>OX123192.2:432500-5789000 GCA_944739405.2 Euclidia mi | reverse complement strand
ACTTGTGATTATGACAGTAAGATAAGGAATCTGTTGAGTGACACATTAGTATATAAGGCTGTGTCATATAACCCGACCGCCAGAGTGACAAAACGCATTCGAGCCTTAATTAGGGACCATAAAAGCTTATTTACGGAAGAGGAATTTGAACGGTTACATAAACCTCACATTGTGCAGCCGCCTAAGATGTACGGATTACCTAAAGTACATAAGACTAACGTACCTTTGCGACCGATTGTGAGTCAAATAAATTCACCCACATATGGTTTGGCGAAACACATAAGCAAGGTACTACAACCGTTAGTAGGCAAGACGCACTCTTTCGTAAAGGACTCTCGCCACTTTATTGAAATCATCAAGAGCATGAAAAGGGAACCAGACGAGGTGATGGTGAGTTTTGATGTTGAGTCACTATTCACCAATGTTCCTATTCAAGATTGCCTTGACGTCGTAGAGAGGAAATTAAGGGAAAACGGTCTGTCTAACGAATACATCGTTCTACTCAGGAATTGCTTGGATGGAAACTACTTCCTATATCGTGGACAACATTACCTCCAGATCGATGGAGTGGCTATGGGTAGCCCTATAGCACCGGTAATGGCCAACATCTGGATGGAGCACTTTGAGGAATCCGTAGACATGCAGGCGTCAAATGTGAAACTATGGAAAAGGTATGTCGACGATATCTTCTGCATCATGAAGGGCAACAAGCAGGACGTAGAACAATTCGCACACAAATTGAACTCCATACATCCGAACATCCGATTCACATTCGAAATGGAGGTAGACGGATCGTTACCCTTTCTCGACGTTAAAGTGACAGTGAGAGATAATGGTACCCTTGGACACACTGTGTATAGGAAACCGACACACACCGACAGGTATCTCAACGCGAACTCGCACCACCATCCGCGGCACTTGGATTCCGTTGTGTCCTCGTTAGTAAACAGAGCGTATGACTTATGTGACCCCGAACAATTAAATAGTGAGCTGTCACATGTTCGGGAGGTACTTAGGTGCAACGGATACAAGAAAAACTTACTCTGTCGGAAGAGGAACGAGCGTAAACCTGAGGTAAGCAGAGTGCCCGCTTACATGCCGTATCTAAAGGGAGTGACGGACAAAGTTGGAACAGTACTCAAGAAATACTCCATCAAGACTGTATACAGTCCGCTCTCTAAGATAGCACACAATCTGCGTACACCAAAGGATGTAATTCCTCTCCAAACACCTGGCGTCTACAAAGTCGATTGCAGCTGTGGTAGTTCATATATCGGGCAAACTAAGCGTACAATCGCTGAAAGGGTAAAGGAACATATCGCAGCTGTAAAAAACCGACATATTAACAAGTCGGCGATAGCTGAGCATTTGTTGGAGTCTGGACCAAACCACTGGATAGAACTGCATCAACCACAAGTCTTATCCACCGATCGTCACTATTACTCCAGGATAGTACGTGAAGCGGTAGAAATCAAGAAATATAACAATTTCAACCGGGAGGATGGATATAGATTATCGGCCACTTGGAATCCAGTCATCAGCAAGTGTAAACACCGCCGCAGTGATAAATCTCAACAGTGTGTAGACGTCATTAGTGTAGTGTGTCGGAGTACCGACATTGCGAACTTAAATAAAGACCAAGTGAGGGTAGGTGCTGAAACCCGCACTTCCACAAGACGTCGCTGAGCTCTCATCAGTCTCTCCGCGACCACGCTCGGTGCAAGACGAGCGAAACGTCGGTAACAAATAGGTATTTATACCTTAAATAATTTAAGTTAACGCGATTAAGACCCGCTAAATTAATTTCTATGATATAAATATTTATTCGATGAATTTTAAAAAGGTTGCAGTACGGGGTTTAAATGACCTCGTATATGATTTGTTGTATGTGTCTAAAAATGTTAAATGATCACGGTTTACAGAATATAAAAATGTCAGCATGTTATTTTATTTTGACAAGTTCTGTGACTAGGCAAAAAACAACAACATTACAGTATTGATGATTAAAAAACGACTTTAGACCCGGGTTAAAAAATCCAATATATAAAAAAATACGTTTACTCAAAATCTCATAAGCTAAAATAATAGGTAATTAAAATAAACATTTTCTTAAATGTTTTGAGACAGTTTTGTCGTGGCCTTGTATAGTATTATATTATCTGTGTCGTGGCCTTATTGACATTATAATATACTAGAGGACGCCAGCAGCTACGCCTGCATTTTTTTTTAATTTACCCGTTTTGGCCGACCTCGTGGGAATTTCGGGAAATCCCTTCTTAGTGCACCCCTACGGTCCCCAAGGAACATACATGCCAAATTTCAGCTTCCTGCGCCCAATAGTTTCGGCTGTAGCGTGTCTGTCAGTCAGTCAGTAACGCAAGGATTTTATATATTAAGACTAGTCGACGCCAGCGGCTTCGCACGCACATATATTCGAATTTTCCGTTTTGCCCGATCCCGTGGGAATTTCGGAAAATCCCGTCTTAGTGCTCCCCCACGGTTCCCAAGGAACATACATGCTAAATTTCAGCTTCTTGCGCCGAGTAGTTTCGGCTGTAGCTTGTCTGTCAGTCAGTCAGTAACGCAAGAATTTTATATATACAGATATTAAGAAATGATATCACGGTTTACAGAATATAAAAATGTCAGCATGTTATTTTATTTTGACAAGTTCTGTGACTAGGCAAAAAACAACAACATTACAGTATTGATGATTAAAAAACGACTTTAGACCCGGGTTAAAAAATCCAATATATAAAAAAATACGTTTACTCAAAATCTCATAAGCTAAAATAATAGGTAATTAAAATAAACATTTTCTTAAATGTTTTGAGACAGTTTTGTCGTGGCCTTGTATAGTATTATATTATCTGTGTCGTGGCCTTATTGACATTATAATATACTAGAGGACGCCAGCAGCTACGCCTGCATTTTTTTTTAATTTACCCGTTTTGGTCGACCTCGTGGGAATTTCGGGAAATCCCTTCTTAGTGCACCTCTACGGTCCCCAAGGAACATACATGCCAAATTTCAGCTTCCTGCGCCCAATAGTTTCGGCTGTAGCGTGTCTGTCAGTTAGTCAGTAACGCAAGAATTTTATATATTAAGAAGATTAAACAGTAAAGTATATGAAGGTATGTAGTATAAGTATATTATTATTATTATTATCTGACTGCTGGCAATCCATTTTTTTCATAACATAAGCTCTTGCTAGGTCACCACGCTACCCGGCCAAATGCGGAATGGCAGACTTCATAAAAATAATTACATCTTTCTGAGAGTTTCTGCATATAAAGACTGAATAAATATCAATAGGTATTTCTAATATCCAATACATACATAAAGCTGAAGAGTTTGTTTGTTTGTTTGGTTGGTTGGTTGAACGCGCTAATCTCAGCAACTACTAGGCCGAAATTGAAAAATTCCTTCAGTTTTAGATAGCCCATTTATCGAGGAAGGCTATAGACTATATAACAACACGCTATGAGCCACGGGAGCGGAGCAGTGGCCTTAAATAACGCGGGTGTAATCACGGGCTCATCTTGTATAGATATATACAGCATGACAAATTCGTTTCCTTAAGATGTAACTTTAGTGTCTAATAAAGTCAGTCTCAGACTGCCTCGTTAGGCTCGCGGCATAAATGTGCGCGTGGGATTGGGAGGTCTCGGGTTCGATTCCCGGGTCGGGCAAAGTGTTATTGGGTTTTTCCGTTAGGAAACTCTCAGTAGCAGCACGGAGTTAATGTGCCCGGCAATAGGCTCGCCCCCTATTACATGGGACCTAAAAATTCATGGCGAAATGTGGGCGTAATATTATACCTCTGTCTACCCCTTCGGGGATACAAGTGAGAGTCTTTAAAAAAAATTCTGTAGTGATGACCTCTGTAAGCTACAGAATATCGTTATCCCATAGAATAGCAATATTCTGTGGCGTAAGCCACAGAATATTGCTACACCATAGTAAGTACTTGGTGTAAACCAGTGACCAGTGACAGCATTTTCAAGGATTGGTACTGACTCCCCATATCGACAGTCTCTCTGGTCTCCATCGATCGCTACTCTCCATTAAGGGCGCTTTTAAAAATGTATGGAAGTTGTTCCCGTCGACTAGGCTATCGTCACCGTGTTAATTCGCCCCCCCTGGCGGTTTTGACTGACCGTTACCTTCCGCTAGGGATTCTTTTAAAAATCCGTGTTAATTCGCCCTCCTGGCGGTTTAGACTGACCGTTACTATCCACTAGGGACTCTTTTGAAAATCCTACTCTCGACTATGGAGATTTTAGAAAATTAATAAAAATATTGCTCCCCTCAGCAAACGACCCGCATGCAATCTATACGTGTGCAAACCCGGTCTAAGGCCCTGTTTCACCATCAGCCTCTAAGTAAGCGTTTCCTTCCAGGTAAATTCAAAATTAGATCGAAATTGGTACGAATTTATTAGCCAAGTAGTTTAACCAGAACTTGATGGACAGTGGTGAAACAGGCCCTAAGCACAGATTACTAAAGAGTTCCTTCGTAACCCTAAAGCCCTCCATTCTTTTAAATGTGACAAGTAGCGACATCTCATGTAAGAAAATTGAACTGCGTACAGAGCGCTGTCTATACTTCGAATACGAAGTTTGCAACATTGGCATCTTCTACGGGAGAAGTTTTGGAAATAATATTTAGATGGCGCTTAATGCATTTCTGTTGTGTTTATGATAACACTTACTCTTACCTCAGGGCGGGAAAAGTAAAGGATTGATACAGGAAAATAAAATGCAAATGTATTTATTAAAAATCAATCTAATGTTTACTTCATTTAGGCATATTTCCAGCGTTACATAAAACGTACTAGAAGTAGTTCATAATATTCGATTTGACTTAACGTTCTACGATAGAGGAAAACTTTAAACAATAATATAATTATATTAGTTTTATTGTCAATCATGGCTAGAGTAATTACTCAATATTCAATCTTTGTTATTTTCATAGTTTCCACCAAGCTATACTAGATGGCGCTAATTTGAAATAAAATTTAATTTCATTTAAATTTTGATGATTGAAGTAAGTACGTACATCAAAATTCAAATGAAACCAATATTTTCCGTTTTCAATTTCTATTTATTGAATGCAGTGGAAAATATTATGGTAAAATAACTATTTTATCCAAACATAATTATTGTTATATTTTTTCAAACAGCGCCATCTAACGACAACCCCTTATAATTATTATTGTCGATTCAAATTTTATTTTCTTTTTATCTTCGTTGCTTAGAATATAGAGAAAATTATAAAAGTCTATAGTAAAATTGTTATAGTTTTTATAATTATTTTGTACAATCTAAAGTCTTTTAGAGACACTAAGCTAGTTAAAGCCCTTCTATCTTAAACTACCGAGGTGGTACTGTGAGCCAAATTATTAATAATTATTACTAAATAAGTACAATCAAATTTTATTATTTGTTTTTTTACGGATAAATATTGCAAAAAATGAGGAATTTATATTTTTGAGTAATTATAGTTTTCGTGACTGAGCATCTTGATGAAGGAAGCTAATTTATAAAAACTTTTGGATACTGATTAAATAGTTACAAAAATCTGATTATTTGCATGATTATTTGCAATATTTAACTGCAATAAATATAATCAATACTCGGTAATTACAACTTTCTTTATGTAGCTATTTAATCCCAAGCCATTCTTTATAAAGACCCATACACACTACACTCTATGGAGTATACAATATTGTGTAGATACGTATTAATTTGTTTGAAATATTATGACGAAAATATCTTCTATCAACTCATTTTAAACTGGCAGAGAATTGGGAGGAACATAATGTATAATTATACAGGGTATTAATTTGCATTTGCAAAATATTTTAAGGGGTAAATATACTACTATAACTAAACACAAATACATGAAAATTTGTCACTAAAAGTAAATAAAAATTTTCGTCATCATACACTTTGAAAATTAACTCGGTGTATTGACCGCCGCCGCCGCTCAGCTGCTCGCCATTGCACGTGCCTAACACAACAAGCACACCTGCCTACAGTGACCGCGCGATACAGTCTTATTTTACACGATTCAACAGTTTATTCTGATTTACTATCTAAGTAACGTAAATAGGGTCTTTACTAAGTATTCTGCCTATATAGTATTATTTAAATATTTTGCAAATGCAGATCGACATATTGTATAGGTAGGTACACTATTGTATGTGTACGGTGAATATGGCTCAAGAATAAAAATAATAGTCACAGATATGATAAAAGTGTTATTATGGACTAGAAAATAACAACCTTTAATTTCATTACAATGAGCGGTAATATATTTCTAATAATAATACAAATATTATTTTCTGGTACATCTTGTATATTCCCCATAGAGCGTTGCAAAGCTAAGACCGAAGAATACGGACCGTTTACATAGATCGGCCTGACAAACACAGAATAGATAAACGTAGCTTTTCCAGAGAAGGTTTAGACACTAAAATGCAACAAAAAAGAATGTTCAAATGGTCATATTAATTTTAAGCAATAAAGAAAGAAATAAGTAACAAACATTGAAACAATTTTCGTTCCTTTTGACTGAAATTCTCCATTGCCTAGTTACTTATCTAGAATAGGTACGAGATTTTCTCTTTCCTTTAACTACGGAATTCAATATTCGAAATATAGATCGATCTGTATAATTTAGATTCGTTTTTGACAGTTTTAGACATAAGCTCCATACAAAACTAGAGGACGCCAGCAGCTATGCTTGCATTTTTTTATTTTTTATTTACCCGTTTTGACTGGGGGGAATTTCGGGAAATCCCTTCTTAGTGCACCCCAAGGAACATACATGCCAAATTTCAGCTTCCTGCGCCCAATAGCTTCGGCTGTACCGTGTTTGTCAGTCAGTCAGTAACGTAAGGATTTTATATCCTACTAATATTATAAATGTGAAAGTTTGTGAAGATGTATGTATAGATGGATGGATGGATGGATGTATGGATGTTTGTTACTCTTTCACGCAAAAACTACTGAACGGATTTGGATGAAACTTTACAGTAATATACTTTATACATCAGAATAACACATAGGCTACAATTTATAAGGATTTTGTATAATGTTGCCATAATATAAGGAAAAGTATCAACTAAGTCGGCAAAAATCCTGTATTACGACTATTACGAGTATCTTTGTTTGCTTGGGTCAAATTTTGTAATTGGACTTTTACCCCTTTCCTGATGACAGATTGATCTGATATTTGGTATACACTCTCAATCTTGATGACAATATAAGATAATATTTAAATTATTTTAAATTCAAGATGGCCGCTGATACAAAATGGCGGATCACATATCTTCACAACAACCTCAATATGGGTATCAAATGAAAGGGTTTGATTGGTAGAATGGAGCTCACTATGAAAAATCCAAGATGGCCGCCGCCACAAAATGGCGGTTTACCTATTTTGCACAAATACGTCAATATTGGTATCAAATGAAAGGGCTTGATTCGTAGAATAGAGCTCACTATGAAAAATCCAAGATGGTTGTGGCCGCAAAATGGCGCATTTCATATTTACCACAAATATCTCAATATGGGTATCAAATGAAAGGGCTTGATTAGTAAAATAGAGCTTACTATGAAAAATCCAAGATGGCCGCCGCCACAAAATGGCGGATTACTTATTTTCCACAAATAACTCAATATGGGCATCGAATGACAGGGCTTGATTGGTAGAATGGAGCTCACTATTAAAAATCCAAGATGGCCGCCGCCACAAAATGGTGGATTACTTATTTTCCGCAAATAACTCAATATTGGCATCGAATGAAAGGGCTTGATTGGTAGAATGGAGCTCACTATTAAAAATCCAAGATGGCCGCCGCCACAAAATGACGGATTACTTATTTTCCGCAAATAACTCAATATGGGCATCGAATGAAAGGGCTTGATTGGTAGGATAGGGCTCACTATGAAAAATCCAAGATGGCCGCCGCCACAAAATGGCGGATTACTTATTTTCCACAAATAACTCAATATGGGCATCGAATGAAAGGGCTTGATTGGTAGAATGGAGCTCACTATTAAAAATCCAAGATGGCCGCCGCCACAAAATGGCGGATTACTTATTTTCAACAAATACCTCAATATGGGTATGAAATGAATGAATAGAGCTCACTATGAAAAATCCAAGATGGCTGTCGCCGTAAAATAGCGGGTAACATACTTTCCACAAATACCTCAATATGGGTATCGAATGACAGGACATGATTGGTAAAAACGGGCTCACTATGAAAATATAATGAGAAGTATCAACTAACAACAAAACTAAAAACTTGAAAATAAAAATAACTAAAAAAAAATGTTTTGGGCGTAGCCAGAGTAAACATTATGATAGAAATTTCACTTGCCCAACTATTTTATATTTGTCTGATCAATACCCCGTTTGATTGATGAGAAGATTGGTGCTATCTGGTAGCTAGGACTTACCGAATTACTTTTTAGCTTTTACTACATAACCTTACAACATAATAAAACTATGAGTTGGCGCGCTTAAGCACAGCGGGGTGGAGGGACGGTTTGATATGTACTTTGTGGTAATGCTTTTAGATTTAATTTTTGCTGCTGTTATATTCAGTAGGTATAAGTATAAGCTCTTCATAACATCAATAATATACCTAAGCTACATCCTAATCTTTACCAGAAGTTCGACGATTATGAAAACAAAAGTAATTTTTAAGTATAATCTGTTTATATATTATATGCTATACGGCTAATCTGCAGAGCTGTTTGTGATGAAATTTGACATGAATAGTCTGCAACCCGGGGAAGTACATTTTCTCCTTTATCAAAATTTCATGCTGGCGAAGCCGCGGGCGAAAGCTAGTATTAAGATATGTCAAACACGAATCTAAAATCTACAGGTCTATCTATAGTTTGAATATTGAAAATGGCCGTAAGCCGAGTGAGGTTGCTCATTCGATGACATTTATTTGTAAAATAATGATTACTGCGCTGGGTATTGATGAAAGATTTGTCAGGCGTGGATTCTGCTCTAAGCTTATGTAAACGGTCACATATTCTCATTTCTTTATCTCTTGTTTTTAATCACGGTGAACATCATGGTAATCTTGACTGTATAAAACATAACAACAGTGATAACGTTTTCAGAGGGTCTACCACGAGTTTTGCACTCAATCGTCACGATGATGATAGACTGGTCGACGGGAACAATTTCCATACATTTTCTAAATGCGCCCCTAACGGAGAGTAGCGATCGATAGAGACCGCTAGGGGGCGCATTTAGGAAATGTACGAAAATTGTTCCCGTCGACTAGTCTATCGTCACCGTGCAAAACTGGTGGTAGACCCTCAGCTTCTCTGATATTACAGTTGTTCATAGCCCTAGGAATACCGCAGTAGGTAAATTTAGAAAAACGTTTTGATTCGTTCTAGCGAAAATGTTTATCAAAACATTGTTGCACGTCGCATATAATATTTTGCGACGTCGAGGACTATAGTATGATGTCGTACAATATTAACGACGTTCGACTTAAGATAACGATACGGTGCAAAGTCATGAGCATCTAAGTATATACCGTGTATTATTTACCTATGTCAGTATTTGCCCGAAAAAATATTTACTTAGCCCATGATGGATAAGCTTCCTATGGCATTCATTATAGCTTTTTTTGCATATTCGTCAAAATCAAGATTTCACAGTACCTAGTACAAAACATCATAAACGTCACGACGTCGCATCGTGTCATAAGACGACGTAACACGTCAATATTTTAATTCCTTAGATAATTATTTATTTATTTATACGATGACGTTCACCATGACCAATCTCAATACAATGTCCGAGTAATTATTCTGTAGTCTTTTGTAATAGATCTATAAAACCGAATATATTCTAGAACAGGCACACTTCGCTACCACTTCACGAAGCTAAAAGGCTAAGCCTTAATACTAAGAAATTCTTGTTCACTCTTCAAGCAAAACACTTACATTTGGAAATTATTACTACTATGCTAGAACTTAAGGCAAGAAGAATATAAACTCATATATCTCTACTACGAGTATATTAGAACTAAAATTAAAAATATCTGTTTTTTGTGATTAAAATGTCTATAGTCAACCCAAGTAATTTCTAACATAGACGTAACCTCATTATGTGGCATATTACTTAACTAAAAACACACAATTTGATTAAAATGGATGTACGATCAATATTATTCCAAAGATGTTATAGATTAAACAAACCAAAATATGGCTCATTAAATATTCACCTGCCTTTCAATGAATTATTAGTAAGTAGAAGATAATTATTATCTCGATTCGACATTCGTTGTTTGAAATGATAGCGCAGAGCTTCAAAAAATGTTGCGGTTGGTAACATTTTCAGACATTAAGTTCTGAACCTCGACATGTCTATGGCAATATTTTATAAAAGTTACATCAAGTTTACTTGGGTTGACTGTAAACATATAAGTAATCATGGCAAAAGGATAAATTTTATTAGAAACTGAACTGTGATATTAAAAAAAAAGAAAGTGTTTTGTCTTTAATTTAAATTAAATGCGAATCAATACTATTTTACTGTAATATAATGCCTTAATTAATTGTATACTTAAACACACAACATAGGTTACACGCATACATAAAACTCTAATTGATACATTGTAAAATCGATAAATTAATTAATTACACTCATAGCATGTAAACTACAGTGATAAATATCAAATGCAAGCAATAATAAATGAACTTACGTTTAATAATTATAACACCAAAAAAATTATGAAATGTATGTAAATGTTGTAATAAATAATTATGTTACAGTTACAGCTGAAGAAAAAGACACTTATGTTATAATTTCACATTCAAACCATTCTACTAAATACGTATCTAATGCAAGCAAGCATATTTGAAGGGAACTTACTGTTATACGAAGCAACACTATAATTTTTTACACATTTCATTTTAATATTATAAAAAATCTAGAAAATGTATAAATTCACAACCTATTAAATTTGTCTATTAATAATCCGTGTGATTATGATTTTTCATTTAATTATAATTATTTCTTTCAATAATTTTCTTTCTAATGAGACTATTTGCAAATAATTGTTTAATATATTTTTAATTATTCTATTCTTACTGCAGGGGTTTAGGCCTCCTAGTTTTAATGGATTATTACTTAATATATAATAATTACGTCGAATTTTGTTACATAATAATATCGCAATCTTTTTTCTTTACGATGTTCTTGTAGTTCATATACATCTTTAAATAACAGTTACACATTTTTCAAATAATTCAATTTTTACGTATTAGTATGGAAATGATATTGAATATTTCGATTTTGCGATAGTAATTTAAAAATAGATTTTCGATTTAGAAATTAAAAATAGATTTAGCGAGAAAGATTTGAAATAATAACCTAAGCCATAAAGTAATAATATTTTGATAACTTAAGTATCAAGACTTAAATAATTCAACGTTAAAATATTGACACACAACAAATATAATAGTACATTTTTCTAAGACATAACACGTACACATGTTTTCAAAATAAAATACAATATAATTCTAATATTAATAATATATTGTAACATTAAAACGGGGCAATTGAATCTAACAGCTAATATAATAAATAGTTCATAAGCTATGAACGATATTACTCTATGAAAAAGTAATGTAATTGTTCCCTTATTATATTCAACCAAATGTTTATAGTTTTTCTAATATACGTATAAAGCTGGCGTCCTACGGCTCATGGTTTATAAGACGGACGCACAACAGCATGTATTACGCACCATGGGAAGAGAGCCGATCCTCCGCGAGTTGGGAGACTTGCAAAATGCGGTGCGCTCTGGTGCGCGTCATCTATGAAACCACGCACCGTGGAAAGTCAGATTAGAACAACAAGGCTATAGGTACTTATGTAAATCCAGTATTATTTCTTGGAATAATTTGTTGAGCATAATGTACTAAGCCTTTAGATTCAGAGCAATTATATTATCCAGAATTTACAATGAGGCATTTTCGTATTACACTATTCTGCTTGTCCTCATGATCATCGCCTGCTGCTGAGCATGGAATTTTTTTCACAGTGAAAAAAGTTGGACCATTGTCGTAAAAGAAACATTATAAATAAAGAAAAAGTAATATAATCAAGAAGCTAGTCCTACAACACAAACTTCTGGAAATTACACTAAACTAGCTCAGGACAAAGCTGATTATCATCTCTCATTCTCAGAAACTCAGGCAAAAAACTATCAATATCAACGAATAAAATGGCAGTATTAAATTGATAATGTTTTTGGTAGCTGATTTTATACATCAGAGGGGATTAAAAAGAGCAACATTTGCTTCAATATGTACGCTTAAATATGACAAAGCATTTAAAAATTTCAAGAATATATTCTAGTATTCTACTGTCACTGCATTCGTCTATAACTCACCCAATTTCTATCATTCTGGTTTCAATCAAATTCTTTCTAAACTAGATCATATTATATTTGTTATTATAATAATTATTGTCTTAGTTTATTATTGTCGTAGTAAAGATAGGAAAGCTCGATAAAATATTAACCAGTATATTAAGATATTTCGCTATTCTCAAGAAGGGAATAATTATGTTCCTAATATGTTTTCGTTTAGTCTCTAAGGATAGTTAGAAAGGTAAATAATGGACCACTGAAATCTTAAACGAACTATTTTAAACAAAACTATTCAGAGATATGAATTTAGGGATATGCGAGTATAATATATAATTTTTCGTTTTTGACTAAGGACTAGTGATAAAGATCGACCACCATAAAATCAAGTGGCGTAATTTTTCTCTTTATTAAAAAATGTTAATAAGCACAGCCAAAATATCGCGGTGGATTCGATATAATTTTGTTCCTACATACAAGGTTTATCTTTCGTGTTTACTTAAAAACTTAGCATTCTTTAAGCCACTTTAAATATAGGGTTCTAACATTCCTAGCCTACTTTCTAATTACTTATAACTTTGAACCGAAGGCCTTACAAATGGTGTTCCAAGTTTCTTTTGCCATATTATTATCTGCAATAGATTATGGCATTTATCTTGACAACATCTTGTTGTTATGATGCCAGAACAAGAATTTGAAGACTCTTTGCTGTCATAATTGACATAATTACTTCCAATACTCTACTTTTTTTCTTTGTTCCAACCATTTTCTATTTCCATCCGCCTAATATCTATATCTAAACCAAAAGATTTTAAGTAAACACGAAGTTTGTAATAACCTTTTACCTCTTAGGCGATAGACTTTGAACGTAATTTGGGTCCATTTCATCCAAGTCCTTACCTTTAGTCTCCGGTACACAGCAAACTACGAAACATAGACCCCCAACACTTATAGAAGCGTATAACCAAAACGCTCCGTGCAACCCCAAAGCTTGTTGGAAATCTACGAAGGTTTTCACACCAACGAATGCGCAGAGGTAACTGAAGGCAGTCGCCATTGCGCTGCCAAACGCCCTATATTCCAAAGGAAATAGCTCTCCAATCAACAGCCATGATATCGGACTCATGCCTAAAGAGAACGCTATTGTGAACACTAAGACACAGAGCAAAGGAATCCAATCATTCTGTCCAATAGTTTGATGAAACATCACATTTTGAATTCTCTGATTTCGATGCACCTCTTCATAATACGCATAGCTTCCAAATCCAGCTAAAGCCATTGACATTAATACTGAACTGACAATCAGTAAAGGTAGACGACCAACCGTATCTATCAACAACCCAGAAAGGCAAGAAGCAAGCAACTGCACAAAAGAAACTGCAATTGCAGCTCCATGAGGGTTCATCCCACCGAAAGTTTTCCTAAATATTGGCACAGCGTAGAAAGAGAACGCGTGAGCGCCAGAAAATCGTTGAAACATCATAAGACCGCATGTTACTAGTATTGGTCCTAGCAATCTGTTCATAGTTCTTACATCCAAAGAGTTTATTAGTTGGCTGCCCGACATTTGGCTTTGCCGTTGACTGAAGTTTTTACTTGCTAGAATATTTGTGCGTATCGTCGCCAATTCTTGCGCTACATCGGAATTTGGACCTCGCAGCCATAGAAGACTTTTGTAAGCTTCTTCGTCTCTGCCTGTGAGGACTAAGTAGCTTGGAGTTTCTGGTATGTATAGAACTGTACAGAATAGTAGTAGGGGAGCAGCTGATATGCAGAGCGCCAATTGCTGCCAGTCGAGGTACGCTCCAATTGTGAAGCTGAAGAGGACTCCTAGGTGACCAACAATCTTGAGCACCGCGCTGAGGCATCCACGGATGTCGGGCACTGATATTTCGCTGATGTATACCTGAAATGTGAGAGGAATAAAGGTTACAAAGGTGAGTTCTAACGAGATTAGTAGAACTTGAATTATTTACTACAAGATGAGTATACACTTAACAAAATCTGTCACTTAGACTAATGAAATTTAAATGCAATAAAACTATTACTATACTCATCGGTACCTACATCAAAATTATGCATGACGAAGACTAACACCATCCAAATCCCTTGGGAAAAATTAGCAAAATTCAAAGATAGAATTTTTTGTTGCATAATAGTAACGAAAAAATGCCGTAGCAATTTAGATTGATCAAAAGAAAGTAGAAGCTTGAAAGCTGGAACTTTTTTAATTCTTCGAAAGAATCAATACCAAATTAGACCTATTTCTATTCAAAGTATTGGCTGTCTTAATTTTGCGGTAAAACAACCCTACTTGCCGCCCTAATTAATAAAATACATCAAACAAACGACAAATTAATTTAATTTTAACCGCTTTTGAACTAATAAATGAGTAATTCTATAGCTAAAAGTTTGCCTTTTGAGCCGGAATTTGGTGAATTAGCGCGAGCCGCCACGACCGACACGCGACGGCCTAAAGGCAGAATATTCAACTTTCTGAACTTTCAAACCTTGTCAATAATGAATCGGTACACACTGTACTTAGAATGGCAAAAATACGTTTGAGGTTTATGATTGAAAAAGTAAAAGTTCCGTTTGGGTATCTTTTGACTAAATTTATGGATCATAATGTTGAAATTTATGATGTCAATCAAGTCTTATTGAATTAAATTTGTTTTTCTCATTTATTCATTCTTTCAGGTTTTGCTGGAGGTTTTATTCAGAATAGTAAGACTGTTGATGATAAAACATACGCTATGTATTTCAATAAATATAGCTTTGACACATCAGCTAAGGATAAAGGTCCACAGCACAGCGCTGTCTTATGCAATTTTCCATAGTACTATTTTTACGCATCCATTACGTGCAACGTGGACAGTATATGGTTCGCAAAGACAAAACTCAAAGGAACGGGAATCACTTTGTCTGAGTTCCTAACCCGTTCGCGACACGACGCATTTATGGCTGCCCGAGCGAAGTTCGGCGTTGCGAAGTGCTGGACGAGAGAGGGCTTCATTCACATCCAGGGCCCCGACGGTAAGCGATATCGCATAACCTCTGTCAGCGATCTGAATAAGATCAAGCTCGAGGAAGTCGTGGACGCGGAGAAGCCGATCAATAAACCAACCGCAACAAAGGCCAAGAGAGCTGCAACGTTGAAGAAGTAGGTTTTGCCGATCGTCATCATATACTTGTAGGTAATTTTATTTACTTTTAGAATGTATTGAATTCACCTTCACTACCGTTTTATATTTCTAATTTTATTTTTCGTGTACCGCAAACCTACAACAAGTCAACAATCCTAAACAAATCGTTACTGTCACCATCTGTCATAGCTGTCAGTTATGTCATTTCAATGAAATGATTTCATAATGCGTTCCGTTTTTACTACCATTGTTTGAATAGGTGTGTTTTTAGATGTCAATATATTATTTTATAAACTATAATTTTAATGTCTCTCTTAACTTTATCGAAATATTATGTCTCTTTCATACCCCTATTTGTTACTTATTTGTTAGTATAATATTGTTACTATTGTCATTGATGATATCTTGGTCAATGCGCAACTGGCGGGTGGACACTATAAGTGTAGCTTCACGTGATTAATATTTACATATATATTTTTTTTATTGATATATTTAGTTTGTAACATAAATATATATAACTGCATAAGTATATACATTATATATAAGTATATATATATATATATTTATTTGTTATAATTATATAAGATTTATTAGTATACATGTTGGATACAGACTCACATAGCGATGACGATACCTTCCTTTCTGCTTCAAGTCTAGATGATAGTTTTGTAAGTGTTCCCTCTCTAGGAGACATTCTCCAGTCCCAGTTTTCGGACGTACCCAAGAACTTTAATGTAGTCCATTTAAATGCACAGAGTATTCCTGCCCATTTCCCCGATATGCTGGCCAACTTAGACTGCCAAAATATACATGCCATTCTAGTTTCAGAATCTTGGCTGAAACCTTGCCTTCCATCAGTGACATATTCACTTCCAGGTTTTAATCTTATTAGAAATGATCGCCAGTTCGGCGGTGGGGGTGGTGTTGCCATATATTTACGTCACCAAATTCCTTATCGCATAGTCACTATGTCACCACAGCCGCCACCGTCGAACTCAGGCGAGCATCTCTTTTTGGAAGTAGAACTTCACCGCATAAAAGTACTTTTAGGTGTATATTATTCTCCCTCTAGTCGTGTTAATTTTTTTAATTCTTTTGAGCAAATATTGGAAAACCTAATTCCTTTATATGATCACACACTCATAATGGGAGACTTCAACACCTGCCTCCTTAAAGGGGATTCTCGTGCTGCTGCTTTCCGGCGTACTGCAGAGTCCTGCAATCTGTCAATTTTAAACTTAAACGCAACACATCACTTCCCTAATACTACTCCTTCTCTTCTTGACCTTATTCTGGTTTCTTCCCTTAATTTCGTTCATAGGCATGGTCAATGCACAGCGGATGCATTTTCTTACCATGACCTCATTTTTGTATCATACAAGATTCGTCCTCCCAAAGCAAAGCCGACGATAGTCCTGCAGCGCAATTTCAGTGGCATGGATCATGATAAACTGCGGGAAGATGCCGCCAACATTGACTGGGATCCACTTTATTCTGCAGACTGTGTCGACATGAAAGTCCATATTTTAACAAGTAACCTCGTTAAATTATATGATGTGCACGCGCCAATCCGTGCTATTAAACTAAAGCATTTACCAGCACCTTGGCTAACAGAGGACATAAAAAAAATCATGGCAAAAAAATCTGCAGCCAAGGCAAAATTTAAGCTTAGGCCTACCCCGCTAAACCAAGAAAAATACGTTGAGATCAGAAATCACTGCAACAAGGTGTGTAGGAAAGCGCAACGCCAACATATTCATAAATCCGTTGAAAATGGTGATCCAGCAAAAGTCTGGCAATTTCTAAGAACTCTGGGAGTTGGTAAGACACGACATCAACCCATTCCGAATAACGTCAACCTCGATTCTCTCAACATACATTTCACTACTTCGTCCAATTTTGATGGTAATATGAAAAGATATACCTTACAACATCTTTCTTCCTTACCAACCCCAAATTATTCTCCTTTTGTCTTCTCGCAATTTGCCGCCTGTGATGTTAAGAAGAGTATACTGGCAGCTACATCTAATGCAGTCGGTAATGACTGTATTAGCCGCAAAATGATCCTTCCTATCCTAGATGAAATTCTTCCAGTCCTATGTCATATCCTTAACCATTCCGTTGTCCGTGGTATATTTCCATCTGCGTGGAAAGAGGCACTCATTATCCCTTTGCCTAAGAAATCTAAGCCTTGTTCCTTTGCAGATTACCGTCCCATATCCATACTTCCCTTCCTGTCAAAGGTCCTTGAACGTCTGATCCACACCCAACTCAGTTCTTTCCTTCGTAAAAATTCGCTCCTGAATCCCTATCAATCTGGTTTCCGCCCCGGCCACAGTACCGTTACTGCATTGGTTCATGTTACTGATGACATTAGGCGAGGTATGGATTATGGGAATCTTACGGTCTTGTCCTTACTCGATTTTAGCAATGCTTTTAACACTGTAGATTTCCATATCCTACTTGGCATCTTGCGCTCTCTTAACATATCTCCAGCGGCAATTGACTGGTTTCATAGTTACCTGTTTGGTCGCCGGCAGCGTATACGCATCGAAGACTCGTATTCCTCATGGTCTAACACGAATGCTGGTGTACCACAGGGTGGCGTGCTATCTCCGTTACTCTTCGCAATATTCATTAATTCTATCTCAAACCAATTACTTTCTTCCTACCACCTTTACGCAGATGATTTACAGATCTATACGCAAGCTCCCTTAAATAAGTTAGCACAAGCTTGTTCAACTATTAACACCGACTTGGCGCGGATCTGTGAATGGACCAAGAAATACGGACTCTTAGTAAATCCCGATAAATCCCAACTGATCATTATAGGTAGCCCCAGAATGATCTCAAAAATTAGTTGGTCCGATCTTCCGCGAATAAATTTTGATGGAAAAGTTCTACCTTTCAGCAAATCAGTTAAAAATCTCGGGATCTATTTTGACGAAACCTTGTCTTGGGGACCACAGTTGCAAGAAACTAGTCGCAAACTATTTGCATCTGCAAGTTCATTGCGTAGATTACGCAACTTCCTTCCAACTGCCACTAAAATTGCGCTTGCAGAATCTCTGCTTCTGCCTATACTTGACTACGCTGATGTCAGCTATCTTGACCCCAACGAAGAGCAGCTAGACAAACTTGAGCCTCTCCAAAATTTTTGCATACGATTTATATTTGGACTTCGCAAATATGATCACGTTTCAGAATTTCGCCTCAGGCTCAAGTGGCTGCCAATTCGTCTTCGCAGGAATACTCACATTCTTACATTATTATACAATGTCCTGTTTAATCCTAGTACCCCCTCTTACCTCAAAGAACGTTTTAAGTTCCTTAATGACACACATGTAAAGTCCTTGAGGTCGTCCAGGTATTTGACGTTGGAAATGCCAATGCATTCCACAAATTACTTTGACAAATCCTTTTCTGTTCAGGCTGTGCGCCTGTGGAATGCATTGCCAGTAGAGATTAGAAGCGCAAAATCTCTAAACATATTTAAGGGAATGATAAAAAAGCATTACCTCTCCATCTAACATCAGAAATGCAAACAAAATAATGACTAAGTATATTGAATGTCTTGCTACTCGTTTATGTATAACATCTAGTCATTGTATCTGAATGGTTCTGGTATTCTTTTATTTTTATTGGTACAAATATATTTAGTATGTCCTGCATATTATAAGTATTTGTATATATATATATGTATATATATATATATATATATATATATATATATATATATATATATATATATATATATATATATATATATATATATATATATATATATATATATATATATATATATATATGTATGTATAATATATATAGTAATAATAATTTGTGTATGTATGTATTGTATATAAGTAGGTATATAATATATATGGTTATTAAATGTATATATTTATATATTTTATTTTTATTTAATAGTATGTTTTTCTTTATTTAATTATTAAACTACACCACCGCCACACATGACTGTTTACACTATTTCTGTCCATCCTAAGGTTGCCTGGCAGAGATCGCATCTAGCGATAAGGCCGCCGATTGTACATAGATATTAGTTAATTTACCAATGTACCTACTGTACGATTTTATGTTGGTGTACAATAAAGTGTATTATCTATCTATCTATCTATCTAACGATTCTCTCATTTTTCAAGAGCTTAAAGACATCAGCTCTGGCTGTCATGAAGATCGAAGACAATTGTCAGCAGATTCTTAATGTCGAATCTATGGATCCAAACAGGACAACACTAGTATGACGATTATGATAACCCCATTATCTCTCAGTCTGGACTGCTTTATCTAAGCAGTAAATCTAGAGTCTCATGCTAATTTTGTATCTCTTAAAACTAACAATGACGACACGAATGATGTCATATAGACAACAAGATTGTTTGTTACGTAAGAAAATGTAATTATGTCTTCAAATATTTACCTAATCAGGATGGAAAATTCAGGCAGCAAGATCCGAACTTAACAAAAGCGCGTAATTTCCAAGGACACAAGAAAAATAAATGAACCAAATTATCATCCCTTATTGCTGAGAAACTTGGTCAATTCTAATTGTGTTGAAAACATGCGGGCTCTTAAATTGTTCCGCTTTTCGTTGTTGTTATAAAATGGTCTTAAAACCAAAGGGCTAGAGAGCATTTTTCTTTGACGTGATCAAGAATTGAGATATTTCTCAAAGTTGACAGTAAGCTATCTCAATCAATTCTGCTCGTAGTGAATTTTACCAAAAGATATTTGAAGACATCGTTGAATGTGTCAGTTGTTAATATTCTTTGAAATATTTTCACAAACCTCTCAAAGTTTCTTAAGATAATTTTGTTTATTGTTATTTTATTTTCGTATACAGAGAAGAGGGTTCTTGGTTTTGAATAATCCAGTATCGACATTTTACCAAACTATCTATTGAAGAAAATTCAGTCGATCAATCAGTTCATTTCAATGATTTACTATTAAACGTTATTCTTTATGAACGCTGAATAGTGATTAAGCCTTTCGATTCCAGGCCATACAAAAGATATTTAGTAAAAATAAGAAACCTTTACAGGTTAAATCTGTCTGTTTCTAACTCACTTCTTCTGCATACTATACGTCTGACGTAGTTGTTTAATTGATGGATTCATTATTGAAAGTAGGCTCTTTGTCATGGGTACGATTCCGACACTAGGCGGCAGTTTGTTTTCGCCTAAATTAAAGATCGAAATTTACATTTAGGATTGAAATTTGTCTTCGTTTGTAAGTGTGTCAGCTTTAATAGCATGTCATTCATAAATTAATATCGATGGACCACTAAAAACCTTTCGTTGTATCCCAGTGTTGTTACAAATTTTAAATGGATCTGTTTTTAAACCTTTTCTTTGTTTATATAGCCTCTTGAGACACCACTATCGTGCCAGTATTATTTAAAAAACCGCCAAAACAGAATTCACAGTAGCCAGAACTAAATAAAACAGACAAGTGTCACCATTCTCTCTTTCCTTCCAAACTGTCCTGACAGAAAACCAATAAATTCTTTACTTAGGTATTAAAATACATTGTTTTCGTATCACAAAACACTTTTCGAGATAGTTTACGTCCCTTGTCAAATGGAATCTTAACTACTTGTCCCTGAGAGTGTCGTCAGAACCCTTATCAGTAGCGGCCGAAGACATTAAGCTGAAACGTACTCCGAATAGCTCCTAAAGCTTTATAGTTCTGCAGGGTTTCACTCGATTTCATGCCGACTGAACTAATTGATTATGAGTGCCTATTTGATCATTATACTGGTCACAAGTCGATATTGTACCAAAAATTTTAATACAAATATGATCAATTAATATATTTTATTGCCTTACAGCGAAAAACCTTTGATCGGCTTTTTAGCTTAATTATTTGCAACAGACTGCCATGCAGAGGGTATCGGGTTCGAATCCACGGCGCGCACCAATGACTTTTCGGAGTTTTGTGCGTATTGAATGGTTAATTATCGCTTGTCCCGTGCCTCGGAAAGCACGTTAAGCCGTCGGTCCCGGTTGTCATGAAGATCTTTGACAGTCTTTACAGGGCGTCCGTACCTTCTAAACAAACTGACACTAGTCTTTAACCATGGAATATCGCTATCCCTTCGGGTTGCGGAGGTCAGACAGGCAGTCGCTCTGTGGAAAAGCTAATATTCAGCCAAATCTGGGGGGCGATTCAGAATCGTTCGATATCTCATTTGACATTCGATTCCGTTAATTGTCAAACGGGCTACCTCATTTTTTGTCAAAACTATCGCATTTCCTATAAATTTTATGCATTCAGTATGAAGTAAATTAATAAATAAACCGAATTCAATGAATATTTGTTCAAAATATCTCTGATAGGCGGCTAAAAGACGAGGACAATAATTTGACATATCGTACGATTACTTGTCGTGACATTCTGAATCGGCCTGCCGGTTAGACTAGAAAGCGGACCCCAGACTGAAACTGGGATAACGCTAAGAGGATGATGATTTGACAGTTCTACATTGACAGAACCAGATTTATTTTAAGTTAGTGGGGATATTTTAATGGAAGTTACACTATTACCTAAATTGAAAGATACCGTTGAACAGAACACATAATTAAAGAAACAAAATCAGACTGCTTATTTAATCCCTAATCCTCAACTAGACTAAACGGGAAGTATTTATTATCTTTGAAACAAAAATATTTCTCCAAATCGTTTCATTCATTGAGTAGTTCTGGTGTACCATACAAAGAAAAACAACCGAATTGAGAACGCCCTCCTTTTTTTGAAGTCAGATAATAATTTTACTCATTGAGAATCGCTCTGGATTGGCATTGAAACTTCAGCTTAGCAATAAGTAGGTACCCCCTAACCAACAACCATCCAAACCAGTAATCCTCACCTGTGACAGCATAGTCAGTATAGAACAGCAGAATCCTCCCAAGAACGCGGTGATACACATCATCCTCACAGACGTGGCGACTGTTGTGAGGAGCCAGGACAGACTGCAAGGCGCTGCAGCTAGCGAGAGCACCCGGCGACGTCCGTGACGCATCGCCGCGCCTCCAGCCATACCACCAAAAAGAGCCCCTGAAAAACAGAAATGTGTACTTTTATTATTAGCCTACTTTGTGTCTCATGCTGGAAAAAGGCCGCCCGATATTGATATTGTCCGATCACTTTTTCATCGTCTCTATTTTCATAGTCTGTATGTAAACTTTCTCACAGATGGGTATGGGCCTTTTCTCACTGTGAGAAGAGTGATGCCATAGCACAACATGCTGGCCAAGTGCGGGTTGACAAACTTCACATGGCTTCGAGGACGTTATGGAGAACTCACAGATATGCAGGATTCTTCATGACGTTTTCCTTCACCGCTTGGCGAACGCTTAGCGCATTAAGAATTTAATACGCACTTCGAAATGTCAGTGTTGCGTGTTTGAACCTGAGACATTGTGCGTACCACTAGGCCATCCTTGTCTTCAAAAACTACAAGATCGCGAAAAATATATTCTCTATCATTTTGAGTAAAAGTCTGTGATCATCGTTTTGCAAAATGTTTCCTTCGTGTAGAATGCGAGCGACTGCAGCTATTTATCGTATAAAAAAATCTTCAAATGTTTTTAAGCACATAGCTCAAGAAGGCAGTTTCATTTTAAAATGTTGACCATTTAAACGCCGTAAAAGCAAACAAAAAAGTAAAAGAATTTGTCTTTAAGCCTTAGTACAAATTTTTGGCATATTCTAAAACACCCATGCAATTTCAGTGTAAGCTCAAAAGCAATATAAATATTTTAACGTTGATAAAATTTTCACTTGCAACCTTTCGCAGTTGCTCCATCCTCATCGTCAGTTATGAACATGACAATTCATTCAATATATTTGCAAGCTTCTATACTGATACACTGCTATAATGCAGGCATCTCTAGGATATCGATGGGCTAAGCCGAAAAATACTACATGACCTAGCCCGAAGTTCTAAAGCCTAAACGCTTCTATCCTTATACTGTCGAAGCTAAACTAAATTCAGCTATAGCACGTATATCGTTCTCAATGCTTTAACTTAGAGAATTTTAATTAAGCTATCTCCTAGCCTGAATTTACTACAAGACTTTATAGCACTGTATAAATATTTAGTTTTTAATGTCTAAGTATTTCAAAGTAGGAACGAAAAGGGGTAACAGTAACAGAGCTGCGTTGATATTGATAGCAAAATATAAAGAAGCCAGTTACTCAATCGGTAGACAGTCCTAATCGATCTTATTACTTGGTTTGATCCTTGACTGAGAATTCTTTAAAATACTTTCGAAGATGGTACTTTTTATTTTAATTTCTATTTTTTTTTATAGACTCACACCTGTATCCCCGAAGGGGTAGGCAGAGGTATAATATTACACTCACATTTGGCCATGAATTTTTAGGTCCCACGTAATAGGGGACGAGCCTATTGCCATTACCGAGCATATCATCAGACTCCGTGCTGCTACTGAGAATTTGTTAAAAACCCAGTAACACTTTGCCCGACCCGGGAATCGAACCCGGGACCTCCGATCAGCAGTCGCATGCGCTATCCACTAGACCACGGAGGCAGTGTTTAATTTCTATAATCATTGTAAATAATTTTATATATAAATAGATTTACAAAATCTACTTAAAATCAATTTTGCACAGATAAGGCCAAAACTTCGATTTATATTTAGTTCATTTTTTGTAATGAGGCCAAATAAGATGAGAAACACAGATTACCGTAACTAAGTGCTCTGGCAGCGCAGTAAACCGGCAGAAGTAAGGGGTAATTGTCAGGGGAATGGTTCAGGGAAGATAGACCGGAATATGACCGGAGCGACTAGGTTAAGCTTTTCATCAATCAACATTTTCCAAATACAGTCCCTGATGGCAACTACTGTTCGTTACTAACCGTCAGGGCACGGTAATATAATCTAATAGTATTGTAACTCGGCCGCCTTCGTGAGTTATATACCTACCAGACGCGCCGCATGCGAGCTGCGGCACGATCGCGGCTGTGGGTACTGTAGGCACAGTCCGCACAGTATAATGGGTACTCTGCTCGAGGCGCGTAGGTATAACTCGAGTTTCGTGCGTTTGTATGGAGTTACAATACTGTTAGATATTATTACCGTGGTCAGGGGTACTTTTAGTAAATTAATGAAAAATGTATTCCTTAGACGAACGACTCAAAAGCGCTCTATTTAATTACGTACGCAACATTTATGTTATTAAATGAAAGCTATCTAATAATTTTACATTTACAAAGTCAATAAAAAATGGTTAGAATATTCTACCACATACACACATCACCATCTAGTCCCAAGCTAAGCAAAGCTTGTGTTATGGGTACTAGGTACTGAATAAACATACATATATACTTTTTTTTTGTAAATACATACATATTATACATAGAAACACCTAGACCAAGGCAAACATCCATGTTCATGCACACAAATGTTTGACTTGAGCGGGAATCGAACCTGCGACCTTCGGCGTAGCAGTCGCTTACACTCCCGCTGCGCCAACCGGTGGTACCTATTGGTGTACAAACTCGTAGTACAGTCTATAACTCTATAAGTTTGTCATCAGAAATACCCTGATCACTCTCTCAAAAGGATACAGTTGAGATGAGATTGCTAATGCACTTGGAGAAGGATATTGAAATCATATTGGCGATTATATTCGTTGGACCATGGCCTAACTCTTTTCATGGTCAGAAGAGGACTCTGCCCAGCAGCGACACAGATTGTAAACAGGGCTGATGGTGTTGATGATAACAGAAGGTGACACAAATTTATTGAGTTCTTGCCGACGGTAGATTTTACAGTTTTCCAAAGGAGTGATTGTTCGTAGTAGGGACTAGATTTTCCTATTTTTTTTTTATGGTTATAGGTGGCAAACGAGCAGACGGATCGCCTGATGGTAAGCAATTACCGCCGCCCATGGGCACAAGCAACACCATAGGAGTCACAAGTGCGTTACCGCCCCTTGGGGTTGGGAAAAGGGATAGGATGAGGAGTGGGATGAGGGAGAAGGAATAGGGGATAGGGCCTCCGGCACTCTCACTCACCGAACGGAATGCAACAGTTTAGGTACTGTTACTTTACGTCGATTTTCTGTAAGAGGGTAGTACTACCCCGGTCGAGCCGGCCCATTAATGCTGAAATCAGCAAGGCTACCTTGAAAATTTATTTTGGCAACTCAGTTACTTTTTTGTTTCAAACCTTACATTTAAAGCCAATGTTTATAAATTAGTTCAATCTGAGAGTATCGTAAATGACTGCATCAAGTTTGATTTATGCATGATAATCATTGATGAAAAGAGAAATGACAAAAATGTGCGTTGGCCGGGAATCGAACCTGGATCAACTGTTTAGAAGGCAATTATGCTGACCATTACCCCACCAACGCCCGTGAAACTGATTCTTTAATAACTAATGTGAAAAAATATTTGTATAAAAAATTGTACTTCGACAAGTAATCGATATTACGTAATTACTTCGTTTTGATTTCTAAGCAAGCATAGCAAGTACATGTAGGTTTTATCGTGATAGTTAAATAACACACATGCAAAAGCATGTCTGTTATTCAACTATCGGAATCTGACTTTTCATTCGTTTCCGCGCAGTTACTCATTTCGGTATTTTTTACCTTAATTGGACTCGATTTTCAAGACAAAAGGTAGCCTAACTGCTGTTCCTCAAAAACAGTTCAATAAGGTTTTGCGTGAAAGAGTTACACACATTTATCTATCACCACAATCTTCTGCATGTGTAATAGCAATATTTAATTTTCCAATTTAAAAATACCACACAAACTTATATTTATGTACCGGGTTTAAATCAAGTAATCATTAAAATTTGCCAACTGAATTTTTAATAATTTCAGTCTACAGATGTCTATGCTAGTCATAAGCCTCCCCTAAGGCTCTCTCCACACAGACTGATCTTGACCCGCCCGCACCCAACTTCCCGCACTTCCCGCGATTTCAACCAGATTGTTGGTCCATCGCCATGTGCAGTACCGGGCACATTACCAGATGGTAATGTGCCCGGTACGGCAATAGGCTCGCCCCCTATTACGTGGGACTAAAATAAATCTGGCGAAAAGTACCCACTTTTCGCCAGATTTATTTTAGTAGCAATATACCTCTTCGGGGATATAGGCGTGAGACTATGTATGTATGGTAACCGATGGCCATTGGGAATCCTATACGTATACAGATTATTACATATACGTACACGATTATATACGTATGTATGTTGGTCCATCTTGCGAGAAGCCTACTCCAGCTGCGTCATCCGGTACGTGGCCGCCACTCCAAAACCCGTCGACTCCAGGCCATTGAGACAGGCGTCCCTACGGCCATCGGTTCTGCGAGCTATGTGCCCTGCCTATTGCCACTTCAGCTTGGCTATTCGAAGAGCTAGGTCGGCAAATTATAACATTTCTTTTTTCTGGAATAACTTACCCAAAAACGACAGCGACGCAAGCCAAGATGCCTGCTGGTCAGTCAGATGGAAGTCTCTTCTTGTAGCGTTCGCCCCGGGTCCTTGAAGGGACGCAATCGCCGGTGAGCTGTAGCCCTTGCCGAGACCAGCTGAGAACGGTGCTAAGGACACTGCGAGAGCTGCCAACACCTGAAACAGGAGGCTGTTGTTAGTCCTGTAAAATACATAGTACAAAACACAGGGTGTCACAAGACCCATCACCAAGCCGAGGTCTACTGGTTTTGGGCATCATGCCAAGTCATACTAAGCAAAAAGATTACCTGGGAAACAATTCTTTTTTAAGTACACACTTTTATTAAGCCGCAATTAAAAGTGCGCGCGTGCAATGTTCGAAATACCTACTTATCCATGGGTGCATAGGAATGCACCCATGGATAAGTAGTAGATAGATGTCCTCATCTATAGAACAAATTGGCGGGGGAATGCATCGACTATGTACCTAATTAGAAACATTTTATGGTGACTTTGAGCCTCAATATATCCTGGACCAGCAATTTTCCAGGTATGGTGTCGAAGTAAAAAAAATGGTTTTCAGTTTTCGTTAAGGGTCTTTTTACACCCCGTATATTTACGGTAGTAGAGCCTTGCTGTTCTTTCAGCATGAATGGGCTCGATTGGAGAAGTATAACCCTCTCACAGACAATCAACTTAGTGTAACAATACCTATAAGCTATTCCTTCTCCATCATCCCACTCCTCCATCCCCTCCTGTTCCTTTTCCTAAAACTAAACTAAAGGCTGACAACGCATTTGTGACTTCTCTGGTGTTGCTTGTGTTCAGCGGGCGGCGATAATGGGTTACCATCAAGCGATGCGTATAAAATAGAATAAAAAATCATAAACGCTGGTACTTAATAGCTTAACGGGTAGCATATTTTAACTATCTTTGGCTGCAAGCAAAAAACCTTTAACAAGCTATTGTAAAGTAAACACAATCTATTTCATCACGGTGGTACGTGCTTGCTTTAGCCAAAATGGTAAACCAAAATCGTAAAATCTGTGCAAACTTATAGACTCTTTTAGAATCATGTTTAGCAAACAAATATATTTCGGTACGTGATTTTTTCGAGATCGTGAATGATCTCTTGATGGGGTGGTAAATGCAAAAATTTTAAGTCGTTGTGGTCTGTCTGGAGAGATGTCTTTTCTCGCGAATGCTTGAATTGAAATACTTAGGTATAGATTATAGCCTCGTTTCTCATTATAAGACCTTTGTGTCAAAAAATATTTGAAACTTAACGTTTTATGCGCATATGTATATGCCACTTCTCGATGACATAGAACGCATGAAGTTACAGTACAGACAGAGAAAAAAGTAAAGTAAGTACAGAGTTCTACTAATACTATATATAGCCATTCTAGTTGTAAATTAGATTTGTAAAGTTGATATTGGATGGCAATATTTAAATAAACATATGTTTAGTTATATTTTCTGTTAAATAATCTTTGACATAATCAGCTACAAAGTAAAGCTGGTGTTCAAATTTTTCTTTTTTAGATTTATCTTTACGGCTTAATACCTTATATTATCTTTTTGGTAGGAGTTATTTAATCGTACCCCTTAAAGAACAAACAAAATTTTTCGTGATGAAGTAAGTATGACATAAAAAATTAGCCGGACCCGCTTTTATTTTCTTAAAAGGTTGGCAGCCAACGTTGATCGATAAGGTTTTTGTAGATAAATTTAATCAAGGATAGAATTTAGCTTTCAAAGTGTTAAAAAACGTTACTAATCAGAAAATAATTAATACAGACTATAAATTTACCCGCTATCTACTTTTTCATAAGCTTTTAAACTTTGGCTGACAGCACAACTAAACGAAAAAAAGGGCCATGATTTGAAAAATTTGATTAGCGCAACATTTATTCATGAGTAAAATAATAAATAGTTACCGCAAATATTAATTTTATTGTGCCCGGTAATCTTTATAACGTGGGACCTGAAATTCACAACATGGTGAGATGCGGGTATAATATTAGGTATACCTCTGCCTACCGCTTCGGGGATACGGGAGTGAGTCAATAAATCTATATTTTTTTGTGATCATTAATCAGATAAGGGACGCATGACTTGCTGTTTATTATAATTGCGTTAACCCACAATCTATAATTGTTACAATATTTTATATGATACTGCTCAACTACAACTTCATTATATTTGCTCACGTCACCTACAAAAAGAGTCTTGATTCATAGACAGGCAAGTGTGTTCATACACATATTTATTTTACCACGGCTGATGTAAGCCACCTCAAAACGTCGGGTATAAGTTAGAGAAGAAAACAGGAGTAAAATATGCAAATGGCCAAGTTTGAAAGAACCAAGTGGTCGTTCCACGTCGTCATATTTGTTCTTCTTCTAAAAGTAAAGCAACATTGACAGACCCATTCATGCAGTAACCACAGAAAATCGACGTAAAGTAACAGTACCTACTTAAACTGTTGCGTTTCGTTTGCTGAGTGAGAGTGTCGGAGGTGGTTTACTATCGTTTAACAAAAAACGTATGACAAAAGATCATTTTACAAACAACGTTTGAAAAAACAATCATTTGACATAATACAGGTTTCGCAAATGTTTTACTTAGAAAATAATTGAACTGTTAAAATATTATTTTAAAAATAATCACTTGACTAAATAATTCGTTTGCCAAAATGGTGATTGTACAAAAAGTTAGAAGATAAATGATTAGTTTTTAAAAATAACTAATTTCTAACCAATCGTTACGCTAAATTTTGAAAATATTAAATTGCATGGTTGCAATTTTCATCTTGGACAGATTATTTATTGGCAAGTAATAATTTTGTATTAATACTAATTCCATAAAAACTTAAGTCTTTTAAAAATAATCCACACTGCCTGAATTAAGCGAAATAAGTAGAATTCAGTTCTGGCGCGTTGTGGTCGCAGTTCTAACCTAACCTAACCAGTCATCGTTTCAGTTGACTCTACACAAAGATTGTTGTATTAACGTAGATTTTAGTTAGTAAAATATTTACCAAGTAATGCATTTTGTCAAATGTTATTTATGCTTTACGTTGTTTTGCCAACTAACATGTTTAAAAAAAAAACAATTTGTAAATTAATGTTTTAGCATAATAATGTTTTTTTTAGTAAATATAATGTCTAATGAGTAGTTTATTAAACAATCGTTTGTAAAATAATAAATTTATCAAGTATAATTTTGTCAAATGTTATTTTTCAAATAAAAATTTGTCATTTGTTTTTTGTTAAATGATCGGACACCGTCGGGGTTTACTATTGTTTGACAAAAAACGTATGACAAAAGATCATTTTACAAACAACGTTTGAAAAACTAATCATTTGACAAACTTTCATTTCGCAAACATGTTACTTTAAAAACAATCATTTGACATAATACAGGTTTCGCAAATGTTTTACTTAGAAAATAATTAAAATGTTAAATAATTATTTTAAAAATAATCATTTGACTAAATAATTCGTTTGCCAAATTGGTGATTGTACAAAAAGTTAGAAGATAAATTATTAGTTTTTAAAAATAACTAATTTCTAACCAATACTTACGCGAAATTTTGAAAATATTTAATTGCATGGTTGCAATTTTCATCTTGGACAGATTATTTATTGGCAAGTAATAATTTTGTATTAATACTAATTCCAAAGAGACTTTAAGGATGATTCTTGTTACACCGTGCCGGGGTCGGGCCGTGCCGGGCCCGGCCGGGCTACGGCCGGGACACGGTTAGGATGATTCACGTTACACCGTGCCGTGGCACGGTCAGATATTCATTGTATTGATTTGTATGAAGTAATTCACGTTAGGCCGGGGCCCGGCCGTGCCACGGCCGGGCCACGGCGTCGTAATGTCGGTGGGTATTGTAATATTGTTTCTCTTTCGTGTACCGCAATCCCTACTTGAACAGACAGACACGGCCGTGCAATCAATGCTCGATGATTCACGTTACACCGGGCCGGGGCCGGGCCGGGGCCCGGCCGTGTCGAATCCACGGTGCTGCGGCCGGGCTAGGCATTCATGCTACACCGGGTTGTTTCCGAGCATTCATTGCACGGCCGTGCCTGTCGGTACTTGTTGGGATAGCGTCACACGAGGTGATAGTTTGTAATTATTACTAATTAAAATGCAATTCTCTCAAATTGAGTTGGCAGCTATCGCCATTGCCATTGACGACGAAGCATTGGAAAAACGAACCGAAAGTACCAAAAGAGGATGGGGTATACACCCAGCCTGGAGAAAACGCGAAACGGAAGGGGAATTCGCCACACTGTATAAGGAAAAATATATCAAAATCTGCGTTAATATGTCTTATATCGTGCTATACCAAAATATATTGTCCGATATCTGTCGACATACTTTGGTGACGTAGTAAAAATATAAGTTATAGCTGCGTGTGTGGTCATTCGCCGATTACTAAAAAAAATATACCATAATATACCGACCTATGATTAATATTAATTTATAATTATAGCTCCGTGTGTTTCGGCCTAAATCATCAACTGCCCTCCGGCCGGGAAACAATACCCACGGCCGTGCTCCGGCCGTGGCACGGGGGTGCCACGGCCTAACGTGAATTACTTCATACAAATCAATACTATGAATATTTGACCGTGCCACGGCCGTGCCCCGGCCGGTGCCCGGCCTGGACACGGCCCGGTGTAACGTGAATCATCCTTTAGTCTTTTAAAAAAAATACACACTGCCTGAATTAAGCGAAATAAGTAGAATTCGGTTCGGTTGTGGTCGCAGTTCTAACCTAACCTAACCAGCCATTGTTTCAGTTGACCCTACACAAAGATTGTTGTTTTGACGTAGATTTTGGTTACTAAAATATTTACCAAGCAAGGCCAAATGTTATTTATGATTTACGTTGTTTTGCCAAATAACATGTTTAAAAAAATAATCAATTTGTAAATTAATGTTTTAGCATAATAACTTTTTCTAATGAGTCTAATGAGTAGTTTATTAAACAATAGTTTGTAAAATAATAAATTTATCAAGTATAATTTTGTCAAATGTTGTTTGTCAAATGAAAATTTTTCATTTGTTTTTTGTCAAATGATCGGACACCCCTTTAGACACATATTCAAAGAAAAAGAAGAATATCTTATATTTGAGCTATTTAACTAACATGATGTACATACTTCATGTGGAAGTACGGTTTAAGGATTCAAATTCTTGACTACCATATTTCATTCCGTGGGTTTCTTAAGAGGCAATTAAGGAAAACACAGTGCACAGTACACACGGAAGTAAAAAATATATTTGTGAAAGCCTGGAAAACTGAACATCAAACCCATCACCAGCCCGTCTGGTGATGATTCATGTCGTGCTGGCTCCCTCAATCAAGGTTGAGCCGTACGATGGCTGTTGAATGCGGGCCATCAGCGGGCTGAGTCAGTAATAAGCATCAGATGATATCCTGCATTGTACTCGCATCTAAACCTGTTATGTCTAGACTTCAAAAGAATATAAACGAAGAGATAAAATATAATGAAATGACAAAAAAAGGAAACGCTGAGTTTGTTTTGGCCTTTCTTCTCAAGAAGTCATTTAGCTAGGAAAAGCCGGCATCATCTAGAATAGGGTTTTGACTTGTATAAGTGTTGTAAACAACCAAAATGCAGAACTAATATATCGTACAATAGTCTTTATGTCTTCTTTATGTCTGGCCAGCGTGGTAAAGTACATCAAATCCTCCTATTGACAATAATTATATTAAATTGGGAGAGGATTTCTAGCAGTGGACTGTGCAAGGCTGAATGATGAACTTTTATAATACACTTGTAGCGGCAGTTATATATAACTGAGGCCATCTAGCGAACGATGTCGGAGGCTCAACAAAAATCAGTTCGGCGACATCTATCGGACACTATACGACGGAAATAAAGTCCTGAATCGCGCAAGCAGTGTTCGCGCGCGATTTGAGGTCTCAAATACGTCCGTCAGACTGAACTGCACCAGGCACGATCACCTGACTTGGTTAGAAGATCCTCCCTCTAGTTGGAGGAACACCACACTCCTTATTTCTTCGCATACTTGAGCAACACCTTACACGTATACTAGTGTAAGCTCGCTATAATAACGACTCGCGTTTAGCTTACATAATTTACTTTGAATATTCATGAAGCAAACATTATTACGTAAAAGTCCATTATATTAGTTTACTAACCGCTAACCTTTGTAGTTATGACCTTGATACATCACAGTATGAAATTAAGTGTAGCGACACATTTGCATCACTTACCGCATAACGGACCGGACACAACATATCCAGAGGGTTTACTCTGACGCGACATTGAAATGGCTGCCATTGCTACCCGCCGCTGCAGGTCATGACCGGGCCGATAATGTTCGGTTGAATACGCTCGTAGTGTTTTATAAATCTCCTATGACACATTAGCCGAAAGTACGTCACGTTCGGCGCGGCGCCAAAACTGCCGCAAGTGTCACATCGCGTTGAGAGTACCAAACGTAAGCCACCGCCGTAACATACTGCTGACTTCAATATTGGATCTATTCCTTTTTTGAGATTTTAGATTCATTTTTGACAAAAGCTCCATACAAAATATATCAAACGGATATCTCGAATCTCTAAATCCACGGTTAGATCAAAATATTGAAGCCCGCCGACGATAGCACTGATACACCTGAGCAATCACTTGTAACAGAACAACGAACATTCACCGTTTTTTAGGGTGCCGTACCTAAAAGCTAAAAAACGGGACCCTATTACTAAGCCTCCGCTGTCTGTCTGTTTGTCTGTCCGTCTGTCTGTCACCAGGCTGTATCTCATAAACCGATCACGGTTTAGCTTTCTAGCTATCAAGCTAGAAAGCTGAAATTTCAATTCTGAAATTAAAGCTGAAAATCACAAATTATGTATTTCGGTTGCCGCTATAACACCAAATACTAAAATAAAAAAATGATAATATTAAGGGGGGGTCCCATACAAAAAACGTGTTTTTTTTTCGTATTTTTTGCTCAAAATTACTAACTGTAACAGGTAGACGCTTTAAATTTTCACAGAATATGTACCTAGTTGTATATTACTTTTCAAAATAAATAATTAAATAAAAAAAAGAAAATAATAAAGGGGGCTCCCATACAACAAACGTAATTTTTAAGCAATTTGTTACTCGATCTTAATATACAGGTAGAAACTTAAAAAGTATTTAAGTATACATACAACGAACGAGATATAGATGATGGTACGGAACCCTTCATGTGCGAGTCCGACTCGCACTTGCCCAATTTTATTTGTTTTGTCAAACTGAACAACGAACGGAGCCGAACATTGCTACGAACATTTTTACGATGTTTCTACTGCATGTTCTAATCAGTAAAAATATCTAAGCAAATTTACCGTCCATTCGCTAGAATGCTTGATGGAATGCTTGCTAAAACGATCTCGTTTGTTTTTCTGTTGTGTAACATTCGCAAGTATGCTCATTACAGGTAAATGCTCAAGTGTATCAGCACCATAATGATAATGTTCGGCGCGTGTGTGTCATGCTACTGAATACTACGACTGATAGCTCAGTCGTTGAAATGATAGCACGTTTAGCAGGTATGTTGCCACACTAAGGAAGATTTTTATTAAACTATAGGCTTGCTAAGAATATGAAAGAGTGTGTAAAGTAGAACACATAAGTTAATCTATTATGTAAAAAGAAGAGCATGTTTGCCTTTTAGCAATCGATAATTTTATAAACAGACTAGAGGATGTCCCCAGCTATGCACGCGCTTTTTTATTTATTTAACCGTTTATGCCCAATCCCATAGGAATTTCGGGCAATCCCTTCTTAGTGCACCCCTATGATTCCAAATGAACGTACGTCCAAAATTTCAGCTTCTTGCGTCTGATAGTTTTAGCTGTAGCGTGTCTGTCAGTTAGTCAGTAACACAAGAATTTTATATATACAGATTAATACGCATTTTTTACTTCGAAAAGCCGCAAGTTTAAAGTCGTGACCCTCTGCATAGCAATCTGTTATTCTCTTCACTAGCTTATTGCTACTTAAGTATATTGAATACATCCCGATAAACAATATAATATACTACATTTGTGAAGTTTCGAACTAGACCCAAGCCTAACCATTTAGTCAAGCCGGTCACCTGATGGTAAGTAATCACCGCCGGCCGCCCATAGACACCTGCAATGCCCGAAGGATCACAAGTGCGTTGCCTAACCTTTAAAAAGGAATATGCTCGCTTCTTGAAGATTCCAATGTCGAACTGGTTTAGAAGTACCGCCGCAGGTAGCTGGTTCCATAGTTTCGTCGTACGAGGCAGAAAATGTCGTGTGAATCGTACGGTAGAAGAACGCCGTTCATCAAGGTGGTGAAGGTGGAATTTTAATTTGTGGCGATTTGTGCAGTGGTGAAATTCTGCAGCGGGTATCAGACCAAACAACTCCCAGAACATTTCCCATGATACAGATGATAGAGAACGCAGAGAGACGCAACATCTCTACGCAAGTCAAGATGGTCGAGCCGCTCAACGTCGGACGCGGTCAAATGGAAGCAGCTGGTATTGTGGTGCCCCGGCCCAAAGATGGCCGCGGTACTCCATGTGGGGCCTAACTTGAGCTTTGTAAAACAAGAGACGCTGCACCGATCTTCTTGCTTTATTGAGGACACCCAGTTTTTTGGAATACCTACGTTTAAAATGCAGGGCAATAACTAGCTACAGCGGACTTTAACCCTTAATTTGGCAAGAGGAATTTTTTTTAAAACTCATGTTTTTTTTCACATTTTCAGCTTTACTAGCAGTTGTTAGGACATGAAAAAATAATTTTAAAAATCTGGTATTACCTCATTTCCTGAAAATGCATGTCCAGTATACTGGACCTTGTCAGGTTTGCCATAAAGTTGTCGATAATTTTGATGTGCTGTATATTACACATTGCCGAATTATTACTTTCTAGGACTTCTTTCTATTTTGTGCAAGTGATAAAATAAAATATAATAAAATGAAAAAACAATGACATTGTATTATAAAATCTTTATTTTTTATCAATAAAACGAGGAACATTTTACTTATTCTAAGTGAGATCAACAATATAATCAGTCTGAATCTTTTCATTCGTAACATTATTATTCTGAATTTCAGATAAAATTAAAAAAATATATATTATATAATCAGTCAACATAGTTAGAAACTTTCACTTACTATGATAATTATAAAAACAATTTCTCTTACGTACTAAACACAGTCTTTGGTTGCACTTTACGCAATAAACATCAGTCTTATTTTTGATGCATAGTTTGCAGCGACCGTATGACTCTCCAAAACTAGGGAAATGGCCAATACTGTCATAGCGGACACTGTCATCTGTTCGACAGTTGTTGTTTACAGATATACGAGATCTACTTTTATTCTGTAACTCTCTTGCTAATTGGCACCGAAAAGACTTCAAAGGCATGTGCTTCACTGCCCGATTACTACAATCTCTGCGATAAACTAACCATGCGTTGTTCACACAAATGTCGAGCATTTGAGCAAAGATTGCAGTAAGTATACAAACGACGGCTCTTATAAGTAGTCCGGTACAACGCAACCAGCATATCTGCGAGATCGACGCCTCCCATGTGATTATTATAGTGCTTTATAAGTTCTGGACAGTCACGATGTGGTTGTCTTATCCATTCAGATAAAAACCCCAAAATAAATAAAGAATAAAAAAAAATAAAAAAAAAAGTTCTGGACAGTCCACATCAACTCGGGCTTTCATTTCCTTGCTGTACCTCTTTATTTTTCCTACAGGGTAAGCATCAGCGTACGTACTGATTAGAGTGACTACCTTATTGTCGTACCATTTTACTATTGCTCTCTTATTGGTATTGTCTACGACTTGGCAATAAGAACCTCTACCTTTCGTTCGCAGGAAGTCATATACAATTCCCGACATGCCTGCTCGGACAAAGTTTTTGAAACCCCATTTATTGGGTTTCATAGGATTGTACTGTCTCCTGTTACCCGCCTTTTTGCCTTTTTACGGTATGGTCATCTCGTCAATACTATATCTCATTTCCTCTTCGGTGGCCAAGCAGTTTCTCCTCACCTTCTCTACAAAAGGTCTTACTTTGAAGTAGCGATCTGAATCTGGACAAGAGTTATCAGCAAAATGGATGTATCTGCGTATGGTTTCAAACTTCTTCATTGACATGATTTCAGCAATAGCTGGGTAGCGTAATTCTTTTGACCAATAATCTACATATGATGGCAAATTTACCACACCCATAAGTAATAAAATGGCAATAAAATCTTTCATTTCGTCCTCAGAGATATTGATGAATCGGCCGGTTACTTGAACTGCATAAAGGTTGGTATTATGTACTATATCTTGTAAAATATCCAGAGAAAAGTATTTCCAAAAATAATCTATAGGCGTAAAATCGGCATGTAAGTTATTCTTAAATTCACATTTAGTTATTTCGGCTTTGTGCAGGAATTTGCCTTTTTTCCATTTGTAGTCTGTGTGTTTACGTTTTTTGGGCCTGATATTATGAACACGAGAGTGGGTGTTGATATACCGCCTTCTTTTAGATCTGGTATTCACGGCATTGGGTATCGGTGATATATCTTGAACAGACGGTATAGACTGAATGGACGACAAAGTTGGAATATTATCATCATTTACCTGACTGGTCGACGGCAACACTTGGTTGATAATTGGTGTTAGAGGCACTGCTAGTTCTTGATCTTCTGGCTCGCTATTGGATATCTCATCACCAGAAGCATTATTCCTATCTTCATCGTCTTCGGAAATATCCAAGTTTTCTAATGACGACGGTATAGATGGTGCTTCAGAGGACAAATCGTTACTGTTTTGGCGGCATGTGGTTATAAAAACCTCTTCATCCGAACTAGTTTGATTTTCTACGTCTGATGAAGCGTTAATTGGCGGCACTAGTGCCAATAACTTTGATGCACGTGATGTTTGTTTGAACACCTGCAATTAATACAAATTGTTAGAAAAAAACATTACACATAATTACTAAATACGCATCTTAGTTTATAAAATCATATTAGCAGTTACTTTTCTAACTAACTGGCAGTGTCCAATATACTACACATCCCAAAATCGCATTAAAACAGTACCTACTTGGCAATGGGAAATATACTGGACAAGCTAATTTCATTGAATATTACGGTAAGTCCGTAACAGCTATTATAATTTTAGTTTATGTTCACAAATTCATAGGTTTTATAAAATATATTTAGAAAAGATGAGTAATTATTGCACAGTAAAATAACAAATAAATCGGGACTTACCGAGAGTGGTCGCGGCACGTGCTTCCTTCCAGACATTTCGGCGGCGACTAACCCACAATGAGCACGCGCACCTTATGCTCGGGCCACACTACCTTACCGTCTACCGGGCTGTTACCGCCATAATTATGGCAATAAATTACCGTTAAATTACTGCGTGAAGTCGTGTGGTTACACTAGAGTTTACCGAGATATGCCAATAAACTAGGCGGTAAAAATATCATTTTTCAAGATGGCGGATGAAGCTGCAGCTGTTTGGTATTTTATGAGTGCCAATTATTTTAACATGAATCTTTTAAATTTTTAGCTTTCTGTCGGGTATCCCAGAGAGACGGTTCGGATTGCAATAACTCCAAAAATTTGAGCGCTTTTTCATTTGACCACTCCATATTGGTAGATAGTGTAGATACGTGCGTCGTCGTCGAACTCGTGTTGCACACTGAACAAACGGTAGTGTGGCCACAAACGCAATAATTACTGCGGTAATTTTCTTTGATGTGCGAAAAAGACCGCCGCCGGAGGTATTGCCTACCGGCATATGCCATATTGATTGGCATTGTAAAATGATGGCCATAAATCGCGGTTACACCTAGGCGTTGTTGAAATTATGGCAATAATTGTTGGCATATCCCGGTAGTGTAGCCCGAGCGTTACGCGTAATTTTATATACAGTATATTAGTTTACAAATAAAATAATGGAATTAAAATAAATACAATATAGTTTAAAAAAAATATTGTATATTTTTTTAAAGTTGATGTCCAATATATACCACATTATCGAATTAAGGGTTAATCCGATTAGCGCGTACTCAAAATGACTGAATTCAAGCAGGAAGATACATAATGTGACAATATTTGAAACATCGTAGTTTCTTAGTAGCCGAAGACCTCATCCCCTTTTTTCCTCCTCACAACTCTCCTCCTCCTACTCCTTTTCCCATTTCAAAGAGCAGCAGCGCACCTGTGATTCCTGTGGTGTTGCTTGTGTCCATGGGCGGCGGTAATCGCTTACCATCAGGCGATACATCTGCTCGTTTGCCGCCTATTACTTAAAAAAAGTTTTACCTATTCATGATAACATTATGTATGTATGAATCCCCATAATTATCAACATCATAAGCTTGCTGTATTCCACTGATATCTACAGGTTGCTCGGTAACTTAATTGCCGGCTCTTTGAGTCCAGCCACTGCTAGCCACATAGCAAATACCCTCACGGTCGTAGCCGGAGAGCGTTCTACCACGAAAACTCTCTCCACTTCAAAACACGGCTATTCCAACGGTAGACAGTTCGGCGAGAAATGTGACCAGCCCATTGCCATTTCTACTAGATGTGGAGGGCAGAGGACCGGACGTTGCGGCGCATGCTAGGAGGGGCAGAATTCCAGCAGTGGACTGTGTTAGGCTGATTGAACAATGCCATTTCAGCTGGTCAATTTTTGGGGCTAAGTTCATCACATACATTATATTTGTATATATTTTAATCGCATTTATATACTTCATTTTAAAATGATAAGGAAAAATTAAAAATATACCTTTCTATTGCACGAGATTTTCACGACCGTTACAAAACCACAAAATTCTGTTCCGTCCAATATTCCGAGCCAAAAGAGGTGAAAATTTTAATTTGCGTAATGACCCTCCATAACAGCTTCAAAAGCATTAAAAGGGTCAGAACCGTTTCCAGAGCACGACGTACTTAAAAAAATCCGTGCATGTTTCGTTCATTTTTGCAATCAAAAACACATTCAATGAAAAAAAAAACAGGGCCGGGAGCCAAATATCCAAATCGTACGAGTTCGTGAACATTCGGAATATAGCGTAACCGAGTCGAGTAGCAAGCCGAGTGATTTGCCTGACCCGAGTCAACTCAGTTGAATGTTCTACCTACGTCATGTTTAGTTTTAATAATGATGCGAGTTCTCTCTCGAAGTGTCAACTTACATTCAACGATTCTAATACCAAGCTTTTTTCTTTGTTTTAAAATATGTTTTCTTCTTAAACTATCTCTTTATCTATGGAAGCGTACAACAAATGACTTTGAAGATTTTGTGACCCTGCCTGCGTCCAGCAGTGGACGTTTGTCGGCTGATTGAAGACCATAACGTTCCATTTATCGTATTCCCTGGTCTAGCCGAGTTGCAATCAAAATCAGTACACATATCGATCGGATGACCCGAGTAGTACTATCTATTCTGTGCCCGAGCTCAAAATGGGACTCGTCTTATCGCCAACGTTTACAAGCATCTAGACCAAAATCGTATAATCATTATAACACTAATGAGCTATGAGTTTAGAATGTTGAAAATTGCCTGTGTGTTTGGTTTGAAACTCTGATTTAAAAGTCTTAAAATTATCTTCTAGTTTTTAAAACTAAGTCCCTATTAAATTGTAAATGATCGCTTGGTTAGCGGTAGAATAAAACTTCATGAGAAAATCATCACCACCACCACCGGAAATCTCTATAATGCTCTCGGATAAGCATTAAATTATAAAAGATAGCCCGGACTCGGCAAGCATGATGAACTTAAACCTAAGATTTCTCATCGTGGGTAGAGACTCATGCCTTTAAAGTGACTTTTATAAATTGAACATTATATTATTATAAAGTATATTTTCGCCATCTCCTTTACCCTTAGCAAAACGACAGAGACGGCTGTACATGTTAATTTTCATAATTTAACGCCCTAAGCTATTCAAACTATGTACCGTGGTGTAATGTAGACTTAATAAACTTAATATGAAGCTCTACGGCTTCGTATGTTCCTATTTATAGGGCCATATTGTTCCATATTACTTGAAATATTTCACGGCATTGCGCAAATTGAAATTACAGTTTGGTATTTGTTTGTAGAATTATTCCGTTACTAGCTGTCCCAGTGAACTCCGTATCGCCTTTTTAAGGCATAGAATTCTCTCATCTATGTTTTAAGGTTTTTTTCTAGTTCCTTTTCTTTCCAACTACTTTTCCAGGAAATTCTTAACAAAGTTATCAAAGCCATCAGTGCTTAATCTAATATTTCAGAGTTTATAGAGGTGTAAAAACAAACGAACATTGATTTTTATATATAATGTATAGAATTTTCCCATCCGCCACCTTTGATTTTCCATCCGCCATCTTCGATTGCCCATTTGCCATCTTAGATCACAAAATAGATGTTGCAATTGCATTCCTCATAGCTTAAAACATCGGAGAGTATACCCATATTGACTTTAAAAATTTTTTCATCCATCATCTTTGATTTCCCATCCGCCATCTTTGATCACGAAATAGATGTTGTATTTGCATTTGCCATCCCTTAAAGCATCGGAGACGATACCCATATTGATTTTTAATAAATTTCCCTTCCGCCATCTTTGATCACGAAATAGATGGTGTTTTTGAATTCCCCATTCCTTAAAATATCGGAGACGATACCCATATCGACTTTAAAAAATCCCGTCCGCCATCTTTGATTTCCTATCCGCCATCTTTGATCACGAAATAGATGTTGTATTTGGATTCACCATCCCTTAAATCATCAGAGACGATACCCATATTGATTTTTAAATTTTTCCCATCCGCCATCTTTGATTTCCCATCCGCCATCTTTGATTTCCCATCCGCCATCTTGAATCACGAAATAGATGTTGTATTTGGATTCCCCATCCCTTTAAACATCGGAGACGATACCCATATCGATTTAAAAAAAAAATCCCATCCGCCATCTTTGATCACGAAACAGATGGCTTTTTGAATTCCCCATTCCTAAAATGTCGGAGACGATACCCATCATCATCATCATCATCGTATCAGCCTTAATAGTCCACTGCTGGACTATTAAGATACCCATACGATACCCACATCGACTTTAAAAAAAAAACCTGTCCGCCATCTTTGATTTCCAATCCGCCATCTTTGATCACGAAATAGATGTTGTATTTGGATTCTCCATCCCTTAAATCATCAGAGACGATACCCATATTGACTTTTTAAATTTTTCCCATCCGCCATCTCTGATTTCCCATCCACCATCTTGAATCACGAAACAGATGTTGTATTTGGATTCCCCATCCCTTTTAACATCGCAGAAGATACCAATATTGATTTTTTTAAATTTTCCCATCCGCCATCTTTGATCACGAAATAGATGTTGTATTTCGATTCCCCACCCCTTAAAATATCGAAGGCGATACCCTTAATGATTTTTTAAATTTTCTCATCCGCCATCTTTGATTTCCCGTCCGCCATCTTAGATCACTAAATCAATTTCATATTATTAATCAGCGTCCCGAAAATCTCGAAAACGATACCCATATAGATTATATCCTATTCGTTTAGCCTTTTTTTGCCTTTGACCCAACCCTCCCCCTTCTCGTTTGACCATTTTATTATTTTTGTCTGGCCCCTAAAAGTTGTGGCGTAATTTTATATAGCCTATAGCCTTCCGGAATAATTGGGCTATCATAGGCAATAACAATTTTTAATATCCGACAGCTAGTTCCTGAGATTAGCCGACATTATCTTTTAGCCTTTTGCCCGGCCCCAAATGGTCGAAGCGTTATGTTATATAGCCTATAGCCTGCCGGAATAACTGGGCTATCGTATACAAAAATAATTTTTCAGATGCGACCGGTAGTTCCTGAGATTAGCGCGTTCAAACAAACAAACAAACTCTTCCGCTTTATTATATTAGTATAGATAGTGAGTTAATAGGATTTATTCTCTCTGTTATTTATTAACAAGAATTAACTAAGCGAAATCTTAAAAAACAAGCTTTCATATGCGTTAGACATATTAATAAGTACATGTCAATACGAATCAACCAAGCCTAAATTTGATAGGATCGTGTCGTATTATTGCGGAATGCCTATGGCGAACTGCCAGCTCAATCATCAGATCTGCTCCATGAGCTTCATAAGCGTCACTTTGTGGTCTAAATGAATAAATGATTTTGACTTTGACTTTTAACTTTATCATCAACCAAATAATTTTCATTTTCGCATCTGAGCGTTCTTATTCAATAGAAAATTCCACCAGCCTGAATATGTTCCAAAGAAATCCATACACATTTAAAATTCCAACCTTTTGCTAATAAGATTTCTAACGGTCAGCGCGTTCGGAACATCAACATAATAATAAGTTGTAAGCTTAACGATATCCATTTTCTTCAGTTGCATGGCTTCTGACAAACCTAGTTCTTTTACTTAATACTCGTTCACCTTTTGGTAACCTCATGTCTGGAAATCCTATAGGTATTGTGTTTCGAGATATGTACCTACTACGTACCTTTGTTTCGAGTATACGATATATTCCGTGTGGTGACGGATTAAGATTACGAAATGTCACCACCTCATATCCATCCCATGGGTGTCGTAAGAGCCGACAGAGGGAGCATATTATGCAGAGAACAGCACTGTAAGAGAAGGAAAACTTGATACAAACCATATACCAACCCGTTTGGCCAGCATGGTATAGTAGGCCAATTCCTCCTTTCACAGGAGCGGCCTAGTCCAGCAGTGGACTGTTAAAGGCTGATGATGATGATGACACAATATATCGGCACTGTTGCTAGAGCCATGATTGCGGATGTACTAACAATTTTACTCTTTATTTGTCGTCTTTGATACTAGCTTCCTGATTACATTGAAATCGACTTAAATTAAATTACATATGATTGCTTCAAAATAGCTGGTCAAATGATTTCTTGTTAAATGATTTCTTGTGTTCACAAGCAATATATAAATGAGCAGTGAGAGTCTAGTTAAGAGACCAACATACTATTTCTGCAGAGGGCCTTATGTTAGAGCACACGACAGCACTGACTTTTGTGATGTAGTAACTTGTTATCTATGTATGTCTTAACGGTAAAGGATACCATAGTTCTTCACAATATTCTCGGCAGACATAATTATGAGGAAGCAATTCGCCAACGCGGTGAACAATGGCCTGATCTTTCTTATATAGTAAAGAGGCCCATGTCCAGCAGTAGCACAATTTATATACATAGCTGTTATAATGTGAAGATTATACCAAGTAAAGCTTTTTCTACAATAACAAAGATTTTATAAAATACTCTGTCATTTTAAAATCTTAAAATAATTAATTGAATTATATTATTCAGTTTAAAACGTCGGTAAACAAAAAGAGCCGCCTAATGGGTTCTAGATGATTCTTATTATTTTAAAACTTTTCAAAACATCGGCAACGTAGTAGTAGTAATTGTGCTCGAAAATTTTCAAGAATTGTCTTCTAAATTTCATAATTACAATTTTCAACTGAAGTTTTAAATTATGAATTTAAAGTTGGTGAGCATGCTGAAAATAAAAACTGCTAGTCTGAATGAACAGATGTTTTTATTAGGTATATAACTTACCGAAATGGCTCTTATTTTTATAAATACAATTCCCGCACTAGAAATTTATCCTGTGTCACAGAGGTCCTTACAAACATTCCATCACGGGTACAAAAGACACCCAGACTAGAAATTGCAATATGTGGATTACACAAAGTGTTGCGCCGTGTTGGGATAGAACCTACGATACTCAATGAAGTGCCAAGTTGCGAGGCGAGCGCCTAAACCAATACGCCATCTGTGCAGTCGATGTGTATCCGATAAAATATGAATAATGACTAAATTCTATACAATAGGGTTGTTTCCAACTAGTCAAATCAAGCACTTTTAATGAAATGTCAAAAACGACCTTTGCCAAGGGTTTTGTATGAAATAAGACGTAGTGAAGTCACAGAGTTTTGCTGTCAAGTAGAATACTTATTATCAATAAATTTACGATAAAAAATGTTAAATAAAGTCACTAGCTACTACGAACATTTTCACCCTCTTTCTAGCGCACTCTCTAATCAGCAAAAAAGTCGAAGCAATTTTATTGTCTACTCGCTAGAATTCTCGATGGAATGCTCGCTAAAACGATCACGTTTGTTTTCTTCTTGTGTAACATTCGCAAGTATGCTCATTACAGCTAAATGCTCAAGTGTATCAGCACCATAATGTTAAATGTTCGGCGCGTGTGTGTCATGCTACAGAATACTACGACCGATAGTTCAGTCACTGAAGTAATAACACGTTTAGCAGGTGTGTCGCCACACTAAGGAAGATTTTTATTAAACTATAGGCTAGAAGAACACATTTAATCTATTATGTTAAAAGAAGAGCATGTTTGCCTTTTAGCAATCGATAATTTTATTAACAGACTAGAGGATGTCTCCAGCTACGCACGCGCTTTTTTATTTATATATTAGCATTTCGGGTAATCCCTTATTACTTTACCCCTACGGTTCCAAATGAACGTACGTCCAAAATTTCAGCTTCTTGCGTCTGATAGTTTTAGCTGTAGCGTGTCTGTCAGTCAGTCAGTAACGCAAGAATTTTATATAATCTTAATATATATATAATCTTAATATATATATGGTCTTCTGACACAAGTATCTGAATACTTTAAAGAAGGCCTCAACAACCTTTATAAAACGTTTTATGGAAAATAAAGTATTATTATTATTAAAGTATTATTATTATTATATAATCTTAATATATATATATATATTTCTTGTGTGCGTATGTATGTCACTGAACTCCTCCTAAACGACTGGACCGATCTTGATGAAATTTTTTGTGTGTATTCAAGGGGACTTCAGAATGATTTAGATTCACAATTTAGTCCACTGGAAAATGTTTTTTTAATTAATTTTTTATTTGTAATTAGTTGTGGATTTCGGAATGTTTCACATTGGAACCGACGGACTGCGCTGCTATCGCAGTGTCAAATCTTATATTAGTAATTTCGTCAAGGAGTACATCGAAACCTTACCTGAATAATAAAACATAAAAAAATAAAGATTTCGAGTCGACAACATATATCCGCAAAATTCGGATTGTTGAGTATTTTGTTAAATTCTAATGGTTCTGACAGACAAATCACAGTCGCCATATTGGCCACTTTAGCGAAAAGTCACAGATACCGGATGACAATTTGAGTACCTACTACTAAGTAGTTTGTATGTGTAAATACTTTTTGCAGTTATATAGTATCCGCCCAATAAAGGAGATTTGTGTTACCCCACAGAAGAATATTATTCCTCTGTGTGTTACCCCGAACATAGATGATATACTATAACTAGAGAACCCCAAATTTACGCAAGCGAAGCCGCGGGCAAAAGCTAGTAATACATAAAATTCTTGCGTTAATTCGTTTAGTCAAAATTTTACTAATACGCATTTTTGACTTCGAAAAGCCAGTGGGGCGAGCCGCAAGACTAACTCGTGACCCTCTGCGTAGCAAACTGTTATTCTCTTTACTAGCTTATCGCTGCTTAAGTATATTGAAAACATTCCGATAAACAATATAATATACTACATTTGTGAAGTTTCAAAATAGAACCAAGCCTAACCATTTTATTTATAAAGGTCACCTGATGGTAAGTAATCACCGCCGCCCATAGACACCTGCAATGCCCGAAGGATCACAAGTGCGTTGCCTACCCTTTAAAAAGGAATATGCTCGCTTCTTGAAGATTCCAATGTCGAACTGTTTTGTAAATACCGCCGCAGGAAGCTAGTTCCACAGTTTGGTCGTACGAGGCAGAAAATGTCGTGTGAATCGTACGGTAGAAGAACGCCACTCATCAAGGTGGTGAAGGCGGCATTTTAATTTGTGGCGAGTTGTATGTACTGTGGTGAAGTTCTGCAGTGCAACTCCTCAGAACATACCCCATGAGACAGACGATAGAGAACGCAGAGAGACGCAACATCCCTACGCAGGTCAAGATGGTCGAGCCGGTTTGTTAGGGCCGCGTCGTCGATGACTCAAGCCGCTCGACGTTGGACGCGGTCAAATGGAAGCAGCTGGTATTGTGGTGCCCCGGCCCAAAGATGGCAGCAGTACTCCATGTGAGGCCTAACTTGAGCTTTGTAAAGCAAGAGGCGCTGCATCGATGTAAAGCATCTTTTGCTTTATTGAGGACACCCAGTTTTTTGGAATACGTTTAAAATGCACGGCAATAACTAGGTACAGCGGACTTTAATCCGATTAGCACGTATTCAAAATTAATGAATTGAAACAGGAAGATAGATAATGTGACAAAATATGAAACATCGCAGTTTCTTAGTAGCCGAAGACCTCATCCCCATTTTTCATCCTCATACCACTCCTCCTCCTACTCCTTTTCCAAATTCAAAGAGCGGCAGCGCACCTCTGACTCCTGTCGTGTTGCTTGTGTCCATGGGCGGCGGTAATCGCTTACCATCAGGCAATACATCTCCTCGTTTGCCGCCTATTACTTAAAAAAAGTTTCACCTAATCATGATAACATTATGTACGTATGAATCCCCATAATAGGGAATATGCGTGTGATTCAGATATAAGCGAATATATTTTTATGCAATTCTTTATCGGTAAAAAAGACACCTTTAACATTATTTTACATTTAAACACTATAAAATCGCGAATATTAATTAATAAAAGTTGGAAAATTTACGAGCGAAATTTAAAATGTCGAAACGCGACGCTATTGGCTAGACCCCAAAGTGACGACACGGTTCGCAGAGGATATGTCAAAAGTGTCAAAACAGTACCAGACATTTGACAGAGTTGCGAACGCTGACGTCATGATGTAACCACAAAAATTGGGGGTGTTTAAACTAGCGTTATGTCATTGTAATTTTCAACATTTAATTTAAAATAAATGTTGACTTCTCCACGACTAATACTTTTTTTACGGTATCATATTAACCTAAATAAACGATAGCAACAATAAAAAAAAATCATGCATATTCCCTATTATCAACATCATAAGCTTGCTGTTTTCCACTAATATCTACAGGTAGCTCGGTAACTTAATTGCCGGCTCTTTGAGTCCAGCCACTGCTAGCCACATAGCAAATACCCTTACGGTCGTAGCCGGAGAACGTTCTACCACAAAAACGAATACGCTAGGTATGCCAAGACACGGTCTCCACTTCAAAACACGGCTATTCTAACGGTAGACAATTCTGCGAGATATATGACCAGCCCATTGCCATTTCTACTAGATGTGGTAGGCAGAGGACCGAACGTTGTGGCGCATGCTAGGAGAGGCATAATATGTCCAGCAGTGAATTGTGATAGGCTGATTGAACAATGCCATTTCAGCTTGTCAATTTTTGGGACTAAGTTCATCACATGAATTATATTTGTATATATTTTAATCGCATTTATATACTTCATTTTAAAAAGATAAGGAAAAATTAGAAATATACCTTTCTATTTCACGATATATTTCACGACCGTTACAAAACCACAAAATTCTGTTCCGTCCAATGGCAGTATTCCGACCCAAAAGAGGTGAAAATTTTAATTTGCGTAATGACCCTCCATAACAGCTTCAAAAGCATTAAAAGGGTCAGAAACGTTTCCAGAGCACGACGTACTTAAAAAAATGAACAAAAATCTGTGCATGTTTCGTTCATTTTTGCAATCAAAAACACATTCAATGAAAAAAGAAACAGGGCCGGGAGCCAAATATCCAAATCGTACGAGTTCGTGAACATTCGGAATATAGCGTAACCGAGTCGAGTAGCTACCCGAGTGATTAGCCTGACCCGAGTCAACTCAGTTGAATGTTTGATGTTCTACCTATGTCGTGTTTAGTTTTGATAATGATGCGAGTTCTCTCTCGACAGTCGAAGTGTCTACTTCCATTCAACGTTTCTAATACCAAGCTTTTTTCTTTGTTTTAAAATATTTTTCTTCTTAAACTATCTCTTTATCTATGGAAGTGTACAAAAAATGACTTTGAAGATTTTGCGACTCTGCCTGCGTCCAACAGTGGACGTTTATCGGCTGATATGAAGACCGTAAGGTTCCATTTATCGTATTCTCTGTTCTAGCCGAGTTGCAATCAAAATCAGTACACATATCGATCGGATGACCCGAGTTAAAAATGGGACTCGTCTTATCGCCAACGTTTACAACCATCTAGACCAAAATCGTATAATCATTATAACACTAATGAGCTATGAGTTCAGAAAGTTGAAAATTGCTTGTGTGTTTGGTTTGAAACTGTGATTTTAAAGTATTTAAATTATCTTCAATTTTTTTAAACTAAGTCCGTATTAAATTATAAATGATCGCTTGGTTAGCGGTAGAATAAAACTTCATGAGAAAATCATCACCTAGGAAATCTCTATAATGCTCTCGGATGAGCACTAAATTATAAAAAATAGCCCGGACTCAGCCAGCATGATGAACTAAAACCTAAGATTTCTCATCGTGGTTATAGACTCATGCCTTTAAAGTGACTTTTATAAATTGAACATTATATTATTAAAAAGTATATTTTCTCCATCGCCTTCACACTTTAGCAAAACGACAGAGACGGCTGTACAAGTTAATTTTCATAATTTAACGCCCTAAGCTATTCAAACTATGTACCGTGGTGTAATATAGACTTAATAAACTTAATATGAAGCTCTACGGCTTCGTATGTTCCTATTTATAGGGCCACATTGTTCCATATTACTTGAAATATTTCACGGCATTGCGCAAATTGAAATTACAGTTTGGTATTTGTTTGTAGAAGAATTCCGTTGTAGTGAGTTAGGATTTATTCTCTCTGTTATTTATTAACAAGAATTAACTAAGCGAAATCTTTAAAAACAAGCTTTCATATGCGTTAGATATATTAAAAAGTACATATCAATACGAATCAACCAAGCCTAAATTTGGCAAGATTGTGTCGTATTATTGCGGAATGCCTATGGCCAACTGCCAGCTCTATCATCAGATCTGCTCCATGAGCTTCATAAGCGTCACTTTGTGGTCTAAATGAATAAATGATTTTGACTTTGACTTTTAACTTTATCATCAACCAAATAATTTTCATTTTCGCATCTGAGCGTTCTTATTCAATAGAAAATTCCACCAGCCTGAATATGTTCCAAAGAAATCCATACACATTTAAAATTCCAACCTTTTGTTAATAAGATTTCTAACGGTCAGTGCGTTCGGAACATCAACATAATAATAAGTTGTAAGCTTAACGATATCCATTTTCTTCAGTTTTATGGCTTCTGACAAACCTAGTTCTTTTATTAAATATTCATTTACCTTTTGGTAAACTCATGTCTGGAAATCCTATAGGTATTGTGTTTCGAGATATGTACCTACTACGTACCTTTGTTTCGAGTGTACGATATATCGGCACTGTTGCTAACGCCATGATCGCGGGTGTACTAACCACGAAAAGTTAAATTCATATATCATTTTATTTTTATTTATAGACTCACGCCTGTATCTCCAAAGGGGTAGGCAGAGGTGTAATATTACACCCACATTTCGCCAGGAATTTTTAGGACCCACGTAATAGGGGGCGAGCCTATTGCCGTACCGCGCACATTACCCGACTCCGTGCTACTACTGAGAATTTCCTAACGGAAAAACCCAATAACACTTTGCCCGACTCGGGAATCGAACCCGAGACCTTCCAATCCCACGCGCACATTTATGCCATGAGACCAACAATTCATATATCATGTCTTTTATTATATGATATCATGTAACCCATCGAATACAAGTAAATTTTAATATGCTCATAATACTCTTTATTTGTCTTCTTTGATACTAGCTTTCTGATTACATTGAAATCGACTTAAATTAATTTACATAGGATTGCTTCAAAATATCTGGTCAAATGATTGCTTGTGTGCACAAGCAATATATAAATGAGCAGTGAGAGTCTAGTTAAGAGACCTACATACTTTTTCTGCAGAGGGCTTTATGTTAGAGCGCACGACAGGCACCACTGACTTTTGTGATGTAGTAACTTGTTATCCATCTCTAAACGGTGAAGGATACGATGGTATACGATGGTATGATAGAGTCAATCTCTGGCAAAATATTTAATAAGACATTGAATTCTGTAAATAGTTTAAGTGACAAAAATATCGCCCCATCAGCCTCACTTACAAAAAATAATTAAAAAAATTGTATCAGCCTGGTGCATCAAAATATACAAGGGTAAGGAGTTAGAATTGGAATTGTTTATGAACTGAAACAGTATTGATATTTTATTCTCTCTGTTATTTATTAACAATAATTAAAGAAGCGAAATCTTAAAAAACAAGCTTTCATATCATCATGGAGCCTGCATGTCTGAGAGTTCTCCACAATATTCTCGGCCGACATAATTATGAGGAAGCAATTCGCCAACGTGGTGAACAATGGCCTGATCTTTCTTATATAGTAAAGAGGCCCATGTCCAGCAGTAGCACAATTTATATACATAGCTGTTATAATATGATGATTATCTTAATCTCAATATATAAAATCCTTGCGTTACTGACTGACTGACAGACACGCTACAGCCGAAACTATTGGACGCAGGAAGCTGAAATTTGGCATGTAAGTTCCTTGGGGACCGTAGGCGTGCACTAAGAAGGGATTTCCCGAAATTCCCACGGGATCAGCCAAAACGGGTAAATTAAAAAAAAATGCAGACGTAGCTGCTGGCGTTCTCTAGTACTAACTAAAGCTTTTTCTACAATGAAGAAAATTTCATAAAATACTCTGTCATTTTAAAATCTTAAAATAATTAATTGAATTATATTATTCAGTTTAAAACGTCGGCAAACAAAAAGAGCCGCCTAATGGGTTCTAGCTGATTCTTATTATTTTAAAACTTTTCAAAACATCGGCAACGTAGGTAATTATGCTCGAAAATTTTCAAAAAAATTTCTTCTAAATTTCATAATTACTATTTTCAACTTAAGTTTTATATTATGAATTTAAAGTTGGTGAGCATACTAATCTGAAAAAAAAAACTGCAAGTGTGAATGAACAGATGTTTTTATTAGGTATATTACTGAACTTAATACTGCAAGTCGTTGACGAAGAGAGACAGTTGATAAAAATAATAGAAAATCGGAGAGGGAAGATGATTGGCCACTTGATACGACACGACAACTTCTTTAAAATAATACTGGAAGGCAAAATAGAAGAGAAAGAGGACGGCCGCAACATACCTATATGACACAGCTGAAGGAAAAAGTTGGGGTCGGGTCGTATCAAAAGGTCAAAGAAAAGGCAGAAAACCGAAGCCAATGGCAATTGCTCCACCGACAAGAGCTACCTAGCTCTTAAATGGAAGAAGAAGAATTACTGAACTTATTGAAATGGCTTTTATTTTTATGAATACAACTCCCGCACTAGGAATTTATCCTGTGTCACAGAGGACCTTACAAACTTTCCACCACGGGTACAAATGATACCCAGACTAGAGACTACAATATGTGGATGACACAAAGTGTTGTGCCGTGTTGGGATAGAACCTACGATACTCAATGAAGTGCCAAGTTGCGAGGCGAGCGCTTAAACCACTATGCCATCTCTGCAGTCGATGTGTATCCGATAAAATATGAATAATTACTAAATTCTATACAATAGGGTTGTTTCCAACTAGTCAAATCAAGCACTTTTAATGAAATGTCAAAAACGACCTTAGCCAAGGGTTTTGTATGAAATAAGACGTAGTGAAGTCATAGAGTTTTGCTGTCAAGTAGAATACTTATTATCAATAAATTGACGATAAAATATGTTAAATAAAGTTACTAGCTACTACGAACATTTTTACCCTCTTTCTAACCCACGCTCTAATCAGCTAAAAGGTCGAAGCAATTTTACTGTCTAGTCGCTAGAATTCTCGATGGAATGCTCGCTAAAACGATCTCGTTTCTTTTCTTCTTGTGTAACATTCGCAAGTATGCTCATTACAGCTAAATGCTCAAGTGTATCAGCACCATAATGTTAAATGTTCGGCGCGTGTGTGTCATGCTACTGAATACTACGACCGATAGTTCAGTCATTGAAGTGATAGCACGTTTAGCAGGTGTGTCGCCACACTAAGGAACATTTTTATTAAACTATAGGCTTGCTAAGAATATGAAAGAGTGTGTAAAGTAGAACACATAAGTTAATCTATTATGTAAAAAGAAGAGCATGTTTGCCTTTTAGCAATCTATAATTTTATTAACAGACTAGAGGATGCACCCCCAGCTACGCATGCGCTTTTTTATTTATTTCACCGTTTCTGCCCAATCCCATAGGAATTTCGGGCAATCCCTTCTTAGTGCACCCCTACGGTTCCAAATGAACGTACGTCTAAAATTTCAGCTTCTTGCGTCTGATAGTTTTAGCTGTCGCGTGTCTGTCAGTCAGTTAGTAACGCAAGAATTTTATATATACAGACAATCGTTAATTTGTTTAGTCAAAATTTTATTAATACGCATTTTTGACTTCGAAAAGTCAGTGGTGCGAGCCGCAAGCTTAAACTCGTGACCCTCTGCGTAGCAAACTGTTAGTCTCTTTACTAGCTTATCGCTGCTTAAGTATATTGAATACATCCCAATAAACAATATAATTACAATTATTAAACAATACATTTGTGTAGTTTCTAACTAGAACCAAGCCTAACCATTTTATTTTTTAAATAGCATACGAAAACAAACGAACAAGCCGGTCACCTGATGGTAAGTAATCACCGCCGCCCATAGACATGCCCGAAGGATCACAAGAGGCGTTGCCTACCCTTTAAAAAGGAATAAGCTCGCTTCTTGAAGATTTCAATGTCGAACTGGTTTGTAGGTAGCTGGTTCCACAGTTTGGTCGTACGAGGCAGGAAATGTCGTGTGAATAGTATGGTAGAAGAACGCCACTCATCAAGGTGGTGAAGGTGGAATTTTAATTTGTGGCGATTTGTACGGTGGTGAAATTATACAGCGGGTATCAGACCAAACAACTTCTCAGAACATTCCCCATGATACAGACGATAGAGAACGCAGAGAGACGCAACATCTCTACGCAGGTCAAGATGGTCGAGCCAGTTTGTAAGGACCGCGTCGTCGATGACTCGAGCCGCTCAACGTTTGACGCGGTCAAATGGAAGCAGCTGGTATTGTGGTGCCCCAGCCCAAAGATGGCATCAGTACTCCATGTCAGGCCTAACTTGAGCTTTGTAAAGCAAGAGGCGCTGCATCGATGAGAAGCATCTTCTTGCTTTATTGAGGACACCCAGTTTTTTGGAATACGTTTAAAATGCAATAACTAGGTACAGCGGACTTTAATCCGATTAGCACGTATTCAAAATGACTGAATTCAAACAGGAAGATAGATAATGTAGCCGAAGACCTCATCCCCTTTTTTCATCCTCATACCACTCCTCCTCCTACTCCTTTTCCCATTTCAAAGAGCGGCAGCGCACTTGTGATTCCTGTGGTGTTGCTTGTGTCCATGGGCGGCGGTAATCGCTTACCATCAGGCGATACATCGGCTCGTTTGCTACCCATTACTTAAAAAAAGTTTAACCTAATCATGATAACATTATGTATGTATGAATCCCCATAATTATCAACATCATAAGCTTGCTGTATTCCACTGATATCTACAGGTTGCTCGGTAACTTAATTGCCGGCTCTTTGAGTCCAGCCACTGCTAGCCACATAGCAAATACCCTCACGGTCGTAGCCAAAGAGCGTTCTACCACAAAAACTCTCTCCATTTCAAAACACGGCTATTCTAATGGTAGACAGTTCTGCGAGAAATGTGACCAGCCCATTGCCATTTCTACTAGATGTGGAAGGCAGAGGACCGAACGTTGTGGCGCATGCTAGGAGAGGCATAATACGTCCAGCAGTGGACTGTGATAGGCTGATTGAACAATGTCATTTCAGCTTGTCAATTTTTGGGACTAAGTTCATCACATGAATTATATTTGTATATATTTTAATCGCATTTATATACTTCATTTTAAAAAGATAAGGAAAAATTAAAAATATACCTTTCTATTTCACGATATATTTCACGACCGTTACAAAACCACAAAATTCTGTTCCGTCCAATGGCAGTATTCCGACCCAAAAGAGGTGAAAATTTTAATTTGCGTAATGACCCTCCATAACAGCTTCAAAAGCATTAAAAGGGTCAGAACCGTTTCCAGAGCACGATGTACTTAAAAAAATGAACAAAAATCCGTGCATGTTTCGTTCATTTTTGCAATCAAAAACACATTAAATGAAAAAAGAAACAGGGCCGGGAGCCAAATATCCAAATCGCACGAGTTCGTGAACATTCGGAATATAGCGTAACCGAGGCGAGTAGCAAGCCGAGTGATTTGCTTGACCCGAGTCAACTCAGTTGAATGTTTGATGTTCTACCTATGTCATGTTTAGTTTTAATAATGATGCGAGTTCTCTCTCGAAGTGTCAACTTACATTCAACGATTCTAATACCAAGCTTTTTTCTTTGTTTTAAATTTGTTTTCTACTTAAACTATCTCTTTATCTATGGAAGCGTACAACAAATGACTTTGACGATTTTGTGACCCTGTCTGCGTCCAGCAGTGGACGTTTATCGGCTGATATGAAGACCGTAACGTTCCATTTATCGTATTCCCTGGTCTAGCCCAGTTGCAATCAAAATCAGCACACATATCGATCGGATGACCCGAGCTCAAAATTTAACTTGTTTTCTCACCAACGTTTACAAGCATCTAGACCAAAATCGTATAATCATTATAACACTAAATTTCAGATTAGATTTTTAGGTTTCAGATTAGCGTTTTATACGCGAGTATAAGCTCGTTTTTGGAAGCGCATGTAGGCGCGTATCTATAGGCGCGCCTTTTGGTACACGCGCAACTCGTACGAGCGTTGACGCGCTTCTAAGTTTGTAGAAGCGTGAGCCATCAGAATCCATGTCGACAAGATGTCACTACTTTTATGCGAGTCCGGTATTTTGAAGCGCGTAATGCAGCGCCGCGCGTGTATGCGCGTATGCTGAAATGCGTGTATGCGCGTATGCTGAAATGACCGTATACGCGCACAAAAAAAGGTTAATCTGAAACCGCCCTTATGAGCTATGAGTTCAGAATGCTTAAAATTGCTTGTGTGTTTGGATTTAAAGTCTTAAAATTCTCTTCTATTTATTAAAACTAAATCCGTATTAAATTGTAAATGATCGCTTGGTAAGCGGTAGAATAAATATTTTTGAGAAAACCATCATCACCTAGGAAATCTCTATAATGCTCTCGGATAATCATACATACATACATAGACTCACGCCTGTTTCCCCGAAGGGGTAGGCAGAGGCTTATTAAACGCCCACTTTTCGCCAGTGTCTTGATCCCACGTAATAGGTGGCGAGCCTATTGCCGCTTATAGGGATATTTTGTTTGCCAGAGCCTCGTCCGTTGATCGGCAGGTGCACCACTTGCAGGTGAGGTTGGCTTGGGACCCTAAGTTCTTGGTGGGAATTCTTAAATTTCAATAATTAAATTATAAAAGGTAGCCCGGACTCGGCAAGCATGATGAACTAAAACCTAAGATTTCTCATCGTGGGTAGAGACTCATGCCTTTAAAGTGAATTTTATAAATTGAACATTATATTATTAAAAAGTATATTTTCTCCATCTCTTTCACACCTTAGCAAAACGACAGAGACTGCTATACAAGTTAATTTTCATAATTTAACGCCCTAAGCTATTCAAACTATGTACCGTGGTGTAATGTAGACTTAATAAACTTAATATGAAGCTCTACGGCTTCGTATGTTCCTATTTATAGGGCCACATTGTTTCATATTACTTGAAATATTTCACGGCACTGCGCAAATTGAAATTACAGTTTGGTATTTGTTTGTAGAATAATTCCGTTGTAGTGAGTTAGGATTTATTCTCTCTGTTATTTATTAACAAGAATTAAATAAGCGAAATCTTAAAAAACAAGCTTTCATATGCGTTAGATATATTAAAAAGTACATATCAATACGAATCAACCAAACCTAAATTTGGTAAGATTGTGTCGTATTATTGCGGAGTTGATATGACCGTACTCCAGTCATCAGATATGATGCTCAACGATATGATAATTTTGAAATGTATAATGCACGCAATATAAACATACGACCGGTTAGCGCAGCGGGAGTGTAAGCGACTGCTACGCCGAAGGTCGCGGGTTCGATTCTCGCTCAAGTCAAACATTTGCGTGCATGAGCATGGATGTTTGTCTTGGTCTGGGTGTTCTATGTGTAATATGTAAGTATTTACAAAAAAGAAGTATATATGTATGTTTATCCATTATCTATACCCATAGTACAAGCTCTGCTTAGTTTGGGACTAGATGGTGTTGTGTGAATGCAGTAGAATATTATATTATTAAATTGCAGCTCAATAGAAAACCAGGATGTGGGTCAAATTTATCTTAAACATTTTTAATTATAATTAACCTGTTTTGGCCGATCCCGTGGGAAATTCGGGAAATCCCTTCTTAGTGCACCCCTACGGTTCACAAGGAACATACATGCCAAATTTCAGCTTCCTGCGCCCAATAGTTTCACCTGCAGCGTGTCTGTCAGTCAGTCAGTAACGCAAGGATTTTATATATTAAGATGATTTCATGACAGACACCAGTTATAATAAAAGCTTGTAAACTCGCAATCGTCTCAAATCTTCTTTTAGATAACAGAATGAACAACTTTTATCCACTAAATAATTCTCATTTTCGCATCTCAGTATTCTTATACAACAGAAAATTCCACCAGGCTGAAAATGTGCCAAAGAAAATCGATACGCATTTATAATTCCAACCTTTTGTTAATAAGATTTCTAACGGTCAGTGCGTTCGGAACATCAACATAATAATAAGTTGTGAGCTTAACGATATCCATTTTCTTCAGTTGCATGGCTTCTGACAAACCTAGTTCTTTTACTTAATACTCGTTTACCTTTTGGTAACCTCACGTCTGGAAATCCTATAGGTATTGTGTTTCGAGATATGTACCTACTACGTACCTTTGTTTCGAGTATACGATATATTCCGTGTGGTGACGGATTAAGAATACGGAATGTCACCACCCCATATCGTCCCATGGGTGTCGTAAGAGCCGACAGAGGGAGCATATTATGTAGAGAATAGCACTGTAAGAGAAGGAAAACTTGATACAAACCATATGCCAACCCGTTTGGCCAGCATGGTATAGTAGGCCAATTCCTCCTTTCACAGGAGCGGCCTAGTCCAGCAGTGGACTGTTAAAGGCTGATGATGATGATGACACAATATATCGGCACTGTTGCTAGAGCCATGATTGCGGATGTACTAACAATTTTACTCTTTATTTGTCGTCTTTGATACTAGCTTCCTGATTACATTGAAATCGACTTAAATTAAATTACATATGATTGCTTCAAAATAGCTGGTCAAATGATTTCTTGTGTTCACAAGCAATATATAAATGAGCAGTGAGAGTCTAGTTAAGAGACCAACATACTATTTCTGCAGAGGGCCTTATGTTAGAGCGCACGACAGCACTAACTTTTGTGATGTAGTAACTTGTTATCTATGTCTAAACGGTGAAGGATACCATCGTGAAGCCTGCATGACTGAGAGTTCTCCACAATATTCTCGGAAGACAATTATGAGGAAGCAATTCGCCAACGTGGTAAAAAATGGCCTGATCTTTCTTATATAGCGAAGAGGCCCATATCCCGCAGTAGCACACCTTATATACATAGCTGTTATAATGTAAAGATTATACTAAATAAAGCTTTTTCTACAATAACAAAGAAAATTTTATAAAATACTCTGTCACTTTAAAATCTTAAAATAATTAATTGAATTCTATTATTCAGTTTAAAACGTCGGTAAACAAAAAGAGCCGCCTAATGGGTTCTAGATGATTCTTATTATTTTAAAACTTTTCAAAACATCATCGGCAACGTAGGTAATTTATGCTTGAAAATTTTCAAGAAATTTTATTCTTAATTTCATACTTACAATTTTCAACTGAAGTTTTATATTATGAATTTAAAGTTGGTGAGCATGCTGAAAATAAAAACTGCAGGTCTGAATGAACAGATGTTTTTATTAGGTATATTACTTACCGAAACGGCTTTTATTTTTATAAATACAATTCCCGCACTAGAAATTTATCCTGTGTCACAGAGGACTTTACAAACATTCTATCACGGGTACAAAGGACACCCAGACTAGAAACTGCAATATGTGGATTACACAAAGTTAGGATAGAACCTACGATACTCAATGAAGTGCCAAGTTGCGCTTAAACCACTACGCCATCTGTGCAGTCGATGTGTCATCATTCTCATCCTCCTAGTGTTATCCCGATTTTTAACCCAGGGTCCGCTTTCTAGTCTAACCGGATTTGGCTCAATATTAGCTTTTCCACGGAGCGACTGCCTATCTGACCTCCGCAACCTGAAGGGATAGCGATATTCCATGGTTTAGACTAGTGTCAGTTTTTATTTTAGGAGTTCTGACGCCCTATAACGACTGTCAGAGATCTTCATGACAGCCGGGACCGACGGCTTAACGTGCTCTCCGAGGCACGGGACAAGCGATGATTAACAATTCAATACGCACATAACTCCGAAAATTCATTGGTGCGCGCCGTGGATTCGAACCCGATACCCTCTGCATGGCAGTCCATTAGTATCTCCACTAGGCTATCGCTGCTTGCAGTCGATGTATCTCCGATAAAATATGAATAATAACCAAATTCTATACAATTTAGCCCCAAAGGAAAACTCCTCTGAAATTGAAAGGCTGGGCATCAAGTTGTCAATTATAGTGTTACGATTGTTACCAAAGACTATTTTAACTTTTTGAAACAATATTAGTTTCAAAATAAGGAAGGACTTCTTCTGTTTATAGATATTCTACAATTACAACATCGAATGCTACGACCATATTTTATACACCCTGTAAACTTAAATATACATTATATCACCATAATATGCACTGTGTATAATCGCTACATATACATTATATACACAACAGAGTCGCGGTTCATTACTTGAGCCGGCTGTATTATGATTAATCCTTCTGCTATCGACAGATTATTAATTAACATCACAAGTCATTTGCCATGATATCAATAGCGAGTTGAGCTGACTCATTCTGCCAATCATTTTGGTATTTACAGGCACTTTTTGAGGCCTGATCATTTTTGTATGAGAAGGGTTGTATCATGATTTATTATGGTGCTAAGTCAACGTTTGTGTTGTTCACTGGCTGGGCATGTCCATTATCTGTATGAAAATTATTACGAATTTATCATGGCATACTACACTGTGGTAGATTCAGGTGAACTGCCAAGGGATGTCCAGGATATTGCATTGGCTTCTACTGCGTAAGTCGACTCGAACTCAACTTTGAGTTGAACTCGCTGTGGTGTGTGACAACGAACATACAGTCATCTCATTCAAACTTAGGCAGAGCATGTACTATAATAGTAACCTGGTAACTAATAAACCCTCTTCAATTTTCTTTATTACTCTAAGATTGTCTTACTCCTCCAAAATACTTCTGATTAAATACGTTGTGGATTCCTAGATAGTTTAATTTTCTAAAAACTGTAACGAGGTCTCTGCTGCTATATTCTGCTAAACAGGTGATACAGAAATAAGAATGAGAGTGGGATTGGTTACAAAAAAAATACAGTATTCCTTATTAGAGTGCCGACCACGTACTGGACGACGCAGCTGGGGTAGGCAAGTCCCGACGATCTGGTTAAGATTGCGGGTACCTCATGGATTCTGTCCTCTCCAGATCATTTGTGTGGAGAGTTTTACCTATTGAAGGTCTATGGCCTACAGAGGACGTCTCTAGGCAGAGATGAAGATGATGATGATGATACGTTTTGGAAAGCGCAAGTCATGTCAGTTGCTTTATTTTGAATGTTAGTAGCGTAATATGTTTTTTTTACCGATTACTCCATTATAAGAATAGTTTATTGATTGCACTTGCTTGTGTCGCTATCTGCCAATGATAGCGTAATGTTTCCTATTGACAACGATAGGACGAAACGTCCCATAAAAGACCCGTTGGGCTATAATCGCCATAATCTCAACCGCATATGCTGTCAAACGCCCTAGAACTGTCTCAAACAGCGTATGAATATATTTAAATACATTTGTTACACCGTTTAATACTAGATATGTATGTTAGTTGCAAATAATTGGCAGCCATTACAACAGTCTGTGCGCTTAACGGCGACCTTCGTTCGCCTCCTGAATAATGTGAGTCGACCCTAACGTAGGGTTGGCACGTATGAAATTCACATTGTTTTTTTGGGAAAGAAGAGTAAGCAGGTTTTCGAATCGAAGCCACGTCTTAGCAAGCGTAGTGCTGGACGCTCATCGACCAGAGAGACTGTTGACTTGAAGAGCCAGGTAGTGTCAGGGTGAAAAAAACGGGTGAGCAGGCCTTGTGACCTATCCTGAGTCAATCGACCTGTAAGTAGTGGACCGCAGTCTAACATTAAATTTATTGTCGAAAACTTCCAAGTATAGTGATCGCGTAAATACTTTTAATAGCACGATTCAAGATCTTCCATAGTATTTTCGTAGTTCATTGTGTACTAGTTAGATGTCAACAGTGTCTGTGTCTTTTCCTTTGTACGACACATGCCGTACAGCTGGATGCCATTTCCCATAACCGTTACAGCTGTTCACAAAATCAGGCAATTCTATTGCGACGCTGACCTGATGGCAAGGTTTGTAAGGTTCTAGTATAGTTTATTCAAGGCTTCTAACACTCCATAACGACTGTCAAAGATCTTTATAACAGCCAAAATCGACAGCTTAACGTGTTCGCCGAGGCAAAGGGAAGGCGGTAATAAAAACACCATTTTAATGGATACACACAATTTCAGACTGCCTCCGTGGTCCAGTGGATAGCGTATGCGACTACTTATCGAAGGTCCCGGGTTCGATTCCCGGGTCGGGCAAAAGTGTTACTGGGTTTTTCCGAATTTTCAGTAGCAGCACGGATTCTGGTGAAGTGCCCGGTAACGGCAATAGGCTCGCCCCCTATTCCGTGGGACCTAACAATTCATGGCGAAATATGAGTGTAATACCTCTGCCCTTCGGGGAAACAGGCGTGAGTCTTTAAAAAAAATACGAAAAACAGGTGGTTCGTGCCGTGGTTCTTATCCAGTACTCTGTTACGGTGCGCTGGAGTGTCGTGTTATTGTCGTCAAGAACCCTCTGCCTAGCAGTCTGTCGGTATCACTACTAGGCTATCGCTACCTACGCACTACAAGTTACTTTTGTGTCTCAAGTTAATCATAATCCTCCTAGCGTTATCACAGTTTCAAGTTGGAGTCTACTTACTAGTCTAACCGGATTTGGCTGAATGTAGGGCTTTGCCACAGAGCGACTGTTTGTCTGACCTCCGCAACCCGAAGGGATAGCGATATTTCATGGCTAAGACTAGTGTCAGTTTATTTAGAAGGTACTGACGCCCTGTAACGACTGTCAAAGATCTTCATGACAACCGGAACCGAAGGCTTAACGTGCTCTCCGAGGCACGGGGCAAGCGTTACTTAACAATTATGTTTCAAGTTAATCTTAATCTAAAATAGTGAAAGACTTGAGGTCTTCGGACTTGTAAACGCTCATGCAATCCCATTTAATATGTATTACTTGAAGCGAAAAACTTAATGAAGTCGTTTATAGATCGTTTATTAGATCTATTAATATTTATATGTGGTTGTCTTGTACACATGAAACGTTGGAGCAATTTTAATTTACTTAGAGTATTATTTCCCTATTCGATAAAATCATGTTTATTATTAGATTTTAGGTGTGTAACATGAATCATATGTATATTAAGGCTATTTGCAGTAACGACGTAGAGAAACGAGAAGTCATTTTTTTTAACCTCCATCAAATCGCACCCTACAGTGCAGGAAGAGTAAGAAAACATATTTTGACAGTTTAGCGGCAAAATATGTAAATCAATGGCACTTTGTTTATTACTTTATCTTGGTATTAGAAATCAAGATCTGCCGATCCCTACCATAATTTAAGGGTCGAAGACCGCCTTTGTGCATAAACTTACTTAAATCTATACTTATTATAAAATTAAGTGTTCTCCGCATTCTGTTTGTCTGTAGGAATATGATAATCAAAAAAAGTACTGAATGGATTTGTGTACGGTATTTGTGCAATTCATGTGCAAAGCTGAAGTGTTCACTTTTTAACAACCACGATTTGTACACATACTAATGATTAAGTAACGGGTCTGAATCGTGTTAACTAAACGAAAAGAAAGACGAAATACCTTTCTATTTGCCCCGAAACCCGCACTTCTCGGAGGCAGCGCTGACGGACATCAGTCATCCCGTGACCACGGCTGGTGTAACCCATGCCGAAACGTCGGGGCAAATAGAAAGGTATTTCATCTTACTTTTACTATATATATATATATATATATATATATATATGTATATATATCACAGACATAGATCTATATAGATAACGCAAATGCATGCACTTCGCGTGTCTGAACCCCGACTGAGCGTCGAGGTTGGTCGCCGCTAACTTCAGTCCCCGCACGTCTGTTGTTGCAGCCGAACGTCCGCAAAAAACTAAAAAAATTCGAGCACCCAAAGGCAGGAACATATTTCCTATCACAGGTAAGTTATTTTAAAATTGTATTATGCGTAAATTCATATTAAAACTGTTTTTAAGTATTCCAAGCTGCGTGTCGTTCCAGAATATACCTAACTATAAATTACCGTTAAGTAAACTTTATTCACATTACGTTGCCGCGTTTGCTTTGGATGTTTGATCTGACGTTGTGTGTTAGGAGACGATGAATATCGCACAAGCGATACTGTCGCACATCGCTTCGGTACAGTTCGTACAGTAGGTATTAAAAAGTCGGCACGCTTGGTTTCAATACAAATCGTGATAATTGCGTTATCTATGTAGATCTATATCTGTGATATATATACTATATAAGAATCTATCTATTTAAATCTGTAATTATTGGTAACTATAGTGTCAACCCTAACTCCACACCGAGTTACGATGTAACATGTAGTGTAGATATATTTAAGCGTCGAGAGATGATGTTGGCACAACTATGTAATGATATCCTTGTCTATTGTAATTGTAGCGTACAATACGGCTTCTGTGCGGTTTATTGAAGTAGTCTATATGTTGCGATGAATTTAATTAAATAGGTAGGTGTATATGACTGAAAGGGTAGGCAGAGAAGTCACTTTTAGTGAGACTGGTAACATCGTGATTTAAAATAATAATACTTATAATACTAGATTTCAAGCAAAATAAAATAAAAGCGATATTCCTTTTGCATTTATCTTATTACTTTGCTTCGAGCTAATAAAAAAACTAATAATCTGTCAGTATAATATAAAATTCTTGCGTTACCGACGAAGCTGCTATCCTTAGGGACTGAGGTAGGTATAAACCCGTGTTTGACACTTGATAGATGAGAATTTGTTTAATTAACTTCTACTATCTTTTTCTGTGTTCAGTATCCTTCATATAAACACAATTACTGAGTCATTTGTATATCCTTCGAAGTTAGATATACGGTACAATATAATCGATTTAAACACACACGTGTACGCCTAAAACAAAAGATTAAAAGCAAACATTGGAACAGATGCTATCAATGGTACAATTAAACAGATATAATGGAACAAAATGGAACGTAACCGCATTTTAGTTTGTACGGTTACGAATTGCTTTGTTCCAATGATATAATGGTTTGGTGGCATTTTGTTAAAAATGTTTTAGTTTACGGTTTATCATCATCATCATCATATGAGCCTAGAGACGTCCACTGCTGGACATAGGCCTCCCCCAAGGACCACACAGACCGATTTTGAGCCACCCGCATGCAACCTCTTCCCGCGTTCTTAACCAGATCGTCGGTCCACCTTGCGGGAGGTCTACACCTGCTGCGTCGTCCGGTACGTGGTCGCCACTCCAGAACCCGCCTGCCCCAACGGCCATTGGTTCTTCAAGCTATGTGCCCTTCCCATTGCCACTTCAGCCTGGCTATTCGGAGAGCTATGTCGATGACTTTGGATTATCATAGCATCAATGTATTATTTTGCCTAGCATTAGGTTTTGTAGTTCACAAGGTAGTCAGCCTAATGGAGATACCAACAGATTGCCATCTTTTCACAGTCGGATAACACGTTCAGACATCGTCGTAGGTCCCAGCTGTCATGAAGATGTTTGACAGTTGTTAAAGGGATTTGGTACCCGTGACTATAGGTACTGACACTGATTTAAGTAAGGAATATCGCTATGTTTTTAGATTCTTGAGGTCAGACAACATTTACTCTGAGGAAAAGCTGTTATTCTGTCAAATCTGGTAAGACTGGAAAATGGATCCCAAACTCGAAAAAATCTTGGACGTAACCAGAATATTGCCTATGCCAGGACATGTCTTATAATATGCGTAAATAAGTTTATACGCATCATCAGTCCTGTATATACAGGGTGTCACAAGACTCATCACCAAACCGAAGAATTATCATGCCATGTCATACGAAGCAAAAATAAAACCTGGGAAAAAATATTTTTTTAAGTAGACACAATTTTTAATCCGCAATTAAAAAACCGCGCGTGTATTTTCGAAGTCTCTACTTATTTATGGGTGCATAGGACATCTATAGAACAGGTTGGCGGGATAAATGTATCGATTTTGTACATAATTACAAAAAAAAACATAGTAACTTTGAGCCTCACTATCTCCTGAACCAGTAACTTCCCAGGTATGGTGCAGAGGTGTATGAAGCAAGAGAGATATGTCAGGATCGTTGCAAATGGCGATCCGTAGTCTCTGCCTACCCCTCCGGGAAACAGGCGTGAGTCTATGTATGTATGTATGCCTCTGCACCATAGAGGTAAAAAATGTTCGTAATGATTGGTACAGTATGGGATTTCAGTTTTCGTTTAGGGTCTTTTTACACCCTCTATACTGTCCTACTGCTGGGCACGGGCCACTTCTCTCTATGAGAAGGGTAAGGCCATGGTCCACCACGCTGGCCAAGTGCGGGTTGGCAGAATTCACATGTCATTCGAGATCATTATGGAGAACTCTCAGACATGCAGGTTTCCTCACGATGTTTTTCTTCTTTTTGACAAATAACAAAGAAAAATTCTCCAACAAACAAGGCTGTCTACCACCGATAATTTCTAAGTAAAGTCAATAGTGCCACGTACAAGACAATTCTCGGTCGCGCAGAGTACCTTTATTGAAAGAAATTAGTGGAAACGTTGGGAATTGCTTCGAAAATAGCTCGAACGAACGAATGTATTGATCCGGCCCGTTCTACATATCGGTTTTCTTCAATTTGTCTTTAATTCTAATGTATGTTGATTTACGTGTCTCGAGAATGGTGGAAAATATGTTAAGTATGTTTACTAGTTATTTTGAATGTAATTGCGAGGTTTATTGGTTATAAAAGGCAGCCATAGTTATGGCTAGACCTTGGAATTGGCTATCGCTTTTGGTGGCGGCGATCAGACGAAAATCGCTGCGAGGAAATCTAATATTCAGTGACATCTGGTTAGACTAGTAAGCTGACTCTGGGCTCCAAGGCTATAAGTCGTGAACCCAACAAAGATATCGCTTCGGCGATGATGATGAAAAGGCAGCGCCAGCCCTGTAGAGATACAAGACACTGCGAAACAGAGGATATCTTATTCAAACTTGCGGGTGGCACCATTGCATTCAAAGGGATAGCGATGTTCCTTAGCTTTAACCATTGTCAGTATATTCAAGAGCACTGACTGTAAATATTTTCATTACAGCCGGACCAACGGCTTAGCATGTTTTCGGAGGCGAGGGACAAGTGATAATTAATTAACGATTTAATGCGCACTTAATTTTGGAAAATCAGTAGTGCGCATCCTGGGTTTGAAGCCGACAGCTTCTGCGTAGCAGTCTTTTAGTTTTGTTTCTTTATGCTTGTTATTAATCTTTATCCTTGTTTACTTTAGGAGGTTGGCTGGTAGTATGTGGATAGTGAAAACAGGAGATCAGGTCTTATGATTTGTTTTGGAGAAAGCCTAAGACAATGAGATGAGCGACTTGTAAACTAAATAAATAACATCAATATATTTTATAACATTTCATTATGAATTCTTGCGCTACTGGCCGGCTGACAGACAACGCACAACTGTAACCACTGATCACCAGAAGCTGAAATTTGGCATGTATAATCCTTGGGGAGTAAAGGGAAACAGTACGGGAGAATTTTTGGATATTCCCACCCTAAGGAAGAAAAATGAAGTAAAGTCTAGTAATATTATAAAAAGAGATATTTGAGGCATTATTCTTAGTAATTCTGTCTCCATAATCATTCAACGACCCTTATAAACTAGCCGAAGCTTCTTAAGTATTAGGCTCCGCAGCTCTGGACCATTTTTCTTTGTCGATTCGATCGCACCTAACTCTGTGTGACTAATGTACCTTTAGAGATTCTCATCACGTATTCGAGGATCGCTTGTTTACTTGTAAATAGGTACTGTGTGTTCAATAGATGGGGTAGAGAGGCGACCGAGATTTTGGAGGCTTAGCGCTTATGGTGCCGTCTGATTTTTAGGCGGGAGACATGAAATTGCAGCCACTCTGTGCCTTTATGATAATTTAAAGAAATTTTTTTGCCGTCCTGATGAGTCGTTAAGTGAAGTCAGATATGGTAACACTGTCTAAAACATAGAATATGAATATAGGTCATTTTTTTTAATTTTCGATTAGGCAGCGATAGCCGAGTGGATATACCAACAGACTGCCATGCAGAGGGTATCGGGTTCGAATCCACGCCGCGCACCAATGACTTTTCGGAGTTATGTGCGTATTGAATTGTTAATTATCGCTCATCCCGTGCCTCGGAGAGCACGTTAAGCCGTCGGTCCCGGTTGTCATGAAGACCTTTGACAGTCGTTACAGGGCGTCAGTACCTTCTAAATAAACTGACACTAGTCTAAACCATGGAATATCGCTATCCCTTCGGGTTGCGGAGGTCAAACAGGAAGTCGCTCTGTAGAAATGTTAATATTCAGCCAAATCCGGTTAGACTAGTAAGCGGACCCCAGATTGAAACTGGGATAACGCTAAGAAGCTGATGATGAATATGGGTGTTCGTGACTGCTTAAGATCCGGAAACATGGAGTTATTTTGATAGCTACAATAAAAAGAAATAGTTGGGGTAGTTGAAATAAGCCATGCATCCAATATCTCGGATGCAACCAGAATAACGTTACGCTTACGCTGAGGTTCTTAGATAGATGGACTGACGCATAATAATATGGCAAAATCAAACCCAAGGGTACCAAGCTAGTTTACTATGAACCCTAAAACATTAGAACCGACAAAGGTGAAGGCCAATTCTCTTTATATTTGTTCAAAATGCAGTAATTTTGATATAGCCTCGGTGTCATATTAAATGGTATTCTGCCAAATTAGGTAATACTTGTATGATATGGTGACTAGATCGAAAATTTAACAAATGTAGCAGAATATCAATAAAATTGTGAGTAAATTCAAAAACAAATCACAATTCGGTCAAAATACAGTGTCTTCTGATTTCATATATATTTTTTTCCCTAAGTAAAAATTGTAGCTTTTTACTAGAAACTAAGAAGATAACTAAAAGTCTATCCGTTTTCGTTCCAATCTTACGTATTCAAGTAGTGCATCCACTTTTGTCAGTAGGCCAACCACCCTTCACTCGGCTATTAATCAGGCCATTGTTAGACTGTGTTTACATTGAAGATGAGTGGGACAGCTAAGTGAAGCGACCCATCAATTATACTTTTTTTAAAAGGTGGCAAACTAGCTTACAGCTTACCCGATCATAAGAGGCAACCGCTGCCGTAGTGACTTTGGCCATGTCGGAGACATACGCAAGCTACTGCCTGCCTCGATACGTAAGGTATTAAGTCTTCTAATGGCCGGTAATTTCAGTAATTAAAGTACCATGTAAACCGTAATATGGTATTCCACATTTGGACGTTACTTTTTGGCGGCAGAATAACGTATACTGCGGCGGTACCTACCTAGTCGGCCTCGGCAATAAGAGATCTACGACCAGTAGAAGTACAGTTTCTTCGAAAATCAGAACATCAGCATGAGTAAAATAATCGAACAGCTTATTATGGAGTAGACGTGCATTGCACTGCTGAATACTAGCCTCTTCTCACTGTGATAAGGGTCAGGCCATAGACCATCATGCTGAGTAAGCGTTGGTTAGCAGACCGAAGATTTTTTTTAGCCTAAATAGGTATTTTTTTGCCAATCCATACGCGATATATTTTTTAATATGCAAAATTGGATATAAAATACTTTTCATCCAATTATCAGATCGGTGAAGGTCGCTCTTCTACGGATCTCTTACTACGAAGGAGTAAGCAAAAGTTACCGAAAGTAAGAAGAGTAGGTATCTGTCATTTCTGTAGCATAAGTGTCAATTGTGTCAAATGTGTCAATGTCAGAAATGAGCCCGAAAGTGCATTTATAAATGTAGTTATGATATAAAAACAAATATTATCTTTGGATTTTCGGTTTTTATTTTATGTTTAAATGTTATATTCTAACCAATTATATTTAGTAAGTATTGCTCTATGGTTTTGACGTCCGCGTCCACTAAGGAGCCAGTTGAAAACCAGCACCAAGTACTTACATATGTCCGGTAATATGCTGAACTGGCCTCCCATTTTTGTACAGACGACGGGCGTGTACGTTTTGTGCCTATTTATATATTTTTTCTCATTGTATATATCATGTTTTTCGTCTGTTATAAAAATAAACGATGTTTTCTTTTCTTTCTTTCTATCTCTAAGGAGCAGTATGTTAGTAAAAATAAATTAGTTTCAAACCCTGTTGGTCTGTGTTTTTCTGCCGTACCGCTCAGCGATCACACATCTCTGCTAAAAACACAGCTTTAATCAGGCCATTGTTACTATGCAACCCGAGACCGAGAGAACAATGGAGTTTATTTTGACACTGTGTCAGATACAGGGTGAAGTTCTGCTTAAGAATAATTATAGTCTCATTTGCTTTGTAGCTGCTTGTGCTCCGGCAAGTTGCTTGTAAGATTTGTTTAAGAAAGATATGAATAGAGTGTGCTCTGAAGTTTTACATTGATTTGTCATTAATGTTGCCCGTTTACCTCAGTTTTATTAATTAGGAGTATTATTTTATGTACATGTGAATGTTATACACTCAAGTTGTAACAAAACATAACTTCACGCCTTTTATCCCCGAAGGGGAAGGCAGAGGTGTATTACACCCCCAAATTTCGCCAGTTATGTTTCAGTCCCAATGTAAAAGGGGGCGAGCCAAATTATACTAGGTACTATGTTATTTTACTCAGTAAAACACTCTCAAAAGTTAAACTGGTATTTATTAAACAATGCAATTACAGTATCCTTGGTTTAGCAATTACTTTTAGAACATACATTGTTATTTTCTTATGACAGTGAAATGCGAGGGAATTGAATCATCTTCGTATAACCAGAGAGAACGTAGCTACAACTAGAGTGGCAGTGTTGCCACTGTACAACATCCTTTCTTGTCTTTATATAAAAAAAACTGACTTCCATTACCGACAACAAACATATGAAAACTTTGAACTTAATAAGACTTTACAAATTAGAAAATTATACAATTTTAAAATATCAAAAAATCAATCAAATGGAAACTCAGAACTTTATCACAATTTACAGATCAAGCTTTTTTGGCTTGTTAATTTTTCTTCCAAACCTACTAACATGGCCCTCTCGGCCCTCTTCATTCGACATACCTCTTTCTGGGGATGTTTGGTGATTTGGTTCTGCTGTATTTTCCTGCTGTCGATTTTCTAGCTGAATCTTCTTTTTCTCGGTGTTCTCCTCTTCCTGCTCTACTTCTTCAACAATACACCTCTTTTTCGTCTGGTCAGGTTTATTTTCATCTAGCATCCAATCTTCATGTGGTTCTTCATTCTTAGCACTACCTATATCTGTCTTTCTCTGTTTCAGGTGGATTCTATTTCGGCGATATCTTCTCCCATCTACTTCCAGCAAGTAAGAGCGTGAATCTAAACGCTTTAAAACCACTCCTGGTTTCCATATTGGATCATTTACCCCGCTGGGATTTAATAATACTCTAACAGATTCACCCACTCTAAGTGATGGCAAATCTTTTGCTGAACTGTCATATGTCTTTTTATATTTTTGCATTTTTCTATTTAGCTGTTCATGAATTGTATCATAGTTAACTTCTTCCTTCAATCCTTCCTTGGTGCTGCATAATGTAGTTCTTAAACTCCTACCAAAAAGCCTTTGTGCTGGACTTGTTGTCATTCCTGCTGTAGGTGTGTTTCTCCATACCATTAATGCTGCTTCCACATCTTCGCCTTTTCCTTTCAACTTTAACAACCTCTTTACTTGCTTGACTGCAGACTCAGCCTTTCCATTGGATTGATGATGGTGGGGTGATGATGTTTTCAAAGTAAAATTCCACTCTCTGGCAAATAATTTAAATTCTTTAGAGTTGTAATTAGTACCTTCATCTGAATAGACCACCTGTGGTACCCCATATCTCGCAAAAATATGTTTTAGTGCTGATATTGTGCTCTGAGATGAGACATCACGTAACCTTTTAAATTCAAAAAAGGATGAAAAATAGTCTACCACCACCAAATATTTATGTTTATCATATTCAAGAATGTCTGTGGCTACTTCCATCCATGGCCCTTCTGGAACTTTCCTTAATTGCAGTGTCTCCTTCTGATTTCTCTTAACATCCAGATCTTCACAAATTTCACATTTTTGTACTGTGTCTTTTATATCTCTTGCCATATGTATCCAAAAAACTCTAGACCTTGCATACCTCAGACAGGCCTCCAACCCTTGGTGTCCTTTGTGAATTTTATTTAAAATATCACCTCTCATTTTCTCCGGAATATATACCTGTTGGTTCTTTAAAATGATCCCGTCGCATATAGTCAATTGTTCTTTAACTTTCCACCAATCTTTCATCAATTCTGGAAGCTTCTTCTCTTTATCAGGCCATCCATTCTCTATATAAAATTTTAATCTCACAGCAACTTCTTCTTCATTTAAATGCTTCCTGATTTCATGTAATGTTGTTACACTAATTCCCGTTTCGGTTAGGCCATCACTTTGTTCAATAATTTTAGCCACTATAATATCCTTTTCTTCCATATCCGTAGCAGGTAGTCTTGACATAGCATCAGCAATATTTACATTAACCCCTTTTATAAAATTGACAACAATATCATAGCCAACCAACTGAAGCAACATTCTCTGTATTCGCTTAGGTGCATCACACAAACTCTTTTTAAATATTATTTCTAATGGTTTGTGATCAGATTGAATATGGATTGTTTTTCCAAACACATATTTTTCAAACCTTTTAACACCAAACAAAATCGCCAGCGTTTCCTTCTCTATCTGAGCATATTTCTTTTCACAATTAGTTAGAGTCCTTGATGCGTAAGCTACTGGATGTCCATCCTGTATCAATGCCGCACCCAAACCATATCCACTAGCATCAACTTGAATTTCAACTTTTTTTGACTCGTCAAAGTATTGTAAAATTGGGGCCTCTTTCAACTTACGTTTGATCATTTTCCATGCCCTCTCTTGCCTAACACCCCACGTGCTAAAAGACTCTCGCAGCGGAGCTGCAATAGTTGATAAATCCGGTACAAATTTTGCCATGTAGTTAACTAGACCTAAGAAAGAGCGTATCTGGGATTCGCTCTCTGGTCTTCCCATGTCTTCTACTGCTTTAACCTTCCTTTGATCTGGCTTGACACCTTTATTTGTAAATAAGTGTCCCATATACTCTATTTCTGTTTTCCTTATTTTGCATTTTGTCTTGTTCAATTTCAAATTTCTCTGTTCTGCCCTCTGTAACACTTTCTCCAATTTTATGTCATGGTCTTTTAAGGCTTCCTCCATGGTATCTCCTTCTCCAAACACCATGATGTCATCAGCAATGGCAATAACACCTTCTATATCCTCCATAATTTGAAACATTCTTCTTTGGAATTCTTCAGGTGCTACAGACAGGCCAAATGGGCAACGCTTAAAGCAATATCTCCCATATGGTGTCCAAAATGTGGTTAGTTCTTGTGAATCAGGATGTAACTTCATTTGATGGAATCCATTTTTTGCATCAAGCACACTAAAAATTTTTGCTTTTGATAACATAGGAGTGATTTCTTCTACTGTTGGTGTGATGAAACGGTTTCGTATCAGATTTTCATTTAACTTCTTAGGTGCAATGCATACTCTGTTTCTTTTGGGTGTTACAACAAATACCATGTTTGTGGTCCATTCTGTTGGATGTTCCACTTTACGTATCACATTTAATTTTTCCAGTCGCTGTAGCTCTTGTTTAATTTGTTTTCTCACTCCGACAGGAAACCTTCTGGGTGATTCACAGACTGGGACCGCACCTTCGCGAACCTCCAACTTCAAAGTACCTATGTCCCCAATCTCACTTTCATCAAATATTTGTGGAAAGTCCTCAATATCTATCTTATTAATCATAACCTCCTTTGCTGGGTTGATCAATCCCATTTTTAAAGAAGCGTTTAATCCTAACATAATTCCATTGTGCCGAGTAACATAAAACTTTACTTTGTATATCTTACTGTGCACTTCCATTTCTAAGATGCACTCACCATCAACCATCTCCTTCTCACCATTGTAGCATGTTAGTACTTGACTAGAATTACTAACCTCCGACTCACAATCCCATTTACTTAAGTCTTTCCAACCAATTACATTACATGTCGCACCAGTATCTATTTGAGCTTTAAGCATCTTACCGTTAACCTTCACATCTGCTAACAATTTCTGTGCTTTCCTTGAAGAAGCAATACTAAGCACACTGTCAGATTCACTGGAACTGTCTAGCTCTTTTCCTACTTGCTTTACATACATTTTACACATATTTTTAAAATGATTGAATTTTGAGCATTTTAAACACTTTTTACCATATGCTGGACACTTTTCTTTTTCAAATGTGTGTTTTCCCCCACAATATCTACAAGTTCCCATGTTGCCTCCACTTCTGGTTTTGGTCATTTTTGTTGATTTAGATTTCTCACATTTATTAACAATCTCATCTTCTAATTTAAAATCTGATTTGAAATCCGGTTTCATTTTTTGCAATTGTTTCTCTGTTTCTTGAACTGTCATCGCTTCATCAATTACTTTCTGAAGAGTCAAATCTCTCTGTCTTAAGAGTCGTTTTCTAAAATCATTGTCTTTCATACCTACTACAAAACGATCTCTTATCATCTCATCTTTCAAGTCTTTGAACTCACAACTAATAGATCTTTCTTTCAATATTCGAATAAAGTTAATATAATCCTTTTTTTCATCTTGTACAGTAGAGAAAAAGACATACCTTTCATATATGATGTTTTTCTGGGGTATAATCTCAGCATCTAATCGTTTTATTATGTCTTCTACTGAAGTTATTTCATCTGCCCCTATTTGCCGTAACAATCTCACCCCTTGGGCTCCAATGACTGTTTTGAAAATTGCTGCTCTTTTCTTGTCTTCCTTCTTGTCGAGATCAGCCGCCAATTCATAATTCTTCCAAGTTTGTTTCCACAAAACCCAGTTTTCCACAATATCTCCTTTTGACTCGAACGGAACTGGAGCCGGCAAATTCATGTTGTATCTCGTTACCGTCTATTTTTCTTCTGACACCATGTTATTTTACTCAGTAAAACACTCTCAAAAGTTAAACTGGTATTTATTAAACAATGCAATTACAGTATCCTTGGTTTAGCAATTACTTTTAGAACATACATTGTTATTTTCTTATGACAGTGAAATGCGAGGGAATTGAATCATCTTCGTATAACCAGAGAGAACGTAGCTACAACTAGAGTGGCAGTGTTGCCACTGTACAACATTTACAATCTTCTTGACACGACAGTTTTAACAGCTACCGAAAATCTCAATTCTGTAGAAATATAATTAATCTAAACCCAAAATTTTCTACAATGAACTAAAAATAAGTAATATGGTTTCTTTACTTTAAATTTTGTGTTGACCAAGGACAATAAAAATAACCGTTACCGGCCCCAATGCATGTCAATCGCCATAATTTGCAACACGGTACAAGCAACTCAAAACACTTAAAGCAAGATTTTTCAGTGTCCAAAAAAATAGTTTTTTAGGCTGTTTTATGTTTACGAAAATGTGTTTCTTTTTTCTGTAAATGCCTTTTCTTTATAGGATTTATTCCTAGACCGAAAGTGGTATTTAAAAACATCCATATTTTCATTCAAACCACTGTGCTAAACAGAAAATCTAATATTACAACTTAACTCAAATACCAATATATAGCGCGGTGTAGTTAAAACAATTTTACACATGATTAAGTGTTTAATCAAGTATGGTAAGTTTACTTAGAGTACTGAAGTTTGCTAAACCGTAAACATTTATCATTACGGTATAATATCGGAGTACATGTACATAGACTTTGTTTACTCCTTCGGAAAACCATTGAGAGTTGTAAATCAATGCCTGTACAACCTCTACAATCCGTAGCCTTCTTTTTTTTAAACAGAATGAAGAGGACTGTCTGTTGAATTTCCTTAGTAAGTTATTATGTCAAAGGTTTTTTCCTGTTCCCCTAACAGGTGTTAGGCAGCCCAGGACTTAAGCATTCTAATACTATTCGTAATCTCATAACTCGAGATTGGTCAATCACAAATACGGCCATTTTCAATATGCGATCCATACATGGATTTTGAGATTCGACATTCGTGTTTGACAGTTTGACATATTTTGTATGGAGCTTATATCAAAAACGAATCTAAAATCTACAGATCTATCTATAGTTCGAATATTGAATTCCGTAGTAAAACACCGTGTGGTGACGGATTAAGAATACGAATTGTCACCACCCCATATCATCCCATGGGTGTCTTAAGAGCCGACAAAGGGAGCATATTATGCTGAGAACAGCACTGTAAGAGAAGGAAAACTTGATACAAACCCTATACCAACCCGTTTGGCCAGCGTGGTATAGTAGGCCAATTCTTCCTTTCAAAGGAGAGGCCTAGTTCAGCAGTGGACTGTTAAAGGCTGATAATGATGAGTAAAACACCGATAAGTCTAAGTAACTCAATAATTCACTAAGAATATGATACAAGTTGTTAACAGGCTTAATAGAATTTACGAAGAATTCAGGGTAGAAATACCTCGGTTTTTTAGACGTTTCGATTAGCTTACAATGGTCGAGGTTGTGAAGAGACTATAGTAAAAGCTCAGTAACAATGTACACAAATCACTAAAGATTAAAATTGATTATACTCAAAATATCTAATCGATTTTAAACTTTCGCGATTTGTATACATCATAGAAATTAATTTAGCGGGTCTTAATCGCGTTAACTTAAATTATTTAAGGTATAAATACCTATTTGTTACCGACGTTAAAGTGACAGTGAGAGATAATGGTACCCTTGGACACACTGTGTATAGGAAACCGACACACACCGACAGGTATCTCAACGCGAACTCGCACCACCATCCGCGGCACTTGGATTCCGTTGTGTCCTCGTTAGTAAACAGAGCGTATGACTTATGTGACCCCGAACAATTAAATAGTGAGCTGTCACATGTTCGGGAGGTACTTAGGTGCAACGGATACAAGAAAAACTTACTCTGTCGGAAGAGGAACGAGCGTAAACCTGAGGTAAGCAGAGTGCCCGCTTACATGCCGTATCTAAAGGGAGTGACGGACAAAGTTGGAACAGTACTCAAGAAATACTCCATCAAGACTGTATACAGTCCGCTCTCTAAGATAGCACACAATCTGCGTACACCAAAGGATGTAATTCCTCTCCAAACACCTGGCGTCTACAAAGTCGATTGCAGCTGTGGTAGTTCATATATCGGGCAAACTAAGCGTACAATCGCTGAAAGGGTAAAGGAACATATCACAGCTGTAAAAAACCGACATATTAACAAGTCGGCGATAGCTGAGCATTTGTTGGAGTCTGGACCAAACCACTGGATAGAACTGCATCAACCACAAGTCTTATCCACCGATCGTCACTATTACTCCAGGATAGTACGTGAAGCGGTAGAAATCAAGAAATATAACAATTTCAACCGGGAGGATGGATATAGATTATCGGCCACTTGGAATCCAGTCATCAGCAAGTGTAAACACCGCCGCAGTGATAAATCTCAACAGTGTGTAGACGTCATTAGTGTAGTGTGTCGGAGTACCGACATTGCGAACTTAAATAAAGACCAAGTGAGGGTAGGTGCTGAAACCCGCACTTCCACAAGACGTCGCTGAGCTCTCATCAGTCTCTCCGCGACCACGCTCGGTGCAAGACGAGCGAAACGTCGGTAACAAATAGGTATTTATACCTTAAATAATTTAAGTTAACGCGATTAAGACCCGCTAAATTAATTTCTATGCTCAAAATATCTTTCTAATTTTAAAACTTAGTAGGTAGTAGAGCCTTGCTGACTTCAGCATGAAGGGCCGGCTCGACCTGGGAAGTACTACCCTCTCACAGAAAATGGACGTAAAGTAACAGTACCTAAACTGTTGCGTTTCGTTCGGTGAGTGAGAGTGCCGGAGGCCCAACCCCTTATTCCTCCTCCCTCATCCCACTCCGCATCCTATCCCTTTTCCCAAGGGGCGGCAACGCACTTGTGACTCCTGTGGTGTTGCTTGTGTCCATGGCCGGCGGTAATTGCTTACCATCAGGCGATCCGTCTGCTCGTTTGCCGCCAGATAACATAAAAAAAAGGTATTTTCCTGTTCCCCTAACAGGTTTTAGGCAGCCCATGACTTAAGCATTCTAATACTATTCGTAATCTCATAAGTCGAGATTAATCAATCACAATTAACACCGATTAGTCTAAGTAACTCAATAATTCACTAAGAATATCGTACATATTATACAATAGCGGCGATAGCCTAGTGGTGTACGTAACGGACTGCCGAGACGATGGTGTCGGGTTCGATCCCCAGGTACCCCGGGCACACACCTCTGACTTTTCAAAATTGTGTGTATTAAAAATGTTAATTATCGCTCGCTAATTATGTGCCCGGTAGATGGCAATAGGCTCGCCCCCTATTACATTGGCTCCTAAACATAACTGGCAAAATGTGGATATGTATACAACTCTGCCTACCCCTTCGGGGATAAGAGGCGTGAAGTTATATTATGATATGTGTTATGAATACTATACAAGTTGTTAACAGGCTTAATTGCGTTTACTTAAGGGCGGTTTCAGATTAGCGTTTTATACGCGCGTATAAGCTCGTTTTTGGATGCGCATGTAGGCGCGCCTTTTGGCACACGCGCAACTCGTGCGAGCGTTGACGTGCGTCTAAGCTCGTATAAGCGCGAGCCGTCAGAATCCATGTTAACACTGACAAGATGTCACTACCGTTTCGAGCTAACACGCCGAAAAATGCGAGTCCGGTTTTTTGAAGCGCGTAATGTAGCGCGCGTGTAAGCGAGTATGCTGAAACGACCGTATACGCGCAGAAAAATACGCTAATCTGAAACCGCCCTAAAAATTCAGGGTATAAATACTTCGGTTTTTTCCGACGTTTCGATCAGCTTACAATGGTCGAGGTTGTGAAGAGACTATAGTAAAAGCTCAGTAATAATGTACACAAATCACTAAAGATTAAAATTGATTATACTCAAAATATCTTGCTAATTTTAAAACTTAAACATAATAAGCTCAGTATGATACTGGACAACCCTAATTACTATAGGTGACTTTTTTAATATCGTGCCTTGTTGATATCAATACGTATTTTTCTGAAACACTGAAACATTTCTACAACAGACAAACTATTCAATTATTTCTACGATAAAAACAGTCTCACCTGCGGTAGATGTCTTGTTTTCCTCGACGATTGGTTTTCCTTCCCGGTTCCCGATAAGCATTTCCCGTTTGGCACCGTACTGGCCGCTTGCACGCTTTTTATCTCTTCCTTCGGTTCGATGTCTATAGGCCTAGATATTGGTATGTTGTGCTTCTCAAAATAACCATTTTGTATCATCTGATCTAACGAAACTTCCAACTCTCTCACTGGCACTACCTTTCTACCAAAAATTGGATCATCAACCACCATTTTTCGGTTGCAACCTGACACTTCCGAAAATTTCACGTTCTTTTTCGGCTCTTCGCTTCTCTTCGGCCGAGATCGGCTTCGCTCGGGGGGGTCCGTCGTCCAATAGCGTGCGTTCTTATCGGATATTCGATGTGGCTTGCACACTGCAACGTTCTTAGGCGTTACGTTTGAATTTTTTGGTGCGTTCAAAGACTTTTTTGAGGGATTCAAAGTACTTTTTGCAGGGGTTAATGAATTTGATGTTGGGTTGGAAGAGTTTTTTAATGGGTTTGACGAGTTTGGTAAGGGAGCTATTGATTTTTTAGGATGATTTTGAGATGAATTTTTAATTATTGGATTCACATCTCTTGGCCTACCACTAACTGGTTTTCTATAAGGTTCATAAGATTCGCGCATACGTCTTTCATTTTCGATTCTAAAGTCGTAGTGGTCCTTCTTGTACCTTCGACTGTTTCTGTCGTCGTAATTGTAATAATTCCTGGGTAGGGAGTTGTATTTTACGTCGTAAGTCGTCGGCAAATTCAGGTATTCGGGTCTAATGGGTCTAAAAAGGGATAATCGACCTTGTGCTTCGTCGAAATCGGAATATATATCTTCGTAGACGTATCCGTTTTTGCGTCTGGGTCGCTCGTGCAGATCGCGGCGTCTCTCTTGCCTGTATCGATTGGTTTCTCTGTCGTACGGTTCGTATCGGTGTCTGAATTCGTATTCATATTCGCAATCAGGCCTCCTTTCATAGAGCAATCTCTCGCGGGATCCAGCCATTGTCCTCTTATTAGATTTTGCCGCTGAAAAGAAAAGAATCGTATATTAATGAGAGATTGGCGAGATTCAACGGATTTGTGGAGGGTGAATGGGAGGCCGCGTTGGACGTCCCGTCCCGGTTTTACGACGATATTACCGGGATGTAAAAACGAATAGTTGAAGTACAGCTGCGAGTGTTTTATATTTTCGAAGCCGGATTTTAACGTCATTTCGCTGTAGTATTACAGTTTATGATGGGTTATAATATCAACGCATTCAATTCAACATGAGAAACTATTGCCATGTCTGAAATAAAGTGCTCATAAAGTAGGTATTTGGCGCATTTTGAGAGTAATAGTTCAGTTTCAATCTATCTGACGTATTTGTACTAGTAGTTATGATGATTTGATTCTGCCACATGCATACATATGTTGATATCTATGATGTTATTTAGTAATACTTTCGTTGGTCTCGCGGCATAAATATGCGCGTGGGATTGGGAGGTTTCGGGTTCGATTCCCGGGTCGGGCAAAATATTACTGGGGTTTTCCGTTAGGAAATTCTCAGTAGCAGCACGAAGTCTGGTAATGTGCCCGGTAAGGTAATAGGCTCGCCCTCTATTACGTGGGACCTAAAAATTCATGGCAAAATGTGGGTGTAATATTACACCTCTGCCTACCCCTTCGGGGATACAGGCGTGAGGCTATAAAAAAAATAATAAAAAGTAAATACTTTCGTTCGATTGCCTGCGCCAGTTGCGCGCTAGAATAAAAATAACGCTAGATTAATTAGAGAATAATTGCTTAGCCAATGTTACTTGAAATTGATTAAATATTTTGGGACTAACATTTAGAGTATCCTTTGGGATATTTTAGTGTATATATCGAAGGATAATGTCGAAGTTTTGACTTTCGGAGTTCAGACAGGCAGACGCTCTGTGTAAATGCTAATATTCAGTCAAATCCGGTGACACTAGTAATCGCATCCTGGGTCAAAACTGGTATAACGTTAAGAAGAGGATGATGTTAATGATCTTAAATTTCTAGATGAAGTAAACACTTTTCCCAAATGCTATTTTAACCACAACATTTTCTTTATTACCTACATGAAAAGACCAATATTCCACTGCCTTGTTTCCACACAAGAGGCTTTCAAAGGCGGTCTTAAATGACGTAATATCTAAAGGCATATTTAGTGAGTACGTGGGTTATAAAGTATAATGGTTTATTGTCATCGGCGGGCTGTTAGCATGGGCCATAGAACCTTTTTTATCTGAAAGGGAGCAAGGGATGCGTTATGATCTTCATTTTCATATATTCTACTTTGCGTATCAAGGTTTTTGACGTAATGTCATGTTGGTTGAAGGATAGGCGTAAGTTATGGATCTTTTTGGTTTTGAATAATTTGTCATTATTCGTGAGGTGAGTATAGAGCAAATGTAGTTTTCGGTTCTTTACCCCATTTCATTAAGGTCTATGGTTTAATATTTTTGATATTTAAGTGGGAAAGACAGATCTATCGAATTTGGAATACATACAGAACATAATATGCGTAAAATACCCTGTCATATAAGCATTGTAATTACAGATATCCTCATAATATAGCGTTGTCCCAGTTGCAAACATTAAATCCACATTAGTATGAAAATTGTACAGAGTTATATTGTGCAAAAAGTTAAATAACATACATACATAGTCTCACGCCTATAACCCCGAAGAGGTAGGCAGAGGTGTATTTCTACACCCACTTTTCGCCAGATATACTTTAGTCCCACGTAATAAGGGGCGAGCCTATTGCCGTACCGACACATTTCCAGACTCCGTGCTGCTACTGAGAATTTCGTGACAGAAAAATCCAATAACCCTGCCCGACCCAGGAATCGAACCCGGGACCTCCCGATCCCATGCGCACATGTATGCCGCGAGACCAACGAGGCAGTCGTATAGGGTTTGATGTCGAGTTTTACGTGTCTATGCAAAGATGGTATTTGCATCGTGTTATACCTTACGGCCATTTTCAATATTCGAACTATAGATAGATCTGTAGATTTTAGATTCGTGTTTGACATATTTTGTATGAAGCTTATGTCAAAAACTGTCAAAAACGAATCTAAAATCTGCAGATCAATCTAAAATTCGAATATTGAATTCCGTAGTTAGTCGCCTCTTACGACACCCATGGGAAGATAGGGGGTGGTGACACTTGTATTCTATGCCGTCAACCACACGGCAAAAAAGCATAAATATTTCTTATTCTATTTCTATTAAGCTTTAAATATCATACTAAACTGTTTACCCCTTACGATGCGTATAGACATAAAAACAACACAACTGAATCAACAAAACAGTTCTACCAAATCCTATCTACAAACTATTAAACTACCGTTAGAACATGTTACTCCGATATCGCTGTGCAATGCACTGAAATTGTGCTAAATTCTATTAGGAATACTGCCAAGAGATGACGCAACGTGTTGAGCTCGTCTAATTGGATTGCCATATTGCTTATTAGTACGCTGTAGGAAGTGTAACGAAGGGAGAAACATGACTGGAACATTGCGGTGGTGAGTAATGAGGGGTTTTAAGTGGATTTCCGCGGTGAATTTTCTTCGGTGATGTTTATGAAAATTTGTGAGACTATGTGAAACAGATAGCTGGAGGGAGTTGCTACAAAATTAGAAAGTCATATATGGGCTTATTGGGTAAGGCAGCGATAGCCTAGTGGAGGTACCAACGGACTGCCATGCAGAGGGTATCGGGTTCGAATCCACGGCGCGAACCAATGACTTTTCGGAGTAATGTGCGTATTGAATTGTTAATTATCGCTTGTCTTGTGCCTCGGAGAGCACGTTAAGCCGTCGGTCCCGGCTGTCATGAAGATCTTTGACAGTCGTTATAGGGTGTCATTGACTCTAAAATAAACGGACAGTAGTCTAAGCCATGAAATATCGCTATCCCTTCAGGTTGCGAAGGTCAGACAGGCAGTCGCTCCGTGGAAAAGCTAATATTCCGCCAAATCCGGTTAGACTAGAAAGCAGACCCCAGGTTGAGACTGGGATAACGCTAGGAGAAGGGGGTGGATATGGCCTCATTGGGACAGGCTACTTATTAGTGGATATTTAAACAAACTCTTCATCTTTATAATATTAAGTATATATCGATAATAGAATTTTAAGAATTGTATGGATATCTTATATAAAGTAAGAAAGTACTGCAATAAAGTATTATTTTCTATCCTGTTCTATGACAATGGTTGTATATTCCTGAACAGTTAGGTTAATGTGGAACGTCAGAGATAGGCAGGAATCGCGAAAAGCGAATGGACACGGGCGGCTCATGACGGTCGATGTGGTGAGCATTGAAGACAGCTGATGTCCAGCAGTGGACGTCTAATAGCTAAGCTGATGAAAACTGAGGTGCATTTATGAGATTATGCTAGTCATAATATAACATAACACATAACAAAAAGGCGTGAAGTTATTCACGCCTTTTATCCCCGAAAGGGTAGGCAGAGTTGTATTTCACACCCACTTTTCGCCAGTTATGTTTCGGTCCCAATGTAATAGGGGGCGAGCCTATTGCCATCTACCAGGCACATTAATAAGCGAGCGATAATTAACGTTTTTAATACACACATAACTTCGAAAAGTCAGAGGTGTGTGCCCGGGGTACCTGGGGATCGAACCCGAGACCATCGTGTCAACAGTCCGTTACGTACACCGGGCTGGGCTATCACCGCTTTTGCTAGTCATGTTTTGCTTATAAGTAAGTGAGGAATTCAAAAGCCTCGGAGAACACATTGAGGTGACGGTCGACGAAAAATGCCGATCCCTTGAATTTAGAAATGGCCAAGAGCTAGAATTTTCATATTGCATAATTAAGTGATCAATCTCAAAAGCCCTCAATTTAGCGATAATACCGCTTCTATTTTATTCAAGTCAGCCTTGTTAATAATTCAGTATAAATTAACACCATTGTCACTACTGATAGCTCCTATGTCGTGAGGAATTAGTTACAAACTTTGAAGCAACGGGTATATTCAGTCAAATCTGGTTAGACTAGTAAGCGGACCCTGGGCTCCAAGGCGAGAAGTCTTGGATGTAACTGGGATAACGCTAGGACGATGATGATGATGATGATTTGAAGCAACGGGTATAAATATACTAATAATACATATTACATGGTGTAATGATTAAATCTCAAAATATGACACCAAAATTTGCATTTTTTATTTCATAGCGCTCGAGTTTTTGGAAGGAGTAAGAGACCTCCTTTTTTGACACGCTTTTATATATGTGTTATATATGTGTTATATGTATTATTTTATATATTTTATAAATGTTATGATCTTGTGCGACCTCATGCAGCTTCCGCCAGGAAGTTAGTATTAGTATTTGTTAACAATAAAGTATTTTCTGTTCCAGCGCCCCACGCTTTTACAATCAAATATTATAGTTAAAAGCACATAGTTTACACTTCAGCCCAGAATTAGAGACAACTTGAACGATCCATAATTAATTTTTGGTTTTTACGTGCATTTATAAAATCGTGTTTTTCTGGTATTTTTTAAACTATTAATTTATTTCTCGTATGAGTATGTGGCGAACTTTGGTGTCGAAGTTTTCAGACGGCCCAAAGGCCTCCAACATGGCCTAGCGATCCTTGTTCTAAGACAGGAATCGTGACCGACAGCTTTACGTGCCCTCCGTAGCACGGTAGCGCTCGGATATAAATGCCACACGAGGTCACCCATCCAAGTGGTGACTAGTACAAGCGTTGCTTAACTTTGTCGATCTATTCCGAACGGTAAGCCAAGTTTCGCTATGAGCGAGATATTGTATATTTTGTGCAAACATTCAAAGGTCAAAGTCCGATCATCACATTAAATAAATCATCATCATCAGCCTTTAACAGTCCACTGCTGGACTAGGCCTCTTTGAAAGGAGGAATTGGCCTACTATACCACGCTGGCCAAACGGGTTGGTATAGGGTTTGTATCAAGTTTTCCTTCTCTTACAGTGCTGTTCTCTGCGTAGTATGCTCCCTCTGTCGCTCCTACGACACCCATGGGATGATATGCAGTGGTGACATTTCGAATTCTTAATCCGTCATCACACGTATTTCAATTTTTAATACAAAATCATCATTAGCATTAGTTGCATCTAAGGCCTTGTATCCCAAGCTCCGCTGTCTAATCTGACCAGCTTTGAAAGAATATTAGCTTTCACCACAGCCAAACACATCCATGAATAAATCTCTAATAAAATCCGAAATCTCATTTCCATGACGAATATAACTTAGTAGCCAACTGCTGAACAAAATTACTTACCCCAGAACTGAAGCAAAGCATGAAAGTATAATAATTTCAGTATGCAAAATAACTTCCCTAATATAATAAGGTACCATTTTGTGAATGAGTATCCCGAACGCCGCAAACTATGGCCGTCTAGAGTTGGGACAATAAATACTTGAATTTTATGTATTATCGATATTTAAATTGAAAACTTCTTTGGCTAGCTTACAGTTTGTGCGCTTTATCTGCGCTGTAAAATTGGGCCATGACACTCGGACCAGTCGAACTGAATTGAGAATTGTTCTACATTTAGCATTCATGATCGAATATTATGTTGCTGTATCAGTTTTTTTGAGCAAATAATGTCGCTCACACGATTGATATGTTTCTTATAAGATTATTTTTCTGCTTGAATGATACTGAAATAATCAGCAGAACCTACAAGAGTAGATGATAATCGTCATAATTATATTTCTTATATGCTATTTTTGTCGAGTGTCAATAAAATAAGTAATAATAAAGAATAAGACTGTTATTTGTCATAGTTATTTTTTTACTATTAGAGCTCAGTAAGTTATCGGAAATTTTACAGGAGAAAATACTTGTAGTTCAGATTACAGTCACTCTATTGTGATATTCGAAAACAAACATATTCACCAAATACCCCTCGGGTTGCCATCCAAAACATTAAAATCAATAATATTTCCAATTCCAATAAACAATAATATATCGATAGCATCTGTAACTTCACTAGCACGCTGCTCCGTCTGACGCAGTGCGGTACAAGCCGCTCCATCAATATATCTTTACAAACGTTCAACTTAACTATACAACGACGATTATTGTCCCCACAGTATGTAACTTCGAAATGCTAGAACTGTGTATGATCTATTCATGACATAATATAATAATATATAATATATTCTACCACATACACACATCACCATCTAGTTCCAAGCTAAGCAGAGCTTGTGTTATGGGTACTAGATAATGGATAAACATACATATATACTTTTTTTTTATAAATACATACATTTTATACATAGAAATACCCAGACCAAGACAAACATTCATGTTCATGCACACAAATGTTTGACTTGAGCGGGAATCGAACCCGCGACCATCGGCGTAGCAGTCGCTTACACTCCCGCTGCGCCAACCGGTCGTCAATGACATATTGAGACTGGTGCCTGGAGCAAGCGAGCCTAATATCCAATCATTGTCCTAGCGTTATCCCAGTTGCATCCAAGACTTGCGTCTTGGGGCCCAGGGTCCGCTAACTAGGCCAACCAGATATGACAGAATATCAGCTGGCAAATACCACTCTCTTTTACAAATTCCATACTTGCAAAGCCACTATCACCGCGTTTGAGTCCTGGAATAATCTACATACGGCCATTTGATCTCAAACTAGACAGAGCCTGTACAACCAGATAATGATAAAGATATTTAAATATCCTGAAACATATGGATATTATAGACAAGACACACCAACGACAACCTAGCCTACTAGACACCTAATGTTTTCATTTCTACAAACAAACAATTCTGTCAAAGCGGTGAGGTATGCGGGGCGAAGTAATTCATAACTAGTGTTGGGATTGGTCTTATGTAAGACTTATAAGTCTAACGTGTTGTCAGAAAGTGCTCGCCTTACGTCTGCCGTCTAGTAGGCTAGGTTGTCGTTGAGACACACACAGATCAAATCAAATCACCGTGCTCATCACAGAATAACAATTCTTTTAGGTGGTAATCGTACCCACAATCTCCGCCCGAACAGTCAGGGCCACTAACTACTAATGGAATAATATACCTTAAGTAGGCATAACACTTTCTCTGTACATCTCACCATCACGCTTTTGAATTCTTAACATCCAATAATAATATTACAGACACAGCCTGGCTAGTTTCGTTAACTGTGTACAAAAAAACACTAGAACATATTTTATTCAACTCAGCGTCACCAACCCACTCATAACCTATTCGCCATTGTACAAGTTGTGCATAAAAATTCAATAAACGATTTGTAAAACCATATCGCTATAATCGAAGTGAAACACGGCTCTGCGGCGAAGCTACGCCGTTAGTTAAACGCGGATATCCATCCAACTGAGATAATCCTTAATCCAGTCTACCTGACCGACGCCTCGGAGATCGGTGTATTTTGCCTGATAGTGGACGAGATTTTCAGTAGTTCACTTAGATTGGTCGTGGTGTTGAGGCGATAGATCTGATAGGTAAAACGGTTTTGTTAAAGGATGTTTTTGTAGATGGGTGATCAGGATAAAATGTATCTATAACCTGAGTAATGCTCCTTTCATTGGCCGCATTGGGCCATATTATATAGGCTTCAAACAATCCTAAATTAAATTGCCATTTCTGACAAATTGCACTGTTCTTGACCAGACACAAAAATTGCATGTGTTACAAATTATTATTCTGTATTTCTTTTGAACTTTGGGTGTACATGGTCATCAAACACCCAAAGATACAATAATATTTTTTTTTTTTTTTTTTTTTTTTTTTTTATGAAGACAACTACCGCATGAGGACTAAATTCTGTGTCGCGGGGGACTTTACAAACATACAACTCATACAACATACAACTAACGAGGACAATGAACACCCAGACTCGAAACAACAATTTATGGATCACACAAAGTGTTATCTCGTGTGGGAATCGAACCCACAACACTCGGTGCAGTGTCAAGCGGCGAGGCGGCCGCTTACGCCAACCACGCAGTCAAATTAACAAATAACAAATATTGTCTGATTCTAAGCTATAAAATATTTTTAATCCTCGTTGCATGAAGATCAACGTGGAAAAGAAAATCTGCTGTGATGAGCATGAAAGTTCTGCTTACCCTCCCGAAAATGGAAAAGCTTTACATCTATATTAAAGCACGGGCTTCATTCTGTTTATTTATAGCAACATTTAAAACGACCTACACATCCAAACCGCATTCCATTAAATCACGAAAAGCGACATCCAACACAACAAAAATAGTTCACACCAAGTTGAAACGAACAATTTCCAACACCGAATCATTAACAATTTAGATACAAACTTTCCAATTTGTAACACAATATAATATATATCTATGAAAGGGTCTGCGGTGAATATCGAACTATGTATAGAGGATAAAGGTACAGAGGAAATAGAAACCTTTTGGTCGAGAATACAATGAAAACTTCTGAACAACGAGTACCTATCCGCTTCATGTGTAAACTAAGGGAAGTAAGCAAAGTGCAGAAATCCGATAGTATAAAGAACTTTGTATTGTAAATTGTGAGCGAAGGTGTTTTCTTTCTTTGTTGTAAGATTTAGATGCATTTGTAGACGTTTATATCGTCGTCTGAATGTAGGGATTTAGCATTCTGTGTGTTTTGTATGAAGATCGTACCGCTAGCTATAAACATTTTGTTGTTGTATAATATAAAAGCAGCCAGCTTAGCCAGCTTAAAAATGTATTCGTAAAATACAAAAGGGGTTCAGCACTGAAACTAGTGGTGTCAAGATTGTCAGCGATGATATTATTGCAGTCTTTTCAAACCCTTGCTAAGCGCGTCTTTTGACTTTTCGAAAGATAAACGAAAATCTCCAGAAGATAGGAGACGATTACACTACAGAAATTAGTGCGGAAAGCAGGCAGCATACCTTATGTTCTTCCAGATGATAATTTTAAGACATATATTAAGAAATTACCTGAAGCGTTAATGATACTACTGGTCCTGGTAAACCAAACACTATCTATCAGCTGACTCTTGTGCTAAATCATGAAGTTTAATATTGTTTCATATCGTATAATTTATCATCAAGATAACCAAGAAAAAATATTCATAATCTCTAGATTACGCCACGCTACGCCTGCATTTTTTTAAATTTACCCGTTTTGGCCGATCCCGTGGGAATTTCGTGACATCCCTTCTTAGTGCACCCCTACGATCGCCAAGGAACACACATGCCAAATTTCAGCTTCCTCATAATTTCGGCTGTAGCGTGTCTGTCAGTCAGTCAGTAACGCAAGGATTTTATATATTAAGAAGATAGTAAAGATTTCTTCCCCTTACGGCAAGCAGAGGTATTTTCTGCTCAGATTTTGGGACCAAGGCCATCAAACCAAAATTGAAGAAAGATGAATCCTGCAGCAGTAACAAATCAGTACATTACAGCATAAGTAATTCCCTCTCCATAGAGCAGAATGACACAGGTAACTTATTACACCAATTGGGAAACAGAATAAAATAAATAATAATATATCGAATCTGACGGTATTTCTAACAAAAAATTCAAGTCGTTTAATTCAATGGCCATACAAATAATTGTCTGTAGAAAATTATATGCTGGAGTTTGACGCAATGCGGTACGGAGCCACTGCCAAAATTGTGGTATTGTTGCTGTATTGTATTAATTGCGACTGTCACCTTGAAGGTACGGCAACAGAATTACTTTACTAATGTTCCGCCTCGACATGGTGATAAAAGGAGTAATAAGTTACAAAAATTGGCTGAGTAACAGCGTTTTGTCGCATTGGGTGAGTTGAGAATATTTTTGGGCTTCGGCAGCTGAAGAGCAACTTTACTAAAATGCCAAAGGTTAATTGACTTGTGAAGTGTATGCTTGTGGATTCTCTTTTAAAATCTGAAAGATGTCCAGACTACACTAAAGTCTTCGGTCACAAATAAAACTTTTGGGGACTATTGTGCCGCTTATATGAACGAGTTTTGACATCTAGCAATCGTCCCACATCTCGTTTCCGTTATACATTTTGGCTTCTCAATTCTCTTTTTATCGTATATTCTGGTATTACTAGGTGTTAGCCAATAATGGCCGCTTAATGCGCAAATGTAGGAAAAATTGTTAAAAAAAATCTTACAGCTTATCACATTAATATTTTATCCAAGACACAGTTACAGCGATTTCAGTTAAAAAGGGGAGAACGACTAATTTTTATATTTCGTGATGGAACGGGGCAGACAATACGGGTCGCTTATGAAGGGCTGCAAAACCAGACAGAATGCAGTATGACCTTCAGACTGCTTCGTATGGCACGTGTGCCCAAAATTCTGTGTGGTTATTGGTCAAATCTCTTGGCACGTAAGCCAGCAAAGCGAGATAGATTGCACTGCAATCAATCTTGGAGCTTAAATCTATTGTGATAAAGTTCATTATGGTTCTTTCAAATTTTATCGGAGGCTGTACGTGACTATACGAACAAAGATTAACGATGTGCCATATTTTTGAGGTGAAGTACATTGTATTTGTACAGTAGTCGCGGATTCGTTTGTAATGTATGCTGTGGGTTTGTTCTGAGGTTACAAGGTTACCGTAGTCTTGTAAATAGGTATACCTATAGCGCCTGCATAAGTCACAGCTGCTCATAAACAAGTAGCTGCTGACAACATATCTTAGATTATTATTTATCTGTTCAATCCGTTCGTTCAAATGAATTGCTTGTTTGCTTAGAATGTATATATCTTTCTCATCGTTATTATTTTATAATGTATATGCCTTTATTACACTTTCTGTTGTTGATGTTTGTTAATCTTCTTCTGCCTACCCTGTTTCCATATAACTTGGGGTCCGCGCAGAATGCCAATCTCTCCTATCAGACGTCATCTCATCATTCACTCCCTTTTCATTCATGTCACCCTTCACACAATCCATCCATCTTTTCTTTGGTCTTCTTCTTGCCTTATATTCCTCAACTCTCACCTTCAACACCTTTCTAGTCACATGATTTTCATCCCTCCTCATCACATGCCACGATTAACGATTTCCTTTCAGCTTTTATTGCACCGGTGCAACTTTCAGATTTCCCCTGTTAATATAACTGCTTGACATTGTGCTTGTACACATACAAATGACACATTTTTTTTACATTTCATAAAACTTTTGGTTTTTATAGAAAACACAGTTGTTAGTCTTTCGATTGCATTTTTTTAAATCTTGAAGTACATTGGCTAGAATTATTTATGGTATAGTATCAGGCAAATGCTTAGGGCAAGTGGCTTCCATGGTTTTGCAGGCACATACGCACTCGTTTGTCTAAATTTTCTATGACCATTTTGCATGCATGTGGCAAAATTTCGTTGATGCAGTGTTAATCTCCTTCTTTAATGCACTGTTGGATGCAGGCGTGTTGACATAGACTAGTGCTTTAAAATAACTTCATAAAAACAAATCTAATGGTGTAAAACAATAAAAAGCTTCTTGACATTGCTATTCTTGTCTACGACGTCGTATTAAGCTTGCGAGATCGTCATCGACGCTCTCACGTACTGTTTCGATATTGACATTTGAACGGCTTGTTTTTGGATCACCAGTGTGTTCCAAGTGATCGTCTCTCTGAAGTGTGGCGTCTCCAAGTAATCCAGTATCCCTGAATTTCTCAATTAATCTCTTTACAGTTGACGAAGTTAGAACACAATTCTGACCATATTTTGCCGCCAAGCTTTCATTATTTTTGAAGATCGTTATTCTATAGTTTAACGTTCCATTTTCACTAATCCGAAACTGTTTGGTGTCGAATTAGTTTTTGTTAAGGGTTACCAACACTTTACTGCACAAGTGGCGATGAATTTAACACTTGCGTTAATAAAATGTTGGGACACCAGTAATTTCATATCTTCTTGTATTGTGTTTAGTTATAACTTTCTTCATTTTTATTATGTCTCCATTATTTGTTCCTTCTCTCTAAAATATGATAGAAATGTATTTACCAATTACATTAACTGTATGTTTATCCATAACAAATAAATACTTACAAGTTATAAAAAATACGCAATCCAACGATTGCAATACCACTTACAAATAGACTAAGCAATAAAGTTAATTGCAAAGCGACTAGAAAGTTCCATCGCTGTCATCCTCTTGTGGTTTACTTATCAACATGCAGCTCGTCAATACGACGTAGCCAACTAGCTTTACATCAGACCGATAGGGAAGATATAAAATAAATATATTAAGTGAGCTTGTATAGGCAAAGGATTTGCGCTCATATGGTTTCCTTGAAAATGTTTTAATGTTAAAAGGCTACGGGTTGTAGGTACATCTTTGATTTCACTTTAAATAAAAGTTTATATCTGGTATACAATCAAGAGTTTATTATTTTATAAATCTTAGTACATTTTTGAGTATGAAAATTGTAGTTGTCACAAAAGTTTAGTGAAAAGATTTTGAATTTGAGAATAAATAACAGCTGGAGTTATTTTGTTGCAATAACACCCCCAATAACTGGAAATCCAGAAAATAATCGTCTCTATTCGAGATTTGAAGTTACTCAAAATACTTAGCTTAAACTCGACGACTAAGCTTTTACTAATGTCAACACATCACAAAAGCTTAAAAGGAAACATTGCAAATATTGTTCTTTGAAACTCTTCCATAAATTCTGTCTCCGATTCAATTGAACGTCGAGCTAAGACAACGTTCGTTGTTATTGGCAAAACTTCAGAAGCAGGAACTCAATTTTTATTACAGTAACATCTGTTGCCGTAATATCGGCTTCATCAATTCTGTCTCGGTCAATTATCTAATGTTTATGGACGAATCCGAGTCTTTTGTTTATACTGTTTATAATTTTAACACTTTATTTTTGCTCAGCTCCTATAATAAATATAACTCCTATAATTTTCTGTCAATATCAGATATTTTTTCAAACCAAATCAAATATTTTTTCTTGAGATTAGTGCGTTCCAAAAGATTAATTTTTTTTAAGCGTGTGGTAAAAATCACCAAAGCTTTCAACGTTGGCTTCGCTAGTTAGTAATAATGGCAACCCAATGATCATAAGAAGGTTGAAGAATAGGAGGATAGGAGCGGTTAAAGACACGAACGAAGACGTAGTCTAGGCCTTCACGTTATTTTATAAATAGAAACAAAACTTATCAACATACCGTTAAAATTCTAGTTCAGAAAAGGCTGAATCCAAGACTTTAAGCATCAAAGATTCTGAAAGTGACAATCTACTGTCTTATTCTTGTATAAAATAATTGTGAAGATTGCGTTAAATAACTCTCGTCACGAGAGAGCCTCCTCTACGCTTTTTCCTAAAATGATTTACCATTAACATAATACCAATGAATGAAAATTAGCAAGCAAGAGAGATACATTTGGATTAGTGCAAATAGCGGTTCATAATCTCTGCCTACCCGTTCAAGAATCAGGCGTGAATGTATTAAAATTAATAGTGTTATTATAATTTTACTAGCAGAACCTTAGTATAATTTTCTCACCTTGTATTTTATTAACTCCATTATTGACATTAATATAGATATGATGCATAGGTATTTACCATCCTTTGCGGCAAAAGCAACACAAATTTAGTCAAACCACCATTCAATGTTTTGATTCTACACATAGAAGTGTTACTCCAAACCAACACAATCACACATAGTTGTAAACATTATTCGGTTCAAACTTTCCATGACAAGAATGTTTTGTTCAAATTTCTACGTACAGCAAAACTGCAAAGCCTGCATTTTGAATGCCTTATTCAGTCGAAAGTTCCACAATAACATACCAGGGCGACGGTCGTACCACATCTATTTTATTCTCAAAAAAAGAACATTTTCTCGTTGGTATTTTTTTAATTTCCGCAGTTTTTGTGGCATCCAAGGTTTCTGTTGAATGGGCCGTATCGTTACTCCATATTTTTATTTCCGTCCCCATTTTATGCGTTTCGTGTTTAATCAAATTATTGTATAATTTTATATTTGGATGCAAATGTGGTTTATTGTTTAGTTGGTCTCGAGTTTTATGTGGTAAGGCTTTTTTTTTACAAAAGAGACGATTTTTTTATGCACAAGATTCTTTCGCACATGCAGTAATTTGTAGTAAGAATTTACAAGATCTGATTGACATCTACTAGATGTGCATTCAGCATGCGTTTAGAAAGAATGACGACAAACACATCTACGTAGAGGTGATTTCACAAAATAAGAATGGATATGAGTTCAGCATGCGTTTAAAATTAAGACAACATAATATCTACTAGTATTTTGTTATGTTTTCACAAAACAAGAATTATAAAAATTGCTCCATCAATTGAAAAAAAAATTGTATTTAATAAAATAATTTTAAATTGTCCTTGTTGAGCCTACAGAACCATCAATGGATACACATAAAACATGTCAGCAGTACCATATTATATAGAGAGCTATTAATGTGTTCAATGTCACATAAATGCGTTGCATAATTTTGGTGGCCATGTTGCTGAATATTGGGCAACAATGCAATATAATGTAGATTAAGCGACGCGTGTGATGTTTATAGTCATGTATTTCATTTGACCAACTCGGTTTGCAGTTATCCATTGCTTATGATTTGTCTAATTAATGGGTTTATGTAAAGATGTTTTATATCATTCTTGTACTGCATATTTTCCTAAGCTTTAATGATGCTCTCGAAGCCTGGAAACTCGTCTTAGCTATAATAACAGTAAAAAGCACATAATATAATCAGCATAGTGTTTTTTCGTATTTTTCTAACCCAGTAATGCTGAGAGATAATTTATTTTATTTAATTTTATAGATAAATTAGAGGACGCCAGCAGCAACGCCTGCATTTTTTTTAATTTACCCGTTTTGGCCGATCCCGTGGGAATTTCGGGAAATCCCTTCTTAGTGCACCCCTACGGTCCCCAAGGAACATACTTATCAAATTTCAGCTTCCTGCGCCCAATAGTTTCGGCTGTAGCGTGTCTGTTAGTCAGTTAGTAACGCAAGGATTTTATTTATTACTAGCTGTGCCCGCGACTTCGTTCGCGTAAATGATAAAGGAGAGGTCAAGCTATACACCAAAAACCACTCAACCGATTGTGATGTAACATATACTATTTTGTAGGTTTGAGTATCCTTTGTACATGAGTGTAAGTTTTATTGAAATCAATTTCGCCATTTTAGAGATCTTTAGCAACATAGGGAAAGACAGACAGACATAAATTCTAAAAAATGTCAAGTATTGCTTTTTAGCATTTTCCTAGATTTTTTAGCTAATTTTCGTCAAAATATCTTTAATGTACAGACTTTTTCACCTCTACAGTTTTATCATAGTATAGATATAAGATAAAAGAGTGCAGTTCCTATACATCCTTCGAAAACTTCTGCACTATTTATGCGACTATAATATTATGGATGACATTTCATCTGTTTAGTGGGCATTTTATAAATCACACAAATATTTATTCTGTAAAGTTGCTACATAAACTACATCCCTACATAAGGCATTCGAGTGCAGGATCAGAATACAAGCAGCTGCACACACAAGTGTCGTGTTTCATATTGGCATTGCCAATCAGCTTGATAAACGTAATGAAGGAACTCCTTGTTCTATCTATATCAAATAGTTCGTTCTTGGTTAGGTATTCATCTACTTATAGCTTTACTATTATGGATGCCACTGTTTTTCCAAAGATAATAATTATATTCATGATCTCTTGAGTAGCTTTAGACTGCTGTTAAGCCAACACACGAAGGCTCTGAACTGCGTGAACCGACATCGTCGACGTTGCATACAAATTTGGCCCATCGAGGCTCCGTGCGAGAATTCTTTACAGCTTTTTTCTCTTCTTTTCGTATGTATGGCTCTGGGGTTAGAGTTTTTTGAAAGCCCGAAGACCTTAAAATTATGTAACGATTCTTTTTCTGCTACAAGAAGTGGAACCGACGGTTTTGAGTGCCCTTCCAACGGTAGCAACACTTGCATTGACCTCTGCAGACATTGCATATGTTGCCTATTTATTACGAAACTATGTCAAAATGGCCGGTAACAGCAGTAGGATCGCCTACTATTACATTGGACCAACACATTCATAACATGGTGAAATATTACACGTCTGCTTACCCATTCGGAGATACAGGCGTGAGTTTATAAAGAAAAATCTATTACGAACACGATATGAGTGCTACATTTATTGCTCTATCCTCATTATTCTATATTATTATGCAAAGCGTCAAAAGTGAAAGAACTACTTCTCCAACTGTTTTTCACCTGAGTCCCTTTAAGTCTTACTACTCCACAATAGATTTCCTGATTGACAGACTTATTTGGCAAAACTGTCCGTATTTTAAGACTTGTCACGTCTCCCATTTTATAGGTACGTGCAATTTTAATGCTTGCTTTATACGACTAATATATGTTTTATGTTCAATATTATGCCAGGACAATGCTCGACCCAGATAGTTATGCAAATGTATCATGACTTGGAATTATGTTCAGCTTTATACGATTAGAATTAGCTTTGTAAAATAGTTTCGCAGGTGTCAGTTGTGGAAAGATTGAACGTTGCATAGTGAGTTATGCTGGATCAAGGTAAAGTATTTTACAGTACAAGCTGAGGTCAATAATTTATTTTAAATGTATTTAAAGAGATTAAAATGTCCGTGTGGTGACGGATTAAGAATACGAAACGTCACCACCCCATATCGTCCCCTGGGTGTCGTAAGATCCGACAGAGGGAGCATATTGTGCAGAGAACAGCACTGTACCTAAGAGAAGGAAAGCTTGATACAAACCCTATACCAACCCGTTTGGCCTGCGTGGTATAAGTAGGCCAATTCCTCCTTTCAAAGAAGAGGCCTAGTCCAGCAGTGGACTGTTAAAGGCTGATGATGATGACAATAAATAAATTCCATAAGGTATTTTCACGTTTAAAGAGATTTCAGATACTGATTTTCGAAGTTGCGATTCGATGACGAAATTGTTAAGACCGTTTTCTAGTGGCGCTTAACTTACTACACTATATAGTTATAGTGTTACTAGACGTATTTATGTTTTATACATACCCTGATATAGTTGCTCTGTACCACACAGACCAAGACAGAATTCTAATGGGGTATATCAAATTAGCGATTTCACATTTATTAATCTCAGTGTGACAGACTAGAACTCAGGCACATAAGGATACCCGTATTTGTTTAGTTTGAATTAGATGACTGCACGGTTGGCGTAGTGGTTTAAGCGGTCGCCTCGCCGTTTGATACTGCATCGAATGTTGTGGGTTCGATCCCCACACGAGACAACACTTTGTGTGATCCATAGATTATTGTTTCGAGTCTGGGTGTTCATTGTGTCCGTTGGTTGTATGTTTGTAAAGTCCCCCGCGACACAGGATTTAGTCCAAGTGCGTGAGTTGTCAAAACTCTTCCCACTTCCTACTGTTCTTCCCACAATGTAAGGGTTAGTACTCAGTGGCGTAGCAAGCCTGGGTGGCACCCGGGGCGGAAGTTGGCGAATGACCTTTTTTTTTTAGTCGATACCTAACAATTCCGCCGGCGTTGTTTTATATTTTTGTACATTGTTCTTAAAGTTAAATTTGGGTGTCACCCCTTTTTTTGGATGGGTGGCACCCGGGGCGGACCGCCCCCAACGCGTCCCCCTTCCTACGCCATGGAGAGCTCTCAGACATGATGTTATCCTTCGCCGTTTTGCAAGCAATCATGAACAATTAAACAAGCTGAACTACGAAAAGTCAGTGGTGCGCGCCACGAGTTTAAGGCTGCGTTTCCACCAGAGATGTGCGAGGGAATTGTGTCGTGCGAGGATGTCTAGCTGTGCTGTGAAAATGTGTGGGGGTTTCCACCAAAGCTGTGCGAGGAAAATGTGTCGTACGAGGATATGTAGCGGAGCTGTGAATAATGTGTGGTGCGAGGATGCGTTGCAAAGCTGTGAAATGTGTCAACGGTGCTGCGGTATAGTGGGAGCGGCGTGACGCGCACGCCTGCCTGCCGCTTGCGTCACTCTCGTCAAATTTCATCTATGGACTGGCTGGTACAGTATGTCGCAAAACTCCCAATACATCCCTCGCAACACATTCCTCACACACATCCCTCGCACACATCCCTCGCGACCCTCGCACACATCCCTCGCGACCCTCGCACACATCCCTCGCGACCCTCGCACACATCCCTCGCACACTTCCCTCGCTTGTTTTGTATGCGCAAAAATCTAGCTCCGCTGAGTCATTGCCACCAAAGCTGTGCTGACCAAGGCGAGGTAAATGAAGCGATAGTATTGGTTCTTTACAAACACATCCCTCGCTACGCATCCTCACACATCTCTAGTGGAAAAGCAGCCTAAGCCCGATACCTCTACCTCTTCACTTATTACGTAAGAACTGCAACATCATCTGCGTCAAACATACAAGCTTCACAATATTTTCCCCTACTCACCACTTATAAAGCAAACTTATGTTTATAAAACATGGCATTTGCCCTGCTTTCTTCTTTACCAACCGCTAAACGAAACAATTAGCGTAACGTTACTAAACTGATTCTCTGTGACATTTGTGTTAAGTAAACATTAAACAATTTAAGTACACGAATACCCATGTACTTACAGAATCGAAAGTTTTGTGAATTGTGACATGTTGACAGTAGCTTTAGTTATTTTCAACGTTGAGTATGATTGAATGTTTTTACACCGAGAGAAATCGTCAATTATCTGATTATACTTAGACTCCCAAAGGTGCAAAAGTAAATGTAAATATAAATGTAGAATTTTTATTTTTTATTTATTTTTATTTTTTTATTAAAAAACTTTATATACGCAGCGTATACAGGCGGACTTAATGCCATGGGCATTATCTCCCAGTCTACCTTTGAATGGTGCAGAGAAAAAAGAAGTAGGCGCTATATAAATACCTATAATGAAAAGAACCTTGAGTTTGAACTAACATAGCTATATAGAGTATATATATATATATATATATATATATATATATATATATATATATATATATATATATATATATATATATATATATATATATATATATATATAATAGACATGATATATATACATATAAGATACATACATGCGATGAGTAAAAAGATATATAATATATAAAACCATAATTTCAAATAATACATATTATTACTACATACTAGTACATCTACATATAATATATATATAAATATATATAAATATGTACATATAGATACATATTAAAAGACAAAATGAAATATAAATGAATTATGATTCACCGGCTGTATTGGCCAACAAGAGTTCCTTAACTTTGAACTTAAATGTGCACTTGGTCCTGGCCATCCTGATCTCAAGAGGAAGGGCATTCCAGAGAAGGATTGATTGTACAGTAAAAGAAGAGTGAAGAAAATTAGAGCTGTGAGTGGGAACCATGAGAAGCAGGTTATTAGAAGAGCGAAGGTTACGAGCATGGTTAGACCCTAGGCACTGGAAGAGGGGCGTTAAATACTCAGGGGGAGTGGGAGACGTAAGAATACTATAGAGAGTTGTGAGAGCACGCAAGCTACGGCGTTGACGAATGGGAAGCCAATTCAATTGAGAACGATAAGTGGACACATGGTCAAACTTGCGAAGATTGAAAATGAATCGAATGCAGTTATTTAGAAGACGGTCAAGTTTGTTCAGGAGATCTGCATTCAGGTCAAAGTAACATACATCACCATAGTCGATTAGAGGGAAAATTAAAGTTTGCACAAGCATTGTTTTAGTCTCGGGCGGGAGAAAGTTTTTTAGGCGGTAGAGAGCGCGTAGAGTACCAGTGACTTTCTGACTCACATGGTTTACTTGCGTTTGCCAATTTAGCGTGCTATCCATATGTAGGCCAAGATTTTTTACTGTTGTATGCAGATCAACAGTAGTACCGCTAAATGTAATGACTGGAAAATATGTGTAGTCCAGTCTCTTTAAAATCCTTTGACTACCTAAGATAATAGCTTGCGTCTTACTAGGATTGACAGCTAATCCAAACTTGTCCGACCAGGTGAGTATAGCTGCTAAATCGCTATTTATCTTTTCTATGGCTTCAGCTACGCATTCCACATTAACATGTGTATAGATCTGCAAGTCGTCGGCATACAAATGGTAAGCACACTGAAGATTTTGAGTCAAGAGGTTTATAAAAATAGAAAACAACAAGGGAGAAATGATACCGCCTTGAGGCGGACAGACTGCTGACGCCCTCGAAGATAAGAAGAGAACCAATCCAGAGCTCCAGCCGAGACCCTGAGATGAGATAGGATAGATAAAAGGATATCGTGACTGACGGTATGGAAAATCAATCAACACCAGTACGGTGATTTTGGTGTTTTCCATGGCCTCTCGAATATCGCCAGTCACTTTAATTTTTAACAAATTATTTTTTAACATTTGATTGAGCGACATATTTTGACCAAAGTGAGTAAAGGATTTTGATTTTGACTTTGCCAGCCTTTTATGGAATGTCTATGTTTACAGATAAGCTCCATATGGCTATACCGATAGCAATGAATTACAGCGGCTGCCTCAAAGCGAATAATTTAGGTTAAGTATACCTAATGCCAATTTCAGCTACATATCGACATTAAGATGATGAATAGAATTATCAACACAATAACTTAGAGCTACAAAATTACCTTTTAAAATAATGACGGAAAGAGGTACAGCATAAAACAATATGGTTTGCTCCCAATTCCCATTCATACATTAGAAAATTCCAATTCCAATAACTACGTTTTGAATACTAGTGTTATTGGAATTTTGTGCTATCACTAAAATCCGCTGAAAGAATTTATAAATAACTAGCTGACCCGGCGAACTGCGTACCGCCTAACAGTCGATTCTTTAATTCTCTCTCCGTAAGAACCATCCTCGTACTTCAAGGAATATTATAAAAATAGAATTAGCGAAATGGGTTCAGCTGCTCTCGAGATTTGCGCTTAGCAACACATTCAGCGATTAATTTTTATATTAGAGATACGTTCATCATCAGCTCTTTATACTGTCCCACTACTGGGCGAAAAAACCCAACAGTCGTTCAAAAGAACATTAATTTCCAAACAATATTTCCAAGCTATTTATTCCTCAAACATTTATAAGTAAATAAACCATTTACCTACAATTACTTCCAGTTATGTGAAGCTATTGTAAAAGGCAAGTAGTAATACGTAAGTAATCAAATACAACATTCTATGGGAGGCGTATTGTTAGATATTTATTTTCTCTGAATCCTTTTATGGACGGAGTAGCCGTGGTAGGGTTACCAACAGATTGTACCTACACGGATTGAAAGACTACCTCATTTATTCTGTTTGCAGTTTTAAAATAAATCAATTAAAAAATATCTGTACCGTTTTCAAGCTATTTTTGTCCGATGAATATACATACATACATACATAGTCTCACGCCTATTATCCCCGAAGAGGTAGGCAGAGGTATATTGCTACACCCACTTTTCGCCAAATTTATTTTAGTCCCACGTAATAGGGGGTGAGCCTATTGCCGTACCGGGCACATTACCAGACTCCGTACTGCTACTGAGAATTTCCTATCAGAAAAACCCAATAACACTGCCCGACCCAGGGATCGAACTCGAGACCTCCAAATCCCACGCGCACCAACGAGGCAGGCCGATGAATATAATAATAATATAATATTATTAATATAATAATAATATTTATTACTTAGTCGTAAAATGTTAACAAGATAGTAGAATATTAAAAATAAGGCCTACTTTAGCTTATTAAGAGTAAAACATAGACAATTTAAGTTTGTAGTAGTCACTGTGGCATAGTAAAAACACTTTGCCGATTAGAATGTGCAGCTAACCGTGAGTAACATAAGAAAAATCATCATCAGCCTTTAACAGTCCACTGCTGGACTAGGCCTCGCCTTTAAAAGGAGGAATTGGCCTACTATACCACGCAGGCCAAACGGGTTGGTAGGCTTTGTATCAAGTTTTCCTTCTCTTACAGTGTTGTTCTATGCTGCTCCCTCTGTCGGCTTTTACGGTGACAATCCGTATTCTTAATCCGTCACCACCATAAGAAAAATATAGATAAGTAATTCAAGTATTCCATACACATTACAGGCACCACTTCCTCACATATATTATTGCAGTGAACCTTGTAAAATTTTACATTATACAACTTATACAGCTTACGATAAACTACAAAGTGATTTCTTAGCTTATTTAACGGCAAATTATAAGCTCATTGATGGTATAATTTTTATGATAATAACTAGATGAGGCCGCGGTTACACCCGCGTTATTTAAGGCTACTGCTCCGCCCCCGTAGCTCATAGCGTGATGTGATATAGCCTTTCTCGATGGTTTACTATTGTTTGACAAAAAACGTATGACAAAAGATCATTTTACAAACAACGTTTGAAAAACTAATCATTTGACAAACTTTCATTTCGCAAACATATTACTTTAAAAACAATCATTTGACATAATACAGGTTTCGCAAATGTGTTACTTAGAAAATAATTTAAATGTCAAATAATTATTTTAAAAATAATAATTTGACTAAATACCTAATTCGTTTGCCAAATTGGTGACTGTACAAAAAGTTAGAAGATAAATTATTAGTTTTTAAAAATAACTAATTACTAACCAACTTACGCGAAATTTTGAAAATATTTAATTGCTTGGTTGCAATTTTCATCTTGGACAGATTATTTATAGGCAAGTAATAATATTGTATTAATACTAATTCCATAGAAACTTAAGTCTTTAAAAAAAATACACACTGTCTGAATTAAGCAAAATAAGTAGAATTCGGTTCTGGCGTTGTGGTCGCAGTTCTAACCTAACCTAACTAGCCATTGTTTCAGTTGACTCTACACAAAGATTGTTGTATTATCGTAGATTTTGGTTAATAAAATATTAGCAAGGCATTTTGTCAAATGTTATTTATGCTTTACGTTGTTTTGCCAAATAACATGTTTAAAAAAATAATCAATTTGTAAATTAATGTATTTTGTCAAATGTTATTTATGCTTTACATTGTTTTGCCAAATAACATGTTTAAAAAAATAATCACTTTGTAAATTAATGTTTTAGCATAATAACTTTTTTTATAGTAAATATATTGTCCAATGAGAAGTTTATTAAACAAAAGTTTGTAAAATAATAAATTTATCAAGTATAATTTTGTCAAATGTTATTTGTCAAATGAAATTTTTTCATTTGTTTTTTTGTCAAATGATCGGACACCTTTCTCGATATATGGGCACTCACGCTATGTGCGAAAGGTGCGAAGCAGTAGCCCCAATTAACGCGGGTGTGACCTTGGATTTACCTAGCGAAGTATAATATACCCCAAAAAGTTTTGACGCTTGGTAACCCTATTAAAAACAATATGTAAATACTAAATGCTTGGTAAATATTCTATTTCACTGTCATATTGCCAAGTAGGGTGGGGTAAGGCGGAATAATACATGTACTGTATTAACTGCGCTTCATTGTATGAAAATTGTACAAACCACTGCCTTTACGAGTGTGGGAAACGTTTTATTTTATTTGACGACTTCTGCTAGCTCTTTAGTATTAGTTTGCGTGTATATTGGTCAGTGGTTATGAAGCTTGGGCTGGATGAAGTAATGTTGTCCAATTGGTAATCCCAGGCCTTTTATTTTCAGTTTTGACAACGTGAATTGACCAGGCTATGTAAGCGGACCCCAAGCTCGGAGACGAAGGATTTGGATTGCAAACAGGCTTAAGCTAAGATGATGAAGGTTAAAACCACATTAAGCAAAGTATTGGTTTTTCTACAGAGTTACTAAAGGAGTTCTGCCGTGTGGTTGACGGCATAGAATACAAGTGTCACCACCCGCTATCTTCCCGTGGGTGTCGTAAGAGGCGACTAAGGGATAACACGATGCAAATACCATCTTTGCGTAGAGACGGAAAACTCGACATCAAACCCTATACGACTGCCTCGTTGGTCTCGCGGCATAAATGTGCGCGTGGGATCGAGAGGTCCCGGGTTCAGTTCCTGGGTCGGGCAGTGTTATTGGGTTTTTCTGTCACGAAATTCTCAGTAGCAGCACGGAGTCTGGAAATGTGCCCGGTACGGCAATAGGCTCGCCCCTTATTACGTGGGACTAAAGTATATCTGGCGAAAAGTGGGTGTAGAAATACACCTCTGCCTACCCCTTCGGGGATAAAAGGCGTGACGATATGTATGTATGTATGTTACTAAAGGCTGAATACCGTCACTCTAAGAAGTAGAAATATTCAATAGATTCAACTGTTTTCAAGGTAAGTTGTTACTGCCTCTCTGCAGCTGCTATCTACTGCCTACCTTGCAATCAAAGAAATCAATACGGCACTTGCTAGCTGAAGGCGTAATCTTGATTTTCTTCCGCTTGGTCGCTTTTTTAACAGAATTATGGATACGCCCATGAGTGTAGCGCTAGTTTTCATCTAAACAATGACTTGCAAGCACGCTTACATACAGTCTACATTGAATACAAATCGTACTCAGCTGTTTGTATAACAGTACACCAAAGCGCAAAATAAAGGCCCAAACGCATATGCTTACGTAAATCGCTCAAGGCACCATTCTCCATTGAAGCCAGGCAAATAAAACAATTTCCACACGAGTCCTTTTTCCCCAAACAAAGCCCGTTTACAATAAACTCATATACCCTGTTAAACAATTGTAAATCGATATCGGCTATACACCCACTTTGAATACAAATCAACTTGGGTGTGTAGGTACGTTGCCAGTTAATTAGGGTTCCGTACCTAAAAGGTAAAAAACGGGAGCCTATTACTAAGTCTCCGCTGTATGTCTGTCTGTCTGTCTGCCTGTCTGTCCGTCTGTCTGTCACCAGGCTGTATCTCATAAGCCATGATAGCTAGAAAGCTGAAATTTGCCGCTACAACAACAAATACTAAAAATAAAAAAAAATAAAAAATATTAGGGTGGGGGGGGTTTCACATACCTCCTCCGCCAGTCCCAAGCCCAGCCGTTCTAATGGCTGGGTTGGCGGAGTTGAGATGACTCATAAGGAGAGTTTCCCACCGTAGTGAACAAAAAAAAAAAAAAAAAAAAAGTATCTGCTCCTACGTTCAAATTTATTTATCGATATCGAGAGTTTATCAACATTCAATTGAAAGTAACTCTTAGTTAACCAAATCTAAGGATTTATTGTACACATTATCGATATTTTATCTATATTTATTATGAGTGAGCCCATCACTAGTCAAGTTAAAATTAGTGACAAACTACGAAGATTCTTCCCTAGATTTAAATCATAAGTCAAAGTGAAGTAAATATATTGGGTTTAACCGCCATTGAAGCGCGAATTCTATGTATTATTTATATTCTAAGGCTCGTCCGAATGTTCGTGAGAATGCTTACTAAACACACACATTTGTTTTGTAACATGCGCGAGAATGCTCATTACAGGTGAATGCTCAAGTGTATCAGTGCCATAAGACTTACATCAAATCCTATATCAACCCGTCTAGCCAGCTGGGAGCCGAATCCCCTCATTAACTCACAATACTATTGCGATGCATATTAGGTGAGGACTTCGTCCAGCAGTGGATTGCAAAAGGCTGTATAATGATGGATCATGGGATGAGTTTATATCGAGTAATGGTGAGTTCGGCACAACAAACATCAACATTACCTGAGAACAGCTTAAAGTCAATGGCAATATTAGTTTAGGACTTTTACAAACTCGAGAAGCTGCTCTGAAATTACGCTATAAAGGCAGAACACACAGAGAGGTGCGTGGTTTAAAAACGAATAGTTTCAAATTGTTTATTTCATCAAAATACTTTCTTAAATGAGACATATACAGGGTGTCACAAGACCCGTCACCAAGCCGTAGTCTACGCGTTTTGGACATCATGCCAAGTCATACTAAGCAAAAATAAACATGTTTTTTTTTTCAGATAATCACATTTTTTAAGCCGCAATTAAAATTGTGCGCGTACAATTTTTGAAATACCTACTTATCCATGGGTGCATAAGACATCCATAGAATAGTTTGGCATGGTAATTGCATCGATTTTGTATCTAATTACAAAAATTCCATAGTAACTTTGAGCCTCAATATCTCCTGAACCAATAATCTCCCAGGTATGGTGCCGAATTAAAAATTTTTTGTAATGATTGGTATAATATGGGGTTTCAGTTTTCGTTAAGGGTCTTTTTACATCCTGTATGTAACGTCTCGTTTAATAAAATATTTTTTTTGTATTAGGAGGCAGCTTTTGTTCATATATCTCTCTAATTAAAGGTTGTTCCAGTCCCTGCTGGACGGAATGAAATGGGATACTAACACTTTGTATTCTAAATCCTTCACCACACGGATTACCTGAGACATAGGTACATGTTAATAAATGGTAGTAAATAAAGAATCTTTATTTTTATTTATAGAATCACGCCTGTATCCCCGAAGGGGTTGGCAGAGGTGTAATATCACACCCACATTTCGCCATTAATTTTTAGGTCCCACGTAATGGGGGGCCAGCCTATTGCCGTTACCGGGCACATCACCAGACTCCGTGCTGCTACTAAGAATTCGGAAAAACCCAGTAACATTTTTGCCTGACCGATCGAACCCGGGAGCTCCGATCAGCAGTCGCATACGCTATCCACTGGACCACGGAGGCAGTCCTTAATAAATAATCTTTGAAGTAATATTAGGTAATACTATAGTAGCGGCGATAGCCCAGTGGTGTACGTAACGAACTGCCGAGACGATGGTCTGGGATTCGATCCCCCTTTACTTTGGGCTTTTCGAAGTTATGTGTGTATTAAAAATGTTAACGCTCGCTTAACAATGTGCCCGGTAGATGGCAATAGGCTCGCCCCCTATTACTTTGGGACCGAAACATAACTGGCGAAGTGTTGATGTGTAATACACCTCTGCCCCCTTCTCCCTTCGGGGATAAAAGGCGTGAAGTTATGTGTTAAGTTATTAGGAAAGTAAAAATAATATTAGGTAGATAAATATTCAGTGAGCATAATACAGCGTGGTTACTACCTTACTACTAAGCTTACCACAGCCTTTTATAAATATCAGGAGTAACACAGTCGCATCACTAATCCGATCTTGTGATACGGCGTACCGATACAGAAACCTATTACAGGTATCGGGCTCAACCCTAATCAGACTTGACAGACTGTTAAGTAATTATTTGGAAATTTGTTTGCTACAAGGACATAGAAGCTCGTCTTTGAGTATTACAAAAAGCGTGTACAAATAATAATACCTTCCTAATACAGATAAACGCGAAAGTTTGTGAGGATGAATGGATATGTGTGATTCAAATTTACAATAAAATATATCCCATTCATCAGCACAGACAATAAGGCACCTATCCGCAGCCTTAGCTGACTCTCATGCGTACGTATGTAGATGCGGCCAGCAACTTATCCCTTATTTAAATTAATTTTAAATTTGATTGTAAATTAGCTAAGTTTTGTATTTACTCGGCTATCTCTTTCCCCGGGTCAGAGAAAAGCTAACAGGTTTGAAAATAAATAGTTAGGACCTCTCGCACTCTAGTACTTAGTTGCTTAGGAGGCAGATCAAACCATAGGTTCAAAATTGCAAAAAAAATGTTTCCCTATTTCTCAGACATTGACTTAAAATTTGGTTAATTTTACATATTTAACGTAAGCTCCATACAAAATGTCATAGATAGGTGGAATATTGAAACCAGTCGTAAATGGACCATGTCGTCCCCGTATCGTCAACTATTAAATACCTCGTCTCAAACGCACGTCGATTCGGATCAGCATTAACACGTGCCGCTTTAATCGAGTAAAATCCGGTTTGATCCGGTTAAATCCGGCTCCGTCCGGATAATAAAATGACCGGCGACGGATATAGCGGACGTGCGAAGGTATAACGATTGCCATGTGATGCGATTATTGTGCATTTTAATGCGTTTGAGCGATCCGTTTTGTAGAATGGATTGCAATAATTATCTTATTGAAAATTTGTACTGATAGTTCTACTATCCCAATAGTATTAGTACCTACTGATTTTGATCTATCACCTTGATAGCCGCTTCTCGTTTAAAATACGTCTAAACCGAAACCAGTGCCACAGGTTTATAAAAATATGGACGCCTTGTAGTGTACAGCAAATTCAAAACTTTGGATTAAACAGAACATGATTACCATAAAAATGTAAGTAGTATAGGGGTGCACTAAGAGGGCATTTATTGTCCCAGAATTCATACGAGATACGTGGCCCAATTCTCATATTTTTATATGACATTGATTATATTTTGAATGGACTCAAAAGCGGTATTCTGATAACCTAATGTCATTGTCGTATAATTTGAAATAAACAGTTCGTCGTTGATAGATACGATCTCGTTACAATTTCATTCAAATATCAGATAGTAAATGTAGAAGAATGCGCTTTTTGTGAAGTAAGTATGACAGTAACATCACATCGAAACTGTATTTATTTAGGAGAATTGGGCCCCAGATTGAAACGAGTAAATTAAAAAAAATAAGTGTGTTGCTGAAGGTATCCTCTAGTTATTATAATAAAACTGTACATGGTGGTAAAGTCCGTTCTGTCTAATTTGCATAGCTCAATACGCAGGAATTTAAAAAGTAATTTTAGGTGAGTTTTACATTTATTACATAAAATAATGTCGTCTCCCTCTCCCCTCTTATAAAGCAATCATACCTATGACAATTTGTAAAACAATAGCATAGTAAAAACACTATGACAATAGGCAACTAATGAGTTTACACAAATGTTATTAAACCTAAATTATCCAATATAGCTTGGTACATCAAATGGAAATTATTCCAACAAAATGGAGTTCAATTTACGCTGAACTATGTTTTGTTTACACCAACTAAATACTTGGTTTGATTAAGCCCTTTCAAAATATGTACGATGAAACTATATTTCGCCTGCAGTTACGTTTGCATATGAGCCGGTCATCGCTGAAAAAGCCCAGGCCAATCTCTGGCCTTTTATCTTAACACACATAAATCGTGTAAGAAGGATAAACAAAGTAACACAATTTCCCTTTTATAATACACAGTTTTTTATTTTTTTTATAGTCTCACGCCTGTATCCCCGAAGGGGTAGGCAGAGGTGTAATATTACACCCACATTTCGCCATGATTTTTTTTTAGGTCCAACGTAATAGGGGGCGAGCCTATTGCCGTATCGGGCACATTGCCAGACTCCGTGCGGCTACTGAGAATTTCCTAACGGAAAAACCCAATAACACTTTGCCCGACCCGGGAATCGAACCCGAGGCCTCCCAATCCCACGCGCACATTTATGCCGCGAGACCAACGAGGCATACACAGGTTTGGATTAAATCTCAATCTATTATCAATAAGGAACATTAAGCAAAGCTTGGTAGATGGTACTAGTAGTACAAGAAAATGGAGTAAACTTATTCAATTCCTATCTCCAGCAGTGAACTAAGGCTGTATGATAACGATGAAGAACCAGTGTAAAACTGTCTCTACTACGTGTTTATCGATATTTAACTGAAACCTTCATGACTGGCCCTAAGTCCTTCTACGACGTTAATAACAAGACCTCCTAAGTAAACAATAATTAATTATCTTTTGTGTTATAATTAACTTAAGGTCAAATTAAAATGTATACAAGTATCGTGTATCAGGCTAGCTTCTATCCGCGGGATTGCCCGCGTGGTTGACGGTTATGGTAAAAGCACTTAGGTAGGCTATACCCATGTTAGAATAGAATACAGTAATAAAAAAAACTGAACTTTACTACTAAAGTACCACTCATAGCGTTGATTTGTCTTGTCGATTGTAATGGGTAAGCAAATTTAGTAAATTTAGGAGAACCAAAGTCACCGACATAGCTCTTAGAATAGACAGGCTGCAGTGGCAATGGGTATGGCACATAGCGCGAAGAACCGATGGCTGTTGGGGCAGGCGGGTTCTAGAGTGGCGACCACGTACGTCGACGCAGCAGGGGTAGGCCTCCCGCAAGGTGGACCGACGATGTGGTTAAGATCGCGGGAAGCGGTTGGATGCAGGCGGCTCAAAATTTGTCTGTGTGGAGAACCTTCGGGGAGGCCTATGTCCAGCAAAGGACGTCTCTAGGCTGACATGATGAAGCAAATTTAAGCAACAGTTGCACAGGTCGCCGCTGGGATGGGCAACCGTGTTTCGGAGGGCACGTTATGTCTTTGGGTGATCTCAAAACTCGAACAGCAGAAGTGGCCACATGAGCAGAAAACGATACAAGTATAAAAGCAAAATAATCTTCCTACTATTATAGGGTATTATAAACCTGAAAATTTGTAGGGATTGATGCATGTATTTTACACTTTCACCCAAAAATAGTTAAACCGATTTTGATGAAATTTTCAATTTAAAATAGAGCCTATAAGCAAATCAAAAAAGCACATATCATTTTATTGTCCCGATGACCGACTCACGCAAGTGAAGACGCGAGCATCAACTAGTTAAATATAAAGTTCAAAACGCGTTTCAATGGTCTACATAGTTGCCTGTCAGCTATTTGATCCTAGTTCGATTCTTGGCCAACGCATAAATTTCCATTTCCTGGTTTTTAATAAGCTTTTCATTACAGTTGTCGTCGAGATATTAGATCCAATAAAGAACATTGGATTCCAGTCCACATTGATGAAACCAATCAGGGGCTATCGAATTATATTAGTATCAATTAAATGTACTATGAGGAGTAAATATTGCGTACCGATTTTGAGGTTCGTTTGTCGTTGTTGTGGAGGTTCGATGACAGTAATAAACTCTTTGTCATTTTGTCTTCATCTTAATATATAAAATCATTGCGTTACTGACTGACTGAAAGACAAGCTACAGCCAAAAATATTAGGCGCAGGAAGCTGAAATTTGGCATGGCTGTTCCTTGAGGACTGTAGGGGTGCACTAAGAAGGGATTTCCTGAAATTCCCAGGAGATCGGGCAAAACGGGTAAATTAAAACATTATGCGGGCGTAGCCGCGAGCGTCTTTTAGATTACCTATAAGAAAACAAATGCCATTTTTTTTGTTAATAGTGTAGATGTTCCAAAAGCTAGAAACAGGCTGGGAGAAAGGGATATCATGGTTGGCGATTAAAGATTATCCAATCTCCGCTTCGCCGACGATATTGTTCTCTATTCGTCAACAGATTCCGAGATGACGCAAATGCTTGAAGACCTTTGCATGGCTTGCCTAGACGTTGAACTCCAAATAAACATGGCAAAGACCAAGCTGATGACAGCAAGCGTCGTAGAATTATAGTGAGAGGTTGCATACGTCGATGAATATGTCTATCTTGGCCAAATAGTCTCTTTCCTGGCAAGATAAAACAAAGAAGTCGCAAAACGCACCGAAATGCCTGGAGGAGCTATTGGACCATAAAAGATCTGATGAAGGGCAATCTTCCTCTTTCCCTTAAGAGGAAGCTTATGGGCGTATGCATTCTCCCCATCCTCGCATAATAAGGCTCTCAAACTTGGTCGTTAACAAAAGAACAGAGGTCCACGCACGAGGTATGCCAAAGAGCAATGGAAAGGAGTATTTTGGGTGTCAAATTGACAGACCGTGTAAAGAATACCACAATTCGTTCCATCATAAACATCGCTGACGTCACTTGGAAAGCTGCCACGCTAAAATAGAGTTGGGCGGTACATATATGTTGCATGTCTGATGACAAATGGGTCAAAGTAACGACTGTATGGACCCCCTTAAACGGCAGGCGACATCGCGGCAGGCCTAGACGGAGATGGTGAGATGAGCTGGACTCCTTCAAAAGGGATTGTTTCCTGGAGGCAAACGACAGAGATTTATGGAAGAAAAGTGGGGAGGCCTTTGCCCTGCAGTGAGACGTCACTGGCTCTTAAAAAAAGTGTAGATCTATGTTAATTACTTCGTCCGCTTAGCGTTATCCCAGTTGCAATCCAGAGTCTGCTTACTAGTCTAACAGACTTTGACTGAATATTAGCTTTTCCACAGAGCGACTGCCTGTCTGACCTCCGCAACCCAAGTAGATAGCAATATTCCATAGTTTAGACAAGTGGTAGTATATTCAGAGATATAACGACGATCAAGGATCTTCATGAAAGCTACAATCGACGGCTTAGCGTGCTCTCCGAGGCACGGGGCAAGTGACAATAATAAAACAATTCAATACGCACATAACTCCGAAAAGTCATTGGTGCGCGCCGTGGATTCGAACCCGATACCCTTTGCATGGCAGTCTGTTGGTATATCCACTCAGCTATCGCTGTACCGAAGATTGACAGAATCTTCTTTTTATTGCGATTCCACGACGGCAAAGTAAAGTTATTCATAAAACCATGTGTAATACATATGCTTTGCATAATTCCCCTAACAGACATACTCATTCCAACCGTCTCGCTGGTATATCCAATTTGATCAACTCCGTCTCGCTACTCGAATAAATCCAATGTTACAGTCGCTAGGGAGATATATATACATCCATAATAACATTGGCATCTCCTACATTGGATTTAGAGTGAAATAGGTGTATTGGATTTACGAAGGTATATTAATTTACAACGCGATGTTTTCGTATTTTTCAATCTCTGATTGATTGGTGGAAGCTTTTACGGACTTCAAATGTGGAAGACGTTAATCAAAGTCAAAATTATTTATTCATTTAGGTAATAATGTGACGCTTATGAATGGGACTTTTTAAAGTTAATGTTTGTTTTTCGTGTGAGCGTGTCGCCAACTCTGGTGTCGGAGTTTTCAGGCCGCCCGAAGGCCTTCGACATGGCCTAACGATCCTTATCCTTAGACAAGAACCGGGACCGACAGCTTTACGTGCCCTCGAAGCACGGTAGCGCTTAGATGTAAATGCTACACACGGTCACCCATCCAAGTGGTAACCTGTGCAAGCGTTGCTTAACTTTGCCGATCCGTTACGAACTGCAAGCCAGGTCTCGCCATGAGCGCTACATTACTTAATGACTCTACACTTACATTTAGTGCCTCGTTCGCAAAGCAAGAGCGTAGAATCACGAAAAGGAAAGGACAATAAAACTCATGGCCAATAAATCAAAGTAAGAAGGTAGCATATGTGATTAAATTAGTGAATTCAATGAATAAACATGGGAATTTATTATTCAAATTACTACTATTATAAACGTGAAAGTTTGTGGGGATGTATGATTGTATGTTTTTACTCATTCACGCGAGAAGATGTACTGACAAGCATCGAGAAAGGTATGCTGAGTTGTTTTGGTCACTCGGAAAGGATGGATGACAAAATATTAACCAAAAATATATATAAAATGTAAATAGGGCAGGAGGAAGAGGAAGATCTAGGCATACGTTCTCTTACCGGTTGAAGACATCCTCAAAAAGGACAGGTCAGAAGTACCCAAAAGTAAAGAACCGGCATGATTTTTTTTTGTTGAAATTAATGTAACGCCAGGATCGTAGCAAATGGCGGACCACAGTCCCTGCCTACCCTTTCGGGAAACAGGCGGAAATTTATGTATATGTGTGTTTAGCAATGATCCGTCTTGTATAACTATCGCACTACTAGACAATGGCCATGAAAGGTAGACCACCACACTGTTGCCACCCTGGCTAAGTGCGACAAATACAGAGTAAAAAAACATGGTAAAACATGGTAAAACAGAAAAAAAGGAAAAAGGGCCCGAAACGTAAAACAATAAGTTTTTATTTTCTTTAAGTGAGTTGGCAAAGACAATCCTGTTTATTTATAGTATCGAGAGACGAGATGCTCGTTCGTTTTCCTCACATAAAACCTCTTCCAAGATTTACGACTTTGATAAACAGATGCCTACAGAGAACAGTAAATATTTTACTCAAAAACAGAAAAGGAAAATCTTGCTAAATATAAAAATATTTTTCTTGCGTAAGTACTTTTAGAAAATAATAAAAGCCTGATTTACTCGCCTCGGTTTTTTTATGAGATAAGAGGTAAACGAGCAAACGAACCGCATAATGGTAATCAATTACCGCCACAAATACAAGACCCGTGGTCCAGTGGATAGCGTATGCGACTGCTGATCGGAGGTCCCGGGTTCGATTCCCGGGTCGGGCAAAAGTGTTACTGAGTTTTTCCGAATTGTCAATAGCAGCACGGAGTCTAGTGATGTGCCCGGTAACGGCAATAGTCTCGCCCCCTATTACGTGGGACCTAAAAGTTTATGGCGAAATGTGGGTGTAACATTACACCTCTGGCTACCCCTTCGGAGATACAAGCATGAGTCTATAAAAAAATACAGATCCTATTCGTCGATATGCTATGTAGTACTTTCCTGGTTAAGCTGGCCCGTTCATGCTGAAATCAGCAAGGCTTCTTCTATCTCAAAATTATTACCTCAAGACGAGTGGTAAACTTGTGGTCGTTTTTTTTATATTAATAGGCGGCAAACGAGCAGACGGATTGCCTGATGGTAAGCAATTACCGCCGCCCATGGACACAAGCAACACCACAGGAGTCACAAGTGCGTTGCTGCCCCTTAGAGTTGGGAAAAGGATAGGATAAGGAGTGGGATAGGGGAGAAGGAATAGGGGCTAGGGCCTCCGGCACTCTCACTCACCGAATAAAACGCAACAGTTTAGCTACTGTTACTTTACGTCGATTTTCTGTGAGAGGGTAGTACTTCCCCGGTCGAGCCGGCCCATTCATGCTGAAATCAGCAAGGCTCTACTACCTTTAAAACAGACTGGTATATTATGTACTACACGATAGCTTATCGTAATATTCTAGGTTAGCTTAAGTATTACCTATAGACTTGTTTTCACGATACGGAAACTTGGGTCATTTTAATTATAACCAGCACCAGATTCCTCCACCCATAAACTAATAGTTATATTCTACTCTCCGCTATTACACCCTCAAGGGTAATTATAAATACCCGCAGTTTAGAAACCCGAGAAACCTATACAACGTCTCAACAGTGAAACCCAATAAATCTACCAATAAAGAAATCTACATAAACCAATATTGTCCCAATTCGTTTCATTATCGACTAGCGCTGGAATCGTAATTGTTTTTATCCATCACTCCTAGTGATCTACAGACTTAAAGCATTGCCAGCAGATGGCCGGCAATGATAAATTAACATATCATATTTTCCACAAGTTGTTAGCTACCTGAGGCGAAGCGGTCAGTTTTTGTGCCCGAAACACATTTGTCAAATGTCTCCAACGGAATGGAGGTTTGATGGAACATCTAAAATTACTTAGCGTTGGGCGGCTAACGATATTAAGCACGGTCAGCTCGTAATCTATGCGGATATATTATACTCTATAGACTCTGACAAAAAACGCAGTGTTTGACAATATTAATATGTAGGATTCCGTAGCAACACATTATGTACCATCATAATTGTCTTCTACTTCTTTTTCTAGAGAGCGGCGATAGCCCAGTGGTGTACGTAACGGATCGCGAGACGATGGTCTCGGGTTCGATCCCCAGGTAGGTACCCCGGGCACACACCTCGGACTTTTCGATGTTGTGTTTCAATTTTTTTTATAATCTCTCGCTTAATAATGTGCCCGGTATACGGTAATAGGCTCACCCCCTATTACATTGGGACCGAAACATAACTGGTGAAATGTGGGTGTGTAATACACCCACATTTCACATGTCACTCTGCCTACTCCTTCGGGGATAAAGGCGTGAAGTTTTTGTTATGTGTTCTTTTTCGAGTGAGTGTTTTTTCTTTTCGACTAAACCATATAAATAATTGTGAAGACTGAGTAGTCTCACACCTGACGTGTCGAAACCCGTACTGTCAAAGACGGCACCTTCGAATATAAGTAACCGAAGAATATCTGTATTCCCGAGACCAATTGGTGTAGGAGTGAGACCAATTTTATTTCGAAGCGTGGAAGAAAATATTCATAACATACAAGACTTTGCACGCAGCTCCGCTCGAGAATTATACACCGAAACCTTTCTCAGAAATCTCAGTATCTATTGGTGAAAATCGTATAAAAGCCCGTTCCGTAGTTTTTGAGTTATAATCATCATTAGCCCTTTATACTCTCCCACTGCTGGGCACGGGCCTCTTCCCATTATGAGAAGGGCAAGGCCATAGTCCACCACGCTGGCCAAGTGCGGGTTGGCAGACTTCACATGTCTTTCGAGAACATCATGGAGAACTCTAAGACATGCAGGTTTCCTTACGATGTTTTCCTTCACCGATTAGCAAGCGATTATTAACAATTTAATACGCACTTAACTCCGAAAAGTCATTGGTGCGTGCCGTGGATTCAAACCCGAGACCCTCTGCATAGCAGTCTGTCGGTCTCACCTTCATATTAATAGTCAGAACGGCTGGGTGATTTTATAGTTTAATTTTTACTTTAAAGCGATCGCGACTTGTATCATAGAAGGCGTACTATCTCGAAAGTTTCAAACTATTTACACCAATGACCTTATATAATCGTTTGTAATTCATTAAACAAGTTCAATACACCCAAATAAACATTAATAAATGCCTGGAACCATTTCCTTTTCACAACAAAGAGAACAATTTTTCATACAAACGATTAATTATTTCATTCAAACAACCGTTGTGTCTGTTTTGACAATCAGTTGGTTTTATTGATTGGTACGGCAAATTCATGATGGAATTTTGTTTGTCTATTTTCAGGTTTTCGTAATAGGCCAAAAGGAAAAACGCGCCGATGGACATGACGTCACTATAAGGCTCCTTCAGACTATTATTATAAAACCGTAAAAATAACAGGATTAAATTAAAGGACCAAGCTTTTCTGTCCTTGCTCTCTTTCTCCATTTGATTGACAGATACGACGATAGGGGTTGACTTTGTCACTGGCACTTAATCTGTGTCGTCCTTAAAGTAAAAGCAAAGAGCTCAGATATTTACATAGAGGCGCAAATGCACCTGTATAGGAAATCCTATGGGTGCTCTGAAGACAAACTTTCTGTGACCCAAATTGCCGCTTTGCGGCGTGGCAGGCACGCTATGACAGCTGTCTCTACGAGAGCAAGAGAGACGGAGAACGACGCTAGGGCCGCCAACGGTGCCAACTACGAACTAAACTGGAGACAATCTCCGCTTGGAATCGGCACCCGAAATCCTTAAGAACTGCGCTTCTATGTAAATCTTTATTCATTGGTAAAAGCTAATAATCTGTCAAATCAAATTATGGCACACTGCACCGGAACAATCACGTTACAGCTGCAGTTCTTCCCTGTTTCAAATGTTCCGGTAGCGGTACGCGCGCTGATAACCCACCGTTGGCTTTTTATTTTGACGTCATGAAATATACTGGGTGTAAGATGGCGGACCGAAAACCGATACCAGTGATTCAGTACTGAGGCCCTTGGCGGTCGAATTTATTTTTTTTGTAATTTTTTCATTTATTGTAATGAAACAGACACTTTTGTCAACACGCACAATTTTTTTGAAAGATTCTATGAATTAAACATGTAGGTACAAGGCGCGTATACCCTGACGCGACATAGGCCGCTGCGGCCGGCCGCGGCAGAGTATGCGCGCCATGTACAGTCGAACAATTCACCCACTAGGCCACCATAAAGGTGAGAATCGCTCAGCAAGACATCGTTGCTTCCAGTGCTACTTTACACAAACATTGACATTCGTATACAAAACCACTTTCTAGTGTGCCTCGACTCTAGGACCGAGTCAAGGGATTTTTTTTCAAACTGGTACACCGCCGACTTGTTTGATTGTACACCGTAATCGCTGCCGTTGTCACCCGCCGCAATAGCTAATAGTGCGAATTTGCGTGTTCTTATCTACGTTGCTGGTTTTTCGAAAAATCATTAATTCTTTGATTTTTCCGGAAAATTCGACAGCCAAGGGTTTCACGATCATGTACTGAATCAGTGGTATCAATTTTCGGTACGCAGTCCCTTACACCCTGTATTATACGACACACAATTGTATATTGTGTACACTCTGTATAATAAGACGAACAGTTAATTGGTGGGTTGTAGCGGTGCCGTTGCCTTGCTTTCAGAGTGTGAGACATTTAGAAAATCGGGTTCACCAAACACACTTAAAACCAAAACAAGCCGTGTCTGGTCGTACCTAATACGAGTATCTGTAAGATATGACTATAGCCACAGATCATATAACAACAGCTTCAGCAACAGCTGAGTAACGTGCTATAATTAACGTCAGCCATTACCTTTAAAAAGGTAAAAATAAAAAGCTTTTATTGTCATCCCAGTTTGTTTCGTTATCAGGCATCTAAATTGGTGCGAAGTCCTTTCACTGCCAGCTGCGTGGATGATAGAATATTATTTGGATTTAGGGACTCCAAAAAAATATATGTACCTACTGATGAGGTTTTTATGTTTTTTTTTTTGGTTTTTCGTGTGAATGTGTGGCCAACTATAGTGTCGGAGTTTTCAGACCGCCCGAAGGCATCCGACATGGCCTAACGATTCTTATGCTGAGACAATAACTGGGACCGGCAGCTTCACGTGCCCTCCGAAGCACGGTAGCGCTCAGATTTAAATGACACACATGGTCACCCATCCAAGTGGCGACATGTGCAAGCGTTGCTTAACTTTGCCGATCTGTTACGATCGGCAAGCCAAGTCTCGCTATGAGCGCTAGACTGTAAAATAATAGATTTGGTATAAAATATCATCAGTGGCTAAGTTGTTTCATAGACACACACTTGTTGCCAGAAGGGGTAGGCAGAGACTACGGACCGCCATTTGCTACGATCCTGATGATGCCATTAAACATTCATTGGTGCATACATTTTTAATCTATGACTATGCTTAAACATTTTCCATATTATTTTGTTTGGCTATTTTGCCTTTCTACGTTGCAGTCAATTAATGACGGTCCTGCAAGCAAAACGTTGTATTTTCGTTTTAAAAATTTGAAACGGCCTGCATTCGCTTTGCTGCCGACTTGATTTTTTTTCGGCTTCCAGACCCGTATGAAAATGTTGAAATGTATGAAATAGTATGAAAGTTCTGTAAATGGCAATAGTTACTTATTGTTACTGCTTGAAGTTAAAACCAAAAAGCTCAGATATTTAGATAGATGCGCATTTCATATGGGCGCTTTGAAGACAAACTTTCTGCGACTCAAATTACCGCTTGGCGGCGTGGCATTCGCGCTGCGGCAGCGGTCTCTCTCTCCTCCAGTGTATCTTAACTGCGAGAGAGACGGAGAACGACGCGAGCGCCGCCAACGGCGCCAACTACGAACTAAACTGGAGACAGTCCCCACTGAATCGTCTGAATCGTCACACGAAATCCTTAAGAACTGCGCTTGTATGTAAATCTGTATTCATTGTTAAAACTTAAGCTTTTATAGGACTTGGTTTCGGAAGACCTAGCTAAATGGACTCCTGATGGAAAGCCTTAGAGCTTAAGTATTAAGGCAAGTTTTATGCATGCATTACAGAAACAGTTTCAAAGAAATATGCTCAAACTGTTACGTACAATCAAACAAGTCGGCGGTGGACCAGTTTGAAAAATATCCCTCGGCTCGCTCATGGAGTCGAGGCACACTAGAAACTGGTTTTAAATACGAGTGTCGTAATGTGCGTGTAAAGTAGCACTGGAAGCGACGATGTCTTGCTGAGTGATTCTCGCTCTTATGATGGTCTAGCGGGAAGTAGTTCGACTGTACCATGAAAAATTAACGAGGCTTTCAATTAACTACAAAAATATTACGAGGAAATTAACAACAATGCTAATAATTAATTTCCTTTCAATTATATTTAGTAAGAAACAGTGACATTTTGGCAATGATAACAGAGGTAGAATCTAAATCAGATGGACCGATGATCTAGAAACAATATCGACAAATAGAAATAAATGGATGCGGCTCTAGACGTAGCTCTGTGATGACCATTCAGAGACACCTTTTTCCCTTTATAGCCCCCTTCTGGCTGACGATGAAAAAAATTGTATATTGGGCCATACTTGTTAAAACAAGTAAAAATTTTCTACGAAAAAGTCTCTTAAAGTAAAGTTTTTAGCAAACATAAATTCTACAATAAATGCATAAAATTACAAGCAGCCCGAATTTGAAGGCAAAAGCAATAATTTTTAATAGCATCATCGGAAGTCTTAGTTTTTATTAAACAAAATTTACTTCAAGCCAAAAAATACTTAGAAACTTGAGATAATTTATGTGGTTCGGTCTCAGCTGTAGGCGGGAACCACCTGAGCCACTGAAAATTACAAGGATTATACAGCTGTCAAATCGTACGCAAAAATATGAACGAGGAGAGCTGTGTAGATATTTTGTGTTGATAGAGGCGTGTATTGAATTGTTGTTAATATATTATGGTTGTAGACGATTTTATTCTTGATTAATTAAGAAAGAGACGAAAGAAATATATAAATCAATCGTGTATTCCCTGGATCCGTTTTTAACACTTACGAAATAGGATAAAGCTATACTATCCTCGTTTATTGACTAACATTAAATAATGTATAAGGAAATACTATATCCCCCATATACAAATGTTACATAGTCGCATTTTTCACATACTCGACTAGCCTTACATTTCAACTTTGCCCATTCAACTCAGCGGTCATAATTCGCGCCGAACACTTCCGAATTCATTCCTTATCACACTGAGCCTCGAAGTCGGACTTAACCAGTAGGCAAGAGCCCGTAGTGCCAAGTTTCCAAGAAAACTTCAGATAAACTAGCAAACTAAAGCAAAATTAGTTCACTAAATCCATCCGAAACCTACTATCTCGAAGTGTTAGTAGTCCCGGGGGATGAGGGTGAGAGGTCACAAAAATTTGCGGCCCTCTCAAGGACCGACCGCGATATGTAATTATGGACTGAAACTTTTTCGGCCTCAGGCTTTGGGTTGGTCCACAAACATGTTACGTTAAGTGATGTTGGTCATCTATTTTTAGGCTGTTCATTTTTTAAGTGATTAAACAAATTTTAGGCGAATAGTAAAATATTAAATGTGAAAGTTGGAAGAGTTATTTTAGTTAAAGTTGAGTAAACTTTTAGTTATATGTATCCTAGAGTGGAGACCATGTCTCGGCAAGCGTAAGGTAGGGCGGCCCCCGGCTAGGTGGACCGACGACCTGAAAAAGGTGGCTGGGACAGACTGGATGCGGAAGGCTGAGGACCGTGTACTGTGGCGTGTATTGGGAGAGGCCTATGTCCAGCAGTGGACTGCGATAGGCTGATTGATTGATTGAAACTTTTAGTTGATTATTTGGGGATTCGCATTTTCTGCACAATCAAGATATTACCACATTGATTTTGAAACTATCCTTATATCGCATGATTAATTTCATAATTACTATAGGAATGACTATTTTTACCTAATAAGTAGTAGTTACTTTTTTTTTTTCAAGACATGTCTCGCTCTAGGGATATACTTATCTTATTTCGCTGGGGACACTTACATCACAAAACCCACGCTCGAACTACGAATTACGCCTTAGGCTCAGCGCAGACAGAACGGAGCGCAGCGGAGAGGATTTTATTAACGCACTTGAAAATAAACTTTAAAATTATTACAATAAAGCGCATAAACGGGTTCCCGCGTATCTTCGAGGACACGCGAGCATTTTTTGTCAGGTTCAAGCATTTATGCACTTTATTTTAATAACCTTAAAGTTTATTTTCAAGTGCGTTTATAAAATCCTCTCCGCTGCGCTCCGTTCTGTCTGCGCTGACCCTTACGTAAAGTAAGTCAAGGAGAATCGTTTTCAAGGGGTCTAGGTACAAAGCCAGCAAGGGTAGCACTGACTGTAAAAGGTGTGAAGATATTTTAACTTCTATAAGCATTAGCAACTTTGTATCATCCTAGGTTTTCATAACAATAGCAATTTCAAAATGACTATAATAGACTTTTTTATTTCAATTTCATGGTGAGAAGTACCCTAAACAGAAGAGCATGCATGAGAACCTTGATGGAAGTCAATGCAGCAAGAGAGGTATGTCAGGATCGTTGCAAATGGCGTTCCGTAGTCTCTGCCTACCCCTCCAGGAAACAAGCGAGTCCATGTATGTATGTATTTGATGGTATTGCATTACCATACCTTGCCCGTGTTCAAAAGCATTACAAAATATCAGAAAGTATATTTTCAAGATCATTCAAAAGCATTTCATCAAATTTAAAACCATATCGATTAAAACGTTAACCCCAAAACGATTAAAATGGCCATTAATCCTTTGAAAGAGGATACGGATCTAATAGGCTTATGCCCCTCATCTATTACGTTAATGACGACCAATTGGTCGTCATTAACGTACGTATGTTATAATTATAATACAAATATGACATCAGCGAAGAGGCAACAAGATTATTTGTTTTATGAAAATCTCTTTCGATGATATTAGATGAGTTACTATAGTTTAGGAGCTATAAGTATTGCTTATTGAATTAATAAAGTCAGCTAAAATAACTAAATAAGAATAACTATATGTAAATACATACATACATATACTCACGTCTTTTTTCCGTCGGGGTAGGCAGAGACAAGGGAACATCACTTGCTTCTATCCTTACAAACCTCACGCGCTTCCTCTACATTCATTACTCTTTTCACACATGTTCGCCGTTTCCGGGTGCTTTGGACCTTTCCGTTTTTCAGAACGTCACCAATTTGGTCGACGAATGTCCTACGAGGTCGGCCGCGACCGGCTTGCCCATACACGTTTGTCTTATATGTATATTTGGTGAGTCATTCTGTCTTCACTTATTCGCTCCACGTGTTCAAACCATATAACCATATGTAAATAACCTTCAACATTATCACATACTTTTCAGAAGCTATTGATTCTTTTTAGTTTTTTGAAAATGATTGACTGCATTAGCTTTAATTTCTGTGTTGAGTTAGCAAATATTCAAGCAAAGGCATTAAGAACACCCAGACTTCTCGTGGCATTTGAGTCACCGCAGACACCTCGCCACCCGTTATTTTTATAAAAAGTAGACATTGTTTTAGTTTTACACATTAATCAAAAGATAATAAATAATTAACTAGTCATTTATTTCGTCCTAGCTTTGTCCTGGATGTGCTCCAATACCTCCAATATCTTAGAGTCCAAGGTCCACTTGCTAGATTAGCCAAATTTCACCGCATACAAGCTGCTATCACACACGGCAAAGAAAAATTAAAAATGGATGACCTAACCACAGAAAAGCGTCTAAATTTTAATACATATTCGCCAACAGTATTGTCAAAAGCATTCTTCAGGGCATTTTTGGACGTACACCACAAAGTATGCGTCGAAAGAATGTTCACTACCATGAATCGTTTTAAATCAAATATTTTGTACCAGAGCACTAAGTTTCCTTACGTAATATAAGTTTTGGTTAGTCTAACAATATTTTGTCCGAAACAAATTAACAAACTTAAATTGTACTGTCAAAACTTTCACTTAAATCTTTTGAAGTAACTTTTAATTAAATGTTAACAATTTCATTCAGTTAATAACAAAATTATAGTGTCATGAACATAATATTTTTAGTAAATTCTAAAAAGGATTCTGCAAAACTTATGCGTTGGCCGGGAATCGAACCCGGATCAACTGCTTGGAAGGCAACTATGCTGACCATTACACCACCAACGCACGTATCACCAATGCCAAACAAGGCGTGTATAAGCCTGTTATCAGTAAGTAAAAATAATGTTTTATTATCTAACACACTGACGTTTAGTGACTATGACCTTTCTTTGATAAATTGGAAACGCGATATGAACAATAGAAATGTAATTTAGTAATGAATTCTAGTTTTATTGATTTTTTTTTATTATTTTCTTGGGTTTACGCGAATGTTACAATTTAAACCAAAAGATCTAGAAACTACATTTTTAATTTATTATTAGCCGACGTTTCGAAGTTTCTAGATGTTTTGGTTTAAATGTTATTTAAGTGAAACCAATATACCTATCACGATAAAATCCGTAAACTGTAGTTTAATTCCAATGAACATTTTTACTTTAGTTTAGTAACTAAGTTTTAAAATTATATAAATCTTCTTAAAGCTAATTTTCTTTTAACTCCAGCACACCAATACTATTAAATTGCAAATGAAAACTTCATACGAAATCGGCTTCAAAACCATTTCCTGAAAATTGGATTGCACTAAATTGAAAGAACAAAGAACATTTCTCAAAACTTGATGGGACCAAACTGAAAGTAGGTACCTTCTTCCAAACAACTGAAAATCTACATCGGCTATTAAATGACGGAGTTTTTAGGTAAAAAGCAAAGAAAAGTACAACAGAATTGAGAACTATATAATTTTAAGTCAGTAAAAAATAAATACTTAGACTTCAGTTACCATTTATGAAACATCCAAACTTTGAATAACCTGTGGACCTTATATACGGCTACTCGTTCAGCTAAACACTTTGATCTTTATACCGCTCTTATTGCGTAAGAAATAGGGATTAAAATCATACTGCAACCGAGAAGCTAGATAGTGTTTATTGAAATTCGTACTCAAACGCACGTAATAAAATTACAATAGAGTTGCAAAAATGCTACATAATAGGAACGGGTTTTGAAATCATATGCGCGCTTGCAGCGTATAATTATGAAGACAACATCTAGTTTTTACCCTAAAGTAAGTACTGGACGGGATCTTGAATAAATAGCATATGCACTCTTTTCAAACTACAAGAATATTCCAATCCTGATAATGACCGGTCATACTACAGCATGGGGCTGATGTGAATAAACCGTTGAACTACGAAACGAAAAAAACTCATTAAGCGGAAAACGACTCACAGATGTGTTGTAGTCATTGCAAAATATCCACATCCAAAAATCGTTGACTGCCTCGTTGATCTCGCGGCATAAATGTGCGCGTGGGATTGAGAGGTCTCAGGTTCGATTCCCGCGTCGGACAAATTGTTATTGGGTTTTTCCGTTAGGAAATTCTCAGTAGCAGCACGGAGTCTGGTAATGTGCCCGGTACGACAACAGGCTCGCCCCGTATTACGAGGGACCTAAAAATTTATGGCGAAATGTCGGTGTAATATTACACCTCTGCCTACCCCTTCGGGGATACAGGCGTGGGTCGTGACTGAGTAGCATTCACAGCAAGACTAGACAGTGGAATTCGAGTCATGGCTGTCGTGTTATAGAATTACAACGCATTGTGGCAAATATATCCAAATTTTCAATCGGAATGAAACATTACAAAAATTTAAAGACTTTTTTATTTTGTATGGTACCTATTGTTAAAATCATTCATATTTTATTTAAAAACTTTTTTCAGAAAAGTTCGTTACAAACTTTTTATACAGTACAATCGCTTTGTTCCATACCAAAAGAGAAGACCCGAAAGTTGTAACAAAAAGGTGAAACAAACAATGTTCTTAAACAGTTTTTTTTTACATATATACATACATAGACTCTCGCCTGTTTCCCCGAAGGGGAAGGCAGAGGCATATTAAACGCCCACTTTTCGCCAGTGTTTTGATCCCACGTAATAGGTGGCGAGCCTATTGCCGCTTATCGGGATATTTTGTTTGCCTGAGCCTCGTCCGTTGATCGGCAGGTGCACCACTTGCAGGTGAGGTTGGCTTGGGACCCTAAGTTCTTGGTGGGAACCCTATGCACCTTTTTTTTCACAGTTTTTTTTCTTCTGTAGACATACATACATACATACCCAAGTAACAAAGTTCTCCTGTACTGCACAGTTTACAGGCTCACAGCACTAGTAACTCTCTCTTAGTGGTTCCAGGTTTTACTACCAAGCTTATAACTGGTTCCACGAAGTTCGTTTGGGTTTGTAGTATACCTGTTATAAGTTGACTTATAGTCGTGTATAGAACGAAATTATAGACGCAGTAAAGGCTAAGATGGCCTACAAAAGTGTTGCATAGGTGTAAATACACTTGAGAAAACTTGATCCCGTAAGTTACACTTATAATCGCCTACAAGAAGTAATTATAAATCCGCTATGAGTGTCATACACTAGTAATAGTAATTTGTAGAACTAAATGCACTTAGAACCATTTGCATTTGTTACTTGACCTTATAGGGGTGTATAAGTCAACTTTATGTGCCAATTATGAGTGAATTAGTTCTACAGTGGTTTCTTGTAAGAGTAAGTGTACTTGGTAATATTGGGGACTCTCGAATGCTGTTATAGTCTTAATTTATGTATAAAGGTTTCTTGTAAAACCATTAAAGTCCAAAGATATCTACTTGAAGTCCATATAGGAAGACAATTGCTTATAATATTCATCGCATCTTCACGGCCATTTTGGTGTCTATTGACACACAATATGGCGTCACAATATGGCGCGACAATTCTGTTAGGACTAATATTATTTTTAAACACAGCTTAGTAAATACGCCCTGTTCAAAGGGCGAACAAAAATTGAGATGTAAAACACAATATACTTCACCGAAAATACTTACGCGTTTGCCGTGCAAACATTTAAGTATACACGTATAGTATTACGTGCGAAATACTTGTTACTACATTTTATATAAAATAGATGAACTTATCTTTTACTTTTCTTATTTTTCCCTAACTGTTGAACACAATACAACAGAAATTCACAAATGTTTGAAGTAGCTAGTAATAGAAGCGCGGAGTATGTTACACGCCTGCCTAGTTCTATTAAATGCTCATAGTGAGCTTCGCAGGAGCAAATGGTTCTGCGTAGTCCAACCATAAGTGTATTATTGGTCTTAGTGGTGCTCGCCAAGTCTACTATGAGTGTTTTATTAGCAAAAGTACGCGTATAAAATGGGCCCTTTTCCGTGGTTGTAAACTTCTACTAGCCTGTTATAGTCCTGGCCCCGGAACCACTACAAGACTACATTTTGTTACTTGGGTACATACCGTCACGCCTTTTATCCCCGAAGGTGTAGGCAGAGGTGTATTTCTACACCCACTTTTCGCCAGATATACTTTAGACACACGTAATAAGGGGCGAGCCTATTGCCGTACCGGGCACATTTGCAGACTCCGTACTGCTACTGAGAATTTCGTGACAGAAAAACCCAATAACACTGCCCGACCCAGGAATCGAACCCGGGACCTCCTGATCCCACGCGCACATTTATGCCGCGAGACCAACGAGGCAGTCGTATAAGGTTTGATGTCGAGTTTTCCGTCTCTACGCAAATATGATATTTGCATCGTGTTATCCCTTAGTCGCCTCTTACGACACCCACGGGAAGATAGGGGGTGGTGACACTTGTATTCTATGCCGTCAACCACACGGCATCTTCATGCATTCTTCTGTAGAATCAATAGCAAAGTCTCTACACAGCTCCCTCAAAGGTAATTACATCACCATCAGCCGTCCTTAGGGGCCATTTATAAATTACGTAACACGTATGGAGGGGTTAGGGGGTCGGTGAAGTATGAAAGAAACTGTGGCAAGGATGGGGAAGGGGTCAAACCGTCATGAAATCATGTAACGTTATTTGTGGATGGCACCTTAGTTGCCAATGCTAAATCTAAATTTAGCATTGGCAACTAAGGTGCCATCCATTGGAGAGGCCTATGCCTCTCCAATCCAATGGCATGCCACTGCGCTCATTCTTCATGTCTTCTTCGCTGCCAGGGGTAATGTACTCAATTTGAAATCATGAAAGGCAGCAATGTATTCACGATCATATAATCACTGTTTCATACGACAGTTGATTTCTCTGCCCTTATTCCTGATGCATAACAATTAGCTGCAGATTTTCAGCCAATGGTTTGTCATATAAAGTTTAACGATGTCCGCCATTATGCTGCTTCAAATTGAAGAGATTCATTTAATGGTACATTAAGATAAATAAAAGAAGTATATGACGCTTTTTATGCCGACTTTTTGCTTTAATAGATATTACTGCATAATATACGGTTTATTGGTTTGAGGGATCGTTGGTCCAAAGATAGGTCTGAACTTATGTTTACTGCTAATGAGGTCTTCTGCTGACTTATTGGATCGGCCATAGTATCATGATTACGAGCTTAATTTTGTCCCTCTGCTCAGCTGGGCAAAGGCCCTTGAGCTCCTGCCAATCATTTTGAAAATCGTTCAATTTATCTCGTCAATTTATCCTTGACCTGCCCGTTGCCGGTTATTGGCAGTGATATAATGTTTTTTTATGTAAGAGAGATCTCAGTAGCAGAACATTCTAGAAAGTAGAATAGAGCATACTTGTGAGGATTGCTTTGCATATCTAGAATTAGTAAACTGACACAAGTGGTGCCACTATATGATTTTCTGTTTAGAGGCGTAAGATACATATACAGCAGCATGCTATAAATCATACTGTGCACTATATTCAATGCTCTGATATTTAATATCACAATAATTATTAGATTATTAGAGGAACCGTCCGTATGGTGACGGCCGTGGAATAAAAATCACTACCTCATGTCATTCTCAGGGTGTCATCAAAAGTGACTAGGGAAAATAAACGAAGCAAATAATATTTTTAGAAGAGACGGAAAACTCTACATCAGACCCCGTATCAACCCGACAGACCAGGGTGGTATAGTAGACCAAATCCTCCTAATGACTCACAATAACTCTGTTTTTGTCGAAATATTCCACAGCTGTTTATGTTTTATGTTTTTATATTCCCTCCACGGTCCAGTGGATAGCGTATGCGACTGCTGGTCGGAGGTCCCGGGTTCGATTCTTGGGCCGGGCAAAAGTGTTACTGGGTTTTTTCCGAATTCTCAGTAGCAGCACTGAATCTGGCCCCCTATTACGTGGGTACTCGTTAAAAATTCATGGCGAAGTGTGGGTGTAATATTTACTCCTCTGCCTACCCCTTCGGGGATACGGGCGTGAGTGTAGAGAGAATACTATAAATAACACCAGTTACACAGCACAAGAATCAATAAAAAGGAGAGAAATAACCCATTTTATAAATCCGTTATAAACCTATATGCGGAACTACCGACGTAGAATCTGCAAGAGCTGTCACCATCTTAGACATCCTGAATAGAACACCAAGTTTCGCTCGTAAATCACTATGCGTCGTCAAGAAGTTAGCTACGTCCGAACTTTTTGTTATAAAATCAATAGCTATGAATAAATAAAAAGTTTTGTTTAGGTCGCAGATTTGGGAAGTCAGCTAGCTTGAGATGGGAGGCACTGACTTGAAAATTACTTATTTTTTGGGAAATGTCAGAATTTACTGCATTTATGGCGTAGTGGTTTAGGTGGTCATCTCGTAGATCAAAACAGCGCGAAATAATTCATAATAGGGCCTAAACTTCTGAACCTAGAAACATAAAATTTGGACATAGTGTTCCTTTTAAGTTGTGATCACTCACCATTTAAAGGTAAGGGTTAAAAATTTATACACAGAGTTTGAAGGGTTTGAAGCAATCGCTATAAAAATTCGACAACACTGCTAGTCCATACTAATATAATAAATACGAATATGTATTTATTTGTTTGTCCTTCCTTCTTTCACGCCGCAACGGCGCAAAATTGTGGTATAATTTTATTTATGAAGATGCTGGAGATTGACATAATGCTAAAGCTACTTTTTACTGCGACAACTGAAGGTGCGGTTTAGTCTGTACCTACATATCAAATTCTTTAGTTACTGATTACCTGTCAGACAACACACTGCCAAAACTACTAGAGCAAGAAGCTGTTATTTGGCATATACGTTCCTAAGCTGGCAGTAAGAAGGCATTTTCCGAAATTCCCATAGGATGAGGAAGGTTATCCTCTAGTAAAATTTAATTCTGCCGTCAGTTATCAAAACATTCTTGACATTACGAAGCAGTGACCCCTTAGAAGAGAGAGCAAAGACGATGCGGTCAACTGGAAGATTCGGAACCTTGTCAAAGTTAGTAGCTTTAAGGTCGCCCGAATATTTAGAGGAAAAATGAGCAAAATGTGCGTCCTAATTAAGAAGCTCATTGGTCCAGACAGTGAAGTAAATTTAGATGCTATGGATATTTTCGGTTTGATTCCTTGGTCAGACAAGTGCAGCAAATTAGGGAAATTATATTATGATGACATTCTTTTGAATATATTTTTATGAGCACCCAGACTCCAAGACTTCTCATTGGAGCCCGGGTCAAAATCATGTGGAATCGACGGAGTATTAAATTCTCGGCAGAACGACTCAAAGGAATTAACATATTCCACGGGTTAAATCAATGTATTTTATGGTATGAGCTCTTTTTAACGCCAGTAGGGACCGAATTAGATTTGTCTTTTTGTGACCAATCACCAGTCCACTAACTAGACTCAAGTACTACTCGACACAAGCGTCACTAAGTTTTGATAAACAAGGTCTTTGCACCTTTAGTATTAAACACTTTGACGAATAGAGTATTTGCTCCGCTATTTGATCATTTTAGGTCTGAAAAGCTCTCTAATTTATGAGGTTGTAGAAGCCTTCATCGAAGATTGGTCCTTGAGACATCGAAGCAGAGTATTCGTTTTGGCTAGCTTTGCGAATATTCTGATTAGCGCGGTCGCCATTTTTCCACGAGCTTCTCAACTTAAAGTTAGTCGAACTCCATGTTAATAAGTAAACCTAATACGCTGTTTACCACAATGTATTTATTTATATACATACATGCCATTTTTTTTTATTGCCGGTATTCCCGAAGGGGTAGGCAGAGGTGTAATATTACAACCACATTTTGCCATGAATTTTTAGGTCCCACGTAATAGCAGGCGAGCCTATTGCCGTACCGGGCACATTGCCAGACTCCAGACTCTAGATCTTTCACTTACTGTACACGCGCGTAGAGACATTGTGTGTGAAAATGTTTAGCAGGCTGAAGATTGACATAGTCTTCTTTTTAATGCGATGCCACGAGGGTGAAGTAAAGTTATTCATAAAACCATGTGTAATACACATGCTTTGCATAATTCCCCTAACAGACATACTCATTCCAACCGTCTCGCTGGTATATCCAATTTGATCAACTCCATCTCGCTACTCGAATAAATCTAATGTTACAGTCGCTAGGGAGATATATATACATCCATAATAACATTGGCATCTCCTACATTGGATTTAGAGTGAAATAGGTGTATTGGATTTACGAAGGTGAAGTAAAGTTATTCATAAAACCATGTGTAATACACATGCTTTGCATAATTCCCCTAACAGACATACTCATTCCAACCGTCTCGCTGGTATATCCAATTTGATCAACTCCATCTCGCTACTCGAATAAATCTAATGTTACAGTCGCTAGGGAGATATATATACATCCATAATAACATTGGCATCTCCTACATTGGATTTAGAGTGAAATAGGTGTATTGGATTTACGAAGGTATATTAGTTTACAAAGAGATGTTTTCGTATTTTTCAATCTGTGATTGATTGGTGGAAGCTTTTACGGAGTTCAAATGTGGAAGACGTTAATCAAAGCTAAAATTATTTCTTCATTTAGGTTACAATGTGAGGCTTATGAATGGGACTTTTCAAAGTAAATTACTTAATGAATCCACACTTACGTGCCTCGTTCGCAAAACAGGAGCGTAGAACCAAGATAAGGAACAAGCAATAAAACTCATGGCCAATCAATCAAAGTAAGAAGCTAGCATATGTGATTAAATTACTGAAATCAATGATTAAACATAGGAATTTATTATTCAAATTACTACTATTATAAACGTGAAAGTTTGTAAGGATGTATGATTGCATGTTTTTTTATTCTTATACGCGAGAAGATGTACTGACAAGCATCGAGAAAGGTAAGCTGAGTTGTTTTGTGTACTCGGAAAGGATGGATGACAAAATATTAACCAAAAATATATATAAAATGTGAATAGGACAGGAGGAAGTGGAAGATCTAGGCGTACGCTTTCTTACTGGTTGAAGACATCCTAAAAAAGAACAGATTAGAAGCACCCAAAACTTAAGGTCCAGCATGAAAAAAATTTGTTGAAATTTATGTAATACCGGGATCCTTTCGAGAAACAGGCGGGAATCTATGTTTAGCAGACAATGGCTTTTTCTCACTATAAGAAGGTTTAGTCAAAGCATAGACCACCACACTGGCTAAGTGCGACAAAGACAGAAAATACGTAAAACATGGTAAAACAGAAAAAAGGAAAAAAGACACGAAACGTAAAACAATAAGTTTTTATTTTCTTTAAGTGAGTTGGCAAAGACAATCCTGTTTATTTATAGTATCGAGAGACAAATGCTCGTTCGTTTTCCTCACATAAAACCTCTTCCAAGATTTACGACTTTGATAAACAGATGTCTACAGAGAACTGTAAATATTTTACTCAAAAACAGAAAAGGAAAATGTTGCTAAATATAAAAATATTTTTCTTGCGTAAGTGCTTTTAGAATGTAATAAAAGCCTGATTTACTCGCTTTGGTATTTTTATGAGATAAGAGGTAAACGAGCAGACGAATCGCATAATGGTAATCAATTACCGCTGCAAATACAAGAGCCGTGGTCCAGTGGATAGCGTATGCGACTGCTGATCGGAGGTCCTGGGTTCGATTCCCAGGTCGGGCAAAAGTGTTACTGGGTTTTTCCGAATTCTCAATAGCAGCTCGGAGTCTGGTGACGTGCCCGGTAACGGAAATAGGATCGCCATTACGTGGGACTTAAAAATTCATGGCGAAATGTGGGTGTAATATTACACCTCTACCTACCCCTTCGGGTATACAGGCGTGAGTCAATAAAAAAATACAAGACCAGAAGAGTCACTAGTGCGTTGCCGGTCTAGACGGCTAAAGGAATAGGAGATGGAGTGAGATGACAAAGAGGGAAACGGCAATGGAGCCTCCAAGACTCTCACTTACCGAACGAAACTCAACAATACAGATACAGTTACTTTACGTCAATATGCTGTGAGAGGGTAGTACTTTCCTGTTCGAGCTGGCCCGTTCATGCTGAAATCAGCAAGGCTTCTTCTATCTCAATTATTACCTCAAGACGAGTGGGAAACTTGTGGTCGTAAAACAGACTCGTAAATAAGACCAGACGGTATGTCTTTACTCCCATGGAAGTTGGGTAGGCCTTTGGTGTGGGACGCAACGTGTGTCGATACCCTCGCGCCATCTCATCTTCTTGGCACAGCGGGTTGTGCGGGCGCTGCTACAGCGGAGACTTATGACGGCGCAAATACGTAAACCTAGTTGGGGATTACGTAATTGAGCCGTTTGGGGTCGAAACGCTGGGGCCATGGGGTCCAAGTGCGAGATCTCTGTTTAGAGATCTCGCAATGAAGCTGGTCGACGCTTCGTGCGACCAGAAGGCTGGAGTGTACTTGGCCCAAAAGTTAAGCATTGCCATACTACGTGGCAATGCTGCCAGCGTACTGGGCACGCCCCCGGTCGACGGTGATGTGGAAGACTTTTATGACGCCCTCTTAATTATTTTATTTTCTGTTTTGTATGTTCTGAATATATTTTTCTTAGGATAGTATTTTAAGATAGTTAAGTTGTAATATACCTGAATAATATGTACATTGTTATGAAATAAATTAGTTACTCCTGACTCGTATATTATGTACTACACGATAGCTTATCGTAATATTCTAGGTAAGGTTAAGTATTACCTATAGACTTGTTTTCACGATACGGAATCTTGGGTCATTTTAACTATAATCAGCACCAGATTCCTCCACCCATAAACTAATAGTTTTATTCTTTTCTCCACTATTACACCCTCAAGGGTAATTATAAATACCCGCAGTTTAGAAACCCGAGAAACCTATACAACGTCTCAACAGTGAAACCCAATAAATCTACCAATAAAGAAATCTACATAAACCAATATTGTCCCAATTCGTTTCATTATCCACTAGCGGTAGAATCGTAATTGTTTTTATCCATCACTACTAATGTTCTACAGATTTAAAGCATTGCCAGGAGATGGCCGGCAATGATAAATTAACATATCATATTTTCCACAAGTTGTTAGCTACCTGAGGCGAAGCGGTCAGTTTTTGTGCCCGAAACACATTTGTCAAATGTCTCCAACGGAATGGAGGTTTGATGGAACATCTAAAATTACTTAGCGTCGGGCAGCTAACGATATTAAGCACGGTCAGGTCGTTATCTATGTGGATATATTATACTCTATAGACACTGACAAAAAACGCAGTGTTTGACAATATTAATATGTAGGAATTCGTAGCAATACATTATGTACCACCATAATTGTCTTCTACTTAATTTTCTAGAGAGCGGCGATAGCCCAGTGGTGTACCTGCAGTAAATAAATATGCGAAGGGGGTGTGTAATACACCCACATTTCGCATATTTATTTACTTATTATGTTACTCTGCCTACCCCTTCGGGGATAAAGGCGTGAAGTTATGGTATGTTGTGTGTTCTTTTTCAAGTGAGAATTGGTGTAGTAGTGAGACCAATGTCGAAGCGTTGAAGAAAATATTCATAACATACAAGACTTTGCACGCAGCTCCGCGCGAGAATTATACACCGAAACCTTTTTCAGAAATCTCACTATCTATTGGTGAAAATCGTATAAAAACCCGTTCCGTAGTTTTTGAGTTATCATCATCATTAGCCCTTTATACTCTCCCACTGCTGGGCACGGGCCTCTTCCCATTATGAGAAGGGCAAGGCCATAGTCCACCACACTGGTCAAGTGCGGGTTGGCAGACTTCACATGTCTTTCGAGAACATCATGGAGAACTCTCAGACATGCAGGTTTCCTCACGATGTTTTCCTTCACCGATTAGCAAGCGATAATTAACAATTTAATACGCACTTAACTCCGAAAAGTCATTGGTGCGTGCCGTGGATTCGAACCCGAGACCCTCTGCATAGCAGTCTGTCGGTCTCTCCACTCGGCTATCGCTGCTGCTTTTTGAGTTATCGCCTTCATATTAATAGACAGAACGGCTGGGTGATTTTATAGTTTAATTTTTACTTTAAGGGCGATTTCAGATGAGCGTTTTATACGCGCGTATAAGCTCGTTTTTGGAAGCACATGTAGGCGCGTATAGACTCGCCTTTTGGCATACGTGCAACTTGTACGAGCGTTCACGCGCTTCTTAGCTCGTATAAGCGCGAGCCGTCAGAATCCATGTTGACACTGACAAGATGTCACTACCGTTTCGAACGAACACGCCGAAATATGCTCGTTTACACGAGTCTGGTTTTTTGAAGCGCGTAATGAAGCGCGCGTATAAGCGCGTATGCCGAAACGACCGTGTACGCGCAGAAAGTACGCTAATCTGAAGAAGGCGTACTATTTCGAAAGTTTCATACTATTTACACCAATTACCTTATATAATCGTTTGTAATTCATTAAACAAGTTCAATACACCCAAATGAACATTAATAAAATGCCTGGAACCATTTCCTTTGCACAACAAAGAGAACAATTTTTCATACAAACGATTAATTATTTCATTCAAACAACGATTGTGTCGGTTTTGACAATCAGTTGGTTTTATTGATTGGTACGGCAAATTCATGTTGGAATTTTGTTTGTCTATTTTCAGGGTTTCGTAGTAAGCCAAAAGGAAAAACGCGCCGATAGACATGACGTCACTATAAGGCTCTTTCAGTGTATTATTAAAAAATCGTAAAAATAAAAGGATTAAATTAAAGGACCAAGCTTTTCTGTCCTTGCTTTCTTTCTCCATTTGATTGACAGATACGACGATAGGGGTTGACTTTGTCTCTGGCACTTAATCTGTGTCGTCCTTAAAGTAAAATCTAATAATCTGTCAAATCAAATTAAGGCACACTGCAACGGAACAATCGCTGTACAGCTGCAGCACTTCCCTGTTTCTAATGTTGCGGTAGCGGTACGCGCGCTGATAACCCACCGTTCGCCTTTTTATTTTGATGTCATAAAATAATATACTGGGTGTAAGATGGCGGACCGAAAACCGATACCAGTGATTCAGTACTGAGGCCCTTGGCGGTCGAATTTGCCGGAAACTTTTCATAAATTTGCCGATTTACTTTTTTGTAATGTTTTCATTTATTGTAATGAAACAGACACTTTTGTCAACACAATTTTTTTGAAAGATTCTATGAATTAAATATGTAGGTACAAGGCGCGTATACCCTGACGCGACATAGGCCGCTGCGGCCGGCCGCGGCAGAGTATGCGCGCCATGTACAGTCGAACAATTCACCCACTAGGCCACCATAAAGGTGAGAATCGCTCAGCAAGACATCGTTGCTTCAAGTGCTACTTTACACAAACATTGACATTCGTATACAAAACCACTTTCTAGTGTGCCTCGACTCTAGGACCGAGTCAAGGGATTTTTTTCAAACTGGTACACCGCCGACTTGTTTGATTGTACACCGTAATCGCTGCCGTTGTCACCTGCCGCAATAGCTAATAGTGAGAGTTTGCGTGTTCGTATTTACGTTGCTGGTTTTTCGAAAAAGCAATAATTCTTTGATTTTTCCGGAAAATTCGACAGACAAGGGCTTCACGATCATGTACTGAATAAGTGGTATCAATTTTTGGTACGCAGTCCCTTACACCCTGTATTATCTATACATATAATAAAATGGTAGGAAATTCAAAACTGTACATTGAATATTATTTTTAAAGAATACTTGGGGTGTGATCTACAATCGATACCGAAACAAAAAATATAGTTTTTAGAATTTTTGTCTGTTTATCTGTTTGTCTGTCCGGGATAAACTCAAAAAGTACTGCATAGATTTACTTCAAATTTGGCACGAATATTTTTGAAATATCGGGTCAACACATAGGCTACATATTATTACGCTATCACCTACGGGGAACGAGCAGTGAACCTTTATTACTTCAACGCATTCTGTAACAACGTGTAATCTAAAAACGCATATTTGAATGTTGTTATTATGTTAACCATGCCATATATATTTTAAAGCTAAGACATGCTTATTTTTTACATTTTTTACAGTACAGAATAAATAGTAATAGAGTTCAAAATAATCATAATGGTCACATTGGTGTAATTATTGCTTCTTAATTAATATATTTTCATGTCGCATATGAACTTTAGTGAGATGTGGAACTAGCTAGATCTTATTTACTCACCCACAGCCATTTATTTTATTGTTACGTCTGAAGCGGTTTGGCGGATACCTCATAACTTTCCGTTCCCGTTCAAGTACGTACAGTTTCCCCGTGATTGTTTGCTTTATTGCGCTGACCATCAATAGGTCGCAGGGGCAGACACTGAGGCCAGCGGGTGTCGACCTCAGGACGAACTGCTTCTCACACGGGCAGCTGTACGTCGCTTGCTCCCGCGTCACCAGTCCTGACTCTCTTTACATTTTGGCTGCAGACGGCCAAACCACTCATGTTGTATATCGAGCAGTCCTATAACTATGTCTTACCCTACTCTGTATTCCTTATTTTTGTCATCTGCTTCAGTCACTACTTATGGCTTAATTCAGCATAATCACCATAAAGTCATTTATTCAAAGCAGGAACTTTACAAAAGTTTTTTTGAATTTGAATTTGAATAATTTGGTGCTGAATAGCGTTCACGCAGACGACGTCGCGGGCAGCAGCTAGTACTACATACGATTTGTATATTGTGTCCAACCTGTATTATAAGACGAACAGTTAATTGGTGGGTGGTAGCGGTGCCGTTACCTTGCCTTCAGAGTGTGAGACATTTAGAAATCGGGTTCACCAAACACACTTAAAACCAAAACAAGCCGTGTCTGGTCGTACTTAAAATCTGTAAGATATGACTATAGCCACAGATCATATAACAACAGCTTTGAGTAACACGCTAATTAACGTCAGCCATTACCTTTAAAAAGGTAAAAATAAAAAGCTTTTATTGTCATCCCAGTTTGTTTCGTTATCAGACATCTAAATTGGTGCGAAGTCCTTTCACTGCCAGCTGCGTGGATTATAAAATGTTATTTGGATTTAGGGACTCCAAAAAAATATAAGTACCTACTGATGACGTTTTTATTAAAGTAATAGACTTGGTATAAATAATCATCAGTGGTTAAGTTGTTTCATAGACACACACTTGTTGCCAGAAGGGGTAGGCAGAGACTACGGACCGCCATTTGCTACGATCCTGATGATGCCATTAAACATTCATTGGTGCATGCATTTTTAATCTATGGCTATGCTTAAACATTTTCCATATAATTTTGTTTGGCTATTTTGCCTTTCTACGTTGCAGTCAATCAATGACGGTCCTGCAAGAAAAACGTTGTATTTGCGTTTTAAAAATTTGAAACGGCCTGCATTCGATTTGCTGCTAAATTGCATTTTTGTTCGGCTTCCAGACCCGTATGACAGTATTGTTACTGCTTGAAGTTAAAACTTAAGCTTTTATAAGACTTGGTTTGGGAAGACCTAGCTAAATGGACCCCTGATGGAAAGCCGGAACTTAAGTACGAATCAAAGTTTTATGCATGTATTACAGAAACAGTTTCAAAGAAATATGCTTAATCTGCTACGTAACATGCAAAATTGACGAGGCTTTCAATTAACTACAAAGATATGACGATGAAAATTAACAACAGTGCTAATAATTAATTTCCTTTTAATTATATTTAGTAAGAAACAGTGATATTTTGGCAATGATAACAGAGGTAGAATCTAAATCAGATGGACCGATGATTTAGAAACAATATCGACTAATAGAAATAAATGGATGCGGCTCTAGATGAACCTTTGTCCCTTTATAGCCCTTCTGGCTGACGATGAAAAAAATTGTATATTGGGCCATATTTGTTAAAACAAGCTAAAATTTCCTACGTAAAAGCACGTAAAAGTCTCTTGAAGTAAAGTTTTTAGCAAACATAAATTCTACAATAAATCCATAAAATTACAAGCAGCCCGAATTTGAAGGCAAAAGCAATAATTTTTAATAGCATCATCGGAAGTCTTAGTATTTATTAAGCAAAATTTACTTCAAGCCAAAAAATACTTAGAAACTTGAGATAATTTATGTTGTTCGGTCTCAGCTGTAGGCGGGAACCACCTGAGCCACTGAAAATTACAAGGATTATGCAGCTGTCAAATCGTACGCAAAAAATATGAACGAGGAGAGCAGGTTGTGTAGATATTGTGTGTTGATAGAGGAGTGTATTGAATTGTTGTTAATATATTATAGTTGTAGTTTGATTTTCTTCGTCATTAATTAAGAAAGAGAGGAAAGAAATCTGTTCAGAATATGAAAAATTCAACTATTTATTTATTTATTTATTTATTTATTTTATTATGGAAAACCAACAGCTAACAATAAATGAATATGTAACTAATATAAGTTAACATAAAGCCAATTACAGGTCTTCACGTATAGTTAACGAAAATACATAACAGATGTTTCTCGATAACAAAAGTACACGAATTTAAAATACCAGTAAAGCAAATTTAAAAAAGGGAAATAGGTTGTAAATTACGAAAAGAACTTAAGGTTCAGCTGCCTTCTTGCCGAATTGCTGTTCGTGTTAAATGGATCAAAAGAGAATTCTTTACACAATTTATTAAACTCACAACTTGCTCGCACTATGAAAGAGTTACGTCTATAATTTGTGGCACAGTGTGGAATAGATATAGGTGGATTAAATCTAATTAACTTATGGGGAACGCTAAAGTTCAACCTACTGAGTAAGTCAGGGCAGTCAATTTCATTATTAATTAATTTTAGAAGGAACGTTATATCAGCTTGACGTCGACGATTTATAAGAGGTTGTATGTGGAATTTTTTACATAGTTCTAAATATCTATCGGAGCTGTAATGTATATGTAGTCGATAACAGAGATATCTGATAAACCGCTTCTGAACATTTTCTATACGGTCTATGTACTTATCATAACAGGGATTCCAGATTTGCGATGCATATTCAAGATGGCTTCTGACATAGGTACAATATAAAATTTTAAAAGTTTTGGGTTTAACGAAACACCTAGATATTCTCATAATAAAACCAAGGGCTTTTGAGGCCTTGGAAATAATTTCATCAATGTGCACATCAAAAACAAGCTTAGAGTCATGATGAATACCGAGGTCACGAATTACGTTACATCTTGGGACTGATTGACCTCTAAGTGTATAAGATGTAGTAAATACAGATTTCTTTCGGCTATAAGATACCACAGAGCATTTAAGCGGATTGAGGTCCAATCTGTTGAGTCGGCAATACTCGTCCAGACGTGTTAAGTCAGACTGAAGTGCTTCCATGTCCATTGTCGACGATATGGATGAATATATCTTCATGTCATCGGCAAAACAAAGAAGTTTGGAGGAACGAAAGCACAAGTCGATGTCGTTTACATAGATTATAAAAAGCAACGGGCCCATTAAAGATCCTTGTGGTACACCGCTTGGAATTGGAACCCAACTAGATATATAGTTGCTAACGACAACAGCTTGTGACCTATTTTCCAGATACGAGGAAAACCATCTCAATAAGTCACCCCTGATACCGATATTAGAAAGCTTGCTTTTTAGGATCGTATGATCAATACGATCAAAAGCTTTACTATAATCAGTATAAACGACATCAACCTGCGCTCCACCCTCCATTTCCTTCGTAATATAATCATTTAAAAGTGCAAGATTGGTAACGGTTGAACGCCCCTTGAGAAACCCATGTTGCATAGGACTAAATGAGTTTTTTAATGCTGCATAAACTTGATCATATATCACCCTCTCAAATAGTTTGGCTATGATACACAATTTAGAAATAGGCCTATAATTAACTACTTCTGTTTTAGGGCTTTTCTTGAGAATGGGTGTAATAAATGCCGACTTCCAGATTCCAGGAACAGTGCAAGTAGAAAGCGACTTTTTGAATAACAAAGTTATTGGAACTGCTATAGTTTTAGCACAACCTATAAGAAACTTTGGTGATATTTGATCTGGTCCCGGTGATTTTGATGGGTCAAGTTTGGTAATTAGCTTCTGAACAACATCTAAGTTAATTTCTACTGTTTGTATATCTGACACCTGGTGAGTAACATTTGAATTGTAATTAAGGGGATAATTATTTGACAAAGTAGCAGTTGGACTAAGGAAAGAGCTATGAAAGTGAGACGAAAAAGCGCTACAAATCGACTCACCCGTGGAAAGTGTTTCATCGCCATACTTGACATAGTTAGGTATCGTGTTAGTTTTAGAACGATATTTCACAAACCGCCAGAAAGTTTTAGGGTTGTTCTCTATTCCAGCTTCAGTAGATGCTAGGTAAGTCCTATAGCAGTCATGTTCTACAACTCTAACTCTGTCACGAAGAAGTTTATACGTCGATTGGTCCGATAGTCTTCCATATAACTTAAACCTTCGCAAGTATTTAAATTTCTGTCTAATTAGTCTTTTAAGTGATGGAGAGTACCAGATTGGAAACGAGCTATGAGAAATTCGTCTAGTAGGTATATACTTATTTTGTAAAGTTGATATAGTAGAGTAAAAATAATCTACAGCCTCACTAAAAGATCGACAGTCAAACTCACTAGCCCAGTCCACGGTCATAATATTATTATTAATAGAATCAAAGTCACCTTTATTGTAAATAAACCGAGTATACGGCGCTGGTTTTAAATACATGGTAATCGCAAAATTCACCACAATAGAAAGTGCTGGATGATAGTTATCAATGGGTAAAAGAGCATCTATACATTCACATACGCTTACCTTATCATTACATAAAACTAAATCTGAAATCTTACCATATTTATTTAAAACTCCGTTATACTGATTAAGGGCTAAAATTTGCATCTCATTTGTCAATAGATACTCATCACTACTACAAATATTGTTCGGGGCCAGCGAATCATTATTAAATTGCCATGTTATTCCACTCATATTGAAATCACCGATAATTAAAAACTTGTCAGAAGGATTATTTAACATGGAATTACTTACACTTTGAAGAAAATGTTGTAACTGTACGGAGAATGATAAGCCACAATTTTGTCCACATAAATAGATAGCACAGATATGTAATTTTAAGCATTGCCTTGTCACCGGTTGTCGTAAATATAACGTTAGCCACAAGTCTTCGGCCGAAGACTGAAAGAGGGGCTGAGGAAATGTTGATATATGTTTGCGAACAGCTATCAATACACCACCTCCGCGCGTCTGTCTAGTAACACTGTAATCACGGTCACGACGCCACACTATATACTGGTCACCAAATAACTCCGAGTCTGATATACTATCAACCAACCATGTCTCAGTCAGAATAATTATATCAAACGAACTAAGACAAAGTTGGCGATAGAAAGATTCGGTTTTAGTGCGCAATCCGCGAACGTTTTGATAGTAAATAACTAGTTGATTTTGATTATTACTCATTGAACGTTACGTTGTAGATAGTCGCATTATTAATTACTTTATATGAAAGTACGTGACAAAGTCTTACCGAAGACTTACAAATAAAATGCATAATAACCGTATTGTCAAAGCAAGTTACTATAAACATTCGAAGTATGCATAAAATACAGTTATAATGTAATAAAATAAATGTAGGGTATGTATTAGTGATGGATTCATAAGTAAATGTGTGAGCAAGCAAGCAGGCGCTGAGTGCCATACGTGTGAGCAAGATAGTCATATTATTATGCAGAAATGCTATGAGTAGAACAGCGCAAAGTGAGTAATAGATATAATTGTAGGACCAATAGTGAAACATCGAACTTTCTAGCAAGGCAGGGATGCTAAACCTTTCACATATTTTTAAAAATTCAAAATTTGATTCGTTAAAATAAAATAAACAATTTACATACAGTTTAATACAACAGCTTAAATCAATTTGTTTAAATCCTTTTCTTTGGTTATTACAATGACTTGTGATACATCATTTTTTCGGACATGTATCTTGCCATGTTTTACCCATACATATTTGAAGTCCTTTTCCTTAGCTATGGTTCTCACTTTATTGAGCAATCTCTTTGTATCTGAATTTAAATGATCGTTGACATACACTCTGCTGGCCGAGCCTTCAAATCCAAGGTCTGAAGATGTTAAGGTCTTGAAAGAGCGTGCAGCTGCTATGAAGTCTTCTTTAATGTATCTATTAAGAAAGCTTACGACGATAGATTTTTCTTTAGTATTAAATAAGGGTATTCTAGAAATATAATTAATCTGTGTCTTAGGGAATGTGAAATTGACTTTCTTCGTTATTGTCTCTAAGATAGAAAAAAGATTTTCATTTTTCTTTAGGGGTATCCCTTTGATCTCGACATTATTAAGTCGAGACCTTTGGTCGTTCGCAGACAATTCCATTTTAATAGTGTCAACATCAGCCTGTAGATTACGCACTGTATCCTGTAGTTGTTCCAGAGCAGCTACTCTCGTCTCAATAGCAGCAAGCTTTCCAGCCAAATCGGCAACCTGATTACCGGTGAACTCGCAAGTAGACTTCAGCTCCCTAAGCTCCTCCTTTATATGACGCACGTCTTCAGATAGCAACGGCAAACTAGCCAGCTGTTCCTTCAGGTCCCGGATTTCAATAAGGACTGTTTCAATGGAAATAGGTTCCGTCGATGGTTTAGAAGATGGAGAGCAGATCTTGCAAGTGGGACATTTCCAAGTAGACCTCTTGTCCACTCCACGCTTTCGCCATGCAGCCTCCATAATATTTGCACATGAAAAATCTAGATATTTCTTACAGGAACTACACTGGACACCGTCATTAATGGTAACGTTACAGACAGCACACTTCATATTGTCAGGCAAAAGGGTAAACAAAAGTTATACAGTTTAACCAACGGCCAACGGTTTGTAATCTCTGCGTTACTGGCAAAGTCGCGTGCGTTTACAACGGGTGTTTACGAGTGACTGAAACTATAACAATATAATTAAATTAAGTCTTAAAATAATTCGAAACATTGGGGTCATGGGGTCCAAGTGCGAGATCACTTTTTAGAGATCTCGCAAAGAGACTCATAGACACCTCGCGTGACCAGAGGGCTGGCACATATTTGGCTCAAAAGATAAGTATAGCCATACAACGAGGTAATGCTGCCAGTCTTCTGGGCACGCTTCCAATTGACTGCTATGCGGATGAGTTTTATGACGCTTTCTAAATTATAATTTTTAAGTTTTTTAATTTTCAATTCTTGTATATATTAATTAGTTTTATTAATTATTTTAAGACTTAATTTAATTATATTGTTATATGTGGAAAGCAATATATAAAGCAATCGTGGGTTCTCTGGATCCGTTTTTAACACTTACGAAATAGGATAAAGCTATACTATCCTCGTTTTCTGACTAACATTAAATATTTTTATATGGCAATACTATATCCCCCATATACAAATATTACACTGCCTCGTTGGTCTCGCGGCATATACGTGCGCGTGGGATTGGGAGTTCTCGGGTTCGATTCCCGGGTCGGGCAAAGTGTTATTGGGTTTTTCCGTAAGGAAATTCTCAATAGCAGCACGGAGTCTGGTAATGTGCATGGTACGGCAATAGGCTCGCCCCCTATTACGTGGGACGTAAAAAATCATGGCGAAATACCCCTTCGGTGATACAGGCGTGAGCCTACAAATATTACAAAGTCGCCATTTTCACATACCTACTCGACTAGCTTTACATTTCAACTTTGCCCATTCAACTCAGCGCTCATAATTCGCGCCGAACACTTCCGAATCCTTATCACACTGAGCCTCGAAGTCGGATTTAACCAGTAGGCAAGAGCCCGTAGTTGTCAAGTTTCCAAGAAAACTTCAGATAAACTAGCAAACTAAAGCAAAATTAGTTCACTAAATCCATCCAAAACTTACTATCTCGAAGTGTTAGTAGTCTCGGGGGATGAGGGTTAGAGGTCACAAAAATTTGCGGCCCTCTCAAGGACCGACCGCGATATGTAATTATGGGCCGAAGCTTTTTCGGCCTCGGGCTTTGGGTTGGTCCACAAACATGTTGGTCATCTATTTTTAGGCTGTTAATTTTTTAAGTGATTAAACAAATTTTAGGCGAATAGTAAAATATTGAATGTGAATGTGAATTAGAAAGTTGGAAGGTTTATTTTAGTTAAAGTTAAGTAAACTTTTAGATGATTACTTTAGTTAGATTGCAAAGAAAATTAAACTATCCGAAACAATTAGGTAATTAGAAAACAACAGTAAAGATTGGTGCATTTGGGAATTCGCATTTTCTGCACCATCAAGTTTTTACCACATTGATTTTGAAACTATCCTTAGACCATACTAGAGGACGCCAGCAGCTACGCCTGCAATTCTTTTAAATTTACCCATTTTGGTCGATCCCGTGGGAATTTCGGAAAATCCCTTCTTAGTGCACCCCTACGGTCCCCAAGGAACATAATTGCCAAATTTCAGCTTCCTGCGCCCAATAGTTTCGGCTGTAGCGTGTCTGTCAGTCAGTAAGTAACGCAAGGATTTTATATATTAAGATGGGCATGAATATTTTCATAATTACTATTGGAATGACTATTTTTACCTATAAAGTAGTATTTACTTTTCTTTTTCAAGACATGTCTCGCTCTAGGGATATACTTATCTTGTTTCGCTGGGGGCTCTTACCTCACAGAACCAACGCTCGAAATACGAATTACGCCTTACGTAATGTAAGTCAAGGATAATCATTTTCAAGGGGGATCCTAGGTACAAGGCCGGCAAGGGTAGCATTCGTTGTAAAAGGTGTGAAGATATTTTAACTTCTATAAGCATTAGCAACTTTGGATCATCCTACGTTTTCAAAACAATAACAATTTAAAAATGACTTTATTAGACTTTTTATTTCAATTTGATGGTACTGCATACCCTCCCAACGTCCATGTTCAAAAGCTATTATTGCAAAATATCTGAAAGTATATTTTGCAGATCATTCAAAAGTATTTCATCAAATTTAAAACCATATCGATTAAAACGTTAACCCCAAAACGATTAAAATGGCCATTAATCCATTGAAAGAGGATACGGATCTAATAGGCTTATGCCCCTCATCTATTACGTTAATGACGACCAATTATAATACAAATATGACATCAGCGAAGAGGTAACAAGATTATTTGTTTTATGAAATTCTCGTACAGTAATATTAGATGAGTAATTTAGGAGCTATAAGTATTGCTTATGGAATTAATAAAGTCAGCCGAAATAACCAAATAAGAATAACTATATGTAAATAACCATCAACATTATCACATACTTTCCAGAAGCTATTGATTCTTTTTAGTTTTTTGAAAATGATTGACCGCATTAGCTTTAATTTCTGTGTTGAGTTAGCAAATATTCAAGCATAGCCATTAAGAACACCCAGACTTCTCGTGGCATTTGAGGCACCGCAGACACCTCGCCACCCGTTATTTTTATAAAAAGTAGTTTTAGTTTTACACCTAGACATTGTTTTAGTTTTACACATTAATAAAACGATAAGAAATAATTAACTAACTAATTTCGTCCTAGCTTTGTCCTAAAGTGCTCCAATACCTCTAATACCTCCAATATCTTAGAGTCCAAGGTCCACTTCCTAGATTAGCCAAATTTCATCGTATACAAACTGCTATCACACACAGCAAAGAAAAATGTAAAATGGATGACCTAACCACAGAAAAGCGTCTAAATTTTAATACATATTCGCCAACAGTATTGTCAAAAGCATTCTTCAGGGCATTTTTGGACGTACACCACAAAGTATGCGTCGAAAGAATGTTCACTACCATGAATCACGTTTTAAATCAAATATTTTCTACCAGAGCAGTAAGTTTCCTTACGTAATATAAGTTTTGGTTAGTCTAACAATATTTTGTCCGAAACAAATTAACAAACTTAAATTGTACTGTCAAAACTTTCACTTAAATCTTTTGAAGTAACTTTTAATTAAATGTTAACAATTTCATTCAGACAATAACAAATTATCTTGTCTTGAACATAATATTTTTAGTAAATTCTAAAAAGGATTTTGCAAAACTTATGCGTTGGCCGGGAATCGAACCCGGATCAACTGCTTGGAAGGCAACTATGCTGACCATTACACCACCAACGCACGTACCATAAACGTCAAACAAGGCGTATATAAGCCTGTTATCAGTAATTAAAAATAATGTTTTATTATCTAACACACACGTTTAGTGACTATGGCCTTTCTTTGATAAATTGGACACGCGATATGAACAATAGAAATGTAACTTAGTAATTAATTTAAGTTTTATTGAACATTTTTTTAGTATATTCTTGGGTTTACGCAAATGTTACACATTGAAATTAAACTACAGTTTACGGATTTTATCGTGATACATTGGTTTCACTTAGTTATTACATTTAAACCGAAAGATCAAGAAACTTCGTTAAACGTCGGCTAATCTTAATATATATATATTTCTTGTGTGCATGTGTACGTCACTGAACACCTCCTAAACGACAGGACCGATCTTGATGAAATTTTTTGTGTGTGTTCAAGGGGACTTGAGAATGGTTTACATTCACAATTTAGTCCACTGGAAAATGATTTTTACTTAATTTTGAATTCATAAGTAGTTGTGGATTTTGGCATGTTTCACATTAGAACCGACGGACTGCGCTGCTATTGCAGTGTCAAATCTTATATTGATAATTTCATCAAGGAGTACATCGAAACCTTACCTGAATAATAAAACATTAAAAAATTAAGATTTCAAGTCGACAACATATATCCGGAAAATTCGGATTGTCGAATATTTTGTAAAATTCTAATGGTTCTGACAGACAAATCTCAGTCGCCATATTGGCCACTCTAGCGAAACGTCTCTGATACCGAATAACATTTTGATTACTACTTAGTCTTAGTACTAAGTAGTTTGTATGTGTAAATACCAAGGAGCAAGTATATAGTGAATATTTTTTGCAGTTATATTTCTTAAAAAGTTAAAATGACAATTATATAAGTATCCGCCCAATAAAGGAGATTTGTGTTACCCCGAACATAGATGATATACCTACCTACTATAAGTAGAGAACCCCGAATTTACGCGAGCGAAGTCGCGGGCAAAAGCTAGTAATAAATTAAAAATGTAGTTTCTAAATCTTTCGGTTTAAATTTAATAACTAATTGAAACCAATATATCGCGATAAAAGCCGTAAACTATAGTTTAATTCCAATTAGTTTCGTAACTAAGATTTAAAATGATTTAAATCTTCTTAAAGCTAATTTTCCTTTAACTCCAGCACAAAAATACTATTAAATTGCAAACGAAAACGTCATACGAAATCGGCTTCAGAAATATTTCCTGAAAATTGGATTGGACTAAACTGAAAGTACTGAAAACGGAAAGGAACATTTCTCAGAACTTGATGGTACCAAACTGAAAGTAGGTACCTTCTTCCAAACAACTGAAAACTGAACATCGGATATTAAATGATGGAGTTGTGACGGTAAAAACAAAAAAGAAGTACAACAGAATTGAGAACTATATAATTTTAAGTCAGTAAAAAATAAACATCGCGAGGAAACCTGCATGTCTGAGAGTTCTCCATAATGTTCTCGAAAGACATGTGAAGTCTGCCAACCCGCACTTGGCCAGCGTGGTAGACTATAGCATTACCCTTCTCATAGTGAGAAGAGGCCCGTGCCCAGCAGTGGGACAGTTTATATACAGGGCTGATGATCATGAAAATATAAATACTTAGACATCGGTTACCATTCATGAAATATCCAAAATTTGAATAACCTGTGGACCTTATACACGGCTACTCGTTAATCTAAACACTTTGATCTTTATACCGCTCTTATTGCGTAAGTAATAGGGATTAAAATCGTACTACAACCGAGAAGCTAGATAGTGTTTAATGAAATTCGTACTCAAACGCACGTAATGCAATACAAAAATAATAATAGAGTTGCAAAAACGCTACATAATAGGAACGGGTTTTGAAATCGTATGCGCAATTGCAGTGTATAATCACTAAATATGAAGACAACATCTAGTTTTTACCCTAAAGTAAGTACTAGACGAGATCTACAATAAATAGCATATGGACTCTTTTCATACTACAAGAATATTCCAATCCTGATAATGACCGGTCGTACTACAGCATGGGGCTGATGTGAATAAACCGTTGAACTACGAAACGAAAAACCTCATAAGCGAAAAACGACTCACAGCAGATGTGTTGTAGTCACTGTAATATAACCACTACCAAAAATCGTATACTGTTATGAAAACGGTCATGACGCGATGTAGTATTCACAGCAAGACTAGACAGTAGTCATGGGTGTCGTATTATAGAATTACAATACATTGTGGCAAATATATACAAACTTTCAACCGGAATGAAACATTACAAAAATTAAAAGTTTTTTTTATTTTGTATGGTACCTATTGTTAAAAACATTCATATTTTATTTCAATAACTTTTTCAGAAAAGTTGGTTACAAACTTGTTATACAGTACAATCGCTTTGTTCCATACCAAAAAAGAAGACCCGAAAGTTGTAACAAAAAGGTGAAACAAACAATGTTCTTAAACAGTTTTTTTTCTTCTGTAGAATCAATAGCAACGTCTCTACACAGTTCCATCAAAGGTAATTACATCACCATCAGCCGGCCTTAGGGGCCATTCATAAATTACGTAACACGTATGGACGGGTTAGCGGGTCGGTGAAGTATGAGAGAAACTGTGACAAGGATGGGGAAGGGGTCAAACCGTCATGAAATCGCGTGACGTGATTTATGGATAGCACCTTAGTTGCCAATGCTGAATATAGGCCTTTTCAATGGCATGCCACTGCGCTCATTCTTCATCTCTTCTTCGCTACCAGGGGTAATGTACTCAATTTGAAATCATGAAAGGCAGCAATGCATTCATGATCATGTAATCACTGTTTCATATCTCTGATGATTTCTCTGCCCTTATTTCTTACTAGCTGTTTCCCGCGGTTTCACCCGCGTCCTGAGGGAACTACTTCGCGTACCCGGTTTATTTATAGCCTTAGTTACTCCTTGGTACATCAGCTATCCGCCGGTGAAAGTCCCGTCAAAATCGGTCCTGTCGTTTCAGAGCTTAGCGGGAACAAACAGCCAGACAGACAAAATTTGTAAAAATTGTCATTTCGGTATATGTACCGTGTATACATCCATACATACATATGCATATAGTAAAAAGCGGTTATTTTGAATATTACAAACAGACACTTTAATTTTATTTATGTGTATAGATGCATAACAATTCGCTGCAGATTTTCAGCAAATGGTTTGTCATATAAAGTTTAACGATGACCGCCATTATGCTGCTTCAAATTGAAGAGATTCATTTAATGGTACATTAAGATAAATAAAAGAAGTATATGACGCTTTTTATGCCGACTTTTTGTTTTAATGGGTATTACCGCATAATAATAAGGTCTATTGGTTTGTCGGCTCGTTGGTCTAAAATTCTTCTGTCTGAACTTATGTTTACTGCTAATGAGGTCTTCTGCTGACTTATTGGATCGGCCATAGTATCATGATTATGAGCTTAATTTTTGTCCCTTTGCTCAGCTGAGCAAAGTCCCTTGAGCTTCTACCAATCATTTTGAAAAGCGTTCAATTTATATCGCCAACTTATCTTTGACCTGTCCCGTTGCCGGTTATTGGCAGTGATATAATGTTTTTTTTTTTATGAAAGAGAGATCTCAGTAGCAGAGCATTCTAGAAAGTAGAATAGATCATACTTGTGAGGATTGCTTTGCATATCTAGAATTAGTAAACTGACACATGCCTCTAAACAGAAAACCATATAGTGGCACCGCTATATGATTTTCTGTTTAGAGGCGTAAGATACATATACACACATATACACAGCATGCCATAAATTATTTATATATTATATATTATTATATATTCAATGCTCTGATATTTAACATCACAATAATGATTAGAGAATAAGAGGAACTGTCCGTATGGTGACGGCCGTGGAATAAAAATAACTACCTCATGTCATTCTCAGGGTGTCAGAAGTGACTAGGGAAAATAAACGAAGCAAATGATATCTCTAGAAGAGACGGAAAACTCTACATCAAACCCCATATCAACCCGTCAGACCAGCATGGCATAGTAGACCAAATCCTGCTAATGATTCACAATAACTCTGTTTTTGTCGAAATATTCCACAGCTGTTTATGTTTTATGTTTTTATATTCCCTCTACGGTCCAGTGGATAGCGTATGCGACTGCTGGTCGGAGGTCCCGGATTCGGTTCCCGGGTCGGGCAAAAGTGTTACTGGGTTTTTTCAGAATTTTCAGTAGCAGCACTTAATCTGGCCCCCTATTACGTGGGTACTCGTTAAAAATTCATGGCGAAATGTGGGTGTAATATTTACTCCTCTGCCTACCCCTTCGGGGATACGGGTGTGAGTCTATAAATAACACCAGTTACAAAGCACAAGAATCAATAAAAAGAAGAGAAATAACCCATTTTATAAATCCGTCACTAACCAATATGCTGAACTACCGACGTAGAATCTGCGAGAGCTGTCACCATCTCAGACATCTTGAATAGAACACCAAGTTTCGCTCGTAAATCACTATGCGTCGTCAAAAAGTTAGCTACGTCCGAACTTTTTGTTATAAAATCAATAGCTATGAATAAATAAAAAGTTTTGTTAGGGCCGCAGATTTGGGCAGTCAGCTAGCTTGAGACGGTAGGCACTGACCTGAAAATGACTTATTTTGGGACATTTCTAAGTTGACTTCACGAATGGCGTCGTGATTAAAGTAGTCGCCTCATAGATCAGAATGGTGCGAAATAGTCTATTGCAGTGGGTTCCTTTTAAGATGTGAGTATTTACTAAAGAATATTTTTTAAAGTGCCTCTCCTAGAAAGGAGGGTTAAGAATTAAGAGGTGACAGCTTCTCCATAGCTTTTGAAGCGCTATAAGAATAAGGCAACACTAGTATTCCATACTAATGTTATAAATGCGATTCTGTATTTATTTGTTTGTATTTCCTTCTTGGAGCAATATTATGGTATGATTCTGAAGTCTGAGAAGGTGCTGGAGACCGCCATACTTTTACTTCAAAACCCGACTCCCACGTGGGTGAAGTCAAGTACAAAATGATTCTGTCGTCAATTATCGAAACATCATTGACATTACAGAGCAGTGACCCCTTAAAAGACAGAGCAAAGACGATGCGGTCAACTGGAAGATTCGGAACCTTGTCAAAGTTAGTAGCTTTAAGGTCGCCGGAATATTGAGAGGAAAAATGTGCGTCCTAATTAAGAAGTTCATTGGTCTAGTAAATGTAGGTACATATTTTAAATTGTCTTTCGGAATACATAATATACCACGTACCTTTGTTTGGAGTAACCGATATTTCGGCACTGTTGCAGGCGCCATGTTCACAAAAGACAATTTAAAATAAGTTTAAATGACCACGAACGTTTAAATTCCTATATGTATGTACATACCTACTATTTTACAACTTTTCCAACTTTTGACAACCTAATCTCAATTTATTTTCATTTGTATTGTTGCTTTTATTTTGTTTTTGTTTTTGTATCACACCAACTCCACCTATTTGTAATTTAGGATATTATTAGCAAGAATGAATAGTTACCTTCTGAGTCACAATCTAAACTATTTCAGAAGGTACGGATATAGGTACTGCTAACAATAACCTTAAATCAATAATTATTTATTATTTGTCATCTGTATAGGTTTATCATGGCAATAAAGAAATTTGAATTAAATTTTTTGAATTTATACTACTGCAATGACTCACCCAGACTCCAAGACTTTTCCCTGTAGCCCGGGTGCCCCAATCATATTGAATGACAGTGTATTAGGTTCCAGGCAGAACGACCCAAAGCAATTAACATATTCCGCGGGTTAAATCAATTTATTATATGGTATGAGCTCTTTTTAACGTCAGTGGGGACTGACTCAGATTTGTCTTTTTGTGACCAATCACCAATCCACAAACCAGACTCTAGTACTACTCGACTCTAGTGTCACTAAGTTTTTACAAACAAGGCCTTGGCCCCTTTAGTTTAAAACACTTTGACGAATAGAGTATTTGCTCAGATATTTGACCATTTTAGGTCTGGAAAGCTCTCTAATTTATGGGGTTGTCGAAGCTTTGAGCACGCTTTGACCGAAGATTGGTCCTTGAGCCATCGAAACTGAGTATTCGTTTTGGCTAACTTCGGGAATAGACTGATTAGCGCGGTCGCCACTTTTCCACGAGCTTCTCAACTTAAAGTTAGTCAAACTCCTTGCTAATTAGTAAACCTAATACGCTGTCTATCACAATGTATTTATTTATATACATACAGGTTTTTTTTATTGCCTGTATCCCCGAAGGGGTAGGCAGAGGTGTAATATTACACCCACATTTTGCCATACATTTTTAGGTTCCACGTAATAGCAGGCGAGTCTATTGCCGTACCGGGCACATTACCAGACTCCAGACTCTAGATCTTTCACTTACTGTACACGCGCGTAGAGACATTGTGTGTGAAAATGTTTAGCAGGCTGAAGATTGACATAGTCTTCTTTTTATTGCAATTCCACGACGGCGAAGTAAAAGTTATTCATAAAACCATGTGTAATACACATGCTTTGCATAATTCCCCTAACAGACATACTCATTCCAACCGTCTCGCTGGTATATCCAATTTGATCAACTCCGTCTCGCTACTCGAATAAATCTAATGTTACAGTCGCTAGGGAGATATATATACATCCATAATAACATTAGCATCTACTACATTGGATTTAGAGTGAAATAGGTGTATTGGATTTACGAAGGTATATTAGTTTACAACGAGACGTTTTCGTATTTTCAGTCTGATTGATTGGTTAAAGCTTTTACGGAGTTCAAATGTGGAAGACGTTAATCAAAGCTAAAATTATTTCTTCATTTAGGTTAAAATGTGACGCTTATGAATGGGACTTTTTAAAATTAAGTACCATATTACTTAATGTTTGTTTTTCGTGTGAGCACACGCTCACTGGCCAACTCTGGTGTCGGAGTTTTCAGGCCATCCGAAGGCCTCCGACATGGCCTATCGATCCTTATCCTTAGACAAGAACCGGGACCGACAGCTTTACGTGGCCCCAAAGCACGGTAGGGCTCAGATGTAAATGCCACACACGGTCACCCATCCAAGTGGTGACCTGTGCAAGCGTTGCTTAACTTTGCCGATCTGTTACGAACGGCAAGCCAGGTCTCGCCATGAGCGCTACATTACTTAATGAATCCACACTTACATTTAGTGCCTCGTTCGCAAAGTAACAGCGTAGAACCAAGAGACAATAAAACTCATGGCCAATCAATCAAAGTAAGAAGGTAGCATATGTGATTAAATAACTGAATTAAGTGAATAAACATAGCAATTTATTATTAAAATGACTACTATTATAGGGTGGTTTCAGATTAGCGTATTATACGCGCGTATTCGCCGTTTTTGGAAGCGCATGTAGACGCGTACAGGCGCGCCTGTTGGTACACGCGCAAATCGTACGGGCGTTGACGCGCTTCTAAGTCAGACTCCATTTTGATACTGACAAGATGGCACTACCGTTTCAAGCGAACACGCCGAAATAAGCCCGTTTACGCGAGTCCTAGGGTAAGAGGTGTAAGAGGGTATGCTGCAACGACCGTACACGCGCAGAAAAATAAGCTAATCTGAAACCGCCCAAAAACGTGAAAGTTTGTGAGGATGTACCTATGAATGCAGGTTTGTTACTCTTTTACGCGAGAAGATGTACTGACAAGCATCGAGAAAGGTATGCTGAGTTGTTTTGGGCACTCGGAAAGGATGGATGACAAAATATTAACCAAAAATATATATAAAATGTGAATAGGACAGGAGGAAGAGGAAGTTTTCTTACCGGTTGAAGACATCCTAAAAAAAAACAGGTTAGAAGCACCCAAAACTAAAGATCCAGCATGAAAAAAATTGTTTAAATTAATGTAATGCCAGTAGTAGATCGTAGCAAATGGCGAACAATAGTCTCTGCCTACCCTTTCGGAAAACAGGCGGTAATCTATGAATGTATGTTTAGCAATCATCCGTCCTGTATAACTATCGCACTACTAGACAATGGCCTTTTCTCACTATGAGAAGGTAGACCACCACACTGTTGCCACACTGGCTAAGTGCGACAAAGACAGAGAATACGTAAAACATGGTAAAACAGAAAAAAAAGGAAAGACACGAAATGTAAAACAATAAGTTTTAATTTTCTTTAAGTGAGTTGGCAAAGACAATCCTGTTTATTTATAGTATCGAGAGACGAGATGCTCGTTCGTTTTCCTCACATAAAACCTCTTCCAAGATTTACGACTTTGATAAACAGATGCCTACAGAGAACAGTAAATATTTTACTCAAAAACAGAAAAATAAAATCTTGCTAAATATAAAAATATTTTTCTTGCGTAAGTACTTTTAGAATGTAATAAAAGCCTGATTTACTCGTCTCGGTTTTTTATGAGATAAGAAGAAAACGAGCAGACGAATCGCATAATGGTAATCAATTACTGCCACAAATACAAGATCCGTGGTCCTGTGGAAAGCGTATGCGACTGCTGATCGGAGGTCCCAGGTTCGATTCCCAGGTCGGGCAAAAGTGTTACTGGGTTTTTCCGAATTCTCAATAGCAGCACGGAGTCTGGTGATGTGTCCGGTAACGGCAATAGGCTCGCCCCCACGTGGGAACTAAAATTCATGGCGAATTGTGGGTGTAATATTAAACCTCTGCCTACCCCTTCGGGGATACAGGCGTGGGTCTATAAAAAAAAATACAAGACCACAAGAGTCACTAGTACGTTACCGGTCTAGACAGCTAAAGGAATAGGAGATGGAGTGAGATGACAAAGAGGGAAACGGGAATGAAGCCTCCAAGACTCCCACTTACCGAACGAAACTCAGCAATACAGATACAGTTACTTTACGTCGATATGCTGTGAGAGGGTAGTACTTTCCTGGTCGAGCTGGCCCGTTTATGCTGAAATCAGCAAGGCTTTTTCTATCTCAAAATTATAACCTCAAGGCGAGTGGTAAACTTGTGGTCGTAAAACAAACTCGTATATAAGACCAGACGGTATGTCTTTACTCCCATGGAAGTTGGGTAGGCCTTTGGTGTGGGACGCAACGTGAGTCGATAACCTTGCGGCATCTCATCTTCCTGTATTTAGCGGGTTATGCGGGCGCTGCTGCTGCTACAGCGGAGACCTTAAAACGGCGCAAATACGCAAACCTAGTTGGAGATTACGTAGTTGAGCCGTTTGGGGTCGAAACTTTAGGGCCTGGGGTCCAAGTGCGAGATATCTGTTTAGAGATCTCGCAAAGAGGCTGGTCGACGCCTCGTGTGACCAGAAGGCTGGAGTGTACTTGGCCCAACAGTTAAGCATTGCCATACAACGTGGCAATGCTGCCAGCGTTCTGGGCACGCTCCTGGTCGACGGCGATGTGGAGGACTTTTATGACGCCCTCTTAATTATTTTATTTTCTGTTTTGTATGTTCTGTATATATTTTTCTTAGGATAGTATTTTAAGATAGTTAAGTTGTAATATACCTAAATAATATGTACATTGTTATGAAATAAATTATTTACTCCCGACTCGTATATTATGTACTGCACGATAGCTTATCGTAATATTCTAATAGACTTGTTTTCACGATACGGAATCTTGGGTCATTTTAATTATAACCAGCACCATATTCCTCCACCTATAAACTAATAGTTATATTCTACTCTCCACTATTACACCCTCAAGGGTAATTATAAATACCCACAGTTTAGAAACCCGAGAAACCTATACAACGTATCAACAGTGAAACCCAATAAATCTACCAATAAAGAAATCTACATAAACCAATATTGTCCCAATTCGTTTCATTATCGACTAGCGATAGAATCGTAATTGTTTTTATCCATCACTCCTAATGTTCTACAGACTTAAAGCATTGCCAGCAGATGGCCGGCAATGATAAATTAACATATCATATTTTCCACAAGTTGTTAGCTACCTGAGGCGAAGCGGTCAGTTTTTGTGCCCGAAACACATTTGTCAAATGTCTCCAACGGAATGGAGGTTTGATGGAACATCTAAAATTACTTAGCGTTGGGTAGCTAACGATATTAAGCACGGTCAGGTCGTAATCTATGTGGATATATTATACTCTTTCGACTGACAAAAAACGCAGTGTTTGACAATATTAATATGTAGGAATTCGTAGCAATACATTATGTACCACCATAATTGTCTTCTACTTAATTTTCTAGAGAGCGGCGATAGCCCAGTGGTGTACCTGCAGTAAATAAATATGCGAAGGGGGTGTGTAATACCCACATTTCGCATATTTATTTACTCATTATGTTACTCTGCCTACCCCTTCGGGGATAAAGGCGTGAAGTTATGGTATGTTGTGTGTTCTTTTTCAAGTGAGAATTGGTGTAGTAGTGAGACCAATGTCGAAGCGTTGAAGAAAATATTCATAACATACAAGACTTTGCACGCAGCTCCGCGCGAGAATTATACACCGAAACCTTTCTCAGAAATCTCACTATTTATTTATTATATATTGGTGAAAATCGTATAAAAACCCGTTCCGTAGTTTTTGAGTTATAATCATCATTAGCCCTTTATACTCTCCCGCTGCTGGGCACGGGCCTCTTCCCATTATGAGAAGGGCAAGGCCATAGTCCACCACGCTGGCCAAGTGCGGGTTGGCAGACTTCACATGTCTTTCGAGAACATCATGGAGAACTCTCAGATATGCAGGTTTTCTCACGATGTTTTCCTTCACCGATTAGCAAGCGATAATTAACAATTTAATACGCACTTAACTCCGAAAAGTCATTGGTGCGTGCCGTGGATTCGAACCCGAGACCCTCTGCATAGCAGTCTGTCGGTCTCGCCTTCATATTAATAGTCAGAACGGCTGGGTGATTTTATAGTTTAATTTTTACTTTAAAGCGATCGCGACTTGTATCATAGAAGGCGTACTATCTCGAAAGTTTCAAACTATTTACACCAATGACCTTATATAATCGTTTGTAATTCATTAAACAAGTTCAAAACACCCAAATGAACATTAATAAAATGCCTAGAACCATTTCCTATGCACAACAAAGAGAACAATTTTTCATCCAAACGATTAATTTTTTTCATTCAAACAACCAGTGTGTCTGTTTTGACAATCAGTTGGTTTTATTGATTGGTACGGCAAATTCATGATGGAATTTTGTTTGTCTATTTTCAGGTTTTCGTAGTAAGCCAAAAGGAAAAACGCGCCGATGGACATGACGCCACTATAAGGCTCTTTCAGTGTATTATTAAAAAAATCAAAAATAAAAGGATTAAAATAAACGACCAAGTATTACTGTCCTTGCTCTCTTTCTCCATTTGAAAAAATGAAAATGAAAAATGAAAAATTTATTTCGCAAGAGATATGGTTTACAATAGGTGATAAATAATAATCTTAATTAGGCTCTAAGCACATCTCGCACTTGGCAGGCATGCGAAAAATTAATAAAATATTACAATTAAATTTATAAAAACACAAAACAATTAAATTTATAAACAGAGGAAACTTATGATTAGACAATTATTTATATTATGAGATTTATATTCGAGTTTAAATTGAGATAATGTCATTAGTAAGTAAGATAATGTCATAAGGGAATTAATGTCGTGCAATGGTAAAGTAAGGGTAATAAATTAAATTATAACAATTACAATAAATGAAAAATGAAAGCAGCAAATTTGATACATGCCTATTTAATTTTCTTATTGTTGGTAGTAGTTTAAATTATGTTTAAAGTCGAAAAATTCTTTAATTGAATAAAAACACATCTCAATCAGCCATAGTCTTAATTTGGATTTAAATTGTGTAGTTGGCAACTCTCTAATTAATCGAGGTATGTGGTTATATACCTTAATGGTCATAATTTGACAGTTTCGATGATGAAAGGTGCTTCTTCACAACTCCATCTGTAGTTTTGTCGGATCCCTTGCACTATATTTATAATTGTCACTGACCTTGGCAAATAAATTTTGCTGCTTCTTTACAAACATGCCAATTTCCAGTATGTACATCGATGCCAAAGTCAAAACACGTAATTTTCTGAAAAGTGGTCGACACGATTCCAGCGGCCCTACCTTACAAATTGTCCGGATACATTTCTTTTGTACTATAAATGCTCGTGTTATGTGTGTTGAATTACCCCACAACAATATACCATAATTTAAAATCGATCCTACGTGACCATAATAAGCAGTAAGTGCCGTTTCCTCATTAGCCGATTTTCTTAATTGTCTAAGAGCATAGACGAACCTGTTTAGTTTTTTACATATTGTGTCAATGTGCAATTTCCAATTACAGTTTTCATCTAATGTAATTCCTAGAAACTTAATGCTACTGTCTTTGTTAATCTTTTCTGTTTCAAATGTGAGATCGATATCTTGTGGGTTTTGTTGATAATTACAGAATTGAACGTATTTGGTTTTCGATAAATTAACTTTAAGATGATTTTGTGTTAGCCAACTTATTATACTTTTTAGCGTGAACTTTAAATCTTCTTCATGATTCTTACTTGACGGAATAATCACAGAAACATCGTCGGCAAATAATACACATTTATGTGTAGTAATGTTCGGTAAACCATTTATATAAATTAAGAACAGGAGTGGACCTAAAATGCTACCATGTGGTACTCCTGCCTTAGTGTAACGAAACTGAGACCTATAAGAATTTAATGCTAATTTGTCGTCCATTCGAGTCACCTCGACGCATTGGGATCGACCACAAATTTTGATTGACAGATACGAAGATAGGGGTTGACTTTGTCACTGGCACTTAATCTGTGTCGTCCTTAAAGTAAAAGCAAAGAGCTCAGATATTTACATAGAGGCGCAAATGCGCCTGTATAGGAAATCCTATGGGCGCTCTGAAGACAAACTTTCTGTGACCCAAATTGCCGCTTTGCGGCGTGGCAGTCGCGCTGTGACAGCTGTCTCTACGAGAGCAAGAGAGACGAACGTTCCTCCTGTGTATCTAAACTTCGAGAGCAAGAGAGACGGAGAACGACGCCAGCGCCGCCAACGGCGCCAACTACGAAATAAACTGGAGACAATCTCCACTTGGAATCGGCATCCCAAATCCTTAAGAACTGCGCTTCTATGTAAATCTGTATTCATCGGTAAAAGCTACTAATCTGTCAAATCAAATTAAGGCACACTGCAACGGAACAATCGCTGTACAGCTGCAGCACTTCCCTGTTTCTAATGTTCGGGTAGCGGTACGCGCGCTGATAACCCACCGTTGACTTTTTATTTTGACGTCTTGAAATATGCTGGGGGTAAGACGGTGGACTGAAAACCGATACCAGTGATTCAGTACATGATCCTGAGGTCCTTGGCGGCCGAATTTTCTGGCAAATTGTCAAGAATTTTCCAAATATTTTTTTGCAATTTTTTGATGAATTGTAATGAAACAGACACTTTTGTCGACACGCACTAATTAAAAAAAAAAGATTCTATGAATTAAACATGTAGGTACACAGCGCGTATACCCTGACGCGACATAGGCCGCTGCGGCTGGACGCGGTAGAGTATGCGCGCCATGTACATCGTAATCGCTGCCGTTGCCGCCGCCGCTTTAAGGCCGTAATAGCTAATAGTGCGAGTTTGCGTGTTCTTATCTACGTTGCTTTTTTTTGGAAAATTGACTAATACTTTGATTTTTAGGAAAATTCGCCAATGGATTCACTATCATGTACTGAATCAGTGGTATCAATTTTACTTTATTTTTACCTTACACCCTGCCGTGTGGTTGACGGCATAGAATACAAGTGTCACCACCCCCTATCTTCTCGTGGGTGTCGTAAGAGGCGACTAAGGGATAATACGATGCAAATACCATCTTTGCGTGGAGACGGAAAACTCGACATCAAACCCTATACGACTGCCTCGTTGGTCTCGCGGCATAAATGTGCGCGTGGGATCGGGAGGTCCCGGGTTCGATTCCTGGGTCGGGCAGTGTTATTGGGTTTTTCTGTCACGAAATTCTCAGTAGCAGCACGGAGTCTGGAAATGTGCCCGGTACGGCAATAGGCTCGCCCCTTATTACGTGGGACTAAAGTATATCTGGCGAAAAGTGGGTGTAGAAATACACCTCTGCCTACCCCTTCGGGGATAAAAGGCGTGACGATATGTATGTATGTATGTTTTACCTTACATCCTGTATTACACGACATACGATTGTATATTGTGTCCACCTTGTATTATAAGACGAACAGTTAATTGGTGGGTTGTAGCGGTGCCGTTACCTTGCCTTCAGAGTGTGAGACATTTAGAACTCAGGTTCACCAAACACACTTAAAACCAAAACAAACCGTGTCTGGTCGTACCTAATACGATACGAGTATCTGTAAGATATGACTATAGCCACAGATCATATAACAACAGCTTTGAGTAATGCGCTATAATTAACGTCAGCTATTACCTTTAAAAAGGTAAAAATAAAAAGCTTTCATTGTCATCCCAGTTTGTTTTGTTATCAGACATCTAAATTGGTGCGAAGTCCTTTCACTGCCAGCTGCGTGGATTATAAAATATTATTTGGATTTAGGAACTCCAAAAAAATATATGTCCCTACTGATGACGTTTTTATTAAAGTAATAGACTTGGTATAAAACATCATCAGTGGCTAAGTTGTTTCATAGACACACGCTTGTTACCAGAAGGGGTAGGCAGAGACTACGGACCGCCATTTGCTACGAACCTAATGATGCCATTAAACATTCATTGGTTCATACATTTTTAATCTATGACTATGCTTAAACATTTTCCGTATAATTTTGTTTGGCTATTTTGCCTGGTGCATAGGGTTCCCACCAAGAACTTAGGGTCCCAAGCCAACCTTACCTGCAAGTGGTGCACCTGCCGATCAACGGACAAGGCTCTGGCAAACAAAATGTCCCAATAAGCGGCAATAGGCTCGCCACCTATTACGTCGGATCAAAACACTGGCGAAAAGTGGGCGTTTAATATGCCTCTGCCTACCTCTTCGGGGAAACAGGCGTGAGTCTATGTATGTATGTATTTTGCCTTTCTACGTTGCAGTCAATTAATGACGGTCCTGCAAGCAAAACGTTGTATTTTCGTTTTAAAAATTTCAAACGGCCTGGATTCGCATTGCTGCTAACTTGAATTTTTTTTCGGCTGCCAGACCCGTATGACAGTTCTGTAACGGCAAAAGTTACTTATTGTTACTACTTGAAGTTAAAACTTAAGCTATAAAAATAGGAATTGGTTTCGGAAGACCTAGCTAAATGGACCCTTGATGGCAAGTCTTAGAGCTTAAGTACTAAGGCAAGTTTTATGCATAATATATGCATACAAAAACAGTTTCAAAGAAATATGCTCAAACTGCTACGTACTATGCAAAATTAACAAGGCTTTCAATTAACTACAAAGATATAACGATGAAAATTAACAACAATGATAATAATTCATTTCCTTTTAATGAAATTTAGTAAGAAACAGTGATATTTTGGCAATGATAACAGAGGTAGAGTCTAAATCCGATGGACCGATGATCTAGAAACAGTATCGACGAATAGAAATAAATGGATGCGGCTCTAGATGAACCTTTGTCCCTTTATAGCCCTTCTGGCTGACGATGAAAAAAATTGTATATTGGGCCATACTTGTTAAAACAAGTTAAAATTTCCTACGTAAAAGCACGTAAAAGTCTCTTGAAGTAAAGTTTTTTAAGCAAACATAAATTCTACAATAAATGCATAAAATTACAAGCAGCCCGAATTTGAAGGCAAAAGCAATAATTTTTAATAGCATCATCGGAAGTCTTAGTTTTTATTAAGTAAAATTTACTTCAAGCCAAAAAATACTTAGAAAATTGAGATAATTTATGTTGTTCGGTCTCAGCTGTAGGGGGGAACCACCTGAGCCACTGAAAATTACAAGGATTATACAGCTGTCAAATCGTACGCAAAAATATGAACGAGGAGAGCTGTGTAGATATTTTGTGTTGATAGAGGCGTGTATTGAATTGTTGTTAATATATTATGGTTGTAGACGATTTTATTCTTGATTAATTAAGAAAGAGACGAAAGAAATATATAAATCAATCGTGTATTCCCTGGATCCGTTTTTAACACTTACGAAATAGGATAAAGCTATACTATCCTCGTTTTCTGACTAACATTAAATATATGTATAAGGAAATACTATATCCCCCCTATACAAATATTATATAGTCGCATTTTTCACACACTCGACTAGCCTTACATTTCAACTTTGCCCATTCAACTCAGCGCTCATAATTCGCGCCGAACACTTCCGAATTCATTCCTTATCACACTGAGCCTCGAAGTCGGATTTAACCAGTAGGCAAGAACCCGAAGTTGTCAAGTTTCCAAGAAAACTTCAGATAAACTAGCAAACTAAAGCAAAATTAGTTCACTAAATCCATCCGAAACTTACTATCTCGAAGTGTTAGTAGTCTCGGGGGATGAGGGTGGAAGGTCACAAAAATTTGCGGCCCTCTCAAGGACCGACCGCGATATGTAATTATGGACTGAAGCTTTTTCGGCCTCAGGCTTTGGGTTGGTCCACAAACATGTTACGTTAAGTGATGTTGGTCATCTATTTTTAGGCTGTTAATTTTTTAAGTGATTAAACAAATAGGCGAATAGTAAAATATTGAATATGAATTAGAAAGTTGGAAGAGTTATTTTAGTTAAAGTTGAGTAAACTTTTAATTGATTATTTGGGGATTCGCATTTTCTGCACAATCAAGTTATTACCACATAGATTTTGAAACTATCCTTAGAGCATATCGCATGAATAATTTCATAATTACTATAGAAATGACTATTTTTACCTATTAAGTAGTATTTACTTTTCTTTTTCAAGACATGTCTCGCTCTAGGTGCATAGGGTTCCCACCAAGAACTTAGGGTCCCAAGCCAACCTCACCTGCAAGTGGTGCACCTGCCGATCAACGGACGAGGCTCTGGCAAACAAAATATCCCGATAAGCGGCAATAGGCTCGCCACCTATTACGTGGGATCAAAACACTGGCGAAAAGTAGGCGTTTAATATGCCTCTGCCTACCCCTTCGGGGAAACAGGCGTGAGTCTATGTATGTATGTATGTATGTATGTATGTATGTATGTCTCGCTCTAGGGATATACTTATCTTGTTTCGCTGGGGACTCTTACATCACAGAACCAACGCTCGAACTACAAATTACGTCTTATGTAAAGTAAGCCAAGGAGAATCATTTTCAAGGGGGATCCTAGGTACAAGGCCGGCAAGGGTAGCATTGGTTGTTAAAGGTGTGAAGATATTTTAACTTCTATAAGCATTAGCAATTTTGTATCATCCTAGATTTTCATAACAATAACAACTTAAAAATGACTATAATAGGCTTTTTTTATTTAAATTTGGTGGTATTGCATCACCATGCCCTACCCTGCCAGCGCCCATGTTCCAAAGCAATATTTTTTAATAGACTCACGCCTATAATCATCGAAGGGGTAGGCAGAGATGTAATATTACACCCACATTTCGCCGTGAATTTTTACGTAATATTGCGAGCATATTGACGTTACCGGGCACATCACCAGACTCCGTGCTGCTACTGAGAATTCGGAAAAACCCAGTAACACTTTGGCCTGACCGTGGAATCGAACCCGGGACCTCCGATCAGCAGTCGCATACGCTATCTACTAGACCACGGAGGCAGTCATAAGCTATTTATTACAAAATATCTGAAAGTATATTTTCTAGATCATTCAAAAGCATTTCATCAAATTTAAAACCATATCGATTAAAACGTTAACCCCAAAACGATTAAAATGGTCATTAACCCATTGAAAGAGGATACGGATCTAATAGGCTTATGCCCCTCATCTATTACGTTAATGACGACCAATTATAATACAAATATGACATCAGCGAAGAGGCAACAAGATTATTTGTTTTATGAAAATCTCATTCGGTGATATTAGATGAGTAACTATAGTTTAGGAGCTATAAGTATTGGTAAAGGAATTAATAAATTCAACCGAAATTACCAAATAAGAATAACTATAAGTAAATAACCATCAACATTATCACATACTGTCCAGAGTCTTTTTTGTTTAAAAAAAAAAACTGATCGCACTGGCATTTATTTCTGTGTTGAGTACCTAAACAAATATTCAAGCATAGGCATTAAGAACACCCAGACTTCTCGTGGCATTGGAGGCGCCGCAGACACCTCGCCACCCGTTATTTTTATAAAAAGTAGACATTGTTTTAGTTTTACACATTAATCAAAAGATAATAAATAATTAACTAGTCATTTATTTCGTCCTAGCTTTGTCCTAAAGTGCTCCAATACCTCCAATATCTTAGAGTCCAAGGTCCACTTGCTAGATTAGCCAAATTTCACCGTATACATGCTGCTATCACACACCGCAAAGAAAAATGTTAAATTTGTGACCTAACCACAGAAAAGCGTCTAAATTTTAATACATATTCGCCAACAGTATTGTCAAAAGCATTCTTCAGGGCATTTTTGGACGTACACCACAAAGTATGCGTCGAAAGAATGTACACTACCATGAATCACGTTTTAAATCAAATATTTTCTACCAGAGCAGTAAGTTTCCTTACATAATATAAGTTTTGGTTAGTCTAACAATATTTTGTCCGAAACAAATTAACAAACTTAAATTGTAATGTCAAAACTTTCACTTAAATCTTTTGAACTTTTAATTAAATGTTAACAATTTCATTTAGTCAATAACGAATTATCTTGTCGTGAACATAATATTTTTAGATAATTCTAAAAAGGATTCTGCAAAACTTATGCGTTGGCCGGGAATCGAACCCGGATCAACTGCTTGGAAGGCAACTATGCTGACCATTACACCACCAACGCACGTACCATTAACGCCAAACAAGGCGTGTATAAACCTGTTATCAGTAACTAAAAATAATGTTTTATTATCTAACACACTGACGTTTAGTGACTATGACCTTTCTTGGATACATTGGACACGCGATATGAACAATAGAAATGTAATTTAGTAATGAATTGTAGTTTTCTTGAAAAAATTTTTAGTATCTTCTTGGGTTTACGCGAATGTTACAAATTTAAACTGAACGATCTAGAAACTACATTTTTAATTAATTATTAGCCGACGTTTCGAAGTTTCTAGATCTTTTGGTTTAAATGTTATCTAAGTGAAACCAGTATACCTATCTAAAATCCTTAAACTGTAGTTTAATTCCAATGAACATTTTTACTTTAGTTTAGTAACTAAGATTTAAAATTATTTAAAAGCTAATTTTCTTTTAACTCCAGCACACAAATACTATTAAATTGCAAACGAAAACGTCATACGATATCGGCTTCAGAAATATTTCCTGAAAATTGGATTGGACTAAACTGAAAGTACAAAGAACATTTCTCAGAACTTGATGGGACCAAACTGAAAGTAGGTACCTTCTTCCAAACAACTGAAAATCTACATCGGATATTAAATGACGGAGTTGTGAGGTAAAAAACAAAAAAGAAGTACAACAGAATTGAGAACTATATAATTTTAAGTCAGTAAAAAATAAACATCGCATGGAAACCTGCATCTCTGAGATTTCTCCATAATGTTCTCGAAAGACATGTGAAGTCTGCCAACCCGCACTTGGCCAGCGTGGTGGACTATGGCATTACCCTTCTCATAGTGACAAGAGGCCCGTGACCAGCAGTGGGACAGTTTATATACAGGGCTGATGATGATGAAAAAATAAATACTTAGACATCGGTTACCATTCATGAAATATCCAAAATTTGAATAACCTGTGGACCTTATACACGGCTACTCGTTAATCTAAACACTTTGATCTTTATACCGCTCTTATTGCGTAAGAAATAGGGATTAAAATCGTACTACAACCGAGAAGCTAGATAGTGTTTAATGAAATTCGTACTCAAACGCACGTAATGCAATACAAAAATAATAATAGAGTTGCAAAAACGCTACATAATAGGAACGGGTTTTGAAATCGTATGCGCACTTGCAGTGTATAATCACTAAATATGAAGACAACATCTAGTTTTTACCCTAAAGTAAGTACTAGACGAGATCTACAATAAATAGCATATGGACTCTTTTCATACTACAAGAATATTCCAATCCTGATAATGACCGGTCATACTACAGCATGGGGCTGATGTGAATAAACCGTTGAACTACGAAACGAAAAACTCATTAAAGCGGAAAACGACTCACAACAGATGTGTTGTAGTCACTGTAATATAACCACTACCAAAAATCGTATACTGTTATGAAAACGGTCATGATCATGACGCGATGTAACATTCATAGCAAGACTAGACAGTGGGCTTCGAGTCATGGGTGTCGTATTATAGAATTACAATGCCTTGTGGCAAATATATCCAAACTTTCATTGGAATGAAACATTACAAAAATTAAAGATTTTTTTATTTTGTTTGGCACCTATTGTTAAAATCATTCATATTTTATTTCAATAACTCTTCAGAGAAGTTCGTTACAAACTTTTTATATAGTACAATCGCTTTGTTCCATACCAAAACAGAAGACCCGAAAGTTGTAACAAAAAGGTGAAACAAACAATGTTCTTAAACAGTTTTTTTTCTTCTGTAGGATCAATAGCAAAGTCTCTACACAGTTCCATCAAAGGTAATTACATCACCATCAGCCATCCTTAGGGCCCATTCATAAATTACGTAACACGTATGGAGGGGTTAGGGGGTTGGTGAAGTATGAGAGCAACTGTGACAAGGATGGGGAAGGGGTCAAACCGTCATGAAATCGTTTGACGTGATTTATGGATGGCACCTTAGTTGCCAATGCTAAATATAGGCCTCTCCAATGGCATGCCACTGCGCTCATTCTTCATCTCTTCTTCGCTGCCAGAGGGGTAATGTACTCAATTTGAAATCATGAAAGGGAGCAATGCATTCACGATCATAATAATCACTGTTTCATCCGACTGTTGATTTCTCTGCCCTTAATTCTGATGCATAACAATTCGCTGCAGATTTTCAGCAAATGGTTTGTCATATAAAGTTTAACGATGACCGCCATTATGCTGCTTCAAATTGAAGAGATTCATTTAATGGTACATTAAGATAAATAAAAGAAGTATATGACGCTTTTTATGCCGACTTTTTGCTTTAATGGTTATTATTGCATAATAATAAGGTCTACTTGTTTGATGGCTCATTGGTCTAAAATTCTTCTGTCTGAACTTATGTTTACTGCTAATGAGGTATTCTGACTTATTAGATCGGCCATAGTATCATGATTACGAGCTTAATTTTTGTCCCTCTGCTCAGCTGGGCAAAGGGCCTTGAGTTCCTGCCAAAACTTTTGAAAAGCGTCCAATTCATCACGTCAACATATCCTTGACCGTCGCCATTGCCGTTTCTTGGCAGTGATATAATGTTTTTTTATGTAAGAGAGATCTCAGTAGCAGAACATTCTAGAAAGTAGAATAGAGCATACTTGTGACGATTACTTTGCATATATAGAATTAGTAAACTGACACAAGGGGTGCCACTATATGATTTTCTGTTTAGAGGCGTAAGATACAACAGCATGCTATAAATCATACTGTGCACTATATTCAATGCTCTGATATTTAACCCTTAAGTAACACTGTGGGGTAATTTTCCACCCCAGGCGCGTAAAACTTGATGTTTTTTTTTTCAGCGAATCTGATGTCTTTCGTTTTGTGTATTCTCAGTGAAGCGCGCGCGCTTGAAGCTCGGAGACGCGTAACGTGAAATAAATCATCCGTCTGGTTTACACAAGTATGTGGGGTGAAGAATTACCCCAGGGTATTAGTTATGCATGCTTTAATTTATTATTAACCTGAAATATTAATTTAATAATATTTTTTTAATTTAATTTTGAGTTTCAAATTTGTTTAGGACATATAGTCTATGTTCAATTAATGTAAGTTTCTTTTTACCACAGTTATTCCACAAGATTTTTTTAGGAGACGGTTTTGGGGACTGTTAGTTGTAAGTGAAAAATCTATGTCTTTGTTAACGTTGAATAAAATATACTACTATATGGTAGACTGGTGTTTTTGTATACAATCGTGTAGACCTGTAATTTAGTAAGTCTACTAATATATATAAACTTCAAAACTAATTAATCTTGTATAGGTACTATGACTTGTTAATATCCGATTGGGGTCATTTTTTACCCCAGGGTGTTCATTCTGTAACTGAAAATAAGGATGTTACTTAAGGGTTAATATCACAATAATTATTAGAGAATAAAAAGAACTGTCCGTATGGTGACGGCCATGGAATAAAAATCACTACCTAATGTCAATCTCAGGCTGTCGTCAGAAGTGACTAGGGAAAATAAACGAAGCAAATGATATCTCTAGAAGAGACGGAAAACTCTACATCAATCCCCGTATCAACCCGTCAGACCAGCATGGCATAGTAGACCAAATCCTGCTAATGATTCACAATAACTCTGTTTTTGTCAAAATATTCCACAGCTGTTTATGTTTTATGTTTTTATATTCCCTCCACGGTCCAGTGGATAGCATATGCGACTGCTGGTCGGAAGTCCCGGATTCGGTTCCCGGGTCGGGCAAAAGTGTTACTGGGTTTTTTCAGAATTTTCATTAGCAGCACTGAATCTGGCCCTCTATTACGTGGGTACTCGTTAAAAATTCATGGTGAAATGTGGGTGTAATATTTACTCCTCTGCCTACCCCTTCGGGGATACGGGTGTGAGTCTATAAATAACACCAGTTACAAAGCACAAGAATCAATAAAAAGGAGAGAAATAACCCATTTTATAAATCCGTCATAAACCAATATGCCGAACTACCGACGTAGAATCTGCAAGAGCTGTCACCATCTCAGCCATCCTGAATAGAACGCCAAGTTTCGCTCGTAAATCACTATACGTCGTCAAGAAGTTAGCTTCATCCGAACTTTTTGTTATAAAATCCATAGCTATGAATAAATAAAAAGTTTTGTTTACGTCGCAGATTTGGGAAGTCGGCCTGAGATGGTAGGCACTGACCTGAAAATGACTTGTTTTGGGACATTTCTGAGTTGACTTCTCGAATGGCGTCGTGGTTAAAGCAGTCGCCTCGTAGATCAGAATGGCACGAAATAGTTTATTGCAGAGGGTTCCTTTTAAGACCTTTGTATTCAATAAAGAAGACTTTTTTAAAGTGCCTCCCCTAGAAAGGGAGGGTTTAGAAATAAGAGGTTCAGCTTCTCCACAGCTTTTGAAGCAAGCGCTATAAGAATGCGGCAACACTGGTAGTCCATACTAATATCATAAATGCGATTGTGTATTTATTTGCTTGTCCTTCCTTCTTGGAGCAGTATTATGGTGTGATTCTGAAATATGTGAAGGTGCTGGAGACCGTCATACTTCTACTGCAAAACACGACTCCCACGTGGGCGAAGTCAAGTACAAAATAATTCTGTCGTCAATTATCGAAACATCCTTGACATTACAGAGCAGTGACCCCTTAAAAGACAGAGCAAAGACGATGCGGTCAACTGGAAGATTCGGAACATTGTCAAAGTTAGTAGCTTTAAGGTCGCCGGAATATTGAGAGGAAAAATGTGCGTCTTAATTGAGAAGTTCATTGGTCCAGGCAGTGGAGTAAATGTAGGTACTAATGAATGATGACGTTTTCAGTTTGATTCCTTGGTCAGAAAAGTGCAGCAAATTAGTGAAATTATATTATTATGACATTCTTCTGAATATATTTTTATGAGCAAGTCTCACCCAGACTCCAAGACTTTTCTTTGGAGCCCGGGTGCCGCAATCATATTGAATCGACAGAATACTAGGTTTTCGGCAGAACGACCAAAAGGAATAAAAATATTCCACAGGTTAAATCAATGTATTTTATGGTATAAGCTCTTTTTAACGCCAGTAGGGACCGAATTAGATTTGTCTTTTTGTAACCAATCACCAGTCCACAAACCAGACTCTAGTAGGTACTACTCGACTTTAGTGTCACTACATTTTGATAAACATGGCCTTGGCACCTTTGGTTTTAAACACTTTGACGAATAGAGTATTTACTCGTATATTTGACCATTTCAGGTCTGAAAAGCTCTCTAATTTATGAGGTTGTCGAAGCTTTGACCGAAGATTGGTCCTTGAGCCATCAAAACTGAGTATTCGTTTTGGCTAACTTCGCAAATAGACTGATTAGCGCGGTCGCCACTTTTCCTCGAGCTTCTCAACTTAAAGTTAGTCAAACTCCTTGTTAATTAGTAAACCTATTACGCAGTTTATCACAATGTATTTATTTATATACATACTTGCCATTTTGTTTATTGCCGGTATTCCCGAAGGGGTAGGCAGAGGTGTAATATTACAACCACATTTTGCCATGAATTTTTAGGTCCCACGTAATAGCAGGCGAGCCTATTGCCGTACCGGGCACATTACCAGACTCCAGACTCTAGATCTTTCACTTACTGTACACGCGCGTAGAGACATTGTGTGTGAAAATGTTTAGGAGGCTAAAGATTGACATAGTCTTCTTTTTATTGCGATTCCACGACGGCGAAGTAAAGTTATTCATAAAACCATATGTAATACACATGCTTTGCATAATTCCCCTAACAGACATACTCATTCCAACCCTCTCGCTGGTATATCCAATTTGATCAACTCCGTCCCGCTACTCGAATAAATCTAATGTTACCGTCGCTAGGGAAATATATATACATCCATAATAACATTGGCATCTCCTACATTGGATTTAGAGTGAAATAGGTGTATTGGATTTACGAAGGTATATTAGTTTACAACGAGACGTTTTCGTATTTTTCAATCTGTGATTGATTGGTTACAGCTTTTACGGAGTTCAAATGTGGAAGACGTTAATCAAAGTTAAAATTATTTCTTCATTTAGGTTAAAATGTGACGCTTATGAATGGAACTTTTTAAAATTAATTACCATAATTACTTAATGTTTGTTTTTCGTGTGAGCGTGTGGCCAACTCTGGTGTCTCCGACATGGCCTAACGATTCTTATCCTTAGACAAGAACTGGGACCGACAGCTTTACGTGCCCTCCGAAGCACGGTAGCGCTCAGATGTAAATGCCACACACGGTCACCCATCCAAGTGGTGACCTGTGCAAGCGTTACTTAACTTTGCCGATCCGTTTCGAACTGCAAGCCAGGTCTCGCCATGAGCGCTACATTACTTAATGAATCCACACTTACATTTAGTGCCTCGTTCGCAAAGTAACAGCGTAGAACCAAGAGAAAGAACGGACAGTAAAACTTTAACGTATTCGGCTTGCAGTGGCACATAGTATAGTTCTGCCTCGTTCACACGGCACGATGTTCATACGTCTTTTATCGAATAGTAACTGAACAAGCGTTTAGTAGTTATCCTTCTTTTGGAGAAGTCGCGCGAAGAAACTTTCAATAGACATCCGAAAGTAATTAAAAAACTTATTTTCATCGTTTCTAAGTTTTTCGTATAACTTATCAAATAGTTTAGTACGCCCTGTTTCTTCATTTATAGGATGTACCCAAAACATTCTGCTCTGCCGGCGGCGAAACCGTTTGCGCCTTCGAATGTACCAATATAAAAGAACAACCAAGCGTGGATCCATCACTGACGTCTTTTCACAATCGCAACTCTGTGAAGACTGTGGCTATTCGTTTTTTACACGTAGGAAAATCTACCGTGTGAACACCCAGGTGATTGTACGTTAAAAAACCGAATACAAGGAAAACATGCAGTACAATGCCGTGTGAACGAAGCCTAAGGCTTCGTTCACACGGCATTGTACTGCACGTTTTTTTACACCGCTTATACGTTTAAACGAATACTCAACGGACTTGTCAAGCAAATCGAATGAACTTTAACGTATTCGGCAAGCTGTGGCACATAGTATAAGTTCTGCCTCGTTCACACGGCACGATGTTTATACGTTTTTAACCGAATAGCAACCGAACAAGCGTTTAGTAGTTATCCGTCTTTTGGAGAAGTCGCGCGAAGAAACTTTCAATAGACATCCGAAAGTAATTAAAAAACTTCTTTTCATCATTTCTAAGTTTATCGTATAACTTCTCAAGTAGTTTTAGTACGCCCTGTTTCTTCATTTATAGGATGTACCCAAAACCTTCTGCTCGGTCGGCGGCGAAACCGTTTGCGCCTTCCATTGTACTAATATAAAAGAACAACCAAGCGTGGATCCATCACTGACGTCTTTTCACAATCGCAACTCTGTGAAGACTGCGGCTATTCGTTTTTTACACGAAGGATAATCTACCGTGTGAACACCCGGGTGAGCGTACGTTAAAAAACCGAATACAAAGAAAACGTGCAGGATAATGTCGTGTGAACGAAGCCTTATCTGAAACCGCCCATAAACGTGAAAGTTTATGAGGATCAACGGCGGATCCAGGGGAGGGGGTCATGACCCTGAGCTGGTTCCAGGACTTAGGTGGACCACTAATTGAACATAAAGATTTTATTTAAATATATATTTTGTCACCATACAGATTTTATGTAACTACATACCTTCAATATTTAATTAGTTTATAATATAATAACTTTGTATGATGGCAAACGTTATAGTTTTATTTTATTTATTTATAATAACATACATTGTCTTTACAGGTAATACCCAATGCAACCATATAGACCAGGGTAGATAATTTTTGAAACGATAGAAAATTATAGTAGGATGAAACCCATTGGAAAGGAAAGAGAATATAGCAAAAATTTAAGGAAAATTTAATTACTGGCGATCTGAGGTCGGGAAGTGGATGGGGTTGCGATTTTAAGGGTAAAAAAGGGTTTATCTCGATTTCCAGCAAAACTTCAAGTCCTACGGGAAAAACGTCAATGGCAAAGTTGTAGATAATAAAAAGATCTACAACTTTTGTTTTTACACTTTATTCACACAGCGTCTTAATTTATGTGAAAATTCAAATAACCAAGTTTTTGGTTTTTTATTTTTAACTTTTACAATAGTTTTTTCTTTTACACGAAATTTGGTGAAAACTTGCCTTTTTATGTTCCAAATACACTGTTAATGTTTTTTTATTTAAAATATTTATTTTTACGCCTTATTTTGACTTAATATCGAAATAAAACCCTAATTTTCAATTGAACATTCTCACGTCAATATATCAGCTTTCTTTTTTAAATTGTTCGGCGTTTTGTTCGTTGAAATCTTTACTTTCTGATGGTGTGAATAAAATATACATTACTACGGTAAACGTTCTCAGAAAATGCAAAGAAATGAAACAACCTCGAGACCGATTTTTTTAATCACAATGTACAATTTTGAGCGATTTATTACAAATTAACACTTTGATTACTCGAAAAATATAAGATTCCTTGCTACATTGATAAGAAAGAACTTGCAAATCGAGAAAAGGGGAAGGGCTAGGTGGACCTGGGCCTTACTGCTTGTTATTCCGTATCAGCTGTAAAAACAGTTAGTCAGTATTTGAAACACAGAACAGTGAACAACATCATTCATAAAAATACATGTCAGGGCTGGGATCCACCTAGCCCTTTCACACTTCTCTTTAAAATAACTATTGATGGGCTCAAATTGTCTGTGGGTCACTCAGGTATATACATTATCTTAAAATAGCAATAAATAGGTGTTTACGCTATAATTTAAAGAAGATTCTATAACTTTCTCAAAATATTTTAAATGTCTTATTAATTATTAACTTATTTATTGAGGTGACGGATTAAGAATACGGAATGTCACCACCCCATATCATCCCATGGGTGTCGTAAGAGCCGACAGAGGGAGCATATTATGCAGAGAACAGCACTGTAAGAGAAGGAAAACTTGATACAAACCCTATACCAACCTGTTTGGCCAGCGTGGTATAGTAGGCCAATTCCTCCTTTCAAAGGAGAGGCCTAGTCCAGAAGTGGACTGTGAAAGGCTGATAATTTGATTGCTAATTTTAGCTGTATATATTGATTTTTAAGTTCTTATTTATCAATGTGGCATGGAATCTTACGTTTTTCGAGTAATTAAAGTGTTAATTTTAATAAATATCTCAAAATTGTACATTATGATTAAAAAAATCGGTCTCGAGGTTGTTTCATTTCGTTACATTTTCTGAGAACGTTTACCTTAGTAATGTATATTTTATTCACACCATCAGAAAGTAAAGATTTCAACGAACAAAACGCCGAACAATTAAAAAAAAAGCTGATATATTGACGTGAGTATTTTCAATTGAAAATTTTATTAGGGTTTTATTTCGATATTAAGTTAAAAAAGGCGTAAAAATAAATACTTTAAATAAAAAACATAAAAATTGTGTTTGGAACATAAAAAGGCAAGTTTTTACCAAATTTCGTGTAATAGAAAAAACTATTGTAAAAGTTAAAAATAAAAACCAAAAACTTGGTTATTTGAATTTTTCACATTAATTATGACGTTGTGTGAATAAAGTGTATACGAAAGTTGTAGATCTTCTTATTACCTACAACTTTGCCATTGACGTTTTTCCCGTAGGACTTGTAGTTTTGCTGGCAATCGAGATAAACCCTTTTTTACCCTTAAAATTGCAACCCCATCCACTTCCCGACCTCAGAGCGCCCGTAATTTATTTTTCCTTTAATGATCGCTATATTCTCTTCCTTCTCCAATGGGTCTCATCCTACTGTAATTTTATTTAACTTTTTACTGTTTTCTAACGTATCTGCACTGGTCTATTACGTCCAAAACCGGTCCAAAAGTAAAGATCCAGCATGAAAAAAGAAATTTGAAATTAATGTAATGCCAGGATCGTAGCAAATGACGGACCACAGTCTCTGCCTACCCTTTCCGTAAACAGGCGGGAATCTATGTATGTATGTATAGCAAACATTCGTCCTGTTTAAATAACGTACTGCTAGAGAATGGCCATTTCTCACTACGAGAAGAGTTAGTCATAACATAGACCACCACACTGGCTAAGTGCGACAAAGACAGAGAATACGTAAAACATGGTAAAACACAAAAAAAAAGAAAAAAGATACGAAATGTAAAACAATAAGTTTTTATTTTCTTTAAGTGAGTTGGCAAAGACAATCCTGTTTATTTATAGTATCGAGAGACGAGATGCTCGTTCGTTTTCCTCACATAAAACCTCTTCCAAGATTTACGACTTTGATAAACAGATGTCTACCAAGAACAGTAAATATTTTACTCAAAAACAGAAAAGGAAAATCTTGCTAAATATAAAAAATATTTTTCTTGCGTAAGTACTTTTAGAATGTAATAAAAGCCTGATTTACTCGTCTTGGTTTTTTTATGAGATAAGAGGTAAACGAGCAAACGAATCGCATAATGGTAATCAATTACCGCCGCAAATACAAGACCCGTAGTCAAGTAGATAGCGTATGCGACTGCTGATCGGAGGTCCCAGGTTCGATTCCCGGGTCGGGCAAAAGTGTTACTGAGTTTTTCCAAATTCTCAGTAGTAGCACGGAGTCTGGTGATGTGCCCGGTAACGGCAATAGGCTCGCCCCCTATTACGTGGGATCAAAAAATTCATGGCGAAATGTGGGTGCAAAATTACACCTCTGCCTACCCCTAGGGGATACAGGCGTGAGTCTATAAAAAAATACAAGACCAGAAGAGTCACTAGTGCGTTGCCGGTCTAGACGGCTAAAGGAAGAGGAAAAGGGGCGAGATGAGAAAGAAGGAGACGGGAATGGAGCATCCAAGACTCTCACTTATCGAACGAAACGCAACAGCATAGATACAGTTACTTTACGTCGATATGCTGTGAGAGGGTAGTACTTTCCTGGTCGAGCTGGCCCATTCATGATGAAAGCAGCAAGGCTTCTTCTATCTCAAAATTATAACCTCAAGGCGAGTGGTAAACTTCTGGTCGTAAAACAGACTCGTATATAAGACCAGACGGTATGTCTTTACTCCCATGGAAGTTGGGTAGGCCTTTGGTGTGGGACGCAACGTGAGTCGATAACCTTGCGGCATCTCATCTTCCTGGCACAGCGGGTTATGAGGGCGCTGCTGCTGCTACAGCGGAGACCTTAAAACGGCGCAAATACGTAAACTTAGTTGGGGATTACGTAGTTGAGCCGTTTGGGGTCGAAACGTTGGTGCCATGGGGTCCAAGTGCGAGATCTCTGTTTAGAGATCTCGCAAAGAGGCTGGTCGACGCCTCGTGTGACCAGAAGACTGGAGTGTACTTGGCCCAAAAGTTAAGCATTGCCATACAACGTGGCAATGCTGCCAGCGTTTTAGGCACGCTCCTGGTCGACGGCGATGTGGAAGACTTTTATGACGCCCTCTCAATTATTTTATTTTCTGTTTTGTATGTTCTGTATATATTTTTCTTAGGATAGTATTTTAAGATAACTAAGTTGTAATATACCTAAATAATATGTACATTGTTATGAAATAAATTAGTTACTCCCAACTCGTATATTATTTTCTACACGATAGCTTATCGTAATACTCTAGGTAAGCTTAAGTATCACCTATAGACTTGTTTACACGATACGGAATCTTGGGTCATTTTAATTATAACCAGCACCATATTCCTCCACTCATAATCTAATATTTTTATCCTACTCTCCACTATTACACCCTCAAGGGTAATTATAAATACACGCAGTTTAGAAACCTAATAAATCTACCAATAAAGAAATCTACATAAACCAATATTGTCCCAATTCGTTTCATTATCGATTGGCGATGGAATCGTAATTGTTTCTATCCATCACTATTAATATTCTACAGACTTAAATCATTGCCAGCAGATGGCGGGCAATGATAAATTAACATATCATATTTTCCACAAGTTGTTAGCTACCTGAGGCGAAGCGGTCAGTTTTTGTGCCCGAAACACATTTGTCAAATGTCTCCAACGGAATGGAGGTTTGATGGAACATCTAAAATTACTTAGCGTTGGGTAGCGAACGATATTAAGCACGGTCAGCTCGTAATCTATGCGGATATATTATACTCTATAGACTCTGACAAAAAACGCAGTGTTTGACAATATTAATATGTAGGAATTCGTAGCAATACATTATGTACCACCATAATTGTCTTCTACTTAATTTTCTAGAGAGCGGCGATAGCCCAGTGGTGTACCTGCAGTAAATAAATATGCGAAGGGGTTGTGTAATACACCCACATTTCGCATATTTATTTACTCATTATGTTACTCTGCCTACCCCTTCGGGGATAAAGGCGTGAAGTTATGGTATGTTGTGTGTTCTTTTTCAAGTGAGAATTGGTGTAAGTAGTAGTGAGACCAATGTCGAAGCGTTGAAGAAAATATTCATAACATACAAGACTTTGCACGCAGCTCCGCGCGAGAAGTATACACCGAAACCTTTCTCAGAAATCTCAGTATCTATTGGTGAAAATCGTATAAAATCCCGTTCCGTAGTTTTTGAGTTATAATCATCATTAGCCCTTTATACTCTCCCACTGCTGGGCACGGGCCTCTTCCCATTATGAGAAGGGCAAGGCCATAGTCCACCACGCTGGCCAAGTGCGGGTTGGCAGACTTCACATGTCTTTCGAGAACATCATGGAGAACTCTCAGACATGCAGGTTTCCTCACAATGTTTTCCTTCACCGATTAGCAAGCGATAATTAACAATTTAATACGCATTTAACTCCGAAAAGTCATTGGTTCGTGCCGTGGATTCGAACCCGAGACCCTCTGCATAGCAGTCTGTCGGTCTCGCCTTCATATTAATAGTCAGAACGGCTGGGTGATTTTATAGTATAATTCTTACTTTAAAGCGATCGCGACTTGTATCATAGAAGGCGTACTATCTCGAAAGTTTCAAACTATTTACACCAATGACCTTATATAATCGTTTGTAATTCATTAAACAAGTTCAAAACACCCAAATGAACATTAATAAAATGCCTGGAACCATTTCCTTTGCACAACAAAGAGAACAATTTTTCATACAAACGATTAATTATTTCATTCAAACAACGATTGTGTCGGTTTTGACAATCAGTTGGTTTTATTGATTGGTACGGCAAATTCATGATGGAATTTTGTTTGTCAATTTTCAGGTTTTCGTAGTAAGCCAAAAAGAAAAACGCGCCGATGGACATAACGTCACTATAAGGCTCTTTCAGTGTATTATTATAAAACCGTAAAAATAAAAGGATTAAATTAAAGGACCAAGCTTTTCTGTCCTTGCTCTCTTTCTCCATTTGATTGACAGATACGACGATAGGGGTTGACTTTGTCTCTGGCACTTAATCTGTGTCGTCCTTAAAGTAAAATCTAATAATCTGTCAAATCAAATTAAGGCACACTGCAACAGAACAATCGCTGTACAGCTGCAGCACTTCCCTGTTTCTAATGTTGCGGTAGCGGTACGCGCGCTGATAACCCACCGTTTGCTTTTTATTTTGATGTCATAAAATAATATACTGGGTGTAAGTTTTTTTTTTTTTTTTCATTTATTTATTTACAGGACCTTTATTATTACACAATATGTTGGTCCTATTGTTACAAAACAACAATCCAAATTATAGATAGGTATTACACATTCTGAGCTCATCTACTGTTGCCATGCTCTAAACAACTCATATATCTGTCTAGCGGCTTCTGAGTTGGGTTCAGATAGAATCTTATGACATGCACCTATGTCGTGTCTACTAATATTACAGTCTAAAAATATTTTTTGTCTTGCACTGCGGTTCCGTTCACACTCTACCAGCACATGATGGACGTCTTCAACTACACCACACGTTAGACAATTGGGTGAATCAGTTTGTAAGATGGCGGACCGAAAACCGATACCAGTGATTCAGTACTGAGGCCCTTGGCGGTCGAATTTTCCGGCAACTTTTCATAAATTTCCGATTTATTTTTTTTGTAATTTTTTCATTTATTGTAATGAAACAGACACTGTTGTCAACACGCACAATTTTTTTGAAAGATTCTATGAATTAAATATGTAGGTACAAGGCGGGTATACCCTGACGCGACATAGGCCGCTGCGGCAGGCCGCGGCAGATTATGCGCGCCATGTACAGTCGAACAATTCACCCACTAGGCCACCATAAAGGTGAGAATCGCTCAGCAAGACATCGTTGCTTCCAGTGCTACTTTACACAAACATTGACATTCGTATACAAAACCACTTTCTAGTGTGCCTCGACTCTAGGACCGAGTCAAGGGATTTTTTTTCAAACTGGTACACCGCCGACTTGTTTGATTGTACACCGTAATCGCTGCCGTTGTCACCCGCCGCAATAGCTAATAGTGAGAGTTTGCGTGTTCTTATTTACATTGCTGGTTTTTCGAAAAAGCATTAATTCTTTGATTTTTCCGGAAAATTCGACAGACAAGGGCTTCACGATCATGTACTGAATAAGTGGTATCAATTTTCGGTACGCAGTCCCTTACACCCTGTATTATCTATACATATAATAAAATGGTAGGAAATTCAAAACTGTACATTGAATATTATTTTATATCTACAATCGATACCGAAACAAAAAATATAGTTTTTAGAATTTTTGTCTGTTTATCTGTTTGTCTGTCCGGGATAATCTCAAAAAGTATGGCATAGATTTACTTCAAATTTGGCACAAATATTTTTGGAATGTCGGGTCAACATATAGGCTACATATTATTACGCTATCACCTACGGGGAACGAGCAGTGAACCTTTATTTCTTCAACGCATTCTGTAACAACGTGTAATCCAAAAACGCATATTTGAATGTTGTTGTTATAATGTGTTACACAACATTGTGCATAATAAATTCGATTCCACGGATCTTACTAATACTTTATGTTACACTGTCCCGCGAACCGTAAATAAGCGAAGTGTCCGTGCAGGTACACTCTTTGCTGTCAATTCTTGTCGAACCAACTCAGGATTGCGCTGCCCTATCCGACGAATGGTAGATTCTTATAATCGCTATTTCATTGACATTGACATTTTTATATTTTCTAAGTATAAATTCACGCAAAATGTTATTAAATACTTGAAGATTAATTAATATAATATTCAATATTCAATATGTAATTGCAAATTTTAATGTTATTTAATACATCATATATTAATATTCCTGAATGTTACAGCTCCATTAGTAGGCATGATCCCATTATTTTATTTTATATTCTTTACTATTCCTTTTTTTTCTATATTTTGTAAATTCCTAATCTAATTCTATTTGCAATTAATATTTTTAAATGTACCATTAATTTAATGCTTTGTAGTGTCCCTATTTGTATTATTCTGTTATTGTAATTCGTGGATAATGTTGTGGGCTGCAATATTGTATATCCTATTTCTGTATTTTTAATTTAAAATTGTATTTTGTAGCTGTTTTTTATCCCATAATAAATAAAATAAAATAAAAAAAATAAAAATGTTAACCTTGCCATATATATTTTAAAGCTAAGACATGCTTATTTTTTTCATTTTTTACAGTACAGAATAAATAGTAATAGAGTTAGTACAAAATAAACATAATGGTCACATTGGTGTAATTATTGCTTCTTAATTAATATATTTTCATGTCGCATATGAACTTTAGTGAGATGTGGAACTAGCTAGATCTTATTTACTCACACACAGCCATTTATTTTATTGTTACGTCTGAAGCGGTTTGGCGGATACCTCATAACTTTCCGTTCCCGTTCAAGTACGTACAGTTTTCCCGTGATTGTTTGCTTTATAGCGATGACCATCAATAAGTCGCAGGGGCAGACACTGAGGCCAGCGGTTGTCGACCTCAGGACGAGCTGCTTCTCACACGGGCAGCTGTACGTCGCTTGCTCCCGCGTCACCAGTCCTGACTCTCTTTACATTTTGGCTGCAGACGGCCAAACCACTCATGTTGTATATCGAGAAGTCCTATAACTATGTCTTACCCTACTCTGTATTCCTTATTTTTGTCATCTGCTTCAGTCACTACTTATGGCTTAATTCAGCATAATCACCATAAAGTCATTTATTCAAAGCAGGAACTTTACAAAAGTTTTTTTGAATTTGAATTTGAATAATTTGGTGCTGAATAGCGTTCACGCAGACGACGTCGCGGGCAGCAGCTAGTACTACATACGATTTGTATATTGTGTCCAACCTGTATTATAAGACGAACAGTTAATTGGTGGGTGGTAGCGGTGCCGTTACCTTGCCTTCAGAGTGTGAGACATTTAGAAATCGGGTTCACCAAACACACTTAAAACCAAAACAAGCTGTGTCTAGTCGTAGGTACCTAATATCTGTAAGATATGACTATAGCCACAGATCATATAACAACAGCTTTGAGTAACGCGCTATAATTAACGTCAGCCATTACCTTTAAAAAGGTAAAAATAAAAAGCTTTTATTGTCATCCCAGTTTGTTTCGTTATCAGACATCTAAATTGGTGCGAAGTCCTTTCACTGCCAGCTGCGTGGATTATAAAATGTTATTTGGATTTAGGAACTCCAAAAAAATATATGTCCCTACTGATGACGTTTTTATTAAAGTTATAGACTTGGTATAAAACATTTTCAGTGGCTAAGTTGTTTCATAGACACACGCTTGTTGCCAGAAGGGGTAGGCAGAGACTACGGACCGCCATTTGCTACGATCCTGATGATGCCATTAAACATTCATTGGTTCATACATTTTTAATCTATGATTATGCTTAAACATTTTCCATATAATTTTGTTTGGCTATTTTGCCTTTCTACGTTGCAGTCAATCAATGACGGTCCTGCAAGCAAAACGTTGTATTTTCGTTTTAAAAATATAAAACGGCCTGCATACGCTTTGCTGCTGACTTGAATTTTGTCGGCTTCCAGAACCGTATGACAGTTCTGTAAATGGCAATAGTTACTTATTGTTACTGCTTGAAGTTAAAACTTAAGCTTTTATAAGACTTGGTTTCGGAAGACCTAGCTAAATGGACCCCTCATGGAAAGCCGGAACTTAAGTACTAAGGAAAGTTTTATGCATGCATTACAGAAACAGTTTCAAAGAAATATGCTTAATCTGCTACGTAACATGCAAAATTGACGAGGCTTTCAATTAACTACAAAGATATTACGATGAAAATTAACTACAATGCTAACAATTAATTTCCTTTCAATTATATTTAGTAAGAAACAGTGATATTTTGGCAATGATAACAGAGGTAGAATCTAAATCCGATGGACCGATGATCTAGAAACAATATCGACAAATAGAAATAAATGGATGCGGCTCTAGATGTAGCTCTGTGGTGACCATTCAGAGACACCTTTGTCCCTTTATAGCCCCCTTCTGGCTGACAATGAAAAAAATTGTATATTCGGCCATACCTGTTAAAACAAGTTAAAATTGTCTACTTAAAAGTCTCTTGGAGTAAAGTTTTTTTAGCAAACATAAATCCTACAATAAATCCATAAAATTACAAGCAGCCCGAATTTGAAGGCAAAAGCAATAATTTTTAATAGCATCATCGGAAGTCTTAGTTTTTATTAAGCAAAATTTACTTCAAGCCAAAAAATACTTAGAAACTTGAAATAATTTATGTTGTGGTCTCAGCTGTAGGCGGGAACCACCTGAGCCACTGAAAATTACAAGGATTATACAGCTGTCAAATCGTACGCAAAAAATATGAACGAGTAGAGCTATGTATACACACATCAACAAAGTCTAGGGATATCTTAATCCTAAATTATTTACGAGTTTATAGTTTAGAACCTTGTTAGTTTCCACAAAAAGTTTATATACAGATTAAAACCTCTTTTATTCTATTTTCAAAATTTGAACATGGAAAGAAAAAAAACAAAATAATAAACAAAATATGGCGGCAAATTTGCTAGTAATTCGTTACATTAAAGAAAGTTAAAACTGTTTTATTATAATTATTAATGAAAAGGGTTTTTAATTGTTTTTCTTTTTTAATTTAACGTGACGTACGAACTTTAAAAGTCATGTCACGTCGTCATTTGAGTCGAGATGAAATGTTACGAGCCGTGGGCATGTTAGAAAATGGTGCAATTCAACGCGTCGTTGCTGAGGCCCTACATACCAGTCAAAATGTGATATCAAGGTTGTGGTCACGTTATCGCAGTACTGGAGATGTGGCCGAACAGCACACAGGTAGATATCGTGTTACTACGCAGAGACAGGATCGATTTCTCCAAATGACCGCCAGAAGACAACCCAATATCACAGCGCTGCAACTAGTGCAAAGGCTCCAGGAGGACCACCAGCTGCTGGTAAGCGACCAAACCGTGCGAAGAAGGTTACATGAAGTTGATCTTCATGCTCGAAGACCATTGCGTGTTCCAGCATTGCGACGTGGCAATCGCGGTCGGCGGCTTTCGTGGGCTCGGGAGCATTTACCATGGAGTGACGAACAATGGTCTTTGGTGCTGTTCACCGATGAGTCCCGGTTTGGGTATCACCCGGATTCACGAAGAACACGCGTTTGGAGAGCTCCAGGGAGAGTTAGCCGTCTACGGCACCCTCAGGAGGTCCACCCATACCAAGGCGGGACAATCATGGTGTGGGCAGGAATTCGTCTTGGCGGACGAACCCAACTCGTTTGGATCCAAGGCAGCATGACTGCACAAAAATACCACGAGGAGGTAGTAGAGCCCGTTATTGTCCCACACAGAACTCAAATAGGCCATGAATTTCTACTCATGCACGATAATGCTCCTTGCCATACGGCGCGGCTGGTATCGACCGCTCTCCGAGAGCACGATATTCAAGTTTTGGATTGGCCTGCACAGTCGCCCGACTTAAATCCTATCGAGCATGCCTGGGACATGTTACAACGAAAAGCTTTGAGAGATTTTCCACCAAATTTGACGACTGAACAACAACTTTACGAACACTTGCAAAGGACATGGGACCTCATACCGCAGCAAGACATTGACAATTTAATTTTAAGTATTAACAATCGATGTCGATGTGTAATCAATGTAAGAGGTGGCAACACTGATTATTAATGATTAGATTTTACAAGATTTTTTCCATTTTTATTAAAATTAATAGTTTTTTAAGAAGAAATGTTTGTTGTTATCATACTAATTTTCCATGATGATTAAAAAAATTTTTTTTTTATTTAAAACAAAAAAAAAAACACGAAATGTTTTTTATTTTTATTAAAGACCTTAAAATAATCTATGATTCTTCTATTTACTGTATCAGAAAATTCTTCATAGATTTTTAGATATTTGATGAAATATAAAATATCCCTAGACTTTGTTGATGTGTGTATATTGTGTGTTGATAGAGGCGTGTATTGAATTGTTGTTAATATTGTAGCGATCAGCTACATAGCACATATCACAGCGCCATCTAACCAATGACGACGGAAATACTACGACACGACCGCACCTATCGAAGACGACCCGCCAAATTCGAAAATCCTGAACCGCGCTATCAACTTTCGCGCGCTACGACGCATATATACAACTTCTCAAATACTTCCGTCGGACTGACAGTCCACCAGGCACGATCACCCAGCCTGGTTAGAGGATCCTCCCTCTAGTTGGAGGAACACCACACCTTTCTTCCTCCACAATATATTATTTGATTTTCTTCGTCATTATTTAAGAAAGAGAGGATAGATTTTTGTTCAGAATATGGAAAATCCAACTATAACAATATAATTAAATTAAGTCTTAAAATAATTCGAAACATTTGGGGTCATGCGGTCCAAATGCGAGATCACTTTTTAGAGATCTCGCAAAGAGACTCATAGACGCCTCGCGTGACCAGAGGGCTAGCACGTATTTGGCTTAAAAGATAAGTATAGCCATACAACGAGGTAATGCTGCCAGTCTTCTGGGCACACTTCCAATTGACTGCTATGCGGATGAGTTTCATGACGAATTCTAAATTATAATTTTTAAGTTTTTTAATTTTCTATTCTTGTATATAAGTATTAATTAGTTTTATTAAATTATTTTTAGACTTAATTTAATTATATGATTATAGGTGGAAAGAAATATATAAAGTAATCGTGTGTTCTCTGGATCCGTTTTTAACACTTACGAAATAGGATAAAGCTATACTATCCTCGTTTCCTGAGTAACATTAAATATATGTATAAGGAAATACTACATCCCCCATATACAAATATTACATAGTCGCCTTTTTCACATACTCGACTAGCCTTACTTTTCAACTTTACTCATTCAACTCAGCGCTCATAATTCGCGCCGAACACTTCCGAATCCTTATCACACTGAGCCTCGAAGTCGGATTTAACCAGTTGGCAAGAGCCCGAAGTTGTCAAGTTTCCAAGAAAACTTCAGATAAACTAGCAAACTAAAGCAAAATTAGTTCACTAAATCCATCCGAAACTTACTATCTCGAAGTGTTAGTAGTCTCGGGGGATGAGGGTGAGAGGTCACAAAAATTTGCGGCCCTCTCAAGGACCGACCGCGATATGTAATTATGGACTGAAGCTTTTTCGGCCTCGGGCTTTGGGTTAGTCCACAAGCATATTACGTTAAGTGATGTTGGTCATCTATTTTTAGGCTGTTAATTTTTGAAGTGATTAAACAAATTTTAGGCGAATAGTAAAATATTGAATGTGAATTAGAAAATTGGAAGGTTTATTTTAGTTAAATTTGAGTAAACTTTTAGTTGATTAAGTACTTGAGTTAGATTGCAAAGAAAAATTAATTATCAAAAACAATTAGGTAATTAGAAAACGACAATCAAACATTGGTGCATTTGGGAATTCGCATTTTCTGCACAATCAAGTTTGAAACTATCCTTAGAACATATCGCATGATTAATTTCATAATTACTATATGTATGTGACTGACTGACTGACTATTTTTACCTAATAAGTAGTAGTTACTTTTTTTTTTCAAGACATGTCTCGCTCTAGGGATATACTTATCTTGTTTCGCTGGGGACTCTTACATCACAGAACCAACGCTCGAAATACGAATTACGCCTTACGTAAAGTAAGTCAAGGAGAATCATTTTCAAGGGGGGTCCTAGGTACAAGGCCGGCAAGGGTAGCACTGGCTGTAAAAGGTGTGAAGATGTTTTAATTTCTATAAGCATGAGCAATTTTGTATCACCCTAGGTTTTCATAACAATGACAATTTCAAGATGACTATAATTGACTTTTTTCAACTTGATGGGAGTGAATGAAGCAAGAGAGGTATGTCAGGATCGTAGCAAATGGCGTTCCGTAGTCTCTGCCTACCCCTCCGGGTAACAAGCGTGAGTCTATGTATGTATGTCTGTATTTGAGGGTATTGCATCACCATGCCTTACCCTCCCAGCGCCCATGTTCAAAAGCTATTGATTACAAAATATCTGAAAGTATATTTTCCAGATCATTCAAAAGCATTTCATCAAATTTAAAACCATATCGATTAAAACGTTAACCCCAAAACGATTAAAATGGCCATTAATCCATTGAAAGAGGATACGGATCTAATAGGCTTATGCCCCTCATCTATTACGTTAATGACGACCAATTATAATACAAATATGACATCAGCGAAGAGGCAACAAGATTATTTGTTTTATGAAAATCTCATTCGGTGATATTAGATGAGTAACTATAGTTTAGGAGCTATAAGTATTGGTAAAGGAATTAATAAATTCAACCGAAATTACCAAATAAGAATAACTATAAGTAAATAACCATCAACATTATCACATACTGTCCAGAGTCTTTTTTGTTTAAAAAAAAATACTGATCGCACTGGCATTTATTTCTGTGTTGAGTACCTAAACAAATATTCAAGCATAGGCATTAAGAACACCCAGACTTCTCGTGGCATTTGAGGCGCCGCAGACACCTCGCCACCCGTTATTTTTATAAAAAGTAGTTTTAGTTTTACACCTAGACATTGTTTTAGTTTTACACATTAATAAAACGATAAGAAATAATTAACTAACTAATTTCGTCCTAGCTTTGTCCTAAAGTGCTCCAATACCTCCAATATCTTAGAGTCCAAGGTCCACTTGCTTAGCCAAATTTCACCGTATACAAGCTGCTATTACACACCGCAAAGAAAAATGTAAAATGGATGACCTAACCACAGAAACGCGTCTAAATTTTAATACATATTCGGCAACAGTATTGTTAAAAGCATTCTTCAGGGCATTTTTGGACGTACACCACAAAGTATGCGTCGAAAGAATGTTCACTACCATGAATCACGTTTTAAATCAAATATTTTCTACCAGAGCAGTAAGTTTCCTTACGTAATATAAGTTTTGGTTAGTCTAACAATATTTTGTCCGAAACAAATTAACAAACTTAAATTGTACTGTCAAAACTTTCAACTTAAATCTTTTGTAGTAACTTTTAATTAAATGTTAACAATTTCATTCAGTCAATAGCAAATTATCTTGTTATGAACATAATATTTTTAGATAATTCTTAAAAAGGATTCTGCAAAACTTATGCGTTGGCCGGGAATCGAACCCGGATCAACTGCTTGGAAGGCAACTATGCTGACCATTACACCACCAACGCACGTACCTTAAACGCCGAACAAGGCGTGTATAAGCCTGTTATCAGTAACTAAAAATAATGTTTTATTATCTAACACACACGTTTAGTGACTATGACCTTTCTTTGATTAATTAGACACGCGATATGAACAATAGAAACGTAATTTAGTAATTAATTTTAGTTTTATTGAACATTTTTTTAGTATCTTCTTGGGTTTACGCGAATGTTACACATTGAAATTAAGCTACAGTTTACGAATTTTGTCGTGTTATATTGGTTTCACTTAGTTATTACATTTAATCTTATAACAAATTAAAAATGTAGTTTCTAGATCTTTCGGTTTAAATTTAATAACTAAGTGAAACCAATATATCGCGATAAAATCCGTAAACTTTAGTTTAATTCCAATTTACATTTTTACTTCAGTTTCGTAACTAAGATTTAAAATGACTTAAAGAAAATTTTCCTTTAACTCCAGCACACAAATACTATTAAATTGCAAACAAAAACGTCATACAAAATCGGCTTCAAAAACATTTCCTGAAAATTGGATTGGACTTAACTGAAAGTACAAAGAACATTTCTCAGAACTTGATGGGAACAAACTGAAAATAGACACCTTCTTCCAAACAACTGAAAATCTACTACTAATAGGGATTAAAATCGTACTGCAACCGAGAAGCTAGAAAGTGTTTATTGAAATTCGTACCTACTCAAACGCACGTAATGCAATACAAAAATTACAATAGAGTTGCAAAAACGCTACATACCTAATAGGAACGGGTTTTAAAATCGTATGCGCACTTGCAGCGTATAATTATGAAGACAACATCTAGTTTTTACCCTAAAGTAAGTACTGGACGTGATCTACAATAAATAGCATATGGACTCTTTTCATACTACAAGAATATTCCAATCCTGATAATGACCGGTCATACTACAGCATGGGGCTGATGTGAATAAACCGTTGAACTACGAAACGAAAAAACTCATTAAGCGGAAAACGACTCACAACAGATGTGTTGTAGTCATTGTAAAATATCCACATCCAAAAATCGTATACTGTTATGAAAACGGTCATGACGCGATGTAGCATTCACAGCAAGACTAGACAGTGGGCTTCGAGTCATGGGTGTCGTATTATAGAATTACAATGCATTGTGGCAAATATATCCAAATTTTCAATCGGAATGAACGATTTCAAAAATTAAAAGATTTTTTTATTTTGTATGGTACCTATTGTTAAAATCATTTATATTTTATTTCAATAACTTTTTCTGAAAAGTTCGTTAAAAACTTTTTATACAGTACAATCACTTTGTTCCATACCAAAAAAGAAGACCCGAAAGTTGTAACAAAAAGGTGAAACAAACAATGTTCTTAAACAGTTTTTTTTGTCTTCTGTAGATTCAATAGTAAAGTCTCTACACAGTTCCATCAAAGGTAATTACATCACCATCAGCCGGCCTTAGGGGCCATTCATAAATTACGTAACACGTATGGAGGGGTTAGGGGGTCGGTGAAGTTTGAGAGCAACTGTGACAAGGATGGGGAAGGGGTCAAACCGTCATGAAATCGTTTGACGTAATTTATGTTTTTTTTTATGGTAATAGGCGGCAAACGAGCAGACGGATTGCCTGATGGTAAGCAATTACCGCCGCCCATGGACACAAGCAACACCACAGGAGTCACAAGTGCGTTGCCGCCCCTTTGGGTTGGGAAAAAGGATAGGATGAGGAGTGGGATGAGAGAGAAGGAATAGGGGATAGGGCCTCTGGCACTCTCACTCACCGAACGAAACGCAACAGTTTAGGTACTGTTACTTTACGTCGATTTTCTGTGAGAGGGTAGTACTTCCCCGGTTGAGCCGGCCCATTCATGCTGAAATCAGCAAGGCTCTACTACCTGGAAAATGGATGGCCGCTTAGTTGCCAATGCTGAATATAGGCCTCTCCAATGGCATGCCACTGCGCTCATTCTTCATCTCTTCTTCGCTATCAGGGGTAATGTACTCAATTTGAAATCATGAAAGACAGCAATGCATTCACGATCATAATAATCACTGTTTCATCCGACTGTTGATTTCTCTGCCCTTAATTCTGATGCATAACAATTCGCTGCAGATTTTCAGCAAATGGTTTGTCATATAAAGTTTAACAATGTCCGCCATTATGCTGCTTCAAATTGAAGAGATGCATTTAATTGTACATTAAGATAAAAAGAAGTATATGACGCTTTTTATGCCGACTTTTTGCTTTAATGGTTATTACTGCATAATATACGGTTTATTGGTTTGAGGGATCGTTGGTCCAAAGATAGGTCTGAACTTATGTTTACTGCTGATGAGGTCTTCTGCTGACTTATCATTATTACGAGCTTAATTTTTCCCTCTGCTCAGCTGGGCAAAGGCCCTTGAGTTCCTGCCAAAACTTTTGAAAAGCGTCCAATTCATCACGCCAACTAATCCTTGACCTGTCCCGTTGCCGGTTATTGGCAGTGATATAATGTTTTTTTATGTAAGAGAGATCTAAGTAGCAGAGCATTCTAGAAAGTAGAATAGGGCATACTTGTGAGGGTTGCTTTGCATATCTAGAATTAGTAAACTGACACAAGGAGTGCCACTATATGATTTTCTGTTTAGAGGCGTAAGATACATATACGGCAGCATGCTATAAATCATACTGCGCACTATATTCAATGCTCTGATATTTAACATCACAATAATTATTAGAGAATAAGAGGAACCGTCCGTATGGTGACGGCCGTGGAATAAAAATAACTACCTCATGTCATTCTCAGGGTGTCGTCAGAAGTGACTAGGGAAAATAAACGAAGCAAATCTCTAGAAGAGACGGAAAACTCTACATCAATCCCCGTATCAACCCGTCAGACCAGCATGGCATAGTAGACCAAATCCTGCTAATGATTCACAATAACTCTGTTTTTGTCGAAATATTCCACAGCTGTTTATGTTTTATGTTTTTATATTCCCTCTACGGTCCAGTGGATAGCGTATGCGACTGCTGGTCGGAGGTCTCGGGTTCGGTTCCCGGGTCGGGCAAAAGTGTTACTGGGTTTTTTCAGAATAAAATTCTCAGTAGCAGCACTGAATCTGGCCCCTTATTACGTGGGTACTCGTTAAAAATTCATGGCGAAATGTGGGTGTAATATTTACTCCTCTGCCTACCCCTTCGGGGATACGGGTGTGAGTCTATAAATAACACCAGTTACAAAGCACAAGAATCAATAAAAAGCAGAGAAATAACCCATTTTATAAATCCGTCATAAACCAATATGCCGAACTACCGACGTAGAATCTGCAAGAGCTGTCACCATCTCAGACATCCTGAATAGAACGCCAAGTTTCGCTCGTAAATCACTATGCGTCGTCAAGAAGTTAGCTACGTCCGAACTTTTTGTTATAAAATCAATAGCTATGAATAAATAAAAAGTTTTGTTTAGGTCGGAGATTTGGGCAGTCAGCTAGCTTGAGACGGTAGGCACTGACCTGAAAATGACTTATTTTTTGGGACATTTCTGAGTTGACTTCACGAATGGCGTCGTGGTTAAAGTAGTCACCTCGTAGATCAGAATGGCACGAAATAGTCTAGTCTTAAAACGTGAGTATTCACTAAAGAAGATTTTTAAAATGCCTCCCCTAGAAAGGAGGGTTAAGAAATAAGAGGTGACAGCTTCTCCATAGCTTTTGAAGCAAGCGCTATAAGAATAAGGCAATACTGGTAGTCCATACTAATATTATAAATGCGATTGTGTATTTATTTATATTATGGTGTGATTCTGACATCTGTGAAGAAGCTGGAGATCGCCATACTTTTACTGCAAAACCCGCCTCCCACGTGGGTGAAGTCACGAGCCACGAGTTTTATTGCCCGTTCTTTCTCGTGGTTCTACCTATTGCTTTGCGAATGGGCAGTAAATGTAAATGTAGAAGCATTAAGTAATGTACATTAAAATTTGACGTTCATAAGCGTCACCTTGTGACCTCGATGAATAAATGATTTTGACTTTGACTTTGTACAAAATAATTCTGTCGTCAATTATCGAAACAACATTGACATTACAGAGCAGTGACCCCTTAAGAGACAGAGCAAAGACGATGCGGTCAACTGGAAGATTCGGAACATTGTCAAAGTTAGTAGCTTTAAGGTCGCCGGAATATTGAGAGGAAAAATGTGCGTCTTAATTAAAAAGATCATTGGTCCAGTCTAGTAAATGTAGGTACATTACTACTGCAGTGACGATTTCATTTTTAATTCTTAATCAGGCAAGTATAGAGAGATTAATGAGACATTCTTTAGAATATAATTTTATGAGCATGGCTCACCCAGACTCCAAGCCCTTGCCCTGGAGCCCGGGTGCCATAATCATAGTGAATCGACAGTGTATTAGGCTTTCGGCAGAACGACCGAAAGGAATAAACATATTCCACGGGTTAAATCAATTTATTATATGGTATGAGCTCTTTTTAACGCCAGTAGGGACCGAATTAGATTTGTCTTTTTGTGACCAATCACCAGTCCACAAACCAGACTCTAGTACTATTCGACTGTAGTGTCACAAAGTTTTGATAAACAAGGCCTTGGCACCTTTAGTTTTAAACACTTTGACGAATAGAGTATTTGCTCGGATATTTAACCATTTTAGGTCTGGAAAGCTCTCTAATTTATGAGGTTGTCGAAGCTTTGACCGAAAATTGGTCCTTGAGCCATCGAAACTGAGTATTGGTTTTGGTTAACTTCGCGAATAGACTGATTAGCGCGGTCGCCACTTTTTCTAGTTAAAGTTAGTGAAACTTCTTGTTAATTAGTAAACCTAATACGCTGGTTATCACAATGTATTTATTTATATACATACATGATTGATGGTTAATTGAAAATGAAGCAGATTTCTAATAGAGGAGGTAGTTAAGGAAGCTCTTATTTTGTAAAATATAATGATGGAATAGACCAACGACAATCATTCAGAAAAACGTATGCATACTTATATTTTATTAGTTTACTAGTGGGCATTAAAGTCCACATGACCTCATCACCAGTTATTCAATAAAACATAGTGAATCATGCATGAGGAATCTGATGGGAGTAAATGAAGCAAGGGAGATATGTCAGGATCATTGCAAATGGCGTTCTGTAGTCTCTGCCTACCCCTCCGGGAAACAGGCGTGAATCTATGTAATATGTATGTATGTACATAGTGAAAAAAGTCAAGATAACTTGTTTATCACCATCAGCAACTAATATATTTCACTAAAAGATTTTTATCCCAATGGTTGCCATCGAAAATAAAACTCATCCCAGTTGCATCTAAGACTTGTCACCTTGGAGCCCGACGTCCGCTTACCAGTAGATATAACCAGATATGACAGAATATCAGCTTGTCTACAGCACGTCTGCCGTCTGAACTCAGCAATCCAAAAGGATAGCCATATTCCATGGGATATTCAATTCATTCAACCCATATTTTTATATCGCTCACTATTGTAAACCATACATACATACATAGACTCACGCCTGTTTCCCCGAAGGGGTAGGCAGAGGCATATTAAACGCCCACTTTTCGCCAGTGTTTTGATCCCACGTAATAGGTGGCGAGCCTATTGCCGCTTATTGGGACATTTTGTTTGCCGTCGCCTCGTCCGTTGATTGGCAGGTGCACCACTTGCAGGTGAGGTTGGCTTGGGACCTTGTTCTTGGTGGGAACCCTATGCACCCACCACCAATGTTTACAAATCAAAAACATTTCGAGTCGGTTTCTGAATTAATTTTCCCGCAGATGGAAATGAACAAATACTGTTAAATAAAAAAAAAATTGTCTTGGATCAGTGATTGTGGAGATGTCTATATGGATACAATATTTATTTACTGTTTAAATTGGATTTAGTAGTTTCGCATGAATTTGGTTTGCACGAAAAGTGCAAAACAACACTTTTTAACATTGATTAATAAAAGTACTAGGTGGCTTTTCGCATGGAGCTTTATTTTAATGTCAATCGACCAGTTCATACATAAAACTAAAAATGTTAAAAATCCCTTGATCTCGTCTAAGCCAAGAGCTTAGACTAGATCGAGGGATTTTTAAAATTTTTAGTTTTATTCATGAACTGGTCTGAGTTTTATAAAACCTAGCCACGAACCACTGCGATTAAAAAGGCTTTCGATTAAAAAGAAACGCACACAAATTGGTTCATTCATTCAGGAGCTATGGTGCCACAGACACACAGCTACATAGGTCAAACTTATAACACCCCTCTTTTGTCGAAGGGGTTCAAAAATTAGTAGGCCATACGCAGGAATTATTTATATAACAGAAATTAAAATAAAGGGAAAAGTGCAGTTGTGTGAAGCTTGCAATTTATAATGTCGTTTATTATTAAAGGAATATTGTTTTGATCAGTTCAGTTGTTTCCTTTGCGTGACGATCTTTAGGCACCGTAGAGTAATACAAAATCTGTTCAAGATATATGGCAACTTCCGATAAAAAAATCGCAAAATCGAGTCTGAAAAGGGTCCTATATCCATAAAATGCACCCTACAAAAGGACATCTTAAATAACATTTCTATCAACCCTTTCGAAGAAAGAAAGGAGCGATGTGAGCATCTATCGCTTGGTGTTATTTGGAATATGCCTATATGTTTTTTTTTAATTAGTTTAGTATTTCAGTTTGTACTCTTATCGAAATTTGCTGTAGAATTTGCTAATGTTTAGCGTGAGATTTTACCTGTTATTGAATCATTTCGACTACAGTTTGGTATAGATTATATACTTGATCAGATTTAAGTATACTTCAAGCAATGTAAAGTATTTAACACAAACCTTTATTAAAATAATACATTCATAGAATCTTGCCTGTGTATGCCTTTATGTAGATGAATGTTAGCAAATCATGTACCTTATAGACATTAGCTAGTATTGTAGGACAAGTAGACAGATTGTTTTTTTATCTACTCTGATTTTCCAGCTTGTTATTACTAATGTTAAACGAAAAATACATCAACACAGTTTTTAAGACAAGGCATTCGAACTAACTTATAAATAATGTCAAATATTAGGTGTCAAACGATAAATACTATTTTATCAACGTAAAATTATTAATATTACTTATCATCCAATTTGTACGCCAGATTTATCTTACTAAAGCAATACCAAATCTGGCAAAAATATACAGGTTTTTGCCAAAAAATCACAAAAATTTAATTCTGTAAAGAAATCTTCACTGATATCTAAGTACAAGCAACAAAAATGTACTAAACTACTAGCGGCTAAATCACTAAAACCGCAACCATTGCTGTCCTCTTAACACAATAGCTTAGCAGCTGACCCAAAAGACCAGCATTCTATTATGCAGTTGGTCCAATTTCTCGTGTCGCGTCCAAGGTCGGAATGAACCCAAAAATATGAAGCCACAATACTAGACACTACATGAGCTACAATCAATAGTTAACCACTCACTTGTTCAAACAGGCATTATCCGAAAGACATTCCGAGTTGACGATATTACATTACATACACACAAAGTTTACATGAAAAAGAATAACCAACAAAAATTGTGAAAGGGAAGGAAACATTTAAGGAAAGGAATTCGGCTCACACCAACTATTCAAAACAGCTCTGTCCCCCAAATTACTGCAATGCGTTTTTTTCTAAAACACTGGCAAATAAAATTTCGTTTATATCGTATATTTATTGGATTGAAATAATAAAGGATTTATGTTAAGTAAATCAAATAATAATGTGGTTTTTGTTGGGTTATTTTTTGGCGGAGCCAGTATGCCCCCCGCGTCCGTACCGCGGCGCTTCGCCGCTTCGACTGACGGGCAAGCGCCCCCTGGCGGGGTGGGAGTACCTTTCTATACTTATGTGTTTACATCTTAAATGGGGTGTGCACAGAGTAGGGTGAAAATCAGGCTGTACATTGGCCTGTTTCATGAAAAGAGCAATCGTGTTTGGTAAGACGGTATCGAAAGCCATTAGGTGTGCGTCTTTTGTTCGTCGAGTCCTAGCTGTTGGGAATGTAGCGCGAATGTTTTGTACTGCCTAAACGTGTGGAAGTTCAAAGAATGTAGATGGCTAAAAATGTTTCGACTTTAAATTTTTTGCACTGCCATGATGAAAAAAAGCAGCGATAACCGAGTGGAGAGACCGACAGACTGCTACGCAGTGGGTCTCGGGTTTGAATCCACGGCACGCACCAATGACTTTTCGGAGTTAAGTGCGTATTAAATTGTAAAATCGCTTGCTTATCGGTGAAGGAAAACATCGTTAGGAAACCTGCATGTCTGAGAGTTCTCCATAATGTTCTCGAAAGACATGTGAAGTCTGCCAACCCGCACTTGGCCAGCGTGGTGGACTATGGCCTTACCCTTCTCATAGTGAGAAGAAGCCCGTGCCCAGCAGTGGGACAGTACATAGGGCTGTTGATGGCTGCCAAGATGTGATCGACAACGACTAAATAACAAAGCAATTATTAATATAGTTTAGCAAGTGAACGTTAAAATCTGAGGATCGTAGCAAAGTACCGTGATGAGCATGGTTCTACCGCTACGGTACCTCGACGGACAACGCAGTGGTTTCAATGAATTGGCCCGAAGAACCTATTGATGAGTCTGACACAACCCCGCCACATGTCCTAGGAAGCGATAGTGAGCCCTTAATTTTGATGTCGACCGCGATGACAAAAAAGCTACAGCTCTGTCAAAGTCGTCATATTCGTATGTAGAATGATGTCAAAGTATTGTAAAACATCAGTAGCTAAAGTTGGACCTTTACAAAGATATTTGTCACGCGAAATCACAGTGTATTTTTGTTGACAATAGTATATGACAGAAAGCTGGGTATCGGCAAAGAGCTCAGATATTTACATAGAGGCGCATTACCTATGGGCTAGAAGAAGAGAAACTTTCTGTGACCCAAATTGCCGCTTGGCGGCGTGGCAGTCGCGCTGTGACAGCTGTCTCTACGAGAGCAAGAGAGACGAACGTTCCTCCTGTGCATCTTAACTATGAGAGCAAGAGAGACGGAGAACGACGCCAGCGCCGCCAACGACGCCAATTACGAACTACACTGGAGACAGTCTCCACTTGGAATCGGCACACGAAATACTTAAGAACTGATCTTCTATGTAAATCTGTATTCATTGGTATCGGTTTCACACACGTTCTAGTTTTCAAAATATGTTAATATCTACAAAGTGTCTAACATGTGTAAGTACTTAATTTACTTATGATTTAGTACACATGAATTTGCTACCATATTATTATAACTTTAACTAGTTGCACAAACATTTATACGTTTCAAACTACAAACATGCTTTACCTACTATCCACTGAGCTGACTAATTCTAATAGCTTTATCTCATTAGCGATTTGTGAACTCATTTAAGGCTACACGTTTGATTGATTTTAAGTAGCTAACTGTCCATTGAATTGTCGAGTGAGCTTTGCTCTAAAAACATTAATAGATTCGGCACTTTTAACTAAAACATGGAATATTCCCTTGCCAAAGCATATATTTTTTACTTTATAATATTTTAGCAGATTCACACAACACCATCTAGTCCCAAACTAAGCAGAAGCTTGTACTATGGGTACTAGATAATGGATAAACATACTTTTTTGTTAATACATACATGTTATACATAGAAACACCCAGAGCAAAACAAACATCCATGTTCATGTACACAAATGTTTGACTTGAGCGGGAATCGAACCCGCGACCTTCGGCGTAGCAGTCGCTTACACTCTCGCGGCGCCAACCGGTCGTCATTTTGATCACTTTAAACCTTTTATGCGGCATGAAAGAAAAAGGAATGAACATGGAAAACATATTTTAACAAACTAAAACACAGCCATTATATACCCTTTCAGTAAGTAACCGTTACTACAACTAAAGCAAATGTCTAGTTGTATTCTTTGAGAATAATCACAGGAGCGGACACATACAGCTACCCAAAAGCTGAGAGACGGAGCAGAAACGTCACAAAAAGAAGAAAGAAAGGAGAAAACTCATTTATTCTGGATATGTTCACAGAAACAGAAAGAAACATAAAAACTTAAAAACTTACTTAACATAAGCAGAATCTTGTGACACAAGATGGCGCTGGTATTCCGTTGGGACCATTATATAAATAAATAAAATAAATATATGACGGACATACACAAAAAATAATAATTATATATATATATATATACATGCTGTACAAGTGAGTAGTAAAAAGCGAAGGGTTGTTTTAACGTTTGCCAAAATTTCTCAGAATGTGTTTCAGTGGTTCTTTCAGCAATTTAGACCATAATAAAGAAGTTTACTGCTTAATCGAAAGCCTTCTTCTTTAGGCCTCTATGTGTCTCTTTCTCATGAAGTTGCTTGGTGCATCTTCCACTGTGTGTGCGGTGGACACACCACCAGCCAATAACACGATTGCTATGACGATCATTTCTGTGAACTAGTAACTTGTCCACGGTACAGCTTGGCTATTAGTTAAGTTATGTTTATAGCCTAGGTATATTTCAATCTCTCGTGCAGACGTAGAAACTTTACGAAGTATAACGCTAGGTCGAAATACCTAGCGTTATTCCTGCTGCATCTAAGACTTTTTAGTCTAACCAGTTATTTCAGAATATTAGCATTTTCACATAGTGACTGCCGTGTCAGAGTGTCAGGATATTCAGGTATATTCATTCCTAATAACGACTGACAAAGACCATTATGACAGCCGGCTGTCGTAATGGTCTGCTGCGTTTGCTGCGTTCCTAGTATGAACGAAATTACTAGAAATTTTGAGCAATATGATTTTATCATTCAATTAACATTCCTTGTTTAAAGACTAAATTATTATTAGAATAGCAATAATTGATAGCGAATTGATTAACTTTCAGAAAGCCTCGGTTTACAACTCACTCGGTAATGTATGGTCGGTCAAATGACCACGGCTGTAATTATTAAACGGTTACACATTAAATAATATTGCATACTTGCATAGGTGCATAGGGTTCCCACCAAGAACTACTAGGGTCCCAAGCCAACCTCACCTGCAAGTGGTGCACCTGCCGATCAACGGACGAGGCTCTGGCAAACAAAATATCCCGATAAGCGGCAATAGGCTCGCCACCTATTACGTGGGATCAAAACACTGGCGAAAAGTGGGCGTTTTATATGCCTCTGCCTACCCCTTCGGGGAAACAGGCGTGAGTCTATGTATGTATGTATATATGCATACTTGCAAAACATGCAGAAGTACCTTTGTTTAATTTAGTACCAATTAACTGTTGGTACAAATCTAGTATGAAAACTTAAATGTACATACGTAGAAAATGCACAAGGGTAGCCTTGCTTTTAACCGATTGCGAAAAGTGGAGGTACTTCTTTGTTACTTTCTAATTCCTTTACCTATTAAAGATTCAAATTGGTTTATTTTTCGTGTGAGTGTGTGGCCAACTCTGGTGTCTGAGTTTTCAGACCACCCGAAGGCCAAGGACGTGGCCTAACGATCCTTATCCTTAGACAAGAACCGGGACCCACAGCTTTACGTGCCCTCTGAAGCACGGTAGCGCTCAGATGTAAATACCACATACGGTCACCCATCCAAGTGGTGACCTGTGGAAGCATTTCTTAACTTTGACGATCTGTTACGAACGGCATGCCAAGTCTCATTATGAGCGCTTCAAATTTACAAGATTCAACTCAATAAATCCATATTTAGTTACCATATCACAACATTTGGCTGTATGTAGAAATAGGTCCCTTTATAGCCAACTAGACTTCAGCAGCAACTCCGCCTGTGAGGAAAACGGTTGTCAGGTTAAAAAGATACCTATGTGACTCACACTTACACCTTACACCTTCTAACTATCGCCACACACAAAAAATACCATAACATCCAGCTTCATTGCGACTTGAAACTAGGACAAACAGATGAATAGGCAAACAAACACATCTTCGCATTCATAATGTAAGTATGTATTAGAGGTTAAACGTAACGTGTAAAATTTTGAACATTACTTACAGCCAGTTTTAATATTCGATCCACCCATGGATTTAGAGGTTTGAGATACATATTTCACATAAGCTTCATATAAAATACAAACATAATAGCGGTGATAGCCCAGTGGTGTACGTAACGGACTGCCGAGACGATGGTATCGGGTTCGATGCCCAGGTACCCCGGGCTCACAACTCTGACTTTTCGTAGTTATGTATGTATTAAAAATGTTAATTATCGTAATGTGCCCGGTAGATGGCAATATGCTCGCCCCTATTACATTGGGACCGAAACAAAACTGGCGAAATGTGGGTGTGTAATACACCTCTGCCTACCCCTTCGGGGATAAAAGGCGTGAATTTATGTTAATGAAATACAAACATGTATCTCATATCTCTTAGACCGTGGAAACATTGGATATTGAATATAACGGTAAGTTTACCACAAAAATGTAAAACATAATTTGGAACAATGCCCGGTTTTCTCGTTTTCTCTGTCCACCTCTACTCTGTCGCGCAGGCCTTAGCTCTGATATAAATATACAATATAAAGTGCTACGGATGTTATTATTGTAGACACGGTTCATTGCCGGTAGCCTCCAAGTAACACCCTGGAATTTATTATTTTTCTCATTATATTGTACAACTGAAGATAAAATAATTATTTCATGGAATGTAGTGGACAAAATAATTGTATCATGAAACATCCTGGTGATTTGAACCAAAACTGGACATAGTACGTGGGAAATAATGATCATCATCATCATCCTTTAACATTCATCTGCTACACTAAGCCTCTCCTTTGAAAAGAGGAATTGGCCTACTATACCACGCTGGCCAAACGGGTTGGTATAGGGTTTGTATCAAGTTTTCCTTCTCTTACAGTGCTGTTCTCTGCATAATATGCTCCTTCTGCCGGCTCTTACGACAACCATGGGATGACATGGGGTGGTGACATTCCGTATATGACAGATTATTATTAGCTTTTCCTCCGTAGCTGCGTCTGACCTTCGCAACCCAAATAAATACCAAAATAACAAAATGGCTGAGCGGAATAAAATTGCTGAGACCAGCATACTTGCCATCAGTAGCCTTATTTATAGTCTGTCATACTACTGGACAGTGTGTCCGTGTGGTGACAGATTAACACATTGACTGCTGGAAACGTATATGGTGTGTCCCAAGTGTCGGATCCTGCGATGCGGCTAGCCCACAATAGTCGTGTTTAGGGAAAAAATATACAAGCGTGCTGCCGAAACACGCGACGCGTGAATCATACCCATACCACACATGTGCTGACGACCACTCAACTGTGTTATTTTGTATAGCAACTCGTACGTCGCGTGTCGCGTCAGCACAGACACACGCTCGACCTGCACGCGCGTTGCGTGTCGTTAAGCACGAGAGGCTGGGCACGCTCTGCGGGTGCGGATACACGCAGGATTTGCGTACTGGCCGCATAGCAAAAGGCCGTCTACGAATCTTAGGCCAGCAGTCAATGTGTTAAGAATGCGGAATGTCACCACCCCATATCATCCCATTGATATCGTAAGAGCCGATAGAGGGAGCATATTATGCAGAGAGCAACACTTTAAGAGAACGAAAACTTGACACAAACCATATACCTACCCGTATGGCCAGCGTGGTAGTAGGCCAATTCAAAGAAGAGGCCTAGTCCAGCAGTGGACTGTTAAATGCTGATGATGATGATACTACTGGGCACAATCATCTTCTCATTTTGCGAAGAGTTAGGCTATAGTCTATACTGCTGTTGAAGTGTGGGTCAGAAGACCACACAAGGCTTGGGTGCACATTATGAAGAACTTCCAGATATACTGGTTTCGTCAAGATATTTTCCTCCAGAAAAAGTAAAAATTAATACGCCCTCAACTTTAGTGAATCAGGGGTGCGTTCCATGTGCTTTTCGTCGTTAACATCTAGCTACTAGGCTAATATTGCGTATGAGATCTGAGTCTCGTAGGCGGAAAAGGGTACATACATATACTCACGCCTTTTTCCCGTCGGGGTAGGCAGAGACAACGGAAGGCCACTTGCATCTATCCTTACAAACCTCACGGGCTTCCTCTACATTCATTACTCTGTTCATACATGCTCGCCGGTTCCGGCTGCTTCGGACCTTGCCATTTTTTAAGATGTCCGCAATCTGATCAACGAATGTCCGGGAAAGGTTATTAAACTAAATATTTGACATCAAATATATAAGAGCTCACGTTAAAAAACGCAGTCTACGGACATTCCCTCTGCCCTGTATTTCTACTGTATATTTCAATTTTAAGAAACGTATTTTACAGGGACTTTTACTTTTATTAAACAAATTACTTTATGTCAGGGAATTTTCTTTGGTTACACAGAAGATTATGGGATTGCACTGTAATCTTTTTGGGTAAGAAATTTTCCTGGTAACCTAAATAATAAACACGAAAAAATGCTCTGAGTAAATAATAGTGCAGACAGTACCTAGTACAATTTCTTAGTAGAAGAGTAGCATTATAGTTAACTAGGATGCCCGCGGTTACACCCGCGTTATTTAAGGCTACTGCTCCGCTCCCGTCGCTTATAGCGTGATGTTATATAACCTTATAGCCTTCCTCGATAAATGGGCTATCTAACATTGAAATAATTTTTCAAATCGGGCCAGTAGTTCCTGAGATTAGCGCATTCAACCAATCAAACAAACAAACTCTTCAGCCTTACATAATTATATACATACATAGACTCACGCCTGTTTCCCCGAAGGGGTAGGCAGAGGCATATTAAACGCCCACTTTTCACCAGTGTTTTGATCCCACGTAATAGGTGGCGACCCTATTGCCGCTTATCGGGATATTTTGTTTGCCAGAGCCTCGTCCGTTGATCGGCAGGTGCACCACTTGCAGGTGAGGTAGGCTTGGGACCCTAAGTTCTTGGTGGGAACCCTATGCACCCATAATATATAACATAATTCAATATATAATCAATATATTCAATATATATATATTAGTATTAGTTTAGATAGTAGCGTTCCAGTGATTAGTAAGGTTCGATTTTTGTCGATAAATAACAGTTTTTACCTCACTTGTGTCTCATAGCATGATATTACATAGCCGATAGCATTCCTCTATAAATGGACTATCCCACAGAAAAATAATCATTCAAGTCAAGCCTGTAGTTCCTGGGATTAGGGCGTTCAACTAAACAAACAAGCTTTATAGTATTTGCATAGAAAGTTTAGAGTGCATCAAGGATTATTGAAAAGCAGAGACCCATTGCATTCTATACGAAGGCGTGGCTTATAGTATTTTTGTAACGTAATGGCAGATACTTCTCTTTCTTTTACACACTCCATCTCCTGTCGTATTATTGCTTACTTTATTTCCTTACCCACTTCATTCTCATTTATTTCATTAATGCTCAAGAATGTTTACTTACCTCAGCAGAGTGCTATCGCCACAATTAAAGATAGGTTACTGCCTACTCTCCTTCAGAGCCTTGCTGATTTCAGCAAGGCCCTGAATGGACCGGCTCTACCAGGGAAGTACTTACTACTTACTCACAGAATATCAACGTAAAGTAAGATTTTTTTTAATGACTCACGCCTGTATCCCCCAAGGGGTAGGCAGAGGTGTCATATTACACCCACATTTCGCCATGAATTTTTAGGTCCCACGTAATAGGGGGCGAGCCCATTGCCGCTGTCGGGCACATCACCAGACTCCGTGCTGCTACTGAGAATTCGGAAAAACCCAGTAACACTTTTGTCCGACCCGAGAATCAAACCCGGGACCTCCGATCAGCAGTCGCATACGCTATCCACTGGACCACGGAGGCAGTCCTTAGAGAATTTATGCTGCGGCGTTTCGTTCGGTGAACCTACAGCATTGCAGTCTGCTAATCTCTTCACTACCTATCCTGCCTCATGTCTTCCAAGGATCGATTCTCGACTATTTACATGATTGTCATCGTCCTAGCATTATTCCGGTTACATCTGAGACTTTCATCTTGAAACCCGGAATCCGTTTACTAGTCTAACCGGATTTGACCGAATATTAGCTTGTCTTGTCAACGTGAAGCTGCAGCCGACGCGGCTTAACGTACTAGCTGAGACTCAGGGGCAAGTGACAATTATGTTTATTGTCACACTACTGTATTCCCGAAGGGGTAGGCAAAGGTGTATTATTTCAGCCTCGTTTCGCCACGTTGTGAACTTTAGGTGCTACGTAATAGGGGGAGAGCCAATTGCCGCTATATGCACTTTTCCCGACTCCGTGCTGCTATTGAGAATTCGGCAACACATTTGCCCGACCCGGGTATGGAACCCGGAACCATCAGCAAACGCATACGCTATCCACTGAACCTTGGAAGCAGTCGAAGCCGATACATTCATGGCAGTCTATTGGTATCACAACTAGGCTATCGCCGCTCTTACACATTATCATTCCCCACATAATGCAAGCCATATTCCGCCTCAGGAACGGAGTATATGCCGGAGTGTATAACGCGTGCCTCCCAGCATATAAACGTGCCCTCTCTCTCCCGATGATTTAACGTCGGCGTCGCACAGATGGTATCTCCCTCCCGGCCTCCGTTCAACTGCTAATGACGTTGTCGTACGTGATGTATCAACTGTTACTTTATGGCCTGGTGTACATATACATATCTATGTTCCCTTTTATGAGCACTCTATATAGTAAAGTAATATCTACTTTACTATAGAGGGTGCTCATTAATGGTTAGGCCTGTTTGTGTAAGCAAAGTTTCTGACGTCGGAGCAGACTTCGGTATTCAAGTGAATGCAACCGAGCTAACGCCAGGGCGATTATGACTTTATAGGTCAGAGAAACCAAACCAATACTTCAGAAATTTATTAATATACGAGGTCAAACGCCCTCGCCGACGTATAATTTATAGATGGGTGATAAGTTGCGAAAAGACATACGCTTCTTTCTTCTGACTGTGTCGTCGTGTCTTCCTAATGATATAAACATCTGTGTCAATGTTACGGTACCATTCAAATATCCCGACAGGAATTTAAGGTACGGAAAAGGGGTTATGAAGTTCAGATTGTATAGTCGCTGTTTTAAAAATAAAAATATTTTACATTTCTCGTTTCACTACAAATAACTGTACCCATAGTTCTTGTTTCTATATTTGACTTTTCTCATACAGATATTAATATTTATGAAATGTATGTAAATACAGGCAGCCTGTAGTTAGCTACAGAGGCAGCTCGTGAAAGATTACATTGGGTGTTCACTAAAAAAAGATGAAACTGCTTACCATTTATTTTGTGAATGCTTTTACAATTAATAGTAAGATGACGTGCTAAATCATCGATACCTACCTGAACCGTCCACGCAGTATCAACTCCGGCGCCACTAAACAAAATACTCGGAAAACAAAATAGCTTCTTACTTCCTTCGCAATTTCGCAACCACATAACCAAAGTGTTTTATCATATTGGTAGTTTTTTTAAGTTTTCACAGTTTTCTATAAAGTTTACGCTGTTATATTCCATATTAGTTACACAATTTAACTGTCTTTCTTAAACATATACACACAATCACACATACAATTAACTATATTTTAAATACCAATCCTTTTCTAATTACCAACGCACTTGCAGAGAAACGTTTTGCAAGCTTTCGTCAACCAAGAGCGCTGTTTTGATCGCTCCACTCAACAAAAATACCTATGTAGGTATGTTTCAAGACTGTTGACAAAATTATGATAAACAGCTTAATAGTCAAATACTTATTTGTGGATATGCATTATAGAAAAGAGAATAGGTGTGTATTAAAATATTGAGTATGTTTATAGAAAAAGTTTATATGCGTTGTATAGGTACATATATTTTATAATTTTGGGATTTCACTGCTCCAGCGCTCCTTTGAACGAGCCGCCACTGGTTAGCTACAGGCTGCTTGTAGTTTCGCTTGGTTAGTTATCGGGTCAAAAGGTTATGCTACTCTGATGTGTCAACTATATCACTGCAAAGTTTCGGCGAAATCCGCTCAATAGTTTTTGCAGTCTGCTCTTAATCCGCATTATAGTGAAGGAGTAACAAATATTAATGTTTTGGAGAATTTTCAACAAGCAAACTCAGTATAACAACATTAATTCTTAAAGAAAATCACAAAATGTTATCTTGATAAAAGTAAAATATTGTACAGAGAAGAAATAAAACAGAAATATAAAAACATGCGTTGGCCGAGAATCGAACTCGGACTCGGACTTTACGTTTTGGAGCCCGGAGTCCGCTAATCTAAAGAGATATGACAGAATATCAGCTTTGTCATCATCATCTTTCTAACGTTGTTGCGGTTGCATTCAAGAGCTTAGTTGAATTCTTTGCTTTGGATGCCGAGGTCTGCTATTTCAAACTAATTAAATTTATCAGAATATTAACGTTTCCACAGGACAACTGTCATCTTACCTCCGCAATCTAAAAAGATAGCCATGGCCATATATGTATTCCATAGTTTTGACCGCTGTCTCTATATTTATGGGTACTGGCTCCCAAAATCTAGTGGTAGTCGGGGGGCAGTCACTCGGTTTAAATCCTAATATTCTACTAGAAAGCGGACCAGGTTACAAGGCGAAAAGTCCTGGATAAAACTGGGATAACGCTAGGATGGTGATGACCTCCGCGCAGGCGGAGCTCCGGTAGCATAAATAATTTTCCCATTTTAGAGCCAACCAATTATAGAAAGAGCCCTCTCTCTATTGTGTAGAAGATGGCTACCGAAGCGGTTTTAATGCAGTAAAAAATCTTACACACCCCGGCCTTTCTCTAAGAGACCGGCCAGCATTTTAGAAGATTTCCTCGATAAAAAAAAGGTTGGTTATGACCTTGTTTACATGACAATTCGTTTAAAGCTTGTAGGGACATGTATCCTAAGTTTTGCTTACTGTTCTCTACCTATTAACTACGTGTCATAGAAACAGATGTCTACACAGTTGCCCTATGTCTGCCCTATATGTGATAACAACTGAGTAAATAAGGTTAATGTTCTTGATTTTGTTTACATCTGTTTCGAAGTCTCAATCACGTGCGTTGGTGGTGTAATGGTCAGCATAGTTGCCTTCCAAGCAGTTGATCCGAGTTCGATTCTCGGCCAACGCATATTTTGTTTATTTGCGCAATGTATTTTTCTCTGACACCATTTTGTAAACAGGTTCTTGCTGTCCTTAGAACTACTGGCATCTAAAAACTGGCGTAATTGCTTACCAAGTTTAACTAAAAAAAACAACTTTTAATCACATAATGTCCGTGTGGTGACGGATTAAGAATACGGAATGTCACCACCCCATATCATCCCATGGGTGTCGTAAGAGCCGACAGAGGAAGCATATTATGCAGAGAACAGCACTGTAAGAGAAGGAAAACTTGATACAAACCCTATACCAACCCGTTTGGCCAGCGTGGTATAGTAGGCCAATTTCTCCTTTCAAAGGAGAGGCCTAGTCCAGCAGTGGACTGTTAAAGGCTGATGATGAACCGATTCCATGCTAGGTAGAGTCTGTACTATGGCAACCAGAACACTGCTAGATATATTTATCTTAAACACAACATATTAAAGTAGAGCCTTGTAGATTTCAGCATGAATGGGCCAACTCGACCAGGAAAGTACAACACTCACACAGAATACTGCACGGTTGGCGTAGTGATTTAAGCGGCCGCCTCGCCGCTTGACACTGCGCCGAGTGTTGTGGATTCGATCCCCACACGAGACAACACTTTGTGTGAATCATAAGTAGTTGTTTCGAGTCTGGGTGTTAATTGTGTCCGTAAGTAGTATGTTTGTAAAGTCCCCCGCGACACAGGATTAAGACCTAATGCGGGAGTTGTCTTTTATAAAACAAAAAAATATAAAAAAAACAATATGGACGTGAAGTAACAGAATCTATATTGATGCGTTTAAAATCTGATCTATCTGAACATCTTTGACAAGGATTTTTTTTATTTGACAGAATATTTGCTTTTGCACAGAGTGATTGCCATTTGACCTCGACCAAAGAAAGGGATAACGATATTCTATGGCTTAGATAGTTCGAGTGTTAAAGGATGATTATAGCCTAATAGGGCCATAAAATATCTTCACGATGTCTTACCGTGCTCTTCGAGGCATGAGGCAAGCTATTATTAACAAAACTATACCTAATTGAAAGAAAATAAAAACAGTTGCAAAATTTATGCGTTGGCCGAGAATCGAACTCGGATCAACTGCTTGGAAGGCAACTATGCTGACCATTACACCACCAACGCCTGTGATAGAGACTACGAAATAGACGTAAATAAAATCAGAAAGACAACCTTTTTATTGACACAACTGTTATCAAACACAGCATAGATTCACGTCCATTAATTTTATTTATCCTATCCACCAACAGTCACCCGCACCTAACTTCACCTTCTATTATATCCTTTTGTAGAGGAAGAAAGGTGTGGTATTCCTCCAATTAGAGAGAGGATCCTTTGACCAAACTATGTAATCGTACCTGGTGACATATTTGAGAAGATTTTTTTTATTTATAGACTCACGCCGGTATCTCCGAAGGGATAGGCAGAGGTGTAATATACACCCACATTTCGCCATGATTTTTAAGGTCCCACGTAATAGGGGGCGAGCCTATTGCCGTTATTGGGCACATTGCCAGACTCCAAGCTGCTACTGAGAATTCGGGAAAATTCACTAACGCTGCTCGACCCGGGAATCAAACCCGGGACCTCCGATCAGCACGACGCTTACGCTATCCACTGGACTCCGTGGTCCATCATCAGTATTTGAGAGGGCTGTCATCAGTGATTGAGAAGTTGTATATAATTATAGTAAACTCGTGCGCGACCTCTGCTTGTATCGTGTCCGATAGATGTCGCCGTATTGTTGTTATTGAGACTACGTCGTCGATCGCTAGATGGCCTCAGTTGTTGGTAGCTACCACTACATTATTACAAGGAACTATAATTCGCTCGCGACTCCACCCGCGTGAATTGCGTGAGAACGTTCCTCAGTAATCACACCGAACACATACGTTACGTAGTACCCCTTTCCCAGTGACCTAAGGATAGTAAGACTCAAGGACGATAGTCATTTTATCGCTCGCAAGTAGAGAAGGATTCTATTTTTATTAATTTTTTTTATTAACGAATACTTCCACACAACTACGTCCGTGTGGTGACGGATTAAGAATGTGCAATGTCACCACCCAATATCATCCCATGGGTGTCGTAAGAGCCGACAGAGGGACCATACTATGCAGAGAACAGCACTGTAAGAGAAGGAAAACTTAAAACAAACCCTATACCAACTCGTTTGGCCAGCGTGGTATAGTAGGCAAATTCCTCCTTTGAAAGGAAAGGCCTGATCCAGCAGTGGACTGTAAGGGGCTGACGATGATGACTGCCGCACTTGGAACAAATCCTGTATCACGGGGAACTTACACCACACAACTACAAACGTACAACCAACGGACACAATGAACACCCAGATTCAAAACAATTTATGGATCACACAGAGTGTTGTCTCATATGGGAATCGAACCCACAACACTCGACGCAGTATCAAGCGGCGAGGCGGTCGCTTAAACCACTACACCGACTAACTTTTATTGGTTACTAGCTGACCCGGCGAACTTCGTGCCGTCAAATGTATTATACATATAAACCTTCCTCTTAAAACATTATATCTATTAAAAAAACGCATTAAAATCTGTTGCGTAGTTTTAAAGATTTAAGCATACACACTGTTGGACACAGACAGACAGGCAGAAGACAGACTTTGTTTTATATTATGTAGTGATTACTCGTTAATTAGTAAAGTCTAATCAGCCTTTACGACTAAACGATTCTTTATGACAATGAGTGAGTATGCGAAGTTTCAGCTATGGTTTCAGTGTCCTACGATGAATATTGAATAGAGTCCCATACAAATTTCTAGACTAGCAAGCGGACTCCGGGTTGCAAATGGGATAACGCTAGGAGAATGACGACTTAATATAGAATCATGGTATAGTATGACAATACATGAAGGAAATAACAGAATAATAGGCGAAATAATATAATCCAGACTGCCTCCGTGATCCAGTGGATAGCGTATGCGACTGCTGATCGGAGCTCCCGGGTACGATTCCCGTGTCGGAAAAAAGTGTAACTGGGATTTTTTTTAACTCAGTAGCAGCCCGGAGTGTGGTGATGTGCCCGGTAACGGCAATAGGCTCTTCCCCTGTTACATGGGACCTAAAAATTCGTGGCTTAATGTGGGTGTAATATTACCCCTCTGCCTATCCCTTCGGGGATACAGGCGTGAGTATATAAAAAGGAGAAATAATATAATCCACAAACAGTGAAGAAAATATGTGTTTGTAATAATTATATTGATATTACTGTCTAATCAATCATGTTACGGTACCATCAGTAATATAAGCATTTATTTACCAAAGGTAATTTCACTTTATTTTGTCTTGTCAATCATCCGAACGTAAGGCAATATCTTACATAGCCATTTGTCTTGCGGCCGCGTCCAATATTTTATAACGATAGATTTGGCTTCTAGTAATATACCTGTCTTTGAAATTTTACTCAAATAGTAGCTATCCATCGATTGATAAAGTATTGGAAATCGGTTAACGGATCTAAAAAGTAATCCGCAGATGTCTAGAACGGTCACTAATGTATCGGAAGAGATTACGACCGTGGCAGGCATAGATATAGTAGTAAAAAAACCGGTGGCAAACCATGGCACACTGTACCGGCACCGTTACGGCGCAGCTGTAGTATGACCCTGCCTCGAAGTTGTTAGGAATCGTCATGTGTTCCGAAAATCCGCCATTAGCATTTTATATTAACGTTAGAAACCATATTACACGAAATATTATTAAATAGTCAAATTTTAATGACACAAGTTCACAACGACTGGGTTGGAGTAGTGCCGTAACGATGCCTGCATAGTGTGTCATACATACATACATAGACTCACGCCTGTTTCCCGGAGGGATGGGCAGAGACTACGGAACGCCATTTGCAACGATCCTGACATATCTCCCTTGCTTCATTCACTTCCATCAGATTTCTCATGCATGCTCTTCTGTTCAGGGTACTTCTAACTTGTCCTGTTCCTAGGATGTCTCTTAGGTCTTCCCCTTCGTCCTGTCCCATTCACACTCGCCTGTCAGTCTATCGTCATCCATCCTCTCCACGTGCCCAAACCACCTCAGCATACCTTTCTCGACGCTTGTCACTGCATCTTCTTTTACCCCACAACACTCTTATCACACAATTCTTTACTCTGTCAGTCAAAGACACACCACACATACTTCTTACTTACTTACACCACACATACTTAATTGTGCATAGTGTGTCATCACCCTTAAATGTCAGTACCGCTGTGAGGTAGTGTATCCGTGTGTCTGATGATTTAACCTTACACCTGATAACCTGTGCTACCCGATCGTAAAGAAGTAAACACCGGTCGAAAACTGACAATCATCATCGTCCTAGCGTTATCCCGATTGCATCCCAAACTTTCATCTTGGAGTCTAGGGACCGCATACTTGTATATTTAATAGCGCTCATAGCGAGACTTGGCTTGCCGTTCGTAACAGATCGGCAAAGTTAAGCAACGCTTGCACAGGTCGCCACTTGGATGGGTGAGCGTGTGTGGCATTTACATCTGTGCGCTACCATGCTTCGGAGGGCACGTAAAGCTGTCGGTCCCGGTTTTCGTCTAAGGATAAGAATCGTTAGGCTATGTCAGAGGCCAACAAAAACAACTAGTATATTCAGATTTTTTTTATTTATTTAACCTATGTTGTCCCACTGCTGGGCAAAGATCTCCTTTACACTCTTCCAAGCATCTTTATCTTCTGCCAAATTGGGTCAGTTTCTGTCAAAATTGTCTAAGTCTCCCCCCCATATTCAGATATGACAGAATATAAACTTACACGTTAAGTTGACGCCTGTTAATTACTGCTACATAAATTATGTATAAAAATGTAATTGAAGTATAAAATGATAAGCAGTAATATTTCTTAATCCGTCTTGACGGATAAATTAAAAGAGCAAGAATAAATTAAAAGAGCAAGAATAAAAAAAATTCCCCAAGTTTACCCGACTCGAATTAATCTATTTGGTAATTATAACGTTTACTGAGAATGTGGCTATGAAAATGGCGATTTATAAGTACAATGTCGGATCCACTCATTAGTATGGACTAAGATACGACAGATAGCGAATTTAAAATTCGTATGCCATGCGAATACAAAGTACTTCATCTGTCAGTTTCGGTCAGCATAATATTACTCGATGACAGTGTGGTATCGTGATGTTTTGCTCTCAAAAACAAGCTGCGCATACAATATAGCGAGCATCAGAGAGTTACCATATCAAAAAATGACTGAAATTAAAAAGTTTTAAATAGATTAAAAGTTTTAATTGACTGCACGGTTCGCGTAATGGTTTAAGCAGCCGCCTCACTGCTTTACACTGCGCCGAGTGTTGTGGGTTCGATCCCCACACGAGACAACACTTTGTGTGAGCCACAAATTGTTGTTTCGAGTCTGGGTGTTCATTGTGTCCGTAAGTTGTATGTTTGCAAAGTCCCCCGCGACACAGGATATACTTAGTCCAAATGCCTAGAGTTGTCTTAAAAAAAAATCAAGACAGTCAGGTTTCTATTATCCCGGTTGCGTCCAATACTTTCGCCTTGGAAGCCGGGATCCGGTCTCTATTATACCAGGATAACCAGATCAGACCAGATGTACGTCTCCTTTGTTTAAAATGAAAGATATAATCGTAAAAATGCTATGTGGAATAAAACCAAGTTTAACCTAATGTCTTATCATTAGATCGCTTATCTAATGACCCTTTCGTGACGGAAACTCAAGTTCCGGAGCGATTAAAACCGTAATGAATAATTTTGATCTCAAGCTAAATTTAGAACAAAGTGCTTTGATCGTTTAATTCAATACAACATCTGTATGACAGTATACTCGTATATGTATAATAAATATATGTAGGTACGTCTGAGGTAATGTGAATCGATCATGCAGCCTTTTGCAAGCTGGCCAACATAGACTTCTCTTATGAGCTTTTTGAATCAATAGAAAGATACATGACATGTTATGCAGCGATAGCCTAGAGGAGAGACCGACGGACTGCCACGCAGAGGGTTTCGGGTTCGAATCCACGGCGCGCACCAATGACTTTTCGAAGTTAAATGCGAATTAAATTGTTAATTATCGCTTGCTAAACGGTGAAGGAAAGCATCGTGAGGAAACCAGCATCTCTGAGAGTTCTCCATAATGTTCTCGAAAGACATGTGAAGTCTGCCAACCTGCATTTGGCCAGCGGACTATGGTCTTACCCTTCTCATAGTGAGAAGAGGCTCGTGCCCAGCAGTGGGACAGTTTATAATATACAGGGCTGCTGATGATGATGAACATGACATTGCATGACATAGCGTCACGCCTGATTCCCCAAAGGTGTAGCCTGAGGTGTAATATTACACCCGCATTTCGCATTGTAAATTTTAGTTTCCACGTAATAGGATTTCGCCTACTGTATAGCTGGCCAGACGGGTTGGTATACAGCTTTAGGGCCAAATTACCCAAAGATACTATTTCTTTTCTTATTCTTTTTTAAAGACAACTCCCGCACTAGTACTAAATCCTGTATCGCGGGGGACTTTACGAATATACAACTAACGGACACAATTAACACCTAGACTCGAGATAACAATTTATAAATCAGACAAAGTGTTGCCTCGTGTGGGGATCGAACCCACAACACTCGGCGCAGTGTCAAGCGGCGAGGCAGCCGCTTAAACCACTACACCAACCGTGCAGTAATTTAGTTCGTGTATTTAACAAAGCCGCCAGCGCCACTTATAACACTCACAAAATGAAATGTGGTATTGACACTCTTCATAATTCATCACTACACGGAAAATCGACGGTTCTACTCCGAAAACAAACTCAATTTTTATGTAGGTACTGTTACTCTCAATTGTTCTAGATTCTATTTGCATAGGGTTCCCACCAAGAACTTAGGGTCCCAAGACAACCTCACCTGCAAGTGGTGCACTTGCCGATCAACGGACGAGGCTCTGGCAAACAAAATATCCCGATAAGCGGCAATAAGCTCGCCACCTATTACGTGGGATCAAAACACTTTCGAAAACTGGGCGTTTAATATGCCTCTGCCTACCCCTTCGGGGAAACAGGCGTGAGTCTATGTATGTATGTCTATTTTGTGCATCTACAAAATCCAAAACAGAAATATATGCCAACCAAATTAATCATTCATGTGTTCCCAAGATCAATATTAGTATTTATGGATTAGCATTTCAACTTGGCATAACTTCTACGAGGGAACAGCTGACGGGATTTAGTTTTACGTAATAAACCTTCGGGGATCGGTGAAATAACCAAATTTATACAGACTTATATACTTATGTAAATGAAGCCAGACTGTAGCTTCATACAAAATTGATTAAAATTTATTTTCTATATTTAAGATCGTCCGTGTGGTGACGGATTAAGAATACGGAATGTCACCACCCCATACCATTCCATGGGTGTCGTAAGAGCCGACAGAGGGAGCATATTATGCAGAGGACAGACCTGTAACCTGTGGACTGTTACAGGCTGGTGATGATGATATTTAAGGTATAAAATATCATCACGTATAGGAGGATACATGAAATCACAGTCTGAGTTATAATTTTTCTAAAGTCATAAAGTATTGACTAATAAGACCCATCAACTATCAATATTTTCCGTTAGTTATTTACCAGCATTACTGCAACTTGATACTTAGTTGCGTTTTGTAGAGTCAAAAGTAATTTTATTTGAATTTGCGAGCGCATCTAATGGTTGCCTTTAGTGCAATAAATTAGTAGCGTTTTGTTGGTTGCATTCCAAAATAGGTGGACCGCGAGGAATACCCCTTCTCTTACTCACTATTGACCCAATGCTATTGTGAATCTAAATACGAGAGACGTAGGTATGTCTAGTACTGGACCGCGAAGGGCCATATGATAATGAACGATATATTTGACTACAGCTTTGTCCTATGTGAGCATAAAATATATAACATTAGACTCAGTCATTTACAGGTGACTATTCAAACCATTGCGTTAGTTATTTACCAGCATTACTGCAACTTGATACTTAGTTGCGTTTTGTAGAGTCAAAAGTAATTTTATTTGAATTTGCGAGCGCATCTAATGGTTGCCTTTAGTGCAATAAATTAGTAGCGTTTTGTTGGTTGCATTCCAAAATAGGTGGACCGCGAGGAATACCCCTTCTCTTACTCACTATTGACCCAATGCTATTGTGAATCTAAATACGAGAGACGTAGGTATGTCTAGTACTGGACCGCGAAGGGCCATATGATAATGAACGATATATTTGACTACAGCTTGGTCCTATGTGAGCATAAAATATATAACATTAGACTCAGTCATTTACAGGTGACTATTCAAACCATTGCGCTACCTATCGAGCCAATATATTGGAGCAGTAAACACATAATTTACGATAATGTCCAATACTAAAGGTTTACGATACAACATATATCATATTGGCCAGCCTATTTCCATTCCCGGGCAAGTTTCCAACGTGTATATGAAAAAGAATGTTCAGCAACTATTTGGTTGGGTCATGCCAAGTACTGGAGTATGTTGCCAAGCTTACTTTGACGACCAAAGCATGAAACTATAGCTAGATACTTAGTAACGAAATGTTTACTGCTGTGATGACAGGATAGATATTAAAATTGATTCTCACAAAGTTAGACGCATAAATTAGACATAAGTTCGCGGATTGGCAGGCTCCATACGTCTTTCGACTGACTGCCTCTGTGGTCCTGCGGTAGTGTTAACGACTGCGGATCATGAGGTCTCGGGTTCGATTCCCGGGTCAAACAAAAAGTGATATTGGATTTTCTGTAAGGAATTATCCAATAGAAGTTCGGATTCAGGGAGTTGGCGCTGTTACACCTCCGTACCTCGGAAAGCACGTTAAGCCGTTGGTCCTGCGCCCAATCTCTCTCCGGTCGTGTTGCATGTGGCGCCCCATCGGACAATGAATGTGAGGTAATAGAGAGTGCATTTGTGTATGCGCACACACTTGTGCACTATAATATGTCCCGCGCAGTTGGCTCATATATAGGCAAGCCGCCGTGGCCGAAATCGGTTTAGTAGGACATTATCATCATCACGTCTTTCGAGAAGATTACGGAGAACTCTTTGAGAGATCTCCGTAATCTTGCAGGTTTCTCACGATGACTTAGTCAACCATTTTGCTAGTGATAATTAGCAATTGAATACGCACTTAACTTTGTAAGTCAGTGGTATGCCCCGTGTATTTGAACTCAAGCCCTCAGCGTAGCAAGATGTTGGTATCTCCACAAGGCTTTCGCTACCTTCAACTGCATCGATCTGGATTTACAACTAAAAACTATAGCATTATACTACTTACAGACTACTACAGCAGTTTTAGAATTTAGAATGCACGGTTGGCGTAGTGTTTTAGCAGCCGCCTCTCTGCTTGACACTACACCGAGTGTTGTGGGTTCGAGTCCCGCATGAGACAACACTTTGTGCCATGTCATCCATAAATTGTTGTTTGGAGTCTGGGTTTTCATTGTGTTCGTTACTTGTATGTTTGTAGAGTCCCCTGCGACACAAGATTAAATCCTGGCGCAGGTCATCTCCATCACTACATACGAGGGTGAATCAAAAAGTTCTTAGAAGTGCACCTGAATTTTATATTTATGTGGGTAGTTTAGTATTTATTTTAAAGAGTGTCTATTACACAATATCCTAGCGAAAAAACACGCGTTTTGATCATACCATTTGTCAGGAAAAAAATAATTAGTGCGAGGTGCATCTAAAAATCCTGAAATATGGAGAAAAACGAGTTGCGTGCAGTGATAAAGTATCTATCTCTGTTTGAAAAAAATGTCCACTAAAGAAATATTTTTAGATATCCAGCAGACATTAGGGGATAATGCTTTACCTTATTCCACCGTTGCATACTGGGTTGCTGAATTTAAAAGAGGTAGATCCAGCTGTGAAGATAATCCTCGTTCCGGGCGGCCATCAACTTCTGTTACGAAAGAAAATGTCACAAAAGTTGAGAAATTAGTTTTGGAAGACAGAAGAATAACCATAAAACATTTAGCTGATATCCTAAAGATATCATTTGGCAGCGTTCAATCTTATTTAACACATACACTGGGGTTTAAAAAAGTGTCAGCAAGATGGGTTCCAAGAATGTTAACCGACGAAAACAAAAAACGTCGTTTGGAAATTTCAAGGCGTAATCTTGAAATTTTATAGTCTGATCCGGATCAATTTTGCCTACGTACTATCACTATGGATGAAACATAGGTCCACCATTTCGATCCCGAAACAAAAAAACAAAGCATATCTTGGAAACGACCATCCTCACCACCCATTAAGAAATTTCGAGCAGCTCCCTCCGCTGGCAAGATTATGGCCTCTGTCTTCTGGGATAGTGAAGGAATCGTTTTTATTGATTACATGCCAAAAGGGCAGACGATTACTGGACAGTATTATGCAGGATTAATCCCAAAAGTACATGATGCAGTTAAAGAAAAACGTCGTGGAAAACTGTCATTAGGCGTGTTGTTTCTTCACTATAACGCTCCTGGTCATCGATCGGTAGTCGCGCTGAAAACAATTCGTGATGCAGGCTTTACAATTCTTGAGCACCTCCCATATTCACCGGACTTAGCCCCTTGTGATTTTCATCTATTTCCTAAATTAAAGGAACGCATCCGTGGCACTAAATTTGAGGACGACGACGAGTTTTTTAAGACTCAAGGATATGGTTTTTTTTGCAGAAGGAATTAGAAAGTTAGAAAAGCGGTATTCTAAATGTATTGAATTAGAAGGAGATTATGTAGAAAAATAAAATAATTTTGTTTATATTTTCTCATATTTTAATAAAAATTCTAAGAACTTTTTGATTCACCCTGGTACATACCAGGATAAAATAAATCTCTCTATATTCTCAAGCGTGAAACGCACGCAACTCATTTACTGAGAGCAACACTAATCCTTGGTAAGCTCTTGTATTTACTGCCGGGCTAATTGCTATGGCACGGGCTAAGTTCTGCACTTAGTTTTATTCATGTTTTAGAATGTGTACGCTTTTGATTACGAGTTTATTACGAATGGGGGACGAAATAGTTTTGGTTTATACGAGGTTCAGATGACTGTGAGTTTATTTATTTAAGAGTTGTTTCGCTTTGCTTGAAATATTTGGTTGTTTCAGGAAAACGTTGTTTAAAGGCATTTAAGTGCCAAAAAATCATAACATAGTGTAGATCTCATAGAAGGTTGTACTCGTTATTATGAACAACTTTTGTTTCAAGATATTGCCGAAAATGAGAAATCATCTGTTCTATACTAAATTGAACGTTGACTACGACAAAATGTACGATACAACTGATATTTTAGGTGCAAGATGAAATTATGTTACTTAGGAACCATAGCGATGAACTAAGAAAGAATTTCTTAAAAAACGTATATGTATAACTTAACTTCACGCCTTTTATCACCGAAGGGGTAGGCAGAGGTGTATTACACATGTATGTAATTAATGAGGGCCGAGAAAATTGAAATAGAATGTGCGGGCATAGCTGCGTCCCACCTCTCGTTACCTAAATATAAAATTCTCACTAACATACCAAGGTCATAACTTTTTCAGTCGGTGAGACTCTAGCAACTCATATTATTGCATGGTTGTTCCTTTTTGGAATAGCGATAGCAGCAGCATGGAAGCGATATAAGAAAGTTAGAAAGAAAGAAATAGAATTATATAAAAAGTGATTAGGGCTCAACATTTCTTAAAGGATGCTAAAATTATTAATTTATAAAAAAATATTATACAAGATTTATTAGAAGCCTCCGTGGTCCAGTGGATAGCGTATACGACTGCTTATCGGAGGTCCAGGATTCGATTCCCAGGTCGGGCAAAAGTGTTAAGACTGGGTTTTACCGAATTCTCAGTAGCAGCTCGGAGTCTGGTGATGTGCCCGGTAAGGGCAATAGGCTCGCCCTCTATTACGTGGGACCTAAAAATTCATGGCGAAATGTGGATGTAATATTACACCTGTGTCTACCCCTTCTGGGATATAGGCGTGAGTCTATAAAAAAAAATATTACAAAAGATATGCGTTGGCCGGGAATCGAACCCGGATCAACTGCTTGGAAGGCAACTATGCTGACCATTACACCACCAACGCATGTGATATACAAATTGAAATAGCTTGGTTGTTCACGACAACTACGATTTAAGAATCCTGTACCTACTCAATTACTTTTTTATTGTTTTACTAACAATAACTATTAATGACTTTTATATTACCATGATGTTATTAACGGTGAAATTACAAATGTGGCCTGTATCTTACGTTCTTACATAGATACTTACATAAAGACTCACGCTTGCTTCCCTTAGGGGTAGGCAGAATCTACGGAATGCCATTTACAACCAGCCTGACATATCACTCTCGCTTCATGCACCTTTATCAAAATTTTCAGGCATGCTTTTTGGTAAGGTGCTGCTTACTTGTCCTCAAATTGAAATCATCTTTATTGCTCAAATTGTGGTATTACAAAGATCTAAAAACTAAACAGTACAGCACAATTTACCTTACTAGGTATGCAATAATTGGTTTTATAGGCAAATCTTCAAACACACATTTACAATTTACATTTTAAATATTATGCTATGGAGAGAAACATTTATTGCATAATAATTTGTGTAGTTGTTTCTTAAATTTATAAAATGGCAAAGCTTTTAAATCCGTGGGCAAGTGGTTGAATATGCGTACAGACATCGCATAACTATTACGGCTACATAATTCCGTTTTCAGTGGTGGAAGGACAAATCTATTAGGATATCTAGTATTAAATTTACATGTATTCTTTAACATAGTGTATAAATTAGATTTTTTTTTTGCTTTCTTTATTTTCAACGACAAAAGTAGGTAAGTATTTTTCAATTCTACCTGCGCAATTATATACATTCTTATAACATGTATATATTATGTATGTATGTATTTGTGTTTTTGTCAAATGTAATTAGAATTACATTTGACAAAAACACAAATCACAAATATGTATCTAAGACATGGTTCTGTTCATAAGGCCAGTTTTATAAATGAAGGCTTACTACTAACCCATGGCGCTATATTATATACTATATTATATAAAGATCTGACACATTGTTTTTGAGCCATAAATGCTCTGTTCATGTATATTGAGTTACCCCAAACTACAATTCCATATCGCAGATTTGAAACCACATACCCGTGATCCCTATTTGCAATTTTAATTAATCGCCATAGTGCAAAAGCAAATCTGTTTATTTTCTACAAAGCCTTTCAATGTGGGCTTGCCAATTACATTTTTCATCTATGGTTAAACCAAGGAAAGTAATATCAGAAGCTTCTGTTAGATGTTGGTCATTGTATTGTATATTTATTTTACTTTTATTTCCTCCTCTCTTAGTTAATTTAACATAATTAGTTTTATTTAAATTTACGTTAAGGTTATCACTGTTTAGTCATTCAATTACGTAGTGTTTTTTTAAAGATTTCATTACAGTTAATATTCGGATTAGTATTTGGTACAACAACTGATATATCATCCGCATAAAGTATACAGTTATGTTCTGTTGTCTGTGGTAAATCGTTAATATATAAAATGAAAAAATAGGACCAAAGATACTGCCCTGAGGGACACCTACTCTATTATATTTAAAACATGATTTCGTGAGTACTTCATGTTTGTTTGAATCGAAGTTTGAAATTTCTACGAACTGGGTTCCGTCGTCCAGATAACTTCTTAACCAGTCATTTGGTAGACCTCGTATGCCATATAACTCACATTTAAACAACAAAAGTTCATGATCCACAAAATCAAAAGCTTTGCTCATGTCAACAAATATGCCAGTAACTTGTCTTTTTAAGTTTAAATTATTTATGATGTCATTTATGAGTTTTCCTTTTAAAAAACCGTGTGTGGGCATGAAACTTTAAATATATCCAAAAAAGAAACTATTCTTTTGTACATTTTTTTTTTCATATATTTTAGCTATTGTAGGAATTAGAGCAATAGGGTATTAGTGATATTTCTGTCTCCTTTTTTATGCAATGGTTTTATTACGGTGGTTTCCAATTTTTTCCGGCAATTTTCAATTAAGATAAATTAATAATGTGAACTAATAGTGGCGCAACTAATAGCCCGCAATCTTTTAACAATTTTGTAAGAAATCGGTCGTATCCTAGTATATTTTGTAATATCTTCTGTATCAGTGGGTACCAAATATAGACTGTTTTCGTTCCTTGGAACATAAATTTTATTTTGGCACAAGTGAAATTGAGATTTGCAATTAATAGGAGAAATATTCGATATGTGTATAAAGAAATCATTTAAAATATTTGAAATTATTATTGGATCAGTGAAGTTTTGTTTACTATGTATAATTTGGGTTATATTTCTTGTGTTGTGGTCTTTTTTTAGGTTACTGTTTATAATTTTCCATGAGGCCTTGCAAAAATTGGATGCTTTAATGAAGGCATATATAATGATATAAGATTCATTACATAATCGTTGGGCAGTGAAATACATTTTTTTTAATAGTTTATTGTAATTATTGTAGGTGATTTTATTTATAATATTATTATGGCTATTAAATCTTAAGAGCCGTTTGTTTTTTGATGATATTTTAATTCCTTTTGTAATCCATTGGGTATTCTTAAACAAACTTTTTATAATAAACTGGAAAACATAAAATAAAAAACGGTATCAAATTGTCATGAAAATGATTGAAAGCTGTATTTGAATCAGATTCAAAAGTAATAAACATACCATGATGCTATATCTTTATTTTCTATTGGAAAAGTAAGAAGTTGACCAGTATTACTCGTATGGTCTGAAAGATATAGAGGTAGTACTTTTCCTGCAGCATACGAAATATTACTCAATATTTGATCGACACAGCTATTAAGTCTGGTGGGTTCGTTAATATGGAAGATAAAGTTGTAGTTTTGAACAATTCTTTTGAGTTCAATTTGCGATTTAGAGTCCTTTAATAAATATATATTAAAATCTCCAGTAATTATGAACTTTTTAATTGTTTTGTGCCTTAATTTGGTCATTAATTTCTTAAGTTTTTTTAAGAAATTAGTGTACATACGTTAGAATTGGGTATACGATATAAACACAGTATTATGCAGTTGTATTCAGGTATATCTATGCCGCAGGCTTCAAACACAAACTCGGTAGTAAGATCTTGTAAATATGCCAGTTTATTTGATCCACTATGGCATCTACACATAATGCAAAGTCCTCCACGCCTTTGTTTTGATCTAGAAAACAAGTTGGCAAGATAAAAATCGTTCAATTTAATATTGTTTTCATCTCCTTACTTTAAAAACGTTTCACTAAGACAAATCACATTAATGTATTTACCATTACTATTAATGTAGTTACCATCTATACATATAATAAAATGGTAGGAAAGTCAAAACTGTACATTGAATATTTTTTTTAAAGAATACTTGGGGTGTGATCTACTATCGATACCGAGGCCAAAAATATAGTTTTTAGAATTTTTGTCTGTTTGTCTGTTTATCTGTTTGTCCTTATATCCGGGAAAAAGTAAAAAAGTACTGCATGGATTTACTTCAAATTTGGCACAAATATTATTAAAAAGTCGGGTCACCACATAGGCTACATATTATCACGCTATGACCTACAGGGAACGAGCAGAGAACCTTTATTTCTCCAACGCATTCTGTAACAACGTGTAATGTAACAACGCATATTTGAATGTTGTTATTATGTTAACTATGCTATACGCTAGCTTCACACTATAAAAATCACGCAATATAAGTAACTTAGGCTGATAAAAATAATTAATTGAATATTAGTAGAATTAAGACAATTTTAATGCAGCGCCATCTTAGAGAGTTCAAAAACATCAAGTCGAAATACATGTGTAAGCCCTTTTTGGATATAAATAATTTAAATTTGAACATATTGGCGATGTTAATAGTTGTTTTCAAAAGTCATAGATGGGGTTGTACATTTTCTTCTTAAAATTTTTATTTTTAATTCGTTTCAGAGATGAACAAGACTATTAGTTGAAGTTATTTAATTAACACCATCGCCACACTTGATTGCTTACATCATTTCTGTCAGAATAAATAGTAATAGAGTTAGTACAAAATAAACATTTTGGTCACATTGGTGTAATTATTGCTTCTTAATTAATATATTTTCATGTCGCATGTAAACTTGCTTTAAATTGTCTTCCGGGATATACATATAGCACGTACCTTTGTTTGGATTAACTGTATATAAACATTAGTGAGATGTGGAACTAGCTAGATTATTTTTACTCACACACAGCCATTTATTTATTGTTACGTCTGAAGCGGTTTGGCGGATACTGGTGTTCTCTATACATGAGAAGCATCCTACCGTAATGCATTTACACGACCACCTAGAGAACGGCCAGCGCATATATGTATTTTGATCCCGACAGCGTTGCTGAGCACTTGGAAAATCCACGTCAAACAACTCTCTTGGCATTTTTCAGGCTCTGTAAAATCGATCAGTTTGGGAGGTCCCTTACGTATGACGAGATGCCTTCATATTACACGTACGACAAGCAACAGGGTGTATTTAACCGACGTTGACGAGGAGGTGCTGTTGAAGGTTTTCCGGGAAGATTCAAGGACACCGCATTTTGTAGAGTTTATACCGTACACACAAATAATGTCGAATGCTATTTTCTGCGGTTGTTACTTCACACGGTCCAAGGCCCAACGTCTTTCGCCTTTCTGAGGACATTTGATGACTACGCAGGCTGTGCGGTAAGTGGGATACTCCATATCCCACTTACCGCACAGCCTGCGTAGTACGTCACTTTCTCGACGGTGACCAATACTGGGATGACAACCTCGCGGAGGCGAGCGTCAGTGACAGTCCCAGCCGCATGCGTCATCTGTTTGACGTCATCTTGGTGTTTTGTGGAGTCGCGAACGCGGTACCTTTCTGGAAGAAGTATCGCCATCATCTGTCTGAAGATTTTCTACGAGCTTTGAGGCGTGTTACTAGAGACGAAGTCGAAGTAACTTCAAGAGGTGGTCATTTCTATCAGCGGCAATCCACTGGTCAAATATTTGTACCCAGCTTTCCAATCATCACCGCATCAAGACCGTGAAAATTGGGAGTATAACGCTGAGACAATTTAAAATGACCACCTTACGAATTTTACGACACCGTCCTGGAAAGCGCTGGGCAAAGCCAGGCTAAAATGTTTTTCTTGGATGCTCCTGGTGGAACAGGAAAAACATTTGTTACTAGGTACTGGTATACTTGCAGAGGTCAGGAGGCAAGGCAAAATTGTCATTGCTGTAGCGCCGCCGGCAATCGCTGCCACACTGCTTCCGGGTGGCAAGACAGCACATACCATGTTTAAAATTCCCATCGATTTAGAGAGCGCCGTAATACCCGTTTGTGGTGTGTCACGTAACAATGATAAGGGACACGTACTCAAGGATTGCTCTCTGATCGTATGGGATGAGCGTACGATGGCCAATAGGAAGGCAGTTCAGGCCATGGACAGAACCCTGCGGGACATCCGCAGGAACGAGCATTTAATGGGTGGTCACAGTTCTGTTCAGTGACGATTCCCGACAAACGCTTCCCGTGGTGACGCGGAGATCGAGGGCTGATGAGGTAAGCCATCATCATCAGCCTTTAACAGTCCACAACACCCATGGTATGATATGGGGTGGTGACATTCCGTATTCTTAATCCATCACCACACGGATAAGGTGAGTGCTTCGTTGAAATTATCTTTGTTGTGGTCACGAGTTCGTGTGCTGCGCTTGACCATTAATATGAGAGCTCAACTTGGCGTCAATGCACGAGCTCAACAATTCTAAGATGTCTTTCTAAGTATTGGCGAAGACACTCCACCAGAGGAGAGAGGTGGACAGGTGGTGCTTCCAGAGTCTCTCAGTAGAGTTGTATCCAGCTTAGAATTATACAGCTGTATACCGTAATAGCAGAATTCGTGAGTGTGTGAGTGGCCTATTTTGACGCTCAAAAATGATCAGGCTGTAGCAATTAACGAATGCATTCTCTCGGAAATTGAGAGGAATGAAGTGGTCAACACCTCTATAAACACTGTGGTCGAGCAAGATAACGCCACACATTATCCCGTGGAATTTCTGAACTCCCAGTCAGCAAGTGAACTTCCAGCGCATAGCATCAAGCTGAAGGTCGGTGTCCCGATTATGCTTCTTCGGAACCTATCTCCTCCGAAGTTGTGTAACGTGACCCGCCTGAAAGACATCTCGCTCCACAGACACACCATTTAGGAAATTCTTACGGGTTGTGGCGTCAGCGAGGCAGTATTTATACCACGCATTCCTCTCATACCTCATTATTCAAGCGCATACAGTTCCCCGTGAGTGTTTGCTTCGCGATGACCATCAATAAGTCGCACAGGCAGACATTGAGGGTAGCGGGTGTCCTGTATGTCGCTTGCTCCTGCGTCACCAGTCCTGACTCTCTTTACATTTTGACTGCGGAGAGCCAAACCACTAATGTTGTATATCGAGAAGTCCTATAAGTATGTATCTTACCCTACGTATTCCTTATTTTCTCCATCTGCTTCAGTCACAACTTATGACTTAATTCAGCAGAATCACCATAAAGTCATTTATTCAAAGCAGGCTGAAAATCAGCACTTTTTGAAGGTCAATTTTACAAAAGACAGTCTCCCTCTGTTACTACACTTTCTGCAGATATGAAATATAAAGAAGAAACGGGGCGAGCCAATGTGCCCGGTAGATGGCTATCCATCTACCGGGCACATTGTTAAGCGAGCGATAATTCATTAATATTTTTTAAAACACACATAACTTCGAAAAGTCATAGGTGTGTGCCCGGGGTAGCTGGGGATCGAACCCAAGACCATCGTCTCGGCAGTCCGTTCTACACCACTGGGCTATCGCCGCCAAGTATTTTTTAAAAGGTATAATCGTAGGTATTTATTTAATAGTTAGGTGCTGTAAAGCGTTCACGCAGACGACGTCGCGGGCAGCAGCTAGTTACTAAATAAATAATTTAGAGTGATTTGTAAAATATCCTTTTAATTTAAAATGCCTGAAATATTTTGATGAGTATAGAAAATGTATTTGATTTATTATTATTAACAAAAAAGTTGTTTTACAGTTTTGCCTCTTACGTCATTGCGTTCATTTTGACTGTAATTGATAGTATTTGATTGCTTACTAGGGACTGAATTATAATTTTTTGGGAAAAAGTTATTTAAGGTTTGTTGTTTCAGCTTTTGCATTTTTTGATTCAGCACTTTGGGCTGTGGAACTCACGATAGGTGAGCCGGTTTTGCGTGCATTAAAGTTTAAATACTTAATTTTGTAATCTAAACACTCTATTATATAACTCAGACACTTACAGGTGTCGAAAAGACCGGTAATAAAAAAAAATGACAGTTGGCTATGTTCTGACATTTTAATTTAATCGCATTATTTAATCCTTTAAATTTTAATCCCATATCCCTTACAACATGTAATACAAGTACAGTGGAGGTAGTCAGTTTTTTAAAGTGCCTACCAATTTTAATATCACGTTCAACGGGTTACCATCATTTTCCCCTACACATAACATACCCTTGTCGCCAAAGTTGTTTAAGAATGTCCTTTAAGATTTATTCTTAGGATGCGAGCGGCTTAGTAAATCCTACAATATTATAATTCTCGTACCTAGTATTTCGTCTAGAGCGCAACAGTTTGGAGGCCAGTCCGACACATTGTTGTGAACCATAGATAAATATTCTTCTTTGAGGTGGTTCATTTTTTTTAGAAGTATCATTATTAGTATTAACGACCATATCAATTTTTTTTGTTGCTGTTAGAGCATCCCCGTCTGGAATACTAATAAGCTTCTGGATATTCTGTACATCAGATTCCAGAAGAGCACAGCTACTATTTATGTCATCGGTAGGCTTAGGAAAGACTCGGTAGGCTTTGAAAAAGTATGTAAGAAGATTTGCAAATAATAAGACCGGCAGTTACTAAACTAAATAAACGCTATCATGGTTACATAATTGGGAGTCATTAAACGTTATTGTGTGTGAAACCAATCATAGTTATGACAACATTACAAAGTGATTGGTATTTAGTAGTGTAAATTTAAAGTTACCGTATAATAGAATTAATAGACATTAGGCGAATAGTTTTGAAACCTTTATCATGTGCGTTGGTGGTGTAATGGTCAGCATAGTTGCCTTCCAAGCAGTTGATCCGAGTTCGATTCTCGGCCAACGCATCGCTTTTACCATTCTTACAATTTTTTATGTTAACGCGGTAGCTTTGATGTTAACCGTCTCTTATTCAGATAATTAAAAAAAATGCAACCTGCTGTATGTTACGTGTCTCGAACGATAATTTAAAAATAAGGTTTTTCTGCCCCAATATTATCATCATTAGCATTATTTATATAAGATCCCACCACTGGACATAGGCCCCTTGTCATTGTAAGAACAGTTAGGCCGTAGTACAGCTGGCCAAGTGCGGGAAGCAAACCCATCGTATAATCCAAGCTAAACCTTAAGACCGACTTTCGCCATACATGGTGTTTTCCAAGTCACCATTTATTTTTTTATTTTTATTATTAAACATTTTATTTCGCATGGCATAAACGCATAGATAAATACCTTACAGTCTAACATACATACAGTGGTTGTTAGTATAAATATACTTATAAACTATGTTAGTATCGCTTCACTTGCAAGTTGTTGATGTGCGCTCGTGTGGCACTTGTCCGCGGAAGCGACGAAACACCATTCCCTTCGGCCTAAAGTCCTCCTTCATCACAACATCCAGAAAGCACGTCGGGACCCGCACCACAAACGCCGTGAAATTGACGTTACGACGCGACTCTAGCAGCTGTACTCTCGGTGTGTATTTTGTCTTTTGGCGCACGTACTCCGCGATGTCATCCACCTTAGTGGTGTAGTGAAGGCGAGAGACATAGCCGTGTGTGTTTATAGCATGCTAAAGCCATCATCATAGGCCTCTCCTATTTTGGGCCACAATAGCACTGTGAGCCAAAAGTAGGATTTGCCCTACTATACCACACGAGCCAGACAGATTGTCTTCGGGTTCGATGGCGTGTTTTCCGTCTCTTGCGTAAGATACCATTTGCTTCAGGTATTTCTTTAGTCGTCTCTTACCACAAACACGAAATGAAGTGGGGTAATGTCACTTTGTCATAGTCATAGTATTATTTATTGTGAATAATAGGTAATGTACATAATACAGTTGATGCAATTTTTTAAATAATCCAGTTCAGCTATATCCCGCCCATTGGGCATACAATAGTTACATTAATTAAACTAGGTACATTAATATATTTTAGTAGTTATGTCAATAGGTATTAATACAAATTTCACAGAAATCTGTATTCAACAGAGTATTTTTTAACCGACTTCAAAAAAACGAGGAGGTTCTCAATTCGTCGGAATCTTTTTTTTTAATCAATCATCTATTCAACTAAGCTGTATTGTTTAAAAACAAAAGAATTTAATTATGTCAACCGTGACTTTATGGTTCAGGTATAAATTTTTCTGAATCACAATTTCAAAGGCTCTATCAGATGCGTTGGTGGTGTAATGGTCAGCATAGTTGCCTTCCAAGCAGTTGATCCGAGTTCGATTCTCGGCCAACGCATTATTTTTACCATTCACACAACTTTTTTAATTAAATTTGGCGCTGTAATTGTGATATTAGCCTTCTATCTTCTTAAGCAGATGTATTAAAATAGATTGAGGAATCTTAAAACCAGTTCTTTGTCTACGAGAACACGTTAAGCCGTTAGTCCCGGCTGTTATGAAATGAAATGAATTTGTTTTATTTGCAACTCCAATGCAACAATAACAATATCAGTGAGAAAAGGAAAACAGTTTTTGGATCGCAAATAAGGCACCTGCGTCAGTATAAGTTGCAGAATCAGGTGAGACTGCAACACTGATATTCCCGCAGGAATTACTTACATACATACAATCTCTTACAAACTAGACATCATCATATCAGCCACATGACGTCCACTGCTGGACATAGGCCTCCCCCAAGGTTCTCCACACAGACCGGTCTTGAGCCGCCCGCATCCAACTGCCGCCCACGATCTTGACGAGATCGTCGCTGCGTCGGTCCACCTTGCGGGGGGGGGCTACCTCTGCTGCGTCGTCCGGTACGTGGCCGCCACTCCAGAACCTTCCTGCCCGAACGGCCATCGGTTCTTCGAGCTTTGTGCCCTGCCCACTGCCACTTCAGCTTGGCTATGCGGAGAGCTATGTCGGCGACTTTGGTTCTACTGCGGATCTCCTAATTTCTGATTCGATCTCGCAGGGAAACTCCAAGCATAGCTCTCTCCATCGCCCTCTGAGTGACCTTGAGCCTTCTGATAAGGCCCATAGTGAGCGACCACGTCTCTGATCCGTAAGTCATCACTTGCAACACACACTGGTCAAAGACTTTCGTCTTGAGACACTGCGGGATATCTAGACATAAATAATTATAAATATTTAATGTTATGACAATCTTTGACAGTAGTTGTGGAGAGTCAGTACACTTTAATAATATACCAACAATGGTCTAAGCCAGGGAATATCGCTATCCCTTTGGTTTGCAGAGGTAAGACAGCAGTGGCCAAGTGAAAACTCTAATGTTCAGTTCAAATTGAAAGTCTCGGATGCAACCTGGGAAATGCTAGGTCGAGGATTATGATGATGATTCGTGAACATATCGTTTGCAGCGATACCGAAATATGGAATACTTGCAACTGAGCTACTTGATACATACCTACGTCAAAAGACTCTTTATACCTAACTACCACTCGATTCATACAAAATGTGGTCGTGTTTGCTTTGTCGCCAGTGTATTAAATCGTTAATTATCGCTTGCTAAGCGGTGAAGAAAACATCGTGAGGAAACCTGCATGTCTGAGAGTTCTCCATAATGTTCTCGAAAGACATGTGAAGTCTGCCAACCCGCACTAGGCCATCATGGTGGACTATGGCCTTACCCTTCTCATAGTGAGAAGAGGCCCGTGCTCAGCAGTGGGACATATAAAGGGATGATGATGATGTAGTGTACATATGCCAACGATCAACAAACGAAGCGCGCGTGCGTTTAGGGTCGTGGCGTCGATGGAACGCTTTGGTTACGACGGGTGACGAGACTACGATGTATTGTGGTCAGTATCACAAAACTGGGATCCCACGAAAATAAACCTATAATAACTATAAAATGTGTTCCTTTGGACATTTGGAACGGATGGATGAAAGAATTCTTAAGAAATACGAAAGGAGTGTATCGTGCCAGAATGAATGGAAATGTCGGTAGGGGACGCCCTAGGTGGACGTACGCCGACCAAATAGGTGACGTACTGAAAAAGGGCCAAATTAAAAGTACCAATAACCGACGCGCATGCATGATGAGGTTAATGAATGTCGAGGAAGCGAAAGACCTATGTTTGAACAGAAGCATGTAGCGTTCCATAGTCTCTGCTTACCCCAATGGGAGACAGGCTTGACGATATAGATAGATAGATAGATGTGTCCCTTGTGAAATAAATAATTCTTATTCTCCATCGTTGTTTGGTTGAGTTGTATTTATGGTGTGGTTGTGGTACGTGCGGATTGCTCCCTAAGGTTATTATTTGTCCTAAAAATCGTATAGAACCTACAACCTGAACCATGATTACAGCTGTGATAACAACTATCGCTGGACGTGTTGTTTTAACTCTAGTTTCAATAGTAGGTAGGTACATATATTCAACTTAATTAAGGCGTATTGTTTAAAAACATTCATTCATTTATCAACCATATTATGGTACTGATGTAAAATGTTCTGTTTGTCCATTTAAAAGATACTTTCAGGTGCGTTGGTGGTGTAATGGTCAGCATAGTTGCCTTCCAAGCAGTTGATCCGAGTTCGATTCTCGGCCAACGCATATTTTTTAAATCTTGTCAAATGCGTTTTTTAATGCTAATCTCTGGAGTTATAAGTTGCCTTTTGTTATTCACCATCCTATTTTTATTTCACCATGTCTTTTTTCAGAAGGCTAATTAAATAAACATCAAAATTAAACTAAATTATGCTTGAGTATTATGTAGAGTAAATAGATACAAGTGACATAAAAGTTGTAACAGTTGCAGCACCTTACAAAATTGAGATTGTTATGTATTATGCAAAACCTGGCCATGAAAAAGAGTGACCGTGAGTTTCATTGCCCGTTGTTTGTCATGGTTCTACGCCCTTGCTTTGCGAGCGTGGCAGTAAATGTAAATGTAGAAGCTTTAAGTAATTATTTATTAAATTTGACGTTCATAAGTGTCACTTTGTGATTTAAATGGATAAAGGGTTAAGTATAAAAAAATATATATAGGTACCCATAATTGACTGTGTTGTGTTAGTGGCAGCAGACTAAGGAATTCGATTCGCAAGTAAGGCGAAAGTGACAAAAATGGCAAGGTTGCTTAAAGGTAGCAGACCCTAGCTGATTCAGCGTGGATGGGTTGCCTCGATCCGGAAAGTACTACCCTCTTACAGAAAATAGACGTAAAGTAACAGGACCTATACTCTTGCGTTTCATTCGATAAGTGGGAGTGCCAACATAGAGGTCGTCCATTAATAACGTAATAATATGTCCGTGTGGTGACGGATTAAGAATACGGAATGTCACCACCCCATATCATCCCATGGGTGTCGTAAGAGCCGACAGAGGGAACATATTATGCAGAGAACAGCACTGTAAGAGAAGGAAAACTTGATACAAACCCTATACCAACCCGTTTGGTCAGCGTGGTATAGTAGGCCAATTCCTCCTTTCAAAGGAGAGGCCTAGTCCAGCAGTGGACTGTTAAAGGCTGATGATGATGATGTCAAACAAAATATATTAAACTTATTCTGTGCGATACGTAGATAGGTTAGGTCTTTTTGATAGAAAGTTAATAATCAAATAATTTTAACTAAAATACATTGCCAACCATATCGCCTGTTACTTGTGTCGAAATTGAAGCTAAAATTAAAAATATTATACTTATTATTCTCTTCATCTGTTGCCCTGGTTCCAATTTGTTTGGGTCGGCTCTGCATGTCCTTCTTTTCCATACTTCTCTGTCACCAGTCATCCGGTCATGTCCCCCTTTTTCTTACATATCAATTCGCATTCCATCTTTTATTTGGTGGCCCACTCCCTTTTCTTCTGAACTCTCCTATTCATCACTTGTTTAACTAAATTCATAATTATCATCTCTCCGCATAAGATGTTTGTATTATGCGAACCTTTTCGTCCATGGGCGCTACTTGCTGACTACTTTGATATTTTTTCAATTTTGGCATGGTAAAGTAATTATCCCCTATTCCTTCTCCCTCATCCTACTTATTCTCATATTCTTTTTTGCAACCCAAAATGCGATAGCGCATTTGTGACTCCTCTGGTGTTGCTTATGTCAATGGCCGCCGTAATCGCGCAGGTGATCCGTCTGCTCTTTTGCTTCCTATTACATAAAAAAGTAGCATTAAAACCCGCTGATTAGCTTTTGGGTAAAAGGCTAACAATTAACATCCTAAAATCCATTTTGAACTTTTTGAACCAGTGACTTTCAGAGTGATTCATGATGAAGATTTAAATACACCTAGGTAGGTATTGGATTTGTAAAGGTTTTCTGTAAACCATAAGGGCATTTTTTACCTCTTTTAGGGAGAATTTCTAAAAATGCTCTGTCATTGCTTCATTAAAACATTCATGCCAATTTCTTGCGTCCAGTAGTTTCAGTTGTGCGTTGCCTGTCAGTACGCAAGAGTTTTATAAATATTATAAGGAATCAAAGACTATTTGATTAAAAAAAAACAAGTAAAACAATACCAAAAACCTTTATATTGATACAAAACAATTCAACAAACAAATTTTAAGACACTAACGATTATGCTTTTAACAATTAAAATCCGACATATACAAATACGAGTTAAGTACCATAGTAAAGTACTCACTGATTACATACACAAACCAACAGAGCTGCCGCCTGTCAACGAGTGAGGAGACAAAGTGTCCTAAAGACAGGAGCGTTCCTTATTTTATAAGGATACCCTCCACTATACTAGTTTACAAGTCCTTAGGTACCTAACCTAACAATATTGATACTCCCCGTGCGACACCGGAGTGAGGCCTAAAGGATTTTGTGACAGATTAAGAGTACCAAAGTGTCATCCCCTATTTCATTCCGTGATTGTCTTAAGAGACAACTAAGGAAATAAATGAAACAACGACAACACAGCCTACTAGACACCTAATGTTTCATTTCTACAAACAAAAAATTCTGTCAAAGCGGTGAGGTATGCGGGGTAAGGGGGGGCTACAAAAATGCATTCTAATTGGCCGGTTCAAATTTGCGGAACGTCATAATTCATATCTAGTGTTGGGATTGGTCTTATACAAGACGTATAAGTCTAATGTGTTGTTTGAAAGTGTCCGCCTTACGTGTGCCGTCTAGTAGGTTTGGTTGTCGCAGAAATGAAACCACTAGTAGACTGCCTCCGTGGTCCAGTGGATAGCGTATGCGACTGCTGATGGTGTTACTGGGTTTTTCCGAATTCTCAGTAGCAGCACGGGATCGGGAGGTCCCGGGTTCGATTTCTGGGTCAGGCAGTGTTATTGGGTTTTTCTGTCACGAAATTCCCAGTAGCAGCACGGAGTCTGGAAATGTGCCCGGTACGGCAATAGGCTCGCCCTTTATTACGTGGGACTAAAGTATATCTGGCGAAAAGTGGGTGTAGAAATACACCTCTGCCTACCCCTTCGGGGATAAAAGGCGTGACGTTTTGTATGTATGTACTATTTATTAAGCAGCGATAGCCTAGTGGAGACACCAACAGACTGCCACGCAGAGGGTCCGGGTTCTAATCCACGGCGTGCACCAATGACATTTCGGAGTTTTGCCCGAGACTCTCTACGTAGAAGTCTGTCGGTCTCTCCACTAGGCTACCGCTGCTATCCGTCCATTAGGGTACCGCTGCTATATACTTAGTTGTGATAGTTTCAGGTCTTACAAATTTGTAGTAATACTAGACTATGACTTTCAGCTTGCTACGATTTTGGAAAATCTTTACACTTTACAAAATCGTAGCAAGCTGAAAGATGAATAAAATTACGTACTATATAAAAGGGGCAAAAACATTGCGATGGCAAAAATGTTGTAAGAGAGGTAGAAGCAATGCGTTGGCCGAGAATCGAACTCGGATCAACTGCTTGGAAGGCAACTATGCTGGGTATCGCACCTCCTGCAAACGGAAGCCAAAAGTAACATACATTATGTCAACCTCTTAACATACTTATATGTCTCAAAAGGTGGACCATCGATCTTATTAGGAACGCAGGAATCGGATGAAAACAGCTCGAGATCGCCCTCTATGGAAAATCCCTACCATCTCCCTAACAAGCCAACAACAGCAACATTCGCAACAGCAAAATTCTTAGGCAGCATTACCGACGCGACGACGATGCTTGAAATATCAGCGGTAAAGCTATTTAAGGTAATCACACACTATAACCACAGCGCACTAGCACAGTAATCGCAGTGATGGCCTAGTGGAGATACCAACAGACATGCAGAGGGTATCGGGTTCGAATCCACGGCACACACAGCTAACTCTTCGAAGATATGTGCGGAATAATAAGTAGTTAAATATCGCTTGCCCCGTGCCTCGGAGAGCACGTTAAGCAGTCGGTGCCGGCTGCCATGAAGATCTTTGACAGTCGTTATAAGGAGTCAGTACCTTGAATAAAACTGACACTAGTCTAAACCATGGAATATAGCTATCCCTTTGGGTTGTGGAGGTCAGACAGGCAGTCGCTCTGTGGAAAAGCAAGTATTCAACCAAATCCGGTTAGACTAGTAAGCGGACCCCAGATTGAAACTGGGATAATGCTCGGAGGATGATGACCACGGGTGGCCAAATGGATTATTATGGGGTTTAATGTAGAGTTTTTCTTCGCAATGATACTGTTTGTACTTAATTTAGTTTGAGAGGCCTTAATCTTGCGGCAAACTATGGTAGGTATATTTCGGCGCCTGGGCACTCTCACTCGTCAGGACACCCCAGGAACCATAAATGAAACTAGTTAAATTCACTGTTAACTGCAATATATTTCTTGAACTTCACGAAATCACGATACGAATGTCCGAACCAAAAGTGTCATGGCCGCCCGCCGTCGTATCAACCTAACTTAGTATCAAAACATATTCAATAATACATAATATTTAAATTATCGTATGTATGAGCTTTCAATTAATCTTTATAATTAAGAAACAATATAGAATTACAGTTCCTTTAGCTAAAGCGTCGAAATACGTCTTGATAAATTTAATTAGTTATAAAATTACAAAAATTTGTTGGCGGGCAACAAAGCTAGCCAAACTATTAAAGACGATATCAACCAATACTGCGTTAAGAAATATATGTAAATACAGAAATGTAACACAATTTATATAATATTAATTACAAGCAAATGCAATTAATATTTTACTGGTTATTTAGTTAAAATTACATTAAAATAATATTAACTTCCGGTTTAGTTATCATTTAGTCATCTAGATGGCTCTGCTCTACGTTTATGCTTAGATCTACAATAAAACAAACCATCTCCAGTGCGCCCATATATACGATGATGGATGAATGACACGTATCCGTGACAATGTAATTCAGCTTGCGATTGATAAGACATATAAACGACGCACTGTTTTCTTTTTGTATTTTTTTATAGACTCGCCTGTATCCCCGAAGTGTTCGGCAGAGGTGTAATATTACACTCACATTTCGCCATACATTTATAATAATAATAATAATAATAATAATAAGCCCCCTATAATCCAACCATACGTCCGAATCGACCATCTGACTCACGTGGGGGGCGGACACGCGATTTTATGTTACTGACGCGGCTAACATGGCTCTGGGAACCCATAATTATGGAGATGAGATTAAGAAGTAATCGTATAGGAGCGCTTCCCGGGGGCAATCGCCGGGGCACACCTGGAGCTGACGCTGGGTGTCTCAGCTTACGAACCATCAGCGGAGAGGAGTTGATTAGGCGGGCTCCCTCCGGGTCACCCGAAAATACTACAGCCAACAACACAGACGACAACATTAGTTTAAACTCATCCGTATCAATACCAGAACCCTACAGTCCATCCACAACTTCATACATACCGACTCCGGTGCCTTCCGTGGATCATGATTCACGTGGAGCGCCCACACCAACCTTAGCTGTTACGCGGGAGGCAAATGCCTTTTTACCTTCGTCCACTAAGGCTGGCAAACCTAGGAAACGCATGACTTGGAGTAAAGAAGTAAATATATTCATCATGCGAACCTACTACTTAATCACTAAATTAGAGACAGATATGACAACATATAGGAAAAAGCTACACGAAATCTTTTCAAAACAATATCCTGAAGTTAATGTGACTGAACAACGAGTAGCCGATCAGAGAAGGGCTATTATACGTAACAAATCACTGACACAAGATACCCTAAACCAAATAAAAGAAGAAGTTAAAATACAGTTACAAGAAGAGATAAATGACAATATTGATGAAAATAATACTACACAAACGACTAATCTCATGCTGAATACCCAACAACCAGAATCACAAATTCATACTCAATTAACATACGGCATTCGATCTAGCTCACAAACTCATTCATCACCAAACACTTACACACAAACATCTCACACATCGACTCAGACTGAAACATTTACGCTAACGCTAGAGAACGACATAGAAACACTGGTAGACCACAACAACATTCAAGAAACACATATTCAAGAACAAGAACTACATGATAAGCTTAGAACAATACTCACGCTGTACTCCGGATTGGATCCATGTGTTCGTCCTAAACTACCAAAATTAAGACACAGTCATAAACTCACAGTTTTTCACAGACGACACAGAATTAGTAGACTTACACACCTTAATATATTGCACAGCCTTTGTTATATCTGAAGAACTTAATTACAAAATTGACTATTCTAGAAATGAGAAAACAAAAGACCAAAATAAACCTGCATGGCAACTTAGACTAGAAAAGGACATAGAAAAACTTAGAGCTGACTGTGGCAGACTCACGCAATATATTAATAACAACAGATCGAAGAAAGTAATGAAAAGGTTTGAACATATATTTAAAACAAGAAATACTCACACAAGGCATGAAAATGACAATAGAAAACCTGAAGAATATTTAGACACCCTAAAACAAAAATTAGCATTAAAAGTTCATAGACTCAGAAGATATAAGAAGGCTCAACAAAGACGAAATAACAATATCTTATTTACCTCAAATGAAAAAATGTTCTATCGTACCTTAAGCAATCCTCAATTCGATGAATCAATGACAGATAATACAATATTACCTTCGAAAACGCAACTAGAAGAATTTTGGGCTGGAATTTGGGAAAAACAAGTACAACATAACAATAGAGCAGATTGGATTATACAGGAAGAAAATAAATGGAATGCAATAGATGAGATGGAATTTGATGAAATAACAGAAAGTGACATAAATTCGATCACAGCTAAACTACGTAACTGGAAAGCACCTGGGATAGATAAAGTACACAATTACTGGTTCAAAAAACTAACAACATTACACAAATCCATCGCCAAAAATTGTACACTTATTATATTAGATAGACAGAAATTACCTGCTTTTATGACTAACGGTATAACCTACATGCTACCAAAAGGTAAGCACTCACCACAACCGTCTCAATACAGACCTATTACATGTTTACCTACAATTTACAAAATTTTAACAGCAAAAATAGCGCATAGAATAAGAACCCACATTGAAATTAACCACATTATAGCAGAAGAGCAAAAGGGATGCAGACGGGGCCATATGGGATGCAAGGAACAACTCATCATAGACTCAATTATTCATAAACATGCCACAGCAAGAAATAGAAACCTACATTGTACATATATCGACTATAAAAAAGCATTTGACAGCATACCCCACTCTTGGTTATTACAAATTTTGCAAATATATAAAATAAATCCAATGATAACTAGTTTTATGCGCAGCATTATGCCCCATTGGCAAACAACTTTACAATTAAATGACCGTAACACTTTAATTAGAACTCGCAAAATATCAATTAAGACAGGCATTTATCAAGGTGATTCCTTAAGCCCATTATGGTTTTGTCTAGCTTTAAACCCTCTTTCACACTTACTGCATCGTTGCCAGGTTGGATATAGTCTTAAATATCAAACAGGAGAATCAGTTATATCACACCTTATATATATGGACGATATCAAATTATATGCAAAATCAGAAAAAGATATGAAAATACTTTTAGCAAAAACATCAGAATTTAGTAGAGACATAAATATGGAATTCGGTTTAGATAAATGTAAGACACTTCACATAATAAGAGGTAAGATACAATCCGGGGACTATGCAATCGATGATACTAACACAATTACAGCCATGGAACCAACTGATCTTTATAAATATTTAGGTTATAAACAATTGAAAGGCTTAGACCATACCACAATAAAACAATCACTAACAACCGAATACAAAATAAGGACAAATTCCATATGCAAAACACAACTCACCGGAAAACATCTCATTAAAGCACTCAACACCTATGCCGTTCCAATATTGACCTACTCATTCGGCGTAATAAAATGGACTAAGACAGACATAGAACAAATAGAAAGAAAAACACGAACCACTTTAACGAAATACAATCATTTGCACCCAAAGTCTGCAATAGAAAGATTAACTATCAAAAGACAGAATGGAGGTCGAGGTTTCATTGATATTAACCACCTCTGGAAAAAACAGGTACATAATCTGAAAACATTTTTACTCACAAAAACATGTACAAGCCGCATTCATAAAGCTATAGCCCACAATGATTTAAACTACACTCCACTCAACCTACACGAACCAATTAACACTCAAATTGCGAGCAATAGCGATGTGCAGACACAAAAAATAGACTCCTGGAAAAATAAAACACTCCACGGCCGGCACCCACATGACTTGGAAAATACTCATATAGACCCAGTAGCTTCAAATAAATGGTTGAAGATAGGTAACTTGTTTCCCGAAACAGAAGGTTTTATAATAGCCATCCAAGACCAGATTATAAACACCAAAAACTATAGAAAATTTATAATAAAAGACCCTACCGTTACAAACGACAAATGTCGTAAGTGCCATACTCAACCCGAAACTATTCAACACATAACCGGAGCTTGTACTACCCTCACACAGAACGACTACACACATCGACATAACCAACTAGCCAATATCATCCATCAAAATTTAGCACTAAAACATAATCTCATCCAAGATACTACCACACCATATTATAAATACACACCACAAACTATCCTCGAAAACAATTCCAAACGCCATTCTAACAGACAGGACTATTCACTTTAATGGGCCTGACATAACACTAGTTGATAAACATAATAAAACAACTTATCTCATAGATATAGCAGTTCCCAACACACACAATTTACAAAAAACTATTAGCGAAAAGATAAGCAAATATTCTGAATTAAAAGAAGGAGTAGCACGAATTTGGCGCCAAAGTAAAGTTTATGTCGTCCCTGTCGTAATTTCTACCACTGGTGTCATCCCGAAAAACCTTCATCATAGCCTTAAATTAATTGACCTCAAAAAAAGTCTTTATATAAACCTCCAGAAAGCCGCCATATTGAATACATGCAGAATTGTTCGGAAATTCATGTCATTAGACGAAAACCATACACCTCACACAACATCTACAACATAATATAGATACACACTCTGCATTTACTTGGTACGCACCCGTAAATGTAGATTATACCAGCTAAGAGCTGAGAAAAATAGAAAAAGAAACGAAATAATAATAATATTCTACTACATTCACACAACACCATCTAGTCCCAAACTAAGCAGAGCTTGTACTATGGATACTAGATAATGGATAAACATACATATATACTTTTTTTTTGTAAATACATACATATTATACATAGAAACACCCAGACCAAGACAAACATCCATCTTCATGCACACAAATGTTTGACTTGAGCGGGAATCGAACCCGCGACCTTCAGCGTAGTAGTCGCATACACTCCCGCTACGCCAACCGGCCGTCATAGGTTCCACGTAATAAATAGGGGGCGAGTCTATTGCCGTTACCGGACATATCACCAGACTTCAGGCTACTGAGACTTCAAAAAACCCAGTAACACTTTTCCCGATCCGAGAATCGAATCCGTGACCTCCGAAGAGCAGTCGTTACGCTACGCAGCATACGCTATCCACTGGATCACGGAGGCAGTTTTTCTAAAACTTGATTTACAATCATTGCCAAGTCGTGTTGATCCTGCTGTTGCAGTGTGTTCAGAGATTGCACTAGACAGACTGGGAATTGTTTGCAGACGGCAGTGGAAGCTAAATTACATTCATCCAGCTGTTCAGGACAAAGCAAATGTCTGACATATAGCCAAGTTTCTTGGCGCTAAGAATTAAAGTACAATACAGCTATACACGACAACGCAACAACCCGCAAGCACTCCAGCGTCAGACCCTAGAGCTGGATTGACCCGACACTATACCGAAGATATCCCGGACGTCTGCATGCACGAGATTAGTGTGGCTCTCAAACAGCTCAAAAACAACAAGGCGCCGGGTGATGACGGAATTACGAGCGAGCTTCTGAAGGCCGGCGGTGCACCCGCTAGAGAAGCCCTCCGGAAGCTATTTAATTCCGTCATTCTCGAGGGTAAAACGCCACAGGCGTGGCACAGAGGTGTGGTGGTGCTTTTCTTTAAGAAAGGGGATAAAACCCTCTTAAAGAACTACAGACCCCTCACACTTCTGAGCCACGTCTACAAGCTGTTTTCGAGGGTCATCACGAATCGTCTCGAGAGTAAGCTAGACGGCTTCCAGCCTCCCGAACAAGCCGGTTTCCGTAAAGGCTATAGTACCATAGACCACATACATACGCTGCGGCAGGTTATACAGAAGCCCGAGGAGTATAACCAGCCCCTATGCTTGGCGTTTGTGGACTATGAGAAAGCCTTTGATTCGATCGAAACCTGGGCGGTGCTACAGTCTCTCCAACGGTGCCGGATTGACTACCGATATATCGAAGTGCTGAAGTGTTTGTATGAAAACGCCACTATGTCAGTCCGCCTCCAGGACCAGATTTCGAAACCTATTCAACTCCAGCGAGGGGTGAGACAGGGGGATGTCATATCCCCGAAACTGTTTACCACTGCGCTGGAGGATATTTTCAAGCTTCTGGACTGGAATGGACTCGGCATCAACATCAACGGCGAGTACATCACTCACCTTTGATTCGCAGACGATATCGTAGTCATGGCTGAGACCATGGAAGACCTAGGCACAATGCTCGATGGCCTCTGTAGAGTCTCCCAACAAGTAGGTCTTAAGATGAACATGGACAAGACGAAAATCATGTCGAACGTCCATGTTGTACCTGCTCCTATTCAGGTTGGGAACTCTACGCTCGAAGTTGTCGACAAGTATACCTACCTGGGACAAGTAGTCCAATTAGGTAGGTCCAACTTCGAGAAGGAGGTCAATCGTCGAATCCAACTCGGTTGGGCAGCGTTCGGGAAGCTACGACATATCTTCTCGTCCGATATCCCGCAGTGTCTCAAGACGAAAGTCTTTGACCAGTGTGTGTTGCCAGTTATGACTTACGGATCAGAGACGTGGTCGCTCACTATGGGCCTTATCAGAAGGCTCAAGGTCACTCAGAGGGCGATGGGGAGAGCTATGCTCGGAGTTTCCCTGCGAGATCGAATCAGAAATGAGGAGATCCGCAGTAGAACCAAAGTCGCCGACATAGCTCTCCGGATAGCCAAGCTGAAGTGGTAGTGGGCAGGGCACATAGCTCGAAGAACCGATGGCCGTTGGGGCAGAAAGGTTCAGGAGTGGCGGCCACGTACCGGACGACGCAGCAGAGGTAGGCCCCCCGCAAGGTGGACCGACGACCTCGTCAAGATCGCGGGAGGCGGTTGGATGCGGGCGGCTCAAGACCGGTCTGTGTGCAGAACCTTGGGGGAGGCCTATGTCCAGCAGTGGACGTCATTTGGCTGATATGATGCTGTCATCATGGTGATTACCTGGTGATTTTGCTTGTGTCGGTTCTGCAACTAAGCTAGATTAACACACAACACTAAAATTGGCCAATATTAGCGAGTGATACATGTACCTAGTTATTCTAGGCTTCCAACGCGACGTCTGCAAGGCACGCAGCACGAGGTTTCACAAATTTAGTTTTATAATTGTCAATGTTCAATACAATATCACAAATTTATCAACACTGCGGACTGACCAGTGCCGGATAAATCAAAAACGGCAGTTTTACGAAGGTTTTACAAAATTTACAACAAATTCACACGGGGGAGCAAAAAATGGTCTGTTCTCTATCAAGTCTTTTCCGGAAGCGGATGAGAATGATTTGTCAACTCATAAAGTGACCAGAGTCAAACAATAAGTACCATACATAAAAAATGTTTCTAAAGTGATACCCTCGTTTAATTTAAAACACAGTGAATGAACACCTTTACTTGGAAATAAAAAGCTGACGTTCATTGCATGGATCTAAAACACTTGATTCTGCCACTTGACCCTCTGATATCTGTGAAGTGCTTTAAGTACATTCATCTTAAGTTATTTTTGTTTTAAGTGATCCATTATGAATTGTACGATAATTTATTGAGATAATATTTTTGTACTTGTTCTAATTTTAAAACAAGCGAATAAAAAACAATTAAGCAACTGATGATGGGATACTGTTTTCATAACTTGAGCGCCATGAATTTGAGTAAGCGAAAAATTAACTAAACTAACGACGAATATTGATTATTAATAAAAGATATAGAACGAGCGTACTAAAAGCGGGTTGTGATTAATCAATTTCAGAAATTAAAAACTAAATGACTAGGTGAGCGACTAGAAATACAGAAAAGGTGATTTCAATATTGCCGGCCTTCATTTTGAAAATCACGATCTATTTATTTATGAAAATAATCTTGATCACTATGTAATGTAAGGTTTTCTTGTGACCCTGTACCCAAAAATAGGAGCCCTGCTTCGTTGGGCTCCGTCAACTTGGCTTAAAAGACTGAAGTGACTTATTAAGTATTTTTCAATGTGGTTTTTCTATTACGAAACACTTAACTTAAGATAAAATGGCGCTCAGTATAAATAAATAATTTGCCAAATACTGAAAAAAATGACGTAACGTTGGCACTCAAACAAATATTATGTCGCTTAAATATTAAGAAGCTTCTCATTTTGTATTTTAAGTAACTCAAATTATTTTTTGTAAGTTTCTCATCACTCGGAGTCGCTCACTTAGTAATTCTAAAACCCAAATTAATTATTTTTGTCACTTAATTTACAGTCACTCGTTTAAATACTACCCCTTGTTCTTTTAGAAGTATTTAGACGATGTAGAATTCTATATGTTACTAGCTGACCCGGCAAACGTTGTTTTGCAAAATTTTTTTTTTTTTGAAAAGTAGATGTTGGCCGATTCTCATAGATACCGGATAAGCACAAAAAATTTCATCAAAATCGGTCAAGCCGTTTCGGAGGAGTATGGGAACGAAAACTGTGACACGAGAATTTTATATATTAGATTTTGGTCCCTTCAAAGCTCCATAATTACATGAGAGAACTCAGAATAAATAGCTTATTCAAAATGTTTTAATTAATATAAATAAAATTAGCGCCGCTAGTGGAGAGACCGACAGACTGCTACACAGAGGGTCTCAGGTTCGAATCCACGGCAGGCACCAATGACTTTTCGAAGTTAAGTGCGTATTAAATTGTTAATTATCGCTTGCTTATCGGTGAAGGAAAAAATTGTGCGGAAACCTGCATGTCTGAGAGTTCTCCATAATGTTCTCGAAAGACATGTGAACTCTGCCAACCCGCACTTGGCCAGCGTGGTGGACTATGGCCTTACCCTTCTCATAGTGAGAAGAGGCCCGTGCCCAGCAGTGGTACAGTATAAAAGGCCGATGATGATGCCATAAAATTAATAAATATTTAAAACTAACCGTTCTTGCTGCACTCCTACGGTCCCCAAGGTACATCCCAAAATTCAATTTCTTACGCCCTATAGTTTTGGCTGTACCTACTTTGTCTGTCAGTGAATCGCAAAAATTTCATACATACAGATTAAGTTCAATAACTGTTAAAACTGAATTGTGTCTTAAAGCATGGAACAATCATTTTAATATTTTCACGAAAATGTCCTTGGGATTCTTGATTGATCTTAATTAATACATAAAATATTTAAGTTGCAAGACATTAAACATATACTTAGGGTAGTTTCCAGGGTCAAAATAATTACATTTTATTTAGTCCGTATTTTAGATTATAAAAAAATATTGGACACGTATTTTTTCTTTTTTCGATTATATAAAAAATAACAAAGATATAGCCCATTAAAGTTACGTGTGACGTCACTTTAATGAGCTGTATCTTGGTCATTTTTGGTTTAATTTACAAATAAAAAAATACGTATCGCTTATTTTTGAATAATCTAAAGGACGGACTTATAAAAAAAAAATTGTCAACTAGCCTATTATTTAAACAAGATTTCAGTTGTCTCTCTTGCCAGCTCTCCTCATTAGAAGCCTCGTCCTGAACCGGAAATTAGATAAAAAATAACGTTTTGAATGCACATTTTGCTATTTTCTAAATATAAATGGATACTAAGATTACTAAGATGACAAAAGCGATGCGTTGGCCGAGAATCGAACTCGGATCAACTGCTTGGAAGGCAACTTTGCTGACTACCACTTACACCACCAACGCACATGTCAGAACCTTCAAAACAAAGCAAAGTACAAACTATGTTGTCCTAGCTGTTATTGAATAAATGTGTTTATAGTAAAAGCCTCACAAAACAAGGACCAAACATTACGCAAAAAGGGGGATCCAGAATTGTGGATCATCCAGGGGCAGAGTGATGGAAGGCTTTTTTGGAAACAATAAAACGCCATATTAAATTACACCCACATTTCGCCATAAAGCTTTAGGTCCCGCGTAATAGGGGGCGAGCCTATTGCCGTACCGTACACATTACCAGACTCCGTGCTGCTACTGGGAATTTCCTAACGGAAAAACCCAATAACACTTTGCCCGACCCGGAAATCGGACCCGAGACCTCCCAATCCCACGCGCACATTTATGCCGCGAGACCAACGAGGCAGCTAATATTCTGTCACATTTGGTTGGACTAGAAAACGGACCTCGCGCTCCAAGATAAAATTATTGAATGCAACCAGAATAAAACAAGGATGCAACATGATGATGATGACTTGCACCTTTTAAATATATTTTTATCAATAAACATGTACAGTGTAGGTACATATTTAGAAATGGCCCAATAGAATTCAACTATTATTCATTGTTATGTGAAAAACCGTGCTTCCCGGTTGTCATAAAGATCTTTGACAATCGTTACAGGGCGTCAGTACCGTCTAATAAACTGACACTAGTCTAAACCATGGAATAGCGCTATCCCTTCGGATTGCGGAGGTCAGACAGGCAGTCGCTCCGTGGAAAAGCTAATAATCAGCCAAATCCGATTAGACTAGTAAGCGGACCCCAGATTGAAACTGGGATAACGCTAAGAGGATGATGATGATGTGAAACCCATTTTTTTTTCTTTACGGACACTAGGAATACCTAAGTCCTGTATCACGGAGCATACAATCAGTGGACACAAAGTAGGTACACGTATCACACAACGTGTTGTCTCGTGTCGCCACATACGAGACAACACGTTGTATGATCCAAATTTTTTTGTTTCTATTCTGAGTGAACTTTGTATCCGCTGATTATTGAGGGTTCGATACCCTCAACACGAAGTATCCTATCAAGTAGCTTAAGCCACTACGCCTACCGTGCAGTCAAATTAAATGAAGAAGATAGTTATATTGAGTTTCTACTTTGCTTTAACTGCTAATAAATATTTTATCAAATATCCATTTTCAATCTAAATTCAATCATGGCCCCCAACTAACCACTTTTAAGTTTAATTTTCTCTAGTTACATAGCCATTATCTGGTATCTAGATATAAAACTACGACCCCACTCATTTAAACTTTTTAATGAACGCTAATACCTTTAGTACTATACCACCCAATTAAAAAGAGTAGCAATTATAAATATTAGTAGCAAATACTCATTGCTATACGTTTTCAGTCAGGCGTACTTTTATGTAGGTTTTATTTTTTTATTAAAAAGTTACTTAGGTAATTTTGAAACTAATTTAGTTGCAATATGTTTTAAACTAGCTGTCCGCCGCAGTTACATTCGCGTTATTTTCTTTATCTTGGCAACAGAGCCATCTACCGGTACAGGTTTTAAGCGATTTTAATTTTCGCACTGGGTCCCTGAATATTTCTGGGCTTAGCTTTTACTCACACCTTTACTATTGAGATGAGACATTAACGACCCGATTCCTTTCACCTCAAATACCACTCTCCACTCTGTGATTGACATGAAAATTATGTAAGTATTTAGTTATATTTCATTATGTTTGACTGCCTCGTTGGTCTCGCGGCATAAATGTGCGCGTGATAGCGTATGCAACTGCTGATTGGAGGTCTCGGGTTCGATTCCCGGGTCGGGCAAAAGTGTAATTGGATTTTTCCGTTAGGAAATTCTCTGTACCAGCACGAAGTCTGGTAATGTGCCCGGTACGGCAATAGGCTCGCTCATATTACGTGGGACCTAAAATTCCTAGCGAAATGTGGGTGTAATATTACACCTCTGCCTACCCCTTCGGCGATACAGGCGTGAGTCAATAAAAATAATATAAAAAAATAATCCATTGTGTTTAATAAAAATCCTATTATTTATCACGTGGCGTATATCTCTTCGCGCCTCATATAATCTATGACAATAAAGTCAAATTTACGGTGTTTCCATGGTTTTCGTGCGCACGGGGCCATGACTGTGTAATGATTGAATTATGACATACAATAGGGTCACCATAATGTAGTAACATCCGTTATATAGCTTCATTTTGTTGGTCAAAGTGTGGCTCATATGTATTATGAGGTACAGGCAAATGCTAAAGTCTTTTACTTAAATTAGTGCTAAATACTTGTGCCTGCAGTTCTGCCTGTGGGTGTCGATTATCGAGACATGAGGTAACCTATCTGCTATTCTGAGGGTCTAGTACCAGTTTTACACGGTGACGATAGACTAGTCGACGGGAACAATTTTCATACATTTCCTAAATGCGCCCCCTAGCGGACTCTATCGATCGCTACACTCCAATAGTTTTAGAAAATGTATGGAAATTGTTCCCGTCGACTAGTCTATCGTCACCGTGACAATCGTATGTAAAACTCGTACTAGACCCTCTGATGTATGAACTGTATTACTGCGAGGTTTCGTTAAATTGTTTAGTAGTCAGACTAACTAAATTTTATTTAAGCTGTTTGGTTGTTCTGTTAGGATGATCTGAGTAGCAGCAATGCAGCATGTTATCAAAATACAACACCTTAGATCAAAATACAAAATATTTACATCTTCTGTAAAATAGAAGTAAACATATTAATCCTTTGGTACAAAATGGCAGTGATACCGTCAGTAAATAGACTGCTGTGGTTTAAACGATCTTTTCGTTTTATGGAACTGCGATGAGTTTTTTGGATTGGAAACCCAAACAGAGCAACACTTAGTACAATCCACAAATTCTTGCTTCGTGTCTGGTTGTACTTCTTCGTATTGGTTTGATATTTTTTTGTAAAGACTCCGGCTTCGTACTAATTAGTGCGAGTGTCGTCTTTTTTAACGAGAATTAATCAAACTCATCACATCACATAATCTGTCCGTGTGGTGACGGATTAAGAATACGGAATGTCACCACCCCATGGGTGTCGTAAGAGCCGACAGAGGGAGCATATTATGCAGAGAACAGCCCTGTAAGGGAAGGAAAACTTGATACAAACCCTATATCAACCCGTTTGGCCAGCGTGGTATAGTAGGCCAATTCCTCCTTTTAAAGGAGAGGCCTAGTCCAGCAGTGGACTGTTAAAGGCTGACGATGAATCAAACACAAAATAGGGTCACAAAGTTTTTTATTGAAACACTTAAATTCGAATCATGTTTAAGTACAAATTAATAGTTTCAAATAGCTTCCTTCTATGGCAACGTGCTTATTAGCACAATACTTACTACATAAATATCTATAAAATATATATTTACAAACTTAATAATACTGTTCTATGTACACTCACTAAATAAACATCTATTAATATTCGAAAACATTTAAAATGCAGGGCACCATGGTTTAGCACCAATATTCATTAAAATATTACAAAATATTTCACCTCTCAACAATATCTCTTTTAAAACAAACCGGCTAATTTTGTTTTACTATGCAACAAATTTACAATTTCATTTTTTATATTTTTTACTGTTATTGCAATTTTACAATCCTTATCATTATTACAACGAATTTTGTGTAAAAATTGCAATAAAAGCAAAAAATAACAAAATACTTTTGAAGAAAAACTATCAACAATTTGGATGTGTATAAAATACTTATATATAAATACATTTTGTGAGCATTTGTGCTCTTGACTGTACACGACATACCCGTACAACGCGACGCCTGTGTGAAATCACTGGTTGAATTTAGTTAGGCAATGACCATTTTAATTAGACTAGTATTGTAAAACATCATTATCAGAAAAACAAGTATTATATTGGGTGAACATATTAAAATAAAGACGTGTAATGAAAAATTCGTCCGTGTGGTGACTGATTAAGAATACGGAATTTCATCACCCCATATCATCCCATGGGTGTCGTAAGAGCCGACAGAGGGAGCATATTATGCAGAGAACAGCACTGTAAGAGAAGGAAAACTTGATACAAGCCCTATACAAACCCGTTTGGCCAGCGTGGTATAGTAGGCCAATTCCTCCTTTCAAAGGAGAGGCCTAGTCTAGCAGTGGACTGTTTAAGGTTGATGAGGAATGAAAAATTCAAAGAACGTGTTTGTTTCTGCCTAATACCGTGGGAATGGCGGGTAACCTTTCTTAGTGCACGCCTCCGGTCTCCAAAGAACAAGAATGCTAAATTTCAGCTTCCTGTGCCTGTTTTGGCTGTGCGTGGTCAGGAACGCAAGAACTTTTTACAGAGTGTCACAAGACCCATCACCAAGCTGAAGTCTACTCGTTTTGGACATCATGCCAACCGCTATGCCAATTTATAGAACAAATTTGCGGGGTAATTGCGTCGATTTTGTACCCAATTGGAAAAATTGCATAATGACTTTGAGCCTCAACATCTCCTGAACCAGTAATTTTGCAGGTATGGTGCCGAAGTAAAAAATGTTCGTAATGATTGGTAATATATGGGATTTCAGTTTTCATTAAGGGTCTTTTAACATCCTGTATATACAATAGAAAGAATGAAACTTGTCATACTTAAAATATTATTTGCAGAAGTGTCTCTCAAACTACATTAACATTAGGTACGTAAATATTTTTTAAGGAAACTGTGAGGGAGAGCCTGTATACACTATGCTTTCGAGGGTTGCATTCTGCTGAGAAAATTGGATACATTACTAGTTCCTAGAATGTAAAAAGAGGATTTATATATTTAATTCTTTCTGTCATTATAGACGATAAAGATGCTACATTAAGTTTTTAAGTAAATAAGTTATGTCTATAAAAAAAATTAAGTTCCATCCTTTTGCCTAACTAAATCCAACCAGCCATCACCGTACTGCTTTATTTTCGCAATTCTATGACACTACAGCAAACAATTTCATTTTGGCTATTACAAGGTAAAAAAAATTATATGGTCAAAATGACCTTATAACATCTCAGAGTCTGCAACTCGTAATACTTGTATAAAAATGCTTACAATATCGTTTCTTACATTCTAATAATGTAATCTTCACACTAGTTAACTAATCTAATATATATATTTACAACAAATATCACTAATTTCGTAAAAGACGATATAGGTACCAAGAATAATCAGATCTCGATGGTGAAATGCTTGGAAGAATACAAAAGTAGAAATTGTATCTTAATATTATGGAAGATCTATGTTGTCAAATGTTGGACAAACCACTGGATCCAATATTTGAAGATATATTGGATTCCTTGTACCTTAAACTAACATAAATAAAGTTATTATGCCTATAGTCCAACAGTTGGTCATAGTTCGTCCAACATTTCAATTCTTCTGAAGTATCTAGCACCTATGATACAACTTCCCAAAAGTCTTGTGATGAAAAACAGGAACTTTTATATAAAGGCACTTTAAAAGGAAATACTAACATTAATACTGGTTGAAGACTTGAGCCCGGCTCAAGTTAAGCGCACACTGACGACTGACTGATTAATCGCAAAAGACCTGCTACACCGACTATATTTCCATTGCACGACTTTTGACTAGCAAAGCAGCGTCTCGTGAGCGACGTTCCTTATTTTACAAATATGCGCTTAACTCCAGTCTTCTTTGAATATAACCATATTAAGAATACACTAAAGACTATCGATTAATACATAAGGATTCGACATATTTTGGGTCCATTTCATCGATTTCCCGCCCCTTCGTTTCTGGGACAAAAAGCACCACAAACAGAAGACACAGGACTGATATGCCTGCGTACATCCAAAACAAGCCATAAAGACCTATATGATCTTGGAAATCAGCTGCCGTTTTTACATTCACGAAGCCACAAAGATGGCTAAAGCTTGTAGCTAAAGCACTGCCTGTGCTTCTGTACTCAAGAGGGAACAACTCTCCGATAAGAAGAGAAGATATCGGACTGATGCCTAATGAAAATGCAATGGTAAATGTTAGCACACATAATAAAGGTATCCAATCGTATGAACCAGGTTCTGAGTGCATTATGTCCGTCGAGTTTCTGAAGACGTCTTCGTAGTATGCATATGAACCGAAACCTGCCAGAGCTATAGACATCATCACGCCACTTATCATCAGCAGGGGTAGCCTCCCAACATTGTCAATGAGCATTCCTGACAAGCAAGAAGCCAGAAGCTGGGCTACGCTAGTTGCGATCGCTCCACCGTGAGGATTCATCGTTCTGAAGGTCTTCTTAAACAACTTTACAGCATAAAAGTTGAACAGATTCGCTCCAGTAAATCTTTGGAAGAACATCAATCCACAAGTGATTAAGACTGGCCTGGTCATTCTTTTTGAGAGCAGAGCTTTTATTTTGCTAGTGTGTCCACCATTGTATAACTTGCTGGCCAGTATATTTGTTCTTATAGTGGCTAGCTCTTGTCGAATGTCAGCTTCAGGTCCACGAAGCCATTGTAAGGATTCTTCTGCTTCCTGCTCTTTTCCTCTTAGAAGTAGGGAAGAGGGAGTTTCTGGTATGAAAAACAGAGCGAAGAAGAGTAGAATCGGTGCGGCTGCTACCATCAGGGCGAGTTGGTACCAGTTAAGATAGGCGCCTATGGAGAACGATATCAGGATGCCGATTTGACTCAGGATCTTCAGTACTGAACTGAGACAACCTCTGATTTCGGGGACTGCGATTTCTGTGACGTATACCTGTGGACAAAAGAGAAATACGTAATTAAATGATGTAAGGGTTTTATACTTTAGGGAAATGGGCAACACGAAACTTAATTATTGCTAAGTATCTCATTCTGACAGTAGGTAGAGTGGTAAGTATTAAGTAGGTAGTGATTTCAAATTAGATGGTGTTGCGGGATTACTGTCACGCGGCAGTTATTCGGGTGTTATACAGCGCATATCTGATTATGTTGGGCAATGCGATAACGTCCTACCAAGAGCAAAAAAAAAGCAAAATAATCGCCATACTGACCGAGATAACCCAGAAACCAGTCGCGTGGCAGCCTTAACAGCCAACCATCTTATTTAAACGCTACTAAAGTGTTTTTGTTTCTCCTTCTTTAAAGCCAAAACTTCAGAACAAAATTTGAAAATGTAAATTTAAAACTTTACAATAAAATACCTAATAAATCTGAATAATATATATGTAGGCTCCCTTTCGCTGTGAAAGTCAACATGTAGTTCTTACAAATCTAAATGATACAAGGAGCTGAAATGATATACACATGCTTTTTCCTGGCAATTAAACTGCATGGCAGTGTTCCGGTTTTTCACATATTTCTCTAATTTAAATATCATACTATGATTAGCCTCATAATGTCTGAATTATCATATTTGAAGCTAATTGTAGTTATTATCGTCAATAAATCACTATTATCTTTGTTTGCCTACGTTATAATATTGCAATAAAACCGATAGTAGAATAACAATTTATTAGTTCTCATGTAGCATCCGCCATTTTTTTGCAACTACAATATAACAAACATGCTATAATAATTGTGACATGAATATAAAGGTAGCAACAGACTGATCGGAGGAACTGTAACGCTCGGCGTAGCATTCGTTGCGAATAGACGGATCCACACAGAGCGAGCAGCATCGCGAGGCAAATGCTTCGCGAGCCTGCTCGCTCTGTGTGGACCCGCCTAATGAATTTCTTTCTTTTCTTCCCATATATCAATTTATCACCTTCCTAAATGATGATTTTGGAGGACAGTAAAGTCCTTGCGTTATCCAGGGGTCCGCTTACTAATCTAACCTAAAGTGATTATGACTGAATATTAGCTTTTCCACTGAACAACTACCTGTCTGACATCAGCAACTTAAAGGGAAAGCATAATAATATCACATATATTCGCGCTGCACTGCGACCTGAACGATGTATTAGCTGCTATTGGATTCAGGATCTAAGGGAATCATGTGTAAGAAAAGCTTTAGCTTAAAAAATCAATTAAAATTCAAGCTTTGACACGTAAAACTTGAATTACTTTTTAAGCTACAGCTATTCATACACAGGATTCAAAACAATTATATTATTGTTGGCCATCAAAATCGAAGTACAAAAAGTGTTACAAACTATGCTCGTCAAACCACTTTTGGTGTGGTCTGCACTTAAATGCGACGCGTTTTTCAACCGCATTACCGGCGCCGCATGCGTCGTGTCGCACTAATGATCGTTAGTTCCACTCGATGCTTATATACTGATATTTATACAACGTATAATTTTCCACTACTGTCTACCCTACTTAGCATGATGGTAGTACAGTTCAGGCCAGAGATAACGAACCAATAAAACCAGGCACGCGTCCCTGTTAAATTATTTTCAAATCTATATATCTCGTCTTGTTATTTTCGTGTAAGTTTGGCAAATTTGGTGTCAAAGTTTATAAGTGACCGAAATGCCGCCGAGATAGCTTCATTATTTATTTTTGCTCCGGCACTAGAAGTGGGACAGATAGCAACCCCTATTTTACACCTTTAAGAATGGAATATTTTAAAATGCTTTCTTAGTGATTGCCTTCGTCATAAAAGTAAGATAAGTGATTTTATATACATAATGATGCTGCAAAAGCTAATTTTCTTTCTTAAAAGTTATACTATACTCAGTTATATTAGAAAAAGCTTTAACGCGAGAATCTTAGACAATATGGGTCTTATTACAAAACATGGTTTTAAGATAATACCAGGTTTAGCCTTTGATTGACAATTCATAAAAAAGTTTTTTGAAGTAGGTAATTGTTTATTTTAACGCCAAGTTTATTCCAAAGAATTTTAGTGATAATAATTTAATAAAAATACAGCTTACGTGAGATCAATTTTAGGCAGATGAGCTCAGGTCTAAACTTCAATTTATTTTACGTCTACGTTTTGTAATAAGGCGGTATAAGGTTAACGCTAGACTTAAGATGATAACCTATTATTTTATTTTGATAACTACTCGCACGTTCACCACCAAAGGTTCACCAGCCCTGATAATCAACAACGTAGATATTAGACCATGTTTTCTATGAATTCTAGCATACGGCACGCCTATTCCGTTAGCTAAGCTACCACCGGGAGTTCTAGAAGACAGGTTTTGCTAATTAGTAATTAAGTGCAATAGAGGAAAGTGAAACCGACAGTATGTAATTGAAATAGCTTTTATCGTCTTGTTCGTTTATTAAAACACATGTTACAAATTATGGTGATAGGTTTAGGTTGATTTGTATAAGCATAAATTAATCAATACATTTTTTTTATTTATAGCCTCACGCCTGTATCCCCGAAGGGGTAGGCAGCGATTTAAATATTACACCCACATTTCGCCATGAATTTGTATGTCCCACGTAATAGGGGGCGAACCTATTGCCGTTATCGGGCACATCACCAGACTCCGGGCTGCTACTGAGTATTCGGAAAAACCCAGTAACACTTTTGCCCGACCCAGGAATCGAACCCGGGACCTCCGATCAGCAGTCGCATACGCTATCCACTGGACCACGGAGGCAGTGAATATATACCAGGAGGAATCAATAATATATACCATTATTAATCTGCCTATGTTGGCGTGTTTATCTAGTGGTTAGAGACTCTACTCGGTAAAGTCTGACGTCGTGGCTTTGCTTCCCAGCCAAGTCAAATCTGATCTTAGATTATATACTTAACTTAAATCTAATGATAAGATATCTCTGCCATTTTTGGATCAGATGTCTGAATGTTAGTTACGCTAAAAATCTCATAATCTATGGTTGCTAACTATCTGTCTTAGTTAAAGCAGTTAAAAATATCCACCAAAGTGGGTTTTAAAAAACAACCAACACTGTTTACTCAGACTGGTTAATCAATAATTATAAAATGAGGTACGTACCTAAAACAGATACCTACTTAAAATATAATAAATAGAAAACTAATCAGAATTTCAGAATTATTGTGATAGGTAAAACTACAGTTGGAAAACCATAAACTCATTTAACAAGGGAAGAAAAGTAATATCAATGCAAATTGGAATATAAAGCTACATATTTAAGAGCTTTTATGACATAGAAACTGTTTCGTAAACGATTTAAATGGATTTTTTGTTCTGCAGTTTATCGTTTTTTTAATACACCGATCTTCAGGTCAGTCATGTTATATTGTACCATGCTGACTGCCCAAATGTCGCGATTGCTTCAAAGGCCCTATAGGTCAATTGAAGAAAGCTGTATAGCGGCAGGATAGCTCTGAGGAAAAGCTAATATTCTTATCATATCTGGCAGGACTAACCGGCGGACTCCAGGTTCCCAAATTGAAAGTCTTAGATGAAATCGAAATAATGCTAAACGACGATGATCCATTCATCAATCTATCCTAAAAAAACTACTAATCCTAGTACTAGGCTGGGTCTAGCTGCTTCCAGGGTACGACGCGGTGAGGTATGATATATATGTTGCAGTCAAAACTCTAAACCAGTCAAAAGTACTATTGACTAGCAAAATCAGTCACAAGTACTTTTGACTGAACAGGTTGGTCAAAAGTAGTTTTGACTGAAAATTATTGGTTATTTGTACTTTTGACTGCACATTTGCGGTTAAAAGTACTTTTGACTGACGCTCTTCGTCAAAAGTAGTTTTAACTGCAATAAAGCATCAGTCAAAAGCACTATTAACTAGTCGCCCAATAAGCTAAGTAGACGGAGCCCTGCTTCGCAGGGCTCCTATTTTCGAGTGCGGGCTTACAAGAGAACCTAACATAACCTATCAGGTAAGTACCTACACATGACATAACTAAGTATCCGGGGCGGACGAGAACTTTTCATAATAAGTAGGTAGGTTAGTTATAAGTACCTACTTTTTCTTTTCCATTTGGCAAAAGTACTTTTAACTGTTATTTTAGTCAAAAGTATTATTGACTAAAGCATACGGTCAAAAGTACTTTTGACTGATTTTGCTAGTCAATAGTAGGTACTTTTGACTGGTTAAGAGTTTTGACTGCAACATACATAATGCCAACATTCATAAGCTGTCTGCTTCAAAGGTCCCTGTAAGTCACTCTGTGGAAAGACTAGTTACTCTGCCAGGAACACCAGTATAAATTTACTGTATGCTAGGGACAGTAAACCCTAATATTCTTACATCTGGTCAAACTAAAAAGCGGGCTCTATGATCCTTGGATGTAACCTAACGCTAGGACGAAGCTTATCCATGCTCACAAACTTTTTGGGGTTTCTTTTTTATTTTTTTATCTATAGACTCAAGCCTATATCCCCGAAGGGGTAGGCAGAGGTGTAAATATTACACCCACATTTCACCATGAATTTTTAGATCCCTCGTAATAGGGGGCGAGCCTATTGCCGTTACCGGGCACATCACCAGACTCGGAAAAACCCAGTAACACCCGGCCACCGCCCGGCCCGGGAATCGAACCCGGGACCTCCGACCAGCAGTCGCATACGCTATCCACTGGACCACGGAGGCAGTCGGTGGTCCGTCGGTCGATGGTCTCAGGTGTCGGGAGTATTCAGACCGTCCAAAGGCGTCCGATATGACCTTAAAATTCTCGTCCTGAGACATGGCCCTGGATCGACAGCTTTACGTGCCTCTCAATGTACATGACGGTCGCTATATTTGAAATGGCGCCATCTACACTCAACTTATAAGCAACTCGGTCAAGTCATCGGCTCGCCCATGAGTTATGCAACGTTATTGGCTAATATTTCAAATGATTTACGTGACAGAGCATATACAGACCTCACAGACAGTTTTAGTGCTTAGCCCTTCGAGACATAAAGTCACATAAAGTGACACTTATAACCAAATAAAAATTGGGCAAGTGCGAGTCGGACTCGCGCACGAAGGGTTCCGTACCATCATCTATAAAAGAAAATCACGTTCGTTGTACGTATACTTAAATACTTTTTGAGTTATATTAAAAAAGATATATTAAGATCGAGCAACAAATTGCTTAAAAATTACGTTTGTTGTATGGGAGCCTCCTTTATTATTTACTTTTTTTATTTAATTATTTATATTTTGAAAGGTAATATACAACTAAGTACATATTCTGTGAAGCGTCTACCTGTTACAGTTAGTAATTTTGAGCAAAAAAACGAAAAATAATCAGGTTTTTTGTATGGGACCCCCCTATTGTCTTTTTTTATTTTTAGTATTTGTTGTTATAGCGGCAACTGAAATACATAATTTGTGAAAATTTCAGCTTTCTAGCTATCACGGTATATGAGATACAGCCTGGTGACACACAGACAGACGGCGGAGGCTTAGTAATAGGGTCCCGTTTTTACCTTTTAGGTACGGAACCCTAAAAAGACACATACATACATATCTTCACGCCTTTTATCCCCGAAGGGGTAGGCAGAGGTGTATTACACAACCAAACTTCGCCAGTTATGTTTCGGTCCCGATGTAGGTAATAGGGGGCGAGCCTATTGCCATCTACGGGGCACATCATCATTAAACGAGCGATAATTAATTTATAATGCACACATAACTTCGAAAAGTCAGAGGTGTGTGCCTGGGGTACCTAGGTATCGAATCCGAGACCATCCGGCAGTCCGTTACGTACAATATTGGGCTATCAAATATACTTATTTGCGTTTAAGATAGGTATAATTTCAAATTGATTTCATAATAATATTATCAATTCTTTATAAAAAATCATGTTTAGTTGGTTCCACGACCTAAGCTTACGCTAATTTCTTGAGGTATTCCTAAAAGCACAACTATCTTGAGCGCAACTAAAAAAATATTTTTCTTATAAGATGGAACTAAAAATGTACGGTTTTCGCAATTTTCCCTTTATATGTGCTATAAGGCGTTGATTCGTACCAAATTTCAAGATTCTGAGTTCACGGGAAGTGCCCTGTAGGTTTTGATTCCCTTGCGAGTAGGCGCGGGTTTGAAAAATGCTTATATTGCTCTTTCTTTTGATTGCGTTGACATAGAAGCTTGATTTTGTTGCAGCTTAACGGTGTTATATACCTGAGTTTTTGATATGAATTTCAATTTAATACCTCCACGCGTTTAAGAGAAAGGGGAAGAAACTTTAAATTTAATAAAAATATTTTTTTATATGCTGTAACAATAAATTTGCGGTTTTCGCAATTTTTCCTTTATATGTGGTATAAGACGTTGCTCCGTACTAAATTTCGAGATTCTGAATTCACGGGAAGTACCCTGTAGGTTTTGATTCCAATGCGAGTTTGAAAATATGATGCAATTTGCAGCATATACGGCTGTATCTTTTGATTGCGTTGGATTAGAAGTTTGATTTTTTTACAGCTCTATGGAACCGTAGATTCGAGTATTTAATATAAATTTCAGTTTGATACCTCCACGCATTCCTGAGAAAAAGGGTCTTGACAGACGGACGGACAACAAATTGATCCTATAAGGGTTCCGTTTTTTCCTTTCGAGGCACGGAACCCTAAAAGTACTAGTGGTTGCGCTTGGTGAATAAAGAATAAAGTAGTTGCGCTCAAAAATAGTTGCGCTTTTAGGATTACTTCAATTTCTTAAAACTTCAAAAAATAATTTCAACCTTTCGCGATTTACACGCATAAAGCTACCGTTAGGGAGGTTTATGCGCTAAAAAAGTACTAGTGGTTGCGCTTTGTGGAATAAAGTAGTTGTGCTCAAAAATAGTTGCGCTTTTAGGATTACTTCAATTTCTTAAAACTTCAAAAAATAATTTCAACCTTTCGCGATTTACACGCATAAAGCTACCGTTAGGTAGGATTATGCGCTAAAAAAGTACTAGTGGTTGCGCTTTGTGGAAGAAAGTAGTTGCGCTCAAAAATAGTTGCGCTTTTAGGATTACTTCAATTTCTTAAAACTTCAAAAAATAATTTCAACCTTTCGCGATTCACACGCATAAACCTACCTAACGTGTCTCAAAGAGCCTCAATCGCGTAATTATTTTTCAATAAAACAGTTTATTTAACGTATACATAATAATTACGCTATTGAAACCCGTTAGATAAATATTTGTCCCGACGTTACGTCATAGATTTATTCATTTAATAAATGTTTAAATTATTACGCAATTAAGAGCCGTTACCTAACTAGTTTATTCTGTCAAGGAAATATTAGAAGAAAATACAATTGGGCATTCCGAATCATTGAATATCCCGTTAATCGGACTGTGCAAAATTGTCAGCAGCTTTCATTCTCTTAGCGTTATCACAGTTTCAATCTGGGGTCCGCTTACTAGTCTAACCAGATTTGGCTGAATATTAGCTTTTCCACAGAGCGACTGCCTGTCTGACCTCCGCAACCCGCAGGGATAGCGATATTCCATGGTTTAGACTTGTGTAAGTTTATTTAGAAGGTACTGACGCCCTGTATCGACTGTCAAAGATCTTCATGACAACCGGGACCGACGGCTTAACGTGTTCTCCGAGGTACGGGACAAGCGATAATTAACAATTCAATACGCACATAACTTCGAAAAGTCATTGGTGCGCGCCGTGGATTCGAACCCGATACCTCCTGCATGGCAGTCTGTTGGTATATCCACTCGGCTGTCGCCGCCGTTAAATTGATTATTGGCTAAAGCTAATTATGTCTAGTTGCACATACTGTACTGGTATAAGCCATAGAATATCGCTATAGGTACCTAAACTTTGGTTTACGGAGGTCAAACAGGAGTCGCTCTGTGGAAAAACGAATATTCTGACAAATCTGGGTAGATTAGTACGCGGAACCTGGCCTCCAACGCAAATGGTTAGGATGAAATTGGAATAAAACTGGGACGCCTATGATACTAAAATCGTTCATCATCATCAGCCCTGTATATAAACTGTCCCACTGCTGGGCACGGGCCTCTTCTCACTTTGAGAAGGGTAAGGCCATAGTCCACCACGCTGGCCTAGTGCGGGTTGACAGACTTCACATGTCTTTCGAGAATATTATGGAGTACTCCCAGACATGCGGGTTTCCTCACGATGTTTTCCTTCACCGTTTTGCAAGCGATAATTAACAATTCAATACGCACATAACTCCGAAAAGTCATTGGTGCGCGCCGTGGATTCGAACCCACTCGGCTATCGCTGCCTTCAAAAATTGTCAGCAGCTATTACCTTCAAATAAAAATTTTACTTGATGGCGCAATTTAAAATATAGTTTAATTTTAAAATATTTATAAAATAAACTTACGTTTCAATTACTTTTTATTCACTAGTAGACTTCTAAAAACAGAGCAAGAAAGTTCACACAGATATCTTCAAAACATTTCACATTCCACGGCATGCACAATATTTCTTCATACAAATGTTGCCACAGGCAATAAAACAATAATGTTGCCAATAATCATAATTTCTTATTACTTAACATATGTATTGTATCGTAAAATCTCACACAATAGATTATTTAACATAAATTACATTTTACAAGTGCATGTTTAAACTATAAACAGAAATATGCCCCTTTATTATGATTTTTCCTGGAAGTACTAAAGTGTCAATGATTATGAATACAGAAGGGCTTCGCTGTCGTAGGTTTAATGCCTAAAAGAAAGGATAAAGCGCACGCTCGCCAAACTTTAAAAGTGACTCAATGGTCCAGGTTTACAGTATAAAATATTTTTATCGATGTTAAAATATTTTCAGATGTCTAGAATATGAATTATTATAAACATTTTCAGACAATCGTGATTCATACACATTCACAGCAAGTTCATACAAAAATATGAAGGTATGTACGTATTTTTGGGGACCTGATGGGACAAAACCGATCAACATATAAGAGATTACTGTTCTCATAGCCTTTGTGGACAAAAGACACACGTAGCCGTCAAGTAATACCATGTCTACTTAAATCGAAAGCAATAAAGCTTCAACCTTATTGATATCATTTTCAAAAGTAATCGTTTTAGCATATACAGAACGTTGTAAATGTATCAGTTCAACTCCATACTCGTTTTTATAACTTTATTTGAATTTTATTGCGTTAACATTTTTGTTTTCCTTGTATCCATCGCTATTGCTCTATTATCATAAAAATCAACATGAGTAACATAAAGGCGGATGATTTGTTTATTTTTGTTATTTATTTTGTTTGTTTAGAATTCTATACATACGGAATAGGTTTGTCTGTTAGTATATTACGTAAGTGTGAATATTTATTTATTTTATTGCATGTTGCAGATGAGATCATGACTCTTGGGTAAGAAGTAATCAATGGTGGACTAAGTTGCGGCATTGCATAAGCAGTAGGTACTAATACTAAGTAAGCTAAGTGAATTTAATATCTATTACTTTTTGTTTGTAACTATGTAATTGATAGGAAGATGTTTAGCAATATGAAATTGATTATTGGCTAAAGCTAATTATATCTAGTTGCACATACTGCACTGGTCTAAGCCATAGACTTAACTTTGGTTTACGGAGGTCAAACAGCAGTCGATCTGTGGAAAATTTTTTTTTTTATTTTTTTTTATAGACTCACGCCTGTATCCCCGAAGGGGTAGGCAGAGGTGTAAATATTACACCCACATTTCACCATGAATTTTTAGGTCCCACGTAATAGAGGGCGAGGCTATTGCCGTTACCGGGCACATCACCTGACTCCGGGCTGCTACTGAGTATTCGGAAAAACCCAGTAACACTTTTGCCCGACCCGGGAATCGTACCCGCGACCTCTGATCAGCAGTCGCATACGTTATCTATTGGACCACGGAGCAGCACGGAGGAAAAATGAATATTCTGACAAATCTGGGTATATTAGTACGCGGAACCTGGCCTCCAACGCAAATGCTTAGGATGAAATTGGGGTAAAACAGGGACGCTTATGATACTAAAATCGTTCGCTAAATTATTTTCTTTATGATTGCCCTTATACCAATAGTATTATATTCTAATCTTTTAATTATTTTATTTAGATATTTTTTCTGATATACCATAAAGAACTATCTAAATATCTATCTATACTTCATCTTCCTAGAGTTATCCCAGTTGAAAACCAGGGTCCACATGCTAGTCTAAACGAATTTGACTGAATATCAGCTTTTCCACTGAAAGACTGCCTGTCTGACCCTCGCAACCCAAAGGTATAGTGATTTCCTTTACTTACATGTCTTTAAAAAAAATGAGTGTCGTAAGAGCCGACAGTGGGAGCATATTATGCAGAGAACAGCACTGTAAGAGAAGGAAAACTTGATACAAACCCTATATCAACCCGCTTGGCCAGCGTGGTATAGTAGGCCAATTCCTCCTTTCAAAGGAGAGGCCTAGTCCAGCAGTGGGCTATTAAAGGCTGATGAGAAGAAGAAGAAGACATGTCTTAAACATGTTACTTCAATCTATAACTCGTATCTACCCTAACAAATATACCTCGCATGCAGACTGTGCTTGCAGGCAACTCCTTATTCTATGACCGCCCTTACGAAGCAAGTGACGTCTGTCAAAGTTCGCTTCTCAAAAGTGCTCAACAATCGTAATTCTGTTTGTTTTGTAGCGAGCAAGGCGTTCTTTGTGCTGTGAGACGGTGTAAACCTGCTTGCTATTCGATGGGGCTTTACTCCGAAAACAGAGTTGTGAATCATCTGCGTTGTGAAGTGGTTGATACTCTTCGATGTGTTGTTGTAGTTTATTTAACGAATTTATTACATACATACATACATAGACTCACGCCTGTTTCCCCGAAGGGGTAGGCAGAGGCATATTAAACGCCCACTTTTCGCCAGTGTTTTGATACCACGTAATAGGTGGCGAGCCTATTGCCGCTTATCGGGATATTTTGTTTGCCAGAGCCTCGTCCGTTGATCGGCAGGTGCACCACTTGCAGGTGAGGTTGGCTTGGGACCCTAAGTTCTTGGTGGGAACCCTATGCACCCTTTTTTATTATACTTATAAATTATTACGGGTTGTTCAAAATTTGGCATATCCTTTGATTCCTTTCGAAAAAAATACCCTTACCGTAACAATTTACCGTACCCATAAACTAATCCCATCATAATCTTATTACCTTGCACAGTTTACAATTTCAAACCTTCAAAATCAGTCTTACAGTCTCACTCAGGACAGTCACCAATACTAGCTAGTCCTAACATTCCCTTATACATCTCAAAACTTGCTATACATGGTCAGCCATCATTACACAGATAAAGACAACCCATTGAATTTTAATGTGACTGAAGTCTTTGAGCTGTAATAGTATTTCTTCCCTATATAGTCATTATGTTTTATATGCACATTTAATTGGTGATCTTCCGGGGCTTTCAACTTTGATGTGCTTTCAAATGCGAGTCGTAATCGTAGGCACCGCCTTGATGTATTCGTGAAACGTTGACATTATATAAGGATGGTTTGACAGTGAATAAACCGATGGATGGCCAGAGATGGTGAAAACGTCGTTATTATTTTTTATAGACAATTCGCGTACTAAGATTAAAGCCTGCATCGGTGATTAAGGGCGTCACCAAGGAGAAGCAGAGGGGTGCAGCTGCCCCTCCTCCTCTCTAGAGATTCAAAAAACACAAACAACATCATCATCATCATCAGCCCTGTATATAACTGCCCCACTGCTGGGCACGGGCCTCTTCTCACTATGAGAAGGGTAAGGCCATAGTCCACCACGCTGGCCTAGTGTGGGTTGGCAGACTCCATATGTCTTTCGAGAACCCTAAAATTCATAATTTTCTCATTTTCCATATCATCTCGCCCCCCCCCCCTCCCCTTAGGCCATCGGCTGGCGACCTTCCCCCCCTCCAGGCAATCGACGTCGGTAATGTTAAAAACATTGAAACAACGGATATAAAGTATTACATGGTATTACGTTGACTAGAAAAACTACATTTAACCAATCACCTGGCCGTTTTAGCACTGCTGCAAATGCTGTCGTGGCTTCGATTCCCACACGAGACAACACTTTGTATCCACAAATGATTGTTTTGAGCCTGAGTGTTCCTTGTGGCCTTTGACTGAGTATTTGTAAAGTCTACTCGGCGCTGGATTGATAGAGCGGAAGTTATCTATAAAAAAGTATATTTAGCTCTGGGGCTCGAACCCACAACACACGACGAATGTTTTTTTTATTCACACAACACCATCTAGTCCCAATGTATATAAACGATAATGGAGAAACATACATATATACTTTTTTATGTAAATACATACATATTATACATAGAAACACCCAGACGAAGACAAACATCCATGTTCACGCACACAAATGTTTGACTTGAGGGGGAATCGAACCCGCGACCTTCGGCGTAGCAGTCGCTTACACTCCCGCGGCGCCAACCTACCAACACAGCGCCATCCGAACCAGGTCAAACTAACTTTCATAGAATTTGTGTGTATGAGTATTTGAAATAAAGCGGGCTCTATTTTACAGTTAATTATAAAATTCAAACCTAGTAAATAAAAGGACAAATTATAGTTATTGCATTGTGCTAGCTGTAATACTTTGCCCTTGGCCTCTGCGTATAACTGTAATGTTAATTGTGCAATATGCCTATTGAATGTGTGATTTACAATATAATGAACAATAAAAATTACTAGAAATGATGTTAATGTGCTACCAGGTTTGTATGAGATTGGTGTGTAACTGTAAGGTTATTCTCTTACTTAATGTATCCACATTGATGTATGCCTATATAAATTAATATAATAGAAATCGGACCGGATCGCTGATCTCACAATGAGAAGGGTAAGGCCATAGTCCACCACGCTGGCCTAGTGCGGGTTGGCAGACTCCACATGTCCTTCAAGAACATTATGGAGAACTCTCAGACATGCAGGTTTCCTCACGATGTTTTCCTCCACCGTTTAGCAAGCGATAATTAACAATTTAATACGCACTTAACTCCGAAAAGTCATTAGTGCGCGCCGTGGATTCCAACCCGAGATCCTCTGCTTAGCAGTCTGTCGATCTCACCACTAGGTTATCGCTGCTTTTGAGTTGATGCTATAGAAGTATAGAGTATTACTTACTTGTGTAGTCATATTAATACAGCAAATCAGCATGCCCCCGCAGAACGACGCGATTGATATCATGTGTACTCCAGTAGATAGCGCTGTACCAAGCCACGTCAGGGTGTAAGGTAGAGCCGTCGCGATGAGAACGGTTCGGCGGCCGAGACGCATCGCCATACCGCCCATTATGCCGCCGATGAAAGCTCCTGGGGACGAAAGAAAAGCGGGGTTATTTAAAATACTTAGAAACAAATACGATGTACAAGATATTATTATATACAATTAGCTTTTGCGAAGCTGCGGCGCACCCGTAAGACAAAGAAATATTTAAGTTATTAAAAATACTGTGATGAGATAAAAATAAAAAAATATTTTTGTCGGATCCAAGGTTTTTTGTCTTGCAGCTCAGTGTGCAATCACTAGTCTAATCAGGTTTGACAGAATATAATCTATGACAAAGAGCGACTGCCGACCTCCGACATTAATAGCGATTCCATAGACAATGAATAGTTTACAATGGAAGCGCATTTCTTAAGGATTTCGTGTGCCGATTCCAAGTGGCGAGTTGGCGACTGTCGTCAGTGTAGTTAGTAGTTGGCGCTGTTGGCGGCGCTGGCGTTGTTCTCCGTCTCTCTTGCTCTCGTAGTTAAGATAAACAGGAGAAACGTTCGTCTCTCTTGCACTCGTAGAGACAGCTGTCACAGCGCGACTGCCACGCTGCCAAGCGGCAATATGGGTCACAGAAAGTTTGTCTACAGAGCGCCCATAAGAAATGCGCCTCTATGTAAATATCTATGCTCTATGGTTTAAATCAGCATTTTCCAAACTATGAATATTAGCTTTTCCACAGAGCGACTGTCCGTCTGACCTCCGCAATTCAAAAGGATAGCGAAATACCATGGTTTAGACTAGTGTCAGTTTTATAACGATTGTCAAAGATCTTCATGACTCTCTGACAAGACATAATAAATACCGCCGTGGATTCGAACCCCATACATAATAATATAAAGTCTTCCACGAGATTTTTTAAAACACTAGCTATTTTTTTCATCTCTATTTTGTATATCTCTTGCCAATTAGCCAACTAACTTGATAGCATATCATGCTGAATCTTAATATACTTCCCTGTTAAAAATTCAAACTATTTAAACTAAAGAAACCATTTTGAAATGTAAGGCACGCGTAGACAACTCGCATTTTGATCGTAAACCTTCTTTAGTAAACATTTTACGATTATGGGGCTATTTAACCACTATATAGATATACGAACATGGTATTTACATGTGTGTCATACATGTACATTATCATGTCTTTATTTTAACTGTTAGGTCCGGCTTGTTTAGGTGCTTTTATGAGATGTTTTTTTTTATCTTAGGAACAGTCATTCACATTTTTAAAGATCTTAGATAAGTGAAAAGTAATGTTATTGTCCGTGTGGTGACGGATTAAGAATACGGAATGTCACCACGCCATATCATCCCATGGGTGTCGTAAGAGCCGACAGAGGGAGCATATTATGCAGAGAACAGCACTGTAAGAGAAGGAAAACTTGATACAAACCCTATACCAACCCGTTTGGCCAGCGTGGTGTAGTAGGCCAATTCCTCCATTCAAAGGAGAGGTCTAGTCCAGCAGTGGACTGTTAAAGGCTGATGATGAATGTTATGTGTTTAGTATACTACTTCTTAAAGAGTATAGAAGTCGAAATTTATGTGTTATCTGTGCATATAACGTCGCTCGTATGGTATTTTTGCTTCTTAACCGTTTTCCTATTATCAAAATAGATAAAGTGATAAGATGAAAGAAATTGAAGTGACAAAAAAAGCAATGACTCTGATTCGGCCTTTCTTCACAAGAAGTCATTCAGTTAGGAAAAGCTGGAATCATCTAGAATGGGGTTTTGACTTGTATAATCGTTGTATACAACCTAAATGCAGAAATAAATATATATTTATACTTACTCCTGTTAAGATAGACTATCTAGCAGTGAAAGCTCATCAAAATTAGTATTGTCATTTCAGAAATTAGTCGGAAAAAATCGATATTAAAAGATCGATTATAGCATAGATGTATTTTCATAACAAAAAGGCAAAAGCTTTTTGATATCACAAGCCTACTCAATTCAATTTATACGTATTTAATATGCAAAATAAATAAAGAAATTATCCATTACATATAAAATTGCGAGACGATTCAATGTTAAATCGCTTTTTCTTTCACAAACATATTGTTTCCGGGTTAACGGCAAATATTCGGTACTCTTTGACAAAATGAAATATCAAAACGCGTGAGGAAAATTCTTGCCTTCGAATCGGAAATTGTACAAAACGTTTTGTAAAAGGTTTCGGTATTTATTTGTTCGTCAAATGGTGGCAATAGACGATATTGGGGGTTTTATTTGTACAAAATAAGAAAGGGACACTTGAATTAGAAAAAAGATGGCGAGTGCTATAAGAAATCTAAAAAAATATATTATTTATATTATTCTAACTACATTCACACAACACCATCTAGTCCCAAACTAAGCAGAGCTTGTACTAGGGGTACTACATAATGGATAAATATACATATATAATTTTTTTTTGTAAATACATACATATTATACATATAAACACCCAGACCAAGACAAACATCCATGTTCATGCACACAAATGTTTTACTTGAGCGGGAATAGAACCCGCGACCTGCGGTGCAGCAGACGCTTACACTCCCGCTTCGCCAACCGGCCGTCAAATTGTTTATGCATTTTAATTTAGTTACTAATTTCACCATCATACAAGACTTTTCGTCTTGGAGCTCGGAATCCACCTAGTTTAAGTAGATTAATGGTCAGACTATAAGAGTTTGCCACATAGAGACTATATCGTCAGATTTCGGCAACCTAGAAGGATAGTGATATTCTGTGATGGGGAGTCATAGTCATTGCCATTGACCTAATGGCAATGACTAAGACTCGCCATAGCGAGTAACAGTAACTGTCAAAGATCTTCTTGAAGGCTGGGACCGACGGCTTAACGTACTCTCCAAGGCCCCGTGCCTTACAATTAATAATTAACAATTCAATACCCACATATCTTCGAAAACTCACGGGTGCGCGCAAGGGTTTTAACCCGATAGGCACTGCGTGGCAGTCTGTTGGTATCTCCACTAAGCTATTGGAATTCATCATCATCAGCCTTCAGTCCACTGCTGGACTACGCCTCTCCTTTGAAAGGAGACATTGGCCTACTATACCACGCTGGCCAAACGGGTTGGTATAGGGTTTGTATCAAGTTTTCCTTCTCTTACAGTGCTGTTCTCTGCATAGTATGCTCCCTCTGTCGGCTCTTACGACACCCATGGGATGATATGCGGTGGTGACATTACGTATTCTTAATCAGTCACCACACGGACAGCAGCTATTGGAATTGTGCCATTAATATACATAAACGTATTCAATCACAAGCGCATAATTCTCCAAATTCATCTCAAAACCATTTCCATTTAACTTTTTAAATCTTTTTCTCTCTCTTTCTAAGCGTTCGGAAGCCATTGATCCGTTAATCGAAGCCATATAAATTTGCCATAACGATTGGGAACGAGCAAAGCCGAGTTAATTTATTAGTGTTTCTTCGCCTCATTGGAGTCTATTTAAAAACATTGGATAAATATCTGCCTGGATTCTTGTAATGTTTTAATACAGACAGACAGTTAAACAAATATTTGTTATGTAGATGGATAAGTGTAATTTGGTGATGACATTATCAAATAAATATCCTGAATGAGTTTGATTTGGCTGGCCACATCTGTCGCAGGACCGATAGTCAAAGTCTAAGTCAAAATAATTTATTCGCTTAGATCACGATGTGACGCTTATGAACGTCAAAATCTAATCTAACACTAATATATAAAGCTGAAGAGTTTGTTTGTTTGAAAGCGCTAATCTCAGGAACTTCCAGTCCGATTTGAAAAATTCTTTCAGTGTTAGATAGGTCATTAATCGAGGAAGGCTATAGGCTATATTATAACATCGCGCTTTGAGCCACGGGAGCGGAGCAGTAGCCTTAAATAACGCAGGTGTAACCGCGGACATCATCTTGTTACAAGATGAAGTCGGTTAATAAAATAAGTTCAGTGGAGTTATCAGATTCTTGACTGAAGGCACCGTCTTGGTATTGAAAATGAAAAAATACTATAACATAAAATAAACAGTTAATTTTATCGCATTCATATTGCGACTAATATTAACTTTTTTTATTACTCACTGTATCTGTATACAGACATGCACAATCTCAGACTTTATAATTAGATGATTAATCTGTTAAGACAACGCTTCCGTTCGCGCGTAGTGTATACAATATACACATGTATACATATAGTATACATTTGTATACAGTACACACGTTTACGTTTCGCTTGTATACATTAACGTGTACAAAAGTTTTCATACACCGACCACTGACGCATTTATATTTAGCGGAATCACGAGTAATAAATAAACATTAAGATAATATGTTTGGAAAATATTCTAGATCAGGTTATTGTATAGATATTTGTCATAAGATTATTAAATTAAATAGATATTTGTCCGGTTTTCCTTTTATTTTTTTTAAAACGAGAGCCTATCTTTTAAGACAATCCTTTTCTGTGGAAGAGCCAAAATATCAAAGCCTGCCCCCATAAAAATTTGGCATCACTTTCTTAGGGTATACGATAGATATAGACCTTGAATTTGAGTTGTGTTTTCACGGGGTCGCCACTTTAGCATTCAATCAAGCAAAACATGTTTATCCCTTTTTACTAAATAAAACGGTACGCATTTAAAGTCAATCATTGAAAAAAATATGGGAGTTCATTAAAATAATATGGTTCGAAACATTTATTTGATACCTACTCATATTATATATACGGAAATAATATTATTATGATCTACAAATCGAGTCAATAAATAATATTAAAACAAACTACTTCGTCTTAACATATCAATCCGAGATATTTAACAGTTGGAGCGATCGCGCTGAGTAAATATAACCCGTCTGTCTGTCTGTACATCGTTTATTTCTGTCTACGGATCTCGCGAACAATTCTCGACGCCGAGCAGATTGGCCGACAGTGATTCGCATTTGATTTGGTTTTAAATGTGAGTTTATTTTAGCGAGTGAAAAATGGTTTTTGAGAAAATATTTGCGATGTTGGAAAGATGATCATGGGAAGTCTGTGGGCTTTTTTCGTGATGGTTGATTGTGACATCGTTCACGTGTGGACAGAATTAACACGATCATCAACATCAGCTTGCCGTTGTCACTGGGCATAGGCTTCAATTACTAGACATACTGAATCACATTGGACTTCAAAATTGTTTACCTTCGGCGAACTTTGGATAAAACAATGACCTTTTTTATGAAAAAGAGAATAGACAAATACTACCTATATTGAAGCAGCGATAGCCTAGTGGAGAGACTGACAGACTGCTACGCAGAGGGTCCGGATTCGAATCCACGGCACGCACCAATGACTTTTCGGAGTTATGTGCGTATTAAATTGTTAATTATCGCTTGCTAAACGGTGAAGGAAACCTGCATGTCTGAGAGTTCTCCATAATGTTCTCGAAAGACATGTGAAGTCTGCCAACCCGCAAGAGGCCAGCGTGGTGGACTATGGCTTTAGCCTTTTCAAAGTGAGAAGAGGCCCGTGCCCAGCAGTGGGACAGTTTATATATAGACTGATGATGATGATGATGACCTATATTGAATATCGAAAACATAATAGTAAGCGATTTTAAATAAGAACTAGTTGCAAGCACTTTAATAGCAGATAGATGAAGAAGAAATTGCAGGCTATGAGGTCATTTTCTTCTTCAAAAACCCAAACCATACCGTGACTGGACTCCAAGATTACCTACCAATTGTTAGTCAAAAACCAAGACAACTTTATCAAACATGCTTTCAAAGCTTTGTAATTTGTAGACCTTTTTGTTTTTTTTATAAATCCCGCACTAGTAGTAAATCCATGTACTTTGCAAACATATAATCAAAAAATACAGTCACGCAAAATCTGTATATATATAAAATTCTTGTGTTACTGACTGACTGACAGACAAGCTACAGCCGAAACTACTCGACGCAAGAGGCTGAAATTTAGCACGTATGTTCCTTGTGGAGCGTAGGGGTGCACTAAGACGGGATTTCCCGAAATTCCCACGGGATCGGGCAAAACGGGAAATTCGAAAATATGCGCGTGCGAAGCCGCTGGCGCCGACTAGTTGTAGATAAAATTATCCAATCATTTCAATACCAAAGTTGCCTATACTACAAAATATGATTACGTGATTGAAAACCCATTACATAAATATTAGTATTTGTTCAACCTTTACATCTTACGCCTGACCATACCCAACTCTTCAATATAAAACATTCCTTAACAGATTCGGATCAAACGTCTCCAACAAATTGCATACGAAACCAAGTGCTACCCATCATTTTACAGACCTGTCAGCCCGTGCTTACCCTAACAATACCTAATGAATAATGTCGGCTGTAACATTTCTGATTTAACAAGCCGACGGGACAGATAACATGCTGTTTTCATTCTATTTATCATTTTCTGAAATTAAGGGGATGCACTTATGGAATTAAAATCAATATTCAAAAATGTTTAAAATGTTTGCGTATAAAATTGTATTTCGAGATATTATATTTATGTATATCCGACTGCCTCCGTCGTCCAGTGGATAGCGTATGCAACTGCTGATCGGAGGTCCTGGGTTAGATTACCAGGTCGGGCAAAAGTGTTACTGGGTTTTTCCGAATTCTCAGTAGCAGCACGGAGCCTGCTGATGTTCCCGTTAACGGCAATAGACTCGCCCCCTATTACGTGGGTCCTAAATATTCATGGCGAAATGTGGGTGTTATATTACACCCCTGCCTACCCGTTGGGGGATACTCTAACTCCGTGCTGCTACTGAGAATTCGGAAAAACCCAGTAACACTTTTGCCCGACCCGGGAATCGAACCCAGGACCTCCGATCAGCAGTCGCATACGCTATCCACTGGACCACGGAGGCAGTCCTGGACCTCGGCAGGTACTTGGTATCTTCATAGTACACCGACAGACAATTTAAAATTGAGTATTGGTCTTCCATTTCATTATGTCAACATTTTTAATCTCATTAAGTATTGCTAATTGCTATAACGGATATCTAAACCCAATAATCATTAGAAAGAGGAAATGAGTTTATCTTTTTATAAAAGAGATTGCCGATCAGTACTAAGAATTGTTAATGAAGCAAAATATATGAGAATTATAATCAATAAATTTACAATGATAAGACCGGCGTTCTGTGATGCAACATCCGGATTGTAGGATGGAGGACCAGGTATTTTAAAGTTTTGATGGAAAGAAAATTAAAAGCTAGCTTTTATATTATGCGCTAAAGATAAACGATTGATATTTTATAATTTCATTTTACCTCATCATCATCAGCCTTTAACAGTCCACTGCTGGACTTAGGCCTCTTCTTTGAAAGGAGGAATTGGCCTACTATACCACGCTGGCCAAACGGGTTGGTATAGGGTTTGTATCAAGTTTTCCTTCTCTTACAGTGTTGTTATCTGCATAATATGCTCCCTCTGTCGGCTCTTACGACACCCATGGGATGATATGGGGTGGTGACATTCCGTATTCTTAATCCGTCACCACACGGACAATCATTTTACCTATTTCATGACATTTTAATATTCTTATTTCTAAATTATGACGTTTTGGACTCTATTTGACATTGAATATTTTCACGTTAAACTTTAATAATTTATGTTGTTTTTAATATTATAATACGTAATAGTTTACTGTTTCTGTGTTTGCATGCCTAATTGGTGGGATATGGTAATAGAACAATGTATTTATTATTAAGATCTGCAAATGTATACCCATATTCGCAAATTAATAAATGAATTATGATCAAAGTACAAGTCTCTATGAAGCAACCGAGCCCAACTTGATCGGGTTGTGTGGTTTTACTGCAGAGGTCCCTATGGCCACTATCTAACTCCATAATCTGAGAAGCTCCATTACATGACATGATATTGCATTTCAAGCGATGGACACATGAATGCAAAATTTCAGCTCAGTAGACAACCTGGAACTGAGTGCAATATGTGTATAAATAATACCAAATTCATATATGAGTCCTTTACCCACAGTTTTGTACAAGATTAAAAAGCAAAATACCTTTTATTTACATAAAAAACCAACCGCTGGTAACATACACATTGTTGAAGAACTCGCTACGTGCCAAACATCGCCGATTGGATCGAGGCGAAACTCGTACTAAGGCCTTACACGATCAAACTTCTCAATTGTACTCACAAGTCTAAATATCCCCCAATTGTCCCCGAAATACAAAGTGATATATCCCTTATTACACAAAAACAATACTACAAACGTTCATGTCTTCAGACGAACATAAATTACACGCATTTATTTTCTCCTGCCCATTGGTATTCTGGTTGGCACTCATATAGACCATGTCTTAGTGTATTTATTGATTTATCGAGTTTTTGGTCCCTTTTCAACCAATTTCGGTTAGGGATGTTCTGTTGAAATGTCCACGATGGTATCGATATCGATAATTTATGTTAGCAGTGGTTCTTAACTTGAAATTACAGAAAATGTCTCTTTTATTCTCAGATTTTAAGCGTTTTTAAACCGTTTAAAACTAGAATACCGAATTTTTATTCATGGAGTTTCTTTATTGAAATTCATATAATAAAAATAACAAAATAAAATAAGACAATATCAAAAAAATATATAAATTAAAACTCTTGTTAAAATACATTACTATCTTACAGCATGAAATTGTGAAATATCGCTGGTGGATATTGTTTACATCATAGATGTTTAGATATTATTGTGATTTAAGTGCCATATTATTGTATTGTTATTTTCTTAATGTTAAATTTCTGTTGTGTCTATAGTGTTTAAGTTTTTTGTTTTGTAAATATGTTCTATTTAAAATGCCTCAGTAATGCATTAGGATAAGTGTCCTGTAATGTTAGTAGTAAGAGTTTGAGAGAATAAATAAATAATATTTTAAAAGATCTAATATTCTGTACAGCTTAGGGAAAAATGTTTATAAAAACTTGACATATATGATCACATGCCTTATAGATCGTATTCAAATGTTATTTCATCAAAGAGACTAGACATTCGGTCAAAAACATGACAACACATTAGTGTTGTCAAGTTTTTGCGCCAGCGCGTCTGCCAGCGCCTCAAGTAAATAAACAGTCACGGGCCGCTTGTTTATCAAATAGGCAGTCTGTCAAAAACATAGGAAAATTCTCTTTACTTTAACGCTAATGCCGTTGTGTGGGCAAAATTTGATGGTTTATGTCTGCAACTATATATATTTCGCAAAACTATGTTTATATAGTCTCAATGCACATCTATAATATCAGCGTGTACCTGCATGCTTAATTAACACTTATATTTTACTCACGCAGCGATCACTTGTAAGTGTTACACTCGCACTGTTACTAATATTGTTGTTGTAAGAGTTCTTTTTGTGTTAATAATTGTTGGTGACCCAAATAAATAAAATAAAATAAACTTTTAAGTAAAAGTCTTACCAATAAACTCAAACTCAAATATGTTTATATCCATAAAAAAAAAAATGTTGGACCCGTCAGAAGGTCATACAAATTAAAATAAAAAAGTAATTTTAAATGCATATTAACATAATTGAGCATTAAAAAAAAGCCTGTTCAGAAAGTAGAGAAGCCTCGTGAGAAGAATCAGGCAAGAAACTCACGGGCAACTCTTTTCATCGTCTTGTCAATAAGATCTTTAATCAAAGGTTACATACCTACTGGAGATCGCTTTCAGCAATAAGGCCACGTGTTGTTCTCTACTTTTGTTTAAGATTTCTTGAAATGTTTATATTTGTATACAATAAAGTGCAAATACATAAAAAATATTCTTACCAAAGTATCGATATTTTCTCTTTCAACGTCGATAAACACCGTCCATCTCTAATTTCAGTTGATCGCAAGATTAATGTGGTATGGCAAACAGCGGTATTAGATCTTTGTTACAATTGTTTTGTGTAAGTTAAATATAAAAGTAAAATTGAATGGAGACGTAAGTTCTCTGTGTACGGAAACAATTCTAAAGATATTGCCAGTTAGTTTGGTTTAAACCGGTTAACCGTCCGATGAACCACATAGAAAAAAAAAATTATTGTGTCTTTTATCGGACTGGTCCGACAGAAAATGTGTTCATAATAATCAGTTCTGTATATAAACTATCGCGCTGCTGAGCAAAGGGCTCTGCTCTATATGAGAAGGGTTAGACCATTGTCTACAATGCTAGCTTAGTACGAGTTGGTAGACTTCGCATGTCTTTCGAGAACATTATGGACAACTATCAGATAAACAGGTTTCCTCACGATATTTTCGTTCACTATTTGGCAAGCCATAATTGGTTCAAATTCAAATTCAAACTCATTTATTCATATAGGTTACAAAAGAAAGAAAGAAAATAAGAAAAGCAATTTATTTGTTACAGACACTGGAAAAGTATAACATATAAAATAAAACAACAAGCCAACCTCACCTGCAAGTGGTGCACCTGCCGATCAACGGACGAGGCTCTGGCAAACAAAATATCCCGATAAGCGGCAATAGGCTCGCCACCTATTACGTGGGATCAAAACACTGACGAAAAGCGGGCGTTTAATATGCCTCTACCTGCCCCTTCGGGGAAACAGGCGTGAGTCTATGTATGTATGTATGTATAAAATAAGACATCACAAGGCATAACAGTAATCTGTGACAGATAGGTGCACACTCAGCTATATTGTTGCATTGTGGTAGTGTCCATAATACAACGCTGAAAAGGAACGCTTATGAACGTCAATTCTTTTTTTTACAAAGATTAATTAATAAGTACATCACTCCGAAAAGTCCGTCACCTGGATGGCAAACTCTTGATTTCTCTACTGAACTACGCTACTTACAAATTAAAATACATCAAACTTTTATTTAATACTAGAGGATGCCAGCAGCTACGCCTGCATTTTTATTTAATTTACCCGTTTTGGCCGATCCCGTGGGAATTTCGGGAAATCCCTTCTTATTGCACCCCTACGGTCCCCAAGGAACTTACACGCGAAATTTCAGCTTCCTGCGCCCAATAGTTTCGACTGTAGCGTGTCTGTCAGTCAGTCAGTAACGCAAGGATTTTATATATTTAGATTAAATGGCCATTAATTTCTCCGTGACCAAGTAAGCTACATAGCTGCACTTTAGCTACTTTTACTGGTACAACATGAAATTATAGCTATTATATTGAGCCGCCAGCACTTTGAATGACAAATTACTATAATATTATAATGGACCGTTTTAAGCCGAGTACACACCGGCGGCTCGGTCACTAGTAACATCCACGTACCGGTTTCGCGTGCTATATTTTCTTGATTGCCAAAGGTGCTATAGATTCGAGTTTAGAAGGATTGTATGTATCCTATTTATTGTTCCCGAGGCATAGGCATAGATCAAAATGAAATCGCTGTTATTTTGCATCCAAAAACGTAATACTGCCTCCGTGCTCCAGTGGATAGCGTATGCGACTGCTGATCGGAGGTCCCGGGTTCGATTCCCGGGTCGGGCAAAAGTGTTACTGGGTTTTACCGAATTCTCAGTAGCAGCACAGAGTCTGGTGATGTGCCCGGTTACGGCAATAGGCTCGCTCCCTATTACGTGGGACCTAACATTCATGGCGAAATGTGGGTGTAATATTTACACCTCTGCCTACCCCTTCAGGGATACAGGCGTAAGACTATAAAAAACGTAATAATATTATTGCCTGTAGCGCGCCTCAATTGAAAAAAATATTCAAAACGTTTTTAATACTTATCGTGTTTCGTTTTACTGGCTCAGAATAAGCTTATATTAAATTTAAATCTATACTGCTCTGATTTCTAGTTAAAGCCATTTTTTACATTTCTTTTATAGTAAATACGTATTATTAATATATTACTTAAATTTTATTTGTGACCAAAAAGAAAGTGACCGAAACAGATATCATGTACCCCGCCTTACAAATCAAACAGCTTCAGGGCGATGAATTTAATTCAATTATCGATAATAAACAACAATTTTGTTGGTATTTTCGAGGCATGCCTCGGTGCAATCAAGTCATTTTTATAATGGCCTTTATTGATTATTAATAACAATCATCTTTTGGACTAATATGTATGCTTGTAAATCATTTTTTTTTAAAGTTTACTGTTCAACCTTCTCTCATAAGAGAATCACCAATGACAGTTTTTGGCTAGGTGTATTTTGTCTCTTTTGTCCGTGTGGTGACGGATTAAGAATAAGGATTGTCACCACCCTATATCATCCCATGGGTGTCGTAAGAGCCGACAGAGGGAGCATATTATGCATAGAACAGCACTGTAAGAGAAGGAAAACTTGATACAAACCCTATACCAACCCGTTCGGCCCGCGTGGTATAGTAAGTCAATTCCTCCTTTCAAAGGAGAGGCCTAGTCCAGCAGTGGACTGTTAAAGGCTGATGATGATGATGTATTTTCTAATGTAGAAACACAAAATTCAATAAAATCTTACAACATTTCATACATGGCTATCCGAGCTCAAACTAAGCAGCATTGGTTCCTATTATAACAATCAGGGGGCCAATTCTCCTATTTTTATATGACATAACATAACTTCACCCCTTTTATCCCCGAAGGAGTAGGCAGAGGTGTATACACACCCACATTTCGCCAGTCATGTTTAGGTCCCAATGTAATAGGGGGCGAGCCTATTGCCATCTACCGGGCACATTATTAGCGAGCGATAATTAACATTTTTAATACACACATAACTTCGAAAAGTCAGAGGGGTGTGTCCGGGGTACCAGGGGATCGAACCCGAGACCATACTCTCGCCAGTCAGTTACGTACACCACTAGGCCATCGATTGATAACTGAGAAAAATACAAAACAACATAAATGCCCATGACACAAAAATTTGTCCTGGGTAGGAATTGAACCTACTTACTCCAACTTAGCAAATAGGCTCGCTAACCACTTGGATAAAATCCAGTCATATAAAAAAACTAAATGGGCTATCTAACACTGAAAGAATTTTTGAAATCGGTCCAACAAACAAACTCCTCAGCTTTTGTTTGTTTGGTTGAACGCGCTAATCTCAGGAACTACTGGACCGATTTCAAAAATTCTTTCAGTGTTAGATAGCCCATTTATCGAGGAAAGCTATGAGCTATATAACATCATGCTATGTGCCACGGGAGCGAAGCAGTAGCCTTAAATAACGCGGGTGTAACCGCGGGCATCGTCTAGTATTAATATAAGATATTACACGTTGGATTCAAACCCTAAACCTGACAGTTAAACACTGTCACCTATAAACTATTTCACACAGGTTTCCTTCCTCCACTTGAGACACTCTTTGATTATTTGTATAGTATAGTATACATGTTGTATACTATAAATAAAAGCAATTCAGTTCACTTCCCACTCTGGACACAAGTGGGGACTCAGGGTCGGACATCAAGAATATAACTCAATTTGTCAGGGTTAGTTTTCTTTGACTGCCGCCGTGGTCCAGTGGATAGCGCATGCGACTGCTGGTCGGAGGTCCCGGGTTCGATTCCCGGGTCGGGCAAAAGGGTTACTGGGTTTTTCCGAATACTCAGTAGCAGCCCGGAGTCTGGTGATGTGCTCGGTAACGGCAATAGGCTCGCCCTCTATTACGTGGGACATAACAATTCATGGCGTAATGTGGGTGTAATATTTACATCTTTGCCTACCCATTCGGGGATACAGGCGTGAGACTATAAATAGAACAAATGGCTTTCTTATATATTTTTATTTTTGTCAACGAAAATACGACAGGGTCGTTCAGTTTTGGTTTAATTTTGGTATTTTAGGAGACTTTTTTTTTTTATAGAAGTGGGGCTTATAGATTTGTTAGTACCTAACCCTTTTTCCTTTTTCCTATTCCCTTTTTCGTTAGCTTACAAAACCACAAAATAGAATGCTTCTTCACTTTGTGTGTAAGTGAGTACATACATACATACATACACAACGTCACGCCTTTTATCCCCGAAGGGGTAGGCAGAGGTGTATTTCTACACCCACTTTTCGCCAGATATACTTTGGTCCCACGTAATAGGGGGCGAGCCTATTGCCGTTACCGGGCACATCACCAGACTCCGGGCTGCTACTGAGAATTTCCTAACGGAAAACCCCAATAACACTTTGCCCGACCCAGGAATCGAACCCGGGACCTCCCGATCCCACGCGCACATTTATGCCGCGAGACCAACGAGGCAGTCGTATAGGGTTTGATGTCGAGTTTTCCGTCTCTACGCAAAGATGGTATTTGCATCGTGTTATCCCTCAGTCGCCTCTTACGACACCCACGGGAAGATAAGGGGTGGTGACACTTGTATTCTATGCCGTCAACCACACGGCCAAGTGAGTAATTTATAAAATTAGGCAAAGTATTGTCTCGTCATCATCATCAGCCCTGTATATAAACTGTCCCACTGCTGGGCACGGGCCTCTTCTCACTATGAGAAGGGTAAGGCCACAGTCGACCACGCTGGCCTAGGGCGGGTTGGCAGACTTCACATGTCTTTCGAGAACATTATGGAGAACTCTCAGACATGCAGGTTTCCTCACGATGTTTTCCTTCACCGTTTAGCAAGCGATAATTAACAATTTAATACGCACATAGCTCCGAAAAGTCATTGGTGCGTGCCGAGGATTCGAACCCGGACCCTCAGCGTAACAGTCTGTCGGTCTCTCCACTAGGCTATGGCTATATTGTCTCGTGTAGGGATCGAACTAGCAACATTCATAACAGTTCCAAACGACCGTATAATCGACTATGCCATTTTTGATAGAAATCATATTTGTATTACCATTCCGTCAAAGATAATTCTACTTAATTGTTACGAAAGCTATACCTCATCATCATCAGCCTTTAACAGTCCACTGCTGGACTAGGCTTCTCCTTTAAAAGGAGGAATTGGCCTACTATACCACGCTGGCCAAACGGGTTGGTATAGGGTTTGTATCAAGTTTTCCTTCTCTTACAGTGCTGTTCTCTGCATAATATGCTCCCTCTGTCGGCTCTTACGACACCCATGGGATGATATGGGGTGGTGGCAATCCGTATTCTTAATCCGTCACCACACGGACACTAGCTACCACAAGCTATAGGTACCTACGTTCGTAAAAATCCAGCTTCTGTTTATGAAGCGTCTAGAATTATTATGAGTGATAAAATATTCGTATGTTAATGTAATAAAGAATAAAAGGAAAATACTTAATTGTTGAATAGTAAATTTCACATTCAACGTTAAGACTTGCAATCTCATAGTCATTCAAAGTAGCTACGTAATTATTGTAAAAACTACCAGCGATATTATTGTAATTTGTAGAAACAAGCCATAAACAATGGCTAATTCATAGCGATGAATAGAAATTGAATAGTGAATTGTAAACCGCAAACAACCTACGTCCAGTCAGCTTTAGGGTGCATACACATCTGGCGGAAGATAAGTCGCGTTACACCCTCTGGCGTTACGCTACTTATCTAAGCTTTTGAGCCAATGGGACACACAAACAAAGCCATTATATTTTATGGCACCGCACATTAATACACCCGACAAATCTCGCCTAAGATTTAGTAAAAATAAGAGAAGATACAGAACGCTATCGAAGTCAAAAACAGGAAGTAAATATACGCGCCAACACGATATTCATTCATTTATACAAGTATAAAAAGTGACTACGCTTCATATTTATTTTTACTCACGTTTTATTTATGAATCAACTATAAAATTTTACTTGATCTGAGACATGACAGCGTGCACTTGTTCTTCTTATTTTCACCTTCACTCACTATGTAGAGCTGGCTGAATCTGCGTTTTGTGAGAATTCCGGCGACTGCAACGATAACTACCTCGGACCGCAGTCCTAGTCCATTTAAATTTATTAGTTTGGATCCAGCAAGTGGGTTTCCCACAACCTCACTTTTTACTTTATCATCTGTAATAAAACTGCCCACTGCTAGGCACAGGCCTCTTCTCACTATAAAAAAGGTTTACACTTCATGACCGACGTATATTCCGTCAAATATGCCTCGACCCTTAAGCCAAGTCTCTCTGAAGAAAGTTGTCGCACAAGTCCATCGGCTGTGTACTAGAAACATGTATTTGTGCTCTTCAAACTACTAGACTTTATTGCTTTGGATTTTCTTTACAATCATAGACACATTTCATTTCACATTTCGCCATATTGTAAATTTTAGGTTCCACGGGGGCGAGGCTACTGCCGTTACCGGGTACAATGCCAGACTCTGTGCTGCTACTGAGAATTCAGAAAAACTCAGTACTACTTTTGACTGACCCGGGAATCGAACCCGCGATCTTCCGATCAGCAGACGCATATAATAATATATCCACTGGACCACGGACGCAGTCCTTTTCAAAGTTAAACTAGTAGGTTTATTAAGCGTGCAGCTTACTTATAGCTCTGTCTTCGTATTTCCGACTGCACGGTTGGTGTAATCGTTTAAGCGGCCGCATCGCCGCTTGAGACTCCGCCGCGTGTCGTGAGTTCGATTCAAACACAAGACAACACTTTGTGTGATACATAAACTGTTGTTTCGAGTCTGGGTGTTCATTGTGTCCGTTGGTTGTATGTTTGTAAAGTCCCCCCCGACACAGGATTTATTCCTAGTGCGGGAGTGGCATTTCAAAAAAAAAATATGACCCTATTTGCTTTGACTAGTAATGTTTAGTTGGGTTGCAGCCCAATAATAAGATAGACTAGATGTAGCCTGCGGCTCCGCCTTCGTGAATTATAGAACTAAAACTTCCTCAGGAATCTCCCTACATATTGGCAAAAACAGATCAAAAACCCGTTTCGTAGTTTTTGAGTTTATGGCCTTCATACAGCCAGTATGGCAAGTACATTTCATTTTATAATAGTACTAGCTGACCCGGCGACGTACCGCCATATATACATAATTATAATACATATAAACCTTCCTTTAAATCATTCTATCTATAAAAAACCGCATTAAAATCCGTTGCGTAGTTTTCACACAATATTCAGATGCCTGTAGAGCTTACCTGTACAGTAGGTACAAATACAGAGTTATACTGACAAATATAACATAGCGAGTGCGGCCAGCTTAATACGTGTGGTCAGGAAATCAGAGGCACACCAATAAATTTTCCGACTAGAAACAAATCATGTCAATTTAGAATATCTCTTATACCGACCATAAATCAACATAATCAACGGACGGAGCCGCGGGCTGCGGCTAGTTACGTGAAGATAATATCTGGCTTGATATAAATACGGGACGATTTATGAGTGCTATGCAAATACCGCTTTATGAGACGTACAAGCATAAACTACTAGATGATGCCCGCGGTTACACCCGCGCTATTTAAGACTACTGCTCCGCTCCCGTGGCTCATAGCGTGATGTTATGTAGCCTATAGCCTTCCTCGATAAATGACCTATCTAACACTGAAAGAATTTTCAAATCGGACCGGTAGTTCCTGAGATTAGCGCGTTCAACCAAACAAACAAACAAACAAACTCTTCAGCTTTACTTATATATAAGTATAAGATAGATTAGAAATGGTTAACATAGATGATATCCAAAAATTCTTAAAACGACAAAATAATGAATTATCTTTCACCAGGCAGCGATAGCCTAGTGAATAAACCAACAGACTGCCATGCAAAGGGTATCGGGTTGGAATCCACGGCACGCACCAGTGACTTTTGGGAGTTATGTATGTATTAAATTGTCAATTATCGCTTGTCCCGTGCACGTCGGAGAGCACGTTAAGCCGTCGGTCCCGGTTGTCATGAAGATTTTTGTCAGTCGTTATAGGGCGTCAGTATTTTCTAAATAAACTGACACTAGTCTAAACCATAGAATATTGTTATATGTTCGGGTTGCGGAGGTCAGACAGGCAGTCGCTCTGTGGAAAAGCTAATATTCAGCCAAATCCGGTTAGACTAGTAAGCGGACTTAGACTAGTGTCAGTTTATTTAGAAGGTACTGACGCCCTATATCACTGCCTCCACTAGGCTATCGCTGCCTTCATGATTACCTCTATGTAATGTTGATTTACTCGCTCGTAACATTCACCCACCCGCAATCCTTCAATAGCTACACGACTATGATTAGAACTAAACACCAAACTATGCATTATGATAAACATTAAAACCGGTTCATATTCTCATCAATTTTAGCATCCCACACATCAAAACAGTGGTGTTAACATGTAGACAAGCTAAACGCAATCAAGACCAATGTTTACGATCGAACAGGATGTGGTATTAAGATTACTTTCTATGGGATTAGTATAGTTTGTTCATTGATTAGGTGTTGATGACCCCGTGATTTAGTTGGCTGTTGATAAGGATTAACTTTTAAACTAATATTGATGGTTTTGATTGATAGTTTTTTTTGAAGTTGAGAGTGATTTGAGTTTTAAGTAATTAATGGCATTTTTGGGTACCTAGGTAATGTTGCATTTTCTTGCATTGGATTATTTAGCGAGTAAAATCTCACGGTTTGCAATTATTGTGAGGCTAGAGGCCTAACTTTCGTATTTTTATACGACATTGAAATTACATTTTGAATTGACTCAGAAACGGTATTCTGATAACCTAATGTTATTATCGTATAATTTTAAATAAACAGTTCGTCGTTGACACATACGATCTCGTTACAATTTCATTCAAATATCAAATAATTTAGAAGAATACGCTTTTTGTGACATAAGTATGACACTGACATCATACTGAAACTGTATTTATTTAGGAGAATTGGGCCCCTACAGGCTAATTATTCTAGTGCAATAATGACGTAAGTGCGTTTAATCTATGATACGAATAAAAAGCTAGTGTGACCAACAAAAGCTTTTGTTTATATTTTTTAAATTAATTATTATTGAGCTAACTAGACTAAACAAATGTTTCTCACAGACAGATAATAATATCCTGAACCACACGGACATCTTATCCCAAACTAAGCAGAGCCTGTACTATTGCAACTTAGAACAACATACTAGTACTCATCAGACAAAAGATTTTCCTGGGCAGGAATCGAACGTACGACCCCCAAAGTAGCAGTCGTGATTACTACTAGATCAACAACCAGTCACAAATAAATACAGTATGAAGAAGATTTGACATACATACATACATAGACTCACGCCTGTTTCCCGGAGGGGTAGGCAGAGACTACGGAACGCCATTTGCAACAATCCTGACATATCTCTCTTGCTTCATTAACTCCCATCAGATTCCACATGCATGCTCTTCTGTTCAGGATACTTCTAACCTGTCCTGTTTTGAATTAATAAAAAAAATATTTTATTGTAATTATAATCAAATATTTACAATACTAAACATTTTATGAATGTAATCATCATCAATATTCTTTAATGATGTCTTAAAACGTGAAACGTGCGAATGTGAACTCTGCGATATCCTGTACTAGATATTTAACGAGTCATTTTAACAAATTATACTAACACTTATATGGCGAGAAGTTGTTTAATATTACTGTCATTAAATATGTTAACACTGACATAATTACTAGTCGTGTAATGACTGGCAATCCTTAACAAGTTGGTTTTCACATTTTATGTAAGTATGTATTTTATAACTCCACTAGCTGACCCAGCGAACTCCGTATCGCCTTTTTAAGAGTTTTTAATGAATTCCCTTTTTTCCAAGCCCCTTTTCCAAGTTACCATTGACTTAGCGCTTAATCTCTTATCATTGCAGGGTCTATAAATGATGCAAAAACAAACATAGATTTTTATATAATATTGTATTGCCCATTCCTTAAAATATCGGAGTCGATACCCATATCGACTTTTAAAAAAAAATCCCGTCCGCTATCTTTGTTTTCCTATCCGCCATCTTTGATCACGAAATAGATGTTGTATTTGAATTCTCCATCGCTTCAAACATCGGAGACGATACCCATACTGATTTAAAAAAAAACCCCATCCGCCATCTTTGATCACGAAATAGATGGTGTTTTTGAATTCAGGATCGGAGACGATACCCATATCGACTTTAAAAAAAACCCCGTCCGCCATCTCTGATTTCCTATCCGCCATCTTTGATCACGAAATATATGTTGTATTTAGATTTGCCATCCCTTAAAACATCGGAGTCGATAACCATATTGATTTTTTAAAACTTTCCCATCCGCCATCTTTGATTTCTCATCCGCCATCTTTGATCACGAAATAGATGTTTTATTTGGATTCACCATCCCTTAAATCATCAGAGACGATACCCATATTGATTTTTAAAATTTTTTCCCATCCGCCATCTTTGATTTCCCATCCGCCATTTTGAATCACGAAATAGATGTTGTATTTGAATTCCCCATCCCTTCAAACATCGGAGACGATACCCATATTGATTTCAAAAAAAATCCCATCCGCCATCTTTGATCACGAAAAAGATGGTGTTTTTGAATTCCCCATTCCTCAAAATATCGGAGACGATACCCATATCGACTTTAAAAACAAATCCCATCCACCATCTTTGATTTCTCATCCGCCATCTTTATCACGAAATAGATGTTGGATTTGGATTCCCCACCCCTTTAAATATTGGAGTTGATACCCATATTGATTTTAAAAAAAAATCCCATCCGCCATCTTTGATCACGAAATAGATGGTCGTTTTGAATTCTCCATTCCTTAAAATATCGGAGACGATACCCGTATCGACTTTAAAAAAAAATCCCGTCCGCTATCTTTGTTTTCCCATCCGCCATCTTTGATCACGAAATAGATGTTGTATTTGAATTCTCCATCCCTTCAAACATCGGAGACGATACCCATACTGATTTAAAAAAACATCCCATCCGCCATCGTTGATCACGAAATAGATGGTGTTTTTGAATTCAGGATCGGAGACGATACCCATATCGACTTTAAAAAATCCCGTCTGCCATCTTTGATCACGAAATATATGTTGTATTTAGATTTGCCATCCCTTAAAACATCGGGGACGATAACCATATTGATTTTTTAAAACTTTCTCATCCGCCATCTTTGATCACGAAATAGATGTTTTATTTGGATTCACCATCCCTTAAATCATCAGAGACGATACCCATATTGATTTTTAAAATTTTTTCCCATCCGCCATCTTTGATTTCCCATCCGCTATTTTGAATCACGAAATAGATGTTGTATTAGAATTCCCCATCCCTTCAAACATCGGAGACGATACCCATATTGATTTCAAAAAAAATCCCATCCGCCATCTTTGATCACGAAAAAGATGGTGTTTTTGAATTCCCCATTCCTCAAAATATCGGAGACGATACCCATATCGACTTTAAAAACAAATCCCATCCACCATCTTTGATTTCTCATCCGCCATCTTTATCACGAAATAGATGTTGGATTTGGATTCCCCACCCCTTTAAATATTGGAGTTGATACCCATATTGATTAAAAAAAAATCCCATTCGCCATCTTTGATCACGAAATAGATGGTGGTTTTGAATTCTCCATTCCTTAAAATATCGGAGACGATACCCATATCGACTTTAAAAAAAAATCCCGTCCGCCATCTTTGATCACGAAATAGATGGTGTTTTTGAATTCAGGATCGGAGACGATACCCATATCGACTTTAAAAAAATCCCGTCCGCCATCTTTGATTTCTTATCCGCCATCTTTGATCACGAAATATATGTTGTATTTAGATTTGCCATCAATAGATGTCGGATTTGGATTCCCCATCCCTTTAAATATCGGCGACGATACCCATATCGACATTAAAAAAAATCCCGTCCACCATCTTTGATTTCCTATCCGCCATCTTTGATCACGAAATAGATGTTGTATTTGGATTCCTCATCCCTTTAAACATCGGAGACGATACCAATATTGTTTTTTTTTAATTTTCCCATCCGCCATCTTTGTTTGCCCATCCGCCATCTTTGATCACGAAATAGATGTTGTATTTCGATTCTCCACCCCTTAAAATATCGAAGGCGATACCCATATTGATATTTAAAATTTTCTCATCCGCCATCTTTGATTTCCCGTCCGCCATCTTGGATCACTAAATAAATTTCATATTATTATTCAGCGTCCCGAAAATCTCGAAAACGATACCCATATATATTGTATCCTATTCGTTTAGCCTTTTTTTGCCTTTGACCCAACCCTCCCCCTTCTCGTTTGACCATTTTATTATTTTTGTCTGGCCCCTAAAAGTTGTGGCGTAATTTTATATAGCTTATAGCCTTTCGGAATAATTGGGCTATCATAGGCAATAACAATTTTTAAAATCCGACTACTAGTTTCTGAGATTAGCCGACATTATGTTTTAGCCTTTTTAGCCTTTTGCCCGGCCCCAAAGGGTCGAAGCGCTATGTTATATAGCCTATAGCCTTCCGGAATAACTGGGCTATCGTATACAAAAAGAATTTATCAGATCCGACCGGTAGTTCCTGAGATTAGCGCGTTCAAACAAACAAACAAACAAACAAACAAACTCTTCCGCTTTATTATATTAGTATAGATATCATTTAACTTTCCCAGAGCTTAACGAGCAATGATATTACATAAAAAGAAGTAGATACGTTATAGGCGTATCAAAAGCAGGACGCTAAACATAAGCCAGTTGGCAAGTCTGACATATGTGTGTGTGACGTTGCGAGCCGGAGTCAAAGTGAAACTGACACATCTTATCAACGAAATTGAAATCTAATATATAAAATTCTCGTGTCACAGTTTTCGTTGCCATACTCCTCCGAAACGGCTTGACCGATTTTGATGAAATTTTTTGTGCTTATCCGGTATCTATGAGAATAGGCCAACATCTATTTTTCAAAAAGAAAAAAAAAAATTGCAAAACAACGTTTGCCGGGTCAGCTAGTAATATATAGAGTTATCGATGTGTGCGTTAGTGTACCGTTTCTACAGATTGATTACTACGTGGGTAACGTATCTACCTTTTTCTTGTAATATCATTGTTTACGAGTGTCAAAACTCATTGTATATTCTACTAAACTTCACTTGCAGCTTCACCCGCTTTGGTGATAATAGATACAAAAGGCAACGTATGTCTTCTATTGATGTATAGGTAACTTATATTACATCAAAGTTTCATCATAATCCGTTTAGAAGGTTTTACGTGAATGAGTGACAAACATACATACATACATCCAGGCTCACACCTTCGTTTTTAGGGTTCCGTAGTCCACAAGGAACCCTTATAGTTTCGTCATGTCCGTCCGTCTGTCCGTCCGCAGCCTAGCTCAAAGACGCCTGGTGCTAGAAAGCTGATATTTGACATGAATATAGACATAAGATATTGCAACAAAACTGTAGAATAAAATTTAGGAAAATATTTTTTTAAAGCGTATCTCCCCTACATAAATACATATAGTGGGGTTGAATTTTTTTTGATTGAGTACCCCATTATGTGGGGTATCATTGGATAGGTTTTAAAAAAAATATTATTAGCTTGCTCAAATCATTTTTCGATCAAGTGATTGGTTTGTCAAATATAAAGCTTTGAAGTGAAAAAAAATGTTATACACAAGCGTCCCCCCCCCCCCCCTCTGCCGGCTAAACTATTAATTTGGAAGAGGTGAAAAAATCACAAATGTAGTACATATAACGAATTTAAAAGGAAAACTATCACGGCTAAGTAGACATCACTAGTTTACGAGTAATCGTCGTTTAACTTATAAATACCTATTTCTGTGAGTTTACATTGGGAGCGCTGGCTTAATCTTAAAGATATACGTACTTTGGTATGTAATGTACTACGGGGTACAATGTGGGCCCGTTTTTAGTCCCATGTGAAACAGAAGTTATTATCAATAATGGCCATTATGGGCACCTACGGAACCCTACATTGCGCGTGGCCCGACACGCACTTGGCCGGTTTTTTTAATAATAAGTAAGAACACTATTTTCCATGCCTGAATTTAAACCCCAAAATTCAACACGGCTGACCATTTCACTACAAAACCAAACACCTCCATTTATTCACAAGCAAGATACAAATTTCAAAATCTAATACCTTGGTTATAATATAACCCTACCTTTTATAGGACTGGGTCCTTGGGCCCAAACTGCCAACTATATCGCATTGACGTACAGTCTGACACACCGATATGTACCAATTTGCATTAAATGTTTGCCCCAAGTCGCCGAGAATTTGTAGCTAAGTTCTAATTGATTAAAAGGTGAGAACAGTATATTTTGGTTGAGAAATTCTGGGTGGCAAGTCACCTTTTTGACCCATTATAACTATGTATGGTTAGATTTTGATTGTGACAGACTTGGATTCGAATCATACCTATATCTGTACATATAAAACCCTTGCGTTACTTCTGTATAACGGCAATAGGCTCGCCCCCTATTACGTGGGACCTAAAAATTCATGGTGAAATGTAGGTGTAATATTACACCTCTGCCTACCCCTTCGGGGTTACAGGTGAGCCTATAATATAATATTATTAAATTCTTACATTACTGATTGGCTGATAGACGCATATCCAAATTTGTTGGGCCCCAGAAGCTGAAATTTGACATGTATGTTCCTTGGGGACCGTAGGGATGCAGTCAGAGGGGATTTCCTGAAATTCCTACGGGACCGAACGAAAATTTATTCTCTGTTCTATAAAATAGACATCTAGTGTAACTATGTCAGACTTAGCTACTATATCAGAAGCTTATCTTAGCCTGTTGCAATATTTAAATCGATCGATACATTGGATACTAAGTAATTTGTTTGAATTGCTATTTATTTATTTTGCGTTGTTAACTTGTCAACGTTAATTGTCGTATATATCGACCCGGTCTAATTGCTACTGTTTATTATTTATCTAAAGATCATGGATATATGGGTCTTACCGACTTATTAGCCGTCGGAGGTTAGCGAGGAATGCTTCGGTGATACCCTACCCTCCGACACATGGGTACATGAGGAATACGGGTTGGTAAAAACCAACCCGTGTTCACTGGACTGTCAGACTCTTACTGACTAAAAAGTCAGTAAGAGTCTGACAGTCCCCTTCGCCCTTCCTCCAGGGCGGAGGGACTCCATGAGGAGATCCAAAAAAAAGACCTTTGTGGTGGAGTATGGCCTAACCGTTCTTATAGGAGAAGACGCTTGTGCCCAGCAGTGGGACAAGTTATTAGCAGATCTAGGTAATACGAATATCGTTATAAGACTAGGGAATGCCCGTAGATTTTATTTTATTGCACCGTTTCTGTCCGATTTTGTGGGAAATTCGGGCAATTTAGGCTTTGTCTAGTCTGTCAGTCAGTCAGTATATCAGTATCAGTAGTCAGTAGTTATACAGGGTGTCACAAGACCCATCACCAAGCCGAAGTCTACTCGTTGTGGACATCATGCCAAGTCGTACTAACCAAAAATAATACCTGGGAAACAATTATTTTTTAAGTTTTCTCGTTTTCTAAACCGCAATTAAAAGCGCGGGCGTGCAATGCTCGAAATACCTACTTATCTATGCGGTCATCCCAAGAGCTGGATTGACCCGACACTATACCGAAGATATCCCGGACGTCAGCATGCACGAGATTAGTGTGACTCTCAAACAGCTCAAAAACAACAAGGCGCCGGGTGATGACGGAATTACGAGCGAGCTTCTGATGGCTGGCGGTGCACCCGCTAGAGAAGCCCTTCGGAAGCTATTTAATTCCGTCATTCTCGAGGGTAATACGCCACAGGCGTGGCACAGAGGTGTGGTGGTGCTTTTCTTTAAGAAAGGGGATAAAACCCTCTTACAGAACTACAGACCCATCACACTTCTGAGCCACGTCTACAAGCTGTTTTCGAGGGTCATCACGAATCGTCTCGAGAGCAAGCTAGATGACTTCCAGCCTCCCGAACAAGCCGGTTTCCGTAAAGGCTATAGTACCATAGACCACATACATACGCTGCGGCAGGTTATACAGAAGTCCGAGGAGTATAACCAGCCCCTATGCTTGGCGTTTGTGGACTATGAGAAAGCCTTCGATTCGATCGAAACCTGGGCGGTACTACAGTCTCTCCAACGGTGCCGGATTGACTACCGATATATCGAAGTGCTGAAGTGTTTGTATGAAAACGCCACTATGTCAGTCCGCCTCCAGGACCAGAGTTCGAAACCTATTCAACTCCAACGAGGGGTGAGACAGGGGGATGTCATATCCCCGAAACTGTTTACCACTGCGCTGGAGGATGTTTTCAAGCTTCTGGACTGGAATGGACTCGGCATCAACATCAATGGCGAGTACATCACTCACCTTCGATTTGCAGACGATATCGTAGTCATGGCTGAGATCATGGAAGACCTAGACACAATGCTTGATGGCCTCTGTAGAGTCCCCCAACAAGTAGGTCTTAAGATGAACATGGACAAGACGAAAATCATGTCGAACGTCCATGTTGTACCTGCTCCTATTCAGGTTGGGAACTCTACGCTCGAAGTTGTCGACAAGTATATCTACCTGGGACAAGTAGTCCAATTAGGTAGGTCCAACTTCGAGAAGGAGGTCAATCGTCGAATCCAACTCGGTTGGGCAGCGTTCGGGAAGCTACGACATATCTTCTCGTCCAATATCCCGCAGTGTCTCAAGACGAAAGTCTTTGATCAGTGTGTGTTGCCAGTGATGACTTACGGATCAGAGACGTGATCGCTCACTATGGGCCAATCAGAAGGCTCAAGGTCACTCAGAGGGCGATGGAGAGAGCTATGCTTGGAGTTTCCCTGCGAGATCGAATCAGAAATGAGGAGATCCGCAGTAGAACCAAAGTCACCGACATAGCTCTCCGGATAGCCAAGCTGAAGTGGCAGTGGGCAGGGCACATAGCTCGAAGAACCGATGGCCGTTGGGGCAGAAAGGTTCTGGAGTGGCGGCCACGTACCGGACGACGCAGCAGAGGTAGGCCCCCCGCAAGGTGGACCGACGATCTCATCAAGATCGCGGGAGGCGGTTGGATGCGGGCGGCTCAAGACCGGTCTGTGTGGAGAACCTTGGGGGAGGCCTATGTCCAGCAGTGGACGTCGTTTGGCTGATATGATGATGATGATATGCGGTCATAGGGCATCTAAAGAACATATTGGCGGGGTAAATGCATAGATTTTGTACCTAATTAGAAAACTTCTATACTAACTTTGAGCCTTAATATCTCCTGAACTAGTAATTTCCCAGGTATGGTGCCACTGCCGAAGTAAAAAATGTTCGTAGTAATTGGTACAACATGGGATTTCAGTTTTCGTTAAGGGTCTTATTACACCCTACATTACACCCTATACTTATACATAAAATATGGGTTAACATAATACAAGCCTGACACAGGTTTCAACAGACAACAGTGATTATATGAACACATACATAACTTCACGCTTTTTATCCCCGAAGGGGGAGGGCGGAGGTGTATTACACACCCACATTTTGCCAGTTATGTTTCGGTTCCAACATAATAGAGGGCGAGCCTATTGCCATCTACCGGGCACATTATTAAGCGAGCGATAATTAACATTTTAATGTACACATAACGTCGAAAAGTCAGAGGTGTGTGCCCGGAGTACCTGGGGATCGAACCCGAGACCATCGTCTCGGCAGTCCGTTACGTACACCACTGGGCTATCGCCGCTTTGATTATATAAATCCTAAGTTATATTGGCGGAGCAGGTTTCTTGCAATAGCCGATAGTTTATGTACGTCCTGACATATTGTTCTGTTCAGTGACTATTATTATGTAGGTAGTGAAGTGTACAGTTGGAACAAGTCGGTATATATTTTGGTCCGATGGGATATTTTATTAATAAAGCTATTGTAAAATTATTTGGCAAAGTAGATGGCTTTTTTTTCACGCTTATAAATAACGTTATAACTTTTTCTTGTGATTTCGTGTGGACTAAAACTATATTTGTAGCTTTATATTTAAGCTTAGTTTGACATATAGGCCGAAGAAAAGCCAGGTCATATAGCTATGAAAAATTCAATGTAGTTACTAAGTTTTTAAATTGCATAGAATCAAGACGATGAAAAGAGTGGCCCGGAGTTTCTTGCTTGATTCTTCTCACGAGGCTCTACTTTCTGAACAGGCATTTTTTTTATGCTCAATTATGTTAATATGCATTTAAAGTTACTTTTTTATTTTAATTTGTATTAGCATCTGACGTTTCCAAAAATTTAAACATTTATGGAAATAAACTTATTTGAGTTTGAGAAACTGTGTGCAAATTTAATGTTCATAAGTTTTTTAATCTTTAACTTAGTTTGTTATAACTAAGAATATGAAAAGTACATTTTTATTTTACTCTGCAATAATTATCAAGTTTAAGGCGTATAGAAAAAACCTCAAAATTTGGTAACAAAAAAACAAATCTCTTAAAGAACAATCCAAGTCACTTGCAAAAAAAATTAAAATCACTATCACGCAAATTCTGTTTCATTTCAATAATATAAAACCAAACATTTCACAATCAGACTAGATCACTGCCAGGTGTAAAAAATATATTTTCTTAGAAAATCAGTTTTATTTTCAAAACTAACCCGTTACTGACGAAATGTTTCGCGATGTAACGTTGAACAGTAAAGCAAGATCTTTTAAATTAAACAATTTAAATGTAAACCAAATAGTAACTGGCAAAAACTCGGGTTTGTTTAGGTTTTGAAGGCAATTTATGGTATTTACTGTATAGTTGAATAGGGAAGGGGATTCTGTATTTTGAGCTTACCATCGATATATCAATAACACGGTAGTATCGGTATCACTCTCAAAATTGATCTTAAAAAATGTTATTGACCAGAAAATTTTGCTCAATCTCCTCAATGTACGATAAAAAAAAATTTATGATGATAAGCTGGGCATGCTTAGGAAAAAGTAATATTTTTTTAAACCATTCTGACATGCTTATATAAAGGTTTTTAATATCGTATCAACAATTACATAATATTAATTTATCTCTCTTTTCACCTACCCGCTACGACCAAATCCAAAATCAAAATCGCCACCCGTCCTCCAGTCTTCATCTTTGCCCCACAATCTGACAAATAAGTTTATACAGATTTCGCTTAACAATGTGCTATCAAAGCCATCTTGTGATTACATATGAAAAATAAACGAGGAAATTAATAAGGACCACACACATTCCTCGCGAGGTATCATCACATGTCAATGCAGTCAAATACTCAATCGAGTAATAAGAAAAATAAAACTGACAAACTAATAAGAGACACTAAAGTGTACACTGCTCAGCCTTTTCAATTGATTCACCGAATCGTATCTGCTCAAAATACCTTCCAAAAATCGATTGTAAGTTATAATTTTGCGACTAATATATATGCAAACGTTTGTGAGGACGGATATCGGTTAATGGATGTTTGTAACTCTTGAACGCAAAAACTACTTAACGGATTTAAAAGAAACTTTGCAGTAATATAGCTTATACATCTAAATAGCACATAGTCTACCTTTTGTGGCGATAAATAACACCCACACAGGCAGAGCCGCCGGCAAAACCTAATCAATTATACGTAAACATTACAAAAAAAAAAATTATAGACTCACGCCTGTATCCCCGAAGGGGTAGACAGAGGTGTAATATTACACCCACATTTCGCCATGAATTTTTAGGTCCCACGTAATAGGGGGCGAGCCCATTGCCGTTACCGGACACATCACCAGACAACGTGCTGCTACTGAGAATAAGGAAAAACCCAGTAACACTTTAGCCCGACCCGGGAATCGAACCCGGGACCTCCAATCAGCAATCGCATACGCTATCCACTGGACCACGAAGGCAGTAAAAAAATGCCACTCCTCAAAATTAATCTTCTCTCTAAATGAATACTTTTGATTCCTCAAAAAAATCGTTTGTAACCAACCATTCGATACAACCCGTTTATTTTTGCCTCCGTTCCCATCCTTACTGCCGTATTTTGTTAACTGGCTGTACACTAACCGAGCACTTTAAATATTAGGTGCAGACATCGTAATTGTCGAGTAAACTTGGCTCTGTGTTTGCGTACACCATGATTTAAAGCGCACGCTGATTTATTGTCGAAATAATGTTTCGCGAGCACTGTATTGTTTAGGTGGGTATAAGGTATCAGAGTACATGTTAGAAAATTATTTTTTAAGAATTAATTGGAAGTTGAATTATCATGATTTTTTTTATAGACTCACTGTATCCCCGAAGGGGTAGGCAGAGGTGTAATATTACACCTACATTTCGCCAAGAAATTATTAGGTCCCACGTAATAGGGGGCGAGCCTATTTCCGTTCCCGGGCACATCACCAGACTCCGTGCTGCTACTGAGAATTCGGAAAAACCCAGTAACGCTTTTGCCCGACCCGGGAATCGAACCCAGGACCTCCGGTCAGCAATCGCATACGCTATTCACTGGACCGGCAGTCTCAGAATTATCATGATCAAGAAAAAGTGTTTCTCTATGAAGTTGTATACTAAGAGTCACAATTCTGTACGCGAATTCTACTCGTGTTCTTTTGCTTATTACTCTGTTCTTCAAAAGATGTATTTTGTGTTAATTAGTTGTATGTAAGCGGCGATAGCCCAGTGGTGTACGTAACGGACTGCCGAGAGAATGGTCTCGGGTGCGATCCCCAGGTACCCCGGGCACACACCTCTGACTTTTCGAAGTTATGTGTGCATTATAAACTAAATATCGCATGGCAATAGGCTCGCTCTATTACATAGGGACCGAAACATAACAGGCGAAGTGTGGGTGTGTAATAAATAATTTAAAAATGTGTAAATAATTCATTTAAATTGCAAAAAAATATATATATATATAGACTCACGCCTGTATCTCCGAAGGGGTAGGCAGTGGTGTAATATTACACCCACATTTCGCCATGAATTTTTAAGTCCCACGTAATAGGGGGCGAGCCTATTGCCGTACCGGGCACATTACCAGACTCCGTGCTGCTACTGAGAATTTCCTAACGGAAAAACCCAATAACACTTTGCCCGACCCGGGAATCGAACCCGAGACCTCCCAATCCCACGCGCACATTTATGCCGCGAGACCAACGAGGCAGTCGAAAAAAATCGTTGACTAGTTTATTTTAGATTTGGATGGATGAATCCCTGGGTTAAGCGCCTTAATAAACTTTTCTATTTATAATATTACCTTTTAAAACAGTGAATTTTCATATTTTCAAATCGTGCGTTATTTGGCATTGTCCGATTTATGACGTACTTTAGAATTAATTTAATAAATTCTCTAAATCATGATTTAAATGATAAATCAATGTGAGAATACGCGGCAAAACAATTTCACACTATTTGAAATTTCTATGTAATATCATCATCAGCCTTTAACAGTCCACTGCTGGACTAGGCCTCTCCTTTGAAAGGAGGAATTGGCTTACTATACCACGCTGGCCAAACGGGTTGGTATTGGGTTTGTATCAAGTTTTCCTTCTCTTACAGTGTTGTTCTGTGCATAATATGCTCCCTCTGTCGACTCTTACGACACCTATGTAATATATTCGATTGGAAATCAATTCATTGTCGTCCATTATTATTCATACTATAAAATGAACAAATTACGATCCCAAGACCCTACCGATAGTTAAGAGCTTACGATATTTTAGCATATAAATTCGATAAATTTCAACACGTTGAACAATTCGCATACCTACTAAATGCACAATTGCAAATCGTCACACCTATACAATAGGTAAAGCGTATAAAATTTACTGACACAAGCTTTGGTTGTTAAGGAACACAAGAAATATAGACTCTCGCCTGTATCCCCGAAGGGGTAGGCAGAGGTTTAATATTACACCCACATTTCGCCATGAATTTTTAGGTCCCACGTAATAGGGGGCGAGCCTATTGCCGTACAGGGCACATTACCAGACTTCGTGCTGCTACTGAGAATTTCCTAACGGAAAAACCCAATAACACTTTGCCTGACCCGGGGATCGAACCCGAGACCTCCCAATCCCACGCGCACATTTATGCCGAGAGACCAACGAGGCAGTACCTGTTCTATAAAGAAATCGACGTCTGACCTACGCAGACCAAAGGCTATCACTTTGGTATGCGTAGGTCAGACGGCGATCGCGATAGTAATTCCATGGCTTAGTGTAGTTCCAGTGTCATTATATTAAGGCACTAACTCCCCATAAAAACTTTCAAAGATCTTCATGACAGCTGAGCCCAACTTGTCATGTTTTCCGATGCACAACACTATCGATAATCAACAATTTAATCACCGTCACGTCATTCTATGTTCATTATCAACTATGAATATACAATATTTAACATCTAAATAACGAAACTATCATTCCAATTCAATTCACATAAGCAAACTTTCACACATATCAAAACGCACTTCAGATAAACTTTCTCGAAATATTACAATACGGAAGAGAGTGCATCGTGACCATTTTAGGGGGGACATTAATCATAATAAAATGGTTATATAACATGGGTTCGGTGACCCACAGTTCGCACATATTGGGAGGATCCCCACTTAGCCAAAGGTTGGCCACACACGAGCGATTTATATGTATGAAGCTACGGTGTGAAGTGGCAGAATTTATAAAATTGTACGACTGAAATAAGTCTAGGGTTAAGTATAAATAGTAAAGAACTACATTATATAGAAAGTACCCGTGTACATACTAAGGTAGGTAAGGACAACGATAGCCTAGTTGAGAGACTACGCGCACTACTGACTTTTCGAGTGCCTAAGATTTTTTAAGGGGTTAAATATAATGACCACCATAATGCTAATGCAATGCTTTGATACCCTTAGTTTTTTAACCAAAAATATACTTATATTTAACACCAGAAAAATAAAGTCTAAAATTACAATAGTACCTAGCTATTTTAGTCACGACTTCACTTCAAATTGTATTCGAACACCAAATGTAGGAAATGATCACAAAATAAATAAGTTATATTAGGTTCTCTTGAGTTGTGACTACCAGTATAAGTGTATATAATCTATGGTTGTGACCCTTAACTCAAAAATTGGGGAGCCCTGTGAAGCAGGGCTCCGTCAACTTAGTTTATTAAAGTAGGTGGTTTAACCAAATACAATTTATGTGTTGGTATTTTATACAACTAACAAAAAGACTTTGGTTATAATTTTACATTAAAATGCTAGTTTAATTTTGGTGATTATTTACTACTTTTGGATTAACAATGATTTATTTGAAGTCATTTTGCTTAAATAGGATAGCGAATTGTTAAAACTTTGGTTAGAATTTTATATTAAAATGCGGGTTTAATTTTGGTGATCATTTGCTATTTTTGTCTGTTATATGTTACTATATCTGGTGGAAGGTTAAACATAAGTCATTTTTTAACAATATGCTGACGACAGTCATCCTTTAGACAGGCAGATTGCATTTGAACTGTTAGCAAATGAACTTGCAGTCAGTGAGCAGTCATTGCAACTGCATATCGACTGCATCGAGCTGTCGGTTGTTCTGGCGACATACTGCAATCGTACAACAACATTCAAATTGCAAATGTGCAGCGAATAGACGACGCCGTTTGTATCATCATCATCATACACACGGTACACTGCTGTGAATGGACCTGTTCTCACTATGAGAAGATTGAGGCAAAATACTTCGCTGACCAAGTGCGGGTTAGCAAATGCTGTTTTAAACGAGACAGATACACAACCGTGACTAATTACTATGACACTAGTAGTAACAGACAAGTCTGAAGTACATTCCTAGAACCACACCTCTCTGTTAAATTATGTATTTTGTCATGATTTAAGTCGATAAGCAAAGGTCCGGATACTTGGCATTGACTCTTAGTTGGATTAGTCATACTATAAGGGTTAAGGTGTGTTCAGATTGCCGAGCGTACATCGCGCGACAAAAATAGTCAACATGGACACGATTTTGATTGATGAGTATAACCTTGCAAACTAGCCATCATCTTGGCATTTTCCCGGTAGCATCCAATCCCGATTTCGCCTTGAAGATTGAGGTCCACTTCCGGAAACCAGATTTGTAAGAATATTAACTCTCCCAGAGAGCACAGCCGGGATATTCTGTCATATCTGGTTAGACCAGTAAGCGGATCCTGGGCTCTAAAGTGTGTAAGTCTTGGATGCAACCGGGATAACTCTAGGGCGATGATGAGAGCAGACAGCCGGGACTGATGGCTTCGACTTCTTCGACTGACGAGCATCCCAAATCACTAGGCAAGCGAAAACTTTTTAAAGGTAGTAGAGCCTTGCTGACTTCAGCATGAATGGGCCGGCTCGACCGGGGAAGTACTAGGCTCTCACAGAAAATCGACGTAAAGCAATAGTACCTAAACTGTTGCGTTTCGTTTGGTAGTGAGAGTGCCGGAGGCTCTATCCCCTATTCCTTCTCCCTCATCTCACTCCTTATCCTATCCCTTTTCACAGTCCCAAGGGGCGACAACGCACTTGTGACTCCTGTGGTGTTGCTTGTGTCCATGGGCGGCGGTAATTGCTTACTATCAGGCGATCCGTCTGCTCGTTTGCCGCCTATTAAAATAAATAAAATAAAAAACTTACAATTTAATACGCACGTAACTTTGAAATGCCTGTGTCAAAAGTCTTCTGTCAGTTCTGGTTAGATTAGAAAGCAGGCTCTGGGCTCCAAGTTAAAAGTTTTGGATATAACCAGGAAAACGCTAGGACGAAGATGAAATAGCCGGTAGTCTGTGATACGATAACGCACAACAGTTTTTTTCGTCTGTTACTAATTTTACTATGACTCAGTTTGGAGTTTATATTAATAATTAATACTAATATAATTTGCCGTAATCCTATCAACCGTAAACGTATCAAATAGCACTAAAATTTAATGTCATATCGGCGTCAATAGCCAATGAGGAAAACCCACAAAAACTTACACAATATAGTAAGGAGAAAATCTCAAAGACATTTTTCTGTATTTTATTTAACACTTTGAAGGACATTTGACGTCTATAGATGTCATAACAATAAAACTTCTATTGGGTCTCGTTCACTGTCCTTGAAAGGGTTAAGTTACTCAGATCTGTTGGCGCCGCGGCCCGGGAGTGTAAGCGACTGCTACGCCAAAGGTCGCGGGTTCGATTCCCGCTCAAGTCAAACATTTGTGTGCATGAACATGGATGTTTGTCTTGGTGTTTCTATGTATAATATGTATGTATTTACCAAAAAAAAAATTGTATAAATGTATGTTTATCCATTATCTAGTACCCATAGTACAAGCTTCTGCTTAGTTTGGGACTAGATGGTGTTGTATGAATGTTAAAAAAAAAAAAATAACTTTCAAACTGTGAAGAGCACGGTTGGCGTAGTGGTTTAAGCAGCAGCCGCCTCGCCGCTTGACACTGCGCTGAGTGTTGTGGGTTCGAACACGGGACAACACTTTGTGTGATTCATAAATTGTTGTTTCGAGTCTGGTTGTACTTTGCGTCAATTGGTGCTTTGTGAGATAAAATCCCCCGCGACACAGGATTAGTTCCTAGTGCGGGGGTTCCCAGTTGTCTTTAAAATAAAAAAAGGATTTTGGGATAGCGTCATCGTCATAATAAATTTATACACATTTATCTTTTATTTTTGTTTTTTTTTCTATAGAAGACCTGTCTCCCATTTATATAGCCTGTTTCAAAGTCATCAGCTTTTCAAACCACATTTTAAAGCCCGCTATCCCTTCTTAGGGATAAAAAAAAGAATACATGCGAGTAAGCCTTACAAACTTGCTCATAAGTATATGCAATCCTCCGAACCCTTTCATCATCATATAAACGATAAGTGACAAGTGCACCGGGTCGATGACATACGGACAGACAGCCGAAATATAATTTATTGCACAAGTTGTACGGAAGGAAGTCTTTATCGGCATAATGGGGCGAAGGGAATGATTGCCACAGAGGTGCTGTGGTGTAAATGTAAAGCTGTTGAAATTACGGGTACTGGTTTCGATTTCAAAAAATCAAGACTTAAGGCGCTAAAATAGGGGACATGAAAAGGTTCTATAAAAAAATTGGCATAAACTCATATTTTGCTATCTGGTTTTACAATATTTTTTTTATTTATTTATAGTCTCACGCCTGTATCCCCGAAAGGGTAGGCAGAGGTGTAAATATTTCACCCACATTTCGCCATGAATTTTTAGGTCCCACGTAATAGGGGGCTAGCCTATTGCCGTTACTGGGCACATCACCAGAGTCCGAGCTGCTACTGAGTATTCGGAAACACCCAGTAACACTCTTGCCCGACCCGGGGTCGAACCCGGGACTTCCTATCCTATCAGCAGTCGCATACGCTATCCACTGGACTATGGAGGCAGTTCATATTCATATAATTTACAAAATATAGAATACTTTTTATCGGTGTACTAAATAGAGAAGGCCGGAGGTTGAACCTAGTTTATAGAAAACTAGACTTTATCCGACTTTGGACTTTATGGTAGTTTGAGTGTGACGACCTACGACCGCTTTTAATATTCAATCTATCCTTGTTCTTGGAGATCCGAGACATGTTTGACATAATTATTTTGTATTATCAAATATGAAAATCTTAAATAATGTATCGATTGAAAGTTTAATCTAGCAGTAAGTTACATCACAGTATAGATTTTATAATAATATTCTATCACATTTTATAATAATATTCTACCACATTCACACAACACCATCTAGTCCCAAACTAAGCAGAAGCTTGTACTATGGGTAATAGATAATGGATAAACATACATATATACTTTTTTTTTTGTAAATACATACATATTATACATAGAAACACCCAGACCAAGACAAACATCCATGTTCATGCACACTACAGATTTAAAGTGAATGTAGAAAAAAATTCTTATTGCACAACAAATCCAAAGATAAAAGCTTTAAATAATCTTTTCCATACAACTAAACAATGTCTTACATTCTCTAAACACACATTTTAATAGCTTACTTCATATAAATACTCGCAAACATGCATTTCCTTATTGACAACACACTTTAGCAATTATTTCTAAAACATGTGTGCGTCTGTGTGCGCTAAGCTCGGGAACAACTGAACCTTTACGGATAATTGTTTGACAAGCCTTTTGAGTGCTAATAGTTAAGCAACGACTGGTTAAAACACATATTGGTTAACTTGCTTCCTGTAGTTGGTTGCTAAATGTAATGGTTACTTAAGTCGTGTAAACATCGTAAAAAATTATCATGGAAAAGCTATGTTAGTTGAAATTGTTCAAAGAAATTACATAATATGCAAAGTGATAAATTACACACACACTAACAACATATCTGGGTTCAAATCGAAATACTACATATAATCTGTAGACTCCTATTTAGCTAGAGATATTCAATATTCTAGTGCAGAGACCGACAGACTGCTACGCAGAGGGTCTCGGATTGCCAGCCTTTGGGATGAGAAAAGGAATAGAAGAAGGAATAGGATGACGGAGAAGGAATGAGGATGGGGCCTCCCGCACTTTCACTCACCGAGCGTAACGCAAGAGTATAGATACTGTCACTTTACGTCGATATTCTGAGAGGGTAGTACCTCCCCGGTCGAGACGGCACGCATACTGAAATCAGCAAAGCTCTACTATCTAAAGAAGGCAATTGTTAAACATCTAGCACACCAATTCACAAATATCAACTTGTTCGAAAACACCCATATGGATGTGTATTTTTGAGCAGTTTTTGCAAAACATGGTAAATGATGGGTCACGAAGCATGGGTATGGGTGGAATAATTTAAAAAAGATAGTTCTATCTACAAAATGTATTTGAAATCTACTATCTACAAAACTTGCTAGTTTTGTCGGCTTGTCTTTTTGAGTAGTGAAATATGCTAACTTCACGACTCAAAAAGAAAAACTTTACGTAAAAGGCAGATTAAAGATAGGCGCACCGACAATCTGGTGCCATTTCACAAGTAAGCTCGTCAAAAGGTTAAGTACAACAGCAATTAGTGCCGAAGAACTAATTAAAACGACACAGGCGAAACTATTAGCATTTAGCGTACCTTAACCCCGAAAAGTAAGATAGCATCAGATACTATTACGTGGGATCCTCTTGTGTGGTCGTGAGAATATGTGCTAAGATGGCCGACTAATACGACATTCGAAAATAGACTGACGAAGTGCGTGTTTATTGTGCTTTTGGAGGCATGCTCTGGATTTATCTGATTGTAAATTATAGATGGTACTCTTAAGACATTGTGGCACTAATAAATTATTTGTAGTACTCCTGAGCCTTCGTGGAAATAAAATAATTTACAAGCATACACACATCCTATGGTGACTGAAATAAATAATATGTCATGGAATGGATAGATTGGTGTTTTACAAAAACCAAGTAAAGACTGATGTGGTAGATGATCACTGGTCGTATTCGAAACGTACGGTCGATCCATGCCGACTTTCTATATCTGAATGTTATTGCATCAATGTAGACTTTATTTGAGTGTTCTGAGAAGTCCTACTAATTGGATACTAAATATTATATGGCCTGTCTACGGGTATGACGACTCTGCCGCTAAAACAAATATTCCTGGTCCATTGTATAGACCATTTGGCAAAGGAGCCGCTACATGGCTTTTATTACTCTGAAGTAGCGCTCATAGCTGTGTGGCTTGCCGATCGTTATAGGTCAGCAAAGTAAAGCAACTTTTACTCAGATCACCTGTTGGATGGGTGACCGCGTGTGGTATACGTCTGAGCGCTACCACGCTTCGGAGAGCACGTAAAACTGTCCTGAACCTTTTCTCAGGACAGGAATCGCTAGGCCATGTCGGAGGGCTACGGACGGTCTGAAAATCTCGACACCAGAGTTGGCCACACACTCACACGAAATAAACAAAGACTCAGTTATCATTTGGCAGAGCAGCAGTTAGTCTTTAAATCCACGTGCTTTAAGCTGCCTTAAGAGGAAACACAACGGCCGTTTTTCCATACAAACGTAGTCTCCTGTTTTCTCCCTGGATAATGCCAGTAGAGCAATTATTTTTATATTGTTTTCCTTTTTCTCATAAAGATATGAACCTTCAAATACCTCAAAAATTGGCCAGATTTTCCGCTGTGTTCATACATCCAAAAAACAAATTTGGCTAGATTATTTAAAAAAAGGAAAACATAGGAACACGGCCAAAGCCTTTCTTTAATTTAATATGAAAAAACTAGTTAAATCGATGAAGTTTTGGAGAAGGAATCAAGGGAATAAGAAACGTTGATTTTGTGTACATTTAATTGGTTCATATCCAAAACCCCGAGAGCTTTCAGCTCGAACTCAAGAACCGTTTCGAATGCCTGGGTGAATGCGTAGATGTGGACGTGTACAGTAACGGGTTCGTGGATGCTGTCCATACAATAGGGGCTAAATTTTTTAAGCCCCAGAAAAGCCAGAGAACCAAAAAGATCTCGGATCCGACCCTCGAGCTGTTAGAGGAAAGGCGCAAGATGGTTCTGCTATCCTCCGACGACATGCCGAAATATCGGCACCTCAACAGACAGATCTCTAAGTCTCTGACTCGCGATCTCCGCCAATACAACACAAAATGTGTTCGTGAGGCGATCGAGCGGAATAAGGGATCCAAAGTGTTCCAAAGGGATCTGTCTGTTGGGCAGAGTCAGCTGACAAAGCTGAAGACGGAGGATGGCAGAATCGTATCGTCCAAGCCTGAAGTCTTGGAGGAGTTCGAAAGGTTCTATGGACAGCTATACACGACAACGCAACAACCCGCAAGCACTCCAGCGTCAGACCCTAAAGCTGGATTGACCCGACACTATACCAAAGATATCCCGGACGTCAGCATGCACGAGATTAGTGTGGCTCTCAAACAGCTTAAAAACAACAAGGCGCCGGGTGATGACGGAATTACGAGTGAGCTTCTGAAGGCCGGCGGTGCACCCGCTAGAGAAGCCCTCCGGAAGCTATTTAATTCCGTCATTCTCGAGGGTAAAACGCCACAGGCGTGGCACAGAGGTGTGGTGGTGCTTTTCTTTAAGAAAGGGGATAAAACCCTCTTGAAGAACTACAGACCCATCACACTTCTGAGCCACGTCTACAAGCTGTTTTCGAGGGTCATCACGAATCGTCTCGAGAGCAAGCTAGACGACTTCCAGCCTCCCGAACAAGCCGGTTTCCGTAAAGGCTATAGTACCATAGACCACATACATACGCTGCGGCAGGTTATACAGAAGTCCGAGGAGTATAACCAGCCCCTATGCTTGGCGTTTGTGGACTATGAGAAAGCCTTCGATTCGATCGAAACCTGGGCGGTGCTACAGTCTCTCCAACGGTGCCGGATTGACTACCGATATATCGAAGTGCTGAAGTGTTTGTATGAAAACGCCACTATGTCAGTCCGCCTCCAGGACCAGAGTTCGAAACCTATTCAACTCCAGCGAGGGGTGAGACAGGGGGATGTCATATCCCCGAAACTGTTTACCACTGCGCTGGAGGATGTTTTCAAGCTTCTGGACTGGAATGGACTCGGCATCAACATCAACGGCGAGTACATCACTCACCTTCGATTCGCAGACGATATCGTAGTCATGGCTGAGACCATGGAAGACCTAGGCACAATGCTCGATGGCCTCTGTAGAGTCTCCCAACAAGTAGGTCTTAAGATGAACATGGACTCTTGTCCAATGTTCATCTTAAGACCAATCATGTCGAACGTCCATGTTGTACCTGCTCCTATTCAGGTTGGGAACTCTACGCTCGAAGTTGTCGACAAGTATATCTACCTGGGACAAGTAGTCCAATTAGGTAGGTCGAACTTCGAGAAGGAGGTCAATCGTCGAATCCAACTCGGTTGGGCAGCGTTCGGGAAGCTACGACATATCTTCTCGTCCAATATCCCGCAGTGTCTCAAGACGAAAGTCTTTGACCAGTGTGTGTTGCCAGTGATGACTTACGGATCAGAGACGTGGTCGCTCACTATGGGCCTTATCAGAAGGCTCAAGGTCACTCAGAGGGCGATGGAGAGAGCTATGCTTGGAGTTTCCCTGCGAGATCGAATCAGAAATGAGGAGATCCGCAGTAGAACCAAAGTCGCCGACATAGCTCTCCGGATAGCCAAGCTGAAGTGGCAGTGGGCAGGGCACATAGCTCGAAGAACCGATGGCCGTTGGGGCAGAAACGGAAACGGACGACGCAGCAGAGGTAGGCCCCCCGCAAGGTGGACCGACGATCTTGTCAAGATCGCGGGAGGAGGTTGGATGCGGGCGGCTCAAGACCGGTCTGTGTGGAGAACCTTGGGGGAGGCCTATGTCCAGCAGTGGACGTCGTTTGGCTGATATGATGATGATGATAATTGGTATTTTTGGTCCAAGCTGCAGTTGTCTCTATCGCGCTCTGCGGGGGGAGGCGTGAGGTTGCCTGACAGCAATTGATTTTACAAATACCTATTTTTCAATTCTCTCGCTCGTAGTGTTTCCTCTTAAGAACTAGATTATTTCTGGCAAAAAATTCTTTCACCACTCGTTAAGGTTTCTTAGTTAGTTTTACTTAAAAATGACGTCAACCGTACGTAGGTAATATTATCGCTTTAAGTATCAAATAAGCACCTTCTTGTCGTTATTTGTGATTATCGTTAAACGCTACTTGCGACGATAATGAAAACATTTAGGTCACCGATACGGGAATAACGAGATTCCAAATCAATTTAATGATAACTATTAAATCTATGGTAGTATCTGTCTGGAGTCAAAGTTGGTTCTGAACACGGATGTTGGAATCATTACAATATATCTCTAAATGGCAAGCGATGTTACTCTTTCTCTTTATATGTTACGCAGCGAAGGTTGGATTTCTCTCCATTCCAGTATGTAACTTTGGATTTGTTCCCTTCACTTGAGTATGGCCGAATAATGGTTCATATCAGTTTTTCTACGGAGCGACTACTATCTTGTGACTTACACATACAAATGGATAGCATTATCTAGGTAGGACCAGCACAGATAATATAAGAAATCTTCACATTTTCCGAGACCAATACCGATTTACCATCGGCATATTGTGTTGTCCAAAACACGGTGCAACAACATATAACAAGGCTGAACTGCCACAAAAGCACGTAGGGATAAACGTCTCTCACACTGTATATTGTAGGAACTCGCGATAGCTTCTAAATACAAAAGTAGTCTTACCTAGTAAACTTAAGCTCGCGATCCAGCTGGCCTGTTGGTCGCTCACAGTGAACGCACCAGCGTGCGATCTGTTCTCCTGCATTGATGCGATGGCAGGTGACATGTAGCCTTTGCTGAGGCCCGCCGCGAACGGGCCGAGCGAGACAGCTAGTGCCGCTAGGATCTGTGGTGCGAAAGAGATGAAAATTACAAAATGTATTATTCTAGTTTCAAATATCTGTTTGTGCGATATTAAGTAAGTTTAGTTATGCGTAACACCTCAATGAAAATGACACCTGGGGTTGAACACGGTTATATTAAAATGGCATCATGTGTTCTATTGGTCGTGGTCAGCTCTGTTTATAAGCTGACCCATGATATGCTTCTTACTATGAGAAGTGTTAGGCTACCACCATGGGGGGGGGGGCCCGTGGGATCTCCACCTTGTCGTGGTGGGGGGGCTTAGTAACCGTGGATTTGATTTTCTCCCACGGTGAAGCTAAGCGGGATCCCGGGAGGGGACGCTCCACGTGGGCTCGCGTGAGGCCTGCGTAGGATGCGTCCATAGGTGCGGGTGCGGGGGACAGTTCTGTCTATCCCTCGCAGTCGGGTGCGGTCGCGGGAGGAGAGGCGTGTCGGTGTTGCGTTGCCGCGCGCCCTATCATCCGCGCCCAAATGGGAGCGCACCATCGTTGCGTCGTGTTGGGGCCGCAGAGGAAGAGGAGATGCGGTGTTGCGTTGCCGTCCTCCCTATCCTCTGCGGCCGCTGGGTGTTTTGGCGGCGGAGCCCAACACCTTCATCCGCCGCCAAGGGGGTTTAGTTCGGGGCCCGCCTGATCATCTGGCGGGCCAATACCCGTCGGGGGGTAGCTAGGAATGCTTCGGTGAAACCCTACCCTCCGACACATGGGTACATGAGGAGCACGGGTTGGTTTTTAGTCAGTAAGAGTCTGACAGTCCCCTTCGTCCTTCCCCCCCAGGGCGAAGGGACTCCATGAGGATTTTCCAACCCGACACCAAAAAAAAAAGCCTACCACCATGCTGGTTAAGTGCACAGATTTTACACGTCTTTCGAGAACTTATGGGGAACTCTCAGACATGTAGATTTCCTCACGTTGTTCTCCTTTGCTGTAGTAATCAATTATAAACAAATAAATACACATCCCTTTGCAAAGTCAGTTTTCGCCGTGGATTTAAACTCGATACCTTATCTGTAGCAGCCTGTTTGTAACTCTACTAGGCTATGACTACCTTTTCAATTAATTTTATTTGTATTAAATCTCAATATTAATTATTTTTTTAATCACTTTTCAGGCAACAGTTTTGACAGACCTATGTACCTATATTAATACCACTCGAAATAATAAAATTATAGTAATTACTAAAATCATTTATGTTTCATTTTTCTAATACGACGAATAATGATCTAACGGAAAACACAAAATTACACACCCGAGAATCGAATCTGGGACACCAAAACAGATATTCAAAACGGTTTACTGATGTAATAGTGGCATTAAAACCATTTTAATATTCTAATGACACTTTAGAGATTTAGATTGATTTCTTATAGCCGTACATTAAATTTGGATAAAGTATAATTTGATGCTCTTAATTTATACTAATATAACATTATGCAGTAAATATAGATTAATAATTTCGGCGCGGTTGCGTAGCGGGAGTGTAACTGACTGCTTCGCCGAAGGTTGCGGGTTCGCTTCCCGCCCAATTTTGTGTGAATATTGAACTGGGTATTTCAAAGTCTAATATGTATGGATTTACAAAAAAAACTAAACAATTATCTAGGAGGCATAATATACCTTTTTTTTTTTTTTTTTTTTTTTCTTTTTTTTTTTTTTGACTCATGGTGGAAACCAAACAATTTACGGGCTTACCCCCCTAGGCTGGGCCCCTAAAGGGGCTCAGTCCAGGGAGAGTGTGGTGACTCCCCGACGAGAAGCGCCGGGACTACCCACTAAAACCACCATGGTGTTCCTCTATCCGATCCCATTGAATGGCAGGGTCACGGGAACTACGTTTGTATAACTGCCGCGACCCCACCTGAGGAGGCATAATATACCTAGTAAAATTGAGCTTAGTTTTGGGGCTAGACTGTGTTAAGTGTATGAGATAAAATATTATTTCTATCTATTATTGATATTTGTAAGAGGGTAGTAGGATACAATGTAAATGCGATTTTTTTATAAAATGCCACTGATATTTGGGCTCCTTAGGGCGACACGCACGTACTAAATATTCAGTCAGTCATAGAATAGAAACAGAATTTGTTTAGTATTTTCTGAGATCAGCGTATCCGAACAACCAAAACACTATTATGATAATTTTAGTACAATATTATTTAACAAAACCGCACTTTACCGCGTAACGTAAAATATTCCATCAAAAAAGTTCCGGTTAGATATTAGGCTATTATTAAAATTTTATTGACGTATAGATATAAATATGATGTACATCAATGACTATTAATAAAAATATCTATGCCAAGGGCGCCATAAAAATTAATATTTTACCGCTTAAAATTCTAATCAATAGTAAATAATACACCTATCGACTTGTAATGGGTTTGTACGAAATCTATTTTGGTAGGTACACGCCAAAATTATTAATTATTATTGTTTTCAAAACAGATTGACTTGAGTATTTCATAAACGGTTATTGGCAATCTTTAAAAGAACTAACTGAACGTTTTCTGTCATATAAATTACTAGTTGAGTCCGTACCCATGGCTCATAGCGTGATGTTATACAGTGTATAGCCGCCCTGTATAATAGGCCACCCACCATAAGAAAATATTTAAATCGAGCCAGTAGTTCTTGAGATTAGAGCGTTCAACCAAACTCTTCAGCTTCGTTATATTAGTAATGATTTCTAATAAATATTCTTGTTGTTAAAAATTACAAATTGTGAAAATTAGTTTTTTTTTGTTATTTAACAACCATAAACGTCACAAGGCCATAAAACGTAACTAAATTACTAATCGCCACCTATTACGTGGGATCAAAACCCTGGCGAAAAGTGGGCGTTTAATATGCCTCTGCCTACCCCTTCGGGGAAACAGGCGTGAGTCTATGTATGTATGTATGTAAATTACTAATAAGATTTGATTATAAATTATTTCGCAGCTGTCACATTGAAAGTTAAAAGATACGATACAAATCACTTCCCTATTAAACAATCTATGACTATATTGATGTCACTATAACTTAATTACATACATAACAGATAGACAGACACTAGGTAATGAAAGCTCACGAGACACAATTTCTCTTACAATTTTTACTTTAACCAAACCGACTATTTCAAATTCTCACCACGTATAATGTTTTCTCGACTATCAATTTAAAAAAACCCATAAAGAACGTCCTTAAAAATTCCTCCATATTTTATTCAATAAAACATACAATGTCGGGATATTTTCTCGACACGTAAGGATAGAGCTATACATCACTATGAATAGGTACAAAGACGTATAGGGTGTTCTAAGCGTTACACAGAACACGCACGTTTGAATCGATCAATGTTTCGAACACCATGTGTGAATGGGTGTATAGAGATGGGCATAAGAGTTTCGATCTCGATTATTCAAACCTTTTAAAAGGCAAGAAGAAACATAATTAAAAAAATTTATACATATTTATAACTTACTGATTTTACTATTTCAATGTTAATTCCTTAATTAGTAATTGTATGGAAACTTACTTTAGACTGAATATAAATTATGGCGCCTTCAAGTTCTAAAATTTCAATTGATATTTCTCATAATTAGAACTATTAGATATTGTGCACCGTAACGGCAATAGGTTCGCTCCCTGTTATGTGGGTTCTAAAATTCATAAGGCCAAATGTGGGTGTGATATTACACCTCTGCCTACCCCTTCGGGCGTAGGTGACATAGGCGTGACGATAAAAAAATATATAGATTAAAAATTTGACTGTCGTAGGTTTGCATAAGAAAATATCCAAGCGAATACCTCGCAAACAACAAATTACCTGACTCAGGAATCGAACTTATGATAAATCATCCATACTCTGAGTAAACGAGCCAAATATTAATCCAAGCCGTTAATTTTCCGCCGCTAGATATAACTTAGCAGTAATTAGTCCTAAGCCTCTGACCCTCACAAAGTTTTGTAATCAGTTTAATGAAGCGAATTTACCTCACAATATGTACCTACTATGAGAACGGCAATAAGCCCGTAACCGAATGTATTAAAATGTGTACCAAAATGATATAGTTGAGACTTTTTACATATTAAAACCTTGTGTTTATTTTTGAGAACTATGTTCGGGATGGTAGGGCTATGAGAAGAGCCTGGAAGAAATTTATGCTGCTCTTTTTAATCAGATTCTTAAATTATGTATTAACAATTTTTGGTACCATGATTGTTGACACAGCCATTTTTGGGAAATTCATATTTTTGAGAAACTGTTGATTGATTTGTCAAATATGGAGGACGTATTGTTGTTTCGAGTCTAGACATTCTTTGTGTTCGATGATTGAATATTCTTGTAAGGTCCCCCGCAATTCCGGATTTGTAGCAATGTAATGTTTAAAAAGAACTTTTTTTATTTTATGCTTGATTAAATATCAATGAGTCTTTATATATGATGTACCCACCACACCAGCCTTAAATTGAAAATAGACTATATTGCCTTTCTAGGACACATCAAAACTATAAAGGTTATTTTTAATTTTCCCTAATATTAATCTTGATACGAAATTTTATTACAAATTCTTGGCGGACATAATATTTCCTATCATAAATCAAGAAACAAATAAAAAAGCCTAATTTAATTTGCCGTTAAAAAGAAAACAGATCATCAAAATCGGAGATGTAATAAAAAAAGAAAAAAATCCCTGTCAAAACACACCTCATGAGGAAATCCTATTCGAATAGAACGCCAAATGGACAATTGAACTGAAAAAACAATTGGTTCACATTTCAACATCCCCGAAGCGTATTCTATTTTCAAACGATATCGACCTCGATGCACATCCCGTACAACCCTACTCTATCTGAAGCATTTCGAAGGGTCAACGACCGGCACACTGCCATACATTCTATCCCTAAATACAAATGTAATTGCGTCCCACGCAATCGATTATCAACCTTAATACCTACATCATAAGGTCTATCTAAACTGTAGAACACGTGTGTCGTAGACAAAATTTGAATACACATTAGCTTCACGAGAAATTGAACTTTATTACAAAAGCAATAAAATGATTTTAAAACGTTTTCCCTGTGGAATGAAATTGATGGCCGCGGTTAATGTCACTGAATTTGACGAATTGTGAACCGAACGCGGTCTAACATATAATTTTATTTATAAATTGATTATTTTTAATGGCGACTTAATTTAATAATGTTAATAGAAATAATTATGACACTTTAGTTATTTATTAGGCGTGCCAGGTGGACATGTTATTTTTATATTTACGATTCATCATAAAAGAGAGATTGAAATAAAAATACGGTTATGGCTTTTCCGGATTTTTTTATCTACATTTTACGGTTTTTCGCTGTTTGGAATAGTTTTCGTGTTTTCAGTCAGTACAGAGGCATTATATCCGAAGTCTTTATGGATTTTATGTTTAATAAAACATTCGAAGTTATTTTTGACTCTCCTTTATCGGTTTATATTTGGTTTCAGGTTTAGTTACCAAGTTGGCAATTTTATTGTTTTTGAAGCATTTTCTATGCTGGAAACCTGGTTTCTGGGGAGATCTAAAGCCAAGTGAAACGAATTTTTACGCATTTTCTGTCCCAACTGAACTTAATAGGAGAACTTGCGATGTATTTGCATCACTCTCATCTCATCTCTCTGACACGGAAAATAAGTAATCTACCTACCACTCTAACAAAATAAAGTGAAACCTTCATAATTGGCTTACAAATGTATAAACGGATGTTAAACATATATTAGCTATAAGTTTTCTATTTAGGTATGAAATAAATAAAAACACAAAACCATTTATGCTAAGCGTCGACTGATCGGCATCGTACGCATCGGACGCATCGTATTTTTTTTTCATACAGCGTCCACTGTATCGGTAGCGATCGGATTGCCGACGCAATCGAACATGTATTTGTGAGAATTGAAGAAAGCGAAGAAGATCAATTTGTCGTTATTGCTTGTTTGTAAGTAGAAGAGGAAAAAAAAGTAAACACATCTAAAAAAAGAAAACAAAATGTCTAGATACACGACATTCGGTATGACGTCATCGGCACGCATCGCAAATGTTGCCTCTCGGAGCATCCGTGTCGGCATTGCCGATGTGCGATCCGTACGATGCGGCTCAGTGGACGCACTTGTATGACTTTCTATACAAAGAATACTACGATCCGTAAAATGCGATGCGTCCGATGCGTACGATGCCGATCAGTGGACGCTTAGCTTTAGTCTCAAACTAAGCAGAACTACCTAACTATGGGTGCTAGACAATAGACAAACAATAAAACATACATTATAATATACTTACCTTGTTATTTTTTTTATAGACTCATGCCTGTATCCCCGAAGGGTATGCAGAGCTGTAATATTACACCCACATTTCGCCATGAATTCTTAGGTCTCACGTAATAGGGGGCGAGCCTATTGCCGTTACCGGGCACATCACTAGACTCCGTGCTGCTACTGAGAATTTGGAAAAACGCAGTAACACTTAGCCCGACCCAGGAATCGAACCCGGGACCTCCAATCAGCAGTCGCATACGCTATCCACTGGACCACGGACGCAGTCCTACTTACCTACGTTTTTAGTAAATACATATAATACATAGAAACACTTAGAATATATGTATAGTTGGTACATACCTGTCTCCTATAAGTATTTCTACCATCACTAGACCTCATCATCATAATCCGAGTCTCTGGCGTGATATTTGTCATCTTATCATCGATCTTATCACCTTTCTGATCACAAAACTTCTTCTCACACATATACGCGGATTTTTTATCACTTGATCACAATATAACACTTCAGGCGTGATGGTACAGCCTCATGGTGATGGGAACTGGAACAAGAGAGAAATTGGTTAGGATTGTGATTTTAAAATGTTTACATATTTTCACAGACAGAGTAAAGAATTGTGTGTAAAAGAGAGTGTTGTGGGGTAAAAGAAGATGTAGTGACAAGCATCGAGAAAGATATGCTAAGATGGTTTGGGCACGTGGAGAGGATGGATGACGAAAGTCTGACCAAGCAGATTTATAAGGCAAGTGTGGATGGGACAGGACGAAGGGGAAGACCTAGGCGGACGTTCTCTGACCAGATTGGAGTCATCCTAAAAACAGGACAGGTTAGAAGTACCCTGAAAAGAAGAGCATGCATGAGGAATTTGATGGGAGTGAGTGAAGCAAGAGAGATATGTCAGAATCGTTGCAAATGGCGTTCCGTAGTCTCTGCATACCCCTCCGGGAAACAGGCGTGAGTCTATGTATGTATGTACAAATTTTTTAAATGCGGCACCAAATTCTAGGAATAAATCCTATGTCGATAACTTTACATACATTAAATTAATGGACACAAATTACACCAGACTCAAAACAACAGTTAATGGATCACAAAAAGTGTTGTCTCGTCTCTAAGCCATACGCGTATTGAAAATTATGACATGTAAAATTGTAGACAGGCTTAGTTTATTTCCGCATCTAAAAAATCTGCAAAATTTTAGACAAAATTTAATACCTATTTTCACCCCTTCACCTTTAGATTTTTTTTAAGAACAATGTTTGAAACAAAAATAACCGACTTTTGCTCATTATCTCAACTTCATCATCGTACTAGCGTTATCCTGGTTCAATTTTCATTTTAACGTACCCTCCGAGGAACAGGGCAAGCGATAATTAACAGTTTCATACACTCTACAACCCTGAAAATTCAGTGGTGAACCGTAATCTGAACTCGATAGACTCAGCATAGTAGTTTGTAGCTATTTCCACAAACCTATCACTGCCGTCACTACTTAGTTTGCTATCTTCTTCTTCTTCATCAGCCTTTAACAGTCCACTGCTGGACTAGGCCTCTCCTTTGAAAGGAGGAATTGGCCTACTATACCACGCTAGCCAAACAGATTGGTATAGGGTTTGTATCAAGTTTTCCTTCTCTTACAGTGCTGTTCTCTGCATAATATGCTCCCTCTGTCGGCTCTTACGACACCCATGGGATGATATAGGGTGGTGACAATCCGTTTTCTTAATACGTCACCACACGGATAAATTAGTTTTGTATCTAATGCCATGATTTTCGGAACTACTCGTCAACTACCAAAGCGACGCGGCAACATGTGCTGTCCTCAAATAAAAAACACAACTTACGGAAATCCGTTCATTGCAATCCGCAATGCGCAGACGTCCTCCCTCACATTTTCCACAACACTGACTCCAAACTCACTAAGACATTATGATGACGTAGCTCAATTGATATATCAATCATAACAAGCATTGTTCAACCTCCGGTAGTGAAAACATTCACAATTATTTCTATTGTACATAATGTTTTATTTTTAATAGCGAGGAATGTTTTTTGTATGAAATACTTGTACCCTGCGGTAAGGGCTGGCTGCGACTGGTATTTTCTCCGTCGAGAAACGAAACCGAGGCCTAGAAACCATTTCTCGGGTGAGACCACTATCGGAAAAATATTTCGCAGCTAAAACTGACTAATGCTAAGCGTCCACAGGTCGGTATCGTACGCATCGGACGCATCGGATCAATCGCATTATTTTTTCATACTGCGTCTACTGTATCGCCAGCGATCGGATTGCCGACGCAAGTACCAATGATCGTACGTGTATTTGTGAAAATGGAAGAAAGTGAAGAAGAACAATGTGTCGTTATTGCTTGTTTGTTAGTATTAGAGGAAGAAAATGCAAAAATATCTAGACATAGAAAACAACAAAAGAAAACATAATGTCTGGATACACGACATCCGTATGACGTCATCGACAGGCATCGCAAAAGTTGGCTCTCGGAACATCGGTGTCGGCTGTCGGCATTGCCGATGTGCGATCCGTACGATGCGGATCAGTGGACGCACTTGTGTGACTTTCTATACAAAGAATACTACGATCCGCAAAATGCGATGCGTCCGATGCGTACGATGCCGAGCTGTGGACGCTTAGCATAAGTCGCCGCACAAGCATCAGGTCCAGCTACGGCTAATGCTGTTGGCCTTTGTTAGGGCTGAAACTCGACGAATTGTTGGCCTAATTTTAAATTGAGAAAGAAGCTTGAAATCCAGTTGTCGGTCAAACCATCCTAATAGTATTTTTTATACAGCGCGGTGACGATTTATTCTTCGCAACCCATAGCCCCCTAGGGCTAGCAATATTCCGTGGTCGCATACCAAGGTCTCAGCGGGGCGTAGATTGTCCAGTCTCACTGCAGTGGTTTAAGTGTGTAGGGCTCGGATGCCTCTAGAGGCGAGTCCTATAAGCCCATTCTGCCTGTCCCAAGAGGCAAAAGATTTAATCGTAATATTTTGCATTGTCATCGTAATAACAAGAAAAAGGTATGTTTTTGGCTACACACTCATAGGAAAAAAAGATGTTACTGTCAAAAATATTTTAAAATGTTACGCACTAAAATTAAACCAGCCTTATAAATAACTAGAGGACGCCAGCAATTGCGCCTGCAATTTTTTTTTAATTTACCTGTTTTGGCCGATCCCGTGGGAATTTCGGGAAATCCCTTCTTAGTGCACCCCTACGGTCCCCAAGGAACATACATGCCAAATTTCAGCTTCCTGCGCCCAATTGTTTCGGCTGTAGCGTATCTGTCAGTCAGTCAGTAACGCAAGGATTTTACATATTAAGATAATTTTAATCATTGCAATCAAATATTTTGTTTTCCACATTGTATAAACATTAAACGATAAACTATATCCAAACCGCAAACGTCAGCATACTAAAACAATCCGTATTTAAAATGAAACAATGGCCGCTGCATTTAGCAGATATCTGCAAACAATGTCACCCAGTTTTATTTAGTTTATCCTTTAAGCTTTATAAGCACCGCTTTATATTTTTAATAGTTATTTTATACAACGTTATTCTGAAAATCTATTTAAAATAAGTACGTTAATAAGCATGTTTTGGTTTTTATCGCAACCTGGTAAGAAATAGGACCAGGACCCAACACAACCAGTCCTGGATTGGTATTGAAACATGTAGGCGGACCAAGGAGGCTCTTCCCGCAACAGACGGTAAGATAGCCAAACAAGTCCTCCGGCTGTCCAAACAACAACTTCGGACAGTCACGGCCGCCTACACAGGACACGGATTCTTTAATAAACACCTATTTACTATAGGTATCACCGACAGCCCGCTGTGCAGGGCCTGTATGGCAGCAGACGAGACGGCAGCCCACCTGCTCCTCGACTGCCCTGAGGTCGCACAGTACAGGCAGCAGTACCTGACGAGATACAGCACCCTGAGGGAAGCAGTGGGCCACATCAAGAGTCTGCTGGCCTTCCTCGAAGATTTTTTGGTGGAGTTACGGAAACAGCCCGTGCCATCAAGTATCAAGTAAGCACGTTTTGCATAATGGGTTTCATGCAAGGTATGAGGGTTCAGTCCTAACCATTTAATTCGAAGACAAATGCCTTGATCCACTGGTCTACCGACCCATCAGCCATGCTTAAAACATTTTAGCACTATAAACTGACGTCCGTTTATAGTGCTAAGCTGCTTTCTTATGCTGGTGAAGTAACCAGCATAAGCAAATGCTTCGTTGCTATCTTGCAGCGTACCATGTTGCAAGATCTGTAATTTATTTTAATATCTTCGAGAAGGTTTAGTAAAGCTTTTCATTGTATGGATTATTAGAATATTTGTCAATTCAATTACGATACAAGATTTTTTTTATAGACTCACGCCTTTAATCCTCGAAGGGATAGGCGGAGGTGTAATATATTACAACCACATTTCGCCATGAGTTTTTATATCCCACGTAATAGGGGGCGAGCCTATTGCCGTAACCGGGCACATCACCAGTCTCCGTGCTGCTCCTGAGAATTCGAAAAAACCCAGTAACACTTTTGCCCGGCCCGGGAATCAAACCCGGGACCTCCGATTAGCAGTCGCATACGCTATCCACTGGACCACGGAGGCAGTCATTCAGTCAAAGATTTTATTCTTAGGACGGATGTATTCCTAAAACGAAGAAATTATTTCTCTCAATACTTCAACTACTAGGGTGCATAGGGTTCCCACCTAGAACTTAGGGTCCCAAGCCAACCTCACCTGCAAGTGGTGCACCTGCCGATCAACGGACGAGGCTCTGGCAAATAAAATGTCCCAATAAGCGGCAATAGGCTCGCCACCTATTACGTGGCATCAAAACACTGGCGAAAAGTGGGCGTTTAATATGCCTCTGCCTACCCCTTCGGGGAAACAGGCGTGAGTCTATGTATGTACTTCAACTTACTAACAATAACTTCTCAAGCACATGTCATAGACAACGCTTCTAAAATAGTGGTGCACTTTCTTAAAACAATGACTGGTTTAAACATTAAGGAAATGCAAAGAAAAACAATGTCGAGAAACGAACGGATATGTTAATTATTTACGTTTACAAAGAGTTATTTCTAAAGCACGTTAAATAAATAAGAAACGGATGAAAAGACAGCTTCGGATGTAAACAATTGGTTTACGGAGTTAATGGTAAACTGTGGGTGGCGCATCGCAGGAAATCTATATTGTAGTGGTGCATCCACGTTGTATTCTTTTTTGTTTGGTACATTTTCACCTAGTCCGTGTGGTGACGGATTAAGAATACGAAATGTCACCACCCCGTATCATCCCATGGGTGTCGTAAGAGCCGACAGAGGGAGCATATTATGCAGAGAACAGCACTGTAGGAGAAGGAAAACTTGATACAAACCCCATACCAACCCGTTTGGCCAGCGTGGTATAGTAGGCCAATTCCTCCTTTCAAAGGAGAGGCCTAGTCCAGCAGTGGACTGTTAAAGGTTGATGATGATGATGACATTTTCACCACATTTGTTGTTACGGATTAAGGATAAAAAATGTGAATTCCCCATTTCATTCTGTGTGTGTCGTAAGAGGCAACTTAGGAGTCAAAACTAATCAGAGCTTGAATTATGGGTAGGTTAACATTTTTTTTTTGTAAATAAATGTAGGTATACATAGAAACACCCAGGCCAAGACAAACATCCATGTTCACGCACACATGTCATATATTTGACTTGAGCGGGAATCGAACCAGCGACCTTCAGCGTGACAGTCGTTTACACTCCCGCTATGACACCGGGTCGTCGATCGTCGAAATCAGAAGACTGTGTGATTTATCCTAGAATATTAAGGCTATTATAATTATTATTAATCTAAGTGGACATCCCTCCGTGGCAAGTACGTTAGACCCGCGCAAATCTATACATCTATACTCTATACAAATGAATAAATTTGGAGTGTCTGTTTGTAATATTAAAATTACCGCTTTTTACTAAATGATGTATGGATGATGGATGTACACACGGTACATATACCGAAATTAAATTTTTTGTCATTTTTGTCTGTCTGTCTGTTTGTTCTCGCTAATCTCTGGAACGGCTAGACCGATTTTGATGGGACTTTTAGTGGCGGATAGCTGATGTACCAAGGAGTAACTTAGGCTATAAATTAACCGGGTACGCGAAGTAGTTCCTTCAGGACGCGGGTGAAACCGCGGGAAACAGCTAGTAAAGAATATAATTTTACTTACCATTCATTCGATACGCATGACGTTTATTCTACACACTTGTTAAAAGGCGAACGTAAATCTTTCCGAAAGCGTCAGTAAACTGATTTTAAATGTTACTTTTTTAATACGTGGGTGAAAATTATCTGAAGTGTATGAAACGGTGTTTCATTGCCATTTCTCTTTGGTTTTATTTTGGGCTAGACGTCTTAGTGATACGAGACGTCGACGTCTTGCCGCGTAATTTTAGTTTTTTTACAGACCACTTCCGCACTAGGGATAAATCTTGTGTAGCGGGGGACTTTATTAATATTCAATGACCGGACAAAATATACACCCATACCCGACATCATAATTTGTGGCTAGATGCATTTTGGTGTACGGGGTCAGTCATAATCTAAACAGATTTTAAAGAAAAATAGCTTTTCCACAGCAACTGCCGTCTTACTCCGTAACGCAAAGAGGTAGCGATATTCCATAGACAAAAAAATATATATTGCTTTCACAACCAAACAAACATAATAGGTATACGGAAACACAAAAATACAAAAAAAAATTAGAAAAAAATCGATATCAGTTACACAACATGTCAGGGTTAGGTCGTGATGGCAATAGGACCCCGTTCAGCATGATACAAGACATGCTGGCACTGATTTTCTATTATAGCTTAGACCAATGTCATTATATTCTTTCAATGGAACTGACTTAGGGTCCCAAGCCAACCTCACCTGCAAGTGGTGCACCTGCCGATCAACGGACGAGGCTCTGGCAAACAAAATATCCCGATAAGCGGCAATAGGCTCGCCACCTATTACGTGGGATCAAAACACTGGCGAAAAGTGGGCGTTTAATATGCCTCTGCCTACCCATTCGGGGAAACAGACGTGAGTCTATGTATGTATGTATGGAACTGACTATCAATAACAGATTTTACGATATTTAAAGTGCTATCTCAGGCACGAGGAAAGCGTTAATTAAAAATTTAAGACGCACATAACTTCAAAAAGTCATTGGTGCGTAGCGTAGGTCTGAACCAGAAACTGGCTGGATAGCAATCTGTCCTGTAATCTATAACAGATGTGTTTTTATCTAAATATGTTTACATTGTTAGTTCCCACACATTTTATTTTTGTCTACTCGTTTTTCGCGACATATGCAATCGTCAATACGACAGGTCAGTAACCTCAGCTAGCTTTAGACTATTAATAAAATACTCTACTCTATTATCTATATATTTGTTTAATGAAACTCTTAATTAGAAGACAGTGATGAATGTAAGTTTGCGTCGGCTGGCTGTTAGGATTTTCGTTTTGTTTTTATCTTTAAAAGGTTATTGACAATATGGACATCATTTTAAGAGCAAAATTTTCCAATAACATGCTATACCTATTTGCTCGCCAAATAACACCAGTTTATAAACTCAATGATAGCGGAGACAAATTTTAGACAGATTTGAATGTTATGATTTAACTAGAGGAAGCCAGCAGCTACGCCTGCATTTATTTTTAAATTTACCCGTTTTGGGCGATCCCGTGGGAATTTCGGGCAATCCCTTCTTAGTGCACACCCACGGTCCCCAAAGAACATACATGCCAAATTTCAGCTTCGTGCGCCCAATAGTTTCGGCTGTAGCATGTCTGTCAGTCAGTCAGTAACGCAAGGATTTTATATATTAAGATTTAGGTAACCTAGTAACGATTTACAAGATCTTCATGGCACTGATCGTTACGCTCCAAGAACGGGAGGTTATTGGTAGGGTTTGATTTTTCGAGATCGGTCACCCATCCATAAAACCGATGGGGACGAACATACTTAACCTTGTTAATATATTAATTCTTGCAATCGCCACTTTAACATGGGCACCACAAACTAGCATGTCTTTAAATAACAAACAATAAAATCTCACAATGGAATCGTGTTTAAATAAGCGATTTTATTTTAGAATCACAAGACATAGACCACTTTAGTCCACTATTTTATGTTCGCAATTCAACATAAATTGTTGAAATAAAAGTGAATAAATATAGCCTGCTACCGTCTCTAGAATATCAATTTACTTTTGTACCGATTTGCGATGTTTCTTATTGCTTAAAAACGATTTGTATGCCTTTTTATCTGCTATTGACATTTTCGCTTCTAAACTAAATATATTATTAACTTGCAATCACTCGCGACTGCGCCTGTCCTACGTCTACATTAATACTTATTTAATTTTTTGCCGACTCAGCCACGTGGTCGAGTTTTTAATGGTTAATTATGACTGCCTCGTTGGTCTCGCGGCATAAATGTGCGCGTGGAATTGGGAGGTTTCGGGTTCGATTATCGAGCAAAGTGTTATTGGGATTTTCCGTTAGGAAATTCTCAGTAGCAGCACGGAGTCTGGTAATGTGCCCGGTACGGCAATAGGCTCGCCCCCTATTCCGTGGAAAAAAATCATGGCGAAATGTGGGTGAAATATTACACCTCTGCCTACCCCTTCGGGGATACAGGCGTGAGACTGTAAATAAAAAAAATATAAGCCCACAATAGTAACCTTTATTTTCCTTTGTAGCACAATGGCAATTTATAAAATAACATAATGCTCGTCCGCATCTATCCTTGTTTTTTAATCGAACCGTTTGCACGATACCTTGGGAATGATTGGAAATGCCCTCTTAGTGCACCTACTGTCCTTTAGAAACAAATACATGCCAAATTTCAGCTTCTTGCGCCCAGTAGTTTCGACTGTATGTTGTCTGTCAGTCAGTAATATCTTCTTCTTTTAGTAGGTAGTAGAGCCTCGCTGATTTCAGCACGAATGGGCCGGCTCGACCGAGGAAGTACTACCCTCTCACAGAAAATCGTTAAGTAACAGTACCCAAACTGTTGCGTTTCGTTCGGTGAGTGAGAGTGTTGGAGGCCCAACCCCTATTCCTCTCCTTCATCCCATTCCTCCTCCTGTCCCTTTTCCCAACCCCAAGGGGCGGCAACGCACTTGTGACTCCTGTGGTGTTGCTTGTGTCCATGGGCGGCGGTAATTGCTTACCATCAGGCGATCCGTCTGCTCGTTTGCCGCCTAATTTTATATAAAAAAACAAGATGTTTTATTGAAGTAATTAACAATAATTTACCAGAGTACGACAGACTGTGCATGCTCTATCTAAAGCTTTTAACCAGGTCAATGGTAGACTTGTAGAATTATGCGCTGTCCAAGGTCTCTCGCAATTGTAATAAACGTACTATTAATAGTTCCTAGCTAATATTTATTTGTGTAATAGACATGTTTCGAATATATGAATTTGTTGAATGCGGCGGTTTTAAGATTCAAAGACTTTACAGATTCATCATCCTCTTAGCGTTATCCCAGTTACAATCTGGGGTCCGCTTTCTAGTCTAACCGGATTTGGCTGAATATTAGCTTTCCCACGGAGCGACTGCCTGTCTGACCTCCGCAACCCGAAGAGATAGCGATATTCCATGGTTTAGACTAGTGTCAGTTTATTTAGAAGGTACTGGCGCCCTGTAAAAGACTTTACAGATTAAAGATTTGAAATTATTTGCTGCAGAAAACATTACAAATAGCTATGCTAGAGACGCGATCTTCAAAGGTGTGCTATTCTTGAGAAGTAGATTATTGGTCTCCTCACTAGTAGCAAAGAATCTACTATGAGCTTGTAGGGTTATCTTCAATGATAATGTGTGGGTGATGAAATAAATAATCTAAAGGACGAAATATATAGGTACTTTACTGGTTGAAGAAAACAAATTAGTAGATTGAAAGATATTTTATCACCGTAAAGCTCAAAGGGTTAGGGCGGTTTCAGATTGGCGTTTTATACGCGCGTAAGCTCGTTTTTGGAAGCGCATGTAGACGCGTATAGGCGCGCTTTTGGCGCAAGCGCAACTCGTACGAGCGTTGACGCGCTTCTAAGCTCTAATGAACGCGAGCCGTCAGAATCCATGTTGACACTGACACGATGTCACTACCGTTTCGAGCGAACACGCCGAAATATGGCCGTTTACGCGAGTCTGGTTTTTTGAAGCTCGTTATGTAGCGCGCGTGTAAGCTCGTATGCTGAAACGACTGTACACGCGCGGAAAAATACGCTAATCTGAAAATGCCCTTACCGAGTATTTTTACATGTTATGCTACTCACACACGCAGAATAAAGATAACCATGGAAAGAAGTAATTTTAAACTCTAAGCCATCTGCCTGCTTTCGTACTACGTTTATAGTAGAAAAAAATATTGCATCCCGGTCATAACCCACGACAGTACATTACTCTTCTCCACTCACCAAGAAAAATAAACTTATTTTTATTATTTTGTTTGCAAAAAACACTTCTAAAAATACCTAGTATCACCCGATGTCTAAACAAACAGATCTGTGCTAAATATTTGAGATTCTGAAATAATTTGCGCGTTGACACTGTGGAGTTATTTGGGGGGTACGCTAGAGAGGTGACGAAGACTAATGCACAACGGAATGAGGTGTTTGACACCAATAATTAATATGAGGCTATTACATTTATATTTTACTAGCTGACCCGGCAAACGTTGTTTTGCAATTTTTTTTTTTTTTTTTTTTGAAAAATAGATGTTGGCCGATTCTCATAGATACCGGATAAGCACAAAAAAAATCATCAAAATCGGTCAAGCCGTTTCGGAGGAGTATGGGAACGAAAACTGTGACACGAGAATTTTATATATTAGATTTACATATATTTTACCTTACAACTGAGTAAAGCAGCGATAGCCTAGTGGAGAGACCGACAGACGGCTACGCAGAGTGTCCGGGTTCGAATCCACGGCGCGCACCGATGACTTTTCTGAGTTATGTGCGTATTAAATTGTTAATTATCGCTTGCTAAAACGGTGAAGGAAAACATTGTGAGGAAACCTGCATGTCTGAGAGTTCTCCATAATGTTCTCGAAAGACATGTGTAGTTTGCCAACCCGCACTTGGCCAGCGTGGTGGACTATGGCCCAGCAGTGGGACAGTATAAAGGGCTAATGATGATTACCTTACGACCACAATAAACGTGAAAGTCTTTAATTGTTAATTATCACGAGCACTTTAAGCCGTCGGCCAGACTGCCATGAAGATCTTTGACAATCGTTATTGGGAGTCAGTTCCTTTGAACAAACTGATACTAGCCTAAATCCTGGAGGTCAGACAGGCAGTCACCCTGTGGGAAGCCAGATCCGGTTAGACTAGTAAGCGGACCCCGAGTTGCAACGCTGGATGACGCTAGGATGATGTTTATAAATGTTAAAATTTGTGAGGACTGATTTTTTCGGCACCATAGACAAAAACTAGTTAATTATATGACAATCAATATAAAATTTGACCATCAAAATTAGTAGATATATTAAGTATCTACGTTATTTTTTGCGATTACTCATGAAACACAAAATGTATGTAAACATAGCAGAAAGTACTGATTCTGCGCATATACAAGTTATTTATGAGCGAACGATGTGTCGTTTGGTTCCCGCCACAACATCGTTTTTACTCGAAGGCCGTCCGCTCAAAACATTGTGTTCTATGACTAAGGCTGTGCCAGACGCATGTATCTACAAAGTCTAAAAACCATTCAGTGCAGTTCTAGAGGAAAAGAAGAGGTGGCTTATTCAGGACTCTATTTTGGTAGAGCTCACGTTGCTTTAAAATGGGGAAGAGCGGCTTGAAACTGGTGAAAAAAGATTTTTTCAAGAAAACGTAAAAATATCCTTGGAAGGATACAGATGCTGGAGAGAAGGGGTTGGCTTGAGAATAGAGCTCGATATTTTAACATGCGTTATATATGGGTTAGTAGTGACTAAAAATCTAAAAGATCAGCTAGTACCAGTCAAATTTTTATTATTATTTTATAATAACCTTTGGAATGCGGATTTGATAATAAATAGTACCTTTGAAGATTAATCAATTAGAAAAATCAAAGTTTATTTAAATTAATAGATATTTTGTCATCGTCGAAGGTCTGTCACCAGCTTTACATAATCAGTTTATTTATTTGTTATTGTCGTGTGGTTAGGCTAGACGTGGAGTTTTTCTGGCCATGGCAACAACTGGGAACGACGTTTTACTGCCCTAACAAGTTTTAATTTATTTGTCAAATTAAGTAACACTAGGTAGATAGGGTTTTATTTTTACGGATACCTATTACAACTATGGTTTCAGATATACAGGGTGTCACAAGATGGGTCTTGTGACAACCTGTATATCTGTATTTAATTTAATTTAATTTAATTTAATTTAATTTATTTATTTTTAACCCAAAAGATACACAATAAAAATACACATAAATTATAAAAGTATACCTGTATATCTGAAACCATATGTCACCAAGCCGAAGTCTACTCGTTTTGGACATCATGCCAAGTCACACTAAGCAAATATAATACCTAGGAAACGAATTTATTTTTGAAGTAGACACAATTGTAAACCGTTATTTAAAGTGCGCGCGTGCAATCCTCGAAATACCTACTTATCCATGGGTACATTGAACATCCATAGAACAAATTGGCGGGGTAAATTCATCGATTTAGTACCTATTTAAAAAAAATGTATGGTGACTTTGAGCCTCAATATAACCAGTAATTTCCCAGGTATGAGAAAGAAAGAAGAAAGAAGAAAGAAAAACTATTTATTTGTCACAGACAGAAAAGTTTAACATATAAAATAAAACATTTCAATGCATAACAGTAATCTGTGACAGATATGTGCACACTCAGCTATATTGTTGCATTGCGGTAGGTCCACAATGCAACGCTGGTATGGTGCCGAAGTAAAAAATGTTCATAATTATTGGTATAAAATGGGATTTCAGTTATCGTTAAAGGTCTTTTTACCCAACTTTTAACACCCCGTATAATATTTGTATCCATTAGCCACAAAAAATGTTTTAGGCAGCGATTGCCTTCAAGAGATACCAACAGACCGCCATGCAGAGGATATCGCATGGGTTGAAACCCTCAAAGCGCGCATGACTGACTTTTCGAAGTTATATGCGTATTAATTTGTTTATATTACTGCCTCCATGGTCCAGTGGAAAGCGTATGCGACTGCTGATTGGAGGTCCCGGGTTCGATTCCTGGGTCGGGCAAAAGTGTTACTGGGTTTTTCCGAATACTCAGTGGCAGCCCGGAGTCTGGTGATGTGCCCGGTAACGGCAGTAAGCTCGCCATCTAGTACGTGGGGCCTAAAAATTAATGGCGAAATGAGGGTGTAATATTTACACCTCTGCCTTTAGGCCCTATTCAGGGATATAGGCCTGAGAATACAAATAAAATAAATAAATAATTTGTTTATTATCGCTTACCCCGTGCTTCGTAGAGCACATTAAGACGTCGATCCCGACTATCATGAAAATCAGCTGTGATAGACGGTTTAGGCAGTCTCTACTAGTTTTATAAATATATACGCAATTGAACACCGTCTGGTGACGGATAAAGAATACGGAATGTCACCACCCCATATCATTCCGTGGGTGTCGTAAGAGCCGACAGAGGGACCATACTATGCAGAGAACCGCACTGTAAGAGAAGGAAAACTTGAAACAAACCCTATACTAACCCGTTTGGCCAGCGTGGTATAGTAGGCCAATTCCTCCTTTCAAAGGAGATACTGTAAGGGGCTGAAAATGATACGCAATTGAAACCCTTCGCTAAAAACTATCAATATACACGTGCATAAGTTAAAAGTCCCTTCCAACAAATTTGCTAGACAGGGACAGAAGTATTTATTCAGATGTTTATAACAATACCCAATTAACAATAATGGTATAGATAAAACATGTTTAAACTAAACGCAAGAAGAATTTTGAACGAAAATTTTGTACTATCAATCAGATGCGTTGGTGGTGTAATGGTCAGCATAGTTGCCTTCCAAGCAGTTGATCCGGGTTCGATTCCCGGCCAACGCATATCTTTTTGCTTTGCCATAACATAGTACTATTAATTTTAAAACATCTTTCTATTTATCTACATATCTTGTTTTTGTTTGTATTTTAATTTATTTGTCGGGCCCTTTTGTAATCTTTGATGCATGTTTCGTAATTTCAATCAAGCAATACATATAATTACAAAAAACTATTAAAGTGATTGCACAATACTTCAAATCGGTCATAAAATCTAGTAAAAATATCTTCAATATTTCAAGTGATCGTGCGAGAGGTTTACGGAAATCGTCAAAACTAACTTTAAATTTACTTTTATGTCTAAAACACTTGGTGATTTTTATTATAGTGAAGTTTGTTTCTATTGTTGTAGAAATTCGGACGGGATTATGAGCAAAATAAGTTGGCATTCCGTAATTTTATTGTGCAGTAAGTAATCGATTTTAAACTTTCGCGATTTGTATACATCATACAATACTATTTAGCGGGTCATAGTCGCGATAATTGATTTATTTAAAGGCATAAACACCTCTGTTATTCTCCTACGTTTCTACCGGCTTGCAACGGTCGTGGTCGCGGAGGGACTGGATCCTTTAAATATGTCAATTATCGCGACTAAGACCCGCTAAATAATATTGTATGGTGCAGTAAGTAGTATTCAAAAGTACTTTTCTCTTGAACAGTACAATTACTTTTGCATAAATTTTAAATCATTTGTTCTCTTCGATTGTCCTGTAGGAATAAAGTTTGCTATAAACATTGCATGGGTTTCAGTCTATGATTGGCGTCTGCCGAATTCTACAGCTGGCTGTAAAACTGGCTAATCGGCTGTCTCCACGTCGAACTAGTCGTCGTCTCCACGTCATCGCACATAGAATCTAAAGTAATTTAGGAGATTGTGAATGGATAACTGAAGAAAAGAAGCTGGACACGTAGAGCTAGAAATCGAGCGCATTGGTGTGCCATTGGAGAGGTCTATATCCAGCAGTGAACTATGCAAAGCTGATGATGATATTGATGATGAAATGGAAAAGCTCAGCAATATTCGTCAACAGATGACGTACCTTACCAAATTACTGCAATTTACCGTATCGTACCCATCAATGGAAACCCACCGAAAGTTAAAAGTCGACGCGTATAAACTTAATTAAATGGTTTTATTACGATGCCACTAAGAGTTATGCGCCTGAACGCGGAAACATCTGCATATAATTAAGATTCCTGTGATAACGGGCCTAAAACTGGAAATATTTCGATAACTACGTGTTTGAATTTAAGAAGCCATTTAAGGGAATTTAAGTATATTTCCAAATCAGGTGTTTAACAAGATGCTATTTCACTTTTAATTTTGGTGGCTGATTAGATTACGAATCTTATACTAATACTAGAGAACGCCAGCAGCGCCGCCTGCATTTTTTTTAATTTACCCGTTTTGGCCGATCCCGTGAGAATTTCGGGAAATGCCTCTTAATGCACCCCTACGGTCCCAAGGAATATACATGCCAAATTTCAGCTTCCTGCGCCCAATAGTTTCGGCTGTAGCGTGTCTGTCAGTCAGTCAGTAACGCAAGGATTTTTATTATTAAGATATAAAGCTGAAGAGTTTGTTTGTTTGTTTGGTTGAACACGCTAATCTCAGGAACTACTGGACCGATTTCAAAAACTCTTTTAGTGTTAGATAGCCCATTTATCGAGGCAAGCTATAGGCTTTATAACATTGCCCTATGAGTGACGGGAGCGGAGCAGTAGCCTTAAATAACGCGGGTATAACCTCTAGTGTATAGATAAATGTAGAATTTACGATGCCTACAAACAGTTACCATAGTATATTAGCGGCAGAAATTAAGAGAAATGTATTGCTGGATCTGCCAACAAAAAGATGAATCACGGATTTCCTTCTCCTAGTACCATTTTAGAAAAGAGAAACAGAAAAAGAATTATCGAATTTATTCTAATGGTACTTAGACAAAGTGATAAAAATACATAACATAACTTCACGCCTTTTATCCCCGCCAGTTATGTTTCGGTCCCAATGTAATAGGGGGCAAGCCTATTGCCATCTACCGGACACATTGTTAAGCGAGCGATAATTAACATTTTTAATACACACATAACTTTAAAAAAAAAACATGAGACGTATTATGCCATAAATTCTTCACTCAAGATTACATGCGCAGTGGCGCAGCATGAGACAGAGCACAAACCACAAATCTTCGTCAAGCAGCATATTAGAAAGAAACAGAGAAGAATGCCAAAATTTCTTTGACTGTTCCTAGTCAAGGCGACCGAAATATGAGAGATGTCGTCATAATCATCCAGCCTGTTATAGTCCACTGCTGGATCAATGTCTGTCCAATGGCAAGCCAATGAATTCGATTTTCAGCTATTCGTTTCCAGCCGTTGCTAACCAGTCAGTCCACCTAATCTACGTCTAGCCTAATCTACGCTTTACGCTCCATAAGATTCAATTCTTGTTGTCATTCATACGAAAAATAACATATTGCCTTTACTTACGCATTATTTTTTTTACTGCCTCCGTATGCTCCGTGGTCCAGTGGATAGCGTATGCGACTGCTGATCGGAGGTCCCGGGTTCGATTCCCGGGTCGGGCAAAGTGTTACTGGGTTTTCCAAATTCTCAGTAGCAGCACGGAGTCTGGTAATGTGCCCGGTAACGACAATAGGCTCGCCCCCTATTACGTGGGACCTAAAAATTCATGGCGAAATGTGGGTTTAATATTACACCTCTGCCTACCCCTTCGGGGAAACATTTTTTTTTTTAATTTTTTATTAATAGGTTGTCATTTATTTTTAGTTAAAAGCTGCAACTGTTACTCCCTACCGACTTGAATAAACGCCTATACAAGTACCTATACACATTATTTTCACTTCAATCAGGTCCAGCTATTATTTTCTAAAAACATCCCAAGATCCATCTTGTCTGACGTATTATTCGTTCCATTTACGTCTTTATTAAACCAAAGCTCTTCAAAGTCCATTTGACACTGACAGACAAGCAAGATGACACTAATAACTACTGGGTGAGATGTCTAAAAATAATTTTTGTGCCGACACAAAGATATCGCGGAGAGCAACAGCAATGATGGTTTTATTTAAAGATATAAATTGCTTTCGTGATTTCGTCATGGATTTACAGATTTCGTTGAATAAAATTTAACTGTTTAAAGCTGATTGCATGGATTGTTTTTTATTTATTATTTTACTAGAGGATAACCGCAGCTATGCGCGCACATTTTATTTTAATTAGGCGTTTTTTGTGAACTTTGGGAAATTCTTTTGTAGTTCTTCCCTACGGTTTGCAAGGTATATACCTACAGGCAGCATTTCAGCTTCTTGCGCCCAATAAGTTTCGTTTGTGCGTTTTGTTTGTTTTTTTGTTTTTAAAAAGATAACTCCCGTACTAGGACTAAATCCTGTGTCGCAGGGGACTTTACAAACATACAACTAACGGACACAATGAACACCCAGACTCGAAACAACAATTTATGAATCACACAAAGTGTTGTCTCGTGTAGGGATCGAACCCACAACACTCGGCACAGTGTCAACAGGCTAGGTGGCCGCTTAAACCACTACGCCAATCGTGGAGGCGTTGTCTGTTAGTCAGTAAGTAACGCAAGAATTTTTACAGACAGATAGGATTCGGTAGTATTTTCTTGCTATTTGTTAACCACGTTTCATACACAAATAGACATTATGAATCTATGGTAGTAGAGCATTGCTGATTTCAACATGAATGGGCCGGCTCGACCGGGGAGGTATTACCCTCTCAAACAAAATCAACGTAAAGTAATAGTACTCAAACTGTTGCGTTTCGTTTGGTGAGTGAGAGTGCCGGAGGACCTAACCACTATCCCCTCTCCCACATCCCACTCCTCATCCTATCCCTTTTCCCAACCCCAAGGGGCGGCAACGCACTTGTGACTCCTGTGGTGTTGCTTGTGTCCATGGGCGGCGGTAATAGCTTACCATCAGGCGATCCGTCTGCTCGTTTGCCGCCTATTGTTATAAAAGAAAAAAAAAATCACACAAAGTATTGTCTTTATTGGGTCTCGAACCACACGCAATCAGAAGGCCAATTCTGGTAATTATATTTGTTCAAATTCCAATATCGATCTAGTCTCGGCGTCATAAATGGTATTCTCGTAACTTGAACTGACGCTTGAATGAGATCGGGACTACATCGAAAGTTGAACCAAGTGTGAACTAGTGTGAACGGTATTCTGCTAATTATTAGTAGAGCAGGTAAGGTATTTCTAGTTTTTTCACAATGATACCATCGTACATAATATAACCACATGAGTAAATAAACAGAACAGACAAACAGCTTCTTAAGAGCTTGTAAATTTGTTACCTATTTTGGTAGGGTTGTTACAATAGGTTAAGACAAATCGCTTGTTCGGTATACGACATATTCTGGAATGGACAGATTCGTGATTCGGCAAATTCCCAACTCGACAGATTCGTGAATTGGGCAGATTCTTGGACTCGACCGATTCGCTATACGGCAGAAGTACAGTTGTAAATAAAATAGCGAGTGGAACCAAAAAAGCATGCACCTGATACTTTTAAAAGCACGGAATAAAAATATACATTTGTTACCAAGGACACGACGTGATGACGTGATTTATTTGACATTCCCAACGATACCACTAATAGTGTTGAATATTTTTCTGGTAATATTTATGATCTATTTTGCTAATAAACATAGGAATCGCCTTTAGCTATTATGTGCCACTAGTTTTACCACGGGGATAGGTATCTAAAATAAGTTTAAAAAGAAATTGTGTAAGACAAATTCATGTCTACAAAACAAATGACTATAAAATGATCAACCATCGATAGGGCTTACAAAAAACAGGTGCATGCGCATTTTCGACCTTATTGACAATTCATGATAAACTTCTTTTTGGTATTTTCTTGCTTTCTGACATTGATACGTTATTAAAATTATAAATTCTGAGTTACGTCAATAAGGTCGAAAATCGCATGCACCTGATTTTTGTAATCCCTATCGATGGTTGATAACTTTCTGATAGTCACTGGTTTTGTAAACGTTAATTGCTTTTATACAATTTCACAACTAATGAGTTCACGAGGATCCTCTGGGGGATCTGGCTAGGAGATCCTGGTGGACAACATGCAAACATGTTAAGTATTTCGTTGCCAGCATTGACAATATTTATTTCAAGATCGAAATATTCGCGAAACTTTTGCTCGAGAAATTCAACAAATGAGATAAAATTATCAGGAGGGAAAAACGAATTAAAAAACCCAATTGTACGTTACCATCGTTAGAATCTTTATAATGTCTGAATTATTTCTATTATTGAATATTAATTTTTTTAATAATTGAATACCTATTGAAAATAATTCACACGATCCAAGGAACCAATATATTTACTTACCGAAATTTTATTACTTAGTTGTATATTAATTTTAATTTGGCATGTAAACGTATTGGCATCCAATAACCATTCCTATTAATGTATTTTCCCATACAATGGCAAAATTCATGTTTTTGTTTTTGAGTTTTTGACATTACCTCTAAGATCAACAAGAGATTATAAATTGATTATATCGAAATTATACTATAAGGAGATTAAGTGGAGCAGAATACCAATTGTGAGTCAATTCAAAATTAAATCGCAGTTCAGTCAAAATTCAGTGTCAGTTTCTGTTAAATACGAGAATTGGCCTTCAGGACACTCCTAAGATGAGGTTGACGATAATTAAATAACTTTGCTTTAACTTTGCACGTGTATTGTCCCACGAAATTATTGCTTTTATCGGCATAAGTTGACACACACCTCAGACCTTACCTGAATAAAATCCAATATCTATCCACTTATCATTCGTCGAACACGATAGCTAGTAAGAATGATAGCTGATTGCTATCAATACGACATTGTGGCTCTATCCGTCAGTATAGAGTCTATACTGACGGATAGAGCGGCTGCTTACAAAATCATTACGTTTGATATACAAGAGACACGATTGGATACCGATATTGTTCTCTCTGTTTTATTGTTCTTGCGAGACAAAGATAGCAACTTTTAGAAACTAGCCCCTGGTAAACGATTTTACACTTTTGGGATTTGTATACATTATACAAATATACCTATTATTATTTATATCGCGATAACTAAGTTTGTTAAAGCAGAAATACCTCTATATTTGCCGACTTCTCGCAAGCTGTGTATTTCTTAAAGACAGTAGAGGTGAACTAAGAAGGGATTGCCCGAAATTACCGCGGCATCAAGCAGAAACATTTATATAATGTCCAGGCGTAGCTGTATCCTCAAGTAATTTATAATTAAGTATTACACATACTAACAGCGATAGCCTTGTGGAGAGAGCGACGGACTGCTACGCAGAAGGTGCGGATTCGAATCCACGGCACACACCAATGACTTTTCGGAGTTATGTGCGTATTAAATTGTTAATCATCGCTTGCTAAACGGTGAAGGAAAACATCGTGGGGAAACCTGAACATATCTGAGAGTTCTCCATAATGTTCTCGAAAGTCATGTGAAGTCTGCCAACCCGCACTTGGCCAGCATGGTGAACTATGGCCTTACCCTTCTCATAGTGAGAAGAGACCCGTGCTCAGCAGTGGTACCATTTGTATTACACATACACACGAAGGTGTAGGCAGAGATGTATTACTCACCCCCTTTTCGCCAGTTATGTTTCGGTCCCAATGTAATAGGGGGCGAGTATTACAATTGAGGATTATTATAAATACTCTGCAAAGTTAACTATAGGTATATAATTGATTAGTCATAAAAGATTCGTCAGAGAATTTGAATTGTGCAGCATGCGATGAAAACGGTATCTAGTAGGAACGATAGCCGATTACTATCAGACAAACATTGGTTATACGTTGACAGATGGAGTGACCGCTTGCAAAATCATTTGAAGTCGTTTATACAACGGTCTAGGTTTGAGTCAAGTTTGTTGTAAATTATTGACCCTGGCAGACAGAAGGGTCTCAGAACTAGTGCTGTGTTTGGAGTATTGATATGCAGTTTATGATTAATACGAAGGTGAAGGTTAGACTTATTGGTATACTAGCTGGCCCAGAAAATGTTAAGCCTGCTTACCACGGTGCGTGTTTTTACGGACGGACGTGATCGGCATTTGAAGTTTTTTATTTTTTATTTTAATAGGCGGCAAACGAGCAGACGGATCGCCGGATGGTAAGCAATTACCGCCGCCCATGGACACAAGTAACTTGGGGTTGGGAAAGGGATAGGATGAGGAGAGGGATGAGGGAGATGGAATAGGGGATAGGGCCTCCGGCACTCTCACTCACCGGACGAAACGCAACAGTTTAGGTACTGTTACTTTACGTCGATTTTCTGTGAGAGGGTAGTACTTCCCCGGTCGAGCCGGCCCATTCATGCTGAAATCAGCAAGACTCTAATACCTTGAATTTGCAGCAATTTGAAGTTGCAGCGCGAGTCGGGTAACTTAAATAGTGTCGCGCGTATATCCGCGAAACCACGCACCGACTTTATGGAAACGTTAAAAGTAAATTTTAAGGCTTAAGGCGGCATCGAACCCATAGCACCCATCGCAGTGTCTGGCAGCGAGGCGGCCGCTTAAACCACTAAACCACCCGTGTATACTAAGTGATGCTAAGAAAAAAAATTATAAAGATGTATTCTGATATCATTTTACTCGATCTAAAAAGGGTGTGGCAACTGCCAAGCATAATAAGTCCGGGTAATCCTTAAATGCGATAAAATGTAAAAAAATGCGCATGTTTTTAACAATTTTTCTCATGAACGCGTTTTAACGAGTGGCTATAACCGGCCATTATGCGTAATAACTACACAAATTACCTGTATCGAACGATATCGGGGAGTCACATCTTCATATGAGGACTTTTATATTATGCGTCAAAATAGTGAGAACAAATAAAAGTTAAACTATCGGGAAAGTGATTTATATTTCTTGTATCTTGTCATGTCATAATCCAAAATAATGCACTACAGCACTACCGTTTACAGAAGGATATTAGATTTTTTATTTTTTCGCCTTTGTTTGAGCAAAGTGAATAAAGCAAGAGAGATATGTCAGGATCGTTGCAAATGGCGTTCCGTAGTCTCTGCCTACCCCTCCGGGAAACAGGCGTGAGTCTATGTATGTATGTATGTTTGAGCAAAATTCCATCCCCTCCTACCCTCGCTTTTGCGTACCTACGTTTAAAAGCATCATACACAGAAGTTACATGGCTCTTCAGATACAAATTGCTTAACTAGTTGAAGGGTTAATGTAGCTGGTATTTTAAATATTACAATAAAAAGCGTATCAGAATTGTAACTATTATTAAATCGTTAGATAGTATAAAACAAAGTCTACATTTGTCTGTCTGTCCCTATCTATGCTTAAATCTTAAAACTACGCAACGGATTCTAATGCGGTTTTTTTAATAGATAGCATGATTCAAGAGGAAAGTTTATAATGTACTAGAGGACGCCAGCAGCTACGCCTGCATTTTTTTTAAATTAACCCGTTTTGTCCGATCCCGTGGGAATTTCGGGAAATCCCTTCTTAGTGCACCCCTACGGTCCCCAAGGAACATACATGCCAAATTTCAGCTTCCTGCCCCCAATAGTTTCGGCTGTAGCGTGTCCGTCAGTCAGTCAGTAACGCAAGGATTTTATATATTAAGATAATTGACGTGAGCGAAGCCGCTGGCGACGTCAAGTAAACTATAAAAGGTAACAAATTAAATAAAATACCTGACACAAACCCTCGTATCGCCCCCGTCCCGTCTACTATAAACGCGCTAAACTTTTAATCGTCCGCTCATTACTGACCGATGATCGTCACTCGCTGAAATGAACCGCAATATATCGAGCTATCGAATCACAGCTACGTGCGGTGTGAACCTGCCCTAATTATATCCTTTGAGCCGTGTAATAAATTGTAGTCTAGATCGAGAATTCTTAGTTGAAAATAGTGATCTGATTTAACGAGTGTAGGAGAACGGCGCACATGGTTTTAAAAAATATAGTTATGCAGCTTGCACTGCGAAGAATATATTCACAGGTTTAGTGTACTACTGTCAAAATAATCAAAAACCATTTATATTTCTTCTAAACGTAATTTTTATCCGATCTATGAAATGGGAGGCGACCTAAGACAGTAAGCAAAATATTAAAACAGTTAGGCGGCGTGCAACCAACAACAGTGCAACCTCAATCTATATACTAATATAAAAAATCTGAAAAGTTTGTTTGCTTGAACGCACTAATCTCAGAAACTCCTGGTCCGATTTGACTAAATATTTTTGTATTGGATAGCTTATTTATCGAAGAAGGTTATAGGCATTATATATGTATATATAAATTATGCTGTAAGCCACAGGCAAGTGTAACTGCGGGTTCAGCTAGTGCTTTTATAAAGGACTACGCTGCCGTACGCCGAGGTAAGTATATACTTTGTCAATAGAAGCGCTTAACAGTCTTCCTAGTGATACCAGTCATATATATACCTACATACATATCAGTTCAGGACCTCCTTTCAAAACACAAATAAGAATCATCCAAAACACGCAAAAATGCCGTACACGTTTATCAAATAATCCAACGGCCCTTTTCACATTAGTACCGTACGCACAAAATTGCGATACACCGAGCTATCGGTCCCGATCGTTTACACTTAATTAGTGCAGCCGTTGCGCAGGTAATTAGCGCTGACGACCGAACACCGAACATGGGTTTTAGTTATCGACACTTTAGACATGGTGTAATATTATATGGTATTTCGCAGTTTAAATTACATTTTGGACTTTGTTTTTTACCTTTTACAGCTTTTTGCAGGCCAGTGCTGGAGTTAAGCTTCCCCTAAATTATCAATAATCAATACTTTTGTTGCTTCCCACAATGTTTGCTTAGTGGTACTTAAACATGAATGTAACAATTATGGATAATGAATAATTTGCTTCACCGTAGCACTGTAATTCAGTAGAATGATTTGGCCTACTATACCACACTGGCCAGATGGATTGGTACAGGGTTTGATGAGATTTTCATAGTATTTTAGGTACATCTAGGCGTAAAAGCGTTTTAAGCATCTTATTGGCAACCTCAAAGCAATGTTGCCCATAGTTGATTGAATCAGGCGTTACTTGGAGGAACTCCATTGTAACTTAATGGAAGGAAAGAGGAACCCACCACGCACCCTCGGATTGACCACCCCAACTATTGCAATAGAAAAAGGTTGACAATACCGGACTCCTCTAAAAGGATAAGGGACATAGGAATGGTATGGGTTCGCGTCCAGGAAGATACCTGACTCGCAGTATCCCGCTGTATGCGCCGACTATTCTTCGACACGTGTTTCACCTCTGCACGAGGCATCCTCAGGAGCGATGGGCAACGACTGAGCCTTGGCTCAGTCTTGGCCTTGTGCCTTGTTGGGGTGGTCCATCCGAGGGTGCGTGGTTGGTTCCTCTTGCCTTCCATTAGGCTGCAATGTTTCCCATCTGGCAGTCACAAAGCGCTGTATCCTTTATCGCAAAACGTAATTTGGAGAGTGACATGGGGTTCGTTTTACCGCGATAGCCACCTGCCACGCGGACGGAGCCGTGGTCAAAGTCTTGTTATACCATAGAAATAAACTTCCCGGTGCGGTAGAAAGTGAAAGAGTAAGTGACTAAGTAAGTGCTTGAGATCGCTCTTGTCGATAAAGCGCCGATTGTAGAGATTGCAGCATTAGTCGCGTTGCAAATGTGCCGTGAAACCGGCCATCACTGCATGCGTTTGTACAGGAAACTGTGTACGGTAATCTATTTAAGTATTTAATCCGTAGTAATTTTAATAGCATAGTGTATTCAGTGGTTCGCTTTTATTGCCTTTTCATAACTACTAGAGTTCGTCCGCGGCTGCACCCGTGTGCCAGTCACAGATCTCGGCATAAAGTATTATATGTCTTTCGCCAGTCTGTCTTCTCACACAAAAATCATACCATAATTTCGCATGGCAGCGACGTGACAGAAGAATAAACAAATACTTTCGTAAATTATTTTTAACTAGACGATGCCCGCGGCTACACCCACGTTATTTAAGGCTACTGCTCTGCTCCCGTCGCACATAGCGTGATGTTATATAGCCTAGCCTTCCTCGATAAATGGGCTATCTAACACTGAAAGAATTTTTCAAATCGGACCAGTAGTTCCTGAGATTAGCGCGTTCAACCAAACAAACTAACAAACTCTTCAGCTTTATACATTAGTATAAGATTAAATCATTTCTGCCCGATCCCTAAAAAAATGTCGGAAAATCCCTCCTTTGTGCATTCTTACATTCCTCAAAGAACATACAAGCCAAATTTTAGCTTCTTGTGCTACTGAGCGTACAGTCGAAACTACTCGGTTTCGGCTGCGCATTGCCTGTCAGTCAGTTAGTAACGGAAGTATTTTTTTTTTATTATATAATAAGATATTCATTAATATGGAATTATTTCAGTTTCAAGAAAACTAGCATCTTAACAAACAAATCACAGTTTTCAAAGTCACGAGCAAAAGCAAATTATACATATAAAATATTTTCAATTACAAACAGCCCGTAAAATGTAGATAATATTGCAACTTTCAAGATGGCCACCGTCATAATTATCTAACGCACTTAGTAGCGTCCACATAATTTAATAAGAAAGCTCTTTGCGCATAGACGTAAGAGAAATAAAAAGGATAATTAATGGTGGCATATGTAACTTCCGTTAGATATTAATTTTATTTATTGCATTTACAATCCAGTCTAATTTTTAATGACATAAAGGAGCTCCATGTATCAGCGAAGGGGTAAGCAGAGGTGTAATATTACACCTAAATTTCGCCTTACGAATTTTAGGTCCACATAATAGGGGACGAGGCTATTCCCGTTACTGGACACATTGCCAGACTCCATATTACTACTGAGAATTCGGAAAACCTCAGCAACACTTTTACCCGATTCGGGAATCGAATCCGAGACCTATCCACTGGCCCACGGAAGCAGTAGTTGAAGTACGATTTTGATTCTTATTTCCTACGTCATAAGAACTTGACAAAGGTTAATGTGTCTAGCTTGATGAGCCGTGTGTACAGTCGAATAACTTCCCGCTAGACCATAAGGGCGAGAATCGCTCGACAAGACATCGTCGCTTCCAGTGCACTTTACACACACATTGACACTCGTATACAAAACCAGTTTCTAGTGTGCCTCGACTCTAAGAGCGAGCCAAGGGAATTGTATTCAAACTGGTCCACCGCCGACTTGTTTGATTGTACATCCTGCTCAACCAAATCACGAACAACAAAACACACTTACAATTTGAACCTTGCTATGCGAACAGGCGAATATTTAAGTACACCACGACAATAACATAAATTATGACTTCTCCTCACAATTGACAAGTCGTTAAATGAACAAAGCCGCGGTACATACATATAGTAAACTTGATTGTAATATAAAGCTCGTAAAAGTTGCGACGGAAATTATTGTAGGAGTCCGCGTACACGGGCTGCTGTGCGGCGATTAATTGTGGCGGCAAAGTCGCCCGGATACCTTTATGTTTTTTACTCACATACGTATACTCACGCCTTTTTCCCGTCAGGGTAGGCAGAAACGACGGAACGCCACTTGCTTCTATCCTTACAAACCTGACGCGCTTCCTCTACTTTCATTACTCTTTTCATACATGCTCGCCGGTTTCGGATGCTTTAGACCTTTCCGTTTTTTTCAAAACGTTACCAATTTGGTCGACGAACGTCCTTTCCGTTTTTACTCCTCGCTACTGAAGGCGTACGTACAGTTTTATCACGTACAAGAAATAAAACTTTTCAGGTTTATTTGGCATATGGTAACAGAAAGCTTAGTATAACTTGTTAAATTGCGGGCTATTTTACTGACATTCAACTAGAGGACATAAGAGCACCTGGAGTCGAAACAAAAAGATATAAAACACTAAATTGTGTAAGAAAAGTTTTAGCTTGAGAGCTTGCTTCTCAGAGAAGGCCTCAAGATAAAACTTTTCTTCTTTGAATGAGTCAAACATTTGCAACTATTTGTCGCCCGCATGCATCGCTCTAAAATCAAGCACATAAAAGCGACAAGAGTGATCGTAACGTGTGTATGTTTATATGTCTGTCTGTCTGTTTGTTTAGTAGCCCGTCTTTTATAGCGATCGTAAGCAAACGACTAAGGATTATGCAGGCTTAAATGGATCATTTGATTACCAGGATTTGCGTAGAGATCTTTTAGTGAAACACCGAGGATTTTCTGCACATCCTGCCGGTTTATTTTGAGCTTTATGTTGATAATAGTTATGAGTAATTACAAAGGATTAGTAAGTGACATTGTGATGATTTTGTTCTTTATATTATTGTTGTGGCAAAGTATTTAAAAACGTATGTAATACAAAGACAATACGAGCTAAAATAGATTGAGGTCTTGCTTTCAAAATTAGTTTAATTCAAAAAATCTAAATAAAAGCTCGACTGTGGTGGTCACTTATCAATTAGACCATTGCTTCACCTACTTACTCGGCAAACCTAAAAATGCTATACAAAACCGGATAGAAAAGGTTTAAGATCAAATCATAGCGACAAAATTATTTATTTTTTATGAGACTATTTAAGTTAATTTGTAAAATAAGAGCGGCTAGCCGTCATCCAGATAAACCCCGAGAGGCTTTTGAGGTAAGGCAGTATAATATAGGTGACACTAACATTGGGATAAAACATGTTGAACCAAAATAATAATTATTACTCCAAAAAAATTACCTTATCAGTGATAAAAAAGTATCCAAACTTGAACTTTATTGGCAACACATTAGCACACACTTATCCAATTCAGCGCAAGAGTCGCGTGTTAGCCGGCACGTGAGGCAGTTGCTTCGCGTCCAGCCGCGTAACTTTATGCAATAGTCGCGCTCAAACGTGACGAGGGAACACGTGAATTGAACGTATATATGGGCTGTTTGTTATTTTTCTTACTGCTTTTCTGTCTTCCTTTCTTTCTTTTTTCCTTTCTTTCTTTCTTTCAGCCTTTCTTACTGCCTTTCTTACTTTCTTTCTTTTTTCCTTTATTTTTTCCTTTCTTTTTCCTTTCTTTCTTCCTTGCTTTCTGCCTTTCTTTCTTCTTTTGTTTCTTCCATTCGTTTTTTTTGGAAATCCTGGATATACGAAGTTGCTATTGCAGTTATACAACTGCAGACAGACCCCACAACCCCCTTGGGTTGTGGGTTTAATTTTCTCACGGGCCAACCCTTCATCATCATGCTTTAAGCGTTATCCCAGTTGCATCCCGGAGTCGGCTTTCTAATTTAACAAGACTTGACGGGTTAGTTTTTCCACAGAGCATCTGCCGTTTGACATCCGCCACCTAAAGGGATTAGCAATATGCGGTAGACTACATAGTGTCAGTTTCATTTAGAGGTACTGACTTCTTATAATGACTATTAAAAATCTTCATTATATAGGGCAAGCGATAATTTACAATTTAATACCCACATAACTCCGAAAAGTCAGTGGTGCACGCCGAGGATTCGAGCTTGATACCCTCTGCATGGCGGTCTGTTGGTGTCTCCACTATCATGCCTTACGAAACTATAATATTAATATATCATCATCATCATCAGCAGCCTACCGTAGTCCACAGCTGGACATAGGCTTCTCCAATGGCACGCCAACTACATCAATATATTAATATAAATTATATATAAAATATGGCGTCTTCACGTGTCTCTAAACATTCAAGTAATCCAAAGATTGCCAGGGATCTCCGCCTAATGATGTAGTTTTCCTCTAAGTGCCAGATTATCTTCATGCTATGCAGTAATGCGTCCAATCAGGGCCGACGAGGAATGATCATGACATTAATTACAATATGGCGACGGGTAAAGACTTAATTAAGTCTTTCAAACGATGCTAGGTTTTCTTAATTTGCAGGTACTAAATATCAGCGTCGGATGAGGGAGAGGGTATAAGGGATAGGGCCTCCGGCACTCTCACACACTGAAAGAAACGCAACAGTTTAGGTACTGCTACTTTACGTCGATTTTTTTTGTCATCACTGTGAAGCACCTTACGAAAGGTGTAAGTCCAGCAATGGACTTTGAAAGGCTGTAAAGAACACTTACGGCATTTACGAATATTAGAATAGAAGTGTAAGCGATAATCGTAAATTTTGCTAATCCAATGTTAGTGGCTCATAATACGTTGACTAAATGAGTGCTTCGAGGCTCTTGAAAGTGTGAATATTTTACGCCATTGCATACTTGATATCGATCTTTCCAAGGACTGCTTCCGTGGTCCAGTGGATAGCGTATGCGACTGCTGATCGGAGGTCTCGGGTTCGATTCCCGGGTCGGGCAAAAGTGTTACTGGGTTTTACCGAATTCTCAGTAGCAGCACGGAGTCTGGTGATATGCTCGGTAACGGCAATAGGCTCGCCCCCTATTACGTGGGACCTAAAAATTCATGGCGAAATGTGAGTGTACTATTACACCTCTGCCTACCCCTTCGGGGATACAGGCGTGAGTCTGAAAAAAATATCAATCGTTTGTAAAAATTATTTTCCCAACAAAATCGTTCATCAAAATTTTTATCTAAATTAACATTTTCCCAGTAATCCTCACAGCATCGTACTGTACCTGCCGAGGGTGTAAATCTTCACAGTTGTGACATATGTGCGGTAGGTAATTTGATAGTGTCAACTGCATATAATGGGCCAATCATCGCTGCAGCGCGGCGATGTATTACTGCGGTTAGGGGACATGGAATAGCGATTTTAAATGGGTTTTAGATAGTATTGCGGTACGTTTACTCGAGTGTTTATTGTGTGCTTATAGACATTTTTTTTCTAATGAAATTTGGGATATACTCGCAAGACTTCCAAGAAATAACGTTGGTTAAATCATCTAATGTACTTGCGTTACCTTTATTTCGAACGAGAGAGATTGAGAGAACGATTTAATCTCAATTTCGGTGATTTACCTTGAAATTGCAGGTTCTTGATTCCCAGTAAGTATTATTTGTCTATTTTTGTTTCTATTAATATTACTAAATGACACCAATGTCAGTCTGTATGAATACCATAAACTCAAAAACTACCTATCGAACGGATTATTGTACAGTTTTTTGTACGGTTTAGGTGTACATCATCATCATCAGCCTTTAACAGTCCACTGCTGGACTAGGCCTCTCCTTTGAAAGGAGGAATTGCCTACTATACCACGCTGGCCAAACGGGTTGGTATAGGGTTTGTATCAAGTTTTCCTTCTCTTACAGTGCTGTTCTTTGCATAATATGCTCCCTCTGTCGGCTCTTACGACACGCATGGGATGATATGGGGTGGTGACATTCCGTATTCTTAATCCGTCACCACACGGACGGATAGTGTACAACACCGGGCGAAATCTAATAAGATATAAATTATTTTCTTCTCTAATTAAACAAATGTTATCAAAACCCACCAGACGTCTTCATCTATTCAGCTATCAACACTTTTATAATCAAGCAAGTATAATTAACTACACTTCACAAAACATACAATACGAAAGCTTGAATTATGATCTGATAAAACTATCTTATATATTACGTGTTTCCGGCGGATTTATACCAATAAATCTTGTGCACTATAATAAATTATAAAGACATAAATCTATTACATATCCTATCAGACGTTCACAATTTATAAACAACTAGAGGACGCCAGCAGCTACGCCTGCATTTTTTTTAATTTACCTGATTTGGCCGATCCCGTGGGAATTTCGGGAAATCCCTTCTTAGTGCACCCCTACGGTCCTCCATGAACATACATGCCAAATTTCAGCTTCCTGCGCCCAATAGTTTCGGCTGTAGCGTGTCTGTCAGTCAGTCAGTAACGCAAGGATTTCCAATTAAGCTTCGATTCTGTGTGCCATTTTCTATAATCGAGCCCCTGTATTATTTGTAACTTTGATTTTGATGTATGCACTGTTGTTACGTTGTAATCCAGAATAGAAATATCTAGTTTAATATGTAATTTAATACGTTGGGACCATGGGGTCCAAGTGCGAGATCTCTTTTTAGAGATCTTTCAAAGAGACTTGTTGACGCCTCGCGTGACCAGAAGGCTGGCCTGTATTTGGCACAAAAGATCAGCATTGCCATACAACGTGGCAATGCTGCCAGCATTCTGGGCACGCTTCCAATTGATGGCGATGTGGAGGATTTCCATGACGCCCTTTAAATTCTGCTTTTACTTTTTTTATGTATTTCCTTTTATTTGTTAGTTATTTAAGTATAGAAATTATTGTTTTATTTTATGTGTAAATAGCCACTTAGTCATAGTTAGTTTTAACAACATTTACATTTATTTGTTGTTTAATATGTATTTTTGTAAAATCATTGTAATGTGTTTTGTGCATCTAAATAAATTATAAAGAAAAATATATTATGCAATTTATTTCATCATCATCAGCGTATCTTTTTTTTGGAGCGTCTAAAAATTATACACTGTTTTTACATCTAAAACTTTATAAACATGTCTTGTGCTCATTTACTTACAGGCAACCACATCTAACTTAAATTAAACCTTCAACACAAAAAAAGGAATTCGAAGAGAAATTTGGACAGTTGGACATTCAGGACAGCTTGAGTACCATGATCGGCAGTTGGGGTGGTTTTTAATGGTAGCGCCACATACTTCGGGTCACTTCCCCAAAAGTTGGAGATCCGAAGGGATAGAAAGAAGGTAAAGAAATTGTCATATATAGTCCATCACATTTGCCAAGTGACTGCCTCCGTGGTCCAGTGGATAGCATATGCGACTGCCGATCGGAGGTCCCGGGTTCGATTCCCGGGTCAGACAAAAGTGTTACTGGGTTTTTCCGAATTCTCAGCACGGAGTCTGGTGATGTGCCTGGTAACGGCAATAGGCTTGCCCCCTATTACGTGGTATCTAAAAATTCATGGCAAAATGCGGGTGTAATATTACACCTCTGCCTACCCATTCGGGGATACAGGCGTGAGTCTATAAAAAAAATTGCCAAGTACGGGTTGGTAGACGGCTTTGGAGAACATTTTAGAGAACGCTCAGTGACGCAGGTTGCCTCACGATGTTTTCATTCACCGTTTAGCAAGCGCAACACACATAACTTCGATAAATCAGTGATTCGCGCGATGAATTCGAACTCGAGACCCTCTGTGTAGCATTCTGTAATATGTATTTCTCTTTACTAGGCTATCGCTGCCTTTCAGAGTTTTACTTCATAAAACATGTTCAACAGACCTAATAAAACGTCTACAAATATCTTGTTTGCCTAGCGTAATAATAGAGCGACTATTTAAAGTCCAAACAAGCTCTTGTACGCTTAGCGTTTAACCAAAGAAAATTGCTCATTACTTTCATTGTAAAGTTGTCCCGCCCGGAACCGAACTAGCAATCAGCGCGACGACAATGTTTCAAAACCCCTAGTAAACCGAAGTTCCTAGCACTAGCAGTGCTTTCTAGGAAACAGTATAGAATACCCACAACGTGTTTGCGTACCAGTATACTTTACTGTGTGATTTAGTGAAAGTATGCACTTAGTGCAAGCCGGCTTTGTTTGATACTTAGCAGGAGGCGGTTAAGGAGATGTTTACTTGACGTTGGATATAGCCATCTCTGTCGGCACGTGATGGTGTGAAAGAGATGCAATGCAATTAATTGAACTAAAAGTATCTTTTTATGCATGTGGATTATTATAGTCTCACGTCTGTAACCCCGCAGGGGTAGGCAGAGGTGTAATATTACACCCATATTCAGCCATGATTTTTTAGGTCCCACGTAATAGGGGGCGAGCCTATTGCCGTTACCGGGAACTACACCAGACTCCGTGCTGCTACTGAGAATTCGGAAAAAACCCAGTAACACTTTTGCCCGACCCGGGAATCGAACCCGGGACCTCCGATCAGCAGTCGCATACGCTATCCACTAGACCACGGAGGCTTTTTCGAAATTAGTCAATATAACTAAAATTGTACAATTATGTAATACTTGTCAATGTTCTTTGCACAAATATTTAAGGATCTAGCATTTTTATCAAAACACTTAAGTTTTTGTAAATAAACGATATTTTAAAGCCAAAAATATGCATCGGTAAACTTTGAGATTCTTGACTCTAAGAAAAACTACTTTTTAAACACGATCAAAGTAATATTTTTTGTTGAATTTGAACATTAATTTTGATTTAGTACGGCGTACATATTTAGTTGAAATATTGTATATTCAAGTTCTTTCTATCTTTTAGATAATTTTAGATACTCTACGGTATATAACCCTTCTTTTTAAAAATTATGTAACAACTTTTTAAAATTATGTATCTATTGTTGTATGTATATCTCATCTTAAAGTAGGTATATTGATTGTAAAGAGGAAGAGCAGAATTCGCCTCATACAAGCAAATCTTTGCTCAAAAGGTGATTCCTAACCATGATATTGTAAGTTTACTTAAGTTGATAAAATAAACATTTTTCATTTTCATTTCATTTTTTATTTTTGGGCTGTTCTCCAAATCATTGCTTTCCTTCCTCCCATGTTTACAGTTTGTACCCAACTATATTCCACGTCAGTCAGCGCCTTAAACACAGGATAATTACTGCCGTGGTAAGCATAACGCCCAACACTACGTTTATACCCAAGCACTCATTAAGAAACTCGTATAAAATAATGTCTCGCTCAGATCATTGTTGGGGCCTAGTTTAAGTCCTGACGATGTGAAAGTCACATCTTTTGAACTGAGAGCTGTGGAGCGAAGATGTAATGAAAGAGTTGGTCAATTCTTTGTGCGACCGGACCCACCTACAGTTTTAATACTTTGTTAATACTTTTATTAGACAATCACATTAAAACAATAATTACAAGAGTTTCGTTTATATCTATGATTTAATAAACAAACCAATACAACATTTTTCACTATAAGTATTGCAATCTGCTGTTAGGAAATCAGTACAGAAAATGCATAGCACTATGCTCTATTAGGGTTGAGCTACACCTATCAGCACCGCATCGCACTTGTATATGCTTCTATCCTTTTCTGTCACTTAGGACCGTCATTTAGTAGAGCGAGAAAGAGAGACGGAACGCTTCAGCACGCCGCGGAATCGAAAAGGCGATCGTGTTCCCTCTCTCTTTCTCGCTCTAGTAAATGACGGTCCTAAGTGACAGAAAAGGATAGAAGCATATAAAAGTGCGATGCGGTGCTGATAGGTGTAGCTCAACCCTTAAAGTATTTGTTACACCTGTAACATGTACTTTAATAGGGCATAGTGCTCTATGTACCTACGTAAAACTAACAAAGACCTATCACATAGATATTTTGGAATAAGGAGCTCCGTGTACTTTAGTACAAATACGAAAAATTCCTAATATTTTCGTGTGACTATGTGGCCAACTCTGAGAAAGACTAAGACTAAAATCCATCAGGATTTTTGCGCCTTTCGAAGCACGGAAGCTCTCCGTTAAATAGTCCTACAAACGGTCAAACGTCCAATTGGTGAAATCTTCTGGTAAGTTATCAGATTACCATAGAACAGGCTCTGTTCAGGGTCTCGGGTTCCCCGTCGGGGGGTGGTGAGGAATGCTTCGGTGATACCCGACCCTCCAACACATGGATACATGAGGAACACGGGTTGGTTTTTAGTCAGTAAGAGTCTGACAGTCCCCTTCGCCCTCCCCCCAGGGCGGAGGGACTCCATGAGGATTTTCCAACCCGACACCAAACAAAAGGGTCTCGGGTTCGAATCCACTGCGCGCACCAATAACTTTTCGAAGTTATTTGTTATTAAAATGTTAATTATCTCTTGCTAATCGGTGAAGGAAAACATCGTGAGGAAACCTGCATGTCTGAGAGTACTCCATAATGTTCTCGAAAGACATGTGAAGTCTGCCAACCCGCATTTGGCCAGCGTGGTGGACTATGGCTTACCCTTCTCATAGTGAGAAGGGTAAGCCATAGTATAGGTTTGTAATACTAAAATAACCGCTTTTTACTAAATGCATATGGATGTACGTATACCGAAATTACATTTTTACAATTTTTGTCTGTCTGTCTATCTGTCTGTTTGTTCTCGCTAATCTCTAGAAAGGCTGGACTGATTTTAAGGGGATGCTCACTGGCGAATAGCTGATGTACCAAGGAGTAACTATAGGCTATAAATTAACCGGGTACGCGAAGTAGTTCTCTCATTAACAATAAAATTGCTAATATTTATCACCACAATACTTATTACGTCTATCAAGCCAACATTTCCTTAATACAAAGATTGATATAACGGTCCTCCAGTAACAGATAAGCTATAGTTTATAGCCGCAGCGATTTATTTCAGCGTTTACTGATCATCAAGCGAATTTATGCGGAGTTTGCGTGCGTGGGATTTAATTACGTAAGACCTGGCAAAATGAATAGATTTTCTTAGAACACCTTTTCATCTTGGCGAGAATTAATTGACTAATAAAATTGTTAGTATATCGCTGTTTTAATAGACTAGATGTATTGTGCAGAGCAAATAGAGAAAATTATATTTTTTTTTTGTTAACAACAGCAAATTTTATTAGAAAATAAAGACTGCTGACCGTGTGGTTGACGGCATAGAATGCAAGTGTCACCACCCCCTATCTTCCCATGGGTGTCGTAAGAGGCGACTAAGGGATAACACGATGCAAATACCATATTTGCGTAGAGACGGAAAACTCGACATCAAACCCTATACGACTGCCTCGTTGGTCTCGCGGCATAAATGTGCGCGTGGGATCGGGAGGTCCCGGGTTCGATTCCTGGGTCGGGCAGTGTTATTGGGTTTTTCTGTAACGAAATTCTCAGTAGCAGCGCGGAGTCTGGAAATGTGCCCGGTACGGCAATAGGCTCGCCCCTTATTACGTGGGACTAAAGTATATCTGGCGAAAAGTGGGTGTAGAAATACACCTCTGCCTACCCCTTCGGGGATAAAAGGCGTGACGATATGTATGTAATAAAGACTGCCTGGTCCAGTGGATAGCGTATGCGGCTGTTGATCGGGCGATGCCCGGTCGGGCAAAAGTGTTGCTGAGTTTTCTGAAATCTCAGTAGCAGCGCGGAATTTTGCAATGTGCCCGGTAACGTCAATAGGCTAGCTGCCTAATATGTGAGCCCTAAAATTCGTAAGTGAAATGTGGGTGTAATATTACACCTCGGCCGACCCCTTCGGAGATACAAGTGTGGCGATTTAAAAAGAATAAAGGTTGAACACCTTTTATTTGACCCTACATTTCCGTACTTTGCCAGCATGGTGGACCGTGCCCTTTACTTCTTATAGTGAAAAGAGGCCCGTACCCAGCAATGTGAACAGTTTGTATACGATGATTATTTGACAAGTCTGTTGTTTCTCAACCCAACAAAAACATGAATTTATATGACTCTAGAGGACACATGCGGCTACTCCCGCCCATTTTATTTTAATTTAACCGTTTTTTTACTGATCCCGTGGGCATTTCGGCAAATGTCCTCTTATTGTGTGTCCTATGGCACAGGAAAAGTGGCAGGTATGTTCCTTGGGGACCCCAAGGAACATACCTGCCAATTTTCCAGCGCCCAGTAATTTTGGCTGTGCAATGTCTGCCTGACAGTCAGTGAGTAACGTAAGAATTTTATATACTGGGTGTAAGGACTAAGGGACGGTGTATCGAAAACTGATACCAGTAATTCAGTACATTATACTGAGACCCTTGCCGGTCGAATTTTCCGGAAAAAATCTAAGAACTCGACAATTTTCCAAAAAATTGCGATGTAAATAGGAACACGCAAACTCGCACTATCAGCTGTTACGGCTCGACAGCGGCGGGTGGTAGCGGCAGTGATTACGATTTACTGGTGCGCTTACTGTGCTGCGGCCGCGCGCCGCGGCCGATGTCACATCAGAGTAAATGCGCCATCTACATGTTTAATTCTTAGAATTAAAAAAAAATATTAATGCGAGTCGAATATAGTTACTATTTCATTTCATTATACTTATGGCAAAAAATGCAAAAGAAAATCGGAAAATTCATGACCATTTTCCGCAAAAATCGACCGCCAATGGCCTCAGTATTGTTGGTATCGGTTTTTGGTACACCGTCCCTTACACCCTGTATAAGATTTTACAGTTTCCTGCAACGAAATCGAACCTACGACATGTCGAAGCTAGCTGACCACAAAAACCAATAGGTACCTTGCAGTTCTTATGTATGTTTAGATGTTTACTTTTTAATGGACGTTGCACCTACATTCCAACTAATTCCAGCATAAACTGATCTGTCTTTACATTACAATTTTATGCAGCAGCAGTTCAAGACATATTAGAACTTAGACAACCCATAAAGTAACCACAAACATCTAGCATAAATTGATCTCTCATTACGTTATAAGTCTATGCTGTCGTAGGTCATGTTGTATTGGATGTGTTGATGTTTTGCCATGGCTAGCTGATTTGATCCCACGGTTTCTTATTACCGGGTGCGGGTGCCCTTGAAGTCTTATGGTGTATGGTGACAAACACAAACAAGATGTATGGACGTACAGACAAATTTGAATATGCATTTGTTTGCACCTATTAGGTACGTAGGTACAGACTAACGGATAAAAATATAATTAATGAAAGAATAACATAAGTATTGAAAGAATAACATAAGTAGTATAATAGTAGTCTCTGGGAGAACTTTAGGGGGAGCCTATGTCCAGCAGTGGACGTCTCTAGGCTGACATGATAATGATGTTTATTTTTTATTTATTGTCTCACGCCTGTATCCCCGAAGGGGGAGGCAGAGGTGTAAATATTACATCCACATTTCGCCATGAATTTTAGGTCCCACGTAATAGCGAGCTTATGGCCGTTACCGGGCACATCTCCGACTCCGGGCTGCTACTGAATATTCGGAAAAACCCAGTAACACTTTTGCCCGACCCGGGAATCGAACCCGGGACCTCCGATCAGCAGTCGCATACGCTATCCACTGGACCACGGAGTCAGCCAGATGATGATGACGATATTAGATAATGTCATATGCTTGCGGCGTATGTAAGGAGAGGCCTATGTCCACTAGTGGACGTCTTTTGGCTCTCCACATGGACCAATCTTGATTGGATCCCGGGCAATGGATAGATGCCGTCGATCCATCCGTTGCCCGGGATCCAATCAAGATCGTCAGTCCACCTTGCGGGAGGCCTACTTCTAAGTTATATGGTATATTTAAGTAATATTTATTTTATCTATACATATAAATAAAATTGGAGTGTCTGTTTGTAATATTAAAATAACCGCTTTTAACTAAATGCATATGGATGGATACACGGTAAATAATTATACCGAAATGCCATTTTTTTCTCACCTAGAACATAGGGTCCCAAGCCAACCTCACCTGCAAGTGGTGCACCTGCCGATCAACGGACGAGGCTCTGGCAAACAAAATATCCCGATAAGCGGCAATAGGCTCGCCACCTATTACGTGGGATCAAAACACTGGCGAAAAGTGGGCGTTTAATATGCCTCTGCCTACCCCTTCGGGGAAACAGGCGTGAGTCTATGTACATTTTTTTAATTTTTGTCTGTTGTTTGTTTTCGCTTATCTCTGGAACGGCAGGACCGATTTTGACGGGGACGTTCACTGGCGGATAGCTGATGTACGAAGGAGTAACTTAAGCTATACATTAACCGGTTATGCGAAGTAGTTCCCTTAGGACGCGGATGAAATCGCGGGAAACAACTATCAGTTATATATACCTACCCAAGTTCATTAACCACGGTCCTTGTCAACCAGCCCCTGTTTAACCGCATCCTATCAAGTTACTTACAATATTTCCTGGTAACCGCCTATACCAAGACAAGGATACCTTTACTGCAAAAAATCTTACGAAATTATCGCTCAGATTGCATAAATATCCTTTATTTTTTGGTTTCACGCGTCGATTCTTTGAGAGTAGTGTTAGTTTTCATCGACAAACTCAGAGCTTATGTGATATTACATAGCTTATTCATTAATACCTTCTTTTCTGCCGAGCCCTAAACAACGCGGGTGTAACCGCGATAGAATCTAATATCTAATTATCATCATCATCAGCCCTTAATATATACTGTCCCACAGCTGGGCACGGGCGTCTTCTCTCTGTGAGAAGGGTAAGGCCATAGTCCAGCACGCTGGCCAACTCTCAGCTGGAGAACTCTCAGACATGCAGGTTTCCTCACGATGTTTTCCTTCACCGATAAGCAACCGATAATTAACAATTTAATACGCACTTAACTTCTAAAAGGCATTGGTGCGTGCCGTGGATTCGAACCCGAGACCCTCTGCCTAGCAGTCTGTCGGTCTCTCCATTCGGCTATCGCTGCTCATCTAATACTAATATATAAAACAGACGAGTTTTTTCTTTGCTTAAACGTGCTACTCTCAGGAACTACTAATCCGATATGAAAATCTTTCAATATTTGATAGCCCATTTATCGAGGAAGACCATAAGCTATGTAACATCACACTATGAGTCACGGGAGCGGAGCAGTAGCCTTAAATAACCCGGGTGTAACCGCTGGCTCATCTAGTTTAAAATACTAGAGGAAACCAGCAGCTACGCCTGCATTTTTTTTAAATTTACCCATTTTGGCCGTTCCCGTGGGAATTTCGGGAAATCCTTCTTAGTGCACTCCTACGGTCCCCAAGGAACACACATGCCAAATTTCAGCTTCCTGCGTCCAATAGTTTCGGCTGTAGCGTGTCTGTCAGTCAGTCAGTAACGCAAGGATTTTATATATTAAGATAAGTAGGCAACCTCCTCATACTACGTTTCATTTCAGGGCCATTCAGCTATTGAATAGCATGACATTGAAACTAACAATAGTTCAGTCATAAACTAAACAAACAAAATACTTTCGTTTTTGCATTATTATTGAAATTTACTTCAAACTCTTAGCCTTTTGTACACAAATGCAATATTCTATTTCTTTTCAATGTTCACAAATAGCTGAAAGCGAATAACAATTTTGCATCTCTTTTACATAAGTGACAAAAGTTTACGCTTTCTCATTATTTTAATATTTAAATGCTTTACAGAGAAGAGTGAATTTTCTATTCAACGGCTATTATTCTAAGTAGGTGATGTTATTAAAAACTGGTAAAATACGGTTTCGAGTAACTTAGATGAATGAAAGCATTGAATTTTTACCCGACTACGGCAAAGCCAAATAAGAGCCGTAGTCGTAGTCATCTTCTTAATATATAAAATCCTTGCGTTACTGACTGATTGACAGACACGCTACAGCCGAAACTATTGGGCGCAGGAAGCTGAAATTTGGCACGTATATTCCTTGGGGACCGTAGGGGTGCACTAAGAAGGAATTTCCCGAAATTCCCACGGGATCTGTCAAAAGGGGTAAATTTAAAAAAAATGCAGGCGTAGCTGCTGGCTTCCTCTAGTACGTTAGAACCGTAACAAAACAACTAATAACGTGTGATTGCGGCTCTTAGTTTTGTTCTGTTATTGTTTTTCCAGTAACCTTGTTTATTTCAGCAGCCTGAAAAACTTGTTTCATACTTTTTCAGCGTCGATTTTTTTGTCGTAGTCGGGTTTTAGTTATTTTTATAAAGCAACGGTCGGACAGCGAAACCACTTAGGTAATTAAAAAATAGGGTCTGGATTGCTATTCTGACTATTTGGATACAGCACCTTTAAAAGAAAGATATGACCATGAAGATTATGGACTATCACTCCTTAGCAGTTGTCAGTGGTTTCAAATAACTTTGATATAGTCTTTGATATAGACGGGATGACGCTAGGATGACGGTGATATAAAAGGACATGGGTTCCAATGTGGATATCTTGGATCGCTACCAGAACAACCATTTTTAGATGCTTAACACTTTGAAGGACAGTAAACGTCTATAGACGTGATAACAATAAAACTTCAATTGTGTCTCGTTTACTGTCCGTGAAAGTGTTAATACAGAACCTTTATCAAACAAGACATAAGTCATCATCATCCTCTTAGCGTTATCCCAGTTTCAACCTGGGGTCCGCTTACTAGTCTATCCGGATTTAGCTGAATATTAGCTTTTCCACGGAGCGACCGCCTGTCTGACCTCCGCAACCCGAACGGATAGCGATATTCCATGGTTTAGACTATTGTCAGTTTATTAAGTAGGTACTGATGCCCTGTAACGACTGTCAAAGATCTTCATGACAACCGGGACCGACGGCTTAATGTGCTCTCCGAGGCATGGGACAAGCGATAATTGACAATTTAATACACGCATAACTCCGAAAAGTCATTGGTGCGCCGTGGATTCGAACCCAATACTCACTGCATGGCAGTCTGTTGGTATCTCCACTAGGCTCTCGCTGCCTATATAACGAAGGACGTCATAAGTATTATCTGCCTAAACCTCTTTTATCTGTTCTGTGCCCAAAACAGACAGTCCTCTCAACGTTTCCATAAACTCACGAGCACTCCCAATTCCCATATTACTTAAGTTTATATCACCATACACATAATACATGTCTTCCTATGCTCTCCAGCAAAGCGAATGACCCTTAAATTAGATCACAGCTGCGTACGAAGCATTTGAATATAAACTTTAGTACTAACGAGATTGCATTTATATCATTGACATTACAATTTGCGTATAATGAAAACGAACTGTTAAGTACGAGACGACCAATAGAATTGAGATTGCTGGTAATTTGTTTGGTACTAAGAGTTTTGCTGAATTCAGCATGGATGGATCTGGTACACCGATATAAGAGCAGCTATAGGACAGTTCGTGTGTTAGGCAGAGTCCGTGTGGTGACGGATTAAGAATACGGATTGTCACCTTCCCATATCATCCCATGGGTGTCATAAGAGCCGATAGAGGGAGCATATTGACACTAATCTCATCTAATAATTTACTACTGTATAAAATTTGCACATCAAAGTACCTATGATAGAATATGCTGTACTCTATACTAACGACCAACTGTATCTACTTCTACCATGTTCTTGCAAATAAAAACACTTACTTACTTACTTACTTACTATTATTCAGAGAACAGCACTGTAAGAGAAGGAAAATCTATATATATATAAAATCCTTGCGTTACTGACTGACTGACAGACAAGCTACAGCCAAAACTATTAGACGCAGAACGCTGAAATTTTGCATGTATGTACCTTAGGGACCGTAGGGATGCACTAAGAAGGGATTTCTCAAAATTCCCACGGACTCGGGCAAAAAGAAATATCGTGCGGGCGAAGCTGTCGGCATCCTCTAGTTTGATACAAACCCTATACCAACCCGTTTGGCCAGCGTGGTATAGTAGGCCAATTCCTCCTTTCAAAGGAGAGGCCTAGTCCAGCAGTGGACTGTTAAAGGCTGATGATAAATAGGACAGTTTAGTGTAAATCCTGTAAAATCTGGTCAGACTAGTACGGGGAGCCCGAGCTCTAAGGCAATTTTTTTATGCAACCGGGATAACGCTAGGGCAAAGATGATAGCTTAGTGTAGATACCAACAGACTGCCATGACTGTCAAAGGTAGGTACAGTCAAACAACTGCCCGCTCGACCACCATAAGGGCGAGAATCGCTCAGCAAGACATCGTCGCTTCCAGTGCTACTTTACATGCACATTGACACTCGTATACAAAACCAGTTTCTAGTATGCCTCGACTCTATGAACGAGCCAAGGGATTTTTTTTCTAACTGGTCCAGCGCCGACTGTCTGTCTAATAAACGTATAATAATTACCGCTTGTTACAAAGTGAAGGCAAACATAACGAGAAAATCTGCATGACTGAAAGTTCTCCATAAAGTTCTAACAAGACATGGTTAGTCTGCCAACCCGCTCTTGGCTAGCGTGATGGACTAAGGCCAGATCATTCTCACGAGGAGAAGAGTCCTGTGCCCAGCATTAAAAACAGAAAGATGAAAGTAAAGGTTAATGCTAATGTTTTCTTGCCTAGATTTTATTGAGAAAGTATAGTATTATCTTACTCGTCTCTGGTATTATGTAATTATCCCTCTCTTAAAAAAAGCTGAGTGGAGAGACCTACGGACTGCCACGCAGAGGGACTCGGGTTCGAATCCACGGCGCGCACCGATGACTTTTCGAAGTTATGTGCGTATTATATTGTTAATTATCGCTTGCTGATCGGTGAAGGAAAACATCGTGAGGAAACCTGCTTGTCTGAGAGTTCTCCATAATGTTTTCGAAAGACATGTGAAGTCTGCCAACCCGCACTTGGCCGGCGTGGTGGACTATGGCCTTACCCTGCTCATAATGAGAAGAGGCCCGTGCCCAGCAGTGGGACAGTATAAAGGGCTGACGATGAAAAGTTTCAAGACATTACATTTGGATTTAATATAGGTACCCATGTTCAATCCAAATAAGTTCAGCAGTTTCCAATATTTAGTTTGACTACCTGAAGTCAGTCGTTTTATATGTAAGTTCATACGTAACTATTGTTACGTCATCTTGTAATTCCTTATTATATTCCGAACAGTAAAATACGCCGTTAAAACATATAGCAACAAAATATTACTATTATATAAATAGTTTATACTTATATATAAATAATTCTCTGCACTGTTTTGTTATATAATATTAATATATTGGAATATAAACTAATTTTATGATCGAACTCAATTTATGCACCTGAAATTTATTGCTTTATTTCTAATATTTTTATATAGCTCTGTTACGTATAGAATTTCATGATGTTTATATTAGCAGACGTCATTCTGTCCTGAAATTCAAATCTGTTGACATAGCAACTACATCGAGTAATTTTATTTTCACACTTAAAATCTCATGCAAACAGTCCAGTCGTTTAGGAGGAGCTCGATGACAAACAAACATACAGGCGAATAATATATTAAGAAATAAGCTACTCGTATCAAATCGATAGCTATAAAGCTATACAACGAATAACTCTAAGTCTAAATAATATAATACACTCATACCGAGATGAATGGGTCAATATTATAATAGAAATGACGCCTTTATAACCAAGCCGAAACATCAAGTAAAGAAATAAACAATATAATAATTATGCATCATCAATAAATTAAATCTTTTGTAAATACTTTTACAGCCATCGTAAAAATGTTCATAAAATCTAAAAACAGATGAAATGTTCTATCAATTTTGATATAAAACAAGGATACTTTTATAATGATGATAAAACGCTGCAAACAATTTTATGTCAATAAAATGGAGAATTAAAATGGATGCTTTCTCTGAACGTTGCGTCTATAAACCGCTATTCCCGGCGATTCGGCGAATCTGTTTAGACATCAAACAGATTGATGGCAGAAGATCAATTTGGATGTTTCGTCAGAGTACCAACCAATTTAAACTCTCGTAAGTCATTAATTAACATTAGTTTTAAACTGTCGCTTAGGAAACCTATTGTAGCACGTACTTTTGGTTCGAGTTTCCGATATATCGGCACTGTTGCAAATGCGGATTACGGAAGTTCTTACAACAGTGCCAAAATATCTTAAGACAAAAAACAATGCATGTGCAGAAAAATAAATCCAAACTGTGCATGACAATTTTTTTAGTCCTTTTATGGCAGTAGTTTCAATACATGTAGATGTCTGTTATGGAGCGGCATGGAACAAATATAGGTAAGCTTAATTTTAGGTTTGAATTTCTATATCCTACGATAAGAAAAATACCTACGCAAATTTTTGGGTTCTCTGAGAATATATTAATGTACAAAACATATATTATGAGTATTAATTGAATAAAGCTATAGTATCACAAATAGATACCTCATTACATCAAAGAAGTCTTAGGCGAAGTTTTCCTTTGATTACATGCATGCGGGTAATCAAAAAGAACAATGCTTGTGAATACACACATAGAGGTATGAATGGCACAAGTTTATCCCTACGGGGTTACACTGTCGTGTATACCTTTAAATTCATTTCATTTTCTTCGGTGCTAATCAGTTATGTACACTTTGCCACGGGTCTTAATTTAAGAGCACGATTTGGCACTTCGTGACGAACCGAATTCGAGTCGTATTGATATTTCCCAAGAAATTCACGATGTTAAATTATTGATTTTAACCTAAAACTAAATTAGTAACGAAAAAAAATCCAGCCATGAAGTAGGGGTCAACCGATAAATTCAGCGCTCGACAAAGTAAAAAGTATTAGGCGGCAAACGAACAGACGGATTGCCTGATGGTAAGCAATTGCCGCCGCCCATGGACACAAGCAACACCACAGGAGTCACAAGTGCGTTGCCGCCTCTTGGGTTTGGGAAAAGGGATAGGATGAGGAGTGGGATAAAGGAGAAGAACGGGGGATAGGGCTTCCGGCACTCTCACTCACCGAACGAAACGCAACAGTTTAGGTACTGATACTTTACGTCGATTTTCTGTGAGAGGGTAGTACTTCCCCGGTCGAGCCGGCCCATTCATGCTGAAATCAGCAAGGCTCTCCTTCCTAGTGTGGTATAACTATACCACAAAAACATGTCAATAACTCTATTTAGTTAGTAAAATCATTAATGTAGGAAACATTTCTGCTGCAATGATTATATCTTTTGCTGGTTTCGGTATGAATTTTCTATGAAATACGTGATTGCGAAGCAATAAATAAATTTCTAAAAGCCAGATTTCAAACATCATCAACATTTGCATTACTACTACAACTACTTGACTATCTTCTATCCTGCATAAGAATTTATAACTAGGCTTATTCTCTCATCATCATCATCATCATCAGCCTTTAACAGTCCACTGCTGGACTAGGCCTCTCCTTTGAAAGGAGGAATTGGCCTACTATTACCACGCTGGCCAAACGGGTTGGTATAGGGTTTGTATCAAGTGTTCCTTCTCTTACAGTGTTGTTCTCTGTATAATATGCTCCCTCTGTCGGCTCTTACGACACCCATGGGATGATATGGGGTGGTGACACTTCGTATTCTTAATCCGTCACCACACGGACAGACTATATTATTCTCTACTCAGACAGAATCAAAACATCTAATACTCTCAAGCAAACGCAAAATAACAAATCTTTTCGACTTAACAAGACTGATCTTCTGCTAATTCGTCTATCTCTGCCAATCATTTAATGATTCCACGAAATCCCTGTCTGGTTTCGCCGTGGTTTTTGTATATAATCTGTGTAGCAATTAGGGCCTTAATTAGGCTTTGTTTATTACTAACTAGCTGCCGCCCGTGGGACTCCTCGCGTATAATTTGATTAATGGTTTCTTTGAAATTGTGGGGTGAACTGGTTTGATATTGGGATGTTGAGGATGAATTTTGGTAATGTACGAGGTGTAGAGATTAGGCAGTTTTATGAAATAAGATAGTAACGATTGTGTATGGGTGGGTATAATTTACCTATAAATGGAGAATCGTTATCTGTATATATAAAATCCTTGCGTTACTGACTGACTGACAGACAAGCTACAGCTGAAACTATTGGGCGCGAGAAGCTGAAATTTGGCATGTATGTTCTTTGGGGACCACAGGAGTGCACTAGGAAGGGATTTTCCGAAATACCAACGGGATCGGGCAAAACGGGTAAATTAAAAAAAATGCAGGCGTAGTAGTCTATGTTGCTGTGACTCCTATCTGTGAAATGTCAAACTGCACTATTTGACATTTCACAGATAGAGTCGAACTGTCTTTATTACCTTTCGTAACACGTTGCGCTACACCATCTACAAGTATCTAACATTAGACAAATTTATGTTTGATTTTATTTGATTTATATTAAACACGGGCAGTTTTTTAAAAGGAAATAGGTTAACTATTCGGACATGTTTTTCGTCACCCACAGTCTTTATGATTGCTATAAAATCGTAAGATAGTTCCGTATACGTGACAGGCACAGCTTGTGTTAGAGAGGTAGCGTATTACGATTTTTGAAATAGCGTATTTTAAAAGCGCACTTTTAAAAAACTGTTTTAAAAAAAACTTAGACTGCCTCCGTGGTCCATGCGACTGCTGATCGGAGGTCCCGGGTTCGAGTCCCGGGTCGGGCAAAATACTCGGTAGCAGCACGGAGACTGGTGATGTGCCTGGTAACGGCAATAGGCTCGCGTCCTATTACGTGGGACCTAAAAATTCATGGCGAAATGTGGATGTAATATTACACCTCTGCCTACTCCTTCGGGGATACAGGCGTTAGTCTATAAATAAAAATAAAATAGTAACAGTATATTTAAGTGTAATGACTACCCGTAACGACTGTCAAAGATCCTTATAACATTTGTGGTATCACCAGCTTAAAGCACGCTTGCTACGGTGCGAGATTTCGCGGCCTCACTTGCGGTGTTATTTAAAAGGAGCCGCGCAACTGACAAAACCACGGACCGTGGGCTACCGGTTTATCAGGTTTAATAGGGCAGGGCACAAGGAAAATTAACTATTTTCTATACTAGCCACTACTTTAAATGAGAGTATTGGATTTATTTATAAATCTTTTTGGACAAACCTATTTTTATACTCTATGACATTTTAAAACAAATATTATACCGGACACGAAACAAAACAACATGACATAACTTCTAATACGAACATATAAATATTTGAACAGCCTCACTATATTTGATTTTACATAATGGAACAATGGATTATATTAAATTAATTTTGTTTAGCCAATATTGATGTATTTGTTTAGTATTTAGTTTGTGGGAAGGTACAGTCGAACAACTTCCCGCTAGACCACCATAAGAGCGAGAATCGCTCAGCAATACATCGTCGCTTCCAGTGTTACTTTACATGCACATTGACACTCGTATACAAAATCAGTTTCTAGTGTGCCTCGACTCTATGAGCGAGCCAAGGGATATTTTTTCAAACTGGTCCAGCGCCGACTCGTTTGATTGTACACTTAAAACAAAAATTATTTTTAAAACGATATGCCTGAAATAGAATCTTTGCGAAGAAATGGAAACCTCAATATCACACCATATACCAACCCTTCTGGCCATAGTGGTATAGTAGGCCAAATTCTCATATTTATCTAGAATGGTATTGTAACAAATTAAAAGCCATGTACAGCTGTGGACTGCAAACTGCATGATACTCGACACAGATATAATCAATAAAACGTCTTTAATATACGGCCCCTTATACCGTAGCAAGGGGTCCCTCAGACCGCACAAACGGTCTCTCAGACCGAAAACAATCTGAACAACTCCACGTCACAAGGTGTCCAGCTTACATACTCGTTATCTCTTATTTGTGTACCGGACATGTTATCACGACGGCCGGCGATAAAATATACGTGTAAATACTGTCCCCAACTAGTACTGTTGTTTAGAAAATTGTTACAAGCTCTTGGGAATGTATAAGTGGTCCTGTGATTGTTTCGATTTCCTGGTCTCATTGGCTCAGGTTGGAAGTACTGTAAATCGAAGAGTATTAACAAATAAAATACGAGAGTGAATGAAGCAAGATCTCATAAGACATAGGTCAGAAGTATTCTAAGCCAATAGGCCTGCATAAAAAAATATGATAAATTATGAAGCAAGAGATATGTCAGCGTTGCAGTCAATGACGGTCCGTAGTCTCTATAGATCTACTCCTTCGAGAAACAGGCATGAGTCTTTATATGTATTAGTCCTTTTATCGAAAGGATACTAATACCAAACTAAGTAATAAGATTTAGAACTTTAAATAGTTCATTTGTTAAAAATGTTTTTTTTTGTACTGCCTGGGACGGGCTTCTTCTTACTATGAGAAGGATACGGTCAATAGTCCACCACGCTGGCCAAGTGAGGTTCGGCAGACTTTGCATATCCTTCGAGATCATTTTGGAGAACTCGCAGACATGTAGCAAGTTTCCTTATGAAGTTTTCCTTTACCGTTTAAGAAATATGGCAAATTGTAACCGTTAGATGGCGATGTTTGACATTGAGACATCAAATTAATTTGTTTAACACAACCTAAGAAAACTACCTGTAACTTATAATTCCTAAGCACATAGACGCATTACTGACAAAGTACAGTCGCACACAGATGCACTTGTTCGTCACTCATATTTACATAAGTTTATCATATGCACACATTGTCCAACCGTGCACTAACACTTGAGCACACAAATGTACCTTGAACAATTTTTTCTAGTGTAAACATTTTTGTTTCTGCAAACCATTAGGTAAACCAGGAAGTGGTATACTTATTTATTTTGTGATAGTATATTTCCCTATACTATACTGGTCGTAACCCTATGGCACTTATCAAAAAGCTCAGTCACTCAGAGGGCGATGGATAGAGCTATCTATGATCGTTACCTTGCGGGATGAAATTTGAAATGAGGAGATCCACAGGTGGACTAAAGTCGTTGGTATAGCTCTCCAAATAGCAAGTTGGAGTGACAGTGGGAGAAGAAATGACTCGAAGAACCATGTTTTTAAGACCACTCCTTTTACTTGCTAAACAATTTATAATAATATATAGAATAATGAATAAATTGTAAGGAGCTGTAACTGTTACATCTCCTTACAAATTATCCTAGAGGGATAAGCCCCATGCAAGATTTTAAATAATTTAGTTATTTATTTACTTTATGCAGGTACCTCGAAATCTAAACCTACTTCAGTAAAAAATAGTCTACTATTATAGACAGAAATACATCGATATGATGTCACATCGTATACAATGACTTTCACTTCTTGATATACAAGTAAGTAGGCATTAAAATAATAAATAAAGGTTTACTACAAAGACCACAACTCGATGAAATTTCGCACTCCCGGTAACGCCACCATATTCAATAGCAAAATAGACTATTACGTGATCAAATTAATCATAGATGGCGTTAGATAACTAGAAATAGTTTACATTGTAGAGGTATATCTTTCGCTTGTAGTAGTCTACTATTATAGACTATCGTCGCTGTAGGTATTTACGTGTGTATGTATTTTGTTTAATAATATGTCATGTAATATTTTTTCGCAGACTGCATCATCCCTATGATTGCTTATTATGATTACAAAATGCTAAAGATTTGTAACAAAAGATTAAGAAGACAATGAATCACGATTATTGTTTAAATCATACTTGATAAAAATCCATTGAAATATTAAATAATATTGTACAGCATACCAAAACTCTTACTTAATTTTCGACTTCAGATAATAATAATAATATTGCTGCGATCCATAACAAATCGAATGACTCTTGTATTTTTTTATTACTTATCTTTTCGATTACCTGAAAGATCAAGATAAAGTTTATCACTAGATGTCCTGAAACATCCTCTATCCGATATTTCACACTTAATCTAATCTAAAATCTACAGATGATGTCATTATAATATGTACATTTCCATCTAAAATGAAAATATACATGTTAGAGCATATAAGCAACGAAATTTGATAAAGGCTATCGCAGATACAAATTAAATCATGTCTCTATTTATATGTTTTATTCCTTGTGCAAGCAATTTAAGAGCAAAATATTTTACTTAGCCTATAAATTTTCAATGATATAGAAAAACATTGTTCAGGCTAGCGCTCTAAGGCGTTATGAACCTTGCAATATTTAAGGTAACATACATACATAGACTCACGCCTGTTCCCCGGAAGGGTAGGCAGAGACTACGGAACGCCATTTGCAACGATCCTGACATATCTCTCTTGCTTCATTCACTGCCATCAAATTTGTTATGCATGCTCTAGACTAGTGTAAATTACTTCAATACTACTAAGAGACCGGTAAACTATACAATTTTACAAATTTCTGCCCACCGCTGTCGCGGCGTAGTGATAGCCCCCACAACCTCATTCATAATAGTCACGATCTTTAAACCGATGGATGCGATGCGATGGTGATGTTATTATATACCTTTCGGTAGACATAACATTAGATAATGTCATCGATACTGACCGAGTTACTTTGTACCCTAAAGAGTTTTTGAAGTCTTTAGAATAATCAGGAGTGTCTTCACACAACTTGAGACAGAAAGTAGATTTGTGTTACCCCGAATTTAACGCGCGCGAAGCCGCGGGCAAAAGCTAGTAATTCATAAATACAAATAGTACGAGAAAACTCTTGAGACATTTGTATATTTACGCGGTTTCCAAAGAGAAGTGGCGACGCAATTTTACAACTCATAAAACTCTGCGATAAACAAACAATTATTTCCAAACGTTTGTAGACCCGTGTGAAAATACACAACCAGTTGTAACATCGCGCTTTAAAGTTCATAAAGAATTATGAAAACATTCATAGAAACATAAACTTACGCTTATAAGAAAACAGTTATTAGTGGGTACTGCTAGATGTTCCAAGTCCTTTTTACTGTAATTTGTTGGTTGTAAAAGTCGCAGCAATAAAATTGATAATCCGAGAACTATCCTTACAAAACAGTCTGCTTGTATGACACAGCAATTTCATTTAGATGTTTTCGTACGTACCTATCAGAGATCTTTGTTGAGAGTACAATGACTATATTTGGCAACAATTAGAGTAAATCTCATCGTCCTACCGTAAACATTTTTACATCTAATTCTGAATGAAATCGCTAAATAATTGTGCGTTTTTCACTGCATTCATCATTGTCGTTTTAGCATCATCCCGGGTGCATCTGAGACTTTCGTCTTTGAGTGCGGGATCTGCTTTCTAGTCTGACCAGATTTGAAGAAATATCAGTTTTCCATAGAGCAACCAACATTTAGACTTTTACAACTCAGGGTCGAAAATTAGAGTACTCCACAAAATCTTGGCAGATTATTCGCCCATTTCTGAAAATTTACAATCCTCCGCGACAAAGGGACTATTAATAGTGTGTGAGAATTAATTTAAAATAAAATAAAGGGAAGACTAGATTGTAAGCGATAAAAAACTAAATTAATTGCGTTTAATTCCGAGAAGACGTTAGTCACACTTTCTTCAAGACATACAAGGGAGACGGTGAAATGGCAATTGCTGGCGATGACTCAGTAATTAACGCTGAGTCAAAATACATATCATTGGTAGACAAAGAATTTAAGACTTAGATCTGAAACACTAAGGTGTTTTTCCTTTGTACATAAAATAGAGTCTTTCTGCCGGAGTATATTATTCTGTAAATAATTTGTTGACGCAGAGAAATAGAAAATGTTGTGATTTAAAATGTTATGAATAATCGTCTCTCGTCGTTCCATTATCAGGACATCAATTAAATAAATAAAATTGTGTTATAACTGGATCACTTTTGGGTATAAATCACGTAATTTGACAATAATTAGACCAATTATTATTTTAAATGTTAATATATTAAAAAAAACCGAGGTGAACATCTAACGTAGAAATCTACAGAAATATGGACTCAGCCAACCTTTCATGTATACAATCTATATCTTACACAAGAGGACAAGCAATACCTCAAACACTATTTATCTAAAATTAAACATCAAACATCTTGAAGTACTATCTAGTATCTCAATACAGAATACAGCAGTACCGAATGCGTTAACCGTTACGCGATCACCCGTGTTACTAAGCGCAGAGCTCAGCTGAGCTATGCTGCGCTGCATACCACTTGAGTGAAGCGCAGTTCCATTGTGCTCCGGCATTGCGCTACTCATAATAATGCTAATGACCTAATTAGGTTTATTACAAGTAGTTAGGGGTCTGCAATTGTGGGTAGCTTTTTAGGGATATTGTAGACAGACAGTATAGCATAAGTTATTTAATACATAATCGCCTGTATATTATGAGAACAACAATCTGTATATAAGTTCGAACAAGACGGAAATAGAAAGCATACAATAATTAATAGAACTTCAAATTGTTTTGTCTTTTTGTTTCTAAGTATTTGGTAATAGTTCGTAATTTTTCGTCGTCAATGCAAAAAAAAAAAATAACATGATAGGGTCAATTAAGTGTTTAAAATATGTATTATTCTAAGTATAACGCTATGACGATGACGATTGTTCTAAGTAGGTCAAGGTATATCTAAATGAGTTATAAAAACAACGTTTCAAACACACACTGACTAGACGGTGTCTGACATAAGGTGCGTTGGGGTAAGATCGTGAATGGGGGAAGACCGTTTTCTTTAAATATTTACCGAATTCGTAGCGATTTTTCTAATCTGGCAACAGAACGCAAGACGCCATTTTATTCCCCACCTCTCTGCAGTCCGTGTCTGAGGCTAAGTCACGTCGTTTGTGTGTTATGGCTGCTCAAACAAAACTAGCGTATTTTCTCAAAAAACTCATTATCCGATCTTACCCCCAGCAACTTGCTACTGGTGTTTTGGTGAGTACTAACAGTTTTTATAAAGTAAATGAAACATTTAGTGGTCAAAGAATAAAATCTCTCTTGAATGTTATATTTAAAGTGGGCTAAATGTAGCTGTAGGCTGAGATCCGCACTTACCCCACACAAAAAAATTATGGCAAAGATCGAGTTAAGACTATCCGATCTTAACCTGTGCTGAAAATGCATGTGATTGTCAAACTTTGTTTAAAATTCTACCATTAACCTGTTGGTTTCGTGATAAAATAGTTTTTTTTTCATGGTATAGGTTGGCGAACATCATACGGATCGCGTGATGTAAAAACGATTACCGCCGCCCATGGACACCCGCAACACCAGGGGATTTACAAGTGCGTTGCCAGCCTTAAGGAAAGGGAGAGATGAAGAAATGGAAAGGGTAGAAGGAAAAGGATGGGGATTCGGGCTTCCAGCATTCTCACTCTCCGAACGAAAGATGATAGTATAAAAAATATCACTTCTAGTCGATATTCTGCAAAAGGATAGTATAGTACTACTCTCCGTGTCGAGCCGGCCCATTCATGCTGTTTAGCACCCATAGTATAAGCACTAAGATAAGCATTAAGATATTCTATCCCATAATCCTTTAATACTGAATTTTATGATAGTTAAATTCAAATACTATAAATACTTAATTAAAAGAAGCTCATAATCTGTAAGAAAGTAAGACATATACGTATCATATACGCATAGACTTATAGAATAATACATACAAATACTTAATATGTTAGTATTTAAATAAATAAACGATGACATAAAAGAAGTTTTATTTAAAAGAAGTTTTTATTAGTACAATAATAATTTTAATAAATTATTGAGACCAACATTAACAAACCAGGTGACCCATTTGGAACACAAACATTTGAGAACCTCAGTAATTTTTGATTTACTCTGATGGGGTAACATCGGATGCTCAAATGGTAAAAAAAAATATATATACTTTTTAAGCTAAGTTTTTAACTATTATTAAGTTATACCAGAAAAATATTACAAGAGGAATAAGACCGGATATTTTTCTTTTATACACTGTGTGTTCTGACCCACAGGACCGATTTTAAAACGTTTCCGATCTTTCCCCATCAACGTCCGAACTTATACGTGGTTTTTGAAATTAATGTTTGTACTTTAAACATCCCTTACACATCAGTCGTTTAGCATAGTTAAATATAAAAATATTGATCTGATAATTTGGTTTTCTATTAACGATTTTGACCAAAACTCAATATGTTAACCGTAATACGTCTCAAGAAAAAAAATATTTTCGAACACTTGTCAAACACAACGAAAAACCATCCGAACTTACCCCAACGCACCTTACATACATACATACATAGACTCGCGCCTATTTCCCGGAGGGGTAGGCAGAGACTACGGAACGCCATTTGCAACGATCCTGACATACCTCTCTTGCTTCATTCACTCCCATCAATTTTCTCATGCATGCTCTTCTGTTTAGGGTACTTCTGACAAGTTCTGACCGGTCTTTTTTTAGGATGTCTCCAATCTGGTCAGAGAACCGATGGTTGGTATCTGATATAGCTACTAAAACCGGAGTTACCTCAGGAACCACTTAAAAACTCAGTCATATTTCACCAAAAGCACTTTGCATTTCCAATTCAGTTAAAAACAAAAAGCCACACAGTCAGACAAACGCAAACCAGACATACTTGAGTCTCTAAGAAAACAAAGCTACAATATTCCTGTGAACTTTAAAAGCTCTCGACAACGATTTCGTGCCTTAAAACAATGGAAACACACACCGTGTCAAGTGTCAGTAACAAGCCCTGCTTTCTTCCATACAAAATACATTATACCATACTACAAATACATAGCTGATTGACAATTTTAGACTTTATCGTTATAGTCTTAAAGTTGAGTTTCTATTTTACAGGATGTTATATGGACACCTTTGATTTTGTACCACTTGAAAATGCGTTCAACTTTTGTATGATTGTTATTACGATATTTTTGGATTGGACGTTTTATTTATTAGTCTGGTAATGTTATATTGTAAGTAAAAGGCTTGGGCGCCACAAGCGATACCGTTTATTTTGAGAGCACATCGGCTATTAGAAGTATTTTATAAATGATGCAATGAATACAAGCTCGTGGTATAAAATTATCGATGGTAAGACATTTAATTATATTTGATAGAGTTACCTTGAAGTATTCATGTCTAGAAGTCTGGATATGACGAGCAAAAGCAAGACTGCTATGAAGAAGACTAGCCTTAGTAATTGTTTTAGCGCTAATGTAGTACCTATAGCATAACTTCACGCATTTTATCCCCGAAGGGGTAGGCAGAGGTATATTAAACACCCACACTTCGCCAGTTAGGTTTCGGTCCCAATGTAATAGGGGGCGAGCCTATTGCCATCTACCGGGCACATTGTTAAGCGAGCAATAATTAACATTTTTAATTTTTAATACACACAAAACTTCGAAAAGTCAGAGGTCACACACCTCTGACTTTTTGTGTGTACCTGGGGATGGAACCCGAGACCATCGTCTCGGCAGTCCGTTACGTACACCACTGGGCTACCGCCGCTTTTTTTACCTATAAACTTCAGATAAAATTTATTCGTAAGGTAAAGCAAAACAATCTCAAATAAAATATGCTCTTAATAATATAGCTTTGTAAGTAAATTACAATTGCTTTTAGGCTAAATATAATTAACAAAATACTTTCTTTATAAGATTAGGCACGAAATTCAATTGTGATCTCATGTTCACGGATGGTCTAGAGTCCATCGAACCCAGCTAAACAGTCATCATCACCAACTACTGCAACCAAATGCAGCAGCAACGCAACTTGATCCACGTCCCAATAAGCGTATATTTCTTGATATAATTTAACGTCACGGTCAGTAACTGGTTTTAGTTTCCGTGTGGGCGTCAAGTAACCTGCCACAACATCATAGTTGTTAATCTTAAATTCCCTACAGGGTAACCACCAGCATAGCAATACAGGAAGCTTGTAGAAATACTTTCGCTGACAGATAAATTAGTTTGATGGTGATACACTTTCGCGACGAATGAATTCTGCACATTATACAATAAACAGCTTTACTCGTTATTTTTTGTTGGTATATCGTGTTTTCTAATAATGAATACTAATTAGATCAAAGTTCATGAAAACCTTTAAAGCTGTACCGCGGTTAGATTAAGGTTTTAATCATCGTGCAATTGCATTTACTTTATCTAGTGTAAAATCAAATTCATTTAGGTTACATGGTAATAGACAGATGAAAATAGGACTATATTTGGAATACTAGGGCCACCATATGGCTATCTGGAAGAAACTCATGCCACTATTTTGTATTTTATCAAGCCAAAAGCACTCTGCATCAGTGACTTAAAATAGCAAATAATATTTTGTCAAGTTAGAAAATCGAAAATCTTAGATGCAACTGGAATAAGTACAAGGCAATTAGCACGATGACGATTACTTTAAACTGCATAGATAAGTAAATATATAGTTTAGTCTGCATGATAGTAATCAATAGTTACTTAAGTGGAAATCCTTCGGAACTCCGCCGCGGTTCGCTGTGTGGCTGCAACCATCTGGGTTAGAATCGTCTATACCGCTGGTATGCACGCTATCAACATTTGTGCAGCTGTTTCATAATTAAGTTAGCTTCCTATACACATTCTTTATACACCAGTAACTTGACAAAAGTCATAGTTGACCTATTTCGAACCAAGACGGTGTAAGACAGACAAGATATGGTATATGTAAGGAAACTGCGGGTAAACTTTCTGATATAGGTATCTAGATTTTCGAGCTTAGGAATTAGGAATAAGACGTTAGGAATTACTTTTCAGAAATTTACATACAATGAATTCAAAACATACATACATACATAACGTCACGCCTTTTATCCCCGAAGGGGTAGGCAGAGGTGTATTTCTACACCCACATTTCGCCAGATATACTTTAGTCCCACGTAATAAGGGGCGAGCCTATTGCCGTACCGGGCACATTTCCAGACTCAATTCAAAACAGTATTGGAATAAACGTGTGTGCATCGCTCTAAGTAATAAGCCGCGTGGGATTCGAAATGAAACTCTTATTTGACTTCTTAGGAGAGCACGTAAAGCTGTTATTCTCGGCTCTTATGATAGGACAAAAATAGTTAGGCAATTTTGGAGGCCTTTGGGCGGTCTGAAAAATCCGACACCATAGTTGGCCACACACACGAGAAAAAAAAGAAGATTGACTGTTAGACTGCGAGTGACCGCTCAAACCTACCTACACCATGCGTACAATCCACTATCACGTCTATCACATAAAAATAATTTATAAAATAATGTATTTAATAATCAATTTGATGGCTACCAAGTTATCGCTAACTTATAAAAACTTTTTCAATTTAAATATATGGGCCTAATTATAAACAAAAATATGCAAGTAATGACACAAACTGCCACCTGCCGGTCAATAATTAACCAAAACTCGATACCGTTAAAACTGTAACGCGAAAAGCGAAATGGATTGAATGCGATTGCCGCACCGAGATAATTATTATGTCGGCTCATAGTTATGTACAGTTAGGTAATGGGATATGGGCACATGCATTTCGATATTATAGCGTATGTATATCTTGTACTTTATGCAATATGGAGATATGATGTCGCTATTTTTTAGTGAAGTGCATATGCATTGTAAAATATAGGGTAAAGTTTAATAAAAAAGAGACTTACGCGTTCGAGTCCAGAGATATTTAGAATACCTAAGGAGAATTTAGTTATTCCATAACGTTTTATGAAATTGTTTAATAAGTGCCCTGTAACGGCAATAGGCTCGCCCCCTATTACGTGGGACCTAAAAATTCATGGCGAAATGTGGGTGTAATATTTACACCTCTGCCTCGGGGATACAGGCAGTGAAATTCGTTACCTAGTTATAATGAGTGTTGTTATTTACGTCAGCTTGTTTCTAAGACCAAGTTTTTATTCCTAGTTTAAATGAATATTACTATTACTTGTATTCTATGCCGTGTGGTTGACGGCATAGAATACAAGTGTCACCACCCCCTATCTTCCCGTGGGTGTCGTAAGAGGCGACTAAGGGATAACACGATGCAAATACCATCTTTGCGTAGAGACGGGAAACTCGACATCAAACCCTATACGACTGCCTCGTTGGTCTCGCGGCATAAATGTGCACAATGAATGTAATATATTTCATTACTACTTAACGTTTTAATAGAAATACAGTCTTGCAAAGACAACCAGTGGGACACTGACCGGTCAATAGGCAACTTTTACTTTTATTATAATTTACCTCTCGGGTTCGATCCCCGGGTCGGGCAAAGTGTTATTGGGTCTTGCCGTTAGGAAATTCTCAGTAGCAGCACGGAGTCTGGTAATGTGCCCGATACGGCAATTGGCTCGCCCCCTATTACGTGAGACTAAAATAAATCTGGCGAAAAGTGGGTGTGGAAATACACCTCTGCGGCCTCTGCCTTACATACATATATATCGCCATACATACATATCGTCACGCCTTTTATCCCCTTCGGGGATAAAAGGCGTGACGATATGTATGTATGTATGAATATTATCGATGTCTAGTAAATGCCAACGTTATACCTATTGGGTTTACCCAAAAAGCAACAATAAAGGCAGCGATAGCCTAGGAGAGATACTATCAGACTGTCAAACACACACCACTGACGTTTCGAAGTTATGTGCGTATTAAATTGTTAATTATCGTTTACCCCGTGCCTCGGAGACCAGGCTAACCTATCGCCTGTCACGAAGATCTTTGTCATTCTACTGATAATTAATACTATGTCAGTCATTTTGGGAACGCAGTAGTTAGTGTATTTTATACTGTAATTCTTCATTATGTAACGGATAGAGATGAGATGAATTTAGTACTTACCCAGCTCGGCCAAAATATTAACTTACCATTTTTATGAAATTAAACGTAAAAAGGCGTAAAATTAAAATGCGTAAATCGTGTAATAAATAAAAATTACGCGAAACGCAATTACTTTCTATTAATTTTCATATCAATACCACGAAACGTAGGGGTCATTGACCGGTTACATAACACATATGCAGACGCACAGATCTTTTTGTAATTACATATATTCTTAGTAGGTACAGTTAACAAAAAACTTTTTATGGAATCATCATCTTGGTATAGTTAGCAAAAAACTTTTCGAGGAAAATGTAATTAGATGTTTTGTATTTTTTTTTCTCATGTTAAAGTAATGAAGTACCTACTATTATTATAATTGAATAGGCGTAGATCAGAAAGTCAAATCGTATGCTAAGATCTAACAAGATAAGAATACATGCCATTATTATTCTTAATCATATGAAACTTCCAAGTTAAGTATCGTGTCATGAATTTGGAATTAGGATGGGTGGCTGTTTAACTAAATCATGCTACTGTATTTTTTTATTTACTTACATATATTGACATCTTTCATTAATTTATTTTGTTGATGCCGAAATTTTTGCACTAAATCTAGATTATTTTAGTAACAAATCTAGCAAGTACCTTGTCTCTTGCAACCTTAAATGAGACAAGAATTTAGATGGGTGACCGACTTACAAAATCATAAATTTTCACTTTTTGATGTTTACCAACAATTTTGATAACAATTCAATAAATTATTTGAATATCTTTGCCTAAAATCTAAGTGACTGCCTCCGTCGTCCAGTGGATAGCGTATGCGACTGCTGATCGGAGTTAACCAGTAACACTTTTGCCCGACCCAGGTTCGATTCCCGAGTCGGGCAAAAGTGTTACTGGTTTTTGCCGAATTCTCTGTAGCAGCACGGAGTCTGGTGATGTGCCCGGTAACGGCATTAGGCTTGCATTACGTGGGACCTAAAATTCATGGCGAAATGTGGGTGTAATAGTACACCTCTGCCTACCCCATCGGGGATACAGACGTGAGTCTATAAAAAATAAAAATAAATATATAAGTTATTTTAGTAACCAAGTAATTAAAAGCGTTAGAATGTTAACAACATTTCAATGGACGCAGATGCCACACTTTCTATAATTGCCTGAAACCATGTTCTGGTATATGTAAGTTAATAGCTGCGAAATATTTTAATTGCCACGCGAAACAACAGTTTAACATGTTAAGAGTTTCGATTGATACCCATAAAATGAAAGTGATGACCAGATAATTGTTGACTAGAGGATTCCCGCAGTCATTTTTATTTAACGGTTTTTCCCGATCCCGGGGGAATTTCGGGAAATCCCTTCTTAGTGCACCCCTACGGTCCCAAAGGAAAATACATGGCAGATATCAGCTTCTTGCGCGCAATAGTTTTGGCTGTGGGTCTATTAGTCAGTCAGTCAGTAACGCAAGAATTTTATAAATACAGATAGCGCAGTGGTCATCCCTGCAACAGAGTTGTAGTGTTGAAGTAATTCTGGTGCGATTCTCGCACGAGACAGCACTATCTGAATTTATCATCATAATAAACGAAAGGTAGTAGTTAACTAATTAAATGTAATAAACATAATCCGAGGTTTCACGTTCTAAACAAAGCTGACATTGTTTAAAATAACCGAAATAAAAAAGAACACCATTTCTAATTTTTATCCCTAAATTAATCAAACCATAATTCTATAAAACTATACTTTTCTCCTTCCCGTTATGTTTTTCCGGACTTATTATATCCGTCTACGAGGTCTTATCTGTCTGTACAATAAAATTCATCAAATTCGTTTCAGCCGTTTGGAGGGTAAAGTCTAAAACGACATACTTTTGCATTTATATTGCTGGTGGCTACAGTGTGTGCACAATAATAAACTACCAACCGCAGTATTTTTAAAAACATGAGATTTATTCGCATAAAATAAATAACTATTAGCAATATGAAATAAAATGTTCTTACTATTAAACTAATACAGGAAACCTCCATAGAATTGCACATACCTGAAACAGAAAACATATAATATTTATTTTATCTTCGCACGGAAATTTTCTACAACAATAACTTGTAGTCGTAATAAGAAAATAGCGACCACAATAGACCACAAATCGACCACGGTGGTCGTAAAATTATTATTTGTATTAATATCAGCGTGTTTCAGTATATAAGGAATTAGTTTTGTCTAGATGTGTCATGGAGTTTATGAATAATTGCTAATAATATGTATGGTTTTCTTAGTAAGTTGTCAAGGCTGGTAATTAAAATGTATATGTTACTCGCTATTTTCTTAGAGATACGTTTAAATATCAAAGTATTTTCAAACATTATTTCAAGTCATATTTTACACCAATAAGGGTAGAATATTATAGTGGGACATTAATTATTGCTCGAATTTAAGACATAGAAGCTTTAACAAAATATGCATAGTGAAATTACATAAAAAATATGCATAGGTAACAGGCTGGAACTTAGCATCGATTTATTTTTAGAACAGTATGTGTTATGCAATAACACCTTTTCGGTCGCTCGAAATTTGAAGTAAAAAAAAGTTTCACACATGACTATAGGTATGCCCTAAGGTATGCAGTCTGCAAACCTGCACTTGGCCAGCGCAGTGGAATATGGTTTAAACCTTCTAATAGTGAGAAGAGGCCCGTGCTCCGCAGTGTGGGAGAGTATTCATTATTATGATTAATCAAATGCAATGTTGTCCAATACGCCGATAGCAATATTATGAAATTTGATACTAATTAACAATGCGTTTTATCTGGCGTCACTATTATCTGTTGTTAAAGAAGGAATAATTTTATTGTATTGAACAAGTCTTGTTTTCCGCAATACAACAGATTCAATCACAAAAATTTGAATAAAATACATGATTGATTTATATGTCACAAAAGAGTAACAAAGTAACAAACATATTATCTAACCAAGAAAACAATTTGAAAGTTAAAAAATTATATAAAAAAAATGTATACAATTAAATAATTTAATAATAGTATAACAAACAAAAAAGGTAAACCCATTGCGAGTAGTTTAAAACAAACAAGCATTGTTCATTCTCGTCTCAAAATAGCACGCGTATTATTTAATGTTTTGTGTACATGGAAAATAGTGCTAAAATTTACAATTATTCGTCATCATCAGCAAAAATGATTCGTCTATGTCATCGCAACGTTATTTATATTACCGGTTGCATCTAAGGTCTCCGCGTTGGAGTCCGGAGCTTTCTAGTTTATCCAGATTTGACAGAATTCTCCACTTACCGACTGTGTTCTGGGCAAAAAAAACGAAGGTCACTTTAGTTTTTGGGTAAATACTTTTCAAAATATCATCCATGTTCACTAATAATCTTAATATATAAAATCCTTGCCTTACTGACTGACTGACAGACACGCTATAGCCGAAACTATTGGGCGCAGGAAGCTGATATTTGGCATGTATGTTCCTTGGGGACCGTAGGGGTGCACTAAGAAGGGATTTCCCGAAATTCCCACGGGATCGGCCAAAACGGGTAAATTAAAAAAAAATGCAGGCGTAGCTGCTGGCGTCCTCTAGTCATAATACAATCTTAAAACTTTTTTCGTTTACTGTCCCACAAATGGTTAAATAAGGCAGCAATAGCCGAATGGAAAGACCGACAGACTGCTACGCAGAGGGTGTCGGGTTTGAATCCACGGCACGCACCAATGATTTTTCGAAGTTAGGTAAGTGCGTATTAAATTTGTTAACTATCGCTTGCTTATCAGTGTGTAAAACATCGTTAGGAAACCGTGTCTGAGAGTTCTCCATAATATTTTCGAAAGACGTGAAGTCTGCCAACCCGACTTGGCCAGCGTGGTGGACTATGGCCTTACCCTTCTCATGGTGAGAAGAGGCCCGTGCCCAGCAGTGGGACAGTAGGTATATAGGGGCTGATGATGAACGGTCAAAAATAAAAAGCCATTTTTTTGGTAACGTTTCACTTGACAAACATTTAAATAACAGACATAAAGAACACCCAGCATCGAAACAATTTGTGGTTGACACAGTGTTGTCCTGTGGTGAACTTACAGCAAAAACGACCAATAAAATCTTGCGGTTTTTCTTCAGTGTACTCGTAAAACATGAGAACAGTTTAAATCACAGAACTAGTTCTCTTAATGACGAGATCTGTCAACGAGACAACGTAATTACGCGCGAGCTTTTTCGGAGAAACTTCTACTCTATTGTACCTAATCAATTACTACAAGGCTGGCTGAAATACGAAGTAACTATTTAGTAATCTGTGACTGAACCTTGTCTAAAAAAATAAAGCCAAATACTGTTTACTTTTTTTAAGAGCCTGTGTCGTCCCACTGTAGGGCAAATGCCTCCACACTCTTCTTCCATAAATCCCTGTCTTTTCCCACCTGTAACCAACCCATTTTGAAGGAGTCTAGCTGAACATCTCCGCAAAATATTGTTATTAGTTTAACATCTCTAATATATAAAATTCTCGTGTCACAGTTTTCGTTCCCATACTCCTCCGAAACGGCTTGACCGATTTTGATGAATTTTTTTGTGCTTATCCGGTATCTATGAGAATCGGCCAACATCTATTTTTCAAAAAAAAAAATTTAAAAAAATTAAAAAAAAATTTGCAAAGCAACGTTTGCCGGGTCAGCTAACATTTTTATATAATTATACCATTATAAAGACCTTACCGCTATAAGCATTTTCCAACAATAATAATAATAATAATCCATTTATTTGCAAAGAATATAGGTACATACATTAGATGACACAATTAATAGTCAAGTGACCAAGCAATCTTTAAATGAAGATACCACGTTTATGGGCAGGAAATAAATAACGACACACGCTTTTCTATCCGTCAAAAGAAATGTGATGTGTTGACGACATTTGAAATTCTTCTAAGCGATAGAACAGCTAGTTTTCCAAACATGTAGACAATAATCGATTTTAAACTTTCGCGATTTGTATACATCATAGAAATTAATTTAGCGGGTCTTAATCGCGTTAACTTAAATTATTTAAGGTATAAATACCTATTTGTTACCGACGTTTCGCTCGTCTTGCACCGAGCGTGGTAGACAATAAATCTCTACTTCATTAATTCCTTTTAATGTCACTGCAATCAATTGTTCTCAATGTGACAAAAAAAGTGCAGTGAAGTGAACTAGAACATTTTAGTTCCTTGTAAGTAGAAAGCTTACTGCGTGGGAATACGGGTTTCAGAGTAAAGACCTTGCTACATCAAACGCTTAGTAGTTTGTGTTTTTGTAAATGTGAATTATACGTAGTTATATTAGTGATGTGCGTTGCTCGCTGCGGATAAATATCCGAAGTGAATGTACTTTTAAAGTGGCGGTTATTTATGCAGAAGATTGGCGATTGGCGAAAGATATACATAATAACCAATTAAATAGGAACCAATATTACAAGTAAGTAAGTCCTGATATCGTTCGAAGCTTATTACTTTAAACTTATGTGATAATTATGAGAAAGTGACAAGTGTCACTTTTGATACAAATTGTATCGTTATAAATTTCTCATTTACTCATAATCTCTTTCTCGTCTATATTCAGCCCAAAGGTAGTTTTTACTGACTTTGTGTCCACTGCGAAAAAAAGATACGTATAAGAAGGTACGTATATTTTTTGTACAGGTTTGATGTATATAAAAAAATATAAACAAGAATATAAAATGAAATATGATTGTACTAAAAATGTGAAGCAGATATTAAAAGAAAAGTATTACTCAGATCCACAACAAACAACGTCTAGATACACCTCCCGCATAACAAAAATAATGAGGTACCATGTACTCGATTACTCTGTTGCATCGAAATCAACAACCAGTTCTGTATGCTCGGCACAGGTGCTCATTGCTGATTCGCGATGGATACTAGATCATTTAAATGATTTCCTAATGCAATATATTACTGAAAGGAAATTTATATTGCCTTCCTACTGCCTCTTACTACTTTTGTAGCTTATACGCCATGAATTTGTTATTATATTGTTGTTATGTGATAGTGTTTTAAAATTGGATGGAACTGCCAGACTGCCGACAAGCTACGAAAATCTAACAGAATTTAAGATATATATTATCTGCAACACTGACATATTATAGCATATTGAATTTCTAATTACAATTAAAAATTATAGTATTATTATGTGCATATTATTATATAACTTTATTGCTATTTATATGTATTTTGCTTTAATTAAATATTTATTCACGTATGTTTATTGCTAGATATTAATACATTACTTATTTATATATAAATAATTATCTATACCTATATTTTCTGATATCTCTTCCGTGAGTCACTAGAGGGCTCAGTTGAAAATCGGCGCCAGGTATGCGCCTGGCACATGCCGAATTGGGTCCTGTTTTGACTGCTCCCGACCGACCTTTTACTTACTCCTGTCACAGAATAGATAGTACTAACGTACAGAAGGATCACTTCGCAAACCAATTTATAGAAATGGCAACTCTTGCTACTTAGCAACAAAGTGCAATTCAGCTCGCATAAGCACTCAGTGCCTAACGCGATATTCACCTAACCGTTCCCACTCTTTTCTAACACATAACGCTGTCGCTGTCTGGCGCGAAGTGACGCGCTAGCTGTCGCGCTAGGGTTGCCGACTTGCCGCTACTCCTATAATATTTATTCATCGTCTATATACCTACTTGACCACGTAATAATAAATAATTATTCTATAAGTATCTATCCTATCCCACTATTTGAGCTCGTAGAACAAAAACCACAAAAATTCTGGTCGTTTACATGTTCACTATACAAATTCTTAGTTATTTCCTAAACGCGTGGACTGATATACATGATTCAAACAGATAAAATGGTTTTTGAACTAGGTAGATCTTTAATTTGACACCATAATCGTTGGGATATCTCAACAAACAAAAAATCTAATTTTCAAGTTGCTCTCGTAAAATAAAAATAAACAAATTTTCAAGTTGCTTTCGACACACATCCGTTAAATGTGCAATACTTTGCACCAGACTTGTGATGAGACATTTTTGTTGTTCACTATTAAAATTCACGTTATCAGCAAGCTCTGCGCGCGAGCGGTGACAACCAACTAACGACGCGCCTTGAAACTGGAAGCCGCGCGAAAGTGTAGGCACTTATCCCTGTAGGTACGGCCGAGTGAAAGAGGCCTGCTCCTGTCTGCATACATTTATCTTTTCTTTATTACTCTTTGTTCTGTTATATGTTTTTTTTTCTTTGTACTTATGATTGTTCTTAAAATGTATTTTTTATTTTACTTATATGTACCTTGTGTTGTGTGAAGTCAAAATAACTCTTATTACATTTCATTTCATTTCTAATTACTATTGCTTTTGCCGTGCCTCAGAGATAACGTTAATCCAATAGTCCTGTCTGATGATCTTCCAATGTTTCTTTAATTTCAGCATACAATGTCCATACCCAATATTTTTTCGTCTATTTGCAAAAGGCAAAAAAAAAAAAAAAAAAATTTGAAACTACCTATAACTATCCAAAAAATATTCGCACAATTTCCTCGGATACTTTTTCACATCACTAGAGTTCGTTAAAGGTCGTGTTATACATCTAAGGAGGTCGAATTTCGTAACTAGTTATTACCAAGTTTAGTTAGTTTGCACCTTATGTAATTTTAGTGCGTTTGAAGGTTATCTACGTACTTTAAGGTTTTGAGAAAAGGAATGATTAATTTGAAGAGTGTTTAAGGAAAAGGTTATAGCTGTCTTAACACTTTCACTGTCCGACCGCAGACACAATAGAAATTCAATTGTTATGAGCCACATGTGGTTCATGGGACTGGGAATGGGTTAAGGTTTCATGTATGGCTTAGTGATTCAAGTGGTCCCACTGGCTTGTGTTCGATTCCTACTTGGGATAGTTTTTTGTGATTGACTGTTTTTTTCAGCCTGGGTTTTCTTGATATGCGTATTTGAATAAATACATTGTAACGTTAACTGAGATGCTGAATTTATTTACTATCTGTATAGCGATGGATTAACAATACAAATTGTCACTAACCTGTTTAATGCCGTGGGTATCTTAAGAGGTGACTAGAAGAAAATAGTTTTACAAAGAGACAAAATACACTACATAATCCTATAATAAATGTTTTTACACGGTTTCGGACTTTATTTCTTACAAAAATGTTAAATATATTTTATATAGTTAGAGTTTTAAGCTAGATTTTTAAATAGATAAATAAGGTAGTATAAAAATAAATGTGTAAAATTGTTAGTATTTCTATATTATGTAAATTTATAGTGTGTTAATTTCTATTTTAAGATTCTTTTATTGTATTTCTGCATGCCGAATATACGGTGGAACATTTTGTCCTAAAATAATAACCGTACCATCTATGTAACCATGTTTTTGGCAAATAAAGATTCTTTCTTTCTTTCTTATACCAACTCGTCTTTCCAGCGTGGTATAGTAGGGCAATTGCTCCTATTGTCTCACAATGGCATTGTGATGCATATTAGTAGAGGACTATATACTATGTCCAATAGTGGCCCATGTAGCCAGCTGGCAACTGGGTGTAGTTTCAAAAACAAAATTTACATACATACATACACACATAGACCCACGCCTGTTTCCCGGAGAAGTAGGCAGAGACTACGAAACGCCATTTGCAGCGATCCTGACATATCTCTCTTGCTTCATTCACTCCCATCAAATTTATCATGCATGCTTTTCGGTTAAGGGTACTTCTAACCTATCGTTTTTTTAGGATGTCTCCAATCTGGTCAGAGAACGTCCGTCTAGGTCTCCCCCTTCCTCCCGTCCCATTCACACTTGACTTATATAACTTCTTGGTCAGTCTTTCGTCATCCATCCTCTCCACGTGGCCAAACCATCTTAGCATACCTTTTTTAATGGTTGTCACTTCATCTTCTTTTACCCCACAACACTCTCTTATCACACAATACTTTAATCTGTCGTTCAAAGACACTCCACACATACTACTCCATGTTCCCATTTCTACAGCATTTATTCTACTTTCATGTCTATTGCTTTTTGTGAAAAATTTGTAAACTAGTTTAATTTCATTATTCAATCGAACACAGTACACATGATCTAAATCTAAGAAATCTAAACATCTCTAAGGTTCCTTTAGCAAACAAGTTCAGATCACCTAAGTCTGGTTTGTCTAGATATAAACCACGGCGTGGTCGTAAAACGAACGACAATAGGCCAGCGTGTCAAAAAGGTCGCGGGTTCGAGTGCCGGGTCGTTAATTATCAAGAAACGTGCTATGGAAGAAATATTAGTGTTGACTTGATTGTCAGGTAACGTGCCTACGAATATTAGTGTTTTGAACAAGAAATCTATGTACATATTTGTTGTATGACTATATAGTTTTTCGCAGTCCACTGCATGACATAAACTCCTATATGCGTTACGATTGCATTTTGAGTCAATAGGAGAACTTCGGTGTGGTGACCGATTAAGAATACGGAATGTCACCACCCCATATCATCCCATGGGTGTCGTAAGAGCCGACAAAGGGGGCATATTATGCAGAGAACAGCATTGTAAGAGAAGGAAAACTTAATACAAACCCTATACCAACCCGTTTGGCCAGCGTGGTATAGTAGGCCAATGCCTCCTTTCAAAGGAGAGGCTTAGTCCAGCAGTGGACTGTTTAAGGCCGATGATGACTAAAAAAAATAATAAAAAAAAGTGCGGGAGTAGCTACGGACATCCTCTAATAAAATGATACTTACTTTTAAAATAAGATTCTATAATTTTCTTACTCTTTGTTCATCTATTCTATTCCCTACAAGGTATAAGTATATTATAAAGTATAAAATACAATGCCTTCCGCGTCCCGACATCGGTTCTATTTGCATATTTATACATTTGGTTTATTTATTTATTTATTTATTAAAGCTTTATATACACAACGTATACAGGCGGACTTAATGCCATGGGCATTATCTCCCAGTCTACCTTAGAGTGGTGCAGAGAGAAAAGAAGTAGGTGTTATATAAAGAAAATGAATTTGAAATAACACAAATAGGTAATAAAAACTAAATATACATTCACATTAAAACATATATAGGTACATAATTTACATATAATATAAACATACATAGTATAGATGTATTATAGAACTACATACATTCATACACATATAAGAATATATAAATATATATACATACATATGGTATATATTATATACATATTAAACCAATATGAAATTTAAACGACTTATGATACATTCGCTGACTCAGCCAGTAGAAGTTCCTTCACCTTGAACTTGAAAGTATTCTTAGTCTTGGCCATCCTGATTTCAAGAGGGAGGGCATTCCAAAGAAGAATAGATTGGACAGTAAAAGAGGAATGAAGAAAATTAGAGTTATGAGAGGGTACAGTGAGGAGAAGATTATTAGATGAACGGAGGTTTCGTTCATGGTTAGAGCATAAGTATTGAAAGGAGGAAGATAAATACTGGGGAGAAGTTGAAGATGTAAGAATAGTATAGAGGGTAGTGAGAGCACGCAAACTACGGCGCTGACGTATGGGAAGCCACTTTAATTGGGAACGATAAGTAGACACATGGTCATACTTGCGAAGATTGAAAATGAATCGAATGCAGTTATTTAGAAGACGGTCGAGTTTATCAAGGAGATCTGCATTCAGGTCAAAGTAACATACATCACCATAGTCGATGAGGGGGAAAATTAAAGTCTGCACAAGCATTGTCTTTGTCTCAGGTGGTAGAATGTTCCGGAGGCGGTAAAGAGCGCGCAGGGTACCGGTGACCTTTTGACTCACCTGGGTTACCTGGACTTGCCAATTCAGCGTCGCATCTATGTGTAGCCCAAGGTTTTTGACCGCAGGACTCAAATCGATGGTGATTCCATTAAAGACTATAGACGGCAGGGACGATAACTCTAGTCGTTTTAAAATCCATTGACTACCCACAATGATAGCTTGGGTCTTCCTAGGGTTTACAGTTAGCCCAAACTTCTGACACCAGGACAATATAGCTGTTAAGTCGTTGTTAATTTTGTCGATCGCCTCATTGACGTGTTCCACACTTACTTGGGAGTAAATCTGCAAGTCATCGGCATACAAATGGTAAGCGCACTGAAGATTTCGAGTTAAGAGATTTATAAAAATAGAAAATAAAAGGGGAGAAAGAATGCCGCCTTGAGGAACGCCAGAAGTAGTATCACACCATCTCGACGATAACTCGTCGACATGGATCGACTGCTGGCGACCTCGAAGATAATTTGAAAACCAATCCAAAGCTCCAACCGAGACCTTGAGGTGGGAGAGGATAGATAATAGGATATCGTGACTAACGGTATTGAAGGCATTTGAAAAGTCAATTAACACCAGGACAGTGATTTTGGTGTTTTCCATGCCCTCACGAATATCGCCAGTCACTTTGAGGAGGGCAGAGGTTGTGCTATGACCAGGCCTGAAACCTGATTGCAGAGGACTCAACAATTTGTTGTCTTAGATAAAATTTGATAGTTGCTTGTGCGCACAGGCCTCAAGCACTTTGGAAATAAAGGGTAGGATAGAAATAGGACGGAAGTGTTCAGGGAGGGTGGGACTTTGGGTTTTGGGCAAAGGTATTATATATGCCTTGCGCCACAAGGAGGGAAAGGTACCAGAGACTAGGGAAAAATTAATGATGTGGGATATCGCCGACAGTAGATGATCTAGGATCGTCGTTATCATACGACGGCTAATATTGTCACATCCCACAGCATTAGATTTTATGGATAGGATGACCTTTTTGATATCGTCTGGAGACTCTGGAGAAAAGCAAAAAGAATCAATGTTGGGTTGAGGTAACCCCGCTAAATAATTAACAGTGTGACTCACGACTTGGTGATCCAGCGAAGCAGTAGTGGTGAAATATCGGTTGATATCATCCAAGTCATGAGTCCCATGAAAATCAAAATGCCGCTGTTTGCCAATGCCTAGTGTTCCAAGGAACTTCCAGGTACTAGCAGGCGATGTGCAAGAGATATTATTAAGAATATGTCGGCGTTTAGCATTGCGCACCATCTGATTGCACCGATTTCTTGCAGACTTAAAACGCGCCCAATTTTCTTCACATCGGTCCCTTTTGTAGTTCCTGAACGCTCGGTCCCTACGTCGCATTGCCATCCGAACACCCACTGTAATCCAGGGAGCTGGTGGACGCTTCAGTTTCACCCGTTTCACGGGGGCATGGTCGTCGTAAAGTTCACAGACTGCTGCGTTGAAAATATCCACTTTTTCGTCCACCGTGGAGGTGGATACCGGGTTTATGTTGCGAACTGTGCAATAAAATACACTGACTCAGTGCGCACGCAGTAATCCATATTATTCCTAGCTTGATATCCTTATAGGATACGGAACTTGATAAAAACTCAGTTTATTGTTTAACTAGAGCATTCCTGCGGTTACTCCCGCGATATTTAAGGCTACTGCGCCGCTCCCGTCGCTCATAGCGCAATGTTATACTACTACGTTATACTACTAGTCTATAGCCTTCCTCGATAAATGGGCTATCTAACACAGAAATAATTTTTCAAATCGGACCAGTTGTTCCTGAGATTAGCGCGTTTAACCAAACAAACTCTTCAGCTTTACCTATATGTTAGTACTAGATGATGCCCGCGGTTACACCCGCGTTATTTAAGGCTACTGCTCCGCTCCCGTCGCTCATAACGCAATGTTATATAGTTTATAGCCTTCCTCGATAAATGGGCAGTCTAACACTGATAGAATATTTCAAATCGGACTAGTAGTTTCTGAGATTAGCGCGTTCAACCAAACAAACTCTTCAGCTTTATATATTAGTATAAGATTTATCCATGTTTTAGCTCTGATTGCATCGGAGGTATTTGTGTAATCGATAGATAGTTGTAGGATTTGGTTATTCGGCAAGCCGAACGCACCATGAAACAACCAAATATTATTAATAAAAAAAAATTGGACTAGTGCGAGTCGGACTCGCGCACGAAGGGTTCCGTACCATCATCTATGAAAGAAAATTACGTTTGTTGCATGTGTACTCAAATATTTTTTAAGTTTCTACCTGTTTATTAAGATCGAGTAACAAATTGCTTAAAAATTACGTCTGTTGTATGGAAGCCCCCCCTTTATTAAGGAAGGTAATATACAACTACATATTCTGTGAAAATTTTAGGCGTCTACCTGTAACCGTTAGTAATTTTTAACAAAAAAAAAAAAATACGTATATATATGTACCCTTTTAATATTTTCATTTTTGTATTTTTAGTATTTGTTGTTATAGTGGCAACCAAAATAAATAATTTGTGAAAATTTCAGCTTTCTAGCTATTACGAAATAATTCATAAGTGAAACTGAAGTAAACATATTGGGTAAAACTGCTGTTGTAGTGCGATTTCTATATTTTTTCTATATTCTACGGACTATTTGAATTTAGAGTGTTCGCTAGAATGATCGTGAAAATGTTCGGTTCGCAAACAAAGGGAAGGCTCGCTGTTCAGTTACTAGTGAATGCTCAGGTGTATCAGCGCCATAAGACAAAAGACATGGATACTTCCGGGATAACGCTAATGGCCAGCGCCGACTGACGGCACGGCATGCCGCGGGACGCCGCGGCATACTTCGGGACGCCGCGGCATGCCGCGTCATACCGAGGCGTCCAATTGACTGGAATTTAGTATCAATAACACTTCTTGCTGAAGATGAAAAACGACAAATACAAACTGATATGTCGAACAGAAAACAATTCTGGATACATTATTTATGAGAATGAGATTTACTAAAAGTGAATTCAGGAACTTATTTACCTACTGATTACGTCGTGGCACACTGCGGGACGCCGTGGCATGCCGCGGCGACCCGCGGCATGCCGCGACGTGCCGCGGCGGGCTACGGTACGATTGTAACGAAACAAAGTAATATGAATCCTAAACACATTGAAATAAGAATGAAAATGACTTGATCAGTAATAATATCCTTTGCCATGCCGTGCCATGTCGTGCCATGCCGCGACGTCAGTGCGCGCCGGCCTTTAGGTAATAACCATGATGATTTCCTTTAAATAGACTTTAGTATATATGGATTTTCTGATACTAAGAAGTGCATTTTCCTTATTATGACTGATAAAATAGCTACTCAGATAACGTATTGTTTTCTCATTTATTTCATAGAATATGTTATTATACAAGTTACATAAAGATCAATTGCGACTTAGTAACGTTTTTGTTTTGGAATTTTGTCTCGTATGGGTAGGTATCGAACGCACAGCACTTAGCGTAGTATCACAGTGGATTATAAGACTGTGGTAGTATCAAGCTGCAATTAATATTTCTAAACCACACCGCCACCCATTGAGACATTCAGTCAATGCTAAAAGTCCGTTGCTAAAAATCCAATGACGATAACTCTTCATATTAATTAACTGTTTTTTTATAGTCTCACGCCTATATCCCCGAAGGGATAGGCAGAGGTGTATTTATTTATTTATTTTAAGGAAACTCAACATCTTTTAGACAAATACATTACAAGTTGCCTTACACTAACTCTAAGCCAATTACAGAGCTCCACGACATTTCAATTACAGACCTCCAGCTCCACGATATTTTTGTATGGTGGTGGTGTAATTATTACACCAACATTTCGCCATAATTTTTAGGTCCCACGTAATAGGGGGCGAGCCTATTGCCGTTACCGGGCACAACACCAGACTCCGGGCTGCTACTGAGTATTCGGAAAACCCAGTAACACTTTTGCCCGACCCGGGAATCGAACCCGGAATCCGATCAGTAGTTACGGAGGCAGCTCTTCATATATACTCTTCATATATACAAAATATTTTACTCAACTTGATATACAGTCCCTGAAATACATTAACTGGCGGCGAGTGTGACGGCAGGCAAAATACCACTAACAGTTAAACTAACTATATCATTTATTTATTTATAGACTCACGCCTGTATCCTTGAAGGGGTAGGCAAAGGTGTAAATATTACACCCACATTTCACCAAGATTTTTTAGATCCGACGTAATAGGGGGCGAGCCTATTGCCTTTACAGGGCACATCACCAGACTCAGGCTGCTACTGAGTATTCGGAAAAACCCAGTAACACTTTTGCCCGAACGAACCCGGGACCTCCGATCAGCAGTCGCTTACGCTATCCACTGGACCACGGAGGCAGCTCTTCATATATACTCTTCATTTATCCAAAATATTTTACCCAACTTGATATACAGTCCCTGATATACATAAACTGGTGGCGAGTGTGACGGCAGGCAAAATACCACTAACAGTTAAACTAACTACATCATTTATTTATTTATAGACTCACGCCTGTATCCCGGAGGGGTAGGCAGATGTGCTATATTACACCCACATTTCACCATGAGATTTTAGGTCCCACGTAATAGGGGGCGAGCCTATTGCCGTTACTGGGCACCATACTATATCATAAGTTTTAAAAGCACGCTTAAGAAGACATTCACAAAAGCACAGCAGAACCACAAACCAAATTCTATAATTTTACGAAATAACAAACAAAGCTACTGGCATAGCGTCCAGTTATCTAAACCGCGCGTTTGGACAAGCAAGCACGTACCAACATAACAACACATACACACATACATACACACACGATACGACCACCATCTTGCTTTAGATCAAACGGGATAAAACGGGACTAGATACCCGTGTTATTAATATATGATCTTATTAGATCTCAAATTGAAATCTTAATGCTTAACTTAATAATTGTAATGAGTAGGTGTAGGCAGTGTTTTAGCGGTATTGGGTTGTTACTCTACTTTGCTGTTGAAAATCAGCGCCAGGAATCTGCCTGACAAATGCTGAACTGTGCCCTGTTCTAACACATCACACTTTTGTCTTTTATTGTATTCTTTTGTTTTATATCTTATTTTGTGTAGTGATTTCCTTGTAATATTTTTTTCTTATTGTGCTTCTTTAAAAAAATTTTTTTAATTAAAATATGTTTTTACTTTACTATTTTTATTTATTTCTTGTTTCCTGATAATTCATGATATAAACGAATACTAAAATATTTATGTTGCGGGTCTCAATTACTATTTTTCATCATCATCATTACCTAGATCATCAGGCCGTTGGGGTCTGTTTCTGCTCTCTAAATTACTTCATCATGTCGGCCTAGAGACGTCCACTGCTAGACATAGGTCTCCCCCAAGGTTCGCCACACAGACCGATTTTGAACCGCACGCATCCACCCGCTGCCCGCGATTACCAGATCGTAGGTCCACCTTACGGCAGGCCTACTCCTGCTGCGTCGTCCGTAAGTACTAAATTACTTTTTCGTAAAAGCGTTTCACCAAATTTTAAATGACTTCGCGATTGAGATCCATTGCATATACACAATTTTCAATCCAGGTTTGCACTACATAAGTGCTCAATTATATAAAATGTCGAAGAAAGTTAAAAGGTTAATAAAGCAGGTTGTGAAATTGACTTATTAAGTTTCACACTAAGTAAGTCAGTGTGCGTGTAGAAAAACAGTTTATTGAGAGCAATTTATTGAACTTATAATAAAAGTAAAAAAATAAGACTTGCAAATCAATTTGTTATGAGCTTGTGATAATTAAAGCGAGTTGTATAATGCATAATAAAATTATCTACTGGACTGACGACCTTGTTGGCATCGCAGGCAGCGGATGGATGCGGTTGGCTGAAGATCGGTCCGTGTTGAGAGCCTTGGGAAGCCTATGTTCAGCAGTGGACGGCTTTCGGCTGATATGATGATGATGAATATTTTTATTTATTTATTTATAGACTCACGCCTGTATCCCCGAAGGAGAGCAGAGGTGTAAATATTACACCCACATTTCGCTATGAATTTTTAGGTCCCACGTAATAGGGGGCGAGCCTATTGCCGTTACCGGGCACATCACCAGGCTGCTACTGAGTATTGGGAAAAACCCAGTAACACTTTTGCTGGACCCGGAAATCGAACCCGGGACCTCCGATCAGCAGTAGCATACACTATCCACTGGACTACCTAGGCAGTCAAGCAGGCAGAGTAGATGATGAATATTATCTACATAAAAAATCTTCTGGCAGATTTAACAATATTAATCAAAGGATGCATTTGGAGTTTTGTATACACACACACATTCATTAGTTGTTTTTGACGGGTAATCGTATTATCTAACGATTTCAAGGTTTATTATACCTCGGGTTTTTCGACGTTTCGATCGGTCTACTTAGGACGTGGTCGTGGAGGAACTGCTTGTATTTTATATATAATTTTAATTTTCTGTATCTATTATTATTATTTAAAGTGTAAGTAAATGCAAATATTACTCGTTAAATAAAGTTATGAGATCAAAGGGTGCAGACAAGTAGACAAACTTACGTGGCAAAGCTACTCTGTTTTACACTGTGGAATAATATTTTTGTTATAATGTCGTCATCAGTGATGGGGTGTGGGTGTTTTCTTAGTAATACAGGTGTCGCAAGGATTTCCCCTCGGCTAAAGGCTGCAAGGTGAAGACTATTACGTCACCCAAGGTTCTTGTAAATCGTACAGCAGATAAGATTCACACGATACCCTTTTGGGTTCATATTTGTTCGTTTTGTAACTGATATAGTTAAGCTTATAGGGTTGTTTGAAGTCGAAATGTGACTATTATTTCGTACAAACATGTTTCAAAATCAACACGATCGTGTTAGATAGTGAATTTTGCAACCAATTGTGAGTTGTGACACACTGTTATATCGTGAGTCTCTCTTTCTCTCTCTGTCTCTCTCCCTCTCTTCTTATTGTCTGTTTCTTTATTTTTCTCATCCACTTTGCTCTATCGGTCTTATCGTGACTACAGCTGTTATAACCACTCCAAAAAGTGGAGATGATGAAATTTCTCTTAAATTTTACAGAATTATTATATGTAGGTATTACGCGTTTGATACTCGTTACGTAAAATATTTGTATGCATATCTTCGTTTTTAAATTTAAATATAGTTGGTAATGGATCCAAGGCTCTAAGGCGTGAGTTTTGAATCACAACCGGTACAACGCTAGGATGATGATTATTGCTGTTACGGGCTAGAATTCCCATTTAAAACAATTATTATCAATATAACCACTTCCACGTTTACAAAGGCTATAATTTTTATTTTCAATGTTTTACACTTGAACAACTTATGTAGATGAGAAGTTCTTATATTACTGGTATTCATCGCCATCCCTATTTGTTGATAGTCGTCGAAAACATCGCATTCCATTCGCCATACCACGAAGTCCGCAGGCCTATAAACTTAGGACTGTCCCATTGTTATTTGCTGAACAAATCGCTTATGTAAATCACAGCATAGCTGACATTTTACACATTTCCTAGTCAATTACAAATCCCGCTATACGTCTGTATCATGGTTACCGTATATCGGTCAATAGCTAGAATTCTACAAGTGTACTGCATCGCTGTACTGCGTTCTGATTATGTAGTTATTTAGCTGTGTAGGCTTTCTAGTGGCATACAGCCTGCGCGTATGTGTTGACACCGATGGTATAAACCTTACTGATAATACTTATGTAGGTTAGTGGACGGAGTTTACGCTGCAAGATTTAGCATGGTGATGGAGTAAGGTCGTTTCTACATTGCTTTTCTTTTCTATTGTTCCTAATGGTAGGTGATCTATTGACTAAAATGATGGTGTGTATTATCTTGTGTCAATATTGGCTTCGGTTGTACATAGATGAGTGTGTCTGAGAAAAGAAGCAAAAACGAAGGCTCATATTGATTAACTAACAAGTCTGGCTGTAAAGTATATTGAATACATAATATTATTTAATTCGTGTCCGGGATTGAAAAGGTAAAGTAACAATCGTATTATTCTTGGGGTGAGAGTGCCAGAAGCTTATAACCTTTCTCTCCTAAGTCAAAAATTTGCTCTCTTGTCCTCTGTCCCTTCCTCCCTTTATTATGCAAATATTTAGGTGTTTTTGGTACATTTTGTGCCGTCCCAATATTCTTCTCCTACTATCTTTTTTTGACATACAAGTCACTGCGGACACGCTTATAATCGAAAAGGTGCTCAAAGTGTTTTTAGTATGTGTAGACATTTGTCCGTATGTAAACGTAGGTACAGCTATGATCTAGCTAGAACTTATAATTTAGTATGTTTTAAACATGTCAAAGTTTTATTTATGAGATCATACAACAATTTATTGGTCACGTTCTATGTCCATGTTTCCTTTGGTTGTTATTAAGATATATCATGTAGTTTATAGAGTCTGTATACTGTCTAAGAAAATGCTCTTAAGAGCTGTCTCGAGTGGTGTCTAGTTTTGTAGCGTCAAGTGCATTTGCATAAAGTAAGTGAGAATCCAAATTAAGATAATTTATGATAATGTGAGTTTGCTTACGGTTTCACTTCTTAACCATAACACATAACATAACATATCTTCACGCCTTTTATTCCCGAAGGGGTAGGAAGAGGTGTATTACACACCCACACTTCGCCAGTTATGTTTCGGTCCCAATGTAATAGGGGGCGAGCCTATTGCCATCTACCGGGCACATTGTTAAACGAGCGATAATTGACATTTATAATACACACATAACTTCGAAAAGTTAGAGGTGTGTGCCCGGGGTACCTAGGGATCGAACCCGAGACCATCGTCTCGGCAGTCCGTTACGTACACCACTGGGCTATCGCCGCTTTCTTATCCATTTAATCAAATATTGTGAGATCTCGAAACCACAGGTACAAAAAGCTATGCGAAGAAATATGTAAAAATAATCGGGTCCAAATACAGTTTTACGTGCCTTCTGAAGCACGGTAGTGCTCTGATGTAAATGCCAAACGCGGTCACCCGTCTAATTGGTGACCTGTGCTAGCGTTGCTTAACTTTGCCTACCAATTACGAAGAGCAAGCCAAGTCACATTATGATCACTACCTACAATAGATCACTAAAGTCCCGCATTTTTCCGATGCTTAAGTAAATGGAATATTGCATAACGAAGACATTTAAAAGTTAAAATGTATTTTTCGCTAGAATATTGAGTAATTTCTTCTGTCACTTCAAAGTATTATGTCTCTTTGTAGACGCCACATTTGTATCTACGTCAACCCAAATACAAGGAAGAGAAAAGGTTAGGCAAAGTGATTTATGATGCATTAGTTAGCTTTGCAGTATTATTTTTTGGTCAAAGAAAATACTTCTAGGTCAATAAATTGTGGCACAGTCTAATGATCGGTTCTTTGTTTCCGATGGCAGAATATTAATGAGCGACCGTGAACAAGTGTGAAATTTACAGAACGAAAATTATATGAAATTTGGGGCTTACATTTTCGGAGTTTCTCTGAAGGATCGAATTCGTAATGAAGTGATCCGACAGAGAACCAAAGTAATCGACATAGCTCAAAGAATCAGCAAACCGGTAATCTTTAGAATAGTCGTGTTCTAGAGCGAGCGTTGACAAACGTAAGGACGTCATTCGGCTAGGTGGAGCGATGATATACGCATATCGGCTGGCCACTTCTGGACATGAAGAGTCGAAAATTGGGCTCTGTGGCGTTTCGTTGGAGAGATGATGATTTTGTGGTTATTATTTCATATTTAAGGAACATAGCAGCTATTATATTTTATTTGTCGACCGTTTGGCGCAGCAGGAATGTAAGCGACTGCTAAGCCGAAGGTTGCGCGTTCGATTCCCGCACAATTCAAACATATGTGTGCATGAACATGGATGTTTGTCTTGGTCTGGGTGTTTCTACGTATAATATGTATGTATTTACAAAAAAGTATGTAATATGTATGTTTATCCATTACCCATAGTACAAGCTCTGCTTAGTTTGGGACTAGATGGTGATGTGTGAATGTGGTAGAATATCATTATAAGCGAAGTTATCTTTACGAAGTTGAGCTGTGCAGTATATATTGTAACCTAGATATCTAACCAGTCTATTTTCCACTGTTAGTTATATAACGCTTTTAAATCTGCACTAACTGACCCAGTTTGTCTATTTCAGTAGACATTAAGACATTCGCATGACGCTCGATTCGTTGATCTATATGACTCATTATACTTAAATATATTTTTAATTGTGTAGCGATAGTAGAGTGGAGATACCAACAGACTGCCCTGCAGAGAGTATCAGGTTCGTTTCCAAACCGCTTTTATGTACGTATTGCCGCAGTTAGATATGTGCGTATTAAATAGATTATTATCGCCTCGGAGAGCACAGTACTGAAGATCTTTGACAGTATTTATGGGGAATCAGTGCCCCTGAATTAACTGACAGTGGTCTGAGCTATAGAACATCGCTATCACTTTGGATTGCGGAGATCATACGGCAGTGAACCCCAACTTAGGTTCCGCAACCTGCACTTCTCGGAGACAGCAGAATATCAGTCATCTCGTACCCACAACTGGTATGAACCTTACAGAACTTCGTATCAAGTCAAAAGTTCACCTTTATTTTTAATAATTATAATATGATTAGGATCCTGCCAGGCCTCCTGCTAGGTAGACCAACGATCTTATGGAGTTCGCTTGAAGTAGATGGATACAGGTGGCTCAAAACCAATCTATGAAGAGAGCCTTGGGAAGTTCTTTGTCCAGCCGTGAACATCAATTGACTGTGATGATAACAAAAACTGGCTTAAGACTGTGGTACATTTTTATCTTTATTTTCATAATTGTAAATTGTGTCGTCCATGTGGTGACGGATTAAGAATACCTAATGTCACTACTCCATATCACCCCATATCATCCCATGGGTGCCGTAAGAGCCGACAGAGGGGGCATATTATGCAGAGAACAGCACTGTAAGAGAAGGAAAACTTGATACAAACCCTATACCAACCCGTTTGGCCAGCGTGTTATAGTAGGCAAATTCCTCCTTTCAAAGGAGGTCCTTTCCTAGTCCAGCAGTGGACTGTTAAACGCTGATGATGAAATTGTGTCATTTCGGTACAAACATATCCCTTTCCACCTATTAACTAACGCAGCAATTAATGCCTGTATCTTATACTAATACACGTTAATTATGTTAATTTATACACAAATAGCGTTCAATGAGTTAATTACAAGTTGAGATGGACCGCGGTTTGTGTTAATAGCAGTGCTTTATAGCTATATTAGAGATGCTTCGGATATTCGGATTGTGTTTTGATATTCGGCGTTCGACCGAATGGTTTAGATTATTCGGCTATTTCAGACATATTGCGTTAAATCATTTGCAATTAAAGAATAGAACATAAATAAATGAAATTGTGTTAATAAATTCAACTTATTACAAAAAAGTGTTTTCTTTTTATAAAAATATTTAATGTATTATTTAAAAGTTTAAAAGGGCTTTGACCGCAAGCTTGTGAGGTGGACAAAGATTGGAAAATTTGCATTCTCTCGTATCAGTGGCCAATGCATAATTCGGATCGATGGGCCGTCGAAGTAAATAATTTATTTTAAAGTTAAAACTAAATAATAAATAAGTCGTGATAAATTTAACTATTATAAAAACATAGTCATTCTAGCTAAATGTGGTTGCTGAATCTCAGTATTTCGGCTGGGACCGAATTTTCGGTATTCGGTCACAATTCAATTTGTCCCATCACTAGCTCATATATATAAAAGCGTTGGTTTCGACAGCTCATGTAGTAAAAGGAAAGTTTTAGTTAATGGTTATAGATGAATTTAAGATAGTTAAGTAACGGGATATGAATCTTTATAGCTATTAACCAACAGTCCATCATGTTGGATGTCACATTAACCATCAGAAGGCTTTGTGTTTTCTCCAAGTCACATACGACGGTGAAGTACAACAGCTACAGGTCAAGCTACACACTTTGACCTTTGTACCGTTCTTATGGTTTAGGAAATAAGTATTAACATCGTATAGCAACTAGTATACCACGCTAGCCAAATGGGTTTGATGTCAAGTTTTCTCTTGTCTTCTAAGTTTTCCTAAGTCACCTCTAAGCGGAATGATGTATGTGTATGAAATTAAAGTATCACTTTGTTTTCTTAATCTGCCACCACACACCATACGACCACTAAAGTGTAAAAATGATATGTTCTTGACTATTGATCGTTTTCGATACTTACCTACAGCATTTTAAATTTAAAAAGCCACTCTAAGTAAGACAAGTACTTATTTATCTCATTAAACATTCCAATCTAGCCCTCATTACATAGATGGTGAATAAACGATACAGAGATGCATTCGATCGTGTACTTCTCTAGCTTCATTGACAAGCTAGCTTTTTCAGGCTACGCATCTATTAGAGATGAGCGTGAGCAAAAAGGGAAGAGGACACAGCTTTACTTCGCTTTAGCCAATTCATGTATTTCGTTTAAAAAGTTTTCTCAAAGTGAGCGATAATGTCCCTTGGTGAGTGCAAGGGATTGGGGAATAGAGCCTGGAGTAAATTTAGACCAATGAAGTGAAAATAAGACCTACACAGGGCTTTTATTAGTATAGTGCAAATCTCTTAAGGGGTGATTGTATTTATTATGAACATCTTTTGTTCTTGGACATTGCTTAAATCGCAAAAAGTCAGCTGGTCGTTCCAAATGGACTTTGACCACGACAAAAGGTGTATTATTTTTTTATAACAGCTGATTCATACATATACTGATAATTTCGTTAAGTATTTTGCATATACCACTACGCATACTTAAATTAAAAGTACGAACGAATGCCTCTCTGTATCAGACTCAATAAGTTTGAAAACGTGTGGTCACTCATCTAATGCCACTTCATCTCCGTACAGCTCATGTCATGTCATCTCCGTTTTAATATAATCTGAATGTAAGACTGGTTTACGAAAGTGTTGATTGGTTCAATTGGTTCCTTTAAATGAGGTCGGAGTTATTAAAGTAAGAGTATTATCGGAAACATTCGATTGGTAAACTTTTTAAACAAGTTTGTTTTAAAATTATGAAGATTTTGTTGAAATTTGATGTCAAAAAAATCATATAAAAATATTATGGGCAAAGTAAAAAAAGCGTTTTATTAATTATACTTTTACGAAACGAATAGAACGTCAAGAATTTACTTACTGAATTGGTTTGAGAGAGAAAGCTTTTAGCGTTTGTATGCAAGTGCCTTTATTTTGACTTCATACGAACTCTCCAAAACCTATTTTAATAGTTGAATGCCGTTTCACAAATAAACAGTTCAAACTTCAATATAAACAGAGATAGGTATTTTGTTTTACACTGTCACTAAAAAAACCACTGATTTGGAATCTATCACTGTTAAATTGAGAGTAACTCTGTTGAGTAATTTTGTATTTTTAATTATTTATATGTGACTAGAGGACGCCAGCAGCTACGCCTGCATTTTTTTTAATTTACGCGTTTTGGCCGATCCCGTGGGAATTTCGGGAAATCCCTTCTTAGTGCACCTCTACGGTCCCCAAAGAACATACATGCCAAATTTCAGGTTCCTGCGCCCAATAGTTTCGGCTGTAGCGTGTCTGTCAGTCAGTCAGTAACGCAAGAATTTTATATATTAAGAAGATAGTGTTATCTACGTAGGTAAATTATCACAAAAACCAATTTAAAATATTTTAATCAAAATCAACTTAGAAAGAAAGCCACAACACACAAAAGGCAAGATAGAAAGAGATGCAAAACAGGAACAGTACTTCTAAAAGACAGTTTTATTTACGGTCGAACTTTTCACGCATCGTTTACGTCCAAATTGCTGAAGAGCCGTAGAGCCGTCATTGTGAGTCGCGTCTCGACTCGACTTGACTCGACCAAATGTCATCGTTTACGCAACCGACTTATGAATAGAAATAGACGCCTCGCCGTCTACTCTAACTGTATTTAGAATGATTTAGTTTCTCTTAAAGGGTTCAAGTGTATTTTTAATGCGGCTTTGAATGAAGTTCTAAAATAATTTGTTTAAAAATTGTTTTACACCTCTGCGATTTTGTAAGTACTAACATTTTGAAACGGTGGTTTTTTTTTTTGCGTATGGGTGTAATTTATTTACTTATATTATTTATAAACACCTCTTTTTAATAAGTCTGTTTCTGCCTGATCCCATGGGAATTACAGGAAATCTCTTGTTAGTGCACTCTTACAGTACCAATGAACATACATGCTAAATTTCAGCTGCTTGCGTTCAATAGTTTTGGCTGTACTGTACGTTGTCTGTCAGTCAGTCAGTACCACAAGAATTCTATGAATACAGACAGAAGACGTATAGGTAGGTACGTCTACACTTAATAATATAAAGAGGAAAAATTTGTATTTTTGTTTGTTTGTTTGTAATGGATAAACTCAAAACCTACTGGACCGATTTTAAAAATTCTTTCACCCTTAGAAAGCTACATTATCTGCGAGTAACATAGGCTATATTTTATTTTAGAAAAAATAGGGATCCGTAAGATATATGGGTTTTTCGGGTACGCGAAGTAGTTCTCTCAGGACGCGGGTGAAACCGCGGGAAACGGCTAGTTTAAAATAAAATATCAGTTATCTTCGTGCTATAGTATCTGCCTAGTTTGGGATTGGGACCATGTGTGGGTTATCCTAGGATTTTATGATTATGATGTATGTATGCATATACACTAACAACCCGTCCTGACTTTGTAAAGAAGACACAGAAAGGGATCAAAACACTGACGAAAAGTGGGCGTTTAATATGCCTCTGCCTACCCCTTCGGGGAAACAGGCGTGAGTCTATGTATGTATGTATGTACATATACATATACACTAACAACCCGTCCTGACTTTGTAAAGAAGACACAGAAAGGGATCAAAACACTGGCGAAAAGTGGGCGTTTAATATGCCTCTGCCTACCCCTTCGGGGAAACAGGCGTGAGTCTATGTATGTATGTATGTACATATACATATACACTAACAACCCGTGCTGACTTTGTAAAGAAGACACAGAACGAGTGCAAATTATACAGCTAAACCTTCTAATGAATCTAATGGTGAAAATAGTTAGCTTAGTTTCAAATTTATCGCGGCATGACAGTTGTAGCGAGGGACTTTATTTTGTCATATGAAGGTAGTGCTTTAAATGACATTTCACAAGGCACATTTTACAATGCACCCAAGGAGCAATGCACCTCTTACTTCTTATTTCTTCACCTTGTCACGCTGTCTGACATAAAACCTTAGAAAAACACATAACGTCACAACTTAGAACGACACAACCGAATAATTTAGCAGTCTAGTTATTATTGTTACCAAATGTAACTTTAAATTCATAGGTATACAGTTGTTTTTACTTTGGCTATGGCTTTCTATCATTGATTTGTAAAGATAGTTCTAAATACTGACTCACCAATTGAATCATTGCATCAATCAGGTAAGTAAATTGTTTAGTTGATGGTTTGTCTGGTCTTTTTGTTGTAAGAAACACGATTTCTTCTCTTCTAGTGTTAGACTCACGATTTACATGTATTTCATTGCCGCTCGACCGCCATAAGGGTGAGAATCGCTCAGCAAGACATCGTCGCTTCCAGTGCTACTTTAAACGCACATTGACACACGTATACAAAAACAGTTTCTTGTGTGCCTCGACTCTATGAGCAAGCCAAGGTATTTTTTTTTCAAACATGTCCACCGCCGACTTGTTTGATTGTACCTAGGGTCATTTCGCCTGTTTGCGTCCATTTAGTGAAGTTTGCAAGTTTGAAGGAGGAAATAAAAATGTTCCAGATTCAATGAAAAATTTATGTAATACGTTCATTATATAGTCTATTTTAATATTAACTTTCAGTTTTGTTTCAAACTTGTTGTGTTTTTTTTTTAAATAGACAAACTTCAAAATTTGGCATTTTACCCAGTTTTCCTCCAGAAAATCCTAATTGCGTCCACCTGTGGACCAGTTCGCGTCCACCAGCTTAGAGAAGGAATATAAGGGTGATATTGTTAAGACAATCTAAAGAAAGATTGGCTTTTAACAATTTCTACATTTAAAATTAAAGATATAAAAAAATCAATATTATTATCATAATTAAATCACTTTAAAGAAACTATAAATAACTATTTATTGTTCTCAACATCGATGAAACTTAAAATCAAAGATAAAAAAATAACGATACATGTTGTCCAATATTGTAGTCTTCGCAAAAGCATAATTTTTATATATGTATATGTCTTATCGATTTCTTCTTCTCACGAATATCACTAAACGCTTTCTTTATTTAATCATCTTCAGTGTTTTTTACTTTTCCTTCTTCTTTCTTGTCTCCTAACAATTCATCTTGAATAAAAAAAAATACGGAATAAAGGAAATTAAATGTAATAATTGAATTTTAAACTCAGTCTCTATTCGTCTTTTCATTATTAATGTCTAGAAACAGCTATGTATCCTAAAATTCGCGTAAAACAATAAACTACTTACAGTCAAACACGCCGCTGCACACTATTTTTTTATTTATATCCTGCGCATCTGCACTCTTTTGTTGAACAGCCGAGATTAACTATTTTTTTAAACAGGATTAGCTGGGCGCACGGAACTTTTGTCTATTTGTGCGTGTCTCTTATACATTGAGGTATTGGCGGTACTGACTTTTCATTTTATTAGTGTGTTAGTATACTTATTTTCGAGCATTTTTAAAGAGAGGTCCGTATAATGGACGCGAATAGGGCGATGGACGCGAGCAGGCGAAATGACCCTACATGTTGCGTGTCTGCATTGAATGTTTTTGCTAATAAATGCATTTTTGTCTTTTAAATTGATTATATTCAATTACACATAACAATTATGACCTCTGTCATTTTATACTAGGAATTAATTAATCATATAACTATCGAAGGGGACTTTACAAAAACAAACCAACGGATAAAAATCAATTTAGGACACGTCAGAAACCATTTAGCTATATTTGAATATACAACTATACAAACTTTTAGACCCAGGATTGGGGTTAACAAATTAGTAGCGAGATAGCCAACACTTAAAAACACACACACAAACACACTTTAAAAAAAAGACAATGTGATAAATAATCAACTTTTTTTATTAAATATTGTAGTATTGTTTTATCTGAGACATTGTTAACCTTAGTACTTACTACATTCTTAACATAAAACGCCCGACCCAGGACTCGAACCCGTGTACAATAAATCTCACATTTCACACTACGCTTTACAAGTCCATTATTTAATCTGTGGTACACAGTTTTCTCATTGACCGGTACAAAAAACAATAAGGAAGTCTGATTAATTGTTCAATGCGGTTACTGGATTCTTTAAACACGAGTAGAGAATGAAATTTGCATACAAGAAAATAGTAATGAAGCGATTGTACATAACTCGTAGTTTTAAGTCACTTATACTGTAAAATTTCATTTTGGTATGCATCATCATCATCAGCCTTTAACAGTCCACTGCTGGACTAGGCCTCTCCTTTGAAAGGAGGAATTAGCCTACTATACCACGCTGGCCAAACGGGTTGGTATAGGGTTTGTATCAAGTTTTCCTTCTCTTGCAGTGCTGTTCTCTGCATAATATGCTCCCTCTGTCGGCTCTTACGACATCCCATGGGATGACATGGGGTGGTGACATTCCGTATTCTTAATCCGTCACCACACGGACGTATGTTTTGGTATGCAATAAAGTGTAATCTATCTATCTAAATAGATCGGTACCTAAAGTAAAGCAACATCGGCAGAGTTCAAAATTTGGATGGGTGACCAAAGAGCACGTAAAGCCGTTGATCCTGGTTTTTGTTTCATGGGAAGATTCGTTAAGGCCTTAGAGCCATAATACCTACTCCACGTTTTAAAATCCGGCAATTAAGTACCTACTATCAAGACTCGGGAATCAAACCTTGAACATCATATTTGGCACAAACACTGTTCTTATAAAACAATGCACCACCTGGTAAAAAGTTCATCAAACCCTCATAAGAATAACAATTTAAACAACGAAGTTATTTTAGTACAAAAAATGGTGTTACATGTAATGGTTACGCTTAAACGCTCTGGGGTAAGCACGCGTCATAAAATGGGTTAATAGGCCCCCAAATAAACGTATCAACGTTTATATATACCGACTTTATAGATTTTATTTAAGAATGTTTTATCATCGTCGTCCTAGCGTCATCCCAGTTCTATTCAACACTTTTTATCTCGGAGACCGAGGTCCCTACTGGTCCTGGGACCTTACTGGGACCTTACTGGTCAGATTTGGCAGGGAGACTGCCGCGTGACCGCCACAACCCAAAGGGATAGCAATGTCCCATGGTTTAGACCAGTGTCGGTATATCATGGGTAGTGACAGTGAGCCCCGATAACTACTGCCAAGAGATACCTATATGATCGCCGACGGCTTAGCGTTCTCTCCGTGGCAATGGGCCATTTAAAGCAATTTTATATGCAACATAATAAAAATGACTCCATGCCTACTGACAAACTGCCTCCGTGGTTCAGTGGATAGCGTATGCGGCTGCTGATCGGAGGTCCCGGGTTCGATTCCCGTGTCGGGCAAAAGTGTTACTGAGTTTTTCCGCATTCTCAGTAACAGCACGGCGTCTCACGGAATCTGGTGATGTGTCCGGTAACTGTAATAGGCTCGTCCCCTATAACGTGGGACCACAAAATTCATGGTGAAATGTGGGTGTAATATTACACCTCTGCCTACCCCTCCAGGGATACAGGCATGAGGTTAGGAGAAAATATAAAATAAAAAAATAAAAATGAATAAAGGGAACAAAAATGTCAGCAACAAAAGTGTAAGTAGGTACCTAGGTAAGTGTATTTTGAATAATACATACATAGGTACATACACAGACTCACGCCTGTTTCCCGGAGGGTAGGCAGAGACTGCGGAGCGTCATTTCCAACGATCCTGACAGATCTCTCTTGCTTCATTCACTCCCATTAGATTCCTCATGCATGCTCATTTTGAATAATATGTAGGCAAATCAGGGTCCCAAACTAGACAGGGCGTATGTTATGGTAAGAAACAATGAACATTCAGGAATATTATCTAAAGATGTTTAAAAAATACAAGTTATAATAAATGCAGACAAATGTAGAATCAAAAGACGATTCTTGTCAATCTTTCTCCAAGACCCATTTAGTCAAATTCCACATCGCACATCAACGAAAGAAAGTCCACAGAAAACACAGCAAGTCAATCATAAATCTATATTTATAATCACGCAAGATCGTATAATAATATATTTTATAATTGAGACCATAGACCACCTCAGAGGTACAGTTAGAAGAAATATCGTTATTATCATACTATAAAGTTTAACTGAGCCGTGAGTCCCGTTCGGCATTTTGCAGCCTATCTTGAGCGCCCATATATGACACTGGTTGGACAAAAAGTTATATGGCCTATAAAATATGAAGTAACACTAGACTAGATTTAGATTTAGGTATTGAAAAATACACTTTGTATTGAAAGTCATAATTTATTTGAAATCGACATATTTGTTTTAATGAATTGTAGAGTCAAACCTTTTACAAAACATATCATTAGTTTGTGTAGTCCAACTTTTACATAAATAAAGCTAGAGCTGAACTCTGAACTATTCCTTACTATAAGACAGACTATTTCATAACGCATAAACAAATTTCAGAAACAAATTTTCAAATCATTTGTGATCCATGGAACAACACGGATCTTCGGGGCATGTGGAAGTTACGAAACCCAGTAACACTTTTGTCCGACCTGGGAATCGAACCCGGGACCTCCGATCAGCAGTCGCATACGCTATGCACGATACCTTGTCTTTAAATTAATCAATAATTCATAATATTAATATGTGTAGGTACTAATATGGACTGTGCAACGCGAAGGCTGGAAAAATATTAAAATATTCAAAGCCGAAAGCAACATATTAAATGTACTGACTACACAAAAACTAGGCCTGATCGATCGCACGATATGAAAACTATTAATAGTATTAAAGTAATAAACCTCAATAATTCTGAACTAGTAACTCTCTACAACAAAACTTGAAGCATTAGACCAAATAACAGAGCTATCAACTAAGAACTCTTGCAAAAAATAACCCAATAGTTTATACATTCACAAAATAAAATTATAATGATGCCTGAATCGATTTGCTAGCTTCTTTGACAGTGAAGGAAAACAACGTAATTCATAAGCTTAGACACAAAGACATGTAAGTCTGCCAGACATTACTTGGTCTTTTGGTGCAATGGATAGTAGCCTTATTCTTCTAATAGTCAGAAAAGGGTCGTACCCAACAGTGGCACAGCTTATAAACCGGGCTGCTATTATTTTAGTTCAGCCTTGTAATTATTACCCGACCCGAGAATCAAACCGGAGTCACGTTCAACAGTAGCCCATACACATTAAAAAGGGCCTTATAAGATAAAAGATTTTTTGTGAGTTATAAAAAATAAACTATGCCTATAAAAACTTAGAACAGTGGGTTGTTTTTCTTATATTGTGGACAAAAAATATTACGACTTTTGAGAGAAAGATAAAATAATGTAACATAATATTTCTGAGGCACACGTCGACAACTTCAACATAACTATTATACTTTTTTAAATTTAATGACATCTAAATTCTAGGGATAGACCACCAACGAAGCGGAAGATTTGTTATCCCTTATCCAATTCAAAAGTTATTCCAATTTCAACCTTAAATGGCAGCTCACAAGGTAAAGTTTTCTTTGTCTACCCAGTTAGTAAATAAGTCATTTCTTTAATATTGGAAGCGTCTATATTATAAAGAAATAATGCAGTCACTCCTTTAAATGGTTCCTTAATTTTGACGGACACACTAAAAACTAATTTATGATTTGCGTGTTCGTAAACTGTTTACATACAAAAGGTTGTCGTGAGCAGCAAGGAATAAGGTTGAAATCCTATTCTAAAGGTGTTAACGGATTGGTTTTCTAATTTTGTAAGGTAAACCCAATGTTGTGTGGTCCAGGATTTTTTGTTTACAATACGGTATTTTGATTGAGTTTTTCTTGTTTAGATCATAATTAAGTTATTTGTGAGCTATTGAGTCGTTTTAGTGACGACCGTAAAGTTTTGGGTAAACAATTATTTTTAGTTCTTTTTATTTTATTTCCTGTTTCATCTATTAAAGCTTATAAATAAATCAGTGGCTCCAATGGAGCTGAAGCATAAGTTATCTGATACTTTTTGTAAAATTCTAACAGCAGACAGTAAAACTTTCATGCGTCATAGGAACAAAAAATATGTAGACGTATGTATTTTGCCATAGTGATAGAAATAATATATCTTAAATAATATATTGCGTAGCATGAATGACACACATTCTAAAATATCGTTATTCGTAAGTTTGTTCTTTGGAATTTGACAAAAAAACGACCTTCGTAAAATAAAATACAGAACAGTTACATAATAATCATGTGTCACTGCTAATACCAAACTTGCTAAATAATTAGAATGCCATAATTTAAAGAAAAGTTACGCAAAAGTGCAAAACCATTTTGCACTACACATTGTTGGGATTATGCTCTCTGTCCGTTCTTGCATTGGCATGGTCACCTTTTATAGATTACTTGCAATTAAGTACAGTTTAACCTTATGCCTTTAAAACAGCAGAGGCAAGATCTGTTTTTGCTACAAAAAAAATTGTATTTTTGACATATCATATAGGTACTGTTATATTTTTATTATAAACTCACGCCTGTATCCCCGAAGGGGTAGGCAGAGGTGTAATATTACACCCACATTTCGCCATGAATTTTTAGGTCCCAAGTAATGGGCGAGCCTATTGCCGTACCGGGCACATTACCAGACTCCGTGCTGCTACTGAGTATTCGGAAAAACCCAGTAACACTTTTGCCCGACCCGGGAATCGAACCCGGGACCTCCCAATCCCACGCGCACATTTATGCCGCGAGACCAACGAGGCAGTTATATTATTTGAAGAATTTAAAATAAGTATGTACTTATTTATAATTATTGTATATTGTATTTCGTGCGAATTTAAAACTATTAGCAGCTATTTTGATTCGGTCAAAGATTAAAAATATCCTGACACAAATAATATATTGCACCACCTGTTCAGTTGGACAGTAACTAATAGTTTAAATGCTACCAGGGTGCCAAATATTCGTTATGTGACAGTCCAGCTCAGTCAACGCGACAGACAGTTAATTTCATTGCATATGCTTCGATTCAACTAGCACTAATATCTGCGCCTATCGTATGCAGAAGTCTTTTGGATCGTTCAAATAATAATATAAACCAAATTCATCATCATCAGCCTTTAAAAGTCCACTGCTGGACTAGGCCTCCCCTTTGAATGGAGGAATTGGCCTACTATACCACGCTGGCCAAACGGGTTGGTATAGGGTTTGTATCAAGTTTTCCTTCTCTTACAGTGCTGTTCTCTGCATAATATGCTCCCTCTGTCAGCTCTTACGACACCCATGGGATGATATGGGGTGGTGACATTCCGTATTCTTAATCCGTCACCACGCGGATGGAAAAATAAATATAATAATAAAATAAATATAAAAATAAACCAAATTAGACGTTAAAAATTACAAAAAATTGATAGAAATACGAAAGAAAGGAAGATAGTCAAACAATAGTTAGATACAATTGGACACAAAAATAAACTATGCCAAACTGTTGAGTATTGAGTCTTTTAAATCATTTTAAAACGCTGAATAAAGCACTATGCTGCAGCGAACGTGTTAAATCAAGATTCTAAGGCTGTAAAGCAAATGGACATACGTGTACCTACATCTTATTGCAAGCGTCTACAACAATAAGTAAAATAACAATGGGTCGTATTTAACTGTTAGTCAAAAATACTAATTTTCCACCAAAAATACTAATTGCACCACTAAGCTAAGTTGACGGAGCCCTGCTTCGCAGGGCTCCTATTTTTCGGAGCAGGGTCACAAGAGAACCTAACATAACCTATTAAGTTTTCTGAGTGGATAAGTTTCGCGAGCGGACGAAACTTTTCATATCAAATGATATTTTGTAAAAAGATCATCATATTTGGTGTACAAATAGTATTTTTAGTGTGCAAATCAGTATTTTAGTCAAATAATAAAGTTTATTTGCGTAACTCACTTTAGTGTGTTACATAACATTTTTGATACGCTGTTAAAAATATTCCATAAACAATACTAACACAAGCTTGTTAATAAAGCTATATTAACCTCAATACTAAGTAATAATCGCCCTCAATTACAACTGGTCAAAACAAAAAGAAAAAAAACATGCGAGCTTATCAAAGAATCTCATGTACCAAAAGAACGTACAACTGACTGGCACTTTGCAGTCTAAAACGGTAAAGACACATTAAAAGCATAAAGCAAACAAAAAACATATTCAAACTTTCACTACCGTGTTCTGTTAAAGAAATAGAATCTACGATAACAAGGTCGAGTAACTACAAGTATTGAAGCAACAGCCGATAATTTAAGGCCAGTTGCCTTAAAAGAGAAAATCTTGGTTGAAATGCCCTTCATAAGAACATACAATATCATTGCGGACCTACTAAAGTAGTGACTTCTAAAACAGATAAAAAACGCTGCTGTAATTTTACAACTAGTTACTTTCTTACCGAATTATTTGAAACTTGTCGGAATTAAATCGGATTTACTGTTCGAACTGAACAGATTTTTATTGGTTATAGGAAATACACTCTATCTCAATATTGGCGATGCTAAGATTATCCGCGCGCCTCTAGCGGCGAATTTGGAAGTTGTCCGGGTACGACACTTTTGACAGCTTTCAATACAACTTTGCTTCGAGGTTATAGTGGTAATTGTACTGAGCTGTCAAAAGTGTCGTACCCGGACAACTTCCATATTCGCCGCTTGTCCGCGAGTCGCTAGTTAAAATCATAGCATCGCCAATACAAAACATGGTATTTTGCAGAAACTCTTTAAAGATCTAGTCTAGAACCTCATGGTCAGGCTCAAACGTACACAGGCTAGAACTTATACAAAGGAGGACAATTGGTTCTGTTTTATCGTTTTACAACACTAAACCTCATTACAAGGCAATATAAACATAACTACTTCCATATTAAGTAAACAAGCTAGAGCCATGTAATAACAGCGATACAACATAAATTTCAGATGAAGTCACTAGGTTTAAGCGCTTCATGCATATTAACAAACGCTAAAGTTATGGCTGCTAGTCATTAGCTTGCCGTTATAACTAATTGGGTTTCAAAGGTCAAATGGGTACGTAACCTATTAAATATGATAAGATACTGTTTACAAAATTGTGGGAACGTTTTGGTGTCAAAACTCGGCTACGGAAATGATACAGACAGAATGTATAAAGGCATTTTGGTGCGTGTTTGGGTAGTAATTAATCGCTTTCGGCTCGTTCGTTGATCTAAACTTTTTTCTATAAACGAAGAACTATTTTAAAAAATGTGGTTAAAGATGCATAAATACGAAAATCTAGAAACCTAGCGATGAAAAAGAGTGACCGTGAGTTTTATTGACCGTTATTTCATGGTTCTATGCTTTTGCATTGCCAATGTGGCACTAAATGTAATAAATGTAGAATGTTTCATCATCATCAGCCTTTAACAGTCCACTGCTGGACTATGCCTCTCCTTTGAAAGGAGAAATTGGCCTACTATACCACGCTGGTCAAACGGGTTGGTATAGGGTTTGTATCAAGTTTTCCTTCTCTTACAGTGCTGTTCTCTGCATAATAAACTCCCTCTGTCGGCTCTTACGACAGCCATGGGATGATATGGGGTGGTGAAATTCCGTATTCTTAATCCGTCATCACACGGTATAGAATGTTTAAGTCATAAAGTAATATTTTTAATATGACGTTTATAAGGGTCACATTGTGACCTCAGTGTATAAAGCATTTTGAAAACCATAATATTTATCATACATAAGTGTATTAACTCTATTTAAAATAAAAATTCAAATCCCAATAATACCAAAAAGTCAAACTTAAAAGTCTACGATTAGACATAAAGATCAAAACAAATGCATGACAACCGAAGCACAACGAAATTCGAAGAAGAAATTATGAGCTTAATTAATCAGGAGCAATTAACATAAAATAAATTAATGGATGTCGTTAATGTCTGTGTAACTTAATAAAGGAGACCAATTAAATAAATTAATATCAGAAATTCATTATTAAATTTATCTCTTCGTAGTTTTCATAGACAGATATTAATATACTCACTCCTGCCTCGTTGGTCTCGCGCCATAAATGTGCGCGTGGGATTGGGAGGTTTCGGATTTGATTCTCGGGTCGGGCAAAATGTTATTGGGTTTTTCCGTTAGAAAGTTCTCAGTAACAGCCGGAGTCTGGTAATGTGACCGGTACGGCAGTAGGCTCGCCCTCTATTACGTGGGACCTAAAAAATCATGGCGAAATGTGGGTGTAATATAACACCTCTGCCTACCCCTTCGGGGATACAGGCGTGAGTCTATAAAAAATATATATTATATAATATACTCACGCTGAGGATTGTCTAGCTTTAGTACTGCTTATGCAGGGCTAAATCTAGACAGAAATAATCCCAAACCTTTTTCATTTAAGTAAAGCGTCAGGAACAGTCCTAAAACTTTCGCCACACTTAATAAACATCTTAAGTCACTAAATTATTTTAGTGAGTTCGTATTATGAAAAACAATTTAGTGATCTAGAAATATGCACAGTGGGCGTGTACGATAGAAAATCAAAAGAAATAAACGATATATTCTCAAAATAGTGCACATAATTAATAATTTTGTATTAATGTTTTTCCACAAACCTGTTGAACAAGCCCACTGTGCATATTTCTCGTTGACCTACCTACAAACAAGCAAATCGACAATAAATCACTCTATCTTCGCTATGGTCACTTAAATTTACACCCAGATGTCATTTCAAATGATTGATAATGAATTTCTCTTCACTCGGTCAGTAGTGAAGTCGAGGAACTATGAATAAGGTCAGATTTTAGATGGGTGGTCTCTAGCGGTTTTCCATACATTTAAAGAAGTTTGGATATTTATTTGAAGGCTTACATTAAATGAAATAGAGCAAAAAAAGGAACAGATCGGAATAATTCTAATATCCAGATCGACTAAAGTTTTATTTTTATTACCTACGGGTTGCTTACTTCTCGCGCCAATTTATTTACGAGTAGAACGTAATTTATTAGTTGTTTCAAACATACTTAAAATAAATCTTGCGATTGTATAAGGGACAATAATATCATTGCTTGAAAAAAATAAATTTAGATCATATTTTTTAAGATAGTAGAGCCTTGCTGATTTCAGCATGAAAGGGGCGGCTCGACCGGGAAAGTACTACCATCTCATAGAAAATCGACGTAAAGTAACAGTACTTAAACTGTTGCGTTTCGTTTGGTGAGTGAGATTGCCGGAGGCCCTAACCCCTACTCCTTCTCCTTCATCCCACTCCACATCCTATCCCCTTTCCCATCCCCAAGGGGCGGCAACGCATTTGTGACTCCTGTGGTGTTGCTTGTGTCCATGGGCGGCAGTAATTGTTTACCATCAAGCGATCCGTCTGCTCGTACGCCGCCTATTTCAATAAAAAAAAATGTTTTTGCTACTGCCTGACCTACAGTCAACGCCCAGCTGATATGTGGATATATGTACTCAGAGGGATTACCCGAAATTTTCACGGACACGGGACAAAACGGATAAATAAACAAAAATGTGTTAGCGTAGGTGCGAGCATCCTGTAATGTGAAATATACATATTTTTCTTTCTGTAAAACCAAATTTAGGTTTAAAAGCAAAACCGAATGCCAAAGAATCAAAGACTCATTACATCATAAAATGCTGTCTCATTTATGCAACAACGGGTACTCGAACTTTGACCCCAACATCTATTGACATGTACCTACTATTCAAAAGTTATCTTGTAAAAATTCACGTGAAATCATACAAGTAATATCAATGTTGAAGTTTGAAAGAAAGAAAGAAAGAAAGAAAATGTTTATTTTCTTTCTTTCTTAAAGTTATAGTTTGGATAACAACATAATTCATTCAAATGCTCATTTTATGCTAGGGTTGCAACGACATATCGATAATATCATTTAGAATTATCGATATCGTTTCGATACTTCTTAATTGTGTTACTATAGAATATAGGCTATTTTTGGAAAATGCTTTTCTATCCTAAAATTTACAGTTTCAAAGTTTTTCATAACCTTAAAAAAACGATTTATCTTTATTCGATATTCTTGGAAAAATGTTTGCAAGCTTGCGAATGGAACAGTATATTAATTTTATTTCAAGTTCTGTATCTATACATATAAATAAAATTGGAGTGCCTGTTTGTAATAGATATTAAAATAACCGCTTTTTACTAAATGAATATGGATGTATACACGGTACATAATAATACCGAAATGACATTTTTTTAATTTTTGTCTGACTGTCTGTTTGTTTTCGCTAATCTCTGGAACGAATGCACCGATTTTGACGGGACATTCACTGGCGGATACCTTATGTACCAAGGAGTAACTCAGGCTATAAATTAAACGGGTACGCGAAATAGTTAACTGAGAACGCGGGTGAAACCGCGGGCAATATTCTATATAAACTAATTTAGCCAATTATATTTATCTTTTTGTATATGTATGGAATATAGATATTCGTTGATCATCAATTTTAATAAAAATATAATTATAAAAGATTGTATCAAAACATTGATATTTAAATTACTTGATATCTCTACTCATAGCCATCAGGTAAATGTCAAATTATAATCATATTCCACAATATAATGTTGCAATATCGTAATAAATAAAAATTCTAAATGTATAATAATAATAATAGTAATGGATGGGGCAACACTTGGGGTATTCCTGAAAGCGCAACTATTTTTGAGCGCAACTAAAAAAGCGCAACTACTTTATTCCACAAAGCGCAACCACGTCGAAAAATAGTGAAGGGGCATAACAGATTCTTCAAGGACCGTTTACTATCGATAGGATTTGTGAATCGTCTGCCCATTTTTTATTTATTATATTATGGTGACCATTTTAAAAGTACCAGGATAACAGAAATGAACAGAGGTTAAAAGTGTTTATAGAATCTGGAAACAAATATCAATCAGTAAAATGTTTTGAAAAGTACCAGGGTAACATAAATGAACAGAAGTTAGTAGCCTAATAAAAACCTGGTTTTAGGGTCATGAATCAGAAATAAAGCACTGGATGGTATAGGTAAAACTCATGCGCACAGCAACAGCTAAAGTATACTAAAATGCGCTGTCTTATCAACTATCGATATTTTCCGTTTGTTATTAACCAGCACTATTGCATCTTGATATTTAGTTGCGCTTTGTGGAATAAAGTAGTTGCGCTTTTTTAGTTGCGCTCAAAAATAGTTGCGCTTTCAGGAATACCCCCAACACTTACCTATCTGCTTATATTAAGTAGCTATTGCTTAAATAAAAATAACTAAGTGTGACATACAGAGTAATAATCATCAAATTATATTTAATTGTTATTGCAGCTTATAAAAAGCATTTTTATAACGGTAATAAAATATATTTTATTCTTAATTTTTCGGCAGTTTCAATCAGTTTCCAAGAGCAACAATAATTTGTTTTATTAAATCTTAAGCACGCTCTACACTACTCGCGAAGTTACTTCGACGAAGTACTCGTCGAAGTTGACCGAAGTCCGAACTATTTGACTACACACTCGTGCAACCTCGCGAGGAGCTTAGTCGCCCGGCCACAGAACACTATATTCTCACGAGAAGAACGTAGGGTTTATGTTCGAACTTCGTGTTTGAACTTCGCAACTTCGGGCCCTTTGGTTCGAGCGCAAAAACCGACAACGACCCGAAGTCATCCGAGGCAAGGTAAAGTTTGACGAGGTAAGACGAAGTGCCTCTACACTATCGTATTCGCTCAACTTCGATCAACTTCGCGAGTAGTGTAGAGCGTGCTTTATGTAGTACTCTTCTCGATTAACGTAGTTTCGCATACTAGAACCAATTTTGTCTGGAATTTTAAAGATATAAAAGAAAATGCAATGAAAAAAAAAAGCTTTGGGTTGAGCAGCGATAGCTGAGTGGAGAGACCGACAGACTGCTACGCAGAGGGTCTCGGGTTTGAATCCACGACACGCACCAATGACTTTTCGGAGTTAAGTGCGTTTTATATTGTTAATTATCGCTTGCTAATCGGTGAAGGAAAACATCGTGAGGAAACTTGCATGTCTGGGAGTTCTCCATAATGTTCTCGAAAGACATGTGAAGTCTGCCAACCCGTATTTGGCCAGCGTGGTAGACTATGGCCTTACCTTTCTCATAGTGAGAAGGGGTCCGTGCCCAACAGTGGGACTGTATAAAGGGCTGATAATGATGGTGGGTTGAGTTCGTTTCGACATTTCAATAGGTCTTCTAGGAAATATCGGCATTCAGTACAGTGATCCTGACTTGTTTAAGAGTTGCCAACAACCAAAATCATCATCCTCTTAGCGTTATCCCAGTTTCAATCTGGGGTCCACTTACTAGTCTAACCGGATTTGGCTGAATATTAGCTTTCCACGGAGCGACAGCCTGTCTGATCTCCGCAACCCGAAGGGATAGCGATATTCCATGGTTTAGACTAGTGTCAGTTTATTAGAAGGTTCTGACGCCCTGTAACGATTGTCAAAGGTCTTCATGACAACCGGACCGAGGGCTTAACGTGCTCTCCGAGGCACGGGACAAGCGATAATTAACAATTCAATACGCACATAACTCCGAAAAGTCATTGGTGCGCGCCGTGGATTCGAACCCCATACCCTCTGCAGTGCAGTCTGTTGGTATCTCCACTTGGCTATTGCTGCCTTTGCCAACAACCAAAATGCAGAAACAAATATATCATAATGTGTTTTATTATTCATCTTGCGTTGTTCTTACGATAAACTTGCATACCGTAAGGAATCCAGCGCTTCAGAATTGGCAATAAGAACTCCTATTAGTACAGAATACGTAAAACGCAATTCATGTGGGTATTAAATTTTACTTGCATCTATACATACATTTTAATAAACTTGGACTGACTTTCTGTGATTTCAAATTAATTATATTTTTTTCAAGTGCATGTATTTAGTTACACGATACTTAATCATTAACATAAATCTTTAAAAAAGGACAGGTCAGAAGTACCCTAAACAGAAGAGCATGCATGAGAAACTTGATGGGAGTGAATGAAGCAAGAGAGGTATGTCAGGATCGTTGCAAATTGCGTTCCGTAGTCTCTGCCTACCCCTCCGGGAAACAGGCGTGAGTCTATGTATGTATGTATGTATGTAATCATTAACAGCAACACACAAACAGCGACGACAAATAGCGTCCGAAACATTTTTCTAGACCATCTAACCGGATTTGAGAGGATTTGTATATTTATTATAATTAGTCTTATTTAATTATTTTAAGACTTTATTTAATTATATTCTTGACATTATCATCTTAAATAAGTACAAAAATCTCACTAATATTAGTTTCATGGCTTGCTAATTTACAAAAAAAATAGCCATCAGAAAGTTCATCATCATCAGCCCTTTACAGTCCTCTGCTGGACTACGCCTCTCCTTTGAAAGGAGGAATTGGCCTACTATACCACACTGGCCAAACGGGTTGGTATAGGGTTTGTATCAAGTTTTCCTTCTCTTACAGTGCTGTTCTCTGCATAGTATGCTCCCTCTGTCGGCTCTTACGACACCCACGGGATGATATGGGGTGGTGACAAACCGTATTCTTAATCCGTCACCACACGGATATATTTATATTATAATTAGTCTTATTTAATTATTTTAAGACAATTTAATTATATTGTTGACATTGTCATCTTAAATAAATACAAAGATTTTACTGAATATTAGTTTCATGGCTTGCTAACTTACAAAAAAAATAGCCATCAGAAAGTTGCCGGTGATTAAGTGACTTCCGGGTAAACTGCGTATAATATGCGAAAACAAACAAAAATACTTTGTTTACAATCCATTATGGACAACCGCAACTAAAACAACTTAACAAAGTAAATAATAATTAAAAATAAGCTATTCTAGTGCTTCTAGTCATTAAGTAAGATACTGAATTAAGACGTTCATTAGTATTACGGTCATCATAATTTAGGTTTTAAAATGAATATTTGTTAATGAATATTATACATATGTCCGTGTGGTGACGGATTAGGAATACGGAATGTCACCACCCCATATCATCCCACGGGTGTCGTAAGAGCCGACAGAGGGAGCATAGTATGCAGAGAACAGCACTGTAAGAGAAGGAAAACTTGATACAAACCACATACCAACCCGTTTGGCCAGCGTGGTATAGTAGGCTAATTCCTCCTTTCAAAGGAGAGGCCTTGTCCAGCAGTGGACTGTAAAAGGCTGATGATGATGATGATGATTATAATATTCAATACTACAGAGAAAGCAATATTAGTAATGTAAAAGATGGACTTAAGTTGGCGTCCTACAGTCAGTGCCTGATTTTGACATTGCACCTTATTTTAAAACGACTCTACCGAATTTGAGGCAATTTTCTGTATATATTAGAGTAACACATTAGGATATTGTAGCCATGTCTTACATAATTTAGATTTTTAATTTGAATCAGGTAGATTATCCGGAACGGCAGGACCAAATTTTGGCGATATAATTTTGAGTATAATCTCTATATATTTGAACAGGGCTCTGGATGTTTTAAATACCATAGATGATAATTATCTTTATTGAGATCCGAAAACATCATCGAAACCGGGCAGCGCAGTTAGTAAATAAAGAAGACCAAAATCTCTCGGCAGTTAAATGTAAATAATTAAGATACATAAAGAATCACCAGTGACTCACAAAACGAAGGTGCAACTATGAGTAAGACTTAATTTAATACCTGACGCTTTTAATATAAGATTACACGGATTCATACATATTACATTTGGCGTGAAACTCTGTCAAGTGAATCAGATATGAGTGACCGCTTCTGATATTATGGTTCCCTAGTACTTATAGTTTAGATTTTAATATTTTGGTTGACTAGCTTTTCCCGAGACTTAACCTGAGGAAAATTTGGTCTGGAACTCTGCTTTAATCACGAAAAATCTGTTATTCCATACAAAATTGAACTTTAATCTCGACAAGATGTAACAAACAGCTGAAAATTCTTTTATTCACGTAACGGGTCTACGTCACGTAATTATCTTATTCTAATATATAAAGCTGAAGAGTTTGTTTGTTTGTTTGGTTGAACGCGCTAATCTCAGGAACTACTGGTCCGATTTGAAACATTCTTTCATTGTTCGATAGCCCATTTATCGAGGAAGGCTATAGGCTATATAACATCACCATTGAGCGACGGGAGCAGAGCGGTAGCCTTAAATAACGCGGGTGTCCTCTAGTTTTAAATAGAGGTGAGCCGTGAGACACCTTATATTTGACCCAACGTTTCCGCATGGGTCCAGCCGAGGTCACGGGAATACTGTGTACAAGTCACAAAAGTTTAAAAAAAACTGCTGTAAGTATTATTATGTTGTGATTTTGGCAAACCCAGAACAAAAGATGTTCATATAAAGGAGTACAATCACCCCCTAAGATGCGTTTTATAGTAACTGCAATCGACCGAATTAAAGTTTCAACAAAATTAAATTCGGTACGAATATTACAACATTGAATGAACATAAATTATATTAGAACAATGACTTATATTTCTTTGGTTCCTCTTTATAATTCTAATAAGAAGAAACAAAGGTCTTCTGCCTATTGAAAATCACAAAATATAATTACTACCTACATATTTAAAACCTATGGTATTCTTTATATCATTCATGAATGCTATAGGCATTAAATAAATAATAATAATATATTGTACTGTAGTACAAATTCCTATGCGATTTAAGGAATTTTCCTCTTCCGAGAATAACTACGTCAGATGTTGCACAACACAGATGAATTGGAATCTGTACAGCAATTCTTGAGAAATTCGCGCGCAAATGAACAGACTGATTGTAAAATAGTTTTAAATTCAGTTACATCACTTACTTCTGCTCACTAGTGAATAATTCTCAGGTATGCCAGTTGTATCCGAGAAGTTGTCTTGGAGCCCAGACTTCGCTTTCTAGCCTAACCAGATTTGACAGAATATTAGCTTTTTCACAGAGAGGCTGCTGTCTGATTTCCAGATCTGGATCACTATAAATAATTTTATCACACCACAACATTTGTTGTGGTGGGGCTGAAATTCGGGTTACCCCGATAGTTTAGAAACCAAATGGGAGACAAAAGAGCAGAAAATCGGCGCCAGGCATTCGCCTAGCATATGCTGAACCAGGTCCATTTTTTGGCTGCACGCAAACACCTGCCTCTGTCTTTGTTTTATTTTGTCATGTATCTCTTTCTATTTTTATTATTTTCTTGACTTGTTTAGTTTTTTGTTTGATTTATTTTCTTCTTCTTTTTATATTGATGTATGTTTTTTTGTCTAAATTGTTTCCTTATTTTTGTTCATTTTTTTTTTGTTATGTGTATGCTAAAAATAAATAAATCTTTATCTTATCTGACGGGTCACCTTATGGTAAGCGTTTACGCCACTCATGGAGACCCGCCATTCTAGAGCTACAAGTGCGTCGCCATCCTATAAAATGGGAAGATGAATAGGATGAGCAGAATGAGAGAGAAGGAAAAGATGAAGGGAGACGGTGGCACTCTCACTTGCCGAACAAAACGCAACAGTAGGTATAAATACTGTCACTTTCCGTCGATATTCTGTCTCTGCACTTTCGAAAGCTTTTTGGACCAAATCCGAAGCACTATATAATATTTTAAAGTCAAACGTCTCAACATCTCAAAGTTGACCTTGCAATCTTACGGTCGTCACTTTACCACACACGAAATAATAATTTGTTTAAATTATCTTCAATTATTCACGGATCTCTAAAAATGGTTCAACTTTAAATCATCGTGTTAACCGTAACGATTCAATCTTGCCCTTAACACGTGTCTGTCTGTCTGTCATCGACTTCAGCCCTGTTCTCGGGAACTGCGTGACAGATTACTAAGAAACTTTTTTCTCGTATAGTTTTTGTATGAAATTGCAGTGATGTTTTTATTGAGTGACTTGGTGATTGGAACTTTTTGTTGTAATGTAAAAAAAAATATTGACTCATGTGTCTATGAGGAATAAGCATTCAAGGCTTTTTATTAATTTAAGTATATTATTTTTATCTGTTTAATTACTTTATTGCAGTGCCCATAAGACTTGGTTTGCTGTTTGTAACAGGTCGTAAAGGTTAAGCAACGCTTGCATAGAACGCTGTTTTGATGGGTGAACGCGTGTGGCATTTACCACAGAATGCTACTATGCTTCCAATGACACTCGTCGATTCTTGTCTCAGGCCAAGGATGGTTGCGTGGCAGCCTTAAGAGGAAACACTACGGGCGAGAGAATTGAAAAATAGGTATTTGTAAAATCTATTGCTGTCGCGCAGCCTCAAGTCTCCCCCCGCAGAGCGCAATAGAGACAACGCTACTGCTGGACCAAAAATACCTATTAAATGTACACAAAATCAACGTTTCGTATTCCCCTGATTACTTCTCCAAAACTTCATCGATTTAACTAGTTTTTCATATTAAATTAAAGAAAGGCTTTGGCCGTGTTCCTATGTTTTCATTTTTTTAAATAATCTAGCTAAATTTGTTGTTTGGATGTTTGAACACAGCGAAAAATCTGGCCAATTTTTGAGATATTTGAAGGTTCATATCTTTTTTAATATTTAATTTATGAGAAAAAAGAAAACATAGGGACATGCCAATCGGGGCCATAGATCTTTTGGAAAAAAATAATTGCTCTACTAGCATTATCTAGGGAGAAAACAGGAGACTACGTTTGTATGGAAAAACGGCCGTGGTGTTTCCTCTTAAACAGTAACACAAGAGCTTACCACAATAAAACGATTCTGCATTTTTCTACTTATCCTCAAATTGCGTCCATTTCATCCAAAAACATTATCACTACAAATGTATTTTACCAATCAAGCTGTTAAACACGGTTGAAAAACGATCGTAAAGTTTGTTTATGAGTAAAGTTTTATGCAGTAGTTAATTAGTTTCGTTTTATGCATGCTCGCTCGGGACGAGGAATTCGAAACAATATTACAGCTGATAAGATACTGAAGGCCAGTTTATTGCGTCTTGTGAGTAGCTTGGTTTGATGGAAAATTCTATGAGTATATGAGCCACGATAGCCTAGTGGAGATACAAGTGGACCGTCATGCAGAGGGTATCGGACGCCGGCAGCACTGACTATTCGTGCCTAGTGGAGGTGTAGCGGTAGCTGCATACAACTGAGGCCATCTAGCGAGCGACGACGAAAGTCTCAACAACAATCCGGCGACATCTATCGGACAAAAAACAAAGTGCTGAATCGCGCAAGCAGAGTTTACATTCCGAGTTGTGTATACAGGGTTTTTACACCCTTTATACAACAGCTCAAATACGTCCGTCGGACTGACAGTCCACCAGGTACGATCACCCAGCCTAGTAAGAGGCTCCTCCCTCTAGTTGGAGAAACACAACACCTTTCTTCCTCCACAGAGTCCAGCAGTGGATTGCGAAAGCCTGTAGAGGATCCAATAGTCAAACGTTGGACTTGAGATCGAGAGGTTTTGGGTTCCAATTCTGCATACATAATTCGTAACTTGCATAAGCTTAGAAGAAGGGGTACGCAAATATAAGTGATTAGTAACCAAACCCGCCAGTAATCTTTAAAAGATAAATTTATGAAGCTAGAGATGCAATGGATATCTAGTAAGTAACTAAGTATCATAATCCGGTCTATCCATTCTAAAAGTACCATGCGGCTGGGTATAGGGTTGTAAACAAGTGTAGCGACCATCTACATGACACAACAACATCGACAAGCGCCATCTACCCAGTGACGATGGAATTACTACGACCACCTAACAACGCGGGAAATATTCAAACGATTCTGAACCGCGTAAGCAACTTTCGCGCGCAAAGACGCATAAATACAACTTCCGAAGCATGTCCTTCGGCCTGCAGGCCACCAAGCACGACCACCCAGCTTGGTTAGAGGCTCCTCCCTCTAGTTAGAGGAACACCACACCTTTCTTTCTCCACACAAGTATCTGGTCGATACCTAGCATACCGCCAAATCACTACCCGTTTATCTTCTACTCTATACTGCTACAGCGAATTGCCAGACAAATAAACAAAATAACTATCCTTACCCGGAAATCGAATCCAGGACATCACGAATACCAGTTACGTACACTGACGCCACTGGAATTAAGTCAGTCATAAATAACTCTTATGTTTGTATGACCTGAATAGTTACAGCATCAAGTGTTACCGAGCTAAATGGGGTTCGATTCTCGATCGAGGTATGGTAAATATTTACTTGCCCTAGTGATATTTTGCTAGAATTCTGTTTGTGGATTAAATGGGTCTATTTGGTATTTGTGCATACTTGGGTTTTTAAATAGACTATCGGTAATGCGGACTCTCGATTATTACAGATTATGGGGTTAAGGAATTAAATACAACTAGATGAGCCCGCGGTTACACACGCGTTATTTAAGGCTACTGCTCCGCTCCCGTGGCTCATAGCGTGATGTTTTATAGCCTTTAGCCTTCCTCGATAAAATGGGTTATCTAACATAGAAAGAATTTTTTAAATTGGTCCAGTAGTTCCTGAGATTAGCGCGTTCAACCAAACAAACAAACTCTTCAGCTTTATATATTAGTACTAGAGGACGCAAGCAGCTACGCCTGCAATTTTTTTTAATTTACCCGTTTTGGCCGATCCCGTGGGAATTTCGGGGAATCCCTTCTTAGTGCACCCCTACGGTCCCCAAGGAACACACATGCCAAATTTCAGCTTCCTGCGCCCAATAGTTTCGGCTGTAGCGTGTCTGTCAGTCAGTCAGTAACGCAAGGATTTTATATATTAAGATATTAAGAAGATAGTATAAGATAAAATTTGGAAAGGAATGGATGGGAGTGGACTGCACAGATAGTAAGCCCTGCACTCTGCGCTTAGTGTCGTATTCGACCCCTAACACTGGACAAGACTTTGTTGCTTCGAGGCTAATTGTTCTTTGGGAGTATTTGATAATAACTTTCCGAGTTAGATAGGTACAATGGATATCAGTTTTGTTGCTCCTAAGTGAATAATTACAAACCACAAACAAACGTCAAAACTAATTTTCGGGTTAATAATAGAACAGTATTAGAATAATATTAAGCCTATATAATTGTATTTATATACATATAACTGCCTAACAGACTGCTACCGTACTCCGGCGAGCACGTAAAGCCATCTTCCCAATTTATTGTCTAAGGAATAGAATCGTTAGACCATATTGCCTTCGGGCGGTCTAATAACTCCGACCCCAGTTTGCCACACACTCACACGAAAAACAAACAAACACTGGCCCACTGTTGGACATGGGTCTCCAATCACTATGAGAAGGCTACAGTACCAGAAATTCCTTCGCACTAAACTTGTCAGCCTACTTCCAGTGCTAAGTGCTAAAGTACCAATCTACCTCTTAGCACTTACTAATGTGCATCTGCTGCACGTCTCTTACGGCCATTTTCAATATTCAAACTATAGATAGATCTGTAGATTTTAGATTCGTGTTTGACATATTTTGTATGGAGCTTATGTCAAAAACTGTCAAAAACGAATCTAAAATCTACAGATCTATGTATCTATATTTCGAATATTGAATTCCGTAGTTAATTAACAGACGTAGCAACAGTTTGCGTTACAATTGACGACAATAATATATTGTCGTATATATTGTCGGTGAGTGTACCACTGGAATTTTAGTCACGGTATTCATAATGTTTTAGGTAAATAAAAAGTTACGCAAGTGGGGAAATTAATATAACTTAACTACTAAAATCGTCGTAAATACATAAAAACTAACAAAAAATTATAATGGCTAAGTAAAATGTTATTTTAACGTACCTTAAGTTTTTGGGATTTCAAGAACTTTGAGAGTGTCAAAACTTGGTATATTTTTTGTTTACTGTAAGTTTTAAGTTTTGTGTAATGTAGGTGTGAACCAGATTTAGCTACAGAGTATCACCTGATATAAGCTGATGAAGGGTATATAGAGTGAATGAGGATAGAACTAACTGTTAATAAAAAAAATAGTAGAGTTCTTCCTCATCCCACTCCTCATCCTATCCTATCCCTTTTCCCAATCCTAAGGGGCGGAAACGCACTTGTGACTCCTGTGGTGTTGCTTGTGTCCATGGGCGGCGGAATTGCTTACCATCAGGTGATCCGTCTGCTCGATTGCCGCCTATTACTATGAAAAAAAAAATGAAAAAAAAGACATTTCTGACTGACTAACAGACAAGGCACAGTTATAACTACGGCACGTACAAAGCTGAAATTTGGGGAGCTTAGAGGTGTATTATGAAGGGATTTCCTATAATGCCAACGGACCGGTGGTGACCGGAAACGGTTTAATAAAAAAAAATGCGCTGCGGGCATTGCCAATCTTCGTATAAATTTTATTTTATTTTATTTATAGTCTCACGCCTGTATCCCGGAAGGGGTAAGCAGAGGTGTAAATATTACACCCACATTTCGCCATGAATTTTTAGGTCCCACGTAATAGGGGGCGAGCCTATTGCCGTTACCGGGCACACCACCAGACTCCGGGCTGCTACTGAGTATTCGGAAAAACTTAGCAACACTTTTGTCCGAGCCGGGAATCGAACCCGGGACCTCACCATCAGCAGTCGCATACGCTATCCACTGGACTACGGAGGCAGACCTTCGTATATTTTTTTAAAATATTTAAATCCTTAAGATACATAATTTGTTATTTACAAAAATAAAGCTTTTTATTTTCTTCTATCTATAAAACCGTTTTAAAAAGTACTCAGCTCCAATTTGATTGCACCCATCTAATAATAATAATAATAATTTATTTATTCACAAAAATACAAAAGGTACGTACACTACAATTCGTCTTAAATTAAATCCATTGGTATAACTAGCCTAATGTCTTATATTTAGTTTTACATTATATAATAAGTACATGACTAATAAAAACAATAGTGTACATAAAGCCTAATAATCATAATATACATATATTTGCAATATTAGCAAAATCTATGATTGCGTTATAACTCAAGTAATTATCGACTACCTACTCGAACTAGGTTAGACCTGTGTTTCGAGCTGACGCTTGATTAAAACTTAGAGAGACAAACGACAATATTATGTACATGTTTATATGCTAATATTATAACATAGTGTGTAAGTAATTAAGTTTATCAAGATTTAGTTTAATTTAGGCAGACTATTTATTATAAATTAATAATATAAAAACGAAATAAAATAAAAATTCACAAACATTTTGGTACGTTACTAATTACAGTTAATATTCCACATGTCACGTAATAAGAAATATAATAATAATATTTAGACAAAATTGTTAAATATCATTTTAAAACTTCTAGTAATTTTTCTGTGTCGTCGTAATTGAGTTTTTGTAAATATTCTGTTACTGTTGCTCTGCATATTTTATAGCTAAGACTATATATATTCAGAAATTTATTGAACTTATTATACAAGAACGGTCCTAGAAATACGTAGAATCTTTTAACAAAGACATGATTTGTATGAGGCGTTACACAAACAAGGTCCTTTCTTCTTCTTTCAAAAGGAATTGGAGAATATGGGAGTTCGGTGTGCTGTTTTTGTATAATACTAAGTATAAATAGTTGGCGCACTGTTAGCACGTTGCATGATAAATAGAGTTGGTGTGTAGGGAATTTAAAGCGACGAAATGTAGCCACTTTAAGAATTGCTCTTTGTGCTCGTTCTAGCGGTAATAGAACTGATTTAGCCGCGCCACCCCACGATGTAATGCAATATGTTAGTATGGATTGACACAAAGCTAAATAAACCTGTTTTATTAATTTGTAATCGGCTATGTTACGAAGTTTTTTGAAAATATAAATTAATTTCCGCGTTCTTGCGCATACAATATCAATGTGTTTACGGAAATTTAGATTTGTGTCGAGTGTTATGCCTAGATATTTGATATTGTTAGTTTCAATTAATGCGGGACAAGTACATGTTAGGTCAGCGTGCATTTTACAGTTGTGTGCAAAAATATGTAGGTTAATAGGTGATGGATTAGTATTTCTCATTTTAAATAATATGTATTTCGTTTTGTCTACATTTAAGGTTAGCAGATTTTGGTGTAGCCAGTTTGATACAATATTAAAACCATTTTGGGCGTGGTCATAAAGCTCAGAATATGTATTGGCTGAGAATAAAAGCGCTGTGTCGTCGGCATATGATATCAATATACCATTTTGAACATTTAAACTATAGAGATCGTTAATATATATAAGGAACAAAGTTGGTCCCAAAATACTACCTTGTGGTAAACCAAAACCACTATTTTTACGTTCTGCACTAACATATTTATCAATTTTCACACTTTGGTAGCGATCGGTCAGATAGTCGGAAAACAGTGCAAGTTGTGCTCCCCTTATTCCGAATGTCTCGAGCTTGCGCAGCAGTATGGAGCAGGATATTGTATCAAACGCCTTGGCCAGGTCTAAAAATATTCCCATGGAGTGCATGCTCTTATCTAGACTATTGGTAATATGCGCCGTAAGCTGGTGTACGGCTTGGTTAGTAGATTTTTTAGGCCTGAACCCAAATTGGTTATCTGAAAGCAGCTTATTATTTTCAAGGTAATTAATCAATCTAATATTTATTATTTTCTCTAAGATCTTTGAAAGGCCAGATAAGACTGAAATTGGCCTGTAGTTAGTAATGCTTGTTTTGTCACCAGATTTAAAAATAGGAGTAACTACTGCTTTTTTAAACAAGCGGGGGAAAACTCCTTCTTGTAAGCATAAATTAAAAATATGTGTTAATACCGGCGCAAATGTATATTTGAATTTTTTAATAATATTGTTAGGTATATTATCCCACCCTACTGCACACACTTCTTTCAAACCACTTATGATACTTATTACTTCATCAACGTCCGTATCCAGCATCACGAAAGAATTTAGCGATGGCGATTGGCTAGTTTGAGACAGAAAGCTACTTGATTTAGGAATATTTTCCGTTAATGATCTACCGACGTTAATGAAATAATCGTTTATCTTATTAATTGCCGATATTGGACTTATGTCTGTTGACAGAAGTTCTAGTGGTGCTTCTGATTGTTTACTAATAAATGTATTATTTTTTATAAATTTCCAGATGAGCTTACTATTTTGCCCTGCCTTTTGCAATTGACTTTTGTCATATTGAATTTTAACGGTTTTTAAAAGATTGTTGCAAAAATTTCTGTATCTTTTATATGATACGGAGAGTATTTCATTGTCTGGTGCCAATTTTAGTTTTTGATGGAGTTTATCTCGATGTCTTATGCAACGAACCAAACCGGGAGTAATCCAAGGTTTTATGTTGGTATATTTTCGAGACGTATGTATAAATGTCGTATTTTTTGTTATTGCATCTTGTACTGATCTTATAAAATACTGTAAAGAGCAATTCGCATCGTTGGAATTAAAAACTGGTTTAAAATCTATGCTACCTATACTACTTGCGAGGGTTTTCATGTTCACTTTTGCATAGCTGCGTGTGCAGTTGTTCCTGGGCAAAGACAATTTTAGAGTCAATAGAATAGCATTGTGATCTGTTAGTGATGAATTTGTTATTAATGTTATGGAGGGCTTAATTGATTTTATAACAAAATGGTCTAAGCATGAGCCACTTTGGTGAGTTGGGTGATAATGGGTTGGTAACAACCCATGAAATGCGCAAATGTTTAAGTAGTTATGTGTATGAATGTCGGTTCTTTGAGACGCGATATTAATGTTTATATCACCTGTCAGTATAATATTCTGAAAATTTGACAGTCTTTTTAAGTGTGTGTCCAGTGATTCCAAGAACAATTCAATATTTTGCGAAGGCGGCCTATAAATTGCTAATACTACTGTATTTGAATTGATTTTAATTATCAAGCAATTACTGCCCAGAAATAAAGGTTCCTCTACTGATATATTTAAATTATTTTTAGAATAAATTACTAGACCATCATTTTGATTTAAATTATTTTCTGTTTTATGTACACAATATCCATCAAGAAGTGGTAGAGCAGTTGTTTGGTTTGACAGCCAACATTCTGTTAACACTATAATGTCACAGCTAACATTGAGATTATGCAATAACACTTCAAATCCATTTATATTACGACTTATGCTGCGAATATTTTGCGTCAACAAAGTCAGCACCTTTTCACTACGCGGTATAGAATATTTACACGAATTGACATCACATATTTTTATTTCCGACACAGAAAAATTGTCTAGGTCACCTATCAATTGATTAGTCATTGTATGCAATTAATTGTATACAAGTAAAATATAATAAGATAAAATTAAGTTAGAGCGCTAACTAAGAACAATAGGAGGTGACGCTCTTAGGCGCCCTCATAGTCTATAGAGTGTATATATTTATCCTCAGCATACTTACGAGCTGGACAGTTAGGGTCACCTGTTTGATGGTCGTATTTCCGTTTAAAACGCTTGCAGGTTGCACAATTAGCAGCGGCTGACTTGCTGTTACAGTCTTTGAAGGTATGGCCAAGTTCACCGCAATGATTGCAAGTGGGGCTGGTTTCTCGGCAATATTTAGCGGCGTGACCGAACTGCTGGCAATTGAAGCATCTCGTGACAATCGTAAAGTCTCTGACCGGGCATGACGTCCAATTAATGAAAACCCGACTTTGGTTTATCAGTGCCTTTCTAATAGAGGGTGCTACTTCCAGTACATAGTTACAGGTAGGCAGGTTCTTCTTACCTGATTTATGACTCAACTTAACTGCGGCTAGAAAAGAATCACGAGTAGACTTCGGGAATTTGTCGGCAAGGTTTTGCTCATAAACGCAATCAAGGACTTCCTTTTCGGTGAGGGATACGGGTACACCCACGATGGTAACTCTTGGACGACGTTTCGTTGGCTCCTCCACAGTAAGGCCCGATGAGACTAGCTTTTGCGAGTTCCTTAACTTTTCAACGTCTTGCTTAGATTCCGTACTAATGAGGACGCCTCCGTTTCGGACTTTCCTCAGCCCACGTACGTGAAGCTTAAGTTCCTCCGGTGAAATAATCTTCTCTACGAGGGTTTTAGTATCGTCACTAGATTTTGATTTGTCGCTGGGATAGATAGCAATACTGCTCAGGTTATTAGGACGAACAAACTTATCAGCTCCTTTCTTCACCATGTCTGCGAAAGAGGTACTGCCAACTGGTTGTAATTTGTCTTCGACTGTCGCCTTAATTTCTTTGAGTGAACCACTGAGATCCACCTGTGTATTTAAGTGTTGTATGTTGCAGTGGGCAAGGATGGTCTTTTGTTTTAAAGACTGGTATACAACGGCAATATGGGCTGTTGCACCCATAACTTTACGGCACAAACCTGATACGAGCTCTTTTTGGTTTGAGTTCATTTTTCCTTCGGCCACGACGGTGCACAACTCATTAAGGTAGGTTTCGACGGTATCCAACCACCTTTCAATCTCCGGCGTAGGCACGACTTCCTCGGGCAGATCATTCTGGATCGTTTTTTTGGGCGGTTTGGGCAGATTTTCAGCTACTGGAAAGGAGAGCGGAGTCGGCGTAGACGGAGGACTTCGACTTGTCTTTTGGCTCCGGCCAAATGGGCTAAAGCCTGGGTTCGACATTACAGTATTGTTTATGTAATTAGCTGCAGTTCATATTTGCTGATCGTTTTAATTTACACAAACACACGACACACTTAAGGTCAGACTGCTGACTCGACGTCGCGAAATATTAATCGTAATTATTTAATTACTTTAGACCAAGAGACAAAAACACGTCCGCATAGTCAAGCGTCTAAGCGATCAATCGCAATAGATCACGGCATTACGATACAACAGTTAATTGTCTCAATTGTACATTTACTCCCTCGTAAAACTTCTAACTTATGTACGTTGAACTTGTTAACAATTTCTGATTGGTAGTGGGTTCAATGGTAGCGCACGTGTCTCGACTTGTCGTTTGGAACAGATCGGTGAAGTAGAGCAACGTTGGCTAAGGTCGCGAATTGGATGGGTGACCGCTTTAAAATAACATTTTGTTTGACCGTATTGCATTTGGCGTGACCAATTCACTTCTTTTGATCGGCAAAGTAAAGCAACTGTAGCAAAGGTCGCGAATTGGATGGGTGACCGTTATAAACATGTTTTTGTTGGACTGTACTATTTTTGGCATGAGCAAATCATTTCTTTATTCATTTACATCTGGACCGAATCGACGAAAGAAAAATATTAATAGATATTAAATAGAGCAACTGAGACTTCGGTTCTAGTTGATTGTGGTCGCAATCGCCAGTCTCAACAGAACACTGATCGAATCGAAGTAAAAAGAAAGCTGTCTAAACGCGTACTAAGACACAGGATAGAATCTAAACCCTTTCGATTGCATACCCAACATCCAAACCGTTGCACTATCGCCGCTCCATTTCCGAAATGCCGTCATACTTTTAATATTGACACAGTCCGTGTCAGTTAGTATTGTCGCTACAAGTGACGGTACAGTTAAGTAAAGAAAGAAGTTACACTGCACTCTTGTGATGTGTGGCCACTAAAACTGCGAGCGATAAGCTTGTGGCGGAAGCGATTTAATAGTATAGTTTTAGTTAACGTTATGCGAATTCGCAAAATGCATTGCAAATTGTATTTTACATTCTAGCCCGATTGCGTAATTTTTGCAAAATCGACAGCGGCATAACTGCGCCACTTACCGGATCTAAAAAGAACCAAAACCTAGAAGCAACTCAAATATACAAAATAACAAAATTAATTCAGTTTTAGGAGGATTACAGTACATATACACGTTTTAGATACGATATGCGTGCCAATCAAATAAGCACATGTGATGTCGAAGATCATGCGAAGTAGAGAAGAAGGGGACCCTCTGGAGAGTTCCAAATCGAAGGTTCTGGATCGCAACCAGAACAGCAATAACGATGACACTCATAAGATTGAAGCAGCTTGATGGCATTGGAGTAGCATTTACCATACATAAATACATAGACTCACGCCTGTTTCCCGGAGGGGTAGGCAGAGACTACGGAACGCCATTTGCAACGATCCTGACATACATCTCTTGCTTCATTCACTCCCATCAAGTTTCTCATGCATGCTCTTCTGTTAAGGGTACTTAAGACCTGTCCTTTTTTTAGGATGTCTCCGATCTGGTCAGAGAACGTCCGCCTAGGTCTTCCCCGTCGTCCTGCCCATTCACACTTGCCTTATATATCTTCTTAGTCAGTCTTTCGTCATAGCATTTACCCTTTAGCTATTTCGGGAATTGAGGATGTTAACTTGCCTGAATGCCTCTTGTTTTTGTACACATAGCTCCGTTCCTATCCGCTCCAGTGGACATTTAGCCTACAGCTCCGGTAACGTACATATTTATGCAAGATAAATATATTATTATGTATAATATACGCACCAATAGAGGAGAGCGGAATGAAATATAATAATTGTGAGCCCACAGAGTTAATGGTCTCGTTTGCCTCCTTGACATTATTTTCTTCGGACGGTTCCGCTTCCGTTGCTGTCCCGCCTATAGTACATGTCAGTAGCAACATTTTAATATCAATATTAACGGCTATTTTACATTCAAGATAACTAAAATATTAAAATTAATTTTATTCTTGTATAAAGTGGTGTATATGTATTTGATTATGAGTTTGTAAAACAATACATATATGTTCATTTATCGTTCCAGAAGGCAAGCATCAACGTAAACATATATTTAAACTAGCTAAGCCCACGGTTACACCCGCTCTATTTAAGACTACTGCTTCGCATCCATGGCTCATAGCTTGATGTTATATAGCCTTCCTTGATCAATGGGCCATTCAACATAAAAATAATTCAAATCGGACAATTCGTTCCTGAGAATAGCGCGTTCAACCAAACAAACAAACAAATTCTTCAGCTTCTTTTCATTAGTGTAGATTCCTTTATAGCTTATCCAATTAGTATGAGCATTGACTGAAGCGATTTACCGCAGTTTTACTACAGTATCTTTGACGTCATACGCGGTTTTCATGGCCCCACCTAAGGTTCTAGTTTTTAGGTACAATATAATACGTTAGCTGGTCAAAACAATATGTAGTTTAAAACCTTTAAGTCGCTTAGGGTCACAAAGGTTCCCACGACATAACGGTACATATACCTTCAAGCTTGTTTTAAAAAGGGAGTGGGCGGTATTTGACGTTTTTATAACATTAAGTAGCTATCGATGAGTTTGATGTTTGGTTGTTCTTTTGTAGAATGAGATATTAATTGGATGTTGTTCAATTATTTTGTTAGGCTGTGGGTAAAAAAGTCGTGGATGAAGCCACGTTGTATGTCTTTTTAAACCTACTTTTTCTCACTAATAAAGTTACTAGTAAGAGAAAGTAGGTTTTTAAAAATCGCATCTAACTGGATAGGATGACTGACCACCCCGTGACCACTTGACTTGTAGGTATATATTCTGTGCCGTGACTAAGGATAGTTCAAGCCATGCCATAACTTTGGGACAACAGAATGTTTATTCTTTCTTACCTTAACTTTGAAATATATAGACTGCCTCGTTGGTCTCGCGGCATAAATGTGCGCGTGAGACTGCAAGGTCTCGGGTTCGATCCCCGGATCGGGCAAAGTGTTATTGGGTTTTGCCGTTAGGACATTCTCAGTAGCAGCACAGAGTCTGGTAATGTGCCCGGTACGGCAATAGGCTCGCACCCTATTACGTGGGACTAAACTAAATCTGGCGAAAAGTGGGTGTAGCAATATACCTCTGCCTACCTCTTCGGGCATAGAGACATGAGACTATATGTACTTTCAAATAATTACGCGGTTGAGATTGGTAGTGAAAATACTCCTTTACTTATTGCATTACAAGCAAAATCTTTGTCATATATTAATGTATAGAAAGTAGTGATACCTCATTGAATAACCATCTCATCAATCATTTATATCAGATGATTGTATAACAGTGATTACCTTCTTACTATCAATCACTACGTATAATGATCGCTTTTTGTGATCATCAATGATCCAATCTTGAATATTTTGACTTCATTATCGTGAGAAATTTCCGATCGCCGTTGATTTCTAAATGCATTTTAAGGTGTGGTACTGCATTTGCATTTAACTGTGATGGCTCAGGTTTGATTTCTGAGGTAGCCAGTTTTTTTGTTAACAAGGGTCAAGAGGCCTATGTCCAGCAGTGGACGTGTCTAGGCTGATATCACCAAGAGCACTTTAGCCCTCTGTCTTTTCTGTCCGTCTGCTTGTTTGTCAAAACTTCACTACAAAAATAAAATGTATCTACAACCATAAAAATTATTTGATTGAAGAGAGTGGCCATGAGTTTTATTGCCCGTTCTTTCTCGTGTTTCTACCTATTGCTTTGCGAACGTGGCAGTAAATGTAGAATCATTAAGTAATTAACTTAAATTTTGACGTTCATAAGCGTCACTTTGTGGCCTAGATGAATACCTATATGATTTTGACTTTTGACTTCTTTTCTCAGAAACGTAGATATAGTCAAGATGAATAATAATTGCGACTAGGATTGCTGTATCTTAATAATAATAGATCGTTATAAAACAGGTCTTAGTCGCGTAAAATAAGTCCCGGCATTTCAAGCAGGTTGCATCGGTCGCGGTCACGCATAAACATTATCATCGTATAGGTCGGTTCACGAAAGTTGACCACAAATGGCGGCCGTCGCGCATATGTACATTCGTGCACCAATGGCATGGCTCCATTCTTGACGCATTTAGGGAATGCGTCAAGAACGGAGCCACGCCATTGGCATTCCCGCCGCGCCTCACCCCGCACCTCCACGGGGACCTAAATAAAATTGGGCAAGTGCGAGTCGGACTCGCGCACAAAGGGTTCCGTACCATCATCTATAAAAGAAAATCACGTTCGTTGTATGTATACTTAAATACTTTATAAGTTTCTACCTGTTTATTAAGATCGAGTAACAAATTGCTTAAAAATTACGTTTGTTGTATGGGAGCCCCCTTTATTATTTACTTTTTTTAAATTTAATTATTTATTTTGAAAGGTAATATACAACTACATATTCTGTAAAAATTTAAAGCGTCTACCTGTAACAGTTAGTAATTTTGAGCAAAATATACGAAAAAAACAAGTTTTTTGTATGGACCCCCCCTTCATTTTTTATTTTTAGTATTTGTTGTTATAGCGGCAACCGAAATACATAATTTGTGAAAATTTGAATTTCAGCTATCTAGCTATCATGGTTTATGAGATACAGCCTGGTGACAGACAGACAGACAGACAGACAACGGAGGCTTAGTAACAGGGTTCCGTTTTTTACCTTTTAGGTACGGAACCCTAAAAATGATTTCTGCACAGTGGTCATCTTTCGTGAACCGACCTATAGGCTATACCTACTAAATACACGTTGTTTATTCCAAGAATCGAATCCTAGACCTATTATCAGCAGCACTAAAGCCACTAGGCCAGGTTCAAACCAGTTATCAGGGAAACTAGCAATCCAATGTTGACACTGGCACTCGGAAATGCAACATAGGCACAGTTTACAAAACATTATGACGATATGTATTAGAGTTTAGAAACAACTTGTTACACACTATTTGGTAATCAACGTTTTTTCAAACGTGGATTGTTCAGGCTAGCAAGGGCTATAAAAACGACTCCTGCTCTAGGAATATATTCTGTATCACGAATACCTTCCATAAAAGAGCGTATTCCTTTTTAAAAGGCAGGCAACGCACTTGTGACTCCTCTGGTGTTGCAGGTGTCTATGGGCGACGGTAATCGCTTAACATCAGGCGATACGTCTGCTCATTTGCCCCCTATTCCATAAAAAAAAACTCCTGTATTTTGTATGAGGACTGTTGTAAAGGTTTCAAAATCATCATTTTTTCCCCGAAGAGGTGTTAATATTACACCCACATTTCACCATGAATTTTTAGGTCCCACGTAATAGGGGGCGAGCCTATTGCCGTAACCGGGCACATCACCACTCACCAGACTCCGGGCTGCTACTGAGTATTCGGAAAAACCCAGTAACACTTTTGCCCGACCCGGGAATCGAACCCGGGACCTCCGATCAGCAGTCGCATACGCTTTCCACTGGACCACGGAGGCAGAAAATTCATACTGCCTTTTATAATCCTCTGCTAGACGTTGACCTCTCCTAAAATAACATTGTGAGTCCAAAGGAAGGCCAAGATGATTTACGGCCATTTTCAATATTCGATCCATACATGGATTTTGAGATTTGAGATTCGTGTTTGACATATTTTGTATGAAGCTTATGTCAAAAACGAATCTAAAATCTACAGATCTATCTATAGTTCGAATATTGAATTCCGTAGTTAGCCTACTATAGTACGTTGACCAAACGGATTGGTATACTGATATATGGTATGATGTCGAGTTTTCCGTATCTTCGCAAATAAAATATTTGCTTCATATATTTTGCTTAATCGCCTCTAACAACGCTTGAGGAATGAAATGGGGTTACGAAACTCTGAATTCTTGACACTACATGAGTATAAAAAATAACATATAACATAACATAACTTCACGCCTTTTATCCCCGAAGGGGTAGGCAGAGGTGTTATACACACCCACACTTCGCCAGCTATGTTTCGGTCCCAATGTAATAGAGGGCGAGCCTATTGCCATCTACCGGGCACATTATTAGCAATAATAAACATTTTTAATTTAAACACACATAACTTCGAAAAGTCAGAGGTGTGTACCCGGTGTACCTGGGGATCGAACCCGAGACTATCGTCTCACCAGCATATTAGTCTAGAAATGTACTTTAACATGGCTACCCTCACCACTCAACAAAATACGGAGACCTAAAACCTAAAAACAGTTCTGCAACATCTCATTTCTATACAACAACTTAAACTAGAGCATCTACAAAGACTGTACAACGCACATACTTTGCATAGCACACACTACTTACAATAATTCATACACTCTACTATGTAACATTTGAAATGTTCATTCAAGACAGTGTTACCAACAGAAATAATATCTGTAGTGTTACCCTATAAGTGTTTGAGCTAAATACTGAGACTATTTCTAAGTGTCTAAACACACTATGTCGAAGTTACGCGACCGAAGTTCCGCGGCCGAATTTACGCTCACACACAAGTGCCGAACGTACGGTGGTGCTACGAAATACGCTTATGCGCTACTACTAGACCACAAGAGCTTACGCCCGACCGAAGTTACGCTGTAGGCTATAACGCAACATAATTTCGGTATATTGTGTCGTCAGTAATTCAAATAGCATTGCAGGCGTAATCATGCCGAACTTCGGTCGCGTAACTTCGGCATAGTGTGTAGACACTAAGACTTGTTACAAAATCAGGGCAAGCGGTTGCGAGCTTAAGAAATTCGAATGCTAATGTTTTGCGTAAGTGAGGGTTAACAATGTGCTTCCGTGTAATTATCTCTTAAGATAAAGGGTGTCTTAGTGACATACTTGTTGGCAACATATCGATACTTCATTGAAAGAGACAAAACAATTTAAATAATCTGGTGAATTTAATAACGCGCATGGCGAGCCTTGACTTCTCGTTAGTAACAGATCGGCAAAGTAAAGGAAATTTGCCAGAGGTGGATGGGTGAGCGCTTGATGCGGCACATGCGTCTGAGCGCTCCGCGTAAAATAAAAACCAATGAATTTTATACAAAAACATGAGCTCAAGTTGACTAGATAATCAAACGATAACGTTATCATTATTATCTTAGTGTTTTAATAAGATATTTAGATCCATAAATTATCTAGAAATATTATTATTTCATCAATTGGAGCATAGTGACCCTATGACACCATTCATCTTGTTATCTGTTTTGGTATTTTTAGTTGACCTTTAGGTACTGTCAAAAAGTTTGTCAAGCCGCGGACGGCGTAGTGGTGCTGACGCCTCGTCGCTTATGGATGTCGTGAGGGATGTGAGTTTGATATTCGCAAGGGTGTTCCAAAAAAATTTTTTTTTTTCAAAAGCATTTCCCGCGCTATCCTTTGTCGCGAGGGACTTTACAAACATATAACCAACGGACACAATGAACACCCTCTTGAAACAAGAATTTATGGATCACACAAAGTGTTTTCTCGTGTGGGAATCGAACCCACAACACTCGGCGCAGTGTCAAGCGGCGAGGCTACGCCAACCGTGTCTGTCTGTTCTTCCAAGTCTGGTTGCATTTTGTGTTATTTGAATATTTGAAGTCTCCGGTGAAACCTACATGATCTATTTCTAGCGTGAGTGTTGTCATTTGAAAACTTGTTTCCTTGATGATCATATTCTTTCGAAATATATACCTACCTACGCCAGATGTGTAATGCAGGTTTGAATATAATTTATGAAGTAAGTTTCCAAACATCTTTTGGCATATTTCTGAAAGAATAGTCGCAATTTTGTTGGTAGTGGCGTGGCAATGCTGCCAGCCTTCTGGGCACGTTACCCGATGACATTGATGCGGAGGCATTTTACGACGCCTAAGGCCTCATTCCCACGAGAGCTTTTTTTAACGCGCGTTAAAAAACGTTCAACGCTGACGTTGGCGCTTTCGATGAGAACGTTCATACAAGCGCTTTAAAATCACTCTTGTGTCCAGTTCCACATTTAACGCCCAACGTCCAGCGCTGGAAAAGCGTTGCACTTAAAAACGCCATTGTGTGAACGTATACTAGGGAATTCATTTGGTCTATTTGAACGCTTTTTTAAGGCACTTTAAAAAAGCTCTCGTGCGAATGAGGCCTAAGTCGTGTAAATATTTTCAGTTTAAATTTTTCTATAGTTTTTGTACATATACTTTTTTAGACATTAAGATTGGACTAAGCTATATTTAAATTATAAAATTATTTTTATTTAATGTATATACCTCAGAAATAGGTTAGTAATACCTACGGACATTGTAGTAAATTACATAAATTAAGAAAACTCGAACTCGGGACAATCCTTTAGATATTGAATATTGACTTTCTTCTTTTGATGACAATTACTATCCTATCACAATTACTACGGAGTGAGTGACCACGTAAACGGTAAACCATTAAGCTGTTTTAGTAACAAACTCCAAAATTATCTCAATATCTTCTATTTAAAAATCAATTTACTAATTGTAGAACAGACATAACACTATTATACAAGTTTAATCGTACGTCTGCCTCCTACGCGGTCATAAACCGTAGCCACATTGAAGGTTTTCAACTGTTTTCACTTGTCTTGCTACCTACCTAAACGTGAATGTTTATGGGAATTCACGAATGTATAGATGGATGTGCTTGGAGTTTCCCTGAGAGATCGAATCAGAAATGAGGAGATCCGCACTAGAACCAAAGTCGCCGACATAGCTCTCCGGATAGCCAAGCTGAAGTGGCAGTGGGCAGGTCACATAGCTCGAAGAACCGATGGCCGTTGGGGCAGAAAGGTTCTGGAGTGGCGGCCACGTACCGGACGACGCAGCAGAGGTAGGCCCCCCGCAAGGTGGACCGACGATCTCGTCAAGATCGCGGGAGGCGGTTGGATGCGGGCGGCTCAAGACCGGTCTGTGTGGAGAACCTTGGGGGAGGCCTATGTCCAGCAGTGGACGTCGTTTGGCTGATATGATGATGATAGATGGATGTTTGTTAATCTCATGGTGCTGATAAACCAGAGGAATCACACAGTTTTTTGCTTTGTCAAACAAAACAACGAACAGAGAAAACTACGAACATTTTCACGATCTTTCTGTCTAGTGAAAAGCGTTCGCTCAGCAGTATAGTATCATCAACCCTTTATACTATCCCACTGCTGCGCATGGGCCTCTTCTCACTATGAGAAGGGTAAGGCCATAGTCCACCACGCTGGCCGAGTGCAGGTTGGCAGACTTCACATGTCTTTCGAGAACATTATGGAGAACTCTCAGACATGTAGGTTTCCTCACGATGTTTTCCTTCACCGTTTAGCAAGCGATAATTAACAGTTTAATACGCACTTAAGTCCGAAAAGTCGTTGGTGTGGTTCGTGCCGTGGAATCGAACCGGAGACCCTCTGCATAGCTGTCTGTCGGTCTCTCCACTCAGCTATCGCTGCTTTTATTTATTTAGGACTTTATTTAAATGAGAGCAATCTTATTGGTTTAAAGGTTTGGAAATATTCGAGGGTCCCGGAGCCGGGAACATGCGACATAATTAGCCAAGTAGACAATCTCATTCCATTGCCAAACGAAACGCAATAAAAGATCGCAAATAGTAGAAAGTATTTAAAATATTACATTGCCTTAATATTTGAATGTATCATTGAGTACGAAATTCTCAGTAGCAGCACGGAGTCTGGAAATGTGCCCGGTACGGCAATAGGCTCGCCCCTTATTACGGACTAAAGTATATCTGGCGAAAAGTGGGTGTAGAAGTACGCCTCTGCCTACCCCTTCGGGGATAAAAGGCGTGACGTTATGTATGTATCATTGAGTACTTGTTGTATATAAATCAAACTTTCGTCAATACAATAAATCGTATATTGAATTACGTATTAAGACTTTGCCTTTTATTAATACCGCTGTAATGCAGTGTTTATAAACAATCGAACGCTAGTGTAAGCTTACACTTGTAATAATTATAAACAATTGGGCTTTGTTATTTTTAAAGTAAACTAAATGAATCTTAGTAAGTACGTGTAGCTAAGTGCCACGCTCATATACATATACATATTAATATGTACATACATACATAGTCTCACGCCTATAACCCCGTAGAGGTAGGCAGAGGTGTATTTCTACACCCACTTTTCGCCAGATATACTTTAGTCCCACGTAATAATGGGCGAGCCTATTGCCGTACCGGGCACATTTACAGACTCCGTGCAGCTACTGAGAATTTCGTGACAGAAAAACCCAATAACACTGCCCGACCCAGGAATTGAACCCAGGACCTTCCGATCCCACGCGCACATTTATGCCGCGAGACCAACGAGGCAGTCGTATAGGGTTTGATGTCGAGTTTTCCGTCTCTACGCAAAGATGGTATTTGCATCGTGTTATCCCTTAGTCGCCTCTTACGACACCCCACGGGCAGAATAGGGGGTGGTGACCACAGAAGTGGTGACACTTGTATTCTATGCCGTCAACCACACGGCAGTATATTATATTAATATGTGTGTATACATTTTTAGAGGAGGCAGCGGTGGCTTAGTGGAAATACCAACGGACTGCCGTGCAGAGGGTATCAGGTTTGAATCCACGGCGCCCACCAATAACTTTTCGAAGTACGTGCGTATAAAATTTTTTAATCTGTCAAATCTGGTAACACTGGTTGCCAACCCCGGGCTCCAAGGCGATAATGTGAATACTAGTGGGATAATATACTTTTACGATGATGATAAAAACATACCGACAACTAACACAGCCTGGGACAGGAACCAACGACCTCACGACTTTATAATCATCTCAAGATTTATCTTCATCTCAAGAAGCCAATCAGATCATTTTCTTAATAATCACATTTTGGATAACGATTCAATAGCACCTTTGTGGCTACTTATTCAGCTAAAATCTTTGTTAGGATTTTAAGATGACGTTATTATCTATAATTTCAAGCCTTGATCACACAAAAATAAGTCTTATCTTCATTATTATAAGAGCTTCAAAGAATTTGTAAGAAAGGTTAAGATAACGGAGGTACCAATATTTTCGGTTTCAACAATCGGTCAACGTGTTGAGATAAGATTTGATGCATGATCTAATAGATATTTCCATCTAAATGTTGTCGTACTCGAATATAATGTACACACAAGTGAATCAAGTGATAAACATAATAGAGATCACGTGAGAGATTGAGATTACATATATGGGATTGTGCAAGGTTTATACCTAAGGTCTTTATGCTTAGATAGAGGTCTATTTTGCTTTATAATCGTCCGATGTTTTGTTTCAGATATAATCTTGTAAAAGGGATAGCTTATTCAATTTCAAATTAAAATTACATGCAATTACAAAAATAGTTAATTATAAATGTCAATTTTTAAATGTCACAACAATACGAAATATAGAGAATTAATAAAGTAAATTTTGAAATGCCACAATAATTAGAAAGTTATTATGACTTATGTCAACCAAAAATGTCACAAAGTTACGTAAAGGCAAAGAGATTGGATATGTGCGTAAAGGCAATGAATACAATAATCTATGCTCTATGATAAAGCCAATGAATACAGATATACAGGATAGGTGTTGCTGCAATAAAATGTCATTTAAAAAATCATTAATAGAATAATATGCTTTGTTAAGTAATAGACCAAATAATTTATGTTTAAATTCATTGATACACTTACTTAAAATTATTTGTTTTCGTAACTTATTAAATATTTTAGGTGCCATAGCATAAAAGCTTTTATGGCAAAAAGTAGTTTTCGCAGGTAACAAATGTAACTTGTTTGAACGACGTTGACTTTCTATGGGCTTAAACAAACTTAAATTAATAAGTTCTTTACTGACTGAACAGATGATGCAGAAGTTTAAATGGGCATCTTACTGTTGTATCCTGTTTCACCATGTCTATTCTGAGGAGACCAACTAAATGTACATCAAAATTAAAATTAAGTAAAATGCTCGAGTATTAGTATGTGCAGTAAATATATATACAAGTGATATAGAAGATGTAACAGTTGCAGCACCTTACAAAATGAAAATTATGTGTAGGTATTATGAAAAACCTGGCGATGAAAAAGAGTGACCGTGAGTTTTATTGCCCGTTCTTTCTCATGGTTCTACGCCCTTGCTTTGCGAACGTGGTAGTAAATGTAGATGTAGATTCTTAAAGTAATTATTTTATACATTTATTATTTTGACGTTCAAAAGCGTCACATTGTCACCCAGATACATTTAAGATTTTTCTAAAAAACAGTTCTTGTACATCTTTATAATGATTTATTTCGATTAAAATAATAACATAGCGTATCAAGACAATAGCCTTAGGCTACAACCGGGACAACGTTAGGACACATCCTAGGGCCCGTTGTAAACTTTCCTTCAGCCGTAAGTTTTGTATAAAGGGAAATAAAGTTATAATTATAACTTCACGTAGTAATATAACTATTATAGGTCGTCGCCAAAAATCAAAATACATTCTTACTATAAACATTTTTTGTAAAATTGTTCACAGATTAAGTCATGTTCCTGATGGCCTTTGTATAAAACTTTCTAAATAATATACAATTTCTTCAATTGCGTATTATATTTACAACAAAAGAATTGAATCATAAAATAACGGTACAACCTGTACTCAATAATATGTCGGCGAAAGTATACAGTTATGTAAAATTATACACTTTTTATTAATAAAGCCATAAAAATAATTGGATTTTGTTATTATTGTAATTTTATAATTAAATTCAATCATAATAAAAATATTGAACAATAATTTATGAATAATAATATAATTAATATTAAATTTAATGTACCTATTATATACTTACGAGTAAATTAAGTAAGATAATTATATGTATAACTTTTATTACTTAGTAATATTATGTATATGTAGGTACACATATGAGCATTGAACTCATATACATATCACTCCTTTCTTCTTTTTCGACATTGACGTGCCCGGCAGGGTCCATATTTGGTCCTTTAATGTATGTAACAGCATGAAAACATATGGGGAGCAGTAAAACATTTTGATTTCAATTACTGAGCCCGTGGTCAGTGGCGTAGCTTGCTTGGGTGGCACCCGGGGCGGAAATTGGCGGGCGACCTTTTTTTTTTAGTCGACACCTAACTATCACGGCTTAACTCCCCCAGATTCACGTGAATAAGACGTCAGTTATATGTTTGCATATTGTTCTTATAGTCGAGTTCGGGGTGGGTGTCATCCCAAAAAAAAGGTGACACCCAGGGCGGACCGCCTCCGCCGCCCCCCTCTTCCTACGTCAGTGCCCGTGGTTAAACCCGCGCTATTTAGGGCCACTGATGGCTCATAGCGTGATGTTATATAATTGGCCTATAGCATTCATCGATAAATGAGCTATCCGGCACAAATACAATTATTCAAATCGGGCCAGAAGTTCCCAAAGTTTGTGCATTCAACCAAATGAACAATATTTTCGGCTTTTAATACCTACTAGCATAGAAATATAAATTGTGTTGATAGCCTAACTGGCGGTACTGCATGATATTTAGAACTGTTACTGGTTCGATCCTCACGCATAATAAACTAAATATATGATAGTCCTATGGTTGTTTGGTTAATTAAATGTTACAAAAGGTTAGGTAAGAATCGAATTTCACGGATGCGTAGGGGTTAAAGTGAGCATTTTACCAGCGTTTCGCATGTGTTTAGTTTTATTCCCATAGATGACAACACTGTTCGGTCTCGAGACAACAGTTAATCGATCACATAAAGTGTTATCTCATATTGGAATTGAACCTACAACACTCGGCGCAGTGTCACGGCGAGTTGGCCGCTTAAACCATTACGCCAACTGTGCAGTCGTTTCTAAAATTATATGTTGACTAGAGGACGCCAGCAGTTACGCCTGCATTTTTTTTAAATTTACCCATTTTGGCCGATAACGTGGGCATTTCGGGAAATCCCTTCTTAGTGCACCCCTACGGTCCCCAAGGAACACACATGCCAAATTTCAGCTTCCTGCGCCCAATAGTTTCGGCTGTAGCGTGTCTGTCAGTCAGTCAGTAACGCAAGGATTTTATATATTAAGAATGGATACTGAGAATTCTTATAGAAAAACCAGGAAACTTAAGCTATTTCTAACCGAGGCACAAAATCATGTTACAGGATCACTGGTTAGTAATACATAAAATAACAACGTTATACAGCTGTATTACTTTCGCAATGTCAGCAATAGAGATGCCGGCTTTACAACTCAGTGGAGTAGTCGTTTACCATGAGACATCATCAACAAATCAACAACTATTACTGCAGAAATAATAAAATCACCACGAGACAGTTCACTCACGATCATCTGATCTTGAACAAGACAAGATCCTGTAGGTATACACCAGATAACTGAAGAACATGCTAATAGTCATAAATTCTTAGCAGAAAAATCCAAAGAACATAAGAATTTGACTTTATTTGTTTATTTTGTTAACCAAATTTGATCACTAACAGTAATATATTTATCGTCCTTCTAGCACTATCCTGATTGCATTCATGACTTTTTACTTGAGGGCCGGGATTATCTTTCTAGTCTAACCAGATTTGACAGAATACATATATATAATATAAAATGGGGATAACTGGCTTAAAGTTATGATATATAGGTATAGCATTGCCATAGACCTATTCCAGTCGAGTATCTGCAGCCGAAAGGGAAAGCGACATTCCATGGCTCATGCATAATATGTGTCAATAATACATTCAGATTCAGGGGCACTAACTATCGAAAACGACATCGTAATAAAAACGTTAATTTCTTTCAGTAAAAGCAGTAAAAATAAAAAGTATTATATAGAATGCTTTTACCACAGACACGAACTCACATAATATAGGTATACACATTATACAAAACCAAAGCGCTAGTCCAACTATTGAGACATAACAATCCATCACATAAGATAAAACTTCAGACAATAACAGACATACATTATAACACGCACTTGACAAACGAATCATGGAGATGCATCTCCTAACAGCGTATAACGATTGATATGATGTAACAATGTCCATTGAAACAACTAAGACAATCAGTGTGAGAATGCAAATACTTATACATGACCCAGTTATCGCAACATAGATCTTTGTGCGCAAGAGTTAATGAGTTATGACAAATAATGATAAATATCCGAGAACTATGACTTCGAGACAATACTTCCTGTATAATTACTTTGAATGATAATACTTGAATTGAAATAAATGCTATTGAAGATTTAGCATCTTTAAGATAAGATCTTATTGTGGAGGACGTAATGTTTGTAAACAAAATAAAACATTGGATTTAAAAAGTTTGAGAAGACTGTGAATGCGATAGAGAAAATAATTAGTCCAAATTCAGCACATAGTAATTTGTTCTTTCTTTAGAATTTTTTACCGAATCATCATCACATATGAATCTAAAGAGATTGTGAAGAGAGAGTTCTAATTATACCAATAAAATATTGAACAGTAACCAAAATAAATGTAGATAGACGTAAAATTAATGTTTATCATCTGTTCACAGAACAGGATATTAGCTCTCAAGTGTTATAGAAAATAGAGTATTTCGTTTATCAAACACTCGACACTAAAGGGATTATATACTTAACACCTTATCAAGATAAGGGGAATTGATTTTAAATATATTCAATGATCATCTACTAACAGTTAATTTTCAATGAAACGTCTTATGAAATAAAACAAAATAGATGAATCACGGATTAAATCAATTACTGGGAAACCTACAAGGTATATTCAAAACAAGTAGGTACTGAATGAAATACCAGACTTATTTCTATATTTACATTATTATAGACATCTGTTAAATTTAATCAGGTCGTTATCTATTTTAATTCGAGCTTTGCTTAAAACAATATTGGCAGATGCATAATAACACTTTTATATTTAATTTCGTCGTTCTTAATGTTTTTACACCGAATGATAAGACCAGAACTATACTTCAAACAATATTCAGTCCGTGTAAAAGGCCGACAAGGTTTTAACTGTTAAGATTACTACTACATAAACTTACTTTTCCACTTGAACGTCCAACGATAAAATTCACATTCCAACTTAAAACGTAAAAAAAGCTTTACGACAAGCATTTTACTGTACAACACTTTAATTAGAGTTCTGATAAACTAGAAAATAAACAATGCAGATGAAAGTGTTGATACAAACGAGAATAAAAAAGACCGTGTCTAAACAATGGGACTCATTGAAACGCATCGTGTGTAAGAAGAATTTCCAAATCAAACTCACCATGCATATCAGCATCTGTACCATACAATGGAAAACGAAACACTTGCACAATAATTCACAATACAATAAACAAAATATTTGTTTTTTTCGACTTTTCAACACTGGACCTAAAACATTCCCTTGAGGGACACTGACTGTTTTATTTCGAAATTCGCGTTTCGTTCGCTTCTCGTGCGCGCGAGTAGGCAAGCGCGTGCCTTTCAATAACTGCCCTCTCACAGCAACGATCAACGAGTGACTGACTGACGCTGCGCCGGCGTTCGTGTTTACTATAACCCCATGCGCAAGATTATCAAAGGCTTCCGTTTGAATGTCGACTATATAGTTTAGTAATTAAGGTGCATTTTTCATTGCGTTTAGCTCTCTTATCTGTGTTAGTAAGTCGGACGAATGTATTTGTCATTTTGTATGAATGAAAAAATAAACTGTACGCATCGCATAGAGCTTTCTGTTGGCGTTCATTTCGTTTATATCATAACCTTAATTAATGTTATATCGCTTACGGTCCTTGGCTCGGTGCGGTCTCGTATGACATTGTGATTCATCTTCTTTTTGTAACTTCAATGATTCCTGCATATCACATTTGCGTACAATATTATTTCCTAGAACATTTCGTCTGAAATTTAAAATTATAGTTCTTGTTACTATTTGGATATTAGGTGGCATGTGTCCAAATGATATGAGTACTATTTTAAAAATGACTTTCGTTGGAATTTGAACCTTAAGATTTACCGTTAGAGTGAACTTTGTATTGCGATCGAAATGTTTAATTATAGAATGCGTGACAATACTCAATAGTTCTGTGCTTAAAAATGTTTCAATACTTTAGTTCGTTGTACCTTTATTTTCCTGTTTGCTGCTAATAAATGTGACGCCATTCAGTTCCGACACTTCCGATATTCTTTGAATCAAGTACAGATGAAATCAAAATACGCACTGAGAAAAATGCAGGCATCTTTTTTATCGCTTGCATTTAAGACAAGAAGAAAGAGAGGGAAATATTAAACGCAATATTGTACGAAGCCGGCGCTAATCGCTTGAAGTACTCAAAGCCACGTTTAGTTGTAACTAAGTACATTGTTCGATTAGCAGCTTTAGTTTCTCGTAAGTAATAAGTTTGCAATTTGCTAGGCCTCGCTATTCCCCAGGTAGGTATAACAAGTTGCCAAGTAATACTATATAATATAAACTGGTTCTAACTATTACCTACTTAGTTTTGTGGTTTTACATAAAACGGTTGTGGGGTTCCGTACTTTGAAAGGCAAAACATAACTGTTAAGATATCACATTTTTGTCAACCTAATTATCGGTCTGCCTGATATGACCCGTTTCATCAGAAACATATGGTTGCATCTAAGACCTTGGACAACAGGGCTGCTTTCTAATAAACTACTACGACTGCCGTCTGATCTCCGCAAACCAAAGGGATAGCATAGCTTATACCGGTGTTAGTATATTCAAAGGTACTGACTCCTTATAATGGCAATCAAAAATCTCCATGACAGCCGAAACCAATAGCTTAACAATGCGAAGCAAGCGATAATAAACAATTTAATACGCAAGTAACTACGAAAAGTTAGTGATACTCGCCATGGTTTTGAACCCTATACCCTTTGCGTAGGAGTTTGTTAGTATTTCCTTTAGACCATAGCTACCTCTGGTGAAAAAGAAAGAAAAAAAAAGAAAAGAAAAATTCTACATTAACTATGAACATTTAACAGAAAATTTTGTACAGAACCAGAGTCGCGAGACTTGCACTCCTCCAGTATTTTTTTTATAAATAAAGGTTGCACGCACGCTGGCCCTTTGTCGCGAGTGGCTTTACAAATATTGAAACAACGGATACAAAGAATACTCACGTCTGAGACGACGGGGCAGTTGTTTGACCTGCACGATGCATGGAGATTGAACGAGAAACTGCGTGCAATGGCAGTGATCATGGAACACATTTGGATGACAAAGTTAGTGAATAAAAATAACTGTGTCATCCATGTCAAACTGGTAGCGCTCGTAGCGAGACTTGTAATAGGCTGGCAAAGTTAAGCAAGACTTGCACAGATCGCCAATTGGATTGGTGACCTCGTATTGAATTTACATCAGGGGTCCAATTCTCCTAAATAAATACAGTTTCGATATAATGTCAGTGTCATACTTACGTCACTAAAATCGTATTCTTCTAAATTATCTGATATTTGAATGAAATCGTAACGAGATCGTAAATTGAAAGAAGTGTCAAAATATGTGTCCACGACAAACTGTTTATTTCAAATTTATTATACGATAATGATCACCTAAATAAATACAGTTTCTATATAATGTCAGTGTCATACTTACCTCACAAATATCGTATTCTTCTAAATAATCTGATATTTTAATGAAATCGTAACGAGATCGTAAATTGAAACAAGTGTCAAAAAATATATGTCAACGACAAACTGTTTACTTCAAATTACATATACAATAATGACTTTAGGTTATCAGAATACCGCTTCTGAGTACATGCAAAATATAATATCAATGTCATATAAAAATAGGAGAATTGGCCCCAAACTGTTTATTTCAAATTAACTATACGATAATGACATTAGGTTATCAGAATACCGCTTCTCAGTCAATTCAAAATATAAATTCAATCTCATTTAAAAATACGAGAATTGGCCTGCAGAACGCTCCCCTTCTTCAGAGGGCGGTTCTTGTCTTAGAACATTAGGCCATGTTCGGCGGCCTGTAAACTCCGACACCAGTGTTCGCCATACACTTACCTATACGAAAAGGAAAGCATTCATTTCAAGCTAGTAGTAGCATGAATTGGAGTAAATTTAGCCAAAAACCTTCAACAAGTATTTAAACTTTCTTAGTAATTTACATTAAAATTCCGACCGTAGCGTAGTTGAGAGGCTCCAATATATTTTTTTTAAAGACAACGCCCGCTCTTGTTTTAAATCCTCTATATGGGGACTTAACAAAACATAATTACAATCAAAGGATCACACTACAATTTATAGATCACACAAAGTGAGGTGTGGGAATCGAACCCCACAACACCCAATACAGTGTCAAACGGCGAGGCGACCGCTTAAGCCACTGAAATATACAAGTAATCAATTAAACATAACACATTTTGAACTAACTGAACTAACACAAACATGACTATATAGATTAAACAAAAACAACATGCAAATATTCAACAACAATAGGTAAAACACAATATTATCACACAATATAAATAGGTAGTAGAGCCTTGCCGACTTCAGCATGAATGGGCCGGCTCGACCGGGGAAGTACTACTCTCTCACAGAAAATCGACGTAAAGTAACAGTACCTAAACTGTTGCGTTTCGTTCGGTGAGTGAGAGTGCCGGAGGCCCTATCCCCTATTCCTTCTCCCTCATCCCACTCCTCATCCTATCCCTTTTCCCAACCCCAAGGGGCGGCAACGCACTTGTGACTCCTGTGTTGTTGCTTTTGTCCATGGGCGGCGGTAATTGCTTACCATCAGGCAATCCGTCTGCTCGTTTGCCGCCTATTAACATAAAAAAAGATAAAAAAAAAGAAAACAAAAACAACATGTACCCAGGGCCGCACCGACGCAATCCAAATCCGTGCGAAATCGATGAAGCGCCTTTTTGTCGTCCTTTTTCGAAAATAAGGCCCTATAGGTACCTACACCGTTCGTACAACATTTCAGCACTATGATAAGAGTCATGACCACGGATCTACATAGGTCACTATGTAGATCCGTTAGAAAATTTTAACTAGATTTTAGATAATAGTAATAATATTCTACCACATTCACACAACACCATCTAGTCCCAAACTAAGCAGAAGCTTGTACTATGGGTACTAGACAATGGATAAACATACATAGGTATATACTTTTTTTGCAAATACATACATATTATACATAGAAACACCCAGACCAAGACAAACCTCCATGTTCACGCACACAAATGTTTGACTTGAGCGGGAATCTAACCCGGGACCTTCGGCGTGGCAGTCGCTTACACTCCTGCTGCGCCAAGCGGTCGTCTATATAATTCCTTGTAATTAAATATATGTAACTTCTCGTCACAAATTTCTAAAATTGACCCCAGTCATTTACCCATTCTTAGTTCCGCATTTATTCAATTCAATTCAATTCAATTCACTTTATTTCAGATAAAATCCATAGATTACAAATAACTAACATTGCACACATCTATATAAAATTATAAAATATAAAAACAGATTAAGTAAAAGTTAATGTCAATACTATAATATATAAAATTAATAAAATACAGTTAAAGGTTCAATTGAAAATAATAAATAATAATGCGAATTCAATGTAATGTCAAAATCAAATTAAAATTAATAGAATTTAAAAGTAAGAAATTCAACATTAATAAAATCAAAGCTAATTTAATTTAAAATTGATAAAATCGGAGATGATACCTATATATAAAAAATATCAAATTCATAATTAACAAAATGTCAATATCTAATGCGACTTATAAATATAATTGATGATCAGATGACATGTATTTGCAGCCATCTCTGCTGCATGGGAGACTCCCATCGGTCTGCGAATACATTCAGAACACTGTTGGCACTGCCACGCATACGAGTCATTATAGAGGCGCACCGTTTTCTTATAATGGCATTTATAATAATAGCACGGAATTTGTCATATTAATATGCAGATGAGGTAATTTCCTTTCAATGAATATTAATATTTTAAGCGCGATGGCCAAATTGCAAATAATATTAAGCGTTTCCTTAGAAGCATCTAATTTATAAATATTGTGCAATTTCCATTTACTTTGAGAAAACGTCAACTGACTAGCGTGCATGATGAGATTTCACAGAGCATTTGGCGTTCCATAATCTCTGTCTATCCCAATGGGAGACAAGCATGACGTTTAGATAAGATACTATAATATTTAAATGGTGTTAAATTTGAGCTATAAAAACACTGCAGTTATCAGCATTTTCTTAGACACGCTCTGGCATCCGTTCCGTGCAGACGCACTCGCGCTCACGCTCGCTCGCTACCGCTGTCGTCCTACATACGTTAAACGTTTACACGTTTATTCGTATTCAATAACAATTGCTGTGGCAATTCACACGGTCCTTTTTAGGATAGTGCAATTGTCATAACAGGCGTTATAGTCGTGTTTCTACGAACATTCAAACAAAAGTCCTACTGTTTCTATAAACATTATAACAAAAGTCTTGGCCCCTTCAGGGATAAAACCAGTGTTGTGCCTGGTCGCCCGGTTGATACCTAACGGTGTTAACGAAGCCGGGTGGGTGTAGACCCGACACACCTGCGGAGCCCCTTCAGGGCTACGTAAAAGTCGGCTGGGGTTGGATCATTCGGCCTTGGGGTGTCTCCTAGTCGAACCCAACCATCTCCTTCCCACCTACCTATTTCCTCATCCTATTCTTTGGTGTGCAGTTTGGGTGTGCCGGCCTGCTCAGGCCCATACCACCCCGGCACCAAGGCAGTTAGGAACCCTTTTGCACATTAAGATTGGCGAAGGGAATACAAGCTTAGGGCTCACTAATTAAGTACACATCCCCCCCTGACCATCCCCGGGTCGGGAGGGACATTCACAACCACACCTCGAGCTATTCCCGCTCGAGACCAGATAGGGAAACAAGTTAGGTATACAACGCGTCCACAGCGCGCTGTTGTGTGTTTCGCGCCAAAACCGGCGACCGTTAGGAAGTTAGCGCGTTCGACCCGCGCTAATAATAGTAGGTATTGTTATTACTTGTCTGTTCCGTTGTAAGTTAGGCATAGTTCTCGCGACGCGTGTCGCTTATAATAAGTCAGCCGACACTTTATTTATTATTAGGATTATAGTGCGCTTAGCGACTATATAGATATTGTAGTTTAGGTCAATAAGTTAGTAAACTTACGCTCCGGTCACGATGGCCGGAGTGTTAAGTTTAGAGACTATTCTTGCCAACCCTAGGGCGTTCTCCTGTCTGAAGGAAATCTTTGGGGATGCCATTCAGGCGCCTGTAGGACCGCAGCCGCGTATCAGCGCGGCCCGCCCGCCTTCGCCGACTTCATCGGCTAGATCGCGCTCTCGCAGCCTGCTGCCGAGTTTGCGCGCTACCGACTCCGAAGCCACCACCAGCCGCCCGTCTAGCGCTCAGAGCGAGATGGACGTGACGGTGTGTGGCTCGGACGAGGAAGAAGAGGAGTCTGGCAGCGAGTCGACAGACTCGTCAGACTTAACCTCGGTCCCAGAAGAGGACTTCACCCTCGTAGAGGGCAAAAAGCGCCGCCGAGCGGCCAAGTCAAAGCCGAGCAAGGCGGCTAAGCCGGCCAAGACGGCTAAGACTTTGGCGCCTACGCCATCAAGCTCGCGGCCAGGACACAGCCGTCCAGCCACACCACGACCCAAGACCCCCCAGCCCCCATCAGGGGCCCCCCCGACAAAGCCCCCAATGCCTCCACCCCTGTTCATACAGGACAAGGCAAAGTGGCTGGCAGTGTCCACCTGGTGCAATGAGCACCAAGTCAACTACACCAGCGCCAGATCCACCCAACAGGGGATCAAGGTACAGGTGGCCACGTCCCAGGACCACCGCGCGCTGACCAGGGTGTTGAAGGAGAGGCAGATCTCCTTCCACACTTATACCCTCCCCGAAGAGCGGCTCCTCCGAGCCGTTATTAGGGGAGTACCGAAGGAGCTGACGACCGAAGAGGTCAAGGCTTCCTTGCTCCAGGAGCAACTGCCTGTGCACGAAGTGCACCGCATGACAAAGGCGAGGACGCGTGAGCCATACGACATGGTTCTCGTCGTGCTCGACAAATCAGAGGCGGGGAAAGCCATCTTTAGGCTGACCTCGATATGCCACCTGTCTGGCATTAAGGTCGAGCCTCCCCGCCGCAACAGCACTATAAGTCAGTGCCACCGATGCCAGTTGTATGGGCACTCGGCGCGTAATTGTTTCGCGCGGCCTAGGTGCGTCAAGTGCCTAGAGGACCACGCAACCGCCGACTGCAAGCGCCCCAGGGACAAGGCGCTTTGCGAGGACCCTCCCGCATGCGTATTGTGCGGGCAGCTGGGTCACCCCGCGAACTACCGCGGGTGTCCCAAGGCACCGCGTGCCACTCGACCCGCGGCGAAGGCGCCTCAAACGCCCGCACGCAAAGTCCTCCCGGGGCCCACGGCCCCAGCCCCCGCCCGGCCCTCTGGCCCGTCTCAGCCTTCAGCTCAGCCCTCAGCTTGGAACACGCCTTTAGCGTTCCCGTCGTTGCCATCTCGCCCGCATGCTCCCCTCGCGCAAACAGCTAGGCCCGCTACAATCCAAACCCCTACACCCGCGTTAAAGGTGGCCCAGCCCACCACTAACCCGCGCCCGGCGACGGTACCGGTACTCGTTGCCAGCCCCAACTCCCCCCAGGTTGAAGACGACTTCAGCCTGGTAGCTAGATTCGCAGCGCTCGCGAGCAACGCTGATATTAGCGCCATCGCGGCGGAGCTTAGGCGCGCTCAAGGCAACTTAAACGCCATGTTAGAAATACGTTTCAGGTACGCGTACGTATTTCAGTCATTCGAAAACTTTAGGGCTTAGTAATGGATAGGCACACTATAGGCATAGTCAAACCACGATCACTCAAGGTAGGGTTTTTCAATGCTAATAGCATTGCATCGCAACGCGATGAAATAGGCACGTTCCTTAGGGACCATCAGACAGATATACTACTCGTGCAAGAGACTTTCTTAAAGCCAGCACACAGAAACCCTAACATTGCAAACTATTGTTTAGTGCGTAATGATAGGCTGAACTCGCCCGGTGGGGGCACTCTGATATACTTTAAGAAGTCTCTGCATTGTATACCTATGGATCCGCCAACCTTGGAGTACATTGAGGCCTCAGTCTGTCAACTCGCCATGACAGGGCACCCATCTATTACCCTGGTATCTGCTTACCTCCCACCATCGTCTAGCACTTCACACAACCCTAAGAGGCTCCTGAAAAAAGACCTTCAGGCCCTCCTGGGGCTAGGCGACTCGGTTATCGTGGCGGGCGATCTGAACGCCAAGAACGCCCGCTGGGGGTGTCAAGTGACTAACCCACGCGGCACGATACTCGAGTCACTCTCTGAGTCGCTTAACTATGACATTATAACGCCGCTCGAGGCGACACATTATCCTGATAACGTGACGCACAGACCTGACATACTAGACGTGGCCCTTTTAAAGAACATAAGTTTACGCTTGTGTTCGGTAGAAGTGTTACACGAGTTAGACTCCGACCATAGACCGGTCCTGTTAGACTTTGCACCCAGAATAGGGCCCATAGACACAGGGCACAGGCCGACTAAACTGGTCACTGACTGGGCACGACTCGGGAAAGAACTCGTGTCGTCCTCGCCAGTGCTCAGAGAGCAGATACCACTAGGCGCCAATCAAATGGGGGTCAATGACACACTACAAGCGGTCGATAGCTTCACGAGTCACGTGCAATCGTTAATTAACGATTGCTCACGGCAGGTACCCGAGACGGGCGACCGTCGATGGAGCCTGCCCGCTGATGTACGTGACTTGTTGCGGCGTAAGAACGCAGCGATTCGTGCCTACGACCGATACCCGACTGAGTCCAATCGTTTCACTATGCGCTCTCTACAGCGTGACGTCAAGTCGCGTATTAAAGAGATGCGTAACTCTCGATGGGAAACTACACTTAGCGAGCTAGAACCCACTCACCTCGCCTTCTGGCAGCTATCTCGTTCGCTCTCTAAAGATGTCACCAAGACCTGTTTACCACCTCTAAACAGGCCTAATGGTCCACCGGCTTTCGAGGACGGGGACAAGACAGAATGCCTGGCAGACAGCCTGGAGCAACAATGTACGCCGAGCACGTCACACATAGACACAGACCACCTAATAGAGGTAGATAACGAGGTGGAGCGTCGAGCCTCTCTCACGTCGCCACCTCGTCCCCTGACAGACAGACATGACGTAATAGGAGACGACGATGACGAGCAACACATACCCCTAGCCACCCCCGATGAGGTTAGGATGATCATTAAGGGTTTACACCCCCGTAAAGCTCCCGGCTCGGACGGCATAACAAACAGGGTCATTAAAATGTTCCCCTTAGCTTTCATAGTCATTTTGACTACTATATATAACGCCGCAATTAACAACAATATATTTCCACATCAGTGGAAAGAAGCCGTGGTAATAGGAATCCACAAACCCGGCAAGCCTAGGTCCGAGCCTAGTAGTTATCGTCCTATCAGTCTGCTTAAAGGTTTAGGGAAAGTTTACGAGCGGCTTTTATATGTTAGGCTGAAAGCATACGCTGATGCATCGCTCTTGATCCCTCACGAACAGTTTGGGTTCCGAACCCGCCACTCGTGCGTACAGCAGGTTCACCGTATCGTTGAGTATATCAGCGTGCGGTTGCAGCGTAATTTATTCACCGGCGTTGTTTTCTTCGACGTAGCGAAAGCTTTCGACAAAGTGTGGCACAACGGCTTGATTTACAAGCTTTTCACTATGGGAGTGCCTCACAAGCTCGTGCTCATCATACGAGACTATCTGTCGGATAGAAGCTTTCGGTACCGCGTTGAAGGCACGCTCTCTTCGAGTCACGCCATCCGCGCCGGTGTCCCTCAGGGGTCAGTGCTCTCGCCTCTCTTGTATTCATTGTTTACCGCTGATATACCGATGCATCGGCTAGTGCAGACAGCACTTTTTGCAGACGACACAGCCATCTATTACGCAGGCGCAGACCCTGGCGCAGTCAGTAGGAAGCTCCAATCCGCAGCCAACGCCCTAGGCGCGTGGTTCCGGAGATGGCGGATAGAGGTCAATCCCGAGAAGAGTCAGGCGGTGCTTTTCCATCGGAGAGCCCCTCACCTGTACCCTCCGGGTGCGACCCCACAAATAAGGATGTTTGGGTCCCCTATTCAATGGACTAGGGAAGCCAAATATCTAGGTGTGATTCTTGATGATCAACTATCGTTCCGCTCACACATTACGAAGGCTCGCAATAGAGCCTCCTTTGTGCTTGGGCGCTTACATAGCTTAGTCAACCCTAAATCTAAACTATCGCTTAAGAACAAGATTAGGTTATACACATCGTGTATTAGGCCTATAATGACATACGCTAGTGTAGTTTTCGCACACACTAGGCCACACAGGATCCATAGGCTACAAACACTTCAGAATAAGTTCATGCGGCGAGCTACGGGCGCACCGTGGTACGTACGTAACGAGGAGTTACATGTAGACTTACAACTGCCGACCATCAGGCAATTCATGAAACAGTGCTCCCGTAGCTACTTTGACTCTGCTTCGACACACCCCAACCCACTATTGGTTGCGGCGTTAAACTATACACCATCTAGGATTTCTAAGATTAGGAGACCTAGGCACGTATTAGACGAACCTGACGATAACACTACACTTGCTCAAATCAGAGCACACACGGCTCGCGCAGCCATACAACTTCGACCGCGGTTCCGTACTCGCCGACGAGGCCGGAATACGCGACGCGTTAACGTTAATACCGCGGGACACCTTAGTCCCGCATTGCCGGCAGCGCCCCAAGCCGAGGTCCGTGGGAGTCCACCCTTGGGGAGTCAAAACGCTGTCTAGTATACTTTAACGGGTTGGGAGCCTTCTGCGCTCACCCATAGTTCGCGTAAAGTTGTCAAGGCCATCAGCGGCCAACAACTAGTCCACACACAAAAAAAAAAAAAAAAAAAAAGCATTTTCTTAGTGCTATATTCAGTGGCTTTCCAAAAAAATCTCACCCTTAAGCGCAGAGTAGTAAAGAATGGACTGCACGGTTGGCGTAGTGGTTTAAGCGGCTGCCTCACCGCTTGACACTGTGCCGAGTGTTGTGGGTTCGATCCCCACACGAGACAACACTTTGTGTGATTCATAAATTGTTGTTTCGAGTCTGGGTGTTCATCCGACACTTTATCTTGGATATCTTTCCGTTAAATTAATCTGACAATGCGCGCGCAGTACTAAGTACGCATCCCATCCCATAGGACAGTTGGTTTTCCGATCGCCGGTTAAATCATTGTTGGTGAACTTGGGTCTTAGTACTAATGCGGGAGTTGTCGTCTTTAAAGAGAAAAAGAAAGATAATGGTTCCTGTGCTTAAATTATAACGAACCCGTTATCCACATTTCATGCTTCTAGCTTCAGTAGTAAAGGCCCTGCGATGATTTGGCAGTTAGTTTTTGTTTGTTTTGTTCCTAAATCTTACACCATGCTAATTTCAGACTTATCTCTACTTATAATAAAGCTGAAAGTTAAATAGGTTAAATTTAACCTAATAATCCAAATAAGTCTGTATTTAGCATAGAAATAACTACATATATCTATTGTATTTAGCATGTTGCTTATTGTAAGCATATTTAGGCCGTTCAAAAGAATAGAAACAGGAAATATATGTGTATATTTGATAGGTCCAGGGATTTATGGGGCATTAACGACGATGTCCGGACAATTGTCAGAAATTCTGATTGGGGCGTACTATGTCATTAAATATTTCTTGAATTTTTTTTTTTTGGTAATAGGCGGCAAACTAGCAGACGGATCGCCTGATGGTAAGCAATTACCGCCGCCCATGGACACAAGCAACACCACAGGAGTCACAAGTGCGTTGCCGCCCCTTGAGGTTGGGAAAAGGGATAGGATGAGGAGTGGGATGAGGGAGAAGAAATAGGGGATAGGGCCTCCGGCACTCTCACTCACCGAACGCAACGCAACAGTGTAGGTACTGTTACTTTACGTCGATTTTCTTATTAGTCCCATTAGTAGAATAGGTACAAATACAATATTTGTATATACTGACTACCAGACAACGCACGGCCAAATTAGCATGTATCTTCCTTGGGGACCGTAAGGGTGCACTAAGAAGGGATTACCCAAAATTCATACGGGACCGGGTATTTGCGGGCGTAGCTGCGGGTATCCTCTAGTTATATTCTAAACTTGTAAAATAACCATACAACAAACCATAACAAACACATACAATACAAATGATATGGTTTTAATATGCATAAAGCCATATCATTAAAATAAAAATACAGGAAATTCAGTTACATGAACCCAGTTTCCTGTTTTCTTGATAATCACAAATAAATATTTTTAGCTTTATCCCAATCTATATTGCGCGGGACTGCCTCGTTGGTCTCGCGGTATAAAGTCTCGGGCTCGATTCCCGGGTTGGGCAAAGTGTTATTGGGTTTTTCCGTTAGGAAATTCTCAGTAGCAGCACGGAGTCTGGTAATGTGCCCGGTACGGCTATAGGCTCGCCCCCTATTACGTGGGACCTGGAAATTCATGGCGAAATGTGGGTGTAATATTGCACCTCTGCCTACCCCTTCGGGGATACAGGCGTGAGTCTATAAAAAAAATATTGTGTGTTTCTCATTTGTAGACTGAATTCAAAATTCATATCGTATTCATCGTCCTAACGTGATCCCTTTCGTTTCGGAGCCCGGGATCGGCTTTAATTCTTGGTTAGTCTATAAGTCCCGTATTTTAGATAAACTACTATCTTTCCGTGGTCCGTGTGGTGACGGATTAAGAATACGGAATGTCACTACCCCATATCATCCCATGGGTGTCGTAAGAGCCGACAGAGGGAGCATATTATGCAGAGAACAGCACTAAAGAAGGAAAACTTCATACAAACCCTATACCAACCCGTTTGGCCAACGTGGTATAGTAGGCCAATGCCTCCTTTCAAAGGACACGCCTGGGCCAGCAGTGGACTGTTAAAGGCTGATGATGAGTACTATCTTACCACAGAGCGACTGCCGTTCGACCTCCGGAAACAAAGGCAGTAGCGTTCTTCTATGTTCTACTACAACGACTGTCAAAGATCTGCATGATAACCGGGACCAACAGCTTGACGTGTTCTTCGAGGCAAGTATCGCTTGGCTCTTAGAACACGTTGCGTAACTCACGTCTTGCCCAATTAACAATCTCAATCTTATCGCATAAAGAATAAAACTCAAAACCTTGAGTACTGTAGATTTCGGTAAATAACCTGACTAATCTACTGAATGTAATGACCTTGAGCTGCCATTACACTATACAAATAATTTGACAGATGCTTTCTACAAAAATATCAGCGATATGGATAATGGTATTACGTTCTTCCGTGAAAGAAAAGTGCTTCCCCGGATTAGCACGTCAGCTGAGAAGCAAGCAGGTATTACTGAAGTGGTGGTAGGTATTATTATAAAAATAGTGAATATGGTAAGTCGATACGCCAACCGTTCAACCCGTTCTTCACCAGCGTGGTGGACAATGGTAATAGCCTTCTCATAAAAAGAAGAAACCCGTGCGCAACAGTGGGACAATACAGATACAGGCCTAATGATGATACAGCTAATCGGTTTATCAAATCCAGCAATAAATGATAAATACTTACATTACGCTCTATATACCAGTTATGTCAATAAAGAAACACATGATTTACTACGGAATTCAAAATTCGATCTATAGATAGATCTGTAGATTTTAGATTCTTTTTTGACATAAGCTCCATACAAAATATGTCAAACACGAATCTCGAATCTCAAAATACATGCAAGGATCGAATATTGAAAATGGCCGTTATCTGCAGACTAGAGGACGCCAGCAGCTACGCCTGCCATTTTTTTTTAATTTACCCGTTTTGGCCGATCCCGTGAGAATTTCGGGAAATCCCTTCTTAGTGCACCCCTACGGTCCCCAAGGAACATACATGCCAAATTTCAGCTTCCTGCGCCCAATAGTTTCGGCTGTAGCGTGTCTGTCAGTCAGTCAGTAACGCAAGGATTTTATATATTAAGATATATGTAGAAAAGTGGTTTCACTTCTTATTTATCGTGCCATATATCAAGATTTAATTATGGCACCATAAATAAGAAGTGCAAGCAATATAGGTCATGATATTGACGGGCCTATTCGTAAAGTGGTTAAAAAACCTGATTGCTAAGCTGAGGGTAATGATTCGATTTCCATACGCGACTATTACATACATACATAGACTCACGCCTGTTTACCGGAGGGGTAGGCAGAGACTATGGAACGCCATTTGCAACAATCCTGACGTACCTCTCTTGCTTCATTCACTCCCATCAAGTTTCTCATGCATGCTCTTCTGTTTAGGGTACTTCTGACCTGTCCTTTTTTTAGGATGTCTCCAATCTGGTCAGAGAACGTCCGCCTAGGTCTTCCCCTTCGTCCTGTTCCATTCACACTTGCTTTATATATCTTCTTTGTCAGTCTTTCGTCATCCATCCTCTCCATGTGCCCAAACCATCTTAACATGCCTTTCTCGATGCTTGTCACTACATCTTCTTTTACCCCAATCCACACGCGACTATTATTTATTTATTTATATACACAGCGTATACATGCAGACTTAATGCCATGGGCAATATGGGCATTACCTTCCAGTCTACCATACCTTTATCTCTAGCATAACTTGTAAGTATTATTACGAATGACTTATCTGTCACTTACTTGTAGTTGTGTCACTCGTTCCAGGATATCATTATAGTAATCACCCTTTCTCCTAATCATAAAATAATCCAAACTTCCTCACCCAGAACAAAACAGAGCTAAGGCATCGTCCACGGTAGATTAAACACCGTCACGCTTGAAATATTAGGTGCCACCTGTATTTGATGAGTTTGAGAACATTTGGGAAGTTTTGTGCCATGCCTTCCCTTCCTCTTTGGATATTGGATTGTTTTGAAAGTGAAATGTATCAAGTTTAGAAAAGTCGTGACCATCAAAGCAGGAAAGGATGAGGATATGTTATTAACGTTGCAATGAAATATACAGGGTGTCACGAGACCTATCACCAAGCCGAAGTTTACTCGTTGTGGACATCATGCCAAGTCATACTAACCAAAAATAATACCTGGAAAACGATTTTTTTTACGTTTTCACATTTTTTTAAACCGCAATTAAAAGCGCGTGCGTGCAATGCTCGAAATACCTACTTATGCATGGGGTCATAGGGCATCTGTAGAACATATTGGCGGGGTAAATGCATCGATTTTGTACCGAATTAGAAAAATTTCATACCAACTTTGAGCCTCAATATCTTCTGAACCAGTAATTTCCCAGGTATGGTGCCGAAGTAAAAAATGTTCGTAGTAATTGGTACAACATGGGATTTCAATTTTCCTTAAGGGCCTTTTTACACCCTGTATATGTCCGTGTGGTGACGGATTAAAAATATGGAATGTCACCACCCCATATCATCCCATGGGTGTCGTAAGAGCCGACAGAGGGAGCATATTATGCAGAGAACACCACTGTAAGAGAAGGAAAACTTAATACAAACCCTAAACCAACCCGTTTGGCCAGCGTGGTATAGTAGGCCAATTCCTCCTTTCAGAGGAGATGCCTAGTCCAGCAGTGGACTGTTAAAGGCTGATGATGATGATGAATAAAATATTATTGAGTAGCTTTTACACGCGACTTCGCCCCCGTGGCTGTCGGATATCAGACTTATCGGGATATCAGGTGTCCAATTCTCCTAAATAAATACAGTTTCGATATAATGTCAGTGTCATACTTACGTCCCAAAAAGCGTATTCTTCTAAATTATCTGATATTTGAATGGAATTGTAACGAGATCGTATGTGTCAACGACAAACTGTTTATATAAAATTATACGATAATCTTTATCATTAGGTTATCAGAATACCGCTTCTGAGTCAATTCAGAGACTGACTGACGTCAATTCAGAGACTGCACGGTTGGCGTAGTGGTTTAAGTGGCCGCCTCGCCGCTTGACACTGCGCTGAGTGTTGTGGGTTCGATTCCCACACGAGACAACACTTTGTGTAATCCTTAAATTGTTGTTTCGAGTCTGGGTGTTCATTGTGTCCGTAAGTTGTATGTTTGTAAAATCCCCCGCGACACAGGATTTTAAGTCCTAATGCGGGAGTTGTCTTTAAAAAAATAAAAGAAAAAAAAATTCAAAATATCATTTCAATGTCATATAAAAATACGAGAATAAGCCTCTGAACCCACATAACTACCAAGTTTCAATTGCGTTTACAATTGTAGATAGTCTGTAAGATTATTTACAGAACGAATATGTCGTTAAAAAAATCATCCATCCACCTAAAAAAGTGACAGCGAAAACACAATATTTATTTTGATAAGATAAAATAAAACCGTGTGGTTGACGGCATAGAATACAAGTGTCACCACCCCCTATCTTCCCGTGGGTGTCGTAAGAGGCGACTAAGGGATAACACGATGCAAATACCATCTTTGCGTAGAGACGGAAAACTCGACATCAAACCCTATACGACTGCCTCGTTGGTCTCGCGGCATAAATGTGCGCGTGGGATCGGGAGGTCCCGGGTTCGATTCCTGGGTCGGGCAGTGTTATTGGGTTTTTCTGTCACGAAATTCTCAGTAGCAGCACGGAATCTGGAAATGTGCTCGGTACGGCAATAGGCTCGCCCTTTTTACGTGGGACTAAAGTATATCTGGCGAAAAGTGGGTGTAGCAATACACCTCTGCCTACCCCTTCGGGGATAAAAGGCGTGACGATATGTATGTATGTATGTAAAATAAAATTTGATAAAAAAACACACACCATCGATACACACAAAATAAATCAAAACATTCAGATTAATTATAAGATTTTGGTAATTAATTAACTAAGTATCTATTATTTATCATGTTTAGGTAGGTAGGTACATTAAGTTACACTAATTTTATTTTATTATATTTTTTCTTATACTCTCACGCCTGTATCCCTGAAGGGGTAGGCAGAGGTATAATATTACACCCACATTTCGCCATGAATTTTTAGGTCCTACGTAATAGGGGGTGAGCCTATTGCCGTTACCGGGCACATCACCAGACTCCGTGCAGCTTTTGCCCGACCCGGAAATCGAACCTGGACCTCCGATCAACAGTCGCATACGCTATCCACTAGACCACGGAGACAGTCAAACTTACACAAATCAAACGTAATTTCTAAAACGGCAACCATGAACTAGCTCAAACAACCTTGAGCAGTCCAAATCAGAAACAAACAAACAATACACATTTTACAACAGAACGTCAGCTATTTCACAAATCGTATCACGAATGACTCAACTGCAGCCTCAATAAAAACAACCTATAAAACACCTTAACGTAATGTCGTAGAGTTCAAATTGCACTTGAATGTTGACCTTTGCACGTGGTATAATGCACGGTAATGATCTTCCTCTATTAAGTTATTTGAAAATGGACTTCATGAAGAAGAAGATAAAGTTGGAAATGGAAGGAAGGTTTGTTTCTTCTTAGGTGCATAGAAAGAGGAAACTATTCGGAAGCAAATGACGTACGGTAAGTCGTTATGACATATCCTTTAGTTGCTCTTTTGCTTGTTTGAATGTTTTTTTTATCGTTTAGGAATAAAAAGAGGTTGAATTTTATGGGTTTGTCGTGACCTTTGGCTGTTTGACTGCATGGTATAGTGGTTTATGAGGTTGTTTTGTTGGCAGTGCGTTGCAGATCGTGGGTTCAATGATTGTATAGTACAGAAATAATTGTTCTGCATCTGGATTTTCTGGCTGGTGACAAGAATTTATCTTACTGTTTTAAAACGGCTATTGCATAATTAATAATAATTATCATTTATTAGCAGAAGATGTGGTGCCTAATTATAGGTGGTTCTGGTTAACAATGTTAAAAACACGAGACACATTTTGCTATATTTACATATCATGCAAATATTAAGATGTTACAGATGGCATTATGATAACATATCTGCGTAAAATATTGAACTTATGACTCATTTACTATACGATAAAGACGTTTGCAAATTGGAAAATAATGTCTGGCTGAGAATTTCATTATTGGATTGAATCGTTCTTTTCAAACCGAAACTGTGAAGAAACTAAAATCCACTAATAATATTTGGTTCAACGGACCCCGAGGGCCAAGGTATGGCATGGTCCTGAACCGCAACCGGGACAACGCTATGATGATAATAAACAATCTATACTCCATTTGGTTAGGTACTTAATGTAAATAATCTTGATGTGACTTTTTACATTATTGCGTGTTAAACAAATAAACTACTGCTTAAACTAAAGGTTCAATTGATTTAGTAATCATTATTGTTGTATTTACAGTGATCTTTAGCATTATTTTATTTTTAAACAGATTTTAGACAAAAAGTCACATCAAGATTGTTTACGTTTAGTTAAGTACCTAACCAAATGGAGTATAGAATGATCTTTAGATTTACAGCGTCATCATGTTGTCATCTTATCAAATCAATGACAACACATCATCAGATACCGTCAGTATGATTGTATCATAAAACATCAATGGAATCAATGATAATTGATAAGACATACAACCTCTTTCATAATCAGGATTCCATACTATAAGACTGTGCCCACTATGGATATAAAAACTGTACCACACTATATTAGTCGCTTATACGCAGCGATTGCCTAGTAGAGAGACAAATAGAAAGCTTCATTCAAACTTGAAGTCTCCAGTCCAAACCCACGAGGCGTACTGCGAAATTAAATAACTTATATGCTTGGTAGCTTTTCGCCGCGGGTCCGCCCGCGAGGGAGATTTTATCGGGACAACATAGACAATATGCAGTTCAAATCCATGATGCGCAAGAATTTCCAAGTTATATTTGTGCTCAAGGTCACTCAGAGGGCGATGGAGAGAGCTGTGCTTGGAGTTTCCCTGCGAGATCGAATCAGAAATGAGGAGATCCGCAGTAGAACCAAAGTCGCCGACATAGCTCTCCGGATAGCCAAGCTGAAGTGGCAGTGGGCAGGGCACATAGCTCGAAGAACCGATGGCCGTTGGGGCAGAAAGGTTCTGGAGTGGCGGCCACGTACCGGACGACGCAGCAGAGGTAGGCTTCCCGCAATGTGGACCGACGATCTCGTCAAGATCGCGGGAGGCGGTTGGATGCGGGCGGCTCAAGACCGGTCTGCGTGGAGAACCTTGGGGGAGGCCTATGTCCAGCAGTGGACGTCGTTTGGCTGATATGATGATGATGATTTGTGCTTTATTTTTCCCGTGGCTTTGCATTGGTTGGTTAAACTGATGCTCAAGGCTTCTGTCTCATATACCGGCAAGTTTAATCAGAAGGCTTCAGTAATTTTTTGGCTTTGCTACCGGTCTTCTTTCGCGAGAAAAGCTCAGCTGCCTCCACTGCCGCCCCCACACCCACTTGCCAACGCCCTTGGACTGCATCCATCCATCTAGTCAACTTTCGCACTTATAATAGCCAGTACTTGCGATGACTGGTCGATGACGGTCTTGCGGGCTGGTATTAGATTTTAATATTTAACTGCATCATTTCCATCATGGTTCTGATCACTTTCGCGGATTGCCTGCATTATTAGGTATATATAATGTAAGTGGATGCTCCTGTTTCACCATGTCTATTCTGAGGAGGCTAACCAAAAGTATTATGCTTGAGTATTCTTATGTACAGTAAATATATACAAGTGATATAGAAGGTATAACAGTTGCAGCACCTTACAAAATGTAAATTTTGTATTATGCAAAACCTGGCGATAAAAAAGAGTGACCGTCAGTTTTATTGCCCGTTCTTTCTCATGGTTCTACCTATTGCTTTGCGAACGTGGCAGTAAATGTAAACGTAGAAGCATACAGTAATAATGTTTTAAATTTGAGTAGGTATAAGTAATTATTTTATAAATTTATTATTTTGACGTTCATAAGCGTCACATTGTGACCCAAATGAATAAAGGATTTTGAATTTGAATTTGAATAGTAGTACGACAATGGGATTTCATGTTAAACGTTGATAGAAAACGTCGCGTCGCGAGGAAATGCATGTCTAAGAGTTTACCCTAGTGTTTTCAAATGGTATATGAAGACTAGCTGCACTTGTTAATAAATTAAACTTGTCGTATAAAACAAACATTAAAATTTATTTTCGCCAGAAATACAGCTTATTTTATAAGGATTGATCAAATGTTAGGACCGTCCGTAAAGCGACAAATCCTGAACTTTGAAATGTACATGTGCGGACGGATTAAGAATACGAAATGTCACCACCCCATATCATCCCATGGGTGTCGTAAGAGCCGACAGAGGAAGCATATTATGCAGAGAACAGCACTGTAAGAGAAGGAAAACTTGATACAAACCCTATACCAACCCGTTTGGCCAGCGTGGTATATTAGGCCAAGACCTGTTGGTCCCTGTTTTTGGCAGTGGACAAAATTGTTAGGTCTCATTTACGGAGACGCGGGGCGTCGCGCGATGCGATGAGCGGCGCGGCCCGCACTGAATTCAAATAAATGGCGTTGTATGACTGCGTTTACGGAGAAGCGATTTTAGACGCGTTTGTTTGAAATGGGGCGTTTTTTGCGGCCGAGCCCGCGGATGGCACCGACGCGTCCCACGCGGCGTTTATCGCGGCGGCGCACGCTCGTCGCAAGTTGCGACAAGTGCGCTCCCATCTCTCGCCAACATAAAACTAGTCGAGTCGATTTGATCGAGGTGAGCGTGCGCCCGCCGCCGCGATGCCCGCCGCGTGCTTCACTACACGCTTGAGGTTTCGCCGCGGGCGCAGCGGCGGGCACCGCCACTCTTCCCGTCTCGCTTCTCTATGAACAACGTCGTATATTGCTGTAAGTTTGTGTTCACGCTTGCCATGATCCGTGCTAGCGCCGCCCCACCGTAAACAGAAAAAACGTCCGACGCGCCGCGAGACGTCACGCCACACGCGACGCGAGACGCCCCGCGTCTCCGTAAATGAGGCCTTAGGCTATGTCGGCAGTCGGACGGTCTGATAACTCCGACGCCATAATTTGATTCTTCTCCAGAACACATCTTTGCTTTGAGCACTATGATTCATTTTCTTTATAATTTGACATGACCTACACCATCAATTTTGATGGATATAATATACTACCTTATAGATATTAAAACTAATGAATTTTCTAATTAAATTACTCGTTTATACAGATAAAGATGCGTTATAAAAACGTATGCTATTAATTTGATATTATTATAATATTAGTTTAAATGGATTATGTTAGTTCAGACGTAAGTACGTCTAAGAATAGGTACCCTGGATTCAAAACAACAATTTGTTGAACAAAACATTTGTTGTGCAGTCATAAGTGACTGCACGAAAGGGCCGAATGTTGTGGGTTTGATCTCCATGACACAACTCTTTGGGTTTTCCATAAATAGATGTTAAGCCGTGTGGTTGACGGCATAGAATACAAGTGACACCACCCCCTATCTTCCCGTGGGTGTCGTAAGAGGCGACTAAGGGATAACACGATGCAAATACCATCTTTGCGTAGAGACGGAAAACTCGACATCAAACCCTATACGACTGCCTCGTTGGTCTCGCGGCATAAATGTGCGCGTGGGATCGGGAGGTCCCGGGTTCGATTCCTGGGTCGGGCAGTGTTATTGGGTCTTTCTGTGACGAAATTCTCAGTAGCAGCACGGAGTCTGGAAATGTGCCCGGTACGGCAATCGGCTCGCCCCTTATTACGTGGGACTAAAGTATATCTGGCGAAAAGTGGGTGTAGAAATACACCTCTGCCTACCTCTTCGGGGTTATAGGCGTGAGACTATGTATGTATGTATGTTGTGTCTCCTGTAGCAATCAAATCTTCAAAAGTCGGCGCGGTACAAAGCGTCATTCAATCTTCAACGTCTCAACACCATTCAATAAAACATAAAAAGCATATAATACGGAAACTATCCAATCAACTGCCTCAATAAGGCTTTGAAACAACCAGTTACAGAGAAACTTACCTAACTGCATGTTAGACTGGCCATATAAACGGCTGTGCGTTTTATGAGCAAAAAATCACATCCGCTGTTAACCTTGCAAATCATACTAAAATGGTTGTGGTGATATGTGATGCACCGTGAGAATTAGAAGAGCTATCTTAAGTAAAGTGCAATAAACTGTTGCAGAACTAGTAGGTTAATAAGGAAGACGGCACGCCTTATTAAACTAGTGAAGCCAAAATCGGAAGATTTCCACTCGACACGACACAGTAGGGCACGAAAAATTGTTCACTTTCTTTTTATAATCTACTAGCTTTTGCCCGCCGCTTCGCTCGCGTAAATTCGGGGTTCTCTAGTTATAGTATCTTCATCATCTATGTTAGGGGTAACACAAAGCTCCTTTATTGGGCGGCTACTTCTATAAAATTGTCGTTTTAACTGTTTAAGAAATATAACTGCAAAAAGTATTTACACATACAAACTATTTAGTACTAAGACTTAGTAGTATGTATTCAAAATGTTATCCGGTATCTGTGACGTTTCGCTAGAGTGGCCAATATGGCGATTGTGATTTGTCTGTCAGAACCATTAGAATCGAAGAAAATACTCGACAATCCGAATTTTTCGGATAAATGTTGTCGACTCGAAATCTTTATTTTTAATGTTTTATTATTCAGGTAAGATTTCGATGTACTCCTTGACGAAATTATTAATATAAGATTTGACACTTTGACAGTAGCGCAGTCCGTCGATTCCAATGTGAAACATTCCAAAATCCACAACTACTTACAAATTAAAAATTAATTTTAAAAAATATCCAGTGGACTAAATTGTGAATCTAAACCATTCTCAAGTCCCCTTCAACAGACACTAAAAATTTAATCAAGATCGGTCCAGTCGTTTAGGAGGAGTTGAGTGCCATACACACGCACACAAATATATATTAAGACTAGCTGACCCGGCAAACGTTGTTTTGCAAATTTTTTTTTTTTTGAAAAATAGATGTTGGCCGATTCTCATAGATACCGGATAAGCACAAAAAATTTCATCAAAATCGGTCAAGCCGTTTCGGAGGAGTATGGGAACGAAAACTGTGACACGAGAATTTTATATATTAGATAATTATATAAAAGCGAAAGGTCACTCATCACGAAACCTCGACAACCGCTTAAGCTCAACGTAGAAAGATGAAATCTAGCAGGGAAGAAGTTTTTACATAAAATACGTCCGCTAGTAATGGATATTTCGAAAATAGGGGTCTCGCAAGTTTGTATAAAAGTTAAGATGTACTTATTTTTATATTTTTTTTTATTTATAGTCTCACGCCTGTATCCCCGAAGGGGTAGGCAGAGGTGTAATATTACACCCACATTTCGCCATAAATTTTTAGGTCCCACGTAATAGGGGGCGAGCCTATTGCCGTACCGGGCACATTACCAGACTCCGTGCTGCTACTGAGAATTTCCTTACGGAAAAACCCAATAACACTTTGCCCGACCCGGGAATCGTGCCCGAGACCTCCCAATCCCACGCGCACATTTATGCCGCGAGACCAACGAGGCGAGATGTACTTAATGTAAATTTTAACCGCGGGCGGTGCTACTATATTCTGTCATATCTGCTTAGACTAGAAAATGGATCCCAGGCGAAGACCTGTATGCAACCGTCATAATGCTAGAACGGTGATAAAGAAAATCAGAAGAAATCGCTCCCGTTTATAAGTGATAAAAGTAGCCTGTCACTCAAACAATGTTTAACACACATACAATAATTTATAATCACAACCTGTCAAATACACAATCATTGTCAATTGCGTTTGACGGACGTAGAAAAAATTGCAATACTTGACCTGCGGCAGCAGATTGGTTACGTATCGTAGGTCTAATAGACTCCCACAAGTGACTCAAGAGCGGCATTGATTGATAGTTGACACTGTTACAAGCTTGACGTTAGACCGGTCCTTCATCTTTCGAGGAGCTATTGACAATGAATACAGATTTACATATAGAAGCGCATTTCTTAAGGATTTCGTATGCCGATTCCGAATGGCGAGTTGGCGACTGTCGTCAGTGTAGTACGTAGTTAGCGCCGTTGGCGGCGCCGGCGTCGTTCTCCGTCTCTCTTGCTCTCGTAGTTAAGATACACAGAAGTAAAGTTCGTCTCTCTTGCGCTCATAGAGACAGCTGTCACAGCGCAACTGCCACGCTGCCAAGCGGCAATTTGGGTGACAGAAAGTTTGTCTACAGAGCGCCCATAAGAAATGCGCCTCTATGTAAATATCTGTGCTCTGTGCTATTGGCACGAGACATGATGACGTTTTGGGAGCACTTTCTTTGTCTGATGAACTGGAGTCCAAATAAGACACTTGACATTGATTTGAATAGGATCGATGACTTTTGGTTGTGTGTGATTGAGATTTAAACTTCCGTGAACAGTCGCCATGTACGGTACGAGTACGGTAGATTTGAAGAATGGATATTTCGTAACCTACTGTGGGAATGACCTTTGCATATATGAACAAGACGCTTCCAAGTGCCGAAATATTGGCACCTCGAAAATACGATGGGTGGTATTTATCCCAATAAACATTGGTAAAGACATAAGGAAATTTATTTCTGCATTTTGGTTGTTTACAACAATTATACAATATAGTTGATTGAATCAGGCGTTACTTGGCGGAACTCCATTGTAACCTAATGGAAGGAAAGAGGAACCCACCACGCACCCTCGGATTGACTACCCCAACTATTGCAATAGAAAAAGGTTGACAATACTGAACTCCTCTAAAAGGATAAGGGATATAGGAATGGTATGGGTTCCAGGAAGATACCTGACTTGCAGTATCCCGCTGTATGCGCCGACTATTCTTCGACACGTGTTATGCCGCTGCACGAGGCATCCTCAGGACTGATGGGCAACGAGTCGTTGCCCATCGCATACAAAGGATAAGGGTATCCTTTTAGAGGAGTTCGGTATTGTCAATCTGTTTCTATTGCAATAGTTGGGGTGATCAATCCGAGGGTGCGTGGTGGGTTCCTCTTTCCTTCCATTAGGTTACAATTACACAAGTCAAAACCCTATTCTAGATGATGCCAGCTTTTCCTAGCTAAATTACTTCTTGATAAGAAAGGCCGAAACAAACTCAGAGTCATTCCTTTTTTTTATGAACGTTTTTTTGTTATGTCATATGAGGCAAACAAACAGGCATATCGCCTGATGGTAAGCGTTTACCTTCCTTTTTATGTTATTTTAAACCAAGTCTCCTCGAGGAGTACGGACTCAACCACACACAGTTCTATTATATGTCAAAAAACAATAATATGTTTAAGTATTTTATGGAATATGTAAATGTATGTATTTATGTATTTTATTTAAACCTTCATTATTGATTATTCATAGTATTTACTATATCATCGCCATGTATAACTTCTTAAATCATTCCTGTCCATCGGAAGGTTGCCTGAAAGAGATCGCACTTAGGTATAAGTGTCTATCGGAAGGTTGTCTGGAATAGATCGCACTTAGCGATTAGGCCGCAGATTGTGCAATACTTGTAGTTTTGTTTTAAGCCACTTATACTGTAAAAAATATTTTGGTGTGCAATTAAGTGTAATCTATCTATCTAAAGATACTTCCTACTGACCTTAATCGAAATGACTAATAATCTCAAAATTAATGCTCATCAAGAGATTTTAGTGCTCATAAAAAACCTATAAACTTAATCGGTCTTATTAATAAAAAATGCTTATTCTTCTCTTACTCCAAAGTAACACCGGGAGTAGTTTATTCTAGATTAGTTATGGAATAGCTACGTGTTAATAACGGTATTCATAAATACGAAGTAAGTTCGGAGTAACAATACTAATCATACACTGAGATTAAGGTATACGTTATGGCAACCCACTGATATTAAAAGTAAAAAGAATGAACAAAATGACCTGGTCGAATAAAAACTTTTTATTAAACACTTTTATTTGACAACTAGCTTTTGCCCGCGGTTTCGCGCGCGTTAAATTCGGGGTAACACAAATCTTTCTTTCTTTCAGTCTCAAGTTGTAGGAAGACACTCATGATTATTCTAAAGACTTCAGAAACTCTATAAGGTACAAAGTAGCTCGGTCAGTAGGTATTCATGACACTATATACCTAGTATTATATCTATATAATAACATCGCCTTGCATACAGTCAAATGTCAAAGCCATGTTCCAATACATGTCCAATATAATATATCTATAAACACTTTCGCGTTTATAATATTAGTAGAGAAAATTGTTTCAGCCGTTTAAGCGTAGTACTTAAATAATATTAGTTTATATATGTGAATAATGTAATCACCGTGCACAATATGACATTATATTGTATTCAGATGTGTCAGTACTGACAGATATACACACAGCGCACTCAATTATCATAGCGCATGCGTTATTACTTCCAAGAGGTAAATTTGTGCAGAAAAAACTTCTAGCCTAAAATAGGAGCCCTGCGAAGCAGGGCTCCGTCAACCTTAGTTTATTAAACTGGTGAAATTAGTATAATTATTAGCGTGAAGAATGTGGAAGTTGGCAGTGCCATACACACCGATGTTTGGAGATATTTTTTTTCAGAGGAAAACAAGTATTTCCGGCAAGTGAAAATGGTGAAGGAGGGTTTCAAGACCTCCTCTCCTCCCCCTCTAATCACTTACAACGCCTAAAAACGGCGACGTATTTCGAAACCTTAACCATTACAAAATCAGATGTAAGTACTCTAACGAACACCAAACAAATGTGAAAATATATTTGGGTTATGTATATAAACCTCAAAGAAAGTTGGAAATACAATATAAATCTACGAGCTTTTGCCCGCGATTTCGCTCGCGTAAATTAGAAGTAACACAATTCTCTCATAATAGACGGATACTTTAATAATCATTGGCGTTTAAACAAACTGTTTCTACCGATAAGAAATATATCTAACTGCAAGAAGTATTTACACATGGTATACAAACTACATAGTAGGTACTCAACATGACTGTTATTCGGTGACAGTGACTTTTCTGTCTTTTTTTATTATTATAATTGCTAATTCTGTCAGAAGCATTAGAAATTAACAAAATACTCGACAATCCGAATTTTGCGGATATATGTTGTCGACTCGAAATCTTTATTTTTTATGTTTTAGTATTCAGGTAAAGTTTCGATCTAGTCTATCGTACCCCGTGACAAATAGATACTCACTCCTTGCTTACTCCAGCGTTAAACCATGGGTCCCCGCGGAGTAACTTTTATTCCCGGAGTAAATTATGAATAGTTAACTGCGTCCTTACTCCTAGTTTATTAATACCATAATTGCCTAATCTTAGCTTAAGTCTTGGAGTAAAGTTGTTCTGACGCTAATCCTAGTTTATTAATAAGACTGAATCGGTCTTATTAATAAAAAATGCTTATTCTTCTCTTACTCCAAAGTAACACCGGGGATAGTTAATTTTAGATTAGTTATGGAATAGCTACATGTTAATAACGGTATTAATAAATACGAAGTAAGTTCGGAGTAACAATACTATTCTTACCCTGAGATTAAGGTATACGTTATGGCAACCCACTGATATTAAAAGTAAAAAGAATGAACAAAATGACCTGGTCGAATAAAAACTTTTTATTAAACACTTTTATTTGATAACTAGCTTTTGCCCGCGGCTTCGCGCGCGTTTTATTCTAAAGATTTCAGAAACTATTGGGTACAAAGTAGCTCGGTCAGTAGGTATTCATGACACTATATATACCTAGTATTATATCTATATAATATCATCGCCTTGCATACAGTCAAATGTCAAAGCCATGTTCCAATACATGTCCAATATAATATCTAATAAATAATATCTATAAACACTTTCGCGTTTATAATATTAGTAGAGAAAACTGTTTCAGCCGTTTAAGCGTAGTACTTATATAATTATTAGTTTATATATGCGAATAATGTAATCACCGTGCAGAATATGACATTATATTGTATGATGTGTCAGTACTGACAGATATACGCACAGCGCACTCAATTATCATAGCGCATGCGTTCTTACTTACCAAGAGGTAAATTTGTGCCGTACAAACTTCTACCCTTTGCAAGGGCAAGCGTTTGTGTTGGTTGGCAATCTTCAATGAAATAATCTCTATTAATATTAACCCACAATAATAAAATTACAAAATCAGATACTAGTAAGTACTCTAACGAAAACCAAACAAATGTCAAATATATTTGGGTTATATATATAAATCTCAATTAAAGTTGGAAATACAATATAAATCTACGAGCTTTTGCCCGCGGCTTCGCTCGCGTAAATTCGAAGAACACAATGCTTTCATAATAGACGGATACTTTAATAATCATTGTCGTTTAAACAAACTGTTTATACCGATAAGAAATATATCTAACTGCAAGAAGTATTTACACATGGTATACGAACTACATAGTAGATACTCAACATGACTGTTGGTGACAGTGACTTTTTTGTCTTTTTTTTATTATTATAATTTCTAATACTGTCAGAAGCATTAGAAATTAACAAAATACTCGACAATCCGAATTTTGCGGATATATGTTGTCGACTCGAAATCTTTATTTTTTATGTTTTAGTATTCAGGTAAAGTTTCGATCTAGTCTACCGTACCCCATGACAAATAGATGCTCACTCCTTGCTTACTCCAGCGTTAAACCATGGGTCTCCGCGGAGTAACTTTTATTCCCGGAGTAAATTATGAATAGTTAACTCCGTCCTTACTCCTAGTTTATTAATACCATAATTGCCTAATCTGGGCTTAAGTCTTGGAGTAAAGTTGTTCTGACGCTAATCCTAGTTTATTAATAAGACTGAATAAGTATAGATAAGAATGTGTAAGTGTGTAAGTTTGTTAATTAATTTCGGTTTTCTACTCTTTAGGTACTGTGAAGGTGCCGAATAGATGATTACTAATGTGACGTCGTGCCTCGGCGCTTGCGAGCCCCACTACGATGACGCACTGCAGTGGGGAGCCTCACCCGCTTGCCGAACATATATATACCAGCGACACACGTGGTTGGGCCCTTTTTCTTCTGCTGGGAGACACGTCAAAGCTGAGTATTCATCCGTGGACCTGTGGAGTGTCAACCTACGACCTACGCCCTGGATACTTGTCTAGTCGGTTAACCTCAAGTGTCAGTTCTTTTATGTAATCAAAACCATTGTGAATCTGGAATATAACGCGAGTTTAATCTTTCCTGGTGATATTTTTTATTTATTTCCCGTAAGACAACCTAATCATCTCTTTTTAATTGCTCGGCGAGTGATCGATCCCGGCTATCCCGTGAAAATCAATCACTCGTGCGACACTAATTACCGTGAAATTAAACGATAACAATGTCATAAAATAGGACGAAAAAAAATTTTATAAGTCCGTCCTTTAGATTATTCAAAAATAAGCGATACGTATTTTTTATTTGTAAATTAAACCAAAAATGACCAAAATATAGCTTATTAAAGTTACGTATAACGTCACGCCGTGCTTCATTTTTTCGCACTAGATGACGTCACACGTAACTTTAATGGGCTATATATTTGTTATTTTTTATTTAATCGAAAAAAGAAAAAATACGTGTCCAATATTTTTTTATAATCTAAAATACGGACTTAATAAAATGTAAGTATTTTGACCCTGGAAACTATCCTATATATCTTCTAAATCAAAGTTATGAAAGTGTGTATTATATGACTTTTTTTTATTTACCTAATTGTAGTTTAAGTAGTTGTAATTGTTTTATTCCTAAGTTAATTTAATCCTATCTATTTTAAATAAATTATAAAAGAGCGTAAAATCTTTTTAAATCTGTAAGTACTAATAATAACCGTCCGTGTGGTGACGGATTAAGAATACGGAATTTCACCACCCCATATCATCCCATGGGTATCGTAAGAGCCGACAGAGGGAGCGTTATGCAGAGAAGAGCACTGTAAGAGAAGGAAAATTTGATACAAACCCTTCACCAACCCGTTTGGCCAGCGATGTATAGTAAGGCAATTCCTCCTTTCAAAGGAGAGGCCTAGTCCAGCAGTGGACTGTTAAAGGCTGATGATGATGACTAATAATAAATTAATAACTAATACATATAATAAAGCTGAAGAGTTTGTATGTTTATTGGGATGAACGCATAAATCTCAGAAACGTCTGGTCCGATTTGAATAATTCTTGTTGTGTTTCATAGATTATTTATCGCGAAAGCTATATTCTATAAAACATTACGCTATAAGCTACAGGTGTGGAGCAGTAAGCCTAAATAAATCGGGTGTAACCGCGGGCTCATCTATACCCACATAACTTTTAGAAGTCAATTTTGCGCGCAGTGGTCGCTGGGCCCGTGGGTTGGAGCCCTTTACCCTAGTAGCATTCTGTTGTTCTCTTCACTGGGCCTATTACCATAGTAAAAAATAATAGTAGGTTAGCTAAGGCCGATCGGCGAGTTAATTGCCTACTCTTGCGTCCGTCCTACCTACGCGCGTATCCCGTACTGAGACCGTGGCGGCACGTGCGTATACGGCGCCGGCGACTCACGCGTATATTCAAACCGGCGGCGGCCGATTTGTACGAAGCTATCCTACTATTCTTTTTGTACTATGGTAGCAGCTAGCAAGCTATCACTACTTTAACTCGTTTGCCTCATAATAAAAATGTTATTTACCCAGTTTGACCTTTATGTATTCTATAAAGCGCTCCCTTAATCCGTCTTACCAGAATTTAAAGCACATTATCCAACGCAGTCAATAAATGAAAGCGACTATAAAAGTTGAGTACATGTTTAATTCCTACGTGCCTTTAAAAGGACATTTTTATTATTCAAGTATCATAGGGCTGCCTATTTACCATATAATTTAAATATACGGTAAACATTTCGAAATACGTCGCCGTTTTTAGGGGTTGTGAGTGATTGGGGGAGGAGGGGGAGTCTCGGAACCCCTCCTCACTATTTTCACTTGCCGGCCACCATATTTCCAAACATCGGTGTGTAAGGCACTGCCAACTTCCACATTCTTCACACTAGTTTAATAAACTAAGGTTGACGGAGCCCTGCTTCGCAGGGTTCCTATTTTCGGGTTAAGGGTCAAAACTAAAAAGAGAACCTAACATTACCTATTTAGTTACTTAATACAGTCGCACCTAACCTAACCCTAGGCACCCAAAAGCAATGCCGCACAAATTTTACATTAGCTGTCAATATGATCCATCCAAGATGGTGGGTTGCGTTTCGTTTCACGTTTTTCACATAAAACCTAAAAATAACATTAAATTTGTAAAACAGTACTAAAGTATAAAAATTACATTCCATTTTGCATAATTGCCGAAGTATTTAAGAATTTTTGGAAATTGTTTAAAAGCAAGCAAGCAGCCAAAATTACTTTTAGCGGATTAAAACTAACTCCCTTAAGCTCCCTACACCACCAATACCCTTAAATTCAGGCGAATCGTTTTGAAATCCAACCCAAATATACTTTTGCCTTAACAAATACCTCAGTCTTTTTGATGAACATAAAATAGAAATAAAAATCCGTTCGAAGTTAAAAAAATGTTTTACTTTCCAGAAGTCCCTGATTCGATTCCTAAGTACTCCATATTTATATTGCATTTTCAAATCTTTTATCGGTCTATGAATGGATATTTTTTCCTGAAATGTATAAAACTTTGTGTACAAACATTTTTTGTACCCAAGGCCCTTAGTTCAGATTAGATAAAAATTAGAGCAATATAATATTGAGATCACTTTACTGACCTTCGATAAATACACTTTTGTTTGTTTTTGTATTAAAAAAGACAACTCCCGCACCAGCAATTAATTCTGTATCGCTGGCTTTACAAACATATAGGGAACGGACACAAGCAGCGATAGCTGAGTGGATACCGACAGACTGCTTCGCAGAGGGTCTTGAGTTCGAATCCATGGCACGGACTAATGACCTTTCGGAGTTAAGTGCGTATTAAATTGTTAATTATCGCTTGCTAATCGGTGAAGGAAAACATCGTGAGGAAACCTGCACGTCTGAGTTCCGAATAATGTTCTTGACAGACATGTGAAGTCTGCCAACCCGCACTTGGCTAGCGTGGTGGACTACGGCGTTACCCTTCTCATAGCGAGAAGAGGCCCGTGCCCAGCAGTGGGACACTATAAAGGGCTGATGATGATGAAGGAACGGACACTGAGTATATCCAGACTTAAAACAACATTTGCTGGCTCACACAAAGTGTTGCGTCGAGCGAAGATCGAACCAACTACACTCTGCACAGTTTCAAACGTCTGATCGGGCGCTAAAACCACTACGCCAACCGTGGAATAAAAAAATTTGCATGTTTCCTAATATAAAGCTTTTAGTTATTCGTAAGGACTGCCTCCGTGGTCAAGTGGATAGCGTATGCGACTGCTGATCCGAGGTCCCGGGTTCGATCCCGGGTCGGGCAAAAGTGCTACTTGGTTTTTCCGAATTCTCAGTGGCAGCACGGAGTCTGGTGATGTGCCCGGTAACGGCAGTAGGCTCGTAGTGGCGAAATGTGGGTGTAATATTACGCTTCTACCTACCCCTTCGGGGATACAGGCGTGAGTCTATTAAAAAAAGGTTATTCGTATGGATGTGAGAAATTGTTAATTATTCTCGCTTGCCCGGAGAGCACGTTAAATAGGTACTGGCTGTCATGAAGATATTCGACGATCGCTAAGGAGAGTGGGTACTCTTGGATACACTAACACTGGTCTAAACCATGAAATATCGCTATCGCTTTGGTTACCAGAGGTCGGCGACAGTCACTCTGTAGAAAAGTTATTATTTTTATATTTCTTTATAGACTCACGCCTGTATCCCCTAAGGGGTAGGCAGAGGCGTAATAGGTTATACACCCACATTTCATTATGAATTTCTAGGTCCCACGTAATAAGGGGCGAGCCTATTGCCGTTACCGGGAACATCACCAGACTCCGTGGTGCCACTGAGAATTCGGAAAAACCCAGTAGCATTTTTGCCCGACCCGGGAATCGAACCCGGGACCTCCGATCAGCAGTCGCATACCCTATCCACTGGACCACGGAGGGAGACAAGTTAATATTCTATTAAATTTGATTGGACTAAGGCACAAGTCCCAAATGCCACTAGGATAACTATAGAACAATGATGACTTTGTACATTATATGAATATTATAATCACAATCCACTCAACCGCCACGAAAGTAAGATACGAGTACATGTATAATTTAATCCTTACTGACAGCCCTAGCAGTTTAAATAGCCGGCGCCGACAAATGTCCATTTACTTAATACTTAAAATAATTCTGTTCTATCATAGGAAGGTAAAGAAAGGCCAAGTTCTTTCATAAATGAGCAAAGATTTGATTTAAAATGTTATGAATTTTATTATTTTTTCCTTTTTCGTGTGAGCGTGTGGCCAACTGTGGTGTCGGAGTTTTCAGACCGCTCGAAGATCTCCGACATGTTCTAACAATCCTTATCACGGTCGAAGAACCGGGACCGACAGCTTTACGTGCCCTCCGAAGCACGGTAGCGCTCAGATGTAAATGCTACACACGGTCACCCATCCAAGTGGTGACCTGTGCAATCGTTGCTTAACTTTGCCGATCTGTTACGAACGGCAAGCCAAGTCTCACTAATAGCGCTAATTTTATACTACTGACTTCGAATTATAATTCTATTAGATAGTTTTGAGTATAAAAATCGTTTTCTCTTTTGCACGACCCGAGAATCGAACCCGAGACCTCAATTTCCGCAATCAGAAAGCACTACAGCTGGGCAACCGAGGCAGTTTAATGAGGTCAATTATACAAAATAAAAGCATAGATCAAGTAGTAATTAGCAATCACGAAGAAAAAATCATAAGTAGGTATTAATTACTTTATACCGGCGGTCGGCATCCCGAGGCCTACGTGGATGTTTTTTTATGCAAGCAAGGCATAAAAACTAAGGCGGTGCGGTCTTAGAGTAACTACAGATGCCATCTAGTTATTTTCAAAAATGCGGACCGCTTTTCCTTTATTTTGCCGCCTTGCGTCTGGCCGTGCTGCTTATCAAAATGTTGCCGACCCTTGCTCTATATATCAGAATAATCTTGAACTTGACACTTTCGCTGCCGTGCCATCTAACCTATTAGGCGCCATCTTTATAAAAGGTGTGTATTACACGGTTTAGTACTAGTATATAAAATTCTCGCGTCACAGTTTTCGTTCCCATACTCCTCCGAAACGGCTTGACCGATTTTGATGAAATTTTTTGTGCTTATCCGGTATCTATGAGAATCGGCCAACATCTATTTTTCAAAAAAAAAAAAATTTGCAAAACAACGTTTGCCGGGTCAGCTAGTCTTAATATATATTTGTGTGCGTGTGTATGGCACTCAACTCCTCCTAAACGACTGGACCGATCTTGATTAAATTTTTAGTGTCTGGTATCTATGAGAATCGGCCAACATCTATTTTTCAAAAAAAAAAAAAAAATTTTTGCAAAACAAGTTAAAACAACGTTTGCCGGGTCAGCTAGTACTAGTATATAATCGTAGTGAATCGATTTAGAAGCACAATTATCAGTCGTAACGGTAAGCAGCAAAGACCTGCTAATCCTGCTATTGGATTAACTGGAAAAGTGTTATTCATGTGTATAATATTATGAGTATACTTAATATCATATAAACTCAAACTCAAACTCAAAATCATTTATTCATTTAGGTCACAAAGTGACGCTTATGAACGTCAAAGATTAAAGTTAATTACTAGATGATTCTACATTTACATTTACTGCCACGTTCGCAATGCAATAGGTAGAACCACGAGAAAGAACGGGCAATAAAACTCGTGGCCACTCTTTTTAACTGCCAGTATAATTCTTTTTTCTTCTTATAAAATATTATCTTGTTGTAATTAAAGTTAGTCGTGTTATCTAAATTATAAACAAAGAAAAGTAAATTAAATGAAGATTCAACCGTTAATAAAATTAAAATAATGAAAGTAAGTCGCATAAAAACCACTGTAGTTTAAGCGAGTGTATTTAAGAAAAAAAACTGTAAGGCTTTGATCAATAAAGAAAGGTAAACGTTGACTTACTGTATTAAAATAATGGTAATGTCACAATTATGTCCTCTATCAAATTTACTTTTAAGTTCCAGTAGTCTCATGGTACGAGTAGATTGACAAATTAAATATGGCATTTTTTGGTGTATTACTCAGTATTTTTGTTATAATGTACCTAATAGTAACATCTAAACATTTTCGATAACTTGGAGGGTATAAAAAACCGGCGCAATTCTCACAGTTTTTTAATTTTGACAACCAGGTGCGAAACCCAATTCTATCTTTTGTTTGTTTGTGAAACAAATTATTAAACAAATGTTTTATTCTGCACTTGGCCGGCTTTTTTACAACTTGTACAAAACATTTTATATTACCAAACATTATCCACCTTTTTATTAATACTTTGGCGCGAAAACATGTGTGCTATTGCAAAACTTTTTTTAAAAACATCAAAGGGCACTGCCCTTCGTTTTATTGCTCATAAACCTATAAAATGTTAAGATTTTTTCTTACTTACTGTAGTTCGGTTTTGCTTGCAAACAAACAAGTGAGATCAAAGAATTCTGTCCGTCAAAAGGGCTGAATGATAACGCAATGCCAAATTATTTTCAGACTGGAGTTTGATCAGTCAGTTTATGGCATTTTTGTCACTAAACTTTATTCATATTTTGTTGATAATATTTAGTGGAGAGCTTTCAGACAGTTCTCCATAATGTTCTCGAAAGACATATGTAGTCTGACAACCCGCACTTGGACAGCGTGGTGGACTACGGCCTTACCCTTCTCATAGTGAGAAGAGGCCCGTGCCCAGTAGTGGGACAGTTTAAATACAGGGCTGATGATGATGCTGATGAATATTTAGTACTAGACGTTGTTCGTGGCACCGTGCACCGCCCTCGTGTATAATGCCTCTAAACCTTACTCAGGCATAACCCTATATGTTGATGGAAATCGTACAAAAAACCTTGCGGTCGTTATTAAGTTTATCGTGTTTAGACAGACAGACAGATTATACAATGAAGTTCCCTAGACATCATTGTATAATCTGTATAGGTAAGTTAGTACCCTTTATTTTTATATTTAATACCCTTAAATACTTTCAAAAAGATCTTAAAATGTTGTATTATTTGTCTCATCCCCTGTCTGCAGGAAGCAGGCGAAATGCATGCCGAAACGACGTATATAAGTTAGGGTTTTTAACTAGAGATGGTCAACATGTTTAATGGATTAAACGGAATTTGGTCGTTCCAACCGAATGGCTCGATCCGATTGACCAACAAATTAAACCGAAAAGTCGCGAGTCGTAACTCGTATTCGGTATTCGTTGGCACTGCATTCGGTCATACTAACAGCACGACGTTACTAAGGCAAACTCATTTAATTGATTCGGTTAATTTAACCGGTTTGCAACTCGGTTTGCTCATTTTTTTGATTCGGTTAACTTGGTTTGAAAAAGTACGGTTTGAACCTTCGCTATTTTTAACCTATATTTTCAAATTATTTCGTGGTATAGAAGGGTTAAATCAAGTACCTAATAAGCTTCCTAATGCCGACATTCGAAGTCTGGATTCGATGAACAGAACTACTCATCCTGGAGAGAGTTTTCTCGGAGTAACACAAATTGCAAATGTGCAGTACAGAATATTACTTATTAAATCTCAGTAGCTAACATGTACAAGTTGTTCTTTATTAAAGCATAATGATTTTCGACAAATTATGTGATTGATTGTATCATCTATAATCCGACACATTTAAAAACTCATATAATCCACAAAAGACTTGCGTCAACCAACTCAATTTTATCGTCATAAAAAATGTGAGAGAACATTATAATCTGCGGTCGCTTATCACAAAGTTTGTAGCAAGTTGGACCCCTTTTAACATTCTCTAGTTATCTGTCGCACAAACTGCGGGGTCCACACTTTGACGCTTGGAGGTTTCAAGATAAAATTTAGGATCACTTGGCCCTACCGATAATCTTTTATGCGGGCGCCGTTTTAGAAACATCTCATGGATAAGACGTGAAAATGTCAGCCGGTATCAGTATTCAGGTAGGTTTTAATAGATATTCTCTTGATGTTGTGAAGGGGTTCAGATTGTGTTGAGTTATTTAGAGCGGATTTTTGAGATTTGGCTTGAGGCCATTTTTGTTCGTGAAAAAAAAGTGTGAATTTGGGTGGTGCTAAAGGAAAGCGTTTAAACCGTTCATATAATCTTAAATTATTTTGCTTTGACTACCATAACCTACCTATATGCAGCTTAAATAATTGTGTGATAAGAGAGTGTTGTGGGGTAAAAGAAGATGTAGTACCAAAGTCAAGTGTGAATGAGACAGGAGGAAGGGGAAGACCTAGACGGACGTTCTCTGACCAGATTGGAGACAATCTAAAAAAAGTACTTAAAGGTTAGAAGTACCCTTAACCGAAGAGCATGCAAGAATTTTTTATGGGAGTGAATGAAGCAAGAGAGATATATTGTCAGGATCGTTGCAAATGGCGTTCCGTAGTCTCTGCCTACCCCTCCGGGAAACAGGCGTAAGTCTATGTATGTATGTTATTAGAAAATTGTGTAAAGAACATCTCATATTTGCCCAATAGATAATTAGGCTGATTAGTATAACAGCGTGTGTACGTCAGAGCTAAAATAAATATGGCAAAATATTACACCGTATGTAATACCAATGACTGTAATGTACCTACGCAGGTGTTTTTGATGGCACGGTCATTAATAAGGCCTGCTCACAACTTAGCACTGCGCGAGGTGATGTTAGTTCGAACCCCACACGAGGCAACAGTTTCCGAGGTCAACTTTTTCTTTATTTTTTTTTTTTAGAAATTATAAGTCTCGCACTAGGACTAAATCTTATGTCGCGGGTCGCGGGGGACTTTACAGACATACAAGTAACGGACACAATGAACACCCAAAAAAAAATTATTGTTCCCAGTGAATTTTCTGTCCCTCAAATAAATGGTCGTATAGTACTCGCACTAAAGGCTTTATTCCTAGTTCTTTTTAAAAATATATCTTCGACATTAAACTATTCCCACATTTTTACCATACTTTCTAAAAAATGTTTACTGTTATTGATACGAAATGGTAGGTACCGTTATATGGGTAAAAGGTCTGTCATAATGTCCTTAAAATATGACATGCCTTGATTGTAATGCAACGCCATGGCGTAGATATTTTATGGGTACCATAGAGCAGGCTCGTTAGTGTAATCAATACGAAGATATTCTACAGATATTTTATGTGTTTATTAATGTTTTCGTGGTATTTTGATGCTTGTTTTAAGTGTGAAAGAAAAATGTTTAAAGAGAAACTTATCAAATATGTAAAAGTGGTTTATTTTATTCAACACTAGACTACGCCCCCAACTTTGCCCGCATGCGTTATACACCTAAACAAATGCGTCTGAGAATGGTCTGAGGTGACCCATATCCTTAAATTCTCTAATGTTATAGCCGCTCAGCACAAGGTCTTGTATAAGGCGGCGATAACCGAGTGGATATACCAATAGACTGCCATGCAGAGGGTATCGGGTTCGAATCCACGGCGCGCACCAATGACTTTTCGGAGTTAAGTGCGTATTGAATTGTTAATTATCGCTTGTCCCGTGCCTCGGAGAGCACGTTAAGCCGTCGGTCCCAGTTGTCATGAAGATCTTTGACAGTCGTTACAGGGCGTCAGTACCTTCTAAGTAAACTGACACTAGTCTATACCATGGAATATCGCTATCCCTTCGGGTTGCGGAGGTCAGACAGGCAGTCGCTCTGTGAAAAAGCTAATATTCAGCCAAAATCCGGTTAGACTAGTAAGCGGACCTCAGATTGAAACTGGGATAACGCTAAGAGAAAGCAGAAGAAGAAGCACAAGGTCTTGTATCTGCGACTCTACTTACTCCAACCCATAGAAATCGAAAAGACAGCAGTGTTTCACCTTGGTCTATAGGTAATATTACTAAACAACAAGACAGCACTCTCCCTAATCGGAATAAACTAAGAATACGGCGGCACATGTGACCAAATAAATAATAAGACCAACCCTTGCAATAAAGATAATAGGTACGTAACTTCCGCAAGGAACCATGCATTCCCACAAAAGTCACCAGTACGGAACCACTGGCTTTCCTTAAGAAAATATTACTTCTTAGTATTAGGGGAAAGTTTACATTCAAAACTCAACCATAACTGCATGCATCATAGTTTATATTCCTTTGAAACATCGTCAAGATTTTTATCAGTATAGTCATTGCATTTTGATAGGTAGCTAAATAATTTAAGGTTCAATTTTGTAAGAGAGTTATTTTGATACAATTTGAACACACCTGTCGTATCCATTTTTAAATTACACACACATTAACATATATATCGTATGTTTATTTTGGTTTACAAGCAACCGGACAATTTAAATTGCATTAAATTTGAGCTACTCGCGATATTTTTTCAATATTGCTACTAAAATTATTTGTCCGTGTGGGACGGATTAAAAATACGGAATGTCACCACCCCACATCATCCCGCGGGTGTCGTAAGAGCCGACAGAGGGAGCATATTATGCAGAGAACAGCACTGTAACAGAAGGAAAACTTGATACAAACCCTATACCAACCCGTTTGGCCAGCGTGGTATAGAGGCCTAGTCCAGGAGTGGACTGTTAAAGGCTGATGATGACTAAAATTATGTTTCTGAGGTGATAAATTCTGCTTTCCATTTACCTACTACTATTGACACGGGAATTAAAGCCATCATAATTATATCCGATATTTCGGACAGGTTACAACTTATACCGGACTGCCTCCGTGGTCCTGGGTTCGATTCTCGGGTCGGGCAAAAGTGTTACTGGGTTTTTCCGAATTCTCAGTAGCAGCACGGAGTCTGGTGATGTTCCCGGTGACGGCAATAGGCTCGCTCCCTATTAGGTACGTGGGAGTGTGGGAGTCCCACACTCCCACGTACCAGTGGGAGTTGGGCCCTAAAAAATTCATGGCAAAATGAGGGTGTAATAATATTACACCTCTGCCTACCCCTTCGGGGATACAGGCGTGAGTCTATAAATAAATAAAATAAATACATCGGTCTTAATCATACGCAGACTGGTAAGTACATCGATAAGTTCTTGTTTTTTTTTTGGGGCATAGAGAAGCAAAACTTTAGGTTCCAGAGAGTGGGGCATCATAAACGTTCCTTCCTTGTTATCGTGTGTGTGTGGTAACACTAGTGTCGGATTTTATAGGTCTCCGAAATGACCTGATCTTATCCTGAGCAATGAATACAGATTTTATATATCCATGCTCTATGTCCTGAGGCAACAATGTCAAAGACACGAAATGTTAGAAATAGTGAAATATTAGTATCTAGTAGGTTTCAAAGTATTCATACAGAAGAGTTTTAAAAACTGAAAGTACGAACATACTTGAAGGAGTTTGTATATTTTCTTAAGCAAATTTTTTGATAGTTGTGAGTATCTTTAGGTACAAAAAGCAGCGAAAGCCTAGTGGAGAGACCGACAGACTGCTACGCAGAGGTTTCGAGTTCGAATCCACGGCGCGCACCAATGACTTTTCGGGGTTGTGTGCGAATTAAATTGTTAATTATCGCATGCTAAACGGTGAAGGAAACCTGCATGTCTGAGAGTTCTCCATAATGTTCTCGAAAGACATGTGAAGTCTGCCAACCCGCACTTGGCCAGCGTGGTGGACTATGGCCTTACCCTTCATGAGAAGGGCACGGGCACGGGCCTCTTCTCACTATGAAGTGAGAAGAGGCCCGTGCCCAGCAGTGGGGCAGCATAAAGGGCTGATTAGGATATTTAGGTACACCTGAAAATGCTTTTTACTTTAGGCCGGTCCCAATATATGATCTATCCAAGGATTGGACTACCAGAGATATACATATTTGTCATTAGTTTCATACAAAATATTATGTCAAATACCTATCTATCTCTAGCAGACAAATTCATTGATAGATAGAATCTGACTGACTGCCTCTGTTGTCCAGTGGATAGCGTATGCGACTGCTGATCGGAGGTCCCGGGTTCTATTCCCGGGTCGGGCAAAAGTGTTACTGGGTTTTTCCGAATTCTCAGTAGCAGCACGGAGTCTGGTGATGTGCCCGGTGACGGCAATAGTCTCGCCCCCTATTACGTGGGACCTAAAAACTCATGGCGAAATGTGGGTGTAATATTACACCTCTGCCTACCCCTTCGGGGATACAGGCGTGAGCCTATACTATATATAAATATAATATAGATAGAATTTAGTAGTCCAATTCCCACAGATAGCATTTGGATAGCCTTAAAATCTACCTACACTTTAAAGACGTAAACAAAATCTATGCAAAATCACTATCTATCTATCATTCTAGCATATCTACAGATTAGTAATATTGCTAATCAAATCCAAACAATCTATTACCTCAATCGATCAATGATAGAGGCATCAATAATACTATCTATCAGTTATCTATATGATAGATAGATCAATGTTCTATGCTTGCTATCTATCGCTTGTTCATAGATTTAGGCCGTAAACTAACATTCACTGGCGAAATTCCTTTATCGTCGCTTGTAGATATAGCTGACTTAAGAGAGAGTTTAAGTACGGCATGAATACACAAAAATAAATTAGTATAGAGTAAAAACATATTTTTTTTATGGTAATAGGCGGCAAACGAGCAGATGGATCGCCTGATGGTAAGCAATTACCGCCGCCCATGGACACAAGCAACACCACAGGAGTCACAAGTGCGTTGCCTCCCCTTGGGGTTGGGAAAAGGGATAGGATGAGGAGTGGGGTGAGGGAGAAGAAATAGGGGATAGGGCCTCCGGCACTCTCACTCACCGAACGAAACGCAACAGTTTAGGTACTGTTACTTTACGTCAATTTTCTGTGAGAGGGTGGTACTTCCCCGGTCGAGCCGGCCCATTCATGCTGAAATCAGCAAGGCTCTACTACCTTGAAAATATTTTACAGAATACCAAAGTTTTGGCATAATTGTAGAGCTCAAACTTACCTTGGTATCTTTCGCTGTAATAATATGCCACGATAATCATACAAGGTCATTCGGTCTCAAACTAAGCAGAACTCGCACTATGGCTACCAGATAATCGATAAACATACTCATATACTCATACAGCCTCCGTGGTCCAGTGGATAGCGTATGCGACTGCTGATCGGTGGTCTTGGGTTCGATTCCCGGGTCGTGCAGAAGTTTTACTGGGTTTTTCCGAATGCTCAGTAGCAGCACGGAGTCTGGTGATGTGCCCGGTACGGCAATAGGCTCGCCCCCTATTACGTGGGACCGAAAATTCATGGCGAAATGTGGGTGTAATATTACGCCTCTGCCTACTCCTTCGGGGATATAGGCGTGAGTCTATATCTAAAAAAGAATAGTATGCTGCTGACAAATCATCTGGCTAACAAAATCGTCACACTAAAATAACACAAATATTTATTCCATCCGGGGTCGATGTAACCCAGAACGTTTGATACATTGGTCATGTCTTTAAAGCCTTTACTTTCACTTTCCATCAATTGATCTATTGACTCGGCAAAAATTGTCCTTTTATAAAATACTGGCGAGAAAATCTACTCCGAGTTATCTATGTGGGACATTTCTCTAGCAATGAAACAAACTGCAAAAAATAAAGGATTATTCAGATAGGTCAAGCTATTCATAAGATTTTTCGGTAAATACATACATTATACATTACGTAATTTTTACATACTAGAGGATGCCAGCAGCTACGCCTGCAATTTGTTTTAATTTACCCGTTTTGGCCGATCCCGTGGGAATTTCGGGAAATCCCTTCTTAGTGCACCCCTACGGTCCCCAAAGAACATACATGCCAAATTTCAGCTTCCTGCGCCCAATAGTTTCGGCTGTAGCGTGTCTGTCAGTCAGTAAGTAACGCAAAGATTTTATACAGGGTGGGCCGATAATTTTTGCACTTTTAAAACATGAATAGAAATAAAACTACGACTGTTACTTTGTTGATTATATTTTTAACGTTTTGACATACATACATACATAGACTCACGCCTGTTTCCCCGAAGGGGTAGGCAGAGGCATATTAAACGCCCACTTTTCGCCAGTGTTTTGATCCCACGTAATAGGTGGCGAGCCTATTGCCGCTTATTGGGACATTTTGTTTCCCAGAGCCTCGTCCGTTGATCGGCAGGTGCACCACTTGCAGGTGAGGTTGGCTTGGGACCCTAAGTTCTTGGTGGGAACCCTATGCACGTGTTGACAATTTAATGATATTTATTTTTTAAAAATAACATCGTCGAGATGTGCACCGTCTCGTCGTTGGCACTCTAGCAATCGACTACGCAAACTTTGGAAAACTCGCTGACACATGCTGCGGGGGATTGCGGCTATCTCGTCGTGGATGTTTCGTTTTAATTGGGATATATTCGTCGGTTTATTAAGGTAGACTCGAGTTTTCAGGTATCCCCATAAGAAAAAATCGCATGGTGTAAGATCCGGGCTTCTCGGAGGCCATGGGATATCACCTCTGCGAGAAATCAATTTTCACAACAACACACACATTTCTTTCACAACATTTCTTTGACTACCGGTAAAGTCACATTTGACGTTGCTCCATCTTGTTGCATCCAGGTCCTGCTGTTGTATCCTTGAAATTCATGCAACTGCGGCGTCAAAAACTCTCGCAACATCTTGACGTATTCCGCTGAATTCACAGTTACATTATTTCCTTGATTATTTTCAAAGAAATACGAACCAATTATGCCCTTTGCTGATATGGCAGCCCATACTGTCGTTTTAGGTGAATGTAGTGGCTTTTGGTGTTTAAGGCGAGGGTTTTCCCTGCTCCAATATCGACAATTGTGCTTATTCACGTGCCCGTTGATGTGAAAGTGGGCTTCGTCCGTAAACAATACATTCTCCAGGCTTATACCGTGTGGTTGACGGCATAGAATAGAAGACAAGTGTCACCACCCCCTATCTTCCCGTGGGTGTCGTAAGAGGCGACTAAGGGATAACACGATGCAAATACCATTTTTGCGTAGAGACGGAAAACTCGACATCAAACCCTATACGACTGCCTCGTTGGTCTCGTGGCATAAATGTGCGCGTGGGATCGGGAGGTCCCGGGTTCGATTCCTGGGTCGGGCAGTGTTATTGGGTTTTTCTGTCACGAAATTCTCAGTAGCAGCACGGAGTCTGGAAATGTGCCCGGTACGGCAATAGGCTCGCCCCTTATTACGTGTGACTAAAGTATATCTGGCGAAAAGTGGGTGTAGAAATACACCTCTGCCTACCCCTTCGGGGATAAAAGGCGTGTATGTATGTATGTATGTCTCCAGGCTAGAGAATTGCTTCAGCATTGTGTCAGCCAATAACTTACGTTGAATGTAATCATTTGGTTTCATCTCCTGCACGATTTGAAGCTTATACGGGTGCAGTTTGAGGTCTAGATGCAAAATCCGCCGTAGACTGGTTCTCGGTAATGCCAGAATCGCCGAACGCTTACGCGTAGATAATTCTGGATCGTTCCGAACGGAAATTTCAACCTCTCGAATGTTCTCATCGCTTCTTCTTGAACGTGGCCGGCCTGTTTGTTTAATATTCGTTGTCGATCCTGTTTGCTCGAACTTCACGACCCAAGCTTTGATTAAATTAACACTTGGACACTCGCTTACACGGCGTAATTCATATTCGATTCGAAACAGTCGTCGTACAGTAACGTAGGAATCATTGTTTTTGTAAAATTGTTTAACACAAAAAGCACGCTGTTGTCCCGTGAAGCGCTCCATGGTGACTAAAATTTAGTGTTGGGTACTCAGCACATGTGCTAGCACACTTATATTGACTCACTTCGGTGAGGTGAGTTACTCCCTCTTTTTATTTTGACGTGCTAGCACACAGCACAGTTGGGGCACACTCGATGTTGCTTGAATTATTTATTACTTTTGTGCTTTGATAAATGAGATGCAGAAAAACTTAAGTATATTTACTATATACTCAAGTTATTATTTGAATATTACTAATCTCAAAGCATATCACAGTAAGTTACTCATTTCAAATATGTCTTATCAAGCGGTGAGTCGGCGAATAACGTCAAAATGTGCCGTGTTCTGTGAGTGTGCCAATGTGTGCCGTGTCACTCACGACACACGGTGCGATGTCGCCTGAGTGCGGCACACTATGTGTACTCACACACTCACTGTGCCACCAACACCTCGCGGCCTCGCCTCATTCGTGCTACCACAGTGTGATAGCACACTTCGGAAAAAGAGTGACTCGCACGATACTCATTTTGAAAGAGTGTGCTACCCATCACTACTAAAATTGCATGAAGCGACGCATAGTTTCCCGCCACCCGCGCGCCCCTTTCTCCAACGGTATTAGAGAAATTTAGTGTTGCTATTTGCAAAAATTATTGGCCCACCCTGTATATTAAGATAAGTATCAGTCTGCAGTAAAATGTCGCGCGCTCTTTTACTCTAAAACAAATCGTAATCTATCTCTTTCTGTCTATCGTGGATCACTATCAAACATACCTACAAAAATACCTAAACATCATAATATTGGTTTAAAAAGTGAAATTACAAAGGAAAAGCTGTCGTATTTAATGTAGACAAATATTTAAATACATCAATAAAATTAATACGGAAATCACTTTTAAAATAAACGTACTCGTACCCAATACATATAAACAGTTATTAGCACAATTGCTTTTTATAAAACAGGAAAAAAACAAGCCACGTCAAGGTGACGTCACTCACGATTGCGAGACAGATAAGCGAGTTGTAGAAACCAACCGGTAATTTCGACGCTTCCATCAGCTGCGTCGGTGGTGTAATGGTCAGCATAGTTGCCTTCCAAGCAGTTGATCCGGGTTCGATTCCCGGCCGACGCACATTTTTTAATTTCAATTTTTTTTTTTTATTTCGTTTAAATAACAAGTTTTATATAAATGGATATTTGAATAAAAAGCATGACCTTGACATTATTAAATTTATGGCTGCAAAATAATAATGCTTATCTTATAATATATTTTAATATAATGTTAATGTATTTTTTTTATCAATACCTACTTTAATATTCTAATCGATTACTTACTTGACACAGTCTCCAAAGATTTAAAATTAAAGAGTACCTACTGAATTATGATATAATAATTATAATTTTCGATTATAACTCTTTCGGTTGTTACGTAAGACCTTATTAAGGTCCGGCGACAGGGACCGCAATTAACTGGGACCGCGGTCCCAGTTGTCGTATTTATTTATTTCTATTTTATGATTGTTCGTCGACTGGGACCACTAATAAATGAATAGAAAATCTATTATTCAAGGCACAGCAAAAATAGCATCGTGAAACGAAGAAACGTTTTAAAGTAATACCTAATTCAAGAACAATAAAGAACCCTCTGATAGATATTATGTAGGTTTGCCTACAATGGTTTTCTTAACCGTTTAGCAAACAAGTATTGCCTAACCCGAGAATCTAACCAGGGACCCGATCAGTAGATTTGAGCAGATCTCGCTCCACTGGCTGCCACTGGGCCACGAAGGCAGTTTAAGTCATTAATTTAATATCCCTATTTACATAGAGGCGCATCTTCTATGGGCGTTCTGAAGACAAACTTTCTGTGACCCAAATTGCCGATTGGCGGCGTGGTAGTGGCGCTGTGACAGCTGTCTCTACGAGAGCAAGAGAGACCAAGGTTCCTCGAGTGTATCTTAACTGCGAGAGCAAAAGATACGGAGAACGACGCCAGCGCCGCCAACGGCGCTAACTACGAACTAAACTGGAGACAGTCCCCACTTGGAATCGGCGCACGAAATCCTTAAGAACTGCGCTTCTATGTAAATCTGTATTCATTGCTATTGCTATCTTCAAGTAAAAGTGACTCATCTACTACCGTTGCTATGGCAACAAAATTGATGACGTAACAACTAGATACATCTATCTCTCTCTAACTCTATAAAATAACTGTAGCATTGAATGGGTCGTTTCTCATAATGTTCACGGTAGGCGCCTTTGAAACTTAAAACAATGTTTAAGTATACGTATTATGTAACAGACGGAAATATCAGTTGGTTTATACATTTGCATATGAATAATAATGTTATGAGTTGTGTTGTTTCTATGCCGCTAGAATTTATGAATACACGTCATACCATATAACATAATTGAGGGCGTAGTGGTTTAAGTTGCGAAGACGCGACGCTGCGCCGAGTGTTGTGGGTTCGATTTCCACACGAGACAACACTTTTTGTGATGGACAGTTTGTTGTTTCGAGTCTAGGTGTAATTTTTGTGGGAAAAACTTGTATGAATACTCGGACAATACAGATGTTTAAAAGTACGTCTTGTTTCTCTTAGTGTGCAGTTCCATGCCAGTAGATTCTACCGAGTTTGTACCACCCTCTCAAAGTTGATCGAGGTAAAGTAACAGTAGCTTTCGTCCCATCCTCTATTCCTTTTTGTAGGGACAATCACTAGGAGAACACCGCAAGGATTGAGTCTTCAGATGATAAAATAAATGTTTGTTACTCGATCGAAAAATTAGAGAACGGATTTTGACGAAACTTTGGAGTAATGCAGCTTACACACCACAATAAATCAAGGGTATATTTTGTCGTGCTAACCCATCCCCCACATGGTCAGGGTTGCGGGCAGAAGCTAGTATGTATTTGTATACAAAAATAAGAAACCTTTACCTATGTATCAATATAATACATACGCAATACGCATGTCACATTCTGCCCTTCATAGTTATCCTCATCCCGTGTTCAATCTCTGAACTCAAGCTGTCGGATCGTTACGTCAGAAGCTTGTATTTTATACAAAAGGAAGAAAAGCTAATCTGTCTGTTTATAATATAAAATTCTTGCGTTATTAACTGACTGACTGCCAACACACAGCAGCCAAAGCAACAGGGCGCTGAAATTTGGCATGTAGGTGCCTTGGAGTAAGTCTCCGCTAAGAAAGGGTGGTGCACTAGGAAGGGATTGCTCGAAATTCATCCTATAGAATCGGGCAGAAAGAAAGAAAAACTCTTCATTTTCATCAGACGAAAAGACTTGACGAAATAGATAAAATAAAAATAATGCGCAGGTGTAGCTGCAGGCATCTTTAAGTAACAAAATAAGACACGATTCTGACACATTCACCTTTATAGCTATCAGCATCCCATGTCTCATCTCCTAATGCTCTTATTCCCTCATACCAGCCTGAGCCACGATAAACAAAACTTATTTGAAAGATTGATCGATGGGAATTCAAATGGCAGTCTGCCCACCTTTCGAGGTTCGCTTTATTTTCTCCTATTAAAATACCATGGCTGCTTTAAGATTTTACAATGTGTAAATGAAATGATGCATGAAAATAGTTTGCATGGTATCTATATGCAGTATTGGCATCGGTATGCAGTGGGTAACGAAATAATTATTAATTTTATCACTTGTCCTGTGTCTCGGAGAGAACGTTAAGCCGTCGGTTGCCTTATATAAACTGGACTAAGGCTCGGAATTTCGTCAAACCGTCGGTCCCAGTTGTCATGAAGATCTTTGATAGGCAGTAGACAGATACCCTTAAATATATTGGTCCAAGCCATGGAATATCGCTATCCATTAGGGCTGCGGATGTCAGACGGCAGTCGCTCTGTGCAAAAAATGCTAATATAGTGCCAAATCTGGTTCTGGATGCAACGATGTTAGCGCCAGGACGATTATGACATTAGTTTATAGACGTTACTATGGATGGCGCTAAGTCTTTCTTTTACTGTTGTTGGTATTTCTATACCAAGAACACAGTAGTCTAGTCACATAGACATAGTTATAATAATATAAAATATACTTTTTCAGCAAAAGCTAAGTTATAAAATCTTCCTTAAAGGAAAACCCACTAGATCTACTTAATTTAAATTGTCTTTCGGGATATATACCACGTACCTTTGTTTGGAGTAACCGATATTTCGGCACTGTTGCAAGCGCCATGTTCACGGATGTACTGATGGTATTGCGGGTGGATGAATGATACGAGCAAGTATAGCGGTCTACCCGCTTTCTTACTCGTTTTTTGCGTTCAACACCACTAGCACTGTTATCACTATCGCACTGTACGCACCATTTCTTGCCGAATAAAGGAACACATTAGGGCAGTCAAAAATAATGAACCACACAAGTCGGCCATAGCTCAACACCTCTTAGACTCGGGTACCGACGACCACTGGATTGAGTTACATAACCCTCAGGTGCTTTCGACAGAACGCCACTACATACCTCGAATGGTTAGGGAGGCTATTGAAATTAAAAAGTTCAAGAATTACAATAGAGAGGATGGGTTTCAACTGTCGAGTATCTGGCATCCAGTGGTAAGTCTATGTAAAACCCGTGAAAAGAACAAAATCAAACCACGAGCTGACTTAGTGAGTGTAGTATGTCGTGATCGGGTACAGTGCGATAGTGATAACAGTGCTAGTGGTGTTGAACGCAAAAAACGAGTAAGAAAGCGGGTAGACCGCTATACTTGCTCGTAACATTCATCCACCCGCAATACCATCAGTACATCCGTGAACATGGCGCTTGCAACAGTGCCGAAATATCGGTTACTCCTAACAAAGGCACGTGGTATATATCCCGAAAGACAATTTAAATTAAGTTTAAATGACCACGAAAGTTTAAATTCCACTAGATCTAACCCACAATAATCCACATCTACCAGTATCACTTTTCACAATTAGCAGTCATTACCGTTCAAGTCTTCGTGTTCTGTTGTCAATTAAGTATAATAGTTACCATTATATATTACATCACATATAGTTACATAGTTTGCCGTCAGTACTAAGCTACAGCAAACAAATGTTGGAAACACAGATATTTTGCACCCTGGTCACCGTTTTAGATTTTGTGTTTTAAGGCCGTGGTTAGATCGTCTTATTTGGTTTCTAGGATCCCCTACAGAAAGAGTGAAGGTAGACTAGTAGGTAGAGTACTACTATGAAGAAAGGGGTTCAAATCCGGCGAGCACTAAAGGTTTTTCGAAGATATGTGCGGACTAAATTGTTAATTATCACTGGCTAAACAGTGAAGGAAAACATTGCACATTGTGAGTAAATGTGCATGTCTGAAAGTTTCCATGATGTTCTCGAAAGACGTATGAAGTCTGTCAACACGCACTTGGCCAGCGCGGTGGACTATGGCCTTTCCCCTTCATAATGAGATGGAGCCTGTACCCAGCAGTGGCCTAAATCATAAACATACATAGGTACATAGGCTTACGCCTGTTTCCCGGAGGGATAGTCAGAGACTACGGAACGCCATTTGCAACGATTCTGACATATCTCTCTTGCTTCATTCACTCCCATCAAATTCCTCTTGCATGCTCTTCTGTTTAGGGTACTTCTAACCTTTCCTGTTTTATGGATGTCTCTATCACACACATTCACACTTGCCGTATAAACAAGGCTAATCATAACGAAAAGAGTGCGCAATGCACCCTATTATTTAGTCTTCGTCGTCTGTCTAATAACCAGTCGTATTTCATGAACCGTAATAGATTGACAGTTGACATTTTCAGAGAATGTGTATTTCCAGCAGAGCTACAAATAATAATTAAAACTATTGTGGGAGCCGGACTCGCTTTTGATAGGTGGTTTTAAAGGTTTGCTTTCAACCGGCATATCTAAATACTAGATGGGCCCGCGGTTACATCCGCGTTATTCGAGGCTACTGCTCCGTTCCCTTGGCTCACACCGTGACGTTATATAGCCTATAGCCTTCCTCCATAAATGGGCTATCTAACATTGAAATAATTTTTCAAATCGGACCAGTAGTTCCTGAGATTAGCACGTTCAACCAAACAAACAAACTCTTCAGCTTTATACATATATTTGTATAAGATACTAGATGATGCCCGCGGTTAAACCTGCGTTATTTAAAGCTACTGCTCCGCTCCCGTCGCTAATAGCGCGATGTTATATAGCCTATAGCCTTCCTCAATAAATGGGCTATCTAACACTGAAAGAATTTTTCAAATCGGACCAGTAGTTCCTAAGATTTAGGTGCCGCTGCAGTTTAAGCCATTTTGCGTTAGCTGGACAAAGAAAGCCTTTTTTTACCTCTCACATAAGTCCTTGTAGTCCTATAGGTCCTAGACAATGAATAAACATACGTATGTATCGTCGTTGCGCTTGCCAAATCTGTTATGTGCATTCACACAACTTTTCAGGAGCGCAAAAAAACTGTTTTATACAAAACTTTCTCTGATTATCCTAAGACAAATATACCCATGTGGTTGCAAAAAAATATGTTTTTGTAATGGTATTGTTTATTATTGCATAATAATAAATTAAACTTTTACGACATAACCTAACAAAGTTGTCACATGTCAGTGACATAAACCTGATATATGAAATTGGTTTCAGATATCAGGTTTTTGAGGGTAGTTTGGAGTTCACATGTCAGACTTTTCACAGCAAGTATTACACATGAAAAGTTTGGCAAGTCCGTTTCTACATAGATTTCGCACATGTTTGTTTTTACAAAGCATGCGGCTTTAATAGCTAGCGACATCTAGCGAAAAAACGAAAAATTGAAAAAATGCACATGTCAGGATTGGCAAGCGCAACGACGGTATATAGGTAGGTATTTCTTTTTTGTAAATCTATTCGTATAAACACGCAAACAATAATGATTATATCTGATCGGGAATCGAAATGACGACCTTCGGCGTGACAGACGTTTACACACCCGCTACGCCCCCGGGTCGTGCAAAAGTAATCCCATCTCATAAAATATTCCCGGGTCGTTGAAAAGTATGGGATCACTTTTCTCATAAAGAAAGAAAGAAAGAAAAAAAACATTTATTAGACCAACACCAATAAAAACACAAGAAAGTTTGACAGTAAAGACAAAACCAAAATACAAAAAAGAAAAAAAAACAGAAAGTGAAAAAATATATATATATTGTGCAGTGTGTCCAAAAGGTCACAGCTCAGCCTATGCTACGGATGACCGCAGCGCTGTTTTTCAGCTGAAACATTACACTAGTGTACATAGACAGATAATTATATAACAGCAGATAATAATACAGTCAATATTTTAGCTATAATAAATATAATATATTGAATATACAAACAAGAACAAACATTACGTGCTGGATTTTTGTTGAGATAAAAACCACTTCTTCAAATTTCTCCTAAAGCTACCTACGCCACCTAGTTTGCGCAGTGGAGGCGGCAAGTTATTCCAGCACTTGGTAGCATTATACCGAAAGCCGCCTCTAAATGCAGTAGTTTTGTGCCTAGGTATATGCAGTGGTTGCCCTAATTCTCTGCTAGCATATCTTTTATATTCAGCCATCCATTCCAACTTCTCAAACAAATATTCAGGCACTTTATCTTTGACAATCCCAAACATAAGAGTGGCCAAGTGAACACCCCTTCTCCACTTCATTTTCAATAGGTATATTGCCTGCATTTAAAAATGGCGTTACATGACCACGTCTCGGGATGTCAAAACAGAACCGCGCACATGCGTTCTGCACTCTTTGAATGAGGCTGGAGGTTTTCGCCAATAATCAGGGCCCGTACACCACGTCGAGGTAATTGAACTTGGAAACAACAAGCGAGTCAGTTAGTTGCACATGAAGATCAGTGCTAAGATATTGTCTTAGTCTATACAATAACTTAATACGGTAAAAACAATTGAGAACTACATCTGAGACATGTCGCTCAAACCTCAAAGCATCATCCATAATAAGTCCAAGATTACGTGCTTCTAGCACTCGTTCTATTACAGAGCCATTCATAATAATGTAGGGATTTTTCTGGCTTACTTTATTGATCTGATCCTTAGATCCCAAAATCATAATTATATTTCGTTTAATAAAATCTATTTAATTAAATAATACATTTATTTTATTTTTATTTAAAGTCTCACGCCTGTATCCCCGAAGAGGTCGGCAGAGGTGTAAATATTATACCCACATTTCGCCATGAATTTTTAGGTCCCACGTAATAGGAGGCGAGCCTATTGCCGTTACCGGGCACATCACCAGACTCCGTGCTGCTACTGAGTATTCGGAAAAACCCAGTAACACTTTTGCCCGACCCGGGAATAGAACCCGGGACCTCCGATCAGCAGTCGCATATGCTATCCACTGGACCACGGAGGCAAACTAAACATTAAATATCTTTATCTTTGCACGTATGGCGTATCGTATGCGTCGTCCAGCCGTTTAGCATTGCCGACTATTGTGGGTTCGATCCCAAAGTCAAAGTCAAGTCTATACCCTTTTTTATAATATTACCCCCCCCCCCCCCCTCTGACCCAGACAGGTAAAAGGACAATCTCTGCTCTAATTGAAGGAACAACACAACCTCGCGAGAAAGAGAGAGGGAACGCATCAGCACGCCACAGAATCGATCGCGCTGACGCGTTCCCTCTCTCTTTCTCGCTCTAGTAAATGACGGTCCTAAGTGACAGAAAAGGACAGAAGCATAGGAAAGTGCGATGCGGTGCTGATAGGTATAGCTCAACCCTAATAAGTTAAAACCCAATATCGTCTACAATTGTTTATAGTGAAGCCATTTCGCCACAAACGCAACCATTGTTGTCAATATAAAATCTATGATTTAGTAGCAACAAGATTCGAGCATTAGTATCTGCTGTTTGCAATATCCATGTCAATAAGCAGCAAACAATAAGATTTATTGTACAATTGTAATAATGCTACTAGCTCTGGGAACTTGTATTTCGAAATAGGTGTCGCTTGTTTGGTTAGCTGTTGTCATGGAAAGCAAGTTGAGTAAACCAAAGCAATATACGAATCCATAACCGTTTTTATAGTCTCACGCCTGTATCCTCGAAGGGTAGGCAGAGACCTAATATTACACCGAGAATTTTTAGTCCCACGTAAAAGAGGGCGAGTGTATTGCCGTTACCGGGCACATCAGCAGACGTGCTGCTGCTTATAATTCGGAAAAAAATAGTAACACTTTTGCCCGACCTGGAATCGAACCCGGGACCTGCGTTCAGCAGACGCATATACAATCTACTGAGCCATGGAGAGCTAAAGAGCTGATAAATTGCATGTGGGATCACTGACATTCGTTAAGAGAAGTCTATAGGTACTAAACTTCAGCTAATGGCAATATATTATTATCACATTGCCTTACGTGCCTCAGACTCTCTAAAGATAAGCTAACGTTCCTTGAAATCTGGTAACCGGGTACAAGACTTGTAATAACCTTGAAAATACATTGATCACATACACACATAGAGTCACGCCTGTTTCCCGGAGGGGTATGCAGAGACTACGGAACGCCATTTGCAACCATAACGATATTGATTACATGGTTTTACTGATCAATTCACCTGGAGAAGTATTAGGCCCAGTCCATTCAGCAGCTAGTGACTCGGTAGCTTAGCAACCACCATAAAACTTCATTGTCATGGACTGCCTCGTTGGTCACGCTGCATAAATGTGCGCGTGGGATTGGGAGGTCTTGGGTTCGATCCCCGGGTCGGGCAAAGTGTTATTGGGTTTTTCTGTCACGAAATTCTCAGTAGCAGCACGGAGTCTGGTAATGTGCCCGGTACGGCATTAGGCTCGCCCCTTATTACGTGGGACTAAAATAAATCTGGCGAAAAGTGGATGTAGCAATATATCTCTGCCTACCTCTTCGGAGATATAGGCGTGAGACTATATATGTATGTATGTCTTGGACTCTATACTAATACCAGAGATCTTTACTAGTCTCTGCTAATACTATACAGAATGAATAGTTCATTATCTTGGACAAACAAAACGGTCACTTCAGCAACCTTCGTACCACCAAAGCTTTTTTATCTTTAGATCAAGTCTAGGGTGACATTGGGTGCATAGGGTTCCCACCAAGAACTTAGGGTCCCAAGCCAACCTCACCTGCAAGTGGTGCACCTGCCGATCAACGGACGAGGCGACGGCAAACAAAATATCCCGATAAGCGGCAATAGGCTCGCCACCTGTTACGTGGGATCAGAACACTGGCGAAAAGTGGGCGTTTAATATGCCTCTGCCTACCCCTTCGGGGAAACAGGCGTGAGTCTATGTATGTGTATGTATGTATCAAGTCTATTGCCAATGTCATTGTTATTCTTTGATGACTTAAACCAAGATCAATCGAACACGATACACTTTGAGCCCGAGACTAAACATTTAATGATCTAAACAATAGTCTAATTATCTCTGAGACGAAATTATAATGATTATCGATTTTACGCCGTTTTAGAAAATGGCTAATTGTTTATGTCGGGATATCTACTCTTAGGTAGAAACAGGTTTTAAATTGGATAAATGTAGAATTCTGGTATTTTTTGCTCATTTAATCAATATATAGCCTAGTGTAGTGGTGAGACCGACTGACTGCTATGCAGAGGGTCTCGGGTTCGAATCCACGGCGTGCACCAATGACTTTTCGAAGTTAAGTGCGTATTAAGTTGTTCTCCATAATGTTCTTGGAAGACATGTGAAGTCTACCAACACGCACTTGGCCAGCGTGGTGGACTATGGCCTTACCCTTCTCATGTTGAGAAGAGGCCCGTGCCCAGCAGTGGGACAGAATATATACAGGGCCGATGATAATGATTAATTATATAATTATTATCTTCCTTAGGTATTGACAGACAAAAGTCCATATACATTTATGGAATTTTGAATGCCTGACTCGGAAACTATAACAATTTTTATAGTTGACTGTACGCCTATAATATATATTATGTTACTTAACTTCCTTGAAACAGCGAGCTCGATTTTGACGTAACTTTAACAAAGTAATTGCCATCGATCGTCACTTCGGATTACCTTCCATAAATCGAGCTACTTATCTCCCAGGAAGAGTGCTAAACTATTGAACTCTTCGCAATTTCATCATCAATTCTCTTCTCTGGTTCGCCTTGCTTAACCTATCTCTACAGTGATGGTATTACGCGAAGAAATAGTAGGAACAACTTTGCCCTAAGTCCTAATGCACCTCCCTACATCCCATTCAAATGACTAAGCAGGTATCTTCCAATTTGTGGATAGCCTAGACAATAGACTAATTATCAATGACTCAGTGTACTAACATACTTACTAAGACGGCTCTCTTAGCTTGATAGGAAGATTGTTCGGGATTCCCTGGAGCCCTGGTCTAATCGTGTTAACTGATCGGCTCAGTAACCCTGAATTAATGACGGAAAACCAGCCATGAGTCACCGACACAAAGCTTGGAGATTTTGATAATTGGTTGGTAAATACATTGTTTAGGGTCGGTTACTTCAAATATTCAGCTTATAGGGATTGGAGGACGCTTTTTTATTTCGAACTCAGATCGCTATAGGCCGCGAAAGTGGTGATGAAATGACTCGCAAAGTACATGATTTTAAACCCTCGCAATTTTTGTAATTCTTGCGTTACTGACTGACTGACAGACAACGCATAGCCAAAGCTGACGACCGGTTGGCGCAGCGATGGGGTAAGCGACTGCCACGCCGAAGGTCGCGGGTTCGATTCCCGCTCAAGTCAAACATTTGTGTGCGTGAACATGGATGTTTGTCTTGGTCTGGGTGTTTCTATGTATAATATGTTTCGATTTACAAAAAAAAGTATATATGTATGTTTATCCATTGTCTAGTACCCATAGTACAAGCTTTTTTTAGTTTGGGACTAGATGGTGTTGTGTGAATGTGGTAGAATACTAAATAAAACAAAAACTATTGGCTTCAAGCATCTGCTAGGGACCGTAGGGGTGCGCTAAGAAGAGATGTCTCGAAATTCCCTCACGATAGGTTCCCTCATGGTGTTTTCCTTCGCCGTAACAAGCGATAATTTACATTTAGTACGCACATAACTCCGGCAAGTCATTGGTGCGCGCCGTGAATTCAAACCCCGGACCCTCTGCATAGCAGTCTGTCGGTCTCTTCATTTGGCTATCGCTGCTATACAAGGTATCACTGTCCAAATTGTATGTTTCTATCTTCAGTTGTTTAAACTCTTCGAGAATATATCGGTCAGGCCACATCTTTTGGTATGTATAAGTATATTAATATAGAGTTGTGCCCTCGTCTGTAGAATATGAACTCGATGTTATTAAATAACTTTTTGTTGACTGCGTCCAACTAGAGAAAACTTTGCTCTTAATTTCCATTCCTCATAAGTATTCCGAGAGCATGTTTGTTTACTAGTACATATTACTCATAATCCTAGCAAAAAGTTGTTCATTTTTATGGCATATGGAACAACTACGAAAATATTTTAATACTACACCTTATAAGGGCGGTTTCAGATTAGCGTATTTTTCTGCGCGTATACGGTCGTTTCAGCATACGCGCTTACACGCGCGCTATATTACGAGCTTCAAAAAACCGAACGGGCATATTTCGGCGTGTTCGCCCGAAACTGTAGTGACATCTTGTCAGTGTCAACATGGATTCTGACGCCTCGTGCATATACGAGCTTAGAAGCGCGTCAACGCTCGTACGAGTTGCGCGTGTGCCAAAAGGCGCGCCTGTACGCGCCTACATGCGCTTCCAAAAACGAGCTTATACGCGCGTATAAAACGCTAATCTGAAACCGCTCTTAAGTTCATTCTTCGAGTGTGGATACAGAATACAAAGTATCACTAACCCATCTTGTTCTGTGGGTGTTGTAAGAGCTGACTAAGCGAAATACACGAAACCAATAGTAACTTTGAGAGGGTACGGAAATCTCGACGTCCAACGCGGGTTGCCTATTACCGCTAATCTCAGGAACTGAAAGATTTTTGCTCGATTTGAATATTTTTACATACATATACTCACACCTCTTTCCCGTCAGGGTAGGCAGAGACGACGGTACGCCACTTGCTTCTATCCTTACAAATCTCTCGCGCTTCCTGAGAGACGTGAATCTTCGCGACGCCCCGTACAGGGCGTGCAGCAGTTCGGGGCAGGTTTTGCCCCCTGCTAGCGGGTTCTGTATCTCCTGCCCTTCAATAAGGATAAGTCCTTGGGTCGGGCAGTAATTGCCCTAAGGCGATTGGACACGCGCTTGCTCTACATTCATTACTCTTTTCATACATGCTCGCCGGTTCCGGGTACTTCGGACCTTTCCGTTTTTTGATACGTCACTCTTTCTTTATAGCCCAAGAGCCCACGACTGCCAGTCCTTCGTTATTTTATAAAAGCTGATTGCCTGTGCATGCCCCCTACAAAAGTAAGAACGACCACCGATTATAGAGTTTGGGTTGCGGTTACTTTGTAGTAGTAAAGGTGGATAAAATGGTACCTTAAATTCATTATAGTATATAAGCTAAATTTTATATATGTTACTTGTAGACCTAATAAAAGATGTTAGCCCAACCGCCGGACAGTTTCAATGGTTTTAACATCATGCCAGACACTTTGAAATTCGGTTGTAGGTACGAGCGCGAGAGCTTAGCCGAAACACCCATACCAAGACAAACATTCATGTTCACGCACACAAATATTTGACTTGAGCGGGAATCGAACCCGCGACCTTCGGCGTGGCAGTCGCTTACACTCCAACTACGCCATTATTTATAACTATAACATCTTAATACCAAGACATTATTCTTGGGACAGATGATTCATATAATTAAAACATTCATTTGCTGATGATCTAATCTTATCATAGTTATTAATCTTCACGAAGATAAGTTTACGTCCGTGCATAATTATGAATCGCCGTAATTATAGTTGAGATGTTAATTTTAAATCTGTCACAGTGTGTTTGAATTTATTATTATTATAGGTATAGGTATACCTTAATTATTACCGCGTGTTAACAGTTAGAGAATACAAGCTGTCAATTAGCAGCGATAGCCGAGAGGAGTGACCGACAGACTGCAACGCATAGGGTCTCAGGTTCGAATCCTCGGCTCGCACCAATGACTTTTTAAAGTTAGGTGCGTATTAAATTGTTAATTATCGCTTGCTAAACGGTGAAGGAAAACATCGTGAGGAAACCTGCATGTCTGAGAGTTCTCCATAATGTTCCTGAAAGACATGTGAAGTCTGCCAACCCGCACTTGGCCAGCGTGGTGGACTATGGCCTTACCCTTCTCATAGTGAGAAGTGGCCCGTGCCCTACAGTGGGACAATATAAAGGACTGATGAGGATGACCACATCATTTCGTTCCGTGTATGTCTCGAAGGTGACTAAGGAAGATACACAAACCAATAGTATAATTGGGAGTGGACGGAAAACTCGTAAAAAGCAGCGATAGCATAGTGGAGAAGCTAACAGACTGGTCTTGGGTTCGGATTCACGGCGCGCACCAATTACTTTTCGTATTTATATGCTAAGTGGTAAAGGAAAAAACATTGTGAGGAAACCTGATTGACCGAGTTCTCCATAATGTTCTCGAAAGACACGTGAAATCTGCAAATTCGCACTTGGCCAGCGTGGTGGGCTATGGCCTTACAATTCTCATACTGAAAAGAGGCCCGTGACCAGCAGCGGGTCAGTTTATATACAGGGCTGATGATTGAAAACTCAACATTGAGCCCATTACATTTAGACTGCATGGATAGCGTATAGTTTAGGCATCCTTCTCACCGTAGAACACTGCGTCAAATGACCACCACTGACTTTTCGAAGTAGACTGCCTCTGTGGTAGATAGAGTATGCGACTGCTGATCGGAGGTCCCGGGTTCGATTCCCGGGTCGGGCAAAAGTGTTACTGGGGTTTTCCGAAATCTCAGTAGCAGCACGGAGTCTGGTGATGTGCCCGGTAGCGCCAATAGGCTCGCCCCCTATTACGTGGGACCTAAAAAAGTTAGCGAAATGTGGGTGTAATTATTACACATCTGGCTACCCCTTCAGGGATAGAGGCGAGTCTATAAATAAAATAAAATAAATTTGCTCCGCTTGCCCCGGGCTTCGGAGAGCATGTTGAGCTGTCGGTACCGGCTGTCACGAAGATCTTTGCCAATTACCATGTGGATTTAATAGTCTTGAATGTACTAAGACTGGTCTGAACTATCGCTATCGGGGAGGGCAGATGGCAGTCGCTTTGTGTAAAAGATGTGATAGAATATAAAAAGCTCACTTACTCATGTTTATATGAAACCAAGTAAGGTGCCGTAAAATATTGAATTACTGAAGCATTCAATGTGTGTTCAGCTGAAGAATTTGGGAAATCCGTAATCTTCTACAAATTCATCTACCTAATTAAAAAGTGATATTACTCATCGGAAACCCCTCTGTCTAAAAGCGATAACAAAGGCCGCTACCCATGTCATAAGGCAAACAGCTGTAATGAATTCCTAGAACAGGGGAAATCTCCAGTGTCTTTTTATCAGTCACTATAACAGTGACTTGTTCACTAATTATTGGCTGATATGAGTAATACTTACACACTTTTTAGGGATAACAAACAGCAATGTGTTATATTACAGTAAAAATTGGGCAAGTGCGAGTCGGACTCGCGCACGAAGCATTCCGTACCATCATCTATAAAAGAAAATCACGTTAATTGTATGTATACTTAAATACTTTTAAGTTTCTACCTGTTTATTAAGATTGAGTAACGAATTGCTTAAAAAATACGTTTGTTGTATGGGCCCCCCTTTATTATTTACTTTTTTTTAATTTAATTATTTATTTTGAAAGGAAATATAAAACTACATATTCTGTAAAAATTTAAAGCGTCTACTTGTTACAGTTAGTAATTTTGAGCAAAAAATACGAAATATAAGACGTTTTTTTGTATGGGAACCCCCCTTAATATTTTCATTTTTTTATGTTTAGTATTTGTTGTTATAGCGGCAACCAAAATACATAATTTGTGAAAGTTTCAGCTTTCTAGCTATCACGGTTTATGAGATACAGCCTGGTGACAGACAGACGGACAGACGGACAGACAGACAGCGGAGGCTTAGTAATAGAGTTTCGTTTTTAACCTTTTAGGTACGGAACCATAAAAACAGGCGTAATAAACGTTTAACGTGCAATCAGCGGCCCAATCGTTTTGATAATAGAGGAAATTGTATAACATTTACTGGAAAATAGAAGCTGCGCATAATTTTGCGTATTGGATTATCTGTATATCGCGCAGCGATAGCCCAGTGGTGTACGTAACGGACTGCCGAGACGATGGTCTCGGGTTCGATCCCCAGGTACCCCGGCCACACACCTGTGACTTTTCGAAGTTATGTGTGTTTTAAAAATGTTAATCGCTAGCTTAACAATGTGCCCGGTAGATGGCAATAGGCTCGCCCCCTATTACATTGGGACCAAAACATAACTACCGGCGAAGTGTGGGTGTGTAAAACACCTCTGCCTAGCCCTTGGGGGATGAAAGGCGTGAAGTTATGAAGTTATGTACCTATATATTAAAATCTTGCGTTACTGACTGACTGACAGACAGCGCCCAGCCTAAACTATTGGACGCAAGAATTAGACACTTTCTTTTCAAGATTAAAAAACAATTAAGTTTATATTTAAGAACTAGAGGACGCCACCAGCTACGCCTGTATTTTTTATATTTACCCGTTTTGGCCGATCCCGTGGGAATTTCGGGAAGTCCCTTCTTAGTGCTCCCCTACGGTCCCCAAGGAACATACATGCCAAATTTCAGCTTCCTGCGCCGAATAGTTTCGGCTGTAGCGTGTCTGTCAGTCAGTCAGTAACGCAAGGATTTTATATATTAAGATTATGCTGATGAGTAATGCTTTTCAATAGCCTATCGCAATGCACTTCAGCCACTCCAAATTTTGCTTCACGGTGGCACTGTATGACTGTAAGTTAGTAGAAGGATTTGGCCTTATATGTCACTCTGCCCAGACGGGTTGGTACAGGGTTTGATGTCGAGTTTTTCGTCTCTTCGCCAAGATACTACTTGCAGATTGTGCAAATCTAGGTTTAAGCGAATTTATTTATGATGGTCCGTGTGGTGACGGATTAAGAATACGGATTGTCACCACCCCATATCATCCCTGCCGTAAGAGCCGACAGAGGGAGCACATTATGCATAGAACAGCACAGTAAGAGAAGGAAATCTTGATACAAACCCTATACCAACCCGTTTGGCCACCGTGGTATAGTAGGCCAATTCCTCCTTTTAAAGGAGAGGCCTAGTCCAGCAGTGGACTGTTAAAGGCTGATCATGATGATTTGTGATGCCCATGTTCCCCAATCTTGTTTAATAAAAACTAATAATCATTTTTTGGTAATTAATTAATTCATAAAATGTTGTTTCGATTCTGGGTTTTCTTTCTTTCCGTTGATTGAATGTTTGTAAAGTTCCCCGCGACACAGGAATTTCTTCCTAGTGCGGGAGTTGTCTTTTATAAAAAAAGAACGTCTACAAGTTATAACAAAAGCGATACTTGTCATAAGACACACAACTGTAATTCCTAGAACAGGGGGAATCTCCCGTAGCATTTTTTTAACAGCAGTTGTTCTATGTTGTACACTAATTACTGTAAGTATTCGCTGATATGAGTAATGTTTACACACTTTTATTTAACTTTATACATACATACATATCGTCACGCCTTTTATCCCCGAAGGGGTAGGCAGAGGTGTATTTCTACACCCACTTTTCGCCAGATATTCTTTAGTCCCACGTAATAAGGGGCGAGCCTATTGCCGTACCGGGCACATTTCCAGACTCCGTGCTGCTACTGAGAATTTCGTGACAGAAAAACCCAATGACACTGCCCGACCCAGGAATCGAACCCGGGACCTCCCGATCCCACGCGCACATTTATGCCGCGAGACCAACGAGGCAGTCGTATAGGGTTTGATGTCGAGTTTTCCGTCTCTACGCAAAGATGGTATTTGCATCGTGTTATTCCTTAGTCGTCTCTTACGACACCCACGGGAAGATAGGGGGTGGTGACACTTGTATTCTATACCGTCAACCACACGGCACTTAACTTTATAATACCTACTTTTGTTTTACTAAGGGATTACAAACAGCAATGTATAAAAACATTACAGTAAAACAGGCGTAATATCATTTTACGCGCAATCAACGGTCCAATCATTTGGATAATAGAGGAAATTGTAATAACCTTTACTGGAAAATAGATGGAGCGAAAACAACAGCGAGAATATTGTGGAACCATCTACAATGCCCTTGTTTTGATCTCGATTGTTCGATTTTTTCGTGTTGTCAGCAGAAAGCTGTAATTTGGCATGCCCGATCCTTAGCATAGTAAAAACAGAATAGTAGGTTAGCTAAGGCCGCTCGGCGAGTTAATTGCCTACTCTTGCGTTGACGCACGGGTTGTCACTTGTTTACACCGCGGCGCCGGCTTTGTCGGCGCTCGCGCTTTTTCGCCGCTTTTTTAAGTGATCGCGCTGAATACTTCACAATTTAAGCTTGAATTTATTTTTTCTCAAATACCTACTGACTACCTAAGCGTTATATAACTATCTAAATGACTTTTTTAATGAGAAAAAGTAACAAGTTAAATTTACTGTCGTTTAACACATTGTATATTATTAATAACGTTTATTACAAAACTGAATGTATATAAACAATTCAAGCGGGCGAGCAGTGAAGTACCTACTTGAATGCATTCGATCAGAGGCGCGGCGCATCCCGTACTGAATCCGCGCCGAGCTTGCCGCGCTCGTGAGATTGTGTGCATGAAAAGTGCGTGCGTACACGGCGCCGGCGACTCACGCGTACATTTAAACCAGCGCGGCGGCCGATTTGTATCAAGCTATCTTACTATTCTGTTTTTACTATGTCCTTAGGGACCGCCACGTGGGGATACGCTAAGAAGTAATTTCCTGATATTTCTACAGGATCGGGAAGACATGGTACTATATAAAAGAATGTGCAAGCATAGCTGTATACATCCTCTAGTATCCAATATACCAACAAGTCATAGCAAAAGCGTAGAAAACGAAATACATTTCATAAGACACACAGCCGTAGAATTCCTCGAAAGCGGGGAATCTCCTGTAGCATCTTAGAATCAGTCACAGTATTATCTTGTACACTAATTACCGTATTCTCCTGTATGAGTAATGTTTACACACATGTTTTACTTACGACGAAATGTAGCAGGCTCCATTTCATCGACAGTCTAACCAGACATACATACATAACGTCACGCCTTTTATCCCCGAAGGGGTAGGCAGAGGTGTATTTCTACACCCACTTTTCGCCAGATATTCTTTAGTCCCACGTAATAAGGGGCGAGCCTATTGCCGTACCGGGCACATTTCCAGACTCCGTGCTGCTACTGAGAATTTCGTGACAGAAAAACCCAATAACACTGCCCGACCCAGGAATCGAACCCGGGACCTCCCGATCCCACGCGCACATTTATGCCGCGAGACCAACGAGGCAGTCGTATAGGGTTTGATGTCGAGTTTTCCGTCTCTACGCAAAGATGGTATTTGCATCGTGTTATCCCTTAGTCGCCTCTTACGACACCCACGGGAAGATAGGGGGTGGTGACACTTGTATTCTATGCCGTCAACCACACGGCTAACCAGACTTCACAAAATATTTGCCTTTCTTTTCTTGTTACGAGGTGGATAATCCCTTCGGACTTTTGGCTCTACGGGAAATAAGACTCTAAGAGCAGCTAGTACTAGAGTGTGTGGTGTTACTACTACCAACCACGACTGCCGACCAAAGACGTGCAGAAGATAGTGTACAGGAGACGTCCAGTCTTCTTCCCATTGCGCTACGTCAGCATGGAGTCTTGCAAAGTGCCTGATAACGGCAATAGGCTCATCATGATGAAACGTGGGTGTACTATTACACCTCTATCTACCCCTTCAGGGATACAGGCATGAGAGTCGTGAGACTGTAAAAAAAATGTTCGTCATCTTAGAAGATCATCACCATCCTCCTAGCTTTATCCCAGTCTCAACCTGGTGTCCGCTTTCTAGTCTAACCGGATTTGGCGGAATATTAGCTTTTCCACGGAGTGACTTTCTGTCTGACCTCCGCAACCCAAAGGGATAGCGTTATTCCATGGTGTAGAGTAGTGTCAGTTTATTTTAGAGGTACTGACCTGGCATAACGACTGTCAAAGATCTTCCTGACAGCCGGGATCGACGGCTTAACGTACTCTCCGAGGCACGAGACAAGCGATAATTAACAATTCAATAAGCACATTACTCCGAGAAGTCAATGGTGCGCGCCGTGGATTCGAACCCGATCCAGCACGCAGCCGACTGCGTGGCAGTCCGTTGGTATCTCCACTAGGCTATCGCTGCCTGTACGTCACCTTAGAAGATGACGTGACAAAATCCACGTCTTAAATACAATGACTAATGTTTACTTTCTCTAATTGACTTGTAGTAGTAAAATAACATTAGTAACCTTGGTTTGTAGTACAATTATTTATAATTTATTTACTCTTCTTCGAAATGTAGATTGTCTGGGTAATATCACCGCAGTTTGAACTGAGTTAACAAGAAATGCAGATTGTTCGGCCTTGCAAAAAGGGTACTATTCGGTGCTAGATTATATGGAAGACAAAAATGCTTGGGATTAATTTGCTCGGTCCCACAGGCTACTTATGTTTGATTAGTGTTAAGTTTCATGTGAGTTATTGTGTCTATAATATGCTAGTTTAGTACTAAGTTTTTAAATTGTATAGAATGAAGACGAAAAAAGAGTTGCCCGGAGTTTCTTGCCTGATTCTTCTCACGAGGCTCTACTTTCTGAACAGGCATTTTTTTCAATGCTCAATTATGTTAATATGCATTTAAAGTTACTTTTTATTTTTATTTGTATGACCTTCTAACGTGTCCAAAAAATTTAAACAATTTTATGGAAATAAACATATTTGAGTTTGAGTTTGAGATTGCAAAAGTAATTCTTATTATTTAGTTTCATACAGAACAGTATTCGGAAATGTCACAGGAGTGTAGATATGCAAACAGGCTCGGTGGATAGGAGACAAATGCAAAGACGTTTCGTCTGATGGTTAGCGACGACCGCTACCCATAGACCCCCGCAAGACCACATTTACAAGTATTTTTCCGACCTTGATGAGAAAAGGAATAGGAAAATCGGGATGAAGGAGAAGCAAAAGGGGACGGCACCCTCAATCACCGAATAAAACGCACCCCAGAACCTTTCTGCTCCAAGATCTATTGTTTCTTCTAGCTACGTGCTGTGCCCACTGCCAATTCATTTAGAGTCTAAAGGCACCGACATAGCTCTCCGAATAGTCTAAATTTTAGACTATTCGGAGAGCTCTGTCGGTGCCCGGATAACAATATCAAGTTTACAAACTTGCAGCAAGTTTAAATCAATCTTTTTAGTTTCACTGTGACAAACTTGCATGAATTTTGTTTTTCATTTTTCAATATTAATGCACCTCCTGCTGTATCTAAGAGGTGCTCGAGCTCCTCCTAGAAACAGCAAGAGATGCTCGATGACGAGCTGTTGTCGGACCAGCAACCTGCGCTCGTCGACATCTAAATCCTTTGAAAAAACAAACTTCATGCAAGTTTGTCACAGTGAAACTAGAAAGTTTGATTTAAACTTGCTGCAAGTTTGTAACATTGATATAGTTATCCGGGTGGCTTTGGTTCGCCTGTAAATCTCCTCATTTCTGATTCAAACTTCAAATTTTTTTCGATCTCCTCATTTCTTAATCTAATTAATAAAATTAAATCCGTACTGTAGTTTAATGTCAATGTGTAACATTAACATTTGCGTAAACCCAAGAAGATATTATATTGAGTTTTCTCAAGTCCAATGTCAAATAAATTTCACTATGTATTCCGAAGCAAGTCAGCCGGTACTGTCCTACTGTCATACTGACCCGCGTTTTTAATTACTCTACGAACTTATAGATAAGATCATTAGTTATGATAACGAGCCACGGCTTGTTTTCTTTCCGGTTGTTTGGTGAGAATTACGGTAACTAGCTAATCTTTATTGTAACAAAATTTTAGACACTTTCTTTTCAAGATTAAAAAGCAATTAAGTTTATTTTTTTGAGAATGTAGAGCGGTGATGTATCCTTGCGGAAATGACAAGGTAAATAGGAATTTCACCTTTAACTTCAACTTGCTGAGTACGCGGTTAAGCGCGCGTTTTGTCTGCTGTTCAGCTCCTACAGCTCATAACGTGATATTATAAAGCCCATAGCCTTCCTCAATAAATAGAACATCTACCCCAAAAAGAATCATTCTAATCGAATGAGTAGTTCCTAATATTAGCCCGTTCAAAAAAACAAACAAGCTCTTCACCGTTGTACCTAATACGGTTCCCACCAAGAACTTAGGGTCCCAAGCCAACCTCACCTGCAAGTGGTGCACCTGCCGATCAACGGATGAGGCTCTGGCAAACAAAATATCCCGATAAGCGGCAATAGGCTCGCCACCTATTACGTGGGATCAAAACACTGGCGAAAAGTGGGCGTTTAATATGCCTCTGCCTACCCCTTCGTGGAAACAGGCGTGAGTTTATGTATGTACCTTTGTAATATATACCTACTAGATGAACCCATGTTTACACCCGCGTTATTTAAGGCTACTGCTCCACTCCCGTGGCTCATAGCGTGATGTTATATATCCTATAGCCTTCCTCGGTAAATGCGATATAATAATTTTTGAAATCGGTCCAGTAGTTCCTGAGATTAGCGCGTTCAACCAAACAAACAAACTCTTCAGCTTTATATATTAGTATAAGATGTAGGTACAACAAAGAATACCCAGGTTCGTAACAACTGATTGGTTATCACGTAAAGATTTGTTTCGTATTCAAAAGCGTAAAGACTAACAGGTCCCTTTAATCGTCTATCCATGAACTCATCATCATCAGCCTTTAACAGTCCACTGCTGGACTAGGCCTCTCCTTTGAAACGAGGAATTGGCCTACTATACCACGCTGGCCAAACGGGTTGGTATATGGTTTGTATCAAGTTTTCCTTCTCTTACAGTGGTGTTCTCTGCATAATATGCTCCCTCTGTCGGCTCTTACGACACCCATGGGATGATATGGGGTGGTGACATTCCGTATTGTTAATCCGTCACCACAAGGACATCCATCCATCCATCCATGAACTACTACTTATTATTTATATTCTCACCAGATAGGTTTTTATTCTCGTAATATGTATGACGGTAAAAACCTGATTATGCTGCACCAAAACTTGCTTAAAATGACTTGATTTAGGACTGACTCCGAAATCAATCTCAGTCAATTCTTCAAGCAGAAAAGTCAGTTTTTGCTACTTAACTTGTATCCATGATATTATAACAAAGTAATATCCATACATCAATAGCCACTTGATCACTACGTTAGTTGTACAAAAAGCCTCTTATATTTTCTTGTGGCTCCGTTGGTGGTCGAAGCGTCGGTGTATCGGACACACGGACAAACGAGTGTTCCATTTGCATATATTGCTACCATTAGTTGCGTGGGAACACGGAAGGACAACTCTTTAATATAAGTATTTATAATTAAAATGTTTATAAGTTGCGTTTCTAGTAATTAGTATTTTGTTAACAATTTTGTTTTGCATTTGGAATTTTAATAATTTTCTTTAAAAGAATAGTCCAAGTTACTTCGTATACGATTCGGTATCGATAGCCCAGTAATAATAATAATAATAATAAATTGTTTATTTATTCATTCTACAATAAATATATGTAGTTCTAGGAAAGAGATAAGATCTAAGTTACAAAGGGTGCCTGTACTAGGATAGACCTGTGCCACAGGCTGTAGAGGCACAATAATCATAATGTATTACTTATGTAATATCTAAAATAAAGTATATATTTATTACCAATAATTAAAGACTATATTAAGCTATTAAGCAAATTACATTTTACCTACCTAAAAGAGACTATGTCAAGACCACGAGTTATGCCTGGCTAGCTAATATTTATTTTAGTACAGTCGTCAAATCTTCAGTCTGTTCGTAATTCAAAGGTTGCAAATACTTATAAACTAATTGTTTACATTTATAAAAGTTTACGTCATAAATACACAGTACTTTGTTAAGTTTGTTATAAACAAATGGTCCTAGAAATGCATAAAATCTGTTCGCGAATATAAACTTAGATTCGGAAAGTGCAGTACAAACGATATCTTTACGTCTTTTATTGTTAGTGAGATTAGGGTTATAAATAAGCGTAGAGTGATGCCTTAGGATCGTATACAACAGGAAAAGTTGGCGTACAGTTAGTACTTTACAACTTTCAAATAAGAGCTGCGTGGGGAATCGGAAGGGTCGGTTAGTTGCTACTTTTAAGAGTGCTCTTTGTGCTCGTTCAATCGGCAACATTATAGATTTTGGGGCTCCACCCCAAGAAGTAATACAGTATTGCAGAACTGATTGACATAGAGCCTGATATACCCGTATGATTAGTTTATTATCTGCTATACAACGGAGTTTTTTAAAAACGTGGAATAATTTACGAATTCTACATGTAAGAGCACTTATATGTTGTTTAAAGGAGAGGCAATCGTCTACAATGATTCCTAGGTACTTAATGTTAGTAGTGTAGCGAACAGCAGGGCAAGTGCATGTGTTAAGTGCAGGGTTAATACAATAATGAGCTTGTAATGTATTATTATACGTCGTAGTCTGAGACTTCCGCATTGAAAATTTGATAACATTGGTTTTCTCAGCGTTTAAGGTCAATAGGTTATATTTCAGCCAGTTGTTTACTATGTCAAACCCCCGTTGTGCAAATTCATGTACCTCCTCAGCAGTGTCAGCGGAAAACAGGATGGCGGTATCATCAGCATATGCAATGATTTTGCCATGATCTAAATTTTGGTTGCAGAGATCGTTGATGTACACCAGGAATAGGGTTGATGCGAGGGTGCTTCCTTGGGGAATGCCGAATTGGGGCATTTTCATATCTGCACTAATAACGTTGCCTATACGTACACATTGGTGCCTGTTCTTTAGGTATTCAGTAAAGAAGTTTAATTGGTTACCTCTGACGCCTATAGCTTCCATTTTTTTAAGGAATAGACACTGTATCATAGGCCTTTGCCAGGTCAAGAAATATTCCAATGACGTGCTTTTTCTTTCCAAGTTCTTCTGAGACATAATTCTATTATCGCAGTCTATTAATGACCAGTAGACATTAATAGACTGCGATGCAGAGGATTTCGGGTTCCAACCCACAACGCGCACTATTGCCTCTTCAAAGTTTTGTGCGTATTAAATCTAATATAATCTTATCTTAATCTGTAAAATCCCGGACATCTATCTATCTATCTATATCGTCACGCCTGTCTCCCATTGGGGTAGGCAGAGACTATGGAACGCCACATGCTTCGGTTCAAACATACCTCTTTCGCTTACTCGACGTTCATTAATCTCATCATGCATCCCGGACTTTTGGATGCAACAAGGATAGGCGTAACACCACGAAGATCTAAGCAATGAATTCCTTAAACCATTACCAATGGCAATTACCGCATATAACAAGTCGACAGCCGATCATGTATCTGTTACGACTGAAACTATAAAATGAACGTGTCATGCATAACTGAACTATACAAACACCGGGGATACCCACAGTTACCTCATATACTAGAATGTCTTACTCTTGACTCTCTACTTAACTGTTGACACAGCTGCTTAGTACTGGAACTGTTTGTTGCCGTTTGTAAAAGGTCAGCAAAGTTAAAGCTTGTACAAGTCGGATTCGAACCCGAGACCCTCTGCGTAGCAGTCGGTACCTAAAAAAATATATGTGGGGTGGGTAACCCTACGTATAGAATACTAATGTCAGAGAAACCTAGGCATTATTCCATTCATTCACTAGAATCATTGTATTGTAATTCGTTCCAAAGATTTGACTTTCCATGACACGTCGTGATTGTTGACTCGGAAACTTCGTGACAAGCTTTTCTAGTAAGTTTTACTTAGCGTAACTTTCACTTAGTTTTAGGTTAGGTTAGGTTTTTTTTATTTTTATTAGGGTTTCCATCTGTAAGGGCGCTTGTCACAGTTGTCACGCTTAGAAAATCCACCATGTCTTCTTCTGATAAGACGGAATCGTCATGTAAACGACAAGAATTATATCTTATCTAGGCAAGAACATTTTTAGCTCAAGATATTTTTCTTATTCAACGCCGATGTAGTGTAGGTGGGTCGGGTTTAGAGACGACACGAATTCTTGCATAGACTGGGTTTTTCACCACCCCCAAAACCTTTGTTTGACTTTTTTATGTCATAAGCGGCAAACGAGGAGACGGATCGCCTGATGGTAAGCAATTACCGTCGCCCATGGACACAAGCAACACCTGAAGAGTCACAAGTGCGTTGCCGCCCCTTGAGGTTGGGAATAGGGATAGGATGAGGAGTGGGATGAGGGAGAAGGAATAGGGGATGAGGGCACCGGCACTCTCACTCACCGAACGAAACGCAACAGTTTAGGTACTGTTACTTTACGTCGATTTTCTGTGAGAGGATAGTACTTCCCCGGTCGAGCCGGCCCATTCATGCTGAAATCAATCAGCAAAGGCTCTACTACCTTTTAAACTTTTTGTTTTTACTAGCAGTATGGCCTTACCCTTCTCTGAGTGAGACAAGGCTTGTGTTCAGCAGTGGGGCAGGATAGAGCTGATGATGATGAATACCAGGATGATTTGTTTTTTATCTGAATTAAATGTATCTCTTACTAGAGGATGCACGTGGTTACACCCGCGTTATTTATGGCTACTGCTCCGCTCTCGTCGCTAATAGCGCGATGTTATAGCCTATAGCCTTCCTCAATAAATGGGCTATCTAACACTGAAAGAATTTTTCAAATCGGACCAGTTCCTGAGATTAGCGCGTTCAACCAAACAAACCAACAAACTCTTTAGCTTTATATGTTAGTACTAGATGACACCCGCGGTTACACCCGCGTTATTTAAGGCTACTGCTCCGCGCCCGTGGCTAATAGCGTGATGTTATATAGCCTTCCTCGATAAATTACCTATCTAGCACTGAAAGAATTTTTCAAATCGGGCTGGTAGTCCCTGAGATTTGCGCGTTCAACAAAACAAACAAACAAACTCTTCAGGTTTATATATTAGTACTAGAGGATGCCAGCAGCTACGCCTGCATTTTTTTTTAAATTTACTCGTTTTGGCCGATCCCGTGGGAATTTCGGGAAATCCCTTCTTAGTGCACCCCTACGGTCCCCAAGGAACAAACATGCCAAATTTCAGCTTCCTGCGCCCAATAGTTTCGGCTGTAGCGTGTCTGTCAGTCAGTCAGTAACGCAAGGATTTTATATATTAAGATAAGATATATGTATTTCAGAATATTTAAGTATATTTATAGTTTGTCTGATGACCATAGTGCCTCTGTCTAGCTTGAATCAGACTACCGTGTGATCTAGACCATAATTATTATTACTACTCTCTATTTAATTAGCAACTGGCATGCAAAACACATACAACATCATGAATATTATTACCATAAAAATAAAATAAATTATTTAGTTCCCACATAAAAATGTATGTTTATTCATGTTATTTCTTAAATACCGGAAGTTTAACAAAATACCACGATGCCTATTTAACTACGATTTACTGTTATTTTTAAGTATACATTGATTTATCTGCTGATCTTCGAATCTACTTTCTCGGACAATTTAATAGGGGTCAAGTTATATCTGTCATCCACACACCATTTATCTAAATCCATTTTAACCAGATCTCTCTGTGGGCTAAACGGTAAGAGGTCAAACTATATTGGTTACTATTTACGACATTATAACTTACCACAGTAACTTGAACTATAGCATAGTTGTGCGCTTAGTTCAACTTACGTTGGTGTTACTTTTCTTTTGTATGACAGCCACTTTACTATGACCTTCCATATGTTTCGTTACTTATATCATAATTGGTATTCTACAGTGCTATTCCATTGTTTGTCGGTCACTTTGTCTGTTCATATACAACACAATAACAAAAATGTCTTCTTTGAAACTGTGACTATTGGTACTTAGAAGGAATGCTTTAAAAATGTTGAGTGACGAATTTATTAGGAACTAATTTTATCAAGATTGCAGGTGTATATCATCATCAATATATATAAAAAACTTGCGTTACTGACTGATTGACAGAGAAAGCACAGCCGAAATTACTAGGCCAAAAAATAAACTTGCATTTTCCTTCGGAAATGTAGGAGCGCACTGAAAGAGGATTTTCGTAAATTATTTCTCTAAGAGATTATAAAGGGGGTCAGAGTTGTAAGTTACGTATAGTAACTTTTTCAGCCGTGTGGTTGACGGCATGGAATACAAGTGTCACCACCCCCTATCTTCCCGTGGGTGTCGTAAGAGGCGACTAAGGGATAACACGATGCAAATACCATCTTTGCGTAGAGACGGAAAACTCGACATCAAACCCTATACGACTGCCTCATTGGTCTCGCGGCATAAATGTGCGCGTGGGATCGGGAGGTCACGGGTGCGATTCCTGGGTAGTGTTATTGGGTTTTTCTGTCACGAAATTCTCAGTAGCAGCACGGAGTCTGGAATTTTGCCCGGTACGGCAATAGGCTCGCCCCTTATTACGTGGGACTAAAGTATATCTGGCGAAAAGTGGGTGTAGAAATACACCTCTGCCTACCTCTTCGGGGTTATAGGCGTGAGACTATGTATGTATGTATGTAGTAACTTTTTATCTCAGCAACATTCACAAGGGCAAAGTAGCGTGTAAATATAACTTGTCCTGACTGACATATTGATATATCACACAGCCCAAACTACTAAAGTCAGAAACATGAAATTTGGACAGATGGTGCCTTTTATGACGTAGGCACCCACTAAAGATTGTTTTTTTTAATATGCCAACGCTATGTTAAAATAATGTGCGGCAGTAATTCCTTACCAATAGAAGTTCTGTCTGCTCATTTGCCTCCTATGCCATAAAACAGGCTCTCCACAACCATAGATCTTAGGCTTTTCTCACACTCTATCAATACACTTTTCGCGATTCCAATAAGATTATTACAAGAAATTGAAGGAACTTATTTTTTATTACCTTACGTTAGGATAAAGCTTACGATAAAGTGGTGAGGAATGAAATGTGGTCAGTGCTGTCAATGAATGGTGTGGACAGCAACCTCATTCGAGCTCTGAAATCCCTTTATGAGGATTCTAGAGCTTGTGTGAGAATAAACGGGGCATACACTGACTGGTTTACCATCGAGACAGGTGTTAGACAGGGATGTGTAGCGTCGCCGTGGCTGTTTAACCTCTTCATGGACAGTTGTTTGCAAGATCTAAAACAAAGTGACTGCGGATTAAGGATGAATGGGTTAGTTGTCAAATGCCTCCTTTGTGCTGATGGTCAGGTAATTCTTGCGTCTTCAGCGGAGGAATTGCAGGAGATGTTAACAATCATGCATGGTGCGTTAGAGAGGAAAGAAATGAAAGTGAAACGAAAGTTATGGTTTTTGAAAAGGAGGAATGCGTTACGGCTTGTAATGTTTTGATCGATGGACAGCGAGTGGAACAAGGGAATGAATTTGTTTACTTAGGTATGTTGTTAACAAGAGATGGTAAGAATGAAGAAGATATTGAAAGAAGAGTTAATGCAGGTAATAGAGTGAATGGAGCTCTGAAGGCGTTTATGAATAGCCAAAACGTGTCCAGGAAGGCACGTTTAGCTGTGCATAAAGGGGTATTAGTGCCTACCCTCATGTACGGTAGTGAAAGTTGAGTATGGCAGAAGAGATTTGAAAGTAGAATAAATGCTGTAGAAATGAGAGCACTGAGAAATATGTGTGGTATATCTTTGACCGACAGAGTAAAGAATAGTGTGATAAGAGAGTGTTGTGGGGTAAAAGAAGATGTAGTGACAAGCATTGAGAAAGGCATGTTAAGATGCTTTGGGCACATGGAGAGGATGGATGACGATAGACTGACAAAGAAGATATATAAGGCAAGTGTGAATGGGACAGGACAAAGGGGAAGACCTAGGCGGACGTTCTCTGACCAGATTGGAGACATCCTGAAAAAGGGACAAGTCAGAAGTACCCTTAACAGAAGAGCATGCATGAGAAACTTGATGGGAGTGAGTGAAGTAAGAGAAGTATGTCAGGATCGTTGCAAATGGCGTTCCGTAGTCTCTGCCTACCCCTCCGGGAAGCAGGCGTGAGTCTATGTATGTATGTATGTATATAGGATAAATAGGTAAAATTTAAACAATGAACACAAAGATAAACCACACTTCAAAAAACTATTTGTGGACCTCGTAAAGTATCTCGTGCGGGGATCGAACCTATGACATGCGACGTAGTAGCAGATGCGAAGCAAAGTGAGCGACTAATAAAACCAAATTTTCGTCGAAATTCTTACACCTAACCCCAATTCCATAGCGCAATAAAAATCCCGCAAAAAAGAAACATCTAACAACATAATTTGTAACATGAGGAGCAACAGTCTAATCTTACTTTCAGACCAAAACAAAACGCCTGAAGCTAAAAAGCCAAAGCTGCAACATACTATTAACTAACCAAAAACTAAAAAAAAAACTCTTTTTAAGCACACGGCACGCGTCAAAATACCACCTACAACTATCTTTCTTCACCATAAATAAGCAATTCATAGAAAGTAATAACAATTGAAACCTAACGTACCATAACTAATATAGAGTCGGGCATACGAATTATTCAGAATAAAACTCCTTCATTATGTTCATGAGAAAGTACAACGTTAAGTTTATGGTTATACGGACCTTGATGCCAAAATATTAGGGTTCAGTGGTGAAAATCTTATTTGTGCCTATTCTGATAAGACTCTTTAATCATCGACAGAGCGTTATCTCAATTGCATCAAAGGCTTTTCGTCTCGAAGCCCAGGGTCCGTTTACTAGTCTAAACAGATTTCACGGAAAATTTGCTTTTCCACAGAGCGACTGTAGTCAGCAGAGTGATCAATATGTAATACAATAAATAAAGAGAAGGTACTAGAGCCTTGCTGATTTCAGCTTGAATGGGCCGGCTCGAACGGGGAAGAAGTATCCTCTCACAGAAAATCGACGAAAAGTAACAGTACCTAAACTGTTGCGTTTCGTTCGGTGAGTGAGAGTGCCGGAAGCCCTATCCCCTATTCCTTCTCCCTCATCCTATCCCATTTCCCAACCCCAAGGGACGGCAACGCACTTGTGACTCCTGTGGTGTTGCTTGTGTCCATGCGCGGCGGTAATTGCTTACTATCAGGCGATCCATCTGCACGTTTGCCGCCATTACCATAAAAAAATACTACCTCGTTTCATTTCAAGAATGTCATAAGAGGTAACTAAGAAAAATACACGATGGAAATAGTATCTCCACTTTAGATAACTTGACATCAAACCCAATACCAATCCGTCAGGCCAGCGTCTTATTGACAGTATTTCTGTGAAGCAAATTAGGAGAACTTCATTTCAGTCATCATCGTCATCATCAGCCTTTAACAGTCTACTGCTGGACTAGGTCTCTCCTTTGAAAGGAGGAATTGGCCTACTATACCACGCTGGCCAAACGGGTAGGTATAGGGTTTGTATCAAGTTTTCCTTCTCTTACAGTGCTGTTCTCTGCATAATATGGTCCCTCTGTCGGCTCTTACGACACCCATGGGATGATATGGGGTGGTGACATTTCATATTCTTAATCCGTCACCACACGGATAGGAGGGGTGCTTGTACACGCTAAGAAAATCCACCGTCTCTACTTCAGATAAGACGTAGACAAAAAGAATAACTTCGGATCCGGGCACGAAATTTTTTCAACGTTCACGCGTCGTGTCTAGCTATCAATCAATCAATCAATCAGCCTATCGCAGTCCACTGCTGGACATAGACGCCAACACGCGCCACAGTACACGGTCCTCAGCTTTTCGCATCCAGTTTGTCCCAGCCACCTTTTTCAGGTCGTCGGTCCACCTAGCTGGGGGCCTAGTGTCTAGCTAAACATGAATACTTGCGTAGACCCGGCGTCTTTTCTTAACGTGTACAAGCGCTCTGAAGATAGCGGTATTCCATTTCTTAAGCCAAAGGTCTGAGATTTTCATGTTAGCCGGGGATCTACACGGCTCAACCTGCTCTTTTTTGTAGATACCAATAGTCTCATTGGTACATTACATATATCTATCGCTGCCCTTCTGCAGGTAGAGAAAATAGTATCCTAAGTTCAGCTTGGGATAAAACTTAATTCCACCATGACTGCAACCAGCAGCAAAGTTTCAATCACATTGAGACAGGAGATTTGCTCTATGCGCTCATTGTGAAGACATTGCGAATTACTCAATGATTTGAAAAAAAAATTGTGGGCCAGTTTTCTTAGCTAGAGGTGCCCGCAGCTAAGCCCACAAATTATTTTTATTTATTTATAGACTCACGCCTGTATCTCCGAAGGGGTAGGCAGAGGCGTAATATTTCACCATAGGAACATACATGCCAGAAATTAGCTTTTTACGCCCAAAACTTTTCACTGGGCCGTAACTATCAGTCAGTCAGTAATGCAAGAATGTTATATGTACAAATTGTGTTAAGTCTTCATGAGAAAGTAAATACATCGTTAGCTTAGGTGGGTAAAATATGAGGGTCGGATGATGAAGACATAATCACCCTAATTGGGGATTAAATGGTAGGGTGTAATACATCGATATTGGTTCGGCAAAGAAAGCAATGTACAGAGGCATACGATTAGATTGAGTTTATTTTCTGAGCTTTTTTCTTTTATAAGCTTTTATTTACTTCCACCTGTCCTGGTGTCTGCAATGCAATCTTGCAAGATACCTAAGAACCACTTCCCGGTTTTCTGGAGCTGATCTGATAATAGAGCTGGCAGGTATAGGAACACTGCTGCGGCTGCATCCAAGACTATCCTAATAGGAGACCGGTGTTCGCTTCCTAGTCTTACTACATTTTACAGCTTATAGCGTTTCCACAGAACGATTGTCGTCTGAACCCTTAAGGCCTTGCACACGGCACAATTTTACGTCCAACTTGACTAAATCACTTGATGAAATCGTGACGTGTAGACGCCAGTCGTCCAACTCAAGTTCATCGGGTGGGCGGTACCACCAGATCTTAACCAATCGGGTGGACGGAATGAAAATCAGTGATTTGATTGTGTCGTGTAGACGGGCAAAGCCAATTCGATTGAATTGTGCCGTGTGGCAAGGCCTTAATGGATAGCGATATTAGAGTAAGTACATGTAAAAGTACTGACTCTTTATAACGAATGTCGAATATTTACTTAGGTTTAGCTTGACTGACCGCTCCAAGTTCTATCCGAGGCAAGCGATAATTAATAATTTAATACGCACTCTTCGAAAAGTCAGTGGTGAGCACTGCATGCTTAACCCCATTACCCTTTGCAGGACATTCTGATGGTATCTCCGCTAGGCTTTCGCCATCCATATAAATAAAATGTTCCCTACAGAACCCTCCCAATTTCACCTCCAAAAAATTCCCAAATGAAGACCACACATATAGTGCCTCACACAGACAGACTGACGGCTTTCTTGACGCCTCGGCTTCGCATAATGATACTGTGATTACACGCCGTTTTACTCACTAAATTGACTCAAAATTATGTTAATCAAGACCACCTATGTGGTAAATTTCCGCAAATATCTTTTAAAATTTAAATGCTTGGCATTGGGTGTATATAATTTGTTTGGAGTTTTAGTGGTTTTTATGCGCTGTTATGTAAGAGTGAATGTGAATGTGGAATGGGTGTTATTTTTTAATTCTACGGTCTGATTGTAAATGTGGACTAATTATAGTTCGGAGTTCAGACCTGGAGCTGTCTTTATTAAATGTCTTACCTATACTGTGTAGATTATTTTGAGTTACATTTACATACATACATACATAGACTCACGCCTGTTTCCCGGAGGGGTAGGCAGAGACTACGGAACGCCATTTGCAACGATCCTGACATATCTCTCTTGCTTCATTCACTCCCATCAGATTCCTCATGCATGCTCTTCTGTTCAGGGTACTTCCCACCTGTCCTGTTTTTAGGATGTCTCCAATCTGGTCAGAGAACGTCCGCCTAGGTCTTCCCCTTCGTCCTGTCCCTTCCACACTTGCCTTATATATCTGCTTGGTCATTCTTTCGTCATCCATCCTCTCCACGTGCCCAAACCATCTTAGCATACCTTTCTCGATGCTTGTCACTACATCTTCTTTTACCCCACAACACTCTCTTATCACACAATTCTTTACTCTGTCAGTCAGAGAGACACCACACATACTTCTCAGTGCTCTCATTTCTACAGCATTTATTCTACTTTCATGACTCTTCTGCCATACCCAACTATCTGAGTTACATTTTATATACGTAAAGCTTCTGGCTTCTGGGAGAAAAGCGCATTCGCTTGTTACCAAGACTCATTGAAAGTTAGTTGAATCAAAACTACGTTTGAAAAGCCTAAATAGGCAAAATTTATAAACTCAAGAACTCCTTGTCACATGATCAACTTTAAATGGGACGACCAGCATTCAAATAATAAAATAACCAGTCAAATGTCGATCCACCTAGGCAAAAGTTCTGAGGTAACTATAGAAAAATACCTCCCTCCCCTTTTGAAGGCAATAGGAAATATGCGTGTGATTCAGATTCAGATATAAGCGAATATATTTTTATGACGCTCTTTATCGGTAAAGAAAGACACCTCTAACATTATTTTATATTTATACACTCTGAAATCGCGAATATTAATTAATAAAAGGTGGAAAATGAACGCGCTAAATTTAAAATGTCGAAACGCAACGCTATTGCCTATTGCCTAGATACCAAAATGACGACACGGTTTGCAGAGGATATGGCAAAAGTGTCAAAACAGTACCAGACATTTGATAGAGTTGACAGTTGACAACTCAAATGTTGAGGTCGCTGACGTCACCACAAAGCGCGCTATAATGGGGATGATTAAACCAGCGTTATGTCATTGCAATTTTCAACATTTAATTTAAAATAAATGTTGACTCCTCCACGACTATTATTTTTTTTACGGCATCATATTAACATAAATAAACGATAGCAACAATAAAAAAATCATGCATATTCCCTATTGTTAAAAATAAACTGTTAGTCTCTCCACTAGGCTATCGCTACTAAATTTTTTTTTTTGCATATTTTATTTACACGATGTCAAAAGACTGTAACGCACATATTGTTTTTTTCCTCGGCACCATATTTGGGCAATCACTGCCTACTTACATATGAGGCTCAGACTTACTATATTGTTTTTTAATTAAAACAATATATTTTTCCGAATTCTCAGTAGCAGCACGGAGTCTGGTGTTGTGCGAAATGTGGGTGTAATCTTACACCTCTGCCTCTACCCCTTCGGGGATACAGTGAGTGAGTCTATAAATTAAAAAAAAAACTCGCGCCGATTTGTCCTCTGTATAGCTGTCTTTTGCACACCCATGGATTAGTAGGTATCTCGAGCACGCGCGCGCTTTACTTATAAACTTTTTTAAGCCTAAAATTTCCCAGGTACTATTTTTGCTTGGTATGACTTAGCATGATGGGCAAAACGAGTAGACTTCTGCTTGGTGATTGCCTTTTTTTGTTTAACCTAATATAATTTCGGCTGCACCATCTAACTAACCGCAGCCGCGAGCCGGCGCGGCTACAATGCGGTATACCTAGCTAGCTAGCTACCTGGCTAGTATCAATCTGATGACGTCAGCGATCCGGCCATGTGCTGGCAATCTTTCGATAATGGAGTAAACAAAGCTCTGGATTCACTAGCAAGGTGTTCTAATAGTAAGGTTGGAAAGAAATGTTATCTTTTATTTGGTTGCGGGTTTGTGGTATTTAATATAAACGTAAGTGGTGATCACTTGTGTATATGTTTTGTTTTCTTTTATTGGCTCAGGAACTTATCATTTGCTTATTAAGGTTAAGAACAGACTTCCAGGTCTTGTCTATCGTAAAAATCACCTGGTCCCAGAAATACTCTGAGTGACGAAAAAGGCTTTTTATATTTTCTGCAAATGAAAAGGATACGACACGCTCAAAAGAAGAATGGAAATAAATCCCATATCGCGAACACAACTTCTTTCTTTGCTTTGAAGTTTATACTCCCAAAATTTTTAATAACATAACGGCTTTCTCCTTGTGTAAGTATTTTCTTTTCTTCTTCTTTCACACAGAAATCACCTGTATTTGGCATACTCTTAAAAGATTTATAATGATTCCCCGTATCCTTTGCCAAAAGATTCCACTATCACTCTATTAAATCTACAACAACGCCGTTTTCCAGATTAAAAAAGCAAATCCCTATTGGTACAAAAATACATGTGCTTCATTTTTCTGGAATTCCTTTTGCCGATTCATATCCCTTTCATTGTAATGCACACAAACACATCTGTAAAATTTATTCCATTTCTGTATAGTATTGCATTTGTATGTGTGTGTGAATTTCACGGTTAGATCTGTATTTCATCATGTCATCATGTCATTCTAATGTACTATCGACAGCAGCGACGGTTTACCACTCCTAAGGTTAAAATCGCATAGCACACGCCAACATTTGGTGGGCCACCCGTGACACGCCCCTTTGTTTTGTTTGAGTCTTTTTACACTTTACATTTGTTTACTGATTCTAAAGCGATACAAACTCAACAGTGACCAGTTTCTATCGCCTTAGTTTTACACGAGAGAGACCAAAACGAATTTAACCAAATAATACGTCTATACAAAACCGTACCCATACTTTCATGACAAAGAAAGACCTCAGCCGACAAAAGAACGCCGAGATTGATTAATTATACTTAGTATAAACATTATCAAATAGGAATCAGCAATTTAACATCGGTTATGTTCTGAAGTTGCTATGATCAAACGAATCAAAACGACTAGAAGGTTTCAAATATATTTTATTACTTACCTATTTATTTAGAGAACAATGATAATATTTGAATAGGCCGTAGGTCGGCTACATAATCTTTTATCTGAATGAGTTCAGTCCATAAAAATATACCAACATGTGTGCAGTCCATTGTATAAAAAAGAGATGCGTCTTGTTAACAAATGTTTGTTTTATGTTTTCTGAAAAGGATATAGAACCAAACAATTACATTTGTAGGTTTAGTTAAATGACACAGTTTCAAAATAATAAACAATAACATTGTAATATTTAACGTTGTATAATTTACTGTTAGGTAAATTAATAAAGCTACCTTGAAATAAATAAATAAAACAACAATATAGTCATTATCTCAGTAAAATTGTAATTTAAAAGTTACCCACTAATACTAAATTAATAACTAGGTAGCTACGTTACATCTTTCTAAGCAAAAAAAGACTAATTAAACCTACCTATTTCAATGATTAAGTATACCTAGCAATGCTTAAACTAAATGACCTAAATAATTAATGACCGCTCAAGAGTATTCAAGTTCTTGTGGGCTCATGGTTGGAAGTTGGGTAAAAAAAATTGTGTTTAAAAAGTTTGTTTCCTTGCAAGTGCTAGATAACAATTGTCCAAATATGATACCATCTGGCAAAAGTAAGAAAAGTCATAAAAACAAACGGTTAGTACACGTTTTTGTTCGAAGATTCCTCTTTGATTGGTTAACAAAATTAAGGGCGGAGTCACTTAAAGTCAACATGTCCAAGCGAATTTTTTTCTAAAATGGTCAACCGTGGCTGCTGTCGATAGTACATACACACTTTACGCTATTTATTTGTATGTGTGTGTGCATTTCTCGGTTGATTCGTGTTTGTGTGCGTAAGACATGTGCCGAAACCTTTCTAAGAAGTTGGGTAAAGCCCAATACGTTTTTGTTTCTGAACGCGTGGCTAGTCAATGAAACATGTATCGTTTCCGCATGTGGATTGTATAGTAATGTTATTACTCAGAATTACTGTGTGTATTTTGATACTATTGGTCACATGTTTTTGTGAATGGACAAAGTCATAGTTATTCATTTTGTATACTGTTATACTACTATAGTAATCATTTAAATAAAATGTTAGTTAGATGAAATATTATTTAATTTGATTACATATTAATAGATTGCTCAAAAAGATTTATTTACATCACGAAATGGTTACAATTTGTTACCACAAATGTATGGATAGACGACCGCTTGGCGCAGCGGGAGTGTAAGCGACTGCTACGTCGAAGGTCGCGGGTTCGATTCCCGCTCAAGTCAAACATTTGTCTATGAACATGGATTTTTGACTTGGTCTGGGTGTTTCTATGGGGTTTCGGTTTGGAATTCACAGCGCGCACCGATGACTTGTCGGCGTTATGTATTGCTAAACGGTGAAGGAAAACATCGTGAGGAAACCTGCATGTCTGAGAGTTCTCCATAATGTTCTCGAAAGACATGGAATCTGCTAACCCGCACTTGGCCAGCGTGGTGGACTATGGCCTTACCCTTCTCATAATGGGAAGAGCCCCGTGCCCAGCAGTGGGACAGTATAAAGGGCTGATGATGAACGGAAGCCTGTGCCCAGCAGTGGCACATATTATAAACAAGGTGAATGATGAAGTTTTATAGGTAGGTAGTGGAGCCTTGCTGATGGGCTGGCTCGACCGGGGAAGTTCTACGCTCCCACAGAGTATCGACGTAGAGTAACAATATCTATACTGTTGTGTTTAGTTCGGTAACTGAGCGTGACGGAGGCCCCATCCCATTTTCCTTCTCCCTTATCCCGTTCCTGCTTCTATTCCTTTTTCCATTCCAAAAGGTTGCAACGCACTTGTGATTCCTCTGGTATTGCAGTGGTAATCCCTGCCAACAGTGATCCATCTGCTGGTTTGTCGCCTATGACATAAAAAAAATTGTCAAAAATACACACATAATAATATGTGTACATACCTAAGTACTATTTAATAATATATAGGCGGCGATAGCCCAGTGGAGTACGTAACGGACTGCCGAGACGATGGTCTCGGGTTCGATCCCCAGATACCTCGGGCACACACCTCTGACTTTTCGAAGTTATGTGTGTATTAAAAATGTTAATTAATTATCGCTTGCTTAATAATGTGCCCGGTAAATGGTAATAGGCTCGCCCCCTATTAAATTGGGACCGAAACATAACTGGCGAAATGTGAGTGTTTACGCCTCTGCCTACCCCGTCGGGGATAACTGGCGTGAAGTTATGTTATGTTATTTAAAAATACTCTGCCTAGTACACATTCATTTCTACCTCAATTCGCAGCGGGAGGCTTAGATATAGACCGATACTAACTAATTAAAATTCCCGTTCGATTTTATTAGCCAGTATAACGGCATAGAATCAATAATTACAAGCAATTAATACATGAAATGCTACTCAGTGTTTATACGGAAGCTCATTAAGGTAAACTTACATATCGGTAGAATGTGAATGTGATTCCAGACTTGAGAGGTTAACGGTAATTTTATAGAGCATTACACTAATAATATATGACATTGTCTGTCTATTAGTTTCTTTTTCAGGTCTAAAACGAATTAAAATAAGCATATAGTGTGAGCAACTGCCTCGTTGGTCTCGCGGCATAAATGTGCGCGTGGGATTGGGTCTCGGGTTCGATCCGGGGCAAAGTGTTATTGGGTTTTTCCGTTCGGAAATTCTCAGTAGCAGCACGGAGTCTGGTAATGTGCCCGGTACGGCAATAGGCTCGCCCCCTATTACGTGGGACTAAAATAAATCTGGCGAAAAGTGGGTGTAGCAATATACCTCTGCCTACCTCTTCGGGGATATAGGCGTGAGACTATGTATGTATGTATGTTTGTATAGTGAGAGCCTAGTAGAGAAAGCAACGGCTTGCTATGAACTGGCTTTTTGAAGTTATGTGCTTCTATATTGTTTTAATAATTATCTCTTGCCCGTGCCTCGGAGAGCACGTTAAGCCGTCGGAGCAGGTTGTCATAAACATCTTTGACAGTCGTTACGAGGAATCAGTACCTCTTAATAAACTGACACTAGTCTAAACCATGGCATATCGCTATTCTTTTGAGTTGCAGAGGTCAGACAGGCAGTCGCTCTTTGGAAAAGCAAGTATTTAGTCAAATCTGATTAGACTAGTAAAAGACCCCGGGGGGGTATTTATGACATAAGTATGACACCGATACTAGATCAAAACAGCATTTCAACAAATTATAATTACCATACTAATATATATATATATATATATATATATATATATATATATATATATATATATATATATATATATATATATATATATAATTATACTTAATAGACTGTCTCCGTGGTCCAGTGGATAGCGTATGCGACTGCTGATCGGAGGTCCCGGGTTCGATTCCCGGGTCGGGTAAAAGTGTTACTGGGTCTTTCCGAATACTCAGTAGCAGCCCGGAGTCTGGTGATGTGTCCTAAACTATTAGACGCAGGAAGCTGAAATTAGGCATGTATGTCCCTTGAGGACCGTAGGGGTGCACAAAGAAGGGATTTCCCGAAATTCCGACGGGATCGGGCAAAACGGGTAAAATAAAATAATATGCGGGCGTAGCCGCGGGCGTCCTCTAGTATATATATATACAGGCGTAAGACTATAAATAAATGAGGCTATATATAATTACGATAAATTTTTGACAATGCGAGTCATATCATCTGTTAGCAACATTTGATATGAATATGTTCTTGGTGGTACGGTTCGATAATTATTTCTCAATGTGGTACTCGCGCCATTTTCTGACAATATGTACTCTCATGCGGTTAGATGACATGATGACATCATAGTCCATAGATCAACAGCCACATGTGATGCGACATCAATAAGAACAACAAGCATGTGTACTTAAATTGTGTGACGTGAGCACTTGCTACTGAGGAGACGATTGCCGAGCAAAGCCGAAGTCTGTGTTAACAAAAAAGTACTAGATCTACCTTGGTTCTCATTTTATATTTTGGGTAACTCTTCAAATTTTAAATAAAAAAACGGAATTTACAATCAAATTAAGGCAACACATAGGTAGATAGAGTTTTAGATGCATTAATAAGTCAAAGTAACATGTTCGTAACATCAATTACAACCTTAATAAGTATTTTTTCTTTAATAGAAGTAGTTTGAGGAGTAACTGTTTTCTGCTAAAGTAAAATTACCTTTTATTTATTGATGACTAGCACACAATAAAAAATATACAAAGGCATTCTCTAACAGTGAATCTTAAGGTGGCAGAGGCATAACGAGGTACCGCGGTGCATTAAATGGCAAAATTATAACTACAAAAAATTATTTACTAGTACCTAGTAACCCTTGATCAAATTTTCAAATTCAAATTCAAACTCTTCATATAGGTTACAAAAGCAACACTTATGAACGTCATTATTTTTTTTTACAGCCAGGTTCGGGATGGTAGGGCTATGAGAAGAGCCTGAAAGAAACTCATGCCACTCTTTTTTAAATCAGAATCTTAATCTTACACATTTTGGTACCATGATTGCTGACACAGCCAAAACGCTTCGCGACACTGATTAGAAATTAAATGGATATGAAAAAAATATGTGAATAGTACAACAACAACACACTATAGCGACAGCAGTATAGATGTATCAGCAACCAATAGATTAAAGAATTTTGTAAAGGTGACAAGTGAACAATTAATAGATCAGCGATAAAAACTGATATACTAGATTCAACAAATCATAAAAAATATACGAACCCTGCAAACATCATGAGTGTTCACAAGGCGCCTCCACTTAACATGTTACTAATTAAGAAGAGAGTTTAATAAATATATTACACAGTCATAAAAAGAACAATAAAAGTGAATTTAAAAAAGCAACTAGACGCTCATGGGTCTAGTTACTTTTTAAATTCACTAGGTGATAAGACATCATTGACTTATCATCTAGAAATTCTTTAATAGTGTAATAATCCTTCACCGGTAAATGGGACAGGCCTAAGAAATGCTGTCTTGACGTCGTAAGGGGTGATATCTCTGACAATAGACTAGCCACCAGGGATGTTGAAGACCGTAAGACGTGGAGGAGGTACAGTACAAAAGCGGAGCCTGGACTCTTGGAATAGGATAAAATGATGAAAACTTTCCTTCACCAAGTTTAAACCTCCTCCCCTAACCAAAATAATTCCTCCGCCCCTTCCCCTAACCAAAATAAGACCCCGGCCCTCCCCTTAGATCAAAAAGAATATCCTGAATCCGCCACTGAGCGCACGGAGGACGGATAAAGTCACGGAGTCAATCATCTCATCTTTCAACAAACTGCGTATTGACAAACGCATCGACCCGACTAGTCACGTAGGCAAAACACATTAGGACCGAATTCGTCACTTCGGCGCCAAAATGTTTGTATTCGTCACAACCAGTTTTTACAGATGCAGACGTGATTCGTCTCACGACAAAGTCACGCCCAGTTATCGGGTGCATGAGAATTGACGGAATAAGAAAGAGTTGTTCAAATATTGAGATTGTTTGGATAATTTTGTACTTTCATGTGTAAAACTTAAGACGGATTTTAGCTTGGTTTTCTGATGATTAGCAATGTGTTATGAAATTAATCGATTTTTTAAGGAGCCAGCGGGAGTAGTGGTCCATTGGGATGGTCTATATCCAGCAGTGGACTACTACAGAATAATTGTGATTGTGTCTTGTTTATTGAAACATAAACGGCTTGGCCGAGAAAATAAAGAGAAAACAGTATAGCAACTCATTATGCACATGATTTTTTCATACATACATAGACTCACGCCTGTTTCCCGGAGGGGTAGGCAGAGACTACGGAACGCCATTTGCAACGATCCTGACATAACTTTCTCGCTTCATTCACTCCCATCAAGTTTCTCATGCATGCTCTTCTGTTTTGGTTACTTCTGACCTGTCCTTTTTTTAGGATGTCTCCAATCTGGTCAGAAAACGTCCGCCTAGGTCTTCCCCTTCGTCCTGTCCCATTCACATTTGCCTTATATATCTTCTTTGTCAGTCTTTCGTCATCCAGCCTCTCCATGTGCGCAAACCATCTTAACATGCCTTTCTCGATGCTTGTCACTACATCTTCTTTTACCCCACACCACTCTCTCTATGATATTTTCAAAATTAAAATTTCAGTTAGAACCCGATATCTCTGCCTGACAGTATATTGGTATTTCTACTAAGCTACGGCTGACTGTATGCGATTCAGTATAACTACATTTCTTTTTTTGACAGGGTGTAAAAAGGCCCTTAGCGAAAACTGAAACCCAATATTGTACCAATCACTACAAACATTTCTTACTTCGACACCGTACCTGGGAAATTACTGGCTCAGGAGATATTGAAGCTCAAAGTCACCATATTTGTTTTCTAATTAGGTACAAAATTGATGCATTTATCCCGCCAATATGTTCTATAGATGTCCTATGACCCTATGGATAAGGTAGGTATTTCGAGCATTGCACGCGCGCACTTTTAATTGCGGGTTAAAAAATGTGTCTATTAAAAAAATGGTGTCTCATTTATTATTATTTTTTAGTATGACTTGGTATGATGTGCAAAACGAGTAGACTTCGGCTTGGTGAAAAGTTTTGTGAAACTCTGTATAATGTTATCATTAAATCAATGCGATTTATAACATGAACGTTTGAGTAAACTTATGCAAGCATTTTTATTCACTCAAATGCAATTTTATTATCTTATTACAAGTATAAGATTTCTCAGACACAGCGTCGCCATCGACACATAAGCGACACAAGTAGAGCAGACGTAAACATCATATTGACCCAAATGGCTCTCGCTCAGACTGTTTTTACTATGCTCAGAGGGTCGCCGGTTCAACGCATCTATACTAATAAAACAAAGCAGTTGTGTTTGTTTGCTTGGACGCGTTTAACTCAGGAACTACTGGTCCAATTTGAATAATTACTTTTGTGTTGGATAGCCCAATTATCGAGGAAGGTTACAGGCGACATAACATCACGCTAAGAGCCACAGGTAAAGAGCAGAGCCCTAAATAACGCGGGTGTAACCGCGGGCTCATCTAGTCTATAATATATTAACGCTGAAGAGTTTGTTTCTTTGAACGCGTTTAACTCAGGAACTACTGGTCCGATTTAAATAACTATTTCAGTGTTAGTTAGCCCATTTATCGAGGAAGGTTATAGGCTATATAACATCACGCTATAAGCCACGGGAGGGGAGCAATACTAAATAACGTGTATAACCGCGGGCTCAGTTAGTCACACTCATAAATATTTGTGTGACAATGTGTTGTACTCGTATGCATAACGGAACGTCAATGTTTGTTTAACAATAGTTAATAGTGTTGATGCTTTGTCTCTTTTTAATGGGAACAGATTGTAGAGAGCGCCGTAACTTTTTTAAACAGACGTATATTGATCAACTCGCACTGCAAGTGCATAACCCAGTTTGGAGTAAGTATCTTAATTCAAACCAGATACTGGGTAAGCAGGGTCATTTTATGTCACTGATCAAAAAAGAAAAAAAACTGATCAAAAACAAATAGAGCATGCATGTAAAAATGATCAGAGTGAATGAAGCAAGATAGATAAATATGTCAGGCTCAAAGCAAATAGAGTTCCGTTATCTCCGTCTTCCCATTAGGCCAAGAGGCGTGAGACTATGTATGTAGATACATATGTATCAAGAAAGTAAAACATTTACTTTTTTTACGACTGCCTCCGTGGTCCAGTAGATAGCGTATGCCACTGCTGATCGGAGGTCCCGGGTTCGATTCCTGGGTCGGGCAAAAGTGTTACTGGGTTTTTCCGAATTCTCAGTAGCAGCACGGAGTCTGGTGATGTGTCCGGTAATGGCAATAGGCTCGCCCCCTATTACGTGGGACTTAAACAAAATTCACGGCGAAATGTGGGTGTAATATTACACCTCTGCCTACCCTCTCGGGGATATAGGCGTGAGTCTATAAATGAAGAGAGTCTATTACTTTTTTCTTTTCGAAATGTTCAACATCTAAGCAATTGGTTGGCGGCGATCCAAAAATGTTGCCTTGAAACCCAGGGTCCTATAATATCTCCTCCAACTCTCATGGTAGAATATTGCCTAACCCTTCTATGAGAATAGACCAGTGCCTAACAGTGAGACAGCCTATATCAACATACATACATAGACTCACGCCTGTTTCCCGGAGGGGTAGGCAGAGACTACGGAACGCCATTTGCAACAACCCTGACATATCTCTCTTGCTTCATTCACTCCCATCAATTTCTCATGCATGCTCTTTTGTTCAGGGTACTTCTAACCTGTCCTGTTTTAAGGATTTCTCCAAACTGGTCAGAGAACAGAAATAATAATTACGCTTACATATTCAAAACCTGTGAATCGCAGTGACCTTCACTCAAACAACAGTCTATAATTAGCTGCCGACTAGGTTACATAATCAGCTGTGCTCAAATTACTATAATTAGCTGTGCAATACGTCTATGGTTACAAAGGCACGCTACCATTCCCATAGTCTGGCGTCAAATTGTCTAGCCTTGTTATGATAATATTATTATTTTTATTTTTTAATAGACTCACGCCTGTATACCCGAAGGGGTAGGCAGAGGTGTAATATTACACCCACATTTCGCCATGAATTTTTAGGTCCCACGTAATAGGGGGTGAGCACATCACCAGACTCCGTGCTGCTACTGGGAATTCGGAAAAACCCAGTAACACTTTTGCCCGACCCGGGAATCGAACCCGGGACCTCCGATCAGCAGTCGCATACGCTATCCACTGGACCACGGAGGCAGTCAGTATGACAATATTATAGATGCTTTTTCAGCTTGTTACTAGTCGAACGGTCGGTACCGTAATGATATTACAAAAAAGAGGTAGATACGTTACCTACGTAGTAATCAATCCGTAGAAACGGTACACACATAGATAACTCCATATTTTATTTCATTTTCGGTTGACAAGATGTGTCAGTTTCACTTTAACGGTGGCTCGCGACTTCACACACACATATGTCAGACTTGCCAACTGGCTTTAATTAGCGTCCTTTTTAGCTTTTGGTACGGCTATAACATATCTACTTCTTTTTACTTTTGTAACATCATTGCCCAGAGCCCACATCCTAACCATGCCCAAAAAGGTTCTAACAACAAAATTGTAATTTGACTAGCTGAACCCGCGTTTACTCTTGCGCTATTTAAGGCTACTGCTCCGCATTCGGTGACGACCCGGTGACGTGGCGGGAGTGTAAACGACTGCCACGCCGAAGGTCGCGGGTTCGATTCCCGCTCAAGTCAAACATTTGTGTGCATGAACATGGATGTTTGTCTTGGTCTGGGTGTTTCTATGTATAATATGTATGTATTTACAAAAAAAAAAGTATATAAGTATGTTTATCCATTGTCTAGTATCCATAGTACAAGCTTCTGCTTAGTTTGGGACTAGATGGTGTTGTGTGAATGTGGTAGAATATTATTATTATTATTATATTGGGTAGCTTTAATATATTTTTTTATAGACTCACGCCTGTATCCCCGAAATGGTAGGCAGAGGTGAAACCACCCACATTTCGCCATGAATTTTTAGGTCCCGCGTAATGGGGGGCGAGCCTATTGCCGTTACCGGGCACATCACCAGACTCCGTGCTGCTACTGAGAATTTGGGAAAACCCAGTAACACTTTTGAATAACTCGGGAATCGAACCCGGGACATACGATCAGCAGTCGCATACGCTATCCACTGGACCACGGAGGCAGTCAGCTTTAATATACTTATTTAATATGGATAAAGATTTTGTCTCATATCTTTAGTAGATAGGTATCCGTATAATATAATTCGCAGAAATATATTTCCATCACTTATTTTCTCCACTTTTCAAAAGGGCTCGAATTTTCGTATGAGTAAGCGCCTCCAGTTACTGTGTGACAAAAGGCCCCTGTCGTTGTTTGCCCAGAGGCCCCAGGATAGGGCCGATCCTGACATATTATCTCTCTCGCTTCATTCATACTCATCAAGTTTCTCATGCATGCTCTTCTGTTTAGGGTATTTCTAACCTGTCCGTTTTTTAGGATGTCTCCAATCTGGTCAGCCAACATCAATATATCTAAAACCTCCTTATTGCATTCTGACCTTCACTCACACAGCAATCTATAATTAGCTACCAACTACATTACCTCAGCAACTCATATTTCTAAAATCTGCGTTGTAATACAAATTCTACAATATCAAAGACAAGCCCCCGTTCCCACAATGGCGTCGAATTGTCTGTGCTTCTTGTGAAACCATAGATGTCAGCTATTTGCAGCTGTGTCTGACTATTAATTATGTTTTATTATTCTCGTAGTAACAGACGGTTTTTATGAGTATTGTGTATGAGTGTGTGTAAATTGAGTTTAAGTTTTATCGGTGTAGAATTGCGCGTATGCGAATGTTGTGAATGATGGCTTTTATTCATAAAGCTTTATATCTACGACTTTAACTTGAAATCTTAGCGGGGACGTGAATATGAGGGTTTTCTAGCGTTTTACTAGAAACATAATATAGTTTGTAATTTCTTTCTTATTTCAAAAAGTTATCTACAATATATAGTAATATTAGAAGTAATATAACTGAAAGTGCGGCTTACAACCAGATATTCCGCGACCACTACCGTTGTAATGTAAGCCGCGGACGGTCAGAGAAAACAGAGGTGCCGTTTCAGAGTTCATTATTTTACTTTTCATGCACAAAACGAATAAAGGTTAAATACTTAAGTATTTCCTACCAGTCTACCTTTTCATTTGAATCTGCGGCTGATTCATACAAATCAGAGAAACATTCGCCTTCTATCATTTAATGCCAGTACCTAACTTAAATTGATTGCACGGTTGGCGTAGTTGTTTAAGCGGTCGCCTCGCCACTTGACACTGCGCCGAGTATTGTGAGTTCGATTCCCACACGAGACAACACTTTACGTGTTTCATAAACATTTGTTTCGAGTGTGTTTGGTCATTGTGTTCGTTACTTTGTTAGTTGTATGTTTCTAAAGTCCCCCGCGACAGGATTTAGTCCTGGTGCTGGCGTTGTCTTATTTAAAAAAAAAAATCGTGTATTTTTTTAGTTGTTTCATGAATTAAATGATACTAGTCAGCTACAATATTTTAAAGTAAGCACAAAATCCATCGCCCCGCAAGATTACCTCTTGCACATGGGTCCATATTGGCTCACCTAAAGTTCTTTACCCGAAATAGTTCTTCCTAACGATTTGTAATCCGAATGATCACTCTTCCTAAAATTTTTCATCCTAAAGTTTTCATTCATACTATTTGTAGTGCAACAGGCGATGTTCATAACACTCATGTTTCCGACAATTGTAATTAATAATATCATTAATGTTAATATATTTAAACTCCTACTGTTTTTTATCATATCGCTTTTATCCCTAAACATAATTATTACCATAATATTTTCACTCATACTCAGAAAGAAACATTTACCAAGTGTCATAAAAAATATGACACTTTTACCAAGACACTTTTAGCCTTATATTTAGATGTTATATACGATAGAATCGAGAAAATAAAAGATTTGCAAAAATAACACTTTTTGGCTATTTTTTTCTAGGTCCTCGCGCCGAAGCGCCTCCAAGGCTACACTCCAACCAAAATTCATAAAACACGACTCATTTTTCATGTTTATGGCCAGGGAGTTTATACCGCAGTTTTAACCGTACATAAACCAATAACTATAGGATCGATTCGGTTCTGGCACTTCGCTGGACGCTGCCGCGGCACGCTCGCTTCGCTCGCTCGGCTCGTGCGTTGTGGTCACAGTTCTAACCTAACCTAAACCAATAATTATTAATACGACCGATTCGTTTCTGGAACTTGACCATTGTACTATTGTGTATTTGTACCATGGTACTATTATTCTTATATGTTATACATTTAATGTGAAAATAAAGTTACCCAAAATGAATGTATAGGTATAATACTGATTATTATGAATAAAAATAAATCTTAACAAAAAAGATATGACTTTGAATAATAGTGTAAAAGATGGTTATGTTGAGAAAATATAGGAAAACAAATAAAAGTATAATATATGTTTATTACTACCGACATTATGAAGTTGAATGCTTCGGCGTCATGAACATTAGAGACAGAGTAGTTAGGAATTGTGATTGTCAGGATGAAAAATGTTAGGAAGAACATTTTCGGATTTCCAATGATCGGAGTTGAAACTTTAGGTGAACTTTGGCGCACCGCTTGCACATCTCAGCACATAAAATTAACATGTTAAACTTAAGTTATATTTCGCACGACTCCATGATAAATCGTGCTTCTGTTTCGTAAAAATTAACACCAAACGAGCAAAATATTTATACGTTATATATTTATATACTGCTGCGCAGATTGACCGGCGCTGAATTGATACAAAGCTGATATGGAAAATACAGATTATATTTTTTTCTGATAATATACAGACAAGCCCTTGGCCTACCTGATGGTAAGTAGTAACCCCGGCTCGTACAGAACAGTATGCAAAAACTCAACTTTATTTGATACCATTATATTTTTCGTGCGAGTGTGTGACCAACCCTGTTGCCGAAGTTTTCAGACCTCTGACAAGCCTCTTACATGGTCTTACGATTCTTGTTGAAACAGCATCGGCACCGACGGCTTTACGTGTCCGAACACCACTAAGACGCTATTACAGGGATAGGAGATAGAGCGGGATGAGGGAGAAAGAAAAGAGAAGGGGAAGGTCGCGGGATCGATTCCCGCTCAAGTCAAAGATTTGTGTGCATGAACATGGATGTTTGTCTTGGTCTGGGTGTTACTTACTATGTATAATATGTATGAATTTACAAAAAAAATATATATATATATATATGTATGTTTATCCATTGTCTAGTAACTATAGTACAATGTCTGCTTAGTTTGGGACTAGATGTGATGTGTGTATGTGGTAGAATATTGAATTTTATTTCAGCTTGGTCATAACCTCACCACACTATAGTAGATTCGCATATCCCACTAATGGAAATCGAGGATAGCGTGAAGATGTAAAGCTGTCTTACTCTTGTGCCAAGTTCCACGTGGTGCGGGTATAGATTCCTCATCATCACACGATTTTCCTCAAAGCATTGCCATAACGTTGTGAATCGGCGTTTTCGTGGAAAGGTACCTACGCATCAACGCAAGCGAAATAATTATAGATTCGTAAATAAATGCAGCTAGTATATGTTATAAATAGTATATGATGATATTATTTGGCAGCGATAGCCATAGATAGTACAAATAGTTATTTATCGCTTGTTAATCGGTGAAGGAAAACATCGTGAGGAAACCAGCATGTCTAAGAGTTCTCCATAATGTTCTCGAAAGACATGTGAAGTCTGCCTACCCGCACTTGGCCCGTTCGGTGGACTATGGCCTTGCCCTTCTCATAGTGAGAAGAGGCCCGTACCCAGCAGTGGGACAGTATAAAGAGCTGATGATGATTGCCAAGTAGAGAGAAAGTCAGACAGATTGCTGCGCAGAGGAACTCGGCTTCGATTTCACGGCACGCAGCAATAATATCATCATCATCAGCGCTGTACATAAACTGTCCGACTGCTAAGTACGAGCCTCTCTTAATATAACACGGGTAAGGCCGTAGTCAACCACACTGGGCAAGTGCGGGATGGCAGACATCACATGTCTTTCGAGAACATTATAGAGAACACCCAGACATCCAGGTTTCCTTACAATGTTTCCTTTTATCGTTTAGCAAGTGATATTAAAATTTAATACCCACGGTATTTTGAAATTTCATGAGAGCGGCGGTAGCCCAGTATTGTACGTAACGGACTGCCGAGACGATGGTCTCGGGTTCGATCCCCAGTTACTCTGGGCACACACCAATGACTTTTCGAAGTTATGTGTGTATTAAAAATATTAATTATCGCTCGCTTAACAATGTGCCCGGTAGATGGCAATATTCTCACCCCCTATTACATTAAGACCGAAACATATCTGGCGAAGTGTGGGTGTGTAATACACCTCTGCCTACCCTTTCGGGGATAAAGGACGTGAAGATATATTATATGGTATTTTTAAAATGTTGTATTGCGCGTCGTGAGTTTTACCCAGAGGTCGAGTTCCAGTCTGTTCGTCTCTCCACTAGGCTACCGTATCCTACATACAATAGTACCATCATTATCATAGTATTTATTTTTTATTTTTTTTTCTTATTAAAAGACAACTCCCGCATTAGGACTAAATCCTGTGTCGTGGGGAACTTTACAAACATACAACTAACGGACACAATGAACACCCAGACTCGAAACAACAATTTATGAATCACACTAAGTGTTGTCTCGTGTGGAGATCGAACCCACAACACTGCGCGCAGTGTCAAGCGGCCAGGCGGCCAGTTAAATCACTACGCCAACCGTGCAGTCAAATTTATCCCAGTTAGAACCTGACGTCCACTTTCTAGTCTAACCGGATGTCACTGAATATTAGCTTTTCCACAGAGCAACTGCCTGTCTGACCTCCTCAACCCAAGGGATAGCTATATTCCATGGTTTAGACTTGTGTCAGTTTATTTATAGATACTGACTCTCTATTACAACTGACCTGTAGAAAATATCTTCATGACAGCCGAGACCGACGCCGGCTTAACGTGCTCTCCGAGGCACGGAGCACACGATAATTAACAATTCGATATGCATATAACTTCGAAAATCTTTGGCCTTGAGTGTGTAGGATTCGAACCCGATACCCCCTGTATGGCAGTATGTTGGTATCTCCACTAGGCTATCGCATCTCCTTACAATAGCAACAAACGTGTTAATATTTAATTTACATACATACATGCATACATATCGTCACGCCTTTTATCCCCGAAGGGGTAGGCAGAGGTGTATTTCTACACCCACTTTTCGCCATATATACTTTAGTCCCACGTAATAAGGGGCGAGCCTATTGCCGTACCGGGCACATTTCCAGACTCCGTACTGCTACTGAGAATTTCGTGACAGAAAAACCCAATAACACTGCCCGACCCAGGAATCGAACCCGGGACCTCTCGATCCCACGCGCACATTTATGCCGCGAGACCAACGAGGCAGTCGTATAGGGTTTGATGTCGAGTTTTCCGTCTCTACGCAAAGATGGTATTTGCATCGTGTTATCCCTTAGTCGCCTCTTACGACACCCACGGGAAGATAGGGGGTGGTGACACTTGTATTCTATGCCGGCAACCACACGGCTTAATATTTAATTTACGTACGAATATCTAAATCTAAATCAATCTACTGTAACTGATACCGTCCGCCGACGTCAATACATAGTTTCTAGTACATATTTTACCATTGTATATAAATGTTCTTGCCAAACAAACGAAATAAGACGGTTATTTGGCAAAATACTTACGTAACGAATATAATTGTTATTATACCATCAGTTTATTCAGAAGCGTTTGAAACACAATAAGTGCCCAAACACACTCTGCCGAAGTTACGCGACCGAAGTTCGGCATGATTAAGCCTGCAATACTATTTGAATTACTAACGACACATCATCATCATCCTCTTAGCGTTATCCCAGTTTTTAATCTGGGGTCCGCTTTCTAGTCTAACCGGATTTGGCTGAATATTAGCTTTTCCACGGAGCGACTGCCTGTCTGACCTCCGCAACCCGAAGGGATAGCAATATTCAATGGTTTAGACTAGTGTCAGTTTATTTAGAAGGTACTGACGCCCTGTAACGACTGTCAAAGATCTTCATGACAACCGGGACCGACGGCTTAACGTGCTCTCCGAGGCACGGGACAAGCGATAATTAACAATTCAATACGCACATAACTCCGAAAAGTCATTGGTGCGTGCCGTGGATTCGAACCCGATACCCTCTGCATGGCAGTCTGTTGGTATATCCACTCGGCTATCGCTGCCTTAAATTACTAACGACACATAATACCGAAATTACCTTGCGTTATAGCGTACAGCGTAACTTCGGTTGGGCGTAAAGTCAGCGGCAACTTTTCTAGTAGTAGCGCACAAGCGTAGTTCGTAGCACGAGCGTAAGTTCGGCACTTATGGTGTGTCGAATACATCGGAACGTAAGATCAGCCGCGGAACTTAGACACGTAACTTCAGCATAGTGTGTTTAGACACTTATACTCGTAGTATCGCAACGTCATTCTTAAGCGGCTGGAAATAGTAAGTTTTAATAGGTGTTTGCTGGAATATTCTGGGCGTATCTGTATGTATAGGTAAGGCAGCCAACAAACTAACAGACGGCTACAGAGGTTCTTGGGTTCTAGCCCACGGCGTGCATCTATTAGACTCGACCACTGTTTGAAATTGTTGATTATCGCTTGCTGCGTATCACGGAGAGCACGTTAAGCAGTTAATCCTGGCTTTCATCAATATCTTTGACAGTTGTTACGAGGAGTCCCCTTGAGTATACTGACAATGTATAGCAGAGATAAGACGGCAGCCTCACCATCAGGTCTCAATGCACACTTCGGATCGATTTTGACAGACGTTTCCAAAAAATAACAGGCCATGGAGCATCAAATCTTCGAGTCTTCTAGACGTTGCAATGTGACACATAGATGTCTACTATAATCCTAGCCAGATGTAGTCTCTGACTTTTTGATACGTATTCTCTACGACGAAATATTCCAAGTGCGACAGTTGTCTTAAAGAAACATGGACATTATCTATGTATAATTCATATAAATGGTAATCGTACACTTAGACCCCTATATCCTATATTCAAGAGCTTCGTACAATGTCTTTCCACTATGAAAGCAAATAAGCTTACTTTTTGTATTAGAAATGACAACTACTCCTGTTTCTGTCAACCCTTCTAATTCAATTAAAATTGTAAGAGACATTGCTTTACTTCTATAGAAACTTGCCTAGTTTAGGTGTCTACAAACCGTAAATTATCCCACTAACTGGTAGATTTGCTGTCAAGCGTACCATGTCATACCATTTAAGAGAATCTAACGCTAGTTGACGGGACACTGTGACAACTAGAGAACAAATAAACATTGGGCTGAAGCTGTATTTGGACGGTGAAAGCTTTCAGACGAAGCCAAATTAGTGCTAATCATGGCTCAAGTAAGAAGCTACGAGCGAGATGGCAATAAACCTCTCTTTCTTCCATCAAACCTTGAGGACCACCGCAGTCTTAGGTCATTTAAAGTAACAAGCGGATTTTAGGAATTTAGGATTTATTATACGTGAGACGAAGAATTTCCAGAGCACCAATGCCGTAAAATCACTGTACAACGCACTGGTAAGGAGTAGATTGGAGACGAGTCCTATATAATATAGTCTTATGGTGGAGAAGATGCAAAATAAATTTATGAGATACCTATATTTATAGCATTATGATGTATACCCCTTCTACCTGCTTATGTACCCAACACTATTTGTTATAGGGATAGATGGGTACTATAAGCTGGAGGTGAGGCGTAATTTGGCTGTAGCAAAATGTATTTTTAGTGTTTCGTGGAAAATTAAATAATCTCCAGATTCTGGAAGCGTTGAGACTGCTTGTTCCTAACACCAGCTTACTACAGGGGCCACGGGGTAGTTTATTAGAAGTCCCACTATCCCGTACCAACCTTTTGAAGTACCTATGCTCCTCTTGTGCGAGCAATAGATACAATTAACAGTGTCTCACAGAAAATTGATATTTTTATGTGCACATTGCCGGAATTTGTGAAGGTGACACTAGCATATGTGTCAAATTAGTTTTAAGATTTTTTTGTGTAAGTACTATGTTTTTGCATTGGGTATTACCTGTAAAGACAATGTATGTTATTATAAATAAACTAGTCGACGCCAGCGGCTTCGCACGCACATATTTTGGAATTACCCGTTTTGCCCGATCCCGTGGGAATTTCGGGAAATCCCGTCTTAGTGCACCCCTACGGTCCCCGAGGAATATACATGCTAAGTTTCAGCTTTTTGCGCCGCGTAGTTTCGGCTGTAGCGTGTCTGTCAGTCAGTCAGTAACGCACGGATTTTATATATTAAGAAGATAAATAAACAAATTTTAATTGCGTAGTAATCAGTGGCGTAGGTAGGGGGGGGGGCGGTGGCGGCGGTCCGCCCCGGGTGACACCATTGTTGGGGTGACACCCGGGCACATTACTCAGATGTGTAATGTTACAGATGGATATAGAAAAAAATGCGTTACTGGCTGACTGACAAACAGCGCACAGCCAAAACTATTTGGGACAAGAAGCTGAAATTTTGCACGTCCCTTGAGGACCGTTGCCGTTGACTCACGGGATCGCGCGATTGGGGAGAAACGGTTCAGTTAAAATAAAATGGCGTAGCTGTAGTAGCCTCTTGTATCTAGTTAATATAAACCTTCGTCCCGTCCGCGTGAATTATACTTACCTACACCTTAAAGTTCCTCAGGAATCACACTAATTATTTGTGGGATATTTTTAACAGTGCATCAAAAATCTTAAGCAACACTCTGAGTGTGTTACGCTAAAAAACTTTATTCTTTTACTATAATACTTATTGCACACTAAAATAATAATCGAACACTAAAATACTCATTGCACACCAAATATGCCAATCTTTCCATAAACATACACATACATACATAACGTCACGCCTTTTATCCCCGAAGGGGTAGGCAGAGGTGTATTTCTACACCCACTTTTCGCCAGATATACTTTAGTCCCACGTAATAAGGGGCGAGCTTATTGCCGTACCGGGCACATTTCCAGACTCCGTGCTGCTACTGAGAATTTCGTGACAGAAAAACCCAATAACACTGCCCGACCCAGGAATCGAACCCGGGACCTCCCGATCCCACGCGCACATTTATGCCGCGAGATCAACGAGGCAGTCGTATAGGGTTTGATGTCGAGTTTTCCGTCTCTACGCAAAGATAGTTCTTAGATCTTCGTAGATCTTTCCATAAAGTATCATTTAATATGAAAAGTCTCGTCGGCTTGGGAAACTTAATAGGTTATGTTAGGTTTTCTTGTGACCCTGTACCCAAAAATAGGAGTCCTGCGAAGCAGGGCTCCGTGAACTTAGTTTATCTTAATACTACCAAATAACTTGTTATTTGGTTGTTGAGTAAAAGTAAAATTTGAAATACTTCTTTAACTAAAAGGATTAATTTTAATATTAGAGATTTGCAACGGTCGATAAACAGGTGTTCGTTATGATATATTTTAGTGAGTATATTTAGTGGTGCAATAAGTATATTTGGTGGAACAACGGTATTTTTTTTTGTAGAAATCCGGGATTATATTGAGAGAGAGTTAAATACTACCCATTATTTATTGGTGAAAAGCGTACACAAATCCGTTTTGTTGTTTTTAAGTTTATCGAGTTCATACAGACAGAATGAAAAGGGGACTTCATTTCATTATACCTAACAAGACGGCGCCTGTATGCGAAACCTATGAAGCGCTTTTTGGTTGTTCTATTTCGACATTCTATTTTATTTTATTTGTCTGAAATAATTATGTTCTCCAGTTTTATATACTTAGTACCTAGGCTATTTACTTAATTACGTGAAGTTCGCTACCAGTTGGGAAATACTGCAAAAATTAAGCACAATACCTACTATATTTAAGATAGCTGACTTTCTTAATCTATACCATTTTGTACAAAAATCATCAATAATTGTTAAAGAATATAAATATAATGTATCATCATCTTCAGCCTTTCGCCGTCCACTACTGATATCTAATCAGATAATTTCTTCGTTTTATTCGGTTTTATTTTGATTTTAGGGTCGCATACTTTGATTCTCTGGCAGATGACTTATTTCGAATTCGATTCTTCAGAGAAACTCGAAGCGTAGCCCTCTCCATAGTTTGTTAAGCGAGCTCAAATTGGTGGACCAGTCGTATCGTCAGTGTCCACGTTCTGTAAGTCACGGGTAGAACACACTTCGTCTTAAGTCTTTGCCCCAAGCGTGACGAAAAGCGGCGTGATTTCCCATACGCTGCCCAGTTAAGCTGTATTCTTTTGAGAGTCTTCTCGAAATTGTCTCTACCCAACTGCAAGTTTTGATGCAATTCGACATACCTCTGAGCAAACGGTACCGTAACACGAACTCCAGAATAGACTAGGTTGCAATAAAGTCAAAGCTCTTTTATAGTCCATAAATGCTATAAGCACAGGAGATGATTATACTCTTCTGTCTCATGCATAATCTGCCGTAATGTGAATATCATCTTTTGTGCCACGTCAACCTCGAGAACCGGACTATTTGGAGGTCAAAAACTCGTCAAGCGAGACGCAAAACGGTAGGGTGGTGACTGATGACACTGGAAAACAGCTTAAATACGTTGTTGAAGAGAGTGACGTGTCGATAACACTTAAAAAGGGTTTTGTCCGCCACTCCACGAGAAGAGGCTAGATTTAAATATACATTGGAGCTGCCCAACGTTTCGACTTTTACAGGAGATTTTCCACGTTTAAGCTCTTGGCTGACTTCTGGTAACTCGTCCGTGAAGTTCCGTTAAGGTAGTTCGGGGATCCTCCGAGTAGAGATGAGTACAGCACGCTGCCGACATGTAGAGATATTGTGACGAAATTCCATTAGATGTGGTCAACTTCTCCTACCAAATCCGTGTGATCCCACTACAATTGGTAGATATGCCCTCCCACTTTGGCGTTGTAGTTCTCCATGACAACATTTAAGTGGGCCTTTGGGGTGTTATGTAAGACTCTAGAAATGTCAAAATAAATTTCCTCCACTTAATCATTCGAGTATATCAAAATAGGTGTATATACTTGGACTATTTTCAAATTAATACTCTTGCCGACACACTGGAAACTGCTATATCGTTGCCAGAGAAGACTTTATATACCAAGAATCCGGCTCCGCCTTGGGATAGCTGGTGTTCCTCTCTAAGTACATAGGATGGCTAGAATCTAGGGTAATGGTTTTCTACGCCTTGCTGCGAACTTCACATACTCCCAAAATATGTCAGGCGTAGCTTTCGCAGCAGTGACGTTGCTGCCCGTCACCGATATATCATTAAGGTGAACCTTACATCCGCATTTTCAAATGTTTTTGTTTTGTTCACCGGAGGAAGCCAAAACAACAAGTATTAACTTCCTCACTCGCAAAAACAAAAAAATTGTGACTGATTCCATACACAACGTGTGTCACATCACATCGAGCTGGATCAAATCTGACTAAAAAGGATTTAGGAAGATGATGAATTAACTAAGTATGTTTCTTTTCTTTAACAATTAGGCATCTTTTTAGGGTTCCGTACCTAAAAGGTATAAAACGGAACCCTATTACTAAGCCTCCGCTGTCTGTCTGTCTGTCTGTCTGTCTGTCTGTCTGTCTGTCTGTCTGTCACCAGGCTGTATCTCATAAACCATGATAGCTAGAAAGCTGAAATTTTCACAAATTATGTATTTTGGTTGCCGCTATAACAACAAATACTAAAAATAAAAAAAATGAAAATATTAAGGGGGGGTCCCATACAAAAAACGTGTTTTTTTTCGTATTTCTTGCTCAAAATGACTAACTGTAACAGGTAGACGCTTTAAATTTTCACAGAATATGTAGTTGTATATTGCCTTTAAAAATAAATAATTAATTTTAAAAAAAGTAAATAATAAAGGGGGGCTCCCATACAACAAACGTATTTTTTAAGCAATTTGTTACTCGATCTTAATAAACAGGTAGAAACTTATAAAGTATTTAAGTATACATACAACGAACGTGATTTCCTTTTATAGATGATGGTACGGAACCCTTTGTGCGCGAGTCCGACTCGCACTTGCCCAATTTTTTATTAGTCGTGATTGCTAATCGCAAACGGATTATTTTTACTTAATTAGGAAATAAGGTACTATATAAAGCTGAGGAGTATTTTCAGTCAACAGTTCAATACCTAAAAAAAATACTGTCGAAACAGGAAAACAAAAAAGGTGCTTCATAGATTTTTTGAACAGTCAGACGCTGTCTAGGGTCGGCTCGACCCTGGATCGCTAGATTGATCCTGGTTGTCGTAGCATTTATGAAGATAATCATTCAAAACCCATGGGAGGACTCAGATGCTTTGGAGAGGGCAATGAGCCGCAATACACCCGCGGTGGGGCGACACCACTAAAATCCGCCCCGGGTGCCACCCAAGCTAGCTACGCCACTGGTAGTAATTACTTATAGCTTTGTAGCTTTGCCTAAACTCGCGCCGCTTAGTGTTCTTGTATAAAATTCGGCATTGCTTTACTTCAAGTTGACGTTTTAGCGAATGACAATATGAAATTGATCTGTTTCGGAGATGATATTATAATAATATTCTACGACATTCACACAACACCATCTAGTCCCAAACTAAGCAGAACTTGTACTATGGGTACTAGAGAATGGATAAACATACATATACACTTTTTTTTTTGTAAATACATACACATTAAACATAGAAACACCCAGACCAAGACAAACATCCACGTTCACGCACACAAATGTTTGACTTGAGTGGAAATCGAACCCGCGACCTTCGGCGTGGCAGTTGCTTACACTACCGCTGCGCCAACCGGTCGTCGTAGATGATATGTGCATTTGTAATCAGTCTACCGTTTTGTAGGGCGACTCACATCATGGTGCTTGCCGCACTTCCATACAACTTTTACGAGTTAGTCTTACATGAATAAGACTCGAACTCATTACTTCTATATTTGATTTGATACCGCTTTTTCTTTTGAATTGAATTTATAAGGACAGGTAGATACAATATATTTAGTAGAGTATAAAAAGATTAAATGATGTCTGAAAATATGCACAATATATTCCAAAAATATACACGTAAAGAGTCACAGTATACAACATACATAAATACTCTTACAGGTATATTTGTCAATTAGATCAGTATACGCTTTATATAGGAATTTAAACTTTCGTGGTCATTTAAACTTATTTTAAATTGTCTTTCTAATTCTTCGACAGAACACCACTATATACCTCGAATGGTTAGGGAGGCTATTGAAATTAAAAAGTTCCAAAATTTCTATAGAGAGGATGGGTTTCAACTGTCGGGTATCTGGCAATCATTGGTCCGTCTATGTAAAACCCGTGATACGAAAAGAATCAAACCGCGAGCTGACGTAGTGGGTGTAGTATGTCGTGATCGAGTACAGTGCTATAGTGATAACAGTGATAGTGGTGTTGTACGCAAAAAACGAGTACGAAAGCGGGTAGACCGTTTTACTTGCTCGTAACATTCATTCACCCGCAATACCCTCAGTACATCCGTAAACATGGCGCTTGCAACAGTGCCGAAATATCGGTTACTCCAAGACAATTTAAAATAAATTATACGCTTTGCTTTAAAAACTTACTTTTCGTGTTTTGGCCATCTTTGGTTTTCTAGCTGGGATTTTTAAACCGATCCGAACCGATTCAAAAGCCAGCGTCGAGATTTGATTATGAGGAACTTGTTGAGATGTTTCACCTACTTCAATGTTATTTATGTTTGACAATAAAATTTATAGAGGATGGATGACGAAAGACTGACCAAGAAGTTATATAAGTCAAGTGTGAATGGGACAGGACGAAGAGGAAGAGGAAGACCTAGACGGACGTTCTCTGACCAGATTGGAGACATCCTAAAAAAAGGACAGGTTAGAAGTACCTTTAACCGAAGAGCATGCATGAGAAATTTGATGGGAGTGAATGAAGCAAAAGAGATATTTCAGGATCGTTTCAAATGGCGTTCCGTAGTCTCTGTCTACCCCTCCGGGAAACAGGCGTGAGTCTATGTATGCATGTATGTAAAATTTATGCAACGCCTTTAAGAGTCAGTTGCTTTACAAAAGTAATGCACGGACCATTATTTTACACAAATAACATTTCGACCATTATTTTATTCATCTTTGTTTTATAATAGGTACATACAGTTCGCTTCCGCCTATCCCACACACTGAGCATATTCCGTTTGTTTGTTTAAGAGACCCTTTGCATGACAAATTGCTCCCCTGCTGTGAAAAGCAACTTCTTTGTTTACGTTAGAAAGTTTTTTCTAGCCCATATTTGGTGAATTTTTCGAAAAGAGTAAGTTACGACCGCGGGAGAGGTCAAATGGTAGATAACGTCGGATTTTTTGTAAAAATATCAACAAATGGTTTAGAGATAAACAATGGGAATGTCTAAATATGTACGGCAGTCTGTCTTGGGTGACGTTTTTACGGGTTAGTGTGTAGATCGTATTATCAAGTGAAAGTTAAAAGTTCTATAAAGGTGCATTTGTTGGGCAACATTTACCATGAATTTGGAGGTTTTTTTTGACTGCATGGCTAGTGTAATGGTTTAAGCAGCGGCCTCGCCGCTTGACACTGCGCCGAGTGTCGTGGGTTCGATTCCCGCAGGAGAGAACAATTTGTGTGATCCATAAATTGTTGTTACGAATCTGGGTGTTCATTGTGTCCGTTGGTTGTATGTTTGTAAAGTCTCCCGCGACACAGGATTAATTCTTAGTGTGGGAGTTGTCTTTTAAATAGAAAAAAAAAGATTTGAGATAGATATCTGATACCAATTCCTTACAAAATATGTCAAACATGTATCTAGAGTCACCGAAATCCATGAATAGATCGGATATTGAACTGAGTGGTTAGAAACACGGTCACATTCAATAATGTTTAGCAACTATTTGTGGAGTTACTCCGAGTGTTTTACTATAGAATATTGGGTCACTGCGGTGAAGGCATAAGAATAAAAACGAAAAGTACATTTCAAACAATGTTCTTTCAAAGTAGAATAAATGCTGTAGAAATGAGAGCTCTGAGAAGTATGTGGTGTGCTTTTGACTGATTAAGTAAGGAATTGTGTGATAAGAGGGTGTTGCGGGGTAAAAGAAGATGTAGTGACAAGCATCAAATCAAAATCAAAGGTATGCTAAGGTGCTTTGGGCACATGGAGAGGATGGATGACGAAAGATTGACCAAGCAGATATATATGGCAAGTGTGGAAGGGACAGGACGAAGGGGAAGACCTAGGCGGACGTTCTCTGATCAGATTGGAGACAACCTAAAAATAGGACAGGTTAGAAGTACCCTGAACAGAAGAGCATGCATGAGGAATCTGATGGGAGTGAATGAAGCAAGAGAGATATGTCAGGATCGTTGCAAATGGCGTTCCGTAGTCTCTGACTACCCCTCCGGGAAACAGCCGTAGCTCTATGTATGTATGTATGTTCTTAGTACCAAAGCAAGCATGTACATTCATCAATTCGCAGGCTTTCGCAGGATACTGTAGTTTTCGTCATAAAATACTATATCTTATGTGGTCGGATAGGATAGGTACAGTTAATTAGGAGAAAAAGACCGACTTGACTATAAACCGTCTCTTTCTTTCGTCATTCAAACTGAAGCCATTAAAACTACACCGCTACAAACTAGAACATATACTATTAGAATAGAACCCATAAAAAGCGGTGTCAAGGTGACCCGAAACTGCTGCGCATACCGTGCAACACATACTCAACTATAGCATAAACGTCTTCATGGCAACCAACAAGGCCATAGGGTTTCAAACTTTTGTATACAATCATCTACATTGTTTACGTATTAAAATAGTCTGCTCTGCATAATATCCACTCTTAATGCGCAAGTACTTGGTTAAGGACGTTTAGTCTTGCACGTGATTTTGGTTGGTTTATTGTTTCCTGCAGTCTAAAATGCTAGACTGATTTGTGTATGACTCTCTAAGAATGATAGTCATCCTCCTTGCGTTATCCCAGTCTCAACCTGGGCATGGAGCATAGGTATTTATTTATAGAGATGTATTTCTTATTGGCGCTTTTAAGACAAACTTTCTGTGACCAGTGTGACCTATATTGCCGCTTGGCGGCGTGGCAGTCGCGCTGTGACAGCTGAGTCTACGAGTGCAAGAGAGACGAAAGTTTCTCCTGTGTCACTTAACTACGAGAGCAAGAAAGACGGAGAACGACGCTAGCGCCGCCAACGGCGCCAACTACGTACTACACTGACAACCGTCAATACGCCAACTTTAATCGGCACACGACATCCTTAAGAAATAAGCTTCTATTATGTAAAAATTCATTGACCTGAGGTCCGCTTACTAGTCTAACCGGATTTGGCTGAATATTAGCTTTTCCACGGAGCGACTGCCTGTCTGACCTCCGCAACCCGAAGGAATAGCGATATTCCATGGTTTAGACTAGTGCCAGTTTATTTTAGAGGTACTGACGTCCTATAACGACTGTCAAAGATCTTCACGACAGCGGGGACCGAACGGCTTAACGTGCTCTCCGAGGCACGGGACAAGCGATAATTAACAAATCAATACGCACGTAACTCCGAAAAGTCATTGGTGCGCGCCGTGGATTCGAACCCGATACCCTCTGCATGGCAGTCCGTTGGTATCTCCACTAGGCTATCGCTGCCATTACTCTAAGAATGATAGTGATAAGTAATTATTGGGGTACAGCAGTGCGTATGCCAGTTTAAGCGCTTAGCACTCTGCCGAGTGCTGTGGTTTAGTTCCCGGTACGGGACTACACCAGTGTAATCCAGAAATTGTTGTTTCAAGTTTGGGTCTTATTGGTGTTCGTTGGTTTAATGTTTGTAATGCGAGGATAGTCCAACTTACATAATATAACATAACTTCACGCCTTTTATCCCCGAAGGGGTAGGCAGAGGTGTATACACCCACACTTCGCAAGTTATGTTTTGGCCCCAATGTAATAGGGGGCGAGCCTATTGCCATCTACCGGGCACGTTATTAAGCGAGCGGTAATAAACATTTTTACTTTAATACACACATAACTTCGAAAAGTTAGAGGTGTGTGCCAGGGGTACCTGGGGATCGAACCCGAGAACATCGTCTCGGCAGTCCGTTGCGTTACCTAAAAGGTAAAAAACGGAACCCTATTACTAAGCCTCCTCTGTCTGTCTATCTGTCTGTCCGTCTGTCTGTCACCAGGCTGTATCTCATAAACAGTGACAGCTAGAAAGCTGAAATTTTCACAAATTATGTATTTCGGTTGCCGCTATCACAACAAATACTAAAAATAAAAAAATGAAAATATTAAGGGGGGGGGAGGTCCCATACAAAAAACGTGCTTTTTTCGTATTTTTTGCTCAAAATTACTAATTGTAACAGGTAGACGCTTTAAATTATCACAGAATATGTAGTTGTATATTACCTTTCAAAATAGATAATTGAATAAAAAAAGTAAATAATAAAGGGGGGCTCCCATGCAACAAACGTAATTTTTAAGCAATTCGTTACTCGATCTTAATAAACAGGTAGAAACTTTAAAGTATACATACAACGAACGTGATTTTCTTTTATAGATGATGGTACGGAACCCTCCGTGCGCGAGTCCGACGCGCACTTGCCCAATTTATTATTTACACATATATTTTCTTATACTTACAATACAATGATATTAATATCAATAGCAGTGGACTGCCAAAAGCTGTATGATTTTACTGATGGAGGTTTGCACTAAAAGTGTTCACGTGCTTTGGAGATTAGACAGGCATCACTACTTGAAAAGGGATAGGGTATGTGAGGGCAGGAGAGGACTTGTAGCCTTCCCTGTGATTGGGTTTGGTTGGACGTAACGCAATGGTAGAAAGACTGGACAGTTTCTGTACTCTGTCTTCTCCAAAGGACGTCTTTGGTCGGCAGTTGGGCCAACCCTAATTTCCCATTCAACCGGAGATCTGAAGGGAATTTTCCACAACATATTTAAAGGCGTCACAACTCCTCAACCACACGGACCACCGTTTCACCAATTTCAATGTTATTTATGTTTGACAATAAAATGTATGCAACGCTTTTTAGAGTCAGTTGCTTTACAAAAGTAATGCATGGACCATAATTTTTTTTTTATAGATCCATGCCTTTATCCCCGAAGGCGTAGGCAGAGGTGCAATTTTATACTCACTTTTCGCCATGAATTTTTAGGTCCCACGTAAAAGGGGGCAAGCCTATTGCCGTGCCGGGCACATTACCAGACTCCGTGCTGCTACTGAGAATTTCTAAACGGAAAAACCCAATAACACTGTGCCCGACTCGAGAATCGAACCCGAGACCTCCCAATCCCACGCGCAAAGTAAGTCCAGTTAATGTGTTTTAAATGACCATATGTGAGACGTAGGATATTATTATTTCTTCCTTGAGCGTACGTGTGATTTTTTGCGCAGCGCTCAAGTGCAGCTCCGTGATTTAATCAAATGACCTTTGTAAGGTCAGTATGTCTACGTTTACAGAGAGGTCACGGCAATGAAAGCTTGACCTATATTTTTTACGAGGGTCTTAAACAAGTGTTTATTCTGATGGAGGATGTTGTTGCCGTTACTGATCCAATGTAGTGACAGATTAATACGAAGTGTCAAAACCCCATTTTATTCCGGGGATGTCGTAAGAGGTAACTAAGGAAGATACACGAAGTACATAGTATCTTTCCGAAGAGACGGAAATCTCGACATCAAAGCCTAATTCCGGGCGTGTCGTAAGAGGTTGCTAAGGAAGATTCACAAAGTAAATAGTATCTTTCTAAAGAGACGGAAATGACAACATCAAACCCTTTCCAGAGGTGTCGTAAGATGTGACTATGGAAGAGACAAGAAGTAAATATGAAGTATTTTGCGAAAGGACGGCAATCTCGTCATCGAAGGTACCAACCCGCCTGGTCAGCGTGGTATAGACCAAATCCTCTCATAGACACAATGTTTCTGTGAAGCAAATTAAAATGTAAGGTAGTAGAGCCTTGCTGATTTTAGCATGAATGGGCTGGCTCGACCGGGGAAGTACTACCCTCTCACAGAAAATCGACGTAAAGTAACAGTTCCTAAACTGTTGCGTTTCGTTCGGTGAGTGAGAGTGCCGGAGGCCCTATCCCCTATTCCTTCTCCCTCACCCCACTCCTCAACCTATCCCTTTTCCCAACCCAAAGGGGCGGCAACGCACTTGTGACTCCTGTGGTGTTGCTTGTGTCCATGGGCGGCGGCAATTGCTTACCATCAGGCAATCCGTCTGCTCGTTTGCCGCATAATACAATAAAAAAAGCAAATTAAAAGATACTTAATCCTAGCAGTGAACTGCGAAAGGCTATAAAGGAAGGGAAAAGTCAGTTAGTACGAGACGGGAATGTATGAATGGAATTATCCGCGGATGAATTCGGAGGAACAGCTTGTTTACAGATCATCCTACAATGACTACACTGCGAAATACTTACATAACTAAATCAAATTGAATCATTTTCAGGCTAGTAAGTGCGGATATTCATACACCATGCTAAATCCAACCTTGTTTTATACAAGATATGGTATATAGTTGTTTGGCCATGTCCACCGGTGGGATTATGAGTGGCAACAAATTCGCGGCCCACTTTCCCCCACTTCCGTTGGAAATTGGAACGGCAGTTGATATTCGATTAATGCGATTTTCAGCAATAGATACGCGGTGACAAAAGCGGTTATCGTCTGAGGATACATCGTGAGATATGGTGATATCAAGATTAGTTTTAATCTCTTTAGGTGGCAGAGAGATCAGTACAAAATGTAAAAGTAGAAAGCAGGCACCTCGACACATGAACTAAACTAGAAGATGTCGTTTTTTATCGCCAGCATTATCCTCCTAGCGTTTATCCCACTTAAAATCCAAGGTCCGCTTTATAGTATAACCGGTCTGGCAAAATATTAGCTTTTCCACAGAGCTTCTGCCTGTCAGACCTCCGCAACCCAAAGGGCTATCTATATTTCATGGTTCTGACTAGTGTCAGTTTGTTGATAGGTACTGACTCCCTATAACGACTGTCAAAGATCTTCATGACGTGCTCTTCGAGGCACAGAACAAGCGATAATATTCAATTCAATACGCACATAACTCCGAAAAGTCATGGTGCGCACCGTGGATTCGAGTCCCTCTACATGGTAGTGCGGTGGTATCTCCACTAGGCTATCGCTGCCTTGTGTCGTTCTTCATCGTAAGCGATTATTAAAATTTAATACGCTTATGACTTCGAAATTAACCCTTATCTTTATGTCTACTATCCAGCAGTGTAACAAGAGGAAAGATTTTTTAACCAGTGCGTATTGCCAGCATTACCTATGCAGCTGAGATGTGGTCGCTAACTCGTATCCTATGGTTCTATCAGAAGGTTCAAAGTCACTCACTTAGAGGGTGATGGAGAGAGCTATGCTCAGAGTTTCCTTGCGAGATCGAATCAGAAATAAGGAGATTCGCAGGCGAACCTAAGTCGCCGACATAGCTCTCCGAATATCCAGACTGAAGTAACAATGGGCTGAACACATAGTTCGAAGAACCGATGCCCGTTGGAGCAGGAAGATGCTAGAGAGGCAGCCAGGTACCGGACGACGCAATAAGGGTAGGCATTCTGCAAGGTAGACAGACGATCTGGTAAAGATCGTGGGAGCCTTGGGATTAGTCTATGTCCTGCTGTGGAAATCTCTAGAATGATAACTTCGTAAAGGCATAGTTCGCGCTGTGATTTCAAACGAAGTTCTCTGCGTAGTCTGCTGGTCTCTTCACTAGGCGATAGCTTCTACTATAAAGGCCATGAAAAAACCTTGCTCAATACTCACACGGTGCTCTAGTGAGCAAACTGACACGGTTCACAAGACGATAAAACAATCTGTACTTGTTACCTAATGACGTCTACGTGAACTGACTCACTGACACGTATTAAGGTACGTGTAGATTGGTTTCAAACAACTTTTCAAAAAAACATCGCTGATAAGTATTAAGTGTAAGTATTTTTTTTACCTAGTCCGTGTGGTGACGGATTAAAAATACGGAATGTCACCACCCCATATCATCCCATGGGTGTCGTAAGAGCCGACAGAGGGAGCATATTATGCAGAGAACAGCACTGTAAGAGAAGGAAAACTCGATACAAACCATATACCAACTCGTTTGGCCAGCAGAGTCTTATAGTAGGCCATTTCCTCCTTTCAAAGGGGAGGCCTAGTCCAGCAGTGGACTGTTAAAGGCTGATGATGATTATTTTTTTACTTCTAGACTGCCTAGTCAAGGCATGTTGGCAGTGTAGTCTTACTTGGAAACTGCTCCCAATGCCATAAGAGTATGGCCACGTCCACAGGAGCACAAAAGCAAAATGCGAAGGTTAAACGCACGCAACTAGATCCGTCAGAACTAGACAGTCCGAGCCGCTAAATCGTATCTTATGAGCTTTACTCTGAAAAAGATCTTAGTCTATACAAAACAGAAAACAAAATTAAGCTAGGTTGCTTGGATCGATTGTAAATCAAGTTAGAATGAGGGCGGCCACGCCGAGCGTACAGTGTCAAATTATGTGAGCAAAGTTCGACGGTTTTGTTGCAATCGAAAGCAAGCGAGCGGTTAAAAAAATCATATATCACATTTCATCTCTAAATTTTACAGAACTTTGAATATAACCCTCTTATAATAATCCTAGTAGAGAAAAACTCTAGTGGGGCTGTGTCATCCAGTGTAAAAGGTCCATTATATCAAATATCAAACACAGACTGATAAAAGGTTTGGCGCCGCGAGGAATTATATCGATTAGGTAAACTATTAGGACAGACAATACTGTTAAACACATTTAAGGACGACTTAATACGTCACAACGCTTATCGTTTTGTAACCTGAACCTTGGTTAGTAGCGATTTTTTTATTTTTGTTTGTGGCAGGCATCTACGAGCTTAATACTACTTCATCATCAAGCAGCACGGAGTCTGGTAATGTGCCCGGTACGGCAATAGGCTCGCCCCCTATTACGTGGGAGCGTGGGACCTAAAAAATCATGGCGAAATGTGGGTGTAATATTACACCTCTGCCTACCCTTTCCCCCGAAGGGGTATGTAAAGGTGTAAGGTGTTATAGACTCACGCCTATCCCCATACAGGCGTGAGTCTATAAAAAAAAATATCGATATAATACATCTGAAACGCAATCGCGTTTGTATTTCATTATTCACATTGCTTTACCACAATAACTCACTACCACGTGGGCAGAGCCGCGGGCTACCTCTAGTAATTACATATAGAACGATTACACCATTATTACAGTGCAGTGTAAGAAGCTTACAAAGTTGCGGAACAGATCATCGCTTATCTCGTATTTGTTTCCCATTTATAATTAATCGGAAATGACGAATATATACAACATTGTTTTATAGGAAATATTACGACCATATCCGTCAAAACTGTGATAATAAGTATAAATTGTAAATAGTGTTATTATATTATTAATGAGGGTGTTTCATATTTCTTCTACCACCAGACGGCGCTTAGTATGCGTCAGGTCCAAACAGCTGTCAGATATGTACAGACGCGTACACACACACAATACAAAACAAACACAAACGTACGAAAATATAGAGGCTTTGACAGTTTTGACAGGTTTCTGGACCTGATTCCTCAGTGCTGCCGCATAGTGAGCGTCATTTCAAGAGACCCTCATTGCTATACGCACTTTGAAAAATCCATTCTTGCAGGGTGTTACAAACATTTAATCAACAGACACACAGAACACCCAGACATTTGTGAATCACACACAGTGTTGAGTCGTGTGGGAATCAAACCTACGACAATCAGCGGGAGGCGACCGTTTACACCACAACGACATACGTGCAGTACTTCTTGTAGAAAAACTAGAGGATGCCCGCAACTACATTCCACATTGTATTTTAATTTCTGACCGGGAATTTCGGTTTCTTTTTATAGTAATAGGCGGCAAACGAGCATACGGATCGCCTGATGGTAAGCAATTACAGCCGCCCATGGACACAAGCAACACCACAGGAGTCACAAGTGCGTTGCCGCCCTATGGGGTTGAGAAAGGGATAGGAGGAGGAGTGTGATAAGGGACAAGAAATAGGGGATAGAGCCTCCGGCACTCTCACTCACCGAACGAAACGCAACAGGTTAAGTACTGTTACTTTACGTCGATTTTCTGTGAGAGGGTAGTACTTCCCCGGTCGAGCCGGCCCATTCATGCTGAAATCAGCAAGGCTCTAGCCTAGAAACCCCTAGAAGCCACTCCGACATACGTGCAGTACTTCTTGTAGAAAAACTAGAGGATGCCCGCAACTACAACCCACATTATATTTAATTTCTTTTTGGGAATTTCGGTAAATGCCTTCGTAGTGCACACCTACGGTCCCCAAGGAACATACATGCCAAATTTCAGCTTCTTACACTCAATATGATTGCCTGTGCGTTGTTTGACAGTCACACTCACAGTAACGCAAACATTTAATATCCAGACTAGATGATGGTTAAACCCGCGTTATTTGAGGCTACTGCTCCGCTCCCGTGGCTCATAGCGTAATGTTATAGGTATAACCTATAGCCTTCCTGGATAAATTACCTATCTAACACTGAAATAATTTTTCAAATCGGACCGGTAGTTCCTGAGATTAGCGCGTTCAACCAAACAAACAAATTCTTCAGCTTTATATATTAGTATAAGATAAAGTCGACGAATCAATCCAATCATATCTCTTCTTCATTCTCTTTACAATGCAAGCTCGTTTCAAAGCATTGTTATCTTGGCGTGTATCCAGAACGCCTCAGATTTGGTCAGATAACGTTTGTTTATATTTACACGATGCAAATTGCGTCATCGATGGCTTGTTTTGACTGGATGTTTATGTCTGTTAACTATGTTTATGAAACTCAATATGTTATTTATTATGTTGTTTAAAGGTTCGTTGGTGAATACGCTTTTCCTGCCATATTTTGAAGCGTAAGTATAAAATAACCGAACTACTTTTTGAATTGTAAATTTAGATATATATTAAAAATAATACAATCTAGTTAGTATTTTTTGGTCTTAATAAGAACATTACATAGCACTCTCAGCGTGTCTTGGTTTGCCGCTCTTATTAGATCGATCAAATTAAGCAATGCTTGCAAACGTCACCACTTGGACACCCATTAAATCCCGCGCGTGACATTTACATCAGAGAGTGCTTAGGAGGACAAGAATCATTCAACTATGTCGGAAGCCTCCGGGAGGTCTGAAAACTCCGACACAGGATAAAAATAACTTTATCACGGGTGTATTTACGGGTACAACACGTATTACTGAGAATAAATTAATTTATTATGAAAAACAAATATTTGCAAAATAAATATTTTACACTAATATCTTCACTATTGTTACTTCCGTTCGTCTAGAGAAGATAAGTCCATATACAAAATCTGTCACGATTTATCCCCAGTTATATCTTCTAACTATTGCCCCCGTGTGTATCAACCTTGTCTATGTCGGGGTCACAGAATATAGGTCAAGTCATAGCGGTACACGATGCGACAATGCACTGAGCTGTATGACTCAGTGGTTAAAGTAGTCATGTAGTACTGGGTTTGATGCATGTAAGGTCTGATTTATTAGTCTTATAAATAACCGATATTATTTTGTCTTCTATACACATAAATAAAATTCGAGTGTCTGTTTGTAATATTAAAATAACCGCTTTTTACTGAATGCATATGGGTGTATACATGGTACATATACCGTTTTTGTTTTTTTGATGTCTGTCTTTCTGTTTGTTCTCGCTAATCTCTGGAACGGCTGGACCGATTTTGACGGGACTTTCACTGGCGTAAAGCTGATTTACCAAGGAGTAACTTAGGCTAAATTAACCGGGTACGCGAAGTAGTTCCCTTAGGACGCGTGTGAAACGGCGGGAAACAGCTAGTCTTAAATAAAGAAAGTAGACAAGTCATAGTCGCGACAATATGCGGTCAGGCTGTGGTAACGACATGGCTACGACTACAAAATTTTGTCGTTAGCACATTGTACTTGTGGTTGCTTGTCGCTGAGTGGTTGCGTAGTGTTGTGGTGTGGTTGTGGTTCCTATGACTGGCTTCTAAGAGGTAATGTAGCTTTCTCATGTTTTCAGTTCTCAGGGGTCAACTTTGTATTCTTACCAGATATCGCAGAAAATTAGATCTTATACTAATATATAAAGCTAGAGTTTGTCGTTGTTTGATTGAACGCGCTAATCTCAGTAATTACTGGACCGATTTCAAAACTTCTTTCGGTGTTAGACTGCCCATTTATCGAGATAGGCTATAAGCTATATAACATCACGCTATGAGCGACGGGGCAGAGCAGAAGCCTTAAATAACGCGGGTGTAACCGCGGGCTCATCTAGTTTTCAATAAAGCGACAGTATTCTATACCAAAGGAATTTTGGGCAAAGGGTTTGAAGTCTTTAAAATGTTTCCAGGTAGTAGAGCCTAGCTGATTTCAGTATGAATGGGCCGGCTCGACCGGGGAAGTACTATTACCCTCTCACAGAAAATCGACGTAAAGTAACAGTACCTAAACTGTTATGTTTCGTTCGGTGAGTGAGAGTGCCGGAGGCCCTATCCCCTATTCCTTCTCCCTCAACCCACTCCTCATCTTAACCCTTTTCCCCAACCCAAGGGGCGGTAACGCACTTGTGACTCCCGTGGTGTTGCTTGTGTCCATGGGCGGCGGTAATTGCTTACCATCAGGCGATCCGTCTGCTCGTTTGCCGTCTATTACCATAAAAAAAAATTAAAACGAGTGTCTATACAGGCGGTTCTCTAAGATTGTTTATATTTTGTCACCAGTATAGCTAAGGTGTGATGTGGAATTACCCAAAACCTCGCTGTGGATATCATGACAGTTGAAGTTTTCTCTGTGCTTTATACGTACATAGACTCACGCCTGTTTCCCCGATGGGGTAGGCAGAGGCATATTAAACGCCCACTTTTCGCCAGTGTTTTGATCCCACGTAATAGGTGGCGAGCCTATTGCCGCTTATTGGGACATTTTGTTTGCCAGAGCCTCGTCCGTTGATCGGCAGGTGCACCACTTGCAGGTGAAGTTGGCTTGGGACTCTAAGTTCTTGGTGGGAACCCTATCTGTGCTTTATGAGTGTCAAAATTCAGTTTCACTGCACGATTGGCGTAGTGGTTCAAGCAGTCGCCTCGCCGCTGGACACTGCGCCGAGTGTTGTGGGTTCGATTCCCACACGAGATAACACTTTGTGTGATCCATAAATTGTTGTTTCGAGTCTGGGTGTTTCATTGTGTCGGTTGGTTGTACGTTTGTAAAGTCCCCCGCGACACAGGATTTAGTCCTAGTGCGGGAGTTGTCTTTAAAAAAAAGAAAAATCCATAGTCACTACTGCTGAACCTCGTTACACAAGTGATGATAGGAAATATTCAGGCACTATTCCTGTGATTGAGTTGTAGTTTTTTATTTTATTTATATTTATTTATAGACTCACCCCTGTATCCCCGAAGGGGTAGGCAGAGGCGTAATATTACACCCATATTTCGCCATGAATTTATAGGTCCCACGTAATAGGGGGCGAACCTGCCGTTACTGGGCACATCACCAGGCTCCGTGCTGCTACTGAGAATTCGAAAAAACCCAGTAACACTTTTTCCCGACCCGGGAATCGAACCCGGGACCTCCGATCAGCAGTCGCATACGCTATCCACTGGACTACGTAAACATCCTTCTAGAGTTGGCAAATAGCAGCAGCTAACTCGAAAAGCTCTTCAGATTAAGACACCTGTACATAACTCGGATTCACCACAGCTTACCGAAGTACGCCAAGCTCTTCTCACCATAGTAAATTCATATTTACGATACACAAACGGAAAAACACGGTTACGTGCCGAACACTTGAATTGTGACGCGAGTAATAAATCTTAATGCAATGTAATTAATCATTATTCGGTTACGCCATTTTTAAAACACAATCAGGGTTTAACCTCTCATGAAAATAAGCTTTCAAATACTTTCAACGTCAAACACACACACAAACTAATTCAAGAGAGCGCGATTTACCGCTAATTCAATATTCGATCTATATTTTTTTTTGTTTTTGACATAAACACGAATCTCGAATCTCGAAATCTATGGATCTGTTACTATAAAAGCCCGAAGTACGGTCAATCTTAAGATTTCCCTGTATATCCTAAGATTTACCAGCATGAGTTGGTAAATGTCCGAATTGTTAAATAAAAAAAACTAAGTTGACGGAGTATTTTTGGGTTAGGGTCAAAAGAGAACCTAACAGAACCGAGTTACTTGAGTTACAGTCTCTCCTAATCTTACTAACAACTGTTGAAAATAATGACTTTTGGATATACTGGGAAATGCTAAGATTTGCTGCACTTCGGGGTTTCATATCGATCGAATTGAACAGACTGTCTCGTTGTTCTCGCGGCATAAACGTGCGCGTGGGATTGGGTGGTCGTGGGTTCGATTCCCGGGTCGGGCAAAGTGTTATTGAGTTTTTCCGTTAGGAAATTCTCAGTAGCAGGAGTCGGTAATGTGCCCGGTACGGAGATAGGCTCGCCCTCTATTACGTGGGAGCGAAAAATTCATGGCGAAATCATCATCCTCTTAGCGTTATCCCAGTATTGATCTGGGGTCCGCTTTCTAGTCTAACCGGATTTGGCTGAATATTAGCTTTTCCACAGAGCTACTGCCTGTCTGACCTCCGCAACCCAAAGGGATAGCGATATTCCATGGTTTAGACTAGTGTCAGTTTATTTAGTAGGTACTGACGCCCTGTAACGACTGTCAAAGATCTTCATGACAACCGGGACCGACGGCTTAACGTGCTCTCCGAGGCATGGGACAAGCGATAATTAACAATTCAATACGCACATAACTCCGAAAAGTCATTGGTGCGCGCCGTGGATTCGAACCCGATACCCTCTGCATGGCAGTCTGTTGGTATATCCACTCGGCTATCGCTGCCTGCTGGCGAAATGTGGGTGTAATATTACCCTTTGGGGATACAGGCTTGAGTCTATAAAAACAAAATACCCGTTGGAATATTGAAACCGCCCGTTAGCCAGTGTGTCATGAACTGTAGTTCTAGTTGTCGTAGTTGTGATTTGTTTGAAATCGCCATTTGTACCAAGCAATTTTGGAGACAAGTACGTCCGTTGTGCATTAGTCTATAAATATAATGCGGATAAGGCCAGGACTTAACTTCAATGTATATCTTTTTATAAGGCCCATAGCAAAATTATATTAATAAATAAAAACAACAAGAGCTTCTTTCATAGATGGTTTAAACTAGAGTTAATCTCAACAGGTTCTAGAATAAATCTAGGGTTATATTTAGTCGTAGTTCTAAACCTAGTAAAAGGTCTTCTGCCAATAATACAAAACAAAGACTATTTGTTTTGTATTCTGGCCAGAGGGCGCAGGCAAGTGACACAGACATATCTCTATTCACTAAGTATGAAAATAACATACTTACGCCTTCAATATGACACGTGGTCGACGCAGAACGAATAGCTTATGGTACTATGGCAACCTTTTTTTAGGGTTCCGTAGTCCACAAGGAACCCTTATAGTTTCGTCATGTCCGTCCGTCTGTCCGTCCGCAGCCTAGCTCAAAGAGGCCTGGTGCTAGAAAGCTGATATTTGACATGAATATAGACATAAGATATTGCAACAAAACTGTAGAATAAAATTTAGGAAAATATTTTTTTTAAGGGTATCTCCCCTACATAATATAGTGGGGTAGATTATTTTTTTGGTTGAGTACCCCATCGTGTGGGGTATCATTGGATAGGTTTTAATAAAATATTATTAGTTTGCTCAAATCATTTTTCGATCAAGTGATTGGTTTGTCAAATATCAAGCTTTGAAATCAAAAAAATTTGTTAGACTCAAGTGTCCCCCCCCCCTCTCTGCCGGCTAAACTATTAAATTGGAAGAGGTGAAAAAAATCACAAATGTAGTACATATAATCAATTTTAATTTAAAAGGAAAACTATCTCGGCTAAGTATATATCACTAGTTTACGAGTAATCGTCGGTTAACTTATAAATACCTATTTCTGTGAGTTTACATTGGGCGCGCTGGCTTAACCTATACCTACGTACTTTGGTATGTAATGTACTACGGTACTACGTATGTATAGTAGTAGTACATCTTGGAAACCACATTTTATGTTTACAATACATAACTGGATACATACCTAGTATTTTTCTAAACAAAACTTAGGTACTTATAATAGTGTTATTAAAATTATTTTTTCAGCAAAATAAACAGTCGGATTTGTTGTACATTAATACCCTTTGCAGCAAGTCATTATGGGCAAATACGGAACCCTACATTGCGCGTGGCCCGACACGCACTTGGCCGGTTTTTTTAATAGCCTACTCCAGCCATACTCAAAGTGTTCTCCGCGGAGCCCCAGGACTCCGCGAAGCATCTCTAGGGGCTCATAGTAAAATAATGGTTTTAAAGTGCACGGAGGACTCGGCTTTGTTTTATTTTAGGGTGCCGCCAAATATTTGGTTAGGTACCGAATAGGGTTCCATCTGTAAATAAGTTTGAGAACAGCCGGCCTACGCTATCCCACTGCTGCACAAAGGCCTCCCCCAGATCTTTCCATTCCTGCTTGTCGCATTCAATCTCAAGCCAGCTCTAGTGGTACCAATATAATTACAGAGATATTAAAAATTGGGCAAGTGCGAGTCGGACTCGCGCACGAAGGGTTCCGTACCATCATCAATAAAAGAAAATCACGTTTGTTGTATGTATACTTAAATACTTTTTAAGTTTCTACCTGTTTATTAAGATCGAGTAACAAATTGCTTAAAAATTACGTTTGTTGTATGGGAGCCCCCCTTTATTATTATTTTTTTTTAATTTAATTATTTATTTTGAAAGATAATATACAACTACATATTCTGTGAAAATTAAAAGCGTCTACCTGTTACAGTTAGTAATTTTGAGCAAAAAATACGAAAAAAAACATGTTTTTTGTATGGGCCCCCCCTTAATATTTTTATTTTTTTATTTTTAGTATTTGTTGTTATAGCGGCAACCAAAATACATAATTTGTGAAAATTTCAACTTTCTAGCTATCACGGTTTATGAGATACAGCCTGGTGACAGACAGACGGACAGCGGAGGCTTAGTAATAGGGTTCCGATTTTTACCTTTTAGGTACGGAACCCTAAAAATGAGAAGCCAATGTCACTTGTCTAAGCCTTCTGTTATGTTAACTACACATGTACGAATCTATGTTTTTAGATTTATTTACTTGAAGATTGTTTGCACAAGTCTAACATATCAAAACATCTGCTAAGTAAATTGTTTAGAAAAAATACACAAGATGTGGTCTTTGAATTGTAAACAGAGTTGACGCAAGCTCTTGAGTTTTTGATTGTTCATCCTACGTCAATATGTTCATGGAAAATACCATAAGTCTAGCATATAAAAAAACAGAAGTGGAAACCTAGTGGTAGACCAATAGACTGACAATTTCCAAGCATTTCTTCCTTCACGGTCTCAACCTTGGACCATGAAGTGGTCTTCAAATCTGAATAAAGAATCCGGACAGACTAAATCACGGGAAAGGCGCGTGGCTCTTGCGATTTCTCTTTCCCGCGCGCTTAATGTAGACTCCCTACAAACTTGTTCTTTAGCCTCTCTCCCTATTCAGCGTTACTGTCCTAGTAGTTCTTTCAGTACAGCTAACATCGCAAGTACGGCTTCCTCGCTGACTTTGTCTCCTTCTTTAGGTTGATTCGCGTCGCGTGCTAGTTGTTCGCAAATCTTCGCGAACAAGTAATTCTTAATTCTTCGCTTTGGAGTTTCTATTTTACGAACAGTCAGTACCCTCCTGGCGGGGTAACGGCAAAGTAAGTTAAACGTGATTCGCGTGGCCCCGCCAATACGGGATGGCTCACGCCGCTCACGGTCACCGCGTTGGTTTAGTGGTTACGTCCCGAACACCTGGAAGGTCAACTCACCCTCAAGCTCTTTTTCTGCCCAAGAGACGAACGCAGGATGTGATGATTATTCCACCCTAAAGACAAAAACATAAAAATGACTGTATTCTAAAATATTGTAATATTGGTTCAAGTCTTAGAATACAACTATGACATTTGGTTGCGGATTTGCTAATTAAAGACAACTCCCGCAGTAAATAAATTTCCAGATTACGAACACCAATTTATGGATAACACAAAGCGTAGTAACCATTTTAGAATTGAAACTACAATACGTCAGAAGTGGCAAAGCATCACCATCACTTTGCCAGAACATTTGCCCAACCAGATAATCAAACTACAGTCACAGTCAAATAATCCATACAGTCGTTCGACGAACGCGTCTAGACGGGTCAATCGTGCGGGGGACAAGAGGTGAGACGCGGGAAGAGCGGTACCTACTTACGTATATCACTTTAGTTCCTAACTAGGTACATGTTTTTGGGGGCTGGCGCGTGCTTGTTTTTTGTTCGTTACTTATTTATTTGTTTATGAATATTAATTAAGATGGTACATACGACTTGTGCTGTGAGACATTGCAATTCTTCATGCTTCATTTAAAGATTTAAAAAATAAGCATTTAAAAAATCTGCGATTTCATCAATTTACTTACACAAAAAATTAAAATTTCATTAATTTTAATTGTTTATATTATTTTGAAACGTATGTATATACCTGTATCCACTTAAAATAATGTGCACGTACCCACTAATCTACTAACTTTTTACAATATCTCATGTCTGGCCAAATCTAATACTAATATATAAAACTGAATAGTTTGTTTGTTTGTTAGAAAGCGCTAATCTCAGTAACTACTGGTCCGATTTGAAAAATTCTTTCAGTGTTAGATAGCACATTTATCGGGGAAGACTATAGGTTACATAACATCACGCTATGAGCGACGGGAGCGGAGCAGTAGCCTTAAATAACGCGGGTGTAACCGCGGGCATCCTCTTGTCACAGAATAAAGTAGTAATTACTGTACGTAAACAACATGGCAGACGTAAGAAAATAAGCGTTGTAAGGTAATATTCGATTCAAGCGTGATTTTAATTTCATGCAATAAGTACCTAACCTAGTGCCTTCGTATTAGGTAAGTGTACCTATCAAATATTAATATGTATCTTGGTAACGGCGCGTCCTAGCTAAAAAATAACCATATTTTTGGCCCCCTTTTACAAACCCCACACATGTTCTCAGTAATCTTATAGCCCGGTCACCCATCCATAAAATGACCTTGATTTCTATGGCTTTACCTTAACGTAGTTTGCTCGAAAATAGATCTTCAAAATACTTCATATCGATAACATAGGCTCTGCAAGCGGATCCCATGGTTGCCCATCCATTAAACGACCGCTATATCAATCGCTTTATTTTAACTAGGTTTGTACGATAACCACCTAGTATATCTGAAAAAATGCTTCATATCCTTAACCGCCTCCTACAACACTTGCGGTATGAAATAGATGCTGACTGACACTTTGTATGCAAAGCTGTCACCGCAAGTGCAAACTAAATGCAAACTGTTTTATAATAATTATTCATCGTTAATTATTTTCATATAATAAATAAGTGATTTACACTATAATATTCATGTAGCGTAGCAATTGTTATATTTTTCTAAAATAAATAGACGGTGTTTGAATAAGTAGGTATTGTTTAAATGTGGCAGCCCTAGCCTCCTTACCCTTGTCTAGACGTTGTCGGCTATTTCTTCGAGATCAAAGGCGTCAAACTACTGTATGTCTTTATATACTGTGCTACAGTCCTCTCTAACACAAACACAACCTTACACCTCTATAACAATCTACAAAACGGTTTAAAGTTAAAACAAAATGGCTGACTAATAGCTTAAACAGAACATGTCAAGGCTGACGAGGCATAGATAAGGATTGTTTATCAATCGTTTATCAGTTACCGATAAGTTCGCTCGTAAATCGTCTTAACGAGACTGCAGGCATGACATCAGTGGAAACAAACCATAAAAATACGGTGTTTACAGCTTGCTTAGATAAAATTATAGTTGTGTAGCAAAAAAAGGCAGTATTTTTGGAAGAAATAATGACACTATCCATACACATAAATAAAATTGGAGTGTCTGTTTGTAATATCAAAATAAACGCTTTTTACTAAATGCATGAAATGGATGTATACACGGTACATATACAGAAATGAAAATTTTTACAATTTTTGTCTGTCTGTCTGTCTGTCTGTTTGTTCTCGCAAATCCTTGGAACGGCTAGAGCGATTTTGACGGGACTTTCACTGGCGGATAGCTGCTGTACCAAGGAGTAACTTAGGCCATAAATTAACCGGATACGCGAAGTAGCGGGAAACAGCTAGTTACAAAATAAAATTAAACATAAAAAACATTTATCCGATTATTTTTATACTACTCTCTTATCTATACTTATATTATAAAGCTGACGAGTGTGTTTGTTTGGTTGTTTCATCGCGCTAAGCTCAGGAACCACTAGTTCGATTTAAATAATTATTTTCGTAATGGATAGCCCATTTACTGAGGAAGGCTTTAAGCTATTTAACATCACGATATGAGCGATGGGTGCGGAGCAGTAATCTTAAATAACGCGGGTGAAACCGCGGGCTCAGCTAGTGGCAAATTAAGTCGAGATCGTGAGGAATCTTTCTTAACCAACAGACTCAACTAACCACTTACTCAAAAAACAGACTCAGAATCAAAAACCGGCCGTGCGTGTCGGGCTAAGCGCAATGTAGGGTTCCGTAGTTGCTCATAATGGCCATGATTGATAATAACTTCTGTTTCACATGGGACTAAAAACGGGCATCTTTAAGATTAAGCCAGCGCTCCCAATGTAAACTCACAGAAATAGGTATTTATAAGTTAATTGACGTTTACTCGTAAACTAGTGATGTCTACTTAGCCATGATAGTTTTCCTTTTAAATTCGTTATATGTACTACATTTGTGATTTTTTTCACCTCTTCCAAATTAATAGTTTAGCCGGCAGAGGGCCGGCAGACATTTGAGTCTAACAATTTTTTTCACTTCAAAGCTTGATATTTGACAAATCAATCGCTTGGTCGAAAAATGATTTGGGCAAACTAATAATATATTTTTAAAACCTATCCAATGATACCCCACACAATGGGGTACTCAACCAAAAAGAAATTCAACTATACATGTAGGGGAGATACCCTTAAAAAAATATTTTCCTAAATGTTATTCTACAGTTTTGTTGCAATATCTTATGTCTATATTGATGTAAAATATCAGCTTTCTAGCACCAGGCGTTTTTGCGCTAGGCTGCGGACTGACAGACGGACGGACATGACGAAACTATAAGGGTTCCTTGTGGACTACTAACCCTAAAAAGCTGTGGATCAGACAAATTGTTGTGTTGAAAATACTGTGAATGAACTTACTTATTCAAGAGTTCCCCATTACCCAGTTCCCCATTATTCATCATCATCAGCCCTTAACAGTCCACTGCTGGACTAAGCCTCTCCTTTGAAAGGAGGAATTGGCCTATTATACCACGGAGGCCAAACGGGCTGGTATAGGGTATGTATCAAGTTTTCTTTCTCTTACAGTGGTGTTCTCTGCATAATATACTCTCTCTGTCGGCTCTTACGACACCCATGGGATGATATGGGGTGGTGACAATCCGTATTCTTAATCCGCCACCACACGGACGTTATTGCCCCATTATTGCCAACCAGCAACTAGCCATCATGGTGGACTATGGCCCGACCCTTCTCATAGATAGTAAGAAGAGGTCAATGTCCAGCAGTGGGACAGTTTACATATACAGAGCTGATGATTATTATCTTCATTGAAAAACAATCAATCTATTTGACTCATCTGAGAAGCAGGCCAAAATATCCTTTACCCTAAACTCAGGGCATCATTCTAGATATAAGCCCCAAGTGACACAAAAATCAAAGTGAATGCAATGATAGGAATAAATGATCGTGTGCATAACATTTATCACAATCATGTCAACCTAAAAACGTCTGCCGTCCCCCTCAGACCACCGGCGTTAAAGGGGGAGAGGTGATAAACATATCATGGTCATGTTTTGGGAGTATTTAACCTAGATATCTGGCTAGTGTCGCTAGTGACCCTGGCTGCTTTGCTGGAAGTTATGGATTCCATTCCCATCTATTACAAACCTACCAAATTGTTGACCAAATATAATTATTGAGCCCGCGGTTACACCCGCGTTATTTAAGGCTACTGCTCCGCTTTTGTGGCTTGACCTGTTACCAGTAGTGCTTGATATTAAGGCGTTCAACCAAATAAACAAAGAATATTCAATAGCAAAGACGCATTTAACATGTCATAATCTACAAACTAATGCAAACCACAGATAATGCTATTATGTACTAGTACCAATATTAATATTTACGTAACGGGTTTGTATGAGGTTATTTTTTTAAAAGGAAGGTAAAAATCTTTTCTTCCTCCTAACTTCTCGGTATTGGTTAAACCACCCGTGGTTACATGTTGTCCAAAAGTCCAGGCCCCATCCCCTATTGCTGCTCCCTCATCATACTTCTTCTCCTATTCCTTTTCCCAACCAATAGGGCGCCATACTTGTGACTTGAGAATGTAGAAGATATTGAAAGAAGAGTTAATGCAGGTAATAGAGTGAATGGAGCTCTGAAGGAGTTTATGAATAGACAAAACGTGTCCAAAAAGGCACGTTTGGCTGTGCGTAGAGGGGTGTTAGTACCTACTCTTATGTATGGTAGTGATAGTTGGATATGGCAGAAGAGTCATGAAAGTAGAATAAATGCTGTAGAAATGAGAGCACTGAGAAGTATGTGTGGTGTCTCTCTGACTGACAGAGTAAAGAATTGTGTGATAAGAGAGTGTTGTTGAGTTTGTAAAAGAAGATATAGTGACAAGCATCGAGAAAGGTATGCTAAGATGGTTTGGGCGCGTGGAGAGGATGGATGACGAAAGACTGACCAAGCAGATATATAAGGCAAGTTTGGAAGGGACAGGACGAAGGGGAAGACCTAGGCGGACGTTCTCTGACCAGATTGGAGACATCCTAAAAACAGGACAGGTGAGAAGTACCCTGAACAGAAGAGCATGCATCTGATGGGAGTAAATGAAGCAAGAGAGATATGTCAGGATCGTTGCAAATGGCGTTCCGTAGTCTCTGCCTACCCCTCCGGGAAACAGGCGTGAATCTATGTATGTATGTATGTATGTACTTGTGACTTCTCTGGTGTTCCTTGCGTCTCTGGCCAGCGGTAAGAACTTACCATCAGGCGCTTTCACCTTTTATCCGTCTACTCTTTTGCCGCCTACTTTATAAATAAGACCAGAGCAAATATAAGGTATTTCACCTTTATTTTAAAATAATCTCGTGATTATGACCCGTTACAAAATTATTACCAGATATTATAGTTGAAACTATTTATTACTCAAAGCTAACCAAATCCCTAAGCAAAAAAACTAAACTATCTACTCTAAAAATCAACTACGCCCCATTGAATTTAATCTATCAAAAAAATAAATTGAAAGGTCAATATGTTGCGCATTTGGCCAAATCCCTTCCTTAAAAAAACCAAAACGGGAACAAAACAAACTTAATATAACAAAATAACAATTAGTACGCCTTTTATAATTTACGAGGGGCTCTATCAAGTATTAGTTCAAAAGCTATTGTGTGGATTCTCCCTAATGTTTGGATAAGGTGAATTGGGAAAGAAATAGAAACCGTAGGGTGCATAGATCAGAATTAATTCATAGGTTATTTAAACTAGGATTGAATTATGCTACAGGTATGAATGGCAAAGCGGTTAAATTTGTCACACTGCTTAATTTAATGTTTGTATATGCTGAATTTGGCAAGAAATAGAACGAAACGTATTGTGTGAAAATCTTTCTAACATTCGACAAACAAACACTATGAATTAATGTATTCTATGAATATCACGCGTTAAGAATGGCATCAGTGATGTTGTCAAGAAGGCCGCGAAATTAAAGTGGGATTGGGCAGGTCATATTTGCAGAATGCATCCCGAAAAATTGGCACATATCGCCACTTGGTGGACACTGGAGGGACGTCGTGGTCGAGGTAGACCCAAGAAACATTGACGAGATGAGCTGGATGCCTTCTCAAATACTCGGAAAGTAACAGCTGGAGACAGGGACCTTTGGAGAAGTGTAGGGGAGCTTTGCCCAACAATGGGACAGTATAGGGTAAAAAAAAAATTAACATTTATTTATTTATTTATTATCTTTATATACACATAAAGGTATAAAGGTGGACTTAATGCCTTAGGCATTTTCTGCCAGTCTACCTTAGAGTGGTGCAGAGATTAATGGTAGGTGTATTTTAGAAGTGAAGTTAGACTTATATATCAAATTGTGGAAAGCATAGAGCCTTGTCTCGTGTAGGTATCGAATTCACAGTACAGTGCAATGCTAAAAGACAACGCGATCTTTAAAACCGCTGCACCAACTGTGGCGATGAGAAATTCATTTATAGATACGATTGACTTGACAACTACGCAAAACAATTCCTCTATATTTTTTACAGATAGCATTCAAGCGCTCGTCTTTTATTTTACTGCGGAATTCAATATTTGAAATATAGATAGATTTGTAGATTTTAGATTCGTTTTTGACAGTTTTTGACATAAGCTCCATACAAAATATGTCAAACACGAACCTAAAATCTACAGATCTATCTATAGTTCGAATATTGAAAATGGCCGGACAACTCCTTCTTTTTTGCTCTCTTTTTTACACTCTCTGTGCGGTCTATTCTAATGTCAAAAACATGACATTTTTATTTATACCAAACCAATTTGCGAACTTACCCCAGTCGGCCAAAAATCACCTCTCTCTACCCTTCTTGCAGCCGTATTATATGACCCTTGAATCTAGCACAATGGGGATTAACCATGGGGGCCCATACACCTGGCCGTCGCGTGCCCCTTTATAATCCGTCATAAATTGAAAACGTTTGCGTAGATCAATATTGTGAGGGCATTTTGCCATTTTTTGGACTGATTTGAATATTATTTTATGAGTTATTATAGTTTTGAAACTTTTTATTTTATGGCCTTGTATTTCATTAAGTGTTACGCTATTGAAATTGAACAGTGTCTTGAATTTTATTGCCGTTGTTATTTGATGGCATAGAACCAGCATCTTCACGGATAGTCGTGAAATTGTAATGTTATGCCAGAGCGTTATCGAAGACTATCCCTTGAAGCCCGGGGTCCGCTTTCTAGTCTAACAAGATTTGACTTCGTATTTTAGCTTTCGTACACAGCGACTGCCGTCCGGTCCCTTCGAATAGGTTAGCTAGTTTGTTTTTTTTTTTAAAGAGAAAAGGCGAACAGACAGATTGCCTGATGGTAAGCAATTACCGCCGCCCATGGACACAAGCAACACCACAGGAGTCACAAGTGCGTTGCCGCCCCTTGGGGTTGGGAAAAGGTATAGGATGAGGAGTGGGATGAGGGAGAAGGAATAGGGGTTAGGGCCTCGGGCACTCTCACTCACCGAACGAAACGCAACAGTTTAAGTACTGTTACTTTACGTCGATTTTCTGTGAGAGGGTAGTACTTCCGCGGTCGAGCCGGCCCATTCATGCTGAAATCAGCAAGGCTCTACTACCTGCAAAATGCTGGACTAGCGCAGTATATTTGAGGGTACTGACTACACAAAACGACTTTTCTTGATAGCCCGGAGCGACGATATAAGTTAAAATCATGTAGTCGGTAATAGGTTATACCAGCTACGCCCCCACATTTTATTTTAATTTAACCGTTTTTGTCGTATCCGCCAGGAATTTTGGGAAATCCTTTCTAAGTGTACCCCTACGGTCCCCAAGAATCACATTATGTCATATTTCAGCTTTTTGCGCCCAATAGCGTTATGGCCCTGTTAGTCAGTCAGTAACGCAACAATATTGTACCTATTTATTTTTAATACACTGAATTTTCGTTAAAAGTTCAACATTTCAGTTTAATTATCTTTCCAAGCCAAAAGCAACGCTTTTTAAACACAGTTAATTGACGGACATGACAAAGACTAATTATAAATTAGTATCGTATATCAAAAGGAATCAGATACTGTCTGTTACTGGCGCACAAATTGCTCTGTTTTCACAACGGAATGAGCTAGCTCTCACAGTTAGATGAGCGAGGTACTCTTTTTTCCATCATCATTATCAGCCTGACACAGTCCACAGCTGTATAGAGGCCTCTTTTCTCATCATCATTATCATCACGACCATGCTATAGTCCACCGCTGGGTATATGCCTCTTCAACGGCACCATCTCCATTTTTTAGGGTTCCGTACCTGACAAGGTAAAAAAAGGAACCCTTATAAGATCACTTTCTTGTCCGTCTGTCTGTCTGTCTGTCTGTCCGTGTGTCACCACCGATTTTCTCAGGAACGGGTGGACCTAGCAAATTGAAATTTATACCAGATACTATGGTTCCTATTAGGTTTATAAAAATCAGGGTCCTGGGTCAACCCGATAAAAAGATATGGTCAAAATTAGATTTTAGCGTAAACTTGTAAGTACCAAAATTAACCTTAATTTTCAACTTTTTTAAATTTTCGGAATTTTTCCTTTACTTGTGCTGTAAGACCTTGGTTTTAACCAAAATTGACAATTCTAGGTCAACCGTAAGTACCCTATAGGTTTTGGGTCGAAAACCTATATGGTAGATCCCGTTGAACTAGAATCACGAAATTTGGCCAAAAGCAGGGTCTTACAGCACCCCCTCCGTGGGATCTCCACCTTGTCGTGGTGGGGGGGCTCAGTAACCGTGGGTTTGCGTCGTTGCGTCGCGGTGGGGCCGCAGAGGAAGAGGAGATGCGGTGTTGCGTTGCCGTCCTCCCTATCCTCTGCGGCCGCTGGGTGTTTTGGCGGCGGAGCCCAACACCTTCATCCGCCGCCAAGGGAGTTTCGTTCGGAGCCCGCCTGACCATCTGGAGGGCCAATACCTCTGGAGGGCTAATCGGGGGTAGCGAGGAATGCTTCGGTGAAACCTCACCCTCCGACACATGGGTACATGAGGAGCACGGGTTGGTTTTTAGTCAGTAAGAGTCTGACAGTCCCCTTCGTCCTTCCCCTCCTAGGGCGGAGGGACTCCATGAGGATTTTCCAACCCGACACCAAAATAAAAAAGGGTCTTACAGCATAAATAAAGGAAAAATTACAAAAAATAAAAAAGGGGATTTAAGGGTGTGCCCATACATACATATAGTAGACTCCATTTAAGATAGTCCTCTAAGTTGTATGGGCGCTCATACAGATTTAGAGGACTAGCGTAATTAGCACCAACCTCAAATAAGGTAAAATGCGTACGGAACCCTCAGTTCGCGGGTCAGACTCGCACTTGCCCGAATATTTTTTACTAAGGTCATAATCATCGTCCCAGCGTTATCGCGGTTGCATCCAAGACTTTCGTCTTGGGGCCTGGGGTCCAATTTATATTATGACCAGATTTGATTATTAAAATAACTTAAGCACATCAATTGTCTATACGACGACCCAATAAGAATATTTATTTTTACTGTACTGTGGAGGATAAAGGGTGTGGTGTTCCGCCAACTAGAGGGAGGATCCTCTAGCCAGGCTGGGTGATCGTGCCTGGTGGACTGTCAGTCCCACGAACGTATTTGAGAAGTTCTATATATAGTTGATTGAATCAGGCATTACTAGGCGGAACTCCATTGTAATCTAATGGAAGGAAAGAGGAACCCACCACGCACCCTCGGATTGACCATCCCAACTATTGCAATAGAAAAAGGTTGACAATACCGAACTCCTCTAAAAGGATAAGGTACATAGGAATGGTAAGTGTTCCAGGAAGATAACCTGACTTGCAGTATCCCGCTGTATGAGCTAGCTCAGTTGTTGCCCATCGCTCCTGAGAATGCCTCGTGCAAAGGCGAAACACGTGTCGAAGAATAGTCGGCGCATCATACAGCGGGATACTATAAGTCAGGTATCTTCCTGGAACCCATACCATTACTATATCCCTTATCCTTTTAGAGGAGTTCGGTATTGTTAAAATTTTTCAATTGCAATAATTGGGGTGGTCCATACGAGGGTGCGTGGTGGGTTCCTCTTTCCTTCCATTAAGTTCTATATATACGACTCGGTGTGCGAAGTCTGCTTGCGCGTTTCAGCACTTTGTTTTCCGTCGCATTATGTCCGATAGATGTCACCGAATTGTTGTTGAGACTTCGTCATCGCTCACTAGATGGCCTCAGTTGTATGTATGTAACTACCGCTACAGTACCTTGCTATTCGCACATCATCGAAAACTAAAGTAATCTTTTACACTATATAGCTACGAGTTGCAAATTAATTTTAGTAGGGAATAAATTAACTTAAATATTTTAGTATTTCCTATTACAGAGGTCGTTTAATTCAATATAATGAGTTTGACGAGGAGGACGAAGAATTACTGAGACCGGAAACCTTCTTTTTTATCTTTGTGCGCACTTTCACCAGTCTTCAGCGGCGTTAACGTCGCGGAAAGAACAACAGATTGTTCTATTCACAGTATATCAGCTTCAAATCCACTGCGCGCACCATTGATTTTTCGAAATAATTTAAATTGTTACACATAATATTTACCTTCACCGTTTAACAACAATCGCCGTGTTCATTAATTGTCGGAGCGGAGATGAGCCAAGCTAAGCGAGTAATGTTTCTATCGTACCTCGCCTTACATGAAACACAATACAATGTTTTTGTTCGTGTAAAATTAGCCAGCAAATGTGTGTGAACATGTTAAATGTTTTGTTTATAAAGAAAACACGTGTTTTTTGTATGTGAAACGATGTTTTCTTTCCCTGTTCCGTCGTTTGAGATGAATGGGGTTGACGGGAAGATTGACGTTTGTACTTTCACACAAAACTGGTGGGGCAATTAGGTGTTAAATATGTGATAATTACGCTGGTAAATGAATAGAGATAGGCAGAAGGGTATTGAAATGGTGTGCAATGATGGTGTCATCATCATCAGCCTTTAACAGTCCACTGCTGGACTAAGCTTCTCCTTTGAAAAATTGGCCTACTATACCACGCTGGCCAAACGGGTTGGTATAGGGTTTGTATCAAGTTTTCCTACTCTTGCAGTGCTATTGTCTGCATAGTATGATATGGGGTGGTGACATTCAGTATTCTTAATCCGTCACCACACGGACTTTATGGCGTACCTAGACGTTAAAAAAATTCCTCTCGTCACTATCGATGCAAGTCACCAATGAGTGCAGGCCAAAACAATCTTTTGGCCTGCGCCTACGATACATTATGGCAAAGGTTAGATTCACACATAGAATAAAACATTTTTTGATCCGCACATGCTTCCTGTTGTTGGGGAATTGTACCTATCTAAAATCTAATACGACACACGAATAAGAAAAAACAGTGCGATAGAGTCTAAATAAGGCCATAGTTTCAAAGTGCACTTAATTCTTTTGTACTTTTTGTATAGTTATAATTAACCCCTGCCTATAATTACAGTTTCATCTTCATTCAACATCATCTTGGTCTTAGCGTTATCACTTTTACCGGTTTCCACCCTTTATGTCAACACTGGACCACGGGGTAGGCGAATTCTTGGTGTCAGAACCGAGACCGGCAGCCTTAAGTGCCGTCTGAAGCAAGATAGCGCTGAGATGTAAATGCCTCTTCAAGCGGTCACCCATCCAAGTAGTGACCTCAGTGAACTTTGCTTGACTTTACCAATAAACGGCGAGTTGATTAGATTTCGAACATTACTTACACGTAATGAATACTCCGGAACTAACTTCCTTACCGGGAAATATTGGCGTTCACAATGTTTATGCCTTGATTTTGGCATGTTATTATTCAACATGCTGTTGTAAGAAGTTAGGTAGCATCCATAAGCTATGTGATAACTACCATCAAATCACTTTTATAGTAATTTTATTTTCATGTAGTTTAAAGTTAGAAGAAAATAATTCTTGATGGAAAATTTAACATCTAGAAAAATCTTTCCTGAGAACTTAGTATTATATTTGACCCTTGAGTGTTTTTCATTGCCGATTCTTGCTATGTAAACTGCACGCATTTAGAAAATTCTTTATAGTTGAGTATAGAAGTCTGTTAGGATATGTTACTACCGTATTTCTTAAATGTACAAGTGGTCTCGCGAAGGATGAAGCTCGATCTCTTTGTTTATATCATAGAATAAAATTAAATATGCTGATTGAAGTGTTGACAATGGCAGATTGCTCTCATTAAATTAAATGTATTTTTATTGAAATGAAATAAAATTTATTTTGACTCCACACAACAAGTACTCCTCCTACATAAAAAAAATATACAAATCAGTCATAAGAACAAAAAAAATAAAACATTTACATAACAATTACAACAGAGAGAACGGTAATCAAAAAGAATAACATGCTTATACAGACAGGAGAAGAAAAAAATTGTTCAAGGTCAGGTGAGTGTGGTCAAAAAGGACCTAATTCAGCATGTGCCAGGCGCATACTTAGCTTTATTGATTTTACATAAAATATAACATAATATCTACACCTTACTACGAAAATCTTGACTACGCCAATTACCGTATACCATGTAACGCCAAATAAATAAATAGAAATGAAAACCTATAAAACCCCCTAACTTGCCAAAAGCCATTCATACGTAGTATATGGCTGCTCCTTTACTGATTCATTCATAGGCCAGGCTAGTAAACAAGACGTTAACTTATAAACAATGCTAGTTCGTAAACAATTTAAGTTGTATAATTATAACAGTTTATAAACGTAGTTTATTCGAGGCGCGTGTAAGTTGAAGGCGTACTATCTTACTGAAATGTGGGGTGTTGGGACTATTGCAGTATATTGTAAGTTTTTTGTGTTAAATACATTGTTTGGTAAGTTTTCTGTGCTTGTGTTTTTTGTTGGTTTTCTTTATCGAGATAATAATATATAATATTCTATCACATACACACATCACCATCTAGTCCCAAACTAAGCAGAGCTTGTACTGTGGGTACCTACTAGATAATGGATAAACATACATATATATACTTTTTTTTGTAAATACATACATATTATACATAGAAACACCCAGACCAAGACAAACATCCATGTTCATGCACACAAATGTTTAACTTGAGCGGGAATCCAACCCGCGACCTTCGGCGTAGCAGTCGCTTACACTCCCACTGCGCCAACCGGTCGTCAAATCGATAAAATGTATGCTTTGTCTAAATATGGAGAGAACATACCGATGATATTGTGTATTTTTCGTGGAGTTGCGTCTAACGTTGTTTCAGTTACTAATCTTAGTTTTTTTATATGTATGATTATAAGAAAATTATTAAGTGGATAGTATAGGCTTACTATCCGTGTGTTGACGGATTAAGAATACGGATTGTCACCACCCCATATCATCCCATGGGTGTCGTAAGAGCCGACAGAGGGAGCAGATTATGCAGAAAACAGCACTGTAAGAGAAGGAAAACTTGATACGGTTTGTATCAAGTTTTCCTTCTCTTACAGTGCTGTTTCTGTTTCTCGGATATACAAACCCGTTTGGCCAGCGTGGTATAGTAGGCCAATTCCTCCTTTCAAAGGAGAGGCCTAGTCCAGCAGTGGACAGTTAAAAGCTGATGATGATGATGAGGGGCTTACTAATTTTAGCTTGAATGAGCCGGGCCCGGCGAAGTATTATACCTTCCACTGAATCTCGTTGTCAACTAGCAGTATTTTTCTGTTGCGTTCGGTGAGTGAGAGTACAATTTCTTGCTTCTTCATCCCGCCTATCTTCGCTATAGGCAGCGGCATGATTGTTTTTTGGCATGTATAAAATAAGCCGGTGTTTCCACTAACTATCAGGACACTGGGTTGTCTATCAATAGAATAACTAGCAATAAATAATTACATCAAGTGCGAGTCGGACTCGCTTATGAAGTGTTCCGTAATAGAGGTATTATCTTCACCTAACCAAATATCACTATAAACTTTTTTGCCGGAAAAAAATTACATTGTTTTTACGAGGGTCAAACTGAAAGTTCTTAGAACTGGCCACTTATAAACAATATAATAAAAAAAATATTCTAAAATTTGAAAATAGAACTCTTTGCCAATATTACTGAGTATATATTTCATTCATTTGTCATTTGTTTTACGATTTGGCGGCAAATTGAAAATTGTCTGTGTCACGTCAACATGAATTTAACACGAGAAAATTTTCGTGCAATGATTTTTTATGACTTTCGATGTCATTTAAGTCAACAAGAAAGTTATGATAGACTACGATTGGCCTTTCACGATGAAGCCCCATCTCGTGCGACTGTTTACAACTGGTTTAATGAGTTTAAACGTGGTCGCACTAATCTCACTGATGATGTACGTGAGGGACGGCCTTCTACGGCGACGACTGAAAATAACATCTGTGTTGTGCGGCGTATGATAGAGACTGACAAAAGAGTGACCTATCAGCAGATTCGGACAAGCTTAGGCATCGGTATGAGTCAAGTGCACAAAATCCTCCACGAACATTTAGCGGTCAGGAAGCTTTGCGCCCGGTGGATACCTCATAATTTGACTAAGGCTCAAAAACTCCATCGTGTGGATTGGTGCCGTAAAATGATTGAAAGATTTAACGGAGGTGACTCAAATGCTGTGTTCGACATACTAACAGGTGACGAAAGCTGGATTTACTGTTATGATCCTGAAACCAAAAGACAATCTGCTCAGTGGGTGTTTCCTTTCGAGGAGTTGCCAACTAAAGTGAAGAGAGATCGAAGTGCGGGAAAAAAAATGGTGGCCTCGTTCTTTGGAAGGATAGGTCATTTCGCAACAATTGTGTTAGAGGATCAAAAAACAGTTTCTGCAGAATGGTACACTACCAATTGTTTGCCACTTGTCTTGGAAAAAGTTCGAGAGAAACGACCTCGCAGTAGGATCCTCCTTCACCACGACAACGCCTCGTCGCACACCGCCAAGCGAACGATCGACTATTTGGCGACATCAAACGTTGAATTACTGGGTCACCCGCCGTATAGCCCCGACCTCGCGCCTTGTGATTTTTATTTATTTCCAAAAATTAAAGAAAAACTTAAAGGAAAGCGGTTTATGAATGCTGAAGAAGCGGTGGCTGCGTATCGCGATGCCATTGAAGAGACCCCTAAGGACGAGTGGGCAAAGTGCTTTTCCCAGTGGTTCCATCGCATGTAGCGGTGTATTGACGTCAATGGACAATATTTTGAAAAGATATAATAAAACTAATAACTGGCTAATGTAATCAGTTTTTGATTTTCTAAGAACTTTCAGTTTGACCCTCGTATAGTGTTCATATTATTAACGACAAAGTTATGTTTGTGTTTTTCATTGAATATGTGCAATACCTCATAAATTACTAGCCACATCTCGTTCAAACCAATTTTCACACTTACTTTGAAAGTAAGAGGGGGGAGGCGCACTCATTTTACCACTTTTGAAGCGTATATTTATTAAACGATTGACTTTGAGAAATAATGGTTTTAGGAACCTTTTTTTTCAAAGTCCTCTCTATAGATATCCTGCATGTAAATTAAAGATTTTTTGTTCATATCAATTTCATGTATGAAGAGCGCCTTAATTTTATCATATTTTTTTTTATAGACATCGTGAAGCGGTTGTAAAATAGGTACATCTACCTACCAATTTTCAAATCTGTAGTCTCAATAATTTCAATATAAAGTGGCTGTGACATACGGACAGACAGACAGACATGTCATGGCGAATCTATAAGGGTTTCGTGTCTTGTCATTTTTTGCTACGGAACTCTAAAAAGAAAGATAAAGGCTATGAGAGCCAAAAATAGCAAAGCCGATCAATACAAAAAAATTTCCCCTACTGTCTGCTGCATAGGGTTCCCACCAAGAACTTAGGGTCCCAAGCCAACCTCACCTGCAAGTGGTGCACCTGCCGATCAACGGACGAGGCTCTGGCAAACAAAATATCCCGATAAGCGGCAATAGGCTTGCCACCCTATTACGTGGGATCAAAACACTGGCGAAAAGTGGGCGTTTAATATGCCTCTGCCTACCCCTTCGGGGAAACAGGCGTGAGTCTATGTATGTATGTCTGCTGACAGACAAGGCACAGTAACTACTGGGCGCAGGAAGCTGAAATTTGAGATGTATGCCTCTTGGCCAACGCAAGCACTAAGGGATGTCTCAAAATTTCAATGGGATAGGGAAGAACTGTTCAAATTTGAATGGGAATGAAAGAATGCCAGGTAGTAGAGCCTTGCCGATTTCAGCATGAATGGGCCGCCTCGACCGGGGAAGTACTACCCTCTCACAGAAAATCGACGTAAAGTGACAGTACCTACTTAAACTGTTGCGTTTCGTTCGGTCAGTGAGAGTGCTGGAGGCCCTATCCCCTATTCCTTCTCCCTCATCCCACTCTTCATCCTATCCCTTTTCCCAACCCCAAGGGGCGGCAACGCACTAATGACTCCTGTGGTGTTGCTTGTGTCCATGGGCAGCAGTATTGCTTGCCATCAGGCGATCAGTCTGCTCGTTTGCCGCCTATTACTATAAAAAAATTTGTTTACGTGCGTGTTACGGCGGTCCTCTAGATTATTAAAATAAGAATTACATAGTAATTGCTTCCAGTCGCCGTAACAGTGAGATGTCAGTTCTACGAGTGTCACGATGATTCGTCAATCACTGCCGTGGAAGGAATTCTAGGCGAAAGACACTTCACATGGCTGGGACTCCTGCAGTACATAAATAGTAAGTATGTACAATACGTCATCATCATATGTATCTATATAACGGCGGGTTGCTTGATGTTTGGTCGGTATCAACACTTCACAGTTTTTCATCAGACGAAACAATAGATATTATTTATTTATATTCAATATTTCCTCTATATTGTGATGGTTGAGTAAACTCACATAGCACTCAATGCGTGTTTGTTAGTGTATTTAATTTTTGCTTAATTATTTCTACAATTGTTTCCTTTCTAATTCTTTTTAAGAGAATTAGAATTGCTTCATAAATCGTTACTACTTAACACCGAAGCTAACTCTGATGTGGTTTGCATTAGATCTGAACTTTTCATTTCGCGGAATTAACAAAATGTCGGGGACATAGGAAACACTCAAGAGGGAGCGCGGAGCCGCTGGGGAAGGAATGGTGACCTAACACTGTGTATTATTGGCCACGTTCACAAAAAATATGTTATCTAGAAAAATCTCTTTGTATTATTTATCAGTACCGGAATAACGATATTAGGGCCGTCAATTCCGATATTATAATATCGAAAAAAAACGTCCGAAATTCCGGAATTACGAAATCTCGGAATTCCGGGATCCATGCCCTATTTTAAGCTAATAATGCATTCCTGCGTAATAAATTGGTTTGCCTACTGGTAGCACGATTTTGCTAATGCAAGGCCACAAACGCTTAGGTCCGTTCATAATAATGATAATATTGTTTTCCGTGCTGCTAAAAACTAGTCTATTTCAGTTAAAACTGGTCATCCTCACTACTTCAGAGTACCAAGAGTGGTACTAATAAGTAGACAGTTTGCACTCTCAACCGCCGCTGATGCAGCACAAGTGCCAGAGGATTATGCACTGTAAGTACCTAAAATTACTTACTATTTTCCAACTCTGTACATACACAGGCTTAGGAAGAGGTTCTAGCCATTGTAAAACTATACTTATGGCTGATATATCACTGTCTCATGCCTCTCTCCGCAATTGGTTCTATTGAAATAATGATATATTAATTTAATTTACAAGTTGGGGTTGGGGCCATGGGTTCCAAGTACGAGATCTCGTTTTAGAGACCTCTCAAAGAGACTGGTCGACGCCTCGCGTGACCATAAGGCTGGGTTGTATTTGGCCCAGAAGTTCAGTATCGCCAAACAACGTGGTAATGCTGCCAGCGTTCTGGGCACGCTTCCAGTTGACGGCGATGTGGATGAATTTCATTCCTCTAATTATTTTCTTTTCGTTCTGTATATATTTATTTGTATGTTCTGTATATATTTCTTTGTATAGTCCGTGTGGTGACGGATTAAGAATACGGAATGTCACCACCTCATATCATACCATGGGTGTCGTAAGAGCCGACAGAGGGAGCATATTATGCAAAGAACAGCACTTTAAGAGAAGGAAATTGATACAAACCCTATGCCAACCCGTTTGGCCAGCGTGGTATAGTAGGCCAATTCCTCCTTTCAAAGGAGAGGCCTAGTCCAGCAGTGGACTGTTAAAGGCTGGTGATGATGATAGTATTTTAAGACTTAGTTAATTAGTTATGGGATGGGATGATGGCCATCACTTTGGGACTTCACTGACTGCTAAACATCAGGCAGCATGGAATCAATTTGTTCGGTAGAAATAAATAAAAAGTTATATTTCAATCTGATATTAACTTTGTTTTTAATTGGAAAGTTAAATTATCCTTTTTGTTTAATAAATGCTGTTTCAATACGCAAACTATACGTTTTTAGTAATTAACAAGTCTGTAAAAATTAATTGAAAGGCAACATCTTACAGATATCGTCCTATTTTTTATTTATAAGATAAGATAAGATAGTTTATTCCGCAAACATGGGTACAGTACATGATCTTAAATACAATTATACAGGTTCAGCCATATTTTACCATAAGGAATGCGAAAGGTACAATACCAAAAACACAAATTAAAATTACACAAAGACACAGATTCGATAGATGGTAATGTTATTCAGAGATGTTAATTATGACTCTTGATAAAGGCATATACTGCATATAAACCAAATCTTTAGACTGTATAGGGTGCATATGGTTCCCACCAAGAACTTAGGGTCCCAAGCTAACCTCACCTGCAAGTGGTGCACCTGCCGATCAACGGACGAGGCTCTGGCAATCTAAATATCCCGAAAAGCTCGCCACCTATTACGTGGGATCAAAACACTGGCGAAAAGTGGGCGTTTAATATGCCTCTGCCTACCCCTTCGTGGAAACAGGCGTGAGTCTATGTATGTATGTGTATGTTTTGACTGTGGGGCCTCATAATGTCCAAAGATACACTCGCATAGTCGCGAGATTGCAAATCGTGTCCGTCGGGTATCCTTTAAGAGCATTGTAAGTAATATCAACTTGTATCATCTATACTATAGCAAGGGTGTCCAACCAATTCAGAAAATGACCAAAAAATACATTCGATTCAGCCGGCAGACCTCCCTGTGGGCCTCAATATTAAGGTAATGATGGTGGAAAAAGGATTAATCAAGCTAACCTCGAATCCAAGCAAAATGTTTTTTATTGTTAGTTCACAAATCGGGCAATACAATTTGTACATTCTCACACATACATACATACATACACAGTCTCACGCCCATAACCCCGAAGAGAAGAGGTGTATTTCTACACCCGCTTTTCGCCAGATATACTTTAGTCCCACGTAATAAGGGGCGAGCCTATTGCCGTACCGAGCACATTTCCAGACTCCGTGCTGCTACTGAGAATTTCGTGACAGAAAAACCCAATAACACTGTCCGACCCAGGAATCGAACCCGGGACCTCCCGATCCCACGCGCACATTTATGCCGCGAGACCAACGAGGCAGTCGTATAGGGTTTGATGTCGAGTTTTTCGTCTCTACGCAAAGATGGTATTTGCATCGTGTTACCCCTTATAGGTATATTAACACATTCGCGCGCGGTGCTCACTTTTTCGAAACTTGTGATGGAGCACTGTTTTACCCCATAAATTTTTTTTGACGTTTATAAACGTTCATTGATACCTCTATTTATTTGAGTAATTAACTATGATTAGAACGACATTATACCTCGACGTATGGTAACGTTCCGCAACATAGAATCATTTTTAATTTTTCTTATTAAACACAACGTCTCAATACGTCGACGTGCAGTTACGTTCTGCCACATTGTATCCTTAAAAACGTATTAAATTATACAAAACGTATCTGTACCTCGCCTCCAAATCAAGACCTTTAGGACCCATAAGGCAACCCACATCGCGAGGTGCCGCCCTCGCCTCAGAATTGAGACCCCGAGGACCCTGAAGGTAACCCATATCGCGTGGTCCCGCCCTCACCCCAGAGTCCCGATCCTGAGGACAGAGAAAGCAACCCACATCACTAGGTGCCACCCTCGCCTCAGAATCCAGAACCTGAAGATACCGAAGGCAATTCAGACTGCGGGGCACCATCTTCGCCTCAAAATATAGACCCTGAGAACTCTGACGGCAATCCACATCTCATGATGCCGCCCTCACTCCAGTTTCCAAACCCTAAGGACCCCGAAGGCAACTCATACGGAATGCCGTTCTTGCCTCAGATTCCAGTCTTCGAAGACCTTGAAGGGCAGCTCTCGCCACGGATACTAGTACCTGCGAGTCCCGAAGGCAACCTACATCGTGGGATACCACCCTCACCTCAGATAGTAGTCTCTGCGAGCCCCGAAAGCAGCCCACGTCCCGAGGGGTCGCCTCAGATATCAGATCCTGCGAGCCCTGAAGGTCATCCATCCGTAGAAGCCTCGCCCCAACAGGAATCAGCATGGGAAGAAACAATAGCTGAAATCCCGTTTTTTTAATTTGATGAGCGATCTGCAGGAGTTCAGTTTGAAATTGATTACTTTTCTTTCTTCTCGCTCGCTTTGTTTTGTTCATCTAATACAATGGAATTTCCATAATTAGAACTACAATATAACTACTCTTGTTGCTCAAATATGAAATAATTATTATATTCTTTATAAAACACACTCTATTATTTAAATCCAGTATAAAATACGTGATAACTTACGATTTAAAAGTTTCGTAACTCGGGAGCTTACTTCACTGTACACGTACGTCGCGTAACGGTGCACAGCCCAACTGACAGTATGGCGGCGCATACTCCAGTTGACGACTATGGACAATACGTTCTGCTTTTGTGAGTGAGGTGTCTTTGTGTGTGTGAGAAGCACCCACAAAACGCTTAAAATGTCGATGCTGTGTGACACTACGAAATCAAGATTTTGATATGTTGTGGCACTGTGACGTCACTTTACGAGCATTATATGAAAAACGAACGTTTCCTTACGTACTGACTGATAGAGAAATATAAAATTTGACGTATCGATACGTTGTGCGACATCGTATCTCGATTTTTTTACATATCCATACGTTCTGCAATAATAACCTGCATGCCTTTAAAAAGGGAACACAGCGTGCATTGATAACGAAAATGTTAGCGAGAACTCTGTAGGGTTTCATCAAATCCACATAATCATTTTAAAGATACTGCTAAATTCAAACCTATTGCTTCTCCCTCACCCCACTCCTCCTCATATACCTTTTCCCATCCCAAAGGGCGGCAACGCACTTGTGCCTCCTCTGGTGTTGCTTGTGTCCATGGGCGACGGTAATCGCTTCCCATCAGGCGATACGTCTGATCATTTTCCACCTATACATTAAAAATAAACTATCTAAAAAGGCAGCGATAGCCTAGTGGAGATACCAACGGACTGCCATGCAGAGGCTATCGGGTTCGAATCCACGGCGCACACCAATGCCTTTTCGAAGTTAAGTGTGAATTAAATTGTTAATTATCGCTTGCCCCGTGCCTCGGAGAGCACGTTAAACCATCGGTCCCGGCTGTCATGAAGATCTTTGACAGTCGTTACGGGGAGTCAGTACCCTCAAATAGACTGATACTGGTCTAAACCATTAAATATCGCTATCCCTCTGGGTTGCGGAGGTCAGACAGCAGTCGCTCTGTGGAAAAGTTGATATTCTGTCATATCTGGTTAGACCAGTAAGCGGACCTCGGGCTCCAAGGCGTACCAGTCTTGGATGCAACCGGGATAACGCTAGGTCGATGATGATGACTTAAAAAAAACTATCTCAATGCATGATAAATGTAAATAATAAGTAAAATCAATTTCAGAGGCAACGTTGCCTTCGGCACCTACGAGCGCGACGAAGACGAATGTAAAGTCTCAAAGCACGAGCTTGAAGAAGGTATCGAGTGCGAGTCTGCCGCTTTGCTGATGCCCATAGCCGACGTGCTGGTCCACCCGGAGTACAAGCACTTTGGAGTTAAGAATAGTGTCGCTATCCTCAAATTGGTCACGATGGTGAAGTCAAGTAAGATGGTGGAGTGCTAAAACATCTCGTTAATAATTTAGTACGTGTGGTGACGGATTAGGAATACAAAGTGTCAATAGGTACGTCATTATTTCAAGGATGTCGTAAGAGGCGACTAAGAAAAGTTAACGAAGTATATAGCATCTTTAGGACTCTTCCTATAGATACTATTTGCATCGTGTATTCGGAAAACTTAATGTCAAATCCTATACCACCTGACTGGGTCTCCCTTTTTTGCGTACCGTAGGCCACGCTGTGGACTACGAAACTCTGTAAGATAAGGCTGCGGTTCCACTGAGGCGGGCTGGAGCGGATCGGAGCTGGGTAGAGCGAAGCTAATTTGCCTACTTTGCCTATTCCCATCGCCTGGTGCGTGAGTGCCCAGTGACACGCGTTGTCTCAGTCAGGTCACACGTCATGTAGTCGGTAAAAAAAATGTTTCATCCATTTTTTACTGGAATCGTGTGCACTGTTGATGACGTCAGTCAAATTATTAACTTAGAAAATTTGCACGTGTGTCTTTTATATTTCAGATTACATGTTACCAGTGTGTTTACCGTTCAAAGACTTCCTCATTGACGAATTCGGGAGACAGACCAGAGAAAGGATTTTACATGTTGATTTCACTGCAGGTAAAACATTTAGTACGCTCACGACTTTTCATTGATAATGCAAAGTCCCAATCTATAGTTCCACTTATTGACAACTTCTTTCCTCTTTTCTTTTAGAATTCTAATTTCTTTCTTCTTCTAGAATATCTTACCTTCTTAAATTGTTAAGAAGAGAAAAATCCTGAAAGCAGTTGGCAAGAAGTGCAACTATAGAATATTTTGTCAAACATAAGACGCCCTCCGTTAAAAAGGATTGACGACATATGCAAAGTGGCTGGCAGCTGCTGGACACGAAGCGCTGAATATCGAGTTAGTGGCGTGCGATTGGAAGGCCTAAATCCAGCAGTGGACTGCGACAAGCTTATGATGATACTATAATATTTTAATGTGCATTCTTCTTCTTCGTCGCCACACTCTTGGCAGAGTGGTCATGGTCGTCACATCAGGGGTGGTGGCAAGCCTCACAATCCGTCGCCATTCCTCCCCTACTGCAGCCCTTCTCGAACATTCATGGAGTGGACCATTGAGTGCAGTTTTAACTTGGTTGGTCCGACGCATGGGTGACCTGCCGCGCGCGCTTGTGCCTTCAACCTTCCCTAATGTGCATACATAGTGTAAAAACACTTTTAACGAAAATTCAAATCCATTACGAACATTTTTAACCTTGGTACCATGCCTGGAAAGTTACTGCTTCAGGAGGCTCAAAGTCACCATACATTTTTTAATTAAGTATTTCAACATCGATGCATTGCTCGCGCCGATTTGTCTCAGGCGAAGAAGTCCTATGTAACCATGGATCGGTAGGTGTTTTGAGCATTGCTCGAGCGCGCTTTACAATGCTATTTATACTTTTTATGTCCAAAATTGTTTTTCATAGGTACTTCGTTCGTTCCTGATTTTTTTGCTTAGTTTGACTCGGCGTTATGTGCAAAACGAGTAGGTTCTTCACACTTCGGCTTGGTAATGGATCTTTTGACACCTTGTACGTATATTATTTTCAGATGTACCAAGAGACTTTGCAGAGGAAGAGAAAGAATCAATCAGAATAAGTTTACTCCCCAAAGAACTCTGTCACACTTACAATCTACTTTTAAAACCAAAGGGAAAGGTAGGCTATTTAAAAACCTCAACTTAATATGCAGTTTTCATTGAAAGTAAGTTCTGCTTACTATAAAGAAGATGATAAAACTCATTGGTTGTTTTTGATACTTCTTTTTCATTTCTTGTGTATGTGTGGCCAGCTCTAGTGCCGGAGTTAAGCGACCGACCGAGGAACACCTGTCATAGCCTAACGGTTCTGTCCAGCGACAAAAACCAGTTCCGATGGCTCTGCATGCTCATTGAAGCACGTTTGTGCTCGCAAGCAGGGATAGCCTAGTGGAGAGACTGACAGACTGCTATGCAGAGGGTCCGAGTTCAAATCATATCCCGGGTTCATTCAATATTTGTGGTAATGATAATAACAAATTAAATTGTTAATTATCGCTAGCAAAACGGTGAAGGAAAACATCGTGAGAAAACCTGCATGTCTGAGAGTTCTCCAGAATGTTCTCGAAAGACATGTGAAGTCTGCCAACCCGCACTAGGCCAGCGTGGTGGACTATGGCCTTACCCTTCTCATAGTGAGAAGAGGCCCGTGCACAGCAGTGGGACAGTTTTCATAAAGGGCTGATGATGATAAGTGCTCTGATGTTGATGCTCCAACGGTATCCCATCCAGGTAGCAACCTCCATTAACGTTGAGAATCAAATCTCCCTTAGTGCGTTACTATAGCTGCTACAGAACAATACGCGCAGTGTATTACTTGGCTTACCATTCCTAATAAGTCGGCAACGTTAAGCTGCGCTTATACAGGTCGCCTTTTGAATGGGTGTCCACCCATGGCTTTAACATCTGAGCGCTACCTTACTTCGGAAGACACGTTAAGCTGTCGTTCTCGGTTCTTCTCTTAATACAAGAATTGTTAAGCCATGTCGGAGGCCTCCGAGCGGTCTCGAAAACTCCGCCAACAGAGCCTTTTGACTAACAAAAAAGAATAGAATGAAGTCCTACAAATGATAATATTTTTTATACTAGAACAGAACGAGTCCCGATCGGCTAGTGTGCACCACGGGCTGCGGGTTCAATTCTGGAGCGCCGACCATCGTTCATGAACACACGGGGCATTGGTCACTAGTGGCTTTGGCAACTGGTAAGAAAACTTTAACTTATTCTGGGCATAAATACTGTTACAATAAAAAATTAAAAAAAAAATTACATTTGAATTTGGAATCTGTCATTTTTATACGATTATTTATTGTGTTTTCTCGTTTTGGCGCCAAAACATTGTACAGTATAATGGAGTGGGGTGATAAAGAGAACCGAGTCGCTGTGAAAAAGGTGGTCAAAGCAATCAGAGAAAAAATTCGGAAAAATCCTGTCCGAAAGTAAAAGATTTTATCTTGGGAGATGAAGATAGCACCTAGAACCATGTCGCGTATTTTAAAAGATGACTTAGGACTTGCAGCTTATAAGAGACGCACTGGTCATTTCTTAACTGATAATTTAAAAAAGAATAGGGTGGAAAAATCTAAACAACTACTGAAGCGGTACGCAAAGGGAGGTCACAGAAAAATTTTGCTTAGGGATGAAAAATTTTTTACAATTGAGCAACATTTTAACAAACAAAATGACCGTATTTATGCCCAAAGCTCTAAGGAAGCTTCCCAATTAGTCGACAGAGTGCAACGTGGGAATTATCCGACTTCAGTGATGGTTTGGTGGGGTTGAAGGAGTGATTGAGCCATATTTTCGTGAAAAAAGTATCAAAACATCGGCACAATTGTATCAAAATACCATTCTTGAGAAGGAAGTTAAGGCCCTTAACAACACCATGTTCAATAACCAAGTATGGTCCTTCCAGCAAGACTCGGCATCGGGTCATAAAGCTCGGTCCACACAGTCTTGGTTGGAAGCGAACGTTTCGGACTTCATCAGAGCTGAAGACTTGCCATCGTCTAGTCCCGATCTTAATCCGCTGGATTATGGTTTCAGAGAATACGGCTTGCTCTAAAAGCCATGATAATTTGAAGTCTCTAACCCAATCCATACGATTGGCAGTGAAGAATTTTCCCATGGAAAGAGTGCGTGCTTCTATTGATAACTGGCCTCAAAGTTTAAAGGACTGTATTGCAGCCAATGGAGACCACTTCGAATAGGCTTTTTATATTTTAAATTGTTTTATATTTATGTATTAAACTGGCACACTGTAAAAGTAATATATGTTATTTGCAATAAAAAAAAATCTTTGTTACAATATTTATGGCAAGACTAGGTATATACCATGTATACTATTAATTTTGAATTGTCTTTCAGGATATACTTATACCACGTACCTTTGTTTTGAGTACCCAGTATTTCGGCACTGATGAAAGCGTCATGACCACGGATGTGTACCAGACACATCACTGTGTTCACAACAGTGCCGTAACATCGGATGCACGAAAGAAAGATTTTTTTAATATACTTAGTTAAATATCTCGAAATCTAGTCCCAAACTAAGCAGAGCTTGTACCTACTATGGGTACTAGATAATGGATACACATACAAGTATATTGTACTTTTTTTTAATACTTATACAGGGTGTTGATTTGCATTTGCAAAATATTTAAAGGGGTTAATGTACTACTATAACTGAATACAAAAAGATGAAAAAAGAAGTCACAAAAAGTAAAAAAAAAATTCCTCATCATACCTACACTTTGAAAATTAACTCGGTGTATTGACCGCCACCGCCGCTCAGCTGATCGCCATTGCAGGTGCCTAACACACACAAGCACACGTACCTACAGTGACTGCACGATACAGTCTTAATTTGCAAGATTTTACAATTTATTCTGATTTACTATCTAATATAAGTAAAATTTAATGAAAATGGGGTTTTATATCGCTAGACCAAGACAAACATCCATGTTCACGAACGCAAATGTTTGACTTGCGCGGAAATCTAACCCGCCACCTTCGGCGTAGCGTGATTATCTTTCAGGCTTCTACATAATTATAATGATTATAGGAGGTCCTCCATGTCCGGATCCTCTGCGCAGTCGTCGTCCTCCACCGACGCCGCACCACATCACCATCCACCCCTACGTGCCCTGGATCACAGCAGCCATCACTGGCAAGGCTATCGGCGCCTTCGCTAAGGATGACCCTTTCGGTAAAATGATTTGGTTATTCTCCTATGTTACTTATAGAACCGTATTTTTTAATTTAGTGTTCACTCTATCATCATTGTCAAAGCGAAAATTGAACAAGATTTAAGCAAACAGTACCGCTAGAAGTAGCAGAAGGACCAGCAGTCCCGGTAGATGCTAACCACGCCAAATTATGCTACGGACCCCGCCATTACGAACGACAGTTCAGTAGGAATAAGCTCAGAGCGCCTTTAGGAAAAATTGCCCTAACATCCTCTCCGTCTGCCACAAACTCAACTCATTGAGTAGCGCTAGGGTTTAAAGTATGAGAAGACAAAAAATCCTAAGTATTTTAGACTAATAATAGTCTACGAGTGACTGAAAGGGGGCAAATCCTGAGGCAATCTGAAAGGAGACTTGTATGTACTGCACTTTCCGAATCTAAATTCGTCTTCACAAACAGGTTTTATGTTTTCTTAGGGCCTTTTATATATTACAAACGAAACAAAATACTGTTTATATATGACGTAAATTATTTCAACTGTAAGCAATTAGTGTATAAGTATTTACAATCTTTGGATTATAAGAAGACCGAAGATTTGCTAGCAGTGCTAAAATAAATTGTACCTTTGTATTGACACTGTTATTGCATATTATATTATAAAAATAACTCCGAACTATGCATTGGTCTTGTAGGTATTCATGTAATTATGTAACTCTATAAATAGTGTAGGCAGTAATAAGTATTAGTATATCCATTTTATTTATTTATTTTTTTATTATTTTTTTATTTGTAGTAAACATAATAAACATATGATAGTGCTCTTACCGCCTGTGGCACAGGTCCAACCTAGTACAGGCACCCATTATAATCTAGTACTTACTTACCTTAGAATTATAATATATACTATTATTGTAGAAAGATAAATAAATAAATTATTATTATTATGAATACCATGATCCGAATATAACCAGCTTATCTGTAGACCACTTCCGTGGTCTATTGGATAGCGTATGCATCTGTTTATCAGGAGGTCCCGGATTCGATTCACGGATCTTGCAAAAGTGTTACTGAATATTTCCGAATTCTCGGTAGCACGGAGTCTGCGGGACATTTCTATAGACCCACGCTTATATGGAGATGTATTGGATACAGGCGTGAGTCTATAAAAAAAGTGTAGTTGATTATAAAGTTACTTAAATAAACTGTAACTGTAGCAGACGAATCGTTCAGCATAAACATTCTATAACTTCTTCGTTCCAGGTTACATCATGCCTCGTGCGCAAGGCGTCTACGATCTCATAGGTCATGGATGGTTAGGCCACTGGTGGATGGGCGGTATCAGATGCTTCGACAGAGGAGAAGCCGCCGACGACATGTACAAGTTTTATCACGAGATCTTCATGCTGAAGCCCATCACTGAGACTTTCTTAACTTACTATATAGAGGTTTGTATTCTCTAACGCGCCACTTTCTCATCTTCAGATGACTGTCTTTTTTATGATAATAGGCGGCAAACGAGCAGACGGATCGCCTGATAGTCAGCAATTACCGCCTCCCATGGACACAGGCAATACCACAGGACTCACAAGTGCGTTGTCGCCCCTTTGGGTTGGGAAAAGGGATAGGGTGAGGAGTGGGATGAGGGAGAAGGAATAGGGGATAGGGCCTCCGGCACTCTCACTCACCGAACGAGTTTAGGTACTGTTACTTTACGTCGATTTTCTGTGAGACGGTAGTACTTCCCCGGTAAAGCCGGCCCATTCATGCTGAAATAGCAAGGCTCTACTACCTAAGTAAGTAATTAAATTATTTTATGGTTTTTAAAAAGGTCTGAACGTCCCGTCGTCGTCGCGCTTCTCTTTCTTATGTACACAATCCGACAGTGACAGCGCAGCTTAACTCAATAGCGGTTGTCAGCGCCTCAAGATGAGAACAATGTCGATAACAGTTTGACAGTGAATAAATACATCTGTGCTTCGCTATGTGTGCGCCGACCCTAAGTGTTATTTTTGTCATTTTTTTTTAACAGATTTCGACTCCTACTTACACGAAGCCGATCTGCGTGAAGATCGGTATGCCGTACAGATATGGACAGCCAAGGGTTTGGGACCTCGACACTCCTATGGTTAAGGTAAATTCATAAATTAAAAAAGACATACCGGCATTGCTACTGCGCAGGCGTAACACTGAATGCTATCTGCAATAATGCAGTGTCAGTAAGTGCGCAGATAAGCCGCCATTGGTTTTTAATATTGATAAACGATGATATATCTTACGATACTATTTAACGGTCACTTTTAAATGACAAGATAACCGGTCCGACGGTCCTTGGTTGCGACCGTGCCGTTGCGATGCTTGCATAACAAATAAAATATGAATAAAATTGCTATACGAAGGTCATTTCAAAGTTGCCACGGATAGAAAAAGTCGTAATAACGGCAATTATGGTTTTTTTATGCGCAGCAACTTTGAAATAACTTTCGTGTAGGAAATTTCTTCATATTTTATATGTTAGCTGTACGTAAGTTTTAATAAAAATTACTTTAAAACTTGAAACTTTTCTTACGGTAAACAACATTTACAGGTCAGCGTCCCCCTAATAAGATTCAAGTTCACATACAAATTCCAAGTTGAAGCTTGGGGTTATAACGTAACGGCGACATCAGAGACATCTAGTTCTGAGTATGAAAGTTCAAGACATAAGTATATATACGGCGATAATTCAGCATCCAAGCCAGTCAATTTTGCGGCCGCCTACGCATATGATGATATGACACAGAGGCCACAGGGTCTAAGACCTGGAAAAACTTTTGCACCGCAGCACGGCGACGGACCTGCGTCCTGATAATTTAAAAAAATATATTTGTTAAATTATCATTATGTAGACCATCTAAGAGATTATAAACTGTGATATAATTATAAGATCCGCTTCGCTACTTGCCTCCGTTTAGGTGCGTCATGTGTCTCTCCGCATCGCTGTCACTGCGGAGAGGCTGTCGATAGCCTTGATCACCATGGTCTGTCGTGCAGCAGGAGCGCAGGTCGTATTTCACGACACGCCAACCTCAACGATATTCTGCGCCGTACTCTTGTCACCGCTGGCGTTCCAGCCCAACTTGAACCTCAGGGCTTGGCACGCGACGATGGCAAGAGACCAGACGGGATGTCTTTACTGCCGTGGAAGCTGGGTAGGCCTTTGGTATGGGACGCGACATGTGTCAATACCCTTGCGCCATCTCATCTTTCCAGCACAGCAGGTTGTGCGGGCGCTGCTGCTGCTTCAGCAGAAACCCTCAAACTACGTAAATCTTGTAGGAGATTATGTATTTGAGACGTTTGGGGTCGAAACCTTGGGGCCATGGGGTCCAAGTGCGAGATCCCTTTTAAGGGATCTCGCAAAGAGACTGATCGACGCCTCGGGTGACCAGAGGGCTGGCACGTATTTAGCACAAAAGATAAGTATTGTTATACAACGAGGCAATGCCGCCAGTCTTCTGGGCACGCTTCCGATTGACTGCGATGCGGATGACGTTCATGACGCCTTCTAAATATAATGTTAATTTATTTTTCGTTTTGTATATATTAAATAGGCTTATTTTAATTTTAAGACATAATTAAGTTGCTTTTAATATTTATGTAATAGTTGGTTTTGTTTGGAAAATAAAGAGCATAATTATAAGATCTAGTATAAGGAATATAGACTATACTGACATTTTGGAAAATAAGAATGAAATACAACGTTAAAACTTCAAATTGTTTTCATAATTGCTATCTACACCTGTCTTTTTTCTTTGTCCTTTCTGTTTCCAATCTATACTATATTACTATAATAAAACTGTAGAGATGAAAAAGTCTGTACATTAAAGATATTTTGACGAAAATTAGCTAAAAAATCTAGGAAAATGCTAAAAAGCAATACTTGATAATTTTTAGAATTTATGTCTGTCTGTCTGTCTGTCCGACGTCTTTCCCTATATTGCTAAAGATCTCTAAAATGGCGAAATTGATTTCAATAAAACTTACACTCATGTACAAAGGATACTCAAACCTATAAAATAGTATATGTTACATCACAATCGGTTGAGTGGTTTTCGTTGTACAGCTTGACCTCTTCTTTGTACGTAGTCCCAAACAAAACAGGGATCATCCAAAACTGGTTATTTAATTATGTGGTGCCATCTATGATCATTATAAGTTTGTTAGTAAGAGTAAAGTTAGTCCAAATAGGAACCTTCAAAGTGTTTTATGGCTATTTACCGACCAATAGATAGATGTCACTATTTTCAAATTATTTTCTAGCAAAATTAATGTTTCTTGCAAAAAAGACAATAATTATGTGTCGGGTATCTTTCTGTTATTAAAAAAATAATAGAGTATAATATTCGGCATTTTCATAAACAAAAAGTCTCTGTGTCAAAATTTATAACAACTATATATCTATACTATAATAAAACTGTAGAGATGAAAAAGTCTGTACATTAAAGATATTTTGACGAAAATTAGCTAAAAAATCTAGGAAAATGCTAAAAAGCAATACTTGATAATTTTTAGAATTTATGTCTGTCTGTCTGTCTGTCCGACGTCTTTCCCTATATTGCTAAAGATCTCTAAAATGGCGAAATTGATTTCAATAAAACTTACACTCATGTACAAAGGATACTCAAACCTATAAAATAGTATATGTTACATCACAATCGGTTGAGTGGTTTTCGTTGTACAGCTTGACCTCTTCTTTGTACGTAGTCCCAAACAAAACAGGGATCATCCAAAACTGGTTATTTAATTATGTGGTGCCATCTATGATCATTATAAGTTTGTTAGTAAGAGTAAAGTTAGTCCAAATAGGAACCTTCAAAGTGTTTTATGGCTATTTACCGACCAATAGATAGATGTCACTATTTTCAAATTATTTTCTAGCAAAATTAATGTTTCTTGCAAAAAAGACAATAATTATGTGTCGGGTATCTTTCTGTTATTAAAAAAATAATAGAGTATAATATTCGGCATTTTCATAAACAAAAAGTCTCTGTGTCAAAATTTATAACAACTATCTATACTATAATAAAACTGTAGAGGTGAAAAAGTCTGTAGGTACATTAAAGATATTTTGACGAAAATTAGCTCAAAAATCTTAGGAAAATGCTAAAAAGCAATACTTGATAATTTTTAGAATTTATGTCTGTCTGTCTGTTTGTTTCGTTTGATCGTGTTCTGTACTTATACAGGTGACATTATACCCAAATTCTCACACCTCACGTACGTGGGAATCCGTGGGTGGGAGACTGAGGCCTGAATTCAGATACCTCTTGAGTAACTCAACGGGGCTATCTTACTTTCGGCAGGGCTGGATATTCGTAGCCCTGTGTGTATTTTCTAAATAAATCGCAGGGACAGACTTGAAACAGCTGGAATCGACTCCCGAATATGTTGTTTTTCACATGGTCAGTTATATGTGGCATGTTCACAAGTAAGCGGTAAAAATAATTTACATGTTCTATGTGAAGGTGGTAAAACAGATAATGTTGTGTATAAAGAAATTAGGCAATAGGCTCGCCCCCTATTACGTGGGACCCAAAAATTGAAGGCGAAATGTGGGTGTAATATTGCACCTCTGCCTACCCCTTCAGGGATACAGGCGTGAGTCTATAAAAAAAATAAGAAATTCTCTAATGATATGTATTATATAATCTATACATATATATAAAAGAAAGTCGTGTTAGTTACACTATTTATAACTCAAGAACGGCATAACCGATTTGGCTGAAAATTGGTGGGGAGGTAGCTCAGAACCAGGAAAAACACATAGGATACAATTAGCTGCAAAAAATAATCTAGGAGGGATTTTAGAGAGGGTCGAAGTTTGTAGGGACAAACCTACTACCTTTGACAGTAAGAACGCTTGAGCTATATGGGCTATCGTATATCTGTCAGTACTGTCACATTATACATTGTCCTATGGTGCACTGTCATTACTTCATTCGCTTACATATATAAACTAATAATTATTGTAACAGCTTTGGCTAATCCCTACTAATATCAGGTATAAATGCGAAAATGTGTACCTATGTATGTATCTACCGATTTCACGTTAAAGCGGCTGAACTTATATTCTCTACTCATAAATGCGAAAGTGTGTCTAGAGATATAGCAGACCATGGCTTTGACATTTGACTGTATGCAAAGTGATGTTGTCGAGCACCTTTTGGTAGATAATGTCATGAATTCTGACCAAGTTACTTCAAGGTACCCTATAGAGTTTCTGAACTCTCAGGAGTACCTTCATGCAACTTGAGACCGAACGTTGGTGTTCCAGTCCTATCAATGCGGAATCTTAATGCACTAAAGCTTTGTAATGGCAAACGGCTACAAGTAACACCAAGGATGAAACATTATAAAAGCTATTCGCTATTGCGAGTCAGACTTGCTCATGAAGGGTTCCGTAGTGCAGGTATCCGCTTACCATAGCCATTATCTTCGACTAACTATTATAGTAGTATAGTATTTGTCTAAACGACAAACCTATATTTGCAGTTTTTAAGATGTGCTTTATTTCAAAAACTGCTGACTACATATCGTTCAAATCAATTTTCGTTGGAAGTTTTTAGAACGATCTACAGGATATATTAATATTTTTTATAGATTTGTCACTCTCTTACTATTAAAGTTAGAGGGATCCTCACACCCATTTTACCACTTTGGAACCGTATATCTTTCAAATGATTGACTTTGAGAAACAATGGTTTTAGGAACCTCAAAGTAATTATTAACGACACATTTTCCACATCAGTTCCATGTATGAAGAAATTATCTTATATATCCTTAATACTTATTCAATATTTTTTGGTTTTGGTGGTTCACAGAATACGTCTACCTACCAATTTTCAAATGTGTAAACTAAATAGTTTCGGCACTTTCGGCATAAAGTGGCTGTGAGATACGGACTGACGGACATAGCGCGTCTATAAAGATTCCGTGTTTAGCCATTTTTGACTACAGAACTCTAAAAACACTGTTTACAAAAATGTTTTAAATACTTCTTGCGGTTATATTTCTTATCAGTCCCTATGACCAGAATTAAAACGAAAATTACTATCGGACGATGAAGGAGTTATGTGTTACCCCGAATTTAACGTGAGCGAAGCCGCGGGCAAAAGCTAGTCTATACTATAATAAAACTGTAGAGATGAAAAAGTCTGTACATTAAAGATATTTTGACGAAAATTAGCTAAAAAATCTAGGAAAATGCTAAAAAGCAATACTTGATAATTTTTAGAATTTATGTCTGTCTGTCTGTCTGTCCGACGTCTTTCCCTATATTGCTAAAGATCTCTAAAATGGCGAAATTGATTTCAATAAAACTTACACTCATGTACAAAGGATACTCAAACCTATAAAATAGTATATGTTACATCACAATCGGTTGAGTGGTTTTCGTTGTACAGCTTGACCTCTTCTTTGTACGTAGTCCCAAACAAAACAGGGATCATCCAAAACTGGTTATTTAATTATGTGGTGCCATCTATGATCATTATAAGTTTGTTAGTAAGAGTAAAGTTAGTCCAAATAGGAACCTTCAAAGTGTTTTATGGCTATTTACCGACCAATAGATAGATGTCACTATTTTCAAATTATTTTCTAGCAAAATTAATGTTTCTTGCAAAAAAGACAATAATTATGTGTCGGGTATCTTTCTGTTATTAAAAAAATAATAGAGTATAATATTCGGCATTTTCATAAACAAAAAGTCTCTGTGTCAAAATTTATAACAACTATCTATACTATAATAAAACTGTAGAGGTGAAAAAGTCTGTAGGTACATTAAAGATATTTTGACGAAAATTAGCTCAAAAAATCTTAGGAAAATGCTAAAAAGCAATACTTGATAATTTTTAGAATTTATGTCTGTCTGTCTGTTTGTTTCGTTTGATCGTGTTCTGTACTTATACAGGTGACATTATACCCAAATTCTCACACCTCACGTACGTGGGAATCCGTGGGTGGGAGACTGAGGCCTGAATTCAGATACCTCTTGAGTAACTCAACGGGGCTATCTTACTTTCGGCAGGGCTGGATATTCGTAGCCCTGTGTGTATTTTCTAAATAAATCGCAGGGACAGACTTGAAACAGCTGGAATCGACTCCCGAATATGTTGTTTTTCACATGGTCAGTTATATGTGGCATGTTCACAAGTAAGCGGTAAAAATAATTTACATGTTCTATGTGAAGGTGGTAAAACAGATAATGTTGTGTATAAAGAAATTAGGCAATAGGCTCGCCCCCTATTACGTGGGACCCAAAAATTGAAGGCGAAATGTGGGTGTAATATTGCACCTCTGCCTACCCCTTCAGGGATACAGGCGTGAGTCTATAAAAAAAATAAGAAATTCTCTAATGATATGTATTATATAATCTATACATATATATAAAAGAAAGTCGTGTTAGTTACACTATTTATAACTCAAGAACGGCATAACCGATTTGGCTGAAAATTGGTGGGGAGGTAGCTCAGAACCAGGAAAAACACATAGGATACAATTAGCTGCAAAAAATAATCTAGGAGGGATTTTAGAGAGGGTCGAAGTTTGTAGGGACAAACCTACTACCTTTGACAGTAAGAACGCTTGAGCTATATGGGCTATCGTATATCTGTCAGTACTGTCACATTATACATTGTCCTATGGTGCACTGTCATTACTTCATTCGCTTACATATATAAACTAATAATTATTGTAACAGCTTTGGCTAATCCCTACTAATATCAGGTATAAATGCGAAAATGTGTACCTATGTATGTATCTACCGATTTCACGTTAAAGCGGCTGAACTTATATTCTCTACTCATAAATGCGAAAGTGTGTCTAGAGATATAGCAGACCATGGCTTTGACATTTGACTGTATGCAAAGTGATGTTGTCGAGCACCTTTTGGTAGATAATGTCATGAATTCTGACCAAGTTACTTCAAGGTACCCTATAGAGTTTCTGAACTCTCAGGAGTACCTTCATGCAACTTGAGACCGAACGTTGGTGTTCCAGTCCTATCAATGCGGAATCTTAATGCACTAAAGCTTTGTAATGGCAAACGGCTACAAGTAACACCAAGGATGAAACATTATAAAAGCTATTCGCTATTGCGAGTCAGACTTGCTCATGAAGGGTTCCGTAGTGCAGGTATCCACTTACCATAGCCATTATTTTCGACTAACTATTATAGTAGTATAGTATTTGTCTAAACGACAAAGCTATATTTGCAGTTTTTAAGATGTGCTTTATTTCAAAAACTGCTGACTACATATCGTTCAAATCAATTTTCGTTGGAAGTTTTTAGAACGATCTACAGGATATATTAATATTTTTTATAGATTTGTCACTCTCTTACTATTAAAGTTAGAGGGATCCTCACACCCATTTTACCACTTTGGAACCGTATATCTTTCAAATGATTGACTTTGAGAAACAATGGTTTTAGGAACCTCAAAGTAATTATTAACGACACATTTTCCACATCAGTTCCATGTATGAAGAAATTATCTTATATATCCTTAATACTTATTCAATATTTTTTGGTTTTGGTGGTTCACAGAATACGTCTACCTACCAATTTTCAAATGTGTAAACTAAATAGTTTCGGCACTTTCGGCATAAAGTGGCTGTGAGATACGGACTGACGGACATAGCGCGTCTATAAAGATTCAGTGTTTAGCCATTTTTGACTACAGAACTCTAAAAACACTGTTTACAAAAATGTTTTAAATACTTCTTGCGGTTATATTTCTTATCAGTCCCTATGACCAGAATTAAAACGAAAATTACTATCGGACGATGAAGGAGTTATGTGTTACCCCGAATTTAACGTGAGCGAAGCCGCGGGCAAAAGCTAGTTAATAAATAAAGATATGGCTATAAGTGAATAATCCATCGTTTGAACAGAAGAAAATAAAATTAAGAAACTCAATTATTTTGTCTCCATCAGTAGGAACAGGAAGGGAAAAAGGGTCAATTATGGCTATCGCTGCGTAGGTACATAGTGGATCACTCAACTGCTTTAGGCAAAGCCCTGTTGGTATAGACATTAATTTTACTTAATTGAATTGTAAGAAAACTGTAGATGTGAATAAAGGTAGGTATTATTTGCGCAAAATGTCTACCTGTTGTGTGTTATGTATTGTTAATTATCGCTCGCTTAACAATGTGCCCGGTAGATGGCAATAGGCTCGCCCCCTTTTACATTGGGACCGAAACATAACTGGCGAAGTGTGGGTGTATAATACACCTCTGCCTACCCCTTCAGGGGTAAAAGGCGTGAAGTTTGTTTATGTTATGTGTAATTTCTTACCTCCTCAGAATTAGTCTAGAAGAATCTTTGTTTTTATCTGATCGCATAATTTTGAGCCAAGACACGGTAAGAAAATGCTATTAATTATCATTCTCCTAGCGTTATCTCAGTTTCAATCTGGGGTCCGCTTGCTAGTCTAACCGGATTTGGCTGAATATTAGCTTTTCCACGGAGCGACTGCCTGTCTGACCTCCGCAACCCGAAGAGATAGCGATATTCCATGGTTAAACTAGTGTCAGTTTATTTAGAAGGTACTGACGCCCTATAACTGCGACTGTCGAAGATCTTCATGACAACCGGAACCTACGGTTTAACGTGCTCTCTGAGGCACGGGGGAAGCGATAATCAACAATTCAATATAAGTTATATATGCACTTCTGAAGACAAAATTTTCATCAATCGGCCTAGACCTTAATCCAAGTAAGTGTGAAATTTTTATCAACGATACTTTAGACCATTCCGCAATTCTTTTCAAATTTCAAACCCTCGCACCCAGTATAACCCATATTCAAAAAAGTTCTCTTCGCCTTCTTGGGTCCCCAATACTATAGTCGTATTTTTTATTAGACGAAGCTAACTGACGTTTACTGTGTTGTCAGTTTATGATGAAATAAAAATAGTGTTGTGACAAAGTGAATGATTGAAAAAACTCTTGAGTGAATGAAATTGCCTCGATTGTCTAGTGAATAGTTAGTGTGCCGAACGGCAGATATCGGGTACGGTGTTCGAGTTTTCGAAGACTATGTTCCTATAGTATTTACCTGTACTAAATACCGAGTGTTTTAAGAATTAAGGAAAACATTGCGAGGAAACTTGTAAGACTGTTCTATTTTCAATACGTCATGTAGTTGAAACTATAGATGTATAAAATATAACAATTTATAGGTAGATTATGAAAATAAAAACATCGCTTACTACATAATTTGCTTTTATTCATCATCAGATAAATAAACATCACTATCGCTTGCGGTGACATTAATTATAAATCTGTCTGAAACAATGTCGATCATTTCATCAGTTGTCGAGACCATACATTTTGTCTCCTTCTTTAATTATATGAGACACGCAGCTACTCCATTTTTCAGGTGTGATATGTTGAAGTCCTACTTCAAAAAGTTTTTTTACTTCTGTCACTTAGAAGGTTTTGTTATTTCTTGCAACATATCCTTTAGCCTGCGCCCATACCAACTCAATGGAATTGAGCTCACGGTGGTATGGAGGCAGACGTAAAACAATTATCCCATGCTGCGCTGCCATCTCGTCCACAACATACATATGTACGAAACAATATAGCATCAAATAAACACAACAATTACCACAAACACAACGTAACGGAAAACTTAACAAAAACAATAACTAAATACTAAACAGCGTGAGCGCAGAAAAAACATTCTTGCTATCAGACCAGAGGTTAGAAGCCGAATGAATAACAAACAAAATGGCGAGCGACGCGCGCCGCGCTTTGTAATAAGCCGTCAATATACTGATGTAACTAGGTACTTACATAACTATTAGTAACTTATATCAGAGAACTTTTATTGTAAAATAGAAATAGTATTATTTTATTCTTTGAAATTATTAACTATTCACACTCATTGTTCGTTCATCTGATTGAATGAGAACTAAACGCATCACTATTGCTTTAAATATGACAACATTATTTTACAAAGTGACATTACCGACTGTCAGTTGGCTTCGTCTAATTAAAAATACGACTATAGACGAAGGTTTTGATTCTTTTATTCATGAAAAAATTCGAAATTTTAGTGAAATTTCAGACCGCCCTGCTCAAAATTAATATACATTCGGCTTTCACTATTATTCGATACTGTCTTTTTGTGCCTAAGTTCACACACGCTTTACGTTCTTCGCCTTTTTGGAAAAACCCAAGCCCACTATAGTCGTATTTTTTATTAGACGAAGCTAACTGACGTTTACTGTGTTGTCAGTTTATGATGAATTAAAAATAGTGTTGTGACAAAGTGAATGATTGAAAAAACTCTTGAATGAATGAAATTGCCTCGATTGTCTAGTGAATAGTTAGTGTGCCGAACGGCCGATATCGGGTACGGTGTTGGAGTTTTCGAAGACTATGTTATTATAGTATTTACCTATACTGAATACCGAGTGTTTTAAACATTAAGGAAAACATTGCGAGGAAACTTGTAAGACTGTTCTATTTTCAATACATCATGTAGTTGAAACTATAGATGTATAAAATATAACAATTTATAGGTAGGTATGAAAATAAAAACATCGCTTACTACATAATTTGCTTTTATTCATCATTAGATAAAAAACCATCACTATCGCTTGCGGTGACATTAATTATAAATCTGTCTGAAACATTGTCAATCATGTTGTCGAGACCATACATTTTGTCTTTTTCTTTAATTATATGAGACACGCAGCTACTCCATTTTTCAGGAGTGATATGTTGAAGTCCTACTTCAAAAAGTTTTTTTACTTCTGTCATTTAGAAGGTTTTGTTATTTCTTGCAACATATCCTTTAGCCTGCGCCCATACCAACCCAATGAAATTGAGCTCACAGTGATATGGAGGCAAACGTAAAACAATTATCCCATGCTGCGCTGCCATCTCGTCCACAACATACATATGTACGAAACAATATAGCAACAAATAACCACAACAATTACCACAAACACAACGTAACGGAAAACTTACGAAAACAATAACTAAATACTAAACAGCGTGAGCGCAGAAAAAACATTCTTGCTATCAGACCAGAGGTTAGAAGCCGAATGAATAACAAACAAAATGGCAACCGACGCACGCCGCGCTTTGTAATAAGCCGTCAATATACTGATGTAACTACTTACATTACTATTAGTAACTTATATCAGAGCACTTTTATTGTAAAATAGAAATAATATTATTTTATAGTTTGAGATGATTAACTATTCACATTCATTGTTCGTTCATCTGATTGAACGAGAACTAAACGCATCACTATTACTTTAAATATGACAACATTATTTTACAAAGTGACACTAGCTACTGTCAGTTGGCTTCGTCTAATTAAAAATACGACTATAGTCAATATTGACAAAATTTTACAAAACACCCTAAGCAACATTTTAAATGTGGCTCTGAACGACCGAGGCGTACGCAAAATTACCGACGTGAGCTTACCAGCATTTCTGTCATCAGTCCACAGCACTGCAGAATTAACCAGGAAAATCTTAGCACCCACACTGGTCGATTCTGAGGTGCCGTGTAAGATCGATGCCTTTAATGCTTGGAAAATGGCTTGTCCAAGCACTGAGTTGCCCCGAAATTTATCCTCTCAGAGGCAGTGGGACGGGCCGCTTGCAGCGCAGTACGAGAAAATCTCCTCCGTACATCGTACAATGCTGCTGCTCGTTTGCTGGCTGTGGGAGAGTGGGAGTCGGGGCTCTGGCTTCAAACACTGCCATCGTCCAACATAGGTACCATGTTGGACGACACGACCTTTCGCATCGCTTCTTGCCTCCGGGTAGGTGCGCCATGTGTCGCTCCACATCGTTGTCACTGTGGGGAGACTGTGGACAGCCTTGGTCACCATGGCCTATCATGCAGCAGGAGCGCAGGTCGTATTTCACGACACAGCAACCTGAATGACATTCTCCGTCGGGCTCTTGTCACCGCTGGCGTTCCAGCCCAACTTGAACCTCAGGGTTTGGCACGCAACGATGGTAAAAGACCAGATGGAATGTCTCTACTGCCTTGGAAGTTGGGTAGGCCTTTGGTGTGGGACGCAACGTGTGTCGATACCCTTGCGCCATCTCATCTTCCTAGCACAGTGGGTTGTGCCGGCGCTGCTGCTGCCACAGCGGAGACTCTAAAACGGCGCAAATACGTAAATCTCGTAGGGGATTACGTATTTGAGCCGTTTGGAGTTGAAACGTTGGGTTCATGGGGCCCAAGTGCTAGATCTCTATATAGAGAACTTGCGAAGAGACTTGTCGACGCCTCGCGTGACCAGAAGGCTGGTGTGTATCTAGCTCAAAAAATTAGCATTGCCATACAGCGTGGCAATGCTGCCAGTCTTCTGGGCACGTTCCCAATAGACGGCGATGTGGAGGACTTTCACGACGCCCTTTGATTCTTTTTTCTTTTTTTTTTTGTATTGTACCTATATTTTAATATTTTAATTTAATTTTAGTAGTATTTAGTAAATAAGTAGGTAGTTATACTTAATTGTTTTATGTTAAAATTAATTTAATTTTGTGGTCGTTAATAAATATTTCAGTTATATATGTAAGGTCATCATCATCCTCCTCTTAGCGTTTATCCCAGTTCGAACTCGGAGTCCGCTTTCTAGTCTAACCGGATTTGACTGAATATTAGCTTTTCCACAGAGTGACTGCCTATCTAACCTCCGCAAGCCGAAGGGATAGCTACATTCCATGGTTTAGACTAGTGTCAGTTTATTTATAGGTACTGACTCACTATAACGACTGTCAAAGATCTTCATGACAGCCGGGACCGACGGCTTAACGTGGTCTATAAACGTAAGGTATTATAAAAAAAAGAGGTAAGTTAAAATTGTATTTATTTTTGCATAATTTTTTTGTGTTAAACAAGATATTAAAATTGATAGCAAAACTCTAAAATCATATGTTTAATAAGCACTTAAAAAGCTAAATACAGTTCTGAAATACAAAATTCTTACATCTAGTATAGTATAACAATTGCAAATAATAATAAAGAATGCAATTAACTATTTAATTTACATTTGTTTATAATAAAATATTACAAATCTCATTTGCATCATCGTACAACTCTGTTACATTATTCTAAGCATAATAATATACTTACATATCTAACGAATTTACCTAAAATCTACAATACATAAACATTTTCAATGTTAATAAATATAATTTTGCATGTCGATTTTAGTATAACATGCTGTACTATTTACAATAATTGTACGTAACATTATGTTACCATAAATACCTTCATAATTGATAAATATACTAATATCTATGGAACGGGTTATTCCATGTCCACGGCAGGTATTATCCCCACCGAAACTAAGCAAATAGGAAGTACATAACCTTTAGCGATTTGCATAGTCGCCTAATTTTGTTCTCATATATTAATTTTCATTTGTCTGAACTTTAAAGAGACTATGATCCGTTAATCGATTTTAAACTTTCGTGATTTGTATACATCATACAATATTAGTTAGCGGGTCTTAGTCGCGATAGTTTACTTGTTTCAAGGCATAAATACCTCTGTTATTCTCCTACGTTTCTACCAGCTTGCACCGGTCGTGATCGCGGAATGAGGTATTTATGCATTGAAATAAGTAGATTATCGCGACTAAGACCTGCAAAATAATATTGTATGATATGATCCCTTAGTCTTCGGATATTTCTTCTCGAGGTAGTCAGGTAAGAAACAACGGCACCATCAAAAGATGTTGTTTAAGTGTTTGTTTTTTTAAAGATATGAACAAATGAATTTAAATGAATTCATTGAGAAAATAGTCAAGTCAATAGCTCGACTATTTCCAAAATTATTTCGTGGTTGAGACCCCAGTGGAGCAAGTGAATGAGTTTGTTTGAGGTACGCTGTTTACAAGAGATGGGAAGAATGTAGAAGATATAGAGTTAATGCAGGTAATAGAGTGAATGAAGCTCTGAAGGCGTTTATGAATAGCCAAAACGTGTGCAAAAAGCACGTTTGGCTGTGCATAGAGGGATGTTCCGTGTTAGTACTTACTCTTATGTATGGTAGTGATAGTTGGGTATGGCAGAAGAGTCGTGAAAGTAGAATAAATGCTGTAGAAATGAGAGCACTGAGAAGTATGTGTGGTGTTTCTATGACTGACAGAGTAAAGAATTGTGTGATACGAAAATGGTGTGGGGTAAAAGAAAATGTAGTGACAAGCATCAAGAAAGGTATGCTAAGGTGGTTTGGGCGCGTGGAGAGGATGGATGACGAAAGATTGACCAGGCAGATATGCAAGGCAAGTGTGAATGGGACAGGACGAAGGAGAAGACCTAAGCGGACGTTCTCTGACTAGCTTAGAGACATCCTAAAAACAGGACAGGTTAGAAGCACCCTGAACAGAAGAGCATGCATGAGGAATCTGATGGGAGTAAATTAAGTAAGAGAGATATGTCAGGATCGTTGCAAATGGCGTTCCGTAGTCTCTGCCTACCCCTTCAGGAAACAGGCTTGAGTCCATGTATGTATGTAGTTGAGACCCGTTACATAAATATTTTTCTGTAACCATGTTACTTCAAATATATTTTACTCCTAATCTTACTCTCTAGAACGTGTAAGTACAATTGATTCATGTTTCGCATACACATCGTGGAATAATTGTAGTTACTATTTTGTACAAACATTGATGCTGGCTACCACGTCTAAAACTAAATCTTATTTCACAACTTAGTTTTCATCAAGCCAGTCAATTACAGAACGCTTACAATTGTCAAATAAAGAAAAGCAAATCTATGATTTGCTTTTCTTACTGTACAATTGCAGTGAAACTAAACACACTAAACTAATGCATTAAATCATTTGTGTAAAACTCTTTTGACCGATACTGACGGATAAATAAGTCGAAAAAAATTATTGCTATAACCACGAGTTCTTGCATAGGCTCCTCGAGTTTCCTTAACATGTACAATGTCCCTCAGCATTGATACTGGGTGTAAGGAATACCGAAAACGAATACCAGTGATTCAGTACCTGATACTGAGGTCTTTGCGGTAGAATTTTCCGGGAAAAACATCAATTTTCCGATTTATATTTTTGCATTTTTTTTTCATGTAATATAATGACATAGTAATCGGGCAGCGATAGCCGAGTGGATATCCGTACCAACAGACTGCCATGCAGAGGGTATTGGGTTAGAATCCACGGCGCGCACCAATGACTTTTCGGAGTTATGTGCGTATTGAATTGTTAATTATTGCTTGTTTCGTGCCTCGGAGAGCACGTTAAGCCGTCGGTCCCGTATGTCATGGAGATTTTTGACAGTCGTTACAGGGCGTCAGTACCTTCTAAATAAACTGACACTAGTCTAAACCATGTAATATCGCTATCCCGTCGGGTTGCGGAATCAGACAGGCTGTCGCTCTGTGGAAAAGCTAATATTCAGCCAAATCCGGTTAGACTAGTAAGCGGACCCCAGATTGAAACTGGGACAATGCTAAGAGGATGATGTAATGACATAGTAACTATTGTCAACCCTTACTTCAATTTTTTTTTAATTTTAATAATTAAACATGTAAATGGCGTTTTTAGCCTCGTAATCGCTGCCACCCGTTGCCGGAGGCCCGTAACATCTGATAGTGCGAGTTTGCGTGATCATATCTACTTTGCTAATTTTTAGAAAATTGTTTAATTCTTAGATCTTTCTGAAAAATTAGACCGTCAAGGGTCTCAGTATCATGTACTGAATCACTGGTATCAGTTTTCGGTACGTCGTTCCTTCCACGCAGTATATCTTCAGTGCGATTAAGCATTCATTAAGGCTCTGGCGGTGGTGATCTACCGGCCCCTCCTTCTGAAGGAGGAGGTCTTTTCACTGGCATAATATACCCTTCAGCACCATACTCATCACCAAAATGTTCTTCTTCAACGGTGCTAGATGATGATGATGTTTCAGTAGAATTGTACCCCCAAACCTCAATCTGGAATCTGTACTCGTACTTGAACCTTAACAAGGGTATACTGACCTGCAAATATTATCATCATCATTATAATTATCATCATCATAATCATCGTTATCGTTATCATTATCATAAAATCGATGAAAGAAATTATCCTGTCTGACATATTTTCATAATCTACGATTAACAATGAATGTATTGTCAGTTGACCTTGTAGGTTCTTCTGTAATAAACTCTTAATCTAATATATAAAATTCTCGTGTCACAGTTTTCGTTGCCATACTCCTCCGAAACGGCTTGACCGATTTTGATGAAATTTTTTGTGCTTATCCGGTATCTATGAGAATCGGCTAACATCAATTTTTCAAAAAAAAAAAAAAACAAAAAAAAAAAAATTTTGCAAAACAACGTTTGCCGGGTCAGCTAGTCTATAATATAAAAATTAGGTACCTAAGTGCGAGTCGGACTCTCGCACGAAGGGTTCCGTACCATCATGTATAAAATTAAATCACGTTTTTTGTATGTAAACTTAAATATTCTTAAGTTTCTACCTGTTTATTAAGATCGAGTAACAAATTGCTTAAAAATTACGTTTGTTGTATGGGAGCCCCCCTTTATTATTTACTCTTTTTATTGAATTATTTATTTTGAAACGTAATATACAACCACATATCGTATCGTGAAAATTTTAAACGTCTACCTGTTACCGTTAGTAATAATTTTGAGCAAAAAAATACGAAAAAAACACGTTTCTTGTATGGGACCCCCCTTAATATTTTTTATTTTATTTTTAGTATTTGTTGTTATAGCGGCAACCGAAATACATACTTTGTGAAAATTTCAGCTTTCTAGCTATCACGGTTTATGAGATACAGCCTGGTGACAGACAGACGGACAGACAGACAGACAGCGGAGGCTTAGTAATAGCACAGTATAAAGAGCATACAGTAGTTTGACGCCTTTGATCTCGAAGAAAAAGCCGACAACGTCTAGACAAGGGTAAGGAGGCTAGGGCTGCCACATGTAAACAATACCTACTTATTCAAATACCGTCTATTTATTATAGAAAAATAAAACAATTGCTACGTTACATGAATATTATACTGTAAATCACTTATGTATTATATTACAATAATTATTGATAAATAATTATCATAAAACATTTAGCATTTTTTCGAGCGGTGACAGCTTTGCATACACAGTCAGCACCTATTTCATCCCACAGGTGTCGTGGGAGGCGGTTAAGAATATGAAGCATTTTTCATTTGGTCTTTATCATACAAACCAAGTTAAAATAAAGCGATTGACATAGCGGTCGTTTAATGGATGGGTAACCGTGGGATCAGCTTGCAGAGCCTATATCGATATGAAGTATTTTGCAGATTTATTTTCGTGCAAACTACGTCAAGGTAAAGCAATAGATACCACGGTCATTTACTGGATGGGTCTCCGGGCTATGAGGTTACGGAGAACATGTGTGGGATTTATAAAAGGGGGCCAAAAATATGGTTATTTTTGAGCTAAGCCGCGCCGTTACCAAGATACATAATAATATGTGATAGGTACTTACCTAATACGAAAATACTAGGTACTTATTGCAAGAAATTAAAATCACACTTGAATCGAATAGTTCCTTAAAACGCATATTTTCTTACGTCTGCCTTGTTGTTTACGCACAGTAATTACTACTTTATTCTGTGACTGGGCCAGACATGAGATATCGTAAAATGTAAGTAGATTAGTAGGTACGTGCATATTATTTTAAGTGGTTATAGGTAAATACATTTCAAAATAATTTAAATACTTAATTATAATTAATGACATTTTATTTTTTGGTGTAAGTAAATTGATGAAATCGCAGATTTTTTAAATCCTTATTTCTTTAAATCTTTAAGCAGCTGTCTTTAAGCAGCATAATATATAAAGCATTGCAATGTCTCACAGTACAAGTCGTATGCAGCATCTAAATTAATATTCATAAGCAAATAAATAAGTAACGAACAAAAAACAAGCACGCGCCAGCCCCCAAAAATATGTACCTAGTTGGGAACTAAGGCGACATACGTAAGTAGGTACCGCTCTTCCCGCGTCTCACCTCTTGCCCCCCGCACGATTGACCCGTCTAGACGCGTACGTCGAACGACTGTATGGATTATTTGACTGTGGTAATAGGGTGCCGTTTTTTACCTTTTAGGTACGGAACCCTAAAAATGAATCGTTGAATGTGTTGCTAAGCGCAAATCTCGAAAGCAGCTGAACCGATTTCGCAAATTCTTGAAGTACGTGGATGGTTTTTACGGGAAGAAAAAATAAAGGATTGACTGTTAGGCGGTACGAAAGCATCCTTTTTTGTTAATTTATTTGCAGCATACACACAAATATATTAACAAAAGAGGAAACAATATTGACAAATAAAATAAAAAGTAGAATAAATCATAAAGAAATTAAAATACAAACAAGACAAAAAATAAAAAAGTAACAAAAAACTAAAATTGAAAATACTAAAATTGTCAAGACAGAATTAGGTATAGATTTTTGCGTGCAGCCAAAAAAGGACTCCAGACAGTGCCCTCTACAAATATAAAAAAATAGATATATAAAGTACCTATCTGAATTATCACATGTATCGGCCCGGGCGGGCGGCAGCGGCGAGCGTTTTCGATGTACATGGCACGTTTACTGTGACGCGGCGCGCGGCCGCTTCAGAGTAAACGCGCCATGTACATCGCCCCTGCCGCGCCGCTTGCCGCTTAGACCGATCTCGTGACCAGGCCCTATGGTCTGAAAACGTACCTTAACCATGGGGCTGTCCAGATCCCACACCTTTGGGTGTCCATATCGGTACGGCATACCCACTTTCGCACAAATTCCCTTCGCATAAGGCGGGCTTGAGATCTGTTCAAGAAATTCTTCATATTAATCCGACTCTTGATATATCTACAGTATAGATGTATCTAAATCTAATCTTTACGAATATAAAGCTGAAGAGTTTGTTTGTTTTCTTGCTTCCTTGAATGCGCTAATCTCAGGAACTATTGATCCGATTTGAAAATTATTTCAGTGTTAGACAGCCCATATATCGAGGAAGGCTATAGGCTATATAACATCACCATTTGAGCCACAGGAGCTGAGCTGAGCCTTAAATAACGCGGGTGTAACCGCGGGCTTATCTAGTTTCATACACGACATACCCCGACATGCTCTTTGACCTTTTTTTTAAGTAATATATTTTTTTTAATTTAATGAAGACAACTCCCTCATTAGGAATTAGTCCTGTATCGCGAGGGACTTTACAAACATACAACTAACGGACACAATGAACACCCAGACTCGAAATAACAATTTATGGATCACACAAAGTGTTGTCTCGTGTGGGGATCGAACCCACAACACGCGCGCAGTGCCAAGCGACGAGGCGGCCGCTTAAACCAATACGCCAACCGTGCAGTAGTTTCTACCGCTCTTATGGCGTAGGATGTAAGAGTTAAAATCGTACAGCAACATTATATCTTGACTTGTCGTATGTACACACCTACATACATACAAGTTTCATCTCCTAATTTTAATTAAGATTCATTTAGCGAAATGGTTAACTATCGCATGCCCCGTGCCTCGTAGAGCACGTTAACCCCAAATGTCGCAAAGATAATATAATTGACAGTATGTATCATACAAAATAATTAAGCCTGAGACTCGTCTCTCCGCGACCACGCTCTGTACAAGACGAGCGAAACGTCGGAAACAAATAGGTATTTATACCTTAAATAAGGTAAATTAACGCGATTAAGACCCGTTAAATTATTTTGTATGATGTACACAAATCGCGAAAGTTTAAAATCGAGTATTTATCTTGTTTTATCTATATATACTAGCTATTTCCCGCGGTTTCACCCGCGTCCTGAGGGAACTATTTCACCTACCCGGTAAATTTTTAAAGGCTTTTTTCCTAAGTTACTCCTTGGTACATCAGCTTTCCGCCAGTGAAAGTCCCGTCCCCGGTAGCAGCCATTCCAGAGATTAGCGCGAACAAACAGACAGACAAAAATTGTAAAAAAATTCATTTCGGTATATGTACCGTATAAACATCCATATGCATACATACATACATACATACATTCACGCCTGTTTCCCGGAGGGGTAGGCAGAGACTACGGAACGCCATTTGAAACAATCCTAACATATCTCTCTTGCTTCATTCACTCCATCAGATTCCTCATGTATGTCCTTCTGTTCAGGGTACTTCTAACCTGTCCTGTTTTTAGGATGTCTCCAATCTGGTCAGAGAACGTCCGCCTAGGTCTTCCCCTTCGTCCTGTCCCTTCCACACTTGCCTTATATATCTGCTTGGTCAGTCTTTCGTCATCCATCCCCTCCACGTGCCCAAACCATCTTAGCATACCTTTCTCGAAGCTTGTCACTACATCTTCTTTTACCCCACAACACTCTCTTATCACACAATTCTTTACTCTGTCAGTCAGAGAAACACCACACATACTTCTCAGTGCTCTCATTTCTACAGCATTTATTCTACTTTCATGACTCTTCTGCCATACCCAACTATCACTACCAACTACCATACATAAGAGTAGGTACTAAAACTTCTCCATGCACAGCCAAACGTGCCTTTTTGGACACGTTTTGGCTATTCATAAACGCCTTCAGAGGTCCATTCACTCTATTACCTGCATTAACTCTTCATTCAATATCTTCTACATTCTTACCATCTCTTGTAAACACCGTACCTAAATATACAAACTCATTCACTTGCTCCACTTGTTGTCCATCGATCTTAACATTACAAGCCGTAACGCATTCCTCCTTTTCAAAAACCATAACTTTCGTTTTACTTACATTCACTTTCATTCCTTTCCTCTCTAACGCACCATGCATGATTGTTACCATCTCCTGCAACTCCTCTGCTGAAGACGCAAGTATAACCTGATCATCAGGATAAAAGAGGCATTTGACAAGTAACTAATTCATCCTTAATCCACAATCATCATCATCATCAGCCTTTAACAGTCCACTGCTGGACTAGGCCTCTCCTAAAAAAGGAGGAATTGGCCTACTATACCACGCTGGCCAAACGGGTTGGTATAGGGTTTGTATCAAGTTTCATCCACAATCACTATGTGTCAAATCTTACAAACAACTGTCCATGAAGATGTTAAACAGCCACGGCGACGCTACACACCCTATACATACATATGTATCATATGTATGTATTTACTAAAAAAAAGTATAATATGTCCTCCTCCTAGTGTTGTCCCAGTTTCAACCCGGGGTCCGCTTACTAGTTTAAAAAAGTATATAAGTATGTTGATGCATTATCTAGTACCCATAGATCGTGACGTATGTATGTGGTAGAATATTACTATTACAATCAGAAGTGAAACTGAGTGTTTATAATCCTCAGTAGCAGCTGGCAATCCACAATCACTATGTTTCAAATCTTGCAAACAACTGTCCATGAAGAGGTTGAAGAGCCACGGCGACGCTACACATCCTTGTCTAACACCTGTGTTGATGGTAAACCAGTCAGTGTATGCCCCGTTTATCCTCACACAAGCTCTAGAATCCTCATAAAGGGATTTCAGAGCTCGAATGAGGCTGCTGTTCAGCCCATACATCGACAGTACCGACCACATTTCATTCCTCACCACTTTATCGTAAGCCTTTTCCAAATCCACGAATGCGCAGTAGACCTTTCGACCTTTGGCCAAAAATTTCTCGGCTATGCATCGCAAGGAAAAGACTTGATCCGTACACCCCATACCCTTTCGGAATCCCGCTTGTACATCCCATATTTTCTTGTCGGCTACTTTCAAAACTCTTTCAATCAGTACCTTCGCATACAATTTGCCAACAATGCTGCGAAGGCTAATGCCTCTATAGTTTTTGCAGCCTTGTTGCGAGCCTTTTCCTTTATAAAGAGGCACAACTACTGCTGTGCCCAGTCATCAGGTACTCGACCGGTGTTCCAGCAGCAAGTTAAATAAACGCTGCAGCTGACTAACTATGATGCCCTGTACAGCCTTCAGCATTTCGACTGTAATCCTATCATACCTTGCAGCCTTACCTAATTTCATACTGGCCAGTGCCTTCAAAATCTCATATCTCTATCGCTTTCATCATTGCTATCATTACCATTAATTTCACATGTTGATGTCTCTGTCGTCGTTCTTTCAAATAATCCTTCAAAATACTCTTTCCACCTCTTCAGCACACACGATTCACCATTCAGTATCTTTTCATTCTTGTCTCTGATTGCTGTGTATTCTGAGGATTGAGTGTTTCCTCGAACTGCACGAACGGATTTCCAGAAAAACTTTGTTTCTTCGAAAGTCGTCAGATAATCTACTATCAAACTTATCTTTCTTTTCCTCTTTTTTCCTTTTATCCATTTCTTTCACTATTCTTTTTGAACATACAATCTCTTTTTTAGCTTCATCTATGTCCTCAATCGTTGCTTTTCCCATTATTTCATTTGCCCTGACAGCCAACCAATCTAACCAAGCTTTCTTCTTCTCTAACACTGCTGTTTGTACATCCTTGTCCCACTATGTATTCTAAATCTTTCGTATTTTCCTTCTCTTGATCACACCACATACTTCAGACGCTACACATACTACCTCTTCCTTAAGGGACTGCCACAATTCTTCCATATCATTTGTGCTATTGAACCTCTCAAATTTTGCTATCAATCTTCGTTTATACTCATATTTCACATCTTGCTCTTGTAGGTTTTCAACTTTTATTCTTTCTAAGACCCTCTCTTGATTATTTTCTCGGTGTCGCCATCCTCTAAAGAGCCCACTTATCCGGCTTAACACCAAAAACTGGTCTGTATGGATGCCGATCCCTCAAAACACTCTCGTATCCAACACATTCTTTCTCAGTCGTTCATCTACTATTACAAAATCAATCATACTTCTTCTAACATTTTTCGCCTCACGTGTATACAAATGTATCCTTTTGCACCTGGCTCCACTCCAAACAAACCTTAAGCAGTTCTTTTCCATTTTCGTTCACACTCTTATCACCGAATCCCATCCATTGAAATCACCTAACAAAATCAATCTTTCGTTATCCTTACAGGTCCTCAGAATCTCCCAAAACTCCTGCATTTCGTCTTTTTCTTGTTGTGACATACCCGTTACTATATTGACCGGGGCGTAAACTTCTACAATAAGAAGACGAGTAAGTCCTACTTTCATTCTCTTCCATAGTAGCCTTGCATTTACACATTCAAACTCTTTTACGCACTCATTCATTCGCGCAGACAGTACTAAACCAACTCCCTTGCAGGCTCTGGTGGTACTATCTACTCCGGACCAATATGCCGTGTAGCTGCCATGCTTGGTAGTGTCACATCCTTTCTTTTTCGTTTCATTCACACATAGAACATCAATCTTTCTATCATCCATGATTTGGCATACTTCATCCAATTTTCCGTCCATTCCACCGCCAACATTCAATGTTGCAAATCGGCTTTCCGTAGACCGCTTTTCGCCCTCGCGGGAAACAGACGTGACAGGTTGCGAACCGCGTCGCCGCCATTTGAAGAATTATTAATGTCTAATCTGTTCTCATAGCGTTGCATTCAGTGAAAAGCGGTTATTTTAATATTACAAAAAGTTCTCCAATTTTATTTATAATTATGTATAGATGATAGGTGGCAAACAGACTGACGGATCGCCTAATGGTAGGCGATTACCGCCATCCTTGAACACCCGAAACACCAGAGGAATCCCAAGTGCGTTGCCGGCCTTTTCGTAAAAGGTATAAGAGGAGGAGCAAGATGAGGGATAATTAAAAGGGCATGGGGCCTCCGGCACTCCAATTTACTGATCTAAATGCAACAGTATACCTACATAGGTACTGTCACTTTACGTCGATTTTCTGTGAGACGATAATACCTCCCCAGTCGAATCGGCGATTCATCAAGTTTCTCCGATTAATATCTTCAAAGTCAAAATCATTTATGCATTTAAGCCACAAAGTGACGCTTATGAACGTCAAAAATTAAAGTTAATTACTACGAGTAGATGATTTAACATTTACATGTACTGTCACGTTCGCAATGCAATAGGTAGGACCACGAGAAAGAACGGGCAATAAAACTCATAGGCACTCTTTTTAATCACCAGTAAAATGCTTTTACATGTTATTTTTGTAAGGACATGCAACTGTTTCACATTATAAGTTATCTGCTAATGCAAAAATTAATAATTATCGATATCATACTCAAGCAAATAATGATGTTCATTTGCTAAGCCTCCCAAAGTAAATATGGTGAAACAGGAGCATCCACTTACGTCTTCGAGAACCTTACCTCTATATAGTAGACCAGGAATGTCTCCGTACTAGGCTTTATTGTAAATATTTCGTGATAGTACTTGTACAGGTCATCTGCCGCTTCCCCTCTGTCAAAACATCTGAGTCCGCCCATCCACCAGTGACCTAACCATTGGTGGCTTAGAAGATCGTAGGCGCTCTGAGCACGAGGCATGATGAAACCTGGTAAAAGAGAAATTGTACAATATTATAAATTATACGGATGGAAATGAAACAACGAAAAAAAAGCGGCGATAGCCCAGTGGTGTCTCGGGTTCGATCCCCAGGAACCCCAGGCACACACAATTGAAAAAAAAAAGATAATTAATGCTCGCTTAATAATGTGCCCGGTAGATGACAATAGGCTCGCCCCCTATTACATTTGGACCGAAACATAACTGGCGAAGTGTGGGTGTGTATAACACCTCTGCCTACCCCTTCAGGGATAAAAGGCTTGAAGTTATGTAATGTAGAATACACCGACTGCCTCTGTGGTCCAGTGGATAGCGTATGCAACTGCTGATCGGTGGTCCCAGGTTCGATACCCGGGGCGTGCAAAAGTGTGACTGGGTTTTCCGAATTCTCAGTAGCAGCACGGAGTCTGGTGATGTGCCCGGTAACGGCAATAGGCTCGCCCCCTATTACATGGGACCTAAAAATTCATGGCGAAATGTGGTTGTAATATTACACCTCTGCCTACCTCTTCAGGGATACAGACGGGTGTCTATAAAAAAAAATGTACAACATTATAAATTATACGGATGGAAAATACAAAATTTCACTTTCCCATTTCATTCCGGTGTCGGCGACTAACTGTTCAGTTCAATATCAGATGTATCCATGGATTTGGAGATAAGAGATGCATATTTGAAATGCATATTTGAAATGCATATTTGAAAAATAGAAGGTGTAACAGTTGCAGCACCTTACAAAATGTAAATTATGTATATTATGCAAAACCTGGCAATGAAAAAGAGTAACCGTGACTTTTATTGCCCGTTCTTTCTCATGGTTCTACGCCCTTGCTTTGCGAACGTGGCAGTAAATGTAAATGTAGAGTCTTTAAGTAATTATTTTACAAATGTATTATTTTGACGTCAATAAGCGTCACATTGTGACCCAAATGAATAAAGGATTTTGACTTTGACTTTGAAAAAAGTCCATACAAAATTTGTCAATGGATAGATGGATACATCGTATATTGGGATCGGTCGTAAGGAAAATACACAACGCAAATAGTCATGCAAAAAGTGTATCTTCCTGTGTCTATAATAACAATAATATTTTCTATTCTACCACATTCACACAACACCATCTAGTCCCAAACTAAGCAGAGCTTGTACTATGGGTACTAGATAATGGATAAACATACATATATACTTTTTTTTTTTGAAAATACATTCATATTATACATAGAAACACCCAGACCAAGACAAACATCCATGTTCACGCACACAAATGTTTGACTTGAGCGGGAATCGAACCCACGACCTTCGGCGTGGCAGTCGCTTACACTCCCGCTGCACCAACCGGTCGTCAATGTCGTCTATGACCTATGTGAGCTGACCAAAACTTCGGAAAAAAGAGATATACTATTCTTTATATAAATAAGTATTTTCGCAATTAAGACCAGTTAAAAAATATGGAACAAATCTCATAAATGGATAGTCTGCTAAAATATGTTGTACGCTCAGATCCAGGGGGGTCGTTATGGCAGATAGTACCCTCAAATAACCTGGCACTGCACTAAACCGTAAGTCTTGGATGCAACGGGGAAATTGCTAGGAAGATGATGATGAAAAATCCAGTACATATAAATAGCCAAATAATTTTACCGAAAGGGTCATCCTTGGCGAAGGCGCCGATAGCCTTGCCAGTGATGGCTGCGGTGATCCAGGGCACGTAGGGGTGGATGGTGATGTGATGCGGCGTCGGGGGCGGACGGCGACTGCGCAGAGGATCCGGACATGGAGGACCTCCTGTAATCATGATAGGAGTTGGCAAGCTGGCATGTTAGTAGTAGCGATAGTTAGTAGAACTTACGAACACTATTGGACCCACTGCCTCCGTGGTACAGTGGATAGCGTATGCATCTCCTGATTGCAAGTGTTACTAGGTTTATCCGAATTCTCAGTAGCAGTACGGAGACTAGCAATGTGTCCGGTAACGGCAATAAGCTCACCCCCTATTACGTTGACCTACAAATTCACAGCATGGCAAAATGTTGGTGTTATATTACACCTTTATATAACTTTTGACTCCCTCTGTGGTCCTATGGTAGTGTTAGCGACTGCGGATCATGGGGTCTCGGGTTCGATTCCCGGGTCGAACAAAAAGTGATATTGGGTTTTTCTGTTAAGAATTAACCAATAGTCAAGGAGTTGGCGGTGTTCCACCCCCGTGCCTCGGAAAGCACGCTAAGCCGTTGGTCCTGCGCCCAATCTCTCTTTCTTGACTTTGAGAGTGAGGGGATGGAGAGTGCACTTGTGAATGCGTGCACACACTTGTGCACTATAATATGTCCCGCGCAGTTGGCTAATCTCATATATAGACAAGCCGCCGTGGCCGAAATCGGTCAGGAGGACATCATCATCATCACATAAGGGATACAGGTGTCAGCGTATTCAAAAGAAATTATCCACGTTGCGAATCTTTTATTTTTCAAAAGTTAAGCGCCTATTCATATTTTCGTCTGCTAAACGGTGAATGCATGTCTCAGAGTTCTCCATAATGTTGGCCAGTGTGGAAGACTACCCTGACCCTTCTCGTAATGTGAAGAGACCCGGCAGTGGGACAGGGGATGATAAACAAGGGGATGATGAAAGTGGGTCACTCTTATGTTCTAAATTAAGTTTTATAAAATACTTAAGAAAATTACTATCCTAAAGTATTATTAAAAATTTGAGAAATTGATTCTTTAATTGACTGAACTTTTTTCTTTCTTTTCTTTTTTTATTAGATCTTATTCCACGTTTTTATAGGACCATGTAACTTTAATATACTTGCCCACAGCCAGTGCCACTAGTGACCAATGTCCAGTATGTTCATGTACAAGAGAAGGCGCTCCTGAATTGAAACCACAGCCCGTTGTGCACGCTAGCCGATCTTTAACTGTATTATTCTGGTAACAAATATTATTAAGCTTTTGTATTATCGATTCTATACTAGTAATATATCACTAATGATTATGTAACGGGTCTGAATCGTGTTAAACGAAAAGAAAGATGAGATACCTTTCTATTTGTCCCGACGTTTCGGCATGGGTTACACCAGCCGTGGTCACGGGATGACTTGATGACACGATCCAGATCCGTTACATAATCATTAGTATGTGTACAAATCGTGGTAGTTTAAAAGTAGTTATATATCAATAAATTGATGGACAGGTGATATAGGTTAATATGCCTCGGATCGCGACTTGGCAAATGTAGGACAACCTCCGGGTAGGTGGAGTGACAATATACGCAAAGTGGCTGGCAGTGGCTGGAAACAAAAAGCCGAAAATCAGGCTCAGTGGCGAGCCGTTGGAGAGGCCTATATCCAGCAGTGGACTCTTGCAGGCTGATGATGATAAGATGCCTCGGAAAACACGTAAAGTCAGCGCATCGGTCCCAGCTGACACGGAGATCTTTGACAAACGGTATGGAGGGTCAATATCCTCGAATAAACGGATGCTGGTCGAAGCCATGGAATATCACCATTCCTTTGGATTGCGGAGATCAGATGGCAGTCACTCTGTGGCAAATCTAATGTACCGTCGTAATTAATCTAATTATACTAGTAAGCGACCCTCGGACTACAAGATGTAAGGCCTTATCATACTAGCGGATTGCGAACCTTCTCAAAGCGGAGCGGGCGCACAACGAATTCGTTACGGGCACACAACAGTCACAACGAACACGCCGCGCATGCGCAACGAATTCGTTGCGGACGCGCAAAGAGTAAAAAGCGACGCGCAACGAGTAAAAGTAATATAGTCAACAGCAGTGTTTCCTCGTCGGAATCCATTATGTTATTGGATGTATTGTACGTCGATAATTTGCAACAAACATGCGACAAAAACGTAACGTATTTGCCACGCGTCCGCGACGTCCTTGCTGCGCAGCCGCGGCGTGTCCGCGACGCATTCGCTGCGCGTCCGCGGGAGCGGTTACGCGCTCCCAAACCGCTAGTATGATAAGGCCCTGAATCATGGATGCAATCGGGATAACATAAGGAAGATGATAATGATGATTTACCCTGTTTCTTGGTATTAGCGGTTGGTCGTAAGCGTGACAGAGTTCTTTGGGGAGTAAACTAATCCTGATCACATCTTTTTCTTCCTCTGCGAAATCTCTTGGCACATCTGCAAATATTCATTGTCATTATAAAAGAGAGAACAGTACCAACCTTAGCAGTCAAATTCAAATCCAAGGTGATTTACTACGCAATTCAATATTCGATCTATAGATAGATCTGTAGATTTTAGATTCGATTTTGACATAAGCTCCATACCAAATATGTCAAACACGAATCTCGAATCTTAAAATCCATGTATGGTTCGAATATTGAAAATTGCCGTTATTCATGTCAATGTGTTTAAATATGAACTATATAAGATATTGATACGTAAAACTGATATTATAGTGTTAAAGAATATCTAGAAGACAAAAATATACAAATAATTACTTGATCCTTTTCTTTAACTTACTTGACATGATATTATTTTTTTATTCTTATTTTAGTTTGTGTTTTGATATATAACTTGGTTTATACATGACATTCTAAATACACATTTAAAAAAATTAATAATAACATTCGGGCTGTATGAAATCTTATCTGTTTATTGCAAAATCTATTTATTTTTAACGTTGCCTGCCTAAGTTGGTAAATAGTTTAACTACTCATTCACCTAACAACATGTAATGTACAATCAAACAAGTCGGCGCTGGACCAGTTTACAAAAAGTTCCCATAGCTCGCTCATAGAGTCGAGGCACACTAGAAACTGGTTTTGTATCGGAGTGTCAATGTGTGTGTAAAGTAGCACTGGAAGCGACAATGTCTTGCTGAGGGATTCTCGCCCTTATGGTGGTCTAGCGGGAAGTTGTTCGACTGTACCTAGGTACCTGTATACTAAGTTGAGCAATAAAGATTTGATTGATTGATTATTTCTTTAAGTCTCAGAATAATACTTCATACAGACTTTCCCAGTTCACTGGTGGATATCAAATACGTTACCTGCAACGAAATCGACGTGTATCATTCTTTCTCTAGTCTGTCTTCCATTACTGTCCATGAGAAAGTTTTTGAACGGTAAACACACTGGAAGCATGTAAGCTGAAAGTAGATTTAATTATATTAGCCAGTACACATTTGATCTTTCGAAAATTTCTATTCTATTAAGCCAAATTTCACCAACCCGCACTTGGCCTGCGTGGTGGACTATGGCCTTACCCTTCTCACAGAGAAGAGGCCAATGCCCAGCAGTGGGACAGTATAAAGGGCTGATGATGAAGGCAAATTTCATGAATGATTTTAATTTTCCCATCACCAGTAACAGTTTCACATCAGTCTCTCCGCGACTGCAAATGTTACAAGGCGATCGAAGCGTCGAAAAAAACAGAAGTATTTATACCTTTTAAATGTTTTATCTGAGTTAACGCGATTAAAAATCTTTACATGAACTATTATTATTCAAGTTCAATTTTTTTTATAGACTTACGGCTGTATCCTCGAAGGGGTAGGCAGAGGTGTAACATTACATCCATATTTCGCCATGAATTTTTAGGTCCCACGTAATAGGGGGCGAGCCTATTGCCGTTACCGGGCACATCACTAGACTCCGTGCTGCTACTGAGAATTTGGAAAAAACCAGTAACACTTTTGCCCGACTCGGGAGTAGAATCCGGGACCTCCAATCAGCAGTCGCATACGCTATCCACTGGACCACGGAGGCAGTCACTGGACCACGGAGGCAATCAAAGTTTAAGTTCAACTAAGTATATATTAATACTTAAGAAGCTCATAGCGTGACTTCTCTTGCCGTTAGTAAAAGATCGACAAAGTAAAGCAACGCGTGCACAGGTCACCACTTGGATCGGAGACCGCGTGCGGCATTTACGTCAAAGCGCTACCGTGCGTTAGAGGGCACGTAACGCTGTCGTAACAGTTTAGGTAATGTTGCTTTATAACATTACCTAAACTGTAGCGTTTCGATCGGTGAGTGAGAGTGCCGGAGGCCTTATCCCCTGTTCCTTCTCCCTCATCCCACTACTCATCCTATCCCTTTTCCCAACCCCAAGGGGCGGCAACGCACTTGTGACTCCTGTGGTGTTGCTTGTGTCCATTGCGGTAATTGCTTACCATCAGGCGATCCGTCTGCTCGTTTGCCGCCTATTACTATAAAAAAACTCTCACGTAAAAAAGCCGGCTTCTTCTTCTACGAGGTGTGGTTTCGCGGACAGAAGCGCAGCACGTTTGAAGTGACGCTGACGTTGGACCAACTGCGCCGTCCGTCCGCGAAAACACACATCAGTAGGAAGCAGACTTAAGAAGATTTTACGATATCTCAAAAGCTTCTTTAGCATAACCTTCGCATTCGGACGACCGGTTGTCGCAGCGGGAGTGTAAGCGACTGCTACGCTGAAGGTCGCGGCTTCAATTCCCGCTCAAGTCAAACATTTGTGTGCATGAACATGGATGTTTGTCTTGGTTTGGGTGTTTCTATGTATATGTATGTATTTACAAAAAAAGTATATATGTTTGTTTATCCATTATCTAGTACCCATAGTACAAGCTCTGCTTAGTTTTGGACTAGATGGTGATGTGTGTATGTGGTAGAATATTATTATTATTTATTCACGACATCATACTATTAAGCTGTTCCCACTTACTTGACTTCACGAACGTAAGCAACTTGAGCAGTGCAACACTGTTCTTGACGCCAAAGTGCTTATACTCCGGATGTATGAGTACGTCTGCTATGGGCATCAGCAGAGCGGCTGTTTCACACTCCACGCCTTCCTCCAGATCCTGTACTGTTAACTTGCATTCTGACTCGTCACGTTCGTAGTCGGCGAATGCTACGTTGCCGCTAGAATTATATCAATTATCATGATGTCATATCTGTATATTATGTTACTAGACGATGCCCGCGGTTATACCCGCGTTATTTAAGGCTACTGATCTGCTCCCATCACTCATAGCGTGATGTTATATAGCCTATAGCCATCCTCGATAAACAGGCTATCTAACATTGAAATAATTTTTCAAATCGGACCAGTAGTTCCTGAGATTAGCGCGTTCAACCAAACGAACAAACTCTTCAGCTTTATATATTAAGTATAAGAAGATAAGGAGTTAAAGATCCAAAGAGTTGATGGCCTATGCAGCAGGAAATTTATTTTTTATTTATGACTCACGCCTGTATCCTCAAAGGGGTAGGCAGAGGTGTAATATTACACCCACATTTCGCAATGAATTATTTAGTTCCACGTTGTAGGGGGCGAGCCTATTGCCGTACCAGGCACATTACCAGAATAACACTTTGCCCGACCCGGGAATCGAACCCGAGACCTCCCAATCCCACGCGAACATTTATGCCGCGAGAGCAACGAGGCCAGGACATTTAGGTAGGCTTAGGTTAGGCCTTTGCAGCGGCCGACTCAGCATGAGTAGACCACGTAAGGTGGACCGATGATTTCGTAGTGATCATCGGTCCACCTTACGAGCTCAAGACATCGCCTCGTCGATTGGCACGTCGCATGTCGTGAATTGAAAAAAATCGGGCAGGTGCGAGTCTGACTCGCGCACCGAGGGTTCCGCACGCATTTTACCTTATTTGAGGTTGAATTACGCTAGTCCTCTAAATCTGTATGAGCGCCCATACAACTTAGAGGACTATCTTAAATGGAGTCTACTATGTATGTATGGGGACACCCTTAAATTTTCCACTTTTTTTATTTTTTGTAATTTTTCCTTTATTTGTGCTGTAAGACCCTGCTTTTGGCCAAATTTCGTGATTCTAGTTCAACGGGAACTACCATATAGGTTTTCGACCCAAAACCTATAGGGTACTTACGGTTGACCTAGAATTGTCAATTTTGGTCAAAACCAAGGTCTTACAGCACAAGTAAAGGAAAAATTCCGAAAATTAAAAAAAGTTGAAAATTAAGGTTAATTTTGGTACTTACAAGATTTCACAAAAATCTAATTTTGACCATATCTTTTTATTGGGTTGACCCAGGACCCTGATTTTCATACACCTAATAGCAACTATAGACCTCAGTATCTGGTATAAATTCAATTTGCTAGGTCCACCCGTTCCTGAGAAAATCGGTGGTGACACACGGACAGACAGACAGACAGACAGACAGACAGACAGACGGACAGACGGACAAGAAAGTGATCTTATAAGGGTTCCTTTTTTTACCTTGAGGTACGGAACCCTAAAAATAATGATATTAAAAATAAAGCAGCTTGTATCATGCAATTTGAAAGGGTTATCAATAATCAAAGAACATTGGTTAATTCCGAGTTCACAACGGCGTAGCGAGTAAATATAACTTCACTATCTTTATGCTATAAAAAGATATAAGATAGGCATAAGAAAAATAAATATTAAAACACAAATAAGAACATTTAAATTATACATATACATATGATATATGTATGTATATAGATCGCGCGGCCGATCACCTATGCGCTGGACCGATCAGGTGAAATCCGCAGTGGGTAACTGCGTGTCAGACTGCGCCAGACAGTCTGCTAACAGAGAGAGATGGCGGGAGATCGTAAATAAAGCTGTGTCCGCCTCTATCACGAAGAAGAAGATATACATATGTTAAAAAGTCTATACTAACAGTGCATATTCTTCAGGTATTTGGGCAGCGTCAACGGCGGTCGATAGCGCAAACTGTCGGCTGATTAAAACCACTCGTGGTACTCTGAAGTAATGTGGATGACCTGTTTTGACTGAAACAGAATTATAATAATTTTTAGTATCTTAATATATTAAATGCTTGCGTTACTTACTGACTGACAGACAAGCTACAGCCAAAACTATTAGCCAATGTGAATGGCCAATGAAATTTGGCATGTATGCTTCTTGGGGACCGTGCTGCACTATGGAGTAATTGCCGGAAATGCCCACGGGATCCGCCAGAAAAAAATGTGCGTGTGTAGCTGCTGGCATTCTCTAGTCAACATTTTTATTTTTTATTTTTTTAGACTCACGCCTATATCCCCGAAGGGTTAGGCAGAGGTGTAATATTACACCCACATTTCGCCATGAATTTTTAGATCCCATGTAATAGGGGGCGAGCCTATTCCCGTTACCGGGCACATCACCAGACTCCGAGCTGCTACTGAGAATTCGGAAAAAACCCAGTAACACTTTTGCTCTACCTGGGAATCGAAACCGGTACCTCCGATCAGCAGTCTCAGATCAGAGACCACGAAGGCAGTCTAAATATATCAAAATAACTGAGCCCGCGGCTATCCCCACCATATTTAGAGATCCTGCTCCAGCCGCTACAGCCGAAACTATTGGGCGCAGGAAGCTGAAATTTGGCATTTATGTTCCTTGGGGACCGTAAGGGTGCACTAAGAAGGGATTTCCCGAAATTCCCACGGGATCGGCCAAAACGGGTAAATTTAAAAAAAATTGCAGGCGTAGCTGCTGGCGTCCTCTAGTTATTGATAAAACGGTACAGAAAATGGAAGTCTCTACGGCCAAAACATTGTTGACGAAAAAACGTATAACTCGAATTCACGCAGTAATATAATTATGATGGCAGACCTGGCAGATTCTGTACTATAGCAATCAGATCAATAAATGTGCTCACATAGTTCTAAATACATGTGTCATCAGTTCCTTGGGGAGTAAAGGAGGGCACTAACAAAGGATTTCTTAACATGTTCATCTTAAGGAGGTAAAAAGAGGTTCAAAGTTTGTATGAAACTCTTTATCTTAGTGACACTCATGTGAGCGAAATTGTGGGCAAAAGCTGGTTAAGGATAAAATGTATTCGACACAACAATTTAATATGCTTGTCACACAAAGATTCGTCAGATATTTCTTTTTATCGAGAGGGATCAGCCGCCTGGTTAAAATCTCAGGCAACGGTTGATTCGCGACTGTTTAATTCTAGTCTATATTAAAAACCTGGTGGGAAACCAAGGTGTGGTTCACTTTCGTCTGAAATAAGATTATGAAGAGTATATTTTAATCCCATCTTCCAATGAAGATGGGATTAAAATATACTCCCGACACGAGAATTGGCCAAATTATAGTTTGGATGATCATTGCCATGCATTGCATTTTCGGAACATACCATAACATCGTCATCGTCATTGCCTACATCAAAAGACGTAAATGGATGCTCCTGTTCCACCATACCTATTCACTTTGGGTGGCTTACCAAATTAACATAATTTATTGCTTGAGTATGATATCAATAACTATTAACTTGTACATTAGTAGATAACTCACAATGTAAAACAGTTGCAGCTCCTTACAAAGATAACATGTAAAACCATTATACTAGCAGTTAAATAGAGAGGCCACGAGTTTTATTGCCCGTTCTTTCTCGTGGTTCTACCTATTGCATTGCGAACGTGGCAGTAAATGAAAATGTAGAATCACCTAGTAATTAACTTTAATTTTTAACGTTCATAAGCATCACTTTGTGGCCTGAATGAATAAATTATTTTGACGTTTTTTGACGCTAAGCGATATTGAACAGTAGCACCAAGTATCCATCAATAAGAGCGTAGAAAAATAATAAGTACTATAAAAATCCAAACTATAATTTGGCCAATTCTCGTGTCTGGACAATGAAGACAGCAAATCTCTTTACTTACTATGTATGTACTGTAGAACTCCCAGCCAAGTAAACTGCTTCTCTCCAAGAGTGCCATCAGGAGGACTGATCTCCGCGTCATCGTGGCACTCGTAGAACTGACATTTTATCGTCGCAGTATCTGCAAAAAAATATTAGAAAAGATAGAATACATACACTGAAGACGTCGACAATTTACGGCACCATTCTGACAAAAAAGCAAAGTCATTTTAGGGTTCATCTGATGGGAGAGGGAAATTCACCGTCCTCTCCCCAACTGTAGGTCTGGGCGTCCGGGAAGTCGTACAGCACGTGACGATCTCCAACCACCGTAACTTGGGAGCCTGTGGACGGTGAGCTCTAGGGGCCGCTCCCCGTCCGCCACAAAGGCTGAGGAGGCGGCGCCGTGTCCACGTGCGCCTCCACATGTAGTATTTAATTTCTATTGACGGGGCTCCCTAGCTGGCGGGCTGAATCCCTGGCGAGGTCACGGTAAAGTATGCTGTCCGTGATTCGCGTGACCCCGCCGCAACACGGGACCGTAGTGGACACCGCGGTGGTTTTAGCGAGTACGCCTTTAGGGGAGAGCCTCACACACCTCCTCGATATGATCGAGTGTGTCGAGACGGCTCGCAAGAAGTTTCCACCGCGCAACAAAAAAAGATAAAAAAGGGTTTCATCTGATGTCATATATGCTCTGACAAATCTTCACCTGCAATTTTTAACAGGTCAGGTAATATGTTAATTAAGATTGTACTAAGAAGAGACCCTTGAGGAAATCCAGTGACTTCTCGCTCAGCCTCAAAAATACGCGACTGCAACCCCTACAGCACAATAACAATGTGTAATGTTATAAGCCTCACATAATTTCATCAATAGTTTAATAGAACCTTAAGAGATTATTTATTTTAGAGATCAACTATATCAAAGGCTTTACAGAAGTTCGTATATCATCATCATAAAAATGCTGATTCGGTTGCATCCAAAAGTTTACACCATATTCAAGATATTCAGTATTTAAAAGATATTCATGACTTATGCATAGCAAAAAAAGAAAAAATTGGGCAAGTGCGAGTCGGACTCGCGCACGAAGGGTTCCGTACCATCATCTATAAAACAAAATCACGTTCGTTGTATGTATACTTAAATACTTTTTAAGTTTCTACCTGTTTATTAAGATCGAGTAACTAATTGTTTAAAAATTACGTTTATTGTATGGGAGCCCCCCTTTATTATTAAGTTTTTTAAATTTAATTATTTATTTTGAAAGGTAATATACAACTAGATACATATTCTGCGAAAATTTAAAGCGTCTACCTGTTACAGTTAGTAATTTTGAGCAAAAAATAGAAAAAAAACACGTTTTTGTATGGGACCCAACCTTAATATTTTATTTTTAGTATTTGTTGTTATAGCGCCAACCGAAATACATAATTTGTGAAAATTTCAGCTTTCTGGCTAGCACGGTTTATGAGATACAGCCTGGTGACAGACAGACAGACGGACAGACAGACAGCAGAGGCTTAGTAAGAGGGTTCCGTTTTTTATCTTTTAGGTACGGAACCCTAAAAACGTGTGCATTTCGTTCTTGGTATACATATAAGCTAGTACGTGAATAAAAACACAAATATAAATAAATATAAATAAATAAACTTACAATAACTAAATACAGCGAAAGTCAAAGCACTGCTCCACATGACTTTGATAACGAAACGATGTCAAATATTGAATAACCACGCGACTGCTGTAAAATACGTTATATAACTGTTCAATTGTTTACAGGTTATTATTGTTTACATGTTTACATTTTGTAAAGTTCAATGGACTGGTCATGCAATCAATAAACTTGTAAGGAGCTGTTTACAAAGTATGCAGTAGACTTTTATGAATAATTTGAGGTCCAAGCATTGTGTCCAAGATATTAGATCAACATGGAATAATTATGAGAAACAGGCTCAACTCAAAATAATTTAGATAATACCACGCCAATCCACATTAGGAACAGTGCTTGTTATTATTCAACGATGTTACAAGTAAATTAGAAGTAGATACGTTATAGGCGTACCAAAAGCAGGACGCTAAACAATAAGCCAGTTGGCAAGTCTGACATAATTATGTATGTGTGACGTCGCGAGCCGGCGTCATCAGGCGTCATAGTGAATAACTGACACATCTTGTCAACCGAAATGAAAATAAAATATAGAGTTATCGATGTGTGCGTTAGTGAACCGTTTCTACGGATTGATTACTACGTAGGTAACGTATCTATGACTTTTCTGATATCATTGTTATTATAAGTCATTACGGCTGAGTTCATTTTATTTGTGGTAATGATAATAACAATTTAAATTGTTAATTATCGCATGCTAAACGGTCTGAGAGTTCGCCACAATGTTCTCGAAAGACATGTGAAGTCTGCCAACCCGCACTTTGCCAGAGTGGTGGACTATGGCCATACCCTTCTCATAGTGAAAAGAGGCCTGTGCCCAGCAGTGGGACAGTATATAGGGCTGATGATGAATGATAATAATCTTGTAAGTTTCAATCTTAGAATATACCGGCTAATATGAAGCTCATATTTTGTCAACTCTGGTTATAGATTACTAGAGGACGCCAGCAGCTACGCCTGCATTTTTTTTAATTTACCCGTTTTGGCCGATCCCATGGGAATTTCGAGAAATCCCTTCTTAGTGCACCCCTATGGTCCCAATTGTTAATTATCGCTTGCTAAACGGTGAAGAAAAACATCGTGAGGAAACCTGCATGTTCGAGAGTTCGCCACAATGTTCTCGAAAGACATGTGAAGTCTGCCAACCCGCACTTGGCCAGCGTGGTGGACTATGGCCATACCCTTCTCATAGTGAAAAGAGGCCTGTGCCCAGCAGTGGGACAGTATATAGGGCTGATGATGAATGATAATAATCTTGTAAGTTTCAATCTTAGAATATACCGGCTAATATGAAGCTCATATTTTGTCAACTCTGGTTATAGATTACTAGAGGACGCCAGCAGCTACGCCTGCATTTTTTTTAATTTACCCGTTTTGGCCGATCCCATGGGAATTTCGATAAATCCCTTCTTAGTGCACCCCTATGGTCCCCAAGGAACATACATGCCAAATTTCAGCTTCCTGCGCCTAATAAGTAGTTTCGGCTGTAGCGTGTCTGTCAGTCAGTCAGTAACGCAAGGATTTTATATATTAAGATAACACCGATCCTGGATTTGGTGGAACTCTAGGATCAAATACACGGCACTAATATAATGATCTTCTTGTCTTAATATTTTTTTTTTTTTTATAGACTCACGCCTGTATCCCCGAAGGGATAGGCAGATGTGTAGTAATATTAGGTACATCCACATTTCGCCATGAATTTTTAGGTCCCACGTAATAGGGGGCGCTATTGACGTACCGGGCACATTACCAGACTCCGTGCTGCTACTGAGAATTTCCTAACGGAAAAACCCAATAACACTTTGCCCGACCCGGGAATCGAACCCGAGACCTCCCAATCCCACGCGCACATTTATGCCGCGAGACCAACGAGGCAGTCAATATTATTATATTCTAGGACTGAAACAATATTCTGTATATGATTTATCGGCGAAAATATGTCCGACAATATTAAAAATACCAAACGATTTATCTTTGTATGAACACCCCCTCATCTTTAACAGCAGCCGTGTCAGTATGTTTACATTCCGAAATCTTTAACAATCGAGTAAAATCTCATAACGTGTGTACAAACATACATCTCACCTTTCACAGCAAAAAGAAAAAACAACTACAACACAGCTTGGTACACCTGCAAACTACATGCCCGTCAATTACCATCCCACTTCAACAATAATCACATCATCAGCCTTTAATAGTCCACTGCTGGACTAGGCCTCTCCTTTGAAAGGAGGAATTGGCCTACTATACCACGCTGGCCAAACGGGTTGGTATAGGGTTTGTATCAAGTTTTCCTTCTCTTACAGTGCTGTTCTCTGCATAATATGCTCCCTCTGTCGGCTCTTACGACACCCATAGGATGATATGGGGTGGTGACAATCCGTATTCTTAATCCGTCACCACACGGACGTACAACTATATTGCTAGTTGTCAACTATAAAGATTGTCAATAGCTTCTGTACAACTAATAATTTAATAGGTAGTAGAGCCTTGCTGATTTCAGCATGAATGGGCCGACTCGAACCACCGTTCGAGTCGGCCCATTCATGCTGAGTAGTAGTACTACCCTCTCACAGAAAATCGACGTAAAGTAACGGTACCTAAACTGTTGCGTTTCTTTCGGTGAGTGAGAGCTCCGGAGGCCCTATCCCCTATTCCTTCTCCCTCATCCCACTTCTCATCCTATCCCCATTCCCAACCCCAAGGGGCGGCAACGCACTTGTGACTCCTGTGGTGTTGCTTGTGTCCATGGGCGGCGGTAATTGCTTACCATCAGGCAATCTGCTCGTTTGCCCCTTATTTACATAAAAAAAAAATAGATTTTACAGAAGCTGCTGATAAGGTAAACTCCGAACTCTAAAGCAAATCCGAAGTCCATACAAAGCCTTGGATGTAACCGGGATAACGCTAGGCCCACAATGTTTAGGAGGAAGAGGTACGCGAGTATATTATCACAGAAGATCCACCTAACAGTTTTTTTTTTCAACTACATTCACACAACACCATCTAGTCCCAAACTAAGCAGAGCTTGTACTATGGGCACTATATAATGGATAAACATACATTGTAAATACATACATATTATACATAGAAACACCCACACCAAGACAAACATCCATGTTCATGTACACAAATGTTTGACTTGAGCGCGAATCGAATCCACAACCTTCGACGTAGTAGTCGCTTACACTCCCGCTACGCCAACCGGCAGTTGATTTGATGATGCATTGAATTCTAGTAAATTTGCGTTTTGTTTGGCAAGCAGGAGTTCCAAAAGGTTCTGGCTATTCTCTCTTCTCGTTTCCTAGAAAAAACGTATTAAAATTCTGTTCGATTTCGAAACTCAAAACTAATAAGTGTCAGGCGGTTCGTTTTGAGGAAGTAGCTAAGGAGGCTTGCAATTTTCAATTGCCGGCTGACCGAGGTGTTGACCGGCTGCGGTTGCTATGGCCGGTTCTGGCATAGCATTGTCATTGGGGTTTGGAATGTTCCCGCCTGTCATCACTCATCACTTCACAATTGGCTGAACGGTTGGCGTAGTGGTTTAAGCGGCCGCCTCGCCTGCGAACACTGCGCCGAGTGTTATGGGTTCGATCCCCACAGGAATCTTTGTTTAATCCATACATTTCTGTTTCGAATCTGTGCGTACTTTCCGTCCGTTACTTGTATGATTGTATAACAGTCCTCGGCGACACAGGATTTTTTCCGAGTGCGGGAGTGATATAAAAAAATTAAGACACATATAAATTATGTTTATTTATTTATGTAACATATTTCAATTTAATTATTTTATAATTTTATACTTATTTACATTTAAAATTATACGTATAATCCTACAACTAAATTAAAAAAAAACTAACTAATATATACATAAAAAGGCAAAGCGTTTAGGCGTCGTAGTATTCCTCCGCATCACTGTCATATCATAACATCGTGAAGACATATAATTTCAATAAATCAGTGGTTCTGATTTTTCATTCTGATCACGGTTTCAAACCCTTTACGCGCAAAAAGATTGAAACCGAGACCCTCCGCAAAACAGTCAGTTAGTATCACTTGTCTACCGCAGTCTTTATAAATATCTTCACAAAGAACATTGACAACTGTTCAAGAGAAAAATGTGAGGCTCTTTTTCACCTAATAGATGCAACTAGGATTATGTTTCTTTATACCTACAAGTAGTCAACTTTTTTTTGGTGGTAAACGAGCAGACGGATCGCCTGATGGTAAGCAATTACCGCCGCCCATGGACACAAGCAACACCACAGGAGTCACAAGTGCGTTGCCGCCCTTTGGGATTGGGAAAAGGAACAGGAGGAGGAATGGGATGAAGGAGAAGGAATAGGGGATGGGCCTCCGGCAGTCTCACACACCGAATGAAACGCAACAGTTTGGGTACTGTTACTTTACATCGATTTTCTGTGAGAGGGTAGTACTTCCCCGGTCGAGCCGACCCATACGTGCTGAAATCAGCGAGGCTCTACTACCTGTGAAGTAGTCAACTCCTTAATCAAAAAATCAAAATCAAAATCTTTTATTCAAAATTGGCTGGTAAACAGCTCTTTCTGAACGTTAAATTTTACAATAGACAGTCCCCCAAAAAGCCCAACCCTTCACTGCTTCCTATGTGTTTTCGCTAGGAAGAAGAAGCAGCGCAACAAACTCCCTAGCAACACAGTACTGTCTGCGTATTTAAATAAGAAGTTATACATTATAATAAAAAAATAATAATATCACATTTCAGTTAACATGATAGCTATCACACAACCTATTGCCATTTATTTAGTTACGTACCTACTTAAGACTCGAAAATTGAGAATAATGACTAACACTTAGCCTCCAAAACAAAATGACAAGTAGGGTGTAACCGCACACATGTTAAATATCATGTTGTTATGTAATCACTGCTCAGTCAAATCACGTTACAATGCATTAATTAGGTAGGTACCAAAACAATTGGAACAAATTACAAATAAACTCATAAATCAGCAAGTCAAAAGCTGTATCCTGTCCAGCAGATCGACCAGTCACCACAGGCAGCACCCGTTCACGAGTATAACGCAATGATCAGCCATCACCCTCCTCAACCATATTAGAGGGAAGTGGGTGACCCGACCACCGACGCTACCGCCTGCAGTGACAGTACAGTGAGCATGACGAACCTACTTTCCAAGACAATCCATTCGAACTTACATTAGACTAAAATAAATCTATCCGACATTATTAACGCACTATAACATATCTAAAAGAGCAGAACGTCAACAAATAAACGCATAATTGAATTAAAAAAATGTCAAAGTGTATATAAAAATTAAATGTCAAATAAAATAATGACGCAAACAAATATACATGTCAAACAGAGAATCTTATGTCAAAAATAAAGTTAATCAAAATTCAAACATATGTCAAACAGCATGTATATAAAAACAATTAAATATAAAGCTGTACACAACAACTGGAACAGTAAGTATTGAACTTGTCTACCAAGCATTCTTGTCCTTGAAATAATCATCTATTGAGTAATATGCTTTTTTTAACAAACAAGTTTTAACTTCAGTTTTAAAGGAATTTAAAGGTAACTGACAAAAATGAGTTGGTAATTTATTATACATACGTACACCTAGCCCCATGAATGTATTATGAACTTTATGTAATCGAAGATGAGGCACGCACAATTTATGTTTATTTCTAGTGTTTATATTATGGACGTCACTATTTTTACTATACGACTCAATATTTTGTTTAATGTACATTAAATTGGCAAATATATATTGGGAAGGTACAGTCAGGATTTCAATTTCCTTAAATCGATCCCTAAGTGACACCCTCGGCCCTAACTGATAAATAGCACGGACTGCCCTTTTTTGCAAAATAAATACACTGTCAATATCTGCAGCTTTTCCCCATAGAAGAATACCATAGGACATAATACTATGAAAGTAACTAAAATAAACTAGACGAGCCGTATCGACGTCGGTTAACTGTCTAATTTTTCTAATAGCGTATGCAGCCGAGCTAAGTTTCCCAGTAAGAGCCAATATGTGTGCTCCCCATTGCAATTTATTATCTACTGTTATACCTAAGAAAACAGTGTTATTTACTGGTTCTATAATCTCCTCGTTAAGTGCTAAGTTAGGTCCCAGATTCTTTACGTTTGGCAATACAAATTTAACACATTTAGTTTTCTTAGAATTTAAAACTAAGTTATTAGCTGTAAACCAGTGTGTGACTTTAGTTAGCGCTCGATTTACTTCGTCAAAGTTTTCCTTATTTCTATCAACCTTGAAAATTAAAGACGTATCATCTGCAAAAAGAACAACGTCACACAAGTTATTCATGTAATAAGGCAAATCATTTATATAAATTAAGAACAAAAATGGTCCCAGAATGGAACCCTGGGGAACACCTAATTGCACTGGTAACCCGGAAGAATGAGCTCCATTTACATCTACATGTTGTACCCTACCTTTCAGATAAGAATTAATGACTCTAAGTGCCAAATCTCTGATACCGTAATGTTTCAGTTTGCGTAAAAGTGTATCATGATTTACGCAATCAAAAGCCTTAGAAAGGTCACAGAAGATACCTATAGCATTTTGCGACTGTTCCCAAGCATTGTACACATGCTTAAGTAAAGCTACTCCTGCATCAGTCGTAGATCGACCCTTAGTAAATCCGTACTGTTCAGTATGTAGGAGGCTGTTAAGATTAAAATATTGTAGTAATTGCTTAAGTAGGAGTTTTTCAAAAATTTTACTGAACGCTGGTAACACTGAAATGGGTCTGTAGTTACCAATATCAGCTTTGCTGCCAGATTTAAAAAGTGGAATAATTTTGCTGTATTTCATAAGATCTGGGAAAGTTCCTGAATTAAGGCAGTGGTTGAATACTACAGTTAAATACGGAGCTACTAGGTCAATAATTGTTTGCAAAACTGTTACAGAGATGCCCCATAAGTCACCTGTCTTTTTAGGCTTAAGAGACTTGAAGGTATTTAAAATGTCAGTTGAATTAATAGGCTGAAATCTAAAAGTACACGTTACTTCTGGCATATTATTAATCAAATATGTTGCAGCTACACTAGAAGAAGCATCTAAACCCTTCGTGACGGATAACGGTATGTGCGAAAAATAATTATTAAATTCTTGAGCTACATCTTCATCTTCGCGTACAATTTTAGTGTCAAACTTCAATTCAAACTTATTGTTATTAATTCTAATTTTGCCAGTTTGTTCGTTAATAACTTTCCAAGTAGTTTTAACTTTGTTATCCGATTGCTTTATTTTGTTACTCAAAAACATGGATTTTGCTATAAAACAGACTTTCTTAAATAATTTTGAATATTTTTTAACGTATTCAATAAACTGTGGATTAAAATTGTAGGATTTTATAGCATATAATTCATATAATTTAGCTCTACTCACATGTATACCAGTAGTGGCCCACTCATTAAATCTTTTATTGCTACCTATTTCTACAGTTTTTTCTTTAAATACATTTTTGAAAGCGTCCTTGACAACTGTAAAAAGCGACTCATATAAAACATCGGGGTTGGTGTATTTTAAAATTGAGGAGTTCACACTGGATAGTATTTTGTTTTTGAACGAATTACAACGAGCGTGTGTGATAGGTCTGCAGGTGATTTGTGACGAGATCTTGCTGGAGTAACTAACAAACTTGGCTAACTGTCCACAGTGATCAGACGAGAGCTCGTCAAGGATTACAGTGCTTGACGCAGTAACATCACTAAAAATATTATCTAAACAAGTTGAAGAAGTAGCGGTTACTCTAGTTGGTTCAAAAAATAAATAGTTTAAATTAAAAGATTTAAATAAATTTATCAATCTTCCACTTAAAGGCGATACTTCCAATAAATTGACATTAAAGTCACCACATACTACTATTTTTTTACTATTACATTTTATACGCTGTAAAACGTCTTCCATAGTCAGTTCAAAAATATTAAAGTCACCTGCGGGGGGGCGGTATACGCAAATTATAACAAAATAATCAAGTTCAATACATGATAGTTCAACACTGCGCTCCACAGAAAGTTTAACTAAGTCATTACGTTCTTTACACTTTAGAGTATTATGAACCAAAATTAACGAGCCACCATGTATAGCTTCCTTCCTTGTGAATGCACTTTTAACAGTAAAATTGTAATTATTTAACAAAACTAATTCATTACATTTTTTCCAGTGTTCAGTTATGCACATGATATGAACATTTCTAAAGTCTAAAAATAAATCTAACTCTAACTCTTTGCCTGAAAGGCCCTGAATGTTCTGATGTACAACATTCAAAAAGTGTGGCCTGCCAGTTGTCTCAACTTGTAGTTTAAATTACAGGTTGATTCAATATACTGATTAGTAGAAATACTAATGTCTGTAACTGCAGTAGTTACACTATGTGTATATAAAACACAGTAAATATTATATGCTAATAACTTAGCAATCTGTCGCTTAAAACTAAAAGAAAGATACATAATATCTTTAGTCAAAATAAAATTTCTAACAAAGATGTTAGTATCAAAATAACTTAAATACTTTTGGCAAGATGACTGGGTTATACAATTGTACATTAACAAATTTAAGTTATGTATGTGCTTGTTCTGTTCTATATTTAAATTTTGTGAATAAGGCAGTGCACATATAATAAATTTACAGCTATATTTCCTATTGAGACGTTCCATTAAATTAAAGCAATTTAATATGTCATTTCTTGATACAGCTAAACTATTTCCATACAATAATATTACTGTGGAATTTGAATTAAGCTGGGTCATCTTGATTTTATGTAATAACTGACTATAACTGGCACCAGGTGAGCAATGATTTATTACAGGACCATTTGCATACTGAGACATAAGACTACCCATGTCTTTGCCCAGCTGGTCAGAGAAAATACAGCAAGAGTTATAGCAATTATTGTGAGAGTGGTTAACTGATGACAACGAGCTCCCCAAAATTGGTATACATTGAACATTATTGCTAGGAGTGTTACTACAAGGCAATTCTTGAGACTTTGGCTGTGTAATTGTTTCATGTTGCTGATTAGTGTCACATGATGTTGTTTTTTGACAAGTACAGCAATTTAGCCTATTTGTTAAAGAATCTAGCCTGTCCACATTTTCACTACCTAATTGGACTAGCTCATTGGCAGCAAGAATGTGTTCTTTTATTTGTAACTGAGCGTCTTCATAACTTTTCACAGTTTTGGTCAGTTCTCTATGTAAATCCAGCATTTCCTGCTGCAAGACATAGGTCTCACGGTCATGGTGTAATCTAATCTGAAGCAACTCTTTTTCAGTAAATTTTAGTTTATTTACTAAGTTCATTCTATCCCTAATTAAACTACTCATTTTGTGGGAAACTTTAAATCTATGGCATTGGTTCTTAATCCTATTTATAATTTTATTAATTTTTATGTATTTCTTAAATTTATTCTTACTCATTATTACATTTGGAGAATGAGTAGGTACCAACTCGGTGAAAAGATCCTGAGTCGCACCACATTGCTGTTGTTGGTCGAGTAACTCATGGCTCAGTATAGTATTATGAGCTTCACTTAAGCTAATTTCTAGCTCATTTATGCGACTCAGGGCCCTCTCATGAGATTCACTACATTCTCCGAAAGAGGTAACTAATTCCTGTAAGCGATCTCTCTGGTCCAGTACATCCATGTATTGAATGTGTAGATCGGCAAGCTCGCTCTTCAGTTCTGAATTTTTGGCAACTATTTTTCCAATTTCTTCCTCACTTTCCTCATGTTCCCTGAGCAGTTGTGCATTTAGCTCCTTGGACTTTTTGAGCTCCTCAAGTGTCAACTTCAGTTTCACCTCCAAATCCTTGGCAGTAGCCTTGCGTGTCAACATCGACATGGCGGATAGTGGGTCACTGGAAGTATTGAAATAGTGGTGAAGAAAAGAAAAAAAAAACAAAACAGAAAAGTATTTTTTAAAGAAGACTAGACAATAGAAAGTATCTGAATAATAAGTGGAAAATTAAGAATTGAGTTGGGTTACACGCTAAATTATTAAGGATTAAGTTTTGAGTCAATGTACTAAAAAAAAATATATAGCTTTTAAACACAGGTTCAAAGTATTAATAAATTTCGTAAGAGGGTAAGTCGTCTGAAGACAAAACGAAATTGATTTTAATGGTAATTTGCAAAGCAGTCAATAATATGACAGGTTAACAATGATTAGGGACCAAGAATAACGTGATAAATAAATAATACTCCCTCGTTTTATCTAAGTTCTCCAAATACCTAATTTGAAACAAAACGATCAGTTGACAGCTGACCGCTATCGTAAATTCCTTTGTGAATATTTCCAATAAAAACTTGTGAGTTATTGTTAATAACACTTGAACACGATAATTGTCACTTTAGGATCTATTTTAACTAGTTTCACTGTAATATTATTAGTTTAATACGTAAAATAAGAAATAAATTCACACAGCTGATTTCTTAAATGTCACCAGGCCAGTGTTGCCAGTCGAAAAAAAAAAAAAAAAAAAAAAAAAAATGATTTAGATGTATTAAGTACCTAGTACTGCTCTCATAATACTAAAAAAACACAATAAAATTTGATTAATTCACATCTGGCACAACGTGGCTCGCTGCATCGACTGCCACTGACAAATGTAATAAAACAGCGTGCACACAGCAATGATTACTGACATGTTCGCCTGCACTTTATCAACGTTTAATCAAATAATCAACACTCGTTCATTCAGAATCAACGGAGAGACAGCCGTCATTAGTTACGCTATTTATATGCATATACAGGCTGAAACTTGAATTCACTAAAAACAAATTATTCTCTTCGCCAGACTCATCATCAGCCCTGTATATATTACTGTCCCGCTGCTGGGCATGGGCCTCTTTTCACTAAAAGAAGGGTAAGGCAGGTATACCACGCTGGCCAAGTGCGGGTTGGCTGACTTCACATGTCTTTAATGAGTAAGAAATCTGTGTGTCTATTGAAACTTAAAAACATTTTTATTGGAACGGTGGCTTTCTTTATCATGTATACCAGTACATAGCTTCCATGCGTGTGTAAACCTGTGGGATCGATCCCATAGCACTCGGCACTATTGAAAATGAAGAATAGTCCAATCTGCAGTGATTAAGAATATCTCTTCCTAATAGCATCAACAGACTTATCCACCACATACCTAATGGTGGCTGGTACCTATGCCTACATAGCGTGTCAGGAATTTTACATTTTAAGGCAGATGTATTTTTTTATTTATAGACTCACGCCTGTATCCCCGAAGGAGTAGGCAGAGGTGTGATATAACACCCACATTTCGTCATGAATTTTTTTAGGTCCCACGTAATAGGGGGCAATCCTATTGCCGTACCGGGCACATTACCAGACTCCGAGCTGCTACTGAGAATTTCCTAACGGACAAACTCAATAACACTTTGCCCGACCCGGGAATCGAACCCGAGACCTCCCAATCCCACGCGCACATTTTTTTACTTATTAAATCATGAATTAGTTTCATCCTGTATACATCCCGCTCACACAATTCATACATGCGGATAAAACATGTACGGTCGGCATAAAAGGTATAGCAATCTACACGCCATCTTTAGTTAGTGCAGCGATGATCGCAGGTAGCGATAGCAAATAAATTGAATACAAATACTTGTTATTTTCGATATAAGTGCCCAACGCGACAGTGAGCCAGTTTGGAGCAATACTTAAAGGCATATTCATACTAATATTTTTGTTATTATATAAAATATATTTGTTTGTCCTTCTTTCACGTCGCAACGAAGCTGTTATGGTATATTTTTTTGAGTGTGGAGATAGTTAAAGAGCTCGAGAGTGAGACGTAAAAGATACGCCCATATAATAAACTAGAGGACAATTTTCGGGAAATCTCTTCTTAGTGCACCCCTACGGTCCCCAAGGAACATACATGCCAAATTTCAGCTTCCTGTGACCAATAGTTTCGGCTGTAGCGTGTCTGTCAGTCAGTAAGTAACGCAAGGATTTTATATATTAGATAAGCGCCGCTGTTAAAATTTAAATAAGAGCTTTTGGCTGCTACCTTGTCCGCGTGAATGTTCCTTAGACAAAAATTTCATGCGAACTATTACCCCCTTTGCGGCGGAATTACCAAGGATCCTCTTTTAGTGCTCCTCTACACTCTTCAAGAAACACGAATGCCCAATTTTGCGAAATTTGCCAGCTTCTAGCGCCTAGGAGTTTCAATTATGTCAGTAGGCCAGTAACGTTAAGGCCATGATCGACGGCCGAGTAAAACCGCCGTTTTATGGCTCGCCGGTAAAGCTCGCCCGTGGTTTATTGCAATACTGTGGTATTAAAAACCAACGAACCCGGCTCGCGGCTCGTTAGTTATGTTTTATTTTTTGCTCGGCACGCTGTGCAAGACCGCGTGTCGATCACCACTGACGAGCCTAGCCCACAGTTTTCCGCGCAAGCCCTAGCGTACAGACGTACCTACGTGCAAACTTTTTTAATAATGGATTTGCGAACCTGTAGTCACGATTTCATAATAGAATTTTTAACGTCTTCAGAGACTGCCCTTGCAATGGTAATATACTTTGAATGAGTACAAAAACAAAGGAACCCGTCTTAATGCCTACAATAAACTGTTGGAGATTTAAAAAAAAATACGAACCTGACTCAAATATAACTGATGCCAAGAAAAAATTAGTCACTGCGAGCTTCATATAGAAAAGAACGAAATAAAGTTACTGCAGGCATGAGGACGCAGTTGCGGTTTACGCTCGACTGTTTTGCTCGCTAGTCGATCAGCACCTACGAGCCGCGACTCCGCGAGTAAAAACCGTCGTCTCCAAAACTGCGGTATACGGCTCGCCCGTCGATCACCCACTTAAGAGTTTCACATACATACATACATACATAGACTCACGCCTGTTTCCCGGAGGGGTAGGCAGAGACTACGGAACGCCATTTGCAACGATCCTGACATATCTCTCTTGCTTCATTCACTCCCATCAGTTTCCTCATGCATGCTCTTCTGTTCAGGGTGCTTCTAACCTGTCCTGTTTTTAGGATGTCTCCAATCTGGTCAGAGAACGTCCGCCTAGGTCTTGCCCTTCGTCCTGTCCCTTCCACACTTGCCTTATATATCTGCTTGGTCAGTCTTTCGTCATCCATCCCCTCCACGTGCCCAAACCATCTTAGCATACCTTTCTCGATGCTTGTCACTACATCTTCTTTTACCCCACAACACTCTCTTATCACACAATTCTTTACTCTGTCAGTCAAAGAAATACCACACATGCTTCTCAGTGCTCTCATTTCTACAGCATTTATTCTACTTTCATGACTCTTCTGCCTAAGAGTTGCATATATTCGTCATGTCTGGTTTTAGCCACATTGCTGGCCAAATACCTAGTAGGTATCTAGTAACATTGATCTATCAGAGCGTGATTCTAACTCACAACTACGAAATACAATGAGAAAATAATATTAAAGTTGTGCCTAAAATTTTCTGCCGACCGTACATCAGAAACATTTATTATCTCCGTTTGTACCTTTGCATTCCGCTTATCAAACATTGGTTATTGCATCTTCATTTACATCCACAAGACAAAATCCTCCTTAACCTCCATTAAATATGTGCCATATTCGATTGTATTCAATATAATTCTACATGCACCCATTTAGCAAAACGATTTATTAGCCACGCCCCTTTTATTGTAATAGTCGTCGAGATAAATACTATTTTGTGTTGCAATAAGAATAAATACGTAGTTTAAATTGTCTCTTAATCAGTTAATAGGTCCAACAATTTTTATATTATTTACTTGACTTCAGTTCTTCTTCTTGACTTCAGCTTCTATTGTCACCACCCCATATCATCCCATGGGTCGTTAGAGCCGACAGAGGGAGCATATTATGCAGAGAACAGCACTGTAAGAGAAGGAAAACTTGATACAAACCCTATACCAACCCGTTTGGCCTGCGTGGTATAGTAGGCCAATTCCTCCTTTCAAAGGAGATGCCTAGTCAGCAGTAGACTGTTAAAGGATGAGGATGATGACTTGACTTCAGGGGCAGCGTAGCATAGTGGAGATACCAACAGACTGCCATGCATGCATTCGACTTTTCGAAGTTAATTGCTTATTAAATTGTCAATTTTCGCATGCCCCAAGCCAATGAATACAGATTTACATAGAAGCGCAGTTCTTAAGGATTGTGCCGATTCCAAGTGGTGACTGTCCCCAGTTTAGTTCTTAATTGGAGCCGTTGGCGGCGCTGGCGTCGTTCTCCGTCTCTCTCGCTCTCGTAGTTAAGATACACTGGAGGAGAGAGAGCCAGCTGCCGCAGCGCGACTGCCACGCTGCCAAGTGGCAATTTGAGTCGCAGAAAATTTGTCTTCAAAGCGCCCATATGAAATGCACCTCTATGTAAAAATCTGAGCTCTTTGCCCAACCCTCAGAGCACGGTAAGCTGTCGGTCCCAGCTGTCATTAATGTCTTTGGCAGATGTTACGAGGATTCAGTGCCTCTGACTAAACTGACACTAGTCTGTACCAATGGAATACTGCTATACCTTCGGGTTGCGGAGTTCAGACAGGAAGTCGCTCTGTGGAAAAGCTTATATTCACTCTAATTCGGTTGGACTAGTGAGCGGATCCTGAGTTGCAACTGGTATAACGCTAGAAGAATGATGATGAGAATTTGACATCTTGAATATTTGAAAATGATCCAATGGTATAGTTGATTGAATCAGGCGTTACTTGGTGTCACTCTATTGTAACCTAATGGAAGGAAAGAGGAACACACCCGGCACCCTCGGATTGACCACTCCAACTGTTGCAATAGAAAAAGGTTGACAATACCGAACTCCTCTAAAAGGATAAGGTTATAGGAATGGTATGGGTTCCAGGAAGATACCTGACTTGCAGTATCCCGCTGTATGATGCGCCGACTATTCTTTGGCACGGGTTTTGCCTGAGCACGAGGCATCGACAAACGCAAAGACCGAGTCGTTGGCGATGGCCAACGACTCAGTCTTTGCGTTTGTCGATGCCTCAGGAGCGATGGCTCCTGAGGATGAAATGATAGAAGAGTTCGGTATTGTCAACCTTTTTCTGTTGCAATAGTTGGAGTGGTTAATCCGAGGGTGCGTGGTGGGTTTGTTTTTCCTTCTATTAGGTTATGATCCAATGGCTCTTTGGAAAAGCTAATATTCTGTCCAATTTAGTTAGACTATTAAGAAGCACCTAAACTTGAAACGGAGAGTCTTGGATGCAACCGGGACTATACTAGGAGGATGATGATGATCACGAGACACGTTTTCAGGCAGCATCATCAGCCTTATTGGTCTCTCAGCATAAATGTGCGCGTGGGATTGGGAGGTCTCGGGTTCGATTCCCGGGTCGGGCAAAGTGTTATTGGATTTTTCCGTTAGGAAATTCTCAGTAGCAGCACGGAGTCTGGTAATGTTCCCGGTATGGCAATAGCCTCGCCCCCTATTACGTGGCACCTAAAAATTCATAGCGAAATGTGGGTGTAACATTACACCTCTGCCTACCCCTTCGGGGATACAGGCGTGAGTCTATAAAAAATATATATATAAAACCGTCAGCCTGAATTTGTCCACTGTTGGACGTAGGGCTCTCCTATGGCTCGTCAATGAGCCCGGTGTTCAGCTTTCCACAGTCCCTGCCCTACAAAATATAACATCGCTCCACCTGGCTACAGGACGCCCTACACTTCGTTTGTCGAGTTCCATCAAACCCAAGAACATGGGATGATATCATCATCAGCCTTTAACAGTCCACTGCTGGACTAGGCATCTCCTTTGAAAGGAGGAATTGGCCTACTATACCACGCTGGCCAAACGGGTGGGTATAGGGTTTGTATCAAGTTTTCCTTCTCTTACAATGCTGTTCTCTGTATAATATGCTCCCTCTGTCGGCTCTTACGACACCCATGGGATGATATGGGGTGGTGACATTCCGTATTCTTAATCCGTCACCACACGGACCTTAGGATGATAAGTACAATGAAATCAAAAGCAATTCTAAGTTAACATTCTGTATTTTATTCTAGATGTACACTTTGTATTTTAATGTCTATATTGTACAATGTTACAGGCTTATTACTACGGCTTACATTTATATCACAGCTTATATTTTTTTATCTACTTAATCCAATAGTGCATCTACACCGCAGGTACTTAGTTCAGCAACAATTCAGAATGCTAGACCACAACATTCGTAAAACAAAAGTCTTGAGGCAGGATATATTGTTGTTAGGTGCATAGGGTTCCCACCAAGAACTTAGGGTCCCAAGCCAACCTCACCTGCAAGTGGTGCACCTGCCGATCAACGGACGAGGCTCTGGCAAACAAAATATCCCGATAAGCGGCAATACCGGCTCGCCACCTATTACGTGGGATCAAAACACTGGCGAAAAGTGGGCGTTTAATATGCCTCTGCCTACCCCTTCGGGGAAACAGGCGTGAGTCTATGTATGTGTATGTATATTGTTGTTAAAATATATTTAATGTTTTTTTTTTAATACAACTCCCGCACTAGAAATGAATTCTGTGTCGCGGGCGAATTAACAAACAGGCGATCAACGGAAACAGTGAACACTCAGACTCGAAACAACAATATAAATGACATAAAATGTTGTCTCGTTTGGGAATAGAACCCACAACACTCGGTTCAGTTTCAAGCGGCGAGGTGACGCCAACCGTGCAGTCAATTTTACCAAATGTTATCACGTTTCTAAATGTTACTCAATTAAAAAAACTGCGATGTGGATGCATCACTACGCGTAACATAACGACATAACATTTTGAAAGGGTGAGCAGAAAAGTAACATACATAGTGAGTGATTGTATAAAGAATGAAATGCAAGATGTCGAAAATCGAACCAAGATAATTTTAACAGAAAACCGACTTCAAATTTCACTGTTTAATCTTGTATGAGACCAAACTGGAGATATATCCTTATACATGCGATTGACTGGACAAAGCAGAGTGGGTAAGAGTGTACCCAGAGCTAAAGTTAATTGTAGCATTGTGAACCATGTTTTTTTATTAATTACTAGATAACGCCCGCGGCTTCACCCGCGTGAATTTTACACCTTAACCTCCTCAGGACTCACACTTTTATTGGTGAAAATCGAATAAAAATCATTTCGGTAGTTTTTGAGTTATGCTCGTTTCCTTTATCAAAACAACTTCCTCGTTTAATTTTCTTTTCCAAGTGAATTCAGCCTTCACACACGCTGTCATATAATTAATTACACTACTCTATGAGGGCAACAAAACCAGGTATAGTTCATAATGCTACGGTCAATTTGCTTTTTTGCGTACGAACTACATACGTGTTACCCAATATCCTTTCAATGACAAGTTAATCATTACCGCGCTTGCACAGTTGCCTTGATCTTTCAGCCACTCGAAATCCCTCCGTCTCACAGATTTATCGATTTCAGGCAGCAGTATTAGGCGATTTGGGCTAATGAAACATCTAAGGGGATCTAGTGGTATTATAATAATAATATTCTACCACATACACACATCACCATCTAGTCCCAAACTAAGCAGAAGCTTGTACTATGAGTACTAGATAATGGATACACATACATATATACTTTTTGTTTATACCAAGACAAACATCCATGTTCATTCACACAAAATGTTTGACTTGAGCGGGAATCGAACCCGCGACCTTCGGCGTATCAGTCGCTTACACTCCAGCTGCGCCAACCGGTCGTCAAAATCGTATTTCCAAAACAATTCGACATTGGAACCTTTAAAAAACAATATGCACGCTTCTTTTAAGAAGCGTGCATATTGTTTTTTAAAAGGGTAACGCACTTATGTACCTTTGGGCATTGCAGGTGTTCATAGGCAGCAGTGATCCACTTGCTTGTTTGTCTTCCAATGCAATTAAACAATAAATAAAAGAAACTTCTAAGTGAAAGATGTAGTGACAAGCATTGAGAAAAGTATGCTAAGGTGGTTTGGACGCATGGAGAGGATGGATAGCGAAAGACTGACCAAGCACATATGTAAGGCAACTGTGAATGGTTCGTTCTTTGACCAGATTGGAGACATCACAAAACAGGACCTTAGAAGTACCATGAACAGAAGAGCATGCATGAGGTGATGGGAGTGAATGAAGCAAGTGAAATATGTCAGGATCGTTACACATGGCGTTCCGTAGTCTATGTATGTATCTAACTGGAAGGTCCATCGCCAGGAGGCTTCTTGATTTCCCGGTGTCCCGGCTCCCCCATCTCGGCTCCCCCTTCTGGCCTTCTCACGGGAGAAGGCGCTACGTAAGAATACGTGGAATATGTGGTCTCTTCTTCCACTGACTCCGATGTAGAAGACTCAGAGGTCACCGTCGAGTTATACCCCCAAGCTTCCACTTGGAAGCGGTACATATACTTGAATCTTATCAACGGGATTGCTACCTGTGAATACATGATACATCAGACTTTCATTCTTGTTCTGCTTTTTTTAGGATTGCGTAGCCAAAAATAGCCAAAAAAAGTTTCCTTGTAGTCAGCAGTTTTTGAGATACAACACATATTTAAAAACCGCAAATATAACATTGTCGTTCATACAAACACTATGGAAAACAAAATTATTTGTGCTGGCGAAAAAGTGATAGAGGTATATGGTAAACTAAAGATAATGGGCGAGTCCGACTCGCTCTTGATTTAATTATTTATTTAAAGACAGCACCCGCTCTAGGAATAAATCCCGTGTCGCGGGAGACTTTAGCATGCAACCAACGGACACAATGAACACACAAAGATTTTGTCTCGTGAGGGCATCGAACCCACAACACTCAGCGCACATCCAAGACTTGAAGTCCGAAGTATGCTTTCTAGTGTATACAGATTTAACAAATACCTTTTACACAGAGCGATTGTTACAAGACCTTTGCCGCCCAAAAGGATAGCGATATTCCATGTTTTAATTAGACTAGTATCAGTATATTCAAAATATATACCAGCTATATAGTGCGTTGAAATGCATTTGCAAAATATTTTCAGGGGCGAATATACTACTATAACTGAATACAAATATTTACATTTAAAAATAACTCACAAAACCTTAAAAATATCATGAATTTCAAAAATCAGCTCGGTGTATTGAACGCCGCCGCCGCTCAGCTGATCGCCGCGAGCTCGGATTGCAGAAAATAACACACACAAGCACACATACCTACCGTAAGTAATGAAAATACATAGGGTATTACGTAATCGCACACAGTTTGAAATAATTTTAGGTTATTATGTATACTGTATAATTATATTGTATTATTAAAATATTTTACAAATGCAGATCAACATAATTATTGTATATCGACTCAGTCAAATTGCTTTAGCTGCGATTAGAACTTCTATCAACAGTAGGCTATACCGAGCAACCCCCCCGTGGGATCTCCACCTTGTCGTGGTGGGGCGGCCCAGTAACCGTGGTTGGGTCACCCACGGTGAAGCTAAGCAAGATCCCGGGACGCTCCGCGTGGGCTTGACGGAGACCTGCGCAGGATGCGTCGAAAGGTGCGGGTGCGAGGGACAGTTCTTCTGTCCCTCGCAGTCGGGCGCGGTCGCGGGAGAGGCGTGTCGGTGTTGCGTTGCCGCGCGCCCTATCTCCCGCGACCAAATGGGGGCGCACCATCGGGGGCTGTTGCGTCGCGGTGGGGCCGCAGAGGAAGAGGAGATGCTGTGTTGCGTTACCGTCCTCCCTATCCTCTGCGGCCGCTGGGTGTTTTGGCGGCGGAGCTCAGCTCCTACATCCGCCGCACAGGGGGTTTTGTTCGGGGCCCGCCTGAACATCTGGCGGGCCAATAACCGTCGGGGAGTAGCGAGGAATGCGTCGGTGATACCCGACCCTCCGACACATGAGGATTAAAAAATAAATTAAAAAAAAGGCTATACCGAGCGAGGCTAAGAAAATACGTACCTTCACCATAGGACTGTCAAGATCCCACACTCTTGGTTTTCCGTATCGATAGGGCATGCCGACTTTCACACAGATGCCCTTCGCATACGTAGGAGAAGATATCTGTATGACAAAAATGCGAAACATGAGTCCTTTATTTAGCTACACCTCATCGATACTTTTAATATTATAAAGGTGCTGACATACTTGAGCGTTAACTTGTAATGAGCATTCTTGCGAATGTTACATTATAGAAAAACGATTGAGAGCAATGATATTACAAAGGTAAAAAGAAATAGATAAGTTATAGGCGTCCCAAAAGCAGGACGCTAAACATAAGCCAGTTGGCAAGTCTGTCATGTGTGTGTGACGTCGCGAGCCGGCGTCAAAGTGAAACTGACACATCTTGTCAACCGAAAATAAAATAAAATATGGAGTTATCGATGTGTGCGTGTGGTGATTACTACGTAGGTAACGTACAACGTACCTACCCTTTTCTAGATTTTTTTTTTTATTGAGATTGATTGAGAGTGTTTTAGCGAGCGTTCTGGCGACCATTTTTGCAAAATGACAGTAAGTTTCGAACTTTCTGCCGATAAGAGCGTTCGCTGCAAAGTTCATAAAAATATTTAGAGCGATGTTTGGCTCTCTTAGTTGTTCAATTTAACTTTAAAAAGCAATGATATTACAAGGAAAAGGTAGTTACGTTACCTACGTAGTAATCAATCCGTAGAAACGGTACACTAACGCACACATCGATAACTCCATATTTTATTTTAATTTCGGTTGACAAGATGTGTTAGTTTCACTTTGACGCCGGCTCGCGACGTCACACACACACACATATGTCTTGCCAACTGGCTTATGTTTAGCTTCCTGGTTTTGGTACGCCTATAACGTCTCTACCTCTTTTTACTTTTGTAACATCATTGTTAAAAAGGCAGACGATCGATGTTCTGTTACAAATGATTCCACAAGTCTATCTATAGTTTTGGCTGTAGCTTGTCTGTCAGTCAGTCAGTAACGCAAGAATTTTATATATACAGATGATAAGTAAACTTTCTTTACCTCTATATAGTACACCAGGAATGTTTCAGTGACAGGCTTCAATTGGAAGACCTCGTGATAGTACTTGTACAGGTCATCGGCCGCTTCGCCTCTGTCAAAGCATCGAAGTCCGCCCATCCACCAGTGGCCTAACCATTGATGACCCATCAGATCGTAGGCACTCTGCGCACGAGGCATGATGTAGCCTGGAGAATAAATTAAAATTGGTTGTCTTCTTGCTTGGCTGTTCGTAACAGATCGACAAGGTTAAGCAAAGTTCACAAAGAAACTACATGGAACAGCTGGAAGTACAAGGAAAAGTCGCCTTGAAAAAATCTTGCGGCTGTTTTCCGATATGGTGGTTAGACCTCATCAAGACTGTGACCTACTCAACCATACAGGATTGCTCTCGCTGTCCAAAAATCGAGCTACATGGTGACGTTCTTGGGGGAAAACTTTTGCTTTTGAGGTCCCAGATTCTACTGCATACATGGTTGGCAATCCGCAACGGTGCGTTTCTCTAGAAAATTTCTGCCTCGCACCTCTAAACTGTGGAATGATCTGTCGCCTGCGGTTTTTCCGAACCAATACGACCTTCAAACCTTCAAGAAAAGAGCGTATTCCTTTTTAAAAGGCCGACAACGCACTTGTGACTCCTCTGGTGTTGCGGGTGTCCATGGGCGGCGGTAATCGCTTAACATCAAGCGATCCGTCTGCTCGTTTGCCCCCTATTCCATAAAAAAAAAAATTGGTTGCCTGTAAAGTCGGTATACGGGCGAAAGTTTTACGTGACAACGACTTTGAGTGGTAAAATAATTTTAATGTGAATATTCATTCGTATAGTAGGAAGAAGGATGAAAGACGCGTGCCTTTCACTTTTTATGTCTGTCTCTCTCGCTCTTAGGTGGGACGCGTGCCTCTCACTCGCTCTCATTGTGAGCGCATAACGTGAGCGGAGCGTAACGCAGTTTCTTGAAGTGTCACCCGGCAAACCAATTTATAAGACGTTGTCACGTCAAAAACTCTCCCCTCTTTTTCTGGATTAATCCCTGCTTGACAGTCATAAAGGCGATCAGTAATCTTGGCTAGGCGCTATCGCTAGTCTGATTGATGAGTTAACACACCTATTTCATATCCAACCAAAAACACCAAATTGGACGTAGGCTTCGTAAACACGGCATTGTACTGCACGTTTTTTTGGAGTATACGTCTTAACGTATAAATAGTGGCACATACATATTCTATAGAACCATTCACATGACGCTTGTACTGCAAAAAATCGTACACCGTTTATAAGTTTAAACGAATACTCAACGGACTTGTCAAGCAAATCGAATGAACTTTAACGTAGGTATTCGGCTTGCAGTGGCACATAGTATAGTTCTGACTCGTTCACACGGCACGATGTTCATACGTTTTTTATCGAATAGCAACCGAACAAGCGTTTAGTAGTTACCCGTCTTTTTTTCCAGTCGATTTAGTATGTTTTAAAAACTTTCAATAGATATCCGAAAGTAATTACAATAGTTAGTTGTGCAACAAGAGAGCAAAGTTGTTTTTTGTTTCGAGTGCTGATTTTGAGTCCCGAGCAAGCGAAGGATTCTATGATTGATTCACGAGCGTAGCGAGTGAATCAAAGTTAGAATCCTGAGCGTGGTGAGGGACTCAACAGCACGAGATACAAAAAACTTTGCTCTCGTGTAGCACACATAACTTTTCACCACAGCAGTGAGAACACATATTACTTAGGAGACATAGAAATGAACAGGAATAGATTGAATTCTGCATAATCACTTGTTGATTTAACTCTTCTGGTTTTAAAGTACAGTCATCATCGCTAGTTTCACTCATCTTTTTAGATTATTTTATATATTAATATAATTTAACACGTAACGCTATACCTACTGTATCAGCATCAGCGAAATTTTTATTTCCGCTACTTTTTTAAATCACGTTTTAATACCGCGTCCCTGCTGTTTATTTTTCAAATGTATCATTGTTGTAATTCTAAATAAAAATGTATTGGTTAAATACTAATTTTATACTATTAATTAGACTAATTTTTATTAAAATCCAATAATTAATTAAACATGTAAACAATAACATATAAAAAAAAGTAATTTCTTTATTACAAATAACTTTTTTTTTGCGTTGCCGTAGGTGTTTTCTTTGAGGTCGAATTCTAAAATCGAATTTCGAATTCGAAGGGGTTTGTTTTTTCACTCACTTTTTATATGCATGTGAAAGAGACAGAGCACAGTAAAATTCGAATGTTTCAAATTTATGGCTGAACAATGTCAATTCGTGACACTAAAGATTGAAAAATTAAAAAGTTACTTTTACTCACGCTCGAATCAAAATCGCGTTTTGTTCACTGTTGTCTCGCAGCAAAAGCGGCATGTTTGAGCTGCAGTGGTGAAAAACTTCTTTTCATCGTTTCTAAGTTTATCTTATAACTTTTCAAATAGTTTAGTACGCCCTGTTTCTTCATTTATAGGATGTACCCAAAACCTTTTGCTATGTCGGCCTCGGCGGCGAAACTGTTTGCGCCTTCGATTGTACCAATATAAAAGAACAACCAAGCGTGGATGTGATGGACACTGACGTCTATTTACAATCACAACTGTGTGAAGACTGCGGCTATTCGTTTTTTACACGAAGGAAAATCTACCGTGTGAACACCCGGGTCATTGTACGTTAAAAAAACGAATACAAAGAAAACATGCAGGATAATGTCGTGTGAACGAAGGCTTACGTGCAAAATTTACAAACAGCAGTCTCTTGATAATTACGTAAAAGACAACTGAGTGCTGTTCCCAGCTGGCTTGTTAGAAGTGGCAACACACTACTTTCATATCCGACCGGTTTCACCCAATTGGACACATCTGGGGCAAAATAGAAACAGAAAGTACTTTACCAAAAGGGTCATCCTTGGCAAAGGAGCCAATAGCTTTGCCTGTGATGGCTGCGGTGATCCAGGGCACGTAGGGGTGGATGGTGATATGATGCGGCGTTGGGGGTGGACGGCGACTCCGCAGAGGATCTGGACACGGGGGACCTCCTATAATAGTAAAAGGTCCTAGTTAAAGTCTCATGCCTTTTTCCCGAAGAGAGAATCCCGAAGGCAGAGACTATCAACGATGTTATAGCACGGTTCACGATATTATCACCATCAGTAGGGAAAATTTCCGCCAGGACGTGGAGTTGCAGAAACAGTCCGTTCGACCTTACCATTATCTGCCTTTTGCAGAGCACTGCTGGACTGTCCTCTTCAAATTTGCACCAAAATAGCATTGTCATTCAACAGGAGGATTTGGAAAATCATCATAATCATCACATTTTCGCATTCATAATATTATTAGAATGGATGTGATATATTATTAGATGACAGCGATAGCCTAGTAGAGATACCAACAGACTGCCATGCAGAGGGTATCGTGTTCGAATCCTTGGCTTTTCGGAGTTATGTGCGTATTGAATTATTAATTATCGCTTGCCCCGTGCCTCGAAGAGCACGTTAAGATTTCTGTCCCGGTTGTCATGAAGATCTTTGACAGTCGTTATAGGGAGTCAGTATTTCTGAATAAACTGACACTAGTCTAATCGATGGAATATCGCTATCTCTTTGGGTTGCGGAGGTCAGACAGGCAGTCGCTCCGTGGAAAAGCTAATATTCAGTCAAATCCGGTCAGACTAGTAAGCGGACCCCGGGTTGAAACTGGGATAACGCTAGGAGAAAGAAGAATATTATTAGAATGGATAAGACAACTTACCAACAGCCAGTGACACTAGTGACCAATGTCCAGTATGTTCATGAACAAGAGAAGGCGCTCCTGAATTAAAACCACAGCCCGTTGTGCACGCTAGTCGATCCCGCACCGTCCCATTCTAATGACACATACAAAATTTATCTATGTGCTGCTTCTTTTTTACTTATGCTTATGTGATGTACATACATACATGCATAGACTCACGCCTGTTTCCCCGAAGGGGTAGCAGAGGCATATTAAAACGCCCACTTTTCGCCAGTGTTTTAATCCCACGTAATAGGTGGCGAGCCTGTTGCCGCTTATCGGGATATTTTGTTTGCCAGAGCCTCGTCCGTTGATCGGCAGGTGCACCACTTGCAGGTGAGGTTGGCTTGGGACCCTAAGTTCTTGGTGGGAACCCTACGCACCTATTACCATTATGTGATGTATGTAACCATTAAATATAAAAAGGCTCTTAAAGGTCATCTAAGATTTGGAAAGGAAGAAAACTATTAGTCATCATTAGTGCAAATGACAAAAAGCATCTCTTTAGACCCTACAGAATCCTAATTCTTAAAGTGAGCCTCTTGAGAGCGCTGGGTGGAGAAGAGCTAAACAGTTTATAAGTAAAATGGGTGATGAAGTGAACGAAGAAAGACTCACTATGGATATTTCAATTAAAGTACTTTCGCGAGACGCTAGAAAATAATTGATGGTGACGACACTCCGCTGTGCCAAATTGCTCTCACATGAAGGACCTTAGCATAAAAAATCTTGGAAGCAATGTTTTACCGTTTGTCGCGGTATTAGTGGACGGTCGTAAGCGTGGCATAGTTCCTTCGGGAGAAGACTTATTCTAACCAATTCTTTCTCTTCTTCTGCAAAGTCTCTTGGTACGTCTGAAAATAATTAAAATATTTGTAGATGGTGCGAAACGTGTTTTCCACAGAAATTATATACTATATCTATACATATAAATATTATTCACTAAGTCCAGCTGGTTTGAGGACATTTTTCCTACCGAATTTTTTGCCAACTGACTTAAGGCCTTAAGACGGTTTCGAGGCCTTTATTCGGTTTCCATACCAAACTCATATCTACAGGGTGTCACAAGACCTATCACCAAGCCGAAGTCTACTCGTTGTGGACATCATGCTAAGCCATACTAACCAAAAATAATACCTGGGAAATGATATTTTTTTTGAGTTTTCACTTTTTTCAAACCACAATTAAAAGCGCGCGCGTGCAATGCTCAACATACCTACTTATCCATGGGGTTATGGGGCATTTAAAGAACATATTGGCGGGGTAAATGCATCGATTTTGTACCTAATTAGAAAAAATCCATACTAACTTTGAGCCTAAATATCTCCTGAACCAGGAATTTCCCAGGTATGGTGCCGAAGTAAAAAATGTTCGTAGTGATTGGTACAACATGTGATTTCAGTTTTCGTTAAGGGTCTTTTTAAACCCTGTATAATTATTATACACTGAAAGCCAGTAGCCTGACCGCTATCTGATAAGATATGTCAGATAAAACATACAAATTGCGTTTCTTATTTGAATTTATCTGGCAGATAAGGCCTATCCAGAGATGGTAAAAATGTCTTTGTCCTATGGGTTGAGCTATTGCATCACATATCAGCACCGCATCGCACTTTCCTATGCTTCTATCCTTTTCTGTCACTCAGGGCCGTCATTTACTAGAGCGAGAAAGGGAGAGGGAACGCATCAGCACGCCGCGGATCGTGCTGATACGTTCCCTCTCTCTAGGTGAAGCTCAACCCTAAATGTCTTACCTGCAGTGAAGTCAACATGTATCATCCTTTCTTTAGTCATTCTGCCGTTATTGTCAACGAGGAAGTTCTTGAAAGGCAAGCAAACTGGTAGCATATAAACTGGAAAATACAAATGTTAAATCATTAATTTTATCCACTTCCCCATTAACCCCTATTTTATCCCCTTCTCCTTTGGGGAATATTAAAAACTCTTTCCCTAGAGGATGCTTACTTTATATGTCGGACAGAACAAGCAATTTTATCTTTAAGACGGGAAGATGTTCTTAACCATGACATTTGTTCTTAAATTCATTAAATAAATAACTCAACGCATAGGGTTCCCACCAAGAACTTAGGGGTGCATAGGATTCCCACCAAGAACTTAGGGTCCCAAGCCAACTTCACCTGCAAGTGGTGCACCTGCCGATCAACGGACGAGGCTCTGGCAAACAAAATATCCCGATAAGCGGCAATAGGCTGGCCACCTATTACGTGGGATCAAAACACTGGCGAAAAGTGGGCGTTTAATATGCCTCTGCCTACCCCTTCGGGGAAACAGGCGTGAGTCTATGTATGCAAATAACTGAAAATTAGTTCAACTTCTTACTTCTTAGAACCTACCCTTTCATATAATATTGATGTGAACTAACACTATTTACATACATACATATACTCACGCCTTTTTCCCGTCGGGGTAGGTAGAGACAACAAAACGCCACTTGCTTCTATCCTTACAAACCTCACGCGCTTCGTCTACACTCATTACTCTTTTCATACATGTTCGCCGGTTTCGGGTACTTCGGACCTTGGCGTCTGCTGGGAATGTCCGAGGAGGTCTGCCGCGACCGACTTGCCCACACACGTATTTGCCTTATAGATCTGGTTCGTCGTTCTTTCTTCACTCATTCGCTCCACGTGTCCACTCATTCTAATAGTATTTATACTCTTGAATTCAATGAGTGCGAGTGCCGGAAGGCCCTATTTCCTTTCCGATCATCCCACTCCTCCTCCTAATCCTTTACCCATCCCAAAGGCTCGCAACATACTTGTGACTCCTCTGGTGTTGTTTGTGTCCATGGCCACCGGCAATTGCTTACCGTATGTACCGTCAGTTCGTTTGCCTCTAATTACATAAAAAAGAACTTACCTGACTTTACCAACGTGACCAGCTTGAGGAGCGCAAGACTGTTTTTGACCCCGAAGTGCTTATACTCCGGATGTATCAACACATCAGCTATGGGCATCAGCAGAGCGGCAGTTTCGCACTCCACGCCTTCCTCGAGATCGTGTATTGTTATCTTGCATTCCTCCTCATCACGCTCGTAGTTGGCGAACGCTATGTTTCCTCTGAAAGGATTTTGGGCTTATAATCTTAATATATAAAATCCTTGCGTTACTGACTGACTGACAGACACGCTACAGCCGAAACTATTGGACGCAGGAAGCTGAAATTTGGCATGTATGTTCCTTGGGGACCGTAGGGGTGCACTAAGAAAGGATTTTCCGAAATTCCCACGGGATCGGCCAAAACGGGTAAATTAAAAATAAATGCAGGCGTAGCTGCTGGCGTCCTCTAGTAATACAATAATAGCTACTGCTCCCCATCCATGCCGAATAATCGTGATGTATACCGTAAGGCCTCCTTCGATAAATGGACTATCACACTTAAAAATAATTATTAAAATCGAACCAATAGTTTCTGAGATCAACGCGTTTAGTCAAACAAACAAACAAGCAAGCAAACAAACTCTTTGGATCTATAATATTAGAATATTTGATGCCTGTTTGAGAGTGATGGAGTATTCCGAAGTCTAGTATGGAGGTGAATTGTGGTAAGGATTAAATCTTTTTCGATAATGTTACCATTTTTTTTCCTTGTTAATTTTAAAATTTGAACTTGTTAACCCAGCAACGCAAGTAACCAACGATCAGAACACACCCTTAAAACTAATTGAGGAGTGACTTTTCAAAAGGGCTTATCTTATACTAATACTCGTATGTAAAGCTACGAGTTTGTTTGTTTGGTTGAACGCGCTAATCTCAGCAACTACTAGACCGATTTCAAAAATTCTTTCAGTGTTAGATAGCCCATTTATCGAGGAAGGCTATATAACATCACGCTATGAGCCACGGGAGCGGAGCAGTAGCCTTAAATAACGCGGGTATAGCCGCGGGCTCATCTAGTATTTTAAGGAAATGAAAAAAACTATTCTAAAAAATGGATTCAATGGACGAAAACGATATGGATATAAGCACTTTTGATGCGGTAGTCTCTTTTTCTAGTCGATTTTCTAGGGTAAACATGAGAACATGGTATCAGAACTGAACTGCATAAAAAATTAGATTAAAAAAATTGAAGTAAGCCCTTTTGATAAGTCATTCCTTAATTGTAAATTATATTAAAGGCTTGGTACTTACAGTGCATAATCCTCTGGCACTTGCGCTGCATCGACGGCGGTTGAGAGCGCAAACTGACGACTTATAAGTACCACCCGTGGTACTCTGAAGTAATGCGGGTGACCCAATTTTACTGAAATAGGGTAAAGCTTATTGAATAAAAGTAAACAAACAAGGACAGCACATGACTGCAGTACCTAACACATTATTTTATAACCCTTTTGACCGTAAAACATATAAAATGTTAAGGTTTTCCTAAAATTTCCCTGCGATTCCATTATCGCATCCTTACTTGTTTTTCAAATGTGGGGACGCGATAGCCTAGTGGAGATACCAACAGACTGCCATGCAGAGGGTATCGGGTTCGAATCCACGGCGCGCACCAATGACTTTTTGGAGTTATGTGCGTATTAAATTGTTAATTATCGCTTGTACCGTGCCTCGGACTTCGGAGAGCACGTTAAGATCTTTGACAATCGTTACAGGTCGTCAGTACCTTCTTAAATTAACTGACACTAGTCTAAACCATGGAATATCGCTATTCCTTGGGGTTGCGGAGGTCAGACAGGCAGTCGCTCCGTGGAAAAGCTAATATTCAGCCTAATCCAGTTAGACTAGTAAGCGCACCCCAGATTAAACCTGGGATTACGCTAAAAGGGTGATGATGACTTGTTTTTCAAATGCGACCTCTTCGGAGGTAAGTTCCTTTTTTTAAATCGGTTCATAAAACAAAATATTGATGTTGAATAAGTCATGTCCCAATAACGACCACTACAGGTCCATTCATTTTGTTTTTTTTTTACTATTTTAGTTATTTATTTGGAATAACCAACAGTAACACATAAGGTCCTTACTATGTATATACTGCAGTACTCCCAGCCATGTGAACTGTCTCTCTCCAAGAGTTCCGTCAGGAGGACTGATCTCTGCGTCATCGTGGCACTCGTAGAACTGACACCTTACTGTCACCGTACCTGAAAATAATTGCAATACATTTTTATAAGACGACTCCTGTAGTCAACCTGTAGTGATCAATTTATACAAGGGTATTTATATCTATATTATAATAAAACTCAAAGAGCACTTTGTCTATACATTGAATATTTTTGAGAAATTTCAATTGGATTGTGACATGTTATCGATATAGAACACAAAACATTTATTTTTTTAATTATTATTGTCTCTCTGTCTGTCTGTATGTTTGTTAAATCATCACGCAATAACCAGTGAACGGATTTTGATGCGGTTTTCACCAATATATTGCCTGAAGACCCGATTACAATCTTGGACAACAATCATCACGCTATCACCTATGGAAACCTAGCAGTGCCATTCAATAAATTTAAATAGACTTGAATTCAAGCAACACACTAAATTGTTTGTATCGAGATAGTAACAAACGTATAGTTTGTGTCTTTGGTTAACATTTAGTCTTTAGTTTATCAGAATCCGTTTATTCTATCAAAAGTTATCGCAATTTTAAACATACAAATATCCACATTTCCCAAGTGATTTGGACACAATTTGGGCAAAAATTTGTTTTAACTTCTTTTCTAATAGATTAAAAAGTTGTGTAGCAGGAGACAAAAGATCTAGAAAAACGAAGTGTTGATCACGCAAAGTGTTATTCCAGAATACGAAAGTTACTCAGAAATATGTACAGATTTCGCCTATAAAATGCAAGGCAGTTGCCTTTTTAAACGACGGTACGATACGAACAATAGCGAGGCAACTAATTAAATTATTAGGCCATAAGCACCGTCAAAAATTAAAAAAGTAATCTATCTACTACCGACGAGGCGGCGACCTTAACATAACTTCACGTCTTTTATCCCTGAAGGGGTAGGCAGAGGTGTATTACACACCCACACTTCGCCAGTTATGTTTCGGTCCCAATGTAATAGGGGGCGGGCCTATTGACATCTACCGGGCACATTGTTAAGCGAGCGATAATTAACATTTTAATACACACATAACTTAGAAAAGTCAGAGGTGTGTCCCCGGGTTAACTGGGATCGAACCCGAGAACATCGTCTCGGCAGTCCGTTACGTACACCACTGGGCTATCGCCGCTGCTCCTTATCTCTCAAAACGATATATTTCAGATAACATCTATCATAACATCATCATCTATCAATGACATTATTTTTCATCAGATATGTGCTATGCATATAATATTCAGTCAGATCTAGGTTGCGACTGGGCTATTCATGGAGGATTATGATGAGGTGCTGTGCAGCTATGCTGCGAAGCCTATGCTACAAAATACAATTTTCTTTATACATATGTTACGCCATCTATCGGTGAATTACTAGAAGAGATTGAATGTATCGGTGGTTTAAAGGTAATTCAGCTACTCTGTACTAGATGGCGTTGCTGTATCGAGCATAGACTGTTCGCGATTATTCGACAGTTTTGTGGAAGTATCTAGAATGCGCTAGTGATGTTATCCGGCCAGTATAAATAGAGTGCGAGCGAACGGAACGGACACAGTAACAATTGAATAGCGAAGCGATAAACAAGAAGCGAAGAAAGTAATTCGGAAGTGTTTAGTGTTGTACTAGTGGTGTGAATAGTGTGTTTTATTAGTGTTGGAAAATTAAGTGTGTGTATCTAGTGTTATTGTGTTAGTGAATAAAGTTCAGTTTAAGTGGCATAGTGAGTTATAATTTATTGTCGAACCCCAGCTCGTAACACATAGATATTAATGAAATTGTATGACGTATACCCATCACGATAGTTTAAAATCGGTTATGCTGCAAAACTTTCTGACCGTTTGCACTGATGCTAAACTGTACCTACAACAAATGGAGTAACTGATGGAGTATGCTATAAAGATACGCAGCTCGAGCGAAACAATGTATCGCCGATAGGAAACGTCCATAGCACACGTCCATAGCGCAAATCCAAAGAACGCACTTAGAACACACCTCCATCCATATTAAACCATACCTTTGATTTTCAATTTGTTCTCCACCTACAGTCATCTAATCCCAATCTAAGCAGAGCTTGTACTATAGGAACTACATAACTGATAAAAATAATTAAATGTATACATATTATGGATAAATTACACCCAGAAACAAAACATATATTCTTGCTCATCACAGAAATATTTGTCCGGTGTGTGAATCGAATTCAGTATTGATATAAGATTGTACTCATTTCCAAAGATTTAAGCTATACCTATTATATGTATATGTGGTTATACAGACCAATGAATATAATCGGTAGTTACCAACCACATCTATAGCAAAGTAGCATAACACAACTATTATAGAAAATCACTTAGATAAGTTAAGTAATACTTACAATAGCTAAAAACTGCAATGGTCAGCGCACTTTTCCACATTGTCCTTACAATGATTGCTTCTCTCAAATGATATTCGTCTAATAGTCATATCCATTAAGTACTCTATGCGTTGTTTACAAGTTATAGTTGTTTACGTGTTTACGTTTTGTAAAATTCACTGGGCTTGTCTAGAAATTGGTAAACTGTTTAGGTAGCGTACATATACTACGTGAGAATGAGAATGTATCGGTAGATTTAGTCATAGTCATTTATTCTCATAATATAATAGAGTATACAGATGGCATGTTACAATATAAGTACTTATGATCTATTAAGCCGATATTTGGCATGTGAATTAATTATGTGGTTAGCATTAATTAAAATAGGGATACAAAATGTCAAAAATAAAAATAAATGTCATAATGAATAATAAATAACATCAATAACTTATAAAAAAAATAAAAAACAGAAAAAAACAATATAGTATTAGTAGTATTAGCACTTTATTCTGTGTTTAGCTTATGTTCCTTAGGGTAAGAATTATAGATGTTAATGTGCATGTTGTACACCTTGAAATGTTGTGCGTGTGGCAACAATTAAGGCGTTTTTTTTTTAATTTTACAATGTACCAACTACGGGTCCACGAAATAATAAACCCGATTCATTGGAGTCGGTTACTTCAAAACTTGTTAGAACCAAGGGGTTCTAACAAGTTTTTTTTAAACGAACAAGCGGGTCACCTGATGGTAAATAATCGCCGCCCATAGACACCCACAATGCCCGATGGATCACAAGTGATCAAATAGAAACCCCATACTAACCCATCTAACCAGGGTGATATCGTAGGCCAAATCCGCCTATTCACTTCCATGTGTGGGTAGGAGAGACTGTGATGAAGAGATTAAGTCTTTAAACAAACCACGTAGTTAGTGGACGCGCCCTTATCTCTAACATCGGTTGTGTTAGTATGTTGACATTCCAAAATCTCTCATCGCGGATGCTGCAACGAAAATTAGAGATTTTATAGAACAATAGTTAGTAGCACTATTCTTTAGATGGCGGGTAACTGTTTTTACTAGCTGTGAAACTGAGATGAAAAGGGCAAGGGTAGCCTAGTGGAGATACCGACAGATTAGATATCGAGTTCAAATACTGTCGAGACACGGGTTCAAATATTCCTGGTGAAATGGCATTAAACCTATTCTTAAGCCTTCTGGAATACCGTATAGGTGAGTCTTTGTACGAAAAGCTGAAAATCTGTCTCAGTGGCGTGCCATTGGAGAGGCCTATATCCAGCAGTGGACTCTTGCAGGCTGATGATGGTGATCATCAGTCTTTGTGTATAGTATGTAATAGTTTAACGATATGTACAATCAAACAAGTCGGCGCTGGACTAGTTTGAAAAAAAATCCCATGGTTCGCTCATAGAGTCGGGGCACACTACAAATTGGTTTTGTATACGAGTGTCAATGTGCGTGTATAGTAGCACTGGAAGCGACGATGTCTTGCTGAGCGATTCTCGCCCTTATGGTGGTCTAGCGGGAAGTTGGTTGACTGTACACACGGCTACATGTCAAGCTAGACACTTTGACTTTTATACCGCTCTTATGGCATAGGAAATAAGTACCAAAATCGTATGCTGTAAGCTTGACCTGTCGCTATGTGTAACTAATGTGATGTTATTTCTACTTATCTAATTAGCTTTTGCTCGCAGCATCGCTTGTGGATAAATGTACTCTATGTCCTTCTCTATCAGTTAAGAAACCATGGTCATTTTCTTTACCATTAGCTTAAGAAGCCATTTTTTGGCCTGTTAACCTTTAATAAATTCCCCTGAACGTGCGTAACGTTCAATATGTTGATCACTCAATTAAATATTAGTTATGATGTGCAAAACGTCTTCATATACCAAAAAAAACACGCTTTTATAAATGCACATAAAAACAAAAAATAAATTATGGATCGTTCAAGTTGTCTCTATTTCTGGACTGAAGTGTAAACTATGTGCTTTTAATTATAATATTTGATTGTAAAAGCGTGGTGTGCTGGAACAGGAAAGGCTTTATTGTTAACAAAACTTCCTAGCGGAAGATGCATGAGGTCGCACAAGAGCATGACACTTATGCCGTCAAAGGGAACCAAAGATATCTCGTCCACGAACAAGAACTCTACATTTTGCCACTGTTGCCGCATTACAAACATGCCGACCTAATAAAAGCTTGTTAAAAACAGCAGGACAAGTGCGAGTTGGACTCACCCACCGTAAGTTCCATAATTTGTTCATGATGTGAAAAGAGATAACCGTATTATTTTTATGCCTTGTAAAACATTTCAAAAAATTGCATATAAAGTCATTAAATAATTATAATAGATACCTTACTTGAACTAGTAGCTTCAGTTTTTAATTTCGACCTAATTTGACGCTGATTTTTTTATGATTCAATTAAAAATGTATAGTTTTCAGATTTCTTCTTGAATTTGCACTAATATAACGATATTACTTGCCAAATTGTATAATTCTAGGTCAACGGGAACCCTATGAATTTTGATTAACTGGAGACTGTCGAAATATGCGGTTCTGCGGCATTACAGTGTCTACACGGCTATTCTTCTAAAACTTGGTGTTAAAAGAATAACCGAACCTTTGTGAGGCTTCCACGGGGATATGGATCCAACGTGCAAATGCCCATAGAGAGCTTTAATCTAAAATGGGATGGGACACACGCCACTGAGCCTCCACGACTGCACTGCTGAGTACAGCTAAGGACTAGCCGCAACACATGTAAGACTATTATAATATGTGGAGCCTAATTTAATTGGTTTATGGGAGTGGGTGTTTGATAATAAAAAAATAAAGAAAAATTAAATCATTTTATTGGCAAAGAGTTAAAACACATTTTTACATATCCAGTGGCCCCACACTAGGCAAGTCTGTCCTGTGGATGCCTACTACGATTGTCGAAAGATTTACAAAGCGTTCTCGATCGGAAAGATGTAACTCAAAACTAGAAATTCTAAAATAACAAGAAAAATAAAATAAAATAAACCAAGAGGCAAAGGTAACATACATACAATTATTTCTTATCTTATGCTATAACTATGGAATAGATACACATATAGGTACATATATTAAGTTAGTAAATGGTGATGGTGCATTACAGTTATGATTAACAGCAATATACTGCAATATTTATTTTTCCTGTTGACACCTCTGACAGCGATACCTCAGGTGATAGTAAACAGACTGCTTGCAGTGTGTATCGGATTTAAAGCCACGGCAATGTTGTTAAAAGGGAAGTTTCCTGCAAGTGAAATAAATTATACAAGTATTTTTATCTAGTGAAACATTTCAAAATAATAGATAGTAGTTTCATTCATCAATTAATGTTAAAACTTTATTTAACACTAGAGGACGCCAGCAACTACGCCTGCATTTTTTTTAAATTTACCTGTTTTGGCCGATCCCGTGGGAATTTTGGGGAAATCCCTTCCTAGTGCACCCCTACGGTCCCCAAGGAACATACATGCCAAATTTCAGCTTCCTGCGCCCAATAGTTTCGGCTGTAGCTTGTCTGTCAGTCAGTCAGTAACGCAAGGATTTTATTTTTTATTAAGATTTTATATCGTCAATTTATTGATAATAAGTATTCTACTTGATAGCAAAAACTATGACGTCACTATGTCAAATTTAAACGCCGTAGCAAAGATCGTTTTTGAAATTTCATTTAAAAGTGTTTGATTTGACTAGATGGAAACAAGCCTATTATTAATTTTATTATCGCTTGCCACGTGACTCGGAGAGCATGTTAAGCCGTCGTCTAAGCTGTTATGAAGATCTTTGACGGTCTATACTAGTCAGTGCTCTTAAAAATATCTACTAACACTGGTCTAAGCCTTGGAATAGCCTTATGGGTTGCGGAGGTCGAACGGCAGTCGCTCTGCGGAAATTTGTGGCAAATCTAAAATGTTTTTTTTATAGTAATAGGCGGCAAACGAGCAGACGGTTCGCCTGATGGTAACCAATTACCGCCCATGGACACAAGCAACACCACAGGAGTAACAAGTGCGTTGCCGCCCCTTGGGGTTGGGAAAAGGGATAGGATGAGGAGTGGGATGAGGGCATAGAAATAAGGGATAGGGCCTCCGGAACTCTCACTCACCGAACGAAACGCAACAGTTTAAATACTGTTACTTCACGTCGATTTTCTGTGAGAGGGTAGTACTTCCGCGGTCGAGCCGGCCCATTCATGCTGAAACTACCGTCTTGTCCAATGTGGTTAGACCGGTAAGCTGACCCCTGGCTCCAAAACGAAAAAGGTTTCAACATCATCAGCCTTTAACAGTCCACTGCTGGACTAGGCCTCTCTTGGTCCTACGCCCAATCTCTATCCGGTCGTGTCGCATGTGGCGTCCCATCGGACTATGAGAGTGGGGGAATAGAGAGTGCACTTGTGTATGCGCACACACCTGTGCACTATAATATGTCCCGCGCAGATGGCAAGTCTGATATATAGACAAGCCGCCGTGGCCGAAATCGGTCAGGAGGACATTATTATTAGTACCCATAGTTCAAGCTTTGCTTAGTTTGGGACTAGATCGTGATGTGTGTATGTGATAGAATATTACTATTACAGCCAGGGGCCCAATTCTGCTAAACAAACATAGTCTCGATATCATGTCAGTGTCATACTTACGTCACAAAAAGCGTATTTTTCTAAATTATCTGATATTTGAATGAAATTGTAACGAGATCGCATGTGTCAACGACGAACTGTTTATTTTAAATTATACGATAATGACATATGTTATCAGAATACCGCTTTTAAATCCATTCAAAATATAATATCAATGTCATATAAAAATTGCAGAATTGGACTCCAGAAGTGAAACTAAGTTTTTTCTAATCCTCAGTAGCAGCACGGAATCTGGCAATTTGCCTGCTAACGGTAGTAGGCCTATTACGTGGGACCCTAAAAGTCAAAGTATGAGGAACTGTGGGTCCAAAAGTACACTTCTGCCTACTTACCTTCGGGGATACAGGTGTGAGGTAATAAAAAAGCCACAAAAAATATATAATTTAATAATATTGGTAAACAACATTAAAATTTATCTTTAACAATAAAGGTATACATAATATAAAATACCAGCTAAGGCCACGGTGAGATCCGCGTTATTTAGGGCTACTACTCCTCTCCCGTGGCTTATAGCGTATATACATATATAGCCATAAATAGGCTATACAATACAGTAATAATGATTCAAATCGGACCAGCAGTTTTTGAGATAAACGCGTTCAAACAAACAAACTCTTCAAGTTTATTATATCTTATCTTAATCGATGTATCTAATACTAATACATAAAACTGAAGAGTTTGTTTGTTTGCTTGAAAGCGCCAATCTCAGGCAGTACTCGACCGATTAGACATTTTTTTTCAGTGATAGATAGCCCATTTATCGAGGAAGCCTATAGGCTATAACATCACGCTATGAACCACGGGAGCTGAGCAATAGCCTTAAATAACGCGGGTGTAACCGCGGGCTCATCTAGTTAGCACCTATTATGAGTAAAGACTACAATCTCGTGTTTTCTCCAGTGGATTCTGCAGAAGTTGTCGTGTTGTGTCCCCAAGCTTCCACCTGGAACTTGTACTTGCGGGTCAGTTTCACCACCGGGATTCGAAGCTGGAACCAAAGAAATCAATATTTCTCTCTATTTCAATATTGTAACTGCCGCACAACATTTTTTTATCGCAGAGATGTTACCATTCTATAATAATTTTTTCCAAGGTAGTAGAGCCTTGCTGATTTCAGCATGAATGGGCCGGCTCGACCGGGGAAGTACTACCCTCTCACAGAAAATCAACGTAAAGTATCAGTACCTAAACTGTTGCGTTTCGTTCGGTGATTGAGAGTGCCGGCGGCCCTATCCCCTATTCCTTCTCCCTCATCCTACTCCTCATCCTATCCCTTTTCTCAACCCAAAGGGGCGGCGACGCACTTGTGACTCCTGTGGTGTCGCTTGTGTCCATGGGCGGCGGTAATTGCTTACCATCAGGCGATCCGTCTGCTCGTTTGTCGCCTATTACCATAAAAAAAGTAAAATTTAAAAATAGAAATAAAAATTTAACAATCTTTAATCGACTTTAAAATTTCGCGTTTTGTATACATCATACAAAATAAGTTAGTGGGTCTTAATCGCGTACAATTAACTTATTAACAGTCTCTCCGCGACCAAGCTCGGTGCAAGACGAGCGAAACGTCGGAAACAAATAAGTATTTATACCTATATATATATATATATATATATATATATATTATATATATATATATATATATATATGTAAGTTAATTGTACGCGATTAAGACCCGCTAATTTATTTTGTATGATATTAACAATCTTTGTCCTGTCATTTGTACATACAAATGATATATACCTGGTATATATAGCGTAATTATAGGAAAATATAGGTAGAATACCTTTTTCCTCCGACGTTTTGGCATGGGTTGCACCTGCCGTGGTCATGAAAAGACTTACTTGTATTTCGTGAGACTTCGTGAGTCCTCTCGTGAGTCCTCTCGTGACATAAATAACTAGATGCAACAGAAACAGATGTTATTCAAATATCACCTTTACTGTTTGAGTGTTAAGGTCCCATATTCTAGGGTTGCTGGTCACCGTTGGCATGCCTACTTTCACGCAGACAACGGTTGTAAATGGTGGGGCAGCAATCTGAAATGAAAACAACGATAAGATCATTTGTCTCTTTCTCTCATCACCAGCCCTGTAACATAGACGGTGTAAAAAAACCTAGCACTAAGCCGAAGTCTACTCGTTTTGCACATCATGCCAAGTCATAGTAAGCAAAAAGGATACCTGGGAAATGTTTATGTTTTTATCAATTTAAAGTGCGTGCGTGCAACTACCGTATGACTTCTTCGTTTAAAATGAGAACGCTCGCATTAGGAATAAATCCTGTGTCGCGGGGGACTTTACAAACATACTACTAACGGACACAATGTACACCCCGACTCGCAACAACAATTTATGAATCACACAAAGTGTTGTCTCGTGTGGGGATCGAACCCACAACACTGCGCGCAGTGTCAAGCAGCGAGGCGGCCGCTTAAACCACTACGCCAACCGTGCAGTCAGTAACTACCTATTCATGGAACAAATTGGCGGAGTAAGTGCATCGATTTAGTACCTAAGTAGAAAAAATATTGTATAAGGACTTTGAGCCTCAATAATCTCCTGAACCAGTAATTTCCCAGGAGTAGTACCGAAGTAAAAAATGTTCGTAATGATTGGTACAATATGGGATTTCAATTTTCGTTAAGGGTCTGTTTACACCCCGTATATACTGTCCCTACTGGCTAAGTGTGGGTTGGCAAAGAGCTTCATATAAGCTAATCTGGCCCGTTGGCGCTATTGACAAAAACAGCTGGTTGCAAAAACTAGTAGGAGCTTCGGTGTCGAGTTGGGGACGGGACGCTTTCAAGGTTTATAGGTTGCCGTAAAAGCTCTAATCCTCTGCAAGAATCTCCGGCATAGAATTATGACTTTCCCGTCTGACGTGGTCAGCTTCATCAGATGGCTTCAAACTAAATGCTGGACAAAACTTTTGGATCCCCGATCAGCCTAAAGGATAAAATTTGACCCGGTAGCTGACGATGATGACCAGTAGATCAGTTATTTGAAAATAATCTAGTTTTCGTACCTCTGTGGAGGAAGAAAGGTGTGGTGTTCCTCCAACTAGAGGGAGGGTCCTCTAATCAGGCTGGGTGATCTTGCCTGGTGGACAACGGACGTATTTGGGATGTTGTATAAATACAACTCGGCGTGCGAACTGTACTTGCGCTGTTTTCCGTCAGGACAGCAGTTCCGTTCATTTTTCCGTTGCATTGTGTCCGATAGATGTCGTTGTAGTTGAGATTTCGTCGTCGCTCTCTAGATGGCCACAGTTGTATGTAGCTACCGCTACACCTCTAAAAAATAAGTTAAGTACGTCTCCGTACTAGGCGTGACGTAGAAGATCTCGTCGTAGAACTTAAACAGGTCATCTTAGGCTTCTCCTCTGTCGTAACACCAGAGCCCTGCAAGCCACCAGTGACCTACCCAGCCCTGATTACGTCTCGGCGTCTTTCCCGGAGCTTTACCATTTTAAAATTGCCTTAGGGCCACCACAATTTCGTCATGGCTAACATCTGGCAACTCTGCCGTGAAGTGGCGGGTTAAAGTTGCTCTGGGATCTGGTTAGGGACAGGACGCTTTCGAGGTTTATAGATTGCCGTAGAAGCTCTAATCCTCTGCAAGAATCTCCAGCCTAGAAGTGATGACTTTCTCGTCTGACGTGGTCAGCTCCATCAGATGGCTTCGAACTAAATGCTGGACAAAACTTTCGACCCCCGATTAGCCTTTACGCTATAATTTGGCCCAGCAGCTGACGCTGATAACCAGAAAATTTGTTATTTGGAAAAATCTAGTTTCCGTACCTCTAAATAATAAGTGAAGTAAGTTTCCGTACCTACTAGGCTTGGAATTTCTCGTGGAAGAACCTGTAGAGGTCGTCGGAGGATTCTCGTCTGTCGTAACACCTGAGCCCTGCGAGCCACCAATGACCTACCCGGCCTTGGTTGCGTCTGGGCTTCTTACCCGGGGACTTTACCGTTTTTAAGCTGTCTTAGGATCACCATCATTTCGCCATGGCTGACATCTGGCAACTCTTCCGTCAAGTGGCGGGTTAAAGTGACTCTTGGATCCTCGTAGTCGGATTGGGGACGGGACGCTTTCGAGGTGTAAAGGTTCCCGTGGAATCTCTAATCCTCTGCAAGAATCTCCAGCCTAGAAGTGATGACTTTCCCGTCTGACGTGGTCAGCTCCATCAGATGGCTTCGAACTAAAAGCTGGACAAGGACTTTCGACACCCGATTAGCCTTAAAGCTATATTTGACCCGCCAGTTGGCGTTTGCCGAGAGAAACAGCTAGTTGAAAAAACTAGTACCCATACCTCTAAATAATAAGTGAAATACGTCTCCGTACTAGGTGTCACTTGGAAGATCTCGTGGTAGAACTTGTACAGGTCATCGGAGGCTTCTCCTCTGTCGTAACACCTAAGCCCTGCGAGCCACCAGTGGCCCACCCAGCCTTGGTTGCGTCTGGGCGTGCCGTAGCTGACGGCTCGGGGCATTATAAAACCTGGTGGAGAAAGGGAAAGAAATAAAGAAAATTAGTAAATAAGTCATTCTTCTTCTGGGTTATCCCAGTTGCCTGAGAAGGTCCGCTTACTAGTCTAACCGGATTTGACTGAATATGAGCATTTCCACGGAGTATAAGCTGACACGACAGGTGCCGACACACACTTATATGAAAGATAGGTAAAGTAAGTTTTGATTTCCTTAAATAGGCCTGAAACCATATGCTCTGTACTGTATTTGCCCTTCACCCTGTGCTGGTAGGTATTCATGCTATGCACCTCCTTTTTTTAGAGAGCAATCCATAAGCTGTCTTCGCTGAGTGATACGGAGCGATTTATTAAAATTCCAAAATTTCACAAAGGGTCGATAAATTTTTCCAGTTGCATTGTTCCAATAAATTTGTTTCACACACATTCAACGATTCATTTTTATATTATAGATATACTTTCAATACATTCAGTTTAGTTACTTTTGGATACATAACGTACTCATTTTTTTTTTATTGGGCTCATGCGCTCCATGGAAAATAGCCTAGATGCGCCACTGAATTTCAATGAGATATAAATGAGTACTTACCGAAAGGATCATCCTTGGAGAAGGCTCCAAGCGACTTTCCAGTGATGGCTGCGGTGATCCAGGGTACGTATGGATGGATGGCGATGTGTCGAGGTGACGGCGGGGGACGACGGCTGCGCAGAGGATCCGGACATGTTGGACCTCCTGGAGGGTTCAATAAATGTCACTAGGTTGTAGTACTGATAGCTGGATTGCTGGTCGTAATAGGTGTGCAAAGTTAAGCGATACGTCAAGTCTCGCTATGAGCCCTACACTTAGCACGGTACAAAGTCAAAATGTCTAGCATGATGTCGACACTTTGATCACATCCTGAAAAGCAATTTAAAACTAACACAATACAGCATCATGTCATCCTAAAGACGTCCACTGTTGGATATAGGCTTTCCCACGGTTCTCCATATTGATCTTAAGACTACCTCAGTGGTCCAGTGGATAGCGTATGCGACTACTGATCGGAGGTCCCGGGTTCGATTCCCGGGTCGAGCAAAAGTGTAACTGGGTTTTTCCTGTAATTGAAAATTGAATTCATGGAAAAGAAAATTGAATGGGTGCATAGGGTTCCCACCTAGAACTTAGGGTCCCAAGCCAACCTCACCTGCAAGTGGTGCACCTGCCGATCAACGGACGAGGCTCTGGCAAACAAAATATCCCGATAAGCGGCAATAAGCTCGCCACCTATTTGGGATACGTGGGATCAAAACACAGGCGAAAAGTGGGCGTTTAATATGCCTCTGCCTACCCCTTCGGGGAAACAGGCGTGAGTCTATGTATGTATGTATGAAAATTGAATTCTCAGTAGCAGTACGGAGTCTGGTGATGTGCCCGGTAACGGCAATAGGCTCGCCTTCTATTACGTGGGATCTAAAAATTCATGGCGAAATGTGGGTGTAATGTTACACCTCTGCCTACCCCTTCGGGTATACAGGCGTGAGTCTATAAAAAAAGGATCTTAAGCCAACCGCATCCAACCGCTTCTCGCCATCTTAACCAGATCGTCCGCCCACCTTGTGGGTCCACACAATTCATACCTGTAGCTAAAGCGACTATACTCCAGTGTCCCGTGTGCTCATGCATGAGGGTTGGTGCTCCGGAGTGGAAACCACAGCCAGTGGTGCATACTATTTTATCTTTGATCTTATCCGTCGATTCCTCTAACGCCGTTTTCTAAAATACAGATAAATTGAATACATTGCATCCCTTTCTGAACTTTAAGTGGTGACAGCACGAGTTCATTGTTTCTCATGCCAGTTTCCTAGTTAGAGGCAGGCGGTTAATCTGTTAGATTCAGTTCTTGTCTCGGGATATGAGTAGGGAGGTTAAGTCATTTCGTAAGCCTTCAAACGGACGCCTTCATCAGGATTCATACGAAAGTAGAAAACGACCGTCTTGTCTGCTAATCTAAACTATTAAATGATGAATTTCTATATTACCTCCGCTGTCCGCACGGAGAAGAGATGTTGTGTATCTGTGTTGATTTAATGTTAACTTTAGTGCTCCTGTTGGACGCCTATGTGTACCGTCTCGCGGCTCAGATCATATTGTTTAGACGAGCCTCGTATGTGATAAGACGCAATGTATCATAGCTATTAGCTGGCTCTATATATGCTGTAAATGGTTCGACGAAGTACATACCTCTTTAGGGGTTGCTGTGTCGTATATATTACACAATTCTCTCGGTAGTACAGTGATTCTGGTTACCTCTTTCTCTTCGGCTGCGAAATCTCGCGGTACAGCTGAAAGAAGCAGAATCTATCCAAATATTTGAACTCAGACGACATCAGGTATATTTTCTGGTTATTCTTCTAATCTCCATGTAGTTTAGAACGGAAATTGAGGTAATTCGGAGGCCGGGTTACAACTGAGATAACGCTGAGAGGATGATGATTTCTCGTCTTCATGTATTTTGTGCTCGAAATTGACATAATGCCTCGTTGGTCGCGCGGCATATATGTGCGCGTGGGATTGGGAGGTCTCGAGTTCGATCCCTGGGTCGGGCAAAGTGTTATTGGGTTTTTCCGTTTGGAAATTCTCATTAGCGGCACGGGGTCTGGTAATGTGCCCGGTACGGCAATAGGCTCGCCCCCCCTTAAGTGGGACCTAAAAATTCATGGTGAAATGTGGGTGTAATATTACACCTCTGCCTACCCCTTCGGATACAGGCGTGAGTCTATAAAAAAAAATTAAATAATGTGGAAGCAGCGATAACCTAGTGGAGACCCAAGCTACTGCCAAGCAGAGGATATCGGGATCACGGCGCACACCACGGTCTTTTGGCAGTTACCTATCATCGTCATCAGCCTTTAAGAGTCCACTGCTGGACTAGGCCTCTCCATTGAAAAGAGGAATTGGCCTACTATACCACGCTGGCCAAGCGGGTTGGTATAGGGTTTGTATCAAGTTTTCCTTCTCTAACAGTGCTGTTCTCTGCATAATATGCTCCCTCTGTCGGCTCTTACGACACCCATGGGATGATATATGGGGTGGTGACATTCCATTATTTTTAATCCGCCACCACACGACATTTACCTATGTACATATTAAGGACGCGTTTACAAAATTAGTAGGTACAAAATCGCGTCACTACAGCGACACGGCGGCAACAGTACGTACTACGTACGGTAATTTGCGGAAATGTAGTTCAACTAAATAACTTTGAGACTTAGATTTTTTTGTGATATGTATCTATGTGTTATAGGCCTGGCTGTGCAAATTACGTACAAATAAGTTTCTTATTTTTATATACCTAAATGGACATTATTACTTTATTTTTTCCATTATGTTGATTCAGGATATATTTCGGTATTTAGATATTATTTTGTTTCTTGCGTTGAAATCTGGTAAGATTATGTGGACTGATGGTATACCATCCCATTCAAGTGTTGCGACTGGAACTCATAAAAGAGTAGACCTAGTTATGCCAGGTTGGGGCTCATTTTATTTGTTTTAGTGAGACCCTACCACTGGTACTAGTGAAGTAACCTTCCAAGGTTATTCGATGAGTCTTACTGGTACTCTTATGTGAGTAGAGCTAGGCATGCCGAGTTTGGGCTCATTTTGTTTGTACATAAGAGACCCTACCACTGGAACTTATGAAGTAACCTTCCATGGTCATTCAATGACTCTTGCTGGTACTCATGTGTGAGTAGAGCTAGGCATACCAAGTTTGGGCTCATTTTGTTTGTACATAAGAGACCCTACCACTGTATTTTATGATGTAACCTTCCAGGGTTATTCAATGACTCTTACTGGTACTCATGTGTGAGTAGAGCTAGGCATGCCGAGTTTGGGCTCATTTTGTTTGTACATAAGAGACCCTACCACTGGAACTTATGAAGTAACCTTCCATGGTCATTCAATGACTCTTGCTGGTACTCATGTGTGAGTAGAGCTAGGCATACCGAGTTTGGGCTCATTTTGTTTGTACATAAGAGACCCTGCCACTGCATTTTATGATGTAACCTTCCAGGGTTATTCAATGACTCTTACTGGTACTCATATGTCAGTAGAGCTAGGCATGCCGAGTTTGGGTTCATTTTGTTTGTACATAAGTGACCCTACCACTGGAACTTATGAAGTAACCTTCCAGGGTTATTCGATGACTCTTGCTGGTACTCATATGTGAGTAGAGCTAGGCATGCCGAGTTTGGGCTCATTTTGTTTGTGCATAAGAGACCTTACCACTGGAACTTATGAAGTAACCTTTCAGGTTTGTCAGGTTTATTCTAAGACTCTTAGTGGTACTCATATGTGAGTAGAGCTAGGTATGTTCCAGTGGTAGCATGCAGTTGGCATGCCTAGCTCTACTCACACATGAGTACCAGCAAGAGTCATTGAATAACCCTGGAAGGTTACCTCATAAGTTCCAGTGGTAGTGTCTCTTATGTACAAACAAAATGAACCCAAACTCGGCATGCCTAGCTGTACTGACATATGAGTACCAGTAAGAGTCATTGAATAACCCTGGAAGGTTACTTCATAAAATGCAGTGGTAGGGTCTCTTATGTACAAACAAAATGAGCCCAAACTCGGCATGCCTAGCTCTACTCACACATGAGTACCAGCAAGAGTCATTGAATAACCCTGGAACGTTACTTCATAAGTTCCAGTGGTAGGGTCACTTATGTACAAACAAAATGAACCCAAACTCGGCATGCCTAGCTCTACTCACACATGAGTACCAGCAAGAGTCATTGAATAACCCTGGAAGGTTACCTCATAAGTTCCAGTGGTAGGGTCTCTTATGTACAAACAAAATGAGCCCAAACTCGGCATGCCTAGCTCTACTCACACATGAGTACCAGCAAGAGTCATTGAATAACCCTGGAAGGTTACTTCATAAGTTCCAGTGGTAGGGTCTCTTATGTACAAACAAAATGAGCTCAAACTCGGCATGCCTAACTCTACTCACACATGAGTACCAGCAAGAGTCATTGAATAACCCTGGAAGGTTACTTCATAAGTTCCAGTGGTAGGGTCTCTTATGTACAAACAAAATGAGCCCAAACTCGGCATGCCTAGCTCTACTCACATATGAGTACCAGCAAGAGTCATCGAATAACCCTGGAAGGTTACTTCATAAGTTCCAGTGGTAGGGTCACTTATGTACAAACAAAATGAACCCAAACTCGGCATGCCTAGCTGTACTGACAAATGAGTACCAGTAAGAGTCATTGAATAACCCTGGAAGGTTACTTCATAAAATGCAGTGGTAGGGTCTCTTATGTACAAACAAAATGAGCCCAAACTCGGCATGCCTAGCTCTACTCACACATGAGTACCAGCAAGAGTCATTGAATAACCCTGGAAGGTTACTTCATAAGTTCCAGTGGTAGGGTCTCTTATGTACAAACAAAATAAGCCCAAACTCGGCATGCCTAGCTCTACTCACATATGAGTACCAGCACGACTCATCGAATAACCTTGGAAGGTTACTTCACTAGTACCAGTGATAGGGTCTCACCAAAACAAATAAAATGAGCCCAACCTGGCATAACTAGGTCTACTCTTTTATGAGTTCCAGTCGCAACACTTGAACGGGATGGTATCCATCAGTCCAGATAATCTTACCAGATTTCAACGCAAGAAACAAAATAATATCTAAATACAGAAATATATCCTGACTCAACATAACGGAGAAAATAAAGTAATAATATTCTAGCTCGTCTCTGCTTGTACGTAATTCGCACAGAATACGAGAAGTATCAAATTGATTTTAGCGAATATTTTGTATTCGTATATTGCTTTTTTCGTCTTCGGGCTGCAGCGACAAGCGACATAGAGTCCACTCCCGACGGCGCTCAAGCGCAGACTGAGATCTCATTGCAGAATTTGGATATATAAATCAAGAAAGTGGCTAAATAAAACGAACCTTATTGCCACATATTAAGACACACGTATGCGAGCAAAATAGAAGAAAAATGTAAGATGAGTTTTTGCTTTTTTTGAATCAATTTACAATATTTTGAAAAAAAATAATCAAATTGTTTTTGAGTTGACTATATTTACTACCCTATTCTATCTTTGAAAATCTAAATAAATGTAAAAATAGAGAGAAAATTGTACCCAAAAATAGCAGTATATGCCTATTTTTGATTTAAGAGGCCGTTTCGAATCGATTTTACATTAATATTAATTAAATATTTTTTATTTATTTTCAAATTGATTTATAGATAAAAAAGTAATCAATTTATCGTAATCATTAGTTTAATTAGTTATTATCTAAAATTGTCGTAAAATGTACCGGAAATATGTGGTTTTTTGATACAAGCGTAAACGCGTCCTTAAATTATCAATTATCGTTTGCCCCGTGCCTTGGAGAACACGTTTTGCCACCAGTCCCGGCTGTCAGGATATTATTTGACAGCCGTTTGTTTTGAATACTGAAACAAAATTCCGAATAACTTAATCTTGCCGTAAACACGATGGTATTAAGCATCGTGTGCTAAACTTCCCCAACTGTATAGACAAACAAAAATTCCCAAAGAAAATCCAAAGATTATTTACCTGTAGGAAAATCGACGTGTACCATGGGCTCGTTCACATGATCGCCATTCTCGTCCACCAAGAAGTTCTTGTATGGTAAACACGCTGGTAACATATAATCTGAAAAATAACGATATTCTATTGGCGATGCAAAGATTATCGGCGCCTCTAGCAGCGAAATTAGAAGTTTTCTAAGGCCGACTTTTTGACAGTTTTCAATGCAACTTTACTTCGAGCAATGAATACAGATTTACATAATAGAAGCGCATTTCTTAAGGATTTCGTGTGCCGATTCCAACTGGCGTGTTGACGGTTGTCAGTGTAGTACGTAGTAGGCGCCGTTGGCGGCGCTGGCGTCGTTCTCCTTCTCTCTTGCTCTCGTAGTTAAGATACACAGGAGAAACTTTCGTCTCTCTTGCACTCGTAGAGTCAGCTGTCACAGCGCGACTACCACGCCGCCATGCGGCAATATGGGTCACACTGCACTGGTCACAGAAAGTTTGTCTACAGAGCGCCCATAAGAAATGTGCCTCTATATAAATATCTATGCTCTATGCTTCGAGGATATGGTGGTAACCATGGTACCTTTATTGAGAGCTGTCAAAACTGTCAAAAGTTGTAGTGATCTGTGTAAATGTCGATCTTAGACAACTTCAAAATTTCACCGATAGAGTCGTTAGTTAGAATCTTAGCATCGCCAATGACTGAACAACCTAATTTTCTGGGCCATATAGATCCAGATATTGTTGTTTCAATTCTGTTTCTTTTTTGTCCATTGTATGAATATTCATAAAGCTTCAGTTCGTAAAGCCTACAGATGTTCGTAAATAAATTCTAAGCCCAGCGGTCTACAATTTATTCATAGTGCAGATACGTCAAATAGCACGTAGTATTTAATAGCTTATAATATATACCTAATAATACAATTGTGTTTATTTATATTAATCATATGAACAAGTGGTGTGTCTTTGACTGACAGAGTAAAGAATTGTGTGATAAGAGAGTGTTTTGGGGTAAAAGAAAATGTGGTGACAACTATTAAAAAAGGTATGCTAAGATGGTTTGGACACATGGAGAAGATGGGTGACGATAGACTGACCAAGAAGTTATATAAGTCTAGTGTGAATGGGACAGGAGGAAGGGGAAGACCTAGACGAACGTTCTCTGACCAGAGAATATACCCTAAAAAAAGGACAGGTTAGAAGTTAGCTAACCGAAGAGCAGGCATGAGAAATTTGATGGGAGTGAATGAAGCAAGAGAGATATGACAGGGTTGTTGCAAATGGCGTTCCGTAGTCTCTGCCTACCCCTAAAGGAAACAGGCGTGAGTCTATGTATGTATGAACAAGTATTTAAAAAGTGATATATGTATTGTAATCGTGTCGATTTTATTAGGTATATTTTAAGTGAACCATTTGGGTGTATTAGGTATATTATCGTTTTACTATTTACATAAGTAACTACTTACTTACTTATAAGTAATAATGAGGGTAGGTCTATAGTTTACAATAAACTTACTAGATCTCATTGTTAGTTATCGCTTGCTTAACGGTGCAGGAAAACATCGTGAGGGAACCTGCGTGTCAACGGTGAAGGAAAACATCGTGAGGGAACCTGCGTGTCCGAGAGTTCTTCATAAAGTTCTTGACAGATCCGCACTTGGCCAGCGTGGTGGACTATAGCCTTACCCTTCTCGTAGTGAGAAGAGGCCGTGCCCAGCAGTGGGACAGAATATATAAAGGGCTGATGATGATGATGATGAAACTTACTAGACCTCACAGCCATGACCAGCTTCAGCAACGCCACGCTGTGCTTGACTCCAAAGTGCTTGTACTCGGGATGCAGCAAGACATCGGCTATTGGCATGATTAATATGGATGGGTCGCACTGCGCTCCTTTCTCCAAGTCTTGGAGGGTTACGCCACATTCTGTCTCGTCGCGTTCGTAGTCGCTGAAGGCTACGTTGCCTCTGAAATATGACATAGAAATTATAATGGGCTTTGGTTTTGCAGTTCGGCAATATTGAGCGAAATTATTAAAAGGAATAGAAATATTAAAAACTAGAGGATGCCCGCAGATTTTTTTTGCTTGACAATTTCTACCCGATCCAGTAGGAATTTCCGAAAAACCCTTCTTAGTGCAACTCTACGGTCCCCAATTAACATACATGCCAATTCAGCTTCTTGCGCCAGTCGAGTAGTTTTGGCTGTACCTTGTCTGTCAGTGAGTCGGCAATGCAAGAATTTACATTTATACAGGCTGCAAGTGTTATAGTTTCAATTAGCTTAGAGTACATACTTACAAAAGCGGCGATAGCCTAGTGGTGTACGTAACGGACTGCCGAGACGATGGTCTCGGGTTCGATTCCCAGGTACCCCGGGCACACACCTCTGACTTTTTGAAGTTATGTGTGTATTAAAAATGTTAATTATCGCTCGCTTAACAATGTGCCCGGTAGATGGCAATAGACTCGCCCCCTATTACATCGGGACTGAAACATAACTGGCGAAGTGTGGGTGTATAATACACCTCTGCCTTCCCCTTCGGGGATAAAAGGCGTGAAGTTATGTTATGTGTTACATACTTACAGTGCATAACCAACCGGCACCTCAGCAGCATCGAACGCCGTACAGAGAGCGAACTGTCTGCTTATCAGTGAAACTCTTGGCGTTCTGAAGTAGTGCGGGTTTCCTTGCTTCACTGAAATTACACCACAACACAGAGTTACATTAAGTATTACCAGGAGCTCGTGGTTTTGGGTTTCTAAGAGGTACTACAGATTCGGGTTCGATGTTTTTGGATACAAATAATACAGCCTAATTGTAAAGTACCCTGAATTTCTTACGTAGGGAACCGTGTGCTATATTGGCGTTTCGGGTATTGTACCTACTTATTGAACACTTTTAATGGATTTTGATTAAGTTCATTCTGACGATTTCATTCACAAACAACGTAAAATCTCCATGCCTAGAAATGTTTATGCAATGTACTAATGTGTGTGAAGATTTATTTTCCAAACAAAATCAACTACTACATACAAAGCAACTTAATTATGTCCTAAAATTAAAATAAGCCTATTTAATATATACAATACGAAAAATAAAATAAATTAAAATTAAATTTAGAAGGCGTCATGGAAGTCATCCGCATCGCAGTCAATCGGAAGCGTGCCCAGAAGACTGGCGGCATTGCCTTGTTGTATAGCAATGCTTATCTTTTGTGCTAAATACGTGCCAGCCCTCTGGTCACCCGAGGCGTCGATCAGTCTCTTTGCGAGATCCCTAAAAAGGGATCTCGCACTTGGACCCCATGGCCCTAAGGTTTCGACCCCAAACGGCTCAAATACATAATCTCCTACAAGATTTACGTATTTGCGCCGTTTGAGGGTCTCTGCTGAAGCAGCAGCAGCGCCCGCACAACCTGCTGTGCTGGGAAGATGAGATGGCGCAAGGGTATCGATACATGTTTCGTCCCATACTAAAGGCCTAACTAGCTTCCACGGCAGTAACGACATCCCGTCTGGTCTTTTGCCATCGTCGCGTGCCAAGCCTTGAGGTTCAAGTTGGGCTGGAACGCCAGCTCTGACAAGAGCACGGCGCAGAATGTCGTTGAGGTTGGCGTGTCGTGAAATACGACCCGCGCTCCTGCTGCATGACAGACCATGGTGACCAAGGCTATCGACAGCCTCTCCGCAGTGACAGCGATGCGGAGAGACACATGACGCGCCTAAACGGAGGCAAGTAGCGAAGCGGAAGGTTGTATCGTCCAACATGGTACCTATATTGGACGATGGCAGTGCCTGAAGCCAGAGGCCCGATTCCCATTCTCCCACAGCCAACAGGCGAGCACGCTCCGCAGCGTTTTCCGATGTATTGAGGAGTTTTTCTCGTACCACGCTGCAAAGCGGCCCATCCCATTGCCTCAGGGAGAACAAGTTTCGGAGTAACTCAGTTCCTGGACAAGAATTTCTCCAAGCGTTCATGGCATCGGCCTTACACGGCACCTCAGAATCAACCAGTGTAAGTGCTAAGATTTTCCTGGTCAATTCTGCAGTGCTGTGGACCGATGACAAGAACGCTCGCAGGCTTACGTCAGAAATTTTGCGAACGCCGAGGCCACCTAAGCGCACAGGTAAGGACGCCTGTTGCCACACTCGGTCGTTCAGAGCCACATTCAAAATTTTACTTAGGGTATTCTGTATAATTTTGTCAATTTGAATGAGTGGAGTCGGATTTTTCCAAAAAGGTGAAGACCGTAACGCGTGTGTAAATTTAGGGACAAAAAGACAATATCGAATAATAGTAAAAGCCGAATGTATATTAATTTTGAGTAGCCTGTCTGAAACATCATTAAAATTTTGAATTTTTTCCTGCATAAAGGAATCAAAACCGTCGTCTAAAATTGGGGACCCCAGGAGGCGAAGAGAACTTTTTTTAACTTGGGTGATATTGGGTGCCAGATATTGGAATTTTGAAAGAATAGAGGATTTATCTAAATTGTCATTATTTAATTATTTTTATTGAACTCGGTCTTTTAGGATTTTATATTTTGTAACAACACTTGTTGTCTATCAAAAACTGGTGCTATTTTACTTTCTTACACTAATAGCACTATTACGAGTATAATTAAATTCTTCAAAGCGATTAATAATTCACCAATCATATCTCAGTATTCACTGTCAGCAAGTTTCTATAGAAAGAGAATCAATTTCACTTTTTAACTATGTAGCTCTAGGATATACGCACCATCTCCTAAAGCTACGATAGAGAAACAAAATCTATGATAATTCATAGACCTCATTCCTCTACATCATTTTGCTAAGCATATTTCTTACCATGCACATACTGCAGAGCTCCTAGCCAAGTGAACTGAAGTTCTGTCAGCGGTCCATCTTCAGGCTTGAACGCGGGGTCATCGTGGCAATCGAACAACTGACATACTGTCACCGAACCTGGAAATATTGCAAAGCTTTTCAAAGGGAACTAACTATAAGTCCGTGTGGTGACGGATTAAGAATACGGAATGTCACCACCCCATATCTTCCCATGGGTGTCGTAAGAGCCGACAGAGAGAGCATATTATGCAGAGAACAGCACTGTAAGAGAAGGAAAACTTGATACAAACCCTATACCAACCCGTTTGGCCAGCGTGGTATAGTAGGCGAATTCCTCCTTTCAAAGGAGAGGCCTGGTCCAGCAGTGGACTGTTAAAAGGCTGAAGATGTATGAACTATAAGTGTTTCCACACTTGGCAGAACTATGCAACACTGTACACATTTTAGCACTGATTTTCTGTTGGCATTTCTTATGTAATTGGAGGTAAACAGGAAGTAGAGTCTTGCTGATTTCAGCATGAATGGGCCGGCTCGACCGGGGAAGTACTACCCTCTCACAGAAAATCGATGTAAAGTAACAGTACTTAAACTGTTGCGTTTCGTTCGGTGAGTGAGAGTACCGGAGGCCTTATCCCCTATTCCTTCTCCCTCATCCTATGCCTTTGCCTGGCCCGAAGGGGCAGCAACGCTCTTGTGATTCCTGTGGTGTTGCTTGTCTCCATGGGCGGTGGTAATTGCTTACCATCAGGCGATCCGTCTGCTCGTTTGCCGCCAATTACTATGGAAAAATATAAAAAAATAAACGAGCTGTCAGTTCGCCTGATGGTAAGAAGTTACCGGCGATAGTGGATCACAAGGGCGTTGCCGGCTTTTGGGAGAAGGAAAAGCCAATGGAGCTTTCGGCACTCAATAGCATCCGGCATTATGTTATAAGCGAATATCTCGTCATTCATCACTATTCCATGTGGCTTCTCTTTACTAGACAAGGCATTGTGCGTTCTTTCAAAAAGGTCTTACAATTCTGGGTAATATTTGTATCCGATTTTTAACTATTTGTTCCCATTGATACAGTATTTATTCTGTCTGTTTAAGCTGTCTTGAAGAAATTATATATTCAATATCTGCTGAGATAGTGTTGCAGTTCACTTTCTAGGAACATTAACTGACTATCGGCCGGTCCCAATATTTGAACTATCCGTGGATTTGAAGATTTACATACATACATACATAGACTCACGCCTGTTTCTCGGAGGAGTGGCCAGGGACTACGGAATGCCATTGGCAACGATCCTGACATACCTCTCTTGCTTCATTCACTCCCATCAAGTTTCTCATGCATGCTCTTCTGTTTAGGGTACTTCTGACCTGTCCTTTTTTTAGGATGTCTCCAATCTGGTCAGAGAACGTCCGCCTAGGTCTTCCCCTTCGTCCTGTCCCATTCACACTTGCCTTATATATCTTCTTTGTCAGTCTTTCGTCATCCACCCTCTCCATGTGTCCAAACCATCTTAACATGCCTTTATCGATGCTTGTCACTACATCTTGTTTTACCCCACACCTCTCTCGTATCACACAATTCTTTACTCTGTCGGTCAAAGATTTGAAGATTTGAGATACTTATTTGACATAAGCTCCATACAAAAAAATCCCAGAATCCATGAATAGACCAAATATTTAGTCTGGCCGTTAGTAGCTAGTCCCATCTATCGGAGTCATTTCAAGACTTTCTTTTTTAGCTTCTGTAAAGGCACCAACACATAAAACACTTATCACTCTACACATATACCAAACACATTAGAAATCCACAATAGGTACTTACTACAACTAAAAACAACACTGATCACCAAAACAATCCACATTTGCACTTTGATGTCGCGTGCGTTCACTAAAGATCGGACGTCCACTATACATAGTCATACGATTTATATTATGTTTGTTTGTTTAAAGCATTGTTTACTAGATTCACGCTTTCCGTTGTTGTTATTGCGACGTTGTCAACATCGAATATATTATAGTTGCGGTTACCGCTTGGGTGTGGAATTTGGTTTAACCTACATCCTACATTTGCCGAATTCAAGGAATAGTCTTCAATTTTATCATAATCGGTTTGGAAATCTTGTCTAGAAAGAAAAGAGACCAGATATTTTTTTGGACTGCCTCCGTGGTCCAGTGGATAGCGTATGCGGCTGTTGATCGGAGGTCCCTAGTTCGATTCCCGGGTCGAGCAAAAGTGTTACTGGGTTTGACGAATTCTCAGTAGCAGCACGAAGTCTGGAGATGTGCCCGGTAACGGCAATAGGCTCGCCCCCTATTAGGTATGTGGGACTATGTTCATGGCGAAATGTGGTTGTAATATTACACCTCTGCCCACACCTTCGAGGATACAGGAGCAAGCCTATAAAAAAAATTTGAAACTGCAGTTAGCATCTCTGATTCCTAAAGAAAGCATTTCTTTATCACTTCTGTCTTGAATAGCAAATTAGCACAAAAAAATATCCACTGGACTGCCTCCGTGGTCCAGTAGATATTTTTTTAATTATTGCATTTTGTAAAGGGCTGCATAGGGTTCCCACCAAGAACTTAGAGTCCCAAGCCAACCTCACCTGCAAGTGGTGCACCTGCCGATCAACGGACGAGGCTCTGGCAAACAAAATATCCCGATAAGCGGCAATAGGCTCGCCACCTATTACGTGGGATCAAAACACTGGCGAAAAGTGGGCGTTTAATATGCCTCTGCCTACCCCTTCGGGGAAACAGGCGTGAGTCTATGTATGTATGTATGTATTTTATAAACGAATCCCACTAATAAACACATCGCGTTCGACCGTCTTGGCGTGCGGACGCGTTCGTGTGCGCTCTCGCGTATTAAAATCATAATTTTGGCATTTGCGAATATTTTGGTTATATTAATACACGAACGGCTAGTAATAGCTACAGTGCATATTGTATAGTGTTTGTGGTGAAAAATATTGTGTTTTAGTGGTGTTTTTCACGGTTTTTCCCGGCACCGCGTGCTTGCACGAGGCGGCGTGGAATTCGAGTGATTCACGGAGCGAATAGGGTGTGTGGCGTTTCATTCGGGAGCGTAACAGCCCCTGAATTGTTACAGCCCGCCCGAGAGAGGTAAACAAGGCTTCAGGGCTGCCTGAAACGCGTTTTTCGGCGGTACCGTGTGCGTATAACCTCACTTTGTGAGGTTAGAAACACGCGCGCCGCCGCGAGGCCGTTGCGGGCGCTTAGTTGCCTTGTGTTTTCATATTTATTTTGTTTATTTTGCATAATAGTTTGTTTTATAAGCCTTCAGCATTGAAAGTGTGCTTCAGAAAATTTTCATTTAAACGTGCACGTGGCGTTTGACATCTGACGCTAGCGTGGTCGGCGTTTGACAGCTGTCAGTGTCATCTGACATTGACAGCTGACGTAGCGTTGGCCGTCGTCGGTGAATGGTGTTGCCAGCACGACAAAATTATCTGTGGCCACTAATCGAGTAGTCGATTTTTAAATAAAGTTTTTATTATATCAGTACTGGACATTGCTCGGTCTCGGAGGTGACTGGAATCCTAATATAGTCTGTGGAGGTCGGTGACGGTTGACGTTTGGTGTCACCTTGACGTCTGACAGCTGTCATATTTTGACAGCTGTCAGTGTCATTGACGGCTGTCAGTGTCTTTGACATTGACGTTGCGTCTGACGTTGGCATTGACGTTCGGCCGGGTTGCCAGCACAACAAATTCCAGTCGCTTAGAGGCTAAGGTTGCCACTTTTTAAATAATTTGTTTCTTATATTTTTCTTTAAATTTATTGCTTTTGTGTGTGCCTTTTCTGTGTGAGCTTGCTAGGTGTTTCACCTAGCAAGTTAGCTAAAATGATGGAGGATGAGGACGAGCAGCTTCGGCGGCAGCAGGAGCTGTTCGAGCAAGAGTTGGCCCGCAAAGAAGAGGAGGTTGAGGCTCTCATGGAGTTGATGGGCGAGGCGATGGGTACGGTGCCTGCTGAGACAGCAGCGGCCGGATTCCGCCCGAGAACGTCGTTGGCCCGCACACCGCCTGGTGGTTTTTCGCCTGCGCAAGTGCCCGTGGCTGCGGCTGTGGGGGCGACCCCTACGCCGCAGACAGGAAAGGGCAAGCGGATGTTTAGCTCACCGGAGGAGGTGCGAGAGGCCGTACAACGAAAGGCCCAGAAAAAGAAGAAGTCTTCGGCCCCTTCATCGTCATCGGTCCCACCTATAGGAGGCATCCTAACAACCGGCCCCACTCCCGTTGAAGCAGAGAGTCGTCCGGCGCCGAGTGCGTCGGCTGTGTCGCCAGGCATGAAGGACATGCCGAAGGAAGAACTGATTGACGCGGTACACTCGGCTGTTAAGGCCATCTCGGCAGTCGCTAACGCGACTAATAAACTGAACATCGGAGACAAGACCGCAATAGCAGCGCACGGGCAAGACATCATTGCGCTGGTGGCACAGCTGGCTCTTCGCCTGGCCCGCACGGAACATGAGGTCAGCGCCACAATGCTGAAGGTGAAGGAGACGGAGGCAAGCCTCGCGGTAACGGCAACGATGCCGCAGCAGGCCACGCAACCAGCGGCCCCTTCATATGCCAATGCGTTGAAGATGCCAAATGGAAAGCCGCCGATGCCGGTACAGCACCACGGACCAGCCGTTATTTTCTACCCAGCCAGGGAAGATATCAAGACGTCGGACGACACCAAGAAGGTGCTACAGCAGGCCGTCAAGCCCTCTGAGTCGGGCATACGCGTGACTCAGGTTAGGCGTGTGGGAAACTCGGGAGTGGTGGTCCGCACTGCTACCGCCGAAGCTGCCGCGAAGCTGAGGAGTCAGGTGCCAGCGGGGCTGCGAGTGGCTGAGCCACGATCTCGCCTGCCTCGCGTCGCACTTAGATACCTACGGTCCGACATCTCCGGAGAGGCGTTAGTTGAAGAGCTGCAAAGGATCAACCTGGCGGACGACGCAGCCTGGCCGCTGCAGCGGTTTAAGGAAGAATGTAAGTTTGCCGTGAGGAAGCAAATTGGACCGAAGTACCTTGTAGTACTAGAATGCTCGAAGGCGGCCCGCGACAAGCTCATAGAGCTCAACAAGGTGTACGTAGGGTGGGACGAGGCCGAGGTGTGTGACCACATTAGAGCCACGTGCTGCAACAAGTGCCAGCAATACGGGCATCCCGAAAAGTACTGCCGGTCCAAGGACATGATCTGCGGCAAATGCGGCGAAGCCGGCCACAAGTCGGCCGAATGCCAATCGAAGACACAATGCTGCGCGACGTGTAAACGCTTCAAGCGGAAGGACTCAGACACACACACAACTGCCGCGGCCAGCTGCCCCGCCAGGCTACATGCCGAACAGCAAGCAGCCAACATGATTCACTATGGATAACTCGGATCCCAAGATAATACAGTTCGGTCAGCTCAATCTGCAGGGCTCGGAAGCAGCCACCACGGAACTGCCAGTGGTCGCGAGGATACGCGGCGTTGATATTGTACTAGTACAGGAACAATACCACAGTCGACCCGGCATTCTGCAGTGTGGTGTAAGCCCTAAGGCTGGCATCCTTGTACTCAGTAGGACCCTCGCCGTTACGGTACTCGAAGACCTCAGCAATGAGTTTTGTATTGTAGCACACATCGCACACGGTAACTATGGCCTACACGTGGTCTCTGCATACTTCCAGTACTGCCACGACATCGGTTGCCACATAGCGCATCTAGAGAGCGTACTCCAGCGGCTACCAAGCAGCCCTATTATCATAGGCGTTGATAGTAACGCTCATTCACCTATGTGGTACTGCGAGAGGAGACAGTACACGGGAAGAGGACCGGACACAGAGTATAGAAGGAACCAGATGGAAGGATTTATCCTTGGATTGGACCTGCAGCTCCACAATGAACCGGATCAGCCACCGACATTTTGTGGGCCCAACGGAGCGTCGAACATCGACTTGACCATCTCGACGAGAGGAGTTGACGTGTGTGATTGGAGAGTACACGAGGGTGCCAGCCTCAGCGATCATCAGCTGATAACGTTCGTCGTAAACGGAAGAAGCGAAAGCTCCGCCAAGGACAAGGTTGACATCGGCTCAGCGCCGTTCCGAGTACGAGGAGTTAACTGGCCCGCCTTCTGCTCAGCGCTGCATGCGAGGATGGACAGACTTCACCCGAGACTTTCCGCCACTGAATACAGCGAACGATATACAGAGATGCTACTCCGCACAGCCCGAGAGTCCCTAGGACAATGTGGCAGAAAGGACAATGGCAAGTACGAATGGTGGTCCCCTGCACTGGACGATTTTCGTCGCCGTATCAACAAGGCTCGAAGGGATTGGCAGAAGTCAAGACGCACCGAATCGCCGGATCAGGACGCTTTGCATGACGAGCTTCGTGCCCTTCGGGGTGAGTACAAGCTCGCTATGAAAACTGCAGAGTTGGACTTTTATCGACGAATAGCCGAGTCTGGTAACGACGACCCGTGGGGACTTGCATACCGGGAAGCCAGCGGGCGCTCGCGCCCGCCGCAGAACATCTTGTATGGAGCGAAGCTCTCGGAGGGCTACACGCAATCGACGGGGGCCACCATGGACACGCTGCTTCAGACGCTGTATCCCGACGACGATCCGACTAAAGACACGCCGTACCACCGCGAGGTGCGAGTTGCAGCCGCATTCGCGCCCTCAGGAGAAGACATGTGCGCTCCCGACAAGAAGACGGTAGAGCGCATTGTGAGAAACCTCCCGAACACTGCGCCCGGGATGGACGGTCTGACGTCGGTAATCATCAAGTGGGCCTGGAAGTCTACGGCAGACGAGATTATCCTCATGTACGCGAAATGCATCGCCGAGGGAACTTTCCCTGATCTTTGGAAAGCTGGCCGTCTCATCGTCCTGCCGAAGGGCAACGGGAAACCACTAAGCGACCCGAAAGCGTATAGGCCTATTACTTTGCTGCCCATTCTGGGTAAGATTCTTGAGCGCGTCATTGTTGCTTGTGCACCTTGTTTGTCTCGCAACATCGCAGGAACTCAGCATGGTTTTACTCGGAACAGATCAACTGTCACAGCACTTAGGCACTTGAACGATATAGTCGATAACTCGAGAGCCGCGTATGTTCAACTGATCTTTCTTGACATCTCTGGTGCATTTGATAACGCCTGGTGGCCAATGATTCTACTTAAAGTTAAGCAGGGCGGAGCACCGCCGAACTTGTATAGAATATTGGTCAGCTACTTTACCAACCGCCGTGTGTGTTTTAATACCGGTAGTTTGAGTTCATGGAAACAGAGCACCATGGGATGTCCGCAAGGATCGGTTCTTGGCCCGACTCTTTGGAATCTCCTCCTCAACGACCTCCTGCTGCTGCCTCGACCCGAAGGAGTGCATTTGATCGCATATGCCGACGATGTGACCATCGCAATTGAGGCGTCTTCCCGCGCCGCGATTGAACGTAATGCCGCGATCATGTTGAGTGCAATTGCCGATTGGGGAACCCGGAATCGTCTTGGGTTCTCCCCTGGTAAGTCTTCAACGTTGACTGTTAAAGGTAAGTTTAAGCGAGCGCCTACCATTCGCATGGACGGCGCCTCGGTTGCGAGTGTCACGCAGGCTACGGTGCTCGGTGTTACTCTGGACGATGCAAGATCCTACGCGCCGCATGCTAGTATCATCGGGGAAAAGTCCTCTAACTGCTTCGGCAAAATGTCGCGGATTTCGGCGACCAGATGGGGAATGAAGTACCCTGCCCTTAGAGTTCTGTATTCAGGAACCTACGTGGCCGTCTTGACGTACGCTGCGGCCGTATGGTATCGACGATGGTCCAACTTCGTGGTCAAACGAACGCTTTTGCGCACCCAGAGGCCTGCACTTATTTTATTAACGAAGGCGTACAGATCGTGCAGCACCGCAGCGTTACCTGTGCTTGCGGGCGTGTTACCAGCCGATCTGGAAGTTTGTCGTGCGGGACGAATTGCGGAGGAGGGTTACCAATTGGCCGCGAAAGAACTGCGCACTCTCAAGTTCACAGTTAGGCGGGAACTCGCTGCTCTTTGGCAGGAACGATGGCAGGCTAGTGAAGACGGACGCGAATTATACAGCTTCTTCCCAGATGTGTCTGTAAGGCTGAAGTCAGGATGGATCGAACCGGATTACGAGGTCTCCCAAATACTCACCGGACACGGATGCTTCAGGAAGCGCCTAAACAAGCTTGGGCTTTGCGACACTCCGGTCTGCCCGTGCGGTGAAGCTGAGGAAAGCCGTGATCACGCGCTCTGGGAATGTAGCTTGTACGCAGAAGGAAGATCGCTGATGCTAGATTCGATACGCTACGCAGAGGCGGGTCCAGTGTATCACGTGGAACTGGTTCGCAGCATGGAAAACTTTGGCGCGTTGCGCACATTTGCGCACACTTGGCACTCCATCAGAAGAACATTGGACAGCTAGAGGATTGAGTTACGCTGAACGCGAAGTACCGTTCTGTGTTGTTTTGCCCTATTAAGGGGATAGTAGATACTTACGAAGCCAGCCCCTTTGGGGAGAGTATGGCTCGGGACATTAAAGATTTGTAGGGAGTCAAGAAAGAGCGCGCGGGAAAGAGCAGACGCAAGTACCGTGCGCTTCTCCCGTGATTCGGTCCGTATGCCGCAAGGCAGGTAGGACCATGAGGTGGTGGTGGGAATACCCGTCACAGGTCGGCCACAGGTCGCTGGCGATCTTCACACGATCTCTGGCCCTCCGACCTGAGGTTGGATTGATGACGGTGACGTTCTCTCTCTCGCTCTTAACTTTGGCTCGTACCGCTGAACTTCTCGCTGCTGTGAACAGCCAGAACGCTCCATTAACATGTGCAGCGTAACTTCGAAAAAGTCGCGGCACTCGCCACAGTGATAAAATCCTGCTAGGGCAGGATGTTAACGGAAGTCATGTTAGGAATGGCTGGAAGAATACGTCCTGCCAGCCAATCCTATGTAAGAACCGGCCAAAGTATTCATGACCAGGCAACCCTAGCTGGCATCAGTCGGAAGGTGAAAAGGCCTTGACACCTCGTCAGCCGCTCCCCCAAGAATTTTGCTGCGATGCGGTGTACCCGAGCTGCAAATCACTGCCTAATACTGATCTTCGGCTGCCGCCCGAAATAACGATAGGAAATTCGTAACAAAATCTGTATATATAAAATCCTTGCGTTACTGACTGACTGACAGACACGCTACAGCCGAAACTATTGGGCGCAAGAAGCTGAAAATTGGCATGTATGTTCCTTGGGGACCGTAGGGGTGCACTAAGAAGGGATTTCCCGAAATTCCCACGGGATCGGCCAAACCGGGTAAATTAAAAAAAAATGCAGGCGTAGCTGCTGGCGTCCTCTAGTTGAACATAATTCGTAAACTTCGACATAATATAAAAAATAGAAATCACATTAAATAATTGCAAAAATACACTTCAATATTTCACAAAAATAAAACGAATAACCAAAATTTAAAGTTAGAGCAAAAATGGAAAATAATACAAAATAATACATTTTATTACCAATCACATAAAATATGTACCTAGAGTATTATTTAAACGAATCAGTAAAATGCCATATAAATCTCGCAAGCACATCGTATAAAACGACATTATACAAACGTCACGTGTTCATAAACTATCGTCGTTTTAATAATTATGAAGAACATACATACATAGTCTCACGCCTACAACCCCGAAGAGGTAGGCAGAGGTGTATTTCTACACCCACATTTCGTCAGATATACTTAAGTCCCACGTAATAAGGGGCGAGCCTATTGCCGTACCGGGCACATTTCCAGACTCCGTGCTGTTACTGAGAATTTCGTGACAGAAAAACCCAATAACACTGCCCGACCCAGGAATCAAACCCGGGACCTCCCGATCCTACGCGCACATTTATGCCGCGAGACCAACGAGGCGGTCGTAAAGGGTTTGATGTCGAGTTTTCTGTCTCTACGCAAAGATGGTATTTGCATCGTGTTATCCCTTAATCGCCTCTTACGACACCCACGGGAAGAAAGGGGGTGGTGACACTTGTATTCTATGCCGTCAACCACACGGCTATAAAGTTATGAAGAAGTCATCTTATAACAATTCTTGACCGTATTTTTTTCTAAGGCACCCAAATATAGAAGCTCTGCAAAGTTAGACTCCTTCTACTAAGATTATTAAACTAATTTGGCGTCAGAATCAAATCAGAATTTGCATGCCTGTTATTAAGTTTGTTTTTGGAAGGACAGGCAGAGTTTCTTTTTCTAGTAACAGGCGGCAAACGAGCAGACAGTGCCTGATGGTAAGCAATTACCGCCGCCCATGGACACAAGCAATACCACAGGAGTAACAAGTGCGTTGCCGCCCCTTGGGGTTGGGAAAAGGAATGGTATTAGGTAGAAGGAATAGGGGATAGGGCCTCCGGCACTCTCACTCACCGAACGAAACGCAACAGTTTAAGTACTGTTTACTTTACATTGATTTTCTGTGAGAGGGTAGTACTTCACCGGTCGAGCCGGCCCATTCATGCTGAAATCAGCAAGGCAAAACAGAACTAAGCAAATCTGCCTAATCTTTCTCAAAGTAGTAAAGAAGTAATCTTGCACTGATATGTTCGCAATCCACGCTATACATTAAATATTCAATCTATGTACTCAACTACATACCTATACCGTATATGTACTCAACTGTATACATTTTTTTAGGGTTTCGTACCTAAAAGGTAAAAAACGGAACCCTATTACTAAGCCTCCGCTGTCTGTCTGTCTGTCTGTCCGTCAGTCTGTCACCAGGCTGTATCTCATAAACCGTGATAGCTAGAAAGCTGAAATTTTCACAAATTATGTATTTCGGTTGCCGCTATAACAACAAATACTAAAAATAAAAAAAATGAAAATATTAAGGTGGGGTCCCATACAAAAAACGTGTTTTTTTTCGTATTTTTTGCTCAAAATTACTAACTGTAACAGGTAGACGCTTTAAATTTTCACAGAATATGTAGTTGTATATTACTTTTCAAAATAAATAATGAAATTTAAAAAAAGTAAATAATAAAGGGGGGCTCCCATACAACAAACGTAATTTTTAAGCAATTTGTTAGTCGATCTTAATAAACAGGTAGAAACTTAAATGTATTTAAGTATACATACAACGAACGTGATTTTGTTTTATAGATGATGAATGGATGATGGTACGAAACCCTTCGTGCGCGAGGCCGACTCGCACTTGCCCATTTTTTTTTTGTATGTTTTGTATATATTTCTTTGTATAGTATTTTAAGACTTAGTTACGTTTCAATTAGATAATAAATTATTGATTTGTTTATATCTATGCATGGATTTGGAGATTTCGAGATAGATATTTGACATTTAAGCTCCACTCCATACAAAATATGCGTAACACGTATCTCGAATCTCCATAACGATAGATGGATCGGCTATTGAATTCAGCGGTTAGGCAGTTTGTATTTTTGGAAGCATAGACAGAATAGTGGGTGCATAGGGTTCCCACCAAGAACTTAGGGTCCCAAGCAAACCTCACCTGCAAGTGGTGCACCTGCCGATCAACGGACGAGGCTCTGGCAAACAAAATGTCCCAATAAGCGGCAATAGGCTCGCCACCTATTACGTGGGATCAAAACACTGCCGAAAGGTGGGCGTTTAATATGCCTCTGCCTACCCCTTTCGGGGAAACAGGCGTGAGTCTATGTATGTATCTATGTATGTAGACAGAATAGTTTCGTTTGCAAAACAGAATCTGCCTACTCTCTCAAAGTACTGTCATGTTCCCGATCTGCTATATACATAGTTTTATAACACAACAACAGCATTGCAATTCATCATTATGTAAAGCTATAGCCGTTGGCATGCGGTAATGACAGTATTGATATTCGACAGGAACAATAAAATTGATGCCGCACCGGCGCCACCTGTGGAACACATGGAACTGCTAGGGACATAGTTTTGGATAAGGCGTTTTGGAGATGGGACGTGGAAAACATACAAAAAAACTATTTTTTATTCAGGAATACATTTTTTTTAAATACAAGTCCAGCATTAGGACTCAATCCAGTGTGGCTGGGAACTTTACAAACATAAAACCACATACAACTAACGGGCACAATGAACACCCAGACTCGAAACAACAATTTCTGAATCACACAAAGTGTTGTCTCGTGTGGGGATCGAACCCACAACACTCGACGCAGTGTCAAGCGGCGAGACGGCCGCTTAACCCACTACGCCAACCGTGCAGTCAATTTAACTTTTCCGTTAGCAAAAACCACCAATTGCAGAATATTTCCTCCCCTCTATTTTCTAAACCGTAGTATTTACGTATACATACGCTATGCAAAATATGTTGTTGCATACATTATGAACTTGCAATGAAAATTATAACGGCTCATTAGGCATTAGGTACGGCACTTACATTTGGAAGCAATAAAGTAAAAATAAGGACTCGAGTCCTTATTTTAACTTTAAGACATAAGGTAAGGGCTACTACGATTTTTCTTTGGTGACTGTCCCTTTATAATATACCTACTAGAGGACGCCAGCAGCTACGCCTGCAATTTTTTTTAATTTACCCATTTTGGCCGATCCCGTGGGAATTTCGGGAAATCCCTTCTTAGTGCACCCCTACGGTCCCCAAGGAACATACATGCCAAATTTAAGCTTCCTGCGCCTTATAGTTTCGGCTGTAGCGTGTCTGTCAGTCAGTCAGTAACGCAAGGATTTTATATATTAAGATTACTTTAATTTGGGACAAAGCTTAACTTCAACACGATGTGGAACCCTTACATAAAGAATTGTATTTTTTAAAGTGGTTGCTAATTATTTATTTCTTTTAGTATCAGTACAGTGAAATTTCTTGCATCCAAACCACTTGGTATTCTAACAGAACATGTCATTAGGACGGCGGCACGCGCACACAGCGATACTTGCTGCGTGACAAATTGTTCACATCCTGTATAGTGTCATGCGCGAATCTTAATACTACATACTGCATATAATTAATTGTACTACGGTTTGGTTACTTGCTATGTTTTATTAATGAATGAAAACCAGCTGACAATATGCAGACTTTTTCGGTTTAAGCATAATCCAAGTAAAATGACAGCCCTACTTACATAAAATTATAAGTGGGATAGTTCCTATTTATAGCTAATAATGCTTACCTTGTCATAGAGGACTTTATAAATTTGAAATACTCCATATAGAAAGAATATTCTTGTCATGTAATAATAGTTGTAGTCAGTTGATAACTACAAAGCAAATAAGACATCCGTTACGGTTGTAATTATGACTACAAAACGTTATATCAAATCTTTTTTTTTTTATAGACTCACGCCTGTATCCCCGAAAGGGGAAGGCAGAGGTGTAACATTACACCCACATTTGTCCCACGTAATAGGGGGCGAGCCTATTGCCGTTACCGGGCACATCACCAGACTCCGTGCTGCTACTGAGAATTCGGAAAAACCCGGTAACACTTTTGCCCGACCCGGGAATCGAACCCGGGACCTCCAATCAGCAGTCGCATACGCTATCCACTTGACCACGGAGGCAATCTGTAAAAAATTAATGCTCTTTTTACACTGCATTAATAATTTACGAAGCAGACCTGTTCGCTCACAATGAGCTCTATCAGAAGGATTAAAGCACAATTAAAGTTACCCCAATAGCGCTGTAACTATTGTCTCTGGTCCCGAAACAATCGAAACGTCCCTTACAAAAAAAAAGATGCCGAAGAAGCAAGAGCTATAATCGATTTTAAACTTTCGCGATTTGTATACATCATACAAAATGAAAAAGTGTCTAAAGACTCCGGGCTGCCACTGAGTATTCGAAAAAACCTGTACTTAACACTTTTGCCCGACCCGCGAATCGAACCCGGGACCTCCGATCAGCAGTCGCATACGCTATCCCCTAGACCACGGAGGCAGAGACAGAGGCCAGCAGTAGACATCTGTAATCTGAGTTGATGATGAGAGATGAGATTAGAGATGATGATACACAGCACGAACATCAAACCCACAACACACAAAACGCTGCCTCAACCACAGCACTGCACCAATTACGCGAAGGAATTCTGCCTACCTTGAATGCAGCACGTCGCAATATTATAATGCGTAAGCGTAGCGTAATAACTTACCCGCCATAGGGGTATCACCATAAGAATTTAGTGCAACGCACGTTGCGTCAGCTTTGACAAACATATTTTACTTATATATACGGAAAATGTTGTCTATTTTCGTTCAGTGATAGTTTGGTATTCAAAATGGTTGTGAGTAATTTGATGTTTGTGGTTTTTATTGGAGCATGTCTTCATTGTGGTAAGTAATTTTAGAAAATTCTCATTCTTATTAGTCAAAAAACCGACTTCAAAGGCTCCTCAAAATAAATAGTAAAATACACTTTAACTATTAAGGATAACTCATAATCTTGAGAATGCAACCACAGGACAGGCACCAGAATTCAAATGAAAAAAAAATCAACAAAATCAGTTCATCTAGAATTACTTTTAAGGTAACACACAAAAAATACAGTCGAATTGAGAACTTCCCCGTTTTTGAAGTGGAAATAATGTTCTATCTATATAGGTAGTAGAGCCTTGCTGAATTCAGCATGAATGGGCCGGCTCGACCGGAAGTACTACCCTCTCACAGAAAATCGACGTAAAGTAACGGTACCTAAACTGTTGCGTTTCGTTCGGTGAGTGAGAGTGCCGGCGGCCCTATCCCCTATTCCTTCTCCCTCATCCCACTCCTCATCCTATCCCCATTCCAAACCCCAAGGGGCGGCAACACACTTGTGACTCCTGTGGTGTTGCTTGTGTCCATGGGCGGCGGTAATTGCTTACCATCAGGCAATCCGTCTGCTCGTTTGCCGCCTATTAACATAAAAAATATATATATCTTCACAGCAACTCAATAGGTAGTCTTATAGACTGTCACGTTTGTTTGTTTTTTGTTTTTCGTGTGAGTGTGTGGCCAACTCTGGTGTCGGAGTTTTCAGACCGCCCGAAGGCCTCCGACATGGCCTAACGATTCTTATCCTTAGACAAGAACCGGGACCGACAGCTTTACGTGCCCTCCGAAGCACAATAGCGCTCAGATGTAAATGCCACAAACGGTCACCCATCCAAGTGGCGACCTGTGCAAACGTTGCTTGACTGTCACGTAAAGGGTCACGAGTTCGATTTCACAGCATATCACTAACTTTTGAAGTTATATGAGTGTTATATTGCCTTGTGAGTGGTGGACGGTATAGAATACAAGTGTCACCACCCCCTATCTTCCCGTGGGCGTCGTAAGAGGCGACTAAGGGAGAACACGATGCAAATACCATCTTTGCGTAGAGACGGAAAACTCGACATCACACCCTATACGACTGCCTCGTTGGTCTCGCGGCATAAATGTGCGCGTGGGATCGGGAGGTCCCGGGTTCGATTCCTAGGTCGGGCAGTGTTATTAGGTTTTTCTGTCACGAAATTCTCAGTAGCAGCACGGAGTCTGGAAATGTGCCCGGTACGGCAATAGGCTCGCCCCTTATTACGTGGGACTAAAGTATATCTGGCGAAAAGTGGGTGTAGAAAAACATCTCTGCCTACCTCTTCGGGGTTATAGGCGTGAGACTATATATGTACCTATGTATACTGCCGTGTCTAGGCAAGCACGTTTATCCATCGGTCCTGATCTTCTTGAATATCTATGACAATCGTTGCTGGGGAAGCTATTATTCCTAATAACCCAACTCTAGCTTAGACTTTTTTTTCACGGTCCAAATTCAAAATATTTTTTCAAATCCATTTTGTAGTCTTGAGATCAGTAGTAGCGGAGCCCATGAAGGGATTTCGGGATTTACTCGAGCGCGTCAGATATTGATAGCATCCATGTCCTACGTATTTTAATAAAGTAGGAATGATAATCTGATTGTTTGCATAGTGCAAAGAAAAGAAAATTAATAGAGCGTGTCAGATTTTCTAAGGGGATGTTAAATGAACCTAAAAAAGACTCTCATTGAATAAACTGACAATTTAGGTGTCACGCAAACTCGTGGCCATTCTTAGAAAGTTGTAAATGAGTGAATTCACCCTTTTGAAATACTTAAGCGTGTCAGATTAAGATATAGGTATATGCTTTATCCTGACGTCATAGACGTGCTTACTCTTAATCTGACGATTATCTGAAGGGATGAAGGCATCAGCTCTTTTAAAAATTTTGAATGTCTATAGCCGCTCCCTTCAATGATGAAAAATTATACATTATTTACATTTTGATCTTTTTATCATCTAAGCTTTGCAACCCACTAGGTCTCTATGAAGCTCGAGTAAATGCCAATTTAGCATCGTGGGCTCCCCTACTACAGCGCGTTTAAAAAACATACTTTGCAGCTTTATTGTATTAGAATAGATAATATCATTCTCTTAGCGTTATCCCAGTTTCAATCTGGGATCCGCTTTCAAGTCTAACCGGATTTGGCTGAATATTAGCTTTTCCACGGAGCGACTGCCTGTCTGACCTCCGCAACCCGAAGGGATAGCGATATTCCATGGTTTAGACTTGTGTCAGTTTATTTAGAAGGTACTGACGCCCTGTAACGACTGTCAAAGATCTTCATGACAACCGGGACCGACGGCTTAACGTGCTCTCCGAGGCACGGGACAAGCGATAATTAACAATTCAATACGCACATAACTCCGAAAAGTCTTTGGTGCGCGCCGTGGATTCGAACCCAATATCCTCTGCATGACAGTCTATTGGTAGATCCACTCGGCTATCGCTGCCTTATTATATTAATAGATAATAAATGCAAACAAATCTATATCATGTACAGGATTTCCTAAACACACATATGTGTTTAGGATATGCAAAGAAATCTTTGTAAATGCATATCGTCAGGATGGTTACGTTTGAGATGTCATCATGTCAGCACTGTATACAAACTATCCCACTGTTAGGCATGGCCCCAATACACTATGACAAAGGTTAAGCCGTTGTTCCTGTGAGTATATTTCTTAAAGTTTGTATGGAGGTATTATTGTGCTTAAAGTCAGTAGATAAATGATCGAAATTTTCGTTATATATTGCTTTGTTTCGAGTATCCGATATTTTAGTACTGTTGCAAACGCCATGTTCACGGATGTACAGTATATTCGTCCATGATTGTGCAGTACATGATCATCATCATACAACTAATGCTGAAGACTATGAAAGTTAAAATTCATAGATCGAAATTTTGAGCACACAACATTGATTTATGACATCGGACGTGTAAAACCACAATTACCTAAAAGTTTTATCTGTTCTGTTTGTAAAACAGCCGAAACGTTGGATGTAATATAGAAGTAGGTATTTAATTTTAAACGTTAAATACATAACGCGATAAAGAGCTATTACATAATCTTGCCTAATGTATATGTTGCAGTCAAAACTCTTAACCAGTCAAAAGTACTTTTGACCGTATGCTTTAGTCAAAAATACTTTTGACTAAAAGAACAATTAAAAGTACTTTTGCCCAATGGAGCTGGTTAAAAGTAGTTTTGACTAACCTACCTACTTATTATGAAAAGTTCTCGTCCACCCCGGATACTAAGTTATATGTAGGTACTTAATACCTAATAGGTTATGTTAGGTTCTCTTCATTGGAAAATAGGAGCCCTGCTAAGCAGGGTTCAGTCTACTTAGCTTATTGGGCGACTAGGTAATTTTTATTCACATCTAACGAGTTAATAGTGCTTTTGACTAATGCTTTATTGCAGTTAAAACTACTTTTGACGAAGAACGTCAGTCGAAAGAACTTTTAACCGCAAATTTGCAGTCAAAAGTACTAATAAATAATCAATAATGTCAAATGTCCAATAATTTTCAGTAAAAACCTGTTCAGTCAAAAGTACTTTTGACTGATATTGCTAGTCAATTGTACTTTTGACTGGTTAAGAGTTTTGACTGTAACATATACAATAACCAATACTTTACTAAACCACTGGTGACCACAATTTAATACGCAGAATTGATATCGTCATATCAAATCTATCACAATCACAACACAACTTTTGAATACATATGACACATTATTTTTATAGCCAAGTAAGTAGATACTACAGTACTAAATACATCCGGCTCTCGAAATTCTTACCTCCATACATGTGTGGAATACATATCGACCTTATAGACTTATTCTTGAATTGAAATTATGCAATGTATTCTGGTCACAGAAACCATTGGTCGAAATATTGACCCTAATTCTCTAGTCGGATTGCTAATGCAGTCATATTGACCACTATGTTGTAAACAGGCAGTAGAGCCTTGCTGGTTTCAGCATGAATGGCCCGCTCGACCGGGGAAGTACTACACTCTCACAGAAAATCGACGTAAAGTTACAGTACTTAAACTGTTGCGTTTCGTTCGGTGAGTGAGAGTGCCGGGGTATGGCCTAGTCCTTCGCCCTCATCCTACTCCTCATCCTATCCCTTTTACCGACCCCAAGGGGCGGCAACGCACTTGTGACTCCTGTGGTGTTGCTTTTGTCCATGGGTGGCGGTAATTGCTTACCATCAGGCGATCCGTCTGCTCGTTTGCCGACTATTACTATAAAAAAACATGAAAAAGAAACCATTACAGCGAACAGTTGATTAATTGCTTTATCACCATATTTAAAGCCTGCCGAAGACCACTAGGAAAGTCCTCAATTTCGTCACAAATGTCACTAATGTCAAATCCTATTATACCAAGTGAGCCAGACGGTTGCTGACGAATTAGGTGTCGAGTTTTCCGTCCTTTCCGAAAAATACTAAGTTATGGCTTCGTCTATACATACATACATAGTCTCACGCCTATATCCCCGAAGAGGTAGGCAGAGGTATAATTGCTACACCCACTTTTCGCCAGCTTTATTTTAGTCCCACGTAATAGGGGGCGAGCCTATTGCCGTACTGGGCACATTACCAGACTCCGAGTTGCTACTGTGAATTTCCTAACGGAAAAACTCAATAACACTTTGCCCGACCCGGGAATCGAACCCGAGACCCCCCAATCCAACGCGCATATTTATGCCGCGGCTTCGTCTATGTATTTCCTTAATAGTCTCTTATGAATGACACACACGAAATGAAATCGGGTATTGACATTGTGTACCTTTGCATTCTCAATTCTTCACCATATGGCCATTTATATCAAATGTTTAAAAAAAATCAGAGAACCTGTATCTTGTTCCAGATGGAACACCAGAGATCGACAATAAAAATTCGCTTAACAAAATACAGTACATCGAAGATTCTCTTCAGTCTATTACGAAAGAAAACCGTGCTAAGCCCGCAATGGACATTAAACACACAGTATCTGTCGACACAGTGGAATTGATTGTCAACGGTCTTACTGGATATGTAACAAGGAATAAAGTGGTCAAGCGTAGATCGGTAGAGAATGAAGGTGATTTCATATTGGATGGTCGGTGTCGGCATACTACCGGATGACAGGGTGTCTTAACGTGCACGGAAAAAATTATACCATGGGCTGTGTATTGTCGGACCGGCTGTAAATAAATAGGTCACTTTAAGTAGCCTATAAAGCTGCCGAGCCGGTGCCATTTCGCCATGAAAAGAATGGGTCGTCTTCCCTAAAAAATCTTTTAGACTTTAGGTCTGAATTAATTTTTTAGGGTTGTGTTGATCGGCTCTCTCAACACGGTGCCATAAGTCACATTCTAAGAGGCCGATCCCAATATTCGATCTACCCATGAATTTGGCTACTAGAAATATACATAAACTTACTAGAGGACGCCAACAGCTACGCCTGCAATTTTTTTTTAATTTACCCATTTTGGCCGATCCCGTGGGAATTTCGGGAAATCCCTTCTTAGTGCACCCCTACGGTCCCCAAAGAACACACATGCCAAATTTCAGCTTCCTGCGCCCAATAGTTTCGGCTGTAGCGTGTCTGTCAGTCAGTCAGTAACGCAAGGATTTTATAGATTAAGATTTGACATAAGGTCCATACACAATATTTCAAACATACGTCTACCTATATCTATAGTAAAACATGTAAAATATAAAGATTCGTGTTTGAGTAATAATTTCTTCTTATAATATCGTCAAAATCCCTTCAAGCATAAACCTATCCCTCTTTTCAAACAAATCTAAAATAAATATCACCTTTTTAGGGTTCCGTAGTCCACAAGGAACCCTTATAGTTTCGTCGTGTCCGTCCGTCTGTCCGTCCGCAGCCTAGCTCAAAGACGCCTGGTGCTAGAAACCTGATATTTGCCATGTAAATATACATACAATATTGCAACAAAACTGTAGAATAAAATTTAGGAAAATATTTTTTTAAGGGTATCTCCCCTACATATATAGTGGGGTTGAATTTTTTTTTGGTTGAGTACCCCATTGTGTGCGGTATCATTGGATAGGTTTTAAAAAAATATTATTAGTTTGCTCGAATCATTTTTCGATCAAGTGATTGGTTTGTCAAATATCAAGCTTTGAAGTGAAAAACATTGTTAGACTCAAGTGTCCCCCCTCTGCCGGCTAAACTATTAATTTGGAAGAGGTGAAAAAAAATCACAAATGTAGTACATATAACGAATTTGAAAGGAAAACTATCACGGCTAAGAAGATATCACTAGTTTACGAGTAATCGTCGGTTAACTTATAAATACCTATTTCTATGAGTTTACATTGGGAGCGCTGGCTTAATCTTAACCCTTTACCGCATACTAACCCATATAAGGTTCTCTAAATTAACCATTTTTTTTTGTTACTTTAAACGTGAGGAGAAACAAAACGCAAATTATACTAATTGTCTATGGTCTTATTACTGCACAAAAAAAAAATAACAGGAGTCTATGGTCTAACCTCAAAACGTTCCACATGCAATTTTTCGTTGGCGGGTGTGAAGTTCCTGCCAATGTCGAAAAAGCGTTTATTCAAGAAGGATTATTGGGACAATAAAGGTAGGTTTCTGTCGCGTGAAAAATGTTTTTGGTTGCGTTTACTCTTTTTCTAAGCATTAGTGAAAGGAAATCTAACTTTTTTTTTGCTTACCTACTATTTTGAAGGACTAATTACAGTAAACCATATATGGGTTAGTATGCATTCGCAGACTTACAACTGCATTTTGGCTATACCATATATGGTTTACTATGCATCCGGAGCTTTTTGGGTGTTACAAGATTTTTTTCTGCTTGCTTGCAGAATGGATCCAGCTCGCTTTTATGGAAGAGCTCGGCATGTCAATGTCATACCGGGTGAAGGATCGCAAAGCGATGACGAATGTGATTCCGATTCTGGCACTGAATATGTTCCTCCAAGTCAATTTCGCTTTCATAAAAAATCGCTTGTCATCCCTGAGACTGATAGTGATAGCTCCGATGAGGAAGTAGCTCCTGTTTCTCCCCCTCCCAAAAAGAAGAGGACAAAACAGAAACAAATCAAAACTGCTAAAGTTAATTGGGTACCGGGTAAATTAGATGATTTCGACATAAATAATTATAGATTTACAGGCAATGTTGAATTACCCGACTATATCCAAAATCTCGAAGAACCAGCAGAGTTTTTCAAATTCCTTTTCACTGACGAACTGATTAATACTATCGTAGACCAGTCCAATCTCAAATCCGTTCAAGACAATATAAACAAACCTGGTAATATAACAAAAGATGAAATGGAACAGTTTATTGGAATGGTTTTTTTCATGTCAATAGTTAAACTACCAGCTGCGCGTTTATACTGGAACACAACTATGGGGCAAGCTCATGTTTATGAAATAATGACGTGCAATAGATTTGAGACTATAAAACAGCACTTGCGCTTCAATGATAATTACCATTTTATCCCTAAAGGTCAACCAGGTCATGACAAACTTTTCAAAGTGCGACCACTGTTGGAGGGCATCAGAAAGCAATTACTGCTTGTACCTAAAGAAGATTTTTTGGCTGTGGACGAACAGATCATTCCAACAAAAATGCGACATGATCTAAAACAATATAACCCAGCAAAGCCTCATAAATGGGGATATAAGAATCAAGTGCTCAGTGGAGTATCAGGCTTTAGTTACGACTTCGATATTTTCGCTGGAGACCAAAGCAATAATTACCCAGATGATGCGCCTGATTTGGGTGTTAGCGGGAATGTTGTTACTCGTCTCACGGAGACCGTACCAAGACATGTGAATCATAAGATCTTCTTTGATAATTGGTTCAATAGTCCAAATCTCCAGGTGCATCTAACAAAAATTGGACTTTTGCGATTAGGTGCTGTGCGCCTGAATCGCGTCCCAAATGTTGCAATGCCTACAGAAAAAAGAGCTCAAAAAACACGAACGTGGATTTTTTGTTGAGAAAGTTGCCACCATTGATGATGTCCGTGTTTGTGCCATTACTTGGTATGATAACAAACCTGTCAATATACTGTCAACCTACGTGGGTAGCGAACTAACTACAAAAAAACGAAGATACTGCAAAAAAGATAAACAATACATAGAAATAAACTGTCCTCAGGCCATCGAAGTTTACAATGAACACATGGGAGGTGTTGACCTACTAGATTCCATGTTGGGTCTGTATAGGATTCATCTTAGGTCCAAAAAATGGTACAAAAGGATATTTTTCCACATGCTGGACATGTGTATCGTGAATGGTTGGCTTCTTTGGCGAAGAAAGCACAAAAATGAATATATGAGCCTCTTTACTTTCAAGCAAGCTGTATCTGAGCACTTATGTAAATCCAGCAAAGCCATTTTCCGCAAAAGAGGAAGACCGCCAAACGCAGCAGGAAACCAGAGCAGGGATGGAACACCATTAAGATGTGCAAGCCGTAGCAGTCCAGCATTGTCTAATCCGGGCACACCAACGCAACCAAAGAAGGTCAGGAAACGTGGAAGGCCTCAAGACATACCACTGGCCTCTGTGAGATCCGATCATGTCGATCATATGCCAGAGTGGCAAAAGAAGAGGCTAAAATGCCAAGTTTGTGACAAAAAAACATTCACAAAATGCAGAAAATGCAAAGTGTTCTTGTGCTATAACGATAAACGTAATTGCTTCATCAAGTTCCATGAGTAAAGTAAATACAGTAATTATTACATATTTAGCTCACTAATTACGTACTCAAAACGTGATTGGCATAAATAAATAAAAAATATTATTGTTTTCTTACTGATGCATATTAACCCATATATGGCCCGTAACTTTTTGATGCAAATTCACCGCACTGCATACTAACCCATATATGGCCTATTGTTTTTTTTTCAGTTTCTGAAAGAAGTAATTTTTTTTTTCTTGTATTTTGGTACTTCTTTGTCTTCAATAAAAACTATTAACCACACTTTTTTTTTATTCCACTTATTTTATAATTCATGCAGTAGAGGGTTAAAGATGCCCGTTTTTAGTCCCATGTGAAACAGACAGAAGTTATGATCAATAATGGCAATTATGGGCAACTACGGAACCCTCCATTGCGCGTGGCCCGACACGCACTTGCCCGGTTTTTAAATATAAGCTTTTATATAATATTTATAACTTTTTATATAATTATAATTATCGTCCCTGATGTCATTCCGTTGGTGAAATATACATATATTACGCCTCTGCCTACCCCTTCGGGGATACAGGCGTGAATATATATATTTACTTTAAAAATAACATCTCGCTGTAGATAGACTACACTATCCTTATAAAGATTGAATAACCTTCATAATTATTATCTCGACTCTACGTAAATAAAATAGTACCATTCGACTCTATTGCTGTAGTAATAAGGTCCAAAATTGATAACGCTGATAACATCAAAACATTGTTCTATTTTTATCATGTCTACCTGTGACGTCAATTCTAATAATGTTCGATCAGTCGTAGTGGAGAGTGATTCATAATTTCGGCCTTTACTCACAAGTCAGGATGGCCGAGCGGTCTAAGGCGCTGCGTTCAGGTCGCAGTCCACTTCTGTGGGCGTGGGTTCGAATCCCACTTCTGACAAATACTTTTTGCTAATTAAAACAAATATTATTTACAGAAATAAACAGTTCTGATTAATTTATTTTGACATAAATTTATGATAATTTATTTTTGAATTGCATTTGAATGCTTTGATCGTAATTTATTGCTATTTTGGTTTGATAATGATGATGTAAATTGCATAATAGCTTCTTATACTTTGTCATTTGTTCATGCGGCGAAGTCTTTTGAAATTCATTTTGTATGACTCATAGGAAGTCAGACAAGGTTTGTTCTGTTTCCTAAACGGCTGTGGTTGGTTTTAAAACTACATAACACCTCGCACCGACTTAGGGCCTGTTCACGAGATCGGTCTAAGCGGCGCGCGTCGCGGCGGGCGGCGCGGCAGAGCGTCGTGCACGCCACGACCCTACAGCAGCGGTAAACGCAGCGGCAAATGTGGACGTATTTGGGCCGACGGAGTTACCCATAAATATGGCGATAACCAAAATATCTTTGTGTAACTATACGGTATACCTACAAAATTGTCGACATTGGATCTTCATTTCTTACAAGTATTTTATATCAAAGGAATAATACATATTCGCAATTAATGAGGCGTTGAATAGGTACCTACACAACGTAGATTACGTTAAGTAGGTAGGTAAATCACCTTTTAACTTTCATAGTAGCTGTGTCTGTACCTAAATAGGTACATATGTACATTACTCAATGTTTTAATGTTTGCGATTTATATTAAAACCTACCATTACATTCTGTAAAACATTGTTTCATTACATCTCGCAACGTTTTATTAACATTTTTGTATTTATACAGCGGATGTGTTGCTATCCACACACGCGACCGTTTAAAAATTTCGACTTTAAATGTCTCCGTATTCATTACCGCCACAAAATATTTAACAAATAGTTTAACCGCCTAGTTCGTCCCTCGCGTAACGCTGTCTGTGCCGCTCGGAGTCGTGGCGTCGCACTCGGTCGCAGTACATTTGTTCCCGCCGCTCGCCGCACCGCACGCCGCGCCGCTCGCCGCGCAGCCAATCGCGCCAAAAAAAACGCGCGCGTTATCGCTGTGCGCGGCGGCTCGTGGCGTGCTTCGAACGTCTTCATACATTTGATCTTGCCGCTAGCCGCCCCGCGCTAAGCCGCCGCTCAGAGCGGCAAGGTCGTGACAGGGCCGTTAGACTTGTGTTGCAGCTATATCGTCTATCGTAATAGGGCAATACCCCTATTACGATGTGCAGGTACAAAATAATTAAAGTCATTAGGCACAAAATATTTGGGCCCATTGGGTACACCAAAGTTCGTCAAAAGAAGAGAAAGTAAGTACTTAAATAGTAAAAAAGGTTTTCTGCTATGATCAGATAGTTAATTGGAGTAAATCAAATAATAATAAATAATTATTCATGTATTATTGTCTAGATAAAAGACTTTCGGGGTCCCATTACGTGTACCGAGAGTTATTATATTATGGTTTGCCCTGTTCCCAATTTATTTGGGGTCGGCGCAGTATGTCCTTCGCTTCCATACTTCTCTGTCACCAGTCATCCGATCGTTTATCCCTTTCTCTTTCATATCCATCCTCACACAGTCCATCCATCTTTTCCTTGGCCGCCCTCTCCCTTTTCGGCCTTCTACGTGCATATTCATCACTTTCTTACCTATTAATAATTATGTAAGAAAGTTATAAATATGTAGATATTGTATACCGTATTAAAAACACATACATAACTATAGATATAGTTACTAGCTCTGGTGAACTTTAAAGAAATTACGTTAAAGTTTACGTGAAGAAAAGTTGCTATGAAGAACAACCCAGTTTGGATTGGATTACGCAAACACAGAACCAATAATAATACTACTTTTCACGCCAAGTTGTTGTAAGTGGGAATCGAAACCACGACCGCCAGCTTTGGAGATCGGATCCCTAACCACTAATATTTCATCATTACCACTATTGTTTATATTTTGTCCTATGGGTTCCACCGCTGGGCACGGCCCTCTTCTCACTATTTGAAGGGTCAAGCAATATTCAACCACGCTGTGCCAAATGCAGTTAGACAAACTTCACATGTCTTTCAAAGACATTATGGAGGACGGCACATTATAATAATATTGAAGAGAGGAGGATGCTACTTTTTAATTATAAAAATTACTGAACCCGTTTTTCGGCCTTTTGTGTCCAGTCGCTGCCAGCCCCTTTGTGTATATCGTTACTCCACCTAGTGTATATCGTTACTCCACCTAGTGTATATCGTTACTCCACCTAATGTATATCGTTACTCCACCTAGTCGGTGGTCGTCCTAGACAACGTTTGCGGGCGCGGTCTTCACTCGGCTCATATAGGCCCTTTTTAAGCGACCAATAATGATTGAGGTAAAACTTATTTCCAGTGTCATCAGAATTCTACTCGTCATCCACTCCAGAGCGGCGTCACGATTGGGAGCGCATAGTCGGTGGTACTAAGGCGAAGAATGGCTCAATACCGTACCAGGTGTCTTTGCGTATGTTCGGCGTTTGGCACTTCTGTGGAGCATCGCTAGTCACGCCTAGGGTTATACTTACTGCTGCACATTGTGTGGAGAGGTAAATCTTAATATATAAAATCCTTGCGTTACTGACTGACTGACAGACACGCTACAGCCGAAACTATTGGGCGCAGGAAGCTGAAATTTGGCACGTATGTTCCTTGGGGATGGTAGGGGTGCAAGAAGTGCTAAGAAGGGATTTCCCGAAATTCCAACGGGATCAGCCAAAACGGGTAAATTAAAAAAAAAAGCAGGCGTAGCTGCTGGCGTCCTCTAGTAAATTAATAATATAATCTTTCGAATCAATTCTTCCTTAACACAATTTCCCTTAAAAACGTGCTTGTCACCGTCCCTGAAGTACGAATGCTATGCAATATTTCACAGGCGCTTGACTATTGATGAAAAGCCTTTTCCGTTTAAATTTAATAACGCACTAAGCAAAATGCTTGTTTGTATCCAGTCTAAGCCTTTTAGAGGTATGGACTAATCATTCCCAAGCTTTCAAAGAACTATGACCAAAATGTGCCAAAGAATTACTCTTATAAGTACCTATGTAGGTAGGTAATGCTTACTAGAATTATTTTATTCGACCATCATTCATACACTTCTATAGTGCAGAGCGTGTGGGTAAAATATATCTCGGGAATCGCACATACTGCCACCACCTGGGTCCAAATTCAACTCTAAGCGGTGGAGAGAGACTCACAACCAGATTTTCAATCGCGTTACAAAAAAAGACACTGCCAACAAAAGGAATAATTCATTTCTGTGGTGTTAGCAAATGTATAAGCATAGTGCTATAAAAGGAGACAGCATACCCATTTAGTTGTGCAGTCCATTTTACTTTTTGTGAAAATATCAGGCAAATTTTGCATGGCCTCTAGGATATTTTAACCATTTATCAAAGCCTTTCCTGGAAGAACAAAACATTAAATTATTAAAGACTAATTAAAAAAAATGTTTATTGCAAAAGGCCTATTACTCAGTGTATGATTATTTATCCGATACATTATTATAATACAAAAATATATTCTGTTCTAGTTTAGTAGTTAATTATTTTATATGTAAGTATGTCACATGCCGCAAGATTAAATATAGTGATTCTAACACATCTATGTACCAATAGGATCCCATGTACCTATATTTGTGACTTATAAATAAGTAAATAATGCCTCTGGGACCCAATTTCATCATCTTTGGATATGCCTAATCTTCCAGATAAATTCAAAATTGTAACTAAGTTCGTATAAGATATCTGCCAAATGAATTTTATAATAATTTTATGATAATTTTGCAGCAGACAGCTGTGAAACTGGTCGTAAATCTTAGCTCATTTTTCTTATATAGACTCACGCCTGTATCCCCTAAGGGGTAGGCGTGTAAATATTACACCCACATTTCGCCATGAATTTTTAGGTCCCACGTAATAGGGGGCGAGCCTATGGCCGTACCGGGCACATTACCAGACTCCGGGCTGCTACTAAGAATTTCCTAACGGAAAAACCCAATAACACTTTGCCCGACCCGGAAATTGAACCCGGGACCTCCGATCAGCAGTCGCATACGCTATCCACTGGACCACGGAGGCAGTTTTCTCCACTTATTAACAGTGACTTCCTTTCAGAATGAAACCAGAATACTTCCAAGCGATAGTAGGCACAAATCAACTACGCGCCGGCGGCAGAGCCTACAACATCAGCAAGATCGTAATACACGAAGATTTTGACAACTACATCATAAATAATGACATCGCAATACTGTTCACTAGTGAAGAGATAGACTTCGGCTCTGATGTTGATGCTATAGAGCTGAATGATGAGCCAGTGATGAAGGGAGAACATCTGACGCTCACGGGCTGGGGTTCTACGTCTGTGAGTAATAAACAATGTGATGGTACTTCTTTCTCTTAGCGTGATCCCAGTTTCAATCTGGGTTCCCCTTACTAGTCTAACCGGATTTGGCTGAATATTAGATTTTCCACAGAGCGACTGCCTGTCTGACCTCCGCAACCCGAAGGGATAGCGATATTCCATGGTTTAGACTAGTGTCAGTTTATTTAGAAGGTACTGACGCCCTATAACGACTGTCAAAGATCTTCATGACAACCGGGACCGACGGCTTAACGTGCTCTTCGAGGCACGGGACAAGCGATAATTAACAATTCAATACACACATAACTCCGAAAAGTTATTGGTGCGTGCCGTGGATTCGAACCCGATACCCGATATCCTCTGCATGGCAGTCTATTGGTATATCCACTGGGCTATCGCTGCCATTGATGTACAATCAAACAGTTTGGCGCTGGACCAGTTTGAAAAAAAATCCCTTGGCTCGCTCATAGAGTCAAGGCACACTAGAAACTGGTTTTGTATACGAGTGTCAATGTGCGTGTAAAGTAGCACTGGAAGCGACGATGTCTTGCTGAGCGATTCTCGCCCTTATGGTGGTCTAGCGGGAAGTTGTTCGACTGTACTTTCTTTTATTTAATGTTCCTACTAGAGTATTCCTGCAGTTATGCCTGCACATTTTATTTTATTTTATCTGTTTCTTCCCGATCCCGAATTTCGATAAATCTTTTCTTGTTTCTGATGTCTGTCAGTCAGTCAGAAACACAAGAATTTTATTCATATTCATTTATTTATAAGAATATAAGCTTACAGCATATTAGTGTTGCCCAAATTCAGTCTTGGTCTTGCAGTCTTGGTCTTGTTCTTGCGTTTTTGCAAGACCATGACCAAGAACAAGACCGCGTATTTTTAGCAAGACTAAGACCAAGACTGATCGTGCAAGACTTGAGCAAGAACAAGACTAAGCCTGCAAGACTCTTGCGTCTTGCAGCTAGGACTTAGCGCTATTTCACGGAGTAGTTAGGTGTAACAGTTCGGTGTATAGGTACGCTTAGGAATTCTATGAGACGCAAAAAACTGTATCAAAGAATATGAAAAACTGGACCTATGCGCATTACTTTGTATTAATTCTTGGTCAAAAGAATTGATATAAAGTAACATAACCTAATGATAAAGCTGTTGTGTACTGTTATGTTTGATTTGTGTTGTATTTTATTTTTTATTGAAATAAATGATAAATCGTAAAACTCTTTTATTAAATTTCATATAAGTTGAGGGTTCAATCTCTTTCTAGACAGATATTGTTCTTTAAAATACAGTCAAGTTATTGTAATTAATTTGTTTTTTTACATGTTTTAGCAAATGTAAGCTTATAAATCATAAATGTTTATTAAGAAACAGTTACTTCCATGGAAAACGACATATAGGTCAGTTGATTTTTCGAATTTCTTATCAAATCTTCAGTTATTTATTAATCTGCTTGATCTTTACTATGGCTGTGTTAATTCAAGCTCACAATGTTCCAATTCTAATACGTTTTTCTAAGATTTAAAAACTTTAATAAATAGTAATAGACTGATAGGTAATTGCAAGACTCTTGCTGCAAGACCAAGACCAAGACCAAGACTGGGAGCGCAATACCAAGACCAAGACCAAGACCAGGTGTATTGGCGCAAGACCAAGACCAAGACTGGCTAAGTCTCGTCTTGTTCTTGCATTTGGGCAACACTACAGCATATAGTACACCAAATCACTTATATCTATACTAAATATACTTAATTAATTAAACACTAAATACTACAATATTACCAAAACGAAGCCTAAAATTAATAATAACAATATAAAATTTGTAAAACAAAAACAACAATAAACTTAACTAGAAATAGGAACATAATAGAACAGATAATTTATTTTCTTAAATTTAGGTACTTATTTAATATGTTTTAATATTACGCTCTGTGTGTTAAAAAATATGTCTGCATCTGGACTATATAAGTACACTGGTGTATATTAATAGTAGCAAGAGTTTTTCTAATTGCAAGTTAGATTTATGAGCTTTTTAAATGACCTCGACCAGTTTATCATCTTCATGGAACTCCAGTTTATTACTAACATCCATTTATGCTAGATTAAGGTCTACATATTTTTTTTTTAAAAAGACAACTCCCGCACTAGGACTTTATCCTGTGTCGCGGGGGACTTAACAAGCATACAACCAACGGACACAATGAACACCCAGACTCGAAACAACAATTTATGGATCACACAAAGTGTTGTCTCGTGTGGGAATCGAACCCACAACAGTCGGCGCAGTGTCAAGCGGCGAGGCAGCCGCTTTCGCCAACCGATCAATCAAAAGAGTCGATTAAGAAAATTTTTACACTTAGTACTAGCCGTTTCCCGCGGTTTCACCCGCGTCCTGAGGGAACTACTTCGCGTACCCGAAAAACCTAAATATCTTACGGACCCCTATTTTTTCTAAAATAAAATATAGCCTATGTTACTCGCAGATAATGTAGCTTTCTAATGGTGAAAGAATTTTTAAAATCGGTCCAGTAGTTTTTGAGTTTATCCATTACAAACAAAAATACAAATTTTACCTCTTTATAATATTAGTATAGATTATCAGAGACTAGTAAAGAATATTATTCTATAATTAGAGTTGGATGAACAAGTTGGAGACCTGGGTAGTCTCCAGCTTGTTATGACTTAGGTATAAAAATCCGTTCTGGGCTTATTGCAAAATGAAGACTAAATATAAAGTTATTCTTCACATGCAGGCAGGAAACCTTATTCTGGCTTTCATAGATGTTAAAGAGTTAATAGAGTTCTATAAAGATGATAAAAATACTGCTGAGGTCTCATCCTTTGTCACCAAGCACCGATGGCCATATTGCTTTTCGTTACTTAATAAAATAATGTGAAAATTAATAAACTTTAAAACTTTGTTCTTAGTACCCTGGCCGGCTTCCAAACGATCTTATGCAACTGGAGCTGAAATCCATCACATTCGAGGAGTGCCAGGAAGCGCATATGAGTACCAACGCCGTATATGACACGCAACTATGTGCGCTTACCAAAGCTGGGGAAGGAGCTTGTCATGTAAGTAAAAGAATTACGTAGAACATCATCATCGCGCATCGCAGCGATTTTGAAGACCGGTTGGCGCAGCTGGAGTGTAAGCGACTGGTACGCCGAAGGTCGCGGGTTCGATTCTCGCTCAAGTCAAACATTGTGTGCATGAACATGGATGTTTGTCTTGGTCTGGGTGTTTCTACGTATAATATGTATGTATTTACAAAAAAAGTATGTATGTTTATCCATTATCTAGTACGCATAGTACAACCTCTGCTTATTATGGGACTAGATGGTGATGTGTGTATGTGGTAGAATATTATTATTATTATAATTAGAGAGATATCAACAAGGCAAACTCCTTGACTGATTGCCTTGATAGCTAACTTTTGTACAGTAAAAACATAACAATTGTATATTTACCTTTAAAACACAGATGATAGTTCTGTAACAGAAAATGCTACTTACTACCGCAATGGCGGTGCCAGGCACAGTTAACAGGTAGTAGAGCATTGCTGTTTACAGCATGAATGGGCCGGCTCGACCGGAGAAGTACTGCCCTCTCACAGAAAATCGACGTAAAGTAACAGTACTTAAACTGTTGCGTTTCGGTCGGTGAGTGAGATTGCTAGAGGCCCTATCCCTTGTTCCTTCTCCCTCATCCCACTCTTCATCCAATCCCTTTTCCAACCCCAAGGGGCGGCAACGCACTTGTGACTCCTGTGGTGTTGCTTGTATCCATGGGCGGCAGTAATTGCTTAGCATCAGGCGATCCGTCTGCTCGTTTGCCGCCTATTACCATAAAAAAAGATAATAGTTATAGCCAGTAGATTCTTGCTGATGTCAGCATGAGTGGGCCGGCTTGACCCAGGTAGTACTTACCCTCTCAAAGAATAATTATCGACGTAAAGTAACAGTATTTATACTACTGCGTTTCGTCCGGGGAGTGAGAGTGCCAGAGGCCCCTTACCCTATTCTTTCTCCCTCATCCCACTTCTGGACCTCTTCTTTCTCCTTCTTTTTATTTCTTTTGCCAGACCAAAGTTCGGCAACGCACTTGTATCTCTGACTTATTTTTCTTATTCTGAGAATGTATCATTGTTTCCAGGGTGACTCCGGTGGTCCTCTGGTTAGAGAGGGGAGGCAGATCGGCATTGTCTCTTGGGGAATACCATGCGCAAGAGGAAAACCTGACGTTTACACCAAGGTAAACAATTGTTGGCATGTTTGAATATTCATTAGCAAGAAATACCTACACGTTGCTTTAATTCATATTGTTGTTTGAAGTACTTAGGTACCTATTACATTTATTTATGAGAAAATAACACAAAAAGCATTGAAGCTATGGGTTGGTTTTCAATAGTTATACGTACCTATTTTATTGTTTTTTTGGCTGTGGTTGTATATCACCAATCCTCCGAGCCTTCACTTATTTTAATAAAAACAAATCGAAAAATTTAAAATACGTACCTACCTATATGATTCAAATCATTCAGAAAATCAGTAGGTATAAGTATACCTAGGTTGTCTTTAAGAGTTCTTACGGTATACAGGGTGTAAAAAGACCCTTAACGAAAACTGAATCCCCATATTGTACCAATCACTACGTACATTTTTTTTCTTCGGCACCATACCTGGGCAATTACTGGTTCAGGAGATATTGAGGCTCAAAGTTACAATGACATTTTTGTAATTGGGTACAAAATCGATGCATTTACCCCGCCTGTTATAGAGATGTCCTATGCACCCATAGGTACATAAGTAGAGTTTTCGAAAAATGCACGCGCTCACTTTTAATTGCGGATTTAAAAAATGTGTCTCCTTAAAAAAAATAGCGTTTCCCAGGTTTTATTTTTGCTTAGTATGACTTGGCATGATGTCCATAACGAGTGGACTTCGGCTTGGTGATGGGTCTTTTGACACCCTGTATTTTTGGTATCAATAATCAGTTAATTTTCGCTGAATATAATCCAAATAAATCTAAAAACTTGAAGAAGCAAATACTAGTCATTGATGTGTACGTAAAATAAATGGGTATTTAGAGGTGGTAGCGTTTAATATGCCTCTGCCTACCCCATCGGGGAAACAGGCGTGAGTCTATGTATGTTTGTATGTATTTAGATACGTTTTGTTACATTTCCTTTTCAAGCACGATTTAAAATAAAAACTATCAAAATTAATACTACTATTCTGTGTCAGGTGGAAGCCTACATGCGCTGGATAGAGAAGACCCTGTACGAAGATGACCAGGACCACATTCGTTACATAGAAAGCCATAAGAAACCAAAGCCAGACCAGGATCGGGTCACCAACCGACACTAACAACACATCAGCCCTGCTACATTTGATAAAATGACTGTTGAGACCTTATTATAAGATAAAGAATAAAAATAGAAAGAAATAAACTTTTGTTTTTAGTTTTACACTATTTTAACTGACGGACAAATTATGCTAAAAGCACGTTCTGACTGTGTCATGACGACAGATTATAAGTGATTTAGCAAAAAAAAAGTGAATCTTCAAATGACGAAAGACTTTTCTAATGCATCCCTTGATAGAACCTGTGACCAGAATCAACACACTCCAGAACCAAAATGCGTTGCAACCAGGTCCAGAATCAGCCATCGCTGTTTTAAATAGAGTATTTATTATTTTAATATTGTAATTAACAACAACTGCACTAGAAAAAAATCTTATATCGTCTTTAACTTAACAACCAAAGGGTACAAACTAAGTACGCACAGATTCCAAACCAGAATTTGTGAGTCACAAAATGTTGTTTCAGATGGAAACCAAACCTACAACACACGGTGCGTCAAGCACGACGGCATATTTTGTGCAGTAATCACATAGAGATATAAAGGATAGAGTGGCAGAATAGTACCTAACTCAATACTGTGTCGTGTCCGCCGGTGGGAGAGAGAACGCAACAGTTAAAGGCCCCCTGCATCTCTCTTTAACAACGCATGCTCTACATTCTACAATAGGGTTGGCAACTGTCACAGTGGGTTGTCGTTGTGTCCCCAAATATTGAATTTGTATTATGATCAAATTTTTACAATATATACACTGTTTTGTCATTTCAAACTATCTTCGTGTATCAATAAAAACAACTTTTAAACTATTGATTACTAATAAACTGATATAAATAATAGTTACAGGTAACACGCCATTGCGCAATGTTGATGTTGTGCATGTTCTGTTAGAGAGAGATGCAGGGGGCCTTTAACTGTAGCGTTCTCTCTCGCACCGACGGACACAAATTGGGCCCTTTCTGCCACTCTATCCCTTATATCTCTATGAGTAATCATCGTCTATGACAGAAAGTTGTTGTTGAGTTTATTTCAGCTTTCAATGAAACTTAAATTCAAAGATACTTTAAAAAATACATCGTCTTTGCCATCATCATCATGTCAGCCTAAAGTCGTCCACTGCTGGACATAAGAGCCCCCCAAGGTTCCCCACGCAGACCGGATACGAAATTATTTTATATTAAAATTTTTCTAATCAGGTACAAAATCTTACATACATAGACTCACGCCTGTTTCCCGAAGGGGTAGTAAGCAGAGACTACTGAACGACTACAGGTAAAAATAAAACTCATTAATTCTGACATAGAAAATGTTCTATATTTAGCATGCATAAATCTAGTATCACAGCAGTCTGTCGCGACTGTTACATACAAAAATACATGAAACATACAATACAACAATAGCATTACAACTATTCCACCATAAAACTAAAACAACAAAAACACAATTCATTTTAAAACTTGAAATACATAGAATCAAATAAATATGTACTTAAATAAGTTAAAGCTAAAACAAGGCTCAAAATTAACTGAGCCTTATTTTCGCTGAAACTCAGCTGTTTTTTTCGCTCATTGCTTACCTACTTATGCGTAGCCATTTTAAGTTTTTGTAAAAAAAGAATTTAGTACAGTTTATTTCAAATGCATATTACAGTTATACAAGATGATTAAATAGAAGAGTTTCTATAATAAAATACAGTCGACGACAAAATAATGTATATAAAGTTATAAACATTCGTATACAAGATGTTATTCAATACACAAGCGTACTTTTACAAACTTTAATTCAATTAACTAGGAAAGGTGAATGAAAAATATAAAAACATTGGAGTTGTTTTAATAGGTCTTATAAGCTTTTTTAATCTACTTAATGATCGATCGTTAACTGGTTTAATATTAAAAGATTGAGGAATGCCAAATAGGCTAGTTGACAAAAAAAAATTATAAGTCCGTCCTGTACATTATTAAAAAATAAGCGATACGTATTTTTTTATTTGTAAATTAAACAAAAAATTTCTAAGATATAGCTCAGTAAAGTTACGTATAACGTCACGCCGTGCTGCATTTTTTCGCACTAGATGACGTCACACGTAACTTTAATGGGCTATATCTTTGTTATTTTTTATTTAATCGAAAAAAGAAAAAATACGTGTCCAATATTTTTTTATAATCTAAAATACGGACTAAATAAAATGTAATTATTTTGACCCTGGAAACTACCCTATTCTAGTTAATCAAATCAAATTTTGTAAATTAAATAACAGACACACACTATTAAGTATTTTTGGCAAAATCAGTTTTAGTCCAAACTGTTTGGCCATTTGGCACTATCGATACACAGTAAGTATCTTATATACATTTTCTTAAAATTAATAGTTACCGTGAGTAAAATTATTATAATTATCTATTACTACATTTGAAGTAAGTAGAGCCATGGTTAAAAGCATTTATATTATACCAATATACGTACCTATGTAACGGGTTAAAATAGCGTAATTATTTGAAAAGAAAGGTAAATTTATTTTAAGTATTTGCCCTGACGTTTCGGCATGGGTTATACTTACCAGCCATTTTAGCGTCTTAGGTGGTAGCTATTTACCATCATTAATTGAAAATAATTTCGTGATTTGTACCCGTTACATAGCTTGGATAAATATTAATATGTGTACAAATCGCGACAGTTTAAATATATTTATTTTACCATCTAATTAATTTTCGTGTAGAAAACTCAGAGGCCCATCTCTAATGCGGATGACTGTATTTTCTAAATATTGCATATGCTATATTTTATTATTTATTTATTTATAGTCTCACGCCTGTGTCCCCGAAGGGGTAGGCAGAGGTGTAAATATTACACCCACAGAAAATTTAAAATTTTTTATGCTATATTCCAAGGTAATACAATCAAATAACAATAATCGAATTGAAATTGAATTTATGTCAAGTAGTTAAAATGTAGCAATCGTATATTATAATCAAATGCCAGCAAAAACTCTATTAAATTAGCAGAAGACTGTAAATCACCAAATTTCTGCGAAACCATTAAAACAATGGTTGAATATACCCATGTACTTTTAATACCAATTGATTTGGAAAATTAATCAACTATTTACCTAAAACCGCCTGAAGTAGGTAGAAATTATCGGCCATTTTTCTTACTTCTATTTCTTTTCTTATTGGTACTTCTTTACCTAAATATTTTTTATATGAAATAGCCTCAAACTAACCATAAACAGTCTTATATCACATACTACTAACCTATTATCACTGAACCACACATGCACATTTAGACACAAATAGATCTAGAAATTATTACTTGAAACTTTCTTCCAAAAAGTCTAAAGAATAATGAAATAATTCTTACACATTTAAATGTACATTAGGTATAAAGTTTTGACCAAACTATTATCATAGAATGAAAAAATATTGAACTACAGATTTTCCTGAAAGAGGTCAGATCATGTAAAACAGCATACAAAATTAAGTGACAACACGTCATAGCAATACTTAATTAACTTACAGATGGAAAAATTATGTCACTTTTTAGGGTTCCGTACCTAAAAGGTAAAAAACGAGAACCCAATTACTAAGCTTCCGCTGTCTGTCTGTCTGTCTGTCCATCTGTCTGTGACCAGGCTGTATCTCAAAAACCATGATAGCTAGAAAGCTGAAATTTTCACAAATTATGTATTTCGGTTGCCGCTATAACAACAAATACTAAAAATAAAAAATTAAGGGGGGGTCCCATACAAAAAACAGTTTTTTTTCGTATTTTTTGCTCAAAATTACTAACTGTAACAGGTAGATGCTTTAAATTTTCACAGAATATGTTGTTGTATATTACCTTTCAAAATAAATAATCAAATTTAAAAATAGTAAATAATAAAGGGGGGCTCCCATACAACAAACGTAATGTTTAAGCAATTTGTTACTCGATCTTAATAAACAGGTAGAAACTTATAAAGTATTTAAGTATACATACAACGAACGTGATTTTCTTTTATAGATGATGGTACGGAACCCTTCGTGCGCGAGTCCGACTCGCATTTGCCCAATTTTATTTATGGTGAGCTATCAGATTGAAATTCATCTATTGTTGAGTATTATGCAAAACCTGGCGATGAAAAAGAGTGACCGTGAGTTTTATTGCCCGTTCTTTCTCATGGTTCTACGCCCTTGCTTTGCGAACGTGGCAATAAATGTAAATGTAGAGTCTTTAAGTATTTATTTTATGAATTTATTATTTTGACGTTCATAAGCGTCACATTGTGACCCAAATGAATAAAGGATTTTGACTTTGAGTATGAGTAGCATACGATAGATGACTCACTCTAAATAAAAAGTTAACTACTGTTTAGTTTTCAACATGACTTTGTTGGATGTATTTAGCTCTTCCTTATTTTTAGCTTTATTTTACTTGATATGAGGGTCTTTCAATCTATATCTGCAGTACAAAACATTAATTATTTACGATAACATTACATTCTACTTAAAATTACATCATCTCCAAAACATATATGGAGACAACAACAAGAAGTATTCTTAAACGAATCCAAACATAATCAAAGAACTCTTGGACATCCTCATTGAAAATTAAATCATATATATCGTAAGTACTTTCAGAATTATCTCTTTGGACTGAAAAACTTTCATAATCTTTAGAAAAATCGCGACTAAAAACACCGAAATGCAAAATATTCTGACCATCGACAATATCTATGGTTACCTGTGTAGAAAGACCGTTGGTGTTCGTTGAGAATTTGAATTTTTCTGTTGGCAGCACTGATGTTGTATGGACGATTGGGTATTGAGAAGTTTGTTTCGTGAAGTTGGCAGTGATTGAGATTCTTTCGAAGAAAATGTTCGTGTTGTTGGTAGTTCTGTAAATATGGTATACATTAAAATCAAATGTTTTTTTTATTGTAAATCTGCATCTCCACGAAAAGAAACTGTTTTTGTGTTGTCAACACACAAATAGACAATTTTTATTTGGTGGTGACGTAGCAAAGGAAATTAATATGGGCCCCAAATTATCGAATGTCAAAAGGCTTAAAATTATCGTATACCCAAGGGCCTCAAATTATCGAATGCCTAAGAGCCTCTTATTATCGTAGGTATACCCAGGGACCTCCAATTATCCTATGCCCAAGGGCCTTCAATTATTGTGTTAAAAAAGACCTTTAATTCTTCTGTGCCCAAAGGCCTGATATAAGTTAAGAGGGCCTGGATATCATAACTCACACATGGGCATGTGATCTAAAACTAGGCAAAGCATTTACAGGTGAATATGAGAACAATTTGTGAAGTTATTTCCAAGACTATGTAACAAGTTTTATAAAAGCTTACCGTTCACAAGATCTTTCATCGACACCAGCGAAAACCCCGCAGTTTTGGGCTCCAATCTTATGGAGAGATGTGAATGGAAGAACACCATCAAAAGCAGCTAAGTTATATGTCGTATCAGACTTTGAACCTATAAAAAATAATACAAAAGTATAAAATACAAAAGAAGAAAAGTATATTACGTATATATTATTATATATAAGAAAAGTATTTTGTCATGCAAGTGTAATTCATTTTGATACTTTTGTAACACGTAACTGGCGGGAGGACTTATTGATTTTTAAATAGCTTTATTGTTTATATTATATACGTTATTATATATTTAATAACTTATATATTACATTATTATTATATATTTAAGTATAGGTACTTCCAATGCTTGACTTAAACAGTGATGATGACAGCTTTTTGACCGCTACTAGTCTCGATGACAGCTTCACTAGTTTACCGTCACTTGCAGAAACCCTTCAGTTTCAGTTCTCTGACGTACCAAAGAACTTTAATGTAGTCCATATAAATGCTCAAAGTATTCCAGCCCATTTCCCTGATATGCTGGCAACCTTTGACTGTAAGAACCTACATGCTATTCTTGTTTCAGAGTCATGGCTAAAACCATGTCTGCCATCAACTTCTTATTCTCTCCCTGGGTTCCATCTAATTAGGAATGATCGTGCGGTCGGTGGTGGTGGGGGTGTTGCTATATACCTACGTGCCCAAATTCCTTACCGTATAGTAAGCATCTCATCGCAACCACCACCCTCGAACGCCGGCGAGCATCTCTTTTTGGAAGTGGAACTCAATCATTCGAAAGTTCTTCTAGGTGTTTATTATTCCCCTTCATCACGAGTAAATTTTTTTCCTTCTTTCGAACACATCCTAGAAACTCTAATGCCTTCTTACAGTCACACAATTTTAATGGGAGATTTTAACACCTGTATTAAAAAACAGGATACACGTTCAGCCACTCTTAAGCGTATTTTAAATTCCAGTAATTTATCTGTTCTACCTCTTAATGCTACACACCACTTCCCAAACTCTGCTCCTTCTCTTCTTGATCTTATTTTTGTTTCCTCTTCTACCTTTGTTGCCAAGCATGGTCAATGCTCTGCCGACGCCTTCTCCTACCATGACTTGATCTATCTTTCGTATAAAATACGTCCACCCAAGGCAAAACCGAGAATCATTATGCAGCGCAGTTTCAGTGGAATGGATCGTTCGAAGCTCTGCGACGATGCCAGCAAGATTGATTGGTCTCCTTTGTTTACGACGGACTGTATAGACACTAAAGTGCAAGTTTTTACAAACACATTAACGCAGCTGTACGATAAACATGCGCCTGTCCGTGCCATCAAATTAAAACATCTACCATCGCCTTGGCTGACTGAAGAGATCAAAACCATAATGTCCAAAAAAGCCGCGGCCAAGGCGAGATATAAGTGCCGCCCGACCTCTGTCAACCTGGAAAAATACATAAGTGCAAGAAATCTCTGCAATAAGGTGTGTAGGAATGCACAACGCCAACACATTCACAACTCTGTTGTAAATGGAGATCCGGTTAAAGTCTGGAAATTTCTTAGAACATTGGGAGTTGGCAAGTCACACAACGACGAGTTCCCAAAGGATATTAATATCGATGCACTTAATGCACATTTCACTGCTTCGTCCAATTTTGATGAGACCACTAAAACAAATACGTTACAAGATCTTTCACGTATCCCAACTCCCAAATATTCACCTTTTATTTTTGAGCAATTTTCCTGTTGTGATGTTAAAAAGAGCATAATTTCAATCTCATCCAATGCTGTTGGTAATGACTGCATCAGTCGAAACATGATCCTGCCCATCCTTGATGAAATCCTACCTGTCCTCTGTCATATCCTTAATTACTCAGTTACCACCGGTATCTTTCCATCAGCGTGGAAAGATGCCCAAATAATTCCTTTGCCAAAAAATCCAAACCTTGCTCCTTTTCTGACTTCCGACCTATATCCATACTCCCGTTCCTTTCCAAAGTCCTTGAACGTCTTGTGCATACACAACTCTCTTCCTTTATTTCCAAAAACACTCTCCTAAATCCTTTTCAATCCGGTTTTCGTCCTGGTCACAGTACTACCACGGCATTGGTACATATCACTGATGAGATTAGGCTGGGAATGGATTGTGGAAAGCTCACGCTATTGTCCTTACTCGATTTTAGCAATGCATTCAACACCGTGGACTTTCACGTCCTGCTCGGCATACTCCGCTCTATTAACATATCTCCAACGGTGATTGACTGGTTTCGTAGTTACCTGTCTGGACGCCGACAGCGTATACGCGTGGAGGAATCATACTCTTCATGGAGTAATACGACTGCCGGTGTACCGCAGGGTGGCGTTTTATCTCCGCTACTTTTCGCAATTTTTATAAATTCTATCTCCAAACATCTACTTTCGTCCTACCACCTATACGCAGATGACCTGCAGATATACTCGCAGGCGCCGCTAGACTCTATTTCAAATGCATTCTCTTCCATAAACAGGGACCTGGCGCAAATTTGTGAGTGGAGCAAAAATTATGGACTAAAATTAAATCCAACCAAAACCCAGATCATTCTAATTGGTAGTTCCAGGATGATGTCTAAGGTCAATCCGTCACAACTTCCTCAGATTCAATTTGATGGAAACATCTTACCATTAACAGACAGCGTGAAAAATCTGGGAATTTACCTGGATAAGACTCTATCCTGGGGATGTCAGGTGCAGGAAACCAGTCGGAAATTGTTTGCTTCGGCGGGGTCGTTGCGCAGGTTGCGAAACTTTCTGCCCATAACCACCAAAATTGCGCTTGCACAATCATTGCTTCTCCCAATACTCGATTATGCCGATGTCAGCTATCTTGATCTCAATGAGGAGCAACTTGATAAACTTGAGCGTCTCCAAAACTTTTGTATTAGATTTATATTTGGTTTACGCAAATATGATCATGTATCTGAATTTCGTAGCAGGCTCAAGTGGCTCCCAATTCGCCTTCGCAGGAATACTCATATCCTAATATTACTATATAATGTATTGTTCAATCCTAACACTCCCCTGTATCTCAAAGAACGGTTCAAGTTCCTTCATGACACACATACAAAGTGCCTGAGGTCGTCAGAGGATCTGCGATTGCAGATGCCAACGCATTCCACAAACTTCTTTGATAAATCCTTTTCAGTCCAGGCTGTACGTTTGTGGAATACGCTGCCAGTTGAGATTAGACGAGCAAAATCACTGAACATCTTTAAAAACATGTTAAAACAGCACTATTTGTCAAGATGATTGCATTATTGTCCATAACTTTCTATTAGACTACATGTATCTTATTATATTTATATATATATATATATATATATATATATATATATATATATATATATTTATATATATATATTTGATATGTTATATATATGTATTATGTGTATTGCCTATATGTAGTGTATATATAATATATATTATTATATATGTCTGTCAACGTACCTTTTTAGTTGGTATTTATTTTATGTAAAATAAGCTAAAAATATATATATCAAAAATTCAAAACTACACCATCGAATACTTTTGGCTCCTTCTACAATCAAAAGTCCATTCCTAATGGTTGCCTGGAAGAAATTGCTGTATGCGATAAGGCCGCCTATTGTGCATTTCTTGTTTGTGCTCCTTCAATGTATGTTTTTTTTTTCTTTTATGGTGTACAATAAAGATTTATCTATCTATCTAAAAGTATATTACCGAAGGTTTTGGGGCCATTAATACAAAAGTGTGAAATACAAGAGAAGAAAAGTATATTAACGAAGGTTTTGGGGCCATTAATACAAAAGTGTGAAATACAAGACAAGAAAAGTATATTAACGAAGGTTTTGGGGCCATTAATACAAAAGTGTGAAATACAAGACAAGAAAAGTATATTAACGAAGGTTTTGGGGCCATTAATACAAAAGTGTGAAATACAAGAGAAGAAAAGTATATTAACGAAGGTTTTGGGGCCATTAATACAAAAGTGTGAAATACAAGAGAAGAAAAGTATATTAACGAAGGTTTTGGGGCCATTAATACAAAAGTGTAAAATACAAGAGAAGAAAAGAATGTTAACGAAGGTTTAGGCCATAAAAAGGAAAACCTTACTTTAGAAATATGCTTAGGTAAAAAAAAGGTTAAAAACAGACAATTTTTTAACACGTGAAGGATTTTAGTTTAGAAACTGGCTTAGGTTATACGACAGACAACTTTTTAACTCAGAAGTAAATAAACATGAAAGGAATAAACTGAATTATAAACAAAACGGACCATAGATACGTAGGAAAGACAAAGCAATTTCGGACTACAAATAAAAATCCAAACTTAGAATAACTCGAAACAAAATAACTGACGCTTGTATGCCTCAAGGAGTAAGCAGAGATGTTATATTACACTCACATTTCACCATGTTATACACTTTTAGGTCTCACGTAATAGGGGGCAGTCCTATTGCCGTTACAGGACACATTGCCAGACTCCGTGCTGCTTTTTTTCCGAAGTCTCAGTAGTACTTTTTCCCGACTCGTGAATCGAACCCGAAACTTCCCGACCACGGAGGCATTAAATTAAGTTATAAGAAGTAAGACCGAAATATAAATAAAAATGTATATTTACCTGTAAGACCAGTTTTGATATAAAATTCGCAGCAGAAGCCACTATGGCAGACAGTTTCCTTATAACCCCGGGCACTGGCTTCCATGTCCAAAGGCTTCACGATGTATTGGCTCAAGTCTTCGCTGAACAACTTGGTCGATGGATTCGAAAGAAAGACAGCCGGGTTTTCTGTAATGAAAAAAACAGTAATTATTTGAATGACAATGACACGTTTTGATAATGATATTCTTATCATGGCTAAAACTAATATAATAATAATATTCGGGGGTACTGACGCCCCATAACGACTGTTAATGATCTTCATGATAACCGGGATCGATGTCTTGACGTGCTCTCCGAAGCACGGGGCAAGAGATGATTAGAAATTAACATTATATTTAACTTTGACCAAGTATTTACTAACATCTAAAATACAAATCGCACACACACAAATTCGAGGTGAGAATAGTAGGTAATACATCATTGTAAATGATCTTTATTACTGCAAAACAAGAGTACTATGCATTACTTTTTTAAAACTGATACATAAATCTTTCACTGGCCACATCCGGGCAGGCTGTAATAAACGATACTAAGGTACTAAAAAATGGTTGAATGCAAATAGCATCGATACCTTAGTGCAGAACTACCAGACTGCTGCGCAGAGGGAGTTCAAACAACGAAGCAGAAGTTCAAGCAACGTGCAACGGCAAAGAGCATAATAAATTATTGATTTAGCTTGCTATACTGTGAAGGAAAACATCGCGAGGAACCCTACATATCTGAGAGTTCTCCATTACGTTCTCGAAGGACATATGAAAATTGCTAAATCTGCTTACCCGCAATTGGCCAGTGAGGTAAACTATGGCCTAACCTTCTCATAGTGAGAAGAAGCCCGTGCCAAGCAGCAGGACAGATTATAAACAAGGCTGATGATCATTCATCATCATCAGCCTTTAACAGTCCACTGCTGGACTAGGCCTCTCCTTTGAAAGGAGGAATTGGCCTACTATACCACGCTGGCCAAACGGTTTGGTATAGGGTTTGTATCAAGTTTTCCTTCTCTTACAGTGCTGTTCTCTGCATAATATGTTCCCTCTGTCGGCTCTTACGACACCCATGGGATGATATAGGGTGGTGACATTCCGTATTCTTAATCCGTCACCACACGGATGATGATTATGAACCAGATATTTGCCAGTACGTTTCATCATATCATAATGTTTCTAATCCGTATTATTATCTTGTATCGTATGATACGAGATCGCGCGATGTTTTTCTCTTGACCACGGTTATCTTTGAAATGATAAATTGAAAGAAAAACATCTTTTTACTATAAGACTATGTGGCTGTTTCTATTGAAAGTCATAAGTTATCAATAATTCCTTGTTGTTTGGGATCAGAATGATTGAGATGGAAATAATTCTAGCTGAATATTTTCATTCAGGTTTAGGATTCGTGATTCTATGTGTTCTATATCATTTGTTATTATTTAAATTTGTTAGCCATCGTTGGAAAACTTATCAAAATTCATCTTGTTGAAAACATATCCTAAAATTATAAATAATAAGTAGGTATAATGATAACATTGTCGATATACATACAGGGTGTCACAAGACCCATCACCAAGCCGAAGTCTACTCGTTGTGGACATCATGCCAAGTCATACTAACCAAAAATAATACCTGGCAAACGATTTCTTTTTCAAGTTTTCACATTTTTTAAACCGCAATGCAAAGCGCGCGCGTCCAATGCTCGAAATAACTACTTATCTATGGGGTCATAGGGCATCTAAAGAACATATTGGCGGAGTAAATGAATCGATTTTGTACCTAATTAGAAAAATTCCATACTAACTTTGAGCCTCAATATCTCCTGAACCAGTAATTTCCCAGGTATGATGTTCGTAGTGATTGCTACAACATGGTATTTCAGTTTTCGTTAAGGGTCTTTTTACACCCTGTATATACGGACTTATTAGTTTTTCATCTACATACTTTATTATTGTTTTCAAGTGTCGTATTAATCTATTGAGGTCGACTTTTTGACCTCTATGGAATCGGTATAATAATATTATTTATATACAAAAGTATAACAATAATATTTACATTTGAATCATGTAGAAACAACACAAACATCTTTGATTCTTAACAAATATTTTCTCGAACTTTCAATAAGACTGTTATAATATTAATTGATCATTTTATAGATATTTTTCTTTCAGTCAATAAGAAAATCGTTAATGAGTATAAGAGCTGGAGACACAAACTATCTTCTTTTAGAATTAACTGGATGATGAAGCTAAGCCCACACGTGTTTATTTTTAATTTAAGAAGAAGAGCCGGATCTCGTAAAAATTTTTGATAATTATTTCTGAGTGCTCTCCTGCGGTCTCCAAGGATCATTTATGCCAAATTTCAGCTTCTTGCGCCTAATAGTTTAGGCTGTGTGTTGTCTGTCAGATAGTAAAGTAAGCTCATTACATAGAGATATAATATGTTTATAAATAATGACAGATAAATTGAGAAATAGTGCTATTCGAGAAAGGTGTGGTTTGAATTGTTTGAAAGAAGATGTAGTGTCAAATATTGAGAAAGGTATGTTGCGATGGTTTCGACATTTGGAACGGATGGATGCAAGGAGATTTACGAAAGATGTTTATCGAGTAATAATAAATGGAGATGTCGGTAGAGGACGCCCAAGACGGACTTACGCCGACCAAATTGGTGACGTACTGCGGAAGGGCCAAATCAACAGTACCCATAACCGACGAGCTTGCATCACGAGGTTAATGAATGTCGAGGAAGCGAAAGAGGTATGTTTGAACCGGAGCATTTGGCGATCCATAGTCTCTGCCTACCTCAATGGGAGACAGGCGTGACGTTTAGATAGATAGTTAGATAGGGATATAATATCAACGTGATATGGTCCAGGTTTTTAGCATCATAGAACAGACAACTTTAAACAGTTTAAAATAGCTTACCAGATCCTCCATCCTTTTCAAGATCGACAGTCACCAATCCATCGGAATTGCTTCTCAAACCACCCTTGCCGTCGTAAATGCCGTTGCTAGAGATGAGGTTAACGTTGTTGACGAAGGTCCAAGATGAAGAGAAATGATCAGCTGCGAGAAAGAATACACCGTTGAAGCAAATCTCTAACAGGTCAAATATCGGTTAAAAGAAATAAAGGCAAAACCCGTAAGAAAATGTAAAACTATGACTTTAAAATATTTAAGGAATTTCAGCATATTTTTTTTATAGACTCACGCCTGTATCCCCGAAGGAAGTAGGCAGAGGTGTATTTTACACCCACATTTCGCCATGAATTTTTAGGTCCCACGTAATAGGGGGCGAGCCTATTGCCGTTACCGGGCACATCACCAGACTCCGTGCTGCTACTGAGAATTCGGAAAACCCCAGTAACACTTTTGCCCGACCCGGGAATCGAACCCGGGATAGGGCAGTCGCATACGCTGTCCACTGGACCATGGAGGCAGTCAGATCAGCATTAAATCTCGTGTAACAGTGTTGTCGCATTTCTCTAAAACGGCTCTTTTGTGTGTCTATTTGCTAGGAGCGAGAAAAGAGCGTAAATTATGTATATTTCATAACTTTACCACTAGGTGATTGAGATATCCCTACCCAAAACAATGTTTTTATTTTCCGAACATTTTTCATAGACATAACATAACTTCACGCCTTTTATCCCCGAAGAGGTAGGCAGAAGTGTATGGGACCGAAACATAACTGGCGAAGTGTGGGTGTGTACCACACTTCGCCAGTTATGTTTCGGTCCCAATGTAATAGGGGGCGAGCCTATTGCCATCTACCGGGCACATCTATCGAGCGATAATTAATTTATAATGCACACATAACTTCGAAAAGTCAGAGGTGTGTGCCCGGGGTACCTGGGGATCGAACCCGAGACCATCGTCTCAGCAGTCCGTTACGCACACCACTGGGCTATCGCCGCGGTATTCATTCATATACACTTTTAGAAAAAAAACAGATTCTACTCCCTCATCCTCCTAGCGTTATCTCACATGCATCTCTGGGTCCACTTATTAGTCTAAATGAATTTGACTTCAAATTAGGTTTTTTGTTAAATATCACAATCAAATTAAGTGACAAAGTTATAAACTGATAGGACTCACCATTCAAAAACGTGTTTTCACTGCCAGCACCAGCCATGACAAAGTTCTTCAATCCCTTCAAATATCCCTCACCATGGAGGACAATGTCCTCCTCTATTAGAGAACCGAAGGTCACTCCGAAGTCAGTTGTGAACGTGACCAGTTCTGAAGATGTGAAGGTGCAGTTCGCCAAGTTGGATACTGGTTTCCTATACCTGAAGAAGTAAATAATATTGCGCTCAGAAAAGAGTATTTCGTAAAATTGTCATGTTATAAAAACAAGATAACACAGAACCTATGTATAATATGGAATCGTGAAAATCACATAGGTTTACTTTTATTTTTCATAAGCTTTAGATAGATTTAGGGTGCATATAACACATAGCGTAAAATAAAATAAAATGATTTCGTGAGAGGTTAGCAGGAAGAGTACCACAAGGTTTTATCACAGGCCCACAACTCGAGTATTAACAAATAGTCACGACAAAAATAACATATACATCAAAATTAATGCGAATCACATAAATTGACAATCACTTGTAACAAAACTATGTGTTTAAAAGTAATATCAAAGACTACTTACGCAGAAATAACAGTTCCTTGTCTGTCGAACACGAGATTGCTTCTGACCACTTCAATGTTCTTTAGACAGTTTGTCTTTTCGTATAAATGCGCTACTACGTACAGTTTCGATTCTGCAGCGGCTTTAGAGAGAGATTTTACAGTCTGTAACAAATCATATCAAATGTAATTAATTATAATTTAATTATAAAAAATATCTCTCGCTTAACAATGTGCCCGTTAGATGGCAATAGGCTCGCCCGCTATTACATTGGCACCGAAACATAACTGGCGAAGTGTGGGTGTGTAAAACACATTTGCCTACCCCTTCAGAGATAAAGGCGTGAAGTTATGTTATGTTATAAAAAATACGGTAGCTTTTCGTATGAAGTTTAATTTTCAGTTGGTTGGTATCTGAAGTTTCTACAGCTATTTAAATCCTGGTGCTACAATTAACAAAGTGTACCTATGGGGACATTTTGCTTTAGATAATCATTAATATAGAATTAATTATTACAATTATGCTAAATCTGTGGCATAATGAATAAACCATAAAAAATTGCAAGCTATTTTTTATGGTTTATTCATTATGCAGTCATACGAATTAAAACCACTACATAAAATCATGGTAAGCATGTTCATCTTTGGGCAAATTTGGGCAAAAATTGATAGACGATTTTGCAAATGTCGAATTGTAAGAAAATATCAAATAAGCTAAATTTTATGACTTATTGACAAGCGGCCAGTAATAGCGTAATTTTGTATTGCAATAAGAATAAAAATCACTATCAACGAAAACAGTAAAATTGAAAAATAACAATCAAAAGGGTATAAAATCAATATTACATAATTGAATAAATGGAACCATGTATTGCGGTACGAAATTAATGACACATAAGCTATTATTAGTACTGGTTCAATAATTATTATTGTTCTCGAAATATCATCTAGACAAGGAAAAAACAGAAGGATGATTGTTTAGCTATTGTGATTGCCTAAATCTTTGAACAAGTATACAGGATGTCACAAGACCCATCACCAAGCCGAAGTCTACTCGTTGTGGACATCATGCCAAGTCATACTAAACAAAATAATACCTGGGAAACGATCCTTTTTTATAGTTGATTGAATCAGGCGTTACTTGGCGGAACTCCATTGTAACCTAATGGAAGGAAAGAGGAACCCACCACGCACCCTCGGATTGACTACCCCAACTATTGCAATAGAAAAAAGTTGACAATACCGAACTCCTCTAAAAGGATAAGGGATATAGGAATGGTATGGGTTCCAGGAAGATACCTGACTTGCAGTATCCCGCTGTATGCGCCGACTATTCTTCGACAGGTGTTTCGCCTCTGCACGAGGCATCCTCAGGAGCGATGGGCAACGACCATCGCTCCTGAGGATGCCTCGTGCAGAGGCATCCTCCCAATAATATCCCTTATCCTTTTAGAGGAGTTCGGTATTGTCAACCTTTTTCTATTGCAATAGTTGGGATGGTCAATCCGAGGGTGCGTGGTGGGTTCCTCTTTCCTTCCATTAGATCCTTTTTTAGTTTTCACATTTTTAAACCGCAATTAAAAGCGCGCGCGTACAATGCTCGAAATACCTACTTATCCATGGCATCATAGGGCACCTAAAGAAACTATTTGGCGGGGTAAATGCATCGATTTTATAAATAATTAGAAAAACTGTATAGTGACTTTGAGCTTCAATATCTCCTGATCCAGTAATATCCCAGGTATGGTGTTAAAGTAAAAAATCTTCGTAGTGATTGGGTATAACATGGGATTTCAGTTTTCGTTAAGGATCTTTTTACACCTGTATAAAGAGACATGCCCTTATTGGCATGTCATCGCAGAGCAGTGGATGCTTGAGATAGAAACATGTTTGAACAGAGTTTTTGTTGTAACCTTTTATGACGTAGCCACCCACTATGGAGGATTTTAGCCCACTGTTAAAAGGACAAAATACGAGTAATAAATTTGTTCCAAAATTAACTTATTTTAAAGCCAGCAACTGTTAACTGTTGCCCTAAATGTTAAGAAGGGTAACAATTAGTACTTCATACAGTTTTTGTAGGCTTACCTCATCATAGTTATCCAAAAATTTTGCAGGTTCAAACGGAGGCAGAACTAAAATATCCACGTTCTGAAACAAACCAAAAATGAGATATTATTTACAAGTATAACATAGTTTGAGATACGACAAACAATTCTCGCACTCAGGCTATGTATTCGTCATAAATAGAGACATGGACTACAAGAGACTTCACAAAATTGACGAGGCTAGAGGATACAAAGCATGTGATTGTAAGTACTGTCTCTTATTATAGACCTGTAATTTTTTTGAATTTGAGGAAGAGAGAATAACCTAGTTTATAAGGGTACCTGCCAATTCGCACGTTCTGGAATGGCGCATAGCGTTTGGACGCGGGCCGCACAGATTCGGTCTATTTGGAGAGCTTTAGGGAAGACCTATGTTCATGAATGGACGTCCTACTCAAAATATCCAAAATCAACGCAAAAAATAATTAATGATGATGTGACAATCACCAAACAAATAGCCATTTTTATATTATGTTTTAAATATTTTAACGATCAAATATCATAAAGCCACGACAAGGTTATGTCAGATGACACAAAAAGTTTTATAATGATAGTATTGTTTATGTAGTATTTTTCCTTTATGATTCTCGTGCTATTTTTAACTTAAACGTCTTCGGTGTCAAGGGTCAAAACCACCTTAATCTTTTTTCCACCTTCTTCCATATATTTCTGATTAAATTCGTCGCGTGTACCAAGACCTCTAGAAAACTCGGTGTCTTCCATGGTCACTACTGTTCAACCTGGCTATATAGGTGACACAATAGTGCGAATAGAAGTGAATCTAGTCTCAATAGAAATAGCCTCTAGCATTTCAAAACTTTAACCTTTAATATGTTTAATTGAGTTACTAAACTTCCATTTCGTTTTAACATGTTGAACATGTTATATGGTATATACATATATATATTTTTTTAAGACTACTTCCGCACTAGGAATAAATCCTGTGTCACGGGGGACTTTACAAACATACAACCAATGGACACAATGAACACCCAGTATTTAGTAATTTCATAAATGAAAAAGTAGTCTAAAAGTAAAAAATATCAAATCAACAAAAAGAAAACAAAAAGCGTTGCAAAATGTCGCCACTATCTTCGCTATAACCCAAAAAACGTTCGCAGTGAAAATAGTACCGAGTTTCGCCGTTCAAGGAGTATTTATAGTTGACAGTTGGTCTGTGAGTAAGCGCGGAAGACATCCACACAAAGTTGAATGACCCATCAGCTGATCGATGCATGGTGAGTACGTGCGTTTATGCATTTACATTCAAGCTTTGTTATTGTGATTCGAGAATGGGCAGGGTCTTAGGATGGAAGGGTCTAGTAGATGTGGGGTTCATTGAAATAACCTACAAATTTAATCGGATTAACTTTTTGAATGTAACTTTTTTTTAAATGACTTCATTCTTTGGATCCAAACATTGGACGGAAAAGGGAAAATGTTCTCAAGTCGGTTGCATTTTTATTTATTTGATTGAAACGGCGGCTTTTTTATGTTTGTCACCTCAGAACCATGTAACTTATTTTTGTAGGATATCCTTTTGATCCTTTGTAAATTTGACAGAATTAAAATAGGTAAGTAGTTTTAATTGAAAATTTAATAAACTTTGAAGCGATCGTTTTAGATTATTGAAATGACTAAAATGTAGCTGAAATTACATTAAACAATATGAGCTAATTAACCGATCACTGGATTTACCCAATTATTATTTGATCTCCGTAGATTACATTATTCATAATTTTTATTTACCTTTTGTCAGTACTCGAAATCGTATTGAAACCACTAAATAGTTAAACAATTAAGCCATAACTGGTGTCTAGTGACTTTCTGTAGCTATTTCAATTCTATACACATCTGCTTAACTTCTGAAATTGAACCGTGGTATTTTTATACATTTAAAACTATATGACTCACCTTTTCACCAGCTTTATAGATAAACGCAGCAAAGTCACTATTCACTTCTTTGTCGTTCACAACTGCGGCTCTGTAAGTCTGAAACAAAGGAGGCACAATTGTATTGTATGGCCAGTATTTGTTTAATTGTTACTAGCTTGTTTGTGTATGAATCAGAATGTTATTGTAGAGGTGCATCCAGGAGAATGGGCGCGAAATTTCTCGAAATTCGTCTGCCAAAAATGCGCGGATAATCTTTTGTTGAATTTCGATGAAAAGATCAGGTAATCCTTATTTAAATGCAGCAATAAGTTATTGTACTTTTTGTCTTGCCAGACTGCAAACGCTTATCAAAGAGACAACATAATCCTTTGCCTGGATTGCATAAAAAATACTGTAACTTCATCTTCTTCAAAGGGCACCAAAAAATGAAATTCTACACTTTTAGGAAGTTTAGCAAGTACGATAGTAACTTTTAGAAGAGAAGACAAGGACGAAGGTCAGAGAGGACAAGAAGCGAGAACAAGGATAGGTACGATATGTGGCAGTTATGTAATTTGCCGAATCTGCATGACTCCACATACAGCATTAATTTAGGCGGTTTAAACAAAACCCAGGTTCAAAATTTATTCATTGGAACAGGGTTTGCCCCAGTCTACCAGTCGACCAACCGACCATAGACTAATTGCAACCGACTATAGTCAGCATTTTGTTGTGGTCTTTTCCTCTTTTTCATGTTCCATATTTAAAATCATATTCTGCTTTTAAAACATTAATGCCTGGTGGTAAGCATCAGACATTAATGTGTGTCATGGATGCAACAGCATTATTTAGGTCAAATGGTTACAAAAATATTTCATATCGTTAGGTTGAAGTCCGTTCAGGAATGCAATCATTTATATGCCACGTGCCAGAAAGCTGCTATTGGGATTTTATTAATCTTTAAACAGTTTTGGAATTTTTCATTTGATTTTTATGTAAATTGTGTTGTATTCAATGCTGTGCCGGGTGATGGTTATGAATACAAAAATATTTCTTGCATTGATGCAATTTTATCGTTTCTAAACTCGTTACAATGTGCAGTATTTGTTACTGTATATTACACGTGCTGTACGCATGCTGTTTCATCATACTCACATACAAATTATTTTTAACCAATTATTACGTTTCATAATTCCTGTAAGGAATCGCTTTTATCTAGGATCTAGGGCTCTTCTTTGTAGCTTATTTTTATTAAGGTTTCATAACTAAAGGTGTTATTTTTGTACTTTACTAAATAAATACTTTTTTAATCCACCGATTTGAAGAAAATTAGACTATTCATCGTCTTCATTAATACTATATAGTTTTCCAACATAGAATTGTATTTGTTTCATAGTTCTCACTTTATAAAAAAAATCAACATTCAAATTACAAAAGAAAGTTAAGTTATTCTTGGATTTCTTAGCCCATATGCCCTTAACATTTGATACACCCAAAATAATCTGTCTCTATTATTACATTCATCAAAGGGGATACGCTGCTTGCAATAAGCAGTTGCAACCTTTATTCAATAAACGACAATTTACCAGCACTTTTATTAAACACAGAGTTCCTTTCATCTCTTGAATGTCTATGGTGTACGTGATGCAGGACCACGCAGTCCCTAATTCGAATTTGGGGCGCGGACCTTTCCACCGGTAGAATGAGACAAAACAACAACAATCCACTTTCACGCGCGTGTTAGAAAGAGACGGAACAACAACACGCAGACGCCGCGTGATAGGGAAGCTTTTGTTTGAGATTTGAACAGAATTTGTTATAATTGAAAATTATTTTTGGAATTCGAGTGCCGTTTGGTATTGAACTTATTTTTGTATTGCATATTTAACTTTTTAAAGATTCTTCTTATAATTTGTTGCACTTTTATAGTGAGTTCTATTGCAAGTAAATGGGTAGGTACATATGTATTTATATGCAGGTAACTATGTATCAATTTTATTTGGAATATTTCATAAAAAAAAACAAAGCATTCTATTATCATTTACTAATTTTACAAAGAAAATACACGAGATTAGCTAAATTTAAAAACCGCTAAAAAGTAATTATGTTTACTGTCTCAAGATTTTTCATTGAAATAATTATGAACTTACCCTCATTTCATAATATAATAAGCTACACTACTAATAGGTATAATTAGAGTAAAATAAATTTTAATTAATGCTGAGTACCTACCTACATGAGTTAGGATTAAGTATATTTTTTTTTTAATTGGCACTTTCCTAGATCATGATGACATAATAAAATTAAATCGTAAACAAAATGCCCATAGAAAATAAACTTCTACAGAGTATTGCGATTTTTATACTATTAAATTAATGTGGTAATGCTCTAAATATTATTAAATAATTTAATTACTCACCTCCCTTGCCTCCAAAAAACTCACACACAGAAAACAAACCACTATTCCAAAGAGCTTCATTGTTCCAAATAAAAAAATCACAAACACAGATTAAAAATAAAAATATAAATTTTATTATTTAACTGTTGATATTCGTCCTCCTCGGTAAGCGAGCGGCGCGCGAATGCGGTGTTTTGTTGCTGTTGCGAGGTTTGTAAACGCATCTGATAATGTGCAAAGAAAGATAATTTTATCGCCAATGGTAGTGATAACTTGGTACGGAGGAAATGAACCATAAAATATCGCTATGCAAGTAAAAATGAAGTTTGTTTTGTTTCCAACGAGATTATCTGACAAAGAAACAGCAACTATGCCATATTTTTGGGATCATTCAGATTTTTCAAATTTTGGCAGGCTCTTAAAAAAGATTCCCCAACGGGATCTAGGTACTTTGATTACTTACATCACGGCAGGCCTAAGGTAAGAAATTAAAATTTTGGTCCTATCACAGTCAAACTTACCTACATATCAAACAATGTATAAATAGGTAACGAAAGTCACCAAAAACCATCATAAGACGAACATTTACTAAAAGCTCCTTTGACGGTCAGTTACTTATGTCCGTAACACCTAAGTACCTATGTAACTCTGCATATCATCATCCATACATACGTACATACATAGACTCACGCCTGTTTCCCGGAGGCGTAGGCAGAGACTAAGGAACGCCTTTTGCAACGATCCTAACATATCTCTCTTGCTTCATTCACTCCCATTAGATTCCTCATGCATGCTCTTCTGCTCAGATTCCTATTGCATGCTCTTCTGTTCAGGGTACTTCTCATCTGTCCTGTTTTTAGGATCTCCAATCTGGTCGGAGAACGTCCGCCTAGGTCTTCCCCTTCGTCCTGCCCCATTCACACTTGCCTTATATATCTGCTTGGTCAGTCTTTCGTCATCCATCCTCTCCATGTGCCCAAACCACCAGCATCATCATACAGCCTTTCATAATCCACTGCCTGATATAAGCCTTCTATTTTGCGATATAATAGGATTTGCTCCACTAAGTGTTTGCAGCACTTAGTTGAGCAAATCTTAAACCACCCCAGAAATTCATCTAGCCAATATCTGTGCAGGTATACCGGTAATCCACTGCTGGATTTAAGCCTCTTATTTTGAGTCATAATAGCATTGTCAGACAATGAGGATTTGCTTCACTAAGTGTTTGCAGCACTTAGTTGAGCAAATCTTAAACCACCCCAGAAATTCATCTAGCCAATATCTGTGCAGGTATACCCGTAATCCACTGCCGGACGTAAGCTTCCTATTTTGAGTCATAATAGCATTGTCAGACAATGAGGATTTGCTCCACTAAGTGTTTGCAGCACTTAGTGGAGCAAATCTTAAATCACCCCAGAAATTCATCTAGCCAATATCTGTGCAGGCATACCATGTTCGCCAGACGGGTAGGTTTGATGCTGAGATTTCCGTCTCTTCCTAAAGCCATTATAGATATGCTATAGGTATGCCTTGTGTATTTTCCTTATTCACCTTTAAAGGCACCGACGGAATGAATTGGAATTGTGGCACTTCGTATTCTTAATCCGACAACACCTTTTATAACAACATAATAATTATGTATTTATCACTAGCGAACCATAGTCATATTTGACATTACTACTGTGGTAAGTACCTAAAAAAATACTGCTATCACTTTCGATAAGTTTAAATCACTGTTACCAAGCTAATTTGTTATCAAGTGATAGTACGAGTACATCATGTTATTATCGATGACGTAGAAATACGTGATCGAATTAGAGCAATAATTATTTACTTATTAATTATATCACTACAATAAAATTATATTTCGATATGTCATTGTAAAAACATATTTGTGTGTGTGTGTGTGTGTGTGTGTGTGTGTGTATGACGCGTGTGTGTGTACGTCCGAATACAAAATATCACTACCTACCCCATTTTACTCCGTGGTGTATATCGTAATGTGACGGCCACACTACCTTACCGTCTACCGGGCTGTTACCGCCATAATTAAAGCATTTAATTACCGTTTAAATTACTGCGTGATGTCGTGTGGTTACACTAGAGTTTACCCAGATAATGTCAATAAATTAGGCGGTAAAAATAAAATTTTTCAAGATGGAGGTTGAAGCTGCAACTGTGTGGTATTTTATGAGTGCCAATTATTTTTACATGAATCTCTTAAACTTTTACAAAGCGAAAGGAATAATAAATAATTCCAAACATTCGAGCGCTTTTTCATTTGACTACTACATATCGGTAGATACATGCGTCGTCGTCGAACTCATGTTACACACTGGACAAACAGTAGTGTGGCCACAAACGCATTAATTACTGCGGTAATCTTCTCTAATGTGCGAAAAATGACAGCCGCCGGAGCTATTGTCTACCGCCATTTGCCATATTGATTGGCATTGTAAAATGATGGCCTTATATCGTGGTTACACCTAAGCGTTGTTGAAGCTATGGCAATAATTATTGGCATATCACGGTAGTGTGGCCGTAGCATAAGAGGCCACTAGGCAGCAAAAAATATCTTTACGAGGAGATGTAAAATTCTACATCAATCCTAGATCAACCCGTCTGGCCAGCGTGATGAACTGATGACATGACACAGTAGGCCAAATCCTCCTATTCACTCACAGTGATACGTGATACTGTGAAACAAATGAGGTATTTATTATGTGTATATTTGTGTGTGTGTGCATGTATTTTAAGAATTAGTTACGTTTCAATCTGATATACGAGTACTTAAACTTTGTTTTTATTTGTAAAATTAATAAATAGTATTATATGCGTTTAAAAAGTATAGGTAATTGTAAAAAATGCTATCCTGGTTGGCAGTTGATGAATAAAACCGTTGTTTGAGTTTCTAATATGGAGCATGTATCTTTAAATACTTAGGTACTACATGTATCAGCGGGCGTCGGGCCTGTTTTTGACTGCCCGCCGTCCGCTAGGCCCGAGAGGCGGCGCACGTGTTCCGCGTGCGCCTCTCGTAGCGTTAGTAGACTACGTCGTTCTTTTCCGCTCGTAGTATGAAAGAGGATGTATGAGGACAAATTATGATGTATGCAGATGGATGCATGCGAGGGACGGGGCCTGCTTCGGCGGGCCAGCTCAGGCGGGGTCGCGGCAGTTATACAAACGTAGTTCCCGTGACCCCGCCATTCAATGGGATCGGATAGAGGAACACCATGGTGGTTTTAGTGGGTAGTCCCGGCGCTTCTCGTCGGGGAGTCACCACACTCTCCCTAGGCTGAGCCCCTTTAGGGGCCCAGCCTGGGGGGGTCAGCCCGTAAATTGTTTGGTTTCCACCATGAGTCAAAAAAAAAAAAAAAAGGTACTACATGTATAAATACAACGCAAGGAAATCCGTGGGTCATTGCCAGGTAGATATTTATAATAATCTATAGATTTTACGTGACCTATGCAGAATGGAAACTGTTATCTTAAATAACACTGGTTAATTTGGTATTTACTATTGATCAAAATATTAGTGTTGCTAAAAAACGTGCATTGCAGCCATCGATATAAGTATTAATGATAAAAACGAGACATGCATGTCTAGACTTTATATAACATGCACAAAAAGTAAGGAGAGATTGTTCAATGTTTTTCCATTGATATATAAAAACACTGTTTATCACAAAATGTTTAAAGCAGCACTTACTGCAAAGTGCGAATGATCGAAAAGAGTTCTAGAACATAATATTTTTTATAGACTCACGCCTGTATCCCCGAAGGTGCCGGCAGAGGTATTATTACACCCACATATACTGCAGAAAAAGTGAAAAGACTCAAAGTATGGTACCAAGAAGATCAAGTTATTATTTTTATCACCCTAGCCTTATACAGGATGCATGGAAGACTTTAGGTCCGCTTTTAGTAGTCAAAGGTTTGACATAACATAAACTTTTCCACAGGACGACTGCCCTGACCGACACAAGCAAAAGAGATCGCCATTCAACGTATTGAAATGCCATGATCAGTGTCAGAATATTTGAAGGGACTGCTTGAAAGTCTATCTTTGATTTTCATGACTATATTTAATTTTATTTTGAAGGCAAAGAAAGTTAGACATTTTGTAGTCGGCTACCAGTCTACCGTGTGGTGACGGATTTAGAATACGGAATGTCACCACCCCATATCATCCCAATATGGGTGTCGTAAGAGCCGACAGAGGGAGCATATTATTATGCAGAGAACAGCACTGCAAACTTGATACAAACCCTATACCAAGCCGTTTGGCCAGTGTGGTATAGTAGGCTAAATCCTCCTTTCAAACGAGAGGCCTAGTCCAGCAGTGGACTGTTAAAGGCTGATGATGATGACACCAGTCTCAAATCCATACGTTGACGAACGCGCAATCAATAAATTCGTGCGGTTAAATACAACCTCTCGATACAAATCTGGTTACAAAATTATGTAGGAAAAATTGGCAGAGAAATATTAAACTAATCACGTTAAGTAATTATACAGCAATTAGCCCACAAAACATTATCTTAGTTTATAGTTTAAACGTCAAACTTATAAATAGACGGAGATATAAGAAGGCAGAGACAAGACTGCCTCCGTGGTCCAGTGGATAGCTTATGCGACTGCTGATCGGAGGTCCCGGGTTCGATTCCCGGGTCGGGCAAAAGTGTTACTTGGTTTTCCGAATTCTCAGTAGCAGCACGGATTCTGGTGATGTGCCCGGTAACGGCAACTTAATAATTCATGGCGAAATGTGGGTGTAATATTACACCTCTGCCTACCCCTTCAGGGATACAGGCGTGAGTCTATAAAAAAATAAATAATAAGAAGGCAGTTTAGCCTGATACACATAGTTACATACAACGTGTGAAATCAGTTTTTTTTTTCTTTTTCGTTTGAGTGTATAACCAACTCTGGTTTCGGAGCTTATTGACCGCCCGAAGGCCACCGCCATGGCCTAAGGCAATAACTGGGAACAACGTCTTTATATGCCCTCCGAAGTAAGGTAGCGCAATGATTTAAACGCCACAGCTATCGGCCACCCACCCAAGTGGTCCGTATAAAAGGTGCTTCTCCATATGAAAGAAGACCCGACAAACGTTGTTAGTTATGTAAGCAAATTGCCTGTAAAATCGGCAGTACTGATACCCTCAGCATCTATTCTTACAGTGGCAAAACTCCGACTACCGTTTGGATAAGGAACTTTGAAGTTGCCATCGCAAAATACGAGTACTTACCAGTTCTTTTTAAGGTACTCCCTCATTGGTCACATTAGCCTAGAACATGGTTAGGGACCTTTGTAGCTACGTCACATAAAAACGAAATTCAAGAAATTCTTATACCTATAAAACTTCATCGTAAGTACCTACCTACTTATGTATTTGAAAAAGCCTTGAATATTAACAACTGATATTAATAACTTTGTCGACAAAAAAAAATGCATGGTAACATTTGTAAGAAATAGGAAATATATGATAGAATAGGTACATATTTTTGGGTATTATTTTTATTTTTATTTTTATTTTTATTGAATAGGTACAGTAACAGGATACAGATTAATTCGTACTTAATCTATGAACAGTATACAATACACAAATCTGAAGCCCAATTAAAACTATACACAGCATTTTTTAGTAAACACTTGAGATTAAACTACTACAGAAATAAAAAATAAAATCAACAAATTAAAAACAGCAGACACTTATACAGAGGAGATTCAAAGTTACATTTTATGAATATATATGTATTCTTTTAATTTACAATAACATGCTTTATACTAATTTAGCCAAAGTGCTTTTATATTTATTGAGCTGATTCTGGAAAATGTCAACCTGGGAACATATAGTATTATATTGACTATACATTCGTGAGATTGGATTGTTTTGGGATACATTATTGTTGCTAGTGGGAACGGAAAAAAGTTGTTGGATACGCACAGATCTGGTAGGTATCTTGAGTTGGATACGACCTAGAAGTTGACTATCGAGGTTGCCATTTACAATCTTGTGTAGGGTGCACATGTCGCTCATCCATCTTCTGTTCTTAAGACTGGTCATTTCAAAGTAACAGAGTCGACTCTCATAGTCTTGAAGTTTACGGCGTAGGCCAAACTTGTAAGATAGTGCTCTAACAAAACGTCTCTGAACTGCCTCTAGTCTATCTATATGACTCGTGTAAATGGGAGACCATATTGTTGAACAATACTCAAGCGTGGTTCTTACTAAGCAATAGTACAGTATGATTAAAGATTTTACTTGCTTGAATGGTCTAGCATTTCGGAGCACAAAGGATAGCATTCGATGAGCCATATTACATATGTGGTCATAGTGAGGTCTAAAAGACATTGATGAGTCAAACAACACTCCCAAATCACGCACCACTTTAACCCTATCTATTGCCACTCCCTCTATATGATATTGGTATTCTAGCTTCTTCTTGTTTTTAGTAAAACTAATAGCTAGGCATTTTCCTGTATTGAGGGACATAGAATTTTCATGGCACCATACAACTATTCTATTTAAATTAGATTGGAGGCTTTCACAATCACGAAGATCAGATATACATCGAAAGATTTTTATATCATCAGCATACGCTAGGCACTTACTATCAATTTTATTAAGTAAGTCATTTATAAATATTAAAAAGAGAAGAGGACCCAGATTAGAGCCTTGTGGGACTCCAGATGTCGCCAAAAATGGGCTTGACTCATATCCACCAAGTGCTACAAGCTGTGTGCGATTTAGTAGGTACGATGTAAGCCATCTGTACAAATTGCCATGTATGCCAACATGTTGTGCCTTTATAAGCAACTTCAAATGGTCCACGCGATCAAACGCTTTTGAAAAATCTGTATATATTGAGTCCACTTGCTGTTTTTGGTTAAAAGACTCTGATATATATGTCGTATAGCAAAGCAGATTAGTAGTTGTTGATCTTCCTGTTATAAAACCGTGTTGCAGTGGACTCAATATATGCTTTAAGTGACTATACATATGTTCGTAAACATATCCCTCAAATATTTTAGCAAAATGATTCAATATACTAATTGGACGGTAATTTGATATGTCCTTCTTATCACCAGATTTGTATATAGGCGTGATTTTAGCTATTTTCCAAAGAGCCGGAAAAATGCCTTCTTTTAGTGATTTTTCGAAAATAATCGATAGTGGCTTAACCAAAGCTGTGGCACAGAAGCGTATAAACACGGGAGGAATACCGTCAAAACCACTTCCCTTATTTAAATCTATATTTTGCAATTTCCTTAGGATATCGCACTCTGGTATTGATAGACTACTAATAGAGTAGTTCGACTGCTTAAAGTTAGGGGTGTAATTGTTGGTTGAATTTGTGGTATAAACTGAGGCGAAATAGTTAGCAAAGAAATTAACGATGTCTTCACCCGAGCTGCTTTCTTTATTTTGGTAAATCATGCAACTAGGATAACTATTAGTGACACGTTTACTATTTGTGTGGCGCCAAAAGGCCTTAATATCTAGTTTGAGATCAGCTTCTACCCTATCTATGTACGATCTAAAGCACTGCTCAGTTACAACCTTTGCGCGAGCCCTAAGCATCGAGAATTCGTCGTAGTCCCTAGGATTGCCATACCGCTTAAACCTGGAATGTGTCTTGCGTTTACTGGAAAGTAATCGGATTAAATTTTTAGAGAACCATGTGGGATATTTATTACTAGAAAATTTGGTCCTAGGTGTATGTTTTTCTATAATCGCATAGATAGAATTGTAAAAAAAGTGTACAAAATCATCACATCCCAGAACCAATGCATGTTGTAACCAGTCTATTTTATCAATATCTTTCTTGCAGCTCTCGTAATCCGTTCTCCGATAACACAGTTTTTTAATTGAGATGTTCTGTGTAAGACTAGAAACAGTTTGAAGCGTGATTTCAAATGGTGGGTGGTGTGCATCAGGACGAGTTACAGGTAATGTAGGGGTTAATTTAAAAGAATCTGGGCAGTTAGTGATTGCGAGGTCGAGTATTCTACCATTGTGGTTTACTATATGGTTAAGTTGGCGAGCAGTTGTTAATTCAAACAGCTCGCATAATTGTTTAGATTTTTCACAGCCGTAATTGAGAGGACACCCTGTTTCTTTAGACCAATTTATGTTCCCGAGATTAAAGTCACCAAGTATACAGGTTACATTATCTGACGCATGACTTAGCATATGTGTGCATTTAAAAAAAAAGTCTGTAACAATATTAATAGGTAAATAATCAGGTAAATAGACTAAACACAAGTTTATTACCATATTTCCATTGATCTTTACTTGCACACATAAGTCCTCCAAATCAGAGGACTGCCAATTCAACTTTTGCGAGACTTGTAGTCTCTTAGAATAAGCGACAAGTACACCACCACCGTGCTTCTTGTTAAAACGAGAACGGAACCCAATATCTCGATCTCTGCGCAGCACACAATACCTGTCATCGAACAATTCTGAGGATAGTACAGTATCATCAAGCCAGGTCTCAGTTAGACATATCATATCAAAATTATTATATTGAATTGTATTATATATTTCAATAACTTTACTTTTCATTCCTCGAATATTTTGATAATATAGTGAAAAATACATTTTTAATTTAACAACAGTTCCTATAAACACATTAAGAAAGCTGTATAAGTTAACGGATTTTGGATAATTAAATTATAAGACTAAGACTCTCGGTGTTCTTAATCATGATGTGCTTAGAGTCGGCAACTTTCCGTACAAATATGCGACCATTCTTGACCCATACAAACTGGTAGCCATGCTCTTTTGCCTTTTTACGCGCTGCAGCATGTAGTTGCCTGTTGGTTGGTGAGAGATGCTCCGAAACGTAGACAGGTTTTCTTTCACCTGCGATCCCTAGCAGTGCTGTGTGAAGCCTGTCTTTGGGGTTAGACTTGTTGTACCTATGCACTGCGGAATAGAAGTCATCTCTATTTTTTACACTTCGGAAATTCACTACAATACTCCGAGGAAGTTTATTATCCTTATTTAATTTTGCAACTCGCGTACATTTGACCACGTCTTCCTCGTTTAAAGCATAACCTACTACGGCGGAGCATTGTTTCAGAAGACTACATAAATTCTCATTGTGATGTTCAGGCACCCCTTGTATCTCGATGTTATTTTGACGCAAATGTTGCTCTAAGTTATTCAAACGGTCTGATAAATTGTAGACGGTATTTTTGAGCTCGTTATTTTCTTTGGATAAGTAACTGTTTTCTTTGACTATGTTTTCGATGGTGTTTTTCATTTCATCATGTTTCTCACTAAGGAAGCTCAATGAATCGCGAAACTCCTGCAAATCATTTCTTATCGGTGCAAGTTCGCTCTGCAATATTTTCGATATCATTTGTGGAAGTTCAGATTTAATAGCTCGGAGAACACGATCGGTTATTGCCGATAAGAAAGCTTCTTCTTTGTCCTCCACATCAGTAAATTGGCTGTCGCCAGATTTTCGCTGGCAGTCAGACTGCTTCTTTCTTATCGTTACATTCACCAAGCTTTCCTCATTTGTAGCACATGTGGTCGTTTCCGTTTCTTTAATATTTCGCACTGGTGTGTTGGTGTTGCCGACTTTTGGTTGTCGACTCTTACATTCCTGACACATCCATTTGGTTTTTTGTTCTCTATTCATAGAATTATACTGTTTAATGTCTAATATATTTGCGCATGGCAAATCATAGATCTTAAAACATTTTACACATTTTAAAAACTCACGGCCATCAACGACGTTCCGACAACCAGCAGAAATAATTTTTGACCCCATCCCTGGAGCTACTTAAGAACTAACTTGAAGTTATAAATCTGTTGATTGTTCGTTGCTTAATAAACACAGTGTACTACGTGTTAGATAACGTCCCAGCTGTACGAATGAGGTCACCAATTTCACGCGGCAGCTCCACTCACTCGCTGGCGTAGCGGTATAAGGCGTCCGCTCTCAGATCCGCGAGCGCCGGTTCGAATCCCAGTGAATGGCAAAGTACTTTGTGAGCTTTGCTTTGGGAGTTTAGAAATTGTATTAATAATTTCTCACCAATTTGGTCAGCCAATTGAAGTATTCTTGTGAGCTCTGTCTCGCTTCCGCCGCCCACTAGGAGGAGTCTCTCGTAAGGATCTCCCAGGAAGAAACGAGAGGGGCCGATAAAAGCACTTTTACCAATCACAAATTTAATAAAACGAATTTACAGTAATTACGAAAAATAATCTGGCAAGCGTCCGTTCTCAAAAAAGTTCCAAGACCGAATTATACGTTATATTATAATAGCCAAGTAAATAAATGGTACATACATACATACATAGACTCACGCCTGTTTCCCGGAGGGGTAGGCAGAGACTACGGAACGCCATTTGCAACGATCCTGACATACCTCACTTGCTTCACTCACTCCCATCAAGTTTCTCATGCATGCTCTTCTGTTAAGGGTACTTCTGACTTGTCCTTTTTTCAGGATGTCTCCAATCTGGTCAGAGAACGTTCTCCTAGGTCTTCCCCTTTGTCCTGTCCCATTCACACTAGCCTGATATATCTTCTTTGTCAGTCTATCGTAATCCATCCTCTCCATGTGCCCAAACCATCTTAACATGCCTTTCTCAATGCTTGTCACTACATCTTCTTTTACCCCACACCACTCTCGTATCACACAATTCTTTACTCTGTCGGTCAAAGACACACCACACATACTTCTCAGTGCTCTCATTTCTACAGCATTTATTCTACTTTCAAATCTCTTCTGCCATACCCAACTTTCACTACCATACATAAGGGTAGGCACTAACACACCTCTATGTACAGCCAAACGTGCCTTTTTGGACACGTTTTGACTGTTCATAAACGCCTTCAGAGCTCCATTCACACAATTACCTGCATTAACTCTCCTTTCAATATCTGCTTCATTCTTACCATCTCTTGTAAACAACGTACCTACGTAAACAAACTCATTCACTTGTTCCACTCGCTGTCCATCGATCAAAACATTACAAGCCGTAACGCATTCCTCCTTTTCAAAAACCATAACTTTCGTTTTACTTACATTCACTTTCATTCCTTTCCTTTCTAACGCACGATGCATAATTGTTACCATCTCCTGCAACTCCTCCGTTGAAGATGCAAGTATAACCTGATCATCAGCATAAAGGAGGCATTTGACGAGTAACCCATTCATCCTTAATCCGCAGTCACTATGTTTTAAATCTTGCAAACAACTGTCCATGAAGAGGTTAAACAGCCACGGCGACGCTACACATCCCTGTCTAACACAAGCTCTAGAATCCTCATAAAGGGATTTCAGAGCTCGAATGAGGCTGCTGTCCACCCCATTCATTGACAGCACCGACCACATTTCATTCCTCACCACTTTATCGTAAGCCTTTTCCAAATCCACGAATGCGCAATAGACCTTTTGACCTTTGGCCAAAAATTTTCCGGCTATGCTTCGCAAGGAAAAAACCTGATCCGTGCATCCCATACCCTTTCGGAATCCCGCTTGTACATCCCATATTTTCTTGTCGGTTACTTCCATAACTCTTTCAATAAGTACCTTTGCATACAATTTGCCAACAATGCTGAGAAGGCTAATGCCTCTATAGTTTTTGCAGTCTTGTTGCGAGCCTTTTCCTTTATAAAGAGGCACAACAATAGAGATTACTAACATAAATAAATGGTATGATTATGTAATTAACTAATAATAAATAGTCAGTCAGCAAGAAAAAATAATCAAAAATTATTTAGGTAGCATAATATGTGTGATGTTTCTGACATAATGTTAAATGTATAATTGTATACAAAGGACCATGTGTCATTTTGGACCCACTTTTGGACTTTGTTCAACAGTGATGAATTATATGTCATATGAAAGCTCTTGAAGTGTACTTAATTTTATTCTATGGCAGCTTAGCGCAATTCCAGCGCGAAAATGGTGTTTTGCTGCGTTATTGAAAATCTGTGTTGTTTTGATATTTAATTATAATTACCTGCCAATTAGTAGCTAATACAATAAAAGGATTTTTGACTGTCTCAGTGGCCCAGTGGTAGTGTAAGCGACTGCAGATTATGAGTCCTCGGTTTCGATTCTCAGGTCGAGAAAAAGGGATATTAGGTTTTTCTGTTAAGAATAATCTTATTCAAAGCTCAAGTCTGGAGGTTGGCGGTGTTACACCTCCGTGCCTTAGAAAAGTTTGTCGTTGGCTCAGATCAAGTAAATAACTAGATGTGCCCCAGCCGCACTTTTATACGCGCGGCAATGTCGCCACTTTTTCGCCGCCTAGAGACGTGTACGTATAGGCTTCACGCACACTACGCATGCCAATCAATCGCGCAATCGACACTAAGGGTCACCGCACACGGGCCACTGGCCACAACCACAAACGCCGCCACAAGAAGCTAGACGCAGCTACAAAAGTAGCTGAAGCGCGCTTAGGCTGAAGGCGTTTAGTGGCCGATGCCGGCCACACTAAGCGCGCAACGACGATTGTAGCGTGTGGCGCCACGCACTTCAACCGTGTGCGGCGAGTCCATATAAAATGTATGAAAACTACAGGAAATATGCCGGTGGCGGCGTTTTGTGGTTGTGGCCGGTGGCCCGTGTGCGGCGACACTAACACAAACAATTTAATGTGCACTTTTAAGCGTGTTGCGTTCGCACGCCTTTTCATATCTAGTTATTTCTTTGATCTGAGGTCGTTGGTCTTGCACCTAATGTCTCTCCTATTGCGTCGGATATGCCGTCCCATCGGAATATGACAGTGAGCGACAGCAAACACAAGGTTTACGCACACACTTGTGCACTATGATGTATTATATCTCGCACATATCTAAAGACCGTGAAAACTATTTAAATGACTTAGAACTATGCAACATACAGCAAAATAATGTATGGCTTCTTAGGGGACGTGTGCAATCACGACACGTTAGATCGAGGATGTATTTTACCTACATCTTGATTTACTGTGATCAGGGCGGCAAAGAAGCAATTATACAATACTATTGTACATGTCACACGGGTAGACGCACTATCGGAAGTTGTGCCCATGTCATATCTTTAATATGGTACTTAGGACTAGGTAGACATTTGGATGGTTTTCATCGACCAGCAATGCATTTAGACGATATTATTATAGACTAGCTTTTGCCCGCGGCTTCGCTCACGTTAAATTCGGGGTAACACATAACTCCTTCATCGTCCGATAGTAATTTTCGTTTTAATTCTGGTCATAGGGACTGATAAGAAATATAACCGCAAGAAGTATTTAAAACATTTTTGTAAACAATGTTTTTAGAGTTCTGTAGTCAAAAATGGCTAAACACGGAATCTTTATAGACGCGCTATGTCCGTCAGTCCGTATCTCACAGCCACTTTATGCCGAAACTATTTAGTTTACACATTTGAAAATTGGTAGGTAGACGTATTCTGTGAACCACCAAAACCAAAAAATATTGAATAAGTATTAAGGATATATAAGATAATTTCTTCATACATGGAACTGATGTGGAAAATGTGTCGTTAATAATTACTTTGAGGTTCCTAAAACCATTGTTTCTCAAAGTCAATCATTTGAAAGATATACGGTTCCAAAGTGGTAAAATGGGTGTGAGGATCCCTCTAACTTTAATAGTAAGAGAGTGACAAATCTATAAAAAATATTAATATATCCTGTAGATCGTTCTAAAAACTTCCAACGAAAATTGATTTGAACGATATGTAGTCAGCAGTTTTTGAAATAAAGCACATCTTAAAAACTGCAAATATAGCTTTGTCGTTTAGACAAATACTATACTACTATAATAGTTAGTCGAAGATAATGGCTATGGTAAGTGGATACCTGCACTACGGAACCCTTCATGAGCAAGTCTGACTCGCAATAGCGAATAGCTTTTATAATGTTTCATCCTTGGTGTTACTTGTAGCCGTTTGCCATTACAAAGCTTTAGTGCATTAAGATTCCGCATTGATAGGACTGGAACACCAACGTTCGGTCTCAAGTTGCATGAAGGTACTCCTGAGAGTTCAGAAACTCTATAGGGTACCTTGAAGTAACTTGGTCAGAATTCATGACATTATCTACCAAAAGGTGCTCGACAACATCACTTTGCATACAGTCAAATGTCAAAGCCATGGTCTGCTATATCTCTAGACACACTTTCGCATTTATGAGTAGAGAATATAAGTTCAGCCGCTTTAACGTGAAATCGGTAGATACATACATAGGTACACATTTTCGCATTTATACCTGATATTAGTAGGGATTAGCCAAAGCTGTTACAATAATTATTAGTTTATATATGTAAGCGAATGAAGTAATGACAGTGCACCATAGGACAATGTATAATGTGACAGTACTGACAGATATACGATAGCCCATATAGCTCAAGCGTTCTTACTGTCAAAGGTAGTAGGTTTGTCCCTACAAACTTCGACCCTCTCTAAAATCCCTCCTAGATTATTTTTTGCAGCTAATTGTATCCTATGTGTTTTTCCTGGTTCTGAGCTACCTCCCCACCAATTTTCAGCCAAATCGGTTATGCCGTTCTTGAGTTATAAATAGTGTAACTAACACGACTTTCTTTTATATATATGTATAGATTATATAATACATATCATTAGAGAATTGCTTATTTTTTTTATAGACTCACGCCTGTATCCCTGAAGGGGTAGGCAGAGGTGCAATATTACACCCACATTTCGCCTTCAATTTTTGGGTCCCACGTAATAGGGGGCGAGCCTATTGCCTAATTTCTTTATACACAACATTATCTGTTTTACCACCTTCACATAGAACATGTAAATTATTTTTACCGCTTACTTGTGAACATGCCACATATAACTGACCATGTGAAAAACAACATATTCGGGAGTCGATTCCAGCTGTTTCAAGTCTGTCCCTGCGATTTATTTAGAAAATACACACAGGGCTACGAATATCCAGCCCTGCCGAAAGTAAGATAGCCCCGTTGAGTTACTCAAGAGGTATCTGAATTCAGGCCTCAGTCTCCCACCCACGGATTCCCACGTACGTGAGGTGTGGGAATTTGGGTATAATGTCACCTGTATAAGTACAGAACACGATCAAACGAAACAAACAGACAGACAGACATAAATTCTAAAAATTATCAAGTATTGCTTTTTAGCATTTTCCTAAGATTTTTGAGCTAATTTTCGTCAAAATATCTTTAATGTACCTACAGACTTTTTCACCTCTACAGTTTTATTATAGTATAGATAGTTGTTATAAATTTTGACACAGAGACTTTTTGTTTATGAAAATGCCGAATATTATACTCTATTATTTTTTTAATAACAGAAAGATACCCGACACATAATTATTGTCTTTTTTGCAAGAAACATTAATTTTGCTAGAAAATAATTTGAAAATAGTGACATCTATCTATTGGTCGGTAAATAGCCATAAAACACTTTGAAGGTTCCTATTTGGACTAACTTTACTCTTACTAACAAACTTATAATGATCATAGATGGCACCACATAATTAAATAACCAGTTTTGGATGATCCCTGTTTTGTTTGGGACTACGTACAAAGAAGAGGTCAAGCTGTACAACGAAAACCACTCAACCGATTGTGATGTAACATATACTATTTTATAGGTTTGATTATCCTTTGTACATGAGTGTAAGTTTTATTGAAATCAATTTCGCCATTTTAGAGATCTTTAGCAATATAGGGAAAGACGTCGGACAGACAGACAGACAGACATAAATTCTAAAAATTATCAAGTATTGCTTTTTAGCATTTTCCTAGATTTTTTAGCTAATTTTCGTCAAAATATCTTTAATGTACAGACTTTTTCATCTCTACAGTTTTATTATAGTATAGATGCATTTTAAAATCTTCCCTGTATATGAAGACACCGAGAGACGTTACAAAGTACATCAAAGTAGCCACGCACATTATGGTTTATTATAAGGAATTAACTTTATCATTCATCGCCATAATTGAATTACTACTAGTTTATAAGTTATGAATATTATATTTTAAACTCAAAATACTTGTTTTACTGTTACAAATACGTTGTTAACATCATAATCACACCTAAAAAAGATTTTACAAGACCGAGTCGATGTTTAATATTATTTAATTAATTAATTTATATTTAGGTACTTTTCATTTAATAATGGCGATATCTCCAGATATCTCCTCCGGTACAAATAGTCAACCGAAAGATGACGGTCAACCTATGTCAAAGCTAAATGGGCACCAGCGCCTAAAATCAAACATTCCCGCCCCTGCATTCGCCAATTCGCCAGCCAAGCTACCTACGGAAAACTCCAAGTGGGGAAGGCCTATGTCTTGCAGTGGACGTCTAACAGGCTGAAATGAAATGAAAAAATGTGTATTGCATAATATTTCACGCGCATTTGTAAGTTACAAAAAAAAAGTTTAACTTACCAAAACGCTGTTTTTGCGCTGGATTTGAACTTAGCTGCCATAGAAGGAAATAAAGAACGTGCCAAGAGGTTTCATATGACATACGTTTCATTACTGTTGCACACTTTTGAAAAGTGGGTCCAGTGTTCATACAAAAGTGCCCATGGTCCTTTACATAGGTACATTATTGTAGAATCATTTGGTGGTAAGTTACAACAAAAATAAGCATGATAGCCCGTTTACATGAAATCTGCAAGTCACAAAGAATTTCTTTACATTCGTGCCTAACGATATAATTATGTATCATCATCAGCCTTTAACAGTCCACTGCTGGACTAGACCTCTCCTTTGAAAGGAGGAATTGGCCTACTATACCACGCTGGCCAAAGGGGTTGGTATAGGGTTTATATCAAGTTTTCCTTATCTTACAGTGCTGTTCTCTGCATAATATGCTCCCTCTGCCGGCTCTTACGACACCCATGGAATCATATGGGGTGGTGACAATCCGTATTCTTAATCCGTCACCACACGGACGGAGTATATTATGTACCTACATTTAATTTTGTCGAAATTCCCGCTCCATCAGATACGGGCAAAATTACTATAACATTTAAAAAAGAACTGTCGGATCGGCTGCTGACACTCTCTAGGAATTTAATAAAATTGAACTATATTTTGTTAAACAACAAACGATCATTTTCCTTATTTTAATCTGTCTGTGTTTGTGTCTGTGCCGGCTAATCGCCGGAATGGCTGGACCGATGTTGATGAGGCTAACATTGGCAGACATTTCTTTTCCCACCTGCTTCTATAAGGAATAGAGTTTACTAACTTAAAATGTGAAATAGTAAACAAGAATGGAAGGTGACTTGACTCATGAGGATAAAATAATTTTGAGCGATACCTATGGCTATTGGCAAATCCCGCCTGCGTAAGTGAGTAATATTTTTCCTTTTTGCGCAAATTAATACTCGTAAAAATACGTAAATAAATAGTGGATATCTAGATGGTTTAAGAGAGGATCCTGAAAGGATCTGTGACGGTAGAAGGATGATCTTCACCTAACTGCTTACAAGATAAAAAGTATTTAATGTAGAATTTTGCATGTGATAAATAAACCCTTAATGGTTAGCTTGAAAATTCCTGGCCCAGACTATCATTCTTTATTCTTAATCGATTTTAAACTTTGGCGATTTGTATACATCATACAATTTAATTTAAACGGGTCTTATTCGCGATATTTAATTAATTTAAGGTATAAATACCTATCTTTTACCAACGTTTCGGCCGTCTTACAACAGCCTTGGTCGCGGCAGGACTGATGTCATCTCAGCGTCGTCCTTGTGAAGCGCGGGTTTCGGCAGCTACCCACACTTGCTTTTTATTTTTATTTTTATCCGACCTGTCGGTACGTCGACACACAACACTTATGACGTCTACACACTGATGAGCTGTGTTACTGCGGCGGGGTTTACATTTGTTGATTACTGGATTCCAAGTTGTAGACAGTCTGTATCCATCTTCCCGGTTGAAATTTTTATGTTTTTTGATTTCAACCGCTTCACGTACTATCCTGGAGTAATAGTGACGATCGGTAGATAAGACCTTTGGTTGATGTAATTCGATCCAGTGGTTTGTTCCAGACTCCAACAAATGCTCAGCTATGGCAGACTTGTTAATTTGTCGGTTTTTTACAGCTGCGATATGTTCCTTGACCCTTTCAGCGATGGTCCGTTTGGTCTGTCCGATATAGGAACTACCACAACTGCAGTCGACCTTGTAGACGCCAGGTGTTTGTTGAGGAATGACATCCTTCGGGGTGCGCAGATTGTGTACTACCTTGGAGAGCGGACTATATACAGTCTTTATGGAGTATTTCTGTAGTACTGTTCCAACTTTGTCCGTCACTCCCTTTATGTAAAGCATGTAAGCCGGTACTCTGCTTACTTCTGGTTTACGGTCCTTCCTCTTCAGACGTTGTATCTTCTTGTTGAATCCGTTGCACCTAAGTACCTCCTGGACATGTGACAGCTCACTGTTCAAATGTTCAGGGTCACAGAGGTCATACGCTCTGTTTACTAGTGAAGTTACTACGGATTCCAAGTGTCGCGGGTGATGATGCGAGTAAGCGTTGAGATACCTATCTGTGTGTGTCGGTTTTCTATAAACGGTGTGTCCCAAGGTACCGTTTTCCCTCACTGTCACTTTTACGTCGAGAAAGGGTAACGACCCGTCTGCCTCCATTTCAAATGTAAACCTAATATTAGGGTGTATGGAGTTTAAGCTATTTGCGAACTGTTCTACATCTTGCTTGTCGCCCTTCATGATACAGAATACATCGTCGACATACCTCTTCCATAGCTTTACATTTGATGCATGCATCTGTGACCCTGAACATTTGAACAGTGAGCTGTCACATGTCCAGGAGGTACTTAGGTGCAACGAATTCAACAAGAAGATACAACGTCTGAAGAGGAAGGACCGTAAACCAGAAGTAAGCAGAGCACCGGCTTACATGCCTTACATAAAGGGAGTGACGGACAAAGTTGGAACAGTACTACAGAAATACTCCATAAAGACTGTATATAGTCCGCTCTCCAAGGTAGTACACAATCTGCGCACCCCGAAGGATGTCATTCCTCAACAAACACCTAGCGTCTACAAGGTCGACTGCAGTTGTGGTAGTTCCTATATCGGACAGACCAAACGAACCATCGCTGAAAGGGTCAAGGAACATATCGCAGCTGTAAAAAACCGACAAATTAACAAGTCTGCCATAGCTGAGCATTTGTTGGAGTCTGGAACAAACCACTGGATCGAATTACATCAACCAAAGGTCTTATCTACCGATTGTCACTATTACTCCAGGATTGTACGTGAAGCGGTTGAAATCAAAAAACATAAAAATTTCAACCGGGAAGATGGATACAGACTGTCTACAACTTGGAATCCAGTAATCAACAAATGTAAACCCCGCCGCAGTAACACAGCTCATCAGTATGTAGACGTCATAAGCATAAGTGTTGTGTATCGACGTACCGACAGTTCGGATAAAAATAAAAATAAAAAACAAGTGTGGGTAGCTGCCGAAACCCGCGCTTCACAAGGACGACGCTGAGATGACATCAGTCCTGCCGCGACCAAGGCTGTTGTAAGACGGCCGAAACGTCGGTAAAAGATGGGTATTTATACCTTAAATTAATTAAATATCGCGAATAAGACCCGTTTAAATTAAATTCTTTATTCTTCTTTCAGTGCCTCTCCAACTAGTGGAGAGGCACTGAAAGAGGTTGGTCGTTAGCTCCGTGTACTTCTTCTTGTCTTTAGCGAGGCCGAACAGCTCGGCAGCGCTCGCGATCCCCGTCCACTCCCTGATGTTGTGGAGCCAGGATTTATTTCTTCGCCTGACCTTTCTCTTTCCAGCGACTTTGCCCGTCATTATGAGTTGCAACAGTCCATATCTATCGTGTAGGAGCACATGGCCCAAGTATGCAACTTTTCTCTTTTTGAAAGTCCGTAGGAGCTCTCGTTTCTTCCCAATACGCCGCAAGACTTCCTCATTCGTGACTCTCTGAGTTCAACTGATGGCAAGCATTCATCTGTCCCACATCTCAAATGCTTCTTAGTTTTTTCTGAGTTCTTCCTTAATTGTCCAAGCCTCGCATCCGTACAAAAGTATTGGCCAGACGTAGCACTATAAGAGACGCAAGGGGATCTTCAGGTTACGGTTAAGAGTATATAAAAAAAAAAATTAAATGTTCTTATGTATTTATGTACATATTGGACGTTCTATCTGACTGCCTCGTTGGTCTCGCGGCATAAATGTGCGCGTGGGATTGGGAGGTCTCGGGTTTGATTCCCGGGTCGGGCAGAGTGTTATTGGATTTTTCCGGTAGGAAATTCTCAGTAGCAGCACGGAGTCTGGTCATGTGCCGGGTAACGGCAATAGGCTCGCCCCCTATTACGTGGGACCCAAAAATTCATGGCGAAATGTGGGTGTTATATTACACCTCTGCTTACCCCTTCGGATATACAGGCGTGAGTCTATTTAATTAATTTTGGACGTTCTATATCAACCGAAATTGTTAATAATGCATCCAGTTTTCGTACTACATCATCCCGTTCCTTCCCTAGTCATTTTATCATACTCGGGATAGGCAGCAACTTACCTTATCAATTTGTAGCGCTCATAGCGAGACTTGGCTTGCCGTTCGTAACAGATCAGCAAAGTTAAGCAACGCTTGCACAGGTCGCCACTTGGATGGATGACCGTGTGTGGCATTTACATCTGAGCGTTACCGTGCTTCGGAGGGCACGTAAAGCTGTCGGTCCCGGTTCTTGTCTAAGGATCGTTAGGCCATGTCGGAGGCCTTCGGGCGGGCTGAAAACTCCGACACCAGAGTTGGTCACACACTCACATTGAAAAACAAACAAACCTAGTTATAAAAAATAGCGTCTATAAACATTAGGCTGATCTATACTTCCCGTGACCAGAAGGCTGGCTCATAGAACATAAGCATTGCCAAACTTGCCATGCGAGATGGCAATACGGGCAGTCTTCTGGGCACGCTGCCGGTCGACAGCGATGCGGATTCAATCTTTTACCTAATTTTATAAACTAGTCGATGTAGACAGCGTTTAAATAGGCTTGTGTCCTAAAATGTAATTAGCGATTGATTCGTTCCTTTATTAGATGTTAAACTGAAATAGCTGATTTTTCTTCAAACATCGATCAGCAACATTACTAATTACGGCTTTTTAAAAACCTTTTTGAATTTGACACGAAAACGCTGTAAACCATCATGGCGGTTGAGTGATATCACAAAGTCCAAAACAAAACAAACCGTGAATGAAGTCTGGTCTGAAGTACCTACTTTTATTTTGTTATATTCAATTCAATTCAATTTTGATTTAAAATGGCTCCATCGTTCACCGATGATTTTGCCAATGTCAGGGTGGAACAAGAGATCAAAATAAATTACTTATTAAAAAAATTAAAAAAATAACTATTGACCGGTACTAGTAGCTATGGTTTCTCTTTGGAGGGCCAAATCTCTGAAAAGGGACAACACAGATATTAGTAATATACATATATGTCTAGACAAACTTAAATGATAAGATATATTCCTGTTAATAGGGAAACAAAGGGAAGTAGACGTGAAGGGGCAGGGGCCTAGATTTTAATTTTGTTTAAGAAAATGAATTTGTATAAAATTTTAATAAGGGGTGTGTGAGCTAATGACAAGAGGAAAGGTACGTTTACGGGTCGGGGAATGTTTTTAGGGAGGAGGTCATACAGAGGAGTCACTAACCTTGGACATGAGAAAAACATATGTTCTAGTGTGCCCTCATCCAAGCCGCATTCGCAAATGGAGTGATCTCTAACGCGGATCTTAGCCAGGAATACTGGAGAACAAACAAATCCCAAGCGCATACGTATTATAACAGATGTAGCCAATTTATTTATATATTTATGTTTATTAAACCAAGGTTTTGAGGGGATGGTAGGTTGGATGGAACCATAAAATTTACCTTTGACTAGTTTGGAAGTCTGCCACAAGTCGTTCCAAGATCTAGCCAACGAATGGTGAATCTCAGAGCGTAGGTCACGTGTATAGCAGATGTTATATGAAAGACAGCCAGATTCGGCCGCTGCTTTAGCACAGTTGTCCGCAAACTCGTTGCCTGTTATGCCTGAATGGCTAGGGATCCACGCTAAGGCTACTTCTATACCGGCCAAGTGACATCTATATAATGTTGCTCTAGTTTGGAGGGTGATTGGGAAGGAATCGTGGGATTTAAAGGGATTTTTTAATAAAGCAGCAAGGGAGCTCTGGGAGTCGGAGAGAATTAGCGCCTTATTCAGGTTATGTGATTCAACGTACTTGACTGCTTCCAATAAGGCGATAGACTCTCCTGTAAAAATGGAACATTGCTGGGGAATCTGAAAGGAAAGGATGATTCGGAATTTAGGGAGCCAAACTGCAGAAGCTACTGAAGAACCATTAGTTTGCTTCGAGGCATCAGTATATAGTGTCACCCAGTCGGCCCAATCATTAGACAAAATATCCGTTAGCTTGAGGTTGGCTTGACTGCAGTTCTTGCCAATACCGAAGTCAAGGTAAATTTTAGGTTGGAAGATTAGGGAATGAAATTCTATCAGAAAGAGAGGGTTAAGAGAAGATTGAAAAATGGGAATGGACAAGTCCTGGAATTTTCTGAGAGAAACTATGAGACGCGGAGGGTCCTTGTGAGACCAATAAGAGGAAGAAGAGATTAGGGGCGCTAGGGAGTGGAGAATAGGGAGAAGGGGATGAGTGTTGGTTTGGAGGACGTTGAATAAAAACCTGTCCGCCAGGAATTGGCGGCGAAGGTGAAGGGGAGGGTCTAGGCATTCAACCTGCAAAGCATTGATCGGTGAGCATTTCATAGCACCGGTTATAATGCGTAAGCATTTGGACTGGATCTTTTCCAGCTTGGACAGTGCAAGTTTGTTGCAAGGTTCAAGCAGGAAACCCGCGTAATCAAAATGACTGCGAACCACAGCGTTGTATAAAAGCCTTTGGCAAACGGGGTGGGAACCCTAACGAACCCCTGAAAGGGCCCGCATGACATTCACACCCCTCTCGCCTTTCCGCTCAATGTAGTGCAGGTGATGGACGCCTGACAGTTTGGAGTCGAGGATGACACCTAAGAATTTGACGTGATCGTCAAGGGGAATGGTTTCAGCACCTATGGAAAGCTGGATGGGGGGGATGGAACGTTTGCGAGAGAAGATAACGGCTTTACATTTAGGAATCGAAAGGGAGAGGTTATAGTCAAGAAGCCACTGGTTTAAATAGAACAACGCGGAGTTAATACGGGTTGAAGCTTGTGTAAGGGAAGGACAAGAAAGATAAAGGACAATGTCATCTGCATACTGGAGGATATTACAAAAGGAGGAAACAGTAAGGTCTAGGTCGTGGGTATACAGATTATAGAGGATAGGACTTAGCACTGAGCCCTGTGGAAGACCTTTCCATACGAGTCGAGGGGATAGGAGGATGCCCTGGTGACGAATGGATATCGAACGGCACATCAAAAGGTTGCATATGATGTTGATCAGTCTCTCGGGGATACTCAGCTGGTGCATTTTCTGCCTGAGTAGCGGAAGCTGGACGTTATCATAGGCTGCCGAAATGTCAAGGAACACACCGATAAGTTGTTCATTTTTGGAGAAAGCAACCCGTATTTCAGAGGCAAAGATACTTAGGCTATCCAAAGTACCTTTGCCTTTTCTGAAACCGAACTGTGAATTGGACAGTATGCGTCTGTTTTCCAATATCCATTCGAGACGATTCTTGACCAGGTTTTCCAGGATTTTGGCTAGGACTGAGGAAAGGGCTATAGGTCTATAGGAAGATGGGTCCTTTGGATTTTTGCCTGGTTTGAGGATAGGGATGACAATTTGTGATTTCCAGGAAGCTGGGATTTCGCCTGACAGAAAGAAGGAATTCAGTAAGTTAAGGAAGAAGGACTTGCTGGAGTTCGAGGACTTGCAAATAAAGGAGTATGGGATACCGTCTATACCAGGAGAGGAGTCACGAAGGTGATCAAGAGCACAGGTGAGTTCGGCAAAGGAGAAAGGTGCGTTCATGGGATCTGGTGAGTGAGAAAGTAAGGGGGGAGTAGGAGTGGGTGAGCATTCTAATTCAGGAACGTAGGGAGGGGCGAGATTGCATTGGAAGTCATGGATAAAGGAGTCAGGATCGTTTGATGTTATGTTAGGATCCTGGAGACTATTTCGGAAAGTCTTAATCCTTTTCCACACGAGGGAGAGCGGGGAGCGAGGGTTTAAGGATTCACAAACATTCCGCCAACCTTGGGACTTTTTTGTGGACAAGAGCCTTGATGTGGAGGCTGCGGTTTTTTTGTAGGCAAGGAAGTCGGTCATGTTAAGGGATGAAGTAAACTTGTTCTCCGCCGCCCTGCGGGACCGAACGCTAGCTGAGCATTCAGAGTCCCACCAAGGCGGAGAAGAAACCAGTCTGCGGGAAGGGGATTTCATTGGGATAGAGGAATCGGCGGCAGATAATAGGGCAGAGGTAAAACGGTCGTACAAGTCTAGGGAATTGGAAGGATCCACGGGGGGCAGTAAACTGAGCTCAGAATCCAGCACTGTGGCAAATTGATCCCAGTTTGCAAGTGGAAGACGGTATTTGAGGAGAGGTTGGAAGTTGAGAGTCATTGTGGGGGGAGTAGATGATTGTACAAAAGAGACTAGGATTGGGAGGTGGTCACTACCAAAAGAATTTGGCAGAACCGACCAGGCTAGACGGGAAACTAAGGCGGGTGAGGCGAATGAAAGGTCAGGCACACTGGGATTCTGTGTTGGGGAGACTCTTCGGGTAGGGTTTCCATCATTTAAAATACACAGGTAAATGCTGTCCAGGAGGTCAAGTAAAGAAGAAGAGGAGGGGTCGTTAGAGTGTGATCCCCACAAGGTATGTCGGCAATTGAAATCACCTAACACCACTATGGGGGGAGGAACCGAGGAAAGAATGGAAGAGGTTAGAGATGATAGCAGAGTTTGGATGGGGAATGTATACAGAGACATAGGAGACATGTGCCACTCTGGCAGCGACAACATTTAGGCCCGGGATATGGGTGGGTAGGGGGATTTGGGAAAATGTGATACATCTATTGATCAACAGAGCGCAACCCGCGAATCCATCCTCTCTGTCGTCACGGAGGCATGAAAAGCCTGGGACCCTAAAGTGGGACCCCGGCCTCAACCATGTCTCCAAGACCGCAAAGACAGCTGGCTTGTAGCGGTTGATCAAGTAGATAATATCATACTTGTTGCGCCTAATGCTTCTACAATTCCATTGAAGGACTTGGAGATCCATTAGACAACTTATTACGAGAAATAACAGAAAGTAAGTGTTCTACAAGAACAGAGACATTGTTCGGTAAGGTGTCTGAAAACTTTGAGAGCATGTTTATTAAAGAACATAACAAAAGCTCAATAAGGTTGTCATTGGGAGTAGGAAGAGGAGTGGTCTCAATGAAGGGGGGGTAGGCACAGCCATTGGCTTGGGTTGAGGAGGGAGTAGCTGTAATAGCATTGTGGGCTTGGACGTCATAGGACTTTCCAAGTTCTGGTCTAGAGCGAGGAGGTAAAAATACTGTTTTTTTGTAGGAAGTTGTAGGGGTAGTAGGCTGGGGTGGTGGGGAGAAAGGGGCACGGTTTTCAGCTTGGGAGAAGAGAGGAGGAGACTGTGGAGTGGCAGCGACATCAGCATAAGCACGTCTGGATTGCGGAAATCTGACCGAAGCTTCCATATAGCTTATATTCTCCTGGGACATAACCAGTTTTATTGATTTTTGCCTAGAGTGCTCAGGGCACTGGCTGTCAATTGCTGTGTGTCTGCCCCCCCGGCAGAGGAAGCAAGACACCTCAGATTCAGCGACTGTGCAGGTCTCTCCAGAGTGGGGTTGGGAGCACTTGAAACAACGGGCTTGAGATCGACATTGAGCAGCTATATGGCCGAAACGGCAGCATTTCCTGCATTGTATGGTGGGAAGGTGGTAGGTGGATACAGGAAGGGAAGCGTTGTAGCAGAACACTTTCTCGGGAGTGATTGTCCTAAGAAAGTTAAGACAACGGAATTAGAAGGGATCCAGGTAATTTGGGAGTCTTTTTTGGATTTGACATTCAAGCGCCGAGCCCTAATCACTTCTCCACAATTAGACGGGGTAATAATGCCAGAGACGAGTTCCTCCAGGGTCCAATCGGTCGGGATATCCTTAACCATACACCCATACGGGCGATTTGAAATTTTGGAATATGTGCTTTATATTTGTTTGTTCCCAGGAGGCTGAGTTCCAGGAACTTGTTTGCATCGGTGGCCGCTTTAAATTCGATAGAAATCCTGTTCCGACCCAGGTTTTTAATTCCTCCTTCTTTAATACCAGGAATGTTATTTGAATGAAGGAATTGGGCAAATTTCAGTATTTTAAAAGAATAGCCGGCGGTTGGATCTGGTTCTGCCCTTAAAACATATACTGCGAATGGGCCCTTATCTGTGTCCGAGTATTTAATTTGGTTTTCTGTTTCGTAACCGGGCTTAATGTATATAGTTTGGACAGATTCAGCTGGGGTGCGGGTTTTCTTTGGCTCTGTCGGAGAACCAACGTCAGCCGGTCTCTTTAGAGGTTTATTTATATCAAGAGACGGACCTCCGCCCCCATCCGGGGGCTCATCAACCTCCATGTCCAAGATTAGTGAGCTATAACAGTTAAACTTACCACAATACAAAAATTAGTAACAGACCACCACACAACACAACACAACACAAACAAATAGATTTGATGCCAGAAGCAGAAACAAATCGCGTGGAGAACGAAAAGATAACCTAAAAGCGTGTTTCTAAGTCACTCTTCAACCACCCAATCTCTTTTGTTATATTCGATTTGACAGGTAGAAAGTTTGACGGTTTAGTTGTATTTACTACTAAATTGTCAACAACATGAATGGCGGACGTACTGTCTGACGTAATGCTCTCTGATTGGTGTTAACTGTCACAAGACTAAATACGTTATTTTTAGTTTTAGAATCCTAAAAATAACATAATTCTTACCTTTTTTTAATAAATAATAAACTTTATTGACATCTTAAAATCATAATGAATCTATAGATACTACAACCAAACCGATTTATTCTTAGTGGTTACTAGCCTATTATATCACATTTTATAACATTCCTTTCAAAGAAAACCATTTAGCACGATAAATTCCCATAACAACTGGAGAACTGAGAAAGACTCGAGTGTATAATAACCTCATTATAGATAATTTCATAAGAGGTATTATTTACAATTACGTATGCGTTAAGATAAGTAATATGTTTCGTGATAATCACGTGCCCTTCACTAAGACATGAATGATTCCGATTATATCATGGCGACAAATCGGGGATTAGAAATTTGTCGCTGTCTTTTTGTTGTCAGTAAAGATATGGACTGTCTGGCTGACTAAGTAAAGATAATGTTGTGAATTGGAAAAATGGTTTGCTTTCATATAAAATCATGATCAAGGTGTAAATGCCCTGTCTCTAGCGGTATTCCGGTTCTTTAGGTATGCCCGCTAATGGTGAACGCACACTTATCCGAGCCGAACGCGTCGAACGCGTCGAAGGAAACGAATTATAGAATTCTTTATATGAAATCTCATGAAACCTCGCACACTTGTCCGCGTCGAATCGTCCGAATCTGGAAGCACCTCAGAAATCCTCGAAGAATTCGAATGACGTCATCAGATTCGGCGCGGTTAGTGCGGTCGATTCGTCCGATGCGCTCGCATTCTATCAGTTGGGTATGACAGAGCAACGCACGAGTACTATATCCGCATTGTTTCTTCATCTTCCATTAATAAAGCACTGATAAATAAAAACCTCGTATCACAATTCACATGCAATAACAGTGCGACAGGCGTAAAGGAAATGGAAACCATTTGTTCGATGCGCTCGATTCTTTCGGCGCGGTCGATTCTTGCTAATGTGCGAGGCCTCCTTGACTTCGATTCGTTCGACGCGTTCGGCTCGGATAGGTGTGCGTCCACCATAAGCGAGCTGCGTTAAAACCGTATGATTTGGGACAAGCGCCCGGTGACAACTTGTATAAGAATGTGATAGTTTCTTCTGGAATGTGATCTTCGTTGTCAGGTGTTGATTTGTCAGTTTCCACCATGCAAGCCTGAAGTGGGATTTAAAAGTTGCTTGGTAAAGTTTTATTTTTTACTAGAGGACGCCAGCAGCTACGCCTGCACATTTTTTTAAATTTATCTGTTTTGACCGATCCCGTAGGTATTTCGGGAAATCCCTTCTTAGTGCACCCCTACAGTCTCCAAGGAACATATGTGCCAAATTTCAGCTTCCTGCGCCCAGTAGTTTTGGCTGTAGCTTGTCTGTCAGTCAGTCAGTAACGCAAGGAACACAAGGAAAAATACATTCACAATCTTAATATATAAAATATATTAAGATTGTGAATGTATTTTTTGAGAATCTCCCAGGGGTTAAAACCGCCCCCGAGAGGAGTTTATTGTGACATAGGGCGCGTTATTTCTGCTATTTGATACAGAACGGGTATTCCGGTTACATCCAATACTTTCGCCTAAGAGCCCGGATACAGCGCACTAGTCTTGCTAGATTGACAGCCTATTGGTTTTTTGACAGAGCGACTGCCGTCTGACCTCCCCAAGCCAAAGAGCACAGGCTCAGATACTCATTTCTTATGGGCGCTCTGATGACAAATTTTCTGTGAGCCAAATTGCCGCTTGGCGGCGTGGCAGTTGCGCTGTGACAGCTGTCTCTACGAGAGCAAGAGAGACGAACGTTCCCTCTGTGTATCTTAACTACGAGAGCAAGAGAGACGGAGAACGACGCCAACTACGAACTAAACTGGAGACAGTCTCCACTTGGAATCGGCAAGAAATGCGCTTCTATGTAAATCTGTATTCATTGCCCAAGCCAAAGGGCGATATTCCATGGCTTAGACCAGGGTCGGTATATCCATGTAGGTGTCAATAGTCCCCATAACGACGAAAAGGGTCTTCATGCCAACCGAGACCGATAAACACTCGTCGGTGACTCACGAACGGCTAACATGCTCTCCGAGGCACGGGGCAAGTGATAATTCATAATAAACACACATTGTGTTTCCTACATTAAATAAAACAAAGTTTTATAACCTTATGTTGTTGGAATCGAATCCACAACATTACGTAAAACATCATGAAACATCTTTGGTGCCGTTCATAGTTTTCACACGAAGAAACATTCCACCAAGATACGTAAACATTTACCACATTAGTTATTTCTATTAACTATAAGGACTTAAGACGCTGACAACAGCCAAATGGCAAAAAAGACTTGTCTCAAACAATTTTTTGCTAAATCTATAAAGTTTGTATGGTGACGGATTAAGAATACGAAATGTCACCACCCCATATCATATCGTAAGAGCCGACAGAGGGAGCATATTATGCAGAGAACAACACAGTAAGAGAAGGAAAACCTGATACAAACCCTATACCAACCCGTTTGGCCAGCGTGGTATAGTAGGCCAATTCCTCCTTTCAAAGGAGAGGTCTAGTCCAGCAGTGGACTGTTAAAGGCTGATGATGATGATGATGATATAAAGTTTGTGACGGCAGAACAAATATATGTTGATCTTGAACATATTTCTGAGAACCCTGTTGTATTCAAAACACGTTTTTGAAAAGTTTTCTCGATACAAAAAATTTTTAAACTAAAATATAAAAGTGACAATGCCCATTTCAATGGACATAGCGCAATGGAAGAAAGACTGGACGCTGCCTGTACCTTGTCTTCTTCCCGTACCTGTAAGGAGTCTGGGTGTTTTTTTAACGGTAACACCACATTCTCCGGCTCGGATTTCTCCCAGAGTCGAAGATCCGAAAGCTTTTTTCCTCCTGGTAACAAAAAATAAACAAAAAGGTATAGCAATGGGGCTTATTTATGTATAGTAGCACTCATAGCGAGTCTTGGCTTGCCATTCGTAACAGATCGGTAAAGTTCAGCATAGCTTTCACAGGTCACCACTTGGATGAGTAACCGTGTGGCATTTACGAGTACATCTGAGCGCTACCGTGCTTCGGAGGGCACGTAAAGCTGTCGGTCCCGGTTCTTGTCTAAAGATAAGGATTGTTAGGGCCTTATCATACTAGCGGTTTGGGAGCGGTTGCGGATCGAAGCGGACGCGCAGCGAATGCGTCGCGAACACGCCGCGGCTGCGCAGCGAGGACGCCGCGGAGGCGTGGCGAATACGTTACGTTTTCGTCGTGTGTTTGTAGCAAATTATCAACGTACAGTACATCCAGTAACTAAATGGATTCCGACGAGGAAACACTGCTGTTGGCTTTATTACTTTTACTCGTTGCATGACGCTTTTTACTCGTCGCGCGACGCTTTTACTCGTTGTGCGTCCGCAACGAATTCGTTGCGCATGCGCGGCGTGTTCGCTGCGAGCCCGTAACGAATTCGTTGCGCGTCCGCTCCGCCCCGCAACCGCTCCCAAACCGCTAGTATGATAAGGCCCTTAGGCCATGTCGGAGGCCTTCGGACGGTCTGAAAACTCCGACACCAGAGTTGGCCACACACTCACACGAAAAACAAACAAGTAGGTAGGTAAGTATTACGTAGGTATACTTATGTTTTTTCGGTACATGTCCGCAACACGTGCGATAACGTTATGTGCATATTTTATTATCAAAGTATGATAAGTCACAATTTTAAACATGTGCACTTAAAATAATTATCATCGTCAATCAGTCTGGGTTTTTAAATATGATAAATGATTTGGCATTAATTAATATTCTAGTAATATTATCACTGGTACAGTCCCGTGGCAAGAGGAAGTTTTTGGGACTCATGGTTCTCTTACAGCATTTCGCAGTCCACTGCTGAACTTAAGACTCTCCTTGTTTGTTTCACAGTAGTACTGTAAGTTAGGTTTATGAATTGATTTCTCATAAAAAACTATACAGTTTTACTTATAATGAGAACAATTTTATGCTTACTAATTATTATGCCAGCGTGTTGTAAACTTAAATAATTCTAACTAATACATACATACATAGACTCACGCCTGTTTCCCGGAAGGGTAGGCAGAGACTACGGAACGCCATTTGCAACGATCCTGACATATCTATCTTGCTTCATTCACTCCCATCAGATTCCTCATGCATGCTCTTCTGTTCAGGGTGCTTCTAACCTGTCCTGTTTTTAGGATGTCTCCAATCTGGTTAGAGAACGTCCGCCTAGGTCTTTCCCTTCGTCCTGTCCCTTCCACACTTCCTTTATATATCATAAATTATTATAAGTGGAGGAGGGTTTTTAAAGATAACTAATACTAATTACTTAAATAATAACACAGCATAACAATGTTTTAAATCTGTATAAAATTACAAATTAATTAGTTATCTTCAAATACCCTCCTCCACTTAATAATTTATGATATATAAAGGAAGTAGGTAACTAGGTATAGCTGTCTACCAATATTATCTACTAATCTACTCCATTGTGTAAACATTTATTTAAGTTAGAACATTAAAGTAACATAATTTATAAGCAGCATATAAGTGAAGCTTAATCTAATCTAATCTAACACAAAAACCATAAAAACAAATTTAGAAAGTGAAAACATATTCCTTTAACTTTCTCTTAAATGTACTAAACAGTTCGCATTCCTTGATATTATTTGGTAATTTATTGTACAGCTGCACTCCCACAAACAACTTCACCAGAAGAACTACATCGAGGGTGTCATCAAATCCGCATCTCGGAAACTCGGAGTCCTGAACAAGGTGAGGAGGTTTTTCACGCCGGAGCAACTGTTATATAAGACCCAGGTTCGCTCCTGCGTGGAATACTGCTCTCACCTTTGGAATGGCTCCGCTCAGTACTTATTGGACGCCCTCGATAGGTTGCAGCGGCGTGCTGTCCGTATCATCGGGAATCCAGAGGCCACTAAGACTCTTGAGTCACTGCAATTACGCAGAGACGTGGCCTCAATGGCTGTCTTCTACCGCATCTATCACGGTGAGTGCTCCGAAGAGCTCTTTCAACTAATCCCACCCTCTCCTTTCCTATCCCGAACGACACGTGCTGGGTTGAGGTGCCACTCTTACACGGTAGAACAGATACCGTCACGCACCAAACGGTTCGGCGCCTCTTATCTCTGCCGTACCATTAAGATGTGGAACTCTTTACCAGTCCACGTGTTTCCCTCCACCTATGATCTCGGGTCCTTTAAGCGGGGCGTGAAAAAGCTTTACTAAAGGCCCTCAAGGTGAGGGCCATCATGCCATAATGCCATGCTGGCTGCTGGGATGATGGCCATCACTATGGGACTTCACTGACTGCTTAACATCAGGCAGCATGGAGTCAATTTGTTCGGCAGAGCAAAAAAAAAAAACGGAATAGACTTCTTCCCGTAATTAGTCCGACGCTGTGACAGCTGTAGCTTATGTTTATTTCGCAGATAGTGCGTTGATCCCCCCGTGGGATCTCCACCTTGTCGTGGTGGGAGGGCTTAGTAACCGTGGATTTGATTTTCACCCACGGTGAAGCTAAGCGGGATCCCAGGAGGGGACGCTCCACGTGGGCTTGCGTGAGGCCTGCGTAAGATGCGTCCATAGTTGCGGGTGCGGGGGACAGTTCTGTCTGTCCCTCGCAGTCGGGTGCGGTCGCGGGAGGAGAGGCGTGTCAGTGTTGCGTTGCCGCGCGCCCTAACTCCCGCGACCAAATGGGGGCGCACCATCGTTGCGTCGCGGTGCGACCGCATAGGAAGAGGAGATGCGGTGTTGCGTTGCCGTCCTCCCTGTCCTCTGCGGCCCCTGGGTGTTTTGGCGGCGGAGCCCAACACCTTCATCCGCCGCCAAGGGGGTTTCGTTCGAGGCACGCCTATATGGAATGTGTATTAATTTTTCTTATGAGAATACATGTGGCATAAGTGTATGTCGGCGATACGCCGGGGTTATGGTGTCCAGACTCCATTATAATAAAAACACTCACGTAATATTACTTGGTTAATTTTTAGACGATTTCTAGCACAGAATTGAATTGAAATGTGACCTACAGTCCTTTTTACCCGACTGCGCGACGCAAAGGAGGGTAATGTGTTTATCAGTCTATGTATGTATGTATGTATGTTTGTTTCTATGTGGCGTTCTAGAGACCAAATGCGTAGGCCGATTTTGATGATTCTTATGTCAATCGATTCGTCTTAACCTTGCGAGTGTCACTAAAGACATCACAGTAATCAAAATTCACCACAGCGACAACATGACGCCATATTGTCAAAATGAAAAAAAAATATGTCGATGAACTATGTCATGTGGGGTGTCGTTGAATAGGTATTTTAAAATCATCTTTAGGTTTCTTTTATCATTTTTCATTTTAAATAATAGTTTAGGATATATAACGATTTAAAGTTGTTTAACAAAACAATCATTCTCGCTAATGTTGTTACATATTGATTTCAGTTTTTACTTCAAGTATAAACGATAAACAAACAAAAAAAAACAATGATTAACTAAAAAGTATAAAATAAAAAAAAATATTTAAAGAAAAACAAAAAACCCACCTGCGTAAAAAATAATTTTAAAAAAATACGTGAAAAAAATAACTTAAATAAAAACTAAAAAGAAAGAAACAAGGCCATTAGTTTAGAATTCTAATGCAGAACAAAACGACTCACAGTAGGGGCCCATTCAAATTTTACCAATCAAATGTTCCCAAGAGGCCCCGACTGTGAGTCGTTCTGTTCTGCATTAGAATTCTAAACTAATGGCCTTGTTTCTTTCTTTTTAGTTTTTATTTAAGTTATTTTTTCACATATTTCTTTAAATTATTTTTTACGCAGGCGGGTTTTTTGTTTTTCTTTAAATATTTTTTTTTATTATACACTAACCGTCATTACACATAATATTTAACAACTGCCACTTCCTTTACAATATATAATTGAATTTACTATACAATTAATAATTAAATTTAAAAAAAAATCAACATTAATATTGTAATGAATTTTGCACAATACCAAATAATTTATTTTATACGAATAACAAATTTATTTTAATAACCAAACGCTGCTTTACAACATTGTCAACAGATGGCGCTATCAACAGGATGTAAATATAAGCGCATATTATTTATTACCGTAAAAATAAGTGTCAGAATAATGTTATTTAATACTAATTGATTTTACTTTGAAAGTTTCTGGAGTTATCTTAATAATTAAGCGATAAATTAAATAACCAATCTTTATAAAACAGTGAAGCAGTCGATACAGTGTCTAATATTCTAAAGTAGTGAAGTTCTCAGTTCTGTGTTCACAAATGGTTATTTAAATATCAAACTTAAATATTATTAACATCATTATATATTAATTTGCGCCCATTAGGTATGTACATTTGCTTAATATAAAATAATTAATTGAAGGATTTGGCGTACTACACCACGCTAGCTAGACGGGTTGGTATAGGGTTTGATATTGAGTTTTCCGTCTCTTCTCCAAGAGACAATATGTTTTATTTATTTTCCTTGGTCACCAATTACGACCCCACAGAATAATTATGAATCCAAGGATTCATAGGTGTGAAAGTGGACTCTAGAACTTGACGGCAAAGGTGTTAAGTAGATCGCAATCGGGACAAAGCTAGGATCATCAACATCAGCCCTTTACACTGTCCCACTGCTGGGCACGGGCCTCTTCTCACTACGACAAGGGTAAGGCCATAGTCCACCACGCTGGCCAACTGCGGGTTGGCAGACTTCACATGTCTTTCTAGAACATTATGGAGAACTCACAGGCATGTAGTTTTCCTCACGATGTTTTCCTTCACCGTTTAGCAAGCGATAATTAACTATTTAATACGCACTTAACTCCATAAAGTCATTGGTGCGTGCCGTGGATTCGAACCCGAGAGACCCTCTGCGTAGCAGTCTGTCGGTCTCTCCGCTCAGCTATCGCTGCCTAGTTAGGATGAAGATGATATATGTTAAGAAAAAGCTAATATTCTCTCAAATTTTGTTAGACCAGTATGCGGACCTCGGGCTCCAAGACAAAAATCGTGGATCCAACTGGGGTAACGCAAGGCGAAGATCTTAAAAACACAAACCAGACAACGTGCAATGCTAGATCGACGATGTATGTTTTATTTAATCTAACCTCTAAGGTCTTGAACACATTTCTATATCTATATAGATAAAATTGGAGTGTCTGTTTGTAATATTAAAATAACCGCTTTTTACTAAATTCATATGGATGTATACACGGTACATATACCGAAATAATTTTTTTTTCAATTCTTGTCCGTCTGTCTGTCTGTCTATCTGTCAGTCTATCTGTCTGTCTATCTGTTCTCGCTAATCTCTGGAAAGGCTGGGTCGATTTTGACGGGACTTTCACTGGCGGATAGCTGATGTACCAAGGAGTTACTTAGGCTATAAATTAACCGGGTACGCGAAGCAGGTCTCTCAGGTCGCGGGTGAATACGCGGAAAACAGCTAGTCATAGAATATGGTCATAGCTTTGAGATATAGTGGTCAGACGGCAGTCATTCAGTCAGAAGGAACGTTCATATTCGGTCAAATCAAAGATTTGACTAGAAAGTTGACACCAGGCTCTCGGGAAATTCTCGGATACAACTGTGCTACAGATCGGATAAGAAAGGACCGCGGATTCGAACTCAATACCTTCTGCAAAGCAGTCTGTTAGTATCTGCACTAGGCTATCGGTGCTTCAAGCCTTCCTCCTTTTATTGTCTATACACATAAATAAAGTTGGAGTGTCTGTTTGTACATACATACATACATAGACTCACGCCTGTTTACCCGAAGGGGTAGGCAGAGGCATATCAAACGCCCACTTTTCGCCAGTGTTTTGATCCCACGTAATAGGTGGCGAGCCTATTGCCGCTTATCGGGATATTTTGTTTGCCAGAGCCTCGTCCGTTGATCGGCAGGTGCACCACTTGCAGGTGAGGTTGGCTGTTGAACGCTGTTTGTAATATTAAAATAACCGCTTTTTACTAAATGCATATGGATGTATACACCGCGGTACCTACATTATACCGAAATGATTTTTTTTACTGTCTTTGTCTGTCTGTCTGTTTGTTTGTTCTTACTAATCTCTGGAACGGCTAGACCGATTTTGACGGGTCGTTCACTGGCGGATAGCTGATGTACCAAGGAGTAACCTAGGCTATAAATTAATCGGGTACGCGAAGTAGTTCCCTCAGGACGCGGGTGAAACTGCGGGAAACAGCTAGCTTTACAATAAGGTCTAATAAATATTGCAGTAAATGCACTTTGAGACCGCGAGTACAATGACCACATGATTGTTTATTTACCACCATAAAGCTGAATAAACATAAATACAATTTTATTATAGTAACAATTAACCTACATAACAGCGCGCTAATAAAGAATATTGCGATAGTATAGAACTTATTAGGTATTTTATCCTTAAAGTGTGAAACCAAACGAGCGAACAGTCATAGAGTGTATACGCATGATTTGTAAAAAACATTTTATAGTATACTAGAGGATACCCGCAGCTATGATCGCACATCTTTTTTAATTTAATCGTTTTTGGGGTTCCGTAGTCCACAAGGAACCCTTATAGTTTCGTCATGTCCGTCCGTCTGTCCGGCCGCAGCCTAGCTCAAAGACGCCTGGTGCTAGAAAGCTGATATTTGACATGAATATACACATAAGATATTGCAACAAAACTGTAGAATAAAATTTAGGAAAATATTTTTTAAGGGTATCTCCCCTACTGTAGTGGGGTTGAATTTTTTTTTGGTTGAGTACCCCATCATGTAGGGTATCATTGGATAGGTTTGAAAAAAATATTATTAGTTTGCTCAAATCATTTTTCGATCAAGTGATTGGTTTGTCAAATATCAAGCTTCGAAGTGAAAAAAATTGTTAGACTCAAGTGTCCCCGGGGCTAAACTATTAATTTGGAAGAGGTGAAAAAAATCACAAATGTAGTATATAATTATAACGAATTTAAAAAGAAAACTATCACGGCTAAGTAGATATCACTAGTTTACGAGTAATCGTCGGTTAACTTATAAATACTATTTCTGTGAGTTTACATTGGGCGCGCTGGCTTAATACGTACTTTGGTATGTAATGTACTACGGTAATACGTATGTATAGTAGTAGTATATCTTGGAAACCACATTTTATGTTTACAATACATAACTGGATACATACCTAGTATTTTTCTAAACAAAACTTAGGTTCTTATAATAATGTTATTAAAATTATTTTTTCAGCAAAATAAACAGTCGGATTTGTTGTACATTAATACCCTTTATCCGTGTGGTGACGGATTAAGAATACGGATTGTCACCACCCCATATCATCCCATGGGTGTCGTAAGAGCCGACAGAAGGAGCATATTATGCAGAAAACAGCACTGTAAGAGAAGGAAAACTTGATACAAACCCTATACCAACCCGTTTGGCCAGCGTGGTATAGTAGGCCAATTCCTCCTTTCAAAGGAGAGGCCTAGTCCAGCAGTGGACTGTAAAAGGCTGATGATGATGATGATGAATACCCTTTGCAGCAAGTCATTGTGGGCAACTACGGAACCCTACATTGCGCGTGGCCCGACACGCACCTGGCCGGTTTTTAGGGTTCCGTAGTCCACAATGAACCCTTATAGTTTCGTCATGTCCGTCCGTCTGTCCGTCCGCAGCCTAGCTCAAAGACGCCTGGTGCTAGAAAGCTGATATTTGACATGAATATAGACATAAGATATTGCAACAAAACTGTAGAATAAAATTTAGGAAAATATTTTTTTTAAGAGTATCTCCCCTACATATATAGTGGGGTTGAATTTTTTTTGGTTGTGTTGGGTACCTATAATGCATAGGCATAATAGGCTAGCGATGCGCGTAATGTCTGCGCGGACGCCACTGCGCAGCGCCCCGCACCCCGCACCCGCGCGCTCCGGTGCAAGTGTATTATTTGAAAGGCTTAACCTTGCAAAGAGAAAAGTGTGAATTCTTTAAGAACGAAATCAGTTATTTGGGTTACGTAATAAATAAAGACGGGTTAAAAAAATCTTCAGAAAAAGTTTTAGCCATTGAAAAAGCTCCAGTACCCACGGATGTTGGCAAACTTCAATCATTTTTGGGGTTAGTAAACTACTACCGTAATTTCGTACCTAAGGCGTCCGAAATCCTTAGTCCCTTATACGACCTTCTGAGAAAGGATGTTAAATGGCATTGGTCTGACGAACATCAAAAAGCGTTTGTCGAAATTAAAAAACATTTAATGTCGGATCAAGTGTTAACACATTTCAACCCATCTGCAAAGTTAATCCTCACAGTGGACGCTTCACCTAATGGTTTAGGTGCGATATTATCGCAAATCGACAAAGACGAATGTGAGCGTCCTATTTCGTTTGCATCCCGCACTCTAAACTCAGCCGAGAAGCGCTATTCACAAATTCAAAAAGAGGCTACGGCCATTATTTTCGGAATTCGACGATTCCATCAGTATTTATACGGTAAGTCAGACCCGTTTATCCTTCGCACAGACCACAAGCCATTAATCTCGATTTTTGGACCACACAAAGGTATACCGGAAGTTTCGGCTAACCGACTGCAAAGATACGCTTTATTTCTCAGTGCTTATAATTATACAATAGAATACGTACGTAGTGAGAATAACAGCGCGGATTATCTATCCCGAGCTAGTCTACCCGACGATATTGATAAACGGTCAATGACCTCGGACCGAGAGGGCGGGAAAAACGCACAACACGCGGCTGCAGCCGCTGCTCCCATTGACCGCGCTTCGTATGTTCACTTCGTGATAGACGGTCACATGCCAGTAACGCGGGACGAACTTCGTAAGGAAACCAGCCGAGATGTTATCTTGACAAAAGTTGTTAATTTCCTCCACAAGGGATGGCCAAGAAGCCTTACAGACGTAAATTTAAAGCCGTTCCACGCGTGTAGGAATCAGCTATCATATGAGGACGGATGTATCATGAGAGGGCATAAAATAGTTTTACCCGAAGTTTTAAAAAATAAAATATTGAATGAACTTCACACTTCCCACCTGGGAATCGTAAAAACAAAAGCCGAAGCTCGTTCTAGGTTTTGGTTTCCGGGTATTGATAAGGAAATTGAAACGATGATCAACTCGTGTAGTGTTTGTATTCATTTACGACCTACCCCTCCGCGGGCCCCGCTCGCCCCTTGGCAATACCCACCGCGACCATTCCACCGCGTACACATAGATTTCTTGGGTCCGTTAGATAATAGATATTATCTCATTGTAGTAGATGCGTACACGAAATGGGTGGAAGTTTACGATATGTGTGGTACAACGACCTCATCAGCGGCAGTAGAGAAACTATACGAGTTTGTTTCAAGGTTTGGGTTACCAAATACTATTGTTAGTGACAACGGCACGGCTTTTACGTCACAGGATTTTAAACGCTTTTGCTCAGTTAACGGGATTGAGCACGTGACATCACCGCCTTATAATCCAGCGAGCAATGGTCAGGCCGAAAGCTATGTAAAGATCGCCAAGAGAGGTATAAAAGCATGCATTCTATCGAGTGACAGCCAAAAAGACAGAAGACTCAAACTATTAAAATATCTCTTTGATTACCGGAACTCAATACATTCTGTCACAGGTTTCTCTCCGGCACAATTAGTTTTTGGACACAAGTTGAGATCAAGGTTAGATCTATTGTCGTCTAAACCATTGTCGTCGTCCTCAAACGCGTCACTGGACAGTGTAATAAAATCAAAGCAGTGTTCGCAGAGTAAATACAGTGGTGGCAAAAATAAACAATGTTTTAAACACGGCGATGAAGTGCTGTTCAAAAAGTTTAGTTTAAATGGTAAATTCACATGGTGCAGAGGCACAATAAGAGACAAAATTGGTAGAGTTCTTTATTTAATTTACGATCCTCTAACAGGAAATGTGTTAAAAAGACATAAAAACCAAATCGTGTTATATAAGGGCTACGCCAATGCACAACAAAATGGGACATCTGGGGGTGCCACTGAAGTGGAAGACCATAGTGACGATGACGACGACAGCATGTTACCAGCGGCATCACTGAGCCTCCAACCCGCACCTCAAATGGATGAGGTGGGGGAGGGGAGTCAGGTTACTAGTACGACGCCACCAGCGACACCGCCCTCGCCGCCCAGACGTTCCCAAATGTCATTGCGGCAGCTCCCAAGGGTTGACTACCGAAGTCTTGCATTGGGCAAGGATAATTAAGATTTTTATGTTTAACTAATAATATTAAGATTATTGTACTCGTACCTATAGCTAATAATATTAAGATTTTTATGTGTAGATATATTGTATCTTCTGACTAGATTTAAGATTTTTATTATTGTATTATCTATCTTCGAAATAGGGTGGGGAGATGTTGGGTACCTATAATGCATAGGCATAATAGGCTAGCGATGCGCGTAATGTCTGCGCGGACGCCACTGCGCAGCGCCCCGCACCCCGCACCCGCGCGCTCCGGTGCAAGTGTATTATTTGAATAATAAAGCGTCAGTGCGTTTCCGGCTAGCTGTCGTTTTACTTGTCCCGTATCCAACAGGTTGAGTACCCCATTATGTGGGGTATCATTGGATAGGTTTTAAAAAAATATTATTAGCTTGCTCAAATCACTTTTCTATCAAGTGATTAGTTTGTCAAATATCAAGCTTTGAAGTGAAAAAAAATTTTATACTCAAGTGTCCCTCCCTTCTGCCGGCTAAACTATTAATTTGGAAGAGGTGAAAAAAATCACAAATGTAGTACATATAACGAATTTAAAAGGAAAACTATCACGGCTAAGTAGACATCACTAGTTTACGAGGAATCGTCGTTTAACTTATAAATACTAGGGTCAAACTGAAAGTTCTTAGAAAATCAAAAACTGATTACATTAGCCAGTTATTAGTTTTATTATATCTTTTCAAAATATTGTCCATTGACGTCAATACACCGCTGCATGCGATGGAACCACTGGGAAAAGCACTTTGCCCACTCGTCCTTAGGGGTCTCTTCAATGGCATCGCGATACGCAGCCACCGCTTCTTCAGCATTCATAAACCGCTTTCCTTTAAGTTTTTCTTTAATTTTTGGAAATAAATAAAAATCACAAGGCGCGAGGTCGGGGCTATACGGCGGGTGACCCAGTAATTCAACGTTTGATGTCGCCAAATAGTCGATCGTTCGCTTGGCGGTGTGCGACGAGGCGTTGTCGTGGTGAAGGAGGATCCTACTGCGAGGTCGTTTCTCTCGAACTTTTTTCAAGACAAGTGGCAAACAATTGGTAGTGTACCATTCTGCAGAAACTGTTTTTTGATCCTCTAACACAATTGTTGCGAAATGACCTATCCTTCCAAAGAACGAGGCCACCATTTTTTTTCCCGCACTTCGATCTCTCTTCACTTTAGTTGGCAACTCCTCGAAAGGAAACACCCACTGAGCAGATTGTCTTTTGGTTTCAGGATCATAACAGTAAATCCAGCTTTCGTCACCTGTTAGTATGTCGAACACAGCATTTGAGTCACCTCCGTTAAATCTTTCAATCATTTTACGGCACCAATCCACACGATGGAGTTTTTGAGCCTTAGTCAAATTATGAGGTATCCACCGGGCGCAAAGCTTCCTGACCGCTAAATGTTCGTGGAGGATTTTGTGCACTTGACTCATACCGATGCCTAAGCTTGTCCGAATCTGCTGATAGGTCACTCTTTTGTCAGTCTCTATCATACGCCGCACAACACAGATGTTATTTTCAGTCGTCGCCGTAGAAGGCCGTCCCTCACGTACATCATCAGTGAGATTAGTGCGACCACGTTTAAACTCATTAAACCAGTTGTAAACAGTCGCACGAGATGGGGCTTCATCGTGAAAGGCCAATCGTAGTCTATCATAACTTTCTTGTTGACTTAAATGACATCGAAAGTCATAAAAAATCATTGCACGAAAATTTTCTCGTGTTAAATTCATGTTGACGTGACACAGACAATTTTCAATTTGCCGCCAAATCGTAAAACAAATGACAAATGAATGAAATATATACTCAGTAATATTGGCAAAGAGTTCTATTTTCAAATTTTAGAATATTTTTTTTATTATATTGTTTATAAGTGGCCAGTTCTAAGAACTTTCAGTTTGACCCTCGTACCTATTTCTGTGAGTTTACATTGGGAGCGCTGGCTTAATCTTAAAGATATACGTACTTTGGTATGTAATGTACTACGGGTTACAATGTGGGCCCGTTTTTAGTCCCATGTGAAACAGAAGTTATTATCAATAATGGTCATTATGGGCAACTACGGAACCCTACATTGCGCGTGGCCCGACACGCACTTGGCCGGTTTTTCCTGATCCCGTGGATATTTCGGACATACAGGCCAAATATCAGCTTGTTGTGTCCAACAGCTTGGCTGCATTGTCTGTCAATCAATAATGCAAGAATTTTATAGATAGATAGATAATTGCTTTATTGTGCAAATGTTGGTACAAATTCGGTGTAAATAACTTAAATGTAGATACATATCAAATGCACAAGGGCGGCCTTATCGCTGAGTGCGATCTCTTGCAGGCAACCTTACCTTAACCTTACCTTTTATGTATGCAGATAGCATAAGGTCATAATTCTAGCGTTATTCTGATTGCATTCGAGACTTATCGTCTTGGAGCGTGGATCCGCTTACTAGTCTGACCGGCAGGCCGATTCAGAATGTCACGACAAGTAATCGTACGATATGTCAAATTATTGTCCTCGTCTTTTAGCCGCCTATCAGAGATATTTTGAACAAATATTCATTGAATTCGATTTATTTATTTATTTACTTCATACTTAATGCTTAAAATTGATAGGAAATGCGATAGTTTTGACAAAAAATGAGGTAGCCCGTTCAACAATTAACGGAAGCGAATGTCAAATGAGATATCGAAAGATTCTGAATCGCCCCCCAGATTGGAGACATCCTAAAAACAGGACAGGTGAGAAGTACCCTGAACAGAAGAGCATGCATGAGGAATCTGATGGGAGTGAATGAAGGAAGAGAGATATGTCAGGATCGTTGCAAATGGCGTTCCGTAGTCTCTGCTTACCCCTCCGGGAAACAGGCGTGAGTCTATGTATGTATGTATGTTAAGGTAGCAATACTAGGTGGAACCCAAAGAGGTAGCAATATTAGATGGCTCAGTGTCGTGCCCGTAAATTCAGGGGTACTGACTCCCCATAACGACTGTCACAGAACTTCATGACAGCCAGTACCGATCGCTTAACGTGCTCTCCGAGGCACGGGACAAGCGATTATTAACCATTCAATACGCACATAACCCCGAAATGACAGTGGTCCGCGCCGTGGATTGGAACCCGAATCCCGATACCCTCTGTATGGCAGTCTGTTGGTATCTCCAGTAGGCTATCGCTGCCTTCTCCAAATTAGCTTAGGTCACGGACCTGGCCTCTGCCGACGTAAACTTCGCTTTATTATTTGAGGTCTGAATCCGCGCTTAGAGACTGGAGAAAGGTTAGAAGAAAAAGACTTCGAAAGGCCAATACTGATATAAATACATACAATGTTAAACGACCGGTTGGCGCAGCGGGAGTGTAAGCGACTACTAAGCCGAAGGTCGCGGGTTCGATTCCCGCACAAGTCAAACATTTGTGTGCATGAACATGGATGTTTGACTTGGTCTGGGTGTTTCTATGTATAATAAGTGTGTATTTACAAAAAAAAAAGTATATAAGTATGTTTATCCATTATCTAGTACCCATAGTACAAGCTCTGCTTAGTTCGTAAGAACTATCTATTCTGTGGCTTAGTTTGGGACTAGATGGTGTTGTGTGAATGTGTGAGAATATTATTATTATTATTAATGTTAGTCACCGTATAATCTAAAGCACCAATAATTCTCCACGCAGTATAAACAATTTAATGCTTCCTAACCGTATCTGTTCTGTGCACTAATGACTGTTTCATAGTTATCGATCACGCTTCATTCATGCGGCTATCACGTGCTCTCAAAAACGGTGTAAAGTCGTGCAATTAGTAAGTAGCTCAAATATGTGGTTGGGTGTCGTATGCTAACGCTTTGAAGGGCGGTAACAGAGGTTGTTGTTGTGGTCCTAAGGCACCCCGCTGGTGCAGAGGGCCCCAACAAGTTTTCTCCAAGCTGGCCGGTCCCTCGCGATTCTTCGAGCGTCTTCCCATTTCAGTTCTTCCTTCCTGAGCTCCTTGTCCACCGATCTCCTCCACGTGTGTACTGGCCGTCCGCGTCTTCGCCTACCCTCCGGTTGCCACTCAAAGGCGATTTTAGCAGCATTACCATTTTCCCTACGGAGAGTGTAACAGAGGTAGCAGAGGTACAGTACTTAATAAAACAGTCAGAGGTGCTACCTCGAAAATGTATGCCCTTTTTGATTAAGTACAGATATTGAAGCAGTGACTGTGAGACACACCAGCAAAGTGAAAATTTTATATATTACTAGAGGACGCCTGCATTTTTATTAAATTTACCCGTTTTGGCCGATCCCGTGGACATTTCGGGAAATCCCTTCTTAGTGCACCCCTGCGGTCCCCAAGGAACATACATGCCAAATTTCAGCTTCCTGCGCCCAATAGTTTCGGCTGTAGCGTGTCTGTCAGTCAGTCAGTAACGCAAGGATTTTATATATTAAGATTTATCAAGTCTTTATCTAGGGATTGCTCGGACAGATGCACGTTTGGAAAATTTCGCTCTATAGAATTTTAACTTGAAAAACATGCTTTCTCTAAATATTTTTTAGGATATTTAAAAAAATACTTAACTTTTCGCCTTGAAATTGCTACTCACCGAAGGAAGAGCTAGTTTATTAGGGACTGGTCTAACGATTTTTTCTAAAACGATTATTTCTTGAGTTATGAACGAAATAAGATTTCAGACAGTTTCGTGATGGCATGCCATGTCAAAAATCGTGCGACATTCAACTTTATAGCTAACACTTAGCGATGACCTCTGCACGATTTTTTGACCTTCGAGGTAGCCTCTTAATAAAACAGTCAGCGTAGTGGTTTAAGCGGCTGTCTCGCTTGACACTGCGCCGAGTGTTTAAGGTTCGATTCCCACACGAGACAACACTTTATGTGATTCACAAATTGTTGTTTCGAGTGTGGTGTACTTGGTGTCTGTCGCGTTAGTTGTATGTTTGTAAATTCCCCCGCGACACAGAATTTATTCCTAGTGCGGGAGTTGACTAAAAAAAATAAAAAAAACAACCAATAATCGCGTGCAATTAACTTATTTAAGATATAAATACCTATTTGTTTCCGACGTTTCGATCGTATTGCACCGATCGTGGTCACATGGGTGAGGACTTCTCCGCGAGCACGATCGGTGATGTAGATTATTTTGAATGATTTAGACTATTTTAGACAAATCGTTAAAGTTAAAAATCGACTACTCCTTATGAAGAATTCAGAAAGCAAGGTCATCGTCTGCCCTAATAAAAGTCTTTTACAGGTAGTAGAGCCTTGCTGATTTCAGCATGAATGAGCCAGCTCGACCGGGGAAGTACTACCCTCTCACAGAAAATCGACGTAAAGTAACAATACCTAAACTGTACCCTATCCCCTATTCCTTCTAGTGCCGGAGGCCCTGTCCCCTATTCCTTCTTCCTCATCCCACTCCTCATCCTATCCCTTTTCCCAACCCCAAGGGGCGGCGACGCACTTGTGACTCCTGCGGTGTTGCTTGTGTCCATGGGCGGCGGTAATTGCTTACCATCAGGCGATCCGTCTGCTCGTTTGCCGCCTATTACTATAAAAATATATAAAAAATAAAGTACATTATATGTAGAAGTAAATTCCCTTTTCTTACAGATATTATCGCTATACAATCAATATGAACCAAATCTAAAACTTGTTTTCCTATATTAAAGCACCGCAAACAATTAATTAGTGTCAAATGTGGTCTGTATCTTCATAATATATAATCTAGTGTGTTATTTGGTTCGCAATCAGATAATGACAGTATACATTGGTTCATAAGTACTTTTCAAATCAGTACCAAGTGGCATAGAGAACTTGATGATGATGTTGTACAAGGACTTCTTCTTCATCGTGTCAGTGTTCACACTTTCTTCTCCCAAAACCTGGCCACAGCTACGGCACTGTCCGAGGCCACCTTAAGAGGAAACACGACGGGCAAGAGAATTGAAAAATAGGTATTTGTAAAATCTATTGCTGTCGCGCAGCCTCAAGCCTCCCCCCGCAGAGCGCGATAGAGACAACCCTACTGCTGGACCAAAAATACCTATTAATTCTACACAAAATCAACGTTTTGTATTCCCTCGATTCCTTCTCCAAAACTTCATCGATTTAACTAGTTTTTCATATCAAATTAAAGAAAGGCTTTGGGCGTGGTCCTATGTTTTCCTTTTTTTTTATAATTTTGCCAAATTTGTTTTTTTGATGTTTGAACACAACGGAAAATCTGGTCAATTTTTGAGATATTTGAAGGTTCATATCTTTTCTAATATTTATGAGAAAAAGGAAAACATAGGGACATGCCAATCGGGGCCATACATCTTTTGGAAAAAAATGATTTCCCTACTGGCATTATCCAGGGAGAAAACAGGAGACTACGTTTGTATGGAAAAACGGCCATCGTGTTTCCTCTTAAAGGCCTGTCTACCGCAGGTAGAAGGGCAAAGAGGGCAGAAAGCAAATGCGCCATTGATTGAGATGTACAAGGACTGTATAGTGACTACGGACTACTCTTAACCTAGATTATCATCATTCATTATATCAGCCAAACGACGTCCACTGCTGGACATAGGCCTGCCCCAAGGTTCTCCACACAGACCGGTCTTGAGCCGCCCGCATCCAACCGCCTCCCGCGATCTTGAAGAGATCGTCGGTCCACCTTGCGGCCTACCTCTGCTGCGTCGTCCGGTACGTGGCCGCCACTCCAGAGCCTTTCTGCCCCAACGGCCATCGGTTCTTCGAGCTATGTGCCCTGCCCACTGCCACTTCAGCTTGGTTATCCGGAGAGCTATGTCAGCGACTTTGGTTCTACTGCGGATCTCCTCATTTCTGATTCGATCTCGCAGGGAAACTCCAAGCATAACTCTCTCCATCGCCCTCTGAGTGACCTTGAACCTTCTGATAAGGCCCATAGTGAGCGACCACGTCTCTGATCCGTAAGTCATCAGTAGATTATCATCATTATAGCCGATGAAAGATGTTTAATGCTAGACATATAGCCTCCTCCGACGCTCCAGCATTCATCCGCTGCCCGTAATCCCAACAAAATCGTCGGTCCAACTTGCGGGAGGCCTCTCTGCTACGACATCCGGTGTCGACTACGCTGGCCAAGTGCGGTTGAGGTAAGCAGACTTCACATGTCTTTCAAGACAATTATGTACCTAGAAATCTCAGACATGCCGGTTGCCTCACGATATCTTCCTTCACCGTTCACAATCTAATTGGATTTACATAGCTCCCGAGATCCTTTGCTACCAGACTCTAGTCTGGTCTAGATATTCTTTCACTATTTTTCGATGGTACCTTTATATTACATACATACATACATACATATCGTCACGCCTTTTATCCCCGAAGGGGTAGGCAGAGGTGTATTTCTACACCCACTTTTCGCCAGATATACTTTAGTCCCACGTAATAAGGGGCGAGCCTATTGCCGTACCGGGCACATTTCCAGACTCCGTGCTGCTACTGAGAATTTCGTGACAGAAAAACCCAATAACACTGCCCGACCCAGGAATCGAACCCGGGACCTCCCGATCCCACGCGCACATTTATGCCGCGGGACCATCGAGGCAGTCGTATAGGGTTTGATGTCGAGTTTTCCATCTCTACGCAAAGATGGTATTTGCATCGTGTTATCCCTTAGTCGCCTCTTACGACACCCACGGGAAGATAGGGGGTGGTGACACTTGTATTCTATGCCGTCAACCACACGGCCGTCCTTTATATTATTCTACAAAATAACTATCTATGCTTTATTTATAATGCTTTAAATAATGTAGTATCGATTTTACAACAGTGGCTTTAACAAAAACAAAACAAAATCGAGACTGTATCAGCTCGCTCACCAATCGACTATCCTGACTAACTTGTTTTCTAGCCTTGATTTAAAATGAAGATAAAATAACTAGTAGGATTATCACTTTGTTATTCTATACTTAAATTTACATAATTTCGATGTAAAAATAAAATTTTCACCATATTAAAGGGGAAGACCTAGGCGGACGTTCTCTGACCAGAGGGGCGATTCAGAATCGTTCGATATCTCATTTGACATTCGATTCCGTTAATTGTCAAACGGGCTACCTCATTTTTTTGTCAAAACTATCGCATTTCCTATCAATTTTATGCATTCAGTATGAAGTAAATTAATAAATAAACCGAATTCAATGAATATTTATTCAAAATATCTCTGATAGGCGGCTAAAAGACGAGGACAATAATTTGACATATCGTACGATTACTTGTCGTGACATTCTGAATAGGCCTGCAGATTGGAGACATCCTAAAAACAGGACAGGTTAGAAGTACCCTGAACAAACGAGCATGCATAAGGAATCTGATGGGAGTGAATGAAGCAAGAGAGATATGTCAGGATCGTTGCAAATGTAGTCTCTGCCTACTCCTCCGAGAAACAGCCGTGAGTCTGTATGTATGTTTTTTTTTTTTTAGAAAGGGTATAGTGAATAGTTGAGTGTGCTGTTTCTTATTGTTCTACGATTTTAGAAAAAGAACATTCATAGATATAGGTCTCGGACTATCTCTTATACTTGAGCTCAGGTTTACAGCATAAATGAAAGACAATGTTAATGAGTTAGGTGCGGTTCTCCAAGGATATCAGGTCTAAAGGGTACTTGTTTTACTTTCACAATCAATCTTTCTCACGAAAACTTGGTGAGAAATGCGGCATTCGAATGCTTCCTTAATTATTTTAATTGACAATTAATAGTACCTAGGTACTAAGGAGTAAGTAAAAAGGCAGCGATAGCCTAATGGAGATACCAACAGACTGCTATGCAGAGGGTATCGGGTTCGAATCCACGGCGCACACCAATGACTTTTCGGAGTTATGTGCGTATTGAATTGATAATTATCGCTTGTCCCGGGCCTCGGAGAGCACGTTAAGCCGTCGGTCCCGGTTGTCATGAAGATCTTTGACAGTCGTTACAGGGCATCAGTACCTTCTAAATAAACTGACACTAGTCTAAACCATTGAATATCGTTATCCCTTCGGGTTGCGGAGGTCAGACAGGCAGTCGCTCCGTGCAAAAGCTAATAATATTCAGCCAAATCCGGTTAGACTAGTAAGCGGACCGCTTAAACGCTAAGAGGATGAAGAGGATGATGACTAAAGAGTAAGTAAACAGAAATAATTAAAAAAGGTTTCTGTGAGATTAAATCAAATAAATTATGGAGATTATCTAGCAGTCTAACTAAAGTAATGTTTGTTTTTCGTGTGAGTGTGTGTTTCCAACTCTAGTGTCGGAGTTTTTCATACCGCCCGACGGCCTCCGACGTGGCCTACGACTCTTATCCTAAGTCAAGAACCGGGACCGACAGCTTTACGTGCCCTCCGACGCACGGTAGCGCTCAGATGTAAATATCACACGCGGTCACCCATCCAAGTGGCGACCTGTGCAAGCGTTGCTTAACTGTGCCGATCTGTTGTGTCTGAAGTCTCTCTATAAGCGCTATAAAAGAATTGTCAGTCACTTCATGGTGACTATTCGGGGAGCTATGTTCTCCGAATAGTCAAAATGAAGTGGCATTGGGCAGCCCGGCCGATCACATAGCCAGAAGAACCGATGGCCGTTGGAGCAGAAAGGTTCTGGAGTGGCGGCCACGCAGCGGAAGTCGTAGCAGAGGTAGGCCTCCTGCAAGGAGGACTGACGATCTTGTTGGGATCGCGGGAAGCGGATGGATGCGGGTGGCTCAGGATCGGTCTATGTAGAGAGCCTGGTATAGCCTTTGTCCAGCAGTGGACTTCTATCGGCTGGTATGATTTGTTATTACATTATTATTACTGCCTCGTTGGTCTCGCGGCATAAATGTGCGCGTGAGATTGGGAGGTCTCGGGTTCGATTTCCGGGTCGGGCAAAGTGTTATTAGGATATTCCGTTAGGAAATTCTCAGTAGCAGCACGGACTCACGGAGTCTGGTAATGTGCCCGGTACGGCAATAGGCTCGCCCCCTATTACGTGGGACCTAAAAAATTCTTGGCGAAATGTGGGTGCAATATTACACCTCTGCCTACCCCTTCAGGGATACAGGCGTGAGACTATAAATAAAAATAAAATTATTATTATATTATATATGGATTAATTACGAAACACACTATCAATCGCCTCATACAAACAGTTCAGATTAACTGAACCGCAGGCAATATCAATAATATTATTCAGCATTCCCATTTTAGAACATAACAAAGTTTATCAAATGTTTAATACTGCTAATGATAACTTATGTTGTAATCTTAGAAACATTGCGTATGTTTCAGGGACACATTTATGATGGTTTTTATTTTTTTTAGATTATTAGTCATATACAGGAAATAAAAATGGTGACGCATAATTTGCAAGGTTAGTTGCAAAGAAATAAGTAAGTACTTAATAAAATAAATAAGTAACACATCAATGTGATTTTTTTTTTATAAAATTAGGCGGCAAACGAGCAGACGGATCGCCTGATGGTAAGCAATTGCCGCCGCCCATGGACTCATGCGACACCACAGGAGTCACAAGTGCATTGCCGCCCCTTGGGGTTGGGAAAAGGGATAGGAGGAGGAATGGGATAAAGGAGATGGAATAGGGGATGGGCCTCCGGCACTCTCACTCACCGAACGAAACGCAACAGTTTGGTTACTGTTATTTTACGTCGATTTTCTGTGAGAGGGTAGTACTTCCCCGGTCGAGCCGGCCCATTCGTGCTGAAATCAGCGAGGCTCTACTACCTGGAGAATTTTTCTAGGACATAAGGTCAAACGAGCAGATGGATAGTCTGTCAGCAATTATTACAACCCGAGGAGACATAAGTACATTGCCAACCAGAATGAGGAAAAGAATAGGAGGTGGAGTGGGATGAGGGAGAAGAAAAAGGGATGGGGCCTCCGGCACTCTCACTCACCGAACGAAACGCAACAGTTTAGGTACTGTTACTTTACGTTGATTTTCTGTGAGATGAATTATCCGGCTCGACTAGGAAGTACCTACTACCTTTCCCCGGTCAAGCCGGCTTATTCATGCTGAAATCAACAAGACCCTACAACCTACATTATTATGTGAATGACGTGGTTTAAAGCGAAATAATAACCAACGTCGTCGACATAGGTCTACGGTTAGTTAAGCTGAAGTGGCACTTGACAGACATGGCACATAGTTCGAAGAACCTTTGCCCGTTGGTCCAGAAGGTTCTAGAGTGGAGGCTACGTAGCGTATGACAAAGCAGGGGTATGGCTCCCGCAAGGTGGACTGCCGACCTCGTTAGGATTTCGGTATGCTGTAGGATACGGCTCACAATCGGTCTGTATGGCAAAACTTTGTAGAACAGGTAGTAGAGCCTTGCTGATTTCAGCATGAATGGGCCGGCTCGACCGGGGAAGTACTACTTACCCTCTCACAGAAAATCGACGTAAAGTAACAGCACCTTAACTGTTGCGTTTCGTCCGGTGACTGAGAGTGCCGGAGGCCCTATCCCCTGTTCCTTCTCCCTCATCCCACTCTTCATCCTGTGGTGTTACTTGTGACCATGGGCGGCGGTAATTGCTCACCATCAGGCAATCCGTCTGCTCGTTTGCCGCTTATTACCAAAAAAAAATAACAGGACATGGTCAGCAGTGGGCGTCATTTGGTTGAAATGACGGTGATACGGATCTAATGTCTAACCTAAAACCTTCGTATGTAATGATGATGAAAGAGAAGAAAAATATAGTCTATTCCGAATATGAGTAAGGAGTCAATTCATAGCTGCAAAAAAGTTGAACAGAGTAGCATTCTAATTTGGTCATGACTGCCTCCGTGGTTCAGTGGATAGCCTATGCGTCCGCTGATTAGAGGTCCCGGGTTCGATTCCCGTGTCATGCAAAAGTGTAACTGAGTTTTTCCGAATTCTCAGTAGCAGCACGGAGTCTGACAATGTGCCCGGTAACGACAATAGGCTCATGGCGAAATGTGGGTGTAATATTACACCTCTGCCTTCACCGTCGGGGATACAGGTGTGAGTCTAAAAAAAGCTGAACAGAGTGGCATTCTAATTTACATGTCTTTTTTAAATACCTTATCCAAACATTATCTTTACCTCAAAATGATGCTAAATATTTCTGTAAAATTTGGTTCAACGACTTTTAACTTCAATATACCTATTAGCTTTTTGCTCTATATGCGTTTATGCAACAAATAATAAATCAATAAATACATTATTGCAATAACGTAATATTTCCATCGCCGAGTGCAACGGATGATAAAACATAAAACTTCAAAGCCACACCAAACCAACCCTTAATTTTCATCAGCAAAAGACCTAAAATTGTCTGCATCCTCAGAATATAGCCGTCAGGGAAAAGAACAGTATCACATAGCAAATAAAACCTTAGCAATAATAAAATAAGGTTTAAATCAGCTAAATGCTGAAATGAACAGATAAGCAAGTGCATTTGAAACAATTGCACGCAGGCCAGAAATGATTCCGAGTTTATCTCATATTGGAGTAGGTCGTTTTCAGAGGATTATGATGTCCGATAAACTGTAAAATGAGAACAATGACTGGAGAATTTTTATCCATGTTGTATGTGTTGATTTTGCCTCATGCCTACGATTTTAGTAGGATAGAGATGTAATTATACCATTTGTACTGAAATGTAGGTTCCCACCAAGAACTTAGGGTCCCAAGCCAACCTCACCTGCAAGTGGTGCACCTGCCGATCAACGGACGAGGCTCTGGCAAACAAAATGTCCCAATAAGCGGCAATAGGCTCGCCACCTATTACGTGGGATCAAAACACTGGCGAAAAGTGGGCGTTTAATATGCCTCTGCCTACCCCTTCGGGGAAACAGGCGTGAGTCTATGTATGTATGTATAAAATGAAAAATACCGTATAATACGGTATTATACCATTTACTACGGTACGTATTTTATGTATAAATCAATTGTTCTATATTTTGAAGTAAATGATCATAGTAATCATTAAAAATACTGAATACGGTAGAATTGCACAGGAATAAAACAAGAAATTATATTTTAAGTTTGTATTATTATTAATTACTATTAGCTATATACCCATAAAAACAAGCTAAACTCAGTCAAAATATGATTTAAAGAAAAACACGTAACATTTTAAGGTACTTACCACAGATAATAATTATAATACTAAGGTACGTTAGAGCAAAGGGGTCCTCAAACTTATTTGAATCATCTCTCTATTTATTCAAAATTAAATTATGTTCCTCTCTGCGTGCATACACGTACAGCCCGAACCTTAATACAAGATCCATAAGAAAAGCTCAGACGTGGCCCACGCCTTTTGTCTTCCTCGTTCGAAAACCTGAGATTTAGAGGATCTTCTACCTCCATATTCTAACAATATAAAAAAAAGAATATCTAAATCCTCTTGTGTTGCTACGTTCTCGGTAAATGACGACGCAGTAATGCATTCTAGCAGCAACATACTTTCAGCTGAATCATCTTCATCACCACTTCCTTTAACTTCGAATGTGCTGTCACAAGTCACAAACACCAAGATTTGTGTAAATCGAGACCAATTTAGAAACACGTGATTTATCTAAGCGATTTCGGGCTTTGCAATGAATGTTTCCAAAGGTTAAAATTGGAAAATTATTAATTAGTAATTCTAAAATTATTAATTAGTAATTCTAAAACAAAGAATACAATCGAAACTTAAAATATATGTTTTAAACTAGAACTCGTCGGAATATCGCAAGGTCTTATAAACTGAATCAGAATATAAAATACATTAAATACCAATAATACCGTAAGTTACTTATAATAAAATACCTGTTTAATACATAGCCTTTTGGTATTATACGGTATTTTTACAACACTAAGTAGGTACGACTTTTGCTACGATACTTTTCTTCTCGAGACGAAAGGCATTCGACGAGTTAGTTACAAAGAGTTTTCCGACAATATGATCTTGAAGTTGCTTTACCACCAGATATTTGGTATGCAGTTACACCACAAGGATGCAAAGGCTTCGAAACTATGTGACTCTTTCTATTAGAATAAGATGCCGCTTCATAGTCTCGCCAGCACTGGCAGAATTTTCGCTTTTCCACAGTGCAAATGCCGTCTGATATCTACCACCCGCAAAGGAGTAGTGATATTCCATGGCGTGTCAGTACATTCAACGGTAGTTATTCCCCATGAGTCTGTCACAGATCTTAATGACAGCTGGGACCTCACCTATGACATGGGGCAACCACGATGACGCTAGGACGATAATGTTTTCAGAACATCAAGACGATGAGTCGCGTATTCGCACGCCTATGTTGGCTTGCTTGATGCTTCAAATCACAATCTTTTTATCATTTTATTTATAGACTCACGGCTGTATCCCCGAAGGAGTAGGCAGAGGTGTAATATTACACCCACATTTCGCCACGAATTTTTAGGTCCCACGTAATAGGGGGCGAGCCTATTGCCGTACCGGGCACATTACCAGACTCCGTGCTGCTACTGAGAATTTCCTAACGGAAAAACCCAATAACACTTTGCCCGACCCGGGAATCGAACCCGAGACCTCCCAATCCCACGCGCACACTTATGCCGCGAGACCAACGAGGCAGTCAGTCTACAATCTGGCAATCAATTATTATCATTAAAAATAGTATAATTCCTTATTACTGTCATCAAAGCTACGGCTATTCAAAACGATTTATCGATTTCTAATTACCCTCTATCTGCTTGTATCGTTAGATTTGCATAGATCTATATGTACACATACATACATACATAGACTCACGCCTGTTTCCCGGAGCGGTAGGCAGAGACTACGATCTATATGTGGATGATGTCATTAAAAGTGTTTGTAAGCAAATTAAAATGCAGCTATGCTTGATTTGTGTACATGTTTTTTGTTTTGGATAAACCATTTGAGTAAATCCAATGTTCATTAAATATACAGGTAAAGTAGGAAGGCATCTAATTTTATTTGAAGATGAGAAGCCGACGCACGATCCTGGATTGTGTAAGTATTTACTTTTGTGATGGAGTTTGAGTTCTATTGTGAGGTGGTTGGGGAACTAACAAGTTACCCTGTGAAGGGTACCGGTTTTAAAACCACGCGACGCGTTCCACTGACTTTGATTGTCTCGGAGAGCACACAAAAATCGGTAATCGTTATGGGAGAGTCAGTACCCTTAAAAATTTACTGACTGACTGTTCTTATGTCCTGGAATATAGCTGTCCCTTTGAGTTGCTTCGTTCAGACGGTAGCTGCTTATGCGGAAAAGCGAATATTCTATCAAATTTGATTAGACCAGTAAGCGGGCCCCGGACTTCAAAGCTAAAGTCATGGATGCAACCGGGATAATGTTAGTATGATGCTGATTATACTCTTGTGTATATTATTAAGTTTTATTAATAAATACCAACTGCGTGTTTGCCAACGTGAAATATACGTCATAAACCAATATTGAAAACAAAACATGCGTACAAACACTTATTCTCCATTAACTATCTATTATCTCAAAACCGATAATCCATCTATCGTCACTGTCCTCAATAACATGTTTTTAGCCCCCAACGAACTCGTTATCAGTACGAAGCTAATAACATCGTTATCACACAGATTTCAGCTGCTAACCGGTTAGCAATAAAGCATATTTTTATGATAGTATAGGCTAAAATAGCTGTTATCGGACACGGGGTGACCCTGGTCGTTAAGGCCTATAAGGGCTAGAAAATGTATTGATATCTACGAATTTATTGATTGTCCAATCTGTCGGTCGGTTCGACTTTGACCAAAATGCGATCGTATTTTTTACTTTATGCCAGATTTTACAGAAGTTCTTATACGTTGAGCGGTGGACATCAGTTACGATCTGATCTCCCTTTTCAAGTAATCTGGCCTGCTACCAACTAACTAACGGCCTCTAACCCTGAGGTTGTCCATCGCGCACGAAACTTGCATAGGCTCTTTGCCAGTTGAGTGCGCGTGAGACTCGACCTGTCAGTGTGGCCTTCATATCCTAATATGTGTTCAGTGAGAGCCAAAGTCGGCTAAAGTATTTCTTCAGCTACGACGCCACTGTACGCCTCCCACGGGAGGGTGCAAATGCGACCTTAGCGACCTTCGTGTCCTCTTATATCTGTTACGAGCTGGGGTTCGGTGATAAATTATATACACTATGCCAGAAAAACTGCTCTTTATTCACTAACACAATAACACTAGATACACACACTTAATTTTCACTCTACTAATAAAACACACTTATTCACACCACTAGAAACACCCCTAAACACTTCCGACTTACTTCCTTCGCTTGATGATTATCGCTCCGATATTCAATTGTAATTTGTAACTGTCCTGACTCGCGCGTCTGCCTGGTATTTATACCGGCCGGAACACATAACTAGACTTTTCAAGACAACTCACGAAATTTCTGGAAATGTGTATCGTGTTTCTAGACTTGCGTAATTGTTCTATTTACACCAACGCCATCTATTAGAGGATAGATGAAACAGCCTTAAACAACCGATACATCTAATCTCATGTAGTTCTCCCATTCACTGGTAGATGGCGTTATTTTCAATTCGTAACATATCTATCACCGATCGATTTCGCAGGTCGCAGTGCCGCGCCGACCCAATCCAGCGCCTGTACATGCGAAATCTACGATTTCTACGAAGCGCCTTATTGTCAACCTTTTTTGAAAGTATTTTTAATATTTAACGCATTTTACCCGGCGCGCAGCGCCCCTATTACCGGCGCTTGTGTGCGCCGCACACATTTCACATAGGGGCGGCTGGGCCCTGGATCGGCGTATGACCACTTTGATCAATCCCATAAATCATTCATAGCAAGCCACTTGCTCGAAACGTAGTGAGTTATGAGTGTGTCCCAAGATATTGTGTTCACGTGTTCAGAGTGGCCCATAGCCCCGATAACAACAAACTTGCATCAAACTTGCATGAAGTTTGTTTTCCAAAGAATGTGGATGACGACGAGCACAGGTTGGTGGTCCGACAACAGCTGGTCGTCGAGCACCTCCTGCTGTATCTAGGAGGTCGACCGACCACCAAACCGTGCTCGTCGTCATCCAAATCCTTTGAAAAACCAACTTCCTAGTTTCACTGTGGCAAACTTGCATGAAGTTTGTTACAGTGAAACTAGGAAGTTTGATTTAAACTTGCTGCAAGTTTGGCAAGTTTAATTATTATGTATTATTAAAAACCTGGCGATGAAACAGAGTGACCGTGAGTTTTATTGCCCGTTCTTTCTCAGGGTTCTACGCCCTTGCTTTGCGAACGTGGCAGTAAATGTAAATGTAGAAGCAAACAGTAATAATGTTTTAAATTTGACGTTCATAAGTGTCACTTTGTGATCTAAATGAATAAAGGATTTTGAGTTTGAGTTTGAGTTATCTGGGAGGCATATATAGCAAAAAGGCCGAGTGGGCCGTGCCCATCCCAGTATGGTCTAGTACCCACTCCAGAATTTAGTTTACCCATTCGAAATTCTAGGCTAGACACCTAAGAACCTTGACACTTTTGTCTTTGAACTTCTAGACCTAAGTACCCAGATACGCCAATGAAACAATATAGACACGCATATATTATTGACTGAATATCGATAGTCCGTTTCCTGCCGTTATCAATATATCTGTGTACTTTGCACCAAAATGATGATTATTTTTTTTATAGTAGTTAGTAGCCATAGTCCACTGCCGGATATAGGCCTCTCCAATGGGACGACACTGAGCCCGATTTTCATTTTTGCGTATATCGTCACTCCACGTTTTTTTTTTCCTCATGAAACCATGTGTCGGAGGGTCGGGTATCACCGAAGCGTTGCTTGCATCCCCCTGTCGGGTATTGGCCCGCCAGAATGCTCCCCCTTGAATGAAAACCCCCTTGGAATGCTCCCCGGCTGATGAAGGTATTGGGCTCCGCCGCCAAAACACCCAGCAGCCGCAGAGGATAGGGAGGACGGCAACGCAACACCGCATCTCCTCTTCCCCTGCGGCCCCACCGCGACGCAACGATGGTGCGCCCCCATTTTGTCGCGGGAGATAGGGCGCGCGGTAACGCAACACCGACACGCCTCTCCTCCCGCGACCGCGCCCGACTGCGAGGGACAGGAGAACTGTCCCTCGCACCCGCACCCTTGAGCGCATCCTGCGCAGGCCTCCGTCAAGCCCACGCGGAGCGTCCACTCCCGGGATCTCGCTTAGCTTCACCGTGACCTTACCACGGTTACTGAGCCCCTCCACTACGAGGTCGAGGTCGTCACTCCACCTATCCGGAGGGCATCCTATACGACGTTTGCCAACCCACCCCTAAAAAGGTATAATTCAATACCCTCACAGTTATCAGTATTTTTATTACTTTAGTCTTTTGTAGTCCACACTGTAAGTACCTATGTATATAGGAGGATTTGGCCTACTATACCACGCTGGCCAGACAAGGCAGCGATAGCCTAGTGGAGATACCAACAGACTGCCATGCAGAGGGTATCGGGCTCGAATCCACGGCGCGCACCAATGACTTTCGGAGTCTTGTGCGTATTGAATTGTTAATTATAGCTTGTCCTGTGCCTCGGAGAGCACGTTAAGTCGGTCCCGGTTGTCATGAAGATCTTTGACAGTCGTTACAGGGCGTCAGTACCTTCTAAATAACTGACACTAGTCTAAACCATGGAATATCGCTATCCCTTCGTGTTGCGGAGGTCAGACAGGCAGTCGCTCTGTGGAAAAGCTAATATTCAGCCAAATCCGGTTAGACTAGTAAGCGGACCCCAGATTGAAACTGGGATAACGCTAGGAGGATGATGACCACGCTGGCAAGACGGGTTAGTAAGGTTTGATGTCAAGTATTCCGTCTTTTCGCAAAGATGCTATTGGTTTCATGTATTTTTAGTAAACGCCTCTTACAGTTGGCGTAGTGCGAGTCTAACGACTGCCACGCTGACGGTCGCGGGTTTGAATCCTGCTCAAGTCAAACATTTGTGTGCGTAGTCATGAATGTTTATCTTGGTCCGGATGTTTCTATCTACTTTAAATACCTATAAATAAAATTGGAGTGTCTGTTTGTAAAATTAAAATAACCGCTTTTTACTTTAAATATATGTATATGGATGTATACACGGTACATAATTATACCGAAATGTCATTTTTACAATTTTTGACTGTTTCTCTGTCTGTTTGTTCTCGCTAATTTATGGAACGGCTGGACCGATTTTGGCGAGACTTTCACTGGTGGATAGCTGATGTACCAAGCTTAGGCTATAATTAACCGGATACGCGAAGTAGTTCCCTCAGGACGCGGGTGAAACCGCGGGAAACAGCTAGTGTATAATATGTGTCTTTACAAAAAAAAATTTAAATGTGTTTACCATAGTACAAGCTCTGCTTAGTTTGTGTCTAGATAGTGTTGTGTGAATGTGGTAGAATAGAATATATTTAGAATATATAGAACAGTACCCACCGAATGAAATTGGCTAGTGACGTTTTATAATCTTGATCCGTCACCACACGGACACTTGAAAATCCAACATTATTTATTTATTTATTAAATTTATTTATTATTTATACTTAACCCTGGGGTTGTGAGGTTTATTTCATATATTAGGGTTCCGTACCTAAAAGGTAAAAATCGGAGCCCTATTACTAAGCCTCCGCTGTCTGTCTGTCTGTCTGTCACCAGGCTGTATCTCATAAACCGTGATAGCTAGAAAGCTGAAATTTTCACAAATTATGTATTTCGGTTGCCGCTATAACAACAAATACTAAAAATAAAAAAAATGAAAATATTAAGGGGGGGTCCCATACAATAAACGTGTTTTTTTCGTATTTTTGCTCAAAAATACTAACAGTAACAGGTAGACGCTTAAAATTTTCACGGAATATGTAGTTGTATATTACCCTTAATAAATAAATAATTAAATTAAAAAAAGTAAATAATAAAGGGGGGCTCCCATACAACAAACGTAATTTTTAAGCAATTTGTTACTCGATCTTAATAAACAAGTAGAAACTTAAAAAATATTTAAGTATATATACAACAAACGTGATTTTCTTTTATAGATGATGGTACGGAACCCTTCGTGCGCGAGTCCGACTCGCACTTGCCCAATTTTTATTTATATATGAAAAACAATCGTTCTCATATTCATTATGATTGATACAACAGCCACGCTAGATACAGCATGAACGGACTGGCTAGATCCGACAGTAAGTAACTTTATTAAAATTAAGGAATTGACAGTAAGTTGGTGAAGTCTTCTGCGATACTGAAGTGACTCCTAGTGCGGGCGATGAACATATAATATAAAAAATTGGGCAAGTGCGAGTCGGATTCGCGCACGAAGGGTTCCGTACCATGAGTACCATCATCTATAAAAGAAAATCATGTTCGTTGTATGTATACTTTAATACTTTTTAAGTTTCTACCTGTTTATTAAGATCAAGTAACAAATTGCTTAAAAATTACGTTTGTTGTATGGGAGCCCCCCTTTATTATTTACTTATTTTTTATTTAATTATTTATTTTGAAAGGTAATATACAACTACATATTCTGTGAAAATTTAAAGCGTCTACCTGTTACAGTTAGTAATTTTGAGCAAAAATTAGAAGAAAACACGTTTTTTGTATGGGACCCCCCTTAATATTTTATTTTTTTTTATTTTTAGTATTTGTTGTTATAGCGGCAATCAAAATACATAATTTGTGAAAATTTCAGCTTTCTAGCTATCACGGTTTATGAGATACAGCCTGGTGACAGACAGACGGACAGACGGACAGACAGACAGACAGACAGCGGAGGCTTAGTAATAGTTGTCTTATCTGTGGTAATAGGGTCCCGTTTTTTACCTTTTAGGTACGGAACCCTAAAAACGTAAATACTTTGGTAAAATTGAATTAATGTTTTGGTAAAATTAAATAACGTAGTATTTTTAAACGAATATAAACTACAAAAAGCCAACAGCACGTGGTATTCCCAGGCGGTCACCCATCCAAGAACTAACCACGCCCGATGTTGCTTAACTTCGGTGATCGGACGAGAACCGGTGTATTCAACGTGGTATGGCCGTTGGCGATGAGATTAACGAAATACATAAACATATGTGAATAGCTGACGTGAAATAACACATACCGCACATGTTATATCTAAAAATAAATGTGACGCATACAATACGATAAGAATTATAAATTCGATAAGTTAGTTTCCAACGGCCATACCACGTTGAATACACCGGTTCTCGTCCGATCACCGAAGTTAAGCAACATCGGGCGTGGTTAGTACTTGGATGGGTGACCGCCTGGGAATACCACGTGCTGTTGGTTTTTGATACCTTTTACTTTTTAATATCGATACTGATTGTTATTATATTTGTAACATATTTTTCGTGAATTTTAATTACTTATAATACTTATTTTAGCCTCAGTGGATAAATGTGACGGCCTACAGCAGGACGAATGCTTTGCGGTGTACGAATCTACACATTTGAAATGCCACTACAAGCGGTCACCCATCCAACAATTGTCCAGTGCACGTGTTGCTTAACTTTGCGTATACAGTAATTTATGAAATTCTAAGGATGGTGCAAATATCGTAGAGGGTAATAGTAGTCGTTATTCTGAGATAGCTATTACCGAAATCATAATCAGATGTTCTGTACATTTTGTCGAGATCAAAGTTCAATTTATTTTAAATTGTCTTTCGGGATTTATACCACGTACCTTAACCGTACCGTTTTACCGTAAATATCGGTTACTCCAAACAAAGGTACGTGGTATAAATCCCGAAAGACAATTTAAAATAAGTTTAAATGACCACGTAAGTTTAAATTCCTATAAAGTTCAATTTATTCGGAAGTGCAGATTTTCAACGATTTCGGCCAAATCCTAGAATAAAAGTTGTTCATAAATCTCGTATAATCATCCAATATGTGGTTTGCGGCGTCATGCATGCTATTGAAACTTCTAGACCCCCATGACATCTTTGAAATTAATATTTCGTGGTCTTTAGTAGTAACACAGATAATATAATACAAAATACAGGTAGTAGGTAGTTGTATCTGGGGACACGGCAGTGGCCCCGCCAAGTCGAGCACGAAGCAACACTGCCGTGCCATCTTTTTCTGGAACCATTTCGCCGCATTTTCAGGCCCCTATTTAAGAACCTCTGGATGGGACTAGTTTTTCGTTGCCACTAACGTGTAAAAATTTTCGATTGGTTCCCACTAACGTGTAAAAATGTTCAACCGTTGATCGACTTTTTTCAGTATCTAGAGCGTGAAAAAATACACAACCGGTGAACATTTTTTACACGTTAGTGGGTACAGGTCAACGGCCAAGTCACATAACATTCAATATAATAATTAAGAAATTACAGTAAGGAACCTCGACTTGACTCAACTGTGTCTATTATAGAGATTTCATTACTTTTTAGAGATAAACAAGCAGCTCCATCGAGACTTGGCAATTTTTTTACAGAATGTTTTTGGTAGGATGTTATCTTTCGGGATATATACCACGTAGATACCTTTGTGTCGAGTATCCAATGTTTCGCTACTGTTGTAAGCCCATGATCGCTTAAAATATACTCAATATATTCCCTGAAGCTCAGTATTTTATTTATACATACAGGGTGTCTCAAGACCCATCACAAAGCCGAAGTCTACTCGTTTTGGACATAATTCCAAGTCATACCTCATCATCATCTTCAGCCCCTTACAGCCCACTGCTGGACTAGGCCTCTCCTTTGCAAGGAGGAATTGGCCTACTTGGCTGGCCAAACGGGTTAGTATAGGGTTTATTTCAAGTTTTCCTTCTCTTACAGTGCTGTTCTCTGCATAGTAGTATGGTCCCTCTGTCGGCTCTTACGACACCCACGGGATGATATGGGGTGGTGACATTCCGTATTCTTAATCCGTCACCACACGGATAAAAAGACATACCTACTAAGCGAAAATAAAACCTGGGCAACGATTTTTTTAAGGAAACACATTTTTTTATCCGCATTTAAGTACGCGCGTGCAATTTTCGAAATCCTCACTTATCCATGGGTGCATAGGACATTTATAGAACAGGTTGGCAGGGTAAATGCATCCATATTGTACCTAATTACAAAAAATTTATAGTAACTTTGAGCCTCAATATCGCCGGAACCAGTTATTTCCCAGGTATGATACAGAGGTAAAAAATGTTCGTAATGATTGGTAAATTATGGGGTTTCAGTTTTCGTTAAGTGTCTTTTTACACCCTGTATATTCCAAATTTCATTCAGATTGGTTCACTGGTTTTAAAATATTGGACTTTGAAATTTGTATGGTAAGCCGTAAAGAATAAATGCTCAAAATCAAAGCCATTAAATTTTCAATAAAACCCAATGCGTGGAAGAACCATATAGCAATACTAGCTTTCGCCCGCGGCTTCGCCCGCATGAAATTTTAATAAAGAGTAGCCTTTGTACTTCCCCAGGTTTTTAGACTATCCATATCAAATTTCATTACAAACGGATCTGCACATTAGCCATGTAGCATACATATATTATAAACAGATAATAAGTACTTAAAATTACTTTTGTTTTTATAGTCGTCAAACTTCAGGTAAATATTAGTATGTAGTGTATATTATTAAAGTTATTGAAGAGCTTATATACCTACTGAATAGAATTGCAGCAAAAATAAAAACTGAAAGCATTACCAGAAAGTACAAAATCAGACCGCCCCTCCTCCCCACTGCACTTCAGCGCACCACCTCATACTCTCGCGCTTTTAATAACGCTAGCTTAGGTCAATTATATAGTAAACTCTATTCTGCCAATCAAGCCCTTTCATTTGATACCCATATTGGGGTATTTGTGGAAAATATGTCATCCGCCATTTTATTGCGACAGCCATCTTAGATTTTTCATAGTGAGCCCTATTCTACCAATCATGCCCTTTCATTCGATACCCATATTGAGTTATTTGTGGAAAAATGTAATACGCCATTTTGCGGCGACAGCCATCTTCGATTTTTCATAGTGAGCTCCATTCTACCAATCAAACCCTTTCATTAGATACCCATATTGAGGTATATGTGGAAATATGTTATCCGCCAGTTTGTGGCGGCAGCCATCTTGGATTTTATATAGTGAGCCCTATTCTACCAATCAAGTCCTTTCATTCGATACCCATATTGAGTTATTTGTGGAATATATGTAATCCGCCATTTTGCGGCGACAGCCATCTTGGATTTTTCATAGTGAGCTCTATTCTACGAATCAAGCCCTTTCATTTGATACCCAAATTGAGGTATTATTGGAAAATAAATAATCCGCCATTTTGTGGCAGCGGCCATCTTGGATTTTTCATAGTGTGCTCCATTCTACCTATCAAACGCTTTCATTCGATACCCATATTGAGTTATTTGTGGAAAAAATTTAATCCGCCATTTTGCGGCGACAGCCATCTTGGATTTTTCATAGTGAACTCTATTCTACGAATCAAGCTCTTTCATTTGATACCCATATTGAGGTATTTGTGGAAAATAAGTAATTCACCTTTTTGTGGCGGCGGCCATCTTAGATTTTTCATAGTGAAATCCATTCTACTAATCAAACCCTTTCATTAGATACCCATATTGAGGTATTTGTGGAAATATGTAATCCGCCAGTTTGTGGCGGCAGCCATCTTGGATTTTTCATAGTGAGCTCTATTCTACCAATCAAGCCCTTTCATTCGATACCCATATTGAGTTATTTGTGGAAAATATGTAATTCGCCATTTTGCGGCGACAGCCATTTATGATTTTTCATAGTGAGCTCTATTCTACAAATCAAGCCCTTTCATTTGTTACCCATATTGAGTTATTTGTGGAAAATATTCAAAATATGTAATCAGCCATTTTGCTGCGACAGCCATCTTGGATTTTTCATAGTGAGCTCTATTCTACGAATCAAGCCCTTTCATTTGATACCCATATCGAGGTATTTGTGGAAAATAAATAAGACGCCATTTTGTGTCAGCGGCTATCTTAGATTTTTCATAGTGAGCTCCATTCTACCAATCAAACCCTTTCATTTGATACCCATATTGAGGTTGTTGTGAAGTAATATGTGATTCGCCATTTTGTATCGGTGGCCATCTTGGATTTACAATCATTTAAATATTATCTTTTAATCTCGATGACAATATGAGTGTATACCAAATATCAGATCAATCATCAGGAAGGGAGTAAAATTCCAATTACTAAAGGAGAAAGACCAAATACGGCCTGTAGCGGCCAGAAAGTTGTTAATCGTTGAAATTAAACATATAATTTTTAAAAATTTTACATCGTTTTCGTTTCTTGATAGAGTACCGGTGAAAGAATTTAGTTTTTAAAGATTAATTATTTTGAATAAGCTATGGTAATAGCGGATGAATGTCTTATGTTGCCAGCATTAAAAATAAAATGAAATATGGTAGGCAGAAATTGTTTTAAGGAAATTATATTTTTATTACTATATTAGAAAACAATATATTTTATTTACTTTATTAGTATATTTGTAAAAAGAATCAAGAAATATATAATTTATTATACATTCCATAATTATTAATCGGTATAAATCGTTTTGTTTCTTAATCGATAGTAGAAATATTTTTTCAAACCATTTGCAACACTTTTTTTATCTGTTATGTCATTCGTGTTGCTACTGTGTATCGTAAATATTTTGTTCTGATTTAATGGTGTTTTCGTACGGTTTTAATGTAATGTAATTGAATATAAATTCAATAATAATTATCAGTACCTTCTACCCATGCTAAGAATATGCAGCGGTGTTTGTGATTGTGGTTAGCTTTTTTGGACGAGTATACATAGTACGAGGTTCCCTAGTACACAGGTGATTATTCATTATTATTGGCCACTCTTTATGTAGTTTTTGTTCTTTAAGACGCAAAGACATACTTTTATTTACATCTAGGTATTATATTTATGTTAAAATTCAATTTTGAGGTATATTTAGTTGCGGAATAATTTCCATTTCAAATATCTCGTATCTTATTTCCACCAAAAGTTATTTAAAAAGAAATTATACAGGTTAATAAAGTAGTCATTTATCTTCAAAACAGACATGGTGTTGTGTTTGGCCGTGCCAGGCCCATAATGTATGGCCAAATGGTACATCTCCTTTGACCCAAGCAAACAAATAAAGATAATACAGGATTTTCGCCGACTTAGTTGATACTTTTCCTTATAGTATGGCAACATTATACATTTTTTTTATTAAATGTAGCCTATGTGTTATTCTGATGTATAAACTATTTTACTTTAAAGTTTCATCCAAATCCGTTCAGTAGTTTTTGCGTGAAAGAGTAACAAACATCCATCCATCCATCCATCCATCCATCCATCTTCACAAACTTTCACATTTATAATATTAGTAGGATACTTAATCCTTTTCTCTCAGATAACGCGGTAGCAACTAGATTTATTCAGGCGTCTATCAGATAAAAAGAAATCCTCTGATAACCTTTCAATGTCATTGATATCAATGAAATTAACTTTATCGAAGATTTGACTGTAGGTAGAAAGTTTTGAGAAAGTGCGTATACAGTGTGTACCTAACTTATATTAACAGTTATAGTCAAAGATCCCAGGGCCGCCAGACCTTACTTATTTTCTCAGAAACGAAATGTTTAGTATCATGTAGTGTTAGTATCTGCTATGAGTGTAGCACATACTTGCTTACTTGGATCAAAATAGCACTAACAAAAGAACTAACTACAAAGGTAGGTCAAAATAGCACTAACTTTTCTTAGGCCCATCCACACGGCACAATTTTACCAATGATCAAATTTTAATCGAATTGGCTTTGCCCGTCTACACGACACAATCAAACACTGATTTTCATTCCGTCCACCCGATTGGTTAAAATCTGGTAGTACCGCCCACCCGATGAACTTGAGTTGGACGACTGGCGTCTTCACGTCATGATTTCATCAAGTGATTTAGTCAAGTTGGACGTAAAATCGTGTCGTGTGGATAGGCCTTCAGTGCTGATTTTCAGCGGCGGTCATTTTTAACAGACCCTTTAAAGCATCCAAAATAAAAATCTAACCTCAGTTTGCTGGGAAAATAAGTAAGGTCTGGCGGCCCTGGGATCTTACTCTATTATGTTAACAATAAGTACCTTACCTTTCTGCATGTTTAATGTTATAGGCGGCCAATACATGAAGATCAGACGGATATGAGCAGACGGATCGCCAGATGGTAAGTGACTACTGTGGTCAATGGACACAGGCAACACCAGACCAAAAACAAGTGCGTCGCCGCCCTTTGGGAAGCGTAAAGTAATAAGAGGAGACTGATAAGGGTGAAGGAAAAGCGCATCAGTCGTTTGAGTCAATATTTATGCAACTGTATATCTGCTTGTACAGTCGAACAAGTTCCCGCTAGTCCACTATAAGGGCGAAAATCGCTCAGCAAGACATTGTGGCTTCCAGTGCTATTTTACACGCACATTGACACTCGTATACAAAACCAGTTTCTAGTGAGACTCGACTCTATGAGCGAGCCAAGGGATTTTTTTTCAAACTGGTCCAGCGCCAACTTGTTTGATTGTACATCACACTTCTACAATAAAGTAGGTAATTAATAAATTTTGATTAAAATGTTGTTCTGAAATAATAAAAACAAAATAAAATATTTTACCCCACTACACGCTGTATATATTTACTTACAATGTATAATCCTATCTTATTAATAACGTCACTCATTAATCAACAATTATCATGATAATCAGTGACCAATAATCAAATATCTACCTATGTACGTCATGGAACAGGTGCGCCATCAAAGAATAAACCCATACCTATAAAAGATATGGAGTAGGTAGGTAGTAGGTACACGATTACACGTTGTCCAGTGGATAGCGTATGCGACTGCTGATCGGACGTCCCGGGCTCCATTCCCGGGTCGGGCAAAAGTGTTACTGAGTTTTCCGACTTCTCAGTAGCAGCACGGAGTCTGGTGATGTGCCCGGTAACGGCAATAGGCTCGCCCCCTATTACGTGGGACCTAAAAATTCATGGCGAAATGTGGGTGTAATATTACACCTCTGCCTACCCCCTCGGGGATACAGGCGTAAGTCTATAAAAAAAAGATATCATATACTCCTAGCGTTATCCCAGTTGCAACACGGTGTCCGCTTACTAGTTTAGACTAGTTGCGGACACCGAGTTTGAGAGATAATAAGATTTTCCACAGAGCGACTGCAAGTCTGATCCCGCAAACCAAAAGGATAGCGATATTCCATGGTTTAGACTAGTATTAGTTTATTCAGAGGTATCATTAAGGGGAGTCAGAACTGAGTAAGTTCTGACTCCCTTTAATGACTGTCAAAGAATTGTGGCAAAATTATGGCAGCCGCGACCGACGGCCTAATATGCTCTCCGAGCCACCGGGCAAGCGATAATTAAAAATTTAATACGCACATAACGCCGAAAAGACAGTGGTGCGCGCCGTGGATTCAAACCCGACACTCTGCATGGCAGTCTGTTAGTATCTCCACTATCGCTGCTTCTTATGGGGTATAAGAATACCATCACAAAAATTACCATTCTATGTAAAGAAAGAATGAAACGAAACATTGGACATACATTACCATACACTAGTCATAAGAAAGAGAGAATACTACTGACAGTATTTGTCTCACTTTATTATATGATTTTACTACGCAAAAGAATTAGAGTATTTAGAGTTCATACACACTGTGACACCACGGACTGTTCGAAGTTATGTACGTATTAAATTGTAAATTATCACTTGCTAAATAGTAAATGGTGAATCAAAACATCGTGAGGAAACCTGCATAGATAGTTCACTTTTATTTTCATATAGGTAATCACGAGAAAGTTTAAAAAGTATTCATGTCTCGTAGTTCTCCATAATGCCCGTAAAAAAGGAACAGTAGAAATAGTAAGTAGGTATAATAGTTACTATAAAACTGTAAATTTGTTAAAGAACTTAAAAGTTATTATTTGTAACAAAAACATCAAAAAGCCAACAGCACGTGGTATTCCCAGGCGGTCACCCATCCAAGTACTAACCACGCCCGATGTTGCTTAACTTCGGTGATCGGACGAGAACCGGTGTATTCAACGTGGTATGGCCGTTGGCGATTATTGCTTCAAAGTACGAGAGTGTAATCGATATAATATGTAGCTGATATGAAAAAAAAAAAAACACTGACCACATGCTGAATCTTAAAATAAATATGACGCATACAATACGATACGAATAGTAAATTCGTTCAGTTGAATGCCAACGGCCATACCACGTTGAATACACCGGTTCTCGTCCGATCACCGAAGTTAAGCAACATCGGGCGTGGTTAGTACTTGGATGGGTGACCGCCTGGGAATACCACGTGCTGTTGGCTTTCTTTTTGTTGTTCGGAAATGTATATTTTTGTATAAAATAATGTTTTTGATAAACCGTTGATTAAATACGCATCCATATAGGTACAAATTTACTAATTTATTTATTTTTTGATTTAGTAATAGTATAAAAACAAATATACTTCTTCGTATAAAATAGAATGAATAATAACCTCAATAGTAGATGAATGCAATAACAGAATGAAATATGAAAGATCAAAGATGGTCTGGAAATAAGACACTCCAAGTCTATACTAGACATTATAATATATTATCTGTGACTAGACCAAATAACAGAAATATCATAGAATATCTACTACCATCCAAAGAGATTGGATATATGCTACCATCACACTTACCTATATTTCTTGACCCGACTATGGCAAATCGAAAAGGAGGTTATATTATAATTTCAGCAGTCAAAGTAAGTTCATCTGTTACCTCAAATTATCTGTGCCTCAAGTCTCTTAAATCACTTGTCAACTTAAGATAAAAATGAAGTATCCATAAAATTGTCATCTGCTCGGGCTGGTTTAGTGGTTAAGCGGCCGCCTCGCTGCCTGACACTGCGCCGGGTGTTGTGGGTTCGATGACACGAGACAACACTGTGTGTGATGCATAAACTTGTTGTACCTATCGAGTCTTTGAGTCCGTTCGTTGTATGTTTGTAAATCCGCGTGACACAGGATTTATTTTTAGAGCCCGTTATAAGAATAAATCATGTGTCGCGAGTTACGTTGGTGTAAACACCACCGTCATCACTCATCGAGCATCACCTTACACTTTTTATTAGAATTGTTTAGATTGCGCCCGACCAAACCTTGTACTTTCGTTTTAAAATAAAGTCAGTTCTGTTTCAACCTCTAAGCTGGACAGTAGTCCGAGAGTTTTATTTTTAAAAACTCCTTCGCCGGTATACGGTTCATATCTGGCGCAGTCGGTAGGATCGCGTCTGTAATACGGTTGCCGAATCTCTTTTCCGGTACATCCGCGACGCGATCACAAAGTTCCTACGGTCAACCGAGAAAACCGGCGGAAAAGCGGCGAAGAAAACCGGCGAGGAAGCAGAACTCAGCCTAGCATCGGCATGCTCGTGGGGTAAGCATCAACCTCTGTTTCTCCCGAGATCTTTCCTATATTTTTATTTATTAACTGTGTATCAAACTCTACACCGTTAATTGATTTATGTGTACTGTATTTTGTGTGTGATTTCCACTTTTTACAGCTATTTTGTTTTGTTTTTATACTTTTTGTGTGAATTTGTGTATTTTTCATTGTGCTAAAATGGCTCACGAACAAAAGAAGTTAGACATATCTGTAAAAGAAAAAGTCGAAATCGACTATAAAACTTTATCCTTTTTCTTGCCCGCATACGACGGCAACAAGAAAACGCTCGCATTTTATATTAAAAGCGTAGAGAATGCTTTAGAGCTTATAGAAAATAGGCAGCATCCAAGCATAGCATGCTTGATTAGGAATAAGCTAACAGGCAAAGCAGTAGAAGCATTATCAGAATGCACTGAATTTAATAGTTGGGAAGAGATTAAAGCCATACTTACCCGTAGATTCGGCGAATTCCGAGACGAGGTACATGTAGTTCAGGAGCTAATGAATATTAGAAAATTAAGTTTAGATATAGATAGTTTTGCAGATAAAATTAGAGAATTAACTTACATTTTGATTCACCTAGATCAAACCAAAAAGGATTATTATGAAAAAATGGCTATCAATGTATTTTTAGACCAGCTAGACCCGATCTTAGCACTAAGCGTAAAAGTCCAAAAGGCAGATTCCTTAGAGCAGGTTATCGTCCTAGCTAAACAGGAGGATCTTAAGTTGAAAAATAAAAGATCAGTAGATTTTAGGCCAAAGCCTAACGCACCTAGGCCTAACCCGAACCAGAATAATAATTACCGTTTTCAGCCACCTTCCGTTAACCCATATAGGTCTCAACAGATAGCACAACCTAGATTCGCTAACTTTAGTGCGCAACAGCCGCAAAGACCATTAAACCGTCAGGTACCTAACACGCAACCTATATACCAACCCGGTACGTATAAAAATGATAACAATAGCCGACCTCTAAATAAACCCGTGCCCTATGCACCTGTAAACTTTCAAACCGAATTAGACGATTCTGTAGAAGAATGCCATGATTTAGAGAATGTTAATATTTCCACCTCAGAAAATAGCTATGTAGAAGATTTAGGAAATAATGAAAATTTTCAGCTTTACCCGGACACGGACAACGAAACGTAGCGTTGATTAATTTACATTATCGTAACCGCTTACCATATATTTACATTAGAGAATTAGGCGGTCGCTTTTTAATCGATACTGGCGCGACGCAATCACTCATATCACCTAACGCAATATTAGAAAACAATGCCCACTTTGAGCGTGAAATACACTTCATAAAGACGGCGCATAGTATAACTAAACACGATACCGTTGTTTATATAAAACTTCCTTCACTCTTCAATTGCGACTATACTCACAAGTTTCTTTTGTTTGACTTTGACCCAGACTTCATCGGACTCTTAGGTGTTGACTTATTAAGAGCTTTAAACTGTAGAATCGACATGAAAGATATGACGTTAAGAACAGACGTTGTTTGTATTCCAATAAAGGGCGATATGAAATCATATACAACAATAGAGCCACAGTGTGAACAGATTGTTTATATTTTATGCAATTACCGAGAAGGCGACTATGAATTAATTGAACAAACAACCAGTGACGGATTAGTATTCCCTTCTGCATTTGTATCCGTAAAATCAGGAATGTTTACAACATCAGTTATAAATAAGTCAGACAGTAAAGTTAGCTTAATTAACAACTATAAAGTACAGCTAGTACCACTACAAAAGGAACCATTTCCAGATAGCTTTTCAAAGGTTTCATCAATTAATACATTGCATTCTAGTAGAGAGTTAGACCAGTTACTTAAGAATAACCTTAGCAGACTTAGAACTGAACACATGAACGACGAAGAGAGACGTGAAATAGAAAGATTATGCTATAATTATCGCGACATATTTTACTGTGAAAATGTACCACTTACCTTTACCCATCAGGTTAAACATATAAGTAGAATACTGACGAATAGAATTACTGACGACACTCCCATCTTTGTACGTAACTACAGGCAAGCGCCGAAACAAAAGCAGGAAATCCAAAAACAGATCGAAGAATTATTACGTCAGAATATAATTAGAGAAAGTAGCTCACCTTGGTCATGTCCAGTACATATAGTGCCTAAGAAAATAGACGCAACTGGCCAACAAAAGTGGAGGCTAGTTATCAACTACCGTAGGCTTAACGAGAAAACTATTGAAGATAAATACCCGCTACCAAACATCAATGATATCCTGGATAAATTAGGACGTGCCCAGTATTTTACCACATTAGACCTTGCATCTGGCTACCATCAGGTGGAGATGGACCCTTCAGATATTGAGAAAACAGCTTTTAGTACAGACCGAGGACATTACGAATTTATGAGAATGCCCTTTGGCCTGAAGAATGCCCCTAGTACGTTTCAGCGACTAATGGATTCAGTCTTGCGAGGATTAGACAATGTTTTAACGTATCTCGATGACGCTATTATCTTTTCATCTTCCTTACAAGAACACCTAGAAAAATGTAGACAGGTATTTGATAGGTTCCGATATCATAATCTCAAAGTGCAACTAAATAAATCCGAATTTCTACAAAAGCAAGTCAAGTTTCTTGGTCATACACTTACAGACGAAGGCCTTAAGCCTAATGCTGATAAAATAGAAGCTGTCAAGCGATTTCCACTTCCTAAAACACAGAAGGAAATAAAATCTTTCCTAGGACTCGTGGGATACTATAGAAAGTTCATTAAAGACTTCGCGCAACTTACAAAGCCTTTAACTTCATGCCTTAAGAAAAATGCCAAAGTAGAAGCAACCCCGCAGTTTATAGAATCTTTCGAAAAATGCAAAGAAGTCCTTACTAATGCACCTATATTGCAATACCCCGATTTCGAAAAACCTTTTATACTTACCACTGACGCATCGGACGTAGCACTCGGTGCCGTACTCTCACAAGGAAAAGTAGGTTCAGACAAACCCGTGGCGTACGCTTCACGAACGCTGTCGGAGACAGAGCAAAAATACTCAACTATAGAAAAAGAACTATTAGGAATAGTTTGGGCAATTAAGTATTTTCGTCCGTACCTTTATGGCAAACAATTTACCATATACACTGACCATCGTCCGCTTACGTGGATCATGACTTTAAAGGACCCCAATTCAAAATTAACAAGATGGCGCTTAAAACTTGCTGAATATGATTTTAAAATAGAATATAAGAAAGGTAAGATAAACACGAACGCCGACGCATTATCCCGTGTTCAAATAGTTTACAATAACGACATAGAATCTGTGACTAACGACGATCAATTAGTAGACATGATATTAGACAGTGAGAATCAGACAAACTTATCGACAGAACCTCAACCCGGAACGTCGCGTGACACGTTTAACGATCTCGACGGAATAGACATCGAAACACTTATTGACACCTCGACAATATTTGTTCCACCACAGTCAATAGACAGCCGGATAGACACCCCGGAACCCATTCAGTTAGACTCAGACAACCAATTAGACTATAAAATTCCCGAAATATTAGATGCCATAGACAGACGGTTAAAACAGTTTCATATTCGAAAATGCCCTGGCTTTGAGTACAGAGTAGACAACAGAACCAAAGGCAAGATAGTAATTAAAGACGTTTTTATCCCCATTAACGAAACTGAACAGCAAATTATAAAATTCCTAAAGGAACATACCATACCGGACCGCATATTCCATTGTTATTTTTACAACGAAGAGTTATATCCCATATTTTGCAAGGTAGTTAAAACCATTTTCAGCAATAGAGGCCCAAAGCTAATACGTTGTACTACAAGGGTAACCTTAGTAGAAAATAACAGCGAACAAATAGAGTTGATAAGAAAATATCATGAAGGCAAAACCATACATAGAGGCATACAAGAAACATACAAGCAGCTACACAAGAATTACCATTGGCCGAACATGTTACTATCAATTCAAAGGTATATAAACCAATGTGAAACATGTCTCAAGTCTAAGTATGAACGTAACCCTTTGAAATTACCACTGTCTCTTACGGATACACCCTACAAACCCATGGAACACATGTTCATGGATTTATATAGTAGCGGTGGCGTTACATTCTTAACCGTAATAGATAACTTTTCGAAATACGCACAAGCAATACCTCTCACAGCAGCTACAAGCATTCATATAGCAGAAGCACTACTTAGTTTGTTTTCAGTAATAGGCGTACCAAATAAAATAACAACTGATTCAGACCCAAAGTTTGACAACGAAGTTATCACAGAAGTATGTGCTATGCATAACATTCATATACACTTTACCACTCCTTACAATCCGAACTCAAACTCACCTATTGAAAGATTACATTCGACATTAGCCGAAATGATTAGAATTCAACGCATAACGGATAAAAGTGAACCCACTAATCTAATGAAATACGCTATCATAGCATATAATAATACAATCCATTCCGCAACAGGATTCACCCCTTTCGAATTATTATTTGGTCACACAAATAGCAGAAACCCTCTCGAGTTACATTTTCCACAAGAGTATTATCAGGCATACGTAAATAAACATAGACAGATAATGGAAAACGTACAGAAATTAGTAAACGCTAGAATGTCAGAACAGAAACAAGCAGTAATAGAAAGAAACAATAAGAACGCGGAAACGCCCATGTTTAAAGTAGGAGATAAGGTTTATAAACAAGTCGCGAAAAGCGCACGTAGTAATAAGTTAGAACCTAAATATATAGGCCCTTATACTATAGTCCGTATACATCCAGAGCAGATAGCAGAAATAGTAGGTAAACATGTAAACGCCAAGACCATTAGAGTTCACTTTAGAATGTTAAGAAGACCTGGAAATGTTTCAGGCACGCCCTCGCCTTCGGCGCAGCCCTCAGGGTCATCGCAGCAGTCGCCGTGATAGAACCCATAGATAACCACAATGGCGTCCTCATACTTAAGGAAGCCACAGCTCACCATCAAGTAGATACATTCCATTTAGTTATATCCTATAACGTTAGTCGAATACGCGATATATACATAGAAGTAAGCAGAGATTATTTTACATTTAAGTTATATCATAAGAATATATCCAATTATAAAGATAGTTTGGTTACTAGAAACCAATTAGAATACCTAATAGATAAGATAGAAAGTAAGTTAGTCTACTTAGGATCTACTGAACTCAGCTTAGGAAGAACATATATCCCTAGAATTAAAAGAGGTTTAATTAATGGACTAGGATCCGTAATAAAAGCTATCACTGGCAACCTAGACCAGGAAGATGCAATTAGCTTAGAAAACCAAGTTCAGGAAATAAGGAAATTAACAGTAAATAAGCAAAACGAAACCTTAGGAATAATGTCCGATTTCATTAATGAATACCATAGTAAATTAGAAAGTATTACTAAAAATCAGAAAGAGTTAACTAAAGCGATCGGAAAATTAGTAGAAGAAAATCAGGAAATAGAAAATAAAGTATATACCATGCAAATATATAATCAAATTGAAACATGCTTACAACAAGTATATGATAGATTAGTTAACTTAGAGAACGCCATAACATTCAGTCACCTAGGACGACTACATCCTAGTATAGTCGAACCTAGCTATCTTATTGCAGAGTTAGCGAGCATCCAAAAGGATATGAGCTTCAAAGATTTGCAGTTACCTTATGCACCAACAATGAAAAATATACATATAATAGAAAAATCTATTGTAGTCAAAGCATACAGTACAAATGAATCGATTAACTTTGTGTTAGAGATCCCCTTAGTAACTAATCATCCTTATAGTTTACTCCATTTATACCCGATCCCGAATGCAAACAATTCCATCCTAATACCTAAAAATCCTTACCTGATCTTGGGCAGCAACATGTTTGCGTATCCTCGCGAGCCATGCGCCTCCATCACCGACGAAACCGTCATCTGCCATCACCTGGAACTACAAGAACTCATCGCATCACAAGACTGCGTCGCACAATTACTACAACACAAGAAACCATACAACTGCACTTACGCCACAGTAGAATTTAACGAGAATATTATACACCAAATTAAAGAAAACAGCTGGATCGCCATCCTGAAACAAGAAGAAGTAATTAAGACAACCTGTGGAGAAGAAGTACACTACCAAAGATACAGCGGCGTCGTCCTGATATCAATCAATAACCAATGCACCATTGGCATAGAAAGAAGAACCCTACGTACACACAAGAAATTCCTCATCAACAGAGAAAGCGTTCCACTGCCTAGAACACAGTACAGCACAACGAATAAGCACTCACAAGTGAATCTACAAATAGAAAATGTTCAGCTCAACGAACTAGACAAACTAGTAGAAAAGACTAAAAACTTACAAGAAAAGGAAGAAACAGTCATCATCGCTACTAAACCCAGTTGGCCCACCATATGCCTGTATGCGATCATGACACTAGCCGCCATAGGCTTCATCACCCACCGATGTCTTCACCAAAGGGGAAGACCAGCAACGACCGAAGCCAAGCAGCTCCAGCCACAAGAGCCCTTGCCACAGGACCAGCAGTCTTCGGCGTGCTTCTCACTTAAGGGGGGAGGAGTTACGTTGGTGTAAACACCACCGTCATCACTCATCGAGCATCACCTTACACTTTTTATTAGAATTGTTTAGATTACGCCCGACCAAACCTTGTACTTTCGTTTTAAAATAAAGTCAGTTCTGTTTCAACCTCTAAGCTGGACAGTAGTCCGAGAGTTTTATTTTTAAAAACTCCTTCGCCGGTATACGGTTCATATCTCGCGGCATATTAGTAAAAATAGAATTGGGCAAGTGCGATTCGGACTCGCGCACGAAGGGTTCTGTATCATCATCTATAAAAGAAAATGACGTTCGTTGTATGTATACTTAAATACTTTTTAAGTTTCTACCTGTTTATTAAGATCGAGTAAAAAATTGCTTAAAAATTACGTTTGTTGTATCGGACCTTTATTATTTACTTTTTTTTTATTATTTATTTTGAAAGGTAATATACAACTACATATACTGTGAAAATTTTAAAGACTAACCTGGTTAGTAAAACGACGAAACAATCTATGCTCTACGGGCCCTTATAAATTATTGATAGTAACCAAAACCAAATATAATTATAATACGACGACGAAATGCGAGGGCACAAATAAGACAATACCAGTACGAGGGCATGGTTGACTACCGTAATAAAAAACTACAAATAGTGTAAAAAGTGTGTGTAGAGGGTGCATAGGGTTCCCTCCAAGAACTTAGGGTCCCAAGCCAACCTCACCTGTAAGTGGTGCACCTGCCGATCAACGGACGAGGCTCTGGCAAACAAAATATCCCGATAAGCGGCAATAGGCTCGCCACCTATTACGTGGGATCAAAATACTGGCGAAAAGTGGGCGTTTAATATGCCTCTGCCTACCCCTTGGGGGAAACAGGCGTGAGTCTATTGTTACGAGCTGGGGTTCGACGATAAATTATAGCTCACTATGCCACTTAAATTGAACTTTATTCTCTAACACAATAACACTAGATACACACACTTAATTTTCACTTCACTAATAAACACACTATTCCACACCACTAGAACAACACTAAACACTTCCGACTTATTTCTTCGCTTCTTGTTGATCGCTTTCCGTATTCAATTGAACTGTCCGTTCCGTTCGCTCGCGCTCTATTTATACTGGCCGGATAACATCACTAGGCTTTTCGAGACGACTCACGATATTTCTGGAAACGTGTAAGGTGTTTCTAGAATTGCGTAAATGTTCTATTTACACCTACGCCATCTATTAGAGGATAGATGAAACAGCCTTAAACAACCGATACATCTAATCTCATGTAGTTCTCCCATTCACTGATAGATGGCGTTATTTTCAATTCGTAACACGGCCTCCCTCTTAAACGTGTTCGTCTCGAACATCGTTAGACCCATAGTAACGAGCCAACCGGTCCACATGAACAATCTTCGGTGCACCTCGAGACCCCTTCTGGATTCGATAGGTGACGTCGTTCATCCTGGTAATTATGCGATATGGCCCGTCCCATCTGGCTTGTAACTTAGGCGATTTTCCTTTGCTTCGTACTGGGTTATGAAGCCACACCAATGATCCCTCATCGAAGCCTTTGTTGTTTGCCTTCCGGTCGTAGCGAGTCTTCATCTTCTCAGACATCTGTTGTCCAGATTCCCTGATGTGCTCGTATACGTCGTTCATCCTGTTGCGTAGCTCGGTTGCGTAATCCGTTATATTGCGTGGAGATTCTGGTGGAATACCGGTGATAAGGTCTGCAGGTAAACGGAGTTCTCTACCGAAATTGGCAAAAGCTGGTGTTACTCCTGTAGTTTCGTGGACCGCACTGCGATATGACAGAAGGAATGGTTGGATGTGCTTGTCCCAATCTCTTTGTTTGCTCTCCACGACCTTCGCCAGGTACCTTTCCAGTGATTGGTTAAATCGTTCAACCATGCCATCTGATTGCGGGTGATAAGCCGTGGTCCTGGTTTTATGTGCACCCATCACGCGACAAGTCTCCTTGAACACCTCGGATTCGAAGTTCCGGCCTTGATCGCTGTGGATTTCCAAGGGTACCCCGAATCGACAAAAGACTTCATGCACCAGCTTGTCGGCCACTGTGGTAGCTTCTTGATTTGGGATTGCAAACACTTCAGGCCACTTCGTGAAGTAATCCATCACAACCAAGAAGTATTTGTTTCCATCCTGGCTCTCGGGAAACGGCCCAGCGACATCCAAGGCTATGCGCTCCCATGGGGCTCCCACATTGTACACCTTTAATGCACCTCTGCTTCGAGTATGTGGCCCCTTGACAGCCGCACAACTTGTGCATTTGCGGCACCAATCCTCGACGTCATCCCGACAGTGGAGCCAATAAAACCGCTCCCGGATCTTAGTAAGGGTCTTCTTAACTCCCATGTGACCTCCCGAAGCACCATTGTGATAGAGCTGCAAGACTTCCGGCACCTTAGTTTTGGGCACTACCATTTGCAAATGGCACTGGTTACCGCGAGCGTTTTCCCATTTGCGGCACAGAACTCCATCCTGGACGACCAAGCTTTCCCACTGTGCCCAATAACTCTTGGTGATAGGGCTCATTGCTGCGATATCACTCCATTTGGGCCTAGGCGCATCTGATTTCTTCCATTCAAGAATCGGCTGTACATCCTTGTCATCTTGCTGAAGACTCCGCAAAGCTTCTCTCCATTCGTCGCTTAGATCCGTCTTTAACATCCTCACTTGCGCTGCCTGCTTTGCTTCCTGTCGGCTACAGTGCTTGCACTGGTCGGGACACGGCCTACGCGATAGGGCATCTGCGTTACCATGGGACTTGCCGCTGCGATGTTGTATTACAAAATCAAACTCTTGCAATAGTTCAATCCATCTAGCTACATGTCCTTCTGGGTCCTTAAATTGAAGCAGCCATTTCAGCGCTGCATGATCGGTTCGCAGGTGGAATTTACGGCCCAACAAGTATTTGTTGAAATGCTGCAATGTCTTTACTACAGCCAAGAGTTCCCGCCTGTTGACGCAGTAGTTTCTTTCGGGTTTGGATAAGGTCTTGCTGAAGTATGCTATAACAACTTCTTGATCACCCTTCTTCTGTGACAGCACGCCGCCAATTCCAGTGTTACTGGCATCTGTGTCAACTATGAATTCATGCTCATTGTCAGGGTAGCCTAGAATAGGTGCAGTACACAGATGTTCCTTAAGCTTCTGGAATGCAACGTCACAGCTCTCATTCCAACAGAACTGCACTCTGTCTTCGGTGAGCTTATGAAGAGGTCGAGCAATGTCAGCAAAGTTCTTCACAAACCGTCGGTAGTAGGAGCATAATCCGAGGAATGCTCTGACCTGCGTTTTGTTCTCTGGAACTGGCCATTCCTTCACGGCAATGATCTTTTCCGGGTCAGTTTGAATACCGTTCTCCGAGACCACATGTCCTAGAAAGTTCACTTGCCGTCTGAATAACGCGCATTTCTTCGGACTCAGCTTCAAATTAGCTCCTCGTATCTGTGACAGCACTTGTTCCAAGTTTCGAAGGTGATCCTGGAAGGTGCGCCCCACGATGATGATGTCATCCAAGTAGACCAGGCAGGCGTCTCCAATCAGTCCCATAAGCACTCGCTCCATCAGTCTCTCAAAAGTAGCCGGAGCGTTGCACAATCCAAAGGGCATGACGTTAAATTGCCATAATCCTTTCCCTGTGGAGAATGCCGTCTTCTCCTTGTCTCGAGGATCTATTTCCACCTGCCAGTAGCCACTTTTTAGGTCTAAGGTAGAAAACCACTTCATCCCCGTCAGCGTATCCAGTGTGTCATCGATCCTTGGCAGCGGGTAGCTGTCCTTCTTCGTGATGTCATTCAATCGGCGGTAGTCTACACAGAAGCGCATGCTGCCATCCTTCTTCTTTACAAGGACAACCGGAGAGCACCACGGGCTGGACGAAGGCTCGATTACGCCTTCTTTCACCATACCGTCGATCATAGCTTCCACTTCACGTTCCCGTGCCACTGGCACACGTCTTGGTCGCTGGCGAATCGGTGCTTCACTTCCCGTGTTTATTTTGTGCTGGACTAGTGCTGTCTTCCCTATGTCGGCATCACTGGTCGAGAAAATATCGGCGAACCGGTTTAACATCTTCTTAGCCTTGGTCTTCTCTTCTTCTGACAGGGTACTTTGGCAGTCCTCCAAAAGTGAAGACACGTCGAATCGTGCACCCTGAACCTTGTCGCTGGTAGGTTGCTCTTGACATCTACGCATCCAAGCCGCTCCTTCATAGGTGCCCAATTCCGTCCCTTTTTTGAGCAACACTTCCTTGTCACTTGCATTTAGTGCGCGTACTGATGAAACTTTGGTACCCCTTACCAAGGTTCGTGCAATCTTCCATGAGGCATCTTCCTCTAGGCCTTCGATAAGTACGCAGCGGTTACCTCGACCAGAACTCCCGGGTAAACAAACCGGTACTACCGTTTCCGACCGCGGTTGAAGCGTGACATTCTTCAGGCAGTACACTTTTCCTGAAGTTGCGCCTTCCATGAAGACTTCTTCCGAGCCACATTTCAACACTCCTTGGTTAACATCGATCTCGCAGTGATACTTCCGCATGAAGTCTAAGCCTAAGATGCAGTCGTCCACTATATCGGCCACGATGACGTTGTGACGGTAAATTTTGTTGCCTAGCTTCAGATCCACCTCCATTTCACCTCGGACGGTTATGTGCTGACCGGTAGCTGTTCTCAGATTCACACATTCATTGTTCCTGAAGCAGCCCCGAAGAACCCGTCTTGCCAGATGGAAACCGACGACTGTCCGAGAAGCACCCGTGTCCAATGTCAGCTTGCATGGTGTTCTGTTAATTTCGCCTTCGATGATCAGGCTGTTCCCGTCGCATGATTGCGAGATCGAGATACTTGGGGCTCTTCCATTACCAGCCAGCACCCGCCCCGCAGTCCTGGCTTCTACTCGTTTCCCTGCTCTCGCTGCCTGGCAGGCACATCAGGCGACCCCTTTGGTGGAGACAGGGTGTCACCAGGCTGCCTACGCTTTGGGCAGCTCAAGCGGATATGGCCTCTTTCTCCGCAGTTGTAGCACCGAGGTGACGACACAACTTCCCTGATGCGGTGACCTCGGTCGTCGCGTCGCACTGCTTCCACCTCCAGAGCGTGGGCTAAGGCATCCTTGAGGTCCTTGAAGTGCCCAAGCCTCACTGCTGCTCTTACCTCCAGGTCCCGGATCCCATCCGTAAACGCCTGTACGAGGTTCCCATCAATAAGCGCAGGGGACGACTGGTATGCCTTCCTGACCAGCTTTTCCACCTCTAGAGCCCACTGCTGCAGAGTTTCTCCGGTGCGTTGCGTCCTGTCCTTCAGCTGAGCACGATACACATGTTCGAGGTGCGCGTCTCCGTACCTCGCCTCCAGCGCCTCAAGAAGCTTCTCATAGGTGACGTCTTGTCCGAGTGCCTCCAACACTGTCAAGGCCCGGTCGCGAAGGCCCAAGGTTAGGGCGGTTAAGGCCTGTTCTTTGGTCCACCCATTCGATAGCATCACAGCCTCAAACTGGATCTTGTATGCAGACCATGATGACGAGCCATCAAATGGTGGAACCTTAAACCCACGAGGTGAGGGCACTACAGTCGCAGATGTCACTTCGTTGGATCCGAGCCCACGCAATCTCCTCTCCACTTCAGCGACACAGGTCTCGTGATGGTCGTGTACACGCTTCTCTATAGAGGCGACGCGAGTCTCAAGCTGGTCGTGTACGAGCTTCTCCACGTCGCTGATACGAGCCTCGTGCTGCTGGAGCTCCTCCTTTACCACCTTCAGGTCCTTCCCTACAGCGGCGCTGAGGTCTTTCATCACCACCAGCTGTTCCTCCAAACGGCGGGCCTGCTCCTCCTTGTCGCGCTGTAGTTGTTCCTCCAGGCGGCGCGCGTGCTCCTCTTGACGGCGAGCCTGCTCCTCCTTGTCGCGCTGTAGCTGTTCCTCCAGGCGGCGCGCATGCTCCTCTTGACGGCGGGCCTGCTCCTGCATGAACGCCATCAGAGCCGCGATGTCGGGCACCGCCATGGAGTGTGCGCTTGCAGGCTCCTCTGCAGCCGCGGAGTCGCCTGATCCACCAGACGATGGAGAAGGAACGTCTCCGAAGCGTCTCTGGTCCAGGTCTTGCTGGCGCTGGTTCCTGGTACGCACACCTTCAGTTTCTTCCTGCGGCATAACCGGCATAATTTATCCCTTTCTTCTGACACCAATTTGTTACGAGCTGGGGTTCGACGATAAATTATAGCTCACTATGCCACTTAAATTGAACTTTATTCTCTAACACGATAACACTAGATACACACACTTAATTTTCACTTCACTAATAAACACACTATTCCACACCACTAAACACTTCCGACTTATTTCTTCGCTTCTTGTTGATCGCTTTCCGTATTCAATTGAACTGTCCGTTCCGTTCGCTCGCGCTCTATTTATACTGGCCGGATAACATCACTAGGCTTTTCGAGACGACTCACGATATTTCTGGAAACGTGTAAGGTGTTTCTAGAATTGCGTAAATGTTCTATTTACACCTACGCCATCTATTAGAGGATAGATGAAACAGCCTTAAACAACCGATACATCTAATCTCATGTAGTTCTCCCATTCACTGATAGATGGCGTTATTTTCAATTCGTAACACTATGTATGTATGTAATAATAATATTCTACGACGTTCACACAACACCATCTAGTCCCAAATTAAGCAGAGCTTGTACTAATGGGTACTAGATAATGGATAAACATACATACATATATACTTATTTTTTGAATACATACATATTATACATAGAAACACCCAGACCAAGACAAACATCTATGTTCATGCACACAAATGTTTGACTTGAGCGGGAATACACCGGTTCTCGTCCGATCACCGAAGTTAAGCAACATCGGACGTGGTTAGTACTTGGATGGGTGACCGCCTGGGAATACCACGTGCTGTTGGCTTTTTGATACTTTTGTTTCAAATATTACTTTTTAAGTTATTTTATACAGTCTTACAGAAATTATTATACTTACTATTTCTACTGTTCCTTTTTTACGGGCATTATGGAGAACTAGGAGACATTAATACTTTTAAACTTTCTCGTGAATATGAAAATAAAGGTGAACTATCTATGCAGGTTTCCTCACGATGTTTTCATTCACCATTTAGCAAGTAATAATTTACAATTTAATACGGCCATTCGAACAGGCGCGGTGGTGTCGCAGTGGGTTCGAACTCGAAAGCCAGCCACCTTAGAGATAGAGTTCAGTATGTAGGTAGATGTTATAGTTAGTGGGAGTAGGTCTCAAGGTTTGCCAGTGGCACAGACAATATAATACCCTTGGGAATGGGCGTTCCACAGGGCTCTATTCTTGGTCCGTTTCCTTTTTTTAATATACAGGGTGTCTGGCGCATGGACCGACAGAATTTTTTGGAGGTTAGGGGATATATTATGGGCATATTCTAGTTTTTACCTCAAGAACCCCAGGTCCTAAGTGTACTTGTACTCGAGATACAATTTCTTAATATTTTTTTTGACGTGACAACGTCTTATAAATTGGTTTGCCGGGTGACACTTCAAGAAACTGCGTTACGCTCCGCTCACGTTATGCGCTCACAATGAGAGCGAGTGAGAGGCACGCGTCCCGCCTAAGAGCGAGAGAGACAGACATAAAAAGTGAAAGGCACGCGTCTTTCATCCTTCTTCCTACTATACGAATGAATATTCACATTAAAATTATTTTACCACTCAAAGTCGTTGTCACGTAAAACTTTCGCTCGTATACCGACTTTACAGGCAACCAATTTTTTTCTTTCTGAATTATCGCATTTAAAACGATATAACTTTTTAGTTTGTAGTCATATTTGCACTAGATAACTTTCATTAGATTCCCTAATGTATTATTATTCTTAAAAAAGCATACTTAAAATGTTGGGAATAAATGCAGAAAAAGTAATCGTCGAGCTTCAAACTCTAAAAAAATAAGTATTGAATGTAAAATATGAAATTCTAAATTAATTATAAAAATATCTAAAATCTCTTTTGAACTTCGATTACATAAAAAAAAATCTGTACTTAATACCCTTTCTAACGATGTACTACATGGCCTTAAAATCTTTCAATATGTAATCACAAAACAAAAAATACTACATAGACAGTGTCAGGATAATGAAATAATAGTTTAGGATTCAACATTTTTTACTGAATATGGTTACAAATTTTGTTCGAACTGACTTCCTCTGTAGCGAATGCATAGGTATACATTAGGGAATCCAATAAAAGTTATCTAGTGCAAATATGACTACAAACTAAAAAGTTATATCGTTTTAAATGTGATAATTCAGAAAAATGAAAAACTGATAGAAAATCGTATCTCGAGTACAGGTACGCTTAGGTCCGGGGGTTCTTGGGGTGAAAACTAAGATATACCCTCCCCTAACCCCAAAAAATGTGTCTGTTCATGCGCCAAACATCCTGTAAGTATATTAATGATTTGCCATTCTTTGTTAAAAATCTATGAGATATTTTTCATTTTGCTGACGATACTTCACTTATATTTAAAGTTGATCGTAATACAAGTAACATTGACAGCGTAAATAACTCTCTTGCGCAAGTACTACATTGGTTCACGACAATTTAAATAATTTGCTTCTAAACTCTGGCAAAACAAAATGTATCAAATTCACTTTGCTGAATGGCAAGAATGTTCTTATACTAATATAACTTTAAATAACGAAACAACCTAGTTGATTCAACTGTATTTTTAGGTTTTACTTTAGATTGTAAGCTTCAGTGGGGCGCCCAAATATCCTGTCTGGCCGTCAAACTTAGTTCTGCAGCATTTGCAGTTAGGAAAGTTCGACAATTTACAGACGTAGATACTGCTAGACTAGTTTACTTTGGTTACTTTCACAGTGTAATGTCTTACGGGATACTGTTATGGGGTACAGCGGCCGATATTCAGACCATTTTTACCATTGAAAAGAGGGCTGAGGGCCATACGCGCAATAGGTATATAAGTTAGGTGCTAGAGATTCTATACGAGATAAATTTAAAAAAGTAGAAATATTGACAGTTGCATCGCAGTATATATTTGCTAATGATGTAGGTACGTTAAGAAAACTTAACTCTTTACCGTAAAAATAGTGACTTGCACAAAGTGTGTGCAGTGGGCACTAACTACCGTCTACCATCTAAGTACATAAAGTTGATAACTCATTTGCGGGACTCTGTATACAATTCTTCAACAAATTGCCTCTTGAAATAATGAATACCTCTGCTGGTATTGTCTTATCTGTGCCTCTGCACACTATTAGGAATTTTATTTTAAAAGGGGTTGTCATCTAGAAATTCTTTAATAATCTATCTATTAAAGAATTTCTAGATGACAAGACATCATGGGGCTAGTTGCTTTTTTAAGTTCACTTTTATTGTTCTTTTAATGACTGTGTAATATATAATATATATTATATTAAACTCTCTTCCTAATTAGTGACGTGTTAAGTGGAGGTGCCTTGTGAACACTCATTATGTTTGCAGGGTTTGTATATTTTTTATGAATTGTTGAATTTATAGTATATCAGTTTTTATCCCTGATCAAATCATTGTTCACTTGTCACCTTAACAAAATTATTTAACCTATACTGTCGCTATAGTGAATTGTTGTTGTACTTTTCACATATTTTTATATCCATTTATTTCTAATCAGTGTCGTGAAGTGTTTTGGCTGTGTCAGCAATCATGGTACCACAAATTGTAAGATTAAGATTCTGATTTAAAAAAAGAGTGACATGAGTTTCTACCAGGCTCTTCTCATAGCCCTAAAAAAGGAACAGTAGAAATAGTAAGTATAATAATTTCTTTAAAACTGTGTAAAAGAACTTAAAAAGTAATATTTGTAACAAAAGAATCAAAAAGCCAACAGCACGTGGTATTCCCAGGCGGTCACCCATCCAAGTACTAACCACGCCCGATGTTGCTTAACTTCGGTGATCGGACGAGAACCGGTGTATTCAACGTGGTATGGCCGTTGGCGATAGGTCTATTAAAATACGGGAAGGTAATCGACTTAACTGATATAAAAATATACGATGCCCATATGCTGAGTCTAAAAATAAATATGACGCGTACAATACGATAAGAATTATAAATTCAATTAAACTGTCGCCAACGGCCATACCACGTTGAATACACCGGTTCTCGTCCGATCACCGAAGTTAAGCAACATCGGGCGTGGTTAGTACTTGGATGGGTGACCGCCTGGGAATACCACATGCTGTTGGCTTTTTGATACTTTTTAATATCAATACTGATTGTTATTATATTTTTTGTGCATTTTCAATACATTATACTTATATATTTATTATATATATCTTACTTATAGTATTTAGCCTTACTGCGTAAATGTTACAGCCTAGGTACAGATATATTGTTTCAAAATCATGTGTATGCGTGCGAGTGCCTAAGTTTCGTGTCCTCATGCCTAAATATTCCCCTTGACTTTTCCTTGTAGCCCACAATGCTGAAAAAATACACCTGCAGATGAGAACCGATGTATTCAATGAGGTATGGCCGTTGGCAAAAACTTCAACCAAACAAACTCTTCAGTTTATAAGTATTATAATACTAGATGATGTCCGCGGTTACACGCGCGTTATTTTAGGCTACTGCTCCGCTCCTGTAGCTCATATCGTGGTGTTATATAGCTTATAGCCTTCCGCGATAAATTACCTATCTAACACTGAAAGAGTTTTTCAAATCGGACTGGTAGTTCCTTAGATTAGCGCGTTAAACCAAACAAACAAACTCTTCAGCTTTATATATTAGTATTAGATTCAAATGTAAATTCATTTATTCACATAAGTTACTGAGCAATACTTATGAACGTCAATTCTTTTTTTACAACCAGGCTAGGCTATGGTAGGGCTATGAGAAGAGCCTGAAAGAAACTCATGCCACTCATTTATATCATACTAGACTACTAGAGGAAGCCAGCAGCTACGCCTGCATTTTTTTTAAATTTACCCGTTTCGGCCGATCCCGTGGGAATTTCGGGAAATCCCTTATTAGTGCACCCCTAAGGTCCCCGAGGAACATACATTGTATGCCAAATTTCAGCTTCCTGCGCCCAATAGTTTCGGCTGTAGCGTGTCTGTCAGTCAGTCAGTAACGCAAGGATTTTATATATTAAAATTCTTAAATTATGTATTAACAATTTGTGGTACCATGATTGCTGACACAGCCAAAACACTTTGCATCACTAATTTGAAATAAATGAAACAAGAAAAAAACAATTAACATGCGAATACAACAACCAAACACTGAAGCGGCAGTTTTATAAATGTATCAGCAACCAATACCTAGGTTTAAAGAGTTTTGTAAAGGTGACAAGTGAACAATGATTTGGTCAGGTTTAATAGTAAACTAGCTTTTGTCCGCGACTTCGCTCACGTTAAATTCGGGGTAACACAAAACTCCTTCATCGTTCGATAGTAAGTAATTTTCGTTTTAATAGGTTAGTTTCCAGGGTCAAAATAATTACATTTTATTAAGTCCGTATTTTAGATTATAAAAAAATATTGGACACGTATTTTTTCTTTTTTCGATTATATAAAAAATATGAACGATATAGCCCATTGAAGTTACGTGTGACGTCATCTAGTGCGAAAAAATGTTTCACATGTTCAGTTTCACATCACATCATCAATTCATCAGCCTTTAACAGTCCACTGCTGGACTAGGCCTCTCCTTTAAAAGGAGGAATTGGCCTACTATACCACGCTAGCCAAACGGGTTGGTATAGGGTTTGTATCAAGTTTTCCTTCTCTTGCAGCGTTGTTCTCTGCATAATAGGTATGCTCCCTCTGTCGGCACCCATGGGATGATATGGGGTGGTGACATTCCGTATTCTTAATCCGTCACCACACGGACCTGTCAGTTTACACATTTAAAAATTGTTAGGTAGATGTATTCTGTAAACCACTTTACGACCTTATAGAAAATAAAAAATATTGAATATTAAGGCCTGCCTCCGTGGATAGCGTATGCGACTGCTGATCGGAGGTCCCGGGTTCGATTCCCGGGTCGGGCAAAAGTGTTACTCCGTTTTTCCGAATAGGTACTCAGTAGCAGCATAGTATAAATAAGGGGGCTCTTCATACATGGAACTGATGAGGAAAACGGGTCGTTAAAAGGAGAAATACTCAAATACCAAAGACGGCCTGTAGCGGCCAGAAAGTAGTGAATCGTTAAAATAGAACATATTATATTTTTTAAAATTTATACATATTTTTCGTTTCTTGATCATACTTCGGTGAAAGATTTTAGTTTTTAAAGAGTATTATTTTGAATTATAGGGTAGGGTACTAACGGATGAATGTCTTATGTTGCCAGCATTAAAAATAAAATGAAGTATGGTAGGCAGAAATTGTTGGAAAATATATGTTTATTAGTATATTAGAAAACAATATCTTTTATTTACTTTATAAATGTATTTGTAAAATCATAGATCAAGAAATATTTAATTTATTATATACATAATTATTCCATAGTTATTTGGTAAAAATCGTTTTGTTTTTTAATCGATAGTATAAATATTTTTTCAAACCATTTGCAACACATTTTTTATCTGTTATGTCTTTCGTGTTGCTACTGCGCATCGTGAATGTTTTGCTCTGATTTATTGGTGTTTTCGTACGTTTTTAATTGTAATGTAATTGAATATAAAATCAATAACAATGATCACTACCCTCTATCCATGCTAAGAATATGCAGCGGTGTTTGTGGTTAGTTTTTTCTTTGAGAAAAGAATATAATATGGAGTGGACAAATAGTACATATGGATACTTTACATTATAGAAATATATATGAAATCGACATAAAGCCACCAAACATAGTGTTGTCTCGTTTTTACTTAGCGATATCTCTGTTAGAAAAAAGAGATAGTCATAGGTTACTGAATACACTGATCATAGTGATTTTATATCAGAAATGTCAATCGTGCCAGTGTCGCCATATTATTTTCTAGGTGTTTTTGGTACATCTGCTGTCAAATCGTTGTGTATCGAACATAATAATTTTGATTTTGTGCATAAATATGTCTAAAAACCAGATGAATCAGTGCTTCAGGCTTTCCTAGAGATCGTAAAATCATGCCTAAGTGTTGATTTCAACTGTGCAAGATAAAGCTATAATCAACACAAATGTACTCTTCACAAGTAAGTAACAAGTCATGATTTATATTGTTGAATAGGATTAGTATTTGTACAAAATATTGTTACAAGAGGTTCTTTTTATAGTTAATTGAACAAGTTTTAGCTTCGTTATGGCATAAATATTGTTATTTTCGTAGTTTGGAATTTTCCATATTTACGTATTAGAGGTTAGAAGTGATGTTCCTACTAATGTCGATATGGGTTATCGATATATCCCTAATGTATAGATACTTCCACAAACGATAACATTGTTAAAAATATCTCACGTCTGTAAACGGAAATAAATGAAACATTCGACCAATTTTGTCTGTACCTAGTAAAGGAAAAGCGATATTTGACTAACTTACTTTACTTAGCCCTGATTACATAAAACCCAAACCGCTGCATCCTGCTCTATGTTCAGGAAAATGAGCAGTTAAAATAATTACCTATATTATGTTTTTTGCCAACAGATAACCTGAACAGCAACTGTATGCGAGAATTCCTTGCAATGAAACGTTGAAGAAAATAGTTTTATTTATAAACAAGAGGACGCCCGTTGCTACACCTGCACATTTTTTCGACTGTTTCTGTCCGATCCTGTGGGAATTTGAAGAAAGTTCTTAGTGCACTCCTGCGATCCCCAAAGAACATACATGCCAAATTTCAGCTTCCTGCACCTTATAATTTTGGCTGTAGCTTATCTGTCAGGCAGTCAGTAACGCAAGGATTTTATATATTATACAGATAAAAAACAAATAAATAACATGTATTAATCAATTATGATTTTTCTAACCCCCTTATGATATTTCAGTGTAGCTGTGTGTTTCATTACGGTATGTATGATGCAAATCAGAAATCGCCGACATAACGCCGGCGCGTACTGACGTCGCGGCATGGCAAAGGATTTTATTACTGATCGTCGTTTCATTCTTATTTCAATGAGTTTAGAATTCATATTACTTTATTTCGATACAATCGTACCGCAGCCTGCCGTGGCATGCCGTGGGACGTCGGGGCGCGTCGCGGCACGTCGCGGCATCGGCGGCATACTTGGACGCCGCGGCATGCCATGGCGTCTTGCAGTGTGCCACGACGTAATCAGTAGGTAAATAAGTTCCTAAATTCACCGTTAATAAATCTTGTTCTCATAAATAATGTATCCAGAATTGTTTTCTCTTCGACATATCAGTTTGTATTTGTCGTTCTTCATCTTCAGCAAGAAGTGCTATTGATACTAAATTCCAGTCAATTGGACGCCTCGGTATGACGCGGCATGCCGCGGCATGCTGCGACGTGCCGAAGCGTCCTTCGGGCTAACGAAACATGCCATTCCGCGCCGTGCCATGCCATGCCGTCAGTCGGCGCCGGCCATTAGCTATCCGGATAGCCAAGCTGAAGTGGCAGTGGGCAGGGGACATAGCTCGAAGAAGCGATGGCCGTTGGGGCAGAAAGATTATGGAATGGCGGCTACGTACCGGACGACGCAGCAGAGGTAGGCCCCCCGCAAGGTGGACCGACGATCTAGTCAAGATCGCGGGAGGCGGTTGGATGCGGGCGGTTCAAGACCGGTCTGTGTGGAAAACCTTGGGGGAGGCCTATGTCCAGCAGTAGACGTCGTTTGGCTGATATGATGATGATGATGTATGGTGCCATTCATCTCCGGTACTTTCATTCACAGCGACACAGTATCGATATTGGCTACCAGAGAATATTTTGTTATATGATACAAGGGACGTTTTTTGCTTTACCATGTTCGCCCGCATTTGCATTATGGAATAAACTAATTTGGCAAAAGATCTAAAGTAACTTACTTACTATAAATATCAATTTACATATTTTTTCGAAATTTACAGTAATGTATTATTTACCTCTAACCGGCTCAATGTCGATATCGATTATATTCTGGAGTCCAACCCAACGGCAGTCATTTTATTTTGCACATCACTTCGTAGGTATGCACGCTAAATTCGTAGGTACGCCCAATCCATGTTATTCACAGATCTGTGGTTTATTACTAGAAAAAGTAAGAACCCTTCAAAAACTTAAAAAAAATAGTTTTCTTTTCATCTTTTAGCAACACAAATCGCATTTGCTTGTACGTTAGCTTTAACCATTTCGACTTCTTACTGAACCGAGACAACAGTGATTTTAGCGCTGGTATGAACGCTCTCATCGTAAGCTTTTAAAAGTGCTTACGCCAGAGTTCAACGCAATCGTTTTTTAAATCCTCGTGCGAATAATGCCTAAAGGTGCTGTACTTTGTCGATAACAAAAAACTTGTCGATATATGCTTTGAGTTGCCTAATATGCGCCCAACCCTAATGGACGCCATTTTATTTGCATACGTTTCGTAGGTATGCACGCTAACTTCGTAGGTACGTCCAATCCATGTTATTCACACATCTATGGTTTTTTTGGACGAGTATAGGGAAGATTACTGCCAAGTTAAACCACCAGGTGGCGGTATCACCGACTACAGTAAACAATGAATTTTGGCAAGTATGACATTAGAGTGACAACTTGACAACTGGTGCAGACTTCAAACTTTGGATGCGCGATCTCATTATCTCATCTCAAACAAGTCACTAAAACAGAAACATTGTACCATTTTTATTGTTATTGATAATTACAACTGTTGCAACTGTTTTGCTTGTATAAATAAGTATAGATATATTGTTGTCTTGTTGATTACAATATTTGAAAAGCGCGCTACGAAAGTTTGTTTACTGTAGTTGCTTGTGCTGCCATCTGCGTCGAGCTTTGCGTGATGTTCCCTATTGTATGAGGTTCCCTAGTACACGAGTGATTATTCATTATTATTGACCTCTCTTTATGTTTTGTGGTATTTTTAGTTGTGGAATTATTTCCATTTCAAATATCTCGTATCTTATTTCGACCAAAAGTGTTGGTTTAAAAAAAAATATACGTGGTAATAGATTAGTCATTTATCTTCAAAACACGGGTGCGCCAAAGTTCACTTTCAACTCCGATAATTGGAAATCCGAAAATGTTCTTCCTAACATTTTTCATCCTAACAATCACAATTCCTAACTACTCTGTCTATAATGTTCATAACTCCGAAGCATTAACTTCATAATGTCAGTAGCAATCATGAAGGTTTAGATAAACATGGAGGCCACAGCTGCAACAAAGCCTTGAGTCAAATACCTACATTTCTCTATCTCACTCTCTGTGGTCTGACCTCTCATTTTAGCGTGGATTTAGTATTGCTATCTTCTTATTAAAATCTCCGAGTAAGCTCTTAAAAAGAGCCGACATATTAAGCAAATCAGAAGTTTACACGATCAATTAATGTGTATTTAAATCAAGAGTTGAAATCCAATCACTTGTTAAAACGCCCAATATTGTAGGTCTTGAACGCTTATAATCATGGTTGGCGAGACAGTAAATTATAATCCCATTTCCTAAGGATTTGGTAATGTGGCAACATTGGCCACCATATGTCAAGTAAATCTTGTCAATATGGCAGTGGTTGGTTGAAAAGAGATGGTATGACCACAGTGGGCGAGATAGCGATACATCATTTGAGCTTCAAGTAGGTATTCGGAGTGCGGTCTCCATGTTTATCTATAACTTCATGGTAGCAATAAACATCTATTATACTTTTAATTGTTTTCCTATATTTTCTCAACATAACCATCTTTTACACTATTATTCAAAGTCATATCTTTTTTGTTTAGATTTCTTTTTATTTATAATAATCAGAATTATATACATTAATTTTGCGTAACTTATTTTCACATTATATGTATAACATATAAGAATAATAGTACCATGGTACAAATACACAATAGTACAATGGTCAAGTTCCAGAAACGAATCGGTCGTATTAATAACTAGAGGACGGACGCCAGCAGCTACGCCTGCATTTTTTTTTATTTACCCGTTTTGGCCGATCCCGTGGGAATTTCGGGAAATCCCTTCTTACTGCACCCCTACGGTCCCCAAGGAACATACATTTTTCACCCCAAATTTCAGCTTCCTGCGCCCAATAGTTTCGGCTGTAGCGTGTCTGTCAGTCAGTCAGTAACGCAAGGGTTTTATATATTAAGATTATTGGTTTAGGTTAGGTTAGCACTGTGACAACAACGCACGAGCCGAGCGAGCGAAACGAGCGTGCCGCGGCAGCGGCCGGCGAAGTTTACCAAGTAACTATTTAGTAATCTGTCCAATCTGTGGCGAAGTGCCAGAACCGAATCGATCCTATAGTTATTGGTTTATGTACGGTTAAAACTGCGGTATAGACTCCCAGGCCGTAAACATAACCGTAAATGAGTCGTGTTTTATGAATTTCAGTTGGAGTGTAGTCTTGGGGGCGCTACGGCGCGAGGACTTCAGAAAATTTAGCCAAATAAGTGTTATTTTTGCAAATCGTTTATTTTCTCGATTCTATCGTATAAAACACCTAAATATAAGACTAAAAGTGTCTTGGTAAAAGTGTCATAAATTTTTTATTAGTAAATGTTTCTTTCTGAGTATGAGTGAAAATATTATGGTTTTTATGTTTAGGGATAAAAGCGTTATGATAAAAAACAGTAGGAGTTTAAATATATTTACATTAATAATATTATTAATTACAATTTTCGGAAACATGAGTGTTATGAACATCGCCGGTTGCACTACAAACAGTATGAATGAAAATTTTAGGATGAAAAATTTTAGGAAGAGTGATCATTCGGATTACAAATCGTTAGGAAGAACGATTTCGGGTAAAGATCTTTAGGTGAGCCAATATGGACCCTCCAAACACACCAGCTTTCGTGTTTGTTCTTGCCAGGCCCATAATATATGACCAAATGGTACATCTCCTTTATTTGAGGTTCCTAAAACCATTGTTTCTCAAAGTCAATCGTTTGAAAGATATTTGTTAAGGTTCCAAAGTGGAGTAAAATGGGTGTGTGTGTCCCTCTAACTTTTAAAGTAAGAGAGTGACAAAGAAGAAATCTTAAAAAAAATATTCAGTATATGCTGTAGATTGTTATAAAATCTTCCAACGAAAATTGGTTTGAATGATATGTAGTCAGCAATTTTTAAATAAAGCACATCTTAAAAACCGCAAATATAGCTTTGTCGTTTATACAAATACTATTAATAGTTAATCGAAGATAATGGCTATGGTAAGTGGATACTTCCGCTACGGAACCCTTCATGAGCGAGTCTGACTCGCAATAGCGAGGCAATTTTTTGAAGAATTGTAAACCGAGTGCCGCAAATGAGTTATCAACTTGATGTAGACGGTAGTTAGTTAGTGCCCACTGCACACTCTTTGTGCAAGTCACTATTTTTACGGTAAAGAGTAAAGTTTTTCTTAACGTACCTACATTAAATAAGCAAATATATACTGCGATGCAACTGTCAATATTTCTACTTCTTTAAATTTATCTCGTAAAGAATCTCTAGCACCTAACTTATATACCTATTGCGTGTATGGCCCTCAGCCCTCTTTTGAATGGCAAACATTATCTGAATATCGGCCGCCGTACCCCATAACAGTATACCGTAAGACATTACACTGTGAAAGTACCAAAGAAAACTAGTCTAGCAGTATCTAGGTTCGTCTGTGAATTGTCGAACTTTCCTAACTGCAAATGCTGCAGAACTAAGTTTGACTGTCAGACAGGATATTAGGGCGCCCCACTGAAGCTTACAATCTAAAGTTAAACCTAAAAATACAGTTGAATCAACTAGGTTAATTGTTTCGTTATTTAAAGTTATATTAGTACTAGAGGACGCCAGCAGCTACGCCTGCATTTTTTTTTAATTTACCCGTTTTGGCCGATCCTGTGCGAATTTCGGGAAATCCCTTCTTAGTGCACCCCTATGGTCCCCAAGGAACATACATACCAAATTTCAGCTTCCTGCTCCCAATAGTTTCGGCTGTAGCGTGTCTGTCAGTCAATAAGCAACGCAAGGATTTTATATATTAAGATAAGAACATTCTTGCCATTCAACAAAGTGAATGTGACACATTTTATTTTGCCAGAGTTGAGTAGTAAATTATTTAAATTGTCGTGAAAAAATGTTGTACCTACTTGCGCAAGAGAATTATTTACGCTGTACTTGTATTACGATCAACTTTAACTTTAAAAATAAGTGAAGTATCGTCAGCAAAATGAAAAATATCTCATAGATTTTTAACAAATAATGGCAAATCATTAATATACAGGAAGTTTGGCGCATGGACCGACACATTTTTTTGGGGGTTAGGGGAATTCCCGTTATCCGAATTATCACTTTAAAACGATATAACTTTTTAGTTTGAAGTCATATTTGCACTAGATAACTTTTATTGGATTCCCTAATGTATATGCATTCGCTACAGAGGAAGTCAGTTCGAACAAAATTTGTAACCATATTCAGTAAAAAATGTTGAATCCTAAACTATTATTTCATTATCCTGACACTGGCTATGTAGTATTTTTTGTTTTGTGATTACATATTGAAAGATTTTATGGCCATGTAGTACATCGTTGGAAAGGGTATTAAGTACAGTTGTTTTTTTATGTAATTTCAAAACAAAGAAGTTCAAAAGAGATTTTAAATATTTTTATAATTAATTTAGAATTTCATATTTTACACTCATTAGTTCATTACTTATTTTTTTAGAGTTTTGAAGCTCGACGATTACTTTTTTGCATTTATTCCCAACATTTTATGCTTTTTTAAGAATAATAATATATTAGGGAATCCAATAAAAGTTATCTAGTGCAAATATGACTACAAACTAAAAAGTTATAACGTTTAAAATGCGATAATTCAGAAAAAAAAAATGATAAAGAAATCGTATCTCGAGTACAAGTACACTTGGACCTGGGGTTCTTAAGGTGAAAACCCATAACCCCCAAAAAATTCTGTAGGTCCATGCGCCAAACACTCTGTATATTTAAAAAAGAAACGGACCAAGAATAGATCCCTGTGGAACGCCCATTCCCACTGGCAAGCCTTGAGACCTACTCCCACTAACTAACATCCACATACTGAACTCTATCTCTAAAGTGGCTGGCTTTCGAGTTCGAACCCACTGCGACACCACCGCCTGTTCGAATAGCCGTATTAAATTGTAAATTATTACTTGCTAAATATTGAATAAAAACATCGTGAGGAAACCTGCATAGATAGTTCACCTTTATTTTCATATTCACGAGAAAGTTTAAAAGTATTAATGTCTCCTAGTTCTCCATAATGCCCGTAAAAAAGGAACAGTAGAAATAGTAAGTATAATCATTTCTTTAAAACTGTGTAAAAGAACTTAAAAAGTAATATTTGAAACAAAAGTATCAAAAAGCCAACAGCACGTGGTATTCCCAGGCGGTCACCCATCCAAGTACTAACCACGCCCGATGTTGCTTAACTTCGGTGATCGGACGAGAACCGGTGTATTCAACGTGGTATGGCCGTTGGCAAGAGTGCTGTTAAAATACGGGAACGTAATCGACTTAACTGATATAAAAATATACAATGCCCACGTGCGGAGTCTAAAAATAAATATGACGCGTACAATACGATAAGAATAATAAATTCGACAATTCGGTTGCCAACGGCCATACCACGTTGAATACACCGGTTCACGTCTGATCACCGAAGTCAAGCAACATCGGGCGTGGTTAGTACTTGGATGGGTGACCGCCTGGGAATACCACGTGCTGTTGGCTTTTTGTGACACCTTTTACTTTTTATTAAAATCGATACTGATTGTTATTAGGTATATTTTTTGTGCATTTCCAATACATTATACTTATAAATTTATTATTTATATCATGCGTATTGTATAGTATTTAGCATTGCTGCGTAAATGTAACAGTGTATGTATATTGTTTTAAAAACATGTGTATGCGAGTGCCTAAGTTTCGTGTCCTCATCCCTAAATATTCCCCTTGACTTTTCCTCCACAATGCTGAAAAAATACACTTGCAGGTGAGAACCGGTGTATTCAATGTGGTATGGGCGTTGGCAAAAACTTCAACCAAACAAGTTCAATGTATAATTATTATAATATTTAAATTATTTTTTTTTCATTTATTTTCATAGGTTACTGAGCAATACTTATGAACCTCAATTATTTTTTTTACAACCAGGTTCGGGATGGTGGGGCTATGAGAAAAGCTTGGAAGAAACTCATGCCACTCTTTTATATCATATTCTTAAATTATGTATTAACAATTTGTGGTACTATGATTGCTGACACAAGTGACACAGCCAAAAATCTTTGCATCACTAATTTAAAATAAATGAAATAAAAAATAAACAATAAACATGCGAATACTACAACAACAAAACACTGTAGCGGCCGTATTATAAATGTATCAGCAACCAATAGGTTTAAAGAGTTTTGTAAAGGTGACAAGTGAACAATGATTTGGTCAGGTTTATCTTAATATATAAAATCCTTGCTTTACTGACTGACTGACAGACACGCTACAGCTGAAACTATTGGGCGCAGGAAGCTGATATTTGGCATGTATGTTCCTTGAGGACCGTAGGGGTGCACTAAGAAGTGATTTCCCGAAATTCCCACGGGATCGGCCAAAACGGCTAAATTTAAAAAAAAATGCAGGCGTAACTGCTGGCGTGCTCTAGTTAGTAAATATAGCAGCAGATAATGTAAATAACTACATTATACTTAATAATCTACACTACATACAGGGTGTAAAAAGACCCCTAACGAAAACTGAAATCCCATGTTGTACCAATCACTACGAACATGTTTTAATTCGGCACCATACCTGGGAAATTACTGGTTCAGGAGATATTGAGGCTCAAAGTTAGTATGGAATTTTTCTAACAAGGTATAAAATCGATGCATTCACCCCGCCAATATGTTATTTAGATGTCCTATGACTCCATGGATAAGTAGGTATTTCGAGCATTGCACGCGCGCGCTTTTAATTGTGGTTTAAAAAATGTGAAATCTAAAACAAAATCGTTTCCCAGGTATTATTTTTGGTTAGTATGACTTGGCATGATGTCCACAACTAGTAGACTTCGGCTTGGTGATGGGTCTTGTGACACCCTGTATAAATAAAATTGGAGTGTCTGTTTGTAATATTAATATTACCGCTATTTACTAAAATAAATGTATATGGATGTATACACTGTAATACTGAAATTACATTTTTTACAATTTTTTTCTATCTGTCTGTTTGTTCTCGCTGATCTCCGGAACGGCTTGACCGATTTTGACGGGACGGTCGGGACGTTCAATGGCGGATAGCTGATGTACCAAGGAGTAACTGGTGTAGTCCTGTTGTCCGCACTGAAGCTGTCCCCACGATGGGGACAGCGGGAGGTCATAGTTTTTTTTTTCCCGTCGTCCCCATTGACGCTTTTTTCTTATGGGGACAATGGGAAGTCATAAAATGCCCTCCCTTTGGTCCCATTGACGTTTTCTCGTTATGGGGACGACAAAAACTTTTGGTTGGTTAGGTGCGACTGTATGTAATTCAAGTAGGTAACTAAATAGGTTATGTTACGTTCTCTTTTGACCCTTAACCCAAAAATAGGAGCCCTGCAAAGCAGGGCTCCGTCAACTTAGTTTATATTATATTATATCACAAATATAATATGTAGGTAAGTAGACATTATGTCCAATTAAATAGTTTTTAATAAACTAAGTTGAGCTCAACCACACGGCAAAAATTATTGCCGTTATTATTATTGCCGTGTGGTTGACGGCATAGAATACAAGTGTCACCACCCCCTATCTTCCCGTGGGTGTCGTAAGAGGCGACTAAGGGATAACACGATGCAAATACCATCTTTGCGTAGAGACGGAAAACTCGACATCAAACCCTATACGACTGCCTCGTTGGTCTCGCGGCATAAATATGCGCGTGGGATCGGGAGGTCCCGGGTTCGATTCCTGGGTCGGGCAGTGTTATTGGGTTTTTCTGTCACGAAATTCTCAGTAGCAGCACGGAGTCTGGAAATGTGCCCGGTACGGCAATAGGCTCGCCCCTTATTACGTGGGACTAACGTATATCTGGCGAAAAGTGGGTGTAGAAATACACCTCTGCCTACCCCTTCGGGGATAAAAGGCGTGACGATATGTAAGTTGAGCTCCTATTTTTGGGTTAAGGGTCAAAAGAGAACCTAACATAACCTATTTAGTTACTTGAATTACGTACTGCCAATGGGGACAACAGGCATAAATTTTAATTATTTTATTGAGTTTCGCTGTCCCCATTAACAGATAAACAGGCAATGGGGACAACAGGCATAAATTTTAATTAATTTTATTAAGTTCTGTTGTCCCCATTGTATGGGGACAGCGTCAATGGGGACAACAGGAATACACCGAGTAACTTAGGCTATAAATTAACCAGGTACGCGAAGTATTTCCTTCATCTCATACTAATATATAAAGCTGAAGAGTTTGTTTGTTTGTTTGGTTGAACGGGCTAATCTCAGAAACTACTAGACCGATTTCAAACATTCTTTCAGTGTTAGATAGCCCATTTATCGAGGAAGGCTATAGGCTATATAATATCGCGCTATTAGCAACGAGAGCGGAGCAGCCTTAAATAACGCGGGTGTAACCGCGGGCATCCTCTAGTATAATATAATATTCTACCACATTTTCACAATTATAGACTAACGACTGGTGTCAATGTTCAATCTATCCAATAAATTGGCTACTAAAGATACATATCTGACATATTTTGTTTGGAGCTTATATCCAATGTCTACCTGCACTAGAAGCGTAAGGGTCGTATCACACGTATCAACTCGGAAAGGGATCGTCACCGCATCAACTGGAGCCGTTCAGTATTATTTGTATGGAACTCCCTACTGCAACGCACACTAATCGGAATCGTAACGTAATAGCCTCGCCTCGGGACAAGCTCACGAACCGCGGTGGGGTGCGTGGTCGACTTGCAGTTCCCGCGCTTACGGTTCTCCGTACCCTAACTTACAGCTCTCCGTAGCCTAGCTTACGTCTCTTCGTCCACGCACTCCCGCGGTCTGCATTCGGATTCAAAATGATTGAAGTAGTGCCGCCTAGCCGTCAACCAGCGGTCGGCGAGCCGTAAACACAACGTCCCCTAGCTGTAGCCGAGTCCACGTGCCGGAGCTTCTGATCCGCTTACGTTACGTGGTTACATCAGGTTGACGCCTGTTTGACGGCGAGGCGAAAGGCGATACGGTGACGATCCCTTTCCGAGTTGATATGTGTGCGTACGACCGTAATCCATTGATAGATCGAATATTTAAACCGGCCGTAACTATAAATATTTTTATTATAAAATCAAACAACCCTCGTATTGCAGTAAAACTATATTTAAATGTACAACAAAAATACATGATATATGCTACATTTGTCTAATACCAGTAAGATTTGGCGGGAACTCTGTCTTCTTTAATACCCATCTCTTCCATAATATCCATCTCGAATGTTCGGAGTTTTGGCGCGAAAGTCACCTGTAATGAAAAAGAGATTCATATTACCGCGCAAATTATAAAAGCAATAAAGGACGTGAACGATTTCGAAAAAACGCGGTCAAAATTTTGCTGGGTTGCCTACAGGCTACAATAGGCTTATGTCCTAAAATGTAATTAGCGATTTATTCGTTCCTTTATTATATGTTAAACTGAAATACCTGATTTTTCTTCAAAAATTGATCAGCAACTTTACTAATTACGGATTTTTAAAAACCTTTTTGAAGTTGACACGAAAACGCTGTAAACCATCATGGCGGTTGAGTGATATCACAAAGTGCAAAACAGAATAAACCGTGAATGGACTTCATTCTCAATTCTCAAGTTGGTCTGATGTACCCACTTTTCTTTTGTTATATTCGATTTGACAGGTACAAAGTTTCACGTTTTAGTTGTATTTACTACTAAAACATCAACAACATGAATGGCGGACGTACTGTTTGACGTAATGCTCTCTGATTGGTGTTCACTGTCACAAGAATAAATACATTATTTTTAGTTTTAAAAATCTAAAAATAACATTAATCTTACCCTATAGATACTACAATCAAACCGATTTATTCTTAGTGGACACAAGCCTATTAGTTATACAAACATGAAAAAAAAAACCCTTCTCATGATATAGAAAGGAACGGGTTTTTGATTCTTGTAGATCGTAACGTCAGCATCTCAAATATCAAACAACATAAAAATATGAGAGAACCATAAATACAGTTCGTGTGAATGTGTGGCCTCTGTTGTTAGAGTTTTCAGACCGCCCGAAGGCCTCCGACGTGGCTTAACTATTCCTGTTTTGAGACTAGGTACCAGGACCAACAGCTTTATGTGAAGGAAAAAAAAATAAGTAAGTACGGTAGGGCTCTAATGTAAATGCCACACTCAGCCACCCATCCAAGTGGCGACCCGTGCAAGTGTTGCTTAACTTTGCCGACCTATCACGATCGGCAAGCCAAGGCATGCTATGAACGCTACGTTCCCTTTTAAATTAAGCCCACCTTACTTTCACTACCTATTTACTAGCGTCAATGAAGAAACTATTATCGGCTTAATCATCATCAGCCCTGTAAATAAACTGTCCCACTGCTGGGCACGGGCCTCTTCTCACTATGAGAAGGGTAAGCCCATAGTCCACCACGCTGGCCAAGTGCGGGTTGGCAGACTTCACATGTCTTTCGAGAACATCATGGAGAACTCTCAGACATGCAGGTTTCCTCACGATGTTTTCCTTCACCGCTAAGCAAGTGATAATTAACAATTTAATACGCACATAACTCCGAAAAGTCACAGGTGCGCGCCGTGGATTCGAACCCGGACCGTCTGCGTAGCAGTCTGTCGGTCTCTCCACTAGGCTATCGCTGTTTCATTATCGGCTTATTCGAACTAAAATTTCCCTACAACCCAATCCTGGATTCGCGCCTGTTGCAAAAAACGGTTGGATGCGGGCGGCTCAAGGTCGGTTTGTATAGAGAATCATGCGGACGGCCTATTTCCTGCTGCGGACGTCTCTAGACTGCTGTTGATGATGATACAAGCAGAAGAATAAATACTATCAAAATACCCAAAAATTGGTATAGTTACCTTAGTAACAGCGTCAGCAGTGGTATCCTTCTCGGCATTCTCAATGTACAGCTCTTTGCTCTTAAAATCCATTGTCTCGGACGCTGTCTTTGGTACTGGGATGATGCGGCTACTGGCCAATGATATGCGCACCTGAAATATACGATATACGAGTTAATTTAAATACTAGCTGTTGCCTGTGGCTAGGCATCAGGATGAAAGGAAACACAACAATACTAATATTTTATTTTTATTTATAGTCTCCCGCCTGTATTCCCAAAGGGGTTGGCAGAGGTGTAAATATTACATCCACATTTCGCCATGAATTTTTAGGTCCCACGTAATAGGGGGCGAGCCTATTGCCGTTACCGGGCACATCACCGGACTCCGGGCTGCTACTGAGTATTCGGAAGAACCCAGTAACACTTTTGCCCGACCCGGGAATCGAACCCGGGACCTCCGATCAGCAGTCGCATACGCTATCCACTGGACCACGGAGGCAGTATGTACTAATAATTTTTATTTTTATTTATAATAATCTTCTGTATATATAAAATCCTTGCGTTACTGACTGACTGACAGACACCGGGCCCGTAGTAGTCCATAATTTATATTGTTTCGTGTCGTTCTAGTAACCAGGTTGGCCCTAAAATATGACGCTGTTCTTCCAAAAGTCAGGAACATTGCAGCCAGAAAGCTTCGATAGCTCATGTTTGTCCAATGATGCAAACCGGTTGGGCTGACGATTAATATTTTTGCTTAGGCAACATGTGTTATCTTAATATATAAAATCCTTGCGTTACTGACTGACTGACAGACACGCTACAGCCGAAACTATTGGGCGCAGGAAGCTGAAATTTAGCATGTATGTTCCTTGGGGACCGTAGTACCGCACTAAGAAGGGATTTCCCGAAATACCCACGGGATCGGGAAAAGCAGGTAAATTAAGAAATATTAATAGACTGCCTTGTTGGTCTCGCGGCATAAATGTGCTCGTGGGATTGGGAGGTCTCGGGTTCGATTCCCGGGTCGGGCAAAGTGTTATTGGGTTTTTCCGTTAGGAAATTCTCAGTAGCAGCACGGAGTCTGGTGATGTGCCCGGTACGGCAATAGGCTCGCCCCCTATTACGTGGGACCTAAAAATTCATGGCGAAATGTGGGTGTAAAATTACACCTCTGCCTACCCCTTCGGGGATACAGGCGTGAGTCTATAAAAAAATATATATAAAGAAATATTGCGGGCGTAGCCGTGGGCGCCCTCTAGTTATATATTAAAATCTTAACAAAAACCAACTTCAAAAGTACATTCCCCAAAAATTGGATGGGAACAAACGGGCAATATTCTTCCAAACACAAGAAGTTTTTTTTTTTTGTAAACAATATTAAAAAGTTACTAATTGTCAAAGCGAAAGGCACTCATCATAAAATCTCAGAAACCGCTGGACATATTATTATGATGAATGGCATGTAAGTATGTAGTTTATACAGTGGCGGCGTTAGACCACATTTGGACGTCTCGGCGCCATCAAGTTCGTGAGGTATATATAATATCGATAGCGAGGACCCTTCACTTCGTTGTAAAAAAAAACCTTAAATTAAGTGAGCCAAATCATAAAATAATGTACTTATGAATAAATAAATGACAAAACAAACATTTTCACCCAGTACAGATATCGTGTCGGGCAGTGTGTGTGAAAACGTTCATTCCAACGGAAGTTTCATTTCATAACGCAAAACAGACGATTCTGAATAGGTACCCCGTAAAGTACTGCTCACTTCACTTCACACAGTCGAACGGGTTCAAAAATAATAAAAGTCGTTATCATCTGCTCAGGTTTTTTCTAAATTGTTCCGAGTCGGCTACCTAGGCCAGTATGATTGGCGAAACGAAAATAGATAACTTGTAAAACTTTTTGCGAGGCCCTCTCAGGCCTACGCCTAGCGCCGCCACTGACATAGTATTCATTCAGAGGTTCCTACTGATTCTCTGTAACAACTGTCAAAGAACTTCATGACAGCCGGTACCAACGGCTAAGCGTGCTTTCCAAGGCATGGGGTAAGCAATTGCCACATCACTACGCCATGGGGTCTCATTCCTTAGAACGTTTTCCGTCATTCTTAACTCTCTCAACAGATGGCTTTACTAGTATCGATTATTATTGATGACTTTCATGCATAAATGATAAATAAGAAAATAAAGTTCTAAAATATGATATTTATTAATTAAAAAATCCCTTTATTACGATTAAATAAAAAAATGAAACATTTAATTGAATATGAATATTTTTGAAAAATATGATGTGCACTTCGTTGCTCTGGTGGCCAAAATACGTACTAGCTTGTAGTAAAACGTTACAATGAGTTAACTTTCACTCGGCATTCATAGATGGCGCTTTTACGTATGTATATATTTATTTTTATTTAATTTGGTATTAATCTGTAGATGGTAAAATAAATAAATATTTATTAAATAAACATCAAATATTTGCAAAAGTAAGATATTACGTTAACCAATGAACGGCCATGAGCATTTATTTTAAAAAGTACCTGTATAGGTACCTAGTCGAGCGATTGCGTTTTGTTTTTACATTTAAGTACGTAAAAGTAGTGTAATTTGAATTTTATACATAATAAAAACTTACTGTGTTTGTATTAGTATTATATAATAAATTTTCATAAATTATGTTAATCAATATGCGTCTTACATTTACCTACCTATAGTCTGTTCAAGATACGAAAAAATAAAATGTAAACAAACCATAAAATGGTTCTTTTAATGTCGCCTTCGCAACAAAAGTAGATTTAAGTTAAATACTCCAAGCGAAAGATGCAGTTAGTTTTACAAAAATACGCCTGTCCCTTCAATTCATAAATGATACTGTATATTTTTTACCTTTTATTTTTTTCGTAGGTATCTTGAACAGACAATAGCAACTAATAAACAGTTGATGTTGAGTATGTTGTAAATCAAGCTAATGAAAAAAACAAAACGCATTTTTAAACTTTGATAGCCGACTTCTCTAGAAGTCTAGAACTCATTCGCTTGGTTCCTGATAGGTATAGTATTAAATTTATCTATGCCGATAGTCATGACTTCATGAGTCGCACAATTGCAAAATCGCGTACCAAGTACACCAAGTGCGTCTCTATAAAAATACCAGGGTCGAAAACCAGGTATCAATATACTTGCAAGATTTGAGCACTCGAGTATAGAAAACTTCGTGTGACGCCCTGGTAATGCAAGTTTGTATTGAAAAATAAACCATATATTAATATGAGTAAGGATGTTTACCGCAAAATTTGGTAATGGACTTTTCTAAATACTTTCATGGAAATTTATTCCTTACTACCATATATTTAAGAAACTTTGTCGCGCAAAACCTTGCAATTTTTATATTCCTGAGTACTCAAAATACTTTCAAGTATTTTAGTGTTTTGTGCGATAAAGTTCCGTAAATGTATGGCAGTAAGGAATATTATTTCATAAAAGTATCTGTAGGGTAAATACGCCATACGTCGGCCCCTCCCCAAACTTCGGCCGTCTGCACATTTTCGGCTTGCGTTCATTTAAAACGTATTGAAGTTACAAATTTGCCACTCGAATTACAATCTTAGTTCATAATCTATATGTAAAAGTTACAACCGTTACTTTCCGATTACGTTACACACTCTTCGCACACTGAGCGTCAGTAGCGATTGCGCCGTCGAAGCGTCAATTTCATATTTAAAGTACCTTACTTGCTGTGAATACCCACACTTCGGGGATTGATATTAGAACGGTCAGACATTCCCTTTTTTATTGTTTTAAGCATTATTATTAGTAATTAGTGATCTTTACTATATTTTGAGATAGATTTTTCAATGTTTAACGTATTGTTTTAAGGGAAAATAGGAGGCCGCCAATAGAATACCAATTTTGAATTAAAACCGGATCGGCCGTGGCCGACTAAAAGTAAATGCAGTCTGTTTTATAATTTCCAATTGTACTAATTCCATTGCCTTAATAAGAGAATTTGCAACGCATATAGGCAAATAAATCTATTTTACGTTTAGTCGCCAAATACCGGCCGGGGTGATATTAGTTGAATCTCGAGAAATAATGTACACAAAATAGAGGCTGGCTTTAGAAACATTAAAGATCGTAATGTCGACCAGCCTCGAATTCGAGCCCAACTATACAGGCTGATTACTTTTCTTATTTTCTCAAAATTAAATATTTATTATACGTTTATTTATTTATAATATAAAGAGTTAAGTTTAAATGTAGGAGTTGATATTATTGAAAACATTTATATTAGCTTATTATGGTATGGAAATATAAGATATAAATTGCTCTTTGGAACTTGCTACCTTAACCCATGTTAATTACGTAGCTTAAAAATATAAATATATTCAATAATGATACTCTGGGCCAAAAATGGTATGAATTATTTTTGAAAAGATATCCAGAACTAATTATAATTATTTTGATGTTTACTTTGTTATAAATTGTAATACTTACCTAACGTTATTTAAGTGCAAATAAAAAAATACTTCTTTTTTTATTTTTTTTATTTAGCCTATACTGTCCAACTGCAGGGCAAAGGCCTCCCCTAAGTCTTTCCACATTTTGTGGTCATGCGCAACCTCTAGCCAGCTCTCGTGGTAGGCATCCAGCTCGTCTCGCCACCTTTTTCTGGGCCGGCCTCTGCGGCGTTGTCCATCCGTCGGCACCCATAGTGTAGTAACTTTTGCCCAGCGGTCTTTCTGCATGCGGCTGACGTGACCCGCCCAATTCCATTTAAGGCTGGCAACCTTTTGACCCACGTCTTTTAGCCCTGTTTTAGAGCGCAGTATACTGTTCCGTATCTTATCTTTTAGTGTGACACCCAGGATGCTGCGCTCAAGGCGAGTCCTTTGCGAGTCGGTAAGTGACCAGGTCTGAGCACCGTAGGTGAGAATGGGCAGGATACACATATCGATGAGTTTTCGCTTCAAGGCGATTGGCAGATCTCCCTTCATTAGCGTCTTCATGGACCAGTAGCTTTTCCAGGCGTTTTCGATACGACGATCGATTTCCTTTTCCTGCCTGTTTTCGAAAGAAACTAACTGGCCCAAATAGATGTACTAATCGAAGTATTGTATTGCCTGCCCATCCACCTCGACTCTGTAAGCGGCACTGTTGGCCATGATCTTAGTTTTTGACCGGTTCATCGCAAGTCCCACCCTGAAGCCCGCTGTGCTCAGTTCTTGGAGCATGGTTTGGAGTTCTAGAGCTGTGTTAGCGAAAAGGACAATATCGTCGGCAAAGCGGAGGTTTGTAAGCCTCTTATTGCCGACCACAATGCCCTTGGTCTCCCATGAGGCTGCCAATGCTTTGAATATCGCCTCAAGTGTGCTAGTGAATAGTTTGGGGGAGAGTGGGTCGCCCTGCTTGACAGCCTTTTGTATTTTAAAAGATTGTCCCGTTGAGTCAAGCTTTAAAAAATACTTTACCTACTATTAAACAAATACGATTAATAACGTATACTTAGTGAGACTCCTGCCAAAATAAATCATATTAATAATATTTATCCGTCTTAATTTAAAACATCCTATACCCGGCCGATATTTGGGAAAAACGCGACCGACCATGGCCCGTGAATGGCCGACTTTAGGGTTTTTTCGTTCTCGACGCATATAAACCTTAGTACTTTTTCCTTATAGTAGAAATGCCAACCTTATGCCCATAAACATGAAATAGATTTATCAAACTATTCAAAACCGCATCGGAAGCTATCCTTTCGTTGCAAATTGATGGTGCCAGACCGATTCCAAAACAGAAAAACCGTAAGGATGCCGACATTTAGCGTATTTACCCTACTGCGTTACGGTCGGGAGTCGGTAATACGCGAAACGTGTTCGCGTACGTTCAAGTAAAAATACTTTGAAAGTGTTGCAAATATTTTAGGGTTTTGCGTGACACAGTTCCGTAAATGTATGGCGGTAAGGAATAATATCCCATGAAAGTAAAAGTACTCCGTTACGATCGTGGATCGGCAAAACGCGAGACGCGATCGCGTACGTTTAATTCAAGTAAGAAATACTTTGAAAGTGTTGCAAGTATTTAAAAAAAAATCGTTACAATCAGCTTCAAAATTACGAATCCTACAAAATAAATGATTTTATAATAGTTAAATTTAGTTTTTTATCTAATTCTGTTTATCCACTTTAATGGAGGAATAAAAAGCGACCTAATTTATCAATTTAAAAATATTAATTTGCCAACATCTGGATTTGAGTTAATTATCTAAATAACTAACTTGCACGTTTGCATAACTTGCTTGTTAGGCCGAATTAATAAACCAATTTAATAAAAAAGACTAGCTTTTGCGCGCGACTTCCTTCCCGTGAAAGTTGAAGAGAAAAAATTCCAACGTATTTGCAAGATTTTTTGTTAGTTGACGAGGTATCATGGTTTCATAAATAAAAAAATAAAATTAACTGTTGTTTCACTTCTACATTTTAATAGTTACATACCTATTCCCCTTTTGCAATCTCGACATTCGCTTCGCCAGGGGTTCGCCATTTAGGTTACATTAATTTCGCCTGAATACCAATTTAATTAAGAATATAATAATACAAATAAAGAATAACAATTTTCACGAAGCAGAACTCAAAGGAAAGCACCACCTAGTATAGTAATGTACCTATTATATTATCTGTAGCATGCACCACAGACCCTGGGACCACCGACCATCAGACCAAGGCAACCTCACAAGGTCATAGGTTTTGTCAAGTCTATTCAAACTAGCCCAAACACTACTAGTTTCTCATGTGTAGTTTAGGAGTTTCAGTGACCACCTGCCGGCTTCATCATCAGACCAAGGCAACCTCACAAGGTCCATAGATTTTGTGAAATCTATTCAAACGAGCCCAAACACTAATAGTTTATCATGTGTAGTTTAGGAGTTCCTGTGACCACCTTCCGGCTTCATCATCAGACCAAGGCAACCTCACAAGGTCATAGGTTTTGTCAAATCTATTCAAACGAGCCCGAACACTACTAGTTTATCATGTGTAGTTTAGGAGTTCCTGTGACCACCTTCCGGCTTCATCATCAGACCAATGCAACCACACAAGGTCATAGGTTTTGTCAAGTCTTGTCAAACGAGCCCAAACACGACTAGTTTATCATGTGTAGTTTAGGAGTTCCTGTGACCACCTTCCGGCTTCATCATCAGACCAAGGCAACCTCACAAGGTCATAGGTTTTGTCAAGTTCATTCAAACGAGCCCAAACACTACTAGTTTATCATGTGTAGTTTAGGAGTTCCTGTGACCACCTTCCGGCTTCATCATCAGACCAAGGCAACCTCACAAGGTCATAGGTTTTGTCAAATCTATTCAAACGAGCCCAAACACTACTAGTTTATCATGTGTAGTTTAGAAGTTCCTGTGACCACCTTCCGGCTTCATCATCAGACCAAGGCAACCTCACAAGGTCATAGGTTTTGTCAAATCTATTCAAACGAGCCCGAACACTACTAGTTTATCATGTGTAGTTTAGGAGTTCTTGTGACCACCTTCCGGCTTCATCATCAGACCAACGCAACCACACAAGGTCATAGGTTTTGTCAAGTCTTGTCAAACGAGCCCAAACACGACTAGTTTATCATGTGTAGTTTAGGAGTTTCTGTGACCACCTTCCGACTTCATCATCAGACCAAGGCAACCTCACAAGGTCATAGGTTTTGTCGAGTCTTGTCAAACGAGCCCAAACACGACTAGTTTATCATGTGTAGTTTAGGAGTTCCTGTGACCACCTTCCGGGTTCATCATCAGACCAAGGCAACCTCACAAGGTCATAGGTTTTGTCAAGTCTATTCAAACGAGCCCAAACACTACTAGTTTATCATGTGTAGTTTAGGAGTTCCTGTGACTACCTTCCGGTTTCATCATCAGACCAAGGCAACCTCACAAGGTCATAGGTTTTGTCAAGTCTATTCAAACGAGCCCGAACACTACTAGTTTATCACGTGTAGTTTAGGAGTTCCTGTGACCATCTTCCGGCTTCATCATCAGACCAAGGCAACCTCACAAGGTCATAGGTTTTGTCAAGTCAATTCAAACGAGCCCAAACACGAGTAGTTTATCATAATATGTAGTTTAGAAGTTCCTGTAACCATCTTCCCGGCTTCATCATCAGACCAAGGTGCATTCACAAGGTCATTCATCACTGCACCATTTCAATGTTACCGTAACATAGCCACCAAACTTACGTAAGTATGTCAAATATCAGCTTTATGGAACAGTGTACAAAGTGCATTCCAAATTTTGAACGGAAAGACACGAAGTCATAAAAATATCGCTAGATGTTTTAACGCCATCGGTACATACGTAAAATAGGTACCTACTAGATCGGTTGATCGTGTTATAACCTTGAAATGAGGCACACTTGGGTGACAAGGTGAAATATCATAATATTTCTACATTTTAAACAGAATGCTTTTTTTATTATAGCGCCATCTCTTCTTTTTAATTTAAAATAACATTGCTTACAAAATGAGACGTAAGATGTCGCTACCATCGACTCCCATTTTTTTCGTCGCTAGCGCCATCTGTTGTATTATTTACGGTATTAACAAGTACTTATAAAAATAAAGGTCTAATATTAAGGATCTAACGTGGCCAATTTTTATGGACGACTTGCGGCATCTGTACTGTAAAGTATTATATTTATCTATGACTACGCACATAACTACAGGAAAGGAAAGTCAGTGGTGATGAAACCCGATACCCAATCCCTGATGAATGAACTCATCCCTAAATATTGAAATGAATGCCCTACCTTATCTCCCTCTTCAGTGTATCTCCACTCAACCTCAGTTGGCTTAAGCGTCTCCGGGTCTACCAGCTTGACATCGGTAGTTACTAACAGAGGTGCCTCCGACTGGATTGTAATACCAGGGAACTTCTTCTTCTCATCTTTGCCCACCTGAAAAGTAATATAGTAGATTGTTGTTATGGTTAGAGTCTATGTTTGCTACATCTCTGTTACACTTACACTATTTCCACGGTTATAACAGTTTAAATTTTTATTAGTTTTTTATTTTACAGCAAATCTCTTATTGAGACTAACTACTGTTGTAAACAATCACCCAGTCTTAAAGCAACTCTTCTTCTTTCTCTTAGCATTATCCCAGTTTCAAACTGGGGTCCACTTACTAGTCTAACCGGATTTGGCTGAATATTAGCTTGTCCGCAGAGCGACTGCCTGTCTGAAGGGATAGCGATATTCCATGGTTTAGACTAGTGTCAGTTTATTTAGAAGGTACTGACGCCCTGTAACGACTGTCAAAGTTCTTCATGACAACCGGGACCGACGGCTTAACGTGCTCTTCGAGGCACGGGACAAGCGATAATTAACAATTCAAAAATTTCTTAAAGCAACTACACGGTAATATATTTGTGACTAAAATCATTGGCTTTGATTTTAAGAGAGAATCGTAATTCGTATTATTTTTGCCACCCTTGGAATAAATCCTGTGTTGCAGGGCACAAACAATTTACACAGTGTACCCAGACTCAAAAAAACAATATATGGATAGTGTTGTCATGTAGGAATCGAACCCACAACACTCAGCGCAGTGGTCAGGAAGCAAAGTGGCCATTTACCACTATGGCATGTCAGTAACATTGCAATCAAATTATTAAAAAATACTTCGCTTTCTGCCCATTTCCACATAAATTTTACTGTCGCGAGTTTCATACTACTTTGGCAGCATTATTTTTGTAAAAAGGAGAAAAGTCTTTGCTTCACATATTGATATAGATAGTAAATATATTAATATAAGACTTACAATTCTGAGATGTGTGTTGAGTCCTTCAACAACAACCCAGTTGCGTTCTTGTATCACTTGGCTGATAATACCTTGCTTCCCCTTGTCCCTGCCAACCATTATTTCTACTCTGTCGCCTCTGAAATACATTAAAACATAATCATAAATACAAATAACATATTTTTACATGATTTCATGTGTGATGCTATAGTGGCAAGGGAACTGATTTTAGATTCCCACAGGACAACACTTTTCTATCATCTTCCCTACATTATTCGGGTTGTATACAAGAGCTTTTCTCAAGGCCGTCAAGGTGAGGGCCATCATGCCATAATGCCATGCTGGCTGCTGGGATGATGCCCATCACTATGGGACTTCACAGACTGCTTAACATCAGGCAGCATGGAGGCAATTTGTTCGGCAGATATAAAAAAAATAAAACTTTCACCTCAGAGCCACTAAGGGCGATTTCAGATTAGCATATTTTACTGCGCGTATACGGTCGTTTCAGCATACGCGCTTACACGCGCGCTACATTATGCGCTTCAAAAAACCGGACTCGTGTAAACGGGCATATTTCGGCGTGTTCGCTCGAAACGGTAGTGACATCGTGTCAGCGTCAACATGGATTCTGATGGCTCGCGCTTATACGAGCTTAGAAGCGCGTCAACGATCGTACGAGTTGTGCGTGTGTCAAAAGGCGCTCCTATACGCGCCTACATGCGCTTACAAAAACGAGCTTATACGCGCGTATATAACGCTAATCTGAAACAGCCCTAACTAGTCTAACCATATTTGATAGAATATTAGCTGTTCCACAGAGCAACTGACAGAATATAGACGACCGGTTGGCACAGCGGGAGTGTAAACTACTGCTACGCCGAAGGTCGCGGGTTCGATTCCCACTCAAGTCAAACATTTGTGTGCAAGAACATGGATGTTTGTCTTGGTCTAGGTGTTTCTATGTATAATATGTATTTACAAAAAAAAGTACACAAATATACTTTTTTTTTCTGTAAATACATACATATTACATGCATTACCTAGTATCCGTAGTACAAGCTCTGCTTAGTTTGGGACTAGATGGTGATGTGTGTGTGTGATGTGTTCAACTAGTGTCAGTTTGCTCAAGGGCACTGACGCCCCATAATACTCTCAAAGATCTTCATGGCACTGACAGACATGCTCTCTGAGGCATGGAGCTGGTGTAAATTAATACTATAATATACACACAATTTTTTGAAAATTCAGTGGTGCTGGTGCATGTCATGATTTTGAATTCGATACTCTATACACCATGAGTCTGTTGGTATCTCCATTAGAGTATTGCTGTCTCAACCATCTAGTTGATGTTATGTTTGTACAGTCTAACAACTTCCTGCTAGACCACCGTTAGGGTGAGAATCGCTCAGCAAGACATTGTCGCTTCCATTGCTACTTTACACAAACATTGACATTTGTATACAAAACCAGTTTCTAGAGTGCCTCGACTCTATGAGCAAGCAAAGGGATTTTTTTTCAAACTGGTCTACCGCCGACCTGTTCGATTGTACATTGCCAATATTGGCAAATTAACACACAAAATACCGATGCAAATTTTGGCATAGATTTCAAATCAAGAAAAGTTCACGAATCCTATGCCAAATACAGTCCAAATGGTACTATTTTTATTTTACTAACTTATTTATTTAAGACTTCTTGCACAAAACATAAGAAATGTACATTGTCAGACTTAATACCTATGGCATTCCCTGTCAATAACTCTTAGGGTGGTACAGACACAAATCATGGTAGCTGCACAAAAGTGTGTGAAATAAAACAAAATTTGATTGTTATTTGCCTAGGCCTTGTTGGTCTCATGGCATAATTGTGTGCATGGAATTGGGAGGTCTTGGGTTTGATTCCCGGGTCGGGCAAATTGTTATTGGGTTTTCCTTTAGGAAATTCTCAGTAGCAGCGCAGAGTCTGGTAATATGCCTGGTACGGCAATAGGCTCTCCCTCTATTACGTGGGACCTAAAAATTCATGGCGAAATGTGGGTGTAATATTACACCTCTGCCTACCCCTTCGGGGATACAGGCGTGAGTCTATAAATAAAAAAATAATGATTGGTATGGCCAGTATGGATAGCATAAAGCATAGCCTCAGTCCACAAACATCTAGCTTAACACAAGGGTTGAAGCAGTCCATTATCAATAACAAGTAAGAAAAATTTTAATTTAATTAAGTTGAGAAGAAATAATGAATAGAGACAACGTAACTTACTTGAAAAAGCTCCATTCCCCAACAGGTTCCAAGAATACTTTCTTCCTGTAAGAGTTGCGTTCATTTTGCATTTTAAACTGACCCGTCCATGGCCTGTTTGTTGTGAAACGATAGTTTTTACGTGCTATTTGTGCCTTCTGATACTGAGGATAGTTTGAGGGATTCTTCCAATAGACCTAAACAGAAATAAATATATTTTGATTTTGAGGTTATGTTTTTAAATACATTTTAACCTTCAAATGTAATCAAAATTGTACCTGCTCATAACTTCTTTTCACGTAAGACTCGGGGAAATTGGAGAACTTTACAGTCAAGTCACCAACTTTCTTCGACAAAAAGCCGTATATTCGCATTTTCTTTGTTTTGTTTCGTAACTTTATTATTTTGACACTTAACAGCACTTTATAAATTAGTGATGGGCGTGACTTATTAATTGACTCGATTAAATCAATCGAGTCACTCAACTCAGTCAAATATAACAAATCTGAAATCTGAAGTCATCCCGATTTAACTAGGCAATGGAGCCTGAGATGTCACACTCGGTACCTAGCTCTGCGAAATTAAAGTCTCAAGTTTCAACGTGCGGACTTCCAACCATTGGACAAAGATCGTCATTTACTCGCCATCTCGCCAATCCAATAAGTCCTTTGAGAAAAGAATATAATATGGAGTGGACAAATAATACATATGGATACTTTACGTTATAGAAATATATATGAAATCGACATAAAGCCACCAAACATAGTGTTGTCTCGTTTTTACTTAGCGATATCTCTGTTAGAAAAAAGAGATAGCCATAGGTTACTGAATACACTGATCATAGTGATTTTTTATCAGAAATGTCAATCGTGCCAGTGTCGCCATATTGCTTGCCAAGTGTTTTTGGTACATCTGCTGTCAAATCGTTGTGTATCGAACATAATAATTTTGATTTTGTGCATAAATATGTCTAAAAACCAGATGAATCAGTGCTTCAGGCTTTCCTAGAGATCGTAAAATCATGCCTAAGTGTTGATTTGAACTGTGCAGTGCAAGATAAAGCTATAATCAACACAAATATACTCTTCACAAGTAAGTAACAAGTCATGATTTATATTGTTGAAAAGGATTAGTATTTGTACAAAATATTGTTACAAGAGGTTCTTTTTATAGTTAATTTAACAGGTTTTAGTTTCGTTATGGCCTAAATGTTGTTATTTTCGTAGTTTGGAATTTTCCATATTTACGTATTAGAGGTTAGTAGTGATGTTACTGCTAATGTCGATATGGGTTATCGATATATATATAATGTATAGAGACTTCCACAAACGATAACATTGTTAAAACTATCTCGTGTCTGTAAATGGAAATAAATTAAACATTGAACCAATTATGTCTGTACCTAGTAAAGGAAAAGCGATATTTGACAAACTTACTTTACTTAGACCTGATTACATAAAACCCAAAACCGCTGCATCCTGCTCTATGTTGAGGAAAATAAGCAGTTAAAATAATTATATTATGTTTTTTGCCAACAGATAACATGAACAGCAACTGTATGCGAGAATTCCTAGCAATAAAACGTTGAAGAAAATAATTTTATTTATAAACAAGAGGACGCCCGCTGCTACACCTGCACATTTTTTAGGGTTCCGTACCTAAAAGGTAAAAAACGGAACCCTATTACTAAGCCTCCGCTGTCTGTCTGTCTGTCTGTCTGTCTGTCTGTCTGTCTGTCTGTCTGTCTGTCTGTCTGTCTGTCACCAGGCTGTATCTCATAAACCGTGATAGCTAGAAAGCTGAAATTTTCACAAATTATGTATTTTGGTTGCCGCTATAACAACAAATACTAAAAATAAAAAAAATGAAAATATTAAGGGGGGTCCCATACAAAAAACGTGTTATTTTTCGTATTTTTTGCTCAAAATTACTAACTGTAACAGGTAGGCGCTTTAAATTTTTACAGAATATGTAGTTTTATATTACCTTTCAAAATAAATAATTAAATTTAAAAAAAGTAAATAATAAAGGGGTGCTCCCATACAACAAACGTAATTTTTAAGCAATTTGTTACTCAATCTTAATAAACAGGTAGAAACTTCAAAAGTATTTAAGTATACATACAAGATACGAGATTTCCTTTTATAGATGATGGTACGGAACCCTTCGTGCGCGAGTCCGACCCGCACTTGCCCAATTTTTCAACTGTTTCTGTCCGATCCCGTGGGAATTTCAAGAAAGTCCTTAGTGCACTCCTGCGATCCCCAAAGAACATTCATGCCAAATTTCAGCTTCCTGCACCTTATAATTTTGGCTGTAGCTTATCTGTCAGGCAATCAGTAACGCAAGGATTTTATATATTATACAGATAAAAAACAAATAAATAACATGTATTAATCAATTATGATTTTTCTTACCCCCTAATGATATTTCAGTGTAGCTGTGTGTTTCATTACGGTATGTATGGTGCAAATCAGAAATCGGTGACATAAGGCCGGCGCGCACTGACGTCGCGGCATGGCAAAGGATTTTATTACTGATCAAGTCATTTTCATTCTTATTTCAATGAGTTTAGAATTCATATTACTTTATTTCGATACAATCGTATCGCAGCCTGCCGTTGCATGCCGCGGGACGTTTGGGGCGCGTCGCACACGTCGCGGCATCGGCGGCACACTTGGACGCCGCGGCATGCCATGGCGTCTTGCAGTGTGCCACGACGTAATCAGTAGGTAAATAAGTGCCTGAATTCACCGTTAGTAAATCTTGTTCTCATAAATAATGTATCCAGAATTGTTTTCTCTTCGACAGATCAGTTTGTATTTGTCGTTCTTCATATTCAGCAAGAAGTGCTATTGATACTAAATTCCAGTCAATTGGACGCCTCGGTATGACGCGGCATGCTGCGAGGTGCCGAAGCGTCTTTCGGGCTAACGAAACACGTTCCGCGCCGTGCCATGCCATGCCGTCAGTCGGCGCCGGCCATTAGCTATCCGGATAGCCAAGCTGAAGGGGCAGATGATAATGTATGGTGCCATTCATGTCCGGTACTTTCATTCACAGCGACACAGTATCGATATTGGCTACCAGAGAATATTTTGTTATATAATACAAGGGACATTTTCCGCTTTACCATGTTCGCCCGCATTTGCATTATGGAATAAACAAATTTGGCAAAAAATCTAAAGTAACTTACTACAAAATATCAATTTAATTTTTTTCTAAATCTACAGTAATGTATTATTTACCTCTAACCGGCTCAATGTCGATATCGATTATATTCTGGAGTCCAACCCATAGAGATATAAAGGATAGAGTGGCAGAACAGTACCTAACTCAATACTGTGTCGTGTCCGTCGGTGCGAGAGAGAACGCTACAGGTTAAAGGCTCCCTGCATCTCTCTCTAACAGTACATGCATAACATCAACATTGCGCAATGGCGTGCTACCTGTAAGTATTATTTCTATCAGTTTATCAGTAATCAATAGTTTAAAAATATATAAACTTTTTTGTCACTTCAAACTATCTTCGTGTATCAATAAAAACAATTTTTAAACTATTGATTACTAATAAACTGATTTAAATAATAGTTACAGGTAGCACGCCACTGCGTAATGTTGATGTTGTGCATGTATTGTTAGAGAGAAATGCAGGGGGCCTTTAATGTTGCGTACTCTCTCCCACCGGCGGACACGAATAGGCCCCACTCTATTCTTAATATCTGGTGGTCTAACCCAACGGCAGTCATTTTATTTTCCACATAATCTCGTAGGTATGCGCGCTAATTTCGTAGGTACGTCCAATCCATGTTATTCACAGATCTGTGGTTTATTACTAGAAAAAGTAAGAACCCTTCAAAAACTTAAAAAATATAGTTTTCTTTTTCATCTTTTAGCAACACAAATCGCATTCGCTAGTACGTTAGCTTTAATAATTTCGACTTCTTACTGAACCGAGACAACAGTGATTTTAGTGCTGGTATGAACGCTCTCATCGCAAGCTTTTAAAAGTGCTTACGCTAGAGTTCAACGCAATCGTTTTTAAATCCTCGTGCGAATGATGCCTAAAGGTGCTATACTTTGTCGATAACAAAAAAACTTGTCGATATATGCTTTGCGTTGCCCAATATGCGCCCAACCCTAATGGACGCCATTTTATTTGCATACGTTTCGTAGGTATGCACGCTAACTTCGTAGGTACGTCCAATCCATGTTATTCACACATCTATGAATAAGTCATTGAATGACATGATGACTTGTTGAGCTAGTGATGGACGTGGCAACTGGCAAGTGTGTAGGTGGGTCATTTTCACAAAAAGTGTACATTCGGGTTTTGGGGGTGTCCCACAACTTTTAATAAATATTTAACGAATAATTTCCGCATTTAAGAAAAACAACACTAAAAATGAGGATCTATGGTTAGTTTTTAACAATATTATATGTTATTGCTACATATAAGAGTCATATAATACCGTAATTTCCAAAAATACTAGTAGAAGGTACCAATTTTAGCGCTGTCCCACTACCAATTACACTAAAATAACATAACTTTTATACATTTTGTTGACTTATTTATACTAATATGATTGATTTTTCAGAAAGTATAGTTGTTTACGATTTTTTTTATAATTGCAGAAATAGTGTAACATTACACAAAATATTTAAATAATTGTATTTATGTGAGGACATAAATTAGCTAAGGTGGAAAATTCCCTTCCGAAACCCCACTTTTTACGAAAGATCGCAATTAAAACTACCACTTATACATATTTTTTGTCGATTAGTAACATTTGTAAGGCTGTCATTGGTTTTACCACAATGATTCGTCCATTTTTACGGCGACAAGCGGACGATGAAACACGCACTTTAGTAACGGTCAGTTTTTGATATTCCACAACCGCAACCAATTTCAAAGTAATTTTTCAATTTTATTTCTTGCAAATTATTTTGAAATCTTTATAAACTTTCAGTGAACCCAATTTAATACCAAGCTTGTTGGTCTGATGTGTTAGTTAAAAATAAATTAAACAAAAATGTTTAAAGGTAGACTTCCGATACCACCGTTCCGTTACCAAAACGCAGTTAACGTAGAATTGGAATCAAAAGTTTCGGAATGGAATTCTTAGGAAAATGGTACATTATATTCACGTCACTCACTCCATTCCGCTATTGGAACAGTCAATTCCGTGACTGTCCTATTATATATTTAGATTTAAATATAATTTTAAGAGCGAAATCCCATCTGATTGTCATCAAATTTTGATAATTTAGAGGGTAATAATTTTATGAATATAAATTAAAAAAGAGTTCTTATATTGTTGCCTAATTGAGTAAATTACGAAAAAGAATTTAAGTAATTTCGTCCAAAGAGTAACGTAATGGAAAATAAATTGATAAAAATGTATGTTTTTTATTAGTGATTTCATTTTTTCTTTATTTTATATTAAAGCACAAACCATTACTAATAAATAATACCAGTTGATTAAATCCAAGCGTGCTTTATTTTATTTCTATAACCGAAAGCTTATAGTTACGGAATGGAAGAATTTTTGTTTCCCAAGGCCATTAAATTACCTATTTTTAATTAAATACTACAGAATAAGGTGTTATTTTATTATTTTCATATATTGCACGAAATACCACTTGTGAATGTAATGAAAAACAAACGAACTAAACAAAAAAAAAAATTTCGACATATTTGAAACAGTGTACAGTTTTTGTGAAAATGACCCAGGTGTACCGAGATCAATCAATCAATTAAATTATGTGTGCAAAATGATTTAATGTTAAATAGAAACTGCGTAGGTAAGTATAATTATGGCCTCTTGAGGTCATCAATGTAGAGTTTGTATGTGTGTGTGAAATAAATGGCAAACTATTCGTGGTAATATGAAGTAATATCATACTATAATTTCACAAGAAATACTATTCATCCACTGATTAACAGGTAGATGAAGGTCGTTCTTCCTTCGGTCAACGTGCAAGCGGGTATTTTAAAACAGATTATTGTCAGATTTACCGAAGATAAATAGTAAATACTTTACTCTTATTTTAATAAATAACTTAAATAGTGTAATTAAAGGATATTTTATTATGTAGGTGCAGGCTGCAATACTTGTTATAATTATTATGTTTTTTTTTATTTTCTTTTTATTTATAGACTACCGTCTGTATCCCCGTAGGGGTAGGCAGAGTAGTAATATTACACCCACATTTCGCCATGAATTTTTAGGTCCCACGTAATAGGGAGCGAGCCTATTGCCGTACCGGGCACATTACCAGACTCCGTGCTGTTACTGAGAATTTCCTAACGGAAAAACCCAATAACACTTTGCCCGACCCGGGAATCGAACCGAGACCTCCCAATCCCACGCGCACATTTATGCCGCGAGACCAACGAGACGAGGCAGTTATTATAACAAGCGGATATCGTCAAAAAGCGGTAAATATGAGCTACGCACCACATTTATGTCTGTGGCTACGCTCGGTTTTTATAAGTCGGGATGAGAACATCAATGGGCTTGCATACATTATTTCAATCACAAGGATGTTTGGTTCTTTTTTTTTTAGTCAAAATAACAATTTTGAATAAATAATAATAAGACCACATTTTCTATGTAAGGCCTGCCTAAAGAAAATCCTGTGGCGTCATGGACATGGTGGACTTTAAAAATTATAAATATTTAATCAAAGAACATCTAGACTCTTATTAAGTAAAATCATACAAATAGTGGTCTCGTGAGAGGATCGAAACCACTTGGACTTACATCACTCGGCGCAGTGATGAACGTTGAGGTAGCAGCTTATACCACTATGCGATAAAAGCAGTTTACTCGATCTGGACATACACAATACGTACAGTTTAATTGCTTAGGAGAGAAACAGTAATATATTATAGACTTTTAGAGACCCTTCTTGAATAAGCTAATAAAACGTATTAGCATAACACGATTATCTTCAAGCTTTGATTATTTTTCGCTTGACAGAACATAAAACAATAATTTGCAAATAATTAACTTTGTGGTTGAAAAAGCTAGGACAGCCGGAGATGATAAAAGACGCATGACTAGAGACGGCAAGTTAAGGGACAATATTAATGTCTTCTTTACGGTCATGGCATGGCCCTGTTATTTCCAGGTAAGTACACCTTTCTGCAAACCTGTGCTGCAAACTGTCATGTTCGTTATCTGCGTGTAAAGAAGCGTATAATTATTATTACATAGACAATATTAGTATTTTTTATTTCAGATCTGACATTTTAAAATTTTGCTGTCAAAACAAATATTTAAGGCTATTAAAAATGAATTATAGTAATAAATGGAGGTATTGGTACAAACAATAATTATCGTTAAATACGGATAAATATTTACATGTATATTTTCGCAATTTCTATTTTTTAGATTGTAAAAGATTTCGAAAGAAATTATGTACATAGACAATTGACGTAAATCAGCTGTCTAATATCAGTCGTTGTAGGTGGCAGCACCGCGTCACGTGAATTTTCATGGCGTTGAAGGGCTAGTCCCGAATTGTCTTGTGATTTCGCCAAATTATTTGCTGTTTCAAATATTTAGTGTTAAACAGCATTAATTTATAAGTTTCAGGTGAGTGTTGTGTTGTATTAGAGTGTGTATTGTGTCGAATACTCGCGTTAAATGCTTTTGCGCGGGACTAAAACATGTCAAAGTCGGTTGTGACGGAGTGCAAGGGGAGGTTTGGGGTGGTTTTCTTGGGCTAGTTCGCGTCCGGCGCCAGGATGTCTGACCGCCGAGTGGGCGCCGATGAATCAAGCTCGTTATTGATTCGGTGCACAGTCCCATTGCGTCGTTCCTTCAGCTGAAAACATCAGATAGTACTTCGCATTCGCGGACGAAACACTTCGACTGTACATTCAAAATCGATATTTCCAACTATGAGTTTGTTTTTAATTGAACCAAACATGTAACAGTCGATTTAGTGTAGGTTTATAGGTCAATAATTCAGCGGTATTTGATGATTTCAGTTAATAATGTAATGATTGTGTGTGATTCCAGTGGTGAAAATGTCCGAATACTGGGTGATAAGCGCCCCTGGCGACAAGACGTGCCAGCAGACCTGGGACACCCTGAACAATGCGACCAAGTCCGGCAACCTCAGTGTCAACTACAAATTTCCAATTCCTGACCTGAAGGTACGTCATGACTTCTACTTATATCTCACTTATTACATAAATTTCATAATACAGTGCTTTGTACATAATATATTCTTATTTTTACCAGTAATGTGACCCTTTTTGTTGATTAATTAAAAATGGCCTTGAAAAGATTGTTATTAATTGAGCTATTTAATCTTTATTTTTCTGCCACTTGGTAGGCAGCACCTATCATTCATGATTTGTTTTTATTTTTTTTTATTTTCAGTTTTATATTTTCAAATCACCTGATTTCATATAGCTTTTGAAATGGCAAGGTGTTATTATCATATGATAAAATTTCTAAGATATTTTAGGCAATGATCTAAAGAACTTTTGTTAATTATTACCCTTCCTGTTTTCAATCTATAACTTGAAAATTATAATCAATAAAATCTAAAAAAAAAAATTGTGAGATAAGTGACAAAACTGCTGCCATGTATATCATAATAAAAAATATAACTAATGTATACTGAAACCATTGGTCAAAAGAGACTAACCAGCTACAAATATATTAATTGGATAATTAATACTCTTCATAAAGCCATCATTAAAATTACTATCAAAGTCAAACTACCATAACAAAATATTTACATAAAATTTTGACAAGAAAACTTAAACTAGGTATATATTTATTTTATTTACTTCATATTCCTGTGATACAGAGTCAGATAATTTTCATTTAATACTTGAGACATGCCTATGCAGGATTCAGACATAATGACAAGCATACAAGTCAACCATTTTTTATTATTTTTATTATAGCCTCACACCTGTATCCCCGAAGGGGTAGGCAAAGGTGTAATATTACACCCACATTTCACCATGAATTTTTAGGTCCCATGGGGCGAGCCTATTGCCGTAGTGGGCACATCACCAGACTCCATGCTGCTACTGAGAATTGCCTAACGGAAAACCCAATAACACTGCCCAACCCGGGAATCGAACCCGAGACCTCCCAATCCCACATGCACATTTATGCCGCGAGACCAACGAGGCAGTCATTATTTCAACAATAATATAAATTGGAATCACTTATCTTTTATTACAACTGCCAATTGTGAAGTTAAAAATACTTGAATTGACCATGTTATGTTACACTCATATGTTTTTGTTTCTAGAACCATTTCTTTTAAAAAGAAAATTAATTAAAATAAATACATATTAGCCTCATATTAAAACGCAAATAATCTACAATACTACCATCAGTCCCTTACATTCAGTTACAAAACAACCTATTAAAGCATTGATATCAAAACTATTGAATTGAAATGACATAATATTATTATTCCATGTAACGCCATAGCACAGAAAAAAATTGGAAACCGAGAAACCCTATAAGCCACTATTACAAAACAGGAAGTAATTCTTAATAGCAGGTAGGCACATCACTAAAAAGATGACCTGTAGATTTTGTTATTTAGCTAAAAGACATTTAGTACTAGAATTGCAGTCATTACATAATCTATGGATACTTGAAATATTTTGGTTAGTAGGTCAGGTCTTGACCTATATTCTTATGCAAACTTGAGTTATGGGGAATCAATAGTTTGCCTGTAATCTTAGTTATATGATTGCATACCTATAGCATATTGGATCAATATTAAAAGTGGATAATTTTGCAGAGAAATTGTGACAAATATTATTTTTTTATTTTCAATAACTTAAATTATTACCAAATTATTACATTTTTGTATAAACCTTGCACATTATTTATTGTTGTAATGGCTCAGATCATGAATGATCTGAAAATATTTTGTTATTGCTTAGAGCTGGCCGTCCACTGGAGCAGTGACATTTTTTACTATTAATTAGACTGTTTTCGGCTATCTTTACTCCATGTGCCGAATTCCTGCATTTTATTACAGTCTTACTTACTTGTATATCAAAGTACCTACATTTAAATTAGTTTCAACTTATTTCCAAAATGCGTAATAAATAGCATTCATTTTCTTAATTTAAAATAATTACGCAACCGCGAGTCTTCTACAGGGTGTCACACTCACAAGACCCATCACCAAACTAAAGTCTACTTGTTTTGGACTTCATTGCAAGTCATACTAAGCAAGGATAATATCTGGGAAATGTTTCTTTTTTAAATTGACACATTTTTTAAGCTGCATTTAATAATAAATGCATGCATGCAGTGCTCGAAATACCTAGATATCCATGGGTGCATAGGACATCTATACAACACATTGGCAGGGTAAACTAATCGATTTTATAACCAATTAAAAAATTGTATAGTGACTTTGAGCCTCAATATCTCCTGAAACAGTAACTTCCCAGGTGTTGTGCCGAAGTAAAAAATGTTTATAATGATTGGTACAATGTGGGATTTCAGTTTTCATTGAGGGTCTTTTACACCCTGTATATGGTAACCTTTAAGACTGCGTAATTTGGGTGCATATGGTTTCCACCAAGAACTTAGGGTCCCAAGCCAACCTCACCTGCAAGTGGTGCACCCGCCGATCGACGGACGAGGCTCTGGCAATCAAAATATCCCGTAAAGCGGCAATAGGGTCGCCACCTATTACGTGGGATCAAAACACTTGCGAAAAGTGGGCCTTTAATATGCCTCTGCCTACCCCTTCGTGGAAACAGGCGTGAGTCTATGTATGTATGTAATTTGGTAATAAAACCTTGTTGTCTATTACAGGTGGGAACATTGGATCAGTTGGTGGGGCTGTCGGACGACCTTGGTAAGCTTGATGCCTTCGTAGAGAGCGTCACTAGGAAGGTCGCTCAGTACCTCGGAGAGGTGAGTCTATTGTGTTTATTATAAGTGTAAAAGTTATTGCTTTCATTGTAAAACAGTGAGCAACATGAGCAGTCTGCTGGGGTGGCTCGAGTAACAATAGTTATTCCCACCCGTACGCAAAACACAAGCAAGAACGCCGAGTTGTGACAACACCATGTGCTGAAAGTGTCTAAAGGTTTCCACGCGAGCATTGTCGGTCTGACTTGCTGCTGTTTACAAAAAACAAAATAATGACTCTAGATTCTCTGAAAAATAAAATATTTGTTAACTAAAATACAAGGCCTAGAATTGAATGCTTGTTGCCAACAATGGGGAATTTAGCACTCAATGTTCAAGTGGAATCATGAAGGAATTAATCTGTAATTTTGTTGTTTTTATGAATGACAAAATCACAGATTATCAGGATCATCATTTATTCGCTAAGATCACAATCAAAATGTGATACTTATGTGTCTCATTGTCATCATAGTGAATAAATTATTTTGTTTTGTCTATGAATGTCACAAATGATTGAATTATTAGAACCAATCATTCAATCGTTATTTATTTTTAGATTTCATTATTAGATGGAAAATGGAAAGAGTCGTATTTTCAAGGTGTAGTTTCTACAGCAAGTCTATATTTTGGAGTAGATCACTAATTCAAAAATACTAGTTTACTAAGTATAAATATTTATTTTTGTTTTGTGTGAAATAACTTAATATATGGCATTCAATATTATACAAGGTTATATATTATCGGGTCTTACTCGCGATAAATCATATATTTAAGGCATAAATACCTCCGTTTTTGCCAACGTTTCGGCTGTCTGTTGAAAAGTCAACCGACTTTTCAACCGGGAGGATGGATTTAGATTATCAACAACTTGGAATCCAGTCATCAATAAATGTAAACACCGCCGCAATGATACAGCTCAACAGTGTGTAGACGTCATTAGTGTAGTGTGTCGAGGTACCGACAGTGCGGATAAAAACAAAAATAAAAATCCAGTGAGGGTAGGTGCCAAAACCCGCACAACACAAGGACGGCGCTGAGCTCACCAGTCCCGCCGCGACCATGGCTGAAGCAAGTCAGCCGAAACGTTGGCAAAAACCGAGGTATTTATGCCTTAAATATATGATTTATCGCGAGTAAGACCCTTGTATAATGTATACTAATCGCGAAAGTTTAAAATCGTTTATGGCATTCAATAATTAACAATATTTATATAATAATTAACTAACATTGGTTAATATCAGATAGCTTTCAAAATATTCTGTTATTGAAATATCGACTCTGTCGTAAATTATTTTAGTGCAAATCAAAATGAGTTGTGACAATAAAATATACCATACCGATGGCGAGTGGCACAACAGTTGCTTATTGGAAAACAGATTTATCTTGTCTCAATAGCATTATGATTGTTATATTTTTAAGACATTTTTCTCTAGCATTTATTATGATAAAAATAATAAGATTATAATTAATTTTAAAGGTACTTGAAGACCAGCGCGACAAGCTTCATGAGAATTTGATGGCGAACAACAGTAAGTCTTTATTTATATTTCTTATGGCACTAAACATATTTTTATAATTTTCATAATAAAAAGAATATAAATTATTTTTAATCAGATTTCTTTATTGTTTGGTGCCATTTATAGATATTTTTGGAAGTTAATAAAGGTTTGAAATTATGAAATAAAAATAGAAATTTAACAAAATCAAATAGGATTATCTTGCATGATTTTAAATTTAAAATAGTGAGATAAAATCATTTTTATGGCATGTTTGGGAAACTATAGAGGAAATAAGCTGTAAGGAATTGGGTCTGATGTTACCAGCATGAAAAACTAATTTTAAAATAGAGACAGAATGAACTGGCGTAGAAAAATAAATAAGTTTAAAAGCACAGAGTAGTGCGAAAGATTATTTAGCATGTATCGCTGAATCTCAATGGTTGAATTTATCTTTTATTATTTCTTTTATAATTTTTATACATTTATGTTTACCTATTTTTTATTTTGCATGTCATATTTTTCTGACTGCCTACAATAAACAAGCCAGTCAATTTTTAATATATATCTTTTATTTTATAATATTTTATTAATTTGCAATTATGAACTTGCCACGAAAGAAAATAATGTTTATGTTATTTTATACATTTTCTCACACATAACACATCTCTCATCTCAACCCTAACACACTAAGTACCTATTTTGAGCACTAATGTGTACATATCTATATATAATCTGTATCGACGAAGCTTGCCATTGTAAAAAAAATAAAAAGCGCTGTATATTTTTACAGAATAAATGAGAATGAAACGCATGTTTGTTGTAGTAAAAAAAAACAAGTTTCGTCGATGGCTTTTCGAAAATGGAAGGCTAAGAATGTTAAGTGGACAGTGTTTGTACATATTCTAGTGAGGTTCATTTATTTATGGCGATGTGAAACCTCATTGCACCTTGCACTTAAGTGTGAATTGTTAGTTTATGGAATGTATAGAGAACAATGTTTATGTTGCATTTGATTGGTTATTATATCAACGACGAATCGATTAATCGAATAGAATTCGCGACAAGATTCGAAGAATATTGGCGATTACCAAAAATTGGATGAGTCGAGATTAAGGTAACATAATATGCTTGTATCCAAAAACAAAACTCGAAGAGTATCTAAATTTTTCCATCGAGATAGGTCATTGGCATACAGTCTTGCAGAAGAATACTGTTGAACTGAAAATTTGTATTATATATGTATTTTTATTATATCCAAATTAAGCGCGATCAAATTTTAAATTAAATCTATCTATATAATTTATAAATTGAGCTTAAATATCACAGTATATGACAGCATCGCTTCTTTATTATTATTTTCTATGATTTTAAATTATTTTTTGATACACAATAGTGTTTAATTTTATTAAATTAATATTCTTTGGACTGAGAATGTTAGTATTTCGGATTGCATTTCAGTGTCTGAGAAATGGAAAAAAGTTTGCGGAAGTGAGTAATATTTTTCAGTAGTGTATGTGAATAAATAAAGCTTAATTTATATCAAGTTTTTAATCTATACAGTAAATTGAAATTTATTATTATTCATAATGAAACAAATTTTGGCTAAGTGATATTCAAAGTGTAAGTATAATTTTTCTTCTTTCGAAATTTTATTAATGTTTTTAATACATTTTACTGTATCGAATTTAAAACTTAACTATAGTGACAGTGCAAGCTTCTTCAAGCTTTAATATCAATGGGTAAGGGACAATTATGATTATCAATGCTTGTTTAGCACAAAAATGTACAGTAATAATGACGAATTAACAGCACCATCAAATTAATCAAAATACATAGTTACACTTTATTCTCGAATTCACACAGAACAGAGTATAGAACGGCTTAAATTATAACGTGGACATAAAACAAAGCAAATATTTTCCCTTAGGAAATGCTTAGGCAACACACACACAAAAATCCCACCAATATGTTTATGGAGGTTATAATAACTGCTTTTATATGAACTTTTATAAAGAACAATAATAACAAGAACGGCTATAGGCTCGCCCCCTATTAAGTGGGACCCAAAAATTCATGGCGAAATTGTAGTTATATTATAATTTTAACTAAGTTTATAATGTAAATTGCCACCTATTGAGTCTGTCTTCATCTTATAAAATTAAATATTTGATACCCCTTGGCCCATACCCATCGATAAACATATTATAAAGCTTTGAATATATCTTGTGTTTACAAAAAAAATAATATAAATATTTTTTTGTTAGCAGCGTTTATTTTGAACATAAATTATATGTATTTATTGAAAGTAAGTTATTATTATGTTTTAATTTACATAGCTTTTTAGCGATCTACGAATGTTATAAATGTTACCGAAGTGAAGTGGACGTTGTGTGTTGAAGTTATTTGTTCGTTTACGAATATCGAATATACTATCGAAGTTAGTTTTAAGTGTATCGTATCGATTTGGATTATATCGATATTAATCGAATAAAATCTAACCTACGAGACTTGACTAATGTTTTGCCCTTTGCATTTTACTGGTAGGTGTTTTAAAATAATACACTTCAGTAAATATAAATTACGATGTGTAAAGAGCATTAAATAGTTTGTTGTTCAATTTGAAAACAATGCTTTTTAAGTTACGATTTTATTCGATGTGTATCGATATTATTTCAAATGTCACGTAACAGGATGTTAACAATGTATTCAATAATAAATCGTGCGTCATAGTGTATGTTTGGAACGGTACTACATGGCTTTTGTACCTATATTACTTTTTTTATTATATCGTCGGTTAACAAGGTTATTTTCACAGTCTCTTCGATATTTATGAAGATTGTTTCCTATGAGATTGCTTTTCTATCTTACTTCTAAAGACAAATAAGGTTTTTTACAAGTTTATTTTTGGACACGAAGTGCACGTCCACTACGTTTAAATGACGCAGCATTTCTCACGCAGACCAATAATTCTAACATCCCCATAAATTGATGAGAATGAAAGGCCAATGGTTAGATCCGCACTTGGTCCGAATGTGACTGTCTTATTGTTCAGTGACTTAAAGATAAACATCTTTCTTCATAATTCACCGTTATTGCTACTACTTTAAAATAATTTATTTACAATTGTAAATTCAATTTATAAATGCATTATTGGAAGCATGTAGAACACGTTGTTAGCTTTAATACAACGTCGATAGTACCTATCTTTTTTATATTTTCTGTGTCTTCAATCAGTAGAACCGAGTAACTATTTTCAAACATTTGCGGTTTCTAGACATTATGTAAAGTATATTAATTAATGATTTTTTTTTTTTTTTTGTTAAAAGATGTAACCGATCTCAAACGCACGTGTCTGTAAAGCACGAGTAAAATACTTTTTCATTGTTGCGGCGTTTCTGTATTTTCTATCTAGTTTTTTTAAATTACTGTGCTAAAAATTTAAAAATATATTTTCTGAATTCTAGGCAATGTTTAATATTTTAGGTACTATCCAGTCTACACTGCAGAAATTTACACCATTAAATTTATGTCAATTTTATACAGGTGGTTCAGTAAAATATTTTGTATTAGGTGGACAATCATTTAACTGTTAATCTGTCTATGTCGCAATTAAATTCCAAACAACGTAACAATATTCATTTTTAATGTTCTTAACCGACAATATAATTCTAAATTATTATTCATCGGTTAAATATTTAACGGATTTGTTTCTAATCTCAATGCCATTTAGTGTCGTTCGTTTTTTTTTATCTCAAATGTATTACATCACATTTCCAATGTCGATCGTACGAAGAACTGCGATAACTTTATCTACGACAGTGAAAGTGTGAAACAGATAACATAAAATAAGAACTGTTATATGTAATGGATATGAAACAATACTATTTCAGATGAAATTTTGAAGATATTTTGAAAATAAAACATTCTGACGTTCGAATACGTCAAAAATTTTAAAATTATGACCGTTATTTTTCCATTTGACGTTAACCTGTCTAATGTCTTTCTACATGCAAATAACGGAGTCGGCAAATGATAGAGGGTTAAAGTCATCGTTAGTGTTGTCTGGGTATTATCGGATAATGGCCCGAATTTGACTGGTACAACTTATACTTATATCAGTGGTCTCCAAACTGCTGTAAACAAATGCTGGATATTTTTTAGCAGTTTCTTGTAAGGCTATAATTACTTGTATTATAAATCCCTATAAAACTAAATAAAAAATAACACGTTTATTAAATGCTTTGTGATGTAAAGGCACGGGTCATATTAGAAGTTCACTTCACCCTCACTACTCTTTCTTTCTGTTATTAAGTTGGCAATCACAATACGATGCAAAAAATCCATATCCATTGCATAATCCCATTAACTTCTAAATTAAGACACATTTTGCTTAAAAAAAGTTATTTGAGAGTATGTCGTTATTCTACGCACAAATATTTCGTTATAAGTAAGAACTACTTTTAATACGATGTCTTCATACCATAGATGATAGCAATCACTGCCTCACAAGACATTCATAGCTTAGCTATATCAAGCTTCAAAAATTGTCTATGCTTTGCGCTTCTTAATTTATTATTATTATTTAGTTTATTTATTATATTTTTTATAATAAAAAAAATTAATATATTCTTTTTTGCTCCTGTCCCACCTACTAAAATCCCATTTTTTTTATCCTAACTTCATAGAGGCGTAAAACCATACCGAGAATTCACTCAGGAACAAGGACGTAACTTTGAAATAGTTTTATCGCCATAAAATTGGATAGGCATACGAAAATGAGCCGTGATGTCGAAGTAATAGAGTATGTAATATAAAGCAGTGGGTGTTTGGCTTTGACTTTGAGATCGGACTGTGGCGGCTCTAGGCATTGAATCATACGCGGACCCTGGTGGGGGGGGCGAGCCGCCTCCAACGCCAACGTCGCCGGTGTGTGACTCAGCGTTCTCTGAGCACCACGGCTGTTGGCCATGCGAGCACCGGGAACACTCTGGCACTGAATACGAGGCGTCACAACCGTCAAGCGGCCGGAGCTCGCCCCGGTGGGACGATGACGAGGAAGAGGAACGACACCACCACGTCCTCACACAAGGTTTAGGACACCTAACCCAACGCCTAATAACTCCACGTTTGGACGGAACTTGATAATTCACAGTTTTACTAGATAATGCTCTATTCGCTGGAGAGTTGCGAGGTAGTTGAGCGGTGCGCGAAAAAACGAATCAAAAGGCTTAATTCATAGTATCAAATTTTCGATTGTAAACTGTCGCGATTTGTATACTTCATACAATTTTATTAACTGCGGGCCTTACTCGCTATATTTAATCAAAACGTCGGTAAAACAGAGGTATTTATACTTTAAGTTATTTAAATATCGCGAGTAATACCTGTATTAATAAAATTGTATGATGTATCACATTTTTCTCGCTCAGCTGTTGTCAATATTTATGTAAAAATATGTCCTTTTACACCGCTCATCTCCTTCGCACATCTCTGCAAACCACGCAGTCTAAAGCCACATAAAAGAACATCTCGACTCAAGTGTCTTTGTCACAAGACTCGCTTCGACACAGCTCCAAAGTAACTGAAGTTTCGATATTATTCAACTGTCAAGTTCTATTCAAACTACTCCCGGTAGGCCCCGTAAACTCCTAATAGGAAACGAAGCTTTATTTTATAAGGCTTCGTTTACGTACAGCGCTAACTGCGACGCGAAGCCTTAGGTGTGATGGCAGTGATTGTTATTTTATAACCCGTAAAAACTTTAAAAAAATGTTTTTATAATTCTAAACAGCAGATGGCGCTGGCCGTTGTTTGTATTTCGCGAGCGCCATCCTGAATTTTCTTTTTTGTAATTAATTATATTTTTTATTAAATTAAATTTTAAATGAATTTATAAAGTTTAGGGTGACGCTACGAAAAGTGGCTAGGTACAAAAATAATTACACAAAATGTACATCTCACATTGCAACACTTGTGTATACGTTTTGAAATTTACGAGTGATGTGTCAAATGTGTAGTCTACATGATCGGGCATTACGCGAAGTTTTCAAGCGATTTCGCGAATGCCCCGTAGAAGCTTTATACACAATTGAATGTGTTATTTTTATATAGCTTTTTCAGTTATTTTTAGTTCGCTTAGATGTTTAATTTATTAATATAATCGGTGTTGTATTTTTTATTTTATATTTATTACCTCAAATATATGTTAAGTTAAAAAATTATTATGTCACAATTTTGATCGATATTACGAAGCAATAAATTCTCATCTCTTGTTCGTTTTCACGCAAGTGGCTTACAATACCAATTCCTTGTTATTATTGTATGATCCGAAAATAGTTCGTTAGGGGAAGGCACGTTTGGCCTTGAAATCGCGCCATAAGCTTGAAACGGAACGCAATCACAACAGTTTATTGTCACTTTGAACTGTAAGAGCAGGATGGCATATGTTACGCGTGTTTGTCACGCTATATAGAATGAAAGAATATTTTTGAAATTTCATCGAGCGAATTACAGCTTATGACCTATTTAGCTGTTATGTAGGTTAGCTAAAAAGTATGATAGCTCGCGAATACTAGTCGAAGAAGAATCGTTGAACTGAAATTGGGTTCAAGTGGGATTATTGACCCGATGTTTTTGTTCCACAACATTTGTGTCACATAAATCAGTGTTCATAGAAATTATTTTATAAATTAATACCTACTTTGTTATTGCCAGTCCATATGTTTTTATTATACTAAACATGCAAAAATATTGTTGTTATTGTTCGGATTTTTTCCATCTCGTGTTATAAGTTTAAAGTACATTTTCTGTCTCGTATTGTTAATATTATATTGCGATTTGACAATTAAATAAAGTGATAATGTACGTTTATTATTAACTGTTTTAAGTACTTATGCGAGAATTTTCCGTACATAGTTTGCAATGTTTTATGTCAGTATACATTTAAGTTTATGTACATCATATACATGTACGGGTCCAGGCTCTTACTTTACTCTGTGTCTCATTATGACCGTTTACGTATATGGAATTGAGTTCACAATTAAAAAACAATCTGGGTGTTTTCAAGTCGCGGGTGAATAGGTATCTTCTAGGCAAGCGTGCTCCATCTTCGACCCGCGACCGTATCATCGCTTAACATCAGGCGAGATCGCGGTCAAACGTTGGCCTATCAAAAGTAAAAAAAAAAACTTATCGTTTTTCAGCTCTTGACACAGGACTGTCCGCCCTCTTTTGGACTTTTCCCGGTATATTATGTAGATATAGAATATACTCAGCCCAATTACACTTCAAAAGAAAAGGGTACATACTTACATAGTACTTCTTCTTCAACGATATAGGTACATGCATGACTTTATATAGATTTATAGTTCCCCCTGCGGTGTGCATGGATAATAGTACGCCTCGTAAGTAGTAAATTAGCATGCGACGTTCTAAAACTAGTGATTAAATCCATCCGGTTTTACAACGAGTGAGCGCTTGGAACAAGACCAATGTTTACACCTACGTTCTCTGAAGCGTTGTAGGTAAATACGTGAAAACTGTAACGATACGCGTTATAAAAACTGTTTATAATTATAATTTATATTCAAAATTATAAAATATGCCTCGAAACATCTTTAAGTTCACGTTTATGAGAATTATCGAGATTACATATATTATGACATACATATATTATGTCATACTCATAGCCAACTTACGCATGTTATCTAAATCGTCCTAGTGATTTAGTATTATTTGTAATCATTCAAATATAGACCCAATTATACGAAGTTTTTGTGCTAGATGTATACAATATATAACATATATATGTATTTTCTATTATATAAACTCATTTTTTATATTACATTAAAGAGTTAAGTTAATTTAGGTCCGTCGAGTTATAAAAATGTTTAAAAATATGTATGTATTTAGTTTTGTATAAGTTTTATAGTTTGATGTGTAATATAGAACTACATTATAAAATTAAGTTCTTATCTTAAAATATGTTGTCCCATTTGCATCCTTGATCTATAGTTATTTATTTAATTTATAATTCAATTATAATGTAGTTCTTACAAACTCGTATTAAAAATACCTTCTTATTAATATTTAATTAAATATAAAAATGGTTAAAATAATTGTACGCATAAATATAACTTATAATTAAAACTCTCCTGTTTCTATAAATATAACTAATATTTTTTGAAAAAATGAGGTTATTTTTTAATACGGGTTTTTATAGCATGTTTTTCTGCATGATTCGGAATGCATGATTATCCAATAGACCCATGGCTGTTAATGTATTCTAGTATCTGTCTCTAAGCACGTAAGCTAGAATTTTTTATTTTATTTTTTAATAAATCGACGCTTATTTTTTTGTTCGTTATGTTTTCATATTCTGTTCAGCACTTAAACCTTTTTAGTGTAACTACTATTTGGTATATGTTGATTTAAAGATAAGGCCTGTATCTTGGATCTGTTTATGCCCTAATATAATTATGTGTTTAAAATATAAACATAAAATATTAACCGACGATTAAAACATATAATCGTTTAAGTATATGACTTAAATATACTTTTGTCAAAATTAATAAGAAAGGATATTATTATTTCGATTGGCAAATTAAGATGGCCCCCGTTTAGATATTGTTTTTTAAATATGTTTGCAGATATGTGACGTTTGTTATTGTTTTTCAGGCGACTTGCCAGCTTACCTTACCCGTTTCCAATGGGATATGGCGAAGTATCCCATCAAGCAAAGCTTGAGAAACATTGCTGATATTATTAGTAAACAGGTAAGTTGACTATATATTTTTTAATTCCATAGAATATAGGTAGGTTCGCCTTAGTACACCAGGCAAATACTGAACTGGTGGCCTGATTGCTGTAGCTGTGGGACACATGACTATCAGTGATTTACTTATACTTTTTCCTTTACACACTGTGTCCCTGTAAGCTGCAAGCAATAAAGTTTTCTTTCTTTCTTTCTTTCTATATGGATACCTAGTCTGAAGTAAAGTATTATATTCGTTTCCAAACCAGTCTATCTAGGGTTGTAGCTTCAGGCAATCTGGCTTTCTCAGGGTCTAATAGACAACCATGTATGATGATGATTGCCCTAAAGTAATATTACTGAATTAATTTATCAAAGTACAAAATGAGCCGGCGGTTACATCCGCGTTATATAGGGCTACTGCTCCGCTCCCGTGGCTCATAGCTTAATGTTATATAGCCTATAGCCTTCCTCGATAAATGGGCTATCTAGCACTGAAATAATTTCTCAAATGTGACCAGTAGTTACGTTGAAATTAGAGCGATCAAGCAAACAATTTCTTCAGCTTTATAATATAAGTATTGATTATAGTAGTAACATAGTAAGGCAGTGAGTACCATTGAATACGTTACGGTTGTTTGCTGGGCTGTCAACACACTTATGGAATTTCTGCTCGAAGTAATCTTAACAAATTTTATGTAATTGAACCCACATTGAGGCAGCGATCTCATAGCATCCTATGATCAACAGTAACATATATTCAATTAAAAAAAAGATTGATATTACAGCTTCTTTTTCCTTCGTCAGGTGGGTCAGATCGACGCGGACCTTAAAGTGAAGTCGTCGGCCTATAACGCACTCAAGGGTAACTTACAGAACTTGGAGAAGAAACAGACGTAAGTAAACATTTTATAATGTACAGTAAAATCGTTCTTATAAGGACTAAATAGTGTGTTAATTGAGGGTATACTAGCTTGTATTTGGCAGTATACTATTTGTTTTTTTTATTGATGGTATGCTATCTATTAGTTGAAGCCATACAAACTGAATAATTGGCGCATCACTACCAGTTTTATTGATACATTAACAGTATAATTGGCACCATATTACCAATGTAATTGGCGCCATATTACGTGTATAATGGGTATTATACTACCAGTTTTATTAGTGCCATATTACTTGGAATACTTGGTGTTGTACTATAAGTACTTTTCTAGCAATATAAATGACGTCATATTGCCAGTATTATTGACGTCATGCTATCAGTATAATTAGCGAAAAACTACAAATATAATCAGCATCATACTTACCAATATATTTGACGCCATACTAACAGTATAATTAGCACTGTATTACCAGTATAATTGGTGGCATAGTAAAGGATATTTAGTGGCATACTAAAGCGTAATCTGTGGTATACCATTGCTTAATTGGTGGCATACTAAAGAATAATTGGTGGCATACTAAAGCATAATTGGTAGCATACCACCAGTATAATTGGTAGCATACTTAGTAGTATACTAACTAGAATCGTGTGACATTCCAGCGGCAGTCTGCTGACCCGCAACTTGGCGGACCTGGTGAAGAAGGAGCACTTCATCCTCGACAGCGAGTATCTCACCACACTGCTTGTCATCGTGCCCAAGTTAGTATTATCGACGCAAAGTTAATGCAACAGAGACTACATTAATGAACTTGAGACTAAGGTTTTCCTTGACTGCAAGTCTTTTTTTCATCACAAGAAAATTTAACCTAATGGCATATGGCAATATAATCTAGTTTCGCTTACACTGCTGGCATTATGTGTTTAGTCTACCTCATTGAAATGCCGATTTTTTGTCACACTTTTAATTTTATTCTTTGACACCAAAATAGCCTATTTGGGATATTTTTGTGTATGTATAGCCAAATAGGATATATACAAATATTTGTATATATCCTATTTGGCGTATAATATAATATTTTGTCTCCAGTGAATCCTCACAAAAGTTAGCAAAAAAAGAGTTAGGTAATTGGATTTTGTCTTTACCACGTCTTATTAAAGTCGATTTTACTTAATTTACGTCTTATTAAGGTCTATATTAGACTGACGTCTGTCTGTTCGTGTCAGGTCAATGTTCAACGACTGGAACACCAACTACGAGAAGATAACGGACATGATAGTGCCCCGCTCCAGTCAGCTCGTCCATCAGGACAACGACTACGGACTCTTCACCGTCACACTCTTCAAGAAGGTTTGTTAGATACATTATTTATTTTTCGTATACGGCATACTTTAGTATAATTGGTGGCATACTTAAGCATAATTGGTAACATACTAAATCATAATTGGCGGCATATACAGGCCATCACTGAGGCGAAGTCTACTCATTTTGCACATCATGCCAAGTCATATAAAGCAAAAAGAATACCTGGGCAACTATTTTTATTTTTAAGTACACATTTTATAAGCCACAATGTAAAGTTCTCATGAAGAAATGACTTGTAACTATATCAAAACTATACTAGATTTTCGATGGCGCCATCTGTTTGAAAACCAAATAAACTGTAACAGCGTCTTCTAGATAACAGATAGCGCAAGTGTATCATTGTATCTGGATTCGAATCAATAGTCAATTTATTTTCTTTTTAGGTGGCAGAGGAATTCAAGCACCACGCCCGCGAGCGCAAGTTTGTCGTACGCGAGTTCTCGTACAACGAGGCCGATCTCGCAGCCGGTAAGAACGAGATCACCAAGCTCGTCACCGACAAGAAGAAGCAGTTCGTAAGTGTTCTCGTTATAAATAAATAGCGAAAAGTGATTCTCGCTTGTATCTCGTAGGAGTTAAATCGCCTGTTAGGACAAATTTGTCAACTGCGAATTCTTCTACCGACAAGAAAAGCCAGTTTGTAGGTAACAAAGGGTCGCCGTAGCCGTACTTCCATAGCAAAACTGTCCCCAACAGGAACCTATATCGTAACCTATACTATATTGTAGAGGGTACTAATAGTAGTTGATCCAGTAGAAGTTAAAAACGCTTCCAGAAAGGCCTTTTTTTTCACCCTTTCCTTTAAATAGCTTCTCAAATAATTAAGATACAGAGCTAATATCTATCACTTAGGTCACAATATGATGATTAAGGGTCAGCGCTCACCAACGGAGGTGGCACAAAGAAATGTAACGACTGCGAGAGACTCAAAGCGCTCTCGGTCTACCAATTTGAATTTGAATCCGTTGGTGAACACTGACCCTTACAAATTTTCATCATCAGCATTAACAGTCCACTGCTGGACTAGGCCTCTCCTTTTCCTCAATTAGCCTACTATACAACACTGGCCAAACGGGTTGGTATAGGGTTTGTATCAAGTTTTCCTTCTCCTACAGTGCTGTTCTCTGCATAATATGCTACCTCTGTCGGCTCTTACGACACCCATGGGATGATATGGGGTGGTGACAATCCGTATTCTTAATCCGTCACCACACGGACAGAATGTGCCTATAGATTACAAAAAGCAAAAATCTCTACAGATTTACCATTTTCACATATTTTTCGTTTATCTTATGCTCATATACCTATGTGTGTGTAGGGTCCCCTGGTGCGATGGCTGAAGGTGAACTTCTCGGAGTGTTTCTGCGCCTGGATACACGTCAAGGCGCTAAGAGTGTTCGTCGAGTCGGTGCTCCGGTGAGACACACATGTCACATACCTTAGTACCCGACTGCGCCAAAAGTTATTTATTTACTAGCTGAACTGGCGAACTTCAAATCGCAATAGATTTTTTTTCGTCTAAAATTTCTCCTGACAATAACGAACACGTAAAAGAAAGGTTATCCAATTTGGTGCTGTTGTTTAGAAGTACGTGCCAACATTTTGGTGATTCATATTTCTTTATATCGGTTTAAAAAATAATTAATAAATAAAATAAAGGCAATTAGAATGTATACAACGAGGCAATATTAAATACATCAACATGGTGTTTTTTGGTTGCATTACCTTTAAGGGTGACTGCATGCACTATCAATACCAAAATATAGGGGTACGTATAACCTTTAAATTTTGGTAGGATTCGGCAGATGTATAATAAATATAGTGAGGTAGAAATCTGCAATGTGCTATAATTGAATTTGATGAGAGTTATGGAAGCAAAATATATATCAGGATCATGGCAAATGGCGGTCCGAGACTACGGTTCGCCATTTGCATTGCCTATCCCTTCGGGAAATAGGCGTGAATTTTTGTTTGTATTTTATAACGATAAATTTTATTTTCGCTAGATACGGTCTGCCGGTGAACTTCCAGGCCGTGGTGATGGTGCCGGCGCGCAAGGGCGGCAAGAAGTTGCGCGACGTGCTCAACCAGCTTTACGCGCACCTCGACCACTCCGCGCACCAGCACTCCTCCAGCGCGCAGGATGTACGACTCACTCACTCAGTCACTCACTTTCTCACCTACTCACTCACTCACTCACCCACACTCACTTGCAACCAGCTTTACGCGCACCTCGACCACTCCGCGCACCAGCACTCCTCCAGCGCGCAGGATGTACGACTCACTCACTCACTTTCTCACCTACTCACTCACTCACTCACCCACACTCACTTGCAACCAGCTTTACGCGCACCTCGACCACTCCGCGCACCAGCACTCCTCCAGCGCGCAGGATGTACGACTCACTCACTCACTTTCTCACCTACTCACTCACTCACTCACCCACACTCACTTGCAACCAGCTTTACGCGCACCTCGACCACTCCGCGCACCAGCACTCCTCCAGCGCGCAGGATGTACGACTCACTCACTCAGTCACTCACTTTCTCACCTACTCACTCACTCACTCACTCACACTCACTTGCAACCAGCTTTACGCGCACCTCGACCACTCCGCGCACCAGCACTCCTCCAGCGCGCAGGATGTACGACTCACTCACTCACTTTCTCACCTACTCACTCACTCACTCACCCACACTCACTTGCAACCAGCTTTACGCGCACCTCGACCACTCCGCGCACCAGCACTCCTCCAGCGCGCAGGATGTACGACTCACTCACTCACTTTCTCACCTACTCACTCACTCACTCACCCACACTCACTTGCAACCAGCTTTACGCGCACCTCGACCACTCCGCGCACCAGCACTCCTCCAGCGCGCAGGATGTACGACTCACTCACTCACTTTCTCACCTACTCACTCACTCACTCACCCACACTCACTTGCAACCAGCTTTACGCGCACCTCGACCACTCCGCGCACCAGCACTCCTCCAGCGCGCAGGATGTACGACTCACTCACTCACTTTCTCACCTACTCACTCACTCACTCACCCACACTCACTTGCAACCAGCTTTACGCGCACCTCGACCACTCCGCGCACCAGCACTCCTCCAGCGCGCAGGATGTACGACTCACTCACTCAGTCACTCACTTTCTCACCTACTCACTCACTCACTCACTCACACTCACTTGCAACCAGCTTTACGCGCACCTCGACCACTCCGCGCACCAGCACTCCTCCAGCGCGCAGGATGTACGACTCACTCACTCACTTTCTCACCTACTCACTCACTCACTCACCCACACTCACTTGCAACCAGCTTTACGCGCACCTCGACCACTCCGCGCACCAGCACTCCTCCAGCGCGCAGGATGTACGACTCACTCACTCACTTTCTCACCTACTCACTCACTCACTCACCCACACTCACTTGCAACCAGCTTTACGCGCACCTCGACCACTCCGCGCACCAGCACTCCTCCAGCGCGCAGGATGTACGACTCACTCACTCAGTCACTCACTTTCTCACCTACTCACTCACTCACTCACTCACACTCACTTGCAACCAGCTTTACGCGCACCTCGACCACTCCGCGCACCAGCACTCCTCCAGCGCGCAGGATGTACGACTCACTCACTCAGTCACTCACTTTCTCACCTACTCACTCACTCACTCACTCACACTCACTTGCAACCAGCTTTACGCGCACCTCGTCCACTCCGCGCACCAGCACTCCTCCAGCGCGCAGGATGTACGACTCACTCACTCAGTCACTCACTTTCTCACCTACTCACTCACTCACTCACTCACTCACACTCACTTGCAACCAGCTTTACGCGCACCTCGACCACTCCGCGCACCAGCACTCCTCCAGCGCGCAGGATGTACGACTCACTCACTCAGTCACTCACTTTCTCACCTACTCACTCACTCACTCACTCACACTCACTTGCAACCAGCTTTACGCGCACCTCGACCACTCCGCGCACCAGCACTCCTCTAGCGCGCAGGATGTACGACTCACTCACTCAGTCACTCACTTTCTCACCTACTCACTCACTCACTCACTCACACTCACTTGCAACCAGCTTTACGCGCACCTCGACCACTACGCGCACCAGCACTCCTCCAGCGCGCAGGATGTACGACTCACTCACTTAGTCACTCACTTTCTCACCTACTCACTCACTCACACTCACTTGCAACCAGCTTTACGCGCACCTCGACCACTCCGCGCACCAGCACTCCTCCAGCGCGCAGGATGTACGACTCACTCACTCAGTCACTCACTTTCTCACCTACTCACTCACTCACTCACTCACACTCACTTGCAACCAGCTTTACGCGCACCTCGACCACTACGCGCACCAGCACTCCTCCAGCGCGCAGGATGTACGACTCACTCACTTAGTCACTCACTTTCTCACCTACTCACTCACTCACTCACTCACTCACATTCACTTGCAACCAGCTTTACGCGCACCTCGACTACTCCGCGCACCAGCACTCCTCCAGCGCGCAGGACGTACGACTCACTCACTCAGCCACTCACTCACTCACTCACCCACCCACTCACTCACTCACTCACTCACTCACTTTTTAACTTTGCTTTAAATCGCAACGCTTATACTCACGGCCTCATTCTCACGCATATAAAATCTCCTCTCTTTCATCCACGATCTAACGCTTACCCACCCTTACCTTCACTTACAAACCCACTCTCATCCATGCCTTCACTCTAACACTCGCATCCTCATTCTGACTTATAACCTTAATCTCATAACCTTCACATTCATTCACACCCTCACAATATCACTCTTCTCTTTAACCTCGCACTCACAAATTACCTCTCTCTCATCATCACTTTTCTATGTTAACAGAACGCAGAGATGGCCGGCCTGGGTTTCGGCTCGTCGGAGTACTATCCATACGTGTTCTACAAGATAAACATCGACATGATCGAGAAGGCAGCCTAACGTGCACAACATACGTGCACCCCGTTTATTAGGTAACTAGAGGACACCAGCAGCTACGCCTGCATTTTTTTTTAATTTACCCGTTTTAGCCGATCCCGTGGGAATTTCGGGAAATCCCTTCTTAGTGCACCCCTACGGTCCCCAAGGAACATACATGCCAAATTTCAGCTTCCTGCGCCCAATAGTTTCGGCTGTAGCTTGTCTGTCAGTCAGTCAGTATCGCAAGGATTTTATATATTAAGATTATACCACTATTTATAAACTGTCCCACTGCTGGGCACAGGCCTTATCTTTATCTCAATAAAAGGGTAAGACAATAGTCCACCACGATGATCAAGTGCGGATGGTCAGACTTGAAATGGTTTTCAAGAAAATTATGGAAAATCTCAGGCATACAAATTTGCTCACTATCATTGATATAATAACCATAGGTATACAGTCAGCGTCTTAAAACCGTCCGAAAATAAAAAAAAAACTTACATACTTACATCCATGCATGAATCCTAAAAACATTACACTCCTTTTTTGGGCAGTCGTGTAAAAATAAACATAAACTGCACTCATTTTCAAATAGTACTTACTAGTCTAGTCAGAGAATACAGATTTACATAGAAGGGCAGTTCTTAAGGATTTCGTGTGCCGATTCCAAGTGAGTCTGTCTCCAGGTTAATTCGTAGTTGGCGCAGTTGGCGGCGCTGGCGTGGTTCTCCGTCTCCCTTGCTCTCGTAGTTAAGATACACAGGAGGAACGTTCGTCTGTCTTGCTCTCGTAGAGACAGCTGTCACAGCGCGACTGCCACGCCGCATAGCGGCAATTTGGGTCACAGAAAGTTTGTCTTCAGAGCGCCCATAGGAAATGCGCCTCTATGTAAATATCTGAGCTCTTTGCTATTGTATCGTTCGTCACACGGCCCAGGCTTTAATTAAGACAAAATGTTACGACATAAATACAACCTTAAGACAAGTATGTATGGTTGAATTTACAAAATAATATGATCACTATCATAATGTTACGAGCTGGGGTTCGGTGATAAATTATACTCCTATGCCACTAAAACAACACTTTATTTTACAAGCAAAAGCACTTAATTACACACTAATAAAATCTCCATTTCACACCACTAAACACTTACGACTCTTCAGTTCCTTCGCTGATCTTGATCGCTCCGTTATTAGAACTGAACTGTCCCGATTCGCCTGTCCGCGCGGTATTTATACCGGCCGGATAACAAACTAGTTCATTCTAGCCGCTTCTGGAATGTTTTGTAACAGAAACGAGCGTTCTGGAGATAGTAGCATTGTCCTAGTATCAACAGGAACGCCATCTAGTAGAGAATAGATCAAACACTGATATATCCATTCTCTTCTAGTTCTCTCCTGTACCGATAGATGGCGTTATTTTTTCAATTATCGCCATTCGTAACAATAACTATAACCAGTTTTGCACTACGTCGACGGTTTTGAACGACACTTTAGTTCGAGACTGCATCTTAGGTTTTTGTATGTCAATGTGTAATATAATTATTTAGAGCGGTTTCAGATTAGCGTTTTATACGCGCGTATAAGCTCGTTTTTGGAAGTGCATATAGGCGCGTATAGGCGCGCCTTTTGGCACACGCGCAACTCGTACGAGCGTTGACGCGCTTCTAAGCTCGTATAACCACGAGCTGTCAGAATCCATGTTGACACTGACAAGACGGCACTACCATTTCGAGCGAACACGCCCGTTTACGTGAGTCTGGTTTTTTGAAGCGCGCGTGTAAGCGCGTATGCTGAAACGACCGTATACGCGCAGAAAAATACGCTAATCTGAAACCGCCCTTATTCATCCCACTAGCGTTATCCCAGTTAGAACCCGGGGTCCCCAGGTCTAACCGGCTTTGACTGAATATTAGCTCCTCCACAGAGCTACTGCCTGTCTCACCTCCGCAAACCGAAGGGATAGCTATATTCCTTGATTTAGACCAGTGTCAGTTTATTAGAGGGTACATACAGACTCCCCGTAACGACTGTCAAAAATCTTCATGACAGCCGGGATCGACGGTTTAACGTGCTCTCCTAGGCACGGGACAAGCGAAAATTACTATTATACTACACCTGATCGGAACAGTAGTCAACATTCCCTGAAAATGAAAAGAGAACGTTAGTCTTTTCCCTGACCTGAATAAGCGGGAGGAAAAAATGTATGAAAATCCATTTCTAACGTGTTTTAGCGGGACAGAAAGTTGTATGAATTTTCATTTCACATGTGTTATCTATGGCGCGCGCCTGCCCAAGGAGTTTTCATATAATTTAAATATGGAATCTCCGTGCCACTGACATCCTTTTGTGAAGAATAAAAAAAAAAAACAAAGGAAGCGCAAAATATCGGTCAAATTCTAAGCTAAACTGTGTCTTACATTAGGTTAGTCATGTTCTTTGTAATAAATTTTTATTTCATTTTATTAAATACTTTCTACAATACAAGTCTTTAAATGTTCCTCACAGGTGTAGTATAAAGCACTGTGTAGCACTCGGTTGAAAGTCCCATTCCTACCTCGGGAGTATTGTGGCCCTAGGCTATTATTGCAAATTAAATATTTTTTATGGTTTCTTTCTTTCAGGTAATCTTACCAGGTTAATAATCCTGAGCGTTCGACCAACGTATTTATTTGGTCGCAATAGCGTCAAGTTCATCGTACAATTTTATTTAATAGACAATATCTATCCATAAATCTAATCGGACCCCCAAAAAAATAAAAATATATAGAAGCATATTTTTGTATCTGTACAGGAATTTTTTGAATATTTTTCTTTGTGACGAGTTTAAAATCAGTTATTTTTTCGTTTACATCAAATTGTTGATATAGATGTTTGTATTATTTATAATGATATGTTATTTATGATTAAGATGCCATTTTGAATTGATGAATTAATGAAAAAAGAAAGAATTATAAATTGTTGCAATAATCTTGGTTATTAAATGCTTGCTTGATGTTTTCGTTGAGACGTTTAAAACGCAACAAGTTTAATTTCAGTATTACGTTGCGTAGTGGTTAGTGCTTAACATTGTATATTAAAACGTTAATAACATCATTGCAGAGCTATGTAAATAAGAACATTCCTCATTGAATACATGTGTGTAGTACATAATAAAATATTATTCAAGTTACTGTTCTTTGTTGTTTTATTTTAATTGTGTGCGGTATAACAACGGCTTACATATGATAATATTCTATCACCAATAAGGAGAAATTACAAGGTTATTTGTAAAACACCGTTAACCTCTCAGGACTATGTTACTAACGTCATAATCAACAACTTTTGTTCTATGACTTTTTACAAAACATAATACATTTATCAAAAACAAACCTTCAAGATTTCGTTGTCCTATCTAACACATTTCAAATCGTGTATCGCACTTCGCAACATTTAGAGCGTTCAATTAAAATATTTTTATTTTTGTATGAAAATCTGATGAACTAAAATATGATGAATTTTTAAAAGTCATTGAACAAAAATTTTTGATTATGATGTTAGTAACATAGTCCTGAGAGGTTAACGGTGTTTTACAAATAACCCTGTATAAGTAATCACATGGATCATCAAAATAGTCTATTTGGTAAAAGAATGGTCCCGTTATGTCCGTTATATCTAAAATGACGTCCCAACTATCTATATGAACGCGGTTAATTAAAAAACTACCGAACCGATTTTCGTACAGTTTTTGTCGATAGTGGGGGGTTCCTGAGGAAGGTTTAGGTGCGTTGTTAACGCGGGCGGAGCCGCGGGCTAACTCTTATATATTTAGTAAAGCAATAGTTGCTTTATATATATTATGTATGAAGCAGTTTTTTTTAGCACATGCTTAGTACATTTTTTTGAAGAAAGTCCTTAAATTAGTAACGACCACTGTTGAAGACTTATAAAAACAGAATAATGTTATAGTACAAGGTGAAAATTAGATTTGCTACTTACTTTTACAATTCAACAGTTACACAGCGCCTAGGTCAACAGTGTAGAGCATGGGGCCGAAAATAGATCCTTGTGGCACCCCGGCATCAATCTCTTGGAAATGAGCAGTACCGTCGCGTCGCCCTCTTGCACATAGAATAATTATGCGATCCTCGAAATAAGTTTTGAATACAGGGAAGAATGAGTGGGAAACATTGTTCTTGATCTTACATAGTAGGCTTTTGTGTCAGACCTTGTCAATTGCATTTGCGTGCTGGATTTACAAAAACGACGAGCAGTACATTTATCCTGAGGACTTTCTCATGGCGTCACATAGTCGGCATGCTTGTTTCACTGTGCCAGGGCGTTCTCTAAGGCCTCCCCCACATTAGGCGCGCGCGTTTTTCGGGCGTGTGAGTAGCGCGAGCGCGCTGCGTAAGCGTCGCGTGTTGCCGGCGTATGACGTGTGTGCAGCGAGCGCGCGGCACTCGCCTTGGTGCGTTTGGCGTTTCCATGCTTGCCAAGCCTCGACAAGCATCCACAAGCACAAGCGTGTAAAGAGGGCGTTTGGCTTGGCTTGCGTGAGCGAACGCTTGAACAGGATCCGGTCTAGTGTCTCTTTTTGGGCACAGATCAAAGGGCGCTTGCGGCAAGCGCTTGCAACGCGTTCACACGTTAGCACGCGCTTAGTAGCCGCTGTGATCTCGCAACGAACGCACGTCTAGTTCTGTCTCAAAATGAGTGTCTGGTTTAACTTCTTTTGCTTGTTTGTTCCTTGCTTTTGCTTTACTATACTTGTATTTCAAATAAAAGTATGATAAACCAAACGTGACTGCCTCCGAGGTCCAGTGGATAGCGTATGCGACTGCTATTCTATTATGTGGGGTATGTGGGACCTAGAAATTCATGGCGCAATGTGGGTGTAATATTACACCTCTGCCCACCCCTTCGGGGATACAGGCGTGAGTCTATAAAAGAAAACCATACGTAATAGCCGACACAAGTTCGATGTCCGTCTTGCTTGGATGTACGTAGCACACTGACGCATTCACAAGCGTGGAAACGACTTCGAAATGCCAAGCGAGATTTGTGGACGCTTGGGACTTGTAGATGCTTGTGGAGCCTTGGCAAGCGTGGAAACCCGGCATGAGGTTTAACGCCCTTCAAGTAGCGGGTGGAGGGGTAAGAACGCGACTCGAGAGCCGCGTGCGCGGCGCACACGCTACTCACACGCCCGAGGATCGCGCACGCCTAATGTGGGGTCAGCCTAAAACCGAATTTGTATCAGTTGCACTCCAAGAGCTTTGGCATAATCCTACGAAAATTTGTCTTCTCTAATACCTTGGATAAAGTAGGCAATAGAATTATTGGTTAGTATTGGCATTGGCATCTACACTGCTTGGAGCTCGGATAGAGCCGGGCGTAGCAGCCGTTATAAATGCCATGCAAAAATGGAACATAACTATTAAATAAGTCTCAAATTCCTTAAGCACAGTATAAAATTCGGATCATGATTCGTGGAAGTCATATATTCAGCATAAATCGTACATCACTAGCCACACAAGTCTAAGGGAAAGTTCCCTTATAAGGTACCTATTGTTACACAACTGTTTTAGAATGAGATCACTATAATGAACCATTTTTTTGTGAATTTTTAGCCTTACATTTAGTGTGAAAATGCTTGTTAATGATCTGCAAAGTCACTTGTCATAGGTTGTTGTAGCCGAGTTGCTTTCCTTTTATTTGGGATATTATGTGCACATGTATCTCAAGAATTGGTGATATGCTAGAGATTTCTAAACTCATTCATTACAGTACTGTCTAATCTCTCCATTTAAATGCATTGTAGAAGTATAGGACCTACTGAAATAAATGATTGTGCCAGTCTGTTTCTTTTAAAACCAAGAATGCTTTCTTATTAATTTTTTTTTTTTTCTCAAAAAGACAACTCCTGCACTAAGAGGAAATTCGTGTGTTGTGGGGAACTTTACAAACATACAACCAAAGGACACAATGAACACCCAGACTCGAGACAATAATTTGTAGATCACACAAAGTGTTGTCTTCTGTGGGAATCGAACCCATGACCGCTTAAACCACTACGCCAACCATGCAGTCGAATTTATCTTCACTTTCCTAAACATTATTTTTTTAACACTATTTTATAATTTGCTTTGGAATTAATTAATGTAGAAGTGTTTTGTGAGTTGTGTTTTCCATTGTTAATTTATTAGCTGGGTGCGCCGCACACATTGCACATAGGGAAGGTTCGGCCCTGACATAGTGTCATAGTTGCCCTCTACACAATAAAACCACTTGAGACCAACCACTTGTTCGCCAATTCCTTTATTCTATTAATACCAATTAATACTATATCATATTCATAATAAATCAAAAATAACCAGTAACAAGTGAGGCCACCTTGCACCTTGAAGCAAATACCTAAAAGCAATCTGCATGAATTGTTTTCAATATGAAACTACACACTTTAACCTTTGTACTGTCATAAGTATTAAAATCGTAATGCAGCTGATTAGCTTGATTTGGCTTTGTGTACCTAACGGGTATGAGTATTAACAGTTCTAAGGTTAATTTTATTTGTGTGTTAGAACATGATGTAATTCTATATATGCAAATCGATTCCAAAACAATGAATCATACCCTGTGCCTACATAGCGTAAGTACGCAAACATAGAACGAAGCACCAACGCCCAAGCAACGACTCATCACAGTATGACAACACAATGAAACAATCTAAGAAAATACTATACAAATAGCTTTATTATAAAGGAATGCTTATTTATAAACAAACTTAACAATACACTAGACTAGTCTTCCCATTCTTGGTCTTCAGTTGTATTGTCGTCTTCCGGCGTTTGTGATGATTTTGAGTCATCTCCTTCGTCCATTCTTTTGAATAGTGAAGTTAATAATTTCTTGTTTAGATGGTCCGTTAGAGAGATTTCTCTGGTTGGCTGTTCAAGCACTTGTTCAGGATTAACTGGCGGTTTTTGATTAGGCTCTGGCATCTTGATAAATGATTTTTATTATGCTTTATTTCAGAAATTATAAGAACAAAATAATAACAAAACTGCTCTCGTGTGACTAATAAATTGACAATGACTTTAATGACACTTGACAGTTACCATAGCCAAAGTAACTATATATCAAAGAGGTTGGACGTTTAGACTAGAGAGAACATGCCCTATAAATTTCCTTATACCGAACGTGCAACATGTAATGTCAGTTGTACAGTCCATTCACAGTTATTTTACCTCTAGCTGTTAGATTGGCCAACCTGGGCGTTGTGTTGCTATATTCGGTATATAATACTCCCATTTTAAATCTACATTATTGCTAAATATGTACTTATTTTTTTATTGCCTAAGCTATCGTATTAAATATTTGGAAGTAATGTTTGTAACAAAACCTCTTGATATTGGCATGGCTATATGCATGTACATTTATTTTCTTACGAAATAACTAATTTCCTATGAAGATAAATAATTATAATAAAAATGTTGTCTATGTAATATAATAAAGGTAAACGCATCATAATTACGCCAACGTGAGGTTCTAATTATCAAATACAAAAACTGCAAATTTAATTTTCATATTAATTTTGAATAAGAATGATGTGGGTGTAATATTACATCTCTGCCTACCCCTGCTTGGAAACAGGCGTGAGTCTATAAGAATGATCCATGTGGACTGCCAATGTTATGATGATTCGTAACTGCTGTCATGTTGGTTGCCTCTTGTCCTAATTTTTTGCTAGTGACTCGCCTTTTAATGGGACTCCACATAAGTTCAATTGCGTTTAGCTCGCAGTGGTATGGCGGTAATCTAACCACTTTGCGGCCATGAGCTTCAAGCATTTGAATTTTTGAAGCATTTCCACTAATGTTGGGTAAAATGTTATGCACGGGTAACATTCCTGTCATCACAGAGTACAATTCCAACATAAAGAAAATAAACACCGACATCTGTCAGAGGTAAAATAACTGTGAACGGACTGTAGTTGGTTAATCATAACGTCAAATTACGCGTCTCATTTAAAGAGGCATAGACTCTTTACATACTCATATCTTTGACTACATTCTCTAAATAGCCGTGCTGTGATCTGTCATCAGTGTAAAATTTGTTGGGCGTTTGTGTTAAACATTTTTAATAACTTTTTGCATTTAAATAGTAAGTAAGCTTATAATAATTAAATAGTGTACTCATTAATTAATACACATCGAGTAAGTGATATCGGGATGTGGATGCCGCTATTCTCGGAACGGAAATAACAGGAGAAACTTTATCTTCTAGGAGTGAGTCGGAATTTTCCAACAAATTTATTTACTTTTGTCGTATTAATGCTATAATGAGTGTTAAGTTTACACAATATCATTGTGTTGCAAATCAAAGGAACAGCTTGCATACGTATGTGTTATGAATTTAACTCACAAATTGTTATTTTGTACATTTATTGATTTAATAGCCTTAGTGATGGGATTTGACAGTGAAAGGAGATATCGATGTTTTTTCATTGAGGGATAAATACGGAAACTAACTATCGGACATGAATGTAAAACTGTCGCTGGAAGCGACAGCGGGTAGCCGCGGTTGCTAAGTTGGCAATAAACAAAGACGTCCAGCGGTCTAATTTTCTATCGCGCGTTTGATAGTAAGCGCAGTTTAATGTACATAATTTACTTAGATACCTACCTTAAAAGTAGCGTCTATTAACCTAAAGCCAAGTGTTCCAGTGTACGCGCGTGTGTGTAGGCTTACATTTTTGCATCTTTAAAATAGTAGATGGATTAGGGATGTGAGTTGCATTTTTTATTATTAAGAAGGTGTTTTATATTACAGGTTGCCTATTAATGACGTCACAAGAAAACGCTGGATAAATGCCGTTGGCTGGCATAGTTTGATTTAGCAGAAGTACCACCGTATTTGTTCACGTCATTTTGAGAAAGACTGTTTTTAAAGACAGAAAGCACCTGGCGTCGTTTAAAACCAAAAGCTCTGCCTACATTACATTTATGCCCGGACATTGCAAACCCGGTAGAATTATTTATCCAAAGCTAAACAAAAAGTGTTTAATTTTAGTTTGAACATATTAATAAAATATAATAATAACAACGATTTTAATAAATCTACCGACTTCTATATTATTTATCATATTAGTGCTATCCTGACTGATCAAAGACGTCTTGCCTTGTAGTCCGCTACATAATATTCTACCATAAAATATAATATTCTTTCACATTCACACAACATTATCTGGTCCCAAACTAAGCATATCTTGTACTGCGAGTACAAGACAATCGATAAACATGCATATATACTTTTCTGTAAATATATTACATATTATACATAGTACCATCCAGACCAAGACAAACATCCATATTCATGCACACAAATGTTTGACTTGAGCGGGAATCAAACCCGCAAGCTTCGGCGTGGCAGTCGGATTACCTACAACTCTAAAAAAATCGAACAGTGTCCAACGTTAGCGATAGCAAGCAACGTGATATGATGCGACGCAAACAAATTGCCAAAGCCTGCCGTGCCGCATTAGCCAATCCGGTATAATTCGTACAATACATAATCTAAGTGACAGTTTCTTAGCATCTCATCGCCACGCATCGCTCATTAGTTTATGAATACTTTTTGTCAATAGATTTTATGGCTAAAACGAACAATTAAACACGTGAATTATTTTAGTACTGTCTGTCTGGCAAGTCTTTGCAAAGCACTGTCCTGCGTCGACAGCAAAAACTACAATTTCAATATTTTAGTTGTTTACTTCTACGGCTTAAATATATCGACACATACTAAAGTTAGACATTTGACCAAAATATTTATCGATAAATCATCACTGTTACGAACAACACTCGGTTTCCTAACTCTATGTTTTGTCTACTGTTTGCCTACCACGCGGTTGCTATATATAAGATCGTGCTGCTTAACCTATCGACAGCTCTTTCTATCATACTGCATGTGCCATTAGAAAGAAGATATCAATCATAGCAACCGCTGTTGTTATTTAGTGTTACTTCTATGCCTTAGGTTATATTTCTTTGCTATATATATAGCTTTTTTTTTTTTAATTGCCCTTGTGTTGCCCTCATACTATCATAACTTTAGATTGTTTCATTCATTTCTGCATAATTATCCCTATCCCTACTAATATTATAAATTCGAAAGTGTGTATGTATGTATGTTCCGTTTTCACGCTAAAACGGCTGAACCAATTTTTTTGAAATTTGATATAGAGATATACTGGACAATGGAGACGGACATAGGCTACCTACCATAAGATGCAAAAATTAAACTGGGAGGGATTGTAGGGAGGCTAGAAGTTTGCTCGGCACAAATTTACCTCTTGGAAGTAAGAACGCATGCGCTATAATAATTGAGTGCGCATGTGCTATCGTATATCTGTCAGTACTGACACATCATACATAATGTCATATTGTGCACGGTGATTACATTGTTCGCATATATAAACTAGTAAATTATATACTACGCTTAAACGGCTGAAACGATTTTCTCTACTAATATTATAAAATAAATACGAAAGTGTTTATAGATATAATATATTGGACTTGTATTGGAACATGGCTTTGGCATTTGACTGTATGAGAGGCGATGTTATTATGTACCTTTCGGTAGATATAATGGTATATAGTGTTATGAATACTGACCGAGTTACTTTGTACCCTATAGAGTTTCTGAAGTCTTTAGAATAATCTGAAGTGTCTTCACACAACTTGAGACTGAAAGTAGATTTGTGTCACCCCGAATTTAACGCGCGCTAAGCCGCGGGCAAACGATAGTATGCTTATAAAATCAAATGAACGTGAAGAATCCAGTTAACACGCACATCTGTGTTACCTAGTAAGGCTAGAAATTTATAGTATAGGAAAATATTAATAATGCAAACTTGTTTTGCAGACAGTTTACTGTTTATTGCACGTGGAGCGAATGAGTGGAAAAATAATGACGAATCGGATATGTAAGGCAAATGTGTGTGGACAAGTCGGTCTTTGACCTCATCGGACATTTGTTAACCAAATTGGGGACGACCTATAATAAGAAACGGAAAGGTCCGAAATACCCATACCGGCGAGTATGTCTTTGCTTACCCCGACGGGGAAAAGGCGTGAGTATATTATTGTATATGCTGCGGCCGGCACTTCTGGTCAAGAACGCCTACGTCATTTTAATTTTATATATTATCTTCCTCACAAACCATACCGAACCATACACATCCTGCGAACTCAGCCGGCTTAAGTTCTGAAATACCTTAGCGTACCAGTGATCTCTATGACCAGTGGAGTCACTGATCTGGGAATAACATGGATTGGAAATACCTACGAAATTAGCGTGCATACCTACCTGCCGTTTGGGTTGTACTCTAGACTAGAATATGATCAAAATTTCATCGCTAAGAATTCTCGCATACAGTTGCTGTTCATGTTATCTGGGGCAAAAAGCATAATTACCACATTTTCTGCAAATAAACAATTATTATTATTATAATTATTTTAACTGCCTCATTTTCTTCAACATAGGGCAGGAGGCAGCGGTTTTGGGTTTTATGATGTCAGGGCTAAGTAAAGTAAGTAAGTCAAATATGGCGTGTGTCGCCATATTGTTCGCCAAGTTTTGTGTTACATCTGCTGTCAAATCGTTGGGTATCGAACTTAAAAAATTTGTTTTTGTGCATAAATATGTCTAAAAACCAGATGAATCAGTGCTTCAGGCTTTGTTAAGGGTCGTTAAATCATGTTTTAAGTGTAGAATTGAACTGTACAGTGCAAGATAAAGTTATAAACAACACAAATGTACTCTTCACAAGTAACAAGATAGTTAAGACTTATATTGTTAAATTGGATTAGTATTTGCACACAATATTATTACAAGAGGTTTTTTTTGTAATTAATTTAACAATTTTTAGCTTCGTTATGGTCTAAATGTTGTTATTTTCGTAGTTTGGATATTTCCATATTTACGTATTATAGGTTAGTAGTGATGTTACTGCTAATGTCGATATGTATGCGAGAATTCCTAGCAATTAAACTATTTCTGCCCGATCCCGTAGGAATTTCAAGAAACTCCTTCTTAGTGCACTCCTGCGAGCCCCAAAGAACATACATGCCAAATTTCAGCTCAGTCAGTGAGTAACGCAAGGATTGTATATATACAGATAAAACCTAATAAAATTGATTAATCAATTTAGATTTTTCTTACCCCCTCATGGTATTTCAGTGTGGCTGTGTGTTTCATAACTGTATGTATGGTGCCATTCATGTCCGATACTTTCACAGCGACGCAGTATCGATATTGGCTACCAGAGAATATTTTGTTACATGTTTGATACAAGAGACGTTTTTCGCTTTCCATGTTCGCCCACATTTGCATTATGGAATAAACTAATTTGGCAAAAGATTTAAAGTAACTTACTACAAATATCAATTTACATAATTTTTCTTAATCTATAGTAATGTATTATTTACCTCTTATCGGCTCATAGTCGATATCGATTATATCTGGAGTCCAACCCAACGGCAGCCTTTTTATTCGCCACATCATTTGGTAGGTATGCACGCTAATTTCGTAGGTACCTACGTCCAATCCATGTTATTAACAGATCTGTGGGCACGATTGACATTACTTATATAATATCGCCATAATGAATGTATTCAGTAAACTATGGCTAGGTATCTCTTTTTTCTGACCGAGATATACCTAAGGCAAAATGAGTCAACATTGTTTGGTGGCTTTATGTTGATTTCATATATATTTGTATAATGTAATGTATCCATAATTATGTACTATTTGTCCTCTCCATGTATATTCTTTACTCAAAGGCTGTGCCTAGTACCCATAGAGGTTGGACTACGTTTCTAGGACCAAGAATCAAATGGACTCGACATTTGCGTACACCCGTAAAGGACATAGAGATATTAGAATAGAGTGGCAGAACAGTACCTAAAGGCGCACGCAAACTGTTCGGACGCGACTTACTGTCGCGACAGTAAGTCGCGACACATAGTGTGCACACCCTTTCGGACGCGGCTTTCTGTCGCGTCCGCGTCCGATACAACCATAGACACGCCATGCTGTCTATGCGATACACTATGGCTAGGTAGGAGCTTATTTTCTTAATTCAGGGCACTAGCAGTTAGCACTATTAGATTATATTATTGGTAGATCTTGAAGTAAAGCAGAACTGTTGAATTGAAAGTGAATTTAACATTTTTTGACTATATTCTGTATAAAATCAATATTAAGGCCGTACCATGGACAATATACGGATGACAGTAAACGTCCGCGGACGTTTTGTAAACGTCCGCGGACGTTTGCTGTCATTTTCCCAGATTGCTTTCGGACGTCTGAACGCTCAAGGTCACGTCCGCGACAGACGTCCGATAGTGTGCACACTTGAATGGATTTTCCTTGTCCAGATACCCTTCTGTCGCGACCGTAAGTCGCGACAGTAAGTCGCGACAGATAGTTTGTGCGGGCCTTAACTCAATACTGCGTCGTGTCCATAGAGATATTAAGAATAGAGTGGCAGAGTGGGGCCTATTCGTGTCCGCCGGTGGGAGAGAGAACGCAACATTAGAGGCCCCCTGCATCTTTCTCTAACAATACATGCACAACATCAACATTACGCAGTGGCGTGCTACCAGTAACTATTATTTAAATCAGTTTATTAGTAATCAATAGTTTAAAAGTTGTTTTTATTGATACACGAAGATAGTTTGAAGTGACAAAAATGTTTATATATTTTTAAACTATTGATTACTGATAAACTGATATAAATAATAGTTACAGGTAGCACGCCACTGCGTAATGTTGATGTTGTGCATGTATTGTTAGAGAGAGATGCAGGGGGCCTTTATTGTTGTGTTCTCTCTTGCACCGACGGACACGACACAGTATTGAGTTAGGTACTGTTCTGCCACTCTATTCTAATATCTCTATGGTCGTGTCCGTCGGTGCGAGAGAGAACACAACATTAAAGGCCCCCTGCATCTCTCTCTAACAATACATGCACAACATCAACATTACGCAGTGGCGTGCTACCTGTAACTATTATTTATATCAGTTTATCAGTAATCAATAGTTTAAAAATATATAAACATTTTTGTCACTTCAAACTATCTTCGTGTATCAATAAAAACAACTTTTAAACTATTGATTACTAATAAACTGATTTAAATAATAGTTACAGGTAGGACGCCACTGCGTAATGTTGATGTTGTGCATCTGTTGTTAGAGAGAGATGCAGGGGGCCTCTAATATTGCGTTCTCTCTCCCACCGGCGGACACGAATAGGCCCCACTCTGCCACTCTATTCTTAATATCTCTATGGTAAAGGACGGACATAGAGTACATCCTGAGTTGGTGTTACCAGATGTTGTAAATGTTTACCCTACAATTCTACGAAGTACATATTAACTTTTAAGTAACATTGTATCAAACCTGAATTATAATAAATCATAAAATCATAAATCATAATCGTTTATTGCGAGAATGGGTACATAATTGATGTTGTATACAACACTGATAAATAAATTCCACCATAATCCACCCTAAGGCATGCAAATAGAAACATAATTTTATTAGTATAATTATCATTGTTACAGTTATCATTGATATTATTTTCAGTATAATAAAATGACATGGGTACCTACACAACATACACACGAGCATGATACTTATGTTTATCTTAAAATATTACAGTGAAGAATATAGAATGTCAGTAACAATGTTATAATATGCTATGTCAAATAAAAAAATATGAGTTACAATTTAATGAAGTTCTATAAAATTTTGACGGGAAATGGGACCACACCGGAGGCCTATGTCAGACCATTGAGTGATGGGATTCCTCCGTCTATTTACATAATATATATGTATAGTCTAAGTAATAAGGTTATATTTCTTTGCTAGTAAGTCGTTACTTATTTTTATTTTTACGTTTTAGTTGTTATTGCTACCAAAACGTCAACAACAATAATGGCGGACGCACTAAGTGACGTAATGCTTTCTGATTGGTGTTCACTGTCACGAGACTAAGTATATTTTTTTTTATTTTTAAAACCCTGAAAATAACATTAATCTTAACTTTAATAATAAAATAATAAGTAAGTAACGTCATTAATATCTTCAAATAATAATTAATCTTTAAGATACTACAATTAAACCAATTTATTCTTAGTGATCACACGCCTATTTATTTTTCTTTCTTTATACGATTTTTTATACATTTTTATAGGGTTAAAGTAACCCGTTTGCATACAATATTTATTGATCTCGGTTAAAGTTACAGCTGCGTTCACGGCAAATGCTTTTTCTGTCATCCTGTGCAAAACGTTTCAGCCAGCGACATTTTTCGTCGGCTGGTGGTAATTTGACCAAAAAAAACGCTCGTAAAAGTTAGTAATTGGTTTTCAAATATTATTTATTGTTTATGTTACTATCCAATTAATCGCCGTAGGTTTTATTGTATCAGTTATCAGATAAATAGTGTTTCAATGTCGGCTAGTGTAATGCTCTTACATAACTTGTATCTAAGGACATAACCTGCATTTCGATCATCTGATTTCTGTGCATTATTTTTCAGAGTCAGAAAAATGTTGGGTCGTGTAGCTCCGGGTGTGTGCACCCAAGTGGTGGCGGTGGTCAACCACCAGCAGAACAGGAATATGGCTACTCTGAAAGCCATTTCCATCCGCCTGAAGTCTGTAAAGAACATTCAGAAGATTACCCAATCCATGAAGATGGTGTCGGCTGCCAAGTGAGTGCCTTTGCTATGTTTGTTATTCTGTTGAAGCAAGTGGCACTGGAAATTTTGAAAAAAGAACACTGCTAATGGTTGTCAGACTATTTTTTTGAAGACAAATTTTACTGCCTCGAAATGACTTTTGCTGTCAGAGTTTACATGCATTTCGAAAAATATACTTATTTTGAGTTTACAATTTTTAAAATAATTATAATTTTAAAATGCATGACTACCAAATAATACTCTTTAAAGTAGGTAATTGGGTTAACTGTGAGTACCTGAATAAATTATTTAAACCTGTGATTTAAACTTGAGGTTGAATAGACAAAATTAGATATTATGGTTCTCATCAATCAATGTTGCAAAGTAAGGTCAATGAATACAAAATAATAGAAGCGTATTAAGGACTACACTGACAACCGTCAATACGCCGACTTTAATCAGCACACAACATCCTTAAGAAATAATTATGCTTCTTATGTAAATCTCTATTCATTGGTAAGGTTGGATATTTCAGCCTTTCAGTATCACTAGTAATTAATTATCCATATAATATCATCAATTTTGTACTATTCATTATATGTTATCAATATTTATAAGTAAATATTTCATGTATTGCTGAAAAAAAGACAAATTTTCATGATTTTCTTACTTTTGATAGTGTTTTGCAAGGAATTGCCAAAATGAAGGTTTCTTGGCATATGGACATCAACAGTAAAATATGCCTATCTGAAAATTTATGATTATTAACTGCTATACTTACAAATATAATACAAATTTTAATATTGCGATAGATTATATTATTATGTACACTGCACGCCACTATAGTGCTATTAGCATCCACCATATTGATGGCAAAGATATTTGAGAATAACTTTTGTTGTATAATATTTCAAGAGGGCTTATTTCTTTATTTTTATGTGATTCAGTTCTGATATCATGTTTTTAATATTTTTCAATCAAAGTTTGATTCAAAACCTTTTTCCCTTAAAAAATTTACTCAAAAAAGAGACAACAGCATCAAAAGTACTTATATCCAAATAGTTTTCGTCCATTAAATCTATTTTTAGAATAGTTTTTTTTTTAATTAATATGGTTAATGTAGAAATAAGCTCTTTTGAAAAGTGACTCCTTGATTAGAGCCTTTGATGTGATAACAAGAACCATGTGATCAAAGTGCTCAGTTGGGAATTAATACATACATACATAGTCTCACGCCTATAACCCCGAAGAGCTAGGCAGAGGTGTATTTCTACACCCACTTTTCGCCAGATATACTACAGTCCCACGTAATAAGGGACGAGCCTATTACCATACCAGGCACATTTCCAGACTCCGTGCTGCTACTGAGAATTTCGTGACAGAAAAACCCAATAACACTGCTCGACCCAGGAATCGAACCCGGGACCCTCCGAACCCACGCGCACATTTATGCCGCGAGACCAACGAGGCAGTCGTATAGGGTTTGATGTCGAGTTTTCCGTCTCTACGCAAAGATGTTATTTGCATCGTGTTATCCCTTAGTCGCCTCATACGACACCCACGGGAAGATAGGGGGGTGGTGACACTTGTATTCTATGCCGTCAACCACATGGCACTTAGGAATTAATATGATTACTTTTAGAAAATGTAGTTATGGTTTTCTATATATTTAGTACTCAAAAAAGACCTATTAAAGTACCTAATGTAGCTGTGAAAGATTTGAACCAGAACTGTAATTGAGTTTTGCCACAAGAATTCTCTAATAAAAAATAAATAAACCTTTCATTGTATTGTCATGTGTGTGGTTTGAAATCACAACACTTACAGCAGTTCTAAGCAAGAAACCCTGATGTAAGTGTTGCGAGTTGCTAAAGCTACTGTTGTGCCATCATACATACTTTGTACAGACACACCCCGAAGGGGTAGGCAGAGGCTACGTAACACCATTAGCAACGATCTTGACATCATTGTCTCTCAATCTTGACCTCTTGCTTCATTTCATCATCATCAGCCCTTTAAACTGTCCCACCGCTGGGCAAGGGCCTCTTCTCACTATGAGAAGGGTAAGGCCATAGTCCACCACGCTGGCTAATTGCGGGTTGGCAGATTTGACATGTCTTTCAATAACCTTATGATGAACTCTCAGACATGTAGGTTTCCTCACGATGTTTTCCTTCACCATTTAGCAAGCGATAATTAACAACTTGCTTCATTTGCCATCAAGTTTATCATGCATGCTCTTCTGTGCCATGTCAACTTTAATGTAATGATAATTGTTCAGGTACACTCGTGCTGAGCGTGACCTGAAGGCTGCTCGTCCCTATGGCGAGGGTGCCGTCCAGTTCTACGACAGGGCCGAGGTATGCTCACACATTTGAATAAAGAAAATTCTTTGCTGGAAGTTGTTTTTTCTTTACAACTCTTACACTAGGAATAAATCCTCTGTCGCGGCAGACTTTACAAACATACAACCAATGGACACAATGAACACCCAGACTCGAAACAACAATTTATGCATTCATCATCATCAGCCTTTAACAGTCCACTGCTGGACTAGGCTTCTCCTTTGAAAGGAGGAATTGGCCTACTATACCATGCTGGCCAAACGGGTTGGTATAGGGTTTGTATCAAGTTTTCCTTCTCTTATAGTGTTGTTCTCTGCATAATATCCTCCCGCTGTCGGCTCTTACGACACCCATGGGATGATATGGGGTGGTGACATTCCATATTCTTAATCCGTCCAAACGGATAATAATTTATGCATTACACAATATGTTGTCTCGTGTGGGAATCGAACCCACAACACTCGGCGCAGTGTCAAGCAGCGAGATGGCTGCTTAAACCACTACGCCAACCCTGCAGTTGTGTAATGAGGATGATTATATGCTTTGTGTCTGGGTCTATTTTAACTATAATATTTATGTATTTACTTCACTCCCGCTGCGCTAACCGGTCGTCGTAGGTCTTACCTATAAAGTGATCATCGTTTTCCTGTGTGTCAGGTTGCTCCTCCTGAAGATGACCCCAAGCAGCTGTACATCGCTATGACCTCAGACAGAGGTAAGATATATTTGAGTACATCGGAAATAAATTTTTCGAATTTCCTACACTAATTTCACAGGTCGTAAAGTGATACCTAAGAACGTAATTTTTATCTAAGCAAAACAGTAACACACCTCCAAAATCTTCCAGTCTAAAGTTAAAACGTTTTTTATTGATATCTTGAATAGTTCACAGAGATATGTAGTTATTTTAAACTAATAATTTCTGTGAATTTTGTTGACAATTGCTTATTATGGCTCGCTGAATAGCTCTATGAATTAGCGGATAGCGAATGCGTCTGCTGATTGGGAGGTTCCAGGTTCGATTCCCGGGTTGGTGCAAAACTGTTACGGTGGTTAATAAAAATATATATTTTTAAACTAAGTACCTATCGCAGTGGAAAATATTTTTTAATTAAAGCTAACATAATAAAAGTCTTCTCAAAATCAATCTTCCTAGCTTTCTTTTTTTTTTTAGTCTCACGCCTGTATCCCCGAAGGAGTAGGTACACCCACATTTCGCCATCAATGTTTAGACCCCACGTAATAGGGGGCGAGCCTATTGCCGTACCGGGCACATTACCAGACTCCGTGCTGCTACTGAGAATTTCCTAACGGAAAACCCAATAACACTTTGCCCGACCCGGGAATCGAACCCGAGACCTCCCAATCCCACGCGCACATTTATGCCGCGAGACCAACGAGGCAGTCCTAGCTTTTAAACCTACATAAAACCAACTTTTCTTCTACTTTTTCATGCCCATTTTCTTTCAATTTTCATGTAACACCCTACCTATGCCCCAGGTCTATGCGGCGCGGTGCACACGGGCGTGTCCAAGATGATCCGCCTGCGCCTGGCCGAGCCGGGCGCTGAGAACATCAAGGTGATCTGTGTGGGAGACAAGTCCCGCGCCATACTGCAGCGTCTCTATAGCAAGCATATCATCAGCGTTTGTAACGAAGTAAGTCTTATACTTATCAAGCCTTTCGCAGTACATTGCTGAACGTAGGACTCCCCTAATTTGCGTGACAATAGCATAATGCGTAATCACTAATCAGATGGAAGCTATCAGCTGTGGTCTGGAGAAATATTTTCTAATTTGTTAGCAAACATATCAGCCGCGTTTGCCCGTTTTGGCCGATCCCGTGGGAATTTCGGGCAATCCCTTCTTAGTGTACCCCTATGGTCCCCAAGGAACATACATGCCAAATTTCAGCTTCCTGCGCCCAATAGTTTCGGCTGTAGCGTGTCTGTCAGTCAGTCAGTAACGCAAGGATTCTATATATTAAGATTAAGTCATTATACAGGGTGTTGATTTGCATTTGCAAAACATTTTAAGGGGTTAATGTACTACTATAACTGAATACAAATACATGAAAAAATAATTTACTAAAAGTAAAAAAAAATTGTCATCATACACTTTGAAAATGAACTCGGTGTATTGACCGCCGCCGCCGCTCAGTTGATCGCCATTGCAGGTGCCTAACACACACAAGCATACGTACTTACAGTGACTGCGCGATACAGTCTTATTTTGCACGATTTAAGGACGCGTTTACAAAATTAGTAGGTACAAAATCGCGTCACTACAGCGACACGGCGGCAACAGTACGTACTACGTACGGTAATTTGCGGAAATGTAGTTCAACTAAATAACTTTGAGACTTAGAATTTTTTGTGATATGTATCTATGTGTTATAGGCCTGGCTCAATTATGTTGATTCAGGATATATTTCGGTATTTAGAAATTATTTTGTTTCTTGCGTTGAAATCTGGTAAGATTATGTGGACTGATGGTATACCATCCCATTCAAGTGTTGCGACTGGAACTCATAAAAGAGTAGACCTAGTTATGCCAGGTTGGGGCTCATTTTATTTGTTTTAGTGAGACCCTACCACTGGTACTAGTGAAGTAACCTTCCAAGGTTATTCGATGAGTCTTACTGGTACTCATATGTGAGTAGAGCTAGGCATGCCGAGTTTGGGCTCATTTTGTTTGTACATAAAAGACCCTACCACTGGAACTTATGAAGTAACCTTCCAGGGTTATTCGATGACTCTTGCTGGTACTCATATGTGAGTAGAGCTAGGCATGCCGAGTTTGGGCTCATTTTGTTTGTACATAAGAGACCCAACCACTGCAACTTATGAAGTAACCTTCCAGGGTTATTCAATGACTCTTGCTGGTACTCATATGTGAGTAGAGCTAGGCATGCCGAGTTTGGGCTAATTTTATTTATACATAAGAGACCCTACCACTGAAACTTATGAAGTAAACTTCCAGGGTTATTAGATGACACTTGCTGGTACTCATATGTGAGTAGAGCTCGGCATGCCGAGTTTGGGCTCATTTTGTTTGTACATGAGAGACCCTACCACTGAAACTTATGAAGTAACCTTCCAGGGTTATTCGATGACTATTCCTGGTTCTTATATGTGAGTAGAGCTCGGCATGCCGAGTTTGGGCTCATTTTGTTTGTACATAAGAGACCCAACCACTGAAACTTATGAAGTAACCTTCCAGGGTTATTCGATGACTATTGCTGGTTCTTATATGTGAGTAGAGCTAGGCATGCCGAGTTGGGGCTCATTTTATTTGTACATAAGAGACCCAACCACTGCAACTTATGAAGTAACCTTTCAGGGTTATTTAATGACTCTTGCTGGTTCTCATATGTGAGTAGAGTTAGGCATGCCGAGTTTGGGCTCATTTTGTTTGTACATAAGAGACCCTACCACTGGAACTTATGAAGTAACCTTCCAGGGTTATTCGATCACTCTTGCTGGTACTCATATGTGAGTAGAGCTAGGCATACCGAGTTTGGGCTCATTTTGTATGAACATCAGAGACCCTACCACTGGAACATACCTAGCTCTAGTCACATATGAGTACCACTAAGAGTCTTCGAATAAACCTGAAAAACCTGAAAGGTTACTTCATAAGTTCCAGTGGTAGGGTCTCTTATGTACAAACAAAATGAGCCCAAACTCGGCACTCCTAGCTCTACTCACATATGAGTACCAGCAAGAGTCATCGAATAACCCTGGAAGGTTACTTCATAAGTTCCAGTGGTAGGGTCACTTATGTACAAACAAAATGAACCCAAACTCGGCATGCCTAGCTCTACTGACATATGAGTACCAGTAAGAGTTATTGAATAACCCTGGAAGGTTACATCATAAAATGCAGTGGTAGGGTCTCTTATGTACAAACAAAATGAGCCCAAACTCGGTATGCCTAGCTCTACTCACACATGAGTACCAGCAAGAGTCATTGAATGACCATGGAAGGTTACTTCATAAGTTCCAGTGGTAGGGTCTCTTATGTACAAACAAAATGAGCCAAAACTCGGCACTCCTAGCTCTACTCACACATGAGTACCAGCAAGAGTCATTGAATAACCCTGGAAGGTTACCTCATAAGTTCCAGTGGTAGGGTCTCTTATGTACAAACAAAATGAGCCCAAACTCGGCATGCCTAACTCTACTCACATATGAGAACCAGCAAGAGTCATTGAATAACCCTGAAAGGTTACTTCATAAGTTCCAGTGGTAGGGTCACTTACGTACAAACAAAATGAACCCAAACTCGGCATGCCTAGCTGTACTGACATATGAGTACCAGTAAGAGTCATTGAATAACCCTGGAAGGTTACTTCATAAAATGCAGTGGTAGGGTCTCTTATGTACAAACAAAATGAGCCCAAACTCGGCATGCCTAGCTCTACTCACACATGAGTACCAGCAAGAGTCATTGAATAACCCTCGAAGGTTACTTCATAAGTTCCAGTGGTAGGGTCTCTTATGTACAAACAAAATAAGCCCAAACTCGGCATGCCTAGCTCTACTCACATATGAGTACCAGCACGACTCATCGAATAACCTTGGAAGGTTACTTCACTAGTACCAGTGATAGGGTCTCACCAAAACAAATAAAATGAGCCCCAACCTGGCATAACTAGGTCTACTCTTTTATGAGTTCCAGTCGCAACACTTGAACGGGATGGTATACCATCAGTCCAGATAATCTTACCAGATTTCAACGCAAGAAACAAAATAATATCTAAATACCGAAATATATCCTGACTCAACATAACGGAGAAAATAAAGTAATAATGTCCATTTATACAAAAGAAATTTACTTGTACGTAATTCGCACAGAATACGAGAAGTATCAAATTGATTTTAGCGAATATTTTGTATTCGTATATTGCTTTTTTCGTCTTCGGGCTGCAGCGACAAGCGACATAGTGTCCACTCCCGACGGCGCTCAAGCGCAGACTGAGATCTCATTGCAGAATTTGGATATATAAATCAAGAAAGTGGCTAAATAAAACGAACCTTATTGCCACATATTAAGACACACGTATGCGAGCAAAATAGAAGAAAAATGTAAGATGATTTTTTGCTTTTTTTGAGTCAATTTACAATATTTTGAAAAAAAATAATCAAATTGTTTTTGAGTTGACTATATTTACTACCCTATTGTATCTTTGAAAATCTAAATAAATGTAAAAATAGAGAGAAAATTGTACCCAAAAATAGCAGTATATGCCTATTTTTGATTTAAGAGGCCGTTTCGAATCGATTTTACATTAATATTAATTAAATATTTTTTATTTATTTTCAAATTGATTTATAGATAAAAAAGTAATCAATTTATCGTAATCATTAGTTTTATTAGTTATTATCTAAAATTGTCGTAAAATGTACCGGAAATATGTGGTTTTTTGATACAAGCGTAAACGCGTCCTTAATAGTTTATTCTGATTTTCTATCTAAGTAACATTTAATGAAAATAGGGTTTTATATCATTGCACACCATTTAAAATAATTTTAGATGAATAAGTATAAAAGCAAATGCAGGTCAACACATTGTACTTTCTTTCGCAGTACATTGCTGGACGTAGGACCTAATTTGCTTCAAAATAGCATTGTGTTTTCCGCCAGATGGGTTGGTACAGCGTTTGACGTCGACTTTTCTGTGTCTCCCCAAAGATACTTCGTCGAATCTTGTATTTACTTTGTCACATCTTGCTAAACTTACGGAATGAAATGGGGAATGACACTTAGTATCCTTAAAACTTAAGGCGCTGTTATACCTCAGAAGCCGTGAAACACCTAATTTTTCGTCGCGCATCTAGCCATAACGGTACATATTACAAACTAGCAAAAATTAGAGCTTAAAGTCAAAAGTCTGAACAAAAGACTTTTGAAAGAATTTTTCATGTACGTAATATAGAATCACGGTAAAAAAATCACAAAATCGAGGCAGAAAATAATCTTTCGTCTCACTGTTTGCAATATTTTGATCGTAAGCTGTCATATTTTTTTTGATAATATTGTAGGAAATCTAATGAACTAAAGAATTACCCTATTTATTTTCATATTATACGTGTATATTTTGTAAAATTAAATAAAATCTGCCAAACGTCTATGATTTTGACGCTCGGTAGATCCCATCAATATCAAACGCTTCAGCAATTTAAACCTTATTAGCATAAGCGGTGTACTGAGTGTCAGTTGCTAGTTTACGCCCCGCCCAGACCTCATCATTCGGCTATGAGCCCTGTGAGAGATAGGTCATGTCGCTTGCGTCTCCGCTGCACGAAATTTTACGTAAACCTGTTTGTTATTATAATACGCCGATTTGAGTTCGTAATTTCATGTTTTATGTTATAGACTGAATACTTTGAATCAAATAATCTTTTCATGTAACTATGGGCACATATAATTAGGACCTAAGTTTATACTCTTGTTGCGTTTAATGTGTTATTGTTTCTGTGCTTATAAATAATTATATAATTAGATGAATAAAATATGGACAATTAGAGAAATGAAGTTCTACGAAGGATTTATACAAGAAAGCGTCGTAATAAAATAGAAATTCATCCATGGCCAAGTGATTACGAAATATGTAACATTTTTACACAAATTATTTTCATAAGAGTCTTTTATGACTAACTATGTTACTTATATATTATCGATTATGCATAATATAATTATATAAATTATTCTCACAATACATAGCTGCCACAGTTTTAAATTTTTGAAAGAGTAATAACATAAAATCGAATCATTTTATGTACCTATATTTCAAATTCATTAGCTTGTCAGAGCGCCTGGAGCGCTAAGATGCCGCCACGGCGAACAATAATGATGACAGCGCTAATATGGCGCTCCGCAATCCGCACACAAGCGGTAACGAATGTTGTATTATTGTGTTTTGAACATAAACCTTTTTAGGTACATCGGGTAAAACTTTGATTATTCATAAACTATTAGGTATGTCTCAGTACATCTAATATCTTTTTAATTTCTAAAATCAATAATTTATAAGTAAGAAGGTAACTTCTCTGTTTGCTATAACACAAGATATAGTATTTTTTTAATAATAAAGTACGTAACTAATTATCATTATTGTAATTACAGTGAAGTTAAAGATAACAGTTCTGCAACGTCTTACACACATTTGACTTCAGTCATTCCTAACACGATCTGTTCAAGAGCTAGCCAAGAAATGCCAAACAATTTTTTTAACAAATTTGACTCAAATTTCGTAGTGATAAGCAAAAATTACAAGAGGGATAGCAGTGACTGGTGCGAATTGCGTTAGAATATGTTGACAGCTTGAAATTTTTGTATAGTGGTAAAAAGAAGAGATAACAGCAGTAAAGCCAACTTAGTAAAAAATATTTTGTACAAATAAAATATTTGCAATGTAAAATCAGTTGCGCATGGAATCTAAAATGAACAACTGGCTTTGCAACAACTGGCGAAGCAAGAAAATGTAACAATCGAGCCTTGCGGATTATTCGATTATTGGTGACACGCCAGATGGATTAATAGGTCCAAACACGATTGTGGAAATTTAATGTTCTAAAGTTGCCTATAAGAAAGGTCTGGAGAATAGTATAAGAGCTTGCTTGAGCTAAGCTTGTGGCGTTTTATATGAATTGGCAGTTGCCTGAAATTGTTCATTCTCGTCAAGCTCAAGGGATGGCATTGCGAGATCACGGAGAGGAAAATGTTTCATCAGTGCTTGAAATTTCTACAATACCAAGCCGTAAAAGGAAAGTAAATGAAACTGTGCCTCGTGAACAACAGCAAATAATAAGTATTGAAGCCTTATCACCTCACACACTACCTTTAACATTCGATGAGAATAAAGAAAACCTGACGGGTTGTAGCAGACAGCTAACTTTTGATGAGCTGTAAACTCTGTATTTCGTTAATAAATTATAAATGAATATAAATAAATATATTTTAATATTTATTTTCTTTGAAACAACACATATTTGAAGCGAAAGAAATTTTTTATATTTTTCCATACAAACATGTATGACGAGAGCTAACGAAAAAGCAGTAACTCAAATTCTAATTCTATAATTTTCTAAGCGACATAGAAGTATCTCATGAATAAGGTATATCCACATATATTTTTAATAATAATGGGTTGGGTTTCGAAACGAGTCGCCTGAATTTGAGGGTATTGGTAGTGTAGGGGGCTTAAGGTAGTTCGTTTTAATCCCCTAAAAGTAATTTTGGCTGCCGGAGTTGCGTCTAAATATTTTTAAACAATTTCCAAAATTTCATACATACTTCGGCAATTATGCAAAAAGGAACATAGTTTTTATACTTTAGTACAGTTTTACAAATGTAATTTTTAGGTTTTATGTGAAAAACGTGAAATGAAACGCAAAACTGCCATCTTGGAATGATCATATTGACAGCTAATGTCAAATTTGTGCGTCATTGCTTTCGAGAGCCTTGGGTTAGGTGCGACTGTAATAAGTAAATAAATAGGTTATGTTAGGTTCTCTTTTGACCCTTAATCCGAAAATAGGAGCCCTTCGCAGGGCTCCGACAACCTTAGTTTATTAAACTAGTGTGATGAATGTGGAAGTTGGCAGTGCCATACACACCGATGTTTGGAGATTTTTTTTTCAGAGAAAACCAAGTATTTCCGGCAAGTGAAAATGGTGAGGTGGGTTTCAAGACCTCCCCTGCTCCCTCTCCAATCACTCACAACCCCTAAAAACGGCGACGTATTTCGAAACCTTTGCCATAATAATTATACCTATAATAACAATAAACATCCATAAATAAATAAAAGAAATCAACTTTTACTAAACTTCAATTATCTCGTAACTCGCTTTAGTTGAGATACGGCTTTTGCGCTTAGTAGAGCAGTATTATTTTTTTTTAGGGTACCGTAGCCAAAAATTGTAAAAACGGAACCCTTATAGATTCGCAATGTCTGTCTGTCTGTATGTCACAGCCAATTTATTGCAAAACAGCTTTGAAAACTGGCAGGAATGGAATTAGATGTAGGTATTCTATGAACTGCTTCACTATTTTTATACAAAAACAAAACAAACATAATAATGGCGTCACCATACATGGAACTGACTTAATTATTTTTATCATCTTACGGCACGTAGGTATTTATCTACTTTCGTCAACATTTAATACCTATAACGTCTAATGTAAACCAGTTTTGCTCATGGCTGCACTGAGAACAAAAATTGCGCTATGTCTATATTGTAAAAACAGATTGATGTATCTCAATTCAATATGCTAAAACGTTTTGCTTGCGATTTTGAAATATTGGAATACGGATGTCGCCAGAATACGGCCGCACGCGACGAGAATGAAGGGGGGCGCCCCGCAGTAGACGGAGCTAAGCTCCCTTCACCTCCCCTGCTTCACCCCCTCATTTACCACAACAGTCGCTTAGGACAGCGCCTTAAGAGCCATTTCACAAAATTATAACGCTCGAGTTTAGGTAAAAGACGGCAGCATTGTGTATGTGTGCGTAGCTATGCATACATACACAATAGAAACAGTATAGCGCGATAGTCGAGATGGTCGAAACAATCTTGAGCCGTTATAAATAATTAATCGTAGTGCACTAGAGGTTAGAGATTTATAGAAATTGTAGATTATAATACTAGTGTGCTATTACACTTGCGGCGATATTATTATTGGTTACGAAACCGAGTATGAAATGATCAAGGCACACGCCTTTAATACGACGTTTTTGAACACACTTGCGAGGAAAAAACAATATTGTATTCATTCATGGTTTTAGGCTAAGAGTTTAAAATAGGAATACTAACATAAGGTATGGAATATTTTTACTAACACAATGAGTTTTGTTACTTGAAATAAATAAATATTAGGTATTATTATTCTGTATTATTAAAACAGACAACAAAAATTTATGGAAAATAGCGCTCTTGCTTATTTTTACTCGACACAGATGGCGATGCGCGCGCATGTATGTGTGCACAATGATATCGACAAACAGGCAATATTAAAAAAAAAATCACATATTTTTATACATAAAATATAATTATATGTATATATTATAAATGAACATTTTGGCTTTAATTATAATTATGATGAATTGTGAATAATTTGATAAATAAATGTTCATTTCTTTTACTATTTTAAATGCCAACTGTAGGTATTACCCGATAAGATGCAAAATACCTCGTCGACAAACAATATATTACCTAACTTCCAGTGAGGTACGAACTTAAATCGGGATATAATAAAACACTAGTGCGGTAATGTAAGTTACAATACGTGCGTGTTTAATATTTTGGATTATAAGTATAAGGGTTGAGCTACACCTATCAGCACCGCATCTAGTAAATGACGGTCCTAAGTGACAGAAAATGATAGAAGCATAGGAAAGTGCGATGCGGTGCTGATAGGTGTAGCTCAACCCTGAGAACGCGGTAATAAGATCTATGTCACGAGCAAGTGTGTTGAAAATATATTATTTCTTTAATTAAGTCTAATAAAACTTTCTTGACTAATAAAACCACAAATATGTTATGTAAAGTATATATTAAAAATAAAAAAGTAAATAAAAACATATGTTGCCCTACATGAATATTTGTCGTAAAGCCATTGACCTTGCCTTTCTAGGGTCTATAATTTCGGGCAGTACACATTCGTGGTAAAAGCGAGTTAATTTTGGAAGCATTTTTTCCTTCCAAAACACATCATCTTTATGTATCCTTAGTACTTTTAAAGGAAAATCAGGACCAGTCCACACAGCAAAAACGCATATGTTTTTTTTCGCAATGTGCAACTGACCCTGTACCTGGTAGTACCAGTCATGATTTTGGTTAATCACGACTTGAGACTGATTATTCAATTTGAAACATTTCAGTTTTTTTGCTTCTATAGCTGTATCAGGATCTATTCCGAAAAGTGAGCTAGGACATTTCACCTCCACTAATCCTTCACTGCACAATCCATCCGGTGTAGCGCCTAAAAAACAATGTTCCTCATCTATAAAAAGTCCGCATTTATCTATGGTAGTGTTTTCTTGCACACTGAGTTGTGCTTAAAGCCTTTGGTTCGTTCTCCCTACCATGTTTTATTGAGGCGATATTTTCCAAATTGTATGAATATAAAAGGGATTTCACCAGGGCAGCAGAGTTTTGGTTCGCTCGTCTTTTGCAAACCTTCCCAAAGGAAGACGCTGTAATTATGCACCTTCTAAGCTCAAGCCACAAAGAACTTTCAGCTTGTAAAACTGTAGCCCTCTCAATTTCATGACGTTTTAACGCCTGCTCTTTCAAATTGTTTAAAAATAATTTTTTTGCCTGTTCGTAATCTGCGGCGTTCATATCCGGTCTTTCACATTCCTTTCCGTAATGAGCATCTATAGGATAAAAATTAATTTTTTTGCGAGCACTACCTCTACGAGCCAGTACTTCTCGAGTATTTTTAGCAAGTCTCCTGGCTTCCAACAATTTCAATGATTTACCTGGACTAGCGTGACAGATAGATTTATAAAAAGTGTATTGTGGCAAACCGGTATTAAACGATACAACTGCTGCATAGCATCGTGTAGTGTAGGAGTCTTTTAACGAAAAGTTGACACGTTTACCTCCTACCATCTTAGCCACGATACTATTGAACTGCTCTGCTCTATTGTTGGTATAGCAATGTAAAAGACTTCGGGAATTGTAGGCGAGTTGAGATGCATTCTTTTTTAGTTTTAAAAGTAGAGTTGGTATTAGTGAGATAAGATTGGGCTCTTGTTTCCTTTGATCTGTACAGTAATAATTGTCACATGCTAAATGGTCTCCAAAGATGTGCCGTGGGCTATTAATAATATCTTTTTGCAGATTTTCTATTTTATTAGATTCCGAGTCCTCGCTTTGTTGTCTATATTTAATAGCAGCACGAACAGCAGTACGTAGCCTTTTCAAGCGGTCCATATTTAAAAGTTTACGTTCGTTGAGGGGTATAGCTGTATCTTTTTGTAGTAATAAGTTCTTCCCATTGTAATTCCTTAACAAATGGTTTGTGCATTCAATTTTTTGTATGGGTATATCCGGGTAAGGTCGGCTCTCTAATATAGATTTGTAGGTACTAGAATCACCGTCTGCGATTAATGTTTTATAAATTAAATTTCTTTCCTTAATGGAGTTTTTAAAACCTTCCACTAAAATGGTTTGCTCCATACTGGTAGAGGATCCGGAATGATTTTTAGTGCATTTATGAGCTTTTGCTGGCTGGCCTTTTGTATTGGCTCTGGCACAAACGACGCAATATTTGTTGCGAACGCCAATATGTAGCACTTTACCACTATGTTCACCAATTATGGCCGCAACACCAGAAAGTGCAGAATAATTATTTTTATAAGAGCGTTTGCCCCAACAAGCATCCGCTTCGACCGGTATCATTGCTATGCCCGAATTACTGATATCGCCACGTGATTTTGCGGCTTCAATTTCTTGTTTAGCAGCATTTAACATTGTCTCTTCGGCGGCAGTTTTCCACATGTCGGAAATAGCATCATGTGTTTTACTGTACAATCGAAATGGCATTGTTGGCAAATCCAGCGATGCAGTGATCTCATTTAAGTTTGAGAGTCCAATTCCGGTAATTATTGTACCTGATACTGCGGCTGCATTAACGTCGAGTCTTGTTTGTTGAGTTGTGTCAGTTTGGGAAGTTTTGAGAACAAAACTAGATCCACACATCATACACTTCAAGTTAAATTTAGAAAGAAGACCCACCTGTTTCTCTTTTTCTATTTTCAAATAGTTTAATTTGCAGCCGAACTTCTCGCTGTGTTCACTTATGCTTATTAATTGATTCCAAAAGTATTGAAAATCAATTATACGCCTCCCATCAACGACGTAATCGTTCTAAAAACAAAAGTTATGTTAACATCTTATTTATATTGAAATTCAAATAAATATAAATAGTTTGATATATTTACCTTTGAGTCTGAAAGTTTCAGTGATTCGTCAAGTCCAGGTTCTAATGGGTCAGGTACTGTTTCCTATAATATTAAAAAGATAATTACTATGGAACCTTATTTACTACTAAAACTGATGTTTGAAACATAGAATTTGCACGAAAACATACAATATCTGTTATCAAATCTGACTTTTCACTTGTAACCGGCAAGGCCTCGGCGTCATTTCTGAAAACACTATCCTCCTCTACTTTTTTTACTTTTCATGCGATTTCTCATCCTAAAATTAAAAGAAAATAGCTCTCAAGTTTCAATATCTTCAAATATGTAATTTTTTACTTATATCATCAGCGTATACCATATAACCCTGTCCGATTAGACAAGAAAAGGGCCAAAAATCTTGCTAATGCCAGCAATGGGCAGCAATTTCATTGCTCTAAGCTTCAGAAGAAGTCAATGTAAGAATAAATTTAAAATGACAACGTAAGTCCGACAGGGTTTCTTCTCAGCTACCTTCTTGAATTTAAAAGTGAATCGTTTGGTTTTCCCAGAATATTTCGGCCATATTAATACTTAGCCTCTATTTTCCCGCTTAGCTCGACTAATATAGATAGATCATATGATAAAAGTTGTAAGAACTAAAGTTGTAGAAAATTGCATTGCTAGGTGAGGGGATACACGGGGAGTAATGATATGCATTGGGAGAAAGCGACTGAGCTGAAGTCCATTGTTGGACCTATGTCCAATAATAGACTTCAGCTCAGTCCAGCCCAGTCAGGTTGACCTTCAAACGTGATTAATCATTAAACTTGTAATTACGGTCTGTTGTTTATGTTGATATGAACTGCTAATAAAAAAATATCTACCTCGCTTCCGTTGCTTTTTTTAGGGCTGCACAATTTTTGTTCTTCCTTTTTTTTATACAATGGTATAAAGAACTCTTACGCCCCATTGCTAAAACGAATAAAATAAAAACATAACATTATACAATAAACTTCTTAAATAATACACCACGATAGTAAACAAAACATTAATACACTTACCGTAGAAAAAAAAACTTAGGAATCAAAATGTTTTAGTCGTAGTATAATATAGAGTTTACGATACGGACGCTCGAAGTTCGCCGCGCGAAACAAACTGGCACAGGTCCTACCTCGACGGGCGCTCGCGCCGTACTAATCGATGCATGCTAGGAGTGAGTCGTATATATCGGAACAGGTATATGTAACAGGTTGCCGAACGAAACAGTGTAAACCTGTTCTCATAAAACTATTTCGCCTGTTCCAGTTCCTACAACAGACTATGTCCAATACGTACTAGTAGTACCTACTAGACTACTATTTTGATATCTGCGTTCCTATTTTAGCTTTTGGTGTTGGACAAAGATAGAGATAGAACGAGTCTTGTGCGTGTGACTGTTCCACCAGGTTCCAACTGTTTTCTATGCTGTAGTGCGTCCGGATGCTTACATCCATCCAGTACGACTATATCGTTGTAAACAAAAGTTGCTTAAATTTCGTTAAAATTAATTATTGAGATTTCACATTTATACAATAATAATAAATTTTAAATATAAAAAATGAGGTAGAGAAACTGAAATTTTGTATAACGATTTTAATTTTTTTTGTGTATGTATCCGAACGCGGCTCACCACTTGCCTTAATGTTTATTATTTGTGGCACACAGCTGTTTTTATCAGGTTTTTTATTGATGGATGGTTTTCACTTCCGAAACTGCATCTTTACTTTGATGTTACTCCATTGGAACAGTCTGTTATTTTGGAACAGATTATTGGACCTGTTATTTGAGTGGAACAGGAACAGGTGGAACAGGTTTCGCCTTTCACCTGTTACAGACCACCCCTAATGCATGCTTGTGCATCGTAATTTATTCTAAATCAGAGTGTTAGTCATATTCATTTTATGATAAATTTCATGAAGGGATTTTCATCAAACTTTGAAATTAGATTTCTTGAAGAACATAGTTTATTTTTACATGATTTTAAAGATGTAATTTTCCTTTATTTAAACAAAAAAAACGCAATAAAATAGGGTTACAAAACATAAAAAATGGACTTAGATTTTATTTTTTTTATCAAATAATGCTATTAAAATCGAAATTCTAGTACTGTATGTAACAACAAGAGTATATTTCTGATACGATACGTATTTTTTCTAGTCAATTTTATAAATATTAGTGATACATATGAGAACATGAAATTAACTCTGCGTTGTTTTTTTCAGAAAACTTGTTGTGGGAGATTAATCACCACAAAGTAAACAAATAATTTTTTGTAAATGTCTTACATGGAATAACAAAACGAAGGATCGGTCTATTTTTTACATGTATTACTAAATAACGGAGTTTTACCTAAGATGGTAAATTAAGCGACTGAAATCTTAGAATTTCGCGCGGAAACGTGAAATGGCTCTTAATTCCACACATTTCAGTATCCAAAACGAGATAGAGCATAGATATTTATATAGAGGCGCGTTTCTTATGGGCGCTCTGTAGACAAACTTTCTGTGACCCAAATTGCCGCTTGGCGGCGTGGCAGTCGCGCTGTGACAGCTGTCTCTATGAGTGCAAGAGAGACGAACTGACGACACCCGCCAACTCGCCACTTGGAATCGGCACACGAAATCCTTAAGAAATGCGCTTCTATTATGTAAATTTTTTTTTGCCTACAGATTGGCCGCCTGCCCCCCACTTTCCAGGACGCAGCCAAGATCACTGGAGCTATCCTTAACTCGGGCTACGAGTTCGGTTCCGGAAAGATTGTGTACAACAAATTCCGGTCTGTGGTGTCTTACGAGCAGTCGGACCTACCAATGTTCAGCCAGAAGGCTGTTGAGGTAAAAAACTTCATGTTTTATAATATTTTTAACAGTTTTCATGAATGAAAGTTCAAATTATTTGTTCTCTAGAAATCATCTTCTATCTTCAACCTGACATCTGGGTTTTTCTTGTTAAGAAAAAAAAAGCTTTTTTGGTCTATAGACCGAAAAGATTCAGTAGTTTATTAAATTTTATTGCAGATTGCAAACTATGGTAAACTTATTATTATAACCTTTTCAGCTCCTTTTAGTTAATTGTTTTATAATAATTACGTTATTTATTTTGCAGGCTGCCCCAAAACTCGCTGTCTACGATTCCCTCGACGCGGACGTGATTCAATCATACATGGAGTTCTCTCTGTGCTCTATGCTTTTCTACGCTCTGAAGGAAGGCGCGTGCTCCGAACAGTCCTCCCGTATGACGGCCATGGACAACGCCTCCAAGAACGCCGGAGAGATGATTGACAAACTCACTCTCACCTTCAACAGAACTCGCCAAGCCGTCATCACCAGAGAACTTATCGAAATTATCTCTGGTGCCGCCGCTTTGGACTAAACCCGATATTCTTAGTCGTTTTGCTGAGATATTATTTCTATATTTTATTTATATACATTAATCAGAAAAAACATTGGTCTATGTGTCTTTGCTTTTATGGCGGATTCGAATGTCAAATTTGACAGCTGTCACTTTTTGTTTTTGGCGCCATTTCTCAACAAAACGATGTAGAAGTTTATTGTATTTATTGTAACCGTTTCAAAATGTAATGCAATAGTTTGTACGTATGTTGCCGACATTCCCGATCGGGTTACTGTACTGCGATGGAAACTCACGCATAAACACGACACTGGCTTCAACATCTTCCATTGTTGTATGGTGTGCTTGATCGATTTCATGCCAGGTTGAACAATTTCGTTGTGTAAGGATACAGTGGTGGTTAGCAATAAAGTTACAGTTTTAGAATGTTTTTGTTTTATTTTATTAACCTTTAGAGCCGGCGCACATATGGCGAAGAGCTGCGGGTAACGTTTTCCACTATCAAACTATTATTTATCGACAATTTCTTCATTTAACCCTTGCCTTAATCGGGCACGGAAGTATTTTCCCACCCCGAAGGCCTAGTCATAGTCGTATATTTTTAAAAATTTTAAAAATATACGACTATGACTAGGCCGGCTATGAAAATAATAGAATGGGGAGTTGCCATTTAATGGCAACTCCCCATTCTATTATTTTCCCAAATATATTCTTGATTAGTTACTGATTTATTTTATTGACAACCCCACTCCTTCAAATGGCTTATGTCAACTTCAGAATCAAATTAACGTCACTTTTGAAAAAAATGCGCGTTTTTCATATAATCTGTTAAGTTTGTTCAAGAAAGATTCTGATGAGTACCTAGATATTTGATCCGTTATTGACTAGTGTATTATATTCTGTGTAACATTGCTATGATATCCAATACAACAATACTATATTTGTGTGGATTATATTCATTTGAAATATTGTCTTGCAAGTGGGAAAATAGTTGCGATTGCCCGTTTCTGAACTCCATATTGCGTTAATATATTACCTATATAAAATGTAGGGATTTATTTCTGTCGACTTTAAATTTTTGTTTTGTTATTTTGTTTATTACCCTGACTGCCTCGTTGGGCTCGCGGCATAAATGTGCGCGTGGGATTCCGAGGTCTCGGGTTTGATTCCCGAGTCGGGCAGTGTTATTGGGTTTTTCTGTTAGGAAATCCTCAGTAGCAGCAAGGAGTGTGGTAATTTATTTGAGAAAAATAAATTCAAAATAAATTAATTAAATTATATTGTTATACTTGAATTTTCCATAATCTGGACAATTCAAAAGTAATGTCAGGTTAAGTTACTAGTCTATTAAAATTTTTAGACGTAATCGGGCAAAGGGAAATAATTTCCCACTGAGGTTATTCTTAAACGGGCAAAGGGAAATAATTTCCCACACGAAAAAATCTTTCTTTTTTCAGTTTCAGTAATTTATATTGTTTTTTATGTACACTACTATAGAACATTATACAAGAACTTACACTTAAACCATGAAAAGTTATTTTTTTTGTTCGGCCCGATTAAGGGTTAAATAATGCCCAAAAGGAATTTAAAAAGTTCCTGAGCGGATCGAAGCGACACTAGTGCATACGCTCGCATTCGGTTTATTTACTCATGTGATGTGAAGGGTGCTATTGGAGCGTTAAGCAGTAGCCTTTTATCTCACATTCCACCAGACTAGCGGTCGATCTACCTAAAATGTACTACGTAGGTATGTAATGTAGAGGCTAGTCCAAAATACGGCTTTCGCTCCATAAATCTCTTTACTGGTGGCTCCAAGAAGCTGTTAAGCACACAGTGGCCGCACCCTGGTAAACCGTGTCGACCCACGGGCTAAACCCAGTAAAGGGGAACTATAACTACGTTCCGTAGTGTAGTCCTACGTGGAAGATCCACCGCAATGTGCTTGAAGACTGCAGCGGTACAAGCGGCAGGACCCGTCAATACGACAACTAGCCCGGCAATTGTGGCGTTGCAGCGGGCATCTGTAATATGCCTAAAGGGCGCATGTCTGGATCCTTAGCGACATGTGGTCATTTACTGCATCCCCTCTTTCTGATTGGTCGTATCGGTCATCCGATCCACTGATCACAAGAATTAGGGGACGAGAGAGTGGATATGTACCTGCGCACATACTTATCCACTATAATATATTCACGCGCTGATGACCCCTGGCAATATATAGGACTCTGATTTTGTAAGCCCTGCGGCGATAGAGACTGGTGGTGGGGACTAAGGTGGTGAGCTTTGTCCTTAGCTGGCTCTCTGCACGTACGCGGTTGGGCTGTGATGGTCGTTTCAGGACTCAGTTGAGATGGGAGGACTGGCTCGGCAGCTCGCCCAATGACAAAGCAGCCCTATTTAGGGATAGCACTGCTTTCCCCAATCCGGGGAGGGGCCTAGAAAAGGTGGCCTAAAAAAAGCCCGTCTCGCCCTTGCCCAGACGGTTAACCGCGATTGTCTGGTCACCAACTTTACGCGGTCGAAAGTACACACAAACATATCAGAAGACAATCAATATAGCTGCATGGAACGTGCGAACACTTGTCGACAACACAAAAAACCAATGTCCTGAGCGGAAAACTGCACTAATAGCCCGTGAACTCTCCCGATATAACATCGACATTGCTGCAATTAGTGAAACGCACCTGGCGGAAAGCGGGGAACTCCGTGAAGACCTTGGAGGCTACACATACTTTTGGTCAGGAAAGCCTGCGTCGGAACGCGCTGCAAGCGGTGTCGGGTTTGCGATCAGAAACAAGATCGCCCAAACTTTAATTGAATTGCCAGAAGGCCACAGTGACAGGCTTATTACTTTGCGACTTCACACCGCAACAAAGAGGATGATCCACCTTGTAAGCGTGTACGCGCCTACCATGACCTGCTCTGACGAGGAAAAACTGAAGTTTTATGACCATCTTCGAGAAGTACTTAGTGGTGTCCCGCAATGCGACAAGATAATTCTGCTGGGTGATTTCAATGCACGGGTCGGCACTGAACGCATTGCGTGGAAGAACGTACTTGGGAAGCATGGTGTCGGAAAATGTAATTCGAATGGCTATGATCTACTCACGCTATGTGCGGAATTCAACCTGAGTATTACGAATACATTTTTTAGACTACCAAACAAATATAAAACTTCTTGGATGCACCCCCGCTCAAAGCACTGGTACCTACTTGACTACATCATAGTCCGTAGACAAGACTTGAAGGACGTCCTAAGTACTCGTGCTATGCGCGGTGCTCACGGTTGGACAGATCATCGTCTTATAAGGAGTAGGATGAGGCTTAACATAAAGCCACCACGCAGAGCGCAACACAGAGTCCCGGCGACGTTGGACGTTGCAAAACTTGTGCAAAGCGCGGACGTCAGACGAAATCTTGAAACAGAGATTGAGATCGCTGTGCCTAGTGTGGTTGAAAATCTACCAATTGACGCAAAATGGCGTCTATTTGCGGATACTGTTCATAATGTCTCCCAACAGGTTGTAGGTAAACTGCAGAAGAAAAACCAAGATTGGTTCGATGAATCTGATGCAGATATACGGAAGCTTGTTGAAGAGTACAGATGCTCCCTAAGGCACGTCCACGGTAAGCAGCAGCGACACGAAATCCAACAGGTTCTCAAGAAAAAAGTACGGGAGTTAAAGAATGGCTGGTGGTGTCGCAAGGCCTCTGAACTACAAGTACTGGCAGATACCGGCCAAACTGCAAAATTCTTCGAAAACCTTCGAACTATCTACGGCCCTCGTTATAGGAAGATAGCACCTGTATACTCGCGTGACAAAACCACCAAACTGACAGATAATTCAGAAGTTCTTCTTCGCTGGGCGGAGCATTTCAATGAAGTGCTCAACCCTGAAAATCAAGATGCAGATCTGTCCTACATTGCCTCACTTGAGCAACTGCCACTTGCATCTGACCTCGGGGACCCGCCAACGTTTGCAGAGTTCTGTAGAGCTGTAAATCGACTGAAGAATGGCAAATCGCCGGGCTCTGACAGTTTGCCCTCAGAAGTCTTTAAATACGGTGGGAACTACATTAAGACCAGATTGTTTGAGCTTATCTTGGAAATATGGGACGTTGAAGTGATTCCGCAGGACTGGAAGGATGCCTCTATATGTAAATTATATAAAGGCAAAGGAGACCTCTCAGATTGCAGCTCTTACAGAGGTACCGCCCTGTTATCTACCGCTGGCAAGATAATGGCACACGTCATCAATGGCCGCCTAGTAAAACTCGCCGAGAGTATCCTTCCAGAGACCCAATGTGGTTTTCGTCCAAGAGGCACGGTTGATGCTATTTTCGTCTTGAAACAGATACAAGAAAAATGTCTTGAACAACATCGTGACCTGTATTTGTGTTTTGTGGACCTAGAAAAAGCGTTTGATCGCATTCCAAGATCTGCCCTTTGGATGGTTCTGGATAAAAGTGGATGCCCACGGAAATTCGTAAATCTAGTACGCCAGTTGCCCGCGTACGGCACGAGGATAGCTTCACGCAAGAATTTCCAGTGACGAGCGGCGTCAAACAGGGTTGCGTTATGGCACCGACACTCTTCTCCATATATTTCGCTGCAGTGATGAGCGATGCCATGAGAAAATGTGGGAATAAAATCACCCTCAACGTCCGCATGGATAGAAGCGTATTCGAACTGGCACGTTTCAAATACAAACGCAAAGTCACTAATGTATCCGTTGCTGAAATTCAGTATGCCGACGATGTCTGTCTTATGGCTGGTAGCCTGGTTGATCTGCAGGAATGCCTCGATAATCTTGATGAATCGTGTCGAAAGTTTGGTTTGGTGATCAGCGCATCAAAAACCCAGATTCTAAAGCAACCAGCAAGCAGGGCAATCTGTGGATGTTGCGTCTGTACGCCTAAGCGGTAAGATTTTGGAGGAAGTAGGTGCGTTTCGTTACCTTGGCAGCATTGTACGTCCCGACAATCGTCTCGAGACTGAAATATCAACAAGGATCGGAAAGGCTGCGGCAGCATTTGGAGGACTTAGCCGTCGTGTTTGGGAATCCCATGATCTCAGATTGCATACTAAGGTAGCTGTATATCGAGCTGTTATATTACCACTGCTTCTGTATGCATCGGAAACTTGGTGCCTTTATAAAGGCGATATTAGACGCCTGGACACCTTCCACCTTAAATGTCTCCGATGCATTCTTAACATAAAATGGCAGGATCGGGTTCCTAACACGGAGGTTTTACGTCGGACGGGCATGGTTGGCATGGAGAGTCTCCTAATGGGGGGACAACTGCGCTGGTGCGGACACCTTGTGCGCATGGAGTCCTCGAGATTGCCAAAAGCTATATTTTACTCGGAGATTTCTTCGGGTAAACGCCGAGCTGGAGGACAGTATCTGCGCTACAAGGATGTTCTTAAGCGACATTTATCAGCAACCGGTATGTCTCCTCATATGTGGGCAAAGCAAGCCACGAATAGATCAGAGTGGCGAAAAGCTATTCGCGAGGGCACACAAAACTTTGAGCGCAACCGTCTAAAAGATCTTGAGGCCAAACGCCAACATAGAAAGAATCTTCCCAGACCCTCGTACACCTATGCCTATAATGCGCAAGGAGACCTCTACTGCGCTTCTTGCGACCGTACCTTTAAAACAAAGGGTGGTTTTGCAAGTCACTTACGGGCACATGCAAGAACTCAGATTTCCAAAAATTAACAGGGTGTCGCCGTCGACGGATACGTCTGGGAGGACATCATCATCATCATCATTTACTCATGTGCTCGCATGTTCTGCGTTGCGCTTCGCTTTATTCCGTTCATTGTTGACGACACCCCCAAAACGACACCCCTGGGGTGTCCTTAACAAAAAGTATTTGTTGACGACACCACCGTAATGTTGGGGTAACATATTGCTTAAGATTATCGAGCTAGTATATGGCTAGTATACTCTCAATGGTTGATATACCTACATATGCATTAGTACCTATCTTTTTATCTGTTTCTCTAATGCACCTGCTGATAACGTTTATGAATAGTGAATACCTGCGGTAAAAAGAAGACAGATTATGTTTGAAATAATAAGGATTATTGAGCATCGTTCAAATTAAATAAGAATTAGTTATCTTTCTAAGTTCTTTTTATTTTATTTAATATTTTGGTATCCTACTAAGTTTAACTTTCTTACTATTAAGTCTCAAAAGCTAAGCTCTAAAGAATCTATTAAAAATATTAAAATCAGGGTAACAACACTATTTATTAGTGGTGTCGTCAACAAATGCTTTTTGTTAACGACACCCCAGGGGTGTCGTTTTAGGGGTATCGTCAACAATGAACGCCTTATTCTGACAATCATAACATAAAATACTGAATAATGCTGCTTTTTAGGGTTCCGTAGTCCACAAGGAACCCTTATAGTTTCGTCATGTCCGTCCGTCTGTCCGTCCGCAGCCTAGCTCAAAGACGCCTGGTGCTAGAAAGCTGATATTTGACATGAATATAGACATAAGATAATGCAACAAAACTGTAGAATAAAATTTAGGAAAATATTTTTTTTAAGGGTATCTCCCCTACATATATAGTGGGGTTGAATTTTTTTTTGGCTGAGTACCCCATCATGTGGGGTATCATTGAATAGGTTTTAAAAAAATATTATTAGTTTGCTCAAATCATTTTTCGATCAAGTGATTGGTTTGTCAAATATCAAGCTTTGAAATGAAAAAAATTGTTGGACTCAAGTGTCCCCCCCCTCTGCTGGCTAAACTATTAATTTGGGAGAGGTGAAAAAAATCACAAATGTAGTACATATAACGAATTTAAAAGAAAAACTGTCACGGCTAAGTAGATATCACTAGTTTTCGAGTAATCGTCGGTTAACTTATAAATACCTATTTCTGTGAGTTTACATTGGGCGCGCTGGCTTAATCTTAAAGATATACGTACTTTGGTATGTAATGTACTACGGTACTACGTATGTATAGTAGTAGTATATCTTGGAAACCACATTTTATGTTTACAATACATAATTGGATACATACCTAGTATTTTTCTAAACAAAACTTAGGTAATAGTGTTATTAAAATTATTTTTTCAGCAAAATAAACAGTCGGATTTGTTGTACGTTAATACCCTTTGCAGCAAGTCATTATGGGCAACTACGGAACCCTACATTGCGCGTGGCCCGACACGCACTTGGCCGGTTTTTTTTATATAACTTACTTCGAAGTGGCTGGAACAGCAAGTATTGGCTACTCTAGAACCTGCCACAGTAGCCATCGGTTCTTCGAGCTGAGAACTGTGCCCATACGTTTGAGCAGGTGGAATCTGCTACTTTGGCTCTCCTAGTTTCTCGTAATTAGATCTCGCGGGGAAACTAAGCGTAGCTAGCTCGCTCCGCCGCCCTCTGAGCCTTGTGATAGGAGTCATAGGGGGCAACTATGTCTGTTGATGAGTTTATTCGTACAGCCTTTCGCAGTCCAATGCTGGGCATAGGCCTCTCCCAATCTATACATATAAATAAAATTGGAGTGTCTGTTTGTAATATTAAAATTACCGCTTTTTACTAAATGCATATGGATGTGTCACGGTATGTACCTATACATATACCGAAATGACATTTTTTACAATTTTTGTCTGACTGTCGGTCTGTTTGTTCTCGTTAATCTCTGGAACGGCTGGACCGATTTTGACGGGACGTTCACTGGCGTATAGCTGATGTACCAAGGAGTAAATTAACGCGAAGTAGTTCCCTCAGGACGCGGCGCGCGGGTGAAACCGCGGGAAACAGCTAGTAGCATATATAGCAGTATCAATATAAGGTTTTGGGCCTCTATATTGCGGTCCGGATGGGTTGATACAGTTTAGTTTTTTTATCGTCTCACGCCTGTTTCCCATAAGAGGCAGAGGTGGAATATTACACCCACATTTCGCTATGAATTTTTAGGTCCCACGTAATAGGGGGCGAGCCTATTGCCGTTACCGGGCACATCACCAGAATCCGTGCTGCTACTGAGAATTCAGAAAAATCCAGTAACACTTTTGCCCGACTCGGGAATCGAAGCCGGGACCTCCAATCAGCACACGCATACGCTATACACTGGACCACGGAGTCAGTGCACAATTTGTGTATTTTCCTTAGTAGGCTCTAATGAAACCAACAATTAAATTGCCTAGGTAATGTAATTCCTTGTTTACTGTTGTACAATAGTGTTAATCTATCTATCTAATGAAATCGGGCATAGGTACTTAGTTTGGGTCGGCGCACATATGGCGAAATGCAGCTGAGAGTATTTTCCAGTCTCAAACTATTATCGAAATTTTCCTAATTGAAATAATAAATAATGGCCAAAATCAATTAACAACTCAAATAAATTGAGACAGGGGCAAGAGTATTATGAAAAAGGGCTGCTCTTGTTGATCGAACCCACAACACTCGCAGAGCTTATCGGCGAGACAGCCGAGTTTATTTAGCACCCAGGGCCTGTATGTCGATTGTGTGCGTTCGCGCAGCGGAATGTTGTTGAATTTAAAGATTTTAATTATGCAGATATTTAGTGTATGACGTCATATAATTGTGTATGGTAAAAAAAAATTTGTGCACGCAGCCATTGTGGAGAAATTCACCAAAAACTGATTCCGCTGGGCGAACGTTGTCCTGGCGGAACTTTTTTTAATCCATTGACTTTAGAAGAAAAGAGATGTGTCCAAAAATTAGTGTGTATTTGTGTGTAATTGTGTATGTATGAATAAAATTGGTGCATGCATAAACTTCGGAGAAATTCAAGTTTCCGCTACGCGAACGTTTGGCCATTAGCTAGTTTTCATATAAAGCGCTTACATAGAGAGCTGTAATTTTTTACATACGTTGTTTTGAATTTGTTTATATTTGTTTAAAAAACAGATTTAGAAAAAATCGTAGGGCTTAAAAGATAAAAATATAAACGTAAAATACGCTTATTAGGTCTTCGTTCTTAAAGTATGCACTTTGGGGTCTAGATTTTCACGTTTATACAAACCTTGTTAGTGTCTGCAACATGTTGCCAAGTATCAATGATGTTCCGTTGGTAATTAAAGAGTTATAGGACAATTTACCATGAATAGATCACTGTTTACAAAGCAGTCAAATATCACGACGTTCTAAAGGAATTGCATGGTAAAATGTATGCCAATAATTAGTGTATTCGTTCAACTATTCACATGCAAAATTTCATGTCATTAAATTCAGTAATTAAAGAAAAACAATTGTAATACTGACGAAGCATCGAAAACCTACATAACCCGGCCAAGTTCGGATAGTTACCAAAAAGCGGCCGTGCAATATATTTAGGTAACATCCCAAAATGTACAGTATAATACCGGTATTGAATTGGTATAGGTGATAACACAATTGTTGTTTCAATATAATTTATAGGTCATTTACTTTTGTACACCTACTTTTTTAAATGTATTTGACTATGACAGAAAGTAGGTACTATTTACGTAGGTACTTTATTTAAGTACGGCTTGAGACTTGAGATATAATCTAGATATATTATTAAAATTTAAGACAAATATAATTCATACAGCTAATTTCTATTGAAGAGTTCATGGATCAGAATTCTAACTATAGACCTCTTAGGGAAATTAAATAATTACCACATGTAAATACTACTGTTTAGGTAAATATTTATCATATTGTAGTTTATTACACTAACCAATGGACTAGATATGCACGAGCGTTCCCCTTTGCAACTTTAGTGGATCAAACAATCTAATAACTTAAAAAAACTACTTCTTGAATCGATTTTTTAATTGATGTATACCGTTGTACTGGTAGTTAGTGACTTATGTATGTGAGCGTGTTCCCCCGCACCCCACCAAAATATGCAGAATTATTTTGTTCAAAGCGGTACGCTAGTTCTTTGGTTAAATAGTCTAAGTATTGTAGTTATGAATTGATCAAAAATATTCTAGTGTGAAAAAATAGACAACGCGCCGTGCGCAACGAGCGATAGGCGGCTTCCCGCTTGAAACGGTACTTCCATCCTTGAAGAAAAGAGAGGGCAATATGTTTAGTAAACCTGTTTTAGTTAAAACACATTTAAGTCCATTGCTGTCGTTGCAAGCGTTTGTTAACGTTATTATAATTACATAATTATGTAATATGTAATTTAAAATATTTTTGTACACGGATATTTAAATACTTGTTAATTGAAGATTTATTTTTATCGTAGATAGTGGCGTTATTATTTAAAAAATATTTTTAATTCAAGAAATGCAATTGTTTTATTTTTTTCCTAACGCTTGAGTACGCAACTGTACCATATTAATAAATACTATATTGGAAGGTTAAGAACGTTTCTTAGATATATGGCACGGCCGCTTTTTTGTAGCCATCCGAACTTGGTCGGGTTATGTAGGTTTTCGATGCTTGGTCAGTATTATAATTGTGTTTCTTTAATTACTGAATTTAATGACATGAAATTTTGCATGTGAATAGTTGAACGAATACACTAATTATTGGCATACATTTTACCATGCAATTCCTTTAGAACGTCGTGATATTTGACTGCTTTGTAAACAGTGATCTACTCATGGTAAATTGTCCTATAACTCTTTAATTACTAAAGGAACATCATTGATACTTGGCAACATGTTGCAGACACTTACAAAGTTTGTATAAACGTGAAAATCTAGACCCCAAAGTGCATACTTTAAGAACTAAGACCTAATAAGCGTATTTTACGTTTATATTTTTATCTTTTAACCCTTATTCAAACAAAGGTATATATATTACCACTTCGACTTTTTTTAAATAAAGCATCCTAATATTTCCTATGGTAACATGAAAGGTATCGATGTTACATATTTTTAATCTTTATTGTTTTCTTTACATATTATAAGTCATCCTACAACTCATCAACGTCATTTGTCGTTATGAGATGATGTCAAAGTTGACCAAACGGTTTTCGGGTGAAAAAAATCGAGTTTTTAGCGAGTGTGTGTAATAAATTTGACTCTTTGTTAAAAAAAAAATCTGGTATTTGCTTTTTCGATTCAAATATCAAAACTATAACATTTTGTCTGTAATCTCACTTTTTAGCAGTATGCGCAATTGACTTATTCATATAATTTAGATGTTTTAAAAAAGTGGTAAATAATTTACCACTGTCCGATCTCGCTTTGATAAAAATCAGTTTATAATATACAAAAATACGTTATCTGTCTGTATAATTACGAAATGCTAAATATATTATAATATTTCGAAACGTGCAAATTTGTTCTTATGTAAAGCGTAAATCGTTTGTTAACGTTAAATTCAAGACATCAGAATCTACTTATTTTATATGTTTATACGTTCAATTGGTATTTTGTTTATTTCAGAATTTATTACTTTTATGACATGCATTTTTTGTTTTACTATCTACTTTGATAAAACAAGTACACACAAGTAGAACCAAGAGGAAGTCACTAGTCTAGATACAAAAATTAAGATACGAAACGGACAATGGTAACTATTTTACCACCAAATTGCAAAATTTGGGAGTCATGAACGGACAATGGTAAATTATTTACCAACACAAAAACTACCCCATCCCCTACATTTTTAATATTTTTGATGCCAAATATAGAATCTGCAAGTGTTCTTTACCCTAAAACCACCCTAACTTTTTAAATAACTTGAACAGGAGCTCGCGTTTGTTTAAGGGTTAAGCCCTACGATTTTTTCTAAATCTGTTTTTTAAACAAATATAAACAAATTCAAAACAACGTATGTAAAAAAATACAGCTCTCTATGTAAGCGCTTTATATGAAAACTAGCTAATGGCCAAACGTTCGCGTAGCGGAAACTTGAATTTCTCCGAAGTTTATGCATGCACCAATTTTATTCATACATACACAATTACACACAAATACACACTAATTTTTGGACACATCTCTTTTCTTCTAAAGTCAATGGATTAAAAAAAGTTCCGCCAGGACAACGTTCGCCCAGCGGAATCAGTTTTTGGTGAATTTCTCCACAATGGCTGCGTGCACAAATTTTTTTTTACCATACACAATTATACGACGTCATACACTAAATATCTGCATAATTAAAATCTTTAAATTCAACAACATTCCGCTGCGCGAACGCACACATGTCGATTTGGCGCATTGAACAGCTGTTGCCATCGTAATAAAGTTAAGTCAAAGTAAAAAATCATTTATTCATCTAGGTCACAAGGTGACTTTTATGAACGTCAAAATTTTAAAGTAAATTACTTAATGCTTCCTAATAGGACCCTGAACAGAAGAGCATGCATGAGAAATTTGATGGGAGTGAATAAAGCAAGAGAGATCATTGCATGGCTTTCCGTAGTCCGTGCCTACCCCCCTCAGGAAAAAGGCGTGAGTCTATTTATGTAACAGCTGTTACTGACGCTGGGCGGGCTACGGTTTTTAGGTGCAATAAAATGGCGTCAAGTAATGATCTCAATCTAGATTAAGTAGCACAAATAAAACACAAAATTCACTGTAAATTTATATTCTTATAATCAAAATCCATAGCAGTCTTAACGTTAAAAATTAATCTAAAACAGGTGAACGCTAAACGAACATGATTTTCAAATATTTTGGTATCAACATTGTGAAATTATTTACATAATGGATATGATAGGCCTCATGGCCAAATTACAAACAAAGGCCGAATTTCACCACTTCTAAATTGTCTTTATTTTTCAGATAAATCCAAAATTGGAACAATATTTTTATGAGTTATCTGATAAATTAATTTAGCAATAACTTATCAGAGAGCGGTGAAATCGGCCCTACATTTGCAGCTTTTTATGTAAAGCTTGCGGCATTCACTACTTCTTTCGCGGTATAATAATTCACTATTGTTACTAAACAATTCAATTATCGTTTTCATTCGAACTATTCGAATAATTATTCTATAGGTTGCGTATCATGATTATTTACTATTTTTCTAAACATATAGATATAGCAAGTCTTATATAACGAGTGAAATAAAAAAGAGGTAGACGTTTGGCAAAAAGACTTGGTCCACATGTTAAGGCACGCCAATGCAATACTTAATTTATAACAAATGTATAACTTGGCTTCACTTTCTACTTACAGTGAGGTATCTACCTTATTTTACATCTGGGGGCCTAGTCTTTGTTGACGGTCATTTCTATACATTTTCTAAAACAGTCTCTTGCGTACACTACTCTGGCTGTTACTGATCGCTAGAAGCTCTCTAAGAAAATGTATAGCACGCTCTACACTACTCGCGAAGTTGATCGAAGTTGAGCGAAAACGATAGTGTAGAGAGGCACTTCGGCTTACCTCGTCAAACTTTACCTCGCCTCGGGTGACTTCGGGTCGTTGTCGGTTTTTGCGCCAGAGTCAAAGGGCCCGAAGTTGCGAAGTTCGAACATAAACCCTACGTTCTTCTCGTGAGAATATAGTGTTCTGTGGCCGGGCGACTGAGCTCTTCGCGAGGTTGCACGAGTGTGTAGTCACATAGTTCTTACCTCGGTCAACTTCGACGAGTACTTCGTCGAAGTAACTTCGCGAGTAGTGTAGAGCGTGTATATGAAAATGTTTTTCGTTGAAGGACGACTCGAATGCGATTAATTATTGTACAAACTTATACTAGGCTCTTTAAGGTATAAGCACATCTATTTACGAGAGGTCTACCTTTTTTAGCTTCACTTGCGGTTAAGTCGGGCATCTACCTCTTTTGCTTTAAGTGGAGTTTTCTATATCGTGTATTAGATACGTACACGTATTGCGAGAAATACTAAAACACAAGTTAAATATGTATAATATTCCTACTAAATAATTCTTCATGAGCGCCATTGTTATAAATTGATTATTTAAAATAACAGCGGGAAATTGTGCCAAAATATCAATGAAAAAGATTAAAAAAGAAATCACGAAGATTACATACTAAAAAGAAAAGCTATTTAAACACGCCTTATTATAAAATTGCATAACAATTATAATTAAAAACTTCATATATTATAATTATTTTATGTATAATGTCAATGCGATTGTACCACGGTAATGTTATTTATACAATATTTTAACTTCATACATACATACATACATAGACTCACGCCTGTTTCCCGGAGGGGTAGGCAGTGACTACGGAACGCCATTTGCAACGATCCTGACATACCTCACTTGCTTCACTCACTCCCATCAAGTTTCTCATGCATGCTCTTCATAGTATGAAGTAAAAATTTATGAAATTCATACAAATGTTCGGAACGCGAGTTATAACTACAAGCATACTGTATAAAAATTGTATAAGGTGTCAAAAGACTAATCACCAAGCCGAAGTCTACTTGTTTTGCACATAAAGCAAAGTCATACTAAGAAAAAATAATACCGGAGAAATGAAACATTTTTAGGCTCAAAAAATTGATAAGCCGCAATGCAAACCGCGCGCGTGCAGTGCTCGAATTACCTACCCATCCATGGGTGCATAGGACATTGTAAAGGTCCAAGAAATTGACGCGAAAAATGCATCAATTTTGTAATAAGAAAAAAATTTGGTGACTTTGAGCTTCAATATCTCATGAAGCTGTGATTTCCCAGATATGGGGCCGAGTTAAAGTGTTCGTAATGATTGGTACAAAAAGTGATTTTAATTTTCGTTTAGGGTGTTTTTACACCACGCATGTATGTTAGTCTAAGGTAGGTATTTATATCTGTCTCTATGCCACGCAAATTAGCTGATTTTATTATTATTATTAAAACAGAGGCGATAGCCCAGTGGTGTGCGTAACGGAGTGCCGAGACGATGGTCTCTGGTTCGATTCCTAGGTACCTGAGGCACACACTCACCTCTGACGTTATGTGTGTATTAAAAATGTTAATTATCGCTCGCTTAATAATGTGCCCGGTAGATGGCAATAGGCTCTCCCCCTATTACATTGGGACTGAAATATAACTAAGTGTGAGTGTTTAATACACCTCTGCCTACCCCTTCGGGGATAAAGGCGTGAAGTTGTGTTTATGTTATTATTATTATTAAAGCGCCTTGAGTTTGCTATGCATTAGATACAGAGCATAAGGTATAAACTCGCGTTCAGACTATTTGTATGAAGTTAAAATACTGTATAATATTACCGTGATTGTATTTATCAATAAATTGTACACCTAAGCGAGGTAAGTTTAAACTTTTGGGTCGCCGTAAATTATGTTAACCGCCATTTTCTTAATGGGATGTCGAAAGACATCATAGTGGTTTTAATGAGTAGCTTACGAATTCTACCTCCTAGCGTTATCCCAGTTGCAATCCGGGGTCCGTTTACTAGTCTAACCGGATTTGAATGAATATTAGCTTTTCCACAGAGCGACTGCCTGTCTGACCTCCGCAACCCAAAAGGATAGCGATATGCCATGATTTAGACTAGTATCAGTTTATTCAGAGGTACTGAGTCGGGACTCCGGGGTTTTCTCTGGAATATCTGAACAAATTTTAATGGGACTTTCACTGGAAGATAGAGGACTTTGTAGGACTACACAAAGGGTACAATTTGACCCGGTAGGGAGCACTGTTGTTGAGATCCCGTAAATAACGAGGGTGAAAATTAAAAATGATACAATTTCAAACATTCTCTTCAAGATAGCAATTCTTTTGAATAAGTTCTAAGTTTCGCGAATTATACCCACGGCTACTCTTCAAGCTATACATTTTGATCTCTGTACCTTTGTGAGTACTGGCCTCAGCACTGTCGACGGTTCTCCGTTTGAATTTGATATACGAAGTTACTTTATGACTTTATAGTCTTGACATCGTCACAACCACGCTCTGCTACCATTTGTTGGGTCTAGCAACCGTTCTTATGGCGTAGGAAATAAGTATCAAAATCGTACTGCGACTGTAAAGCTTGACTTCGCACTGTGTGTACGCTTACACATTTTATCTAACAGGTTTCAATCGCATATTTATTTAACTAGAATGGTGTAATAGTTTATTGGCAATTCTTCTATTCCACACTTTATTTTTCGCCTACCTCGCGAAGGGCAGACGATATTTCACAATCGTTAGACGAACTATTTATATCAAAGGAGTTTTCGAGTTGTACGAACACATACAAACTGATAATGATAACATAGTACTGTAATAAAGCTACAGATTATATACAAGCGCCGCCTGCGACTTTGTTGCGTGATGATGCCATTTTATTACCTGAAAAATTAAATACATTTATTAGCTGCCGTTTTTCTACTGTCATTAAAAAGTTTATTAAAAGGAAGGTGTTATGAAATAGGCTTTTGACACCTTTTTAAGGTATGTCCTAAATGATAAATTGTAGCCTGATACCTACACAGCAAAAATGTTGACACATTTTTTGAGACCTAAAAATTCAACTTTTAAAATAATGCTTAGCATTATTTTATTGGTGTATTTTTTATTACCTGGCGAAAACGCGATCAGTTCATACATAAGATTACATCACACGATTCTCATGATTTTTTTAACCCCTCTCCCCATCCATGTCACTGATGTACACACACTTCATCGACCCGCAACCCCCTATATACAAGGTGATATGCATTTGCAAAATAATTTAATAATACAATATACTTATTAACCTAAAATTATTTTAAACAGTGTGCGATGATATAAAGCCCTATTTGCATTAAATGTTACTTGGATAGTAAATCAGAATTAACTGTTAAATCGTGCAAAATCAGACTGAATCGCGCAGTCACTGTAGGTAAATGTGCTTGTGTGTGTTAGACACCTGCAATAGCGATCAGCTGAACGGCGGCGGTGGTCAATACACCGAGTTAATTTTCAAAGTGTATGATGACGAAAATTTCTTTTTAACTTTTATTGACTTATTTTTTCATGTATTTATTTGTATTCCAGTTATAGTCGTATATTCACCCCTTAAAATATTTTGCAAATGCAAATCAACAGCCTGTATGTGTGATGTAAATTGTGGATGTCTCCTTGACAAAAACGTTTGTCATGGTAACGTCACTGTTTTTAGACTGGGCGTGGGAAACAGCGTACCGAAAACTGATACCAGTGATTCAGTACATGCTACTGAGGCTCTTGGCGGTCCAATTTTACTTAAAACTTCTAAAGAAATATTTTTAGTTTCAAACTAAACGTAGAAAATAATTTTAAATTATCTAGCCATCTTACACTTTCATCTATTAAAATCCAAATATTTTGGTTGTTAACGTGGCGCTCACTCAGTGACAGTGTTACTCAGTGAAAGTGTCCCTCGGTGACAGCGGGCAGGCGGGTAGGAAGGTACTAACGCGTGCTCGATGTTGGGAAAGATGTCCCGCAGCATGTGTCGGGCGAGTGAACAGTGAACAGCAGGAGGTACTTACCGGCTAGGTGACAGTGTCACTCGGTGACGGCGGGCGGGCGGCGTCCTCCACACGGCGGAGGAGGTCCGCTTGAGCCTGGCGCGCTCGATGTTGGGGAAGATGTCCCGCAGCATGTGTCGGGCGAGTGAACAGTGAACAGCAGGAGGTACTTACCGGCTAGGTGACAGTGTCACTCGGTGACGGCGGGCAGGCGGGCGGGCGGCGTCCTCCACACGGCGGAGGAGGTGCGCTTGAGCCTGGCGCGCTCGATGTTGGGGAAGATGTCCCGCAGCATGTGTCGGGCGAGTGAACAGTGAACAGCAGGAGGTACTTACCGGCTAGGTGACAGTGTCACTCGGTGACGGCGGGCGGGCGGCGTCCTCCACACGGCGGAGGAGGTCCGCTTGAGCCTGGCGCGCTCGATGTTGGGGAAGATGTCCCGCAGCATGTGTCGGGCGAGTGAACAGTGAACAGCAGGAGGTACTTACCGGCTAGGTGACAGTGTCACTCGGTGACGGCGGGCAGGCGGGCGGGCGGCGTCCTCCACACGGCGGAGGAGGTGCGCTTGAGCCTGGCGCGCTCGATGTTGGGGAAGATGTCCCGCAGCATGTGTCGGGCGAGTGAACAGTGAACAGCAGGAGGTACTTACCGGCTAGGTGACAGTGTCACTCGGTGACGGCGGGCAGGCGGGCGGGCGGCGTCCTCCACACGGCGGAGGAGGTGCGCTTGAGCCTGGCGCGCTCGATGTTGGGGAAGATGTCCCGCAGCATGTGTCGGGCGAGTGAACAGTGAACAGCAGGAGGTACTTACCGGCTAGGTGACAGTGTCACTCGGTGACGGCGGGCAGGCGGGCGGGCGGCGTCCTCCACACGGCGGAGGAGGTGCGCTTGAGCCTGGCGCGCTCGATGTTGGGGAAGATGTCCCGCAGCATGTGTCGGGCGAGTGAACAGTGAACAGCAGGAGGTACTTACCGGCTAGGTGACAGTGTCACTCGGTGACGGCGGGCAGGCGGGCGGGCGGCGTCCTCCACACGGCGGAGGAGGTGCGCTTGAGCCTGGCGCGCTCGATGTTGGGGAAGATGTCCCGCAGCATGTGTCGGGCGAGTGAACAGTGAACAGCAGGAGGTACTTACCGGCTAGGTGACAGTGTCACTCGGTGACGGCGGGCAGGCGGGCGGGCGGCGTCCTCCACACGGCGGAGGAGGTGCGCTTGAGCCTGGCGCGCTCGATGTTGGGGAAGATGTCCCGCAGCATGTGTCGGGCGAGTGAACAGTGAACAGCAGGAGGTACTTACCGGCTAGGTGACAGTGTCACTCGGTGACGGCGGGCAGGCGGGCGGGCGGCGTCCTCCACACGGCGGAGGAGGTGCGCTTGAGCCTGGCGCGCTCGATGTTGGGGAAGATGTCCCGCAGGTCGGGCGAGTGCACGCGCACGCTGAACAGCCGGTCCACGTGCATCTGGCTCACTAAGCTTTGAGCTAGCAGCTGCTGCTTGCGGGCCTGCGGAGACACAATTAATTATAAATATCAAAGCAACCAGTCCCACCGCGATCACGGCCGTTCTTTATAGTTGCAACTTTGCAAGTCGACCGAAACATCGGCAAAACATTGATATACCGCGCGCATTCTATGTTGGCCGACCTGAAATTAGTCACTACGAAAAGTTCGTGCAAGTAAGGTTAAGTGTTCCACACCACTCAACCCGATCGTTACTAAGGAGTTCCTAACACGTGCATTGCTGAGCTGCTAGTGACTAACGCCAGCCTAGCCAATTTCATTGGCTCTTGGTTTCGGTGAACGATGTGATGCAAAATCCTTGAATCCGGTTCGAAGGACCAAAATGTAGGCGACGCGACCTAAGTGATACGACTGATAAACTAATACTGCAGGGTAAAAATCGTTGTCTGATCTTGTCGAAAATAAGTTTAATGAAAAAGATTCGCGTTTCCACCGACAAATACTTAGTCATATGATCCACCGCGAAAGAAAAATAACTTTTTTTTAGTGCAGATAAACAGAACAAATAGGTACAGGGTGTAAAAAGACATTTAACGAAACGAAAACTGAAATCCCATATTGTACCAATCATTATGAACGTTTTTTACTTCGGCACCATACCTGGGCAGTTACTGGTTCAGGAGATATTTATAAAATAGATGAATTTACCTTGCTAATGTGTTCTATATAATATGTCCTACGCACCCGTGGATAAGTAGAAATTTCGAGCATTAAGAAGCTGTCGATCAAGGACACACAGGTCAAATAAAAGAAAAGGCAAAGGTCATGTCGTATATGGAGGTCAAGATACTGACCGAAGATCGACATCAATGGCGTACACTACACAGAATAGAGCGAAGCACTTAAATTTGATAGATTGGCAGAGCCGCGGGCGAAGTGTAGTAACATCACAGCAGTCGTATCACTTAGGTCGCGTCGCCTACATGTTGGTCCTTCGAGCCGGATTCTAGGATTTCGACCACATCGTTCATAGACAAACAACTGATTGAGTAGACGAGTCTCGAGTAGAGACTGTTTAGGTAAATGTACCATAGATTATGTGACACCTTGCGAAATTGAATACGAAAGGTGCAAGATCAATCCAAATAGTTTTCACTTTGACAGGTTTGACGTTATGTTAAAATGCGTGACGTGCGAGACACCATGAACACAAGCGCCACTGCGTTAAGGTCGTCGCCAGCCGGTGGCCTTGGGTCATGTTGATATGTGGAAGTTTGGGTTCTAGGTAAGCTTTTCACTTTTATGGACATGTGAACGTGGCCTTAATAATTGGTGGTGGAAACGTCAGTGAAAACTCTTCTTCCACCTGCAGGCCGATAGTATAGACGGCCACACACTCACACGAAAACAATTAACGCATTATACATTTTTTCCTATTTTTTATAGACTCTTCTGTATCCCGCAGTTGTAGGTAGAGGTACTAAATTCACATTTCCAATTAAATATCCAACGTAATAACTTATGCCAATACTTCATGACGATTGTAGGTGTCGTAGGGGACGAGCCCATTGCCGTTACTGAGAATTTCCGACCCGACTCGGGAATTGAACCCGGGACCTCCCAATCAGTAGACGCATACTCTATCCACTGGACCACGGAGCCAGCCTAACACGAATAAATTAAAAACAAATATTGTGCGAGCGTAGCTGCGGGCACCCTCTAGGTTTCGATAAAATCTCCTCAATCTCCTATCGGCCGTCATCAGATTTTACCACACACGAAAAAATTTATTTTTTCGTGTGTGGTAAAATCTGATGACGGGCCCACACATAACATAATTTCACGACTTTTGTCCCCGAAATGGTAGAGGTGTATTACACACCCAATATTCGCCAGTTATATTTTGGTCCCAATGTAATAGGGGGCGAGCCTATTGGCATCTACCGGGCACATTATTAAGCAAGCGATTAACATTTTTAATACACACATAACTTCGAAACCAGGGGCGGCTGTACCTTAAGTGCGCTCGTGCGCTGAACTATCAGTTTTTAAAAGATCTATGAATAATACTTTAATACTTTTTTATTTCCATCAACAATTCTTACAAAAAACGTTTCGGAGGCCTTCTTTTAAGTAACGAAATACTTGTGTCAGAAGACCACAAATGAATAAACAAAATAAACAAAGTACATAGACATTAATCTATAAGTACTAATATCTGATTAGGGATCTAATAAACAACATTAAGGAAATAATGACAAAACAATTTAAACTCTTTTCCAATGTATTTAAGACATGTTTTACAGCGTCACAAATAGTCCCCGTGCGATCGACGCAGCGCACGCCGCACGCTCATACAACTTGTACGAAATACGGGCTCGACGCCAGGCGCGTGAGACAGAGATAGTTCAATACAAAATGTACCGCGAAATAACACCTTCCCGTGCGGCGCACCCGCCGCGACCCGAAAACTCTCGAAAGCAGGCGAGCTTTGACGAAGTTTGTTTTGCTTTGTTTACATTTTGGCATTCTGAAAGGATTTTTGATATAAATACACCTATGTGTTTAGTGTTAACAAAGTTGTGATTTAATAAGTTTGAGTAAATAACTTTGCAAATTAGTAATAAATTATAACGTTGACTGGATTCGATCAATTAGATAGGTATTAAATAGACAGTGTCAAGCGCGCCATTTTGATAATTTGAAACTAGAGTCATAGAGCATAGATATTTAAATAGAGGCACTATTCTTATGGGCGCTCTGTAGACAAACTTTCTGTGACCAGTGTGACACATATTGCCGCTTGGCGGCGTGTCAGTCGCGCTGTGACAGCTGACTCTACGAGTACAAGAGAGACGAAAGTTTCTCCTGTGTATCTTAACTACGAGAGCAAGAGAGACGGAGAACGACGCCAACGCCGCCAAAGGCGCCAACTACGTACTACACTGACAACCGTCAACACGCCAGTTGGAATCGGCACACGAAAGCCTTAAGAAATGCGCTTCTATTATGTAAATCTGTTTTCTTTGCTAGAGTGTAAATAAGTACAAAACTATTACGCGACGTTTTATGACTGAAATTAAAGAAATGTTTGTGATTGTTTATCAACATTCAATTATTATTTTCTTTGCGTATTAATTGAATGTATTTAAATACAATCAAAAGGTAAGTAAGAACTTAAGTAGGTTCCTAGTTTGTAGCTAGTATAGATAAAATATTGTTTTATTTTATCTTAGAAATCGAATAGTTATTTATAACTTAGGCCCACTTTCACCAATGTCGTACATATAAGTAAACCTATAAATTAGTTACAACAAACTTCCAACGTTAATTTATCTGGAAAGTAGTCCGATCAATGGGTGGCTAAACGGGGCTTCAGGGTGCTGGTAAAGTGCACCACCACTTCTTTGTCCCACGAGCCGCCACTATTCGAAACGTCAGAGGTGTGTTCCCGGGGTAACTGGGGATCGAACCCGATACCATCGTCTCGGCAGTCCGTTACGTATACCACCGGGATATTACCGCTTCTTTACACTAAAATACACGGTGATTTATTTAGTATGACTATAGTGGAAGATATGGCAAAAGAAATGGTGTGGGAATTGTGTTAGACGAAAATCTGAAAGATAGCGTGACAAGTGTAAATAGAGTTAATGACAGATTGATTGCTGTGAAAGTGATGTGGCAAGGTATTATTCTAAGGCCCACTTGCACAACGATTCTTAAATTGAATTAAGATGTATTTAACGAGAAAAAATATATTAAACACCACTAGCGTCTTGCACAACGAAAAATCTGTCGAGTAATATGATTTAAGAACTGTCAAAATTAATTACCGAGAATCGGCTGTTTAGTGGCTAATTTCATTTAAGAACTGTCACACTGATGTTGGCATATTGTCATTAGCGACGAAAATTATCTATAATTATATAACTGGACCGGACGACGCAGCAGGGGGAGGCCTATGTCCAGCAGTGGACGTCCCTAGGCTGACATGATGATGATGATGATATAACTGATAACAATATACCTACTTGTGTTATTGTTAACCCTAGAATCCTACACTATTTGGCGCACATGTTATTCCTACACTGGGGTGCTGGAACACCCCATACTAAAATGACTGTAAGTGCGGTTTCAGATTAGCGTTTTATACGCGCGTATAAGCTCGTTTTTGGAAGCGCATGTAGGCGCGTATAGGCGCGCCTTTTGGCACACGCGCAACTCGTACGAGCGTTGACGCGCTTCTAAGCTCGTATAACCACGAGCCGTCAAAATCCATGTTGACATTGACAAAATGTCACTACCGTTTCGAGCGAACACGCCCGTTTACGTGAGTCTGGTTTTTTGAAGCGCGTATTGTAGCGCGCGTGTAAGCGCGTATGCTAAAACGACCGTATACGCGCAGAAAAATACGCTAATCTGAAACCGCCCTAATCCTTAAAATAAAAAAAAAAACAATTCATGAAAATACGTTTTATTAAACATAATCGGTAACTTGAGATCACAAATCAGCCTTATTACACAAAGTTAAATGTAGTTTGAGTAACAGCGCTTGTAGGATTTGGTCCTTTTTTGAGGATCACTGCAATGGACTAAGATGGCATCCGGTAACGGTTCTCCAAATGTTCTTCATCATCAGTTAATCATGTATCAGTTCCAAACCTAATTTCAAAACTGTCTGCTGAAACTTTATATTTGGCTTATTATTTGATCTTGATCACTTGTAAAGAACCCAGGAATTACAACTGGTCCCAACTTCTATTTCTTCCTCGCCAGATTTGTGGTCTAGAATAGAGCTTATTTCTGCGTAATTCAAACCTCTGACAGCCATCCGAAACAAATAAATAAACTTAATTGAATTTAACCTTCATAATATCTAAAAATATCTGTATTTAATTCATATAAGACTATTGTTTTAATAAATAATCAAATTTAATCATTTATTACATATAAATGCATCAATCGTAATAAATAAATAATCTTACGATTTTACTACACTGGGGTACTAGCGTACCCCACAGCACTTATACAGGCGACCACACAACGTGGTCCCTCGTCACGGTAATGACGTAACGCGAGCGGTTGACACCAAACTAAAATACTCCGACGCGCGAATTCGTGGATATTAAAGAAATTGAGATATTTAGAAAACAAATCGGTGTGGGGTGCACCTGCACCCAATGTAAGGTTATAGGGTTAATGCTCAAAAGTTTCTAGTTATTATTTGTCAATTGTAATTTCGTTGCTAGGCGACGACAATGCGTTTTGTTTTATGAATATATATTATATAGTCTAAGGTTTTATGCAAAAGCATACGCATAACATCGTTAAAATTGTAAAAAAATGCCATCATGCCATGAAACAAAACGTAGAAACTACTTTACCGACCTCATAAAATGTTTAACTAAATCTAAGCGTTGTTGTCGTTGTGCAAGAGGACGCTAAATACTTTTAAGTTAAATTATTTTATGCTATTAATTCTGTTCAAGAAATTTAAATTAAGGAGTGACTTAAATCAAACGTTACGCAAGTGGGCCTAAATCTGATAAGTGTGTATGCCCCCCAGGTAGGCTGTGATGATTGTGAGAAAGAGAAGTTTTGGATGAATTTCGATAGCATGATGACGAATATACCGGAGAATGAAGAGATTATTGTGGGAGGAGATTTTAATGGACATGTGGGACGAACAAGTGAAGATTATGAAAGAGTACATGGAGGTTGGGGATTCGGCAGCCGAAATTGTGAGGGAGAAGCAATTCTCCAAGCTGCTGCCGCTTTTGACCTAGTAGTTGCAAATACTTGGTTTCAGAAAAAAGAGCAACATCTGATCACATACAACAGCGGCCACCACATGACCCAGATCGATTATTTCTTGCTAAGACGTAATCGACTCAACTGGGTCAAGGACTGTAAAGTGGTACCAGGAGAAGATTTAGTCTCGCAGCACAGGCTCCTGATGGTCGAACTTAAGATTCGAATACGCTCTCAAAGAACCAAGCAGCAACTGACTCCAAGAATAAGATGGCATATGTTAGAGAAGAATGAATGTGTAGAAAAATTTAGAGATAGAGTGGTAGATAAGATGTTAGAAATGGGCGATATGAATGATATTAGTGTCAATGAGTGTTGGGAAGAGATGAGTAAATGTATTAAGTGTGTAGCAAAGGATGTGTTAGGAGAGTCGAAAGGGAAGCGTATGAAAGATAAGGACACGTGGTGGTGGACAGACGAAGTACAGAATGCACTTAAGGAAAAGAAAGCAAGGTTTAAAGAATGGCAGCTGATGAAAGGAGGAAATGAATCTTTAGAAGAAAGTAAGAAGAAGGAATATAATGAATGTAAAAAGAGAGCCAAAAAGGCCGTAGCCATTGCTAGATCCAAAGCCCTAGACCATTTGTACGGGTTACTTGAAAAACCCGAGGGTCATAAATATTTATACAGCATGGCTAAAGCTAGAGAGAGAAAGGCGAAGGATGTATGCCATATTAAGTGCATGAAAGACGAAACGGGAGCGATTCTTATGGACGAAGACAGAATAAGAGAAAGATGGAGGACATACTATAAAAAGTTAATGAATGAGGAGAACGATTGGAACGGAAACCTTGAGAATGAGGTGATGAATATTGGTTTAGTGAAGGAAATAAATAAGGACGAGGTAAAAAAGGCTGTTAGTGGAATGAAGAATGGAAAAGCGTTAGGATCAGATGGAATACCAGTAGAAGCATGGAAAGCGTTAGGAGATGATGGATGGGCGTGGGTGACTTTATTCTTCAATAAGTTGTTGCACGAGGAGGCCATACACGAGGAATGGTGCAACAGTTACCTGTTGCCCATTTTTAAAAATAAGGGCGATATCCAAGAGTGCAACAATTATCGGGGAATAAAGTTAATGCCTCATAGTATGAAAGTATGGGAGAGAGTAATTGAGCGACGCCTGCGTGACGAGAGTGAGATCTCACGAAACCAATTCGGTTTTATGCCTGGTCGAGGTACGGTGGATGCCATTTTTGCACTTCGCCAAATGTGCGAAAAATACAGGGAGGCGCATAAAAACTTGCACATGGTGTTCGTCGACCTTGAAAAGGCATATGACCGAGTGCCTCGTGAAGTCGTGTGGTGGGCCCTGAAGAAGAAAGGAGTGCCTGGGAAATACCTGACGTTGATTCAAGCCATGTACGCTAAATGCCGAACGCAAGTCCGATCCGCAGCTGGTATCACAGCCAGATTCGATGTGGCCGTAGGCTTGCACCAAGGGTCGGCCCTTAGCCCCTACCTCTTCCTGTTAATTATGGATGCTATATCATCGGACATACAGGAAGAGGCACCCTGGTGCATGCTGTTTGCCGACGACATCGTTCTGGTAGCAGAGAGTGGACAGAAGGTGCAGAGCAAGCTGGAGGAGTGGCGGCAGAGATTGGAGAATGTAGGCCTGAGAATAAGCAGAACCAAAACAGAGTATATGTTCTGTGACTTTGGCGGTCTCTCCAGTCCTATACCGGTAACACTCGGCGGTACACTTCTACCAGTAAGCTCCGATTTCCGCTACCTAGGTTCACTCCTGCAAGATGACGGCAAAATTGATCGGGATGTTAGGCAAAGAATCAACGCAGGATGGATGAAATGGCGACAGGTCTCAGGCACAATATGCGACCACAAAATGCCTGTGAAATTAAAGGGCCGCATGTATAAGTCGGTTATAACTATAAGACCTGTCGTACTGTATGGAGCTGAGTGTTGGGCTACAAAGAAGATGGACGAGAAACGATTGCATGTGGCAGAGATGAGAATGTTACGATGGATGTGTGGAGTGACAAGAATGGACAGAATTAGGAATGATTACATTAGAGGTACAGTCCGTTCACAGTTATTTTACCTCTGACAGATGTCGGTGTTTATTTTCTTTATGTTGGAATTGTACTCTGTGATGACAGGAATGTAAAATAGGGTTACCCGTGCATAACATTTTACCCAATATTAGTGGAAATGCTTCAAAAATTCAAATGCTTGAAGCTCATGGCCGCAAAGTGGTTAGATTACCGCAATACCACTGCGAGCTAAACGCAATTGAACTTATGTGGAGTCTCATTAAAAGGCGAGTCACAAGCAAAAATTTAGGACAAGAGGCAACCAACATTGTGAATTTAGCTGAAGAAGTTTTTCAATCTATCACTACAGAAGACTGACAAAAACAATGCAAACATGAGCACCACATTGAAGACAAGCTTCGTGAAACAGATGGGTCTACGGATGCTGAAATGGACAGGTTCATAATAGAATTAAATTCTGAGTCTGAGAGCAATTTTGGTATTTGATAATCGGGAAGATTAGTGCCAAGTAAAACCACCAGATGGCGGTATCACCGACTACAGTAAACAATGAATTTTGGCAAGTATGACATTTAAGTGACAACTTGAGAACTCGTTTAGACTTCAAACTTTGGATGCGCGATCTCATTATCTCATCTCAAACAAGACACTAAAACAGAAACATTGTACCATTTTTATTGTTATTGATAATTTCAACTGTTGTATGTTTTGCCTATATAAATAAGTATAGATATATTGTTGTCTTGTTGATGACAATATTTGGAAAGCGCGCTACGAAAGTTTGTTTACTGTAGTTGCTTATGCTGCCATCTGCTTCAAGCTTTGCGGAATGTGCCCTATTAGAACCTCACGTTGGCGTAATTATGATGCGTTTACCTTTGTATATTAAATAGACAACATTTTTATTATAACTACTTATCTTCATGAGATGAGAAGCGGCGGTAGCCCAGTGGTGTACGTAACGGACTGCCGAGACGATGGTCTCGGGTTCGATCCCCAGGTACCTCGGGCACACACCTCTGACTTTTCGAAGTTATGTGTGTATTAAAAATGTAAGTTATCGCTCGCTTAATAATGTGCCCGGTAGATGGCAATAGGCTCGCCCCCTATTACATTGGGACCGAAACATATCTGGCGAAGTGAGGGTGTGTAATACACGTCTGCCTACCCCTTCGGGGATAAAAGGCGTGAAGATATGTTATGTTATGTTACTTATCTTCATAGGAAATTAGTTATTTCGTAGGAAAATAAATGTACATGCATATAGGCATGCCAATATCAAGAGGTTTTGTTACAAACATTACTTCCAAATATTTAAATACGATCGCTTAGGCAATAAAAAATAAGTACATTTTTAGCAATAACGTATATTTAAAATGGGAGTATTATATACCAAATATAGCAACACAACGCCCAGGTTGGCCAATCTAACAGCTAGAGGTAAAATAACTGTGAACGTACTATAGTATGAAAGTGGCGCCCATTGATGAAAAGATAAAAGGGAGTCGATTGGCCTGGTATGGACATGTTATGCGGAGAGATGAGATGTATGTAGGTAAAAAAGTGATGAATATGCATGTAGAAGGACGAAAAGGGAGAGGACGGCCAAGGAAAAGATGGATGGACTGTGTAAGGATAGATATGAAAGAGAAAAGGGTAAATGATCGGATGACTGGTGACAGAGAAGTATGGAAGAGAAGGACATACTGCGCCGACCCCAAATAATTTGGGACCAGGGCAAGACAATGATGATGAGTGGAAGATACGCAAAAGAAGCTTTGCAAACACACAGGACAGGTTAGAAGTACCCTAAAAAGAAGAGTATGCATGAGGAATTTGATGGGAGTGAATGAAGCAAGAGATATATGTCAGGTTCATTGCAAATGGCATTCCGAAGTCTACCTACCCCTCCGGGGAACAGGTGTGCATGTATGCACCATCCTGTAGGAATTACAGGCAATCTCTTCTCAGTGTATGGTACGTTTATCTAAACACAATCTCTTTTCAAGACTTGTCGCATTCATCAGCTGTCGGTTTTGTGGACGATGTAACCGAAATCCTTCAATCCGGCTCGAAGGACCAAAATGTAAGTGACGACCTAAGTGATACGACTGCTGATACGTAAACTACACTTCAACCACTGGCCAGACGGTTTGTTTTAGGATGTGATGTCGAGTTTCTTCGTCTCTATCCATAAGTACTGTTTGCTTCATGTATAATAATATATATATATCAATGTCGCCTTTTGTGACACGAAATGCAATGGTGTGGTGACACTTTGGATACTTCGTCTGTCACCGTTTTTTATTTTATTATAGATTTATGGTTTTACATTTGTCTGGAAGACGCGTACGGTTCTTTCATATGGTCTTTCGGAACGGAAACACACGCGAAGTGATAGAAATCGTTGCAGAGCAACGCATATCGTTTTTAAGAAGACGAAAGTAACGAATTGTGGGATTCGTCAAATCAATATGAAAATGTTCCTTTACTGCCCAATTGACAAACAACGCGCAGCTAAAACTAAGAGCGCAAGAAGCTGACATTAAGCGCTATTACTTGGAGAGCGTAAAGGTGCACTAAGAAGGCATTACGCAAAATTCCCCTAGGATTTGGCAAAACGGTGAAATTTTAATAAAATGTGCCGGCGTAGCTGCGGCATTGCCCTAGTGTATTTTTTTTTAATAGAAAAAGAGAAATATATATGGTCTTTCGATTCAATGAAAGTCTCTGCTTCTCTTTCGATAAATGAGGGGGCCATTTCTACTCTTTTGCCCGCTGAGTTATTTCCACCAAAACACCTACTTCTTTACTCTCTACACCACTGTAGACTGGGAGATAATGGGTATGGCATTAAGACCGCCTGTATACGCTGTGTATATGAAGATTGAAATAAATAAAAATATATAAATACCTTAGAGGTACTCCAATCAGGTATGGGTCTCTCAACGGGCTCCTCATCCTCGTCGCTGTTGAGGTACTGGAACCCGTCCGCCATGTACACCGGCTCTAGCGCCGACCCGTGGCCTTTTAGAGGCGTGTGGACTAGAAATAATAATAGATTTGCTGATTAACGCCCAGTTTCATTATGAACTCTATCCATAGTATCCATGGTTTTGGAGATTCCAGATACATGTTTCATATATTTTGTATGGAGCTTCTGTCAAATGATTATCATCATTCAAAATTCTAATGTCACAGTTTTGATTTCACCAGTTCTTGTTTTATACTTCTAAGAGACAAGGGCAAAAGTGTTTCTTTTATGATCTTGCATAGATATTGGTAGTGTAGGACGCCCTCGGGCTAGGTGGAGTGACGATATATGCAAAGTGGCTGGCAGTGACTGGACACGTGGAGCCGAAGATTGGACACAGTGGCGTACCATCGGAGAGGCCTATATCCCAGCAGTGGACTCTTGCAGGCTGATGATGATGATAGATATTTAAATCTAAATATATGACACAAGAACATTTGACAAGTTTATATAAATCATTACTTACTTTTATCCTCCTTTCTCTGTTTCATTTTCTGTTTCTCCATGTACTCCTTTTGTCTCTTTTCAATCTCTTTCGTCATTATCAACGCTTCTTTTTTCGTCCTGTAAACAGAGAACAGTATATTTCCAGCCTCCTTTAGGTGAGAATTTTCAAAAATCCTTTCTTAGTGCTCCCCTACACTTCCTAAGGAACATAATAATATGTACAATCAAACAAGTCGGGGTGGACCAGTTTGAAAAATAATCCCTTGGCTCGCTCATAGAGTCAAAGCACACTAGAAACTGGTTTTGTATACGATGTCAATGTGCGTGTAAAGTAGCACTGGAAGCGACGATATCTTGCTGAGCGATTCTCGCCCTTATGGTGGTCTAGCGGGAAGTTGTTCGACTGTACATGTAAAATTTTAGCTTTTTCCGAACAGTAGTTTCGGCTGCGCGTTGTCTGTCAGTCAATCTTATACTAATATATAAAGCTGATGAGCTTGTTTGTTTGTTTGTTTGGTTGAACGCGCTAATCTCAGGAACTACTGGTCCGATTTGAAAAATTCTTTCAGTGTTAAATAGCCCATTTATTGAGGAAGGCTATAGACTATATAACATCACGCTATGAGCGACGGGAGCAGAGCAGTAGCCTTAAATAACGCGGGTGTAACCGCGGGCATCGTCTAGTTTTATATATTCAGACAGAAGCTAGTTTGACAGCATCGATATTTGGTTATTCGAGATTGCATGACTATGGAATTAAGTTAGCCGCGATAACGACCATTCGTTGTTGAGCGACTTCACAAAACGAATCAGTCATAAACGAGGATATCGTGACAATGCACATCTGAAACTTGACATGTATGTTCCTTGGAGAATAGGGGAACACCAAAAGGAGTATTTTTGGAAATTCCCCCTTTAATATTGGTACAAGAGAGGTCAAAGTTTATATTTAACTTTTTAGGAGGTCCATAGTAGAGCTCATCATATCAATAATAATGGCATGATGGCCTTCACTTTGATGGCCTAGAGAACAACTTTTTACGCCCTACTTTAAGGACTCAAGATCAAAGGAGGAAAGAAGTGACATTTACGCGGGCAAAGAAGTATAGCTCATAAATAAGTTACTTAGAAGCAAGAGAGATAATTATGTCAGGATCTTTGCAAATGGCGTTCCGTAGTCTCTGCCTACGCCTTGGGGCAACAGGCGTGATCCTATGTATGTATGTGTATAGATAACTTACGCGGCGGCTTCTTCCAACTGTTTCTTTCTCGCTTCATCAGCTCTCCTCTGTTCCTCGGCCAGACGTTGCTGTCTCGCTTGCTCTTCCGCGCGTCTACGTTCTTCCGTCTCGGCTACTTTACGAGCTAGCTCTTGCTTTTTCTGTAAACGAAATGTGAAGTGTTTGGGAGTGATTTTGGTAGACTATGTTTTATTGTAAGAGTAATTTTTTTGTAGATAGTTTTTATTGGTTTGCATAATTTGTATAATAAATTAATATTGCCACATATACAGGGTGTAAAAAGACCCTTAACGAAAACTGAAATTCCATGTTGTACCAATCACTACGAACATTTATTACTTCGGCACCATATCTGGAAAATTACTGGTTCAGGAGATATTGAGGCTCAAAGTTACCATACAACTTTTGTAATTAGATACAAAATCACTTTTAATTGCGGTTTAAACCTAGCATGATGTCCAAAACGAGTAGACTTCGGCTTGGTGATGGGTCTTGTGACATCCTGTATATAAACAAATTAGTTTAGAACTTAGCAGAATTTGCACTATTGGTTGACTATTGGCTGTGACATGTCCACTAAATTATAATACGTAATTTAATAATCTACCAAATACAAACAACACCATCTAGTCCCAAATTAAGCAGAATTTGTACTAGACAGTAGACAAACATACATAGGTACATGCATTTTTTGTAAAATTATACATAGAAATAACTAGTCCAAGACAAATATGTATGTTTACAAAAAACAAATTGCATATGTTAATATGGCAACAAAGCGTTATTGAAACTAGAAATGAGAAGTGAATGACAATTGTCTGCGATGTCAAAGAGCTCAGATGTTTACATAGAGGCGTATTTCCTATGGGCGCTCTGAAGACAAACTTTCTGTGACACAAATTGCCGCTTGGCGGCGTGGCAGTCGCGCTATGACAGCTGCCGCTACGAGAGCAAGAGAGACGAACGTTCCTCCTGTGTATCTTAACTACGAGAGCAAGAGAGACGAAGAACGACGCCAGCGCCGCCAACGGCGCCAACTACGAACTACACTGGCGACAGTCGCCACTTGGAATCAGCACACGAAATCCTTAAGAAATGCGCTTCTATGTAAATCTGTATTCAGTGGCGATATCTAATCGAATGCTATTTGATTATAGGCCCTGGGAGGTAACAGGGATAGAGTAAGGAGGATGATGATGTGCGGTACATACCCGTTCAGCCTCTTTGAGCCTCTCCAGCTTCCCCAGGTCCGCGTGCGCCTGTTTCTCCGATCGTTCCCTAGCGGCGGCCTCCATGGCGGCGCGTCTAGAACGTTCGGCCGCCTCCCGCGCCGCTGCCGCCGCCGCCATTTTCTCTTCGCGCTTTCTAAAACAAAATGGCGGGGATATAGTAACGTATAATGATATGATTAAAAAGTTGATGACATAGCTGTCCGGTAGTCAAGCTGAAGTAACAATGAGCAGAACACTTAAATTCAACAAAAAACTGTCAACATCCCGTGTCAACAGAGCTCTATACTGTGGTTCACCACTTTGCCTAGTTCGTATCGTTTCTCGCTACCTGACTGCCCACTGCCAACTTCCACTTTAAGACTTACAAAAATATCATTAACTAAAGATACGACGGTTCAGCAATAATACAATAACATACACGCATATCTATAATGTCGCATGTCCTTCAATGAGTGAAAGTACCATAGGCCCCAGCGCTTTCCTTCTTCTTTATCCCTCCTATTCTTTTTCCCATCCCAAAAGCCGGCAACGCATTTGTGACTCCTCTAGTATTACTTGTGTCCATGGGCAACAGTAATAGCTTATCATCAAACGACCCGTCTGATCGTCTGCCGCCTATCTATACTCTGTAGTATATACTAATAAAGCTGAAAAGTTTGCTTGTTTGTTTAAACACAGTAAACTCAAAGAATAGTGGTTCGATTTGAATAATTCCTTGTATTGGATAAACCATTTATGGATAAAGGCTATACGTATATAGATCACGCTATAAGCATCAGGAGCGGAGCAGTTGCCCTATGAATTTGGATTTGACTGCACCAAATTGTATACAGGGTGTCACAAGACCCATCACCATGCCGAAGTCTACACGTTATGGATTTTATTTATCCATGGGGTCATAGGGCATCTAAAGAACATATTGGCGGGGTATATGCACCGATATTGTACCTAATTAGAAAAATTCCATACTAACTTTAAGCCTCAATATCTCCTGAACCAGTAATTTCCCAGGTATGGTGCCGAAGTAAAAAATGTTCGTAGTGATTGGAACAACATGGTATTTCAGTTTTCGTTAAGGGTCTTTTAACACCCTGTATATCTTTCTTTTATGCCAGTAGTTAGCCGGGTCAGCTATTATTATTAGAAAGCTAACGGTCTTAGCATACGTGACGTGTTTTTCTCGTGGCGGATGGAACGGGACAATTTCTCGACATCATCGCATTTAAAATATAGCAATAATTACACGTGGCGAGAAACACGGACGGAATGGGACGGCAATAGATATGTTATAATATCATGCAGTGCACAGATAATATGATGTCTATTACCACAGATAATATATGTATATGTTAGTGTTGGTACATAAATAAGTAAAGCTCTATGTGAAACAAATTACAGCTATGTGTCTGAATACGATTTGGTACTAAATAATTTGAATATTTGTAAAGAAAATTATAATATGTTTGCTAAGCCCTTAACATACCTTTTATGCGCCTCTCTCTTAGCCTCCAACATGGCCTCCTTCTTCTTCCTGGCATCTTCCTTCTCTCTCCTGGCATCTTCCTTCTCTCTCTTCGCATCTTCCCTCTCTTTCTTCGCTTCTGCTTCCTCCCTAGCTTTGTTGATCCCGCTCAGTTTCGATGTAGAAGCTGGCACTGGTTTAGCAGTGGGGATGTTTGAACGGGGCTTTGTGGCTGAGCTTGATATCTGGAAATAATATTAATGTATATAAAAAGACTGGCTCCATAGTCCAGTGGATACCGTATGCATTTGCTAATCGGGCTATCCCGGTCGGGCCAAAGTGTTACTGGATTTTTCTGAATTCTCAGTAGCAGCACAGAGTCTGGCAATGTGGCCGGTAACGAGAATACTACAAATTTAATATAAAACATGGCGAAATGTGGATGTAATAGTACACCTCTGCCTAACCCTTCGAAGATACAGGCGTGAGTCTATAATTAAAAATATAAAAAGCATTTCTCTGTGTTCTTCGCAAATGTTACAATGCCAGAAATCTAGCCTTTGCTAGTCTGCAGCAGTCCATTCTTAACCCATTCATTGCCACTTATATTTTAAAAACATCACCTTGGTGCCACTTAATATTTTTATTGATTACAATAGAAAATACGTAATTAAATGAATTAAAAATAATAAAAAAAAATCAAAATAGAAAAACCCACCCAAAAATGGTAAACGCAACAAATGCGTCGGTGGCACTGCCACACGTAAGTGCCATTCAACACACCATTTGCGTTGACGTTTGAATAGTTTTATGCAACATCTTCTGGGAGACTTCTAATGCCCGATATGTCAATATACTTGCCGATGTATTCTTTATTCATACAATCTACGTTTATTTATAATTTATAGTATTAATATTCCGGTGCCGGTACTTTGATCGTAAACACGTATACTTGTCAGCTCCGACAATTTGTAAATTTAATAATATTTCCAAAATCACAAAAAAGTCAGTTCATCATTAAACCACGAAAATATATCGAAAATATCGCCACTTCAAATTAAGATGAAAACTTGGTGAAAAACAGTGCAAAAAGTGAAAAAGTGAAAAATAGCAACTTTAGCAAACATTTCTTAGTGTCAGAATACGAAACTACCTCCTAAAATAAAAAGTGATCAAAGGAAGTGTAAAATGGTCAAAATAGTCATAAAACCATCCAAAAAGATCTTTACTGCTATGCCAATGAACGCACCGTATCCGTGCATGTGATTTATTGTAACAATACACGATGAAACAGTGGAAAAAAAGGATAAAATTAAGAATATTGTTTATCTTTATCTGCCAATTCAAAAATATTCAATAAACAATCAATGAAACTTCAGTTATGCGAAAATTAAAATTGACCTTCACAGCACCAACCGTTTTTTCCTTGCCAAAACAAGAATGACAGTTCGAACCAAAATCTATATTTGGAAATTGTTTCTAGCCGTGAATATTGCCAAATATTTAAATAAATTTCTACCATTTTTATGTAATGCCATAAAACGTCCAACAGTACACTCAACGCATATGGGACGTTGGTGGCATGACGTCGTAATCTCGATCAACGCAAATGGTACGTTGGTGGCAATTAATGGGTTAAATATTTTCTATTTTAAATAAGTTTATAAAGAGGAATTAAGACTAGATAGTTCCTTATCCTAACCATGTTAAAGTATATTGTTAAAGATATAGTTAGGTAACTGAATTTAACTGTACTGACCTGTTTGCCATTGAAGATCATGTTGTTCATTTTGTTTAGAGTATCCACTGACAGTATCTGTTTCACTATCCTGTCTGGTGGCGTGTGCGTTTCTGTGTCTTCCACTATCTCCTCCGCCTACGAATAAATATGATTTTATATTTAAGACAGTTTTGTATAGGTTTCCATAATATTAAAAGATTTGGATTCTATTTGAAAAATATGTTTCCTACTTATAGCTTTTTTCCTTTTTCAAAGGATACCGAAAAGCAATAACACAGAATTTGTTTTAGAAAGACAACAAATAGCAATTATTTCTGTCAAGAGACTGGAAGTAATTAGTAATTAGGTTGTAGGAGATACTCATCATCATCAGCCTTTAACAAACCACTGCTGGACTAGGCCTCTCCTTTGAAAAGAGGAATTGGCCTACTATACCACGCTGGCCAAACAGGTTGGTATAGAGTTTGTATCAAGTTTTCCTTCTCTTACAGTGCTGTTCTCTGCATAATATGCTCCCTCTGTCGGCTCTTACGACACCCATGTGTGTGATATGCGGTAGTGACATTTCGTATTCTTAATCCGTCACCACACGGACTGTAGGAGATACTAACACTTTAAAATAATACCAAATAGATAGAACGGCTTTTCTGCGTAGATGTTCAACCTACAACTTTCTTCATAATGGGAACCAAAGTGACCAGACTATTTGTTCTAGCATAGCCTGTGAAACATGGAATTTATTTCAAGTAAATGAAAGCATTTTTTAATTACCTTTTTAGCCATGGCTCTGGTCTTGGTTCTAGTCACTCTAGAAGCCATCTCTTCAAATTGTTGAACCTTCTCTTTGACTGCAGATCTATAGGTTAAAATAAATATGTACATATTAAAACATTAAAGCCCCATTCACACTAAGAGTGGTTCCGCACTACGTCTGATCTGAATTAGTAAAAAGTAAAAATCATCATCATCTTCAGCCTCTATCAGTCCACTGCTGGACTAGGCCTCTCCTTTGAAAGGAGGAATTGGCCTACTATACCACGCTGGCCAAACGGGTTGGTATAGGGTTTGTTTCAAGTTTTCGGTCTCTTACAGTGCTGTTCTCTGTATAGTATGGTCCCTTTGTCGGCTCTTACGACACCCATGGAATGATATGGGTTGGTGACATTCCGTATTCTTAATCCATCACCACACGGATAAAAAGTAAAAATACAGTTCTAAAAATCACGCACTGAATTCAATGTGAAACTGAGTTGGATGTTGTATGTAATCATCATCCTCCTAGCATTATCCCATTTTCTACCTGGGGTCCGCTTACTAGTCTTAACAGGTTTTGGCTGAATATTAGCTTTTTCACAGAGTGACTGCCTGTCTGACCTCCGCAACCCGAAGGGATAGCGATATTCTATGGTTAAGGCTAGTGTCAGTTTATTTAGAAGATACTTACTGTCTCCCTATTACGATTGTCAAAGATCTTCATGACAGCCGGGACCGACGGCTTAACGTGCTCTCCGAGGCACGGAACAAGCGATAACTAACAATTCAATACGCACATAACTCCGAAAAGTCATTGGTGCGTGCCGTGGATTCGAACCCGATACCTTTTGCAGTACAGTCTGTTGGTATCTCCACTAGGCTATCGCTGCCTTTAGATGTAGTGCGTAATATACAATAGAAATAGTTCTAAGACTACATTGGACGGTATTTTCAAGGGTTAGGATCGGACGTAGTGCAAAACCATAGTGTTTTTTCGATCCGTCTAAACAAATGGATAAGCGGCTGGCAGTACAATTTGTATAACACTTCACATTTAGGCAGTGGTCCGACCGCCGGCGAGAAATCGACAATCGAATAGACAATAGACAATATTAAAGGTAGTAGAGCCTTGCTGATTTCAGCATGAATGGGCCGGCTCGACCGGGGAAGTACTACCCTCTCACAGAAAATCGACGTAAAGTAACAGTACCTAAACTGTTGCGTTTCGCTCGGTGAGTGAGAGTGCCGGAGGCCCTATCCCCTTTTCCTTCTCCCTCAACCCACTCCTCATCCTATTCCTTTTCCCAACCTCAAGGGGCGGCAACGCACTGGTGACTCTTATGGTGTTGCTTGTGTCCATGGGTGGCGGTAATTGCTTACCATCAGGTGATCCGTCTGCTTGTTTGCCGCCTTATACCATAAAAAAATAAATAAAAAAAACGGCGATTTTTTTTCTCAAGAAACGTACAATAGATATACATTCCGTGTCAACAAAAGAGATGCATATAATAATAGTTGATCGCTGACTGTTTACACTGCCAGCGAGGACTCGCTTCAGCTGCTGAGCGACAAGAGCTATCAAATATAATACTCGCTCAGCGATACTCGTTCAGCGATGCTCGCTTGATCATTTCTGTACAGTGCGGGCAAGTGGCGCGAGTAATCGCTCGTCGACTTGCACACTCGCTTATAGCCCGGCGACAAAACTATCGAAACTAACACTCGCTTCCCGTTGATCGCTAACTCGTTTATAGCTTCTAGTTCTACTCGTTTCTCGTTCATCGCCGGCGGTAGGACCACTGCCTTACACGGATTCGAGAAAAGTCGGCCTCATAGGTGAAAATATACGTGTACACAATTCTAATGTGGTGTTACTTACGTGGGTTGTGGTTTAGGGGGTTCCTGTTTAGGAGGAGTGTGCATATCGCTGTCATCTGTGAGCAACGAGTTGTCGTCTGTAATATTCTCCGTTCTTTGATCTGAAATAAATTAAATACATACAAGATATTGTTTAGACTCACGCCTACATCCCCGATGGGGTAGGCAGAGGTGTAATATTAGGGTTGAGCTACACCTATCAGCACCGCATCGCACTTTCTTATGCTTCTATCCTTTTCTGTCACTTAGGACCGTCATTTACTAGAGCGAGAAAGAGAGACGGAACGCTTCAGCACGCCGCGGAATAGAAAAGGCGATCGTGTTCCCTCTCTCTTTCTCACTCTAGTATATGACGGTCCTAAGTGACAGAAAAGGATAGAAGCATTGGAAAGTGCGATGCGGTGCTGGTAGGTGTAACTCAACCCTTATATCCACATTTCGCCATGTAATTAATTATTAGGTCCAACGTGAGTCTGTTGTCATTACCGAGCACATTACCATCCTCTGTGCTGCCTACAGAGAATTCTGAAAACCACTTTTGCCCGACCCGGGACTCGAACCCAGGGCTTCCGACCAGTCAACACTATCCACTGGACAAAAAGTTACCAGGATTATGAATTTTCTTGTAAAGACAACTGCCGTGCAGTGAAATCGTAGGAAGCAGCTAGTCGATTTAATAAATATTATTACCTTTTTCAAGCACAACAGTTGCATCCATTATCGCGTTCTGTGGTTTGCTCAGCACTATGGTCTCTCTGGTACACGCTTCTATCACAACAGTTTCGTTCATGGCTCGCTGAAATTACACAATATTCGTTACTAAATCACATGTACTAAGTAGGCAATGGTTTATTTTAATGTAACATCTTTCTAAAACGCTTTTATTAGCTTTGGTTGTATTTTATACTAATACTAGATGATGCCCGCGGTAACACCTGCGTTATTTAAGACTACAGCTCCGCTCCCGTGGCTCATGGAGTCATGGCGTGATGTTATCTATCCTATAGCCTTCCTCGATAAATGACCTATCTAACACTGAAAGAATTTACATACCGGACTGGTAGTTCCTAATCTCAGGATCTACTGGTCAGATTTGAAAAATTCTTTCACTGTTATATCGAGGAAGGCTATAGGATATATAACATCACGCTATGAGCGACGGGAGCTGAGCAGTAGCCATAAATAACGCGGCTGTAACCGCGCGCTCATCTAGTGTATCTAAACTCAGTAACTATGAACACGATTTTGATACGTCGGATTAATTTGAAATTTTGCATTCAAACTAAAAAAAACAAAAATAAATTAAAATTAATAAGTGAATTTTAATCAGGACGAGTGTAAATTAAAAAAATGTATTGCAAAGTATAAAAAAGCGTGCGGTGCTTTTTAAGTGTTCTATCGTAACTATACACCCCACGCTTTCAGAAAAGAAGAAAGACATAAAAATACTCACAACATTTTTAGGCGTAACCGGAGCATGGTTATACACTCCATTAGGCAACACCATTGTCTTATCCATATCATTGGCTTTACCCAGCACTCTGGTCTTATCCATAGCATCTATATCATCCATGGTGTTACCAATAGTTTCATGGACAATGTCTATGGTTTTATCGTTGTGTTTCTTGGTGTCTTTTGCTGGTTGGGATATAATTGGGGATGAGACTTGGGATGCGGGTTCTTCTTTGGGTGCAACTTCTGGAGTGGGTTCTGCGGTTTTCTCACTGAAAATAATTTGGGAGATTAATTTACATTTAACTTCATGTTTATGATGGTATCTATAAAACAACATTCTCTGAAAGAAATAAAATTAAAAGTATTTAAAAAAAAATTAGAAAAAGCAGTGAAAGATGTTTGAGGCTGTGAGCGTGTTGATGTTTTTTTATTTTCAATCGCGATTTTTGTAACGACTAAAAAAATATGCATTTGAAACCCATAACATAAGCATAATTAAGTGTGCAAAACGTGAAAAGTTCTTTTTTTTTACTTTTTAACGTAATGGCAATAGTATCGTCAAATAAGATTTTATTTGAATACATAAGTAAAGCAATATAACTTACGCAGCTTTTTGAGCTCTTCTCGTCCTCTTTGGCCGAGGTTTTTCAGCAGGCGACGCTAAAAGGAAAGAAAAATTAAATAATAAAAAAGAAGGTTATTTACATTACAATCTATGATATTTTCTTTTTTTTTTTTTTTAAATACGACGCTCGCACTATAAAGTACACCTGAGTACCTTATATATGACTAGAGGATGCTCGCGGTTACACCCGCGTTATTTAAGGCTACTGCTCCGCTCCCCTTATAGCGTGATGTTATATGTATGTATATCCTATAGCCTTCCTCGATAAATGGGCTATCTAACATTGAAAGAATTTTTGAAATCGGTCCAGTAGTTCCTGAGATTAGCGCGTTCAGCCAAACAAACAGACAAACAAACTCTTCAGCTTTATATATTAGTATAAGATAAGATATACAAATGAATCGCTGAATGTGTTGCTAAGCGCAAATCTCGAGAGCAGCTGAACCGATTTCGCTAATTCTTCTTTTATAACATTCCTTGAAGTACGAGGAAGGTTCTTATGGGGAGAAAAAAAAATCGACTGTTAGGTGGTACGAAGTTAGGTTGGAGAGAAAAATTAAAAAAGAAATCGACTGTTAGTCGGTACGAAGTTCGCCGGGTCAGCTAGAAGAAAATAATATTAATACAAATTAAGTGCAAGCATGGTCATAATAGTTATTTTTAAGTAAAGTTCATACCTGGACCATTCTCAACAGGCGTTTGTGCGGTCTCGGTTTCTGGTTCAGGAGTAGGAGCCGCCGAAACTTTCTGTAAGTAATAAAATATATCAGCTCTGCAATCTACGGGGATAAAACAGATAAGTAGTTTTATTTTTGTAAAGCAAATTAAATTCTCTCTCACGCCTTTTATCCCCGAAGGGGTAGGCAGAGGTGTAATATTACACCCACATTTCGCCATGAATTTTTAGTCTCACGTAATAGGGGGCGAGCCTATTGCTGTTACCAGGCACATCACCAGACTCCGTGCTGCTACTGAGAATTCAGAGAAACCCAGTAACACTTTTGAACGACCCGGGAATCGAACCCGGGACCTCCGATCAGCAGTCGCATACGCTATCCACTGGACCACGGAGGCAGTCCAAAAATTAAAAATAAATGTACTTATATAGGTAGCATCAGTTGCTTATAACTAATACATACACAAACACTAACGACATCTAACGGACCTTATTACGGTTCTAGCGTTATTCTAGTTACATCCGAGACATTGTTGCATACCCTGCAATGATTGTCAAAGACAAGAATTTTTTGTTGCATACATAGAAGCGCAGTTCTTAAGGATTTCGTGTGCCGATTCCAAATGGGTACTGTCTCCAGTTTAGTTCGTAGTTGGCGCCGTTGACGTAGCTGGCGTCGTAATCCGTCTCTCTCGCTCTCGTAGTTCAGATACACTGGAGGAGAGATAGACAGCTGTCGCAGCGCGACTGCCACGCCGCCAAGCGGCAATTTGAGTCGCAGAAAGTTTGTCTTCAAAGCGCCCATATGAAATGCGCCTCTATGTAAATATCTGAACTCTTTGCCTATACCAAGACAAACATCCATGTTCACGAATACAAAAATGTCAAACACTTGAGCGGAAATCGATCCTGCGAACTTTCAGTGTGACAGTCGCTTACGCTCCCACTAGGCCATTCCGTTGTTATAATAATAAGATACCATGTACCTTCTTAGCTCTAGTCCGTTTAGGTCTAGGTTCCGGCGCTTGTGTCTGTGGCTCGTCGGGTTCCTGTGTCTGGTCTCTGGTCTGTCTGGTGGAACGGGAACTGGCGCGGGTGGATCGAGACGAAGGTGCCGCTAGAACAAGTTATATGTTTTTAAAATACATTACATTTTAATACATTATCTAAACATATAAATATATATATGTTTAATCCTAAAACGTCCAACTGAGAAAAATTTCAGTTGCAGGTGGCAAAATTGTCATGATAGGCTCCAGAAAATCGTTTCGCATTGCCCAACCCCATACCTGGGGTTCCAAATCATGCCCTAACCAAGTTTGAACTTGATAATATACACGTTTGAAATGTTGATGAGCAGCTGCACTTGTTGGTGGAATATTTGAAAGCTGCACAGGTTTATTAAGTTTTGTAGACTTGACGTAATGCATATAACGAATATGATCGAGACTTAATTATTTTTTAATTTTAGGAAACGGTTATCAGTTTTATTGAATAGATATAGATTTAATTCATGAAGAAAATGATAAAATATAATAGTTAATAAAAATTGACAAATATTTATAATCATTGATTTATCTATAGTTCATTAACTAGCGCGTTTTCGACCGGATGCACCGGTTGACCTGAAGTGATGCTGTGACTGAGCGCTCTCCGCCCTCTATCTCGCAAACGGTTCACCGTATGAAAATTTTTCTTCAACAAAATTTGTAGAGAATTTTGTATTCTACAATATTGATAATTAATACAAATAGCAAAAAACCCATAGGAAATGAGATATTTCCAAAAAGAGCGCAAAAAAACGATTTTTGTGACCTTTGACCTTGAAATTTAATAGTTGCGTACACCCTAGCCCTACAATATGTAGGTTTTGAGACAACTTTCAGGGTGTCAATATACAAGTATTTACAGATTTACAGCTGGGTATCTCGAATTCCGAGATTCTTACCTAATTTAAGCTTAAATGACTGGACTAAAATTGTAGTGTGTGCAAGTACATATAGTTAAGTTTTAGTAAATAATAAAAGTTTTTATTACCGGGTGCGGGCGCGGGCGCAGCGTCAGTTTGTTTCTTATTTCTGGTGTTCCGTTTGCCCGATGTCTCTTCTTCGACGTTTTCTTCGGCCGGTTTCTCTTTAGGAGGCGCTTTAGTGCGTGGTTCTGATGGACAAACAGATTGACGAATTTTGTATAAACTATAACTTAAATTTATTTATAAGATCAGAATTGTAAATGTACACTATTTTGGAAATAAATTTATTATTATTATAGTGTTTCTCTACCATGCGTACTTTTCTAACATATGGTGTTAAAAAAGTACACGGCTCTTTGGCAGGCGTACACGGAGACATAGGTCCAACACACAGAGGGCCTTTGAGAGTTTTAATCTAGAATGTAATGGGGCACCTACTGAGGAGCCTCTATAACTGCACTATGAAGTACAGCCACGGATTAGCCGCAGCAGGTATAGGACTATTGCTACTTCTATGGATAGTAATATTTCTGGGCTATTGGGATGGATGTTTGATGAATCAATATACGTGAACACTATATTATTTATAGTGAGTATTTTATTGATTAAATAAGAATGCTCACAAATCAAATCATTAAAAGGCAAGTGCTTTAAAATTAAAATGTTTCTTGCACGCACTTGGTGTTCCTGATTTATGTATATGATAGATTATTTTTCAATCATTGTGGCTTTATTATGGTATAATTACATCTTTGTAACAAGAATAAAATTGATAACTGAATACGATCCTGAAATCCATCCAATGACTTACAAAATACCCTGCATATAATCCTCTTAGCGTTATCCCAGTTTCTTGATCTGGATGTAAATGTGAATATTAGCTTTTCCACAGAGCGACTGCCTGTCTGACCTCCGCAACCCAAAGGGATAGCGATATTCCATGGTTTAAACTAGTGTCAGTTTATTTAGTAGGTACTAACGCCCTGTAACGACTGTCAAAGATCTTCATGACAACCGGGACCGACGGCTTAACGTGCTCTCCGAGGCACGGGATAAGCGATAATTAACAATTCAATACACACATAACTGCGAAAAGTCATTGGTGCGCGCCGTGGATTCGAACCTGATACCCTCTGCATAGCAGTCTGTTGGTATATCCACTCGGCTATCACTGCCTAGTTCAAAACACCCTGCATAACAATTAATAGGTGACTTACTAGGTACAGGTGCCATAGGCGGCGGCATTGCAAGGTCGTCCTTAGTTGGTTCCTGTTTGACCTCAATGTTGAGCGGCAGTGAATCCGTATCCATTGTTTCGGGCTCTGGTGGAAGTGACATTTTCTCTTGCTTGACTGTACAGAAAAAAAAATTGTGAAGTCGGGTTTTTAATTTCAGAACAAATGACGTAAGACTGAACAACAAAATATACAGGGTGTAAAAAGACCCTTAACGAAAACTGAAATCCCGTGTTGTACCAATCACTACGAACATTTTTTACTTTGGCACCATACCTGGGAAAATACTGGTTCAGGAGATATTGAGGCTCAAAGTTAGTATGGATTTCTAATTGGGTACAAAATCGATGCATTTACCCCGCCAATATGTTCTTTACATGCCCTATAACGCCATGAATAAGTAGGTATTTCGAGCATTACACGCGCGCGCTTTTAATTGCGGTTTAAAAAATGTGAAAACTCAAAAAAACAATTCGTTTGCTTGGTATTATTTTTGGTTAGTATGTCTTGGCATGATGTCCACAACGAGTAGATTTCGGCTTGGTGATGGGTCTTGTTACACCCTGTATAAGGCAAGACAAGCGTGAACAGGACCTGAGGAAGGGAAAGACTTAGTCGGACAATCTCTGACCAGATTGGAGACGAGAGATCTTTCATGGGTGTTAATAATGTCCGTTAATTGTATGTTTGTAAAGTCCCCCGCGACACAGAATTTAGATATATATTGCGTACCTTTAAGAAAAAATAAAGAAAACTCAAAAAAAGGACATGTTAGAAGAAGAAGAGAAATTTGATGAGAGTGAATGAAGCAAGAGATATGTCGGATCGTAGCAAATGGCGGGCCATAATCTCTGCTTAGCCCTTTAAGAACAGGCGTGAGTCTATCTATAAATAAGTATAAACAAATATGGCCAGTTACAATGTCTGATAAGTTTCAAATAAATCTTTCAGCTAAGTTACAAACCTTTACTGCTACGCCATTTGTGCGGTGTTGAAGTACTACACTGAATTGTTTGACCCATGGATATCACTTAAGTATGTAATTATTAAATCAATATCAGATACTTCAGGCAATACCAAAAACAAATATTAAAATGATTTGTGGGACTTCGGAAAACACTTTCTCTTGCAAGAGAACAGAAGACAAATGACAATAATATTCTAGTATTTCATAGATAATTATTTCCAATTAGAAATATTTGCCATTATAGTACACAATTGAATACCTGTGCTATGAAACAATAACAGTAAGAATGTACGGAATTTGAAGTATTTAAATCTGTTTAATAATTATATAAACGGCTCACTATCTCGTGACTTCTTTTAGATGTATGTTTAACCCATAACTGCAGGAATTCTTAAATAGGGACAGTACAGATTTTTCTTTAAGTTGACAAATGTATATTATGTTCCCCATTCACCCGGTTTCCGCGACCCAACAAGATTGTAGGTTTACCTTGCCTAGCACCCTGCTGCATTGTCCAGTACGTGGCCACCACTTAAGACCACCTTTCTGACTCAACAGCCTATTGGTTCTTTGAGCTAAGCGCCCCAACCAGTCAGCTTGATCATTCCGAGTGCTACAATACTGGTAAAATGTTAATTTGTTTTTTAACTTACTCTGAACGTTAGGTACTGGTTCTGAATTCTCTTTGTCGTCTTCATTGCGTCGTCTTGCTGTAGATTTCTTGTCATTGTCCTCTCGTCTCATTTTCTGTGCTAGGTTAACGTTCACCTGCGAATATTGTTGTTACCGTGAGTACTACATATGCAATGCTAAGGCTAGTCATGACCTTGGAACTTCTAATACCAATTAGGGCTAGGTTCACCTCTACTTCATAGTGACCAGCCCGCTTTCCCAGTGTTGCTGATGGCACTGTTATAATTTCAATATAATAAAGTGCAAGTGAAGATGAGCTCAATATAAGATAGGCCTCAGCCTAGCTTATCTGCTAGTAATAGAAAAATAATATTTTTATAGAACATTCTGGTCCACATTGCATAGAAAAAAATCATTAATAGTAGTAATTTTATCAAAATTTTGTGGTGGTGGAAACATTTAAAAAGCTTTAAGCCCCTCAAGTTATTGAATTCAGACAAAATCCTTAAACCAATGCAGTAGACATGTTCTGATTTGCAAATAATGATTCTTTAATTCTAAATAAAGACTACTTCTATATAATATTAGTACAGTTGTATTTAAATAAATGGGGGGTCACTAGCCAGAATTATCAACAACACATCCAATGTGCCACCTGCATGGTATTTACCTGTTTACTAATAATACTCTGTGCTTTAACAGAAGCATTGCGCTTCTGTCTCTTATCTTGCTCCGGGCTGGAAATACCGTCCACTTCATCTTTGCTTCGTTTCTTGGACGCTCTGCGAGGATTGCTACTACTGCTTGCAGCAGAACTATTACCGCTTGCGTTATCTGATTGAGTGTCTGATACTTTTGTTGCGTCATCTGAAAATTAAGGTAAAATATGAAGAATGATAATCATAGGTGCTGTTCCCACTTGCGTTATCTGATTGAGTGTCTGATACTTTTGTTGCGTCACCTGAAAATTAAGGTCAAGTATGAAGAATGATGATCAGAGTTGTATGGCGGTAATTGATTACCACCAGGCCAAGGACATGACACTCTTCTAATGTTTATCTACACTAATATTATAAAGAGGAAAATTTTGTATTTTTGTTTGTTTGTTTGAAATGGATAAACTCAAAAACGACTGGACCGATTTTAAAAAATCTTTCACCGTTAGAAAGCTACATTATCTTCAAGTAACATAGGCTATATTTATTTCTGAAAAAATAGGGGTCCGTAAGATATTTGGGTTTTTAGGGTACACAAAGTTGTTCCCTCAGGATGGGCGTGAAACCGCGGGAAACGGCTAGTACTTGTTTATTTTCAATATTTAATAATTTCCAACTTTTTTTAAAGAAATCATTTATTTCTATCAGACGAAAGACATGAACAGAAGACAACATGAAAAAAAAAGATTACAATATATCAGTCTAAATCTGTACACTCCTGTTGTCTGCATAAAACAATAACTTACAGAAGCTTCACTTTTCAAACCAATTTATTGAAATTGCAACTCTTGGTACTAAGCAATAAAGTTCAATTCAGCTCGCATAAGCACTCAGTGCCTAATGCGATATTAACCTAACAGTTCCCGTTCTTTACTAACACATAACGCTGTCGCTGTCTGGCGCGCTAGGGTTGTCGACTTGGCGCTGCTACTATATTTATTCATCGTCTATCTACCAACTTGACCACGTACCTAATAATAAATAATTATCCTATAAGTATCCTATCCCACTATTTGAGCTAGTAGAACAAAAGCACAAAAATTCTGGTCGTTTACATTTTTACTATACAAATTCTTAGTTATTTCCTAAACGCGTGGACCGATTTACATGATTCAAACAGATAAAATGGTTTTTGAACTAGATCTTTAATTTGACACCATAATCGTTGAGATATCTCAACAAACAATTTTCAAGTTGCTTTCGACACACAGTTAATTAAGCAATACTAAGCTAATTAGACTTGTGATGATACATTTTTGTTGTTAAAGGCGTTTAAGTATATAATTTGAAGTGTATGAACACGGCGCGTGAGAATACGGAGCGGTGCCACTCGTTGCGTGACGTCTAACGTGAGCGGCGCGCGGCAACCTACTATATCAAACCATGTCGACATGGTCGGCCGAGGTACTTGTAAGTTTGTACCTAAAATGCGAAGTGCGCCCGGCCTGATAAAACTTTCTTTTTTCATACACTTCATAATTTGTTGGGGTTCAATGACAGTTCAACTGGCCCCAGGCCTCCATGAGTGTCAAGTGATGTTACAGTTAGTTGTGGGTTTGATTCCCACCCTGAAAAAATCTTTAAGTGATGAGTATGATTATTTGTGGCATCATGTTGTTTATCACCATCATCAGCCCTATACTGTCCCACTGCTGGGCACGGGCCCCTTCTCACTATGAGAAGGATAAGGTAAGTCCACCATGCTGGCCAAGTGCGGGTTGGCAGGCTTCACATGTCTTTCAAGAACATTGTGGAGAACTCTCGGACATGCAGGTTTCCTCACAATGTTTTCCTTCACCGTTTAGCAAGCGATAATAAAATTTTATATGCACATAACTTTGAGAAAAGTCATTGGGTGTGCACCGTGGATTCAAACCCGAGACCCTCTGCATAGCAGTCTGTCGGTCTCTCCACTAGGTTATCGCTGCCACCACCACAATGTTGTTTATAATATGTATAAATTTAAGAACATGTAAGTATGTTTATCAGTTATCTAGTTGCCATAGCTCTGCTTAGCTTGGGATAAGTTGACATTGTATCAGAGGTCCTAGTATATCATATTGTTAGACCTATTGAAATATAATGGGATTCGGTTTCTAGTTCTATGATTCTTTTATAGTTATTCTAAACCTGAAAGCAACACCCAATCATGTATAAACATGAAGCACTATAACCTGTTTCTATCATACACACTGTCAATAAAAACCACTGCCCAACAAGAATTCAAGGATAATATCTAACAGGAAATGATTTTGAAATGTACAAATATGTTACAGAACTCATATGCAAGAGAACATAATGTTTGAGAGAAAATACGAGCTTTTGATAATAATTTGGTTGAATTAGAATAAAACAATACAATCCCATGCAATTCTAATTACATGTGCAATGAAAACATAATAATTATGTTCAATAGATGATTCAAGATTCTAAAACTAGGTACACAAAAAGTGTTCGTTTGAAGGAAGCAATAAAGCTGCTGTTGAGTCCAAACTTCGCGCGTTAACAAGGCATTTGAATGAAATCCTAGACCTACGTTTATGCCTGATTTACATTAAAAAACTATGTTATGAATGCGTATTTTGTGGTTTATTAATTACAAATTTTATTTTACCTTCATCTTCATGAATACTCTGAAGGGTCGTCATTGGAGTTTTGTCTTTTTGGGCCTTCTCCCGCGCCTTGCTCCGTCCATTTTGAAACTCTTCCTCGAATTTATCAAAACAATCGTACGCGGCCTGTAAACCACAATATTGACAACTTACTAACACTCTTTAGAACACTAAAAACTCCAGCAAACCACTTCAAATGAACATAAAACACTAGAAACTAATTATTTACTGAACTATTGGAAAACAGACACAAGGCATCACTTGTCACCAAATTTTAACTTTTATTCATTTACCTTGAGGTCATCATTAAAGTTCTTTGTAAAAGCATTAGTTATCTCATTGATTTTTGGCAGTAACTCATTAAAAATTGACATATTGGAATATAAAACTCCACTTTTTAAAAAGTTTTGCAAGTTTGACAAACGCCATAAAACACTACACGATCGAAAACCGTTTGAAATTGAAACGACGGTTTGCCAACATTCCGGCGTTGAACATAGCAACCGTTGTAGGTTGCGTTCCAATTTAAGACTAGACCATAGTGTAATTAAAAATAAACAGCTGCTCGAGTACCCTAAATTCACATCCTAAATTAAATAAATGGACAGCAAAAATAATAAAATATTCATAATTAATGCATTTGTATTATAATCATATTTATAAAATTACATGTCCTTACTTAACTCACCAAATTGGGATTTTTTATACTCCTTTTTTATACCTGAAAGGGGTAAAATGGCGCTTTAATGATTAGGGTGGGCAAAGCCATCTTTTCATGGACAAATGACGCGAGTGAAACCCCGGGCAAAAACTAGTAATGAAATAATATTATTTGGTAAAAGGCACAGGATTCGAATTACACTCGTTGCAATAGGTAATCAGTTATGTACATTGTACAGCTCTCAGTATAACAACGTATTTTATTGGATAATAAAAGCTTATGAAATTTTTATTAGCACTTTGGAATCGTGTTTAACGTCAGAAAAAATACGATCTACGGCGGGCGTCGAGGTGTACGTAAAAATATAATGGCGACATTGTTGACAAAATCTTTGATGTTAGATTTCATGCGAAGTGTTCGGTTTTATGTCAGAAAAATAGATATAAAAGGAACATGCCAGTTTATCTTTGTCTTGTAATCAGGTAGATTAGATATTATAGATAGTAGGAGAGCTGGCATCAATTTTAGGTTGGTATTTGAGGCAAGCTGTAAACTTGCCTCATACCTCTCTTCTATTATACTCGTACCCCAACACGGAACTGCAGACCTGGCTGGCGAGTAGCGGGGCTATAGATACCTTTTAATTTTTTTCTTACTTATAAAAATGTATTTGAGGCTTATTTGAGGCAACGTGCAATTGGGATATTATAATAGGAGAGGTATGATGAAGTTTTCAGCTCGCCTCAAATACTTAGCCAAAATTGATGCCAGCTCTCGGACTAAGATATATTAAAGTATAGGTTGTTTATGAGACGCAAGATGAAATATTACGTTACTACAGTGGCGTAGCTAGCTTGGGTGGCACCCGGGGCGGAAGTTGACGGATGACCTTTGTTTTTTTTTTAGGCGATACCTAACATTTCCGTGCTAACTCTCGTAGTGCTGAGCTAATATGTTGTTTTATATTTTTGTACATTATTCTGAATGGCTGGCACCTCAAAAAGGGTGGCACCCGGGGCGGACCCCCCTGTCGCTCCCCCATTCCTACGTCACTGCGTTACTAGCCAGCCTTTGAGAAATGGATTTATTGTTTAGAAACTAGGTAGTTGTAAACTGCAATGTTCACAAAACAAAAAAAACTAGTTTTTAAATTGTTTATACGAATAATAACATCTATATGTACATACAATAAGTTTATTATACGATATAATCTAGATAATATTAACATTAGATATCATATATACCTACATTTTAATCTAGATAATATTAACATTAGATATCATATATACCCTTTTTTCCGTGTGGTTGACGGCATAGAATACAAGTGTCACCACCCCCTATCTTCCCGTGGGTGTCGTAAGAGGCGACTAAGGGATAACACGATGCAAATACCATCTTTGCGTAGAGACGGAAAACTCGACATCAAACCCTATACGACTGCCTCGTTGGTCTCGCGGCATAAATGTGCGCGTGGGATCGGGAGGTCCCGGGTTCGATTCCTGGGTCGGGCAGTGTTATTGGGTTTTTCTGTCACGAAATTCTCAGTAGCAGCACGGAGTCTGGAAATGTGCCCGGTACGGCAATAGGCTCGCCCCTTATTACGTGGGACTAAAGTATATCTGGCGAAGAGTGGGTGTAGAAATACACCTCTGCCTACCCCTTCGGGGATAAAAGGCGTGACGATATATATGTATGTGTATGTATATACCTACATCAAGTTTTCAGCTCGCCTCAAATACCTAGCCAAAATTTATGCCAGCTCGCAGACTAAGATATATTAAAGTATAGATTGTTTATGAGACGCAAGATGAAATGTTACGTTACCAGCCAGCCTTTGAGACATGGATTTATTATTTAGAAATAGCGGTACCTACACTGCAATGTTCACAAAACAACAAAACTAGATTTTAAATTCTATATACGAGTAATAAAATGTATATGTACATAAAATAATTTATTGTACGATATAATCTAGACAATATAACATTACATATCATAATTATATACCTACATACAATACACATTAAGAAGTAAGAAGTAACAGTACTATATCGATGGAATGGAATATGTACTGACAAATGTTAGTGCTTCCTAAATCCTAACATTTATCACTACATAGTATAAAACAAAGCCTGTCTTCTGTCTGTCTGTCTCTATGTTTAAAATCTATCCTCGATCCTCTATCTTTAAAACTACGCAACGGATTTTAATGCGGTTTTTTGAATAGATAGAATGATTCAAGAGGAAGGTTTATATGCACTCGTGCGAAGTCGGGGCGAGTGGCTAGTTATTGATAATTTAATTTTGTTAACTCATACAAATTTCGTTTCAATTCTGAATTTATTTGGAATATAATAATAGGGCTTAATAAGTGGTGGTGAAACTAAACCTTGTCGCCGTCGCTCGTCGCCGCATTTCTAGCCGCATTTAGTAGTAGTGATCTGTGGATGATCTGTGGTCGCCGCGACAATGCATGACAACTAATACCAACATAACAACTTGTATGAAGTATTTCTGAATATGATTACGAGATGGCGTTTTAATACATTTAGTGTAGTTAGTTTTACTCTCGGCGCTTGTATGTAAGGGAACCTGTTGTACCTTGGATACATTTTTTGTTTTTGATTATTTAGTCAAAAATTACTATAGTATGATGCATTTTACGTATTACATCATGTTTAGTGGTTATTTATGAACAAAAGTGCTAATTTTAAACTAAGGTAAAATAATAAATCATGTGACATTTAGCCTTTTGAAAAAAAAAAGGAATTGGGACCACGGTACAACACCCCTGTTGTACCATGGACCTATGTATGTTGTACTATGGACCTTTTATTATCAACAGTATTTATATTGCAAATATTTATTAAATCTTGTATTAAAGTTGTTAACATTTATTAATAAAACAAATCAAACAGCATAACAAATTACTTAGCAATTATAAAACATTATATTAATTAACATTCATAGTTCTATGAGATCTTTAATCACTCTTTATCTCGATCCCAACTTTCGGGATATTTAATATTGTTTGACTTGGCAAATTTATACGCCAATTTCATCAGACTTCTTATTGTCAAGCCGTATCGTAGTTGAGAAGCTTTTTTAATATACCCTAGTAATAAGAGTTCTTCATTATCTGAAAATACTTTGTGACTTGCAAGTTTAGAATTTAAATGAAATGGCTGGGTAGGATAATTTTCTTTTTTCAAATGACGTGTCAGCGTAGTTTTTGATAAATTATAAGTCTTAGCTGCACTGTAAACTGTTAATTTACTCTCTTTTATAAGAGCTACAGCCTCCATTATTTTCTCATAATTTGGCGGTGGCCTCGTGCTTCCCGTTTTACTTCGTGGCATTTTTGTATGTGAGAGGTATTTTTGTATTTTCAAGAAGATCAACAACCTGTTAACAAATTAATCTATTTTATTACACTGTAAATACGTTTTTTTTATATAATAAGATCAATACATGCATAGGTCCACGGTTCAAAGTGTTGTACCATGGACCTATCCATGGTACAACTGCTTTTTTAGGTCCAAGGTACAACACCCTACCAAATTTTAAAATAACTGTTTATTTTAATTCGTAGGTTAGGAATTGAAAATGGTTTAACACTCAATTACACGGCTAAATAAGTAATGAAACATTAACAAAAAAGATAAATACACTTTTTAACAACGGAAACAAGTTATTTATAAAAGAAATACACTAAAAAAACTTACTATTAGGGTCACAAATTCGTTTTAGTCTCATTCTGCCAGAACTCGCACGACTTCAACTGTCAAACTTAGTTATAAATGACAGTTCACAGATGACGCATGAATCAGTGTTACCAGTATTTCAAAATAAATCCGTTAAATAAGTTTTTTGCTGTTAGGACCACAGTACAACAGGGTCCACAGTACAACAGTTTCCCCTATATGCGCTATAATAATTTTATTGTCCTCAAAGAGTAAAGTAATATAATTGTCCCTGTCAACCTGGACGCGCACAAAAGATTTTATTTTATAGAAATATGCTCATATTATAATAATATGCTATGATTATATTGGTTGTCTGGAAGAAATCGCATTTTGCGTTATGACCGCCCTTGTACCACTGGTTTTAAGTTCTTTATAACTCATCACACAGACTCATCACTATACTCTTGTACAGAGACAGCAGATTATTTTTATTATTCTGACTTCTGACGTACATAATTATATAGGTGACCCTTCGTGTTGTGGACTTTTCAAGCATGCAAAGTTGCAAACAACATAGAAGCTTCTTCTGTGATGCTGCTTTTATGTGCCTACATAACCTAAAACTCCTCGTTAACATTTATTTCATATAATTTTAGATTGCGCACTTAAAGTTTAAGTACGGAGAGTATAATGATTGTGTGGATAACTTCTTGGCAACCATGGTCTCTATGGGATGGCAGTAAATCTAAGTTTCGCAAGCACATCAACTTGGGAAATTCTAATTAAATGTAAGTGGGTCAACCGATTCGATAAACTACTTTAGAATTACTTTTAGTTTATTGCCTTTTATGATACTCACGAGTTACAAGCTTCTACTTTGAAAACTCAATCTATAACAGTTATGGTTGCGTTTTTAAAAGCGCCTCAAAGTAATGTCATGGCAAACATTGGTTAAAATCTCTTAGAAGGATGTTTAAGAAAATTTCCGTAGGAGATATTTCATATTAAGTGTGGCACCGTGGCCACGATCTGAGCAAAAGTAAAAATAATCAACTGAGAAGGATCAAAGGGTGAAACCGCGGGTCACAACTAGTTCCTAAATAATGGGCTAGCGAAGCTGCGGGCGACGGCTAGTGGTTAATAAAGACATTGGTCTCATGATAGAGGTCGTGGGTTTGAATACTGAGATCAGTTACTAACTGACTGACTTCCTAAGATTTGCTGAAAAGTTGATACCTTAAACTGCATGCAAATAATGAAAATTGTAGTCTTTTGTATACATACCTGTTTTTAATATGCATAGAGCTTTTCACTTGTAATATGCATAGAGCTTTTATTGATAAGGGCGCCAAGTATTTACTACTTTTTATGATATGATTAGTTTTCGCACAAGGCTACGCCCGCGGGGGAATTGGTTATCGGGGTAGAGTGGATAGCCAATGATCTAAAGCTTTTGTTTTTGTGTAAGCTAGTTAGTGCAATTTTCAGATACGCTTAACAAATAGCACCTATGACGTCAGAGGACCAATCGCTCGCGACAGCGCTGTTCCGTTATGCGACAGGGTTCTAACACGCGTCATATAAACTACGGGCGTACTATGTGGCTGTGTACAGGACGCTCCGGTTTGAGAGATTTTGAATATTAAGATTCAAAATTAAAAAATATACTTATTGCAAAAATTATTTCTGTTTTTATTAGCTTCACGCTGTGGCTTCACGTAAAAGGTTTGGTTATTGTATGTGATTAAGTATTGCTTAGACTAAATATTAAAGTGGTACCTTTATTTTAATTTACCATTCTAGTAAGTACCTAGTCTATTTGTAGGATGTCTGCCACTGCAGGATGCATGCAGCATATTTAAATTAAAATAGGTACCTAACTGTAACAAAATTTATGAACGATCTAATTCCAATTTAAAGAAGTAAACATTGAAAACGACATACCGTAAAATCAAGATGGCGCTTAACAAATAGTCAATACGTCAGAGGAGCAATCGCTCGCGCGACAGCGTTGTTCCGTTATGCGACAGGATTCTAATCTAACACGCGTCATATAATATAAACTACGAGCGTACACAACTATGTATACAGGCGCTCGATTGCATTTTGAATATTGAAATTTATGTTAAAAAAAATTACGGCATTTATTTCTGCTTAAACATGTTTTTATCAGCTTCATTTAAAAGTCTTGGTAGTTAATGTACCTATGTGATAATTTTTTAGACTGGGAACTAAAGTCGTAAATTCTCTAATTTTCCTCATTGCACCTAATCGAACTGTAGACTTTATGCCACTGCAGTCTGCATGAAGCCTATTTAAATTAAAATAGGTACCTAACTGTAACAAAATTCCTGAACCAAACATCCCAATCTAAGGCTGGTTTTGGTCTTACGCTGACGGCACACGCACCGTCAGCGCTGATGGACGAGATATATGAACCTTTTTGAATGACGCGTAGCTATCAGCGCGCACGGTGGTCAGCGCAGATAGCTACGCAGCCGTACGCTTCGCGCGTTCGGCTGCGCCTCTGCTTTCAGTGAGCGTTCTAGTGTCGAGCGGAGCGGTTGTCGTCAGCGCATAATAATTAATACACTCCGCATTTTGCTTGTCCTCTGTACAGTAAGGCGGTCAGTACGATACTAAAACGAGCCACGCTGAGCCTCGGCGCTGACAAACGACGCGCTGAGCTATGAGCGCTGACGGTGAGCGTGAGACTAAAATCAGCCTAAAGAAGTAAACAATGATAATAAACATTGAAAACGACATACCGTAAAATCAAGATGGCGCTTAACAAATTGCACGTATGAGGTCAGAGGAGCAATCGCTCGCGACAGCTTTGTTCCGTTATGCGACAGGGTTCTAATCTAACACGCGTCATATAAACTACGAGCGTACAACTACGTATACAGGCGCTCCTGGCGCTCCCGTTTTGAGAGATTGGATTTTGAATATTGAAATTTATGTTAAAAAAAATAGTATTTCGGCAATTATTTCTGCTTAAACATGTTTTTATCAGCTTCACTTAAAAGTCTTGGTAGTTACCTAATGTACCTATGTGATTACTTTTTAGACTGGGAACTAAAGTTGTAAATTCTTTAATTTACCTCATTGCACCTAATCGAACTGTAGACTTTATGCCACTGCAGTCTGCATGAAGCCTATTTAAATTAAAATAGGTACCTAACTGTAACAAAATTCCTGAACCAAACATCCCAATCTAAAGAAGTAAACAATGATAATAAACCTAGAAAACGACATACCGTAAAATCAAGATGGCGCTTAACAAATTGCACGTATGAGGTCAGAGGAGCAATCGCTCGCGACAGCGTTGTTCCGTTATGCGACAGGGTTCTAACACGCCTCATATAAACTACGGGCGTTCAACTATGAGACTACAGGGCGCTCCGGTTTGAGAGATTGGATTTTGAATATCAAAATTCAAAATAAAAAGATATATAGTAGAAATTATTTCTGTTTTTATAAGCTTCGCATAAGAATCTTCGAGCTATGACTATATGCTATTTATTTCTACTGGGAGGTAAAGTGGTAATTTCTTCAATTTACCACTTTGATATCTAGTCTAAGGCTGTATGCCTTTGTAGTCTGCACACAGCCTATGGTATTATAAATAGTGATTTGATTACCTACACTTACTTACGTGTTGTCAAACGTGCAGAAAGCACATAGAGCACGTTGGTATTCCCGAGTGCAGTGGTTTCCAAAGTTATCAGCTCCGACCAATCAAACAAAAAGTCGAATCTTGAGACTCACTTCGGACCTACCCAAAAGAGGACATCAATGAGAGGATGAAGACGTAAAGGGGAGGAGACCTTCGGTCAGTCGGTGTCGTAGGAGCCAGTCAATATTCGATGGCGACCCACCGTTGACAGTGACAGTTGACAGTGGGTCGTGACCCATAGTTTGCGAACGGCTGCCCTAGTGCAATTTCGAACAACGCCAGCAAAATCCAATTTTTCATTGACGACTAATTCACTTTGTTTCTGTCCCATTGATACGTCACTTTAGCAAATTACTAGTTCTAGTACAGTTCCAATTCGTATATATCGGTGTAATTACGCGATGGATTGCACGTTTAGATTTTAATTACTATTCCCGAATCGCACAGAGTGACTGAACGGCGAAATATTGACGCAAATACAAATGTGCTTACATCATCAGCCTTTAACAGTCCACTGCTGGACTAGGCCTCTCCTTTGAAAGGAGGAATTGGCCTACTATACCACGCTGGCCAAACGGGTTGGTATAGGGTTTGTATCAAGTTTTCCTTCTCTTACAGTGCTGTTCTCTGCATAGTATGCTCCCTCTGTCGTCTCTTACGACACCCATGGTGATGATATGGGGTGGTGACAATCCGTATTCTTAATCCGTCACCACACGGACTCACAATTTGCTTCGTGTTCATTAATTGAGTGAAATATATTAATTATTGAGATTACTGTATTCATTATAAATGCCGGAAAGTGCTACTCCGCTCCTGTGAATTTTCGTCGTATAGCCCACTCCACAGTCAGTCCAGCAGTCTACTGCTTTACACTTTACATATTTTGTAGTGTACTAATGGCGTAGGGTGTAGTGTAGGTGTTAGAATCGCACTACAACTGTATAGCTTAATTTGTTGCTTTTTTATGGTAATAGGCGGCAAACGAGCAGACGGATTGCCTGATGGTAAGCAATTACCGCCGCCCATGGACACAAGCAACACCACAGGAGTCACAAGTGCGTTGCCGCCCCTTGGGGTTGGGAAAAGGGATAGGATGAGGAGTGGGATCAGGGAGAAGGAATAGGGGATAGGGCCTCCGGCACTCTCACTCACCGAACGAAACGCAACAGTTTAGGTACTGTTACTTTACGTCGATTTTCTGTGAGAGCGTAGTACTTCCCCGGTCGAGCCGGCCCATTCATGCTGAAATCAGCAAGGCTCTACTACTACTTCGCTATGTACATAGGGATATTCTTATTTACGTCCCAATAGCAATATGAGTGGATGTGGTCTACTTACTAAACCACGGTGGCTAGACGGTTTGGCATAGGGCGTGATGTCATGTTTTTTGTTTTTGTGTTTTGCCTTAGTCGCGTCTTTTGACATCCATTTAATGAAATAAGGTGTACACACACAATAAGGTGTAAAATTTCGTCGATGTAAATTTGTCCGAGTGATAGCTCTGTATAATGTTGTAGTGGCACAAAATAGTCCGCTTGACTGGGATATCCAATTATCCATGCCTCTGCAAAGCGATTGTACCTATTTCTGTTCATCTACTGTGATGTTTCGTTCGGTGAGCAACATGTTTCGGAGGCACAAGTTCTCCTTGCCGTAATCTTTTCCAGGAAGAGAAGATAGAATGAGCAGGTGAAAAACATTCTTATTCATGTACCGTGAATAGCAAAAATGTCTTGTCTGCTTTCTGGTGTTTTTGCTGTTCATACTTTCCATCATACAATATTTATTCCATTCCCTTATTTTACGACAATTTTAGTGTAATATTTAGTATCAAACATGTTACTAATAAGCATCATATCTCCCTATGGATTAACAGGTACCAACACATCCACATGTAGATATTTAATTTTACAAATGAATCCATTATTACACATGCTAAGCAGCTGGTACCTACATAGTTTAATATTCTATTACAGGTAGAAGGTACAAAGGATTACTGTGTGCCTGGTTAATTGTTTCAACGATCTAACGCTTCTGCGCTTATGGTTTTCTTGAATACATTCTACTCTAGATTAGCAATTACTTAAAAGGAAATCAGTGTCGACTGTTTAACCATAAATATGTAACTTTAGGTACTCTACAGGTAGAAGAATTATCTGACTAACCTAATTTAATAGGTAGGTACTTGAAAGTTTTCTCATTCGATTCTGTGTGTTACTCATTTATAAGTTATCCTTGTTTGTTTGTTGCATTTAGTATAACTGGTATCAAAGTCCGTGTCATAGCGGGCTTTTTGTCTTAGGGAACCATCTGGTAAATATGCATAATCATTGACTACGGAAGCAGCATCTTGTGAAGTCCATATTAATCCGTTATGTATCAGTAAAAATTTTATCGACAGCCTTTGACATAAAATATCTTAATTTTTATGACTTCTAAACCTCTTCTTTATTAATATCTGTCTATTATAATGAGGTAGGTACTTTGATTACTAAGTAGCTATAAAATAGCAATAAATTTTCACACAATATATCTTTTTTTTTTGGGTTCGGTAGTATACTAAGCAACCCTTATAGTGCCACTGTGTCCAACCGTGTTTCAATATAATGGTCGGATTTTATACTATACACAATCTAATACTGAAGACTTTTGTCACAGCTCATTAGTCTTTACTAATAATACGAGAGACATGTTCATCATCATCAGCCTTTAACAGTCCACTGCTGGACTAGGCCTCTACTTTGAAAGGAGGAATTGGCCTACTATACCAAGCTGGCCAAACGGGTTGGTATAGGGTTTGTATCAAGTTTTCCTTCTCTTACAGTGCTGTTATGTGCATAATATGCTCCCTCTGCCGGCTCTTACGACACCCATGGGATGATATGAGGTGGTGACATTCCGTATTCTTAATCCGTCACCACACGGAATGTTCACTATTCAATTATCAAAATCATCGTTTTAACCGTAAGACGGCCACTGTCCAGCTGGACATAACCATCCTCAAAGGGTCTACAATTAGACCGATCGGCACCACCTGCCAATCAATTTAAGTACCTACGATGCTAGGAATAATGTGATTGAGTATATTTGAGGGGCAATACGGAACCTTCCATTTTGAGAACGCTGTCTTTTATTTGATGGGGTTTTTAATCCTCATAACTTAAATTATTTAAATGTAGTTTATTACAATATAGTTATATACTACTTAACAATGTCATACATAAACATGCGTGTTATTTTGTGTTTTATTGCTATTTTAGGGCAAATAAATATTTTAAAGAAGCGGAGTTGTAAATTCATTTAGATTGCAAAGCGAAGCATATTTTTATCATAAATCTTGTTATAGCAACGAGCCAGGTAGCCACCTAAAGTTAAGCGATAGGTAATCGTGACGTAAAGAAAGATACTGTAAGGATATACAAAAATATAGTCGACTAGCTTTTGCCCGCAGCTTCCCGCGCGTTATATTCGGGGTAACAAAAATCTACTTTCAGTGCAAGTTGTGTGAAGGCACTCTTGATTACTCTAAAGAGTTCAGAAACTCTATAGGGTATGAAGTAACTCGGCCAGTAACCATTAAATCATCTACCATTATTACCTACCGAAAGGTAGGTCCATAATAACATCACCTTGCATACAGTCAATGAATACAGATTAACAATCAAATGTCACCGCCATGTTCCAATACATGTCCAATATATATCTATATAAATACTTTCGCATTTATAATATTAGTAGAGAAAATCGTTTCAGCCGTTTAAGCGTAGTTTATTAGTTTATGCGAATATCACCGTGCACAATAATAATATGACAATTTAATTATGTTGTGACAGTACTGACAGATAGCACATGCGCAGCACTCGATATTACAGCGTATGCGTTCTAACTTCCATGAGGATAATTTGTGCCGAACTAAATTCTATCCTCCCTACAATCCCTCCCAGTTTATTTTTTGCAACTTATGGTAGCCTATGTCCGTCTCCATGGTCCAATATATCTCTATATTAAATTTCAATAAATTCGGTTCAGCCGTTTAAGCGTGAACCCGGAACATACATACATACATACATACACACTTTCGAATTTATAATATTAAGTAGGGATAGTAGAGTATTGCTTATTTCAGCACGAATGGCTGAGCTGTGGGAAGTACTCGTACTTACTATACCCTTACAGAACATTGACGTAAAGCAACATTAAGTCAGTAACTATACTGTTGCGTTTAATTGGGTGAGTGAGAGTGTCGGAGGCCTCATCGGTCAACCTCTTTCTAGTCTTCATTTCATTCCTCCTATTATCCCTTTTCCCATCGATGTCGTTCATTGTTGACGACACCCCCAAAACGACACCTGGGGTGTCGTTAACAAAAATCATTTGTTGACGACACCACTAATAAATAGTGTTGTTACCCTGATCCTAATATTTTTTATAAACTATTATATTTTATTATTCTTTTTAAACGTTATCAGCCAGTTTTTATACACGTTGTTAAAGTGCATTAGAGAAACATAAAAAGATAGGTACAAACTATGCATATGTATATCAACCATTGAGAGTATACTAGCCATATACTAGCTCGATAATCTTAAGCGATATGTTATCCCAACATTACGGTGGTGTCGTCAACAAATGCTTTTTGTTAACGACACCCTAGAGATTTCGTTTTGGGGTGTCGTCAACAATGAACCATCGATGTCGGCAACGGACTTGTGATTCCCCTTTTATATAACCCTAATCAAAACGGTTCCCTATTTTGTAGCTTCCCACTTAAATTATCAGAAAAGATTACTTTCTTATAGTTCCAAATTCTCAGAGAATAGCTAGTTTATCTGGTTATCCGGTCATAGAAAATGTCTGGGGCGCATCCGGATACTTATAAATGTTTTACACGTTTGCTTTTTGTACCAAAACTAACGACACTAGTTTGTCGTATTTATGGGAATTTAAAAATAATACCTTTATCGATCATATTAAAAAAAAAGAAAGATGCATTACTGCGTCAGCTACAGCTGAAGATGAAGTCGTAGATTACACATTTCTAAAAAACAAAATTAAACTAACAATAATAATGAATCACCCTGAGTATAGGGGTGATCGCACGCGACGCCGAAGTCGCGTCGACTTGCGCCAAAATAAAATGCAATAAAACAGCCGATATAAAGCAGATTCTTTCCCGCGCACCACCATTTTGCTTTATCGGATATAGAACGAATATTTTAAATAGTTCGTTTCCGAACGTTCGTCTCGTCTACCAATAGTAAATTATTATTGCAGTCGAATTCAAGTTTTGAAATCGTCGAAAGTTATAAATTAAAAATATTTTTGTTGATTGAATTGTTATTATTTATTTAAGTCACGAAATAGATCGTGAGTCGTGAACCATTGTTCACTGTAATTTGGTTATCGATATTACGGGTAAAAAATATAGGTATCTAACTATTATGATTTGTCGTTGTATTATTTATATTGAGTTATGTCTGAAATAGCAAAAGGTATAGGCGAATAGATTGTCCTGGCTTGACGCTTCATGTTTCTTTTAGTAATGGAAGAGTACTTGCATCATCATCATCATCATCATCGTAGACTTATTCTGGTGGCGATTTAAGGTCGTCGCCTTGGGGCTGGGGGGCCGCGAAGAGCACTTAGATATTCTACATAATAGATATACAGATTATTACGCTACGGTAAAATTATTGCAGAAGGTCTCAAGCATTGACGTGACCCTATAGGTGTTTCCTGCAAACACAAAATGTACCTACCATTTTGTAGGGGTTTGATTCCTTCTACAAAATAATTGGGGCGAATTGGGCATATACTTAGGAGTCTAATATTTATGGATTTCATAATTTAATTCTAAGCACTCGTGTTCACGGTGCCGCCGCCTCGCCGCCACCGCGCCGCTGCCGCGCCGCCACCGCGCCGCCGCCGCGCTGTCACCGCTTGATTTCAAATATCAATATTCGGTCGTTAGACATACATTGCTAGCTAGGAACAGCACGCGTGTCGCACTCGCACGGCCATGTCCAATTTATCGAGAAAAAGGAAATTTGTGTTAGCAACTTTTGTTAACATGTACCTATCGAAAATGGCAAAATGAACGCCGTAAGCTTAGTAGAAAGTCGTGGGTACATCCTTATGCGACGAGACTTTTACGGTGAATTTCACTCACTTTACCAAGATCTTCGGCAGGATGAGGATAAGTTTCGCGATTATCTCCGGATGAATTACAAGACGTTTGACAAATTATTAGCTTTATTAAAAGGGAAATTGCAACACAAAGATACAAATATGCGAGCAAGCATATCTCAAAGCAAAGTTATAAGCACGTGTACATTTGTAAGCGACCTACAATGGAATAACAACACAAAACAGTGACGTCAGAAGCGCGGCGGCGGCGCGGTGGCGGCGCGGTGGCGGCGCGGCAGCGGCGCGGTAGCGGCGCGTGTACGTAGCTTTGCGGCGCGGAGGCGGTGCGGTAGCGGCGCGGCGGCGGCACCGTGAACACGAGCCCTAAAAATCGAAAAGAACAGCTCATGAGGACTTCTTTCACTGTTTTGGTCATAATGTATGACAGCTTTCAAGAAAAAGGTTAACGCATGTCCTTTTGTCACGAACATTATTGTGTGGCACTTAGTGGTGCAAAAGAAACCTTACTTAGTATCTATTACTACTTCACAATCAAATTAATCTAACGTCGCGTCGTATTGCTATTAGGAACTGTACCGTTACTAAGGGGACAAAACGGAAAAATTTTAAATTTAATTTTTTCTTTTTGTTTATGAATCGATGCGGCATTTATCAAAGTTTAAGAAAAATATATAGTTTATAACTAAATAGTACACAGTTTAAAAAATACGGGCTTTCAAACATGATCCATGACAAGCACCTGTCCATTTAGTAACGGTCACTAACATAATATTTTATCAGCAATGTAAACTTTAATTTAGAAATTCTTAACGATGTTTAGTTAAAATACATATACTCTTTTTGAAATCAATTTCGTTTACCCTATTTGAAATATACATATTTCTAGCTTTAAATCACATATTAAAATATTTTCGTCACGTTTTACGTCAGTGTGTCTTATATTTTTAACTTTGTAGTTGGCTCCTTGAAAATGCTTCAAATTATTTTAAATCAAAGTCAGCACCATATTCTGTTATATTCCATCCCAAAATAAACCATTACTAGTAATAAATTCCACTTTATAGCCTAAAACTTGGAATATAAAATTGTGACAGTGACTTCGTAGGAAATGTCATTGTGACTAAATTGAAACATAAGCGGTGTTCATAACAAGTTTAATAATTGTTCACGCCGGAACATGACCTTCCTGAAGCCTATCCCGGAGAGACGCCAGAATGTTCAAACATGAACATGACATTCTTGGCATTCCAACACACATCCAACTTATCACCGAGGAAGATGCGTGATATTTTAAGATCATGTAATTTATCACGTACGGCGGTCGGCTCAGACATGCTGCATCGGCACAATACACCGACGGCACACAACTAAATACGTGTATATGTGTACATAGAATAAGTTTAGTATATAAGATTATAGTTTTAAGAAATAAACCAGTCATTAGCTCACTCCCGGCTTTGACTCATACCCTACCCCTCACCTCTCACTGCGGCCAAGACACCCTTAGCCGTCACCATGATCGGTCTTGTGAGTCTGCTCGACCGGCAGTGAGAAAACCCACTTCAGTACACCCTAATCCTACCCACTTTCCGTCTGTCGCCTTAGGTCTCCCGGCGACAGATATCCCGGCCTAGGGATCCCAGGGACTGCTAGGGAACTAGGGATTAGGGTTGTATACGCGACAGTCTGTGTGACCACAGTGTACACGGCCTCGCTATACACTATACCTAACAGGGCTAGGGTAGACTAGGGAGTTAGGTTAGAGTTAGATCTAAAATAGGGATAGGTATATCATAAGATAGGTTAGGCTAGATATAGGAACCAGTAGGCTTAAATTAGGATAAGTCTAGGTTTAGGTACGTGCAAACTTAGGGCTATACTTAAGAGCTATCGAAGGTTAGGCCCTAACTTGTACAATAATAAAACTTATTCATAAAAAAGCAAACATTAACAAACTTTTAACTTTAGAGGCTTTAACTTTAGAGCCCTGCATTGATCGATTTCCGGTTAAGCTATACTTGTGCCGTGGATGACTCGTGGGTGTCTGGCCATCCCTTACATAAGTAATCTAGCGAGAGGCTTCCCTTTACAAAATAATCTAAGCCTTAATCAATATAACAAATTGTCGTTGCAATTTGGTTGTATAATCTTTTCTTCAAAATTATTTAAATAATTGTTAGTCACAACACAACTTATGATATAACAAATTCAAATAAAACACTTTAATTTTTCTTAGATAAACTTTATTTTGTAAAGTTTACATTACGAGGTGTAAACTAATTCGCATTCATCGTTTAGATAGTGATCGTAAAGACAAGAGTTGTAAAAAATACCTACACCAAATGTATGGTGATTTCAACAAAAACTGAATATCTTGTCTATTCATAGCTAAAGAGAAATTTATCAATCGTAAACCTTCAGCAGCAACTGCGTTTTTGCATACAAAACACTTTTTTGCCAATATAAAATGGTTTTTTCCCAAGGCCATTGAAGTCCATCATCAAAGCATTTTATAAGATCATTTTGTAGATAAAACTTTGTCAATATCCACCAATATTCCACTTATTAATAAGTTCACGTAGTAACTCTGAAAGGGAAACAAATACAAAAAAAAATGAAAATCCTAATTGATTATTATTTTTAAAATAAATGCGTTTATCGGTTTTAAGAGTTATATCTACAATAATGTAAGCAGATCTGTTCCGTAAATAAAACGATAGTAAAAGCTAACTAAGGTAGTCAAAAATTGACCATCTATTATGATTAATATAATTAAACAGAAACACATAACTCCATCTTAGTTGCTGTCGGTAAAACATACCCCACATCAAGTTAGCCTTAGGTGTCCATTTCGTCACAATTATTGTTCCAATAATATGTCACGACACTAAATAGACGTGACGAACTCCGCTTACTAATAATGACGACATCACTCAATATTTTTTGTTCTTTTAGAGGACATCATTATTTCACCACATACTCACATACATTGGGCATAATTTGCAAATAAAATAATGGTTTAAGAACTTACCGGTATCACGTTATCCTTGTAACTATAGTGGACTTCTTATTCGACTATGTGTTAAAAACACGGCTATCGTCACCGATTGCAGCGTCACAACTGCACGATGGTAAAAAATAAATGGCTGATCTACTACAATATTGTTACTATGATAATAAAATAACTTGTATTGGTAACTTTTTAAAACTGAAAGCAAATAAAACAGTAGTGACTAAAGTGGAACGTCCACCTTGGTGCTAATTTTATTATCACTTAATTCATGGATTTTGTTGTAATACAATAAGATTTAGGAGTAAAATTGATGTTTTATGTAAGAAAAAGCAATATTCTATAAAAGCTCCTAAGAAACGCCGATGTATGTATAAAAAAACCATGAATTTCGAATGGTTAAAGTTAGGCGTTAAAGACAGGCGGTGTGACACGCTAAAATGTTCTATTTTGCTTCTTATTTTTAATTTTTAATCGGTTAAATTAACAACAATTGATTCCATTATATATATTTTTTAAAGATAATGATCTATACTGTACATAAAAAAAAAATTATATTCAATAGAGTATTAGATAGTCTTATAAACTGTTTGTAAAATTATGTGACAGTACTTTTTTCTTCCATTCAATTTTTTACGGAATGGCTCACATAATACGTTTTCTAGAACTGGAATCGAAACCGTGTTGTTACGTTATCGCATAGTCATCATTAAAACGGTTGTTCCTTTATTATGTCTGTCTGTACATTCAGATTTTTTAAGCCAACCAAGGGCTCTGGCTGCGATTTACGCTATTAGGGCGGTTTCAGATTAACGTTTTATACGCGCGTATAAGCTCGTTTTTGGAAGCGCATGTGCCATGTAGGTGCGTATAGGCGCGCCTTTTGGCACACGCGCAACTGTAAGAGCGATGACGCGCTTAGCCGTCAGAATCCATGTTAACACTGACAAGATGTCACTACCGTTTCGAGCGAACACGCCGAAATATGCCCGTTTACGCGAGTCCGGTTTTTTGAAGCGCGTAATGTAGCGTGCGTGTAAGCGCGTATGCTAAAACGACCGTATACGAGCAGAAAAATACGCTAATCTGAAACCGCCCTTAGGGTTAGGCGCGCGTAAGGACGGTTTCAGATTAGCGTTTTATACGCGCGTATAAGCTCGTTTTTGAAAGGCGCGCCTTTTGGCACACGCGCAACCTGTACGAGCGTTGACACGCTTCTAAGCTCGTATAAATACAAGCCGTCAGAATCCATGTTGACCCTGACTAGATGTCACTACCGTTTCGAGCGAACACGCCCGTTTACGAGAGTCTGGTTTTTTGAAGCGCGTAATGTAGCGCGCGTGTAAGCGCGTATGCCGAAACGACCGTATACGCACAGAAAAATACGCTAATCTGAAACCGTTCTTACGCGCGCCTTTTGGCACACGCGCAACTTGTACGAGCGTTGACCTGCTTCTAAGTTCGTATAAGCGCAGCAGTCAGAAATCAGAATCCATGTTGACACTGACAAGATGTCACTACCGTTTCGAGCGAAACGCCGAAATATGCCCGATTACGCGAGTCCGGTTTTTTGAAGCGCGTAATGTAGCGCGCGTGTAAGCGCGTACGCTGAAACGATCGTATACGCGCAGAAAATACGCTAATCTGAAACCGCCCTAATGCCACGATCATTGTTCTATGTTAGAAAAGAACAATGGCAGGATTATACCTGTGAAGTGTTAGAAGCGTCTATAAACGTAACTTATGAAAAACTTATTAATATAATTATTTCGTATTTTGTACGTTTTTAGTTTCAAGTATAAATGCGTACGTTAAATTATCTAAATTGATAAACTATTTATTGAATACATTCATTTCCGGTGCTTGTTTAATGTCATTTTCAGAGTTACCATTTACAAAACAATCGTATTTGTTTAATAGAAAAAAGGTAAGTAATCTTTTTAACCTACATCTAGAAACAATTCACGATAATGTTAAAAAAATATTTTACGTATACAAAAAAATATTTTATGTATATATTATAATATAATTATATAAAAAGAAGATTTTATTTTTGATATAAATAAATATATTTTTTACTTGATCTGAGATATCATTTAATTAGAGATATCAGTAGGCAATTGAAAGACAATTAATGACAACACTAAGTGAAAATGTCTACATTGTCAGTATCCTTACTCCTTGCCCTTGTCTATGATCCCTATAGACCGTGCCACACAGAAGAATAACTCAATAACTCCGTGCCACGAGAACATAGACTTTTTGAAACGAAGAATTTCTACTAAGTAACTTAGCGACAGATCTGTCAAAAACAAATAATGTCAAATCCAATAAGCGCAACGGTACACAAATATGTGTCATTGCAAAGTAATATGTCAATTGATCGGGTTTTTATCGATATATGCGTTGCCAACAGTGTTTTGTGGTACTGGAATATGTCAGACGCCTGGAATGTCAACATTTTGCGATAATCCATAATTTTTTTTTCATTTTTAGGCATTTATCAGAGGATAAAACATATTTTTTTGATGTTAAGAATATTTTTGTTGTCGCAATGCTTGTCCTACGGTCGGCATCTCCGGAAAGCGGGTGCAGAATTACAGATGGCAAACTATTATATAACGATTTTGTTTAAGTTCATTGTGACGTTTTCATTCATACACAATGTAAAATCTCTATGCCTAGACATTTTTATGTAATGTACTAGCTAGTGGTCTGTAATATTATTCATTAGTGGTGTTTTTTTATATTTTACGATAGCTTAGCTATTGACTATACGATCGAGTACCATGTTTGTACTCTATTATTGACATATATGGCTCTCTATTGTTGTCTTGCATTTACAGAATTACTTACGTGTAAAAACTAAAAAAATCGGCAAATACATGAAAATACTTCCGGGAAATTCGAATACTCAAAATACAAAATAAAATAATGTTTATTTTTGTAAAATTAGAAAAAAATTAGTCACGACACGACGAAACAAAAAACTATTGTTCAAAAAGCATAAAAGTTCACTAAGGCATAAAATCTCAAAAACAACTGTTAAAAACAAAGGTTGTGAAACCCTGAATGTGTGTTTGCAAAAAGTCTATATTTTCGTGGCACCAACTATATAGTCTGTGACATTGTCAACGTTCTTTTCTTTCCGAAAAGCTTGTTTGGTAGTGTTCTCGTCGTTTTCGCAGTTTTTTGTTGAATTATCCTTATTTTTGATTCTTGCTTACCCCCTGGACTTGATTCGCTGCCCCATACGACGACTTGTGCTTTCTTACGGACTATCTGCGCTCAAATCATCTGGACCTCTAGCTTTTTCTACACGGACTTCGATTGTGACATATGATTTTGTTATGATGCGAATTAGCAGGCCTACACGCATATTGTGCGTGAATTGTAATATTTGCGTCAATACTCTCCGGCGATATCGCATCTTAGATCAGAACACAAGAGTTTGTACTTTGCTCTGCAACTGGGTTTATCCACAAATCGTAAGTTTTTAAACATTATTAAACTTACTTACCAATTTAGCGTTAGTAAGTTTCAGTGAATTTTCAAAACAGTTTAAAATATTACAAAATTCGGTAACATTAGTCTATCTAGGTGTAGTGTGATGCGTTTTCTTTGCCTGTAGTAATAATTGCTTTTCTTAATTTTTAGATTACTGATGATGATTATGTTTGTGAAGCATGTTGGGAACTCGCTATGAATTGAGTAAATCAGAGTTTGCAGCAAGATGCTAATGAAGATGAACAAGCTGGACCGTGTCCACGAGGCCATAGAAATGTGTGCCTTCTGTGTGGATGTTCATTAGTACGAAGGGAAAGTGACAAATATTAAAAGATAGCCCGACCGAACTACAACGGAACATGATAAATATTATCCAAATGAAAATAGAACCACGTCAGGTCCATTCGTCTTTAATATTTATTAAATAATAAATCCTTTTGCAGTGTTTTATTACTAAAGAGTTTTATAAATCTATTGGTGTCTCTTTTAAAGCAATGTATTACAAATTGTCTGTTTTTTATCAATTATGGAGTAAGTATTTGATTACAAAAACATTCCTTTATTTCATTTGCAGCTGTCACCTTCAGATAAGGTTTATCATGCCTGTTGGTGGCGCACTAAGAGAGATCCCATACCCTTATCCTTACTGATATTATAAATGCGATGTTTATTTGTTTGTCTGTTTGTTACGCACGAAGAAACTACTGAACCGATTAGAATGAAACTAGGCGTACAGATAGACCATAACCTGGAATAGGATAAAGTATACTTTTTATCCTGGTATTGAGTTCCTGTGAGATAATTTTCGACTTCCACGCGGGCAAAAGCTAGTTCCTTATAAAAGCAAGTGACTTGTATCTATTTATTAGAGAGATCTAACATCATGCCATGACGTCTAATCTTAAGAGCCCTGCCTCACTTGTACGCCATGGCGACGTAGCCGGCTTCGTATCCAAACAGTTTATATTGAAATGTACCTATGGCTGCCAAAACGTGGCCAAGTGAGTTAGGTACCATACATTTCAATATAAATTGTACGGTAGCTGGCGACGGCCTCATAATGAGGTGGAGCTCTAATACTCAATAAAATTGTGGAAGATAAAGGATTAAATAAATCCTACATAGTCTATATCCCCATTTCGTGATGGAACTTTGATTTTTTAATATTAGGTACTTATCAAGTCTAGATACTGATCTTGAATCAGTCTAGGTATATCCTATCAATGCTTTCTGCACATCACCACCCCTTATCTAAATGTATTTAATGCATTTGTGTAGTTACAAAGTTGTTTCCTATTAACATAACCTTAAAATATAAACAATGCTCATATCTTTTTTTTACGGCCTCCGTAATAAAAAACTCTTGATGATTATGTTTAAGTAATAGAACCCCTTTGTTTTTAACATTTTTTCATACATAGACGCTTCGAATCGATTTCAAATAAAGTGTTGTATGGGAACTTGCCATTGTTCTTTCTGCCCGAGGTTTACATGCATAACATTACGCAAAATATACAATTTATACAATTTCGCTAGTGACAAAGTTTAACGAATGCAAAAAGTAGCCATCTTAAGATATAACGTTTAATAACATAATATCATCAAATAATCGAACAACTCAAATTACTTAAAGCTATCAATTAAAACCATTAAAACTAAAACATTCAAAACATTCGATGTGATGTCAAAAGTTCCAGTGCTACCAACGTAAGGAAGAAAACCGAGACGTAGGGGTGGGACGATTATGGCGATCATTAAAAGTTTTATTTATCAAACAAGTGTGGGTTCGGCGTCGCTGTGGCGGTGTCTATCGAACGATCCCCACCCTAGGAACATCGCCAAAGTTGTTCAGAGACCAAGATTATAAAGGACTGGAAGAGACGGAAGCGTAGCAAGTTTAAATTTTTCTTAATAGCTGTATGCCTATCATTTGTCGCGCGACATACCATGCTGCCGTCGCGTCGGCATCGGCATAGAGTATTCTTAATATATAAAATCCTTGCGTTACTTACTGACTGACAGACACGCTACAGCCGAAACTATTGGGCGCAGGAAGCTGAAATTTGGCATGTATGTTCCTTGGGGGCCGTAGGGGTGCACTAAGAAGGGATTTCCCGATATTCCCACGGGATCGGCCAAAACGGGTAAATTTAAATTGCAGGCGTAGCTGCTGGCGTCCTTTAGTAGTATTATAAAGCTGAGAAGTTTGATTCACACACTTATCTCTGCATCTATGCACCGTTTTGTTTTTTTTGTGTTGGATAGTAGTCTCCATTTACTAACATCAAGCTACGAGTCACGGGTACGGAACAGTAGCTATTAATAATAAGCAGTAGTAATTATAGCGCTGGTGTAACAGCCAACGCAGCTTGTTCATATGATTAAGTGATTATAGCCTTTCGCAGTTTCGCAGCCACTGCCAATTTGTGACTCTAAACTCACAATGCTCCTCACTGTAACTCAATAGTAGGATTTGACCTACCTGTCACCACCGTAGAGACGGGGTGGTATTTGGGGTGATATCGAACGCAACATCATTTAGTTTGCCATCTCTTCCAAAATATACTATTATTTAATTTATTTATTTCTTTTATTTATAGACTCACGCCTGTATCCCCCTTCGGGGATATACAGAGGCATAGTATATTCTTAGTATAGATAGGCAGAGGTGTAATATTACACCCACATTTCGCCATTAATTTCTAGGTCCCACGTAGTAGGCGGCGAGCCTACTATTGCCGTTACCGGGCACATCACCAGACTCCGTGCTGCTACTGAGAATTCGGAAAAACCCAGTTACACTTTTGCCCGACCCAGGAATCGAATCCGGGACCTAAGATCAGCAGTCGCATACGCTATCCACTGGACCACGGAGGCAGTCTATTATTTTATATTCGTGTATTTTCCATAATATATATAATAAAATTATCGAATAAAAAATAAAAAGGCACATCCAGTAAAATTCTATAATGTTTACACGCTGCTGGTACAAGCAAAATGCGTACGATACGCCATTTACAGTTCACAGATATTGGTCAGAAGCTACCGACTTAAGTGATTGGAACGAATTTTTCCTCAACGCTGAATGTATGGTCGGCCATTTATTTACCGTGTATAGACTGACGGGAAGTTTTCAACTTGCTAGATTGGTTCTAACTTAGGAAATGGTCTGGTTATTTCAGTTATAGTAAGTTATTGGTCAGAATCAGTGGCGGCTCGTTCAAAGGAGCGCTGGAGCAGTGAACTCCCAAAATTATAAAATATATGTGTATAACTCATATAAACTTTTTCTATAAACATACTCAATATTTTAATACACACCTATTCTCTTTTCTATAATGCATATCCACAAATAAGTATTTGACTACTAAGCTGTTTATCATAATTTTGTCAACACTCTTGAAACCTACATAGGTATTTTTGTTGAGTGGAGCGCTCATAACAGCGCTCTTCGTTGACGAAAGCTTAGTACAACGCTTAATACTGAAATGTAATGAGTGCGAAAGAGAGAGCGTTCTATGCGCTGGGCGCGTGAGACAAAAGATTTGTATGAGAAATAAGCCAAATACGGAGCGGCGCTCCTAGCTAGCTTGACGAGGTGCGCATGCGCGAATATATTACCCGACTAAATGATATGACCATTTGTCACGAAGAAAAATTAAAACGTGTGCGTCGTTTTTTTTTAATAGTGTTTTGCCGCTATCATTTGAATTAAAATTTGAATGTAAACAAAAGCAAAACATTTATCTGCGAGTGCGTTGGTAATTAGAAAAGGATTGGTGTTTAAAATATAGTTCATTGTATGTGTGTATTTGTTTAAGAAAGTCAGTTAAATTGTGTAACTAATGTGGAATATAACAGCATAAACTTTATAAAAAGCTGTGAAAAAACTGTTAAAAAAAAAGCGGCTAATATGATAAAACGCTTTGGTTATGTGGTTGCGAAAATGCGAAGGAAGTAAGAAGTTGTTTTGTTTTCCGTGTATTTCGTTTAGTGGCGCCGGAGTTGATACTGCGTGGATGGTTGAGGTAGGTATCGATGATTTAGCACGTCTTACTATTAATTGTTAAAGCATTCACAAAATACTTAAATGGTAAGCAGTTTCATTTTTGTTTAGTGAACACCCAATATAATCTTTCACGAGCCGCCTCTGGTCAGAATAAAAGTAGGTTATCTTTTAAATCTAATAAGACTGCCTCGTTGGTCTCGCGGCATAAATGTGCGCGTGGGATTGGGAGGTCTCGGGTTCGATCCGATCGAGTAAACTGTTATTGGGTTTTTCCGTTAGGAAATTCTCAGTAGCAGTACGGAGTCTGGTAATGTGCTCGGTGCGGCAATAGGCTCGCCCTCTATTACGTGGGACTAAAATAAATCTTATTCCGTGTGGTGACGGATTAAGAATACGGAATGTCACCACCCCATATCATCCCATGGGTGTCGTAAGAGCCGACAGAGGGAGCAAATTATACAGAGAACAGCACTGTAAGAGAAGGAAAACTTGATACAAACCCTATACCAACCCGTTTGGCCAGCGTGGTATAGTAGGCCAATTCCTCCTTTCAAAGGAGAGGCCTAGTCCAGCAGTGGACTTTTATAGGCTGATGATGATGATGATGATGAAATAAATCTGGCGAAAAGTGGTTGTAGCAATATACCTCTGCCTACCTCTTCGGGGATATAGGCTTGAGACTATGTATGTATGTGTCTTTTAAGTTTGGTGGTGTTAGATATTTTGTGATTGTATTTTTTCGCGGGTATTAGTTGGATGCGGGTGTCGCAAGATCGGTCGGCGTGGAGAGTCTTTGGGGACTCCTATGTCCTGCAGTGGACGTCTCCGGGCTGAGATGATGATCATGTTCTTTTTGTAGCTGATTGTGGCTTGATACGAAGGGAAAATTGACATTATTGGCGTGCAACAGTGGACTACGGTGGGCTGATGACGATGGCTTTATTGTTAAAATTGCCTATGTAAGTAATTCTTTTTTCATCGGTTTAATTGTGAAGGCATGACAGAAAGAATGGAACTATCAGCAATAGCTTAGCGGATAACTAAACAGATTGCTACGCAGTGGCTGTAGGGTGCAAACTGACGACACACATACCACTTCACAATGTTGTCGAAAATCCAGTTAAGTCTGACGCCCTGAACTTAGCCCTTATGCTCTCGCCTAGGAGTGCAGGTGAAAACCATACGCAGAAAACATAATTTAAAACTTTTATTAATATTATCTCAACTTCTAAACACAGGTGTACATCGCCAGTGTGCCAGTATCAACACAGTTCAGTGACGCGCTAAGGGGACCGGTGTCGCGGGGGAATAATCGACCCGCGGCTAATAGAGCGTGACGATTAACTACGTCACTACCAACCTCTACTAGATAACTGTCATCGTGCCTCGGGTGTATACAGCTGTCAAATGTGACGGAATTTTAAATTTTCAAATCGAACTAATTACCTACAGTCTTCTAAGTAGGTATATTTGATGTCCGTGCAGAGTAAAAACAAGAATTGTGTAAAAAGGCTGATTTCCGTTGAAATCAAACTACGGTTTACGGACTCTATTGCGATATATTGGTTTTAGTTAAATTACATTTAAACCGAATGATCTAGAACTACATTTACTTACATACATACATACATAGTCTCACGCCTATAACCCCGAAGAGGTAGGCAGAAGTGTATTTCTAGACCCACATTTCGCCAGATATACTTTAGTCCCACGTAATAAGGGGCGAGCCTATTGCCGTACCGGGCACATTTCCAGACTCCGTGCTGCTACTGAGAATTTACTTGCAAACCAATATATCGATTATAAAGCTTCTTCTACTAATATCAGCACAACTTCTAGGCACAGGTGTACATCGCCAGTGTGCCAGTATCAACACAGTTCAGTGACGCGCTAAGGGGGCCGAGTGTCGCGGGGGAACAATCGACCCGCGGCTAATTAATAGAGCGTGACGATTAACATCGTGACTACCAACCTCTACTAGATAACTGTCATCGTGCATCGAGAGTATAACTGTCAAATGTGACGGAATTTTAAATTTTGAAATCGAAATAATTAGTAACAGTCTTCTAAGTATATTTGATGTCCGTGCAGAGTAAAAACAATAATTGTGTAAAAAGGCTGATTTCCGTTGAAATCAAACAACGGTTTACGGACTCTATCGCGATATATTGGTTTTAGTTAAATTACTTTTAAACCGAATGATCTAGAGCCACATTTCCTTGCAAACCAATATACCGATTACAAAGCTTCTTCTACTAATACCAGCACAATATCCAGGCACAGGTGTACACTGCCAGTGTGGCAGTATCAACACAGTTCAGTGACGCGCTAAGGGGGCCGAATGTCGTCGCGGGGGAACAATCGACCCGCGGCTAATAGAGCGTGACGATTAATTACGTCACAACCAACTTCTACTAGATAACGAATTATACCTCAATGTAGCTGTCGTCATGCCTCGAGAGTTAAACTGTCATTTGCGAGACAAATTTTGAATTTTCAGATGGAACTCTATAACACAATAATGCCTTAATACAAAACAAGAACATAATTATTATAGATTGAAAATATAGTTCAATGCAGGCTTCTAAAAAAATGCCTCGTCGGCTTTATCAAGTGCCGGAAATATTATATAAAACCAGGCCCAGACAAGTCATTCAAAAATTTTCGTTAGCAATATAATGCGATAACCTAAGTGTCATTTTAAGCTTTGACATTAAACAGCAGCATCACAGTTCCAAAGAGATTATTTTCATCATATTTTGTGTCATAAAATCATACGCCGAAAGGATGATTAGCGATTTATTAAGCTTCTACTAATATCATCACAACTTCTAGGCACAGGTGTACACTGCCAGTATGCCAGTATCAATACAGTTCAGTGACGCGCTAAGGGGGCCGAGTCAATGAATACAGATTTACTTAGAAGCGCAGTTTTTAAGGATTTCGTGTACCGATTCCAAGTGGAGTTTACTGCAGTTTAGTCCGTAGTTGGCGCCGTTGTTGGCGGCGCTGGCGTCGTTCTCCGTCTCTCTTGCTCTCGTAGTTGAGTCATATAGAATCAAAAACAGCAATCTGACTTTTGACTTATTAACGGTAATTAGGAAAAGTAGTTTCATTATTACAAACTACATCTTTTTTTTAATGTGTGTTTATAATTACGTATGTTTTAGATGTTTGAATTCATTTTTTTAAGATTTAAATACATTTAAATTGAATTAAATTAATAGTTATTAACTAAAATTATCAGATTGCTGTTTTTGATATTGACTTCCAAACATTGCTGAGTATGATACTTAACAATGATTAGATTGCTGTCTTTGATTCTTACCAAAATTAAACACACACAGGGTTGTCAATAAATAAAACTTCATAATTTAATACAATCTTTTGATTTGGTTTGCTAAAACTAATTTCGATTTTCTTACCAAATAAATCTATTCAACAAGTCAATTTCATTGTCATTCGACAACCCTCAAATTAAAAATGGCATAACATTACCTAGCAAGTTTGGCGACATTTACCTACTTTCCAATTTATGGGATATCTTTTCTTTTTTCTCGCGTATCTATTAGTTACACGTGTGGGATGTACATCCATGTTATATTTTTTCACCTCCAAACTAATTATTTAACACTATTTTTGCAATAAAATTACAAAACACGCACACGGATCTTACGACAAAATCAATCAGACGCAATCTTGACGTCATGATGAATGAACGCCTGTGATTGGTCGAAGCTAGCAGATTGCTGTTTTTGCATCTCATCGTATGCAGATTGCTGTATTTGATACCAATATGGGTTTTACATTCAGGTTTTTGGTGGAATATTGTTGTTTTTGATACGATGTGACTAAATAAGTAAAACATATTTTAAAAATACAATGTTACCATAGTCATAACTCGAATTGCGTAAAATTGACAGATTGCTGTTTTTGATTCTATACGACTCAGTTAAGATACACAGGAGGAACGTTCGCTTCGCTTGCTCTCGTAGAGACAGCTGTCACATCGCGACTGCCACGCCGCCAAGTGGCAATTTGGGTCACAGAAAGTTTGTCTTCAGAGCGCCCAGAGGAAATGCGCCTCTATGTAAATATCTGAGCTCTTTGGCCGAGTGTTGCGTTGGAATAATCGATCCCCGGCTAACGGCCCGGCCACGGGGACCGGCGACGCGACCTGCGACAAGCGATTTCGATGTACATGGCGCGCTTAACTACGCCGCGGCGACCGATGTCGCCTCACAGTAAACGCGCCATGTACATCGAAATCGCTTGTCACAGGTCGCGTCGCCGGTCCCCGTGGCCAAGCGGTAATAGAGCGTGACGATTAACTACGTCACTACCAACCTCTACTAGATAACTGTCATCGTGCATCGAGATTATAACTGTCAAATGTGACGGAATTTTAAATTTTCAGATGGAACTCCTTGATAAAATGACGCCAAATTACAATTTAGTACATAGGTAATTATTATAGTTTGTAAGATCACGTTCAATACTGGGTTTGGTAAAAAAATATGACACCAATGAGGCATTCATTGGTGTTATCAAAAAAAGTGACGAAAATGTAATATTATACAAAACCAGACTTTAAACGCGCAATTTGAAAATGTTCGGACTATAGTGTTATAATAACTTATAGTATCATTTTTAAGCTTTGACATTAAACAGCGGCATCACCAATGAATACAGATTTACATAATAGAAGCGCATTTCTTAAGGATTTCCTGTGCCGATTCCAATTGGCGTGTTGGCGGGTGTCGTTAGTTCGTCTCTCTTACACTCATAGAGACAGCTGTCACAGCGCGACTGCCACGCCGCCAAGCGGCAGTTTGGGTCACAGAAAGTTTGTCTACAGAGCGCCCATAAGAAATGCGCCTCTATATAAATATCTATGCTCTATGGCATCACTGTTAAGAAACCACCTTCTTAACATGTCTTGTGCTACTGCTAATTTTTTTTGCCGCACTCTCTACTATGAACCAATAGGCACCTACCTTACACGAGCATCGATCCCAAGTCCACATTGAACGCACGCAGCCCTAACTGTCAAGAACTTAGCCCAAGAATTCAGTCAAAAGATTTCAGCCTGTAGTGATCAAAACTTCTTTAAAGGAAAACATTGAGGACTTTGACTTAAAAAGTTTTAACTAGGTTGAATCAGTATCATCATATATCATCGTATATTTGGAGATCGACGTTCCACAGATTAAACTGAGGTTTAAATTTTTCGCTTATTAACTATTTTCATTATGCCCAAGGGTTCAAGGATTGAACCCAAGGCCTCGACCACGTTCATTTTTATTATATTTTATCTATGTATCTATTGATTTATTACGGAATTCAATATTTGAAATAAAGATAGATCTGTAGATTTTAGATTAGTTTTGACAGTTTTTGACATAAGCTCCATACAAAATATGTCAAACACGAATCGAAAATCTACCATAGAGATATAAAGGATAGAGTGGCAGAACAGTACCTAACTCAATACTGTGTCGTGTCCGCCGGTGGGAGAGAGAACGCAACATTAAAGGCCCCCTGCATCTCTCTCTAACAATACATGCACAACATCAACATTACGCAGTGGCCTGCTATCTGTAACTATTATTTATATCAGTTTATCAGTAATCAATAGTTTAAAAATATATAAACTTTTTTGTCACTTCAAACTATCTTCGTGTATCAATAAAAACAACTTTTAAACTATTGATTATTAATAAACTCATTTAAATAATAGGTACAGGTAGCACGCCACTGCGTAATGTTGATGTTGTGCATGTATTGTTAGAGAGAGATGCAGGGGGCCTTTAATGTTGCGTTCTCTCTCCCACCGGCGGACACGAATAGGCCCCACTCTGCCACTCTATTCTTAATATCTCTATGAAATCTACAGATCTATCTATAGTTCGCATATTGAAAATGGCCGTTAGAGATTCGAGATACGTGTTTGACATTATATTTTTTAAGTCGCTTATGTCAAAAAATAAATCAAAAGTATCAAAAAACTTGATAAGTAGATCGAATATAGAAATCGGCGGTAACTAGAAAATTAGCTATTACTTTTATTAGGCACTAGAAGTTGCCCGCGGTTTCACCCGCGTCCTGAGGGAACTACTTTGCGTACTCGGTTAATTTATAACCTAAGTTACTCCTTGGTACATCAGCTGTCCGCCAATGAGAGTCCCGTCAAAATTGGAGATTTTTATAATAAGCGTTTTTTTAATATTATAAACAGACACTCTATGTGTATACGTATAGATACTCGGACGTTAACATCCATATCGCTCGTTTACTAGTCAGTAAGTTACCACATAAAAAAATATTCAGACAGAGAGCAACCGGCGCCGGTCGGTAAAGTGTATGAAAGCTTTCTCACTTACCGGTACAAATTACCCGGTATACGCTATATACAGCTTATTGTGGAACGATTATCAGCGCTCGCTACGTGCGAAAAGGCACTCACTGCGCTTGGAGACAGTGTTGCCAACAGCGCTGGCCCTAATGTCGCCGTTTTTCATGCGTGAAGTAGCCTAATATCGCCGAATTTCAGTTGTAGTTACCTAAAGCAGCCCAAACCTCAAAATATCAATATGAATAAATAAAATGTAGTTTTTAACAACTATTTATAAGAGGTTTATATATAACGCACTGGTAAACAGGCTTAAGCCATCTTGAAAACACGTTAATGAATTTAAAGTTAACATTTTAAAACTACTTAAACAAATAAAAAAAATGGGTAAGGTACCTATTCTGATTCGTCCTCTGCTAGCAATAATAAGGCAACACCAAGACTTTCGCCGTCTTCAGTAGAAGTTGATGTGCTAGCTGGCGCAAGATCCACCGGAAACATACATTTCTCTCCCAGCGTGCAAACTCACCATGTGATTGCTTGGTTGAAAGTTGTTACAACACATACTTCTTACATTCATAAGGGTACAAATTCTAAGAATGGCGATCAGCATGGGTAGTTGCATGCGATTCCATAATATAAAAAAATGTCCCTAGAGTAGCCTAATTGGCGACCAGTCGCCTTTTAGATTTTTTCATCGCCGATTCTCGTTCTGAGTAGCCTAAATGGCGAAATATCGCCTACGTTGACAACACTGCTTGGAGACGAACTGCGAAACGTACTGCTACGCTTGTGTTAGTAAGTATATTCGTACGTGTTTATTTATGTGAGCGTAAATCACAGCGTGAATAGAACAGCGTTTATCAAAGCCATAGTTCTTATCATAAATTATACACTTATACGGGTAGTTCTTATTGTACTATGTCACAGCTTAGATACAGCTTGCGTTAGTGTCGCCACAAAATGTACCTTATACCTATATGCTATGCTGAAGCTATGTTACTGCTAAGAGTACAGCTACTGAGTTGAGCTGTTGCTGTCACTGTCGGATTGTATACATAAGAAAGAGAAGCGCGACGACGACGGCACGTTCAGAACTTTAAAAAAACATGAAATAAATTAATTACAGAAAATGTATTGATTGGATTAAAAAAATAAAACAGTATTTCGTTAGTATATTGCTTGTTGAATAATTTGTCAAAAAATCAGAATGATTGTATGTATTTTAATATGGTTTTATTATGGTTATATTATATTTTTAGAGGTATCTTTGTGATTTCTTTCTATCGATTAAAGTTAGTTGTATTATGTTTTCAACACAGTACTTAACTAGATTATATCCTGAAGAATACCATATATTTTTCTGATTGTGTTAAACTGTTAACTGCATTGAATCATATACTTTAAAGCATTATAAAACTAGCGTTTAGCTCTTGTAGTCCCCTTAATAAAATTCTTTCCGTCGGTTTTGCGTGATTGCGTGATAGAATAAGAAACATCCGTCCATCTTCACAAACTTCGCGTTAATAATATTAGCAGGAAGTAGTACCTGATAAAAATATCATAGAGATAGCAATATTAACTTTTAAGAAAATGCAGCATTTCCTTCAAAGCTTGCAATTACGTGTGATGCTCTCTTCTGGAATTCTGAAAATCTTAAAAAAGAGACTGCTTAAACAATTATTTATAACAAAATTCAATAACTTCACATGCATCTATGGCGTAGTGGTTTAAGCGGTTGCCTCGCAATTAGTATTGCTCCGAGGGACGTGAGTGCGATTCCCTAACGAGACAAAACTTTGTTTTTTAAAAATTATTGATGTGAGACGGAGAACTTTAAACAATTAATCAATTCATAAAAAGTACTTTGTACGAATTGATTAAATGTTTGTAAAATTCTCCGAGGCACAGGATTTATAACTAGTGCTGGCGATGTCACGAAAAAGAATCTCATTTCATTCTCTTTCTACAGAGAGTTGATGGTCAATTTATGAAGTTCTCACGTAGTCTGTGTCACTATGTTCATGGCTACGAGGAAGACAAACATGTTTGCGGCGCTTCCACTTATTCTGTGATAGATTGCGATCGATTTGAGAAAACTTAGAAGGTCACACAATAATTATTATAAACGAGCAAGTGTGATGTTTGTCCTTCTTTGAGGTCGCAACGGAGAGATTTTATGGTATGATTTTTGTCTGTTGTGAGACTGCACGGTTGGCGTAGTGGTTTAAGCGGTTGCCTCGCCACTGCACCTAGTTCATCATCATCATTCTCTTAACGTTATCCCAGTTTCAATCTGGGTTCCACTTAGGAATATTAGCTTTTCCACTGAGCGACTGCCTGTCTGACCTCCGCAACCCGAAGGGATAGCGATATTCCATGGTTTAGACTAGTGTCAGTTTATTTAGAAGGTACTGACGCCCTATCACGACTGTCAAAGATGACAACCGAGACCGACGGCTTAACGTGCTCTTCGAGGCACGGAACAAGCGATAATTAACAATTTAATACGCACATAACTCCGAAAAGTCATTGGTGCGTGCCGTGCTCTGCATGGCAGACTGTTGGTATCTCCACTAGGCTATCGCTGCCTTGGGTTCGATTCCCGCACGAGAAAATAATAATATGTTGTGTACCTAATCCATAAATTGTTTTCCGAGTCTGGGTGTTCATTATGTCCGTTTGTTATATGTTTGTAAAGTCCGCTGCAAAATATATGTTTTAAACATAGATTTATTAACAAGAATCAGATGTAACGCACGGCACAGTTGCGTGCGGCCACTAAAGCAAATACAAAATTGAAAAGCGAATACAAACTCGTCTCAGTGCGCTACGAAGCATCGTACAGTTCACGCGTCACGATCACGTCAACTTTTAAATTCTCAAAATGCCGTCTTGTGTTCTTTAAACACTGTAAAAGTTGTTCCTAAATACAAAAACAGGAAAATGGAATATCTTTTCACAGGTAACTATTGATAATTTGACTGTTTCCTAATTTAATTTCGATAAAATTCGTATTTGTGCAAGAAATATGTAAGTGTTGCCAGTTTTTGTCGACGCCGTTCTGCCTGAATTAGGGAAAATGCACTTGTCAATTGATTATGTGATAATGATTGTCATGTTAATGAAAAATACATTACCGTATTATAAAAGTATACTGTAGATATATCTTCTTTCTCATAAATATAGTAATAGAATTTCAATTTCCATTAGTATATACCTTACATAATATTGTTTTGAGTTCGATCCCCAAACGATCCAAATATTCGTGTACACCCTGCTACTCGTCAAGCTTATAAACTTTGACCTTTGCACCGTTCTTATGGCGTAAAGAATAAGTATCAAAATCGTACAAAAAATGTTTAGCTTGACTTGGCGGCGTGTGTACATACATACTTATGGCGTAGGGAATAAGTATCAAAATCGTACAGCAACTGTTTAGCTTGACTTGGCGCCCTGTGTACATACATACTTATGGCGTAGGGAATAAGTATCAAAATCGTACAGCAACTGTTTAGCTTGACTTGGCGCCCTGTGTACATACATACTAATGGCGTAGGGAATAAGTATCAAAATCGTACAGCAACTGTTTAGCTTGACTTGGTGCCGTGTGTACATACATACTTATGGCGTAGGGAATAAGTATCAAAATCGTACAGCAACTGTTTAGCTTGACTTGGTGCCGTGTGTACATACATACTATTTATTTCTCAACTAATCGACGCCAGCGGCTTCGCACGCACATATTTTCTTATTTCTCGTTTGCCCGATCCCGTGGGAATTTCGAGAAATCCCGTCTTGGTGCACCCCTACGGTTCCCAAGAAACATACATGCTAAATTTCAGCTTCATGCGCCGAGTAGTTTCGGCTGTAGCTTGTCTGTCAGTCAGTCAGTAACGCAAGGATTTTATATATTAAGATTTACGAAGTAGTTAAAACTTAACTCGGTACCTACATGTAAGAAATGTATTTATAAAAGCATTAATTAAATCCATGGTAAATTCTTCAAAACCGCAAATGAATATAAGAATATTACATAACTATATGCAAAATACTGGGAGATTATTCATAATCTGGCAACTTTTCACACACATAGACGCGCGTGTCCGTACAGTGCCAGTCGCCAAAGGTCACGCACACATAGCTGTCAACGTGCCACGCTTAGTTGGACGAATACGCTACATCTGATTCTTGTCATATCTGTGGTTTTAAAGTAAAAGTACCGACGAAGTATAGTATAGTAAGCAGTGAAGATGTAAATAAGGAAGTACAAGATATCTTTGATCTCGCGGCATAAATGTGCGCGTGGGATCGGTCTCGGGTTTGATTCCCGGGTCGGGCTAAGTGTTATTGGGATTTTCCGTTAGGAAATTCTCAGTAGCAGCACGGAGTCTGGTAATGTGCCCGGTACGGCAATAGGCTCGCCCCCTATTACGTGGGACCTATAAGCGAAATGTGGGTGTAATATTACATCTCTGCCTACCCCTTTGGGGATACAGGCGTGACTCGTGAGTCTATAAATAAAATTAAAGATATTGGACTTGATCAAATGTTATACTAGTTTCTGCACGCTGCTTCGCTCACGTGGGTGTTGCTTAGCGCGGTAAGAAATAGCCTATGGCACTCCAGTCTAACGACTATCCCCATAATTATGCGAAACATGATGCAAAACACCAAATACAGAAGACTCGCCTGAAACCTAATTACAATAACTACACACACACATCATCAGCCTTTAACAGTCCACTGCTGGACTAGGCCTCTCCTTTGAAAGGAGGAATTGGCCTTCTATACCACGCTGGCCAAACGGGTTGCTATAGGGTTTGTATCAAGTTTTTCTTCTCTTACAGTGCTGTTCTCTGCTTAATATGCTTCCTCTGTCGGCTCTTACGACACCCATGGGATGATATGGGGTGGTGACAATCCGTATTCTTAATCCGTCACCACATGGACATAATAACTACACACATAACTGTAATGACCAGCTCTACTGCACTATCTATGACCACTTATTTTCAACAAAGTTTGGTTTTGCCAGCCAAAGTCAGGCACATAGATACAAGAAAAGACGATTAGGGTCACCGTCGACAGACACGTCGAGGAGGACATCATCATCATCATCATCATCACCATATACTAAAATCATACTGAAACACTGTCCTGTTGCAATGTGAAAGACGTACATAAAAACACACTTTCACATATATTATATTAGTAGGTACGAATTTCCGTTTAAAAACATTTACATCAACATTTGCACAACATTCAAAATTAGAACACACGGATGACATTTAAAAGTTGCCAGCCTAAAAACCAATAAATCACGTCTCAATCATTCATATCAATTGGCAACACAGTGTCTGTTGAACGTCGATATAAATCTACATAGCTATGGCATGTCCATATTAATATTTATAATGAGTTACCGGGCGATCTGTTTTCCATCAGCGAGTCAGGTTATTTTGATTCGGTTTCTCGTTACCATTCACGGATTGACGGTTTGTAGATTCGATTTGATTTCTGAAAACTTTAAAATTACTGAGGCTTTGTAAGTCCGTTTATCTGCTATTATAATCATCATAGGGTTCCCACCAAGAACTTAGGGTCCCCAGCCAACCTCACCTGCAAGTGGTGCACCTGGAGTGTTCTCCGAGGACCTGAACATCAACATCGCAGCACCGCTGGGAGCCTACAACACGGTCTACCAGGCCGAATGTTTTGGTATAATCCTAGCCGCCACAGCAATAATGGCACGTGAGGTAAGGGAACGATCCATTAGAATCCTCTCAGATAGTATGGCTGTCCTTTCAGCCCTCAAAAGCCATACTATCACCTCGGCACTCACACTTGAATGCCACCAGAAACTAACAGAGGTAGGTAAACTAAACAAATTAACACTGCAGTGGATCAAGGGCCATAGTGGCTCAAGAGGGAATGACGCAGCCGACGTGCTTGCCAGAAGAGGGGCCACCTTAAAGGTGGTGGGACCCGAGCCCATTATTCCCCTCCCTTCTGGTTTTTATCGCAACCTGGTAAGAAATAGAACCAGGACCCAGCACAACCAGTCCTGGATTGGTATTGAAACATGTAGGCAGGCCAAGGAGGCTCTTCCCGCAGCAGACGGTAAGATAGCCAAACAAATCCTCCGGCTGTCCAAACAACAACTGCGGACAGTCACGGCCGCCTACACAGGACACGGATTCTTTAATAAACACCTATTTACTATAGGTATCACCGACAGCCCGCTGTGCAGGGCCTGTATGGCAGCAGACGAGACGGCAGCCCACCTGCTCCTCGACTGCCCTGAGGTCGCACAGTACAGGCAGCAGTACCTGACCAGAAACAGCACCCTGAGGGAAGCAGTGGGCCACATCAAGAGTCTGCTGGCCTTCCTCGAAGAGCTGTGGTGGCTGGAATGACGACACCATTCCCACCCGCACGCAAAATACACGCCAAGACGTGGAGTTGCGGAAACAAGCCCGTGCTACCAAGTTCCAAGTGGTGCACCTGCCGATCAACGGACGAGGCTCTGGCAAACAAAATATCCCGATAAGCGGCAATAGGCTCGCCACCTATTACGTGGGATCAAAACACTGGCGAAAAGTGGGCGTTTAATATGCCTCTGCCTACCCCTTCAGGGAAACAGGCGTGAGTCTATGTATGTATGTATGTATAATCATCATCAGCCCTATATACTGTCACACTACTGGGCATGGGCATCTTCTCACTACGAGAATGGTAAGGCCATAGTCCACCATGCTGGCCAAGTGCGGGTTAGAAGACTTCACATGTCTTCAAGAACATTATGGAGAACTGTCAGACATGCACTCTGACTCTGCTTACTGCATGAAAATAGGAGACTACGAACAACTTTTGTTCGAGGACATATGTAAGTACTAAATTGAACTTTGACTTCGACGAAATGTATGTAACAGCTGAACATTTCCGCGATTTCGACGATGTTTTAGACAAAAGTTGTTAATAATAACGAATAGAGTACAATCATCCTTTACGAAAGTTATGAGTGACAAAGATTGAAAAAGAAATACGAAATTAGTGCATCGTGCGAGAATGAATGGAAATGTCGCTGGGGTCGCCCTAGGCTAGGCGGACGTACGCCGACCAAATAGGCGGGTGACGTACTGGAAAAGGGCCAAATTAAAAGTACCCATAACCGACGCGCATGCATGATGAGGTTAATGAGTGTCGAGGAACCGAAAGAGGTATGTTTGAACCGAAGCATGTGGCGTTCCATAGTCTCTGCCTACCCCAATTGGAGACAGGCGTGCCGCGTGACGATATAGATAGATAGATATATGAGGTTTGCACTAAATGGTTACTAAAAATATAGTTGGACTACCCGTTTAGATAAAGAATGGGATTAAAATGGTGGAATATTGATTATTATTTTACTAAATTAGTTTCAAATCAAATTTAGATGCAGCGATAGCCTAGTGGAGAGACCGACAGCCTGCTACGCAGACGGTCCGGATTCGAATCCACGGCGCGCACCACTGACTTTTCGGAGTTAAGTGCGTATTAAATTGTTAATTATCGCTTGCTAAACGGTGAAGGAAAACATCGTGAGGAAACCTGCATGTCTGAGAGTTCTCCATAATGTTCTCGAAAGACATGTGAGCTCTGCCAACCCGCACTTGGCCAGCGTGGCGGACTATGGCTTTACCCTCCTCATAGTGAGAAGAGGCCCGTGCCCAGTAGTGGGACAATATATATATACAGGGCTGATTATGATGATGATGAAAATTTATAAAATAGCGAAATAAGTTTAAACGTAGCAGTTTCTGTTAAATAATCTTTAGTGCGTTTTTACGTAAGTATTATGCTGACGGAAACGTCGTAATGGCCCCATTTGTAATCCCACTTTTTTTCTGAACGGGTAGTACATACATACATAGACTCACACCTGTTACCCGGAGGGGTAGGTAGAGTCTACGGAACGCCATTTGCAACGATCCTGACATATCTCTCTTGCTTCATTCACTCCCATCAAATTCCTCATGCATGCTCCTCTGTTTAGGGTACTTCTTTCCTGTTTTAAGGATGTCTCCGATCTGGTCAGAGAACGTCCGTCTTGGTCTTCCCCTTCGTGCTGTCCCATTCACACTTGCCTTATATTTCTGCTTGGTCAGCCTTCGTCATCCATTCTCTCCATGTGCCCAAACCACCTTAGCATTCCTTTCTCGATGGGCAGTTCATGACATGCTGTACACACGGCGCCAAGTCAAGCTAAACAGTTGCAGTACGATTTTGATACTTATTCCCTACGCTATAAGAACGGTACAAAGGTCAAAGTGTATAGCTTGACGAGTAGCCGTGTGTACATAAAGTAGGTAGAGACACAAAACTTAAGCTCCATGAATATTAAAACATCTCAACAAACACTACAAAATTCCTATAAAAAAGTACTTCTCTTACGTAATCAAACAATAAAGTCAATTAAAAAAATTGCGGAATTGTACTTCTAAATGACATAAGGCGGGAAAAAAGGTAAAGATTGCCATCATTAAAAAGATAAGGGTACGGTCCAATATATTGAAGGGAAATTAATTTGCCGGACCCCTTTAAGTTGTTTTTGGGTTATGTCTCTGTGACGGTAGGATATTTTTTTTAAAAACACCTCGGTAACGGATAGCTACCGGGTGCTAAGTGTGCCGTATTGTCTTATTGGGCTTACCGATAGGGATGGTATAGGTGTATCGATAAAATAGGGTTGTAAATAGATTAGAAAGTTGTTAGTTTCATAGCTTTTGTTTTATTTTTATCGTTGAATACTTACATGATTTAGGAACAATAATTTTTGAAGCGGTGTTTATATACAGTGCAAATATATTTTGCTGACGAGTTTGTTTGGTTGAATGCTTTATTCTCAGGGACTACTGGTTCGCTTTGAATATTTTTTTGTTGAATGTACCATTTATCGAGTTTTTTTTTTATGGACTCACGCCTGTATCCCCGAAGCAGGCAGAGGTGTAAATATTACACCCACATTTTCCATGAATTTTTAGGTCCCACGTAATTGCATCACAGAATCCGTTGTTGAATGTACCATTTATCGAGTATTTATTTTTATAGGCTCACGCCTGAAGGGGAGACCAGGTATGGTTGTCACGGTGGTTGGTTGTCACAGAGGCCATAACAGACAATTAAACGGCGTGGTAGGAGCGAGTGAGTAGCACATCCATTTGTACCACATGTCAGCGTACTCCGACACGCCGTTTAATGGACTTATTCGACCACTCGATATTCTATTATGACCTCTGTGACAACCAACCCGTGTGACAATCATACCCGGTCTCCCATATCCCCAAAGGGGCAGGCAGAGGTGTAATTATTACACCCACATTTCGCCATGAATTTTTAGGTCCCACGTAATCGCATCACCAGACTCCGTGCTGCTACTGAGAATTCGGAAAAACCGGGCATCGAACCCTGGACCTCCGACCAGCAGTCGCATACGCTATCCACTGGACCACGGAGGCAGTCATACTATAGTTTATAACGCTATAATACACGGGTGAGGAGCAGGAGTCATTAATCACGCGGGTGTAACCGCGGGCGCAGCTTTTAGTTAACGAGTTTTCATTGCCACTTATTATACATAATTTTAGACTTTGTGCTGCTATTCAGAACGTTTTAAGTAAAAATGCAAGAGTTTTAGCGTTGCTCCTATAGCTTACTGGAGCATCCGCTATTATTAATATGAGAAAAGCGTGGTCAGAATCGATTAAAAAAATATGCATATTTCTAAATTATTCTGTGTGTGTCTAAATTATTTGAGAAATTAATATGTTCTCTAATGGTAGAGGAGACGTGGAACATAGACCTTCACCGATCTGATAAGTTATTTTTGGTGATGAAAAAGTGATAGTGATATTTGGATAGGTGAAGATAAAGGGTATATTAAGTGTAAAGGCTGGCTATTAATTAATAAACAAACTAATTTTGGAGTGGAAGCAATATAACAACAAAGATCAAATAATTAGATTAAGTGCGAGTCTCGTAAGGGTCGTAGTTCAGGTATCCACTTAACATACCCTTTATCTTCACTTAACCAAATATCACGATCACTTTTTCATCACCAAAAATAACTTTGTTTTCCATAGTGTTTGTATAAACGACAAAGGTATATTTGCGGTTGATTTAAATTACTTAAATTTAAAATAGCTATGAGCACTTTTTTTAGAGGCAAGTTATTATAGGCATATTTGTTTACAAATTATATTAGATAAAAAATACGTCTCATCTGGTTATCAGATCGGTGAAGGTCGATGTTCCACGTCTCCTCTACTATAAAGCCTCTTTATTATCTACATGGTATCTACTGCTGTACGTATTTTTAATAACACCTCTTCTTCTTTGCAAATGTTACTACCTACTTAGCATTTATTAAGTTGGTTTGCCGGTTTAACATCCTTTTTAATACACAATGTACAAGTAAATTATTTCTTAAGCTGTTCTCTTAACGAAGAAGCGAAATTAAAACGAATAATTTCACATTATGTTTACAAAATGAAAGTTTAACGTAACTCCAACAATTGTTCCTCGGAGAACACTTCAGAATTGCTGTCTAACTTACTAGAACTTACTCGTGCTTAGATTATAAATATTAATATGATATTCTCATCTGTGAGTACTTGTTATGAAAATGTGAGTTAATTTCGTGAATAAATGTTGTCTTGGTGAGTGATCGTACACACAGCGCCAAGTGAAACTTTACAGTTGCTATACGATTTTGATACCTATTCGCTACGCCATAAGAACTGTACAAAGGTCAAATTGTCTAGCTTGACGAGCAACCGTGTACGATGGATGGATGAGTTGAAATTAATTGCTACCTAGAGCGCTGGTTTCGGTATAAATTATAATAATTTCGACGTACTATATGAGCTTAGGGTAGGTACCATTTGTCATATTTTGTGTTCACTTTTGTCAATAATTTGTGAGCATTGACTGAGGCCACTGGTAAAAAATATTTTAATTTCTTATATCGTCACGCCTATATCCCCGAAGAGGTAGGCTAAAGTGTAATATTTCACCCACATTATTTTAGCCTTACGAATTTAAGGTCAAACCCCAGTAGCACTTTGCCCGACCCGGAAATTGAACCCGGGACCTCCCAATCAGCAGACGTATACGATATCCACTGGACCACGACAGGCGGTCATCTTAATATATAAAATCCTTGCGTTACTTACTGACTGACAGACACGCTACAGCCGAAACTATAGGGCCCAGCTGAAATTTGGCATGTATTTTCCTTGGGGACCGTAGGGGTGCATTAAGAAGGGATTTCCCTAAATTCCCACGGGATCGGCCAAAACGGGTAAATTTAAAAAAAATGCAGGCGTAGCTGCTGGCGTCCTCTAGTAAAATTAGAAATATTTGAAGTAAAAATAATTTATAACGCATAAGAACGTTAAATTAATTACTTATTTAAAGATTCTACATTCACATTTAATGCCACGTTCGCAATGCTACATTCAAATATAATGCCACGTTCAAAATTCCTTAATTTTATCGACACTCCCCCATCACTAATCTGAATTCCTCATAAATAAAATATAGGTCGTCAGGTGTGGAATCCCACGTAAGCGGGGTCCAACGGCAAGCGACGACGAGACGATCGATCCATGCACCGAATTTAACATTTATATTTTTAGAATACGCTTGTGGACCACGCCTGATACGGTTTAACGGATATTTGGGACTTAGATTTATTGTTCGGACGTGATAATGTTGTGTAGTTCTAAGGATAGGAATGAGTATGTATGGAGATATATTTGGAGTTTGAGTTCGATTTTCGGGTAGCCGTTTTTTTGTATTTTTTTGTTTGTTCTGGTAAATTTAGAGTTTTATCCTGTCTGCTTTATTACTACTAGAATGACGTTTTCTAAATTTAATTTGAATTTGTAAGTCAATTGTATATGTCTTATTTCCTTTATTCATTTTTAGAATATTGTTGTGAATAATGTTGTATTTTGCTAGAATGTTTTGATTAATCAAATTCCATCGCTCTTGAACCTGGTTTAAAAAAGTTTTGCCAATGAAACCGAAAAATGTACCTAATTGTCTTATGAAGAAAAGTAATGGTTTTGAGGAGGAAAGGGCTTCTTAGATTCCGTTCTGTCCGCTCAAAGACTTCTCTTAGTTATGTCAACGAGTGAGTCAAAGAGATTTCCTTGTGGTGACGGATTAAGAGTACAAAATGTCACTAACTCTTTTATTTCCGTTGCTTTTGTAAGCGGCGACAAAGAAAGAATACTCGAAGCAAACAGTACGTACCTATCTTTGTGAAAATACGAAAATCTCCAAATCAAAGCTGAAGTGCACGCTGGGTAGGCAGCTCGGTGGTCGAAGTGTCGGAGGCTGAGCGGTAGGCACAGGAGGTGCAGCTGATGTAGGCTGAGCGGTAGGGCTCAGGTGTAGGCTGGTACAGTTAGGCGTCAGTGCCTTGGCTGTAGGAAGCTGGTAGGTAGGAGCTGATGCGTAGGCAGCGGCTGGTAGAAGCACCTACACGTCTGGCAAGCATGGTGTGTTTGGCCAAGTGATTTTATTAGTTCAAAATGATCCTGAGAAGCAAATTATGGAGAGGTTTAAATTCAGCAGTGGTCAGCGAAAAAAAGAAAACAGTCAATGTGAGGCTCGGTTATATTTATTCCTGTACAAAAACTCCTCTTCATACGTGAAAGATGTATAAGAATAAATATAAAGAGATACAAAGCCTATTCAAGAGACCGGATGCGATCATTTTAGTAACATCCGTCTTCAAGCCTTATGTTGTGTGAAACTTATAGGATATGACACCGCCACGGGTTCAAAGTCAAAGTGCCAAAGTTTCTCAAAGAAAGCAAGTTAATCCGTTTTATAAGAAACTTTATGAGTATGACAATAAGGAATAAATTCGTTTCTGAATGGAGAACTGGCGGGCTTTTAACGGCTCTGTACTGTGTTTCTTGGATCTCCTCGATGCAGCTGCGCATTGTCCTAATAATTTAAAACTAAAAACAATTTGAGTGTTTGTAACCACAATATTCAGTAGCTGTCAATTAAAGAATCTAGTCCCGTGTTTGAGGAATACAAACAGAGTGAGTGGGTCACGCGAAGGGACTGCAGTAGGGACGTTCGCATCGGTGACATTCTTCATGTCCGTGGTATAACAGACCCACAGCAATGCACCCCTAGATAGGTCCCAAGGAATATCAACATCAGCCCTGTATGTAAACTGTCCCACTACTGGGCCCGGGCCTCTTCTCACTATGAGAAGGGTAAGGCCATAGTCCACCACGCTGGCCAAGTGCGAGTTGGCAGACTTTACATGTCTTTCGAGAACATTATGGAGAACTCTCAGACATGCAGGTTTCCTCACGATGTTTTCCTTCACCGTTTAGCAAGCGATAATTAACAATTTAATACACACATAACTCCGAAAAGTCATTGGTGCGCGCCGTGGATTCGAACCCAGACCCTCTGCGTGGCAGTCTGTCGGTCTCTCCACTAGGCTATCACTGCTGCCCAAGGAACATTCAACACCAAATCTCAGGTTCTTGCTCCCAATTTTGCGTTATCTGTCAGTGAGTAACGCAAAAATTTATCAAAGCGAAGCGGTTAAAATGGAATCCTTATAACTTATAACTTATAAGCTAAGAAAAAATCTATCATACTTACCTTAAATAAAAAATAAGACAAGTGTTTCATGCGTCTTTCAATGCTTTCTTTAGCGGGATGTGAAAGACATAAAACAAACAATATTGTAAGGAGTTCAATCAATTAGGCCAAATATGCACACAACTTTACCACCGTGAGATTGCCTAACATAAAAATAACAAATTATGTAAAGCGATGATGTTCCAAAGTCTTGACAGTTGCTGCAATTGTACGTGATTTTTCAGCTAGCAGGTGCAGTCACCGTATAGTCAATGAATACAGATTTACATAGAAGCGCAGTTCTTAAGGATGCCGATTCCAAGTGGGGACTGTCTCCACGTCTCCAGTTTAGTTCGTAGTTGGAGCCGTTGGCGGCGCTGGCGTAATTTTTCCGTCTCTCTTGCTCTCGTAGTTAAGATACATAGGTGAAACGTTCGTCTGTCTTGCTCTCGTAGAGACAGCTGTCACAGCGCGACTGCCACGCCGCCAAGCGGCAATTTGGGTCACAGAAAGTTTGTCTTCATAGCGCCCATAGGAAATGCGCCTCTATGTAAATATCTGAGCTATTTGATATAGTGAAGGATTAAGAATACGAAGTGTCACTAGCCCTATTTCATCTGTGAGGGTCATAAGAGAGGACTAAGGAAAATAGAGAAAAGAGAGCTGTTCTCAGCAGTGGTACAGATAAAAACAAGGCGTTCTGCCTTTTTCGTAGCCAAGTGCGGATTGGCAGACTTCACATATCGTTCAAGAACTCCGAATCATGCTGTTCCTCACGATTATTCCTTTATTTGCTAGCCAGCGTTTAGTGTCAGTGGTGCCTGCCGTGGGTTTGAACTCGAGACATCGCGTAGTAGTCTGCTAATCTCTCCACTCGGCTCTCGCTGCTTCATTCCTCCTTTATCATGATCCTCCGTAATCCCAGTTTCAACCCGGGGTCCACTTACAAGTCCAACCAGATTTAGCTGAATATTGGCTTTTTCACAGAGCAACTGCCTATCTGATCTCCGCAACCCGAAGGGATAGCGACATTCCACTGTTTAGACTGTCAATGATCTTCATGACAACCGAGACCAACGGCTTATCTTACTGTCCGAGGCACGGGACAAGCGACAATATTAACAATAGGCTTGTTTCCAACTAGTCAAATCAAGCACTTTTAATGAAATGTCAAAAACGACCTTTGCCAAGCGTTTTGTATGAAATATTACGTAGTGACGTCATAGTGTTTTGCTGTCAAGTAGAATACTTATTATCAATAAATTGAGGATAAAAATGTTAAATAAAGTTTTAACATTAATCGATGAATGAAACTACTATTATTTTAACATGTTTCACTAGATAAAAAAACTTGCATAATTTATTTCACTTGCAGGAAACTTCCCTATTCAATACAGTCATTGTTGCGTGGATTCGAACTCAATAGCCCCTGCATGGTAGTCTGTTGGTATCTCCACTAGTCTGTCGCTGCCTAACTCCTCTTTTAAACTTCTAATTAATTTAATGCGGGTTCCAAGACAGTTTAACTTTCCCCGGGACTTCACGAGTGTCAAAACTCGTTGTCATCAATGGTCACTGCTGCTGAACTTGGCTACATAGATGATATATTATTATGTAGTAATGGAAATGTAGATAGTCAATCCATTACTGTTACTTATTTATTTAATCTGTGGTTCGACTATTTAATTTCATAACAACTAGTAGGTATAGGTAATATTGTTTCCAATAAATTGAAATTAACAAAATGCGTAGTGTAATTAATATAAAATTAATTAGGTATATTAAATTCTACGAATAAGTATTTCGGTATATTTGCATACTTAATTAAAGTAAGTAAATTAATATTTGATTACAAAACTATAAAGGTTTCCAGTGTTAAATATTTATAAATTTATTTAAAAGTAGCCAATAAAATGTTGATAATGCATTGATGAATAATAATGGGTATATTATATGGTTAATGTTCGTTCCAATTTTTATAGTTTTATTAACGATTTCGTTGTAAAAATAACATAGAAGGGTATTCAAATTAAATTATTTTAACAGGTTTTATTGGTTCTCTTATCTTGCTTAAGATCTTGTATTCGAATTGATTTCGTAATCTACATAATTATCAAAAGTGTCAGTATCAAAGTAACTGTGGGTGTTTGTAATTCTATGAATTACACTATGAAACAACGCAACAGTCCATACATACATACATACATAACTTCACGCCTTTTATCCCCGAAGGGGTAGGCAGAGGTGTATTACTTAGGCTGGTTTTAGTCTTACGCTGACGGCACGCGCACCGTCAGCGCTGATAGCCGAGATATATGAACTTCTAGGAAGCGTTTTTGAATGACGCGTAGCTATCAGCGCGCACGGTGGTCAGCGCTGATAGCTACGCAGCCGTACGCGTCGCGCGTCAGCCCCGCGTAGCTGTCAGCGCTGACGATCGCTCGAGCGCCTCTGCTTTCAGTGAGCGTTTTAGTGTCGAGCGGAGCGGATGTCATCAGCGCGTACAGTCATGGCGAATCGCGAAGTGGATACAGGTCGAGTTATCGATGAGTCGTTCAATCGGTGGTATAGGCACGATTCGTAGGCTGCAATGGACCAGCTTATACTGTATCTTTGCCAGTAATTCGTCAAAAGTTCTATTTGACATTCGAAAGTAATTAAAGAATTTACTTTTGTCAGCCCTCAAAGTACTATAAATCAAGACAAATTCTCCTGCAACGGCTCTCCGCTCAATCAATGGATGAACATGAAGTCTTCGTCGTCGCCAATTTTTATTTTTTTGGGATAGATAGTACAAAGCAGCAATAATTAATACGCTCCGAATTTTGATCGTCGACTGTACAGTAAGGCGGTCAGTACGATACTAAAACGAGCCACGCTGAGCCTCAGCGCTGACAAACTACGCGCTGAGCTATGAGCGCTGACGGTCAGCGTGAGACTAAAATCAGCATTATACCTACACCCAGTTTTCGCCAGTTATGTTTCGGTCCCGATGTAATAGGGGGCGAGGCTATTGCCATGTACCGGGCAATTTATTAAGCGAGCGATAATTAACAGTTTTAATACACACATAACTTCGAAAAGACAGAGGTGTGTGCCCGGGCTACCTGGGGATCGAACCCGAGACCATCGTCTCGGCAGTCCGATACATACACTACTAGGCTATCGCCGTTTTTACAGTCCACTTATATACTTATATATATATTTTACTGTATACTATATAGGTACCTACGGCCGTTAGACATACTAGTTCTGTCAGGTACTTGTACCTTTTCGTGAATAAAGCATTTTGACAGAGAGACATACAGACAGACGGAGGACAAAGTGATTCTAACGAAACACATTAATTTGTTGATTACTGTGTTGTTTCGCCATTTAAAGTTAATTTCTTAGGTACATCATTTCTTCGCCGTAACTTCCCGAACGCCGCCCAACCGGATCCAACTCTGTTGGGCGGCGTTCGGGCAGTTACGGCATATCTTCACGTCCGATATCCTGTAGTGTCTCAAGACGAAAGTCTTTGATCAGTGTGTGTTGCCAGTGATGATCTACGGCGCTGAGACGTGGTCGCTAACTTTGGGCTTTATTCGAAAGCTCAGGGTCACTCAGAGGGCGATGGAGAGAGCTATGCTCCGAGTTTCCCTGCGAGATCTAATCAGAAATGAGGAGATCCGCAGGAGAAGCAATGTCACCGACATAGCTCTCCGAATAGCCAGGCTGAAGTGGCAATGGGCAGGGCACATAGCTCGAAGAACCGATGGCCGTTGGGGCAGGCGAGTTCTAGAGTGGCGACCACTACCGGATGACGCAGCAAGAGTAGGCCTCCCGCAAGGTGGACTGACAATCGGGTTAAGATCACGGGAAGCGGTTGGATGTGGGCGGCTCAAAATCGGTCTCATGTGGCATGATTACATGATTTCTTATTGGGACAGGACGAAGGGGAAGACCTAGGCGGACCTGATCGCAGACATTCTAAAAACAGGACAGGTTAGAAGTACCCTAAAGAGAAGAACATGCATGAGAGTGAATGAAGCATCAGAGGTACATATGTCAGGATCGTTGCATATATCGTTCCGTAGTCTCTGGCTACCCCTTCGGGAAATAGCCGTGAGTCTATGTATGAATGTATGTGCTTAGTTACATATGTAATTTAGGCAAACTTTAAATTGAATTGACATTATGCCACTTTTTAATCGAAGTTCAAAGATACAATGTTATTTTAAGTTTCAATAGATGCTTGCCATGTCAACCTAGATGAATTATTAATCCCCTTGGGGGTTTGGAAACTAACATGATGTTCGAAATAATTGAAATGTGCCTTGTACGGCAATTAATAGAAATTACTACATGGACTTGCGTCTACTTAATCCTCTTTCATCCATACTGCCCACACAGCTAGAAAACTGTAACAATTTCTTATTTAAAATGAAATTAAATTCTGTAAATGAAAAGAAAAAGTGAACGAATATTTAATAATAAAATCCGAAAAAGTAATCTCGTTGGCAGTTCGAGTGTCTAGCCGTTGTCAATCACATCAAGATTAAAAAACATCGATCCTGTCTAATCGCGTGTAGGTGTTCGAATTATAAAACTTGGAAAAAAAAATTAGGGAGTGTACAATCTGTGTCAAAGACTTCTATTTTTGTAAATGCGGCTTTGAAGGTAGGTACTTTACAGCACCTCTTTTTCTCCTGCCCAAAGTTGGTAACACCTCTCTATTTTAATCATTATCGTCATCGTAGCATTATACCGGTTGCATTCGAAACTTTTGCCTTGAAGCCCAAGGCAAAGAGCTTAGATATTTACATAGAGGCGCATTTCCTATGGGCGCTCTGAAGACAAACTTTCTGTGACCCAATGTGCCGTTTGGCGGCGTGGCAGTCGCGCTGTGACAGCTGTCTCTACGAGAGCAAGAGAGACGAACGTTCCTCCTGTGTATCTTAACTACGAGAGCAAGAGAGACGGAGAACGACGCCACCGCAGCCAACGGCGCCAACTACGAACTAAATGAGACAGTTCCCACTTGGAATCGGCACACGAAACCCTTAAGAACTGCGCTTCTATGTAAATCTGTATTCATTGCCCAGGGTCTGCTTGCAAGGCTAACAGATTTGACAGAAAAATTTAGCTTTTCTGCAGAGTGACTACCGTCTGACTTCCACAACCTAAAGGAATATAGATCGTGCACATAAACCAGTGTCGATACATACATACATACATAGACTCACGCCTGTTTCCCGGAGAGGTAGGCAGAGACTACGGAACGCCATTTGCAACGATCCTGACATAATCTCTCTTGGTAAATATAGCTTCAATAAGAAGATTGAAATAAGTCCTTCGGTCTCGTTTCTTTTCCTCCTTTCCAAACAGCCGTCTTTGATTTTGATCTCTCTTGCCACCTTGACATTGGCAAAATTATTTATTCAACCGATAGGGCCACTTTAAGTACTTGAATTTAAATTGAAGTAAGTGTATTTCCGAACGAATTATTAAATCTCAAAAGGACACGGAGTTTGAACGTAGTAAATAATGGAGGGAAAAGATCGCGGTGTAATATTTTTTTTTCGCTTTAATCCCGGCCTGGCTCGTTCCAAACAATTAAAGCTAGCCGCTTAAATCCCGGACAAGTTGATGTATGGTGAGCAAGTAAATCTTTGACGTTAAGTAAGAATGTGTCTTGTTGTTTTGCGGAATGCTTTTTGAAAACAGAACAGTTGATTTTCTTTTAAAGATGGCGGATTTGTTTCGTTATGAGAATTTCGCGGGTTTTGGCCGGCTATTAAGTTTTTAATCAACAGTTCTAGAAAAAATCTGGCTGCATTTTTAACTTATACTACGCTGTTTGATACTGCTAATTATTCATAACGGTACCTATTGTTTGATGTACCTATTTGGTTATAAAAACCAAATATATAAAACATTTTATAAAAATAAAAATGCTTGGTCTTAATAAACTTATCAGTATTATTATGTTACTGGCATATTATGGAGCTTTGTAATGACACATTGGAGTCAACTGGTAATCAAGTTATTAAGGTTTATGGTATTTAATCCCTTTAATTGAAGTTTGATTGAACCACAGTTCCGATTTCAGAGTAGCTTATATAAAATCATAGTAAAACTTATATAAGTAATGAAACGCCTTAAAACTATTCTATCCAGGCGTGGTTTGTTCGAAGAAGCTACACGAGTTGAAACTTAAAAGTCTTAAAACACAAACTTTGTGTATGCGTATACAAAGTATACAAATTACAGGCGTCGTGCTGACAAAACGCTTCAAGTCATATCAAAGTTATAATACTTGTTTAACAGTAGTGCTGTAGTGCTTGACAGCGGGAAAGCAACCCCCGTTGTGCATTTGCAAAATATAACATTTAGGACACAACGAGCTGTCTGCTAATTTATGTTGCCAATGTAAAGAATACCTAAACAGCAATACTTAGAGCCCATATATGAATGATATTCTTGTGTTGGGTGGGAGCGGAGTCGTGTAAATGGGCTAAGGCCTACGCCACACTCGACGGAAATTCCGTCGCGGATCTTCCGTTACGGTAAACGCTGAGAGCAATCGGAGCGACGGATCATCCGCATAGTGTGCCTGGTATTGGTTATTTATATACAACTAGAGGACGCCAGCAGCTACGCCTGCATTTTTTTTTATTTACCCGTTTTGGCCGATCCCGTGGGAATTTCGGGTAATCCCTTCTTAGTGCACCCCTACGATCCCCAAAAAATATACATTCCTAATTTCAGCTTCCTGCACCCAATAGTAGCGTGTCTGTCAGTCTGTAAGTAACGCAAGGATTTTATATATTAAGATTACTTGTATAGGCGTTCCGCCGTAGAAGATCCGCGACCGAATTTCCGTCAAGTGGGCCTAAGACTTTAAGGACTCCCTCATAGTATTAGGCATGCGCATTCCTTAAGCGTGCGCTCGGCGTGCGCTTGGCGTTTACTTTGTACCTAAAGTCTCATTTCCACTTTGGTTCAAATTGAAATTCTTTATTTAATTAGCTCGCAGTGTGACGCTTATGAACGTCAAAGTAAAAAAAAATATTACTTAAAAATGCCACACTTATTTATGCGAGTGCAGAGGATTAATGCAGGTGCGTAGTTATAAGCAATAAACGGCCTTGGACAACAACTGATTAGTGACCGAGTACTATCAAAATGAGCGAATCATTTAATAAATTCACTAATCGTTAGTCGCCTGCACTTGCTCTTGCACTAATCAAAGTGAAAATTAGCCTTGCTATCGAGCGCCGAGCGTATGCACGGCACACGGCGGTTGCCCGCTCAATGAACGCGCACGTGCAATGTGAGACAGGCCTAAGAGTTTTGTAAGGTCCTCTTGTCTTTTTTTTATGGTATAGGTGACAAACGAGCAAACGGATCGCCTGATGGTAAGCAATTACCGCCGCCCATAGACACAAGCAACACCACAGGAGTCACAAGTTCGTTGCCGCCCCTAGGGGTTGGGATAGAATGAGGAGTGGGATGAGGGAGAAGGAAAGGGGATAGGGCCCCCGGCTCACTCACCGAACGAAACGCAACAGTTAAGGTACTGTTACTTTACGTCGATTTTCTGTGAGAGGGTAGTACTTCCCCGGTCGAGCCGGCCCATTCATGCTGAAATCAGCAAGGCTCTACTACCTGTAAAACTTGTCTCGTAATGTCCGTTGGTTTTAATGGCATTAATTGGCTGTACGAATGACGCACTGGTTTAGTCGTCTCGACGTTTTGCACTTCTCCAAGTGTTGTGGGTTCGATCCTTACACGAGTTAAAACCCAGTGTATCATCAGACCTTTATACTGTCCCACTGCTTGGCGTGCCTCATCTCACTATGAGAAGGGTAAGGCCATTGTCCACCACGCTGGCCAAGTGCAGGTTGGCAACATTATGGAGAACTCTTAGACGTGCAGGTTTCCTCACGATGTTTTCCTTCACCGATAAGAAAGCAATAATTACCAATTTAATACGCACTTAACTTCGAAAAGTCATTGGTGCGTGCAGTGGATTCGAACCCGAGAACCTCTGCGTAGTCCGTCGGTATATCCACTCGGCTATCGCTGCTTCTAAAGTCCAGTGTACTTACTTCAAATTGTTGTTTCGAGTCTGGGTGAACCTACTTTCTATGATTGAAAGTTTGTGAGGGCCTGTTCAAGTGTCTGACAGACAAGACGCAGCCAAAATGGGCACATGAAGATTAAATTTGGCTTGTTCCTTGGTAGGGGAGCACTAAGTGGGAAATTTTTGCAAATCTCCTCTGTGACGGGATAAGAATGTCCCACGCAGGCGATACATGACTATGCATAATGTTTTTTAAATACTCACACCTGTATCCCTACCCCTTCGGGGATACAGGTGTGAGTAATATTACACCCACATTTCGCCAGGAATTTTTAGGTCCCACGTAATAGGGGGCGAACCTATTGTACTGAGAATTTCCTATCGGAAAAACCCAATAACACTTTGCCCGACCCGGGAATCGAACCCGAGACCTCCCAATCCCACGCGCACATTTATGCCGCGAGACCAACGAGGCAGTCCTACAGACTATGCATAAGAGTAGCAATTTCTCTAGAACAGCATTGAAATGATTGAAATCGTTATTTTAATGCTTAGCTGCGTCTGTACCAAGGTACACACTGCGAAGCAACAGTTAAATTGTCATTTACTTTAAATATTCGATATTTAATAAAATTATGACAACATCAATTTTATGGAAGCCAAATAAAAATTATACATATTCATTCAACCACCAATACTGTCATTTACCAGTCGGAAAATAATTATCAATTGCGATTCGAAACATCCAAAAATAATCAAGGCACCAATTATCGGCTCACATTATTCGTAACAGTTAATTAAACTGCTATTTAACATCTGCGATTTTAAAATAACACTTGCTATTTAAAATCACTGTTATTTTTGTCGTATTTCGTTGCTATCGTTACATTGGGAATTAATTTCGTATGTAAAAGCGAAAAGAGTGGGGATTAGTCGGAGGTTTTAAGTAGGCGTCAAAAATCCTCCCCGAAATGTAGCAAGCGGATTTGAGATGTGGAGCAAAAGGAAAATTAAAAATGGGATTAATAAATTATATTTAATTAGAAACGTGGTCGGTGATCGGATCTGTTGGCGAGTTTTTGAAACATTCGAGGACAATATGATATTAATGGTATTTCTGTGTGACAAACATTTTATTTTGTCTTCGCGGTGGAGATTCGAGGGGTAGGCAGAGAGGGTGTGTTTGTTACTCTACAGCAGTGTTTCCCTAACATTGTTCTGTCACGGCCCGGTAATTTTCACATTGCCCCTTCGTGACCCATTTAATACTTTTAAACCCAAGCTGGTTCCATTACGGTTAAATAATTCACATTTATTGATAGTAAAAATGTTTTTTTATTAATACAAGGTACTTAATTATAATATTTTAGGTATCGCCTATTTAATCACTAAACTATACGTCGATCGATAGTAGGTATTATTTTTAAAACAAGGCGGGAATGTTGCGACCCGGTATTTAATTTTGACGGCCCGGTACCGGGTCGCGACCCGGCAAATGGGAAACGCTGCTCTACAGTTGTTCCAGGCCGTTGCACTAAAGCCTTAAATACTTGCACAGTGTATACCTAGACATAAACAACATCCTTTTTCAAAATTCGTCTGTCGGTCTTTCTAATTTAACAGGATTTTCACTGAAGAGAGCTTCAAAACTACATAATAGGTTACATTTGGCCAGTTGGCGTAGCGGGAGTGTAAGCGACTGCTACGTCGAAGGTCGCGGGTTCGATTCCCGCTCAAGTCAAACATTTGTGTGCATGAACATGGATGTTTGTCTCGGTCTGGGTGTTTCTATGTATAATATGTATGTATATACAAAAAAAAGTAATATATGTATGTTTATCCATTATCTAGTACCCATAGTACAAGCTCTGCTTAGTTTGGGACTAGATGGTGTTGTGTGAATGTGGTAGAATATAGAATATAATTTTATCACAGTTCCGCTACGGGTTGTGATAAGCTATACACCTACGTTTCTCATGAATAATTCGTTCTATTGATGAAACCCACATGAAAATATGTTCAGTAGTTTTCAAGTTCGTTGCCTATAGACAGACGGTGGCGGACGACGTACTATAGGTACTAATGTAAAATACTGTATTGTTATAATATTGACGACTAATCATTATTAACGTATAATAACTTACACCCATACACGGAATATGCCTTTCCAGAAACTAACATTCTAACTACTGCCTCCGTGGTCCAGTGGATAGCGTATGTGAGTGCTGATCGGAGGTCCCGGGTTCGATTCCCGGGTCGGAAAAAAGTCTTACTGGGTTTTTCCGAATTCTCAGTAGCAGCCCGGAGTCTGGTGATGTGCCCGGTAACGGCAATAGGCTCGCCCCCTATTACGTGGGACCTAAAAACTCATGGCGAAATGTGGGTGTAATATTAGGTACACCTCTGCCTACCCCTTCGGGGATACAGGCGTGAGTCTATAAATAAAACAATAATGAAACATTTCTAAAATGATTGTTATTGAATTACTTAGTTGAAAAAATGGCACTTAAACTGGACAGTACTATGTCTAAAGGTGCTGATATACTTGACCATTCACTTGTAATGAGCATTCTTGCGAAAGTTACATTACAGAAAACATACGAGATGCGTTCCAACGAGCATTCTACCGAGCGTTCTGGCGAGCATTCTAGCGAAAGGTCAGTAAATCTCCCTTGTATCTCAAAGAACGTTTTAAGTTCCTCCATGACACACATGCAAGGTGTCTAAGGTCGTCAGAGAATCTGAGGCTGCAAATGCCAACGCAGTCAACAAATTACTACAGTAAATCCTTTGGTGTGCAGGCAGTGCGCTTGTGGAATAATAATAATTATAATTGTTTATTTGCAGAAAATGTGGTAATTACAATACAGATTGTTAATAATTTTAAAAGCACAAGACACATTTTGCCATATTTAGATAGCATAATATGCCATATTTAGGCAGCGATAGCCGAGTGGATATACCAACAGACTGCCATGCAGAGGGTATCAGGTTCGAATCCACGGCGCGCACCAATGACTTTTCGGAGTTATGTGCGTATTGAATTGTTAATTATCGCTTGTCCCGTGCCTCGGAGAGCACGTTAAGCCGTCGGTCCCGGTTGTCATGAAGATCTTTGACAGTCGTTACAGGGCGTCAGTACCTTCTTAATAAACTGACACTAGTCTAAACCATGGAATATCGCTATCCCTTCGGGTTGCGGAGGTCAGACAGGCAGTCGCTCTGTGGAAAAGCTAATATTCAGCCAAATCCGGTTAGACTAGAAAGCGGACCCCAGACTGAAACTGGGATAACGCTAAGAGAAAGAAGATAGCATGCAAATATTAAGATGTTACAAATGTTAAATTGCCTCTCGATATTAGGCAAGCAAAGTCAATAGGCATAAGGCATTAAAACAGCACTTCCTATCTAGTAACTAGTCAGTACTAGCGTATTGTAACTTGTATAATGTGTAATTGTGTATGTATTTATATATACATATCTTAGCTTCGAGCTTTTTGCCGATTTAAGCGTTCGCTAGAAAGATCGTGTAAATTTCCGTAACAATGTTTTGCATAAATGCTCTATTCGTTGTCCAGTTCGAAAAATTTTAAGAGCGTATACGCCTCGAGCGGCGGCTCGAGTTTAGGTCTTTATAGTACCGCGGTCGCCCGCACACCGCGCATGCGAGACCCGGCGCACTGTGACGGTATCGCGTGGAATAATAATCTTGATTCTTCTTGCCATACATGAACAGTATTCGTTTATGTAATACGTGATACGTCGATTATGATATGAAAGTATTCAAATTAATTATTTTCAATGCACATGCATTTAAAGGTATCAAATAACGATAGATATTACATATTTGTTTAGTAGGATGATGTTCCTCATGTAGGGTTTTTAAAGATTTTAATAGTTCATTTTATGATTAAGAAATGGCAACACTGGCCAACCGTCATTTTGGTAGGGGAAGACTAGTTTATATATATCTATACGAATGCTTGATGTTCTCTTACAAGTGAATGCTCAAGTCAGCTCCATAAGAGTTTTCCTCAGTTATAACGATATAGGTTGTATAATCCTCTTAAAGTACAATGTACATTTTTCAATCACCCCTGTATTTTGATATAGAAGATACAGTTTTAGTGTGGGACTATTTTTATCCGATTAGCGTTAGACGGGTGGAATTTGTCTTGATATTTGATAACAATTTATTTCTAAGTTATTGTGATTTGTAAGCAAGAATTTACGGATGAAAATCTTTCGATATTCTGTTTGTTTATAAATAATAATAAGTAAGTAACTTTATTTTGCTGTTTGGTAATAGATTTGCGTATAACGTTTTTTTGGAGATACAAACGGACAGCTATTCAGAGGGTAGGTACCTATCAGGTTCAATCCCACACTGCTGACTTTGCAAAGTAGATAGATTTTTATGGGCCTAATTCTCCTAAATATATTTGTTCAAAATACAGTTTCGATATAATGTCAGTGTCACAAATGGTATTCTTGTAAATTAACTGATATTTGAATGAAATTGTAATGAGATCGTAAATTGAAACAAGTGTCAAAATAAGTGTCAACGACGAACAATTATACGATAATGATATTAGGTTAGTAGAATACCGATTCTCAGTCAATTCAAAATATAATCTCATTTCGTTCAAAATATAATCTAATTTTGTTCAAAATATAATTTCAATGTCATATAAAATAGCAGAATTGGGCCCAAGATTGCTATACAGATAGATACGCTTTATTGTACACCAACATAACATTATACAGTACATATTTTGTTAAGTGACTTAAAACTACAATAATGTACAATCGGCAGCCTTATCGCAGTAGGTGCGTATTAAATAGCTGATTATCGCTTGCTAAACGGTTGAGCAATACATCGCGAGGAACCCTGCATATCTGAGAGTTCTCTATAACGTTCTTGGAAGACACGTGAAGGCCGCCAACATGAACTTGTGCCTGTAGAAGTGCGAGTCGGACTCGCGCACGAAGGGTTCCATACCATCATCTATAAAAGAAAATCACGTTCGTTGTATGTATACTTAAATACTTTTTAAGTTTCTACCTGTTTATTAAGATCGAGTAACAAATTGCTTAAAAATTACGTTTCTTAGTTTCTTGTATTCTCAAACTGAAATATGTTTATTTCCATAAAAAAGGTTTAAATTTTTTGGACACGTCAGAGGGTCATACAAATAAAAAAAAGTAACTTTAAATGCATATTAACATAATTGAGCATTGAAAAAAGTGCCTGTTAAGAAAGTAGAGCCTCGTGAGAACAATCAGGCAAGAAACTCCGGGCCACTCTTTTCTTCGTTTTGATTCCATACAATTTAAAAACTTAATAACTACATTGAATTTTTCATAGGTATATGAGCTGGTGTGTCTATTATGTTGTTTTACAAACAAACAAACTCTTCAGCTTTATATCTTAATATATCAAATCCTTGCGTTACTGACTGACTGACAGACACGCTACAGCCAAAACTATTGGGCGCAGGAAGCTGAAACTTGGCATGTAAGTTCCTTGGGTACTTCACTACGTGCACTAAGAAGGGATTTCCCGAAATTCCCACGGGATCGACCAAAACATGTAAATTAAAAAAAAAATGCAGGCGTAGCTGCTGGCGTCCTCTAGTATTAGTACTTATAAGATTCTTTCTGCACAAGGATGATAAAATATTATCCATCTATTGAAACGAAACCATAGACATATTACCTACCAAAGAACAACGTAGGCGTCAAGACTTGCTAAAATAATAATAGCTACATTATTGTCGGACCCGTCTAGATCTCTGCGGTTAGAACCTACGCCGTAGGAGGTAGAACCCTTGTTAACCTTACATGATCAATACTCCTTACCTTAAGAAAGGTCGTATTAAAATTAACGATCGTATTCCGACTAATCTTTCGAGACGGTGGATATTTGCGAATGCATATAAAACATAAGTAAATAAATAACACTTAAAAAAAGGCCTCAACAATCTTTATATAAAACTTGTTTATACATCATTCTATACATAAGAATAAAACTGAAGTGTCTGTCTGCGATTTCAAAATAACTAGATATGATTTTTCAAGTGTCAAGTGCATATTGTAAGTTACACGATACTAAGTCTTAGTCAAACTTTTTTGAAAACGTCTCGCTGTTTACTTATTGGTCTGTCTATCTGACAGTGTTTTGTTTGTCCGGATGGTCGGGTAATCTCTGGAGTGGCTGAACCGATTTGGATGGGGCTTATACAGTTATATACACTTTGTAGAGTTACCTACAGGCTATATTTTGATCTGATAGGTCCTGTTCTCGAGATACGGAAAATACCGCGCGTGCATCATGTTATCTTCTAACACAGAACTGGTCTCCATAAACCTAACACAAATGCATCTTTTGACACACATCATTTTACAACAAGACCACCTGAAAGCCCAAAAATCGACCAAGTGCATGTCGAGCCACGCACCATGTAGAGCTCCGTAGTAGCCCTTACCTAGTGTCTTAAAACGATAAAAGGCCTTAATCACAATATTCACTTTTTCGCTTGCAAATATAAGTTTAAGTTAACCGACTATTACTCGTTAATTACTAATTAGTAAAGCCTAAGGAGACATAGTCAAACTAATATAAAATATACTCTTATGAGGGTATCTTGTATGTTACTACTGAACCCTGAAAACCGACAACACGTAAATCCCAATGCCGCCTAAAACTACACGATATTTTACCATTCCGTCAGTCCTGTGTCGGGCGACAATATGGTCACTTCAAAAATGTCGCGCCACAGAGCCGACAGTCGTCATGATTGTAAACAGAACAATACCACGGTAATATAATCTAACAGTATTGTAACTCGGCCGCCTTCGTGAGTTATATACCTACCAGACGCGCCCTATGCGAGCTGCGGCACGATCGCGGCTGTGGGTACTCTTGGCACAGTCCGCACAGTCTAATGGGTACTCTGCTCGAGGCGCGTAGGTATAACTCGAGTTTCGTGCGTTTGTATGGAGTTACAATACTGTTAGATATTATTACCGTGACAATACGCATTGAGCCGCCATTTTGAACGAACGTAAAAGTTCAATAGCATGAAGGAAATATGCATATCGGGCGCGCGGTTTTAAATTTTATATGGATCTTTTTCAGTGAAGTGCTGGTTTTATTTTGATTGGGCAAATATAAGCTATATAGTGGAGCTTTTTGGGTGAAGAATTGGTTTATTTTCATTGGGGAAGTAGGCTATGGTGAGAATTTTTTGGTTAAAGATATGTTTATTTCATGGAACAGAGAGTTTATTTCTGTTTTTTTATAGAGAAAATTAACTCCTATCCCTATAGGTACTTAGCAGATTTGGATAGGTACTTCATCATCAGCCTTTAAAAGTCCACTGCTGGACTAGGCCTCTCCTTTGAAAGGAGGAATTGGCCTACTATACCACGCTGGCCAAACGGGTTGGTATAGGGTTTGTGTCAAGTTTTCCTTCCCTTACAGTGCTGTTCTCTGCATAATATGCTCCCTCTGTCGGCTCTTACGACACCCATGGGTTGATAGGTACTTGGTAGAGATGAATGGGCCGGCACAACCGGTGAACCGATGGTTAACTACCTTAGAGAAAATCAACGTAAATTAACAGTACCTATATACTGTTGCGTTACGTTCGGTGAGTGAGAGTGCCGACGACTCCATTCCCTTTTCCTCATGCTGCTCCTCCGCCTATTCCTTTTCGATGGGGACCAGCAACGCACTTGTGACTGCGCTGGTTTTGTGAGTGACCATGAGGGGCAGTAATTGCTACCATGTATTCAGCGATCTGTCTACTCGTTTGCCTCCTATCACATAAAAGGAATGTTTCCAGTAACCAGGTAGTTTATTTTGATTGAAAAAATAATTACTATAACAAGTATTTCTTATTAGATAGCTATAACGGTGAAGGAAAACATCGTGAGAGTTCTCCATAATGTTATTGAAAGACATGTGAAGTCTGCCAACCCGCACTTGGCCAGCGTGGTGGACTATGGCCTTACCCATCTCATAGAGAGAAGAGGCTCGTGCCCAGCAGTGGGAGAGTTATTTTACAGGACCGATGATGATGAGATAGCTTTTAAAATAGTACCATAATTAAGTTTATTTAACAGTGCCAAGTTCGATTGATGACAATTGAAGTCCACACAATATTCGACGCACTGAATTTTCGTCTGTATTAGGTTACACCTTTCCTACAGCTGTGTTTATCTGTTCTGTCTAAACTAAGCGTCTTGTCATCATAGTAGCTTCATAGTTTCACATATTAGTTGTTAGTTTAGTTTGTCGTGGGTTTTCCGCACTTAGCCACTTATTTGGGCCATTGTGCGTATAGTTTCACATATAATAGGTACATAGTTAATATCACGTAAGGCCTATATACAGCGTGCGATATGTCAATACTGAATTTATAGGTATTGTACACTTGCCAGTTGCATATCAGGAACTGCATTATGGCGTGACGCTTATAGACTACAGGGCCATGTCCAAAATGGATGGGTCATATGAACCACCAGGTGACATATATAGGACGATATAAGAGAATAAAATAAAAAGATTTAGCACTATATTGATTTTCTGACAATTTCCAAAAAAATACCGACTTTGTGGCGCACCATTTTTTTACGGCACTGCGCGCTTTCTTATTATTTTTCATGGATCTATCGATGGTAAAAATGCCGTACAAAAATATATGACCGAAATGTATTCACTCTACCTGCACTTTTGAATCCTCACCAGCACTCAGTTGGACAGCTTACAAGTGACGGCATAGTGCTGAATCTTATTATTTTATGCTCTTATATCGTCCTATATACGTCACCTGGTGGTTCATATGACCCATCCATTTTGGACATGGGCCTGTAGTCTATTATTGACTGTATTGCTTCGTGACATAAACTAAATTAGATGGTTTACTTTATGATAGGTATGGCGTAGTAGTTACAGCGGAGCCAAGCTATTTAAAACAGAATCGAGTGTTGTGGGCTCGATCCCCACACGAGACAATTATTTGTGTGATCCTTAAATTGTTGTTTTGACTTTGTGTTCGTTGAGTGAAAGCTCGTAAAGGACGTCTATGACACAAGATTTATTCTTAGCGCTGTCTATTTTAATAAAATGAAATCATAATATGTTGGGTTGACTTCCATATAGTTTTAGTTATTCTTAGATTCTCTTGATGAACGCCTCCTCTTTTCTTTCACCCTCATTCAGCCCCTCCTACTATTTTACCTTTTTCCATCCCAAAGGGATAGCGTAGAATGTGGAGAACCTTATGAGAGTGTGGAGAACATTATTTTTTTTTATTTTTATTATTTTCTTGAGCTTACGCGAATGTTAAACATTGAAATCAAATTATTATTATTACATTGAAATCGAAGAAAGCAGAGAGAAGCTCTCAGTGCCGTCAAGACATCAAGACACCGTGAGCACATTCTGCGTAAATGGTAACAGCAAAAGTTGAACAATGTTCGGGTACTTCGAAATAACTTCTAAATTGAAGATAAAGATAAATGTCACCACAGTCTTACACGACTACGATTCCTGTAAATAAATCGAAACGTCGGATAGTAATAAATCATGTAGTTTTTGGTTCATTCGGCTTGAATGTTATATCTTTAAAACCAATATATCGCGATAGAATCCGTAAATCGTAGTTTGATTTCAATATTTATAGAGGATTCTGTATTAATAAGCTTGAATGTCATAAAATCATCGTAACCGCTTATCCGGTACGCGGAGAGTGTGCAAGCTCCTTTAGCTGCTTACAATTGACACATCTCGACGCTTCGATAGGCCTTCACCCTGTCAACTGGGTATTCTCCAATTAACAGGATACAGAGGACTGATACAGAATAGGGTAGTTTCCAGGGTCAAAATAATTACATTTTATTTAGTCCGTATTTTAGATTATAAAAAAATATTGGACACGTATTTTTTCTTTTTTTCGATTAAATAAAAAATAACAAAGATATAGCCCATTAAAGTTACGTGTGACGTCATCTAGTGCTAAAAAATGCAGCACGGCGTGACGTTATACGTAACTTTAATGAGCTATATCTTGGTCATTTTTGGTTTAATTTACAAATAAATAAATACGTATCGCTTATTTTTGAATAATCTAAAGGACGGACTTATAAATTTTTTTTGTCAACTAGCCTATTACTATTCGATCTCTATACATCTTGCTACTAAATAAACGGGCAACATTTGTGAGTTTGTATTCAGTCGTATCTGGTTTGACTTGAAAGCGGACACAGCCTCCGGGGCGTCTTGGATGCAACTTCGATGCAAAATGATGATTTATGAGGATGTATAGAGGTCCGTTTAGTGACGGATTAAGAACACATAATGTCACCACTCCATATTTATCATCCCATTACTGTCGTAAGAACCGACAAAGGGAGCATATTATGCAGAGAACAGCACTGTGAGAGAAGGAAAACTTGATACAAACCCTATACCAACCCATTTGGCCAGCGTGGTATAGTAGGCCAATTCCTCTTTTAAAGGAGAGGCCTAGTCCAGCAGTGGACTGTTAAAGGCTGATGATGATGATAGTTACTTGTTACTCTTTGGCGCCAAAACTACCCAAAAGGATTTTAATGAGCTTTTGCAGTTGTATAGCTTATATTTCATCTGAATAGTATGTACTACATTTTGTTCTGATAACCGAATTTCACTCGGCTAAATCCACGGCCTGAAAATAATATTAAAAGAATTTAAATTTCATTAATACAAGTCTTGGCCTTACAGCTTTGTTTGAATTATTTGCCAGTTTTTAGTTCCTGAACCTTATCATATTTATACTGTTTTTAAGCTGTAGTTTTAGTTTTAAGATCCTACCAGAAGCTACTCCAGACGCACTTCAAGCTGTATACAATAAAAAGTTAATACATTTGGTTCAAAGCAACACTCCCTGCGCCTTTTCCGCTACAAATCTGACAGGTGTCGAGGGAGCAACTAAAAATATGACAACTCAACTTGCAAATTGAACTAAAACTTTAGTCCAAGTGTCTCCGTCGGTTAATTACACAAAGTCGCACTAACCGAAGTTTTGACCGGGTCGGTAGTTAACAGTTTAAGTATTCACTTAGTTGGTTCCTTACGTAACGTAGTTGTTGACTGTTAGTGCCTTGTTGCCCTGATTTGTTATACTTTGAGCGTCTCCAATAGATCAATAGAGATTTGATGTGAGCGTCTCTCCTGGACCAATAGATTTACTCGATGTTTCGAGAGTACCAAGATTTAGTATCCTTTCGCTACTATTTGATACCAAGGTTTAGATCTTTAGTACCGAGGTATTATCCGTGTGGTGACGGATTAAGAATACGGAATGTCACCACCCGATATCATCCCATGGGTGTCGTAAGAGCGGACAGAGGGAGCATATTATGCAGAGAACACCACTGTAAGAGAAGGAAAACTTGGTACAAACCCTATACCAACCCGTTTGGCCAGCGTGGTATAGTAGGCCAATTCCTCCTTTCAAAGGAGAGGCCTAGTCCAGCAGTGGACTGTTAAAGGCTAGATCTTTAACCATATATGACAGAATATCAGCTTTTCCTCAGAACGACTGCCGTCTGACCTCCGCAACCCAAAGAGATAGCGTTATTCCATGGTTTAGACCAGTATCAGTTTATTTGAGAATATTGACTCCCCGTAACGACTGTCAAAGATGTTCATGACAGCCATGATCGACAGCTCATCGTGCTTCGAGGCACGGGACAGGCGATTATTAACTATTTCAAACGCACATAACTTCGAAAAGTCATTGGTGCGCGCCGTGGATTCGAACCCGATACCCTCTGCATGGCAGTCCGTTGATATCTCCACTAGGCTATCGCTGCCTCAAAACGCGTATAAAAAAGTGGTCTGATCCGTCTGATATTTTGGGGCAGAAATAATAGGGTTATTTCCAAATAGTCAAATAGAGTCAAATCAAGCACGTTTAATGAAATGTCAAAAACGACCTTTGCTAAGGCTTTTGTATGAAATATGACATAGTGACGTCATAGTGTTTTGCTGTCAAGTAGAATACTCATTATCAATAAATTGACGATAAAAATGATTAAATAAAGTTTTAACATTAATTGATGAAAGAAACTACTATTATTTTGACATGTTTCACTACACAAATAGACTTGTATAATTTATTTCACTTGCAACAAACTTTCCTGTTACCGGATATCTAAACTAAAACGTACTAAAATCAAAAGAACTTCCCAACGCAGTACGCGGGAAACCTTGGTCCACAGACTATAAAATAAATAATAACGCATTTGTCATTCGGCATCATATTACTGTATAGTATTACCGCTATCCTGTTCAAATAACGTCTGTATATAAATTATAATGCTCTCAACTTGACAGTACGCTATGCCGCCATGACACCTCTGTTCTGTTCGTGTGACCGAGCATTCAAATGTAAATATTTGAGTTAAGAATTTGGTTAAATTTTAACTAAAATGTCAGCCATAGACTGGTTAGGGTGTGGTATAAGTCATGAAAAATGGCGTTTTTTACTTAACGAAATTGTATGCATGTGAAAGTGTTTTTCTTTGTTTGTCCTTCCATGCTAAAACTACTGAAAATTTTCCTGACAACCAATATACACAGACCTTGATGTAAGTTTAGTGTAAAGTTAGCTTCCCACAGTGCGTGGGTTTACGCACGGACGCGCATCCCACCTTAGAAGTTAGACGACCCGCGGTATAAACTTCAAAGCCGCGGTGCGCGACCGTACTAAAAGTCCTCTCACCGTGGGAAGGCAGCTTTATATATTTTATTTATATGAAAGAAGATAAAGTGTATAACACCTTAACTTCTTTCACTTGTATGTATGTAAGTAGGTCCTGCAGGAATATCAGTGTTGCAGTCTGTCGCACGAGTGATTGATTTCCACGGGGTAGCCGGGATCGATCACTCGCCGAGCAATTAAAGAGAGATAATTAGGTTGTCTTACGGGAAATAAATAAAAAATATCACCAGGAAAGTTTAAACTCGCGTTATATTCCAGTTACACAATGGCTTTAATTACACAAAAAAACTGACACTTGAGATTAGCCGACGAGACAATTATCCAGGGCGTGGTGGTAGGTTGGCACTTCACAGGTCTTCAGATGGGGTACTCAGCTTTGGTCGTGCTGTCCCGGAGCAAAAAGGGCCAAACCACGTGTGTCCCCGGTATATATAAGGCCGGCGAGCGGGAGGGGGCGAGCGGGGCTCCCCACTGCTGTGCGTCACTCGTAGCGAGGCTCGCGAGCGCCGGGGCACGACGTCACACACCCCCCCCCCGTTAGGCCGGGATTTTCCCTAAGGAAAATTCCCTAGCCCAACGGGCGTAGCAGCCCTGAAGATACTCCCTGAAATTAGAGAAAACAAGGGCATGAGTACCTTGAACAAGTGACAACCCTATACGCTAATTAGGATACCTAAATAATAATGACCCACGCTTGCATTCTTCACGCGTACAACGGCAGTCTGAATTTGAACATAAACATTTATCATTCATAATTCATCACACATACCTACATGTAAATGCCAAGGCCAGTGTAATAGCTTAATATTAAAGATAACAATCTATGGAGAAGCGCTTAGGGTAATTATTAGGTAATAATGATTTGTAGATTTAAGAAACTTGATCTAGCCCTACGACTTAAAAATCTTGGGTTCGGCCTTTGCCACTAGATAAGTGAACTTTTTGAATACGAAAAATCTGTTGTTACACCTAACTAGGTGTAACAACAGATTTTTCGTAACGATGAACAAAAATAATATAAGCCGCAGACACGACCGGACCGCTCAATGTCAAAGGAAAGAATTTAATAAATATTTTGCTCTAATTAATAACTACAACACGACCAGTAAACACCTTTTGAATGTAAACAATGGTGAATCATTAGTTAGGCATTTATTTATCGGCGCGTCGCTGAGTGAACGCGCGTGCGTCATAACGACAACTAGGTAGGTACGATCTAAATGGTAGGTACTATTCGACTGTTCCGAGCTCGCGACGCACGGTTAATTACCCTGAATGTTTATAAAGTACCTATAATAACAATTTGATTATGGAATTTATACAGAAAATCAATCCCACTCGTGCGACATTGGCGCCCACGTTGGGCGCCAATGTCGCACGAGTGATTGATTTCCACGGGGTAGCCGGGATCGATCACTCGCCGAGCAATTAAAGAGAGATAATTAGGTTGTCTTACGGGAAATAAATAAAAAATATCACCAGGAAAGTTTAAACTCGCGTTATATTCCAGTTACACAATGGCTTTAATTACACAAAAAAACTGACACTTGAGATTAGCCGACGAGACAATTATCCAGGGCGTGGTGGTAGGTTGGCACTTCACAGGTCTTCAGATGGGGTACTCAGCTTTGGTCGTGTTTTCCCGGAGCAAAAAGGGCCAAACCACGTGTGTCCCCGGTATATATAAGGCCGGCGAGCGGGAGGGGGCGAGCGGGGCTCCCCACTGCTGTGCGTCACTCGTAGCGAGGCTCGCGAGCGCCGGGGCACGACGTCACAAGTCTCACCTGATTCTGCAACTTATACTGACGCAGGTACCTTATTTGCGTTCCAAAAACTGTCTTTGATGTGTATATTGTTACTGTTACATTGGAGTTGCAAATAAAAACAAATTTCATTTCATTCATTTAATTTCATTTTCAATTTAATTTCAATTTCAACTTAGGCGATATACTTATATGAATGTGTATAAAATTTTTTACACCCAAAACTTAATAACATCAAACGACCTACTCGTTTCGTTATATTGTTATTTATTGTCCACCGGAGGCCTAGCAGCGTGAGATTTGTAGCGGTGCCCGCTAAATCCTCATTTACTGACAAACAATCCATATTACACTTAACCAATCCCAGCAATCACGTGCATGTCTCCATGTCTGAATAAAACGCCTTGAGCTAGTCATGGGAAAGAATTATAGATATTTGAAATTATCGATGGTGATCTACGTATATTTTGGAACATTTTGTTTAAACAATAGGGTAGTTTCCAGGGTCAAAATAATTACATTTTATTTAGTCCGTATTTTAGATTATAAAAAAATATTGGACACGTATTTTTTCTTTTTTTGCTTAAATAAAAAATAACAAAGATATAGCCCATTAAAGTTACGTGTGACGTCATCTAGTGCTAAAAAATGCAGCAAGGTGTGACGTTATACGTAACTTTGATGAGCTATCTCTTGGTCATTTTTGGTTAAATTTACAAATAAAAATATATGTATCGCTTATTTTTGAATAATCTAAAGGACGGACTTATAAAACTTATACATTCTTTTTTGTCAACTAGCCTATTGCCGCAGGCAGAGGCAAAGACGCAAGTTCTGCGTCGTAGATTTCACAAACATACAACTAACAGACATAAAGTATATCCAGACTCGAAACAACAATTTGTGGCTCACTTCGATTAAGTGATTACTTCGATTTAGTACTCGAAGTAATTTTTTTTTATAGTAATAGGCGGCAAATGGACGGATCGCTGATTGATGGTAAGCAATTACTGCCGCCCATGGACACAAGCAACACCACAGGAGTCACAAGTGCGTTGCCGCCCCTTGGGGTTGGGAAAAGGGATAGAATGAGGGAGAAGGAATAGGGGACCTCCGGCACTCTCACTCACCGAACGAAACGCAACAGTTTAGGTACTGTTACTTTACGTCGGTTTTCTGTGAGAGGGTAGTACTTCCCCGGTCGAGCCGGCCCATTCATGCTGAAATCAGCAAGGCTCTATTACCTATAGAAAATTCTGTGACAGACTGGTCTACACCATATTTTATATGTGTGTGATAGGTATAGTTATCCTTTTGAGTTTGACAGCGCTCTGTAAACAATGTAATATAATGTTAAATCTGAAAACTCGGAACCATAATTCGTGGATTACACAGTGTTGTCCCTTGTGGGGATTGAATCCACAACACTTGCTTGACCAAACGGCAAGCCGACCCCTTAAATCACTACGCTATCAGTGCAGTCTGAAAATAATAGACCGTTTATGAAAAATCGATATGTACAAGTTACATCCCTACTCTAAACGATAGGCCAGGGACACACCGATAACTCTACCCATCAACAAATGTCTTTTGTTATAATTATTTATCTTATTTCTCTCTTAATCCCACTTCTATCCTTTATTTGTTTCCTTGCGGAGCGAGGCTTTGTTTACGCGAGCGAATAATAAATAAATAAGGGTGACATATTTTTATCGACGGGAGGGATGTAAGTACGTTTATTTATTTGTTTGTTTTTGGCGGATAAAACAATCAACGCGTTGTATTGTGGAAAACGTCTTGTTTCAATGTTAGCATTTGTTTTTTTCATTCTCAATTACTGTGTATAGGCTGATGATAGTTTGTCTGCATCGTCTGTGAGGAAAGTAAGGTACATCTAGACCGCCTAGAGACGTATGTCGTAGTCTAACATCTAGTCATTGACGACCGATTGGCGCAGCGGGAGTGTTAGCGACTGCTACGCCGAAGGTCGCGGGTTCGATTCCCGCTCAAGTCAAACATTTGTGTGCATGAACATGGATGTTTGTCTTGGTCTGGGTGTTTCTATGTATAATAATATATGTATGTGTAAAAATAATATGTATGTGTTTACAAAAAAAGTATATAAGTATGTTAATCTATTATCTAGTAAGTACCCATAGTACAAGCTCTGCTTAGTTTGGGACTAGATGGTGATGTGCGTACATATGTGGTAGAATATTATTATTATTTAAATAAGCGTTTTGTAAAATTGAATACCAAATTATTACGACTGATATATAGATACAGCCGAATATAAGTTTTCTGTGGACACAGAAAATATAGAAAAAAGTGGCTTAATTGCCGCAATAAATAATTATGTACTTTGTTTCAAAATAGCATTAGTAATAGCCTCCAGTGGAAATGAAGATTTCTTTTTAAATTAAAGAGTAATTTTCTGCAGTAGGAATAAATTAGAATAGAATCTGTGTAATATAGGGTACGTTACGTAGAGTATTGAAACAATAATTTGCGAAATCACACAGTCTTGCTGTGTCATTTGATTTTGCATTAAACAAAACAAACAAAAGCGGCGATAGCTTAGTGGTGTACGATTGCAACAAACTTGCAGCAAGTTTAAATCAAACTTGCTAGTTTCACTGTGACAAACTTGCATCAAACTTGCATGAAGTTTGCTTTTGCAAAGATTGCACAGGTACAAGGCACAGGTTGGTGGTCCGACAACAGCTGTTCGTCGAGCACCTCCTGCTGTATCTAGGAGGTCGACCGACCACCAACCTGTGCTCGTCGTCATCCAAATCCTTTGAAAAACCAACTTCATGCAAGTTTGTCACAGTGAAACTAGCAAGTTTGATTTAAACTTGCTGCAAGTTTGGCAAGTTTGCATTGTTATCTGCGGACTGCCGAGACGATGATCTCAGGTTCGATCCCCAGTTACCGCGGGCACACATCTCTGACTTTTCGAAGTTATGTTAATTATGGCTCGCTTAACAATGTGCGCGGTTGATGGTAATAGGCTCGCCCCTTATTATATTAGGACCGAAATATAACTGGCGAAATGTGAGTGTGTAATACACCTCTGCCTACACCTTCCAGGATAAAAATTCGTGAATTTTTTCATTATCTATGTATGTATAAACAAAACAATCCTGTGTGAGGACTAATTAGGTATGTATTGGTCTTAATTTAGGTTGTTGCAATCCCAGGCAAAGTGATTTTTAAATGACAGTTTCGTCGAAGTTTATTTTTTTAATTTTATCAATGTTTCTGTTGGAAACTATTCAAAAAGTAGTAGTAGTATTAATATTCAAAAATTCTAGAGTTCCGACATAAACATGAGTCGAGAAATCAGAACCAAAAGTGATAAATTATTCTACGTTCTCATAAGACTTGGGCCACAAAATTTCTCGGGCGCAGTCCACATGGGTACAGAGTAAAAAAACGCACCGATCCAATTTCATTACCGGACTATTTTACGGTCCGAGTGTCCTGCGACTACAGGGTGTTGCGTTTTGTGCTATTTAATTAACATGAGTGTTTTGTAATACACACTATTATTAAGCTCAGTACGAGATTATCTGGCTGAAGAACACTGTTACTGATATAGTTTAGAGGTGTGGCAAATTGAAGTTGCAATGTGTTAGATAGTAGAGGAGACGTGGAACATCGACCTTCACCGATCTGATAACCAGATGAGACCTATTTTTTATGTAATATAATTTATAAACAAATATGCCTATAATAACTTGTTATTTTTGGTGATGAAAAAGTGATCGTGATATTTGGATAGGTGAAGATAAAGAGTATGTTAAGTGTTAAGGCTGATGCTAGTAATTTATAAAGAAACAATCTTGGAGTGAAAGCAATAAAGCAACAAAGATCAAATACTTAATTAGATTAAGTGCGAGACCCGCAAGGGTCCCGTAGTTCAGGTATCCACTTAACATGCCCTTTATCTTCACTAAACTGAATATCACGATCACTTGTTCATCACCAAAAATAACTTTGTTTTCCATAGTGTTTGTATAAACGACAAAGTTATATTTGCGGTTGATTAAAATTACTTAAATTTAAAAGAGCTATGAGCACTTTTTTGATAGGCAAGTTATTATAGGCATATTTGTTTATAAATTATATTACATAAAAATAGGTGTCATCTGGTTATCAGATCGGTGAAGGTCGATGTTCCACGTCTCCTCAACTAATATGATCGGCAAGGCAAGCTGTTGGTACCTCCATTAGGTTATTGCTACCTCACGTAACAGATACTTATGGTCAATACACGCTTTTGTCTCGTGATGGAGTCTAAACATTATCATTGTAAGACGCAGGCTGAAACAAGATCCTCTATCAAACTATCCAGATCTTTTACTCAATCAAATCTTTTATCAAACCTCGAGTTTGGTAATGCCCATTTACGCCACAGAATAAGGAATTATGTTCGAATGACACGATAAATTAATTTATTATAAAAAATATATACACGATAAATATGTTTGAAACAACACATTTCAATTAGTAGATTAGCATTATTTTGTAGTTTAATGGTTTAAGTAGATGAATTATGAATGTTGAAGTGGCTTCCTATTCGTCAAAGACGCAGTCTGCGTGCTCTCACTACTCTCTATTCCATCCTTATGTCTCCCAATACTCCCAAATATTTAAGTTCTTACTTTCAGTACTTATGCACCAACCACAATCGTAACCTTTGTTCATCTAATAACCTTCTCCTTCTTTGTCCTTCACATAGATCTTCTTTCATCCAGTCTTCTTTTCCTACTCAAGCTATTCTTCTTTGGAATGACCTTCCTCTCGAAATCAGGACGTCCACTACTAGGTATCGCTTTAAGACAAAGATAAAGCAGCTTTTATTGGCTAACGGCCATTTTCAATATTCGAACTATAGATAGATCTGCAGATTTTAGATTCGTGTTTGACATATTTTGTATGGAGCTTATGTCAAAAACTGTCAAAAACGAATCTAAAATCTACAGATCTATCTATATTTCAAATATTGAATTCCGTAGTAAGATAGCAGAAGTATCATAACATCTAAATATATTTTAGGTACATATTTATTTATATATGTATACATATTATGTATGTGTATTTAAGTATATGTAAGTATGTGTATGTAGGTATATGTAAGTATATGTACTTATGCATTTCTATCTATGTATGTATGTAATATTATTATGATTTAATTTTGTTTAATGTATGCGCGTCCATCATATCTATTAAATAAATATGTTTAAGTCAAACTCCGCTTTTTAAAATACACCTACCATCAATCTCTGCACCACTCTAAGGTAGACTGGCAGAAAATGCCTAAGGCATTAAGTCCACCTTTATATGCTATGTGTGTATATAAAGTTAATAAATAAATAAATAAATGAATAAATACTGGACATTCTTGTTTCCAACAACAGAATTTTTATTGTCATCTTAATGTCTATATATCTTTACATACAGATGACAATAAAAATACCATTTTTAATTTATATTCATGGGAAAATAATCTCATCAGGTTCGTCATCAGCCCTGAATATAATTGCCCCACAGCTGGGCACGGGCCTCCACTCTCCATGAGAAGGGTTTGGCCACAGTCCACTGCGCTGGCCAAATGCGGATTGGCAGACTTCACAGGTCTTTCGAGAACATTATAGAGAATTACCTGTCATGCGGGTTTCATCATGTTCTTTCCTTCAGAAAGCAATAATTAATAATATAATACGCACATAACTTTGCAATGTTGGTAATGCGCGGCGTGGGATCAAGCCTGAGACACTCCGAATGCAGTTGGTATCTCTAGCTTTATTATCTCATCTTAAGAGAGAATACTGCCGCACTAGGACTAAATCATGTGCCACGGGGGACTTGACAAACATACAACTAACGGACATAATGAACACCCAGACTCGAAACAACAATTTATGAATCACACAAAGTCTTATCTCGTGTGGGAATCGAACCCACAACACTCGGCGCAGTGTCAAGCGTAGAGGCGGCCGCTTAAACCACTACGCCAACCGTGTAGTCTTTACAATATGAATTTAGATGGTAAGTTAAAGTCAATATCCTTTATTCGCTTGGGTCACAATGTGACACTTATGAAATAGTAAGAGATCCGTAGAACAGCGACCTTCACCGATCTGATAATTGGATGACAGCTAAATTTACCCGTTTTGGCCGATCCCGTGGGAATTTCGGGAAATCCCTTCTTAGGGTACCCCTACGGTCCCCAAGGAACATACATGCCAAATTTCAGCTTCCTGCGCCCAATAGTTTCGGCTGTAGCGTGTCTGTCAGTTATTAAGAAGATTTTGAATGTTAAAAAAGATATCGCGAATGGGTCGGTAAAAGAAAATCCGGTCCAGAGTAGGATGAGTAGAAAAAAAAGGGTTTTCATTTAACATGGCATTTACGCGTTTAATGAATAAATTTAGTACTAACCGAATGTATGAATCCTAAAGATTACGGTAAACATTTGGTTGTACATTTTTCGTGGCGTATTTGTAGGGTTGCCAGGTACCCCCCCCGTGGGATCTCCACCTTGTCGTGGTGGGGGGGCTCAGTAACCGTGGATTGGTCACCCGCGGTGAAGCTAAGAGGGATCCAGGAGGGGACTGGGATGCGTCCAACGGTGCGGGTGCGGGGGACAGTTCTGTCTGTCCCTCGCAGTCGGGTGCGGTCGCGGGAGGAGAGGCGTGTCGGTGTTGCGTTGCCGCGCGCCCTATCTCCCGCGACCAAGTGGGGGCGCACCATTCGATGCGTCGCGGTGGGGCCGCAGAGGAAGAGGAGATGCGGTGTCGCGTTGCCGTCCTCCCTATCCTCTGCGGCCGCTGGGCGTTTTGGCGGCGGAGTCCAACACCTTAATCCGTCGCCAAGGGGGTTTTGTTCGGGGCCCGCCTGACCATCTGGCGGGCCGGTACCCGTCGGAGGGTGGCGACGAGTGCTGTGGTGATGCCCCACCCTCCGACACACGGGTACATGGCGGAAGTCGAGGTGGTTTTTAGTGGAAACACCACATACTCCGGCTCTTATTTCCCCCAAGAGTCGGAGATCCGAAGGGATTTTCCACCTCGTAAAACAAAAAAAAAAAAAAAAAAGGGTTGCCAGGTATAAATATTTCGACTGTTAAATTGATACTAGTTATATTTATCAACTAAACTTGTTTAATATAAAAATATTATATTAAAATGACCGCTACTTCACTGCGTACACGATGATATTGGGTTGCCTACGAAAAACCTATGTATAAGGAAAAGCGGTCATTTCTTTTTTTTAGCCTGGACTGGAACGGATTTTTTAAAAACCCTTTCGCGATATATTTTTTAACATGCAAGACTTGATATAACAAACTTTTCATCCAATTAGCAGATCGGTGAAGGTCGCTCTTCTACGGATCTTAGACTAGAAGGCAAATTTAAAAATAATAACTCAAAGGTTTAAAACACCACGTTTACATTGCGTGCCATGTTAGCAATGCATATGGTAGAAAAGCAAGTTATTTTATGTTTCGTTGTTTCGTCTTTAGGCTCAGTTACAAATCGCAGGTAGCACTGCACTAATCCATCAAGCCGTCTTATCTAGTCATGGGGAACATTTCAGGTTTATTATACTACAAGTAGCTGTTAAGTGAGAGTCTGTCACTGAAGTTTTACGGGCTTTTCAGTATACAATGTATATTCAAAAGTACTGACTCCTACAACGTCTGTCAAGGATCTTCATCAGAGCTGGCACTGACGGTTTGATTTGCTCGTCGAAGCGCGGGGCAAGAAGAGCAGATGATAATCATCTATTTAATACTTACATAGATACGTATATACGTAGGTACGTATTTCGAAAGGGCAGTGATGCGCACCGCCGGGTTTGAACGCAATACCCACCGCATGTCAGTCTGTTGGTATCTCCAATTTTAGATAGAGCCTTCTATTTGTACATTTCTGAATATGGTTATGTATCTTAAATTTTTACTATATGGTGTACAATTTTTAAGTACGGGAGCTGTTTTTAATACAAAATGAACGAAATTCGCTGATTAAGCTGTAAATTTAATTTTCAAACATCCTGTACAACGCATCACATAATAAGAACAGTTATAAAGTTTACAACTTACAGGATCATGCGTCTGTCTATTGGGTGACATTGTTGTGCGGGAAACAATCACACTAGTTAGATAGATTACACTTTATTGCACACCTAAATATTTTTTCACGGTACAAGTGGCTTAAAACTACGAGTAATGTATGCAATGGCCTTATCCCGCGATGTCTTCCAGGCAACCTTCGGATGGACAGGAATTATGTTAGCAGTTATATGTGGTAATGGTGTAGTTAAAATAATGAATACACTATAATTAAGATTAAATTATGATTTTATAATATAAATATGATTTTATAATATGACACGTTATTGCTTATATTAATACGTTTTATGAGACCAGACTATTACACGTTATTTAGATATTATTGCTTTTAATAGAGCTTACTTTCAGTGATTAGAAGATCAAGACAAGACATACTTAATGTTTATTTTTAATCTCCGCAAGAATAAGGCAAGGCCATACCACATTCTGAAAGATTAATAAAGCACTAACGAGCTTGCCTTAGGAAGGGTTTTTCGCGGGACTGAACCCAAATCAACTGCAAAATCAGTCATCATGTTCAATAGGGATGATGACTGCAATAAAATAAATTATATAGGTTCTTTTATCTAGTAGAACATGCCAAAATAATTACATCATCAATTAATGTTAAAACTGTTTAAAAAAATTGATTGTAAAAGACATTGGGCGTATTCAGACCCGGTCATGCACATTGACGAACTTGGTTTAAAATGAAAGAGCATTAATGCACTTACCATTACATATGATATTTTTTTTGGAATCCTTAGGAGGATAAAGTTTGAACCAGGAATATATTTATACAAAAAGTAAAAATTTAATACCCTAAGTAATATAAATTGTCGTTCTGTTAAAAATAGCTACAAAACGGGTTCTGTCGAGTGCATGCATGTGCCTGCCGAGTGGTCATTTATGCCATTAGATGGAAACAATCCAGATTTTAGATTGCCCACAGTTAACATAAGAATAACTGATATTATTCAAATTGGGAAGCTATCATCTGAGATTGGAAAAATCCTACTGCCATGAGCATATGAGACCAAATGGCGTTAACTTGATAGAACTCTATCGGCACCAAGATTTTATAAACAATAAAATATTGATAAGAGGACGAATTCAGTCGCGACATGTCAGAGCGCGACAATACTACAAAGATATAGAGGACTATCTTAAATGGAGTCTACTATGTATGTATGGGGACACCCTTAAATTTTCCACTTTTTAGGGTTCCGTACCTAAAAGGTAAAAAACGGAACCCTATTACTAAGCCTCCGCTGTCTGTCTGTCTATCTGTCCGTCTGTCTGTCACCAGGCTGTATCTCATAAACCATAATAGCTAGAAAGCTGAAATTTTCACAAATTATGTATTTCGGTTGCCGCTTTAACAACAAATACATACATACATACATAGACTCACACCTGTTTCCCCGAAGGGGTAGGCAGAGGCATATTAAACGCCCACTTTTCGCCAGTGTTTTGATCCCACGTAATAGGTGGCGAGCCTATTGCCGCTTATTGGGACATTTTGTTTGCCAGAGCCTCGTCCGTTGATCGGCAGGTGCACCACTTGCAGGTGAGGTTGGCTTGGGACCCTAAGTTCTTGGTGGGAACCCTATGCACCAAATACTAAAAATAAAAAAATTAAAATATTAACGTCTTGTATGCCGGAATGCCAGACACAATTAAAAAACTATTGTGTCTCGCGTATATCTGCGTTCCGGCATACAAGGGGTTAAGGGGGGGTCCCATACAAAATAAGTGTTTTTTTTCGTATTTTTTGCTCAAAATTACTAACTGTAATAGGTAGACGCTTTAAATTTTCACAGAATATGTAGTTGTATGTACCTTTCAAAATAAATAATTAAATTTAAAAAAAGTAAATAATAAAGGGGGGCTCCCATACAACAAACGTAATTTTTAAGCAATTTGTTACTCGATCTTAATAAACAGGTAGAAACGTATAAAGTATTTAAGTATACATACAACGAACGTGATTTTCTTTTAAAGATGATGGTACGGAACCCTTCGTGCGCGAGTCCGACTCGCACTTGCCCAATTTTTTTATTTTTTGTAATGTTTCCTTTATTTGTGCTGTAAGACCCTGCTTTTGGCCAAATTTCGTGATTCTAGTTCAACGGGAACTACCATATAGGTTTTCGATCCAAAACCTATAGGGTACTTAGGTACGGTTGACCTAGAATTCTCAATTTTGGTTAAAACCAAGGTCTTACAGCACAAGTAAAGGAAAAATTCTGAAAATTAAAAAAAGTTAAAAGTTAAGGTCAATTTCGGTACTTACAAGTTTTCGCAAAAATCTAATTTTGACCATATCTTTTTAACGGGCTGACCCAGGACCCTGATTTTTATACACCTAATAGGAACCATAGGCCTCAGTATCTGGTAATTTCCACCAATTTTGAATCGGTGGTGACACACGGACAGACAGACAGACGGACAAGAAAGTGATCTTATAAGGGTTCCTTTTTTTATCTTGTGAGGTAAACAGGTACTTACGGAACCCTAAAAATAGGTCATCATCATTGTCTTGCCCTGGTCCCAATTTATTTGGGGTCGGCGCAGTATGTCCTTCGCTTCCATACTTCTCTATCACCTCACCAGTCATCCGATCGCTTACCCCTTTCTCTTTCATATCCATCCATCCAGCTACATGAGTAGATAAAGCCGTGCCTGCAGTGGCGCCAGCCAGCGAGAAATTTTGCGCGTCTTACTTCTTTGATTTCTTTTTCTTGTTCTTTAGCTCTTATTTATTACTGTAATTATTGTCATAACATTGTGTTAGTGCAAATAAATTCATTCTTTCTTTCTTTCATCCTCACACAGTCCATGTATCTTTTCCTTGGCCGTCCTCTCCCTTTTCGTCCTTCTACATGCATATTCATCACTTTTTACCTACATACATCTCATCTCTCCGCATAACATGTCCATACCAGGCCAATCGACTCCCTTTTACCTTTTTTTTTCATCAATGGACGCCACTTTAATACAACCTCTAAATTGACCTCTAACGTAATCATTCCTAATTCTGTCCATTCTTGTCACTCCACACATCAGCACAATTGTTTCTCATCCATCCACTCAGCTCCATACAGTACGACAGGCCTTATAACCGACTTAAACATGCGGCCCTTTAATTTCACAGGCATTTTGTGGTCGCATATTGTGCCTGAGACCTGTCACCTTTTCATCCATCCTGCGTTGATTCTTTGCCTAACATCCCGATCAATTCCGCCGTCATCTTGCAGGAGTGAACCTAATAGGTAGCGGCAATCGGAGCATACTGGTAGCGGTGTACCGCTGAGTGTAACCGGTATAGGAATGGAGAGACCGCCAAAGTCACAGAACATATATTCCGTTTTGGTTCTGCTTTTTCTCAGGCCTACATTCTCCAATCTCTGCCGCCACTCCTCCAGCTTGCTCTGCACCTTCTGTCCACTCACTGCTACCAGAACGATGTCATCGGCAAACAGCATTCACCAGGGTGCCTCTTCCTGTATGTCTGATAATATACCTAGCATCCATAATTAACAGGAAGAGGTAGGGGCTAAGCGCCGACCGTTGGTACAAGCCTACGGCCACATCGGATCTGGCTGTGATACCAGCTGCGGATCGGACTTGATCGGACTTAAAAAATGGCAATAGAATTCAGATACTATCTTGACAATAAGAAGATTTTCTTCTGTATATTCAGATATCGACGCGAGTTTATCGCTGTTAGCTAAAAATTTCCTTTTATTATTTGGCAAATTTTTGAGATTTTTCAATTTTACCGTAGATTTGGGGGGGGGGGGGGTCATGTCCCCTGTGACCCCCCCTTCGGACCGCGCCTGCCCTTACTATGATAAACTAGAGACATTTACCCATCACCTACATTCTCATGTCTGTCCGCCGTGGGGTTTTCTCCCATGCTATTTGCCCAATGTCCTTTATTGATAGTGAGTACTCAACTTGGCATCAAAAACTTATGATGTCACTACTACATATTTTATACAAAATCCGTACAAAGAGATTGTTTCTGAAGTTTCATTAAAAGTGTAGAGGCCCTAGCCAAATGGCATAAACGCTAGAAGAATAGAATAGAATACGATAATCAAGTCCGTGTGGTGACGGATTAAGAATACGGAATGTCACCACCCCATATCATCCCATGGGTGTCGTAAGAGCCGACAGAGGGAGCATATTATGCAGAGATCAGCACTGTAAGAGAAGGAAAACTTGATACAAACCCTATACCAACCCGTTTGGCCAGCGTGGTATAGTAGGCCAATTCTCAGTAGCAGCACGGAGTCTGATTATGTGCCCGGTACGGCAATAGGCTCGCCCCCTATTACGTGGGACCTAAAAAAAAACATGGCGAAATGTGGGTGTAATATTACATCTCTGCCTACCTCTTCGGGGATACAGGCGTGAGAGTATAAAAAAAATCTCTCTTGACTAGTTTACATCATCCCTGTCCGTTACTCGAACCCAAAGCTCCAAAACATATGCTAACCTTCAATGCCACAAAGCCATTGAGATGCCTATAAATATAATAATAATGATGTTGACACATCATCCCAGCTTTTACCTACTTAAGCACATGTTATTTATAAACTAAGCCCAATAAATGAAGTTATAAACTTCATTTAAATGAAAGGGGACAGTGTCAATCATGTTTTTTTAAGTTGGGACACATCATTAAGTCCTTCTTTGTCCCGTTTCGGACCATCTCGATAGGTTTTATTACTTATAGACTTTTTATGACCCAATGACTTTATTTTCGTTTTTTTTTGGACCTTAAGATGTTTGTCGGTATTTTTTAATTATAAAAATAGTATAAAATGTTAATGCGTGTTGTGATCTTCGATTTTTTGTGAGCTAGTTTGAGTTCGATTATCGGATGTTTTATAAAAATAGTCTGAATTCTACATATCTATTGAACAATTTGAATTGATGGGTCAGTAGTTAGAATAAGAATAAGAATATTAATTTGCCAGAAACATGGTCATATAAACGATGTATTTGTCCTTAAAAAAAATGCATCAGAATAATTGCACAAATAGACAACCAGGAAAGCTGCAGACCCTTTTTCATTAAATTTAATTTGTTGACACTACCATCAATATATATACATTACATAAGTTTATTTGTATTCAAGAATAGCTCACATTTTCCAAAGGTGAAAGATACCCATAATATAAATACACGCCATAGAGATAGGTTATATTTACCACCATCTAGAATTAAAATGCTGAACCAGACCCCGTATTACATGGCAGTCAAGATATTTGAAATAATTTACCTAAAACATTAAAACAGAGAGCAAACTGCCAGCATTCAATAAAAATTTAAAATAATTGTTAGTCCAGAAATGCTTTTATTCAACTAAAGAATTTTTTGAAAATAAATTTTAGAAATTCATGTATAATATAGTAGGTATTAATGTCATTAATAATAATTATTATAAAATATTAATAATTCCATTGTTTCCTACCTGCCTAATATTATGAAACAATACAATGTCAATCTTATTTCTTTTTTATATAATTATATATATTTTATTTTTATGTCTTAGTGAAAGTGTAAGATGTCTAAAATGTTTGTTAATTATTTTTTTGTTTATTTAGAGATAAGTACCATGTGCAATGCCTGTAAAAGGCAACTAAGTAGACACTTATGTAACATACCATAAGACCTATTTGTACACTTGGTTTGCAATAAAGATTCATTTGATTTGATTTGATATTATAAAAGGCACAGCATGTTTCACCGACATTCGGCATGCAAAATTTAAACAGGTAGGTACATTATATTATTATTAATTATATTATTATTATTAATTATATTATTTAAATAAATTGTAGAAAGCTTACTCATAAATCAGCAATTATATCACACATTTTATACAGTTAGGGCAGAAATCTTGCTACAGAAATAGTGTGTGTGTGATTTTTGCCCATTATTCTAATCGTTGCACGGGCTCTATATCGGCAAAATCAAAGCAAGGTAATTAATCTATTAGTCGAGTATACTGTCGGCATTATATATTGTCAATTCTTTTTAATTATTTTTTAATTGTGAATATTTTTTAAGACGCAATCCAACTTGATCGAAATGATAACTTTTTTGTAAATATGGCAATTTTCATAATTGCTGAAACATAATTATGGTGATGGGATTTCCTTTCTAAATAAAAATTAGCTTCATCCAGCCGTTACAACGATCTCATCTAAGGCTTTTTTTTTTAATGGCTACCGTCAAGCTGCCCCAACGCAAATCGATGGCCATATTCTATAGATCAGACCAATGTCAGTATACAGGGTGTCACAAGACTCATCGCCAAGTCGAAGTCTACTCGTTGTGGACATCATGCCAAGTCATACTGACCAAAAATACCTGGGAAACGATTTTTTTTTTAAGTTTTTACTTTTTTTTAAACGCAATTAAAAGCGCACGCGTGCAATGCTCGAAATACCTATTTATCCATGAGGTCATAGGGCATCTAAAGAACATATTAACATATAAATGCATCGATTTTGTACCTAATTAGAAAAATTCCATACTAACTTTGAGCCTCAATATCTCCTGAACCAGTAATTTCCCAGGTATGGTGCCGAAGTCATCAATGTTCGTAGTGATTGGTACAACATGGGATTTCAGTTTTCGTTAAGGGTCTTTTTACACCCTGTATTTGAGGGTATTGACACCCTGTTATCTTTATAACAGCCTTGACTGACAGCTTAACGCACTTTCTGAGACACGGAGTGGTGTGACTTTATCGGTCACCCATCAATAAAATCAACGGTTTCTAAGGAACTTGACCTCTCGCGAATCGTTTTGACTTTGCTTTTTTCTCCAAAGAAATCCTCACAAGCATAAACCTAATAAAACGAAAGTAATACTTGATCGAAGAGCAATTCCATTTTCTTACAACCAATACAAGGCAAGTAATTCGTTTAGCCGAGGCCATTTTTTGTGAGGCTGTAGGTACTTAAGGCCACGATCTATATAGGCCGTAAAACGTAACGGATAAAAGGACATAAACTCGGCCTCAACTAGTCCCCGAATTAGAAGACGATAGGACTCGTAAATAGTTTAAAACGAATTATGATCGCCTTCAAACATGTTTCGTTCAACCTCTCTTTCTTTTATAGGTTATGTGATAAGGATGGAGTTTATGAACTGTCATATAAGGTGGTTGCTTTTTTGTGAGAAATAGCGGTACAAAAAAAAATTAACTTGACAGTTGCTTTTTCTCTCTTAAGATGTGCCAGTGTGCCTATTATTATTATTTTCTTTTGGCATGTATTTAATGCAGCATCTAAGTAAAACGAATACAGGTTTCAAAAATAATTAGAGTGGGTACCATATATAATGGGTTGGCAGCTAATAAGGAGTATCGTAATAAGTCAAAGATAGCATATTAATATGTCAGTAATAAGCTCCGTTTTAATTTAAACTAGCAGTAATTTTTTTTTGGGAACTGAATTAATACCTAAGCGGAAACTTGATGATGAATAAAAAATAGAAGATGGGCATTCATAAATAATACAACTTTCAATATTTGGCTAAATTAAATATCTTAAATGTAGTGTTTCGTATAAGTAAATAAGACACTTCAGTCTTTTAAGCCAAGTTGACTATTTTTGGGTATAGGGTCACAAGAAAACCTAACATAACCTACTACTAACATTATTAGTCGCCAAGTCATTATTTATAGCTCCTTGGTTAATATTTGAATTGACTTGTATAGTTTATTTGCTACCTAAACGCAGCTGCTAGTTTTTAGTTTTTATAACACCCTTAGTTTTGAATCTTATTTAATATTAGAGGACGCCGGCAGCTACGCCTGCATTTTTTTTAAATTTACCCATTTGGCAGATCCCGTGGGAATTTCGGGAAATCCCTTCTTAGTGCACCCCTACGGTTCCCAAGGAACATTCATGCCAAATTTCAGTTTCCTGCGCCCAATAGTTTCGGCTGTAGCGTGTCTGTCAGTCAGTCAGTAACGCAAGGATTTTATATATTAAGATAATAGTCGCGAAAATATTTAGGTAATCGCAAGCAAGTTATTTTATTAGTTGCAAACATTTAGTCATCTTTTAAGTTATTAGTCACTTGGAAAATAATAAGCTTTTCTTTTTATAACTCCTTCAAATATACTTCTAATGAAAATTGAAGTTCGTTTTTAAACAATTTAACTTGTCCCGGGACTTCACGGAGCAAGTTTCAAACTTCATGTTTTCTACAATCATAGCTATTAAAACGGGCTACACAAGTGATTCGTACAGTTTGAATGAGCGTGAGATCAGTTCTAAATAAAATACGATTGAAATCGACGACCGTTTGGCGGTTGTGTAACGCTCGGGCCACACTACCTTACCGTCTACCGGGCTGTTACCGCCATAATTATGGCAATAAATTACCGTTAAATTACTGCGTGAAGTCGTGTGGTTACACTAGAGTTTACCGAGATATGCCAATGAACTAGGCGGTAAAAATATCATTTTTCAAGATGGCGGATGAAGCTGCAGCTGTTTGGTATTTTATGAGTGCCAATTATTTTAACATGAATCTTTTAAATTTTTAGCTTTCTGTCGGGTATCCTAGAGAGACGGTTCGGATTGCAATAACTCCAAAAATTCGAGCGCTTTTTCATTTGACCACTCCATATCGGTAGATAGTGTAGATACGTGCGTCGTCGTCGAACTCGTGTTGCACACTGAACAAACGGTAGTGTGGCCACAAACGCAATAATTACTGCGGTAATCTTCTTTGATCTGCGAAAAAGACCGCCGCCGGAGCTATTGCCTACCGGCATATGCCATATTGATTGGCATTGTAAAATTATGGCCATAAATCGCGGTTACACCTAGGCGTTGTTGAAATTATGGCAATAATTGTTGGCATATCCCGGTAGTGTAGCCCGAGCGTAAGTGACTGCTACGCCGAAGGTCGCGGGTTCGATTCCCGCTTAAGTCAAACATTTGTGTGCATGAACATGGATGTTTGTCTTGGTTTGTTTTCACTTTTTTAATTTTTTTCAATTTCCCAGGTATGGCGCCGAAGTAAAAAAAATTCGTAGTGATTGGTACAACATGGGATTTCAGTTTTCGTTAAGGGTCTTTTTACACCCTGTATTTGAGGGTATTGACACCCTGTTATCTTTATAGCAGCCTTGACTTTATCGGTCACCCATCTATAAAATCAACGGTTTCTAAGGAACTTGACCTCTCGCGAATCGTTTTGACTTTGCTTTTTTCTCCAAAGAAATCCTCACAAGCATAAACCTAATAAAACGAAAGTAATACTTGATCGAAGAGCAATTCCATTTTCTTACAACCAATACAAGGCAAGTAATTCGTTTAGCCGAGGCCATTTTTTGTGAGGCTGTAGGTACTTAAGGCCACGATCTATATAGGCCGTAAAACGTAACGGATAAAAGGACATAAACTCGGCCTCAACTAGTCCCCGAATTAGAAGACGATAGGACTCGTAAATAGTTTAAAACGAATTATGATCGCCTTCAAACATGTTTCGTTCAACCTCTCTTTCTTTTATAGGTTATGTGATAAGGATGGAGTTTATGAACTGTCATATAAGGTGGTTGCTTTTTTGTGAGAAATAGCGGTACAAAAAAAAATTAACTTGACAGTTGCTTTTTCTCTCTTAAGATGTGCCAGTGTGCCTATTATTATTATTTTCTTTTGGCATGTATTTAATGCAGCATCTAAGTAAAACGAATACAGGTTTCAAAAATAATTAGAGTGGGTACCATATATAATGGGTTGGCAGCTAATAAGGAGTATCGTAATAAGTCAAAGATAGCATATTAATATGTCAGTAATAAGCTCCGTTTTAATTTAAACTAGCAGTAATTTTTTTTTGGGAACTGAATTAATACCTAAGCGGAAACTTGATGATGAATAAAAAATAGAAGATGGGCATTCATAAATAATACAACTTTCAATATTTGGCTAAATTAAATATCTTAAATGTAGTGTTTCGTATAAGTAAATAAGACACTTCAGTCTTTTAAGCCAAGTTGACTATTTTTGGGTATAGGGTCACAAGAAAACCTAACATAACCTACTACTAACATTATTAGTCGCCAAGTCATTATTTATAGCTCCTTGGTTAATATTTGAATTGACTTGTATAGTTTATTTGCTACCTAAACGCAGCTGCTAGTTTTTAGTTTTTATAACACCCTTAGTTTTGAATCTTATTTAATATTAGAGGACGCCGGCAGCTACGCCTGCATTTTTTTTAAATTTACCCATTTGGCAGATCCCGTGGGAATTTCGGGAAATCCCTTCTTAGTGCACCCCTACGGTTCCCAAGGAACATTCATGCCAAATTTCAGTTTCCTGCGCCCAATAGTTTCGGCTGTAGCGTGTCTGTCAGTCAGTCAGTAACGCAAGGATTTTATATATTAAGATAATAGTCGCGAAAATATTTAGGTAATCGCAAGCAAGTTATTTTATTAGTTGCAAACATTTAGTCATCTTTTAAGTTATTAGTCACTTGGAAAATAATAAGCTTTTCTTTTTATAACTCCTTCAAATATACTTCTAATGAAAATTGAAGTTCGTTTTTAAACAATTTAACTTGTCCCGGGACTTCACGGAGCAAGTTTCAAACTTCATGTTTTCTACAATCATAGCTATTAAAACGGGCTACACAAGTGATTCGTACAGTTTGAATGAGCGTGAGATCAGTTCTAAATAAAATACGATTGAAATCGACGACCGTTTGGCGGTTGTGTAACGCTCGGGCCACACTACCTTACCGTCTACCGGGCTGTTACCGCCATAATTATGGCAATAAATTACCGTTAAATTACTGCGTGAAGTCGTGTGGTTACACTAGAGTTTACCGAGATATGCCAATGAACTAGGCGGTAAAAATATCATTTTTCAAGATGGCGGATGAAGCTGCAGCTGTTTGGTATTTTATGAGTGCCAATTATTTTAACATGAATCTTTTAAATTTTTAGCTTTCTGTCGGGTATCCTAGAGAGACGGTTCGGATTGCAATAACTCCAAAAATTCGAGCGCTTTTTCATTTGACCACTCCATATCGGTAGATAGTGTAGATACGTGCGTCGTCGTCGAACTCGTGTTGCACACTGAACAAACGGTAGTGTGGCCACAAACGCAATAATTACTGCGGTAATCTTCTTTGATCTGCGAAAAAGACCGCCGCCGGAGCTATTGCCTACCGGCATATGCCATATTGATTGGCATTGTAAAATTATGGCCATAAATCGCGGTTACACCTAGGCGTTGTTGAAATTATGGCAATAATTGTTGGCATATCCCGGTAGTGTAGCCCGAGCGTAAGTGACTGCTACGCCGAAGGTCGCGGGTTCGATTCCCGCTTAAGTCAAACATTTGTGTGCATGAACATGGATGTTTGTCTTGGTTTGGGTGTTTCTATGTATAATATGTATGTATTTACAAAAAAAAGTATATATGTATGTTTATCCATTATCTAGTACCATAGTACAAGCTCTGCTTAGTTTGGGACTAGATGGTGATGTGTGTATGTGGTAGAATATTACATACATACATACATAGACTCACGCCTGTTGCCCCGACGGGGTAGGCAGAGGCATATTAAACGCCCACTTTTCGCCAGTGTTTTGATCCCACGTAATAGGTGGCGAGCCTATTGGCGCTTATCGGGATATTTTGTTTGCCAGAGCCTCGTCCGTTGATCGGCAGGTGCACCACTTGCAGGTGAGGCTGGCTTGGGACCCTCAGTTCTTGGTGGGAACCCTATGCACCCTATCTGGTAGAATATTATTATTATAAAATATGTTTAACGCCTTTACAGCTTTTTAATCGTTTAAATAGTTATTTCTTCATCATTATCATCATCAGCCTGCCATAATCCACTGTTGGTTATAGACCTCTCCAATGACACGCTACTGAGCTCCATTTTCGGCTCTTCGAGTCTCGCCTCGCCGCTGCCAGCTACTTTGCGTACATGTAATTATATCCTTATTTTATAGTTCTATTAAATTGTTAATTATCGCTTGCTAAACGGTGAAGGAAAACATCGCAAGGAAACCTGCATGTCTGAGAGTTCTCTGTAATGTTCTAGAAAGACATACACTTGGCCAGCGTGGTGGACTATGGCCTTACCCTTCTCATATTGAGAAGAGGCCCGTGCACTGCAGTGGGACAGTTTATATGGGCCATGATACAGTTACAGGGTCGATGATAGTTCTAATTTTTATTTTATTTATTTATATAGAAATGGTATTGTACATATTTTACAAAATTGTTTTTACTCGCCAAGCTCATTCGCTAGGGAAGTTTTCTGCAAGTGAAATAAATTATACAAGTATTTTAATCTAATGAAATATGTCAAAATAATGGTAGTTTCATTAATTAATTAATTAATTTTAAAACTTTATTTAACATTTTTATAGATTTACTGATAATAAGTATTCCATTGGCAGCAAAAAACTATGACGTCACTAGGTCTTATTTCATACAAACGTAGCAAAGGTCGTTTTTGACATTTCATTAAAAGTGCTTGATTTGACTAGTTGGAAACAACCCTACTACATAAATTCTACGTTTGAGGTAATGGAGTAAATATATTATAAAATGTTACTTCCTCATTTCATTTTGTGATTGTCGTAAGAGGCGACTTAGGGAAATACACGAAAGAAATAATACTTACCTTTGTGTAGAGATGAAAAACTTGACAAGAAATCCCATAGCAACCCACCAAAAAAATTCTATCTCCAAATTATGACTGCACGGTTCATCATCAGCCTTTAACAGTTCACTGCTGGACTAGGCCTCTGCTTTGAAAGGAGGAATTGGCCTACTATTCCACGCTGGCCAAACGGGTTGGTATAGGGTTTGTATCAAGTTTTCCTTCTCTTACAGTGCTGTTCTCTGCATAGTATGGTCCCTCTGTCGGCTCTTACGATACCCATGGGCTGATATGGGGTGGTGACATTCCGTATTCTTAATCCGTCACCACACGGACATGACTGCACGGTTGCCGTAGTGGTTTAAGCGGCCACCTGGCCGTTTGACGCTGGCCGAGTGTCGTGGGTTCGATTCCCACACGAGACAACACTTTGTGTGATCCATAAATTGTTGTTTCGAGTCTGGGTGTTCATTGTGTCCGTTCGTTGTATGTTTGTAAAGTCCCCCGCGACACAGAATTTATTCCTAATGCGTCGTCCTTTTTCTAACAAAAAAAAACTTATTGTCTACTGTGACTTGTGACGCAAATAAGACCAGGCCTACGTCTAGCAATGGTGTCCGAATGCGATGACTTAAATTAAAGTCTGTAACAAGATATTTAAAAAACTAATAAATTAATTAGATTTTCTATTGGACAACCTGTCCTTTTTTGCTAACGGCAAATCAAAACCCATTTAAAAAATTATCCTATCGCTGTTCCGTTCCAACATCCGATGACATGCCCAAAGTTGGGAGACGGGTATTTTTTAATAACATCAGAATTATACGCACTCTTGATTCGGTTTACTACAAAATGAGTTTCCCGCCATTGGAACAAGTTTGGTGACGTTTTTATCTTTTGTTCAAATTGTTTTAATATTCCCTTGCTCGGGAAATGACTGTTGGGCTTTTAAACCAGCGGGATATCATTGTCGGACTCGTTTTGATGACGGTGGTTTTAGGTTTGGCTTACATGATTCAGAGGCGGGAGAACTTTCTATAACGCTGAGACTTAAGTTATTAGTGTTTCGTGCTGGATAATTGATATTTTTTATTGATACCTAGTTTCTCGTGATTTTTTCAAAATTCGTTGGTTTTCGAGTATTGGTAATTACTTCTCCAGTACTGATGAATGCACCGCTGATGCACTTAGGCTTACACGCTAATTTCCTTAGATCAATGTCAAACAATCCCGCGCATCATGGCACTATCCTCTTTTAGTGACATTTCTTCGTAGTGGCTTAAACAGCCGTGAGCGTCTGTTTAGTGCCATGATGCGCGTGATTGTTATTGTTTAATTCAAATCCGCTGTCGGTACGCCAACAGATACTTTTGTAAAATTATGCACAGTTATCGCTAAAAATATGCTTATTTTTATAGACTCACGCCTGTATCTCCGAAGGGGTAGGCAGAGGTAATATTACACCCACATTTCGCCATGAATTTTTAGGTCCCACGTAATAGGGGGCGAGCCTATTGCCGTTACTGGGCACATCACCAGACTCTGATCTGCTACTGAGAATTCGGAAAAAGCCAGTAACACTTTTGAGTTTTACCCGACCCGGGAATCGAAGCCGGTACCTCCGATCAGTAGTCGCATACGCAATCCACTGGACCACGGAGGCAGTCCTCCATCTATCCAGTAAAATATACCTTTTCATTAAATCTTCTGTATATTCAAAATCCTTGCGTTACTGACTGACTAGCTGATAGACAACGCACAGCAAAAAGAATTGGGCGCAAAAACCTGAAATTAGGCATGTATTTTTATTGTTTGGAGACCGTTGGGGATTTTCCGAAATTTCCATGTCATCGGGCAGAAACTGTTAGTAACTTATACATTCAAAGTCAAAATCCTTTATTCATTTGGGTCACAGTGTGACGCTTATGAACATCAAAATAATTAATTTATAAAATAATTACGTAAAGACTCTACATTTTAAATGTATACCGTCGTCTTCATGGCCCGCCGTCTAACATTACAGAAGGGGCAAATCAAATTTAATCTCGCGCCCAATTGGACGGAGTATCTTCAAATTAAACAATATATTCTCAATATTGGGACTGTTATTTACGATGACAAGTCTTTATTGTGCCTTACCTGTTTTATTTTCATTGTTTATAGCTATTTTCTACGGCTCACTGCCATCCGCCATTTTGTTGAAAGACAATTATTGTTTATGTCGGGTGTTGTAATTGAAATTGTATAGATAGGTACAGTAATATAATAAATAATAATATATTAATAAAAATTTATTAATTTTCATTAATCACAAAAATATACATACAGTTCTTAAAAAGTAATTTAGGTAAAAAATGAGGTGCCTGTACTAGGTTAAACCTGTGCCACAGGCGTTAATAGCACTTACAGTAAATGATTTTGGTCTGAGCTATGAAGTCATCACAATATTTATTATAAACATATTAAACGTTATAATGTTCCTAAATAAAAATATACTTACTAAGAATTATTTTAAAACTAATATGAAACCTATAATTAATTATTTGACCACAGTCAGCAGTTCTTCGGTCTGATCATATGTTGTGATATATGTTTGTAAATACTGATAGACGCATTGTTTGGATCTTACATAACTTAGGTCATATATGGATGTTTCTTTGTTTATCTTAATATATAAAATCCTTGCGTTACTGACTGACAGACACGCTACAGCCGAAACTATTGGGTGCAGGCAGCTGAAATTTGGCATGTATGTTCCTTGGGGACCGTAGGGGTGCACTAAGAAGGGCTTTCCCGAAATTCCCACGGGATCGGCCAAAACGGGTAAATTTAAAAAAAATGCAGGCGTAGCTGCTGGCGTCCTCTAGTTTTGTTATAAAGATAGGGACCCAGAAATTTAAAAAATCTATGAGTAAAGACAAACTTTGATTCAGAGCTTGAACTACAGACAATATCTTTCCGTCTCTTGGTGTTAGTAAGGTTAGCGTTGTACGTAAGCGTAGTGTGCTGTTTAAGTACAGTGTAGAATATAAACAGTTGACGAACCGTTAGTACTTTGCATGATTCATACAGAAGGCTTGTATAGAAGCGGTAAGGTCGGCGGGTGGCCATTTTTAGAAGGGCTCTTTGCGCTCGCTCTATAGAGATGATTAAATTATTTCCTATACCTCCCCACGAGGCTACGCAGTATTGGATGGACTGACACAGTGCCTTGTACATCTGTATAATGAGGTTATGATCTAAAATAAAGCGAAGTTTTTTAAATACAAATAAAAGTTTTCGTAGCCTAGATGTTAAAGCGGCGATATGCTGTTTATAGGAAAGGGTTTCGTCCAGTATAACCCCTAAATACTTAATATTAGTAGTGCTATTAATTTCCGGACAGTTGAAAATGTTGTTTGAATTATGATTACAGTTATGTGCATATAAATGAAAATAATTATTATGTGCTTGGGGATTACGCATATACAAATCTGAACGAATTTAGTCTTATCAGCATTTAAGGTTAGTAGATTCTGTTTAAGCCAATTATTTACTATGTTAAACCCTTGTTGTGCATACTTCTGAGCTTCAGTAATGGTGTTAGCTGAGAAAAGAAGCGCAGTGTCGTCAGCATACGTAACAATTGTGCCATGGTGTAGGTTGAGGTTACAGAGATCATTTATATACACTAGAAAGAGGGTTCCTCCGAGCACACTTCCTTGTGGAATGCCGAATTGGGGTAATAGCAGTTCGGAACTGATAACGTTGTCTATTTTGACACATTGATACCTATCCCGTAGGTAGTCTCTGAACAGTTTTAACTGTGTGCCTCTTATTCCCAAGGCCTCCAATTTATTGAGAAGTAGAGTAATATATGTATACCTATACTTTATTGCATTCCAAGACAATGACAGATCAGTGGAAAAACTAAACCCATGCTATGCGTAGGTAGGGTTCAAACCAACAGCGCACACCGTTAATACATATTTCGAAGTCCATCATCAGCCCTTTATACTGTCCCACTGCTGGGCACGGGCCTCTTCTCACTATGAGAAGGGTGAGGCCATAGTCCACCACGCTGGCCAAGTGCGGGTCGGCAGACTTCACATGTCTTTCGAGAACAATATTAAGAACTCTCAGACATGCAGGTTTCTTCACAATGTTTTCCTTCACCGATAAGCAAGCCATAATTAACGATTGAATACGCACTTAACTTCGAAAAGTTATTGGTGCGTGCCGTGGACACAAACCCGAGACCCTCTGCGTAGCAGTCTGTCGGTCTCTCCACTCGGGTATCGCTGCTTATATTTCGAAGTTATCTGCGCCTTAATGTTTACGGTGAAGTATGAAACCTAAGATTTTCATAATGGTCTGGGAAGGGATGAGGATTCTAACAAACCACACTTGGCCTGCGTGTGGTCTGCGTGGTGGATAAACCAATAGTGAGAAGAGTCACAGATCAACTTAAGTTAGAGACACAGTTTAAACAGGGCTGATATGTATGTCAATAGGCTAGTTGACAAAAAATATTTATAAGTCCGTCCTTTAGATTATTCAAAAATAAACGATACGTATTTTTTTATTTGTAAATTAAACCAAAAATGACCAAGATATAGCTCATTAAAGTTACGTATAACGTCACACCGTGCTGCATTTTTTCGCACTAGATGACATCACACGTAACTTTAATGGGCTATATCTTTGTTATTTTTTATTTAATCGAAAAAAGAAAATATACGTGTCCAATATTTTTTTATATTCTAAAATACGGACTAAATAAAATGTAATTATTTTGACCCTGGAAACTACCCTATTTGCGAAGAAACGACAAACTATACCACGCTGGCCAAACAGCGTGGTATAGTTTAGTCGGCCATATCCTCCCAATAACTAGAAATGCTATTGCGGCATGAATTAGAAGAGGTTATTTCTAGCAGTGGACTGCTAATGACTGCACGGTTGGCGTAGTGATTTAAGCAGCCGCCTCACCGCTTGACACTGTACCGACGTGTTGTGGGTTCGATCCCCACACGAGACAAACTTTGTGTGATTCATAAATTGTTGTTTCGAGTCTGGGTATTCATTATGTCCGTTAGTTGTATGTTTGTAAAGTTCCCCGCGACACAGGATTTAGTCCTAATGCGGGAGCTGTCTTTTAAAAAAGTGAAAAGTGAAAAAAAAAAATCAGTAGAGCACCTTTGGTCTCTCTTGGCGGGGCCGCGAACGACTGAAACTTAGTAAATAATAAAGTAGGAGTGAGATGGCAGTGAAAGATCAGCACTTCACCGAAAACAAGTGTCGCGTAGACAGAGCGAGTGATTGTGCGAGCGAGAGGACGATATATCATCTTTTGTGCACTTTGGTGTTACTCCTTTCATTGACCGACGCTACAAGTGAAAATAATTAATGTGCTTTCTACACGGGTGGTGTTTAGATGAGACGACACGACTGTAATACGATTTATATCGAAAATCAATTACCTGCATAGGGTTCCCACCTAGAACTTAGGGTCCCAAGCCAACCTCACCTGCAAGCGGTGCACCTGCCGATCAAAGAACGAGGCTCTGGCAAACAAAATATCCCGATAAGCGGCAATAGGCTCGCCACCTATTACGTGGAATCGAAACACTGGCGAAAAGTGGGCGTTTAATATGCCTCTGGCAACCCCTTCGGTGAAACAGGCGTGAGTCTATGGATGTATGTATATCAATTACTTGCTGAGAAATACTGTTTAGCACTTATTATGCCATTTCTCTTCAGGATCCAGAATTCCAGAGAAACGTAGTGCTTTCAGGGCAATGCTGCATACTGTCCCATGTAAATTCTCAAATTCAAATTAAAATTCAAAATCCTTTATTCATTTGAGTCACAATGTGACGCTTATGAACATAAAAATAATAAATTTATAAAATAACTAGAGGACGCCAGCAGCTACGCCTGCATTTTTTTTAAATTTACCCGTTTTGGCCGATCCCGTGGGAATTTCGGGAAATCCCTTCTTAGTGCACCCCTACGGTCCCCAAGGAACATACATGCCAAATTTCAGCTTCCTGCGCCCAATAGTTTCGGCTGTAGCGTGTCTGTCAGTCAGTCAGTAACGCAAGGATTTTATATATTAAGATTACTTAAAGACTCTACATTTACATTTACTGCCACGTTCGCAAAGCAAGGGCGTAGAACCATGAGAAAGAACGGGCAATAAAACTCACGGTCACTCTTTTTCATCGCCAGGTTTTGCATAATACACATAATTTACATTTTGTACATTGTACATTTCTTCTGGATTGGAGAGCACTCTAGGTTGTTCCGACGGTTGGAAGGCGTTTTGGGGAGTCAGTACCCAGGACTGACATCGATCTATGCCTAACATATTGCATTCCTTGGCGTTCATCAGACCACTGCATTTGATGGTAGTCAAAACTGGTTCTGTCCGTGTGGTGACGGATTAAGAATACGGATTGTCACCACCCCATATCATCCCATGGGTGTCGTAAGAGCCGACAGAGGAGCATATTATGCAGAGAACAGCACTGTAAGACAAGGAAAACTTGATACAAACCTTATACCAACCCGTTCGGCCAGCGTGGTATAGTAGGCCAATTCCTCCTTTCAAAGGAGAGGCCTAGTCCAGCAATGGACTGTTAAAGGCTGATGATGATGATGATATAAAATCATAATATATATCCATCATAGACCATCGACGCCTACAGACTCTAACAAACAACAAAACTGGTCAGACAAGAAAGGACACTTGGATTTTAAGGTGAAAGTCTTCAGTGCAACCAGGGGATGACGTTAGGACGATAGGTCCAGAATCATCATCCTGCTAGCGTTATCCCAGTTAGAACTCGGGGTCCGCTTTCTAGTCTAACCGGATTTGACTGAATATTAGCTTGCCGTGTGGTTGACGGCATAGAATACAAGTGTCACCACCCCCTATCTTCCCGTGGGTGTCGTAAGAGGCGACTAAGGGATAACACCATGCAAATACCATCTTTGCGTAGAGACGGAAAACTCGACATGAAACCCTATACGACTGCCTCGTTGGTCTCGCGGCATAAATGTGCGCGTGGGATCGGGAGGTCCCGGGTTCGATTCCTGGGTCGGGCAGTGTTATTGGGTTATCCTGTCACGAAATTCTCAGTAGCCGCACGGATTCTGGAAATGTGCCCGGTACGGCAATAGGCTCGCCTCTTATTACGTGGGACTAAAGTATATCTGGCGAAAAGTGGGTGTAGAAATACACCTCTGCCTACCCCTTCGGGGATAAGGGGCGTGACGTTATGTATGTATGTATGTATTAGCTTTTCCACAGAGCGACTGCCTGTCTGACCTCCGCAACCCAAAGGGATAGCGATATTTCATGGTTGAGACTAGTGTCAGTTTTATTCATAGACACTAACTTCCTATTACGACTGTCAAAGATCTTCATGAAAGCTGGGACTGACAGCTTAACGTGCTCTCCGTGGCACGGGGCAAGCGGTAATTTGTAATTCAATACGCACATAACTCCGAAAAGTCATTCACATACAGATACCCTCTGCATGGCAGTCTGTTGGTATCTCCACCAGTGTTTCCAGGGCCTTAATCCGTAAGTAACATTTCGTTTCCTGAAATGTTATATTTTAGCTGCAAAAGTTACATTTTGTTCTTTTTTTATATTTTACTTGTTTGTGAGCTGAAAATAAAGGAAAAATTGTGAAATATAATAAAATCTAAGATGTCTCATGGTGTGTTTAATCTTAGGCTAAAACACTGTTGCTGCTATCAGGTCTAGCACCTAACGTATTCTATTAGTTTGAACCAAAACTACGAGGTAGCGCATTTGATATTAACAACTAATATTCGATACCAAGTGTTCTACCAAGTGTTCGTGCACACGCTCAAGAAAATCAAGTTTTAAAGTATCCACGATTCGTTTAATTTTGTCATGGAGCTTTCCACTCAGAGCCATCTCTGAGTGCGATACACAGATTACTACTACAAGTGAAATACTTTTTCTTAGACGCGTCAGATTTAGATGAGTTCCATTTGGATGCATTGAACTGAAATGCGTTCGTAAACTGTTTGCAATAAAATAGTCTCATTGTTATCAAAAGTTACCAAAAATATCGTAACTATAAAAATTACTTAGGTACATGTTATGCGAAGGGGTCAAAAGTTACGAAAAATGTAACCTTCTGGCAACACTAATCTCCACAAGGCTATCGCTGCTATATAGATAGGTCCAGAATATCATAGAAAATCAATCAAAAATAATTTATAAAATTATTTCGTTACTGACCGATTGACGACAGACACAGACAGACGATGGACAGACGATGCACTGCCGAAGCTACTGGGGAAAGGGAGCTGAAAGGCATGTCGAGGGTTACACTTGTTTTTTAGGGTTCCGTACCTCGAAAGGAAAAAACGGAGCCCTTATAGGATCACTTTGTTGTCCGTCCGTCTGTCAAGACCCTTTTTCTCAGGAATGCGAGGAGGTATCAAACTGAAATTTATACTAAATACTCAAATCTACGGTTCCATAGAGCTGTAAAAAATTCAAACTTCTAATCCAACGCAATCAAAAGATACAGCCGATTCTGCTGCAAAATGCAGCATATTTTCAAACTCGCATTGGAATCAAACCTATAGGGTACTTCCCGTGAACTCAGAATCTTGAAATTTGGTACGAAGCAACGTCCTCTATCACATATAAAGGAAAAATTGCGAAAACCGTAAATTTTTAGTTACAACATATAAAAAAATATTTTTGATAAATTTAAAGTTACTACCTCTTTCTCTTGAACGCGTGGAAGTATTAAATTGAAATTCATATCAAATACTCAACTATATAACACCGTTAGGCTGCAACAAAATCAAGCTTCTATGTCAACGCAATCAAAATAAAGAGCAATCTTAATATATAAAATCCTTGCGTTACTGACTGACTGACAGACACGCTACAGCCGAAACTATTGGGCGCAGGAAGCTGAAATTTGGCATGTATGTTCCTTGGGGACCGTAGGGGTGCACTAAGAAGGGATTTCCCGAAATTCCCACGGGATCGGCCAAAACGGGTAAATTTAAAAAAATGCAGGCGTAGCTGCTGGCGTCCTCTAGTATAAGCATATTTTCAAACTCGCGACTACTCGCAAGTGAATCAAAACCTACAGGGTACTTCCCGTGAACTCAGAATCTTGAAATTTGGTACGAAGCAACGTCTTATAGCACATATAAAGGAAAAATTGCGAAAACCGTCAATTTTTAGTAACATCATATAATAAAAACATTTTTAATAAATTTAAAGTTACTACCCCTTTCTCTTGAACGCGTAGAGGTATTAAATTGAAATTCATATCAAATACTCAAGTATATAACACCGTTAGGCTGCAACAAAATCAAACTTTTATGTCAACGCAATCAAAAGAAATAGCAATATAAGCATATTTTAAAACTCGCAAATACTCGCAAGTGAATCAAAACCTACAAGGTACTTCCCGTAAACTTAAAATCTTGAAATTTGGTACGAAGCAACGTCTTATATCACATACAAAGGAAAAATTGCGAAAACCGTAATTTTTTTATTACAGTATATAAAAAAATATTTTTAATAAACTTAAAGTTACTACCTTTTTCTCTTGAACGCGTAGAGGTATTGAATTGAAATTCATATCAAATACTCAGGTATATAACACCGTTAGGCTGTAACAAATTCAAACTTCTATGTCTACGCAATCAAAAGAAATAGCAATATAATCATATTTTCAAACTCGCGATTACTCGCAAGGGAATCTAAACCTACGGGTACTTCCCGTGAACTCAAAATCTTGAAATTTGGTACAAAGCAGCGTCTTATATCACATATAAAGGAAAAATTGCGAAAACCGTAAATTTTTAGTTACATCATATAATAAAAATATTTTTAATAAATTTAAAGTTACTACCCCTTTCTCTTGAACGCGTAGAGGTATTAAAATGAAATTCATATCAAATACTTAGGTATATAACACCGTTAGGCTGTTACAAAATCAAACTTCTATGTCTACGCAATCAAAAGAAAGAGCAATATAATCATGTATTCGAACTCGCGACTACTCGCAAGGAAATCAAAACCTACAGGGTTACTACCCGTGAACTAAAAATCTTGAAATTTGGTACGAAGCAACGTCTTATCGCACAGATAAAGGATGCGGAAGGCTGAGGACCGTATGCTGTGGTGCGTGTTGGGAGAGGCCTATGTCCAGCAGTGGACTGCGATAGGCTGATTGAGATTGAGATTTCAAATAATTACATAGTCTTCAAACCTTTTTGCTAATAATTCTGTTTGACGACCAGCCAGCTTGTCATGTAGACGTCACTATGACATACGCGCTCTTTTATAACCACAGAGTACCTTTTTGTATACGGGAATTTATAACCGTAGTGTGGACATGGTGTGGACAGTATAACATACTATCACAATATAATTATGGCTATAGTTGCATTAATTGTCAACGAAAATACTATTTAACATAGTATAATACCTATGCATCCCGATGGAAGTTGTTTATTTCATGCAATAGCGTTCTCTATTTATAATACAACTAATTTTGAACAAACACAAATACTAAGGACCACAATACTTGTTTATATTTATAATAACTGGGACGAATTACATTTATATACAAACGATGCCCGGCGAGATCCTTTCTCTTCACGACATGAGTACAAAGCTTCGATGCTCCAATCCTCTAGCTATGGCGGTACTGCTGAGGTGAAGGCAGCAGGATGTTTGTATCCAGCGAGGTTCGAAGTGTATGAACATAATACGGGTATTCTGAGGGGTGTATTTTGGCAGAGAAGGATATGCAATAAAGCGTTTACTTCTTTCAGGCAATTTATCATCAGGTCATTATGATTTTTGTTTGCCAATTGTGTGCGAAGGATTTCTTAATAATACATACAATCATATTAAGGTAAGCTTGGTAAAAAAACTAGATTCAAAGGTTGTCGGCGAGGTTAGATGATGAGGGGTTTGTAACTGAACACCGATATATTGATAATGCGCGGCCTAATGAAATTTAAAAGATTATATGATTCCACTGTCCGGCAGTCTAGTATTGCAGTTCTATCAATTTCTATTTAGATTACAAATATATAACTTTCGGGGTATAATTTCATAATAATATCTACTACCTGTTTACAGGTCTGTCACCGATATCAGGTATCAGGTGTTTTATCTGTCGGGTATTTCACCGCTCTTTAAGTGTCGGTCTGCTCACCGCTCTGTAATAACTGTCGGTCTGATCACCGCTCTCAAATGTTGTATGTGTCGGGTATTTCACCGCTCTGTAACGGACGTCTCCGTTCTCTTCCCACTGAGGCATAAACGTCTTTATCCTCAGCAGAGGTCTAAACACTTCTACTATTACAATACAGAATTATCATACAATACATTACCAATTTCTAGATACGTAGAAACAATAGGATCCCATATAATTAGCTTTACAACACTAGCTACTCGCACACAGTAGGAATCACTAAATACTTAGCTCCAGCGCCCATTTGTGATATCCATGTAGTCAGCACATCTAATATTGTATCAGCACAACATATTCATTAATAATACATTTACTATATTTCCATTTCTCATATAATTTTACACAGTATAATGTTTCAAATGTCAATGTCAATGTCAATACTATGAAGTAATAAAGTAATTTCGTATTCTTCATATATCAAGTTCAAACCTCAAACGTAGAACCGTCGGTTGTGGCCAGTACTTACATAGAGGTTGGTTGTTTAAATTACATAGAGGTTGGTTGTTTGAATTTCTCCTGTACACTATCTACAAATCGCGAGAAATCGCGACACTCCCGCCGGGCAAAATCCTAAGATTATATACAGATCGCGAGAAATCGCGACACTCCCGCCGGGGCAAGATTACAAAAGAGTGGTGTGTAAGTTACGAGTCCATTCTTTTATTTTTTCTAGGGCTCGAATTGCTGCTGCTCGTTTTTTACCTACTTCGTTTGAGCTATCTTCTGTAATCTCTTCAATAGTGTCTTTGTTACGTGTATCTAAATCGTTATTGTCGCCCTTCCCATTTATTTCAACATCTATTTTATCTGTGTTTGCTTTTATTGTTACTGTGTCATTATTTCTAACTTCTGCGTTTTTTGTCGTCTCCATAGTATCAACTATCATTTCATTATCCCTTTGATTTAGTGTATCAACTGTCTCTTCTTGTCTAACATCTGGCGTCTGATATACTGACATTATTGGATATTCATTTTCTAAATTAAACCTTTCGCTCTCATTAACGTCATCTTGTGTTAATGAATTCTGTTCTTCATTTTCCTCTACCTCTAGAGGATACAAATGCGCTATAGAACGTGTAAATAGGTTATTTCCTACTTTTACTTTACTCTAGACAGTCCGTCCGAACTCTTGATTATTGAAACAATTTTTCCAACCTTCCAATCGGTTCGATTCTTATGTTCTCCCTTTATCTGTACAACTTGACCTTCTTTCGGAATACCTTTTGACGTTATACGTGGTTGTTTATAGGAGTAGCTATATCGCTCTCTGAGACTTGTCAAGTATCTATTGTGAAATATTTCCTTGAATTCATCTAACATTACTAGAGTTTTCCTACGTGGTTGTTTATAGGAGTGGCTATATCGCTCTCTGAGACTTGTCAAGTATCTATTGTGAAACATTTCCTTGAATTCATCTAACATTACTAGAGTTTTCCTCCACCCTCGAACTAAATTAGATTTTGTCGATGTGCCTTCTATCTTAGACTGCTCTGGAACTGTATTTAACGTTATACATCTGCCAGCTTGTAGAAAATCTGATGGTTTAAGAATATGTTCTATTTCGTTATCAACACATGTTAAAGGTCGTGTATTTATTGTAGCCTCTATTTCTTTGACAATCGTTGACAATTGACTATCACTTAAAAGGTGTTTTTGTAGAGTCCTTTTCATACAATGTTTCACTAATCCGACTAGTCGTTCGTAAAATCCTCCAAACCAAGGAGCTAGTTCAGGAATGAACCTCCGTCGAATTTTATTCTCCACACAGTATGCATTGGATAGTATTTCAGATATCAATTTGAAATGTAATGCATTGTCTGAGGTAACAAGCGTTGGTATTCCTCGATTCCACAAGGAGAGGCTCAAGTTCATCAGAAAACGGGACAAGTAAGAGATGGATTTGTTTGTTCACCTTTTTAGCCGTTCGAGCCATACACCTGGAAGTAGTACAAAATTTATCAGCAGAAGAAGGCTTACTTGAGTTAAGAAGAATGATTTCGACAAGACGAATACCAACGCTTGTTTGAACTTGGTTTACTAATATTTGAATTCTGGTCTTCTTTAATATGATCTTGTTCTAAAATTACATTATTCGTGAGACCCTCCTCAACGAGAAATGTCAAATTTGTATTTCTGTACTTAGGCCAACTAGCTGGATCCTGTACTAAAAATTCTGGACCATTCAACCACTCGTGTCTAACTTCTTGTGACGTCGCAGGTCGATTGGCTTCATCTGCAGGATTTCGTTCAGAAGAAGCATGTCTCATGACAAATTTTATTCCTTTTAATTTCATCAATCCGTTTTGATACGAATGGTGTTAGTAATTTATTAGAGTTGAACCAATCTGTAACTGTCTGACTATCAGTCCATACCAATTGCTTTGTAATTTTAATTGAATTTGAATATATTTAACAACATATTGTATTAAAGGGCTTCCTGTTAATACCCCTAACAGTTTAAGTCGTATTTTCAAGTTATCTTGGTCTTTGGTTGGTACCAGAAGTGATTTTCCAATGACGAAACTTTTAACGTTATTTCCAACTACATAGACCATTGCTGCATAAGCTTTAGTAGATGCGTTTTCTTGATTTTCAATATCATTTGTATGCATGACCATTTGTCCAATAATTCAGTGGATAAATTTGTATCCCATTTTATCTTTTGTTTCAACAACTCTTGCCGAAATAATTTTACTGGTAGCAATGCAGGCACTACATACCTACATGGGTCGTAGACAGAAGCAATAACTTTAAAAAACGCCTCTTTTGGTTACAACTTTGTTTGTTAAATTAAATCTCTAATGAAGTATGTTTGTTACCAACATCGTAGAACCATAGCTGTTCACAATGTGCATAGTGCTTGTAGATACCCATTCACTCTTCTTCGCTAAATATCTTGGGACATAACGCCCTATTATGTCCTGCTGATTTACCACAATGCCAACAAGGTCTGTTGTATACGCATTGCTTATACACATGTCCCCTTTTAAGGCAATTAAAACATCGGTTACTTTCTTTCAATTTAGTTGTTCTATCTTGAAGAGTTTTAAATTGTTTACATTTTTCGTTAAAATGGTCATTACCACAAAAGATACAGCTTAGCTTTCTTCTTTTAAATTCCATCTTGTTTTCATCTTGTCTGGTGTGAAAATTTCGTTTATTATATTGATTATTTTGATTGTTTCGTTTGATTAAATTCAAGTTATGAGTTTTATTCTTCCTATCTTGTTTAATTTGATTATTATTAATAATTCTTTTCTCATTCTGTGACTTTTCCGTTTTGCTGTATAATGCTTGAACAGTATATTGAGAATTTTCTAGTGTAGTTCCTTCAATTATCCTTTTTGCTTCTTCCTTGGCTGAAATTATTAATGCCAGCTGTTCTTTCATATTGTCAATGGACTCATCAGACCCTATTCTCATTTTCAATTCAAATATTATCTCTTGAGGAAATTTTTCCATAATCATGTATCTCATAGTCGTAGACTCAGTATCCTCTCCCATAGATTGAAGAACTCTCATGTGTCTTTCCACTTCATCTAATACTTGTCTGCACTCATCTATTCCTACAGCTCTCTTGATATTAGAGAGAGCTTTATGATGGGCGTAAATTATTTCGCCTTCTTTACCATATCTAGTTTTAAGTATATCAACCGCAATTTGATAATTTTTATTGGTTATACTCAGTCCATCTATAAGTCTTGCCGCATCGCCTATCAAAGAACTTTTAAGGTAGAGTAGTTTATCAACATCGTTCAGTCTCCTTCTGGACATATTAGAAACAAATTGATCCCAAAACTGATGCCATTCTAATAAGTTTCCAGCAAATTGAGGTAAACTCAAATCAGGTAATTTACTATAACATAATGCTCCATTTTCTTTCGTTGATGTTGTTGAGGTTTCATTTGATGTTGTTGAGGTTTCATTTTTCATTTGAATTTTTACTTCTAATTCAGCCAATGCTTGCTCTCCTTGTAATTGGTAGTTAGTTAAATTCGATATTTCACCAGCATTAGGTTCCTGACTTATATTAAAGTAACTGTTCAAATCAGTATTGAAGCTAGACAGAAGTGATTTAAGTTTAGCCGATATTATACGTGCATCTTTTATATTTTCATCCGTTATTGACCACAGACTGACATACTCGTTACTTAACGATTGTATCTCTTTAGCAATCACAGACAAACGATTTAACATTATATTCTCCATTATTGTAGTATACCATCAATGTTGATCAATTTTGTACCTAAAAATAAGAATTAAATTTAAACAAAGCTAGTATTATACCTTTAAGATAAAATTTCAATAATCTATTGATTCTATTTCCTTTTACTTACTGCATATGCCGGTAATGAATCCCACACAACACAAAATCTCACAAAACAAAATATCATAAAATTATAAAGTAATATGATAAACCAACTGTTTCAAATTATTGTCTACCAATAATCTCGAATTGGTAAAATTGTAGTTCACATAATGTTTGAAACTGAAGTTCCACACTGACAAATGTTGTTTGAATTGTTTAAAATTATTTCTTTATTCTAAATTTAAAATTTGAAAATAATTCCACTAAGTGTCACTAGAAGTTTCAAAACATTACATCCGCCACGCTATTTCATAAGATATAATATTGTATTGCCTTTAAAATGAGGATCATCAGATCCCAGCATCTCCACCATGTCGGCGAGGTTAGATGATGAGGGGTTTGTAACTGAACACCGATATATTGATAATGCGCGGCCTAATGAAATTTAAAAGATTATATGATTCCACTGTCCGGCAGTCTAGTATTGCAGTTCTATCAATTTCTATTTAGATTACAAATATATAACTTTCGGGGTATAATTTCATAATAATATCTACTACCTGTATACAGGTCTGTCACCGATATCAGGTATCAGGTGTTTTATCTGTCGGGTATTTCACCGCTCTTTAAGTGTCGGTCTGCTCACCGCTCTGTAATAACTGTCGGTCTGATCACCGCTCTCAAATATTGTATGTGTCGGGTATTTCACCGCTCTGTAACGGACGTCTCCGTTCTCTCCCCACTGAGGCATAAACGTCTTTATCCTCAGCAGAGGTCTAAACACTTCTACTATTACAATACAGAATTATCATACAATACATTACCAATTTCTAGATACGTAGAAACAATAGGATCCCATATAATTAGCTTTACAACACTAGCTACTCGCACACAGTAGGAATCACTAAATACTTAGCTCCAGCGCCCATTTGTGATATCCATGTAGTCAGCACATCTAATATTGTATCAGCACAACATATTCATTAATAATACATTTACTATATTTCCATTTCTCATATAATTTTCACAGTATAATGTTTCAAATGTCAATGTCAATGTCAATACTATGAAGTATTAAAGTAATTTCGTATTCTTCATATATCAAGTTCAAACCTCAAACGTAGAACCGTCGGTTGTGGCCAGTACTTACATAGAGGTTGGTTGTTTAAATTACATAGAGGTTGTGTTCGCGACAGACATTAAAACTATGACAGTGAATAGTGTATTCGAAACCGCGAGTGAAAATCGTTAAAATCAGTGTTATCTAATCGTGCGGTACACCGGGTTCGGTTCCCGGACGTGTCAAAACGTTACAAAATAGCTAAAATAGTGTAAATGGTTAGATTGCTAATATATAACAACTATGTAATACATGAACATTAGTCTTAAACTTGTGCTAACCGTAGGGACCTTAGATATCGAATCATAAATAGCGTTATGAGTAGTGACAGATAAGAGTTAATGCTTCATAAAACAGCTGTTTGTTTACATATTCGTATTATAGTTTTATAAGTGTTTTTTAGCTTCATATAGACTTGAAATCATGTCTAGATACCTTTTTATTGCTAGTTATTACCTTATATAGTTAAAATAAGCATAATAACAAACATTCGTATGTTTATTATAAAATTTGTTTACTTACGATAGTATTTACTTAAGAAATTCTGTAAATTTTTTATGCTTCAAAGTTATCATGTCATATGTTCGAATTGAATAAAGATATTTTCATGGTGTTTGTTTTAATAGATGCCCCATATAGTTGCACACAACGGCCTACCAAAATTATATATATAAATTTAGTATACGATAGTTTTTCAATAGAAAATATAGTGGGCGGGCCCTTGTGTGGCAGCATTTTTTGGGAGTTTTTATGGAATAACTTAGTGACGCTAATAGTTAGGTTTAGGTATTGTATACCAATAGATAGAACTTAATGAGACCTATCTAACGATGTATAGAACATGTATGTATGCATAATAGGATCGAAACATACGTAACATTTGTACTGTTTTGTAAATAAAAATAAAGGAAAGATTCCCTGTGCACGTGTTCGGTGCGATGGTCGTCGATAAGGTAAAGTTTCGAGGTACTTAAGCGACCACCAATTCGGGCAGTTGTTGCCGTCTCAACCACCATCTTGTAACCATCAAGCACCGCACACCTGAACAGCATCGCTCTCAACGTATGAAGATGTTTCATTTCTGAAGCCCTTACACATCGAAGCCATACAGTCCACACACATAGAAGAACACGCATCGTCGTAGGCACACGTCAGCAGCACACTACCAGCGCACTGTAGCGGACTAGCAAAGGTTCGATTCCTGGCATCCGTTACATTTGTTGGTCGCTTCGAGCCGGATTGAAGAAGAATGCCTACGACGCGTTCAAGAGGTCGTGCTCCCGAGATCGCCGGGGGAGCAGCCGGCGCCGGGCCTAGTTCCAGTACCCCTGCCCGCGCCGCCGCTGCCCGCAACCCAGCCGCCGCGGTCGTCCGTCACGACGGGCCACCGCGATCGCCGTCGACAACAGTCGGGAGCGACGCGCCGCCGCCGGCCCCCCCCGGCCCCGCGGGGAGGGACGAACGAAACATCACTCAAGATGCAAGGGAGCGAGCAGAGGTGCAGTCGAAAAATGAAGATGGCAAGGAAAGGACGTTGCAACCATCCGATAGCTCGAGCGTTTGTACAGCGCAACATAGTATAATAGAAAATAGAGATAGAAAGAAGCCAACGAGGGAACGCGACCAACGCTCAGCAGCTACGGGACGCTCCAATAGAAATGTGATGTTGGCTCGAGAAGAAGTTTTGAAGATAAAACTACAGTTAGCACAGTTAGCACTACAGAAGGCTGAAGAAGAGGCGGACTCCGATGACTACGACGAGGATGGACAGTCGAAACAAGACTACGTACGTTCGTGGTTGGAAGAGGCTCCGGAACCCCAGCCCGGCCCCGAAGATATAGAAGTGATATCGGCGCCCACTAAGAAGAGGGACGTCGACGGGGCACAGAAGATAGTAGATGGACCGCCCTCACAGAAGGTGGACGTTCATCAACAGGGAGGTGATTCGCTGAAGCCGTTCATCACGGATCTCACCTCCGCGATCGCCGCGCTCGCCGACAGGAAGCCACCGGACACATCGATAGTTGCACCACACCCGGCGGTTTCGAAAGTCATCATGACGCTACCGACGTTCGGCGGCGCGCACACCGAGTGGCTGTCGTTCAAGGCGATATACGACACCACCAAGAATTTCTTCAACGACGTGGAGAATACAGCGAGACTGAGAAGAAGTCTCAAGGGAAGAGCGTTAGAAACAGTTAGCTCTGAACTGATTGGGCATGCGCGACCAGATGAGATCATGAAGGAGTTGGAGCTGCAGTTCGGACGACCAGACTCGATCGCACAGGCAGAGACGGACAAGCTGAGGACCCTGCCACGCTGTAGCGAAGCACCTAAGGACATATGCGCGTTCGCGAGCAAGATTAGAAGCGGCGTCGTCACACTTCGTGCGTTGAAAAAGGAACACTACCTCATCAATGCGGAGCTAGTGCGCGTGTTGACCGAGAAGCTACCGAACTCGCTACGTGTGCAGTGGTACAAGACGTATACCGAGAAGTGCCAGTCGAAGCCGGACCTCAGCCGATTCAGTGACTTCGTGACAGAGTACGCGCGTTACTGTAGCGCGTTCGCGCCGGCTGAGAACATCACCGATGGGCCGCCAAGCAGACGTACCGTGCAGAGGACGTACACGGCGACGGCGACGGAGAAGCGAACTGTTACATCCCTAGCCTGTAAGCAGAATTGCTGAAGAGATGCTGACACAGCATCTCTCCCTTCCAATAGATTCAAGCTAGCGCCTAAGCTCAGTCGAACCTTTAGTTCGGGACAGATCGCCGACCGGTACGGGCATTTCCTAAGTCTTATCCAATAATTATTGTAAAGTGGTACTTTCTGAAATACATATATTTAATTGTGTTCACAAAAGAGTTTTTTTTAAAAACTCTCCTTCGGTACCCGGTCTAACATTTGGTGGCAGCTGTAAAGGGATATCTGTATCCCCGGTACGCCTCGCGAGTATAGTGAGTGCTAAATCCAGTGCAAAATCCAGTGCCCAGTGATCAAGGTCAACCAAAAACCTATTCGTCCCGGCTCACCCAATCAAGAATCTATCCAGGGCCACCTTGGCCTGCTTTGAAACATTCTAGAAGAATACCTACCCAAGGCCACACTCGGCCTGTCCAGGGTCACGCTTGGCCCTTCCAGAAACTTCCTGTCCAAGGCCATACCTGGCTTGGAATAGCAGCATACCTACGAGGACCCGTTCCACTGTGCAGTAAGTGGTTAGGAGCAGCAGCATCGTATCTACGTGCCTCCCTTGGGAACTCCCTACCCGGCACCGAACGTGGCTACCTCCGGTCCAGTGTTCCAGCGCGACAAACGATGAAGTATATCGTGATCGTGATATTCCTGTGAGTTACATTTTACCTTTTCTTAAACGAATCCTAAAGTGTTGTGTTTACGTGCAAACTACGATATTATAAACTCTAATATATTCATCATTCCATGTCTAAAAATAGATTCACGAATAACTAAAGTTATTCAGTTACTTAGAATAAGTTGTATTAAAATCAAACGCGTCGCTACACAGCGCTCGCCTACGCGTAGCCGTAGACATAAACATCCTTTGTGCTTACTGATAAGGCGAGTCACCGTCGTCGAACTTACGATTTTTAAGTCATACATTGTAACGCTACTAATACTAAATACTTCGTGTCTATTTATAGAATTATTTTATTTTACTCTTTGTGTTGTTCCACAGCTACGTTTGTAATTCTATTTCAGGAAAATGTCTACATCCGATTCTAAAGTTAAAGATGAACCCAAAGATACAATCTCATTAAATGTTATTCTCAAATTTATAAAACCATTCGATGGCAGTCGGGAACGGCTCAATGCTTTTATAAGCAACTGCGATAACGCAATTTCAATATCATCTTCCTCCCAAAAACACATAATCCTCAAATATATAATTAGCCAACTAGAAGGTAAGGCCGAAGCCGCTTGTACCATTAAAGAGTTCGACACATGGTCAACTTTAAAAGAATTTTTGAAAAACCAATTCGGTGAGCGTAAACACTACGCCCACTTACTCACTGAACTTCAAGAGTGCAGACAGAGCTCCCAAGAGAGTGTTAGCCAATTTTCCCTTAGGGTAGAGACGTGCCTTTCCAAACTTTTAACAGAAATTTCAATTTCCAGCCATAAAAAGGCTGAACTTGCCGGTAGGCTAGCCGCAATGGAAGACCTTGCACTCCACACATTTACAATGGGTTTGCACCCTCGCTTAGCAAATATTGTTAGATGTAGGGAACCCAAAAACCTAAACGAAGCGATTAATTTTGCTACCTCTGAAGAAAAAATCCAACAATACTCTTTCAAACAGAACCTTTTTAATAAACAAAAACCCCCTGAGACAGTGCGCCGTAATGACGCCACTCAGCGGGAGCGGGTTTTTAAACCTAATTATAATCAAAACCCGAGACCCTCTACTTCCACAGCCTCTGCTCAACCTTCCAAAGAGCCATTCTGTAGGTACTGCAAGAGAACAGGCCACATTTTAGAAGAATGTAAACTGAGGCAATATAATAATAACAAGCTAGATAGATTAGCAAAACCTTTTTCCCCAGTTGTACCAACAACTTCCTTTTCTAAACCCAAGGTCGAAACTTCGAAACCCCAAGTAAACTTCGTTGACGAAGCAGAAGAGGGGTACGACGAAGTCGATAATGACGATTTAAACTAAAACCTGTCCCGCACAGGTGTCGCACGGGACAGATATATACTGTAGTAGACGACACCAATATAAATGAGACCCATGGACACGGTAACCAGCCCGAAACTCGCGGTCTATCCAAACCTCAAATGACCCATGGACACGGTAACCAGCCCGAAAGTCGCGGTCTATCCAAACCCAAAATGACCCATGGACACGGTAACCAGCCCGAAACTCGCGGTCTATCCAAACCCAAAATGACCCATGGACACGGTAACCAGCCCGAAACTCGCGGTGTATCCAAACCTCAAATGACCCACGGACACGGTAACCAGCCCGAAACTCAAGGTCAACCCAAAATCCATACGACCAACGGACACGGTATAAAGCCCGAAACTCAAGGTCAACCCAAAATCCATACGACCAACGGACACGGTATAAAGCCCGAAACTCAAGGTCAACCCACATCCAAGTTAGATACGCCCCAACCTGCACCTGAAACAAAAAACAAACAGGTTATTTTTGAAATACATAATGATCCAAGTAAAATATCCTTACCTCACGTTCTTATACGAACTGATGTATCCAAAAGACCTCTCTCGATGCTAGTAGACACAGGTTCTACTATCTGCCTTATTAAAAAGTCAGCTATCGAAGAATTCCAAAATCTGAAACTAGATAAATCAATTTTACAGTTAAGAGGTATAAGTAGTGATAAGAAATTAATGACAACCCTAGGTAATTTTCCATTACAAATCCATTTTAATAATGAAATCATATCCTTTGAATTCCATGTCGTTGAAGACGCCGTAAATTTACCACTCTATGATGGTATAATCGGTACAGATTTTATGAAACATTTCGTGTGCAGCATAGACTATAACCAGAACACATTTCGGTTCGACCGAAAGTCCTTAAAACTAAAGTTTTCTGATCCAGTATATAAAATACCAGCACGCTCTGAAATGACAGTAGAGTGTTCCGTCCTAAATCCGGAAATAAAAGAAGGTATGATACTCGATGAACACCTCTCTGAATCTCTCCTTGTTGCTAACTGTATGGTGAAAGTCAAAGATAATAAAAGAATTAATCTTACGTTAGTCAATACCTCTGAAACACCTATATTTTTCGAATCCAATAAATCATTTACTCTTCATCCTATTAGTAATGATTGCATACCTGTATCTAACTTGAAACATGAATACCCGTCCAACTCCTGTTACAACCGGACCCAAGAGGTTCTAAATCTTTTAAGGATATCTCATCTCAATGATGAAGAAAGGGAAGCCCTATTCGAAATATGCTCGTCATTTTCCGATACCTTTCATCTTCCTAATGACCAATTGACCTGTACAGATGCATTACAGCATAAAATAAGAACCGTGACCGAATCCCCTATAAATACGAAATCGTATCGTTTTCCCGAAGTTCACAAAAAGGAAGTCTCGTCACAAATCGATAAAATGCTAAGTCAAGGCATTATCCAACCATCCCATTCACCATGGTCCTCTCCGATTTGGATAGTACCAAAGAAAACCGACGCCTCTGGAAAAAGAAAGTGGCGCATTGTCATCGATTACCGTAAACTCAACGATGTCACTATAGGCGAAAATTATCCTATTCCTCAAATAAATGAGATCTTAGACCAACTAGGCAAGAGTAAATACTTCTCCACCCTTGACCTTGCGTCTGGGTTCCACCAAATCGAAGTTTTCAAGGACGACAGACCGAAAACCGCATTCAGCGTCCCAGAAGGTCATTTCGAATTCGCAAGAATGCCGTTTGGGTTAAAAAATGCCCCGGCAACATTTCAGCGTTTAATGAACACTGTCCTCAGTGGGCTCCAAGGAATCCACTGCTTTGTGTACTTGGATGACATTGTTATCCATTCATACGACTTGATTACGCATATCCATAAACTATCTAGTATTTTTGAAAGACTCCGTAAATTTAACTTAAGGCTACAGCCTGACAAATGTGAATTTCTTAGAAAAGAAGTCACTTACCTAGGACATACTATTAGCAAAGAAGGCCTGAAACCAAATCCTGAAAAAATAAAATCAGTAAGTCAATTTCCTGTACCAAAATGTCCCAAAGACGTAAAGTCATTCCTGGGCCTTGTATCCTATTACCGTCGATTTATTCAAGACTTCTCAAAGATAGCGAAACCACTTACCTCTCTTTTGAAAAAGGACACAATGTTTAATTGGTCCAATCAACAACAACTTGCATTCGAAGAATTAAAAAATAAACTTATAACATCACCTATTTTAATATACCCAGATTTCACACAACCTTTTATACTCACCTGTGACGCATCTAATTACGCAATCTCTGCTATTCTCTCACAGGGCGAAATAGGAAGAGATCGTCCCATTGCATATGCATCTCGGACCTTAAATAAAGCCGAAACAAATTACAGCGTTACAGAAAAAGAATGCCTTGCCATTATCTTCGGCACCAAAATATTCCGACCGTACATTTATGGTCACAAATTCACCATAGTTACCGACCACAAACCACTCAAGTGGCTCTTTAACTGTAAGGACCCAGGCTCCAAACTAGTGAGGTGGAGGTTAAAGTTAGAAGAGTTCGGCGGTAATTATGACATCGAATACAAACAGGGTAAAGCTAATAGTAATGCTGATGCCCTCTCACGATATCCAGTTAATCCTACCCGACATGATACTCAACATGTCAACGTCCTCGATGACAAAACACCTCCCGAGAATCCAGTCGTTTCAGAACATCCTGAAAACGCTCCTCCTAATCCTATGAGTCCCGGTCTTTCTGAAATCCCCGACTTACCTGACTTTCTAGAGTTACCTGAAGGTCTTGAAATCCCCGAAAACTTAGAAGAATTTGAACTGCCCGATGATTTTGCTATTCCGACACCACCTGAAATCACACTTGATTGCGACTCGTACTCCAAGTACCTGAAAATTATAAAAAATAAATCTCTCGAATTTGATACTAAAATTAACGAATTTAATGAGTCATTACTAAAAACAAGGCATAAAACAATCATCATACCTACCTCTATTGATCTTGACGAATCAAATCCTTACGTATCTGAAACAATTGGCAACCTCAATGATAATCAAGAAATCCTTGCCAAAGAAAGGACCTTGTATTCCTTTATATCATTAGAAAGCAATAACACTAAATATTACTTACTATTAACTAAGGTACACCACTTCGATGAAAGCAATTATGAAGACATATTCAAAACCCTTAAGAATCTGAAAACCGAATTAGTTAATAATAATGTTAGCGAAATAAGTATAACCGATTTTCGAAATCCTTTTGATGCCCATAATTTTATAAAAATTTATAATATTATTTCTTTCTTATTCCACGAAACGGGTATCGTAGTAAACATATATAAGAACTCTATAATATATCCATCTCCCACAGAAATTGGTCAGATATTGAAGGAAAACCATGACATACCCATATCTGGTCATTTAGGTTCTAATAGAATGCTACGTAGAATACAAGAACGTTATTATTGGCGCAATATGCGTAGTGATATAGAGAATTACGTAAAACAATGTGAGCTTTGCCAAACGAATAAAGCATTACGGAGAATCAACCGAGCTCCGATGCAAATTACTTCCACGTCGAACCAACCCTTTGAACGTGTAGCCCTAGATATCGTCGGTCCACTCCCTGAAGCCGGTGGAGTCAATTATAAATATATCCTAACCCTACAAGACGATCTTACCAAATATTCAGTTGCATATCCAATTCCAAATGCGACGGCAGAAGAAAGCGCCGAGTGCCTAGTACACTTTATTACACTATTTGGTATACCTAAATCCATACTCACCGACCAAGGAACTAACTTTACGGCAGAACTGTTCAAACAAACCTGTAATTTTCTTAAGATTAAACAGCTATGGTCTAGTCCTTACCATCCGCAAACGCAGGGTGCCCTAGAAAGGAGTCACTCGACTCTAAAGGAATATCTGAAATCATTTACAGATGAAAACCAAAGTAATTGGTCTAGATACGTATTTACAGCAATGCTCACATATAATACGACCATCCATTCTACTACAAACTATACTCCGTATGAATTAGTATTCGGCCATAAGCCCTTTATACCTACATCAATATATGATATGTCACTAGAACCTACTTACAGTAGTTATGTCCGTATGCTCCAACAGAGGATGCGACACTCCAGAGAAAAGGCAATAGGTAATATCTTACAATCCAAAACGAGATCGAAAACTTATTATGACCAGCACTGTCGCCCAGTAAAATACAAAATAGGTGACATGGTATATATTAAAAATCATTTACGTTTACGAAAAGCCCTATCTCCGATATGGAAAGGGCCTTATAAAGTAATAAAAATTAACGGGAATAATACGCTTACCATACTCCTGAACCGTCGGCATGTGAAATATCATTACGACGAAGTTAAACTCGCTGAAAATCCTTAGTGAAATAAGCTAATTAAGTTTTAAGTTAGTGTTAAGATACATAGTATACATTTAGTTATATAAATTACATTATATACGTATTACAGGATAGCCACTGCAAGCCTATCCGTAGTGGTGTCAGATATCGTGGAGCCGATAACCGAAAGCCCAGGTGTCTACTTCGACCCAATAGGAACTGTTAAGATATCCAACGATTTTCTCCACGTATTAGTACCAATAGACATAGCCTATATAAACTCGCATATACAAAACATTAAACATATATTGGAAATAACACAAACATTATGTCTACAAAAGAACGTTATCACAGATTCTGAATGCACCAACATATTGCAACCCTTATTTTCCCGGCTCAACGATATATTTAGAGATTATAGCGCCATATCACACCTGATATCAGGCCGCGATAAAAGGTCTGCGTGGTTCGCCGGCGTTGGTACCGTTTTTAAACAAATCATTGGCACAATGGATGAAAACGATGCAATTAATTACAATAACGCCATTCAAACGCTAGAAAACAAAAATCGAAAATTAGCATCCTTATTTAAAAATAATATATTGATGACAAGAACAGCCCTTTCTCGATACAATGAAACACTAAGCATTATACAGTCAAATGAAATACGTTTGAATAGCGCCATTGAAAAATTAAGCAATAGTTTTAACAATTTAACAATTGTAACTAATAAATTACTTATACAGTCAGAACTCAATAAGATTTATAATGAATTAGAATCAAGTTTGCTTACGTTATCATTTAAGTTAGACGACACTGTGAATTCCATCATGTTTACAAAAAGCCATAGTTTACACCCTTCGGTCCTTACACCTAAACAACTATACACTGAGTTGGCTGACGTTATTGTAAATTTACCTAGAAATAAGGAACTAGCTTTAAGTTTAAATTTAGATAATATACATTCATTAATAGATTTGTCTATTTTATCATGCTATTCTATGAATGATAAAATTGTGTTTGTGATTAAGATTCCTTTGGTTCATACAACTGAATATAACCTTTATAAATCTATTCCTGTGCCAGTACCACATGACGTGGAAAAACCAAATTCATATGTTATGATTATCCCATCCTGTATCTATGTTGCTATTAGTAAAGACAGATCAACATATGTTTGTCTTAATGACTTAAAAGATTGTATTCAAACTATAAACCAACTTTATGTATGTGATAATGTTAACACTAACTCTGTCGAAAACACACCTTCTTGCGAAATAGAAATATTAGTCAAAATTCTAACCATATTACCCAAACAATGTAGTACTAAACTTATACATGGGCAATTAGATATATGGCAAAAACTTCATGGAAACAAATGGATTTATGTCCAATCTGAACCTACTAAAATATCTGTAGAATGTAAACACGATCTAATGGAATTTAAATTGCTGGGTACGGGCTTACTTAACTTACAACCACAATGCACAGCTTACTGTAAAAATAAAGAATTTACCACAGGTTCGAATATTAATGTCAATGTACAAACAATTAAATCAGATTTCAACTTAATTAACGATAGCTGCTGCAACATTTATAAATTTCACAAATATATGCCCAAGTTAACACCCTTAAAATTATCAAATATTAATTTAGACAAATTGCCTAATATTGCTACTGACAGATTTATAAATAAAGTCGATGACATTATTAACAGCCCTATTACAACTATAGAAAATAGAAACCATGTATCTATAATGACATATTGTCTATCAATAGCATTTAGTATTTTTATTTTATATCTAATTTGTAAAAGATTAAGTAAATGCCTCAAACTGGTCTTACCCAACCGAAACGTAGATAATGTGGAAGATTCCGGGATAGAAGAAATTCCTATGCCCAGATTAAGAATTAATACGTAACTTCACGTTTTTAATACGGAAGTTACTCTTAAAGGGGGGGTTGTTACATCCCTAGCCTGTAAGCAGAATTGCTGAAGAGATGCTGACACAGCATCTCTCCCTTCCAATAGATTCAAGCTAGCGCCTAAGCTCAGTCGAACCTTTAGTTCGGGACAGATCGCCGACCGGTACGGGCATTTCCTAAGTCTTATCCAATAATTATTGTAAAGTGGTACTTTCTGAAATACATATATTTAATTGTGTTCACAAAAGAGTTTTTTTTAAAAACTCTCCTTCGGTACCCGGTCTAACAGAACGCATACGGACACGTCTAACGCGAAGTGCAGGATATGTGAACGCGAAGGACACTACTCGTCGGCCTGCAGCACGTTTCGTAACGCCAACGCAGAGAAGAGATGGCAGCTAGCTAAGCAGCATGGATTGTGTTTTCGCTGCTTACGCATACGCCGAATAGAACACTCGTGCAAGCCCAAGAAGTGCGGTGTAGAGGGATGTCGCGCTACACACAACCAGTTGCTTCACTACGATAGAGGAGCCCATAGGACCGAAGACGTGAACATAGAAAAGCAAGAAACGGTCGCCAGTTCGTGCATACGTGCAAAGGCTCAAGCATACTTAAAGATAGTGCCCGTGCAGATAGTCGGACCGGCGGGAGAGGCGTCTACGTTCGCCCTACTCGACGACGGAAGCACCGTATCGCTCATAGACGAAGACATAGCCAAGGAAGTCGGCGCGGAAGGGAGCCTGGACCCGTTTACGATCCGTGCCATAGGCGATACGTCGATCGACATGCCAACGTCGCGACGCGTAGACATACAAATACGAGGAGCCGGCGCCGACAGCAAACAAGTGCCTTTGTGTGCGCGCACCGTAGCCAGCCTACACCTGTCGCCGCAGAAGATCGCCGAAGAGGACCTGATAGACTGCAAACACCTCGAAGGCATCAAGAAGAAGCTGGTGTATGACATAGGCGTGCCAAAGGTGCTAATAGGTCAAGACAACTGGCACCTGCTCATAGCGAACGCAGTACGAAGAGGACCCAACGATCAACCGGTGGCGTCGCTTACATCGCTGGGATGGGTGCTGCACGGCGCGCGCTCACGCACCTTGGGAAACACCGTACACTTCGTCAACGGTCTCTCCGCTATAGATGAAAACATAGAAGCGCAACTGAAAGAATATTTCGCACTGGAATCGCTCATAGTGAACCCACGTCGACCGAACTCGGACCCCGAGAAGCGGGCTACAGATATGTTAGAAAAACATACGAAACAATTAGAAGATAGACATATAGAGACGGCTCTTCTGTGGAAACAAGAAGACATCGTCATGCCAGATAGTTACGAGAACGCGGCAAGGAGGCTCGCACACATAGAGAAAAAATTAGATAGAAACATAGAGTTGAAAACAAGATATACAGAACAGATGAACTCGCTGATAGAAAAGGGATACGCAGAAGAAGCTCCCATGAATAGTACGCCAGGGAAGACTTGGTACTTGCCTCACTTCGATGTACACAACCCCATGAAGCCTGAGAAGATTCGTATAGTTCACGACGCCGCCGCGAAGACCAGAGGTATGTCACTCAACGATTACCTGCTCACGGGGCCGGACTTGCTACAATCGTTGCCGGGGGTGTTGATGAGGTTCCGTCGACACTGCGTCGCCGTCTCAGCCGATATAACAGAGATGTTTATGCAGGTGAGAGTACGCCCAGAAGACCGAGACGCGCTGCGCTACCTGTGGAGAGGTGACCGGCGGGAGGGACCGCCCCAGGAATACCGTATGAAGTCCATTATCTTCGGCGCGGCAAGCTCACCGTGTACAGCTATATTCGCGAAGAATTGGAACGCTCGCAAGCACGCAGAAGAGTACCCGGAAGCAACAGAAGCCATCATAGATAATCATTACATGGATGACTATCTGGACAGCTTCAGGAACGAACAGGAAGCGACGAGTATAGCGTCACGGGTGCGAGACATACACAGACAAGCGCACTTTCACCTCACGAAATGGGTGTCGAACTCTAGAAACGTCATCGAAGCAATAGAACCAAGTCAACATCGCCAGGAGACAGTCGGCCTCGCCAGCAAGGGGCAAGAAGAGAAAATTCTCGGCTTGATGTGGAAAACGAGCGCGGACGAGCTGAGCTTCAACCTTACACTCGCACGGCTTCCAGACGGACTCATCGGCACCGAAGCGCCTACGAAACGGGAAGCGTTGAAAATAGTTATGTCGCTATACGACCCACTCGGCCTCGCATCGCCCGTGACTGTTCGAGCCAAACAGATACTACAGGAAGCCTGGCGACTCGGTACAAATTGGGACGAGAAGTTTGACGAAAGCCTCAGAGAGCAATGGGCATCGTGGATACAGCATTTAGAACAGTTGAAGTCGATACGCATCCCGCGGTGTTACCCCGGGTACAGTGACGCCTGTACACTCCAAGTACATGTCTTTACGGACGCCAGTGAAGTGGCCTACGCAACAGCGGTGTACTGGCGAGCGACTACACCAGATGGGCGTGTGCACGTGACGCTCGTTATGGCGAAGGCGAGAGTGGCACCGCTTAAGGTGGTGTCAATCCCGAGACTCGAACTGCAAGCCGCCGTCATGGGTACGCGAGTCGCTCAAGCGGTAATAGAAGAACATCGCGTCAAACCCGAGGCCGTCGTGTACTGGACGGACAGCAAGACCGTACTAACGTGGATAAGAAAAGGAGCACGGGCGTACAAACCATTCGTCGCGCACCGCCTAGCCGCCATAGAAGAGCATAGTAAAGTTGAAGATTGGCGCTGGGTACCTACGAAGTTGAACGCGGCGGATGCGGCTACACGCGACGTGCCAAACAGCTTTAACTCCGAACACGAATGGTACACCGGACCGTCGTTCCTGTACGAAGACCCGTCACTATGGCCCGTAGAGAAGCACATCGCCCCTGACGCGACAGGCGAAGAGCGCACACTGACAGCTGTAGAGAAACGTCAAACACATAGAATTATAGAAGCCGTACCGGACCCGTATAGATTTTCCAAATGGGAGAGGCTCTTACGAGCGACAGCAAGAGTTCTACAATTTATAGCATTATGTAAGAAAACCGCAGAGAAGGTTCTCTATAAAAGAACGCAGAAAAATAGACAGAAGGATCCAGATTGGCGTCACGTGACGAAGACGAAGCACAACATCAAGTCGGGCAGAGCGGCACCTCGTCCAGCCGCCGACTCCCGAAACTTCGTGCTTCTCTCCGCAGAACACACCCGCGGCGCCGAGGACCTTCTTGTGAAGGCGGTACAAGAGGACTCCTTCGGCGCCGACCTTCGGGAGCTGCGGCGCGGAGGAGGTGTCGCCAGAGACAGCCGCCTGTATTCGTTACCCGTGGAGATGAACAACGGAATTATCACTCTACGCAGTCGTATAATAGCTACAGAAGAAATCTCCGAACAAACAAAGAGACCGCCGATCTTAGACGGCGATCATCGTATTACACAGCTATACATAGATTGGACGCATAGAAAATTACATCACAGCGGTACAGAGTTGGTAATCAATGAAATACGCCAACACTATTGGATTCTTCGTCTGCGGCCGACTACAAAGAAAATAGTACATAGATGTCTACCATGCCGCATTAGAAAAACGCAGCCGCCTGAGCCAGCCACAGGGGACCATCCAAAGACGCGCCTTGCTCACCATCAGAGGCCCTTCACCTACACGGGTCTTGATTATTTCGGGCCGCTCTCCGTAACCGTCGGTAGACAGCGTCACAAACGTTATGTGGCACTGTTTACATGTCTCACTTCCAGGGCAGTACATCTGGAGGTCGCCGCCAGCCTGAGCGCCGACTCCGCAATCTTGGCGCTGCGCAGGTTCGCAGCGCGCCGAGGTTGCCCCGCAGAGATCTACTCGGACAACGGCACCAACATGCACGGTGCCGACCGAGAGATGAGAGACGCCGTCGCCGAGGAAGCGAGTCGCCGTGGCATCATATGGCGCTTCATCACCCCCTCAGCGCCATTCATGGGGGGCGCATGGGAGCGCCTCGTCAGGTGCGTGAAGACCGCCCTCTATACGGTCCTTCATGAGCGCCATCCGCACGAAGAAGTCCTAGCTACACTACTGTGTGAGGTCGAGTACACAGTAAACAGTCGACCCCTCACACACGTCTCCGTCAACGCAGCAGACAGCGAGGCCATCACCCCGAACCACATCCTGTTCGGTGGTTCTGCTCGCCTCCCTCCGCTGGGCGAGTTCAGCGAGGCTGACCTCAACAGCAGCAAGCACTGGCGGCGCGCCCAAATCCTCGCCGACATGTTCTGGCGCCGTTGGGTGCGCGAGTACCTACCCGAGCTGCAACACCGGCGGGAGCCCCATGGGTCTGGGCTCAACCTCGAGGTCGGCGACCCCGTCCTGATCGCCGACGGCCAACTCCCGCGCAATACCTGGCCGCGCGGTCGAGTTGTGGCTGTCCACCCGGGCGCCGACGGCGCCATACGCACTGTCGAGGTGCGCACAGCAGCAGGCGTCCTCAAACGGCCGGCTAAGAAGCTGGTCCCCCTGCCCAAGTGACGAGGTGTCGCTCACCGGGTGCTCTGCAGCACCGCCACACGACGGGTCACGCGCGTTGCTGCACGGCGGGAGAGATGTTCGCGACAGACATTAAAACTATGACAGTGAATAGTGTATTCGAAACCGCGAGTGAAAATCGTTAAAATCAGTGTTATCTAATCGTGCGGTACACCGGGTTCGGTTCCCGGACGTGTCAAAACGTTACAAAATAGCTAAAATAGTGTAAATGGTTAGATTGCTAATATATAACAACTATGTAATACATGAACATTAGTCTTAAACTTGTGCTAACCGTAGGGACCTTAGATATCGAATCATAAATAGCGTTATCAGTAGTGACAGATAAGAGTTAATGCTTCATAAAACAGCTGTTTGTTTACATATTCGTATTATAGTTTTATAAGTGTTTTTTAGCTTCATATAGACTTGAAATCATGTCTAGATACCTTTTTATTGCTAGTTATTACCTTATATAGTTAAAATAAGCATAATAACAAACATTCGTATGTTTATTATAAAATTTGTTTACTTACGATAGTATTTACTTAAGAAATTCTGTAATTTTTTTATGCTTCAAAGTTATCATGTCATATGTTCGAATTGAATAAAGATATTTTCATGGTGTTTGTTTTAATAGATGCCCCATATAGTTGCACACAACGGCCTACCAAAATTATATATATAAATTTAGTATACGATAGTTTTTCAATAGAAAATATAGTGGGCGGGCCCTTGTGTGGCAGCATTTTTTGGGAGTTTTTATGGAATAACTTAGTGACGCTAATAGTTAGGTTTAGGTATTGTATACCAATAGATAGAACTTAATGAGACCTATCTAACGATGTATAGAACATGTATGTATGCATAATAGGATCGAAACATACGTAACATTTGTACTGTTTTGTAAATAAAAATAAAGGAAAGATTCCCTGTGCACGTGTTCGGTGCGATGGTCGTCGATAAGGTAAAGTTTCGAGGTACTTAAGCGACCACCAATTCGGGCAGTTGTTGCCGTCTCAACCACCATCTTGTAACCATCAAGCACCGCACACCTGAACAGCATCGCTCTCAACGTATGAAGATGTTTCATTTCTGAAGCCCTTACACATCGAAGCCATACAGTCCACACACATAGAAGAACACGCATCGTCGTAGGCACACGTCAGCAGCACACTACCAGCGCACTGTAGCGGACTAGCAAAGGTTCGATTCCTGGCATCCGTTACAGGTTGGTTGTTTGAATTTCTCCTGTACACTATCTACAAATCGCGAGAAATCGCGACAAAGGTTGGCCGTCCTAAACGCAATAAAAGTGGTCGTCCTAAAAAATCTGAAATGTACTGCTCAGAACAAGAACGGCCAGCTGTAGCGTTGCATAAATACAACAATATACGGCAGTAACCTCAATAGGTATAATTTATGTTCTCGTCTGACGGTCGTGGGAGACTTCAATATTGATTTTAGAATGAATCCCCAAAATGGAATTTCTACATATTTTTCATCTATAAACATGTTTCCGTTAATAAACACTAGCACAACACGAAGTAGGTAGTACAACTAAAGATAACTTTTTTTCGAACTTCAATATTCAATGTGGTACTATTCCTACCTTTTTCAGTCACCATTTACAGGTCTGGTTCAAATTTGATACTTAATTCCATACTTTAAAATTTTCACTTCCATTTTTATGTTTTTTTTTAATTTACATAACGTATCACATCTCTACATACATCACGCCTTTTTATCCCCAAAGGGGTATACAGAGGTGTATTACACACCCACACTTAGCCCGTTATGTTTCGGTCCCAATGTAATAGGGGTAGAGCCTATTGCCACAGAATAAACAGGTACTTACGTACTATTGCCTATACCGGGCATTACTTGGCGAGCGATAATTAACGTTTTAAACACCCAAATATGTAACTCCGAAAAGTCAGTGACGTGTGCGCGGGGTACCTGGGGATCGAACCCGAGATGATCGTCTCGGCAGTCCGTTACGTACACCACTGGGCTTTCGCCGCTTACTTTTTTTTTTATTAAGAATATTAATTATTGTTTTATTTTGTGTGCAAATAGTCACCTAGTAATAGTTTTATTTTCATCGCAAATAAATACTGTAATTATTAAAAATACTTTATTAATATTTTTGTTACAGATTTCTAATAGTCACTAAAAACTTTGTGAATCAATAAGTTTGATAAAAAATCTCACCATCATTCATCAGCAGACTTTTGCAAGGCTGTTGCAAGGCTAGTATAGGTATTTAATTTATATTATAAAATAAGCGATATATGTTAATATAAAATAAAGGATGACTGATTACAAACGACAAAGAGACCTTTTTCTTTAATTTATGCTCCTCCAGTTCAAATGTCATGGTTTTCATTTTGCAATAAAAATACCATAACTATGACTGGTGAACTTTTACTTATATACCTACAGGTTTGTACGGAACCCTCGGTGCGCGAGTCCGACTCTCACTTGACCGGTTTATTTTCTTTCAGGGTTAGTAGCTACCTTGTACTTAGCCTACTGACACCACTACTCATCTGTTTCGGGGTTCCAGAATGCAGTTGCCGCCTTCCAGCCACAGAATTTTCCCTCCCGGAAAATTCTGGCCTAATAGGGGAGTGTGTGACGTCAATCGTCGTCGCACCTCTCGGTCGGCCGCCTTCGCCTCCCGCGCACCTCAAGCTGCTACGAGGGTCATACTGAAAGTTCTTAGAAAATCAAAAACTGATTACATTAGCCAGTTATTAGTTTTATTATATCTTTTCAAAATATTGTCCATTGACGTCAATACACCGCTGCATGCGATGGAACCACTGGGAAAAGCACTTTGCCCACTCGTCCTTAGGGGTCTCTTCAATGGCATCGCGATACGCAGCCACCGCTTCTTCAGCATTCATAAACCGCTTTCCTTTAAGTTTTTCTTTAATTTTTGGAAATAAATAAAAATCACAAGGCGCGAGGTCGGGGCTATACGGCGGGTGACCCAGTAATTCAACGTTTGATGTCGCCAAATAGTCGATCGTTCGCTTGGCGGTGTGCGACGAGGCGTTGTCGTGGTGAAGGAGGATCCTACTGCGAGGTCGTTTCTCTCGAACTTTTTCCAAGACAAATGGCAAACAATTGGTAGTGTACCATTCTGCAGAAACTGTTTTTTGATCCTCTAACACAATTGTTGCGAAATGACCTATCCTTCCAAAGAACGAGGCCACCATTTTTTTTCCCGCACTTCGATCTCTCTTCACTTTAGTTGGCAACTCCTCGAAAGGAAACACCCACTGAGCAGATTGTCTTTTGGTTTCAGGATCATAACAGTAAATCCAGCTTTCGTCACCTGTTAGTATGTCGAACACAGCATTTGAGTCACCTCCGTTAAATCTTTCAATCATTTTACGGCACCAATCCACACGATGGAGTTTTTGAGCCTTAGTCAAATTATGAGGTATCCACCGGGCGCAAAGCTTCCTGACCGCTAAATGTTCGTGGAGGATTTTGTGCACTTGACTCATACCGATGCCTAAGCTTGTCCGAATCTGCTGATAGGTCACTCTTTTGTCAGTCTCTATCATACGCCGCACAACACAGATGTTATTTTCAGTCGTCGCCGTAGAAGGCCGTCCCTCACGTACATCATCAGTGAGATTAGTGCGACCACGTTTAAACTCATTAAACCAGTTGTAAACAGTCGCACGAGATGGGGCTTCATCGTGAAAGGCCAATCGTAGTCTATCATAACTTTCTTGTTGACTTAAATGACATCGAAAGTCATAAAAAATAATTGCACGAAAATTTTCTCGTGTTAAATTCATGTTGACGTGACACAGACAATTTTCAATTTGCCGCCAAATCGTAAAACAAATGACAAATGAATGAAATATATACTCAGTAATATTGGCAAAGAGTTCTATTTTCAAATTTTAGATTTTTTTTTTTATTATATTGTTTATAAGTGGCCAGTTCTAAGAACTTTCAGTTTGACCCTCGTATTTATACAGTGGCGCGGAAGTGACCGCCATTTTCGGCCGCCGCAGCATTGCAAGCTAAGTCGTCTTCTGCATATCAAGGAGTGCGTTTTAGTGGGACTACACGAACCCCCCTCTGTTAACTTGTTTTAGAGTCAAAATTGTGTAAATCAGTTTTCTTTTCCTCTTGCTAAAGGTTGTATAGATTCATTTAACTGAAATATACATATTGTTACCGATATACAGGTTGTAAAAAGACCCTTAACGAAAACTGAAATCCCATGTTGTACCAATCACTACGAACATTTTTTACTTCGGCACCATACCTGGGAAATTACTGGTTCAGGAGATATTGAGGCTCAAAGTTAGTATGGATTTTTTCTAATTAGGTACTAAATCGATGCATTTACCCCGCCAATATGTTCTTTAGATGCCCTATGACTCCATGGATAAGTAGGTATTTCAAGCATTGCACGCGCGCGCTTTTAATTGCGGTTTAAAAAAATGTGAAAACTCAAAAAAAAAACAAAACGTTTCCCAGGTATTATTTTTGATTAGTATGACTTGTCATGATGTCCACAACGAGTAGACTTCGGTTTGGTGATGGGTCTTGTGACACCCTGTATATAGTTTTTTTATTTAACTAAATAACACGATGCAAATACCATCTTTGCGTAGAGACGGAAAACTCGACATCAAATCCTATACGACTGCCTCGTTGGTCTCGCGGCATAAATGTGCGCGTGGGATCCGGAGGTCCCAGGTTCGATTCCTGGGCCGGGCAGTGTTATTGGGTTTTTCTGTCACGAAATTCTCAGTAGCAGCACGGAGTCTGGAAATGTGCTCGGTACGGCAATAGGCTCGCCCCTTATTACGTGGGACTAAAGTATATCTGGCGAAAAGTGACGATATGTATGTATGTGTACTAATATTACAATTTTAACTAAACTGGTGCACAATAGACGTTCACAAAGACCTCTTCATAGTAGCAGTAATGGTACCTACTTTTAATAAGCTATGGCGATAGTAAAGTGTGCCTTCACCGTATCGTGCCGTGTAAATACGCCTCTTTGATAAATGTACTTCTTAGAGAACCACCCATTGTGCTGCGACGTATACCGCTAGTGTATTCGGTGAAACAGCTGGCTAGCAAGAAATGTGCTAATATGGCGGCTGATGTTTTAATTAATTATGTAATATAAATACACTTTGCGATTATTCGTTTTTGCAAAATATTTTAGATTCTTCTCCTTCTCTGCCTCGTTGGTCTCGCGGCATAAATGGGATTGGGAGGTCTCGGGTTCGATTCCCGGGTCGGGCAAAGTGTTATTGGGTTTTTCCGTTAGGAAATTCTCAGTAGCAATCTGGTAATATGCCCGGTACGGCAATAGGCTCGCCCCCTATTACGTGGGACCTAAAATTCCTGGCGAAATGTGGGTGTAATATTACACCTCTGCCTACCCCTTCGGGGATACAGGCGTGAGTCTATAAATAAAAAAATAAATAAAAAAACTCCTTCTTTCTTTATCGTGAGTCTGTGGCGAACTCTGATGTCGAAGTTTTTAAAAAGGCCGCCGCCTGAAAGCCTTCGAAATGGCCTAACGATTCTTGACCACTAGAACCGGGACCGACATATTTCGTGCCTTCTGAAGTAAATAAATTCCATCCACAGTCACCCATCCAAGTGGTGACCTGTCCAAGACCTTGCCTAATTTTGCCGACCTATTATGAACATATAAAATAAATAAAAGAATCATATCCCTATTGTACGGCTTTTATTCCGAGTGTGGACAGTCAAAAATAGGGTAGAGCTTCAGTGGAAATATTTTGTGTTATACACAAATTCCTGTTCCGAGTCAGGGTACTCTGTGTATCCGATTTTAAGATCTCTCTTTGTAGGTATAATATTTAAAATAATACCATAATCAAACTTTAACACCATTCAGTACACAAACTGTGGTCACGGCTTGTGTAACTCACGCTGAAACGTCGGGACACATAAGAGGTATTTAAAGATTATTTAAAGATAAAGATTATTTAAGGATTATTTAATTGTCTCCATATGTGTAGGTACATTTTGGTGTTGTAATTTATAATACATATTATACAGTCTCAAGTTCTCAACATGTTCTGTCTATTCCAAGACATGCAAATAGGTATTGAATTAATACTTAATAACAAAGTAAGGCTTCTCAAGTTAATTAGAAATTCAATTGACATAATTATGTAAATTACAAATATGAAACAAAACTGTTATTATTAATATCATGTCAATGTCAATAAATCCTACAAAAATATATATCTAATAATAAGGTATTTTACATTTGTTTTCAATAAATATAGACTCATTAATTAAAAATTACTATGAATACTATAAGATAATCTTTTAAAACTATTTACAAAGAAAATATTTGTACTCCGAAACATTTTGGCTTGGAAGCATCTAGAACCAATAAGTAGTAACTCTAAAAAGTATTCTTAAGGCGCTTGTATATGCTAAGATATTCCGCCGTGTATGTTTCAGAAAATACTCGAGTCATCATCTTATACTAATATATAAAGCTGCAGAGTTTGTTTGTTTGTTTGCTTGAACGCGCTAATCTCAGGAACTACTGGTCCGATTTGAAAAATTCTTTCAGTGTTAGATAGCCCATTTATCGAGGAAGGCTATAGGCTATATAACATCACGCTATGAGCCACGAGAGCGGAGAAATAACGCGGGTGTAACCGCGGGCTCATCTAGTATAAGATATTTTTTGTATCTAGGCACTAACATTTTCAACGTTCGCACTTCGCGCGTCTTGTTTAGCTCAAACAAAGTAGATAGATGATAGATTACACTTTATTGAACACCAAAACAAACAAAGTATTTACATAAGTACATCTTATACTAATATATAAAGCTGAAGAGTTTGTTTGTTTGTTTGTTTGGTTGTTTGTTTGTTTAGTTGGTTGAACGCGCTAATCTCAGGAACTACTGGTCCGATTTGAAAAATTCTTTCAGTATTAGATAGCCCATTTATCGATTAACCGCGGGCATCGTCTAGTAATATTATATAACTTAAAACTAGTGTGCAATTGGCGGCCTTATCGCTAATAGAGCGATCTCTTCCAGGCAACCGCGGATGGACAGAAATGATGTAAGTTAATACTCATGTTCATTGATGGTGTAGAGTCAGTAATATTTAATATTCATAAATAAGTACCTAAATAATTATATACAATTCCGCGCCATAAATAAGTACCTAAATAATTATATACAATGCCGTGTGGTTGACGGCATAGAATACAAGTGTCACCACCCCCTATCTTCCCGTGGGTGTCGTAAGAGGCGACTAAGGGATAACACGATGCCAATACCATCTTTGCGTAGAGACGGAAAACTCGACATCAAACCCTATACGACTGCCTCGTTGGTCTCGCGGCATAAATGTGCGCGTGGGATCGGGAGGTCCCGGGTTCGATTCCTGAGCCGGGCAGTGTTATTGGGTTTTTCTGTCACGAAATTCTCAGTAGCAGCACGGATTCTGGAAATGTGCCCGGTACGGCAATAGGCTCGCCCCTTATTACGTGGGACTAAAGTATATCTGGCGAAAAGTGGGTGTAGAAATACACCTCTGCCTACCCCTTCGGGGATAAAAGGCGTGACGTTATGTATGTATGTAATTCCGCGCCTAATAGCCGGCGGTTACACTCGCGTTATTTAAGGCTACTGCGCCGATCCCGTGGCTCATAGCGTAGTGTTATATAGCCTAAAGCATTCCTCGATAAATGGGCAATCTAACATTGAAAGAATTTTTCAAATCGGACCAGTAGTTCCTGAGATTAGCGCATTCAACTAAACAAACTTTTCAGCTTTAAAGATTAGTATTAGATTCAGTGCCGCTGTATCGTATGTCCAGACGGCACGAATTCTTGCGTAGGCCCGGCGACTTTTCTTACAAGTGTTACTAATGCTTTTACGGCAATTCGGCCGTGTGCGTTCGCGCAGCGGAATGTTGTTGAATTTAAAGATTTTAATTATGCAGATATTTAGTGTATGACGTCGTATAATTGTGTATGATAAAAAAAAAATTGTGCACGCAGCCATTGAGGAGAAATTCACCAAAAACTGATTCCGCTGGGCGAACGTTGTCCTGGCGGAACTTTTTTTAATCCATAGACTTTAGAAGAAAAGAGATATGTCCAAAAATTAGTGTGTAATTGTGTATATATGAATAAAATTAGTGCATGCATAAACTTCGAAAAAATTCAAGTTTCCGCTACGCGAACGTTTGGCCATTAGCTAGATTTCATATAAAGCGCTTACATAGAGAGCTGTAGATTTTTACATACGTTGTTTTGAATTTGTTTATATTTGTTTATAAAACACATTTAGAAAAATCGTAGGGCTTAAAAGAAAAAAATATAAACGTAAAATACGCTTATTAGGTCTTAGTTCTTAAAGTATACACTTTGGGGTCTAGATTTTCACGTTTATACAAACCTTGTAAGTGTCTGCAACATGTTGCCAAGTATCAATGATATTCCTTTAGTAATTAAAGAGTTATAGGACAATTTACCATGAATAGATCACTGTTTACAAAGCAGTCAAATATCACGACGTTCTAAAGGAATTGCATGGTAAAATGTATGCCAATAATTAGTTTATTCATTCAACTATTCACATGCAAAATTTCATGTCATTAAATTCAGTAATTAAAGAAAAACAATTATAATACTGACGAAGCACCGAAAACCTACATAACCAGACCAAGTTCGGATGGCTACAAAAAAGCGGCCGTGCCATATATCTAAAAAACGTTCTTAACCTTCCAATATAGTATTTATTAATATGGTACAGTTGCGTACACAAGCGTTAGGAAAAAATAAAACAATTGCATTTCTGGAATGAAAAATATTTTTTTTATAATAACGCCACTATCTACGATAAAAATAAATCTTCAATTAACAAGTACTTACTTCTCTATTTAAATATCCGTGTACAAAAATATTTTTAATTACATATAATACTTAATTATGTAATTATAATAACGTTAACAAACGCTTGCAACGACAGCAATAGACTTAAATGTGTTTTAACTAAAATAGGTTTAATAAAAGATTATGAATATAAGAAAAATTAAAATCACAGCAATTCATAACTGCAATACTTAGACTATTTAACCAAAGGACTTATAACAGAATACTTAGACTATTTAACCAAGTAAGTGAACATATCTATCCCCAGCTAACAGGGCCCTTCATGCTGCTACGAGAATCAAAGCTAAAGAAAAATGTTATAAATATGTGTGGGTTAGAAATGGCAGGATATTTGTAAGGAAAACAGACAGCGCAGATTTTATACAAATTAAGAACAACAATAGCCTAAGTAAAATTGTTTAATAGGTATGTTCTCTTTTTGCGTTATATTTATATTTAGTCTATTCTAATGCATGTTTAAGATTTAGAAGTTATAAAATTCAGCGACATACTCATTTATTACCAAAATTGTAGATGTACGAACAAAAACAAATATTTTTTACTGTAACTTGTGTTGTATGAATTACGATATTATAATATTGACAGAGACCTGGTGGAATAGTAATGTTTTGAGCAGTGAGCTATTTGACGATAGATATGAAGTTTACAGACGGGATAGGGAGTCTACGAGACTTCAGTGCAACAAAGATGGGGGAGGAGTATTGATAGCCGTTAACAAAAAAATTACCTCGATATGTATAGAACGCTGGCAAAGTAATTGTGAGGACCTTTGGATTACTGTCGATATACCCACATCTCAAAAATCACGTCAAGTAGCTCTCTGCGCAATATATCTTCCTCCACCTGTATGTCTTGCAACTCTGGACCTTTATTGTGCATTGCAATAGAGTACTAGACTCGACAGATATCCCGATCTGTCTAGTTGGCGAGTTTAAGCTGGGTAAACTCGACTGGAACTTAGGACACGTAAATAAATCCTTGCCGAAAACTTGCCATAACCTTCTAGATTTTATGAATGTAAGTCACTTAGTACAGTGCAATTATGTAAAAAATTGTTCTGGGCGTATACTGGATTTGGTGTTGTCTCCTGAGTCAATGTGCTCGGTGAATGAATCTAGCTCGTCATTAACTGTTATTGACAAACTACATCCGCCTCTCGAAATTACCCTATCCTTAGCAAAGAACCGCGCTCTACCATATAGCTCTAAGTGTATGCCTAACGTTTATAAAGCAAATTACGTAGAAATTAACAGCTATCTAAACAAACTAGATTGGAATGCACTGTTCGAGAATAGTAGCGATTTACAATCACTTGCCTAAATCTATATTAGAAACAACAAATACTAATATATTTAAAAGTAGAGTAAAATGTCTCTTGCTCAAAAAAATATATTACTCGGTTCACGAATTTCTAAGTGATGAAATTATTTACTAAATAGGAGTTACTACAACATTAAAATTGAATTTTAATTAATGATTTATTTATAGGACATGCCTCATTTGGATTTTCATTGAATTGTTATAATTTATTAATGTTATTTGGACTTTTTTATTGAAATTTATTAATTTATTGTTATAATTTATTAATATGATTTATTGACTTCTTTTTTTTCTTTTACTTAAACATTAAAATTGAATTTAATTAATGATTTATTTATAGGACATGTCTCATTTTCATTGTATTGTTATAATTTATTAATGTGATTTATGGACATTTTTATTGAAATTTATTATTATTATTTTAATTTACTAATGAGACTTATTGACATTTTTTCTTTTATTTAATTAGTTATGATTTTTAAATTGTATTAACTGTGAAATAATTTTTGCATGCCGCAAGGTAAAATATAGTGGATCTATTTTGTACCTCTATTTGTCACCATTTTGTACCTATATTTGAGCAAATAAAGAATTTGAATTTGAATGTAAATGACATGCTGGCAGTATTTTATAAATACTTAAATTCAGCTGTCAAACAATTTGTACCCAACCGCAAGGCAAATAACAGGCGGTATCCAGTATGGTTCGACAAAACAATAATAAAATCTCTTAAAGAAAAAAATAAGCTCAGGTTGCGTTATAAAAAATATCTTAATCCTATGGACAGAGTGGAGCTGAAATTGATCTCTAAACGGTGTGAAACACTAGCCAATAACGCATACTATGAATACATAAGGAATATTGAAAGCGATATCAAAGACAATCCCAAACTTTTCTGGAGTTATATAAAAGCCAAACGCGGTGGAACTAGCACCTACCCGATGGTTATGTCCGACGGACAAGTGACAACATCCAGTGGTCCAGACATCTGTAATCTTTTCGCGCATCATTTCTCTACAATGTACACGTCTGATAGCAATCAACAAGCCTATAGTAGTTCTCGGCTCATACAAGAACTTCACAGTAACAGCATATGCTTAACTACTCCAGCCATTGATCGCGACGAGGTTTACAAGAAATTAAAAGCCATTAACATCAAAAAAGGAGCCGGGCCTGATGGCATTCCGCCGATTTTTATTTCCAACTGTGCTTCATCCTTAGTATCTCCATTATTTATTATCATTAATACATCGCTGGCCTCTGGTATCTTTCCCTCGGAATGGAAAAAAGCTAAGGTCGTCCCAGTTTACAAATCAGACAAAAAAGACGTTATCTGCAATTACAGGCCTATTTCAATCCTATCCTGCATTGCAAAAGTTTTTGAATCAATTATTTGCCCTCATATTCAACATCACTTTAGGATAAACATTTGTGACAGCCAACACGGTTTTGTAGCGTTAAGGTCTACAGCCACGAACTTGGTGTCATTCACTGAGGCACTAATCCAGTCTGTAGATGCAGGTAAACAGTTCGACGTGGTATATACGGACTTCAGTAAGGCCTTTGATAAAATATCCCATTCAATCCTCTTAAACAAACTGGCAACTTACGGCGTGACTGGGTCCTTACTGAAATGGTTAACAACGTACTTAAGTGAACGCGAGTTTTACGTTGTCGTCAATGGGTTTCAATCTGCTACCCACAAAATAACGTCAGGTGCTCCCCAGGGTTCAAATTTAGCTCCAATATTGTTCAACATATTCATAAACGATCTACCGAAATGCTTCCGATTTTCTGAACCATACTTATATGCCGATGACCTAAAGTTTGCAAAAGAAATTGAGTCACCTAGCGATCAGCAACTTTTACAAGACGACTTAAATCGAGTTATAGAGTGGTGTATCGATAATAGAATGCAACTAAATATAAAAAAAAAATATCATGTTAAATATACACGAAAATTCAATTACATCCACTCTGAATACTTCATTAACCAACACAAAATACAAGAAGTAGAAATAATTAAGGACCTCGGGGTATTGTTCGACCGAAAAGTAACCTTTCTACCACACATAGAGTACGTAATTAAAAAGGCGTCGAAAATGTTAGGATTCATACTTCGCAACACAAAGGGGTTCCGTAGAGCTAGCACGAAGATAATGCTGTACAATAGCCTGGTCAGGAGTGTTTTAGAGTACTGCAGTGTAGTTTGGAGACCCCACTATGCCAATCACGCGTTGCGATTAGAAAGAATTCAGAAACGTTTTATGTGGCATCTAGCGTTTCGTGAAGGAAAAGCCAAATGCCTCCCCTCCTACACAACACGCATGCATTATTATAGGGTGACTAGTCTATCCGCACGCAGAGATATCATAGACATAGTATTTCTGTACAAACTAAAAAGAAATAAGCTTGACTGCTCAAAGCTACTGGGTCTGGTGAGATTTCGTGCTCCTTCTAGGTACCCTAGGAATAGAATCACACGTCTATGCCCACCACTGCGAAGGTCCGTGCTGGGTTTTAACTCCCCTTTGCCTAGCTTGTGCAGGATTCTCAATAGCTACAGTAACTTAGTGGACATACACCAGGACAGCTTAAGAAAATTAATTAGAGTCTTAACAACAGAAACTAATAACAAATAGCAACTTCCAACTTCTAATTTATTTAACTTCTAATTTATTTATTATTATTATTTTAATTGAATCCAATTGTATTATTTAAAAATTCTAAAGCAATTATGAATACGGACATCAATATCACAATCAATTATTTAATATTCCATATGAATTTGTCACAAAAAAAAATATATATATATAAATATATATACTATGTTTAACCGTTTTTAGTGCATGTGGTGTTAGCCAGTAAATGATTGTTACACCTGTAAACGTGTCATAGCCAAATAATCTGTAATGATCTGTGTAAACAATTGTTGGTTAGCCTTATAATAAATAAATAAATAAAGGACTAGCCTTAAGCGTACCGCTTCGAACAAAATAATTCTGCATATTTTGGTGGGTGCGGGGGAACACGCTCACATACATAAGTCACTACCAGTACAACGGTATACATCAATTAAAAATCGATTCAAGAAGTAGTATTTTTTAAGTTATTACATTGTTTGATCCACTAAAGTTGCAAAGGGGAACGCTCGTGCATGCCTAGTCCATTGGTTAAATAGTGTAATAATCTACAATATGATAAATATTTACCTAAACAGTAGTACTTACATGTGGTAATTATTTAATTTCCCTAAGGGGTCTATAGTTAGAATCCTGATCCGTGAAATCTTCAATAGAAATTAGCTGTATGAATTTTATTTGTCTTAAATAATATATCTAGATTATATCTCAAGTCTCAAGCGCATACTTAAATAAAGTACCTACGTAAATAGTACCTACTTTCTGTCATAATCAAATACATTTAAAAAAGTAGGTGCACAAAAATAAATGACCTATAAATTATATCGAAACAACAATTGTGTTATCACCTTTACTAGTTATTGCCCGCAGTTTAACCCGCTTATTTTCTACCACCAACCGGGTCAAATTCCTGTGAAATTCGCATTGAAAATAATGAAATCGGCTCAGCCTTAGGCAATATACATTTATATACATAATACATATTACAAATCCCCGAACAAAATGGCATTATTTATAAACAAAATAAAGTTATATTTACTAATTTTTAGTTAATATTTCAACATTACCAAGTTCCGATCAGCTATATTTAGCTGTGAAACTTATTCAAAAATACATAGTAAGCGATTGCCGCCCATGGACATCTTTAACGATCTAATAATCGCTGTGACTATATATAGCCGGCGTGTGAACGAAACCATAGCGCGATTCAGCCGCACGGCACAACGCCATCTATCGAGCTCGCCGGTAAACAAAACCACTGAGCGCAAAATTAAAAAACTGAAATATAGCATGACGATCGAATACAGCCGACTTATTATGATAGTACAGTAGAATTAATATATTTTTATTACGAATAATTTTATCATAGAGTTCTGAAACTCTATTGAACCGTGTATTGGGCGTAAAAATATCTTTGAAACCTTAGTGAATAAATTAATTTGGAATTCAATTTAAATTCAGTATAACTTAACTAATGCAAGAAATGTTCAATTCAAAAAACATTTTTTGCAATAATTTCAGTCTTATAATATCAAACACAACACAACTTCGAATGTTACAGAATAACATTCGAAGCACCAACGTTCTATGCCAAACAACATAGAAAGTATAGGAACCTTCTATATAAAATAAATTACCTGGTCATCATTCCCGGCTAAATATCTTTAGCCTTCTGTCGGTCATACCGTGTGACATATTGGTCAGAGTGGCCATATTCCCAAAATCTTCTAGAAAACTATCTTAATCCACCTCTCCCAATAGAGGTTAGTAGATTTGAAGGCTGTCAAGAAAAATTAAAACGAAAATAATTGGAACTAATGCTGATTTCTATCATATATGTTAGACTTCAATTTAATAAAAAATGTGATATTATAATTACCCAGATTATGTTGATAATTATAATGTCACTAGTGAAATTCACAGGTTTTGTTAAATACCTGGGACATATATGTACCTACATATAATAGCAAAGTTTCATGATCATAATAACGCTCACTTCTAGTGAGTAAATTTCAGGTCAACCTAAAGGCATCTTTATAAAACCTAACATACCCCAGATGCAGTATCAACTCAACGGAAACCCGTACACAAAAATCAGAAGCAAAAATATTGTTGATTACAAAGGAGAAGTGAAGGATCGGGCGTATTATTGCTGAATACAAATTACCTTATATATAAGAATTTAGATGATATTGCTGGACGTTCATCCCCCATATCGTACCGAGGACGATCATCCTTACAATTCCTCCCTTAGACCAGCGTTTCCCAAACTATGGGGCGCGACCATAGAAATATAAATAAATATTATAATATTCTACCACATTCACACAACACCATCGAGTTCCAAACTAAACAGAGTTTGTACTATGGGTACTGGACAATGGATAAACATACATATATACTTTTTTGTGAATACATACATATAATTAATAAGAGCTTGCTTTTACTGAACTGCATATGTAGTAGTAGCCGTGTGGAAGGGTCAAACTGGAGACTCAGGTATCCGATACATTTTCGTCAGGTATATCTCCTAATTTATTATATCTTTGGTCCCGACTCACTGGCGATGCCGATTCTAATTTGAATAAATAGCACAGCGTTAAGTTGGGGAAGACCTAGGCGGACTCTGACCAGATTGGAGAAAACCTAAAAAAAGGACAGGTCAGAAGTACCCTAAACAGAAGAGCATGCATGAGAAGCTTGATGGGAGTGAATGCAGCAAGGGAGGTATGTCAGATCGTTGCAAATGGCGTGCCGTAGTTTCTGCCTACCCGTTAGGGAAACAGGCGTGGGTATATGTAGGTATGTATCTATGCATGTAAGTTGTGCGCTAGTTTCCACTTGAGAATCTGAGCATTATAACAATATGATGCCCGCGGTTACACCCGCGATATTTAAGGCTACTGCTCGGCTCCTGTGGCTCATAGCGTGATGTTATATAGCCTATAGCCTTCTGCTTTAAATGGGCTATCCACCACAAAATAATTATCCAAATCGGACCAGTGATTCCTGAGATTAGCGCGTTCAACCAAACAAATAAACTCTTCAGCCTATATATTATATTCGACTAGATGATGCCCGCGGTTACACCCGCGTTATTTAAGGCTACTGCTCCGCCCCCATGGCTCATAGCGTGATGTTACATAGCCTATAGCCTTCCTCGATAAATGACCTATTTAAAACTGAAATAATTTTTCAAATCGGACCAGTAGTTCCTGAGATTAGCGCGTTCAACCAAACAAACAAACAAACTCTTCAGCTTTATATATTACGAGTAGTATTAGATTTGAGGTCCCCCTTTTATTCTAAAAAGGTTAGATGTGGGTCACAATATTGTTTTTTTTGGTGGGTCGCAGCTCATACAACTTTGAGAACCACTGCCTTACATTCCAAATAACGTATCTTTACGACAAGTGAAGCTATACAGTTGCAGAACAATTCTGATACTTATTCCCTACGCCATAAAGACGGTATAAAGGCCAAAGTGTCTAGTTTAACGTGTAGTGTGTAACATGAAATATACTAGAGCGATGTATTACTGAATTTTGTGATGGAGTTTTTTCGAAATCCTTTTAGTAGGCATGGGTTATGTAGCAATAAGTTTATACATATATATTATGTTACTGTAAAAGCCCGAAGCGCAGTAAATCTAAAGATTTCCCAGTAAATCCAAAAGTCATTATTTTCAACTGTTGTTAGTAAGGTTAGGTGAGACAGTAACTTTAGTATAGGTCGGTTCACGAAAGATGACCACTGCGCAGAAATCATTTTTTAGGTCCCCGTGTTTGTGCGGGGTGAGGCGCGGGTGGAGTGCCAATGGCGTGGCTCCGTTCTTGACGCATTCCCTAAATGCGTCAAGAATGGAGCAACGCCATTGGTGCACGAATGTACATATGCGCGACGGCCGCCATTTGTGGTCAACTTTCGTGAATTTACCTATAACTAGGTTATGTTAGGTTTTCATGTCACCCTTAACCCAAAAATAGGAGCGAAGCAGGGCTTCGTCAACTTAGTTTTTTTTTTTAATTAAAAAGTTCGGATATTTACCAACTCAAGCTGGTTAATCTTAGGATTTACTAATCGGTAGTAGAGCCTTGCTGATTTCAACATGAATGAGCCGGCTCGACCGGGGAAGTACTACCCTCTCACAGAAAACTGACGTAAAGTAACAGTACCTAAACTGTTGCGTTTCGTTCGGTGAGTGAGAGTGCCGGAGGCCCCATCCCCTATTCCTTCTCCCTCATCCCACTCCTTCTCCAATCCCTTTCCCTAACCCAAAGGGTGGCAACACACTTGTGACTCCTGTTGTGTTGCTTGTGTCCATGGGCGGCGTTAATTGCTTACCATCAGGTGATCCGTCTGCTCGTTTGCCGCTCGTCATGACATAAAAAGAACTAAAATTACTGGGAAATCTTAAGATTTACCGTACTTCGGGCTTTTACAGTAACATAAATACTGATTTGTTTTTCTCTAGGATATTGACGGGATGTGGCTTTATTAGGACGGTGGCTGTAAATGATATTGAGTGCTCTCTTTCATGCTATAGGTGTAAAAGAGATGCAGAGATTTTTACGCAAAATCTTTATTGTTTCAATGTGGTAGTATGAAATGATCAGTGACACTTTCTGTTCTTAATCGGTCACTACATGGAAATTAAGAGCTTGTAATTAGACTACCTCCGTGGCCCAGTGGATAGCGTATGCGTGTACTGATCGGGAGGTCCCGGGTTCGATGCCCGGGTCGGGCAAAAGTGTTACAGAGTTTCTCCGAATTTTTTGTAGGAGCACGGAGTCTGCAATGTGCCCGGTAACACATAACGTAGACTCGCCCCATATTACGTGGAACCTAAAATCTATACACATAAATGAAATTGGAGTGTCTGTTTGTAATATTAAAATAACCGCTTTTTACTAAATGTATAGACTGTATATATACCGAAATTTTTTTTTTTACAATTTTAGTCTGTCTGTCTGTTTGTTCTCGCTAATGTATGAAACGGCTGGACCGATTTTGACGGGATTGATTGATTGTCACTGACGGATAGCTGATGTACCAAGGAGTAACTTAGGCTATAAATTAACCTGGTACGCGAAGTAGTTCCCTCAGTACGCGGGTGAAACCGCGGTAAATAGCTAGTTCATAATATGGCGAAATTTACGTGTAATATTACACCTCTGCCGTCTCCTTCGGGGACATAGGCGTGAAGCTATAAAAAAAAGTTGGCGGACCTTTACTCACGGAACCAGGGCCGTGAAAGCTCCATACATGGGTAAATTTCATATAGATCAGCGCCATCTACCGAAGATTGCAAGAAAAAAAATACATATATACCTAGAAATATCTGTAGCCATAACTGAACGGTAATTTCACCACCATCGATAAGATCTGCGTGGCGCAGTGGAAGAGTGCTAGGCTCATAGCTTAAGAGTCCGTGGATCGAATCCACGCTAATCTAGAACTACTTTTGTGATTTTTATATTTTTTTACTCTTAAATTGCATATTTTACATAATAGTTGTCATTTACTTATTTATTAACACCGAAATTAAACATTTATTTTATTTTGAAAAATGAATCCACTACTAACGCCATCTATACGATCGGAATAAAAATAAAATTTATTTGTACGCCATCTAGAGTCGAGGATGCCTATTAAACTTTTTCCTTAGCGGGAGTTGCGTATCTATACCAGTATATCTGTATAATCTATGCACGGAACCCTGAGTTTATGCTATAAATTTTCGGGTGTACACAATAAAACATTTTTTGGAGCAAGCCCTAAAAATAATGTCAGGTTTTGGGTTTTATAGAGAAAATTACTGGTGCATTTTTATAATATTTTGAACAGAACGCGTCGAAATATCGACACCGAAGTTTATTCAACAGCATTATGAACTTCATAGTGAATGCTTTTATATTGAATATTTTTCTTTTTATTTATCATCATACTGCCTTTTGCAGCCCAGTGCTGGACATGGGTTTTTTTATCGTAAAAGTGGATTTGGACAAGGTACTGAACCACGCTCGTCAGACGGGTTTTGGGGGGTATTGGGTTTGATGACAAGTTTTCCGTCTGTTTCCAAAGATACTAGTCGCTTTGTGTATTTTCCTTACGCTATTACGTGAGACCTAAAATTCATTACATGGTAAAATATGGAAATAATATTATATCACTGCCTACCCCTTCGGTGATAAAGGCGAGAGCCTACAAAAATAAGAAAACTACTACGCCAGACCGCATCTAAACTAGCTACAAAATAAAAACGGCAACAGCCCCACTAGTTTCCACCCAATAACATAATAATATTCCGAACCCGTCGCCAGCGCCATCTATTATCCGTGGCGCACAACTCTAAGCAATAGCAGAGAACTATCAATTAGGTAAACGGCGGTTGTTATTCCGTTAAAACTCAAGTGTAAACGAGTGGCTGGCAGCTAATTCATTACGCTCCACGGACACTGGCTTTTTATGTGAATGTTACACTTGCGGACAAGGTTGTGGGTACACATTTTTCTTTATGGTTTTATTTCTTATCCATTACCTGTAGCTATGTTATATAATGTACTAGCTTTTGCCCGCGGCTTCGCGCGCGTTGAAGTCGGGGTAACATAAATTTACTTTCAGTCTGAAGTTGTGTGAAGGCACTCCTGATTAGAGTTCAGAAACTCTATAGAGTACAAAGTAATGCGGTCAGTATCCATGACATTATCTACCATTACCTATATATACCGAATATATATGTATAAACACTTTCGCATTTATAAAATTAGTAGAGAAAATCGTTTCAGCCGCTTAAGCGTAGTCTATAATTATTAGTTTATGCGAATAATGTTATCACCGTGCACAATATGACAATATATATGATGTGACAGTACTGACAGATATACGATAGCACATGTGCAGCACTCAACTTACAGCGCATGCGTTCTTACTTCTAAGAGGTAAATTTGTGCCGTAGGAACAAACTTCTACCCTCACTTAAATCCCTCCCAGTTTAATTTTTGCAACTTCTGGTAGCCTATGTCCGTCTCCATGGTCCAATATATCTCTATATTTAATTTCGACAAAATTGGTTCAGCCGTTTTAGCGTAAAAACGGAACATACCCACATACACACTTTCGAATTTATAATATTAGTAGGGATGGTAGCTACGGCGTAATGGCTTAACCAGTTGCAGCAGCCACTTCTACTGCGCCGAGTGTGGTGACTGTGATGCCGATTCGGGACAAAACGTTGTACGATCGACATAGTGTTATTTTGAGTTTTGGTGCTTTTGTATCCCTGAGTATATCCTAAAGATACGTCTTTATAAATACTTTTTATACAGACTGCCTCCGTGGTCCAGTGGATAGCGTATGCGACTGCTGATAGGAGATCCCCGGTTCGATTCCCAGGTCGGGCAAAAGTGTTACTGGGTTTTTCAGAATTCTCAGTAGCAGCACGGAATGTGCCCGGTAACGGCAATAGGCTCGTGCCCCCTATTACGTGGGACCTAAAAATTCATGGCGAAATGTGGGTGTAATATTACACCTCTGCCTACCCCTTCGGGGATACAGGCGTGAGTCTATAAAATAATATTTTTTTACACAAGTATAAATTCAATTGATAGCTTCATTACCCAGTTATCTAGTTTCTATAAATATTTCCTATAATTGGCCCGAATTCACACATTGATACAGAACAATATAACTTCTGCGTCCATATTTAAGTGAAGTTTTCTTCATTCTTCACCACGAAAGGCTCTTAATTACATGACGACATTTGGTATGTGTGCCAGTCTGCTCAAAGAAAACCTAGAAGGATGAAACCTTCTAGAAGGCAAAAGATTTGCAGCCTGATCAACGATCGGAAGATATGTACTTGGTAGCACAGCCTTGCTGATTTCAACATGAATGGTCCGGCTCGACAGGGAAAGTACTTCCCTCTTACAGAATACAATACAATACAAATCATCTTTATTGTACACCAAAGTAATACGATTTAATATACTTATTTGTAAAATAAAAGTGAATGTACAAATAGCGGCCTTATCACTTATAAGCAATATCTTCCAGGCAACCTTTGGATGGACTAGAAAAGCAAGGAGCCTGGAAAAAGGGCAGTTTGGCGATAGTGATGATTTATACTAATTTAAGTAACAGTAAACACAATAAAAAAAAACTAATCTGTCATAAAATACTGAAAGATACAATATTGATTTAAGAAACAGTATGTTCCGTGTTGCGGGTGACATTAAGTGGCTGTAATCGCTTACCGTCAGGCGGACCGTCTATATTCTCCTATTGCATAGAAAAATCATGTACGTATATACATCACATACATAGTCTCACGCCTATAACCCCGAAGAGGTAGGCGGAGGTGTATTTCTACACCCACTTTTCGCCAGACATACTTTAGTCCCACGTAATAAGGGACGAGCCTATTATCGTACCGGGCACATTTCCAGACTCCGTGCTGCTACTGAGAATTTCGTGACAGAAAAACCCAATGACACTGCCCGACCCAGGAATCGAACCCGGGACCTCCCGATCCCACGCGCACATTTATACCTCGAGACCAACGAGGCAGTCGTATAGGGTTTGATGTCGAGTATTCCGTCTCTACGCAAAGATGGTATTTGTATCGTGTTATCCCTTAGTCGCCTCTTACGACACCCACGGGAGGACAGGGGGTGGGGGGTGGTGACACTTGTATTCTATGCTGTCAACCACACGGCTAGAAAAATCATTTACAACGAGATATTCACGTAATGCTAGTACTTGTATCCGTAGTCATATATATGTATGAGTCTATTTATTATAAGACGAAACGCACAAAACTCCTAGTACATTAACGTAGCATCTTATTGGGACCAGGTGCGCTTGTATCGTTTACGATCTGAGAGCTCTCAGCAGCAGGTGAGTTATCGCTTCATACACGTATAAATATTATAGCTGGTGAAGCCATAAAACATTTTGTCACCGACAGGATTGATGGTATGTAATACTGATGAGATGGATAAGACACGTTATTTAGAATTATGGTTTTCTCAGCAAAAAGCTCTTTATACGATGTAGATTATTGGGAAGTGGAAAACCACTTAGGCGATGCTTTGGAAATGCTATACAGCTTGCTACTTATTCCTAGCGCCATCTATCGTACAGTGGCGAAGACAACACAAATATTAGCGGCATCTATCAGACACCGACGGAACTACGAAGAAAGATTGATCCCGAATCGCGCTATTAAAAGTTTCACAAGCTATTGCTTAAGTACAAGATCTTGGCAATATTCACCGGACTGTGGTCACGATTGGATCACCTAGATTGGTCTGAGGACAGTGAGGACCCATCCAAGTGATGACCTCACCAAACGTTTTCCAATTTAATAAGAGCGGCAAGTCAAGGCTATCTTATAATCTAGACTTTATTATAATGATTGCGTCAAATGCATTGTTATTAAGCATTAAAGCTCTGCTAATAGCGTTGAAATATTTTTATGACTTGTTTAGTTAAAGCCGTGGCATGAAATCATTTCATATTTTATAGTGAATTAACATTTTAATGTATTTGCAGCTAAAGCCTGGCTGGTTAATTTGCGTGTGTTGTTTATTTATTCTGTATTATATGTATTCCTCTATAACTACATTGGATTATTAGGTTCTACAACTATTTTACTTTCATTTTTAGGGTTCCGTTTTTCACAATGTAAAAAAAGGAACCCTTATAAGATCACTTTCTTGTCCGTCTGTCTGTCTGTCCGTGTGTCACCACCGATTTTCTCAGGAACGGGTGGACCTAGCAAATTGAAATTTATACCAGATACTGATAAAAAGATATGGTCAAAATTAGATTACAGCACAATTAAATAAAGGAAAATTACAAAAAATAAAAAAAGTGGAAAATTTAAGGGTGTCCTCATACATACACAGTAGACTCCATTTAAGATAGTCCTCTTAGTTGTATGGGCTCTCATACAGAATTAGAGGACTAGCGTAATTCCCCCCCGTGGGATCTCCACCTTGTCGTGGTGGGGGGCTCAGTAATCGTGGGTTAGAAGCCACCCACGGTGAAGCTAAGTGGGATCCCGGGAGGAGACGCTCCACGTGGGCTTGGTAGAGGCCTGCGTAGGATGCGTCCCATGGTGCGGGTGCGGGGGACAGTTCTGTCTGTCCCTCGCAGTCGGGTGCGGTCGCGGGAGGAGAGGCGTGTGGGTGTTGCGTTGCCCCGCGCCCTATCTCCCGTGACCAAATGGGCCCACCATCGTTGCGTCGCGGTGGGGCCGCAGAGGAAGAGGAGATGCGGTGTTGCGTTACCGTCCTATCCTCTGCGGCCGCTGGGTGTTTTGGCGGCGGAGCCCAATTGGTGAAACCCTACCCTCCGACACATGGGTACATAAGGAGCACGGGTTGGTTTTTAGTCAGTAAAAGTCTGACAGTCCCCTTCGTCCTTCCCCCCCGGGGCGGAGGGACTCAATGAGGATTTTCCAACCCGATACCACCGATACCAAAAAAAAAAGAAAAAAAAAAAAGGACTAGCGTAATTAGCACCAACCTCAAATAAGGTAAAATGCTTACGGAACCCTTGGTGCGCGAGTCAGACTCGCACTTGCCCGATTTTTTTTATATTTATTCTGTTTTAACAGTTTTGATGTGTGCCATTTGTAGCAGAATAAAGATTTCTTTTCTTTTTTTCCTTTTTTACTGGATTGATTTTTAAAGCGAAAATTATTTGCCATGAACTGTGGTAATATTCTATCATCCTCCAATTCATACAAGTCTAGTCTAGTCTAGTTAACTGATCTTAATCGCATAAATTAATACCGTTGGTTTTCCTTTTTATCACAAATTCCGGCCCGTATCCGTTTGCAATGATGGATTTTAAACTACATTAATGATGTATGTTGAGACGTCACCAAAAATGGAAGGTATTTTTTTATATTTACTTTGACGTTTCGGCACGCGTAATTTACCCGATTAGGACTAATTACATTACTTTTAGTAATTTATTTTTTTCAAGCAATTCCCAAACTAGGAATAATTACTGTATCGCGGGCGATTTTACAAACATACAACCAACGGACACAATGAACACCTAGCATCCAGACTTGACACAACAATTTATGGATCACACAAGCTGTTGTTTAGTATGGGGATCGAACTCACAACACTTCGCGCAGTGTCAAGCGGCGAGGCGACCGCTTAAAGCTCTTCGCCAACAGTGCAGTAAATATATCATCATCGCCTTAGCGTTATCCCGGTTGCATCCAAAACTGACACGCCTTGGAGCCCGGGGTCCGTTTACTGGTCTAACCAGATATGACAGAATATCAACTTTTCCACAGAGCGACTGTCGTCTGATGTCCGCAACCCAAAGGGATAGCGATATTGTAGGGCAGTATCAGTTTATTTGAGGGTACCGACTCCCGGTAACGACTGTCAAATATCTTCATGACAGCCGGAACCGACGGTTTAACGTGCTCTCCGAGGCACGAGGCAGGCGATAATAAACACTGCTATTTTATTATTCAACTGACTATTTCATAAACAAATATAGGTACATTATAATTGCATTAAAACTAACTATAACTAAGTGGCTATTTACACATAAATTAAAACAATAATTTCTATACTTAAATAACTAACAAATAAAAGGAAATACATAAAAAAAGTAAAAGCAGAATTTAAAGGGCGTCATGGAAATCCTCCACATCGCCATCAATTGGAAGCGTGCCCAGAATGCTGGCAGCATTGCTACGTTGTATGGCAATGCTGATCTTTTGTGCCAAATACAGGCCAGCCTTCTGGTCACGCGAGGCGTCAACAAGTCTCTTTGAAAGATCTCTAAAAAGAGATCTCGCACTTGGACCCCATGGTCCCAACGTTTCAACTCCAAATGGCTCAAATACATAATCCCTTACTAGATTTATGTATTTGCGCCTTTTGAGAGTCTCCGCTGAAGCAGCAGCAGCGCCCGCACAACCCGCTGTGCTAGGAAGATGAGATGGCGCAAGGGTATCGACACATGTTGCGTCCCACACCAAAGGCCTACCCAGCTTCCATGGCAGTAAACTGGTGGTCTCTTACCATCGTCGCGTGCCAAGCCCTGAGGTTCAAGTTGGGCTGGAACGCCAGCGGTGACAAGAGCACGACGAAGTATGTCATTGAGGTTGGCGTGTCGTGAAATACGACCTGCGCTCCTGCTACATGACAGACCATGGTGACCAAGGCTGTCGACAGCCTCTCCACAGTGACAGCGATGTGGAGAAACACATGGCGCACCTAAACGAAGGCAAGAAGCAATGCGGAAGGTCGTATCGTCCAACATGGTACCTATGTTGGACGATGGCAGTGCCTGAAGCCAAAGCCCCGACTCCCACTCTCCCACAGCCAGCAAACGAGCACGCTCTGCAGCATTGGACGACGTACTTAAGAGATTTTCTCGTCCCACGCTGCAAAGCGGCCCGTCCCACTGCCTCTGAGAAGAACTTAGCTTTGAAAAGTCGATTCGATTCGATTCGAACCCGATACCCTCTGCATGGCAGTCTGTTGGTATATCCACTGGGCTATCGTGCAGTAAATATATATGAAAGCATCGGTGTGTCATTAATATTGTCTCGTAGTGTAAGTTGTCAGTGTGAGTGATGTCGACAGTAAAGCGTGTTTAGTTGGACGCCTCGCTACCAAGTACCAACCGCTTTAATAGTTCTCAATAAGTGAGAATAGATGTATTGGTCAGTATTGGTAACGCACTTATTCTCCTTGGCAACGCTTTTTTTCTCTCCGTGGAAACCTTAGTAGAGGGTCTCAAGGAAAATATATATTTATTTGATATTCATAACATAACATAACTTCACGCCTTTATTCCCGAAGAGGTAGGCAGAGGTGTATTACACACCCACACTTCGTCAGTTATGCTACGGTCCCGATGTAATAGAGGGCGAGCCTATTGCCATCTACCGGGCTTATTATTAATAATAAGCGAGCGATAATTAATTAAATTTTAACGCACACAAAACTTCGAAATGTCAGAGGGATCGAACCAGAGACCATCGTCACGACCCGTTATGTACACCACTGCGCTATCGCCGCTTTTTATTAATATTGGTACAATACATAAATAATCATCAACGTGGATAAAATAATGGTACCTACTAAAAAGGTAATAAACGCGCAGTGAAATTCAAAAACGATGTAAGGGAAAACGAGGAGGTTGAGTTTGTAACCTGGAGCAGGACTGTTGCTACGAAATAAGTTCGTTGCATAAAAACAACCGCAGTTTCCTCTCGATTTCCCCTTAGTAATCGGTCCTGTAATAAGTGTTTCTTTTTTCTGATTAAATTATAATAGAAACCTGCAATTGGTACCCAATAAGCGAAAAATTTCAAGGTTTTATAAAAAAATAAATTGAACTCAGTGGCATCGCATTGAAAAGGTCTTTGACCAGCAGTGAACTGCGACAAACTGATGATGATGATGATGACAGGCCGCCACCGTGGTGAAAGGTCTGCAGACGAATCGCCTGATGGTAAGCAATTACCGCCGCCCATGGACACAAGCAACACCACAGGAGTCACAAGTGCGTTTCCGCCCCTTGGGGTTGGGAAAAGGGATAGGATAAGGAGTGGGATGAGGGAGAAGGAATAGGGGATAAGGCCTCCGGCACTCTCACTCACCGAACGAACGCAACAGTTTAAGTAACTTTACGTCGATTTTCTATGAGAGGGCAGTACTTCCCCGGTCGAGCTGGCCCATTCATGCTGAAATCAGCAAGGCTCTACTACCGTACAAACGTTGCTTGAATCATCTACTTTGACAAGTTGAACCAGCGCTATCAGTGCTAGTGGAAATTGTATTAATAAATTCTATCTGAAGGCTCTATAAACGCGGAAGGTTAAAAGCCAACTAAAATATCAATGTAAGTGATCATTAATAGTTAATGACTGAATATATTAATGAAAATTTATTTAGATTCGACACTTGAAGACATTGAATCCAAGAAATAGGTAAGTTACTCAAGATTGAATAAGGATATTTTAAGGATAATATTATGCTGATAGCGATAGTCTAGTAAGAGACAGACAGACTGCTCTGCTAATAGGTATTTCCAAAACTCTAGGGGTTCACTTTAACGGCTTTTCATTAGGTATCCTATGGGAAATATTAAGCAACAAACCACCAACTGTAAAGTGACCCACCGTCTATTTTATGAACCGTAGTATTTAGTTTATATAAACAATACTCTAAATAGTTGCATATTATACAAGCAGTGCTCCGTCAAGTTAGGTGACTTGACATTGCTATATAAATCTAGTTTGAATCTAGTAACAAAAATTAAAAATTGGTTTTCAAAAACCTATATCTTGTTTCCTAACTCTATGCTGCCGTTTTCGTTACCGGCTGTATTAAACTACAGGAAACGGACCAATCTGCGATCGCCCTGATAATCTAGCAGCTTTCTTAAAACAGTGTTATTGTCTAAATATCACTGCCTTACAATTTCACTGTATCGGTCTAGTGAAATTATAATGGCAATGAAATTAGCCCGTTAAATTGTAAGTAATACAAACCATTGACTATAATCTGTGTAATTATAATATCACAGGTTTTATTAAATACCTGGGACATATGTATATGTGTCATCATCATTCTCCTAGCGTTATCCCAGTTTCAATCTGGGGTCCGCTTTCTAGTCTAAATTTAGATGATATTGCTGGACGTTCATCCCCCATATCGTACCGAGGACGATCATCATTACAATTCCTCCCTTAGACCAGTGTTTCCCAAACTATGGGGCGCGACCATAGAAATATAAATAAATATAATAATATTGTACCACATTCGCACAGCACCATCTAGTCCCAAACTAAGCAGAGTTTGTACTATGGGTACTAAACAATGGATAAACATACATATAATATGTATAGGTACTTTTTTTTTGTAAATACATACATATAAATAAGAGCTTGCTTTTACTGAATTGCATGTGTAATATTAGCCTTGTGGAAGGGATAAAGAGACTCAGCTATCCGAAACATTTTCGTCTACAGGGCATATCTCCTAATCTTAATATATAAAATCCTTGCGTTACTTACTGACTGACAGACACGCTACAGTCGAAACTATTGGGCTCAGGAAGCTGAAATTTGGCATGTATGTTCCTTGGAGACCGTAGGGGTGCACTAAGAAGGGATTGCCCGAAATTCCCACGTGATCGGCCAAAACGGGTAATTTTTTTATAATTGCAGGCGTAGCTGCTGGCGTCCTCTAGTTTATTATATCTTTGGGTCACGACCCACTGCCGTTCTAGTCGCGAACGAATATTGAGTAGGTCCTGTGTACGGCGATGCTGATTCTAATTTGGATAAATAACACCAGGGCAAGAAGATGAACACCGTTAAGTTGTGCACTAGTTGTCACTAGAGCAACTGAGCATTGTAACAATATTTAAAGTCCCTCTTTTATTCTAAGACAGCTAAGGTGTTGCGGCGATAGCCCAGTGGTCTACGTGACGGAATGCAAGACGATAGTCTCAGGTTCGATCCCCAGGTACCCCGGGCACACACCTCTGACTTTTCGAAGTTATGTGTGCTTTAAAAATGTTAATTATCGCTCGCTTAATAATGTGCCCAGTAGATGGCAATAGGCTCGCCCTCTATGACATTGGGACCGGAAGATAACTTGCGAAGTGTACCTAGGTGAGAAAAACACCTCTGCCTTCCCCTTCAGGGATAAAGGCGTGAAGTTATGCTAAGATGTGCGTCACAATATTGGATTTTTTTGTTTGGTGGGTCGCAGCTCATACAACTTTGAGAACCACTGCCTTATACTTCAAATAACGTATCTACACGACAAGTGAAGCTATACAGTTGCAGTACAATTCTGATACTTATTTACTACGCCATAAGGACGGTATAAAGGCCAGTGTCTAGTTTGACGTGTAGTGTGTAACATGAAATATACTAGAGCGGTGTATTACTGAATTTTGTGATGGAGTTTTTTCGAAATCCTTTTAGTACGCATGGGTTATGTAGCAATAAGTTTATACATATATATTATGTTACTGTAAAAGCCCGAAGTGCAGTAAATCTTAGGATTGCCCAGTAAATCCAAAAGTCATTATTTTCAATTGTTGTTAGTTAGGTTAGGTGAGACAGTAACACTAGTAACTAGGTTATGTTAGGTTCTCTTGTCACCCTTTACCCAAAAATAGAAGCGAAGCAGGGCTCCGTCAACTTAGTTTTTTTTTAATTAAAAAATTCGGACATTTACCAACTCAAGCTGGTAGATCTTACGATTTACTAATCGGTAGTAGAGCCTTGCTGATTTCAACATGAATGAGCCGGCTCGACCGGGGAAGTACTACCCTCTCACAGAAAATCGACGTGAAGTATCAGTACCTAAACTGTTGCGTTTCGTTCGGTGAGTGAGAGTGCCGGAGGCCCCATCCTCTATCCCTTCTCCCTCATCCCACACCTCCTCCAATCCCTTTCCCTAACCCAAGGGGCGGCAACGCACTTGAGACTACTCTGGTGTTGCTTGTGTCCATGGGCGACGTTAATTGCTTACCATCAGGTGATCCGTCTGCTCGTTTGCCGCTCGTCATGACATAAAAAAAAACTAAAATTACTGGGGAATCTTAAGATTTACCGTACTTCGGGCTTTTACAGTAACATAAATACTGATTTGTTTTTCTCTAGGATATTGACGGGATGTGGCTTTATTAGAACGGTGGCTGTAAATGATATTGGGTGCTCTCTTCCATGCTATAGGTGTAAAAGAGATGCAGAGAATAGCACGCAAAATCTTTATTGTTTCAATGTGCTAGTATGTTGTTCTTAATCCGTCACTACATGGAAATTAAGAGCCTGTAATTAGGCGACTGCCTCCGTGGTCCAGTGGATAGCGTATGCGTGTACTGATCGGGAGGTCCCGAGTTCGATTCCCGGGTCAGGCAAAAGTGTTACTGAGTTTCTCCGAATTTTTTTGTAACAGTACGAAGTCTGGCAATGTGCCCGATAACTACTAACGAAGACTCACCCCATATTACGTGGGACCTAAAATCTATACACATAAATGAAATTGGAGTGTCTGTTTGTATTATTAAAAGAACTGCTTTTTACTAAATGTATAGACGGTACATATACCGAAATTACTTTTTTTTACAAGTTTTGTCTGTCTGTCTGTTTGTTCTCGCTAATGTCTGAAACGGCTGGACCGATTTTGACGGGACTGATTGATTGTCACTGGCGGATAGCTGATGTACCAAGGAGTAACTTAGGCTATAGGTAAATTAACCGGGTACGCGAAGTAGTTCCCTCAGTAAGCGGGTGAAACCGCGGTAAATAGCTAGTTCATAATATGGCGAAATGTAGGTGTAATATTACACTCTGCCTAACCCCTAGCCTGCCCACAGGCATTACGCTATAAAATAAATTGGCGGACCTTTACTTACGGAACCCTAAGTTGGAATTTATGCTATAAATTTTCGGGTGTACACAATAAAACATTTTTTGGAGCAAGCACTAAAAACCATGTCAGGTATTGAGTTTTATAGAGAAAAATATTGATGCATTTTTATAATATTTTGAACAGAACGCGTCGAAATATCGACACCGAAGTTTATTCAACAGCATTATGAACTTCATAGTGAATGCTTTTATATTGAATATTTTTCTTTTTATTTATCATCATACTGCCTTTTGCAGCCCAGTGCTGGGCATGGGTTTCTCTATCGTAAAAGTAGATTTGGACAAGGTACCTACTGAACCACGCTGGTCAGACGGGTTTTGGGGTATTGAGTTTGATGACCAGTTTTCCGTCTGTTGCAAAGATAATAGTTGCTTTGTGTATTTTCCTTACGCTATTACGTGGGACCTAAAATTCATAACATGGCAAAATATGGAAATAATATTATACCACTGCCTACCCCTTCGGCGATAAGGGCGAGAGCCTACAAAAAAAAGAAACCTACTACGCCCCAGACCACATCTTAGCTAGCCACCACTACAAAATAAAAACGGCAACAGTCTCACTAATTTCTACCCAATAACATAATAATATTCCGTACCCGTCGCCAGCGCCATCTATTATCCGTGGCGCACAACTGTGAGCAATAGCAGAGAACTATCAATTAGGTAAACGGCGCGGCGGTTGTTATTCCGTTAAAACTCAAGTGTAAACGAGTGGCTGGCAGCTAATTCATTACGCTCCACGGACACTGGCTTTTTATGTGAATGTTACACTTAAGGACAAGGTTGTGGGTACACACTTTTCTTCACGGTTTTATTTCTTATCCGTTGACTGTAGTTATGTTATATAATCTACTAGCTTTTGCCCGCGGCTTCGCGCGCGTTGAAGTCGGGGTAACATAAATTTACTTTCAGTCTGAAGTTGTGTGAAGGCACTCTTGATTATTAGAGTTCAGAAACTCTATAGAGTACAAAGTAATGCGGTCAGTATCCATGACATTATCTACCATTACATATTATACCGAATATATATCTATAAACACTTTCGCATTTATAAAATTAGTAGAGAAAATCGTTTCAGCCGTTTAAGCGTAGTATATAATTATTAGTTTATGCGAATAATGTAATCACCGTGCACAATATGACAATATGTATGATGTGACAGTACTGACAGATATACGATAGCACATGTGCAGCACTCAACTTACAGCGCATGCGTTCTTACTTCGAGGTAAATTTGTGCCGTAGGAACAACCTTCTGCCCTCTCTTAAATCCCTCCCAGTTCAATTTTTGCAACTTTTGGTAGCCTATGTCCGTCTCCATGGTCCAATATATCTCTATATTAAATATCGACAAAATCGGTTCAGCCGTTTTAGCGTGAAAACGGAACATAGGTACATACATACACACTTTTGAATTTATAATATTAGTAGGGATGGTAGCTACGGCGTAATGGCTTAACCAGTTGCAGCAGCCACTTCTACTGCGCCGAGTGTTGTGACTGTGATGCCGATTCGGAAAACTTTGTACGATCCACATAGTGTTATTTTGAGTTTTAGTGCTTTTGTATCCCTTAGTACATCCTAAAGATACGTATTTATAAATACTTTTTATCCAGACTGCCTCCGTGGTCCATTGGATAGCGTATGCGACTGCTGATAGGAGGTCCCGGGTTCGATTCCCGGGTCGGGCAAAAGCGTTACTGGGTTTTTCAGAATTCTCAGTAGCAGCACGGAATGTGCCCGGTAACGGCAATAGGCTAAAAATTGTGGGACCTAAAAATTCATGGCGAAATGTGGGTATAATATTACACCTCTGCCTACCCCTTCGGGGATACAGGCGTGAGTCTATAAAATAATATTTTTTTTTACTCAAGTATAAATTGAATTGATAGCTTTATTCCCCAGTTATCTAGTTTCTATAAATCTTTCCTATAATTGGCCCGAATTCACACATTGATACAGAACAATATAACTTCTGCGTCTATATTTAAGTGAAGTTTTCTTCATTCTTCACCACGAAAGGCTCTTAATTACATGACGACATTTGGTACGTGTACCAGTCTGCTCAAAGAAAACCTAGAAGTCATAAGTCATAAGTCATAAGTAATTTATTTCATAACAATAGAAATATTGTGTTGAAAATTTAAACATAACAAATTGCAAATAAATTAAATGAAAATAACATACAATATTACATTTAAAATAGATCCAAATTCATTAAAATGCGTTTAGAAAAACAGTAACAGCCATTATTTCCAGAAGGATGAAACCTTCTAGAAGGCAAAAGATTTGCAGCCTGATCAACGATCGGAAGATATGTACTTGGTAGCACAGCCTTGCTGATTTCAACATGAATGGTCCGGCTCGACAGGGAAAGTACTTCCCTCTTACAGAATACAATACAATACAAATCATCTTTATTGTACACCAAAGTAATACGATTTAATATACTTATTTGTAAAATAAAAGTGAATGTACAAATAGCGGCCTTATCACTTATAAGCAATATCTTCCAGGCAACCTTTGGATGGACTAGAAAAGCAAGGAGCCTGGAAAAGGGCAGTTTGGCGATAGTGATGATTTATAGTAATTTATTTACAGTAAACACAATAAAACTAATCTGTCATAAAATACTGAAAAATATACTACATAAACATACAATATTGATTTAAGAAACAGTATGTTCCATTTCGTTCGGTGAGTGACGTTTCCAATTCTAAAAGCCGGCAACGCACTACTGTTGCGGGTGTCATTAAGTGGCTGTAATCGCTTACCGTCATGCGGACCGTCCATATCCTCCTATTGCATAGAAAAATCATGTACGTATATACATCACATACATAGTCTCACGCCTATAACCCCGAAGAGGTAGGCGGAGGTGTATTTCTACACCCACTTTTCGCCAGACATACTTTAGTCCCACGTAATAAGGGACGAGCCTATTATCGTACCGGGCACATTTCCAGACTCCGTGCTGCTACTGAGAATTTCGTGACAGAAAAACCCAATGACACTGCCCGACCCCACGCGCACATTTATGCCGCGAGACCAACGAGGCAGTCGTATAGGGTTTGATGTCGAGTTTTCCGTCTCTACGCAAAGATGGTATTTGTATCGTGTTATCCCTTAGTCGCCTCGTACGACACCCACGGGAAGACAGGGGGTGGTGACACTTGTATTCTATGCTGTCAACCACACGGCTAGAAAAATCATTTACAACGAGATATTCACGTAATGCTAGTACTAGTATCCGTAGTCATATATGTATGAGTCTATTTATTATAAGACGAAACGTACAAAACTCCTAGTACATTAACGTAGCATCTTATTGGGACCAGGTGCGCTTGTATCGTTTACGATCTGAGAGCTCTCAGCACCAGGTGAGTTATCGCTTCATACACGTATAAATATTATAGCTGGTGAAACCATAAAACATTTTGTCACCGACAGGATTGATGGTATGTAATACTGATAAGATGGATAAGACACGTTATTTAGAATTATGGTTTTTCAGCAAAAAGCTCTTTATACGATGTATGTAGTGGAAAACCACTAAGGCGATGCTTTGGCAATGCTATGAAGCGTACTACTTATACCTAGCGCCATCTATTGTACAGCGGTGAAGACAACACAAACACTAGCGACATCTAACGGACACCGACGCTACGAAGAAAGAGCGATCCCGAATCGCGCTATTAAAAGTTTCACAAGCTATTGCTTTAAGTACAAGATCTTGGCAATATTCACCGAAATGTGGTCACGATTGGATCACCTAGATTGGTCTGAGGACAGCGAGGACCCATCCAAGTGGGGACCTCGTTAAAGACGTTGCTATTAATTTTTTCTGATTTAATAAAAGCGGCCAGTCAAGACTATCTTTTAATCTTGACTTTATTATAATGATGGCGTCAAATGCATTGTTATAAAGCATAAAAGCTTTGCTAATAGCGTTGAAATATTTTTATGACTTGTTTAGTGGCATGAAATCATTTCATATATTATAGTTAATTAACATTTTAATGTATTAGCATAAAGCATAGATAAATATAATACTTTACAGTACAGATGCCGCAAGTCGTCCATAAAAATTGGCCACGTTAGATCCTTAATATTAGACCTTTATTTTTATAAGTACTTGTTAATACCGTAAATAATACAACAGATGGCGCTAGTGACGAAAAAATGGGAGTCGATGGTAGCGACATCTTACGTCTCATTTTGTAAGCAATGTTATTTTAAATTAAAAAGAATAGATGGCGCTATAATAAAAAAGCATTTTGTCTTAAATGTAGAAATATTATGATATTTCACCTTGTCACCCAAGTGTGCCTCATTTCAAGGTTATAACACAATCAACCGATCTAGTAGGTACCTATTTTACGTATGTACCTGTGGCGTTAAAACATCTAGCGATATTTTTATGACTTCGTGTCTTTCCGTTCAAAATTTGGAATGCACTTTGTACACTGTTCCATAAAGCTGATATTTGACATACTTACGTAAGTTTGGTGGCTATGTTACGGTAACATTGAAATGGTGCAGTGATGAATGACCTTGTGAATGCACCTTGGTCTGATGATGAAGCCGGGATTCGGGAAGATGGTTACAGGAACTTCTAAACTTTATATTATGATAAACTACTCGTGTTTGGGCTCGTTTGAATTGACTTGACAAAACCTATGACCTTGTGAGGTTGCCTTGGTCTGATGATGAAGCCGGAAGATGGTCACAGGAACTCCTAAACTACACGTGATAAACTAGTAGTGTTTGGGCTCGTTTGAATAGACTTGACAAAACCTATGACCTTGTGAGGTTGCCTTGGTCTGATGATGAAACCGGAAGGTAGTCACAGGAACTCCTAAACTACACATGATAAACTAGTAGTGTTTGGGCTCGTTTGAATAGACTTGACAAAACCTATGACCTTGTGAGGTTGCCTTGGTCTGATGATGAAGCCGGAAGGTGGTCACAGGAACTCCTAAACTACACATGATAAACTAGTCGTGTTTGGGCTCGTTTGACAAGACTTGATAAAACCTATAACCTTGTGTGGTTGCCTTGGTCTGATGATGAAGCCGGAAGGTGGTCACAGGAACTCCTAAACTACACATGATAAACTAGTAGTGTTTGGGCTCGTTTGAATAGATTTGACAAAACCTATGACCTTGTGAGGTTGCCTTGGTCTGATGATGAAGCCGGAAGGTGGTCACAGGAACTCCTAAACTACACATGATAAACTAGTCGTGTTTGGGCTCGTTTGACAAGACTTGACAAAACCTATGACCTTGTGTGGTTGCCTTGGTCTGATGATGAAGCCGGAAGGTGGTCACAGGAACTCCTAAACTACACATGATAAACTAGTAGTGTTTGGGCTCGTTTGAATAGATTTGACAAAACCTATGACCTTGTGAGGTTGCCTTGGTCTGATGATGAAGCCGGAAGGTGGTCACAGGAACTCCTAAACTACACATGATAAACTAGTCGTGTTTGGGCTCGTTTGACAAGACTTGACAAAACCTATGACCTTGTGTGGTTGCCTTGGTCTGATGATGAAGCCGGAAGGTGGTCACAGGAACTCCTAAACTACACATGATAAACTAGTAGTGTTTGGGCTCGTTTGAATAGATTTGACAAAACCTATGACCTTGTGTGGTTGCCTTGGTCTAATGATGAAGCCGGAAGGTGGTCACAGGAACTCCTAAACTACACATGATAAACTAGTCGTGTTTGGGCTCGTTTGACAAGACTTGACAAAACCTATGACCTTGTGAGGTTGCCTTGGTCTGATGATGAAGCCGGAAGGTGGTCACAGGAACTCCTAAACTACACATGATAAACTAGTCGTGTTTGGGCTCGTTTGACAAGACTTGACAAAACCTATGATCTTGTGAGGTTGCCTTGGTCTGATGATGAAGCCGGAAGGTGGTCACAGAAACTCCTAAACTACACATGATAAACTAGTCGTGTTTGGGCTCGTTTGACAAGACTTGACAAAACCTATGACCTTGTGAGGTTGCCTTGGTCTGATGATGAACCCGGAAGGTGGTCACAGGAACTCCTAAACTACACATGATAAACTAGTCGTGTTTGGGCTCGTTTGACAAGACTTGACAAAACCTATGACCTTGTGTGGTTGCCTTGGTCTGATGATGAAGCCGGAAGGTGGTCACAGGAACTCCTAAACTACACATGATAAACTAGTAGTGTTTGGGCTCGTTTGAATAGATTTGACAAAACCTATGACCTTGTGAGGTTGCCTTGGTCTGATGATGAAGCCGGAAATATAAATACGCTAAATGTCGGCATCCTTACGGTTTTTCTGTTTTGGAATCGGTCTGGCACCATCAATTTGCAACGAAAGGATAGCTTCCGATGCGGTTTTGGATAGTTTGATAAATCTATTTCATGTTTATGGGCATAAGGTTGACATTTCTACTACGAGGAAAGAGTACTAAGGTTTTTATGCGTCGAGAACGAAAAATCCCTAAAGTCGGCCATTCACGGGCCATGGTCGGTCGCGTTTTTCCTAAATATCGGCCGGGTATAGGATGTTTTAAATTAAGACGGATAAATATTATTAATATGATTTATTTTGGCAGGAGTCTCACTAAGTATACGTTATTAATCGTATTTGTTTAATAGTAGGTAAAGTATTTTTTTATTTGCACTTAAATAACGTTAGGTAAGTATTACAATTTATAACAAAGTAAACATCAAAATAATAATAATTAGTTCTGGATATCTTTTCAAAAATAATTCATACCATTTTTGGCCCAGAGTATCATTATTGAATATATTTATATTTTTAAGCTACGTAATTAACATGGGTTAAGGTAGCAAGTTCCAAAGAGCAATTTATTTCTTATATTTCCATACCATAATAAGCTAATATAAATGTTTTCAATAATATCAACTCCTACATTTAAACTTAACTCTTTATATTATAAATAAATAAACGTTTGCCGTGTGGTTGACGGCATAGAATACAAGTGTCACCAACTCACCACCCCCTATCTTCCCGTGGGTGTCGTAAAAGGCGACTAAGGGATAACACGATGCAAATACCATCCTTGCGTAGAGACGGAAAACTCGACATCAAACCCTATACGACTGCCTCGTTGGTCTCGCGGCATAAATGTGCGCGTGGGATCGGGAGGTCCCGGGTTCGATTCTTGGGTCGGGCAGTGTTATTGGGTTTTTCTGTCACGAAATTCTCAGTAGCAGCACGGAGTCTGGAAATGTGCCCGGTACGGCAATAGGCTCGCCCCTTATTACGTGGGACTAAAGTATATCTGGCGAAAAGTGGGTGTAGAAATACACCTCTGCCTACCCCTTCGGGGATAAAAGGCGTGACGATATGTATGTATGTATGTAAATAAACGTATAATAAATATTTAATTTTGAGAAAATAAGAAAAGTAATCAGCCTGTATAGTTGGGCTCGAATTCGAGGCTGGTCGACATTACGATCTTTAATGTTTCTAAAGCCAGCCTCTATTTTGTGTTTTCTCGAGATTCAACTAATATCACCCCGGCCGGTATTTGGCGATTAAACGTAAAATAGATTTATTTGCCTATATGCGTTGCAAATTCTCTTATTAAGGCAATGGAATTAGTACAATTGGAAATTATAAAACAGACTGCATTTACTTTTAGTCGGTCACGGCCGAGAATCCGGTTTTAATTCAAAATTGGTATTCTATTGGCGGCCTCCTATTTTCCCTTAAAACAATACGTTAAACATTGAAAAATCTATCTCAAAATATAGTAAAAATCACTAATTACTAATAATAATGCTTAAAACAATAAAAAAGGAATGTTTGACCGTTCTAATATCAATCCCCGAAGTGTGGGTATTCACAGCAAGTAAGGTACTTTAAATATGAAATTGACGCTTCGACGGCGCAATCGCTACTGACGCTCAGTGTGCGAAGAGTGTGTAACGTAATCGGAAAGTAACGGTTGTACATATAGATTATGAACTAAGATTGTAATTCGAGTGGCAAATTTGTAACTTCAATACGTTTTAAATGAACGCAAGCCGAAAATGTGCAGACGGCCGAAGTTTGGGGAGGGGCCGACGTATGGCGTATTTACCCTACAGATACTTTTATGAAATAATATTCCTTACTGCCATACATTTACGGAACTTTATCGCACAAAACACTAAAATACTTGAAAGTATTTTGAGTACTCAGGAATATAAAAATTGCAAGGTTTTGCGCGACAAAGTTCCTTAAATATATGGTAGTAAGGAATAAATTTCCATGAAAGTATTTAGAAAAGTCCATTACCAAATTTTGCGATAAACATCCTTACTCATATTAAGATAAGGTTTATTTTTCAATACAAACTTGCATTACCAGGGCGTCACACGAAGTTTTCTATACTCGAGTGCCCAAAAACTTGCAAGTATATTGATACCTGGTTTTCGACCCTGGTATTTTTATAGAGACGCACTTGGTGTACTTGGTACGCGATTTTGCAATTGTGCGACTCATGGAGTCATGACTATCGGCATAGATAAATTTAATACTATACCTATCGGGAACCATGCGAATGAGTTCTAGACTTCTAGAGAAGTCGGCTTTCAAAGTTTAAAAATGCGTTTTGTTTTTTTCATTAGCTTGATTTACAACATACTCAACATCAACTGTTTATTAGTTGCTATTGTCTGTTCAAGATACCTACGAAAAAAATAAAAGGTAAAAAATATACAGTATCATTTATGAATTGAAGGGACAGGCGTATTTTTGTAAAACTAACTGCATCTTTCGCTTGGAGTATTTAACTTAAATCTACTTTTGTTGCGAAGGCGACATTAAAAGAACCATTTTATGGTTTGTTTGCATTTTATTTTTTCGTATCTTGAACAGACTATAGGTAGGTAGGTACCTATAAATGTAAGACGCATATTGATTAACATAATTTATGAAAATTTATTATATAATACTACTACAAACACAGTAAGTTTTTATTATGTATAAAATTTAAATTACACTACTTTTACGTACTTAAATGTAAAAACAAAACGCAATCGCTCGACTAGGTACCTATACAGGTACTTTTTAAAATAAATGCTCATGGCCGTTCATTGGTTAACATAATATCTTACTTTTTCAAATATTTGATGTTTATTTAATAAATATTTATTTATTTTACCATCTACAGATTAATACCAAATTAAATAAAAATAAATATATACATACGTAAAAGCGCCATCTATGAATGCCGAGTGAAAGTTAACTCATTGTAACGTTTTACTACAAGCTAGTACGTATTTTGGCCACCAGAGCAACGAAGTGCACATCATATTTTTCAAAAATATTCATATTCAATTAAATGTTTCATTTTTTTATTTAATCGTAATAAAGGGATTTTTTAATTAATCAATATCATATTTTAGAACTTTATTTTCTTATTTATCATTTATGCATGGAAGTCATCAATAACAATCGATACTAGTAAAGCCATCTGTTGAGAGAGTTAAGAATGACGGAAAACGTTCTAAGGAATGAGACCCCATGCATAAAGCCTGGCCGGTTAATTTGCGTGTGTTGTTTATTTATTCTATATGATATTTATTCCTTTATAACTACATTGGATTATTAGGTTCTACAACGTTTTTTTACTTTCGCTTTTTATTTATTCTGTTGTGTGCCATTAGTGGCAGACACCAAAACTGTTAAAACTGTTAAAGATTTCTTTTCTTTTTTTTCCTTTTTTACTAGATTGATTTTTAAAGCGAAAATTATTTGCCATGAATTGTGGTAGTATTCTATCATCCTGGCGAATTGGAATTCATACAAGTCTATTTAACTGGTCTTAATCGCATAAATTAACTGATTTAAGCACAACCGTTGATTTTCCTTTTTATCACGAATTTCGGCACGTATCAGTTTGCAATGATGGATTTTAAACTACATTAATTATGTATGTTGAGACGGCGCCAAAAATGGAAAGTATTTTTTTCTATTTACTTCGACGTTTCGGCACACGTAATTTACCCGATCAAGACTAATTACATTACTATTAGTATTTTTTTTTATAAAGCAAATCCCCACACTAGTAATTTATTGTGTCGCGAGAGACTTTACAAACGTACAACCAACGGACACAATGAACACCCAGAATCGAAACACGAAACAATAATTCACTCAAAGTGTTTTTGGGATCGAACCCACAACACTCGGTGCAGTGTCAATCGGTGTGGAGCACTTCGCCAACCGTGCAGTAATATATCCTATGTCAAATCGCAAAAGTTTTAAAATATTTATCGGTGTGTCATTACTATTGTCTCGTAGTGTAAGTTGTCAGTGTGAGTGATGTCGACAGTAAAGCGTGTTTAGTTCGACGCCTCGCTACCAAGTACCAACCGCTTTAATAGTTCTCAATAAGTGAGAACAGATGTATTGGTCAGTATTGGTAACGCACTTATTCTCCTTGGCAACGCTTTTTTTCTCTCCGTGGAAACCTTAGTAGAGGGTCTCCTTCCACTGGAAAAAAATAATTTTCTTTTTATAGTCTCACGCCTGTATTCCCGATGGGGTAGGCAGAGGTGAAACATTACACCCACATTTCGCCATGAAAATATATATTTATTTGATATTCATAACATAACATAACTTCACGCCTTTATTCCCGAAGAGGTAGGCAGAAGTGTATTACACACCCACAGTTCACACTTCGTCAGTTATGCTTCGGTCCTGATGTAATAGAGGGCGAGCCTATTGCCATCTACCGGGCTTATTATTAAACGAGCGATAATTAATTAAATTTTAATGCACACAGAACTTCGAAATGTCAGAGGGATCGAACCCGAGACCATCGTCACGACAGTCCGATATGTACACCACTGGGCTATCGCCGCTTTTTATTCATATTGGTACAATCTTAATATATAAAATCCTTGCGTTACTGACTGACTGACAGACACGCTTCAGCCGAAACTATTGGGCACAGGAAGCTGAAATTTGGCATGTATGTTGCTTGGGGACCGTAAGGGTGCACTAAGAAGGGATTTCCCGAAATTCCCACGGGATCGGCCAAAACGGTTTAATTAAAAAAAATGCAGGCGGAGCTGCTGGCGTCCTCTAGTACATAAATAATCCTCAACGCGGATAAAATAATGGTACTAAAAAAAGGTAGTAAATACGCGGTGAAATTATAAAACGATGCAAGGGAAAAAAAGGAGGTTTAGTTCGTAACCAGGGGGAGGACTGTTGCTACGAAATAAGTTCGTTGCATAAAAACAACCGCAGTTCCCTCTCGATTTCCCCTTAGTAACTGGTCCTGTAATAAGTGTTTGTTTTTTCTGATTAAATTATAATAGAAACCTGCAATAGGGAATATGCGTGTGATTTTTTTTTTATGTTAATAGGCGGCAAACGAGCAGACGGATTGCCTGATGGTAAGCAATTACCGCCGCCCATGGACACAAGCAATACCACAGGACACAGGAGTCACAAGTGCGTTGCCGCCCCTTGGGGTTGGGAAAAGGGATAGGATGAGGAGTGGGATGAGGGAGAAGGAATAGGGGATAGGGCCTGGGGGTGATTCAGATATAGGCAAATATATTTTTATGACATTATTTATCGGTAAAGAAAGACACCTCTAACATTATTTTATATTTAAACACTCTAAAATCGCGAATATTAATTATAAAAGGTGGAAAATTTACACGCGAAATTTAAAATGTCAAAACGCAACGCTATAGCCTAGACACCAACGTGACGTCACGGTTCGCAGAGGATATGGCAAAAGTGTCAAAATAGTATCAGACATTTGACAGACTTGACAGTTAACAACTCAAAGGTTGCGAACGCTGACATCACCACAAAGCACGCTAAAATGGGGGTGTTTAAGCGAGCGTTATATCATTGCAATTTTCAACATTTAATTTAAAATAAATGTTAACTTCTCCACGACTAATCTTTTTTACGGTATCATATTAACATAAATAAACGATAGCAACAATAAAAAAAATTCATGCATATTCCCTATTGGTACCCAATAAGCGAAAAATTTCATACATACATACATACATAGACTCACGCCTGTTTCCCGGAGGGGTAGGCAGAGACTACGGAACGCCATTTGCAACGATCCTGACATACCTCACTTGCTTCACTCACTCCCATCAAGTTTCTCATGCATGCTCTTCTGTTTAGGGTACTTCTGACTTGTCCTTTTTTCAGGATGTCTCCAATCTGATCAGAGAACGTTCTCCTAGGTCTTCCCCTTTGTCCTGTCCCATTCACACTTGCCTTATATATCTTCTTTGTCAGTCTATCGTCATCCATCTTCTCCATGTGCCCAAACCATCTTAACATGCCTTTCTCAATGCTTGTCACTACATGTTCTTTTACCCTACACCAATCTCGTAAAAAAAAGGTAAAATTTCAAGGTATTAAAAAAAATCAGGTCAGTGGCATCCCTGAAGATGTCTATATCCAGCAGTGAACTGCTACAAGCTGATGATGATGATGATGACAGGCCGCCGTGGTGTAAGGCCGCTGACAGCCCATCTAAAATTTACCCGCAGCAACGTTCCTTTTTTTATTATTATTATTAATTAGAACGGCGGTTAGCCAATAACACTAATTAAAACAAACTTACAAATATATACAAAATTACAGAATTACAATTATAAATAAGGTTAGGTTAGCAAATTAAAAAAGAAAAATAATTGTTTTAAGATACAAGCAAATAAAAGAAAAAGACAAAAGTAAGTTGACATAATTAAAATATTCAGTCAATCTCACAAAATTTCAGATATACCGACCAAATCTTGAATTGAATCACCTACTTTGATAAGTCGAACCAGCGCTTTCAGTGCTAGTGGAAATTGTATTAATAAATTCTGTCTGAAGGCTCTATAAACGCGGAAGGTTAAAAGCCAACTAAAATATTAATGTAAGTGATCATTCATAATTATGAGTGAATATATTAATGAAAGTTTATTTAGATACGACACTTGAAGACATTGAATCCAAGAAATAGGCTACAAATATTTGAATATGAATATGTTTGAGAATTGATTATTTTGGGTAGGTACTTTATAAAGAACATCTTGGAAGGAAAAATAGAAGGCAGAAGGGGTAGAGGAAGGCCAAGAAGGACGTTCATAGATCAAGTGAAAGAAAAGGTAAAAGTCACGTCGTATCAAGAAGTCAAAGCACTGGCTGAAGATAGGATATTATGGAAGGAACTCCACCGACAAGAGCTTGGCTCTTAAATTGAAGAGACCTTATATTTTTGGGAATTCATATAGGTAGCGAAAGTCTAGTTTAGAGAATAGACAGACATACGAAGAGTAATCGGGTTCCCCTCCCTCAGCGCGTTTTAATGTGGTTTCGAAGTTATATGCGCATTTAAAACAGCCTCTGCATGGCAGAGTAATGTTTCATTTGGTATCTCCACTAGCCTACTGTAGCACTGCCTCAAATACAAACACGTACAATCAAACAAGTCGGCGCTGGACCAGTTTGAAAATCAAAATCCCTTGGCTCGCTTCTAGAGTCGAGGCACACTAGAAACTGGTTTTGTATACGAGTGTCTATGTGCGTGTAAAGTGGCACTGGAAGCGATGATGTCTTGCTGAGCGATTCTCGCCCTTATGGTGGTCTAGCGGGAAGTTGTTCGACTATTAGATTCAGCTGAAATAATAATATTCTAATTTAAACTTTCGTGGTCATTTAAACTTATTTTAAATTGTCTTTCGGGATATATACCACGTACCTTTGTTTGGAGTAACCGATATTTCGGCACTGTTGCAAGCGCCATGTTCACGGATGTACTCATCATATCATAATCATCCGTGAACATGGCGCTTGCAAGCTCTTTTTACACCCTGTATATTCTACTTAATAAATACATTGCTTAGTCATATACATAAACAACACGCTGTTTCTCATATCCGAGTCTCGAAACAAAACAGCTTACACAGCATTTCTTGAAGATGAAACAGTTTTCTCCGTAGTCAAAATCGCTTGGGTCCCTGCCAGCCAACTCGAATAAACGGCGTGAGGATGCAATAAAATGTCTAGACAGACAGACGGACGATAACTCAATACAAGAGCTTACTATAGATGTAGCTGATTGTAGTTATTTAGCTTACTGTTTCTCGTACGGAGTTTTATTGTTGGCTATCTGGTGATCTGGTGACTTCGCACGCAGATGAAAGTTAACATAAATAAACCAGGCGCAAGAAACAAAAAAAACAGTGGGCAAAAATAATTGTGCGCAATAATTTGGTCCAAGCGTCGCCGTTTTGAGAAATTATAGCTTATTTTCGCCTCAGAAGACATTGCGGGTTTTTGAATTTTCGCCTCAGAAGACATTGCGGGTTTTTGAATTTTCGCCATTGTCAACTTTGTCAATATTCTAATGGACAATGACACAAAAATTAGTGTGTTATTATTGTTAAAACAATCGCCACTAAGACTTTATCCTGCAGAATTTGAAACAACGGACGCAAAGACCATCTTAAGTCGAAAAAACAATTGGTGAATAACACAAGCTCATACATTTGGCTTCTAGTGATACATAATTGACATGCGCTTCATACAAAATATGTCAAACTAGATGATGCCCGCAACTACGCCCACACATTTTTCAATTTGACTATTTCTGCCCGATCTCGTGGGCATTTCGTGAAATCCCTCTTTAGTGCACCCCTACAGTCCTTAAGGAGCATACATGTCAAATTTCAGCTTTTTACGTCTAATAGTTTCGGCTGTAGCTTGTCTGTCAGTCAGTCAGTAGCACAAGAATTTTATAAATACAGAATATTTTTTTCATTTATAGATTCACGCCTTTATCCCCGAGAGGGTAGGCAGGGGCGTAATATTACACCCACATTTCGCCATGAATTTTTAGGTCCCACGTAATAGGGGGCGAACCTATTGCCGTACCGGGCACATTACCAGACTTCGTGCTGCTACTGAGAATTTCCTAACGGAAACACCCAATAACACTTTGCCCGACCCCGGAATCGAACCCAAGATCAACGAGGCAGAAATATTATATATACAGATACGTCTCTTTAGTAGCAAATTTCACGGACAGATCGAATATTGAAACCGGCGGTATATCTTCTTCAAGTATACCTTAGTTTACTTGTAAACGAAACCTGTCCAATAGACAAAGGCAGGCAACAAAGAAGCACCTTTGTATCGGAGATATCGCGTTGTGGCATCAACGAGTCTCAGACTAAGGCCTAAGGACTGTTCTGTAGTACATACCTACTGATTTGCATAGCGTGGGTTAGAGGAAGCTGAGAGCGATGACTTCGGGTGAAAGAGTAAAAAATTTGGTGGAAGATGTTATTTATTCCAAGCTGAAACGTCAAATGTAGTTATTAAATATAAATATTTTTTTAATCAATTAAAACGTAATTAAATCTTCTTCAAATAAATAGAGAATGTTCTGGATAGAGATTAATATCATTATTTACGTGAAAAATTCATACAATTTGGTAGAGCCGTTTTGTAGATGTGAAACCACAGACACTGTGACACTAGATGTTTATTTATTTATTAAATAATAATACTAATAGACTTTTTGGGAGTGTAGGACTATTGGTATCACAGTCTAATAATCCATACAGTCGTTTGACGCACGCGTCTAGACAGGTCAATCGTCCGGGGGGCAAGAGGTGAGACGCGGGAAGAGCGGTACCTAGTTACGTATGTCGCCTTAGTTCCCAACTAGGTACATGTTTTTGGGGGCTGGCGCGTGCTTATTTTTTTATTGTTACTTATTTAATTTGCTTATGAATATTAATTAAGATGGTGCATACGACTTGTGCTGTGAGACATTGAAATTCTTTATGCTGCTATATGTCTTTATACTGTGATTGGTATGCTGAGGATAAATTGACCTTTATCGTTCTGTGAAGTATGTTTGAGCTTATCTAAATTCAGTCTTAAGCACAAATCATATCGTGAGTTGTATGCCTTTAGGGGCAGCGGTACTGTATTTTTCTCAGTAAGTTTGAATTAAAAAAAACAGCAGTAAACATCGGGAGGAGGATTTGCAAGAGTGTTTTTTCAATAATGTTCTTGGGGAAAATAAGTAGAGTTGGCACTTTACTGTTGACCAATGAAAGACATAAAGACATATTAAATTCTGCATTTTGGTTGCTTACAACACTTATACAAGTCAAAACCCTATTCTAGATGATGCCGGCTTTTCCTAGCTAAATGACTTCTTGAGAAGAAAGGCCGAAACAAACTCAGAGTCATTGTTTTTTTTTTGTCACTTCAATTTCTTTAATCTTTTCTTGATATTTTAAAGTCCAGACAAAATGGGTTCAGTATGCAAGTACAATGCAGGATAACTATATAGCTTTCCTCTTCTTTATTAGATGAGACCTATGGCCAGCAGTGGGCTCTTTTATACACATACATACATACACATACTTACACCTTTTTCCCGTCGGGGTAGGCAGAGACAACGGAACGCCACTTGCTTCTATCCTTACAATCCTCACGCGCTTCCTCTACATTTATTACTCTTTTCATACATGCTCGTCGGTTCCGGGTGCTTCGGACCTTGCGGTTTTTCAGAACGTCACCAATTTCGTCAACGAATGTCCTACGAGGTGCGTCATTCTTTCTTCACTCATTCGCTCCACGTGTCCAAACCATCTCAGCATTCCTTTCTCAATTCTTGTCACAACATCTTCTTTCAGGCCACATCGCTCTCTTATAACTGCATTCGGAATTCTATCAATCAGTCTCACCCCACACATACTACGCAGTGAACGCATCTCAACTGCGTCTCTCTGTAAACAAAGATTGTATACTCTTTGCTGATGAGACCACATTAATCGTCAAAAGTGACAATAGTAACAATTTTAAAAGGGAAATTTGCAAAGCTCTTGACGACACCACCACCTGGTTAGAACATAACAACCTTAAAATAAACATGACTAAGACAAAAATAGTACAATTCCAGACGCATAATACTAACACAGCTAACATAGACATTTACCACAACAATTATCACCGACTCAAACGATTGTGTATTTCTAGGTATAAATGTAGATAAGTACTGTAACTGGAAGGCTCACATAGACAACATCTATATACTATAATAAAACTGTAGAGATGAAAAAGTCTGTACATTAAAGATATTTTGACGAAAATTAGCTAAAAAATCTAGGAAAATGCTAAAAAGCAATACTTGATAATTTTTAGAATTTATGTCTGTCTGTCTGTCCGACGTCTTTCCCTATATTGCTAAAGATCTCTAAAATGGCGAAATTGATTTCAATAAAACTTACACTCATGTACAAAGGATACTCAAACCTATAAAATTGTATATGTTACATCACAATCGGTTGAGTGGTTTTCGTTGTACAGCTTGACCTCTTCTTTGTACGTAGTCCCAAACAAAACAGGGATCATTCAAAACTGGTTATTTAATTATGTGGTGCCATCTATGATCATTATAAGTTTGTTAGTAAGAGTAAAGTTAGTCCAAATAGGAACCTTCAAAGTGTTTTATGGCTATTTACCGACCAATAGATAGATGTCACTATTTTCAAATTATTTTCTAGCAAAATTAATGTTTCTTGCAAAAAAGACAATAATTATGTGTCGGGTATCTTTCTGTTATTAAAAAAATAATAGAGTATAATATTCGGCATTTTCATAAACAAAAAGTCTCTGTGTCAAAATTTATAACAACTATCTATACTATAATAAAACTGTAGAGGTGAAAAAGTCTGTAGGTACATTAAAGATACTTTGACGAAAATTAGCTCAAAAATCTTAGGAAAATGCTAAAAAGCAATACTTGATAATTTTTAGAATTTATGTCTGTCTGTCTGTTTGTTTCGTTTGATCGTGTTCTGTACTTATACAGGTGACATTATACCCAAATTCCCACACCTCACGTACGTGGGAATCCGTGGGTGGGAGACTGAGGCCTGAATTCAGATACCTCTTGAGTAACTCAACGGGGCTATCTTACTTTCGGCAGGGCTGGATATTCGTAGCCCTGTGTGTATTTTCTAAATAAATCGCAGGGACAGACTTGAAACAGCTGGAATCGACTCCCGAATATGTTGTTTTTCACATGGTCAGTTATATGTGGCATGTTCACAAGTAAGCGGTAAAAATAATTTACATGTTCTATGTGAAGGTGGTAAAACAGATAATGTTGTGTATAAAGAAATTAGGCAAAAGGCTCGCCCCCTATTACGTGGGACCCAAAAATTGAAGGCGAAATGTGGGTGTAATATTGCACCTCTGCCTACCTGAAGGGGTAGGCAGAGGTGCAATATTACACCCACACGGATACAGGCGTGAGTCTATAAAAAAAATAAGAAATTCTCTAATGATATGTATTATATAATCTATACATATATATAAAAGAAAGTCGTGTTAGTTACACTATTTATAACTCAAGAACGGCATAACCGATTTGGCTGAAAATTGGTGGGGAGGTAGCTCAGAACCAGGAAAAACACATAGGATACAATTAGCTGCAAAAAATAATCTAGGAGGGATTTTAGAGAGGGTCGAAGTTTGTAGGGACAAACCTACTACCTTTGACAGTAAGAACGCTTGAGCTATATGGGCTATCGTATATCTGTCAGTACTGTCACATTATATATTGTCCTATGGTGCACTGTCATTACTTCATTCGCATACATATATAAACTAATAATTATTGTAACAGCTTTGGCTAATCCCTACTAATATCAGGTATAAATGCGAAAATGTGTACCTATGTATGTATCTACCGATTTCACGTTAAAGCGGCTGAACTTATATTCTCTACTCATAAATGCGAAAGTGTGTCTAGAGATATAGCAGACCATGGCTTTGACATTTGACTGTATGCAAAGTGATGTTGTCGAGCACCTTTTGGTAGATAATGTCATGAATTCTGACCAAGTTACTTCAAGGTACCCTATAGAGTTTCTGAACTCTCAGGAGTACCTTCATGCAACTTGAGACCGAACGTTGGTGTTCCAGTCCTATCAATGCGGAATCTTAATGCACTAAAGCTTTGTAATGGCAAACGGCTACAAGTAACACCAAGGATGAAACATTATAAAAGCTAATCGCTATTGCGAGTCAGACTTGCTCATGAAGGGTTCCGTAGTGCAGGTATCCACTTACCATAGCCATTATCTTCGACTAACTATTATAGTAGTATAGTATTTGTCTAAACGACAAAGCTATATTTGCAGTTTTTAAGATGTGCTTTATTTCAAAAACTGCTGACTACATATCGTTCAAATCAATTTTCGTTGGAAGTTTTTAGAACGATCTACAGGATATATTAATATTTTTTATAGATTTGTCACTCTCTTACTATTAAAGTTAGAGGGATCCTCACACCCATTTTACCACTTTGGAACCGTATATCTTTCAAATGATTGACTTTGAGAAACAATGGTTTTAGGAACCTCAAAGTAATTATTAACGACACATTTTCCACATCAGTTCCATGTATGAAGAAATTATCTTATATATCCTTAATACTTATTCAATATTTTTTGGTTTTGGTGGTTCACAGAATACGTCTACCTACCAATTTTCAAATGTGTAAACTAAATAGTTTCGGCACTTTCGGCATAAAGTGGCTGTGAGATACGGACTGACGGACATAGCGCGTCTATAAAGATTCCGTGTTTAGCCATTTTTGACTACAGAACTCTAAAAACACTGTTTACAAAAATGTTTTAAATACTTCTTGCGGTTATATTTCTTATCAGTCCCTATGACCAGAATTAAAACGAAAATTACTATCGGACGATGAAGGAGTTATGTGTTACCCCGAATTTAACGTGAGCGAAGCCGCGGGCAAAAGCTAGTCAGGTATAAATGCGAAAATGTGTACCTATGTATGTATCTACCGATTTCACGTTAAAGCGGCTGAACTTATATTCTCTACTCATAAATGCGAAAGTGTGTCTAGAGATATAGCAGACCATGGCTTTGACATTTGACTGTATGCAAAGTGATGTTGTCGAGCACCTTTTGGTAGATAATGTCATGAATTCTGACCAAGTTACTTCAAGGTACCCTATAGAGTTTCTGAACTCTCAGGAGTACCTTCATGCAACTTGAGACCGAACGTTGGTGTTCCAGTCCTATCAATGCGGAATCTTAATGCACTAAAGCTTTGTAATGGCAAACGGCTACAAGTAACACCAAGGATGAAACATTATAAAAGCTATTCGCTATTGCGAGTCAGACTTGCTCATGAAGGGTTCCGTAGTGCAGGTATCCACTTACCATAGCCATTATCTTCGACTAACTATTATAGTAGTATAGTATTTGTCTAAACGACAAAGCTATATTTGCAGTTTTTAAGATGTGCTTTATTTCAAAAACTGCTGACTACATATCGTTCAAATCAATTTTCGTTGGAAGTTTTTAGAACGATCTACAGGATATATTAATATTTTTTATAGATTTGTCACTCTCTTACTATTAAAGTTAGAGGGATCCTCACACCCATTTTACCACTTTGGAACCGTATATCTTTCAAATGATTGACTTTGAGAAACAATGGTTTTAGGAACCTCAAAGTAATTATTAACGACACATTTTCCACATCAGTTCCATGTATGAAGAAATTATCTTATATATCCTTAATACTTATTCAATATTTTTTGGTTTTGGTAGTTCACAGAATACGTCTACCTACCAATTTTCAAATGTGTAAACTAAATAGTTTCGGCACTTTCGGCATAAAGTGGCTGTGAGATACGGACTGACGGACATAGCGCGTCTATAAAGATTCCGTGTTTAGCCATTTTTGACTACAGAACTCTAAAAACACTGTTTACAAAAATGTTTTAAATACTTCTTGCGGTTATATTTCTTATCAGTCCCTATGACCAGAATTAAAACGAAAATTACTATCGGACGATGAAGGAGTTATGTGTTACCCCGAATTTAACGTGAGCGAAGCCGCGGGCAAAAGCTAGTCAGGTATAAATGCGAAAATGTGTACCTATGTATGTATCTACCGATTTCACGTTAAAGCGGCTGAACTTATATTCTCTACTCATAAATGCGAAAGTGTGTCTAGAGATATAGCAGACCATGGCTTTGACATTTGACTGTATGCAAAGTGATGTTGTCGAGCACCTTTTGGTAGATAATGTCATGAATTCTGACCAAGTTACTTCAAGGTACCCTATAGAGTTTCTGAACTCTCAGGAGTACCTTCATGCAACTTGAGACCGAACGTTGGTGTTCCAGTCCTATCAATGCGGAATCTTAATGCACTAAAGCTTTGTAATGGCAAACGGCTACAAGTAACACCAAGGATGAAACATTATAAAAGCTATTCGCTATTGCGAGTCAGACTTGCTCATGAAGGGTTCCGTAGTGCAGGTATCCACTTACCATAGCCATTATCTTCGACTAACTATTATAGTAGTATAGTATTTGTCTAAACGACAAAGCTATATTTGCAGTTTTTAAGATGTGCTTTATTTCAAAAACTGCTGACTACATATCGTTCAAATCAATTTTCGTTGGAAGTTTTTAGAACGATCTACAGGATATATTAATATTTTTTATAGATTTGTCACTCTCTTACTATTAAAGTTAGAGGGATCCTCACACCCATTTTACCACTTTGGAACCGTATATCTTTCAAATCATTGACTTTGAGAAACAATGGTTTTAGGAACCTCAAAGTAATTATTAACGACACATTTTCCACATCAGTTCCATGTATGAAGAAATTATCTTATATATCCTTAATACTTATTCAATATTTTTTGGTTTTGGTAGTTCACAGAATACGTCTACCTACCAATTTTCAAATGTGTAAACTAAATAGTTTCGGCACTTTCGGCATAAAGTGGCTGTGAGATACGGACTGACGGACATAGCGCGTCTATAAAGATTCCGTGTTTAGCCATTTTTGACTACAGAACTCTAAAAACACTGTTTACAAAAATGTTTTAAATACTTCTTGCGGTTATATTTCTTATCAGTCCCTATGACCAGAATTAAAACGAAAATTACTATCGGACGATGAAGGAGTTATGTGTTACCCCGAATTTAACGTGAGCGAAGCCGCGGGCAAAAGCTAGTCCTTAATAAAATAGGTCGCTTTGTATTTGTGTTAACAAGAATTAGACAAACAGTAAATCTAGATTGTGCTAAAACTAATTATCATGCTTATGTATCTTCCATTCTCAGATACGGTATAATACTCTGGGGCAACTCTGTAGACAGCAATAAAGTTTTTATAGCACAAAAAAATTTATACGAGCTATGTGTGGAGCCCACTTCCTAGATAGCTGTAAACCACTTTTTCAAAAATATAATATACTCCCATTACCCTGTTTTTAAATATATGACATCTGTATATTTGTATAAAAACACCCCGAACTGTTTGAAAAATTTGGTGATTCGAAAAATAGTACAACTAGACATAAAAATAAGCTACGCTTACCGCAGATTAAATTAGAGGTCCTTAAGAAAAATGTTTGTTGTATGTCTATTATAATTTTTAATAAGTTACCAGAAAATGTTAGTACCTTACCATTAACGTCATTTAAAAAAACATTACGTAAAATTCTTGCAAACAAAATTTATTATTGTAAAAGATTATCTAGAAGATAAGAATATAAGTATATATTAATACCCAACTAACACCAGCTTAAGAAGCTGTATTTGTACGCCAGTCTTGGCAGAATATGCAGAAAATCATTGACATATCACCTTTGTAACTACCATATTCTTGCAAATAAATGATTATTGATTGATAATTCTGCTTTCATGCTTTTTCTGCCATAGCCAACACCATACATCAGCGTAGGCCCAAGCACACCATTATGAACCGCCAGTCGCGCCTCTTTCAGCACTGTCTGACCGTTCATAAAGGCGAGCAGCGCTCCATTCAGACAGTTTCCCGCAGTCACTCTCCTTTCAATATGTCCTTCACATCTTCCATCTTTTGTAAACATGCTACCCAAATATACAAATTCTGCAACTTGTTCAACATGCACCTCTTTAATCGCAATATTACACTCAGTCACACTTTCATCCTTCTCAAACACCATCACTTTCGTCTTTCTTGCATTTAATTTCATACCCTTCGCTTTAAAGCTCTCGTTCATACAGTCCATCATTTGCTGCAACTCATTCGCCGAGTACGCACGAGTGACTTGATCATCGGCATACAAGAGGCACTTAGCACGCAATCCTACCATATCGATCCCGCATTCACTTTCTCTTATATCATTCATGCAGCTATCCATGAATAGATTGAACAACAAAGGCGAGGCTGCACAGCCCTGTCTGACACCTTTGGAGATATCAAACCATTCTGTATAGGCACCATTAATCCTTACACAGGCTCTAGAACCCATATACAGAGATTTCAGAGCTCTTACTATAAAATTGTCCACTCCATACATAGATAACACCTTCCATAATTCCTTTCTATCCACCCTATCATAATCCTTTTCCAAGTCTATGAACGCGCAATATACCTTCTGGTTTTTTGCCAGACATTTTTCGGTTACGCAGCGCAAGGAAAAGACTTAATCCGTACATCCCATTCCCTTCCGAAATCCCGCTAGCACATCCCATATCTTGTCATTAGTCACATTTATTACTCTGTCAATCAATATTCTGGCATACATTTTCGCTACCACACTGAGAATGCCGATCCCGGGATGATTATGACATTCCTGCCGCGAACCTTTGCCTTTATAAATTTGGACGAGCACTGCCTTCGTCCAGTCATCTGACACCTGGCCCTGTATATAACATAGATTAAAAAGGCGATGCAGCAAGTTTACTATTAGTCCATCGCCAGCCTTCAACATTTCAGCCGTCACCTTATCACACCCAGCAGACTTTCCTGACCTCATACCTTTTAGTGTTTTCATTATTTCATCCACTCCAATTGCATCACTCGGATCCACAGGCATATCAATCGTCTCTTCTGGCTCTATTTCACTCACATCTTTCTCGAATAAGCTCTTAAAATAATCCTTCCAGCACTTAAGTATCATTCTTTCTTCATTCATGACTTCACCTCTTTCGTTCCTAATTATTTTCATTGAAGCATTCATGGTTTTGCCCCGTGCTTCTTTCACGAGTTTCCAAAACAATTTGTGACGTCACGTCGCGCCCCTGCGCCGCGAGCCTCGCTACGAGTGACGCACAGCAGTGGGCCGCTCCCTCGCCCCTCTCCTCCTCGCCGGCCTTATAAATATCGGGGACACACGAGGCTTCGCCCTTTTTTGCTCCGGCCAACACCACCGAGTTGAGTACATCATCCGAAGACCTGTGAAGTGCCAACGTCCCCCACGCCCTGGATAATTGTCTCATCTGCTAATTTTAAGTGTCAGCTCTTTTTGTATCGAATCGAATAACTAGAATTATAACGCGAGTTTAAACTTTCCTAGTGATATTTTTTTATTTACTTCCCGTAAGTCAACCTAATTATCTCTCTTTAATTGCTCGGCGAGTGATCGATCCCGGCTACCACGTGGAAATCAATCACTTGTGCGACATTGGCGCCCAATAGAATTTTTAATTATATTTTTAAAACGTAAGTTGGCACTTTACAGGTGAGTGAAATAATTTCTTTTTCTCTTGTATATTTTTCTCCTGTGTGTGCATATATTCTGGTGTGGTGAATTGCGTACAGGTACAGTTTCTATCTATTTTGGTTGGCCATAAGCAATTTAACTGTGTAAATAACATAACGGTGATTTAATTAACGTCGGTCTAAAATCACGTTCCACCGCGGGCAGCGTGTCGAGCCGCCAACCGGTTCTAACCGCTTAGCCGTTGAACTAACGAGCCTCGTGTTCGCGAAAAAATATTGTTATTCAACCTTTGAGTGACCTTTAAGAAATTTTTTAATCCTTTACCAATCATCACACCATTGTATAATTTAGTGTACTTCAGCTTTTTTTAGCACGGTATTCGATTTTCTGGCGATATTTAATTTTTTTTCTAGTGCCGGCGTAAATACTTAGATTTTCTATTATTGTTTTGTAATAATGGCTTACATTATAAATTTCTCATTATTAACTAAAGCGGAATTAGAATATGGGACCACAATACGCGGCGTTTCAAAGCCTGACGATCCCCGCAAACAAATCGCTAAACTTTCAGTTAAAACTCCCTCAGAGGATATATTATCTTCACCCTTCCCACCAGAGGAGGATGTGGCAGAAGTGGAAAAGTCGTTATTAAGATCAAATAAACACTTATCTATGTTGGAAGCAAACTATACTTCCGAGCTTCAACAGAAGGTCGAAACCGTGCTACACCATTGTTTTCATCGACTGAATAGGTTGGATACCGGCAGTCTTGATATAAAAAAAATTGAGTCTGTGTGGAATAAATTTAATGACTTATATGCGAAATTACAATTAATCACGAGCCGTAATTCGCGGTCGGATTGCTCAGTGGCAGAGGGAAACACTTCCTATAATTACGACCGTAAGCTTTTTTCGGAATTAGGTAAATTCAAATTTAACGGTAAATCATGTGTAAGATCCTTTATTGAAAAAATTGATGAATTTATGTCCTGTAGATCTATTCCACACGACAAGATGTTGTCTTTCGCTTTTGAAATATTTTCGGGTGACGCATTAGTTTGGTATCGTTCTGTTAAAAATAATGTAAAGACTTGGTTAGAACTTTGCGAACTTTTGAAACGAGATTTTAGTCCGCATAACTACGATTATCGGCTTATGACGGAGATTCGTCAGCGCTCACAGGGCGAAAACGAATCAATAACTATTTACGTGGCAAAAATGCACGGTCTGTTTTCGCGACTTAGTTCTCCTATCGCTGATTCGGAGAAGCTAGAAATTTTACTAAATAATATTAGACCTTGTTACACTAATTGTCTGCTCACTGCAAAGGTTGTTGATGTTGATAGTCTGGTCGAAGTTTGTCGTCTTTTCGAAAATTACCAAAGTCGCAGTAAGCAATTTTCTAAACCCCCTAAAGTTTCAAAGAATACTGTAGCACCCGATCTAGCGTATAATTATCCGTTTTCTAATTTTTCTTCAAACAAAAATGTTTACAATCATAACCACTTCAATAAATATAACTCTGTCGCTGATACATCGAGATACAAGTCTGTACCACAAGTTAACGCCGTATCGAGTACTTCTAATATAAATAAAATTTTTTGCGTGCGTTGTAGATGCAATTCGCACTCATTACGTAATTGCCGTCAGCCACACTACCTAATCTGTTTTAAGTGCGGTACAAAGGGTTTCAAGGTGTCAGACTGCCCCAATTGTAAATCTAAGTCGACCCCTACAGTTTCAAAAATCTAGTTAACAAGGATTGTGGAAAATCAAATTATACAACTAATTGTAATAAAACAGAGTGGAATAATTGGTTGGACTTTTTAAAAAAATTCTTTAGTAGCTATCATATATCCTCAATCCGTAATTCTAAAGTAGAATATTTACCTTACGTTACTCTAAAATTAAACGGAATACCTACCACTGGTCTTTTAGGTTCTGGATCTTGCGTTACAATTTTAGGTAATAATTTGCATAACTTATTTTTGAAAGACGATGTTTTGGATAAATCGAAACCTTTAAGGTTAATAACAGCTGGCGGCGAACGATTTAAGTCTTTGGGATCGGTGTTTCTACCCTTTGAGTTTCAGGATAAATTGATTAACTTAGAAGTTCATGTTGTACCTGGGATTCAAAATTCCCTTATCCTTGGCATGGATTTTTGGCGAAGCTTTGGCCTATTTCCTAACAAATTAGAGTCTGTTTTGATTGTGAACAAGTCTGACGCTCAAGTAATGGAGTTGCAGGCAGTTCCCCTTACACATCTTGTTTCTTATGATCATCTTACAGTCGACCAGAGAGCTACCGCTGACAACATTATTTCTAAATTTACCGATATTTCATACGAGAAGCGGGGTCTCGGTTGCACAAATATTATTTCTCATTCAATTGATACAGGTGATTGCCCCCCTATTCGGCAAAGATTTTATCGCATGTCTCCCGATAAACAAAGAATTTTAATAATGCATCTTGACGACATGCTCTCAGAGGATGTTGTTGAACGATCTGAAAGCCCGTGGTCAAACCCGGTCATTTTGACCCCTAAGAAGAATGGTGAACTGCGTTTCTGTTTGGACAGTCGTAAATTAAATTCCGTTACAAAAAAAGATGCTTATAGCTTACCTTATATTTCGGAAATTTTAGATAATCTGAGAGATGCTAAATACTTGTCTAGTTTAGATTTGTCTAAATCTTTTTAGCAAACATTAATTAAAGAAGAGGACCGTTGCAAAACAGCCTTTTATATTCCTACGCGTGGCACATTTCAATTCAAAAGAATGCCCTTCGGTCTTACGAATGCGCCAGCTACTCAACAACGATTAGTTGATATTTTATTTTATGGTCCAGAATTTGAAAATAAGGTTTTCTGTTTTATCGATGACATAATCTGTATCACGTCCAGCTTCAACGAGCATATTACTCTTTTATTACGCATTCTTGATAAACTAAAAAGCGCTAATTTAACAATTAATCTCGAAAAATGTCAATTTTTTAGAGATAAACTAAAATATTTAGGCTATGTTGTCGACTCTAGTGGATTGCATCCCGATCCGGATAAAGTAAATTCAATGAAAAATTATCCCACTCCTTCTAATAGAAAAGAAGTACGTCGTTTTTTAGGCGCAGCCTCGTGGTACAGGCGTTTTATACCGAATTTTAGCTCTATTGCTGCACCCTTAAATAAGTTAACATCTCAAAGTAAAAACGCACCTCCATTCTGTTGGACGACAGAGGCTAATGAGGCGTTTAATAACCTAAAGAATTGTTTGATTTTCTCCTCGGTGTTGGCTTGTCCTGACCACTCACAACCTTTTGAAATACACTCAGATGCTAGCGATTTTGGACTAGGCGCGATCCTCTGTCAAAGGTTAAATGGTGAGGAAAGAGTCATAGCGCAAATCACTCACTAAGCAAGAAAAAAATTACAGTGCCACAGAGCGCGAAGCCTTGGCTGTTCTATCTGCTATAGAACACTGGCGTTGTTATGTTGAAAATGGTAAAAAGTTTATTGTTTACACAGATCACGCTGCTTTGAAATGGTTCTTGACCTTAAATAACCCTACTGGCCGGTTAGCCAGATGGGGAGTTCGCTTATCTTCCTATAATTTCGAAATACGTCATCGTCGGGGTTCCGATAACGATTTACCTGATTTTCTGTCTCGCTCTTTACCCGTTTCTGCTATTGCTAATGATATAAATATAGATATTAATTCTAATCAGAATTTACCAGTTTCTACTAATGATCCTTGGTATTTAAATATCTATAAAGGCTGTTTAAGTTCTCCGACTTCCTTTGTTAACTATCAAGTAATATACAATAAATTGTATTGTTTTAAAAAAACATTAAACCCTCTCACTAGAGAATTTCAATGGAAAGAGGTTATTCCGTCTGACCAAAGAAATGACATTCTAAGGGAGAATCATTCTTCGCCCACTGCTGGACATCTGGGTATTTTTAAGACATACAAACGTCTCGCACTTAATTACTTTTGGCCTGGTATGTACACCGATGTTGTCAAGTTCGTCAGTTCATGTGAACCTTGTATCACCTATAAACACCAAAATCACCCAAATTTAGGTCTAATGGGAAAACCCAAATCATGTCAAAAGCCCTTTCAGACGATTAGTATTGATTTGATTGGTCCATTGCCTCCCAGCAGGAAACAAAACACTTTTATATTTGTGGTCAGTTGTTGTTTCTCTAAATATTGTTTACTTTTCCCCATTAAACGGGCAACTGCAGAAGTGATAACAAAAATTCTTGAGGAAAATGTATTTTTGGTGCATGGAATTCCATCTACTATTGTTTTGGATAACGGTAAACAATTTATTAGCGCAACCTTTAAAAGTATGTTGTCAAAATATAAAATTCCAAATTTGCATTTTACACCGTTGTATACTCCCCACGTTAACTCAGTTGAAAGTTACAACAAAACCATTATGACAGCTATTTCAACTTTCATAGAATCTGATCATCGAATCTGGGACACTCTAATCACTAAAGTTCAATTCACCCTTAACTGCGCAGTTAGTGAGGTTACTGGTTATTCTCCTAATTTCCTTGTTTTTGGTAGGGAGGTCATAACATGTGGTTCTCAGTATATTGACAAGGAATTTAATTCCGATATGGTACTTGAACCACGGGACGGCTATGCCGAAACTTTAGGCTACTTATCTTCTATTTTCGAGAAGGTACATTCAGCTCTGTTGTCGGCCCACCAACGAAATTGTTCATCTTATAATCTTCGCCGTAAACAGGCAGAATTCAATGTTGGTGATATAGTTTGGCGCAGAACGTTTCTACTTAGTGACAAGGATAAATACTTTAGCAAGAAATTGGCGCCAAAATTTATTAAATACATATAAGATTGCCTCAAAAAAATCACCTCTAGTATACAAACTTAACGACATGGCCGGAAAACCTTTAGGCGAATGGCACATCAAGGATTTAAAGTTGATTAATTACAAAGAATAATAAAAGTATAAAAACAACAATGTAAGACGCATATCTATACAAAGTTATAATTACCTACATAATTATTTGTAAAGGCCAACAATGGTTCTTTTGTTTTCGAGTCGAAGCTCACAAGATAATGCATTGTGTTGTGTTAATGATTTATGTAAACATGCTAACATAAAATGAATAAATGTTTCAGTTATAAATTGTAATAAAGTTTATTACATGTAATATTGTTACAAAGAATCTGTTGTTTATCTAACTATCAGTTATGGCTCAGTGGTTAAAAAGTTGTTGTCGGATCGGTCTGTGGTTCGATTCTCGCATGTGTATTTTCTTTCCGCAAATCTATTTGTTGAAATGCATCTTGATTGGCGTATTGTTTTTCGCCTGGCCTTGTTCTGAAGTTCTGTTGTTATTCTTAATTCTATATAAATTCCATAATCAAATTGTTATTATAGGTACTTTATAAACGATCATGGTTATTAACCGTGCGTCGCGAGCTCGGAACAGTCGAATAGTACCTACCATTTAGATCGTACCTACCTAGTTGTCGTTATGACGCACGCGCGTTCACTCAGCGACGCGCCGATAAATAAATGCCTAACTAATGATTCACCATTGTTTACATTCAAAAGGTGTTTACTGGTCGTGTTGTAGTTATTAATTAGAGGAAAATATTTATTAATTTCTTTCCTTTGACATTGAGCGGTCCGGTTGTGTCTGCGGCTTATATTATTTTTGTTCATCTTTACGAAAAATCTGTTGTTATGCCTAACTATATTCAAAAAGTTTACTTATCTAGTGGCAAAGGCCGAACCCAAGATTTATAAGTCGTAGGGCTAGATCAAGTTTCTTATATCTACAAATCATTATTACCTAATAATTACCCTAAGCGCTTCTCCATAGATTGTTATCTTTAATATTAGGCTATTACACTGGCCTCGGCATTTACATGTAGGTATGTGTGATGAATTATGAATGATGGATGTTTATGTTCAAATTCAGACTGCCGTTGTACGCGTGAAGAATGCAAGCGTGGGTCATTATTATTTAGGTATCCTAATTAACATATAGGGTTGTCACTTGTTCAAGGTACTCATGCCCTTGTTTTCTCTAATTTCAGGGAGTATCTTCAGGGCTGCTACGCCCGTTGGGCTAGGGAATTTTCCTTAGGGAAAATCCCGGCCTAACGGGGGGGGGGGGGGTGTGACGTCACGTCGCGCTCCTGCGCCGCGAGCCTCGCTACGAGTGACGCACAGCAGTGGGCCGCTCCCTCGCCCCCCTCCTCCTCGCCGGCCTTATAAATACCGGGGACACACGAGGCTTCGCCCTTTTTTTGCTCCGGCCAACACCACCGAGTTGAGTACATCATCCAAAGACCTGTGAAGTGCCAACGTCCCCCACGCCCTGGATAATTGTCTCATCTGCTAATTTTAAGTGTCAGCTCTTTTTGTATCGAATCGAATAACTAGAATTATAACGCGAGTTTAAACTTTCCTGGTGATATTTTTTTATTTACTTCCCGTAAGTCAACCTAATTATCTCTCTTTAATTGCTCGGCGAGTGATCGATCCCGGCTACCACATGGAAATCAATCACTCGTGCGACAAATTTTATATTGTCTCGGCAACTTGAGCCGAATTTTCTTTCTTCTTTTATTTCTTCTTTTTCTTGTTCTTCTTCCTCTCTATACATTCCTTAACCTTAGCTTTTACACACCTATATTTGTCCTTCATTTCTTTAACACTATATTCATTCATACCACCACTAGCTCTATTGGTTGCTTCTATTGCTAGGATATCCAGCCATGCCTTTTTCTTTTTCTCAACCATACTTCGAGTTTCATCATCCCACCAGTCAGCTTTCTCACCTTTCTTACTTCTTCTTATACTCAAACCGCATACCTCTTCAGCACAACGTTGGTTTTAAATACCGACCATACATCACTCACACTTTCCTCGTTTACATCACTCCAGATTTTATCCAGCCTTTCACTCGATTGCTGTTTGTACATCTCATTCACGCGCTGATCTTTCAATCTTTCCAATTTTTAGTCAGTAAGAGTCTGACAGTCCCCTTTCGTCTTTTCCCCCAGGGCGGAAGGACTCCGTGAGGATTTTCCAACCCGACACCAAAAAAAAACTCTTTCAACTCATCCCACCCTCTCCTTTCCTATCTCGAACAACACGTGCCGGGTTAAAGTCCCACGCTTAAACAGTTGAGCAGATACCGTCACGTACTAAAAGGTTCGGTACATATTTTTATCTTTGCCGTACCGTAAAGATGTGGAACTCACTGCCAGCTCACGTGTTTCCTTCCACCCTTGATCCTGGGTCCTTTAAGCGGGGCGTGAAAAAGCATCTCTCAAGGCCGTCAAAGTGAGGGCCGTCATGTCACATTGCCTAACCAGCAATTGGGGATGATGGCCTTCCCAATAGGACTTCACTGTCAGCTTACCATCAGGCAGCGTGAAGTAATTTTGATAGGTTCATTTTAATAAAAAAAAAAAAAAGATGCCTGACGCTGATTTTCAACATTATAATAATGTTAAACATTTGTATAGAAACTAACCGTTTTTACTTTGACTTACGCGAACGATATCCTTACTTAATATTATAAATGTGAATATGTGTTTTTTGTCCTTCTTTCAAGTCGTAACGGAGCGATGTTACGATTTAATTTTTGTGTGTGATTATTATGTGAACTAAAGTAACCGACATAGCTCAGCGAATAAGCAAGCTGAAGTGGCAGTGAGCAGGTCATATATGCCGCAGAAACTACTATATAGATCAATGTGTTCTGCAGTACATAATACCTACTGATTTGGATTTGTGATTTGTGATAGTGTGGGTTATAGGAAGCTGAGAGCGATGACTTCGGGTGAAATTCGAGTAAACGATTTTGTGCAAGATGTTATTTATTTCAAGCAAAATGCCGTTATTAAATATAAATTATTTTTTGATCAATTAAAACGTTGATTGAATCAGGCGTTACTTGGCGGAACTCCATTGTAACCTAATGGAAGGAAAGAGGAACCCACCACGCACCCTCGGTTTGACCACCCCAACTATTGCAATAGAAAAAGGTTGACAATACCGAACTCCTCTAAAAGGATAAGGGATATAGGAATGGTATGGGTTCCAGGAAGACACCTGACTTGCAGTATCCCGCTGTATGCGCTGACTATTCTTCGACACGTGTTTCGCCTGTGTCGCTGGAGCGGTCAGGTTCTTGAGTGGCGACCGCGTCTCGGCAAACGTAGTGTAGGACGTGCTGTAGCTAGGTGGGGCGATGCAATTCCTAGGGCAGCGGGCAGGGATTGGAAGAGGAAAGCTGAAGACCGAGCTCATTGGCGCGCCATAGGAGAGGCCTACGTCCAGCAGTGGACTGATATAGGCTGATGAAGATGATGATTATGTGCACGTGATGATTATGTCCCAATATTTGATCCATCCGTACATTTGGGTACTAGAGATACAAAGATATAAGATCCACACAAAGTATGTCTATATATATTTCAAATACTAGGACCAGCCGGCTACTTATTACCGTGAAAACCGTCTTCTACGCGGGCGGAGCCGCGGACGAAATCAAGTGCCGAGGTAAAACAGCGATTCAATATTTGATAGTCGAGTTCATAGTATGATAGTAAATCTTAATGAATATTCATATTCCCCGTTCGCCTAGGAGCTCGTTCCGAGAAACTCTCTGCCTCGGTTCCTAGAAATAATAGTAGACAGACAGTCTTGAAGATATTTTTAATTTGCATATCAGTAATGTGAAGTATGTTATTTTGAAGTTTCCAGTCGAAGAGCGCTGGTTAGATGGATGTAGGATCCTATTCTGTTGAAGACTTTGATGCGCGATTGTAAGAAATCTATTGTTTTGCTTTTTTGACTATAGACTCACGCCTGTATCGCCGAACGGGTAAGCAGAGGTGTAATATTACACCCACATTTTGCCATACATTTTTAGGTACCACGTTATTGCCGTACCGGGCACATTACCAGATTCCGTGCTGCTACTGAGAATTTCCTAATGGAAAAAACCAATAACACTTTGCTCGACCCGGGAATCGAACCTCCCACTCCCACGCGCACATTTATGCCACGGGACCAACGAGGCAGTCAGCTTTTATGTGTGATCGAAGATTCGGATTGAATTATTTTTCGTCCAATAAACAGCTATTATGGATCAATATATATGAGGCGTATATCAGCTATAGGAAAATTTTGACTTTATAAGCAGAATAGCTTAAAGGCAGACAGCGCATCACTACAAACTTTACGTAGCTATTCTTCGAAATGATGTAAGACAGCGCTAGCCTAGTGGATATACCAGCTGACTGCTATGCAGAAAGTATCGGGTTTGAATCCATGGCGCGCAATACTGTACAAACTCATAGGTTTATTCAATTTTTATATTATATCGCTTACCTCGTGCACAGAGAGCACGTTAAACTGCACATTGTCTAGTCAACAAGTTCAAAATCGTGTTAAGTATAGATAAAGCTCCCAAACTAATTCATTAAATTCGGAATTTATTTCTTATGATATAGTATTGTTATTGTAGTGTTGCGAAATTAAACCTATATTTTCTTATTTATGTTTAATTTCGTAACACGTGTATGTTTGTACATCTCTTCTGTCTGTTAACTTGATGTTTAATTGTTTCAATGTATGCACATGTGTTGAGTTGCAATCTAGATCGAAACATAAGCTTTGATTGTTTTTAATTTATAATAAGATTGTAATTTGTTTTGTGCAATTTAAAAATAAATAAATAAGTAAATTACGTCTAGAAAAAGGTTTTCAAGGAATAATTAGCACGTAAAAATTATAATTATTACTACTGAAAGAAAACATATTTACTGATCATTAGATCAGATGTGAATGCGGCTCAAAATCGGCCTGTGTGGAGAACCTTGGGGGAGGCCTATGTCCAGCAGTGGACGTCTCTAGGCTGACATGATCAGTGTATAAAATTTTTACCTTACACCGATGTGCTGGTAGAAAAACGGCCACCACTAAACATGAGTATAAAAAGAAAACACTTAAGCACTCCATTCATCGGCTATGACTATCAATTTCGATTCAACTTGACTACTCATTGAAAACCTTTGCCTTACATTTAACATAAAGAAGAATAAAGAATTCGTTTTTCCATAAAGCGAAGGCTTTTTGTCACTGGCAGAAAAAAGTAATCGAAAATTGGTAGCGATTTTTCTCTACTTATATTGTAAATGAAAATTCGTGTAAATCTTATCTTATACTAATATTGTTTGGTTGAACACGCTAATCTCAGGAACTATTGGTCCGATTCGAAAAATTATTTCAGTGTTAGATAGCCCATTTATCGAGGAAGGCTATAGGCTATATAACATCACGCTGTGAGGGACGGGAGCAGAGCAGTAGCCTTAAATAATGCGGGTGTAACCGCGGGCATCCTCTAATGTTTTTATATTCCTCTTTACCCCAAAAATGTTACCTACCATATAAATGGAATACGTATACGGTGGACGAATATAAGGATACATCTTGGAGTACAGCCTTACAAGTTAGGAGGAGAGTTTTACAAGGTAGTAGAGCCTTGCTGATTTCAGCATGAATGGACCGGCTCGACCGGGGAAGCACTACCCAGAAACTCGACGTAAAGTAACTGTACCTAAACTGTTGCGTTTCGTTCGGTGAGTGAGAGTGCCGGAGACCTATCCTCTATTCCTTCTCCCTCATCCCACTCCTTATCCTATCCCTTTTCCCAACCCCAAGGAGGACAACGCACTTGTGACTCCTGTGGTGTTGCTTGTGTCCATGGGCGGCGGTAATTGCTTACCATCAGGCGATCCGTCTGCTCGTTTGCCGCCTATTACTATAAAAAAAGTAAAAAACGTTGATGGGGTTGAAATAGAGAGTGAAACCATGGAGAAACTATGTAGAGACAAAAATTAGTTCTAACTTGGTATATAATTTACGAAGATAAATTAAGAAATCAAACGAAGTTATATCTACCTGTCTACACCTTGCTGACATTGGGTTGTAGTAGTGTGAGAGAGAGAAAGTTAGTAATGGAAACTCAGAGGCCTAATTCTCGTATTTTTATGTGACACTAGAGGACGCCAGCAGCTACGCCAATTTTTTTTTTTAAATTTACCCGTTTTGGCCGATCCCGTGGGAATTTCGGGAAATCCCTTCTTAGTGCACCCCTACGGTCCCCAAGGAACATACATGCTAAATTTCAGCTTCCTGCGCCTAATAGTTTCGGCTGTAGCGTATCTGTCAGTCAGTAAGTAACGCAAGGGTTTTATATATTAAGATTATTGAGATTGAAATTATATTTTGAATGTCATATAAAAATATAAGCGGTATTCTGATAACCTAATGTCATTATCGTATAATTTGAATTAAACAGTTCGTCGTTGACACATATTTTGAAACTTGTTTCAATTACGATCTCGTTACTATTTCATTCAAATATCAGATAATTTAGAAGAATACGCTTTTGTGACGTAATGTCACATCCCTATTTCCTATATAAAATTGCCGACTTGCATTATGCCGATTGACGTCAATAGCTTAGTGCAATTCAGCAATATTTTTCCTATAAAAGCCGGTGTCTTTAAGTAAAACGCGCTAGTTATTATTCTAGTGCAGTTGTAATTTTGGTCATTAGGACCAATACCCAACTTGTTGGTGTTCTGCTAAACCTAGAATAATAATTTCGGGTCAGCCTGTCCTTCGCAGGACAGTCGTGCTGAAATCTAAGTTCGCGACCAAGTTTGTGAGTGTAGTCCAAGTACTACTTAACTGTGTGATTGACCTTGTGTAGAATTTTGGTAACTTTGTATTAAAGTAAATAAACGTTGTGTGACCTTCAGTGCTGTTTTTTTTATAAGTGCTGAGTCGCCCGATCTAACATTTGGTGTCAGAAGTGGGATTTTGTAAAGTCCTCTGGTCCGCCTGCTCTACACATCGCCTGGTTTAGGCCCACGAATTTGGGCTACTAGGAAGGTCACCGCTGTCTTCGCTGTATCCGCCGTCTCGCTGTCCGCGAGGTGCGATACTCTCCAAGGTCACCCGAATTTGGATAGCATCTACGACGTGTCGCCGTGCCCAACGTGCCTGAGGGTTTACGGCCCAGCACCGAGCACGTATTCACGCCGTCCATACACTCAACGCCGACCCGAAAAGCCAAATCTACGACGCTGCAAATTCCTTCGCCACATCGTCGCCGCCGCTTCGGTAACCCGACGCGCCGCCGCTTCAATGTCATCGTGTGAACTACTACTAATACTGTGAGTGTTTTGCCCGTTTATAATACATTATTTTAACTTGTGTTATTCACGTAAGTTTGCGATTGGATTATTGTTATTTTCTCTTTATTCTTACCATATCCTACTATTTCTCTCGCGTTTTTTTTCTATATCTTTCTCCTAATAAACAGTCAAAATGGTTAACGAGAGTGCCAAACTTGAAAAGAAAGCCGTACTAGGTTCAAGTTCGCAGTGCACAAACGTAGAGGAGTTAAGCTTTTCTGTTCTAACGAAATTCATTAAAAGTTTTGACGGTGATAGAAATAAATTATCGCCATTTATTAGAAATTGCGAAAATGCCCTCAATTTAGCCACTACGTCGCAACAAAATATTTTATTAAAATATATTATTTCCCAATTAGAAGGCAAAGCCGAGTCTGCCTGTTCCCTAAAAATCTTTGATAATTGGTCAGAGCTGAAACAGTTTCTAAAACTAACTTTTGGTGAAACTAAACATAGAGACCATCTATTATTAGACCTCCAAAGTTGCAAAATTAAAGCGAATGAAACCATATCTCAATTTAGCTTACGAGTAGAGACATATTTAACTCGTTTACAAACGGACATTATGCACTCTACTAGGGATACTTGCGAGATTAAAGGGCGTATCGCTAGTACCAAGGACATGGCGTTACACGCATTTCTATTAGGATTGCCTAGCAATATCTCGAATATTCTAAGGTGTCGCAATCCCTCTACCTTGCAGGAGGCTATTAACCTGGCTATACAAGAGGAAAAATTACAGAATTACATTCAGTCTACACCGAATGCTTATAAGCCTGCCGAATCCAAACCAAAATGTAAGGTGTGCGGTAAAATAGGTCATACAGACAAAACTTGTTTCAAAAACCGCCAGCGTCCTATTAATGCCATTCCTCCCAATCTCTCTCAGCCATCTACCTCGTTATTCTGTCGCTATTGCAAAAATCCTGGCCATGATATTTGGCATTGTAAAAAACGCGAATTTAATAATAATAATCAAAAAACCGCTTCTCCTATGCCAAGGCAGGTACATAACCTCACAGAGCTAAATAATACAGATCATTTTAACTATTCTAATTCGTATAATTCTGATTCTTGTAACGATTCTAATAATGCTATTTCCAGTTCACATGATCACGATAATTTAAACTAAATATGGTTCCGGTCCCGCGTCGTACGGAATCGTCAACTCAAACCGACGCTAACGATTTTCTAGTTCCATTTAGGCAATGTAATTCTAATTTTATTAAGCCTAGTTATTTTAATACTAATTCCACTAATTCTTCTAATTCTAATGTATTTCATGTTACACGACAGGGTAACCAGCCCCAAAAAGGAAACATGAGTAATTCTATTTCATGTACAACTCAACCGCAGTTGTTGAGGCATAATAATATTTTTACATCTCGAGCTATTAAGCCGAGTTCTACTATTTCCTATGCATCTCAACCAAAGCAGTTGAGTCCTGAATGTAATTATATTACTAAATCATTTACATCTCAGTTGCCCAAAACGGAGCTCAGTCCTACTATTCCTAATACTAATTCCTTGCCTCAGTTACCCAATGCGGAACTGAATTTTACTAAATCTAATTCTAGTTCTTACAATAATACAAACTCTAATAAGAATTTACCTTGTAAAAATGAACTTCAAATTCCAGTTTTTGAAATTAGTTATAATAAAAGGGTACATTTACCCCATGTTTACATTAAATCTAAGTATTCCAATAGAATGCTAGTCCTATTAATTGATTCTGGAGCTGGCATATCCCTTATAAAGAAATCTTCATTGCATTTCCAGCCCACACTAATTCCTGAAATCATTCAATTCAAAGGAATTGATAAGAATGCAGAACTTTCCAAAAGCCTTGGTCATTTTCAATTAGATTTTATATGTAATGATAATAACACTGTTTTAGGAAAATTCCACTTAATATCAGACTGTGTTGACATAGAATTTGACGGTATAATCGGTAGCGATTACCTCAACTCAAATAATTGTAGCATTAATTTTATTATGAACATAAAATCCTTGACATAAAAGGATATTTATTTCAAATTTATTTTACTAAACCTGAATATGACATTCCAGCACGTTCTGAAATGATCATAGAATGTAACGTCCTAAACCCTGAAACAAATATTGGGTATATAAATAAAACTGAAATCCAGAAAGGTGTATTCCTATCAAGTTGTCTAGTTACTTTAAAAGAAAATAATCATGTTAATGTTTCAGTCCTAAATACCAATGATAAAAGTGTTACTATCAAACATCTCAATGTCGAATTAATTCCTTGTGACCTCCAAGATGATTTCTCGCATTCTATCAATTCAATTAACTCTTCTAGTTCCAATTCAAATAGTAATAAAAATATTTCGAATAGGTGTGAACAAATCCGCAAACAAATACGGACTTCACATCTCAATTCTGAAGAAGCTGATGCTTTACTTAGTTTATGTTATGAATATTCTGATTTATTCTATTTAGATGGAGACCCCCTAACTTGTACTAATACCTTAGAGCATAAAATAAAAACCACTAGTTCTCAGCCTATTCATGTAAAAACGTATAGATATCCTGAATGCCATAAGGATGAAGTTAATAAACAAGTAAAGAAAATGCTTGAACAAGGCATAATAAGACCCTCTGATTCTCCCTGGTCTTCTCCCATTTGGGTTGTCCCCAAAAAGCAAGATGCTTCTGGTCAAAAGAAATGGCGTATTGTTGTGGATTATAGGAAGCTCAACGACATTACTGTCGGAGATGCCTATCCTATTCCTAACATTACAGACATCTTAGACCAGTTAGGCCACAGTAAATATTTCAGTACATTAGACCTGGTGTCAGGTTTCCATCAAATTTGTATGAGTGCGGAGGATGCACCCAAAACTGCGTTTTCAGTACCTAATGGTCACTTTGAATATACTCGAATGCCTTTCGGTTTAAAAAATGCGCCTGCTACATTCCAAAGACTAATGAATACTGTTCTCTCTGGTCTTCAAGGTCTCCATTGCTTCATTTATTTGGATGACATTATCTGCTATTCGCACTCCCTGATCTCGCATACTGATAAGCTTAGACTAATATTCGAAGCTCTTAGAAAGCACAATCTCAAATTGCAGCCTGACAAGTGCGAATTTTTAAGGAAAGAAGTCGCATATCTAGGTCATATCATTACAGACAAGGGTGTATCGCCTAATCCCGACAAAGTCAAGGCTGTTACAAATTATCCTACACCTAGGACCCCTAAAGAGATAAAATCTTTTCTAGGGCTAATAGGTTACTATAGGAAGTTCATAAAAGATTTTTCTAAAATTACTAAGCCCCTAACATCATTACTTCGTAAAGACGCTGTATTCAATTGGTCACAAGATCAAGAAAACGCTTTTAATACTCTTAAATCTATGCTAACAAGTGCTCCCATTCTTCAATATCCTGACTTCTCCAAGGACTTCATTCTTACTACTGACGCTTCGAATTATGCCTTAGGCGCAATACTATCCCAAGAAGAGATAGGCAAGGATCTCCCCATCGCATATGCTTCCCGGACTCTTAATAGAGCCGAAGGAAATTACAGCACCACAGAAAAGGAACTTCTAGCAATTTTATTTGGCGTTAAAACCTTCAGACCCTATCTATATGGCCGCAAATTCAAGATCGTCACCGATCATCGTCCTCTTGTTTGGTTGTTTAACTGTAAAGATCCTAGTAGTAAACTAGTCCGATGGCGCCTAAAATTGGAAGAATATGACTATGAAATTATTTATAAATCTGGTAAAACAAATTTAAATGCTGATGCCCTATCTCGTCCTCCCATATATAATATTAATGATGTAGACCTTAATAATAATCTTACATACAATGATTTCCTTAGATCTCGCTCTAATCCTACTAATTTTAATACCGAAATTTGTGATTATAATCAAAATTTATTAAAAACCTCATGTTCCGCCATAGCTTATCCAACCTCAATCGATTTAGATCCTTCTAATCCTTATTGCGAGGAAATTCTTGACCTTTTAGATGATAAAGAAGCTTTTGTAAACGCCGAAAAGGAATTATATTCTATTAAAACTACCAATTCCAACAATAAATTATTTTTTCATATGTTCACTAAAGTCCATCATTACGATACTTGCACTTATAGAGAAATATATAGAATTCTTAACAATCTTCGTAATGAACTAATTGTCTTTCATCCCGATGTAAAAGAAATTTCTATGTCTGATTTTTCTAATCCGTTTGATAATCTTCAGTACATTATTATATACGAAATGATTTGCTTTCTATTTAAGAATACAGGAATTAAAATTAATATTTATCATAATAAAATAATTTATCCTAAGCCTAACGAAATTCCTACTATATTAAAAGATAATCACGATTCACCTATCGGTGGACATATTGGTTCCACGCGATTGTATAATAAGCTAAAAGACTCATATTATTGGAAGGGCATGAAAAGGGACATAGAAGCTTATGTTCAACGTTGCCCTCAATGTCAACAAAATAAAGCTTTACGTGCTTGTAATAAAGCTCCTATGAAAATCACTTCTACTTCTCATGAACCTCTTCAAAGAATATTTACTGATATAGTTGGCCCTTTACCCGAATCTGGTTCTGAAAAATTTAAATATATAGTCACCTTCCAAGATGACTTAACCAAGTATTCTATGGCTTATCCTATTACTAATTCTACAGCTGAACAAACAGCTGACTGCCTTGTCAAATTTATCAGTCATTTCGGTATTCCTAAAACTCTTCTCTCTGATCAAGGTGTCCACTTTATAGCCGAGGTATATAAACAAATAACAACATTATTCAAAATAAAACATCTCTTTTCTACCCCTTACCACCCTCAAACGAATGGCGCTCTTGAAAGAAGCCATGCAACCTTAAAAGAATATTTGAAGTCATATGTAAATGACAGTCAAGACGATTGGCATAAATATCTTCCTACTGCTCTTGTATCCTACAATTCAACTGTCCATTCCTCTACTAATTTCACACCTCACGAATTACTATTCGGTTGCAAACCGTATCTTCCTAGTTCTATCTATGACATTGACCCCACGGTTACGTATCCCGACTATATTAAGATACTAAAACAAAGATTAATAAATACTCGAAATATAGCCAGAGATAATATCCTGCGTAGCAAGGAAAATTCTAAAAGATATTACGATAAACATACTCGTAGTATGTCTTACAATATTGGAGATATGGTATACGTAAAACACCATCATAGATTGCGTAAAGCTCTCTCTAGTGTATGGAAAGGTCCATACAAAATAATACAAGTCCATGATAATAATAATGTAACCTTGTTAATAAATCGTAGACATGTTAGATATCACTTTGACGAAATTAAATTAGCACATGGTGATTCTATTCCAGGGCCATCGCGCCAGGACTCCTCGCCAGATCAAACATGACTACTCCAATCGTTGATAGCCCCGGTCTCTTCTATGATCCAATCGGTATTTTAAGATACTATAATAATTATTGGAATATTGTTACATTTTCTGACTTATCTTATATAGAGCCCCATATGAATACCCTTCAAAGAATTCTAGAGACTTGTAAGCAAATTTGTACCACTCACCAATCTACTAAGGTTAAAACCGATTGTTGGAATGTTCTAAGTCCTTTAGAAAGCTTATTTCTTAATGTTCAAAATAACTATATGTCTCTATCTCATTTAACTAATTCTAATAATACTCGCAAAGTTAAAAGATCTGCTTGGTTTGGTATAGGTGGTCCAATTTTAAAACAACTCTTTGGCTCACTTGATGAAGATGATGCTAAAACTTTTACTGATGCTATTAATTCGGTTCAAGATGATCAAAGACACTTAGCTACCATAATGAAAGAAAATATTCACATAATGACTTCTACTATCTCATCATTTAATAGTACTATTTCTAAACTTAATGAAAATGAATATGTTCTCAATAATAATATACAAAATTTACGCAATATTTTAGACACTGTTTCACAGAATGCCAATAAATTGGAAGTTATGTCTCATCTGTCCATGACTTTTAGCGCATTAGAAAGTTCTCTAATGATCCTCAATTTCAGTTTAAAAGACCTTATCGATGCTATTCTATTTGGGAAACAAAACATAGTTCACCCTTCAGTGTTAAGTCCAACACAATTGTACAATGAACTAAGTTCTAAAAATAATGATATTATTTTAAGTTTACCCTTACATTTAACATTAGATAATATTCATGCAATTATAGATTTTGCTGAAATATCATCTTTTATTAGTAATAATAAGCTAATATTCGCTATTAAAATTCCCTTACTTATATCTTTCGTAGATTACAATCTATACCATGTGTATTCGCTACCGACTCCTCATGATATTCGTAGCCCTAACACTTTCGCATTGATCAATCCATCCGCAAAGTTTTTAGCATTGACACAAGATAAATTAATGTATTCCGTGTTCCAAGATCTAAGTGAGTGTAAAGTTATAAACAACAACTACTACTTGTGTAAACTCGGAAATATCGAATCTAGTGTTGCAAATCCAATCTGTGAAGTGACGGTTTTAAGTGATCACGTGAAAGGTATCCCGGAGTCGTGTAATTATAAGATTATTATAGGCGAAGTAGATATTTGGCAAAAACTTAGTAATAATAGATGGATATATGTCCAGTCCGATATCGCTAAGATATCTATTAATTGTAATGGTAATTTAGAAGATTATGATATTGTTGGTACAGGTATTTTGAAATTACCTAAATATTGTAAAGCCTATCATAAATTACTTCAGTTTATTCCGACTCAAGAATTTGAAACCAAAATTTATGTACCGCATCCTAATTTTAATATAATTAATGATGATTGTTGTTCTACAAGCAAATTGAATAATAGTATTCCATATCTAACTCCTATTAAATTGTCTCATATAAATTTAGATTCTCTGCAGTATGCTTCTCATAGACTAGATCAATTTAATGACGATTTAACGAAAATTGAAAACCAACCATATCATATCAAATATAGTTATTATTTTAGCATTATGACTACTGCACTTTCTGTTTCTGTATTTGCATATATCTCATATAAGCTCTACAAATGTTTCTGTTGTAAACGAAGAAATAGTGATAGTACATCTTGCTGTGTTAAAATTATCAATACTTGTATGACAAAACCTAATACAAATATTCGTACTAGATCCAGCATTGAAATGCCTAATATTGAATACGATACAGAAAATTTAGACTCAAACAGTTCACCGAGACGAAATCTCGAGTTTTAATTATAAAACTATTTGTATTATTTCTTCATTTCAGCCCTATTTACTTTGTTACTACTTAAGGTTTAAGTACACTTAAACTTAGATTTATAAAATAAATATTAAAGATGTTGTATTGCCAATTATCTTATTTTATACAATCTATTTTCAATTTCATTTTTGTATCCTTATTTAAATTTGTGTAATTCAGTGTATTACAATTTGTATTGTTAATAATGATTTAATTTTAATTATTTTCCTGGATTATACTCACATCCTTTTTCTATTTTCCGGATGTTCCGTTCTAAAGGGGGGAGGTGTCACATCCCTATTTCCTATATAAAATTGCCGACTTGCATTATGCCGATTGACGTCAATAGCTTAGTGCAATTCAGCAATATTTTTCCTATAAAAGCCGGTGTCTTTAAGTAAAACGCGCTAGTTATTATTCTAGTGCAGTTGTAATTTTGGTCATTAGGACCAATACCCAACTTGTTGGTGTTCTGCTAAACCTAGAATAATAATTTCGGGTCAGCCTGTCCTTCGCAGGACAGTCGTGCTGAAATCTAAGTTCGCGACCAAGTTTGTGAGTGTAGTCCAAGTACTACTTAACTGTGTGATTGACCTTGTGTAGAATTTTGGTAACTTTGTATTAAAGTAAATAAACGTTGTGTGACCTTCAGTGCTGTTTTTTTTATAAGTGCTGAGTCGCCCGATCTAACAGTAAGTATGACACTGACATTATATCGAAACTGTATTTATTTAGGAGAATTGGGCCCCTGTTTTCCTTTACATTTCTCTTCTAAATTAAAAACACTTTACAAAAAGCGATCTAAATTTGTTTTTCTTATTACTAGCCTATATTTTTTACAAGCTATCTCGTGAATCCTAGTTTATCAGTTAAAAAAAAAACAAAAGAAATGGATTTTGAATAAAAACACATTGACGTAGAAATTTTATCGTGCGATCGTCAAAAGATTTAAAAATAGAGTAAATAAATATGAGAGCTATCAATAACGACAAATAAAAAATATAAAACTGTGTAGTAAGCGATAGTATGCTTTTCACGCAAGTAAAATGGCGGGACGAAAGACACGCGACAGTATGGCGCCGGGGATCACAGACTGCATGGTGTTGGCTTGTTTAGGAAGATGTGGGTTGGAAGAATACAAGAGGGAATGATGCATGAGTTTATGAGCTTTCATCTATTTGTATATATACAACTAGATGAGCCCTCGGTTACGACCGCGTTATTTAAGGCTACTGTTTCGCTCCCGTGGCTCATAGCATGGGCGTCGCCGAGGAGGGGCAAGTGGGGGGCAGTTGCCCCCCTAGAGATCCAAAAATCCCTAAAATGTATATTTTTTCAATACTTTTCTCATTTTCCATATCAAGTTGCTAATAGCGTGATGTTATATAGCCTTTCTCGATAAATGGGCTATCTAACACTGAAATAATTTTTCATATCGGACCAGTAGTTCCTGAGATTAGCGCGTTCAAGCAACCAAACAAACAAAACCTTCAGCTTTATATATTAGTTTTAGATTCTTGCGATACTGAGTGACTGACAGCCAACGCACAGCCGAAACTATATATGTAGCGCAATAAGCTGAAATTTGGCATACATGTTCCTTGGGGACGGTAGGGGTGCACAAAGAAGGGACTTCCCAAAATACCCACGGAATTGGGCAGAAATGGTTAGGTACATTAAAATCAAATGTACAGGCGTAGCCGCGGGTACCTTCTAGTCAGTTTATATGATACTAGACGATGCCCGCGGTTACACCCGCGTTATTTTAGGCTACTGCTCTGCTCCCGTCGCTCATAGCGTGATGTTATAGCCTTCCTCGATAAATGGGCTATTTAACACTGAATTTTTTTTCAAATGGGACCAGCGGTTCCTGAGATTAGCGCGTTCAACCAAACAAACAAACAAACTATTCAGCTTTATATATTAGTATAAGATTAGCAATGTGCCCTATACACTGCCACCACAGCTCATCTACGTGGAAAACTCTACCGTCGTCTTTCGCTTTTAATGTAATTTGTATGGTTTAATTATGGAGTGGAGGCAAGTATTTTTTATGAATAACGCTAAATATTTCAATTGGCAATAAGTCAAATTAAAACTCTATTTTTTAACAAACTTATCTAATTCATCGTGCCAGCGCTACCCCGGTTGTGTTTATGAGTTTTCGTCTGGGTGTCCACACACTGGTTTAACAAGTTAAATCATAATCGGCCCTGTATATAAACTGTCCCACAGCTGGACACAGACAGAGTTCTAGCTAAGAAAAGGTTGAGGCCTTATTCCACCACGCTGGCTAAGGCTTGGCAAACTTCAGATGTCTTTCGAGAACATTAGGTTGATATTAGCTTATGTGACTATTAATGCTGTATTTGTAATATGTATGAAAAGAGTGATGATTTTGGATGAAGTGCGTGAGGTTCGTAAGCATAGAAGCAAGTGGCATTCTATAGTCTCTGCCGTCCCCGACGGGCAAAAGGCGTGAGTATATGTCATCATCATCATCATCAGCCTTTAACAGTCCACTGCAGGACTAGGTCTCTCCTTTGAAAGGAGGAATTGGCCTACTATACCACGCTGGCCAAACGGGTTGGTATAGGGTTTTTATCAAGTTTTCCTTCTCTTACAGTGCTGTTCTCTGCATAATATGCTGCCTCTGTCGGCTCTTACGACACCCATGGGATGATATGGGGTGGTGACATTCCCTATGCTTAATCCGTCACCACACGGACGGGATATGTATGTAATGCCATATTTTTGATCTATCTAGAAATTCGCAGACTATACCATATCTTTAGCCTTAAAACTCCACAATTGTACAATGTACATATAGCACGAAACGCAGCGCAGCTATTTAGTAACATTGTTATTAAAATGGAAAGAATCACGAATACAGAATCCAATTTAAACTCAAAAGGAAAAATGAATGAAAATTTTAATTTGATTTTAAACTCAGCGCGCTTGCTTTATAATTTAAACTTAAATTCGTCGATTTGAAGTAAAAAGTAAGTCTTAAGTTAAACGTAACAGTTTAAATACATAATGTGCCGATGAGTTCGAGATTTATCTAATTATTTCACATCAATTAAGAGACTGCCTCGTTGGTCTCGCGGCATAAATGTGCGCGTGGGATTGGGAGGTCTCGGGTTCGATTCCCGGGTCGGGCAAAGTGTTATTGGGTTTTTCCGTAAGGAAATGCTCAGTAACAGCACGGAGTCTGGTAATGTGCCCGGTACGGCAATAGGCTCGCCCCCTTTTACGTGGGACCTAAAACTTCATGGCGAAATGTGGGTGTAATAGTACACCTCTGCCTACTCCTTCGGGGATACAGGTGTAAGTCTATAAAAAAAACAATTAAGAGTCTGTACATGTGAGAATTAATAATTATTGTAAAATCGTTGGTTGAAGACAGTTCGTAGCACTTTTTTTGACTCAATATTCGTTTAAGTTTGAACTTAATCACCGTTTCAATCTCACTACACTCCCGACTATATGACCAATTCAACTGTTACATCGTCCCGTCAGTAAAAATAATCATCGATTTGACACAAAGAAAATGTTCACAAACACACATTTCACATTGTTATTTACTAGCTAGGCCTCTACTCAGCATCCATGTCTCATAGCGTGATGTCACATAACCTATAGCCTTCCCCGATGAACATACTATCCAATACTAAAAGAGTTATTCACATGAAATAAGTAGTTTTAGAGATAAGTGCGTTCAACTAACCAAACAAACACACTCTTCTGTTTTCACCCGACTACGGCGAAGCCACAAGGAAGGGTAATGACTTTTTTGTCAATGTTAATATAGATATTAAGGCACATTGGCGAATTAGGCTTAAATACAAGCAAATTTTAAAAATAATGTGACTTTGTTATCAATGTGTTTTATTTTTTATTTTAGTTATAGTCTCACGCTTTTATCCCCGAAGGGATAGGCAGAGGTGTAAATATTACATCCACATTTCGCCGTGAATTTTTAGGTCCCACGTAATAGGGGGCGACCCTGTTGCCGTACCGGGCACATCACCAGACTCCGTGCTGCTACTGAGTATTCGGAAAAACCCAGTAACACTTTTTCCCGACCCGGGAATCGAACCCGGGACCTCCGATCAGCAGTCGCATACGCTATCCACTGGACCACGGAGGCAGTTTTTTCAGTGTTATCAATGTGTATATCAATAATATTAGATACTAGAGCTCCGTCCGCTTGGATAAAATGTAGCATATTGTGTTATTTTATGATGCATAATTGCATATTTGAAAAGCTACGTAAATTTTCATCAAAATCGATTCTGTTGAAATTGTGTGAAATAATATGTACCAGTTTATTTATTTACAAATAAGTATATATATGACTAGCTGTCCCGGCGAACTCCGTATCGCCTTTTTAATGTATTTACATTTCATATTAATTTTTAACTCTTTTCCAACTTATTCAGAACAAAGTTACCAAGAACATCATTGTAAGGAGATGAGCAGGTGGTATATGAGTGATATGGTTAGATCACTGATCTAGGGATATGATAAAATTACTAATACTATTAAATACTATGGCTATTAAATAATTAAATCAAGTGCAAGTCTGACTCGTCCATGAAGGGTTCCGTAGGAGAGGTATCCACTGAACATAGCCATTATCTGCATCGAACATCAAATACCACTACCACTTTTTCACCACCAATAATAACTTTTTTTATATTATTATATTTCCCATCCGCCATCTTTGATTTCCCATCCACCATCTTGAATCACGAAACAGATATTGTATTTGCATTCCCGATCCCTTTTAACATCGCAGACGATACCGATATTGATTTTTTAAAACTTTCCCATCCGCCATCTTTGATTTCCAATCCGCCATCTTGAATCACGAAATAGATATTGTTTTTGGATTCCCCATCCCTTTTAACATCGGAGACGATACCCATATTGATTTTTTAAATTTTTCGCATCCGCCATCTTTGATTTCCCATCCGCCATCTTGAATCACGAAATAGATGTTGTATTGGGATTCCCCATGCCTTTAAACATCGGAGACGATACCTACCCATATTAATTTAAAAAAAAACCCATCCGCCATCTTTGATCACGAAATAGATGTTGTATTTTTATTCTCCACCCCTTAAAATATCGGAGACGATAGCCATATGGATTTTTTATTTTTTTTCCATCCGCCATCTTTTATTTCCCATCCACCATCTTGAATCACGAAACAGATGTATTTGCATTCCCCATCCCTTTTAACATCGCAGACGATACCAATATTGATTTTTTAAATTTTTCCCATCCGCCATCTTGAATCACTAAATAGATGTTGTATTTGGATTCCCCATCCCTTTAAACATCGGAGACGATACCCATATTGATTTTAAAAAAAACCCATCCGCCATCTTTGATCACGAAATAGATGTTGTATTTGGATTCTCCACCCCTTAAAATATCGAAGACGATAGCCATATTGATTTTTTAATTTTTTCCCATCCGCCATCTTTGATTTCCCATCCACCGTCTTGAATCACGAAACAGATGTTGTATTTGCATTCCCCTACCCTTTTAACATCGCAGACGATACCAATATTGATTTTTTTAAACTTTCCCATCCGCCATCTTTGATTGCCCATCCGCCATCTTTGATCATGAAATAGATGTTGGATTTGTATTCACCATCCCTTTATATATTGGAGACGATACTCATATCGACTTTAAAAAAAAATACCATCCGCCATCTTTGATTTCCTATCCGCCATCTTTGATCACGAAATAGATGTTGTATTTGGATTCACCATCCCTTAAATCATCAGAGACGATACACATATTGATTTTTAAAATTTTTCCCATCAGCCATCTTTGATTTCCCATCCGCCATCTTGAATCACGAAATAGATGTTGTATTTGGATTCCCCATCCCATTAAACATCGGAGACGATACCCATATAGATTTAAAAAAAAAAAAACCCATCCGCCATCTTTGATCACGAAATAGATGTTGTATTTGGATTCTCCATCCCTTTTAACATCGCAGACGATACCAATATTGTTTTTTTTTAATTTTCCCATCCGCCATCTTTGATTTCCCATCCGCCATCTTTGATCACGAAATAGATGTTATATTTCGATTCCCCACCCCTTAAAATATCGAAGGCGATACCCATATTGATTTTTAAAATTTTCCCATCCGCCATCTTTGATTTCCCGTCCGCCATCTTGGATCACTAAATAAATTTCATACTATTAATCAGTGTCCTGAAAATGCCGAAAACGATACCCATATAGATTGTATCCTATTCATTTAGCCTTTTTTTGCCTTTGACCCAACCCTCCCCCTTCTCATCTGACCATCTTATTATTTTTGTCTGGCCCCTATAAGTTGTGGCGATATTTTAGATAGCGTATAGCCTTTCGGAATAATTGGGCTATCATAGGCAATAATAATTTTTGAAATCCGACTGCTAGTTCCTGAGATTAGCCGACATTATCTTTTAGCCTTTTAAGCCTTTCGCCCGGCCCCAAAGGGTCGAAGCGTTATGTTATATAGCCTATAGCCTTCCGGAATAACAGGGCTATCGTATACAAAAAGATTTTTTGAGATCCGACCGGTAGTTCCTGAGATTAGCGCGTTCAAACAAACAAACAAACAAACAAATAAACAAACAAACAAACAAACTCTTCCGCTTTATTATATTAGTATAGATTATCTGGTGCCTAGTACCCATAGTACAAGCTTTACTTAATTTGGGATTAGATAGTGTCGTGTGTATGTAGGTCAAATTAATATATTATTATAAGGTAAATTATATTTTTGCACATTATACTCTTAACATTTTTGTCCGTGTGGTGACGGATTAAGAACACGGAATGTCACCACCCCATATTATCCCATGGGTGTCGTAAGAGCCGACAGAGGGAGCATATTATGCAGAGAACAGCACTGTAAGAGAAGGAAAACTTGATACAAACCCTATACCAACCCGTTTGGCCAGCGAGGTATAGTAGGCCAATTCCTCCTTTCAAAGGTAAGGCCTAGTCCAGCAGTGGACTGTTAAAGGCTGATGATGATGAAATTATATTTTCCATCCAGACATCCATCTTCACTGGCTTTCGCGTTTATGTTGTAGTCGATTTCATAGATTATATATTAAACATTGAACAGAGAAATCATCATCAGCCCTTTAAATTGTCCCACTGCTGGCCACGGGCCTCTTCTCACTATGAGTAGGGTGAGGCCATAGTCCACCACGCTGTCCAAGTGCGGGTTGGCAGACTTCACATGTCTTTCGAGAACATTATGGAGAACTCTTAGACATGCAGGTTTCCTCACGATGTTTTCCTTCGCCGATAAGCAAGCGATAATTAACAATTTAATACGCACTTAACTTCAAAAAGTCATTGGTGCGTGCCGTGCAGCATAGAGAAATATACAAGTTATATTTTACCTAAACTAAGAAGCTTTATTTATAAAACAACACAACCTTATACATTGTGAACTTGTCTATTAAGAGAGCTAAATAAAAATTAAATTAAAAAATGTACTAGGTAATACTTAGTTCTCTAATGATATAAAAATATATTTTAAAGACATCCCTGCCCTAGATTGTTGACCTATCATAGCGGATTTTACAAACAAAAACGAAGTAAGGCTAAGACCTGTTTTAAAAAACAGATAATTTTTATAATATAATTATTTAACTGGGGGAATAAACCCACAAAACTCGGTGCGGTGTAGAGTCTTAAACAAACTTGAATAAATCACAACTAAAACATAATTAAAGTTCGTAAAAAATGAAATAGTGCTGCGCTTTCACTTTTCATTTCATTAAATTAACCACTCAAAAAATATAAAACGAAAATTTCATAAAACGAATCAAATAGATCCGTATTCGAAAATTCGCTGATTTCGTTTACATTTAATCCATTGTGCACACCAATTACATCGGGGCAAGATTGAGTCAGCCACATTTTATTCTGAAATAAAATGTATGAACTCTTCTGGTTCTGTGTATTGAGGACATTGAAGTAAGGGTGCTTTTAAATATAATAACGCATTGCGACGTACGCTGTTTCGTAGTAGAACGGTAGGCCATGCGCAAAAGGCATTCGGGTTTTGTCGGTCGAGGCGTGAGGCCGCGCGTCCCGCACCATTTCGTTCGTCTCCCGATATTCGAAATTCGAACGCGAGAGTGTTTTGACAGTTACAAGTGAGAAGTGTCAGTGAGCGATTCTTTTTTCGGATAAATAATAGTGAAGTGCATATATTTTTTTTCGAATTAATACTGTGTTGTGGTTCTTGGCGAATTTTGTTGCATTTTATTTTTTGGATTCATCTTCGAGTTGCATATCGTAAGTACCTAGATATTTTTAATATATTGACAATATTTAGAATATTGTTGCACAGTGAATTAATTAATACAACCCCGATAAATACTATTTAAAAAATATTAACACATCATTTAACACACACAATATTAGAGCCAATTAATATAGGAACGTTTCTATTTCAAAGGGATTAAAATTAACATGAAATTTAGAATTAATTAATTTTAACTAAGTATATGTAATCCACGTGGATTACAGTATTTGTCAGTGGTTAGTGAGGCATTCTCTTAATTAAACGAATGAGTATTAATGTGAACAGACTCACGAATAGAATACGCGTTACGCACTAAGTAACGGGTTGAAAAGCGCGGTTTTAAGCTTTTCTTACGTAATAATTAATAGTTAATTAATTTCACGACAGAAATCGTTGAAACTAATAGGTACCTTTATATTCGTTTTATAAATTACGCTCACAATTATTTTAAAAGCACACTACATTTTAATAATAGAACGTCGAAACGAAAATCAAAATTATAATTCCATTTTTAAATAAAATTACGAACCCAATTAAAATGTTACTTTCGTTTATTTGCCACGTTTCTGAAAGTAAATAACAATTAATTTTCTGTTAATGTTACAACCTGAATTAATTGTAATTTATTTAAAAGACCAAGGAAGCAACGACAAATGGGTTTATGTATTTATTTAGGCTTTCAAGGAGTATTTATATCTTGTTATCATTGCATGTTTCTTGTCGTTTCTGAATAGATAAAAAAACTGTGAGTTAGTTTATTTTAAAGAAGGTTTTTCTCAATTAGTCTGTAAGTTTTTTACGTTTGTTACTCAGAACTCTGGCATGTAGTAACGGATTTCTAAAATATTTTTATTAGGAGGAATATAGCTAGGTTCTTTTCGTGTAGGTAATTTAAATTTGAGTAATGTAGAAGTGTAATTTTCAGTTCCTTTTAGCTTATTTTTTTATATAGACTCACGCCTGTATACCCGAAGGGGTAGGCAGAGGTGTGATATTACACCCACATTTCGTCATGAATTTTTAGGTCCCACGTAATAGGGCGCAGCCTATTGCCGTTACCGGGCACATCACTAGACTCTATGCTGCTACTGAGAATTTGGAAAACCCAGTAACACTTTTGCCTGACCCGGGAATCGAACCCGAGACCTCCGATCAGCAGTCGTATACGCTATCCACTGGACCACGGAGGCAGGTTACATTTTTAATTGATAATTATCTTGCACTAAACCTCGCTCGCGGTTTCACCCGCATGAATTATACACCTAAGTATACCTTTCTCAGTATCATACTATCTACTTATAGGAGAAAACCGTACAGAAATCCTTTCGCTACTTTTTAAGTTTATCGCGTTAATACAGACAGACGAAAAGGGGACTTCATAATAACATCATAAACACAAATAACATAACCACGCCTTTTATCCCCGAAGGGATAGGCAGAGGTGTATTACACACCCACGTTTCGTCAGTTATGTTTAGGTCCCAATGTGATAGGGGGCGAGCCTATTGCCATATATTGGGCACATTATTAGCGAGCGCTGATTAACATTTTTAATACACCCATAACTTCGAAAAGTCAATGGTGTGCCCGGGGTACCTGGGGATCGAACCCGAGACCATAGTCTCGGGACTTCATTTTATAATATGTAGAGAAAGTCATACCTAGTTGATTCTGTTTTAACGATGACGAAAGACTCACGAAGCAGATATTGGCCAGTGTGAATGGGACAGCACGAAGGGGAAGACCTAAACGGACGTTCTCTGACTAGGGGGGCGATTCAGAATCTTTCGATATCTCATTTGACATTCGATTCCGTTAATTGTCAAACGAGCTACCTAATTTTTTGTCAAAACTATCGCATTTCCTATAAATTTTATGCATTCAGTATGAAGTAAATTAATAAATAAAGCGAATACAATGACTATTTGTTCAAAATATATCTGATAGGCGGCTAAAAGACGTGGACAATAATTTGACATATCGTACGATTACTTGTCGTGACATTCTGAATCGGCCTGCAGATCGGAGACATTCTTAAAACAGGAAAGGTTAGAAGTACCCTAAACAGAAGAGCATGCATGAGGAATCTGATGGGAGTGAAGGAAACAAGAGAGATATGTCAGGATCGTTGCAAATGGCGTAGTCTCTGCCTACCCCTCCGGGAAACAGGCGTGAGTATATGTATGTATGTATGTGTTTTAACGACGTATGTGAAGATATTTGATCCAAAAATTTTTTTTACATCTCATGAATATTAAACTTATAAATGTTAGTAATTTATTAATACAATGCCTATAGGTTAAAGAAAATATTCTGATCGACAACTATATTTAGAATGTTTTAATAACGTATTTGTTATATACTTTTAGCAATTATTTAGATTACATTATTTGTGGACGAAATCATATTTAGATTTCAATTAAAAATTCATATAAAGATGTTGACATTTTAATTTTTATTTAAATATTGGAATGGAATTTTTAGAAATTATTTTTATTGTATCTTACTAGTAAGTACATTATTTCTTAATTGAAAACATATTTTCAGCAACAAAGCTGAATGAACAAGATTTTAAAAGGTTTCACAGCTTTATTGTAACTTTAAACATAAAATATGTTAAAATTATTTAACTTTTAATATAGTAACAATATAACGGCGTAACTAATGTAATAATTACTAATTAGGAATATTAAAATAAATAATGATCGTATTATGTGAATTTATAACAGTGTTTTTGAAGGCGATTATAAAAAAATATTTGAATCATTACGAAACTAAATTAACAGAGGCAGCGATAGTCTAGTGGAGATACCAACAGACTGCCATGTAGAGGGTATCGGGTTCGAATCCACGGCGCGCACCAATGACTTTTCGAAGTTATGTGCGTATTGAATTAGGTATCAATTATTGCTCTTCCCGTGCCTCGGAGAGCACGTTAAGCCGTCGGTCCCGGTTGTCATGAAGATCATTGACAGGCGTCAGTACCTTCTAAATAAACTGACACTAGTCTAAACCATGGAATATCGCTATCCCTTCAGGTTGCGGAGGTCAGACAGGCAGTCGCTCCGTGGAAAAGCTAATGTTCAGCCAAATCCGGTTAGACTAGTAAGCGGACCCTAGATTGAAACTGGGATAACGCTAGAAGAAAGAAAGATTACGAAACTAAAATGAGTTTAAAATCAAAATTGGCAGCTTTAGTTAGAGTCAGATGTTTCTAGAAATACTCAGCGGTACTCAGCAATAGTAATAATATAAAAAGCAAACATAAGGAGCGTTTTCCGCACAAACATATAGTCCGCTGTTTCCATCCTCGATAATGTCAATAGAGCAATTTTCCATAAAAATGGTGGTTATTGGCATGTTTACATGTTTTTCTTCTTTCTAAAAATAATTATCAAAAGAGATATGCGCCTTTAAAACCATCAAAAGTTGGCCAGATTTTCCGCTGTATGCAAACGTATAGAAAACAAATTTAATTAGATTATTATATAAAAAAAGGACAACATAGGAACACGACAATAGTCTGTCAGTATTTTCTCATAAAAATAATAGTTATATCAATGAAGTTTTGGAGAATCTGGGGACTACGAAACGTATTTTAGTGTGCTTTAAAAATATGACAGTAATAGATTTTACAAATACGTATTTTCAATTATTTTGCTCTTAGTAGTTTCTCGTGTAATGCTTTATTAAAGCATAAAGAATCATATAAAGAGTTGATTAATTTTAAACCATCATCATCATCCTAGCGCTGTCCCGGTTGCGTTCCAAAACCTACGCCTTGGATCCGCTTTCCGGTTGTGTCTCCTCCACTTCGCACGGTCTTCAGCATCCCTGGTGGTTCTCTCCAGCTATTCCCGTCCGAGTGTTTGAGAAGGCATCCAGTTCATCTCGCCAACGCTTCCTGGGTCTACCCTGACCATATATTTCTCATACCTATAAATAAACTCATACCTATAATTCTAAAGAACTTAAAATTTAACCTAAAGGCCACCAGACCAGACCAGACCAGACCCACCCTATCCCAGGTGCGGGTTGGCAGACAACACCACATGTCTTCGAAATCAGACATGCAGATTTCCTCACGATGTTTTCCTGCAAGCGATAATTAACATACATACATACATATGCCCACGCATTTTACCCGTCGTTTCAATTAAAATAAATGCACACATAACTTCGAAAGGTCACTAGATTCGAACCTAAGACTCTCTGCGTAGTAGCCTGCCAGTCTCTCTCTAGTCTACGCTAGGCTATTTTTGCTTGTTCAATATATAATTTTATTTAACTAACTGACGCGGCGAACTTCGTTCCACCATTTTTTTTCATACAAACCTTCTCCTGTAACCTTCTTCTCCAATAACGAACACATAAAAGATTTATCCAATTTGGTACAGCCGTTTGGACGTTATGCACGTACAAAGATTTTGGTGATTAATTTTTATTTAAATAGATTATTCAAAGAAAATAGATACCTATACCAAAAATCGGTCTTAAGTTTTATTTCACTCGTACTTAACAAATTTGTATGAGTACATAACATAAAATCCGCTATATGTCGTCAACATAAAAGTCTTGTCATAGAGCAGACTCTATGGTTTATATCTGGTTGTTTTATGGTCATACTAACATATATGACGTATCTACGCTAACATAATGGTATTATGGAGAAGTTTTCATGTACATTTTGGTATAATAAGTTGATGCGAATTCGCGATTTCGAATGGTTTTGTTCTGTAAAATTGGTTGCCAATATACCTATCACAGCAATTTCGAATAATAAATAAAGTTAAAAGGCAGCGATAGCCTAGTGGAGAGACCGACAGACTGCTACGCAGAGAGACCGCGCACCAATGACTTTTCGGAGTTATGGGCGTAATTATCGCTTGCTAAACGGTGAAGGAAAACATCGTGAGGAAACTTGCATGTCTGAGAGTTCTCCATAATGTTCTCGAAAGACATGTGAAGTCTGCCAACCCGCACTTGGCCAGCGTGTTGGACTATGGTCTTACACTTCTCATGGTGAGAAGAGGCCCATGCCCAGCTGTGGGACAGTTTATATACAGGGCCGATGACGATGATGGATAAAGTTTGAATTCGGTTTATTTTATAAACTTCTTTTAATAACACTTTATTTTTATTTATCCATATTATCCATATAATAAATGCGAGAGTCTGTCTTGTTGTCACACTTTCTTTTTAAAGCGCTGAACCAATTTAGATGAGATTTTCCTAAATGGGTAACATTTAAAAAAATCTCATCTAAATTGGTGGTGGTGTATAGAGGCGACAAAAACAAACGAATCTTTCCAGTTATTTCTGAGATTTTGCGAGACTTGCAAACCCTCAAATTATTTCAATACATGGCAGCGATAGCCTAGTGGAGATACCAACGGACTGCCATGCAGAGGACTTTTCGGAGCTATGTGCGTATTGAATTGTTAATTATCGCTTGTCCCGTGCCTCGGAGAGCACGTTAAGCCGTCGGTCCCGGTTGCCATGAAGATCTTTGACAGTCGTTACAGGGCGTCAGTACCTTCTAAATAAACTGACACTAGTCTAAACCATGGAATATCGCTATCAGTCGCTCTGTGGAAAAGCTAATATTCAGCCAAATCCGGTTAGACTAGGAAGCGGACCCCGGATTGAAACTGGGATAACGCTAAGAGGATGATGATGATGATGATCTAAACAGACAGAAAACTAGAGTCTTGAAGGCATAAGTTAGATATCATTAAAATTTTTACAGTTAAGAGGAGAAATGGCTATTCTAACCGACATGAATCATATTACGTCGATAAAGTGCTCAATACAAATTAATTCTCTATAGAAGTATTTATTTCTTTTCCCCAGTGTTATAAATCTAGGTGATTTAAACCCCCGGAACGACCCTGGTCTTATCGACGGGTTCCCTATATATATATGCGTTTCGAACACTTGACACAGTAAAATTTATATAACTGCCGGATTGGAAGCGACTGGTGAAGGGTTTAATCATAATAAGGTTATGCTAATAGAATCTTAATATATAAAATCCTTGCGTTACTGACTGACTGACAGACACGCTACAGCCGAAACTATTGGGCGCAGGAAGCTGAAATTTGGCATGTATGTTCCTTGGGGACCGTAGGGGTGCACTAAGAAGGGATTTCCCGAAATTCCCACGGGATCGGCCAAAACGGGTAAATAAAAAAAAAATGCAGGCGTAGCTGGCGTCCTCTAGTAGCTAATATTTTGTCAAAACTTTTTAGTTCTTAGAGACTCTAGAAATAAGTATTGTGAAGCGAAGAGCTTTACAAACTATCAATCAACGAACGCGATGTACACCAAGATTCAAAACAACAATTTATGGATGACTGCCTCGTTGGTCTCGCGGCATAAATGTGCGCGTGCGATTGGGAGGTCTCGGGTTCGATTCCCGGGTCCGGCAAAGTGTTATTGGGTTTTTCCGTTAGGAAATTCTCAGTAACAGCACGGAGTCTGGTAATGTGCGTAACGGCAACAGGCTCGCCCCCTATTACGTGGGACCTAAAAATTCATGGCGAAATGTGGGTGTAATATTACACCTCTGCCTACCCCTTCGGGGATACAGGCGTGAGTCTATAAATAAAAAAATAACACAAAGTGTTGTCTCGTGTCGGGATCGAACTCATAACACTCTGCGCAGTGTCAGGTAGCGAGGTGGCCGCTTAAACTACTACGCCAACTGCGCAGTCAATCAGCAGGCCGATTCAGAATGTCACGACAAGTAATCGTACGATATGTTAAATTATTTTCCTCGTCTTTAAGCCGCCTATCGGAGATATTTTGAACAAATATTCATTGAATTCGGTTTATTTATTATTTTACTTCATACTGAATGCATAAAATTGATAGAAAATGCGATAGTTTTAACAAAAAATGAGGTAGCCCTTTTGACAATTAACGGAATCGAATGTCAAATGAGATATCGAACGATTCTGAATCGCGCCCCTGGTTAGAGTAGTAAGCGGATTGCAGGCTCCTAGACGACAGTTTTGGTTGCAACTGGGATAGAGCTAGGAATCCTAGCCTAAATGATCGTAGCCTAGGGTGATGTTGATGGTGATAGAACTTATATTAATACCATCGCTTATATTGTTCATGTTTACCTGTACGTATAGTTATGCATTATATGCATATGCAAAACCTGGCGATGAAAAAGAGTGACCGTGAGTTTTATTGCCCGTTCTCTCTCAAGGTTCTACCGTTCTACGCCCTTGCTTTGCGAACGTGGCAGTAAATGTAAAAGCTGTAAGTAATTATTTTTTAAATTTGACGTTCATAAGTGTCACTTTGTGATTGAAATGAATAAAGGATTTTGACTTTGACTTTGACTTTATCGTGATAATTATATGTATTTATTGGTTGGACTGAGATTACATTTAAACCGTATGGTCTAGAAACTACATTTTTTATTTATTACGTAATCAATGAATTTACGCCAATGTAATTCGCGTAAACCCAAGAATACATTAGTCAATTATATTTTTATTTTATTTTTTATTTATAGTCTCACGCCTGTATCCCCGAAGGGGTAGGCAGAGGTGTGATATTACACCCACATTTCGCCATGAATTTTTTAGGTCCCACGTAATAGGGGGCGAGCCTATTGCCGTACCGGGCACATTACCAGACTCCGTGCTGCTACTGAGAATTTCCTAACGGAAAATCCCAATAACACTTTGCCCGACCCGGGAATCGAACCCGAGACCTCCCAATCCCACGCGCACATTTATGCCGCGAGACCAACGAGGCAGTAACGAGCAGTAATTTCTAATAATTGACCTCTTTCTGACCATGCCTCCTGTGAAGGGGTTGCAATATCTGCATTTACTATCTATAAACACGGGAAAACTTAAAATAGGTCATGATAAAACTCATTATAAAATGTAGTTCGGTTTTAAAATGGTGTTTACATCTACTGCTGTTAATGTCAGATACTTTATGACTTTATTATCTGTGAAACGCAATTATAACATACATAACGTCACGCCTTTTATCCCCGAAGGGGTAGGCAGAGGTGTATTTCTACACCCACTTTTCGCCAGATATACTTTAGTCCCACGTAATAAGGGGCGATCCTATTGCCGTACCGGGCACATTTCCAGACTCCGTGCTGCTACTGAGAATTTCGTGACAGAAAAACCCAATAACACTGCCCGACCCAGGAATCGAACCCGGGACCTCCCGATCCCACGCGCACATTTATGCCGCGAGACCAACGAGGCAGTTGTATAGGGTTTGATGTCGAGTTTTCCGTCTCTACGCAAAGATGGTATTTGCATCGTGTTATCCCTTAGTCGCCTCTTACGACACCCACGGGAAGATAGGAGGTGGTGACACTTGTATTCTATGCCGTCAACCACACGGCCAATTATAACTGATCTGATTTTGACCTTTTACTGTGACCTAAAGGATGACCTCAAATTTAATCACTGCCAATGGTATTTTCTTAAGATGCAAGCATAAACTTATTATAAAACGTTAAAATAAAAATATTTTTAATTTCTTTATTAGCTGTTCAGGTGTTCATGCTGTACGTCTAATGAGGCAATGACGTTATGTTTCACTGACAATATTAAGCTGTTAATTTAACAGTCTACAAATTCATCTAACTATGAGAAGGGTAAGGCCATAGTCCACCACGCTGGCCAAGTGCGGGTTGGCAGACTTCACATGTCTTTCGAGAACATTATGGAGAACTCTCAGTCATGCAGGTTTCCTCATGATGTTTTCCTTCACCGATAAGCAAGCGATAATTAACACTTTAATACGCAGTTAACTTCGAAAAGTCATTGGTGTGCGCTGTGGATTCGAACCCGATACCCTCTGCGTGGCAGTCTGTTGGTATCTCCACTAGACTATCGCTGTCTTTTTCTACATTTTACTGCCATAACAGACCTACTGTACTAGGTAATGCATAAACGGACACATGCACTTTTGCATTTATAATATTAATATAATATATAGTATACGAAACGCCTGTATAAATAACAACGCTGTTCTAATTCAGCACAAACCGATTGTAAACATCAGAAGCGATAATTAAGTCATTGTGTTAATGATTAACCGACTGGTAACATGCGAGGTGTTGTGTTTACACGTTCATTATCTGCCGTTGTTTAAGGGTTGATGTTATCTGTGGTAAGGTATCATGGCCGCTGTATATCCGACGTCACTGAACGAGATTTATATAAGTTAAGTAATGTATAGCGATGTAATTTTTTCATAGATTCACGCCTATATCCCCGAAGGGGTAGGCAGAGGTGTAAATATTACACCCACATTGCCATGAATTTTTAGGTCCCACGTAATGGGGGCGAGCCTATTGACGTTACCGGGCACATTACCAGACTCCGTGCTGCTACTGAGAATTCGGGCAAACTCAGTAACACTTTTACCCGACACGGGAATCGAACCCGGGACCTCCGATCAGCAGTCGCATACGCCATCCACTAGACCAGGCAGTCTATACATATTATTATGTTATTTATGTAAATCCTAGCGCCATACTGTCCCATTGAATAATAAAACTACAATTATTTCGCGTTGATTGTATTAACATGACATCGTGACGGACGCTACTCGAATAATGTATGTATTATAATTAAATACGCACTATTTATTCGTGGTAGAACAATCTCCATGAATTATGACATTGTTGTGTAGAATATCGTGGTTATATTATGTAGTTTACTTTGAGAAACAAGTTACTAAAACTAAATAAGTGCAAGTAATCAATCTAAGGAGGATATAATATGTAGAAAGTTTAATTTGCTATCTGAAATTATCGTTTTCTGTTTATTTGGATATTTTATTCAAAAGCTTGTGTAAGTGTAGGTACATTATTTCTAAGTGATATCAAAATATTTATTGGGTTAGCTTAGGAAGTTATCAGCATGAGAATAGGCACCGTATCACACCGTAGATGACATTTTTCAAAAAGAAATCCCAATCATAAAGCATAATATGAAGCGACTGCTGTGGACATACTTGCTTTGTAACAGGAGTATGTGTGGAGGTACAGAAATTTTTTATCTGTTTCGTGGTGGCGGTATAGTATACTATTAGATTACGAAAGACTGACCAAGCAGATATGTATATAAGGCAAGTGTGGAAGGGACAGGTCGAAGGGGAAGACCTAGGCGGACGTTCTCTGGCCAGATTGGAGACATCCTAAAAACAGGACAGGTGAGAAGTAAACGATTTTAAACTTTCGCGATTAGTATACATTATACAAGGTTATATAGCGGGTCTTACTCGCGATAAATCTTATATTTAAGGCATAAATACCACGGTTTTTGCCAACGTTTCGGCTGACTTGCTTCAGCCGTGGTCGCGGCGGGACTGGTGAGGTTAGAAGTACTCTGAACAGAAGAGCATGCATAAGGAATCTGATGGGAGTGAATGAAGCAACAGGGATATGTCAGGTTCGTTGCAAATGGCGTTCCGTAGTCTCTGCCTATCCCTACGGGAAACAGGCGTGAGTCTATGTATGTATGTGTGTATAGTATTCACGAGCGTCATTTTTTTGCAGTAGGCAGCAAACGAGCAGACAGATCGCCTGTTGGTAAGCGATTACCGCTGCCCATGGACACCATTAACACCAGAGGAGTCACAGAACCTGAAAGGCTTTTGGGAAGGGGAAAGGAAAAGGAGGAGGAGCGGGATGATCTCTTCTGCCTTTAACAGTCCACTGCTGGACTAGGCCTCTCCTTTGAAAGGAGGAATTGGCCTACTATACCACGCTGAGCAAACGGGTTCGTATAGGGTTTGTATCAAGTTTTCCTTCTCTTACAGTGCTGTTCTCTGCATAATATGCTCCCTCTGTCGGCTCTTACGACACCCATGGGATGATATGGGGTGTTGACATTCCGTATTCTTAATCCGTAATCCGTCATCAAGTAGAAGGAAAAAGCGATAGCGTTCTTAGCGTGACTTGTCTTGCTATTCGTAATAGTTTGGTAAAGTTTAGCACCACTTGCACAGGTCGTCACTTGGTTGAGTGACCGCGTCTGGCATTTTACATCATAGAGCTTCCGTCTTTGAAGGGCACGCTGTTGGTCCCGGTTCTTGACTCAGGACAAGAATAAATAGACCATGTCGCAGGCTTTTGGGCCGTTTAAAACTCCGACACCAGAGCTGGCCTCACACTTACGCAAAAAAAAAGAAAGAAAAGTATTGTATAATTGCTTGCAGACTGCCTCGTTGGTCTCGCGGCATAAATATGCGCGTGGGATTGGGAGGTCTCGGGTTCGATCCCCGGGTCAGTCAAAGTGTTACTGGGTTTTTCCGTTAGGAAATTCACAGTAGCAGCACGGAATTTGGTAATGTGCCCGGTACGGCAATAGGCTCGCCACCTATTACGTGGTACTAAAATAAATCTGGCGAAAAGTGGGTGTAGCAATATACCTCTGTCTACCCCTTCGGGGATATATGCGTGAGACTATTTATGTATGTATGTATGCTTGCATATAATAAGCCCGTCTATAATCACACAGCTTAGGTCTAACCTATTTCATAATCGTAAAAACACCGAAAATATTCAACCCATTAGATACTCAAACCAGTGCATATAAAATATTCACAAGAACACTTAAAATATCACATTTCTAACTGATCACTTCATTAATAAAATTAATTTCTTATAATTTTATCACCGATGTGTCTTCCGTTGCCTTGACGTGAAACGGTATTTAAAACTGGTCCACATGACAGTTTCAAAAGATTCATACGTAATTTTGAAACTAGTTAGATTCGAGATAATAGTTTTGATGTATAGATTCGAATAAAGCGATTCATAAATGTCTTCGGTAAATTTATGTGGAATACTTTGAAATTATGGTTTTTGATACGGAGATTAACTTTAAATGTTGGTGTAAGTTGTAATTGGTGAACTTATTCGTTAAGAGGTAGTGGGTTTGATTTCTATATGTTTCATTTTGTGGGCAGTCTTTCGAAATGTGCAGTTCAAAAAGGCAGCGATTGCTAAGAGGCGATATTAGCAGACTGCTACGAAGAAGGTTAGGACTTAAACAAACGTCATGCACCAATGACTTACAAAAGTTATGTTACTGTTAATTATGACTTGCCCCGTGCCTCAGAGAGCACTTTAAACCTTCGATTTCAGCTGACATTAATATCTTTGACACTCCTTAAACGGAGTCAGTTACTCTTAATAAACTGACACTAGTCTAAACCTTGAAATATCGCTTTGCCTTTGGTTTGCAAAGAGGCTTTATGGAAAAGCTAATATTCAGTCAAATCCGGTTAGACTCTTAAGCGGACCCTGGTTGCAATTGGGATAACGCTAGGGCAATGAGCTAGTAGTGTATATCTTTCAAGGTAGTAGATAGAGCCTTGCTGATTTGAGCATGAATGGGCTCGACCGGGGAAGTACTATCCTCTCACAGAAAATCGACGTAAAGTAACAGTACCTAAACTGTTGCGTTTCGTCCGGTGAGTGAGAGTGTCGGAGGCCCTATCCCCTATTCCTTCTCCCTCATCCCTCTCCTCAATCTATTCCTTTTCCCAACTCCAAGGGGCGGCAACGCACTTGTGACTCCTATGGTGTTGCTTGTGTCCATGGGCGGCGGTAATTGATAACCATCAGGCGATCCGTCTGCTCGTTTGCCGCCTATTAACATTAAAAAAAAACTTAGTTCAAAAATCTCAACAACGCCCAAAATAATAAGTGTAATTCAATTCACATTTATAGTATTTACAGTCCATGTTTGTAACAAAGTGGCCAATTCGTGTAAATACATAGTACTTGTACTACACCCCTCACCACAGAAATACTAATGTTCTGTTTATTTGTATAATTGTTACAAGACACGCGAACTTTGGTTGTATTGTGAGCAGTTTTAAGTAATTATGGGTTCTTTATTACTGGGTTTTAAGAATCATGGTTTGTAGGTTATATAAAATATGTACTTTTTATAATCCAATATTAACCTTATACTAATACTAGAGGACGCCAGCAGCCTACGCCTGCATTTTTTTTAAATTTACCCGTTTTGGCCGATCCCGTGGGAATTTCGGGAAATCCCTTCTTCTTGCACCCCTACGGTTCCCAAGGAACATACATGCCAAATTTCAGTTTCCAGCGCCCAATAGTTTCGGCTGTAGCGTGTCTGTCAGTCAGTAAGTAACGCAAGGATTTTATATATTAAGATGTATTTTTTATAATCCAATATTAATCTTATACTAATTGAAGGCAGCGATAGCCGAGTGGAGATACCAACAGACTGCCATGCAGACGGTATCGGGATTGAATCCACGGCGCGCACCAATGACTTTTCTGAGTTATGCGCGTATTCAATTATTAATTATCGCTTGTCCCGAGCCTCGTAGAGCACGTTAAGCCGTCGGTCCCGGTTGTCATGAAGATCTTTGACAGTCGTTAAAGGGCGTCACTACCTTCTAAATAAACTGACACTAGTCTAAACCATGGAATATCGCTATCCCTTCGGGTTGCGGAGGTCAGACAGGCAGTCGCTTTGTCCTGCATTTGTCCCGGCGTTTCGTCATGGTTAAGTTTACATGATGTCAATGGTACATGTTCTGACTGATCTGAAATCATATATATATCTACAATTATGTGTGACTAGTCTATATAAATTACAATTATAGTCAAAATTCAAGCACCATTCACAGATTAAACGCGTATGAATCCAATTATGACTACCGTTCAAGGAAGTAATTACAATTATACAGAGCGGAACTATTTCCGTCTACCGACTAAACGCAGACTCCAATATGTTACTGAGAATTAATAAACACATACATAATTATGATATTACTTAAATGAATCATGTGGAGGTGATGATCTTTAACTGGCAGCGATAGCCCAGTGCAGATACCAACAGACTGCCATGCAGAGGGTATAGGGGTCGAATCCACGGCGTGCACCAATGACTTTTCGGAGTTATGCGCGTATTGAATTATTTATTATCGCTTGTCCCGTGCCTCGGAGAGCACGTTAAGCCGTCGGTCCCGGTTGTCATGAAGATCTTTGACAGTCGTTACAGGGCGTCAGTACCTTCTAAAATAAAACTGACACTAGTCTAAACCATGGAATATTGCTATCCCTTCGGGTTGCGGAGGTCAGACAGGCAGTCGCTCTGTGGAAAAGCTAATATTCAGCCAAATCCGGTTAGACTAGTAAGCGGACTCCAGATTGAAACTGGGATAACGCTAAGAGAAAGACGTGCCTCGTTTTGAAGATCTTAGACAGTCATTATAGAGAGCCAGTAAACGCTGAAGAGTTTGTTAGTATCGCTGAACGCGCTCAGGAACTTACTCATGCGTTGTATAGTCAATTTATCAAGGAAAGCTATAGGCTATAACAACACGCTATGACTATGACCCACGGGCGCGGAGCAGTGGCCCTGAATACCGCGGGCTCATCTCGAATTCTATAAGTACACTAGTACAAGTATACCCGTATATAGTATCTTCTTGGGTTTACGCGAATGTTACACAACATAAACTACAGTTTACGGATTTTATCGCGATGTATTGGTTTCACTAAGTTATTACATTTGAAACGAATGATCTAGAAACTACATTTCTAATTTATTACTAGCCGACGTTTCGAATTCTTTACAGGATTCATGTTCACGGCAGACTGAAGTGATATTTGTCTTTTTCTTGAATATAAAAAAAAGTAGTTTGATTTCAATATATACCCGTATATTTTCATCTGTGCATTTAACACCAGTGCGACGCACGACGGTTGATTTAAGTGACGAAATTCACTTATCATTTAAAGAGACGGCATATAAAACACCGCGCTGATCGCATCGCATCGCATCGGCTGTTTATCAAAAGCATAAACTGTATCTATATGTGTACAGTTTTATTCTTAAAGCTGTAAGGCTAGGTGGCACTGTGAGCGGTAAGACGGAATAATCTTATAACAAAAGATATGCCTTATTGGAATTATATAGAATGCGATATTTTTATAAATATCGATCGGGAATGACAATTTAATTTATTTATAGAATACTAGAGGACGCCAGCAGCTACGCCTGCATTTTTTTTAATTTTACCCGTTTTGGCCGATCCCGTGGGAATTTCGGGAAATCCCTTCTTTGTGCACCCCTACGGTCCCCAAGGAACATACATGCCAAATTTCAGCTTCCTGCGCCCAATAGTTTCGGCTATAGCGTGTCTGTCAGTCAGTCAGTAACGCAAGGATTTTATATATTAAGATAAGAAAGATGGTTATATCTCTTTCGTCGTGCGTTTAGTTCTAACTCTTTATTTTGCTGGTCCTCACAGGTTTATGGAAATAAACATTTCAGTTTCATTTCCACTTTCCAGAAATTAATTTATGTGACCTTCTATGAGGTGTATTTGTGACGTAGCAAAATCAAATTATAAGGTAAATAGGCGACCCTCGCGCGCTGTGCTTTCAATTGTAAATGTTAAGTAAATAATAGTTATTAGTTTACGTATTGTTAGTTCATTATATATTTATGTTTGAGATTCCGTGATTGATTTTCTTAGATTTTGCTACATATACTTGCTACATATTCTTATGGGTTCTTTATATTTCCCAAAGATAGCAGTACCTACCGTTCAAGTTAAACGCTGTGTAAATAGTAAAATTATAGATAAGATTGTGTGCCATATAGCGATTTGATCTGAAACTAGGCAGAGTCTTTTTTATGGACATTAGAGGATTAATAAAGATAATTATTAGCTTTTCTAATTACAGAAATCTAAAACACAAATGTCATTATTGGGCGAAAGTCATTAAATAAATAATTTGCGTTATCGAAACAGTATAATATAATGTATTACCGTATGATAACAGTATAATATAATGTATAAGGTATATAATATTATAATGTATTACCGTAATAAATACAGTAACTACGCATCAATGTACCACAATTGAACAAAGGCAAAAAAATAACAAAGGGAAATATATAATTGAATTATTTTTACTGTAATACTATGTAACATGTGACGTTTATTTTATTGAATAAAGTTTTTATTATTATTATAATAGCACAAAAAGCATTTTATTTAATTTCATAGACTTTAACCTTTTCAACTTATTGTCATTAACCAGTTCCAATTAGTTCAATGCAAGTCACTGTATTATTATAACCAGATGATTTTGTTCACATCGCTTAGTTATTCGCCAGCTGTTGACTTCTCTTTACGCTTACAGTGAGACCTCGCCCAAACCAGTTCCAGATTTACGGCTGCAATATAATTAAATACCATATTTATTTAACTAAAAATGCTCAGTTAAAATGTTAATAATCCGTTTAAACTTGACTAACAAAAACATATATTTTTTTGTAACCTACTTTTTGTTGTAACATGGAATTTTAGTTTCTATTGAAAGTGATTTACGGTTCATATTTCTGTGATTTTAAGAATAAATACGGACTTGTAAAGTTATCATGTACTATGAAATTGAAAGGTTTTATCTACAGAATTTTAATAGCTGATTATTGATTCAATTATTCGAATAATTCGTATCGATATGAAAAAAACTGAATCGTTTTGAATAAATATATTGGTTATGTTGACAAATAAAGTTAGTTATTTTTATAGTTTTTATATAATCTTCTATCAAGTATACCGCGGTGAATAAGGAATTCTATTAAGCAAATTCTATGACGTTTTCAAATTGAAGGACGTTGGGGGCGTTTATAGGGTTTTCTATGGTTATAAAAGATTAATGGGGTATTGGGCAAACCTTTTATTCATGAGTATATGACTTTGTGGTGTAAAACGATAGTCGAACAGAGTGCCATGCTTAGGGTATCGGGGTTCGAATCCACGAATTTTCGGCGTTATGTGTGTATTGAATTGAATGAATGAATCATTTATTTCACTTAAATTTCTTATAATCTATATACATTGCCCCACAAAACTGCTTACGCAGTTTAACTGTGAGATCGGTGAGCCTCTCTTACATTTACATAATTTAAGGTTTATACCTAAATATACACTTTATACCTACATTTACATATTTTCTAGTAAATGTCTTTTAAGCTTACGTGCAAATATTGATTTATTGTTTTCCTGTCTGATGTCAGCAGGCAAAGTATTTAATAGATAGGGAACACGTTTTCTTAAGGTTCTATCACCATAGTAATTATAAACTCTGGGTACATCATATTTTCCTGCTGTCATCGACCTGGTAGTATACCTGTTAGACACCAATGAGTCACTATCCCGACTGACATGGTTATTGACCAATAATTGGTATTTATGTTTAAGACTAACTGGTAGAATTTTACAAATTTTGAATAACCTATTATAGTCCTTTACAACTGCATTTAGTTTTTCTGTTTACGAGTAATTTTAAAAATCTTATTTGGAGTTCTTCTATTTTCTGTATATTACTTTTAAAAGTCAAACCATAACAGTCAAGAGAATAACTCAGTATTGAGTCAACTAGGGACATATTATAAACATTTTAAGGTGCTGGATGGAACTTTAAAACTTAAGTGATAGAATTTACATAGCAATATTCTAAGCTTACTACAGATGTCAATATGTGAAGACCATGAAAAACTTTCATCTACTTTCATTCCACAATATGTGACACTTTCTACTTGTTCTATTGGTTTACATTTACAGTTTGAATTATTTTTATGCATACACTCATAGCTATGGGTAATAATTGGTGGGCATATTTTATTCTGATGTATATATGGGGAATGTATCATCAACAGCTTAGTTTTATCACCATTAAGAACAATACCGTTGTCGTGAGACCACTTTACCACTGCGTCTACGTCCTCTTGTGTCAGCGAGGTCGGTGCCGGCGCGCAGCGCACACAGGTCGTCCGCGAACATGTGCGCCGTGCAGTGGCGCAGTACGCCGCACAGGCTGTTTACGTGCAGTAGGTAGCACACAGGTCCGCACACGGAGCCCTGGGGTACCCCGCACCCCACCTTCCTCTCGTCGCTTTACTCATCACCTACCTTAACTCGGTAGGAGCGTGATGTGAGATATTCGCGGAACCATTTGTTGTAATTACATATATTATGGTTCATTGTAATTATCGCTTGCCCCGTGCCTCGGAGAGCACGTTAAGCCGTCGATCCTGGCTGTCATGAAGATCTTTGACAGTAGTTATTGGGAGTCAGTATCTCTAACTGTACCATTTTTAAGAAAAGGGTATTCTAAACCTCCGAACGTCTTCAAAGTCGAATACATTTGTAATTTCAAAGACATTTGTATCACGAATGTCACATAATTTTGAACTATAAGTTCCAAGTTCCTTTGAAATGGTAATTACAATATTCTGTGTTTGACCCTCAAGAAACTTAGTTAGCTAGTTGTGTGTGATAAGCTAATGGCACCTCTATTGGATATGAGTGAGTTTGTAATTGTTTTGCTATAACTGTACCCCGCGGTACTGCCTGTTTTATAAATAAGTGTTCTCCTATGGATTGCCGCGCGCCATTTGTATAAGTAGGTATATAAAATTCTTGCATTACTGACTGACTTTGGCACGTAAGTTCTTCGGGGACCGTAGGGGTGCACTAAGAATGGATTTCCCTAAATTTCCACGGGAACGGGCAGAAAATAAATTTTGCGCGTAGCTGCGGGCATCTATTTTGTTTTCTCCCGCACTAGGAATAAATCCTGTGACGCGGGAGACATTACAAACATAGTACAACCAACGGAGACAATGAACACCCAAACTCGAAACAACAATTTATGAATCACACAAAGTGTTGCTTCGTGTGGGAATCGAACCCACACTTGATGCAGTTTCAAGCGGCGAGATGGCCGCTTAAACCACTACGCCAACCGCTTGCCGTCTCTTTGCAAAGATACAATTTGATTAGTGTATTTTCCTTAGACTTTTCTTAGAACACCCACAAAATGAAAGAGGGTAGAGACACTTACATACATCATAGACTAACGCCTGTTTCCCGAAGGGGTAGGCAGAGGCTACTGAACGCCATTTGCAACGATCCTGACATATCTCTTTTTTTTCATTCACTCCCATCAAATTTCTCGTGCATGCTCTTCTGTTTAGGGTAATCCTGACCTGTCCTCTTTTAGGATGTCTCCAATATGTTCTGAGAACGTCCGCCTAGGTCTTCCTCTTTGTCTTGTCCCATTCACACTTGCCTTATATATCTGCTTGGTCAGCCTTTCGTCATCCATTCCTCCATGTGCCCATCTTAGCATACCTTTCTCGATGCTTGTCACTACATCTTCTTTGACCCCTCAACACTCTCTTATCACACAATTCTCTACTCTGTCAGTTCAAAATACACCACACATACTTCTCGGTGCTCTAGGTAGAGATACTTTTTATTCTTAATTAGTTATGTGTCACCACAGGAAAATGTAATGCTTCTTATTTACGCTTTCTGTGTACTTTATATACGCCTAGTTTTCTTGTACTTATTTATTATTTTATTATTCACGCGCGACAAAAAAGCCATCTATCGGGTCAAAATATAGCGTATTTGTAGCCCTATAAAGTCCGCCGTCTTTTACAGACACACAATTCTATATATGTACTAGAGGACGCCAGCAGCTACGCCTGCATTTTTTTTTTAATTACCCGTTTTGACCGATCCCGTGGGAATTTCGGAAAATCCCTTCTTAGTGCACCTCTACGGTCCCCAAGGAACATACATGCCAAATTTCAGCTTCCTGCATCCTATAGTTTCGGCTGAAGCGTGTCTGTCAGTCAGTAAGTAACGCAAGGATTTTATATATTAAGATTATTTTACAAAATACCCTTGGAAAATACATAAAATTATATTAATTTGTTATTGAAATAATCAGTCAATAAATCTGTGCATATAGGTACATATATTTTATTACCACAATTACTGGAAATTATTGCTTGTACACGCATTATTGTAATAACAACCATATTATTCGTGCATTGCTCTGAAAATAAATGAGACTTTATGGTGAATATTCGATGAATGAAGTTTTGGCGTGCCGTGTGCGTGATATATAACACATAACATAACTTCAGGCTTTTGTCCCCGAAGGGGTAGGCAGAGGTGTATTACAAACCCACACTTCGCCAGTTATGTTTCGGTCCCAATGTAATAGAGCGATACTTAAGATTTTCAATACACACATAACTTCGAAAAGTCAGAGGTGTGTGCCCGGGGTAACTGGTGATCGAACCCGAGACCATCGTCTCGACAAAGGCTAGTCTGAAGTAACTCTTAGATACAATTATACACTCATAACAGCTATTTCTTACATGTTCTCTCTACCTACCCCGACGGTAAAAAGGCGTGCTTATAATAGTATTTGTTTTACATTTTTATCTGAGAATTCTACTCAGCATAACAAAGACTTTTGAGTCATCAGTGTAATCACGCGTTATATATAACAAAATGTGAACGTAAGTAGTTATAGTTATACAAACAATAACATTACAAGTCGGTTATCGCGGAGCTCACTCCCCAAGTACACAATGTACGCGTGGGCGACACAGTATACAGACATGCAGTAGGACAACCTTATAAAAATACACTTCTATAAAATATTAGGGAAATCTATGCAGCAAACAAACTTTCATGACAGCTAGATATTCTATCAAATCCTTGTCTCATCATCGTAATAATAGAGTACTACAAATGCGAAAGATATCTGTTTGTTTGTTAGTCCTTTTTTCACGTTGCAATGGGCGACTCCTACACAGACGAAATCTAGCAAACTGATACTGAAGTGTCTCAACCACGATTTTTTATACATACATACATAACTTCACGCTTTTTATCCCCGAAGGGGTAGGCAGAGGTGTATTACACACCCACACCTCACCAGTTATGTTTCGGTCCCAATGTTATAGCGGGCGAGCATATTGCCATCTACCGGGCACATCACTAAGCGAGCGATAATTAACATTTTTAATATACACATAACTTTGAAAAGTCAGAGGTGTGTGCCCGGGGTAACTGGGGATCGGACCCAAGACCATCGTCTCGGCAGTCCGTAGTCCAAAAATAAGCGGCGATCGGCGGCTATCACCGCTTATTTTTTTATAATAAATGTGAAAATACCTTATATTTGTTCCGATGTGTATGGGTTCACCAGCCGTAATGCAATCTACCCGTGACTATGACATTGATACCTATATATCACGCTTGTATCCCCGAAAGGGTAGGCAGAGGTGTAAATATTACACCCACATTTCGCCATGTTATGAGTTCCATTGACACCTACCATGTAAATATTACTAACCATGAGTGTAGTTGACAAACTGCGATACTACGAAATAATTCTTAGTCAAAGGCGAAGCGCTACTATCGCATACAGTATAGCAACGGTACTACATATTTAGATCCTTACAAATATCATTGTGTTCTGTCAGAAGTCTTACTGATCACTGATCACAGTAGCGTTGTTTTTTGATTACTTTACAGTAATCCTACCTATTAGCACAGAGTAACCTTTTCCTGGAAGACATTGTTCTTAGCGATAAGGCCGTCATTTGTACAATTTATAAATGTCTTGTGCACAATAAAGAATATTCTATTCTACCTTTCGTATGTAACTCGTAGCGTAAATTTCCCAAAATAATAATAGTCTTCATAACATTGTCATACTGTATTCAACTACTCTGTAACCCCAAGATTATTTTGTTGAAAGTTCCGTCATGCGAGGTTAAATATTTTATTAGGGTCTAAGATTTGAAGTTACCTTAACTTCAACATAGAGTGTGAAGGAATAATTTCAACTTGTTTAAGGGAGGGAGGGGTAAGCAGAAGGGGTAAGGGGTGAATATTTGTTCTTGTGGTCTTTTGGAAGTTGAAACTAATTTATAAGTTGTTATATGTTTGACTAGAATATTAAAGTTATAAGGTGTTTTGATTGTCGAGGTTCCGTGGTTTGAGTTTGACTTTGGTTTTGGGATGTGGTTTTAGGTTCGATTATCAAGTCTAGATAAGTGGTATTGGAAGGTTAGTTTGAATACTAAGGCCGAACGTGATCCTAAGGGAACAATCATTATACTTACAGCCCTTCTCAGTCTACTGCTGGATATAAGTTGCATCTCAGTAACATTGTGAGTTAGGCCCTTCTCTCACGAAGCTATTCAAATGCTACGGGACTGAGATGCAAACCATGATCGTCTACTGGTATGTTACTCGTTTCCGCACACGGCGCTATGCAAATGAGACTATTTTTTTATCATTTGAAGAATAACATTCGTACGACGATGTCTAGTGATTGTAGCGATGAACACAATATTCTTCTGTATTTATAAAACAAGAATAAACGAAAATATTAATGAAGATTCTGGGTGCAACCGTACATCGAAAAAGATATCAATTGTAGAGCATTTATATCAGTGATGCAGATGTTCTTTTCACATTTATTGAAACAGGTTATGCAGGAAGAAACAGTGATAGGGGTATATTTAAAGCATCGGCCATTAAATGCTGGATCAGGAGCAGTCCAGTCTGAACACACCGCCACCTTCTGTTTTACCAAATTAAAATTGGTATTTAGTACTAACACCTGACCTTACGATGGCTACACATAAGCGCTAACGTCAACCTATTCCATCTAAAGGTTATCTGACAGAGATCGCTCTTAGTAATAAGACTTCATTTTGTACATTTATCATAGTTATGGATTTTTGCCTTAAGTTTATTAATTAGGCGAATGTTTTGAAAAAGACAGAGAGTGACAGCGATCTCTTTTTGTGATCTATTGTAGGCAAACTTATTATTCTTTACTTAATGAATTAATTCCAATTAGTTAAAGGACCGACAATTATGAACAAAACAAAAAGATTTTTCATGATCCGGTTCTGGTAGATCAGCCTATGAAGTACTTTGTCTCAGCCAGGAATAAACCTCTTGACATTACGATCGAAATATCATATTACCACGGAGCCTAAAGTAATATCAGAGAGCGAACGACACGAAATTTAATTAAAAGAGCCGCCATTTTCGTTTATGAATACTACGACTGTTCATTTTGATTGTTCATGGAGTACCAACCTTCAGAAGTGGAACGGCTCTTCAGTGGAGTACAGTTGGATAACTTGTGCCCGAATGTTGGCATTCGCTTTGCCGAGACCTTATTGTACAATTTGATGCCAACAAAGATTTTTGGCAAGATATCTTGGGTTAGTTGATTTGTGTTAGAGTTTTAAACATGTCGTTAGACTTTTTAGCATGGACTATATTTGTTTCATGTTTCGGCGACTAGATTAATTCAACGTATTTTCTTTCGTACATTGTTTTGATTCTATTCACCATAGGAATAAATCCACACATTTAAACAACGGATGCAATAACGCTCTTGAGGATGTAATGACACTCCTGTGCAGAGGCGAAATGCCTTTCGAAGTATAGATAGTCGGCGCATACAGCGCGGTACTGCAAGTCAGGTATCTTCCTGGAACCCATACCATTCCTATTATAATCTCTTATCCTTTCTCATCAGGGGACTTTGGTATTGTACCTATACCTTTGACTATTGCAATAGTTTGATTGCTCAATCCGAGGATGCGTGGTGGATTCCTATTTCATTCTATTATATTACAAACACTTAAAACTCACTAGATGATGCCTGCGGTTACACCCGCGTTATTTAAGGCTACTGCTCCGCTCCCGTGGCTCATAGCGTGATGTTATATAGCCTATAGCTTTCGTCAATAATTGGCCTATCTAAAACTGAAAGAATTTTCCAATTCGGACCGGAAGTTTCTGAGATTAGCGCGTTCAACCAAACAAACAAACTCTTCAGCTTTATATATTAGTATTAGATGAGCCCGCATTTACACCCGCGTTATTTTAGGCTACTGCTCCGCTCCCGTCACTCATAGCAAAATGTTATATAGCTTATAGTCTTCCTCGATAAATATCCTATCTAACACAGAAAGAATTTTTCAAATCGGATCAGTAGATCCCGAGATTAGCGCGTTCAACCAAACAAACTCTTCAGCTTTATATATTATTACCTATAAGATAACATTAAACAATCAGTACGTTGGTAACTAGATAGTTACCAACGTACTGAGTCTGTATTAGTTAACTGATAAACTATATTTATACAGGGTGTAAAAAGACCCTTAACGAAAACTGAAACCCCATATTGTACCAATCATTACGAAAATTTTTGCTTCGGCATCATATCTGGGAAATGACTGGTTCAGGAGATATTGAGGCTCAAAGTTACTATGGCATTTTTGTAATTAGGTATAAAATCGATGCATTTACCCCGCCAATCTGTTCTATAGATGTCTTATGCACCCATAGATTAGTAGGAATTTCGAAATTGGCACGCGCGCATTTTTTATAGCGGCTTAACAAAGTGAATAAAAAAAAAAAGTCGTTTCCCAGGTTTTAAGTATTTTTGGTTAGTACGAGTATGACTTGGCATGATGTCCAAAATGCGTAGACTACGCCTTGGTGATGGGTCTTGTGACACCCTGTATATTCAGATTTATTTCCAACATGTGGTTAGGTATGACTAAGCAAAATGTCCAGGGTTATGAGTAACTCAACAAAAAAAAAACGAGTAGGCGTTTCTTAACCTGCCAAATCGCCGCGCTAATCAAATTAACGCCAATCTTGAATACCTCTGATTGATCGAGCGATCGTTCGCGTTTCGCTAATCAAATCGTCGCCAAACCAATTTACAATGTAATTTTCTTTTCTCCGTCGCATTACAAAAACATTGTTACTTTATAGGTAATCTTTGCAAGACCTCCTATACTTATACTTATAATAAAACCTCTTTCAAGATTGCTTTCATATTCTCCGCGGTTCGCCGGCCAGTCTTATTAATAGTAATATGAAAATGTTCTAAAGAAAAGCCCTTTTGTATGAAGCAAGTTTCGCTAGTCGGTATGAGCGGTTTGGCGAGAGCCCGTTTATGCATGAAGTTTTAGTTGAATATAATTTTGCGGTTTAACTGCAGATGGGAAATTTATTTGGTTTCAAGCTGCTGTCTTAAAGATTTTCGTTGATATGTTTAGGAGGTATGTGATCTTGTTTTAGGTTTCAGAGGATATTTGCAGACTACATTTATTAATATTTTTTCTACTAGCAGGTCATCCCAGTTACGCACTTGCCTTTGACATATTGATGGTGGAAGAATTTTTGAAATCGGTCCGATAGTTTTTGATTTAATTCGTTATAAACATAAAGCAACACTAAATAGATTAATGTACATCAATTTAAACAAATAAATATATAATGAAATATTGTATCGTTTTTCATCCATAAACAGTAATAGAAATTAATATAGGTAGAGCTAAAGCGGTAAATTTGGCTATGAATGTAATTTTTTATTGGCTTTCAAATTAAAATGGATATAATTTGATTGCTCTTTTGAAACAAATACTTGTAACTTGTGATGTCAACTATTATATTTGTAAAAGCTCCCCGTTTCAGTAAAATTGAATGCTTAAAATATTGATAATTAATGATAGGCTTTACTATTTGACATCTTCCGGGAAAGTGACAATTCCTGTGTAGAGCGTGGGCGTCTTTCGGTCGAGAAAGATCTTAAGACGCTGACAACCGCTATTGAGTTGAGCTGCTGCTGTCACTGTCGGATTGCATACATAAGAAAGAGAAGCGCGACGACGACGGGACGGGACGTTTAGAACTTTTTACAAACCATAAAATAAATTAATTACTTAAAAATAAGTTGAGCAGTGGAAAATAAAAAACAACCAAGTTCTGTATTTAAATATGATACGTTCTTGTTATAAATTTTACCAACGTACGTTGATAAGTAATACTGATATTTTTGTTGGAAGATTATTTTAAGAGGTTAGTTTACTATTTTTTGTATCGAAACAACTTTTCAAAAACGTGTTTTGAATACAACAGGGTTCTCAGAAATATGTTCAAGACTGACATATATTTTGCCGCCGTCACAAACTTTATAGATTTAGCAAAAAAATTGTTTGAGACAAGCCTATTTGGCTGTTGTCAGCGCCTTAATTTTACTTTTTTTTTAATACGTAACTCTCTTGTTAGCTATAAACAATAAAAGCACACTAGAGGATGCCCGCGGCTGTGCCTGCACATTTTATTTACATTTAACCGTCTGGAGAGCATCTATAGCCGAGTGGAGAGACCGACAGACTGCTACGCAGAGGGTCTCGGGTTCGAATCCACGGCGCGCACCAATTACTCTTTGTAGTTAAGTACGTATTAAATTGTTGCTTATCGCTTGCTTATCGGTGAAGGAAAACATTGTGAGGAAACCATGTTGCAGCATGCATGCAACCAAGCATGTCTGAGAGTTCTCCATAATGTTCTAGAAAGACATGTGAAGTCTGCCAGACCGCACTTGGCCAGCGTAGTGGACTATGGCCTTACCCTTCTCATAGTGAGTAGAGGCCCGTGCCCAGCAGTGGGACAATATATAGGGCTGACGATTAACCGTCTGCCCGATCCCGAGGGAACTTTAGGAACTCCCTTCATAGTCAACCCTTACGGTCCGCAAGGAACATACATGCCAAATTTCAGCTTCCTGCGCCCAATAGTTTCGGCTGTAGCGTGTCTGTCAGTCAGTCAGTAACGCAAGCATTTTATTTATACAGACAACAGTAAAAGAAGGGTGGGTGTGTAATTCACCTCTGACTGCCCCATCGGGGATAAAGGCGTGAAGTTATGAAGTTATTATGTAAACTTCGTGAAGATCGAGGGAAGGAAAGGACTAAACGCCCTTTGAGTGTAACGATCAATATTTGACAAAACCTTTCACAGCTAATACAAAATTAAAATTGTCTGTTAAAAATAAACTCCAATTAGTCGATACTGTATAAAATTAGATTGGGCGGTCGGTTGGCTTGCCTCGAGTTTTGGTACTGCTTACATATTGGTATTTCGTGTTTGCAAATTCGTATAAGTGTTCTGGTATTAAGTGGTTCTGCAAGGTCTGCCTTGAAATGATTCTGGTCGTTGTGACTTGGATAAAACGGGTTGGCCACATGCAAATTTTATTGGACATATTCAAATATAAATTAATTTAAAAAATTTACCTTCATAAGCGTCACGTCTGGACCTAGATGAATAAATGATTTTGACTTTGACTATATTCTATCTGCCGGATTCTCGGTCCTATGTAGAGAAAATGAAGAATTTGTTCTCAATATTCGTTCAACACATGGATTTGAGATACATTTTAAGGACCGAGAAACCGGCAGATAGAATATAGTCAAAGTCAAAATCATTTATTCATCTAGGGCAGAAAGAGACGCTAATGTCATCAAACATTGAAGTTAATTACTTAATGATTCTACATTTACTGCTGTGTTCACAATGCAATAGGTAGAACCACGAGAAAGAACGGGCAATAAAACCCGCTATCACTGCCACCCCACCTTCCAAACTAAACTTCTCGCGGTGGAGTTAACGAAAGCGCCTGCACACAAGCCCTTTGTCTCACACGCTTGTGGTTGGGCCAAATTGAGATCGCCAACATTTCTAATTTCGCCCGCTTTTATTTTAAACTGTTGTTTTTGAAACGTTGTAGCTGCGTCCAGTTTGTCCTGCGGTTTTCAATTAAGAAAAACCAACTCCTTTCTGAACGGTATTGTAGAGGTGACGTTTTAATTTTTTCTAAATTGCTCTATTGTTTTTTACTTTGACTGTAGTGTTGCTGTTTGGAGAATGCTTTACTCTGCTAGTTTATAGTGTAAGATTAACATTATTTATTTTTTTATAAAAGACTTTTGTAAAATCTGTTTATGCCTTTAGACGATAGCGAGGGGATGGGTATCGGGGAGAAAAGAATGGAAGAATGGTGTTTTGACCGAATTCTTCATTCGGATTATTTTTTTATTTTTTTTATTTTATAGACTCACGCCTGTATCACCGAAGGGGTAAGGAGAGGTGTAATATTACACTCACATTTTGCTATGAATTTTTAGGTCCCACGTAATAGGGGGCGAGCCTATTGACGTTACCGGGCACATCACCAGACTCGGTGCTGCTACTGAGAATTCGGAAAAACCCAGTAACACTTTTGCCCGACTCGGGAATCGAACCCGGGACCTCCGATCAGCAGTCGCATACGCTATCTACTGGACCACGAAGGCTGTAATTCATTCGGATTATTGTGGTAATTATGGTTATATAATTACTATAATAATAAGGCAATGATAGCCGAGTGGATATACCAACAGACTGCCATGCAGAGGGTATCGGGTTCGAATCCACGGCGCGCACCAATGACTTTTCGGAGCTGTGTGCGTATTGAATTGTTAATTATCGCTTGTCCCGTGCCTCGGAGAGCACGTTAAGCCGTCGGTCCCGGTTGTCATGAAGATCTTTGACAGTCGTTACAGGGCGTCAGTACCTTATAAATAAACTGACACTAGTCTAAACCATGGAATATCGCTATCCCTTCGGGTTGCGGAGGTCAGGCAGACAGGCAGTCGCTCCGTGGAAAAGCTAATATTTAGCCAAATCCGGTTAGAATAGTAAGCGGACCCCAGATTGAAACTGGGATAACGCTAAGAGAAAGAAGATGGTTATATAATTCACACGGTAACACGGATTAAGAACACACAATCTCAGTACATCCCATCATTCATGAGTGTCGTAAGAGGCTACAAAGGAAAATACACAAAGGATAATCTTTTAAAAACTTGATATCAAGCCCTAGACTAACCCAGGTCAGCGTTCTATTGGTGATGCTAAGATTCTAACTAGCGACTCTAGCGGCGAATTTGGAACTTGTCCGGGTACGACAACTTCTGACAGGTCAATACAATTACCACTATAACCTCGAAGCAAATTTGTATTGAAAACTACCGTGTCGTACCCGGACAAGTTCCAAATTCGCCGCCAGAGGCGCGCGGATAATCTTTGCATCGTCAATAGCAATCTAAAACCTTGTATTGAATTTAGAATTAGACGCAAATTAGGAGAGGCACTTGTCAGGCTGTCACTGCGTAAGGCTGTATGATCACTATGGACGAAGTAACTATTTAATAATCTGTGCTATGGAAGACGAGCCAGTTACTGTAATGTTTTTTTGCGATAGTAGTTCCTCTCTTCGGTTCGTATAGTTACACGTTTTTCGCAACCCGCATCGCCTATACACTAATGAAAGCTCTACCTAATCTTCCGAAAAACGACGTTATAATATAATCGGCCATTTTGATATAAATTTGATTGTACAAATGTTGTAATAGTTTAAGTGCCGGCGTTGTTATTATCGGGATACAAATATTTGTTTAATATTGAAGTTCCGGGTTCGGTGTTTGTGCTTTTAATTGGTATGTTTAAAGCTTGTTATGAAGTAATGCGGAGGTAAATTTGTCTAGCAGAACTTTTTTAATAAGTTTAATAGTTTTTACCCGCTGCTTTTCTTAGGTTGATTATTATTTACGTATAAAAGCTGTAAAATACACATGACGCGTGTGCAAAATTTCATAATTACTAGTTTAGTGGATAAGGATTAAAAGCATGAGAGACAAATAGATATACACATTTGTAATTTTATTCGTCTAAGGGCTCTTGCAATTTTTTAAGAAAGCTAGGATATACCTAATATACCTGAATAGGCGCGGGTGAAGCCGCGAGTAACAGCTAGTATGTTTTATCAGTTCTAATACGTGGGAAAATGAAATTCGACAGCTACAAAAATTGATCTAGCTTAATTTCTTTGTTGACAACCAACAATCATAACTTAAATTAACCACAAACGTATTTATTTATAGACTCACGCCTGTATCCCCTAAGGGGTAGGCAAAGGTGTATTATTACACCCACATTTCGCCATAAGTTTTTAATGGCAAGATCCGAAGCACCCGGAACCGGCGAGCATGTATGAACAGAGTAATGAATGTAGAGGAAGCGCGTGAGGTTTGTAAGGATAGATGCAAGTGGTGTTCCGTTGTCTCTGCCTACCCCGACGGGAAAAAGGCGTGAGTATATGTATGTATGTATGTACGTAATAGGGGGCGAGCCTATTGCCGTTAGGTACCGGGCACATCATATTATAGAAATTACTACAATGCTACTAAAAGATATAACTTTAAAGTGAAATACGGACAAAGTTAAAGACAAATGGACGAACGATTCCCACAATACGACATCAGTTTCAAACAATATGCTCACTGCTGATTTATAACTTAAATAGTTGTTAACTCATTCGTTTTGCTTCGCTTCTTGCTGATCGAAGCAAGGAATAAGCTATGACGTTAAAGCAGGGTAATACTTGAGCGGCTGGTATGATCATTTTTGATAGTCGTTATAGGGAGTCATACATACATACATACATAGTCTCACGCCTATAACCCCGAAGAGGTAGGCAGAGGTGTATTTCTACACCCACTTTTCGCCAGATATACTTTAGTCCCACGTAATAAGGGGCGAGCCTATTGCCGTACCGGGCACATTTCCAGACTCCGTGCTGCTACTGAGAATTTCGTAACAGAAAAACCCAATAACACTGCCCGACCCAGGAATCGAACCCGGGACCTCCCGATCCCACGCGCACATTTATGCCGCGAGACCAACGAGGCAGTCGTATAGGGTTTGATGTCGAGTTTTCCGTCTCTACGCAAAGATGGTATTTGCATCGTGTTATCCCTTAGTCGCCTTTTACGACACCCACGGGAAGATAGGAGGTGGTGACACTTGTATTCTATGCCGTCAACCACACATATAGGGAGTCAGTACCTTCAAATGAACTGATACTGGTCTGAACCATGGAATATCTCTATCCGTTTGGGTTGGAGAGATCAGACAAGCAGGCATCGCTCTGTGGAAACGTTTATATTCTGTCCAAACTATCAGAGCAGTAAGCGGATCCCGGGATATTGGGATAACGCTAGGAGAATGAAACTCATTATTAGCCCTGTAAATATTATTCTTAAAGTCTCTTTAGAGTATGAGAAGGCTAAGGCCATAGTCTACAACGCTGAGCGGGATGACAGCCTTTACATGACTTTCGGGAACATTACATAAACTCTCAGACACGCAATTTTCCTCACGATGTTTTCCATTATTTGCATTTCTGCATTTAATTCCTTTTTATTATTTACTCTCATACATGTTGGTAAGTATTGTCATTTAATACCAAACTCACCGCAGGTGGGCTCATATTTACAGAGAGGTTTTACTGCATACCGCACAGCAAGCTTACGTGGGTTCGGTGCTTCCGGAAGTACTTTAAGCTGTTCATCTGAGCTGTCAGGTGGATGGGGGATTGTAATGACTATCAGATTCAGGGGAGCACTGTTTTTGTAATGTGTGTGTGATAATAGTTTACATTCAAGTACAAAAGTAATAACTTTATTTTTATTTTTATAGACTCACGCCTGTATCCCCGAAGGGGTAGGCAGAGGTGTAATATTACACCCACATTTCGCCATGAATTTTTAGGTCCCACGTAATAGGGGGCGAGCCTGTTGCCGTACCGGGCACATTACCAGACTCCGTGCTGCTACTGAGAATTTCCTAACAGAAAAACACAGTAACACTTTACCCGACCCGGGAATCGAACCCGAGACCTCCCAATCCCACGCGCACATTTATGACGCGAGACCAACGAGGCAGGCATAATAATAATTAGCATATTACAACAGTGTTAGCCTTGTATATATAAATAAAAATTGCCGTGCAGAGGGTATCGGGATCGAATCCACGGCACGCACCAATGTCTTTTCGGAATAATGTGCTTATTGAATTGTTAATTATCGCTTGCCCCGTGCCTCGGAGAGCACGTTTTAAGCCATCGGTCCCGGCTGTCATGAAGATCTTTGACAATCGTTACAGACGCAGTACCTCTAAATAAACTGCCACTAGTCTAAACCATGGCATATCGCTATCCCTTCGGGTTGCGGAGGTCAGACAGGCAGTCGTTGAGTGAAAAAGCTAATGTTCAGTCAAATCCGGTTAGACTTGTAAGCGGACATCGGGGCGAAACTGAGATAACGTAAGTATTCGTTATTCCGAACAAGTTTTGTACGGAGACGTTGCCGAAAACGTGCAAAATGTCAGCTGTTCCACACTACAATGACCGTCAACCTCGACAAAATGTTCGCAAAGATTGATATTTTACCAATTTCGGTAATGTGTTAGAAATAAATCTATTCATATTAAGAAGTAGGTAGGTAGTTAAATTATCTCCTCAGCTATGTATTATTTTAAGAATGATATGTTTTTTTTTTACACAACATCATCTAGTCCCAAACTAAGCAGGAGATTGTACTATGGGTACTAGATAGTGGATAAACATACATATATACTTTTTTTTTGTAAATACATACATATTATACATAGAAACACCCAGACCAAGACAAACATCCATGTTCATGCACACAAATGTTTGACTTGAGCGGGAATCGAGCCCGCGACCAACGGCGTAGCAGTCGCTTACACTCCCGCTGCGCCAACCGGTCGTCAAAAAATTACATTTACCAATTCCAAATCATAAACTTTCCCAATTTGTCACAAAACATTTGAGTACGTTGACATTGTGTAAGTTTGCGCGCGTTATTAAACTTGGCAGCAGCCCTTTCTTGGTAAGTCGCGAGTCTTGGCGCAATTGAATAAAGCCCTCCCTTTATGTACTAGAATGGTACTAATAGTTTTTGACGTAGGGTTTTAAGTTAGGGTCTAGCTACATTTTACTGATGGGTTTACTTTCCTGGTGACTGACGCGAGCGACGCGATTCGACGCGTCCCGAACTGATTATCATTTAATATTGAAAGATATTGAGATGAAATTGAAAAAAAATTTTTTGAGATGAAATGACAAAAAAAGCAATGACTCTGAGTTTGTTTCGGCCTTTCTTCTCAAGAAGTCATTTAGCTAGGAAAAGCCGGCTTCATCTAGAATAGGGTTTTGACATGTATAAGTGTTGTAAACAACCAAAATGCAGAAATAAATATGTCTTTATGTCTTTATGTCTTTATTCTTAACACAAGTGCGTTGATACATTTTCGCGTCGCTTCTCGCCGTATCATTCTCGACGACTGTTTAGGATCGTATCCGAACGATCTCTGCGATGGCTTGCAGCGACCTCTGGTGCGTACGGAACTAACTATCAACAAATGTTCTTACGATACGAATGTTGTGAATTTTCTACCGACTTCAAAAAAGAAGGAGGTTATCAAATTAGCTGCGTTTTTTATAGGATTATTATCGCAGACCTCGTTCAAGTTAGAGAAATCACATGTGAAGTCGGTTTTGTTTTTAACGTTAAGGGGACTAAAAGAGCTAAACGCGACTTTTATAATGCTTTAAAGTATATGATTCAATGCAGTTAACACAATCAGAAAAATATGATATTCTTCAGGATATAATCTAGTTAAGTACTGTTTTGAAAACATAATACAACTAACTTTAATCGATAGAAAAAAATCACTAAGATACCTCTAAAAAATATTTTAACGAGTAAAAACCATATTAAAATACATACAATCATTCTGATTTTTTGACAAATTATTCAAAAAGCAATATATTAACGAAATACTGTTTTTTTATCCAATCAATACATTTCCTGTAATTAATTTATTTCATGTTTTTTTAAGTTCTGAACGTCCCGTCGTCGTCGTCGCGCTTCTCTTTCTTATGTATACAATCCGACAGTGACAGCAACAGCTCAAATCAGTAGCTGTACTCGGCGCCTTAAATGATAATTCACGTCGATACGCACGACGCTTCGCAATGAGAAGCAAGTTGACGTCGGTACGCGCGTGTGTGTATCATCTTCATGAAGGGAAGTCTTCCCCATAATGTATAAAGTTTGTGTGAGTTTGGATTTTCCTGTTAAGTTTAATATAAGGGGTTTAAGTGTACTTAATTGTATTAAACGACTGAGACGAAATGTCTTGGTATTTGTAAACTTTTAAAATACGAATTAAATACGTTTGAACACAAAATCCTCTGCATGGCAGTCTTTAATAGTATCGCCACTCATCATCAGCCTTTAACAGTCCACTGGTGGACTAAGCCTCTCCTTTGAAAGGAGGAATTGGCCTACTATACCACGCTGGCCAAACGGGTTGGTATAGGGTTTTGATCCAGTTTGCCTTCTCTTACAGTGCTGTTCTCTGCAGAATATGCTCCCTCTATCGGCTCTTACGACACCCACGGGATGATATGGGGTGGTGACATTCCGTATTCTTAATGCGTCACCACACGGACAATGGTATCGCCACTATGCTATTCCTAATGAAATCTAAACTATACATATTAATCTTGATTTAAATTGTCTTTCGGGATATATACCACTCGGGATATATTCTAAAGCTGTGTATACTTACATCAAATTGGCAATTTAATCATATTGTACCGGAATATACCTACAAACAAAATTTGCATGCCTAATGGTTGAATATGGTAAAAGAACCTAAATATGTATTAGTATATAAGATCTGCTGTATACCCATATTCGCAAATGATTAAATGAATTATGAATTGTACCTTTGTTTGGAGTAACCGATATTTCGGCACTGTTGCAAGCGCCATGTTCACGGATGTACTGTATATATCCCGAAAGACAATTTAAATCAAGTTTAAATGACCACGAAAGTTTAAATTCCTATATTATACATATTAATACAATCAAGCTGAAGACTGGTGCTTGCTCGTTGGTTTTCCTATGTAATAAAACAAAAGAAAACCTTTCACTGCGTCGTAGCCTGTTGTTGTCTCCACTAGGCTTTTTGCCTTTGACTAATGCGTCAGTGTTTTTTAATTATACCTCAGTATAACCTAAACAGAACCTCACTCCTGATTTCCATTAAAACTTGCTTGTTGATTCGGGATGACAGCACAACATTGTGTTATGTGTCGCCGACTAGAACTTACGTTGAAAAGGGTCCGCCCCACTTTGTTCGCTAAGCTATTTTGGTATAGTCCAAAAATTGCTATTGGGTTACAAGAGTTTATTACGTTAGGATTATATTGTAGTTGATGGATTAACTTGGAGTGGTTGTTATTTTCATAAAATTAAGTGGGTAATATGGTTTCAGATTAGCGTATTTTTCTGCGCGTATACGGTCGTTTCGAAACGCTTTACGCGCTTCAAAAAACTGGATTCGCGTAAACGGGCATATTTATTTTATTTATTTAATATCTTTATATACACTGAAGCGTATAAAGGCGGACTTAATGCCTTGGGCATTCTCTCCCAGTCTACCTTAGAGTGGTGCAGAGATTAAAAGTAGGTGTATTGTAGAAGTGAGTGAAGAAGAACTTTACATACATATTAATAAAGAATAAAAAAAAAAGTACCTATACAAAATATAAAATATATAGTAATTATAAACTAAGGATACATAGAAATTAAACTACAGTTTACGGATTTTATCGCGTTGTATTGGTTTCACTAAGTTATTACATTTGAAACTAAAGATCTAGAAACTATATTTTTAATTTATTACTAGCCTAACATTCGCGTAAACCCAAGAAGATACTATAAGGATACATAACTAATTATAATAATATTAAATATATACATACACTAAATATCAATATACATAAACATATAATTAGGATACTTCTGCCAGCTTATCCAAAAACAGCTGCTTCACTCTAGATTTAAAGCGATCCTTTGTAGTAGCCATCCTGATTTCTAGAGGAAGGGCATTCCAAAGAAGGATTGCTTGAATGGGCAAGGACGAGTGAATTAAAGCAGAACTATGTGAAGGACAAAGTAGGAGAAGATTTTTCGGCGTGTTTGCTCGAGACGGTAGTGACATCGTGTCAGTGTCAACATAGATTCTGACAGCTCGCACATATACGAGGTTAGAAGCGCGTCAACGCTCGTACGACTGGCGTGTGTGCCAAAAGGCATGCCTATACGCGCCTACATGCGCTTCCAAAAACGAGCTTCTTCTTCTTCTTCTTGTCGTATCAATGGCGATTTTGGATGACAGGCGACCAATATTTTGCTACAGCTATAGCATTGTTTGTGGCCTTATACAGCTCAGCCAAAGATTTAACCGTCAGGAGGGGCAAGAAAGCAAGTGTGGCTTATACGCGCGTATAAAACGCTAATCTGAAACCGCCCTTATTTCGATGAGATGTTCTGAGGGTCTAAATAAATTGTTATTGATGTGAAGGAACTATTGGCGCGCTATGGAGAGAAGGTCGTGTAGAATGCAGTCATCAAAATTATGTTACTTTGATTTAATCTTTCGGCATGTATAGCATGTATTTTTGTTTCGTGTATTGGCACTGTTGTAAGCTTCATGATCCCGTAATACATGAATGTGTAAACGTGTCGTATTTTGTATGCACATGCATACAAAATACATGTCACATGTAGCGATAGCCTAGTGGAGAGACCGACTGACTGCTACGCAGAAGGTCCGGGTTCGAATCCACGGCGCGTACCAATGACTTTTCAGAGTTATGTGCGTATTAAATTGTTAGTTATCGCTTCCTAATTGTTGAAGGAAAACATCGTGAGGAAACCTGCGTGTCTGAGAGTTCTCCATAATGTTCGCGAAAGACATATGAAGTCTGCCAACCCGCACTTGGCCAGCGTGGTGGACTATGGCTTTACCCTTCTCATAGTGAGAAGAGGCCCGTGCCCAGCAATGGGACAGTATAAAGGGCGGATGATAAATGACAGGTCTATGATTCCACACTAGGTAGGCGAGGACAGTGTTATTAGCTTTACGATGCAGGCTAGCCAAGTAAGGCTATGCCGTAGAGTAAGCCGTACATAAAGTACAAGAAAGCCGCCCCTTTTGCCAATACCTAGCCTAGTAGTCTAACCTTTAGCGTAAAGTTAGCCACGAAGTACTAGAATGCTCTCACCTATACTAATACCTAGGTCTAGAACAAGAATTGCGCCGTGAAGTAAAGCTAGATCCAACGTATAAGAATGTCGACACCTATGCCAATACCTAACTTAGTACAAGTTTTAAGCTTCGGGTACCTATACCAAGCCTAGTACTCTAGCCTGTGTAGTAAAACTAGGCATAAAGTACTACAAAGCCGTAACCTTTACAGGTATAAACTAGTGTTGTGCCGGATCGTTAAAAATGTATATCCGCGGATACAGATCGGTATACGGATATTTGGTGTCAAGATCCGCGGATACGGACACGGATCTTGATTTTCTTACCGCATCGATGTCGGTGCGGGCGACCTTGAAACGATAGTTGTCGTCACGCACGCCCGGCGGAACATTAGACAGATTATGTTTCGACTTGTATTGAAATTATATTAAATTTAATATACTCTGAATGCAATTGAATAGTTTTTTAATTCTACCTAACCACCTATAGGTAGTATTCCATCCTATCAATTGAAAATTATTAGAGTGAAAGATCCGTAAAAGATCCGCGAGAAAAGTAACGGATAGGAATACGGATCTTTCTTCTTCCTCGGATATCCGCGGATACGTATATCCAGAACATCACTAGTATATACCTAGCCTAGTACAATAATTACGGCACCTGTTCCAGTACCTATTAACAATTTATTTACGAGTATTAGTACCTGCATACTAATATTGTTACAGCAGATAACACTTATCGCGTCACAGTGGTCACCGTTTTAACGGTACCTCTTTACTTTATGACTTACAAGTTTAATGCTCTATGGTTGCGGCACTTTTCTATAGTTTATTGACTATTTCGGTGGCATTGTGGCCTCTATGGTATTCTGAGATAAAAAGATATTGAATGAAATGAAGAAATTGATAATAAAATAGCTGTAGACCAATCGAATTGGTAAGATATTTGGAAGGTATTGGATTCGATGCCATAAATGTCTGACTGCATGTGTTGTTGGTTCGGTCACAAGTTTAGTTTTTTTTTTTGTTTTTTGTGTTCTCTGAGACTGCCTCCGTGGTCCAGTGGATAGCGTATGCGTCTGCTAATCGCGGTCCCGGGTTCGATTCTCGGGTCGGGCAAAAGTGTTACTGGGTTTTTTCCGAATTCTCAGTAGCAGCACGGAGTCTGGTGATGTGCCCGGTACGGCAATAGGCTCGCCCCCTATTACGTGGGACCTAAAAATTAATGGCGAAGTGTGGGTGTAATATTACACCTCTGTTTGTAATTTTATTTTGTAACTAGTTGTTTCCCGCGGTTTCATCCGCGTCCTGAGGTAATTACTTCGCGTACCTGGTAAATTTATAGCCTACGTTACTCCTTGGTACATCAGTTATCTGCCAGTGAACGTCCCGTCAAAATCAGTCCAGCCGTCCCAGAGATTAGCGAGAACAAACAGCCAGACAGACAGACAAAAATTGTAAAAAAATTCATTTCGGTATGAGTACCGGGTGAACATCCATATGCATTTAGTAAAAAGCGGTTATTTTAATATCACAAACAGACACTCCAATTTTATTAATATGTTTATAGATGTATACAGATGCGTGAGTTATAGTTCTCTTGAAAATGAAACAAACGAAAACCATAGTATTCTAAACCATAATTTTATTGATTCATGATCCGCCTAACGTTATCCCAGTTGCAGCCCGGGGGCCGCTTACTAGTCTAACCGGATGTGATTGAATAATAGCTTTTCCACAGAGTGGCTACCATCTGGCATCCGCAACCCAAAGGTATAGCGATATACAATGGTTTAGAGTAGTCAGTTTATACAGAGGTACCTACTGTATATCGTCTCTTTAAAGAGTTTTCTAGTCTCAAGAAAAGATGAAAGAAATTGAAGTGACAAAAAGAAAGCAAATTCTGAGTTTGTTTCGGCCTTTCTTCTCAAGAAGTCATTTAGCTAGGAAAAGCCGGCATCATCTAGAATAGGGTTTTGACTTGTGTAAGTGTTGTAAACAACCAAAATGCAGAAATAAATATGACTTTGTCTTTAATTGATGAACATATTCTTCTCGCCTTAAACGTATGGCTATTTATTAACTAATAAAAAACTAAACTAATTGTATACATTAGTTTGTACTCGCTCTGCACGTGGCAGCAGCGTTTTTGTTAGTTAGAAAAAAAGTACACACTGACATACGTTACTGAGGTGTCAAGCCCAGCATATTGATCTCGGTGTGACAGCGTACGGACGCCATTTGTTTGTAGTGAACAAAACAAACGTATCACAACACGCTTGTGTATGGACGAGAGGGTCAGTAGAGAGATGTATTGCGAACGTGGCATATATACATCTATATATATATATGAATAAAATTAAGTGTCTGTTTGTAATATCAAGATAACCGCTTTTTACTAAATGTATATGGATGTATACCAAATTACCAAATGAACATCATTTAATGCTTGAGTGCTTGAGTATGATATTAATAGTTACTAAAAAATTTACTAGTAGATGTCTACAATGTGAAACAGTGACAATTATATTTGATTGAAAAGAGTAGCCATAAGTTTTATTGCCCGATCTTTCTCGTGGTTTTACCTATTGCATTGCGAACGTGGCAGTAAATGTAAATGTAGAATCATTAAGTAATTAACTTAAACTTTGCCGTTCATAAGCGTCACTTTGTGGCCTAGATGAATAAGTGATTTTGACTTTGACTTACACGGTGCATATGCCGAAATTATATCTTTTACAATTTTTGTTTGTCTGTCTGTCTGTTTGTTCTCGCTAATCTCTGGGACGGCTGGACTGATTTTGACGGGACGTTCACTGGCGGATAGCTGATGTACCAAGGAGTGACTTAGGCTATAAATTAACCGGGTACGCGAAGTACTTCCCTCGGGATGCGGGTGAAACCGCGGGAAACAGCTATTACTAAGTAATAAAGTTGTAAATTTGATGTTCATGAGCCTCATAGGCAGCTAAGAGCTCTCTTTTACACCTAAATATAAAACATACGCAAAATAAAGTTTGGATTTCTTAGACTGAATACTAGTTTTATCACAAAGGGGAGGCTGAATAGTAAGAGCTTTTCACGAGCACTTAGTATTAGGCGAAAATATTTTTTCAGAGAAAATGTATACATATAAATTCACAGAATTAACTGCTCGTGAATTATTATGGTAAAGCAGCGATAGCCTAGTGCAGAGATCGACAGATTGTTACGCAGTGGGTCCGAGTTCGAGTCCAGGGCGCGCACCAATGACTTTTCGGTGTTATGTGCGAATTAGATTGTTAATTATCGCTTATTGCTAAACGGTAACGGAAAACATCGTGAGGAAACCTGCCTGTCTCAGAGTTCTCCATAATGTTCTCGAAAGACATGTGAAGTCTGCCAATCCGCACCAGGCCAGCGTGGTGGACTATGGCCTTACCCTTCTCATAGTGAGAATAGGCCCGTGCCCAGGAGAGGGACAGTTTATATACAGGGCTGATGATGATGAACTGCTCGTAGTAGGTACGTATAATTCGTCGAGGACTATGAATTGCGACGGATTAAAACCATAGATGTAGTAAGTCCGCGAAAGAAAAGACTCCTGATATGTAGGTGTACATAACTTGTGCCAGGTTACACTGGTCGTAATCAGTGTAATTTGGCCAAAACTTTGGGACCCTCAAGATTTATAAGTAGCAAGAAAAACATGATGACCCTTAGTCTCATTTTAGTATTATATATGTTAAATGATCAACTCTGAAAATCATTGTTTTATTCACTGACAAAATGTCACTGCAATTAGCCATCAGATCGGTTCTACTTGCAGCCAAAATTAATTAACAGTCTAATTTAAGTTTAGCTTACATGGACTGACGTCTTAAAATTCATCAAATTATTTTATAAGCAGATGTAGTCCTTTGTTACCACAGCACGGCTCAAAGACTGCGTCTGCTTACGAAATTTATTACTTTTGAAATGCCGAAATTTTTGAACAACCAGTCAAAATCAACCCTACAGCATTTTAACCTAATGGAAGAAAAGAGGAACCCACTACGCACCCTCGGATTGCCCACTCCAACTATTGCAATAGGAAAAGGTTGACCATACTGAACTCCTCTAAAGAGAAAGGATAAGGGATAGATGGAATAATGCGGAAATGGGTTCCAGGAAAATACCTGACGTGTTGTATCCCGCTCTATGCGCCGACTATGCTTCGACTCGTGTTTCGCCTCTCTACGAGGCATCCTCAGGACCGATGGGCAATGACTGAGTTGGCTCAGTGAACCTTTTTCTATTGTAATAGTTGGGGTGGGCAATCCGAGGGTGCGTGGTGGGTTCCTCTTTCCTTCCATTAGGTTTCAATGAAGTTCCGCCAAGTAACGCCTGATTCAATCAACTATACCTACAGCATTTTGCATCACTGCTGGATCCAGCCTCACCTAATTTACATACATACATACATAGACTCACGCCTGTTTCCCGGAGGGGTAGTTAGAGACTACGTAACGCCATTTGCAACCATCCTGACATATCTTTCTTGCTTCATTTACTCCCATCAAATTTCTCATGCATGCTCTTCAGTTAAGGGTACTTCTAACCTTTCTGTTTTTTAGGATGTCTCCAATCTGGTCAGAGAACTTCTGTCTAGGTCTTCCCCCTCCTCCTGTCCCATTCACACTTGCCTTATATATCTTCTTGGTCAGTCTCCTAATTTATGCCACAATATCAATGTAAGTTAATCCGAGGATTTGGGCTGCTATACCACACTGGCCAGACAGGTTTGTATGTAGAGTTTTCCTTCTCTTCAGAAAGATACCTCCCTTCGTTTTTGCCTTTGTGACACACGGAGAATTTCTTGGTCAGGACTCATCTTTGATAGTTCGAGATCCCAGGGCCGCCAGACCTTACCTACTTATTTTGTCAGAAACGAAATGTATAGAATAATGTAGTGTTAGTATCTGCTATGAGTGTACAATAACTTGCTAACTTGGATCAACGGCCAATTTTTAGTTATGAGGTGCTAAAGGTCGGCGGTAGAGAGAACAATTTCCATACTTAATGCGTCTAGTGGTCTCTACCGATAGCTAGATATCTTGGAAACTTTAAAGCGTCTGGTAAAAATTACCAACGCCGAAATGAGTGCGACAGTATTATTTATAATTTTTTAATAGTATTTTCTAAAACATACTTTAAAATCAGCACTGAGAATTTAAGAAAAGTGAGTACTATTTTCACCTAATTTTAGCACCTCATACCGAAAAATTGGCCCACGATCCAAGCTAGCAAGTAGCGTACACTCATAGCCGATACCACAGATATAGATCTACATACATAGATAACGCAATTATCACGATTTGTATTGAAACCAAGCGTGCCGACTTTTTAATACCTACTGTGACGTTGCCTGTATCACGAAGTCGAAGCGATGCGCGACAGTATCGCTTGTGCGATATTCATCGTCTCCTAATACACAACGTCAGATCAAACGTCCGAAGCAAACGCGGCAACGTAATGTGAATAAAATAAAACGGACTCGCGGGGACTGAAGTTAGTGGCGACCAAGCTCGACGCTTGGTCGGAGTTCAGACACGCGAAGTGCATGCATTTGCGTTATCTAAGTAGATCTATGTCTGTGGCCGATACTAACACTACATTATTCTATACATTTCGTTTCTGACAATATAAGTAAGGTTTGGCGGCCCTGGGATCTCGAACTATGAACACGACTGGAACCCACACCCAATCTCGGAACAAATTTCATAGAAGGTATTTTTTACTATAAAATATTTAGTATAAAATAACTACGCAACTGACTTTTCTTTGGTATATTGTGTATCTATGTAACATCAAAGAACTTATTTTAATTGCCCATTAACGAAGTCGACAGATGTCTAAAATGTTCGTACTTAGATCTAAGTTGTACAGTCCAGACGTAAAAAATTAACAAGGACAATTAATTATAAGTTTCGCCATATTTCACGCGGACTTCTTTGAAAACAAAGTTTAGAAATGTGCCAAGTGCGACTGGTATCTTTTTTATTTTGGACTTCTTTAAGCAAAATATTTTATTATACTTATCTAAAGGAACAAAATTAAATTAATAAAGGTAAAGTATATTATTATAAGCAGCGGTAGTCTAGAGACCGACAGACTGCTACGCAGAGGGTCTGGGTTCGAATCCACGGCGCGTACCGATGACTTTTCGGAGTTATGTGCGTATAAAATTGTTAATTGTCGCTTGCTAAACGGTGAAGAAAAACATCGTGAGGAAACCTGCATGTCTGAGAGTTCTCCATAATGTTCTCGAATGACATGTGAAGTCTGCCAACCCGCACTTGGCCAGCGTGGTCGACTATGGCCTTAACCTTCTCATAATGGGAAGAGGCCCGTGCCCAGCAGTGGGACAGTATAAAGGGCTGACGATAATGATATTATTATAGTCTTCTTCGTAATATGGCCTGAGTTCGCCTGTCATTAGGAATAGTTCGGCAAAGTTATGCAACGTTGGCAGCGATCGCAACTTGGATCGGTGACCGCCTGTTGTGCTATAAACTGAGTGTAGCCGAGTTTCTTAGGACACGTGAACCCATCGGTCCAGGACAAGAATCTTTATGCCACATGCCAAGCCAAGCTAAGGCACGGCCAATATACTCCATATTTAATAGTGTGGACACGACGACGATGGGCCATTTACTTACGTGCCCTGCAGGCCTGGAGTCGTGTACGCTTGACGACTTGTATGAGGCAAGGCCAAATGCCATCCGAGTAGCCGAGTTTTGGGCCAAATATATTTAAAGTGTTGCCATCGACACGATAAGTAAGTAATAGTGTGGAAAATTTAATATGGAATACTGTTCTCATCTTTGGGCAGGGGCACCCCAGTACCAGCTTCTCCATCTGGACCGCATCCAACGGAGAGCCACTCGAATTGTCGACTGCCAAGATATTTGCAACCGGTTAGACCCCTTGGCGCTGCGTAGAGATGTAGCCTCGCTATGCATCTTTTATCGCTTCTACTATGGGGAGTGCTCCGAGGAATTGTTCAGATTAATCCCTGCCGCCTTTTTCCGCCATCGTTCTACGCGACGGCATTTCCATTCCCATCATTTAGATGGTTGGCAATCCACAACGGTGCGTTTCTCTAGAAACTTTCTGCCTCGCACCTCTAAACTGTGGAATGATCTGTCGCCTGCAGTTTTTCCGAATCAATACGACCTTCATACCTTTAAGAAAAGCGCGTATTCCGTTTTAAAAGGCCGGCAACGCACTTGTGACTCCTCTGGTGTTGCGGGTGTCCATGGGCGGCGGTAATCGCTTAACATCAGGCGATTCGTCTACTCGTTTGCCCCCCATTCCATAAAATAAAATAATACTATTCCAGTAATCGAACCTAGTACTTCATTATTACAGCAAAAGAGCAAGCTCACGACAAACGCATTCATACAAGTAATACTATTAATCCAGTTAAATTATTACAAGACCCCTTACTTTAAGTTAAGCCCGCGTCTTCCTAAACGCTTACTTGGCACGCTTACTGTTTTAAATCTTACTTAATTGCAACTTTGGGTGATTGACGTTTTAAAGTCGCATTGCAGTATTAGGTTGTTTGCTAACTGAGCGGATACTTAGCTGACTGATGTTAGCATTAGTAAGCACCGCGTCAGTATTTTTCGTACTTGTCGTTTTAGATGTGTGGTCTGAAAATGGGTTTTATAGACTGCCAAACGGATGGACGGACAAAAAATATCTGTTTATATAAAATTCTGGCGTTCCTGACTGACAGACAACAAAATCAATTGCGATACCAAAACTTTAGCTGTTGAGTTCTAGCTGTTAAAAATTGCAAAATAATGCTAAAGTTAAGTCTGAATTGAATTAGCTACCTAAACTTAGCCAACCGTGTACAAAGCCTAATCATGTAGCCTTGTTAGATCCGTCTGTCGACAGCTTCTACGATTGGCGTGCGTTCGGAATTTTGGTTATCTCGTATACAGACGAGATGAACGGGACACTTCAACATCATCTGCTGTTTTGAGTGAACGTTCCGAAATTTGGTGGCATTTTGACGACGGATTTGTTATAAGTAGGGAGTACTTTTGACAAATGACTGCTGTAGAATAGGGTTGAAATTAGTAAGTAGTATATTTTCGATAGCTAAACTTAGTATTATAGTAATACTAGCTGACCCAGCGAACTTCGTATCGCCTTTTTAAGTTTTTATTTAATTCCCTTTTTTTTTCCAAGCCCCTTTTCCAAAGTTACCATTGACTTAGCGCTTAATCTCTTATCATTTCAGAGTCTATAAATGATGAACAAACAAAAATAGATTTTTTATATACCTAATATTGAATTCCCCATTCCTTAAAATATCGGACACGATACCCATATCGACTTTAAAAAAAAGCCCGTCCGCCATCTTTGAGATCCAATCCGCCATCTTTGATCACGAAATAGATGTTGTATTTGGATTCACCATGCCTTAAATCATCAGAGACGATACCCATATTGATTTTTTAAATTTTTTCCATCCGCCATCTTTGATTTCCCATCCACCATCTTGAATCACGAAATAGATGTTGTATTTGGATTCCTCATCCCTTTAAACATCGGAGACGATACCCATATTAAGTTTTTTTTAATTTCCCAACCGCCATCTTTGATCACGAAATAGATGGTGTTTTTGAATTCCCCATTCCTTAAAATATCGGAGACGATACCCATATCGACTTTTATAAAAATCCCGTCCGCCGTCTTTGATTTCCAATCCACCATCTTTGATCACGAAATAGATGTTGTATTTGGATTCTCCATCCCTTAAATCATCAGAGACGATACCCATATAGATTTTTTAAATTTTTCCCATCCGCCATCTTGGATTTCCCATCCACCATCTTGAATCACGAAACAGATGTTGTATTTGGATTCCATATCCCTTTTAACATCGCAGACGATACCAATATTGACTTTTTTTAAATTTTCCCATCCGCCATCTTTGATTTCCCATCCGCCATCTTTGATCACGAAATAGATGTTGTATTTCGATTCCCCACCCCTTAAAGTATCGAAGGCGATACACATATTGATTTTTAAAATTTTTACATCCGCCATCTTTGATTGCCCGTCCGCCATCTTGGATCACTAAATAAATTTCATATTATTAATCAACGTCCTGAAAATCTCGAAAACGATACCCATATAGATCCTATTCGATTAGCCTCTTTTTGCCTTTGACCCAACCCTCCCCCTTCTCGTGTGACCATTTTATTATTTTTGTCCAGCCCCTAAAAGGTGTGGCGTAATTTTATATAGCCTATAGCCTTTCGGAATAATTGAGCTATCATAAGCATAAAATTTTTTTAAATCCAACTGCTAGTTCCTGAGATTAGCCGACATTATCTTTTAGCCTTTTTAGCCTTTTGCCCGGCCTCAAAGGGTCGATGCGTTATGTTATATAGCCTATAGCCTTTCGGAATAACTGGGCTATCGTATACAAAAATATTTTTTCAGATCCGACCGGCAGGTTCGGAGATTAGCGCGTTCAAACAAACAAACAAACTCTTCCGCTTTATTATATTATAGTATAGATAGATATTCGGGGTAACACAAATCTCCTTTATTGGGCGGATACTATATAACTGTAAAAAGTATTTACACATACAAACTACTTAGTACAAAGCAAACTTGGGCCAATATCATAGAGCCAATTTGGCGACTGTGATTTGTCTGTCAGAACCATTAGAATTTAACAAAATACTCGACAATCCGAATTTTGCGGATATACGTTGTCGACTCGAAATCTTTATTTTTTAATGTTTTATTATTCAGGTCAGGTTTCGATGTACTCCTTGACGAAATTATTAATTTAAGATTATCGACATCTGTTAGAATCTTTTGGAGTTAACAGATAATTGTGACTGTCAATTAATTATAGACAAATAATTTGCAATAAAATAAAATTGCGATAATAAAAGATCTAAGCTATCCTATCTCTCAAGTTGGACCAGACTGCTCACGGTGTGCCAATTTAATTTAAAATCGGTTAAGTAGTTTAGGAATCCATCGCGAACAAACATCGTGACAGGAGATTTATATATATTAAGATTATTGGTTATTACACTTTCTCGATTTAAAATGTATTGTGCGTCATGTAGTATCTAATTCTATCGTATAAGTACAAATTTTAACAGGTATACGTACATCTCATATTCCTCTTTTTGCTGACTTTGTCATGCACGACCTACATTGCATACATACATACATACATAAACTCACGCCTTTTTCCCGTCGGGGTAGGCAGAGACAACGGAACGCCACTTGCATCTATCCTTACAAACCTCACGCGCTTCCTCTACATTCATTACTCTGTTCATACATGCTCGCCGGTTCCGGGTGCTTAGGACCTTCCCGTTTTTCAGAACGTCACCAATTTGGTTGACGAATGTCCTACGAGGTCGGCCGCGACCGGCTTGCCCATACACGTTAGCCTCATATATTTGGTGCGTCATTCTTTCTTCACTCATTCGCTCCACGTGCCCAAACCATTTCAGCATTCCATCACCTACATTGCACTTAATTAAAATAATTAAACCAATTTTCTGACAACCTATCCTGTTTCTGTTGAAGTTCGTAATGGACTAAAAGATGTTGAAGTACTAGAAACATTAGAAATTACAAATCATTAAGTCCATCAGCTTCACGTCATCAGTATTAATGATTGGCGTACGTTCCGAAACGTGTTTATTCCTGTTTATACGGGAGCAACGGAACACTTTTGCAGCGTGAGCTGTTTTGAATGAATGTTCCGAATGTCACCGGTGCGGCGTTTCCACAGTGGATTTGAGCTCAATAGAGTGTAGTGCTTTTGTCGAGTGGCTTCAATTTAATTGTTGGACAATTTAAGCTGCTTTACTGGTGACATATAAGGAATTAGCAGTTACCTGCGGTTACAGACATCTACAGACCTGTACATCAACTATCCAGCGACTGGACAAACCTTTTGCTGTTATAATAGTTAGACAATAGCCCACCATACTGGCCAACCTGACTGGCAGACTTTATATGTATTTTAGAGAACTTCTGCGGGTAGGCAGACTTACAAGAATATTAAGCAGAACTTTCACGACCGGTTGGCGCAGTGGGAGTGTAAGCGACTGTCACGCCGAAGGTCGCGGGTTCGATTCCCGCTCAAGTCAAACATTTGTGTGCATGAACATGGATGTTTGTCTTGGTCTGGGTGTTTCTATGTATAATATTATGTACTTATGTATTTACAAAAAAAAAGTATATATGTTTTTTTTACTTTTTTTATTTATAGTCTCACGCCTGTATCCCCGAAGGGGTAGGCAGAGGTGTAAATATTACACCCACATTTCGCCATGAATTTTTAGGTATATATGTATGTATGTTTATCCATTGTCTAGTACCTATAGTACAAGCTCTGCTTAGTTTGGGACTAGACGGTGTTGTGTGAATGTGGTAGAATATTATTATTATAACTATCAGACATACCAGGTGTCAATTCAACAATTTAATCTACACATTAGAAAAGTCAGCTACCCACGCCGTAGCGTGAGTTTGAAGTCAAGACCCTCTGCATAGTCTATCAGTCTATCCACTCGACATTATCTGTAAATCACTTACACTAAAATATAAACTCTAACTAGAAATATACAGAAACATCTCTGTGTCTTAAACAAGGCATAGCCGGTGGATCTCACCAAGGAGTTTGTTGACACTCACCTGTTTGTTTGTCACTACAGTAAGACACTTGGCATTTCACTGCTACGACGAGAGCCTGAGGTCGGATTACAGCCTTAATTTCCAAGAAGATTTTGTGGTTTGCTGGGCATTTACGGTGGAAGTTTTAGTTTTTAATGCCATAGCGTGAAATTATTATGTTTCGTATTGCAGGTAGGTTTCGACACATTAAAAAATAATTCCATAAAAATGCAAAATCACAAAAATCTAAATTATATTGCTTTTGCCCACGGTTCTGCCCGTGAATAAAATGTAATATTTTATACAAATTAAAGAAATAAATATAAAATACTAAAAATAACATTACATTATAGCCTGAACATAAAATACTTCTAATTATTTGAAATCTTCATGTAAAAATAGTAGACTTACAGATAGTAATTTGCCTGTGATAACGATTTTTAATTAGCGCAGAGAGAAATAGATAAATTTTAAAAAGTACCTTTGTGGCAAGTCTTGGATCCAACCGGGATAACGCTCGGACGATAATGATAATGATAAATACATACATACATAGACTCACGCCTGTTTCCCGGAGGGGTAGGCAGAGACTACGGAATGCCATTTGCAACGATCCTGACATACCTCTCTTGCTTCATTCACTCCTATCAAGTTTCTCATGCATGCTCTTCTGTTAAGGGTACTTCTGACCTGTCCTTTTTTCAGGATGTCTCCAATCTGGTCAGAGAACGTCCGCCTAGGTCTTTCCCTTTGTCCTGTCCCATTCACACTTGCCTTATATATCTTCTTTGTCAGTCTATCGTCATCCATCCTCTTCATGTGCCCAAACCATCTTAACATGCCTTTCTCGATGCATGTCACTACATCTTCTTTTACCCCGCAACACTCTCTTATCACACAATTCTTTACTCTGTCGGTCAAAGATACACCACATACTTCTCAGTGCTCTCGGATAATGATAATGATAAATAAGTAATATAGTAAAAATGTAGTTGAAAGTAATTGAAGTTCCTTCTTCATCTCTAAATAATAAATACGGAATACTTAGTGTTGATTTTCACAGTGAAGGACTTTGTTTTCGCTCGTCGGTAGCTCGACAAAACAAATCTGTTTATAACAAGAGCAGGAATTTACTATTAAGTTCATTTAAAGCATTTCACTGTCGGAAGCGAGAACGGACAAAAGTCTTAACTGGATTGTAGTATTTTTTTGGAATATTTGGTGTATAGTTTAGCAGTGGTGGATAAACTAATGGAATAATATCGGTTCTCTATTTTTATTCTTACGATTTTATGTCATAATTTAACATTGCATAATGTTACTTGTCCTAACATTAGTTACGCATAATACTCATTTGCCATAACTTTTTAATCATAATTTTTTAAATCTTATTTACTATAAGCATAATATTTAATAAGCATACTATGTAAGCATAAGTTTACTTAAGCATAACGACGCTTAACCATAACTATTATAAGCATACAAACTATATTCCGAAAAATTAACAACAAAAATTTTAATAAAAATTTTACACTATTTTATACATTGCTCTCGTCAAACCATACCAAGTCGACGGAGCCCTGCTTCGCAGGGCTCCTATTTTTGAGTGCGGGGTCACAAGAGAACCTAACATAACCTATTTAAACTTTATATTAAACTTTTGATAATAAGACTTTAGTACGTTTCCTTTATGCTTTTTGATCTTTATCCCAAATAACTATTAGACAAATAAACAATATGCTTTACAACTTTATGTATATCAACGTTATGAATAAAAACAATAGGATTATACAATATTTATACTTAACTAGAGGACGCCAGCAGCTACGCCTGCATTATTTTTAAATTTACCCCTATTGGTCGATCCCGTGGGAATTTCGGGGAAACCCGTCTTAGTGCACCCCTACGGTCCCCAAGGAACATACATGCCAAATTTCATATTCCTGCGCCCAATAGTTTCGGCTGTAGCGTGTCTGTCAGTCAGTCAGTAACGCAAGGATTTTATATATTAAGATAACACAGTATGCTAAAAACTAATTATGGCACACTATTATTATCACAAAGAAAATTATGCCTAACTTGTTATGACAATTTAAATTAGGACAAAAACCATAATGAGAAAAAGAGGGATCCCAATAATATCAGCTTTTTATTTTGCTTGCCCTATAGGGAATACTTAGGGTCGGTGCGGAATGTCGGTGTGAAATGTGTCTCTCTTTTAATCATCATCATCGTCCTAATTATCTTGGTTGCATCCAAGACTTAGACACGCCTTGGAGCCCGAGGTCTTTATACTAATCCAGCCAGATATGACAGAACACCAACTTTGTCACAGAGCGAATATCTTTCTCTTAAGGCGAGGACATATGTGAATTGGGCGTCATTAGGGGTAAATTAAAACAGTTTTCTCCATAATTGTTAAAGAAAAAAATCCAAAAAATATGTCTTAATCTACATCATATAAAGCATTTTCTCTTCGGTACCAAATCCTAAAAAAAGTATTTTAAATATACATACATACATACATACATAGACTCACGCCTGTTTCTCCGAAGGGGTAGGCAGAGGCATATTAAACGCCCACTTTTCGCCAGTGTTTTGATCCCACGTAATAGGTGGCGAGCCTATTGCCGCTTATTGGGACATTTTGTTTGCCAGAGCCTCGTCCGTTGATCGGCAGGTGCACCACTTGCAGGTGAGGTTGGCTTGGGACCCTAAGTTCTTGGTGGGAACCCTATGCACCCTATATATATTTTAAATATCTGAATAAAATATGCAAAGTAACCTCTGTTTTTGTAGTTATTACCTTTTTTCTCCTAATCTATCAATCATAAGATTGTTTAAATTGAATCAGCCTCTTATATATTAAGAACACCAAGGGAACCTTCAGCTTATTTTTTGCAAATAACTTTACTTATTATTTTGTAAGGATTTCTTTACGCCACCGATACTGGCAAATCGCGCGTGGACAACTAACCAATGGTACGAGCAAGGTCAACGGCGTATATCCACCTCTTAATATCAGCACTTAATATAAGTAAGCCCACTGCGGCACTTAGAATTTTAAGCCACAGTCTATATTTTAAGTTGTCCTCACGTATCTTTCGAAAACATTATTATGATGTCTCAGACAAACCAGGTTTTAATTACAAATTGTTGTTTCACTGTTTAGTTCAATAATAATTACTTCAAAATGTCACATGTGCGCACCGTGAGTCACTTTTACAAACTTTCCCTAGGCAATCGCCAAAATAATTCATTATTTATTTTCGACGATAATTCATTTTTATTTTGCTTTTCCCGAATAAAATACTCAGAAAGACAAAATTGTACCTCGCAATTTTAGTATCCTAAAACCTCTCAATAAATCTAACTTAACATGGCTGAAATCGCCAAAAATACTTGTATTATTATTGAAAAAGTACATTTTATAAAAATCGTCGTAACACAAATAAGATATACTATTGTAGTACTGTGTCGTTATTTTCTAGGAAAATACAAGAAAATAATATATTTTTCTTTGTAGCTTTCCCTTCTAGTTTTTTGCTTGGTCGGCTCTGTGAGTTATTAAAGAGGTCATGATTATTGTTGTTTTGTCCGACGATGAGAAAAGGTTGTGGGTTTTATACGATTGTATTTGGTTGGGTTTTGATAATAAGGGGGTGTTCTTTAAGTATTGCAATTTAGGTACTTTTTACATTGGCAACATTTAGCACACAGCAAGCTCTCTGCTTATTTAAGTGGGCTAAGACCAATTAGTATCTTACTCAATAAATCGTAATATGGGGGTTCGATGCATGTGTGGCAATGTAATCTTCTATATTTATATAATTCTTGTATTACTGACTGACTGACTGACGGACAATGCACAGCCAAAACTATGTGCAAGACAATTTGGGATATGTGTTCCTTGGAGACCGTAAGAGTGCACAAAGCAGAAACTCCTCCTAGATCACGAAGAAATGCTAAACTAAAAAAAAAGTATTTTTTTCGGGCGTAGCTGAGGCTTATACTTTAATATGCATAATGTATTTCGCAATTCCTAGTGTCCTTTGCCTATCCGCTTAAGGGTGGAAAAGGAGGACTTTATTAACCTGGTTTTGTGCCTGTTATGTTTCAAGTCAATACCAGACTAGCACACGTTCTTATAAGTCAAAGTCAAAGTCAAAATCCTTTATTCGTTTGGGTCACAATGTGACGCTTATGAACGTCAAAATAATAAATTTATAAAATAATAACTTAATTCATTTACAAAGTAGCTTTTGATAACTGTAAATAATTTGGCTTTCGATGTACGCCTGAAAAAGACCTTAAACTTCTCATTAGTTTAAGGTCTTATCCATCATCATCATCATCATAATCAGCCTTTAAAAGTCCACTGCTGGACTAGGCCTCTCCTTTGAAAGGAGGAATTGCACGCTGGCCAAACGGGTTGGTATAGGGTTTGTATCAAGTTTTCCTTCTCTTACAGTGCTGTTCTATGCATAATATGCTCCCTCTGTCGGCTCTTACGACACCCATGGGATGATATGGGATGGTGACAATCCGTATTCTTAATCCGTCACCACACGGACTTATCCATGGTCTCATCCATGTCTACATCAAAAAGAAAAAAGTAACGTCAATTGTTAATAAACTTTTGGTACCATACCCTAAAATAAATACTCAAAGTTGCTGAGGCCATGGATCTCAAGTCATCCATAATACAATGTTGTTTGTTACGTGCGAAACTTCGTGGTGATATAAAAATCGTGTTTAAAATAAAGCATATCTTTGTTTATATTTGTTTCAGAGCATAAAATGCCTGTTTTACAAGCACTCGTTTTCCCAATAGTATTCAAAGTTTTTTGGTAACGTAAAAATATTGCTGGGTTTTCGCCGGTGTCGGAGCGGTTAGTTGTGAATTTTTTTCACCCAATGTTGGGCGTGAAATGTTACATGCGATTTTTGTCGGATTTTTCTGTCTACCAGTACTGATGACGTCTCATTTTCGTGGCGTTGCATGTGTATGGGGGAGTGAGCATCATTTGTCGGAATGTTGTCGGTTTGTAGCTCATGTGATATTCGTGATATTCGGATACGATTGCAAAGTTTTTTCTAAATCTATAACATCCATCCTCACAAGTGTCGTAGATAAAAGTAAAAGGTAGAAGAAAAATCTCATTTATTCCATTCATGAAGGTGGTAGCATGTAACAGAATCATTATTTATATTAACTAAATATCTAACTATAACTATTATATTATTCCTGCCATATCGATCCCGCATTCCATTTCCCTCATATCTTTCATGCAGCTATCCGTGAATATGTTGAACAACCAGGGCGAGGCTGCACACCCCTGTCTGACACCTATAGAGATGTCAAACCAGTCTGTATAGGCACCGTTAACCCGGACACAGGCTCTGGAACCCCTATACACAGATTTCAGAGCCCTAATTATAAAATTGTCCACCCCATACATAGATAGCACCTTCCATAATTCCTTTCTATTCACTCTATCATAAGCCTTTTCCAGGTCTATGAACGCGCAATATACCTTCTGGTTTTTTGCCAGACACTTTTCGGTTACGCAGCGTAAGGAAAAGACCTGACCCGTACATCCCATTCCCTTCCGAAATCCCGCTTGCACATCCCATATCTTCTCATTAGTCACATTTACTACCCTGTCAATCAATATTCTGGCATACATTTTTCCTACAACACTAAGAAGGCTGATCCCGCGATAATCTCGACATTCCTGCTGCGAACCTTTCCCTTTATAAATTGGGACAAGCACTGCCTTCGTCCAGTCATCTGGGACCTGACCCTGTTTCCAACACAGGTTAAAAAGGCGATGCAGCAGGTTTACGATTAGTCCATCGCCAGCCTTCAACATTTCAATCGTCACCTTATCACACCCAGCAGACTTGCCAGACCTCATACCATTTAGCGCTTTCATAATTTCATCCATTCCAATTTCATCACTAGGGCCATCATGTATATCTATCATCTGTTCTTGCTCTATTTCACTCACATCTTTCTCAAATAAACTCTCAAAATAGTCCTTCCAGCACTGTAGTATCATTTTTTCTTCATTCATAACTTCACCTTTTTCATTCCTAATAACTTTCATTGATTCATTTATATTTTTGCCCCGCGCTTCTTTGACTAGTTTCCAAAACAGTTTTATATTGTCTCGGAAACTTGAGCCAAATTGATCCTCATATTTCTTCTTTTGCTCATTCTTCTTCCTCTCTATACATTCTTTTACTTTAGCTTTCACACATCTATACTTATCCTTCATTTCTTTAACAAGATCTTCATTCATGCCACCGCTCGCTCGTTTCGTTGCTTCTACTGCTATTATATCCAACCACGCTTTCTTCTTTTCCTCAACCATACTTCTAGTTTCACCATCCCACCAGTCTGCTTTCTCACATTTCTTACTTCTTCTTTTACTCACACCGCATACATCTTCAGCACTTTTCATTACGTTGGTTTTAAATACCAACCATACATCATTCACACTTTCCTTATTTACATCACTCCAGCTTTTATCCAGCCGTTCGCTCAATTGCTTTTTATACATCTCTTTCGTATGCTGATCTTTCAATCAAATGTTGAACATATTTAGAAATATGTAAGTATGTTTAATACTTATTAGTTATCGGATAAGGAATACTACTATCCGTTCCATCACAAACATCGCGGATATCTCTCGAAAAGCTGCCACGCTTAAATGGAGCTGGGCAGGACATATCTGTCGCATGTCAAATGACAAATGGGCCAAATTAACAACTCTATGGACCCCCTCAAACGGCAGACGACATCGCGGCAGGCCGAGACGGCGATGGCGGGATGAACTAGACTCCTTCAAAAAGGATTGGTTCCAGGAGGGACAAGATAGGGACTTGCGGAAGAAGAGTGGGGAGGCCTTTGCCCTGCAGTGGGACGTTACAGGCCCATAAAAAAAGTTATCTGATAACTACATTTATATCATAGGCTGTGCTAAGTTTGGGATTGGTCGACCGTGTTTAAAAGGCTACTCGACACGCACTAGGACTAAATCCTGTATCGCGGACTATTTATCGAACATTATTATAACTAAAGGACACAATGTACATCCCGAATTATGACACAGCTCAAAACAAGAAAACTAGAAAAGAACATTTTCTTAAGGTGTAATACCTTTCTTAGAGATAAGGCAAGCTTACAGTCAGATCTCGAGATAAGCCAGTAAATTATATTACCTGGTCCAGGCGTCGTTTCATCAAATTGGTTATTTTCGATCTTTGACCCTTGTTGGCTGTTGAACGGAGAAAATGACGAGGAGCGGTGCGACTATAAGTATGGTGCCGATTCTGTTATACTTCAAGCGAAAACGCGAAATTCGTTCATATGTATGGTGAAGAAAAAAGATAGAGGACATTGTTTTGTTTAGTTGTCTGCTACGTAGAATACAGAAGAAAGCATAAGATTATTTTGCAGCATGCTTAATTATTTTGTCATAAACTGAAGTAGAAATTATAGCGAATAGCGAAACCAAAAGCGCTTTCAAATTGAACTAGCAAGAAATATTATATAAGCTTGTTTGTCCGAGAAAACAGAGGATGAGTTAATATTTATCAAATTAAGCACATTGCGTATCTAGATACGAACACGTAGTTACGTCATCATCATCATCATCAGCCTTTAACAGTCCACTGCTGGACTAGGCCTCTCCTTTGAAAGGAGGTATTGGTAAATCCGTGTGGTGACGGATTAAGAATACGGATTGTCACCACCCCATACCATCTCATGGGTGTCGTAAGAGCCGACTGAGGGAGCATATTATGCAGAGAACAGCACTGTAAGAGAAGGAAAACTTGATACAAACCCTATACCAACTCGTTTGGCCAGCGTGGTCTAGTAGGTCAATACCTCCTTTCAAATGCGAGGCTTAGTAGTTACCTGACAATACAAAACTATTATTTTTATTGTGGTCTACTAACCTACAGTGTAATAATTACAAGAAGATTTATTACCAACTACAACCCAGTATAGTGCCAGGAAAATTGAACTAGCCTAGTGGTTTAGTAATGAATGCACCTCTGCATATCCATTTGATAGTAGTCGTGAATATGTAAATATTTAAAAATGTTTAGCTACATATTGTATTCGAAAAACTCTGCGTGTTGTTCTAAAGGGATTACTAAGTTAGAATTGTTGTTGTATGTTAGAATAAATCCTGCGCTTCTAAATATTTGTTTGGTTGAGAGCTTTTTATTTGGCGTCTGTTTTGATTGCATAAAACACGTCTAGACACTTGAATGATTGGCTAACATATTTCGTACTATTATTCAAAATCTGTGAGATAAATAAAGTTTAAATGTATGTTTGTTTAAAGACACTTTTGATGACTAATTTAATTATATGCAAGCGTATAGACAATAGTGCCGAAATATTGGATACTCAAAACAAAGAGACGTGGTATATGGGATATATAAAATTTGGAACTTATGTTTTTTTACTTATGTATGGCATTTATTTGTCTATTTATTTTGTATGTTATTCTTCGAAAGGACTATCCGAATTTGACATGGCTTTCTCTGGAAGATATTTGCTAGCAGACATTGTAAGAACATTCTAAGAGGTTCCCATGCAAAAATTATATTGGAGAAAGTTTGAGCTCAGTGATCATGGTTGTGAGTTTGTGGTTTAGAAGTCATGGATTCGAATTTCAACGAACGTGGTACCAAATTCAACTGGCTTTAAATGTATCGAGGCGCTTAGACGACATTAAAATATTTTTGTTTTTACTATGGATACAGTAGCCCAAGTTGTGTTTATCCAGCATTGAAACACACTCGAATAAATATTATTTTATTTATATAGATGTATGGCGTATGCCCTGGGTGGCTAGGTTTGCAATTATAAAGGTAGAGATTTCTTTTTACGTAAGGTCTATATACTTCGCTTCCATCAGAAATAATGTTTACGGACACCTAAGTTTGAACGTGTAATATTTGCTACAGAAACATTATGACATATATATTTACACCAATAACTCCGATATGATTCAAACTTAGTATCATGACAATCAATCTCCTGTCCTTATTCCACAAGAAACGTTAGGGCGAGAGGGGAATAGCCCATATATTTCCTTGACAGTTTGACTTGGTTGATACGCCGGGTACCCTAACGACTCCCAAGGGAGAATAACTCGGCAAATTACGTTGACTTCGTAACTATACTTTCAAACTTAGACTTAAAATAAATGTTGTTAAGTGTCATTTTGGAGTAATTGTCAAATTGGATCACTAAAAGAAGTATCTATTGAAAAACAACTTCAAAAATTACTTGTTAGGTATCAAAAAGTAATGCCGACATCAAAAAAATGTTTTAGAATCCACTAGGTACAAAATTAGAACACTCTTTTTTGAGTAATTTATTTATTCTACTGCCGTTCTTTACAAATATACAATCGAAGAAAAGGTAAGGGAGTATTCTGAGATTCAATGGCTAACTATATAATTATTTTGAACAATTTCGAGTAGAGTTCTCCATAAATGTTCTCGAAAGAACGTGAAGCCCACCAATTTGAAAATGGCTAGCGGTGGACATTAACATTTCCCTTCTCATAGTGAGAATAAGCCTGTGTTTATCAGTGGGACAGTGTACATATACAGGACTGATGATGATGAGAAAATCCCTTAGAAAAATAGGTTGGCAGCTCTACAGTGTTGCCTTTATTTTGGCAAAAAGTGTACACAGTACACATACACCAACGTGAACTGTACTATTTTTTGGCCATGTGGTGTACGCAGTTGTATATGGGGTCACAAAAGTGCAGATATAAGCTGTAAACTAGCGCAAAAAGCACTACCACGCCTAAGCTTTCTGCTTTACTTGAATATCAAACTGTGCTGAATGCTTTAAAATAAAATTTGAACTGTTTTATTATTTACTAGACTATTTTAATTTGCCTGTTTTTGACGATCTCGTGGGAATTTCGGGCAAACCCCTTTTTAATGCACCCTACACTCCAAAAGGAAGGTAAATGGAAAATTTTAGCTTCTTGCATCCAGTATTTACTGCCGTGCGTTTTCTGAGAGTCAGTCAACATAAATATTTTATACTAGAGGAAGCCCGCGGATACACCCGCGTTATTTAAAACTACTGCTCTGCTCTTGTCGCTCATAGCGTGATGTCATATAGCCTATAGCCTTTCTCGATAAATGAGCTATCTAACACTGAAAGAATTTTTCAAATCGGACCAGTAGTTCCTGAGATTCGCGCGTTCAATTGAATGCAAACCGCAAAACACAAACAAACAAACTCTTCAGCTTTATATATTAGTATAAGATAAGATTCAAAGATAAAATAGATAGACGACCCATAAACAAAAAAAGAAATGATAGATTGGTGCTGTTGCTCCTACGTTGTCAGGAATGACGTCAAAAAAAAGTAGGTAGTAGATAATAAGTTCTTCATCAGTGCCAAAAAATAACAAGATTAAACTTAGATACAGACGCAATAATGGAATAAAGACTCGTGTCGTCATCGATCAGGCGAAACTACACTGGTATATGAGAATTGTATTATAATAGGCTTCTTATCCACTAGATATGCGAGAGTCAGCTGCAATGTGTGAATAGAACATTCACGAATATCATCACCTTGTTTTGTTCCTAGATGTCGCCTGTGGCTTCGACCGTACGGAAGTAATTTATCGTGGTAAAAAGCACTATGTCACTTTTCAGCTTCCTTTTTTCACACACAAAAATCAGGTAGTAGAGGCTTGCTGATTGCAGCATGAATGGGCTGGCTCGACCGGGGAAGTACTACCCTCTCACAGAAAATCCACGTAAAGTAACAGTACCTAAACTGTTTCGTTTCGTTCGGTGAGTGAGAGTGCCGGAGGCCCTATTCCCTATTACCTCTCCCTCATCCCACTCCTCATCCTATCCCTTTTCCCAACCCCAATGGGTGGCAACGCACTTGTGACTCCTGTGGTGTTGCTTGTGTCCATGGGCGGCGGTAATTGCTTTACCACCAGGCCATCCGTCTGCTCGTTTGCCGCCTATTACTATAAAAAAAAAACCATGCCATGACATTGCTCTGTTGCGACGTCAAACGGGGACAAACAAGCAAAAAGGAAGACAAACACTTTCGCATATATAATATTAGTACATAGTAGTTAGCGCTCATGGCGTGACTTGGCTTGCCATTCGTTATAGGTCGGCAAAGTCAAGCATCAATTAGACATTTCACTATTTGGATGGGTGACCGCGTGTGGAATTTACATCAGAGCGCTTCTTTGCTTCGGACGGGACGTAAAGCTGCCGGATTTTCTTGTCTCAGTATAAAAATTATTCATCATCATCATCAGCCCTATATACTGTCTCACTGCTGGGCACGGGCCTCTTCGCTGTATGAGAAGGGTAAGGCCATAGTTCACCACGCTGGCCAACTGCGGGTTAACAGACTTCACATGTCTTTCGAGAACATTTTGGAGAACTCTCAGACATGCAGGTTTCCTCACGATGTTTTCCATCACCGATTAGCAAGCGATAATTAACAATTTAATACGCAATTAACTCCGAAAAGTCATTGGTGCGCGCCGTGCATTCGAACCCGACACCCTCTGCGTAGCAGTCCGTGGGTCTCTCCACTCAGCTATCGCTGCAAAAATTATTAGTAAATGTCAAAGGGCTTCGTGCGGACTGAAACTCCTACGACAGAGTTCGCTACACACTCACATGAAAAACAAACAAAGTACGTAGTACGTATTAGTATAGATCCTGATGTCTAGTGGACAAGCACCCTTAACCTTGACATTGAACTTCAACGTGATGTGATAATTTCTTTGTATAGTGCCATCTGTTGTATTGACTACAGATTATTATATTAAGTTCATAATCTTTGGTTTGATATATTAAATGCTATTATATCGCCTTGTGGTGAATGAAATAGGAAAATGGCACAATAGGCTTGTAGGAGACGGCCGAGAATTATTAGGTGAAATTTTCTGTAATGGACTTTGATTTCAGTAGTTGTCTAAATTCATGTCCTCCCGACCGATTCAGGCCACGGCGGCTTGTCTGTATATGAGACTTGCCATCTGCGCGGGACATATTATAGTGCACAAGTGTGTGCGCATACACAAGTGCACTCTTTATTCCCTCACTTGTGTAACTTGTATTGGATAATTCCTAACAGAAAAACCCAATATTACTTTTTGTTCGACCCGGGAATCGAACCCGTGACCTCATGATCCGCAGTCGCTAACACTACCGCAGGACCACAGAGGAAGTCTAAATTAACACGTATAGAATATATAGAAGTGAAGTGAATTTTAAGCACACTACCTTCCAAATTTGTAACTAAATATAGCTAAAGTGTAACTATCTATATCAGTCTATTGGAGTACGTATATAATAATTACTTGATGTATAAAATATAAGCGTAATATAATATTAAATCTATTTATCAGACGCCAGTCGTTCGTGGAATAGCTGTTGTTCTATCAAATTTCAATAGACTAGAAATCGGATCCAGGGCTCTAAGGCTTCGCTAGCATTTCGATGAAATAATCTGTTTACATTCATATATATTATTATTTTGCGCACCAATGACTCGAAGTTAAGTGCGAATTAAATTATTTATTGTCGATTTATAACGGTAAATGAAAACATCGTGAGGAAAACCTGTATGTCTAAAAGTACTCCATAATATTTTCGAAAGACGTAGTCTACAAACCCGCACTTGGCTAGCGTGGTGGACTATGGCCTTACCCTTCTCATAGCGAGAAGAGGCCCGTGCCCAGCACAGTGATGATGATGATGATGATAAATAACCTGCTAACTATTAAATTAATTAAAATTGCTCACCATAGGTTGGCTGGTAGAGAATGTCTAAAGCATTATCATCATCATCAGCCTTTAACAGTCCACTGCTGGACTAGGCCTCTCCTTTGAAAGGAGGAATTGGTCTACTATACCACGTTGGTATAGGGTTTGTATCAAGTTTTCCTTCTCTTACAGTGCTGTTCTCTGCATAATATGCTCCTTCTGCCGGCTCTTTCGACACCCATGGGATGATATGGGGTGGTGACATTCCGTATTCTTAATCCGTCACCACACGGAAAGCATTAAGACCGCCAATAATACACATTTTCGCTGTAAAAGTTTTATAAAATATATACTCAATCGAAAAAGAGAGATCGCTTAGAGCAGAACGAATCAATACATCTACTACCCGTACAAGCATATAACCTTTCTTTCATATAAAACAAATCCTTCGAAACACAGTTACAATTACTGACGTAACTCCTCACAGTCAAGTGTAAGAGGTAGGGTTGCCAGATGACTGGGAAATCATGGATTGTCTCAGAATTTTGCGTCTTGCCCCGTGTCCAGTAATCAGACCTTACATAACATAACATAACTTCACGCATTATATCCCCGAAGGGGTAGGCAGAGATGTATTACGCACCCACTTTTTGCCAGTTATGTTTCGGTCCCAATGTAATAGGTGGCGAGCCTATTGCCATCTACCGGGCACATTATTTAGCGAGCGATATAATTAACATTTATAATACACGCATAACCTCGAAAAGTTAGAGGTGTGTGCCCGGGGTACCAGATCTTAATGTCCTGGATTCCGAACAAACAGCTCTACTTGACCAGATCATACACTAGCAACTAACTGACACTTTACAGGTAGTAAAGCCTTGCTGACTTCAGCATGAATGGGCCGGCTCGACCGGGAAAAATGACAGTACCTAAACTGTTGCGGTTCGTTCGGTGAGTGAGAGTGCCGGAGACCCTATCCCCTATTCCTTCACCCCAAGGAGCGGCGGTAATTGCTTACCATCAGGCGATTAACGTAGTTTGCCGCCTATTACTATAAGAAAAAAAAAAACACGGGCGGCACTCGAACTTGTCTAATCTTGTCTAGAGAATAAAAATGCAAATGTCATTGTTGCACGAAGTGCTATTTTAAAAAACTAGCCAATGCACCTCTTCCTCTCGAAATGTCCCGGAATTGATACGCGTGTATCTGGCAACCCTAGTAAGAGGGCATGAGAAACGCCAAATACGTCATTCGGACGAAAAGCGCTTATTTCTCGGCACTTTTTCCGCCAGTGTCGTCGCATTTTTGAGAGAAACGCTACTAAGGAACTGTTGAAAATAAAATATTTCTATATTTCGTATACAGGCTATTTTGATCTTTAAATTTGATTGCACTGACAGTTTCTTGCATTGTCGTTCGAAACGTAGAAAGTAGTATATGTTTTGTATACAAGCAATTTTGATCTGATTTATTTATGAGCTAAAGGTTAAATTTGATTGAACGGATAGTCTAGTCTTTCTTTCTTTACAGTTTTTACAATCCACTACTACACTTAAGTTCCTTCAAATTTGCTTCCCTGGAGCACTGTGAGTCAATAAGAAGATATTTTTTTTTTAATATCGTGACAAATTTTATAATTGTAGCAGGTTGTAAGGATTACTCAATTCGATATTTAGATTTAATACGTCAATATCTTTCGAATAATGATTTGCTTGTCGAATGACGAATTGTGTTAGAAGTTACAAGAATTTAAACAATTTTCATTTCCTTTTCATTATCACAGACTTTATAATACCTGAAGTGGACCAAAGCATCCTTACAAATCACCGTAGCAGTAAGGTTTCTATACATTTGATTGACAGCGAATAAGTATGAAGTATTTTGATTAATTCCGAGCCCGTTTCATTGTTTGGTTTGAAAATTGTTAAATTAATAAAGATGCTTTGTACAAGTTTGTCAGGTCCTGTGAGTTGAGCTATTTGGAATTGAAATTAAGTTTTTCATGTTATGAGAATTGTTGGTTATTGTTTTGTTATGTGGTTTCTAGTAAATGAAATGAATATATTACTTAGTTTTAAATAGCTCTTACTTGCTTACGCAAGCTTTTTGTATTGAAACGACATATTGACAAAAAATAAAATATGGTGTGCCACAAGGTGATAGGTCCTATTCTTTTAACGATGACTAATAATGAATATATTCTATACACCGACGATACTACACTGATTGTCAAAAGTAAGAACACAAACTAAGACGAGAGAATAGAATGGACTAAGTTGTTAAATGGATGGCTTGAAACAGTATAAGGGTAAACATGTCGAAGACTAGCATTCAGTTTCAGATATACAAAGGGAATGTTACAGGGCTTGAAATAAATAACAAGTATACAAAATTTAGTAATACAATTCAGTCATCATCATCAGCCTTTAACAGTCCACTGCTGGACTGGGCCTCTCCTTTGAAAGGAGGAATTGGCCTACTATACTACGCTGGCCAAACGGGTTGGTACAGGGTTTGTATCAAGTTTTCCTTCTCTTACAGTACTGTTCTCTGCATAATATGGTCCTTCTGTCGGCTCTTACGACACCCATGGGATGATATGGGGAGGTGACATTCCGTATTCTTAATCCGTCACCACACGGACCTATAGAATACAATTCGGTATCACTATCATGAGTGATTTAAGAAGCTTACAGCCTACTGATACAAAGAATACTCAGATTTGGAAGAAAAATTTGTGGATCTGACAAAGTGTCGTCTCATACAGGGGTCGAAAGACACGGCAAAATATTAAGAGATGAGGCGGTCATAAGCTAAATATATTGCATAATCATAAGCTAAATAAGACCCGGCGAACTTCGTACCGCCATATTTTATTTCTCTAGATTTTTTTGGACTAAATTGTGAATCTAAACCATTCTCAAGTCCCCTTGAACACACAAAAAAAATTCATCAAAGTCGGTCCAGTCGTTTAGGAGGAGTTCAGTAACATACACACGCACACAAGAAATTTACAGGTTGTCACAAGACCCATCACCAATCCGAAGTCTACTCGTTGTGGATATCATGCCAAGTCATACTAACCAAAAATAATACCTGGGAAACGATTCTTTTTTTAAAGTTTTCATATTTTTTAAACCACAATTAAAAGCGCGCGCGTGTAATGCTTGATATACCTACTTATCCATGGAGTTATAAGGCAACTAAAAAACATATTGGCGGGGTGAATGCATTGATTTTGTATCTAATTAGAAAAAATCCATACTAACATTGAGCCTGTATATCTCCTGAACCAGTAATTTCCCAGGTATGGTGCCGAAGTAAAAAATGGTCGTAGTGATTCGTACAAAATGGGATTCCAGTTTTCATTAAAGGTCTTTTTACACCCTATATATGAGGTGGAAGCAATTTCACTATTTCTGTATAACTAAAAGAAACTAACTGAGCAATTTTCTAAGACTTAAACGAAGTTCTAAAATAGCTTAACAATTTAAAAACCTTTAAATATTTATTGCTATTTCTGTCTGTTCTCTAAAACTGTTGTTTTCTAGGCTTCTTTAGGAGCAGTACAATTTATTTCTATTTGTAGTAATGAGATCACTATCAGAAGGACAGCCTATTTGTTTTTTATTAAGTGTCTAAGTTTTAGTCTAGGCTGGCATCTTTTATTTTACTCTTAAATAAAAAGGCATCTGATTATTTTTCTATTGAGGTAAATTGTATTTAAAGTTTGCGATATTTGCTCAATTAACCTCAATATTACCAGTCCCTGCAAATATATTAGTTTTGTGTTTCACCATACTTTCATTGGTAACACGTTTGATATTGCAAAATATTCACAAATGTTATGAAATTACTTTTGTCTAGTAACTACAGAATATAATTTTCACCACAGCAGCTCAAAGATGCCGCTTTTGCTGCGAGACAACAGTGAACAAAACTCGATTTTGATTCGAGCGGGAGGCAAAGTAGCTTTTTAATTTTTCAATCTTCAGTGCCACGAATTGACATTGTTCAGCCATAAATTTGAAACATTCGAATTTTACTGTGCTCTGTCTCTTTCACATGCATATAAAAAAGCGAGTGAAAAAAACAAACTCCTTCGAAATTAGATTTTGGAATTCGACCTCAAAGAAAACACGTTCGGAAACGCATATTATACCCTAAAATTTAAAGATATACAAATATCTTTATATATAAAGAAATTATGTTGTTTTTTAAATGTTATTGTTTATATGTTTAATATATTATTGGATTTTAATAAAAATAAGTCTAATTAATAGTATAAAAGTGGTATTTAACCAATACATTTTTATTTGGAATTTGAACAATGATACATTTGAAAAATAAACATCAGAGACGCGGTATCAAAACGCGATTTAAAAAAATAGCGGGAATAAAGTAAACATTTCCCTGATGCTGATAGCGTATAGCGTAACGTGTTAAATTATATTAAATATAAAATACTTAATCTAAAAAGATGAGTGAAACTAGCGATGATGACTGTACTTTAACACCAGAAGAATTAAAACAACAAGTGATTAATGCAGAATTTTGTTTTTAATTTATTCCTGTTAATTTTTATGTCTCCTAAGTAATATGTGTTCTCACTGCTGAGGTGAAAAGTTATGTGTGCTACACGAGAGCAAAGTTTTTTGCATCTCGTGCTGTTGAGTCACTACGCTACTACTCGCTACGCTCGTGAATCAATCATAGAATCCTTCGCTTGCTCGGGACTCAAAATCAGCACTCGAAACAAAAAACAAATTTGCTCTCTTGTTGCACAAATAACTATTATCTTATACTAATATATAAAGCTGAAGAGTTTGTTTGTTTGTTTGTTTGGTTGAACGCGCTGATCTCAGGAACTACTGGTCCGATTTGAAAAATTCTTTCAGTGTTAGATAGCCCATTTATCGAGGAAGGCTATAGGCTATATAACATCACGCTATGAGCGACGGGAGCAGAGCAGTAGCCTTAAATAACGCGGGTGTAACCGCGGGCATCGTCTAGTGCTGAATAAAAGTGCCCCATCTTGATAAGGAAAAGAAAAACGAGCGATCATGTATTATCAAATCAGAGGTCCTTAGGTAACCAGTTAGGACTGCCTAGTTGGTCTCGCGGCATAAATGTGCGCGTGGGATTGGGAGGTCTCGGGTTCGATTCCCGGGTCGGGGAAAGTGTTATTGGGTTTTTCCGTTAGGAAATTCTCAGTACCAGCGCGGAGTCTGGTAATGTGCCCGGTACGCCAATAGGGCGTAATAGCGAGCCTCCTATTACGTGGAACCTAAAAATTCATGGCGATATGTGGGTGTAATATTACACCTCTGCCTACCCCTTCGGGGATATAGGCGTGAGTCTATATAATAATAGAGGTGACCAGTTAACTGACAAATGGACTTGTATACTTCTAAATGCATGCATGCTATGGATAAGTAATTTCAGACAAAGAACGAAAAAATCATTAAAACATATTCATCGCACAAAGCGTAGATCTGGTTGGGAATCAAAACACCCGCGCCAGCTTAGCCTTGTCAAGGTCACTTACCACTAGACCAGGGCAACCAATCTAAATTACAATGTAAATTGTTAATGACTATGAATATAGACAAAAGATCTCTACGCCTCGTCTACATGAATAGGCTTTTACTCCAGAAATGTCAACTGATAAATTTATAACACAATTTCGAGCCGAAATATTTAAGTTCAGACTATTCTGCTCAAGGAAATGAGTGAACACGGAAAATTTGTTAATTATTCACAAGGGTTACGCTAAACCATGCAAAATATTCATTCCCTTTGGTCGCGACAAGACACACAACAATTCGTAAGCAAATTTAAATTGTATGGCTCTAACTATAGGAGACCGGGATCATATGAAATTTCAGCGGAAAAACTTTTGCACTTTCGTCGACGATAAAATAAAATTGTTTGTTTTCATTTGTAATGTTCGTTTCTCTTGTTTTTTGTTCTTGTTTCGTTTCTGCTGAAAAATAGTTGCGTGCAGAAAGATTAATAGTACGTTATTTTACTTCAAAGTTATATTCTTCTTTAAGTTTTTCGTTTCAAAGAATCTGCAAGGTTTTCGGTATTTTGTCAATTTTATAATCTACCCAAATCCTGTTAAATCTTTTCACAGAACAACTCCTATTTAGTTTTGTTTACTTCAGTTATGTACTGAAACCTAACTAACTAAACCAGATCATTCTTAAAAGTATTAAAACGTATCGCTTAATACCTTGGATCGTCAAAATAAGGACGCTAAAACAAGTCACATTATTATTTTTATTTCTAACGTGACGTAGCATCCGTCTGTGATTTCTCGTTTCATACCAATTCACAAATACCACAATACAATACCAAATAAAAGTTAATTCGAGGCATAGAAATAAGAAACGTAGGAGAATAACAGAGGTATTTATGCCTTGAAATAAGTAAATTATCGCAATTAAGACCCGCTAAATAATATTGTATGATGTATACAAATCGTATACATTATACAATCGCGCCACCTATTACGTGGGATCAAAACACTGGCTAAAAGTGGGCGTTTAATATGCCTCTGCCTACCCCTTCGGGGAGACAGGCGTGAGTCTGTGTGTGTGTGTATACAAATCGCGAAACTTTAAAATCGAATTAGCTTTTTTGCTTCGATTTAATCTGGTTTTGACATTTCTTAATAAAATAATGTTAATCTAGGTTTTAGATGACCGACTCTTTTACAGATTGAATTAGTTTGCAATTAGGTTTTCGAAAATTGTCCAATTTGGAGTTCAAATTTATTCAAATAATAATAAATAATAAAAGGAGTACAAACTCAAGAATTTGTATTAACGCGAGTATTACCTCTTTCAAGAAATTAATAAACGGTAAATTATTACTAGAAGAATAATACAAACTTCATCGATTGCTAATACCTTTAAAGTGTTCCTCCAAGCTATTTATCTCTAATAAAACCCTCAAGAAATTTACTTTCAAGGTGTAATTGACTTCATTGTTAACGTTTAACATTAAACCTATTACAATATTTTGATAAATTCCATCACGAAACGTAGCACTGTTTTTTTGACAAGAAATTTTGACGAAGGAGCTGTTGAGAAAAATTACATTATGAGAATCTTTTTCGTACGTAATATACTTCAATGCAAACAAATTTCAGCCAAGAGAAACATTTTGAAGAGACGTTCTTTAAATGATAAATCTTACGTGTAATATAATATTATTATTGTAGAAGAAGACAGGTGGCTTTTAAGGACTTATAGCAGAAGCAAATTTCACAAAACATTTGCAAGATGAATTGGAAAATTGATTTAGAGACTAAAAGAACATAAATTGAGTAAGAAATAGGTGAATTTAAAAAGCATTATATTTCTTAGTTTAAATTTGCACTTTTAACATCATAGACGTCTTATCATATACATTTATGGAGATAGTAGTCACAAGTTCATATACTTTTCCAGCATCGATTTTACAAAACTGTCAGGAAAGACTCCACCAACTAGTAATCCATGCAAGTAAATTTTCGTTTTGACTTCAGTATCTGAATGCAAAAAAAAAATCTTCGATCAAAATATAAATGTTACTATAGTCTTTTTCAATTTCAAGCTTTTGTTTTCTTACTTACAAGAGTTAAACTACTCAGTTAAATGTTTAGAAACTCCGTTCAAATTTACTTTCGAGTAAAACCTTTCGAGATATTATCGAGTTACCATAGTGAGGGCAAAGAGAGAATCAATCGGAACTACAAAAGGAACATTACTTGAGTCGACACAAGATTGAACATATAACATTTCTTTGTACGACTGTCCGTGATCGAAGGTATTCGAGGCTGGACAATTTGTAACGTTATGGTGTTCTTAAGAGCCTCCCATTATTTGGTACTGAGTTGATATTGAAGAAAAAGGAATTATTAGTCGGTTCGGCTCGAGATGAGTTTTTGGGGCGCTTTTGTGCCGTAATTAGTTCTTTTGGGGGAATTGATTGAGTGGTCCTTGGCAAAATTATGGAGCCTCTCCAGATGCCCAAGACTCAGAACTGGTACTTTCTACATCATTTTGTATCGTCATATTATGACATTCGATTTATATAAGTAAGTAGGTACTGTGTTTTAAATTTTGCTTTGTGTTTTAATATGTGACGCTAAATCTTTGTGGCTCTTTTAGCGAAAATTGCATTGACAGATGAAAATTTAATTTGGTTCACTTAACGTTTACTTATAAGCGGCTTTGTTGAAAACCAATATTTTCATGTATTACGTTTGCATTTTGTCCGCCACAGATTGAAAATCTATTAAATAATAACATTTTGAGTAAGATTAAAATACTTTAATTTAACTCATATTTATAGTATCATCATCAGCCTTTAACAGTCCACTGCTGGACTAGGCCTCTCCTTGAAAGGAGGAATTGGCCTACTATACCACGCTGGCCAAACGGGTTGGTATAGGAATTGTATCGAGTTCTTCTTCTCTTACAGTGTTGTTCTCAGTATAATATGCTCCCTCTGTCGGCTCTTACGACACCCATAGGATGATATGGGTGGTGACATTCCGTATTCTTAATCCGTCACCACACGGACATATCTATAATATAAAAATGAATCGCAAAATGTGTTGGTAAGCGCATAACTCAACAACGACTGGACCAATTTGGCCAATTCTTTTTTTTAAATGTTCGTTGAAGTTCAAAGGTGGTTTTTACGGCGAGAAAAATTCTAATAATTGCCGGAAAACCCCTAAAACAGGCCTTTTCTTTTTCCCATACAAACGTTTTCTAACTAAAACGTAGAAGTAAACGTAGTAGTAGTAAATTTGTAATTTATTACCGCTGCATAAAGTTCAAACTCGCGTGCGCGTTGATATACTTCTTTGTTTGATGGCAGTTTTGACAGGTTTCCGGACCCGAAGTCTCAGTGCTGCCGCCCAGCGGGCTTCATGTCAGAAGAAACCCATTGATAATCCCTACTTAATATTATAATCTCAGGAACTACCGGTCGGATCTGAAAAATTCTTTTTGTATACGATAGCCCAGTTATTCCGGAAGGCTATAGGCTATATAACATAACGCTTCGACCCTTTGGGGCCGGGCAAAAGGCTAAAAGATAATGTCGGCTTATCTCAGGAACTAGCAGTCGGATTTTAAAAATTTTAAATACATATCGCCTTCGATATTTTAAGGGGTGGAGAATTGAAATACAACATCTATTTCGTGATCAAAGATGGCCGATGGGAAATCAAAGATGGCGGATGGGAAAAATTTAAATCTCAATATTGGTATCGTCTGCGATGTTAAAAGGGATGGGGAAACCAAATACAACATCTGTTTCGTGATTCAAGATGGTGGATGGGAAATCAAAGATGGCGGATTGGAAAAGTTTTTAAAATTAATATGGGTATCGTCTCTGATGATTTATGGGATGGAGAATCCAAATACATCATCTATTTCGTGATCAAAGATGGCGGATAGGAAATCAAAGATAGCGAAAGGGATTTTTTTTTTTAAGTCAATATGGGTATCGTCTCCGATATTTTACGGAATGGGGAATTCAAAAACACCATATATTTCGTGATCAAAGATGGCGGATGGGATTTTTTATTAAATCAATATGGGTATCGTCTCCGATGTTTAAAGGGATGGGGAATCCAAATACAACATCTATTTCGTGATTCAAGATGGCGGATGGGAAATCAAAGATGGCGGATGGGGAAAATTTTAAAAATCAATATGGGTATCGTCTCTGATGATTTAAGGGATGGTGAATCCAAATACAACATCTATTTCGTGATCAAAGACGGCGGATAGGAAATCAAAGATGGCGGACGGGTATTTTTTTTAAAGTCGATATTGGTATCGTCTCCGATATTTTAAGAAATGGGGAATTCAATATTATATAAAAATCTATGTTTGTTTGTTCATCATTTATAAACTCTGAAATGATAAGAGATTAAGCGCTAAGTCAATGGTAATATTGGAAAAGATGCTTGGAAAAAAGGATATTAAATAAAAACTCTTAAAAAGGCGATACGAAGTTCGCTGGGTCAGCTAGTTTATTATATAAATATATTTATATCTATAATACTACAGAAGAAAATTAAAAGTGATCTACTTTACTACTACTATCAAATGAGCTCTTTAACTCCTTGACTGCCGATGCCGATTTTCTATTGTGTCTAGTATCGCGGCGGTTAAGAGGTTAAGGACGAATTTCAGTGTTGCCTAGTTAAGATAAAACAAAATATTGTTAATTTCCAGATACGCTTGCATAAATGAAAAAACAGCGTATATGCATGCCTATCTCCACGATGTTCTCTAATCTAACCTTTTCAATTATGTATGGGCTTATCTAGAAGGTGGGCAACATTATTGAACGAAAAGTTTGAGATTTCGACGAAATTTGTTATGAGGACATTTTAGTTTCAACTCTGATTTGGAGATACATTCTATGTAGTTACATCCATATTATTAGTCAGGTTGCGCTGTATGAGTTTATCTATACTTACGAAAATTCTGTCATATTATTTTTATTGACTGCCTCCGTGGTCCAGTGGATAGCGTATGCGACTGCTGATCGGAGGTCCCGGGTTCGTTTCCCGGGTCGGGCAAAAGTGTTACTGGGTTTTTCCGAATTCTCAGTAGCAGCCCGGAGTATGATGATGTGCCCGGTAACGGCAATAGGCTCGCCCCCTATTACGTGGGACCTAACAATTCATGGCGAAATATGGGTGTAATATTACACCTCTGCCTACCCCTTCGGGGATACAGGCGTGAGTCTAAAAATAATATTTTTATTTTCATTTCTTGTGGCTTTTTGTCTAGCCAGACTTGTTAACCCTGTCATACCCTTTTTACATTTATAGATTGGCGAAAGTCTGTTTTCGACGCTTTGGCGGACAGTAAACAAGACGTAATAGAAGATTTATTGTTATGACGTTTGTAGGCGTTTACTGACCTTCAAAATGTTAAATCACAGATTTTGTTAGATCCTGGTGTATAAGTCTTTGTTTTTGATATTTATTGTAAGTGATTAATAATTTAAAATACTTACAAATTAGGAGGAGGCAAGGTATACTTTATTTAAAAAATCCGATGTCAATCGCGAATCTATTAGGTACTCAGTAAAAATATAAAAAGATCTTTATAATTTTTCAATAGAAGAATTCGATATCGTATTAAACATCAAGATCCAATCCACTTTTAAAAAGCATCAGAGGCGCGCTTTTGAAAAAAAGTTCTTTTGCCTGCTCTGTTCCCAAATTACTTGGGGTCAGCGCAGAATGTCTTTCTCTTCTATTCTCTCCTATCAGCCGTCATCTGATTATTCACTACCTTTTCATTCATATCATCATTCACTAAACCTTTTTGAAAAAAGAAATACGTTGAATCCGAATTCTAAATCGGTACATTTCAAAGTCATTCAAAAGATTTCCGCCAAAACAGAAGGCAGTACTTACACGAAAAATGATTCCGTGAATTTTGTTCCCTTTCACGTTAAGAGTAAAATTATAAAACAGTCAGTTGGTCCTTTGAGAGGGACGGTAGGGCCCCGGCTCAATTGTACGCTAATCGCTTGGTTGTTTACCAAAGTGCGTTCGGGACCGGGAGTAAGGTGGGGCTGCAGTGACAGCGAGTTGGAGTAGGTTTAAATATTTGAAAGTTGTTGTGTAGATTACGCGATGTGTTGATTGATATTGTGCATGATGTAAATTTTTATCATCTACCTTGATTTACCGTGGGTCTGCAAAATTGCAGTTTAAACGTGACATTTAATGTAAATGTAGAATCTTTAAGCAATTAGTTTGTAAATTTGACGTTCATAAGTATGGCATCAGGCAGCTATAGTCTAGTGGAGATACCAACAGATTGCCATGCAGAGGGTAGCGTGTTCGAATCCACGGCGCGCACCAATGAATTTTCGGAGTTATGTGCATATTGAATTGTTCGGTCCTGGTTGTCATGAAGATATTTGAAAGTCGTTATAGCATGTCACTTAATCCAAATAAACTGACACTAGTTTAAACCAGGGAAAATCGCTGTCCCTTCGGGTTGCGGAGGCCAAACAGGCAGTCGCTCAGTGAAAAGCTAATATTCAGCCAAATCCGGTTAGACTACTAAGCGAATTCTAGGTTGGAACTGGTATAACGCTAGGAAGATGATGAAGCATCAACTCGTAACTTTAGTTAATAAATTATTTGGTCTTCGACGGTCTGCTACGTTTTGAGCTTGTTACTAGAACTTATTTTTGTTAAGAAAATTTCTGATTAAAGAAACCCAATACTACTCTTTCAATTCGAGTATCGGATTATGGATTTCATACGAAATAGCAAACGCAAACCTGAAAATAATTGATTTTAAATAGCGTAATATACACTATAATAATAATAATCATCTTTATTGTACACCAAAATAATTTTACAAGAATAAACATGAATGAAGACATTTATAGAAACAGTACAAATGGCGGCCTTATCGCTATCTAGCAATGTCTTACAGGCAACCTTGGGATGGACAAGAAAGACATGGATCTAGAAAGAAAGATAGAAGGGTAGTTTGGTGTTATTAATGATTTAGATCCAATAATAAATAAATATATTAATTATTTGTTTTTCTTTTACACCATTTTATGAAGCTTTGTAATAAAATAGCTTAAACACCAGAATAACTCATAGCCTGACTGCCTCGTTGGTCTCGCGGCATAAATGTGCGCGTGGGATTGGGAGGTCTCGGGTTCGATTCCCGGGTCGGGCAAAGTGTTATTGGGTTTTTCCGTTATGAAATTCTCAGTAGCAGCACGGAGTCTGGTAATGTGCCCGGTACGGTAATAGGCTCGCCCCCTATTACGTGGGACTAAAATAAATCTGGCGAAAAGTGGGTGTAGCACTATACCTCTGCCTACCCCTTCTGGGATATAGGCGTGAGACTATGTATGTATGTATGTGTAACTCATAGCCCACCTCATTTGTGACAGATAATGGTCTTACGATCACAATATATTTACTGCAATGTGCTGTATTTTTGAACACACTATATTCGGATTCCATTTAAGTGTGTTATAACCTGTTTTCATACGCTATAGAAAATCTTATCAACACACATACTCGTAAAACGTTACAAACAAGTTCAGCACTTGTTAAGAAGGCTTTAAGACACAAATTTAAATACGCCCAGATAATTTCACGCCATCTTATCCTGAATTTACTGAAGCATCTATTCAATTAAGTCGGGATACAATTAAGTTACCTATTCCGTTCTCAGTACGTTGTAAATATCGGTCAATTACTTGGCCGGCTCATTTTAAATACAATTTAGGTAATTTAGCCACTTGTAACTGAGGGTAATTGTAAGGAGGAAACGAACCGTGGTAATTAAATATTAGTTTTTCGTAAAATATAATTACTTAATATTATGTGTAATTGTGTGGATTATTCAGAGTTTAATGAAGTGTTTGTCGAATGATACGGGAAAGTTTTGGACATTAAAATATATGGTGCACATTCGAAGACGCTGTCATTTTGTATTAATGCAATGCTGATAATCAATTCTAAGTTTTCTCCTACTTTAAAAACGCTTATTAGCGGACACAATGTACGGGCAGACTCGTAAAGTATTATTTCGTGTAGAGATCTAACCTGCAAAATCTGGTAAATTTTTATGTGCCAAGGAAAATTTTCTTTACACAAAAGTCGATATAGCATTACATTATAAGCCGTGGTGTTCATTTAACATTAAAAATTAAACTAAAAGAAAATTTGTTGGAAAGAGGCGAGAAAAGTGTTCTCAACTGTTTTGTCTTATAAACATATTAGGTATACTAATCGACGCCAGCGGCTTCGCACGCACATATTTTCGAATTTCCCATTTTGCCCGATCCCGTGGGAATTTCGGGAAATCCCTTCTTAGTGCACCCCTACGGTCCCTAAGGAACATACATGCCAAATTTCAGCTTCCTGCGCCCAATAGTTTCGGCTGTAGCGTGTCTGTCAGTCAGTCAGTAACGCAAGGATTTTATATATTAAGATTAAGATGATTTGTTTGTAATATAGTGATGTTTTCTTTATTTTCAGTTGGTTATCGCTGCCGAAACTACCGGAATCATAGGTACAGTGTTTTCTATTATATTTATTAGATGTAGATATCGCTTTTAGTGGTTGTGTAAGGTGGCGGTAGCATAGCGGATGGCGCTTGCTTAGAGGTGAAAGAAATCATCGTGAGCAAGCTTGCATGTCAGAGAGTTCTCCATAATATTCTCGAAAGACATATGAAGTCTGTCAACCCACACTTAGTCAGCCAAAGCTTAGCTAGGACTATGGCCTTACCCTTCTCATAGTGGGAAGAGTCCTGTGCCAAGCGATGGGTCATTATACAGGGTGGATGATAATAATGATTCTGTCACGATTAGAATTTTAGTATCTTCTTAATATATAAAATCCTTGCGTTACTTACTGACTGACAGACACGCTACAGCCGAAACTATTGGGCGCAGGAAGCTGAAATTTGGCATGTATGGTCCTTGGTGCACTAAGAAGGGATTTCCCGAAATTCCCACGGGATCGGCCAAAACGGGTAAATTAAAAGAAAAATGCAGGCGTAGCTGCTGTCGTCATCTGGTAAGCAATAAACTACTCTTTTTGCATATAACACAAGGATTCGTTTTAGTGAGCAATCTGATCTTAGACCGGCTTAGTCACGGGTCAAGAACAACTCAGTCCAACAAACCAGTTAAAAATACGTACTTATTTTGTAATTTTCTGGGAGTATCGCTGTCACTGACACCGCACAACACAATCCGCTGACTCACCCGCTACCAAATGTACTCTAAAGAGTACAGTCAGCAAATTCACAGTTTTTGTATACAGTTCTTTAGCTAACATCACCTGAATAGCGGCCTTTATTCGGGACACATAGAATAAAAAAAACGTAAGGCAAATGGTGATACACTTACAATGTATGTACATGGAAACTGTATTTGAATATTGCGAAATCTTTTTCAGTAATACAAATTTTGTAGGTACGTTTTTAAGATTTGTCTTGAAAGGTGTGATTTGTCTTGCTGGACTTCGTAATTTTTAAGTTTTTATTTATCTTTCTGTTGCATGCATGTTACATAATCGGAATAAATGTGTTTTCTTCTTCTTCTAATTGATGAGCTGGGTATAGATTTTAAGTTTTGTCTTGAAAGTGTTATAAGACTGGCTTCGTAAGACACGTAAAGCTTCGGTGCCGGTTCTTGACTCAAGACAAAAATCGTTGGGCCCTGAGGCCTTCAGACTTTCAACCCCAGAGTTGGTCACCCGCACACGAAAAAAGTAATTTGTCCTGGTTGGGATTTAAGCCTACGGCTTCTGAATTAGAGCAACCATCCAACACCGCAATCCATAATAGGTCACATGCTTGTTTTTGTAGGCTTGTTTCTAGGTACAGTACTCGCCAAACTTTATGGCCGCTCCGAACCTAGCCGCATTGCGCTGCGCAGAACACAAAATCAGGTATCAGAGGGACGTACGCGGGGCGTGGAGGCAGGGCACGCCCGCGCGCGCTGTCTTCCACCCGCTAGCGTCCTCGCCTTCCGCGCGTTAGTGTGAGTGTGCTACGTTCGTACACGACTCACATATTCGCTGAGCTCTGACAGTATCGTCGCGTTTAGAATAGTTTCATAGTGTTACTTCTTTATTGTTTCTCGTTGCTATCGTTGTTTCTTGTTTTTATTTGTACTGATATAGTTACCATTTTCATTGATCATGCCTTGCGGTCGTTTTAATGTTTTACGTCGCCAAACTCGGAAAATGGTGTTTGACGTATTAATGTTTATGAAGAAGAAAAGAAGTTTAAGCTTAAAAGTCCCTTCACCTAACTGAATTTACATTACTCGAATTTGATTGAATATGTAATTAAACAATATAATATAGCTAATCTAACAACGTAACTGAAGATTTAAATTTTTTAATAATTATAAATATATTTTCTTGGTTATGACATGTCCACCCGACTGTACCATGCGCAAGTTCGTACCGATGGCTACATTCAGAGCGGCTATAAAGATTGGCGAGTACTGTACGTATGTGTATGTAAGCGTCTATCATTTTAAGTAAGTAGATAATACAAGATGACCTATGTATATTCTGTGCCAAAACATGGCTGCAGTCGGACCTACTTTTACCTCTGTTTTACCCAAACTAGATAATATAATAATAATAATAGAAGAATATTCTACCACATACACACACACATCACCATCTAGTCTTAAACTAAGCAGAGCTTGTACTATGAGTACTAGATAATCGATAAACATACATATATACTTTTGTTTTGTAAATATATACATATTATACATAGAAACACCCAGACCAAGATAAATATTCATGCACACAAATGTTTGACTTGAGCGGGAATCGAACCCGCGACCATCGGCGTAGCAGTCGCTTACACTCCCACTGCGCCAACCGGTCGTGGAAAGATTTGACCAATACGTCGTCATTCGCACGAACTTTATAATACTTCGTTGAATTATACGATTTCCTTGAAAACACCACTATCTTCTTTGGTTCTAAATATATTTAGCCCTTTTTTTATTCAGTACTGAGTCGGACGGTCGGTAACAGATTAGGGATACAAAATGTCACTGCCCTATTTCGTCCCGTGGGTGTCGTAAGAGACTAAGAAAATATATTATATAGACTCACGCCTGTATCCCCGAAGGGGTAGGCACAGGTGTAAATGTTACACCCACATTTCGCCATGAATTTTTAGGTCCCACGTAATAGGGGGCGAGCCTATTGCCGTTACCGGGCACATCACCAGAGTCCGTGCTGCTACTGAGAATTCGGAAAAACTCAGTAACACTATTGCCTGACCCGGGAATTGAAACTGGGACCTCCGACCAGCAGTCGCATACGCTATCCACTGGACCACGGAGGCAGTCAATACGCTAAGCAAATAGTGTTTCTGCGAAGCAAACTCGACATCAAAAACTGTACCAATCCGTCTGGCCAGTGAGTTATAGTAGACCAGATCCTCCTTCTGCTACAGAACAAAATGTTGGCAGTCAACGCCTTAATCCTCTCTTTGTTCAGAACGAATCGAACCAGCTCTTTCACAGTCTTAATGCCCATCAACTTCCTGATTTTCCAGCCCTTCGTTTCCATTGACTTTTCGTGGTACTTCAAACAAAATAATTTTGCGTATTTCAGGTATAAACACCTATTTGTTTCCGACGTTTCGCTTGTCTTGCTCCGAGCTCTCCTCTAACTACGAAAGTATCTGCACGGTTGGCGTAGTGGTTTAGGCGGCCGCCTCGCTGCTTGACACTGCGCCGAGTGTTGTGGGTTCGATCCCCACACGAGATAACACTTTGTGTGATTCATAAATTATTTTTTCGAGTCTGGGTGTCCATTGTGTCCGTTAGTTGTATGTTTGTAAAGTCCCCCGCGACACAGGATTTAGTCCTAATGCGGGAGTTGTCTATTAAAAAAAAAAAAAGAAGTGAGACTTCTGGAAGTCAAATTCTCTGTCTCCACTCTCTTATCCAGTTCTTACTCCTATTCCTCATATAACCTTTTTCTCATCCCCGCGTTAGGCACACAGCCATGTGTGTAAGCTGGGGTCAGTTCTTACCATCAGCCTGGCTTGTCTGACTGTTTCTAGCAATAAAAATACTTTTAATTTCATCATCATCATCAGCCCTTAACAGTCCACTGCTGGACTAGGCCTCTCCTTTGAAAGGAGGAATCGGCCTACTATACCACTCTGGCCAAACGGGTTGGTATAGGGTTTGTATAAAGTTTTCCTTCTCATACAGTGCTGTTCTATGCATAAGATGCTCCCTCTGTCGGCTCTTACGACACCGATGGGATGATATGGGGTGGTGACATACCGTATTCTTAATCCGTCATCACACGGACACTTTTAATTTAATTTCATAAAAAATCTAAATTGACAGCAAAAGTCCTCATGTTTTAAAGGACTTAATTTAAAGAGTAAGATTAAACACAGGCTCGGTCATAACCAGTATCATTGTGGAAAAAACTTTGTGTATTAACGAAAATAATTAACTTGATGGCAGCAAGCGGCAAGTTGTGGGTTTATTTAAATTTTAACGTTTCCATTTTGTTAATTGCCCCGCCATAGTGGGATGAAATTTGAGATCTGTTTGTCTTGTTGTCTAGAGAAGTTGTATGGGAATTGTTCTGTTAGTTCTAATTTGTATATGTGGATTCATGACTGTTCCTAAAATAAGATAGGGACAGGTATATTTCTCAAAGCTTTGCATGTTAACTAATATTTTCTACAGGTAGCAAAGCTTTGCTGATTTCAGCATGAATGGGCCGGCTCGACCGGGGAAGTACTACCCTCTCACAGAAAATCGACGTAAAGTAACAATACTTAAACTGTTGCGTTTCGTTCGGTGAGTGAGAGTGCCGGAGGTTATCTCCTTTTCCTTCTCCCTCATCCTAACCTTTTTCCCAACCCCAAGATGCGGCAACGCACTTTTGACTCCTGTGGCTTTGCTTGTGTCCTTGGGCGGCGGTAATTGCTTACCATCAGGCGATCCGTCTGCTCGTTTGTCGCCTATTACTATAAAAAAAAAACTTGGCAAGAAGCCTATACTACACCTATAAACGCGGCTGCTGGTTGATAATCTATTGTGGCATGCCTTAATGAGGTGAAAATATCACAAAATAAGTTCCACTGTTATAATATAACTTCACGCCTTTTATCCCCGAAGGGGTAGGCAGAGGTGTATTACACACCCACTTTTTGCCAGTTATGTTTGGGTCCCAATGTAATAGGGGGCGAGCCTATTGCCATCTACCGAGCTCATTATTAAGCGGGCGATAAGTAAGACTCAGAGTAAACGCGCCATGTACATCGCCCCTGCAGCGCCGCTAGCCGCTTAGACCGATCTCGTGACCAGGCTGTAATAGGTCACATGGTTGTTTTTGTAGGCGTGTCTCTATGTATGTACGTGTATCAGATACTTTTAAGTTAAGTAAGTAGATAATATAAGATGACCTATATTCTGTGCCAAAACATGCCTCCAGTTGGACCTACTTTTAACTCTGTTTTACCCAAACTAGATTTGACCAATACGACATCCGCATGAACTTTATAATAAATACATACATACATAGACTCACGCCTGTTTCCCCGAAGGGCTAGGTAGAGGCATATTAAACGCCCACTTTTCGCCAGTGTTTTGATCCCACGTAAAAGGTGGCGAGCCTATTGCCGCTTATCGGGATATTTTGTTTGCCAGAGCCTCGTCCGTTGATCGGCAGGTCCACCACTTGCAGGTGAGGTTGGCTTGGGACCCTATGTTATTGGTGGGAACCCTATACAAACTTTATAATACTTCGTTGAATTATACGATTTCCTTGAAAACACCACTATCTTCTTTGGTTCTAAATATATTTAGCCCTTTTTTTATTCAGTACTGAGTCGGACGGTCGGTAACAGATTAGGAATACAAATGGCACTGCCCTATTCGTCCCGTGGGTGTTGTAAGAGGCGACTAAGAAAAAACACTATGCAAATAGTATATTATTGAGAAGAGACAGAAAACTCGACATTAAAAACTGTACTAACCAATCTGGACAGCGTGGTATAGTAGGCCAAATCCTCCCAATGCTACAGAGAAGCAGATTAAGAGAGGCTAAGTTCAGTAGTGGACTGCGAAAAACTAAGAGAGCGAGTGCTTTATTCCTGGATGCATTCCTTAGTTTACAATGCATCCAAGATCTCAATCATCCACCAAGCTATATCCCAGTTGCAACCCGTGGTCCGCTTTAGTAAGCGGAGCGTCTAACCGGATTTCGCTGAATATTAGGTTTTCCACAGACCGACTGCCTGTCAGAACTCCGCAAACCGAAGGGATAGCGATATTCCATAGTTTAGACTAGTGTCAGTTTATTCAAAGGTACTGACCCTATTAACGACTGTCAAAGATCTTCATAATGCCGAGACCGATGGATTAACGTACTCTCGAAGGCACGGGACAAGCGATAATTAACAATCTAATACGCACATAACGCTGAAAAGTCAGTGGTGTGTGCCGTGGATTCGAACCCGATACTCACTGCATGACAATCTGTTGGTATTTCCATTTGGTTATCGATACCTATGCATGGTAGTCTTTTGATATCTCCACTAGCATTGGCTCGTCCGTCTATAGGAAATAATTTTAATTTATTTATTTAAACTTTATGTACAACTCATAGGTACAATGGCGGACTTAATGCTATAAGCATTCTCTACCAGTCAACCATAGGGTCATGCAGAGATAGGTATGGTAGGTGTACAAATAGTTTTGGTCACGTTAAAAAGATCAGGTGTACATTACAATAATAACAATAAATACATGGCTATATTATTAAATATATACTATATAACATAATATAATATATACATAAATATATATGCATATTTAAATAATATATATACATATGATAGGTGTATGATACAATGATTAGGATGATGGTGCCAATAGTCCCGCCTTCCTGATCTCTAATGGAAGGGCATTCCAGAGCAGAACTGATTGGACTATGAACGACGAGTGCACAGGGCCAGAAGAATGTGATGAACATAAAATTTATTTACATAAAAAATCTAAATTGACATCAAAAGTCCTCATGTTTTTAAGGACTTAATTTAAAGAGTAATATTAAACCCAGACTCGGTCATAACCAGTACCATTGTGGAAAAACTTAGTGTATTAACGAAAATAATTAACTTGATGGCAGCAAGCGGCAAGTTGTGGGTTTATTTAAATTTTAACGTTTCCATTTTGTTAATTGCCCCGCCATAGTGGGGGGAAATTTGAGATCTGTTTGTCTTGTTGTGTAGGGAAGTTGTATAGAAATTGTTCTGTTGGTTCTAAGTTGTGTATGTGGATTCATGACTGTTACTAAAATAAGATAAGGACGGGTATATTTATTTCTTTATTTATTAAAGCTACGTCATGGAAACTTAGTTTTCCTTTGAAGGGTGAATTTGGAATCGATGCTGGTATATATTATTTGCAAGATTTAGACCTTTGCAGAAGAGAAATAACTGTGTATAGCTGTTAATGAAAAAGTACAAAGATTCATGTATGGCTGTAAAATTTTGATTGTTCTGTGTTGACCTCCAAACTTTGCAGTTGGGTAGCAACAACTTCGAGAGGGAGGCTCGCAGAAAAATACGGCTCGGCTGGGCAGCATATAGAAAACTCCATCGAGTCTTTTCGTCATCCCTACCGCAAAGCCTTAAGCCAAAAGTCTTCAACGAGTGCGTCCTACCCGTCATAACTTACGGTGTCGAGACGTGGACACTGACGGTGCGACTGGTCCACCAGTTTAAGGTCGCTCAGCGAGCTATGGAGAGGGTTATGCTCGGAGTTTCTCTGAAGGATCGAATTCGTAATGAAGTTATCCGACAGAGAACGAAGGTAATTGACATAGCTCGGAGAATTAGCAAGCTGAAGTGGCAGTAGGCTTGTCACATTTGTGGCAGAACCGATAACTGTTGGAGTAGTCGTGTTCTAGAGTGGAGACCGCGCCTTGGCAAACGTAGTGTAGGACGCCCTCCGGCTAGGTGGAATGACGCTATACGCAAAGTGACTGGCAGCGGCTGGACTCAAAGAGCCGAAAATTGGACTCAGTGGCGTGCCATTAGAGAGGCCTATATCCAGCAGTGGACTACAGCAGGCTGATGATGATGATGTTGACCTCATGAAGTCTGCCACAAAAGATCTTCATCATCAGCTTTGTTTATAATCTGTTCTTGTTTGTAACACTGCTGGGGGGAATATTGCTGCTGCTACTGGTGTAATCTTTCTTATATTGAAGAAGGATTAGCCCATAGTTGACCACGACTGCCAAGTACCGGTTGGCTGACTTCACCTTTCCTTTAAGAACATTATAGTGAACTCTCTGACGGCTTTCCTCGCGATGTTTTCCTTTACGGTTGAGCAAGCGATAAATAGAAATTAAATTCGATTTGACGACCGGTTGGCGCAGCGGGAGTGTAAGCGACTGCCACGCCGGAGTTCGCGGGTTCGATGATCGTTAAGTCAAACATTTGTGTGCGTGAACATGGATGTTTGTCTTGGTCTGGGTGTTTCTATGTATAATATGTATTTATGTACAAAAAAAAGTATATATGTATGTTTATCCATTATCTAGTACCCTTAGTACAAGCTCTGCTTACTTTGGGACTAGATGGTGTTGTGTGAATGTGGTAGAATATTATTATTATATTATATTATTATTATTATTCGGACGTAGCTTCTCAAGGTCAATAGGCTTACTTGCGGTTTTAAACGCAAGATAGAGACCATCTAAGTAGCAGTTTGTTAGTCTTTCCTTACTATTGACAACATACAACCTACACCTCCAAAACTACATATCATCTCATCAAAACGTAATAAAGATATATCCACACTTCTCACCTAATACAACTGGCCTGTGACGCTCGCCGTAAACGATTAAACTGTACGTAAAACGAGAAGCTTACAATTAACGGTCGTTTCAAAGTCCCTTTTGCGTTTCGTGCGGCAGGTACAGCCTAGCTTCCACTTGTCATGTAGGTGTATCACTGTTCCACATGTCTGCTGTAAATTATACTTAAGCTTGTTCATATGTGGATGAGTTGGTAAATATTCACTTGCAGAGTATCATGTTTTGTAAGTAATATGGCGACCAGAACGTTAAAAAAAATGTCTGTAGTATAGGACTATTATTATTATTGAGAAGATGACGTTTTGGGACCACTAGCCAGGGTAAAAAGCTACTTGTTTTCACAAAGTGTGACAGAAATAAAAATATTGATGGCTTGATATTTTTTACGCTTTCTTTTATTTCATCAATAATAACATTTTGATAAACCTAAATTACATAAAACTGCGATATATTCATGAAACTCCATTTTAAAAAAAGGTGTTTTTGTTCGAAAGGTTATTCGTATTCTACAAAGAGGTATTTCAAGGACCAGCGTAGTGCATACCTATTCAGCAATCATTTTAATTTTTTTTATGGTTATTCAGGGAGACTTTTGAAACTTGTCAAAAATCAATTGGCACTACGTCATCACTTCAGTCATATTGTCCTAAATAACATCTCATACTACGAAAACTGAACCTAACATTCATAGTCCAAGATCCCAGGGCCGCCAGACCTCACTTATTTTCTCAAAAAAGAAATGTTTAGAATAATGTAGTGTTAGAATTTGTCATGAGTGTACACATACTTGTTAGCTTGGATCGTGGGCCAATTGTTAGGTACGAGGTGCTAAAGTTAGGTAAAAAATAGTACTTACTTTTATTAAATTCTCAGTGCTGACTTTTATGTATGTTTTAGAAAGTATTATAAAAAATGAACAAATAATACAGTCGCACTCATTTCAGTGGCGGACTTTTGCCAGACGTTTTAAAGTTTTCGAAATATCTATCTATCGGTAAAGACCACTAGGGGGCGCATGGAGAAAATGTTTGGAAATTGTTCTCGTAGACCTTTAGCACCTCATAACTAAAAATAGGCTACTTGACGAAATAAAATTTATAAGTACGTCCTTTACATTATTGAAAAATAAGGGATACGTATTTTTTTATTTGTAAATTAAACCAAAAATGACCAAGATATAGCTCATTAAAGTTACGTATAACGTCACGCCGTGCTGCATTTTTTCGCACTAGGTGACGTCACACGAAACTTTAATGGGCTATATCTTTGTTATTTTTTATTTAATCGAAAAAAGAAAAAATACGTGTCCAATATTTTTTTATAATCTAAAATACGGACTAAATAAAATGTAATCATTTTGACCCTGGAAACTACCCTATTGGCCCACGATGCAAGCTAGCAAGTGTGCGTACATAGTAGATACACTTCATTATTCTATACATTTAGTTTCTGAGAAAATAAGTAAAATCTGGCGGCCCTGGGATCTTACTCTATCAGTAGATATAATTCGATGGCAACAAACCCCAGCAACAAAAACAAGACTTACTCCGAAATAAATTAAAAACAATACTCTAAGGCTCAAATCTTTTATAGCAATAACGTTCTTTCAAAGATCGCCAAGTTTCAGAATATTAGAAAAATGCGTAAAAAAGTAATAATGTTGGTGACCTCAAGTTTGACCGTCTCGTCTGTGAGCTGACGGGTGACGGGTTCGAGTCCTTGTAATTATGTTTTGGACAAATAGCTATTGACGATGTGTCAAATGGTTTTGGAATTCGGTGATAATAGAATTGTAGTTTTTTGTCTTGCGGTTGCACTAACCAATATGTTTTTACAAAAGGCTAACGATAAAATGAAAAACATGATTGATTTGTCAAACAAAGGTACCTGCTTGCCGGCTCTGATCGCGCATAAAAGTTTTGACAGAACGATACAATAGTTTGAAAGATATTGGATAGCACACGGCTTATGTTTAAGTAAATCATCATCAGCCTTTAACAGTCCACTGCTGGACTAGGCCTCTCCTTTGCAAGGAGGAATTGGCCTACTATGCCACGCAGGCCAAACGGGTTGGTATAGGGTTTGTATCAAGTTTTCCTTCTCTTATAGTGCTGTTCTCTGCATAATATGCTCCCTCTGTCGGCTCTCACGACACCCATGGGATGATATGGGGTGGTGACATTCCGTATTCTTAATCCGTCACCACAGGGAAGAGTAGTTTGAAAGATATCGGATAGTATACGGCTTATGTAAATCACTGTTTATTATTTACACTTTCATACATATTGTTAGGTTTATCGCATTCTTGTTTCGTACCTTTTATCATTCCTACGAACAATCGTCTTTAAATTTAAGGCAGCGAGAGCCCAGTGCAGATACCAACAGACTGCCATGCAGAGGGTTCGAATCCACGGCGCGCACTAATTGACTTTTCGGAGTTATGTGCGTATTAAATTGTTAATTATCGCTTGTCCCGCGCCTCGGAGAGCATGTTAAGCCGTCGGTCCCGGCTGTCATGAAGATCTACGACAGTCGTCATAAGGGCGTCAGTCTGTACCTCTCAATAAACTGACACTAGTCTAAACCATGGCATATCGCTATCCCTTCGGGTTGCGGAGGTCAGACAGGCAGTCGCTCCGTGGAAAAGCTAAGCGGACCACAGGTTTAAACTGGGATAACGCTAGGAGGATGATGATGACGAATCGTTTTTAAATTTAAGGTTCTAGCAATACTTGGAATATCGTTCTAACCAAATCTAATGTTGCCTCGCCCAAATCTAGTAAACTAACGAACACAAACTTATAATAATATTATTATCTAAGATAATTATATAACTATCTACGTGTTCATTAGAACATTGTGAGATCTCAGAATGTCTGACCACCTGTTAACAAATAAAGATATTATTTTCGTGGAAGAAAAGCTGGTAAGTACGCAGGCATAGAAAATTCGGTCGGGGCATAGAGATTCTTCAAATCTGGAGAAGGTTATTTGGTTTTATTTTTAACTAGCTGTTTCCCGCGGTTTCACCCGCGTCCTGAGGGAACTACTTCGCGTACCCGGTTAATTTATAGCCTAAGTTACTCCTTGGTACATCAGCTATCCGCCAGTGAAAGTCACGTCAAATCGGTCCAGCCGTTCCAGAGATTAGCGAGAACAAACTGACAGACAGACAGACAAAACCTGTAAAAAATTTCATTCCGGTAGGTATATGTACCTACCGTGTATACATCCATATACATTTAGTAAAAAGCGGCTATTTTAAAGGCCTTGCCACACGGCACAATTTTACCACTGATCAAATTTTCAATCGAATTGGCTTTGCCCGTCTACACGACACAATCAAACCACTGATTTTCATTCCGTCCACCCGATTGGTTAAAATCTGGTGGTACCGCCCTCCCGATGAACTTGAGTTAGACGACTGGCGTCTACACGTCACGATTTCATCAAGTGATTTAGTCAAGTTGGACGTAAAATTGTGCCGTGTGGCAAGGCCTTAATATTACAAACAGACACTCCAATTTTATTTATGTTTATGTGTATTGACTAGATTCTGCTTGCAGCGTTTCTCGATTGAATAGTTGTCATTTGTCATCGGAACAAAAAGAAATTAATATTTTAATATGACTGTCATCCTCACGTATAAACTACATATATCTCTTTTTTTTCTTATAGTCTCACGCCTGTATCCCCGAAGGCGTAGGCAGAGGTGTAAATATTACACCCACATTTCACCATGAATTTTAGGTCCCACGTAACGTAAGAGGGGGCGAGCCTATTGCCGTTACCGGGCACATCAGCTCACACTCACCAAAAACCCAGTAACACTTTTGCCCAACCCGGGAATCGAACCCGGGACCTCCGATCAGCAGTAAGTATAAATTATATTTCTGCAAAATTTCATCGACATCTGTTGTATTGAAATTTGAGATATATGTCAAATTGGTATTTCAATTCCCCAATTCATTGATAAATTGAATAAAGAAACCGGTCATTAGCTGCGAATATACCTAATCTTTTTACCTCACTGATCGTATTATAATATAATCTCGTTATAACGAAACGTTACAATAATGATATCGTACTTAATTATCTAGCATTAATGAACATTGTTGGACCCTAGAATGTTAGCCTACCTGTTGTCTAATGAAGTTGAGATTTTCTTAATTAAATGTGTGAAGATATCTATACTTATAATAACTATAAAGCTGAAGAGTTTGTTTGTTAGCTTGAATGCGCTTATCTCGAGAACTACTGGCCGATTTGAATATTTATTGTGTGTTAAGTAGGCCACTTATCGAGGAAGGCGAACCTATTGCCGTACCGGGCACATTACGAGACTCCGTGCTGCTGCTGAGAATTTCCTAACGGAAAACCTAATAACACTTTAGCCCGACCCGGGAATTGTACCCGAGACCTCCCAATGCCACGCGCACATTTATGCCGCGAGACCAACGAGGCTTCATCATCATCAGTCTGCCACAATCCACTGCTGGATATAGGCCTCTCCAATGGCACGCCACTGAGCCAGATTTTCGGCTTTCGTTCCAGCCGCTGCCAGCCACTTTGCGTATATCATCACAAGGTGGAGGTACTAGATATGCAAATTGGCAACATCATCAGCCCAGTATATACAGGGTGTCACAAGACCCATCACCAAGCCGAAGTCTACTCGTTGTGGACATCATGCCAAGTCATACTAGCCAAAAATAATACCTGGGAAACAATTTTTTTTAAGTTTTCACATTTTTTTAACCGCGGTTAAAAGCACGCGCGTGCAATGCTCGAAATACCTACTTATCTACGGGGTCATAGGGCATCTAAAGAACATATTGGCGGGGTAAATGCATCGATTTTATACCCAATTAGAAAAATTCCATACTAACTTTGAGCGTCAATATCTCCTGAACCAGTAATTTCCCAGGTATGGTGCCGAAGTAAAAAATGTTCGTAGTGATTGGTATAACATGGGATTTCAGTTTTCGTTAAGGGTCTTTTTACACCCTGTATACTGTCCCACTGCTGGGCACGGGCCTCTTCTCACTATGTGAAGGGTAAGGCCATAGTCCACCACGCTGGCCTAGTGCGGGTTGGCAGACTTCATATGTCTCTCGAGAACATTATGGAGAACTCTCAGACATGCAGGTTTCCTCATGATTTTTACTTCACCGTTTTGCAAGCGATAATTAACAATTTAATACACACTTAACTTTGAAAAGTCATTGGTGCGTGCCGTGGATTCGAACCCGAGACACTCTGCGTAGCAGTCTGTCGGTCTCTCCACTAGGCTATCGCTGCTGTTATTGGCAACAAACAATAAAAATAAATTATTATAAACATTAATTTAATCCCTTCTTTAAAACTACGACAGCTCCAACTAACACCTGCCAACTTACAAAAATCAGTAAAACAGCATCCACACATAATTTTCCGAGCTAATCCTGCCGCTCGTCCAAGCAAAACTGGCAAAAACCATCCATCACGACCGAAGAACACAATAATAACTCTCGAAAAATCGACGCTCTAACGAACCTCCACCGTGTTACCAAAGCATTGAAAGCGTACGATAAAAAATAATAAATCCCGGCCAAGTGCGAGTCAGACTCGCGCACGAAGGGTTCCGAACCGCCAAATACTTACTTCTTTTGGAAATATTCAAGATTTTACGTGTTTATTAAGATCGAGTAAAAATTTGCTTAAATTATTGTACGGGAACCACTCCTTAATATCTGTACCTGAGAAGCATATAACTGTAAGAGCCAAAAACCAAACTTTACAGGAGAAGGTTTTTTCTCAAAAATAACTGACAATCTTGACTTTAAGGAGCTTGTGAAATAAAATGTGGCAACATTTTGCAGAACATGTTTAATTAGATAATAACTACACTAATAAACTTTAATTAGGTAACAATATTGAGATCAATTTGACATTAAAATTGGTACTTTTTTAAGGAAATATAAAAAACTGTATCACATACAGTGTTATGGTTTTAAACAATTTTACTCTTATATTAACAGTCGGCAACATACCTTAAAATTCGAATTAAAATAAACTGAAAAAAAGAAAGTAATTATAAAAAATGTTCAAAGCTATAAAATCAGTCTTGATTTTCGAATTCTTCGAAAACATCAACAGTATTGCCGTGAGTAAGGTCAATATAAAACATTTTTAGGTCTGGATCGGTAATAATTGTGTTAAGGTCGTTAAGTCTTTGTATTTAGGAATGCTAATGGGGCGAATACTCTGGTTTCCTTGGGGTAAGGTATTTGGCTACAAAAGAGCTTTTCATGTGTTTTTCTTACGATTACCTAATCTCTGAAAACTCTTCATCATAAAAAGAGTTTTTATGAAATAAAATCCCACTACTGTCTTTTCTGACTTGTGTGTGAAATAAAACGGTTCGACTTTTGAATTTTTATGCCTCTGGCTGAAATTATTTGCAAATTATTTGATATCCTTGATATTCAAAAGATCCATGTTGTGAACTATCAGAGGATTCTTTGTTTTACAAATTTTAACGAACTGCTTCCATCACGTGGAACTATAATATCAAAACGAGATAGTTCAGTTTTCTTTCTATGACTGAATGGACAACGTCAGCTTCGGAGTGTGTGTGGCTACGAAGTAGAAATTTGTGGTTGATTTTTGACTTGTTACCAAGTCCCGTATTTTGAAGTAGCCATAAATAGCAATACAATAGTATTACATTGCGGTTTTGCCCCGAATAATTGTCAGACCAAATTGTAATTTCTTCCGCTTTTTCGTCCTTGTGGTTAAGAACCCATTCAATGATGCATGATCCTACTTCATTGGCTCCTCTACTTTCTTGTGTTTCATCCCACATCATACAGTAAGACTTGTTATCCGTATCATTATGTAAAGTTTCGTTGAATCTGCCGCATGAACTTATTTTGAAGTGTTTGTAGCCTATGGATCCTGTGTGGCCTAGTGTGTGCGAATACTACACTAGCGTATGTCATTATAGGCTTAATACACGATGTGTATAACCTAATCTTGTTCCTAAGCGACAGTTTAGATTTAGCGTTGACTAAGCTATGTAATCGCCCAAGCACAAAGGAGGCTCTATTGCGAGCCTTCGTAATGTGTGAACGGAACGATAGTCGATCATCAAGAATCACACCAAGGTATTTGGCTTCCCTAGTCCATGGAATAGGGGATCCAAATAACCTTATTTGTGGGGTCGCACCCGGAGGGTACAGATGAGGAGCTCTCCGGTGGAACAGCACCGCCTGACTCTTCTCGGGATTGACCTCTATCCGCCATCTCCGGAACCACGCGCCAGGGTCTGCGCCTGAGATATAGATGGCTGTGTCGTCTGCAAAAAGTGCTGTCTGCACTAGCCGATGCATCGGTATATCAGCAGTAAACAATGAATACAAGAGAGGCGAGAGCACTGACCCCTGAGGGAACCTGGGCCGGATGGCGTGACTCGATTAGAGCGCGCCTTCAACGCGGTACCAAAAGCTTCTATCCGACAGATAGTCTTGTATGATGAGCATGAGCTTGTGAGGCACTCCCATAGTAGACGCACTGTAACTCCTGCGCGCTATTTATAAGATCGCTTCATCGTGTGCCACGTCACCGAAAGTGTAGCGGCAGAACAATGTATCTTCGCACATACAGTAAAATGCAAATTATATATTCGAGTATTTTAATGTATAATCACTTAAAATATTATGCTTTAGAATGTTTCCCAGACATATATTATAATACAATTTCGAAACTTTGTCATAAAGTTGATTTTATTAGTTACAGTACTATGGCTTTGTAGAGAAGGACACATACAATAGGATAGTGTAAAAAACTCAAAATCGTAAAAAACGGAGTTACAGTGTTATGCTTCTCAGGTACAGATATTTTTATTTTTAGTATTTGTTGTTATTGCGGCAACGGAAATATATAATTTGTGAAAGCTTTCTAGTTATCACGATTTATGAGATACAGCCTGGTGACACAGACAGACAGCGGTGGCTTAGTAATAGAGTCCCGTTTTTGCCTTTTAAGTACGGAACCCTAAAAAGAAAAAAAAAACATTTTAAGAAAAAAATGTTTTGAAAAAGAGCACGCCAGGTCGAGTGCTTGCTTCTCACTTGTTTGGTTCTAAACGAGGCTTCAGGCGAAAACAGTGTTGCTTGTTTTTTTTTCTTCGGTGCCTCGTTGTAACGAGCAGTAACAGTAATTCGTTTCGTTTAGAATTCGACGAGTACCATCAAGTGTGCTCCGAAAATATGTTCTCTTATTATATGTGAAAGAGCTTTTCTCTAGGCCATCAAAGTCAAACTCTTTATTTGCCTCAAACATAGCTGTGCGAAGTGATGTCAGTGTTTACAAATAATAGTGTCACTATATTTTACCTTGCGGCATGCAAAAATAATGTCAAAAATGCACTATTATCAAATTAATTGACTGCACGGTTGGCGTAGTGGTTTAATCGGCCGCCTCGCCGCTTGACACTGCGCCGAGTGTTGTGGGTTCGATCCCCACACGAGACAACACTTTGTGTGATTCATAAATTGTTGTTTCGAGTCTGTGTGTTAACTGTGTCCGTTAGTTGTAAGTTTGTAAAGTCCCCAGCGACACAGGATTTAGTCCTAATGCGGGAGTTGTCTTTTTGAAAATGAAAATGAAATGATTTTCATTATCATCATCATTAGCCTTGTATACTTATATAAACAGTCCCACTATTGGGCACGGGCCTCTTCTCACTATGAGATGGGTAAGGCCATAGTCCACCACGCTGGCCTAGTGCGGGTTGGCAGACTTCACCTGTCTTCGAGAACATGACGGAGAAATCTCAGACATGCAGGTTACCTCACGATGTTTTCCTTCACCGTTTAGCCAGCGATAATTCATTTCGATAGGCTTTAAAAAAAATGTGTTTCTTACCCGCTAAATTTAGTTTTCGAACGCTGGGTTTCTTTTTTTTTTGGAGCTACGAGTGTTTCTTTCCCGCTAAATTTAGTTTTAGAATGTTCGGTTTCTCTTTTTTTTTGCAGCCAGCATTTAGGTCTATCTGTGTTTTCTAGGAACGCGCGAAAAAAAGAATTATATTAAGTTATTTTTCTTGTATGGTTGTGGAAATCTTATTACTAAGTTATGAAAAGTAATGTCGGAGAAAATGTTGTTGTTTTGTGCCAAATTACCGAATAAATTTATATAAACTTATGTTTGTATTATACTGAAGGAATAGACAAAGGAGGATTCATATTTTGTCTACTATATTTTAGTTTATCATGCATGCTCTTAGAAACATAAGAAAATTAACTAAATATTTATGTAATGGGTCTCGTAAGGCAGTGATAGCTTTGTGGTGACACCAATAGATTACCAAGTTCAAATCCATAATTTTTTTGAAGTTATATTCATATTAAATAGTTCATCATCTCTTGGCCCATGCCTCGAAAGCACGTTAATACGTCGCTCTCGGCAGCCTGCGGTCATGAGGATCTTCGACAGTCGTTACGGGGAGTCAGTACCCTCAAATAAACTGATACTGATATAGTTGATTAAGTCAGGCGTTACTTAGCGGAAGTCCATTGTAACCTAATGGAAGGAAAGAGGAACCCACCACGCACCCTCGGATTGACCACCCCAACTATTGCAATAGAAAAAGGTTGACAATACCGAACTCCTCTACAAGGATAAGGAATATAGGGAATGGTATGGGTTCCAGGAAGATACCTGACTTGCAGTATCCCGCTGTATGCTGCGATTATTCTTCGACACGTGTTTCGCCTGCACGAGGCATCCTCAGGAGCGTGCGGCAACGACTGAGTTGCCCATCGCTCCTGAGGAAGCCCAGAACACATACCATTCCTATATCCCTTATCCTTTTAGAGGAGTTCGGTATTGTCAACCTTTTTCTGTTGCAATAGTTGGGGTGGTCAATCCGAGTGTGCGTGGTGGGTTCCTCTTACCTTCCATTAGGTTAAACTGATACAGGTCTAAACCATGGAATATCGCTATCCCTTTGGGTTACGGTCAGACGTCAGACGGCAGACGGCAGTCGCTCTGTGGAAAAGTTGATATTCTGTCGTATCTGGTTAGACCAGTAAGCGGACCTCGGGCTCCAATGCGTGTAAGTCTTGGATGCAACCGGGATAACGCTAGGATGATGATGATGATGTTCTTAGAAACAGGAAAATTATCTTAATATTTATGAAATGACTGCCTCCGTGGTCCAGTGGATAGCGATAGTATGCGACTGCTGATCGGAGGGCCCGGGTTCGATTCCCGGGACGGGCAAAAGTGTTACTGGGTTTTTCCGAATTCTCAGTAGCAGCACGGAGTCTGGTGATGTGCCCGGTAAAGGCAATAGGCTCACCCCCTATTACGTGGGACCTAAATATTCATGGCGAAATGTGGGTGTTATATTACACCTCTGCCTACCCCTTCGGGGATACAGGCGTGAGTGTATGAATAAAAAATAAAATTATGTAATGAGTCTCGTAAGGCAGTGCTAGCTTAGTGGAGACATCAATAGATGGCTATGTAGAGGGTGTCACGTTTCATCATGTCCGCCTAGAGACGTCCACTGCTGGACATAGGCCTCCCCCAAGGTTCTCCACACAGACCAATTTTGAGCCACCCGCATCCAACCGCTTCCCGCGATCTTAACCAGATCGTCGGTGCACCTTGCAGGTCTATCCCTGCTGCGTCGTCCGGTACGTGGTCGCCACTCTAGAACCCGCCTGCCCCAACGGCCATCGGTTCTTCGAGCTATGTGCCCTGCCCATTGCCACTTCAGCCTGGCTATTCGGAGAGCTATGTCGGTGACTATGCTTCTCCTGCGGATCTCCTCATTTCTGATTCAATCTCGCAGGGAAACTCCGAGCATAGCACAGCAGTGTCACGTTTAAACCCACTTAATTTACGAAGTCTAATGGTTAATTATCGCTTGCCCTATGCCATCGAAAACACGAAAAGACTGCAGTAAAGAAGATCTTCTACAGTCATTAGTCGAAAATGAAAAATGCCTTGTATTTATTACACGTTTTGTTATGGATTACACCAACGTGGTCACGGAATGACTTATTTTGAAACAATTGCACGATATTGACCCGTATGATATGTTAGTATGTGTACAAATCGCGAATGATTAAAAGTATAAAGCACAACCACAAATCCTACATGAAATAATAAACAATTAATCGATCGATCTATTTATAGAAAAACAACGACACATAGTACAAAATTATTTTTCTCTAAAACATTTCCAATTATACTTCAAATACAAGAATAAGGCAGAGGTTGAGGTCTTATTGCTAGCGACAAGCGAGGAGCGATTTGTAGATATTATTCAACCTAAAATAAATCGCTGAGAAAGCTGATTCAGAACAATGCATGGATGGACAGAGTGATTATAATTATAGGATGCTGCAAGATACGTAGACAGCTCAGTGATACATTATTAAAAAGTGATTCTACAACTGCAACGAAACAAAGCAGCGGATATTTGAAAATGATTTTAGTGTTTCAAAGTTGCTGCGTTGTATATTGATGATCTATTCTTGCTAAGAATTTCCAGATATTTAAGCGGCTATGATGATGTCAGTATTCAGTGTTTCTGCGGTCACTAGATTCGATTTTAAACATTTGGGATTTGTATTATATGCAAGCTTATAAAAGACTGTTATTCGCTTCAAGCAGGTTACATTTTTGAAGTTTGGGTGATCTACAGGCCTATCAGCGACTATATGTATTAAACGTCAACTGGACAAAACGCTGTCAAAAACAAGGGCATACTTGTACCTACAAATATTCAGGCAATTAAGACCCATTAAATAAATTTGTACCAAATTTTACTCAATCTTCCGCTTTTGAAACCGTATCGGCAATCGCTCATCGCTCTCAATGGGACCAGTACAGCAAACAATCTAATCGAATACCTAGTATAGACGTTACGCTGTAATTAGTTCATTAAGCTTATAATTAAGTAACAGCTGTCCGATATCCGAGGCTATTCCCAAAGGTTAAGTGTGACGCCTCTATATCATATTTCTTTTGATAAAATATTTACTTACTTACGAGTATTTATAAGTGTATATTGTGGGTAGATGCGGGTGCCGATAGTTCGGTGTGTGAGAAGCCTTGGGGAGGCCTATTACCAGTTGGGAACGTCTGGGTGATGATGAAGATTTAAGGTTGAATAACGGGAAAATGAGTAGGTACAAAAATATGACGTCTTTGTCTCTGCCAGTATATTTGTACTGATATTTGTGCATGGTTACTAAAAAGGAATGAACGAACGAAAAATTACTGAATTATTAATTATCGCTTGCCCCGTGCCTCGGAGAGCACGTTAAGCTGTCGGTCCCGGTTGTCATAAAGATCTTTGATAGTCGTTATAGGGAGTACCACTACCTATCTCTGAATAAAATGACACTAGTCTAAACCATGGAATATCGTTATCCCTTCGGGTTACGGAGGTCAGACAGGCAGTCGCTCAGTGGAAAAGCTAATATTCAGTCAAATCCGGTTAGACTAGTAAGTGGACCCCAGGTTGAAACTAGGATAACGGTATGTGAAAGAAGAAAGATTTGTGCATGGTTACTATCTCGATTCTAATAGTGAAGAACGCTTGCACAAGCTTAAAGTCACCGCATCTATGCAGGAATTCGTGTCGTCTCTAATACGACCAGCGCTGAAAAAGAAAGATATCCTGTTTAAGTTAGACACGATGCGTGAACGTTGAAAAATGTCCGAAAGATCCGAAAAAAGAAATCGGATACAGCGGATTTTCTTATTGTGTATAAGCACCTTTTTTTTTACTCTTAATAGAAACCAAACAATTTACGGGCTTACGCCCCAGGCTGGGTCCCTAAAGGGGCTCAGCCTAGGGAGAGTGTGGTGACTCCCCGACGAGAAGCGCCGGGACTACCCACTAAAACCACCATGGTGTTCCTCTGTCCGATCCCATTGAATGGCGGGTCACGGGAACTACGTTAGCATTTCTACCGCGACTCCGCCTGGTGTACAAGCACCCTTAAAAGATTTTAACTACCGCACTACATCCAAACATTTGTCCTGCAACAAATATTTCTCTACAGTATTTTTTTAAGATTTTTGGCAAGAAATTTTGCCCAAATAATTACAATGTTGTTATCCTTATCGTCATCACACAGCCACTCCTAATTTGCGACACAATAGTATTGTGAGTCAATAGGACTATTTAGCTAAATATACCAAGCCGACCGGGTTGGTATAGGGTTTGATGTCGAGTTGTCCGTCTTTTTCCAAAGATTCATTTGGCTTCGACTAAATCCGTGGTCCAGTGGATAGCGTATGCGACTGCTGAACGGAGGTACCGACGGGGGCGAGCCTATTGCCGTTACCGGGCACATCACCAGACTCCGTGCTGCTACTGAGAATTTGGAAAAACCCAGTAACACTTTTGCCCGACCCGGGAATCGAACCCAGGACGAAAATTTAGTCATCGAATAAGGTAATGTAGACGTGAAATGTCTCAAAAGCAACTAAAAAAAAATATCTTCTCATAGTTAGTCCTGTCTGGTTTGTTGCGTTTATTAAGGTTAAGCTACGGATGGACAAACATACATGACAAACCAACAAGAATTCATATTATACAACCAGAACTCTAAACAACGTAAATCCTTTTAAGTAAAACACATACTCCATTGCAAGTTAATAAGACATTAAAATTCAAATTATTCCTCGCCGTATATTAAAACGAATGTATAAGGAACCTCATTTATATTTCATCCCGGGAGTATGGGAAAAAATGACGAATTTAACATGAAAAATATGTATATTTAAGAATCATTTGTGAAAACCTTTGCACGTATTTGCCTTAAATCCCAAAGGTAATCAATTTTTACCGTCTGTATAGGGCACAGAATTTTGTATGTGCCACTCAATTTTACGAACGGTATAATATTATGTAGATGTGTTGAGTTTTAGCTTCGAGAGTTTCTTTTCCGCCTAGTTACCTAAACGAAACGTGTTATTTAATTTAACAAAAAAAAATTTAAGGTTCTGAAGGTTCAGATTAAGTTAAGAGAAGACAGATACAGCACAAACTATCAAAGTGCCGCAGAAGCCAAAAAAGGATCCCTTTGTAAAGACTGCCTCGTTGGTCTCGCGGCATAAATGTGCGCATGGGATTGGGAGGTCTCGGGTTCGATTCCCGGGTCGGCAAAAGTGTTACTGTTTTTTTTCATAATTCTTAGTAGCAGCACGGAGTCTGGTGATGTGCCCGGTACGGCAATAGGCTCGCCCCCTATTACGTGGGGCTTAAAAATTCATGGCGAAATGTGGGTGTAATATTACACCTCTGCCTACCCCTACGGGGAAAAAGGCGTGAGTCTATAAAAAAAAATTGTAAAATGCGTAAACACAGCTCGGTACGATATCACTTCTTTCAGTTATTTAGAGTGGCTTCATAGTTCATTTGTAGTAAGTCATATACATTATTTTAATTCACATATTAATTTTACCATCGTTTTCTGAAATGCCATCCTATTGTAACCTACGACGAAGCAAAAACTAATTAGTTCACCTTAATTTTTAAATATTCCGCTATTAAAACAGACCCACCCTCGTCATCATCAGTCTGTCGTATCCTATAGGCCTCTCCAATGGCACGCGACTGAGTATCCAGCCGCCGCCAGCCACTTATAGTCACTCCACCTAGCCGGAGGGCGTCCTACACTACGTTTGCCAAGGCGCGGTCTCCACTCTAGAACACGACGGTTATCGGTTCTACGACAAATGTGACCACTTCAGCTTGCTAATTCTTTGAGCTATGTCGATTACCTTGGTTCTTGTCGGAGCACTTCATTACGAAAATAAAATAGACCGTTAGATAAATATACTTAAATAGTTTTACCCCATAGTTACCCCTTCGTTGTTATACATTTATTAGTACTACCCCATCTCCCACTGTGTACATACATATTAAATCATCCGTTATCCCAGAACTACAAAAGTCATACGAACCGCACCAATTCAAACAAAGTTACTCAATAATTTAGTTTACCCATGCTAATCCATCAGGCAACTCGCTGGAGGTTTTTTTACATAACGGTGCTCATACATTTGAGCATTTACGTGTAATGAGCATTCTTGCGAATGTTACAAAACAAAGGCATAATTCTCGTATTTTAGATGACATTGAAATTATATTTTGAATGAAATGTGATTATAATTTGAATTGACTCAGAATTGGTATTCTGCGAACCTTATGTCATTATCGTATAATTTGAAATAAAGAGTTCGCCGTTGACACATATTTTGACACTTGTTTCAATTTATAATCTAGTTACAATATCATTCAAATATCAGTTAATTTAGGAGAATACCATTTGTGACGTAAGTATGACACTGATATTATATCGAAAGTATTTTAAACAAATTCATCTAGGAGAATAATTGGGCCTCAGAAAAACAAACATGTGTGTTTTAGCGAGCCAATACGAATGTTTTCTCTGATGGATGAAAGAAGAAATACAAAAGGAGTGTATCACAGAAATGAATTTTCAATTCTGTGGAGTGTATCGTGCGAGAATGAATGGAAATGTCGGTAGGGGACGCCCTAGGCGAACGTACGCCGACCAAAAAGGTAACGTACTGAAAGAGGGCCAAATTAAAAGTACCCATAACCGACGCGCATGCATGATGAGATCAATGAATGTCGAGGAAGCGAAAGAGATATGTTTGAACCGAAGCATGTGGCGTTCCATAGTCTCTGCCTACCCCAATGGGAGACAGACGTGACGATATAGATAGATAGTTTTCTCTGATTAGAGTGTTTGCTAGATAGTAGAAAATGTTCGTAGCATTGTTAGGCTCTGGTCTTTGTTCAGTTCAATAAAACAAAATCGTCGAATGCTCGCTGTTCTGTTACAAGTGACCCCTCAGGTGTACCTGCACCATAATAAATCAAATCCCTTTTGTGTACAAGCTTTGAAAGGTTTTAATAAAACTCGCAAGACAAACGGTCTCTTATAATATTCTTGTAATATATTTTAGATAAACAAATGCTTATTGAGCGGGGAAATTGAGGGGTTTTGTTGAAATTGAGCCGATTCTACGGTGGAGTGAAAAGGTACCTATTTGTATAAAACGTAATTGAAGTAGTAGTAATTTTTTATAAACATACGACGTTTTTTTGTTCCCAAAGGGAGTTACAGACATGTATTGTATCCACGAGTTTTAGATGATACATAACTGTAATAAAATAGCAAAGATCGTTTTTATACCAACGGAAAAATGGCATTTTTAGGACTGATGGGCAACGACTGAGCTAATTTAATCTTTACCCATCGCTCCTGAGAATGTCACGTGCAGAAGCGAAATATGTGTTGAAGGGTAGTGGGTGCATACAGCGGGAATATCCCGCTGTATGCGCCCAAGGCATCTGCCTGGCAACCATACCATTTATCCTCTCTCTTCGGAGGAGTTCGGTATTGTCAACCATTTTCTATTGCAATAGTTGGGGCGGTCAATCCGAGGTTGCGTGGTGGGTTCCTATTTCTTTCCAGTAGTATACCTACAATAGGGAAGTTTCCTGCAAGAGAAATAAATTATACAAGTATTTTTATTTAGTGAAACATGTTAAAATAATAGTAGTTTCATTCATCAATTTATGTTAAAACTTAATTTAACATTTTTATCGTCAATTTATTGATAAAAAGTATTCTACTTGACAGCAAAACACTATGACGTCACTACGTCATATTTCATACAAAAGCCTTAGCAAAGGTTGTTTTTGACATTTCATTAAAAGTGCTTGATTTGAGTAGTTGGAAACAACTCTATTGTTATTATTATTGTTATTTTCCATTAGTTCCACCAAGTAACGCCTGATTTAATCACAGATGACTACTACTGATTCGATCAACTATAACGATAGTTTTTGCGTTACTAGAAGGATTATTCTTCGTGTGGTCACGGATTAGGAATAAAAATCTAATAATAACCTAGTAAGTGTTACTACGCCAATTTAATCCGCAGGTGTCGTAAGCAGTGACTAAGGGAAATACACGAACCCGAAGGGGTAGGAAGGGGTGTAATATTACACCCATATTTCGCCATGAATTTTTAGGTGTGATTTTAAAATTCATGGCGAAACGTGGGTGTAATATTACACCTCTGCCTACCCCTTCAGGGATACAGGCGTGAGTCTATAAAGAAAATTGCGTCATGACACGGGCTACCTATATTTACCGTCAATTAAGAAAGCTGGTATCAGGCCAGCTTGATTTTACTTTTTACTGTATGTGGCTCCAGATATAGCAAAAGCGATAGATGAAGACCATAGCAAGTAAGGTTTTTTAACACACTGTCAGTTGGGCCATTTTTTAATCGCCAGTAATCAAATGCTACGTAACGCAGGACGCCCTCCAGCTGAGTGTAGAGATATACGCAAAGTTTTTTTTAATTTTTTTATAGTAATAGGCGGCAAACGAGCAGACGGATTGCCTGATGTTAAGCAATTACCGCAACCCATGGACACAAGTAACACCACAGGAGTCACAAGTGCGTTGCCGCCCTTTGGGATTGGGAAAAGGGATAGGATGAGGAGTGGGATGAGGGAGAAGGAATAGGGGAAAGGGTCTCCGGCACTCTCACTCACCGAACGAAACGCAACAGCTAAGGTACTGTTACTTTACGTCGATTTTCTGTAAGAGGGTAGTACTTCCCCGGTCAAGCCGGCCCATTCATGTTGAAATCAGCAAGGCTCTACTACCTGTATAAAGTGGCTGGTAGTGGCTAAAAGAAGATTAGTGGTGCGACATTGGAGAACCCTAGTAGAATTTTGGACTCTTAAAAGTCATAGGAGGCCTCAAATACTTTTGTTAAAAGCTTCATCCTTTTCAACATCTCTCCCGCCATGATGCGTATGTAATACTTTTATCATTATCATCAGCATTGCTTTTATAATTTGTCAACAATTCTTTTATACAGACTTTAAATTCAGAAACGGTCTAGCCTAACGCCCAAATTCAAATACACTACAAGCCAACAGCTTAGTCCAAAACAAGATTAAATATAATTTTTATTTCCATAATGGAGTACCCATTGTAGGCTGTAGCCATTTCGCGAACTTGCGACCGACCACTCCAGTTGATTAACTCATTTCTCACTCGCTTTGTGAAAATAATTTGCCTTATATAAAGAAAAACGGTACACCCTGTATGTAATATTCTGAAGTGGTTTTCGGATTGTGATGCGATCGATATTTTGTATTAAATTATCTTCTGGTATTTGGAGGTAATCGAATTGATATGCTGTAAGGGAAGACATGATTTTCCTTTCGCATTTAAAATAATTTACAGATTTTTTTATCTTAATATATAAACTCCTTGCGTTACTGACTGACTGACAGACACGCTACAGCCGAAACTATTGGGCGCAGGAAGCTGAAATTTGGCATGTCTGTAAAAAATGCAGGCGTAAGCTGCTGGCGTCCTCTAGTATACAATAATACTTCTTGACTGCCTCCGTGGTCCAGTGGATAGCGTATGCGACTACTGATCGGAGGGACCTCCGATCAGTAGTCGCGGTTCGATTCCCGGGTCGGGCAAAAGTGTTACTGGGTTTTCCGAATTCCCAGTAGCAGCTCGGAGTCTGGTGATGTGCCCGGTAACGGCAATAAACTCGCCTCCTATTACGTGGGGCTTAAAAATTCATGGCGAAATGTGGGTGTAATATTACACCTCTGCCTACCCCTTCAGGGATACAAGCGTGAGTCTATAAAAAAAATACTCCAATTTTATATAGAACTCCTAGACTACACTCACCGCCCTTGTTCAAGGGCGGTGAGTGTAGTCTACTAGTTTTAAGTTGTTTAAAATTTGAACATTGTATCTTTTTAGGGTTCCGTACCTAAAAGGTAAAAAACGGAACCCTATTACTAAGCCTCCGCTGTCTGTCTGTCTGTCTGTCTGTCTGTCTGTCTGTCTGTCTGTCTGTCTGTCTGTCTGTCTGTCACCAGGCTATATCTCATAAACCATGATAGCTAGAAAGCTGAAATTTTCACAAATTATGTATTTCGGTTGCCGCTATAACAACAAATACTAAAAACAAAAAAAAATAAAATATTAAGGGGGGGTCCCATACAAAAAACGTGTTTTTTTTCGTATTTTTTGCTCAAATTACTAACTGTAACAGGTAGACGCTTTAAATTTTCACAGAAGATGTAGTTGTATATTACCTTTCAAAATAAATAATTAAATTTAAAAAAAGTAAATAATAAAGGGGGGCTTCCATACAACAAACGTAATTTTTAAGCAATTTGTTACTCGATCTTAATAAACAGGTAGAAACTTATAAAGTATTTAAGTATACATACAAAGAACGTGATTTTCTTTTATAGATGATGGTACGGAACCCTTCGTGCGCGAGTCCGACTCGCACTTGCCCAATTTTTTGTTTTACTTGTATCTTTTTTGTTTTTCTTGTATCTTTTTTGTTTTTCTTGTGTATAATATAGAGTTTTCTATCTATCTAAACTCAATTTGTAGATCATACAAAGTGTTGTCCCGTGTGTATCGAATCTCGAAAATCGATCGAATACACAACATTCGGCATAACACAACGAGCGGTTGGAGCAGCGGGAGTGTAGCCGACTGCTACGCCGAAGGTCGCGGGTTCGATTCCCGCTCAAGTCAAACATTTGTGTGCATGAACATGGAGGTTTGTCTTGGTCTGGGTCTTTCTACGTATAATATGTAAGTATGTATTTACAAAAAAAAATATATGTATGTATGTTTATCCATTATCTAGTACCTATAGTACAAGCTCTGCTTAGTTTGGGACTAGATGGTGTTGTGGAATGTGGTAGAATATTATTAACATTTCACTAACACAATTTCATCTTACTCCTAGCGTTATCCCAGTTGCAAGCCGAGGTCCGCTTACTAGTCTAACCAGGGGCCCAATTCTCCAAAATAGATACAGTTTCGATATAATGTCAGTGTCATACTTACATCACAAAAAGCGTATTCTTCTAAATTATCTGATATTTGAATGAAATAGTAACGAGATCGTAATTGAAACAAGTGTCAAAATATGTGTCAACGACGAACTGTTTATTTCAAATTATATGATAATGACATTAGGTTATCAGAATACCGCTTCTTAGTACATTCAAAATATAATTTCAATGTCATATAAAAATACGAGAATTAGGCCTCAGACTTGACTGAATATTAGCTTTTCCACAAAGCGACTGCCTGTCTGACCTCCGCAACCCAAAAGAATAGCGATATTTCATGGTTTAGAACAGTATCATGGCAGAATAGACATGAAAGTAGAATAAATGCCGTAGAAATGAGAGCACTGAGAATTATGTGTGTCTTTGAACGACAGAGTAAAGAATTGTGTGATAAGAGAGTGTTATGGGAGAAAGGTATGCTAAGATGGTTTGGACACATGGAGGATGGATGACGAACGACTGACAAAGAAGATATATAAGTCAAGTGTGAGTGGGACAGGAGGAAGGGGAAGACCTAGACGGACGTTCTCTGACCAGATTAGAGACATCTTAAAAAAAGGACAGGTTAGAAGTACCTACCCTTAAACGAAGAGCATGCATGACAAAATTTTATGGGAGTGAATGAAGCAAGAGAGATATTTCAGGATCGTTGCAAATGGCGTTCAGTAGTCTCTGCCTACCCCTCCGGGAAACAGGCGTGAGTCTATGTATGTAACAGTATCATTTTTGAGCGTACTCCTCAGTTTCAGTTTATTCAGTGTAGGTAACTGACTCCCTAAACGATTGTCAAAGGTCTTCATGCTTAGCTTGGATCGACGGCGTAACGTGCTTTCCAAGTCACGGGGCAAGCAATAATTAACAATTCAACACGCAAGTAACTCCGAAAAGTCATTAGTGGGAGCCGTGAATTTGAACTTGATACCCACCGCATATAAATAAATATATAAAATAAATTTAATTATTTAACTACATATTTTGTAAAAATTTTAAGCGTCTACTTGTTACCGTTAGTAATTTTGAGCAAAAAATACGAAAAAAGCACGATTATTGTATGGGACCCCCCTTAATATTTTCATTTTTTTATTTTTAATATTTGTTGCTACCGAAATACATAAATTGTGAAAATTTCAGCTTTCTAGCTATCACGATTTGTCCGTGTGGTGACGGATTAAGAATACGGAATGTCACCACCCCATATCATCCCATGGGTGTCGTAAGAGCCGACAGAGGGAGCATATTATGCAGAGAACAGCACTGTAAGAGAAGGAAAACTTGATACAAACCCTATAGCAACCCGTTAGGCCAGCGTGGTATAGTAGGCCAATTCCTCCTTTCAAAGGAGAGGCCTAGTCCAGCAGTGGACTGTTAAAGGCTGATGATGATGCCCACTGGATGGCAGTCAGTTGGTATCTCCACTCGCCTATCGTTGCTTATTATACCTTACGTTGCTTCTGTTAGCCATAATTTTTACACTTAGTAAACTAAAATCTATAGATAGAAGCGATAGCCTAGTGGTGTACGTAACGGACTGCCGAGACGGTGGTCTCGGATTCGATCCCCCGGTACCCCGGGCACACACCTCTAAGTTTTCGAAGTTATGTGTGTATTAAAAATGTTAATTATCGCTCGCTAGTAATGTGCCCGGTATATGGCAATAGGCTCGCCCCCTATTACATTGGAACCTAAACATAACTGTCTACACCTCTGTCTACCCCTTCGGGGATAAAATGCGTGAAGTTAAGTTATGTTATGTAAAGTAAAATCAACAAAAAGACATTCTGCATAATTGAACATTTACTTATCATACATAAATATGTTTTTCTAATTTTATTTACTCCCAAATTGTAAGTAAATAATAGCTTCGGAGAAAAACTGTTACATGTACCTAATATTTTATACACGATTCGATATGGCTTTTTGGGATGTTTTAAGTGTATATATACTGATGTCTTTTCCTTGGGGAGATGAGGAATATAGAGACTTTTATAAGTATGCCTGATATCTGACACTCTTTTGGGAATTATATTGTGTTTGATGGCTTTTGTTTGTGTGGGTGCGTGTACAGAGAATGTTCGAGAATTATGATGTTGTTTTTCGGAAGAGTTTTTTATGTAGTGGTGTATTTTAGACTGCCTCGTTGGTCTCGCGGCATAAATGTGCGCGTGGGATTGGGAGGTCTCGGGTTCGATCCTCGGGTCGGGCAAAGTGTTATTGGGTTTTTCCGTTAGAAAATTCTCAGTAGCAGCACGGAGTCTGGTAATGTGCCCGGTACGGCAATAGGCTCGCCTCCTATTACGTGGGACCTAAAAATTCATGGCGAAATGTGGGTGTAATATTACACCTCTGCCTACCCATTCGGGGATACAGGCGTGAGCCTATAAAAAATGGTGTATTTTCTGGTGGGAAAACAATGTTAAAATACAGCTTGTGTTGTGTTACCATCCTTTAAATTGCCCATTTTTCTTCTTTTTCCTCGGTAGCCAGTTATCTTAGGGTGTTTTCACGACCTTGTTTTATTGATGCTTAGAAAACAGACCGTGGTTTAAACACATTATAGTATGATAGATTTATCCATCGCGACGAAAGGTAATCTATGTGCATGTATAAGCTGTATACTTACAGAGTTACCTTGCGCTTTGGAATTATTTACTGGGGATACTCTACAGATGTTCAAACTGCTTTGAAGGCCCAAAAAAAAATGCTTGCGTGCTATGTTCACATTAAAATCTTGGGAGAGTTGTAAACCATTTTTCAAAAACTTCAATCTTTTGACTTTCCTTTGCATTTATATCTTTGATACAGCAGTCTTCATAGAAACTAATATGCACGTATTTGAAACTATAAGATCTAAACGTCGTAATAATGAAATACGTGCCAATGCGCACGCAACCGCGTTATATTCTAAAAGTTTTCTGGGAATGGCACCAAGAATATTTAATAAGATTCCAAAATATATTGTTATTCAAAATGATCTCAGTAGTTTTAAAAAGTGTTTCTATCAGTTTTTAACCTGCAAAGTATACTTACTCTGTGAGTGAATATCGGGCGGATGAAAATTAGATTTAATAAATAGTATTTACCTAGTCTTAGAATTGTTTAATTGGAGCATACAAGAATTAATATTGTATTACTCCTATAAAACTGATTATTCTTCATTTTTTGACATTGTTTTTTGAACTAATATATATCTACTTAATTAATTAAAATCTGAATATGTGTAATTCGTTTTTATAAATAAGATTTTGTAGGCCATAAACGGCAGGACATAGAGAATCTATATTATGTATACAATTTGTAACATCTATTTAGCTATGTTCGACAAATAAAGCATTTTGAATTTTACTTCATAACAAAGGATGGATGTATATCCATCCTTATAAACTTTCACGCATGACATATTTGTTAAATTACTCTTTCTATTGCGTTTGTTTGCTGTCTCTCAATATTAAATCAACCCTCAAAACTAATTTACCAAGTCCGTCTCTGCCATACACAGGTACGCATTCAAAACATTACCAACAACGAAATAGTAATTTTATCGCCCCTATTATTCGTGTTCGATTCAAACTGTAGTACTAAAGAAGTGATAAAACCACTGAGGCTCTATAAAGATAAACCGATGGACCTTTTCTACTGATAATGCGGTTTAATTGACTCCGTGACCCAGCCTTAATTACGGCTGACCTTGGCTTTGAAGGCTGAAGGTCACGACAAACGAATGTTGGCAGTATTTCTTGTTGAGCTTGAGCAAAGCAAGTCATCGTCTTGTTTAAGATACCCATATATACATACACACATATACTCACGCCTTTTCCCGTCGGGGTAGGCAGAGACAATGGAACTCCACTTGCATCTATCCTTACAAACCTCACGCGCTTCCTCTACATGCATTACTCTGTTCATACATGCTCGCCGGTTCCGGGTGCTTCGGACCTTGCCATTTTTTAAGATGTCCCCAATCTGATCGACGAAAAGATAAGATACACATATTTTTAATATTTAAAAATGAAAAATCGTGGGTGTCTTAATGGGCGATTAAGAAAAATACATAAAGCAAATACTATAATTGGAAAGAGAAAAAAACTCGACATCAAACCATGTACCAACCCATTTTGCCAGAATTGAATAGAAGTCGTTGGTCTTGCGGCATTAATGTGTCAGTGGGATTGGGAGGTTTCGGGTTCGATCCCCGGGTCGGGCAAAGTGTTATTGGGTTCTTCCGTCAGGAAAATCTCAGTGGCATCACGGAGTCTGGTAATGTGCCTGGTACGGCAATAGGCTCGCCCCCTATTCCATAGGACAAAAATAAATCTGGCGAAAAGTGGGTGTAGCAATATACCTCTGCCTACCTACACGAATGTGAAGTCACGTGAAGTCTGCCAACCCGCACTTGGCCAGCGTGGTGGACTATGGCCTTACCCTTCTCATAGTGAGAAGAAGCCCGTGCCCAGCTGTGGGACAGTATAAAAGGCTGATGATGATTATACGTAGAAACATCCAGACCAAGACAAATCATGCACACTATATGTTTGACTGCAGCGGGAATCGAACCCGCAACAGCGACGACTCTTTGGCGACGTTTAAACTTCAGCTAAGGCATCGGGTTGTCAATTGTTATTGTTGTATCGCAAATTAGGATAGTCCTATGACCAGCAGTGGACTGCAAAAAGCTATAATTATATACTCACGCCTGTATCCCCGAAGGGGTAGGCAGAGGTGTAATATTACACCCATATTTCGCCATGAATTTGTAAGTCCCACGTAATAGGGGGCGAGCCTATTGCCGTTACCGGGCACATCACCAGACTCCGTGCTGCTACTGAGAATTCGGAAAAACCCAGTAACACTTTTGCCCGACCCGGGAATCGAACCCGGAACCTCCGATCAGTAGTCACATACGCTATCCAGGGCACCACGGAGGCAGTAAAAAGCTATAAGATGATTCTATTTTCATTTATGGCACGACCACACCTTTCATTCACACGCAGTACCATAATATATCGTCTGAAACGTACGTATTACACGTATTTATTAGTGACATTAGTTCACACCTCATTAGGGACCCCCGGGGATAGAGCCCCATGGCTTTCACGTGTGAACGGCGATGTACAATGTTGTATTTATTTTAGTGTTATACTTATATTTTATACTTAGTTGTCGCCACACTTGGAGTAAGTTTCATAATATATATTTATGGTGGCTAGGAAAGGAATAAACACCATGAATTTAAATCTGTTACCTTAAAGAGTTTTTACTGTCGTTACGGGGAGGCAGTACCCTGAAATAAACTGATACTGGTCTAAACCATGGAATATCGCTATCCCTTTGGGTTGCGGAGGTCAGACGGCAGTCGCCCTTTTAGCTGATATTCTGTCAAATCTGGTACGAGTAAGACCAGTAAGCGGACCCCGAGCTTCGAAGCGTACAAATCTCGGATACAACCGGGAGAACATTAGGACGATGATGAATTCAGTTTTATTTACATAAATAGATATAGGGTTAACCATACTAATGTCGGCACCTCCTCAATGATTGGCACTCCGCAGCTTTTTCCTTGTTATTAGAATATATTCTTTCTTCTGACAGGTTGGCACAGGATTGAATGTCGAGTTGTCCGTCTCTTTACAACGATTCTGTATGCTTTGGCTGTTTTTCTTAGTGGCCTGTTCCTCTTACGATGCTCGAGGAATGAAATTTTAAGGCAATATGTCACTTTTCAAAACTGCCAAGTGCCAATGATTATATTTTATTCATATGCCAATCAATGTACTTAAGTGCCAATGATTGTAATATTCCACATAAGCAATTAGAATTCAATACAGAAATTGAATAAATGTTTACTATTTAAATAAAAGTAGCATTTTCTTTGAATCTTGAAATCTTTTATCCGAAAATGCAAACAATAACATTATCAACTTTGTTTTTTACTATACGCCACTTATTCACAGAAATTTGTTTAGAGTGCCAATCATTATACTGTTTACCCTACACCCTCTAAGGAAGCATTTTTTATTATCAAACACCTAAGGGGGTAAAATAAAGGTAGAAAGTTACTCGCAGGGAAAGCCACGGGAAACTACTAGTAAATAAATAAACACAACCATTCTTAGCTCCGCCATAGCCAAGAAACCTTTCAATTCTTGAAAGTTCATGTACATGTATTTCAATAGTCTAAAATTTGCGCTTAATTTAATTTGAAGTGCTTCTTGCAGTCAGGACACCTGCGCTAATTGGGAAAAGACGCCGGGAGTGCTAGTTCATTAGTTGTAATAAGCTATTAAGTTTCGGATAGAGCAGCACTGCTGTACAATGCCATTTTGGTAGGTACGCTATTGGATGAAAATGTCTGTTTAAACAACATTGTATAGCGAACAATGTGTCATCCTCTTAGCGTTATCGCAGTCTCAACCTGGGGTCCGTTTTCTAGTCTAACCGGATTTGGCTGAATATTAGCTTTTCCACAGAGCGCCTGCCTGTCTGACCTCCGCAACCCGAAGGGATAGCGATATTCCATGGTTTAGACTAGTGTCAGTTTATTTTAGAGGTACTGACGCCCTATAACTACTGTCAAAGATCTTCATGACAACCGGGACCGACGGGTTAACGTGCTCTCCGAGGCACGAGACAAGCGATAATTAATAATTCAATACGCACATAACTCTGTAAAGTCAGTGGTGCGCGCCGTGGATTCGAACCCGATACCCTCTGCATGGCAGTCCGTTGGTATCTCCACTAGGCTATCGCTGCCTTTCCACTAGGCTATTATAGCGAACAATGTGTGTTAAGTGTATTTAAGAAGCTTCTTCCGCGTACGTGCACTATATAATATAAGCTAATTTTGGCGTTTTATTATACGTTTAAACACATGCTATGAGTTCAGAGAGTAAAAGACTGCTGCATAGAGGGTTCAAATCCACGACTGACTTCTCGAAGTTTTTTTTATTTTATTTATAGACTCACGCCTGTATCCCCGAGGGGGTAGGCAGAGGTGTAATATTACACCCACATTTTGTCATTAATTTTTTGGTCCTACGTAATAGGGGACGAGCCTATTGCCGTACCGGGCACATTACCAGACTCCGTGTTGCTACTGAAAATTCCTAAACGGAAAAATCCAATAACACTTTGCCTTACCCGGGAATCGAACCCGATACCTCCCAATTTTCGAAGTTATGTGCGTATTAAATTGCTCAGAAATCGAGGTCCGCTTACTGGTCTAACCAGATATGACAGAATATCAACTTTTCCACAGAGCGACTGCCATCTGACCTCCGCAACCTAAAGGGATAGCGATATTCCATGGTTTAGACCAGTATAATTTTCTTTGAGACTACTGACTCCCCGTAACTACGGTCAAAGATCTTCATGACAGCTGGGATCGACGGTTTAAATCCGAGGCACGGGACAAGCGACAATTAACAATTTAATACACACTTTACATCGAAAAATTATCGTGTGCGCCGTAGATTCGAACCCGATACCCTCTGCATGGCAGTCCGTTGGTATCTCCACTAGGCTATCGCTGCCTAAAGTTTTATAAAAGTTCTACATAATGTCTTCAAAAGGTTCTTAAAGTCTGCTAATCTATACTTGGCCAAAATGGTGGACTTTGGCCTAGCCATAGAAAGAAAAGGCCTGAGCTCAGCAGTGAGTCAGATTATATTGTCCAGGGCTGAGTATGGTGGTTTAATATCAAACGATGACAAGGGCAAATTACTTAAACTTACTAAATCAGAAAATTCGAAACTGAAAATGCCAGTACATTCCACAGCATTGTATGACAAATATTTTTGTGTTACCGCTGTTCGCCTATGGAATGCTTTACCATTACATATAAGACAGGCTCAAACGATAACTACATTTAAAGCTTCAGTAAAGGCTCACTATCTATCACTGTAACTTCTTCTCGTTCTACAAAATACATGTACTTATTAAATATGTGTAAGTATGTATGTATGAGTATGTATGTATGTTTATGTATATGTATATATGTATGTCTATCATTTATTATCATATTACAGGAATGAATATAGGTATATTAATTATGTATAAATTATATAGCTTTGTTTGCTGGTAAATATGCAACTACCGATTTTCTCCTACCAATAATATCTCCATCCAAAGGTTGCCTGGTAGAAATCGCTTTCAGCGATAAGGCCGCCCTTCTTACTCTATTTAGTTATAAGAATTCTAATAATGTTTTTTAATGTGTACAATAAAGAGTAAATAAATAAATCAATAAATCCTAGCAAATCGCGCGTTTGAATAACCTTCTCACCTATAAATATAATTAAAGATATAACTGAGATCTCATTATAATTCTTCGTAATTTTCCTCCATTTTCTTTTCCAAACAAAACTGATCGTCCTCCAAAATGGCGCTTAAGCCATTTTATCAAGAGCTCTTAACAAATAAAATTGCCTAAGCTTGTGAAAATCAATGGTACTACAATTGGCCCGTTAAAACTCGGATATGACAAGGGGATATTTTTATAAGCGGATATTTTCGGATATACCGTCGTCTATGGTATTGTTTTTGGCGGTTAAATGTTATGGTATGGTTCCCGATATGTTTTTAGTGTTTTATTTTTTTGTATGGGGATTATGTGACCGTTTTAGTTTAGATATGGGCTATATATAAACTTAGAGGAATGTTTATTGTGTGATATTGTTTTGGAAAATCTGTGTGCTGAAAGTATAAGTAGATCTTTAGAAAGTTCTAAAGCAGTGCTTGCTAACCTAGGGGTTAAAACCTTTGGGGTAAATTAGCAATCCTGAAAACTTGAGTTTTAATAAAAGGGTGCATAGGGTTCCCACTAAGAGCATAGGGTCCCAAGCCAACCTCACCTGCAAGTGGTGCACCTGCCGATCAACGGACGAGGCTCAGGCAAACAAAATATCCCGATAAGCGGCAATAGGCTCGCCGCCTATTACGTGGGATCAAAACACTGGCGAAAAGTGTGCGTTTAATATGCCTCTGCCTACCCCTTCGGGGAAACAGGCGTGAGTCTATGTATGTATGTATGTATGAGTTTTAATATTTTTGGAACGCTGCATTATGTTTTTATTAATAAAATGTAGTCTTCATTATATGGTTTTATCACCTAAGACCAAAACTAGCAACATTAACAAGGCTGTCATAAAAGATTTATTATAATTTTAATACTTGACAACGCACAAATCTCTAGGTCTAAAGGGGTTTAAGTAAAAGATCATCATCATCAACACTCAAATTTTTGCCCGGCCGCATGCAGGACGGTTCTTGGGGTCCGTTTAATAGCTCTGACCAGATAAATGGCAGAATATTTTTTCTACACTACTGCCTCCGTGGTCCAGTGGATAGCGTATGCGACTGCCGATCGGAGTTCCCAGGTTCGATTCCCTGGTCGGGCAAAAGTGTTACTGGGTTTTTACGAATTCTCAATAGCAGCTGGAGTCTGGTGATGTGCCCGGTAACGGCAATAGGCTCGCCACCTATTACGTGTGACCTAAAAAATCATGGCGAAATGTGCGTGTAATATTACACTTCTGCCTACCCTTTCGGGGATATGAGCGTGAGTCTATAAATAAATAAATAAAATATCTTTTCTACAGGGCGACTGCCGTTTGACCGCCGCAATCCAAAGGGATAACGATATTCCATGGTAATAGACCAGTGTCAGTTTATTCTATGGTACTGACTCCCCAAGTTGAAAGATCATCTCAGCTGATAGAAGTCTACTGCAGGATATAGGCCTCCCTCGTGGCTCTCCACATACACCAGTCTTGAGCCGCCTTCATCTAACCGCTTCCCACAATGCCAATATTGTCGGTCCACCATACGGGAGGCCTACCTCCACTTCGACAAAAAATAGGCTTTGCACTTCTAACACGTAAAGTGTATAATAGTTTAATAACAACATAACATAACATAACTTCACGCCTGTTACTCCCGAAGGGGTAGGCAGAGGTGTATTACACACCCACTTTTCGCCAGTTATGTTTCAGTCCCAATGTAATAGGGGGCGAACCTATTGCCATCTACCGGACACATTATTATGCGAGCGATAATTAACATATTTAATACACACATAACTTCGAAAAGTCAAAGGTGTGTGCCCAGGGTACCTGAGGATCGAACCCGAGACCATCGTCTCGGCAGTCCGTTACGTACACCACTGGGCTATCGCAGTTTTAATAGGTTAATTCATTAAGTTTATCGTGTTATAACATCGCCCAGCAGCAATTGCTATGATAAATCATACAAATATAATCATATAAAATTATAATTCTTTGCACAAATCGTCGAGGATTTGTATAAGTCTAATTTATTTAACGTTCTATAATTAGTGTTATGAGCCTTACGGATTAGTGGATGGTGGATTAAACTACAAAGAGAAAATATTACAGTAGGAATCACATAATATTTGAATTTAATCTTTGTGCTCAAAGAAATATCAATAGCAGCCCTGTATGTATAAACTTAATACGTGGGCACGAAACCTTGTTACCTACACCTACATAGGTCTAAAGGCGGTTTTAAATTAGCGTATTTTTCTGCGCGTATACGGTCGTTTCAGCATACGCGCTTACACGCGCGCTACATTACGCGCTTCTAAAAACCGGACTCGCGTACACGGGCATATTTCGGCGTGTTCGCTCGAAACAGTAGTGACATCTTGTCAGTGTCAACATGGATTCTGACGACTCGTCGCGTCAACGCTCGTACGAGTTGCGCGTGTGCCAAACGGCGCGCCTATACGCGCCTACATGCGCCCCCAAAAAACGAGCTTATACGCGCGTATAAAACGCTAATCTGAGACAGCCCTTAGTCCTTAACGCTGGCCAAGTGCAGGTTGGCAGACTTCACATATTTCGAAAACGTTATGGAGAACTCTCAGACATGCAGGTTTCCTCACAATGTTTTCCTTCACCGCTTAGCAAGCGATAATTAACAATTTGGTACGCACATTTGAAAAGACATTAGTGCGTGACGTGAATACGAACCCAAGACCCTCTGCGTAGCAGTCTATTAAAAAGAAAAATAAGTACAATACTTTTAATATTTTATTTTTTCTTGCTCTATAATAACACAGATATCAAAAAAAAACCATTCCGGATTGTCATTGTCCTCTATCCAGTCTTACCGAGTATGATCTTCAAGATATCTTCAACCATACACTAAAAAGGTCCTATCTCTATCTTATTGAAATAAACGACATTCTAATCTAACCTCTTTTAAATAAAGTCCAAAATCATTTGCTACCCAATAGTTTGATTAAATTATTTTAGAAGGATCTTACGCCGATAGTTGAGTATATTTATCGTTATCGGGCCTCAATGGTGAAAGGCCATCGTTTGGTACATCTATAAGGAAAAACAAGATAAGGAACTTTTTAGGTTTTTTTAGAAGGAAATATAAACTCTCTTGGTACCAATATTGTATGAAGATGTGTGAAATTCCGCCGCGATAGTGACTAGAATTCTAAATATGGTACAAAGAGGGTGTATTTATACTGTTTTGCGGAGAACGCTTGCGGGGTTTGTTGCGTTGAATTTTGTCGGAGACGGCTGGGGGAATTGCGGTTGAAGGTTGTTTTTGTAAATTAAAGTTTGTAAGAGGAAAATATGTTTTGTTTCAGTTATTGGTGATAAGAAATAAATAATTACAAAACAGACAAACAGACGTATGATTCCCAACTTAGAAGAGCTTGTTCTATGGCAAAGTCAAAGTCGAAATCATTTATTCATCTAGGTCACAAGGTGACGCTTATGAACGTCAATTTTTTTAAGTAAATTACTTAATGCTTCTACATTTACATTTACTGCCTCGTTCGCAAAGCAATAGGTAGAACCACGAGAAATAACGGGCAATAAAACTCGTGGCCACTCTTCTTAATCGCCAGTGTTATGGTATATGGCAATCTGAACTGATAAACATACTTTTATTTTCTTAAAAATATTAATATTATATTCTTTTGCTACCAAATAATTTTGCTCAACCAACAGTCCTTTGTACTGAGTGCGAACAGTCATCGGTTCAGATGACTGTTTAGTTGTCAGGAACAGGAACCCAAAAATGCGTATCTGATAAGGTCTACGGCATACATCTGTTCTTGGTTTTCATCCTTCATTCTTCAGGGTCTAGATTAGTATGGCCGGTAAAGCCATCAGAGGTGGCTAGGCGCAATTTTCGTGTGTCATGTGTGACTGATTAAAAATACGAAGGGTAAATACCCCGTTTTATTGCGTAGGCGTTGTAAGAGTCGACTAAGGAGATCACACGAACCAAATAGTAACTCTGGGCAGAAATACTCGATAAAACCTTAAACCAACAATTCTATCAAATCTTCCAATTGACCCTCTATATAGTAGGAGAGCTGGAATCAATTTTGGGTAGGTATTTGAGACAAGCTGAAAACATGCCTCATACCTCTCCTATTATAATCCAACACGGAACTGCAGACCTGGCTGGCGAGTAGCGGGGTTATAGACAATTATTATGAAAACTAAAAATAATTTCCAAAAATATTTTTGAGGCAACGTGCAATTTTAAATGTTGTAGTTTAATGTTTAAAGGATAAAAATAAGACAGATGATAGTCGGGGCCTAACATTGCTAGGCGTTTTTATATTGGTTTGCAAAATATTTTTGCATGCGCCTACCAAATACCTACCCAAACCCTATTCATTGATGCCAGCTCTGACAATGCTATTGTGATCCCAATTTCAAGAGCAATAGGGCTCTTGTCTTGTCTATGTCCACTGCAGGACGTAGGTCCAGCAGTGGACTGTATAATGTACCTATATAATGATGGTACCCTACCTCAATCGATCTGTATCTCCAATAGTACTTATAAAAAGATTTTGCCTTGCCCTACTTCCTTGAACCAAAAAGGGCTGTGTTTTAGTTGCCTCCGGAATAGGCATCCATAATTTTTCACAAGTATCTGTGTCTTTATGTCTCCGTTTACGAGAATGACAAAATCCGTTGACGGAAGCGTGAAGGTTTTGGCTGTGTATTTTATGTTCAACCACGTTTAAATTTTTTTTATGTTACGGGGCGAGTTTATAGTTTAAAAGGCTAGGGTTGGTAGGTCAAATGGACGTGATAAATCACATAAATGTTTGGTTTTGTGGTTTGTGAATTATGGTTGTAAATAAGGGTTTGTCTGGTAGTAAGATGCTGCTGTTGGCAGAGAAGGTACTGATATTATTTGCATCCTTGTCGGGCGTATGGGTAAGTATAAGGAGTGAAGAGAATAGGTGCCAGTGAGGTTTGACTAAACGAATAAAATAAAAAAGTAGGAAACAGACGTATTGCTATACGATTAAGGCAGTTCAAAAAATATTTAAATCAATTAGCTGGAGGCTCTATCCCCTATTCCTTCTCCCTCATCCCACTCCTCATCCTATTGCTTTTCCCAACCCCAAAGGGCGGCAACGCAATTGTGACTCCTGTGGTGTTGCTTGTGTCCATGGGCGGCGGTAATTGCTTACCATCAGGCGATCCGTCTGCTCGTTTGCCGCCTATTACCATAAAAAAATAGCTCATCATCATCATCATCATCTAAAGCCTTACTGTGCGCATTGCTGAACATATGCCTCTCTTTGTTTGTGCCATTCCAATCAGCTCCATCATTGTTTAATATTTCTCATCCGGAAAAAAATACTTGCAAAGGATAACTAACTACGCATTTTTTATATCTATTTATTTAAGAATCCTCAAACTTTAGAACTCTCAAACTTGTAAGATCCACGATGTTTTCCTGCACCGTTTAGTTAGTGATCTTTAACAATAAATACCACAATGAATATTAGAAGTATTTTGCGACGTGAAATCGAAATAACCTCAAAAATTGCGCGCGAAATTCTGATGCATTTTTTAAACCAGTGTCAACCCTAAGGAGGTTGTAAGTATAGGTGTCGACGAGCATTTTGTTTTATTCCTCGTTTTACGAGCCTCCCGCGGTTTTAACATTCGAAAATCTATAATTTATGGCAAAGATATTATCCTTATGTTGTTCTATCGACTTCAATGATAAAACATTATGATTGCATATCGCGTTTGGTCGTTTCGGTTTTTGAAGCAGGAATTTTAGGTGAATGGGTGGAAAGATGGTAATGTTCTTTTTTGTTGATAAGGGTTTTTGCAAGCCTGTTACGGGTTTTTTAACGTTTATGGTGTTTTTTTTACTTGGAAGTGGAATAGGAGCCAGTATGTACGTGTAATAATGTGCGTATCTTGTGGTTTGTGAAAACAATAATCGTAACAGTAGACTTACGCTAGTGATGGATTTATTATGTGGATTTATTTGTTAATATTAGGTAAGTGTTTAAGATTTGAAAAATTGTTTACTCTCCGAGTATTTTTCTTATTTGTCATTTAAGTTTTAATTATGTGTAAGTGGGTTAGTTATAATTGCTTGCTTATATACTGTCAACCAATCCGTCGGTATGTTGGGATTAGTTTCTTATATTATGTTGATTTATTTTTGTATCGCGTCCGGCGATTGAAGTGTTATAAAGTCGCTTTGATACAGTTTTAGTTTTAATTTATTTATTCACACGTTTAAAAACCTCATAATACATCGTAATACATACGTTTCAGTCTCACGATATATTATGGTGCTGCGTGTGAATGAAAGGTGTGGTCGTGCCATAAATGAAAATAGAATCATCTTATAGCTTTTTACTGCCTCCGTGGTCCAGTGGATAGCGTATGCGACTGCTGATCGGAGGTCCCGGATTCGATTCCCGGGTCGGGCAAAAGTGTTACTGGGTTTTTCCAAATTCTCAGTAGCAGCACGGAGTCTGGTGATGTGCCCGGTAACGGCAATAGGCTCGCCCCCTATTACGTGGGACCTATAAATTCATGGCGAAATGTGGGTGTAATATTACACCTCTGCCTACCCCTTAAAAATAACTGCAAAGAACTATTCCCTAACTCTTAACAGAACAAGCATGTCTACGTTTTTATCTATCCTTGACTTGTCGATACTGCGCGGAACTTTTCCAATAAAATCTGCGTCCTGACTGATAGTGGCTGTTCCACTGTTTGAACTAAGTGCCCTGTACTGGCTGTGAATGTTTAAATAGTCGTGGTTTGTGTTATAATGGTTATATATTAGAAAAATCATACTGTCTATGAGTAAGCGAAAATTCATTTTTTTTATGATCCTGTAACGTCCCACTTCAGGGCAAAGGCGTCCCCACTCTTCTTCCACAAGTCCCTATCTTCTCCCTCCTGGAACCAATCCTTTTTGAAGGAGTCTAGTTCATCCCGCCATCGCCGTCTCGGCCTGCCGCGATGTCGTCTGCCGTTTGAGGGGGTCTATAGAGTTGTTAATTTGGCCCATTTGTCATCTGACATGCGACAGGTATGTCCTACCCAGCTCCATTTAAGCGTGGCAGCTCTTCGAGTGACATCCGTGATGTTTGTGATGGAACGGATAGTAGTATTTCTTATCCGGTCTGTCAATTTGAGACCCAGAATACTCCGTTCCATCGCTCTTTGGCACACCTCGAGTGTGGATTTGTGGACTTTTGTTAAAGACCAAGTCTGAGAGCCATATGTGAGGAAAATTCAATGAATAAAAAATATAGGTAGTATTATGTACAGTAAATATATACAAGTAACATAGAAGGTGTAACAGTTGCAGCACCTTACAAAAGTTTAATTGTTATGTATTATTAAAAACCTGGCGATGAAAAAGAGTGACCGTGAGTTTTATTGCCCGTTCTTTCTCATGGTTCTACGCCCTTGCTTTGCGAACGTGGCAGTAAATGTAAATGTAGAAGCATAAAGTAATAATGTTTTAAATTTGACGTTCATAAGTGTCACTTTGTGATCTAAGTGAATAAAAAAAATATAACTTTGGTTAAAAAATTAACCACTTCCAGCATCATCATCTAGATAAATAAAATAAAAAATATAACAATATTTGTTTATTTTTATCTGCCTGACACTGAAATTCAGATTAATTTCAGCTAAATTCCTTAAGACTCGCTTTGGAAATAGGGCGCAGCTCTCTAAACCAACAAGATTTGACGGAACAGCTTTTTCATAGAACGACTACCGTCTAACATCCACAACCTTAAGAGATGGCGATATTCTATGAGCAAAGAGCTCAGATATTAACATAGAGGCGCATTTCCTATGGGCGCTCTGAGGACAAACTTTCTGTGACCCAAATTGCCGCTTGGCGGCGTGGCAGTCGCGCTGTGACAGCTGTCTCTACGAGAGCAAGAGAGACGAATTTTCCTCCTGTGTATCTTAACTACGAGAGTAAGCGAGACGGAGAACGACGCCAGCGCCGCCAACGGCGCCAACTACGAACTAAGTTGAAGACAGTCGCGACTTGGAATCGGCACACGAAATCCTTAAGAACTGCGCTTCTATGTAAATCTGTATTCATTGCTAAAGAGATGGCGATATTCTATGGGTAAGATCGGTTTCAGTGCCATAGTACCTACTGAGTCCCCACAACGAATGTAAAAGATTTTCTTGACAGCCGATACCGCTTAATGTTTTGAGCTCGTGCTTGTGCTCCTCGAAGCACGGGACATGCGATAATTAACGATTTTAAAGATTATGTAGGTATTCAGTGGCAATAAAAAGCAGCAGCTGTGGTTTGGTATCAACACATTAATTAATTTTAATAGCATTTTGTGGAAGACCAACTAGCGGCTTATCAGATAGCAAAAGAATGCTTGTTTATGCATATCAGCGTTGACATAGCTCTGCACAGCTAAACGACTTTTACTGTGAAGACATTTGAAATATTTAATGTAGATAAGGTCATTAATATTATGACCTTCACAGTTTACAGTGGTCCTTTTTTTTTTAATAGTAATTGGCGGCAAACGAGCATACGGATCGCCTGATGGTAAGCAATTACTTCCGCCCATGGACACAAGCAACACCACAGGAGTCACAAGTGCGTTGTCGCCCCTTGGGGTTGGGAAAAGGGATAGGATGAGGAGTGGGATGAGGGATAAGGAATAGGGGATAGGGCCTCCGGCACTCTCACTCTCCGGACGAAACGCAACAGTTTAGGTCTGGTGACGGATTAAGATAGTATCACTCTTTTTTTCATTCGTCATAAGAGGCAACTAATTACAAACGGAGCAACCTGTGGGCAGCATCAGACCCTACACCAACCCGAATGGCTAGTCTGGTATAGTAGGCCAAGCCCTCCTGTTCAGTTATGACGCTGTTTTGACGCAAGTTGGGTGAAGCCTATATCCAACAGTGCACTGAGAAATGCCATAGTTTGAGAAGTTGTCAAGTTCTTCTTCATTTGAGAAGTCAAGTTCCTCTTCGCTTGTGATCGGATTTAAAACAATAAAAATGAATACCCTTTTGCGGAGAGCTGCGTTTCAGTACCTTAAAACAAAGGCTCGTTCTTCTACCCACGCTGCTACAGTAGGAGGCCATGGAACTGGAAAAGATGACCCTCATCGTTACATTCCCCGCCATCGGTCTTGGCATGGTGAACGTCTACTTGGCTCACCAGGAGCTGCCCATGACGTGCGCCCCGAGTTCATCCCGTACGAGTACATGCGCGTCCGTACAAAGCGTTTCCCGTGGGGTGATGGCCAGAAGTCCCTCTTCCACAACCCCCATGTTCCCTGCCCAGCGGTTATGAACATTAAACATTTACTTTTATAATGTTAGTACGAATGTACAAAACATGCTCTTCTTAGATAAAAATAAAAATGTGATGTGAAGTAATTAAATTAAACTGTTTAATTAAATTTAATTATGATAATGACTGCCTCCGTGGTCCAGTGGATAGCGTATGCGACTGCTGATCGGAGGTCCGGGTTCGATTCCCAGGTCGGGCAAAAGTGTTACTGGGTTTTTCCGAATTCTCAGTAGCAGCACGGAGTCTGTTAATGTGCCCGGTAACGGCAATAGGCTCGCCCCTTATTACGTGGGACCTAAACATTCATGGCGAAATGTGGGTGTAATATTACACCTCTGCCTACCCATTCGGGGATACAAGCGTGAGTCTATAAAAAAAGTAATATAAATATAATGATAATGATGATGATAAACTTTAAATTACTGTAACGTTTTTGTCTACATGTTTTTGTGATTTTTACCCTTTCTTTATTTTTCTAAATAGTTTGTATACTTATGTATTTGATATATTTCTACGTGTTTTAAACACAACGAAGCCCAAAGACTGAACATCAATAAATCGTCAGCTTTTTATAATCAGACAGCTACATCCAAGAATTTTAAAGCTCAACTCAAATCCATTCTTTTCAAAACGCTCTCCGAACATATAGAAACTTATTTTTTTAATACGATTACTGTGAACAAATTCTCCTATAGCAAGCTCGTTACGGCGTTCTAAAATTCAGTCATTTCTATCTTAACTTTGGGCTCGATCTTTTAATATTAGCATATGCCCGATAACTCGAAAGAAAACGTATATTTTAAAAGATTCTTTCTTCTCACATTAAATGGGATAAAAGTGGTTTTCATGTTGTACAAGGTTTTTTTTCCAAACGTTTTGTTATAGAATTGTATGTTAATCTTTGAGTATCTGTTTTTTATCGATTTGTACGACGTTGTGGAATAGTTGTGATCGGTTTATTCGTGTTGCGTTTATAGTTATTGAGTAGGGCTTGTGTTTTTTAAATGTGGCCTAGAAATTGTGTTATCTAGTTTTAGAAAAGAAATCTTTATAGGACATTGTAAACTTCTGTCATTCGTGCTAGACTAGCGATTACTTTATAAGATTAGATCGAGCTGTGTTACACTAACTTCAGGGATGCGCAATGTGTAGGCATTGAGTACATTCACAAGTGCCCATGTCCATGCCCATGTCACGGCCGGTAAATGTCAAAATTATTACTAAACTATTAAACAAGCTCCTACTTTGCCAAGGAGATAATTGAATTAATTATTTTCTAACTTCTCATTAAATTAAAAACATACTTCTGATTAAATTCGTTGCGGGTTGCAATACAGTTTAACTTTTCCTGGCACTTCATTCTTCTTCAACTTTGATACTAAAAACAAAGTCTTTAAGCTGTAATCTGAACCAAGTAGGTACAAATTAACAACAAATAATAAAGGTTTATGCAGCGATAGCCTAGTGGAGATACCAACAGACTGCCATGCAGAGGGTATCGGGTTCGAATCCACGGCGCGCACCAATGACTTTTCGGAGTTATGTGCGTATTGAATAATTAATTATCGCTTGTCCCGTGCCTCGGAGAGCACGTTAAGCCGTCGGTCCCGGTTGTCATGAAGATCTTTGACAGTCGTTACAGGGCGTCAGTACCTTCTAAATAAACTGACACTAGTCTAAACCATGGAATATCGCTATCCCTTCGGGTTGCAGAGGTCAGATAGGCAGTCGCTCTGTGGAAAAGCTACTATTCAGCCAAATCCGGTTAGACTAGGAAGCGGACCCCAGATTGAAACTGGGATAACGCTAAGAGGATGATGATTTTTTGTTGTTAATCTGTACTACCTTAGTTGTGAAACACCATGCATTACCATCGTTTTACTTGTGATCGAGTGCTTGAGTGTTTGTGGCTTACGTTCCACTCTTTCACTCTTGATGTAATGCTATAACCAGCAAGAGAATTTAGTTGACAAAGTCAGTGAACTATTTGTATTTTAGGTAAATAAAAGGACACTTTTTGCTTGTTTCATTTGTACATTTCAACTACATTTTAAAGCTTTATCTAAATAAGACTAACGTATTTAGATAAAGCTGAATTAATGTATTAAGAGCTTTATAAAATTGAATTAAAGGCTAAACCTGTTTTGTCTTTATTTAATTTTATTTTATTCCGATAAAATCAAGACGGCCAGTTGGCGTAGCGGGAGTGTAAGCGACTGCTACGTCGAAGGTCGCGGGTTCGATTCCCGCTCAAGTCAAACATTTGTGTGCATGAACATGGATGTTTGTTTTGGTCAGGGTGTTTCTATGTATAATATGTATGTATTTACAAAAAAAAATAAGCATATATGTATTTTATCCATTATCTAGTACTCATAGTACAAGCTCTGCTTAGTTTGGGACTAGATGGTGTTGTGTAAATGTGTTAGAAAATTATATTATTATTATATTATATTATAATTTGTCTCAAATCATTTAAAACTTTTCATTCATTGCTTTCAGGTAAATATCCGTGTGGAAACTGATGAAAAATAAACAGGTACAGTAACTATTAGCTGCTAGCGGTATCGATTGGCTCCAAGAGAGAGCCTTAGATATTTCTAGGATAGTCAAATTGAACGTACCATAGCTTATGTCAAACAAAAAGGCAGCGACAGCCTAGTGGAGAGCCCGACAGACTGCTACGCAGAGGGTCCGGGTTCGAATCCATGGCGCGCACCAATGACTTTTCGGAGTTATGTGCGCATTAAATTGTTAATTATCGCTTGCTAAACGGTGAAGGAAAACATCGTGAGGAAACCTGCATGTCTGAGAGTTCTCCAAAATGTTCTTGAAAGACATGTGAAGTCTGCCATACCGCACTTGGCCAGCGTGGTGGACTATGGCCTTACCCTTCTCATAGTGAGAAGAGGCCCGTGCCCAGCAGTGGCACAGTTAATATACAGGGCTGATGATGATGTCAAACATACAGCTTCATGCAGTTCTTTGCTGGACGTAGGCCCCGTCTAATATGGGCCACAATAGCATTGTGGATCAATAGGACACGTGGCATGGGTTAGTATTTAAGAATTGGGGTTATTTTTGCCGTTTTTCACAAAGATAATCTTTGTTTCATCTTTCTACTAGTTCATCGTAACCACTGTCTTATTGGTCTACTGTCCCTGTGGTGACGGATTAAGAATACGGAATGTCATCATCCCATATCATCCCATGGGTGTCGTAAAAGCCGACAGAGGGAGCATATTATGCAGAGAGCAGCACTGTAAGAAAAGGAAAACTTTATACAAACCCGTTTGGCTAGCGTGGTATAGTAGGCCAATTCCTCATTTCAAAGGAGAGGCCTAGTCCAGCAGTGGACTGTTAAAGGCTGATGATGATGACTGCCTTATTAGAGTATTAATGACTGCCGAGACTTACGGCAGCAAAAACTAGACCAGAAACGTTCCTTGCATCTTTATGTATTTCGATAACATTCCTTGCTTAATACTTAAGAACAGACAGACAGTTTTTTTTGCCATTTTTGGCTTCGGAACCATTAAACACCGCTGGTTGATCTGCCACCGAAACACGTAAATATATTTCGTTTCCCACATCTATATGTAGCAGATGTAGTGTAAGCCTTGACACGATCTATTGACCAATCAATTTCAAAAAAAAATCAAAATCAATTTATTTAAATAATTAAATACACAATACATATATTACATGCATCACCATCTAGTCCCAAACTAAGCAGAGCTTGTGCTATGGGTACTAGACAATGGTTTGACATACATATTTTTTATTTAGATACATACCTTACATACTAACATACATACAATATACAATTTTTGTTAGTAAATAATAGAAATATACTTATATACTATGTTAAAATTGCTTCACTTATCTACGGCCACGATAATGTTGTGCGTTCTGGTGGCACTTGTCCGCGGAAGCGACGGAACACCACACCTTTCGGCCAAAAGTCCTCCTTCATAACAACAGGCAGAAAGCACGTCGGGATCCGCACCACAAACGCCTTGAAATTGACGTTGCGTCGCGACTCCAGCAGCTGTACTCTCGGCATGTAGTTGGACTTTTGGCGCACGTACTCCGCGATGTCCTCCGCCTTAGTGGTGTAGTGCAGGCGAGAGATGTACACGGGTGTGTTCGGTGCGGCAGCGCGCAGGGTTGCACCAGGCTCCACAGGAGCCGTACCGCAACAGTTCTTGACGGTCTTCTGACGACGCTTCCTCCTCTGCACCGTCACAAAACCGTCATCTACTACGTCAGCCTGTTTTTTCGCCTTTTCCGGCTTGGACTTCGCAGCTACGGGGGTGCTCGCAGTTTCCTGCTGAGCCTTTATTGATGTAGGTCGCGCGGCGATACACGGGGAAGTCGCGGGGACGGGGGCAGGGCTGCGGGGCGCTTGTGTAGCGCACTCAGCAGTCACAATCTTACGCGGCGACAGAACTGCTGACGCGAAGCTTGCGACCGATGTATTGACGCATGCACCTCGGCGCGTGTTGATGTTACTACGCGCCAGTGACCCACTTAAATCGACAACCTTACGTAAGTCGTCTAACTCCGTGCGCAAGAGTGCGACGGTATCTTCAGATGTCTCCAACTTCTTGTGTACATCCGCTAAACTTGCCTTCAGAAAAACTATGTCCTTCAAAAGGCTTGTAACATCGACGTGGTCGATAGTGACAGGAGGTAACTTGTTTAAGTCCCTCGCCACAAACGTCGGCACGTCGTCAGGATCGGTCTCTTTGAGCAGCATGATGATGTCTTGTAGGCTTTTCTTTGTCCCGTCACGCCTGCGGGACACCATCTGGTCACATTTATTTAGCGACCTGTATACAAGCAGCTTGGCTGCCGCAATGTCCTCCTCGCTGAAGTTCGTTGCACAGATCTGGATAGCCAACACTTCGTCCACGACATCCAGCTTCTGCTGCAGGAACGCCAGCAGCTCGTTCACCACAAGTTTATCACTCATGGCGATAAAAATTGCGAGCGTCGGCTCGCGCCGCGCGAAACAATAATATAAAATTTATTTACGCGACACACGTCCGCCTTAGAGCGCAGTCAGACTACTTTAAGACAAGAGTCGAACCGTCCATCGCGCTGTCGGTCACAATATGTGCCGCCGTTGAACAGCTGATTTACTGATAGTCGATCTGATAGGACTATGTTGCAATAGTGCTACGTGTGTTCGAGATAGATAATTGTTATAATACTAGCGGCACGTCCCGGCTACGTACGGGTGATCCCTAACATTTTCTATAAATAAATATAGCTTATGTCACTCAGGGAACATGTCGCATTATAATGGTGCACGATTTTTTTGAATTGGTCTAGTACTTTTTTAGTTTATTCGTTACAAACATACAAAAATACAAATCTTTCCTCTTTATTATATTATTAGTATTAGTATAGATAAAATTATTCCTGAGAGTATGTCTATAATGTTGATACTGCAACGAAACATTTTCCTTGCTCAGGGTATGTATATAATGCTAAGTGCAATAAAAAATATCTCTTTCTCTTTTTTCGCTCTTTCCTTCTCTGTCTGTAATCTTTATATCTCCTTCTTTATTCTACACCGCATATTTTTTTTGTAAATCTATATAAAATTAGCAAAGTATTCACGCTGACAATGGTTTTGATATCTATTTCTTGATAGGAATTCATAATTTTTTTTTGTGTATTAGTATAGCGAATATCTTATCTTATACTAATATATAAAGCGGAAGAGTTTGAGAAAGAACTACTGGTCCGCCATGAAAAAATATTTCTGTGTTAGATAGTCTATTTATCAAGGAAGGCTATAGGCTATATTATAACATCACGCTATGAGCGACGGACGGGAGCAAAGCAGTAGCCTTAAATAACGCGGGTGTAACCGCAGGCATCATCTAGTACTAATATATAAAGCTGAAGAGTTTGTTTGATTGAACGCGCTAATCTCAGGAACTACTGGTCCTATTTGAAAAATTATTTCTGTGTTAGCTAGCCTATTTATCGAGGAAGGCTATAGGCTATATAACATCACGCTATGAGTGACGGGAGCAGAGCAGTAGCCTTAAGTAACGTGGGTGTAACCGCGGGCATCCTCTAGTCACTAATAATATGTTGTAAATTCATTATCTAGAATAAGTCACTACATTTCAGTATATTCAAAAACATTCAACTAGTTAAAACATTTTGTGAAACATTAACAACTACTTTTAGGTATAGTTACGCTTATATATTATAGTTCGCCCTCACACCCTCACATATTTGTCCTTTTTAAGTTACACATGCCCACTTTACCAATAATTGCCCACAAACAAAACCTCGGCCTCTTCAATAATTCTAACACAAGGCAAACAAAATACCTAAAGTTCCATGTATCTTGGGTCCTGTTATACAAGCCCTCCGACTTGGAGCAAACATTTGTGACCGATACAAATATTGGCCCCAGGAGGGTATTTGTATTGTGGTGTTTAGTTTTGCCTTTCAGCCATTTAAGTTGGCAATCCGAAATTGTTTGGAACAAATGCTCTTATGTATTTGATTGAATAAATCCTTGTATAATGTGACTTATAAAGCCTGAAGGTGAGATGAATAGACGAATCTTTGTCACTTTTTAACGAAGAAAGTACTGAACGATTTTTTATGGTTCTTATACAGGGTGTAAAATGACCCTTAACGAAAACAGAAATCCCATGTTGTACCAATCACTACGAACATCTTTTACTTCGGCATCATACCTGGGAAATTACTGGTTCAGGAGATATTGAGGCTCAAAGTTACTATGGCATTTTTGTAATTAGTTACTAAAACGATGCATTTACCTCGCCAACCTGTTCTATAGATGTCCTATGCACCCATAGTTTAGTAGGTACCTACTTCGAAAATTGCAAGCGCGCATTTTTTATAGCGGTTTGAAAAAGTGAATACTTAAAAAAAGAAGTCGTTTCCCAGGTTTTATTTTTGCTTAGTATGACTTGGCATGATGTCCAAAACGCGTAGACTTCGGCTTGGTGATGGGTCTGGTGACACCCTGTAGACTAGGACACCCATAATATAATAATAATAAAATAATATTCTACCACATACACACATCACCATCTAGTCCCAAACTAAGCAGAGCTTGTACTATGGGTACTAGATAATGGATAAACATACATATATACTTTTTTTGTAAATATATACATATTATACATAAAAACACCCAGACCAAGACAAAAATCCATGTTTGTCTTGGTCTCGCTTGCACTCCCGCTGAACCAACCGGTCGTCATATTCAGCAAGTTATTAATTTAGGCGTCACGTAACAGTGGGCGAGCCTATTGCCGTCATATCATCCTCCGAACGTTATCCTGGGAACCTGGGGTCCACTTTTTGGCCAATTTGACTGAATCGCTTTCACAGAGCGACTGCCTATCTGACCTCCGCAACTCAAAGGGTTAGATTCTATATTTACTTAATTCATTAACTAAAATTCCGATAATGTTTTGTATTATAATTATCCAATTTTTAATTAAGTTGGAATTTGGATAACAATCTAGTTGCTATGTTTATGACTTAAAGCGGAGAGAGTGCCACAAATACATTAAAAAAACAGACTTATCATTAACAATATCGTGAAAAACCTCAATAAAAATCGAATCGGAATAACTTAACAAGGAATGGCTTTCCAAAGCATTGTCACCGCGAGTGGTGCCGTAAATGTGTCCGCCGAAGCAATTAACATAATAAATGAGTCAGTTTCGATCTAAACTCCCTGTAATTACTATCATTATCTGTGTAATTGTATAGAGAGCTTTTTGTTCGGTATGTGAGTGAGATTGTTGAGAAATAACTATGCAACAAACAATATAATCATCATCATCAGCCTTAACAGTCCACTGCTGGATTAGGCCTCTCCTTTGAAAGGAGGAATTGGCCTACTACACCACGCTGGCCGAACGGGTTGGTATAGGGTTTGTATCGAGTTTTCCTTCTCTTATAGTGCTGTTTTCTGCATAATATGCTCCCTCTGTCAACTCTTACGATACCCATGGGATGATATGGGGTGGTGACATTCCGTATTCTATCCGTCACCACACAATATAATGCTGATGATAAATTGGAGCATTAACCCGTAACGATCATTCTTGCGAATGCTACAAGACAGAACAACTAACGAGTATGCTCTACAGAGCATTCTTACGGATGCTCTGAGCATTCTAGCGAATTCACAGTAAATTTGATTTGACGTTTTTACTGATTGCGTGCTTAACAATGTGCCCGGTAGATGGCAATAGGCTTGCCCCCTAATACATTGGGACCGAAACATAACTGGCGAATATAAACTGGCTATATTTTATTTATTTATAGTCTCACGCCTGAATCCCCGAAGGGGTAGGCAGAGGTGTAATGTTGCCGTCCGGTACGGCACATGACCAGACTCCGTGCTGCTACTGAGAATTTCCTAACGGAAAATCCCAATAACACTTTGCCCGACCCGGGAATCGAATCCAACCCAAACCAATCCCACGCGCACATTTATGCCGCGAGACCAACGAGGCAGTCAACTGGCGATGCAATTGGCGAAGTGTGGGTGTGTAATACACCTCTGCCTACCCCAAAGGAGTGAAGTTATGTAAAGTTATGATTGCGTGTTCGCTAGAAAGATCGTGAAAATGTTCGTAGCAATATTCGGCTCTTTTCCTTGTTCATTTCGACAAAACAAAACACAACTGATGCTCGCTGTTCTGTTACAAGTGAATGCTCAGGTGTATCATAACCTGGCTTCATCCATTTTTTAGGGTTCCGTAGCTCACAAGGTAAAAAAGGAACCCTTATAAGATCACTTTCTTGTCCGTCTGTCTGTCTGTACGTGTGTTACCACACCACCGATTTTCTCAGGAACGGGTGGACCTAGCAAATTGAAATGTATACCAGATACTGAGGTCTATGGTTCCTATTGTATAAAAATCAGGGTCCTGGGTCAACTCGATAAAAAGATATGGTCAAAATTATATTTTTGCGAAAACTTGTAGATAAGTACCAAAATTAACCTTAATTTTCAACATTTTTTAATTTTCGGAATTTTTCCTTTACTTGTGCTGTAAGACCTTGGTTTTAACCAAAATTGACAATTCTAGGTCAACCGTAAGTACCCCATAGGTTTTGGGTCGAAAACCTATATAGGTAACCTATAGTAGTTCCCGTTGAACTAGAATCACGAAATTTGGCCAACAGCAGGGTCATACAGCACAAATAAAGGAAAAATTACAAAAAATAAAAAAGTGGAAAATTTTTTACATATGTACATAGTAGACTTCATTAAATATAGTCCTCTTAGTTGTATGGGCGCGCATACAGATTTAGAGGACTAGCGTAATTAGCACCAAACTCAAATAAGGTAAAATGCGTACGGAACCCTCGGTGCGCGGACGCAGACTCGCACTTGCCCGAATTTTATTTCAAAGCCATCAGTTTCTTTCATCTGAAATTCGATGTTTTATCTCTTTCTACATTGTTTTGTAGTTCGATTCTTTTCTTCGTATTGTCTCTCTTCATTAAGTTAATTATTTTGTATCCTCTCAGTACCTATCTCTGTATGTTTCAGATCAGATGTGAATTTCTTTTCTAGATGTCCGTGAATTAAAACAATGTTGTCTTTAATTTTATTGTGAGCTTTGTTTCTACTTTTAACCATATTTTAACTTTTGAACTTGCCGCCGTGGTCCAGAAGATAGTGTATGTCACTGCTGAACGGAGGTTCGATTCTCGGGTCAGCCAAAAGTGTTACTGAGTTGTTCCGAATTCTCAGTAGCAGCACGAAGTCTGGTGACGTGCCCGGTAACGGCAATAGGCTCACCCCCTATTACGTGGCACCTAAAAATTCATGGCGTAATATTACACGTCTGTCTACTCCTTCGGGGATACAGGCGTGAGTCTATAAGAAGAAAAAGGTCTTTTGAACTTTCGCGATTTATACTGCAACTAACATTTGTACAACAAACATCATTCGTGTATATCTATATTTTTAAAGTGATGACCTGTCTTCTTTGCCTCGACGTTTCGGTGTTGGTTACACCAGCCGTGGTCACAGAATGACTGTCTCAACATCCGTCACACAAATTTTACCGTCATACTATCCTATGTAAACAAGATTTAGCTTTCTATTCCTACCAGAGGCGGCGATAACCCAGTGGTGTACGTAACGGACTGCCGAGACGATGGTCTCAGGTTCGATCCCCAAGCCCGGGCACACACCTCTGACTTTTCGAAGTTATGTGTGTATTAAATTAATAATGTTAATTATCGCTCGCTTAATAATGTGCCCGGTAGATGGCAATAGGCTCGCCCCCTATTACATTGGGACCAAAACATAACTGACCAAAACATAAAAGTGGGTGTGTAATACACCTCTGCCTACCCTTTCGGGGATAAAAGGCGTGAAGTTATGTAATGTTATTCCTACCAGATTTGGTCTTCCTAATCCTTAGAATGGTCCCTGTAAGCTTCAATATATTGATAATAGAGATTCTTTCCAGCGAATGCTATCATGTTGGAGCTTGTGAGGATATTTGCTAGCTTCTTTTCGTAAACCTTTCATAAAGATATTTACCCTATTTCGTCGATACTAAAAGCGGTTAGATATTTTTCAGTGCACAGTAGTGAAATAGACAATGAATCTTCAAAACAATTGGTTCAGTGCTATATAAATAACGGGCATCGCTCAAAGTGGCTCGCTTACTGTTAGGACGACCCGGTCAGGTGCAATTGATGGCGATTAGCGGACAATTGGAATCGTTAGGCCATGACGGAGCCTGCGGTCGGTCTGAATACGCCAACATCAGGATTAGCCACACTAAGCAAACAAAAAGCGGACTAAGATTCTTTCAAAGGCTGAAACACTTGATGATGAACACCTTTAAATAATTTTCATATTTTCCCCTTTCAGGTCTATATTTTGGCGAAGTATTTTCTTAGATTTTCCACCAAGATTGCATATTTCAAAACTCAGGTCACAACAAATTCGTAACCATGAATGTTAAACGTAATCCTACTGCTACCATAAACGCAAAAAGTTTGTGAAGATAGATAGTGTCTAAACGGATTTTGACGAAACTTTTTAGTAATATAGCTTTACATGAGAATAATATTTCTATTGCCATAATAACTGCTTTCCACGCGGGTGAAGTTGCAGAATTTCGGCCAGAAGCTAGAATTCAAACAACAGAACAGAATCTGGTATACTTACTTCTCACTGCCTCTAATTTAAAATGCATGCATTCGATAAGCAGCGATTGCCTAGTGGAGAGACCGACAGACTGCTACGCAGAGGGTCCGAGTTCGAGTCCACGGCACGTACCAATGAACTTTTGGAGTTATGTGCGTATTAAATGTTAATTATCGCTTGCTAAACGGTGAAGGAAAACATTGCGAGGAAACCTGCATGTCTGAGAGTACTCCCTAATGTTCTCGAAAGACATGTGAAGTCTGCCAACCCGCACTTGGCAAGCGTGGTGGACTATGGCCTTACCCTTCTCATAATGGGAAGAGGCCCGTGCCCAGCAGTGGGACAGTGTAAAGGGCTGATGATTATGATATGCATTCGACATATATGTCGAAGTAACTGAACACGCAAACTACCTACCTCTCATAATTATAATACTACACGAGTATTTTGAAATTTGCCCGAAATTCGGTGCAACTACAAAAGCCCTCGGTCACTACTCTCGCCTACATTGAGGCCATACCACAATTTTATTGCTAAAGTTTGCTCGCTCCGACTGTCGGATTCCAGCCAGTAAGTGCCAACTTCTGCCATTTGAGCAATACAAATTGCACTGTATGAATTGAAAAAAAACCGTATCTGACTGATAATTGTATACGTTGTTCATCGTTTTTCCTGTAAGACGATTTATGGGGGAACTTTTGATGAAACATTTTATGGCAGCTTTATTTTGATCGTAAGATAGCTGTTTTAGTAGCCCCTTCACGTGATCAAAGGTTTGATTGCTAGATTGGTGTTTTGATATGGTTTTTGTTGGTTTTTATGAGCAGGTTCGACTGGTTGGCGCAGTGGGAGTGTAAGCGAATGCTACGCCGAAGGTCGCGGGTTCAATTCCCGCTCAAGTCAAACATTTGTGTGCATGAACATGGATGTTTGTCTTGGTCTGGGTGTTTCTATGTATAATATGTATGTATTTGCAAAAAAAAAGTATAAAGGTACATAATAATATGTATGTTTATCCATTGTCTAGTACACATAGTACAAGCTCTGCTTAGTTTGGGACTAGACGGTGTTGTGTAAATGTGGAAGAATATTATATTATTAAAGTATCGTTTTCAAGGCAGTATTTGTAAAGTTGTGAAATACGTGGAGCTAGAACATATTTGCCTTGTTTTATTATTACTACTAATGTAGTGTATATTTTCTGCATGAAGTTCAAATCACTTTTCAACGGTCATAATCACAAGTTGAATAATCGTTCGTTTTTATTGACACGCCATAAAAACCACCAAAATACAGAATAAATTCATGCTTATAATACTAAGTTGCTCTTAGCGGGAATTAAACCCATGACCTAATTAGCAGTTAGGGTTTGACCACCAAACTAGTCATCAAATCTGAAGAATTTGTTTGTTTGGTTGAATGCGCTAATATTAGTCAATACTGATTTGATCTAAATATTTTTTACTTTGTTTTGAATAGCCATTTATGAGGAAAGACTATCTAATATTACGCTATGCGCCATAGGTGATCAGCAGCCCTAAATAACGCGAGTGTAACCGCTGGATCATCCAGTATTATGTACACTTAGATCCAGTGGTCCGTGTGGTGACGGAGTAAGAATACGAAATGTCACCACCCCATATCATCCCATGGGTGTCGTAAGAGCCGACAGAGGGGGCATATTATGCAGAGAACAGCACTGTAAGAGAAGGAAAACTTGATACAAACCCTATACCAACCCGACGTATGGCCAGCGTGGTATAGTAGGCCAATTCCTCCTTTCAAAGGAGAGGCCTAGTCCAGTAGTGGACTGTTAAAGGATGATGATCCAGAACAAACCATCTTGCTCATCTTCAAAGCTATATCCCGAAGCCCTCCCGGCATAGAAACCATGACCTCTCCCATAACACTCAGTGTCTATGTGTGTGTACATTTGCCTGGCCAACCTTAGTTGTATAAACTACACAAGTGGTTTCATTGTAATGGCTCCTACGGAGAATTCTATTATTAGGGACGGTACTACGATCGATTACATCTCTGAGGTCATGTGAAAGTTGTTTATAAATACTGTTATTTTATTTAGCAAATAAATATTATCGCTATCAATAGGATTGATTTCAGTACACATGTATGTGAGTTCGTCGGTTTTATCTGTATATATATAATATGCTTGCGTTACTGACTGACTGACAGATAAGCTGAAGCCAACACTATTAAGCACAAGAAGCTGAAATTTGGCAAAAAAACCTGACTGATAATTGTATACGTTGTTTATTGTTTTTCCTGTAAGACGATTTATGGGTTATGGAGTAATTTTTAATGGAACATTTTATGGCAGCTTTATTTGATCTGTTGGTCTGGTGATAAAACACTGAGTGCTATGGGAGAGGTCATGGTTTCTATGCCGGATGGGACCCGGTATATAGCTTTGAAGATGAGCAAGATGGTTTGTTCTGGATCTAAGTGTAATACTGGATGATCCAGCGGTTACACTTGTATGTTTCTTGGGGACCGTGCACCCGCACTAAGAAGGGATATCCTGAAAGGGAAGGGATCGGGCAGAAATGGTTATATTAAAATGTGTGCAAAGCTGCTGGTATCCCCTAGAACAAGTTTTTAAAAATGAACTTAAACCAAATGCCAAATTCATCATCATCAGTCTCGCGCTCAATAGTTTTGGCTGTAGCTTGTCTGTCAGTCATTTAGTAACTCAACAATTTTATACATACGAATATTGTACAAACGAGAAAACAACACATTATTCCTTATTCCCCAATTCATTACAAAAGACGAGCTTCTCTTAGAAACAGAGCCTTTTAGAGCAGTGACAGACTAGCGTTTTATACGCGCGTATAAGCTCGGTTTTGGAAGCGCATGTAGGCGCGTATAGGTGCACCTTTTGGCACACGCGCAACTTGTACGAGCGTTGACGCTTTGGAGCTCGTATAAGCGCGAATCCATCTTGATACTGACACCATATCACTACCGTTTCGAGCGAATACGTCGAAATCCGTTTAAGCGAGTCCAGTTTTTTTAGCGCGTAATGTTGCGCGCGTATAAGCGCGTATGCTGAAACGACCGTATACGTGCAGAAAAATGCGCCAATCTGAAACCGCCCGGCAGACTAAAGGCTCTTGTAGAGGCATATACGCAAGCGACATATTTGAATATATTATAAACAAGTGTTGCTAAAAGCTCATAAAACAGAGCCGTTAAACTTAATAGGCGCTATAACTTTTTCTACGGCGAAGTGTTAAACATTCAGTCGACTTGAAAACAGGAGGCTTTTGCGTAAAATTGAGCTGCTTGTTAGAGCCTTATAGAAAATTGTGTAGTGGTTTTGGATGTCTGGGTGAGCAGATGGTTTGAAGACCTTGCCTGTTAGTGTGTCTGTCGGGTTTTTAGGTTTGATATGGGTCGAAAATGTTTTAATTTCCGAAAAGGCATTCTTCCTGGGATGCTATATATGGTTCAGCATACTATTCAACCATAGCTATGTTAATTAATATTTTTGAGTTTAACGATGTATTTTGATAAACTACCCTTTCTCGTAGTTGATTTTAAACTAATGCCAGCATCGGGAGCTAATCTTACTCCTGCCACCAGAAACTAAATTATGTTTTTAATGGGAGAGAGAAATTCGGCTTTCATACCGCAGCACAAAAAAGTCTAATCTAATATATCTACTTTCGACTATAATTTACTTTGTTGCACACGTTTGTCACAACAAATTATGCTGGACGCACACCTATCCGAGCCGAACGCGTCGAACGCGTCGAAGGAAACGAATTTTAGAATTCTTTATATGAAATCTCATGAAACCTCGCACACTTGTCCGCGTCGAATCGTCCGAATCTGGAAGCACCTCAGAAATCCTCGAAGAATTTGAATGACGTCATCAGATTCGGCGCGGTTAGTGCGGTCGATTCGACCGATGCGGTCGACTCGACCGATGCGCTCGCATTCTATCAGTTGGGTATGACAGAGCAACGCGCGAGTACTATTTCCGCATTGTAAAATGAGTGATTCTAATTTAATTGATTTAGTATGAAATTACGAAGAGCTGTACAATCTGCAATATAACAGTGCGACAGGCGTAAAGGAAATGGATCGATGCGCTCGATTCTTTCGGCGCGGTCGATTCTTTCGGCGCGGTCGATTCTTTCGCCGCGGTCGATTCTTGCTAATGTGCGAGGCCTCTTTGACTTCGACGCGTTCGACGCGTTCGGCTCGGATAGGTGTGCGTCCACCTTTAGGTACCCAATCAAAGCAAGGAACGATCAACTTAATACCACTAACTTGCCACACCAAACCTACCAGCACAACTTGATTCACCCCACAATTTCCTTTTACTTCAAAACTTAACAAGATGTTACATAGCTTTTTAAACATTTACGAGACAAATATAATTAACATTACTACTCCTAAACAAATAGCGGATGTAGGCTAATTTATCTAGAGTCAACTACTGGTAACCAAATAAGCCTGGGGCATTTCAACTGAGCGGTTATGCCCGAGTGGGGGCAACTCGGCAATTAAGACGGGGGCACACGGGCAGGAAGGATGGGCAACTTGGGCGAGAACACACTGGAACTCCTATTATTATTATAAACGTCAAAGTTTGTGTGGATTGTGCGATGGATGTGTTGAAAGATGTTTGTCTTTTTCGCAAAACCAACTGAATTTAGATAAAACTTTGTAGTTACATAGCTTATCATTATCACCGTCATCACACTGCTGCAGTCTATAACTGTGAGCACACTTAAATTAAATTAATAAACTCCAGTTTCATATATCTTTGCTTTAATGTGTTTCGGAATCTCCATTGCGTACTTTTTAAAATAAATAAACAATTTAAATTTTTATTGAATAATAACGCTACGAGGCTACCAATAATATAACAACGACATCCTTAGGGAGTCATACTAATGAAACTAAAAAAGTTTTATATCTATTTTAAGTACTTTTAGTTTAATATTCACTAGTCCTTGTGCCAAATTAGTAGCCAACTTAGTTCGTACATTTTTAATAAGGCAAGTTACTTTATAATAAATTATATCTTTGCAAAAAGTCTCGACAAATCTCGAGAAATTTCGACCTAAAATCCTGTATCAACTCCTTTGACCAATGCCTCTTGTGAACTGCCACTAAAACTGTGAAGGAACTCAGGAGAGGCTCAAGCTCATCAGTGGACTTTGGCGATGATTATGAATAGATTACTTCTTTAAGGTCACCTAACAGTTTTTTTGTTCTTGTTTAAACTCCACACCGGTTTTGCTACAATTATGTGTAAACTGTTTTACGACTATAGTAGCTTAATTGATTAATAGTAGGTATTTTGCGTGAAAGAAGTACAAACCAAGAAATAAACAAATATACTTTCTCATCTGTATATATAAATTGACTAGAGGACGCCAGCAACTACGCCTGCATTTTTTTTTAAACTTACCCGTTTTGGCCGATCCCGTAGGAATTTTGGGAAATTCCTTCTTAGTGCACCCCTACGGTCCCCAAGGAACATACATGCCAAATTTCAAAATTCCATTCCAAATTTCCTGCGCCCAATAGTTTCGGCTGTAGCGTGTCTGTCAGTCAGTCAGTAACGCAAGGATTTTATATATTACGATTAAGTTACGACCGACAGACAACGCACAGTTAAAACTATTTAGCGCATGAGGCTGAAATTTGGCATGTATGTATGTATGTTCCTTGGGGACTGTAAGGGCGATTGCAGATTAACGTATTTTTCTGCGCGTATACGGTTATTTTAGCATACGCGTTTACACGCGCGCTACATTGCAGGCTTCAAAAAACCAGACTCGCGTAAACGGGCATATTTCGGCGTGTTCGCTCGAAACGGTAGTGACAGTCAGTGTCAACATGGATTCTGACGGCTAAGCGCGTCATCGCTCGCACGAGTTGCGCGTCTATACGCGCTTCCATGCGCTTCCAAAAACGAGCAAAAACGCTAATCTGAAACCGCTCTAAGAGTGCATTAAGAAGCGTTTTCTTGAAATTCCCAGAGGATCGAGCAGAAACAATTAAAAGTGAATGTCCATAGCGGTGGGCACTCTAGTATTAGTATTAATATTTGTCACATAGATACCTACATATCCCGACAGATAGCCGAAACTTACCTATAGTTGTTGTTTTGACCACAAAAGTTGTAATTCCTCAACAATTAATACATATTTTCCAAAAATTAAGTTTGTTGTAAATTTTTTTCGCCAGTGAGTAAACGCTAAAGCGGGTGAAAACTTTTTCCATTTCACCATAGCAGTGTTTATAACTGCAAACTGTCGTCTTTCCTTCTCTAGAGAGATTTAATTTTTATTTCTACTGAGCAAGGGTTTTTGTTGTTTAAGCATTTTTTTGTTATTTTCTAGTAAACTCTCATGGGGTTTGAACTAGTTTCATTAGAAGTTTAAGCATTCTATTTGCCGTTTTTTTATTGTAGCCAATAAAAATGACCCCATGCTGCCTGAGTAGCAATCATGGTGTCCTATAGCATCGTCCCAAGTCATCATAGCAATAAAATGTCCATGATAATGGCGGCGATGGCGGGATGACCTAGATGCTTTTGAGGGCGATTGGCCAGAGATTGGAAATAGCCGACATTTATGGAAATCCAGGACCAGGCCTTTGCCCAACAGTGGGACACTTTAGGGCAACAAACAAAAAATAATATATTGATAATGGCCTTGAGAAAAGCTTTTTCTCGTTGTAAGTAATAGATCAATGTTTTTCTCACTGTTTGTAATATGTAGATGGAAAAGGTAAAGCAACGCTTGTAGTGCAGGATACGGATGGGTGGCCGCTTGTTATGGCATTTGTATTAGAGCGCTAATGTGTGGAAATCCCTTTTAGTGCACCGTCCTCTCGACTCACCATGGAACAGACATGCTAAAAAACTTCTTGCAGCCAGTAGGTTCGGCTGTAGGTACAGTCGAACAACTTCGCGCTAGACCACCATAAGAGCGAGAATCGCTCAGCAAGACATCGTCGCTACCAGTGCTACTTTACACGCACATTGACACTCGTATACAAAACCAGTTTCTAGTGTGCCTCGACACCATGAGCGAGCCAAGGGATTTTTTTTCAAACTGGTCCAGCGCCGACTTGTTTGATTGTACCTTGTCTGACAGTAATTCAAGAATTTCAAATATACCGATGACACTGGACTACCACAAAACTTCCTATTTAAGCAAGAAATTAAACTTATATGAATCGTTTGGTTAAAGATTGCTTCTATAGGTTAAAGATTTTGTACAGAATCAGATTTTTTTTAAGCGTTGCAATGAGGCAAAGGCTTGTAGATAGCTTGGTATTGTCGAGATTTAATTACTGTGACGTAGTATACGGGCCCTGTCTGCTGAGCCGGTCTGAACGCCTTATCCAGCGAGTACAAAACGCGTGTGCTAGATTCTGTTTCGATATACCTCGTAGACACCATGTCACACCGTATTTAAATAAACATAAAATGTTGAAAATGGCGGCGAGACGGAAGTTACATCTTGCTACTATGTTGTTTGGGATAATTATTACACAGAAACCACATTACCTTTATGCTAAGCTTGGGTGGCGTCGGGATCATTATAGTTATGGTGCTCGATCCACTTCCAATCCACTCTCAGTGCCTCAATTTAAGACTACAGCCTTTAGAGGATGCTTTAAATATGCTGCCACACGATGTTGGAACAATCTGCCGCCTCCTATGAGATCACTGAAAACAAAACTCAACTTTAAATTCCACCTCAAAAAACAATTATTACAAGAACAAATTTACAACCAAAACTTAACCTATATTTAAGCAATAGGTACATACCTACGAGTGTCCTTACGATCATCAGGCTCCACTTTGGTAAATCATAGCAGCATCTGTGGCGGCATGGCTTGTATTCATTTTGTCCTCAACCGTGTCTAAAGTTGTAACGTAATATCTGTGTACACGCTTAACCTAGAACAGAAAGGAAAATTCTTTTAATCTATATTAGTCGTAAGTTTATAACTATATTTTGTTTTTTTGTGGTTTTTACATACCTGTTTTTATTGATAAGCTGTCAGTGTACGCCGCGGTAGTGGCAAATAATATGTTGAACTGCACATTTACTGTCGGGATGCTATTCGTGGGTCAAATGTGGCCGTCACTGTAAATCAGCGCTGTGAAGTGGCTCATGCCACTGCATAGCAATATAGCTGAGTGAGGCCCGGTTATTGCAGGTCTCTTACTTTAAGTAAAGCTATTCATTTTTGTTTTATTGAATGATTATGTTCAAATAATATTGTGTTAGCAGTACTGTATATTTTGGTGTAATGTAATGCTTCAAACCTGCAATAATAAAACTAATTTTCTTTCTTTCTTCTTTCTTTCTTTTAGTAGACGATTTTATCGTAACGTCTATGAGTTGAGAGCGGCAAGTTTAAATGACCTTCAGAACTTAGAACAATCTTAATAGCTACTATGGAAGTGTTGGCGTTTCAGGCTTTGACGTTGAATAAGATTTAACTAAGAAATTTAACAAATTTATGACGTTTTCATCCGATCATCATCCTCCTCCTAGAATGTCCCGGTTGACACCTGGGGTCCGCTTACAAGTCTAACCGGATTGGACTGAATAACCATTGAATACTGCCTCGTTGGTCTCGCGGCATAAATGTGCGCGTGGAATTGGGAAGTCTCTGGTTCGATTCCCGGGTCGGGCAAAGTGTTATTGGGTTTTTCCGTTTGGAAATTCTCAGTAGCAGCACGGAGTCTGGTAATGTGGCCGGTACGGCAATAGGCTCGCCCCCTATTACGTGGGACCTAAAAATTCATGGCGAAATGTGGGTGTAATATTACACCTCTGCCTACCCCTTAAGGGATACAGGCGTGAGTCTATAAATAAATAAATAAATAAAAAAAACCATTGAATACGCACAAGACTTCGCAAAGTCGATGGTGTGCGCCGAGGATTCGAACACGCTGACGGCATTGCAGTCTCTTGGTATCTCCGACTAGGCTATCGTTGCTTTACGATTTAGAAAAAAAAAAAGTTAAGAAATAAAAATGTTGTGCTGGCACGCTTACATAGGTTACTACAAAAGTAAACACTGTATAATCTTAATTAATAAAAAATGTTAGCAAAGTAATTGAAAACGAAATATTATAAAAACAAAAAAAGTGACAAAAAATTTTCAAACATGTTATCTTATCGTATGAAATTAAAACGGCAAGGTCCGAAGTACCCGAAACCGGCGAGCATGTATGAAAAGAGTAATGAATGTAGAGGAAGCGCGTGAGGTCTGTAAGTATAGAAGCAAGTGGCGTTCCGTTGTCTCTGCCTACCCCGACGGAAAAAGGCGTGACTATATGTAAAGTGTAGCCGTGTGGTTGACGGCATAGAATACTAGTGTCACCAACCCCTATCTTCCCGTGGGTGTCGTAAGAGGCGACTAAGGGATAAAACGATGCAAATACCATCTTTGCGTAGAGACGGAAAACTCGACATCAAACCCTATACGATTGCCTCGTTGGTCCCGCGGCATAAATGTGCGCGTGGGATTGGGAGGTCCCGGGTTCGATTCCTGGGTCGGGCAGTGTTATTGGGTTTTTCTGTCACGAAATTCTCAGTAGCAGCACGGAGTCTGGAAATGTGCCCGGTACGGCAATAGGCTCGCCCCTTATTACGTGGGACTAAAGTATATCTGGCGAAAAGTAGGTGTAGAAATACACCTCTGCCTAAATAATTAAAAAAAACAAGATCAAAGGTCTCGGATTTGGTTTCGTGCCATAAAATTGCGAATAACTAAACAGTTTGCTTCCCTTTTACACATACGCGAACTGACAGAGAGAGGTATATCAAGGTCCTTGAAGCTTCAGTGCCTTAATACAACAGCATTGCAGCGGTATACACGTACGAACGATATTAGTTCTCTGAAACGTTTGTGTTCGACTTTATGGAGCTTGATAGTTAGATTACTCTACGTTAAATATATTTTTTATTTTATAGACTCACGCCTGTATTCCTGAAGGGGTAGGCAGAGGTGTAATATTACACCCACATTGCACCATGAATTTTTAATTTAACCATTAACTATGATTTATTTTGCAATGTAAGTTTGCACCGCACAAAAAATCTTAGCATATTTTTTGCAGCTACGCTGGATGTTTTATTTTGGAAAATCCCTGCAACGCTACAGTCTCCAAGAAACAGACATGGCGGATGATAGCTTCTAGCGTCTAATAGTTTTGGTCTAAGAAAATGGAATCTTATCTTACACTAATAAATAAAGCGAACGCGCTAATCCCAGGAACTACAGGTCCGATTTGAAAAATTCATTCAGTGTTAGATAGCCCATTTATCGAGGAAGGCTATAGGCTATATAACATCACGCTATGAGCGACGGGAGCGGAGCAGTAGCCTTAAATAACGCGGGTGTAACCGCGGGCATCCTCTAGTATACAATAATCTAAGGTTTTGGTTGTGCATTGTCTGTAAGTTAGTCAGTGACGCAAGAATGTTATGTAACTAACATAACTTCACGCCTTTTTACCCCGAAGGGTTAGGCAGAGGTGTATTACACACCCACACTTCGCCAGTTATGTTTCGGTCCCAACGTAATAGGGGGCGAGCCTATTGCCATCTACAGGGCACATCATTAAGCGAGCGATAACAAATTTTATGTACTTATACAAATAAACCTTTTCACAAGAAACTGTGGGTGGTACTAGTCTATACTAATATAATAAAGCGGAAGAGTTTGTTTGTTTGTTTGAACGCGCTAATCTCAGGAACTACCGGTCGGATCTGAAAAATTCTTTTTGTATACAATAGGGTAGTTTCCAGGGTCAAAATAATTATATTTTATTTAGTCCGTATTTTAGATTCTAAAAAAATATTGGACACGTATTTTTTCTTTTTTCGATTAAATAAAAAATAACAAAGATGCTCCTCTTAGCTTTATCCCAGTTTCAATCTGGGGTCCGCTTTCTAGTCTAACCGGATTTGGCTGAATATTAGCTTTTCCACGGAGCGACTGCCTGTCTGACCTCCGCAACCCGAAGGTATAGCGATATTCCATGGTTTAGACTAGTGTCAGTTTATTTAGAAGGTACTGACGCCCTGTAACGACTGTCAAAGATCTTCATGACAACCGGGACCGACGGCTCAACGTGCTCTTCGAGGCACGGGACAAGCGATAATTAACAATTAAATACGCACATAACTCCGAAAAGTCATTGGTGCGCGCCGTGGATTCGAACCCGATACCCTCTGCATGGCAGTCTGTTGGTATATCCACTCGGCTATCGCCGCTTTAAAATAACAAAGATATAGCCCATTAAAGTTACGTGTGACGTCATCTAGTGCGAAAAAATGCAGCACGGTGTGACGTTATACGTAACTTTAAGGAGCTATATCTTGGTCATTTTTGGTTTAATTTACAAATTAAAAAAATACGTATCGCTTATTTTTAAATAATCTAAAGGACGGACTTATAATTTTTTTTTTGTCAACTAGCCTATAGCCCAGTTATTCCGGAAGGCTATAGGCCATATAACATAACGCTTCGACCCTTTGTGGGCGGGCAGAAGGCTAAAAAGGCTAAAAGATAATGTCGGCTAATCTCAGGCACTAGCCGTCGGATTTTAAATATTGTTATTGCCTGTGATAGCCCAATTATTCCGAAAGGCACACCATCTATTTGGTGATCAAAGATGGTGGATGGGAGTTTTTTTAAATAGGTACTTTAAATTATATATTGTATGATAGTTTTCATAATCTAATATATAAAATTCTCGTGTCACAGTTTTCGTTCCCTTACTCCTCCGAAACGGATTGACCGATTTTGATGAATTTTTTTGTGCTTATCCGGTATCTATGAGAATCGGCCAACATCTATTTTTCAAAAAAAAAAAAAAATAGCAAAACAACGTTTGCCGGGTCAGCTAGTCTAATATATAAAATTCTCGTGTCACAGTTTTCGTTCCCATACTCCTCCGAAACGGCTTGACCGATTTTGATGAAATTTTTTGTGCTTATCCGGTATCTATGAGAATCGGCCAACATCTATTTTTCAAAAAAAAAAAATTTTGCAAAACAACGTTTGCCGGGTCAGCTAGTTACTTATAATAATTGCGCGGGCGAAGCCGCGGGCACTGCTAGTATTCTATAAAACAAAAGTATTCCCTCCTACGGGAGCCATTAGCGGGCGTCTCAAAGACAAACATATTTATAGACAATAAAAAGCTGGCATTACTTTCCCCATTCAAGTTTTACAACTGCCTCGGTAGATAAGCAGATGACATTCATTCCAGCGCTGAAAATGGCTGAACATTAATCAAACAACAACGTAAAAGTGTCATAATTTTTATTTTATATCATCACTCCTGTGTCCCCGATGGGGAAAGCAGAGGTGTAATATTACATCCATATTTCGCCTAATGAATGTGAGGTCCCACGTAATAGGGGCCTATTGCCGTTGCCATTAATATTATTTTTATTATATTTTTTTATAGACTCATGCCTGTATCCCCGAAGGGGTAGGCAGAGGTGTAGTAACATTACACCCACACTTCGCCATGAGTTTTTAGGTCCCACGTAATAGGGGGCGAGTCTATTGCCGTTACCGGACACATTAGCAGACTCCGTGCTGCTACTGAGTATTTGCTAACGGAAAAACCCAATAGCACTTTGCCCGATCCGGGAATCGAACCCGAGACCTCCCAATCCCACGCGCACATTTATGCCGCGAGACCAACGAGGCATTCTAATAAACATGAAAATAATGACTGCCTGCAACTCAGAGAAAGATCTCGAAACATACTCATTCTTTTATGTGTGAGTGTGTGATTAACTTTGGTGTCGGAGTTTTCTGACCACCCAAAGGGCCTGGTCACGAGATCGGTCTAAGCGGCGAGCGGCGCGGCAGTGGCGATGTACATGGCGCGTTTACTCTGAGGCGGCCGCGTGCCGCGTCGCAGTAAACGCGCCATGTACATCGAAAACGCTCGCCGCTGCCGCCGAAAGGCCTCCGATATGGTCTAAGGGTTGAGCTGCACCTATAGATCTATGAGCACGATCGATTCCGCGGCGTTCACTCTCTCTTTCTCGCTCTAGTAAATGACGTTCCTAAGTGCCAGAAAAGGATAGAAGCACAGGAAAGTGCGATGCGGTGCTGATAGGTGTAGCTCAACCCTATTCTTGTTCTATGACAAGAGCCGGGACCGAAGGCTTCATTGAGGTCGTCCAAAACTAAAAAGTGCAAAACACTAAGCTTTCACAAGTTTGGTCCTCCCTGATATTTTCTCGAAACAGCAGCAGCTTAACGGTTGTTTAAATGTTATCAAAGTTTCTATAACGATTAAATGTCTGGCAAGTTTCAGTAATAAGAAAATACTCAGATGTGCCATCCATTATATAAAAGGCACAGTCTTCAGTCATAATAATAGGTAAAAATATATTTAATTAACTGTATATGGCAGCGATAGCCTAGTGCAGAGACCGACAGACTGCTACGCAGAGGGTCCGAGTTCGAATCCACGGCGCGCACCAATGACTTTTCAACGTTATGTGCGTATTAAATTGTTAATTATCGCTTGCTTAACGGTGAAGGAAAACATCGTGAGGAAACCTGCATGTCTGAGAGTTCTCCATAATGTTCTCGAAAGACATGTGAAGTCTGCCAACCCGCACTAGACCAGCCTGGTGGACTTTGGCCTTACCCTTCTCATAGTGAGAAGAGGCCCGTGCCCAGCAGTGGGACAGTTTATATACAGGGCTGATGATGAACTGTATATTTAATCTTTTGCGTTACAATAAGGAAGAGTGAGGTCATATTCATATGTCTTTAAAGGTATAATTGTTATTTATAGACTCACGCCTGTATCCCCTAAGGGGTAGGCAGAGATGATTACATCCACATTTCGCCATGAATTTTTAGGTCCCACGTAATAGGGGGCGAGTCTTTTGCCGTTACCGGGCACATTACCAGACTCCGTGCTGCTACTGAGTATTTCCTAACGGAAAATCCCAATAACATTTTGCCCGACTCGAGAATCGAACCCGAGACCTCCCAATCACACGCGCACATTTATGCCGCGAGACCAACGAGGCAGTCTTTGCTTACATAAAACTTTTTTCCATTATATTGTGTAAGTTGTTGGAATTTTAATCTGAGAAGTAATACAGACTTAAACCTCCGTTTCACATGTCCAAAACTTTGAAAACATCATGTTTTCCTGAGGTTTGAACCATTCAGATATCTCTATTGACAAATCCCACGCCTACGCTCCCCTTGTAAGACATTTTAAGTCCCATCACTAAAGACGTATAGCCAAATTTAATTGACAAGAACATCGCTCTAACAAGGATACATAAACATTATTATTATATACAAAAAACACGACCAAAACACTAGCAAACACAAAACTGGCGCCACTATCTTCGTAACTAACTGGTCAATGTACTGAATTTCTTGTAGTTCCGTGTTTGTCCGCTGGTGAGAGAAGTTTGTACTGGTATAAGTTGGCTTATAAACAACTTCTGCTAACAAGATATGTATTATGCATGTAGGTTGTAAATTAGCATAATACCTCTTTTCCAGTTTATTATAATTGAGGTCCACAGAATATAAAACGAGAAGGTTTGTAAATATGTACGTTGAGAGAATGAAAAATGTGAAATAATTTTATTAGGGCGTCAGTTTGTCTTTTTATTTTATTGTGTTCTGCATTGTGTAATATATAATACTAGAGGACGCCAGCAGCTACGCCTGCACATATTTTTTTATTTATCTGTTTTGACCGATCCCGTGGGTATTTCGGGAAATCCCTTCTTAGTGCACCCCTGCGGTCCCCAAGGAACATACATGCCAAATTTCAGCTTCCTGCGCCCAATAGTTTAGGCTGTAGCTTGTCTGTCAGTCAGTCAGTAACGCAAGGATTTTATCTATTAAGATGTCGACATATATGGTTCATTGGTTTTTTTCTCTTCCGTGGGTTTAAATATGTATCTGCTTATTTTGACGTTAATGTTGTGTTGCCATATTTGGTTCAGTTTGGCTGAGGGTCGTTTTGCCTTTTAGCAAAGTTTCACGCGTAGTATTCAGTCTATACTGAATTATCTTTTTATTTTTCCTTTTTTATAGGCTTTCAGCTTTTCAGCTTTTTTAGACCTTTCATCCCCGAAGGAGTAGGCAGAGATATTGCACCCACATTTCGCTATAAAGTTAAGTTCCCACGTAATAGCGGGGGTACCTTCGAGCCGGAGGATTTTGTCCATCGATTTCAAAGTCTGTAAAATGCCCTAGAGCAGCAATAGCTGAGTGGAGAGACCGACAGACTGCTATGCAGAGGGTCTCGGGTTCGAATCCACGGCACGCACCACTGACTTTTCGGAGTTAAATGCGTATTAAAATTGTTAATTATCGCTTGCTAATCGGTGAAGGAAAACATCGTGAGGCAACCTGCAAATCTGAGAGTTCTCCATAATGTGCTCGAAAGTCATGTGAAGTTTGCCAACCTGCACTTGGCCAGCGTGGTAGACTATATCCTTACCCTTCTCATAGTGAGAAGAGGCCCGTGCCCAGTAGTGGGACAGTATAAAGGGCTGATGATGAATGAAAATGCCCTAGAGTATTTTTGTAGTATTTTTCTTCCTTATATTCTATTAATGAAAACATTTGGGTGGTTTGCGAATTCCACCCAATACTGTATATTCCAATTATTGGTCATCATCAGCGTTTAACAGTCCACTGCTGGACTAGGCCTCTCCTTTGAAAGGAGGAATTGGTCTACTATACCACGCTGGCCAAACGGGTTGGTATAGGGTTTGTAAGAAGTTTTCCTTTTCTTACAGCGCTGTTCTCTGCATAATATGCTCCCTCTGTCGGCTCTTCCGACACCCATGGGATGATAGGGGGTGGTGACATTCCGTATTCTTAATTCGTAACCACACGGACAGTTAAATTATTGTTTAAATTATTATACCAATTATTGTTAGGTGCAAATAATGATTGATGCAAAAAATTGTCATTTTTATCATTCCTTGCGATATCATCAGCATGATCACAAATGCACTACCTAATCTTGAAGTGCGCTGGTAATCATGTGGTACATTTAACTATCTTTTATTTAACACTAGATGATGCCCGCGGTTACACCCGCGTTATTTAGGGCTACTGCTCCGCTCGTGGCTTATAGCGTGATGTTATATAGCCTATAGCCTTCCTCGATAAATGGGCTATCTAACACTGAAAGAATTTTTCATATCGGACCAGTAGTTCCTGAGATTAGCGCCTTCAACCAAACAAACTCTTCAGCTTTATATATTAGTATAAGATTTATTTTTACCAACTATATAAATGACACATAGAACAGTGTATGTTGTTATCGAACCCACAAAACACTCTTCAACATAGTCGCATTGCAACCACTTCAACCACTATACTATACCTACCCACAGTTACCAAGCCTATTTGACCTTTAGTAAAATAAACAATGATCATTAGCTGACCTGAACCTTGCTCGGTAATAACACCATAAATGGTTTATAAACTTATGTTATGGGAGAGCCCGGTGACTAACACCAGTAATGGCGGCAAAACGACGCCCTAAACATTTGCGTGTCACTTGGAATGAGTACTTATGAATAAGAAACTTTATAGGGTGAAAGGATTTTTAGTGTTTTCTGCTTTAAATCGTTTGATGGTAGTTGCAGTAGGTAACGTATGTACGTATGTATGTAGCGCTCATTGTGTGAATTGACTTGACGCTTGTGGAGGTTGTTAATTGGATGGATGATCGGCTGTTGTAGCATTTAAATCTAAGCGCTTCAGAAGGTACAAAAAGGCACCGTTCCTGGTCACAGGTTCAGGTGAGAAAAGATGAAAATGAGTTGGTAGCAAGTAACGTAGTTAGTCCGCACTTGGCCAGCGTGGTGGACTATGGCCTTACCCTTCTCATAGTGAGAAGAGGCCCGTGCCCAGCAGTGGGACAGTAATGGGCTGATGATGATGAACGTAGTTATGTTTGATGCTGCTCGTGTGTTACGATAAGCGTGAGTTCTTTTTGCTATTTGAATGTCCATTTGATAAGCACCAGTCTATAGAAAACAAGACAACACTCGCTGACAAAGACGATTCACATTAAACAGACGTTTGCCCTCTGTGTGCCCCCATCATTTATTTCTTTTTATTTTGTGCATTAACTTCTTAAAAATAAAAAAAAATAAAAAAAATAAAGAGGCTTTGAACATGAAGATATGAAATATGAGTACTTAAGCTTAAGCCATTGCCGGAGTTATTTTTTTATTCGGCAGAGGCACACAATTCCCCCCCGTGGGATCTCCACCTTGTCGTGGTGGGGGGGCTTAGTAACCGTGGATTTGATTTTCTCCCACGGTGAAGCTAAGCGGGATCCCGGGAGGGGACGCTCCACGTGGGCTTGCGTTAGGTCTGCGTAGGATGCGTCCATAGGTGCGGGTGCGGGGGACAGTTCTGTCTGTCCTTCGCAGTCGGGTGCGGTCGCGGGAGGAGAGGCGTGTCGGTGTTGCGTTGCCGCGCGCCCTATCTCCCGCGACCAAATGGGGGCGCACCATCGTTGCGTCGCGGTGGGGCCGCAGAGGAAGAGGAGATGCGGTGTTGCGTTGCCGTCCTCCCTATCCTCTGCGGCCGCTGGGTGTTTTGGCGGCGGAGCCCAACACCATCATCCGCCGCCAAGGGGGTTTCGTTCGGGGCCCGCCTGACCATCTGGCGGGCCAATGCCCGTCGGTGGGTAGCGAGGAATGCTTTGGTGAAACCCTACCCTCCGACACATGGGTACATGAGGAGCACGGGTTGGTTTTTAGTCAGTAAGAGTCTGACAGTCCCCTTCGTCCTTCCCCCCCAGGGCGAAGGGACTCCATGAGGATTTTCCAACCCGACACCAAAAAAAAAAAAAAAAAAAAAAAGAGGCACACAATTATTCAGCCAGCTGGCTTATATTAACCGCCAATAAAATTCCTACAATTTAAATTAAGAATTATACAGTATAATGACGTCATAAAGTCGAGTGTCTGTACATTTATGACGGTTAACCTATGCAACGGCACGCTTGCTCACTTGAATTGAGATGTTGATGCGGGTAACACCAGAAGCGAATGTTTTTAAAAATTTCATGTCAGTTTGACATCTGTTTAGGTGCTGCCAACGTTATTTTGGTTTAATATTAAATTTAATTATTTTCAAAAAGATAACTCCTGTACTATGTTTCCTCTTTATTTACATAATCTCAACCAAAGGAACTAAATCGAAGGTGTCATTAAAACAGCATCCCATTAAATCAGGGCAAATTATTATTAAGTTAATTATTATTAATATTTTATTGGCATGATGACTTTTGCTATAGGACTCTATGACTGCTTAAGATCAGGCGGCATGGACTCATTTTGATAGGCACCAATAAAAAAAATTAGCCACGTGCGAGTCGGACTCACGCACGAAGGGTTCCGTACCATCATCTATAAAAGAAAATCACGTTATAATAGTCACGAAATATTTTATAAGTTATTATCTATATATTAAGATCTAGATTTTTTTTATTAAAGATTACGTTTGTTGCATGGGAGCCCCCTTTAATATTTACTTTATATTTATTAAATTATTTATTTTGAAAGGTAATATAGAACTACATATTCTGTGAAAATTTTAAGCGTCTACCTGTTAGCGTTAGTAATATTGAGCAAAAAATACGAAAAAAACACGTTTATTGTATGATGGACCTCCTTAATCTTTTTATTTTCAGTATTTATTATTATAGCGCCAACTAAAATTCATAATTTGTGAAAATTTCAGGTTTCTAGCTATCACGGTTTATGAGATACAGGCTGGTGACAAACACAACCAGCGCAGGCTTAGTAATAGGGTCCCGTTTTTAATTTTTAGGTACGGATCCCTAAAAAAGAATAAATCCTGTGTAGCGGGACACTTTACAAACATACAACTGACCGTCACAAAATACAACCTGACTCAAATTTTTAAGTTGTTGCCATGACTTCCTTGAAACATCGACGTAAAGTAACAGTACCTAAACTGTTGCGTTTCGATCGGTGAGTGAGAGTGCCGGAGGCCCTATCCACTATTCCTTCTCCCTCATCCTATCCCTTTTCCCAACCCCAAGGGGCGGCAACGCACTGGTGACTCCTGTGGTGTTGCTTGTGTCCATGGGCGACGGTAATTGCTTACCATCAGGCGATCCATCTGCTCGTTTGACGCCTATTACTAGATAAAAAAAGAAAAAAAAAACATAACGGCAAAGTAATACGGAATTCTCAATTCGATATTTTCGATCGCTTCGTTATGTCTAACAGCGGTTTTTATTTACTGGGCATTGACCTTCTAGCCGTATTTAGCCTAAATACGGATTTAACTCGCAGTTTGTAAAGCTTTGTCAGGATAGGAATGTGTTTGTTCCAGTTACTACTAAATATTTCTCTTTGTATTTTTTACATTGCATTTTATATTAAATGTCACTGGATAATATAAGGGTTTGAAAAATGCAGTATACGTGCTTCAAAGTAAAGGTATATTACATTTATTGAATCTTGTAGTTCTATCGCCCCTATAACCTAAAGAGCTTTTGCCCCTGTAAGCTTAAGTGCTTGCTGTACATTTTGAAAAAGCCAGGCATCTGAAAACACATTTAAAGTAAAACTAGTAAGCCTAAATTATTACTGCGTCCGTGGATAGCGTATGCGGCTGCTGATCGAAGGTCCCGCGTTCGATTCCCGGGTCGGACAAAAGTGGGTTTTTCCGAATACTCAGTAGCAGCCCGGAGTCTGTTGGTGTGCCCGGTAATGGCCATAGGCTCGCCCCTTATTACGTGGAACTAAAAAATTCATGGCGAAATATGCGTGTAATATTACACCTCTGCCTACTCCTTCGGGGATACAGGCGTAAGACTATAAATAAAAAAAAATAAAAAAAAATAGTAAGCCTAAATTAAATTAACGTGTTGTGCTAAATTCGAACATCATCAACATCAAGGGCGAAATATCACTAAATGGTGAACGGTACTACCCATCCAGAGACTTCCGTTTAAAAAAAAATGCCACGTAGTGCACAGCCTTCAACGCATTTCTAGAACCAACACTTAGTTTGATTGAAATGGCTGAAATGCTTGTAGTATTCACCTATTTAAATCAAACCATTTTAGTTAAACTACTAATGACATGCATTTGCGAAAGATAACGCATAACATAACTTCACGCCTTTTATTCCCGAAGGAGTAGGCAGAGGTGTATTACACACCCACACTTCGCCAGTTATGTTTTCACCAAAGACAACCATAATATTGGCATTTACGATATAAACTTTAAGTATGCCAAATGTCATCTGCACACCTATGGGCACCATGCGTCAAAAAGCATACACAGAGTCATTTACGTCATGGACTATCGGTTGGCGTAGCGGGAGTGTAAGCGACTGCTAAGGCGAAGGTCGTGGGTTCGATTCCCGCTCAAGTCAAACATTTGTGTGGATGAACATGGATGTTTGTCTTGGTCTGGGTGTTTCTATGTATATATACATACATACATAGACTCACGCCTGTTTCCCTGAAGGGGTAGGCAGAGGCATATTAAACGCACACTCTGTATAATATTATGGACAAGCCGGTTGCGGCAGACCTCGTAAGACGTTCGTGGACCAAATTGGGGACGTCTTGAAAAACGGAAAAGTCCGAAGCACCCGCAACCGGCGAGCATGTATGAAAAGAATAATGAATGTAGAGGAAGCACGTGAGGTTTGCAAGGATAGAAGCAAGTGGCGATCTGTTGTCTCTGCCTACCCCGACGGGAAAAAGGCGTGAGCATATGTATAATATTATTATGTATGTATTTACAAAAAAAAGTATATATGTATGTTTATCCATTGTCTAGTACCCATAATACAAGCTCTGCGCAGTTTGGGACTAGATGGTGATGTGTGTATGTGGTAGAATATTATTATTATTAATATTGCCCATTACGTGTTAATATACTAATCTTATCTGTAGTCCAAATTGGTATGATTTTCTAATAGCTCTGATGGCACGGCATAAACGCAGTCAAATACTTTTACATTTTGTATTGCCAGTCCATAAAAAGGTATATTTTATATTGTGATACATTTTATGTTGTGAAACTCGATAATATAAAAATTACATTCATTTAAATAACAATAGTCGATTATACAGAACAAATAGAAATAATTTACCATTCCGATTAGAAATCGACTAAATTAAATATAAATAAAAATTCCAATAAATCTAATTCTTTGTCAATATCTACGGTACGTTGTACAACATTTGAATTGTTTAAAATTCATAATAACTTTACAAAGTGTTCCTTTATGTTAATTAGTCGATTTATATTCGATATTAAATCGATACGTTTGGTCGATAGGCGAGTGATCTGGCGGTGTTAGTAATTAAAGTACTATTATTATAATTTGATTCGATGCTGAACGTGATATATTGTGTTTTTTGTTGTACACCTGTCAGGTTTCATTTCAATAACGATTCTTTTTTAGTCGAGTGAGTTCTTTATTTTAGCATTTATGATAATTCGACGTCAGAAAACACCGCTGGAGATTTTTGAGAACATGCGTGTTGCTAGAATATTTGGATTTTATTGTAAGTTTGGTTAGTAAATGTAAGTGAATACTTTTTTACTGACAGCTCACTGACTCGAACCGCTTGTATACCTAGTAGTTTATTTATTAGAATTGGATAATTTAACATTATATGTTATATTTCAAAGCTTTTGAGATATAATTCGGGTAAGGCTAGATACTGAGAGTTTAAACTCTCAAATAGTTAGACTACCGTTTATTGAGTCAGGCGTTACTTGGCGGAACTCCATTGTAACCTAATGGAAGTAAATAGGAACCCACCACGCACCCTCGGATTGACCACCCCAACTATTGCAATAGAAAAAGGTTGACAATACCGAACTCCTCTAAGGATAAGGGATATAGGAATGGTATGGGTTATGATACCTGACTTGCAGTATCCCGTTGTATGCGCCGACTATTCTTCGACACGTGTTTCGACTCTGCACGAGGCATCCTCAGGAGCGATGGGCAACTACCTATTACTATAAGTATGTTACCAGTACATTCACGTGTCGAAGAATAGTCGGCGCATACAGCGGGATACTGCAAGTCAGGTATCATAACCCATACCATTCCTATATCCCTTATCCTTAGAGGAGTTCGGTATTGTCAACCTTTTTCTATGGCAATAGTTGGGGTGGTCAATCCGAGGGTGCGTGGTGGGTTTCTCTTTCCTTCCATTAGGTTAGTTAGACTACCTACAGAAACACTAATGTATTTTTGTAAACTGAACACTGAATCTAACACTTATGATTGGTCATGAATATGCGTCAATAGGACGGAATATACACAGAGCTAAAATACATTTTTAAAACGCCTGTTTTGACAATCAAACAAGCCAGTCCATACTGACTGAATTTTGATTTAACTATCTATCTAGTGAATATATCTACTAAATTGTAATCATATATCGAAATTTTGTGCTCTCTGCTGAAGAAATATTGTGAAAGTACAGTAAGACTATAAATACAGCTAAGTTTTGAATTCAAAACCTAGACGTCCTAGACATAGCGTCAAAGTCCTAGATTTCACTTCCAAGCTTCTGTCATCATCCTCTTAGCGTTATCCCAGTTTTTTAATCTGGGGTCCGCTTCCTACTCTAACTTGATTTGGCTGAATATTAGCTTTTCCACAGAGTGACTGCCTGTCTGACCTCCGCAACCCGAAGGGATAGTGATATTCCATGGTTTAGAGCGGTTTCAGATTAGCGTTTTATACGCGCGTATAAGCTCGTTTTTGGAAGTGCATATAGGCGCGTATAGGCGCGCCTTTTGGCACACGCGCAACTCGTACGAGCGTTAACGCGCTTCTAAGCTCGTATAACCACGAGCCGTCAGAATCCACGTTGACACTGACAAGACGTCACTACCATTTCGAGCGAACACGCCCGTTTACGTGAGTCTGGTTTTTTGAAGCGCGTATGCTGAAACGACCGTATACGCGCAGAAAAATACGCTAATTTGAAACCGCCCTTTGACTAGTGTCAGTTAATTTACAAGGTACTGACGCTCTGTAACGACTGTCAAAGATCTTCATGACAACCGGGACCGACGGCTTAACGAGCTCTCAGAGGCACGGGACAAGCGATAATTAACAATTCAATACGCACATAACTCCGAAAAGTCATTGGTGCGCATGCGTGCATGGCAGTCTGTTGGTATATCCACTCGGCTATCGCTGCCTCTTCCTAGCTTCTGTATCTCCAAACAATACAACAACATTTTCAAACCATAATTTCAGTTCAATTTCAATAAAGTTAGGATATCCTACATATTCTCAAACACTTTTGCCTCCTCCAAAAATTAACAAACTCAACTCCTAAACGTCCACTTCAACATTTAGAAAACATGATCATTTCAACTTTGTTACATTAATACGCATTTTGTTCCACATGTTCCTTGTTCCATGTTTCTTGTACCATATGTCCAACGATGAGACGGTTTGGGACAGAGTATAATGTCACGGGTGTTAATGTAAGTGCTTATATATTTTTCGTGACGGCTACATTATTCTCGCGCTTAAATACATATGGTGGGTTTGCTGCGAAATGCGCGCGCGGGTTACAATAATTTGCTGATATTTTTATTTTATGTAATGGGGGATTATGGGGTTTTTTTTTTTGGGTGTTTGGGGTAAAACATTTTAAGACTATAAATAATTGGTTCCTATATTTAACAACAAAAGAAAATACCTGTTCTAACTCTAGTTCTAAAGATGTTTTTTAAGCCGTAGTCAATTCCTTTGTATACAGGTCACGAAACATAGCTGTAGATCTATGTATGAGAAGTAACTATACTACGATGGACCCTGTCTGCTAAGCCAAAAGAGTTCTATTCCTTTCTAGGGTTTTTTTTTGTGAGGAATACAATATTATCTTTATTTTTTAGACTCATGCCTGTATCCCTAAAGGGGTAGGCAGAGGTGTAATATTACACCCACATTTCGCCATGAATTTTTAGGTCCCACGTAATAGGGGGCGAGCCTATTGCCGTACCGGGCACATTACCAGACTCCGTGCTCCGAATTTCCTAACGGAAAACCCCAATAACACTTTGCCCGACCCGGGAATCGAACCCGATACCTCCCAATCCCACGCGCACATTTGTGCCGCGAGACCAACGAGTCAATATTATCTTCTGTATCTAATTAAAGTTTAGGAAGTTAAATATACTCGTATACTGCTATAATGAAGCTGTAGACTTTGTTTGATCGCGCTAATTTCAGGAACTACGTTCTCTGGTCCAGTTTGAATAATTATTTTGTGTTTGACAGCCTATTTATTGAGGCAGTAATAATAATAATATTCTACCACATTCACACAACACCCTCTAGTCCCAAACTAACCAGAGCTTTTACTATGGGTACTAGATAATGGATAAACATACATATATACTTTTATTTTGTAAATACTTACATATTATACATAGAAACACCCAGACCAAGACAAACATCCATGTTCATCGATTTTAAACTTTCGCGATTTGTATACAACATACAAAATATCATGTATATGTATACATCAGTCTCTCCGCGACCACGCTCGGTCCAAGACGAGCGAAACGTCGGAAACTAATAGATATTTATACCTAAAATTAGTTAATTGTCCATGTTCATGCACACAAATGTTTGACTTGAGCGGGAATCGAACCCGCGACCTTCGGCGTAGCAGTCGCTTACACTCCCGCTGTGACAACCAGTCTTTATATCATCACGCTATGAGCCACGGGAGCGGAGCAATAGCTCTAACAAGGATGTTACCGCGGGCTAAGAAAGTACTCAATAAGTAGAAGTCACCAATCCGTATGTGAGAACGAGGTAGCAAATATATTGAATTTAAAGGTTGAGTAAGGAAAATACATCTATACATATAAATGAAATTGGAGTGTCTGTTTGTAATATTAAAATAACGGCTTTTTACTAAATGCATATGGATGTATACACGGTACATAAACCCAAATTAATTTTTTTTTAATTTTTGTTTCTCTGTCTGTCGGTCTGTCGGTTTGGCTGTCTGTCTGTATCTCTGGAATGGCTGGACCGTTTTTGACGAGACTTTCACTGGCGGATAGCTGATGTACCAAGGAGTAACATAGGCTATCAATTAACCGGATACCCGAAGTAGTTCCCTCAGGACGCGGATGAAACCACGAGGAACAGCTAGCCAAAGAGTTACCAAAGCTAACCATTACAAGGAATTTCTTCGCCTCTGGAATTATTCTTGATAGCTCTCGAAACTTCCAACCCTTTCGTAGAAGACTAGAATTATAACTTTAATACTCCCCCGCTCAAAAACAGTTCAAGTTGCTACAAATTCTAAACTTGCACTGTCAGTAATTAAATACGACGACTTAAACTGCCGTTTCAAGTAGGTTATGTAAAATATCAATTATCATGTGTGTTTTGCTTAATATACTGTGACAAGAAAATTAATAGGTGAATTACAGTAAAAAAAATGATAGCACTGTTTAAAGGTAATTCTGTTAGCATTCCGAAGGTCAATAATTGTGAATAAATTTGTTCTGATTAAAGATCATAGATGGTATTCTGTCCGTGTGGTGACGGCTTAAGAATACGGAATGTCACCACCCCATATCATCCCATGGGTGTCGTAAAAGCCGACAGAGGGGCATATTATGATATTATGCATTGAACAGCACTCTAAGAGAAGGAAAACTTGATACAAACCGTATACCAACCCGTTTGGCCAGCGTGGTATAGTAGGCCAATTCCTCCTTTCAAAGGAGGCCTAGTCTAGCAGTGGACTGTTAAAGGCTGATGAAGATGAGATGGTATTCTTTTAAATTAACTAATATTTAAATGATTTAATAGCGATTATTAAATCGTAAATTGAACAATGTGTCAAAATAATATATGTGTCATTGACGAACTGTATAGGTATGTCGAATAAACGATAATGTAACTAAGTTAGCAGAATACCAATTGTGAGTAAATTCAAAATCTAATCTCATTTCGTTCAAAATAGAGTGTCGATGTCAGATAAAATAGGAGAAGCCTTCTGAGCCCAACTAACAGAACTCTACAACTTATTTATTTTCATAAACTTGTGACATACATACATACATAGACTCACACCTGTTTCCCGGAGGGGTAGGCAGAGACTACGGAACGCCATTTGCAACGATCCTGACATATCTCTCTTGCTTCATTCACTCCCATCAAATTCCTTATGCATGCTCTTCTGTTTAGGGTACTTCTAACCTTTTCTGTTTTAAGGATGTCTCCGATTTGTTCAGAGAACGTCCGTCTTGGTCTTCCCCTTCGTGCTGTCCCATTCACACTTGCCTTATATATCTGCTTGGTCAATCTTCTTCGTCATAATCATTGTCCAAGCAATATATGGATAGCGATATTCCATGGTTTAGACTACTGTCAGTATATTAAAACTAACGATATTGAGGTACTCAGAAACGTCCGTAATACGGTTTCCATTATAATACAAAAACAAAAAAAAATACGGCCAAGGTCAAAAGGGTTCCGTAGTTTTTTATTCACCGACAAAATAAACTTTATTATCTTTAGTATTGCACGACAAAGTGTTTATTGAAATTGTGCTATATAAAAAAACTCGTTCAACTAATTGAGCGTAAAGTGTTTATATTTCAGATAATTTTAAAAGTTAGAGGGGGATACCCATTTCACCAATATGGACGCGTCTATTTTTCAATCGGTTGACTTTCGACTACGGCACTCTGCAAAGATATACAAGACCAATAACTTATATGATTGCATTACGACTACGGAACCCTAAAAAGGTATACCAATAAGTCTCTTCTACAATAAAATCTTATGATATTTTATATTATGAGTGTCCAAAATAAACGCCAATAAAACACGCACAAGTATTTTGTACGTACATCTTTGTATTTCCCACAGATGTCATAAAACGCAATAAACATAGTAAACACAGTAACGTTCCATCTAACTATCGATACGTCAGATCGCATCGATTGTCCGATTAGAATAGTCTTGTCTCCAGCGGTGTATCGTCGTAAATATCGAGTAAAACACCACTTAACGCCAATAAGTAGATAACCCTTGAGAGCGGACAAATTCAAATAGAATTGCTTGTATGAAGCACGTGAAATAGTGATGTACATACTCCGATGAAACTCGAGCGAGTATTACTCGGTTGAGCAAATGATTGTTAAGTTGTCACTTGATTTATGTTTCATTTTTGAATTCGTCAAGCAATGACTTGGTAAGTTCAATGAGCTTGGTAATCATATCTTTAATTATAATAATTTCAATATTTTGTATATTTTTATGAAAATTATCTGTTTGCATGTATAACATTTTTGCGTTACTGTCTCACTGACTTATTATTATTATTATTATACAATACAACATTTTGAATTGATTTTGACATTTATCAGTTGATAAAATTAAAGTAAAATTTACTTCATATTTATTAGGTTAAGTTCTTACAGTACTTTTTCATAGGTGAGTACACAGTTAAATATAGCAATTAAGTTAATAATAATTATCAATCTAGCGCTGTCCCAGTTGCGATATAAGGTCTTCGTTTTTAAGCCCAGGGTGGACCCTGGGCTTAAAAACGAAGATCTTGCGTAATAAGTTATTATCAAATCTTATTCATAAAACCAGCATGATTTGCCCATTACTGAGTGAAATTGAGAACATTTATGCTTCTCGTTCTAAACGCAAACATAATTATAATTTCACTAAACAATTTAAATAAAGAGTGTTCGAGTCTGAAATATATTTTACGACCCGATTAATAACCCGAGTAACTCGGATACAAATACACTTAATTCACATCACTAGTGTAAATATGCATGAATTGCAACACAGTTATCTATTTAATCAAATATTCTTAAGAAAAACAAACATACTTCGGAACTGGATAACATATCGCAACCTCTGCCCTTAATACTATTAATATAACTAACTTTCACACAATTTAATAGATTTACCAAGCTTGCATTTTTAATGCAAGCATCCACTATAACTTGATACACACCAAACCTTGTTTTTAGAACTTTCGATTCGACTTTTTTATCTTTCCAAGTGTCAGTTTATTCTGGTGATTCGAGTAATATAAGATATTTGTTTACGATCCCGTTAGTTTCATATTAAACATCAAGTGATATTTCAAATGTTGCTTAAAGGTTACTGTGAGAATTACCAAAAGTTGCTCGATTCAGTTTTACTTTCGATTTTATTAGATTATTATTTTATTTATGTTATTGAACGGGTTAGTTAATTTCTATATTAAATTAGTTTGATTTAATTTTGGTATTATGGGTTTCACTGCACAGACGTAGTGGTTTAAGTTGTTTGCTGCCTTGTCGTTTAACACTGCGTCTAACGTTTTTGGGTTCGATTCCCATACGGGTCAACTGTGACCCATAAATTTCTGTTTCGATTGTGGGTATGCTTTGAGTCCATTTTATGAGTGTTTGGATTTCTTAGGAATTCAATTCATTTAAGAATTATTTTGCAAGTCGGATTTAATCACTTGTTTCTAGTTTACGATATCTTATTTCTGACTATTTTTTTAAATTGCTGAATGTGTTACCTTGAATCATATTCTATTTTTATATTTAGTTTTTTTGTTTTAGTCTCCAAAACACACCTGCCGCTATCATCTCTGCATCACCCTACGGTTGACTGGTATAAAATGCCTTTGGCATTAAGTCCGCCTTGTGCAAATGGTATTGCAGGAAGTTTAATAAATAAAATAAAAATAACATACACATAACATATCTTCACGCCTTTTATCCCCGAAGGGGTAGGCAGAGGTGTATTACACACCCACACTTCGCCAGATATGTTTCGGTCCCAATGTAATAGGGGGCGAGCATTGCCATCTACCGGGCACATTATTAAGCGAGCGATAATTAACATTTTTAATACACACATAACTTCGAAAAGTCAGAGGTGTGTGCCCGAGGTACCTGGGGAACGAACCCGAGACCAACGTCTCGGCAGTCCGTTACGTACACCACTGGGCTACCGCCGCTTTTTTTTTGAAATAAAAATAAATTTATGAAATATATTGTTTGAAAAGGACTGAACATTTAGAGCCGAAAACAAGGTCAGTGTCGTATCATTGGAGTGCTCATATTCAGTAATAGACTACAGCAGATTGGTGATAGTGGCATTGTTTAAAATCCATATTTGTTTCTACCCTAAGTAATATGGGACCAAGGCAGGCAAAAGAAGATTTGATACTTAACTACTAATCTGTAACATTGCCACTCTATGGCTCGTAATTATAATTTGACTACTACACTTTGCAATGTTCTCATGAGACCGGAAAAAACTTTCTATAACCTGCTATTATAGAAAAAATTATATTTATTAATATATTTTTCTATAGCAAGCGCTCAGAAGGCTATGATAAAAATGATGATCGTATGTAGTACCCACTAAGTAAATGTAGGTACTTCAGGCACTGCGCCAAATAAGATTCTAGATCAACACCTATACTGTCCTAAGTTTAGCGGACCTTTCAACAAAAACATCGCTGGCAATCTCTGTGTTAGCTGCAGTGTGTTTTCGCACAACATTCTATTAACAAAACTCAAAGTTCTACAACGAGAGGATTAGCAAAACAGTTGTTTTGTTTTTCTTTTGAATTTTAAACATGACTGAAAACAAATCTTAGGAGAAAGAGTCAAATAAAGTACTTATCTCTTTTTATCATGCAGGTGCCGATTTTTCAATCCTGTAGAGTCGACAACGTAACTCATCATTAGCGTTGTTTATATTCTGCCCCTGATTATGAAAAGGGTAAAGCTACACTGACCAAGTGCGTGTTGGCAGACTTCACATGTCTTTCACTCAGAACGATTTTCTCACGATGCTTTCCATCACCAAGCACCGATTAGCTAGCTATAGTTCATAATTAAATGAATAGAGTCCTGTCCAGGAAGAACTTTTGGACAACAAATTTTGGTCCTTCGAGCCGGATTCATTTTGTTTCGTAGATAACATAGTTTTATCTAAAAATTACACTTCTTTACGTGTATCACAAATGTTTAACAAAAGCGGCTCAGTTAAAACTATCTCGTATAAGCCGGCAAAGCGCTTTGCCGAGTCGTTCTACTCGTATTAATGTAATTGAGCCCGCCCGACGTGTGAAAACGGGCAAATTTACACCTAACTAAGTTTACTCGCTGTCACGTATAAAAATTGGATCTTTACCTGCAAATAGCGGCGATATTTTAGTTACCTCTAGCGATGATTTTCGAATGGTAACGGATTATGAATACAACGTGTCATATTCCTGAAAATGCTTTCTTAATGCAACGCTACGCTCACCGAGGAACATACATACATGCCAAATTTCAGCTTCTTGCGAACAGTGGTTTCGTAGTGGGTGCATAGGGTTCCCACCAAGAACTTCGGGTCCCAAGCCAACCTCACCTGCAAGTGGTGCACCTGCCGATCAACGGACGAGGCTCTGACAAACAAAATATCCCGATATGCGGCAATAGGCTCGCCACCTATTACGTGGGATCAAAACACTGGCGAAAAGTGGGCGTTTAATATGCCTCTGCCTACCCCTTTGGGGAAACAGGCGTGAGTCTATGTGTGTATGTATGTAGTGGTTTTGGCTGTGCGTTGTATGTCAGTCAGTCAGTAACGGGAGTATTTTATGTATATTTGATTATTGATTAACTAGTTGCTTAACTCTCTTCACTTCACAAAATATTGGTACAAATAGTCATGTTACATACTTGTAACTTGACTATTCGTACCTACCAATATTTGTGTTCTCGCGAAACAGATTTTATGTAACTACATAAAATCTGTTTCGTAAGAATTATTTTATTTATTAGTAAAGAAAATAAGTATGTTTCATACAAAGCTAATAGATTTGTAGATTTGATTGTCAACGGCACCGCTCGTAATAAGGCTTTGTGGTAGTCAGGCAATTAAGCTAGCTAGAATTAATAACAAAATTTCAAGAAAACGATATCCCTGTACCTTTTATTGGTTTCGTACGGCTATCTACAAAGTCGGATACCACTTCACAGCTGTTCTTAAAAACCCACTGACTTTTATATCCTAATAACCTTATGACCCATAGCGGGTAAGTTGATTGCACATACCATTGAAAGAAGTCATTTCCGAACTCAATGCTTTCTAAATCTTATACGTCTTCTTTGAAACGACAAACGTCAAACACAAGAATTTATGTTGCACCTTCATCAATATGTTAATTCAAACCTACCTACAAATTTCCTATATTTGATTTGTGATTTGGTCATTATAAAATTTATTTTTTTACGCCCACCAACCAATCAGAGTGCAGATTAAGCTATCACAGATTGTTTATAGCCAAAGACCATAAACTACGAAGTTTATGGTGGCTACAAATATGTACGTTTTGTCATGAATTTATACGTAACTACTGAATCGTTTCTGATGTGGTGTTTATTTATGGTCCAATGAGCTTAATTGATAACCGCTTATAAATGAGATTTGGGAATGTTACGTTGGATTTATATCTTTAGTGGCTTTCGATAGTGGTTGCGTTCACTCGGAATTTAGATTGATTGGTGTTAGAAGGAGTGCGTTCTTATATTACAAAACCAGTTTTGTCGAAACTAGCTATCGATATCGATTTTAATAATATATTTGTTCCCTGTGATAATTATGTTGGAATTAATTTATAGATATGTGTTTAGAAAAGAGAATTCTTTGTCTCATATTTGGTATAACATAATGATGAGATAGTGAAGTAGACCAATAACGGCCTTTTCGGAAGACATAAAGTTACTCATGGGGCGATAGATAGAGCTATGCTTGGAGATTCATTGGTAGATCTATTCAGAAATTAGAAGATCCGCGGATGAACCAAAGTCGCTTACATAGCTCTCCGAATAGTCGTCCTAAAATGGAGGTAAGTAGGGCACGTAGTCCTAAGAACTAATGACCGTTGGGACAGAAATGTTCTGGGGTTGCAGACATAAGTCGATCTATGCACTGTAGGGATCGCGGGAAACGGTTGGATACAGGCGACTCAAGTTTGGTGTGTGGCGAACTTTGTGGGAGCAGGATTGAAGCACTGTTTGAATACTATCACCTTTGTGTTAGTCTTCAAACAGTGCGTCAATTTTCATTTGTAATATATTGTTATTAGAATTTTTGCTTTCACTCTGATATTTGTTTATCTTAAGAACTGTCTATCTGCAGCAATAAACTTTATTTCTTTCTTTCTTTTCTTTCTTTCTTTCTTTCTTTCTTTCTTTCTTTCTTTCATATTGGCTAAATCACTATATAGCCATAAAAAAGAAACTATCAGAAAATCTCGTTTTCGTATTTCAAAATGTAGTTTATTGAATTACGTAACATTTTCCTTACAAATTGACTTCGAGTTGTAAGTGAGACATAGCCAGCCAAATTTTCTTGGAATACATAACTCATATATCTGAGAAACACGGGAAATTCTTCATCCGACGCAATCTGACAAACATGCACGGTATCCGCTTTCATACCATACATCATACACATTAATAATGTATTAGAACCATTAATATTTTAATGTTATAATTATAAACATGTTATGTATTGAGTAATTCGTTATTTATACTTTATAAATTGTGATTATGAGTGTTAGAGTTGGTTTACATGAGAAAGCTTGAAGAGCACAGCACAATTTGATTGTGATTACTTCAATGCTCTATGATTTGGAAAACAATTATCATTCTTTACAGTATAGTCAATATTTTTTGGACTCCTGTACTTAACTGTCTGGTTTCTAATGTGGGTCGTGCTTGTGCAAGTAGGTGTCTTAGATTATGTTGCCTTTCAATCTTATCCAGATAGATATATGTAGCTATGTAAAGTCGAGCCTTCATAGAAGCTTCTAGAGAAGTAAAATCACTTTTGTATTCAAAATCAATATAAAAAATAATACTAAAATATGTATTTTCTACATACACAGTTACATTCATGATACTACAGCTTTCCTTAAAACATCAATGGGATAATAAAAACATAAAAGAAGTAAAATAAAGATTCAGTTTAAGTTAAAGAGCCTACTCCAACTTACACAAGAAGAGAATAAATATAAAGAAGAATTTCATTGCGTTCTTAATTAAACGAGCATTATGCGGTGCCTCATAAGCAGTTTCATGTAAACGCACACTAAACCAAGTACTATGAACTAACTACTGTATAGTTGACAGCGCTAATTATAGTTTAGACTACTGTATGACGGACGTCTGTGGCTAGATGACTATTAACTAAATTGATTAGTAAGTGCCAAGTCTATTGAAAAGTGCCGGTAATTGGTAGTTGTGAGATTGATCTGGAAATTGATTTCTTTTTTGCTATAAATCAACACATAATTATTCAAAATTACAAATTGTGATACGAGATCGAGTTTCTCAAGGGTGTCATGAAGATCTTTGACAGTCGTTACGGGGAGTCAGTACCTTTAAATAAACTGATACAGGTCTGAGCTATGGAATGTCGCTATCCCCGCTGTGTGGAAAAGCTGATATTCTGTTATATCTGGTTAGATTGGTAAGCGGACCCAGGTGTGTATGTATTGGATGCATTCGGAATAACGCTAAACCAATTAATTATCAACAGAGCACTGAGAACATGACAGTTTGGGCTGTGTTAACGGACTAAGACATCCTATTCTGATGTTGTCTTTTTATCAGTATGACTGCTTCACAGAAAGAGACGGCGTTATAAAACTTCTCGCTTTGTGGACAGAACCAGCGTTAGAAGCGAGAGGAATACTGTATCTACCAACCGCTGACTGTCTAGATGGAGTGAACATCCTACTTCCAGCGTTACCCTAGTTAGAACCCGGGGTCCGTTTTCTTGTCTAACCGGCTTTGACTGAATATTAGCTTTTCCACAGAGCGACTGCCTGTCTGACCTCCGCAACCCAAAGGCATAGCTATATTCCAAGGTTTAGACTAGTGTCAGTTTATTCATAGGTTTTAACGGTAGTAGAGCCTTGCTGATTTCAGCATGAATGGGCCGGCTCAACCGGGGAAGTACGGTAGTACTAGCCCGGTACTACAGAGGGTACTCTGACAGAAAATCGACGTGAAGTAACAGTAACTTAACTGTTGCGATTCGTTCGGTGAGTGAGAGTGCCGGAGGCCCTATCCCCTATTCCTTCTCCCCCATCCCACTCCTCATCCTATCTCTTTTCCCAACCCAAAGGGGCGGCAACGCACTTGTGACTCCTGTGGTGTTGCTTGTGTCCATGGGCGGCGGTAATTGCTTACCATCAGGCGATCCGTCTGCTCGATTGCCGCTTATTACTATAAAAATAGTACTGACTTCAACTAAAGGGGGTCAAGATAGCATTCCAAAGAAGGTCGAGGAAGTCAGGTCATACACCTGCACCAAAGACTACAGTAAAATGACTCTAGCACAAAGAAGATGAGATTGCGTGTAGGATTTTGTTCTATCTCTAGATATCGTATTAGCAGAAAATGATTTAAAGTATTTAAAGAAATACCTAAGTAAGTAAGATCAGATCTTCACAACAAATTCCAGTATCAGACTAAGCTAATACATTTATTGTAATAGTACTATCATAAACGCAAAAGTTTCTGAGATGGATATTTGTTGCTTGCTCTTTTATGTAAAGCTACTCACTAAACTCTGGTGCAACTTTACTATAATATAGCTTATACATTAGAATAGCGCATAGGCTATTTTTTGTCAACTTTCGCCGACAGAACCACGGGCAAAAACTAGTGTTGTAATAAATGAAAAATTCCCAAACTCAAATTTGTCTGCTTAGAATTACTGCTTTATCTACCAGCCGAAGAATAACACCTGTTATGTTACACGATATTATAGCCTTAAGGTCATCCCACTGTGGGAAACTCAATAACTTACTGATTTGGTAGCTTAATAAAGACCACACTGCAAAAACGTCATAACTTAAGCTTAACAAAAATTCTCACCATTTTTAAAATACACACATTCGTCGTAACATCGTCCATCTTATACCAATGAATTCAAATTATATTATATTTATTCATGTAATCTTTAAAGCCGATTAATAATTTAAAAATATTGCTTAACATGGACAAAATTAAAAAAAACGAAACTAGGTTAAAGCAATAAGTTAATCGTCAATTAATTGACTGTTACATAAATAAACGATTGGAACAGAATCGAAAGGTTTTGTGTGAAGTGAGGCGTGGTGGTAGCGAGTTAAAGGCGTTGCATACGAGATTTTGTTTGTTGAATGGCAAATGGCGGAGCGGTTTTTATTTCGCTGGATTTTTCAGTTTGTTTGTATTTGAAGCGGCGATAGCCCAGTGGTGTACGTAACGGACTGCCGTGACGATGGTCTCGGGTTCGATCCCCAGTTATCCCGGGCACACCTCTGACTTTTCGAAGTTATGTGTGTATTAAAAATGTTAATTATCGCTCGCTTAACAATATAGGTAGATGGCAATAGGCTCGCCCCCTATTACATTGGTACCGAAACATAACTAGCGAAGTGTGGGTGTGTAATACACCTCTGCCTTCGCCTACGGGGATAAAAGGCGTGAAGTTATGTTTGTGATGGATTAAGAATTAGAAACGACCCTACCCCATTTCAGTCCTTGAATGTAGTAAGAGGCAACTAAGAAAAACACACGAAGCCGATATCTTAATGAAGAGACGGATGGAACACTCAACGTCAAACTCTGTAGCCAGCCAGCGTGATCATCATCGTCGTTCTACCGTTGTCTTTGTTGCATCCAAGACCAAGACTTACACGCCTTGGAGCTCGGGGTCCGCTTAATAGCCTAACCTGATATGAGAACACCAGCTTTACCGCAGAGCGACTACTGTCTGACTGCCGCAACCCAAAGGGAAAGCGATATTCCATAGATTAGACCAGTATCAGTCTATTTGAGGGTACTGATTCCCCGTAACGACTTTCAAAGAGCTTCATGACAGCTGTGACCGACGGTTTATCGTGCTCTCCAAGGTACGGGGCAAGCGTTAAATTACAATGCAATACGCACATAACAGAAAAGTCATTGGTACAGAGTCTAATTTGTGTCCCACTGCTGGGCAAAGACCTCCCCTTCCAACTTCCACTTGTCGCGATCACATGCGAGTTCCCGCCAATCCCTCCGATATGCGTCCAACTCATCCCGCCATCTTCTTCTGGGCCTTCCCCGTTACCGTTTATTGCTACTAGGCATCCACCTTGTGGTTGTTCCTGCCCATAATGGTTCTGGCATACGGCAAATGTGGCCCGCCCAGTTCCACAGATACTATGAAAAATTCCTGATTTACCATTCGATTCAGTTTTACTTTTTATAATAATACGGCAGTGAATGAGCCTCGGTACGCCTGATGATATATCATATCCTGAAGTATTCCCTTTTTCATTTGTATTATTTCCTCTACCCTTTTTATATTGACATAAGTAAGAGCTCTTATTACGATAGATATAACATGTTAAACCATTATGAGATTTGTAACATTATACAATTTTCCTGGTATTGAAATGATCCATTGGTTATTGAGATCTCATAGGAAACTACATGGAATATTTATAGTATCGTCGTTTCTGTCCATTCGTCCGCGACTAAAATAATAATGCAGATCTTAAATTTGGAAATATTATGTATATTAATTACGCTTACAATCATGGTACAAGCTTTAACAGTCCACTGCTGGAAATTGGCCCTTCCTAATTTGCGAAAGAAAGATTTAGCTTACTCTATACCACGCTGGCTAAACGGAATGGTATTGGGTTTAATACGCGGTATATTATTTGATTCGTCGACTTACCTTCATCATCATCAGCCCTTTATACTGTCCCACTGCTGGGCACGGGCCTCTTCTCATTTATGAGAAGGGTAAGGCCATAGACCACCATGCTGGCCAAGTGCGGGTTGGCAGATTTCACATGTCTTTCGAGAACATTATGGAGAACTCTCAGACATGCAGGTTTCCTCACGATGTTTACCTTCACCGTTTAGCAAGCGATAATTAACAATTTAATACGCACTTAACTTCGAAAAGTTATACTCTGCGTAGCAGTCTGTCGGTCTCTCCACTCGGCTATCGCTGCTCGGGTTACCTTAGTTGTAGCGGCGCTATAAATTAAAAAAGACACTTTTAAAATCTTTGTACGAGTATGAGATGACTATTTACTATCCAAGAAATTTCCGAAGTAATAACAGGCGAGGCAGCAGTCCAACCACTACATATGTGCAATCAAGATAATTTCTTGTGCAATATTCCAACATAATGTATATAGCTGGTCCTCTTAGAAACGTAATCGGTATATACTAGTTGTACTAGTTAAGTTTGGGCTTATTGCGTATGCATTAGAATACCAGATTAGTCGCCTGATATCTGTTTATATAAAATTCTTGCGTTACTGATTGACGGATAGATAAAGCACATTCAAAACCACTGGGCGCAAGAAGTTGTTGGCATTAATATTATGTTCCTTCACTTTTCTTTAGATTCACTAACAACTCACGCAATGCAAGGCATGCTGTACATTAAAGTTAATTATTAATTATAGCTTGCCCAGTTAAGCCGTCAGACGGCAGTCACTTTGTTCAAAAACTAATATTCAGTCAAATCTGGTCCAAGTTTAGTGGAACCAGAAAGAAAAGCGTACCCCTCCCTGCGGCTTCAAGATGAAACTCCGGGATAAGGTTAGGACGATAATGATAAGCACGCTGGTATCTTAATTGTTGAATTTTGGATCACGATTTTCATGGCGTTTTGACCCCTTCCCCGTCCATGTCACAGTTGCTCTCATACATCACCATCTCAATTAACATACAATGTCACATTTCGTCGATCCCCTACCCCTCTCCAATAGTGTGACATAATTGATGTATGGTCCCATTATTCGATCCTGGTTAATAATATTAATATTTAATTGATATTATTGTAGATCATAGAGTCGAAAGTTTGTGAGAATGGATGGATGCACCTATACTTCCATGTTTGTTCTTTCACCCAAAAACTATTTTAAGCGTCTTGATGGAATTTTCCAATAATATGGCTTGTATATCAGGAAAACAAATAGTTACGTTGTTCGCGATATGGAGCGGTCACGAACTCACGATTAGGGTCGGCGCAAACGGGCCACCGACGACAGCCATTGGTGGCCAGCGACAGCCACGTAACACACTTTTTTCATATATTTTGTATAGACGCGCCGCACACGTGTGGCCGGTGGCGGCCACTTGCTACAGAAGTAAAATATATGAAAAAGTGTGTTAAGTGGCTGTCGCTGGCCACCAGTGGCTGTGGTCGGTGGCCCGTTTGCGCCGACCCTTATCGACACAGACTGGACACGTGGGCGATATCGAGTAAGTATTATAAAACTTAAACCAAATCGCGGCGATTTCTCGCGTTTTTATGAAACGGCATTAACACGATCACCCGCTGTTTCGCGCACAAATTATATTTTATGTATATTCTGACAAATTGGGTACTTTACGATCGCGGGGCCGGCCGCGATGACACCTGACAGAAATAATTAATGTTAGAAAACTACTGTTTTAAGGAGATAAAATTATGTTTTTATGATCAAGTTAATGAAGTTCGTTTTTATTTACATTTATATTGAGTTGGTTTGATCGTTCTGCGGTATGTAGGTAGTGGGGTTATTTAATTAGTATTCAATTATTTAAATCGTACTTAATGTTACTGACAGAAATGTGGTAGCGGTCATGGGGTGATTAAAAGAAAGTTTGCAGAGGTCACTATTGGATGAGGATCCCCTTATTTTTTTATTTAAATCAGAGCGCTGACTGTGCTTCGGAAGGCATGTAAAGCTGTCAATCCTCGTTCTTGACGCAGGACAAGAGAAATTAGGCTACGTCAGAGGCGTCGATAGTGTATAATCGCCACTTCGCCACACATCATCATCAGCCTTTAACAGTCCACTGCTGGACTAGGCCTCTCCTTTGAAAGGAGGAATTGGCCTACTATACCACGCTGGCCAAACGGGCAGGTATAGGGTTTGTATCAAGTTTTCCTTCTCTTACAGTGCTGTTCTATGCATAGTATGCTCCCTCTGTCGGCTCTTACGACACCCATGGGATGATATGGGGTGGTGACATTTCGTATTCTTAATCCGTCACCACACTTACACGAAAAGTAATGAAAAATATATTTTGTGTATTTGTTTTGCATAATAATCTTTTTTCTGTTTCAGGTAAGTGTCTGCGGGAATGAAGACTGACACGACTTAGTTTTCGTAAGTCTAAACATTTTTTTAAGACATGTTCGGGGTAAAATTGTTCTTAAAATAAGTATGGGGTAAAATTGTATTTAACTTTGCTAACACATTGCGATCCATAACCCTCGTCTAGGAGCCTGAGGTCCACTTTCCCACAATATCTCCTATTCTACACATAGTTGTCGGCATCCCTTATGGCATTGGTGAGTCCATTAGCACGCATCTCATTCCTCACGACGCCAAGCCAGCCATTTCTTAGGTTGGTAAACGGGGTAGCCCGGACTTTCTTTACATGAAACAACGGACGTTCTTTACATAAAACTTACGATTGGAATTTCATAGTCTTGTCTCATTGGGCATTACATTTCTTGCATCAACTTGTCTGTCGTTATATAAAAACCGGTCAATTGCGTATTGGCTCATTTACAATGTTCCCTACATTGTAAATGAGCCAATATGCAATTGACCGGTTTTGACGATACCCTTGCAAGACGTTGAGTAGGGTAACTACACAACATTAATTCTGTCATAGGCAAAATAGGATTTGACTGATACCGACATAGTCTCAAATTGTAAGTTAAAGACACAAGTCTAAGTTTTCTCTAAAGATCCCAGTAGTTAGCCTCGAACTTTGCTACGAAAAGTTGGTAAAATTAACTTCAGGGCACTATTACTGACCTGTCCCAAAACTCGATATATTATTTATATTACGTCGCCATAAGTATAGACTGCCTCCTTGGTCCAGTGGATAGCGTATGCGACTGCTGATCGGAGGTCCCGGGTTCGATTCCCGGGTCGGGCAAAAGTGTTACTGGGTTTTTCCGAATACTCAGTAGCAGCCCAGAGTCTGGTGATGTGCCCGGTAACGGCAATAGGCTCGCCCCCTATTACGTGGGACCTAAAAATTCATGGCGAAATGTGGGTGTAATATTTACACCTCTGCCTACCCCTTCGGGGATGCAGGCGTGAGACTATAAAAAAAAAATAAAAAAAATAAACGTCGCCATAAGTGCAAACAATAAGACGCAAAGTAGACGGTCTATACAATAAAAATAAAAAATGCAAAATCGTCCACTTACTTGTAGCCTATTTTCAATATTTTTCAAATCAAATCACAGAAAAAGATATTATGAATATGTATTCTAAAAACTAAACAATAACATCACAAATAAAAAAATATCATACATTTTATATTAAAAGTTCTTTAGAGAAAATAGTATAGAAAATATTTGTATTAAATTGTACTATACTGTTATCGTCGCTCGTGATGGTTTCACAAAAACGTTTGTAGATTTATAAATTCGTGAAATTTTAGATTTATTTTTGTGAAAATGTTTTTTTACATATCCCAATATTGTTGCGGGTGAATGGATAGTGATTTTATTGTTAGATAAAGATACATGGAACCGTTGGATGCGGTTCGCTGAAAATTAGCCTGTGTGGCGAGCCTTGGGCAATGAATACAGATTTACATAGAACCGCAGTTCTTAAGGATTTCGTGTGCCAATTCCAAGTGGGGACTGGCTCCAGTTTAGTTCGTAGTTAGCGCCGTTGACGACGCTGGCGTCGTTCTCCGTCTCTTTTGCTCTTTTTTTTTTTTTTTTATTCATTATTTTTAAAGAGGCTTTCACCAAACAATGGTATGCTAGCCTCATCATACCCTAATCTTAAAACTAAACATTATAACCTGTGTACTTACTACTAGATATAATTATTATAAGAAATTACCTATTAGTATTTGAGGCACTCACAGCTGCAGCAACCATTTCATATAAAAGTCTAGCTTTTTTAGAGCCAGGCTTTACTAATATTTTTGTAAAAGCTCCTACATCATATTTATTTATTCTGCAGGCAACCAGCAATGACTCTCTTTCTCTTCGGTTCTTTTCACATTCTAATAGCAAGTGTTGAACATCATCAATTTTGCCGCATACATCACAATTAGGTGAATCATATTTTTTCATGAGATGCCCAAACTTCCTAGATGGGAAGTGGCCCGAGCGCAACCTATGAGCCATAACTACATTAGATCTACTAATGTCTGCATGAGCAAACCAAGGAATGTGGGATGGTTCACTTTGTATCGTCCTGTACCATATCCCTTTCTCAGTACTTCGTTGGTCAAAGTATTCCTTAAATTTAATAAAACAATTATGTTTAATAAGACTTAAAACTTCTGTGTACCACCTATTGACATGAGTTAATAAACCTTCCTTCACTGACAACTTTGCAAGTCTGTCGGCTTCCTCATTTCCACTTATTCCAATATGAGATGGAATCCATTGCAACTTCAAATTAATTTTATCCAAATTGTAAATCTGCTTAATGATTATATAGGCTATTGGTGCACCTCTGTATCCTGAGATACATCGAGCTAAATGGGACAAAGCACTTTTACTGTCAGTGCATATAACTACATTTTGGCTGATACTGGGATTAATATATTCAAGAGCCTTAGAGATTGCAACTAATTCCATACTCATGATTGAAACCTGCGAATCTGATTTATACATGGCTGACAAATTATTGTTCACATTATAAAAAGCAGCCCCACATCCTTCTTCACATTTTGATCCATCCGTGTAAATGAAACACCAACCAGAATACTTTTCCTTCAATTCCTCAATTACATTGTATTTTAAAGAAGCAAAATCTTGACTAGCTTTAGATCCATTTACACATTCTAAATTATATTCTATTACTTTATTCAAATCTATATAGCTAATCCATGTATTTAAAGAAAACATTTCTAAGGGAACTGAGGAATGTAAATTGTAACCTAGGCACTCAAAATATACAGTTAGCAATAATGGACTCCTTTTATTGGCCCAGTACCTGCCATGTGATGGATTTTTTAATTCTTCCAACAAATTAGCTGTATCCCTGTTTGACGAAGACAGGATTTTAACACAATATTTATAAGCCAAGTATAAACGTCTAATAAACAAAGGTGGAATACAGAGCTCACTTTCCATAACATGAATTGGCGAGCTTTTCACAAAACCTCCTACAATTCTCAAGGCTTGATTCTGAATTTTATCTAATTTATATAAGTGAGTCTTAGCACTGCTGTGATATAAAAAACATCCAAAGTCAATTCTACTTCTGATTAAAGCAAAATATAAAGATCTCATATGCTTTGGGTGCACTCCCCAAGAAGATCCAGCTAGAATTTTGAGTAAATTTAAATATTTTGATGTTTTTTCTGTAATTTAATTTATATGTTTTTTCCATAATAAGGACCGATCTAACCATATGCCTAAGTGTTTAATACAGTCTACTGAAGGAATAATTAAATTGTCAACTTTAAGTTTTACTTGAGCTCTTCTTCTACCTCTGCTAAAAACACATACTTTTGACTTGCTTGGTGAAAGCTCAAAACCCATGGGATTTAATAATTTGACTAAGCAATTAAGAGCCAATTGCAATTCAAATTCACAGTAACTAATGTCCCTATGTCTAAAAAAAGTACATAATCATCGGCATACTGTGATACAATAACATTTTGAATTTGATTACAAATTTTGGATGTAACTATATTAAAAAGTAAAGGCGATATTGGATCTCCTTGTGCTAGACCTCTACATGACGTTCGAAGGTCTACTACCTGGCCATTAGAGTTGTATTTCACCATCAAACACCTTTCACTCAAGAAATTCCAAAGATACCTACAAATCTTGATACCAACTTCTAAATTATCTAGCACCTGCACAATATTTTCAATCAAAACGTTATTATATGCATTTGATATGTCTAAAAAACAGCAAATTGTAGGGTTATTTTCAATAAAACCTAACTGTGTATAAGTCACTAACTTAGTAACACAATCCAAGCAAGAATGGCCTTTTCTAAATCCTACTGTTTGAGATGATAATATAGATTGCTTTTCAACATACCATTCCAACCTTTTGCACAACATATTGTGAAATATTTTACACAGGCATGACATAAGGGATATGGGTCTAAGTTTTGTTTCAGAATCCTGACTTGCACCAACTTTAGGAATACCTATAACTACAATATTTCTCCACTGTTTTGGTATAATACCTGTGTTCAAAATATCATTATACACCCTAAGAAGGTACTGTTTTGCACTATCTGGAAGATTATACACCATAGAATAAGTAATACTGTCATTTCCCGGGGCAGTATCTTTCTTTTTTATACAATGCCTTAGCTCTTGAATTGTAAATGGTGTTTCAAGTAATTCATTGTGTGACTGAATACTTGGTATCTTATTTACAACTGTATCTGGTGTAAGACAATTCAAAAGATCCTTCAACTTATGTTCAGAGACAATACTTTTAGATTGACAGAATCCCTTAGCCCACCGCATCCTACTCCACATATCAGAAACTGAAGCTCCCTCCCCAAAGCTACTACAAAATCTTTTCCAACTATTAGATTTAGCTCTGGAAATTAATGTTTTAGCGTCCTTAACTTTCTGCTCCAGTTTGATAAGGTTATCAGGTGTAGGATTTCTTCTAAATCTTGCAAGTGCTAACCTACGCTCTGCAACTACCTTGGACAGTAATGGAGTCCAGTATTCCTTAGGTCTAAACTTTATGGTTGGATTGGTACACATTTTTATTAGAGGAATATGTTTACTAGCGGAGTCTAACATTTGATTCTGCAAAAAATCATACATACCTTGAACATCCATTGTCAAATGATCAAGCCCTAAGAATTTGTCAGAAAGTTCTGTGTTATAACCTCGCCAGTCAGCTTTTTTGTAATTGCGCTTTTTACTGAAATGTAAATTACACTGGTAATTGACTGAAAATTTTATAATCAGGTGATCACTGCCTAGAGTTTCATTTGTTATCAACCAATCAAATTTTATTGCAATGTCTGATGATACAAAGGTGATATCAGGAGATGATTTCTGTAACAATCCATTAACCATTTTAATTCTTGTTGGTGCTCCATTATTTAATGTTACATAACCATGTTCTAAAGCAGAGTCCATCAACTGAATACCCCGTGAATCTGTCTTATAAGACCAGTTACTGTGATGACCGTTATAATCACCGGCAATTATAGATTTACTTGAAATTAAAGAAAATAAACAGTCCCAATCTGCACAGGTAGTACGCACTGATGATGGACAATAGATAGATATAACATTTTCTAGATATTGACAATTAAGCACTTTAACATAAACAATTTCAATACCTGGGTTACTTAAACTAATAGGACATAACTGAGCTTTTAAAGACTTGTGAGTAATAATTGCTACGCCTCCATAAGAGTCCTCTCTATCCTTTCTAAATACATTATAATCTCTTAAATTAATCCTAATGTTGGCATTAAGCCAAGTTTCACAAACTATAGCTATATGTACTTTTTCTTGCATAAGTAATGTATCAAAACAATGTAATTTATCTTTCAAACTCTGACTATTCCATTGAAATATGTTGATAAATTGGTTATTATCAAAGCTAGCCATCGAAGAAACCAAATAATAAACGTAAAATACTGCCCTCCGATATAAACTCACTTATAAACGACTTACACTCATCATAAATTACCTTTAAAGCAGATACAAACTTCTCTTCAAGTTTACTTTGTGACCAAACTATTTCCTTAATTTTTCTATAGATATTCGACAATATTTTCTTGTATTTTGATTGCCTACGTTTATCTTCTTCAATTTCTACTACTTGTTGCGATTCTCGGCATGATTCTTGGCTAATATCTTGTTCCATACCATTTTCAGATACTTGCCGGCATTTTTTCTGTTGTGTTTGTTGTGACATGTGTGAATGTTGTGATTGTGACACTTGTGACAGTTGTGTTAACCCTTGTGTTATCCTATGTTTCTTCGCTCTTTGTCGTTGGACTTGTTTACGGGATACGAGTTCGTCATCTTCATTGTCAAAGTTAGTTTCATCGAACGATACACATACGATCTCGCCGCTCGCTTTATCCTTTTCAGAGGTATACTATTGCAGAATCTGTCGACTGGACGTCTTGCTTAGTTCTTAAGGTAGTTTGCTTACTAATATATATTTCCAAAGCCTTCCTATATGGTACATTTTCTTGACTCATTATATCTCGTATGGATTTTTCTTTGATGAAAGATGGGCACGACTTCTCCAGTGCCATATGTGGTCCTTTACAATTTAAGCAAATGTTTTCCAATCGGGCAAAACTTTTTGATGTGGCCATACTTCCAACATAATGAGCATTGTGTGACTGGGAAAATGTAACGTTCTACCTTGAACCTGCATCCATAGGCGTACAAATAAGGTGGCAGCGATGCACTATCAAAACAAACGCGAACGGTTTCGCTTTCTATCCACTTATATTCTTGACTCAAACGTCTTAATCTTTTAACTGATATGATTTTACTAGAGCTTTCTAGGACTTCCAATATTTCCTCCTCACTTAACTCGAGATCCACTCCTTTAATAATGCCATAAGTTAAATTCAATTGGTTAACGATTTGTGCTCGAATTTCCATACTTAGAATCTTCTTGCATTTTAATAGTTTTTCTGCTTGTTCTATATTAGAAAAATGTACGAATACTTTGTATGGGCTCTTGTAATATAATTTAAGAATATTGGTAATCTTTTCATCATGTAACAGTCTCGCCAACGACATTTGTTTAGGTAAAATAGTCAAGGATGTTAAGCATACTTTAATAGTTTCTTCTATATTCTCAAAATCATCTTCCTTGTTTCTTCGCTTTTTCACTGGTCGTTTATGCGTCACAGTAGTAAATCCCTCCTCATCCTTATCTTCATTTTCGCTATGATCAATATCTTTCCTTTTCTCCGCTAAATGCCTCATATCAATTTCGTTCTTTTCATTTTTGTTTAATACTTCTAGCAATCGTTCACAGTTACTAATAATCTCTGAATCGCTTTTATCTGTTAAGTCTTCATCAAAGCTATTTCCATCCATATTGCACGAAAACAAACGACGCGCGAACGCGCGTCGGTAATCGGCTTGTAGAACCCAACAAAACCGCAATAAAACGTGCTCCACTTGTATATTACAAACGATTTATACAACCCGCAATGTTTAATAATTATTATTATGTCCAACACGAATTTAAAATAACAAAATAAAATAATTTTATATTTTGTTAAACTTTCCCGCGTCGACCATAGACAACGAATGTGCGCACTTTGTCTCTTTTGCTCTTACACTAAGGGAACGACAGCCACGCCGCCAAGCGGCAATTTGGGTCCCAGAAAGTTTGTCTTCAGAGGGGTCTTTATAAGAAATGCGCCTCTATGTAAATATCTGAGCTCTTTGCCTTGGGGTAGCCCTATGTCGAGCAGTAGTCGTCTAGAGGCTGATCGCAGCACCACCCATATAGGCGTCAGTAAAAGTATCCACTGCCACACCAGCCTTTTAATTTATCTCACATACATACATACATAGTCTCACGCCTTTATCCCCGAAGGGGTAGGCAGAGGTATATTGCTACATTCACTTTTCGCCAGATTTATTTTAGTCCCACGTAATAGGTGGCGAGCTTATTGCCGTACCGGGCACATTACCAGACCCCGTGCTGCTACTCTAAATTTCCTAACGGAAAAACCCAGTAACACTTTGCCCGACCCGGGGATCGAACCCGAGACCTCCCAATCCCACACGCACGTTTATGCCGCGAGATCAACGAGGAGGATTAATATATCTCCACACACAAAAATCACACTATAATATCGCTCTATTGCGACGTGAAAGAAGGACCAACAAACAGACACATATTCGCATTTATAATATTGGTATAGGGGTGCATAGGGTTCCCACCAAGAACTTAGGGTCCCAAGCCAACCTCACCTGCAAGTGGTGCACCTGCCGATCAACGGACGAGGCTCTGGCAAACCAAATATCCCGATAAGCGGCAATAGGCTCGCCACCTATTACGTGGGATCAAAACACTTGCGAAAAGTGGGCGTTTAATATGCCTCTGCCTACCCCTTCGGGGAAACAGGCGCGAGTCTATGTATGTATGTAATATTGGTATATTATGTAGATACCTAACTCTTTGTCAAGAGATAAACGTGATATAATTTTAATTTGTCTAATAGCCCGTATTTAGTTAATGAGGAGCTCGTTTAGAATAATTTTACATACAGATATGTTTTACGCTATTTCCACATTAATTTAATACAACCATTAAAACTAAATTTCGCTTTAAATAAAACGTATCAAAATATATTCGTAATGCCAAAAATACAACATGGCAGAGCAGGTATGTTAATTTAATACACGTTTAATTATAATAATTAACGAAAATTTTAATATAAATCGTGACAAATTCATTAATGTGAAATTATTTGTATGTTGATTGGCATTGCAAGATATTCGATAAAGAATTCATCGGGTTAATAAAAAATGTTTTAATGCAGTATATTAATTTTTTAATTTGTAGTTATCTGTTTTGAATAATGCATTTTTTTGGTAATAGTGTCATATTAGTGCCTCTGATTGTATTTTACGACGGATTTCAACAGTTTCATGTCAATAATAGATCGATATAATTAGCCTCGTTATTGTTCTGGGTAGCGGCAGAGGTGTGGGTTAGTAGGTAGCGATTAAAGTAACGGTAGTCTACTAGTTTGCTACTATAATGTTGTAAGTTTATGGATTTTGGCGACGGCCTGTATTATACGGGGAATGTATAAGTTGGCCATGAAAATTAACGTATGGTATATTGCTCTATGCGAAAATTAAGTCAAATATAATTTATAATCACGCATATCATAGTTCTAGTTATCAGTAAAGCATATGAGAATATATTAGAAATGCGTATACGAAGGAATGCACACACATGATGTTAATATACATACATACATAAGCTCACGCCTTTTTCCCGTCAGGGTAGGCAGAGACAACAGAACGCCACTTGCTTCTATTCTTACAAACCTCACGCGCTTCCTCTACATTCATTATTATTTTCATACATACTCGCCGGTTACGTTACGTTTTCAAGACGTCCCCAATTTGGTCGACGATGTTTATATATATTTATTTATAGTTTTATTTCGGGTATAAGCTAATAAGTATTGCCATATCTTGCTGTTAACTATAGCTCTCCGTCAGGATAAAAAAAATTTCAATAACATTTTTTTAAGAATACTCGTAAGTCTTGGATCTCGCGCTACTTGCCAACAATATTTAACCGATGTTCACCTGTGATGTACACATGTGTTTTGAGTCTCGAAACAAAAATGTATGATCGGCAACACCAAGTGTTGTTCCGTGTAAGGACTGAATACAAAATCCTCTAAGTAGTGATAAGCAATTAATAAGCATTCGTAAAAGATCGGAAAGTTAACCAACGCTTGCGAACGACAAACTAAGTCTCGCTATAAGCTTTGCAGTAATACAGCTTATACTTCAAAACAGCACTACATTTTGTCCCGACAAGCGACTCCAATACAGGCAAACCCGTGGGTAGAAGCTAGATAATGAATAATAAATATACTAAAGAGCAGGAAATCAGTCTTCTCAAAACTGTCAGTTAACATATCTAATACAAAATGCTGCGTCCAATCTGGTAAGCTTCAAACACATTATGAAGCGTTAGTTTTCGATCGCTTTGATTAAAATATCAAGTTACCTACACGCCTGCGGGATTATACGCGATCATAGCATTACCATAGATTTTGTGATACGGCAGGCTAGTGTTGGGAACTGATGAACTAAATTATCGATAGATTTGTCGATAGTTTTGTGTTGAGTGGTAAGAGTGCAGTGTAACATAAGTTTGACTTTTAGCTTGCTTTAGGGTAGGAGTCGAGTAAAATTAGTAGTATGCCTATGTTGCTTATACCCAATTCCAAAAGTATATTTCTTATGTCGAATTTCAGAAAGATAAAGCTAAGTATGTTTTTAGTAGAAAATTTAATATGGTCTTTTCTAACAGTTCTAGAAGCATAAATTTTACTGCCAACAATACTTACTATAGTAATAAAACACCCGTAACAGTAAACTATATTTGTTTAAGAGTAAATCATAGTTTTCAATGCATTTCGTGGGCGTAGCTTCTGTAAATAAATAATCACTTTCGCCTTTTGCAGTTAACTGGCTACTTGCCTCCGGCGATTCTCATTGCCCTGCCCCCATATATCATCGTAGTTTAAAATATCGGCTGTTTAACTTGTTTGAATAAGAGTTTTGATGTTCTCATTTTTCATTTTCTGGTCTGTATATTTATCAATGGTGAGTTCTCATAATCATTCTTACGATATCCTCGTTGCATCCAAGACGTTTTGGTGCACAAATTTGCTTTTTCGCCTAACCTAAATGTTCATTTGGTTAGTCAATTATTTAACTTGAATAAATTACCTCGTTTTTTTTACGATCTCATTCTAATACCAAGTGGCTAAAAGAAAAATGAAATAATTAACATCGATATTTTTACCACCATGTCCCATCACTAGAGCTTAAGCGCCATGTCAAAACATACGCATGTATCTTGATCTACTTAGCCAGTGAGTTTTGTCCGAGCACCGGCAGTAAATCCTTAATTACGTCGTAAATATCGATAAACGAATGTATAAGTAATTGAAATGTTACCATCACTATTTTATGGTGCAAGTTTTCTATTAGTGTGTGGAGAAACTTATAAGGTTGTATATCATGGAGAAAATCGACTTCTGCTTTTAAGGTACGGGTCAGAAAGTATGGTGGGACATATTATCGATGTTTGAAAGGATTTAAGGGGTTGTCTTGGTTTGCTTATATTCTCATGAAAATATTTAAGAGTGTTTTTAATACATATACGTGCTGTTTAATATGCAAATATGTTGTCTAATAAATAAAATGCCTGCATGAGGTAGTTTCATTTTCGAGGTGAAGCGCACTTGCCACCGTGTTGTTTAAAGATGGGTGGCCGGCCAAAGAAAATAAAACCTTCATGCCTAGAAAAGTAAGAGAATCTCAGCCGTCGTGCAGTTTTATGAAATTATTCAATCATATCTTAACATTCAAAGATCTTTATGGCAGCTGTGACCGGTTAGAGCGATAGCCTAGTGAAGATACCAACAGACTGCCATGCAGAGGGTATCGGGTTCGAATCCACGGCGCGCACCACTGACTTATTGATTATGAATATGAATTATGTGCGTATTGAATTTTTAATTATCGTTTGCCGCGTGCTTCAGAGAGCACGTTAATCCGTCGGTCCCGGTTGTTATGAAGATCTTTGACAGTCGTTATAGGGCGTCAGTAACATCTAAACTAAATAAACTGACACTAGTCTAAACCATGGAATATCGCTATCCCTTCGGGTTGTGGAGGTCAGACAGGCAGTCGCTCTGTGGAAAAGCTAATATTCAGCCAAATCCGGTTAGACTAGAAAGCGGACCCCGGGTTGAAACTGGGATAACGCTAGGAGGATGATGACGTATCATTTACTTTAAAACCGTATTCCTATTTTGCCTTAGATTTTGCTCTGACAACATTTTGAAAAAAAAAATCGTTCGGGATAACGATAATAAAAGTACTAGCAGCAAAAAAATCTGTCTCATTCCTTGTTATCCTATTCAGTCAGGTACAGTCGAACAACTCCTCGCTAGACCACCATAAGGGCATGAATCGCTCAGCAAGACATCGTCGCTTCCAGTGCTACTTTACACGCACATTGACACTCGTATACAAAACATGTTTCTAATGTGCCTCGACTCTATGAGTGAGCCAAGGGATTTTTTTTCAAACTGGTTCAGCGCCGACTTGTATGATTGTACCATCTCTATTAATTAGCCCCAACATATGTAGGTATAAGTTAACCCTTATTAAGCGTAAGCTCATTAATATAAAACTAGTCCGTTTAGAGCAGCGCCGTGCGTGACGTCACAGTGACGTATGATTGATGACGTAACGTACACTCGGCGCCAGATTTAGTGGCGCAGCGCTAATGTTTATTTTGTTTGGAGGGGGTATCTGTTTTTAGGGTTCCGTAGCCAAAAATTGCAAAAAACGAAATCCTTATAAATTCGCCATGTTTATCTGTTTGTCCGTCCTTATGTAACAGCCATTTTCCTCCGTAACTATTGTACGTAGGGCACAGCACAGAACTACCCATTTTCAATTTCTGTGGCTCTTTTAAATTATCTAATATTTGGTGGCATGCCAAGCGATTACCGTTTTGAAGTTTTTTTTTATATAGACTCACGCCTTTATCCCTAAATGTGTAGGCAGATGTGTAATACTACACCAGCATTTCGCTATTTAATGAATTTTAGGTCCCACGTAATAGGGGGTGGTCTTTACATATGTATAAGTTACCCCTTATTAAGCGTAAGCTCATTAATATAAAACTTGTCCATTTAACTGCGCCGTGTGTGACGTCACTGTGACGTATGATTGATGACGTTGCGTACACTCGGCGCCAGATTTAGTGGCGCAGCGCTAATGTTTACTTTGTTTGGAGGGGGTACCAGTTTTTAAGTTTCCGTACATCATACAAAGATTCCGTAGCCAAAAATTACAAAAAACGGAATCCTTATAAATTCGCCATGTCTATCTGTCCGTCCGTCCTTATGTTACAGCCATTTTCCTCCGTAACTAATGTATGTAGGGCACAGCCATCGATATACATATATGTACTAAGTATGTCAATGGGCACAGCACAGAATCACCCATTTTCAATACTGTGACTCTTTTAAATTAGTTAATATTTAGTGGTATTCCAAGCGATTACCGTTTTGAAGATTTTTTTTATATAGACTCACGCCTTTATCCCTAAAGATGTAGGCAGAGGTGTAATACTACACCAGCATTTCGCTATTTTATGAATTTTGGGTCCCACGTAATAGGGGGTGGTCTTAACATAAAGTTACCCCTTATTAAGCGTATACTCATTAACATAAAACTTGTCCGTTTAACTGCGCCGTGTGTGACGTCACAGTGACGTATGATTGATGACGTAACGTACACTCGGCGCCAGATTTAGTGACGCAGCGCTAATGTTTACTTTGTTTTGAATCTTCCTATTTTTGTTTGCAGAGTACAGAATTTTTGTCTGTTCTAAATTATGTAATGTACGCAGTAGTACCATTTCAAGCTTGCCGTTCATAATAGGTCGACAAATTTAAGCAACGCTTGCACAGGTCACCACTTGGATGGGTGACCGCGTGTGTCATTTACATCTGAGCGCTATCGTGCTTCGGAGGGCACGTAAAGCTGTCGGTCCTGGTTCTTGTCTTAGGACAATAGGTTAGGCCATGTCGGAGGACTTCAGGTGGCCTGAACATTCCGACACAAACATCAAAAGAAAGGAAGCAGTTGTCCGGTTGTTATTTCATGTATAATTAAGAGACCAGAAATCTATACGATGCGTCAAGCATTTTTAGCTCACTACAACTTCTTTTATTTTTAATCTCGATTGGCCTTATGCGGCGATAGCCTAGTAGTGTATGTAGCGGACTGCAGAGACGATGGTCTCAGGTTCGATCCTCAGGTATCCCGGGCACACACCTCTGGCTTTTCGAAGTTATGTGTGTATTTAAAATGTTAATTATCGCTCGCTTAGTAATGTGCCCGGTAGATAACAATATAGGCTCGCCTCCTATTGCATTGGGACCTAAACATAACTGGCGAAATGTGGATGAGTAATACACCTCTGCCTACCCCTTTGGGGATAAAAGGCGTGAAGTTATGTTACAACTTCTTGTATTTTTAATCTTGTTTGGCCTTATGTTCTAATAGGATTAATTACGTGGTGTGGTTGACGAAGGCCGTGTGGATGACGGCATAGAATACAAGTGTTACCACCCCCTATCTTCCCGTGGATGTCGTAAGAGGCGACTAAGGGATAACACGATGCAAATACCATTTTTGCGTAGAGACGGAAAACTCGACATCAAACCCTATACGACTGCTTCGTTGGTCTCGCGGCATAAATGTGCGCGTGGGATCGGGAGGTCCCGGGTTCGATTCCTGGGTCGGGCAGTGTTATTGGGTTTTTTCTGTCACGAAATTCTCAGTAGCAGCACGGAGTCTGGAAATGTGCCCGGTACGGCAATAGGCTCGCCCCTTATTACGTGGGACTAAAATATATCTGGCAAAAAGTGGGTGTAGAAATACACCTTTGCCTACCCCTTCGGGGATAAAAGGCGAGAAGTTATGTTATGCCTTATATTCTAATAGGATTAATTAGGTACTTAAAATGAGAGCACAACGAAGCCTCCTAAATTCTAATAATTGCAATACAAACCTACTTTTGCCAAGTTAAATACATTATTTGTGCGTCATTAGCAAGTCGAATCGAGTTTTACACTAATATTCAATTTTAAGTGCAGCTGTGTCCTAATTTGCACACACATTCGCAAAACGTGTACACTCATGAAATCTAATTTCCAGTGTAAAATGGTCTAAGAGCGTAAGGCAAGGCTATACAACAGAGGTCCAGCTTACAGTAGACATTTGCCATTTACAAATTGCCAGTCTAAGCTGGTCTCTGCTTGTAAGACAAATCCAAGAGTTGGAAGGCCTGCTTATACTGGACATTACCTCATGTATATGTACTGGGTACATTACATACATATGTAAGTCAGATTAGCATTAATTATGCACGGATTTTAATTCGTAGCAGTGGAAACCAACGTGGAAATCTAAAATAACGATAGGATTGAATTCGACTGTAAAGTGTCATGACACTTTATAATCTATTATCTTATTTTTACGCTCTATTTATATATTGTGTTTATATCCTTGAGCGCTCCTCGATAAATGGGCTATCCAATACAAAAAATATTATGTACATCGGACTAGTAGTTCCTGCGATTAGCTCGTTCAACCAAACAAACAAACTCTTCAGCTTTATATGTTATAGTTTTAGATTAGATTTTTAATGTATGATTTCAAATTTAGACTACAATACACATAACAAAATATCTAATAATATTTAAACTCTCCACGCTCCGAATCCAAAATTCAAGCACACCGGACTAATCCCCACTAAATATTATAATTCAATTGTGATATTATAATTGGGTGGGCTCAATTCGGTTTTATCTCTGAGAACCTTGGCCTGAACTACGCTCAGATTACTTTGTAGATGTTGTGTCTGTAATGAAGGGATATCTTTGAATCAATTAAGTTTGAGAGAACAAAAATATAGGGTTAGGTACAAGGGCGTTGAGGTGTGTAGGTTTGCTTCTACAGTTGAATATTATAGATATAGGTATACATAGAGTATTTTTTACTTCTCCTTTAGAGGATAACATCCTCAAAGGTGTAGGCAAAGGTATCAAATATCTTCGTTTCGAGTTGCCGATATTTTGGCACCGTTGCAAGTGCCATGTTCACAGATGTGCTGAGACCATAAATGAATATGGCTCTTGCAAAGGCATGTGTTATGAAAGCTTTAGTTGCAATAGAGTTATCAAAGCGTAGATATCTCAGAGATATGTCATCATTGCGTATCATCCTAATGTAAATAGCAAGACTCCCCCAAGACAACGATAGCCTAGTGGGGAGACACTAAATATCTTTAAAAAGCAATAAATCGCGATAGAATCCGTAAACCGTAGTTCAATCTCAATGTGGTATAGTCACGTTAACCCAAGAAAATAATATATTCATATTATTTTGCCAGCGTTCTTTCAGATCTTCTGTTATTGTCATCGACAACTTAGTTCTTCTAGGCTCGAGTTGGCCCATAACTTTAAACGACTTATATTTTTCAAACTACCCACAAGTAATACAACGGATGCTATTTATCCTTTCCATAATACTTCCTGTTACAAAATATCTTCCAAATCAATAGAAAACTCTACAATATTACTCACTCTATTTCTATAAGTTGTTTGATATGAATCATTATTACCTGAACATTATTTCGGATTAAATTGGACCCCATTTACGTCCTTCATTCATAGTGATCTGATCTTATCATACCTTGGAGTACTTGTTAGAAGATTATCTCTCCTATAGATTCTGATATGGGGATTTATATGGCGTAGAGGAAATTGGACGGCAGTAAACACATTGATGTAAAAAAGAAAGATATGAAGTCCAGTTTCTTACAAGTGGTGGATTAAAATGTAATCGTAAAATTAAAAGGGGCCAATTTCTAATTTGGAGTGGATTGGTTAATGTGGTAAAGCAATGTTAATAAAAAAAATGGTGATGGCAACCGAAATAGCGTAGTAATTTAAGGGTATTCATCCTCCTTCTAGCGCCACCGCAGTTGCGTCCAAGTCTTTGAGCCCGGTGTCCGCGTTTAGTCTAAATAAATGTGACAGAATATGAAGCTAAGTAGGCAATTTTTTTTGGTGGTTACGAATTTTTACACTTATTTTGATTACCAACACGTGTTGACAACATAAAAATTGTCAATAACTATGTACGGAGTACAGTGAATTTTGTACGTTTGCACTAAAAGGCGCGCGCGCACAGTCAGCATTTACGCACATAATGACTGACTGCAAGATTTCTTATAACATTGTTAACTATTATCTTAATATATAAAATCCTTGCGTTACTGACTGACTGACAGACATGCTACAGCCGAAACTATTGGGCGCAGGAAGCTGAAATTTGGCATGTATGTTTCTTGGGGACCGTAGGGGTGCACTAAGAAGGGATTTCCCGAAATTCCCACGGGATCGGCCAAAACGGGTAAATTTAAAAAAAATGCAGGCGTAGCTGCTGGCGTCCTCTAGTTCTTCATATTACAATAGGCCGTCATACGCGCCGCGTGTTTCATCCATTATCATTCATTGGGTTCGCGATTGTTTACCATAATAAGCCCTCGCGTTCTCGCACCTTAGTTTTAACTATTAGTTTAGTTAACTAGTTAATATACTTTATTTCGTAATAAATTTAGTGTATTTTTATTTTATAATTATTTTGTCGAGACACCTCGTACAAATTATTTGGGGGAAACTTAGATTTAATATTTTCATAGAGCAACAGTAATTTGAGCTTTCAATCTAGGCTGGAGTCAGAATATTTACTCGCAACAGCCGAAACCGGCTGCGTGCTTTCCGAGGCACGAAGCAAAGGGACTTTTTATCGACAGACACCCATCTATAAATCAAACGGTGATAAACGAACTTAACTTTGTGATTCACAATTTTTTGTTAGTGGGCTGTGTGCTTTGTGGCGATTTAACGGATGTTTGTAAAATCTCTTGCTAAAAATATGTAGGTATACATAAATAAGCTTTATTGAGATTAAAAACAGCATAAAATGCAGCGATAACCCAGTGGTGTACGTAACGGACTGCCGAGACGATACTCTCAGGTTCAATTCCCAATTAGCCCGCGCACACACCTCTGACTTTTCGAAGTTATATGTGTATTGAAAATATGAATTATCGCTCGCTTAACAATGTGCCCGGTAGATGGCAATAGGCTCGCCCCCTATTACATTGGGACCAAAACATAACTGACGAAGTGTGGGTGTATAATACACCTCTGCCTACCCCTGCGGGGATAAAAGGCGTGAAGTTAAGTTTATGTGTTTAAAAACAGCATCAATTTAAACAGAAATATTATCTTCGTCAGCTAAATTATTTCTCAACTGAAACACGATCACAAACTGCCACAACTCCATAACTGAAATAAAAATGGACGACCGATATTCCTTTTAATATCTATTTGTAGCATCGACAAGGCTTTTAGTAGATTACTATATTTCATTTAGCTTTTTATCCATATGAAGTTTTAAATAACTGGATAATTTTTCACTGGATGTAATGCGTTACTGTAAATAGCCAAGTAAAGCATTACTTGCAAGAAAACCTTTTACATTCTGTTGTACTATGGTGATAAACAAACAAAATGTGTCCCATATTTTTTGTCTTTTCCCAAAATTCTTTAAGAGAAAAATGAAAAATGATGCACTCACGCCAAGAGTCTTAAAAGCCCGATATCTCTACTAAACAAAGACCAATATGCTCCTTACATTCTCAAGAAATATTTACCCACAAATATTGATTCTGCGGTATACTTATCTTGCAAGTAAGTGTACCCGTTTTCCTGCTAACAGAAATATTATAGCAAAAACGCATTAGTTCACTAAAGCTTGGGGTTAAGAATTAATGATATGTCAGGAAAGGCTTTTTGTTCCAATTTGTATAAGACGGGATGTTTGACTTCACCCTGTAGACGGTTTTCTTAGAAAGTTGAACATTCATAGATTAGTTTTGAAGGGAAATAACTAGTCTTTTTAATGTATGGGCTACTTCGAGCGTTAGACTAGATTTAGACCTAGAATAATGTAGACCTAGTAGTAGTTTTATTAAAAAACTAGAGGACGCCAGCAGCTACGCCTGCAATTTTTTAAATATACCAGTTTTGGACGATCCCGTGGGAATTTCGGGAAATCCCTTCTTAGTGCACCCCTATTGTCCCCAAGGAACATATATGCCAAATTTTAGCTTCCTGTGCCTAATAGTTTCGGCTGTAGCGTGTCTGTCAGTCAGTCAGTAACGCAAGGATTTTATATATTAAGATAATAAAAGAAAAACGGTTGATCGACGTCTCACATGACATGGAAGGCTGGTTTATTCGTTGCTCAAAGAATCAGCATTGCCATCCAGCGTGGCAATGCTGCCAGCCTTCTGGGCACGTTACCCGATGACATTGATGCGGAGGCATTTCACGACGCCTAAACCATGTAAATATTTTCAATTTTAAAGTATTTTTATCGTTTTTAGGGTTCCGTACCTCACAAGGTAAAAAAAGGAACCCTTATAAGATCACTTTCTTGTCCGTCTGTCTGTCTGTCGGTCTGTCTGTCTGTCTGTCTGTCTGTCTGTCTGTCCGTGTGTCACCACCGATTTTCTCAGGAACGGGTGGACTTAGCAAATTGAAATTTATACCAGATACTGGGGTCTATGGTTCCTATTAGGTGTGTAAAAATCAGGGTCCTGGGTCGACCCGATAAAAAGATATGGTCAAAATTAGGTTTTTGCGAAAACTGGTAAGTACCAAAATTAACCTTAATTTTCAACTTTTTTTAATTTTCGGAATTTTTCCTTTACTTGTGCTGTAAGACCTTGGTTTTAACAAAATTTGACAATTCTAGGTCAACCGTAAGTACCCTATAGGTTTTGGGTCGAAAACCTATATGGTAGTTCCCGTTGAACTAGAATCACGAAATTTGACCAAAAGCAGGGTCTTACAGCACAAATAAAGGAAAAATTCTGAAAATTTTAAAAAGTTGAATATTAAGGTTAATTTTCGTACTTGTTAAAGCGCCCCTAACGGAGAGAAGCGATCGATAGAGACCGCTAGGGGGCGCATTTAGAAAATGTATGGAAATTGTTCCTGTCGTCTAGGCTATCGTCCACCGTGACGATTGAGTGCAAACTGGTACTAGACCCTCAGATTTAGAAGACTAGCGTAATTAGCACCAACCTCAAATAAGGTAAAATGCGTACGGAACCCTCGGTGCGCGAGTCAGACTCGCACTTGCCCGATTTTTTTGTACATATACTTAGAAAAAAATAGGTGTTTTTTTACTCAATTTTCTTTATTTTCTAGGCAATCAAAAGTGATGCTATTGTCTAACGGAGAAATGCAAGTACAAAAATATAATACACTCTGCATCCTAAACAACTGAAAACAGATCGTTCCAAAGCACATACAACTAAACATCTTCGGGAAATTCTATTAAAAGCTAACCAAGCGAAAAACACCTTAAAACAATCCCATTAAAGTCTATTATAGCATGAGTAAGTTGGCAACATATTACACCGTGGTGGAACATATGTAAAAAGTGTAAGCGATGTTTAGTTAACGTTTGCACATAACGACTGGCTCGTCCCGAGGCCCCAAGCAATTTTCGTCGGAATTTTCTCTCGGGTATTTTAACGTTGCGGTGTGGTGTGATTGAGGAAAAATAGCGGGAGCGGGAGCGATTTTTCGTGAATGTTTTTTTCGCGATAAGATCGCCGCATTAAGGAAATTATGTTAGGTTATCGACAGTAATAATAGTGAGTAAGGGATCGTTGCCTTCGTGTGTGGCTGTGGTGTTTTCATGGTGTAGGGGAATTTCGTTTGAAATTCATGCTTACTCAGTAAATGTGTTTTTTCATGCCTGCGGAAACACAAATGTTAAACTTTAAGGGCCTTATTACAAAACATGGTTTAAAAATAATACTAAGTTTAGACCTTAATGGAGAATTTTTAAAAAGATATTTTGAGGCAGATAGTTACTGATTTTTATTCGAAATTTGTTCCAAAGAATTTTAGTAACAATAGTTTTAGAAAAATGTGTTTATAGTGCACGTAAAATCAATTTTAAGCAAGTAAGCTAAGGGCTAAACGTCGATTTATATTTAGTCCATGTTTTGTAATAAGGCGGTAGTATTTTAGGCTATTCTGAAGTAATAGTATTTTTAGTTAAGGAAGGGCTTTATCCAAATTGGCTAGAGTAATTTGGCACAAAATATTATGCCTAAGTTAGCTAGTTTGTTGTGTTTCTGTTGAAAATAATATTTTAGACACTGAAGGTTTTAGTATGCCTCACTATTATTGCTTATAGGAAATATTTTCCAAGGGCAAGATAACATTTAATTTATACCCTGAGATTAGTTAGTTAAATACTTACATTGAAATTCTGCTCTATGGCTAGGTGAAAACGTTGAGCCGTTAGATCCATCTGTCATGAAGATCTTTGACAGTTATTACGGGCTAGAACCCTTGGCTATACCAATGAATACAGATTTACATAGAAGCGCAGTTCTTAAGGATTTCGTGTGCCGATTCCAAGTGGAGACTGTCTCCAGTTTAATTCGTATTTGGCGCCGTTGGCGGCGCTGGTGCCGTTCTCAGTCTCTCTTGCTCTCGTAGTTAAGATACACAGGAGGAACGTTCATCTCTCTCGCTCTCGTAGAGACAGCTGTCACAGCGCGACTGGCACGCTGCCAAGCGGCAATTTGGGTCACAGAAAGTTTGTCTTCAGAGCGTCCATAGGAAATGCGCCTCTATGTATATATCTGAGCTCTTTGGCTATACTGTCACTGGTCTTAACTATGGCTTGCGGAGGTCAGAGTTTCTGTGTCGAAAACCTAATATTCTATCCAAATTTTCGTTACTAATTGGCTTTATTTAATGAAAAATTAAATAAATTTATTTTGAATCCACACAACAAGTTACATACATGAAAAAAAATATACCGAACAGTAATAAAAACAAAAAAATAAATAAAAAAAATACATAACAATTACAACAGAGTAAACATTAATAAAAAAAAGAATAACATACTTATACAGACAGGAGAAGAAAAAAGTTGTTCAAGATCAGGTGAGTGTGGTCAAAGAAGGACATAATTCGGCATGTGGCAGGCGCATACCTGGCCCCCCGTGGGATCTTCACCTTGTCGTGGTGGGGGGCTTAGTAACCGTGGATTGGTAACCCGCGGTGAAGCTAAGAGGGATCCAGGAGGGGACGCTCCGCGTGGGCTTGACGGAGGCCTGCGCAGGATACGTCCAAAGGGGCGCGTGCAAGGGACAGTTCTTTGGTCCCTCGCAGTCGGATGCGGTCGCGGGAGGAGAGGCGTGTCGGTGTTGCGTTGCCGCGCGCCCTATCTCCCGCGACCAAATGGAGGCGCACCATCGTTGCGTCGCGGTGGGGCCGCAGAGGAAGAGGAGATGCGGTGTTGCGTTGCTGTCCTCCCTATCCTCTGCGGCCGCTGAGTGTTTTGGCGGCGAAGCCCAACACCTTCATCCGCCGCCAAGGGGGTTTTGTTCGGGGCCCGCCTGGCCATCTGGCGGGCCAATACCCGTCGGGGGGTAGCGAGGAATGCTTCAGCGATACCCGACCCTCCGACATACGGGTACGTGAGGAATACGGGTTGGTTTTTAGTCAGTAAGAGTCTGACAGTCCCATTCGCCCTTCCCCCAGGCGGAGGGACTCCATGAGGATTTTCCAACCCGACACCAAAAAATAAAAAATAAAAAAGGCGCATACCTGGCTCTGATTTTCAATTAATATTTCTAACTTTGCATGCAATATTTGTGCATTTATAATACGTAAATATCCCACAATATCCAAGATTTTGCTCTCAACACGATCCCTCAGCATTAAAGAGCCTGTACGTAAGTGCACACATTAATTGTGGCAGACACTTAATTGCGGGGGTGTATCGTGTGACAAGCCACGTGAATTACGCACGTAATCTATTTCTAACGTATCAATGCTAATGCGGCGATTATGCGTAACGGCTGAGCTTTTTTTTGGATTAGCATGTTAAAATGTGGTGAGGGATTTAGAATATAAAATGTCACTAGACGTTATCATTCTGTGGATGTTGAGAGAAGTGACTAAGGAAAAAATACTAACTAATACGACTGCCTCGTTGGTCTCGCGGCATAAATGTGCGCGTCTCGGTTTCGATCACCGGGTCGGGCAAAGTGTTAATGGGTTATATACCCTTAGGAATTCTCAGTAGCAGCTCGGAGTCTGGGAATGTGTCCGGTACGGCAATAGGCTCGGCCCCTATTACGTGGGACTAAAATAAATCTGGCGAAAAGTGGGTGTAGCAATATACCTCTGCCTACCTCCTCGGGGATATAGGCGTGAGACTATGTATGTAATACGAAGCTAATAGTATCTTTGGGGCAATATGGAAATCTTATACCAACCAGTCTGGACAGCGTGGTATAGTAGGCCAATGCCTAGCCCCGGACCATAAAAGGCTGTATCATGATATCGAAAAACATGTAGCATTGCAAATATGTAAACGAAGGTATAAGTGACGGAATTCACCCACCTACAAAGTTTCATGATAAACCGTATAGAAACGTCAAACGTCCGAGTCTTCGATGCATAGGATTGCCAGCCATTGTGTAGATTCAGTGCTCATAATTACGTTTTCCAGGTATATATATATATATATATATATATATATTTAAATCGCGGAGGACTTCTTGCGTCATTTCAAAGTCGAACCTTATGGCGTCCACCACTGTCAATGAGATTTCAATTGTTAATTGTGCAAATATAGGTACACTTTAGTCATGTGAATTCAATTATCAACAAGAAATTTTGATTAAACACGAAATGAAGATATTCAATTTCAAATAATTCTCGCTGGTTTCTGGCGTCCGTTCATGATGGAAATAATGTGACGCACTGTATATTTCTGAATATGTTCTATGTGTATTTCAGATTATCCTACATCCATCTAAATTTAAGTTTATATCGGATCCGTATATTTTCCTGTATTTAATATAAGCATTCCATTAATTAAATGACTTCCTACTACATTAGAGGTTATATTGATACCGAATATTTATTCGGTATATAGTCCATATATTGTGTTGAGAATGCTGCTTCCTCCTAAACTGATATATTTATCGATACCGTAACCTCTCGTGTTCCAGCCGTCATGACCGTTTCGAATGGTACCTACCATTAGTTGCCATATTTGATCTCACAACTATATACTGAAGAACTGTTGCTCAAGTTGTTGTTCTTTTTACATGTAATGTTTTTGTTGAAATCTAACTTCTTTTTGGTAGTGATGGTCTTTGTGAAACATCTCTCCTCATGGGGTATTATTCTACCCTGCACCCACCGTGACCACCATCCGTGAAGCTCCATCCATACCCCATCCGTGCCCCCAACAGTGCCCACACCCGTGAACCCCCACCCATGCCCTCACCCGTAAACCCCAACCCGTGCCCTCACCAGTGAACCACCACCCATGGCCTCACCCGTGTACCCCCACCCTTGACCTCATCCGTGAACCCCTACCCTTGCCCTCATCCGTGAACCCCTACCCGTGCCTACGCCCGTGAACAAATGAGTTCGCACCTGCATCCCCACTTATGTACTCCACCCGTGAACTCCCCCGTGCCCTCACCAGTGAACCCCCACCCTTGTCCTCACCCATAAACCCCCACCCGTGTCCTCACCTGTGAACCCCAACCTATGCCCTCCACCCGTGAAACCCCACCCCCCGGGCCGCGACTTATGCACCTCCACCCGTGCTCCTCGCCGGTCCCTTCCCGGTGCCTGCCCGTTCCCTACCCTGATCCTACCCTACGAGTACTTCTAGATAGCCAAAAATATTTGAATCTAGTAGGGACATAAACTGAATTCCGAATTCTAAACCGCAAAGTTATCTTGGTGGAGTAATTAATACCTAATCCACGTACTACAAAGGTTCACAAACTTATTTATTAGATTCTAAAATATGAAAACTAGACCAAAATTAAAAAGGTACATTTGTTTGAATTTTTCCTAAAGGGTTAAGGATTTTTTATTTTTTTAGGCTTAATGATAATGATCATCAAAATTACAAGATGTACCTATGTCTGCTAGAAATACCTTAGAATTTTATGAAGACCGTTGAGTGAGTGTGACGATCAATAATTTTAAAGTACTAGTTCGATTTGGATGAAACTCTGTAATATATTTTTTATCCCTTCTATTCGAAAAGTGTCGCTTTGTTCCTCTTTTAGTTGGAGCAAAATAGCTCTTTTCTGTTAAGCACTTTTTAGCGGGCGGAAAAGTGATTAGAATTTGGAACGTATATCATTCATAGAAATCGAACGTAAATTGTGTAAATAACTGGCTGGTACGTGTTGGCTGCACGGGCGTGACCCGCGCTAACAAAAAAACAGCGCGCGAATTACGACTCTGTTCTCGTAATCAGTAGGTGCGTACATACTTTATTGAATTTTGCAAAAATAATGAGTTCTACGTCTCGACGTAGAACTCATTATTTTGTGAAAGAGGAAAATATAAATTTGTAATTGTTTTAACTTATATTCACACGTCTAATTTTATTAAATATATTCATTAATTACATAACACCGTCTCTTATTTATTTACTCATAGAAAGGGGATGGAAAGTAGAGTATATGACTCGAGAGCAAATTATTTTTTCCTCGGGCAATATATTTTGAACCCCTCGCTGCGCTCAGGATTCTACATTAGAATCCTTCGCTTCGCTCGTGGTTCAAAGTAGCGCCCTCGCCCTAAAAATACCATTTTGCTCCCTTGTCATACAATCTACTATTATTATAAAGATTTTCTCTTGATAATTAAATGTTCAGATGTCTAGCTTTATCCAGAACGAAGTTACAGAGACTTGAAAATGGCCTGAATGGCTTCGGTAAAAGTAAAACTAACGACTGAGCTTTTTTGCTCGACCTTTTTGGGTTCAATGCCGTGCACCCTGATTAAATACGAGCGTTATCCAGGATAAAAAAAGCTTATTACAGTCATAATTGAGTTGGCATTTTTGTTCTAACCATATCGATGTACTACGTACTGCCTGATGTTAAGCAAATATGTTGTCGAGGTTGTAACACACTGACGCAGAAGATACCTGCCTACCTATTAACTCGAGATTAGATAACCTTCTTCTCGCGTCGGTTTCCTCAATGCTGAGGGTCGTGACCACGTCGTGGAAACAGTCTATTGCGGACCACTTCCTGCCATCTATTCCTATCTGCTGCTGAGTGGAGAGCGATCCGCACGACTCTTAACACCACGGTACGCGATACCGTGGTGTTAAGAGTCGTGCGGATCTGGTCGATCCAACGTACCGGGCTTCTACCTCTCGGTCTTTTTACTTCCACTTTGCCAGTGATTATTAACTTTTCCAAGTTATCACTGTCTTTCCTCGCAATGTGCCTAAAGTACTTTAGAACTCTGCGCAGGCAGATGGTGGAAAGCCTCGTCTGGATCTTGAGCTCCTGTATGATCGATACGTTCGTGCGGTGTGCTGTCCAGGGGATGTCCAGCATCTTCCTCCAGCACCACATCTCGAAAGCATCAGTGCGATCACGGTCATCTTTCTTCAAGTACCATGTGTCTGCGCCATACAAGAATATGGAGAACACCAGAGTGCATACAAGATTGATCTCGGTTTTCAGAGAGATATTCTTGACATATCTTTGATAGCAGTGCCATGGCTCCTTTTGCCATCCCGATCCTTCTTCGCACCTCAGATTCACAAGAACCATTATTACTAATGCTTGAACCCAGGTATATAAAGCTGTTAACCGTCTCTAAATTGAGTGACCCAGTGGGCTCAAGCTTGCCTGTGCGATCTATGACCATGATCTTCGTTTTGAACCTGTTTATAGAGAGACCTAGTTCACTGCTGATGCGCTCCATCCTATCCAGTTAGGTGATCATCTCGGCGTCATCTGACGCTTGCAAGGCGGTGTCGTCTGTATAACGCAAATTACAGATTTTGCGTCCACCAACGATGATGCCTCCCTCCCAGCTATCGGAAGTACGCCTCACTATATATTCACCGTTTATATTGAATAGGATGGGTGAAAGGACGCAGCCATGTCAAACTCCTTTTTCAAAACTGAATGGTTTAGATTTCGTAATGTCTATCCTCACCACACTTTGGTTCTTGTGATATAAAGATTGCAGAAGTGCAATCAAGTGATGAGGTACACCCAGTTCTGATAAGACCCTCCATAGAAAAATTATGTATGTACGGATTTGGTGAACCAATCTACAAGTGGATAAAATCATACTTAAGCTATCGTGACTCTAAGGTTGTATTGAATGGCTTCAAATCATCCACACGCTCCATTACTTCAGGAGTGCCTCAAGGATCACACTTAGGGCCATTATTATTTAATATGTTTATCAATGACCTGCCGGACTGCTTTCACCCCTGCCCTGCTATTCGCATATGACCTTAAAATCTTTAAGCCTGCAGAGTCACTTAATGAGGCCCTACTTCTTCAGAAAGATCTGGATTCGTTGTCTATATGGTGTCATAACAATGGTATGCAATTGAATCCAAATAAATGTCAGTTTATGAAGTTTACTCGTGAGATTGACCAAATAACATCAAAATACTCGATCAACGGCGTAGAATTAAATGAATGTGATTGTGTTAGAGATTTAGGCGTTTTGTTAGACAAAAAGTTAACCTTTGTACCTCATTTGGAAATGATCATTAGGAAAGCATCTAGATCTCTGGGCTATATTGTAAGAAATGGAAAGGATTTTCGCAAGCCTCATACAACATTTTTGTTATACAATAGTTTTGTGAGAAGTCATTTAGAATACTGTAGTGTAGTTTGGCGACCGCATTATGCCGTTCATATTTTCAGGCTAGAAAGAATTCAAAAAAGATTTCTGTGGCACTTGTCGCCCCCGCGTTTCCCAAGAATGGTTTCTTATCAAGATAAACTTAAAAAATACAGAATGGAAACTTGATGAAAAATTGACTGTACACAACTCCTTCATAGAATAAATTTTAGACTGCCATACAAATATCCTAGAGTATACTTCAGTCTCCTTTATCCGCCACCCAGAAAAACTGTTTCAGGTTCTACCTCTCCTGTCCCTCGCATGTGCAAGCTACTTAACCTCTGCAATCACGGTGTTGATATATTTGCTGATTCTCTTACTAAATATCGCAAAACTATAAAATGTAATACTTTCTTATAAATGTATTTCTGTATGCTTGGCGAATTTTTGTATCAGGAAAAGGTATGCTATGTAAAAAAAAAAACTGAACTGTAATTCGTACTTTTTTAACTTGTTATTAGTAATACTTACTTATGTTTGTTATTGTAAGTGGAAGTGGTGTTTGCTTATAATTGGATGTAACTGTTACTCTAGATCGTAAGATGTTTATAATATTTGCTTGTATGACTGTTACAATTGTTAGCAAACCTAAATAAATAAAAATAGACAGTCCCAGTTGACACAGTCAAATGCCTTACTATAGTCGACGAAGCACATTATGACAGGTGTGTCGAACTCGTAGCATTTTTCCACTATTTGCCTGACGTTTAATATTTGTACACGCGTGCCTTTTCCCTTGACAAAACCGGCCTGTTCTTGCGGGATCTGCCAGTCAAGATAATACCGGACCCGGTTGTTTATGATGTCTAACAGGACTTTGCTTGCGTGACAAATTAAAGCGAGTGTGCGATAATTGTCACATTTTTTGGTCGAACCTTTTTTATGGGCCTTGGGCCACTTGCCGTTCCACTATACGTGGTTGCAGATGTTGTGCAGTGTGTCAACACCTTTTTCACCCAGAGCCTTCAACACTTTAGCTGTAATTTGATCCAGACCTGGCGCTTTGTTAGTTTTTGTGCAATTTAGCCCATATGGATAACCTAGACGTCTGAATGTTTAATACCTAACTAAGAGAATATCGTATGACGAGGTACATTTCCAAATTTCATTTAAATCGTACTAGTAGTTTAAGAATTATATTGCAAGTCAAAGTTATTTGATTTATAATCCACTTAAAGAAGGAGGTTATCAATTCGACTGTATGTTTTTTTGTATATTCATTTCGCGGATTACTCCGCCAATAAGGAACCGTTTTCAATGGTTCTTTTTTCATAGGTCATACTTCAATGTTGGTCCCTTTCAAATTTTATCGAAATCAGCTGAGCTGTTTTTGAAAAATTAAGAATAATCAAAAAAATATATATATATATATATACTACTCAAAACAAAATAAGGGCCACTAAGATTTTTTGCTGTACCATGAAAACAATAAAGACAATTGTTTAACTTATGTAACTACAAAATAATGTTATTGGTTATAAAGTTACAATATAGGCTAACAATTGTTTAAAATAATGATCAGGAATTGCTTTTTAAGTCCATAATGAAATTGGCCATATTGAATGAAAAACATGAACAAAAGAAATCACCGAAAAAATACAAAATACTGTTCTTGTCACTTTTGTTTCTTCTTTTTAGTAACGAGTATGTCCTCCTCTCTTAGCATTACACTCCAGAAGCCTTGTGTGCATACTATGGATCAAATTCCTCACTTTTTCATCTGGAATCTCTTCCCAGGCACGTTTTAAAGCGTCAATCAGCTGCTGTTGATTGTAGACCCCTTGTTCATTCACTCTAACCCTTCGTTTCAATTGGTCCCACAATTGCTCGAATGGAATTAAATCCGGACTGTTAGCTGGCCATGGTAATACCTCAATATGAGACCCTTCTAGGACAGTTTGGGTCGATCGAGCTGTGTGTGCACGGGTATTGTCTTGCTTCAGGATGAATCCAGGCCCCTCTCGCTGTGCAAATGGGATCACTTGAGGCCTGATGACATCCTCGATGTAACGTTCTGCAGTTACGGTACCCGCATTTAAAATGGTAAAATGGAGCTCGGTTTTACCGTGTAAACTAATCCCACCCCAAACCATTACGTTGGGACCACCAAAACGGACAACTTCGTGGATGCAGGACTCCGTAAACCACTCGCCGCGTGGTCTCCACACCCTAACACGCCGATCATCATTGAAAAATTTTACTTTGCATTCGTCTGTAAGAAGCACCTTGCCCCACTGATTAATCCCCCAGTTCAAATACTGACGGGAGAATCTTAAACGGTTTGCACGTTGAACCCTGGTCAGAGGAATTAGAACAACTCGTCGTCTTGACATTTGCTGGTCTTTGTGCAATCGATTACGTATAGTTTGATCACTGACACGGGTACCCGTTGTCAGCCGTAGGCGGTGATGTAACTTACGGCCCGTAACTGTACGATCACGACGAGCACTCAGTTGGATGTACCGATCCTCGTGCGCCGTTGTTACACGAACTCTACCTGAACAGGGTCGCGTATTTACAAAGCCTATAGAGTATTTGAGTCACGAGTCAGACTCTAAAAGAATAGCTTTTGTTTATGCATATTACACGACAATACCTAATCTATCTCAGTAAAAAAATTGACTCAAATGGATTAGATTTTTGCCTTGATATTTTCAAAGAAAATACACGTACAAAACCTAGTACAGTATGATTCATATTCACTCAAATAGATAAGCCTTTGTCAAGATATTTTCAAACATGCTTTTGGTTTTTTAGGTGCGACTGTATGTAATTCAAGTAACTAAATAGGTTATGTTAGGTTCTCTTTTGACCCTTAACCCAAAAATAGTTTATTAAAAACTATTTAATTGGACATAAAGTCTACTTACTGATATAATATAATATAAACTAAGTTGACGGAGCCCTGCTTAGCAGGGCTCCTATTTTTGGGTTAAGGGTCAAAAGAGAACCTAACATAACCTATTTAGTTACTTGAATTACCTACATACAGTCGCACCTAACCAACCAAAACTAGGCACTAGGCACATTGTGTACCCAAACCTAGACCCAAATTAAATAGCATTTGTTGCTGCAATGTTAGAATGAATTTATCCTACAAAGTCTAGTAGTCTTCTGTTAATTTCTGTACTAGAATAGACTAGGGTTTCGTCAAATTTTTGTCAAACAAAAGCTAAGCCAGTTCAGTTTGCACTTTCACTCTAATGGTATAGGCTTTGTAAATACGCAACCGGGTCTCCTGGCAGCACTGCCGGTCTCTAGGAAGCGATTCCATACATTTTCGACAGCTCTTCAAGAAAATCCCAACTGCAAGCCCACGTAACGATGAGAACGGCCTTCTTGAATCATAGTAATGGCTCTGGTTGCCGTAATTGTATCCATGTGCTTTCGTAATGGTGGCATGATTAATGCGAGATGATAAATGAATCAATTAAAATTGAAAAGTAAAACTTTTTTCCTAAAATAACCGAGACCAGTTAGGAAGACAATCGAAGAAAAATTTCTTGGAATGATGACCAATACTTTTCAAATTAGGAACACACACCAGCATAAAAGAGATCAAACACCAAAGAGTTCGTAATATCAATATAATGCTACTTATCACTCACTTTCAGTTTACTAAAGTGCACTTAAATGTAAATAAACTACTGGCCCTTATTTTGTTTTGAGTAGTATATATCAACTCGAGTGAACTATTCGAATTTTGTACACGATTAAAATCGGTTGTGTGTCATCTTTGGTGAAAAATAATTAGTCACCGACAACTGACCCACTCACTCCACGATCATCATAGCAGGTAAGACGAGTAAAAAAATATATAAAGACAACCAGTGGATATCGGGCGAGGCATCAAGGGAAGCAACCAGAAAATAATAAGGGACGTATAGGCCGCGCCACACAAGTTGGTGAATGTGAAGTTAGCTACAAGCTGCGCAATATCCAATCCTGACTGAACCTCACATAAAGCTCCGCGTTGATTGGATATTGCGCAGCCTGTAGCTTATTTAACATCCGCCAACTTGTGTGGCGCGACCTATAACCAAGGTGGTATCAAGGGAAGTAACCAAGGGCCATCAAGTGGCCCAACTAAGGAAGCATCAAAAAGAAAGGAATTGTATCGGTAATACCATCAAGCTTTATTTTTGCCGAGTTATTAAGTACAATATTAAGACCATAATCATAAAATTACAAATTTTTTCGCGATTCAATCAAGTCAATCAACAACACTAGTCATATTTTTGTTGTAAATTTGATCCAAACAAACAAATAAACTGGTCAAGCTAAATAAAACCGTAAAATACGCGTAAAAAAATTTGAGGTAAAAAGTAGGTTTTTTTACAAATGCACCCTTTCACTTAAAGAAGGAATGTTGTTACATCGTTTGATAGTTATATTTATTATTGTCAATTATATGTAGGTAATGCTTTTGTTGATAGCTTTACCTAATTCAGCAAAAAAATGTTTTATTGAAGGAAGTACGAGTTACGTAGACAAAACATACTCTACATTTCTTGATATATTTTCAAGAAATATAATATTTATTTTTTGCCGTGTGATCTTCTCATGGGTGTCGTAAGAGGCGACTAAGGGATAACACGATGCAAATACCATCTTTGCGTAGAGACAGAAAACTCGATATCAAACCCTGTACGACTGCCTCGTTGGTCTCGTGGTATAAATGTGCGCGTGGGATCGGGAGGTCCCGGGTTCGATTCCTGGGTCGGGCAGTGTTATTGGGTTTTTCTGTCACGAAATTCTCAGAAGCAGCACGGAGTATGGAAATGTGCCCGGTACGGCAATAGGCTCGCCCCTTATTACGTGGAACTAAAGTATATCTGGCGAAAAGTGGGTGTAGAAATACACCTCTGCCTACCCCTTCAGGCATAAAAGGCGTGACGATATGTATGTATGTATGTTTAATATTTACTCTCAGCTTACAATTTGATTACAAGTTATTTACTTAATAAGTTATTTACTTAAAAATACTCATTTACCTATTACCTATTAATCATTTTAATTGAACTTTATGATACTAGTTACTTGCAAATGAAAGTAACCTGGCACTTCTTTTCATGTTGCTGGTTATTTTACTTCCACTTCACACCACAAGTGTTTTTGCATCCGCCCCGGCTGGCTAGTCAAAACGGTGTAAACAAAATTACGCTGCGGGCCTCTAACAGGTTGCAACCCGCGTGCTAACTCCGCCCCCTCACACTAGCCATCTCCGTATTTGCGCCGTTTTGTTGGAAGCAATTAAATCGGTAATTAGAATCGATAAAAACTTTTTATTATACTGAATAAGAATTACGGAAGCAATATTATCGGCATGATGTATGTAACCTAAATAATGAATATACGCCATTAATATACATCTCTCAGTAGCGGCCTCTAAAATTCGCGCGGCGCACTGCGGAACTAAAAAATACGCCAAAATTCACTCTCGTGACAAAACTACGTCCATGCCAATATTTCACCCATGCATTATACTGATCTTTTGATGGCTCCTGGCTGAATTTGAGAGATGGTCAATCTTGCGTCCGTATACAGGACGCAACAAGTCAGTCGGACGCAACATCATCGGTAAAAACCGCCATGTAGGACGCAATATCAACATGGGGATGTATATATATATATATATATATATATATATATATATATATATATATATATATATATATATATATATATGTACACATACATACATACATATATCCGCGCCTTTTTCCCGTTGGGGTAGGCAGAGACAACGGAACGCCACTTGCATCTATCCTTACAAACCTCACGCGTTTCCTCTACATTCATTGCTCTGTTCATACACAAGGCCGTTCCGACCCAACCCAGCGCCTGTGTGCGAAATCCATGCAGCGCCTCAGATGACCCTTTGGGGCGCGGGCCGCTAACGCCCGCCGCGCCCCTTCCTACGCCACTGCGCCTGTGTGCGAAATCTGTGAAGCGCCTTTTTTGGCATCCTTTTTCGAAAATAAGTGTTATAATTAACGCATATCTCGGCGCGCGGCGCCCCTGTCACCCTGGCGCCGGTGTGCGCCGCGCACATTGCACATAGGGACGGTTCGGCCCTGTTCATACATGCTCCCCGGTTCCGGGTGCTTCGGACCCTACCATTTGTATATATATGTATACTTCTATTTTCTTGCTTCTTGCTATATAGTTTGATCACAAAATTAATTTCTCGAAAACATAAGAACATTATATTGTATTTGCAAAGAAAACACTGCGTATGATTAAAAGTTCCCATCATCAGCCTTTAATAGTCCACTGCTGGACTAGGCCTCTCCTTTGAAAGGAGGAATTGGCCTACTATACCACGCTGGCCAAGCGGGTTGGTACCTATACCAACCCAGCAAATACAAATTGATACAAACCCTAGTTTGTATCAAGTTTTCCTTCTCTTACAGTGCTGTTCTCTGCATGATATGCTCCCTCTGTCGGCTCTTACGACACCCATGGGATGATATGGGGTGGTGAAAATTCGTATTCTTAATTCGTCACCACACGGCAGTGTGGCACGGCAAAGTTCCCATTTAAAACCAAACCAAAACGTAAAATATTTCTCCTCTTCCATCCCGCTATCCGCTTACAACATAACCCGACAAAACTTGAATAAGAGACATCAGTCAGAAGTTTTACTGAAATCCCTTATCTGTCAAAATCGGGCGAGTTACACCAACTGCGGACAAGACTCATGTGTCCATGCTCGCGCCACACATCGGGATAATCCTATGACGTCACTATTCACGTGCCTTCTACCGCCTTTTGTCTTCCACCCCTTTGAAGTTTTTCTTGCTTGATGTGACAGCAAAGGACTGTGGTTTTTACGGTGTTTTGGTTTTTTTGCGAGCTTGATGGATTAAATACTTGAAGTGCTATTCGCGGTGACGTAAGTCATGAAGGCGTAAGCAGATGAAGTGTCTGTGTTTTTTCTTTGTGTCGGTATTTGTAAGATTGTGTATTGCACGTATGATTAAAGATGTGGATTATAGATAACTAGTTTTTACCCATAGTTTCGCGCAAGATATAAAGTAGCCAATGTTACTTCCTAACCAGTATACTATTAATATGCAAAGAATGAAGTGCCTATTCCCTTAGATAATATTTTTATATTATTATTCGTTATTTTTAACTGTGAATATATTTTGGTACATAAGTAGTTATTCAATGATTATTTATTTATATAATATTAGTTTAGAGACATTGTTTTGCGTAACAGAATGATTTTAATGAGGTTTTTATTTAATTCTTAATAAATGTTTATGTGTGTGTCTGTGTGTAAGAACGGTCTTAGCAAGGGGAAATAGCAGTGAAAATTAAAAGTTAGTAGAAAGAGCGGCGGAATATATTCAACGGGCGTTAATAAGAAAACGATAAACTAAAATATATATTTTTTTAAATTACTTCAAAGGACTTCCTATAAATTGTCTTTAGATTTGCACGTAAAACCAATAATATAAGAAAACATGGCTACCCTACCGGAGCAAGGGTAGCAAATAAATGTAGGGGATAAGTCATTTGCGTGCCTCACCCGGGCGGGCATAACCGGTTATTGCCGGTACTTATCGGTTTTTACCGGATTATTGCAGGCCAGGTAGTTACAAGTTCCAAACTTTGAGAACTGCTGAAGTTTTGCTGAAAGGTGCTAAGTAAGGCTATGTCAAGCCAAGCAATTGTTCATTGTTAAAAAGTAAGTTGAAGGAAAATAACTTAAGTATAACTTGCTAAGTGACAAGTTTATTGGTTGGAAATATTTTGTAAGAGTTTATTGCTTAATTGTTCTAGTTTTCTGGACCTGACTGACAAGTCAGAGGTCTTGGGTTCGATTCCCACCCATGTGAGTCAAATCACCCATTTTTGTTTAGTACGATCATTATTTCGCTCACTTTTGTATCACTTGGTGATACGTAAAGACCAGAAAATGATTTCTTTGGCTGGTATTCATCGTCATCATAGGTATGGCGACCGGCTGGCGCAGATGGGAGTTCCATTCGCGAGAGAAGGTCGCGGGTTCGATTCCGGCTCTAGTCAATCATTTGTGTGCGTGAACATGGATGTTAGTCTTGGTCTGGGTGTTTCTATGTAGGTATAATATGTATGTATTTACAAAGTATATAATTATGTATGTTTATCCATTGTCTAGTACCCATAGTACAAGCTCTGCTTAGCTTGGGACTAGATGGTGTTGTGTGAATGTGGTAGAATATTATTATATTAAACTAGAGGACGCCAGCAGCTACGCCTGCATTTTTTTTAATTTACCCGTTTTGGCCGATCCCGTGGGAATTTCGGGAAATCCCTTCTTAGTGCACCCCTACGGTCCCCAAGGAACATACATGCCAAATTTCAGTTCCCTGCGCCCTTCAGTCAGTAACGCAAGGATTTTATATATTAAGATTTACGAATAAAGTATAAGGTGCTCTACCTGTCTTCAAATAAATCAATTTGAATGAGTTAACTCGCCTAGCCTTTGTATATCGTGGTAAAAAGGAGCCTATCCATTCTTTAGCCTCCTAACTATTCCTTCACATATATCATATGTTTATACGCTCTGCTGCAACGCTTAAAAGACAACTAAACGAACAATTGTTCGCTTTTTAATTATTGGTATGGATTTAAAAGCGCTAGATTTTTGGAGAGACTTATTTACTTCCACGCACAGGATCTCGGTTTAAAACCGCTGACTTTCCGAAGTCATCATCATCAGCCTTTAACAGTCCACTGCTGGACTAGGCCTCTCCTTTGAAAGGAGGAATTGGTCTACTATAACACGCTGGTCAAACGGGTTGGTATAGGGTTTGTATCAAGTTTTCCTTCCCTTACAGTGCTGTTCTCTGCATAATATGTTCCCTCTGGCGGCTCTTACGACACCACCCATAGGATGATGACATTCCGTATTCTTAATCCTTCCGGACTTTTCGAAGTATGTGTACTTAAATTATCGTTTGCTAAAAATAGTGAACTGCACGCTAGACATAGTGGTTTATGTGAGTGCCTCGCCGCTTGCAACTGCGCCGAATGGTGTCAGTTTAATTCCCACTCGAGAACATTTTGTATGATCCATAAATGGTTGTTTCAATTCTGGATGTTCATTGTGTCCGTTGGAAAATCCCTAAAACACAGGATTTATTATAAGTGCAGGAGCTGTCTTCTTGAAAAGAAAACATAAAAGGAAGGTTAACAATAGTGAGAAAACATTGTTTGACATCTCTTGGTCTGTGGCATAACTCTCCTATAGTGGGAGAAGATGCTCATCAGTGGGACGATTAATATACGCAACTTTTATCTGGTCGTGTCCTAATGGAAAGAAAAAAGGAACCCACCACGGCAACGACTGAACCTAGCCTTAGGCTCAGTCGTTGCCCATCGCTCCTGAGGATGCCTCGTGCAGAGGCGAAACACGTGTCGAAGAATAGTCGGCGCATACAGCGGGATACTGCAAGTCAGGTATCTTCCTGGAACCCATACCTACCCTATATCCCTTATCCTTTTAGAGGAGTTCGGTATTGTCAACTTTTTTCTATAGCAATAGTTGGGGTGGTCAATCCGAGGGTGCGTGGTGGGTTCCTCTTTCCTTCCATTAGGTCACAATGGAGTTCCGCCAAGTAACGCCTGATTTAATTAACTATTTTATCTGTTTCTTAGAAAACTGTTCCACTGTAATAATTATTACTTCGTAGAGACAATATTATTTGAAAAATACTCCATCCATACGATGACAAGCGATTTGCACTTTCACTGTATTTCTCCGTCACATTTTCCACACTAAACAAAACAAAAACGGAACAACAAAATATCTGACGAAAACGTCGCAAATTAACTAAATGTACCATTTTAAACCACAAACGACTCGCATAAATAAGTAATTTAGGTAAAAGCAACATTCTGACATATTGTTCGTATGAACAATGGTATTTTTCATACAAATCGCTTTTGTCCAATATAAAAGAGGACGCCATTTTGCAAACAGGGTAGGGAGGAATAAAAAATTATCTGTAATTCGCGCGCGAATTTGTATTTTTTATGAGCGGGATTTTCTTTTTTTAGGCAAAGACGTCTGTTTTAAACTAGGATTAGAAACGTCAATATTTGATGTTGCTTGCTGTTGTGGTATTGGAATTATAGATGAAGAGATTGTCGATCGATTTTTAGGCACGGCACACGTTGGGATATAGGTAGCCACGACTTACGGTGTTATTCACAACAATGTGTTGCGGGGCGTGTCTTCGTTACAAAGCTCCGAAAATACGTATGTGATGATTTTTTATGGGTTTCCCAATAAATTGTGTGATTATTGTTCGTTTATGTGAGGTTTAGGTTTATAATTGACGCGGGCGGAGCCACAGACGAAGTCAAGCATTGATTGAGACACAGACAAATCTGTAATTTGTTTAGGTCAAAGAATTCGCTTATTATCATCATCATCTTAATATATATAATCCTTGCGTTACTGACTGACTGACAGACACGCTACAGCCGAAACTATTGGGCGCAGGAAGCTGAAAATTGGCATGTATGTTCCTTGGGGACCGTAGGGGTGCACTAAGAAGGGATTTCCCGAAATTCCCACGGGATCGGCCAAAACGGGTAAATTTAAAAAAATCTTAATATATAAAATCCTTGTGTTACTGACTGACTGACAGACACGCTACAGCCGAAGCTATTGGGCGCAGGAAGCTTAAATTTGGCATGTACCTATGTTCCTTGGGGATCGTAGGGGTGCACTAAGAAGAGATTTCCCGAAATACTCACGGGATCGGGCAAAACAGGAAATCCGAAAATATGTGCGTGCGAAGCCGCTGGCGTCGACTAGTAGAATAATAATTATCTTCCTTTCAACCTTAGCATGGACAAGAACGTCATAAACTCCCATATTGACTTTCAGCATTTCACATGTAAACTGCGATCACAATCTACATAGCCCGGGAGCTCTGTATAGTCGGAGAGCTCCGTATAGTCTAAGAGCTTGTACCAAATTCCATGCAGCAGTTGGTCGCAATATGTGAAGTTGTAGCAAGCTTGTAAGTAACTTGTTGATTGTCGAAACTGTTTATTTGTGCTTCGTGTATGCGTTTGTTGTGGTGAACTGCACTGGTATTAGGAAATTGAGGCGCTTTAGAACGATGCTTTGTAATTTGAAGTAAGCAATTTGCTAGTAATCTTTGTTCTCTGTCTTTCTGTTTGTCCGGGATAGTCTCCGGGATGGCTGAATTGATTTTAATGGGACTTTCATTGGGAGATAGCGGACTTTGTAGAACATTATGGAGAACTCTCAAACATGCACGTTATCTTCCAATGTTTTTGTCACCGTCTAGCAAGCGATAATTAACAATGAGGTACTTAACTTCGTAAGTCAGTGGTCCGCGCTGAAGGTTATAAACTCGAGACCGTCTGCGTAGCAGTCTGTCGGTCTCTCCACTAGGTTACCACTGCCGTCTTTCCTTGTCGTCATTTCGGGAAAAAAAACAGCAATTTTTATATATTTATTTTATTTATAGCCTCACGCCTGTATCCCCGAAGGGGTAGGCCGAGGTGTAATATTACACCCACATTTCGCCATGAATTTTTAGGTCCCACGTAATAGGGGACGAGCCTATTGCCGTACCGGCCACATTACCGGACTCCGTGCTGCTACTGAGAATTTCCTAACGGAAAAACCCAATAACACTTTGCCCGACCTAGGAATCGAACCCGAGACCTCCCAATCCCACGCGCACATTTATGCCGCAAGACCAACGAGGCAGTCAAGTCAGCAATTTTATCAACATCTTAATAAGACCGATAACGTTCTCCCAATTACTAAGTACCTAACTATCTCTTAGGAATAATAACCGATAACACCTTCTTCTAATTACTGGGTAATAATTAGGAACCACGATAAAGAAAAATATATAAAGAATTCTCTTAAAACTAACGTTTATTTGAATAACGTACCGTGAAATAGATAAGTACTTTAAGTATATCGAACTTATTTAAACTTCACACGTATTTATTTTCTTATATAATCAGATCTAAAGTAATTAAATTATCGGACAAATAAAACTGTTGGACATAAACGGCGTGCCATAGATACAGATCAGTGGTGGCGTCCATTTTGAAACATAGAGGTATTGTGTAAATAGAGTAGGCAAGCCAAGTAAAAGATATTGTCGCGTTGATTGAGAGATGGGAATAAGATTTAGGGCCGGAACATATCTGACGGAAGATCCGTCGCGTTTTATCGGTCGCGTAACGCCAATACATACAAATGTATAGAAAAACGTTCAACCATTCACACCTGACCGATAATCCGTTAGTACGTCGAGCGTACTAACGGATTATCCGTCGACGTCGCGCGCACCACGCGCCACGTGAATTTTGACGAATTTTGAAAAGGAATATAAATGGAGAGGGCAAATAGTAGGTACATATAGAAAAATTACATTATTCACATATATTATTTTATTTTATATTTTTATAGACTCACGGCTGTATCCCCGGAGGGGTAGGCAGAGGTGTAATATTACATCCACATTTCGCCATGATTTTTTTTATACACATATATACGAAACCGACATAAAGCCACCAAACATAGTGTTGTCTCGTTTTGTCTTAGGGATATCTCTGTCAGAAAAAAGAGATAGCCATAGTTTACTGAATAAATTAATCATGACGATATTTTATAAGAAATGTCATTCGTGCCACTATCGCTATATTTTTCGCCAAGGTTTGTGGTACATCTGCTGTGAAATCGTTGTCTGTAGAACATAATACTTTGTTTTTCTGCATAAATATGTCTAAAAATCCGATATTGGCTCTGAGAGAATATTTTGTTACATGTTTCATACAAGGGTCGTCTTGCGCTTTGCCATGTTCGCCCACATTTGCATTATGGAATAAACTAATCTGGCAAAAGATTTAAGCTAACAAAGGTAACTTACTACAAAAATGTATTATTCTCCTCTAACCGGCTCCATATCGATATCGATTACATTCTGGAGAACAACCCAAATGGCAGCCATTTTATTTGCCCAACGTTTCGTAGGTGTGCACGCTAATTTTGTAGGTGTGCACGCTAAATTCGTAGGTATTGGACATACCATATCCATGTCATTCCCAGATCGGTGATTTTAAGATCGTAAGATTCCAGGGCCGCCAAACCTTACTTATTTTTTCAGAAACGAAATGTGTAGAATAATGTAGTGTTAGTATGTGCTATGAGTGAACGCTTGGATCGAGGGCCAATTTTCGGGTATGAGGTGCTAAAGGTCCACGGGAACAATTTCCATACATACCTATAGAGAAAAAATGTTGTGTCTTGCTCTGCAACTGTAGTCTGTAACGCCTTCTATATCATTTGTATAAGTTTTGTGAAAAACCGTAACCAAATCGTATTATCGTCTTTTATTTTTGAACCTCCATACCTAAATAGGAAGTCCGACATATTTTTAATAGTCAAACTCGTATTGCAATATAAATAACTACAGAACTTCAGTGACTACATAACATCAGGGAACACGAAAAATGATTAGGTAAAAGAATATGACAGTAAAATATTGAGCTGCCCTGAGTACGGCCCTGCATGAACAAACTTATACATATGTGTGCATAATAGCCACGCTTTCAGCGAATGTGTGCAGATACGCTCGACGCATTTTCCGTCAGATGTGTACCGATTCATTTGACGGAATAGACGCGACCGAAGATACGTTCGACGCATCTTCGGTCAGATATGTTCCGCCCCTTAGAAAGCCAATTACTGTATTTTATCTGACATCGACGCTGTAGGTATTTGGAAGAAAATGTGATTAGATTTTGAATTGACATTATGCTAACTTAATGTCATTTTCGTATAATTTGACATACGTAGTTTGTCATTTTCATAATTATATTTTGACAAATTGTTCAATCAACTATGTAGTCGTGATAACATTATAACATCTGTTAATTTAGGAGAATGCCATTTATAACATAAGTATGACACTGAAATAAGTTCGAAACTGCATTTTAACAAATATAATTTCGAGAATTGGCCCTCTGTACTCGTTTCTCTTCTTGAAGTTATATGTGTAGCTTCAGATACGATAACGTATTGCTCATGTGTCATTAAAAGAAACATATATATCACATGTTATGTTCTGTCCCTTTCTAACAACGCAAAATTTACACTCACACACGCTCCAATTGGTAGCTGTGTGGTGACTAGTAATGGTCGTTATTACAATAACAGTTATGGTAATGCATTATTTGAGCGTAATGAATAATGAGTTATTGCATACTGAATTATCCTGTTATCGTTATAAACTGTTATCGTGCTAAAATGACAACAGGATAGGTAAGAGTAGGCATGCAATATGCACACCACGAGTGTGTGAGAGAGATGACGATAGGCGCACGTGCTGTTATCGTGCTAAACTGACAACAGGATAGGTAAGAGTAGGCATGCAATATGCACACCACGAGTGTGTGAGAGAGATGACGATAGGCGCACGTGCGCTCGAGTTTCGCCGAGTCGCCGGTCCCGAGCCTCGCGAGCGACTATCCCAGCGCCAACCTTACGGCATTATAATCTTTCACGAAACGTAATAAAGGTCATACTAGCTTAAGTTATTTTTGGGAATCTAATTATTTTAGTTATCCTGTTATTGTTATGGCTTGTCAAGTTGTCAGTTGTCACTGTTGTCTGTTGTCGACGTTGTCGTTGTCGTGAAGTACATATTTAATCTATATATCGGACCAATGCTTTCTTTACAGTGTTTGTGAAACAATAACAGGATAACGACAACAGTTTACAATAACAGTTATTACATAATAACGCAACAGGATAATTCATTATTGCAAAACAACCGTTATTGCCATTACTAGTGGTGACAGACTAAGAATCAACTCATTGCATTGCTTGCGTGTCTTTTGGAAGAAATGGAAAACTCGCCATCAAACCTTACACCAGATCGTCTGGTCAGCGTGGTAGTAGGTCTAATCCTACTATTGACTTACAAAGCTATTGCGACTCATTATGTCCAGCAGTGTACTACAAAAGTCTGATAATTATGATGGCAAGCTAATAGCTTGCCTTCTCTATCTAAGTATTAGCTCTGTATTTTAAAACCGTGTGGGTGTAAGCCTCGTTCCTTTTTCAAAAATCTTTTATTTTTATTTTTTTCGAATTCAATTCCACATTTAAATTAGGCGCAATAACTTTTATAGGCGTGTATTCACTTGCGTTTTCATTAAACGTTTTAAATTGTTTCGTAAAAGAGTGAATGCTGATCTTTATTTGGTTTGTATGGATTTTCTTGCGTTTGGTAATACATTTGCATGGGAATGGATGTCGTTGAAGTTTACATTAATTAATTAAATTCTTATGGCTGGCCAAAATGAGTTGACTGGTTGGAAACAAATATGTCCAGCCCACTAGTTTCTGTGGCCCAACCAATGTTTAGATTGACTACCGATTATAAATATATTGACGAAATTTTTGTCAGAACTTACACAGCGGTATGCTAATATAAGTATTACCTACTATTCTTAGTCACTTTGCTGTGCACCCTCTTGATATTAGCAAAGTCCATGAGTAGTGGTAACCATTTGCTTTTAGTTAGGGCGCTTGTTTGTCTGTCAAGAGCAGTATAAGAAGAGAAATCCAGGTAGTACTAAGTTTGATTCACTATTACCACAGTCTACAGTTAAGTATTCAATTTACTCGTATCTGTTGATTGAAAGTTTTAATATAATAAGAGTCAAATTTATCAACATTATCGAAACAATTAAGCAAAATAGGAACATTATTTTTATTATATTATATTTCTATACTACCTGACCCGGCGAATTTCGTACCGCCATATTTTTTTTATATTAGCTTTTTTTTGTAAATCTAAACCATTCTCAAGTCCCCTTGAACACACATAAAAAAATTCATCAAAATCAGACCATTCGTTTAGGAGGAGTTCAGTGACATACACAAGCACACAAGAAATATATATATAAAGAGATATATTATGGGTGCATAGGGTTCCCACCAAGAACTTAGGGTCCCAAGCCAACCTCACTTGCAAGTGGTGCACCTGCCGATCAACGAACGAGGCTCTGGCAAACAAAATGTCCCAATAAGCGGCAATAGGCTCGCCACCTATTACGTGGGATCAAAACACTGGCGAAAAGTGGGCGTTTAATATGCCTCTGCCTACCCCTTCGGGGAAACAAGCGTGAGTCTATGTATGTATGTATGTATTTCTTTATATTTTTTTTGAAAGGGTATATTTATTATTAACTTCACAATTGAATACGTAATCAAATTTTGCCACCTTGATTGTAGGAAAAAAATAATTGTAACGTGAAGATTTTAATGTAATGTAAGATTGAGTACAAAAACTAATGTAAGTTGGTTAAACGCTAAAGTTTAAAGTAAACTGAAGACAACGGTTATGTGGCACCTACCAGTTAGTTTAGAGAGGTTCTGTTTGATCCCAATGTTGGGTCAATATCATTTGAATAATCGCTGTTGAGTCAATAGGCTTTGGGCATACCTTCGCTAATCTATGGTTATGTCTTACTGTTATAAACGCGAGATTTTGTGATGGTAGATAGATGGATAGATGCATGTGTGGATGGCAGATTAAGCAGCGATAGCCGAGTGGAGAGTCCAACCAACTGCTACGCAGAAGGTCTCGGGTTCGAATTCACGGCGCGCACCTATGACTTTTCGAAGTTGAGTGCGTATTAAATTGGTAATGATCGCTTGCTTAGCGGTGGAGGAAAACATCGTGAGGAAACCTGAATGTCTGCGAGTTCTTCATGTTCTTTTTTATGGTAATAGGCGGCAAACGAGCAGACGGATCGCGGCAAGCAATTACTGCCACCCATGGACACAAACAACACCACAGGAGTCACAAGTGCGTTGCCGCCCCTTGGAGTTGGGAAAAGGGATAGGATGAGGAGTGGGATGAGGGAGAAGGAATAGGGGACAGGGCCTCCGGCACTCTCACTCACCGAACGAAACGCAACAGTTTAGGTACTGTCACTTTACGTCGATTTTCTGTGAGAGGGTAGTACTTCCCCGGCGAGCCGGCCCATTCATGCTAAAATCAGCAAGGCTCTACTACCTATGTATCATCATCATCATCAGCATTTAACAGTCCACTGCTGGAATAGGCCTCTCCTTTGAAAGGAGGAATTGGCCTACTATACCACGCTGGCCAAACGGTTTGGTATAGGGTTTGTATCAAGTTTTCTTTCTCTTTCAGAGCTGTTCTCTGCATAATATGCTCCCTCTGTCGGCTCTTACGACACCCATGGGGTGATATGGGGTGGTGACATTCCGTATTCTTAATCCGTCACCACACGGACAAACCTATGTATATTGTTCTCGAAAGACACTGAAGCGTGGTGGCCTTACCCTTCTCATGGTGAGAAGGGTCCTGTGCCGAGCAGTGGGACAGTTTATATACGGGGCCGATGATGATGATGATGTTTATCAATTATTTGGTTACCACAGATCATCTGACTACACCGTATACTAAAACTTCAAGCACATTACTATTAACAATTTTGACGTAAATAAGTGTTAAAAAAGGCACGATTAGCTGTGCACAGAGGGGTGTACCTACACTTGTGTACGGTAGTGAAAGTTGGGTAAGGCAGAAGAGATTTGAAAGTAGAATACATGCTGTAGAAATTAGAGCACTGAGAAGTATGTGTGGCGTATCTTTGAATGACAGAGATAAGAGTTGTGTGATAAGAGTGTTGTGGTGTAAAAGAAGATGTAGTGACAAGTATCGAGAAAGGTATGCTAAGGTGGTTTGGGCACTGGAGAGGATGGATGACAAAAGACTGACCAAGCAGACATATAAGGCAAGTGTGAATGGGACAGGGCGAAGGGGAATACTAAGACGGACGTCCTCTGACCAGATTGGAGACATCCTTAAAACAGAAAAGGTTAGATGTACACTAAACAGAAGAGCATGCATGAGGAATTTGATGAGAGTGAATGAAGCAAGAGAGGTAGGTATGTCAGGATCGTTGCAAATGGCGTTCCGTAGTCTGTGCCTACCCCTCCGGGAAACAGGCATTATTGAAATCTAATCTTAATATATAAAATCCTTGCGTTACTGACTGACTGACAGACACGCTACAGCCGAAACTATTGGCCGCAGGAAGCTGAAATTTGGCATGTATGTTCCTTGGGGACCGTAGGGATGCACTAAGAAGGGATTTCCCGAAATTCCCACGGAATCGGCCAAAACGGGTAGATTTAAAAAAAGCAGGCATAGCTGCTGGCGTTCTCTAGTATTATATAATTGCAATGCCCGTAACGGGTAAACTGTTGATACATTATACATATTCACCATTCATGTACATTACTGCACGGTTGGCGTAGTGGCTTATGCAGCCGCCTCACCGCTTGACACCGCGCCGAAGTGTTGTGGGTTCGATCGCCACACGAGACAACACTTTGTGTGATTCATAAATTGTTGTTTCGAGTCTGGGTGTTCATTGTGTCCGTTAGTTGTATGTTTGTAAAGTTCCCCGCGACACAGGATTTAGTCCTAATGCGGGAGTTGTCTTTAAAAAAAAAAAATACTACACAGTTATGCAATAAATGTCTTTGTCTTTGTCAGGCGTGAGTCTATGTATGTATGTATGTATAAGTGTTAGTAAAAATCGATACGAAAAAGCAGTGAAAACGAGTAAACCGCTTGTAAATAGATCCGCAAAGTTTCCATAGAGCAGTTTAATGAGGTCCAAATATTTGTGGAGGGCCATCAACGGCGCGCTTAAATCCACGGAATGTGTTAAGTCATACCGCAATGCATTTTCGTGGTCACTACTGTGTGGGGCGCTTGAAACAGCGATTTTATGAGCGTAGCGGGGTAATTTTATATTTTTTTAGTTCACACTGGAATGACTGATTTTTTGTGAGGGTGTTGTTTGTAATATATATACATAGAGAATTATCAAATCAGTATTTCCGTTTAGAGGACATTCAGTGATATATGTATGTATATACCTACACAGTGACAAGAATAGTTCATTGAAAAAAAGATGGAGGATTTAATCTTTAAAATTGCTTAAGCCCTATAGGCGAAGCTAAGCAGCCTGGCGCAAGTTCCTAAGAAAAAACCGAATGTATGAAACGTGCTATCTTTTTAATGGCTACTATTATATGTATAAAACGTGAAGATATCATCCTTCACTATGTACCCTTGGAACAGTATTCTTTCAAAGTCAGACGGGTTATACGTACATCACCGCCTTGACTGTCAATAGTGTCAAATGTCACAACTGTCACATTATTATCCAGATTGAACTTTGCCGCGTTATGCAGTTTGTTTATAAAACGTAAAAAACATACTGTAAAAGTGCTTTGTGTATACCAAATAAATGTGATTTTACACTTCTAGTGTTAGTGTTACTATATTTATTTGATTAGCATTGAAAGGAGCGCAATGAAAACAAGCAAAATAACGTGCGAAATATGGCATACAACAACATGACGGTCAAGCAATGAAAAAAGTGTAGGTATTTATGGCAAAATGTCCCTATATAAAGATCAGTGAATATTTATAATGTTATATAATGTGATATATTTCAATGAAACATAAAAAATAAGGAAATATTCTAAAGTTTCATATCCTAGTACTTTGTAGGTAAACAATAGTGCTGCCTGTCAGTTATCGATAATCCGTTATTAGAAATTGGCACAAGGACTAAAAATTCTATTCTTTTTTTTTCTTTTTAGATGTAAAAATGGGTAGCTGCAACTGGAAACCAAGACTTGATTTATGTGCCCATGGAAAAATTACATCAGTTGAACTATGTGTGTGGCAAGCATTTTAAGCCGAAAGACTTAAAAAAAAGGGAACTCAAGTCAGAAAAACAGCTGTGGCTTGTATCTATAGACATTTCTTTAAATCCTATTACAGAAGAAATGTTGAAAACCTTTCCATTACATGTACATACATATATCTTTTAGTTCTGCGTATTTTTCTTCGCTAATCTAGAATAGATTTATAGAATAGGCTAATTGGTTTGAATAAACACATAAATATTAAATACATCTTTTATTTGTGTTGGAAAAGTATAATTCTAGTCGAAACATAATTATAATTATTTCTTACCGAATATTATCGATATCGATATTTCGTTAATCACTAGAGGGTACATCCCTATATTGACGAATATGACAATGCTGACAACATAAAAACGATGTCAATTAGTATCTTTATGTTGGTACGAGTTCTCCCTGTACGTTTCATACAAAGCTGAAAGTCTCGCATGATCTATGGCACATCCGCCTCTTCTTACGTAGTATTTGTATACTCTTTGAAGCTAAGATTCTAACTAGCGACTCTACCGGCAAAATTTAGAAGTCGTCCATATACGACTATTTCACAGATCCCTACTACTTTTGACACTTTTGACAGCTCTCAATACAATTACCATTACCACCATAACCTCGAAGCAAAGTTGTATTGTAAGCTGTCAAAAGTGTCGTACCTCGACAACTTCCAAATTTCGCCGCTAGAGGCGCGCGGATAATCTTTGCTTCGCCAATAAACCTACTTAGAATTCTGTTGAAACATTTAAAAAATATTTTTCTTTTAAAGCTGTTATGGTATACATATTTCAGTATTACATACCTGGCCATCTTTGACTGCTACTGTGAAACTAGATTCTGTTCGGTTTGATTTGATTTGTGTTCGCGCTACTTAGTACTACGTCTCCACGTGTGAATTTAAATTACGCTCTAAATTTCGTGAGAATAAAGTGACAGACCCTATTAATTTGTAGTCTTTTTCTAGTTATATCAAAGTGAAGAAAAAGCAGTGCTCTTACATTTAGTTTAGTCGAGCATAAGCTGATAAATAGCTTTACTTTGTCATTCAGTTTATTTTGACAAATTAAATGGCTCCTACTGTGTCCTTACTTAGTGCATTGATTGAGGGTCAAAAGGTCGCACGTTCAGATCCCGACTGTTGAACTTTGCGGTGAGACTCGACTATTAGTTTGTTTAGCAAAGTGTGTGGGTTAATTGGCGACTAATACCACATCGTTAGTTATGCGTTTTGAAGTGTAAGCCGTTGGCTTGTTCTTATCACTGTTTTAGAATTGATGTTCTAGAGATAGTATAATAATAGGTTCTTAAGGTTAATTTATGTTTACTAACTATTCCACAAATTGCTTTGAGTAGCCTTTGGCCAAATGTTTAATTTAATTTGTTCTGAACTCTGTTTACATCGAAATGTCTTAAGAGCTTTTCCAACACGACACACCTTTAGCTGTATTTTTATTTTGTTGCTTTATATCTTTGATATTTTTATGTTATTACTTTTTGTTATCTTAAATGCTTTTGTTAAACGTTGGCTAGTATTAAATTAAAAATGTAGTTTCTTGATCATTCGGTTTAAATGTAATAATTAAGTGAAACTCAAGAAGATATTATGCATTTATTATGAAAAAATGGTATGTGCATGTTTGGAATACAACATTGTCTTTCTTTATTCTAAATTACATTTAGAAAAAGGTTTGCGCTAAAAGCAATAGAAAAAATTTCAAATAGTAAAATTCTAAAAATGCTAACCTACAACATAAATAAAGATAGAACAGTTTTTGTTTATAAGATGCCATTTCGGTTAAATTTAAATTTTTGTGGTACGGAATCCTAAATCCAAATTTTATTCACTACTAACACACTCTCGTAACAATGCCAATTATGATTTTTTTTAATCATTTTTAAATTCAAGAAGCCATTTTATTTTCATAGCTTGATTCATTATCGCTTACTTCGTGGCCATACCAAAAGCTATAGATTTAAAGCATTTCCTTCCTCAGTTTGTTTAATACCATGATGTTTCAATAACACCACTGTTTGACCCGTGTTAACATTAATTTGTGTGTAGAAAGTATTAACTTTAGTTAAAGTTAACTATCATTGTTTACTGTAAGATCTATCTACTTAACGAGTAACAGATAGCCTAGTGGAGATATCAACAGACTGCCATGCAGAGGGTATCGGGTTTGAATCTATGGCGCGCACCACTGACTTTTCGGAGTTATGTGCGTATTGAATTGTTTATAAGTATCGCTTGCCGGGACGAGGATCTGAAAACTGATAACTTCTTCTTCTTAACTTCACGCCTTTATTCCCGAAGGGGTAGGCAAAAGTGTATTACACACCTAAACTGCGCCGGTTATGTTGCACTCCCAATTTAATAGAGGGCGAGACTATTGCCATCTACCGGGCACATCATTAAGTGAGCGATAATTAACATTTTAATACACACAAGACTTCGAAAAGTCAGAGGTTTGTGCCCGGGGTAACTGGGGGTCGAACCCGAGACCATCATCTCGGCAGTCCATTACGTACACCACTAGCCTATCGCCGCTTTTTTTCTTAAAACCGGCTCACATTTAAATCCGGTATTTCATGACGTTCTGGCACTTTCTCCATACATCATATTGTTCAATTATCCACCGACATATAGGAATACTAGCTTTTAACCGCGGCTTCGCGCGCGTAAAATTCGGGGTGACACATATCTACTTTCAGTCTCAAGTTGTGTGAAGACACTCCTGATTATACTAAAGAGTCAGAAGTTCTATAGAGTACAAAGTATCTCGGTCAGTATCTAGGACAAATGTCAATGCCATGTTTCAATACATTTCCAATATACATATATCTATAAACACTTTCGCATTTATAATTTTAGTAGGCAGAGAAAATCGTTTCAGCCGTTTGAGCGTAGTACATAAGTATTAGTTTAGATATGCGAACAATGTAATGTCACCGTCATTCACCGCGCACAATATGACAATATGTATGATGTGACAGTACTGACAGGTAGCACATGCGCAGTGCGCACCACTCTATTATTCGCGCATGCGTTTTTACTTCCAAGAGGAAAATTTCTGCCGTACAAACTTCTATCCTCCCTACAATCCCTCCCAGTTTAATTTTTGCAACTTACGGTGGTCTATGTCCGTCTCCATCGTCTAATATAACCCTATATTAGATTTCAACAAAATCGGTTCAGCCGTTTTCGCGTGAAAATGGAACATACATACATACATACCCACTTTCGAATTTATAATATTAGTAGGGATAACTACATACAACACAAGGGAACGGTGACAGCGATACAAAACACAGTGTGGACAATATTGAGTACTATGGTGTTAGGAAAGCTAACGTACAAGTTAAAGAATACACCGATAAAATTTTAAAATTTTTCATCACCATACCTACAGTCTTTCGTTGTCCACTGCTGAGCTTAGGCTACAACCGGTAGACGACTTAGTAGGATTGTAAGTGAATGAGCCGTGATAGTGTTTTCAAAATTCAGAGGACGTGAACATTACATTAATTTCCAATGGATGACGAAAGACTGACAAAGAAGATATTAAGGCAAGTGTGAATAGGACAGGACGAAGGTGAATATCTAGGTGGACGTTCTCTGACCAGATTGGTGACATCCTAAAAAAATAAAACAAGTCAGAAGTATCCTTAACAGAAGAGCTTGCATGAGAAACTTGATGGGAGTGAATGAAGCAAAAGAGATATGTCAGGATCGTTGCAAATGGCGTTCCGTAGTCTCTGCCTACCCCTCCGGGAAACAGGCGTGAGTCTATGTATGTATGTACATTTTAAGCGACTTCAAATAGGAGGAGGCTCTAAATTTGAAGACTATATTTTTTACACTTAGCAAATAGCGATATCGCTAATCGAATGTTATTCTGTCAAGACCAGGAATGTCCACAATTTTCACCAAATATTTTTTTGTTATATTCTTTTTAACAAAAACTAGAACGAGTCCAAACCATCAGTTATTTCAGCCACTGTAAATAGGAGTATCGTTCGTGTAGAACTGTCCTCTCGCTCTCCGGGGAGGAATAACTCATAGTGATACAGCAGTGACGTCACACGCAGGTTAGTTACAAGTTATGTCTACTGGAATAAGTTGGTATTTCAGTATGACCAGTATAACTTAAACTGTGCTTGCTAATCCAGTATAGAGAATCGTAGGTCAGTTTATACTGGTAGATACATCCAGCATAAGCTGACATGCGCTTGTTTGGCTAGTTTAGAGAATTGTAGCTCAGATTGTACTAGTAGTATTATCCAGCGCAAGCTGACCTATGATTGCTTGGCATGTCTTAATGATAGTAGGTCAGATTATGGTGGATAATCTATAAAATTACTTATTTTTGTAGTAGCAAAAAATATCAGTATGTATAATAAATAAGTGTAGTTATATTGGTAAGATATATTAATATAAGAGTAAGATTAGATTATACTTAAATGCAGGCCATTAATATAGTGACTTAAAACTACGATATATGTACAAAGGGCGGCCTTAACACCAAGGGCGATCTCTTCCAGGCAACCTGACATTAGATTACTTGTTCAGAAATTTATTAGGAAACAATTGGAAGTTTTGGCGTATCTATTAGGTTTCTGAAAATACATGTAACCGAATTTTCTTTCTATTTTTGCTTACTAAAGCACTACTTAATCTTAATATATAAAATCCTTGCGTTACTGACTGACTGACAGACACGCTACAGCCGAAACTATTGGGCGCAGGAAGCTGAAATTTTGCATGTATGTTCCTTGGGGACCGTAGGGGTGCACTAAGAAGGGATTTCCCGAAATTCCCACGGGATCGGTAAAAACGGGTTAATAAAAAAAAATGCAGGCGTAGCTGCTGGCGTCCTCTAGTTAGATTATAAGCAGCAGCAAGCAGCGATAGCCGAGTGGAGAGACCGACGGATTGCTACGCAGAGGGTCTCGGGAGATGAGGCCCCTGATGAGGGATACATACATACATACATACATAGACTCACGGCTGTTTCCCGGACGGGTAGGCAGAGACTACGGAACGCCATTTGCAACGATCCTGACATACCTCTCTTGCTTTATTCACTCCCATCAAATTTCTCATGCATGCTCTTCTGTTTAGGGTACTTCTGACCTGTCCTTTTTTTTAGATATTAGATTACTTGTTAGAAATGTATTAGGGAACAATTGGAAGTTTTGGCGTAGTAGTTTTCTGAAAATACATATAACCGAAGTTTGTTTCTATTTTTGTTTACTGAAGTATTAATCTTAATATATAAAATCCTTGCGTTACTGACTGACTGACAGACACGCTACAGCCGAAACTATTGGGCGCAGGAAGCTGAAATTTGGCATGTATGTTCCTTGGGGACCGTAGGAGTGCACTAAGAAGGGATTTCCCGCAATTCCCACGGGATCGGCCAAAACGGGTAAATAAAAAAAAAATGCAGGCGTAGCTGCTGGCGTCATCTAGTTAGGAATAAATTCTGTGTCGCAAGGGCTCTACAAAATTCAATATACTAATGTAAAGAACGCTCTTACTAAAAAGAGCAATTTGTGGAACACACGAAGTATTGTCTCGAGATTAAATCTATTACTCTCATAGCACTGTACCGTCTTAAATGACGTGGTCTATTACTGAAAACAGAAATCCGTTTCCATAGACGCCTGTATAGATAAGAAATTGGGTAGTGACACTACGTATTCTTTATCCGTTACCACACAGACAGTCATCACCATCATGTCAGCCTAGAGACGTCCACGGCTGGACATAGGCCTCCCCCAAGGTTCTCCACACAGACCGATTTCGAGCCGCCCGCATTTCTTTTTATTAAAGAAAATCTGTCAAATTGACTTCACGCTGCCTGATGGTAAGCTAACAGTGAAGTCCTAGTGTGAAGGCCACCATCTCCAATTGCTGGTTAAGCAATGTAACATGGCGTCCTCACTTTGACGGCCTTGAGAGATGCTTTTCCACGCCCCACTTAAAGGACCCAGGATCAAGGGAGGAGGTAAATTCAACCGCTTCCCGCGATCTTAACCAGATCATCGGTCCACCTTGCAGGAGGCCTACCCCTGCTGAGTCGTCCGGGACGTGAGGTGTCCTAAGTCCGGCACGGACAGTGTCATAAGTTAACCCTAGCGACACAAAGTACTCATTAAGTAAATCAGCATCTTCCTAGCGTTATCCCAGTTGCAACCCAGGATCCAGATTTGACTGACAGTTTTTCACAGAGCGACAGTCTATCTAACCACCGCAACCCAAAGAGGCAGCGATATTCCACGCGTAAGACTAGCGTCAGGTTGTACAGGGGTACTGACTTCCTACTAAATGTAAATGTAGATTCATAAGATTCATTAAGTCATCATCATCATCAGCCTTTAACAGTCTACTGCTGGACTAAACCTCTCCTTTGAAGGAAGGAATTGGCCAACTATACCACGCTGGCCAAACGGGTTGGTTTGTATCAAGTTTTCCTTCTCTTACAGTTGTTCTCTGCATAATATGCTCTCTCTGTTGGGTCTTACGACACTTATAGGATGACATGGGGCGGTGACAATCCGTATTCTTAATCCGTCACAACACGGATTGGTTAAGTAATTAACTTTAAAAATTGATGTTCATACGCGTCACCTTGTATCCCAGATGAATAAATGATTTGGACTTGACTTTGGTTGTCAAAGATCTTCACGGCTGAGGCACACGTGCCTCGGCGAGCTTAAATACTCCGTGAGGCCCAAACCCAACAATTAGCGTAGAGTTTAGTAGCACAGCGGTCGGGATCCTGCCGTTTTGCCGAAAAGATTTTGCTAAAATTTCATTACCCAAACAAATTTTAGCAACCTTTTTTTATACCATTGCAATTTTTCGAATGATTTTAGTACGCATATTTTTATTTGGTCAAATTACTTGCCAAAATATTACCAAGTATAATGTCATTATGGCATTTGGTCTTCAATCAAATGATTTATTACAGCAAACAATCTTCAGACACTAAACGTTTGGTGATATTAGTTTATTTATGGAAGTAGTTAGAGTAGGTTAATTATTAAAAAAATGGTTAGGTTAGGTTACAACTGTGACCTCCTACGCACGAGCGGTGCTGCGGTAGCGGCCGGCGAGTGCCAGAAACGACTTGCATTAATAGAAAAAAGAGTTTGTTTTTAGTAGGTTACCCGGAACTGAACTAGTTAGATTAGGATAATTATTGATTTTGTGTAAAAACTGTTATTCCAACTGAAATATTTGACAAAATAAAAAATGTTAAAAGTACTAGTTGGTAAACAAGTTATAGTTTAAACGTTCATTTCCCAAACATTAGGTTTGCGTTACAGTTTTTTGTGAATAGATTTTTTGCTAAGCAACAATATAGCAAATGAAATTATGCGAAAAAAATTTTGGGACGTGAAAATTTGTCAATTCCTTTCGGTCAAACAAGGGAGACCCACAGCGGTCACTTAAAACTGCTACGCAATCCATACGCTCCGTTCTTTTTATGGAATTTTCCTATCGTTCCAGGATTTTTATACAAAAACGGTTTTCTGTTTGCTCACGACATGTGCACATGATGTATTGTTTCCATATCCCGATGTATGTTTGTTTGTTCTATACGTAAACAACGAAAAAGGACTGCTTTTTGCTTCACTATTACCAGGAAAATACGTTTTTGTTTGGCACTTTTTTGGGCTATGAAGATAATTACATTGAGATATTTATTTATAAGGACCAACTAGAGAGATAACCCAAGATTACTCAATATGACCACAGAAATTTCTTGAACGAATACGAAATGGAAAAAAGAGAACAGGAAATCGCTAGTCGGACACGCCCGGTGAGGGTTCCGTACACATTAAGAGATAAGGGAGACCATCTTTTTAATTTTTTTATTAAAATTAAGTTATGTATTCATCATCATCATCATCAGCCTTTAAAAGTCCACTGCTGGACTAGGCCTCTCCTTTGAAAGTAGGAATTGGCCTACTATACCATGCTGGCCAAACGGGTTGGTATAGGGTTTATATCAAGTTTTCCTTCTCTTACAGTGCTAATCTCTGCATAATATGCTCCCTCTGTCGGCTCTTACGACACCCATGGGATGATATGGGGTGGTGAAATTTCGTATTCTTAATCTGTCACCACACGGACTGTATTGCCGGAACATAAAAAGAACATTCGAGCAATGAACACAAAGATCACTCAGACTCGAAGCAATAATTTGTAGATCTCATAATGTTTTGCCTCACATGGAAACACCACAATACTCGAAACATAATAAAGTACTTCACAATTAACAACCATCAAGCACTCTTTCTTCAATAACTGTCAAACAATAAGGCCTGTTTAAATCCAAGAAACTTAATCCCATTCTATTCTTATCGAAAACCACTCGACGATACGTCAGAAAAACGTTTCTTCAAAACTTTAAATTGCACACCTCATTATCGTATTCAAAATGCCGAAAACAAGTTTAAAAGAAAAGAATTTTACTCCCGTCGAAACTTTTACCACAAATCATCCGTTGATCGGGGAACAAATTTTACTTATTACCTTCAGTTTAAAGGCATGTTCTCCTAATGGTTACGAGTTGAGCAAATGGAATACGGTGGAAGAGATTTGAATGATGAAATCCTTGTAATACCTACTTACAATTCTGAATGAAAGACAAGTGTAGGTAGAATATTTTATTCGAAACTCTCGTGCACATTTAAAGAACTGCTTCATTAATATTTTCGTTCTTAACTACACGGATGGCTGCATCAACTGCTGAAGTGGTGGCCTCGTAGCTTAACACTTCACTGAGTGTCATCGTCTGAGGCTTCGTGTGATCTAGTATTCATTGTTACGAGCTTGGGTGTATTGTGTCCTTTCATGGATTTTTTTTTCATCTTGTGAAGTATACACAAATTGTAACATTAGTGCGGAAGATGTTTTTTGGAGGAAGAACGCAGTAAACGACATAATCCTGTCGAGCTTGGGCTCCTTTCATTTGACGAGTATTTTGACTATATGTTTATCGCATTTTATAGCAGATTGATTTAAAAAAGCAAGATTTTTACTTTCAATTTTAAATAGAATCAAGGTTACATTATACTCTGCTTCTGCCGTTTTATGATCCACTTCCAGAAATAAAAATTAGTCAAAGAACTAAGATCCAATGGATAAAATATTTATTGTACTAGAATCTAATTCTAATTAGTAAATTCCAAAAATCTATCCATAGGATTAATTTCAGAAAATGCTCTACACAATAATCTTTATATTGTTCTTTCTAACTCTCTGTTGCAGGTGTGGTTTTCCTCCATTTAAACGTGTCCATAACCGGCAAGGCGGCGGATCAAAAATTTAGGTACCTTGCGCAATCTTGTGGAGTGCACTCAGTCCATTCTGTTCTACGTCGGAGTTATTCCCTCAACAGGCATGCAACTAGTTCTCAGCAAACAATAACGGCCTGTGTTCCAATATTTGCCTTAGAAAAATAATACCAAAATGTTTATAGGAAATGAGATATGTGCCTTTTTTGTTCCATTGAGATGTAATAAAACACTGTTTTTTTTAATTGGTCTCAATCGAGTAGTTACATAGTAATTAAAGTGAGTATGTTGAAACGTCGAGACGAACAGGAATGTGTTTGTTTTGGTATAAATGACAGCTGAATCGTGACCCTAATAGGACGAGTACATTTCGCGATATTTTGGAAGTATTTCATCCTATTAGCGTTATCCCAGTTTCAATCTGGGGTCCGCTTACTAGTCTAACCGGATTTGGCTGAATATTAGCTTTTCCACGGAGCGACTGCCTGTCTGACCTCCGCAACCCGAAGGGATAGCGATATACCATGGTTTAGACTAATGTCAGTTTATTTAGAAGGTACTGACGCCCTGTAACGACTGTCAAAGATCTTCATGACAACCAGGACCGGCGGCTTAACGTGCTCTCCGAGGCACGGGACAAGCGATAATTAACAATTCAATACGCACATAACTCCGAAAAGTCATTGGTGCGCGCCGTGGATTCGAACCTGATACCCTCTGCATGGCAGTCTGTTGGTATCTCCACTAGGCTATCGCTGCCTTTTTCAAATTTTGAAAGTATTTGTTAAACATAAAAAATCTTTTTACGGCGCAGTATTTTTCATAAATTTGTTACAAAAACCTAGTAGGTGTTTTTCCTATACCTATTACTAACTACTTCTCACTTATCTAGGCGACCAACATGTGATATGAAAATAGATATTGTGCGCAATGCAATGCGAAATACGATAGAATTAAGAAGTCTACATACTCGTCTGAGGATGTGTCGCCCTAGAGGTAATTGAAAAAACAATTTGTGTGATCGATGGTCCTTAAAAAATGAATCGCGTTTGACCTATTTATGGTTCAGTAATTCAGAATCCTGATAAATCTGGTAACAAATCAAAGGTTCACACAGTTTTTGTCACATAACCTCGACGAAAATGTTCGCGACAAAAACGCGTCCACATATTATACGGACTATTGTAACACAAATATCATTAGATATCTTTGTGTCACGAGAAACCTTTTTTGTCACTATGTCACAATGTCACGTTACGGAATGAACACTGATTTTGTGTTTTAATCGAAATTGGAACACAATTTTGTTCTTTTAAACCTTCGCTATAGGTAGCCGTAGATTGTAGATTAAAAGAAGAAAGATTTTTGTAAGAATTTTCTCATCCACGCAAAAAAATACTGAACAGATTTGGAAAAATGTTGTTGCTTTGCTTTGTTACCTTTTACAAAATGATAAAACATAGGCTACCTTTTGTCACAATAACCGACACACACACACTGGCTCGCGCAAATCTTCATAAAAATATACCAAATCTTTTCATTAATAAACGACTTCGAAAAAACACAGCAGATGCATCCATCGCCCGCAATTCTGAAATGAAGTGGAACGCATCAACAGCTCCAGACTCTTTAAGCTCCACAACTAGATTGTGTAATATTCAAGAGAATAAAATCGTTCCGAGAGACGATGGCTATGAATTATAAAACCTCATATAGCTCCGAGAGAATGCAGGCTACATTTCAGCCAGGATAAGTAATTCTCCAGGGCTTGCCAGGTAAAATATTTCAGTGGAAAGTTTTATCGTGTTTTCAAAGCACTTATAAATAAATTGGATGATTATTTTTGAATGTTTAGTAGATATGCTTGCATGTTTATGAGCTTTACCCTTGATATTTTTTTTCTGGAATGAGTGAGCTACAATTTCGCTTGCGTTAAATTTTGAAAGTGATAGTCTTTTTCTTCCCGACCCATTTCAGCGACGGCGGTTTTTCTATACAGGATATCACAAGACCCATCACCAAGCCGAAGTCTACTCGTTGTGGACATCATGCCAAGTCATACTAACCAAAATAAAACTTGGGAAACAATGTAATTTTTTAAGTTTTTACATTTTTAATTCTTTTTTTAATTTTCGCAATTAAAAGCGTGCTCGTGCAATACTCGAAATACCTACTTATCGGTGAGGTCATAGGGCATCTAAAGAACATATTGGCGGGGTAAATGCATTGATTTTTGTACCTAATTAGAAAAAATCCATACTAACTTTGAGCCTCAATATCTCCTGAACCAGTAATTTCCCAGGTATGGTGCCGAAGTAAAAAATGTTCGTAGTGATTGGTACAACATGGGATTTTATTTTTCGTTAAGGGTCTTTTTACATCCCGTATATTAGACTTGCGAACTGCGCGGGACATATTATTATTATAGTGCACGAGCGTGTGCGTATACAAGTGCACTCTCTATTCCGTCACACTCATTGTCCGATGGGATGCACAAGCGACACGACCGGAGAGAGATTGGGCGTAGGATCACCGGCTTAACGTGCTTTCCAAGGCACGGGGGTGTGACACCGCCAACTCCCTGACTCCGAAGTTTCTATTGGATAATTTCTATCAGAAAACCCCAATATCACTTTTTGTTCGACTCAGAAATCGAACCCGAGACCTCAGACCGCAGTCGCTAACACTACCGCAGGACCACAGAGGTAGTCTAAGGAATAACACGAATTTGAAAACACACTGTATTGACTATACAAAGTGATCACAACTTTCACGATCTTGTTTTGCATAATTGTACAGGTGATTTCACATTCATGTCATCTTGTATTGAGTCACATAATATGTATACTATACCAATATAAATCATAAAGCTTTTCTACCATACACTTTTCATTCATCTTCATTTGTATTTTCAGCAGTCACCATTTTAAATTCACCTTTTGTTAACCGCCATCCATCTTTTGTCAGGCTCTATACTCATAGCGTTGGTAATTTCTAAACATCATGTAACGTAGTGTTTTCTTTAGATATATCTATGTTATGATTTTATATTTCAGGCTAATAATAACATCTGCTAGATTTCACTGATCCAATATTTGTCGTAACATCTTCAAACTGAATCTTGAGGTATAATATAATAATAATAATATTCTACCACATTCACACAACACCATCTAGTCCCAAACTAAGCAGAGCTTGTACTGTGGGTACTAGACAATCGATAAACATACATAATTATATCCTTTTTTTGTAACCATGTTCACGCACACAAATGTTTGACTTGAGCGGGAATCGAACCCGCGACCGTCGGCGTGGCAGTCGCTTACACTACCGCTGCACCAAACGATATAAACTGAATGTTTCTAATTTCATATTTTCTCTTCTGTACATTTATCTACCATCGTCTGTCAGTGCGTGCGCACTTGGCTAGCGTATTAGAATGCCGCCTTACTCTTTTCATACTATAATATGAAGATACCAGTGTACGCCACTGGGATAGTTTACTGGGCTGATTGATAAATCATTTGATATCGATGATTCTTCGCTCCTTTAAAAATTTAACAACGTCCATTACTTTTGTTTTATAATAATAGGCCGCAAACGAGCAGACGGATCGCCTGATGGTGACCAATTACCGCCGCCCATGGACACAAGCAATACCACAGGAGTCACAAGTACGTTGCCGCCCCTTGGGGTTGAGAAAAGGGTTAGGATAAGGAGTGGGATGAGGGAGAAGGAATAGGGGATAGGGCCTCCGGCACTCTCACTCACCGAACGAAACGCAACAGTATAGGTACTGTTACTTTACGTCGATTTTCTGTGAGAGGGTAGTACCACCCCGGTCGAGCCGGCCCATTCATGCTGAAATCAGCAAGGGTCTACTACCGTTAAAATTTTACCATAAAGACTTTATTGTAAGTATGAATGAATTTCAGTACCTTAAAAAATATTATTATGTATTTTTTGCAGCTGTAGTAACTTGTCACTTTTTGCTGACGGTACAAGATATTTTTTTAACTAATGGTAGAACTGTTCATTACGTCAATTTTCTTTGAAGAAGTGGTAAGCTACCTGAGGCTCTACTATTCAAAACATTATTTAAAAATTGGGCAAGTGCGAGTTGGACTCGTGCACGAAGGGTTCCGTACCATCATCTATAAAAGAAAATCACGTTCGTTGTATGTATACTTAAATACTTTTTAAGTTTCTACCTGTTTATTAAGATCGAGTAACAAATTGCTTAAAAGTTACGTTTGTTGTATGGGAGCCCCCCTTTATTATTATTATTATTTTTTTATTTAATTAGGTATTTATTTTGAAAGGTAATATACAACTACATATTCTGTGAAAATCTAAAGCGTCTATCTGTAACAGTTAGTAATTTTGAGCAAATAATACTAAAAAACACGTTTTTTGTATCGGACCCCCTTTATATATTTTTTTTAATTTTTATTATTTGTTGTTATAGCGGCAACCGAAATACATAATTTGTGAAAATTTCAGCTTTATAGCTATCCCGGTTTATGAGATAAAGCCTGATGACAGACAGACTGACAGACAGACAGCGGAGGCTTAGTAATAGGATTCCGTTTTTTACCTTTTAGGTACGGAACCCTAAAAATCCACAAAACACTTGCACTTGCACCACTTACTTAAAACATAAAAGAAAAGCTAACTAAAGCTATAACAGCTGTATAAGCTGTTCCATAAGTCTATGAGACGCTATAATCTGTTTCTTGCTGCTCATATATCTGCAGTAGGTACTTAATAAAAGTAATTTTCTTAGAGTGGAGTATCCTCATTGTATTCGGAATAATCTGCGAATCTAACCAAAACGATGTAAAAAATAATGTTCTAGGGTTTGGCTACAGTGATGATGAGCGAAACGGTGGCCACAAGTATTTACCTGAACTGTCTGAGAAAATGTAACATACATCAAATAGCACAGGTAGTAGAGCCTTGCTGATTTCAGCATGAATGGGCCGGCTCGACCGGGGAAGTACTACCGTCTCACAGAAAATCGACGTAAAGTAACAGTACCTAAACTGTTGCGTTTCGTTCGATGAGTGAGAGCGCCGGTGGCACTATCCCCTTTCTTTCTCTCTCATCGCACTCCTCATCCTATCCCTTTTCCCAACCCCAAGGGGTGGCAACGCACTTGTGACTCCTGTGGTGTTGCTTGTGTCCATGGGCGGCGGTAATTGCTTACGGTCATCAGGCGATCCGTCTGCTCGTTTGCCGCCTATAACTATGAATAAAAAAAACATTTATGCGGTTATGTGCCACTCTTTTAACCATACGGTTCGGTTATTTTCAATAAATTCTCATAGGCTAGGAACATTTTACATGAAGTGATTTGCTTTAAATATTTCTTCGGGGTGCAGGCTGCCTTCAAATATTTATTGAAATAAATGTATAACGTGTATAGCTAAGATTATAATAAGACACATTGAAAATTGTTTTCTTAATTTATAAATTCGGGTTTTTCCTGCTTTATAAATGTAATAATTTTAACTTCAGATAACTTTGACACGCAGGCAGCGATAGCCTAGTGGAGATACCAACGGACTGCCATGCAGAGGGTATCGGGTTCGAATCCACGGCGAGCACTTTTCGGAGTTATGTGCGCATTGAATTGTTAATTATCGCTTGTCTCGTGCCTCGGAGAGCACGTTAAGCCGTCGGTACCGACTGTCGTGCAGATCTTTGACAGTTGTTATAGGGTGGCAGTACCTCTTAAATAAACTGACACTAGTCTAAACCATGGAATATCGCTATACCTTCGGGTTGCGGAGGTCAGACAGTCGTTCCGTGGAAAAGCTAATATTCAGCCAAATCCGGTTAGACTAGAAAGCGGCGCCCAGGTTGAGACTGGGATAACGCTAGGAGGATGATGAGATAACTTTGACATGCCAAAACTTTACAATTTGAATGATTATTTTACATACATACATACATAGACTCACGCCCGCTTCCCCGAAGGGGTAGGCAGAGGCATATTAAACGCCCACTTTTCGCCAGTGTTTTGATCCCACGTAATAGGTGGCGAGCCTATTGCCGCTTATTGGGACATTTTGTTTGCCAGAGCCTCGTCCGTTGATCGGCAGGTGCACCACTTGCAGGTGAGGTTGGCTTGGGACCCTAAGTTCTTGGTGGGTACCCTATGCACCCTTGCGAATTCGAATGATTTTACTTTAGTTATAACTAACATAAAAATTGGACAAATAATTAAATACATAAAAAATATTTTTAGCTCATCTCCCCATTACTTAAACTGCTCCTTACATTTCAGTTAATTGCCGTTCCACTACTTAATGTAATGAAAATGTCTCAAAATACTCAGTTTGAAGTCAATCTATTTAATAGCCATTTTAAAAAGATCTAGACGATATTTTTTGTCTGAAAACTGGACATTTCTACTTTTCGTATAGATTTTATAAAGTAATGAGTATTTTTAGGGTTCCGTACCTAAAAGGTAAAAAACGGGACCCTATTACTAAGCCTCCGCTGTCTGTCTGTCTGTCTGTCTGTCTGTCCGTCTGTCTGTCTGTCCGTCTGTCTGTCTGTCTGTCTGTCACCAGGCTGTATCTCATAAACTGTGATAGCTAGAAAGCTGAAATTTTCACAAATTATGTATTTCGGTTGCCGTTATAACAACAAATACTAAAAATAAAAAAAATGAAAATATTAAGGAGCGATCCCATATAAAAAACGTGTTTTTTTTCGTATTTTTCGCTCAGAATTACTAACTGTAACAAGTAGACGCTTTAAATTTTCACAGAATATGTAGTTGTATATTATCTTTCAAAATAAATAATTAAATAAAAAAAAGTAAATAATAAAGGGGGCTCCCATACAACAAACGTAATTTTTAAGCAATTTGTTACTCGATCTTAATAAACAGGTAGAAACTTAAAAAGTATTTAAGTATACATACAACGAACGTGATTTTCTTTTATAGAAAATGGTACGGAACCCTTCGTGCGCGAGTTCAACTCTCACTTGCCCAATTTTTTTAAGTGGCAACGATTACATTTTAGTGCCTATTCAATTTTATAGGTGATTAAGGTTTCTCTGGAGCTTAAAACATGAAATTGCTAAACTGTTTCGAATAAAAACTTTTTGTTTTATGAATTGGTCTATGTTTATGTGAGCTTTTTTTTACTCGTGACTTTGTATGTGAAAGGTTTAGGTTTTCGCAGGGTTTTCGTTAGATTTGTGAAATTTAAGGGAAACCTTATTATAATCAATATTCCTCCTTTGAAAAGTCTGGTTAAAGGTGGGTTTGAAGAAACAAAAGAATTGTCTGTATGTCGGTATCTAATATTATTTTTTTTATTTATAGACTCACGCCTGTATCCCAGAAGGGGTGGGCAGAGGTGTAATATTACACCCACATTTCCTCAGGATTTTTTTAGGTCCCACGTAATAGGGGGCGAGCCCATGACCGTACCGGGCACATCACCAGACTCCGTGCTGCTACTGAGAATTTCCTAACGGAAAAACTCAATAACACTTTGCCCGATCCGGGAATCGACCGAAACTCCCAATCCCACGCGCATAATATAGTATTCACTTTTTTTTTAAATTTGTATTATTATATTTATATTAGTTCAAAAATAAGTTAAATCTCGCTCCGTATCAGTTCGTATTTTCACTCCCTTCAAAAGCTACAAATAAATTTGACACGACAATTTGCCTGACACTGTAATCGATCCTGTCATAGTTCCATCGTCATTATTTTGTTCGTCAAAGTTTAAACAACAATGACAGTCGATACGGGCAAACAGAAGCCGGATAAACTTTGACAATTGATATCCGGCAGCAAATTGGGTCGCGAAGTTGAGGGAATAAACAATTTCGTTGTTGTTATTTAAATAGCTACTGACCGTGTAATAGTTTAGTAAGCATTATGCTACTATCAAAAAATACAACCATAAATACTTTCAAACATTCACACAAACAGATTTGTACACGTAGGTACTTATGACTGCCTCGTTGGTCTCGCGGCATAAATGTACGCGTGGGATTGGGAGGTCTCGGGTTCGATTCCCAGGTCGGGCAAAGTGTCATTGGGTTTTTCCGTTAGGAAATTCTCAGTAGCAGCACGGAGTCTGGTAATGTGTCCGGTACGACAATAGGTTCGCCCCCTATTACGTGGGACCTAAAAATTCATGGCGAAATGTGGGTATAATATTACACCTCTGCCTACCCCTTCGGGGATACAGGCGTGAGTCTATAAAAAAAGGTACTTATGAGTATGTAACAGGTCTACCTCCAATTATCCTGATATTTTGGCGTAGGTCACACTAACCGATCACGAGCAATGAATACAGATATACATAGAAACGCAGTTCTTAAGGTTTTCGTGTGCCGATTCCAATTGGGGACTGTCTCCAGTTTAGTTCGTAGTTGGCGCCGTTGACGGCGCTAGCGTCGTTCTCCGTCTCTCTTGCTCTCGTAGTTAAGATACACAGGAGGAACGTTCGTCACTCTTGCTCTCGTAGAGACTGCTGTCACAGCGCGACTGCCACGCCGCCAAGCGGCAATTTGGGTCACGAAAAGTTTGTCTTCAGAGCGCCCATAGGAAATGCGCCTCTATATAAATATCTGGGCTCTTTGTCACGAGATACTGACTGACAGACGGCGCACAGTCAAAACTCCTGGGCGTAAGAAGCTCTGGCATGTTTATTCCTTGTAGACGGGCACTAACAAGGGATTTCTCATAATTCCCTCGGGATCGCGAAGAAATTGTTAATTTAAAAAAGATGCGATCGTAGCCTCTATTTACAAAAAAAGAATGAAATTCAAAATTATTCCACTAATAATGTCTAAAACAGCCAGTATATTAACTTTTTTAGAACCTTTAATAAAACTGCGTACCAACCACAGAGTTCTTAATAAAAACCTCCGTATTTAAAACACCTTGATCAAATTCGTTCAGAACCCAATCGCTTTCTGTCACCTGCAGTTGCCGTAATTACAAATTTTCGCGCCGCCCTCTATAGTAGAAAACCTTCGTAAGGCTTCATGAAATTGGAAAAATTCCCCGACAGAAAATACTTTCTCTGATGTCTTATTGGATTAGTGGTTCGAGCTTTTGAGAACTCGATTCTTGGGGCCAAATTGCGAGGGCAAAAAGTGTTCGTTCTTAAATAAATCTGGCTGGCATCAGTTGTGTTGACAGTTTTACTTAAAGAATGACTGAGGATTTGATTTTGTTATGTTCGGTCTCAGAATTAAAGATGGCATTAATATAGCTCAAGTTTAAATAGCTTAAACAAATCTTGTGTCCTAGAACTATTTAGGCGTAGGCCCTTTCGCTTCCCCATGCACCAACTGTATGAACTATATTGCATAGTAGGAAAAGCTGTCGTACAGTCAGTACATTGGTACTGACTATACGACAGCTTTTCCTACTTTATATTGTCCTAAAACAGCTCACCACGCTTACTTATAACAGTTATAACACCAATCTGATTGTCAATAAAAGGCGTAAATATATTGTATGCACTGCACTTTCCGAATCTAAATTCGTCTTCACGAACAGATTTTATGCTTTCTTAGGACCTTTTATATATAAGAAACTAAACAAAATACTCTGTATATACGACGTTAATTATTTCAAATGCAAGCAATTAGTTTATAAGTATTTGCAATCGTTGAATTATAAACAGACCGAAGATTTGCTAGCAGTGCTAAAATAAATTGGACCTGTCTTGATATTGTTACTATATATTATATAAATGACGTCGAGCTACGCATTTTTTTTTAAGGTATTTAACTTTGTTATGTAACTTTATAAATAGTATTAGCAGTAATAGGTAAGTATTGGTATATAATTTTAATTAGTTATCAACATAAAACACCTATGATAGTGCTCTTACCGCCTGTGGCACAGGTTTACCCTAGTACAGGCACCCATTGTTATCTAGAACATACTTACCCTTAGAAGTACATAATATACTATTATTGTAGAAAGATGAATAAATAAATTATTATTATATTTAACGTATACTGGTTTAGCGGCGCGTACCCATTTGGTACTCGATGCGTGTAGTTATAAGTAGCTTTTCTGTCTTTGTATCCAGTAAAAAGCTGTAGGTACATATAGGTAACATTACCATTGTTCTCATCTTTGTATGTTATACTAGAGGATGCCCGTAGCTTCGCCCGCGAATTTAATTTTAAATTAAACATTACTTCCCAATCCCGTGGCCCCCTACGGTTCCCATGCCAAATTTCAATATTTTGCGCCTTATAGGTTCGGCTCTGCGTTGTCTGTCAGTCAGTAGTATAAGATATAGTTGATGGAATCATGCGTTATTTGGTGGCACTCTATTGTAACCCAATAGAAGGAAAGAGGAACCCACTGAGCCGTCAGTCGTTGCCCATCGCTCCTGAGGATGCCTCGTGCAGAGGCGAAGTATAGTCGGCGCATACAGCGGGATACTGCAAGTCAGGTATCTTCCTGGAACCCATACCATTCTTATATCCTTTATCCTTTTAGCGGCGTTCGGTATTGTCAACCTTTTTCTATTGCAATAATAGTTGGAGTGGTCAATCCGAGGGTGCGTGGTGGGTTCCTCTTTCCTTCCATTAGGTTAGTACCTAATGCAAGAATTTTATATTACATATTATTACAAATAAATGTAAGTAAATTGCTGTAAAATATTCCAATATTACTTAGTAATAAAGCACTTAACTATTAAAATCTTTAAGTGCCATACACAATACAGCCTTCTAACAAAACGTTCTCACAAATGATTGTACGACGATTAGAGACCGCGACCACTCAAATAGCTATTAAAAGTTAAAGCTACAAGCAAATACCTCCCACTTTTAAGTTGTTTTGATTTCAAATAATTATCAGTTATTTGTTTTTCAAAAAAAGCGATTTCAAATATCATTTTATACTTGGATGGGAACAAATAATGCAGCGATATTCTAGTGGAGATACCAACAGACTGCCATGCAGAGGGTATCGGGTTCGAATTCACGGCGAGCACCACTGACTTTTCGGAGTTATATGCGCATTGAATTGTTAATTATCGCCGGTCCCGTGCCTCGGAGAGCACGTAAAGCCGTCGGTCCCGGTTGTCATGACCGGTTGACAGTCGTTACAGGGCGTCAGTACCTTCTAAATAAACTGATACTAGTCTAAACCATGGAACATCGCAATCCCTTCGGATTGTCGAGATCAGACAGGCAGTCGCTCTGTGGAAAAGCTGATATGCAGCCAAATCTGGTTAGACTAGTAAGCGGACCTCAGGTTGAAAAATGGGATAACTCTAAGAGGAAGAAGATCAGTTATTTGTTTTTCAAAAAAAGCGATTTCAAATATCATTTTATACTTGGATGGGAACAAATGGGAAATATGTGCTGACAAGCAAAACTATATTATTCAAATCGGTCAGTAAATGACGGATTTCTGAGGAGCAAACGTGACAAACTTTCAATCCAATTGAGAACCTGCTCCTTTTTAAGACGCTGACAACAGCCAAATAGGCTTGTCTCAAACAATTTTTTTGCTAAATCTATAAAGTTTGTGACGGCGGAAAAAATATATGTTAATCTTGAACATATTTCTGAGAACCCTGTTGTATTCAAAACATGTTTTTGAAATGTTTTCTCAATATAAAAAAAAAATAGTAAACAAACCTCTTAAAATGATCTTCCAACAAAAATATTTGTATTACTTATCAACGTACGTTGGAAAAATTTATAACAATAACGTATCATATTTAAATACAGAAGTTGGTTGTTTTTATTTTTCACTACTCAACTTATTTTTAATTAATTTATTTATTTTATGGTTTGTATAAAGTTCTGAAGGTCCCGTCGTTGTCGCGCTTCTCTTTCTTATGTATACAATCCGACAGTGACAGCAGCTCTACTCAACAGCGGTTATCAGCGCCTTAACTCAGCTGAAAAGACAACGTGCTAGATACTCATCCGCCAGATAGACATAGTACAATGATTCTTGTCCTAAGTAGTCTTAGGACATGCCAGTGCATCGGGACCGAAGCATTGCTCTCCAAAGCAAGGTAGCACTTGATATAAATGCCACATTTAGCGGTCACCCATCCAAGTGTTGACCTGTGTTAACGTTGCTTAACTTTGACCATCTATTATGAACAGCATTTCCAGTCAATTGGCGTGGTCGTCACTACGCCAGCAATCTAGTGTTGATCTCATATGAATAGCATGTTAAGTGACGAGGCTCTTACTTAAACTACGCCACCTGGCGGTCAAATCCGAACAATTACAGCAATTGTTCTAAAGTGGAACGCAGCCAAGTTCACGGTGTTGACCCTTAACAAATATTGTCACAACTCCACTGGGATTTGTTTAATTTGACGCGTTGGCCGTCACTTGAGCGAAGATTATGACGCAGATCTGACAAGTGAGATGAGTTTACTGCCCTGATTTTGCTTGCTCTGAGCATAGAGGTAGGTAGGTGCCTTTTTGACTTATTTGTTTAGTTAAGGCAGCAAACTGTAGCCTATGTAAATATATGTAATATCACTGTAAAGTTGCAGTTCAGTAGTTTTTGCATGAAAGATTAATAAACATCCTTATCATCCAAACATCCTCACAACTTTTTGCATTTATTATAAATCAGATAATTAACAATTCAATACTTTGATAGTTTTCATTTACACTATTGCTGGAGATTACAACAGAAAATATTCGTGCTCAAGATAGCTTCAACCTCATTAGACAGCTTGTATTAGTAAACCAATTTGAATTGAAAAAATAAAAGCATCTTGATGGGATAATTTGCAAGTGTGCGATGTGTCTCCATTTAAAAAATATCAATGTTGCAATGACTGTGTAAATTTAAACAACGTTAGTAGACATAGAATACCCAGAATAAGAACAAATATGTGTCAACTAAAGTGTCCTACCTTAAATGATTATATTAAAGCTTGTAGCAAAGTGATCACTAAACTATTCAACCATCTGTGCAATCGATAATGACACACGTTAGATAAAATGAGAATGCAAACAGAAATTAAATAGTTATTTATTCAGGTGTGAGACATAGCTTATTGAACCCATTATCTGCGTCGAGAAATGAAAAAGCATAATTTAAGTGAGATGCGTAATAGTATTGACAAGAATTTTTTAGCATTACAAAGTAATCTTTTGAGGTTATGTGCGTATTGTATTATTCATTATTGCCTGTTGCCCGTTGAACAGTACAAGAAAATTGCATTGCACATGCATATCTATCAGTTTTACGTAATAATCTCAAATTATATGTTAAGTATGCCAACCCTCCCTTGTTCAGCGTGTTAGGTTACGACCTAACCACAGGATAGGTTAAACACAATGCGTACTATTTATATTATTATACCTATAAAATCTTACTTATCACTGTAAATAAGTTTACTATTCGTTTTAATATTGTATTGAAGTCAAAAACCAATTCCTTCAATACAGCAACAAGGAACCTTCAGCTTTAACTGCAATGAATCAACCAATCTATAACAAAAATCTTGGAAAATGTTCAACTTAATCTATTTAACTTTAAACAAAAAACACGTTGGCTTCTAGGTCACAAAGTAAACTAGTTTTCAACCCAATCTCGTTCACTGTTATCGGAGTTTCCTATCTGTTAGATTTTAATCTTTGGCAACGCTGCAGCCGTAGATAAGCTGGCCAAATAGAGAGGTAATCTTATGTCTCGGTGCGTCTGTTTATTACGACCTATTTAATTCGGACGGGTTGGAATCATGCAGTCATTGTGTTGTGAGTTTTCCAGTTGTAATTTATTTAATTTTATGAACAGCGAGCGTTAGAATTATTCTGTGAAAAGTGTCTGTAAATACACAGTTAGACGGCAAAGTTCGTGATGAAAGACTTCAACCAGTTTTCGAATAAATTCGTTGGAGTTTTGTGTAAAAATGACATTTCCTGGAGGTTTTCATAAAAATTGGGGATAGAGGTGCTCAACCTCAACAACAATTTTACAACCACATCAGAATTATGAAGTTTCTTTCGAAAAATACTGATTAATACTCAAACCACTAAAGGTCCCAATCCTATTATTATAACAAACGCGAAAGATTATGAAGTTGGATGGATTTGGTAGACGCATCTCGCAAAAACCGCTATCCGGATTTTCATTAAATTTTACAGCTATTTTTATATTCTACTACTAGTGTAGACTGCCTCCGTGGTCCAGTGGATAGCGTATGCGACTGCTGGTCGGAGGTCCCGGGTTCGATTCCCGGGTCGGTCAAAAAGTGTTTCTGGGTTTTTCCGAATTCTCAGTAGCAGCACGGAGTCTGGTGATGTGCCCGGTAACGGCAATAGGCTCACTTACGTTGGACCTACAATTTCATGGCGAAATGTGGGTGTAATATTACACCTCTGCCTACCCCTTCGGGGATACAGGCGTGATTCTATAAATAAATTAAAAAAAAATCTTATAGTCTATATTCATTCTACGCCCGTACATTTTATTTTTATTTAAACTTTTATTCTCGTTTCCGTCAGTGCACCCCTACAATCCCAAGGAACATACATGCCAAATTTCAGCTGCACCCTCTAGTTTTGGCGGTGCATTGTCAGTCAGTCATTCAGTAACGCAAGAAAAATGTAAATACACGTAGTACATCACACTTGGCTTGCTGTCACTTACTGAAACGATACCTAAGAAGTTTGTCCAACTTATTAAGCACTAGATAATGCCCGCGGTTACACCCGCGTTATTTAAGGCTACTGCTCCGCTCCCATCGCTCATAGCGCAATGTTATGTAGCCTATAGCCTTCCTCGATAAATGGGCTATCTAACACTGAAAGATTTTTTCAAATCGGACCAGTAGTTCCTGAGATTAGCGCGTTCAACCAAACAAACAAACTTTATAAACAAACTTCAGATTTATATTTTAGTATAAGATAAGATTTTATTTACAGAACAAAATCGATATTATAATAAAATCTATCTCTCTCTGTTTTCTCTCTTAAGACAAGGAAAATACTCTTCAATGCTATTTAGTAAAACATTGCAGCGACTACAAATGAACAAAGAAAATAATCAGCTTCTTTTTGTTTCACAATTTAAGTTTAAAGAGACTGTTTGTTTTCTTTACTTTATTAAACAATGGTGTGCGGTATAATGATTCAGTGAATACTATTTTGTCAACAGTAAGTTTGGTATAACTTGTAGTGATTTTGTTATAATTTGTGAAAATATAAAACTGAAATCGTATATTTTATTTAACGTAGCGCAATCGCGTAATTAATATCAAATAAAAGTGAAATTCGTGTAGTGACAGATTAAGAATACGGATTGACACCACCTCATATCATCTCATGGGTGTCGTATGAGCCGAAACAGCACTGTAAGAGAAGGAAAACTTGATAGAAACCCTATACTAACCCGTTTGGCCAGCGTGGTATAGTAAGCCAATTCCTCCTTTCAAAGGAAAGGCCTAGTCCAGCAGTGGACTGATAAAGGCTTATGAAGAGATGAGGAAAGGCGAAATTATACATGTGCTCATGAATTTAGAACACAAAATGTCTCTACGCATTACACTCTGTGGGTATTATGACAGGCGACTTACGAAAATACACGAAGCCAAGCCAGCCAGCCAGCAAATTATATAATTGGGAAGTGGTGGCAACCTAGATAGCAAACCCAATATACTATTTCTTTTGACCAGTGCGGTATAGGAGGCTAACTCTTATTCTATTCTATAGACTTAAAATGCTACTATGACGTAAATTACGAGAGGCCAGTGTCCAGCAGTATACTGCAAAGGCGGCCTAACGAATGACGTAGTACCTTGTATGTATTTGTGTCCTCCTGTGGCCATGGCTGGTGTAACCCATACCAAAACATGGACTATCTATACACATAAATAAAATTGGAGTGTCTGTTTGAAATATTAAAATAATCGCGTTTGACTAAATGCATTTGGATGTATACACGGTACATATACAGAAATGACATTTTTTACAATTTTGGTCTGTCTGATTGTTCTCGTTAATCTCTGGAACGGCTGGACTGATTTTGACGGGACTTTCACTGGCAAATAGCTGATGTACCAAGGAGTAACTTAGGCTAACCGTAACGCGAAGTAGTTCCCTCAGGACGCGGGTGAAAACACGGGATACAGCTAGTAAACAATAAGAATTTATGCGGTCTCCATGAAGCTATTAAGCATTCCTAAACAAATCGTAAATTTAGCAAATATTATTATTAAACATAACACAATTGGACATCAAACAGAAGACCTTACAACCACAATACCAATTTTGAACATACTTAAACAACAAAACAAGGTTTCCGCGAACAAACAAACACCAAATTTCTCTTTAATAAGACGTATAATCGCCACCATAATTAAGAAAGTGTGTACTGTGTATCAAAGTACACACAGTACACAAACAATACACACGTGTGTTTGTGTACTGTCGTGTGCTAGTGTGTACAGTTGTTTCTTTGTATCGACACCAAACATTTGAGTGGCTTGACTTCATTTACAAGTCTTTGTGGTATGCAGACGAGCGGTTTATTCGAACTTAGTAACAGAAAAGATGGTTTGGGCACGTGGAGAGGATGGATGACGAAAGACTGGCCAAGCAGATATATAAGGCAAATGTGGAAGGGACAGGACGAAGGAAAAGATCTAGGCGGACGTTCTCTGACCAGATTGGAGACATCCTAAAAACAGGACAGGTGAGAAGTACCCTGAACAGAAGAGCATGCATGAGGAATCTGATGGGAGTGAATGAAGCAAGAGAGATATGTCAGGATCGTTGCAAATGGCGTTCCGTAGTCTCTGCCTACCCCTCCGGGAAACAGGCGTGAGTCTATGTATGTATGTAGTAACAGAAAACTCAGGTACCAATAATATTGATAAAACATAGTATACAGTAATTGAATTGTTATTCTGTGGTTAGATGGAGTTGTAGGTAATGTATTTATTAACTGAACCTTTTTTTTATAGACTCACGCCTGTATCCTTGAAGGGGTAGGTAGAGGCGTAACATTACACCCACATTTCGCTATGAATTTAGGTCCCACGTAATAGGGGGCGAGCCTATTTCCGTTACCGGGCACATCACCAGACTCCGCGCTGCTACTGAGAATTCGGAAAAACCCAGTAACACTTTTGCCCGACCCGGGAATCGAACCCGGGACCTCCGATCAGCAGTCGCATACGCTATCCACTGGATCACGGAGGTAGTCAATTTTATAAGTAAACTTAAAAAAGTCTAAATTTATATTAATTTAACATGGATGTTTATCTTTGTCTAGGTGTTTCTATGTATTTTAAAAATAAGTTTATGTATGTTTATCCATTATCTAGTACTCATAGTACTATCGACAGCAGCCACGCTTGACCATTTTAGAAAAAGTTTCGCTTGAACATGTTGACTTTAAGTGACTCCGCCCTTAATTATGTTAACCAATCAAAGAGGAATCTTCGAACAAAAACGTGTACTCACTGTTTGTTTTTATGACTTTTCTTACTTTTGCCAGATGGTATCATATTTGGACAATTGTTATCTAGCACTTGCAAGGAAACAAACTTTTTAAACACAATTTTTTTTACCCAACTTCCAACCATGAGCCCACAAGAACTTGAATACTCTTGAACGATCATTGGTCATTTAGTTTAAGCATTGCTAGGTATACTTAATCATTGAAATAGGTAGGTTTTATTAGTCTTTTTTTGCTTAGAAAGATGTAATGTAACGTAGCTACCTAGTTATTAATTTAGTATTAGTAGGTAACTTTTAAATTACAATTTTACTGAGATAATGACTATATTGTTGTTTTATTTATTTATTTCAAGGTAGCTTAATTAATTTACCTAACAGTAAATTATACAGTATTATATAATTATTATACAGTACAAGCTCTGCTCAATCCTGTGGCAATTTCACTATTTTTCTGTTAAAATCAGATCAACACAACAGGCTTTAGATCCACAAGGAACATATTTGCCAAATTTCAGTTTCATGCGCCCCGTTGTTTTAGCTGTGCGTGGTCGGTCAGTAAGTAACGCAAGAATTTTATGTAATTATACAATTTAGTCCGTGTAGTGACGGATTAACCTCTCGTATGCTGGATTACCAGACATAATTATAAATCTATTGTGTCTCGTGCAGATCTGCTCTTAAGCATACGAAAGGTTAAGAATACGGATTGTCACCACCCCATATCATCCCATGGGTGTCGTAAGAGCCGACAGTGGGAGCATATTATGCAGAGAACAGCACTGTAACAGAAGGAAAACTTGATACAAACCCTATACCAACCCGTTTGGCCACCGTGGTATAGTAGGCCAATTCCTTCTTTCAAAGGAGAGGCCTAGTCCAGCAGTGGACTGTTAAAGGCTGATGATGATACAAATTTCTCTTCGACATTTTTATATTCAATGGCGTAACCATCCATCGCATTTTTAATTATTACGACCAACAAATTCAGAATGCCGCTGGCGATAGGTTGGTTGTTCCCCAAGACCAAAAGATTGCTAATTACCTTGTTTTGTTTGGAAACGTTCATAGTTAAGTAATTATTTCCTGAGGCGTCACCATAATAAGACATTTTCGCAATGAACACCAAAAATAAAACAATTAAAGGTTAAATTTATGGTCCTCATTATTGTTTTTTCAATTTTAATTCAAATGATTAGACAATTAATAAGCGACAAACGGACGACCTTGTCAAACATAATATATTAACTGGTGACAAATCAGAGCAAAATATAAATTAGTTTTGTTGATATATGAATACTTTTGAAAGGGTTTTTAGGGCCAAGTTACTTTTATCAGCCGAAAGACAGGCTATCCTGTCTTTCGGCTGATAAAAGTAACTGATAAAGCAATAGGGCTATTTTTCGTATTTATTAGTCCTTTATGTTCTGCTAAAATCTATTTATTTTGACAAGAAAAGAGGCCAAAGGACTATAGGTCTACGACAGCTCAATGGTAAGACCCGTCGACTCACTAGTAGAGTATTTAGAGTTCGAAACCACAGCGCACACGACTGATTTTTCGATGTATGTGCGTAATAAATTTAAATTGTTCCACATCGAAAGCGCAAGTTGCATTACATTTCCAATTTAAATCTTTGACAATCGCTTTGGAAAATCTTGAAATATTTTACATTGATCTTAACCACAGTAAGAGAAACCTTTAGATTAATAAGGCAGACTAGAAAAGGCATGCTTTAGCATGCCTTTTCTAGTCTATTCATATTCATTTGTAGAAATCCAATATAGTGAAACAAGTCCAAATAGTCTAAACGGCATGTAAATATAGAGTTGTGTTTTCACTTTTATATATAGTCATTATTTTCTGTGACCTACTAATTTCATTTCATAACATCACACCAATCAAATGCCGTTATTTCTAGACCGTTCAATTATTTCTGTTTTCTGTCGCTTGAATGGTAGTTAAGTAAGCAAGGGCCATCAGATAGAAAAGTACTAGCACTAATTATAACTGTAATTATGAGACGTTTGCATGACCAGTTGATATTATTTAATATTACGTGTACAATGTATTTTTGCAAGGCTGCATTTGTAAGAAGTAAAACATAAGATTCTATCAGCTAGAAGCATAGCTTTTACTACTATTATAAGCGTGAAAGTTGGTAAGGATGGGTGTATACTTTTATGCACAACGATTGAACTGTTTGGATAACACTTTGCAGTAGTAATAATACGGTTGATCTCTCACAGAAAGTAGGAGGGTTTCAAAGAAGATCGGCGTAAAGTAAGAGTTTTCTTATACTCTTTCTTTCTTTTTTTTCGTTAAGTGAAAATGCCTGGGCACCATTCTCATGATCTCTTCCTTTTCTATATGGCAAGAAAACATAATAAATGGTCAGTGCACGATACAGAGAAGGAAAAAGCATTGCCTATAATATCTTTCTTTGATGCTTATGTAAATAACTAGAGGACGCCAGCAGCTACGCCTGCAATTTTTTTAAATTTACCTGCTTTGGCCGATCCCGTGGGAATTTCGGGAAATTCCTTCTTAGTGCACCCCTACGGTCCTCAAGGAACATACATGCCAAATTTCAGCTTCCTGCGCCCAATAGTTTCGGCTGTAGCGTGTCTGTCAGTCAGTCAGTAACGCAAGGATTTTATATATTAAGATATTACGAAAACAATAAATTTTGTCTTACTATTCAAGCGAGACATTCCATCAATATCCAATTAACTTGGCTATAGCTCTGCCGTGTAACACAATATATTATTATAATAATTACACATTTAAATTTAAATGGCATTTGTAGGGTATCATTGATATATAGACTCGTTTGATACGAAACGACTTTAAAGGCGCTTACCTAATGATTAATACTTTTGATAATGAGATGATAATGATATGAAATTAATTATGTGTCATGAATTTGTTTAGTATAAGTGAAATCTGTGTTTTGGGCAAAGGTTGGGCTGTATAGCAACGATTTTGTATAACATAGTTTTATGCGTTTTCCATTCAAATCGCGTATTTGTCAATGTAAAACAATTATGGGAATAAATTAGAGATTTGTTTTAACGGTGTTTGGTTGGGTGATTGATTTATCTTGCGATGGGAGTTTTCTTTTCATGTCATAAGCGGCAAACGCGATAGCCGAGTGGATATACCAACAGACTGCCATGCAGAGGGTATCGGGTTCGAATCCACGGCGCGCACCAATGACTTTTCGAAGTTATGTGCGCATTTAATGGTTAATTATCGGTTGTCCCGTGCCTCGGAGAGCACGTTAAGCCGTCGGTCCTGGCTGTCATGAAAATCTTTGACAGTCGTTACAGGGTGTCAGTACCTTCTAAATAAACTGACACTAGTCTAAGCCATGGAATATCGCTATCCCTTCGGGTTGCGGAGGTCAGACAGGCAGTCGCTCTGTGGAAAAGCTAATATTCAGACAAATCCGGTTAGACTAGAAAGCGGACCCCAGATTGAAACTGGGATAACGCTAAGAGGATGATGGAGGATGAAGCGGCAAACGAGCAGACGGATCGCCTGATGGTGATGTGACCAAAAGAGTCACAAGTGCATAGTCTTTGGGTTAGGAAAAGGGATGGGAGGAGGAGTGGGGTTTTAGCTTTATTTGCATTTTTATTTCATTAGATTACTTTAGTGTACTTTCAAAATTTAATATGAAATAACACAAATTTCGACGCCTTAGGTATGAAATATGAAAAATCATTCTTTAGTGAGTTTCGACGTGTTAAGGCGCCGAGTACAGCTACTGAGTTAAGCTGTTGCTGTCACTGTCAGATTGTATACATAAGAAAGGGAAGCGCGACGACGAAGTCAGAACTTTAAAAAACATGAAATAAATTAATTACAGAAAATGTATTGATTGGATTAAAAAAATAAAACAGTATTTCGTTAGTATATTGCTTGTTGAATAATTTGTCAAAAATCAGAATTATTGTATGTATTTTAATATGGTTTTTACTCGTTAAAATATTTTTTTAGAGGTATCTTTGTGATTTTTTTCTATCGATTAAAGTTAGTTGTATTATGTTTTCAACACAGTACTTAACTAGATTATATCCTGAAGAATATCATATATTTTTCTGATTGTGTTAACTGCATTGAATCATATACTTTAAAGCATTATAAAACTCGCGTTTAGCTCTTGTAGTCCCCTTAAAATAAACCTTTGTCTATATTTCATGCCTCTAGCTAGTTGAAGATTTGCGATATTGAGATGCGATTAGGTGGCCCGCATCATCCTCTTAGCGTTATCCCAGTTTCAATCTGGGGTCCGCTTTCTAGTCTAACCGGATTTGGCTGAATATTAGCTTTTCCACGGAGCGACTGCCTGTCTGAACTCCGCAACCCGAAGGGATAGCGATATTCCATGGTTTAGACTAGTGTCAGTTTATTTAGAAGGTACTGACGCCCTGTAACGACTGTCAAAGATCTTCATGACAACCGGGACCGACGGCTTAACGTGCTCTCCGAGGCACGGGCCAAGCGATAATTAACAATTCAATACGCACATAACTCCGAAAAGTCATTGGTGCGCGCCGTGGATTCGAACCCGACACCCTCTGCATGGCAGTCTGTTGGTATATCCACTCGGCTATCGCTGCCTTAGGTGGCCCGCATATTACTACTGTATTATTCTGTATTGCACTAGCAATACAAGATTACAATACAGAAGAAAATATTTTATTTTACATCGGCACAATAAAATATTTTCTATCTATCTGTTTTTGTTAAATATATTTTGCGTATAGGGTGCATATTTTTCCCACCAAGAACTTAGGGTCCCAAGCCAACCTCAACCTGCAAGTGGTGCACCTGCCGATCAACGGACGAGGCTCTGGCAAACAAAATATCCCAATACGCGGCAATAGGCTCGCCACCTATTACGTGGGATCAAAACACTGGCGAAAAGTGGGCCTTTAATATGCCTCTGCCTACCCCTTCGGGGAAACAGGCGTGAGCCTATGTATGTATGTATGTATATTTTGCGTTTAAAACTGCCGCAACTTATTCAAATAAGAACAGTCACGTAAAAAGAACAATTTATACTCTTCCAATAAGCCTCCACGATTGAGATTTGCTACTAAATATCGTATTTTGTCGTAATAAAAATGTGGTTTGTATGGATAAATCCTTTGATTTGTATAAGGTATTAATCTTATAAAAACGGTAACGATAGGTATAGAAAATTTCCAACATAATCCAATAACTGTTACTACCGTTCAAATAAAACTCTTTCGAGAAAGAGGTGCTACCCGAAATTGTAAACCAACATATTCATATTTATCGTAAAAGTTTTTAAATTCACAATTTAATTTTGTAGAACGTTTAAACGTAGCTGTGAACATATTTCAACGTTCATAGCCCCGGGATGAAAATTCAATCAATTAAACAAAAATATCTTTTAATTGTCCGCTTTGATGCTTGTAAGCATATAGGATAAAATTTGGTATCGGATTTTTATTTGCGAGATATTTTGATTTAAGCATGAAGATGAAATATTAATATTTAAATATTGGTTCTGTTTGATTAAACTTAACTTAAATTTTAAAATACTATCCTACGAAATATATACAAAACAAACAAAACAGAAAAAGAAAATAATTTAGAGGGCGTCATAGTATTTTAAAATTTAAGTTAAGTTTAATTAAATACCTAAATAATATTATGTACATTGTTATGAAATAAAAATATAATAAAGTTCTAAATATCTATAAAAATATAATATAATAAATAACTTAAACTGCAATCAAATTAATATATACAATACAGTTAAAAATAAAATAAGAACAATATTTAAAGGGCGTCATGAAAGTCCTCCAAATGGCCGTCTATTGGGAGCGTGCCCAGAAGACTGACAGCATTGCCCTCATTGGCATGTTGTCAGTTGATCTTGATGTTTTCTTTTTAAATTGGGTTTTTATTTAGGTAATTTATACATTATGCCTGATTTTTACACATGGGTAAAAATCGGGCATAATATAGATATCAAATATCACATTCATAGTCAAAGTCAAGATCATTTATTCACTAAGGCCATGAAGTGACGCTTATGAACGTCAACATTTAAGTTAATTACTTAATGATTATTATAATAGTAAAATTTATTGCAATTTTCTCAATGTAATAGGAAGAACCAGGAAATAGAACGGGCAACAACTTATGACCACTCTTTTTAATCGCCAAAACATTTTATAATTGTAAATAGCGGGTGTCATTAAATCCGCATCTCGGAAACTCGGAGTCCTGAACAAGGTGAGGAGGTTTTTCACGCCGGAGCAGTTGTGTCTGTTATACAAAACCCAGGTTCGCTCCTGCGTGGAATACTGCTCTCACCTTTGGAATGGCTCCGCTCAGTACTTATTGGACGCCCTCAATAGCGTGAAAAAGCTTTTCTCAAGGCCGTCAAGGTGAGGGCCATCATACCATAATGCCATGCTGTCTGCTGGGATGGTGGCCATCACTATGGGACTTCACTGACTGCTTAACATCAGGCAGCATGGAGTCAATTTATTCGGCAGAAAAAAAAATAGCTACAATTATTTCAAAGGAAACAGACCTTTGACGGCGTTTGACACGCCAGTCTGTCTTTGAACGTTCGTTAGGCTACAAAAGTTCGGTCGTGTGTGCTCTTGAGTTTGTCACATGGTGACAAATGTACACTACAACATACCAGACGCCCGGTGGCACTTCCGTCCGGAAAGCCACTGCACGCGGTAGTAATGGATTCAATAAAGGATTTTTTAAACGAATTTGACGGTTTTAGATTTTGAGTATGAAACGATTTACCAACATTCGATTGGCCCATGAAACATTGATCAACATAATCTTTAAACTATGAACTTTTCATCCAACGATCTTTTCAACCACGTTTCCCCAACAGAACTCTACGTCAGTGAATATTTAACAACAGAATGTCCCGACCAATAACTTTTCATACACAGAACATTTGACACATGAACTGTTCCCCAATAATACGGTACATCACTGAATGTTTTACCAACGGAATCTCTTGTCTATACTTTTTTTTTTTTTATAGATTCACGCTTGTATCCCCGAAGGGGTAGGCGGAGGTGTAATATTACACCCACATTTCCCACGTAATAGAAGGCGAGCCTATTGCCGTTACCGGGCACATAACCAGACTCCGTGCTGCTACTGAGAATTTGGAAAAACCCAGTAACACTTTGCCCGACCCGAGAATCGAACCCGGGACCTCCGATCAGCAGTCGCATATCGCATGTCGCTATCATATTCATATTCTTTATTTGCAATTCCACAATGTAGGTACATCCACTGGAGCACGGAGGCAGTCTATTTATTATATAATTTAATCATAGATAACTTTTAAATATAAGAACAGCTTTTAAGTGAACAGTGGGTAGATATGAATGGACTAGGTAATCACTTTTTGCTTCAAGTGTGGGTGTTCCTTGTGTACGTGGATTGAATATTTATAAAGTTCCCACGAGATTTATGACTCTCGAGGGAGAAACCAAAATAAATGCATAACGCTTGTAAAATTGTGTACTTGTGATAAGAATTAAAATCTGCATTTGAACGCTGGGATGGTGATGACGCTTAGAACGGCTGATTACCTATCCCTACTAATATTATATATTCGAAAGTGTGTATGTATGTATGTATCTTTGGCATTTGACTGTATGCAAGGCGATGTTATTATGTACCTTTCGGTAGATATAATGGTATATAGTGTTGTAGCAGTAGCTACATACAACTAAGGCCATCTAGCGAGCGACGACGAAGTCTCAACAACAACCATACGGCGACATCTATCGGACACGATTCTACAAAAAACAAGGTGCTGAATCGCACAAGCAGAGTTCGCACGCCGAGTTGTATGATATAAAACATCTGAAATACGTCCGTTGGACTGACAGTCCACCAGGCACGATCACCCAGCCTGGTTAGAGGATCCTCCCTCTAGTTGGAGGAACACCACACCTTTAACCTCCACAGTGTCATGAATAATGACCGAGCTACTTTGTACCCTATAGAGTTTCTGAAGTCTTTAGAATAATCAGGAGTGTCTTCACACAACTTGAGACTGAAAGTAGGATTGTGTTACCCCGAAATTAACGCGCGCGAAGCCGCGGGCAAAAGCTACTAAAATATAAAAGTCCTCATAATTTTCATCGTACTGTCTCTTAATACAGTTATCACAAATGACACAGACACTGCTACAATTATTGTTTCTTGAACCGGAAGTAACTTAATATTTGAGTCACGTTTTAACAAATTCCGTTAGAGAACCGGTTTTCCTTAAGAGCGTTTACGCCTTTCATACAAATTCTAAAGTCCTTAATGCTGGGAAAACGGTTGAAAGAAATTGTGCAGCTTAAATAAGGCGTCGGTATTGATATGCCATAAAGTGTGAATGCAAAGCTATCGGATATGGTAATCCCTTTGGGTTGTCGGGGTCAATCGGCAGTAGCTCTGAGAAAAGGGCATTTTTTTATAGACTCACGCCTGTATCCCCAAAAGGGTAGGCAGTGGTGTAATATTACCCACATTTCGCCATGATTTTTTAGCTCCCTCGTAATAGGGGGCGCGTCTATTGCCGTACCGGGCACATTACCAGACTCCGTGCTGCTACTGAGAATTTCCTAACAGAAAAGCCCAATAACACTTTGCCCGACCCGGGAATCGAACCCGAGACCTCTACATCCCACGCGCACATTTATGCCGCGAGACCAACAAGGCAGATAATATTATCTTATATTCTTACTTCTATTCTTTGGGTGCATAGGGTTCCCATCAAGAACTAATATGGTCCCAAGACAACCTCACCTACAAGTGGTGCACCTGCCGATCAACGGACGAGGCGACGGCAAACAAAATATCCCGATAAGCGGCAATAGGCTCGCCACCTATTACGTGGGATCAAAACACTGGCGAAAAGTGGGCGTTTAATATGCCTCTGCCTACCCCTTCGGGGAAACAGGCGTGAGTCTATGTATGTATGTATGTATGTATTCTTTGAAAAAGGTTTTTAGAAAGCAGTCCAATGCGAAAGTCTTGGGAGGAACTGGTAGGTATAACGTTAGGAATTTCTTGATGATGAGTCTTCTTCTTTTTCATGTGAGTGTATGGCCTTCTCTAGATGGTGTGACTGAGTTGTTTCTCAGGATTAGTAGAGCTTATAGCAAGACTTGGCTTGCTGTTCGTAACAGATCGGCAAAGTTAAGCAACGCTTGCACAGGTCACCACTTGGATGGGTGACCGTGTGTGGCATTTACATCTGAGCGCTACCGTGCTTCGGAGGGCACGTAAAGCTGTCGGTCCCGGTTCTTGTCTAAGGATAAGGATCGTTAGGCCATGTCGGAGGCCTTCGGGCGGTCTGAAAACTCCGACACCAGAGTTGGCCACACACTCACACGAGAAACAAACAAGTAACGTACCTTGCGTCACGTATCCGACATTTCTGCACTGTTACTTGTAACATTGCAGAAATATCACCATGATCATGTATACTGTACTAAGTTTTTTGGGTGCGTGAATGTTGAGGTTTGTGATTCTTTATTTCCATAAGAATGTTACGAGCAAATAAATCGATCCAGGCAGCGATAACCTAGTCGAGTAACCGACAGACTGCTATGCAGAAGGTCCGATTTCGATTCCACGGCGCGCACCAATTACTTTTCGGAGTTATGTGCTTATTAAATTGTTAATTATCGCTTGCTAAACGGTGTAGGAAAACATAGTGAGGAAACCTGCATGTCTGAGAGTTCTCCATAATGTTCTCGAAAGACATGTGAAGTCTGCCAACCCGCACTTGACCAGCATGGTAGACTATGGCCCAACCCTTCTCATAGTGAGAAGAGGCCCGTGCCCAGCAGTGGGACAGTTTATATACAGGGATGATGAGTCACTTACTTCCCGTTTATTGCGTACAACACAACTTCCACTGTTTTCACTATCGCTCTGGACCCAATGTACTATACTCTAAATTCCTATATTAAGCGTGACTGACATATTTGGAGTCCAACACAAACTTTAACCCACGCGGCAATACTTGACAGTAAACGTAGATGCTCTGCTTTTGAAAATGAAAGTGACAGGGCGTTAAGTGTTAACTGCTTAAGCCTGTCACGCCCTGACACACATAGCCTTTGGTCTACCGAAGATCTTTGTCACCGCATTCTTGACCTGAACGCTTGACCTGTTCCCATACATGCTAAGGGGCCCAATTCACGTATTTTATATGACATTGAAATTATATTTTGAACGAAATGAGATTATATTTTGATTTGACGCAGAATCGGTATTCTGCTAATTTAATGTCATTTCGTCTAATTTGACTTTTATTGTTCGACGTTAACACATTGTTCAATTTACGATCTAGTCGCGATAATAAAATATCAGTTGATTTAGGAGAAAACCATTTTGAAATAAGAACGACACTGACAATAGATCGAAACTGCATTTTGAACAAATTTAGTTAAGACAATTGGGCCCAAGAAATACAAATAAAGCGTTAGCCTAGTGGAGAGACCGACAGACTGCTACGCAGAGAGTATCGGGTTCGAATCCACGGTTCCCACCAAATGTCTTTTCGAAGTTAAGTGCGTATTAAATTGTTAATAATTGCTTGCTTAACAGAGAAGGAAAACATCGCGAGGAAACCTTCATGTCTGGGAGTTCTCCATAATGTTCTCGAAAGACATGTGATGTCTGCCACTTGGCCAGCGTGGTGGACTATGGTCTTATCCTTCTCATAGTGAAAAGAGGCTCTTGCACAGCAGTGGGACAGTTTTAAGTGAGGTGTGCTAACTTAATTTAAGGATCATTATCATATTCTGATCATTCAGTTCAATGTGACGAGTTCGAACCAGAGTAAGTATAGGTAGTAGAGCCTTGCTGATTTCAGCATGAATGGGCCGGCTCTACCGGGGAAGTACTACCCTCTCACAGAAAATCGACGTAAAGTAACGGTACTTAAACTTTTGCGTTTCGTTCGGTGAGTGAGAGTGCCGGAGGCCCTATACCCTATTCCTTCTACCTCATCCCACTCCTCATCCTATCCCCATTCCCAACCCCAAGGGGCGGCAACACAATTGTGACTCCTGTGGTGTTGCTTGTGTCCATGGGCGGCGGTAATTGCTTACCATCAGGCAATCCGTCTGCTCGTTTGCCGCCTACTAACATAAAAAAAAAATGTTTGGATCAAATATCTTATTAAAGGTTGCAAATGAAAGCACTACTAATATTACAATCTATAGGTATGACTGCTTCCGTGGTCCAGTGGATAGCGTATGCGACTGCTGATCGGAGGTCGCAGTCGATTCCCGGGTCGGGCAAAAGTGTTACTGGGTTTTTCCGAATTCTCAGTAGCAGCACGGAGTCTGGTGGTGTGCCCGGTAACGGCAATAGGCTTGCCCCCTATTACGTGGGACCTAAAAATTCATGGCGAAATGTGGGTGTAATATTACACCTCTGCCTACCCCTTCGGGAATACAGTCGTGAGTCTATAAATCTTAATATATAAAATCCTTGCGTTACTGACTGACTGACAGACACGCTACAGCCGAAACTATTGGGCGCAGGAAGCTGAAATTTGGCATGTATGTTCCTTGGGGACCGTAGGGGTGCACTAAGAAGGGATTTCCCGAAATTCCCACGGGATCGGCCAAAACGGGTAAATTAAAAAAAAATGCAGGCGTAGCTGCTGGCGTCCTCTAGTAAAAAATAAAATATGACCAACCCGTCATTCTTCCAATACTTTACTTACATTTCCCAAAGAAAAAGTAGTATACTTTACACAAAACGTCCATTAAACCGACCACAGCTATCTTTCACTCGGATTACAGACCAATATATCAGTAGAGTCACGAGTTACTCTCAAAAGAATTACTAAATAAAGTCTTGGAGCCTAGTTGACTCAAAGTTTATCTTACCCAGAAGACTTTCAATCCATTTGGATCCTGGTCACGTAGGAGCCATCAGAATTACTTACTTAAGAGACGTAACTGGACCGCGATGTCTCTTTTGGATCCTTAGACCTTTAAGTATTGCTAACGATCTCGCTTTAGACATTTATGTGATGTTCAAGAGTTCTTTGATTGTTTTTGGGTAGTAAAGGAGAAATACCAAAGTCGGCCTGTAGCGGCCAGAAAGTTGCGAATCGTTGAAATTAAACATATAATTTTAGTTTTTGTTATGTATGACACAAAGACATTCCTTTATTTACATCTAGGTATTATATTTATGTTAAAATTCAATTTTGAGGTATATTTAGTTGTGGAATAATTTCCATTTTAAATATCTCGTATCTTATTTCCACCAAAAGTTATTTAAAAAAAAATATACAGGGTAATAGAGTAATCTTTTATCTTCAAAACACACATGGTTTCGTGTTTGGTCTAGCCAGGCCCATAATGTATGGCCAAATGGTACTTCTCCTTTACTAAATTTGGAAGTAATTTATTTGCGTTATTCTAATAAAGTGTATATATTAATTTAATGGTGTAGTATTTGATGTGTCCATACTACATAAAATGGGAACTAAGAGCCGATTTTCAGTGGCATGCCAGCAGGAGGCCTATCCAGCAGTGACTAATGATGGCAGCCTGATGAAGTTGTCAGAAGAAATCGTAATTTGCCTCTTGTCGTTATAAGAAGGGTAAGGTTATAGTCCACCACGCTGGCCAAGTGCGCGTTGGCAGACTTCACATGTCTTTCGAGAACATTATGGAGAACTCTCAGACATGCAGGTTTCCTCACGATGTTTCCCTTCACCGTTAAGCAAGCAATAATTAACAATTTAATACGCAAATGATTTCGAAAAGTCATTGGTGCGCGCATCGAACCCGAGACCCTCTACGTAGCAGTCCGTCGGTCTCTGCACTATACTATATATATCTAACAAGTTGTAGGTATACACAATTATGCAGCTCTGCTTACCCTTTCTCGTTAGGTGAGAATCCATGAATATAAAACGCTTGTTTAAACTAGACTGAATGAGATAGCTGAACCCACTTAATAAGCTATCTCTTACTTATCTTAATAATTTCCTTACTCTGCTTTCATCGGATATTACTGTTAACATTCGCCAATTATGCACGTTGAGAATTTTATTGGATATTAGTCCGGTTTATACTGTACGACTTATCGGAACGATTTTTATAGAAACCTTTGATTTTATAAATACATAAGTACATAAATATAGACTCACGCCAGTTTCCCGGAGGGATAAGCAGATACTGCGGAAAGCCATTTGCAGCAATTCTGACATATATACATAATAATTTAGCGGGTCTTAATCGTGTTAATTTATTTAAGGTATAAATACCTATTTGTTTGCGACGTTTCGCTCGTCTTGCACCGAGTGTGGTCGCGAAGAGACTGATGAGAGCTCAGCGCCGTCTTGTGGAAGTGCCGGTTTCGGCACCTAGGGTAGGTGCCATATCGCAGCTGTAAAAACCGACATATTAATAAGTCGGCGATAGCTGAGCATTTGTTGGAGTCTGGACCAAACCACTGGATAGAACTGCATCAACGTCTTATCCACCGATCGTCGCTATTACTCCAGGATAGTACGTGAAGCGGTAGAAATCAAGAAATATAACAATTTCAACCGGGAGGATGGATATAGATTATCGGCTACTTTGAATCCAGTCATCAGCAAATGTAAACACCGCCGCAGTGATAAATCTCAACAGTGTGTAGACGTCATTAGTGTAGTGTGTCGGAGTACCGACATTGCGAACGTAAATAAAGACCAAGTGAGTGTAGGTGCCAAGGCCCGCACTTCTACAAGACGGCGCTGAGCTCTCATCAGTCTCTCGGCGATCACGCTCGGTGCAAGACGAGCGAAACGTCGGAAACAAATAGGTATTTATACCTTAAATAAGTTAAGTTAACGCGATTAAGAGCCGATAAATTATTTTGTATGATGTATACAAATCGCGAAAGTTTAAAATCGATTAATCCAGACATAATTATCTCTCTGGCTTCATTCATTCCCATCAAATTCCACATGCATGAGGAATTTGATGGGAGTGTATGAAGCTCTTCTGTATATTTTTTTATTAATTCTTAAGATTGAATGCTCTTCTGTATATTTATTTTACATAAAAGCAAGTGTAATGAGTGACACACCTGCTGAAAGTTCCGCGCCAAACCTTCAGTGACTGAACTATCGGTGGTATTCGGTTAGCATGACACACCAAACGCGCGGGGCTGTTAGCATAATGTGACCACGGCGGCTAATATTAAGAGGCTTAGCTTCCGCGCAATGTGTTTTGAAAAATGTGTCTAGTATTTTTTTATAACTCTGTTTATGTTAAGCAGCGGTTTAACAAAATGTCCAACATTTTATAAAATGCCGCATAGTAAAGAAGTCAACAAGTACAGATCATATTTATATTATCATATTTATTTTAAATATTTATCTATTTTTGGAAAACTAGTATTATACTTTTTGTTATTTTGAACATTTAGAGCAGGTGATTGCTTGCTGAAAAACGCTAGCGTAAGGGCGGTTTCAGACAAGCGTTTTATACGGGCGTACAAGGTCATTTTTGGAAGCGCATGTAGGCGCGTATAGGCGTAGCGTAGCCTTGACGCGCTTCTAATCTCGTATAAGCGCAAGCCGCGAGACAATATCACTACCGTTTCGAGCAAACACGCCGAATTATGCCCGTTTACGCCAGTCCGGTTTTTTAAAGCGCGTAATGCAGCGCGCGTGTAAGCGCGTATGCTGAAACGACCGTATACGCGAAGAAAATATGCTAATCTGAAACCGCCCTAACAATTTCGCTGGGTGACGTTTAGGTTTCGCATTAGTACAAACTTTTTCTAAGATATCAATTTCCCAATCGATATGTGCTTAAATACCTAAACAAATATTATATGAAAGTTCTACAGCTATCTCCAATCAAATCTTGTCGTATAAACTAGATTACGGAAAACTCTCTAGCGATGCTTAACTTGATAAGAGCTAATCAAGCAACCGATAACGATTATTAGTGTGTTAATCGATATAATTGGTTGCTACTCGATGTAGGCCGTCGTAATTAACCAAATCGATTTGGTGCTAAACTTAATAATTATTCGGAAATCGATCTTTGGAGTCGGAAATCGGAATAATCGATTAGTAATCGGCTTTTTATTTGGGAATCGATTAAAACTGTTTAGATTTGAATTTAAAATGTTGAGCTTAGAATGATGTGTTATGTGAATATCCGGTGGATTGTGTGAATAGAAATTAGGGCTAGTTATACCATTTTAGTCAGATATTTATAAGAATATACAGCGGCGATAGCCCAGTGGTGAACGTAATGGACTGCAGAGACGATGGTCTCGTGTTCGATCCCCAGGTACGCCGAGCACACACCTCTGAATTTTCGATATGTGTATATTAAAAATGTTAATTATCGCTCGCTTAATAATGTGCCCGGTAGATGACTCTAGGCTCGCCTCCTATTACATTGGGACCGAAACATAACTGGCTTGTGGATGTGTAATACAGCTCTGCCTACCTCGTCGGGGATTAAGGGGTGAAGTTAATGGAAAGACGTTCAATTCCGCGGTCTTGAGTTTGAATCCCAGGTAGGTTTGTATGCTTGCTACATCTCCATATTTATTTTTGCTCAGTGTTTTTAATGAAATCTTGTAAGATGAATTTGCCACACTTGCTGGTTTTCTACTGAGCTGAAATAAATGTTATGTAGATCGCGTGATAATGCAATCTTAATATATATATTTCTAGTGTGCGTGTGTATGTCACTGAACTCCTCCTAAACGACTGGACCGATCTTGATGAAATTTTTTGTGTGTGTTCAAGGGGACTTGAGAATGGTTTAGATTCACAGTTTAGTCCATTGGAAAATGTTTTTTTTACTTAATTTTTAATTTGTAAGTAGTTGTGGATTTTGGAATGTTTCACATTGGAACCGACGGACTGCGCTGCTATCACAGTGTCAAATCTTATATTAACAATTTCGTGAAGGAGTACATCGAAACCTTACCTGAATAATAAAACATTAAAAAATAAAGATTTCTAGTCGACAACATATATCCGCAAAATTCGGATTGTCGAGTATTTTGTTAAATTCTAATGGTTCTGACAGAGAAATCGCAGTCGCCATATTAGCCACTCTAGCGAAACGTCACCGGATAACATTTTGACATAAAGCATTTTGAGTACCTATATGTGTAAATACTTTTTGCAGTTATATTTCTTAAACAGTTAAAACGACATCTATACTAATATAATAAAGCGGAAGAATTTGTTTGTTTGTTTGTTTGAACACGCTAATCTCAGGAACTCCCGGTCGGATCTGAAAAATTATTTTTGTATACGATAGCCCAGGTATTCCGAAAGGCGAAAAAGGCTAAAAGATAATGTCGGCTAATCTCAGGAACTAGCAGTCGGATTTTAAAATTGTTATTGCCTATGACAGCCCAATTATTCCGCCACAACATTTAGGGGCCAGACAAAAATAATAAAATGGTCAAACGAGAAGGGGGAGGGTTGGGTCAAAGACAAAAAAAGGCTAAACGAATAGGATACAATCTATATGGGTATCGTTTTCGAGATTTTCGGGACGCTGATTAATAATAAAAAAAATATTTAGTAATACTAGATGGCGGACGGGAAATCAAAGATGGCGGATGAGAAAATTTTAAAAATCAATATGTGTATCGCCTTCGATGTTTTAAGGGGTGGGGAATCAAAATACAACATCTATTTCATGATCAAAGATGGCGGATTGGAAAATTTTAAATAATCAATATTGGTATCGTCTGCGATGTTAAAATGGATTGGGAATCCAAATACAACATCTGTTTCGTGATTCAAGATGGTGGATGGGAAATCAAAGATGGCGGAGGGGAAAATTTTTAAAATCAATATGGGTATCGTCTCCGATATTTTAAGGAATGGGAAATTCAAAAACACCATCTATTTCGTGATCAAAGATGGCGGATGGTCTTTTTTTAAAAATCAATATGGGTGGTATGGTCTCCGATGTTTAAGGGGATGGAGAATCCAAATACAACATCAATTTCGTGATTCAAGATGGCGGGTGGGAAATCAAAGATGGTGGATGGGAATAATTTAAAATATCAATATGGGTATCGTCTCTGATGATTTAAGGGATGGTGAATCCAAATACAAGATCAATTTCGTGATCAAAGATGGCGGATAGGAAACCAAAGATGGCGGACGGGATTTTTTTTAAAGTCGATATGGGTATCGTCTCCGATATTTTAAGGAATGGGCAATTCAATATTATATAAAAATCTATGTTTGTTTGTTCATCATTTATAGACTCTGAAATGATAAGATATTAAGCGCTAAGTCAATGGTAACTTTGGAAAAGGGTCATGGAAAAAAGGGAATTTAAAAGGCGATACGGAGTTCGCTGGGTCAGCTAGTATTATTATAATTATGTATGTTTATAGACAGCAGTAGGCAGACTGGCAGCGATAGCCTAGTGGAGATACCAACAGACTGCCATGCAGAGAATATCGGGTTCGAATCCATGGGGCGCAACCCTGACTTTTCGGAGTTATGTGCGTATTGAATTGTTAATTATCGCTTGTCTCGTGCTTCGGAGAGAACGTTAAGAAGTTGGTCCCGGCTGTCATAAAGATCTTTGACAGTCGTTATAGGCCGTCAGTACCTCTAAAATAAACTGACACTAGTCTAAACCATGGAATATCGCAATCCATTCGGGTTGCGGAGGTCAGACAGGCAGTCGCTCCATGGAAAAGCTAATATTCAGCCATATCCGGTTAGACTACAAAGCGGACCCCAGTTTGAGACTGGGATAACGCTAGGAGGATGATGTATGTTTATAGATAGGTGTGCTAAGATGGTTTGGACACATGGAGAGGTTAGATGACGAAAGACTGACCAAGAAGTTATATAAGGCAAGTGTAAATGAGACAGGACGAAGGGGAAGACCTAGACGGATATTCTCTGACCAGATTGGGTTAAAAAAAGGACAGGTTAGAAGTTATAACCTTAACCGAAGAGCGTGCATGAAAAATTTGATGAGAGTGAATGAAGCAAGAGAGATACGTCAGGATCGTGGCACATGGCGTTCCGTAGTCTCTGCCTACCCCTCCGGGAAACAGGCGTGAATCTATGTATGTATGTAGATATGTTTATACGAACTCCGTAATAAATGATACAACCCCGTCGAGTTTGGGCTTGTATTTTTTTTATAGGCTCACGCCTGTATCCCGGAAGGGGTAGGCAGAGTTGTAATATTACACCCACATTTCGCCATGAATTTTTAGGTCCCACGTAATAGGGGGCGAGCCTATTGCCGTCACTGGGCACATCACCAGACTCCGTGCTGCTACTGAAAATTTGGAAAAACACAGTAACATTTTTGCCCGACCCGAGAATCGAACCCGGGACCTCCGATCAGCAGTCGCATACGCTATCCACTGGACCACGGAGGCAGTTTGGGCTTGTATTTTTCGTATTGACGAGTATATTGATCCTTTTAGCGCAGTTAGCGCATACGGGAGCTTGTTTATAAAAGAGCTTTTTTACTTGCAACTTATTGTAGGTAAATAGCGACGCTGACGCGAAGATATATTTGGATTTGTATAAGATTTTACAAAAATTGAAATAAAATATGGAATAAATTTGTTAGGTATTATATTTATAAATCTTATCACGTCTCATGCTTGAGATGCCAGGCCACTGAGATTGGATAATCCATCTCCGTTCTTTCCGCAACATAAACCTGAGGTAGGTATGGAATTAAATGATAGGTTATTTTTGAGCTATAGAATTATAAAACATATAAAATAAATTGCATTACTAAACTAAAAAGTAAGTGCATGGTCTTTTACCATACAATCTTTATCGATATTTTGCTATATGATTGATATTAATTAAAACTACTAAATGGAATGTAAAAACCGTATATTGAAATTAAAGTTTTATAACTACATACATACATACATAGACTCACGCCTGTTTCCCCGAAGGGGTAGGCAGAGCCATATTAAACGCCCACTTTTCGCCAGTGTTTTGATCCCACGTAATGGGTGGCGAGCCTATTGCCGCTTATCGGGATATTTTGTTTGCCAGAGCCTCGTCCGTTGATCGGCAGGTGCACCATTTGGAGGTGAGGTTAGCTTGGGACCCTAAATTCTTGGTGGGACTATGGTATGGACTATGTAAAATGAATGTAAATGATATGATCCGATTTTAACAATGGTACGACGTGGACTGCATATAATAGTAAATGGAACACGCGTGTCGCGTAAAGGTGCTGATATAACAAAAATATACGGTTGTACCGTACAGTAAGTTGCATTTAAAATATATTATAAGAAACTATGGTCACCCATCCAAAATATAACAGTGCCTATATTGCTTCACCTCACATCAATCAATGCGTAATCGCATACTCAAAGAGCGGAAGTCCTCTTTAACATCAAAATCGTATAAATAGCCAAAGTACTTAAACAAGTGGAAGAAATTATCGTTAGTTAACACGTAGTGTTTTGTGCGTATTTTAGCTGTTTTCTCGGAAACTGCTTGACTCAACTCCTACGCGACTTTTAACACCAATAACGCCTTTGTGTATTCATTTGGGAGCGGTAGTTAGTATAGAAAGCTATGATTGATCTGAGGAAAACATTTTTAAAGTTGTGTAAGCGATTTTCAATGGTGGAAAACAAAGGTGGAGTCACACTTGTATTCAAGCATAAAGTTTAAAAAAAATTGCTACTTCACTTGTGTGCAGAAGAGGTTAGCGTAATTGCTAAAGCTTAGCAATAAGTCATGGAGTGCACTTGGAGTAAAACGTTCAAAGATAAAAATGCATTTTTAAAGCTTTCTAATCTATGAATATATTCTATCCATCTATATCGTCACGCCTGTCTCCCATTAGGGTAGGCAGAGACTATGGAACGCCACATGCATCGGTTCAAACATACCTCTTTCGCTTCCTCGACATTCATTAACCTCATCATGCATGCTCGTCGGTTATGGGTACTTTTAATTTGGCCCTTTTTTAGTACGTCTCCTATTAGGTCGGCGTACGTCCGCCTAGGGCGTTCCCTACCGACATTTCCATTCATTCTCGCACGATACACTCCTTTCGTACTTCTTCTTTCATCCATCCGTTACAAATGTCCAAACCAACGCAACATTCCTTTTTCAAACTTTGTCACTACATCTTCTTTTAGACCACACTTTTCCAGTATCACACTGTTAAAACACTCTGCACATACTCCTTAAAGCTCTCATTTCCACAGCATTGATTTTACTTTCAGGCTTCTTCTGCCATACCCATGATTCGCTACCATACATCAGTGTATATATAATATATTCTAATCTAAGAATATGCTCTATATCGTGGGAGATTCTGTAAACTGCCGGCTAACTGCCTCATTGTAAAGAAATATCAATACTGTTGAATATTCAATATTGTTAATAGGTAGTAAAGCCTTGCTGATTTTAGCATGAATGGGCCGGCTCGACCGGGGAAGTACTATCCTCTCACAGAAAATCGACGAAAAGTAACAGTACCTGAACTGTTGCGTTTTGTTCGGTGAGTGAGAGTGCCGGAGGCCCTATATTTTCCCAACCACAAGGGGCGGCAACGCACTAGTGACTCCTGTGGTGTTGCTTGTGTCCATAGGCCGCGGTAATTGCTTACCATCAGGCGATCCGTCTGCTCGTTTGCCGCCTATTACCATAAAAAACAAAAACATATATTACATTGATCTGAATCATAGGGTTCAGGATATTTAAGGTATCTCCGGTCGTAATGTCAGTTTAGAGATTTGCCGCAATTATTGCCATTTAGCGTGGACTAAACATTAATTAAAGCAACTACTTATAAAAGATTGCGCGAAGTATAGCACCATTTCATATCAAACATTCAAACACACACTGAACCGAAATTACAAATTGTGATTCACACAAAGTGTTTTCAAAAGACTGCCTCGTTGGTCTCGCGGCATAAATGTGCGCGTGGGATTGGGAGGTCTCGCGTTCGATTCCCGGGTCGAGCTAAGTGTTATTGGGTTTTTCCGAATTTTCAGTAGCAGCACGGAGTCTGGTAATGTGTCCGATATGTTAATAGGCTCGCCCCTTATTACGTGGGACCTAAGAATTCATGGCGAAATGTGGGTGAAATATTACACCTCTGCCAAGCCTTTCGTGGATACAGGCGTGAGTCTATAATTAAATAGACAAAGTGTTGTCTTGTGTGACGATGACACAATTTTAAAAGTTGGAGTCGGTGTCCTCAAAACATTAGCTATCTTTCAATACTTGTCTCGGGTTCGATTCCCGGGTCGGGCAAAGTGTTACTGGGTTTTTCCGAATTCTCAGTAGCAGCACGTAGTCTGGTAATGCGCCCGGTATGTTAATAGGCTCGTCCCCTATTACTTGGGACCTAAAAATTCATGGCGAAATGTGGGTGTAATATTACACCTCTGCCTACCCTTTCGTCTGGATACAGGCGTGAGTCTATAATTTTATTACATAAACAATTAAGTACAATTTTAAAAGTTGGAGTCGGTGTCCTCAAAACATTAGCTATCTTTCAAAACTTAACCACAACCACGCACATAAAGACCAGATGACCTTTCCATCTTCTATTGTTTATCGAACCGATACAGGGATTATCCATACCGCCAGTTGTCTCACCAAATAAAAACATTTCGGCATTCCTACTACACCCAGAAGCTCAGTTTTTAAAACTATTGGACATCCATTCAAATTATTTGCTTAACTAGTACGCCACCTGACTTTGCCCACTCAAGAACTGTTTGTTCAACTGCACAAGCATTTATTTGTCCGCCATCATGGGAAAATTACTAATAACATAAGGTGTGGTCTAAAAATGGTTGCTCTGAATTGGAGACACATTAAAATGAATCAGTCTTAATTGACCTGACTTTGTATTAAAAGTCAATGCGATGACAGGCCTAAATATTCTGGCTATTTCTCTATATCTGTCAATTATAAGCTGATCTGTTCTGGTATTAGAAGTCTTTGCAAAGACAGGTCAGCTTATGTTGGATGTGCAGCTCGATTTGTAGTGTTAAGTGCACTTGACTATTGTTATATAACATTACCATAAGTTGGTGTGAAAACTAATGACAATTATAACGGCCAGTCCGTAGTGTGGGAATAGGCTTGTGTCCACTAAGAATAAATCGGTTTGATGGTAGTATCTATAAATTCATTATGATTTTAAGATGTCAATAAAGTTTATTATTTATTATAAAAAGGTAAGCTTATTGTTATTTTTAGGATTCTAAAACTAAAAATAATGTATTTATTCTTGTGACAGTGAACACCAATCAGAGAGCATTACGTCAAACAGTACGTCCGCCATTCATGTTGTTGACGTTTTAGTAGTAAATACAACTAAAACGTCAAACTATCTACCAGTCAAATGGAATATAACAAAAGTGGGTACATCAGACCAGACTTCATTCACGGTTTGTTTTGTTTTGGACTTTGTGATATCACTCAGTCGCCATGATGGTTTACAGTGTTTTCGTGTCAAATTCAAAAAGGTTTTTAAAAAGCCGTTGTTAGTAATGTTGCTGATCGATTTTTGAAGAAAAATCAGGTATTAAAGGAACGAATCAATCGCTAATTACATTTTAGGACACAAGCCTATTTTCGTTATTCGAGCTTTGGTTGTATCGGGTTTGAATCTTGGGTATGGTAAAGTGATTTTTGCACCTAAATCACAGACTCTTAAAACACCTAGAACACTAATTGTAACTCTTTTGGCTTAGCTGGTAGTACCTAGTTAAAGATTTTGATATATCGAATCATATGATCAGTGCCATCTGTCACAATACTTTTTATCAAAGATTATAAATGAAAGATTTTTGCTCTAATAATGACATTTGGACTTCTCGTTCTCATACTTGTAACACTAGAAAGTTTAAGCACAGAAAAAAATATCAGCTGTTTCATACAAAGTTGAACTTTGACCACGACAAAATGTATAGAACAGCTGATATTTTTTTCGCGATTTCGCAAAAGTTCCAGAACAGAAGTTGTTCATAATGATGAATATAACCACCCCCTAAGAGGTTAACGGTGTTTTACACATAACCCTGTATATCGACGACGGAATCTTTCGAAGGCAATTGCGCAATACACGTAACAGAGCCATCATAAATGAGACATAGGTACATGTCCAAGGTATTTCTCAACAAACTTAAATACGGTAAAGATAAGAAAATGCATCGAAAGTCCAAAACTACAGACGTCGCACTATGGTTCGTCTAGAACAAGCTAGCTAGACAAAATTATTTTATTTGATTTTTATGTCTAGATGCGGTTAATAAGCAAAGATATAAGGTTTTTGGTACTTTTTTCAAGGCAGTTTGTCATTTGAGCTGGTATCATGAAAAAAAAAACATTTATCGGGCATATGTGTATAATATATTTTTTGAACATTTTATAAAGTGATTTATCCCTCGACGTCGCTATAAAATCTAATAACAGATGCATAAAATATCTAAGAACTAAATCTATTACTCATTATCATCACTATCATCAGATGAATCATCCATTGAATAGTCATGATCGTGAGGGGCAGAACTATGAAAAGTAGAAATCATATTAACATTTTGTTCCTTACAGCTAGGTGGGACAATTAAATCTAATACTTCAGTTGGAAGCGTACCTATTTTCTTCCGAGGAACTTCTCGTAAACCGTTTATTACAGGGTCAGATGTTATCAATAACATATTAAGTAAATCTCTATTCGTAGCCTCCCGTGATCGCTTTCGTGTGTTGTGCTCACGAAATCTTCTGCAGTCCTTATTCCGAGCTTCCTGTGCTTCCTCGGAAAGCTGGCCTATAGGTAGAAGGGACGATCTAATTACTTCGCCACTGTGCAAAAGTATTTTGTGGACAGTAGCGGGCATGTAATACCATGAATAGAGATTTACATAAAGTTGTCTAGTTTCTTGAGCTAAGTTAACGAATTTTTCAATATTTATATCATATCCCGATGATAAAGTGCGAAGTAGTATGCCAAATTTTTGTATTAGTGAAACATCTAACCCTGTAATATCGGCACTAGCCTCGGGATTTCCAAAAAATCTTCGCGCGGTGTTCCCGTCATTAGTGTTACCGAACCCTGGTTTTGGTTTGTCTACAATCAAGCCCATTTCGCTTTTAAATCGTTTTTTAATGTCATCTGAACGTGGTTTCACACTAGCTTTGTCTTCGGCTGTTCTTAACTGCCATTTTTTTATATTTAGTCGATAGCTAATGTGAAGCAAGCATTCAAAGCACCTTATCCAAGCGTGCAACGTAGACAAACCAAAACCAAGATTATCTTTGTCCGCAGCAAACTCTTTTGACAGATCATTCATCATTGTTGGAGTTGCCCCACAAATAAAACATTTTTGTGAGGAAGAAGTTTCGGTCAGAGCATTGCAAACTTTTCCGTCAATCATTGTTAAAAGCATAACATGTGTGACAGATACTTCGGTCTCCATCACCTTGCAGGTTGTCGGCAATAAAGCGTTTATCTCTTCTAAAACCTTATTGGTTTCCGAAATCGTAAAATCTTTCGTTTCCTTAGAAAAGATAAACTTTATTGGCCGACAATACATTGTAGAACAGGGCCGAGGATTCTGCCACACAATATTACCACTTTCATCTTTCAATTGAAGAGGAACGAAAGAAAATACAAATAAAAACTCGTCACTATCGTCACAATTAGTGAATTTTTGTTTGTACATACTATGACCGGAACTTCCATCACAACCCCATTTACTGATTAATGTGAATGACGTGCAAGGTAACAGACTATGAACAACTTCTTGTTGTGCTGAAACTAAACGTTCGGCAGTCTTATCAAGAATTGCCTGAACTTTGATTTCAGCATGCGTTTCATTGACTGTAATTTGTTCACCTGACGGGTAGCAGGCTATTTTAGCCTTTCTAACACTGTACATTGACGGAAACACCTTATGTCCAGCTTTAATACTCCACTTCCGAGTCTGCTTATAGCTATGGCTACTTGATTTACTATCAACGTAGTACGCTAAAGCTTCCTCACTTGTTAAACTCCTGGGGGCACTTTCTTCATCGTGGTCTTGGTTATTGAAGGATCACTAGTCACATCTTTAATTTGACGTGCTACACTTCTCTGACCCGAGATTCGAGCTGACACTTCAGCGGCGTAAATTAATTCACTAGCACTTCTGGACTGTAATAGATCGTCTACACGTCGTCTCTTCGTTTTGAGACTAGAATGTTCAAAATCTTTAGTAGGTCTTCCGGGTCCCGGTTCTCCAGATGTAGTTGGCAGAGATAAATAAACGGACACATCGAAAGATATGTCAAGACCTTCCAGCCACGTCGAATACTTTTGTAGGAATCGCTCTCGATTTCTTCCACAGCTGCTCCACTTTTCAGCAAATTTCGTTGAATATCTTGAGATTAGTACTTTAATATCTCGCAGAGACTGCTCCGTAACACCATCAAAATTATATCTCAAAGATATAAACCGAAAGAGCTCCTCATTCCGCGTTTCCTTCGGGTGTTTCAGCCATTCTTCGAAAAAATCCATTCTTGAGACGGTAAAAACTGTTGAAAGAAAAAAATAAATAAAAATTAGTTGTGCAAATATATCGCAATGAATTTTTTTACGTATAACTACTAGACACTTATGAGAATCGTATATGATAGGTTCTACGGTGGGGACAAGTGGGGACATGTTATTATTTGACCGATGAATTTGAAAAAATGAGTAAAAAAGTGGGTGAAAATTCAAACATTTCATTTTATAAGACTAAAGAATGAAGTTCCCATGTTGAAAATGAAATAAAATATAACTACTTACCCTTACGTATACAATCCATCACAAAAACACTTTCACAAATTTCTTTTAGTGACATAAACAATGCTATCAAATATGATGTAAAAATGCAAATGAATGCCCTTTAAATAGTCAACATCTTATAAACATACCTTAATGACGCTCTTAATGAGGGTAGTATTGATAATTAATAGGTGTAATCCTCAATGTATAGGGGTAATGAGTTCGTAATAGTAATTAACTTCCAGGAATTTAAGAGTTGTTTTTGTCTAGCTAGCTTGTTCTAGACGAACCATAGTGCGTCGGCGACATAACTGCATTTTCACACTCACGCCCTAAGTAAACAACCATTTAACCAACTTATACCATACATGAGCTAAACAAAAATAACCCTTATTACATAACAATAAGAGTTCTTCCAGCTACCTCGTGTAACTTTGTAAATGTTGATATGGAATGCAAGAAACAACTTATAGTCGAATGAAATTGAGGCGTATTGTATAACAATTAGAGTTGCATTTGGTGGTTTCGTATTTTAGTTTATTTTGTAAAGGTGAATGTACAATGGTGTGCGTTTAATGAGCATTGAAAGCTTTTGGATTAGGGTGACACTTTTTGAAATTAAAAATAAGGTGTATGATTAATATAATTATTGTGATTGACAAATTTAAACATAACGAAATAAAATACGTTTACGTACTTTTAGGACTTACTTTTTACTAAGGAGTAGCTATGGTATGCCTTTTATGTCACAGCACGGGTTCATAATTTCGTAAATGTTTAAGTCCGCTATAAATGTTTGTGAATTTTGCAAATTGGAACTTTCAGCAGAAATCTTCTTTCTTATAAGACTTGTTGCTGATATTATGACCACCTCTTCAACTTTTTGTTGAAATTCAAATATAGAAAATAAGATCTAAGGCTTTTTGGAGTATTGGGAGACAAAAAGATAGAGTAGAGAGTAGTGAGGACTCGCATACTGAGTCTTTGACGAACAAGAAGACACTTGAACCGAGAACGATAAGTAGATGTATGACATGCATACATCATCATTCATCATACTTGCGAAGGTTAAAAACAAATCCACTACAGTTATTGAGAAGACGATCCAGTTTCCAGCAGCGATAGCTGAGTGGAGAGACCGTCAAACTGCTACGCAGAGGGTCTCGAGTTCGAATCCACGGCACGCACCAATGACTTTTCGGAGTTAAGTGCGTATTAAATTGTTAATTATCGCTTGCTAATCGGTGAAAGAAAACATCGTGAGAAAACCTGCATGTCTGAGAGTTCTCCATAATGTTCTCGAAAGACATGTGGAGTCTACCAACCCGCACTTGGCCAGCGTGGTGGACTATGGCCATACCCTTCTCATAGTGAGAAGAGACCCGTACCCAGCAGTGGGCGAGTATAAAGGGCTGAAGATGATGATGATCCAGTTTGTTGAGAAGTTCTGCATTCAGGTAATTGTCATCATCACAAACAGAACACAAAATAAATAATATCTAATTAAATAATTTTTATTTATTTATAGACTCACGCTTATATCCCCGAAGGGGTAGGCAGAGGTGTAATATTGCTCCCACATTTCGCCATGAATTTTTAGGTCCCACGTAATAGGGGGCGAGCCAATTGCCGTTACCGGGCACATCACCAGACTCCGTGCTGCTACTGAGAATTCGGAAAAATCCAGTAACACTTTTGCCCGAACCGGGGATCGAACCCGGGACCTCCGATCAGCAGTCGTATACGCTATCCACTGCTATCTAATTGAATAATTATGACACATAGGGAAACTGTTAAGCTTCACAGCGTATCACGCAGCCAAGTGAACATTCACCTTTACACATACTACATTCTACCTACATACTGTCAGACAAAATTACACCTTACACCATTATACATAAAACAGAAAATAGCCCATTCATGCTATAAAAAAAATTATAAATGGCCTTAGAATTCAGTGAAGTACAAATGTTAAGGGCTTAATGTATGCAAAGCCTTTGAACGATGTTTTTAATTAAAATGTAGCTTAGTACTATTTTTCTGCGTTACTACCGTCCTATATGTTAGGTTAATTTTGTTTAAAGTTAATGTAAATAAAGAGAGAGCTTTGAATTAGAATGTAGGCCTTTTTACTGGGTGTGTTTCTGTTTCATTGAGTTTCTGTACTGAATAGTCTTTGTAGGTTGTTTTTAGGGTTCCGTACCTAAAAGGTAAAAAAGCCCCTATTACTAAGCCTGCGCTGTCTGTCGGTCTGTCTGTCACCAGGCTGTACCTCATAAGCCTTGATAGCTAGAAAGCTGAAATTTTCACAAATTATGTATTTCGGTTGGCGTTATAACATCAAATACTTAAAATAAAAAACAATGAAATATTAAGGGGGGGACCCCCCTTTTATTATTATTATTTTTTTAATTTATCCTTGCAACAAACGTAATTTTTAAGCAATTTGTTACTCGAGCTTAATAAACAGGTAGAAACTTAAAAAATATTTAAGTATAAATACAACAAAAGTGATTTTCTTTTATTGATGATGGTACGGACCCTTGGTGCGACTCGCACTTGCCCAATTTATTTTAGGTAGAGGTATGTTGAATTCTGCACTATTTAACCCGTGTTTTTATTTATCTCGACAAAGTGTTGAAATAATAAATAGTATATTCTTAGGCAGTGATAACCTACTAAAAAGATACCAAATTACCAAAAAACTGTCATGTAGAGTACGACACGAGAACAATTTAGGCACTCAGGAAGGATCTTTTTATGATTAATGCCGAAGGGGGTTAAATAGGTGTTGAAAGTTTATTTGTAAGTACACTGATTTTGAAACTAGTCCTATGAAAAGGCAGGCAATAGCCAGTTTCAATAATATATCTAAACGGAGCATTCTGTTTGTGCACGTAAACCACCTAGAATGGCCCAATTTCCTGGATTTTTCACACTGTTCTACTTATTGTGATACTAAATCAATCTGGTCAATGGCTTATTGTAGGAATAGATTTCGATGTCAATAGCAACCATTTCGTATAATTACGAAATAAAATAATAGACCTCAAATCCAATTGACATACATACATACATATCGTCACGCCTTTTATCCCCGAAGGGGTAGGCAGAGGTGTATTTCTACACCCACTTTTCGCCAGATATACTTTAGTCCCACGTAATAAGGGGCGAGCCTATTGCCGTACCGGGCACATTTCCAGACTCCGTGCTGCTACTGAGAATTTCGTGACAGAAAAACCCAATAACACTGCCCGACCCAGGAATCGAACCCGGGACCTCCCGATCCCACGCGCACATTTATGCCGCGAGACCAACGAGGCAGTCGTATAGGGTTTGATGTCGAGTTTTCCGTCTCTACGCAAAGATGGTATTTGCATCGTGATATCCCTTAGTCGCCTCTTACGACACCCACGGGAAGATAGGGGGTGGTGACACTTGTATTCTATGCCGTCAACCACACGGCATAGAATACATCCAATTGATTCACCAGAAAAAGGGTTCTAAAACTACTGGTGTAAAGTTCACTTCTGAAAAGTGGTGATTAAATGTGTTTATATTATAGCTGACGATGGTATAAATGAAATTAAGTGTTAATATTACGAAATTATGAATAATATTGGTTAAAATATAGCTCTGGTTGAGACGCATTTAAGGCACATTTTCAAAATAATTAAGCTTAGTTAAAAAGCTAAAATTTTATATGAAAGCTCCTGCAACTATAGGTCAGATTGACACTACAGAAAATGGAAATTCAAAAAAGATTTTTCGCTGCACCCTAATGTAGATGGTGTCGATTTTTAAACCAAAGGCTCGTACTACTGATTCTTCAAAGTTCTAATTATAGCTTGTCAGCGGGTGACTTGGGGAGCATTTTATGAGGACGTTACCGACTTCCATGAAGATCTTTGAAAGTCTTTACGGGGAGTTCGTATTTTCGAAGAGCAGGTAAGCCATCTTTACCGGCTGTCAGAAGATCTTTGACAATCATTATATGGAGTCAGTACCCTGAAATATACTTCATCATCATGTCAGCCTAGAGACGTCCACTGCTGGACCAATTTTGAGCCACCCGCACCCAACCGCAAAAAACATACTTACACTGGTTTTAAACCGTGGAATATCGCTTATCTTTAGATGCAACCAGGATAACGCTTGCATCTTGATGATTATTTACAGATTGTTTTAATTTTCCAAAGTAAGTTTTAAATTGACAGACCGGATAAGAAATACTACTATCCGTTCCATCACAAACATCGCGGATGTCACTCAAAAAGCTGCCACGCTAACGGCCCTGTCACGACCACTTCATTGCCGCTCTGAGCGGTGGCTTAGCGCGGGGCGGCGAGCGGTAAGACCAAATGTATGAAAACTTTCGAAGCACGCCACGAGCCGCCGCGCACAGCGATAACGCGCGCGTTTTTTTTGGCGCGAATGGCTGCGCGGCGAGCGGCGCGGCGGGCGGTGCGGCGAGCGGCGGGAAAAACGTACTGCGACCGAGTCCGACGCCACGACTCCGAGCCATAGTAAAAACAGAATAGTAGGTTAGCTAAGGCCGCTCGGCGAGTTAATTGCCTACTCTTGCGTTGACGCACGGGTTGCCACTTGTTTACACCGCGGCGCCGGCTTTGTCGGCGCTCGCGCTTTTTCGCCGCTTTTTTAAGTGATCGCGCTGAATACTTCACAATTTAAGCTTGAACTTATTTTTTCTCAAATACCTACTGACTACCTAAGCGTTATATAACTATCTAAATGCCTTTTTTAATGAGAAAAAGTAACAAGTTAAATTTACTGTCGTTTAACACATTGTATATTATTAACAACGTTGATTACAAAACTGAATGTATATAAACAATTCAAGCGGGCGAGCAGTGAAGTACCTACATGAATGCGCTCGATCAGACGCGCGGCGCATCCCGTACTGAATCCGCGCCGAGCTTGCCGCGCTCGTGAGATTGTGTGCGTGAAAAGTGCGTGCGTACACGGCGCCGGCGACTCACGCGTACATTCAAACCAGCGCGGCGGCGCGGCGGCCGATTTGTATGAAGCTATCTTACTATTCTGTTTTTACTATGTCCTAGCGGCACAGACAGCGTTACGCGAGGGATGAACTAGGCGGTTAGACTATTTGTTAAATATTTTGTGGCGGTAATGAATACGGAGACATTTAAAGTCGAAATTTTAAAACGGTCGCGTGTATGGATAGCAACACATCCGCTGTATAAATACAAAAATGTTAATAAAACGTTGCGAGATGTAATGAAACAATGTTTTACAGAATATAATGGTAGGTTTTAATATAAATCGCAAACATTAAAACATTGTACCTACTATGAAAGTTAAAAGGTGGTTTACCTACCTACTTATCGTAATCTACGTTGTGTAGGTACCTATTCAACGCCTCATTAATTGCGAATATGCATTATTCCTTTGATATAAAATACTTATAAGAAATGAAGATCCAATGTCGACAATATTGTAAGTATACCGTATACACAAAGATATTTTGGTTATCGCCATATTTATGGGTAACTCCGTCGGCCCAAATACGTCCACTTTTGCCGCTGCGTTTACCGCTACTGTAGAGTCGTGGCGTGCACGTCGCTCTGCCGCGCCGCCCGCCGCAATGCTCGACGCTTAGACCGATCTCGTGAACAGGCCCTAAAATGGAGCTGGGCAGGACATATCTGTCGCATGTCAGATGACAAATGGGCCAAATTAACAACTCTATGGACCCTCAAACGGCAGACGACATCGCGGCAGGCCGAGACGGTGATGGCAGGATGAACTAGACTACTTTAAAAAGGATTGGTTCCAGGAGGAAGAAGATAGGGACTTGTGGAAGAAGAGTGGGGAGGCCTTTGCCCTGCAGTGGGATGTTACAGGCTCATAAAAAAAAGTTTTAAATAAAGTTAAACTTAATTTTCGACTCATCCGACATCCCATCCTTCTTCGCTCAGAATGAAAATATGTTCCAACTATGTTGTAGAGAACATACAAATGCTTTTAGCAGATACATAGCCTGCACCGTTATGTTTGTAGCTTACTGTATCTCTCTACTGTAAAACGTTGAATTTTATTCATTGTTGACAACGGAAACTTAAATATTCGCGAGTTTTTCAGTTGTACAATACAAGACTTAAGCAATGTTTGCACAGGTCGCTAGTAGGATGAGTGACCGCTTGAGCCACGTCGGAGGCCTATAAACTGTGATACCAGATCTGACCACACACGAACAGAAGAAAAATATCGATAGTTTGATACCAATATTATAAAGCTGAGGAGTTTTTTGTTTGTTTGCTTGAACGCGCTAATCTCAGCAGCTACTAGTCCGATTTGGAACATTTTTTCAGTGTTAGATAGTCTATTTATCGAGGAAGGTTATAGTCTATAAACATCACGCTATGGAGCAACGGGAGCGGAGTAATACCTGGGTGTAACCGCGGGTTCATCTATCATAATATAAAAGAGAATATTGTATTCAATACGAGTCTTAGAAAACAACTCTATACACGTTATACCTTTCATTTTTTCTGAAAAGAACCTAGAATCCTTGTTTAGACCAAAATAATAAACCTTTCACTGTAATATTACTTTTCTTTGAACATATTTTTATGGCGAAAAGGCTGTTCATATAAGATCGATCATCCATGAAAACCTTTGTTCCTATAGAATAACAACTTATTTGTTGCAGATTTACGAAGGAAAATATACCTTGCGTGTAAGCAATAAGTTTTAGAATACCATGTATGATGCATATGTGTGACAAATGCAAAATGTCAATGTGTATTTATAGAAATAGGGCCACAGGTATGACTATACTAGGTTATAATTTTTCGCAGAGAGAAAATAAGCGCAGATTGTAAAGTAATTATTTGTATCATAAAAAACCTTACAGTTTAATTTAATAGTACAATTTAGTTTAGTTGATTAAGGGCCGATGTTTCAATCCTCAGTTTAACAAACAGATGGCATTTATTATATGGACAGCGTAATATTGCGTTTTTCAATGGTCAGATAGGATTTATTCCTCGTTAGAAGTCGCCTAATCAGACGTTGCTAGGTGGAATTTTATCGTATACTAATGGAAAGAAAGGTGCACCATCATGCACTCCCGGATATTGCAGCTATTGCAATAGAAAAAGACGTGTGTCAAAAAAGGGGCATTATTCAAGCAAACTTGTTGAGCCTTAAATTATCATAATTTAAGACTCAACAAGCTTGCACTTCTGATATTCTATTATTCCATGGTTTAGACTAGTGTCAGTTTATAGGGAGGCACTGACTGAGCCACTATGGGCCTTATCAGAAGGCTCAAGGTCACTCAGAGGGCGATGGAGAGAGCTATGCTTGGAGTTTCACTACGAGATCGAATCAGAAATGAGTCGTGAGAAGTGAGAGAAAGTCGCCGACATAGCTCTCCGGATAGCCAAGCTGAAGTGGCAGTGGTCAGGGCACATAGCTCGAAGAACCGATGGCCGTTGGGGCAGAAAGGTTCTGGAGTGGCGACCACGTACCGGACGACGCAGCAGAGGTAGGCCCAACGCAAGGTGGATCGACGATCTCGTCAAGATCGCGGGAAGCGGTTGGATGCGGGCGGCTCAAGACCGGTCTGTGTGGAGAACCTTGGGGGAGGCCTATGTCCAGCAGTGGACGTCGTTTGGCTGATATGATGATGATGACTGACTGAGCCGAAGCCGACGGCTTACCGTTCTCTCCGGAGCACGAGGCAAGCAATAATTAGCAATCCAATACGCACATAACTCCGACAAGTCAGTGGTGCGCGCCGTGGATTCAAATCCGATAGCCTCTACATGGCAGTCTGTTGGTCTCCACTTGGCTATCGCTGCCTTAATTATTCAAACAAGAGTGTCTGTGAATATTCGGGCACTCCATAATAATGGATCAATAAAATATAAGAAAGAATCAGCTCAATCTCGAAACAGACCAACTACTCTAGAGACAGATAGCCAGTAAAATTTTACGATTCGTCATAACTACTTCTATATCGTCGGTAATGTTTCGGTTTTACAATGGTACATTTAGGCCGTTGCGTAGTACGGTTTATTGTATTTTTATGGGCTAGTTATTCTGTCTTTATTTGTCTAGACTGGAATAATTTTGTTTGAAAAAATACTAGAAAGACAAAGTATCGGGTAGCCTTAATACGGTGCTAAGTGTTGTTGTTTGTGGATTTGATGGTCAGACGGAACAACATTTTGTAAAAGATAAAGTTTTTAAACAAAGAAAATAATATAAACGACAACCAAGTGTTGCGAAGAACACGTTGTGTGTTTATAAAAAAACAATATCTACACTCGGTTATCGTCATCATCATCAGCCTGCAAGAGTCCTCTGCTGGATATAGGCCTCTACAATGGCACGCCACTGAGTACGATTTTCGGCTCTTCGTGTCCAGCCGCTTCCAGCCACTTTGCGTATATCACTCCACCTACACTCGGTGCAGTTGTAAAAATATAACAATACTTGATTTAGATAGAATAGGGTAGTTTTCAGGGTCAAAATAATTACATTTTATTTAGTCCGTATTTTAGATTATAAAAAAATATTAGACACGTATTTTTTCTTTTTTCGATTAAATAAAAAATAACAAAGATATAGCCCATTAAATTTACGTGTGACGTCACCTAGTGCGAAAAAATGCAGCACGGTGTGACGTTATACGTAACTTTAATGAGCTATATCTTGGTCATTTTTGGTATAATTTACAAATAAAAAAATACGTATCGCTTCTTTTTGAATAATCTAAAGGACGGACTTATTAAATTTTTTTCGTCAACTACTTTCTAAATGGTATCTGTCGCTCAGCAATTAAGGGGCTCATATTTTCTTTGCTGATCATCTGATAGTTCATGTACTTTCTTGGCAAGTAGTTGAGTTATTTTCAAAGAAGGTATACCAAATGAAAAGCCTCCATGAGAATTTAGTTCTACCTCTTACAGTGCCAACAGTGATTCTTGTACTTCTTACCTTAATTCTTTCTTCAACAGTGGCAGTCCACTATACACGTATACATATTGAACAACTATGAGCTGCCTCGTTGGTCTCGCGGCATTAATGTGCGCGTGGGATTGGGACTCGGGGTCGATTCCCGGGGCGGGCGGTGTTACTGGGTTTTTCCGTTAGGAAATTCTCAGTAGCAGCACGGAGTCTGGTAATGTGCCCGGTACGGCTATAGGCTCGCCCCCTATTACGTGGAACTAAATTAAATCTGGCGAAAAGTAGGTGTAGCAATATACCTCTGCCTACCTCTTCGGGGATATAGGCGTGAGACTATGTATGTACTCTAACGACTTTTTTCAGTCGGTATTTTATCTTGCCATTTGCACAAAAAACAAATTCATCATCAGTTTTCCACAGTCCACTGCTAGACTTTGGTCTGTCGTAATTTACGACCTAATAATCTTATGAGGAGGCAGTCCTAACAATCTTGTGACTGCCTCCGTGGTCCAGTGGATAGCATATGCGACTGCTGATCGGAGGTCCCGGGCAGCAGCAGCCCGGAGTCTGGCGATGTGAGCGGTAACGGCAATAAGCTCGCCCCCTATTACGTGGGTAAAAATTCATGGAGAAATGTGGGTGTAATATTTGCACCTCTGCCTACCCCTTCGGGGATTCAGGCGTGAGACTATAAATAAAAAAAAAAAATAATAATCTTATGAATCCATAGTAGGATTGGCAGGTTGACACAGAGATGATATATTAGGTCGAGTTTCCGTGTCTTCCCAAAGAAACTATTTGCTTCGAATATTTTCCTTAGACACCCACAGAATAAAATGTAGTATTATTCTTAATCCATCACCACACGAATACGAAAATCAAATTACTGTCCCCAAAACTACTAGACGGCAGCTCCGGAAAGATTATCGTCAATTAGTGAGAAATAATTACACTATACTTATCGTCTTGGCTTACCGACGTGGGCGGGGTTTCGGATTACATCTGTATCTGTTAGATACGCCTGAGATTATTTTGATGCTGTGATAATGTGTTAGATGAGAGGTGGATAATTGGAACATTTGGTTTTGTGGTGTAAGAAATGTGTGCTGTGTAGAGAGATTTAGAGTATATATACCTAATTTAATACGACATAATTATGCCTGGAGCTACTAAATAAATTAACATATATTATAAATAAATCACTGGATAAGCACAAAATGTCCAAATCTATATTGACGAAATTATTTTTTTATTATAATTGATGTTCAGACAGCCGAAATTAATCGGAAATAAACCGAAAGGAAATTATGTTGCAATCGAAGAAGCATTATAAAAATCCATAACTTCGGAATAAGTCTAAGTCCAGATATAATAAGAACCAAGAAATACCTTCCCTCTACAATAAAAAAAAATTCGACTCAACAAAAATCCTTCACAATAAAAGTCCATTCAACCTGTGCTACGACTACCAACATTACATCACTGTAATGTAGCTAGTCTTACGCTGAATAACCGTTATGTGCATTAATACGGCTCGCGAGTATTTTAATTTCTCATACGCAAAAGAAAACAAAATTAATTTTATTGTAAGGCAGTGTTTGATCCTAAAGTAACTGAAGATAAACCGGCAACTAACCGAAATGAAACTAGTAAAACCGAAAATAGCCATAAAATTCTGAACCGCAAATAACTGAAATTTTAGCAAAAGTCTTAGTCATCTATTTTAAACTTTCGCGATTTGTATAAATCATAAAAAATAATTTAGCCGGTTTTAATCGACGTTTCGTCGAGGAGAGACTCTCAGTCTCTCCGTGACCAAGACGAGCGAAACGTCGGTAACAAATAGGTAATTATAAGCTTAAATAAGTTAAGTTAACGGGATTAAGACCCGCTAAATTATTTTGTAATAAGTCTTAGTCCATATAAAGCAGCTACATATCAAAACAGCTCACCTTCACACTCAAGAAATACTTACTCTCTACAAAAAAATATCCAAGCCAACCAAAAATCCTTCACAATAATACTCCACTCAACCTGTGATACGACTACCTACATTACATCAGTGTAATGTAGCTAGTCGCTGGACGACCATTATGTGCAATAACACGGCTCGCGAAAGGTGCGCCCGAATCACTGTTGTTATAACATTTAATCTGGTAAAAGGTATCAAATTAGGATGTGGTGAAGATAGCGGTTTTAGCGATGTATATCGGAATTTGTTTTGTATGTTTCTTTTCGTAGTTGGAGTGAAGTTTGTTGGATTTTTATAGATAAGGTTGAGATTGGGATGATTGCTGCCGTGTTTAGGTTTTTATAGACGATAGTGAACGTTCTAGGGTCATTCCTTGTGCTTGTTTTGTGTTGTTTTAGTAGCAATATAAATAAGTACTCTCGTGAGAGCTCCTACTTATTCTTTTTTTGTCGTGGAAGTATGTAAAGAACTCTGGTGTCGGAGTTTACAGACCGTCTGAAGTCTCGACATGGCCTAGCCAATGAATACAGATTCACATATAGAAGCGCATTTCTTAAGATTTCGTGTGCGCATTCCAAGTGGCGAGTTGGCGACTGTCGTCAGTGTAGTTCGTAGTTGCCGCCGTTGGCGGCGCTGGCGTCGTTCTCCATCTCTCTTGGTCGTAGTTAAGATACACAGGAGAAACGTTCGTCTCTCTTGCACTCGTAGAAACAGCTGTCACAGCGCGACTGCCACCCGTCAAGCGGCAATATAGGTCACAGAAAGATTGTCTACAGAGCGCCCATAAGAAATGCGCCTCTATGTAAATATCTATGCTCTATGGCCTAGCGATTTTTATCACGTGACAAGAACTGGGGCCGTCGCGTCATACATGGACCTCTGAAGCACTGTAGCACTCACAGATATAGATCTACATAGATAACGCAAATGCATGCACTTCGCGTGTCTGAATTCCGACCAAGCGTCGAGCTTGGTCGCCACTAACTTCAGTCAACGCGCGTTCGTTTTACCGTTAAGTAAACTTTATTCACATTACGTTGCCGCGTTTGCTTCGGACGTTTGATCTGACGTTGTGTATTAAGAGACGATGAATATCGCACAAGCGATACTGTCGCGCATCGCTTCGACTTCGTGATACAGGCAACGTCACAGTAGGTATTAAAAAGTCGGCACGCTTGGTTTCAATACAAATCGTGATAGTTGCGTTATCTATGTAGATCTATATCTGTGGTAGCACTCTTATGTAAATTCCACACAAGCGGTTACCCATCCATATAGTAATCTTTGTGAATGTTGCTTTACTGCGCTGATATAATATGAATAGTAAGTTAAATAAAGATATGGTTGCTAACTATTACAGCTCATGATATACTGGCCATTTCCTCTTAGACGAAAAGAAAATACTTAGTAACATTGTCTCGTTTGGTTACAAGAGGTTTGGTATTAACGTCTCGTTTCTGTCCAAAACCTTAAAAAGACATACAAACAGTTTGTCACCGTAATAGCCATCGGTTGTGAGCTTATACGTATATTTGAGTAAAAGTAAAATATATTAATATGCTTGCTCTATCTGTTAGGACGCACCAATAAGCAAGGAGTTGTCAACACGCACGGCTGACATGACAATTGGAAAGAGTCTGTAATTGGGAAGAACAGTTTGACAAACGAGTGCAGGTTGTCACGAATTCTTCGAATAGTTTAGTGTGTGGGTGATGCTGTTGTGTGCTTCGAGGAATATGTTTGTATGCGATTGTGAGTTCTGGGTTAGATTCTCGGTTTGCTTAGATATTATATAGTGCATTCTATTCTACTACCACGTTAGTTTTAGAGTCCCACGTACATGGGACTGTAAATGCTTTTGCACAGGCATTTTTCTTCACTCCTTAGTTATTGGGACCAAGGCGAGAGGATGATGAGTCAAATCAAGTTTTCTTTCTATATTCAATGTGTTTGAAATTTCGAGCACTTTTATTGAAAACTCTTGCTCTTATATATATCTGCTTCTATACTTACTTGCATTATACTTACTTGCAAATCCATGTATTAAATAACTATCTTTATCTGTTTCAGGTACATTACAATTGCAATAGTGCGAGACAATACAGAAAAGCCGAATATTGTGAGTTAGAACAGTTTTAATTTTAATATAACTTGTATTATTAACTTCAGTAAATGTTGCACGGCACAGGTGAATTCCATTGTAAAATAGTAACTGATAGCCGAACGGAAGCCTTTATGATACTTACGTTGTTTTAAAATATATACATCTGAGCAAATAAATGTCCGTGTGATGACGGATTAAGAATACGGATTGTCACCACCCCATATCATCCCATGGGTGTCGTAAGAGCCGACAGAGGGAGCATATTATGCAGAGAACAGCACTGTAAGAGAAGGAAAACTTGATACTAACCCTATACCAACCCGTTCGGCCAGCGTGGTATAGTAGGCCAATTCCTCCTTTCAAAGGAGAGGCCTAGTCTAGCAGTGGACTGTTAAAGGCTGATGATGAGTGAGCAAATAAATAAAACTGAAGTCATGTGAAATATCCGTGAGGTGACGGATGAAGAATACGGAATGTCACCACCCCATATCATCCCATGGGTGTCGTAAGAGCCGACAGAGGGAGCATATTATGTAGAGAACAGCACTGTAAGAAAAGGAATACTTGATACAAACCCTATACCAACCCGTTTGGCCAGCGTGGTACAATAGGCCAATTCCTGCTTTCTACGGAGAGGCCTAGTCCAGCAGTGGACTGTTAAAGGCTGATGATGATGAATGAAGTCTTTCACGAAATTATGTAACACAATACCAAGTCACAAACAACCTTTTTAAATTTGTTTTCTCTCTGTCAGTCTGTCTACATGTGTTTCTCTTTGTCTCTAGAATGGCTGATCCGATTATAATAGGCTTTTCAGTGGCAGATATAGGATTTCCTAGGGCAACATATAGGCTAGGTATATTGACCCGGTAGGTAACGCTGTTGCCGAGATACCAAAAATAACGAGGATGAAACATTGTCACGTGTGGAAGTCGAACCCATTACTTAAGCGTGATCTTTCCAGCACCATCCTGTAGAGTCATAGTACCGGCCTATGTATACAAAGAGTTCGTGTGGCATTCGGTAGTTACTAAATTTTGTATTCGAATGTCGCATTCAAATTCGCACTGTACTGCAGTAATGCCGAAAAGAGCAATGGTTCTTCATTTAAGAGCCCTGTTCCTTAAATATCAAAGTACATATTTTGTAGTGGTAACTACATAATAGCACATGTATTGTAAGACGCCCTCCGGCTAGGTGGATTGATGACATTTGGCGATATACGCAAAGTAGCTGACAGAGGTCGGGAAGAGCCGAAAACGGTCTTAGTAGCGTGCCTTTCATAATCAGCCTTTAACAGTCCTCTGCTGGACTAGGCCTCTCCTTTGAAAGGAGGAATTGGCCTACTATACCACGCTGGCCAAACGGGTTGGTATAGGGTTTGTATCAAGTTTTCCTTCTCTTAGAGTGATGTTCTCTGCATAATATGCTCTCTCTGTCGGCTCTTACGACACCCATGAGATGATATGGGGTGGTGACATTCCGTATTCTTAATCCGTCACCACACGGACAATCCATCGTATTATGATGAAGCTCAAATACTATCGACAGCTAAACAACATCAGCTGTTCTACACAAAATTAAACTTTAACTTAAAAGTATTTTTCTTTCTTCACTAAATAGTATAAAACAAAGTCTTTCTTCTGTCTGTCTTCCCTATGTAAGCTTAAACTTTAAAAGTACGCAAGGAATTTTAATGCGGTTTTTTTAATAGATAGAATGATTCAAGTGGAAGGTTTTTTGTCATCATCATCATCCTCTTAGCGTTATCCCAGTTTCAATCTGGGGTCCGCTTACTAGTCTAACCAGATTTGGCTGAATATTAGCTTTTCCACGGAGCGACTGCCTGTCTGACCTCCGCAACCCGAAGGGATAGCGATATTCCAAAAGGAACTGACGCCCTATAACGATTGTCAAAGATCTTCATGACAACCGGGACCGACGGCTTAACGTGCTCTGCGAGGTACGGGACAAGCGATAACTAACAATTCAATACGCACATTACTCCGAAAAGTCATTGGTGCGCGCCGTGGATTCGAACCCGATACCCTCTGCATAGCAGTTTGTTGGTATCTCCACTAGGCTATCGCTGCCTAGGAAGGTTTTTATGTATAATACATATATATGGCGGTACGAAGTTCGCCGGGTCAGCTAGTTAAGTATAATCTGCACCGCACCGTGGGTTCGAACCCGAGACCTTCCTTGTGTATCAGTCTGTTAGCCTCTTGTCTAAGCTACCGCTGCTGAAATTGAAAACTGATAATTTATTGACCAAAAACCTTTTGTCAATGCAATTATTGTTCCCAGAACGATCTGATTTCCACAAATGTAAATTAAATATCAAAATATCCCAAGGAACAGATAAGGCTATCTTATTTGATGTAGGTATACTACAAATCCAAGATCATAAAATCTTGTTACAAAATAACGGAAATTATACATTTTAATAACATACTCGAAATATTACATCTCAAAATTAATGCTTATACGAATTCATTAAAATTTTACCGAAATATGAATTTTCTTAATATTTGAACAAGTAATTACAACGTGGCTATATATTATTTGTACGTATGGTTATATCGGCTATTACTTGTAAAAGATGGCTACGAACAGTCGACGGTAACAAAAGTCAAATTTTGAAACATAATGTTTATTTACTGTTTCTCTTTAAGCGGATTTTGTTTGGAGCGATGCATAAGCTGAAGCGTGTAGTTGTTTGGTTGAAACTTACGAACATGTATGACCATAGTATTTCTAGAATATCGAGAAAAATTGCCTTTAAAAGAGTTGAAATAATTAGTGATTTCTATGTAATAATTTAAGAGGCCTGCTTTTCTTCTTAAAAATATCTTCATTTTTAATAAATTTTTCTTAAAAAAATATTTTTTTACTTAAAAAAATATGCTCTTCTTCTGCATTTCTGGTCATGGGTTGATTATGAGAGTCGTTTTCGGCCTTGAGGAGGGCCTTTTGTAAAAGCTGAGTGGAGCTTTTACAAACAACAACGAGTTCAATTATAATGAATTCCTTCGAGCTTCACACAGCTATTGAAAATTGACGTTATTAATACTGACTAATTCCGTACACCATTGTGGTGTAGGTATTAGTTCAGCGTCTTCTTTACTGGCTCTAGCTGCTGTGTTTTTCGTCTGAATCACAGCCACATACGTATGAAATGTTTCACATCTCCAAAATTGGTACTAAATACTTTGCTTAACATTTTTTGTCCTTAAAAGATATAACTTACGACACTTATTTTGAATACTAAGAGAACATTCGAACTATTAATATAATGTATAATATGAAAACCTTGAAACTTTAAAAATGAACGTTTCAGCGGGATTGTAAAACGGCTTTCTAAAAAAAATAAAAAAAACGCATTTAATTTGGTTTCTACATACGGCACCTCTTATCACAAAATTAAATAAGTACATCACAAGATTACGCAATGCATGCTTCAATTCCAACCCGCTACATCTCTCAACTTAGACCAAACTAGTCATAATTTATGACGCGTTTAGAGTCAGAATTAAAAAGCTCGAACGGTACAATAAGTAACGTTTTGTTGTAAGATCATGTCGGTATAATCACCAAGTGTGTTTATCATCGCTACAATACCGAACCATAAGTCATACCTATGGAATGAAAAGTACTTTCTATAAAACGATAGTTACGGTGAAATAAATCAGGCGTTGTATCAGCCGTTGTTTACTTTTTCAACGGCTAATAGCCGTTCTCAGTATTTTTCTATAGGTGAATTTTGATACTAGAGATATTTGTCATAAGCTTCATACAAATGTCAAATCTATGTATCTCTAGAAGACAAATTCATCGATATATATTGGCAATGGGTGCATGGGGGCAACTACTATGTATGATTATTTATAGTAGATAAATATATATATTTTTTTTTAATTTTTAAGGCAGAAATAAATAGTTTTTCATTTTCAATTTTCATAAATAATAATATCCAAGGTAACTCACACAAGGATATCTAATGCCCACATAAACAGAACTGACTGCCTCGTTGGTTTCGCGGCATAAATGTGCGCGTAGGATTGGGAGGTCTCGGGTTCGATTCCCGGGTCGGGCAGTGTTATTGGGATTTTCCGTTAGGAAATTCTCAGTAGCAGCACGGAGTCCCGGTACGGCAATAGGCTCGCCCCCTATTACGTGGGACCTAAAAAATTCATGGCGTAATGTGGGTGTAATATTACAACTCAGCTTACCCCTTCGGGGATACAGGCTATAAAGAGACTATAAATAAAAAATATAAAAAATAAACAGAAGATTTAAATGGCTCTTAACGTTCTAAAAACTTACAATCTAATTGCAAATAAAGGATTGTAACTCAGTATCTATTAAATTCTTGCGTTACTGACTCACTTTCAGATAACACACTGCCAAAACACTGGCTTGCAAAAATTTAAAACAAATGCGCTAAAATTGTTGAGAAACAAAAACAATGTGTACCCCAGTCGCCTTTAATTTAACCTAAAAGATTTAGCAACTTTCCGTAACCTTAGATATGTTTTAGTTATAAGTTCTGCTAACAGTTAATTTAAATGGTGCAAGCTGTGACACCTTAAAAAGTTGTGCATCGTGAACCTAACCTGTGCTTAATATATAGAATAAATTTCGATGTAACAACTACTGGCTGTGCATAGAAATAAATAAATAAATAAAACCTTTGGGCGCAAGAAGCTGATATTTAGCATGTACTAGTATGTTCCTTGAGAACCGTGGGGTGCACTCAGAAGAGAGTTTCCAAAATTCCCACAGGATGGAGAATAGACGATTAAATTTAAATAGACATATTTATTTCTATATTTTGGTTGTTTACAACACTTATACAAGTCAAAACCCAATTCTAGATGATGCCGGCTTTTCCTAGCTAAATGACTTCTTGAGAAGAAAGGCCGAAACAAACTCAGTCATTGTATTTTTTTGTCATTTAATTGTATTTCATCTCTTCGTTTATATTCTTTTGAAGTGCAGACATAATAGGTTTAGATGCGAGTACAATGCAGGATATCATCTGACGTTTATAACTGACTCAGCCCGCTGATGGCCCGCATTCAACAGCCATCGTACGGCTCAACCTTGTGTGAGGGAGCCAGCACGACCTGAATCATTATGCCTCCACGCCATCAGTAGGTATATGCATAAGCATGCCAGCCTAAGCCACCAGACAGGTTGCCACTAATATTAGTTGAAAAGTTTACTAATTCCCACATTGTACTTGCCCCTTGCATTTTATCATAAGGTTGAGAACATGTTGTAAACAATAATATTAAAATAATAAAAAATATACAATAAAATGTCATCTAATTAAAATGTCACTAAATAAATAATAATAATTTCAATTTGAACATGTCAAAAAGAAGAAATTAATTACAAATGTAAATAAAATTATTATTCGCGTAGCTGCGGGCATCCTCTAGTATCTCTCTATAATATTGATTTTGCAACTACATTTTATTTAGTAAGATATAGTCTCACGCCTGTATCCCCGAAGGGGTTGGCAGAGGTGTAAATATTACACCCACATTTCGCCAGATTTACTTTAGTCCCACGTAATAGGGGGCGAGCCTATTGCCGTACCGGGCACATAACCAGGATCCGTGCTGCTACTGAGAATTTCCTAGCGGAAAAACCCAATAACACTTTGCCCGACCCGGGAATCGAACCCGAGACCTCCCAATCCCACGCGTACATTTATGCCGCGAGGCCAACGAGGCTGTCATTTAGTAAGATATCCATTAAAAACGCCTCTTCCTCAATATCTTAAAGAATTTCTTTAGCTCCATCCTTTTTAAATCTACTCAAACCGAGAGAGACAGAAACACCCAAACTCATCGATATTCATCGCTAAAGAAACCGAATTTCAAGCACTTAAAAGTGCCCAACATTGTACTAATTACTGGGCATTGTATTATACCATTCAGTCAATCAATAAGTTAATTTGTACACAATTATGTAACAATGGTAGCTGATAAGCGCTTGTACGGCGATTGTTACGTTAATTGACACTCATGTTACTTGTTGGTACTTAAAAGTACCAGTTGAGTACCACAGGCTTTTGTTTGTGAATATTTTCTAGTAGAGAGTTTCATTTTGGACTTTAGTTGGTTGGGATGCGGTTTGATTTGCTTTGGCGATAATATTGAAGATAGGGCGGTAGGTATAGATAGACGAAATCGATATTAAAATTTAAAGAGAAGTGGGTTTTATGTTTTTTATATTCGTTTAATTAGGATGTTTTATAGTAGGATTTGTAGCGTCAATAAGAAAACATAGATTTGACGACCGGTTGGCGCAGCGGGAGTGTAAGCGACTGCTACGCTGAAGGTCGCGGGTTCGATTCCCGCTCATGTCAAACATTTGTGTTGATGAACATGGATGTTTGTCTTGGTCTGGCTGTTTCTATGTATAATATGTATGTATTTACAAAAAAAGTACATATCGTCGTTGTCAAATGAATATCTGCTATGTGCAAAAAATACAACTTTGAGATATTAAATAAAAACATTATCCTGTAAAATTTTATATGAACCAAATTTTGAAAGAGTATTTTAAATTCAATTTATATGTGTTATACTTACATTATATTATTTGATTTTCAGCTATTCAAATGGAATACTTTATTTATTATCGCCAAATAAGAGTAATTTGTGCACATAGCAGATAATAGAATGTTAGTTATTGGCACATAGCAGGTATTGATAAAAAAAACATAGTTAATATACATTAACATTTTATTATTTTTAAATAAAAAAAAGACACTAATTATATTTTATATATAAACTATTTATATTTTAAACAAACATAAAAAGCATGGTAATCACGGTCAATAAACGGCTTAAGTTCCTGTAACTGGTTGAACTTAGATCATGTTATTTCTAATGGGTTGTTATACAATGTTGAAGGTTCAGGATATTCTTGAGGAAGACGCCTTCGTTGGGGAAGGAGTCTTGCTCAAGAATATCAGGAGATATAATCATGTGGTTGGCGAACCATTAGACCTTTAGAAAAATCCTCTGGTATCGTTCACAGTGGGATCACCCTTCTTTTTACCACGTCTAATAGACTAAAAGTTGGTGGTGAAACGCTCGTAATCTTGAGAAAAATCGTAATTAACCACTGTGATGTCATACGGTTGTTTGACACATAGCAGTTTTTAATTGACAATATTAAGGCTGATGCACATAGCGATCACAGATCACTGTATATTGCTTAGAAACAGATAGCAGTCTTTTTATATGAAAATTTGGTAAGTAAACTAGTGACTAGTTTACTTACCAAATTTTCAAACTTTTTTTTTAAACATTTTGACTATTATGACTAGTTACTAGTCAAAATGTTGAAATAGCCAAAAAGTGCACATACCTAGCAGATATTCATTTGACAACGACGATATTATGTATGTTTATCCATTATCTAGTACCCATAGTACAAGCTCTGCTTAGTTTGGGACCCGATGGTGATGTATGTACGTGGTAGAATATTATAATTTCCTATATTCAGCATAAATCAAATTTTAGTAACATTTTTAAATATAGAATTTACAAAAAAAATATTATCTTATCTTATCTTATACTAATATATAAAGCTGAAGAGTTTGTTTATTTGGTTGAACGCGCTAATCTCAGGAACTACTGGCCCGATTTTAAAAATTCTTTCAGTGTTAGACAGCCCATTTATCGAGAAAGGCTATAGGCTATATAACATCACGCTATGAGTGACGGGAGCAAAGCCGTAGCCTTAAATAACGCGGGTGTAACCGCGGGCATCATCTAGTGAAAGATAAAATTGTTCTTATTATAAGCGTTAGCAAGTGTATGAGACCCAAAAAAATCACTATAGACTGACATACTATAATGTCTACCTACCATGAAAGAGCCTCTGTCTACTCTGGTATTTAATTTAGGGCACATTACACAAGTGTGAGGAAAACAACGTGAGGATACCTGCATGTCTGAGAGTGCTCCATAATATTCTCGAAAGATATGTAAAGTCTCCGTGGTCCAGTGGATAGCGTATGCAACTGCTGATCGGAGGTCCCGGGTTCGATTCCCGGGTCGGGCAAAAGTGTTACTGGGTTTTTCCGAATACTCAGTAGCAGCCCGGAGTCTCGTGAAGTGCCCGGTAACGGCCATAGGCTCGCCCCCTATTACGTGTAACCTAAAAATTCATAGCGAAATGTGGGTGTAGTATATACACCTCTGCCCACCCCTTAGGCCCACCCCATACGGACGTGAGACTATAAAAAAAAATGTACAGTCAACCAATCCGCACTCCGCCAGGGTTGTGAACTATGACCATATAACCCTTCTCAAAAAGGAAACAGGCCCTTGTCTAGCGGATTGTAAAATATGCTAGTTATGACCGCATTGTCCATTGTCCGTGTGGTGACGGATTAAGAATACGGAATGTTACCACCCCATATCATCCCGTGGGTGTCGTAAGAGCCGACAGAGGGACCATATTATGGAGAGAACAGCACTGTAAGAGAAGGAAAACTTGATACTAACCCTATATCAACCCGTTTGGCCAGCGGGGTATAGTAGGCCAATTCCTCCTTTCAAAGGAGATGCCTCTAGTCCAGCAGTGGACTGTTAAAGGCTGATGATGATCGCATAACTGTGTAGCTTGGGATTTGGTGACCGTATGAAAGTTATCCTTGGCTATAAACGAAAAAAAAAAAAATTGATTTTCGCAATATAAAAAACATATAAAGCAGAGCGATTTAAAACTTATTTTCCGCCTGAGCAAATGAAACAAATTGAAATCAAAATCCATTTTATTCAACGGAACAGTACACTATCCCAACTAAAAACATAAGTTATTCAACCCAACTTAGTTTACGCTAGAGCCCCAAGGCAGTAGCTGTCATCAATTTTACCCGCGAACAAATTTCGATTGCCAACTTAAATGTCAACGGATGAAACTGTCAAACTGAATATAAGTTGCCGCTCCGATTACGATCTCGACCAACGGATAGTCACAGTCTTAGTTCACAAACTTCAGATAGTTATTGACAGGTATTCAATTTATTATATACCGCGTGGTGACGGATTACGGATTGTCACCACCCCATATCGTACCAAGCGTGTCGTAAGAACCGACAGAGGGAGCATATTATGCAGAGAACAGCACTGTAAGAGAAGGAAAACTTGATATAAACCCTATACCAACCCGTTTGGCCAGCGTGGTATAGTAGGCCAATTCCTCCTTTCAAAGGAGAGGCTTAGTCCAGCAGTGGACTGTTAAAGGCTGATGATGATTCAATTTATTTGAGTCTGAAGCTTGATATAGATTTTTCTGTACGTGTTTGTTTGTCACCTAGCTCCTCATAAACGGCTGGACCGATTTGTATGTAATTTTATGTCTGTATTCACTAAATTTAATTGGTAGGATAAGCAGGACGACATCTGACGGGCCGCTAATTATAATAAATAAACTTCTCAATGTGTATTTGCTTTAGTTGGAGGCTTGTTCTGGTGTGATGTTGGCTTATTTATTATTTTGATATATAAGCTGTATTACTGCAAAGTTGTATCAAAATCGAGATAGTCTTAATATGTTATTCGATATTTATAATAGTATTCACATCAACCCTATAAAAGCAAACACCTCCAAACCCTATTACTCATAATACCAACTAGGGCTATCACTTTTTAACTGTTCCCGAAAAAAATATATACACATTTCACCCCCCAAGTAGGTACAAATCCTATACAATCTAACCCAAGACACTTTACGATGTAAGGGCTATCCTTTTTATATCCCCATCCTGATTGCGTTGGCCTCCGGTACGGATAGCAAATGAAATGGGCATACAAATTTATGAGTGTATTTTTTTTCAGTACAACCCTACGGATTTTCATAAATGGTAACAAATTGGTTTCACGTAATACCCGTATTTATGTTCCGTTGATCTCGTATTGGGGATTCATGAAGTGAATGTCGATTTAAAATGTTTGTGTGTAATTGGTGATTTGTTGGCGGGTGTTTATGTTTGGGTGTAGGGATTATAGTTGGGTAGGTGCAGGTGTCATAGGCTGTTTTGATTTGGATTGTAATGTAGTAGAAAAAAGGTTTGGTTTTGCTTGGTTTTGTCATTGATTGGCTGTGGAAACCGGAGGGAAGTGCGATGGCGCACAGCAGTGACGAGTTGTGCGGGCATACATCATCATATTGCGTGCAGTCACGGGAAATAAAAGCCAATTTTGTGTCCATAGACTTTTAAATTAAAAGGATATATATTTTAATATAACGTGATCGATTTAGTAAAATGTTAAAATTTACTTTTATAGAAATTATATGCAAAGACGCAATCATAAATTAGAAATAAGAAATTTATCTGATTAAAGTATGCACCTGATTCGCCAGATTAAGGGCTCTAAATTTCGTATTGCAAACTTAAAATGAATAATATTAAGTATTTTGAAGTTTGCATTGTTAATTTTTCTGTGATGTTATTCTGCAATAGTTTGCCTTTCACTGCAGTTTCTTCGTCACGCTTCAGTATGTACGCCAACGTATCCTTTGAATTAAGTTCACTACCGCCATTTCTGATCATTATGTCACCACGCTTGGAGCATTAGACACGTACTTAAGCCAAACTCTCACCAAATGCATCAAAGCATAAATATTCAAGGTATCCTCTACTCAACTTGCGACAAACGAGGCACCGCGCCAAACTTTAACCGATTCCTAATTCTGTGTAAGTAACTTCGTGCATAGCAAGCTTTGACTGAATAAGGTGGAAGCATCATGACGAAGTTTGAGTTCGTCTTACCACACAATCGAACAAGCAGAAGTGTGACCAAAAACTATCCAGTTAAGAGCTTCATTCTTTGATAATAAAAAAAACAAAGTGCATGTTGAGCCAAGCACAATGTAGTTTTCCGTCTAACACCTTACTTAGAGACCTAATGCCGCGTTTCCACGCTTGCCAAGGCACGACAAGCATCCACAAGCACAAGCGTGTAAAGAGGGCGTTTGGCTTGGCTTGTGTGAGCTTGGGGACGCTTGAACAGGATCTGGTCTAGTGTCGGTTTTTGGACACAGATCAAAGGGCGCTTGCGGCAAGCGCTTGCGACGCGTTCACACGTTGGCGCGCGCTTAGTAGCCGCTGTGATCTCGCAACGAACGCACGTCTAGTTCTGTATCAAAATGAGTGGCTGGTCAAACGAAGAGAGTTTATCGTTTTTGGAATATTACCAGACATAAATGTGTATCTGAAACCCCAAAGACGTTAATCACAAACGTGACGACGTGTCCGCCATGCTTGGATGTACGTAGCACACTGACGAATTCACAAGCGTGTAAACGACTTCCAAATACCAAGCGAGATTGTTGGACGCTTGGTGCTTGTGGATGCTTATCGAGCCTTGGAAAGCATGGAAACGCACCTTAAGGATAGTAGGACAAGTACAATATTAATTTTATCGCTTGCAACTACAAGTTTAAGTAAATTGTCTATTACTCGTTAATTAGTAAAGTATAGTAAACTGTTATAGGTAATTTTCATTGCAAGTTTTTTTATATTCTATGTCACTATTTAGCATAGTTTACACATATCTAACTACTACCTACGCTTTGGAATATAGAGGAGAGGGCGGGGGACCTCGTCATTATTACTTCCCTCTAATAAAAAAGCTTGCATCGCAGTGTAAAGTCAATAAATATTTATCAAGCAAACTGTTGTCCCTTGTAGGAATCCCGTACCTTTGGCGTTTAACACTCGGCACAGAGATAAACTGTAAATTTAGAATTGGATTCTGGATGTACATGTACACAAAGTAAATTCGTGAGGAAAAAATATCAAATATCTGTAAATTCGTCGACCATCACTCATTATGTCTGTTTATTATCATACATACATAATTACATCGTCTCACGCCTATATCCCCTAAGAGGTAGGCAGAGGTATATTGCTAAACCCACTTTTCGCCAGATTTATTTTAGTCCCACATTCTTCTTTCAGTGCCTCTCCAACTAGTGGAGGATGGCCGTTAGCTCCGTGTACTTCTCCTTGTCTTTAGCGAGGCGGAACAGCTCGGCAGCGCTCGCGATCCCCGTCCACTCCCTGATGTTGCGGAGCCAGGATTTCTTTCTTCGCCCGACCTTTCTCTTTCCAGCGACTTTGCCCGTCATTATAAGTTGCAACAGTCCAGACCCACATTACCAGACTCCGTGCTGCTACTGAGAATTTCCTAACGGAAAAGCCCAATAACACTTTGCCCGACCCGGGAATCGAACCCGAGACCCACGCGCACGTTTATGCCGCGTTAGTTAAAGACTTAACTCATAAACAGATAATTATGAAATTTTGCCACAAAGAAAAATAAATAATTATATTATAGTATTTTATCCTCGTACAAAGACGCTGGCAAAAACTAGTCACTGGTATTTTTGCTAACCCTACCTTATAAGCTCTACTTCGGAGACGATACAGCGGCAGAAAGATTTTACCAATAACCTTTCTATAAGGTCCTCTAGTGTGAAGTTGGCCCTTCATCTATAACAAAACACTAGTCATGCCTCTGGTTACACCCTCGTTTTCATTATTGATGACTCCTGTTCCGCACCCATGACTCATAGCGTAACGTTATAATGTAGCCTATACGTAAACGGACTATTCAGCACAATGAAAACAATGTGTGGAGATGAGAGCTTTGAGGAATATTTGCGGAGTAATGCTGATAGATAAAGTGAAAAACAGTGTGATACGAGAGAACTGTGGTCTAAAAGAAGATGTAGTGACAAAGATTGAAAAAGGAATGTTGCGTTGGTTTGGACATTTGGAACGGATGGATGAAAGAAGAAATACGAAAGGAGTGTATCGTGCGATAATGAATGGAAATGTAGGTAGGGAACGTCCTAGGCGGACGTACGCCGACGAAATATGTGACGTACTGAAAAAGGGCCAAATTAAAAGTACCCATAACCGGCGAGCATGCATGATGAGGTTAATGAATGTCGAGGAAGCGAAAGAGGTATGTTTGAACCGAAGCATGTGGCGTTCTATAGTCTCTGCCTACCCCAATGGGAGACAGGCGTGACGATAAAGATAGATAGAAAAACAATGTTTAAAAAAAACCTTGAAAATATGTAGGTACCTAATCTAAAAATTATTATCATTATTATGGATAACTTAAATCTGCTCGTCAGATATTAATAAAAAATTCAGCAGAAAAGTAATAAGCATCAAAATCTGTTCACCTAGTAAAAAGTTTTAAGGTAAAAAGCATTTTTAAATTTTCCTGGGATTAGAGAGCTCAAACAAACCTACAAACTCTTTAGTCTTATAGATAACTATATCTGATCACTACACCATCAAACTTGTCTTTTTCAGTCTGTCCATCCTAAGGTTGCCTGGAAGAGATCGCACTTTACGATAAGGCCGCCTTTGTGCATTTACTATTTGTATACCTACATTTAAGCTATTATACCTAATTTGTACCAACTGTATTTGCACAATAAAGATTTATCTATCTATCTATCTATAACTAGATCTCTCCAGTGGCTCCGTCTGCGTATATTTTACACCTAACGCTTCCTGGGAAGTCACCCTATCTACTGGTGAAAATCGTGCACAAATCAATAATCAAAAAAATATACAAAAAATAACTTTATCGTGTTCATAGAGACAGACAAGACGTAGAGAGCACTTTATTTTATAATATGAATAGATATTATTATAGATGGGCACGGTATGGGTAGCCACATTGAGTAAGGGTAGTTGGAAATCATCTATCATGGGAAAGGATGTCTTTGAAGATCATCTGTCATTTGGGATACAGTGGTTTTTGAGACTTAAAGTGATGGACAGAGGATAATTGTAAAGTAATGAAACTAACTAGTGTTTCTAGTGCATTTTAATATGTTTTTCTATTCGTGTAACATTAAGAAAACTGCAGTGCTTTTAATCTTATTTTTAAACAAGTTTAGTTTGTGTTTTGTAAAATAAAAGAAAATTACATAACTTGTTTAAGTTTTAAATGAATTTTATAATTACTTATTTTGTTTAACAATGTTATTTGTAAAATACCAACTGAAATTAGCTAGTGATTACAGTCGCTTAAATAGAATAAACGCAAGGAAGAGAAAGCAGAAAAAAGGCCATTTATTAAAATCCTATCTAAAATAGTTTTTACAATTTTATCCACTATTATTGTGTGTAATGTTATTTTTTTATTCACGCGTTATTGTACACTTATATGAACATACTAGAGGACGCCAGCGGCAACGCCTGCATTTTTTTTAAATTTACCCGTTTTGGCCGATCCCGTGGGTATTTCGGGAAATCCCTTCTTAGTGCACCCCTACGGTCCTCAAGGAACATACATGCCAAATTTCAGCTTCCTGCGCTCAATAGTTTCGGCTGTAGCGTGTCTGTCAGTCAGTCAGTAACGTAAGGATTTTATATATTAAGATAACAGGAGTCTTAGTAGAAAAGGGCAGCCTTATCGCTAGCAGCGATTTCTACCAGGAAACCTTTGATTATTGATGTTAATAATACAAAAAATAAATAATGCAAAAAATACAACGTAAAATTAAAACTGCAAATCTCTCTATCTTGTCTCTATTAACACATCAAGGAAATCCTATATTAGTGACGTCATCAGGTTATCATTTTGATCGCATCTGTCTGTCAAATTAAACGTAATCACGTCATTATACACATTTGGGATATTTGCGAGCTTACAGCGCGTTACCGGTACCCCGGTAACACCGCGCTTAGATTAGAATAATATATCCTTCTAATTAATTGTGATCAAAGGCGCTCATGGCTTGTCTTGAGTTGCCGTACGTAATAGGATAAAGTTAAGCAACGGTTACAAAGGTCACTCTTTGGATGGGTGTTTGTTTTGGCATTTATTCAGAGCGCTACCGTACTTCTGCGGGCACGTAAGACTGACCGCTGAACGTACTCTCCATAGCACGAGGCAAAGATAACTAGGTAACAAATCAATACGCATACCCTCCAAATGGCAGTCTGTTGGTATCTCCACTAGGCTATAAATAAATGTTTATTTTCACCACAGTAGCTCAAACATGCCGCTTTTGCTGCGAGACAACAGTGAACAAAACGCGATTTTGATTCGAGCGTGAGTAAAAGTAGTTTTTAAATTTTTCAATCTTCAGTGTCACGAATTGACATTGTTCAGTCATAAATATGAAACATTCCAATTTTACTGTGCTCTGTCTCTTTCACATGCATATAAAAAGTGAGTGAAAAAAAAAACCCCTTCGAATTCGAAATTCGATTTTGGAATTCAACCTCAAAGAAAACACCTTTGGAAACGTAAATAAAAAAAGATATTTGTAATAAAGAAATTACTTTTTTTTAAATGTTATTGTTTATAATTATGTTTAATTTATTATTGGATTTTAATAAAAATAAGTCTAATTAATAGTATAAAATTGGTATTTAACGAATACATTTTTATTTGGCATTACAACAATGATCCATTTGAAAAATAAACATCAGGGACGCGGTATTAAAACGCGATTTAAAAAAGTAGCGGGAATAAAAATTTCGCTGTCAATGCTGTTACAGTATAGCGTAACGTGTTAAATTATATTAATATATAAAATAATCTAAAAAGATGAGTGAAACTAGCGATGATGACTGTACTTTAACAAAAGAGTTTAATTTTACAAGTGATTAATGCAGAATTCAATCTATTCCTGTTCATTTCTGTCTCCTAAGTAATATGTGTTCTCACTGCTGTGGTAAAAAGTTATGTGTGCTACACGAGAGCAAAGTTTTTTGTATCTCGTGCTGTTGAGTCCCTCACTACGCTCAGGATTCTAACTCACGCTCGAATCAAAATCGCGTTTTGTTCACTGTTGTCACGGTAATATATTACCGTGCTGTTGTCTCGCAGCAAAAGCGGCATGTTTGAGCTGCTGTGGTGAAAATAACTATTTCCTAATGTTGTAATACAACATTAAGGTCAGAAACCACGTTTTATTCACAATCACCAGTCTATTAAGGTCAGCCACCGTTTTACTTACAAATTTCACCAAAAAGGTCAAGACTTCCTTGAGCGTTATTCATACTTTAGAGCATAGTAAAATATTGTTGTTATCGCTACCCACCCCATAACCTTAATAAAGTTAATGCGCTAACTTAGTCCTTTACCGTAACGGTAATATACAGGAGGGGTGTTAATATTATAGTCAAAGTTAACTGGGGAAGCCCCGAATAAATGAGATAATTAACTCTATGATTTTGTTTATACGGTGATGAGACTCTTTGGTTCCGAAGTTTGAGATTATCTGTACCTTTTCCAAGTTTGAATTGTGGAACGTTTGTGTTTAAATGAAACTGCCAGTAGGATCTTGGAGCCTCGAAATCTGTCTGATGGAGGTGAGTTAAAGACTCGCTTCTTCAAGACAATGTCGGTGTGTGGAATTAAACGGTTTTTTGGAAAATTAAAATTACAGCTCACTTGTAACCCATGTAGTGTTTAAACTGTTAAAAGAACGCCTTAAAACACTGTCTTGACATAACATAATATGTAAGCGCAGCGTATTTATATTATATACAAGGCCAGAATGCAGGGGTGTGAAACTAATCGCGTATAGATTGGAAATAACTTTCTTGCTGAGTTCTTCCAATCTATACACGATTAGTTCGCAAATACTCGAGTATACTTTGTAGAGATCTAACTGACTTGCTTATACCATAATATACAGTGCCAGTACGCATACGGACTAATAGTGTATAGATCTGACGATTATTCTGGATTTTGTAAGGCAAATTATATTATATTATATCACAAATATAATATGTAGGTAAGAAGACATTCATTATCATCAGCCTTTAATAGTCCACTACTGGACTAGGCCTCTCCTTTGCAAGGAGGAATTGGCTTACTATACCACGCTGGCCAAGCGGGTTGGTATAGGGTTTGTATCAAGTTTTCCTTCTCTTACAGTGCTGTTCACTGCATTATATGCTCCCTCTGTCGGCTCTTACGACACCCATGGGATGATATGGGGTGGTGACAATTCGTATTCTTAAGGGTCAAAAGAGAACCTAACATAACCTATTTAGTTAATTGAATTACATACAATTTAATCCTCCACTAATAAAGTTCAAATATTATTTCATATAATATGCACCCATTATTTCACTAAACTATATCGCTTGTCTTGTCAGGCAGGTGTAACTAATGTAGTATAGTCCGGGACTAGGACGCGTGTATTGACGTTATGAACTATACACGAGCAGTACGCAAAATATTGTAATCATAGATTTAAATATAGCATTACAATATGTACGCGACCACTTCCCTATGGCAGCGTTTTGGCCTTGTATAGTCTGTAAATACGCGTAAGCGCAGAATTTTGACCTGATAAACTGCTCTATTCCGTATGTTATTCGTAGGTACTCAAATTACTAAGGGGCCATCCATTCATTCCGTCACACAATTTTCGTGTATTTTCGACCCCTCCCCCTCCCTGTCACAGCTGGTCTCATACATTCTCATCTCATTCTTCATACAGTGTCACACTTCATCGATCCCCTATCCCCCTACATATGGGACGTAATTTGTACCTAGATGGCCTACTACCTACCCTTACGATATACCTACTTAAAGCTCTTCTGTTTTCACTAAACTTTTTATTTCTTCAAGCGGGCAAAGTTGTAATCAAAAACTAGTACTTTATAAAATATTTAAGCGTCATATATCTAATACTCTAATACTAATATATAATATATAAAGCTGAAGAGTTTGTTTGGTTGAACGCGCGAATCTCAGGAACTACCTGTCTGATTTGAAAAATTCTTTCAGTGTTAGATAGGTCATTTATCGAGGAAGGCTATAGGCTATATTACATCACGCTATGAGCTACTCGAGCGGAGCAATAGCCTTAAATAACGCGGGTGTAACCGCGGGCATCATCTAGTCTGTAAGTAATAAAACAATAATACATGTCCCCACCCTGTAAACGCGCTTCATTCAAAACAATTTTGGTACATAGAAAAATTATACATAGCACTCTTAACTTTTATTACAATTGTTATGGGTCCATTCAATAGGGTGTTTATCGTCCTAATTGATGAGGCTGCTCGTATAAGGAAAACTGGATGCTGCGTCAGCAAATGTCTCTTAAGGTTCGACGCAATTTTTGGGGCACTTTCGCGGAAATTTTGCGGTGTAATATTGGGTTTTTAGGTTATTTGTATGGTGTTGCTGGGTCTGCGATATAATAAAGATGAAACGGAGCAGTATTCCTTCTGTTTCCTTCTTCGAGGGATAGGCAGAGGTGTAATACTACACCCAAATTTCGAAATTTTACGTATTTTTAGGTCCCACGTAATAGAGGGCGAGTCTATTCCTGTTACCGGGCACATTGCCAGACTCCGTGCTGCTACTGATAACTTGGCAAAACTCAGTAAAACACTTGGACCCGACTCGAGAATCGGACCCGAGACCTGATCCACAGACGTATACGCTATGCACTGGACCGCAAAGGCAGTCAGCTTATTATACTTTAAGTCTAACCGGTAATAATAACAATAAATTGCCATCAAACCACGAAATTCCGAATAATTAATTCTAAGCCAACCAAACACGGCTTCCACATTAGTTGCTGTCGACATTTAAATAAACTCAGGAATATAAATGACCATTATTTGTAGATCTTAACAAGACATAAGCTATAACGTACGCATGTTTTGTCATTAAGAGAAGGCCATTTTGTAAGATTTACATGGATTTTAATCGCATAAGAAATTACTTAGGTTTAAGTTGGGAATAGGAATTACGATCAAAAGGTTGTGACTTGGATTCTTATTCATGGCTGTACTGATGTGGATATACTTCAAATATAATATGGCCAGGGGGCTAAGGAAATATTTAATCTCCTGTACGTAAAATAACGGGTGGCGCAAAAGTAATGACCGTATTTGGTTCAGCTACAACTTCGTTTCTGAAATAGAAAAATAGAATTAGTTTTTTAAGTGTAATGAAATTTTGTTGCATTATGATTTAAATATGATGTCTATTAAATGTTGACGTCCAGAGTTAAAACACGTTTGAGTCCTATTTATGACGTTTTCCATAACTAGCCGTAACACTTCCTGCGATATGTTTCTTATTTCTTGGTGTATATTTTCTTTTAAAGCTGCGAGAGTTAGTGGTTTGTTCACATGCACCCAACATTTTAAATAAACCCAAATTAATTAATTTTGGAGAAAAATTATCCTCTTCAAGGTTGAGGTTTATGACGCGCTGGCTGTACACTAGGCGATCTCGGTGATCAGTAGGCAGCAGCTGGTGAGTCATCTGAGTTTTATTTATTTATTTATATTTATTTGACACATCAACAATGTACATGTTATGCATTACAGTAATATATATGAACATCCATCACAGTAGGAACATTTCTGACATTTTTATATGCGAACATCTTCAATTCTTTGACCAAAATACGCTGCTGAGTCAAATTCACGTTGTGTTTTTATCTCTGATGTCACGATTATACCATGTTTTTGGGGAGTAAAGCGGTCCATGATTATTTTTAGTGAATTTTACATTTGATTACACAAAATTTACACAAAAAAAATTTCAATATGAAAATGACAGAAGATGTCATAAAAAAAAATATAGGGATTTCTATAGAGTCATTACTTTTGCGCCACCTGTACTTGCGTTACTGATAAACAGACAACGCACAGCCAAAACTATTGGGCGCAAGAATCTGACATTTGGCATGTATGTTCCTTAAGGACAGTAGGGTGCACTAGAAAAGAATTTCCTGAAATTTCCACGGGATCAGGTAGAAAAGGAATAATCAAAAAAAAATATAGACTCACGCCTGTATTCCCGAAGGGGTAGGCAGAGGCGTAATATTACACCCACAGCAAAAGTACAATAAAAAAATAATATAATAAAAAATATATAATGAGCCTCAAAATTATTTAAAGTACTCTTTTAAGTACGGCTGCGTTAAAAAATTAGGAACATTTCCACGTTCTAATAAACATCTAAAATTGTTAAAAAGTTTATAACTGCATCGAAACATTTGAACTAAGCAGCAAGCTGCTAAAAAATGACTAATTCACCTAACATAACGTTAAAAGTTACGTAGAACGTGTGCCTAGTTGGCTTGTCCAAATACCACAGTAAACAATAAAATGTATCTATCCCTTTTTAACTCAATACATCTGACAAAGACAAAACAGCCACCTCAACTTGTGTGACATTAAATAAATTGCTTTATGATGTACTTTGAAGCAACAAAAAAGCAACAGCAAATTCACAATCCTTTGTCTTCCGAAATAAATGAAGCATTCATTAATACGTTCAGTAAATCACTTTTTTATCCGGCCAATTTTTCGGACACACAGCAGTGTTTTTCACAATTTTTCGGACAAATACTGCTGGTTTGTCCGAAAAATTGTGCAATGAACTCTTTTGACGGGTGAGAGAGATTTTGGAAACAACATGTTTTGTGTAAATTCAATTGTGAAAGATTGATTGACGCTCGATCACAAAGGATGTGGACAGAATTATTTTTCATTGTGCGTCGGTTGGTGCTGACGTGTTTTTCATTATGTTATAGAAAACAGCGTTTTAGGTTGTGATATTGTGATGAGCGGTAGCGATCTGTAGATGAAATTTAACCAGATCACTGAGAATTACGTTACTAGTACGGAATATTATATTATTATCAAACAGTATATTTTCTTCGTATATTTTTTGGACTTTCTACGTTTACTGCTCATAATTTAACGAATTATGTATTTGACGATACAGAATTCGTCAATGCATATGGATTGTACAGTCATATAATTACGTAATGTGGCGCCTCTGGAGGACGTATATTTTATGACTTATGTGATATTTAAGGACTTTAAACGTGTATGTGATAAGTTTAAGAAATAAGAATGAAACGAATATACCAAATTTTACACTTTTGAAGGGAAAGCATAAAATTGCGACCTAAATAATACAAGGGTGGTTATTTTTTCTAAAAACTAGGAATGTATATAAAAGTTAAAATTAGTATTTAAATCGCTAACCGCTTTTGTTTCCGCTCAACGCAGTTCACAGTCTAACAACGCTTTTTGTTAGCCTTCCTTTTACTGGATCTTAATATTTCACGTTAATTTCTCTTCAGCAAATTTTATTTAATATAATATTGAAATTAAATTTGTTCGTCGATCCAGTAGCTGCTAGCTTTTAATTCTATTATAATAATATTTAATTTTGTGAATACAATGATATTGATTAAAGCGGTGTGTTAAAGTGATGATAGAGATGTGAAAGGTATACTTTTTAAGATGACCAGAAGGCTGGTTTATTCGTTGCTCAAAGTATCAGCATTACCATCCAGCGCGGCAATGCTGCCAGCCTTTTGGGCACGTTACCAGATTCTTAAAATTTGGTACTGACCACTCTCTTATAGCACATATAAAGTAAAAATTACGAAAACCGTATATTTTTAGTTACATCATATAATAAAAAAAAACAATTAATAATGTTAAAGTTACTAGTCCTTTCCCTATGAACGCGTAGAGGTATTAAATTGAAATTCATATCAAATAATCCAGTCCATAATATCTTTAAACTGTAACAAAATCAAGCTTCTAAGCCAACGCAGTCAAAAGATACAGATGTTTATTCCGCAAATTCTCGCAATTTTTTGACAAAAAACCTACAGGGTACTTCCTGTGAGCTTAGAATCCTGGGGAACTTCTTATATCACAGAAAAAGGTAAAATTTCCAAAAATGTAAATTTTTTGTTGCATCATATATAATAAAATACGTGGGTGTCGTAAGAGGCGACTAAGGGACAACACGATGCAAATAGCATATTTGCATAGAGACGTAAAACTCGACATCAAACCCTATATGACTGCCTCGTTGGTCTCGCGGCATAAATGTGCGCGTGGGATCGGGAGGTCCCGGGTTCGATTCCTGGGTCGAGCAGTGTTATTGGGGTTTTCTGTCACGAAATTCTCAGTAGCAGCACGGAGTCTGGAAATGTGCCCGGTACGGCAATAGGCTCGCCCCTTATTACGTGGGACTAAAGTATATCTGGCGAAAAGTGGGTGGAGAAATACACCTCTGCCTGAGACTATTTATGTATGTATTAAAAATTTTATAGTTACTACCTCTTTCCTCATGAACGCGCAAAGTTATTAAATTGAAATTAATATCAAATACTCAAATTAATAACACCGTTAAGCTATAATAAAATCAAACTACTATATCAACGCAATCAACAGAAACATCAATTTAAGCATATTTTCAAACTCGCAACTACTCGCAAGGGAATCAAGACCTAAAGGTTATCCCGTGAACTCAGAATCTTGAAATTTGGCACAAAGCAACGTCTTATAGCACAAACAAAGGAAAAATTGCGTAAACCGTATTTTTTTTGTTACATCATGTAATTAAAATATTTTTAATAATTTTAAAGTTACTAGCTCTTTCCTCATAAGCCCGTGGAAGTATAAAATTGAAATTCATATCAAATGATCAAGTCAAAACTAAAGGGTACATAAAGTTAATCTAGAATCTTGAAATTTGACATAAAGCAATGTTTTATAGCACATAAGAAAAATTTTGAAAACCTTACATTTTTTGTTACATTTCATATTTTTTAAAATAATTATATATACCTACAGATTTGAACGGAACTCTTGGTGCGCGAGTCCGACTCGCACTTGACCGGTTTTTTTCTTATTGACCTTATTGTTCGAAACGTCAGCGAAGCAGAATTGGATGTAATAAATTACTTTATCAATTGTTCCTCGAAGCGTACACTATATTTAACTTGCCAATCATGGAGTACAGAAGAGTAATTGCCCATAAATGAATGAAATCGTGGAAATGTTTTCCCAACCGACTCAGTTGTAGAAAAATATTCCAGTGGCCTTCAATATCTTAATAAACTCACGAACGGGTGCGTTGGCGTACAATCCTTGTTTATTTCCCCGCACACAATTAGGTAGAAAGGACACGAACACCAGTGTAATAAAAACATAACCTGAGGGAAGAATTTTAATTATTTGACTTCCCCCTTTCTTCGGTTTCGCTTGTAGAGATTTTTTTCTCGTAGTGACCGAATGAAGTCAGCTTTATTTGTATTTAAAGTTTCGCGATGTTTAAGTTGTTCATGTTAATAAAATGGGGCTGTGATTATAATGCATTCATGAGTTTTTTTGGATCTTGATTGTGGAAGGTTAAAAGTATTTTTGGATAGGTATAACTGCTTCTGCTGACTTTCTAGAACTTCTTCAGCGCAATGCCTAGCGGCTATCATCATCACCAGCCTTTAACAGTCCGCTGCTGGACAGGCCTCTCCTTTGAAAGGAGAAATTGGCCTACTACACCACGCTGGCCAAACGGGTTGGTATAGGGTTTGTATCAAGTTTTCCTTCTCTTACAGTGCTGTTCTCTGCATAATATGCCCCCTCTGTCGGCTCTTACGACACCCATGGGATGATATGGGGTGGTGACATTCCGTATTCTTAATCCGTCACCACACGGAACTAGCGGCTATACGTCCACTTAATCCGCCGTTTCTGCATGGCATTTAGAAAAATCCCTTCTTAGTGCACTTTTACTGTCCTCAACTAAATTACAAGCCAAATTTCAGCCAACAGCATGCATTTTTTCCCGATAGTTTTGGCTGTACTTGTCTGTCAGCCATTCAGTAACGCGAGAATTTGGTATACATAGGTATACAGATAACCGTTCTATTTTACGTTTTTCCTAACAACAAATTTATCCGAGATAGCACCGACAAACAATCTACGTTATTTCACTAGCAACACTTAATAACAAGGGTTTTGTACAGGACAACACCAGATTTGAGAGTGCCCTCGTCAGGACAGCCGGTCTTAACTTTGTTTCGCCAATAAATTTGTATGCCGGGACGAGGCTGCCTACCCTTATTAGGGAACAGTAAATATAATATGGCGGATTAGATTATTTTAATACAACGTTGTTAGGAGGTGACGGGTCGAAGGAAAGGCTGGAGGTGGAAGGCTTCGTTGGTCAATTTGATTTGTTTGAAGTATGTTACCTGTGTAGAGGCTCTCACAGGAGATTGACTTACGTAAGGTGAATTCTTATTGTTTTACTAGCTTTTGCCCGCCGCTTCGCGCGCGTTAAATTCGGGGTAACACAAATCTACTTTCAGTCTCAAGTTGTGTGAAGACACTCCTGATTATTCTTAAGACTTCAGAAACTCTATAGGGTACTAAGTAACTCGGTCAGTATCCATGACATTATCTACCGTTATCTACCGAAAGGTACATAATAACATCGCCTTGTATACAGTCAAATGTCAAAGCCATGTTCTTTTACATGTTCAATATACCTATCTCTATAAACATTTTCGCATTTTCAATAGTAGTAGGGAAAATCGTTTCAGCCGTTTAAGCTTATTACATAATTATTAGTTTATATATGCGAACAATTTAATCAACGTGCACAATATGACATTATGTATGACGTGACAGTACCTACTGACAGATATGCTATAGCACATGCGCAGGACTCAATTATTAGCGCATGCGTTCTTACTTCCAAGAGGTAAATTTGTGCCGTAACTTCTATTTCTACCCTCCCTACAATCCCTCCCAGTTTAATTTTTGCAACTTATGGTAGCCTATGTCCGTCTCCATGGTCCAATATATCTCTATATTAAATTTCATCAAAATCGGTTCAGCTGTTTTAACGTGAAAACGGAACATACATACATACACACTTTTGAATTTATAATATTAGTAGGGATTTGTTGAGTAACGACATAGGATGTTTCGAAGACGGAAAGGGAAGAAATTTATCGAAAGTGAAGGAGGTTGAGAGAACAGGACGAGAATAGGGTCGCCTTTTTGCTCCTCTCCGTTTTAGGTACCAAGATTTTAAGAAATGCTTATTTTGTTTTGAACTACTCAAAATTATATTAATAATAAATATAATAATAAATCATTTATTGTCAGTTAGAAAAACCCAGATACATACCTACCTTAAAGACTAGCATATTTTTACAATATTTTTATAATAACTTAAAGTATAAGCGGCGATAGCCCAGTGGTGTACGTAACGGACTGCCGAGACGATGGTCTCGGGTTCGATCTCCAGGTACCCCGGGCACACACCTCTGACTTTTCAAAGTTATAAGTGTATTAAAAATGTTAATTATCGCTCGCTTAATAATGTGCCCGGTAGATGGCAATAGGCTCGCCCCCTATTACATTGGGACCGAAACATAACTGGCGAAAAGTGGGTGTGTAATACACCTCTGCCTATCCCTTCGGGGATAAAAGGAGTGAAGTTATGTTATGTTATAATAATTGAACAAGACACGTGTTGTTGTTTACACCGTTTTCATGTTAGGCTGAGTGTTATTTCGTAATCTCCCATGAAAACGCCGATACACAACACCCTTCGGCCAAAACTCTTCCTTTAGGAAAGTCTTAAGATGATGAGTCGGCACCCGAACCACTTACGACTTGAAGTTCGTATTATGGCGAGACTCCCATCTCTCGACTCTCAAGGTCATAAAACATATACATATGGCTTTAGTTATGGTTGATGAAAAAACTTTCATAAATAAAAATCCATACATCAAATTTTAAAACAATATACTACAATCATTGTGTCTAAAATGGTATTCAAAGCATAAGCACCTGTATAAAGAAAATTTTCTCAATCAAAATTTGAATTAACTAATATTCGACATCAAAATATTAGCACCAATCAAGCAAATCGCGGCCAAGAAACTAATAAGAAACGTTTTATTAGTTAATTTGATTGATCTCTCCACCTAAAAGTAACGACAGGTCCAAATTAGTCCCATCATATTTAAGACCCGCTTTAACAAAACAATTAACCCAATATGCAAATTCTGTTCCGTAAAACAATCATAAATCAAATAACATAAAACTTAATGGTCCGGACGAAAATCCCTGTTCACCAGCTCTCAGCTGTTTTTACATTTTTCCCTCGTACTAATTACAAAAATTAATTCATTTATTCCTTCCGATAATCAGTATTCGACCCCTGCTTCGAACATCTGGACCTTTATTAATGTCGTAGGATAGGATCAGTGAGATCCCCGGATCGGACTAACGTAATTTGTCCGAATACGCCTCGTGTTAATTTCTAATTTCCACGGAATAAGGTTTGATGTGGCGCTAATGGATAACATTTTCGTAAAATTGTCGAGCAATTCTTTTTATTTATCTTCTTGGTGTTATACCGGATGAATCGTCCCTTTTCGCACGCACACATTTGCGTAGCAGATCCGGTGTTAATATATGCTGTTATGATGGATTGGTTTAAACTTTATGTAATAAGTAAAATTAATTATCTGTTACGAATTTTAATGAGGGTCCCGTTTTAATGTAATTGTAATTTTTTATTGTCTCAATTTTACAAGTGACACAGTTTTCAAGGGATTTTTTTATTAAACCTTTGAAATATAAATGCAATTTGCTGAACGTATTTTCTCTCGCTCCGGGCGTACATAAAGTTTAGCTTGAATAACACTTGTTAGTCGTATTTGCAGACATTTTTATGTTTGCGAAGTACGTATTTTGTTCCATTTATATCTCCTTCAACGTGAAGACTTCTAAAAAATAGCTAAACACAAATCACTTAGCAACAGCGACGAAAAAAACCATAATGATTCGGGACACGTTCCGCCGCCATTTTGTGTTCGCCATTTTTCTTTTCGGTTGTCCGCTCACCACCTGTCAACTGGTTGACCCTTGCATTTGTCACTCGGTCTTGTTCGGGAAACATCGTGACGCTTCGGTTATTTCCGTAATTTATATACTTTACACGGGGCCCGGTGATCATGTGCCGGGTGGAGTTTTTAGGGTCTATGTGGATTGGAGGGTAGTTGAAATTTATGGTTACGCGTTGTCTTTTTGCCTTTTCTTTTTAGATACAGGTAGTATTGTACACGAATTATTGTTTACTTAGGGTCAAGTGGAACTGTTTGTTGTAATTTTGTTATCTTCAGAAACATTTTCTTAAATTTGGTATTTTTCTTGCATGAAGAATGGTGATTGCCATTGAAGTCATATTATTTTGAAGAAATTCATGGCTTGCAGAGCATGTTGTGGTGATAAACCTGGCTGACACAAATATTCTCGACAGCATCTTAATATATAAAATCCTTGCGTTACTGACTGACTGACAGACAAGCTACAGCCGAAACTATTGGGCGCAGGAAGCTGAAATTTGGCATGTATGTTCCTTGGGGACCGTAGGGGTGCACTAAGAAGGGATTTCCCGAAATTCGCACGGGATCGGCCAAAACGGGTAAATTTAAAAAATGCAGGCGTAGCTGCTGGCGTCCTCTAGTAAGAATATATAGGAGATCATTATCTGCAAACTTTCGAAAAATGTTTATACCTCATAATATACATAATTTAAGTCTGATGAAATCTAATATATTTTGATAAATTGGTTATACTTAAAGATGAACCAAAATTCAATTAGGATTAAGTGATAAGGCAAAAAAAGAAAATTGAGTGAATTTGATAGAATTTATACCTATTCAGTGTTGCTGCTGCAAAAATATCTAATCCAAACACATGCATAGGCGCGTGCGTAAGGTGATTTCGAATTTACTCGGCCGAATGCACTAATTGACATTCGACTGACTTAATCCGAATTCGCTGTGTGCTTTGGATTTCGGTGAAGGCAAATTGTATTGCGGGACATTTTGTTTATATGTGTCGAAAATCCAATTTAAAGCTGCACCTCTGTATGTACCTACACAATAAACTTTCATTTGTGACTAACTTTCATACGACTCTCTTTTCGTTTTGAATTATTAAGTAATAAGCGAAGACTGCCTCCGTGGTCCAGTGGATAGCGTATGCGACTGCTGATCGGACGTCCCAGGTTCGATTCCTAGGTCGGGCAAAAGTGTTACTGGGTTTTTCCGAATTCTCAGTATCAGCGCGGAGTCTGGAGATGTGCCCGGTAACGGCAATAGGCTCGCCCCCTATTGCGTGGGACCTAATAATTCATGGCGAAATGTGGGTGTGTAGCGGCTGCTGACGCTACAAATTATATAAAAGGCACGCTATTGTGTAAGTGCGGCGCAGCAGTCGTCTTCCCGCTCCGATACAGTTAGGTCGTAGCTTTATAGTTTATTTGTATTTAAATGTGGTACCACAGTAAAGTATATATTTTCTTCTTTTGGCATCTTTCTTTCTTCACCCAACACAACATCTTCTGATACCCCTACATTGGTGACCCCTGACATCGAAGACGCAACCTTCGGCTCAGCTTGGGCAACGCGGCATCGACGCACGTGCACATGGTCAGCGGAGTCAAATAAGCGCATGTGCAGCGTGGCAACAGCGTGCAGCCAAGCGGCATGGACACGGAGGCATCCTGGACTCATGGGAGACGACTCGCCCTTTTCCTACGACCAAAAGGGCTTACGACCTAACTGCGGCGAACATCTGAGTCAGGACACGTGAAACCCAAATTTGACACAAGGGACTCTACGATCTGCCGAGAACAGCGACTATGGCAATATGGGCAGCAGGAGTATATAGGAGCGGCATACGACGGCGGCGGCACTCTGCAGGACAGTGCGTACGTCGAGCCATACAGCGTTAGGCGTGTTGACCTTGGTGGCGAGGCAGCATTCCGCACCAAGACGGACAATACGCAGCATACTCCGAGAACGAGGAACGACATGGGACCGGCGGTGGCACTCTAGGGGCTCTACGGGACAGTGCACGCGTCGATGCGGCTGATCACACTTGGAAGCGAGGATGGATGCCGCTCAGTGTTGGATAGCGCACCCTGTCGTCCCTCATCACGGCCCGGCATAGTGTAGATCGCTGGCAGGATAAATGAAACGTATTTGCTTCTTCGTACGACCAGCTCTGTGTACAAGCGGCTTATGAAGAGCAAAAGAAGTTTAACGGCATTGGTGTAGTTATCGTGTTCTAAATTAAAGTAAATCATACGTTCTAAAAATAGATTAACATAGTTTATAGTTATAATGCGCCACATATTGAATCACTACACTACAGTGTTTAGCTTAGTTTGTGTTCTCAGAACTAACGCTCGGTAACTCGATACATGGTAATGATGTGACGCGATTCGCAAGCGCTAGTAAAAGTTACTGAAAATAATTTTTAGTTGTTAATTTTTTTCTACTGTGTTAATATTGATCGCTTGTATTGTTAAATTTGTAGTTCCGTTCTTTTTCTTTTTTTAAATAAAGGGGGGAGTATTGTAGCGGCTGCTGACGCTACAAATTATATAAAAGGCACGCTATTGTGTAAGTGCGGCGCAGCAGTCGTCTTCCCGCTCCGATACAGTTAGGTCGTAGCTTTATAGTTTATTTGTATTTAAATGTGGTACCACAGTAAAGTATATATTTTCTTCTTTTGGCATCTTTCTTTCTTCACCCAACACAACATCTTCTGATACCCCTACAGGGTGTAATCTTATACCTCTGCCTACCCATTCGGGGATACAGACGTGAATCTATAAAAAAAAATAAGAAAAATAAACATTTAGAGAGGCTTACGTCCAGCAGTGGACTACAAAAAACTGTATGATGAAGTAATAATGGATGTCAAATTTGATTCAAAGCAGTTCAGCCGTTTTTGCCTGATTAGCAGTGTGTACCAATAAGTTAGGTATTTACAGGTTTGCGTTCATGCTTTTTGTGTAGTCCCGGTCGGATAGATAGGTAGGTATGTATATATAATTATTTACATACATACACATACATACATATCGTCACGCCTTTTATCCCCGAAGCGGTAGGCAGAGGTGTATTTCTACACCCACTTTTCGCCAGATATACTTTAGTCCCACGTAATAAGGGGCGAGCCTATTGCCGTACCGGGCACATTTCCAGACTCCGTGCTGCTACTGAGAATTTGGTGACAGTAAAACCCAATAACACTGCCTGACCCAGGAATCGAACCCGGGACCCGATCCCACGCGCACATTTACGCCGCGAGACCAACGAGGCAGTCGTATAGGGTTTGATGTCGAGTTTTCCGTCTCTACGTAAAGATGGTATTTGCATAGTGTTATCCCTTAGTCGCCTCTTACGACACCCACGGGAAGATAGGGGGTGGTGACACTTGTATTCTATGCCGTCAACCACACGGCAATAATTATTTACATGCTAGTAAAAATGTTCCATCTTCGATTGCATCACTGCTTATCATCTGCCAATATCCTTATCAAACGCTAACTATTTATATTGCCAATAAAATAGATATTATTTTAATGTGTGTGCATATGTGTGAAACCCGCATTGTGCAGTTTGACAATCAATTATTACGATCGGGCAATGCCCGCTCTGAAATTAAAAGCTTATTTGATAGCTTATTGATTCATTTTATTTGCCAGTGCAAATAAATTGCTAAAGTAGATGGGCTATCAGTATATCAGTATCAAGTATCTGGAATATTTTATATTTATTTATTTATAGTCTCACGCCTGTATCCCCGAAGGGATAGGCAGAGGTGTAATATTACACCCACATTTCGCCATTAATTTTTTTTAGGTTCCACGTAATAGGGGGCGAGTCTATTGCCGTACCGGGCACATTACCAGACTCCGTGTTGCTATTGAGAATTTCCTAACGGGAAAACCCAATAACACTTTGCCCGAAACGGGAATCGAACCCGAGACCTCCCAATCCCACGCGCACATTTATGCCGCGAGACCAACGAGGTAGTATCTGCAATATTGATTCAGAATTTGAACGTTAAGTTATATTATTTAAGTAATTACGACCGATGGCCGATGGAGCAGAAAGGTTCTGGAAGGCCACGTACCGGACGTCGTAGCAGAGGTAGGTAGGCAAGGTGGACTAACGATCTTGTTGTTCAGGGTGGCTCAGGATCAGTCCACGTGTCCAGTGGAGGCCTATGTCCAGCAGTGGACGTCTTTGGCTGATATGATGATGACGATGATGCAGATAACTTCATTATCATCGATGCCACCGGACGTAACTGAGGTAGGCCTCCCGCAGAGGGGACCGAAAATCTTGTTGGATTCCAAGATCGGTAGGTATATGAGGAGAGCTTTGGGGGAGCCTATGTTGAGCCGGGGACGTCTATCGGATGATGATGACGATGATAATATTTCCTAAAATAAATTACGCGCTGAATGTGAATGCTGATCGCCGAATAGTTAAAAAGCAAGGGTCTAGAGTACTCTAGAGGAAGAAAAATAGGGAAGAGTGCCAAGCTTACTGTGAAGATGCATGATACAAAGCTTTCGAGGAAGTCCAGAGGACATTATGGAAATGACAACCCTAGCACCAGTCCATCTTTTAAGTTTTGATTATCCAATTCTGGGCTCCTAACTTATACTAAGGTCTTCCTCCTTCCAAAGAGAAGGGGCCCATACCCAATAATAGGACGATTCATAAGCATTAGGTATTATTATTAATTCTAAATCTCAGGCTCAGTCGTTGCCCATCGCTCCTGAGGATGCCTCGTGCAGAGGCGAAACACGTGTCGTAGCATAGTCGGCGCATACAGCGGGATACTGCAAGTCAGGTATCTTCCTGGAACCCATACCATTCCGTTGTCCCTTATCCTTTTAGAGGAGATCGGTATTGTCAACCTTTTTATATTGCAATAGTTGGGGTGGTCATTCCGAGGGTGCGTGGTGGGTTCCTCTTTCCTTCCATTGGGTAACAATGGAGTTCCGCCTAGTAATACCTGATTCAATCAACTAATTCTAAATCTGATGATGCCGAAAAGTGAAAGAATTTGATGTCTGGTATAAGACTATATTTAAAAATAACTCAGACAGTAACTTAGAGGGCTATCACAAAAAAACTCAGAACAGAAAAACCCAAGCACACTTTGTACGAACTGAAAATTCGAACTAAAATACTACTATCAAGCACAAACTAATACCACGGGAGGAACAAGAAAACGAACACAAAAAATATTCCAATTAACTAGAAAATTCGAATGAAATAGCTCTCTCTAATACTATTGTAACAATAGTTGTTTCAAACGATGCAGGCATAGTTACATTGTTCCAAGCTCCACGATTCAGTAATTTGCTATGGTATTACTCCAATCGATGCAAATATTCAGCGAACGAGATTAAAGCGAGAATAAAACGATAAAACATTCAGTTTTCTGAACACAAGTGCTTAAAACTTTTTTAGTATTCATTCGTTTCTTTGTAGGTTTTCGTTGTAAGCTATGTTTTAGTTTGTTTTAAAACGTATGTGCTGTGAAATGTGCTCTTGGCCCGAATGAGTTTTTAATTTCTTTTACTGCAGTTTTTAGTATTCGTTAGCTGTCTTTTTTTTTCTATTTAGAAAACTATTACCTAGTTAGGCAATTACCAAGAATAACAATAAATAAACTATACATGGTGTATGCAAATTGCATTAGTTGTTTTGTCCAGTGGCAAAAAAATAAATTTATGTATGCGGCATCTGGAAATTCGTGTTCGATTCTCGAGTTGGTCAAAGTTTTATATGACATTTATATTTGTGTGATTATTTTTCTCTTTCTGGATCTTTTTAGCTTTACTAATTTTGTGTTTCTAAATGTATAGTAGTATGGTTATCAGGAAAATATTCCAATGAACGATACAAATTAATGTATTTTAAAATTTTAAACATGAGGCTCATAATATTTTTTTTATAATGAAGTGTTTTATTACTAATAACACTGATATATAGTAGGTAAATGTAGGTCTCTAAAAATTAAGGAGTTGGTTTTAAAAGTGTGAAATATTTTACATATCTCAATAATAAATATCACCTAAACTTACTGCCTCCGTGGTCCAGTGGATAGCGTATGCGACTGCTGATCGGAGGTCCCGGGTTCGATTCCCGGGTCGGGCAAAAGTGTTACTGGGTTTTTCCGAATTCTCAGTGGCAGCACGGAGTCCTAGACTCGCCCCCTATTACGTGGGACCTAAAAAATCATGGCGAAATGTGGACGTAATGTTACACCTTTGCCTACCCCTTCGGGGATACAGGCATGAGTCTTTAAAAAAAATTCAACCTTTGTAAAATATTCTCTATACACACGATTGAGTAGTCACGGGTACTAAAAGACTAACTTAATTTTTCTTATTCTAGAATCGTGATGACTCAATTTAATAGATATTATCAGTATATTGTCAATCCATCTGAATCAACTCCCTCATCCCGAATCTACATAAGGGCTTGTCATACGAAATTGGATTGTCAACTTAGGATTACCCAGTTGTTACGACTATTGATAACTTGATTAACATGCAATGTTATTGACAACTTGGGAATTCAGTTTTGTTTGTTTTCAAGGGATTATATAATGTGTTTATGTATACCCTTTGGCAGTATATTAAAAGGGATGAGCAGAGTTCAATCACATTTTTGTGTTTGAATTCATCATATTGACTGCACTATTCTTATGATAAGCTGTAAGCTTTGTAATGACGATAAACGTTCAATTGCTGGTAATGCAAAATAATCTTAATATATAAAATCCTTGCGTTACTGAATGACTGACAGACACGCTACAGCCGAAACTATTGGGCGCAGGAAGCTAAAATTTGGCATGTATGTTCCTTGGGCACCACAGGGGTGCACTAAGAAGGGATTTCCCGAAATTCCTACGGGATCGGCCAAAACGGGTAAATTTAAAATAATTGCAGGCTGCTGGCGTCCTCTAGTGTAGTATAAATTTCAAAGGGGAAGGTCCATCTTTGAAGACTTTGACAGATTTGGTACACTCCACTTATAGACCTCAAGATTAATGAGGATGCAAACCACTTATTTTATTTTATTCAGTTTTATATTATCTAAATAAAACACAATATTTCACTGCATTCGTGCTGTAATTTATAGCTTTAGTCATCCGTCAACCAGAAACATATCTGCTTCGTACCAAGCGTGTATTTACATATTTAATTTGCTAACATACACCAGCTGTATGTATTCTAATGTACTCTGGTAGGGATATATGGATATGTATCGCTCACATTGCAAAGGCAACTACAATATCACACATCTAAGCCACTTTTAAATATTTTCCACCATTATAGTCGTGGTAGCCAAAAAGTGAACCTAGCATCCTAGGTGTTGCCTACATTTTAAATTGGCACAATTTTTATCTTTACAGTAGGCGTCCAACAGGTTAACGGAAAGAAGGGAAGGGTAAGAAGGTTGCGAAGATGACGTGGCGTTACCATCGACCATCACAACTCATCAGGCAGTTACAGAGAGGTCTGGGAATGGGAATAAAAGGAAAAGGTCTCTAGCTGAAGCTTTCATGAGCGTGCTTCGTGCGCTGTTGCGCTTTTCTTCTATCCGTCCAGTTAATTTGATTTTGTCTTGGGATTACCAGTAAAATACTCTACGGGTTGGGAGTTACAATATGTGCAGAAATCAGTTAAATTATGTTAAGTTATTATTATGAATAACTGTAGCTATTGAGTTTATATCTAGAAGCTTCATTTGAAAACAACACTAAAGGGCTTCAGTTCAGTTCAACAACTTTACCCATTCGTGAAATATAGCATTTTGATAGTCAGATTCTTTCGAAACTCAGATTCTCATAAGAAATCCAGTTTTTCTCTTCAAGATACAGGACTCTAAAAGTACCTCATATAAATCAGATAGCCCAGTCGCATTCCTGAATACAACCATGAATACTTGTCCCACGAGATATACAGCCAAAACTAACCTTTATTGAAACGAACCCTGGTGTCACTAAAGGTTATTTTCGGGTGAACTGGATCATATATCATAGCCGAAGCATTCTGACCGTTCACAAACCTTAATTGTTCCTAGCCCATTGTGCCAGCGTTATGGTATGAATTATGACCCATTATTGGCTGCTTGGCCGGTCACTGCCAATTCCATTGGCAAGCCGACAGGTATGGCTAATGGGACAATAGATGTTTGTTTTTGATAACTACATGGTTATACGAGAAATTATTGATGGTTACAATCAGGCTTTCACTCACGAGTTGCCTACATTAATAGGTAAGGCAAGAAAGGGTAAAGATATTATATTTTCCATCTTGTTTTCACTGATACTTGCATCGTAAGATCTGACTGAATGCTCCTGTTTCACAATTTATTTCGAGTGAAAACTCGTTATTTTTCTCACCTCTTGTCTTTTGCGATATTGCAGTATAACCACATACGTACATATGTCTTTGTTTTGTATGTACGGATTAGTTTTATCTGCGGTTCTCTCCTTGTTCTTGTCGCCTATTACGATAAAAGATAGCGTTTGTGGTATTCTGAAGTATAAGTCATATTACTGCAAAGTGTCGTCAAAATCCGTTGAGTAGTTTTTGCGTAAAAGCATCCGTCCTCACAAACTTTCATATTTATGGTAGTTGTAGGGTAACCGGAGATGGTAACAATCATGCATGGTGCGTTAGAGAGGAAGGAATGAAAGTGAATGTAAGTAAAACGAAAGTTATGGTTTTTGAAAAGGAGGAATGCGTTACGGCTTGTAATGTTATGATCGATGGACAGCGAGTGGAGCAAGTGAATGAGTTTGTATATTTAGGTACGCTGTTTACAAGAGATGGTAAGAATGTAGAAGATATTGAAAGAAGAGTTAATGCAGGTAATAGAGTGAATGGAGCTCTGAAGGCGTTTATGAATAGCCAAAACGTGTCCAAAAAGGCACGTTTGGCTGTGCATAGAGGGGTGTTAGTACCTACTCTTATGTATGGTAGTGATAGTTGGGTATGGCAGTAAAGTCATGAAAGTAGAATAAATGCTGTAGAAATGAGAGCACTGAGAAGTATGTGTGGTGTCTCTCTGACTGACAGAGTAAAGAATTGTGTGATAAGAGAGTGTTGTGGGGTAAAAGAAGATGTAGTGACAAGCATCGAGAAAGGTATGCTAAGATGGTTTGGGCACGTGGAGAGGATGGATGACGAAAGACTGACCAAGCAGATATATAAGGCAAGTGTGGAAGGGACAGGACGAAGGGGAAGACCTAGGCGGACGTTGTCTGATCAGATTGGAGACATCCTAAAAACAGGACGGGTGAGAAGTACCCTGAACAGAAGAGCATGCATGAGGAATCTGATGGGAGTGAATGAAGCTAGAGAGATATGTCTGGATCGTTGCAAATTGCGTTCCGTAGTCTCTGCCTACCCCTCCGGGAAACAGGCGAGAGTCTATGTATGTATGTAGGGTAACCATAAATACATTCTGATGCTGCATATCTCTCAGGCGCGAGTTCATTATTTATTTATCACATATACCTCACAACGTCCAGCATAATGTGAAGCATCCAATTTTACGATATCCTATTCGTAACTTTTCGTATGAAAGATAATTTTCCCCCTGTGTTTCAGCAGATATAACCATTGAATAGAACAAACTGTCATTTTTTGGAAACAGACTCATCCTCTTCACTCACCAGCATCACCTATGAAGCCAGTGATTTGACAGTATACTTGGAATGCGCAATTAATTGTATCAGAAGTATATTGGAAGAGTTGAGAATACATTTATTTTTAACGCTTTCCCATTACTGTATCTCCTATATAGCCTCGTGTGGTGACAGATTAAGTATACGGATTATCACCACCCCATGTCATCCCATGGATGTCGTAAGAGCCGACAGAAGGAGCATATTATGCAAAGAACAGCACTGTAAGAGAAGGAAAACTTGATACAAACCCTATACCAACCCGTTTGGCCAGCGTGGTATTGTAGGCAAATTCCTCCTTTCAAAGGAGAGGGCTAGTCCAGCAGTGGACTGTTAAAGGCTGATGATGATGATATAGCCTAGCTTATCGGACCCTGGGCTGCAAAGTAAAGGCCTTGGATCGCAACCGAGAGGAGGCGGGGGGTCAGGTTCAGCAGCAGGACCGTTAAAGACGAGTTTTCACACTCGTGAAGACCAGAAGGCCTTGAAACCCGCAACGAAGCAAAGATAAAACTATCTTGAAATCGAATAACATAATTTATATTGGTAATATTTCCACCTTCTTTTCCATTAATGTACTATCTACAAGAACCCATAGTACAAGCTCTGCTTAGTTTGCGACTACATGGTGTTGTGTGAATGTGGTGTAATACTCCCTGTATAGTCAAGTTTACCATCAATAACTACAAGTTGATAAAATAAATATTAAGAATTAAAATAAACATCCTAAATTTTCACGCGGCAGTGCTTTCATCAATCATTATTCCAATCGCAAAAATTATTCGCACTAGGGTGACCAAGCGGCAGCAATCAACGAGATCAGTTCCGGACTGCGATTGGTAATACTCCTTTGATTGTCCGACCGGGACGTCCGCGAACAATCCAATTTTGCGGACGCCGCGTCCATAGTATGTCCTTTAACTGGTGTATTTCATTTGTCTTGAAATTTGTGACGATAGATTGGTCACACTAGTGCATAATTTTGGAACGCTCTGTGCATTTTGGATGCACGTGATATAAAGTTATGTGATTGGCAATTCTGCTGTGTTCATTAGTTTTAGTGATTTGTAGCGGAATATTCCTATTACCTAGTAGAGCTAAAATATTCTGCCATAAAGTACGCTTCTGTTGATCTACATAGTGACTATTTATATGCTGGGAATTATTACTATAATTTCAAATAGTGGCAGATTGCCAGTAAATAAATTGGTCAACTAGTATTGATCAATAGAGAATAATGTGTGACACTGAAAGGGGTGAAAATGAGACTAAGTTCATTATTTATTTATAAGCAACCACTATCATACTAGAAATATATCGTGTATGGCGGTTGACTTTACAAATAATAATAAAACCCAGACTCAAAACAAGAGATAAGCGAAAACATGAACATACATGTAGTTTGCGGAATTAAAAATATTATCTTCATCATCATCATAAGTTCTGTCCCACTGCTAGGCATGGGCCAATGAGATGGGATAAGCCATAGTCCACCACGCGTTCAAGTCTAGTCTAGCTTTAATACATTATCACAATGCACCCAATCCACCAAACCTTCACCACACGGCATAAATAAAACCACATCCAAAATATTCCCTACAGATTAATAATTAAAACCCTCAAGAACTCCTCAACCAAAATGAAACAGCAAAATACTTAAACCTCGAACAAACACATACAAATCCGTAGGCATCACACGATCCCAGAACAGGCGGTGTTCAAACAAATTAATAATATGCCGCGTGTAATCTCGTCTGTATATTAGCGACGCACTTGATTGTCTACGATTATCAAGCTTTGAGTAAGGATTCCGACGCAGATGCGATTTGTGGGTACGAGTTTTGGGATTTTGCTCAATCTTGCCAAAATACCTCATAATTGTATTCTAGTGAGATTGAGCAAAAGTCGCAAATGACAGGAAGTAAAATAGTTCTAACCTTTTCGTTGGTACGAACGTTTTGGAGCAAGTCGGCAAGTATAGGTACCTCGGATCATGGTTGACAGAAACATGGGAAAGTGAAATGGAGATCCGGACACGTATTGAGATTGCCCGAACGTCATTCCTGACCATGAAGAAAGTATTATGCTGCCGACAACAATCAATAAAGCTTCGTACCAGAATCCTACAATGTAATATCTGGCCAGTTGTCCTTTACGGATGTGAGGCGTGGGCCATTAAAGCGGACCTCCGTAAAAAGATCGAGGCTTTTGAAATGTAGGCATCAGTTGGACGGATAAAGTCACCAATGTTGAAGTTTTGAGGCGTATGTCCAAGGGAACAGAGTTGCTGCGCACCATTAATCAAAGGAAAGTGGCTTATCTAAGTCATGTTCTCAGGCATGAAATATACAGGCTTTTGCAAACCATCATGATGGGCAAGATTGCAGGCAAAAGAAAAGTTGGTAGAAGAAAAATGTCTTGGATCCGGAACATCAGAGAGTGGACTGGCATCAAGTCTGTGGAAGAACTGTTCCGACTTGCAATGAACAGAGAAAAGTTCAAAGAACTGACCGCTGACCTTCAGTAATGGAGAGGCACATCAAAAAGAAGAAAATAGTACTACTGGCTACTAAATAAAACAAGGATTAAGGACAACCTTACAGGTTAGTGGACAGAAATACAGAGATATTGTGCCATCCATATCATCGTCACCTTACTTACTTTTATTATCCGTGAAGTATCCAAGATATTGGAGTCATACGTCTGCTTATTAATTGAATCAGATTTGACTGATTATTAGCTTTCTAGCAGAGTATCAGCTATCTAACCTTCGAAAGCTATGATGGTCATATTTTATTGTTTGTATCAGTGTCAAGGTATTTGATGGTGATTTTCAGGACAGGTGGAATCAGCAGGTTTGCATGTTTTCGCAGGAACAGACCAAATTGTGATTTGTGATCGGTGATATAACCACAAAATAAACAGTGTAAAACGTGCAATGCCACTTTACCAAAGCTCCCTACAGTAGAGATGTACGTATATGCATAATAATATGATCGGACGATTTGACTTGACTACACGGTTGGCGTGAAAGTGGCGCCCATAGCTGAAAAGGTGAAAGCGAGTCGATTGGCCTGGTATGGACATGTTATGCGGAGAGATGAGATGTATGTAGGTAAAAAAGTGATGGATATGCATGTAGAAGGACGAAAAGGGAAAGGGCGGCCAAGGAAGAGATGGATGGACTGTGTGAGGATGGATATGAAAGAGAAAGGCGTAAACGATCGGATGACTGGTAACAGAGAAGTATGGAAGCGAAGGACATACTGCGCCGAACCCAAATAAATTGGGACCAGGGCAAGACAATGATGACACGGTTGGCGTAGGCCGTAGGCGATGCAGTAGGGGTAGGCCTCCCGCAAGGTGGACCGACGATCTGGTTAAGATCGCGGGGAGCAGTTGGATGCGGGCAGCTCAAAATCGGTCTGTGTGGAGAACCTTGGGGAGGCCTATGACCAGCAGTGGACGCCTCTAGGCTGACATGATGATGATGACACGGTTGGCATAGTGACACTGCGTCGAGTATTGTGTATTCCCACACGAGATAACTCTTTGTGTCATCCATAAATTGTTCTTTCGAGTCTGGGTGTTCATTGTGTTCGTTTGTTTTATGTTTGTAAAGTCCTCCGCAACACAAAATTTATTCCTAGAGCATGAGTTGTCTTTTTGAAGAACAAAAACGAATTTCCGAAAATAAGATAAAATTTATAACAAAATTGATTTGGATATAATATTGGGACATTTGCTCACGTTAGATAGCGTGGTCATGTCATGAACGAATCATGAACCACCTTCAAACCAGGGCTAACAACCCTTAACAAACTGTAAATTAACTTATATATAACTTCTCAAGACTATACAAACAGAAAATCTAGTAACGTCATCTCATTGTATTTTCTTCGTATTTTCAAGTGTGAAAAGTTTTATCAGCCAAATGAGCTCCAGTTGCTGTACAGCTTGCAGAAGTTATGGCGTTTTAGCAGCGCACAGGTTCATATAAGTAAGAATACTTGTAGCTCGTAAACCTCCAGGAAATCCGCCACTATGGTCTGGTTTAGTGTGCTCCAGTTAATATCTAGTTAGTTTTTCTCAAGTTACCTGAGATGGCGTGTCTAAAGAAAATATATAGTATATAGTGAACTGGAACAAGTATACAATTTACTTGGTTGAAATCTGTTGTCTTTTTTAAATATAGGATCTGCAAATGTGTTACGGACTGCCCGATGATAAGCGGAGTTAGCCACGCTATCTTTTCTAATCTATTTCCCGTATTATTTTTTACTGACCCTGATACAGAAAAGCAAGAGTTGTTGAGCACAGAGGGCCACAGTAGGAACAATGCAACAGTAGGAATACCTACAGCTGTTACTTTACGAGATTTTTTATAGAACATAAAACATAACTTCACGCCTTTTATCTCCGAAGGGGTAGGCAGAGGTGTATTACACACTCACTTTTCGCCAGTTAAGTTTTGGTCGCAATGTAATAGGGGGCGAGCCTATTGCCATCTACCGGGCAGATAAGTAAGCGAGCGATAATTAACATTTTTAATACACACATAACTTCGAAAAGTCAGAGGTGTGTGCCCGGGGTCCCTGTCTCGGCAGTCCATTACGTACACCACTGGGATATCGCCGCTATCTATTTTTTTTTATAGAAGTTGGTATGAAACTTGCTTATGCTCTCGCGTGTCTCTACCACACAAGCAGGATGTGTATCATGGACATCAGAAGAGTTGCTGAAATGAACCTTTGAATTGCAAATCATGCATTTTAATACAAATAATGAAAGGTCTTAAACAAAGCTCTACAATTTCGTCTTACAAAAACCTTAATGTGTAAGAGACCTTACGACAGGAAAATCTCCGCAAAATAATTAATTCAGTTGCAGTAATTATTTTGATGGTTCTTAGAATGAGTTTGATTTCCGACGTGCCACTATTTAGGTTAATTATTACCCTTAGAAGTTGTTTTACTGAGTAAAACTTTCTACGAGAGTTAGAAATTATTTCTTTTTTGTAATAATTTTGACGTTCCGTTTTTGTTCGATTCTTAAGGTTATTAACGTGGATCTAGGTATACATGATTGAATGATAAAGTGCTAAATCGAAGGTTGTAAAAGCCATTTCCATCATTCCATTCCAAGACGAATTTTCAGTTTTTAAACCTTATTTGCGTTTATGTTTACGATGATGTTTCTCTAGCCAGAAAAATCACACAACTGGTTTTACGAAACTTTCCAAAACTTCATCTTGAGACTGATGAAAGACGTCCTCTTCTGGACATAGGCCTCCCTCAAGGCCCTCCACAAGGACCGATCCTGAGCCACCCGCGACTGATACGTGCATATTTATCATTCTGACAGCATTATCAAATTTTTTTGACAGCACTTTGGCAAAATAGTTATCTTGATGCCCAACAGCTAGACCCTACTAACAATAGTTACCAAAAACCAATTATCCCAAAACGACACTTAACATCATAACTGACGGTCGGCACACGAAAATAATAAAACAATCACCTCTATTATGAGCCAATTAAATCACAAAAGCACTAAGTGGACCCTCGAACCACTAATTAGACCCTAATGTTTGTAAAATTAAATTAAACATGTACGTTAATTAACTTTCTTTGGGGTCGGAGGAAAAAAAATTGAATTTCCGCAAAATTAATTTTAATCACCCTTCAATTATCTGAGTGGCTTTTCTGGGGTGAGTTGCACCGCAGTGTAACGGCCCGGCCACCGTCTACAGCGGCAGCGGCGAGCGATTTCGATGTACAATCAAACAAGTCGGCGCTGGTACAGATTGAAAAAGAATCCCTTGGCTCGCTCATAGTGTCGAGGCACACTAGAAACTGGTTTTGTATACTAGTGTGATACGATGTCTTGCTGAGCGATTTTCGCCCTTATGGTGGTCTAGCGGGAAGTTGTTCGACTGTACATTGCGCGTTTACTCTGAGGCGACAACGGTCGCCGCGGCGTAGCAAAGCGCGCCATGTACATCGATAACGCTTGCCGCTGCCGCCGTCGCTGTAGGCTGCGGACAAGCCGTAAGCGGTTTGTGGCCGTTCCTCATTTTAATTTGTTTCTTAAGTACTTTGTTTAAGTTTGCCTTTAGGTATTTTCCCTAAAAAATCATTTTCGCCATCTCTAAATAATAAAATACAAAGTTCTTTTCCCTGTTCGTTTTTGTGCTTAACCGTGCAATCATTTCTTTTTACAGATTTGTTATATTTTTTTTTATAAAATACTCTTCATTATTATTATCTCTTTATTTTCATATTTATCCTATCTTTTACATTTTTAAATATAACAATCTAAAAAAATAAAAATTATAATATGATGATAATTATTATTATTCTTTTTTTGAGTTTTTAAAGATCTGGATTAAAAGTATCATTAAGTAATCTTTGCAAAAAACGATTAACGATTGAATAGTATAGAATGGTTACATTGTATCTAGTCCAATTTCTCTATCTCGCAAAACCTATCAAATTTCTGGACCGATTTGTATAGTTATTTTTTCATTGTTGTTCATCTCGATACCGGTGTGGTTTTGAAAACAGAAAATCTGGAAAATCCAAAGCCAAATAGGCAAAAAATCAAAAAGCCGGCATATGTTGGTTTGGGAAGCGTCATTTCAGTCGATTGACGGAACGATCTCTGTCGGGTCAGCTAGTATCTATGTTATAAAATTGACAAAGACTACTTCTGCATTCTATTTGGGCTTGATTTTTTTTTATTCTCTCTATGGCACCACAGCCAGTGGTTTTTGATTGTAATGATATAATGATAACAACTGTTCCTGAATTTCGAGCCTTGAACTAATTCTCTATATTATGCGTGTGAATATAGGAATTTAAACTTTCGTGGTCATTTAAACTTGTTTTAAATTGTCTTTCGGGATATATACCACGCCACTACATACCTCAAATGGTTAGGGAGGCTATTGAAATCAAGAAGTTTAAGAATTTCAATAGAGAGGATGGGTTTCAACTGTCGAGTAACTGGCATCCAGTGGTATGTAAAACCCGTGAAACGGAAAAACTCAAACCGCGAGCTGACGTTGTGAGTGTAGTATGTCGTGATACTCGTGATCGGGTACAATACGATAGTGAAAACAGTGGCAGTGGTGTTGTACGCAAAAAACGAGTAAGAAAGCGGGTAGACCGTTATACTTGCTCGTAACATTCATCCACCCGCAATACCCTCAGTACATCCGTGAACATGGCGCTTGCAACAGTGCCGAAATATCGGTTACTCCAAACAAAGGTACGTGGTATATATCCCGAAAGACAATTTAAATCAAGTATGTGTGTGAAATTCATATTCTCCCACATCGTTAAAAACTGTAAGGCTTAGGGATATCACATGGCAGGTGATTTCATTCTTAAGCAATCGACATTAGAGAATAGCACACAAAAGACGGAAGTTTTTATATGGAGAAAAGTGAGTTTATTTGCGTAAAATGCGGTAGGTATATTGATAATAAAAAACACGATAAGCACAACTCATTTTGCCATAAAACAGCATGCAGATATTTATACAGCACCAGCCGTTTCCCGCGGTTTAACCCGCGTCCAGAGAGAACTACGTCGCGTACACGAAAATCCCAAATATCTTACGGATCCCTATTTTTCTAAAATAAAATATAGCCTATGTTACTTGCAGATAATGTAGCTTTCTAATAGTGAAAGAATTTTTAAAATCGGTCCAGTAGTTTTTGAGTTTATCCATTACAAAGAAACAAAAATACAAAATTTTCCTCTTTATAATATTATTAAGTGTAGACTAACAAATACAGTGACAAGAGCTAGAAAGCTGAAAATGGTATCAATTATCGTAGGCTCATATGCGATTAATTATGCTCCCCAGATCTTGCTTATGACACGACCGTTAGTTTAAAACTTTAGACGCAACAATTTTAAAATAACAAAGGACCTACTTTTAAAAACAAAGTTAGTGCTAAGTTTTACCTTTCAGCTTAAGAACACCTGTGCAATTTCAGAAGATATGAATTTCATGGCATATAATGTCGAGTTGTTATCTTTCTACTAGCATGGCGAATGCAGTGGATTCATTCACACAACACAAAAGTTACTTGAAACTTTGAATTTTCTTTGTAGCTAGTTCCAATGATTGTCAAGTATCACCAGACACGAAGATTATTCTTAGCGCAGAAGTTTCTTGAACAAAAAGAAAACTGTAACAGATATAATAGTTCTTGCAGTTATTTAAATACAGCCCAGTTTGTTTGTGATTGTCGTTTTAAATATGGTGCATCATACAAAATAATTTAGCGGGTCTTAATCGCGATAACTTAACTTATTTAAGGTTGTTTCCGATCTTTCGCTCGTCTTGCACCGAGCGTGGTCGCGGAGAGACTGATGAGAGCTCAGCGCAGCGCCGTCTTGTGTTGAAATTAGAAGTGCGGGTTTTAGCACCTACCCTCATTTGGTCTTTATTTAAGTTCGCAATGTCGGTACTCCGAAACACTACACTAATGACGTGTCTACACACTGTTGAGATTTATCACTGCGGCAGTGTTTACACTCGCTGATGACTGGATTCCAAGTAGCCGATAATCCATATCCATCCTCCCGGTTGAAATTGTTATATAAATATTTTGTATGATGTATACAAACCGCGAAAGTTTAAAATCGATTAAATATGGTGTACTTATCTGTTTCAAAACTTATGCGACAGACTGCACGATTGGCTTAGTGGTTGAAGCGGTTGTCTCGCCGTTTGATACTGTGCCGAGTGTTGAAGCTTTGATCCCAAGACGAGATAACACTTTGTGTGATTCATACATTGTTGTTTCAAGTCTGGGTGTTCATTGCGTCCGTTAATTTTATGTTTGTAAAGTCTCCGCGACACAGGATTTAGTCCTAGTGCGGGATTTGTCTTTTTTTTAATAAAGAGAAAGAATAGCGTGTGTAAGTTTGTCATAATGTGATATTCACAGAATCGCTCAAGCAGTCGCGACTACTATGGGTGCGGTAAAATGAAAAGCATACCTGAAGGCATCTTTTATGATTGCTAGAGCTATCTGGGCTAAGCATACCAGAAAAAATGGTCAAAAAGGAATGCAAGAAAAGAAAAAGCAGAGTGAAAAGGAAATTATGAAGGTGGTTTTAGGGGCCGTTTATAATGTAAACTTATGCCATAGAACTAACGAGGTCACCAAATTAAATAAACATACGAGAAAATAGATTACGTTCCTACCATCACACTGTAATGTAACCTATCTAACAAAATCTTTATACTAGCAATCCCTACTTAATATTATAAATTCGAAAGTGTGTATGTATGTATGTTCCGTTTTCACGCTAAAACGGCTGAACCAATTTTGATGAAATTTAATATACAGGTATATTGGACCATGGAGACAGACATAGGCTACCATAAGTTGCAAAACTTAAACTGGGAGTGATTATAGGGAGGGTAGAAGTTTGAACGGCACAAATTTACCTCTTGGAAGCAAGAACGCATGCGCTGTAGTATTGAATGATGCGTATTGTGCTATCGTATATCTGTCAGTCCTGTCACATCATACATAATGTCATATTGTGCACGGTGATTACATTGTACGCATGTATAAACTAACAACTATTTGCTACACTGAAACTGCTGATACCAATAATATAAATACGAAAGTGTTAATAGATATTTTGGACCCGTATTGGAACGTTATTATGTACCTTTCGGTAGACAACGGTAGATGATGTCATGGATACTGACCGAGTTACTTATAAAGAGTTTCTGAAGTCTTTAGAATAATCAGGAGTGTCTTCACACTATTTGTGTTACCCCGAATTTAATGCACACGAAGTCGCGTGCAAAAGCTAGTTTTCTATTATATATCGATAACTTCTTTCATAGGACTGAAAATGATAAACATCAGTTTTCGAAACTACTTGTAGATGCCTGAGGCACCTAAAGCTTATCATAATATGTTGCTACTTTTTTCCAAAAGTGGAGCATTACTTATTATTCACACAAAGATGACAAGAAAAGACACAATTTCTCAATATTGTAAGAAAGGAACATAATTATAACGTCATAAACTATTTCTTTTCAGGTAAACATTAGAAAAAAACAAAACTAAAAGAAGTAGATAAGTACATTTATTTACTGGAAAAATGCAATATTTAACAAGAAATAAGTATTCTTAGTAGTGTGGGTGTTAAAGAACTCTTCGTCGATATTATTTTCTGAAATAACTGCCACCGTTTTATAAAGTTCCCGTTGCAATTCAAAGAAATCTTCATTATAAGCTGCAGTGCCCTATTCTATAAAGTTTGTAGGCTACTTGACACTTCAGATTGAATTCAGTCCACTTAGATTTTGTTCGTAGAAATTTGAGTGTCTATTATAACTACAGGCGTTTCTCGATAATATCTTTCCAAGGAGCTTAAGCTTTATGTGGCAGTATTTTCTTTCTTATATATTATATTTGTTTATATATTTTAAACTTGTAATGGCTTGTAACGTGTTTTCTTACTATATTTTCTATTTACTGTGTGTGTGTGTCCTGTGCAATAAAATAAAAGAAGAAACGAATATTCTTCAGAATATTTGTATCTTCTTTTTTCTTTACTGAAATGATATCATCATCATCGACATAAGATTACTAGAGTAGTACATTTCATCACCTGCGCCATCAGATTACTGGACCTATGTAAATAATTCTAATCATCGTCATCAGCCCTGTTTATATAGATTTGCCACTGCTGGGCACGGGCCTCTTCTCTGATAATTTCAATAAGTTTTATAAAGTTGTGGTATTATTGTTGGTGATTGGTGATTCTGTCGTGTTCCGCTACTAAACGAGAGACAGAAAAAGATGGCAACAAATATTATTAATTCTCAAATGAGGATTCACAAAATGCTCTAACCCCTCCTACGTACCCAGTAAAATACTAAAATATGTTGATAAGCTTGCCTTTCGTGCTAACTACCGTAGCTATGAAGATAACGGTCCGACGGCATTTAAATCTAGTTTAATTTCAAGTTATCGTTATCTACGTTAATTGGGTTGTAAAGGTAAATAAACTTATGCTTAACACTGAATGATTAGAAAAAATACTTGGAAAAAACGTTCCAAAGTTTTTAAACAACAGTGCTGTAATTAGTAGTGAAATAAAATTACAATAAAACGACGGACAACACGAAATTTCGGATAAGAGTAAATAAACTATGGTTTTTATTGTATCCCTTACAGAGTTGTTATACTTTTCAGTATGTTTTTTGGATATATTGTCCTTTAGGAGCATGAGGATTTTCTGCTAACCGACCTTATGAAGTCGATCAACATGAGTCTGGCTTTCCCACTTCTTCAGTAAAAAGTAGGCGTCCTCTTACTGCCATTGTCGTCGTGGTTAATATCCTAACCACTTGGGCTACCGGGATTGAAGAAACTACTGTTTGAAACCGTTGAAACCCGTTGCTGAGAACCAACTTTATTTATGTAACATCGTAAGAATGAAAATCATAGTAAATATTAAAAGTTATGATAAATATCTATATTATACCCGGGGCCAAAGTAGCTAAATATATATATTAAAGATTAAGATTTATACACAAACTCAAAAGTATGCAACGTTTCTTAACAAGCTATATCCATAGTCATAACACTCAGGAGCACCGAACTTTCATCGAGGCATGTAAAATTAAATACACGAAAATGGACTTCAATTTGACAACAACACACATTTTATAAAACACAACATAACTTCACGCCTATATCCCCGAAGGGGTAGGCAGAGGTGCATTATACACCCACACTTCGCCAATTATGTATCGGTCCCAATGTAATAGGGGGCAAGCCTATTGCCATCTACCGGGCACATTATTAAGCGAGCGATAATTAACATTTTTAATACACACATAACTTCGAAAAGTCAGAGGTGTGTGCCCGTGGTACCTGGGAATCGAACCTGAGACTATCGTCTCCGTTACGTGCACCACTAGAATTTCGCCACCGTTATAAAACATTAAACATTAATACTTACTGTTAAACTTACACTTCGGTGTGACGGAGGTCACTTTAATTTGTAATTCGAACTTCGTTTGAGGTTAGAGAGGACTCTATTTGACCGTGGACCGGCATTAAGGCTTCCATCAGATGCCCTTTTCACGCCAGAACGGTCCTCACTTGTGATGGCAAATAATTAGACCTTGTTTGTGGCCTTCCCTTTTCGAGCTCTACGATATTTCGGGATATACCGCCGCGCCGTTTAAATTTTTTATAATGTCTGCCTCGTGCTGAAGTGAAAGTGTAATTTTTATTTTGATGACGTGATCGCGCTAAAAATGTTTTGGCAATGTCGACGACGTTTGTAGATTTGTAATATTTACTTAGTTTTTATGCTAAATATTCTATATAGCATTGCCTTAGGTTAACTCAAAAAATAAATTTGAAAGTAAGCTTCGTACTACGAGGGTTTTCAGATCTAACTATGCCTACTTGTTAACGTCAGGGCAAGTATAATAAAAATGAGAAAACGTTTTTTTATATAATAGGCGGCAAACGAGCAGACGGATCGCCTGGTGGTAAGCGATTACCGCCCATGGACACAAGCAACACCAGAGGAGTCACAAGTGCGTTGCCGCGTTTTAGGTTGGGAAAAGGAATGGAAGGAGGAGTGGAATGAGGAAGAAGGAATAGGGGATGGGGTCTCGAACACTCTTACCCACCGAAAGAAACGCAACAGTTTAGGTACTGTTATTTTACGTCGATTTTGTGTGAGAGGGTAGTATTTTGTCGAGCCGGCCCATTTATGCTGAAATCAGCACGAATCTACAACCTATTAACAAATAAATCAAGATAAAACTCATTGGTTATGTTGATTATTTTAACACAATCTGCGTGTTATTTCATTAGATTTAAATAGGAAATACGCCATCCGTATAGCCTGTTAAATCTAAAAGACAAACCAAGCATAATCTATTACAAAACTGAACACTTATAAACTACAGCAGCACCAAAGCAGACTAACATAATTCACTATTCCACCTAAGAATTTCTCTTTATGTAATATTAAATGCTCGTTAACTTGATAAAATCAGGAGAAGGATTGCATTTTAAAGTAAATACAGTTTTCCTTTACAAAGCAACGACTTCAAGAACAATAATAACGAGAATTGCTAAGTGAAGCACACTCTGTACGTGAATACTTTTATTTGCTGTAAAAAGTAAAATGTGTTAATTTCAACTTTGGAAGTCTCTAGTGAATCTTTTATCTTTTAGGACTTGAATACTTTGCTCCTGAAACCCTTTTCTTTGTTTTGTTGTGTCATCTTCTTTTAGTGTTTTTTCCCTCCATGAAAGCTTTAGCTACTTGTTATCAGCAAGATAATCTTTAAAAGGTGAGTCTGTGTTATATTAAGTGTAAGTGATGTATATGGTTTCGTCTTATTGAATAATCACTGCGTCTCTTTACTGGCACTTATTTGCTATATCTCTCCTGGTACAGCTCCTAGAATCTTGTGCCAGTGAGAAATTTTACCACTAAGATTTAAGTAGCAAAACAAATATTTTATTATTAGTTTTAAGCAAAGAATATGTAGCTGCAATTTCACAGAGGTATTGATTTTTCGGATTCACTTTTCCTGCGCTAATACAATTTAACTATTAGAATACACGTCTACAATTGTCTATGTATGGGTCATCGATATCTATACTACTACTACTACTATCTAATAAAATACTCTAAGACTATTTTTAAAACTAGGTTTTTCACCTCTAACAATGATTTATCTGAATAACATTTTGTTTGTAATCGAAGCAGCCTCACAGTATCATCCAAGATTATTAATTACATAATCATTAGCTGAGTCTAGAATAGCCAAGCTATGATTAATTATCTTAGGATTATTTGCTCACAGATTTGGTGCACTAGATCAATGAAGGACCTAATCTATATATTGAACTACAAGCAAGATAATTAATCACCCTGCTTCACTCCACTGAACACAGTCATCTTCTTCACACCATAATGCCCAATCTTGTCTCTCAACATCCAATCATACATACATAAATACATAGACTCACGCCATTTTCGCGGAGGGGTATGCAGAGACTACGGAACGCCATTTGCAACGATTCTGACATATCTCTCTTTCTTCATTCACTCCCATCAAATTCCTCATGCATGCACTTCTGTTTAGGGTACTTCTAACCTTTCCTATTTTAAGGATGTCTCCGATCTGGTCAGAGAACATCCGATTCCAATCATCTATACTATTTATATAAAGCTGAAGAGTTTGTTTGTTGGCTTGAACACGCTAATCTTAGGAACTACTGGTCCGATGTGAAAAGTTCTTTTAGTTTTAGATAGCCCATTTATCGAGGGACGCTATAGGTTATATATAATTACGCTATAAGCAAAAGGAGTGGAGTAGTAGCCTTTAATAACGCGGGTGTAACCGCGGGCTCATCTAGTAATAGATATTTACAAGGACATAAAGACTAAGAAAGTCATGAAAGTTAAGGTCAGGCTATTTTAACCCTTAAAGTCAAAGGGGACCAAGATTGTGACAAAAGTAAAGTTGGGTAATTAACATTTTATCTTTAAAAGTTTGTGTTACCGTTTAGGGGAGCACTTAGGCAGATTCAAAGATTCGAAGGACAGTTTTATATTCCTTAGTTGCTTTTTAGATACTTTTTGCATTCGTTTTAATTGTACCATCTTTGTTGTGTGCCCAGTCGATGTATAGAAGTTTTGTTATATGTTTAATCAAACATATCCTTATTAAATTAATGAGGTGCTTTGTTTATTTACACAGACTCATTATTTTTGCATATTATAATCATATGAAAGCCGTTAGTATTTACGCATATTTTTGGATCGTGGTGTAAGGATTATTTTCCTGTATTATTATGTGTATATTTATAGTATTTTCCATTTGTTTGCTTCCTTTGTCATACAGCCAGTAGGTCAGAAAAACTTTGAATAGAATGGAATCATGTGACGCAAACAAATAGGATGAAATAGATTGAGATTCATTTTATTTCGTCCGGTTCATCTGTGGAGGCGGCGAGAATATTTAAAGGCCATCTGTAACGCTTATATAGAAACTCCTGAACCAATTTTGATGAGACGGGATCAAACAAAGTCAATTTCTTTCAATTCAGTCTCTAAGGAACTGATGTAGTGTATTTAGTTGCCATTAAATATGGAACACACCCATTTTCTATCTGATGTGACAAATAGAATAGGTACTTTTAATAAGCAACTTGCTGCAAGCAAAAGCCAGTAAAATTACTATAAGCGATCCTAAATGTTAAAACAAAAATATATTTTTTACAGCTGTCAATTCAATAATTTGTTTCATTTGATTTGCGTACCCGATTGAAATATACACATCATCAAACTACTGGCAAAACTAAATTCGTTTTCAGCAAAGCACCAATGTAGGCAACAAAAAATATTTTTTATTCAATACGTTAAATCCTGATCCGGTGTTTTTATTCAGAGAGTAAAATGGAATAATCTAAAATACACATGGATGTGTGATACCAGTTCAAATAAAAAAGATTTTTCATTCAATCTTTAAATTGATTTAGCACCAGGGTGTTATATGGGGATTAATAAAATTGTGCCATGGTTTATCTGTTGCTGTATTTTTGTAAAACGATTTATAAGTGCATTCATTATTAATTTCTTGTTTGCGAGGAAATATGAGACAAACGAGATGACAAGGCGCTGATTCTAGTTCATGCATTAAAATCCCATTTTTATATTAATGAGTTCATGTTATAAAATTATCGTTTTGGTACCTTTGAATTATGTGAAGCAGCTGCGTAGTCTGCCATAAAATTATCACTTGTCACAGAAATAATATAATTCAAAATTCTGTTGTTTATAATTCAAAATGACTGCCTCGTTGGTCTCGCGGCATAAATATGCGCGTGGGATTGGGAGGTCTCGGGTTCGATTCCCGGGTCGGGCAAAAGTGTTACTGGGTTTTTCCGAATACTCAGTAGCAGCCCGGAGTCTGGTGATGTGCCCGGTAACGGCAATAGGCTCGCCCCCTATTACGTGGGACCTAAAAATTCATGGCGAAATGTGGGTGTATTATTACACCTCTGTCTACCCCTTCGGGGATACAGGCGTGAGACTATAAATAAATAAAATTGTTCGTAGATTTTTGCCTACGAAATTTTTCCATTGCAGCAAATGTATATGTATAGTACATTACAAGAGTTCTTAGAATTCATAAATAATTCCCTTATACGGCAGACATCAATGTATTTGCCCCATTTACGTAGAACTTCAACATAATATATTGGCATACCGCTGCTTGCGACTATTAGTGACTCTATATATTTAATTAGAAATACTGCGGAATCTCAATATTTTATTCCGTACTAATGGAATAAAATATTTATTAAATATAATTCTTAAAATAATTTACGCTACTGTGATAAGTAGTTAAAGGGTCTACCCTACTTTAGGCGTAGAGCACACAGGCTACTTTTAAAAATAATCGATTTTAAATTTTCGCGATTTGTATACATCGTACAAAATAATTTAGCGGGTCTTAATCGTGTAAAGTTAACTCATTTATGTTATAAATACCTATTTGCTGCCGACGTTTCGATCGTCTTGCACTGATCGTGGTCGGTACTTACTCTAACTCCGCTCCAACAGACAAACAAATCACAGTCGCGTCCTGCGATTTGATGACACATCTGAATGCATGCATCTGCATGTGATGTCATTCGCACATGCAAAGCATTTTTACGTGTCTTGGTGAGTCGCTATTTTCTCATACAATATTATTTAGCGGGTCTTAGTCGCGATAATTTACTTATTTAAAGGCATAAACACCTCTGTTATTCTCCTACGTTTCTACCGGCTTGCAACGGTCGTTGTAAATTAAATAAGTTATAAATTAAGTAATTATCGCGACTAAGACCCGCTAAATAATATTGTATGATTTATACAAATCGCGAAAGCTTAAAATCGATTATCGCCTTTTTCTTTTTCACTATTGCCATAAATTTAGATTAGGTGATTGAACGTAAACGGTTTACAAATCGAAACTCAGTAATCGTATAGTAGCAAAGTCGCGCAAATTTAAAATGCAGAGATTTATTATCGTCATCCTTGAATTACGAGTAGGTATTTTAGTTGCATCCTGTTTCACATTGTAACTCGAGATTGGTTTATATAACATAGCCATAACTATACTCTGTGTTTAGACTAATGTTAGGATACTGAGGATTCCTAACTCCCCGTAACGACTGTTGAAGATCTTTATGGCTTAGCGCGCTCTGCGAGGCTATAATCAAGGGACAGTTAAACATTTTATGCTCACAAAACTGCGAAGTTATTGGTGCGCTTTATGGATTTGAACTGGAAACCCCAATCATGGCAGTCTGGTCTCCTCACTGAACTAACTTATACTCTTAAACTAGACTAAGTATAAATATAATAATATATAATACCACATACACACAACACCATGTCTAGTCCCAATCGAAGCAGAACTTGTACTATTGGTTCTAGACAATGGATAAACATACATAATGAACTTACTTTATTTTTTATACATTGAAACACCTAGACCAAGACAAAAATCCATGTTCACGTAAACAAACGTTTTCCTTGAGCGGGAATTGAACCCCTTTTGGCATGGCAGTCGATTACACTACTGCTTCGCCAACTTGTCGTAATCACTTTAAACGAACGCTAAAAGTAGCAAATGTGCTCCAACCTAAGTTTAATTTAGCCCCATTTCTTTTCTGGTCGTTATAACTATATTGTAACGTTAAAAGTAGCAAGTGTGTTCTAACCTTTAGAGCAGTAAGTTTAATTTGGCCCCATTTCTTTTCCAGGTCGTTTTGGCTGTTCTACTTCGAATTGAATGTAAGTATTTCTATTAAGAACTAGGGTTACTCGGGTAAATTAAGATGGATGTTTTCTTTCTTTATTCCCAGAGTTTAATGGACTTTATTATAAGTTGAATAGTATTTGTCGTAGAAACAGGATTTATTTTGTTTTCTATCTATTACATTGTATTTAAGGCTGAGTTTCGAATACACTTACGTTGAGAAATATTTTCTTTTCTCTTGGCCAGTCCATTTTCTATTCCTTTTTTTTTTTGTAAATGTAAATATACTTCCTTTTTTGAAAACATTTTTATTTTGTACACTCGACGAAAGCTAGTTTAAATAAATTTCTTGATGAATATTATTAAAATAGCTGCTAGAAATGCGGTATACAACTCACTTAACCCAAGATAATCCATGCAAACCCTTAAAATATACACACGTTATCTGCAATACGTAAATGTATAAATGACAAACCGTCGAGGTCCCCGTTAATATTTGAAGACCAGTCTCTGGGTTCATTAGCAAGGCACTGAATTTTTAATACAGGGCAGATACACACGGGAATGGAAGCTTTCGGTGATACTGTCAATGGAGCGATCGAAATGAAACACCAGGTAATTTCGGCGCAGAATTCAGTTTGACATGGGTAAGATTCGGGCCGGAATTTTTTATGAATTAGTTATTTGGTGCTGATAGGTGTTAATGTTAGGGGAATGTAGATGCGAATGTGTCTTGGGTTGGTTTGAATGCTAAGAGATATTGGATAAAGTGTGATTTTGCATTGAAGATGACGAAATTTCTTTTTCTATCGATTGTCTATGCTTAGCCCGGCTATGTTATTAGCACCGTCTAAAACTGCAGAAATCTCAGACCATAAATTCGCTACCTAAAGATGCATTATTAGGTCCTACCTAGTAAGGTGAATTGTGCTGTACTGTTTAGTTTTTAAGATCTTTGTAATACCATAATTTGAGCAATAAAGATGATTTTATTTGATTTAGATCCGCGTGGTTGACGGCATAGAATACAAGTGTCACCACCCCCTATCTTCCCGTGGGTGTCGTAAGAGGCGACTAAGGGATAACACGATGCAAATACCATCTTTGCGTAGAGACGGAAAACTCGACATCAAACCCTATACGACTGCCTCGTTGGTCACGCGGCATAAATACCTTCGTAATAGGGGACGAGCCTATTGCCGTTACCGGGCACATCACCAGACTACGTGCTGCTACTGAGAATTCGAAAAAACTCTGTAACACTTTGCTAGTAAATAGCGTATGCGTTTGCTGATCTCCGATCAGCAGACGCATACGCTATTTACTGGACCAATGACGTGCGATGTATTATAGTTAATAATACTTCCAATATTTGGTGTTTCAAAGAGTCAAATCGTAACTAATAATTAATAAGAATTACTCACACAGAAGTCATTTTCGCAAAAAATATTACGATGTTGTGATATTTTATGCTTTAATATAATTTTGAAGAGCAAATTTATTTCCTAAGAGTCCAGATTCCTCTATTCCAGTGAAATCATAATATTTGAACGGTAATACTCCTCACAAACTCCCGAGACTTTTCAAAATATAATATCATTTCCAAAGCTATCCATACCTAGAGCAACTTCATTTCACCATTCACTTATAATACCTTCAATAGATAAAGCTCTGCAACTCGGCTTGGAGAACTTCAGTTCAGAATCAAATAATTTCCAAACATATTCACAAATAATTTTCTATTCAATATCATCGATTCACACCGAGAGTTCTGAATGCTAAGGTGGAGTTGTGATATTAATTGGTCATACGTAAAGTTTGGGAACTGGTGAAGACCAAGGTTCATAAGATAAGTCGGTTTCACGTACGAGTTTCATACTTTACTCTTATGGAGAATCGGATGTCACAGTGTAGGTGTATATGCAGTGGTGCAATCGATGTGATCGCCTGAATAATAGCTCACAATACAATATTTTATTTGATTATTATTATACTGTTGATATATTGAATATGCTATGATAGATGGTCATGTTTTAAAAATACTTATAATGGGATCGCTCATTTCGTGTCAGATTTTGGGAAATGTTGTGTACAATGTTGGCATAGGAGACGGGGAATAAATTTGATTTTAGAGAATTTTATTATTTTAGTAAAATTTATCATCTAATTCGATGTTTTAGCACAACATGGCTTGTGGCCGAATTATGTGCTTAAATAGATAATTGTTCCCGGAATGGCCAAAGTGATTTTATTTTATTGACAATGGGATGATAATTTTGAAAACGTGCTACGTTAAAAATCCTAATTTATTTTAATTGTGCAGTCACTGCAGAACAGGTGTCGATAAATGCGAATAGATTCAGGTTCAAATCTAATTAAGGTATATAAAGCTGATGAAATTGTGATATAAAATATGTTTCACCATGATTTATAGTCCCACTTACGAAAATGTTCTTATTGTAGTACTGCGGTATATTTACACTGTGGCGTAAGACAACTGCAGTTGGGCGGACATGAGTAAAGTGAGGTAGGTATAGCTGTTCTGTGGAAGTGCACGGAGCACGTGAACGAGCCACGGTCATTACGTGCAGATTGCGAGGCCACGAGAACATAAGAGCCAGCGGAAGCGATTGTAAGGAACGAAAAAACTTGCTTTTTGATTAACAACTACCGTAATTTAACGTTGACAGTAGTTTTGTGTTACATACGCATTGTTTATGATAAAGAAGCAAGAATTGACGAAAAAGTTTTGGTCATCAACACTCTCAGCTTTTGTTTTTGATTTCTTGTTTGTTCACTGCACTAACTCGTATCATTATTTGCGCAAAACTTTAACTAATGTTCGATGTTGAAGCCATTTCGATATTAGGCTAAGTACCTATTATCAAATTAGTTAACTTATGTTACTTATTATGAAAATTCAGAATTGGCAGCATGTGCGATCAACTTCTAATCGTTTATTACAATGGACTAGACTGCAGACTATTTACACTGTGGCAACACTTTGTAGTATTTGAATATTAGGTCCCAATAAAGTACACTGCTTGTTATGAAAATTTGGCAGTATGTGCGATCAACTTACATTCGGAAGTAAAATTAGACTACTCCAGACTCTTTACACTGTGGCAACAACTTTGTAGTAGTTATCAGGAGATGAGGACAGCTGGTTCTGTGGAAGGCCACAAAACATTCAAGTGAATGAGCTGCCGTTATTACTTGAGATTGTGTGGCCTCGAAATCAGCGGGAACAATATCAATTCATGTTTTTTATACTTCAATCAAGTAAACGTATGGTTTACTCAATGCTGAGAGTGCCGGAGGCCCTATACCCTAATCCTTCTCCCTCATCCCACTCCTCATCATATCCCTTTTGTCAACCCTAAGGGGCGGAAACGCACTTGTGACTCCTGTGGTGTTGCTTGTATCCATGGGCGGCGGTAATTGCTTACCATCAGGCGATCCGTCTGCTCGTTTGCCGCCTATTACTATACAAAAAACAATGCTGCTGGTAGTAATTGTTGACATAATGAAGGTAATTTTCGTTGAAGAATATGTCAAAATTTTAAAGCACAAAGATATGAATGTGATATCTGTATTGCTCAAAGATATGAATTTTTCACCACCGTTAATTAATATCTAAGCAATCCTACTGTAGTTACATATTCAAGCGTTGCAATTAGTTGGTGAAGAAAGAAGTTGAGGAAATGCTCCGAGGCAAGTTCTAATTTCTAGGATGATGATTGTAATGGAAATGAGTAGACTTCGAACGAGTTCTACAACGACCTAATCAGCACGTCGATTCTGTCAAATTCCAACAACAACTCGCATTCACGTCGCTGTTCGCTCTCACTTCGCATAAGGTTCAAAATGACCTTGATTTTGAGTACGAAGTGAGCGTCGAACTGATGGGGGAGTAACCTCATAAAATGCCACTATTTACGTCATCTCATACTTTATCTGTCAAAATCTCGAGGTCAATTTAGTTTAACTCGCAAACACGCTCGCAGGAGTAGCGCTAGTGTAGATTCGAATTATAAACCGAGTTTTAGAATGCCAATGAAGAAACTCACAGCTGTTTCAGATTCGAAGTTTAGAATGAAGTCTTACAGAATCACACTGCAGGAAGGGCGTAAATCAGCGCAGTGCAGTCTCTACGACGAGTTGATAATTGCGCACAGCGGTAAATATTTGTTTAAGAAATTAGTAAATATAGCTGAGAGAGAACAATTCAGGAGCTATTTCTTTATGGAAAACAAGATAGCATACACAGCCGCATTAAATTAAAGCTTATTGCTATTGCTATATACACTTACCCCAGATAACAAAGCTGTATGTAAGACAATAAAATTTGTCCCATTAAAATAATACTGTGAGTACACAAACACATTTATTCCCATCATAAAACCATACATTACTCATAGATCCATAATAATCCTTTAGAACTTCGTGAGAGGGTGAAAGTTATAACGACATATTTTAACATTACTGAATGTTTTAGGGGATCAGAATGACACATGCGTTTTAGTCAAACAAAATATCAAGATTCTATAAAATAACTAGATGAGCCCGCGGTTACACCCGCGTTATTTGTGGCCACTGCTCCGCTGCCGTGGCTTATAGCGTGATGTAATATAGCCTATAGGCTTTCACAATAAATGAGCTATCTAACATTGAAAGAATTTTTCAAATCGGACCAGTAGTTTATGAGATTAGCGCTTTCAAGCAAACAAACAAAAAACTCTTCAGCTTTATATATTAGTATTAAATTACCGAATTTGTTAGGGGATCAGAATGACACATGTGTTTTAGTCAAACAAATATCAAGATTCGATAAAATAATGATAACATAGTTTAAACTTTATTTAAGTAGTTTTTATGATAAATGTTATGGCCATAAAATAAGCGATCTTTGTGGATTTATGCTATCTTGGAACATAAAATGGAGATTTAAATTTAATATGCATTGAATTGGACATGCTTGTTTTCTCTAAGCATTATTTTTAAGTACTATTTACGCCACGTTGCAGGTCTAAATCTTGTATGGTGGCACATTTTAAAGAATACTGCCTCCGTGGTCCAGTGGATAGCTAATCGGAAGCCCCGGGTTCGATTCCCGGGTCGTGCAAAAGTGTTACTGGGTTTTTCCGAATTCTCAGTGGGAGCACGGAGTCTGGTGATGTGCCCGGTAACGGTAATAGACTCGCTATTACGTGGGACCTAAAAATTCATGGCGAAATGTGGGTGTAATATTACACCTCTGCCTACCCCTTCGGGGATACAGGCGTGAGACTATAAAAAAAAATACAGAATACGCATAACCGTAACGAATAATTATTTATTCTCTTCGGTCATGATCTGACGCTTATGAACGTTTATTTTAAAGTCGATTACTTAATAAATTTACATTAAGTGGGACGTTCGCATTCGCATTTTTTTTTTTTAAATGAAAGCTCTCGCTGCATAGATTTGTCATCAAGCATTAGAAATTACCTAACTTGCACATTCATCAAATTATATGCAAAAACCAGTTTTCTCCCATACATTTTTTACGTTTTCGTAGCCGTAGTCAATGACTTTCTGCTTCTATATATCTGGTTCTCATTGAGGTAGGCGTTTCGTTATAGGCCTAAAACACGCGCTGAAAAGAGCTATTTCATTTGATGGTATGCTCATTTAAATGGGGTAAGTTTGAAGGAAGATAGGTGTGGACATTGAACTTATTTTTCAATATTTTCCTATAAATTTCTTAAGATTCCATTGCTCTCTATATGGACGGTTCTAAATTCAATAGTTATTTGTGCAACAAGAGAGCAAAGTTGTTTTTTGTTTCGAGTGCTGATTTTGAGTCCCGAGCAAGCGAAGGATTCTATGATTGATTCACGAGCGTAGCGAGTGAATCAAAGTTAGAATCCTGAGCGTGGTGAGGGACTCAACAGCACGAGATACAAAAAACTTTGCTCTCGTGTAGCACACATAACTTTTCACCACAGCAGTGAGAACACATATTACTTAGGAGACATAGAAATGAACAGGAATAGATTGAATTATGCATAATCACTTGTTGATTTAACTCTTCTGGTGTTAAAGTACAGTCATCATCGCTAGTTTCACTCATCTTTTTAGATTATTTTATAAATAAATATAATTTAACACGTTACGCTATAGGTACCTACTGTATCAGCATCAGCGAAATTTTTATTCCCGCTACTTTTTTAAATCGCGTTTTAATACCGCGTCCCTGATGTTTATTTTTCAAATGTATCATTGTTGTAATTCTAAATAAAAATGTATTGGTTAAATACTAATTTTATACTATTAATTAGACTTATTTTTATTAAAATCCAATAATAAATTAAACATGTAAACAATAACTTATAAAAAAAAAGTAATTTCTTTATTACAAATATCTTTTTTTTTTGCGTTACCGTAGGTGTTTTCTTTGAGGTCGAATTCCAAAATCGAATTTCGAATTCGAAGGAGTTTGTTTTTTAACTCACTTTTTATATGCATTTGAAAGAGACAGAGCACAGTAAAATTGGAATATTTCAAATTTGTGGCTGAACAATGTCAATTCGTGGCACTGAAGATTGAAAAATTAAAAAGCTACTTTGCCTCACGCTCGAATCAAAATCGCGTTTTGTTCACCGTTGTCTCGCAGCAAAAGCGGCATGTTTGAGCTGCTGTGGTAAAAAAATATTTTTATGGCATCTAATAAGTTCCCTGCGGTAACTGCCAGGGAAAAACCTTATGCCTCCTTAAGGTGACCTTGCCTTACTTTCATACGGGTGTGAGTGTGGTGGTATGAAAAATTATATCCGATGTTGGTCAAAGTATCACATAGTGACTTATCGCTGATGGCAGGTAATATTCCCCGAATGTTACCAGTTAACCCTTAATGTTGGGTGAACTGATCTCTGATGTTGAGGAATTTTCCCCAAGTGGAGGAAAATCAACCCTACAGAGTACGGCTAAATTACGTTTTATATTAGGAAAATTTTAATGTTCTTAAATTACGGACTTTCTTCGGGCATCTTAATTTTTTATGTGGAACATATTACAGCGGTTCATAGTACTATTGTCATATAATTATATTACAAGTGGTTGTTATGGTAGAAATTTTAGCTTTGGTAAGAATAGTAGTTTTGAGAGAAAAGGTACTTTTGACAGCACCGGTGGTTTTGGTAGAAATTGTAGTTTTTGAAAATGTGATAGTGTTAGTACGAATAGTAGTTTTGGTACAAATAGTAGTTTTGATAGGAATAGTATTTTCGGTAGGAATAGTAGTTTTGGTAGAAATGGTATTTTTGGCATATATGGTAAGAATATCATTTATTTTTAATTTTTTATTTATAGTATCACGCCTGTATCTCCGAAGGGGTAGGCAGAGGTGTAATATTATACCCACATTTCACCATGAAATTTTTAGGTCCCACACAATAGGGGGCGAGCCTATTGCCGTTCCTTACCGAAAAACCCAATAACAATTTGCCCGACCTGGGAATCGAACCCGAGACCTCCCAATCCCACGCGCACATATTTTATGCCGCGAGACCAACGAGGCAGTCAGGCAGGCAGTATGAATATCATCTTTTTACTTATTAGGCTACAATGTACTCATCATACCTATATGTAAGAGCTTTTTTATAATAATATTAGCTTTTTCCCGCAGCTTCGCACGCGTAAATTCGGGTTTCTCTAGATAAAGTATATCATCTATGTTCGGGGTAACACAAATCTCCTTTATTGGGCGGATACTTCTATAATCGTCGTTTTAATTGTAAAAAAATGTAACTGCAAAAAGTATTTACACATACTAACTACTTAGTACTAAGACTTAGCACTATTCAAAATATTATCCGGTATCAATGACGTTTCGCTAGAGTGGCCAATTTGGCGACTACGATTTGTCTGTCAGAAGAACCATTAGAATTTAACAAAATACTCGACAGTCTGAATTTTGCGGATATATGTCGTGACTCAAAATCTTTATTTTTTAATGTTTTATTATTCAGGTAAGGTTTCGATGTTCTCCTTGACGAAATAATTGATATTATATATATATTATATATTGAAATAATTATAAGATTTGACACTGCGATAGCAGCGCAGTCTGTCGGTTCCAATGTGAAACATTTCCAAAATCCACAACTACTTACAGAGAAAAAAATAAGTAAAAAAACAATTTCCAGTGAACTAAATTGTGAATATTAACCATTCTCAAGTCCCCTAGAAAATACACAAAAAATTTCATCAAGATCGGTCTAGTCGTTTAGGAGGAGTTCAGTGACATACACACGCACACAAGAAATATATCATCACCATCAGCCTATAACAGTCCACTACTGGACTAGGCCTCTCCTTTGAGAGGAGGAATTGGCCTACTATAGCACGCTGGCCAAACGGGTTGGTATAGGGTTTGTATCAAGTTTTCCTTCTCTTACAGTGCAGTTCTGTGTATAATATGCTCCCTCTGTCGGCTCTTACGACACCCATGGAAAGATATGGGGTGGTGACATTCCGTATTCTTAATCCGTCACCACACGCACAAGAAATATATATATTAAGATTAAAATATGCTGTGGAGCAGCACAGATCCTCTAGTCTTATCTTATACTAATAAATAAAGCTGAAGAGTTTATTTGTTTGGTTGAACGCGCTAATCTCAGGAACTACTGGTCCGATTTGAAAAATTAATTCAGTGTTAGATAGTCCATTTATCGAGGAAGGCTAAAGGCTATATAATATCACGCTATGAGCGACGGGAGCGGAGCAGTAGCCTTAAACAACGCGGTTGTAACCGCGGGCATATTCTAGTGGACAATAAAGCTCATGGCCACTCTTTTCAAACGCTAAAACAATTTCATTTGAAATACAAAGGTATTAGTTTTGTAACGGTCTACAATTGTTTCACATTGTACTTAATTTTTATTATTATTGTTATAAAGAACGTCTAGACTTGTAACGGCTTATCGTGGATCAAGCCTCAATACATTCGAAACAAAATAGTCAAAATTATTTATTGACTCCACAGCTCGAGTCATCCATTACGCTACTGCTCAATCAAAATGATAGCGTATCGTCGTTTTGTCGAATGTAATTATCAACAACCTTCGTGACAGGACACGCTATTATAATACACTCAGTGATACAAACGTAATGATGGGTCTATATGAAATTTTAGGTGGCATATCCACTGGAGAGATTTGAGCGAGGCATTTGAACGAGGCTAGTGAGTGAGGTAATAGGCTAGTTGACAAAAAAAAAATATAAGTCCGTCCTTTAGATTATTCAAAAATAAGCGATACATATTTTTTTATTTGCAAATTAAACCAAAAATAACCAAGATATAGCTCATTAAAGTTACGTATAACGTCACGCCGTGCTGCATTTTTCTGCACTAGATGACGTCACACGTAACTTTAATGGGCTATATCTTTGTTATTTTTTATTTAATCGAAAAAAGAAAAAATACGTGTCCAATATTTTTTATAATCTAAAATACGGACTAAATAAAATGTAATTATTTTAACCCTGGAAACTACCCCGGATGGCGTATTAGGCAATTGAGCTGGGCATTTGAGCTAGGTAACAGAGTGAGGCATTTGAACTACGTAGCGAAGTGAGGCAAACATCCGCCATTACTTCATATACTTTTATAATTCTTTTTACCCAGATTTTGATTTGATAAGAGCAACTGATACCAATTATTTATTTAAATTTTTTGGAAATATTTTCATGAGAATGTCTTAATAGTTGAGGCTTTAATGTTAGCCAAACATCAAGTAATAAAGAGCTGATGTGACAGGTGTAATAACTTTGAAAATATGAAATTAGTCGTGAGTAGCTACCACTACATAAATTAATAGTTAGGTCATGTTGGCGGCCTCCAGTTGGCCTATGAACTGCGGTACCAAAGTTGGCTAAAAGCTCAGGACACGAAAAATAACCTTTATAATATTATTGTATTAAAAATGGACCGAATGCAGTTGTTGAGAAAGAGAAAAAATTTAAGCAGATCTGAATTTATCTCGAGGTATTCGCCAAGCTTGACACTTCGAGCTTAGTACCATTCTTATGACTCACGAAATAAGGTTTAAAATCGCTGGAACTGATAATCTTGATTTGTTGCTATGTGTACGATTACATACGTTTGACACTTAAGCTGTCAATACCTACTGATGTGCAAGCCAAGAACCTATCACGTATCCATTCAAGATACTAATTACATCAAGTACCTATTGTCACGGTAATAATATCTAACAGTATTGTAACTCCATACAAACGCACGAAACTCGAGTTATACCTACGCGCCTCGAGCAGAGTACCCATTAGACTGTGCGGACTGTGCCAAGAGTACCCACAGCCGCTATCGTGCCGCAGCTCGCATAGGGCGCGTCTGGTAGGTATATAACTCACGAAGGCGGCCGAGTTACAATACTGTTAGATTATATTACCGTGCTATTGTGTAATTAGTAATTTAGCTTAGCTATAAGATACTGTTATATACTATGGGACACGCTGAGCTGGTCCCTACTGGTGGTACTAGTACTGATGCTACCGTAAGACAGAATGTGTATAACTTTTAAATTTATTTGAAGTTGTGTTATGTTTTAAATTAATTTTATTTAATATTAATATTATTTTTTTCTGCTCTTTAAGGCCTCAAAATTTAAATAAGCGAATTGTTAAACAAGCTTGCTATCTATTTAAAAAAAGGGGTAAACTATGTTTAGAAATAACGACTTCAAACGCACTTCAAATAATGAATAAACTATAAAACGCATTATTAACATGATAACTCAAAACAACTAGTCGGATCTTGATCAAATTTAAATAAAAAAAAAACATCAAAATGGTAACACGTTACCAACTAAACGAAAACCTCTTCCTTTTTGAAGTCGGTAAAAAAATATTTTCTATATTATTTAATTTATTTTAAATCATATTCTGCAATGAATTTTTGATACTTTATACACCAGTCAGTTGCCTTAAACACCTCTAGTGTAAACGGGTCCTTACCAAAGTGCTGAGCACGCACGCATTCGTGTGTTTCGTTATCTATAAAGCATTCTTTGGTGTTATGAGTGATCTCGGTATTAGAATACCGACCAACTAGAGATTTCTATTTTGTACCATTAGCGATGCGTCATACCGAACTTTCTTTATTTAGAGCAATTTTATCAGAGTTATACAATAAAGAATGTCAGTAAAATATTTTATGTTGTCACTACCTGAGCCTGCAGTTACATCTGCGTTATTTAAGGCTACTGCTCTGCTTCCGTGACGCATAGCACGATGTTCTACAGTCTAAAGTCTCGATAAATGGACCACCGAATACAAACATTATTATTCAAATCGTAACAGTAGTTCCTCAGATAAGCGCGTTCAACCATACATACAAACAAACTCTTCAGCTTTGTTATGTCCTCCTGTCGAATTTCGGGCACGCCGCCAGTCTTTCATATGAGACTAGCCAACTGCTCGGGACATACTCGTATTATGGTGCACAAGTGTGTGCGCAAACAGACGAGTGCATTTTGTAATCCCGCAGTCCTCATAGTCTGATTGGGCGGCTTAGCGTGCTCCCTGACTCCGAACTTCTATTGTCCACAGAAAACCCCACTATCACTTTTTTTCGACTGGGGAATCGAACCCGAGCCCTTATAACGCGCAGTCGCTTACATTTCTGCAGGACCACAGAGACAGTCAAGTCAGCTCTTTAATAGTTGCATTGAAGTATAGTAAAGATGCTATTATAACTGTATTGTCTTCTACTAACATGTTACTGATATATAAGGCAAGTGTGAATGGGACAGCACCAAGGGGAAGACCATAGATATATTAATTATAGTAGATATGTCCTCTAGACGAAAATGTATCGGAAACCTGTGTCGCCAGTTTGCCCCTACCACACGGCTACTACTACACATACACTTTAGCAAAATCAATAGAAACGCAGTCGCGCACACACTCGCATTTTTTAAATCAGAACGTGCAAAAAAATCAATTATAGACTTTAGCCTGTCAAACATAGCGTTTATTTACCATGCGCCGTCAAACTTACTTACACAATAACATTTAACGCTATCACGTTAGTAGATCTGCACAAGCACATCACTAAATCGCTCACGCGTCGACCGGCCGCTTCGAGTAGCAGTGGCCGGTCTACGCGATGTATTCATTGGCTAGTCGCACGCGACGTTCGCAGTGAACAAAATACATTGCGCAATCGCCTACGTAGTACTAGATGGTACCCACGTATTGCCAGCAATGTATATTTTTTTATTTGCTTGCGATAGTATCATTTTTGTCTACAAACTACATAATACTATTGTATAACTACAATTATTACAAATATCATTTGTATTTTAAGGTTTTTGGACTTACCGGTGAAAAGAAATCCCTTCTCGAGCCACATTACATGCCTGGCTTCTTTTTCTACACGTTATAACAGCGCAAGATGGCATAATTATTTTTTTTCTCGGAGCTTCGTACGCTGTCGCAATATGAGCGCGATTGTTGACCGGTCAAACAAATTTTGTCGAAATATGAGCGTTTGCTCACACGCACGGCGCGCCTGCCACGCCCACAAGGCCATTCTACTCCTTTTAACTGTTCTGTGGGGAAGACCAAGACGGACGTTCTCTGACCAGATCGGAGACATTCTTAAAACAGGAAAGGTTAGAAGTACCCTGAACAGAAGAGCATGCATAAGGAATTTGATGAGAGTGAATGAAGCAAGAGAGATAATTATGTCAGTCGTTGCAAGTGGCGTTCCGTAGTCTCTGCCTACCCCTCCGGGAAACAGGCGTGAGTCTATGTATGTATGTATGTAACACGTTACTCGATAAATATAATGAGTCCATCGTAGCTATTTTTTTATTAATTCTTAAAACTTCATTACATATTTATCGTAGATATACGATAGACGCAAAACTGTTTGTCAGTTTGATGTACAAATGATGTTGTTAATAGATGAAATGCCCGGTACATAGCTAGATTTACATAAATGGGATAAGTGGTATTTAAATTATTACGCGTATGACTTCGTAAGTTAGGCCCTACCCTTGAAATATTGTTGGGAACGCCTAATGAGTATGAAATTGACCGAAACTAAAGTCAAAGACATATTTTCTGAAGCAATTTTATTTTAATGATGTGTTGTAAACATGTGGATGATAAATGTTTTGGAGGATTGCGATCCGTATATATCATAATGGTTAAGGAAAACATTGTGAGGAAGCCTGTATGCCTAAAGGGTACCCAATTGTTTTTTAAAAACATCATGTGAACGGACTATGGGCAAAAATGTGTGGGCTCCGTCCCCATATACCAACACACATGGAACTGATGCCAATGTGTACCTTCAGTATCCATTACTTGATTAAATTACTTTTTTTTACTTAAATCCCTGCCATATATCAATAAAAAACAATTTATCATTATTAATTAGCCTATATTTTCATTTTACACTTCTAAGTTATTTTAACATTATGGTTATATTATAGTACAAAACATGATTTAGTATCTATACAAAATAATAAATGATAATGTATTTTTAAACATAAACATTTAAATGATTATGAATAAGTAATTAGAAACTAAAAAAATATAAATAAAAAGAACTAAAGTTGAAGATGTGGGAAAAAAGACTGCTAGCTTTAAATGGAAGTGGGCAGGCCATGTCAGCGAAAATCTCGACACTGTGGGTGATAGAAAATGGTCTCTGTCGTCAAGGTCGGGCCCGAAAACGGTGGCGAGATGACCTAGACGCCTACCAAAAGAGTTGGCTTGAGATTGCAGGCGACAAAAGAGCGTGGAAAGATTTGGGGGAGCCCTTTGCCCAGCAGTGGGACAGTACTAAAGAAAAATAAAATAACGAATATTAATGAATGAATCATTTAAATTCATTGTTTTCTAATTATTCGTTCCTACAATGCTCATAATAGGCAAATAACAATAGTGAGTGTTAATATTACTGGTCTATTTTAACAATGTTTTACAGCTGCGCTGGCAGATTAAAATCTGTATGACGACCTATTCCCATGTACCATACAATCCATTTAATATGTGCACAACTTCCTATAATAGATAAATGAGTAGGTGTTTTACAATTAATCGTCAATAATATGTAAACGAAATATTTGTTTAAACGTTAATTACTATGACAACCCAATGTATTTGGGCAACGTTTCCATAGTAAAAAAATATCATCTTGCCAAGATGTGTCGATTGAGCTACATTTAATTTCTGTTCATGGTTGGGGACGATTCCGCCCATTGTCCTTTGCAACAAATAAAACTATATCAGAATGTCGATCTCCGTATTTTAATTTCAACAGACACCAACATGGTATTTAGAAGGAACTGCGATTCGATTTTGAATTGAATTACACTTAAAACCAGTATAGTCTCATTTGACAAATATGTAGACCGACGTTTACACATAGTTTGACACTATGAGTTATTCTTTATTTAGTCGCGTGGTCATTCAAGTGTCAGTTAATTAACGAGAATATCATTTAAGAAACCGAGACTAGATAGAAACTGCATTTTGAACAAATATAATTAAGAGAAGTGACAAGCATCGAGAAAGGCATGCTAAGATGGTTTGGGCACATGGAGAGGATGGATGACGAAAGACTGACAAAGAAGGGGAAGACCTAGGCGGACGTTCTCTGACCAGATTGGAGACATCCTAAAAAAAGGACAGGTCAGAAGTACCTTAAACAGAAGAGCATGCATGAGAAACTTGATGGGAGTGAATGAAGCAAGAGAGGTATGTCAGGATCGTTGCAAATGGCGTTCAGTAGTCTCTGCCTACCCCTCCGGGAAACAGGCGTGAGTCTATGTATGTATAATTGCTCGTCTATGTCAATGGTATTTACACAATAATTCATATATATTTATAACTAATCCGCAATGATTTGTAATGTATTATGATAACTATTTTAAATCACATTGTATTAATTAAATTATAATTTGTTAAGCTATATTTATTTGATTTGAATTGATATTAGAATTAGTGTATCGACCTGTAATAAGCATCTGACTTCAATCTGGAACATGTTTGACATTGTATGATAATTTATTTTTATTCAATTTGCATGCATTAATTAATTGATGATTGTATTTAATTTCTTTAATTTTGTACACCAAGCATTGGCAAACATAGTGAAACCTAAACAAATATTACCAACTTTGTATACCTACCTATGTTTACAAATAAATAAATGATTGATTGATTGTATAATTAAGAGAAGTGGCCCTTAGCAGTGTCATAGATGTATCAATTGACAATAAGAGGTAATGAATCTATAGCAACTACATACCATTCCTAACCCTTTGAGGTATTCAAACTTTACACTCAAGCTTATCCATAAGACACGGCAAGGTATTTTGATTCTCCGCCGTTACAAAACGTGTCAACAAACAAGCGACGTCTGTTTGTCTTCGGTGTTTGCACAACGTATTGTACCGCCTGTGTCACACACGCATTTATGAATACAGGGTGTAAAAAGACCCTTAACATAAACTGAAATACCATGTTGTACCAATCACTACGATCATTTTTTACTTCGGCACTATACCTGGGAAATTACTGGTTCAGGAGATATTGAGGCTCAAAGTTAGTATGGATTTTTTCTAATTAGGTACAAAATCGATGCATTTACCCCGCCAATATGTTCTTTAGATGCCCTATGACCCCATGGATAAGTAGGTATTACGAGCATTGCACGCGCGCGCTTTTAATTGCGGCTTAAAAATGTGAAAATTTAAAAAATAAATTGCTTCCCAGGTATTATTTTTGGTTAGTATGGCTTGGCATGATGTTCACAACGAGTATGTAGACTTCGGCTTGGTGATGGGTCTTGTGACACCCTGTATATTTCCAGAATTTTTGGGATGGATTAATGATGGGTTTCGATTTTTGGGATAGCCTTCGATGTGGTAAATTGTTGAGTGCTAGATGGAGAGGCTGATGTTGCCGAGTAAAAATAATTGTCAATTACATAATTCATACGACAATAAGTTTACTTTATCATACACCTCTTGAGTTATCAAATCAAACGTTCTAACAGTAAACAAGAATCAAAAGAAGGTTCAATGTGTAAAATTCTTGCGAATATTACATTATGCCTCGTTGGTCTTGCGGCGTAAATTTGCGCGTGGCATTGGGAGGTCTCGGGTTCGATTCCTGGGTCGCGCAAAGTGTTACTGGGTTTTTCCGAATTCTCAGCAGCAGCACGGAGTCTGGTAATGTGCCCGGTACGGCAATAGGCTCCCCCTATTACGTGGGACCTAAAAAATTCATGGCGAAATGTGGGTGTAATATTACACCATACACCCCTGCCTACCCCTTCGGGATACAGGCGTGAGTCTATAAAATAAAAATAAAATAAATATTACATTACAGAAAAACAAACAGTGTTTTATTTAACATTATATCGAGCGTTCTGGCGATTAGTCTGACGAGCAATCTAGCGAAATGACAGTACAATTGTTTGAGCTTTAAACCGATTAGACAAGAAAGATCATGAACATGTTCGTTACAATGTTTGTATCTGTTCTTTGTTCGGTTCGGCAAAATTAATTTGTACATGTTGTTCTGTTACAAATTACCGTGTTACCGACATTTTTACCGACTCTTTCACGGGGAGTGCTCCGAAGAATTGTTTAATTTGGTACCAGGGTCACCCTTCTAGCAACGTACCACTCGCCGACGCAGTAGAGTTCACCCGTACTATCTGGAAGCGTTCTCATCTAGTACGGTGCGCTTCCAGCGATCTTTTCTACCACGTACGTGTAGGCTCTGGAATGAACTACCTGCTGCGGTGTTTCCCGAGCGCTATGACTTGTCCTTCTTCAAACGAGGTTTAAAGAGAGCATTACTTTCACGGTAGGCAGCGGCTTTGCTGTGTATACCCTTGACATTAGCGAAGTCCATGAGCAGCGGTTACCGTTTACCATTAGATGGGCCGTTCGCTCGTCTGCAGCAATAAAAAAAAATATGCTAAAGTGTATCAGCGCCAATATAACGCCTATATGCGTTAACACATCGATTATTGCCTTGAATGAGGAAGCTTTTTGTTGCCACAAAATAGTATGTAAAGTAAGATCGTGCGGCGGCTATTTTTCAACGGATATATTGCGCACTGCCCTTGCACGATTCTTGTATAGGAGAACATAATATGTCTAATTTGACGGCGCTATTATACATATCTAGGGGCCCGTTCCGGGTGCGTGCAGGTCTTACTTTACAGCTTTATGATGGCATATTCATCTATATGAGGTTAGGGACAGCGATAGCCTAGTGGAGATACCAACAGACTGCCATGCAGAGGGTATCGGGTTCGCATCCACGGCGCGCACCAATGACTTTTCGGAGTTATGTGCGTATTGAATTGTTAATTATCGCTTGTCTCGTGCCTCGGCGAGCACGTTAAGCCGTCGGTCCCGGTTGTCATGAAGATCTTTGACAATCGTTACAGGGCGTCAGTACCTTCTAAATAAACTGACACTAGTCTAAACCATGGAATATCGATATCCCTTCGGGTTGCGGAGGTCATGCACGCAGTCGCTCTGTGGAAAAGCTAATATTCAGCCAAATCCAGTTAGACTAGTAAGCGGACCCCAGATTGAAACTGGGATAACACTAAGAGGATGATGATGATCCATCTACATGAGATAACCCAAAAATTATATTATCAGTGGGATCTTGATCTAATTTATCAATTATATAGGACAACACGAGAAGCACCTGCATTCAAATCTTAATATATAAAATCCTTGCGTAACTGACTGACTGACAGACACGCTACAGCCGAAACTATTGGGCGCAGGAAGCTGAAATTTGGCATGTATGTTCCTTGGGGACCGGATGGGTGCACTAAGAATGAATTTCTCGAAATTCCCATGGGATCGGCCAAAACGGGTAAATTTAAAAAAAATGCAGGCGTAGCTGCTGGCGTCCTCTAGTTTAAAATAATCATCAATATCGGTAATTAAAAGTTTTGAAGTAATACACATAAAACATTTTAGTCGAATTGAGCATTTTTTTATTAAATTGTTAATTATCGCTTGCTAAACGGTGAAGGAAAACATCGTGAGGAAACCTGCATGTCTGAGAGTTCTCCGTAATGTTCTCGAAAGACATGTATTGTGAAGTCTGCCAATCCGCACTTGGCCAGTGTGGTGGACTATGGCCTTACCCTTCTCATAGTGAGAATAGGCCCGTGCCCAGCAGTGGAACAGTATCTATACAGGGCCGATGATGATGAGAACTTTTTTAAAAGGTTAAAAATAACGCATTTTGTATACAAGCTACTGGTAAAAATAAACCTTAATTTTGAAAACTTTGAGCATTAAGAAATATCGATTTACACAAAACCTACAATAAAATACTTGGTAACAATATTGGCCTCACACGATGATGGAACGGTTTTCTTCCGTAGGGACATGGATTCGATTTCCGGTCATGGCAAATATTTGGGCTAGAGATATTTGTCCCCGTCCCGTATGTTTTGGGTGAAACAGGAAACTTTTGTGTGGACTTGAAACTTGTGAAATAACGGATGAACAACACTATTTTACGTTTATTTTTAAAAGTGTGTACATTTTTTACAATGTTTTCAATGAAGCAAGGGGATTGTCACTTTTATCCATAAATAGTTTAAAAGCGGCGATAGCCTAGTGGTGTATGTAACGGACTGCCGAGACGATAGTCTCGGGTTCGATCCCCAGATACCCCGGGCACACACCTCTGACTTATCGAAGTGATGTGTGTATTAAAACGTTAATTATCGCTTGCTTAATAATGTGCCCGCTAGATGGCAATAGGCTCGCCCCCTATTACATTGGGACCGAAACATAACTGGCGAAAAGTGGGTGTGTAATACACCTCTGCCTACCCCTTCGGGGATAAATGGCGTGAAGTTATGTTATGTTATGTAGTTTAAACATTGTTGCCGATTTTACACCACGGATCGATAAAATCCAGGTGTGATTAATTAATAGATCGAACGACATACCTACAAACTATTATGTTTTAACTAAGAGTTATCTTGATGATAATATCTATCCATTCCCTTAACAAAAATTCATGGATTACATACATTTTGTACATAAACCTTCTTCTTCTTCTTCTTCTGGTACCTCTTCATTCCTGAAGGTTAGCCATCAGCTTTTTGTACTCCTCCCTGTCCATAGCCAACCGGAACAGGTTCTCTACGGAGGCAATGCCATACGTAAACCTAGTAGGTACAGTTCAATGAGTCCGTATTTGTGTTTCTAGGTCCGATTCATCATCTGCCTCTGATCCGGCTGTCTAGTCTAACCATCACATAGCTTCGAAAATTCCATTCCTCGCCGTAAGTTTGAACCCCAGATCCTCTGTATAGCACTATGTAGGTCTCCACAACGCTATCGGTCATCATCAGCCTTTAACAGTCCACTGCTGGACTAGGCCTCTCCTTTGAAAGGAGGAATTGGCTTACCATACTACGCTGGCCAAACGGGTTGGTATAGGGTTTGTATCAAGTTTTCCTTCTCTTACAGTGCTGTTCTCTGCATAATATGCTTCCTCTGTCGGCTCTTACGGTACCCATGGGATGATATGGGGTGGTGACATTCCGTATTCTTAATCCGTCACCACACGGACAATCCTCAAAATACTGTATTTGTACTGCAGAATGTAGCGTTCATAGCGAGACTTAGCTTGTCGTTTGTAACAGATCGGCAATGTTTAGCAACGCCTGCACAGGTTACCACTTGGATGGGTAACCATTTACATCTGAGCGCTACCGTGCTTCGGAGGGCACGTAAAGCCGTCGGTCCCGGTTATTGTCTAAGGATAAGGATCGTTAGGCCATGTCGGAGGGCTTCGGGCGGTCTGAAAAAAATCTGACACCAGAGTTGGCCACACACTCACACGAAAAACAAACTGCAGAACCAAAATTAGTCTTATGAATAAACTAGAGGATGACGGCAGCCAAGCCTACACATTTTTTACAAACCGTTTCTTCCGGATCCCTCGGGAATTTCGGGATATCCTTTCTTAGTCGCTCCCTCTCCGGTCCTTAAGGATAGGTTTGGCTATGGCTTGTCTGTCGGTCAGTAACACAATAATTTATAAATACAGATTTCCAGACTTTCAATAGTCTTTCTCAACATAAACGTCAGTATAACCCAACAATTCTTAACTAAAACTAAACAATCATTTTTATCACCCAATTTTTCGTCCAGCCAAAATAAAGGTGCTATAAATTAAAGAACATGCTTTGTTTGATAACACAATAGGGTTTAACTAGGTATAATGGGCACGATTATGGCAAGTCGGAATTTCATTAAGCGAGAACTGGGGGCCTACTACGAGACTAACCAGCTTACTTTTTAACGCTCTGGTTAGGTAAACTGACTTTATTGCGTCAACTATTTAGAAAAAGCAAAGACTATTTTGAAGAGTCGAAACTAAATCGCTTTTATATTGAGAACTATGTAAGTATTTAGGAGTTGCTAACTAGACGAATATGACAATAGCTAGCTTTGATGTCACTTATTCCTTATATTAATTTGACTTCATGGTAGGCGTAGTGACTTAAGCGGCCACCTCACCGCTTGACACTGCACTGAGTGTCATGGGTTTGATACCAGGATTGACATGAGACAATACTTTGTAGACTCACGACTGTGACCCTGAAGGGGTAGGCAGAGGTGTAATATTACACCCACATTCCGCCATGAATTATTACGTCCTACGTAATAGTGGGCGAGCCTATTGTCAGCACTTTGTGTAATCTACAAATTGTTGTTTCAAGTCTGGGTGTAATTTGTGCCCCTTGATTTTATGTTTGTAAAGTCCGCCGTGACATAGGATTTAATCTTAGAGCAGAAGTTGACTTTAAAAAACAATAACTGTCTCAAATAAGTAAGTTATCGCTTTGAAAGAAAGGGATTATTACTATAATCATCGTCCTAGCGTTATCTTGGCCGCAACAATGTCAAAGCCTGGTATCAAGTGTCAAAGATCTTACAACTTATTTAGATTGTAGTTTACTATCACGCTTTAAATTCTGCATCTTCAATCGAATTAACGTGAGTCGTGAGGTGCGAAAACCCGTGGTATACCTCCCGGTGACTTGTTTAGCACGGCAGCCAGGCTTAAATTAAAATATATTAAAAACATTTTAGTATTTCGGTGAAAATGAGATTATAGCTGTATTAATCTTGTATATTTAGAGTCTAAAAATAGATACGAAAATATATTGGTGTTGGGACGTAATTAGAAAGAATGCTTCGTTGTATCTGTTAGTCGAAAACTTAATTATTTTCACAGAGATTATGAGGCCCAAAGCAACGATAGCTGAGTGGAGAGACCGACAGACTGCTACGCAGAGGGTCTTTGGTTCGAATCCACGGCACGCACCAATGACTTTTCGGAGTTAAGTGCGTATTAAATTGTTAATTATCGCTTGCTAACCGGTGAATGAAATCATCGTGAGGAAACCTACATGTCTGAGAATTCTCCATAATGTTCTCGAAAGACATCTGAAGTTTGCCAACCCGCACTAGGCCAGCGTGGTGGACTATGGCCTTACCCTTCTCATAGTGAGAAGCGTCCCGTGCCCAGCAGTGGGGCAGTATAAAGGGCTGATGATATGAGGCGTTTGATTGAATTTCAGAGTAATTTTGAAGATATCATTGAAAATGATTGTTGATTCTTTTGTATGGTAGTTCGTACGAACCTTAAAAATATAAGGATCTTAATTTGAATAAAAATAGATGCAAGCAGACGAAAATTGGCAATTAAATACCTACTTTTAATTGAACTTGACTGTCATGAAAATATACCTTAAATAAATTTAAAGTATTTCAGATTATTAAGATTTATCTTGTAGGTACTAGATTCCAGACGCGTAGTTGTCAACGTTTTCAGTTTTATTAATAATGTCCTCCCGACCGATTCCGGCCACGGCGGCTTGTCTATATATGAGACTTGCCACCTGCGCGGGACATATTTTAGTGCACAAGTGTGTGCGCATACACAAGTGCACTCTCAATTACCTCACCCTCATAGTCCGATGGGACGCCACATGCGACACGACCGGAGAGAGATTGGGCGCAGGACCAATGGCTTAACGTGCTTTCCGAGGCACGGGGGTGTCACACCACCAACTTCCTGACTACGAACTTCTATTGGATAATTCCTATCAGAAAAACCCAATATCACTTTTTGTTCGACCCGGGAATCGAACCCGAGACCTCATGATCCGCAGTCGCTAACACTACCGCAGGACCACAGAGGCAGTCAGTTTTATTTCACATGGTGACAAGCTGTTTTACTGTGGGTACCTAAAGTTTCACAAAAATTCGTTGCACAGTTTTGACTTGAAAGAATAAGATCCATAAATTTTTCACATACCTCCGCTATTTAGTAGTAGGATTTTGCCACCGCATAGCTCTACCAACACCATCTAAGATGATTAACACAGTTTAGAAATTATGCTATTGTTGCTTTTGACATCATAACGTATCGACTTTGAGCGGCGGTCGATATTTTGTACTACGAGCCAACAGCGCCCGTTGAAAGCCCATTGTTGTAACCTTAAGTTGTATGACGCTGTTATTGATATACAATGGTGTACCAAACGAGGAGAGTGGGCTATATTGTGTTGGGAATGGATATGCTTTAATCTTACTGCTATTATAAGAGTGAAAGTTTGTGGGATGGACAGATGTATGGTTGTTTATTACTCTTTTACTCAAAAACTAGAGCGCGGATTCTGATTAAGATTTGCAGTAATACAACTTCATACATATATACATAGACTCACGCCTGTTTCCCTGAGGGGTAGGCAGAGACTACAGAACGCCATTTGCAACGATCCTGACATATATTATCTCTCTTGCTTCATTCACTCCCATCAGATTCCTCATGCATGCTCTTCTGTTCAGGGTACTTCTAACCTGTCCTGTTTTTAGGATGTCTCCAATCTGGTCAGAGAACGGCCGCCTAGGTCTTCCCCTACGTCCTGTCCCTTCCACACTTGCCTTATACAGGGTGTAAAAAGACCCTTAACGAAAACTGAAATCCCATGTTGTACCAATCACTACGAACATTTTTTACTTCGGCACCATACCTGAGAAATTACTGGTTCAGGAGATATTGACGCTCAAAGTTACTATGGAATTTTTGTAATTTGGTACAAAATCGATGCATTTACCCCGCCAATATGTTCTTTAGATGCCATATGACCCCATGGATAAGTAGGTATTTCGATCATTGCACGCGCGCGCTTTTAATTGCGGTTTAAAAATGTGAAAAATTCGTAAAAAAAAATCGTTTCCCAAAATTGGTTAGTACGACTTGGCATGATGTCACGAGTAGACTTCGGCTTGGTGATGGGTCTTGTGACAACCTGTATATCTGCTTGGTCAATACAACTAATATGTCAAAATAGCACATGGTCTACTGTTTGCCTTGATAATCAACCTCCATGCGGGTAAGGAACTAGTATGTAAATATTTATAAATCTATATATATATAAAAGAAAGTCGTGTTAGTTACACTATTTATAACTCAAGAACGGCCGAACCGATTTGGCTGAAAATTGGTGGGGAGGTAGCTCAGAACCAGGAAAAACACATAGGATACAATAAGATGAAAAAAATAACCTGGGAGGGATTTTAGAGAGGGTCGAAGTTTGTAGGGATAAACCTCCTACCTATTGACAGTAATAACGCATGCGCTGTAATAATTGAGTTGCTGCGCATGTGCTATATCTGTCAGAACTGTCACATTATACATTGACATAATTATGATGCACTGTCATTACTTCGTTCGCTTTTAAGGTTCTCTTACTTAATTAAACTAATAATAATTATTGTAACAGCCTTAGCTAATCCCTACTAATATTAGGTACTAGCTGTGCCCGCGGCTTCGCCAGCGTAGAAATCGGTATCCCTTAAATATCCCTTTCTGTGGCATTGAAAATGTAAAATAACATAATGATCGGTTGATGAAACTCACACTCATATTTTAGTTTCTTACTTACTGTATTAGAAAAGTAGTAACCTGTACCTGCCACCTAAATTCTTAGCTCTTTCTTTTTATAAATACTATCTGGCCGGATTACATAATTATTATTAGTTAATTTGAACCTTTGCACTCAAAAAGTAACACACGAATAGTAAGTCTACGATGCTCTATACTATAGTCGGGGCCACGAGAAGATAGACTTTTTGTAAACAAACATTCAGAGCTTCACAACCTTTTTTCAAATAGTTGTTTTATATTTTATACTTTTTGAACAGTCTTTTTTTTTCAATGCTTATTACTATGCCACTATGTTTTTAAATTTATATTGTTAAATTATACTGAAATAAAAATATTTGATTTTGTGTTTGAATGGTCGTATGTTCATAAATATGCCGATTTATTTGTCGTTTTACACGTAATTTATTCTGTAAATTAAAGAAAAATGGAGTACCTACCATGTATGTTAATGATTGAGTACATACATGTTACCTACTCGATTATGGACATGATTTTTTTAAATCATAGCCAATAAATCATTTGCTCAAAGTAGCCTAGCTATCCTAAAATATTAAATTATTGACCAACAATGAATAATATTACGATAACTAGCTAGTACATTGCATAAAAATGTAGGCATGGATATTTTACGTTGTCTGTGAATGAAATCGTTAGAATGAACTTAAACAAAATCCATTAAATTTACGGTAGTCTGAAAACGCAATTTCTTTTTCAGGTATAAATAATTTTCTGTGGTACTAATAGTTTGCCATCTACATTTCATCTTTATTATTCTGCATCCGCTTTTTCGAGATGCCGGCAGCGGGCAGAGCGTTGCGATCCTATAAACTTGTTATTTAACTTTACATTTAACCCTTCTTGACAACTAAAAATAATAATTTTGTCATAATATTTTCTTGGGTTTACGCGAATGTTACACATTGAAATTAATTTCAAAATTAATTTTGTCCTCTGATAAATACATGATAAGCCCAAGAATGTAACATTTCAATGAACTAACGCCAAATGTTGACATTCTAGGCGTCAGTGCCTCAAAACATTAAAAAATCCTGTTGACACCCATATTATCGATGCAAACCCGATCCATTGACATATTAGTTTCCAATGACACGTATCTATGTACCGTTGAGCTCATTGGATTTGACATTATTTGTTTTTGACAGAACTATCGCTAAGTCACTCAGTAGAAATTCTTTGTTTACAAAAAGTCTATGTTCTCGTGGCACGGACTATAGAATATAATAAAGCGGAAGAGTTTGTTTGTTTGTTTGAACGCGCTAATCTCAGGAACTACCGGTCGGATCTGAAAAATTCTTTTTGTATACTATAGCCCAGTTATTCCGGAAGGCTATAAGCTACATAACATAACGTTTCGACCCTTTGGGGCCGGGCAAAAGGCTAAAAGATGATGTCGGCTTATCTCAGGAACTAGCAGTCGGATTTAAAAAAATGTTATTGCCTATGATAGCCCAATTATTCCGAAAGGCTTTAGGCTATATAAAATTACGCCACAACTTTTAGAGGCCAGACAAAAATAATAAAATGGTCAAACGAGAAGGGGGAGGGTTGCGTCAAAGGCAAAAAAAGGCTAAACGAATAGGATACAATCTATATGGGTATCGTTTTCGAGATTTTCGGGACGCTGATTAATAATATGAAATTTATTTAGTGATCCAAGATGGTGGACGAGAAATCAAAGATGGCAGATGAGAAAATTTTAAAAATCAATATGTGTATCGTCTCTGATGATTTAAGGGATGGAGAATCCAAATACAACATCTATTTCGTGATCAAAGATGGCGGACGGAATTTTTTTAAATTCGATATGGGTATCGTCTCCGATATTTTAAGGAATGGGGAATTCAAAAACACCATCTATTTCGTGATCAAAGATGTCGGATGGGAATATTTTTAAAAGTCGATATGGGTATCGTCTCCAATATTTTAAGGGATGGGGAATCCAAATCCAACATCTATATTTCGTGATCAAAGATGGCGGATGAGAAATCAAAGATGGCGGATGAGAAAGTTTTAAAAATCAATATGGTTATCGTCTCCGATGTTTTAAGGGATGGCGAATCCAAATACAACATCTATTTCATGATCAAAGATGGCGGATGGGAAATTAAATATGGCGGATGAAAAAAAATTTTAGTCAATATGGGTATCCTCTCCGATGTTTTAAGCTATGAGGAATGCAAATACAACATCTATTTCGTGATCAAAGATGGCAAATGGGAAATCGAAGATGGCCGACGGTTTTTGCTGGGTCATCTATCTATACATATAGGTATATAAAATTCAATCTTCGTTTGTTTGTATACCTTTGTAAACTCTGAAATTTTAGATTAAGCATTGCTGGCTTTGGTAACTTCATTCAGAATTTCCTGGAAAAGTGGTTCGAAAAAAAAAAGAATAAGCAAAAAGACCTTTAAAAGGCGATACAGGGTTCGCCGGGACAGCTAGTTTGTGAGAAACGAAAGTGCTATTTGGGAAGTCTTGCTAGGTTAAGCATTTTATTATGGCCGTCTTTAACACGGTAGTGGCATTGAATTACACGATATCAACGTCATTAAACAACACTAGTTGAGCCCGCAGTTATACTCGCGTTATTTAGGGCTAAGGCTTAGGCTGACTGCCTCGTTGGTCTCGCGGCATAAATATACGCGTGGGATTGGGAGGTCTCGGGTTCGATTCCCGGGTCGGGCAAAGTGCTATTGAGTTTTTCCGCTAGGAAATTCTCAGTAGCAGCACGGATTCTGGTAATCTGGCCGGTACGGCAATAGGCTCGCCCCCTATTATATGTAGGTACGTGGGACCTAAAAATTTATGGCGAAATGTGGGTCTAATATCCTACCTACCCCTTCGGGGATACAGGCGTGAGTCTATAAGGAAAATAAATATTTAGGGCTACTACTGCACACCCGCGGTTAATAGCGTCATGTTATATGGGCTATAGACTTCTTCAATAAATGGGCTAATGGGCTCTAACACAAAAAGCATTATACAAATAGGACCAGTAGTTTCTGAGATTTGCGCGTTCAACCAACTAAACAAACAGACGACCGAGACGACGGTTGGTGTAGCGGGTGTGTAAGCGACTGCTGCGTCGAAGGTAGCGGGTTCGATTCCCGCTCAAGTCAAACATTTGTGTGCGTGAACTTGGATGTTTGTCTCGTTCTGGGTGTTTCTATGTATAATACGAGTATGTATGTATTTACAAAAAAATCTATATATATATGTTTATCCATTAGCTAGTACCTATAGTACAAGCTCTGCTTAGTTTGGTACTAGATGGTGTTGTGTGAATGTGGTAGAATAGGATATATTAACATTATCATTATCAAACAAACTCTTCGAATTTATAATTTGAGTATATATTATGTGCTACTTCATCATATTACCATAGATTTATGTAAATTAGTCCCAAGATATGATTATACTAAAAATACCGATAATATGCCACAAATCATTCTTAGACAGTATAGATTGAAGGCGGTACCCCAAAGGAGTAATTCAATTATCCTTAAAAGCCAGTAATGGACGGCAACCGTTTCATAATTGTTGTTTATGAACCCGGTTATAGAGGTACTCATTAAAGGTAAGTAAAACCGAAAAGAAAAACAATTATACTTTGGGTGAAATTGGTATTAATTTTTATCGGTTTGCCGACCGCAGTTCGGGGTTAATAAGTGTTAAGGGTATTGTTTTTTTAATGATTACCACTTATACAAAGCTACGCTTTTACTTAATAGGGATGATGCCTGCAAGTAAAATAAATGATATAATATGTTCTTAACCTAATAAAACAAACCAAAAAAATTAATAATGTTTAATCACTGTCCAAATTTTTCACCGAAGAGTTATGATCGTTTTTTACATTTAATTTGTAATTTATGATTAAGGTAAGTTTTCTTCGTCTAAAAATCCTACAAGGAATTGATAAGTAATAAGAATTATTTGCGACCATATAAGCATTCGTAATCACGTGAATGTATATGGATTTAGGTAGCTATCATCATCAGCCTTTAACAGTCCACTGCTGGACTAGGCCTCTCCTTTGAAAGGAGGAATTGGCCTACTATACCACGCTGGCCAAACGGGTTGGTCTTGGTATAGGGTTTGTATCAAGTTTTCCTTCTCTTGCAGTGCTATTCTCTGCATAGTATGCTCCCTCTGTCGGCTCTTACGACACCCATGGGATGATATGGGGTAGTGACATTCCGTATTCTTAATCCGTCACCACACGGACACGTTTAAGTAGCTAACTGTACGTTATATTATTGATCATTTAAATTGTAAATGACTGACGCCCGTTTCCAATAATTGATCTATCCATGGATTTGGCTACTAGAGATACATATTCATCCATCCATACTTTCTTTTTTCAAATTCAACTCCCGCTTACAAACATACAACCTACGGACACAATGAACACCCAGACTCGAAACAACAATTTATGGATCACACAAAGTGTTGTCTCGTGTGGGAATCGAACCCACAATACTCGGCGCAGTGTCAAGCGGCGAGGAAGCCGCTTAAACCACAACGCCAACCGTGCATTCAGAAAAAAAAACAATATACATCTCTAACAGACGTATCCATCAAAAGCTAAAATAATAGGACCGACCATAAAACTATAAATAAAATACTAAATTCATCATCATCATCATCATCAGCCTTTAACAGTCCACTGCTGTACTAGGCCTCTCCTTTGAAAGGAGGAATTGGCCTACTATACCACGCTGGCCAAACGGGTTGGTATAGGGTTTGTATCAAGTTTTCCTTCTCTTAAAGTGCATAATATGCTCCCTCTGTCGGCTCTTACGACACCCATGGGATGATATGGGGTGGTGACCATTCGTACGGAATTCAGAAATACAAAATTATTATTATTATAATAAAACGTTAGACAACGTTCACATCACAAACTGTACCTAATGGTCCATTTTACTGTAGCAACTTGATTAATTTACTTTTTACGTTGATGAAGCAACGAAAACTGCATCAGGTGTTGCCAACGAGAATTTGATTACAGACTCTTTAAATATGGGCCATCAACGTCACTACCTACTAGGAAGAATTCCAGTCACTATTTTGACCCAGTTTTTTTTTCAACCGTTGCCTGGTCATCAAATAAGAATTTGGGATGTTTAAATTGTCGTTTTTCTTTTTGTAGCAATGTTATTGTGAATGTTTTTTTACGTTTAGTGAGCTAAGTGCTATGTCGGGTACCAGAAAGTTTATTGCTTGTAGAAAATCTTGTAATTAGGTAGCAGCGATAGCCCAGTGGAGAGACCGACAGACTGCTACGCAGAGGGTCTCGGGTTCGAATCCACGGCACGTACCAATGACTTTTCGGAGTTAAGTGCGTATTATATTGTTAATTATCGCTTGCTAATCGGTGAAGGAAAACATCGTGAGGAAACCTGCATGTCTGAGAGTTCTCCATAATGTTCTCGAAAGGCCTGTGAAGTCTGCCAAACCGCACTAGGCCAGCGAGGTGGACTATGGCCTTACCCTTCTCAGTGAGAAGAGGCCCGTGCCCAGCAGTGGGACAGTATAAAGGGCTGATGATGATAAATTAGGTAACATTTTGTAACACGCACACACTTGCGAACTATTATCCGTTTTGGGGTTGGTAGTTCGTTGAAACAAGCTTCTCCAGCCGTCAATTCGTTTGAAAGGACATCTTTACTAATAATTATATTATAAGCTGAAGAGTGTGATTGGTTAAACGCGTTTATCTTAGGAACTATTGCCTTGATTTGAGTATTTATTTTTATGTTGGTTACCCATTTATAGAGAAAGTCTATATAACATTATGCACAGTAGCCCATAATAAAGTGGGTGTAGACTTTATCATCATCAGCCTTTAACAGTCCACTGCTGGACTAGGCCTCTCCTTTGAAAGGAGGAATTGGCCTACTATACCACGCTGGCCAAACGAGTTGGTATAGGGTTTGCATCAAGTTTTCCTTCTCTTGCAGTGCTGTTCTCTGCATAAAATGCTCCCCCTGTCGGCTCTTACGACACCCATGGGATGATATGGGGTGGTGACATTCCGTATTCTTGATCCGTCACCACACAGACAAGGTGTAGACTTAGCATTTTCTTATTTTTTTACTATTTATAGACTCACGCCTGTATCTCCGAAGGGGTAGGCAGAGGTGTAAATATTACACCCACATTTCGCCATGAATTTTTAGGTCCCACGTAATAGGGGGCGAGCCTATTGCCATTACCGTGCACATCACCGGACTCCGGGCTGCTACTGAGGATTCGGAAAAACCCAGTAACACTTTTGCCCGATCCGGAAATTGAACTCGGGACTTCCGATCAGCAGTCGCTTACGCTATCCACTGGACCACGGAGGCAGTCAGTTTCTTAAATTTATTTTATAATATCTTTGTCATGTTGTCCCTTGCCGGTTTAAGAATAACGATAACAGAGTACACGAGACGCATTTCAATATCTCTCAACGCCCGCGGCCGTACTTGTGCTGAATTTCAATTCTCACCTTACAGTTTATAATATATTTTTTATAGACTCACGCCTGTATTTTTTACAGGTAGTAGAGCCTTGCTGATTTCAGCATGAATGGGCCAGCTCGACCGGGGTAGTACTACCCTCTCACAGAAAATCGACGTAAAGTAACAGTACCTAAACTGTTGCGTTTCGTTCGGTGAGTGAGAGTGCCGGAGGCCTTGTCCCCTTTCCTTCTGCCCTCATCCCACTCCTCATCCTATCCCTTTTCCCAACCCCAAGGGGCGGCAACGTACTTGTGACTCCTGTGGTGTTGCTTGTGTCCATGGGCGGCGGTAATTGCTTACCATCAGGTGATCCGTCTGCTCGTTTGCCGCCTTTTACTATAAAAAAACAAAAAAAAAATCCCTGAAGGTGTAGGCAGAGGTGTAATATTACACCCACATTTAATTTATAATAAATAGCAAGAAATGCATTGTTTATAGGTGCTGATAGACGTGAGCAATCACTTGTCACAGGAAATCGAGCATTCACCGTTTTTAAATTAGTGTTTGTTAAGTTATTGTCTTTTATCATCATCAGCCCTGTATATAAACTGTACCACTGCTGGGCACGGGCCTCTTCACACTATGAGAAGGGTAAGGCCATAGTCCACCACGCTGGCCTAGTGCGGGTTGGCTTCACATGTCTTTCGAGAACATTATGGAGAACTCTCAGACATGCAGGTTTCCTCACGATGTTTTTCTTTACCGCTTAGCAAGCAATAATTAACAATTTAATTTAATCAATAATTACTCCAATAAAAACTAAAGTCAAGATTTCGACAAAGTTACTAATAAGTAATATTATATTAATTGGGTTTGATGTTAACGAAAAGTTTAAGGAAGTCCATCAACCAATCAAAACAAACTGTGGTTAACAACTTTAAATTGAGGGCTCTGGGAGCATTTATTTGAGTGATAGCATTTACTGGAATATTAGCTTGCAATTAATTTAAATTTGGGCAGCGACAGCCTAGTGGATATAGCAACATACTGCCATGCAGAGGGTATCGGGTTCAAATCCACAGCGCGCACCAATGACTTTTCGGAGTTATGTGCGTATTGAATTGTTAATTATCGCTTGTCCCGTGCCTCGGAGAGCACGTTAAGCCGTCGGTCCCAGTCGTCATGAAGATCTTTGACAGTCGTTACAGGGCGTTAGTACCTTCTCAATAAATTGACACAAGTCTAAACCAAGGAATATCGCTATCCCTTCGGCTTGCGGAGGTCAGACAGGCAGTCGCTCCGTGGAAAAGCTAATATTCAGCCAAACCCAGTTAGACTAGTAAGCGGACCCCAGATTGAAACTTGGATAACGCTAAGATGATGATGATGATGAGTTAATTTAAATTATCACTATCTTTACATCATGATGCAGCCTCTTGTAGCCCAATTTGATCTACTATACTTCACTCTCCAAGCGGGTACGTAATACGTATAAGGTTTCATAATCATCATCATCATCAGCCTGCCATAGTGCATTGGATGGATATAGGCCTTTTCAATGGCATGCCACTGAGACACAGATTCCGTGTCCAGCCGCTGCCAGCGACTTTGCGTATATCGTCACTTTACCTAGCCGGAGAGCGTCCTACACTATATTTACCACTCTAGAGCACGACGACTCCAATGATTGGTTCTGCGACAAATGTGGACATCCCACTGCCACTTCAGCTTGCTAATTGTTTCAGCTATGTCGATTACCTTGCTTCTCTGTCGGATCACTTCATTACGAATTTGATTTTTCAGAGAAACTCGTCAAGAAATGTATAGGGTTAGATGTTGACTTTTCCATCTCTTCCCAAAGATGGTCTAGTGTTTTAAGCGCTTAGCACTGCGCCAATTGTTATGAGTTCGATCACCACATGATACTTTGCGTGATCACCATATTTTTTTTCGTGTTGGACACAAGTAAACACTGAAATGCCTGTAAAGCAAGAATACTGATAACAGTTTATTCAATCAATATCGCAGCGAGAGCACTTTTATTCAAGAATCATTATACTGCCTCGTTGGTCTGACTGCCTCGTTGGTCTCGCGGCATAAATATGCGCGTGGGATTGGGAGATCTCGGGTTCAATTCCCAGGTGGGCAAATTGGGTTTTCCTGTTAGGAAATTCTCAGTAGCAGCACGGAGTCTAGTAATGTCCCGGTACGGCAATAGGCTCGCCCCCTATTACGTGGGCCTTAAAATTCATTGCGAAATGTGGGTGCAATATTATACCTCTGTCTACCCATTCGGGGATACAGGCTGTGGTGTTTCAGATTTGAGTCTATAAAAAATAAATACTATATCTTGTGCCATGAATCCCACACTTTCGGTACAATCAATATAAAGTCAACATCAATCGGTACAACTCACTTTCAGTGCAAGCGTAATAGCCAAACCACACCCTATCAACACTGCCGTGATAAAGTGACATAGCCTGATAATCACCACCTTTACCCCGACTTACGACCCCTTTCATTAATTATTACCAACCCTAATACCTTCCTTTTTTACAAACACCAACAGATCCTTCCCGGAAACATCTCGGCACAAAAACAGTGAACCCATTCGGACTCTTTTAAAAAAGCCATGGGATTAAGTGTAGCTAACATGGGGTAAAGTTGGAATATTTGTTTAAGTACAAGATAAGGAGTCTACCTGAAGGATTAGACTGTATCAAGCCTTTCTGTTTGGAGAGCAAGTGATAAGTTCGGATGATATGCTGAATTTTTACGGGTGATGCTTAAGTGTTGACATTTGGAATGGTAATACAAAGATACACTGAGTTTAGCCCGGGATTTGAATGCTCTATTGGTCCCGTAGTTTTATTTAAGTACGATCTGAGGACGGTGTAGAGTTATTATGGAAAAATAGTCGCTCGCAGTTTCGCACGTGGATGTAAGCCAAAATTATATTGCCTCAGACTGCCTCCGTGGTCCAGTGGATAGCGTATACGTCTGATGATCCCGGGTTCGATTCCCGGGTTGGGCAAAAGCGTTACTGAGTTTTTTCAAATTCTCAGTACGGAGTCCGGCAAAGTACCCGGTAACGGCAATAGTCCCGCCCATATTACGTGGAACCTGAAATTCATAGAGCGAAATGAGGTTGTCATATTACACCTCTGCTAGCCTTTTTGGGGAATAGAAGCGTGGCGTGGCATAGCTCTATAAAAATGAATAAAATGCTATTGCTCTGGACGGTTTTCTCTGGTTCCCTGCTTTACTCTTGACGGTCTTTCGCAGTCCTCTGCTGGACAAGCCTCTCCTTATTTGCGTAACAGTAGCATTGTACCTCAATAGAAAGATTAGCTCTACTTTACCACGCCAGCCGTCTGGACATAGGTTTACGATATATTGATGTCGAGTTCTCGGTCTCACAAAGGTACTATTTTCTACGTGTATCGTCCCCAGGCGCCTCTTACGACAGCCATGGAATGAAATGGGACAGTAACACTTTATATTTTAGTCACCACACAGGTTCAAAAGTGTATAGAGTTGACGATCTTTAAAGGTGCATCTGCATGTATTATTTTGTGAAGACATAGAGCAGCACATTGCTAAAAACGTTTCACCTATTTAATCGGATTTTTTTACTATTATGCTTTAAGATAATTTATTATTCAGTCAACAAAATTATACTGCCTAATTCGACTCAATTAGATAAGAATCCAATTACAAACAGAGACACAATATTATCGCCGTCCAAATTACATAAATCCCAGTGCAATGGCCGTCTCATTACAAATTCCTCTTATCTGCAACATTCATCAGCATTACTGTTTAAAATATACACCAGTTTCCCTTTTCGTTGCCCCCGAATCTCGTCATCCTTTAACTCTTCAATTTGCAAAAGAAAAATCCAATTTAAGAACGTTGATACAAACAACTATTACTTGCAAGGCCATCAGGAAAAGTAGGCGTTTAACATTACACGATTTCCCTCAAAAGATAAACATTTTCCCGAAAAAAAGGGAAAAAGAAATCTAGTTGACTACATATCTTTATTTGGACAAGCCGATAAAAAAATAATGTCCGACATTAAGGGAAGGACTTAATTTAAATATTTCTGACGCATACTTGCGTCTTGCTTGCTCTTAGGGAAAGTTGTATAAGGCTGTCTCTTTCTTTCGGGTAGCGATAAGTCACGGAGACGTCGTTCGGTAAATGCTTTTTTAAGTGAACCCCTACAAAGTTAAAGGAAGTTTTTTTTTTGTACAAAATGTAATGTTACGTTATTATGGGTCTGGTTTGGTAGTTCGATGATTGTTTTATGCTAAATAGTGTGGTTTTATGTTAGTTTTAATTGTTACAAATATGTGGTGTTGTTACGTATTTAAATTTGTTTTGTGGACCTTACAAATATAAGTATATTATGTGGTGATTTAAATTTCAATAATATTACAATAAAAATGTAAATGATAGATATGATTTTACTAATTGGTACTTCGATCAAAAGTGTACTACTACTAAGTGTATATGGGCGGAAATTAATATATAATGATTATATTGTTACGAAAATGTTAATATTTAAGATTGATATTTAAATAACTATTTGTGAACACAGAACTGAGAACTTCACTACTTTACAATATTAGACACTGTATTGGCTGCTTAACTGTTTATAAAGATTGGGTATTTAATTTATCGCTTAATTATTAAGATAACTCCAGAAACTTTCTAAGTAAAATCAATTAGTATTAAATAACATGATTCTGACATTTATTATTATGTTTTCGGTAATAAATAACATCCTATTATATTTACATCCTGTTGATAGCGCCATCTGTTGACCGAATGTTGTAAAGCAGCGTTTGGCTATTAAAATAAATTTGTTATTCGTATAAAATAAATCATTTGGTGTTGTGCAAAATTCATTACAATATTAATGTTGGTTTTTGATAATTAATTGTACAGTAATTTCAATTATATGTTGAAAAGGAAGTGACAGTTGTTAAACATTGTATAATGACGGTTAGTGTATAAAAAGGACTGTAAGTCACATTTTATTTCAATTCTGTGCTAGAAATCGTCTGAAAATAAACCAAGTAATATTACGTGAGTGTTTTTATTATAATGGAGTCTGGACTGGACACGATAACCCTGGCGTATCGCCGACATGTACTATCTAGGTATTTAAACTTTCGTGGTCAATGAATGTTTTAATAGTTATTTTGGGGATAGTGCTATTTTTTTATTTATTTATAGACTCACGCCTGTATCCCCGAAGGGGTAGGCAAAGGTGTAATAATATACCCACATTTCGCCATGAATTTTTAGGTACAATAGTACTATAATGGCATAATGGAAAATAAAGGTAATTCATCAAAAGTACATACATAGGCAAAAAAAAACCCTATTATTTTCAGTGAATAATTTATAACAATAAACACATGGTACATCATCATCCTCCTAGCGTTATCCCAGTCTCAACCTGGGGTCCGCTTTCTAGTCTAACCGGATTTGGCGGAATATTAGCTTTTCCACAGAGCGACTGCACGGTTGGCGTAGTGGTTTAAGCGGTCGCCTCGCCGCTTGGTACTGCGCCGCGTGTCGTGGGTTCGATTCCCACACGAGACAACACTTTGTGTGGTCTACAAATTGTTGTCTCGAGTCTGGGTGTTCATCGTGTCCGTTTGTTGTATGTTTGTAAAGTCCCCCGCGACACAGGAATTTCTTCCTAGTGCGGGAGTTGTCTTTTTAAAAGAGAAGAGAAAGACTGCTTGTCTGACCTCCGCAACCCGAAGGGATAGCGATATTTCATGGTTTAGACTAGTGTCAGTTTATTTTAGAGGTACTGACGCCCTATAACGACTGTCAAAGATCTTCATGACAGCCGGGGCCGACGGCTTAACGTGCTCTCCGAGGCACGGGACAAGCGATAATTAACAATTCAATACGCACATAACTCCGAAAAGTCAGTGGTGCGTGCCGTGGATTCGAACTGTATGGCAGTCCGTTGGTATCTCCACTAGGCTATCGCTGCCTTAACATAGTACATATTAGTACAATTTTATAATAAGTTTGTGTTACACTTATTGTGTGGTTTGAATTTAAAGAGAGTGATCTGGCACCTTTTATTTTTTTAGTTTCAAGGGTTTGTCGACAAATGGTCGTTTCAAAATATAGCATCAATCTACCGTAAACATAGCTTCTATTTTTACTTTGCCTCTAGAAAACATAACTGTAATATCACAATGTTTTGTATCTTTAAAATGTTTGGAATCTGAGATATGATGTAGCACATTCCACATTCCAACGTTGCGATCGCAAGATTCCGCTTTAGTGCTATACCTGCATTTCTGTCACATACAAGACGTGCAGTAGCACAAGGAAAGTATGTTTTTGATGATACTCGCCTATAGTAATACTGGTAAGGAAAACTTATACCCACGGCCCAAATACTGCCTGTCGTCGGCGGGTATAAGGGAAATCTATAGTAATATTATAAAGGTGGTATATATATGTTTATCGTATTTCATAAATGAGAACCATTACCCACCAAAAAAAAATCGTCTGAATAAAAATCTATGATTTGCAAGTGTCACTCGAAGTGGTTTGATTTTAAGAGTTACTCTGATGTAATATTTAGCTTTTGCTTTTATTGTATATTAAGGTCTTGTGTATTTATCAATTTATGCACGATCACAAAAATGCAATATAGTGTTTCAAAACCTTTTAATACAATGGGCGCATTATACTTTAAGGAGAACCTCAGTGCTTACTTTAACGCATTCGGGCCTCTTATTTATTTATTAGGTAAACTCACAGCATATATATAAAGCATTTACAGTAATAATCTTAAATCTAAGGTTCTGATATGCCACTTATGAGTTAAAACAACATTCACATTTTAGACAACACATTTTAAACAATGTTTTTACAAAATATGTTGTTATACAAATGACCTGCAAAATATGCGTTAAACAAAAAAAACAAGTAATAAACATTAATAGCAGTTAAAAATGTATAAAAAAGAAAAAAACACTAACAACAACAAAAAAGAGGAATTAACGTAATCATTATTTGTAATGACTTTGATCTTGTCAGCAAATACAGAAACATTTAAAAAGTAGCTTGTGTAGTGATTTACAATACAAAGATGATACAAATTTGGTTCAGTTGATGACAGAAGGTCAGATTCCGGTCCGGTTGAGGCCAGAAAATATGTGTTTAGTTGTACGTAGAATCATTATTTTGCTCTACTTCTTCTTTCTCTTAGCGTTATCCCAGTTTCAATCTGGGGTCCGCTTACTAGTCTAACCGGATTTGGCTGAATATTAGCTTTTCCACGGAGCGACTGCCTGTCTGACCTCCGCAACCCGAAGGGATAGCGATATTCCATGGTTTAGACTAGTGTCAGTTTAATTAGAAGGTACTGACGACCTGTAGCGACTGTCAAAGATCTTCATGACAACCGGGACCGATGGCTTAACGTGCTCTCCGAGGCACGGGACAAGCGATAATTAACTTTAATTATTTTGCTCTACTTACTCTTTGTATACCTGAGTGAAGAACTAACTTAATTTTTTTGCAACGTAGCGCTCAAATATGCATCTCACACCATAATATAACATACAAGAAGTGACAAAACAGAGACGAGAAAGAAATAAACGCGTTATATTCATATACAGACACTTCAGACAAATCATCACGATTCAAGATCCAATACAATAAATGCCTACAAAATTCCATCTCCATCCCTCACCCTATAACAGAAGAATCTCCTATAAACACAATCTCGATATCGCATACCAATTTCATCGAATAAACCTGTGTTACGTAATAAGTGCGTCATACCGTCAGTATGACAACGCGTCAGAATCGTTACGACAATACGACAGTTTGTCAGAATATGACAGCACGTCAGATACGCGAATCTGGAAGGGTTTGACGGGCTGTCGGCATGTCACTTCGCAATAACATCAATAATTTTTCTCCGATACATACACCCGTTTTCCTTTTTCGATCTTCAGTTTTATTTTTATGGTATGTTTTTCTTTTTTCGTGCAATGTTTTGGTGGGAAAGGTTGTATTTTTGAATTGTCTTTGTTTTCTTTGATATTTTTCTGTTTTGCAACTTTGCTTTACATTATGGTAATGCTTCTGTTTGGAAGTATTTTTGTATCAATGTTTTATGTCTAAATATTATATCAGGGCCACAAGATCAGTTTGAATTCATTGGTGCATCTGTTTTTGTCGGTTCTAATGTATCCGTTTTATGTATTTATTTAATTTGTGGCGTCTTTAGCTAGGCGTTTTTGCGGTTTAAAGTTCTCTTCTTTTTCTCAAAAATCCATAATAAATGGGTCATAAACATATTTAGATTGCATGGTTGGCGCAGTGGTTTAAGCGGCCGCCTCGCCGCTTGACACTGCGCGAGTGTTGTGGGTTCGATTCCCACACGAGACAACACTTTGTGTTATTCATAAATTGTTGTTTCGGGTGGGTGTTCATTGTATCCGTTAGAAGTATGTTTGTAAAGTCCCCCGCGACACAGGATTTAGTCCTAATGCTAGAGTTGTATATAAAAAAAAGAAAGAAAGAAAATATTCCTTACCAAAACTACACAGTTCTTACTATGTCGTTTTGGCCATCCTGTAGCCACTTTGCGGCCGCTTTATACTGCGCCAAGTTAAGTGTTCTATCCCCGCAAGGAACAGAGAGATCTAAAAGAAATTGTTTTGATTCTGAGTAAAGTTACCTACGGCACAGGATTTATTTCTAATCCATTGATTTTTTATTTTTTATAGACTCACGCCTGTATCCCGGAAGGGATAGGCAGAGGTGTAATATTACAACCACATTTTGCCATGAATTTTTAGGTCCCGCGAAATAGGGGGCGAGCCTATTGTCATACCGGGCACATTACCAGACTCCGTGCTGCTACTGAGAATTTCATAACGGAAAAACCCAATAACTCTTTACCCGACCCGGGAATCGAACCCGAGACCTCCCAATCCCACGCGCACATTTATGCCGCGAGACCAACGAGGCAGTCAATAAAATAAAATATAAACGCAAACTCTATTGATCGAATCCTTGATCGAATCCATTTAAATATAACCAAACTTTTAACCAGTTAGATGATAAAAACAGATACACAGAGACGAAAAAAAGCAAAGTCATAATTGAATAATATACAAAGAATGTCCTACATATTGTTATTTAACCACAGTTAATAAATTTCCAACATAACACATCGTGATTAAGTGCGTAACAAAACTTTTTGGTCATAAATTATAAACTTTTTCGTTCAAAACATTGGACAAAAAGTTTTTTTATTGTCGATGGAACCCATAGACTACATGTGGGGGCAGATTGATTTATTAGGTCAGGTTTTTGTTGATTAATTCAAAATTAGGGGCTATCTCACTGTTTTTGGAGTTAATTGGGACTGACTAATGTATTTTGGAGGGTCCTTTGAAAATATACTTTTTGTTTAGATAGATTGTAGGGAAACTGGTTTTTGTGATTTGATAAGTTTAATGTGAGTGGAGGATTCATAAATTTGTAATCGACGTTTTAATTTTTTATACAGCTTGTTCTATTTTAGTTTCTCAGTTTACATCTGAATACTAAAGTCATTTAATCGATTTTGAACTTTCGCGATTCGTATACTTACATCATACAATTTTATTAAAACGGGCCTTATTCGCGATATTTAATTAATTTACAACAGCCTTGGTCGCGGCAGGACTGTCGCGACCAAGGCGCGTGTGTAAGACGGTCGAAACGTCGGTAAAACATAGGTATTTATATACCTTAAATTAATTAAATATCGCGAATAAGACCCGTTTTAATAACATTGTATGACTAAAGTCATTTCTAGTCAGAAGCTTTGGAAGGGATGGAGTCTTAATTCATTTTCTACTCCCTGTATTCGTTTTTGAACAATGCTTATGTATGTAGTAACCAATCTATCCTTTGACATACCAAAGGATAGATTGGTTTTATACTGGACTGTTATGTAGACCTACTGAAGGGATATCGAAAATTTGCAGTGATATACTCTATAGTAAGGAAGCGCTTTTTGATGTGGTAACTAACAGCTACGCGAGTGACGCCGTGAGCGGGCGATGCGGGAAGATCCTGTACAGCAAGTCTTTACAAATATCCAAGCAATAGGCACAAAGAACACCCTGAATCGAAACAAAAATGAAGGCCAATTCTCATATTTTTATATGACATTGATTTTATATTTTGAATGGACTCAGAAGCGGTATTCTGATAACCTAATGTCATTATCGTATAATTTGCAATAAACAGTTCGTCGTTGAAACATATTTTGACACTTGTTTGAATTACGATCTCGTTACAATTTCATTCTCATATCAGGTAAATAATTAATTCGTGTGATGACGGATTAGGAATACGGAATGTCACCACCCCATATCATACCGTGGGTGTCGTAAGAGCCGACAGAGGGGCCATATTATGCAGAGAACAGCACTGTAAGAGAAGGAAAACTTGAAACTTAAACCCTATACCAACCCGTTTGGCCAGCGTGGTATAGTAGGCCAATTCCCCCTTTCAAAGGAGAGGCCTAGTACAGCAGTGGACTGTAAGGGGCTGAAGATGATGATCAGATAATTAAGAAGAATACGCTTTTTGTGACGTAAGTATGACACTGACATTATATCGAACCTGTTTTATTTAGTAGAATTGGCCCCCTGTTGATCACGCAAAGTGTTAGTTGAGAATCGAACTCAGAACACTAGAATGTTTAAACAGTGAGGTGGTCGTTTAAATCACCACGACATACGAGGATTATTTTTTATGAATACGTGACAATGTGTCATACACATTTACTTACAGAACGAGTCCCTTATCTTTATAAGTAAGTAAAATTGCGCGCTATGCATATTCACTACCTATCTAATCGGACATTGACTGCTGTCAAGGCACGTTTTGAACTGTAAATACACTGTGTTTATATGGTGTTTGATTGCACTGTTGGGATAATGGTCAATGACCCTAACTGCTTGTCTTGGGTTCGATTCCTGTCTAGGGTACATTTTTGGATGGCAATGACCGAATACCATTGCTAGTATTTTTTTAGTCTGGGTGTTGTTTATGTATAATGTCATAATAATAATGTAATATTCTACCACATACACACATCACCATCTAGTCCCAAACTAAGCAGAGCTTGTACCATGGGTACAAGCATACATATATACTTTTTTTTGTAAATACATACATATTATACATAGAAACACCCAGACCAAGACAATCATCAAGTTCACGCACACAAATGCTTGACTTGAGCGGGAATTGAACCCGCGACCTTCGGCGTGGCAGTCGCTTACACTACCGCTGCGCCAACCGGTCGTCTTGTATTTAGGAATATACTTAATTTGACTTCGCCAGCTCCGTTCGCGTTAATTATATCAACCGTCCTTAGGAATCACCTGGGAAAGTATACCCGCACAATATACATAGATATTATTTTAATTTAACGGTCTCCTCCCAATCCCGTGGTAATTTTAGCAAGTCTATTCTTAGTGGCTCGTTGGTCTCGCGATATAAATGTGCGCGTGGGGTTGGGAGGTCTCGGGTTCGATTTCCGGGTCGGGCAAAATGTTATTGGGTTTTATCAGTAGCAGCACGGAGTCTTGTAATGTGCCCGGTACAGCAATAGGCTCGAACCCTATTATGTGGGACCTAAAAAATTATGGCGAAATGTGGGTGTAATATTACACTTCTGCCTGCCCCTTCGGGGATACAGACGTGAGTCTGTCGCTAAGGAACATACACGCGAAATTTCAACTTCTTGTGCCCATTAGTTAAGGCTATGCGTTGCCTGTCAGTTAGTAGCAAGAATTTTATATACAGATTTTATACCACAAACATGTTTTCGACCATAAAATGTATTAGAGAAAACCTTTTCTCATTAATCATTGGTCCTAACTCTAGCTAACAAATCTCATTCTGAGTACGTCTGGCCTAGACGTAACAGTGATGAACGAAATCGCAACTGAATCGTAAACACTTAGATAAAGAGCTATAAAGAAACAAAAGCAAGTTGGAAAATAAAGTCTGCACGCACATTTTGACAATAGTTGCAAAAAGCAGCGATAGCTGAGTGGAGAGACCGACAGACTGCTACGCAGAGGGTCTCGGGTTCGAATCCACGGCACGCACCAATGATTTTTGTAGTTAAGTGCGTATTAAATTGTTAATTATCGCTTGCTAATCGGTGAAGGAAAACGTCGTGAGGAAACCTGCATGTCTGTGAGTTCTCCATAATGTTCTCGAAAGACATGTGAATTCTGTCACGCACTTGGCCAGCGTGGTGGACTATGGCCTTACCCTTCTCATAGTGAGAAGAGGCCCGTGCCCAGCAGTGGGACAGTTAATTCCTGATGATGATAAGGCTGTATAGTGTAAAGTTAAACGCCTTGAAGTTTGTATTATATGGCCAACAACAGTTAAGCAACGACTGCAGGCCTGCCGCAGTCAATGAATACAGATTTACATAGAAGCGCAGTTCTTAAGGATTTCGTGTGCCTATTCCAAGTGGAGACTGTCTGCAGTTTAGTCCGTAGTTGGTGCCGTTGGCGGCGCTGGTGTCCTTCTCCGTCTCTCTTGCTCTCGTAGAGACAGCAGAAAATTTGTCTTCAGAGCGCCCATAAGAAATGCCCCTCTATGTAAATATCTGAACTCTTTGCCGTAGTGGTTTAAGCGGCCAACTCGCCGTTTGACACTGCGCCGAGTGTTGTGGGTTCGATCCTTCACTCGAGACAACACTTTGTATGTTAATTCCACCAATGTAAATCCTGAGAACTTCAGCACATGCCAACATTTAGATGGATTAGCATTTGTTGATAATTTTACAGGTATTAGAACCTTGCTGATTTCAGCATGAATGGGCCGGCTCAACCGGGGAAGTACTACCCTCTCACAGAAAATCCTCGTAAAGTAACAGTACCTAAACTGTTGCGTTTTGTTCGGTAAGTTCCGGAGGCCTTATCCCCTATTCCTTCTCCCTCATCCTATCCCTTATCCCAATCCCAAGGGGTGGCAATGCACTTGTGACTCGTGTGGTGTTGTTTTGTTTGCAGACGACTCGTCTGCTCGTTTGGCGCCTATTGCAATAGAAAAAAATTAGGATGGAGCTTTGGAGGCCTAGTAAAGCTGTCGGTTTTGGTTTTTGTTTGGAATCTTTAGGCTACTATCTTTAGGAGGAATTTTTGGCCCTCTTATTGGCCATCTCTCTCTCTCGACTCTTTTGTTGGGCACACATGTAAAGACAGAAAGATTGAAGTTTTATATAAATACTTAAAAGGATAAAATTAAAACCATGACAATAGAAACAATTATAATATTTCCAATCATATAAAATTTAACTATTTAATTAACAAATAATATTTACAAAATTATACGTGATGTACAAGACAATTATTTAACTTAACCTATAAAAACCAATTGAAATTAAAATAAATTAGTTATATTAACAGTGTTTAGAAACTTAGAATTAAATGAATTAGGTAATTATTGTTTTGTAATAAATTTTAATTCTGTATTTCCTTTCTCTACAGTCAAGTGACACATTACTTGTAATAAAATAACACTTATTTTGACAAATCATAATCTGAAATAGAATAGTATATTATATTATTATAAACATTAAATTAACAATTGAAATGGTTCAACACCCGGGGTCATAAATACGACTACACTTTTTTACAAAAATTATTTTCATCATCATCATCAGCCCTTAATACTATCCCACTGCTGGGCACGGGCCTCTTCCCATTATGAGAAGGGTAAGGCCACTACGATGGCCAAGCGCGGGTAGGCAGACATCACATGCCTTTCGAGAACATCATGGAGAACTCTCAGACAAGCAGGTTTCCTCACGATTATTTCCTTCACCGTTTAGCAAGGGATAATTATTATCAATTTAATACGCACATAACTCCGAAAAGTCATTGGTGCGCACAGTGGATTCGAACCCGGACCCTCTGCGTAGCAGTCTGTCGGTCTCTCCACTAGGCTTTCGATGCTTAACTTAGTTTAAATAAATATAATTTGTCAAAGCAAATGTCACACTATTATTAACAACAAATTATTAGAACAAGTTAACCTGTATGTACATTATTACAGTAAATTATTAATAACTTATGTTTACAAACTATATTAATTAATAAAAAAATACTTAATTATAATATTCTCTGTGGACAACATTCAGGGAAAGGTTGACTGCTGTTGCCATATCTGAAAAATCCGGGCACTGTGTAATCTGCTTTGCATCTGAAAATAATAATTATTTTTGGTCACTCATTGATAATATAATTCAAAATGAGCGTAAGGCAATCTTTAGTTTAAAAAATCCTTATCCTCATCATCCTCTTAGCGTTATCCCAGTTTCAATCTGGGGTCCGCATACTAGTCTAACCGGATTTGGCTGAATATTAGCTTTTCCACGGAGCGACTGCCTGTCTGACCTCCGCAACCCGAAGGGTTAGCGATATTCGAAGGTTTAGACTAGTGTCAGTTTATTTTAAAAGGTACTAACGCTCTGTACCGACTGTCAGATATCTTCATGACAACCGGGACCGACGGCTTAACGTGCTCTCCGAGGCACCACGGGGCAAGCGATAATTAAAAATACAATTCGCACACATAACTCAGAAAAGTCATTGGTGCGCGCCATGGATTCGAACCCGATACCCTCTGCGTGGCAGTCTGTTGGCCTTTAGTTTAAGAAAAATGAATTTTAAAATTTGTCAAAGAACCGATTGACAAAAGAGAGACGTTTTTTGACTGGCCTGGGTATGGGACTTTTTTGATTAGCACCTGGGTTCGATGCCCACCCAAGTCAATTATTTCTGTTTTTTTTTTATAATGGTTCCATCGCTTATCGATGATTTTGCCAATGTCGAGGTGGAAGAAGAGATCAGAAGGTATTTTATATTTGAAGTAAGAACAGGCTATTGATCGGTCAGATTAGCAGTGGTTTCTCTTTGAGGCTGACTTTTTAGAAAACAAACAAGATAAACGTTATTGAACATATTTGAGGGTATTAGAGGTTAGGGTGAACTCGTTATGTGAATGTGGCCTGGACGAAGGTAGCCCGGAACACATATTCTTTTCCTGCCCAATATTATCAGTTCCCCTCTACGATCTTCTTCCTAATTCTATCCTAGACCTGCAAACATAGCTTTTCTTTTATCTCTGGCTCACTTTCCCCTTATCAAAGTTCTGTACAAATTTATTCTCCTAAATAAAATTAGAATCTAGTATGCGCATCCCTTGCCTTTTCACCCAGCTCCTACGTAACCACTTCAATTACTAACCTAGTTAGTGTTCACAAATATGCTCGTGTGAGTTTATTTTTATTATTTACTAGAGGCCGCCAGCAGCTACGCCTGCATTTTTTTTTATTTACCCGTTTTGGCCGATCCCGTTGGAATTTCGGGAAATCCCTTCTTAGTGCACCCCTACGGTTCCCAAGGAACATACATGCCAAATTTCAGCTTCCTGCGCCCAATAGTTTCGGCTGTAGCGTGTCTGTCAGTCAGTCAGTAACGCAAGGATTTTATATATTAAGATTATTTTGCTGTGTGGTTGACGGCATGGAATACAAGTGTCACCACCCCCTATCTTCCCGTGGGTGTCGTAAGAGGCGACTAAGGGATAACACAATGCAAATACCATATTTGCGTAGAGACGGAAAACTCGACATCAAACCCTATACGACTGCCTCGTTGGTCTCGCGGCATAAATGTGCGCGTGGGATCGGGAGGTCCCGGGTTCGATTCCTGGGTCGGGCAGTGTTATTGGGATTTTCTGTCACGAAATTCTCAGTAGCAGCACGGAGTCTGGAAATGTGCCCGGTACGGCAATAGGCTCGCCCCTTATTACGTGGGACTAAAGTATATCTGGCGAAAAGTGGGTGTAGAAATACACCTCTGCCTACCCCTTCGGGGATAAAAGGCGTGACGATATGTATGTATGTACGTATGTTATTATTTAGCCCGACTTATTTGAACGAATCCGAGACACAGGTACTTTACGTTACTTTACGTATTTCTACATGAACAAGGTCAAAACGAAAGTTTCAAATATATTAAGTAGATGTTTTATAAAAACGCCGTTTATTTCTAATGAGATGTTCCTATATTCAGGAACCCAATCCCAGAACTCACAATACGCAGCAAACATAAACGCAGGACAGGCAATACAGAAAATAGAGACCGTTTTATCCCTTATAGGGTGAACTCCCCATTTGTTGGCACAGCACCAATTCTGCTCCAACTGACCATAAAAGTTACATTGTCGAAATGAATTCAATTCAACTTAATTTAATGATACAGTTTACTTTAATTTAAATTTAATAGTTTTCTGGCACACCGCCGACGATTGCCAAATATTTTAAGTGTTTTAAGCATGACTGAAGTTTTTATTGACTGTAATACATGAGAGTAAATGTGAATGTTATTTTGATATCCAGTTTCAATAGTAATCAGTCAACGTAATATTATGTTAAGAACATTGAGCATTTTTGACAACCACCACTCTCAGTCTTAATACTTGAATTTGGTTACATTTTAAAGGCAATTTCTTTTGCTAAAATATTGACCCATAATTATTACAGAAAATAAAGTGCATTTAGGCAGTACAATATATACTATATTTTACTAACTCTGAACTATGCAGTAATTAAAAGTAGCATATGCCTAGGAACTTCCGAACAAAAATTTAAAATATAATGTACGTAAGCTGTGCCATTTACGACTTATATTTGTGAACAATCATAAAATCCTTAATCAAACCATCATTTTTTTTTGTTGACTCACGGGGTCTGGTGACCTGCCTAGTAGCGGCAATAGGCTAGCCCCCTATTACGTGGGACCTAAAAATCATGTCGAAATGTGGGTGTAATATTACACCTCTGTCTGCCCCTTCGGGGATACAGGCATGAGTCTATAATTATTTTAATCATTATTAAAAGAATACTAATACCAGTATTTTTAAGTACAAATCAGATGGCATTTGTTAACATGAATTCATAGACGGTAAAACTGGTACATTTACCCCACTTTATAATTGACAAATACACAAGGCTATGAGAAGTATGTAAGCAAAGATAAATTGTATGCCTCTTTTGATAAAACGCACCACCGACGAAGGGTTGTTGTAACAAGGGACCGAATTCCTGTGACAACTTTTTTTCAACTAATTTGTCAACTTTTTTGGCTACAGGTTCGCTTTTGGGTAAAGAATGCATTTTTTGTATGAGTATTAATATTGTCTGGGTGTGGGTTAGTGTGTGAAATTTGTTATTGATATTATGGCTTGTACACGTGTTTTTGTTTTTTTTTAAAGGACTTACTATTTTGCGACGTATTACGTTCCGTGATGTTATTTATATCTCTATGAACGTTATTTTATTCAATCGTTTCTGTTGTAGAATAACGGTAGCCGTTCATACGAAAATCTAGTTTTATATAGTCACAATTAGTCACTTTGTTATCAAGTCTATGGATAGGTGTATGTAACGGACTGCTGAGACGATGGTCTCGGGTTCGATCCCCAGTTACCCCGGGCACACACCTCTGACTTTTCGAAGTTATGTGTGTATTAAAAATGTTAATTATCGCTCGTTTAACGATGTGCCCGGTAGATGGCAATAGGCTCGCCTCCTATTACATTGGGATCAAAACATAGCTGGCCAAGTGTGGGTGCGTAATACACCTCTGCATACCCCCTCGGGGATAAAGGCGTGAAGTTATGTTATGTTATCAAGTCTATAATTGAACCATGGGTCGTGATTGACATTGAGAATATTATTCATTTGCCACAAACTTGACGATACAATCTGAATCTACCATTTTTGATTGTGAATAACCCAAATTCTCGTTTCATGAGAATAATTGAATTGCAACCGCAAAACTCTGAAGCATTTGTAATGGTGAGGTTGAAATCACTTCGCCAACCGTGAAAATGAATGAATTTATTTATTACATTTATTTATGCGTGGAATAGTTTAATTCTCGTTTTATTAAATTGCCTGCAGGCAAGCATTTATGTATCATTTCATTGCTAGATTCATATGTTCTGAATCAATCAAAGTACTGTCTAGTATACCGTCAGTTTGAGAACTTTTTAAGACGAATTCGAAAATGAAGTCTAAAGAGCCCTATATTTCCAATGCAGTCAAAAACGGGGCAGAACTCCTGTTAATACGTGCGTCAATAAGAAACGGATGCCAGCAACTCATTTAGTCACAAATATATAAAAAGTTTTATCATTTTCATTTAGATGGCAAAGGAGACTCTACTTTCTTTTCTATCTAACTTATTTTACTTGCTATAAGACGAAATCCTGTTTCTTGAACTGATCTATTTTATATTACTTGATTTGAGTTATGAAAACTTTTATTACTCAAAGTATTACTTTTTGGCTTCAATTTCCTTTATAAGGCATGCTGTATTTACCTCTTGTACTTCATCTGATTACGGAATTATCTTCGTCTTTCGTCCGTAGCCTTATGTATTTGCTCGAATGTATACGTCATGTTAGTTTAATCTACTTCTAGAATCAAGGGGTTAATTTACCTTCTCTTCAAGATATCTAAGCGTTGCAATCAGTGCGCATCGTACAATAGTGTTGGGGCCCTACCTACAACAATAAAGCAAATAGTAATGCCTTTAGAATTTTTTAACACAAATAGTAACAAGGAATAGTCATCTACTTCTACTAAAGCTTATTAATAATAAGATGTTAGCCCTACATGATTTCATAGTCGCAAAATTGTATGTTATTTCTGCTACAAAAGTTAAATAATGTATTACTTCTTAATTATTTCAAAATTCAAATAAAAAGTATGTTATTTTTGCTTCAACCATGCTTTAAATTTATACATTTTCTTTTACATGTTTATAGTGTATTTTATTAGAAAACATGTACTTAATAAAGTTTGAAGTATAGTACTATTTTCTATTTTTATTTTCATTAAAAAGACAACTCCCGCATTAGGACTAAATCCTGTGTCGTGGGGGACTTTACAAACATACTACTAACGGACACAATTATCACCCAGACTTGAAACAACAATTTGTGAATCACACACAATGTTGCCTCGTATGGGGGTAGAACCCACAACACTCGGCGCAGTGTCAAGCGGCGAGGCGGCCGCTTAAACCATTACGCCAACCGTGCAGTCTTACAAATACTAATGATAATTCTTTATGTAGCTCTCTTAAAAATATTAGAACAATCTCGATTTAACATGGTTCTTCTTTGAAAAATAATGTAAAGTACTAAAAGCTCCTATTTTTTAGTAAGACCAGTTACATTTTAAGCATAGAAATAATACAAAATGAACTTACGTTTGCCTTTCAATATAGACTTCGTACAACTCTGGCTCTAATTCATTAGCTTCCCTCTTACTTCTCTGAGTTAGTTCATCTAATTTAAATACCTTTCCTACTCTTTCCAACTTTATCTTCTTTCGTAGAGAAAATGGCTTCAGAAATTTTGTCTTCTCTATATGTGCTCTCGCGTCTTCTAAAATATCTTTTGCTATAGGAGCTGTTTGCCATTCGTGTTTAAGTTTTTGTTCAGAAATCTCCTCCGGTACCAGTATTATTGATTTACTCTCATCGTTTGCTTTTTCAACATGCACATCTACAGCTTTGAATAAATCCTGGTGATTTTCTAAATCTGGATTAACCAAAACAGCATTTATGATGGGTGTGTGTATTTTTTCTCGCTCTACAAAGTTTTTGTTATAAAATATGGTATGAGGATACGACCAGTTATAGTAACGTGGGATAAAAGAAAATGGATATGGTAAATAAATGGATGGCTTGATATCGTTCCTATACTTTGCTGGCTTACTTTTTACTTTCTTTCGTACCTCTGCTGTATTGGCAGGATGTGAGTGTGTTTTTTTATGTTCTGGTTGATGTACGTAAGAGGATATCCGTTGAAAATTTGATATAGGGTAATAATACGGTAGTTTTCCAAAATCTTTGCTCGTTAGAGTTTTATCAAAAAATGAATTTATCATATTACTTGGCAGGGCTCTACTTGGTGATTCAGTTGTTGTAGTTGGTGGTGTTGTAGGTTTTGGAGTAGTTACTTTGACCACGTTAGACGGTAAAGTCATCGTGTCTGGTGATCCATTACTGACATGTCTTAGCTTCACACTAGCGATTGGTTCATACCAGTAAGAAACTTTTTCTACGTCATCAGGTTTACGTAGTTTAGACGTTTTTACTCCGATTAAATCATTCTTTATATCGTTAATAGTTTCGTGTAATATATTTTCTGGACTTGTTTGATCAACTTCTTTATAAATATCTTGAGCTAAGTTATATATTTCTATGATAGCATCTAGATCACTTTTTTTCACAGTATGTAGTATTGCTGATATAGTTTCAATCTCTTTCTCCGTCAAGTATCTATCGTCTTCAGATGCTTTAGGTTCAGATTCATCACGAGTTAAATTACTTATGTCAAATTTCAACAAATTATTAATGCCTGTGATATCAATGGCGCCTTTTTTCAAATCAAATTTCTTATCTATTTGGCTATAATAGGTTGCTATCTTTGGTATTTCATTCTGAATACCCACATTAGTTACATTAATTTGTCTTATAGGAGGGTATTCAGTTTTCGTTAGGTTTTTCCTGCGTAGTCTGCAGTGATAGTTGCCGCAAAACGTTGTCGAACGCCAGGTTGTATTTGCTGGGTGAAGTTTTCCGGTATCTGGATCCCGACAGAAGAAAGCTGAAACAATTTAGAACATTTTATTTTATTTTTTGTATTAAGCACACAATACAATGTAAGCTCAGGTTCACTCAGAGGACGATGGAGAGAGCTATGCTCGGAGTGTCCCTGCGAGATCAAATCAGAAATGAGGAGATCCACAGGCGAACCAAAGTCACCGACATAGCTCTCCGAATTGTCAGGCTGAAATGGCAGTGGGCAGGTCACGTCATAGCTAGAGGAACCTATGGCCGTTGGAGCAGAAAGATTCTGGAGTGGCGGCCACGTACAGGACCTCGTAGCAGAGGTAGGCCTCCCAGCGGCTCCCAGGGCAGCGGATGGATGCGGGTGGCTCAGGATCGGCTATGTGGAGAGCCTTGGGGGAGGCCTATGTCCAACAGTGGAAGTCTTTCAGCTGATATGATGATGATGATGACACAATACAATGTAGTAGGACGGTTGACGGAATTAGACTACATTTTTATTTTGTAGGAGATTTACTACCTACTACATTTTATTCCGTGAACAACAACCTCGAATAAGAGGCGACTAAGTAAAATATACGAAGCAAATAGAATCTTTGAGAAGAGACGGAAAACTCGCCATCAAGCTCTATGCCAACCCATCTGGCTAGCGTAGTAGTAGTAGGTCCACCTCATCACATCAGCCTTTAATAGTCCACTGCTGCACTAGGCCTCTCCTTTGAAAGGAGGAATTGGTCTACTATACCACGCTAGCCAAACGGGTTGGTATAGTTTTTGTATCAAGTTTTCCTTCTCTTGCAGTGTTGGTCTCTGCATAATATGCTCCCTCTGTCGGCTCTTACGACACCCATGGGATGATATGGGGTGGTGACATTTCGTATTCTTAATCCGTCACCACACGGAATAGGTCCTCCTATTGACTCACAATGCCATTGTGACGCCCACAAGGAGAGGGCCGTGTCTTGCAGTATACTTCGCCTGTGTGTTGATAGCCATTATTTACGAAATGAGTGTCGAAAACGACTTCGGTCATTATGGGCGCAACTGTTTATCACTTATGAATTATTGGTGATTTGGACTCTAATTGCGGCCCTTATATGAATGAATGACTTGGTGTTTTTATTTAAATAAGCGTTTACAATCAGTTTTATTGCTTTGTTTACAAAACATTACAAAGCATTTTCGGTAAATAAGTACATCAAAAAGTATTCGTAGAATAAACAATCGTTTAAATTATGAAAAAGTACCTATGTTTCCAAACAACAAAAATGTTATACCATTGTCATCTGGCTCTGCCTGTTTGGATGTCAGCTATCGCGACGAAATATAATATTTTTAATATTTGGTTGCAATACAGCACTGTTTTGCAAAAATCTATCCAGTAATTTATTCATGAAAGCGTAACAAACAACCAACAATCCTGGGAAATACATCCAGAAACGTTCAGGTTCCTAATATTTGTAGAACAGATTATAAATATTGTACTAGTGGTAATAAAATGATAAAAAAGTAAATTGTATTTCCCATTCAGGAATCTTGTTAATTCATACAGTTCTGACTAAACAAAACTATGGCTGTAAGGTTAAATACCACTTTGAAAAGACACACTTAGAAAAGTTTAAGGGAGCCCTTTAATCAGCAATGGGACAGCATAAGCTAAGAAAAACAATTGCACGCAATAGATATTACACCTAAGTTCTAATCTGCCCTAAACACATCAATCATCATCAGCCTTTAACAGTCCACTGCTGGACTAGGCCTCTCCTTTGAAAGGAGGAATTGGCCTACTATACCACGCTGGCCAAACGGGTTGGTACAGGGTTTGTATCAAGTTTTCCTTCTCGTACAGTGCTGTTCTCTGCATAGTATGGTCGCTCTGTCGGCTCTTACGACACCCATGGGATGATATGGGGTGGTGACATTCCGTATTCTTAATCCGTCACCACACGAAAAAACAGCCCTAAAAACAAGTCAAACCATAAACTAGACAATACAAACCAAAAACAAACAACGTTAGAAATCTAAAATAACCAGTCACTGTATGACAAATCCTTCATCATCGCCCGCCATAATTGACGTGAGCAGTGTTGTTATGAAATATAACAAACGCACTGATGTCACTAGTTATGTCAACTATTGTTTAGTACGAAAACAGGATTGGACAGTAATCTATTTTGGTGGAGTGTGCTTGTATATTTTTGTGGCGGACATCGTGTAAATTCACCTATACATCGTGTTGTGGTAGCGAGATATAGAAATTTTGTAGCGTGAAATAACAGAACATACATACATAGACTCACGCCTGTTTCCCCAAAGGGGTAGGCAGAGGCATATTAAACGCCCACTTTTCGCCAGTGTTTTGATCCCACGTAATAGGTGGCGAGCCTATTGCCGCTTATCGGGATATTTTGTTTGCCAGAGCCTCGTCCGTTGATCGGCAGGTGCACCACTTGCAGGTGAGGTTGGCTTGGGACCCTAAGTTCTTGGTGGGAACCCTATGCACCCTATTTTCTATACAACATACATAGACTCACGCCTGTTTCCCGGGGGGGTAGGCAGAGACTACGGAACGCCTATTGAAACGATCCTGACATATCTCTCTTGCTTCATTCACTCCCATCAGATTCCTCATGCATGCTCTTCTGTTCAGGGTACTTCTAACCTGTCCTGTTTTTAGGATGTCTCCAATTTGGTCTGAGAACGTCCGCCTAGGTCTTCCCCTTCGCCCTTTTTTTATACAAATATTTTCATTAAATATACAAATACAATGATAACCTGCAGAAAATATGTTCCCCACTTGATTTTTCTTTAGTAACGCCTCTTCTGCTGTCCGAATTAATCCTGTGTCACAGGGGACACAGAAGACACAGGATTAATAGATAAATGATCAAATATAACATTAATAATTCATAAACTATTTTCTCATTTGTGTCTTTTTTAAAAGACAACTTCCGCCCTAGGAGTAATCGTTCGTCACAGGTTTTTTGGTAATAAATATTCTATATGTTGGGTGCATATGGTTCCCACCACCAAGCCAACCTCACCTGCAAGTGGTGCACCTGCCGATCAACGGACGAGGCTCTGGCTAGCAAAATATCCCGATAAGCGGCAATAGGCTCGCCACCTATTACGTGGGATCAAAACACTGGCGAAAAGTGGGCGTTTAATATGCCTCTGCCTACCCCTTCGGGGAAACAGGCGTGAGTCTATGTATGTATGTAAATATTCAATCAAAGGACACAATGTACATCTTAAACTTTTTTCTGTGAATCAATATTAGCAAATTACACGTATATTCATAACAAATAAATACATCTTTGAATTAATCTTTATAAACCTTTTGGTGGCTGAATACGTAGATTACTAATATAATTTATTGGAATAAATACATGGTATAAGATACCATACCTGAGCATAATCCGAACTTTATTCAAGAAAAAAGGAAAACATATTTTGAAGACTTTTCCTGAATCTGGTTTGCTATAATAATAAAAACGTTATTGAAATACTTTTTTGATGTATTAGGATATATTTATTATTGACGGTAACAAAATTCAATGAATTTCCTATTTTAACCAAACAATTTTCCGATATGAGGAGTTTGGAAAATATACATGATATTGATCAAGATCAAACAAAATAAATGTGAATTTCGCTTCTATAATATTGATATGAAATTTATTTTATTACAGATAGTTATTTCCGACACAAAGCCATAGTACACGTGTTTGCGACTACAGCAAATCCTTCATCTACGTCTGCGGCTCCATCTGCGTAGGTCTTTTTGCCTTAAACCTTTATTTATTTATTTATAGACTCACGCCTGTATCCCCGAAGGGGTAGGGGACTGCACGTTTGGCGTAGTGGCTTAAGCGGTCGCCTCGCCGCTTGACATTGCGCTGAGTGTTGTGGGTTCGATCCCCACACGAGACCACACTTTGTCTTATTCATAATTTGTTGTTTCGAGTCTGGGTGTTCATTGTGTCCGTTAGTTGTATGTTGGTAAAGGCCCCCGCGACACAGGATTTATTCCCAGTGCGGGAGCTGTTAAAAAAAAAATGTTTTAAATATTCACACGAATGTATGTTATTTACGTTATAGAGTAATTCCCGCGGCGAATCTCGTGTTGTGTCTCACGCATTGCTAAAGTTTATTAATAAACTGTAATATGCTACTCTCCTCAGAGTGAGAACCACTTAGAAGTGCGTCAGATGCTAGCGATTATGTATTACTAGAGGACGCCAGCAGCTACGCCTGCATTTTTTTTAAATTTTCCCGTTTTGGCTGATCCCGTCGGAATTTCGGGAAATCCCTTCTTAGTGCACCCCTACGGTCCCCAAGGAACATATGTACATGCCAAATTTTAGCTACCTGCGCCCAATAGTTTCGGCTGTAGCGTGTCTGTCAGTCAGTCAGTAACGCAAGGATTTTGTATATTAAGATTAGTAAGCCTAAGCCGCTGGAACTATAAACCTAAGAATCTTTCTGGTCTGTTTGATTCTATGTATAAGATGTACGGCTTTGCAAAAAAATATATGTATGCTTATCCATTGCCTATCACAATACAAGTTCTGCCAGGCCTCCGTCACTGGCTCAAATTCGCGCGATAAATACCTACCATTTCGTGTATCCATATGGATACAAACGACAGAGGGCCGCCGCACGCCCGGCAGCGTGTACGCACGGCACGTTTCCCGCGCTTTCTTCTAGTAATACCGAAACCACGAAGTTATTGCGCAGTGGATGGGTGTTAAACGCACAAAACAAACGAAAACTTGTTGTTTTTTCATTGCCGAAGGAAAAACGATGATTTATATCGTAAGTTATGAATTATGATATAAGATTTGATATAAGTGGGTACTTATAAAAATTTTCGTTTACAAATTGACACCGTTTATTTTATTTAGAGCAAAGTTAAGAAAGGAAATACTAGGAATGTAAATGTTCGTTAATTGATACGTTTAGGTTATTCTTATTACTAGAAATAAATATTAATGTTGTTTTTATTAAGTAAAATCTACTTAATGTCAGAATCTTATGTACGTATTTACTGTATTGTCTGGTATTGTGTCCAATAAACGGAAATAGGCAATAGGCCCCTACTACGTACGATTATTATACTTTTTTTATATAACATTTTGCATACTTATTGGTAATTTTATTAAATATGTTAACAATATATATTTACTGATTCGTGTATACATAGGTAAGTATTAAGCAAATAAAAATATGGTTATTTCGCAACATTCGTTTTATACTACCAAAATCATCATAAAGGCCTTGCCACACGACACGATTATACGTCCAACTTGACTAAATCACTTGATGAAATCGTGACGTGTAGACGCCAGTCGTCCAACTCAAGTTCATCGGGTGGGCGGTACCACCAGATTTTAACCAATCGGGTAGACGGAATGCAAATCAGTGATTTGATTGTGTCGTGTAGACGAGCAAAGCCAATTCGATTGAAAATTTGATCAGTGGAAAAAAAACTAAAATTGTGCCGTGTGGCAAGGCCTTAAGAACAACCCCAGCGCCTTTGTTCGATGACGCGCTTGTACGTACAGTCACACAATCTGCAACTCTTTGCGTGAGTACTTTGGGTACATTTCTCTTCACTGCGAACAACGGCTATTATTATTAAGATTCTGTAGGTGATTATAGCGTAGGTATTTTCGATTTTGTATGGGAGTGATGTATCTGTTACGAAGTAACTATTTAGTAATCTGTGGTTCTGCTTAGTTTGGGACTAGATGATATTGTCTAAAGTAGTATGTGGTGGAATATCATTACCCGCACCTTAGCATTATCTCGGTTGCATGCAGTAAAACAATATATAGACTCACGCCTGTATCCCTGAAGGGGTAGGCAGAGATGTAAATATTACACCCACATTTCACCATGAATTTCTAGGTCCCACGGAATAGGGGGCGAGCCTATTGCCGTTACCGGGCACATCACTAGATGCTGCAATGCTTCTACTGAGAATTTGGGAAACCTAGTAACACTTTTCCCGACCCGGGAATCGAACCCGGGACCTCCGATCAGCAGTCGTATACGCTATCCACTGGATCACGGAGGCAGTCTCACAAATATAAAACAATTAAACACAGTTAAATACACACATAACTTCGAAAAGTCAAATGCACGCCATGGATTCGAACCCAATACCCTCTGTATGGCAGTCTGTTGGTATCTCCAGTAGGCTATCGCTGCCTCATCAAATAAATTACAAATCATAATAAAATCGCCATTACCTAGAAATAATGCTACTATGTTTTAATTATATATGCTTACATCAATAAATTATACTGATGACTAATGATTTCGGTGTTTGATTCATACAGTGCTTTATTAATTTATAACGGCACTGGTAATTAATAAGCCATAGTAAATCATTTAATAATTAGTTGCAATATATTATTATACACCTACAAAAGCATAAATAACGTGTCTATTCATTACCTATTATTGGTTGTTTATACATTTTGTTTTAATTTACATGACATAATTGTCTTACTTATTTAATTATTGCTAGCCCCGTGCCTCGGAGAGCACGTTAAGCCGTCGGTCCCGGTTGTCATGAAGATCTTTGACAGTCGTTATAGGGCGTCAGTACCTTCTAAACAAACTGACACTAGTCTAAACCATGGAATATGGCTATCCCTTCGGGTTGCGGAGGTCAGACAGGCAGTCGCTCCGTTGAAAAGCTAATATTCAGCCAAATCCGGTTAGACTAGTAAGCGGACACCAGATTGAAACTGGGATAACGCTAGGAGGATACTATAGTTGTCTTACTTTTCTCATTGGGCAGTCAAGTGGACTGTATATTTTCTAACCTAACAAATATTCTTCTGGTTAACAATACTATGGCTGTAGGGTTAGCGTAGTGGTTCAAGCGGTTGCCTTGCCGCTTAACACTGCACCGAGTGTTGTGGGTTCGATTCCCACACGAGACATCACTTTGTGTGATTTACAAATTGTTGTTACGAGTCTGGGTGTTAGTTGTATGTTCGTAAAACCCCCGTGATATAAGATTTAGGCCTAGTGCGGGGCTGTCTTTAAAAAAATAACAATACGCAGCAAAATGCATCTTGATGAAGAGACGATCGATCAAGTAAAACAAAAAAAAAGGAGAAAACCTCGTCTGGCCAGCGTGTTGTAGTAGGCCTAATAGAATCTTCCAATGAGGGTGTTTGATATTTCTTCTACCACCAGACGGCGCTTAGTATGCGTCAGGTCCAAACTGACGTCAGACATGAACAGACGCGTACACACACATAATGCAAACAAACACAGATGTACGCAAATATAGGGGCTTTGACAGTTTTGACAGGTTTCTGGACCCGATGCCTCAGTGCTGCCGCATAGTAAGCTTCATTTCAGAAGACCCTCATTGGGTCGCAATGTAACTTTGACGCAAATTAAGATAGATTTATATCCAGCAGTGGAATGTGAAAGACTCTATCAGGAACTATAATTACAATTATTTACTTCCTTAGGCCAAATCAATTGATAAATCACATACGTATTTCAAAACATCCCCAATATTCTCACGAGTAGCGCAGTGTATATACATATAAATGTGATGAGAAATATGCAATTTAAATCTTTGTATTAATTCATCACTTCTTGGGCCCAATTCTCCTAAATAAATATAGTTTCGATATCATGTCATTGTCATACTTACGTCACAAAAAGCGAATTCATCCAAATTATCTGATAATTGAACGAAGTTGTAACGAGACCGTAAATTGAAACAAGTGTCAAAATATGTGTTAACGACAAACTGTTTGGTTAAAATTATACGATAATGACATTAGGTTATCAGAATATCGCTTCTGAGTCTATTCAAAATATAATATCAATGTCATATGAACATAGGAGAATTGGCCCCCTGATTTCAAATCAAATCAACATGCACAAGGATAGTAAGTAGATATTTTCTATTACATTTATGGTTTAGCAAACAATCATATGGCGCGACTTTAGCGGTCGCATTTAGAGCTTAGCCGAGTGTTGTGGGTTCGATCCCTACACAAGGCAAGTTTGTGACGTCCACAAATTCTAGTTTTGAATCTGGGTGTACTTTCTGCCTGTCCATTGCTTGAATTTTTGTAAAGTTACTGGCAACACAGGGTTTATTTCTAACTAGCTGTTTTCCGCGGTTTCACCCGCATCCTGAGAGAACTACTTCGCGTACCCGGTTAATTTATAGCCTAAGTTACTCCTTGGTACATCAGCTATCCGCCAGTGAAGGTCCCGTCAAAATCGGTCCGTTCCAGAGATAAGCGAGAACAAACAGACAGACAGACAGACAAAAATTGTAAAAAATGTCATTTCGGTATATGTACTGTGTAAACATACATATGCATTTATTAAAAAGCGGTTATTTTAATATTACAAACAGACACTCCAATTTTATTTATGTTTATAGATGCGGTATTTCTTTTTAAGAAAGTAATAAGAAAAATGTAGCGTTATGTATAAATGTTGATTTCTAGTTTCCTACGTAGTGTCCTGCTTTGCTAATATTTATGTTATGGCTTTCAATCATGTAAATGTTTATAAAGAAAGCAGGCACACTTTACGCCATGCCTACGATTACAATGTGAACACAGTAGTGATTACAATAGATCGTATTGAGCACGGAAAAATGGGAGATGACAAGAATATACTAAGACCACACTTAAACCGTTAGTCCGTGTAGTGATGGATTAAGAATACGGAATGTCACCACCCCATATCATCCCATGGGTGTCGTAAGAGCCGACAGAGGGAGCATAGTATGCATAGAACAGCACTGTAAGAGAAGGAAAACTTGCTACAAACCCTATACCAACCCGTGCCAGCGTGGTATAGTAGGCTAATTCCTACTTTCAAAGGAGAGGCCTAGTCCAGCAGTGGACTGGTAAAGGCTGATGATGATGATGACACATAAACAAATATTTTTAATGATATGGGGACCTAGCCTTTAGCGATTATATCATAAGTAACTTAATACAAGCCTTTGATAAAAATGGACCCTATTGAGCTAAAACATAAAAGAAAAAAAGATTCATAGAAGAACTTAAAAGACAGAATTCCAGAGAAGAGGACACTTAACAAGTTATCTCCAAAAGAGAAAATGATTACACGATCTTTCAAGAAATAGAATAGAATAGAATGGAATATTCTCTAGTGTACACCATAAACATTTTATGACATTCTTGTTACAAAATTTACATGAATGATAATGACAATTACAATAATGAAATGCTTAAGTTCTTTTCATTCATATTTATCAGTACCTTTAGGATGGCCTTTAGGATTAATTAGAGTGACAGAGTTTAGGTCGTTTTTTATTCTATAAATGAATCCTAGCTAGATTGAGATATCGCCCTTGAAACCCCAAGCATTCTAAATTTCAAGAAAATCGTTAGGTTTAATTCAGAGATTCATATAAGGTATTTGAAATTAAGCAAGTGGATTCGTTTAAAGGTATTAGATAAATCAGTAGTTACCATACCTTTGCCAGCAGTGATTCCAGCGACAGCACACACTATAGCTATCAACACAACACACACTCGGAACATTTTCGTTGTACAGTGACCAGCCGCTCGCCGGACGCGCAATGTGATATGCGACAATGGATCCTGTGTTATGATTTGGAGACGTCCGTCACGAGTTGCGTGTCTCAAAGTTTGCGTGAATTTTTCTAGGCTTTGGTATAGTCACGTTTGCGTTATGACTATTGAATAATTGCAAACGCTCATTGGCTTTGATATCTATACTGATAGATGTGAAAGTGTATTTGTTTGTACATACATAGACTCACGACTGTTTCCCGGAGGGGTAGGCAGAGACTACGGAACGCCATTTGCAACGATCCTGACATATCTTTCTTGCTTCATTCACTCCCATCAGATTCCTCATGCATGCTCTTCTGTTCAGGGTACTTCTAAGTTCTAACCTGTCTTGTTTTTAGGATGTCTCCGATCTGGTGAGAGAACGTCCGCCTAGGTCTTCTCCTTCGTCCTGTCCCATTCACACGTGCCTTATATAGGGTGTCACAAGACCCATCACCAAACCGATGTCTACTCGTTGTGGACATCATGCCAAGTCATACTAACCAAAAATAATACCTGGGAAAAGATTTTTTTTAAGTTTTCACATTTTATAAACCTCAATTAAAAACGCGCGCGTGCAATCCCCGAAATACCTACTTATCCGTGGGGTCATAGGGCATCTAAAGAACATATTAGCAGGGTAAATGCATCGATTTTGTACCTGATTAGAAAAATTTCCATACTAACTTTGAGCCCCATTATCTCCTGAACCAGTAATTTCCCAATCTGTCAATATAATTTTGGGCTAGGAACTTGACTTAAAAAAAAAACATGTTTCTACTAGAAAAAGATTTCACTTAGGGTTGTAAATGCCTAAGTAAATTTTGCTTAGCCTACGGCAGAAAATAGTACTACAATATAAGTCCAATTACCATAATTGAGGACCTAAACCTCTTTGTAAACTTATCCAAATAGAACATCAATTCTACAATTCCGTCGAATCAAAAGAAAAATACCTTTATGAAATACTCTTCTATAAAAAATATAACACCGTTGTAATTCTACGGCAAATGATGTCATAATATATATGTAGTTCAATAATACGGGGTACCTCTAGTACCGATCTTAGGTCCGGCAAGTTTCTAACAAAGGGAAACTACAAAGGCATTGATACTGAGTCGAGCTTTGTGCAACTTGTTCCGTCCTCTCGGATATTTTTATTGGATTAGAGATTTCATAGTATAATGGTTGTTATTACTCGTATTTTGTACTGGCTTTGAGGTGCTTTGTAATGTTTCATGGTGGAGTTTTAGTTGGGTTTGGTGGAATTTGTTTGGCTTTTTTAGAATTGTGTCATGACTTATAGTATTGGTATGACTACATTTAAATAATGAACATATGATTAGATTGTTATTATTAATACTTTTGATGAGGTATGAACAAAAATTTCTTGTGTCTATTTCTTGTTTAGAATCAACCTTGAAACGATACAGTCAGATTCTTTTTTCATTAACGTTCTTTTTTCATCACCGTCATGATACAAGTTGCTTTAGAATCCCGAAGTCGCTTACTAGTGCAACTAAATTTAACAGAATATTGATATTTCATAACCTAAACCCAATCATTATATAATCAACGAGACAGCTTAAAGATTCAAGATGCACAGGAAATTAAAAGTAAATCTGCAAAAATATAAATAAAAATATAGACAGAAACACTTTGAGAACCGCAGCGGTTTAGAGTTTTGCGAACGTGCCACTTTTAAGGCGACACTTATCGCGCTCATCATCACAATAGGCGAACGCTGTGTATTCATTCAATCGATAACATGCGATGAAAATGAGATAATGATAATAATTCTCGGTAGATACATGATATCAGCAGAGGAATTATTTTATTATATTTTAATGAGGTTAGGTCAAGAAACAGATGGCTGTATTCTGAGGATGGATATGAAAAAGAAAGGGGCCGATCTTCTTCTTCTTGATCGTTTCCTCATGACTGAGGGACGTGATTATGATGTCTCGCCACCATTGTCCTCCAGGCCACCCGATCCTGAGCCAGCTGGACGGCTGACTGCAGGGTGGTCCCGATTTTGATGCAGTTTATGAGTCCGTCAGTGTAGTACTACAATATAAATCCAACTAACATAATTGAGGTCCTAAACCTCTTTGTAAACTTATCCAAACACGACAGGAATTCTACAATTCCGTCGAATCAAAAGAAAAATACCTTTATGAAATACTCTTCTATAAAAAATATTACACCGTAGTATTACACTAGACTGCAGGGTGGTCCCGGCGGCTTCTTGAGTCGTATCCGTCCATCTCGTCGGCGAATGTCCTCTGCTTCTTTTCCCTTCCACCGCGCCAGTAATTAGGAGTCTTTCGAGACAATCTGGGTCTCTCCTGACGGTGTGTCCGAAAAACTTAAGGGCTCTCTCCCGGCATATGGTAGACCAGGACTTACGGGGCATACGGGGACCGATCACAGACATGTATAAAAGTGACGAGGGCAAGGGGGTGATGATTTTTAATGTTTGGTGGCCGACACGTATCGCAAAATGTAAATGCGTATTCAGCAAAAATTACTTTTGTGTGTAAACAGAAAATCTTGCAAATAAATCAACAATTGTAAATGGATATTTATTTCGCGAACACGCATTTTTGTTTCGTGTGCCGAGCAACCTTGGCACATTATTAATGAGGGCCTGAGTAGCAGTTATGGCTTAGTTGTGAGACCAACAGAATGCTACGCAGAGAGTCTCGAGTTCTCACTCACAGCACACTCCAGTGACGTTTCGAAGTTAGATATGTGTGAATGAAACTGCGGATTATGAATTTCTAAACGGTGAAGGTTATGTTTACGGTTATGTTTATCTAGGCCAATGTGTGTGGCAAGTCCGTGTGGTGACGGATTAAGAATACGGAATGTCACCACCCCATATCATCCCATGGGTGTCGTAAGAGCCGACACAGGGAGCATATTAAGCAGAGAACAGCACTGTAAGAGAAGGGAAACTTGATACAAACCCTATACCAACCCGTTTGGCCAATGTGGTATACCTAGCAGGCCAATTCCTCCTTTCAAAGGAGAGGCTTAGTCCAGCAGTAGACTGTTGAAGACTGATGATGATGAGGCCAAAGTGGTGGATATGCTCTAACCCAGAGGGGTTAGACCCTAGTTAGACATAATTAGACCCAGCAGTAGGACAGATTATAAACAAGTTTGATGATGATGAGTCAGTAATTAAAGCATTGCATCTTTTGTGTGTCTCGGTGTAACCGAACCTGGTGCGCGTCTCTCAATATTTAATTCATTACAAACAAAACATTTGTAAGGCCATTGAAGTCGTCAAAATATCTTGTCGATTATTATTTAAGTTACGATTTACTTTCCTTACTAGTAACCGTGGCACCTAAATCGATGGCATTTGTTCTTTGTCACAAGAAATAAGTTCGATGTGTGATGTCTGTTTTACAAAGACATAATAATATACTAATATACTAGCGTACCCCAGGCTGAAACTGGGATAACGCTAGGAGGATGATGAATAATATATAATATAAATACTTATACAGAGGGTTAGACTATACCTACAGGTGATGTCCAAAACCATTAGTAGAAAGAAATCTGCAATGGTTTAGAATGTTAAGTGTTTATATTGACTGAATTGATGGCGTAGGGGCTTAAATGGTTGCCTGGTCGCTTAGCACACACTTTGAGAGTTCTATCGTTTGATAACATTGTTTTTGTGATCTGATGATTATAAATGTTTAATAAGTCTTTGCGACACAGAATTATTAACTAGTTCGAGAGCGGGCTGTAAAATCGTAAGAATATTAATATGTATGTATTTTTTACCATTAGGGAACGCCACATCCCCTCGGCATCCTAGACAAATCCATAAACAAGACGCCACCATAGACAAGTATAATTGTTCGAAAATTTATTCTCTTATAATTGGACCTTTTACCATCTTCGGCCATTTTAAAATAAAACAAAGATTGTACCACATTATTCAAAATTACACGGTGCCGAGTCTTTTGCGGCGTTAATTTGGTATGAGCTCAATTTATTTTTTAACGCGTAGGGCGCCCTGTTGGGACCCCATGCTGGTTGTGTAAAGGAGTTGGCAGGTTAGGGTTCCACTGGCTAATGGGAAAAACGATGGTGTATGTAACTATGGTATTGTGAATACCTGTGTAGAGAATTAGATACTGTGTCGAAAAAATATGTTTTGCGCAAAAATATTGTTAAACGACTAACGGTTTTTTCTTCGATACTTAATTTTTTTGTGTTGCCAAAATTTCTACGCGATTAAAAATTATTATCTAAGTGAACATTCTTTCGTGGTTTGTTTCTTAAATAAAATTATTACAGTAAAATATTTAAGACATTCGCGATTTTTACTCATCATAAAAGTATATTTTAACTGTCAAAACGTATAGAAACAATTTAAAACGATTTATATAAAATTGCCAAAAAATATTGTGCCCGGTAGATGGCAATAGGCTCGCCCCCTATTACATTGGGACCGAAACATATCTGGCGAAGTGTGGGTGTGTAATACACCTCTGCCTACCCCTTCGGGGATAAAAGGCGTGAAGATATGTAAGATATGCATAGAAATCAATCTGTATAGCTCTAGTTCTATGTTCAACTCTTCCATAGCAATTGCCTTAATCGTGTTTAACTTAATACACTTATCCAGCCTGCCTCGTTGGTCTCGCGGCATAAATGTGCGCGTGGGATTGGGAGGTCTCCGGTTCGATTCTCGGGTCGGGCAAGTTGTTATTGGGTTTTCCGTTAGGAAATTGTCAGTAGCAGTACGGAGTCTGGTAATGTGCCCGGTACGGCAATAGTTAAAAGTTCATGGCGAAATGTGGGTGTAATATTACACCTCATGCCTACCTCTTCGGGGATACAGGCGTGAGTCTATAAAAAAAATCTTATCAAGCCCCATTAATCGCACTTTACACATGATTAGGTAATACCCATGCAAAGTATAACTACGGTAGGTATATATGGAACCCACCATCAAAATTCGTTTCACACATTCCCCTTTCGTATTGTTTTGATGTCCCGAGCGAGGATATAATGTTCTTTACACTTAATACGTGTCGTGAGTTCAAACAGGTCACCCTTATACACCCTCCATTCTAAAATGTACCTTATCACATAGTCTACAAAGTCGTTATTTAAGTGTAAGGAAGTTAATTACGATTTCAATTTTACAATAATTCAAAGCGACTGTCGAAAGGGTTTACTTCACTTGGGACCGAGGATTTAAGACAGTCTGATAGGAAAGTAGGTATTTCAAGGTATTATTGCTAATATTTCTATTTAATTTTTGCTTAGTATTGCCGTGATATAATTTATTTTTCTGGACTAGGTATATGGTTGAATTCCAATATACTAATTTTTTATAAGAGATAATGTGACAACTATACTAAATTTTGTTAAGTCATTCACTACAAAATCGGTAGGAAACTCTTATTACTAGCAAACACGATGTTAAAATATTTTTATAAAGTATAGTTTGAAAACCGATAGCCTAGTGAAGATACCGACAGACTGCTACGCAGAGGGTCCGGGTTCGAATCCACGGCGCGCACCGATGACTTTTCGGAGCTATGTGCGTATTAAATTGTTAATTATCGCAAACATCGTTAGGAAACCTGCATGTTTGAGAGTTCGCCAGCCCGCACTTGGCCAGCGTAGTGGACTATGGCCTTACACTTCTCATTCTCGCAGTGGGACAGTATAAAGGGCTGATCATGATGAGTTTGAAACAGAAACGCATCACTTGCAACGACTTTTTCACGTCTCACTCATCCCATTAAATATTTGTCACCAACTTATGTATATTATAGTGCACATTAGTAGTACCAATAAACACATTTACCCAGTGGTATATTCTGAACTCGTGCAGCCGAGTTGAATAGCCTAGATTTGAGCTCATAATTCACTATATTTATAATGCTAATCCTTACTAATATGTTTTTTTGCCTACAAAAGTCCTAAAAGAAAATACAATTATGGTTAGGTATAGTTAGACAACCATATTCTGCTGCATTTTTTAATAAAACGTTTCTGACTATTTTGCTACCAAAAAAACCAACTACATATATGTAAAACTCAAGTTTCAAACTCAGTTTATTTCAATCTGCTTTAAAATAACTGTAAAAGCCGCGAAATCAACGTGGCGTTTATATTTTATTCACGAATATACTCAAATAATATTCTCTAATAAATTATTGCTTTCATATTCGTAACGAAATTATATCTAAACCGACTATCGCGTAAAATATTCATGCGCACTGCATTAATCGTGTTTGCTGACTGTACCAAAAGCTCACGTACGCGATAATTATCGAACGTGTGTCTATGTGTGTGTGCGTAGGTATATGTTTGTTATAGGAGAGTACGGTAAGCAAAATACGCCATAATTCCTTCTTAAACATAATATCTTCTTCTTTCTTTCTTTAAAAAGACAACTCCCACACTAGGAATAAATCCTGTATTGAGGGGGACTTTACAAACATACAACCAACGGACGCAATCAACACCCAGACTCGAGACAACAATTTATGGATCACACAAAGTGTTATCTCGAGTGGGAATCGAACCCACTACATTCGGCACAGTGTCAAGCGGCGAGGCGGCTGCTTAAACCACTACGCCAACCGTGCAGTCATTGTTTATTTTTATTGTACATAATTATTGCTAACCCTTTAAGTTACGAAGGTCAGACAGCAGTTTCACCTTGGATAATCTTTTTTTTTCTTTTTTAACCTCTTGAGTGTCTTTGAACACACTGATGTACAAATATTGCGAACTGGCTTACACTTTATGAACACCCATAGGTGCAAAAACATACTGTCTCAGTAAAACTTTACTTTCAAAGGCCAATCGGCTGCCGGAATACCCTTACAATTGTTTGTCCTTACTGACATAACATCGTAGAGCCTAAACTAATGTAATCATTAACATGAAAATTGGCCAATGGCTTACTTTTATAACATAAGCAATACTCGACGATTGACAGAGTACAGTTACTGGCAACCCAACCTAAGCTGGCAACTTGACGACAGACGAAAAATATAATTATTCACTCTATAATTTATTTGTTTAAGACTTTTCAGGTCACCTTTGTGTCAAAAGCATTATTTACCAATTAAACTTTGGCTGAGTCAGTAGTACAAATTATTTATAACATAAAAACATTCGTTTATTTTATGCTAAACTAAAAAATGAAGGTATAATTTATTTCTATAAACCACTTTGGTAATATAACTAAAATTGAGTATATGCGTGTAGACAGACTTCAATTCAGCATTTTTGTTATATGTATAGTTTGATAAACCAACACAAATGATTCAGCATTACGAAACCATTTTTCTATTCTCTACACACAACCAAAATATGGATTGTTCTATTCAAGTATACAGGTTGTTTTCTTACGTACTAAGTATTTCGCGGTCTTAAAATAAATTGCAGCTTAAATGTTTGCGGTACAGTAACAGAACGATTTCGTTATTTTTGGAAATATAATTTAGATTCTCGTGTTTTGAAATTCTTGCGAAATGATTATTTTTACAAATTATAAAAATTATACCAAAAACTTCTACTACTACTACAGAATGATTTCTTCTAAAATAAATTGCAGTTTAAACTTTGCGGTACTGTAACTGATGAAGAACTTAGATTCTCGTGTTTTGAAATTCTAGTAATTTCTTTTTTCAAAATGATGAAAATAACACCGAAAGCGTCTACAGTTCGGTTCTTATTATGACTTTACCCACCATGCACTACGCACAGACTGGCTTGCACTGAATTTTTAAACGACCATCATTTCTCGAACGACATCGAATCGAGTCGAGACGTTAGCCAAACTCATACTATCCTGATAAACCTCCTTTCAAAACAGCACAACTCTATTATTGCAATTTATTTTCCCCTTTAGCATCACTCTGTATAATGAAGCATTATTGATCTATCGCTAGCTGACGTGCCTATAGCCTTACAAATGACGTCAGTGTACTATTAACTTCTCATGTTGATTTTTATGGTAATTTTATGGGAGCGCTTTGAAGGGTGATCGGCTCCTACGAGTTTTATTTTGATATGGTCAGTAATAAGTTTACTGGTCGGTCTAGATTTAGGTTTCACGATGTTTTATATATTTGGCACATAATTACCCTATAGGTATATATTTTATGTTGTGGTAATGTACCAGCCAAGTCGACAAATATTTATTTGTTTTACGAGGTGGAGAATTCCTTCGGATCTCTGACTCTTGGGGAAATGAGAGCCTTAGTATGTGGTGTTACCACTAAAAACCACCTCGACTGCCGAACAAAGACGGGAGGAACACAGGGTACAGGAGCTGTCCAGTAAGTCGACAAATACCTAAAGGCCAAGCTAGCGACGACATAATATATTAAACTGTAATGATGCTTTACTTTAGGCCGGCAGCTAAGCCAATTTGTCCGAGTGGTGACGGATGATGACAACAAAGTGTCACTACTCCACATCATGTGGGTTGAAGCGATTAGGAAAATACACGACATCAAACCCTCTAACATTCTGTCTGGCTAGCATGATATTGTAAACCTAATCCTCCTAGCAGATATATAAGGCAAATGTGAAACGGACAGCACGAAGGGGAAACCAAGACGGACGTTGTCTGACCAGAACGCAGACATCCTTAAAACAGGAAAGGTTAGAAGTACCCTAAACAGAAGAGCATGCATGAGGAATTAGATGGCAGTGAATGAAGCAAGAGAGATATATCGGGATCGTTGCAAATGGCGTTCCGTGGTCTCTGCCTACCCTTCCGGGAAACAGGCGTGAGTCTATGTATGTATGTAATCCTTCTATTGAATCATAATGCTATTGTGACGCAAATTACGAGAGCCTTTTGTCCTGCAGTGTCAAATGTAAAGCCGCTTCAAAATGTGTCAATCGCATTATTTAGTACAATCAGAGGGAATCTGAGTGGTCAAAGTCCTTATCTAGTCCTTAGAACAACTGATATCATTACCAACAAATAGTAGTATTGATTAATAATCTGAGATTCACGTCAGGCGTTTGGACGTTTCAAGAAGAGCATACAATTTCACAGTCTCCTTGAGCTCGGGGTCCGCAAATTACCAGTTTTGCCACCTTTACAATAACTGATACATGAAAAAAATCACATCCATCTGATATTTTTATCTACCAATAAAGTGCAACTTATCAAAGAGTGTTGAAATAGGCTCATAATAAAGTATTTTACAAAATCGTATTATCAAGCGCCTGCAAACACCTACTTCGTCAGTGTGCTGAAAAATTTTCACACTGAAAAAATTATCAAAGGCTCTTATAACTAAGGCTTTAAGCCGGAAATTTGAGGTTGTGTGCGTTTCATATTCAGCGTAACCGAGGGAACGGGAAGCTAAAGTACCGACTTGCTGAAACAAGGCTAAATATAATGAAACCGAGCTTTTCGATATCAGTTTTTTTGTAACGCAATTTAGGGGAAATCCATACTAGGTATTATTATAAAAGAGCTTGTATGTAAGTTCTGTGAGATTTTAGAGAAAATGCAGGATAGATCCTAACGAATATCGAAATCTTGGCAAAGGCCGGGGATATTATAGTCAAAGGCCCTCCTTAGAGCAATATGAGAATCTCAAAAGGCCAGTAAATAAAAATTCGCTCTTTCGACTGTAAAGTCAAATGGAAATGACGTTAAAAAATATGTGTCTAGTGATAGCTACAGCTAAATAATTGTCACTTTGTTTGAAACCATTATTATCGATGAGACTAAAATTGGAATTGGAACTAAATGAAACACAACAGTAAGAATCCTGCTACTTTACGTCGATTTCCTAGGAAATAATCTACTACCCAGGTCAAGCCGGCACATTCTTGCCATAACTGCTGCAGTCAACCACTCTGAAACGTTTCCATCGATTTTAATATCACGTCAAAACACATGTTCTGCGAAAATAAAAGTAAGACAATTTCATTTCCATTCAGAAACTAATAAATCCCAAATAGAATCTCAGATTACATACTTTACAAATGTTCATGCAAATATGGATTTTGCTATGGAACAATCTAGAACAAAAATGCTATAGACAAGACGTCATAACAATTTATCACAGTTAACGTTGCCGATCGGACTGAAACGATAACATGTCTAGGAGTCTATTCTTTTGACCTGGATAATCTTGTTTTCGTGTTTGAGTTCATATTTGAGGCTAAAAGCGCTATTACTTCTTGTCAGGTTATCGAAGAAATTAATATTGTTCTAGGTATTTCAAAAGATTGGTATTAGTTTTTGATGTATTTACAATCGTATATTTATCAACCTATATTTAAATAAATTATGTTATTTCTCCTCCCAAATTATTAGATGTGTATTAATACGCTTCTTCAATGAAAGACATATGCGCTTTTTAAGATTTTGCTAGATAAATATGAATGTTTTTCTGAAATCGTCATATTCATATTTAAAAATAATTACCGTGTAACTTTTTCGAATCAGCACATTTTTTTGATGTAGTAGGTATAAAAGAGTTTGGCAAAAGTTTATATCACGCAAAATGTCGTTTTCTGATGATATAAACGACTTATAATATAGTAACATCACCAACTCAAAAATCTGCTTGCAAAACACGCTACTAATGCACAAAAGATTGCTCGAAAATTGGAGCGAAATCAATTCAATTCTCATAAAAACTCCCATAAATATTCAGACTTAAACACAACCTAGGTCATCCACAAAACAATCTAAACCCAGTTGTTATTTCTCAAGAACATACGCATTCACCTTAGCGTGTTTCCCATACAATAATATGCGAACTACTATAGAACATTCTGATATTGCACATCGCCTTCGCAAACACATAAATCTTCACCGTTTTATCGCTTCGTGACTTTTGTTTGACAGTTTTTTTCCAATATATGATGTCGATAGGATTTGCCAATAAGTTCGTCGATTTGATAAAAAAGTTATCGTTGTTTTGTAATACGGTACATGTGTGTTTGGTGTTTATGGGTTCTTGTACGGTTCTTTGTCAGAAACTTTGAAGTTTAGTTGCTATTACTAGTATAATAAGAAAAAGCAAATGATTTGTATTGACTGAATCTTTCGTTAGGGCAATTTGTTATTTAGATGCAGAATTTGGATTGGTTTTGTCAGTAAAGTGGTGTGATTTGGAGGATTTTGCAAATCCGTAGCATTGCGACCATCAGATCAATAGGCGTCTTTCACAGTCAATGCCTTTGTTACCGCAATTTTCAAGTCAAAAATATCCAACTGGTTGCTCAAGCTAAGAAGAAATGATTGATTATTTTCCAAGTTACCATTTATTTATAATTAATTGTACATCAATAATAAAATTGAGAAAGTATTAATAGAAAATAAAGAACAAAGGTTGGATTTATAGTTTCTACCAGGCAACTATTGGATGGAGATATTATTGGTAGGAAAGAAGTGATAGTTTTAAGTGTAATTATATGGTTTAAATGATAATGTACTCTCTGTAAGAACCTGTATACCATGTTTCAGCAATTTTTTTTTTTTCCAAAGGCTTTCGGGGAAGACGGCGTAGCCATCTTGTCTGGCCTGTAGAGACTACGAAAAGCCTTTGATTCTATGAAACCTGGGCTGTTCTTGAGTCTCTGCAGCGCTGCCAACTGTGGAGGTGTTGACAGGTCGCTGTGAAGTGGCGACGATGACTGTTCAAAACCTTAACCACCAAACAAGACTTACCTGTTTACTTCGAGGTGTAAGACGAGCTTGGTTGTTTTTTCTTTTTTATTAAATTCTGCACAGGCTAAGCAATACTCATCACATCACCCAATAATCCAACCCCACCAAAAACCAAATCAAAATCTTTGCAACAAAACTCCTTGTCAAAATGTTTATAACTTTCCACGTTCCATCAACGAAAATACACGGAATAGTCGTGTGTAAAACACAGTGATTTGCTATACACGTCTAGAATGCTTCAGTTCGTGATTCGCGGATCAAATGTTGAATACACACGCAAACCTAACATTTGCTAGTAAACGGCCATAAGGCTATATCAACATTTGGTCTTTTGTTTTCTGTTGTATACGAGTATCTTAGATCTGCCAATGAAAAATGTTGTACATGTAAGTTGGCACGGATTTGGAAAGCATTTTGCTGATGAGAGCAACCTTTTTATTTCGATGACTTGTGAAAGAGATAGCACAATTATATTATTGTACCGCTGTTCCATTTTGGTGATGTCATCAGAAACGTTTGGCTAGATAAAGCTATGGATAAGGAAATGCAGATATACTTATGTCGAATTTACATCTTGCTCTTATGGCTACAACTATTTATATGGGCAACCAAATTACAGTAATTTATTTTATTCTGTTGGCGACGAGTTGGCTAACAGCCCATAGTAACTGCTGCTCATGAATTTGCAGTGGTGGCTATATACAACTAACGCCATCTATCGTGCAACGACGAAGAATTTAAACACTGGCGACATCTAGCGATCACCGATAGAACTACTGCGAATCTTGCTATTAAAAGTTCTTTTATTCGATTACTTTATATATCTACAAGTTCTCGGCTCTCACGGATGTATCTATTCGGACAACAGTTCACTAGGTACGCTCACCTAGCCTGGTCAAAGGATCCTCCTCATGTTGCAGAAACTCCGCCCTTTCTGCCCACCACATACTGCAACATGGTCAAGTTGTATTAATGACTCATTGCTTTCTTGTGTTATTGACATCTTAAAACCTATATTTTATGGATTCGGATCCGATACCCCCTTTTTTGTTGTTGTTTTTATGAGGGGAAACCTTCTAAAAGGCTGGCCGGTCTCCTCGGGAAGGCCGAGGTGTGTGTGATTTTTACCGCACTAAAACCGCCTTGGTGGCCATCTTCTACACAATAGAGAGAGGGTTCCCTGCATGGCTGTTGGTAACTCCACTCAAGCCTATCACTGCCTTTATAAAGGTCGTTTTTATTTAAACAGTCTAATACTTTAATACGCCCGCAAGAAATACATAAATAAACGGATTCGTATATTCAAATAAGCGTTATTTGTTTTGCCGACGGTACTAATAGTGTTAGTTTATCATTATTTATTTGTTTCGAGGATTTATATCTGTGATTTATAGTTGAGTTAGTATTAGCAACGGATAAACGTAAAGTAATAGTTATTGTCGTAAAATGGAAATTTATTTTTGTAATTTTGTTGCTACCTGCTTAGTTGGAAAATCGTTACTTCAAAGAAGACTATTGGTTAGTTTCAATTCTGTCTGATAACTCGCTGATGTATGGCTTAGTGGATAATTTTCCGTTAAGTTTATCTGCAAGATAAGTCCTATCCGGAGGTTATGGGCCAACTGGGCCTATTTTCTTTTTTCGGCCGGCTAGTACCTATATTATGTGTGTTAATATGATATATTTTATTCGCAAATTTTTGTAGCATGTCTCAGTTAATTTGTAGTTTATAAAGTCATCCAAAGTGTCCGTGTGGTGACGGATTAAGAATGCGCAATGTCGCCACCCCATATCATCCCATGATTGTCGTAAAATCCGACAGAGGGAGCATATTATGCAGAGAACAGCACTGTAAGAGAAGTAAAACTTGATACAAACCCTATACCAACCCGTTTGGCCAGCGTGGTATAGTAGGCCAATTCCTCCTTTCAAAGGAGAGGCCTAGTCCAGCAGTGGACTGTGAAAGGCTGATGATGAAAGTCATCCAAAGAGCAGGATTTATTCCTTGTTAAGGCATTATCTATATCTAAAAACTATATCACTCGAGCTTTGTAATATACTGCCATTTTTACCGAAATTACATACAAATACAATTAATACTGGATGAACATACGATATTTAATACATCAAAGTGAATACGATTTATTCATGAGGCGAATTTGCATTCATGTGACAAGTCATGTAATAAGTAAAGACAATATCAAATAAGATGAGAGCAGCGATAGCTGAGTGGAGAGACCGACGGACTGCCACGCTGAGGGTCTCGGGTTCGAATCCACGGCGCGCACCAATGACTTTTTGAAGGTATGTGCGTATTAAATTGTTAATTATTGCTTGCTGAACGGTGAAGGAAAACATCGTGAGGAAGCCTGCATGTCTGAGAGTTCTCCATAATGTTCTCGAAAGACATTTGATGTCTGCCAACCCGCATTGGGCCAGCGTGGTGGACTATGGCCTTACCCTTATCATAATGAGAAGAGGCCCGTGCCCAGCAGTGGGACAGTATAAAGGACTGATGATGAATGATGAAGATATCAAATAAGATGATTCAGCAACACAGTAAAATATATATATATAGTCTCACGCCTGTATCCCCGAAGGGGTAGGCAGAGGTGTAAATTTTACACCCACAGTAAAAGAGAACTCATTATAAAAGCATAAAGGTATGTTGGCCAGTGCTAGTTTAATAATATAGCGGCAGATTATAAAGATAATCTATACAGGATGTTCATATGCATTTGCAAAATATTTTCAGCGGTGAATATACTACTCACAAAGGCTTAAAAAAGTTTTTCGTAATCATGCATTTTAAAAATCAGCTCGGTGTATTGAACCCCTGCCGTCGCTCAGCTGATCACCGCGAGCTTGCGTTGCAGTTGCCTAATATACTTATTTTGTAAATACATGTAATACATATTATGCATAGTAACACCCAGAACAAGCAAACATCCATGTTTACGCACACAAATGTTTGACTTAAGCGGGAATCGAACCCGCAACTTTCGATGGGGCAGTTGGTTATACTCCCGTTACGCCATTGCATATCATCATTTTTTTTAACTACAAGCAATTTTTGTATTGCAAGGTGTACATGCAATTAATATAATACAATGTACGTTTTCTTTAGCAGATAGCTTTACGGTAGTAGAGCCTTGCTGATTTCAGCATGAATGGGCCGGCTCGACCGGGGAAGTACTACCCTCTCACAGAAAATCGACGTAAATTAACAGTACCTAAACTGTTGCGTTTCGTTCGGTGAGTGAGAGTACCGGAGGCCCTATCCCCTATTCCTTCTCCCTCATCCCACTCCTTATCCTATCCCTTTTCTCAACCCCAAGGGGCGGCAACACACTTGTGACTCCTGTGGTGTTGCTTGTATGGACACATATGGGCGGCGGTAATTGCTTAACATCAGGCAATCCGACTGCTCGTTTGCCGCCATTACTATAAAAAATAACATATCGGTAGTAAATATGGATAGCCAGCTTTAGAAAGACCTTGACAAAAAGTAATATATTTTTATTTAAATTATTCAGATTTTGAGATTACTGCGTCTCAGCTGATGTATAGTGAATGGTAAATTGAAGAAAGAAATTGTAGTAAATAAAATTTTGTTCTGAATGTAACCGACGAGTCACATAAATATGTTTAACTAGATGAGCCCGCGGTTACAACCGCGTTATTTAAGGCTACTCCAGCTCCAGTGGCTCATAGCGTGATGTTATATAGCCTATAGCCTTCCTCAATAAATGGGCTATCTAAAACTGAACAAAAAGGGCAGATGAGCCCGTGGTTACACCCGCCTTATTTAAGGCTACTGCTCCGCTCCCGTGGCTCATAGCGTGATATTGTATTATAGCCTATAGCCTTTCTCAATAAATGGGCTATCTAATACTGAAATTTTTTTTGAAATCGGTGTAGTAGTTCCTGAGATTAGCGCGTTCAACCAAACAAACAAATTCTTCAGCTTTATATATTAGTATAAGATTTCGAACCTAATGCCGACTAAGAAGCAGTAATGCTGAGGCAGCGATAGTCTACTGGATAAACTTCTTCTTTTCGTGTCGATGGCAACACTTTTCATACGGTTTTAGCCCAGTACTCGGCAACGCGTATCGCATTTGGCCTTGCTTGATACATGTCGTCAAGTGTGCACGAGTCTGGGCTTGGGGTGCACGTCAGCATATGGCTCATTGTCTGTGCTGATACGCCGCAGTCGCACTTATTTTCGCTTGGGTGGATATAACCCCACCTAGACAGATTATTTTTAGATCTGCCGACCTGGGTGCGCAGCCTATTAAGTGACTTCCAAGTTGGCCAAGGAAGTTTATATCCAGGAGGTAACTTTTCTGTCGGTGGAATGAAGGTGGGATGGAAAGTGGAGAGGCTAACGGATCCGGGATCAAAACCGCGGCGCGCACCACTGAATTTTTAAAGTTAAGTGAGAATTAGATAGCTTATTATAGACTGCCTCCGTGGTCCAGTGGATAGAGTATGCGACTGCTGATCGGAGGGCCCGGGTTCGATTCCTGGGTCGGGCAAAAGTGGGCTTTTCCGAATTCTCAGTAGCAGCACGGAGTCTGGTGATGTGCCCGTAGTGTTGCCCAAATGCAAGAACAAGACGAGACTTAGCCAGTCTTGGTCTTGGTCTTGCGCCAATACACCTGGTCTTGGTCTTGGTCTTGGTATTGCGCTCCCAGTCTTGGTCTTGGTCTTGGTCTTGCAGCAAGAGTCTTGCAAGTCTTGCAATTACCTATCAGTCTATTACTATTTATTAAAGTTTTTAAATCTTAGAAAAACGTATTAGAATTGGAATTATTATGACATCTACTACCTATCCTTACCATTTTATCCTAATCATAATACTGCTTGCGTGATCAGTATAATGTATTCATTTTCATTCTAAGCACTCTGAAACTTATTTATTCTTTGGAACACCTGTAGGTACTCTTAAAATTCGAAATTATTTTGCATGAGTCTACCTACGCCCTGTGGCGGCAATCAAATAGTGTCAAATGTTGTGATTTCGGTGCGGCGGCAACGATTGTTGTATATGATTTCAAAAGAAGCCGCCGGCGCATGTATCATAACCATGTACTTCCGAAAAGCGGCAAATTTCTTTGAGAAGTAAGTACAAAACCTTTGATGCCGCATTATCAAAGTGCCGATGGTTAAAACATAACTATGCATGCACTCAGTTTGATTTTAATGGATATTTTTTTATTCGCTATGTAGGTATGTTTATGGTACCTATTAGTCGTAATGCGCATAGGTCCAGTTTTTCATATTCTTTGATACAGTTTTTTGCGTCTCATAGAATTCCTAAGCGTACCTATACACCGAACTGTTACACCTAACTACTCCGTGAAATAGCGCTAAGTCCTAGCTGCAAGACGCAAGAGTCTTGCAGGCTTAGTCTTGTTCTTGCTCAAGTCTTGCACGATCAGTCTTGGTCTTGGTCTTGCTAAAAATACGCGGTCTTGTTCTTGGTCTTGGTCTTGCAAAAACGCAAGAACAAGACCAAGACTGCAAGACCAAGACTGAATTTGGGCAACACTAGTGCCCGGTAACGGCAATAGGCTCGCCCCTTATTACGAAGGACCTAAGAATTCATGGCGAAATGTGGGTGTAATACCTATTACGTATCTGCCTACCACTTCGGAGATACAGGCGTGAGTCTATAAAAAATTATAGCTTGTTAAGCGGTGAAGGAAAACAAAGTGAGAAACTTGCATATCTGAGAGTTTGTCAAAATGTTCTCGAAAGAGATAATTATGAAGCCTGCCGACCCGCACTCGGCCAGAGCTTTAAACTATGATCTCACCCGAGAAAACTTACAGTGAGGAGAGGGCCGTGACTAGCAGTTTTTTTATTTTATTTGTTTTAAAAAAGACAACTCCAGCACTAGGAATAAATCCTGTAAGGGACTTAACAAACATACAACCAACGGACACAATGAACACCCAGACTCAAAACAACAATTTATGGATCACACAAAGTGTTGTCTCGTGTGGGGATCGAACCCACAACACTCGGCACAGTGTCAAGCGGCCAGGCGGCCGCTTAAACCACGACGCCAACCGTGCAGTCGGCATACAGGGCTGACAATGATGCAACAATAAAAGAACTGCACAACAACATTTCCAGCCTTATTTTTGATAAAACCGTAACTGTAGTATACACTTCATTACCCAAACTAAAGCCTAACATTTAGCTGTATTACCGTCCGTTATGTTGGCAGCGACCTACTAACCTGACATTACAGCGATGTTTAAAATATTCAGCAGTTGGCAGCACTGGGATCTGATTTAATGTTGCCACTGTGTATATTTTAGATGTTGCGTTATGCTTGTAAATTATACCTGAACAGAGTACCCATGAATATGGTATCAAAATTGGTACGATAATCCTTTATAACCAAGTCCAAAATGGAGAACGTTCTCAAATATGTTGTATTTTTTTTCTTTATTTACTCAGAACTCTGTTGTCTATTTACTAATCAATTTATGTGGAAGGATAATAAAATTATAAGTACTTTCCGAAAACACCCATGCAATTTTAAAGTATGTAAATTTATTAGGTGGTGCATAGGGTTCCCACCAAGAACTTAGGGTCCCAAGCCAACCTCACCTGCAAGTGGTGCACCTGCCGATCAACGGACGAGGCTCTGGCAAACAAAATATCCCGATAAGCGGCAATAGGCTCGCCACCTATTACGTGGGATCAAAACACTGGCGAAAAGTGGGCGTTTAATATGCCTCTGCCTACCACTTCGGGGAAACAGGCGTGAGTCTATGTATGTATATTCCTTTTTCTTTACAGTGGTGTCCCAATTGCAACCCGGGGTCCGCTACTAGTCTATCTAGATTTGACTGAATATTAGCTTTTCTACAGAGCCGTCTGAACTCTGCAACACCCAAAGAGATACATCGGAAGGTTTAAACTAGTGTCAGTTGATACAGAGGTACTGATCCATAATCATAATCATTTATTGCTGAACATAGTTACATAATTTTATACATGGCAAGATGTTTTGTGAATGCGCAGTTCATTATTATCTACCACTATAGGCATGCAAAGATTTTAATAAAATTAAAATCACTTATTTCGTGCGAAAACAATGTAATAATTGATTTTACATAGAAAAATTGAATCATCTATTAATATTAGTATCATTTCATCATCATCATATCAGCCAAACGACGTCCACTGCTGGACATAGGCCTCCCCCAAGGTTCTCCACACAGACCGGTCTTGAGCCGCCCGCATCCAACCGCCTCCCGCGATCTTGACGAGATCGTCGGTCCACCTTGCGTTGGGCCTACCTCTGCTGCGTCGTCCGGTACGTGGCCGCCACTCCAGAACCTTTCTGCCCCAACGGCCATCGGTTCTTCGAGCTATGTGCCCTGCCCACTGCCACTTCAGCTTGGCTATCCGGAGAGCTATGTCGGCGACTTTGGTTCTACTGCGGATCTCCTCATTTCTGATTCGATCTCGCAGGGAAACTCCAAGTCTGAGTGACCTTGAGCCTTCTGATAAGGCCCATAGTGAGCGACCACGTCTCTGATCCGTAAGTCATCACTGGCAACACACACTGGTCAAAGACTTTCGTCTTGAGACACTGCTGGATATATTCGTTAATTGAGTAATTGTCTTATTTACTAATATGTTATTTACTTGTTTCTTTTTTATAATTTTTATATTGTTGCTTTCTAAAACACATGATGCTAGTCTATTTTGAGTGCCTTGCCTAAAAAGTCCCTATAATCATTTTTAAAGATCCTCTATAATGATTTTCAAAGATCATCATAACGGCCGGGATCGAAGGCCTAACGTGCTCTCCGAGGCACGGCGGCGCAAGCGATATTTAATAATCTAATAAGCTCATAACTTCGAAAAGGTGTCTTTGGCAGTCTGTTGATATCTACTCTTCAATATCGAAGTAACAATTTAAAGTATATTTTTTTGAAAATATACTTCATCATTATCAGCCCTTTAATATACTGTCCCACTGCTGGGCACGGGCCTCTTCTCACTATGAAAAGGGTAACGCCATAGTCCAACACGCTGGCCAAGTGCGGGTTGGCAGACTTCACATGTCTTTCGAGAACATTATGGAGAACTCTCAGATATGCAGGTTTCGTCACGATGTTCTCCTTCACCGATTAGCAAACGATAATTAACAATTTAATACGAATGTGGATTCGAACCCAGACCCAGACGCTCTGCATAGCAGTCTGTTGGTCTCTCCACTGAGTTATCGCTGGTTTATTCATTTATTTAATAATATCTTAAAATTCTTCTGATCCATTTGCATTTGAGAAGGCTGAATTGCTACTTTTCGTAAATGTTGGTAGCAACATGGAAACAGGTAATTACTTGTGATTGATATTATAGCCTCTCGGATTTACATCTAAAATTTCACATCCTTAAACTAAAAATGAACTCTGACATGACCTACACCAAACCTCACTTGTACTTTCAATTCTTCGCAATGAAATCTCAACTTTATGAACTCTCATAATGGTTGTAATTCGGCTGAATAAACACAGTAGTATTTCAGTAACTTAATGAGATGTTTAAACGCTTCTCGGGTAATTTAACGTTGCTTAAAAATTAAGTACCGCCCTAACCATTATTTATTCGGCTCCATATATACACGCTACTTTATTATATTTATACCTACGTACTCGTATCTTGGGTCTATCCCTATTTATTCGTGAGTGTGTGGCCAATCCTGGAAAGGACTATATAGATCGCATGAAGACCACTGAAATGGCCTGACAAGGAACGTCAGCGACGACTTATTTAACGTACCTTCCGAGGCACGGTGAGCTAGTAGTTTTGATGTAAATTCCACAACAAACGGTCATCCATACATATTGTACCGTCTGTAAATGTTGACGAATGTAAAGTTTTCTCAATAATTATTGCTAGCAAACGCTCAATTCAAAAGTCAGGAGGTAGATTCTTGAATGTTAACAGACACTGACACTCTAATTTGAAGGAACATTAGTTATCTATTATGCTATACTAGTTTAATTTGATACAATTATATTGACAGAATTTTGACACTTTATTTAATATATGATTTAGTCGCGCTAACATTCAAGTGTCAATTAATTTACAAAACTGCATTTTGAGCGTATTTAATTACGAGAATTGGCCTTAAAATCCTTCCCGAATTTAAGCTTATCACAGTGCCGAATATTTTAAACTGTTTAACACTATCTATATCTATGCGATTTTTGGTGGATACCAAAAAGCGCATTTTATTTTAACAATGCTTTAATTGTCTGTTTTCTGAGATATATGTGTCTTACAGCGGACGTTTTTACAAGCGATTTTAACGATATTTACGACCTGTTGTTACTTGTAATTTGTTGCCCCGTTACTGTTTCTTTGTTAAAAGGCTACATATCATTGCTGGCAGGTTCATAAGCTTACGTTAGACAATGGGGTTCTTATGGTTAATGGTGGGTAAGTACCTTAACTAGGTTAATTCATTATCATTACACATGCTGACTCTCATGTCACGGGTCCCGATTGAGTATACATACTCGTACATAGATACATAGACTCATGCCTGTTTCCCGGAGGGGTAGGCAGAGACTATGGACCGCCATCTGCAACGATCCTGACATATCCCTCTTGCTTCATTCACTCCCATCAGATTCCTCATGCATGCTCTTCTGTTCAGCGTACTTCTAACCTGTCCAGTTTTTAGGATGTCTCCAATATGGTCAGAGAACGTCCGCCTAGGTCTTCCCCTTCGGCCTGCCCCATTCACACTTGCCTTATAAATCTGCTTGCTCAGTCTTTCGTCATCTTATTTGTTTTAAAATTAAGGCAAAATATCTCTGATGAGTTCATCAGTTCAGCCGTGGTCATGGAAACCCCACCAATTTTAATGTGTTGGTTTTCACATATCTGTTTAGTTATGGAGCGGTGATTTTTTTGGTTTTTTTTTAAAGACTCACGCCTGTATTCCCGAAGGGGTAGGTAGAGGTGTAATATTACACCCACATTTCGCCATGAATTTTAGGTCCCACGTAATAGGAGGCGAGCCTATTGCCGTTACCGGGCACATCACTAGACTCCGAGCTGCTACTGAGAGTTCGGAAAAACCCAGTAACACATTTGCCCGACCCGGGAATCGAACCCGGGACCTCCAATCAGCAGTTGCATACGCTAACCGCCGGACCACGGTGGCAGTCTTTTTAGGGTGTTTCTCTAAATATGCATAATAATAATTACAAACATGTGTCTTGATCGGATTTTTGGTGGGTCTAAAATACTGCAAGAGCTTGAGTTTAAATTAAGATCGTTTGATGTTGCTATAAGGTCGTGTACTCCATGAAATTCAAGATATTTAGAGGGCAACGCGATGGGTTTAGTGGTTCAACCACCAAGCCCGGAAATTCTTAGAGCTGTATGTATGCAATACACGAGGTCTTATAAAAAAAAAGAAAATTAGTGATTGTCGCTTCGTAAAGTCATTATCATCAGCCCTTTATACTGTCCCACTGCTGGGCACGGGCCTCTTATCACTATGAGAAGGGTAAGGCCATAGTCTGCCACGCTGGCCAAGTGCGGGTTGGCAGACACGCTTCGTAAAGTAACTGATTGAAATATGTACCTTAAAGAAAAATAAAAAACCGATTCTAAAGAAACCCGTTACCTATTTCATTAAACCAATATAACAAATAACCCATCACGTATCTAATAATTTAATCAATATCATAACAAGGGCCCAATTATAACAATCACTCGCCGCAGCTCTGCCCGTATCCGTTGAGAATGCGCTTAATTTATATTAAATTAATCACCCTGGTCCAGTTTGTCATCAATAATAAGAGAAACGATCTGTTGACGGGTGGGTTAAGTTATGAAAGATTGTGGTGGTCAAATAGAAAAAAAAATACTATGATTGTGAGTTCAATAAGGCCCTCCAGACAGAATTACGGCGGCCAGTCTCATTTTTTTTTATAGTAATAGGCGGCAAACGAGCAAACGGATCGCCTGATGGTACCTAATGGCCGTAACACACGCTCGAACTTGGTCCGGACAGACCACGGATTTGCTCCGCCTCCCGACCAAATCTGCCCGTCTGTAGAGTAGTCCGGCAAACATAATTATTATTAATTGAGTCCGCCTCGGTCCGCTAGTTTGCAGATCGGTCGGATCGGATATGGCTTACGTGAAGCAACTGTCCGATCCGGTCGTCAGTAGCGAGAGCGGATTTGGTCCGCCGGACCAACGGGTTTTGTCCGCCGGACAAGTTCGAGCGTGTGTTACGGCTATAAGCAATTACCGCCGCCCATGGACACAAGGAACACCACAGGAGTCACAAGTGCGTTGCCGCCCCTTGGGGTTGGTAAAGGAATAGTATGAGGAGTGGTATGAGGGAGAAGGAATAGGGGATAGGGCCTCCGGCACTCTCACTCACCGAAAGAAACGCAACAGTTTAGGTAGGTACTGGTACTTTTCGTCGATTTTCTGTGAGAGGGTAGTGCTTCTCCGGTCGAGCCGGCTCATTCAAGGCTCTACTACCTTCTGAATATAATAAAATACTTTAAATATTTCTATGACTATAAGCCAGTAACATAGTACATAGAATACCCATCTCTATGCAGAAGCTTTAAAAGGTGTATCCTGTGTCGTGAGGATTACTTTATACTTATCCTTTAAGTATGGACGTCATATTTTTATAACATTATCGTGGACTTGTGGTCTCGTTATTTTAACAAGATTAGGCAAAAGAGTTTAAGATTAGTTTTTGTGAAAATACGTAAAAATATAATCTACGTTTGTTATTAAATATCTAGGAACATCCAAAATCAAAACATCGGGACAGTCTTTGGGTAGTTTTAAGTGTAGCTTAGGTTTTTGCTGTAAGCAATAAAAATAATAAAAGAAAACAAAATTAAACTTCTGTTTATTAAATTCTAACATAAAAGGAACACAAAAAATAAAAACATGACTTCGATAAACAACTAACAAAAATTCTGAAAACTGCTGTTTGTGCTTAATTATTGACAGTTTTTCTCTAAGAACGAGAACATTGGAAGCACACCGACTTATTTCAAGGGACACAAATGTGGGTTGTTATTCTGGGCTTCTTTTCAGGACAAATTATACATGCACTTCCTGTCCTTTTTATTAGTGGTAGTGACTGGTCATCCACTGTTACCATATCACCTATTGTACATATTTTATACCGTAGTTATGGACATGTATAGGCAGCGATAGCCTAGTGGAGATACCAACAGACTGCCATGCGGAGGGTATCGGGTTCGAATCCACGGCGCGCACCAATGACTTTTCGGAGTTATGTGCGTATTCAATTGTTAATTATCGCTTGTCCCGTGCCTCGGAGAGCACGTTAAGCCGTCGGTCCCGGTTGTCATGAAGATCTTTGACAATCGTTACAGGGCGTCAGAACCTTCTAATAAACTGACACTAGTCTAAACCATGGAATATCGCTATCCCTTCGGGTTGCGGAGGTCAGACAGGCAGTCGTTCCGTGGAAAAGCTAATATTCAGCCAAATCCGGTTAGACTAGAAAGCGGACCCCAGATTGAAACTGGGATAACGCTAAGAGGATGATGAGTTATGGACATGTAGCCTGCCAGGCTACAGGTGATTTTTAAATAAAGATTACTCACGTGTTTTTCATCGAATGACGCAACCTCGTCCTTTACTGATCGTTTCGTTACTAAAACTGAAGCTACTGAGCAGCTCAGGTATGGGGAAGTTCACAAAACTAGAAACCAACATTCGGAGCCTGTGAGGCTACACGTCCATATTTAAAGGTAAATGAACATTAAATCAATCTACACAAAGTAGGTAAGACCAGACTCTAAGCGATAATAGGCTTGTGTCCTTAAATGTAATTAGCGATTGATTCGTTCCTTTATTAAATGTTAAACCGAAATAACAGATTTTTCTTCAAAAATACATCAGCAACATTACGAATTACGGCCTTTTAAAACCTTTTTGAATTTGACACAAATACGCCGTAAACCATCATGGCGGTGGAGTGATCACAAAGTGCAAAACAAAGCAAACCGTGAATGAAGTCTGGTCTGGTGTACCCACTTTTATTTTGTTATATTCGATTTGACAGGTACACAGTTTGACGTTTTAGTTGTATTTACTACCATAACGTCAACATCATGAATGGCGGACGCACTGTTAAACGTAATGCTCTCTGATTGGTGTTCACTGTCACAAGAATAAATACATTATTTTTAGTTTTGAATCCTAAATATAACATCCATCTTACCTTTTTATAATAAACTAGAGGACGCCAGCAGCTACGCCTGCCCATTTTTTTATTTATCCATTTTGGCTGATCCCGTGGGAATTTCGGGAAATCCCTTCTTAATGCACCCCTATGGTCCCTAAGGAATACACATTCCAAATTTCAGCTTCCTGCGCCCAATAGTTTTGGCTGTAGCTTGTCTGTCAGTCAGTCAGTATCGCAAGGATTTTATATATACAGATAATAAACTTTATTGAGATCTTAAAATCATAATGAATCTATAGATACTACAATCAAACCGATTTATTCTTAGTGGACACAAGCCTGTTTGTGGAGCACATAAAGAGTTGTTTTCTGTGGGAATCGTACCCACGATACTCGGCTCAGTATTAAATGGCGAGGCTATCACACTAAGCCATCAATAGTTATAAATTTCTTTGAATTTTCAATATGAATTCCTATATCTCTCAATACATATATCTTGAAGAATAACAAAGATACAATATTGTAACATTTATGTTAGATATAAAGGTATATTATTGTGTTTGTAACAACACCTACATAAAACATTCTCGCTCTCATTGAAGTACGTCTAATAAATGTTTATGACTACCCACAAAAATACTTTTGTCTCTTCGCGTGAATATTTATTTTATTTGTTTCTTGCCTTGTTGGTATACAAATAAAAATAATAATAACTTCCATCGAGAATTATTGGCACATAATTTTGTTATTTATACTTTCTCTTCCTGGTAAAAGTCTGGATAAGATTGATGAATATTTTATATCAATATCATATTCATCTTCACAAACTTCGAATTTAAGTTAAGTATCTTTCGTCCAGAATGAATTACCGTGCTCAACATACAAAGTTTTGTTCTTGGTAGGAATCGAACCTGCAACCTCCGGTTTAGCAGTTTTTTTCTTTTTTATGGGATAGGGGGCAATCGAGCAAACCGATCGCCTGATGGTAAGTAATTACCGCAGCCCATCGACACAAGCAACACCACAGGAGTCACAAGTGCGTTGCCGGCCTTTTAAAAAGGAATATACTCTTTTCTTGTTGGTTTGAAGGATAGGAATTAGAATTAGCAGTTAGAACTGTTAGGATCACTATGCATTTATTACACCAACAGATAATTTAAAGTAGACATACGAGTTTCTGCTCGTACCTGTACCTAATGCTACGGCCACACTACCGTGATATGCCTATAATTATTGCCATAACTTCAACAACGCCTATGTGTAACCATGATTTATGGCTATAATTTTACAATGCCAATCAATATGGCAAATTGCAGTAGACATTAGCTGCGGCGGTCTTTTTTCGCACATCAAAGAAGATTACCGCAGTAATTAATGCGTTTGTGGCCACAATACTGTTTGTCCAGTGTGCAACACGAGTTCGACGACGACGCATGTATCTACCGATATGGAGTGGTCAAGTGAAAAAGCGCTCGAATTTTTGGAATTTGCTTCTGTGCATTTTTATCATCCACTATCTTCTTTTTAGTCTTGCTTTAGCTTTGTAAAAAATTAAAAGATTCATGTAAAAATAATTGGCAGTCATAAAATATCACACAGCTGCAGCTTCAAGATCCATGTTGAAAAATGATATTTTTACCGCCTAATTTATTGACATATCTGGGTAAACTCTAGTGTAACCACACGACTTCACTTTAATTATTGCGGTAACAGCCCGGTAGACGGTAAGGTAGTGTGGCCGTAGCATTATTGGATGTCGGTTATCGCGACAATAGAGGTAATTTTTCTGCTACTCTGATATATAAACTATACTAATGTAGAGTTTGATCAAAATCGGCTTAGTAGTTATTTCCCGTAAAGCAATCATAAACGAACTTCCCCGTTTATATGACAGAAGAAGTAGCACAGTCTAATATTAAATTTATACTGTGGTGGTAATTTACTTTATGCACTGCCACCAATTAAAACAATTAACAAAACAAAATAAACACAAGTATCTCTAAAAATAACAAGCAAGACTTATCGTTATCAGTTGGAACAGGCGTTCTCGTAAATGTCGTGTGCTTGGATCGAGAGGATTGAGTGTGGGAGGGCGTAGGAGGGCTGAATGCCGCACCGATAATTATCGCCAAAGGCAAGAATAAAAAGACGAAAATTTGTCCTGAGTAATAAAGTGTTGGGTTAGACGATAAGTGTAAAGTTTGATGGGATTATTTTCAGAACATGAATAACTTATTTTGTAGCAAATCTGGTGGTAGATTTATCATTGAAACGTAAAATGCGTCTGTCTTTCTGTCTGATACGATTCGAAGGCTAATTGAGTAAACATAATAATTTTCATAAAAGTTTGCATGTTAAAGAAATAGTAGGAAACAAGTATCAAACAGAAATTATACTGAAATTAACAGCAATTGTATTTTTCCAAAATTATTTGGACATTAGTATGTCGATAAATCGACTTCACTAAATCACAAGTAGGTAACTAGATACATCACGCCTTAAAAATGACCAACTTTGCAATGGGTAATACATACATACATATCGTCACGCCTTTTATCCCCGAAGGGATAGGCAGAGGTGTATTTCTACACCCACTTTTCGCCAGATATACTTTAGTCCCACGTAATAAGGGGCGAGCCTATTGCCGTACCGGGCACATTTCCAGACTCCGTGCTGCTACTGTGCTACTGAGAATTTCGTGACAGAAAAACCCAATAACACTGCCCGACCCAGGAATCGAACCCGGGACCTCCGAATCCCACGCGCACATTTATGCCGCGAGACCAACGAGGCAGTCGTATAGGGTTTGATGTCGAGTTTTCCGTCTCTACGCAAAGATGGTATTTGCATCGTGTTATCCCTTAGTCGCCTCTTACGACACCCACGGGAAGATAGGGGGTGGTGACACTTGTATTCTATGCCGTCAACCACACGGACGATGGCAATGGGTAATCTACAGTAAAAATTAAATTTCATCTCAACAAAAATATATTAAGTAAGGTTTTAAAATTTTAAGGCCTAAGAATAATTAATTTCTTCCCACAAGTTGTAAAATAAATAAGACCCACCTCACACATAAATTATATATTCAAACATAAATCAAATTTCAATACAAATTCATGCGAGCCTCAATTTCTCACAGGATTATTCTTGACAGTGGCTGACAGACAATATTTTTCCCTCCGCCGACGCCCATACTGTTACGAAGGCACTAAATTGCTCATACTGTTATAAAGGCACTTTATCGTCCATACTGTTACAATGGCACTAAATCTCAATAAGTATGTAAGTGGGTCATCTATTTTAATTAGTAACTTGAATTGTTACTGCGTTTGATGAATGAGTAGGTAGAGCGAATAATGTATAGAGCCGCTATTGGAAATTAATTGTGTTGATTTGAAATTGATCAGAATCAATTTGATAAAGTATGGAATTTGCATATACAAGCAAGCTTTATTTATATTGGCTTAATTTAGTATTATTTGAATTGATGCGTCTGATGCTGAATAACCAAGTTCAATAGAAGGTCAAGGGTATAAAATCGTTACATCATTAGAGAATTTTCTGTAATAGCAAAGCAAAGCATATGAATTATTGCAAGAAAACATGTGTTAATGTAACGTTTTATTTTAAACTCTGTATTTATATTCGTTAGTTATACCTACTGTACTAAATTGCCGATAACTGTTTACATTATAAAGCAGAAGTATATTTGTGATAGTATACTTTGAAGAATATTTTAACTAGAAAGTATTAAATGACAAATGCAATTGCTACAAACCAACAAAATCATTTCTATATTATTATTTTTCCTTGAAAGGAGAGCGCGAAATTTATCTTATGCACTCATCCACACCCAAAAAGAAATATTAAACAATACTTTTAGCTCATATAAAAAAGTATCATAAACTCCCGCACAAAATATAATAACATTGTGTTCTAATTTTAGCTGCAACTTTACACCTCATAAGAACGTCGTGTCTTGTTCGTTGTTGCGTGTCGGATAAATCTCCTTGAAAAGTAAGGACGGTTTCAAATTAGCGTATTTTTCTGCGCGTATACGGTCGTTTTTTCATACGCGCTTACAAGCGCGCTACATTACGCGCTTCAAAATACCGAACTCGAGTAAATGGGCATATTTCCGCGTGTTCCCTCGAAACGGTAGTGGCATCTTGTCAGTGTCAACAAAGATTTTGACTGCTCGTACGAGTTGCGCGTGTGCCAAAAGGCGCGCCTATACGCACCTGCAGGCGCTTCCAAAAACGAGCTTATACGCGCGTATAAAACGCTAATTTGAAACCGCCCTAACAGGAGACCGCTCGATATTCGTCTTGTTATATACTAAAAGAGTTATAATCTACGACATTGTGTCAGAAAACTACAGTATTTAACTCTGTTTCTAAGAGTTAAAGCAGAAGCGCATATGCTATGCTAATTTTGAGTGTAAATGTTAGTTAGAGCGTGAACAAATATTTTAAAACTATATTAAATTTCAAATACAATATGTATAAATATTTTTACTAGCTTTAGTATTGTCCGCGTCGTATCTTAGTAAACTAATTGTAAGACTACACTAAACTAGTAAACTAACTGAGTACTTAGACTTTGTTAGACTATATACTTTATGGGTGTGTGTGCTAAATAGAGCATGTGAAATATTTGCAGAATAAAGATTATTCTGCAAATATTTCACATGCTCTATTTTAGGTATTTTTTTAAAATGTCTACCTCGGATTAATAACTATGTTTGTGCTGAATTTCTTCAATATAAGTTCAGCAGGTAAGCCATGAAAGACAGACTTTTGTTTTTATGATATTGCCTAAAAATGCTATATCATAGCATTTTTAGGCAATATATATCCAATATAATGCTATATCATAGCAAATGCTATATCATAGCATTTTTAACAGTTGATTATTTAAAAAAACACCCACAAACAGTAAGATTGTAAATTAATAAATCTATGTAGGTTGTTTTGACGGCAGTTTGAAAAAAATAAAAATAATTTATTGTGAAAATCTCATATGAAAATCAACAGCAAATATAATTCTTATTTCTATCTTCCAAAAAGTAACCATAAATTAATAATCTTAAAATTCATATTAGATCAGTTGCACGTAAAATAATTGCACAGTTGCCAGTTCTATTCGGCACGTAGCTCTGTGTGATCTCGTTACCCCTCTCAATTTAATTGGTAGATTCTTCGACAGATATTGATTCCCAGTCTCCTATTATATTTTATACTATAGATAGATATTTCTGTATTGTTTCGTTAGCAATAAATCCTTTAGATTTATTCATATAATTCTTAGTAATGACTTTAGTAATTAATTTTGAATGTTTGCTGTTGAATTTGAAAAAGGAAAAACAATTGAAAGAACGTTGAAGAACGTTAGTCTTTTGTTTTGTATATTGAAACAATTAAAATTGTTTGGTGTGTCGGTTCAGTGGTTAATAAATTGTGTATTGTTTTTATTAGAAAGCGAATGCTTCTGTTTTAACAAGGCAGGTTAAAGCCTTGGGGAATGAGCTTGATACCGGGGCGTGTTGGGTGTTGAATAACTTAACCTGGTCTGATAATGCGATGCTTGAATGCATAGAAATGAGACTACAGATGTTGGAGTTATGTTGTAATGCCTTTTTAGTTATACTCATTTGCATTGTAAGCTCTAAGTTTCTTTAGGTGGATTCTTCATTGAGTATTTTGGTGTCTTTCGAGATCATTCGGTTTTAATGTAATAACTTAGTGAAGCCAAAATATCGCTATAAAATCCGTAAACTGTAATTTAATTTCAAAACCTAGAAATATTCATATCATGTTAATCTGAAATCACGATGCCATAGAGCATATATATTTATATAGAGACGAATTTCTTATGGGTGCTCTGTAGACAAACTTTCTGTGACCCATATTGCCGCTTGGCGGGTGACAGTCGCGCTGTGACAGCTGTCTCTACGACTGCAAAAGAAACGAACGTTTCTCCTGTGTATCTTAACTACGAGAGCAAGAGAGATGGAGAACGACGCCAGCGCCGCCAACGGCGCCAACTACGAACTACACTGACGACATTCGCCAACTCGTCACTTGGAATCGGCACACGAAATCCTTAAAAAAACGCGCTTCTATATGTAAATCCGTATTCATTGACGTTGCTAGTTTTGTACGTTGACATTTTGTGTATTTGTTCGTCAATTAACGTCGAAATGAGCGAGTAATATAATACGCCACTTGTCAAGGGTGGCAGCTGCTGATTACAATTTATTATAGACTAGAGGATGCCTGCAGCTACGCCCGCACATGCTTTTTAATTTTACCTTGCTTTTTTTACAAAAAGAACATAATTTATTGCTTGAGTATGATATCAATAACTATTAACTTTTGCAATAGTAGATAACTCACAATGTGAAACAGTTGCAGCTCCTTACAAATATAACATGTAAAACTATTATACTGGCAGTTAAAAAGAGTGGCCACGAGTTTTATTGCCCGTTCTTTCTCGTGGTTCTACCTATTGCTTTGCGAACGTGGCAGTAAATGTAAATGTAGAATCATCTAGTAATTAACTTTAATTTTTGACGTTCATAAGCGTCACTTTGTGGCCTAAATGAATAAATGATTTTGACTTTGACTTTGACTACCGTTTCTGTCCGATCCCGTAGGAATTTCGGGAAATCCCGTCTTAGTGCACGTACCTATACCACGGTAATATAATCTAACAGTATTGTAACTCGGCCGCCTTCGTGAGTTATATACCTACCAGACGCGCCGCATGCGAGCTGCGGCACGATCGCGGCTGTGGGTACTCTTGGCACAGTCCGCACAGTCTAATGGGTACTGTGCTCGAGGCGCGTAGGTATAACTCGAGTTTCGTGCGTTTGTATGGAGTTACAATACTGTTAGATATTATTACCGTGCCTATACTGTTCCCAAGATCATACATGCTAAATTTCTGCTTCTTGCGCCTAATAATAAAATTGTTGATGCAGCTTGTCGGTTAGTAACGCCAGAATGTTGTACAGATATTTACATACATACTCACGCCTTTTTCCCGTCGCGGTAGGCAGAGACAACGGAACGCCACTTGCATCTATCCTTTCAAACCTTACGCGCTTCTTCTACATTCATTACTCTCTTCATACATGCTCGCCGGTTGCGGGTGCTTCGGACCATTTTTTAAGATGTCCCCAATCTGATCGACGAATGTCCGACGAAATCTGCCGCGTCCGACTTGCCCACACACCTTATACAGATATTTATAATATTAATAACGCTAGCTACCTCGGACTTTTTAAAGTTATGTGTGTATTAAAATATTAATCATCGCTCGCTTGATAATGTGCCTGGTAGATGGCAATAGGCTCACCTCCTATTACATTGAGACTGAAACATAACTGGCGAAATGTGGGTGTGTAATACACCTCTGCGTATCCCGTCGGGGATAAAAAGGCGTGAAATTAAGCTAAGTTAATAAGGTAAATACTATCTGATTAACTATTTAACGACCAACATAAACCATACATAGACTCACGCCTGATGCCCAAAGGGGTAGGCAGAGGTCCTACGGAATGCCATTTGCAACGATCCTGACATATAATCTCTCTTGCTTTATTAACTCCCATCAAGTTTGTCATGCATGCTCTTCTGTATTCTTCAACCAATATATGCACCATTTTACTTAGGCCTTAGTTGTCATCTAGATAAATAAAAACGTACGTTGTAAACGATGGCTCTCATCAGTCCAAAAAAGATCTTCAGGACATGAGGGCAGATGCTACGACCGCTAAAGATAGAGCAAAATGGAGAAGGCAGACAAAGAGAGCCCTAAGGAATAAAACGAAGGAAAGAAGAAGAAATACGTTGTAAACGAACGCTTTTTAAAATAGGCTAGTTGACAAAAAAAAATTTTGAAGTCCGTCCTTTAGATTATTCAAAAATAAGCGATACGTATTTTTTTATTTGTAAATTAAACCAAAAATGACCAAGACATAGCTCATTAAAGTCACGTATAACGTCACGCCGTGCTGCATTTTTTGCACTAGATGACGTCACACGTAAATTTAATGGGCTATATCTTTGTTATTTTTTATTTAATCGAAAAAAGAAAAAATACGTGTCGAATATTTTTTTATAATCTAAAATACGGACTAAATAAAATGTAATTATTTTGACCCTGGAAAGTACCCTATTATAAGACAACTCATCAAATTTGGTAATCGTAACATGCAAATAAGTCATGCAAAAGATCAGTTAAACGTACAATAAATCATGCAAAAGACTCGTACAATCTATATTAAACTAAAAAAGAAAAGGGTTCATTTCATCCCCCGTCAATTATAACCCTAAAATCCTTACACGAGCCTCTCGACTCACAAATCCTAAACGCAGCACTCCCATAAACCAGTCGACTAAGCCCCAACAGTTTCGTCAAAGAGCCTTACACAATGGAAGTAGAGTGACGTAGACCGGAAGCCCCCGTCGCTGCTACTTCTGGTTTCCGGTCCGGGGTTGCACATAAACAATTACCGCTCAGAAGTACAAGTTGGTCTGAGTTTGAGTTGACAAATAGTGGATTTTGTTTTAAAGTTCATTCGTTCAGTATTATTGGTATAGTATGGATTCTTTTGTCACTGAAAGTCTCTACTTTATGAAAAGACATTTCTTTTTTTTAATAGTCAGAGAATATATTAGAAGTTATATTTTTTTTTTATTTATTAAAGTTCCTGCACAATACTGTACACAGGCGGACTTAATGCCTTAGGCATTGTGTAACAGTCTACCTTAGGGTGATGCAGAGATAGTAAAGGCAGGTATTAGGTGGAAGTACTTTATAATTGAATTTAGATATACCTAGATACTTTAGTAAATAATATACATAACACACTAATACAATACACATATAAAAATAATTAATATAATATACTATATATAATATAATATATATTGATAAATTATAAGTATAACATATATATTTATATACTTATATACATATATATTCAATAATATTCTATATACATACATAATTCTGTGATGATTACGATGATTCAGCCAATAACCCACGTATTATCCATGGTCTTCTGCCATGTACAAATATTTGAATATTAATATGCAAAGAAGCATTTATGGAAACAAACTGTCGTTAGATGCACCATAAAAATTGTAAGAACCATTCGTAATTGTCTTCTTATTCGAATATTCTTAAAGATTTTGTAGATTTTTATGTTGATGATGCAATTTAAGGTCATGACCACATATTGAAATCACCGTCATCCTAGTCTTAATATAGTTTATTCAAGACTTTTATTGGACTCCACTGTGATAAATGTAACTGTGGGCCGCCTCGACCGGGGTAGTACAAGTACTACACTCAACAGAATATCGATGTAGGGTATCAAGTTCTAGACTATTGCGTTTTGTTCGGTGAGAGACAGTGCCGAAGGATCTCATTTAACCTCCTCCTCCATCCAGTTCCTCCGCCTCTTCCTTTTCCCAACGAAAATACATGCACATGTGACTCCTCTCATCTAGTGTTGCTAATATCCATGGGCAGCGGCAATAGGCTTGTGTCCACTAAGAATTAATCGGTTTGATTGTAGTATCTATAGATTCATTATGATTTTAGGATGTTAATAAAGTTTATTATTTATTATAAAAAGGTAAGATTAATGTTATTTTTAGGATTCTTAAACTAAAAATAATGTATTTATTCTTGTGGCAGTGAACACCAATCAGAGAGCATTACGTCAAACAGTACGTCCGCCATTCATGTTGTTGACGGTTTTGTAGTAAATACAACTAAAACGTCAAACTTTATACCAAATCGAATATAACAAAATAAAAGTGGGTACATCAGACCAGACTTCATTCACTGTTTGTTTTGTTTTGTACTTTGTGATTTTGTGATATCACTCAACCGCCATGATGGTTTACAGCGTTTTCGTGTCAAATTCAAAAAGGTTTTTAAAAAGCCGTAAATAGTAATGTTGCTGATCGTTTTTGGCAGAAAAAATCAGGTATTTCAGTTTAATATCTAATAAAGGAACGAGTCAATCGCTAATTACATTTTAGGACACAAGCCTATTGGTTATGATTACCATCAGGCGATGCATCTGCTCGTTTGCCGCCTATTACATAAAAATACTTCCAAGCATATTATACTACTGCACCATATCTGCGGTATGTCCACTAGGGTTTCATGTAATACTGTGTCGCGGCGTGTTGAGTATGTTCACAATATGTTCTCCTTAATGTAATCTATCTTTATTATAACCAGGTTCTCTGCACGTTTCCTCTGTCCCGAATATAGTGGACATGATACCATCTACTTGTCACAACACTACTCATGATTTAGGTGGACTAGTTATTTGTTTTAAGTCTATTATTGAATGAGGTAGGTAAACAGCAGCGATAGTCCAGTGGAGAGACCGACAGACTGCTACGCAGAGGGTCCGGGTCCCAATCCACGGCACGCACTAATGACTTTTCGGAGTTATGTGCGTATTAAATTGTTAATAATCGCTTGCTAAACGGTGAAGGAAAACATCGTGAGGAAACCTGCATGTCTGAGATATCTCCCTAATGTTCTTGAAAGACATGTGAAGTCTGCCAACCCGCACTAGGCCAGCGTGGTTGACTATGGCCTTACCCTTCTCATAGTGAGGAGAGGCCCGTGCCCAGCAGTGGGACAGTTTATATATAGGGCTGATGATGATGATTGAATTAGATTTGTTGAATGATTTTATTTAAAGCAGTTTACATTTTTTGGAGTTTTAGGATTTAGACTTGCAATTTTTTGACGGAATGTAAACTTTTTCTTACCACCCTAACGAGTGACTCAATAAGCTGCTTTTAGCAGAGGATTCATGACAAAACTACTTTCAACTTCTGTTTATTGCCGATGCTAAGATCTAACTAGCGACTCTAGCGGCGAAATTTAGAAGTCGTCCATGAACGACTCTTTCACAGATCACTACTACTTATGACACTTTTGACAACTCTCAATACAATTACCACTATAACCTCGAAGCAAATTACGGTAGTAGAGCCTTGCTGACTTCAGCATGAATGGGCCAGCTCGACCGGGGAAGTACTACCCTCTCACAGAAAATCTACGTAAAGTAACAGTACCTAAGCTGTTGCGTTTCGTTCGGTGAATGAGAGTGTCGGAGACCCTATCTCCTATTCCTTCTCCCTCATCCTATCGCTTTTCCCAACCCCAAGGGGCGGCAACGCACTTGTGACTCCTGTGGTGTTGCTTGTGTCCATGGGCGATGGTGATTGCTTACCATCAGGCGATCCATCTGCTCGTTTGCCGCCTAATACCATAAAAAAAAGCAAAGTTGTATTGTAAGCTGTCCAAAGTGTCGTACCTCGACAACTTCCAAATTTCGCCGCTAGAAGCACGCGGATCATCTTTGCATCGCCAATAGGATGTTAATAAGTTTCTCTTCTGAAGCATGTTGAAAATATATCGCTGTGGAGGATAAAGGTGTGGTGTTCCTCCAACTAGAGGGAGGAGCCTCTAACCAAGCTGGGTGGTCGTGCTTGGTGGCCTGCAGGCCGACGGACATACTTTTCAAGTTGTATATATGCCGCGTCGCTCGCGAAAGTTGATATCACGGTTCAGGATTTTTGAATTTTTCCCGCGTTGTTAGGTGGCGAGTGTCGAGGTAGTTCTTTCGTCATTGGCTAGATGGCGTTGTGCGGGTGTTATGTAGCTGGCCGCTACATCGCGAATGGTCTAGCAAAAAAACTTGGCAAGACTATTATGGATAATATAAAGTGACAAATGGGATTTAATTAAACCTTGTACTTATGAAACTATCGAAAGTATTACTAGAGAGTATGCGTATACCTTTGCGTCGTCAATTTCTTCTTTGCGTATCTACAAGGCTCGCAGCTATAAACAGGTAGTTGAGAGTAGCTTTTCACCTATTTTTAAAATGTTATTTGCCTGCAGCTTCCAAACACAATAAGCTAACCAATAACCTAATAGCCTATCCATACATGTGTACACACAATTGTTTGTACCTTGAGGTCAAGTCGTGAAGATGCGAGGCTCTGTAATGAGACTATCAGCTATTGTATGCACACAAGTTATTACCACAATTATGGCTAATTGGATCGTTGTTGGGCATCCTCGTAATTTACAATGCAGGTAATACCGTTGTGTGTTCTTCAATTTGCTAACCGACTTCAAAAAGGAGGAGCTTTCCAACTCGATAGAATTCCAACTCCTATATTATTATAACCTCATCTATAACGATGTTTCTGATCTGGTTTCTGTGAATATAGTGTTTTGTTTGATAACTAACCAGACGGCAAGTATATATCAATCTTGGCGTTTGGTGTCGTAATATAAATAATTAGTCGCAAAGGTTAAAAATATGCAAACATTGGACAGAGAGTACTAACATTCGGAACAACGAATCGATCAAACAACATTTTGGAATCTATAATTTGTACGTTATAGTTTATGTGATCTAAAAAAATTGTTTCGAGTCTCGATGTCCATTTCATTCGTTGCTTGTTTTTTCAGTCTTTCGCGAAGCAAAAATAATATATGATGTGCCTGGAGTATGAGATAATAATATCATAAAAAACATAAGAAAGAACGCAAGGAAATTAATAAAAAGTCATAAATTCTTCGAGCAGCGATAGCCGAGTGGAGAGACCCGACAGACTGCTACGCAGAGGGTCTCGGGTTCGAATCCACGGCACGCACCAATGACTTTTCGAAGTTAAGTGCATATTAATTTGTTAATTATCGCTTGCTAAACGGTGAAGGAAAACATCGTGAGGAAACCTGCATGTCTGTGAGTTCTCCATAATGTTCTCGAAAGACATGTGAAGTCTGCCAACCCGCACTAGGCCAGCGTGGTGGACTATGGCCTTACCCTTCTCATAATGAGAAGAGGCCCGTGCCCAGCATTGGCACAGTATAAAGGGCTGATAATGACATAAATTCTTTCTTTCTTTCTGGCTCCGTGCTTTTCTTGTCCATCATAAGGTTGCCTGTAAGACTTTGCTAAATAGCGATAAGGCCGCTATTTGTACCACTTCTATAAATTTCTACATTTATGTTTATAGTCTTCAAATTATTTTGGTGTACAATAAAGATGATTTATTATTATTATTATTAAATAAGAACTCAGTATAACTATATACTATACACTCACGATTAGACGTCTTAATTACATCAGGACGAGATTAAACAAATCTTAAGATTAATCGTATTGGTTGTTCCTTGTAGAGCAAAAACATTTCGTATTACATATATTATTGTAATCGTATCTAGGTGGACGTCCTCGGACCAGATTAGAGACATCCAAAAAATAGGACAGGTTAGAAGCACCCTTAATAGAAGAGCATGCATGAAAAATTTGATGGGAGTGAATGTAGCAAGAGAGATATGTCAGGGTTGTTGCAAATGGCTTTCCGTAGTATCCGCACCTTTGGGAAACAGGTGCGAGTCTATGTTGGTATGTATAAATAATCGTGTCATCTTATATACAAGTATATAAGACGCAGTCGTCTATATACGTAGGTACGTTATCTTAGCGAAATAATTGGCTAGATATCTGATATGATAGGTAACATGAAATCACATCAACGAGACAAAGAGTAATGATCGGCCACGTCAAGATTAATGACAAATCGGAGGTGAGTTGCTCTTTAGCACAGCTTACTGGTATAGAGGTTATGGTGATAGGCGGCAGCGGGAGCGGGTGCGTCTGCTTTTCAAATTTGCTTCATTGGTTGTACGAGGCGCCTGTCATATAATGGTAAGTGTTAGCTTGATTTATAGCAATGATACCTGAAGTCCAAATTTGATTGAAATATTGAGTAATAGTTCAGAAATAAGGCTCACAACTCACTACACATCGACTCTAGCAGCGAGGTAGACGGGGCTCTATTATGGGTCACGGATATCTCGTACTTATATATTCCCCGTGACCTAACCTAGGCTTATATTCACAAAATGAGTCGTTAGAGATATACCGCACTGCTTTTAGCGAGAGGGGGCGAACACCAATAAAGGAGACATACGTTCAACTGCACCAATTTGGCAAAATAGTATGCAAAATAGTTTCCACTGCGCGACAAAAAAATCTATTATAGAGATTTAAACACGTCGTGTGGCAGCTAGAGACCAGCTATTGCTGCCACACGGCGAAAATAGACGTTTTGATCACCAATTATGCGGCTGTAATTGCAAGCGCATACACTTGAATAATTTTAAGTGCGTACCTTTGCCGTGTTGCGCATGCCACTCATAAGAGACAACTGAGATGGACTATTCCAGTTCTGGTTATTCTTTCTACGAACGCACAAAATATTAGAACACAATTATCTGATAAATCCGTCATACATTTTGTCTATGTCAAAACGCTCTTTAATATTACGGCATTTTAGGAAACCCGCTCCGCTTACCACCGTGTAGCAACCGTGTACCGCTAGTCAGCGTAAGCAAGTCACGCTCACATCATAAACCTTTGTGCGACCGAGTGCGGCACAGCCCCAGTTTTACATCAAACACCAAACACTTCGAGCGTATGCTTATAGCAACAATAATTTATCAGAAATACAGGAAAAACAAATTGTACGTAGAAAGAAAATTGTATTACAATTTTCTATTTGAAGAGAAAATTCGTGTTGGATACCATCAGTCATGTATTTTTCTTTTATAGACTCACGCCTGTATCCCCGAAGGGGTAGGCAGAGGTGTTATATTACACCCACATTTCGCCATGAATTTTTACGTCCCACGTAATAGGGGGCGAGCCTATTGCCGTACCGGGCACATTACCAGACTCCGTGCTGCTACTGAGAATTTCCTAACGGAAAAACCCAATAACACTTTGCCCGACCCGGGAATCGAACCCGAGACCTCCCAATCCCACGCGCACATTTATGCCGCGAGACCAACGAGGCAGTCAGTCATGTATATACTTACAAAAATATGAAAAAAAAAAATAACATCAACATCATCGTCTTAGCGTTACTCCGGTGGCATCCAAAACACCTTGGAGCCCAGGATCCACTTACCAGTCTAACTGGATTTGACTGATATAATCTTCCACAGAGCGACTACCTGTCTGACCTCCGCAATTCAAAGGGCTAGCATATTCAATAGCATAGACTAGCGTCAGCTTATTCAGAGGTACTGACTACCTATAACGACTCTCAAAGATCTTCATGACAGCCGGGACCGACGGCTTAACGTGCTCTCCGAGGCACGGAGCAAGCAATAATTAACAATTTAATACGCACTTAACTCCGAAAAGTCAGTTGTCCGCGTCGTGGAGTAGGCTACCACTGCCTGATAGGCATCGAATGCTCGTAAGGGACAAATATTTTACAGAAGAAAACACATTTATGGAGTGCACGGTTGGCGTAGTGGTTTAAGCGGTCGCCGCTCCGCTTGGTACTGCACCGCGTATCGTGGGTTCGATTCCCACATGAGACAACACTTTGTGTAATCCACAAATTGCTATCACGAGTCTGGGTGTCATTTGTGTCCGTTGATTGTATGTTTGTAAAGTCCCCCGCGACACAGGAATATATTCCTAGTGCAGGAGTTGTCTTGTTTTACAAAATATATGTGGCAATATCTCAGGCTTCAAAAGCATACAATTAAAACCCTCAATAACTCAAAACTAGGTCAAACTTATGCACTTTAAAAGTACGGCAAATCAGTAACAATTCAAGCGATGTAAAACAATTTCTGTAGTAAAATTTCGAATAGCAGCCGGCGCGGCGTTACATGGTGGAAACCGTGTCAATCACGATATTCGATCACAGCTGGTGCATTGGACGGCGGCCAATTCGCACAATTGCCTATAGCTAGCTCTCATTGATCGGTAAGAAGGCTGATCCGGTTATTAGGCATGTGTTTTGTATGACTGATGTTTGTGGATGACAATTTTATGATCGCTTTGCTAGGGAACATGCAAGTCACTGCAGTAGGTTAGTTTACCGCTACTAAAATAATTTAGGTTTATCTTATACTAATATATAAAGCTGAAGAGTTTTTTTGTTTGTTTGAACGCGCTAATCTCAGGAACTACTGGTCTGATTTGAAAAATTCTTCAGTGTTAGATAGCCCATTTATCGAGGAAGGCTATAGGCTATATAACATTACGCTATGAGCGCCGGGAGCAGAGCAGTAAGCCTTAAATAACGCGGGTGAAACCGCGGGCATTCTCTAGTTAATCATAAAGTCCATGTCATTGTGTTTGAATCCAGGACTTTTCATCTTAGAGCTCGGGTTCCGCTCATTGGTTTGAGTAGATTTGTTAGAATATTTGCTTTTTCACAGAATGTCTTTTTTATATGAATAGGCGGCAAACGAGCAGACGGGTCGCCTGATGGTAAGCAATTCCGCCGCCCATGGTCACAAGCAACACCACAGGAGTCACAAGTGCGTTGCCGCCCCTTGGGGTTGGGAAAAGGGATAGGATGAGGAGTGGGATGAGGGAAAAGGAATAGGGGATAGTGCCTCCGGCACTCTCACTCACCGAACGAAACGCAACAGTTTAGGTACTGTTACTTTACGTCGATTTTCTGTGAGAGGGTAGTACTTACCCGGTCGAGCCGGCCTATTCATGCTGAAATCAGCAGGGCTCTACTACCGTTGTCTGACCGAAGCAATCCATAGGTATTGCAATGATTGACACCAGTGTCTGCATATTTTCATTACAATTGGCCAAGATCTTCATAGCGACCGATTTATTCCTTTATTACATGAACGGTAGGACACTGGCATAGAGCTAGAAACAACTATAAATTTACTGATGTTTACCCATTAATTTGTGTAAATCGCCTATAATATCGGGCAATGTTTGGCTGTCTCAAGGACCACTCCCAATATACTTAGACCGTCTAGACAATTTCAGGAGCTAATTGCCACTACAATAATAACACAGTAACTTATTAATACATGTTTTATTAATAAAATGATAACCAAGGATAAGCCATAAACGGTCAATAGATTCCAAACTTCGCAGAGCTTGCATTATGACAACCATCGTCTGATGATGATGAATCTTTGGGTGGTGAAAAGAGGCATAAAACTGTGTAGACAAATATGAAAATACTAGAGGACGCCAGCAGCTACGCCTGCATTTTTTTTAATTTACCCGTTTTGGCCGATTCCGTGGGAAAAATTTCGGGAAATCCCTTCTTAATGCACCCCTACGGCCCCCAAGGAACATACATGCCAAATTTCAGCTTCCTGCGCTCAGTAGTTTCGGCTGTAGCGTGTCTGTCAGTCAGTCAGTAACGCAAGGATTTTATATATTATGATAAAGAAAACTTAATTTTTATGGTTAAAAATAAACTACCAGAATCACGATTTTTCAGTTCGCTTTAGTTTAAAAAAATTGACCTAAATACGAAGTAACTACAGTAAATAAAAGCCCTACAAACATCGCTACTATAGGTATTCACTTCATCACAATTCAGTTCACAAAACGTTTATTACAAAATACTCATGAAGTCCATCTAGTTAAAATACAAACAAATTCCAAAAGTCCAACAGCAAAACAAAACGAAAACACTCCTGAACAATTAAAAAGGCTTTCTAAAAATAAATTAAAAGTTGCTCAAAAGGCGATCCCATAAAAATAAAAGAAGAAAAAGTAAACAAAAGTGGAAGAAAATAATATTGTTAAGTCCTCGGTCGTGTATTAATGAGAATCCGATTACTTCGTTCTAGAGAAATTGTTGTTGAAGAGAAGCAGTGGCTATTGATTGATATTAAAAATAGTTTATCAGTAAATAGTCTTGTAGTATTGTTGGCAAGATGTGTTACTTGTAGAGGGATTTTGATTGGTTGTAGGTTTATCATGATAGGTTTCGGGAATTGTAAAGCGTTCCCTGGTTTTGAATAAGTTTTCGATGGTGCACTGATGCAAGTATCATCATCATCATCATCATCAGCCTTTAACAGTCAACTGCTGGACTAGCCCTCTCCTTTGAAAGGAGGAATTGGCCTTCACGCTGGCTAAACGGGTTGGTATAGGTTTCTATCAAGTTTTCCTTTTCGTACAGTGTTGTTCTCTGCATAATATGCTCCCTCTGTCGGCTCTTACGACACATGTGATGATATGGGGTGGTGACAATCCGTATTTATAATCCGTCACCACACGGGCAAGTATCATATTCACAGATACTCGTATATATTTCCTTCAGATTTTAATACTCACGATATTTTATGAGGGTGGAAGCCAGAAGTGTACTCTAGTGAAGTTACTCCTAACTTGATTCTACAATATTAAGGTAGCTAAAGATTTTTTTAAGATGTTCAGTGTCATAAAAAATACTTTTTTCGTTCTCGTCAGTTTGTTAAAGTTTTTACAGTCTATATTTATCTAGAGAACTCTCGTATATAAGTTGGACGTCATATATGGCGGGAGACAAGTTAACAAGCATTCAAGCAACGGATACAGAGAATACTCAGACTCAAAACAGTAATATTTTTGTGGATACACTAATTAAGTGGCAAGACGACCACTTAGGCCCCTACATTGTTTGTACAATTAATATGGTTATTATTGTAATAATGTAATCATAAAATCTAGAATTGTTTGTCTCTGGATAGAGTTGTTGACTAATATCTATGAACACAGATTTACATAGAAGCGCAGTTCTTAAGGATTTCGCGTGCCGATTTCAAGTGGAGATTGTCTCCAGTTTAGTTCGTAGTTGGCGCCTTTGGCGGCGCTGGCGTCGTTCTCCGTCTCTCTTGCTCTCGTAGTTAAGATACACAGAAGGAGCGTTCGTCTGTCTTGCTCTCGTAGAGACAGTTGTCACAGCGCGACTGCCACGCCGCCAAGTGGCAATTTGGATCACAGAAAGAAGAAGAAATGCGCCTCTATGTAAATATCTGAGCTCTTTGCTGATGTCAAGGCTGTCTTTCATCTTTTCGCGGTCTATGACAGAGAGCTCCCAAGTCATTTAGATCTAGACAGTCAAGAATAATTATTACGAGCTCGATTAATATAATTCTCTTTAATTAGTGTATCAACAGACCACTAATTAAAATTAACATTTAAAAGCATAATCAGTATCAATTTAGCGCCTGTTTGACATAATATAACTTTATAATTTTACTTCAAGTTTATTATTTAGATATTTTGGTGAAGAGAGTAGTTTATCTAGGAAACGTTTTGCAATCTATTTGCGGTATTATAGGTTCACAAGTTTCTTCCTTGGTTTTGTGTTGTTATAATTAATTGGCATCAAACACATTGACAATACGGATTTCTGCGAGTAAAATAGACTATATATTTGAAGTTCGTTTATCTAGTAAATAATGCCAAAATTAAAGCAGTTTCAATAATCAATTAATTTCAAAAATCTGTTTTTCATTTATATTTATTTATAGACACGCCTTTATCCCCGAAGGGGTAGGCAGAGGTGTAATATTACACCCACATTTCGTCATGAATTTTAGGTCCCACGTAATAGGGGGCGAGCCTATTGCCGTTACCGGGAACATCACCAGACTCCGTGCTGTTAGGTACTGAGAATTCGGAAAAACCCAGTAACACTTTTATGCCCGACCCGGGAATCGAACCCGGGACCTCCGATCAGCAGTCGCATACGCTATCCACTGGACCACGGAGGCAGGCTTATTTATTGGAAATTAGTACCTACTCTTGATAATAAGTGCATATTTCGTACAAAATATGTAGGTTGATTTTTGACATTTCATGAAAAGTGTCTGATTTGACTGGTTGGAATCAACGTGTCTTTTGATTGTTGAGTACAAATATGATATTCGTCTACTGTGTTAAATATCTAAGGTCTGAAGTCTTCGATTTTCCACTGGTTTTATGCTCAAAAATTCAAGTCTATTTTTAGAAAGAACAGCGAACCTACAGAGTATCGTCACACTAAGATTTTACTGTGATAATTGCTATTAATACGGTAGTGTGAATATGAGTAGGATTAGTCCCAAAAAAGGTACAATGGGTCTTTAAAGTTAAAGCGAAATTGTATCCCAAAAGCTAAGTACCTACCTACAGCAATGACTTTAAACTTAAAAAACATGCAACATCCAAGTAAATTCCAATGTACCAAGTACCAACTTGTTCTATACAAACAAAAATGTCAAAGAAAAATTCTCTCAATTAAATCAGGCAAGAAATTCTCTGAAGTTTAAAAAAACAATTAATTGCTAAAAAAGTTTAAATGAAGGTGCTACTCTTTGGAGATAAGATGGGTGGGGCGAGTAATGAACTTGCTGTTAACAAAGGTTTTAGTAGTTTGGATGAAAAAAAGAAAACGATTAAGTCACCGGTGCATATTTTTTTAGGACCGTCAAAGGAACGTTGGGCGTATGATGGAGGCTTTTATAGCTGGACAATGGAATTGTCAAATTAAAGTCATTACCATGCAAATAGATTTTGTAATTGGTAAGGTATAAAATTGTGTATTTTATTCTTGTATTGGACGGCAGCGATGGCCTAGTGGAGATACCAGCGGACTGCAATGCTGAGGGTATCGGGTTCGAATCCACGGCGCGCACCGATGACTTTTCGAAGTTAAGTGCGTGTTAAATTGTTAATTATCGATTGCTACGTGCCTCGGAGAGCACGGTAAACCGTTGGTTTCGGCTGTCATGAAGATCTTTGACCGTCGTTACGGGGAGTCAGTACCCTCAGAATAGAATATCGCTATCCCTTTGAGTTACGTAGGTCAGACGGCAGTCGCTCTGTGGAAAAGTTGATATTCTGTCATATCTGGGTAGACCAGTAAGCGGACCTCGGGCTCCAAGGCTGTTAGTCTTTGATGCAATCGGGATAACGCTAGGGCGATGATGATGATGAATATTGTGTATTTTATTCGAATAATTAATAGATTTGAAGGTCTGTGCTCAGAAGTTTATTTAGGAGTATCCTTAACTTGTGTAATTTCTTTCAACCATGTGCTACCGATGACATAAAAATGCCTGACTGAATTATTTTAACAATATTCGTCATGTTAAGTATCAGTTATTTAGATTTTCAAGACTTTCACTTTTAAGTGTGGAATTCACTTTCTAGTCCAATCAGAAGATTTGAGAGAGAGCGGCTGCAGTTGGACCTACGCTTAGGACTCCAGGAGCGATGGCTTAAGGTACTCTCCGAGTCACAAGGAGCAAGCGATAATTAGCAATTACGCACATAACTTTGTAAAGGCAGTGGTTCACGCTGTGGGTTTGAACACGATACCCTCTGTATGGCTGTCTGTTGCTATAGCTTAGTGGCGGTACCACCAATCGCTGCCTTTTTTTTTATTGCTGCTAGTGGCAGACGAGCGAACGGCCCATCTGATGGTAAACGGTAACCGCTGCTCATGGACTTCGCTAATGTCAGGGTATACACAGCAAAGCCGCTGCCTACCGTGAAAGTAATGCTCTCTTTAAACCTCGAATGCCTTATCGAAGTACCTATGTAGCTAAATCATTTTCACTGAGATAAAATCGTTTCTTCTTGGCGCTCGTTCACAAAAAAATTGTCAATTCAATAAAATCTTCCAATCCAAGATAAAAATGTTCCGCAAATATCTTACCTCCAATTGTATCTTCATTAACAGATCGTATAATTGAATGCCTCGGTCCAACAAACCTTGTTGGTCGCATCCGAAGTTGGCTACCAATGTTTGATCAAGTAAACCAATATTGTGTAAAACCAATATTGCTTGAGAAGCAGGACATAGATAGACTGATCTGATAAATGAGTTATAATTACTCAATGGTAATTATTCTGGTAATATACCTATAACCTAAGGCCGTACCCTCCCGTGTGGTGACAGATTAAGAATACAAAGGATCACTACTCCATTTTATTTTATAGATGTCTTAAGACTCGACTAAGGAAGAATATGAATAGTATCTTTGATAATCGACGGAAATATCGACATCAAAACTTATACCAAAGCAACTACCTTTCTGACCTCCACAACCCAAAGGGCTAGCATATTCTATATATTCTATATATGCATATGGCATAGACTAGCGTCAGTTTATACAGAGGTACTGATTTCCTATAACGACTGTCAAAGATGTTAATAATAGCCGGGACCGACGGCTTAACGTGCTCTCCGAGGCACGGAGCAAGCAATAATTAGCAATTTAATACGCACTTAACTCCGAAAAGTCAGCTGAACACGTCGTGGATTTGAACCCGATATCCTCTGCATGGGAGTCTGTTTGTATCTCCAGTAGGCTACCAATGCCTGATAGGCCTCGATCGCTCGTAAGGGAGAAATATTTTACAGAAGAAAACACATTTATCTGGCAATATCTCAGGCTTCAAAGCATACAATTAAAGCCCTCAATAACTCAAAACTACGTCAATCTTATGCACTTTAAAAGTACGGCAAATCAGTTGCTATTCGAGCGATGTAAAACCATTTCCATAGTAAAATTTCGAATAGCAGCCGGCGCGGCGTTACATGGTAGAAACCGTGTCAATCACGATATTCGATCACAGCTGGTGCATTGGACAGCGGCCAATTCGTACAATTGCCTATAGCTAGCTCTCATTGTCCGGTAAGAAGGCTGATCCCGTTATTAGCACTGTTTTTTCTATGACTGATGTTTGGTGACTGAATATACAAGTCACTGCAGTAGGTTAGGTTATCGCTACCAACTTCTTTTTTATTTATTTATTGTCTCACGCCTGTAATCCGAAGGGGTAGGCAGAGGTGTAAATATTACACCCACATTTCGCCATGAATTTTTAGGTCCCACGTAATAGGGGGCGAGCCTATCGCCGTTACCGGGCACATCACCAGACTCCGTGCTACTGAGAATTTGGAAAAACTCAGTAACACTTTTGCCCGACCCGGGAATCGAACCCGGGACCTCCGATCAGCAGTCGCATACGCTATCCACTGAACCACGGAGGCTACCAAAATAATTCATGTTTATTAATGAAATAAAGTCCATGTCATTGCGTTTGAATCCAGGACTTTTCATCTTAGAGCTATGGGTTCGCTCATTAGATTAGTTAGAATATTTGCTCTTTCAGAAAACGTCTGCTGTCTGACCGAAGCAACCCAAATGTATGGCAATGGTTTAGTCTGCGTATTATTCTCGTAACAATTGGCCAAGATCTTCATAGCAGCCGATTTATTCCTTTATTACATGTACGGTAGGACACTGGCATGCTAGAAACAACTATAAATTTACTGATGTTTATCCATCAATTTGTGTAAATAGCCTATAATATCGGATACTGTTTGGCTGTCTCAAGGACTACTCCCAATATACTTAGACCGTCTAGACAATTTCAGGAGCTAATTGCCACTACAATAATAATACAGTAACTTATTAATACATGTTTTATTAATAAAATGATAACAAAAATAAAAAGCTGATGATAAAAATAGAAATATCCAAGGATAAGCCATAAACGGTGAATAGATTCCAAACTTCGCAGAGCTTGCATTATGACAACCAGATGATGATGATGATGGTGGAAGTCTGGGTTGAGAAAAGAGGAATAAAACTGTGTAGATAAGTATAAAAATAAAATGAAAAGCATCCATATCCAGGTAGTTTCAAGAAAACTACCAGACTCATCTTTCAGTTCGTTTTAATTTGAAAAAAGTCCTACAAGCATCGCTCCTTCATCATAATACAGTTCACAAAACGTTTATCACAAAATACTCATAAAGTTTATTCCATCGTTCCATCTAGTTAGAATACAAACAAATTCCAAAAGTCCAACAGCGAAACAAAACGACAACACTCCTGAACAATTAAAAGGGCTTTCTAAAAATAAATTAAAAGTTGCTCAAAAGGCGATCCCATAAAAATAAAAGAAGAAAAAGTAAACAAAAGTGGAAGAAAATAATATTGTTAAGTCCTCGGTCGTGTATTAACGAGAATCCGATTACTTCGTTCTAGAAAATTGTTGTTGAAGAAAATGTAGTGGCTATTGATAATAAAAATTGTAGTATTGTTGGCAAGATGTGTTACTTGTAGAGGGATTTTGATTGGTTGTTCATTAGGAGGTTTATTATGAGTTGAAATCTAAAGACATTTTGAAATTAAGTTTCAAGATTTGTAATGCCTTCCTTCATTTTGAATAAGTTTTCAAAATGAAGGAAGGCATTACAAATCTTGTTGTAAGAACATGTTGCAAGAAGCACTGTTGGAATTGTCATGTTCTCAGATGTATATTTCCTTCAGATTTCAATATACATGACACATTTTTATGAGTCTGGAGGCTAGAAGTGTTTTGTTTGTATATTATTGCAGTAGCTTACAGATACATTTGTTCAGATATTGAATTATACATAATAACAATGTGGTCATAATGTGTAGGTACCTATACATTATGACTTGATACTTTTTGTCATCTAACAAACTGACAATTTAAAATTCAATATTTATAGAGACAACTCTTGTATATTAGTTCATACTTGGTGGGAGTGGAAGTTGAGCAACGAACACACAGACTCATATGATCACAAAAGCAATATATTTGTGGATAACACAATAATTAAGTGGCATGACGATCACTTATGCCACTGCATTGTTTGTTCAATTAATATGGTTATTATTGTAATCATGTAATCATAAAATCTAGAATTGTATGTCTCTGGATAGAGGTGTTGACTGATGTCAAGGCCGCCTTTCATCTTTTCGCGGTCTATGATGAGAGCTGCCAACTCATTTAAATCTAGGCAGTCAAGAATAATTGAGGCCATGAGAACCATAGTGGCCTAACTACATTTTTTACAATATTGAGTTTATGATCTTTTCCAGTTCAAATTGATCATTTTGATAGAACCAGAGAGGCCTAAAAGTGATACAACGAATATTCACTAGATGGCAACATAATCACTGTTACCGTTTTTAGTCTGCGATCTAAACTTGAAGTGCCATACTGGCCTAAATAAGATAGGCCACTATGGCTTAAGCCCTCTAAAACTTCACTGTCATGATGAAATTAGTTAGGCTACTTTTTGACAGTCTGTTCATGATAAACGTCATTATTCATACACTTCAGCTTGTTAATTCTTTGAGCTATTTCGATTTACTTAAGTATCTGTCGGATCACTTCATTACGAATTCGATCCTTCAGAGAAACTCCGAGCATAGCCCTCTTCATAGCTCGCTGAGCGACCTTAAATTGGTGGACCAGTCGCACCGTTAGTGTCTACGTCTCGTCCCCGTAAGTCATAACGGGTAGGAGGCACTTGTTGAAGACTTTGGTCTTAAGGCTTTGCAGTAGGGGTGACGAAAAGACGTGACGGAGTTTCCTATATGGTGCCCAGCCCAGCCGTATATCTTCTGCCAGCCTCCTTCTCGAAGTTGTTTCTACCCAAATGCACGGTTTGCCCCAGGTAGACGTACTCCTGAACAACTTCGAGAGGGATCCCATTTAGGATAATCGATTCCGGAGAGACATGTTCATTGAACATTATCTTGGTTTTGTCCAAGTTCATCCGAAGACCGATGCGACCAGAAGAATCAGCTAGGCTGCTCAGCATATACTGCAAGTCCTGCACGCTTACAGCCATGATGACGATATCGTCTGCAAATCTTAGGTGTGAGAGGTCCTTTCCAGTGCAGCGTCTTGAACATATTCTTCATTGTATTTATGTACAATTTGGGGGAAATAACATCCCCTTGTCTCACACCTCGATGCAGGTGGATAGGTTCAGACTGCCGGTTCTATACTTGGACGGTCATAGTCGCGGCATCATACAGACCTCCCAGCACTTGGACATATCGCCAAACGACTTGGCACTGTTGCAAGGACTCCAGAACAGACCAGGTTTCAATGAAGTGAAAGGCCTTCTCATAGTACACAAACGTTAAACACAGGGACAGATTATACCCCTCTGTCTTCTGTGTCGTATCCTCCTAAAAAACCGGCCAGTTCGGGCGGCAGAAATTCGTAAAGTCTACGCGCGAATCGGTTCGTAATGACCATTGAGAACAGCTTATAGTCGTGGCTCAAGAGCGAGATAGGTCGATAGTTCTTCAAAGAAGTTTTGTCTCCCTTTTGGAAGAACAAAACGACAATGCTCTTGCTATTCCCTTGGTAGTTCTCTCCGAGAAGAGGACAAAATTAAATATGCGCTCCAAGGCATATTTGATTCTGTCCTCTGCAGCTCCAGCTGCAAAAGTATATGTTTCCCACCTGCCTTTAGCAGCTCCGTCGTAATTCCATCGTCCCCGGGGGCTTTCCCATTTTTGAGCTGCCTTAGGGCCACCACGATTACGTCCTAGCTGACATCTGGCAACTCTTCCGTGAAGTGGCGGGTTAAAGTGGCTCTGGGATACGCGGAAAAGGGACTTTACAGATTTGACTGGTATTAAGCTGGATCGTTAATACCCTGATGGAAAACCCATCAGCTGTGAGAAAAAAAGGACTTACTAGATCTTTTGCCCTTTTTACCTCCAGTGCATCACAGCTTTTATATCAGTATCAAAGATTTGTGTTAGTAAGAAATGATCAAATAACATAGATGTTGAGGATGACAATGATAGTAGCTAAGAATACTTTTATTGTTAAATGCACTTGCTGCTTATGTTGTTTTGTTTTATTTTTGAGCTGTTGTGTTTAATAAACAATTGGCCTAATAACCGCTTTATTCTTATCTATTTCTAAAAACCTACTGCCAGAGTGGCCTATCTGTGTATAAAATGTAGAAAAATAGCAATAAAGCTATTTTGTCACTACTAAAATCATAAATTGGTACTTTAATAGGTCAAATAAAACAAAACAGTAATAAAAAGTATGTATTCTGAAGAGTGCTAGATGATTAAAAAAAAAAACTGTTTTTATTTTCTATGGTACTCAAAAAGCTTGCCTATTGAATTAGGCCACTATGGTTCTCATGGCATCAATTACGAACTCGATTAATATAATACTCTTTCATTAGTGTATCAACAGATTACAAATTAAAATTAACGTTTAAAAGCATAATCTGTATCAATTTAGTGCCTGTTTGACATAATTTAACTTTGTAATTTTACTTCAAGTTTATTATTTAGATATTTTGGTGAAGAGAGTAGTTTATTTAGGTTCACAAGTTTCTTTCTTGGTTTTGTGTTGTTATAATTATTTGGCGTCAAACACATTGAAAATACGGATTTCTGCGAGTAAAATAGACTATATATTTTATATTTGTTCGTTTATCTAGTAAAATATGCCAAAATTAAAGCAATTTCAATAATCAATTAATTCCAAAACAATTCTTTTCATTTTTATTTATTGGAAATTAGTACTCTTGATAATAAGTGCATATTTCATACAAAATATGTAGGTTGTTTTTGACATTTCATGAAAAGTGTCTGATTTGACTGGTTGGAATCAACATGTCTTAATATGATATTCGTCTACTGTGTTAAATATCTTAGGTCTGAAGTCTTCGATTTGCCACTGGTTTTATGCTCAAAAATTCAAGTCTGTTTTCCAGAAAGAACAGCAAAGCTAATGAGTATCGCCACACTACGATTCTACGGTGATAATTGCTATTAATACGGTAGTGGGAATATGAGTGGGATTAGTTCCAAAAAAAGTGCAATGGGTCTTTAAAGTTAAAGCGAAATTGTATCCCAAAAGCTAAGTACCTACCTACAACAATGACTTTAAACTTAAAAACATACAACATTCAAGTTAATTCCAATGTCCCAAGTTGCAGCTTGTTCTATACAAACAAAAATGTCAAAGAAAAATTCTCTCAATTAAATCAGGCAAGAAATTCTCTGAAGTATAAAGAAACAATTAATTGCTAAAAAAGTTTAAATGAAGGTGCTACTCTTTGGAGATAAGATGGGTGGGGCGAGTAATGAACTTGCTGTTAACAAAGGTTTTAGTCGTTTGGATGAAAAAAAGAAAACGATTAAGTCACCGGTGCATATTTTTTTAGGACCGTCAAAGGAACGTTGGGCGTATGATGGAGGCTTTTATAGCTGGATAATGGAATTGTCAAAGTCATTACCATGCAAATAGATTTTGTAATTGGTAAGGTATAATATTGTGTATTTTATTCTTGTATTGGCCGGCAGCGATAGTCTAGTGGAGATACCAACGGACTGCAATGCAGAGGGTATCGGGTTCGAATCCACGGCGCGCACCGATGACTTTTCGAAGTTAAGTGCGGGTTAAATTGTTAATTATCGCCTGCCCCGCATCGGAGAGCACGTTAAACCGTCGGTCCCGGCTGTGATCAAGATCTTTGACCGTCGTTACGGGGAGTCAGTGCCCTCAGAATAGAATATCGCTATCCCTTTGAGTTACGTAGGTCAGACGGCAGTTGCTCAGTGGAAAAGTTGATATTCTGTCATATCTGGTTAGACCAGTAAGCGGACCTCGGGCTCCAAGGCGGTAAGTCTTAGATGCAACCGGGATAACGCTAGGGCGATGATGATGAATATTGTGTATTCTATTCGAATAATTGATAGATTTGAAGGTCTGTGCTCAGAAGTTTATTTAGGAGTATCCTTAACTTGTGTAATTTCTTTCAACCATGTGCTACGATGACATAAAAATACCTGGCTGAATTATTTTTACCAATATTCTTCATATTAAGTACCAGTTATTTTGACTTCCACGACTTTCACTATTGAGTCTAGATTTGTCCAATCAGAAGATTTGAGAGAGAGCGGCTGCAGGTGGACCTACGCTTAGGACTCCAGGAGCGATGGCTTAATGTGCTCTCCGAGTAACAAGGAGCAAGCGACAATAGGGTAGTTTCCAGGGGCAAAATAATTACATTTTATTTAGTCCGTATTTTAGATTATTAAAAAATATTGGACACGTACCTATTTTTTATTTTTTCGATTAAATAAAAAATAACAAAGATAATTATAGCCCATTAAAGTTACGTGTGACGTCACCTAGTGCGAAAAAATGCAGCACGGCGTGACGTTATACGTTACTTTAATGAGCTATATCTTGGTAATTTTTGGTTTAATTTACAAATAAAAAAATACGTATCACTTATTTTTGAATAATCTAAAGGACGGACTTATAAAAATTTTTTTCGTCAACTAGCCTATTAGCAATATGATACGCACATAACTTTGTAAAGGCAGTGGTTCACGCTACGCGGGTTTGAACTCAATACAGTCTACATGGCAGTCTGTTGCAATGCTGCGATAGCCTAGTGGAGGTACCACTAACCGCTGCCTTATCGAAGTAACTATGTAGCTAAATCATTTTCACTGTGATAAAATTTAAACGTTTCTTCTTGGCGCTCGTTCACAAAAAAATGTTCAATTCAATAAAATCTTCCAATCCAAGATAAAAAATGAACCGCAAATATCTTGCCTCCAATTGTATAGCTTCATTAACAGATCTGTTAATTGAATGTCTCGGTCCAACAAACCTTGTTGGTCGCATCCGAAGTTGGCTACCAATGTTTGATCAAGTAAACCAATATTGTGTAAAACCATTATTGTTTCAAGCAGTATTTGCTTGCTTGGAGAAAATTAACAACCAATATGTGCTTGATTGATTATTTCTCTTGTATTTATTGTGATGCTATTATGGGGTATTGCTTGAGAACCATGATTTTATGATAATCGCAGCCCTGTTTTCTATGCAGATGGACCGATATGATATATCATTATTTTAATCTGCACCTAGGTAACATAGCCTTAATAAGCTTTTGAGGACTACTGCGATATTCTTCCGTGTGGTTGCGGAGAAAAATCTAAAGTAACACTACTTTCATACATACATACATAGACTCACGCATGTTTCCCGGAGGGATAGGCAGAGCCTACGGATCGCCATTTGCAACGATCCTGACATACCTCTCTTGCTTCATTCACTCCCATAAATTTTCTCATGCATGCTCTTCTGTTTAGGGTACTTCTGACCTGTCCTTTTTTAGGATGTCTTCAATCTGGTCAGAGAACGTCCGCCTAGGTCTTCCCCTTCGTCCTGTCCCATTCACACTTGCCTTATATATCTTCTTTGTCAGTCTTTCATCATCCATCCTCTCCATGTAAAGTACCACCACCCCATTTTATTCCATATAGAAAAGACCAAGGACAATACTCGAAGTATATAGTATCTTTAGGAAGAGATAAAAAACTTGACATCAAACCTAACGAAGACCAACCAGTCTGGCCGGCGTGGTATAGACAACATCCTGACTCGACTGCACGGTTGGCGTAGTGGTTTAAGCGGCCGCGTCGGCGCTTGACAGTGCGCCGAGTGTTTTGGGTTCGATTCCCACACGAGACAACACTTTGTGTGATCCATAAATTGTTGTTTCGAGTCTGGGTGTTAATTGTCCTCGTTAGATGTATGTTTGTAAAGTCCCCCGCGACACAGAATTTTGTCCTAATAAGGGAGTTGTCTTTAAAAAAAAATCCTTTTGTCTCATAACGCTATTGCGACCCAAATCAGGAGAGGCTCATACAGGTAGTAGACTCCGAACGGTTGCATGTATTTACTGCCACCCCTCCAGACTGATAAGCTAGAAGATTTTTTCTCAAAACAGCGAACATAATCTTAAAACATTTTGACTGTTTTATGTTTCGTATCTTTTGGTGTACTAAGTCGCTGTTAGACAAAAAAAAAAAGCAAACTTGTTGAGAAACAAAGTAGAAATGCTTTTCATACAGTTAAGTCTTAGACGTTTTATAAATGATCCAGAATCTTCAACGGAAACTAATATTTTAATCACTTATACTCACCCTTTAATGCATTTTTTTTCTTCCAACCAAAATATAGTTTATCCAACTGCGTAAAAAGTTGTTGAAACAAAAAGAAAGAGGTAGTGTCATGTGACCCCGTTACCGTCGCCTGAATATTGTATTAAGGAAAAATCAATGCTTCGCTCACGGCAACTATGTATCGATTGGTTCAGTTTGAAGTGGGTTTGGTGTCCTAAGACAATGAAGCTAATTTATTATAATAATGGGTAAGGGGTTCGTGATTGAAGGATTCGAATTGAGGGGTTAACCAATCGTGGTACGATTGCTCGTATTCGTCATCATTATCAGATATTTTATACTGTCCCACTGGAAAGTATGCGGCAGCCACTGCTGGGCACGGGTCTTTTCTCACTATGAGAAGAGTAAGGCCATAGTCCACCACGCTGGCCAAGTGCGGGTTGGCAGACTTCACATTTTTACGAGGACATTATGGAGAAGTCTCAGACGTGCAGGCTTCCTCACGATGTTTTCCTTCGCCGATAAGCAAGCGATAATTAACAATTTAATACGCAGTTAACTTCGAAAAGTCATCGGTGCGCGCCGTGGATTTGAACTCGAGACCCTCTGCGTAGCACTCTGTCGGCCTCTTCACTCTGCTATCGCTGCTTTTTTAATACTAATATTATAAATGCGTAAGTGTTCTTTTACGCAAAAATTATTGAAAAGATTTGATGAAACTTTGCTTAGTACCTACTATAGCTTACACATCAGATTAACATACATATATGCCAACTTTTATCGTGATAGATACCTACGGTTTTACTAGCCGATCTTCCTTTGCTCTTTGGTGAGTCATGTTGTGATGTTATATGAAACAAATGCCTCCGTGGTCCAGTGGATAGTGTATGCGACTGCTGATCGGAGAACCCGGGTTCGATCCCCGGGTCGGGCAAAAGTGTTACTGGGTTTTCCCGAATTCTCAGTAGCAGCACGGAGTCTGGCGAGGTGCCCGGTAACGGCAATAGGCTCGCCCCCTATTACGTGGGACCTAAACATTCATGGGGAAATGTAGGTGTAATATTACACCTCTGCCTACCCCTTCGGGGATGCAGGTGTGAGCCTATAAATAAGTAAATAAATGAAATAAATGAACTCATGCCATTTGGGCTAGTGTCATTTGCATTTCTGATTGACTATCAATCAGACATGCGAATCGTTTGATTTGGGCGTTCAAACAAACTCTTTAAATGTATCATCATTCTCCGAGGTAAATGTCTTGTACACTGTGATAACCTCGTTGTATCCAAAGATTTTTGTCTTTCTGCATTTTAGTCTAACCAGTTTTGAGAGAATATTGTCATTGCCACAGAGATCGGTGGCACCCAACACTTTTTAACAGAGTTAGTTTTTAGGGTTGCGTACCTAAAAGGTAAGAAACGGGACCGTAATACTAAGCCTCCGCTGTCTGTCTGTGGCTGACCAGGCTGTATCTCATCAATCGTGATAGCTAGAAAGCTGGAATTTTCACAAATTATTTATTTCTGTTGCCGCTAACAACAAATATCTACTAAAAATAATAAAAATATATACTAAGAGGGGGGGGGGGGGGGGGGAGATCCCACACAATAAACGTAATTTTTAACCAATTTGTTACTCGATCTTAATAAACAGGTAGAAACTTAAAAAATATTTAAATAAACATAAAAAAAACTTGATTTTCTTTTATAGATGAAGGTACGGAATCCTTAGTGCACGAGTCTGACTCGCACTTGCCCAATTTAATACTCAATACGTTTATTGCACACCATAATGTTACATAGATGTTATAAAAATAGAGTTCATGATGGACCCTGCAAGGCACGGCAGCGTAGGAGAAAGGGTGAAGTCACATAGAACTCAAATATCAGTAAAGTAATAATTTTAGTTAGGTTTAAATAATTATATAGGTACTTATCTATTTTCTTGTAATTATTTTACAAATATATTCAAACTTTATGCTCTTAAAATTACAAGTTGTGTATTCAATTTATTTCCTATATAAATGCATTTTTTTGTCTAATATGATTGGACAGGATCAAGACAGGATAGGACTAGTCCAGCAGTGGACTGTTTAAGGCTGATGATGAAGACAGGATTATTATCTTCTCTACATAACAACTGACATTTAACCTCATAACCCAAAAGCCTAGGTAAAATAAAATGGGTGCATATGGGTCCCACCAAGAACATAGGGTCCCAAGCCAACATCACCTGCAAGTGGTGCACCTGCCGATCAACAGACGAGGCTCTGGCAAACAAAATATCCCGATAAGCGGCAATAGGCTCGCCACCTATTACGTGGGATCAAAACACTGGCGAAAAGTGGGCGTTTAATATGCCTCTGCCTACCCCTTCGGGGAAACAGGCGTGAGTCTATGTATGTATTTATGTAAAATAAAAACTAACATTAAATAAGTACCTACACACTCGTCCTAAAACCACCTACTATTAGTCTCAAAGAAAACTACAACGAAATTCTCGAAACTAAGTTAATAGAATTTTGGAAGTTGTAACAGAAGGTATAGCTTTTACGAATAATGGGTTTAGTTGCTCATATTACTATTAATTTACACGAACACACTGAAATGAAAGTAGGTAATACAAAACTACAATGCTTTCGACCAAACAATCGATTTAATAGAAAGTTGAAGGTGAAAAGTGCTATTATTTTTCATGTGGTTCGTTGTAGGTATATTTGAGTAGGTGATTTTTAGGATACCGAACCTAAAAAGCACCTACTACACACACCTCACAGGATTGTGTTTTGTGTCCGCTCAGGTGCTATCTGTTCGTTCAGACCCTGTATTTTGGGAATCATCCTCTTAGCGTTATCCCAGTTTCAACCTGGGGTCAGCTTACTAATCTAACCAGATCTGGCTGAATATTAGCTTTTCCACAGAGCGACTGCCTGTCTGACCTCCGCAACCCGAAGGGGTGGCAATATTCTATGGTTTAGACTAGTGTCGGTTTATTGTAGAAGGTACTGACGCCCTGTAATGATTGTCAAAGATCTTTATGACAATCGGGACCGACGGCTTAACGTGCTCTCCTAGGCACGGGACAAGCGATAATTAACAATTCAATACGCACATAACTCCGAAAAGTCATTGGTGCGCGCCGTGGATTCGAGCCCGATACCCTCTGCATGGCAGTCTGTTGGTATCCCCACTAGGCTATCGCTGCCTTAGACCCTATATTTTGGGATTACTTGAAGATATTTAGTTGAAAATAACCACCATAAACAAAATATCTACAGTAACTTTTGTTGCCGTAAAAGCGCTTATTTCCACATTCTTATAGAAAAGTCTAAATTGAAAAGGGTCCTGTTGACCTAGAACTATTAAATTTAGCAAGTAGCGTCATTATGACTGTAGCAGGAATTCAAGAAAAATCAGGAAGCTATAGATTTGATATTTAACCATAAAAAAGATAGTCTTAAAACGGATTGCATCGCACGGTTGGCGATGTTGGCAGTGATGTCAGGGCCCCGTAGAATATCAGTGCCAGCAAGTCTGGTATTATGCTGAACGGGGTCCTATTACTGCCTCGACCTGGTCTTACCATGTTTTTGTATAGATGTTAACGATATTTTATTATTTTCTTTATTCTATATGTATGTACTTGTGTCTGGTTGTGGCAGCAATAAATCATTTTTCATTTTTTTCATGTCAATCCTATATAAAGGGAGAAGAAGGTTAAGCTCTCAAATCCACCTTCTCTCAAAATAGATAAAGTACTAATATTTGCGCATTAATATCTTCAGTACCGTTTGTTTATCTCTATGGTGACTGGCAGCTGCAATCTGCATTTGATTCCTACTTGTCACAACATTTGCTTGTAGAGTGAGCTTCTGTCGCTATATCTTAATGATCAACACAAATCAAACCACATTACCGTAGTCTAACAAACAAAACAGATGTCTACTCAATATAAAAGTAATCAAAAGATATGCCACAAAGAGCAATCCCATGTATTGCCTAATACCACGCACTCCGATAGTGTTATCAGTTAGTTGAACGGTAGAGAGCTTTTAATACTATCATTATTACCTACCTAATGAATGTTGAGTTGTTGGTATAACACTTATGTTGATGTGTAATATTATCTTATATAGGTACCTATTTTTTTGCATTAGGTGTTAAAGTTGTTTTTATGTAAAAAAAAGTGGCTGTGGGTTTTACTTGTATTACAAACGTGGTACTAGTAAACGTAGACTGTTTAAGGAATTATGTTTTAGTTTTATTTCATTTTTTTATATTTTTTTATAGATGCAAGCCCGTATCCCGGAAGGGGTAGACAGAGGTGTAATATTACACCCACATTTCGCCATGAACCAGTAACACTTTTTGCCCACCCGGGAATCGAACCCGGGACCTCCGATTAGCAGTCGCATATACTATCCACTGGACCACGGAGGCAGTCTTTTAAAATAGTAACCATCAATATCATCCTAGCGCTGTCCCGGTTGCGATTCAAGACTTCGCTTTTGAGCCAAAGGTCTCATCATCATCCACCGATTAAAAAGATAATATTTTGTATCAAATTTATAATTCGATTTTATATAGAATAGTCAAACTATTAATAAGAAACCTGACACAGAAACAGTGTTTTAGAAACGATTTGTGTTAGCTCTATTTCAGTAATAATACCCCCGGCCTCATCAACTACGACCGTTGACCTTTCATCTGGGTTTAAATATAGCATATATTTTCTTTTGGGATAAAAAAATATCGTCGTATAAATAGCTTTTTTATGATATCGAAACATTTCCAATAATAATTATTATAAGTATCTTAGGACAACCCACAGAAAGATTTGACATGGGCAAAGAGCTCAGATATTTACATAGAGGCGCATTTCCTATAGGCGTTCTGAAGACAAACATTCTGTGACCCAATTTGACGCTTGGCGGCGTGGCAGTCGCGCTGTGACAGCTGTCTCTACGAGAGCAAGAGAGACGAACGTTCCTCCTGTGCATCTTAACTACGAGAGCAAGAGAGACGGAGAACGGCGCCAGCGCCGCCAACGGCGCCAACTACGAACTAAACTGGAGACAGTCCCCACTTGAAATCGGCACACGAAATCCTTAAGAACTGCGCTTCTATGTAAATCTGTATTCATTGACATGGGTAAGAATCGAACTTTAGGTTAGCAGTCAGGGTCGCTTATCCCTTTACGAACACTTCAGTCAATATGAAAACTTGGAGGAGTGTATAATACCTACTATAAATAGTTAATACTTAATATCAAAGCAGCGGCGCCGGAAAAATAGTTTTTCAAAACCATGTAGGCAAGCACGATTATGAAAATATCTACAAAACAAAACATTCTCAGCAAAAGAATTCAATAAACACTGCAGTAATACATTCTCAGTTCAACAGCCCTGTTCATAACCTCATTCTTAGAAAGCGCCTGATACAATTTTAATAGCAAAATACACGTAACCGCAAATCGTCTCTTAGTATTCCAACAGGCGCACGTATTATTATTACAAGTAAACGGCATGAAAATGTTGTTTTAAACGGCTACATTGTACTTTTCGTGCTCAAACACATTAATAACACGCCATTCGTCAACTGAGTGACGAGATTTATGTGAAAATTATGAAACTGGAAATGAACTTTTACTTATTTAATTCGAAACATTTTTTACGGGCCGCGACTGGGTGACGAAAAAACGGCCCTTATAATTAAGTATAAAGTATTGTTTAATTTTTGTTTATGACAATGCCTTTCGTATTTAATTCTTAGTAACATTTTTGCGAGGACTTCGTCTTTTGTTGTTTAATTTTATAGGTGAATGCCTCAACTATACGGATTGAAAACTTTTTATTGATTTAAGCCGTTCTCATAGTCATTAATTTGAGGAAAACAGCATAATAGTCCTTAAATCTTAATTTTATAATCACTGGAAAACTAAAAATGCAGACTGTAACTTACCAGGTAGGAACCTATTTGACAGAAATCAATTTCATGAGGTACAGCAAAAGCATTTTAAAATATAATATTTTGGATACTTTACTATTTTCTTATTTATATCGGGTATGCTAACAAGGCATTTTCATACTTAAAATAAAAATAACACTTTTTAGTAATTCAAAGCTTCAAACGAGTTTCTTATACCGTGAAAGAGAATCAATTCTTTTACATGTAATAGGGAAGTTTCCTGCAAGTGAAATATATTATACAAGTATTTTATCTAGTGAAACATGTCAAAATAATGGTAGTTTCATTCATCAATTAATGTTAAAACTTTATTTAACATTTTTTATGGACAATTTATTGATAATAAGTATTCTATTTGACATCAAAAAACTTTGACGTCACTAGGTCTTATTTCATACAAACTTCGTAGCAAAGGTCGTTTTTGACATTTCATTAAAAGTGCTTGATTTGACTAGTTGGAAACAACCCTATTTTCCGTTACCTGAAATTCGGAATTACTCCGTAATTCTGTCAGTCACACTGCCAAAACATTTCTTAAGCAAACTTTTTTACATTCAAACCGTCCCAAATAAAATAATGTTTATATTTCCATGTTTTCGTTCACCGATTGTTCGGACCGGAATCCTTTATTCGAAAACTTTCGACGAACTTCGAGAAAAGTTTATCGAAAAGTTTCGCGGATTGAAGCACCCGATAGTGATGTGATTTTCCTATCGATTACGTTTTTATTCAGTTGTTTTTGTCAGTATAGTTTATAGTATCGGATGGAAGTTTGCAGATAAAGGAGCTCTTCATTGAATAGAATACTGACATGACTATTGGAGCGGTTTTGTAATTTACTGAGACGGCAAATTTATTATTGCGAGATCTATTACAAGTACGGTCAGCAGGGTGTACTGCTCACCGAATCGACACTACTGTACTCATTGCGGGTATCCATGGGCAGGTGTAATTGCTTACCATCAGTCTGATCGGCGGCAGTGGTGATCCGTCTACTCGTTTGCCTTCTATCACCTGCGTAAATAAAACCCATTGCATTGCCTGACTGACAGACAAGCTGCAGTCAAAATTATTGGGCACAAGAAGCTGAAATTTGGCTTGTATGTTCCTTGGGGAGCGTGGGGGACCGATCTGGTCCGATTTCGGCAGATCCCTTCTTAGTGCAAGAAGGGATCTGCCGAAATCGGACCAGATCGGGCAAAACGGGTAAAATAAAAATTTTCGGACGCTGCGGCGGGCGGCTTCTAGTAACTTCAAGAGGAAGGTTTATATGTTTAGTAGACGCGTGCAAAGACGCTGACAACGTCTAGTATAAAATAAAATGCACAAAATAACATGATTACGTGTCGAACACAAACGATGCAATTGACACATATTTCACATCAAAATTTCAACTCCTTTCACTTGAACACTTCAGTTTTTTATCAGGCTATTTAAAAAGTTGTGAAAACTATTTCCTTTCCCATCACTACCGTAGATACGGGACCCTTTCAGCAAACACTTTTCACTAAGATGTTCACGGATTAATAGTGTTTTTTCTAGAAAACTTCGACTAAGGCGAGACGTTCTTTGGAGTGTATTAGGAATTGTTAGAAGAATTTTAATTAGTTTTTCACTTGTACTTTTAGACTTTTATTTTGTTTGACTAACTGTTTAGTATGGTATTGCGCTGGGTGTTGAGGATTCCATCCCTCCCGGAACAATATTTTGTGTATATTTTCATGTTTTGTTTCATTTTAGCGACTTATACACACCAAAATGTATGTAACGAATTTCAAATACGTAAGAAATAAAAAATAGCAAGTAAAATAGTTTCTATTGGCCTTGACGTCTCAATGTGAAATTAGTTTGAATAACTTTGTGTTACGTCCGTGTGGTGACGGATGAAGAATACGGGATTTCACCACACCGTATCATCCCATGGGTGTCGTAAAAGCCGACAGAGGGACAATATTATGCAGAGAACACAACTATAATAGCAGGAAAACTTGAAAGAACGCAGTAGCAACCCGTTTGGTTAGCGTGGTATAGTAGGCCAATTCCTCCTTACGTTGTGGACTGTTAAAGGCTGATGATGATGATTTTATAACTCTATATTACTCGCTACCGTTACAAATAAAAATTTGTATAATTCAATAATGAGTACTGTAGTACTCATTATTGAATTATACGTTCTTTGGTTATGTTATGCAGGGACAGGACCAAGGGGAAGACCTAGGCGGATGTTCTCTGACCAGATTGGAGACATCCTAAAAACAGGACAGGTTAGAAGTACCCTGAACAGAAGAGCATGCATGAGGAATCTGATGGGAGTGAATGAAGCAAGAGAGATACGTCAGGATCGTTGCAAATGGCGTTCCGTAGTCTCTGCCTACCCCTCCGGGAAACAGGCGTGAGTCTATGTATGTATGTATGTATGTATTATGCAGGCGGCCTTTGTGTAATTCTTAAATCGTTCATCCTCTGTGTTCTACATCTACTGACAATTCGCCAGTTTTTCTTACTGATTCAGGGAATTAATCTATTTGGAAAGGCACTTTGAGGGGCTAGATATTCTGAGAAAGGGACAGTTTATTACCTACTAGAGGACGCCAGCAGCTACGCCTACATTTTTTTTAAATTTACCCGTTTTGGACGATCCCGTGGGAATTTCGGGCAATCCCTTCTTAGTGCACCCCTACGGTCCCCAAGGAACATACATGCCAAATTTCAGCTTCCTGCACCCAATAGTTTCGGCTGTAGCGTGTCTGTCAGTCAGTCAGTAACGCAAGAATTTTATATATTAAGATTGTCAATTTGAGAAGTGGTCCTTCTGCAATAGAGCCAACAAAAGGCTCATGGGTTAAAAAAAACACAAATAACCTGTTAGAGAATCTCATCCATTTCCAAATCGTTTAAGAATCCTTTCCTTATTTGCGTACGACGCGTGCCTGCCTTCAAAGTTTCCTTAACCTCCAAGTTACATAACACATATTCCGCAATACTTTTGCCGCATACATTCGAAGGGCGAGTATTAGGAGGCTATCAATAAGACTACATTGCCGAAGCAACGGTTACCAAGCGTTGCTGGTCACGCGAACAGACATGATGTGGTGAATGTGGATGCGGTACATATTTACTAGATATATATATTTTTTTTTATACACCGAGCCACCGTATAAGCACGCTAAAGTGACGATGGGCTGGCCACGTCTGCTGAAGAACCAACGATCGATGGAGCAGACGAGTCTCAGAGTGAAGATCCTGTTTCGGCAAACGAAGAGTGGGAGGCCCGCCGACTAGGTGGTCCGACGACCTAAAATAGGTGGCTGGGGCGGGCTGGATGCGAAAGGCACAGGACGAGGAGAAGCCTTTGTCCAGCGGTGGACTGTTTTTTTTTTTTTTTGTAATAGTAAAGGTAGTAAATATTAATATTTTTTTATAAATTCATGCCTGTATCTTCGGAGCGGTAGGCGCTGGTAAAATTTACACCAAAATTTACCCATGTTGAATTTGTAGGCCCCACGTAATAGGGGACGAGCTTATTGCCGTTACTGGGCACTTTGCCGGACTCCGTATACTGAGAATCCGAAAAAACCCAGTAACATTTTTGGCCGATCCGGGAATCGAACCCGGGACCTCCTGATCAGCAGGCGCATACTCTATACACTGGACCATAGTGGCACTCAAAGTTTAAAGTCAGTTTTCTCAATTGGATGGTTTAATTCAACTTGGTAGGTATAAGCGGGTGGAGCGTGACGCAAATTGTCATTCTTAATAGATCGTCAATGTAAAGCAACGTTGTCGCAGTCCATAATTTGGATGGGTGACAGCAAGTTGTGGCATTTAGATCAGAAAACTATTTTCTATATTCCGCTTATTAGGAAACGCAGAACGCCCAGCAGTGCGAAAGACTATAATATACATTATCGCTATGTACATTGTCATACGACGAGAAGGCATCATACAAAATAATTTAGCGGGTCTTAATCGCGTTAACTTAACTTATTTAAGGTATAAATACCTATTTGTTTCCGACGTTTCGTTCGTCTTGCACCGAGCGTGGTTGCGGAGAGACTGATGAGAGCTCAGCGCCGTCTTGTGGAAGTGCGGGTTTCGGCACCTACCCTCACTTGGTCTTTATTTAAGTTCGCAATGTCGGTACTCCGACACACTACACTAATGACGTCTACACACTGTTGAGATTTATCAATGCGGCGGTGTTTACATTTGCTGATGACTGGATTCCAAGCAGCCGATAATCTATATCCATCCTCCCGGTTGAAATTGTTATATTTCTTGATTTCTACCGCTTCACGTACTATCCTGGAATAATAGTGACGATCGGTAGATAAGACTTGTGGTTGATGCAGTTCTATCCAGCGGTTTGGTCCAGACTCCAAGAAATGCTCAGCTATCGCTCACTTATTAATATGTCGATTTTTTACAGTTGTGATATGTTCGTTTACTCTATCAGCGACTGTACGCTTAGTCTGCCCGATATATGAACTACCACAGTTAAATAAGTTAAGTTAACGCGATTAAGACCCGCTAAATTATTTTGTATGACGAGAAGGCAGTATTGTACGTGGCCGAGGTTACAAACCGACAAATATATTATTATTAGGTATACATGTAACATCGTACATTGAATCAGGATGTAATCAGTGACGGGACAATCTTGTAGTTTAATTATAACTGTGGTCATAATGGCTTGATCGGTTCCAATAAACCTTTGGACAGGTTTATAGATTGAAATCCAAGTACTGCTTCATTGAAACTTGTACCGTGTGGTATACTTAATTAATTATGGGGTATACTTAATTATCAATGGGATATAATTAAGTCACTAAATGCTTAACATACATACAGATATATAGATTCACGCCTGTTTTACGGAGGGGTAGGCAGATACTACGGAACGCCATTTGCAACACGCTCAAATGACTTATAAAAGAAATCTGAAATGCTCTGTTAAACTTGTATATGGGCCATTATTTTCAAAAAGGTGACAGTTAAGTAACCTAACTAGATATAATATATTGTAGTAGTAGTCTTGCTCATTTCAGCATGAATGGGCTGGCTCGACCGGGGAGGTACTACCCTCTCACAGAAAATCGACGTAAAGTAACAGTACTTAAACTGCTGCGTTTCGTTCGGTGAGTGAGAGTGCTGGAGGCCCTATACCCTATTCCTTCTTCCTCATCCCACTCCTCATCCTATCCCTTTTCCTCACCCCAAGGGGCTACAAGGTACTTGTGACTCCTGTGGTATTGCTTGTGTCCATGGGCGGCGGTAATTGCTTACCATCAGGCGATCCGTCTGCTCGTTCGCCGCCTATTACTATAAAAAAAAAGATTTTTTTCTGTTATAAAAGGCAAACGAGCAGACTGATCGCCTGGTGGTAAGCGGTTACCGCCACCAATGGACACCAGAGGATTCACAAGTACGTCACCGTTGCCCTTAGGGACGGAAAAGAATAGGAAGAGTGGAGTGTGAGCGAACAAAAGGAAAAGTGGCCTCCGGGACTTTCACTTGTCGAAGTTAATGCGGCAGTATAGTTGCCGTGACTTTACGTCAATATTCTGAGAGGGCAGTCGGTCCATTCGTGCTGAAATGAGCAAGACTACTACTACAATATATTATATCTAGCTAGGTTACTTAACTGTCCCTTTTTTGAAAATAATGGCCCATATACAAGTTTAACAGAGCATTTCAGATTTCTTTAATAAGTCATTTGAGCGTTTTGCAAATGGCGTTCCGTAGTATCTGAAATTTTATTTTTGCAGGTAGTCTACTACCTGCAAAAATAAAATTTCAGGTGATAGAATACATTTGAAGCCAACTTTGTTTTCTAAATCGACAATCAAACAAAAACACCCAGTTCCTTCAAAATACCTTCTCCTTACATGTATATCTTTTTAAACAGACTACAGTTTATAGGCTTGAACAATGATATACTTGGATGTGTCAGTCGTATCTAGATCACCTAAGCTCACACACTGTCTGAGGTTTGCCATGTAAAGCTCCTCAATTGATGTAGGTAGCTCTGGCTACTTTTTCTTTTTATTGGATTTCGATTTTAGACGGCAGGTAAACTTGGTTATCTAGCTCTTTGATGAGCGTAGAAAATTTGTATTTTTGGTGCTTTGGCTTTGTATTATTTATTTATTTATAGACTCACGCCTGTATCCCCGGGGTAGGCAGAGGTGTATATTACACCCACATTTCGCCATGAATTTTTAGGTCCCACGAAATAGGGGGCGAGCCTATTGCCGTTACCGGGCATATCATCAGACTCCGTGCTGCTACTGAGAATTTGGAAAACCCAGTAACACTTTTGCTCAACCCGGGAATCGAACCCGGCAACACCGATGAGCAGTCGCATACGCTATCCACTGGACCACGGAGGCAGTCTATATATCTCGATATCTATAAATATATTCAAAAATAGCTGTAACTATTTTGAGGGTGATCTGAGTTACCGAGTCATATTAGGGACGCTTTACGTGTGTTACCTAACTTGCAAAATCAGATTATAGGACCTGCTTCTCATATAGGTAATTGCTACTTATAATTAGTATAGATAATCATTATATTGAGACAAAGGCTTGCTAGTACATTCCAATAGTTTCTGTACAAGTCAATGCTGCTTTTGGAAAGCGAATTTATTCTAACATAAACTAACGTCGATATTCAATAAGATAAGCACTACCCGCTCTCACTTATACGAATTTTATCCATGTCCTAAAAATATACGCATTCTGGGAACAGCTAAGCGATGCTTTGCCTTTGCAGAAACTTACTTATACATAACCAGTCGGAAATCAATACTTAAAATTTTCATCAGAACCATAAAACTTGTATCCAGCCGTTCGGTTTTCCTCGCAAATCGTGCAGTTCATAAGCTGGGCGGCAAGCATCGTGATTTTCGTGAAACCATCCCGATCAGAGTCACGTAACATTCTGTGGTTTCGTGCCAAAATTATAGAATAGTTGCGAAAACTTTGGAAATCGTTCTCACAGTATTGATGTGTGGTAATGGGAAGTTATACTCCTGGTTTGAAAAATAATGATTATGGTGGTAAAGTGTCGTTGGAAGTATAGGCAGTATAATTTTTCAGCAACTTAACAAGAAGGAGGTGTGGCATAAGGTGTTTAATATTTTTATGTCCAAAAATCCGTTATTTATGAATCTATTCTAAATGATTTATCTTATTTATAAGGACCCGATTGGTCCCTCTGAAGTTATTAAGATCGATGAATTACATTTTCAGGTAATTTTTAGGGTTCCGTACCTAAAAGGTAAAAAACGGAACCCTATTACTAAGCCTCCGCTGTCTGTCTGTCTGTCTGTCCGTCTGTCTGTCTGTCACCAGGCTGTATCTTATAAACCATTAAAGCTAGAAAGCTGAAATTTCCACATGTTATGTATTTCGGTTGACGCTATAACAACAAATACTAATAATAAAAAAATGAAAATATTAAGGGGAGGTCCCATACAAAAAACGTGTTTTTTTTTCGTATTTTTTTCTCAAAATTACTAACTGTAACAGGTAGACGCTTTAAATTTTCACAGAAAATGTAGTTGTATATTACCTTTCAAAATAAATAATTAAATTAAAAAAAAAGTAAATAATAAAGGGGGGCTCCCATACAACAAACGTAATTTTTAAGCAATTTGGTACTTGATCTTAATAAACAGGTAGAAACTTATAAAGTATTTAAGTAGATATACAATTATACATACAACGAACGTGATTTTCTTTTATATATGATGATACGGAACCCATCGTGCGCGAGTCCGACTCGCACTAACCCAATTTTTTTTTTTTGCTATATGAGGCCTCTAACTTTATATTTATTTTTCCCTTAATTCAGAAAGTACAGAGGTGGACTTTATGTCTTGTGTGGTAACTGCCACCAAGTTTGGACAAATGGCATTAGGACAGGAACTGTAACAGCAGCATTATCATCATCGTCATTATTAAGTGTTCTTTATTTTATAAGATAAGATAAGATAAGATAAGATAAGATAAGATAAGATAAGATAAGCTTTATTTGCATAAACATGTGTGTGTACATACAAAGAAAGTGCATACATACAAGATGACAAAATAAATTAAGTGCAAACATGTTTGTCACAGCATGACGTGCAAAAATAAATTGGTTACTTATAAAATTATACAAAAAAAGATACATTTAACAATATATGATTTTTTTGTCCAAATTATTTAAATTTAATTATTTCATATTCAAATTATAAGATTATTATATAGATCTATATAAATTTAATTATGTAAATACAAATTCTTTCTCATTAAGAAACTCAGTCACGCTATAATATGCTCTGGCGGTCAAGAAAGTACGAAGTTTATTTTTAAACATTGATTGAGGCAGTTCCTTCCAACTTTTTGGTAATTTGTTAAAAATAATTGGTGCCATACAGTACACACTTTTGCGCATCAGGGTCGTCTTAGCGAATTGGAGACAAAGTTGACTACTGTCGCGTCTATTGCGTGGAAATTCGTCGGCTAGACGCTTATAGCAATGTGGGTTCGACTTAACAAACACAGCTACTTCTGATATGTATAAGCATGGTAAAGTTAACATTTTGTATTTTTTGAAATAGGGCACGCAGCTATCTGTCTTCATAAGTCTAAACATCGCCCGTAAACATCTTTTTTGAGATTTGAATGCTGTTTCTTTTTCCGTTAAGTTACCCCAAAATATTAGCCCATAGCGTAGGTGGCTTTCTACCAAACCGTAGTATGCTGTAAGTAGACCATCCGTATATAATGTGCATGAAAGTGTGTGTAAAGCGTATGCAGATATACTTAGTTTTTTACATAACATTTCAATATGAGTTTTCCAGTTAAGGTTTTTATCAATCTGGAGGCCAAGAAATTTTGTTGAGTTAACTTCTTCTATGTTTTCATTGCGGTAATGTATGTTGAGGTTCATACTAGGTAACCGTTGCGTAAAATGTATAGCCTTCGTTTTATTTAGGTTTATTTTTAAATTATGTTCCTGCATCCATTGGATAGCTAATTTTAAAGCATTATTTATATGAATCTCATACGTCTCTACACTTTTACAAGGTATTGTCAAAGTACTGTCGTCCGCGAAAAGAGTCACTGGTTCTTCAATGCATTTAGGCAAGTCATTAATATATAATATAAAGAGAAATGGTCCTAAAACACTTCCCTGCGGTACCCCATATTTTACTTCACGACCTGATGATCGATAAATTTCTTCTTTCTTCTTTAAAATATTTATATGTCTAATTTCAGTGATTTGATACCTTTGTCTTAAATATGATTCAATTAAATTAAGGACATTACCTCTAATGCCATAAGCTTCCAACTTGTTTAATAATGTAGTATAGTGTACGTGGTCAAATGCCTGGGTCATGTCACAGAAAATGCCACAGACCGGATTTCGTTTATCGATATTATTAATTACATTGTATAAAAAGTCATATATAGCCATATTTGTTGTCCTATGTTGTCGAAAGCCTTTCTGTTCGTCACATAAAATATTACTTTTTTTTACAAATTCAGATAGTTCTATATATATATACTTCTCAAATATTTTGGAAATTACTGGAATAAGTGCAATAGGCCGGTAGTTTTCCATTAGATCTCTATTCTCTTTTTTAAATAGGGGCTTTATAATAGAAGTTTTTAATGCAGATGGATAGACACCCGCGCTTATACTTAAATTTATGATATGACTTAGATGACCACATACTTCTGCTGATACATGTTTTATTACTTTACTACAGATATCATCATAACCTACGCTGCCTGTATTGTTTAAAGAATTAATAATTTTATATATGTCTAGTGGTACGCTTGGTGCCATGAAAATAGATTTGTTGTTCCAATCTGATTTAATACATTTGCGATTACTGGCAACGTTCATTTGTGGTTGGATTTTAGTAACAAAATATTCATTAAACATTTCTGAAATTTTCTGGGGACATGTTACTAAGCGATTTTCTAATTTAATTTGATGTATGCTATGTTTAGGTAAATTATGCTTAGCACAATTAATTATTTGCCAGCTACTTTTAGATTTGATTTTGGATGTTTTAATAAAATAGTTGTTTCTAGCCTTTTGTGTTAAGTGTATTATTTTTTTGAATAGTCTGGAGTACCTCTTGAAACAAGTCTTATTTTGACTAGAAGGGTTTAATCTAAGTTGCCATAAAAGTTTTCTTTTTTTACGACTACACAATTTTATTCCTTTCGATAACCACTTTGGTTTTTTTATTATATCTATTTTAATTATTATTTTGGGAAAACATAGATTGTATATCAGTTGGAACATGTCAATCAATTTGTCATAAGCTATATTAGCATCATTTGTTTCATAAATTTCCGAGAAAGAAAGACTGCTGATATAATTTTTAAATTTAGCTAAATTGTGATAATTGTAGTCTCTTCTTCTCGTGTACCAGTAATTTATGGCATATAATGTTTGTACTGGACAATGAAGCAGCTGTGCTGTATGGTCGGACAGTGCAAATTCTATAACATCAGTCTTACAAGTCTTACTGAAACTATGAGCAAAATTATCTATACATGTCAACTTAGCATAACGAGTGGGTTGTTTTAATGCTAACTTTAAGTTATAACTATGCAGTAGACATTCAAATGTATTAGTGTGACCATTTTGTTTAAGTACATCTATGTTAAAATCACCGCATAATATAATGTTCTTGTAATGCAAACGTGATATTTCTCGCAAAATCATTTCTAATTTATCCATGCAATATTCAAAATTGTTTACATTTGGAACTCTATAGACGCAGACTACAATTATCTTATACTTAATAAGTTCTATGGCGCAACATTCAAATACACCTGGAGTTGATATATTTGATATTTAAGATATATCCTTAGATTGTATACCATTTTTGACTAGGATACATGCTCCTCCTCTCCTTTGCTGCTTTCTATAGTAACAGGATACCAAATGGTAGTTAGGTATATATAACTGTTGTTGGTAACCTGCCATAATAAAATGCTCAGTGATACACAATACTTCTACATAAATTTGTTTTTCAGATAACTCATTCAAACATACAGTGAGATTATTTGATTTATTTATCAACCCAGCAATATTTTGATGCATTATTATAATATATTTATTGCAATATATCTTGACCTTCAGTATGTAAATGAGTACTATTCGAATTAATTAGTTTACAATCAACACTATCAACGAAAAAATGTAGTGCAGTCACTATTTACATTTGAATTAATCAGGGGTATCAAATTCTGATAGTCTATGTCAATTTATATATTTTCCATAATTTTTTTATAAATATGTATAAGTGCCCTTTTATTAATTGCTCCTGTGATACTAGAGAACATGTCAAAACTTAAATAAGAATTAGAGTCAAAATAATATGCGTATGATCCACTATTAAGGTCCTTAAATAATATATTACTGAACATCTCGACCTTATAATTATATATAGGAGATCCGCAAATATAAGTAGGACTACACACTATTACATTTGTATAAGTTATATGCTCAAGCGATTTCCTAATGGTCTCTACCATATGTAAGCAGTTTGAAGAAGTCTTAAGATCTTTATCTCCCAACATAACTATACAATAATCATTTATGCCGAAATTTAACAATTTATTATTAATATTATTCAAAAGACGATCTGTACTACAGTATGGAAAATTGTAAAGACAATAAGTGAAATTTTGTCCAAACGTGTCTTCTATGACCTGGTGTTGATTGTGTGATAAAATGTTGCTCAGGATACATAGTTTGTTCTTCTCACGATCAGTTGAATTAACTACAACCGGGGTATTTCCATCGATGGGATATTTTGTTTTTGAATTCTCAGTATTTATATTTGCCTGTACTGCTTGCGGTGATTCACTTTGATCATGGTTAGATACATGCTCTGTAATTTGCGTTTCTTTTGTGGTAAAGGTCTTGGATTGGTTGGTTATTGTTGTATTACTCTGAGTTTTTGTTATTTGCTTAATGGGGCCGTTCGATTTTTTTTTATATATTTCCTTTTTCTTAATTAGCTCCGTATTGATTTGACGTAATTTACTGTTCTCCAAGGACAGTAATTCAATTTCTTTGTGTGCACTCTCTAATTGCGACTTAAGGTTCTCTATTTCTTCTTTGTATGATGTGTTCTCTTCTTCAGACATGTCTGGCATGCTGTTCGTGGTACAATCCATAATAAGGGAAGTTATACTATCGTCACTATTATGGTCCGATTGTGTGCGTGTGCGTCGGAATGTGATATTTTCAAAGAAATTCATTATTTTATATTTACTTCATTGAGTCTTTATTATGTAGCCACTTCACTTAGTTACACTGCTTGTGTGAAAGTTTATAACTTTTAACAGCCTTATTTGTTTTAGTCACAAACGATATCGACGAACTATTGGGTTGTACGAAACATATTTACATTATTTTAAACACTACTTATTAAGTTATTGATACATAAAAAATATTTATAAATCAAATAATTTATTTTTTCAAGTGACAGGTGTCAATCATTCAAAGACGAATCCTATCATTCGCATTCATATAATAATGTTCGCTTCACGATGAAGGTTTGAGACGTGGTAATGGGGTGAGCAGTGGATAAGTACTCGTTTAATCCGCCATGCTGTTGCTATACAGCTACCAAAATAAAGGTTTGGTTACGCCTTGTAAGGGGTCTGCTGTTGAAAACGAATACAGTGATAGTAGGTACTCATATTAACAGAATCGATATTACTGTAATAAATATAATAATAAATAAATCTTTATTTGCATAAATGATAACATCAAAAATATATGAAGCCTCTGACTTCTGAGTTAGGTATTGGCTACCTGTGTTACAGAAGTCAGTGCCTTCTCACATGTAAGGACACAAGAAATATTGTATGCTAGCAGCACATTTATGCAATGCTTAACGTACTTTCCAAAGAATTCACATTAAAAACTCTCCACACTGTAAAAAGTACTAGACTACTGTCCACGTCACCACACTGGCCTAGTGCGGGTTGGCAGACTGCCTATTATGAAGTTTGCCAACTACGTGTTTGGAAAAAAGATTTGAAGAACTCTCAGATATGCAGGTTTCCTCACGACATTTTCCTTCACCGCACACTCAGCCTTGCTGATTTCAGCATGAATGGGCCGGCTCGACCGGGGAAGTACTACCCTGTCACAGAAAATCGACGTAAAGTAACAGTACCTAACCTATTGCGTTTCATTCGGTGAGTGAGAGTGCCGGAGGCCCTATCTCCTATTCCTTCTCCCTCATCCCACTCCTCATCCTATCCCTTTTCCCAATCCCAAGGGGTGCCGACGCACTTGTGACTCCTGTGGTGTTGCTTGTGTCCATGGCCGGCGGTAATTGCTTACTATCAGGCGATGCGTCTGCTCGTTTGCCGCCTATTAACATAAAAAAAAGCTGTATGAATTCACAAGACTCCTGAATGGGAAATGCAATTTACTTTTTTATTATTCTCTTACCACTAGTACAATATTTTATAATCTGTACTACAAATATTAGGAAGCTGAACGTTTCTAGATGCATTTCCCAGGATGTTTCGTTGTTTGTTATGCTTTCATGCATTGAATCTCTGCAATTACGCAGTGACGTAGCCTCAATGGCTGTCTTTTACCGATTGTATCACGGTGAGTGCTCAGAAGAACTCTTTCAACTCATCCCACCCTCTCCTTTCCTATCCCGAACAACACGTGCCGGGTTCTGCTGCTCGTTTGGCGCCTATTACTATAAAAAAAAACGAGAAAGACTTATCTAAAGCATCAAATGTTTTTGTTCCAGGTCATCTGCTAAGTTGAGACCATATGATGTCATGTGAAGAGAAGAGTTCTCTCTGACACCATGGTGACCAGGTGTTTATTCTTCGTGTTTCTCTGTGCGGTAAGTTGTAGGACATAAGTATTTACCCGTATGTATGTGCCCGACAATCTTAATGATTGTTAAACCAATTTGGATGTGCTTTATATATTGAGACAAGTGTTTAGTTTTAGAAAAATATATTCAACATTATTTTGGCGTTCTTCGATTGTATGTGACGTTTGTCTCATAGTCCAAGGTTTGCTTTTTTGTCAGAAACCACAGATGTCGACGTCCAAATCAAAGACAGTTTAATTTTCTTTTAGACCTGTGTCAGGATATTTGAAGTCATACAGTCAAAAGATTATATTTCTGAAGCATATTCGCGTCATCACCATCATCATATCAGCCGATAGATGTCCACGGCTGGACAACCTTCCCCAAGGTTCTCCACATAAACCGATCTTGGCCACCCGCGTCACATGAGATCGATACTCTAACGTGCTTACCGAGGCGTAGGGCAAGACTTTTATACCTACTTATGCATCTAATTTTGAAAAGTCATCATCATCATCATCAGCCTTTAACAGTCCACTGCTGGACTAGGCCTCTCCTTTGAAAGGAGGAATTGGCCTACTATACCACGCTGGCCAAACGGGTTGGTATAGGGTTTGTATCAAGTTTTTCTTCTCTTACAGTGCTGTTCTCTGCATAATATGCTCCCTCTGTCGGCTCTTACGACACCCATCGGATGATATGGGGTGGTGACATTCCGTATTCTTAATCCGTCACCACACGGACAGTCAGTTTGAAAAGTCAGTGATGCGCTATATGGTTCGGTTCATGATTCATTACCTGGCAGTATGATTATAATCGGTTTCGTCATTCCAGACTCTAGAATAAAAAATCTAAGCGAATATATCTAAATAAAAGCAGAAGTATGGACACACTTTCTGTTTGTGCAATATTATTTGCACAATGACTTGTTTTTGTTAATGCTATGCTTAGAGAAGTTTGATGTAACATTTAGTACCTATTACTCAAAAATAAGCATTTGTTGTCCACATCTAACCTTCAACACTGCGTCTCACTGCAGGGCAAAGGCCTCACCACTCTTCTAACATCTACATCTGTAATTTCCCTCTTGGAGCCAACTTCTAATAACGCCTGCTTAAACCATTACGCTATATATGCAGGCAACGCCATCGAAGCTAAAATAATATCATTTAATATCAAACTTAATAAAATCGAAGTACATACCGTGACCGCAAGCCTCGGTCAAGTCTCCTATCATTTCTACATAACCTTTCTTGTTAAATGGCCACCAAAACGCAATTAAAATTTCCTTCAAATTCTTTACTCTCTCGGACAGATTTTTTTCGTGTAATTAATACTAAATTATTCAGATTCTTTTTGGATTTAAGACAAATTAATTTTACTCAAATAAAAAGTGGTTGCAGTTAAATTTAACGATGTTTGAGGACAATTAATACAGACCATAAAATGACTAAAGCTAGATAAATAACTCTTTTATTTAAATGGTTCCATGCAAACCAAAATTCAATGAAATACTCGATTCAATCTAATGCTCAGTACTGACACACGGTTATACTCGATAGTTTTGACTCGAAAACGAGTAAAAATCAATGTGTGGACTGCAAAACTCACAGTTCTATGACATCAAATACACTGTAATTTTACTCAAAGCGAGCCTTCGAGTCTGATTCGATCGAATAAAACTGCATATGAGTACGGAGCTTTAGTTGCCTAACGTTCATGTAACGTAATTATTTCAAAATAAAGGTGAATTGACTTAAATTTACCCCAAAGTTTTGGTGAAGTGACGTGTGATGCTTACTTATTAGACATGGACGCCTGCATACTTCAATCAAAGCGAAATGACGTATTCAGCTATTCACGTGTCTTTGAAAGATATTCATTGAGTCGTATTTTTGGTTTTATATTTACATTTACCAAATATCATGCACAATTTTAAGGCATTTTTATTTTATTAGAAACTTAAAATATGTGAAAATATCTCAACACATTCTCAAAATCCTTCTAGTCGAAAAATCCTAAAAGTTTCTAAAACTAAAAACGGCCACATGCAGAATGAAAACCCTTTTTATTTTTGGCTCCATAGTTAGCCGACAGCTGTGCCCAACTTGTCATCTTTTCAGTCACAAGCGCCTAATTTGAGCGCAAGTTTGTTTCCAAACTAATCTAATTCTGCTCTCGCATGGAATGTGTGGATATCAGATTATCCAGTCAAATACCTGATTACAATAGGGAGCTTACGCTGCAGGCCGTGGGGATAAGTTTTTGACGTTCGTATTAATGGCTATCGTATTCAACTAACGACTTAAATAGTCTTACGTACGCATTGGACACTGTTGCAACGACAAAAATACTAAAACAGCTCGGAACACTTTTTGTTTCAGCCTAATATTTACATACTTCATGGCGATATGTGGGAGTAATATTACACCTCTGCCTACCCCTTCGGGAATACAGGCGTGAGTCTATAAGTCTATAATATTTACAACAATCTGAAGCTAGCTAGTCAAATCAAGGAAGTCTTGGCAACGAGCTTGTCTTAACGTATAGCGGTCAATATGTTTAGAGCATCAAAATAGCATATGTCTGTCTTTCAAGTTACTGCCAAGCTTGTGAAGTTTAAGCTACTACGCCCACTCTCAAACAAAGACTCATGATGGCAAACTTGACAGGCAAACACATCATCATCATCATCATCATCAGCCTTTAACAGTCCACTGCTGGACTAGGCCTCTCCTTTGAAAGGAGGAATTGGCCTACTATACCACGCTGGCCAAACGGGTTGGTATAGGGTTTGTATCAAGTTTTTCTTCTCTAACAGTGCTGTTCTCTGTATAATATGCTCCCTCTGTCGGCTCTTACGACACCCATGAGATGATATGGGGTGGTGACATTCCGTATTCTTAATCCGTCACCACACGGATATACAGCAACACATATTTCACCTGTCTTTGTTTTCAAAAGAGACACTACCCAACAAAGAATGATATTAAGATATACCTAAGTCAGTACAAAAACTCTTCGTGAGCCGATATCCATCCAGGCGTTCATAATTACCCCAGACATCATCAAAAACTTAGCACCACGAACGCCCGAGCAAATCCATAAAAATATAGGTACTTAAAACGCAATTACTTTAAAATGTAATGATAATTTTATTATCTTTCCTCCCACCATTTACCAGATATCATGTTCTGGATAATTAGTCGGCAAGAGCGGAGAACTACACCCATTATGCTTTTAAACCGTTCTGAACACCATTTTTCCTCTTTAGTATATTAAAGGGTACTTTGACGTGTATTAAAAAGTTTTTACGTTCATGTTATAAGGTGTTGGCGAGTATTAACCAGTTTTGTTTGAGCTGTGGGTTTTTTATAATATTACTAAGGTGGAACGAATAAATTAAATTCAGCTCGCTAATGAGTAAAGCTAGCCGTAAGCTACAGACGCTCGCGATGCTAAAATATCTTATGACACGTTGCCAAACTTGGAAATCGGTCAAGTGCGAGTCGTATTTATACATAAAGGGTTCCGTAACCTTGCATTAAAAGAACAGCTAACTATAACATTATGCAAGACACTTTATTTGCATTAAGTCCATTTTGAAATTAGCCGTTTTGGTCGTTTTATTACTCATCGTTGTAGATTTTATAGAATTATTTTTATGTAAGTAATAAGCGAGCAGACGGACCGCCAGATGGTAAGCAATTATTGCCACCCTTGGACACCCGCAGTTCTAAGGAGTCGCGAGTGCGTTGCCTTACTATAGGATAGAAAAAGAGATAGGAAGAGAAGCAGGCCGAGGGAGAACGAAAAGGGAGGTGGCTCTTCCATCTTCCAGCACTCTTACTCACCGGACAAAACGCAACAGCATAGATACCAAAAATACACATAGTAGTAGCATCTTAAACTGGAGCAACTGCTTCATCATCATCAGCCTTTAACAGTCCACTGCTGGACTAGGCCTCTCCTTTGAAAAGAGGAATTGGCCTACTATACCACGCTGGCCAAACGGGTTGGTATAGGGTTTGTGTCTAGTTTTCCTTCTCTTACAGTGTTATTCTCTGCATAATATGCTCCCTCTGACGGCTCTTACAACACCCATGGGATGATATGGGGTGAAGACAATCCGTATTCTTAATCCGTCACCACACGGACAAGCAACTGCTTACCATCGGACCAATATAATACTAATCCCTTACTCAACTTTAAATGGTAATCTAAATTGAGATTTATCCTTTCAATGCCTACAATATTTAATATATTTCATCTCCTAAAAATATAGGCACAGAGGTTTGCAAACAAAGCAAATTTTTGCTCTACGCTTGGCAGTTTACCAAATAATCCGAAACAGAAAAAATACATTTCTCTCTAAATACAAGGCTGTTCATAACAATAATTCAACAGTACGAATATTCATCCCGAGCCTTCGGAATAAGTTATTAAAACGAATTAGGTAGTATCGTAATAAACAAGTTGCGTAGAGGTCGAACTGGCGTAGCTGCTACGATGCTACGTGTTGTAGAGACGGAGCGCTTTGTATCGAATTAATATGACTGTGTATTATTTTTTTTGAGGGCAAGCATTAATTATGAGTCTGTCTCAGCACTCACCACCGGTAGGTTCGACCCTGTTTCCGATAGTCGTAGGTTCCATAGGAGAATAAGACACGGTACATAAAAATGTGTATATTAATTGTGTTGAAATTGACCGTGTCTAAAATAAACGTTAAGTCTTTTTACACACATTTTAGCCTTTGTGAAGATGGCTAATGTAAGGTTATTATTTCATATCTAGCATTGACACTCTATATAATTATATAGATAGAGATAAGTCAAGATATAACTCTATCTAGTTATCACAGTAAAAAGTAGCCTAAAGCACTCACCACTATCCTGACTATCTACACTCTCGAAAATTATGCCATATCATCGCTCCGTTAATGGATGAAAGACGGTCAGACATACGAAAACAACACTTCCGTATTTGTATTAATATTAGTAGGGGATAGCCAATGATGTTACAAAAGTAAAAAGAAGCATATATGTTATAGGCTTACTAAAAGCAGGACGCTAAACATAAGCAAGTTGGCAAGTCTGTCATATGTGTGTGTGACGTCGCGAGCCGGCGTCAAAGTGAAACTGATACATCTTGTCAACCGAAAATAAAATATGGAGTTATCGATGTGTGCGTTAGTGTACCGTTTCTACGGATTGATTACTACGTAGGTAACATCATTGTAATATCATTGGGGATAGCCCCATGTTTGCTTCGGATCTTGTTTCATCTCGTGGAACTCTGATGAGAAACACCAGATCCATCAGGCTTAAGAATCTGTTTTTGACATCCGTGTATTTACTACGGTGCCAGTTGAAAACCAGCGCTAGATACATACGAGTACATATGTCTGGCATTACGTCTTCCTATTTTTACACAGACTTAATTCATTGTATACAGAATAAATTAATCTGCTATTTATTAATTGTGCCTTGTGTCATCATCATTGTCTTGCCCTGGTCCCAATTTATCTGGGGTCGGCGCAGTATGTCCTTCGCTTCCATACTTCTCTATCACCAGTCATCCGATCGCTTACCCCTTTCTCTTTCATATCCATCCTCACACAGTCCATCCATCTTTTCCTTGACCGTACTCTCCCTTTTCGTCCTTCTACATGCATATTCATCACTTTTTTACCTACATACATCTCTTCTCTCCGTATAACATATCCATACCAGGCCAATCGACTCCCTTTTACCTTTTCATTTATGGGCGCCACTTTCATACTACCTCTAACGTAATCATTCCTAATTCTGTCCATTTTTGTCACTCCACACATCCATCGTAACATTATGTGTCATAATGTTACGATGGATGGTGGATCGTAACATTATGTGTCATAATGTTACGATGGATGTGTGGATGGATCATAATTGTGTCTTGTGTCTGATATGATATTTTCATATCAGACAATAATTTTACTTTCTTCTTTCTCTCTTTAAGTATTTTTGTTAAATACTATTAACAAATAGATTGACTTTGCCTAGCCGTAGACTAATACTAAAACTGTACCAGAAAGCGTTCTATTTCATTCGAATGCCGTCATCCTTTCGCTATTCACGCTGAAGGTCCTTGCATGAATTAACTAAGAATATTTATAGTTAAGGCGTGTTACCGCTCGTTTGGCTGGCCATTACACCAGCTAATACGTTTATTATGCAAATGTTCGCGGCGATGTTTCAATTCACACTGTAAACTATACCGCTAGTAAAAACATAGCATAATATTGGATAGTGTTGGACGATTTTTAGTGTAGTGACTAATAGTAGACTGTAATACTCAGCAAATATTTAGTAAGCTGGTGTATAACAGGCAAGAAAGCCAGGAAAATAGCAATCGGTCCATCGACAAGAAGAAGAAAAACGTGGATCAAATAATAGTCCCAACGAATGACTGCCGCTGTTTTAATGTTGCAGGAAATAGAAAATAAGAAATTTATTTATCTGAGGTAATTATAGTTCGCGAATTAAAGTGACGAAGCTTGTGTGTTCGAAGAGGCCATAGTAGTTAAAAAAATAAAAAACATACTTATATACCAAGAGCCTTTTTTTAAATAATCTAAGTGTCGTAATAGAATCGATTTTAATGCCTTAATCTTGAATCTAGACGGCTGTCTAAATTAGGCTATATATATTATAAAGTTAGGCTTACCTTTATACATTATTTCCTACTGTTTATGCAAATAATATTTTATAGTTATTCACGATTTGTTAATAACTGTAAATTGTTATCTAATAGCTAATCAGTTGTAAATTAATCAAACAATCTATACAGTACGTTACAAACTGCCACAACTTTAACTAATACCCATAATCGTAACATCCCAAGCTAAATCCATACCAATACATAAGTTACACAGCTAAGCACACTAACAAACCGATTCATTAATAAGTCGAATAACTTAATTACGAAATACAAATCGACTAATTATCCTTAGTAACGTGCTACATCACTAGCGCGATGTAAATTAGTTCTCTCTCTGCGCGCTCTGTTTTCTTGTTAGACGCAACTAAATTTCTTGAAGGTTCCATTTAAATTGATTCTGTAAAGGTGCGACTACAATAGCTTTGTTTTAGATTCAGATTTCAACAGTGAAAGATAAAGATGTTCTTTTCGTGAGAGTGTGTAGTCAACTCTGGTGTCAGAGTTTATAGTCGACTCGAAAGTCTCCAACATGGCCTAATGAATCTTATACTGAAGCAAGCACTGGGACCAATAGATTAACATGACCCGCGACGCACAGTAACATCATCAGCATTTAACAGTCCACTGCTGGACTAGGCTTCTCCTTTGAATATATATATGTATAGGGTTTTTATTAAGTTTTCCTTCTCTTACAGTGCTGTGCATAATATGCTCCCTCTGTCAGCTCTTACGACACCCATGGGATGATATGGGGTGGTGACATTCCGTATTCTTAATCCGTCACCACAAGGACAGCACAGTAATGAGTTAAGATATTTACATAGAGGCGCATTTCCTATAGGCGCTCTGACAGCTTTACGAGAGCAAGAGAGGCGAACGTTCCTCCTGTGTATCTTAACTACGAGAGCAAGAGAGACGGAGAACAACGCCAGCGCCGCCAATGGCGCCAACTACGAACTAAACTAGAGACAATCCCCACTTGGAATCGGCACACGAAATCCTTAAGAATTGCGCTTCTATGTAAATCTATATTCATTGGCACAGTAGCTCTGATGCAACTGTCAAAACAATCGGTCAACCATCTCAGTGATGACCTCTACAAGCATTGCTTAACTTTGCCGATATACAACGAACAGCAAGCCAATTACACTGCGATACTTCTTAAAAGTGGTGTCAGCATAAATAGTCCGGCTTGACTCTAAGCAATCCCAGTCCAGTTTTTTGAGATAGCAGAGCCTTGCTGATTTCAGCATGAATGGGCCGGCACGACCGGTGAAGTATTACCCTCTCACAGAAAATCGACGTAGAGTAAGAGTACCTTCTTAAACTGTTGCATTTCGTTCGGCGAGTGAGAGTGCCGAAGGCCTTATCCCCCCTATTCCTTCTCCCTCATCCCACTCCTCATCTTATCCCTATTCCCGACCCACTTGTGACTCCAGTGGACGGTAATTGCTTACCATCAAGCGACCCGCCTGCTCGTTTGCCGCCTATTACTATAAAAAAAGTCCTCCTAACTATGTCGTGGAGTCTCTTTCACAGCTTACGAAAGGAGATGTGTTTCTTTTGAAGTAAAGTTCGTAGAAGCCTGAAGTAGCTCTCATTGCTTCATCGAGAAAAGATGCTGATAATGGATCAACATTTTAAAACATACAACATTCCAAATCTAAATGGAACCATAGACACGGCCTAATATCTAATAATAGCTTAACAATTCTTACTAATCGGACAATTCCTATTTTGTACTCCTAGAAGAAATTGCCTGGCTAATATCTTGAGGAGAAAATACCTAATTAAGTGCCTACCTACGGAATTAATTAGAGAGCTCCTAGATTTTCTGTTTTCATTTTTAAAGAAAATAGTATCTTAGCGGTAGAAATAAAAAGTAATAGAGTTTTATTTTTGTTGGCATTACATGTTGTTGGGAGTTTTAGAAATAGAATGCTACATTTCAACTGGTAATATTTTTATTTTAAGGTACTGTATTAGATATTCTACTTGTGAGATAGAATATTGTGGAATGTTTCGGATTTTAAAAAAGCTTTTGGCCTATTTCACACATTAATTGCTTAAGCTGTCGTTATAATACATTGCAAATACGTTATTTTTGTAAATTATATCTGCAAACGAAACCACGGACAAGATCTAGTTAGAAATACCCGAAAGAAACCGGTATATTTTATTATTTAACCGCATACATAATACATTGCTGCGTTATACAGCCGCTGGTTGATTCGGCTCGTGTCAGACCCGGCAATGTATAACATTATATAGTTGCATTATACTTGCATTGGCGGCGGTAATTTCAGCGGGAATCTCCGTTACACTGCAGATTGAGTTTGTACACTCACACACAGGGGATGGTGGCTTAGAGTGAGAGAGATAGCGTTTTTGCCTAGTTGGTATATTTTTTTTATTTTCATTTATAGTCTCACCCCTGTATCACCAATGGGGTAGGCAGAGGTGTAAATATTACACCCACCTTTCGCCATGAATCTTTAGTTGGTATATTGTCAGCCCCTTTAGGGCAATTACATAACATTTATATTTTTTGCTGCCTATTCATCATATCAGCATCATAGATTAATACTTTTGAGACACATTAAAAGAATCGATTTGAACCTTTCGGGATTTGTATACAATAGTATACATTATTCAATTTTATTATAGCAATTATTCGTACTCGCCATAATTAATAAATTTAATATTACCGATGTTTCGGTCGTCTTACAACGGCCGTCGTCGCGACGGGAGTGGTGTCAGCACACTTTGAAAACTTTTTACCTAATTAGCGTGCTTAGGAAATAGTGTGATGAAAAGGACACAACGTTTGCCTAATATTAAGAACTAAAGAGCACTCTGTCTAGAATTGTTGAAATGGTAGTCCCTTTTTGGCAAACACGTGCCCTTAACTTTATTTTTTTTTCTTTTTATACTCTCACGCCTGTATCCCCGAAGGGGTAGGCAGAGGTGTAATGTTACACCCACATTTCGCCATCAATGTTTAGGTCCCAAGTAATAGGGGGCGAGCCTATTGCCGTTACCGGGCACATCACTAGACTTCGTGCTGCTACTGAGAATTTGGAAAACCCAGTAACACTTTTGCTCGATCCAGGAATCAAACCCGGGACCTCCGACCAGCAATCGCATCCACTGGACCACGGAGGCAGTCAGTTTTCAAGTTTGTGGTGTTGAGCATTTAAAACCCTTTATTGTTCCTCTGCATTACTGAGAAAGGTAGTTTACCTTTTTCCAACTCCTGTGTTAAACTACTACATACTTTTCCCCTGTCCATTCAGGCAACATATCGATGACGCACCCTTCTTTACCACTGACCAAATCGAGGAAATATCAAAACCCAGCAAAGCTAGTACATACTCTTGTAAGTTGTATCACGCCCAGGAGCACTAACGAACACGGCGGTACATACGTGCCTCTAAGAACATGACACACATTTTGTTCAGCGGGAAATTACATTATATGCTGCAGTATCTATATTTTGTGGAGGAAATAAGTGTGCCTGGTAAGCGAAGCCTATGTAAGATGATGCATTCTTTTTGTTTTTGTGATGGAAAATTATTCAACCGCCACTTTTGCTATTTCAGTTTAGGACTGAAGAATTGTATGAGAATTTATCTACTGGCGTTTGGCGCTTGCTTACTAAATAATAATAATAATATTCTACCACATACACACATCACCATCTAGTCCCAAACTAAGCAGAGCTTGTACTATGGGTACTAGATAATGGATAAACATACATATATACTTTCTTTTTGTAAATACATACATATTATACTTAGAAACAACCAGACCAAGACAAACATCCATGTTCATGCACACAAATGTTTGACTTGAGCGGGATTCGAACCTGCGACCTTCGGCGTAGCAGTCGCTTACACTCCCGCTACGCCAACCGGTCGTCAACTTATCTATAGGCGTTTGGGGCTTTCTCAATAAAACCATCGGTATCGGTCGTGTTCTTGTTGCCTCCTAGCTTTGCCAAGACAGCGTCAAGAAATAAGGTAAATCTGAATCTATGGCTACCCGTGTGAGATAAAATTTATCCTTCCGAGCACTTTTTAGATTTAAAGCTGATGTCCAACTTTACCAGAACTCTTCAGATTGACTAATTGATCTATCTGTAAAAGAAAAGGCACATCTTTCTTGCTATTTTAGAGCTTTTATGGGTGACTCTTAAGCATTTGTCATGATCATTATAATCCTTACGTTGTTTGATTTTTTTTATAAATATAATAGTTGCTTTTCTACAGTACAACTGCCAATTTGGAAGGCTTTTTGTCGGTGTAAATATTGCTCAATGACTTAATCTTAGGACAAACACATCTCAGGTACGTAAAGATGTTGTCCCAGTTCTATTCTCGAGACTAGATTTTTAGCCACATCATCATATCAGCCTAGAGACCAGTCCACTGCTGGACATAGGCCTCCCCAAGATTCTCCACACAGACCGATCTTGAGACGCCGACATCCAACCGCTTCCCGCGATCTTAAACCAGATTGTCGGTTCACCTTACGGGAGGCCTACCCCATAACAGCCATATACTCAAACAAAACGAAAGAAGATAAGATACACCACAGCGTTGCAGTATAAAATATACTCTTTTGTAATAATTTATTTAAAGTTTCCATAACAATTAATACCACAAAAATATACTCATATACCTACAGATTTAAAATCAATTCTCAACCGTAAATATCATTTTACGTAACACATTACAAAACGTCAACAGCTATGTTAAAATAACACTGTTATAGCAATAAATGTTCATAATATGAGAGCAGACGCAAATTGCTAGTGCTATAAATTCTGTAGCATTAGTTCACAACGGCGCCGTAATATATGTTGCTTTAATTAACTCATTTTATGTCTGCTGCACCTATTTCTTTAATGTAAACCATAAGGTATGTTGTAAGGCTTACTGGCTGGCAAGAATTGCAAAAAGTATTCATACTACATGTTTTTCTTTTCTTTATCATCATCATCCCCCTAGCGTTATCCCGGTTGCATCCAAGACTTGCCACGCCTTTGAGCCTGGGGTCCGCTTATTAGTCTAACCAGAAATGAAAGAATATCAGCTTTTCCACAGAGCGACTACCATCTGACCTCTGCAACCCAAAGGGATAGCGATATTCCATGGTTTAGACCAGTATCAGTTTATTTGAGAGTACTGACTCCCCGTAACGACTGTCAAAGATCTTCATGACAGCCGGGACCGACGGTTTAACGTGCTCTCCGAGGCACGGGGCAAGCGATAATTAACAATTGAATACGCACATAACTTCGAAAAGTCATTGGTGCGTGACGTGGATTTGAACCCGATACCACCTGCATGGCAGTCCGTTGTTATCTCCACTAGGCTATCTCTGCTTTTCTTTATACATATGTATTTATGAAATGAAGTCCCCACCGTGTCCTGTCTAACAGTATGAACGTGAGAAACTTTAAAGCTTACGAACGGATTATGTACCGTTTTCACTAATAGATAGTGTAATTCGTGAGGAACGTTTAAGTGTATAATCGGGCTAATCTAGTTATAAGTAAAATATTTTACAACATATATATACTGCAAATCTGTATCAGTATATTTTTTTATAGTAATAGGCGGCAAACGACCAGACGGATCGCCTGATGGTAAGCAATTACCGCCGCCCATGGATACAAGCAACATCACAAGAGTCACAAGTGTGTTGCCATCCCTTGGTATTGGGCAAAGGGATAGGATGAGAAGTGGGGTGAGGGAGAGGGAGTAGGGGATAGGGCCTCCGGCACTCTCACTCACCGAACGAAACGCAACAGTTTAAGTAAGTACTGTTACTTTACGTCGATTTTCTGTTAGAGGGTATTACTTCTCCGGTCGAGCCGGCCCATTCATGCTGAAATCAGCAAGGCTCTACTACCTAAACGTATAACTAGACGATGCCCGCAGCTAACCTCACATATATTTATTTAATTTAAAAGTTTTTAACGATCCCGTGAGAATTTCTAGAAATTCGTTCTTAATACTCGTTTACACGCCCCAAGGAAAATATAAGTCACTTTTTAGCTTTTTGCGCTCTTTCATCCGTTTCGGTATTGCTTTGTCTGTCAGTCATTCAGTCAGTAATATATTATGACGCATATATACGGACTAGAGGACGCCAGCAGCTACGCATGCACCTTTTTTAAACCTATCAGTTTTGACCGATCCCGTGTGTATTTCGGGAAATGCCTTCTTAGCGCACCCCTACGGTCCCCAAGGTACACACATGCCAAATTTCAGCTTCCTGTGCCCAATAGTTTTGGCTGTAGCTTGTCTGTCAGTCAATCAGTAACGCAAGGATTTTATATATTAAGATGATTATACGGATTATCACACATAAAATTAAAATCGGTCAACCTACGTCTTCAAAAATCATAACAACAACGCATCGTCTCTGAATTGGTTGTTAAAATAATGTACTTATTACTCAACGATCTGTACAATTCAATGTGCAGTACAGCCTTCGGTGCCGGTGTTTTATGCCCGGGTAGTTTATGACCCGGCTATTTTATTACCCGTTTGGAATACGGATATAATAGTATTACTTATATATAAAGTTGGTTATGCTATGAACTTTGTGTTGAAAAGGTATATGTGGTCAAGGGAAGTAGATGGTAAAAATATTACAACTTATTGACAAGGATCTAACAGTCAATTTCCGTATTGCAATATCATCACTAGCGTTGTATAAAAACTATCCCACTCCTAAGCACGGGTCTCTTCTCTGCGTAGCAGTCTTTTAGTTTCTCCACTAGGCTATCAATATTTGATAACAATAATTGATAAGAAAATGTATTAAAATCTAAACGACACGACTAAGAAAAACATCGGTAAGAGGACCTTGCAAATCTCTGGATTCTCTATAATATTCTCTCGAAAGACGTCTGCCAATCCGCACATTGCCAGCGTTATATATGTAGGTACTACAGCCTCACCCCTTTTATAATGGAAAGCAGTTCGTACCCATCAATTGAACAGTTACTTGTATTATATGTCAAGTTATATCAATATAACTTATGGTTTGGTGGTTAGACTAAACCTAAAAAATAAACTAAGTTGCCAGTAAATACAAATATGTTTCTAAGAATATTATGTCTTATATAAACTAAGTTTTCTTTTTCTTTCTGACTTATTGGACTCCAAGGGCTCTTTCCCAAATTCAGGTAATATCAATTCAGAAAAAAAGTGCCTACGTTCTTGGCCAATGTCAATTTTCTAGTCCCCAAAAGGTGTGTAACATGTGTTCTATTCGTACAATTTGCGAGAATCGATCCCGTCTGTCATTGTTCGACACACACGACAGGCAAAGGTGAAAGTTTTGCACGCAACTCAATTAGGATGGGTACACACTATAGTGGAAGAAAAGAAGAAAGAAAACCGTTAATTTTCATAACAGATGAAAGGACATGTAACAGTGAGAACAAGCGTTAGGTATTATACAATTTTAGATTATTATGACGACAAAAATGATTGGGATTGAACTGGTTGGAATCAACACAAAAAGGTTAAAATAAACATGGTTATATAATGACCTGTAAACAGATTAACTAAAAATTATATGACGGTGAAATCTTCTGAGCAGTAGCCACTTAAAGGACTTGTGATTTTTTTTATAGTAATAGGCGGCAAACGAGCAGACGGGTCGCCTGATGGTAAGCAATTACCGCCGCCCATGGACACAAGAAGCAACACCACAGGAGTCACAAGTGCGTTGCCGCCCCTTGGGGTTGGGAAAGGGGATAGGATGAGGAGTGGGATGAGGGACAAGGAATAGGGGATATGGCCTCCGGTACTCGAAACGCAACAGTTTAGGTAAGTACTGTTAATATACGTCGATTTTCTGTGAGAGGGTAGTGCTTCCCTCGAGCCCGCCCATTCATGATGAAATCAGCAAGGCTCTATAACTGTTTATATTGTGATAGGATAAAGAGATTGCATGAATAAGATAAACAACATTCGGTTCAGAGTAAGACAAGCACTTTTGATGAAAAGGAAGTCAGCAAAGTAATAAAATATGGCAACACGTTTATAAACATAAATCCATAGCATAAATCATGATATTCACATTACACCGACTTAGACAAAGGAACGGGTTTAGGAAGACGACTATTACAGTTGCCATTGCATCGAATCTCTTTACGATCAAATAATATAAGATATTAAATTTGTCGTCGTCGAACATATAACCAAATAGCGACGACCGATAAAGTTAAATACCAGTTTGTCAATAGTGTGTACCTGGCTTAACCCCGTCAGTACCAGACTAGTGCCATTCGAAATAGATTTCGGTATTGCCATCAAATTTTCAGAGTTTATTCGTATATTTTTAAATTTATTGAGAACCCGTTATGCACGAACAACTTTGAACCTCATTTCAACTTGAATTTCGTGAAATTATAGGTACACTATAAAAGTTTTTGTTTATGCCAACATTATTGGCTCTATTTTTTTTGTAGAATTTAGTTATTCAACTTGAATTTCGTGAAATTATAGGTACACTATAAAAGTTTTTGTTTATGTCAACATTATTGGCTCTATTTTTTTTGTAGAATTTAGTTATTTAAATTTACTGGATTACATCGTTGGTCTCGCGGCATAAATGTGCATGTGGGATTGGGAGGTCTCGGGTTCGATTCCCGGGTCGGGCAAAGTGTTATTGGGTTTTTCTCAGTACGAGCACGGAGACTAGTAATGTGCCCGGTACGGCAATAGGCTCGCCCCCTATTACGTGGGGCCTGAAAATTCATGGCGAAATGTGGGTGTAATATTACACCTCTGCCTACCCCTTCGGGGATACAGGCGTGAGTCTATATGAAAAAAATATACTAACTGTATGCTGAATTGCGAAGCGATGTGAGAAGGAAACTGTAGTAACTCCAATCCTCTTTCTGGATCCCTCACGTAAAATAAGGCATAAGTACTATTGCTTTAGTGACATCAAAAGATACCAAATTAAAAACAGTCATGCAGAAGGTATCAACTTTCCGAAGTTTCAAGCGTATTACATTGCTCATGAATGATCTCTTGTCCCGTACTTTTGAGAGCACGTTAAGTCGGCTGTCAGTGTCATCTAAGACGCACCATAAATTACGCCAATTAGGTATGAAATTTATTTTTGTCTCATAAGGATTATTATGGTCCTCTGGTTGCTTTCGCCATAGAGCATAGATATTTATATAGAGGCGCATTTCTTATGGGCGCTCTGTAGACAAACTTTCTGTGACCCAAATTGAAGCTTGGCAGCGTGGCAGTCGCGCTGTGACAGCTGTCTCTATGAGTGAGAGAGAGACGAACTGACGATACCCGCCAACTCGCCAATTGGAATCGGCACACGAAATCCTTAAGAAATGCGCTTCTATTATGTAAATCTGTATTCATTGCTTTCGCCTTCGCACCTACGTTGTGACTGCTAAGTTATCTTCACAACTCAAAGGTATAGAGAATTTCTCTGACTTAGACTAGCGTCAGAATATTCAAAGGCATTGACTTCCCTTGAAGACTGTGAGAATACTTCCTGACAGCCAGCTTAACGTGCTCTCCATGACACATCTCGTTATTCCATCTTTATCATTACGCATAAAATTTAAATTTGAGAGAAGCCATCTGCATCTTATCTTAGGTTTATCAAAATGAACAGAAGAGCGACAAACTACATCATAATTACAATATTATTTAGCGGGTCTTAGTCGCGATAATTTACTTTTTTAAAGACATAGATACCTCTGTTATTCTCCTACGTTTCTACCGGATTGCAACGATCGTGGTCACGGAGGGACTGATGTTAGCTCAGCAGAAGCCTTTAAATAAGTAAATTATCACGACTAAGACCCACAAAATAATATTTTATGATGTATAAAACTCGCGAAAGTTTCAAAAAGCGATAAACTAAATTTACTTTAGCCTTGCGCAACAGAATCAACCGCCTTATAACCATATATAACAACATTGTATAGGTCATGCAAAATTTGATGAGACTCTCATCTTGTGTGTATCTAGATAGCAATGTTAATAGAGATTGTATGGATATATCAAAAGCTTGTATTATCACACAGCACAGTTGGCTTCTATAGCCTGTCACGACATCAATTATGTGATCAAAATTACTATTACGACCGTGGCTGTACGCCAAATCAGTGTAATAGGCATCATACATAGCCATAACCCACCGAGCAGTGATTTTTAGGCTGAAAACACTGCATTGCTTGCGGGGCTTGCAGCTTCGCAGTTATGACAAAAACAAGGCTTTCTCTATATCATACTGAAATTCGATCGGTAGATTTGAGTTTAGCGTTTTCAAACAGATAGGCGTCCTATCTGTATGAAAACGCTAAACTGTGGACTTTATTTTATTATAACTTATAATAAAATTAAGTACTACATTTTTTAATTATTACTAGCCGACGTTTCAGTTTCTATTCAGGAACCGTGGTCACGGCAGATTAAGGTGATATTATTACTATGTAAAAATTAAATCCCCATAGAAATAAGTATCATCATCATACAGTCACTTCCAGTCCACTGATGGACATAAACCTCTCCCAATATGAGGTATGGTAACTCCACGTCCCAGCGTATATTTTGCGTACGGGTGAATGTGAGTATCCCAATATGAGTCACTATAATATTAAAATGAGCATACATGAATATAATCCGTGTGGATAGCAGTATGAATCGTTAATTCGTCCGTATGAAGTCGCCGTTCCACTTTATTGAATAACTATTGATTTGTACAACGGAATGGTTGGTGAACGGGTTGGCCCGATTTGTTTGACGAGTAGTCGGGTCCTCTGATGACTCAAAGACTTACGTCGTGAGTTTAGGTATTGGAGAAGTGGAGATTAGAATCGTTTGTTAATTTACTTTGTTGACAGCCTCCGTGGTCTAGTGGATTGCGTATGCGACTGCTGATCGGAGGTCCCAGGTTCGATTCCCGGGTCGAGCAAAAGTGTAAAGACACATAGACATAAAGACATATTTATTTCTGCATTTTGGTTGTTTACAACACTTATACATGTCAAAACCCTATTCTAGATGATGCCGGCTTTTCCTAGCTAAATGACTTCTTGAGAAGAAAGGCCGAAACAAACTGTTACTGGGTTTTTCCGAATTCTTAGTAGCAGCTCGAAGGCTGGTGATGTGCCCTGTATCGGCAATAGGCTAGACCCCTATTACGTAGGACCTAAAAATTCATGGCGAAATGTGGTTGTAATATTACACCTCTGCCTACCCCTTCGGGAATACAGGCGTGAGCCTATAAAATAAAATATTTTGTGTGTATGACTATCATACATAGCAGTGCTATGTTTTAAAGAAATACTTGCATGCCACATTGCCTGCCGCTTCTAAGCATAAACTTTGGAATCCTAACTGGCATATTATTATCATCGAGGAGCCTAAGCTATTGAAGCTAGTAGCATTGAAATTAGGTTATTGGGCTGAATTTATGACGTCAACGCCACTAAAGAGGGATTTTTTATTTTCCACCCTTAGGAGAATAAAACAAGGAATATCGCTATCACTTTCGGTAGCAGAGGTCAGCAGTCGCTCTATGGAAAAGTTGATATTCTGTCATATCTGGTTAGACCAGTAAACGGACCTCGGGCTCCAAGGCGTGTAAGTCTTGGATGCAACTGGGATAACGCTAGGACGATGATGAGCAGAGTAAAACAAGGTTTGAAAGGTTTTTTGTCAATTTTATGGAATGCCGACAACAGCTAGTAATAAAATGAAGTCATACGTCTACTTACTACGTGGTCGGCTTGTTATGGGGAGCCAAAAATAGAATGTAACAAAAGATATTTTTATAGATCCTAGCCATGAAACTGCAGGCATCATAGCCACTCGAACGTCCGGGCGACTATGGTCGCCCAAAAGTTTTTGGCGTTAAGCGTTAGGGCGACTACAGCAGCCTAGACGACTCACCCCATTTAAACCTTTTTTTATCTGTGACAATGTTTAAGAGGTTCACAAGTTTTTCGCTAGATAGTTCATTATTAAATAACGCGTATGTTAATCGGTAAAACAGCAACGTCAAGCCACAGCAAGATTTAAAAAAAAATAGTTTACAAACTTTTTGTCAAGTGCGTTGAATTGTTTGAAGTGTTTGTGAGTGTCGACTTTAAAATGTAAGTAAAAATGTATTTATTATTCGATTGTGTTAGGTATTATATATTGAAATACTCCTGAAGGTCCATTCTTACAGAATATCAAAAAATTCTAAGCATCTGCAGTCAGATAGGATGTGTTTAAATTAGTTACAATCGACAAGTAAAAACTTTGCTGTGCGCCGGTTTTTCGTTAAGCTTTTTAATGATAATATGTTATATATTGTAGTAAAATACTTCTTGTAATTAGAAAAATAGGTAATTATCAATATCTGTGTAAACTTAAATGAAAGAAATATGGCAAAAGTGTTAGGATTACACATTTTTATTATTTAATTCTCAGGATTTTTGATTTTGTCATCAAAGGCGATATCAAATTCATACCGGAATGGGTAGTTTGTTTTGATTTATTATGTTATACTGTTTGTTCTAAGTAATGATATATTGGTATCAAAAAAAAGCTTATTTCATCTAGTTTATTAGTAAGTAAATAATATAGAGGTATATTACGAAATATTTCGTAAAAACTTGACATCAATAAATATTTTACTAAAATTTCACCACTATTGCAAAGTTCAACTTTTTTGTTTGTAGTGTTTACGATAAGAGTTACAATTTAGTTGTCACATATTTAAATTCCTTATAATGTCAGCTCTATACTGGTATTTTTTAATTTAACATAACAGTTGTAGATTAGTAGAAAATAGGCTTTAAATCGGTGACGGCATTGGGCGCTCGACCGCTACGTAAGTTCGCGCGCGCGCGGACGTACGAAGCGGTGGCAGCTGTCAGACTTGATCGTTTGAGTGGATAGTTTGAGTGCATTTTAAAATGCGATAAATTCTAGTGCTATTTTTAAAGTTAATTTTCGCATGTAAATTATATCTTAGCTCATGTTTGACGATATTTTAGCTGCTTTGATTAGTCAGCTACGCGGGTATCCTACGACGATTAGTCGGCTACGCGCGTAGACTGTAACGGCTGGTTTCATCCGCACGCACGCAGTCGGCCTATTCGCTACGATGCAAGCTATATTTACTGGGTGTTCTAGAGCGCATGCATTCGTGTAATGGTATTGATACACTTATGCATGTCTCCTGTAATGAGCATTCTTGCGAATGTTAAAAAAATTGGGCAAGTGCGAGTCGGACTCGCGCACGAAGGGTTCCGTACCATCATCTATAAAAGAAAATCACGTTCGTTGTATGTATACTTAAATACTTTATAAGTTTCTACCTGTTTATTAAGATCGAGTAACAAATTGCTTAAAAATTACGTTTGTTGTATGGGAGCCCCCCTTTATTATTAACTTTTTTTTAATTTAATTATTTATTTTGAAAGGTAATATACAATTACATATTCTGTGAAAAATTTAAGCGTCTACCTGTTACAGTTAGTAATTTTGAGCAAAAAATACGAAAAAAAACACGTTTTTTGTTTGGGACCCCCCCTTAATATTTTCATTTTTTTTATTTTTAGTATTTGTTGTTATAGCGGCAACCGAAATACATAATTTGTGAAAATTTCAGCTATCTAGCTATCATGGTTTATGAGATACAGCCTGGTGACAGACAGACAGACAGACAGACAGACAGACAGACAGACAGACAGACAGACAGACGACGGAGGCTTAGTAATAGGGTTCCGTTTTTTACCTTTTAGGTACGGAACCCTAAAAACAGAAAAACAACGTGAGTGTTTCAGCGTGCATTCATAACGAGCGTTCAGGCAACCATTCTAGTGAAAAGATAGAACCTTTGCTTCCACCTTTTTGCTGATTCGTAGCAATGTTCAGCTCTGTTTGTTGTTGAGTTCAACAGCTAAAATGGCGAAAGCTCGTTGTTCTGTTACAAGTGGATGCTTAAGTGTATCAGCGCCATAATATTCTAGTCAACGCACTGTTGAAGCTCGCTTTCAGTCGATGCATGTAGCTACTGGCGTAGTATATTAAAATACGCTCATATTAACAAAATTAATTAAAATTTCATTCCACAACATGATTGAGTATACTATGGCGATATTTGGCGACAGTACACAGAAACGAACAGTGTTCAGATTACAATTGAAATTGATTGAAAGCAAATACGCAAATTAAAATGTTGGTTTGTGATCGGGAACAGATGTCGGCTTTTATCTGCTTTTGTCTATTTTAACCAGGTTAAATTAATATGTAATAGCTGTAAAAACATTTTGGGCATATTTTTGTATTAATAATAATTACAACACAATAGATTACATTTAGTCCAACATTATTAGTATCCTCATTTTAGCACACATAGTTGTCACACCAGACTTTTGCCAATGAATACAGATTTACATAGAAGCGTAGTTCTTAAGGATTTCGTGTGCCGATTCCAAGTGGAGACTGTCTCCAGTTTAGTTCGTAGTTGGCATTGTCATTCTCCATCACTCTTGCTCTCATAGTTAAGATACACAGGAGGACAAGGAGCAAAGGAGCGTTCGTCTCTCTTGCTCTCGTAGAGACAGCTGTCACAGAGCGACTGCCACGCTGCCAAGCGGCAATTTGGGTCACAGAAAGTTTGTCTTCAGAGCGCCCATAGGAAATGCGCCTCTATGAAAATATCTGAGATCTTCGCTTTTGCCATGCAGTCGTGGGCTATGGTTAATTTTTTTGACCGTTTATTCCCGATCCAGTGGGATTTTAGGGAAATACCTTCTGATTGCCTAAGTGATCCAGTGGATAGCGTATGCGACTGCTGATCCTAGGTCCCGGATTCGATTCCCGGGTCGGGCAAAATTGTTACTGGGTTTTTCCGAACTCTCAGTAGCAGCACGGAGTCTCTTAATGACCCCGGGACGGCAATAGGCTCGCCCCCTATAACGTGGGACCTAAAAATTCATGGCGAAATGTGGGTGTAATATTACACCTCTGCCTACTTAAAAACGCATAATCTAACCCGGAAATCGAACAAAAAATCAAACGATCGCAAACTTAAACATAAACCGCAAGCAATCTCATCTTATAAGTTTGCCTTAAACATCCAATTTTCCAAATTACATTTCCTTTTCCACTTTCCTTCCAATGCATTTCCAAATAATCGATAGAGGGCGGCGATTTCCTTAAATGGCGTACTCGACACCTGACATTGGCATCTACCCCTTGTTACTTTAAAATTGCAGTTGTAGTTTGTATCCAATTTTGTACATTTAAGTCTCGTTGGGATACGAAACTTACTTTTTTTTTTTATATATAGACTCACACCTGTATACCCGAAGGGGTAGGTAGGCAGAGGTGTAGCATTACACCCACATTTCGCCATGAATTTTTAGGTTCCACGTAATAGGGGGCGAGCCTATTGCCGTTATCGGGCACATCACCAAACTCCGTGCTGCCATTGAGAATTCGAAAAAACCCAGTAACACTTTTGCCCGACCCGGGAATCGAACCCGGGACCTCCGATCAGCAGTCGCATACCCTATCCACTGGACCACAAGGCAGTCTCATAAATCAAACTGATAAAGTATTATTATTATGATCTAAACATACTTATCCTCCTTATCTGTCTGTTTGAATGCGATGAACTCAAAAACTACCGAACGGAGTTTTGTATGGTTTTCATCAATGGATAGAATGATTCCTAAGGAAGGTTTATATGTATAAAATACACGCGGGTGGAGGTGGAGTGATACATTGGTTATTTAAGTTAAGAAAGAAATAAAGAAAATAATTTTATTTTCCCATTTAAACGAGACACGGTACACAAAATATGGTTCACAATAAAAGCAAAAGGAATAACACAATACACAGCAAAAAAGCAATACAGAAAAAAAACAAACGTCTATAAGGAGATAACGTGTCTCATACTTAACAAGAAAATAGGTTGAGGATGTGGTCATAATTTTAATTAATAACATGAATATCATCATCATAAAAAGTGCGGATATAGGAGACTAACCAACTACTGTGCAGAGTTCATCTCATCTCGTCTCGTTACGAGCTCAAACCTATCACACTTTATATTTTTCTAGGTTAAATATATTTTTTATAGCCTCACGCCTGTATCCGTGAAGGGGTAGGCAGAGGTGTAATATTACACCCACATTTCGCCATGAATTTTTAGGTCCCACGTAATAGGGGGCGAGCCTACTACCGTACCGGGTACATTACTGGACTCCGTGCTGTTACTGAGAATTTCCTATCGGAAAAATCCAATAACACTTTGCCCGACCCGGGAATCGAACCCGAGATCGCCCAATCCCACGCACACATTTATGCCGTGAGACCAACGAGGCAGTCGAGTAAGTTAAATATATTATATTATTTTATTGCTAAGTATCGGTTGTTGAACGGGGAAGCGAAACACTATACATATAAAAATAACGCAACTTCGAAGAAATTCTATGATCTCAAAATACATGCGAAGTATGAAAATCAGTACTTTCAAACGAAGTGTAATATTGATATACCCTTCTCTCAAGAGATAATGTAAAATGATAATGGTTATATAGTTATTTGGAATTGTATAAATTATAAACCAACGCATCTTCTTAAACAAGTCATCTCAATCCTACATTATATCGCTGATAATCAAAACTTCCAGCATCCCAAAGTAACTTAACGGCTATCACACTTCAGGACCGGCAGAAACAACTTAAGATATTCTCAAAGGCGCAAAGGGGTTTCGGTATCAAAACAACGGTCATATATCTGGGGACCGATCAAAGTAGAACTGCGTACTTCGACCGGATATTGCTCTTACCAGTCGGTTCTTGGATGAATGCTCAATGTTTTATAGATTATACTAGCTGACCCAGCGAACTTCGTATCGCCTTTTTAAGAGTTTTTATTTAATTCCCTTTTTTCCAAGCCCCTTTTCCAAAGTTACCATTGACTTAGCGCTCAATCTCTTATCATTTCAGAGTCTATAAATGATGAACAAACAAACATAGAATTTTATATACCTAATATTGAATTCCCCATTCCTTAATATATCGGAGACGATACCCATATCAACTTTAAAAAAATAAACCCGTCCGTCACCTTTGATTTCCTATTTGCCATCTTTGATCACAAAATAGATGTGGTATTTGGATTCACCATGCCTTAAATCATCAGAGGCGATAGCCATATTGATTTTTTATTTTTTTTCCATCCGCCATCTTTGATTTCCCATCCACCATCTTGAATCACGAAATAGATGTTGTATTTGGATTCCCCATCCCTTTAAACATCGGAGACGATACCCATAATTATTAATTTCTTTTAGTTTCGCATCCGCCATCTTTAATCACGTAATAGATGTTGTATTTCGATTCCCCACCCCTTAAAATATCGAAGGCGATACCCATATTGATTTTTAAAATTTTCACATCCGCCATCTTTGATTTCCCATCCGCCATCTTGGATCACTAAACAGATTTCATATTATTAATCAGCGTCCCGAAAATCTCGAAAACGATACCCATATAGATCGTATCCTATTCGTTTAGCCTTTTTTTGCCTTTGACCCAACCCTCCCCGATCTCGTTTGACCATTTTATTATTTTTGTCCAGCCCCTAAAAGTTGTGGCGTAATTTTATACAGCCTTTAGCCTTTCGGAATACTTGGGCTATCATAAGCATAACAATTTTTAAAATCTGACTGCTAGTTCCTGAGATTAGCCGACATTATCTTTTAGCCTTTTTAGCCTTTTGCCCGGCCTCAAAGGGTCGATGCGTTATGTTATATAGCCTTCCGGAATAACTGGGCTATCGTATACAAAAATATTTTTTCAGATTCGACCGGAAGTTTCTGAGATTAGCGCGTTCAAACAAACAAACAAACAAACAAAGACACAAAAAAACAAACAAACAAACTCTTCCGCTTTATTATATTACATACATACATACATACATAACGTCACGCCTTTTATCCCCAAAGGGGTAGGCAGAGGTGTATTTCTACACCCACTTTTCGCCAGATATACTTTAGTCCCACGTAATAAGGGGCGAGCCTATTGCCGTACCGGGCACATTTCCAGACTCCGTGCTGCTACTGAGAATTTCGTGACAGAAAAACCCAATAATACTGCCCGACACAGGAATCGAACCCGGCACCTCCCGATCCCACGCGCACATTTATGCCGCGAGACCAACGAGGCAGTCGTATAGGGTTTGATGTCGAGTTTTCCGTCTCTACGCAAAGATGGTATTTGCATCGTGTTATCCCTTAGTCGCCTCTTACGACACCCATGGGAAGATAGGGGGGTGGTGACACTCGTATTCTATGCCGTCAACCACACGGCAAAGTATGCAGGTATTATATTAGTATAGATAGATATTCGGGGTAACACAAATCTCCTTTATTGGGCGGATACTATATAACTGTAAATAGTATTTACACATACAAACTACTTATTACAAAGCAAAATGTTATCCGGTATCTATGACGTTTCGCGAGAGTGGCCAATATCATAGAGTCAATATGGCGACTGTGATTTGTCTGTCAGAACCATTAGAATTTAACAAAATACTCGACAATCCGAATTTTGCGGATATATGTTGACGACTCGAAATCCTTATTTTTTAATGTTTTATTATTCAGGTAAGGTTTCGATGTACTCCTTGACGAAATTATTAATATAAGATTTGACACTGCGATAGCAGCGCAGTCCGTCGGCTCCAATGTAAAACATTCCGAAATCGACAACTACTTACAAATTAAAAATTAAGGTAAAAAAACATTTTCCAGTGGACTAAATTGTGAATCTAAACCATTCTAAGGTTCCCTTGAACACACACAAAAAATTTCATCAAGATCGCTCCAGTCGTTTAGGAGGAGTTCAGTGACATACACACGCACACGAGAAATATATATATTAAGATTTGGCTATTTTTATTTTAATGATGTATATGACAGCGGCGATAGCCTAGTGGTGTACGTAACGGACTGCCAAGACGATGGTCTCGGGTTCGAATCCCAGGTAACCCAGGGACAAACCTCTGACTTTTCGAAGTTATGTCTATATTAAAAATGTTAATTATCGTTCGCTTAACAATGGGTTCGATCCCCAGATACCCCGGGCATACACCTCTGACTTTTCGAAGTGATGTGTGTATTAAAAACGATAATTATCGCTCGCTTAATAATGTGCCCGGTAGATGGCAATAGGCTCGCCCCCTATTACATTGGGACCGAAACATAACTGGCGAAAAGTGGGTGTGTAATACCTACACCTCTGCCTACCCCTTCGGCGATAAAAGGCGTGAAGTTATGTTATGATGTATATGAGATGGTTTGGATCGATTGTCAACTGGTATCTGTTTTGTTTTAAATATAATTTTGTTTTTGAACCTGAATATTCTCGTGGTTTTCGCTTATTTGGCCCAAGGCTTGGTTTATAACATTTTATGCCATGGTAACCCTTTTTCTCGTGAATAATGGTAAAAACAAAATAATAATATTAATAATATTCTACCACATTCACCGTGTGGCACCGTTCTACACCTAGCCTACCTACCTAGAAGCTCCGTGTGGTGACGGATTAAGAATAAGGAATGTCACCACCCCATATCATCCCATGGGTGTCGTAAGAGCCGACAGAGGGAGCGTATGCAGAGAACAGCACTGTAAGAGAAGGAAAACTTGATACCAACCCTATACCAACGCGTTTGGTCAGCGTGGTACCTATAGTAAGCCAATTCCTCCTTTCAAAGGAGAGGCCTAGTCCAGCAGTGGACTGTTAAGGGCTGATGAGGAACCACATTCACACAACACCGTCTAGTCCCAAACTAAGCAGAAGCTTGTACCTACTATGGGTACCTACTAGACCATGGATAGATAGGCATATATACTTTTTTTTCTATTTTGTAAATACATATATATTATACATAGAAACACCCGGACCAAGACCATCATCCATGTTCATGCACACAAATGTTTGACTTGAGCGGGAATCGAACCCGCGACCTTCGGCGTAGCAGTCGCTTACACTCCCGCTACGCCAACCGGTCGTCAATATTATATTGACATTTTTACTCAGCACAGAAGTGCAATCAAGTTTTCTCTATTCTACTGACAACTCCATTTCGGAAAACCAAAGATCAAACATAACATAACTATCCAACTTATACACAAATTTTTAATTCAATATATATATATATTATGTGATCTATTCAAATACTAGACGTCCATTTTAGTATTCAATTATTTACGGGCGCCAGTTAAAACGATGATAATTAATTTCTAACGTGCATGTGATTTTGAATTCAATTGTCCATTTACTGATCAATCAGTAGTAATTATAGTATATTTAGTTTCAGCTTTGAAATTAACTCGTTGCAATTTAATTTATTTAATAGACGATGGTCATATCGACATTTTGTATTAGCTGGCATTGACTGAACATTCAAAAGTTCAAACTTTTAAAATCGAAAAGTTTCAAATAGTTACGACCAACTGTCTCTCTCACTATGACTGCCTCTGTGGTCCAGTGGATAGCGTATGCGACTGCTGATCGGAAATCGAACCCGGGACGGGTTCGATTTCCGGGTCAGGCAAAAGTGTTACTGGGTTTCTCCGAATTCTCGGTAGCAGCACGGAGTCTGGTGATGTGCCCGGTAACGGCAATAGGCTCGCCCCGTATTACGTGGGACCTAAAAACTCATGGCGAAATGTGGGTGTAATATTACCTCTGCCTGCCCCTTCGAGGATACAGGCGTGAGTCTATAAAAAAAGATTTACGACCAAATATATGCAAAATTCTTACCGTACTCATACAGACTTTTGCAGTCCACAGCTGGCCATAAGTCTTTCCTAATTTTTGTCACAATACCATTGTGGATCAATAGGCATATTTACGACTAGAGAGCAAACGGCTGGTCCCAATGTTTGATTTTTTAGCGACTGCAGATACATATTTGACGTATTTTGTATAGAATTTATGTCAAATATATATCTGTAGTTGCCAAATCCAGGCATAGATCAAATAATGGATTATTATGGATTTAAAAGTCACTGGTGCGCGTCGTGGATTCGAACCCGATACCCTTTGTATGGCAGTCCGTTGGTATCTCCACTGGGCTATCGCTGCCTGTATTCGTCACTATAAAAGTATTTAGAATTAATTATATAAATCGTTACTCTTTGACTGACCGAACTTACAACCGCTCCAATTATTTCAACATACACAACCAGCAAAGTCGAAAACTTTTAATTAATATACATTTTTCCATTTTTTTGCACTGTTGTAGAATTCTCCAGAAAGTTATTGCAGGTGTTTCGAAAACATCACTAATGAACGAACTTGAGATGAAAACAAAAATGTTTTCTCTGTATTCGTCTTAATAACGATTCAGAAATAATTTATTTGGAGAATTATTGAAGTTTGGCAGAAAGTTAAAAATCAGTATATTGATCTTCCGCTGAATTTAATATTCAGCGGTAATTATTAAGTGAATTGTTCCTATTAATTTTTTTTAAGATTTTATCTTTAAATACATGGATGAATCAAATATCGCTAATAAGTGAAATGAGAATTTGCAAATGATCCTAACATCCTATCTATCTATCTATATCGTCACGCCTGTCTCCCATTGGGGTAGGCAGAGACTAGAACGCCACATGCTTCGGTTCAAACATACCTCTTCGCTTCCTCGACATTCATTAACCTCATCATGCATGCGCGTCGGTTATGGGTAAGTACTTTTGATTTGGCCCTTTTTCAGTACGTCACTTATTTGGTCGGCGTACGTCCGCCCAGGTCGTCCCCTACCGACATTTCCATTCTCGCACGAAACACTCCTTTCGTATTTCTTCTTTCATCCATCCGTTCCAAATGTCCAAACCAACGCAACATTCCTTTTTCAATCTTTGTCACTACATCTTCTTTCAGACCACACTTCTCTCGTGTCACACTGTTTTCACTTTATCTATCAGCCTTACTCCTCACATACTCCTCAAAGCTCTCATCTCCACGGCATTGATTCTACTTTCATGCTTTTTAAATCTTCCTCAACTTTCAATCAGAGAGTCTGCAGTAGAAAATGATCGATTGCAAAAGGAAGGCACCACAAAAATGCATGTTCCAAAAACATTTTATCCTAAAAAGCGGCACTACGAAATAGATAGCAGTATTTATTCATTTGCAGCTCCAGTTTTGCACTTTTCGTTCACAATATAATCGTTGTTTTCACCCATGCAGCTTGTACCATAACAATGCATTGCACGTTACAACGAACTGCTTTTAACCTCAGTTTGCTGAATTTATATTGAACTAGCTGAGTCCGCTAGGCTAGGCTACAGTCGCATTTTTAGTTAAGAAATAATTAATTACACCACTGCTTTCTTGACTCGTGATGTTTATATTGGCTACTCGACACAGGAAATATTACACAAAAAATATTATTCAAATCATATACTTACCAACAAGAATATTATTCAAATCGTACCAGTAGTTCCTGAGATTAGTGCGTTCAAACAAAGAAATTAACAAACTCATCAGCTTTTTTAATATTAGTACAGATAAACTGCTGTTTTTTACATTGCAACACTTGATAAGATATAAAGCATGCAGAGAGAAAGCAGCGATAGCTGAGTGGAGAGACCAACAGACTGCTATGCAGAGGGTCTCGGGTTCGAATCTACGGCACGCAACAATGACTTTTCGGAGCTAAGTGCGTATTAAATTGTTAATTATCGCTGGTTAATCGGTGAAGGAAAACATCGTGAGGAAACCTGCATGTCTGAGAGTTCTCCTTAATGTTCTCGAAAGACATGTGAAGTCTGCCAATTCGCGCTTGGCCAGCGTGGTGGACTATGGCCTTACCCTTCCCATAGTGAAAAGAGGCCCGTGCCCAGCAGTGGGACAGTATATAAAAGGGCTGATGATGATAATGATGAACAATCGCTGAAAATTATAATCTCTTCAACGATATGTTATACAATACAATTTTCATTCGGATAAAAATGTGGTGTATTTACATAAGTGTTTAGTACCTTAAATAACTATACCATTTGCTTTCCTAGTTATCCTCCTATAAATAAGTTTAATATCATAATTATTTTCACGATATGTTTAAATTTTATCTAGCTTTACTGAGAGACCAAAACAACAAGCAAGTATTCAATCTAGGTATCATATTACCTACTATCGATTTCTATTCGCAAGCATTCACTAGCAGTTCCTTTCTTTTGTTTTTCAAATTCCGTCCAAGTGGTCTTTTTGTCAAAATTTGATCATTTTCTGCGACCTTTGGTATTTCGAATATGACATGTCAAGTAAATTGAGATCGAAAAAGCCGGGTCAGCAAAATTTTTAACATTTTTCGGCACAAAACTTTTAACAAAATGGAAAAATATCTGAAATTTTCTCGATATCAAACTCGACGTGACATGAACCATAATAATAATTTGACGGATGATTTTTTTCGTCTAAACGTAATATCGTTCGCAAAGCCGTCACCGAGCTCGCGAGCAATAACACTTAAAACGTATCACAGGGTAATGTTCGCTGTAGATTGCTTGGTGTCAATCTAATATTTATGTTCGGGACGTTATTTACGCAGCAACGGATATTGTCGTGTCCAGGGAATCGTCTTGGCGGATCTCATCATATTACTGGAAGCCGTAAACGGGTTAGGGACGGGATTATGTAGAAACGATACAATTTAATTTTATTGTGGCGACAAATAAATTGGTGTTTTTTGATGCGCGATATTATTTAAATTAAATGGCTTGTTGTGTTTTTTGTTGTTTGGGTTGGACGACTTAGTTTGTCACTTTGGAAGTTAAAGTTATTCATTTGTGTAAGCTGTTTTGTAAGTCAAAAACAATTTAATGAAATGTTTTTAAAGATTTTATTTAAAACATTTTGTGGGTAGTTAAATGAAATGACTTTTCATTGAAGGTTGTTTGATGGAGAATCACTACACTAAAACATTATGTTACTAGTCTCATTTTAATTTGAGAATTCCCTCGTCCTGGTTCTGCCTGGGTATTGGCAGTGAAGTGTGTTCCATTTCTGTCTACCACCCTTTGTCCATAGTTGAAAGTGTGGAATCGATCCATGAACTAGTGCTCCCTTTCCCTTTGTTTTCTCTATAGTAGTCAGATATCATATCAGTCACTGCGCAAAAAAGACTAAGGCTGCGTATCCCTTATGCGCTCCTGGCGCGCGCGCCATGAACGCCCGCGCCGAGAGCGCATACACGGAACGCGCTCCGAATATTTAAATGATATCAACTCCGCGCGCCATGGCGCGCGCGGCAGCTGTTCCAGTGTTCGGTCGTTCAACATGCAGGCCCGTCGTGCACGAGCAGCAGCTACGTTTGTGTTTATATTCACAGTCAGTATTATACAGAAGAAAAAACATAAACGTAAAGTGCGTTGGTGGATGAAAGAGTTGTTTCACAACTTATTTCCCTCCAAGCGTCTTCTCTGAGCGGCAACTTTGATTATCCATCGCTCGCAACGTAACGAACACACAAAATAATATCACGTCCGTCTCAACTGGCGCGCGCGCCACAATTGAGTTGCCTGTGATGCGCGGTAAAAATCCGACTCTAGATGGAACGGGGTGCTCCATGTTCGAGCGTTCCAACAAACACATTGGCGCGCGCTCCAAAATGGTAACAATTTCGCGCGGCTGGAACGCGCGCCAATGTTCGTCCTTTTGGAGCGCGAAGTCGATACGCGGCTTAATATTCTACCAACTCGTAGTACCATACTTTTAAATTTTTTTTTATTTTATTTATAGTCGCACACCTGTATCCCCGAAGGGGTAAGCAGAGATGTAAATATTACACCCATATTTCGCCAGATTTATTTTAGTCCCACGTAATAGGGGGCGAGCCTATTGCCGTTACCGGGCACATCACCAGACTCCGGGCTGCTGAGTGTTCGGAAAATTTTAATATTTATATGATTATTTCTTAATCAATTAATGTCGCATATAATACGTTTCAAACGGATTTGAATAGAAATAGCTGTTATTCAATTGTTGGTAGGTATACAAATCTTCCTCAGAATTACGATTTTGAGTGAATCTGAAATGATTTCTATTTAAATAAAGTCGTTATTTTGTATGCATAAGGCTCACTCTTGCATGATGCGATCACCCGAAAGGTTTTGATTCGAGTTTACTAGGGATAGTTACTTTACGTTACTGGACTTTAGCTTATTTTACTACTATGATGGCGACCAGGAAATGCAGGCACGTGAGACCATAGTACTTAATGCTCAGTGGTTTTATGGTAACCATTGGACTTGCAAGTAAAAATAAAACCATCCTTTTGCTTCATACGAATACATAAGTATCTAACTTGATTGCACATACAATTAGGTATTTGGTTTGACTAGTTTAAGTAGATTATATATAGATATTTAACCCCTAGCTGGTTTCGCTAAAAAGGCAACGTAAGTGGTATAGGGGTCAAAATTGACCCCAGATATTAGTAAACAGTAATATAAAATGATACAACTGTACATAATAAATTTTCTTTTTATTTAGGAAAAAAGGACTTACAATGTAATGTTTTATTAAATTTGTATCATGTTTTAACAAGAGATCACATATTTAATAAATAAAACAGGTAGTATCTTCTTATTTGACAAGACTCTACTTTAGGTATTGTTATTTATATATAAAAAGAAAAAATAATACAAGAAAACATTTTGTATTCGTTTTTGTATATAACTAATATAATAAAAAATAGGAACTGCATATGAGATCACGAATAATTAAAAAAAATGACAATCTAAAACAATTAATCTATTTGTTCCTCACAAACGCTGATAATTTTCTGGTCACAAGCAGCTATTGTGCCGTCCTGAATTAAGTCGGAGCCAGATTCTTCGTTTTGGTCTTCCAAAAGCTTTGAGATTTCACCGTCACGTAAAAATTATATATAAATTAAGTATAAAATAGTGAAACATTAAGACATAAATCATGCAATAAAATGTACACTGCCGGTATCGGGGTCAAATTTGACCCCAGCAGTGTACATATCTCCGTTCTCAGTAGCAGTTAAGTGACGCGCGTCCGTCTCCCACCGCACTCCGCGGCGTAATGAGATTACCCCGATGCGCAAGAGTGTAGGTGCTTTTTCTGAAAAGGTGTGATTAAAAATATGAAGCTTTGGGGTCAATTTTGACCCCGACACCATTTAAGGTTTAACAGTATTAGAGCCTTGCTGATTTCAGCATGAATGGGCCGGCTCGACCGGGGAAGTACTACCCTCTCACAGAAAATCGACGTAAAGTAACAGTACCTAAACTGTTGCGTTTCGTTCGGTGAGTGAGAGTGCCGGAGGCTCTATCCCCTATTCCTTCTCCCTCATCCCACTCCTTATCCTATCCCTTTTCCCAACTCCACGGGGCGGCAACGCACTTGTGGCTCCTGTGGTGTTGCTTGTGTCCATGGGCGGCGGTAATTGCTTACCATCAGGCGATCCGTCTGCTCGTTTGCCGCCTATTACTATAAAAAAAATATAATTTATACAATTTTATTTACCGGGTCTTACTTGCGATAATTAATTAATTGTAAGTTTTTAAATACCTCTGTTGTTCTCCGACGTTACGACCGGCTTACGACGGTCGTGGTCGAGGAGGAAAGAACATAAGTTAATTTTTTGTAGATTTAACTAATTTCTTTGTATATAGTAATTGAGCTAGTTTCCACATGTTCTTTTTCAAACTATTGCGGCACGATTATTGAGCTTTTATTTTGATTTCACGTTAGTGGAGCCTTGCTGATTTCAGCATGAATGGACCGGCTCGACCGGGGTAGTCCTCACACAGAAAATCGACGTAAAGTAACAGTAACAAAACTGTTGCGTTTCGTTCGGTGAGTGAGAGTGCCAGAGGCTCTATCCTATTCCTTCTCCCTCATCCTATCCCTTTTCCCAATCCCAAGAGGCGGCAACAAAAAAAAAGGATTAACAGAAATTGGAAATTTTACCTAAGCGATCCCCACAACAGCGTTTTCAACACTTTGATAAAGATCACATTGAATATAATAAAGTTGCAGGCAGTAAATGGGTCATAAAAATACAAAATACATAGAAATATACAATACAAATAGTACGAACCTCGTGTATCTTTTGAAAGGAAAAAAACATTACGACAGATTAAAAAGTATTGATATCGATGTCATAATTATTTTACCTCGGTTCACGATAGACACATTAATGCATAATAAGTAACTAATATTTCGAGTAAATTATTCCATTTGGATATTACTATCTATCCTGCAAAATTGGGTTTTATTCGAAAATAATGGCTAATAATTAACCTAGTTCGATTGATATATTATTTAGATATTAATATTGGGGTCGAACTAATTTATACATGGCTGGATTTTGAATTTTATGTAGCTTTCTAAAAGATCGTTTTGTACGTTTACAGTTGAATATTCCTAAATATCTAGACAGTCATTATAGGGAGTCAGTATACCTACATGGACTGACATGGGCAAAGAGCTCAGATATTTACATAGAGGCGCATTTCCTATGGGCGCTCTGAAGACAAACTTTCTGTGACCCAAATTGCCGCTTGGCGGCGTGGCAGTCACGCTGTGACAGCTGTCTCTACGAGAGCAAGAGAGACAAACGTTCCTCGAGGGTATCTTAACTGCGAGAGCAAGAGAGACGGAGAACGACGCCAGCGCCGCCAACGGCGCCAACTACGAACTAAACTGGAGACAGTCCCCACTTGGAATCGGCACACGAAATCCTTAAGAACTGCGCTTCTATGTAAATCTGTATTCATTGACATTGGTCTAAATAAAATGAAATGTCGTTGTCCCTCTTGGGATGGGGATACCACGCTGGTCAAACGGGTTGGTATAGAGTCCAATGTCAAGTTTGCCGTGCTTTCCGTATTTTTTATCACCTCTTACGACACCCACGGATTTTTCATTTTACATTGACATAAGACCATCTAGTCCCAAACTAAGCAGAGCTTGTACTATGGGTACTAGACAATGGATAAACATACATACTATACTTTTTTTGTAAATTCGTAAATATTATACATACCCAGACCAAGGCAAACATCCGTGTTCATGCACACAAATGTTTGACTAGAGCGGGAATCGAACCCGCGACCTTCGGCGTAGCAGTTTCTTACACTCCCGCGGCGCCAACCGGTCGTCGGAATGTAATGGGGTTGTGAAATTTTATATGCTTAATGCTGGGGCCACAATAACGAGAAATGCCATTAATTATTGCAATAATGTACGCTAACCGTAAGTGTAGCCACGACTTAACGCGATAATTTGACAACGGCATTAACATTGCCGTTTGTCGTTTTTATCGCCAATGATGGGCATTCACGTTGACATTTCAAGTGTAGCCACCTCATAGAGTATCCATAAGTCGCTTGCTTATGGATACTCTAAGAGCCACCTACTTTAGCGCGTTAAAAATTATCGCAATAATTATCGCGCTAGCAGGCATTGACGTTAGCCGGTAGTGTAGCCCCAGCATAACGCGTAGGTACTACACGGACATAAAATCTCAAAGTCAAATACACACACATACGTACATAGAGTCTCATGACTGTTTCCCTAAGAGGTGGACTACGGTGAGACAGAAACTACGCACTGCCATTTGTAACGATCCCGACAAATCTTGCTTCATTCATGCTAATCAAATTCATGCATGCTCTCCGGTAAATAATTAGTCATTTCCTATAACATATTTTTTTGGTCATGAGTACAACTTGTGTTTACCTATACTAGGCCCTGCGAGAATACCAGCGTTGTAGATTCCCCTACAACTATTGCTGACGCAGGTGCCTTATTTGTTCTCTTGTATCAATTTATTAATTTTATCTTGTCTTTTTGTAAATTATGTCATCATTATCATCATCAGCCCTTAACAGTCCACTGCTACTATACCACGCGGCCTACTATACCACGCTGGCCAGACGGGTTGGTATAGGGTTTGTATCAAGTTTTCCTACTCTTGCAGTGCTGTTCTCTGCACAATATGCTCCCTCTGTCGGCTCTTACGACACCCACGGGATGATATGGGGTGGTGGCATTCCGTATTCTTAATCCGTCACCACACGGACGTAAAAAGTGTAAATTATGTAACGAGATACAAATCAAATATTTTTCTTTCTTTCTTTCTTCTTATTTTGTGTCCTCAGTTTTACTTTCATTCATTGCATGTAATGCCTTTTCATTATTAGTGTACATTCTTTTAGGCTGGAACAGAACGAATAAAGCCAGTCGTATACTACAGCTATATAATGCAATACCCTGATTCCGTTTTATGGTTCACTTTATGTCGCATTTATTGTTCGCTTTGATGGAGGCCCAATGGACTTGCGCGGTTCTACGTTAATATGTCTAGTTATTTAGTTTGCTTTTTGTATCAGAAGGTTGGTTGCTGAAGGGAATAGTAAGGTAACTAATAGTGTTATTTTTGTTTGTGTTGGGAGTTCAGTTTTTATTGATATTGCTAGTTAAATTTTATGTTTTTAGCGTATCTACAACTCGCCTGGTCGTGGCTGGTTAATATATTTTTCGATTAATTCTGATGGCCCCCGAATCCCTTCGAGATCGAATCGGGAATGAAGAGATCTGCAGTCGAAATAAATGCACCGACTGATACAAGCACAGTAGATGATCAAGATGATGGCATTTCATCTTCAAAGGCTTATGCGTCTATTACAAAAGATTCATAGCGTGTAGTGATTTGAAACAGCTCTATTCGTGACTGTACAAATCGATACGTTAGTGACATACCCTCTCGCAAGCTTGACAAGAGGGGACGGCGGTGGTTTGTACCAATGACTACAGATTTACATAGAAGCGCAGTTCTTAAGGATTTCGTGTGCCGATTCCAAGTGGGGACTGTCTCCAGTTTACTTCGTAGTTGGCGCCGTTGGCGGTGCTGGCGTCGTTCTCCGTCTTTCTTGCTCTCGTAGTGAAGATACACAGGAGGAACATTCGTCTCTCTTGCTGTCGTAGAGACAGCGACAGCTGTGTGATAACACAGCGCGACTGCCAAGCAGCAATTGGGGTCACAGAAAGTTTGCTGTGCGCCCATAAGAAATGCGCCTCTATGTAAATATCTGAGCTCTTTGTTTGTACTAAGCCGCCTAGATGACGTGAGGACTTAAAAGTTGTTTAAATTCTAGCCATAAAATTAAATAGGACTGCCTCCATGGTCCAGTGGATAGCGTATCCGTCTGCTAATCAGGCGGTCCTGGGTTCGATTCCCAGGTCGGGCAAAAGTGTTACTGGGTTTTTCCGAATTCTCAGTAGCACCACGGAGTCTGGCAAAGTGCTCGGTAACGGCAATTGGCTTGCACCCTATTACGCAGGACCTACAGAACACTTCTTACACTTCTGCTTACCCCATCGAGGATTGAGGCGTGACTCTGTAAAAAAAATATGTTCGCATATTGGATAATCGACCCGCTTTCGCCATCGCTGCCGCATTAGGCGAGGTCGCAATCTAAGAAATTACATCCTAAAGCGTCAAATAACTCAAAAAAAATCTGCTTTCCCAAACCTAAATTGCAGTAACATCAAAAACATGATATAGGAATTTAAACTTTCGTGTTTTGTGTCAAAATTTAAATTCCTATATCATGTTTTTGCTATTACTGCACTTTAGGTTTGGGAAGGCAGAAATATTCTCAACTTATTTTCAGCTCAGAAAACAAATTCCCACACAGCATTCGTATGAGAAAATAAAAATGAAAGCAAACTTTTTGAGTGAAACGCCGTGTGCCGGAAACAATATCCCCTGGCCTTTTCTATTTATATTTTATAAACGTTGGAAAGTTTGAGAATAACTGCGAATTTAACTATTGTTTTGGCTTTATATAAGTTTGGAGTTTGGCGTTGGCACGTAGGTAAGAGCATCGTCCGCGATATATGCTGGCTTTTGTGCTTTTTATGTCTATGTGTGATGAAACTGTTTATTTGTATTACGGCAGTGTTTGAGCTTTGATCTCTACAATGTATGTTCAATAATATAGTACATGAAATACTTGACGAATGACGAAAGACTGACCAAGCAGACATATAAGGCAAGTGTGGAAGGGACAGGACGAAGGGGAAGACCTAGGCGGACGTTCTCTGACCAGATTGGAGACATCCTAAAAACAGGACAGGTTAGAAGCACCCTGAACAGAAGAGCATGCATGAGGAATCTGATGGGAGTGAATGAAGCAAGAGAGATATGTCAAGATCGTTGCAAATGGCGCTCCGTAGTCTCTGCCCTACCCCTCCGGGAAACAGTCGTGAGTCTATGTATGTATGTATGAAATACTTCGGAGGACTGCCTCGTTGGTCTCGCGGCATAAATATGCGCGTGGCATTGGGAGGTCTCGGATTCGATTCCCGGATCGGGGAAAGTGTTGTTGGGTTTTTCCGTTAGGAAATTCTCACCAGCAGCACGGAGTCTGGTAATGTGTCTGGTGCGGCAATAAGCTCGCCCCCTATTACGTGGGACCTAAAAATTCATGGCAAAATGTGGGTGTAATATTGCACCTCTGCTTACCCCTTCGAGGATACAGGCGTGAGTCTATAAAAAAATACTTCGGAAGATCCGTTATCATGTATTGATATATGGGACACTTAAAAAATAACCCACAGCTTCAACTGTAATTTAGTGCAATGCCTCAAGAGGGGGAGAACAACCGAACAACCAAATCTCAATGGTGCATAGCAGTTTACTGGGCTATCCCCACCCTTGACATGACCTATTTTGTTTACTTTTTAAGCAATCTCGTCAATATTTAATAATAATATTCTACCACATACACACAACACCATCCAGTCCCAAACAAAGCATAGCTTGTACTATGGGTACTAGGCAGTTGGTATATATGCATAATTATATACTTTCTTATTTTATGGTTATTAAATACTAGATACACCCTTGTTATTTAATGCCACTGCTCTGATCCTGTGGCTTATAGCGTGATGTTATATAGCCTTTAGCCTTACTCGATAAATGGGCTGTCTAACTCAGAAATAATTTTTGAAATCGGTCCAGTAGTTCCAGAGATTAGCGCGTTCAAACAAATAAACTCTTCAGCTTTATATATTAGTATAAGATTAATACTGCCAAAAAATACCAATACTTATGATACAAGCCAATAGAAAATTAACTATCGGAAAGAATAGTTCTAGGTATAAACACGATTAAATCAACTCGTTCTTCTTTTGTTTCATCCATCGCTACATTCACACTTTCATTGGTTATCGTTTACAATTTTCAAACTAAAATTTTCAGTCTTTATTTTCCAGGAATTTTCGAGCTCGGAAAATATTGAGAGATTTCCTACCATTTCTATTTCAAAATCTTGTTTTGTATTGTACAGCGAAATACGTGCCAATAACTTCATGTAGATTTTTATTCGCTATTGTTCCCATTTTATATTGATCCGTGTTGGTGATGAATACATCCAGAACGGGAGCTCTGTTTAATATGGACGTATTCGGCTTGGCAATTATATCGTGAGCTCTTTGGTAATGAATGTTCTTTGAAACGGGAGACCATTGTCGCTCAATTTGTCTTTCTACTAAAATTGTCTCGTTTGTTTTGTTGAGAGATTTTATTAAAGAATTATTCATGAAATTGTTATGCTAAGATCGTTTGTATACCTACAATTCTTTTAGATAAATAATTATAACTTATTTTGACGAAGTCTACATTTGAATAACAAAATTAGGCTTTATCGTTTCGCTAACGTCTCATAAGCGAAAATTGACATTCAATGTTCATTATTTTACTGATTTCATTATTTAATTACCAACATCATCATCAGCCTTTAACAGTCCACTGCTGGACTAGGCCTCTCCTTTGAAAGGAGGGATTGGCCTACTATACCAAGCTGGCCAAATGGGTTGGTATAGGGTTTGTATCCAGTTTTCCTTCTCTTACAGTGCTGTTCTCTGCATAATATGCTCCCTCTGTCGGCTCTTACGATACCCATGGGATGATATGGGGTGGTGACAATCCGTATTCTTAATCCGTCACCACACGGACCTTTACATAAAATTATATATTTAGTTAGGTAACAGCTACCTAAAAGTACTATTTTGATAAGTAAAAGGTTTGTGTTCTTTTTCATTTCATTTTATCAATAAATTATATTTCGTAAATATATAATATACCATCTCCTATATTTCAGTTTCTTACACATGTGCGCTTAAAATACCTATAAGCCAATCACCGTAGAAAGGGATATCAATCTTCGTTACCCATGTATCGAGATAATCCAGTGTAAAAACATGAAAAATACCTGTCTTACACCTTAATGATACGGAGCTAATAAATCTACCGCTGACACCGATGAATATTGATGTGAAAACACCGACGGCATAAATGTTACTACACGATATACATGTAGCACGCTACAATGTTTTTGTAATATTGGTTAACGTTATGCTTGCTAGTAAAATTTTGGGAGTGAATATTTTTGTACATACAGTATATTTGTGTAGGTGTTATTGTTTTGGATACAATTTATTTCATGTTTTATTTGAATATCAATTGTCTTTCTTTCTTCTATCTATACATAAAATTATTGGGTCACTAACAGGCAACGCAAAGCCGAAACGATTAGGCGCAGGGAGCTGAAATTCGGCACGTATGCTTTGAGGAAGATATGGGGAGCACTAAGAGAGGATATTTGGAAATTCTCACCTTAGTAACGTCCTCCAACCGATTCCAGCCACGGCGGCTTGACTATATATGACACTTGCCAACTGCACAGGACATATTATTGGCGATGCAAAGATTATCCGCGCGCCTCTAGCGGCGAATTTGGAAGTTGTCCGGGTACGACACTTTGGCAGCTTTCAATACAACTTTGCTTCGACGTTATATTGGTAATTGTATTGAGCTGTCAAATGAAAATGTTTTATTTGCATATCCACACAAACTTAAGAAACACTTAACAAACAAACTTAACAAACAAGTAAACTGAAACTACAGGTACTGGTACACTAGAAATATATTAAGTAGGTAAGTACATTATTACTGGTGGCGTTACGTGGAGGACAAATAAGGCGCTGCGTCAGCTATTGTTGCAGTATAAATAGTAGTAAAAGCGTCGTACCCGGACAACTTCCAAATTCGCCGCTCGAGTTACTAGTTAGAATCTAAGCATCGCTAATAGTGCACAAGTGTGTGCGCAAACACATGTAAGTAGTAAAAACACATGTAGTCCGATGGGACGCCACGCGACACGACCAGAGAGAGATTGGGCGCAGAACCAACGGTTTAACGTGCTTTCCTAGGCTCGGGGGTGTGACACCGCCATCTCCCTGACTCCAAACTTCTATTGGGTAATTCCTAACAGAAAAACGCAATATAACTTTTAGTTCGACTCGGAAATCGAACCCGAGACCTCATGATCCGCAGTCGCTTATACCGCAGAACCACAGAGGCCGTTCTTCCCACCCTAAGGGAGTTACAAAGTTCCATGCACAACAGTCATTTTTGTAATTGTTGCAAATAGTTTTAGGCAACCAGTTCTTGTAATTTTATTTTGATCATTCAAAATGCAAAATCAAATTAGCTTTAATGAACTTAATAATATGCAACCGTAAAGCTAAAAAGTAAATATGTTATCATAAAACCCTTAAATTAGATCAAGACTAGAATAAAAATGCTAATAAAATAAAAACTACTGGGCCTACCTGAATCGCCTGAATCAAATTTTTATGGGACCAAATCGAAACTATCCCGCATCAAACAAAAAACGAATCTCGTAAATCGGTTCAGAAACCTCGGAGAAATCGGTGAATCGAAAAAAAATATATACCGGCCGAATTGAGAACCTCCTCCTATTTTTTAAGTTTGCGGATAAAAATTGTGAGCGTATGATGTGTGTAAACTGAATTATATATAGATACATCAAATTCGTTCAAGTGCTATTATTATGAGACTGAGGTGATAATGAAAGATATAGAAAGAAAATAAAAAACTTTTTATCGTGTACGGAGATTAAAATGAATTACTTGACCTTTTATATAGCTTTTGTGCCAAATATAAATGATTCATGAGATTTCTTAGTTTTGTTTCTCACTGGACTTATTCATCTATAAATAACCTTAAAGATAACTAAGATAAGTATAAGCTAGATTGAAAGCTATCTGGAGCAAAACGTGGGCCCTGTGTTACTCTAAAGTAAGCTATTCTAAATAAGCGTTATTACTGCAAAGTTATCCAGTGATAGCCCAGTGGTGAACGTAACGGACTGTCGAGACGATGGTGTCGGGTTCGATCCCGGGCACACACCTCTGACTTTTCGAAGTTATGTGTGCATTATAAATTAATTATCGCTCGCTTAATGATGTGCCCGGTAGAAGGCAATAGGGTCGCCCCCTATTACATTGGGACCGAAACATAACTGGCGAAAAGTGGGTGTGTAATACACCTCTGCCTACTCCTTCGGGGATAATAGGCGTGAAGTTATGTTATATTATATCAGAATCTGGTCAATAGCTTTTGAACTAAGCACAAAAATCTACACTAATTTCAGCGTTTGTAAAATTAGTAACATAAAATGAAACTAAAACGTTTAATCTAACAACTGTTTGCTAATGTAATTTTAGTTTAATAAATTAGCATTCAGTGGATTTCTATTTGTTTAAATTATTACCCGAGAGAAAACGAACGTGAGGATTTTTGATAGCAGATATTTTATTTTTATTTATAGTCTCACGCTTGTATCCCCGAAGAGGTAGGCAGAGGTGTAAATATTACACCCAAATTTCGCCATGAATTTTTAGGTCCCACGTAATAGGGGGTGAGCCTATTGCCATATAATATATAACATCAGACTCCGGGCTGCTATTGAGTATTCGAAAAAACCCAGTAACTGAATCAAACCCGCGACTCCCGATCAGCAGTCGCATACGCTATCCACTGGAACACGGAGGCAGGCCGATAGCAGATAAATTTATTTTTAAACTAATCGTTGCCACTATAATTATGGCATTATTTTTATTGGCGATGCGATGGTAAGATTCTTACTAGCGACTCTAGCGGCGAAATTTAGAAGTTGTCTAAGAACGACACATTCACTCTCGTTCTCAATGTAATTTACGTCAGATAAATACTTAACCTCATCATAGCCAATGAATACAGATTTACATATAGAAGCGTATTTCTTAAGGATTTCGTGTACCGATTCCAAGTGGCGAGTTGGCGACTGTTGTCAGTGTAGTTCGTAGTCGGCGCCGTTCTTCATCTCTGTTGCTCTCGTAGTTAAGATACACAGGACAAACGTTAATGTGTCTTGCACTCGTAGAGACAGCTGTCACAGCGCGACTGCCACCCGCCAAGTGGCAATATGGGTCACAGAAAGTTTGTCTACAGAGCGCCCATAAGAAATGCGCCTCTATGTAAATATCTATGCTCTATGTCGTAGCCTTGAAGCAAATACGATCTTAGACAACTTCTAAATTTCGCCGCTAGAGGCGCGCGTATAATCTTTACATCGCCATAATTCTGTTTGTACACGCTCCTTAGCCTATTTTAGTGCACCTAAGATAGTTTCGGATAAAAATAGTAAGGAGTCTCGCATAAATAGTTCCAACTGAAGAGGTAGACGGGAACTAGAGATTTCCATTTTGACTGACATATCTCTGTTGCTTTCTTGGGTCCATATATTTTAAGAATTTAATACTTGTAGGTTGCAGAGATTTTGTTCAGACATTTTTCAGATAATTTTATGAGAATACAAGTCATTTCAGATAAGTAGGCACTTGTTCAAAAGTTGTTTTAACCGCAAATTTAACCACAATTCAAGTCGTATTGTGCTTAAATTAGCGGTTCATATTAATTAAAATCAAAGAGGCAGCGATAGCCTAGTGGAGATACCAACGGACTGCCATGCAGAGAGTATCGGGTTCGAATCCACGGCGCGCACCACTGACTTTTCGGTATTGAATTGTTAATTATCGCTTGTCTCGTGCCTCGGAGAGCACGTTAAGCCGTCGGTCCTGGCTGTCATGAAGATCTTTGACAGTCGTTATAGGGCGTCAGTACCTCTAAAATAAACTGATACTAGTCTAAACCATGGAATATCGCTATCCCTTCGGGTTGCGGAGGTCAGACAGGCAGTCGCTCCGTGGAAAAGCTAATATTCAGCCAAATCCGGTTAGAATAGAAAGCGGACCCCAGGTTGAGACTGGAATAACGCTAGGAGGATGCTTAATTAAAATCAAACTTATCCATATTTTGTTGTTATTGCAATGCTTTACAATTGCCATACAAATACTTCAATAAATGTCTCTTTATCATAATGTTCATAAAAAACACGAGCAGCGAACAAAATTCCAACCTCATATTATCTACCCATATCATATTTAAAATATAATATTTTCCTGCGAAAACAACTTTGTTATTTGGGTAAAATAATGGATATGTAACGTGTAATAAGGCGTATGATAAATGATTATATTTTCGATTTTAGACGCCAGAACTGGTGCGGTAAATAAGGGCTGAATATTCACCGACACCATCTTGGAAAAAGGGAAAAGCTTTCATATTTATTTTCGCCATAGGCCTCTTGTTTGGAAGATGTTATCGTGTATGCCGCTATACGCGAATTGTATTGATATTAGTTTGTTTGTTGATGTGTTATTAGAATTTTGAAACTTTTCGTGTTTCGTTTGACCAAAGAGCTCAGATATTTACATAAAGACGCATATCATATGGGCGCTTTGAAGATAAACTTTCTGCGACTCATATTGCCGCTTGGTGGCGTGGCACTCGCGCTGCAGCAGCTGTCTCTCTCTCCTCCAGTATTTTAACTACGAGAGCGAGAGAGACGGAGAACGACGCCAGCGCCGCCAATGGCGCCAGCTACCAACTAATAGAAGACAGTCTTCACTTGGAATCGGCACACGAAATCCTTAAGAACTGCGCTTCTATGTAAATCGGTATTCATTGGTATGACTCAGGATGAAATTGATTATTAGACAGTTGCCGCTTCTTTGGTTGTATTATAAGTGGTTTTAGTCTTATGACAAGGATCGTCAGCCATGGTAAAGGCCTTTGGGCGGTCTATAAACCCCGATACTAGAGTTGGCCACACACTCATACGAAGAGAAGGAAGAAGTATAATTCGCTACGTTTATGGTGAACTTGCAAAGTAAACTGCGGATTGCGATTCAATTTATTGAGCTCACAGTGCTTGTTTATCAATGGTCGAATTGCTCGTTAAAAATTGATTACAAAAGTATTTCACCTTACCGTCACTGTCATTTTGCTCAACGAGCAAATTTGCATTAGCACTCCAGAGCAACAAAGTCGTCCAAAACTTTTGAAGATACCTTAGAACTGTAAGGACATACTTTACGTAATTTAGGCTGTCAATACTTTACAATGTGTTCCAATACTTGATGAATTGTTGATAAGTTGTGACTTTTTTGTCTCTTTCTTTGAGAAGTCCCAAAGCAGAGCTTGTACCAATAGATAATGGATAAACTTAAATTTAAACTTTTTTTGTGAGAACGACTTTGTTATTTGGGTAAAGTAATGGATATGTTAGTGATGTTATCACAAAAATACAATAAAGATGGCTTGTGAATCTCTAAGGTTCCTTCGTATTGTTGTCCTGCCCATTTTTTTAAATTCTCTTATTTTGTTAAATTGGCGACTAGTAAATAAATAATAATCATAGTATTGCAAAACGTATATCACGCAAAAGTAAAATAAAAGATTTCATACCTTTTATTTTGTTCATCATCATCATCAGCGTTTAACAGTCCACTGCTAGACTAGGCCTCTCCTTTAAAAGGAGGAATTGGCCTACTATACCACGCTGACCAAGCGGGTTGGTATAGGGTTTGTATCAGGGTTTCCTTCTCTTACAGTGCTGTTCTCTGCATAATATGCTCTCTCTGTCGGCTCTTACGACACCCATGGAATGATATGGGTGGTGACATTCCGTATTCTTAATCCGTCACCACACGGACAATGTTGTTATTTATGAAATGTAAGAATACCTCCACATTCAAAACCACATATTTACCACTGAAACAACAACAACATCCGTGAAATCACTAAACCTCTACTTGAATACAAACTATTTTACTATCTCAAATTTAAAATCGAATTCATATTTTCCAATAAAACAGATCAAAGAGACGGTATAAAATATTTTCATAAGCTCAGCATTTTCCGCCAGACGATTCAATTTCAAATATTATGTTGCAGCTAAAATTATAACCCGTTTTTTGCTGACGATACCGCTCGTACCGTTTCAGATATTTCAGCCATAGTCGGTGTAATGATCGAGTTATGTGAGCTGTACTGCTGAAGCTGAAATATGTCCTCACTGAAACAGGGCACATATTGTTTCAAATTATTAGGTACTGCGATGTTTTACAACCGGGAAATTAGAATGTGATAATTTTTGAGGTTTGTAGCGCTCATAGCTAGACTTAGCTTATCGTTCGTAACAGATCTGCAAAGTTAAGCAACGCTTGCACAGGTCACTACTTGGATGGGTGACTGTGTGTGGCATTTACATCTGAGCGCTACCGTGCTTCGGAGGGCCCGTAAAGCCGTCGGTCCCGGTGCTTGTCTAAGGATAAGGATCGTTAGGCCATGTCGGAGGCCTTCGGGTGGTCTGAAAACTCTGACAACAGAGGTGGCCACATTCTCACACGAAAAACAAAAACAAACAAACAAGGTTTTATCCAAGTTTCAAGTCAGTTGAAATACAACGTTTCAATAGTCTAAAGAGTAGAAAAATAATATAAGCATTTATATACTTTGGTGATCATTAAAAAGTAAATTCGTGATTATTAGAGTTCCATCAGTGCCTAAACATAAGTAGCTGTAGCGACCATGGGCAAAAACAATTTAATTGTTCGATGGATGGTAGAAAATCATTTAATCTTGCTACTTTCTTCTTTAAGAAAGAAAGTACCAAAAATGTTCCATGATTACTTTATAATCATATTTAAATTTTAGACAACTTCATATTTTGCTCTTGAATGAAGAACACACCAAAATAAGTACCATGGAAGTCGTATAAGTCTCATTTTCTTGGAGGTATTTCTACAGTCATCAAAAATCATAATATTCATCATAAGTAGAATACTATCTCGTCTGCTACATGATAAATTAAAATTAAATTTTCATTAACGCTTTTACTTTTTATTAAACTTTAATCTTCTCTATAAAGAATCAAATAAAAATACAACGCGAAACCAACCGCTACATTGCAGTGAAGAGCAACCAAAACCTACTGCTATCTAACTCTTTCACACTATCACAGTAAAACATTAGAATTTACTCCCCAAGCAACATTGAAAGAATACCTAACACATCTCGTTACTCACAGACCGAACAAAGGGCAGCAGAAATACCTCGAAAATAAATATTTGTTCATAAATCGATTCAATTACATATACAGGCGGGCAACTCAATTGTCTAAGGCGGGTCAGGGCGAATTATCAATATCTCAGAATCGGGACGCGAAGGGAAAAATCTGCAGTCAGCAAGCCGCACGTGATGGCAATAACTGAGGTCGTGGTGGGTTCAGATTGGATAGTTACTGGCGCTAGTAGAGTGGGTGAGTATGAACGAGATGGTAGTTGGGTGAAAAGCTATATACCAACACCGACCTCAGATGTTGCGCGGAAGGCGAATGCCTTGTGACTTGGCCGGTAAACTTAGGAAATGGTCTTTATAAATATCTTGTTTAGTACCTGTCAATATTATTATTACATGTAGTCTTTAGCCAACTTCAGAATACCTAGATGTTTAAGTTTGTTGTACTTAACAGTTTATTTATTTGAGATAAGCTGTTTCCCGCGGTTTCACCCGCGTCCTGAGGGAACTCCTTCGCGTACCCGGTTAATTTATAGCCTTAGTTACTCCTTGGTACGTAAGCTATCCGCCAGTGAAAGACCCGTCAAAATCGGTCCAGCCGTTCCCAAGATTAGCGAGAACAAACAGACAGACAGACAAACAAAATTTTTAAAAAATGTCATTTCAGTATATGTACCGTGTATAAATCCATATGCATTTAGTAAAAAGCGGTTATTTTAATATTACAAACAGACACTCCAATTATATTTATGTGTATAGATTGCAAATAAGATTGTTAAATATATTTCATTGAAACATATCTGGTTGCAGTCAGACCGATGTAGGATTTTTTTACTTTTGTCTTAAACGAGTATACCGGACGCTTGTTTAACCGATCAGGCAGCTACAACGTAGTATCCACACCTACAGACTGCTATGTCAAGGGTATTGGGTTCAAACCGACAACGTGCCTATTAAATATCGCTTAAAATGTGAAATATCGCTTGCCAGAGTATCGGAAAGCACATCGAGCTGTTGGTTCCGGCTGTCACAAAAATCTGTGATAAGCGTAACTTGGATTCAGTACCCTTGAATACACTGACATTAGTCTCAACAATGAATTCAGATTTACATAGAAGCGCAGTTCGTAAGGATTTCGTGTGCCGATTCCAAGTGGAGACTGTCTCCAGTTAAGTTCGTAGTTGGCGCCGTTGGCGGCGCTGGCGTCGTTCTCCGTCTCTCTTGCTCTCAGAGTTAAGATACATAGGAGGAACGTTCGTCTCTCTTGCTCTCGTAGAGGCAGCTGTCACAGCGCGACTGCTACGCTGCCAAGCGGCAATTTGGGTCACAGGAAGTTTGTCTTCAGAGCGCCCATAAGAAATGCGCCTCTTTGAAAATATCTGAGTTCTTTGGTCCGGAAACTACGGAACACTACTATCACTTGTCTTTCTTTGACATTCTGCCAAATCTGTTTAGACTAGTAAACGGACCCCGGATTTGAAGACAAAAGTCTTCAATACAACTGGAATAACGCCCGGACGATAATGACAATGACACTCATTTAAGCGGTTCTCTTAACAATATTGTCACCCATTGAATTAATGACGTATAATACAAACCAATGCATAAAAATTATCATAGACAAAGGATTGCACACACAAAGGAAGCATTGTACATTTCGTATCAAACGATCTCTTATCGTACCAATCGCTACTTGAGACTTGCCTGCACAAGCAAGTGACTGTGCTCTTCAAACGCTCCTTGCCTTCTTGGCACGTCCCTGGCATCACGTAGACGCACTTACCCGAGATATAATTATTCGTTGAGCCGAATTTGCGACCAGCATTTCGGCCAAATATTCAATTTTATAACTTCTATAAATTGGATAACGATTTTCATAGAACTGATGGTGATTCATCACACCAACGGCCGATCCTGATATTTGATCCATCCACAGAGTTGCCAGTAAAAATATTTGACATATTTCGTATGGAGTTTATGTCAAATATGTATCTCTAAACAGCGATAGCTGAGTGGAGAGACCGACAGACTGCTACGCAGAGGGTCTCGAGTTCGAGTCCACGGCACGCACCGATGACTTTTCGGAGTTAAGTGCGTATTAAATTGTTAATTATCGCTTGCTAATCGGTGAAGGAAAACATCTGAAGGAAACCTGCATGTCTGAGAGTTCTCCATAATGTTCTCGAAAGACATGTGAAGTCTGCCAACCCGCACTAGGCCAGCGTGGTGGACTATGGACTAACCCTTCTCATAGTGAGAAGAGGCCCATGCCCAGCAGTGGGACAGCATAAAGGGCTGATGATGATGTATCTCTAGCAGCCATATTTATCCATGATAAATGAAATATTACGACTGGCTGTTAAATTATCGTCGTCCTAGTTTTATAAGTACCGGTTATAGGCAAGACTTTCGCTAGTCTAAGTAAAGCCCGATGTCCGCTTTATAATACAACCAGATTTGATATTAAGAGTCGGCAATCCCGTGTGGTTGACGGCAAAGAATACAAGTGTTGCCACCTCCTATCTTCCCGTGGGTGTCGTAAGGCCACAAAGGGATAATACGATGCAAATACCGTCTTTGCACGTAGAGACGGCAATCTCGACATCAAACCCTATGCCAACCCGTCTGGCCAGCGTGGTATAGTAGGCCAAGCCCTCCTAATTTGCTCACAATACTATTGTGACGCGAATTACGAGGGGCCTATGTCCAGCAGTGGACGTGATTAGGGAGTGAAAGGCTGCAATGATGATGATGATGAATCACTCTATAGCTTTGCCACAGGACAACTGCCTTCTGATCTCCGAATCATCATCCAAAGGAATAGAGCTGGCTGCCACTCAGGCAGGTAGTTTTAGATAGTCAAAAAAATATCTACTCATATGTCTTTTTTTCCGTAACTGACTGAATGACAGAAAACGCGCAACCAAAACTATTGGGCACAAGGAACTGAAATTTGCCATATATTTTTCTTGAAGACCGTAGGGTCGCATTTAGACTCCTTTAAGTGCGACCCTGCACAAGATTGGGATGAAACGGTTAAATTTATACAGGGTGTAAAAAGACCCTTAACGAAAACTGAAATCCCATGTTGTACCAATCACTACGAACATTTTTTACTTCGGCACCATACCTGGGAAATTACTGGTTCAGGAGATATTGAGGTTCAAAGTAAGTATGAAATTTTTCTAATTAGGTACAAAATCGATGCATTTACCCCGCCAATATGTTTTTTAGATGCCCTATGGCCCCATGGATAAGTAGGTATTTCGAGTATTGCACGCACACGCTTTTAATTACGGTTTAAAATATGTGAAAACTTAAAGAAAAATCGTTTTCCAGGTATTATTTTTGGGTAGTATGACTTGGCATGATGTCCACAACGAGTAGACTTCGGTTTGGTGATGGGTCTTGTGACACCCTGTATATTTCCTACAGGCGTAGTTGCGGGCATTCTAAAATATTTAATAAAATTTACTTAACTCAGTAATTGAGCATATTTACCTAAGTAAACTAATTAGTTCTTGACGCTTGTATAATACTTAACACGTTTATTTAATCGTACAAATTATCTAACAAAAATAGCTAGAAACGCGTTGTAGAATCTCTTGCTTGTGTTAGTAAATAATTACGTAGAATAAATAAGAGCGTTTACATGAGTTAAGGCCTAGCTACGAAAAGTAGCGGCAGCGATTTCGATGTACATTGCGCGTTCTCGCGATGTGACATCGGCCACAGCGAAGTAGAGTGCGACATGTACATCAAACATCATACAAAATAATTTAGCGGATCTTAATCGTGTTAACTTAACTTATTTAAAGTTTAAATACCTATTTGTTTCCGACGTCTCTCCGCGACCACGCTCGGTGCAATACGAGCGAAGCGTCGGGAACAAATAGGTATTTATACCTTAAATAAGTTAAGTAAATGCGTTTAAGACCCGCTAAATTATTTTGTATGATGTATACAAATCGCGAAAGTTTAAAATCGATTATGTAGGTACATCAAAATCGCTGCCACCAGCGCCCGCCTCCGCTTTTAAGGCTGGCCATTATAAAAACATCGGCACAAAGCTTTGATAGACGATTCCACGAAATACTACTATAGAACTAACATACTGATATCATATAAAGCATAACAGTCTCACAATTAAATCATCATTATCATCAGCCTTTAACAGTCCACTGCTGGACTAGGCCTCTCCTTTGAAAGGATGAATTTGGCCTACTATGCCACGCTGGTCAAACGGGTTGGTATAGGGTTAGTATCACGTTTTCTTTCTCTTACAGCGTTGTTCTCTGCATAATATGCTCCCTCTGTCGGCTTTAACGACACCCATGGAATGAAATGGGGTGGTGACATTCTGTATTCTTAATCCGTCACCACACGGACAGACAGATTTTTTTATATACTCACGTCTATATCCCCGAAGGGGTAGGCATAGGTGTTATATTTCACCCACATTTCGCCATGATTTTTTAGGTCCCACGTAATAGGGGGCGAGCCTATTGCCGTTACCGGGCACATCACCAGAATCCGTGCTGCTACTGAGGTTTCGGAAAAACCCAGTAACACTTTTGCCTGGCCTGGAAATCGAACTGGGGCCTCCGATTAGCAGTCGCATACGCTATCCACTGGACCACAGAGGCAGTCTTACAAGTTTTAGTATTCTGCTATTTAACATACATCGTTTCGCAGTCCGTTTTCGTGTACATATAGGCATTTCCAGACATTAGGATTCGGCCTACTACCACACTGTCAAATCGGTTGGTCGGCTTTGATGTCTAGTTTTCCATTTCCTCCAGGGACACTATTTGCTCGGTGGGTTTTCCTTATTCGCCTCTTAAAAGACCACGACAGAAATAGGTAAATCACTCTTTGTACTCTAATTCCATCACTTCCACAATTAGCTGAGCGTAATTTAATGTCTGATTTTTACCGAATAAAGATGATCAGCTTTCGTGATAGCAGTGCCAAACTTTATAAACAGTTTGGAATCATTATTTCGAATCTTGTAAATTCAATCCGATAAAAAAGTTCATTTAATCTACAAATGGTTATTCAAAATCTGGTTTGTTATTGAATCCGGTGTTTTGAGGTTTGTAAAGCCTTTACAAAGCTATTGCCCCCATTCCTAGTGATTTTTATAAACCGAAATAAAAATACGCCCTGCATCCGATTGAAATGCGAAAAAGGAAACTGGATAAAAAATGTTTGTTAATGATGAATCCGAATCGAGGTTTACAAGATATTAGATTTTTTTATTGTGGACTTTTCTGGATGACAATAGTCTATTTTTATCTACTTTCTTTTTACCGTTTATACTGACGAAGTTGTTATTACGTCAGTTATTTTTGCACCTACTGTTCTTGTATATACCTACAAAACATTTCTGAGAGGCACATTCAAAATCAGCAGATTTCTAAAGAAAACATTCTAGGAATAATAATAATACGGCCACGTCCGCTCTGAGAAGCTTGCAAAATGTTTACGATCTTTAGATCTGTCTATTTGTATTAAGGCGATAAACTAAAAGACTACCGAACAGATTTTTGTAAGGTTTTCACCAAAATATACTGTGATTAAAAGAGGAAGGATTAGGCCTAAGTCATGCGGGCAGGGCCGCGGGCGAAATCTAGTCTATTATAAACAACGAGTCAATGCACGCTATAAGGGCTACATATTCATTACATAATTTGTCAGCATAAAATGCTAAAAATATTTCTAAATGTGCCAAGGTTGCATCTTCAAATCGGCTATCTACGTTCAAAATAAATAAAATACATTGCTGAAACCACTCGAATTATTAACCATTTCCATTAATATTCAGTGGATGTCCTGTAAATTGTAAAAGCTGGTTGGAAACGGAACTTTTCAATATTGCTACTTTTCAAATTAATTTCTTTCGATTATTTTAATAGCCGAGCCTTAAGTGTTGTAATCACGGAGTTTTCTTGTTTCTCTGTAATTATTTATTGCGTTTTCGTGTTAAGAATTTTGATGGGGAGTTCTTTTATTCATTGATCGTTTAAGTGGAGTTTCTGATACAATGGCGGTTTTTTTGTTTGGTGAGCATGTTTTTTGTATTTCGCGATTTGTAGATACACTTATATGTTTGTAACGGTTTTAAAGTGCGCAGTTACGTGAAATGAAAGGTTGAGAATTATTATACTTAAATAAATGTTTACTAACCAAAATCTTAATATATCAAATCCTTGCGTTACTAACTGACTGACAGACACGCTACAGCCGAAATTATTGGGCGCAGGAAGCTGAAATTTGGCATGTTTGTTTGGGGACCTTAGGGGTGCACTAAGAAGGAATTTCCCGAAATTCCCACGGGATCAGCCAAAAGGGGTAAATTTAAAAAAAATGCAGGCGTAGCTGCTGGCGTCCTCTAGTCGGCACTTTTTATTATTATAAAGAGGAAAATTTTGTATTTTTGTTTGTTTGTTTGTTTGTTGTAATGGATAAACTTAAAAACTACTGGACCGATTTTTAAAAATCTTTCACCTTTAGAAAGCTACATTATCTGCAAGTAACATAGTCCGAAAGATATTTGGGTTTTTCGGGTACGTGAAGTAGTTCTCTCAGGGCGCGAGTGAAACCGCGAGAAACGGCTAGTATTAAAATAAAAGAATAATGACTATCGACCAATCGTATAACCCTTAATGTAGATATACATAATTATGTATTAAATCATCTATTTAAATTTTTGGATAACTAAAACAGTCATCTTCTGAACATAAAAAGTTAAAAATCGAGTTCAGTGGCGTACCATTAGGTAGGCCTATCCAGCAGTTGTCCGTGTGGTGACGGATTAAGAATACGGAATTTCACCACCTCATATCATCCCATGGATGTCGTAAGGGCCGACAGAGGGAGCATATTATGCAGAGAACAGCACTGTAAGAGAAGTAAAACTTAATACAAACCCTATACCAACCCGTTTGACCAGCGTGGTATAGTACGCCAATTCCTCCTTTCAAAGGAGAGGCCTAGTCCAGCAGTGGACTGTTAAAGGCTGATGATGATGATGATCCAGCAGTAGACCATGGCAGGCTCATGGTGATTATATCGTAGGTTTGTTTAAGACCACTCATCATCATCCTCTTAGCGATACCTATCCCAGTTTCAATCTGGGGTCCGGTTTCTAGTCTAATCGGATTTGGCTGAATATTAGTTTTTCCACAGAGTGACTGCCTGTCTGACCTCCGCAACCCAAAGGGATAGCGATATTCCATGGTTTAGACTAGTGTCAGTTTATTTAGAAGGTACTGACGCCCTGTAACGACTGTCAAAGATCTTCATGACAACCGGGACCGACGGCTTAACGTGCTTTCCGAGGCACGGGACAAGCGATAATTAACCATTTAAGACCACTATTCTAAACAATAAAAAAAATAACCCGCTAACTGGCTGGCTGGTTGAACCACCGTAATAGCGGCACATTGTAGTGCCCTTAGCGAGACTTAGCTTGTCGTTCGTAACAGATCGACAAAGTCACCACTTGGATGGGTGACCGCTTGAGGCATTTAGATCTGAGCGCTACCGTGCTTCGGAGGGCACGTAAAGCTGTCGGTCCCGGTTCTTGTCTCAGGATAAGAATCGTTAGGTCATGTCGGAGGCCATCGGGCGGTCTGAAAACTCCGACACCAGAGTTGGCCACACACTCACACGAAAAAAAAAATTGCGGCACAAGTATGTAATTAGCAAAAATACTTCAACCTCTTTCGAACCATATCACCTTACACTGCCACTGATGAACCATGCCATCCAACAACAAAAGCGTGACGTCATCAGTCCACATACGTCACACGTCAAACACAATGAGAACACCACAGATAACACACAATAGGCTATTATGTACGTTTAAAAGTGGAACAACGCGGTGTCAGATCATAGACTGAAAAATGTACAGGTTGGACGGTTGAACAGATGATGTTATCGGGTGTTCAGGCAGTTATTGAGGAGTTCTGCACCAGTTTTTTTCTGTTGGTGCATCTACAGACATTGCACGTCGAAGGTTATGTGTTTTCTGCCTTTGTAAAGCCAAATTAACGTACATACTCACGCCTCTTTCGAAAAAGGCAGCGATAGCTTAGCGGAGATACCAACGGACTGCCATGCAGAGGGTATCGGGTTCGAATCCACGGCGCGCACCAATGACTTTTCGGAATTATGAGTGTATTGAATTGTTAATTATCGATTCGCCCATGCCTCGGAGAGCACGTTAAAACGTCGGTCCCGGTTGTCATGAAGATTTTTGACACACGTTATATTGCGTCAGTACCTCTAAAATAAACTGACACTAATCTAAACCATGGAATATAGCTATCCCTTCGGGTTGCGGAGGTCAGACAGGCAGTCGCTCCGTGGAAAAGGTAATATTCAGCCAAATCCGGTTAGGCTAGAAAGTGGACCCCAGATTGAAACTGGGATAACGCTATGAGGATGATAATGACTCACGCCTCTTTCTCGTCGGGGTAGGTGGAGACAACAAACGCCTATTCGTACAAACCTGACACGATTCCTCTATATTCATTATTCTTTTTATACATACGCATATGGGTGCTTAAGAACTTTATTTTTTTCAAAACGTCCCCAATTCGGTCGACGAATAATCTATTCCACAACTGACTTGCCCACAGAGAATTCCCAAATATGTTTGATTCGCCATTCTTGCGTCACTCACTTCAGCACTCCTATCTCAATCCTCGATACCAAATTTTCATAATGATTGGAGAAATTTGAACGTAGAAAAATTTTGTTTGTGTAGATATCGAGCAAGACAATGTCACATCCGAGGAAATCAACCCCAAATCAATCTTATTTCTTGCGACATAAATTATGAGTGCTTCCGTTGGCGCCAGAGTGCCAGTGTACCCGAAAATACTATTAATCGCCGGCTGAAAAAGTGTCTTACATAATATAACATGACTTCACGCCTTTTATCCCCGAAGGGGTAGGCGGAGGTTTACTATACACCCACTTTTCGCCAGTTAGGTTTAGGTCCCAATGTAATAGTGGGCGAGCCTATTGCCATCCACCGGGCACATTGTTAGGCGAGCGATAATTAACATTTTCAATTTTTAATACACACATAACTTCGAAAAGTCAGAGGTGTATGCCCGGGGTATCTGGGGATCGAACCCGAGACCAATCGTCTCGACAGTCCGTTACGTTCGCCTAGGCTACTGCCGCTTATACTTCTTAAAAAGTGTCTAAAGTAATAAAAACTTGATTCCATGAAGCAGGGTTTGAACCAACGACCTTAATATACCCTAAAGAATCCCTGCTTTTATTAGTGCTTTAAACATATAGGTACACTTTTATTACACAGACTGATGTTTGAGTCATTGGATACTTCGCGTTTTTTATCGCGTTTTTTATTTTAAGGACTTTGACAATTAAGTGTATTTTTATATTAAAGATTATGTAACGGGTCTGAATCGTGTTAATGAACGAAAAGAAAGATGAAATACCTTTATATTTATCCCGACGTTTCGGCATGGGTTACACCAGCCGTGGTCACGGGATGACAGTCATCTTTCTTTTCGTTTATTAACACGATTCAGACCCGTTACATAATCTTTAATATGTGTACAGATCGTGGTAGTTTAAAAGTAGTTAATAAAGTGTATTTTTATTTGGTTAGTTCTATGCTTCAATGCGTGTACATAAGTTGCAAGGCAGTGTGTATTTGAAACCTAGGTAGATCATTAACCAGTAGCCTACATTACCTAGGTATCGCAGGAAGCAGCTTCATGCGCGTGTCGCAAAATACATACATACATACACTCATAGACTCACGCCTGTTTCCCGGAGGGGTAGGCAGAGACTACGGAACGCCATTTGCAACGATCCTGGCATACCTCTCTTGCTTCACTCACTCCCATCAAGTTTCTCATGCATGCTCTTCTGTTAAGGGTACTTCTGACTTGTCCTTTTTTCAGGATGTCTCCAATCTGGTCAGAGAACGTCCGCCTAGGTCTTCGCCTTTGTCCTGTCCAATTCACACTTGCCTTATATATCTTCTTTGTCAGTCTATCGTCATCCATCCTCTCCATGTGCCCAAACCATCTTAGCATGCCTTTCTCAATGCTTGTCACTACATTTTCTTTTACCCCTCAACTCTCTCTTATCACACAATGAATCTAGTAATACGGCAAACGTTTGGATGGGTCAAAGTCCAATTAAATAGTACAAATTATTCGGCAAAAAGTACACATCTCGGGCAACAAACGGGTTAGATGTGGTTAAAAAAGTAGTTTGTGTACATATTTCTACGATGCGCATACTAGTAGCAGCAGTAATTTCCTCACAGCTGAAATGTTGAAACACGTAAATAAATTTTGAATACAATAAAACAAATCTAATTATAGCGAACATATTATATATCGTACTCAACCGCACATTTCAGTGGTTCTATATAGTTAAGAGGAGCAAAATGTAAAATTTGAGAGCATTAACATTAAACTTACCCTTTGAACTACACAGTGGTCAGATACAGAACATATTTGTACATTTTCCTATCTCAGCTACACTTTATGAACTAGCCAGCTTTTGTGTTGCGTATTTTCAAACGAGTTTTGAGGCAGCGGGGAATGAAACTCGTTCTGACCGTTTTGGTTTAAGGTTATTTTGAAGTGGCGATATATTTTATTATTTAAAACTATGAGCTTGAAAGGAATTTATGAAAGACAAAGACATTTATTGCTTAAACTGTGTTTACAATGATGTTTGACAATATTTTTGGTATCAACAGTCCACCCATTCGGGCGTTGCAAATAGTATAACAAAATCAAACAAACTATTTTTAGCAAAGTATTCACTTACAGAGTAAAATGCATTTTCCATTAACCATTTTTTTAGTACTCTTTTGCATGAAAATGCATCCAGTTTTTTGATATCGACCGGCTAGTGATTATATATTCTTATTGCTGAAATATATGTACTTTTATAAAAAATCATATTGTGTTGTGGAAGGATTCTGTAAATAAGGAAAGTAGCAATTATGAATTTAAATTGCACTTCGATGTTGAATCGATCTCTTTTATGATACCACCAAGTCTTTGTTCCAAATTGAAAACAAACTTCATGTTAATTTGAGAACAACTTTTCCTTTGGATGTATGGATTGTCCACCAAAAAACTACTGGAAAACCTTGCTTATACATAAGAAAGGCACACTACTCCCCACGTGGGTGCAGCCTTAAACAGAATCCAGCAACCAATAAGAACACTTAAAGATACCTCCTAATTAACGAAATATTTAAAACGATGAGCTTTTCAAACACGTCACAACTAGATTACCAGTAAATGCCATCGTTTTAACAGAAAGATTATGGCCGTATTACGCCCGCATCCCGTGTAAACCTGATGAAACCAATTTAAACCAGTTTGAAGCGAATTGAACCGCCACACACCGCTTGTGTTCGGCTGCAGGCGGTTTAAAGGGTGATTCCATTATGCGTAATTCGACGATTTAACTTTGTTATCTTCATGAAATCTTTGATACTTCGCAAGTTTGAGACCGTTTCCAGTTTAAGTATGGAATTTTGTACATGGGAATTGTCTTACATGTGACTTAAGTATACCTTTAACAGATATTTTGGGAAAGTAAATTAATACAAACAAAAATAAACGATGTTAAAATAGGTACATTGAAGGCAGATTATTTTTAATAAATAAAGTTCTTGACCTAAATTGAAGTGTAGTAGGCCAAACCATCCCATTGTTTCAAATAACTATTGTTTCCAACAGTGGACTGCAAAAAGCAGTGCTGATGATGATGATGATAAGTCAACCTAGATCAATCACACGCTAAAATATATATATATATATAGGCTCACCCCTGTATCCACGAAGGGGTAGGCAGAGGTGTAATATTACACCCACATTTCGCCATGAATTTTTAGGTCCCACGTAATATACACGGGCGAACCTATTGCCGTTACCGGGCACATCACCAGACTCCGAGCTGCTACTGAGAATTCGGAAAAACACAGTAACACTTTTGCCCGACCCGGGAATCAAACCCGGGACCTCAGATCAGCAGTCGTATACGCTATCCACTGGACCACGGAGTCAGTCCAAAATAATTTAATTAATTGGACAAAACGAAGAAGAACAAATAAACGATTAAGATTTTGAAGTCGAAGCGAAATAAATTCACAGCTGCTACACAATTTTTATTGCTATTAACAATTTCTGGCGTTTCAGAACCTCACCTTTACCCATCAGTAGATCTGTTTCTTAATATCCAGTTATATTTGGATCCGGATTGTTTTTGCTAATGAGTGTCGTAATTACGACAGAACGAGATCCGTGGAGGTAATTGGGGGTGGCTATGTGTGAGTGTATTTGTGCGCGTGTGTGTATGTGTGTGTTTGAAAGGAACACACATCAATGAACGGGGAAAATAGGATGTGAGATGGAATTGACGGAATTAAAGATAGCACAGGTGTGTTGTTTCGTTTTGAGAACATTTCCATTTAGGTTTTTCGTGTTATATTTACAAGGGAATATTGAGATATTTTTGTACCGTACTGATATTATTAATATTTTAGAAACAAGTTATTGAAGAAATCGCTTAAAGCAATAGTTTAGCGTAATGTACATTTATTATTGAGAGTTGTATCATGAAGTTTGTTCTGGAGTTCTATAAGACCACATAGCTTAGGCTACAGGATTAGTCCTGTTACATTTATTTATACAGGCATCAGTAAAACAATCTATCAATATATCTTCGGCAGTTGTGTTACTAAGACAAAAGCATTAGTATCCTTACTGAGGATTGGTACATCGTGTTTTCTAAAAATGAATTCTAGCTAAATCGATTGCCGCCGATGCCTCCTGCCGATGCCAATTCATACGGAACTTCATCAAAACCGTTGGCGCCGACGTTTCCAAAATTCAAATTATATATAAGACTGACAAGAAGATATATAAGGCAAGTGTGATTGGGACAGGACGAAGGGGAAGACCTAGGCGGACGACCTCAGAGCAGATTGGAGACATCCTAAAAAGAGGACAAATCAGAAGTACCCTAAACAGAAGAGCATGCATGAGAAACTTGATGGGAGTGAATAAAGCAAGAGAGATATATCAGGATCGTTGCAAATAGCGTTCCGTTGTTTCTGCCTACCCCTCCGGGAAGCAGGTGTGAGTCTATGTATGTATGTATATATGCATAAATTACTCGTTTAAAGGTATTAGTTTATGTACCTAATATATGACATATACTAATAGCCGTATATAAATTAGCGGGTCATACTTTTCAATTTCCATTAGCTTTATTCTAAGCATTGGAGAAATCAACAGACTTTTACGTAGGGGGTCTCGAAAGCGGTCTTTTCAAAATGCATTTTTATTGCTCATTGTCGGTTGCTTAGCGGTATAGTAAAACATCATGGGAAACGTGCATGTCTTAATAGTTCTCCATAAGGATCTCGAAAGGCATTTGATGTTTGCCAACATGGTCTCGTACTATGGCCTCACTCTTCTCATAATGAGTAGAGGTCTGTGCTCAGTACTAGGCCATATTGTAAAACATTAAATTATTTTGTGCAATTAATAAAAATAATTCTGGGTTTATTGTGTCCATTGTGCCTTTAACTTCCTGGTAATATATATATATATATATATATATATATATATATATATATATATATATATATATATATATATATATATATATATATATATATCCTAGATTCCTGTTTTTTATAACCTTTGACATAATATTTCCTCCTGAGCGCTAGCCCAGCTAGTTCTAATAATAGATTATACCCACACGATTTCAATATCAAACACACATACTCGAGATGAGGACAGAGTGATTGATGACTTGGGGGGAAAAGGTGATTACATACAAACGAAATTGGTAGATGTATCACCGTGATAATATTGAAATACATAGGGATGGAACGGGTTGCTAACTTCATTTATTTTTAACATTTTATTGACAAAACATGTTTGTATTACTATTTTTTTTAATTATGATTGGTATTTTTCAATCCTTACCCGAGACAATAATTAATAAAAATAATATTTGGTGTTATATTATAACACTAGTTCTGTTGTATCTGCCTACCCCGCCGACGAGAAAATACATGAGCATTATGAATGTACAACACCAGATTTACACTGTAGAACTACCTATAAAAATTCCGATAGTAATTTATATTTTAGACACATTTTTTTCACAAAAACGTACTAGCTGTGTGGTATTCTGTATATAAATAATCTGTTTCGTAAGTTTTGCGTGAAAGAGAAACAGACATCCATACCTCTATCTAAGCTTATAGACTTTCGCATTTATATTAATTATACAATATTAAATTTGTGTATGATAAGATTATTAATAATCATTTCATCATCACTCTATGATGTTCAATGCTGGGCATATGCCTATCCTAACTTGCATCACAACAACATTGTGAGTCAATGGATTTCGCCCAGGTACTATACCGCGCTGGCCAGTCGGTTTGGCATAAGGTTTCATCTCTAGGTTTTCGTCTGTTCCGCAAGTACCATTTGCTTCGAGTAAATGCCTTAGTCTTACTTTGCATTCTGAATCCATCACCACATGCGCAATCTAAATTTGTTTCTCTATTTGTCAAATACGGTTCATAAATTGGCTTATTACACTTAGATAGCTAAAAGCAATATACACTAACCTGTGCGGTCTCGATAGCGTTCAAAGTTTTGTTAATTTTCTATTCGCTTCAGGATAAGCGCGTTAATTAGTGGATACGATATGCATACTTAATGTTAAAAGCTTCAGTTTCTGAACATTAGTTGTGCATATAGACAGGTTTAATCTGTTTAGTTTGAGTGAAAAGTTTATCCCGTGTATGAGGTTGTAGAGGATGCTAGATATTTTAGGATTTGCAGCTGTGTTTAATTTGGTAATAACAATGTGTAACCCATACTTTTAAGCTACCGAGATTTGAAAAAAATTTAAATTTATGCAACGGCTCTATATGAGAGAGAGAAAGAGAGAGAAATATTTTTATTGTTCGCAACATTACACCATTGTACAAAGAGTACATAAGTAGGCAGGATCTTAAACATAGTTATTATACGAAGTTATATTTACTAATATAATACTATACCAACTAAAATGTCTTAGGAACATTATTACAAGATTTGATATTAGTGCGCTATGCCAACAAAGGGTCAAATATCGCGTAATTACTTAAAAATATAGATAAAATACCTAAATATTTTCTTCGACGTTTCTGCATGGGTTACACCAGCTATGGTCTCGAGATTATGCAAATATGACTGTGTGTAATCCATAAATTGCTGCGATCATCATCATCATCATCACCCTGCCATAGTGCACTGCTGGATATAGACCTCTCCAATGGCACGCCACTGAGCCGGATTTTCGGTTCTTCGTATCCAGCCGCTGCCAGACACTTTGCGTATATCGTTACTACACCTAGCCGGAGGGCGTCTTACACTTCGTTTGCCAAGACGCGGTCTCCACTCTAGAACACGACTACTCCAACGGTTATCGGTTCTTCGACAGATGTGACCAGCCCACTGTCACTTCAACGTGCTAAATCCCTGAGCTATGTCGATATGTCGATTACCTTGGTTCTCAGTCGGATCACTTCATTACGAATTCGATCCTTCAGAGAAACTCCGAGCATAGCCCTCCCCATAGCTCGCTGAGCGACCTTAAATTGGTGGACTAGTCGCACCGTCAATTGCTGCCAAAGCATACAAAAACTACTCTGACTCAAACGCTTTCGCTACAAAAAATAACAAAAATGTGTGCTTCACAAACATTTGCTTTAAATCTGGCTTCCTTTATGTCCGTTGATGGAAAGTTTATAAAATCTCCTATGATCTGTATCAATGTTAGTAACTACGTGAGCAGTCAGTACTTAGAAAAACGTATGAGGTAATCTTATCCTATATCCCTATCCTTGCTGGCAAAAATTTGTGTTTAAAAATACAACCAAACATTCCGATCTCTGAAAATTTCTTAGTAGAAGTGACAACCATTGAGAAAGGTATGCTAAGATGGTTTGGACACATGGAGAGGATGGATGATGAAAGACTGACCAAGAAGTTATATAAGGCAAGTGTGAATGGGACAGGACGAAGGGGAAGACCTAGATGGACGTTCTCTGACCAGATTCGAGACATACTAAAAAAAGGACAGGTTAGAAGTATCTTTAACCGATGAGCATGCATGAGAAATTTGATGGGAGTGAATGAAGCAAGAGAGATATGTCAGGATCGTTGCAAATGGCGTTCTGTAGTGTCTGCCTACCCCTCGGGGAAACAGGTGTCAGTCTATGTATGTATGTATGAAAATGTCTTAATCGTATCGTTCAGTAACATATTCAATATTAACACACGTTTACAAACAGTAATCCAGTACCATCCACAAAATATCATATCACTTCACTTCACACCAAACGTGTTGTTACAAATCTGTATTGACATTGGCTCATATACATAATCTATTGTTCTAACTCGTCACTCGACGTGAGAAAATATTGTTAAGACGGTGATCGTGATAGATTTGAACGGATTAACATAGTGTAATGTTTGTGTGTCGTTTTATTCTTCTACTTAGTTAGCTTTCGCCCGCGACTCTGCACGAGGATGAAAAGTAATATAATTGTATTAAATATTAAAAATATATTTGGATTTAGTTATGCCTTTAAAACAATAGTTTTTAATAGTAATGTCATCATCATGTCAGCCTAGAGACGTCCACTGCTGGACACCGGCCTCCCCCAAGGTTTATTTTAAATTTTCTTTCGGGATACCACCCATGTCCACGTACATTTGTTTGGAGTAACCGATATTTTATGGAAAATAAGTTTAAACTCCCCCAAGGTTCTTCACACAGACCGATTTTGAGCCGCCCGCATCCAACCGCTTCTCGCGATCTTAACCAGATCGTCGCTCCACCTTGCGGGAGGCCTACTGTAGTAGTGTCAATAGTAATCTCAACCTCTTTTCAACTTTATGTTTGTCAAAGAGGTAGTCTATGTGTGTCTGCCAATTAAGGTTCAACCTCTTTGTTAGGAAACAGAACATTCATAACCTGGCATCTACAATAATTGTATTCTAACTTAACTGTCAAGAAATTCTAATCAAAATAACAAATATTTAATTAATATTGACAATAGTTAACCCAATAAAACACAATATCCTTCTCATAATACTTATATTGTAATACAAACATGAATTCTAACAAAATAAGGAAAACATGGAACGCCAATCAATTATCACAAAACATAACATAATGAGAAATAAGAACACGTGCTATCAAGACTAACGACATAATAAGACAAGATAATTACAAGGAAAGCGTAAAAGAAAATATTAATGCCACTTATGAACTCAAGTGACAAAAATGACAGGTTTTTATATACAACAACAAAAGAGACAAATCAGAAAATGAATTCAGAAACAAATATGTTTCCAATCGATTTACCAGGCACTCAAGCAATCAGTAGGTTATGTTTTGTTTAGATTTCTTGTATATATAGTAAAATAATATAAACGGAAGTGTAACATCAATGGCATTCTCAGCTAGTCAACTTTTATGTAGTTCAGTGACTAATCGAGATGTTAAACGATAAAATCCGATAAGCGACAATAGGCTCGCCACCTATTACGTGGTGACAAAACACTGGCGAAAAGTGGGCGTTTAATCTGCCTCTGCCTACCCCTTCGGGGCAACAGGCGTGAGTCTATGTATGTATGTATGTATGTAAACGATGAAATCCTTGTCACTGAGTGTTTACTTTTTCATCCGGTTGCTAAAAGACGTAGCATGATGGCACGAAGCTTCAATTTGTAACCTACTTCAACGGTATTAGATAACTGTAAAAAATATTTTCAAATTCAATTGGTGGTGGAAAATGGAACTGGGCGGGCCACGTTTGCCGTATGCCAAAAACACTGTGGGCAGGAATAACCACAAGGGGCCAAGTAGCAATAAACGGCAACGTGGAAGGCCCAGAAGGAGATAGCGGGATGAATTGGACGCATATCGGAGGGATTGGCGGGAACTCGCATGTGAGCACGACAGGTGGAAGTTGGAAAGAGAGGTCTTTGCCCAGCATCGGGACACAAATTAGACTTGTAAAAAAAAATTGGTGGTGGTGGCTGGTGGTAATCTTCTGAAATAATTGAATTCAAATACAGAAATTGTTCAACATATGACATAATATTCGTTTAGACGTAATTAGCGTATCTCATTACTTTAAATCTACTTCTAATAATTAAAACCTTCATGATAGCATAAAACTCAAAAATAAACATAAAACCAACTATCTGAACCCTCTTCACTTATTCAAAAACGGCTTCCAAGAGATATTGTTCAATCCATGGAACTGCCTCTTCAGATTCTGTCCATCCGCCCACCTCGAGTTCAGATAGTGGTCATCCTCATCTTGTTCCAGTTTCTTCCATTCTTCTTGCTTCCTGTAAGCGTGAAGCATCAGCTGTTTCCTTTCATCTTCGCTCATGATTGGTTCTCGGCCTGGAGCCCCTTCGGAATTGGTGCAGAGCTTCACTGTAACCTTGGTTTTGTTGTTCTTACCTGTAATGATTTTTTATAAGGCTTAAGACTTTAGTTACGAGTAAAGAATATGTATTCGTGGATGGATAAAAAAATAACATAACTTCACGCCTTTTATCCCCGAAGAGGTAGTCAGAAGTGTATTACACACCCACACTTCGCCAGTTATGTTCCGGTCCCAATGTAATAGGGGGCGAGCCTATTGCAATCTACCGAGCACATTGTTAAGCGAGCGATAATTAACATTTTTAATACACACATGACAGAGGGAAAAGTCAGAGGCGTGTGGGCTACTGGGCTATCGCCACGTTTATAAAAAATCTTGTAACTAAATAGCCTTAATCAATGGCAACAACTTCGGAAATAATGAAGACAAGATCAACAACCTCCTCAGGAAATTGGTCTAAATGATAATTATGATAGTCTAAAATAGAATTATAAAAATAATCGAAAAATATACTTGGAGGTCTGGCAACATATTTCGATGCCTATCTTTATTTATGTAAACGGAAACCGTACAACATTCCTATAAATAATTGGATGGAAAATACTGCCGATTTCTAAACAGCCGTCGAGACTACATATTCTATTGGTAAGGATGAATGGATTTATTCAACTTTTACATCAATGGGCTGATAGGAACAAGAAGAAGTTCAAAGTATACAAAAGTCAAGTTCAAAGTATCAAACATGAAGATAATCTATGCCTATCCAGCAATAAAAAAACGGACAGGTCAGAAGTACCATAAACAGAGGCATGCATGAAAAACTTGATGGGATGGTGAATGAAGCAAGAGAGATAATTATGTCAGAATCGTTGGCGGTCCGTAATCTCTGCCTACGGTTTAAGGAAACAGGCGTGAGTCTATATATGTAAGTATGTATCCAGCAATACTCACCCAAATGGTCTCTCAGCTTATTCCCGCTGATGAATTTCTTCCCACAAGCCCACAGACACGCTCTGCTCGGGTCGATGACGTCATTGGCAGCCTGAGTGCCAGTCAAGTCTTCGACGTTGTCCAGCTCCATTCGCACTGGATCGTGGGGAGGCAGGCCTGCGGGAAACACGATCTTGGTCGCTCCTCGGAGTTCGTCTAGAGCTCTCGCTACGTCCTTCTGGGTTAAGGGCTTGCGGAGGTCCACCTGGAAAAAGCAAAAGTACCCACTTATAAGGACAAGACAATTTGACAACGACATAAGTACCTATATCATAAAACACAAACATTACAAAACAAATACTATTCAATTTATTGTGACTTATATCTTACATCTAGAATTTTACTCCTGAGATAGGCAATTAATATGTGAATAAAAATTTTACAAATCTAATATTTATGCTCAACGTTTTGAGCATAAATTTTAGATTTGTAAAATTTATTTTTTTTGATTTTTTTTTTATAATTTTTTCACCTAGATGCATATACCTAACGAAGGCAAGACAGGAAATTGAGTTTTCCTTTTTTAAGCTTGAAGCCTTAAAAAACACAATTTCCTTCTACTAATGATGATTATAATATTATTTTGTTAATGACTTGAATTTAACAGATATACAGTAAAATGTTGAAGCATTCCGTCTAATTTTTTGTCAAAGGTTAAATTATTTAAAGCGGTTTTTCTCGAAAGATTATTTATTATTGTTATCCTGTAAAAGGTACTCCGCCGGCTAAACCAGTCCATTCATGCTGAAACCAGGTTGTCTTTACTACTCAATGACCTTTTTAATTTTGTGTGGGTAGTTTCAATATGTACATTTTCCGATAAAATTAAAATGCCAAGGTCTCCAGAGCTATTGATGTATTATTAATTTACTTTATACCCTGTGATCTTTTTGTTTGCGTGACAATAATTATTGGGAAGTGGGCGGCGAAGTTATCTTCTATAAAAAAACGGACAGGGCTTATGACTTGTATGTTTCTTGTATGTTTGAATGCATCATGACGCTTCCTTGTTTCAGTAGAATGTCATTGAGGTTTATATTTAGGGACAGCCTTGACTGTTTTGAAATAATTGTACGATGTGCACATGATGTAACAGACCGCTCGAATTTTAAACATTATACATTTTTATACTTCAGAGATGAGGATGTTGAGATGGATGTGTGGGGTGACAAGGATGGATAAAATTAGAAATGAGTTTATTAGGGGAAGTCTGAAAGTTGCACCGGTGCAAGAAAAGCTGAAAGGAAATCGCCTATGGTATGGGCATGTGATGAGGAGGGATGAAAATCATGTGACTAGAAAGGTGACGAAGATGAGAGTTGAGGGATATAAGGCAAGAGAAAAAGATGGATGGACTGTGTGAAGGGTGACATGAATGAAAGGGGAGTGAATAATGAGATGACGTGTGATAGGAGAGAATAGAAGAGAAAGAAATTCTGCGCTAACCCGAAGTAATATGGGAACAGGACAGGCAGAAGAATAAGAAGAAGAAATTTTTATACTTCAAAGTCAAGTAAAAATATATTTATTCAATTAGGTCATAATGTGAGTCTTATGAACGCCAATCTTATAGCACAAAAGTTTTTAATGTGCATAACAGCCTCATACCGGGGTTTTATACTATAACATACAGCGGAGCGGATAATAATAACAATATCTGACCTGCTAAAACTGTCTTACTTCTCAGTATGAGAAGGGTCACAATAGTTTATTCCACTTTGTTTATCTGGGTGAGATTATAGTAAATATAAAAATTACAATATATGAACTGACTGCCTCCATGGTCCAGTGGATAGCGTATGCGACTGCTGATCGGAGGTCCCGGGTTCGATTCCTGGCAAAAGTGTTACCGAGTTTTTCCGAATCCTCAGTAGCAGCACGGAGTCTGGTGATGTGCCCGGTAACGGCAATAGGCTCGCCCCCTATTACGTGGGACCTAAAAATAGTGAAATGTGGGTGTAATGTCACCTCTGCCTAACCCTTCGGGGATACAGGCGTGAGTCTATAAAAAGAAAATAGACATGTTATACATACATGCTTCTTACTAATAAACTCCTTAGCATCCTCCATAGCTTTCTTCAGAACCTCTTGCATGTTCGCCGGAGGGGCAAAGCCGCAACGACGTCCCATATCATCTTTTACGTAGACGTAGTTCTGAGGAGCGCACCGTTTTGCCCATGGATCTTCGAGTTTCAGCTCCTTGATCTAGAATTTATAAAGGAATTTATTACATACAGGATCGTGGTAATCACTCACAGGTTCGAACACCCGGTGCGCACGATAGATTTTTCGAAATTATGTGAATATCAAAATATTGTCATTACTCCCTTCCAATGATACCATACAGAGAGCACGTTAAGCCGTAACTCCGAGCTGTCTGACCTTTGTCTGAATGTATAAGCCGTCAAATGTCATTACCAAATCTTCTGATATTGGCATAATTCTTTATATATAGGAGATGGTAGCCCCTCTTTGGAATAGCTGAAATAATTTAAATTGGGCTCGACCAGGAATCAGACATCGGGCTTCTAAGCGGAAACCTTGGTTGTAACTGAGATAACGGGTATCTGATAGGTGCTGGAGGGGTGTGGATAAGGACTAAATTTTTTATATGAATCATCATCATCATCAGCCCTATATATAAACTGTCCCCCTGCTGGGCACGGGCCTCTTCTCACTACGAGAAGATAATTATACTACTATTTTATATGAATAAAGCCGTGTGGTTGACGGCATAGAATACAAGTGTCACCACCCCCTATCTTCCCGTGGGTGTCGTAAGAGGCGACTAAGGGATAACACGATGCAAATACCATCTTTGCGTAGAGACGGAACACTCGACATCAAACCCTATACGACTGCCTCGTTGGTCTCGCGGCATAAATGTGTGCGTGGGATCGGGAGGTCCCGGGTTCGATTCCTGGGTCGGGCAGTTTTATTGGGTTTTTCTGTCACGAAATTCTCAGTAGCCGCACGGAGTCTGGAAATGTGCCCGGTACGGCATTAGGCTCGCCCCTTATTACGTGGGACTAAAGTAATGTCTGGCGAAATGTGGGTGTAGAAATACACCTCTGCCTACCCCTTTGGGGATAAAAGGCGAGACGTTATGTATGTATGTATGTTTATATGAATAATGATTAATATATCGCATATTCTAAAATATCATATGATGTTTCACTCCAGTACCAAGGGAGCATAATAAATGATATTGATATAAGAAGGATTTCTTCATGCGCGAAGCACAGGGGGAAAAGATGCCATAATTGTCCTCAATTTCTAACAAATATATACGAAATTGCCCTCGTTATAATGCATGTAGAATTTATTATTTATATTAAACATGAATATTAGGATAGGTGCAAACATGTTTGTTGAAAATAAAGGTTATATTTTTAAAGGATAAGACGGTTTAACGTGACCACCATCAATCTCGGATGAGGTTCGTTTAAATTATTTGGGAGCTAAATCATAAAAATTTTGTTCTATTATTTATATTATATTATAAAGCCTATGCTTAAGCTTTGTTAAATCCTCGCATGGCCATTATATTTCTTAATCCAAAATAGGCAATGACCGCACAGGGAATATGTATATTTTGGCTGACTTTCAACTAGCCAACACAAAGATCAACCAGACACGTATAGAGTTACTATTTACACCACTATACTGCCTATGTATGACGTTCTCTGACCAGATTGGAGACATCCTAAAAAAGGACAGGTCAGAAGTACCCTAAACAGAAGAGCATGCATGAGAAACTTGATGGGAGTGCATGAAGCAAGAGAGGTGTACGTCAAAATCGTTACAAATGGCGTTCCGTAGTCTCTGCCTACTCCGCCGGGAAACATGCGTGAGTCTATGTTTGTATGTATGTATATACTACCTATGTAGTAATCAGAAAATAGATATGATAATCGGTCGTTAGCAAAATCTTACACACAGTTGTCTAGGAGAATCGGCTTAGCCTATTTTCATATAACAAAGATTATCAGTACTATATTCTCCAGTTAACTGGTAGATAACTTACACCCAGACGCCACAAATCTACTTGTTCATGATACAAAGATTTGCTTAGGTCGAGAATCGAACCCATGACTGTCACATTAGCAGTTATGGTCACTTAGCACAATGCCAACATATGTGGCGGATGGTCAAAGTGGTGGTACAATTTGACTTTTTCCAAACTCAGCAGTTAACTACGAAACGCCGAATGAACACTTCAGTTTCTTGAATGTGTTATTCAAAGGTTTTATGTAATTGACCATATATTGCCCTTATTCATAACTATTATGAACGGCCAGATGTGCCAAAAGACATTGAGAAATGAATGTTGAAGTGGTTTGGACACGTGGAGCGAATGAGTGAAGAAAGAATGACGAATCAGATTTATAAGGCAAATGTGTGAGGGCAAGTCGGTCGCGGCAGACCTCGTCGGACATTCCTCGATCAAATTGGGGACGTCCTAAAAATCGGCAAGGTCCGAAGTACCCGAAACCGGCGAGCATGTATGAAAAGAGTAATGAGTGTAGAGGAAGCGCGTGAGGTTTGTAAGGATAGAAGCAAGTGGCGTTCTATTGTCTCTACCTACCCCGACGGGAAAAAGGTGTGAGTGTATGTATGTATGTATTATAATAACCCATGTTGTCCCTAAGGCTACACACTGACCCCAAAAAGGGCAACAAGTCAAGCTCATCAACATCATCATCTATACTAATATAATAAAGCGGAAGAGTTTGTTTGTTTGTTTGTTTGTTTGTTTGTTTGTTTGTTTGAACGCGCTAATCTCAGGAACTACCGGTCGGATCTGAAAAATTCTTTTTGTATACGATAGCCCAGTTATTCCGGCAGGCTATAGGCTATATAACATAACGCTTCGACCCTTTGGGGCCGGGCAAAAGGCTAAAAAGGCTAAAAGATAATGTCGGCTTATCTCAGGAACTAGCAGTCGGATTATAAAAATTGTTATTGCCTATGATAGCCCAATTATGCCAAAAGGCTATAGGCTATATAAAATTACCCCACAACTTTTAGAGGCCAGACAAAAATAATAAAATGGTCAAACGAGAAGGGCCTCCCCCTTCTTGGTTTTTGGTTTGGCCCCTGTTTGGTTTGGTCAAGGGCAAAAAAAGGCTAAACGAATAGGATACAATCTATATGAGCATCGTTTTCGAGATTTTCGGGACGCTGATTAATAAAATGAAATTTATTTAGTGATCCAAGATGGCGGACGGGAAATCAAAGATGGCGGATGAGAAAATTTAAAAAATCGATATGGGTATCGCCTTCGATATTTTAAGGGGTGGGGAATCGCAATACAACATCTATTTCGTGATCAAAGATGGCGGATGGGAAATCAAAGATGGCGGATGGGAAAATTTTAAAAAATCAATATGGGTATCGTCTCCGATGTTTAAAGGGATGGGGAATCCAAATACAACATCTAATTTGTGATTCAAGATGGTGGATGGGAAATCAAACATGGCGGATGGGAAAATTTTAAAAAATCAATATGGGTATCGTCTCCGATGTTTAAAGGGATGGGGAATCCAAATACAACATCTATTTTGTGATTCAAGATGGCGGATGGGAAATAAGACATGGCGGATGGGAAAAATTAAAAAAAAAATATGGGTATAGTCTCTGATGATTTAAGGGATGGTGAATCCAAATACAACATCTATTTCGTGATCAAAGATGGCGGATAGGAAATCAAAGATGGCGGATGGGAAAATTTTCAAAAATCAATATGGGTATCGTCTCCGATGTTTAAAGGGATGGGGAATCCAAATACAACATCTATTTCGTGATTCAAGATGGCGGATGGGAAATCAAAGGTGGCGGAAGGGAAAAATTTTAAAAATCAATATGGGTATCGTCTCTGATGATTAAAGGGATGAAGAATCTAAACACAACATCTATTTCGTGATCAAAGATGGCGGATAGGAAATCAAAGATGGCAGACGGGTTTTTTTTTAAAGTCGATATGGGTATCGTCTCCGATATTTTAAGGAATGGGGATTTCAATATTATATATTATTGAATCACATCAAGATGGCGGATGGAAAATCAAACATGGCGGATGGGAAATCAAACATGGCGGATGGGAAAAATTAAAAAAATCAATATGGGTATCGTCTCTGATGATTTAAGGGATGGTGAATGCAAATACAACATCTATTTCGTGATCAAAGATGGCGGATAGGAAATCAAAGATGGCGGATGGGAAAATTTTAAAAAATCAATATGGGTATCGTCTCCGGTATTTTAAGGAATGGGGAATTCAAAAACACCATCTATTTCGTGATCAAAGATGGCGGATGGTAATTTAAAAAAAAATCAATATGGGTATCGTCTCCGATGTTTAAAGGGATGGGGAATCCAAATACAACATCTATTTTGTGATTCAAGATGGCGGATGGGAAAAATTAAAAAAATCAATTTGGGTATCGTCTCTGATGATTTAAGGGATGGTGAATCCAAATACAACATCTATTTCGTGATCAAAGATGGCGGCTAGAAAATCAAAGATGGCGGATGGGAAAATTTTAAAAAATCAGTTTGGGTATCGTCTCCGATATTTTAAGGAATGGGGAATTCGAAAACACTATCTATTTCGTGATCAAAGATGGCGGATGGGAATTTAAAAAATATCAATATGGGTATCGTCTCCGATGTTTAAAGGGATGGAGAATCCAAATACAACATCTATTTCGTGATTCAAGATGGCGGATGGGAAATCAAAAGTGGCGGAAGGGAAAAATTTTAAAAATCAATATGGTTATCGTCTCTGATGATTAAAGGGATGAAGAATCTAAACACAACATCTATTTCGTGATCAAAGATGGCGGATAGGAAATCAAAGATGGCAGACGGGTTTTTTTTTAAAGTCGATATGGGTATCGTCTCCGATATTTTAAGGAATGGGGAATTCAATATTATATAAAAATCTATGTTTGTTTGTTCATCATTTATAGACTCTGAAATGATAAGAGATTAAGTGCTAAGTCAATGGTAACTTTGGAAAAGGGGCTTGGAAAAAAGGGAATTAAATAAAAACTCTTAAAAAGGCGATACGGAGTTCGCTGGGTCAGCTAGTTTTTATATAAACTGTCCCACTGCGGGGCACAGACCTCTCCTCACTATAAGAAGGGTAAGGCCATAGTCCACCGAGCTGGCCAAGTGCGGGTTGGCAGACTTCCCAAATAAAGCTAACCAAGGCAAATTCTTAATATATAAAATCCTTGCGTTACTGACTGACTGACAGACACGCTACAGCCGAAACTATTGGGCGCAGGAAGCTGAAATTTGGCATGTATGTTCCTTGGGGACCGTAGGGGTGCACTAAGAAGGGATTTCCCGAAATTCCCACGGGTTCGGCCAAAACGTGTAAATTGAAAAAAAAAATGCAGGTGTAGCTGCTGGCGTCCTCTAGTAAATTATAAATATCTTACCTGCTCTTCAGTCAGGCCCTGCATCTCCAACGGCTGGAACGTCCCATGCTTCGACAGCTCATCAATCTCATAACACATCCTCGTCACCTTCAGTCTTCCATTGAATATCGCCGTGATGTCTTTCACAACTTCATCAACATCCTTATCCACATCCGTCTCATAAAGGAATTGGTTCTCATCACCTCTCTTTACTAGGAATACAACCATCTTTATGTAGATTTAGTTTTGGATTGGAGACTTTTGTTTCGTTTTGCAGGTTTATTGAAGTAACATGCGTTGCTACGGTGGTTGCTTAGGAATCGTTGCTACGTCGATAAATAATCCCAATGTAGTAAAGAGCAAAGAGTATACAAATACTAGTAAAGAGTTTCTAAGTGCACCTACTGTCCATCCTCCTAGCATTATACCAGTTTGAGCACGGGGTCCGCTAGCATAACTGTAGGTAACTAGAATAACTGTAGGTATATACTATCCATTCATGGCTGACACTACATATATTTCACTGAAAACCAACTGCTATAATTTAAACTTGCATCTCTGCATCACCATTTACCCAAAAGAGAAATCATCCAAAATATTGACTGACCGTATTCTCTTACCAAAACATACCTTTCCCATAAATTTTGCCCAAATAACAACAGCTAGAAAGAAAAATTTTGCAACCATGTTTGTTTAAAGACGTTTCGATACATCGATTTAAACGCTATATGCGAGTGCTCGCTCATGCAGGAAATGCGATTGAATCGATTATCTATTGAATCGGGACATCTTGATACGATGTATCGATTTTCCAGCCCAGCATGTGCTCAGAATATGCATTAGTGTCTAGCGTTATCTGTTAGAGTTTACTAGAGATAGTTGCTGTATCAATAATATTCTATGATTTTATTTATTTTATTAAAGAAGACAACTCCCGCATTAGGGCTAAATCCTGTGTCGCGGGGGACTTTACAAACATACAAATAATGGACACAATGAACATCCAGACTCGAAACAACAATTTATGAATCACACAAAGTGTTGTCTCGTGTGGGGATCGAACCCACAACACTCGGCGCAGTGTCAAGCGGTGAGACGGCCGCTTAAAGCACTACGCCAACCGTGCAGTCTGTTAAATTCATTTCTGTAATTTTAAAAAGCCTATACTTTCGCACGATAAAATCTTGTCGGGAAATTGGTAAGCGCTTGACTTCCAATGGCTTATGATTGGACTGTGTGGAGAGCCCTGTGGGAGGCCTATTTCCAACAGTGGACTACTGTCGGTTGAGATTATGATAATGACTCTGCAGCGCATCCGTTCGGCACACATACTTACTTGGCTATGTCGTACTTAAATTATTTATAGACTAGACGTCGCCAGCGGCTTCGCCATTCTATCTATTAAAAAAACCGCATTAAAATCCGTTATGTAGTTTTTAAAATTTAAGCATACATAGGGACAAACGGACAGAAGACAGACTTTGTTTTATACTATGTAATGAGGTGACGAATGCTACAGATCGAACCATCAGTACGGTATACGGTTACCTCCCTCTGAAAGAGAAAAGGACTACCCCGGAATTGTTCATGTTTGTATGACAATCCTTCTTACAATCCCAACAAGATACTAGGTATACCTTGCGGAGGGCGTACTCCTGCTGCGTCATCCAGTGACCGCCACTCCACAATAATTCTACCCAAAAGACCATCGGTTTCTTGAGCTATCTATAAACTGCCACTTCAGCCTGACTATCCCGAGAGTTATATAGATGAATTTGGTTTTCCTGCAAATCTCCTGATTTCTGATTTGTTGTGGCATGGAAACTATTTAGATCAAAGCAAAAAGAAAATTAACGCATGTAAATGTTTGATTTTACCCAGCATCGTAGAGTACTTTTTTGTAGCGTATAACTCCATATTAATAACAAAATATTTAAATTACATATTTTTACAACAAGAATGAAAAATAAATTCAAATATTCGTAGCAAAAATTTCGTAACCGCCAGACTGCAAAATGTAAAAATATATTTCATTTATTTGGTTTTTAGCCACAAGTGAAAGTATTTTTAGCTCTGAATATATACAAAATAAGCTTTTAAAATATTTAAAATTTACTTAAAATGGAAACTATCAACGGTTTTAATATAAAACAAGCAGTAGCACGCGGCTTCGCCAGTTTCATCTTTTAACATTTTTATTGGCAGTTCTCAGCTTTCAATTTAATTTTAGCTTTCAGCTTCATATAACGCCCTTTTTCAAAAATCCCCCATTTCAGTGTTTTGGGCTCTACTATGATATGTTAGTCAGGAGAAGTAATTTTATATATATGATGATTATAACCACATTTTACTCAAAAATAAACCTTTGATACCTTCACGCGTTTTTGAGAAAATGGGTCTTGACAGACGGACGGACAACAAAGTGATCCTATAAGGGTTCCATCTTTTCATTTCGAGTTACGGAACCCTAAAAATAAATTAAATTTATTGTGAAATTATTATTGTTGTGAAAGAGTGCAGTAATATTATAGCTAAATATCAAAATAGCACGTGGGATACATTTTGTCATGATAACCGACACCGCATTCGGAGCTTCATCATCAGCCCTTTATACTGTCCCACTGCTGGGCACGGGCCTCTCCCCATTATGAGAAGGGTAAGGCCATAGTCCACCACGCTGGCCAAGTGCGGGATGGCAGACTTCGCATGTCTTGCGAGAACATTATGGAGAACTCTCAGACATGCAGATTGCCTCACGATGTTTTCCTTCACCGTTTAGCAAGCGATAATTAACAATTAAATACGCACATAACTCCGAAAAGTTATCGGTGCGCGCTGTGGATTCGAACCCCGACCCTCTGCGTAGCAGTCTGTCGGTCTCTCCACTAGGCTATCGCTTCTACCACCAGCTGGAGCTTGGGGCAAACTAATTTACACGAATATTGTAAACGCAAAAATAACTTTTGTTTGTCCCTGAACGGATTTCTATATTACTTAGCAGTAATAAAGTTTATACATTACAACAGCACACTTTAGGTATCTCAACCGACACCCACAACCAAACTAGGTTCACAAAACTACAAAGCGCGCCCTTGAACCAGTAAGCCGAAATCATACATTATTTATATCCTTCACTGAAAAAGAAAAAACTTAATTATATAATGTTTTATCGTCGGACGTTTGCCAACCCACTGACTATCTTCCAGTACATTTAACCAACTGACCCGCAATCAATATTCTGTGATATTCCTTGTTTATTTTTATATGTCCAACCTTTTCAGATATTTTGACGTGGGTGGCACACTCGAGTTTCCTTTGCTATGATGGTTTAAGATGATATACCCTTGAGGTGTTTTCTTTTGGATTTGTGGAATCGAAATAGTAATAAAAATACGTCGGATTATTGATAGTTCTGATGTGTGTTTAGGATCTTGTGGATCGGTTACTAAATGTTTTATTCATTTGTGTTAATCTTTTGGCTGTGGTTTGAATGTTTAGGCATGAGAGCAAAGACCACCATTACCATAATTTCAAATAAATATTTATCATTTCAAAATCTGCATGTTTCATAAAAATAAAAACGACTTTTAAGCCTGCGGCTGCACCTGCTTCATTTAGTACTACTGCTCCGTGCCTCTAGCTCAGAGCGTAATGTTATGTAGCCTTTCTTGATAAATGAGGTATTTAACACAACAATCATTACTTCCTGAGATGAGTGCATTCAAACAAACCAACTCAATCTATTTAGATTGAGCAATTTGGCGAAATCTATTTAGATTTCACCAAATTGCCGCTGATTTCTTGTGTTTCAGTTATTGAACTCTATCTTGTAAATATTTGCATATCAATACGACAAAACTCTCAAAATATTCGCAACATACGTCTCCAAACAACCAAGTTTTTAAAATTTGTCTCTACCAACCAATAAAATCAATTCAACGAATTCGAAATAATGTAAATGTTAACTAAATGAACATCAAAATTTAACTTGATTATGCTTGAGTATTATGTACAGTAAATATATACAATTAACATAGAAGGTATAACAGTTGCAGCACCTTACAAAAGTTTAATTGTTATGTATTATTAAAAACCTGGCGATTAAAAAGAGTGACCGTGAGTTTTATTGACCGTTCTATCTCATGGTTCTACGCCCTTGCTTTGCGAACGAGGCAGTAAATGTAAATGTAAAAGCATACAGTAATAATGTTTTAAATTTGACGTTCATAAGTGTCACTTTGTGATCTAAATGAATAAAGGATTTTGACTTTGACTTTGTACCAAGTGAATAATGAGACCAATTAATAGAATTGCTACCCGCAAGTTTGAAGAGTTATATCTTTGTGGACAATAGACTGGTATTCTGAACATATTTCGTTGTTTTTCTACACCGCGTAGTAGCATAGAGCATATATACTTAAATAGAGGCACATTTCTTATGAGCGCTCTGTAGACAAACTTTCTGTGACCAGTGTGACCCATATTGCCGCTTGGCGGCGTGGCAGTCGCGCTGTGACAGCCGACTCTACGAGTGCAAGAGAGACGAAAGTTTCTCCTGTGCATCTTAACTACGAGAGCAAGAGAGACGGAGAACGACTCCAGCGCCGCCAACGGCGCCAACTACGTACTACACTGACAACTGTCAACACGCCAGTTGGAATCGGCACACGAAATCCTTATGAAATGCGCTTCTATTATGTAAATCTGTATTCATTGGTAGTAGCTTCCTATAGCATTTATTTTCGTTCTTTTGTCGTATTATCATTTTCGTCAAAATCAGTACTTCGCCGCACTTCAACATGACGGTCGATGCGTAATAGTCTAAGATCCCGCGACAATATAGTGCACTCATCAAGTTTTCGCTAAAACCCGACTTTTTATATTAATTTATAATTAGTAGAATATATATTTACAAGGTTGCCTATTAAAATGTGGCCGCAAGTATTTTTAAACAATTTTTTTGGTAAGTATTTGATTTTTGGGAAAAAGTTTCGTTCACTTGTTTTTTAAATAAAATATCGTCTACATCACGGAAAAATATATAAAGATTCTGAAAAATCACGGTTGCCGTTTGTCACTTGGCCGCACCTTTTCGCAGCCAGGTATAAACAGTGATTTTTCAGAATACATTGCCGTGATGTAGACGATATTTTATTAAACAAACATGTGAACGAAACTTTTTCCCGGATCTCTGCCTTTTCGCCGAAAATTGTTCAGCCGATTATCACTTGCCAACTAACGTTTTGCAGAATTTTATTTCGCAGAATAATCATTTGCCGACTTGTGATATAATTTTGTTTTTATTTCCCAACCTCACAGTTGCCAACTTTACGTTTGGTCTTCCTTGGTCTTTCCTCATTATCACAGTTCTAACCTAACCGATGTATCATATTTAAATGCCCTGTGTAGTGCAATAAAAGCGATTTGGTTCTGGCACTTCGCCGGCCGCTGCCGCGGCACGCTCGCTTCGCTCGCTCGGCTCGTGCATTGTTTATCAGCATACTAACCTAACCTAACTGATTCCTTTCGATTTCGTTATTCGTCTAAAAGTTGTCTGGCCTAATAATTTGACAAAAGATAAATGCCCCAAACGTTTTTTTTTGTCATTACAATAATCAGCTTAACAATAATTCTACCAAATGAAACGTTGTCATACAAAAATTTGACAATCGTTAGTCGTCAAAGTGAAAAATAGTTGGCAAGTGATAATCGGCCAAACAATTTTCGGCGAAAAGGCAGGATCCCCTTTTTTCCCAAAAATCAATAACCAAAAAATGTTTTAAAAATACTTGCGGCCACATTTTAATAGGCAACCTAGTAAATATATATTCTCCTAATCATAAATATACATAAATATTTGTTTTTTAGCGAAAACTCGATGAGTGCACTAATTTGTCACGGTATCTCGTACTATAAGGTCCATACTCAATAATCGATTTACCGTAAAATGTTTACTAAACCGATTAACCGGTGATATAGAAGCTTCCTATAAAATTCATATACAAAATATAATAACGTGTTAACTTAAAAAAATAACATAATTTTCAAATAAAAAATTTTCAATCAAATAAACATGTTTTTACAGCACTACAATGTGATGTGTAAAAACACTAACACAACACGGCTATACACCGCCTATTATTCAACCATTTCATGAAAATATGCTCGATCATGTCATGAAATGGGCAATTTAACGATATGGCCACGACATATGCAACCTTAACGAAGGCCGTCACTTGGATGGGTGACCGCTTGTGTAGCATTTACATCAGAGCGCTACCGTGCTTCGGGGAGGCAAGAAAGGTCATCTGTGACAGTTCTCGTTTCAAGACGAGTATCTTATCTTCGGGCGGTCTAAAACTCCGCAACCTGAGTAGGCCATACTCTCGCACACAAAAAACAATTCTCGTCTCACGCCTGTCTCCCCGAAGGGGTAGACTGAGGTGTAATATTACACCCATATTTCACCACTAATTTTTAGGTCCCACGTAATAGGGGGCGAGCCTATTGCCGTTACTGGGCACATCACCAGACTCCGAGCTGCTACCGAGAGTTTTGAAAATCCCAGTAACGGTTTTGCCCGACTCGGGAATCGAATCCAGGACCTCCGAATCAGCAGTCGCATACGCTTTCCAATGGACCACAGAATGAAGGAAAGTTGTTCTTCTATGTGAGAATTCATTACTCTGTGGTCTCCGCCACTTCGTTAGTACTGAGTGTGTTTGGTTGTACAATTCATTATGAAATTGTTGTAGAAAGTTGCGGTAGTGTAACATATTTGTGTTGGTGTGGGCTGTCAGAGGCCCGTAGCGTTAAGTTTAGGTACTGTATGGTTGTGTTAGGTTTTCGGGTCTCGTTTAATTATTATTTTGAGCTACATAGGGCAAAATGTGTGAGCTGTTTTTATTTTTAGCATAAACAGTGTTTGAAAATCTGTATTTTTGTAAATCGACTTTTAATGGCATTTTCGTGGAATACTTTACTGTTTTATCTCAGCGAGATAAAACGTTTCCTTTTTACTGACACAAAAATAAATATATTTTGTGGTTTTGTTGAAAAAAGTTATTAAAAGTCGTTTACTTAGTAAGTACTTTACTAGAGGACGCCAGCTGCTACGCCTGCAATTTTTTAAATTTACCCGTTTTGGCCGATTCCGTGGGAATTTCGGGAAATCCCTTCTTAGTGCACCCCTACGGTCCCCAAGGAACATACATGCCAAATTTCAGCTTCTTGCACCCAATAGTTTCGGCTGTAGCGTGTCTGTCAGTCAGTCAGTAACGCAAGGATTTTATATATTAAGATAATATACCAATAGCACACTAATAAACATAAGAAAATACAAAAAGTAAAAGTAATTAGTTCAAAACTAGTCACTGAACTTGTTAATCTTATCGCAATAAAAGAATAATCTTCCAGACAACCTACATATTGTAGTATTTTGATAGTTAGGGAACGCATTGCTAACATAATTACTGCTGTGATGGTTCAACAATGTCTACTCTCTACGTGTATTCTGACGTGTATTTATGTTATACTAGAGCAGCAATTGTTCCTTTTGCCTACTATAATTACCTAAAAAATCAGTAACATATAATATAGTTTAAGACAAAACTTATATAGCCTTAATGTTGTATTTCCTGAATATGTACTATGTTTTGTTTTGTGTACCTAAATAAATAAATAAAAAATAAAAATAAAATAAATATATACTAAAATAACATAATATAATATTCTACCACATTCACACAACACCATCTAGTCCCAAATTAAGCAGAGCTGTACTATGGGTACTAGATAATGGATAAACATACATATATACTTATTTTTTTGTAAATACATACATATTATACATAGAAACACCCAGACTAAGACAAACATCCATGTTCATACACACAAACGTATGACTTGAGAGGGAATCGAACCCGCGACCTTCGACGTAGCAGTCGCTTACACTCCCGCTACGCCAACTGGCCGTCCAATAGCATATAAAAAACATGAAAAGAAAATAGCGAAACATGCTATTTTATGTGACTCACTGGTCTTCCAGACTCACAGCTAAAGAACATATTACAGTACAACCTATCATTAAATCAAAATTATTATTTTCCTCGTTCAAGAATCGAACCACACGATCGAAAGTACAAACACATGCCCAACGAACCGCCACATATCTACCAACAAACTATCAAAGACTGTTTTGCTATTTGTTTGATACAGATAATACACGTACACACATACGAACAACTTTGTTTAACTACTCAGAATTAGATTTACGAAAACTAAGTTGTGGGTTTCCTAATTTAATAGGAAATGTTTCTACCAATCATTTAACAGGAGTTGTTGTTCAGACTGTTACGTTGAAAGTTTATTTCGTTTTGAAAGAGCACGTAAGCTCTTTTATCAATACTACTTATCATCGTGGAGAGGATGGATGACGAAATACTGACCAAGTAGATTTATAAGGCAAGTGTGGAAGGGACAGGACGAAGGGGAAGACCTAGGCGGACGTTCTCTGACCAGATTGGAGACATCCTAAAAAAGGACAGGTCAGAAGTACCCTAAACAGAAGAGAATGCATGAGAAACTTGATGGGAGTGAATGAAGCACGAGAGGTATGTCAGGATCGTTGCAATGGCGTTCCGTAGTCTCTGCCTACCCCTCCGGGAAACAGGCGTGAGTCTATGTATGTATGTATGTATATACTTATTATCGTTATATAGTATATCGTTATCTCGGGATTATCAAAGACTTCTTGGAGGGTCCAATCAGAGTTGACAGAATATTCTTTACCACAGTGCGTCTGCCATCTATCTATAATATTATCCGTGTGGTGATGGATTAAGAATACGGAATGTCACCACCCCATATCATCCCATGGGTGTCGTAAGAGCCGACAGAGGGACCATATTATGCAGAGAACACACTGTAAGAGAAGGAAAACTTTATACAAACCCTATGTCAACCCACAGTGCATAGGGTTCCCACCAAGAACCTCACCTGTCCCGTCCCAAGCCAACCTCACCTGCAAGTGGTGCACCTGCCGATCAACGGACGAGGCTCTGGCAAACAAAATGTCCCAATAAGGGGCAATAGGCTCGCCACCTATTACGTGGGATCAAAACCCTGGCGAAAAGTGGGCGTTTAATATGCCTCTGCCTACCCCTTCGGGGAAACAGGCGTGAGTCTATGTATGTATGTATGCCAACCCGTTTAGCCAGCGTGGTATAGTAGGCCAATTCTCCTTTCAAAGGAGAGGCCTAGTCCAGCAGTGGACTGTTAAAGGCTGATGATGTCTGCCATCTGACTTGTGCATCTCATAGGCATAGAGATTAGAGATATTCCATGGATAGGGCCGATGTCAGTATAATCCCATAACGACTGTCAGAGATTTTGAAAAAAGGCGGGACCGACGGCTTGTCGTGCTCTACGAGGAACGGAGCAACCGAATTTGCACATAACTCTAAAATGTCTGTGGTGTGTGCCCAGGATTGCATCCCGATATCCTCTGCGTGGCAGGCTGTTGTTTTTGTTTTTTTTATCGCCTGATGGTAAGCAATTACCGCCGCCCATGGACACTAGCAACACCACAGGACTAACAAGTGCATTGCCGCCCCTTTGGGTTGGGAAAAGGGATAGGATGAGGAGTGGGATGAGGGAGAAGGAATAGGAGATAGGGCCTCCGGCACTCTCACTCACCGAACGAAACGCAACAGTTTAGGTACTGATACTTTACGTCGATTTTCTGTGAGAGGGTAGTACTTCCCCGGTCGAGCCGGCCCATTCATGCTGAAACCAGCAAGGCTCTACTACCTTGTAAGTACTATCTTGTATCTCCACTAGGCTATCGCTGCCTATAATAGGCCTATTTTAATAGCATTGTGGATCAAAAATACGAATGACCACGCTGGCCAGCCAGTACAGAGTTTGATGTCCAGCTGTCAAACCCTTCACTAAGATCATCATCATCATCATCAGCCTTCAACAGTCCACTGCTGGACTAGGCCTCTCCTTTGAAAGGAGGAATTGGCCTACTATACCACGCTGGCCAGACGGGTTGGTATCAAGTTTTCCTTCTCTTACAGTGCTGTTCTCTGCATAATATGCTCCCTCTGTCGGCTCTTACGACACCCATGGGATGATATGGGGTGGTGACATTCCGTATTCTTAATCCGTCACCACACGGACACTAAGATATAATTACTATTTTCCGACCAGTAATATTTCCATCCAAATATTGCCTGGTAGAGATCGCTATAAGCGATAAGGCCGCCCATTGTACTTCGCTTATATTGTATGATCTCCTAAGTTATATTTCTGGTGTACATACATACATATCGTCACGCCTTTTATCCCCGAAGGGGTAGGCAGAGGTGTATTTCTACACCCACTTTTCGCCAGATATACTTTAGTCCCACGTAATAAGGGGCGAGCCTATTGCCGTACCGGGCACATTTCCAGACTCCGTGCTGCTACTGAGAATTTCGTGACAGAAAAACCCAATAACACTGCCCGACCCGGGAATCGAACCCGGGACCTCCCGATCCCACGCGCACATTTATGCGCCGCGAGACCAACGAGGCAGTCGTATAGGGTTTGATATCGAGTTTTCCGTCTCTACGCAAAGATGGTATTTGCATCGTGTTATCCCTTAGTCGCCTCTTACGACACCCACGGGAAGATAGGGGGTGGTGACACTTGTATTCTATGCTGTCAACCACACGGCTGGTGTACAATAAAGCATAAAATAAATAAATAAATAACTGACTGCCTCCGTGGTCCAGTCCAGGTCCAGCATATGCGACTGCTGATCGGAGCTCCCGAGTTCGATTCCTGGGTCGCGCAAAAGTGTTGCTGGGGTTTTCCGAATACTCAGTAGCAGCACGGCGATATTAGACGCCTGGACACCTTCCACCTTAAATGTCTCCGATGCATTCTTAACATAAAATGGCAGGATCGGGTTCTAACACGGAGGTTTTACGTCGGACGGTCATGGTTGGCATGGAGAGTCTCCTAATGGGGGGACAACTGCGCTGGTGCGGACACCTTGTGCGCATGGAGTCCTCGAGATTGCCAAAAGCTATATTTTACTCGGAGATTTCTTCGGGTAAACGCCGAGCTGGAGGACAGTATCTGCGCTACAAGGATGTTCTTAAGCGACATTTATCAGCAACCGGTATGTCTCCTCATATGTGGGCAAAGCAAGCCACGAATAGATCAAAGTGGCGAAAAGCTATTCGCGAGGGCACACAAAACTTTGAGCGCAACCGTCTAAAAGATCTTGAGGCCAAACGCCAACATAGAAAGAATCTTCCCAGACCCTCTTACACCTATGCCTATAATGCGCAAGGAGACCTCTACTGCGCTTCTTGCGACCGTACCTTTAAAACAAAGGGTGGTTTTGCAAGTCACTTAAGGGCACATGCAAGAACTCAGATTTCCGAAAATTAACAGGGTATCGCCGTCGACGGATACGTCTGGGAGGACATCATCATCATCATCATCATCAGCAGCACGGATTCTAGTGATGTGCCCGGTAAGGGCAATAGGCTCGCCTCCTATTACGTGGGACCTTTTTTTGGGACCTAAAATTCATGGCGAAATGTGAGTGTAATATTTACACCTCTGCCTACCCCTTCGGGAATACAGGCGTGAGACTATAAATAAATAAAAAATTGCTTCGTGGATTTCTTTTAGTCGCCTTGTACATCTACATAATGAACGGTTACTTTATATTCTTATTCCGTTCCCACACAAATACTGCTGTGTAATAAAGAAGCGACAATCCTAGTGTAGTGAAGATAGCGACTGAAAGCTGCTGTAGATATTCGAATTCAAAAATGTGCTCTTGATCCATTTATCGCATAAAATTTAAAACGAATTCAGTAAAAATCTGCTATACCAATTCTACGAATAGTTAGTAAAATTATATTTATTCGATAAAGAAACAAATTATAAAAAAGATATAACTAGCATATTGGGAATAAAAATATGAAGCGAAAAACGCAAATATTTATTCCACTTGTGATTTAAAATTTTAATTCGAAAATGACACGGGTATCAATGTATGCAGAGATTATTAAGATCGGTCCTCTCCGATAACCTAGATGAACCCGTGTGGATAATACAAATATGTTTTCTGAAATGAAAGAGGAATTTATTACTTCGGATAAACGAGAGTCAATTTTCGTTGTATATATTTTTATTACTGTTCGGCAGATGACCTGGTCTACTTAATAGTGAGTGTTGCTTGTAGGCATTGTTGTATACAGGGTGTCACAAAACCCATCACCAAGCCGAAGTCTTCTCGTTTTGGACATCATGCCAAGTCATACTAAGCAAAAATAAAACTTGGGAAATGCTTTTTTTTTCAAATAATCACATTTTTAAGCCGCAATTTAAATTGTGCGCGTACAATTTTCGAAATACCTACTTATTCATGGGTGCATAGGACATCCATAGAACAGGTTGGCAGGGTAATTGCATCGATTTTGTACCTAATTACAAGAATTCCATAGTAACTTTGAGCCTCAATATCTCCTGAACCAGTATTTTCCCAGGTATGGTGCCGAAGTAAAAAATGTTTGTAATGATTGGTATGATATGGGGTTTCAGTTTTCGTTAAGGGTCTTTTTACACCCTGTATATTACTTATCAATATCATCATCGTTCCTCCGTTATACCAATGAATACAGATTTACATAGAAGCGAAGTTCTTAAGGATTTCGTGTGCCGATTCCAAGTTGGGACTATCTCCAGTTGGCAGCGCTGGCATCTTTATCCGTCTCTCTTGCTCTCGTAGTTAAGATACACAGGAAGAACGTTCGTCTCCCTTGCTCTCGTAGAGACAGCTGTCACAGCGCGACTGCCACGCCGCCAAGCGGCCATTTGGGTCACAGAAAGTTTGTCTTCAGAGCGCACATGGGTAATGCACCTCTATGTAAATATCTGAGCTCTTTGTTCATACCGAATGCATCCTAGACTATCACCTTGGAGTCAAGGATCCGTTTCTAGTCTAACTTCCACAGAGCGACAGCTGTCGTCTGACCTCCGCAACCTAAAGACATTGCTATATTCTATAGCCAGTATCATATATTCAAATGCACTGGACTAGGCATCACGACTGTCAAAGATCTTCATGACAGTCAAGACCAGTGATATTACAATAAAAAGGTAGATACGTTACCTACGTAGTAATCAATCAGTAGAAACGATTCACTAACGCACACATCGATAACACCATATTTTATTTTCGGTTGACAAGATGTGTCAGTTTCACTATGACGCCGGCTCGCGACGTCACACACACATATGTCAGACTTGCCAACTGACTTATGTTTAGCGTCCTGCTTTTGGTACGCCTGGTATATTATAATATACCTACCTATTTTTTTTACTTTTGTAACGTCATTCGTCAAGACCGACGGCTTTAGTTGTTCTACGAGGCACGCACATTACTTGGTGCATAGGGTTCCCACCAAGAACTTAGGGTCCCAAGCCAACCTCACCTGCAAGTGGTGCACCTGCCGATCAACGGACGAGGCTCTGGCAAACAGAATATCCCGATAAGCGGCAATAGGCTCGCCACCTATTACGTGGGATCAAAACACTGGCGAAAAGTGGGCGTTTAAGATGCCTCTGCCTACCCGTTCGGGGAAACAGTATGTATGTACGCACATTACTTTGAAAAGTCAGTGTAGCACGTCGTGGCTTTGAATCCGATACCCTCTGCAAGGCATTCTATTGGTTGCCCTCCACTGCCTACCTCTCCAATAAACGCAAGGAACTAAATCTAAATCCCTTTCATCCAATTCCTTACTCATGTGATAACGGTCACTCAATACATACTAACAGTATTAGAACTGAAACTTCGATAGCATCTCAATTGTACAGCCGCTTGCAATAGTCTCAATCCAAGATGGCCGCCATTAGACTAATGCAACGACTGAAATTGATTACTAGGATACCGGGGACGATATGCGAATGGCTATAAGCCTGCTAAGGCTGTTTGTAAGGAAAGTGTGCTTAATACAATCAGGCTTGAAAGGGGATGCCGCTTCACATTTGGTTTTATTCCTACATGCATAATATGGATAGAATGAAAGTTAGGAAACCTAAGCTTGCTGTTGTACTATAACTAACAAGGATGGATATAGTATCTGTGTATCTGTATAGTAGCGTTTCTTTCTCTCAAATGACGAGGTGTAAAAATGTAATACGTCATTGCAGAAATGTGCTATAAATACTTTCAAATTGTGTATTTTAGTTATTTGTGATACAACTTGATTACTTTCAAGTTGAGTTTAAGCAGTGTCATGAATTTTCTTTTCTTCTCTTTATTATAATAAGAAAATGCATAAACACTAGCTTTATTTTGACACCGTTCCAAGACCGGGAATCGCACCATTCATAAAAGAAATTTCATGCTGTTGAACAATTACAAAGATGTAAAAACGTATTGAATAAAATATATTTTTACATTTAAAGAACATAGTTATTGATTTTAAGTTCTTACTTACATTTAATCGAGTCATCGATTACACAAAACATATTATAGATACATACTTAACCTCAAAGAAAACCAATTGCATACATCACAACAGAACAAAGACCAGAGCAAGTGAACACACAGAAATAATAAATGCCAATAAAGCTAGCCTTGTCACAGCACAGTATTCTCTGAGGGACATAAATAAGCAAGCGTTGGTGAACCAGGTCACGGTGCAATGGCACTATCACCGCTATTTACTCGTAACCCTTATGGGGAACGTTTCGCCGTCCCTTGACGGGGGACTTCAGTATATTGAATCAAAGTTGAAGCACTTTATTTTGTGATATTTTTAATAGACTTTGTGTGTGATTTTATAAAAACATCAGAAATCTCGGCACAGCTATTGTTTTTTTTTTGGTGTACCTACCATGATAATTGACTTATCTTTTTGATTCTTGCTAATAATATTTTTGGAATTGATAAATAATAATTATGTTATATTATCAAATTGAATTATGTTGCCTTATGCAATTGAATGGATACTTTTCTTTAAGTTGGTAAAAGGAGTTGTATTTATATCTGTAGTTATATAGCTCTAAGCATTTGTGACCTACAAATGCTTTTATGATAATTATAAAAATTAATAATGCTCTATAATAAAGACATATCGATATGGGTATTAAATAAAATTCTTCTGTACATCTTCTTCTTCTCGTGTGGACGGCAACACTTAACACACGGTTTTAGCCCAGTACTTGACGTCGTCAAGTGTGCACGATTCTGGCCTTGTCGTGCACGTCAGTATATGGCTCATTGTCTGTGGTGATACGCCGCAGTCGCACTTATTTTCACTTAATTCTATATAACCCCATCTGGACCGACTATCTTTAGATCTGCCATTATGTATATGGGCTTATTACAGAACTTGCATTTCATTTACTGAACTCTATCAAACGTTTCTATAAAAAAAATTTTAATGAAAAGTATTTAAATAAATAACGTTTTTTATTGCAGATATCGCACATATGCGCGCACAGACACGGCCACGACATATCGACGGAGGACCCCGAGCTCATTGACCAACACCACGATAACACCACACACCATGGGAAGGTGAGTAGCATCGTAGCTTGCTATAATTACTTAGAGTTAGCTGGAGAAATTGGCTAAAATAGACTACGGTTAGCCAAAAAAGATTTTCAGCCGATGTTATAAATCGGGGCACAACAACAGAGTCCTCGAGGGCAACATGGTGTGCCGTTGCAAATACATTGCAATACGTAGATTTAGCATGTGGTTGAAATGTTTATATAACTCGTGTTCGTCTTGGGGTTATCCTAGTGGCATGCAAGCGAATATTATGATAGAAAGTAAGCTTCTTCACAGAACGAATGCCGTCGATCCGATCAGGTATAAAGCCTAGAACAGTCACTATTTTCAAGTGTATTGACACCCTATAGTGAATGTTAAAGATTGTCGTCATTGTCAAGATCGACGCTTAACGTGCTCTCCAAGGCACGAAGCAAGCGATAATTAACAATGAAATAAGCACATAACTTTGTAAAGTCAGTGGTGTGCGCCTGGGGTTGAACCCGATAACCTCGCCTGGTAGTAAATTTGTTGGTACCACCACAAGTCTGTCGCTGCCTTAAGTATTTACAACTATGCCAAAATTTCGCTCTTCCTTCATAGTTTATTACGTAACCTAAAAAAAGTAAAATTCTTACCGGCCAAATTTCTTTTAAATGAATTTCTATTTAAAGCAAAACTTGATTTAATTTACTCTACCGGTATAGGTACAAAGATTGATCAGAAAAATTAAAATCTGTATCCTTTTCCAACCTGAAGAGGCGGAATATTTCATTGAGAGCATTTTCTAAACTGTAATTTTACTACGCAATGGCGAGATTTCGCTTCAAGAGCTTTCTATTATTTGCGTAGTCTATCTATAAGTCTATCTTATCTATAGACATCGAGTTAAGTTCTCACGCGTAAATATACTTTTGAGATTTTTTACATTTGAGTCAAAAAAGACTGTTAAAATCTGTTTGTATATATCAAATTATAACTGAGAGTCAACACACAGCCAAAACCATTGGGTGCAAAAAGCTGAAATTTGACGTGAATGTTCCTCGGAGACCGTAAGGGTGCACTAAGAAGGGATTTACCGGAATCCCCACAGGATTGGAAAAACGGTTAAATTATAATCTATTGGGCGAGCGTAGCTGCGGACGTTCTCTAGTCTCTAATAAATGCTTTAAGAAGTAATTAGTTAGAAGGTTATGTTAATACCGAAAGCAATTGTAAATGAAAGCAAAATATTTGCACAGATCTGATTGCTTCACAAGGGGATAAATAGTGTCGTGAGGAAATACAGGATTCCTGAGGATGTTTTTCTTCACCATCTATCAAGTGATAATTACCAGTTTAATACGGACGTAACTTCAAAATGTCAGAGGCCAAACGCTGGATTTAAACTCGATATCCTCTGTGTAGAAGTCATTTAGCCTCTTTAATAGGCTGTCTGTATTTTATTGAAACTGTTGTAAAGTATAAAACACCTCTGCTTACCCTCCCACGGAACAAAAACTGTGCCGTTAGTTTTACACAGCTCAAAACACACCGTACTGACACTACGCAAGCGTGCTACATTTTCCGTATTTTCGTTCTGTCATGGCCGCTAGGACGAATAAAAACGCGACGATAACGCTCTGAACGTGAAACTGGAATAAAAAACATTTCTCAAAGCCATTTCAAATTAAAACTAGTCAAACTACTGGACTTTTGCACAAACATTGGTGTTTATTCTGTTTCACTTAACAAAACTGGTGGAATCCGATTAGATCGCGTGGAATTGGTGGCTTGTCATTCTGGCTAGACTGGGTTGTGCTTGATAGACTGCGAGATAAGCCTAAATCTTCTGTACCATAAAAATGTAGAGTGAAAATTTTAGGTAATTTTAAGTCGTTTTTTAAAGTGTTTACAGAAATTAGAGACGCATCTAAGTTGACACGTGTCAACGACGTAAAACCACTGAATACAGATTTACATAGAAGCGCATTTCTTAAGGATTTCGTGTGCCGATTCGAAGTGGTGACTGTCGCCAGTGTAGTTCGTAGTTGGCGCCGTTAGCGGCGCTGGCGTCGTTCTCCGTCTCTCTTGCTCTTGTAGAGATAGCTATCACAGCATGACTGCCACGCCGCCAAGCGACAATTTGGGTCACAGAAAGTTTGTCTACTGAGCGCCCATAAGAAATGCGCCTCTATGTAAATATCCGTGCTCTTTGGTAAAACGATACGAAAGTGTAATGAAAGCGTTATTCGAGAGGTTTCTATCTAATAAATGTTTTCGTTCGGTGAGAGGGAAAGCAGAAGTGTTTTGTACATTTCATCAGTTTCAGTAAAAGACAGGCAGCCTAGTAATAAATCCATGGCGCGCCGAATGATATATCGAAGTCACACAAGTTTTCGCCAAAATCTAATTTTTACCATAACTTTTTATCGGGTTGACCCAGGACCCTGATTTTTATACACCTAATAGGAATCATAGACCTCAGTACTTGGTATAAATTTCAATTTGCTAGGTCCACCCGTTCCTGAGAAAATCGGTGGTGACACACGGATAGACAGATAGACAGACGGACAAGAAAGTGATCTTATAAGGGTTCCTTTTTTACCTTGTGAGGTACGGAACCCTAAAAATTTCTTATACTTTAATATATCTGATAATGGTATCATTTACGTATGGATATTAAGATGAAGATGATAAAATATACACATATTCATATTATGATATCCCATGAGGTGTTATTAAAACCCTTTTAAAATGTAATGGTCTATTTAACCAATTAAAACTCCCATGAAGCAGTAATGAATTGTTTTCAGAATTTAATTATCGTGATAGATACAGGGTGTTTTGTTAAAGAACGGGGGCTAAAAAATGAAAGTGTAGGTCGGGGCTGACAAATTGAAGTTGTACCCCAGAGAGGGTCGAAATTTGCATATGCGACGGAATTGGGTTGAGGTACCAAGTATAAGTGAAGAGCGGTTTGATTGCACTGTTTAGGTTTTATTTATACTAGTTAGTAGTTGGTCGCTATTTGGGATAGTACGTGGCGAATGACGAAAAAGTATTAAAACGTCATTTAATGACTCGTCTGCAACGAATGGAATGAGACTTTGAGTAAATGTTTGAATGTCGTAATTTGTAGTTGATGTTTAACAATTCATCTTCTATTTTATTTATACGCTTACTAATGACATTACTTTTTATATAGACATAGTAGTTACGTGTGTATTCAAAATTATAAAAAAAAAATGTTAATTATGGCTCGCTTAATCATGTGACCGCTAAATGGCAAAACATAATGGCAAAGTGTGGGTGGGTAATAGACGTCTGCCTACCCTCTCGTGGATAAAGGCGTGGCGTTATGTTATATGTTATGTTATATTAACATGATAACTCCACTAGGCTATCGCTGCGTTTGATGATACCCAGCGACATTCGAGTGGAGATACCAACGATCTGCTACTTAACGAGACTCAGTTTTAATCCCACTGCGCACACCAGAGACTTCTGGAGTTATGTGCAGTGCATATTAAATTATCAAATCAAATCAAATCAAATTTATTTATTTGTTAAAACATGAGTAGGTATAAACATGTTAGCATGCATGGTGTTGAAAAATACAGTATTGTTCGTCATGTTTTTGCCTGTGTAGCATACAAATCTTTTACATAAAATTAAAAAAATATATCTATTACACAAAAAAGACAGTATAATGATAATATTCTGTTCAACGAATCAATTCATCAAAATAAATAGATATTATAAACAGGATGTCAGGCCAAGATAAAATATAGAATATCATAAGTTCTTCGAAGTCATAATGTAAACAATTATAATAAATGTTAATTTAAAAATAGTAAAATTAAATACAGTTAAATAATATAAAATAAAGATTACAATCTGTCATTAAAAAAATCTGTTATCCTATAATAGGCTCTTTCAATCAGTAATTTCTTAAACTCTCTCTTAAATAGTTGGTCATTCAAATCCTTTATATGATTTGGCAGTTTGTTATATACGATAGGCCTCATACAGATAACACTGTTCCGCATACGCGTTGTTCTTGATCCGTGTAAACGTTTCCTACATTCATCTCGTCTGCTGCGTATTACTGTATCTGATAGTTTTGGAAATCATCCATCCAACCAACCAAATATCAACCATCGTCTTTTTATTTCATTAGTATCCAAGGGTAAATTTATAAAGTTGTATCCAAAAAACCGAATCTCATAAAAAGTTACCTACTTTGTGTAGAGAAATTGCAGAAAATTAGAGACGGAACGGCTGTTTTTCCATTTTTCTACTGACTTACAAAGGTTCTGGTCACGGCTGGATCTATAAAGACCCGTAACTTGAATATTTATAAGAAAATGCAAGATAACTAACAAATCGCTATCCGTTCATGCCTCGTACCACGCCCGCGTCTCTTTGACGGGTACGTTTCGATTGTAAATTTCAGCGAGCGTTTGTTGTTATTGCCGTCTTGTTGACTACACGCTCGTATTGCTAAATGTACTGTCTGCTTACTACTGCTTACTAGATTTTTACTTGGTACCTTTTCTTTTGTATATAAGGTGCAATTTAAATAAAGTAAATAAGTGAACACCATGTACATTAAGAGTTGTCTGGCAGAAATTGCTTTTAGTGATAAGACTGACTATTGTGCATAATTTCTATCTCGAGTTTATTCATCCAGTGTACCAACAAAAAAATATTTATATTTATTTCCCTGTAAAGAATAGCTAAAAACATAGGAATAGAACGTCCAAGTACGCGATCTCTTTTTAGAGATCTCTCAAAGAGACTGGTCGACGCCTCGCGTGACCAGAAGGCTGGCCTGTATTTGGCGCAAAAGATCAGCATTGCCATACAACGTGGCAATGCTGCCAGCATTCTGGGCACGCTCCCAATTGACGGCGATGCGGAGGATTTCCATGACGCCCTCTAAATTTTCTTTTCCTTTCATTTTTTTAAATGTATTTTTTAGTTATTTAAGTATAGAAATTATTGTCTTATTTTATGTGTAAATAGTCATTTAGTTATGTTAGTTTTAATTTGAATGCAAATAAATGAACTTAGAGTTGGAATAGAACAGTATTAATTTATATTATTGAAATCAGAGTGGTTTTCGGCCAGTAAGAAAAGGGTCTTAGAAATAAAGCCATTAAAGGCGCTTACCGGTTAAGCTTTCGATCAATATACTAATATCTTGATTTATATAACTAAAACTACAATAAATATTTATACAACAGACAACACAAGTGACGAAAAACCAAAAAAAAAAACAAATAATATCTTGAAAGAAAAAGAAAACAAAAAGAAAAATAATACAACGTTTAAGTTTATACCCACTACTACTAAACAACTATTGAACGAGAGAGCTTCATGAATTTTATTTATTTTATCTATAGTAGTTTTATACAAAACAAACAAAATAAAACCACCATGCATATCTAGTAAAATACTCTCGATTTTATGTATGAACACTTTGACTATGCAGGTTGTTTTTGCACGTGAAAAATCCTATCTATGTGCTGTGTTCATTTGTATAGGCATGGGTCAAAAATTGGTGAAGTGAACAGAGCCGTTCATACTAATACCTAATAGGTATGGTTTTTGTCTAAATGGTGACAGATAGAGGTTTTAGTGGCTTCATTTGACCAGGAAGCATTTTTCGGGTACAAATAGAGTCAAAGTCATATTAGAAACTTCATTATCATCATCATCAGCCTTTAACACTCCACTGTTGGACTAGGCCTCTCCTTTGAAAGGAGGAATTGGCCTACTATACCACGCTGGAAAAACGGGTTGGTGTAGGATTTGTATCAAGTTTTCCTTCTCTTACAGTGCTGTTCTCTGCATAATATGCTCCCTCTGTCGGCTCTTGGGATGATATGAGGTGGTGACATTCCGTATTCTTAATCCGTCACAACACGGGCGGATTAGAAACTTAATACACCAATTTTATTCAGGGTGAGCACAAAGAAGAAGAATTATTCGATTGCTGGCCGACAAGCACAAGTAATTGTCAAAGTTAGTTATCAATAGTATTTCACAAAATCTTATAAAAGGCTTGCAAATTGAAATATATTTCACCGCAAAAATCCCTTACTTCAAAAATCTTTAACACAACGATCTCATCAGAAAACTTCTATTTCTTTCATATCTTTCCTTACAGATATCTTTTTCTTTTGAATGTATTACAGTGAAGCTGTAATTTTACGCTATAAAAATCCACGGTGCCGTACAATAGAGATAATGGCCTGAATATGATATATATGTAACGTTTTGATGTATATAATCGTAACGCACACGAGGGGATTAAACATTTATACTGGAGATGCACACGGGACACTTAAAGTTGGCGTAGTGATTTAAACGGCCGCTTCGCGTAGGGCTGTGGGATCGATCCCCACACGAGACAACACTTTGTATGATCCATAAATTGTTGTCTCGAGTCTGGATGTTCATTGTGTCCGTTAATTTTATGTTTGTAAAGTCCTCTATTACACAGGATTGAGTCTTACCGCTTGGCCACGGGGACCGGCGACGCGACCTGCGACAAGCGATTTCGATGTACATGGCGCGTTTACTGTGAGGCGACATCGGTCGCCGCGGCACGCGGCGTAGTTAAGCGCGCCATGTACATCGAAATCGCTTGTCGCAGGTCGCGTCGCCGGTCCCCGTGGCCGGGCCGTTAGTGAGGGAGTTGTCTGTTTTATAATCATCATCATCATCATCCGCCTTTAACAGTCCACTGCTGGACTAGGCCTCTCTTTTGAAAGGAGAAGTCGGCCTACTATACCACGCTGGCCAGACGGGTTGGCATATTATTGTTTTCTATACTATATAGGTAAAATCTTTCTATTGACTTACACTGATATTGTTTCGCAAATAAGGATAGGTCTACGTTCAGCAGTAGAAATAAGGACAAATAAAGGTAGGTGTATGTTTAGTATGTGAAAAGCTCATGATAACTTTTATTTCAATGTCTATAACAATCCTTTTTTTTTCTTAAAGGTATGTATGTTCGCTGGTGCTTTACTTTAATGGCTGGCAGCTATATTATTGTCCCATAACAGTAAAAAATAAAACATTACGTTAACTTGTACCATCATGATTGCAAGTTGCTTCCGAGTTTGGCAACGATTTGTCTTCAACAAAACATCTCTAGTTTGTCGCTCGTATACAACTCGCACGTCGCGCTTACATGACTGCGTGGGAATTACGCCATCATTCCGTTTGCATGGTGGGCTCACCACAAAAGGAAGGCGAAACAAAAAACCCGACTCGTACCAAATGAGGAGTTATTGTCTATTGCTCGTTATTTCGAATATGAAATACCGTAGCGCTACGAGATGCTACGCTGTAGCAGTGCTACGATGAAGGTGAATCAATAAACTATTAGCGACATGACGATCGCTGGTAAATTGGTTTGATATGCAAACAATCCAGAGGACTAAAGTATAAAAGGGAATGGTTTCTATTTTTCAACAACCATTAGTGTTTCATTAATAGCTTGGATAGCGAAGTTTATACTTAGAACAGTCTGGTCTCGACTATCACTACATAGTATAAAACAAAGTCTGTCTTCTGTCTGTGTGTCCCTATGTACCTATGCTTAAATTTTAAAAACTACGCAATGGTTTTTAATGCGGTTTTTTTGAATAGATATAATGATTCAAGAGGAAGGTTTATATGTATAATTGCAGGCGAAGCTGCTGGCGACGTCTGGTCTTATTAATAAACGCGAATTGTTATCAGTATCACATTTCCAAAGACAAAATCTTGAAAAGACTTGAAAGTGTTATCTGTGATATCACTTCAGACCATGAATGGACCAGAATTGTATTAGTTGAAAAAACAATCATCACGCTCACCACATAAAAATTTGTTCTGGGTAGGGATCAAACAGAGCAATGGATTAAGATGAAAATCGTACCCGAAAATGAATAAAATCGAAAATACAAAACGACTCAAACCCAGTCCATCTTTACAACTCTGCCCTACCCTCTTCATCTTCATCCTTGTTAAAGAAACTCAACAAAAAACAACAAACAACACAATCCAATTAAAATACTTTTATTTGAAGCATTCTATCTCAGGTTTAACTGGAGCTGTTGTGAATCCGGCATAATATTGCAAATCGGTTTTGAACGACTCGCTGTGATATTAAAGTAATATTTCTGTTACGTATGCCGTTTTCGTAACGGCGTTTTATATTGGATTACCTTTTCAGTAGTATGTTTATATCATATACAGCGATATGTAATACATTTTATTTATGTTTTTGTAATTAAAAGTGAAATTTGTTAGTTCCTATTTCATCATCATTAGTCTTACATATACACATACACTGTCACTTTGCTGAAACTCTTCTCACTATGAGAAGGCTAATGCCACAAAGAAAACTACAGGTTCAGGTAGATTTCACCATGTCTATCAAGAACATTATGGAGAACTCTGAATCATGCTAGTTTCCTTGTCTTGACATGTCTTTCGAAAACATTGTGCAGAACTGTCAGACAAGGAGATGTTGTCCTTCATCGTTTAGTAAGTTATAGTGAACAATTTAATATACATTTATTATACAGTTTGTAGCTGCATGCATTTCCCATGCCCATATCTTTATGTGGGTGTAATATTACACCTCTGCCTACCCCTTCGGGGTTACAGGCGTGAGTCTATAAAAATATATATATCTTTACGTAATATTCAAAGTGGACGACGACTTTTAAAATTACTATCGACTACTAGCTCTTTGAAAACTATACGCGGTTAAACAAAAATATATTATTTTAACAACGACTGTCTACCAAAACAAACATAAATTTACATTATACTCTATTTTCAATACATATAAAAATATTTTCGATCTTCATAAAGAATTTATCCACCCTCTCGGCGGTCGTTTATAAAATACACACAATATAAGGAACCCTAAATCAGTCGAAACAATTACATATTCCGGTCAGCGCGATGCAAAAACATCACGCGCGCATCCAAATCTCTTTGGTTTACTCCGCCTTGAATTTGGAATATAACTCGGTATTGCTTTTGACGGCTATTATAATGTTTGGAGAAAGTATTTTGGATCGCTTAAGGCTGTGACGAATATGAAATATTTTTTAAATATATGGCAGCTATAAGAAATTAAAAAGTAAATGAACCAGCACACCGTTATCTATACAGATAAATAAAATTGGAGTGTATGTTTGTAATATTAAAATAACCGCTTTTTACTAAATGCATATATGTAGATGTTTGTTTGTTTTTCGTGTGAGTGTGTGGCCAACTCTGGTGTCGGAGTTTTCAGACCGCCCGAAGGCCTCCGACATGGCCTAACGATCTTTATCCTTAGACAAGAACCGGGACCGACAGCTTTACGTGCCCTCCGAAGCACGGTAGCGCTCTGATGTAAATGCCACACGCGGTCACCCATCCAAGTGGTGACCTGTGCAAGCGTTGCTTAACTTTGCCGATCTGTTACGAACGGCAAGCCGAGTCTCGCTATGAGCGCTACTGTATACTGTAATGTAGATGTATACGCGGTACATATACCGAAATGACATTTTTTACAATTTTTGTCTGCTTATCTGTCTGTTTGTTTGTTCCTGCTAATCTCTGGAACGGCTGGACCGATTTTGATGGGACTTTTACTGGCGGATAGCTGAAGAACCAAGGAGTAACTAAGGCTATAAATGAACCAAGTATGCGAAGTAAATCCCTCAGGACGCGGGTTAAACCGCGATTAACAGCTAGTCTCCACATAAAAATAAACAAATAAATACAATTTTAGTAGCTATTTATAATATCGAATGCGATAGTACTCTTGTGATTCTTCGGGCATTGCAAGTAATACTTCCATAGGCGGTAGTTATTACTTACCATCAGTCTACCTATTAAAAAAAACTGATTTATATATCTGTGACGGAATTCGCTGGCAGATAGCAGTTGCAAGAAGATCTATTAATATTAAAAAACCTCTCAAGATTTCAATTTATGATCAATTCGAATGTCAAAATATTCAATGGAAACTTTTATAAAAGAAATACTTATATAGCCAAAATTTAAACCCCAAACGGCGACTTAAAGACATTACGTTATAAAATCGCAAACCGTTGAATCTTCTAACAAAATATAACAATGTAATTTGTTATAATTCGTTCCGCTAGTGGACACCGGGTATGTGGAACCAGAGGGTCGGTCGCACAGAATCAAGTTATGAACGAGTTATACTGGGGATTAAATTTGTGTAGTAAGTGACTATGTCATAACTGGACACACTTTAGTATTCAATTGTGTTTAGATAGATGGTTGCTAATTTGTAACTCATTGACTTTCAGCCAGTTCCATTCATTCCTCTGCTGGACGTTAGTCTTTTCTTTGGCGCAAGACCTCTTTCTCCTCTCCTCCTCGCTCTCCCATTTTCGCCATCCAACTTTTACCAGCCACCTTCCTTTCCCTACCTGAAACCTGCCTAATCACTTGACATGCCTCCTCAGATAAATTGTCGCATAAATTGAAAACAAATATTTAGGCTCAGTTTGACCACCTCAGTATAAGAATAATCTTCCAGAAAAATGTGAACCCAGGTTGTATGATTTTATCCAAATTATTTAACCAGAACTTATCAGACAGTGCTGTAACTGGCCATATTTATAATATCCATCTTTACTGATATGTACCCATATTTCACGTATGCTGTGTCAAAAGCACAGCATTTATTTCAACGGTAGTCTGTCACGTCACTCACAATCAGACATTGAATGCAACTGTACCGTGACAGCCGATTACCGCTTCTGTTATTGACTGTACCGTCCGTCTACATATGTGTGTGTCTGTGTAAGTGATTTAGTATGCATGTTGTAAATAGTGTATTGGAAATTTGATAATCAAATTCGTGTATTGATGGGTGTGTCGTTATTTTCTAATAGGATTTTGGGAATGATTTGATCATCGGGAGGGATTTATTAAAATGATGACACAGGCAAATATTTGTTTTGAAAACTTAAAAAGAAGAAAATTTGGATGATTATGGTTTTGCGTCATTACTATCATATTTTAGGAAGTCGTCTGATCCAGAGTCCAGATCATTAACAAGTTCTCATAAGATGACATAATTAGAGTAGTTTAATTTATTTATTATTATATATTAAACAAATTGTATTACTTGTATTAAGGACCATTAGCAATTAAGTGCTAGACTTTGTAAACAAGCTTTATAACGTGAAACAAAAGTAAATACATACCTTTCCTGTACTATCTCTCGACAAAAATATTACATTCTAGAAATTTACTTTAATAGAAGTTCAACATCGAGTTTTCTTTATTATTTTCGGGTATTATCATTGTAAACTTCTTCTAAAACCTATTTTTATAATATCCCCATGTTTTATGTACTTTTCAACATGTAACTAGTAGTTTTCGTCACAATTTCTTGAAGTGTGAAAGTATTTCTAAGTAGCCGAACTTGCAGCTCCATTTTACACAAAACTAGCTGAAAGTATCTTTAAGTCTTCCTTTGTTTTGCTTCTTCTTGTTTTCAAGTAATTACACACCTGAGAACAATGACAGTTGTCTGCTCTGGTGAAACGAGAAAACTGATATTTTTTTTAATTTCTTCCTAGTTCTTTATGTTGTGTTCATATGAAGTGTTGAATGGCCGTGCTTTCAACAGCTGCTGCACTATGTTGTTACAGAACTGTAAAACCAAGTTTTAAAAGCACATATTAAATTCAAATTCAAATTCTTTATTTGTCGAACATAGGTAGGTAAATAAATTTTAGATTCTCTATGTCCTGCCGTTTATGACGTACAAATTCGAATATTTTATAAAGATGAAATACACATATATTCAGATTTTAATTAATTAAGTAGACATTAGCTCAAAAAATGTCAATAAATAAATAATAAAAATCAATTTTATAGGCTTCAAATACAATATTTCTTACGGTTTACATAGGTGTAATGCGTAGGCAGTGTGGCAAAGCTAATAACTAATCTATCATAAATCTGGTTAGGCCAGTAAGCAGTTCTTGGACTTCAAGGCGAGAAGTATTGAATCATCATCAGCTCTTAACAGTCCACTGCTAGACTAGGCCTCTCCTTTGAAAGGAGGAATTGGCCTGCTATACCACGCTGGCCAAACGGGTTGGTATAGGGTTTGTATTAAGTTTTCCTTCTCTTACAGTGCTGTTCTCTGCACAATATGCTCCCCCTGTCGGCTCTTACGACACCCATGGGATGATATGGGGTAGCGACATTCCGTATTCTTAATCCGTCACCACACGGACGTATTAAATGCAATCGGTATAATACTAGGACAATGATGATGACTCTATCTTACCTGTTTCTAATACCTTTAAATGCCAGAATCTTACGACACCCAGACATTTATCAAGTAAATAGCTTATATCGAAATACATGAATTAATAGTGGTAGATTTCCGATAAGCTTCGGATGTAATTACTGACGGAAATTAACTGTATCTGTCTCAGGATTACTTCGCTAAATAAAGCTTGAATGTGATTATGTGTCGTAATTAAAGGACTGTTTTGGATTGTCGTATTAGTTGCTGGTGATCAGAATTATTATGCTTTCAATATGCTAAAGATGTAATTATTCATGTACATACATATATGCATACACATACTCACGCCATATTCCCGTCGGGGTAGGCAGAGACAACGAAACGCCACTTGCTTCTCTCCTTACAAACCTCACATTACTATTCTCATACATGCTCGCCGTTCTAGGTGCTTCGGACCTTTCTAGTTTTCAGAACGTCACCAATTTGTTCGACGATTGTCCTACAAGGTCGATTATTCATGTGGTGACGGATTAAGAATACATAGTGGCACTACTCCCTTCATTCCATCAGTGTGATTCTGTAAGACTTAGACTTGATTGGCATTCTAAAACTCGATTTATAATTCGAATCTACACTAGCGCTACTTCTGCGAGCGTGTTTGCAAGTTGAACTAAATTGACCTCGAGATTTTGACAGATAAAGTATGAGATGACGTAAAAAGTGGCATTCTATAAGGTAATTCCCCCGTCAGTTCGACGCTCACTTCGCACTCAAAATCAAGGTCATTTTGAACCTTATGCGAAGTGAGAGCGAATAGCGACGTGAAATGCGAGTTGTTGTTTTAATTCTACAGAATCGACGTGCTTATCTGCCACAGTAGTCTTGACCAACGATCATGTCGCGATCGCGGGCAACGGTTGGAAACGGGAGGCCTATTTCCAGGCTCTAGGTGTGGATGTCTATTATTGATAAGTTTTTAAAATTTAACCGTTTCTACCCGTTCCCAAGGGAATTTTGGGAAATCCCTACTCAGTGCACCTCTAGGGTCCCAAAGGAACATACATGCCAAGTTTTAGCTTCTTGCTTCAAGATAGACTCACGCCTGTATCCCCTAAGTGGTAGGCAGAGGCGTAATAGGTATTACACCCACATTTCGCCATGAATTTTTAGGGTCTACGTAATAGGGCCCGAGCCTATTGCCGTTACCGGGCACATCACCAGACTCCAGGCTGCTACTGAGTATTCGGAAAACCCAGTAACACTTTTGCCCAACCCGGGAATCGAACCCGGGACCTCCGATCAGCAGTCGCATACGCTATCCATTGGACTACGGAGGCAGTCAATCATTTTATATACGTGAATATTATTTAGTGGTGATTAAAGCGCGCGCCTTAGAAAAGTTTTCTATGCGTCACTAATACTTTATGAATGTAATCAATCTGTAATAAAAAATAAATGTGTGATACGTCTTAAATACTTTGGAATGTCCTTTCTCACACGGGATTCACGTTTCCTTGTTTTCGTAATTAAATCTGAGCCAAACTGATAAAATCGATGAATGTGCCACCATTAATTGCCAGGAGATTAAGGGATTTAGTCCACTTCTGGAGCAGCACTATAGCGGGAGCAAAGCGATATTGTGTCGTAATCGTCTGAAATAACAATATTAGTTTCTTCTTCTGTTTGATGAAACCTGAAAGAGATGGCAACAAATATTCTAGATTTTATAGAGCTGGGATGTTATCATTATGATCATCTTTTTTATAAACTGTGCCACTGCTGGCACAGGCCTCTTCTCACTATGAGAAAGATTAGGTTACGTTTGGTTAGGAAAATGGAAGAACCGTTAGACCATACCATGGATGTCCCAGTGTAGATTGGCTGATTTCACACGTCTTTCGAGAACGGGAGAACAGGAGAACTCTCAGATATGCAGGTCACCTCACAATGTTTGCATTCACCATTTTGGCAGCGATAATGAACTATTTTTTACACACTTTACGCGAATATTCCTACGGGCAGTTTCTTGGTATGCCTGCGGCTGGGCTATTACAGTTTTGTAAAAAAAAATATCTCAAGAAATTGCGAGCTATTTGGCACGCAATCAAACAAGGCATAAAATTAACCATATATCAGACTAGCTGTTTCCCGCAGTTACACCGCGGTTTCACCCGCGTCCTGAGGGAACTTCTTCGCGTACCCGGTTAATTTATAGCTTAAGTCACTCCTTAGTACATCAGTTATCCGCCAGTGAAAGTCCCGTCAAAATCGCTCCAGCCGTTCCAGAGATTAGCGAGAACAAACAGACAGACAGACAAAAATTGTAAAAAATGTAATTTCGGTATATGTACCGTGTATACATCCATATGCATTTAGTAAAAATCGGTTATTTTAATATTACATATAGACACTCCAATCTTATTTATGAGCATAAACATACATCCAGAGTCAGTCAAAGACAGAGCTCTTCATTCAAACACATGTACTGAGTTCTAGTCGAACAACCAAGAGAAAAAGGACAGTCAATATAAAACGTAGCATCACTGTTCCTACTCTACGAACTTAAATCTGAACATCTACCATTGACACTGCATTAAAGGATTTACTTAAAGCTTCTGTGATCAGTTTTTGCAGCTGAGATTTAACTCGAGGAGGCTTTGTACATACGATTAATGGTATTGGATTTGAACGGATTCGTAGCTGTGGCTCGCGACGCTTCTACAGAGAATTGTGCTCGAGGGTTTTCTAGAAATAAAAAGAAGTACCGGTTGTTGTTGCATGGGTTCAAACGATTGTGTAGTTTATTATTAGGTTTCTTTTTGTAAATTTGTTATAATTAATAGTAGTCTTTTGAATGGATGCATTTATTTATTGATTGAAATACAGTCAGATATTATCCTACTACTTTAGTTTGTCAACAGGTTAGTTTGCGAAGATGGACGTTTATTACTCTTTCACTCAAATCAATCTGATTTTTATACAAATTCGCAACAATATACCATTTTTGTAATGTTAGGTACTAAATAAAAAATGTATACCTATTGCAGCTTTGTTTTTAGATAATATTAAATTGTGCTGGTGCTGAATACATGATCTAAAACATATTTGCAATCTTCAATATTTCTTTCAATAAAAGTCATACATTATCTTCAAACAGATATCAGAAAAATACGCACGTAGCACGTGAAAATTGCGAGCACTTATCACACAGTCAACGAGAAATTCTTTACCAAAAAAACAATATTCCTAAACAACATTTTAAGAATGAATGAATCCAACGTGATTTGCGTTCAAAACAGGGAAACTCTGTGTTATATAAAATTAAATATGAGTATATCATGGAGTAACCGTTTGTGACAAATCCACTGAGTGCGTGTTGCCGACTCGCGCTTTTACTTTGATTGACGCACAGGAGCGCATGAAGATTCGTTTTGTATTCTTGTCGTCTAGAGATTTTAATGGAGTTCGCAGATACTCGCCGGTGCGGAAAGTGTATTAGAAAATGTTGTGCTTTAATATACTATAAAACGGCATTTTTTGCAATTAAATTTCAAAAATTTAATTTCTTTACAGCCGCAGCTATAGATTATTAGTTCATGAAAAGCCATGTGTGGCAGTTCAAAAATGTAACATTTGAAGAAAATATGGTGCATAGGGTTCCCACCAAGAACTTAGGGTCCCAAGCCAACCTCACCTGCAAGTGGTGCACCTGCCGATCAACGGACGAGGCTCTGGCAAACAAAATGTCCCAATAAGCGGCAATAGGCTCGCCACCTATTACGTGGGATCAAAACACTGGTGAAAAGTGGGCGTTTAATATGCCTCTGCCTACCCCTTCGGGGAAACAGGCGTGAGTCTATGTATGAAGAAAATAATATAGGTACTATTACTATGATTTTCATCACAAATGTCACGTTTGAAAATTATGTACTATCGTAGATGTGACGAAATTGAATAGCCTATTAATCAATTTTACAGCTCTGCAGTAATTTAGTTTGTGGAAAAAGCATTTTTCGGAAGATACTTTCATAATTCTTCAAAAATCATCAACGCTCTTGCGCTATCTATCTCGGTAGGTAGCGCTTTGGCCTCTTAGAACCACTAATAGTAGTCCTGATCTAAGCAATATATCCCGAATCCCTTTATAGCCTTAACAGATATGGATATTACCTTTTCCAACAGATATGGCACTTTAATATATCTTTCTTTCTTCTTCGCAGGACCGTGGCGGTTGGTCGCAGTGGAGCGAGTGGTCACTATGTTCCCGAACGTGCGACGGAGGCGTCTCCCGACAGCTGCGGACTTGCTCCTCGCCCGCGGGCTGTAGGGGAGAGCCTGTTAGATACAAGATCTGTAATATGCAGGTGAGTTAGTATGTGGTCAATATGTTTCCGAACGTGCGACGGAGGCGTCTCCCGACAGCTGCGGACTTGTTCCTCGCCCGCGAGATGCAGGGGAGAGCCCATTAGATAGCAGGTTAGTCACTTTGTTGCATGCATTGGTTGGTCTTAGTGGAGCGAGTGGTCACTATGTTTCCGAACGTGCGACGGAGGTGTCTCCCGACAATTAAGGACTTGCTCCTCGCCCGCGGGCTGCAGGGGCGAGCCTGTTACGTACAAGATTTGTAATATGCAGGCTAGTTACTTTGAAGCTTGAGGTAACAGAAACTAGCAGCAAGAATGGGCCGGCTCGACCAAGGAAAGACTCTAATAGAATATTGTCGTAAAGTAAGTGTCTGATTCTGTATTTTCATTCGATGAGTAAGCATGGCAGTGGCTCCCTTATACCAGTCCTCCCGCTATTTTTTAACCTAACCCAAAGGCTAGCAACGGACTTGTGGCTCCTGTGGTATTGCGAGTGCCCATGATCTGGTATGCTCGTTTCGTCGCCTCACCGTGTAAAACTGCGTTGAGGAATGTAAGATATAATAATACTTATGCAGCTAACACAATATTCTCAGAGTATCGATATACAGTTATGAATTATGTTTATTTTATCAAACCAATAGGGCTACTGGCACTTAAAAAGATTATTACCCGCTTGTACACTGTTGGGCATAATACTTGACCCACCGAAGAAAAATGTAAGGCTCAAACAATGACTTCCATGTTCTAAGTAGGTAAAACAGTTCAATATCTTTGAAAGATAGCCCCCGCACATGGCTTTTTTATTTTTTTTTATAAAAGACAACTCCCGCATTAGGAAAGTCCTGTGTCGCGGGGGGCTTTACAAACATACAACTAACGAGGACAATTAACACCCAGACTCGAAACAACAATTTATGGATCACACAAAGTGTTGTCTCGTGTGGGAATCGAACCCACAACACTCGGTGCAGTATCAAGCGATGAGGCGGCCGCATAAACCACTACGCCAACCATGCAGTCAAATTTTATTTCCTATGTCACCAGAATGAATTGTCTTGTAAATAGATGGCCGATTTTTTGCTACGCCGTCTATTTCCATACGCGGCAAACGTTTTTTCTGAGATCTGTAAATAGTTCAACCGAATCGGGATACAATTTGCCAATAGTTTAACTTTGTGTTAATTATCGCTCGCTTAATAATGTGCCCGGTAGATGGCAATAGGCTCGCCCCCTATTACATTGGGACCGAAACATAACTGGCGCAAACGTGGGTGTGTAATACACCTCTGCCTAACACTACGGGGATAAAAGGCGTAAAGTTATGTTATGTTGTTTAACTTAGTGCAAACAACATTTTATGTAAATATTTTTTACAACTCAACTTTGTATCACGTACAAATGGCATTAAATTACAGTCAAAACAACCTCTTATCTCCTACAAGCATGCTCGTCGTTTCACAAAACTTTCGCTCCATAAAATCAGTTTTTATTATCTAAATTTTACATGCCAACAGACGTATAAACAACATAACTAGATGTCGTTATTTGCAATCAAACTGTCGCACTCTGCACGATAATTGCTCGCTCGTACACTGCCGGTCACAATAAATGACCCGTTAACTAAATGGAACTGTTTAGCTCGCCGTTATGTTCATATGTGGCGTACTTTAATGATTTGCTCGGTGGAACTGGGTTATTTTTGTACCGTTAAGTGTATTATTTTTAAAGCAATTTAGTTTTTATGCAGTTGCCAGTGAATTTTATATCAGTTTCCGAGCCGTTTAAATGGGTATAAATTAGGTTAAATGGTGGCAGCTTAGTCTGTAGCGAAATTATTTTAGTTTAGTTTAATTTTGGTATAGTTTAACGTGGCCGGTTGATTATAGACTGGCTCTTAGTCTTGTGTGACTTATAGGATAAATTAAATTGAGAAAATTATACAATTGTTTTAGTATTTCAGAAGTTTGAGTTAGTATTTGGGTCCTCTATTGAGATTCTTTGGAAAATATGGTATTACTATTCTTTTTTTTTATAGGGTAGGCAGAGGTGTAATATTACACCCACATTTCGCTATGAATATTTAGTTCCTACGTAATAGGGGACGAGCCTATTGCCGTACCGGGCACATTACCAGACTCAGTGCTGCTACTGAGAATTTCCTAACGAAAAAACCCAATAACACTTTGCTCGACCCGGGAATCGAACCCAAGACCAAACTTGCCAAACTTTCACGTTTTATACACATGCTTTTATTTATGAACATACATACATACGTAGACTCACGCCTGTTTCCCGGAGGGGTAGGCAGAGACTACAGAACGCCATTTGCAACGATCCTGACATATCTCTCTTGCTTCATTCACTCCCATCAGATTCCTCATGCATGCTCTTCTGTTCAGGGTACTTCTAACCTGTCCTGTTTTTAGGATGTCTCCAATCTGGTCAGAGAACGTCCGCCTAGGTCTTCCCCTTCGTCCTGTCCCTTCCACGCTTGCCTTATATATCTGCTTGGTTAGTCTTTCATCATCCGTCCTCTCCACGTGCCCAAACCATCTTAGCATACCTTTCTCGATGCTTGTCACTACATCTTCTTTTACCCCACAACACTCTCTTATCACACAATTCGTTACTCTGTCAGTCAAAGAAACACCACACATACTTCGCAGTGCTGTCATTTCTACAGCATTTATTCTACTACTTATTTATGAAATGGGTCTTTATAATATTATTTGTAATTTGATTCTGCCTAAACATTTTCTTTCTCTTTCCTTCTTTCAAGTCTGCTCCTCTTAAATCCTCTGTAATCTCTTAATTTTTACAATCAACAAAGTACAATGATATCCTAGAAGCAAAGCTATTTATTACAGGGTTATTTTTATCACTAAGTAGAACATATACCTACTTATTTACCATTTACTAAAAACATTACGTTGTGACACTTTATAATAAACGACTGACCTTAACCGAATTGCTTCACAACCTAGAGCCCGATGTAAATTGAGCAAAAAAAAAACAAAACAATTGTGCGCTCCTGTAATTGTCCCCAAGTGTACAATATAGCGTGCCAACTGACAGGACAGTCTCGCAGTTTATTAAATAAATGTTGTAAGTGTACGGTGGCGTAAAACGTGAGTTTTATCTGTTCAAAGTATTAGAGGAATAATAAAATTAATACTCTCGTGGACAACTTAAAGAATAAAAATTTATTGTAGAACTGTAGTGGTATTGGCATGTTTACACTTCAGGACAGAAACACACACTTGAAATTTTAAAAATATCGTCGGTGTATCGCTTCTTAAGTTTGATACCAATGCTGCTTAATCTATATATTTTATATTCTTCTTCTTAGTCGCGGTCTCCAATCTGGTCAGGAAACGTTCATCTACAGGTATACTTCTTTCTCCAGAAAAAATAAAATAACATTTTGAAAACGAAATAAATAGGTACCCTTCGATATCGGATCGTGACGTATTCAGAATAAGGTATGTCACCAACCCATATCATCCCATGGGTTTTTTTTTTATAGTAATAGGCGGCAAACTAGCAGACGGATCGCCTGATGGTAAGCAATTATCGCCGCCCATGGACACAAGCAACACAACAGGAGTCACAAGTGCGTTGCCGCCCCTTGGGGTTGGGAAAAGGGATAGGATAAGGAGTGGGATGAGGGAGAAGGAAAGGGGATAGGGCCTCCGGCGCTCTCACTCACCGAACGAAACGCAACAGTTTAGTTACTGTTACTTTACGTCGATTTTCTGTGAGAGGGTAGCCGGTCGAGCCGGCCCATACATGCTGAAATCAGCAAGGCTCTACTACCTGTAAAATGGGTGTTGCAAGAGTCGACAGAGCGACTTATTCAGAAAACAGCACTGCAGGAAATCTTAAAAGAAACCCTATACTAACCCGCTTGGCCAGCGTGGTATAGTAGGCCAATTCTTCCTTCCAAAGGAGAGGCATAGTCCAGCAGTGGACTGTTAAGGACTGATGATGATAATCCAAAAAAAAAAACTACCTTGAAGCGAAAATTTTAAAACAATATAAATCAGTCCATCTATCAATTCCTTTTCCCTTTCAAACACCTAGCACATACGATAGTAATAGTTTAACACAAATACCAAGTACTATCTCAAGTTACACTCTTTAGTGAAACAAACCAAATTGGAAACAATACGCAACTTACGTCATAATGTTAACATATTCGTTCAATATTCCTTGAACTTCAAGTCTGATATGAAAACTTAGCTTTCAGCTGCTAGTGATTAATTGTTGTCGATTTTAGTTGTAAAGTAACCTGTTACGCCATTTTGTTGGTTGTCGGGTTCTGTTTATCGAGAAAGAAATATTTATAAGATTACTACAATCTAAGGCAGCGATAGCCTAGTGGAGATACCAACAGACTGCCATGCAGAAGGTATCGGGTTCGAATCCACGGCGCGCACCAATGACTTTTCGGAGTTATGTGCGTATTGAATTGTTAATTATTGCTTGACTCGTGCCTCGGAGGGCACGTTAAGCCATCGGTCCCGGTTGTCATGAAGATCTTTGACAATCGTTACAAAGCGTCAGTACCTTCTAATAAACTGACACTAGTCTAAATCATGGAATATCGCTATCCCTTCGGGTTGCGCAGGTCAGACAGGCAGTCGCTTCGTGGAAAAGCTAATATTCAGCTAAATCCGGTTAGACTAGTAAACGGACCCCAGATTGAAACTGGGATAACGCTAAGAGGATGATGATAATGACTAGAATCTGTCCAAGCCAAGAGGTATAGCCATTCCTTTGTATTACTTCGGTCAAACGCTTCAGACTTCGGGAGTCGCTCTGAAGAAAAGGTGATATTCTATCATATCTGGTTGGACTGGTTACCGGACCCTGGGCTTTAAGACGTAAGTCTTGTATGCAACTTGGATAACGCTAGGATGATTGATTTGTTCATGGCTACGTCAGCATAGTTGTTGGCTATTGCTTTAAAATGCAAGCAGCGATAGCCGAGTGGAGTGACCGACGGACTGCTACGCAGAGGGTCTCGGGTTCGAATCCACGGCACGCACCAATGACTTTTCGAAGTGAAGTGCGTATTAAATTGGTAATTATCGCTTGCTTATTGGTGAAGGAAAACATCCTGAGGAAACCTGCATGTCTGAGAGTTCCTCATAATGTTCTAGAAAGACATGTGAAGTCTGCCAACCCGCACTTGGCCAGCGTGGTGGACTATGGCCTTACCTTTCTTATAGTGAGATGAGGCCCGTGCCCAGCAGTAGGACAGTATAAAAGGCTGGTGATGCTTTAAAAGCTTATAGAAGGAGTTGATTTCTCCCTTTATGCTTTCGGAGATACTCTTGAGCTGCCAGCACCCACAATCACATAAACAAAGGATATTAGCTAATAAAATATGAGTGCTTCTGATGACGGATATAGAATACAATACTGTCACAACAAGGTCACAACCCTTTTTCCTTCGGTGAGTGTCGTAAAAATGTTTCCAAAGCAAATTAAGTCTTTGTTATCATTTAAAGAGATGGAAATCTTGTGATTAAATCTTTCTATTGAATCACAGTGCTGCTATAAAGATAATAAGGAGAGGCTAAATCCATGAGCAGCATTTAAATAGCTGTGAACCCAAACCATTCATTCCGTTATCATCAAGTCTCTCCTATTTAGTCATGCATATTAATTTTAATTTTTAAATTTTAGTTTTTAATTTTTAATTTAATTTTTAATCTATAAATTTTATTTTGATATTTAATTTTATTTGAATTTTATTTAAATACATTTGTGCCGTGTGGTTGACGGCATAGAATACAAGTGTCACCACCCCCTATCTTCCCGTGGGTGTCGTAAAAGGCGACTAAGGGATAACACGATGCAAATACCATCTTTGCGTAGAGACGGCAAACTCGAAATCAAACCCTATACGACTGCCTCGTTGGTCTCGCGGCATAAATGTGCGCGTGGAATCGGGAGGTCCCGGGTTCAATTCCTGGGTCGGGCAGTGTTATTGGGTTTTTCTGTCACGAAATTCTCAGTAGCAGCACGGAGTCTGGAAATGTGCCCGGTACGGCAATAGGCTCGCCCCTTATTACGTGGGACTAAAGTATATCTGGCGAAAAGTGGGTGTAGAAATACACCTCTGCCTACCCCTTCGGGGATAAAAGGCTTGACGTTATGTATGTATGTTAAATACATTTGAAACTGCATGTTTTTCATATTATTAACTAAATTGTCTTTTTCATACTACAAATCTGTTATTATTGTAATCACAAACACAATTGTATTGTTAAAGGAAGAGCTGTATCCCCTAACACAAGCAAAATGCGATGAATGCGAAGTAATGTAAAACGTGTATTTGGATAAATCAATATTGTTTTTTTTTATATTTCTCCACACTGAACCCTTAGTTGAAAACTGAGCATTCAGTTTACTCCATGATTAATAGTTGTCGACTTTAACTCAACGATAATACACTATTCTGTTGTGCCTTGTTACGTTCTGTCACGAAATCAAATTCATTAACGAAGCTCGTCTAGTATTGAGATTGGATTCCATTGTCTGGGGGAACAGGCTAATATTAGTGAATTGCTGGTCAAGTTGGTAAATAGATCTTGATGTTTCGAGTCGAATTATTTACGATACGACATCACGACAAGACACCATGTTGCAATGTAGTGTTATGCGACGTCAGCATGTATAATGATAAAGTTGATTTTATTTATACACACTTTTGTTCACGTGCTTATTTTTTTTATTGACTCACGCCTGTTTCCCCGAAGGGGTAGGCAGAGGTGTAATATTACACCCACATTTCACCAGGAATTTTTAGATCCCACGTAATAGGGGGCGAGCCTATTGCCGTACCGGGTACATTACCAGACTCCATGCTGCTACTGAGAATTTCCTAACGGAAAAACCCAATAACACTTTGCCCGACCCGGAAATCGAACCCGAGACCTCTCAATCCCACGCTCACATTTATGTCGCGAGACCAACGAGGCAGTTCACGTGCTTGTGTATTTATATTATACCCTTGTGGAACAGAGAGGTCTAATAAAGCTCCAACTTGAAAGAGGATCGTCTGACCATACAAAGTGATCGTGACTGGCGAACCGTGGTCCATCGGTTGTTTGTCAAAAACTACAGACTACGTGTGAAACTTCTAATAGCGTGATTCAAGATTTTACATGCTTACGAGTTTGTATTATTCCGTCACTGTCCATTAGATGTCGCTTGGATATCTTCCCCGTTGTTGCCGATAGGTGGCACCAGTAGCATGTAGCTAAACACTCTTCAATTTATAATAATTTTCTTCCTAAAGAACTACGCTGAACAGTGCAGCCTGCGCCTGTATGTATACAGGATAATTGTATAATTATCCTTATCTTATCATTCGCGATGACGTCACGCTAAATTCTCCTTTTGAAGGAAAAGTGTAGTTTTATTCATACATTTCAGATAATACTTACCAAAACACAGATTTATTTGTTATCTTTAGACAACAAAAAATAGAGCACAAACATCTACTCCTATATAAACATATCTTAGAACTAACATAGTTTTATCTACAAATAACTTCACCGTTCGAGTTCTTGCTGAAGTGTAACAGCCTCCAACTCAATCCTAACTCTCAAGTTGTTGAAACTTGTATTATTGTGAATCACATTTATAGTAACAGAGAATGATTTTCCACGTCTTTTGTCAGGAATCTTTTATTGTTGAGTTCTGAGAAGTACCGTATTGATTTGATCATTGAAGAAACAGAATGAGGAGGGCAAAAGAAGCTATGGAAAAGAGGTGGGAAAGCTTTATGTTCTTTTTTTATTTCTTTTTTTTTTAAAGACTCACCTGTACCTGTACCCCCGAAGGGGTAGGCAGAGCTGTAATATTACTCTCACGATTCGCCATATTATGAATTTGTAGGTCCCACGTAATAGCGGGCGAGCCTATTGCCGCTACCGGGCACTTTCCATGCTGCTACAGAGAATTCAAAAACCCAGTAATACGTTTGCTCGACCCGGGAATCGCACCCGGGACCTCCTGATCAGCAGACCCGCTACTACGCTATCCACTGGATCACGGAGGCAGCCTTAAGGTTCATTTCTAAAGGTTGGCAATACGAGTGTGATGCCTGGTAATATCAATAACGTCACAGGGCTATGGCTATTTGCTGACTATCAGACTATATAAACTTATCATCGTTGTATGAAAGATAATATCAATGTTGAGGTTTTAAAGATTTATTATTTTTTCATGTGTTTTGATAAGTTGACCCATCTCGATTTATCACTGAAACTAAGTAGTAGAATGCAGGTCTTATACAGTTGAAACTACTGACACGGAGAAGAAGAAGTAGTAGAAGATTAGATATGGTTATCCATTTCTAATTTTATCAAAAAGAACAAGATTCTAATATTTTAACTTTAGTTTAGCTGTACATAATCATATCACCAGCAGTATTTTAATTCGACTATAAAATTGAAATATTTGAATAAAGAATACTATAAAATTATTTTACAATCATATACGAGTAATCTGTTGAAATTAAGGGTGCTTGTACACGGTGCATGTAAAGGTGCAAGTCACACGCGTGAGTAATATGTGCAAGCTTCTTGTTCAAGTTACTCGCTTGTACTTGTACATGGTGCAAATAACTGGAGCAAGTAAAGACACGGGCTACTTGCGCAAGCTGTATGTACAAGTTATTTGTTCGTGGTCAAGCTAGGTACATGTGCGTGCTATTCGCGCGGTACCTTGAATCGCGTCTCGACGAACGAAAATTCTTTTAAAATCATATGTTAAAAATGTAATTTTAACAAGTAACATGCGCGAGTGACCCGCGCGCGCCGCAGAGCACGCGAACTAGTTGCGCGGGTGGCTCGCTTTGGTACATGCTCAAGTCGCTGGACCCGCACATTTTTTTAAACGATATGTTTACCATGCATGTAACCCGCGCACGTGCCTCAACATGCTCAAGCTACATGCACCGTATACAAGCACCCTAAGTACTTTACAGAATTAAAATGAATACCGTTTAACTATATTCGAGATTAATATAAAAATTCACACTGTTTCGGGTACTTTTCAGTTAAAATAAAATTCAGTAAACCATGATTATATATGTGTTAAGTAAGTTCAAATAAAAATAATAGCAATATAAAAATACGTAAAATATTACTACCATATTTTAATGCAAAAGTTATTGCAGTACTTATTCGTTTTTCATAATTATGTATGAACTAAACCGGCCCAAAGACTGTATACGTCTGAAGAATGTGTCTCAATACTGATGACATACATCGACCGCAGCTTAGCTAATCATCTGAAATGGAGGGATATTGTCAGGGAAGCAATTTAGATCAGGTCAATCGGGCAAAGATGGCTTCAAAGCGTGCGCCTGTCTCTTTCCTTCACGGTGTAACCACATAATTATATGGGCTCATGTTGTCCCTCTTAGGACAGGCAGACATTCCGGGCCCAACCTCTGAAATCTTGGACAGTGTCAGCAGATAATCTGTAGTAGCAGAGTCATTCTAATGGTGGTTAACTTACCTCATTGCAATCCCACTTTAAGTATGCTTGTCTCTAACATTCTTCGCCATGAAAGCAACCACCACTGTGTCAAAGCTATTGACTTCTTTTTTTTATGGTAATAAGCTGCAAACGAGCAGACGGATCGCCTGATGGTAAGCAATTACCGCCGCCCATGGACACAAGCAAAACACCACAGGAGTCACAAGTGCGTTGCCGCCCCTTGGGGTTGGGAAAAGGGATAGGATGAAGAGTGGGATGAGGGAGAAGGAATAGGGGATAGGGCATCCGGTACTCTCACTCACCGAACGAAACGTAACAGTTTAGGTACTGTTACTTTATGTCGATTTTCTGTGAGAGGGTAGTACTTCCCCGGTCGAGCCGGCCCATTCTTCATTCGGCTCTCTTCAGACAACCTTACGCAATCCACTGTTAATTTGCGTCACATCGTAAATCAATAGGAGAATATGGCCTACGATAACTAGCTGGCAAGACGGGTTAGCATACCGTTTGATGTCGAGTTTCTGTCTCATCCAAAATATACTAGTAGCTTTGTGTTTTTTCTTTAGTCGCTCTTACGATATCCACGAACAACAGAGAAGTGACATTTAGCGGTATATAATTATACAATAGTAGCTAGGTACTAGGTAACACTGCAGACACTTAGTGTTCTTAATCCGTCACTAGACGGACTTTACTCACAACTAAAAATAAATTTTAAAATTCTGTATACTCATCCATAATATTGTACACTGCACGTATACATGATAACGATCTGAGCCATTAAATGCACGCATCCAGTAAAAAACATAATCAACTTTTATGTTGCGAATAAATTTTCGTGCTGAAGTTTGGGCTGAAAATTTTCGACGGTAACACACTATACATTTTCGGTATGAAGTGAACTATTGTTGAAAGGTTTTGGGCATACAAATTAGCCCAAAGTGGAAGTCAGTTGTCAGACCTTTCTGACGTCAATTAATATACAGAATATCGACATGAAGTACCAGTACCTTTACCAAAGTGCTCAGACACTTACATAGAGGCACATTTCTTAAGGGCGTTCTGAAGACAAACTTTCTGTGACCCAAATTGCAGACGCGCTATGACAGCTGTCTCTACGAGAGCAAGAGAGACGGAGAACTGCGCCGCCAACGGCACCAAAGTCTCCACTTGGAATCGGCACCCGAAATCCTTAAGAACTGCGCTTCTATGTAAATCATTGCCTTTACTGTTACGTTTCGTTCAAAGTGACAGTGTCAGAGGCACCATACTCTATTTCTCCTCCCTTATCCACCTTATCCCATTCCTTCTCCTATTCCATATTCCAATCCAAAGGACGGGAACGCACTTGTGACTCCTCTGGTGTTGCTTGTGTCCATGGGCCATTTCGCTGCTGCGACCGATAACATGAAGAGAAAAATAATAATTTTGTAACGGGTATCATGAACATTGTTTTCTTTTCCTTCGTAGGTGCTTAAACGAAACCCACTATCCAAATTTCGTGATTCTAGCTTCAGTAATTTTGACTCTGCGAAGATATAATAGTGACAACAAGCATAAGTTCTTCTTTTTTATAGTAATAGTCGGCAAACGAGCAGACGGATCAGCTGATGGTAAGCAATTACCGCCGCCCATGGTCACACGCAACACCACAGGAGTCACAAGTGCGTTGCCGCCCCTTGGGGTTGGGAAAAGGAACAGGGTGAGGAGTGGGATGAGGGAGAAGGAAAGGGGATAGGGCCTCCGGCACTCTTATTTACCGAAGGAAACGCAACAGTTTAGGTACAGTTACTTTACGTCGACTTTCTGTGAGAGGGTAGTACTTCCCCGGTCGAGCCGGCCCTTGCATGCTGAAATCAGCAAGTTATTCCAGTGAGTACTAATAAATTTACCAAAGTTCCATCGGTATCTTTCAATTATCCTGCTGAAATAACAAACCATTTATCTCAAAGCTTCTTTTGTAGAAAAACGTGATTCCGTACAAATACTCTTACTTGAAGTACACATGAGTATATTACGCAATATTCTGTAAAGAAAATTCATCGCAGTAAATACAATAAAGATTAAAACATCAGGTCCCAACATCGATGCAGCAAATAAACAAGCATTTTACTATGAACATATTCATACAGTGAAAGCGAATCAGATACGAAAAGAACCACGTATTCCGAAATACAAAATGCACGCACAAGCGACAACCAATCAGATTTAAAAACGTCGGCAGTCAATAAAAAGGGGGGAACGCTTATTGTCATTCAGTTCGCGGTGTCCCCCCTCTCTTGCCAGCCCATTCCACCCCATTTCTTCCAAAAGACGCGCCGATTAACTTCATAAGTGGTAGGACTACAATATTCTTTTCAGTTGATGCAAATCTGTACAATGTGGCGTGAGTGGCGAGCAGCGAAAGATTTACGCCTTTTGTAGACTTTTTTTATATGGCTGTGTGAAATGTTGGTCAAAGGAATAGAGAAAAATGTGTTGTTGTTTATTGCCGTTTTCTTTTAATAGTAAGCATACGTCTGTTTAGCTGGAAATATACTATACAGATACAAATTCATTTTTATCAGCTAGCTTTTAGTTGACTTTGATTTGCTGATAAAGAGAATATTTTTCACTTTGGTTTAATTTCTTACGATTAATTTCAGGATTTTTTTTTATTTTACCAGCTCTGTTTCTCAAGAATAAAAAAAAATCGTATGTATCGTAAAAATAAGGCAATATTCATCCAGATTGAATAAGCATTTAAACCCTAGACAAATGATTGGTATCGCTTCGTAGAGCAGAGCGAGACCAATCATTAGTCTATGATTTAAACATTAACATGTTCACTTTTAAAATGGTCATCATCTTTGTTACACTATGGTGGTTGCAACTCACACCGAAGTCTATTGTCTAATCTGTCAGATTTGGCAGAATATTAGCTTTTTATACAAAAAATTAGGGTTTACCATCAGACAAACCAGGTCCAACACCAACCAATAAAATACAATAGCAATGCTAATATCTGTTACACTTCAAACAATTCCTACAATTCCAATAGCCATTAGCGAACTTGTAGAGTACACTCGCAATCAAACCGCTTGTGGTTGGTTCGCAGTACTCACAAACGACTGAGGTCTGGTACGTAACAGAAACTGGGAAAACTGTTAAACGTCGATTAAATATACTAAACATATTTCAATTTAATTGATCACTTTCAAAAGAATATAGACAATCAAAATTTACAAGCTGTTTCTGTGAAACGATAGTTATATTCGGATTTTACAGTAAAAATCTGGTTAGTGTCTGAGAGTTCTCGAAAGACACGTGAAGTGAACATCAAAATTACTAGATTATGCTTGAGTATTAAGTAGAGTAAATATATACAAATGACATAGAAGGTGTAACAGTTGCAGCACATTACAAAATTGAAATTGTTATGTATTATGCAAAACCTGGCGTTGAAAAAGAGTCACCGTGAGTTTTATTGCCCGTTCTTTCTCATGGTTCTACGCCCTTGCTTTGCGAACGTGGAAGTAAATGTAAATGTAGAAGCATACAGTAATTATTATTTAAATTTGACGTTCATAAGTGTCACTTTGTGATTTAAATGAATAAAGGATTTTGACTTTGAAAAAGTCTGCTAAAACACACTTGGCCAGCGTGGTGGACTATGGCCTTACCCTTCTCATAGTGAGAAGAGGCCCTTGCCCAGCAGTGGGACAGTTATTATACAGGGCCGATGATGCTTTGGTTAGCACTAGACTTCGCCCACCGCTTTGCTCGCGTAGAAGTTGGTTCTTGTGATAAAATAGGACTTAATCCTAATGCGGAAAAAAAAAAACAAATAGACCACACACAAAAATCTTACTATAATATTGGGACGTGAAAGAAGTTTTCGCATTTATAATAATAGTATGGATTTGAGGCAGTGACATTCCAGTAGAGAACCAAGAGATTGCTATGAAAAGAGTAACGGGTTCCAACTCCCGGTACGTGAACCATTTGCTTTCCAAGTTATGTGTGTATCTTAAGTATTGTTGTTATAAAGCACTGTGGCATTTTTTATGGGACGTCAAAAGGGAAAACACAAACCAGAGAATATCACTATGAATTGCTTAGGTCAGACGACAGTCGCTCTGTGGAAAAGCCAAAGTCGTCAATCTTTTTAGGCTAGAAAGCGAACCCCTTTCAAATCTAACCGGGATAGCGCTAGAATAATATATAGTATAATAGATAGTGAATCTCTACAACATTCATAAGTAAATTTTGACGTGATCAGGGGTGAAATAATTCAGGAGGATTTGCGCCAAATGTTCTATAACTCCTGCTATCAAATATATTATATAAGCTCATAATAATACGTTAAAACATACTTCAAATAACCTGTACATTCGAGAAAGCATAACAAATATGTAGTTCCGAATGAAGCGAAGGAGATATTTTAATCTTGGGGACGCAGTACAAATAAATTGAAGTACATCCATACATACAAACATAGACTCACGCCTGTTTCCCGGAGGGGTAGGCAGAGACTACGGAACGCCATTTGCAACGATCCTGACATATCTCTCTTGCTTCATTCACTCCCATCATATTCCTCATGCATGCTCTTCTGTTCAGGGTGCTTCTAACCTGTCCTGTTCTCAGGATGTCTCCAATCTGGTCAGAGAACATTCGCCTAGGTGTTCCCCTTCGTCTTGTCCCTTCCACACTTGCCTTATATATCTGCTTGGTCAGTACATTGAAGTCTGCAAAATAATGTTGAAATCGTAATATAGAGATTGCTAGCATACGCAAAACCGTACAAGACGATACAAAGCTGTGTATATATGACTAGTTTGTACTAGCGATGCCACTCGCGTTTGTGTCGATACTTTTTCATCTTCTGCCTGTTCCCATATTACTTGGGTCGACATAGAATGTCTTTCTCTTCCATTCTCCTCTATCAGATGGCATCTGAACATGGCCGGATGGCATCATCATAGCAGCATCATGCATGTTTCGGTTATCGTGACAAAAGATAACCTCTGTGGAATTCTAATGTATTAGCTATATTACTGCAAAAAATTATCTGTTTGGATGAAAGACCAGAATTTTTTGCGTGAAAATTGTTCATAAACTTTCCCGTTGGCTGTCGCGACTGCAGTAGCTACGTTTCAAATACGATCGTAGGTTAGGATAGTAGGTTTTACGTAAAAGGGCAACAAACATACATTCATCTTCAGGAACTTTCGCGTTTATTTTAGTCTCTACAACCTTTCGCAGTCTACTGCTGAACTTAAGCTACTCTTAATTTGCTTCACAGTAACAATGTAAGTCAATAGAAGTATTTAGCCTACGATACAACGCTGGCCAGACACGATTTGATGTCGAGTTTTCCGTCTCTTTGCAATTTTGATACCCAAGGAATGAAATAGGGTAGTCACTTTTGTATTCTTAATCCGTCACCACATAGCCAATTTATGGTAGTAGAAGGATATTATTCTCCTAGGGAACAAATAAATGTTACCATTTTCAATCAATTTAATTAAAGATAATATTTAATTAAAGTACGGAACAAAGGCTGGAGATATACTTTCTGATAGGATGGCATTACCTTTGACGATTGGTAACGCGCCAAAGCTTTGTGCTAAGAATGCGACTTTGTGAAGTTTATCCGACTATATCCGAGTTATTTACACAAAATAACTCGGATATAGTATCCGACGTTATTTAGGTATTATAAGATGTGAGTTTGCAATTCAGTCTTGTTGATTCAGGTAGAAAACATAATATGTTGGCTCGTAACGTGGGTAGTCAATACAGTTTGTCATTCTTTTACAACGCAACGGTGTGTATAATGCAAATCCAATTATAGGCAAACACATCACGCATTATGTTTACCCTACAAGCTAAAACACACGATCACACGATGATAGAAAAAAAGCTCAGATACATATATGACCCTGTACGTAATAATCATAATTACTTATATATTCTAGCTGTGCCCATTCTGTTGTCACAAGCCAGCTCTGTTGCTTAGCATTCTTTTTCGTTTTGCAGAGGTTTTAAAGCATACAAACCCATTTTTTTACAAAATCCATAACCTTAATTAATAATTGATAATTCAACATCAAAAATATTGATTTCAAATTCGTTTGACAATGCGTCACATAAAATCGTTCAAACAAGATCTCCAAACATAATAATATTACGTCAATGTAGGTTTGCAACGCAGACTAGATTCCTGCTGCCTAGAATTTGACATAAATAGGCTTGTGCCACTTCCAACATAGTACCTATGCAAAATGTACCGCAAAACACGTCAGTCTTATCCTTTCTTAAGAAAATATTCTAGTTGGTACATATTTTTCAAGCATTATCACTTAGTTTTCAACACAAAGGACTCATATATTCAGGAATACAGCAGTATGTCATGTTGTCTTCGTGAAACTATTCTCGCTCACCTGGAATACGTACTATTCGTACCGTAGGTATATCTCTTACTTGCTGTATAATAGAAATTGCATTTACATTTTACTGAGCTAACGTGAGTTCAGTATAAAGAATATACTACACATCCCAACAGACCTCGAAGTTTCGAGATTTTCAAATATATTTTATTCCTGTATGCATTGCTCTTACAATAATGTTCGATTTATATCTATGTAAATGAAGCTCACTCTTCATTCAATTTATTTAATATAATTCCCTAACGCTAACCTTTTTGGCTGTAGTGACAGCGCTATTCATTATGGTCGGTCTACATAATTACTGTGCACTCTGGATTTGTTGGATTATATTAATGGAGGATCTTTAAAACAAATATTTTATTATAATAACTTTGTTGTACATAAAACGTTATAAGCAAATAGCTTTTAATGTTGTTTCCTATTTTACAGGTTAGTACCTTACTAATATTATGTTTATCATGTATGAAGGATTTGTTATTTTGTTAAAGCAATAAACCTATTTTACAGAGCAACACATATGAGCTGTTTGTTTCATTTTAACAAAATACTTATTACAAAACAACATTAAAAGCTATTTGCTTATAACGTTTTATGTACAACAAAGTTATTATAATAAAATATTTGTTTTAAAGATCCTCCATTAATATAATCCAACAAATCCAGAGTGCACAGTAATTATGTAGACCGACCATAATGAATAGCGCTGTCACTACAGCCAAAAAGGTTAGCGTTAGGGAATTATATTAAATAAATTGAATGAAGAGTGAGCTTCATTTACATCTATTTGATAGTATCAGATGCTGGAGATTATACGAACATTGTTTACTTCGGCACCATACCTGGGATATTACTGGTTCAGGAGATATTGAGGCTCAAAGTAACTATACAATTTTTCTAATTAGGTACAAAATCGATGTTTTTGTCCCGCCCAGATGTTCTATAGACAACCTATGACCCCATGGATAAGTATGTAAGTATATCGAGCATTGCACGCGCGCAGTTTTATTGCCGTTTAAAAATGTGTCAATTTGAAAAAGAAAGTCGTTTCCGAGTTATTAATTTTGATTAGTATGACTTGGCATGATATCTAGAACGAGTAGACTTTGACCTGGTGGGTCTTGTGGCATCTTGTGTACTATACAGAAAACTGAAACCCCATATTGTATCAATCATTACGAACATTTTTTTGCTTCACAATCATACCTGGGAAATTACTGGTTCAGGAGATATTGAGACTCAAAGTTACTATGAAATTTTTGTAATGAGGTACAAAATCAATGCATTTACCCCGTCAACCTGTTCTATAGATGTCCTATACACCCATGGATTAGTAGGTATTTCGAAAATTTCACGCGCGCATTTTTTATAGCGGTTTGAAAAAAGTGAATACTTAAAAAAAAATCGTTTTCCAGGTTTTATTTTTGCTTAGTATGACTTGGCATGATGTCCAAAACGAGTAGACTTCGGCTTGGTGATGGGTCTTGTGGCATCTTGTGTACTATATGGCAAAGCAGCGATAGCCTAGTGGAGATTCAAACATACAGCCAGGCATAATTTACCGGACTCGAATCCACGGCGCGCACCACTGACTTTTCAGATTTATGTGCATTTAAATTATCGCTTGTTCCGTGGGTTTGTTAGGCTATCGCTGCTTTTTTTAATCGTTTAAATAGCATCTAAAAAATTAATTATTACTATCAATACTTATTTATCACCAATATACAACAAAAACGGTTAACCCCTTAAAACGATTTTTACTCCATGAACATAGAAAAAAACGACATGTCGCGTCTATTACACAGCGTTTTGCGGTACGCTGTGCAGCCGTCAACATACCGTGTCGATCATAATCGTGAGCGGAAATAGGCGTCGCTTTGATGTTGCCGCAGTCCTGACCGTCGCGTCAACACCGGTAACCAATATTTAATAAACGTATGCTACAAATATTGAGAGTTACATTTGGCGAGATGAATATTGTATGTTGGGGTTTGTTTTTTGCAGTGATGTTTTCTGGATGTTTAAGTGAACGTAGTTTTGACATACATGTAACATGTTCATAATAACAGACTGCCTCCGTGGTCCAGTGGATAGCGTATGCGACTGCTGATTAGAGGTCCCGGGTGATTCCCGGCTCGGGCAAAAGTGTTACTGGGTTTTTCCGAATTCTCAGTAGCAACACGGAGTCTGGTGAAGTGCCTGGTAACAGCAATAGGCTCGCCCCCTATTACGTGGGACCTAAAAATTCATGGCGAAATGTGGGTGTAATATTACACCTCTGCTAAAATATATATAAATAAAAATAATAACATCATTAATTATTTTAGTTTCGCTAATAATATGATATAATACAAAATGGCACACACACGGTCATTTGAATTCAAACTAGACAGAGCAGTACTACGCTCACCATATACCTAGCTAATAAACATTCTTCATATAATATATATTCTGATACTTATACCGTACTATAGGTCAAAATACACTAAGGCACTAAATCAATAATGCTCATCACAAAAATGAGACCTAGGTAGGAATCGATCCCACAGTCTAAGGCTGACTAACAAACAATCCTACAAACCAGCCAGGATTCCACAAACAAACGTTTCAAATTTCCTTTGGGATTACTTATTTATTAGCTTTTATACCCTTTGTCAACATCTAACCTATAAGAGCTCCATTTGGTCCATTTATGATCCCCAGCAAAAACATATCCACAACTCAATTTCCGAAAAATATTCCAAGATATCCGACTTTATCCGAGTCGTGTCCCATCCTTAACCGGCACCACGTCGCCTTTGAAACTCTATAATATACGTGTTCGAGATTTTCCCGAATGATAACATATAAAGAGAGTATTTCTTTCACTAAAGTAATTCCATGTAATGTCTACGTTCGAATCTTACAAACAATTTCAGTACAGAATATATCTGGCATTATTTTATCTTAGTATATTGCGAAAGAGCTTGCGATCATGGCAGGCTGTTGGTACCTCCACTGGGCTATCATTGCCTAGTGGATATACCAACAGACTGCCATGTAGAGGTTATCAGGTTCGAAATCTAACTTTTCGGAGTTATGTGCGTTTTGTTGTTTTGTACATTGGAAAGCACGAGGCAACAAAAACTTGACAGACGTTACGGGGAGGCAGTGCCCCAAATAAACTGATACTAGTCTAAATAATGGAATATCGCTATCGCTTTGGATTGCGGAGGTCAGACGGCAGGCTCTGTAGAAAAGCTGATATTCTGTCATATCTGGTTGGACTAGTAAGTGGACCCGGGCTCCAAGGCGTGCAAGTCTAGGATGCAACCGGGATGACGTCATTAGCATCTGAATTTTTGGGAGTGTAAGCGACTGCTACGCCGAACGTCGCGGGTTCGATTCCCGCTCGAGTCAAACATTTGTGTGCGTGAACGTGGATGTTTGTCTTGGTCTGGGTGTTTCTATGTACGAGTATAATATGTATATATTTACAAAAAAAGTATATAATTATGTATGTTTATCCATTGTCTAGTATACATAGTACAAGCTCTGCTTAGTTTGGGACTAGACGGTGTTGTGTGAATGTGGTAGAATATTATTATTATCTCATTTAATCTAAGTAGTTTTCACCTGCGGCGCCGCCACCGTGGGAGTCTTTATTTCGATCCAGTCTACCGTACCCCGTGACAAAATTATTATCTAATACATGCTTACTTCAAGCGTTAAACCATTGGGCTCCGCGGAGTAACTTTTACTCCCGGAGTAAATTAGGAATAGTTAACTCCGTCCTTACTCCTAGTTTATTAATACCATAATTGCCTAATCTATGCGTAAGTCTTGGAGTAAAGTTGTACTGAGGCTAATCTTAGTTTATTAATAAGGGTGTTAGAGAGGAATTTACAAAAATCCTTCCTTAGTCGTCACCTACACTCTGCCAGGAACATACATGCCAAACAGCTTCTTAGTAGTTTCGGACGGGTCTTGTCAGTCAGTCAGAAACGCAGGTTATTATACAGTCATATCGATAGATATATAGATGTTAACATTCTAGAATAATCCACACGCAGCCATTTGATCTCAGCCTAGAGCTTGTGCTCTAGCAACCAGACAATGAATTATTAATAACATGCAGATTAGGAATTATTTAAAGGCATTGGCATCATTTAAAGCAAGCGCTCTGAACATGTTTTCACTCTACAAATGAACAACCAAATTTCACCACAGAGTCAATATTCTACCACATTCACACAACACCATCTAGTCCCAAACTAAGCAGAGCTTGTATTATGGGTATACTAGATCATGGATAAACATACATATATACTTTTTTTGTAAATACATACATATTATACATAGGAATGTGCACGTGGGATCGGGAGGTCCCGGGTTCGATTCCTGGGTCGGGCAGTGTTATTGGGTTTTTCTGTCACGAAATTCTCAGTAGCAGCACGGAGTCTGGAAATGTGCCCGGTACGGCAATAGGCTCGCCCCTTATTACGTGGGACTAAAGTATATCTGGGGAAAGGTGGGTGTAGAAATACACCTCTGCCTACCTCTTCGGGGTTATAGGTGTGAGACTATGTGTGTATGTATGTATACATAGGAATACCCAGACCAAGACAAACATCCATGTTCATGCACACAAATGTTTGACTTGAGCGGGAATCGAACACGCGACCTTCGACGTAGCAGTCGCTTACACTCCCGCTACGCCAACCGGCCGCCGAGTTTAAAGTAAGCATTTGTCATCATCACTTGTCTTGGTCTATCGTTAAAGTTAGATACTCAGATTAAGTAAAAAGAAAATTAAGATATGACTTGGACTATTACGAGTGTGTGTGTGGCTAAATTTGTCCGTCCGTGTGGTGACGGATTAAGAATATGGAATGTCACCACCCCATATCATCCCATGGGCGTCGTAACAGCCGACAGAGGGAGCATATTATGCAGAGAACAGCACTGTAAGATAAGGAAAACTTGAAACAAACCCTATACCAACCCGTTTGGCCAGCGTGGTATAGAAGGCCAATTCCTCCTTTCAAAGGAGAGGCCTAGTCCAGCAGTGGACTGTAAGGGGCTGATCATGATGTGTGGCTAAATTTAGTGTCAAAGTTTACAGTCCACGCGCAAGATTCTTGTCCTGAGAAAAGACGACGACCACACATATTGAATGGTCACCCATCCAAGTTGCGTCTTCTACGAACGTCCCTTAACTTTGTTGATCTATCACGAACGGCAAGTCAACACACGCTATATCACAACCAGAACTTTTCATTTACAAAGAGCCATCCCTCTCTTTTACTCGATCAAAGTTCACCTGAAAATTTCCAATGAGGCTCTATCCAACCTGGAACAACTAAAGTTTTACGATCACCCACATTATCACAAAGTTCTAGTACGTGACTATTGAAGCTTTTTAAAAGCCATTTACAGCCTTAAACGTATAATACAAACAGGGTGTGAACATTACGTAGAACCTCTCTAAGAGCGCTTGTACACGTTAAGAAAAATCGCCGGGCCTTTGCGAAAATTCGTGTCGTCTCTACATACGACCTGTGTACACTAATTCGGCGCTGAACAATGATGTTACAAAAGTAAAAAGAAGTAGATATGTTACAGGCGTACCAAAAATCATGCTAAACCTAAGTCAGTTGGCAAGTCTGACATATGTGTGTGAAGTCGCGAGTCGGCGTCAAAGTGAAACGGATACATCTTGTCAACCGAAAATAAAATAAATATGGAGTTATCGATGTGTGCATTAGTGTACCGTTTCTACGGATTGTTTAAATGATGAAAGTGGCGCCCATAGCTGAAAAGGTGAAAGGGAGTCGATTGGCCTGGTATGGACATGTCATGGTATGACATGCGGAGAGATGAGATGTATGTAGGTAAAAAAGTGATGGATATGCATGTAGAAGGACGAAAAGGGAGAGGACGGCCAAGGAAGAGATGGATGGACTGTGTGAGGATGGATATGAAAGAGAAAGGGGTAAACGATCGGATGACTGGTGACAGAGAAGTATGGAAGCGAAGGACATACTGCGCCGACTCCAAATAAATTGGGACCAGGGCAAGACAATGATTCTACGGATTGATTACTATGTAGGTAACGTATCTACCTCTTTCTTGTAATATCATTGGCGATGAATAAGAAAAATATCTTGTTTGAGCTAAAAATATTCGTGCCTAGATACGAAATAACTCTTCATACAAAATAATTTGGCGGGGCTTAATCGCGTTAAATTAACTAACCTAATCGTACTCATATATAAAGCTGAAGTATTTGTTTGTTTGGTTGCTAGAACGCGCTAATCTCAGGAACTGCTAGACCGATTTGAAAAAATTTTCAGTGTTAGTTAGCCCATTTATCGTGGAAGGCTATGGCTATGTATCATCACGCTATGAACCACGGGAGCACAGCAGTGGCCTTAAATAATGCGGGTATAACCGCGGGCGAGTAGATGACTACTTTATGGTATAAATATTTGTTTCCGACGTTTCGATCGTCTTGCACTGATCGTGTTTGCGGAGAGACTGGTGAGAGATAAATAATTTTTATCGTTTACATGATGATTCGGTCTTATCTGGAGCAGACAAAATAGATTTTCTTAGCGTGTGCAAGCGCTCTAACAGGGTTAAACGTGTCTAAAAGTGGGCCCGTCTAATAGTTGGCAGACAGTCAATGACCTGACCCTTCGGTAGAAGTTGTTATCGGGGCCATTACACTGTTCAATAGACACCGGCCGAGTGATTGTGAGTGTAGTCGGATTTGATTCATGTTCAGGTAGATTATTGAAGGCCATTTGGATGTTATTATAATTGGAAATTGTATTCATATCTGTATACATACAATTTTTGAGTTACTGAGTGACAACAACACGCAGTCTAATCTATTAAAAAAATAAACGGCTCTTCTTTTTTCTTTCAAGAAGCTGATATTTGGCATATTTGTTCCTAGGGGTGCACTAAGAAAGGATTGCCCAAGATGCCCGCGGTATTGGGATACTGAAACGGCTATATTAAAATATACGTGTGGACGTGGTTGCGGGCATCCTCAAGTGTTACATTATTTGGATTAATTGCTGGTTTTAATCTTGTATTTTTTTCGAATAGAATGCTGTGGAGCATGAGTCATTGACATCTAAACTAAATTATGGCTATTGTGGCTCTGCTTCTCTTATAAGAAAGATTGTGCTTCATAAATAGTTGTGCTGACATTGAGCGTCCGTTTTTGTTAATTGATTTATTCATAACTAGCTTTTTCCCGCGGCTTCGCTCGCGTTAAATTCGGGATAACACAAATCTACTTTCAGTCTCAAGTTGTGTGAAGGCACTCCTGATTATTCTAAAGAGTTCAGAAACTCAATAGGATACAAAGTAACTCGGTCAGTATTCATGCCACTTTATACCGTTATATCTACCGAAAGGTACATAATAAGATCGCCTTGCATATAGTCAAATGCCAAAGCCATGTTCCAAAACATGTCCAATATATATCTATAAACACTTTCGCATTTATAATATTAGTAGAGAAAATCGTTTCAGCCGTTTAAGCGAAGTACTTATATAATTACTAGTCGACGCCAGCGGCTTCGCACGCACATATTTCCGAATCTCCCGTTTTGCCCGATCCCGTGGGAATTTCGGGAAATCCCGTCTTAGTGCACCCCTACGGTGCCCAAGGAACATACGTGCTAAATTTCATCTTCTTACGACCAGTAGTTTCGGCTGCAGCGTGTCTGTCAGTACCTAACGCAAGGATTTTATATATTAAGATTAGTTATAATCACCGTACACAATATGACATTATGTATAATATGATGTGTAAGTACTGACTGATAGGTATACGCACATGCGCACTCAATTTTTATAGCGCATGCGTTCTTACTTCCAAGAGGTAAATTTGTGCCGAACAAACTTTTAGCCTCCCCACAATCCCTTCCAGTTTATTTTTTGCATCTTATGGTAGCCTATGTCCGTCTCCATGGTCAGTATACCTCTATATCAAATTTCAACAAAATCGGTTCAGCCGTTTTAGCGTGAAAACGGAACATACATACATACATACACACTTTCGAATTTATAATATTAGTAGGGATGTAGAGTGCAGGTAATTAATAACTTTTTTAGTTCAGCCCTAATAAAAAAAAAACTTTCATATTTACAAATTAATATGATTATCATCGGTTGACATCCAATATCTTATACGGAATCCATTTTCCTAATTATTAACCAGTTTTTGCACGAACTTCAGTATCGCTTACTGTGAGACGATTTCGTTTTACAGAATATGTATGGCGTTTAAATAATAAGCGCAACTTTGCCAGCACCAATAGACCAGCTAAGCTAAATAAGGCATTCGATTAACACCTCTGATATTGAAATTACTATCTATTGGAACCGCGCACGACCCATGGAATTGTACTTTTACTGTACTTTGATATTATCGGACTTACAAAATGCAATACATATAGCTAATATCCAGAAGGGTCCACCTAGGTCAGAATTTCTACCATTTTTCGTTTCTTTCTTAATTGACAAAACTAATATACAAAATTCTTCCACAGCCCTGTCGAGCGAATGTTTCCCTGTTAGAAGAGGACGTCTGGCGTGAGCAGCAGTGCAGTGCTCACGACGATACGCCGTATGGAGGAGAGCTGTTCCACTGGAGAGCTCATAGAGACGACGCTGAACCTTGTGCGCTGACCTGCAGGGGAACTCCGCAGCATTCTGGACAGAGTCCTGAACCGGTAAGTGGCTATGAGCATTTTGTGGAGTGATCTAAATCTTGAGGAGATACAGTGTGATGAACGTTTTCCGTACGCCTATTGCTATGGCGTAAGTCCAGTAGTGGACTGCAAATGGCTCTAAAAGAAGGCCTTTAAAGCCGTGAACAGTCCACCGTTTGACTTTCCTCTATCCTAGTTTACTAGCACTGTGAGACAATAGAAGGAGCCCCTAGATCTATAACGAAACTAAATCTTGGAAAACCAAAAATTGTTTCTCAACGCCTTTTATTTCTGTATGAACCCTAAAAAGATTATTTCTAATTTAAAAAATCAAATAAATACATACTTTCTTTCTTCAGTAATTCTAGAAACCAGCTAATACTAGCTGGTTTCTAGTAATACAGGTTACCCAGATATTTTCTCCGCTTACGAAGAAATATCCCACGACGGTCGATTACCTAATGGGATGTTTGGAATGGATCATTAGAGGGATCAACAAATTCTAAGGCTTTTATTCATATACGTCACAAGTCACAATGTGACAACTAAATTAAAGAATAAAACAGAGACGACTGCCTCCGTGGTCCAGTGGATAGCGTATGCGACTGCTGATCGGCGGTCCCGGGTTCGATGCCCGGGTCGGGCAAAAGTGTTACTCGATTTTTCCGAATTCTCAGTAGCAGCACGTAGTCTGGTGATGTGCCCGGTAACGGCAATAGGCTCGCCTCCTAAGACGTGGGACTTGAAAATTAATGGCTGAATGTGTTATATTACGCCTCTGCCTGGGGATACAGTTCCCCGAAGGGGTAGGCAGAGGGCAGTACGCCTGTGCGTGAAACTATATAAAAAAAACAGAGACGATTTCTAGGCTTTGAATGTGTTCTGTTACTTGTCACCAACTTTTATCAGGTATCCTTTGTAAGAAAAATTATATGCACAATTTTTCTTAATAACTATACCACAATTTTACGTTCGAACCGTATCATATCCAACATAATATACCATTACGATATATTATGGCATCATTCCAACAGAAAGCTGTTAAGAGCACAAGGAAACAGTTTTAAAACATATTGCGCTGACATATAAAATCTAAACTCTACAGTAATACTTTTAAATTGTCAGTTGTATGTTGAAATAAACGGTAAGTTGTGGAATTAAGTTTGCTCCATCGGTGCGGAAACAAATTGTGAAAATACGAAGTTAATCTGGAAATAACTTAGGTTTCTATCTATGAAGGTATTTATCTGGAAATCTCGGTGGAAATATGCTTGTCGATGTATAATCGTATTTGAATGCACTTCCAATGGACCGTTGAGATAACTTTCTCAATTCTTAGAACGTTCAAAGAACTGTTTTGCTTTTAGGTACTGCTTATTCTTCTTCTTCTGGTGCCTTTTCATTCCTGAAGGTTTGCCGTCAGCTTTTTGTTTGTTTTAGGTACTTAGTAGATATTTGTACTTTGACGACAGACCATGCACAAGGCATTGCTAAGTAATCCAATATTTCGGTACTTTTCTATAATATTATATAAGTATAATAAATATTTTTTGGACAGAGTACCGTCTGACCTTCGCACCCAAAGAGACATGTCATCACGTGTCATGACATGTCAGAGTATTTTAGCGTCATGATTGCTGTAACAAATATTATGCATATGATCTGCAGTTGGCACCGATGCGACAGCTGTTTGTAATCTTTGATATCATCATCATCCTCTTAGCGTTATCCCAGGATCCAACCGGTTTTGGCTGAATATTAGCTTTTCTACGGAGCGACTTCCTGTCTGACCTCCGCAACCCAAAGGGATAGCGATATTCCATGGTTTAGACTAGTGTCAGTTTATTTTAAAAGCTACTGACGCCCTATAACGACTGTCAAAGATCTTCATGACTACCGGGACCGACGGCTTAACGTGCTCTCCGAGGCACGGGACAAGCGGCAATTAACAATTCTATACTCACATAACTCCGAAAAGTCATTGGTGCGCGCCGTGGATTCGAACCCGATACCCTCTGCATGGCAGTCTGTTGGTATCTTCACTAGGCTATCGCTGCCCTAATCTTTGATAAATAAATGCATTTTTTCTAAGCGGTCACCCATATATAACCAGACCGCTATGAACGTGCTTGACCTTGCGAATATGTTACATATGATAGCAACTTTTCCACCGGCTCTCACCTGTTCTCTAAAATAAGGAATTCAAAACAAACCATGTGGAACTCACGGTAAACAATCTAGGCAGTAAACTGCAAGCGAACTTGAGATTGAAACTTTGAAAATTAAATTTGTTGTTGCCGTAACAAAATACAATAGTTCTGAGTTATTCTAGAGAGAGCCTATTTTCTCGAAGATTAACTTTACTAATATCGCTGGCATGCTGGTGGATTTCAATGAGAAATTGGATTTCCAAGTTAGGAAAGATGTATTGCTTTGGTTCTTGAGACGGAAGAGAGAAATTTATAAGTTTGGAATTGAAACAATAGTTATGTGTGCAGTAATGAGTAGAAGAAGAAGTATGGAACGTTGAGGAATAAAGGGTATTCAGCCTTACTTAAATGTTAGTTAAAATTAGACCCGTTAAATTATGTATTTTGTTTATTATGTCAATCACCCATGTGTAACGATCAGTTAAATAATTTTATTTTAGCCATTCCATGAAATGAGAAAGCAATCGTATACAATATTAATGCATGGGTCCACTTTCTAGTTTAACTACATTTGGGAGATTTTTTTGTATATTAATGCAATATACTTACATCAATAGCCTTACGAAAAACAATTTCATTTGCTACCAAACCTATTAACCATCAGCATTTATGATACTCTGACTCCCAGTACCATCATCCTAGGCATTCGACTTGGAGCCCGAAGTTCGCTTACTAGTACCTAGTATTAATCAATAAAATTAGCATACTTTACAAAAAATGCCCAAGCTAACTCTGATTCAAATAGCATATCATAATTTATTCCACTTTGTTCACAGACCGTGTCCCTGGATGACGAGGATCGCGTGGTGGTGGCTGTGTTAGCTGCTAGAGTTTCCGATGGCACCAGATGTCGACCTGGTAGCCTTGATATGTGCATCGATGGCAGGTGTCAGGTTAGTACAATTAGAATAGTGTAGCGATAACTACAGACTACTGAGGCCATCTAGCGGACGACGACGAAGACAATCAACACAGCGACATAAAGTCCTGAATCGCGCATGCGAAGTTCTCAAATGCGAGTATATAAACAAGTTTCAAAGTATTTCCGTTGGACTGAAGTCCACCAGGCACTATCACCTAGCCTGGACAGTTTGGTTCTCCCTCTAGGCGAAGGAATATCACACCCTTATTCCACAGGCAAAATTATTGCTTATATTAGTTATTATAGCGGCAAAAGAAATACACACCCTCTGAAAATTTCCCCTCTTTATCTTATTACCTATTAAGACTGCCTCGTTTACAGAGCCCTAAAAAGTAATATAACATAATATACAGAGTAAAACACAATAAAATCTGCAAAACCATAGAGTTGCGCAACTATTAAAACTGTTTTTGTTCCAAACCACTGAGCCAGAGTAGCTTTAACTTTTTTATACTTTTTACCACTAGTACTGAAAGCGGGACGCAAATAATATAACTTCGGAGTAAAATCTCGTAAATTACAATTTGCGTATAGAAACGAAAACATCAAGACTTATTTTAAAAATAAAGTTGCGTACGAACCCATTTTTGTATAAGTTTTAAAATCTGGTGCTGAAACACGTTGTTAAAGGTTTTTAGAGTTGTCAAGGGAAGAGCGATGATAAAAGAATTTTTTATTATAGTAGAACTAGGCTCCGCCCGCAGCGTCACCCATGTTATTTCGGTTATCTCGAGACTGTGTTATTTCCTTTTTTTTCAAATTTTTATCAAAGGCCGTTTGGTAGTTTTGGCGTGAAAGAGCATTCATCCTTACAGACTATTGCATTTATTATAGTTACAAGATTCTGCCTCCGTGGTCCAGCGGATATTGTATGCGACTGCTGATCCGGGTCCCGGGTTCGATTCCAGGGCTGGGCAAAAGTGTTACTGGTTTTTTCCGAATCCTTAGTAGCAGCACGGAGTCTGGTGATGTGCCCGGTAACGGCAATAGGCTGGCCCCCTATTACGTGGGACCTAAATAATTAATGGTGAAATGTGAGTGTAATATTACACCTCTGCCTACCCCTGCGGGGATACAGGGAGTCTATGAAAAAAATAAAATAAAACAAGATTCTGATTAAGGATTATCTAACCTAAATTTTTAAACAGTAAATAATATAGAACTTTAAACATTCGTGGGCATTTAAACTTGTTCACGGATGTACTGAACGCTTGCAACAGTGGCGAAATATCGGTTACACCAAACAAAGGTACGTGGTATATATCCCGAAAGACTATTAAAAATAAATAATAGTTTGATGTTCCGTTCTAGTTTAAACTGTATAAAATACTTAAACTGTTCCTACATGCGGGAGATATCATCTCTAAAAATAACTAAATATTCTGCCCTGTTGGTCTTCTCTAGCTGGTTAACAACTTTGACTGATTTGCCGTGAGTTCAATTCCCACTCTGTCAAAATGTTTTTTATTCTGTGCCTATGTAACATGTCGTTGATAACATTTCATCATCGGCCCTGTATATTACTGTCCAACAGCTGGGCATTGGGCCTCTTCTCACTATGAGAAGGGTGAGGCCATGTGCTAGTTGGCAGACTTCATATTTCTAGAACACTCTCAGAATTTTTGATTTCTTCACGATGGTTTCCTAAACAAACGATATTTAACTATTTAATTGTACTGATGATAAGTATACCGTACTAATTGAACCGTTTACCAGATCCTAATTTGTTCTTTAAATTCAACTTTCTTATTTTCTTCGCATGCCATTATCAAGATATCAAAAGGTTAAGATTTCTTTAATGCGCTAACTCAAGCCGGCAATTGGACTCTTGCCAGTGAACAAGTATACTGTGGCTTGATTAAGATCCAGAACAGTGAAAACTTTTTCTCTATTTAAAATAACTAAAGTCCTTGTTTCTGCTAAGAAACTTTCGTTAATAGTACTGACTACAAAACCAGAGATGTCTACGTTGTATATTGCGAACTAGTTTTACAGGATAAAAGTTTATTTATCAAGTCTTAATTGCGTTAACTAACGTAGTTTTCCGTCTCTTGCCGAAAATACTTTCGTTTGCTTCGTGTATTTTAATTAGTCAATTCTTACCCTGACAAGAAATGCGGTGGCGACACTTTATAATTATTCTTAATACACTACACGGACCATACATTTTGTAGCCACGCGGTGGCGTAGCGGTATTATAGCCGTCTGCTACGCCGTAGGTCCCGGGTTCGATTCCCGCTATGTCAAACATTAGTGTCAGTGAATATGGATGTTTTTCTTGGTCTGAGTGTTACTATGTAGGTTTAGTATTTATGTATTTACAAAAGAAAAGTATATAATTATGTAGGTATGTTTATTCATTGTCTAGTACAGCCCGTAGCACAAGTTTTGCTTAGTTTGGGACAAGAATGTGTTGTCTGTATGTCTTAGATTATATTATTACCAGAGGATGCCCGCAGCTACATGTGGACATTTTTTTAAAATTCCTGTTTCCATAGGAATCTCCTCATTCCTGTTTCCATAGCCTCTGCGGTTCTATGGAACATAAATACCAAATTTCAGCTACCTGTATTACCTGCACCCAATAGATTTGGCTATAGGTTGTCTATCAGTCAGTCAGTTACGCAAGAATTTTATATATAAAGAACCACAAACTGCACCAACAAATTGTCTTTTTACTAGCATCAAACTGAAATATTCCTGCAATACATCCGTTGCATAGCAAGTGACATAGTCTACTAAGCCTTGTGTCTGTTTGAAGCAGGTATTAGCTCAAAATTGGGTATTTGCCCGATATTATAGATTTAGTGCTAAATACAGTCGACGCGGCGGAAAGGCTGTTGGCTGTTTGGCTGTATTTCCGAACGACAGCGCTCAAAGGGACTGGAGCTGCGTATTAGCTATGTGGCACTATACGATAGATTAGGATTTAAATGTTTTGGTGTTTGTGTGGTTTAAAGGCTTTTTGACACGTCTGAAGTGTGATTTTAGTGGTGTATAGTATGACTGAGACTCCAAGGCACTAACTTGTAGTATATGAAATTTGGCCTTACACGTTTTAAATTGTTTTTACTGGTGTTTTCTATGATTGGGTCTTTAAGGCACTAACTTGTAGTAGAATATTGAAATTTGGCATTTGGTATGTTCCTTGGAGTACTACGTTTTGCTTGGAGATTGTAATACTAAATTTTATTGTCCTGTTTTGTCCGTGTAATTAGAACGTATAACCCTGCCAAATTTTAGTTTGCTAACGCTTATAGCTTGCGCGTAAAGCCGCGGATAGATGGGCATAGCCAAATTATAAGGGTTTCTTGTTGTTTACTACGGAACCTTAAAAACAACGTTACGGTCTACTATCAGCTAGACTATAAGTTAGACTGTTACTAGCGTCACTCAAAAACTACACGAAAGTAATAATATAATATAATATTCTACCACATTCACACAACACCATCTAGTCCCAAGCTAAGCAGAGCTTGTGCTATGGGTACTAGATAATGGATAAACATACTTATATACTTTTTTTGTAAATACATACATATTATACATAGAAACACCCAGACCAAGACAAACATCCATGTTCATGCACACAAATGTTTGACTTGAGCGGGAATCGAACCCGCGACCATAGGCGTAGCAGTCGCTTACACTCCCGCTGCGCCAACCGGTCGTCAATAAATTAGTGCCTAGTTAGTGGCCCCTTACGACAGCCACGGGATGAAATGGGGTAGTGATACTTTGTATTCTTAGTCCGTCCCCACACGGAAGTAAAATCATTATACATTCAGTACACTCGCCAGCGCTAAATAATCCAAGTTGTTTGAGACGAGTATCGTTTCACACTTACGAAGTTCGATGACATTTTATTCGATACTACCTAAATGCCGCCAGTGCCTTCGCTTATGTGGATGTCGACTGTAGCGACAAATGATATCTTATGTACCTATTATTACGATGTATAAGCGATATTACTGTGTTCATCAGTTTTTACGCAAAAATATAAAGATATATGCAACAATCCATCCTTACCAATTTCTTTTTTTTTATGTTAATAGGCGGCAAACGAGCAAACGGATTGCCTGATGGTAAGCAATTACCGCCGCCCATGGACACAAGCAACACCACAGGAGTCACAAGTGCGTTGCCGCCCCTTGAGGTTGGGAAAAGGGATAGGATGAGGAGTGGGATGAGGGAGAAGGAATAAGGGATAAGGCCTCCGGCACTCTCACTCACCGAACGAAACGCAACAGTTTAGGTACTGTTACTTTACGTCGATTTTCTGTGAGAGGGTAGTACTTCCCCGGTCGAGCCGGCCCATTCATGCTGAAGTCAGCAAGGCTCTTCTACCGTGAAAATATACCTAGTACTTTCTTAGGTTTACGCGAATGTTACACATTGCAATTAAACTACAGTCACAGATAATATAATACTATACAGTATTACAGTTAACGAATTTTATCACGATATTTTGGTTTGACTGAGATTACATTTAAACCGAATGCTCAAGAAACTACATTATTTATTACTATCCGACGTTACAATATCTTTACCAGACTCGTGGCCACAGAAGACAAATAACAAACTGTAAACCGTAAACTGTAGTTTAATTTCGACTTTCGCATTTATGTAAACGGATGTTATAGATATTCTACAGTACAACTCTTTGAATGAACGTCCATTTTACAAATAATGTTATTAATATTCTGGTATTTTAAACTAAACCACACAATGTTCATATTAACTCTACATTGGACAATGTATGAATAATAATTAACAACCAGCAAATAGCATTCAGTTTAATCTCACAATCCATTGAATAATTTTATTGTAAACTAGGGGAAGCCCACGGCTACGCCCGCAATATTTTTCGAATTTAGCCGTTTTACCCGGTCCCGTGGGTATTTCGGAAAATCCCTTCTTAGTGCACCCCCACGGTCCCCAAGGAACATACATGCCAAATTTCAGCTTCCTGCGCCCAATAGTTTCGGCTGTAGCGTGTCTGTCAGTCAGTCAGTAACGCAAGGATTTTATATATTAAGATAATAAATAATATAGATTATTTCATTATTTCATCATTAATATAGTCATAAATTAATAAATTTACTGACTTTACATATTATAAAACGTTGTTTGTATGGACGCAATAAACCCAAAAACGTCTTTAAAGACAGAATATCAGCTTTCTCACAGAGTGACTGCCGTTTGAGGCCCGCAACCCAAAAGAATAGCGATATTGTACGGTTTCAACTAGTATTTAAAGGTACTGAACTCCCCATAAATATAGTCAAATTTCTTCATAATAGCTGAGACCGATGCTTCAACGAGCTCTCCAAGCGATAGTAACTATTTAAAACAACTTCAAAACTCCAGTCGTGCGCAGTTTATTCGAATTGGATGCCATGTCATGACAGTATGTTGGTATTTCCACGAGGCCATCGCTGCCTCTTATACAGGGTGTAAAAAGACCCTTAACGAAAACTGAAACCCCATATTGTACCAATCATTACGAACATTTTTTGCTTCGGCATCATACCTGGAAAATTACTGGTTGAGGAGATATTGAGGCTCAAACTTACTATGGGATTTTTGCAATTAGGTACAAAATCGATGCATTTACTCCGCCAACCTGTCCTATAGATTTCTTTTGCACCCATGGATAAGTAGGTATTTCGAAAATTGCACACGTGCAATTTTTATAGCGGCTTGAAAAAAGTGAATACTTAAAAAAATAGTCGTTTCCCAGGTTTTATTTTTGCTTAGTATGACTTGGCATGATGTCCAAAACGAGTAGACTTCGGCTTGGTGATGGGTCCTGTGAGACCCTTCATATTGGTTATAATTTCTGATTTACCCACCAACAAAACCACACTTATGTGACACAAATGGCATGCCAATAAACAGTAGCCGCCGCTCTTAGCACGTCATGCGGAGCAGCGTGACAAAGCATTTGTCACGCTCTGCGTCACAACAAACACGGCGAACATTTGTCAAGGTAAAATACTCGTAGTTGTGTTTGTTACGGGATTGTGTTAGATAAAGAGATGGTATTTTTGTGTGATAATATGAGGCTATAGTCTATTGCAGACACAGCTAGTTATAAAAGATCTAGTTCCAATCCAAAGCACTCAATATCTCAAACCAATGGTTAATAATTGCTATTTCAGTAAACAATTCTTGTAAGTAATGTTTACTAAAATAGTGACAAACAATTGTGAGAAATCTGAATGGCTGTGAACAGCTTACTTGTTTTAACGGTATAGGAAAACATCGTAAGAAAAGCTGCATGTCTGTTCTTGAAAGACATGGGAAGTTTGCCAACCCGCACTTGGTCAACATACTGGACTATGACCTACATAATGAGAAGATGCCTGGGTCTAACAGCCGAACAGATTTTGTAAACATGGGTGCTACTGAATATTCAGACTAAGAAAGTATTACATTCTAACTTAAAACAAAAAATGCTGCCTTCATGGTCCAGTGGATAGCGTATGCGACTGCTGATCGGAGGTCCTGGGTTCGATTCACCGGTCGGGCAAAAGTGTAACTGGGTTTTTAAGAATTCTCAGTAGCAGTTAACACGTCATGTTGACCAGCGTGACAACACTTTGTTGCGCTTAGAATCTCAACAAACATATATAATCTTTGGTGTGTTTGGCTCTTGGATGATATAGAAAGCAATACTGGTTGTAGAGTGTTAGAATATTATGTATGGAGGTCAATGCATATTTGCCTACAAATGAAAACACCATTTACACTATTCAACCAAAATATTTAAACGTATTTTTTTTATTGTGCCCATTGTAAGTTTGTGAAAGATCCCCGCGACGCGGGGTTGCCAAGACGTGACTAGCTCATACTTATTAAAAGTTGTTAGATCTCATATGGAGCAAACTTGTAAGTTCTTACTTCACAAACTTTACACCTTTCTCAAAATATACTCCGCCGTTCAGCTAGCGTCACATAAGCGTAAAATGAAACCTAAATAATAATACAATTAATATATTTTTTTCTTTACGTATATTTCCATACCAATAATCATAATGCATTAAACAAATATTACGTCGGAGGTCCCGGATTCGCTTCCCGGGTCGGGCAAAAGTATTACTGGGTTTTGCCGAATTCTCAGTAGCAGCACGGAGTCTGGTGATGGGCCCGGTAACGGAGATAAGCACGCCCCCTATTACGTGGCGCCTAAAAATTCATGGCGAAATGTGGGTGTAATATTACACCTCTGCCTACCCCTTCGGGGATTAGAGGCGTGAGTCTATAAATAAATAAAATATCACGTCAGCTATAAGTATGCTACAGGCCTCGCTTATTTGTTTCTGAGACACACTTCCAGAAACGTCAGTATCAATATCAACACATAAATCATATAATACGGCAATAAACAATTTCCACGGTTATTTTAACACGTCATGGGGACAAGCGTGACAACGCATTTTTGTCACGCTTCGAGTGAAATGAACATTTTTATTATAATTTTTGTTGTATTTTGTATCTTATGGAGTATGATATAGAGAAAGTTTTTCCAGGTTGACGTATTTATGAAGTACCTTGTATACAGTATATTTTAAAGAAGAGACAACCGTAGTATATTGTTAATCTAGTCAAAATAATTATGTTTTCTTCTTAATTTCGTATAAGTTTGTGGCGTCAGAGCTTATAGATCGCCGAATGCCTTAAACGATTCATTTCCTGGAACATCAGCTATCGCTTTACATGGTCTCCGAAATAAGGTGTATATGCCACCGATCCAAATTGTGACCTCTACAAACGTTGCTTAACTTTGCCGATCTATTACGAATAGCAATTCAAACCACTCTGGCGCTACAAAATATTTTGGAGAGGATTTGCTTATTACCATCCTTAACTAATATTATAGTAATACTACTATTGAGCATTGCCAAGCTAAACTATATTGCTAGCCGACCCAGCAATTGACCCGAAACCCACAATCGGTCGCAAACATACCCACTAATTTATACCATATGACAAATGTGACAGTTTGAACAAGGTTCGAAGAGAGTAAATTATTGCCATAATAGGCAAAGCGTCTACTATCACGACTTGTATAGATTATACTAAATGTTGAGTAGAAGGATTCCCTATGACCCTGACTGTCTTTTTTTTTTAATAATAATAGGCGGCAAACGAGCAGACGGATCGCCTGACGGTAAGCAATTACCGCCACCCATGGACACAAGCAACACTACAGGAGTCAAGTGCGTTGCCGCCCCTTGGGTTGGGAAAAGGGATAGGATAAGGAGTGGGATGAGGGAGAAGGAATAGGGGACAGTGCCTCCGGCACTCTCACTCACCGAACGAAACGCAACAGTTTAGGTACTGTTACTTTACGTCGATTTTCTGTGAGAGGGTAGTACTTCCCCGGTCGAGCCGGCCCATTCATGCTGAAATCAGCAAGGCTCTACTACCGTTGTCTGATGTTAGCGGGGAGTAACGGCAGGGCGAAAAGAAGTATTTATCATCATCATCATCCTCAGCCAGACTGTGTCCACTGCTGGACATAGGCCTCTCTTTGTTCTTGTCATTGCCCCCTATTCAGTGATATGAGATAAAGAAAAAGTCTCGTGTAAAATAATTACCTATCATATCCCTAAAGTTTATCTATGCTATTGAAACCTGACAACTAAAACCTAAAAATAAGTATCATTGCTATTGAAACAAATATCGTATAACGACTTGACTACGAGTATCGAGAGTGGTGCGTCATATTTACCATGATGTCTTGCTCCTACTGCTAGATATGTACATTTTTATGTAGCCAATACCATCGTCACTCCCGTCGTGATACAGTATGACATGAGTAGCAAAGTTTAGCAGCAGTTGCAACAGAACACAAAGGTTTCACCGCCTAGTTCTTATCTTCACAATAAAATAAAAAAATAAATATAATATGAGTAGTCATCATCATCAGCCCTGTATATACCTAAACTGTTCCACTGCTGGGCACGGGCCTCTTCCCATTACGAGAAGGGTAAGGCCATAGTCCACCACGCTGGCCAAGTGCGGGTTGGCAGACTTCACATGTCTTTAGAGAACATTATGGAGAACTTTCAGACTTGCAGGTTTCCTCTCGATGTTTCCCTTCACCGTTTAGCAAGCGATAATTAACAATTTAATACGGAAGTAACTTCGAAAAGTCATTGGTGCGCGCCGAGGATTCGAACCCGATACCCTCTGCATGGCAGTCCGTCGGTCTCTCCACTAGGCTATCGCTGCTTGTCGTTATGTTTTGTTTTGTATATGAGTAGTTATGTTTTGTTATATTGGAGATGTTATATAAAAAGGTTAGGCTGAGCTAAGCTAGGCTAGACCTATATAAAACATTAGTTTTTACCCAACTTAAATAAAATACATCCCACTTCAAATACCTTACCAAAAATCTAATCGAAATTCAAAGTCCGTTCTGGCCGTTCATAATTTCATATAACCGAATATAAACGTAAGGACCAATTTGGTTACGTACCATTTCTATTTAGTTAAAAGTGTAAGTCGTTATCTGTAGCCTGTCTAGCTTTCAGCCCGGTACGGTCATGCCGTGAATATTTAATGGAGTTCTAAGGGTCTGGTGTAAAGGGGAAGTGGTCGCGAATGGGGATTAGGGTTGTGTTATATTTCATTCTGTTTAAAAAATTATAACTCTTACGTATGAGATTAATAATTTGTTATGTGGTATTGTTACGAGCTGGGGTTCGGTGATAAATATATATACACTATGCCAGAAAAACTGCACTTTATTTAACACACAACACTATACACACTTATTTCTCAACACTAATAAAACACACTTATTTCACACTTAATTCTCAACACTAATAAAAATACACTTATTTCACACTACTAGAAAACCACCAAACACTTCCGATTAACTTCCCTTCGCTTGATGATTATCTCTCCGATATTCAATTGTTACTATCCTGTGTCGCGCGTTAACGCAGTATTTATACCGGCCGGAACACATAACTAGCCTTTTCGAGACGACTCACGAAATTTCTGGTAGCGTGTAACGTGTTTCTAGATTTGTGTAATTGTTCTATTTACACCAACGCCATCTATTAGAGGATAGATGAAACAGCTTTAAACAACCGATACATCTAACCTCATCTAGTTCTCCCATTCACTGATAGATGGTGTTATTTTCAATTCGTAACAGTATGTTTTTAACCATTTATACAACGAGCACAAGATCTTTTTGACTAGCCTGCTGGTTAGCTAAGCTGAAGGTTGTGGGTGTGATTCCCAACCAAAGCAAATCTTTGTGGAAAACCAACCTATATACCTATAAATCTAGGAGAGAAAAGAAGATTATACGCAATACAAAATGCATATTTATTAATTTATTAAGCAATACAAACTTACAGTGGTGTCACCAAATCGTTTGCATGCATATGTTTACAAAAATTATATTATTTATACCTATTAATAAATTTAATTACAACATTAAAAATTTCAAATAAAATTAAACAAGGAATATAACAATTAAGCTTACATTATGGACATTTAATTTTGGACATTGATATCAAATACTATTTATTGAATATGCTTTCATTATTCATTTAATGCACTACGCCTTATATTCTAATGTCATAGGTTATTGATATGTCGCATAATATTAGTAGCAATTACAGATGGTTGTGGAATGATTACTTCATTATCACCAGCCTAGTTTTAATCGGTCTCTTTGCTGGGTACACGCCTTTTCTCATTATAAGAACTGTAAAACCAGTCCACCATGTTGGCCAAGTGCAGGTTGGAAGACTTCACATCTTTCTTCGTTTTCAACGAGAACATTATGGAAAACTCCCAGGTGTAATCTTTTGGATGGTTGGCAGTCCACAACTGTGCGGTTTTCTGGAAATTTTCTGCCTCGCACAACACAATTGTAGAATGAGTTGTCACCCGCAGTATTTCTGGACCAATACACACTCTAAATTTCAAGAAAAGGGCCCACTCTTTTTTAAAGGCTGGCAACGCACTTGCGATTACTCTGGTGTTGTGGGTGTCCACGGTGGCGGTAGTCTCGTACCATTAAGTTATCTGTCTGTTCATTTCCCTACTATACCATAACAAATAAAAACTTGCGGGATATAAAAAGAGAAATTTAATATGGAAATGACTCAAAATTACAGTGGTGAATGTAGTTATTTTGCGTTGCAGTCTGTTATTCTTTCCAAAAGGATTTCACCATATTATTACAAAGTTCTTAAAAACAAAACAAAGTATCCAATTTCACAATCCACAAAATCTCTTAATATTTAACAACAAAAACCATGCAGAGCCCGCTTTATCCCATGGCTTACTCCCACAGACGCGTATAACACCACAGTGCAGTAATTCAGTTAGTTATGCTTTGGAAGCGGACACGGGTATAAATAGGCCCTTTTTGTGTGAAAACAATGCTGAAATGGCGTGTTGAGACAGCAAATTGGGTTGCACATTGTTGTGTCGTTATGATATAAAGAGTATCAGTGTCGTTGCTGCAGGGGATTGGATTATGAGACGTCCTTTGTACGGTGTCGCAAAAACAATGATACGATATTTTAGTATTCATGCTGCACAAGAATGCATTACCAATAGTATAAAATTGTGTCCCAAATGAAGAAAATTGAATAGTGTGCTTAGGATAGTCTAAACTTTGGCAAAAAAATTGTAGATGGCGTTAGGTAGCATAATGATTATTTCGTTTACCCAACAATCCAATAGATGGTGCTGAATATCGCCTGGGATTTCATACGATAATAAAATTATCAATGTCTTTATAGAACATGGTTGTAAATACTTTCTTTGGGTAAAAACAGTGCTAAAATGGCGTGTTGAGACAGCAAATTGGGTTACACATTGTTGTGTTGTGAGCGATGATATAAAGAGTATCAGTGTCGTTGGTCGCGCTGCAGGGGATTCGGATTATGAGACGTCCTTTGTGTGTAAAAACAGTAATACGGTTTTCAATATTTATGCTGTCCAAAAATTCATTACCAATAGTATAATACTGTGTCCCAAGTAATGACAACTTTAAATGGAAAATTAGATAAGTTTGCTATAATTTGTTGCTTACGGGTTTCGATTATTCTGAGCTGTGGCAAATATTTGACAGATTGCGAAATCTCCTAGGAAAGTATTATGTATACTAATATTCTATTCCTACAGTACAATTGGCAAATCTATAACATGCGCTTAGTTCTGTTTTCTTGTTTACATTTTATAAATTTAAATTAGCTGTATAAAGTATATAATAGCGGAAATAATAATCGTTTCAAATATGTTTGGAAATTTCTGATTACATCCGACTTACAAAATTCACTGAGCATCGCAAACTCTTTTCAATATTAATTTACTTTCATGCCGCAGATATTACAGCTAAAAATTTTGATCTCCCAGATGAGAATGTAATATAAATGAGCATTTACCTGAAGAGTTCTCTTGACATTGAAAACGTTGGCTTCTGAAAATCTTTAAACAGTAGAACACTTTGAACGAGTTTTATACAAACAAAACTTAAAGTTGAAAGTCAATCTTTAGAGACATCAAAGTTATTTTGAGGATAAGTTGTCTAGATTTGTTTCTTCTTAACTCTGATTAAAGTTATTTTTGTTAAGCTCATCACTGTCAGCCATTCGATATAGAAGTTTTCAGGACGTATCGATTATGTAAAAGCCATTAATCGTTATTGATGATATTGAAGGTTTACTCGAATATCAGTCGAGTAATAATTCACGACAGCCAATTATTTACAAACATAGACAGCAAGGTGACCTAGATTCGAACTCAATTGGCTATGAAATAGCTGACATAGACTCACGACTAATATGATGACTAAAGATGAAAGTTTGTGCAAAGATATGATGACATCGCATATCGTCGATCCCAGCTGTCATGAACATCTTTGATCTTTGGTATAAAGAATGTATTTATCCTTTTGAGTTACGAAGGTCGGTCGTCAGTTGCTTTTGTTTGAAACATTTTTAGATGGAGGAAATCTGTCTATGTTTGAAAAAGAACCAAGCATCTTCGATGCAACGACGATAGAATCATTGATATTATATAGATCATAAAGCAACGAAGGATGCACGCAATAATTTTAAATATGAAAAAAGTCAATTACAATAGCTAATGTCGATGTAGGAACTTTGGAAGCATTCGCAAACATTTTTCCAGTCTCTTTTCGTAAGAACAGCGAAGAATATTTACATCCCTGAGACTTTAAGGCCGTAATGTAAATTCATGGCATATAGTATTTTGTATGTTTCTCTAAATTATAAAAATTGCCTCTCACTTTTAGAATAAGTTCAATAACCAACATGCTCAAAAGAAATTGGAAAAATTGGTTGCCTGTAAAGTCGGTATACGGGCGAAAGTTTTACGTGACAACGACTTTGAGTGGTAAAATAATTTTAATGTGAATATTCATTCGTATAGTAGGAAGAAGGATGAAAGACGCGTGCCTTTCACTTTTTATGTCTGTCTCTCTCGCTCTTAGGCAGGACGCGTGCCTCTCACTCGCTCTCATTGTGAGCGCATAACGTGAGCGGAGCGTAACGCAGTTTCTTGAAGTGTCACCCGGCAAACCAATTTATAAGACGTTGTCACGTCAAAATAAATGTTATTCCTTCCACAATAATAACTATTAACACCTTAACCAAAACAAACGTATAATATACATATATTATTTTCTAAAGATGCACAATAACACTGAGCCCTATGGAGCCGGCCTTATAAGTATTCCTCAAGGAGCTTATAAAAAGTAACCAGTATATACGAAGAGCGAAAGTCAGGAAACTCGATAACTAATACATTACAATTTCTCAAGATTTCAGGTGTGCCTCCCAAATTGAATTTGCAGAGTTCAACATCCTTAATGCATTAAATATAAGGTATAAAATTGAATGGCCACCTAGTTTGTCGGGTGTTAAAATCAAGTGGTAAGGTGAATGGGTTTTTATCACACCGTAGGGTTTAGTATGAAAGGGTTATTTGTATTTTATTTGATATTGGCAGATTTGACTACTTCGGATTATATTGCTGATAAAGAGGATACACATTTTAGGGATATACAAACGAATTCAAATACTTAGAGTGATTTAAATGAAATGTAATAAATTGTAAAAGCAGCAAATTATCTAGCATGTTATGAAATGAGTGTCAGTGCATAAGTAACATTATAAAATAAAGCAATAAATGCTGGCAGACCAAATTGTACACCATGTAGATCCAAGATGTAGGGACGAAAATTTAAAGCAACAATATTTGAGAATATTAATTATCTTGAAGAAATTAAACGAATTCGGGGAAAATAAACCCCGAAAATGAATATTTACTTTACCGATACAAATCTATGTAAACAGTTGGTTATTTAGCAAGTCAAATGTACCTCAAGGAATTAAGCTTGCCGTGAAACAAACAATAAAATTAATTATAATTGTTTTAAGGAGCCGAGTGTTTTCTTCAGACGAATTTGTAAGTTTGTAGAAGAATTAACAATGATCGAAAGCCCTTCACCAACTGGCACTCAGTTTTAGAGAAATATTTTGTATCAAATATCTGAGCAGAAGAGAATCAATGTAAAGCAAAGTTGAAGTAGCCTTTGTTAGGGTACCTAAAACTTATTTTGAAGATTATTCAACGATTATCTACTCGAGTACATTAGTGGATAGTATTGTCAGATAATTCATGATTATAGGGTGCATAGGGTTCCCACCAAGAACTTAGGGTCCCAAGCCAACCTCCCCTCCTTCCCTCCAACGATAACCCAGCCAAACTTTTTCATTTCTACAAACAAACAATTCTGTCAAAGCGGTGAGGTATGCGGGGCGAAGGAGGCTACAAGGCTTTGGGTACAGTAGTAACTAGTCTACAAAATATAGATAGATACTCATTAGTGTATCTGAAAGACTATTGTTCTATTATTTCGGCATGATCTACACTTCGCGTGTCTAGAGTAACGAAACATTTATTCTAAAGTTCTACTGAAGAAAGATTTTCGCTATAGAATTTATATGAATGTAAATTTTATATTTAAGCAGTTTTGTAATCACTATAAATGTTTAGCAAAGGGGGTGCAAGGGGCTCCCACCAAGAACTTAGGGTCCCAAGCCAACCTCACCTGCAAGTGGTGCACCTGCCGATCAACGGACGAGGCTCTGCTGGCAAACAAAATATCCCGATAAGCGGCAATAGGCTCGCCACCTATTACGTGGGATCAAAACACAGGCGAAAAGTGGGTGTTTAATATGCCTCTGCCTACCCCTTCGGGGAAACAGGCGTGAGTCTATGTATGTAAGTATGTATAAATGTTTTGATAAAACTCATTCCTTTTTATATTTTCTTGAATTAACCAAAACTGGTCAAAAGTCTGTCTACAAATTAAATACTTATAATTATGATATTGTTATAAAGGTATCATATTTTTCGTCATATTTAGCGATTGTCCTGTTGCTATATTCGATTTTGAATGTTTCAATTTAAACCTGAAAATACGAGTAAAGGCCTATAAAATTACTTAATTGATAAGTCGGTAACTATGTAGTACTTTTGATTCACGTGCTAGCACATTTTTTCACGCCATTTATTATTTCTTGCATATAAAGATTTCAATTCCTTCTTCTTCATCAGTTCTAAATAAACCTCAATTTTACTGCCTAATATATCATCTACTTTACGTATCGGTGTAATAAAGGTCCGAAAGGTAAACCTACGGGAGGGTCGTGTCAATACTTAAATCAACACGTTTGCCCTTCCGTCTCAATATTCAAATCTGGCCCGGGGACCTCTGCAAACAAACTTACATTTTGTTTCATTGCATTATTAGCTGGCGGAAACCTTTTTACTCTGATTTTATAAGTATCTGGGTCATCTTGATTTGGGATCATTTCGGGATCAGGGATTTGACAGCTTGCTGATGCGCTACCTGAATGTTGTATAAACTTTCGGGTGAGTTCGTGTGGGTTTTGAGAAATGATCTAATCAGATTATTAGATCTGCGCTGTTTTTCTAAGGCAGGTTTTATTTTGATATATTTTGTCAACCCTATTAAATATTGTAAGAAATAGGCGATCTACATAATCACTGAAGCGAGGCATTTAGCGTGAGTTGTAGATTTTGTATTCTATTATAAAGGGTGTAAAGTTCAATATGCTTTGATCTATCTCAGTTATCAAAGAATATCACAATATTTGCGTCACTGGTTACTAGGGCTCACTAAAGTACGGCATCTCGATTTTCTAAGGGGCCAAGCATTCCCGTACGTGGTTATTGTTTGGACGGGTGACTGATCTTTATTCATACGTTATGACCCTTTTGTGCTTCAAAGAATACGTAAGTTATCCATTCTCGTTCCGGTAGTTTAGTGCAGTCAAAAACTGGAACAATTTGTTTCTTGACTTGGAAGATTTGTAGGAAAAGTTTGAGGACGTGCAACCTAAACAAAATTTAACAAAACATAGGTGATCCTTTTTCCAATTTTCCGATTGAGCAATTTAGAGGTTACTTTATGACAGTCTCAATAATATTCAGAATATATATCAATAATATTATGAAGCTATAATGATGTAAATGAGAATCTAGTACATAGCAACAATTGTTCTATCTAAATAAATGAGTAACAATGATTTAAGTAAATTCTAACGTAAATTAGCGCTAATATCGTTACTTGGCTAGCAACGATAACCCAGCCAACTAGACATCTAATGTTTTCATTTCTACAAACAAACAATTCTGTCAAAGCGGTGAGGTATGCGGGGCGAAGGGGGCTACAAAAATGCATTCTAATTGGCCGGTTCAAATTTGCGGTACGTCATAATTCATAACTAGTGTTGGAATTGGTCTGCCGTCTAGTAGGCTGGGTTGTCGTTGTTGGCTAGCCTGTCGTAAAAGAGGCAAAGTCAAGTAACGTTTACACAGGTCACTTGGATTGGTGACCGCGTGTGACATCTAAATCATAACGCTAACGTGCTCCGGAGAGCACGTTAAACTGGCGGCCTAGTGATTCTTGACACAGGTGAAGAATCGTTAGGCCATGTTGGAGGCCATCGGGCGGTCTGAAACTCTGACACCAGAGTTGGCCGCAAATTCACACCAATGAAAACCAGAGGGAAATAGATACATTAACAGGCCTTACTGATTTCAGCATAAATGGGTCGGTTCGACCGGGGAAGATATACCCTCTCACAGAAAATCTACGTAAAGTAACAGTACCTAAACTGTTGCGTTTCGTTCGGTGAGTGAGAGTTCCGAAGGTCCTATCCCCTATTCCTTCTCCCTTATCCTATTTCTTTTCCCAATCCCAAGGGGCGGCAACACTTGTGACACCTGTGGTGTTGCTTGTGTCCATGGTCGGCGGTAATTGCTTACCATCAGGCGATCCATCTACTCGTTTTCCGCCTATTACTATAAAAAAGAGACATATGCGGATGAATTTTTCAGAAAATAAACGAACATTCTATTGCCTCATTTTTGACTCCAAATCTTCGCAAACTGTATGCCACAGTACTCACGAGGTAATAACATGTAATTCATTCAAATAAATTAAATGTTCAAAACACTACCTTGAAGCAGACTAAAGTATCTAATATCGAGCACACGAATTGAACGTAACCAACGAAATACGAAATGTTGATAACGTAAAGCTAGCCGGTGCAGTTGAAATGAAATTGAATGATAGAACTCCGCCAGAGCCAGCGGTTTCTGTCAACAAAATATTAACGCTAACACCGTTCTGTTTGACGAAAGCCTTTGAGTTGTACCTATTCAAGAATATTCGCAGACATTTTGGGTTGAGACACACTGTAACAGAAACTGAAGAGCAATTTCAGGTAGAAGACTTTTACGTAAGAGACATTGTGGATGATATTTCTAAAGAAGCGGTAATATAGTAATGTGTTAATAAAGGCCTTATGTAAGTGAACATGCGAAATTGCGTATAAATCCAGTTAAAGACGTTGGTTGTCGAATACTTACGTACTTATATTCATATACTCAAACGAAAACACTTTGAAATTTCATTCATATTTAAATGAATGTTTGTAAACGAACTTCTTATTATCCTTATCTATACCTTACGTGTACATTTGGAAAGTTAAAAGTATAACGTTTTAAACACAGAAAACAAAATAATGTAAATGTGTGTAAAGATCTTTATTTTTTCATTCTACTAAAATTTACACGTGGCACGTGTAAATGAGAAAGGAAAGATAGCTTGTGATAGGATATACAAATATTTATCTTTGAAATCGAAATTTTGCCAGTTTTCGTCTATTATTATTACGAAAAATAAATTAAAATGACTGATGATACAGGACGTATATATTTTATGTTCTTATTGAATTTATTCTTACATTTTGATCGCTTTAATTAATAACAGAACCCAGCAAATTTTGGCAACTAATACGATGATCAAGTTTCAAGCGAAGTTTCACATGTAATTATGTCACCAACATAATAATAAGCTGAACAAGCTGACGATAAATACCGTCCACGTTAATTCCGCGAGGCTTTCCAAACTGATTAAATAAATGGCCACCACCACAGATTTGATTTTCAATATTGAAAAGGAATTTCAAGTTTGCGAAGTGCTCTTTTGTTTACTAACAAACGGAGGTATAGGGTTTTGGCAATAATTAATTATCTTCTATTGGATTGTGCTGTGGCTCTAAATGGTCGTCTCAATGGGAGATCGCTTTGTTCTGAATTGAGTGCTTCGCGTTTAGTGCGCCTGTTGATGTCTGCTCCAAAATTTAATATTCTTGGCACAACTTGAATATTCGATTTCTCAGAAATGAATATTATTTATAGGAATATTGCAGAAGCAACGGAACTAATTGTGTAAATGTTAAGAACCTTGTCGTGCTTATAAATACATACCATTGAAAGGTAAGTAATAAGAAAATATTTTAAGTCTTACTTCTAATTCGTAAGGGTTCTATCAGACAGAGAGCGGTCACGCGGTCAAGTGTTCAAGCGGTCAGTTTTGCGTTCTTTGTGTTATATTACGTTACATAAGGTCCTATCAGACAGAGAGTGGTCACGCGGTCTATGTAACGTAAAATAACACAAAGATCGCTAAACTGACCGCTTAAACGCTTGACCGCGTGACCGCTCTCTGTCTGATAAAGCTCTTATTCTTCAGATGTTCATACACTATTCACTGACCTTATTTATACATAGACGAAGAAAGAGTGACTGTACATAACTCAACATAAATATATATAGCGTACGTGTACGTATGAACATCAACATATGGATCACATAAAAATAAAACCTATTTTACCAAGATTTTATAGCAATCAACAGATTTTTTACTGTATTTTGCAATATCATCTTATTCCCACAACAATTTGAAATTCTCTTCATATTTCCCTCTTACCAAACAATGATTATGGCATTATTCACTTGGAACCCCTGAAACTCATCCCACTGTTTTGTCAAAACCGCGTTCGTAATTATAATCAAATTCACCGCTTGTCGCCGGCATGCAAATTCCTCCCAGTCTGATTGTAGCTAACTTGCTACATATTTTTGCTTAATCAACTCTCTAGAGCTGGCCAATTTTAACTTTGTGTAGTGGATCAGCTTTTGGAATAGAAGCAGCTGTTGTTTTTGCATTTCTAAGCGATGACGCAATTTCGTTATGAATTTTACTTTTTCAGCAGCTTCTACTGCAGATTTTTTATCAGCTAAGATGAACCGATATTTCTTTTTAACATTTTTGGAAACATTTTTTGTGCGTGGAATTATCAAATAAGCTACATGTTAGACAGATAATTTGGGAAAAGAAGAAACACACATTAAGTAAATATATTAAGTTGAAGAATTATTTTTATTCTTACTTTCTTTTTTCTCTCTCAATAGATCAAAACTGACGCGGTTAGCAATGCGTAAGAAGGATATTGTTGCGGTTACATTTATATTATCCTTTCTAGGGCTATGCCAGTTACGTTAAGCCGAGCTAGTCCGCTTTTCTACACTAACCGAGGTTATACTACCAGTTGACTGCCGGATCTCAAACGTTTCTAAGTTTTATGGTCTCGACAGTCTGGATATTTGAGGTTAGGTAGGTAGTGACTCCTTGAAGTGACTGTTAAAAATCTTTATAGCAGTTGCGACTGACGCCGTAAAGTGCACTACGTAGCTATGTCAATAAAGATAAAAGTAATAAACATAATAAAGTTACCAATGGAATTAGTTTCTAGCACGTGGTTTCATGCCAAAGGCCGACTCAACACCTCTACTATTGCAGGAGACCCAGTGCTATACTACCGCTTACTGAAAACCAGGCAGTGTATTTCACTGGTTTCTATAAAAATTGCATAAATATAATAAATACGTTAGCATTTACCCATTCATACATAATTCTCCCTCTACAAGAAAAGTGAAGCCAAAACGCGCTGATAATGTTAATGCTATCACTATCTAAATTACTTGACGAAACAACGAAAAGATCGTTATCTTCAGACCAAGCGTGAAACTAAAAAACAACACGTAGAAAAGCTGAAAATAATTATAAAAATAAGTACAAAACGCGAACATTCCAACCAATCTTGTCGAAAACTTGTTAGACAAAACGCTACCAAAAAGACAGTAAAGAAAAATGCCTTTCGTAAAACATTTTCCATTACCATTATTAGGTACTCTTTAAACAAGAATTTATAATTCCAATAACAGTATCGCGGTTGGCTACCATTCTAGATCGTTTCGCATGAACAATACTTTACAGTTTTTTTTTTGTTGAAACACGGAACATAAATATACATCTGGAAACAAGCCTAGTTTTCTTTTTGCACCAAGCCTTAGATGTAATTATGAATATTCGTAGGTACGCAACACAGGTGGGTTGCGTCATAGGTAATTTAATAAAACCGTATGGTTTTCGCTTTATTAAACAGGTGCAAACACTTTTCAAGAAGTATAGTATCACAATTTTCAAACAACTTTTGCGTGCTTTGTAACAGTTTGTTATCGCCATCTATCGGGCACATTTACAAATTCAATGTTGCTCGACTTAAAAATTCTAACATCGACTGAAGAAAGGTCATCGCCATATATTATGTTTTGATACTGGTATGTCTATTTTGCTGTAATCACTTTCATAGCATTCTGCATAAAAGATTCAATTCTACAAAATGTAACAAATTTATAGAAAACATACTTTCATATTTGATGAAAGTGTAATCGTAGTCATCTCTCTAAAATATAAAATTATGAGATTTTCTTTTCTGGTCTTGTAATAATAATCATTAGTCATAGTAATATTAAATTATCATTAACTTTTGGTAAGAGTGTAATCGCACAATACGCAATGTCACCACCCCATATCATCCCATGGGTGTCGTAAAAGCCGACAGAGGGACCATACTATGCAGAGAACAGCACTGTAAGAGAAGGAAAACTTAAAACAAACCCTATATAAACCCGTTTGGCCAGCGTGGTATAGTAGGCCAATGCCTCCTTTCAAAGGAGAGGCCTAGTCCAGCAGTGGACTGTAAGGGGCTGATGATGTAATCGCACTCTGTTTCATCTAACAAGAAAAACCAAAACGAAGAGCGCTTCAACTGAGTAATAAAGTGACTTATTTAAACTTGTATTCAACCTCTGATCGCGATGGTAACGACAGTACTTTATTACATATATATCCATGACAACATTATTATTGCCACAACGTCATGCGTACACTAAAATATTGAATATAAAATACAACGTTAAAATACCAGTACAATATTTAACAAAGGAACACCTATTAAAAATTCGTTTCAATAGTTTTAGAATATTTTAATCTATGCTTATGCAGCAGCCTGAATAAAAGGTGATGCCAGAGAGAAATAATGGAGCTGTGTTCCTTTTTCAAACAATCAATGTAGACTTTGTTTTAAATATACTTTTTCTTTTCTCGGTTCTTCAATGTTAAGAGTAATTGTATTGGAACGTATTTTAAAACGATCGGAGGAAAAGAATTTTCTTGTATAAGGAAAATATGATTTAATACTGTGCTTATAAATGTTCTTCGTTTTTTTGTTGTTTGGTTTGAACTTCAATCTAATTAGGTCGAAGATATAATGAGGAATGACAATCTGACAGATGACATTGGCATAAAGGGAAACATTTTCCGCCATCTTTAAAAAATATAAAATTATTATGTAGATTTCTACAAATAAACGTTTTAAACAGCATTTTACGATCGGCGAAGCATGAGATTTGAGATAGTGAAATTTAAAACCCTTGCAGTACCAACATCATCATCATTCTCGTCTCGTCATCCCTGCTACAGCCAGTGGTCCGCTTTCTAGTCTATCCGAATTTTAGCTTTTCCACATAATGCCTGCCGTCTGACCTCCGCGTCCCAACAGCATAACAATATTCCATGGTTTACCAGTATCCAATTCTCTTTACCACTGTCAAAGATCTTCATGACTGCTCTGAGCGCCACGCCACACAGCTTAACGTGCTGTCTGAAGCATTCGCCCCTTGCAAAGGATAATCAACAAGTTAATACGTATATAACTGAGAATAGTCAGTGGTCTGCGCTATTAAATCCAACCCGTGACCTTCTGCACAGTAGTCTGTTGGTGTCTCCACTAGGCTATCGCTGCCTTGCCTTTAGACCCCGTGGAACCATCAGGTTAAGTAAAATTTGTTCTTTGTGCTATCATAATCAATAGATTTCTTACTTAAATTTCAGTATTGGCCATATAAAAACAAACGTCCTTTATTCAAAGTAAAATAAAATCGTGATACAAATATTCAATCGCCAAAACAAAAACATTTGTTCACAAAACGAATCCCCAAATCCTTGATATTTCATTTTACTTCTCCATAAAACATCAAAGACACAAATACCATTTCCACATACGTTTTCTCTCACAAAAAAATATCAGCCAGCCTGTGATTGGTTGCGCAAAATATTAGCTGTGTACACAAGCTTAACATTCCGGGCCGCAAAGTTTTAATTTTAAAAACGGGAGCAACCGCCGTTGGAAGAAGAAGAAGGAATCTTAGTTGTATTAGATGTACCGTACTTATTATGTATTTTGTACATTTTTAAATATAATATACTAGCTTCTGCCCGCGGCTTCGCTCACGTTAAATTCGGGGTAACACAAAACTCCTTCATTGTTCGATAGTTATTTTCGTTTTAATTCTATGCATAGGGACTAATAAGATATATAACCGCAAAAAGTATTTAAAACATTTCTGTAAACAGTATTTTTAGAGCTCCGTAGTCAAAAACGGCTAAACAAGGAATCCTTATAGACGCGCTATGTCTGTCAGTCTATCCGTATGTCACCGCCACTTTATGCCGAAACTATTTAGTTTAGACATTTTTGAAAATTGGTGGAAAATAAAAAATATTGAATTTAAGTTATTCTTAGAGCCCACAAGAGTTACTTCCTCTACATCTACTTGCCTAGATAATATATTTACAGATATCACAGTAAGAGACAAGCAAATTATTAGACAGTTAGACTCAGACCATTGTGGACAGCAGATCTCCTTTAATGATAACAGTAAGAATGTTTCTAGGCAAAATATAGTTGTAATACCTAAAACTGCAACTCGTTTTGCTAGGTTTCAAAGTAAACTAATGACTAGCTGGTCACTGTTAGATGATGAAGGTGACACTAATTTGTTATATAATAGCTTTTTCAAAGCGTTTTGTACAGACTTTAATTCGGTTTTCACACCTAGAACTATTACAGTTGGAGGTAATGCAACCTTCTGTGAATGGGCAACAACTGGGCTTCACAAAAGTAGAAAGAGATTGTATGAGCTATATGACGAGAGAAACTTTAATTTAAGTGAACAATTTCAGGATTATGTTAGAAACTATACTAGGATATTTCGGAAACTTTGCAAGAAAGCTAAGTCTCTTTACCTGAGTTCAAGGATTAGGAGTAGTGACGATAAAATGAAAATGACATGGAATATAATAAACAGCGAGACCGGGAAAGTTAAAAGTAAAAGTTCAAAATTTAGTTTGAACATTGATACGACACTATTACATCAGACTCAAAAGTTGCATCGGCGTTTGAAAGTTATTTTACTGATATCCCCGTCATTACTACTAGATCTTTGGACTCATCAACCAATGCAGCGGAATCTCTTTTAAAAGAAAACATGAGTACAACCTATAGTAATTTCTCATTTCAGTATATAAATTCAAATGATGTTATAAAAGCTTTTAATACTATAAATTTAAAGAAGACTGCAGACTTGTGGGGAAATTCCGTTACTATTACCAAGTCCATTATTGCTTTAGCTGCTAACAGATTAGCTTTAATATTTAATAAGTGTATTGACTGTGGTGTATTTCCTGATCTTATGAAAGATAGCAAGGTAATACCTTTGTACAAAGCAGGTAGCACATCAGGTCCCACCAACTATAGGCCAATTTCTGTGCTGCCCACATTTAGCAAAATTTTCGAGAAATTGATACTAGACCAACTGCAAAGTTATTTTAATAACAACGAGCTTCTACACTCTAAACAATTTGGTTTTACAAAGGGGCGCTCCACGACCGATGCCGGTGTTGAGCTTGTAAAACATATCTTTGATACCTGGGAGGATTCACATGATGCTTTAGGTGTCTTCTGTGATTTGTCCAAGGACTTTGATTGTGTAGAACATGATACATTGATCAGGAAATTACATCACTATGGTTTAAGTAGTTCTGCTCTGCATCTTCTTAATTCATATTTGAGTAATAGGATTCAGAGAGTTGATGTCAACGAGACGCGTTCGCATGGGTCTGTAGTCAAAATGGGCGTCCCACAGGGTTCAATCCTCGGTCCTTTTTTATTTTCTTAATATATAAAATCCTTGCGTTACTGACTAACTGACAGACACGCTACAGCCGAAACTGTTGGGCGCAGGAAGCTGAAATTTGGCATGTATGTTCCTAAAAGACCGTAGGGGTGCACTAAGAAAGGATTTCCCGAAATTCCCACGGGATCGGCCAAAACGGGTAAATTAAAAAAAAAATGCAGGCGTAGCTGCTGGCGTCCTCTAGTTAGTTTTTATTAATGACTTACCACACCTCGTTAATGACAAGCACTGGATAGTACTGTTTGCTGATGATACTTCACTTTTATTTAAATTAAAACAACAGCAAATTGATATGGACGATGTAAACATTGCTATCTCAAAGGTGGTTCGCTGGTTTGAGGTTAACAACCTGCTTTTAAATAGACTAAAAACTAAATGTATTCGATTTTTGATGCCTAACGTCAAACAAGTGAACACCTCAGTAAAGGTTAAGGATGATGTGTTGGATCTTGTGGATAACACCAAATTTTTAGGCATTACACTAGATTCTAAGCTGCAATGGGGACCACATATTAGTAAATTGTCGAATAGACTCAGCTCTGCAGCATACGCAGTCAGGAAAATTCGCCAGTTAACTGACATTGACACTGCCAGGCTTGTATATCATAGCTATTTTCATAGTATAATGTCATACGGTATTCTCCTGTGGGGAAATGCTGCCGACATTCAGACCATCTTTGTTCTGCAGAAAAGAGCTGTTCGAGCAATTTATAATTTGGATTACGGGGCTTCGTTAAGAAATAAATTCAAGGAAATAAACATTTTAACAGTTGCAAGCCAGTACATTTATTCCAATCTAATATATTTATTCCAAAACAAGGCCTCATACTCAAAGAAAAGTTATATCCACAATTTGAATAAGAGTAAGCTAGTAGTGCCGGCTACCCGGCTAGAGAAAACAAAAAAAACCTTTTCAAGGCCAATGTGTGCGCTTTTACAATAAAGCGCCAAGCAATATTCAAAATTTAAGTTATAATAAATTCAAAAAGATTATAAAACGTAAACTTTGTCAAAAAGGGTACTATTCAGTGCTAGATTATATTGAAGATAAAAATGCTTGGGATTAATTTGCTCGGTCCCACAGGCTACTTATATTTGATTAGTGTTAAGTTTCATGTGAGTGTGAGTTATTGTGTCTATATTATGCTAGTTGGTACTTTTATATTATTATTAAAAAAGCCTTATTAATTGACAACAACATTATAGACACACCAGCTCATATACCTATGAAAAATTCAATGTAGTTACTAAGTTTTTAAATTGTATAGAATCAAGACGTAGAAAAGAGTGGCCCGGAGTTTCTTGCCTGATTCTTCTCACGAGGCTCTACTTTCTGAACAGGCATTTTTTTGCAATGCTCAACTATGTTAATATGCATTTAAAGTTACTTTTTTATTTTTTATATTTGTATGACTTTCTGACGTGTCCAAAAAATTTTAAACATTTTTATGGAAATAAACATATTTGAGTTTGAGTTTGAGTTTGAAGTAAATTCTAACGTAAATTAGCGCTAATATCGTTACTTGGCTAGCAATGATAACCCAGCCAACGAGACAAGTAATGTTTTCATTTCTACAAACAAACAATTCTGTCAAAGCGGTGAGGTATGCGGGGCGAAGGGGGCTACAAGAATGCATTCTAATTGGCCGGTTCAAATTTGCGGTACGTCATAATTCATAACTAGTGTTGGGATTGGTCTGCCGTCTAGTAGGCTGGGTTGTCGTTGTTGGCTAGCCTGTCGCACGGTAATAATATCTAACAGTATTGTAACTCCATACAAACGCACGAAACTCCAGTTATACCTACGCGCCTCGAGCAAAGTACCAATTAGACATTGCGGACTATGCCTAAAGTACCCACAGCCGCGATCGTGCCGCAGCTCGCATGTGGCGCGAATGGTAGGTATATAACTTACGAAGACGGCCGAGTTACAATACTGTTAGATTATATTACCGTGCCTGTCGTAATAGACTGCAAAGTCAAGTAACGTTTACACAGGTCACTTGGATTGGTGCCCGCGTGTGACATCTATATCATAGCGCTAACGTGCTCCGGAGAACACGTTGAACTGGCGGCCTAGTGATTCTTGTCACAAGACAACAATCACTAGGCCATGTTGGAGTCCTTCGGTCGGTCTGAAACTCTGAGACCAGAGTTGGCCGCAAACTCACACCAATGAAACCGACAGTAAAATAGATACACACATGCGTAGTAATTTTGTAGCAAATAAACGAACATTCTATTACCTTGTTCGAACATTCATTGCCCACGTTGATGTATGGAAGTGAGAGCTGGGAATGGCAGAAAAAGCATGAAAGTAGAATTGTCGCAGTTGAGATGCGATCACTGCGTAGTACATATCTGTGGGGTAAGACTGATTGATAGAATTCCGAATGCAACTATACGAAAGAGCAGTGGACTGAAAGAAGATGTTGTAAGAAGGACTGAGAAAGGAATGCTTAGGTGGTTTGGACACGTGGAGCGAATGAGTGAAGAAAGAATGACGAATCAGATATATTAGGCAAATGTGTATGGGCAAGTCGGTCGCGGCAGACCTCGTCGGACATTCGTCGACCAAATTGGAGACATCCTAAGCAACGGATAGGTCCGAAGCACCTGAAACTGGCGAGCATGTATGAAAAGAGTAACGAGTGTAGAGGAAGCGCGTGAGATTTGTAAGGATAGGAGCAAGTGGCGTTTTGATGTCTCTGCCCACCCCGTTGAGAGAAAGGCGTGAGTATATGTATGTATGTATGTCTATTGCCTCACTTTTGACTCCAAATCTTCACAAACTGTATACCACAGTACTCACGAGGTAGTAACATGTCATTCATTCAAATAAATTAAATGTTCAAAACACTACCTTGAAGCAAACTAAAGTATTTAACATCGAGCACACGAATTGAACAGAACCTGAATTTAATTCAGAAATACGAAATGTTGATAACGTTAAGCTAGCCAGTGCAATTGAAATGAAATTGAATGATAGAACTCCGCCAGAGCCAGCGGTTTCTATCAACAAAATATTAACGCTAACACCGTTCTGTTTGACGAAAGCCTTTGAGTTGTATCTATTCAAGAATATTCGCAGACATTTTGGGTTGAGACACACTGTAACAGAAACTGAAGAGCAATTTGAGGTAGAAGACTTTTACGTAAGAGACATTGTGGATGATATTTCTAAAGAAGCGGTAATATAGTAATGTGTTAATAAAGGCCTTATGTAAGTGAACATGTGAAATTGCGCATAAATCCAGTTAAAGACGTTGGTTGTCGAATACTTACGTACTTATATTCATATACTCAAACTAAAACACTTTTCATTCATATTTAAATGAATGTTTGTAAACGAACTTCTTACTATCCTTATCTATACCTTACGTGTACATTTGGAGAGTTAAAAGCACAGAAATAAATAGTAATAGAACGGTGACATGGGCGTGGTGCGCGTGTCAAACTATTGCACTATAGCGCATGTGTTTACACATGTTGTACAACATTATTCTGCCTGACAATCAGCAATGGTCAGTTTTTATATAAACAATAACATAATTTCATTTTCCACAGCTACATCACACACACACATCGATAATAATTCCTTAGTGTCCCCTCATTATCTATACGTCACTGTGGGCGGGGCTTGCTGAAATGTGGCACGCGCGAAATGTACCTACGCGATGACGTGACATTCACCGTTCTATTACTATTTATTTCTGTGGTTAAAAGTATAACGTTTTAAACACAGAAAACAAAATAACAGATATAATTATTTTCATTCTACTGAAATTTACACGTGGCACGTGTAAATGAAAAAGGGAAATCAGCTTGTGATAGGATAAACATTTCTTTTTGAAATCGAAATTATACCCATTTTCTTCTATTATTATTACGAAATAGAAATAAAAATGACTGTATATATTTATGTTCTTATTCAATTTATGCGTACATTTTGATCGCATGAATTAATTACAGGAGCCAGCAAATTTCGGCAACTAATACGATGATCAAGTTTCAAGCAAAACTTCACACGTAATTATTTCATCAACATAATAATAAGTTCAACAAGCTGACGATAAATACCGTCCACGTTTATTCCACGAGGCTTTCCAAACTGATTAAATAAATGGCCACCACCACAGTTTTGATTTTCAATATTGAAAAGGCATTTCAAGTTTGCGAAGTGCTCTTTTGTTTACTAACAAACGGAGGTATAGGGTTTTGGTAATAATTAATTATCTTCTATTGGATTGTGCTGTGGCTCTAAATGGTCGTCTCAATGGGAGATCGCTTTGTTCTGAATTGAGCGCTTGGCGTTTAGTGCGCCTGTTGATGTCTGCTTCAAAATTCAATATTCTTGGCAGAACTTGGAAATTCGATTTCTCAGAAATGAATATTATTAATAGGAATATTGCAGAAGCAACGGAACTAATTGTGTAAATGTTAAGAACCTTGTGGTGCTTATAAATACATACCATTTAAATGTAAGAAATGAGAAAATATTTTAAGTCTTGCTTCCAATTCGTTATTCTTCAAATGTTCATACACTATTCAATAATCTTATTAATACATAGACGTAGAAAAAACAACTGTACATAACTCAACAGAAATATATGGATCACACAAAAATAAAATTCTACACCAAAATTAATTTTACCAAAATATTATAGCAATAATCAACAGATTTTTTACTGTATTTTGCAATATCATCTTATTCACACAACAATTTGAAATTCTCTTCATATTTCCCTCTTACCAAACAATGATTATTGCATTATTCACTTGGAACCCCTCAAACTCATCCCAATGTTTTGCCACAACCGCGTTCGTAATTATAATCAAATTCACCGCTTGTCGCCAGCATGCAAATTCCTCCCAGTCTGATTGTAGCTACCTTGCTACATATTTTTGCTTAATCAACTCTCTAGAGCTGGCCAATTTTAACTTTGTGTAGTGGATCAGCTTTTGGAATAGAAGCAGCTGTTGTTTTTGCATTTCTAAGCGATGACGCAATTTCGTTATGAATTTTACTTTTTCAGCAGCTTTTACTGCAGATATTTTATCAGCTAAGATGAACCGATATATTTTTTAACATTTTTGTAAACATTTTTTGTGCGTGGAATTATCATATAAGCTACATGTTAGACAGATAATTTGGGAAAAGAAGAAACACACATTAAGTAAATATATTAAGTTGTAGAATTATTTTTATTCTTACTTTCTTTTTTTTCTCTCAATAGATCAAAACTGACGTGGTTAGCAATGCGTAAGAAGATTATTGTTGCGGTTACATGTATATCTGGCAAACAAAATATCCCGATAAGCGGCAATAGGCTCGCCACCTATTACGTGGGATCAAAACACTGGCAAATAGTGGGCGTTTAATATGCCTCTGCGTACCCCTTCGGGGAAACAGGCGTGAGTCTATGTATGTATGTATGTATGTACATTTATATTATCCTTTCTAGGGCTATGCCAGTTATGTTAAGCCGAGCTAGTCCGCTTATCTACACTAACCGAGGTTAGACTACCAGTTGACTGCCGGATCTCAAACGTTTCTAAGTTTTATGGTCTCGACAGTCTGGATATTTGAGGTTAGGTAGGTAGTGACTCCTTGAAGCGAGTGTTAAAGATCTTTATGACAGCTGCGCCTGACGCCGTAAAGTGCACTACTTAGCTATGTCAATAAAGATAAAAGTAATAAATATAATAAAGTTACCAATGGAATTAGTTTCTAGCACGTGGTTTCATGCCAAAGGCCGACTCAACACCTCTAATATTGCAGGAGACCCAGTGCTATACTACCGCTTACTGAAAACCAGGCAGTGTATTTCACTGGTTTCTATAAAAATTGCATAAATGTAATAAATACGTTCGCATTTACCCATTCATACATAATTCTCCCTCTACAAGAAAAGTGAAGCCAAAACGCGCAGATAATGTTAATGCTGTCACTATCTAAATTACTTGACGAAACAACGAAAGTATCGTTATCTTCAGACCAAGCGTGAAACTAAAAAACAACACGTAGAAAAGCTGAAAATGATTATAAAAATAAGTACAAAACCGCGAACATTCCAACCAATCTTGTCGAAAACTTGTTAGACAAAACGCTACTGAAAGACAGTAAAGAAAAATGCTTTTCGCAAAACATTCTCCATTACCATTATTACTCTTTAAACAAGAATTTATAATTCCAATAAAAGTATAGCGTTTGGCTACCATTCTAGATCGTTCGCGTGAACAATACTTTACAGGTTTTTTTGTTGAAACACGGCACATAAATATCTATCTGGAAACAAGCCTAGTTTTCTTTTTGCACCAAGCCTTAGATGTAGTTATGAATGTTCGTAGGTACGCAATACAGGTGGGTTGGGTCATAGGTACTTTAATAAAACCGTATGGTTTTCGTTTTATTAAACAGGTGCAAACACTTTTCAAGAAGTATAGTATCACAATTTTCAAACAACGTTTGCGTGCTTTGTAACAGTTTGTTATCGCCATCTATCGGGCACATTTACAAATTCAATGTTGCTCGACTTAAAAATTCTAACATCGACTGAAGAAAGGTCATCGCCATATATTATGTTTTGATACTGGTATGTCTATTTTGCTGTAATCACTTTCATAGCATTCTGCATAAACGTTTTAATTCTACATAATTTAACAGTAAAATTTATTGAAAGCATACTTTCATATTTGATGAAAGTGTAAACGTCGACGTCTCTCTAAAATATAAAATTTTGAGAATTTCTTTTCTGGTACATACATACATAGACTCACGCCTGTTTCCTGGAGGGGTAGGCAGAGACTACGGAACGCCATTTGCAACGATCCTGACATATCTCTCTTGTTTCATTCACTCCCATCAGATTCCTCATGCATGCTCTTCTGTTCAGGGTACTTCTCACCTGTCCTGTTTTTAGGATGTCTGCAATCTGGTCAGAGAACGTCCGCCTAGGTCTTCCCCTTCGTCTTGTCCCTTGCACACTTGCCTTATATATCTGTTTGGTCAGTCTTTCGTCATCCATCCTCCCCACGTGCCCAAACCTGGTCTTTTCTGGTCTTGTTATAATAATCATCAGTCATAGTAATATTAAATTATCTTTAACATTTGGTAAGAGTCTATTCGGACTCTGTTTCATCTAACAAGAAAAACCAAAACGAAGAACGCTTCGACTGAGTAATAAAGTGACTTATTTAAACTTGTATTCAATCTCTGATCCCGATGGTAACGACATTATTGTTGCCACAACATTATGCGCACACTAAAATATTTCATATAAAATACAACGTTAAAATACCAGTACAATTTTTAACAAAGTAACACCTATTAAAAATTCATTATAATAGTTTTAGAATGTTTTAATCTATGCTTATGCAGTACCCTGTATAGAAGGTGTTGCCAGAGAGAAATAATGGAGCTGTGTTCCTTTTTCAAACAATCAATGTAGACTTTTTCTTTTCTCGGTTCTTCAATGTTAAGAGTAATTGTATCGGAACGTATTTTAAAACGATCGGAGGAAAAGGATTTTCTTGTATAAGGAAAATATGATTTAATACTGTGCTTATAAATGTTCTTCGTTTTTTTTGTTGTTTGGTTTGAACTTCAATCTATTTGAACTTCAATCTAATTAGGTCGAAGATATAATGAGGAATGACAATGAACAAGTGCGCTTGACGTTTTAAATTAGTAATCTGACAGATGACATTGACATTTTCCGCCATCTTAAAAAAATATAATATTATTATGTGGGTATATACAAATAAATGTTTTAGAGAGCATTTTACGATCGGCGAAGCATGAGATTTGAGATAGTGAAATTTGAAACCCTTACAGTACCAACATCATCATCTTTCTCGTCGCGTATTCCCTGCTCTGGTGTCGGAGTTTTCAGACCGCCCGAAGGCCTCCGACATGACTTAACGATTCTTATCCCTTGACAAGACCCGGGACCGACAGCTTTACGTGCCCTCCGAAGCACGGTCGCGCTCAGATGTAAATGCCACACACGGTCACCCATCCAAGTGGCGACCTGTGCAAGCGTTGCTTAACTTTGCCGATCTGTTACGAATGGCAAGTCAAGTCTTGCTATGAGCGCTACAGTCTGTTGGTGTCTCCACTAGGCTATCGCTGCCTTGCCTTTAGACGCCGTGGGACCATCAGACTAATTATCAAATTTGTTCTTTGTGCCATCATAATCAATGGGTTTCTAACTAAAATTTCAGTATTGGCCATATAAAAACAAACGTCCTTTATTCAAAGTAAAATGAAATCGTGATCCAAATATTCAATCGCCAAAATAAAAGCATTTGTTCACAAAACGAATCCCCAAATCCTTGATATTTCATTTTACTTCTCCATAAAACATCAAAGATACAAATACCATTTCCACATACGTTTCCTCTCACAAAAAAATATCAGCCAGCCTGAGATTGGTTGCGCAAAATATTAGCTGTGTACACAAGCTTAACATTCCGGGCTGCAAAGTTTTAATTTTAAAAACGGGAGCAACCGCCGTTGGTAGGACAAAGGCGTACGGAGACCGCCCACACCGAGATACGGGTCAAGTAATAGGAGAAAGATGGGAATAAATAATTCGATGCCGACATTCGATACCGCAGATATTTTGGGGTGAATAGCCTTGACATTTAGGGGTGATTTTTAGGGCGGTTTCAGATTAGCGTTTTATACGCGCGTATAAGCTCGTTTTTGGAAGCGCATGCAGGCGCGTATAGGCACGCCTTTTGGCAAACGCGCAACTCGTACGAGCGTTGATGCGCTTCTTAGCTCATATAAGTGCCAACCGTCAGAATCCATGTTGACACTGACAAGATGCCACTACCGTTTAGAGCGATCACGCCGAAATATGCCTGTCCGGTTTTTTGAAGCGCGTAATGTAGCGCGCGTGTAAGCGCGTATGCTGAAACGACCGTATACACGCAGAAAAATACGCTAATCTGAAACCTCCCTTAGATCGTGTTGGTAAGCGTTGTTGCTAACTGTAAGGAATTACGGAATATTTTGTCAAGTATATACTTTTTCTGGTTTATACCCTAGCATGGGATATGCTTTAATTCTTACGACTATTGTAAGTATATGCAAACATTCTCTCCCTCCCTCTCATTATACAGATATATGTATGGATGTTTGTTACTCTTTCTTGAAACTACTATACAGGATTTGATGGAACTTTGTAGTAATATAGCTTATACACCAGAATAACACAGAGCTACCTTCTTCTTGTCGCAATAAGCGACGTCTCCGTGAGCTTGACTGAGCCATCTGAGCACCTATATTTTAATCTTTAGTATGTATTTAATACTCTAAAACGGCGCAAATACATAAATTTCGTAAGGGATTATGTATTTGAGCCGGTTGGAGTCGAAACGTTGGGGTCATGGGGTCCAAGTGCTAAATCATTCTATAGAGAGCTTGCGAAGATACTTCGATGTATCTAGCACTAAAAAATTGCATTGCCATACAGCGTGGCAATGCTGGCAGTCTTCTGGGCACGTTCCCAATAGACGGCGATGTGGAGGACTTTCACGACGCCCTCTGAATATATATTTTCTTATTATTTGTATTTTAAGTTGTATTTTATTAAATAATAAAAATATAATATTCTACCACATACACACATCACCATCTAGTCCCAAGCTAAGCAGAGCTTGTGTTATGGGTACTAGATAATGGATAAATATACATATATACTTTTTTTTGTAAATACGTACATATTATACATAGAAACACCCAGACCAAGACAAACATCCATGTTCATGCACACAAATGTTTGACTTGAGCGGGAATCGAACCCGCGACCTTCGACGTAGCAGTCGCTTACACTCCCGCTGCGCCAACCGGTCGTCGTTTTAATATATTAATTTAATTTTAGTGGTAGTATTTAATTACTTATGATTGTTTCTAAAATTAATTAAATTTCATCATCATCATTGTCTTGCCCTGGTCCCAATTTATTTGGGGTCGGCGCAGTATGTCCTTCGCTTCCATACTTCTCTGTCACCAGCCATCCGATCGTTTATCCCTTTCTCTTTCATATCCATCCTCACACAGTCCATCCATCTTTTCCTTGGCCGCCCTCTCCCTTTTCGTCCTTCTACATGCATATTCATCACTTTCTTACCTAATTTATAAATAAGTAAAAAAAATATACTAAACTGGGATGAGATGGCAGTGTGTAAATTCATACAATTAAATTTCACGGATCTTTGACTATATTCTACCTTATTAAGACCAGCTTACAACGGTCTGTCGGAACGCAACTCTCTCTACTTTCACTACAGAAAATACCATCTCCGCCCGAACATACGTTTTGGGCCCAACCTGTAGCCTTATTATTTCGCGTCCCCATTCCCTGATGATGTCAGGTCGCATCCTATTGTGTCGGAGGTTTCAATACACTGTAGTTTTTCCCCCTTGTTTCACGCTAAAAGGATTTCAGCTTAGAAATCTTCGCTTAAATAGGTTAATAAAATTGATATCGAGATTTTTATTCAGATCATGTGTATATTGACATGGGGCAGCGATAGCCTAGTGGAGGAACCAACGGACTGCCATGCAGGGGGTATCAGGTTTGAATCCACGGCGCGCACCAATGACTTTTCGGAGTTATGTTCGTATTGAATTGTTAATTACCGCTTGTCCCGTGCCTCGGAGAGCACGTTAAGCCGCTGGTCCCGGTTGTCATGAAGATCTCTGACAGTAGTTATATATATAGACCGACAGACTGCTATGCAGAGGGTCCGAGTTCGAAACCACGGCGCGCACCAGTGACTTTTCGGAGTTATCTGGGTGTTAAATTGTTAATTATCGCTTGCTAAACGGTGAAGGAAAACATCGTGAGGAAACCTGCATGTCTGAGAGTTCTCCATAATGTTCTAGAAAGACATGTGAAGTCTGCCAACCCGCACTTGGCCAGCGTGGTAGACTATGGCCTTCTCATAGTGAGAAGAGGCCCTTGACCATCTGTGGAACAGTTTATATATAGGGCTGATGATGAGTCTATTGGTCTTCGCCTCTCTGTCTTTTAAATGAACAGAAACGTTGCGTATTCAACTTTTTTTACATGAAAACAAACTGCGAAAAAAAAAGTAAACAGTACTTTTATTCCAATTAACTGAAAAGCTCTGAATAAGAATTGGCCATACCTACGTAGTTTCAGTACTAAACTATTAAAGCAAATTGTCGGCTAACCGCGGAGTGAAGTATCATCGTACTCAAAATAACTACTTCAAACGCTATTTGGCCGATTCACTCGCTTTCTTAAATCCCTCATTCAGGTCACCGCGGTTAGGGTGCGGATACACTTCGAGTTTAGTGGGTAGTGCGCTAGTAAAATCTCAGCGCATTATGATCACGATACTTTAAACATTTGACGATAAAATTTACTATTTATCACGCACTTCGTTTGAGAGCTTCTGCGTAGCAGTCTTTTAGTCTCTCCTCTAGGCTTTCACCGCCATCATGCCCATGCCATCATATTTATTTACAATATATACAGGGTGTCACAAGACCCATCACCAAGCCAAAGTCTACTCGTTGTGGACATCATGCCAAGTCATTCTAACCAAAAATAATACCTGGGAAACGATTTTCTTTTTAAGGTTCCACATTTTTTAAACCGCAATTAAAAGCGCGCGCGTGCAATGCTCGAAATACCTACTTATCCATGGGGACATAGGGCATCTAAAGAACATATTGGCGGGGTGAATGCATTGATTTTGTACCTAATTAGAAAAAATCCATACTAACTTTGAGCCTCAATATCTCCCGAACCAGTAATTGCCCAGGTATGGTGCCGAAGTAAAAAATGTTTGTAGTGATTGGTACAACATGGGATTTTATTTTTCGTTAAGGGTCTTTTTACATCCTGTATAGTAAACAAATATACACAAAAATCTACACAGAAATCTACAGAACTTCAGACCATTATCCATGTTATATAACTTATAGCTTAGCTTTGTCAAAAATAACAAAATAAGAACCTCTACATTAACTAAGCTGATGAATACCGAATATCAAGGTCGCAAACTTGCCTTACTTGCGCTATAGTTTTACTAGCTATCAACTCAAAGCTTGCGATTTGACCGCACCCTAAAAAATGGTTCAAAAGTCTCACTTGAAAAGGCTTGGCATCCGTCTAAAAGTCCAAACCTTTTCGTGCTTAAGCCGTGACGTTCACAGTCCGTTACACCGAGGCGGTGAACGAGGTTAAGGAATGTTCGATGCGTTCTGTTCATGGGTGGGTCTCTTGTGTTAAATTGAGCGTCTTCATTCTTACAGTTTCCGTCTATCAAATTGTATATAGGAAGACGGTAAAGGAGGGTAAGGTGGATTGCAACATTTTGAGCTGAAGGGACATGATTAAGATATGGAATCTACCATGAATTTATTTACTAAGTTGCCATAAACGCAGTGTATTGCTTATAGGTAGTAGAGCCTTGCTGATTTTAGCATGAATGGGCCGGCTCGACCGGGGAAGTACTACCTTCGCACAGAAAATCGACGTAAAGTAACAGTACTTAAACTGTTGCGTTTCGTTCGGTGAGTGAGAGTGCCGGAGGCTCTATCCCCTATTCCTTCTCCCTCATCCCACTACTCCTCATCCCATCTCTTTTCCCAACCCCGACGGGCGGCAAAGCACTTGTGACTCCTTTTGTGTTGCTTGTGTCCATGGGCGGCGGTAATTGCTTACCATCAGTCGATCCGTCTGCTCGTTTGCCGCCTATTATAAAAAAAAAGTTATCCTTAGCGAGCAAATATTTGTTTATAATAATATTAAGTCATTGTTTACAAAAGACAAATTAATTAAAACTAACATATTAAGCTGGGATAAAATAACTCATAAGGTTGTTTCGGATTATAGTCAGTAAAGTTACCTAAAAAAAATTAAATCTCTTATTGATTAAAATATTTTTATTCATTTAAACTTTATTGTAGACCAGTATTAACGTTATAGAAAACTTATATACTATATTTATGATACGACGTATAATAGTAACAGGCAATAAATAATTAAGAATAAAGCATTTCCTGGCTATTTCATTTAGGTAAAAAGGCATCAATTTATTATCGTCAATTCCAGAGTTTTAAATCATTTTTATACTCGCATAAACATGGTGTGTCAAACATTTGACAAGTAATTTCGTGAAAGTCCTCCGAGTCATAAAATTAAATAAACAATTTATAAATATGCCCCATAAAGAGCAGCGATACATAAAATAAAATCTAAAATTCAGAAAAAAAATTAAGTCCACAAATTCATTAAACATCTGCCACACAAATTGTCCATCCAAACGTTTATAATAGGCACGTCAGCTTAAAGCAAAACTCTCAACTAAAAAAACTAGTTCCCAACATTTGACCTCCGAAACTTGCTTCAAAACTCTTCAAGTGGACTTTTGGTCTGTCAGAAGCCATTCAAACTCGTATTCTTTCTTGTCCAAGGACAAAGTACTTTGCAGATGGCACTCAAACTGCGATACAAGAAGACTCGACGCCCGTCGCTCCTCCGATATATTTTGCATAATTTCATATATTATTTAAGTGGAAACTTCGAGAAGTGTATTTGCATAATCCGGTGCGGTGCGTTACGAATACTTATTCGAAACTTTGGCTACGCTTGATTGGTCAATGGTTTTATAGGACTACGTGATTTTTAACCTACGGTGGAGTTTTGCGGCACTTGAATGTTTAAAGGTCTTCTTTGCTTGCTAATCGTCTTACTGAGGCCGAAGATTCTTGACTTCACTTGCTAAGATTCTGACAGTTGTTTCTTGCTTTGCTATTCATTCACATTTTGTATCTGCCGGCTCATATTTCATACGTAATTAAATCTTTTTTTCATCACAAATACGGACAAGATTTTCAGACTAGTATATCAGCAGAAGTCTTGTGCTGCTGGCTGAGGAGTAAAATACACAAAAATGAAGAAGAACACGTTAGTAAGGATGTAAAAATTTACCTTATTATACCACATATAAAACAGCAAAAATACAAAGGACTTACTCCTAAATTTAGCATTCTCTATTCTGTACGAAAGGATACAGAAAAATAGGAAGCTAGAATCGAATGAATAGTTTATTTAAAAGTAATTGAAGTGAAAACATGCAATTCACCTTTTTTCTACGTGTATACATACATACATAGACTCACGCCTGTTTCCCGGGGGGGTAGGCAGAGACTACGGAACGCCATTTGCAACGATCCAGACATATCTCTCTTGCTTCATTCACTCCCATCAGATTCCTCATGCATGCTCTTCTGTTCAGGGTACTTCTCACCTGTCCTGTTTTTAGGATGTCTCCAATCTGATCAGAGAACGTCCGCCTAGGTCTTCCCCTTCGTCCTGTCCCTTCCACACTTGCCTTATATATCTGTTTGGTCAGTCTTTCGTCATCCATCCTCTCCACGTGCCCAAACCATCTTAGCATACCTTTCTTGATGCTTGTCACTACATCTTCTTTTACCCCACAACACTCTCTTATCACACAATTCTTTACTCTGTCAGTCAGAGAGACACCACACATACTTCTCAGTGCTCTCATTTCTACAGCATTTATTCTACTTTCATGATTTTTCTGCCATACCCAACTATCACTACCATACATAAGAGTAGGTACTAACACCCCTCTATGCACAGCCAAACGTGCCTTTTTGGACACGTTTTGGCTATTCATAAACGCCTTTAGAGCTCCATTCACTCTATTACCTGCATTAACTCTTCTTTCAATATCTTCTACATTCTTACCATCTCTTGTAAACAGCGTACCTAAATATACAAACTCATTCACTTGCTCCACTCGCTGTCGATCGATCATAACATTACAAGCCGTAACGCATTCCTCCTTTTCAAAAACCATAACTTTCGTTTTACTTACATTCACTTTCATTCCTTTCCTCTCTAACGCACCATGCATGATTGTTACCATCTCCTGCAACTCCTCCACTGAAGACGCAAGTATAACCTGATCATCAGCATAAAGGAGGCATTTGACAAGTAACTCATTCATCCTTAATCCACAATCACTATGTTTCAAGTCTTGCAAACATGTGTATATAGTTGTGAAAAATTGCACTAGCGTACGTAAAAGGCTGTATTGTTAAAGTAAAGGCTGTAAAACATAAAACTGTGTAATCAATACATTTTGTCATAGACAACATTTTGTGATATAATATGTAACGCGTTTACCATTTCTTTCAGAAGGGACTATTATGTTTTTTTATTTGAAATACACCACATACATCAGCAAAACCACAACATCAAGAATTTTACTACGAACCCAAAAAAACAACATTTAAATAAAACATGTGATCTACACGTCTTACTACAACCCAAACTTTAACACACTTGGACCAACAAATAAAGTATCAAACGCTCTATATTTTAAAGCTCAATAACAACCAGCAGCCATCTTTTTCATTCAGCACAGATTGCCGTAAGTTAGAAAGGGAGAGATGTAGCCTACTTTATTATGATAATCGGAAAATTCGGCGAGACTGCGAATGTGATCCTGTGAATTTGGGGGCCTTGAATAAGCGATGAGGAGCCCTGGAGCTACATATCTCTGTAATTTATTGCTCGAAATGTGGTTCAAACTGATTTTGTGGATTTATGTTATATGGGCGGCTCTATGACAATTTGTACCTGTGCTACGGGTGGATTACTGAGCTTAGACGAAGGCTAGAGGAATGTGTTATGATTTGTTGTGAAAGAACAGATTTTTGGACACTGTTTATTATATATTATTGATATTTTCGTAGTGGTTACTTTGACTTTTAAATTGTTTTATGAATACTTATTATTTTTCATGTAGGTACCTTTTATTTGAGTAAGTTTCAACATAGTTGTTAGCATCATCTTACGTATCCCAAATCGTGATACATATCCCGAAAGACAATGTTTAAGTTTTATTTGAATATCTTAATTTCAGTATAACAAAAATCGCCATCATCCAAAAGTAATTTGAGATGCTGTCTGTAAATAACATATCTACACTAATATTATAAAGAGGAAAAATTTGTATTTTTGTTTGTTTGTTTGTAATGGATAAACTCAAAAACTACTGGACCGATTTTAAAAATTATTTCACCATTAGAAAGCTACATTATCTGCGAGTAACATAGGCTATATTTTATTTTAGAAAAATTGGGGTCCGTAACGTATTTGGGTTTTTCGAGTACGCGAGTAGTTCCCTCAGGACGCGGGTGAAACCGCAGGAAACGGCTAGTAATTTCATAAGGTCATAACCCCAATGGTATTTTAAGTCAAAAAATACAAACGTTTCATAAGTGTGTCGTGATATCTCAGAATAACTTCCTACTAGTTCGTGGAATACGATTAGTTTCAACCATGATTAACCCTGTTCTTTCCCAGCAAAAATAATTAAAATCATAAGTAGCCTATATTTCGGAGCTTAATTATATTACGTACCAAATATCATCAGAATAGTTTAAGCAGGTCTTTAAAGCTTAACATATAACCAAATAGATAGTCACTTTCCCAATAATATCGCTTATCGAATCACTAAAATTGACATTCTAAGTGTGTTCATGTTCAAGATATACTTTATTTATGTTATACGCTACATTTCATTAAATTACCGTACATGTTTCACAGCATAAATAGTGCCGAACACAATTAAAAGTAATGACTCAATTAACATGTAAGCAATAGCATACACACGGGGCAGCAAAAATTATTCGCTTAATTTCATTATTCCAAATAGGTAATATACACCTACAGCTATTTAACCACCTCAGCCAAGCAAAAACAACTCTTATATCTTTCATAATACAGTCTACAACGTCCGCAAAATAAAGTCAGTTAAGCCTATGATTCATGCTAAATGAAAATGAATCGTACGCAAGTACAGTAAGGTTGTATTTCACAATTAATTGGAGTATAGAGCTAGTGTAAATTGGTACATGTGTGACATATCGGGAGGTTCCACATATCCTCATGGAATATTCATTGGTTTATACTGTTTGTGATAGTGTGTAAAAATGTTCGGACTTTTGAGAGGAATGTATTGTTAATGTTCTAAAGTGAAATCAATAATAAGGTAAATGTTTGTTAAGAGTAGGGGAATACGGGGGAATTGGCGCCACATAAGGAAAAACTGCTTTAACTTTTAACAAACATCACTTTTTAATAAAGTTTTTGGTTATTTTTATAGGACCACTAATCATGTTTATATTACCAATACAAAAATAAAAAAATGAACGATACAAAGACATTTAGACTAATTTAAAACAAAAATAACATTAGCTCCCATTACCCAAGAGTACGGGGTAATTAGAACCAGATAACCCAAATGCTCATTTTTAAGTTTTCATTCTAATTCACAAAATGCAGTTTATTATTTACGTAAATTCATATTCTTATCTAATTTAATAATGATAAAGCTACAAGTAAAAACAAGCCATACTTATAATAAAATAATTTGAATACTCACAATTTGTCCTTGAAAATCGTAAAATATTACATCAATTGGCTAGAAAAGCGATGTGCGGTCGGCTTACACACTAAAAGTCGAATAAGTGACGATATGGCGAGTCACTCGTACCTCTCCCGCGCCCTTCTATGTTATGTAATATTAAAATAGGATCTAACTCGTTCAGATATACGTAAACTAAAGTAGTTCTCATTACCCCGTGGCTCTGACTCCCCCGTGTTCCCCTAATTATAGATTGTGGCAAATCAGTAAAAACTTATCTAACCTATTATCATAAATCTGGCTATTAATCCAATGAACTAGATGCTTTGAAATTTACGCCTGTTTTCCGTATTCTATATATCTGTAGAGGGTTGTCAAAATGTGTTGTGTGAAGGGATAATATAAGTACTCCAAAATACGAAAATATAAATATATTCTATAATATATTCTACCACATTCACACAACACCATCTAGTTCCAAACTAAGCAGAGCTTGTACTATGGGTACTAGATAATGGATAAACATACATAATATTATATACTTTTTTTTTGTAAATACATACATATTATACATAGAAATACCCAGACCAAGACAAACATCCATGTTCATGCACACAAATGTTTGACTTGAGCGGGAATCGAACCCGTGACCTTCATGGTTTACTGGTACCAGTTGTGCACAGAAATACTCATTATAAATAAACTACGTAGCTACGACCTAACGGTAGAGGAGCGTGGAGACGACTGCTGCGCCGCACTTACACAAAAGTGTGCCTTGTGTACAACATGTAGCGTCAGCAGCCGCTAGATATCGATGGATTCGGCTATTAGAGATATTATATATTTAATTATTTTATACATAGCTTGGCGAGCCATTGTAGAGCTCTATATCCAGCAGTGGATAATGGCAGGCTGATGATGATGATGTATGTAGCTTATGTTAAATTTTATACTAATATATAAAGCTGAAGAGATTTTGTTTGTTTGTTTGTTTGGTTGAACGCGCTAATCTCAGGAACTACCAGTCCGATATGAAAAATTCTTTCAGTGTTAGATAGCCCATTTATCGAGGAAGGCTATAGGCTATATAACATCACGCTATGGGCGACGAGAGCAGAGCAGTAGCCTTAAATAGCGCGGGTGTAACCGCGGGCATCCTCTAGTAATATATATGACTACTAGCCAAATCTCTCGATAAATATAATATTGAAATCGGACGTTACTTTATTTGGGTAGCGTGTCAAACTGGACACCGCAACAGTTAAACACTTTTGTCACCTTCTCGTTTCTAGATGAGTGAACAATAAAAAAGTCAGTTTCATTCGTAGCGGAAAGCTCAATTACCGATTGCATCACTTGTAATGAAAGTTATTGACAGTCTTTATAGACGGCAAATCAGTACCCACAAACAGTCTGACGTAATCAATCAAAGTAATTACGTCAATCCAGTCGTTGCAAGCCGCTTGTTTTTGACTGAAAATGCTTCATTAAAGCAGTTGGCGAGAAAGAATGATTGCAGAAAATGCTTTTAATATCCCGTGTGGAAAATGTTCACTTTTCATATACTTTGAGCCTCTTAAAATATTATTTAGCTGGTCAAGTGCGAGTCGGACTCGCGCACCGAGGGTTCCGTACAAACCTGTAGGTATATATAATTATTAAAAAAATATGTGATGTAACAAAAAATTTAAGGTCTTCAATTTTTTTCCTATGTGCTATAAAACGTTGTTTTATGCCAAATTTCAAGATTTTAGATCGACTGGGAGTACCCTTTGGTTTTGACTTGAGCATTTGATATGATTTTCAATTTTATACCTCTACGGGTTCATGAGGAAAGGGGTAGTAAGTACCCTTAAAATTATTTTAATTATAATATGTAACTAAAAATGTACGGTTAATTGCGCATTTTTTCCTTTATCTGTGCTATAAGACGTTGCTTCGTGCCAAATTTCAAGATTATGAGTTCACGAAAAGTACCCTGTAGGTTTTGATTCCCTTTGCGAGTAGTTGCGAGAAAATATGCGGCTTTAATTGCTGTTTCTTTGTATTGCGTTGACATTGAAGTTTGATTTTGTTACAGCTTAAAGGTATTATAGACTTGAGTATTTGATATGAATATTAATTTAATACCTCTACGTGTTCATGAAAAAATGGTAATAACTTTAAAATTATAAAAAAAAAATTGGTTGCCTGTAAAGTCGGTATACGGGCGAAAGTTTTACGTGACAACGACTTTGAGTGGTAAAATAATTTTAATGTGAATATTCATTCGTATAGTAGGAAGAAGGATGAAAGACGCGTGCCTTTCACTTTTTATATCTGTCTCTCTCGCTCTTAGGCGGGACGCGTGCCTCTCACTCGCTCTCATTGTGAGCGCATAACGTGAGCGGAGCGTAACGCAGTTTCTTGAAGTGTCACCCGGCAAACCAATTTATAAGACGTTGTCACGTCAAAAAATTTTGACATGATGTAACAAAAAAATTACGGTTTTGGCAATTTTTCCTTTATCTGTGCTATAAGACATTACTTCGTACCAAATTTCAAGGCTCTGAGTTTACGAGAAGTACCCTGTAGGTTTTGATTCCCTTGCGAGTTTCGAAAATTGCGGAAATTTGCAGCATAAACGGCTGTATCTTTTGATTGTGTTGGCTTAGAAGTTTGATTTTTTCACAGCTTCAAGGGACAGTAGGTTTGACTAGGTTTGATATAAATTTCAACTTGATACCTTCACGCGTTTCTGAGAAAAAGGGTCTTGACAGACGGACGGACAACAAAGTCATCCTATAAGGGTTCCGTTTTTTCATTTCGACGTACGGAACCCTTAAAACGCAGAGGGTCTCGGGTTTGAATCCACGGCACGCACCAATGACTTTTCGGAGTTAAGTGCGTATTAAATTGTTAATTATCGCTTGCTTATCGGTGAAGAAAAACATCGTAAGGAAATCTGCATGTCTGAGAGTTCTCCATAATGTTCTCGAAAGACATGTGAAATCTGCCAACCCACGCTTGGGAAGCGTGGTGGACTATGGCCTTACCTCCCATACTTAGTGAGAAGAGGCCCGTGCCCAGCAGTGGGACAGCATAAAGGGCTGATGATGAAGTGAAAATGTTTCTAGATCTTCCAGCGTTTTCAACAGTCCGTCAAAGTTATGGTCATGATAACCCAGTCCGCTGGTTGATTGTTTGTAAAATAAAAATAAAAGTCAAAATCATTTATTCATCTAGGCCACAAAATGCCGTTTATGAACGTCAAACATTTACATGTACTCGCACGTTTGCAATGCAATAGACAGAGCCACGAGAAAGATCGGCCAATAAAACTCATGGCCATTCTTCCTCCTGTCAGTCCTCTGTGACACAGTATTTATTCCTAGTGAGGTAGTCTAAAAATAATATGTATGTGCATGATTTTATGACAGCACCACTGCACGGTTGGCGTAGTGGTTTAAGCGGCCGCCACGCCCCTTGACATTGCACCGAGTGTTGTGGGTTCGTTTCCCACACGAGATAACACTTTGTGTGATTCATAAATTGTTGTTTAGAGTCCGGGTGTTCATTGTGTCCGTTAGTTGTATGTTTGTAAAGTCCCCCGCAGCACAGGATTTAGTCCAAGTGCGGGAGTTGTCTTTAAAAAAATCATGTTATTAAATTGTATTTAATATCCTCTTGTTTGTCCATAGCGCGTCGGCTGCGATCTCCGTGTTGGTTCCACTCGTCGCGTGGATGAATGTGGCGTGTGTGGAGGGGATGGATCCTCCTGCTCGAGACCTAGGTACCACTGGCTGGCGACACCTGGCTCTTTGTGTTCTGCTACTTGTGGGGGCGGTGAGTTTTACTCTTTTAAACTGATTAAAATTAAAAAGTTTAGTTAACAAGTCAATATAAATTTAAGGCAGCTCTATTTTCAACCAGTTACAAATATCGGAGATGTGTCAGGCAGCTTACAAATGTCATGGTCGAGTTTTAAAATTTGAATACGTTCTCGTCCATCTTGTTATTGGTTATTTTTTCAGGATGTTAGGGCATTATAAAGATTCTTAATAGTTATAATAGAACGACACATATCCGTTGGTATCATGTTGCTATTATAATAATAATAAAATAAAATTGGGCAAGTGCGAGTCGGACTCGCGCACGAAGGCTTTCGTACCATAATCTATAAAAGAAAATCACGTTTGTTGTATTTTTAAGTTTCTACCTGTTTATAAAGATCGAGAAACAAATTGCTTAAAAATTACGTTTTTTGTATGGGAGCCCACCTTTATTATTTACTTTTTTAATTTTATTATTTATTTTGAAAGGTAATACACAAATACATAGTCTGTGAAAATTTTAAGCGTTACCTTTAGTAATTTTGAACAAAAACTACGAAAAAAAAACAAGTTTATTGTATGGGACCCCCCTTAATAAATTATTTTTTTATTTTTAGTATTTGTTGTTATAGCGGCAAGCGAAATACATAATTTATAATAGGGTCCCGTTTTTTACCTTTTAAGTACGGAACTCTAAAAATGTAGTAGAGATTTTTTCTACTCAAAATAGCAATATACTGACACTTGGAATGAATAGGCCACGCAGTCGCCGTTGTATTCTTTAATAAAGTGTTGTGCATATTTTTAGTTTCACTCGGGATGACGAAATGATGTCAAGTTTAACCAAAACATCTTAATATGTTCATGCGTTTACAAGTTATTGTATCATGAAGAAACATAAAGCCTTAAAAATGCTCTTCTCGCAGCGGTCGTGTAATGTAGTTATATTTTAGTGTAGCGCTCATAGCGAGACTTAGTTTGTCGTTCGTAACAGATCGGCAAAGTTAAGCAACGCTTGCACTGGTCGCCACTTGGATGGGTGACCAAGTGAGGCATTTACATCTGAGCGCTACCGTGCTTCGAAGGGCACGCAAAGCTGTCGGTCCCGGTTCTTGCCTTAGGATAAGAGTCGTTAGGCCACGTCGGAGGCCTTCGGGTGGTCTGAAAATCTCCGACACTAGGGTTGGCCACACACTCACACGAAAAACAAACAAACAATTTTAGTTTAGCTTTACACACCCACCTTGTAGCTGCTCGCACATCTCTTATAATATTGTGTAGTCGAAAACAAACATTCTGTACAATGTTTAACTAAGATCACGAATCGAACAAAACATTAAACTTCAAAAGTTTCCCAACATTAATTGAGTACCGAAAACGTTGTATCAAAATCTCTTCGATACATTAGCGGAACATTGTTAATTGTGGCCGTCGGTCTGTGTTGTAATTTATATCTGGAAATCCACCATTAGTCGAAGCTTACGATAAATCAGCCAGAATGCCTTTTGTCTCCCGCGAGCAACAGTTCCTTAAGTGGTATTGTGCAGACGGACGATTTGTACGATTGGAGAGCTTGCGTTTTATTGAGACGAATTTTTTTGTCATACTTTATTTTCTCAAGTATGTAAATACGAATGAGGTAGAGTATACGTTAATACATACATAGGCTCACGCCTGTTTCCCGGAGGGGTAGGCAGAGACTACGGAACGCCATTTGCAACGATCCTGACATATCTCTCTTGCTTCATTCACTCCCATCAAATTTCTCATGCATGCTCTTCGGTATACATTAATTTGTAAGTTAATTAAGTTATATTTATAAATTGTATTAGCGTTACTAATAAAAAAAATATATGGTGTAATTACCAATCAGCAAAATGTATTCAACTTGGATTTACAATCTAATAAGCGTTGTAAGTTCAACTTACGAGGACCTACTCACGATCTCATCAAATAACATGTAGTGTCTCTAGATTCTTAGGCATATAGTACTTTGTGAAGTTTCATCATCAGCCCTCTTCATTAACTGACCCCCTGCTAGGCATCTTTCCGATGGGCGGAGATCTAAGCTACAATATGCCACCGCACTGCATATTACACGTAGGTAGTACTCATTATGTCTTTCGACAACATTGTGGTTTCCGCACGATGTTACCCTTCATCGTTTAGCAAGCTGTAATCAACGATGCAACATGCAATTAACTTCAAAAGTTAGTGATATGCGCTGTTGGATTCAAATTCAAACTCATATATTCATATAGGTTACAAAAGCAATGCTTATCTGTCCTTTCTTTTTTTTACAACCAGGTTCTGGATGGTAGGGCTATGAGAAGAGGAAAATCATGCCACTCTTTTAAAAACAGAATCTTAATTTTACAACACTTGGTGTCACTGATTGGAAATAAATGAAAGAAAAAAAATAAAGCAAAACATGCGAATACTACAATAATAAAACACTATAGCTCAGTAGTACAGATGTATCAGCAACCAATATGTATTCAGTCTGAGACCTGCTGCATTGTGTTGGTCTTTTTGCTAGCCTGTTGTTGCTTGAATTATACAAATTTAGGTAACGAAATAAAGTAGGACATGAGCATGAATCATTCGACAGCAGACCTATACTTCGAACAACGTAACCCAGTTAAACGCAAAACTACTCATCATCAGCCTTTAGCAGTCCACTGCTGGACTAGGCCTCTCCTTTGAAAGGAGGAATTGGCCTACTATACCACGCTGTCCAAACGGGTTGGTATAGGGTTTGTATCAAGTTTTCCTTCTCTTACAGTGCTGTTCTCTGCTTAATATGCTCCCTCTGTCGGCTCTTACGACACCCATGGGATGATATGGGGTGGTGACATTCCGTATTCTTAATCCGTCACCACACGGACGGCAAAACTACTAACAGGAGTTAAATCTGTCACAGACCATCTCTAAATTTGCACCAGCTACATATATTGTACACGAACCCTAGGACAAGTTATTTCGAAATTTCTCCGGAACAGGTAGAATATTGATTCTGTGAAACTGAATAATATTGGAAAACATATAAGGCAATTTCACAGGTGATATTTGATATTGAATAGGGATATTTTAAGAGAAGTGCCTTACTTCTAGTTTAGAATTTCCTTGCGAAATTGGAGCTTCTTGATTTGGAAATTTATTTTCGGCCTGCAGATCTTAGCCACACAATCTTAGTGTGTCTAGTATAATTAGAAACATACAGACGTAGACTCACGCCTGTTTCCCGGAGAGGTAGGCAGAGACTACGGAACGCCATTTGCAACGATCCTGACATATCTCTCTTATTTCATTCACTCCCATCAGATTCCTCATGCATGCTCTTTTGTTCAGGGTACTTCTAACCTGTCCTGTTTTTGGGATGTCTTCAATCTGGTCAGAGAACGGCCGCCTAGGTCTTCCCCTTCGTCCTGTGCCTTCCACTAATTAGAAACCACTTAATTAGAAACTCTGTCGAAAATTCAGCTGTTCGCTGTTTCACGGTTGGGTTCGGTTCACATCGCCAAATTATTGATTTCTTGTTGCTAAGATGAAGCCAAAAACGTGAGTGATGCCAAAAATATCTCCTTAAGTAGGTAAATAAAAGCGCTCATACCTGAGATCTTATATAAAATAATGTCTCAATGCGAGTATCTCTATGTACTGCTATGCCATGTTCCTTTTTTATGGTTTCATTCGCTTTAAGAGCCACTTCCAGGTACCTTTTCTACTTAATCTGAGTTTTGTTATAGTATTTGCTTGGGCTTACCTATGAATGTTCTATATTGAAATTAAACTACAGTTTACAATATCAAAGTCAAAGTCAGAATCATTTGTTCATTTGGGTCATAAATGTGACGCTTATGAACGTCAATATAATAAATTTATAAAATAATTACTTAAAGGAGTAACATAAAGACTCTACATTTACATTTACTGCCACGTTAAATATGGCAATAAAACATCGCCAGGTTTTGCATAATACACATAATTTACATTTTGTAAGGTGCTGCAACTGTTTCACCTTCTATATCACTTGTATATATGTATATTACATAATAATACTCAAGCATAGTTCTTAATTTTAATTTTGCTGTTCATTTATTTAGCCTCTTCAGAATAGACACGGTGAAACAGGAGCATCCACTTACATTATATGTACCTAATAATGCAGGCAATCCGCATTTCGTTCCGTTACGGATTCTATATTGGTTATACTGACATGACTTTTAAACCAGAGTATTTCATCGCAGTAATTTTGCTTACTTTTATCTTTAAGCGCGAGGGACAAAACATTACATTCTAGTCAATAGCTCATGGAGATACAACGCGTGATGTATGTCGTGTGATGAACACGATTATTTTTCTATGTATATAATCATTACTTTATACTTTCTGTATTTATACTGTCGTCCGTGTGGTGACGGATTAAGAATACGGAATGTCACCACCCCATATCATCCCATGGGTGTCGTAAGAGCCGACAGAGGGAGCATATTATGCAGAGAACAGCACTGTAAGAGGAGGAAAACTTGATACAAACCCACCAACCCGTTTAGCCAGCGTGGTATAGTGGGCCAATTCTTCCTTTCAAAGGAGAGGCCTAGTCCAGCAGTGGACTGTTAATGGTTGATGATGATGATGTAATCAATGTATGTGTTCAGTTAGAGACGAGTAGAGAGATCTATATTGAAATGAATTTCTTACTACATGACCTGTCTAGCTTTAGAAGACCGGGATTGATTTTTGGCAAAATATACGTAAGATTCTCGGTGGTCGATGGTCATTTGCTATTGCATTATTTAGACAGGACAATAGAATTTTAAAAGTTTTCTTGTTAGAATGTCGTGCCATTTTTTTACAAATACTTTGTTACAAATCGCAATTACGACAGAAAGTCGCCCGTCTACCGCTAACATTACCCCAAAACTCGCAACGGCCGATTCTAATTAAGAACCCCTGAAAGATGAATACGAAGATAAGTATTAGCACTTGCGCGTTCTGCGTAAGACTCATTTGTACCGCTGTAGGCCTTTATTGTGACTATATATCTTATTATTCAGACTTGGGGTGGGGTAGGTAGAAATATTGGGGTGGCCCGGTTATGAGTAAGTCTTTTCTATCTTTATTGATATTATCGCTGGAAACGATGCTTCGGCTTGCGTTTTACGGTGAATTTTAAGGTTTTCAGCATGTATCTATGAACTAAATATTCCAAGAAATTACCGGGGATTCGGTTTAATAAAGAACTGCGTCGTTTCAAGGCATCAATCATTATGAGTATTTTCAAGAGATGAGAGTTTGTACGAAAATTCACAAAATAATATTCTCTATGCATACGAGGAGACGAAAGGAGACATTTAACATTAATACGATAAGATAGCCAATTTTTGGGAGGAGCAGCAGGCAGTAACTAGTATTAATAATGCAGACGTCTGACCTTCTCTGACGCTTTCACGGTTTCAACCAATCACGATGAAATTAAGCACAAGGATAGGTGAAGACGCGAGGTCAAACGTAAGCTTCAAAATCACAAAAGATAGCAGTTTTTTGAAAAAAAAAACAGTGGTTTCGGTTATGTGCTACAACAATTATTGTTCAAAATAACGTTTAAGTTTTGACTATACAAAAATAGACCTTATATAAGTCTATTAAACTCAAAACTATACGCATCCCCTCAAATTATTTACCACGCCCAAACCTCTAAAAAGTCACAACCATTCATTTAGTCTTGACCGTCGTATCTCAACCCTAAACCGACAAAGGGGTCTGACAGACCCCATTAATCATTAGGACACTGACACCTAATTAACAATTGAAACGTCTGAAGGTCTTCCGAGGGTCTGAAAGACCGTCTCGGGTCAGTGGGTGAGAGATAATCTTGTAGGCAGGACGATGCTATGGGTATAAATTCATGTTTCTAAAGTGCGAATGAACGGTCAGCAATATACGTCGATTTACATAAACGTAATTTTGAATGGTTTTATCGTCTGAAAAAATTATTATTCTCGACATTTTGTAGACTTTTTACACGAAGAATACTATCTTTAACATCTTATAGGTACTAATATATAAAGCTGAAGAGTTTGTTTGTTTGGTTGGTTGAATGTTGAAGTTGATTTGAAAAATTCTTTCAGTGTTAGATAGCCCATTTATTGAGGAAGGCTATAGGTTATAAAACATCGCGCTATGAGCGACGGGAGCAGAGCAGTAGCCTTAAATAACGCGGGTGTATCCGTGGGCATCCTCTAGTAATTTATAAAAGTATATTATCAAATGTACCTATAGTTTTTAGTAAAACAAATACGGCATACATTTTAAGTGTTATTTTTCTTCTCTTATTTTTAAAAGACAACTCCCGCATTAGGACTGAATCCTGTGTCGCGGAGGACTTTACAAACATACAACTAACGGACACAATGAACACCCAGACTAGAAACAACAATTTATGAGTCACACAAAGTGTTGTCTCGGGTGGGGATCGAACCCACAACACTTCGGCAAGGTGTCAAGCGGTGAGCCGGCCGCTTAAACCACTAAGCCAACCGTGCAGCGACTTTCGTTGATAGTTACAAATTATATAGTTTTTACAATTGGAATGTGTTTTGCTGACGATCTGGTTGAGATCGCGTTAAACGGTTGGATGCGGGCGAGTTAAGATCGGTCTGTGTACGGAGCGTTGGGGGATGCTGTTGTCCAGCAGTGGACGTCTATAGGCCGATATGATACGTAACTAGTCCTGAATGACAATGTCATCATAAGCCCTTTATACTGTCCCACTGCTGGGCACGGGCCTCTTCTCACTATGAGAACGGTAAGACCATAGTCCGCCACGCTGGCCTAGTGCAGGTTGGCAGACTTCACATGTCTTTCTAGAACATTATGGAGAACTCTCAGACATGCAGGTTTCCTCACGATGTTTTCCTTCACCGTTTAGCAAGCGATAATTAACAATTTAATACGCACTTAACTCCGGAAAGTTATTGGTGCGAGCCGTGGCTTCGAACCCGAGACCGTCTGCGTAGCAGTCTGTCGGTCTCTTTACTCAGCTATTGCTGCTGTTTTGACTGACAATGTCGCAGACTGCAAATTACTGAAGCTAGAATTATGTCATTTGGACAGCGGATTACTTTTACGACTTAGGCACCCACTAAAGAGGGATTTTTTAATTTTCCACTTTAAGGACTTAAAATAAAGGTTACAAGTTTAGGAAAGTCTAACTAGTGTACTATATAAAGATTCCATCATCATCCTCCTAGCGTTATCCCAGTTTAAACCTGGGGACTGCTTACCAGTCTAACCGGATTTGGCTGAATATTAGCTTTTCCATGGAGCGACTGCCGATCTGAACTCCGCAACCTAAGGGATAGCGATATTCCATGGTTTAGACCAGTGTCAGTTAATTTAGAAGGTACTGACGCCCTATAACGACTGTCAAAGATTTTCATGACAACCGGGACCGACGGCTTAACGTGCTCTCCGAGGCACGGGGCCAGCGATAATTAACAATTCAATACGCACATAACTCCGAAAAGTCGTGGATTCGAACCCGATACCCTCTGCATGGCAGTCTGTTGGTATCTCCACTAGGCTATCGCTGCCTATATAAAGATTCCATAATTGCATCAAAATCAATTTATTGACATTAGAAGTACTACAATTTAAAAAAGGTATCATGCCAAAACCTCAATATAAAACCTAATATTTCATCTCCAAAATGAAAGAAAAGATAAATATATTTTCTCTGCAAAGCAGCCCGCCAAAATGCCTACATTCAATTTGATACGCGTGGAAATCTCCGCCTAAATGGATATATTTACATATTTATGTATTCAAAAGAAGTTTTCCTCTCCGCAGCCTTAATCGTTCATTACCATAGGCTTAATATTATCGTTAGCTAAGACAAGGTTGGGTAATATGAATAAAAGTATGTTTTTAACTTCTAAAGTCATAGTAAAAAAGGTGAATTCTCGTAATAGTGAAGTTTCGTGCAAGTGAAATAAATTATACAAGTATTTTTATCTAATGAAAATGTCAAAATAATAGTACCTAGTTTCATTCATCAATTAATGTTAAACTTTATTTAACATTTTTATCGTCAATTTATTGATAATAAGTATTCTACTTGACAGCAAAACACTACGACGACATTACGTCATATTTCATACAAAACCTTCGGCAAAGATCGTTTTTGACATTTCATTAAAAGTTATTGATTTGACTAGTTCGAAACAACTGTCATCATCATCAGCCTTTAACATTCCACTGCTGGACTAGGCCTCTCCTTTGAAAGGAGGAATTGGCCTACTATACCACGCTGGCCAAACGGGTTGGTATAGGTTTTCTATCAAGTTTTCCTTCTCTTACAGTGCTGTTCTCTGCATAATATGCTCCCTCTGTCGGCTCTTACGACACCCATGGGATGATACGGAGTGGTGACATTCTGTATTCTTAATCCGTCACCACACGGAAACCCCACTGTATTTATTCAAAATGCAGTTCCGATCTCGATTTCATATAATTATGGCATTATCGTAACACATGAATGAACAATGCAAACAAAAATGGAACAATGAAATGGAACAAAGTGTCAAAATAAAATGTCTACATCCATCTCTGTGACAAATTAGACGATAACGACATTAATGGAATGGTGATACCAATTGTGGTTCAATTCATAATGAAATCACATTCTCACTAATGTATTGATTGTCTATGATTAACATTATCAACGTGATAGCAGCGATAGCCTAGTAGAGAGACCAACGGACTGCCATGCAGAGGGTCTCGGGTTCGAATCCACGGCACGCACCAATGACTTTTCGAAGTTATCGCTTGCTAAACGGTGAAGGAAAACATCGTGAGGAAACCTGCTTGTCTGAGAGTTCTCCAAAAAGTTCTCGAAAGACATGTGGAGTCTGCCAACCCGCACTTGGCCAGCGTGGTGGACTATGGCCTTACCCTTCTCATAGTGTGAAGAAGCCCGTGCCTAGCAGTGGGACAGTATGTAGGACTGATGATGATATTCTGGTTACGTCAAGAAGTTTTGCCTTGGAGCCTAGGGTCGCTTTAGATTTAGACTAAAAACGTATAGAATATTAGCCACCTTGATAGGTGGGATCAAAACACTGGCGAAAAGTGGGCGTTTAATATGCCTCTACCTACCCCTTCGGGGAAACAGGCGTGAGTCTATGTATGTATGTATAGAATATTAGCTTTTCCCCAGAGCGATTGCCGTCAGACCACCACGAACCATGGAGTTAGAGATTTTTCATAGTTTGATCACGTGCCTCGGAGAGATCTTTAAGGGTCGGCATAGGCAGTAATTTTTTTATATACTCACTCCTGTATCCCCGAAGGGGTAGACAGAGGTGTAATATTACACACACATTTCCTCATGAACTTTTAGGCAGTAATAAACTCAGAATAAACTGCCAATGTTCTTTGCCATTTCATATGGCTATTTTTCTGAACTACGGAGGTCGGACAGCAGTCATATCGTGGAAAATCGTATATAAAAAAAAAAAAAAAAAAAAAAAAAAAAAAAATGTAGAGTCAAATCTGTTCAGCCTAGAAAACAGACCTTGGAGTCCAAAGTGAAACTCTTGGATGCAACTGAGATAATAGTAGAACGATGATGACTTTATTTTTTTATTTTATTTATAGACCCACGCCTGTATTCCCGAAGAGGTAGGCAGAGGTGTAATATATCACCCACATTTCGCCATGAATGTTTAGGTTCCACGTAATAGGGGCGAGCTTATTGCCGTACCGGGCACATCACCAGACTCCGTGCTGCTATTGAGAATTTCCTAACGGAAAAACTCAATAACACTTTGCCCGATCCGGGAATCGAACCCGAGACCTCCCAATCCCACGCGCACATTTATGCCGCGTGACTAATGAACTCTTTAAGTTCAGTATATTTCTGAACTACTACTACTTAGAATTCGAAAGAACCCAGGAACACTTTTGCCCGACAAAGGAATCGAACTCGAGACCTCCGATCAGCAGTCGCATACGCTATCCACTAGACCATGGATGCAGTTTATGATGATGTGTTTATGAAATTCTTCTCAACTGATTCTCTAAACAAAACAATTCGTATATTACGTCTGAAATTAAAATAGTAATCCCTTTTGAATGGAATTTACTTTATTCAAAATATAGTTGTGGAACTTCCTGTAGAAAATATACAAAATTCCTAGATAATACTCTCAAAATGTATTTCCGTCATTAACATCAAAAAGGAGCAAAACAAGCTTTAATTAGAGCATAATTAAGTTAATGAATATTACCAGATTTCTTAGAAAATGTGAAATACCTACCTTATAATATATAGGATGTCACAAGACCCATCACCAAGCCGAAGTCTACGCGTTTTAGACATAATGCCAAGTCATACTAAGGAAAAGTAATTTCCCAGTTTTGGGGCCGAAGTAATAAAATTTCATAATGATTGGTACAATATGGGATTTCAGTTTTCGATAAGAGTCTTTTTACATCCCTTTTCTTCTCGTTCAAAAAAAAGACAAAAAGACTGCCTCGTTAGTCTCGCGGCATAAATGTGCGCGTGGGAAGTAATACCTGGGAAACTACTTTTTTTTTAGTAGACACGTTTTTTTAGCGCAATAGTGCGCGCGTGCAATGCTCGAAAAACCTAGTTATCCATGGGTGCATAGGACATCTATAGAACCAATTTGGCTGAGTAAATGCATCGATTTTGTACCTAATTAGAAAAATTGTATGGTGACTTTGAGCCTCAATATCTCCTGAACCAGTAATTTCCCAGGTATGGCGCCGAAGTAAGAAATGTTTGTAATGATTGGTACAATATGGGATTTCAGTTTTCGTTAAGTCTTTTTACATCTTTTATAATTCTTCGTTACGTGTGTTCGTCACCTAGCTGAATAGCAGGAGTGGTCTTGATGTTTTAGTGTTCTAGAGATGAGACCAAGCCTTGACAATCGAAGTTTAGTGAAAGCATACAGAAAGTAGCTGGCAACGGCTGGACACAAAAAGCTGAAAACCGAGCTATTGGGGGACCCCATATCCAGACAAGAAAAATAAACTAAAGTTATTAATTTATTTTACAACTTTATATATCAGATTGAAACGTAACTAAGTCTTAAAATACTATACAAAGAAATATATACAGAACATACAAAAACATATATATACAGAAAAAAAAAAAAAATTAGAGCGCGTCATGAAATTCATCCACATCGCCGTCAACTGGCAGCGTGCCCAGAACGCTGGCAGCGTTGCCACGTTGTAGTGTTGTTGGGCCAAATACAACCCAGCCTTCTGGCCACGCGAGGCGTCGACAAGTCTCTTTGCGAGGTCTCTAAAAAGAGATCTCGCACTTGGACCCCATGGCCCCAACGTTTCGACCCCAAAGGGCTCAAATACGTAATCCCCTACTAGGTTTACGCATTTGCGCCGTTTGAGGGTCTCCGCTGTAGCAGCACCAGCGCCCGCACAACCGGCTGTGCTAGGAAGATGTGATGGCGCGAGGGTATCGACACACGTTGCGTCCCATACCAAAGGCCTACCCAACTTCCATGGCAGTAAAGACATACCGTCTGGTCTTTTGCCGTCGTTGCGTACCAGGCCCTGAGGTTCAAGGTGGGCTGGAACGCCAGCGGAGACAAGAGCCCGACGGAGAATGTCATTAAGGTTGCCGTGTCGTGAAATACGACCTGCGCTCCTGCTGCATGATAGGCCATGGTGACCAAGACTGTCGACAGCCTCTCCACAGTAACAGCGATGTGGAGTAACACATGGCGCGCCTAAACGGAGGCAAGACGCGATGCGGAAGGTCGTATCGTCCAGCATGGTACCGATGTTGGACGATGGCAGTGCTTGAAGCCAGAGGCCCGACTCCCACTCTCCCACAGCCAGTAGGCGAGCACGCTCTGCAGCATTAGACGATGTGCTAAGAAGGTTTTCTCGTATTCTGCTGCAAAGCGGTCCATCCCACTGCCTCTGAGAGGATAGGTCTCGGGGTAACTCAGTGCTTGGACAAGCTCTTCTCCAAGCATTCGTGGCATCGGTCTTACACGGCACCTCAGAATCTAAAGTTAACTTTAAAAGAAATTAATTTACCATAGTAGCGGCGAAAGCCTAGTGGTGTACTTAACAGACTGCCGAGACGATGGTCTCGGGTTCGATCCCCAGTTACCCCGGCCACACACCTCTGACTTTTCGACGTTATGTGTGTATTGATATAAAAATGTTAACTATCGCGCGCTTAAAAATGTGCCCGGTAGATGGCAATAGGCTCGCCCCCTATTGGGACCGAAACATAACTGGCGAAGTGTGTGTGTGTAATACACCTCTGCCAACCCCTTCGGGGATAAAAGGTGTGAAGTTATGTTATGAATTTACAATTTGATCTTAATACAAATATTTACTCAACGCAGCAAGCGATCGTTCAGTACATTTATTGCAATACTAAGTTGCAAAAGAATCGCAGTAACCAAGAAATGGTTTCATTTTAATGATCACAAAATAGGTTTTGAATGCAGCGCAATAAAATGAATAGTAGTATCCATTTATTTTATTAGAAACGATTTAAGTTTATTTTGTTGCTCGCGATCGAGGGATGAGCGGAAAATTTGTAGAGCAATTCAATAGTTTGTGCAACTACTTAATAATATGCTAGATGTTGCTGTATTCTCAGTATCTGCTTCGTCAAACAAACTTTTTACCACTTTACGGATAGACATTTAAACCTACTTAAGCTGTTGCCTACATTATAAAAAGAATTTTTTATTTATAGACTCACGCCTGTATCCCCGAAGGGCTATGCAGAGGTGTAATATTACACCCACATTTCGTCATGAATTTGTAGGTCCCACGTAATAGGAGGCGAGCCTATTGCCGTACCGGGCACATTATCAGACTCCGTGCTGCTACTGAGAATTTCCTAACGGAAAAACCCGATAACACTTTGCTCGGCCCGGGAATCGAACCCGAGACCTCCCAATGCCACGCGCACATTTATGCCGCGAAACCAACGAGGCAGTTAAAAAGGAATTTACTATCCAATCTATCTGAGTGTTCATTGTGTCCGTTAGTTGTATGTTTGCAGTCCCCAGTAAGACAGGATTTAGTCCTAGTGCGGGCGTTGTTAAAAAATAAAATCTTGTTTTTAGTTTTAATAGTTAGCTAGATCTAATATCAACTGATTGTTTAATGATGATAATGATTTCTTTGAGATAGTAATTGACTATGTTGTGGGTTTGTTTGAACCACTAAAATTGTTGTATCGAAACATGGCGTACTTTGTGATTGATTATTTCTTAATTACATACATACATACATATCGTCACGCCTTTTATCCCCGAAGGGGTAGGCAGAGATCCACTTTTCGCCAGATATACTTTAGTCCCACGTAAACTCGTGGCTCGTGGACGTCGACACACAAATTTTTATAAATGTTCAATATGTCACAATTTAATTACAACCCTTGCCGGTGGTGATCAAAGGCGGCAGATACAAGAAGATTTTTCAATACAATTCGCGAAGCTTCAACCATGTGCTTTTCAAAAGGCGATATTTTACGAGACGTCAAAACGTGTTGATTTTTCAAGACAAGTAAAGAGTGATGTTCAATATATATCACTAACTTTATCAATCGCTTACAACTTTTACCGGGCACATCTAATAGCGACAATTGAAAGGTTACACAATTTAATTCAATTCTACAAATCACACGACAAGACAAATAACGGTGTGCTATCAAAAGGAATTTTCCGGAAGCAAGTACAGTCCGTTCACAGTTATTTTACCTCTGACAGATGTCGGTGTTTATTTTCTTTATGTTGGAATTGTACTCTGTGATGACAGGAAAGTAAAATAGGGTTACCCGTGCATAACATTTTACCCAATATTAGTGGAAATGCTTCAAAAATTCAAATGCTTGAAGCTCATGGCCGCAAAGTGGTTAGATTACCGCCATACCACTGCGAGCTAAACGCAATTGAACTTATGTGGAGTCTCATTAAAAGGCGAGTCACAAGCAAAAATTAAGGACAAGAGGCAACCAACATTGTGAATTTAGCTGAAGAAGCTTTTCAATCTATCACTGCAGAAGACTGACAAAAACAATGCAAACATGAGCGCCACATTGAAGACAAGCTTCGTGAAACAGATGGGTCTACGGATGCTGAAATGGACAGGTTCATAATAGAATTAAATTCTGAGTCTGATGCAGAATATGACAGCAGTTACGAATCATCATAACATTGGCAGTCCACATGGATCATTCTTAAGACTCACGCCTGTTTCCATGCAGGGGTGGGCAGAGGTGTAATATGACACCCACATCATTCTTATTCAAAATAAATTTACAGTTTTTGTATTTGATAATTAGAACCTCACGTTGGCGTAATTATGATGCGTTTACCTTTATATATTAAATAGACAACATTTTTATTATAACTACTTATCTTCATAGGAAATTAGTTATTTCGTAAGAAAATAAATGTACATACATATAGCCATGCCAATATCAAGAGGTTTTGTTACAAACATTACTTCCAAATATTTAATACGATCGCTTAGGCAATAAAAAAATAAGTTCATTTTAGCAATAATGTATATTTAAAATGGGAGTATTATATACCAAATATAGCAACTAGCAACACAACGCCCAGGTTGGCCAATCTAACAGCTAGAGGTAAAATAACTGTGAATGGACTATACGAATGATTTGACAGTTCATAGTATGACCATAGTCAAAAAATTACAATAGACAAAATAAAACGTTATCAAACCGATATAATCGATTTGACTTATCATAGACAATATTTCTATTTCAAACAACGTAAATAACTTATATATTTTTATATATTATATAATCGACATCAATAAGTAAAAGTGGTTCTGTAGCTACCCGGGCAAGCTTGGTGTAGTACCTAGCCCAAATCTCATATTAAGTCACAACGCTATTGTAACGCAAATAAGAAAATAATATAAATAAATAATATAATGTTCTACTACATTCACACAACACCATCTAGTCCCAAACTAAGCAGAAGCTTGTACTATGGGTACTAGATAATGGATAAACATACATATATACTTTTTTTGTAAATACATACATATTATACATAGAAACACCCAGACCAAGACAAACATCCATGTTCATGCACACAAATGTTTGACTTAAGCGGGAATCGAACCCGAAGAAGATACATTTATATCCGAAAGTGAACTTTGTCTAGAATTACCGTAGGCTTACTGGGAATTGGTTGTAAGCACAGTGGAAGCTAATTTATATTCATCCAGTTGTCCTAAAGTAATCAAATGTCTGACATATATTGCTGAGATTCTCAGCGATGTCAAATTATAAAGTAGTTATAAGAAGATTTTACCTTATAGCTCCTGGTGATGTTCTTGAAGTGGACCTATAGATTAACTTATAATTTTGGCCAAAATAACAAGAGAATCAATGGATACCAGTTTACAATTCGGCGAAGTCCTTCTCCAGACCACGATGCACGTTAGCGGTTCACAAAACTTTTCACAAAAGTTCACTATGTCATCAATTTACAACAAACCTTGCCGGAAGTCAAAAGCGGCAATTACGTATTAAGTTAATTACGAGTTGATTCAATTCGCGTTCATTCAAAGGGCGATCAATTTAATTTAGGTACAAGGCACGCGAGCTTGCAAACGGCGAGTCGACAACGTGGTAATTTCTCAAAGCGGGAAGAGACCGAAGTGACAGTTCAGTGTGACCATTGTCAGAAATTTTCAATAGACTAAACAAAATGTTACTCAATCGATCTAATCGATTTGACTTATAATAAAAACTAATTCTATTTCAAACAAACTTCAAAAGGCTATTTGATGATGATTATTTAACTAAATATCAAAATAAGATTTCAGTTTCTTCAGCTTGTTAAAGTAATAAACATTCATGATGAATCTATCTTTTATACTGCAAAAGTTACATACATCCTAACCGAATTATTCTTTATAACGGTCTTTTTTACAGTCCCGAGTTTCCTTCATACAATTTCTTATTTAAGTACGCTAACTGTGTTCTTTAAGCTACCATTTAATTTGTATTTAAATACTGCCAGACATGTATACTGAGTTATTTTTATGTTTAGAGTTCCGTGGAGAAAATGTTTCTCATTTTTGTGTTTTGAGATTTTTGTGTCTTATGAAGTTTCGCTCACAATTTCATTCATCAACAGTCTTTCGCAGTCAACTGCAGTACATAGACGTCTCCTGATTGAAGTCACGATAGCCTTGTAAACCCTGCACCATTGGTACAGGTGGTCAGACCAGTTGGAATACGGTTTTTGTATCGAGTTTGCCATATCCACTATTTTCTTGGTTAATTTTCCTTAGTGACCCCTTTCAACACCTACGGAATGAAATAGGGGTAGACACTTTGCATTCTTAATCCGTCACCACATGGATAATTTGCCTTTTAATTCTAGGATCAAAAAATTATATTGAGATTTCATTCACAAGCAAAGTTCGCATCAGGAGAACCGGTGCGCCCGACACTATGGGATGTCGATGACACCGCAGTGGTTTTAGTGAGTCTTTAATTAGTACATTATAATTACGGTCATATGATCCCAAACTGAGTAGAGCTTATCCTTTGGTAACCAGATAAATGATAAGCATTTAAACAAATACATACAATATACGTTTCCTAACTGCTATTTATAAACGCGAAAGTTTCTGAAACGAAATGTCTTGTACCAGTTTGATGAAACTCTGTAGTCATATAATATGTGGCTTTATACAAAAACAACACACATGCTACCTTTTGTCGATAACCGACACTCACGTGGGCGGAGAGGGAAAGATCTATTTATAGATAAATTACTCCGAGAAACAGAACAGTAGAGATTTGTGAGTGATAAAATGTTAATTATCGCTTGCTAAACGTTGAAGGTAAACATCGTGAGGAAAGGAACATAGTGGGAATGAGGGTGGTTTTACTTATTTTATATTTATAGACTCACGCCTGTATCCCTGAAGGGGTAAGCAGAGGTGTAATATTACACGTACATTTCGCCATGAATTTGTATGTCTCACGTAATACGAGGCGAGCCTATTGCCGTTACCGGGAACATCACCAGGCTCCTTGCTGCTACTGAGAATTCGGAAAAACCCAGTAACACTTTTGCCCGACCCGGGAATCGAACCCAGGACCTCCGATCCTGACCGACCCGACCGCGATCAGCAGTCGCATACGCTATCCACTGGACCACGGAGGCGGTCATGAGGGTGCTACTTATAGAATACTTCACTTCGATATTCTGTGTGACGGTAATCATTCCCCGGTCGCGTTTCCATTCGTGCTAATAAAACAGCAACGCTTTTGATGACACGCATGCAGCATATTGCGGTTTCCACCATTAGGTATATATGTATGTATATTACGCCTGTTAGGCTGGCGAAGGCGCGACTAGTCTATAAATTTAAAATAAATGAAGTGTTTCGACAGAGAACCAAAGTTAAATAGCCATTAGAATTAGCAAACTGAAGTGGTAGTGGACTGGCCGCATATTTTTCTCTTTATGTTTTAGAAGAGGCAGCGGAATGGTCGCATCTTTCGTAGAAGTGACAACTATTGAATTTTATTTTTGGAGAGCAAAAACTGCGCCTTGGCAAATGTAGCGTAGTACGACTTCTGGCTAGGTGGGATGACGATAGACGATATATGCAAAGTGACTGTCGTCGGCTGGACGCGAAGAGCTGGAAATCGAGCTCAGTGCCGTGGTCTTGGAGAGGTGTATATCCAGCAGTTGACTGTGACGCTGATGATAATGATTACACCTGGTTGCTCATCATTATCATCATCAGCCTTTAACAGTCCACTGCTGGACTAGTTCCTCCTTTGAAAGGAGGAATTGGCCTACTATACCACGCTGGCCAAACGGGTTGGTATAGGGTTTGTATCAAGTTTTCCTTCTCTTACAGTGCTGTTCTCTGCATAATATGCTCCCTCTGTCGACTCTTACGACACCAATGGGATGATATGGGATGGTGACATTCCGTATTCTTAATCCGTCACCACACGGACGACCTTGTTGCTATTTAGTAGTTAATGATAAAAAAGCGTTATGGCAGCAGTCCTCTACAATGTAATACACCACAACAACAAATATTACCAAATTCCACTAAAAGTAAACTTCAAAACGTTTAAAAAACGATAATTACAGTAAAAATAGGTACGGAACCCGGCGCTCACTAACTAGCGCGCTCACTGTTTTTCTAATTTCATCTTCCAAATGAACGTTTCGTGTTTCGTAAATGGAAAAATAATTACGTTTCAGTACGAAGGCTGTTCGTGTGGACTTTCTATTGATGCAATTCAGATGTGTCTGCTTTAAGAGACGATCCTTTTATTTTTGGTTATGACTTTTGAGGGTAGATTTGTAAGTGTTGGAGTGGATGGTAATTGATAAAGTTGGTTGTTTATTTGTGTTTATAGGAAATGAAATGAAAAAGGAATGAATAGTTTGGTTGCGTTTATTTAATGTTTGTAAACTCTTTGAGGGTCTCAGTCTCCTAGAAAAACAAGATTATCTAGTAAATGTATCAAATGCATTTTGCCTTAAAGAAATACGGTTCACCTAGTAGCGTGGGCCTGGATTGAAAGCTAAAGGAAACTTTCCAAAATTAATGTTCACATCTACAATAAATTCCCGATCTTTCATTCACGGACACACCAGCTTTAAAATTAAAAACAAATACATTTGTTGAATCGGGCGGTTCGAGCTCAAAGTCTGAGATCAATCGTCTTCATGGAGGAAGGATTTTACGGGAGCAATAGTAAAATTACAACCCTAGGCTATGGTTTTAAACCGAACAATAAACTGTATCTTTATGTTATTTTTTTATATGAATAAATATTACTTCATACAACTTTGCTAGTTTCAGAGTTATATAGCTCCGATGTTACAAGTTTTTATTGCCTCGAATACCTAGTACTACGATAAACTACATTTTTTTCACCGGCCGGGTCTTATCAGCATACGAAAAGTTTACAGACTTAATACTTCGTCCTGCCAAAGTTATATACAACCCAGATTCCTTCGCAAAAATCCTCCTATTATATTAAAATGAAACAAATTTGTCAACGTTATTCGACTAGTCTTCACGAACATTTTATACAGGAGGCGCTAAAATTCAAGTTTGACTGCCATTCAAGAAATAAAAGCTGTCAATCCCCCTGTAACAGAAAATTTAATTTTAAGGGATGCTTTCGCTTGCCTCCTGAATATATTTTCATCCCCTTGGACAAATATAACTTTGAACGTACTAATTTTGTTTAAAGAGGCACATAAAATATCCTTTGAACTGAATTTTGGCGCAAGAGCGCCTTTATAACAAACTGTACAATAATATACAGATATTTGTCCACTGACTGACAGAGTAAAGAATTGTGTGATAAGAGAGTGTTGTGGGGTAAAAGAAGATGTAGTGACAAGCATCGAGAAAGGTATGCTAAGATGGTTTGGGCACGTGGAGAGGATGGATGACGAAAGACTGACCAAGCAGATATATAAGGCAAGTGTGGAAGGGACAGGACGAAGGGGAAGACCTAGGCGGACGTTCTCTGATCAGATTGGAGACATCCTAAAAACAGGACAGGTGAGAAGTACCCTGAACGGAAGAGCATGCATGAGGAATCTGATGGGAGTGAATGAAGCAAGAGAGATATGTCAGGATCGTTGCAAATGGCGTTCCGTAGTCTCTTCCTACCCCTCCGGGAAACAGGCGTGAGTCTATGTACGTATGTATGTCCATAAAACATGGAATTTATTTTTATTTGAATAATTTTCACAATAACATTATACCAGGTTATTAATTTTAACTATATACATTGCTATCTTACATAATCATAATATCTAAACATATATGTATATAAATGTACATATATATATATATATAGGTACATAAATCTAAAAATAAAAACTGAAAATATGTACAAGTGTGTTTAGAGCGGTTTCAGATTAGCGTATTTTTCTGCGCGTACACGGTCGTTTCAGCATACGCACTTACACGCGCGCTACATTACGAGCTTCAAAAAATCGAACGGGCATATTTCGGCGTGTTCGCTCGAAACGGCAGTGACATCTTGTCAGTGTCAACATGGATTCTGACGGCTTGCGTCTATACGAGCTTAGAAGCGCGTCAACGCTCGTACGAGTTGCGCGTGTGCCAAAAGGCGAGCCTTTACGCGCCTTCATGCGCTTCCAAAAACGAGCTTATACGCGCGTATAAAACGCTAATCTGAAATCGCCCTTAGGCGTCGTAGAATGCCTCCGCATCAATATCATCGGGTAACGTGCCCAGAAGGCTGGCAGCATTGCCACGCTGGATGGCAATGCTGATTCTTTGAGCAAAGAATAAACTAACCCTCTGGTCACGTGAGACGTCGATTAACCGTTTAGATATATCTCGGAATAAAGAGCGAGCGCTCGGACCCCATAAGCCTAGCGTTTCCACCCCAAACGGCTCAAATATATAATTAGCTACTAGATTACTGTATTTGCGCCGTTTGAGGGTTTCCGCAGATGCAGCAGCAGCGCCAGCATGGCCTCCCGTGCTTGCAACATGGGATGGCGCGAGGGTGTCTACGCAGATTGCGTCTATGTCCATGTCCTGTTGTTTCTTTGCATTTTTCACGCACACAAATATTTGACTTGAGCGGGAATGGAACCCGCGACCTTCGACGTAGCAGTCGCTTACACTCCCGCGACGCCAAACCGTCGTCAAATGTCATTAAATACGAAAATAACTTATATATTTTTATATAATATATAATCGACACCAATAAGTAGAAGTGGTTCTGTAGCTACCCGGGCAAGGTTGGTGTAGTACCTAGCCCAATTCTCATATTAAGTCGCAACGCAATTGTAACACAATTTAGATGAGACATTTATGTCCGAAAGAGAACTTCAAAAAGCTATATGATGATGATTATTTATTTATACATCTATACATATAAATAAAATTGGAGTGTCTGTTTGTAATATTAAAATAACCGCTTTTTGCTTAATACATATGGATGTATACACGGTACATATACCGAAATGACATGTTTTACAATTTTCGTCCTCCGTCTGTTTGTTCTCGCTAATCTCTGGAACGGCTGGACTGATTTTGACAGGACTTTCACTGGCGGATAGCTGATGTACCAAGGAGTAACTTAGGCTATAAATTAAGGGGGTACGCGAAGTAGTTCCCTCAGGACGCGGGTGAAACCGCGGGAATCAGCTACTTTAGTTATAACATAAGATTTCAGTTTCTTCAGTTAGTTACTGAAATAAACATTAATGTTAAATCTAACTTTTATACGGTAAAAGTTACATACATCCTGACCTAATTATTCATTATAATGGTATTTTTCACAGTGCCGAGTTCCCTTCATACAATTTCTTATTTAAGTACGCTAACTGTGTTCTTTAAGCTATAATTTAATTCGTATTTAAATACTGCCAGACATGTATACTGAGTTATTTTTATGTTTAGAGTTCCGTAAAGAAAATAGTGTAAGGTTTTCATGTTTTGAGATTGTTTGTATTGTGAAGCGTTGTTTTTAATTCTCATTCATCTGCCTTTCGCAACCCACTTTAGGACATTGGCCTTTCCCGTTGCCAGCTCTTCGTGTCCAGCACTTTGATATTGTCTCTTCAACTAGCCGTAGGGAGTTCTCACTAAATTCCATAATCAAAAATAATATAGAAGATTTTAATGGCAATAAAATTTGCATGACGTTTTAGTAAGTATTTAGGTACTTGATATAAAAAATAGCGGCGATAGCCCAAGTGGTGTACGTAACGGACTGCCGAGACGATGGTCTCGGGTTCGATCCCCAGGTACCCCGGGCACACACCTCTGACTTTTCGAAGTTATGTGTTTATTAATAATGTTAATTATCGCTCGCTTAATAATGTGCTCGGCAGATGGCAATAGGCTCGCCCCCTATTACATTGGGACCGAAACATAACTGGCGAAGTGTGGGTGTGTAATACACCTCTGCCTACCCCTTCAGGGATTTGAAAAGGCGTGAAGAAGTTATGTAAAAAATATCGTTATGCAATCGACCCATACATCTAATGCCAAACTAGGTAGAACCTGCCCTACAGTAACCAGATAACTGAAAAATATTTTAACTAATGCATACAATATACGTTTCCTAACTGCTATTATTTATAAACGTGAAAGTTTTTTGAAACGAAATGTTTTGTACCAGTTTGATGAAACTCTGTAGTAATATAATATGTGGATTTATACAAATACAGCACATATGCTACCTTTTGCCGATAACCGACACTCACGTGGGCGGAGAGGGAAAGATCTATTTATAGATAAAATTACTCCGAGAAACAGAACAGTAGATATTTGTGAGTGATAAAATGTTAATTATCGCTTGCTTAATGTTGAAGGGAAACATCGTGAGGAAAGGAACATAGTGGGAATGAGGGTGGTTTTATTTATTTTACATTTATAGACTCACGCCTGTATCCCCGAGGGGTTAGGCAGAGGTGTAATATTACACCCACATTTCGCCATGAATTTTTAGGTCCCACGTAATAGGCGAGCCTATTGCCGTTACCGGGAACATCACCAGACTCCCTGCTGCTACTGAGAATTCGGAAAAACCTAGTAACACTTATGCTCGACGCGGGAATCGAACCCAGGACCTCCGATCAGCAGTCGAATACGCTATCCACTGGACCACGGAGGCAGTCATGAAGGTGGTACTTATAGAATACTTCACTTCTATATTCTGTGTGACGGTAATCATTCCCCGGTAGAGTTTTCATTCGTACTAATAAAAAAGCAAGGCTTAAGGTAAACGTACGTAATTCTGGCAGTGTCCCGGTGCCCGATAACTAGTCGGTTTTTATATTTTTTTAGGTTTCTACCAAAAATAATTAAAGTTTGAGAATTGCAATACATACTTGATATTATTTCGTATAATTATAATATTAACGCTGGTCAATAATTGTAATGGGGGCAAAACTATACTACTTTGAAAGTGTGATGTGCGAAAGTTTTGTGGAATTCCAAGGTTCTGTCACTAAACTACGAAGCTACCACGTTGTATTGGTTTGCTTATCATATTGCTGCAGATACTACACAGTGAGTACACAGATGCCACAGTGAGTGTTTATTTGTCTAAATATTTGAGTTAATTATCTAGCGATGTAGTCCATAAGCTGCGATGAATTTAATGAAATAGTAAGTATTCGACTGCACGGCTGGCGTAGTGGTTTAAGCGGTCGCCTCGCCGCTTGACACTGCGCCGAGTGTTGTGGGTTCGATCCCCACACGAGGCAACACTTTGTGTTATTCATAAATTGTTGTCTCGAGTCTGGGTCTTCATTGTGTCCGTTAGTTGTATGTTTGTAAAGTCCCTCGCGACACAGAATTTAGTCCTAGTGCGGGAGTTGTCTTTTTAAAAATAAAAAAATAAAAATAATAAATCGTCCGTGTGGCGACGGATTAAGAATACGGAATGTCACCACCCCATATCATCCCATGGGTGTCGTAAGAGCCGACAGAGGGAGCATAATATGCAGAGAAAAGCACTGTAAGAGAAGGAAAACTTGATACAAACCCTATACCAACCCGTTTGGCCAGTGTGGTATAGTCGGCCAATTCCTCCTTACAAAGGAGAGGCCTAGTCCAGCAATGGACTGTTAAAGGCTGATGATGATGAAGTATATTGGTATATTACATTTACTGGGACTAAGAAACCCCTACATGACCCAGTACCCGGCCAAATTATACCCTTTTTTACCGGATACTGGTAAACAAGTTAACTTCGTACTACCCGTTGCACCGGAGCCCGTTACTGCACCTTAATGCCTTGCAATAAGTCTCATTATCCTTTGAAACTGTAGTAGTATAGTATTATAACATAATATATTCTGCCTGATGCTGGGACCTACACCACACCACTTGATTCTAAACCCTATCATATGAAAGAGCTTGATGATTATTTCAAAACGTATTTTATTACGAGGCATAAATATTTATTCATAATGAAAATAAAAAAAAACGGTGCCTAGTTCCCATTTTTTAATTTGTATAGAGCTAATCGCATGATGGAGCTGGAAATTGGCCATAGGAACTCCGCAATAAAACGACACAAGTCCATCGAGTTTGGGCTCGTTTCAATCTAATGGAAGGAAAGAGGAACCCACCACGCACCATCCGATTGACCACCCCAACTATTGCAATAGAAAAAGGTTGACAATACCGAACTCCTCTAAAAGGATAAGGGATATAGGAATGGTATGGGTTCCAGGAAGATACCTGACTTGCAGTATCCCGCTGTATGCGCCGACTATTCTTCGACACGTGTTTCGCCTCTGCACGAGGCATCCTCAGGAGCGATGGGCAACGACTGGCTCCATATGCTATGTCTTGTAGAGGTGTATATCCAGCAGATTACTGTGACAGGCTGATTATGATGATTACACCTGGTTGCTAGTTAATGATAAAAAAGCGTTATGGCAACATGCCTCTACAATGTAATACACCACAGCAACAAACATTAACCAATTCCACTAAAAGTAAACTTCAAAACGTTTAGAAAACGATAATTACAGTAAAAATAAGTCGTACGGAACCCGGCACTCACTAACTAGCGCGCTCACTGTTTTTCTAATTTCATCTTCCAAATGAACGTTTCGTGTTTCGTAAATGGAAAAATAATTACGTTTCAGTGCGAAGGCTGTTCGTGTGGACTTTCTATTGATGCAATTCAGATGTGTCTGCTTTAAGAGACTATCCTTTTATTTTGGTTGAGACTTTTGAGGGTAGATTTGTATGTGTTGGAGTGGATGGTAATTGTTAAAGTTGGTTATTTATTTGTGTTTATAGGAAAATATTGTTTTTTTTGGTTGTGTTCATTTAATGTTTGTAAACTCTTTGAGGGTCTCAGTCTCCTAGGAAAACAAGATTATCTAGTAAATGTATCAAATGCATTTTGCATAAAAGAAATATGGTTCACCTAGTAGCGTGGGCCTGGATTGAAAGCTAAAGGAATCTTTTGAAAATTAATGTTCACATCTGCAATAAATTCCCAATCAGTATCACGGACACACCAGCTTTTAAATACATTTGTTGAATAGAGTGATTCGAGCTCATAGTCTGAGATCAATCATCTTCATGTAGGGAGGATTTTACGGGAGCTATATTAAAATTAAAACCCTAGGCTATGGTTTCAAACCAAACAATATACCTTTCTGTTGTCTTTTTTATATGAATAAATATTAGGTACTTCATAGAACTTTGCTGGTATCAGAGTTATATAGCTCTGATGTAAAAAGTTTTTGTTGCCACGAATACCTAGTACTACGATAAACTACATTTTTTTCACCGGCTGGGTCTTATCAGCATACGAAAAGTTTACAGACTTAATACTTTGTCCTGCCAAAGTTATATACAACCCAGATACCTTAGCAAAAACCTCCTATTATGTTAAAATGAAACAAATTTGTCAACGTTATACGACTAGTCTTCACGAAAATTTTATACAGGAGGCGCTAAAATTCAAGTTTGACTTCCATTCAAGAAATAAGAGCTGTCAATCCCCCTGTAACAGAAAATTTAATTTTAAGGGATGCTTTCGCTTGCCTCCTGAATATATTTTCATCCCCTTGGACAAATATAACTTTGAACGTACTAATTTTGTTTAAAGAGGCACATAAAATATCCTTTGAGCTGAATTTTGGCGCAAGAGGCGTGGGATCCCTTTATAACAAACTGTACAATAATATACAGACATATGTCCATTAAAGAGCTGCTTTTGGTCGTAATTTTTTATCAGAATTTTTTTGACCTCCGGGGAAATTGGCGGCGGTGGCGAACATTTTAATTTTGACGTTGAAATATTTCATACAAATAGACAAATAAAAGTTACTGCGCAAGTTGAACGTTTGTAATTCGTCCGGAGTCCGCAATAATTTAATTTCATTGTTTTCGAGTAATTTAAATTAATTTAGTTTTATTATTCTCGTAGGTCTTATTAGCTAGGATATTATTTATTTTGGTAGGCTCGAGTTATTAGATCTTTTATGTATCTGTCTACATAGTTACTAGGTGAAATGCCTGCGCTGTTTCAGCACGACAGTAAAAAATATATAAAAGTAATGTTGATTACCAAAGTTTAAAAATCAAACAGAAATGTTTTTATACTTATGTTTTGGCTCTCAACAGAATGTTTTCAATGACGTTGTACTTGTGAACTTCGTAAAAACTACTGATTTTGTCAACAAAGATTAATTTTGAGGTGGAATGACGGAGAAGTTTGTAAAGCCCATCCTTATAAGGTGTTTGTTGTGAGAACCTGTATCCAAAATTATACTTTTAAAGATTTCATATACAGATATAGCTTTTTCCAATTTATGATAGATGCGAACGATATTCGCAATAAGACAGCATGGTATTCTTTGCGAATATTCTTAAAGTGAAAAGAGACCCGTCTCCAGCAGTAGGACAGTCAGATTAGTCAAAGGAATAACGATGATGATAGATAAGATATTGTCATTTGATCATCATCATCATCATCATCAGCCTTTAACAGTCCACTGCTGGACTAGGCCTCTCCTTTGAAAGGAGGACTTGACTTACTATACCACGCTGGCCAAACGGGTTGGTATAGGGTTTGTATCAAGTTTTCCTTCTCTTACAGTGCTGTTCTATGCATAATAATAAAATGCTCTCTCTGTCGGCTCTTACTACACCCATAGGATGATACGGGGTGGTGACAATCCGTATTCTTAATCCGTCACCACACATTGTCATTTCATACCAATATTATTGCGCTCTCTTTCATTATCTTCTTGTTTTCATGAAACATTTTAAACGTAAATTGTAATGTAGGTATGTATATGCGACGGGTCTATGTCGCGTAGTTATTTCAAAATATAAGTAAAATACCTTATATTTCCTCGATGGTTCTGCGTCGGTTACACCAGGTGTGATCACGAAATGACTATCTTCTTATTTTCATATTGTACTCATAGTTCAGAAGAGACTATACCCTAGTTTATTTCCTTCATTTGTTCCAGGCTATAAGATGTCACTAGCAGTATGCCGCGACCGTCTCACAGGCTCCGATGCACCGGAGCAACTCTGTGACGCGTCCAGCAAACCTCAAGCATCAGTCGTTAGGTGCAACACGCACCCGTGTCCGTTCAAGTAAGTGACGTTTTGTGAACTTACTCTTGAAACTATAGGTAAGTAAGTACCTATTGATAGTCTAACGTTACGGCCACACTACCTTACCGTCTACCGGGCTGTTACCGACATAATTATGGCAATAAATTACCGTTTAAATTACTGCGTGAAGTCGTGTGGTTACACTAGAGTTTACCGAGATATGTCAATAAACTAGGCGGTAAAAATATCATTTTTCAAGATGGCGGTTGAAGCTGCAGCTGTTTGGTATTTTATGAGTGCCAATTATTTTAACATGAATCTTTTACATTTTTAGCTTTCTGTCGGGTATCCCAAAGAGACGGTTCGGATTGGAATAATTCCAAAATTTCGAGCGCTTTTTCATTTGACTACTCCATATCGTTAGATACGTACGTCGTCGTCGAACTCGTGTTGCACACTGAAAAAACGGTAGTGTGGCCACAAACGCATTAAGTACTGCGGTAATCTTCTTTGATGTGCGAAAAAAGACCGCCGCCGGAGCTATTGCCTACCGCCATATGCCATATTGATTGGCATTGTAAAATTATGGCCATAAATCGTGGTTACACCTAGGCGTTGTTGAAATTATGGCAATAATTATTGGCATATCACGGTAGTGTGGCCGTAGCGTAACAGACAAAGTTACCCCTACGGTCTCTTTGCATGGCAGTTATAAAAATTATCGCGGATTTTCGTGATAGATTTTTGTGTCTGCCTCCGTGGTCCAGTGGATAGTGTATACGTTTGCTGACCGGGTCCAGGGTTTGATTCCGGGGTTGAGCAAAAGTGTTACTTGAATTTACCGAATTCTCAGCAGCATCTCGGAGTCTGGACATGTGCCTGGTAACTACAATAGGCTTGTCCTATGACGTGGGACTTAAAATCCACCACATGACGAAATGTGGGTGTAATATTACACCTCTGCCCTTCAAGGACACAGGCGTGAGTCTATAGAAAATAGTTATTTGTGCAACAAGAGAGCAAAGTTGTTTTTTGTTTCGAGTGCTGATTTTGAGTCCCGAGCAAGCGAAGGATTCTATGATTGATTCACGAGCGTAGCGAGTGAATCAAAGTTAGAATCCTGAGCGTGGTGAGGGACTCAACAGCACGAGATACAAAAAACTTTGCTCTCGTGTAGCACACATAACTTTTCACCACAGCAGTGAGAACACATATTACTTAGGAGACATAGAAATGAACAGGAATAGATTGAATTCTGCATAATCACTTGTTGATTTAACTCTTATGGTGTTAAAGTACAGTCATCATCGCTAGTTTCACTCATCTTTTTAGATTATTTTATATATTAATATAATTTAACACGTTACGCTATACCTACTGTATCAGCATCAGCGAAATTTTTATTCCCGCTACTTTTTTAAATCACTTTTTAATACCGCGTCCCTGATGTTTAGTTTTCAAATGTATCATTGTTGTAATTCTAAATAAAAATGTATTGGTTAAATACTAATTTTATACAGTTAATTAGACTTATTTTTATTAAAATCCAATAATAAATTAAACATGTAAACAATAACATATAAAAAAAGTAATTTCTTTATTACAAATATCTTTTTTTTTTGCGTTGTCGTAGGTGTTTTCTTTGAGGTCGAATTCCAAAATCGAATTTCGAATTCGAAGGGGTTTGTTTTTTCACTCACTTTTTATATGCATGTGAAAGAGACAGAGCACAGTAATATTCGAATGTTCCAAATTTATGGCTGAACAATGTCAATTCGTGACACTGAAGATTGAAAAATTAAAAAGCTACTTTTACTCACGCTCGAATCAAAATCGCGTTTTGTTCACTGTTGTCTCGCAACAAAAGCGGCATGTATGAGCTGCAGTGGTGAAAATAAAATTACTCTATAGAATCTTGATATTTTATTGTGTTTCACAGGTGGTACGTTGGTGAATGGTCATCGTGTAGTGTGACTTGCGGCGGAGGTGTTCGATCCCGACGCGTGCTCTGCGCTAGATCTGCTAATGTGACTAAAGCTGATACTTATGAACCGGGTAAGTAAAGAGGCAAAGAAATTCATATGACTTAATTTTAAATTAGAGAATGCACAATGCCGATTGACTTTTTATAAAACGTTTCTACCCAATCCCGTGGGAATTTCGCAAAATCTGTTCTTAGTGCACCCCTCTAGCCCTCAAGGAAATTACATGCCAAATATCAGCTTCTTGGGTCCAACTGTTTCGGTTGTGCGTTGTCTAACGGGCAGGCTGTAACGTAAGGATTTTATATTTACGAATTATTCATTTTCCACAGAGAAATAGAAATAGATATATAAGAAGTACATTGCCTTTTAGTTATATATATGCAGCCTAGTGGAGATACCAATTGACTGCCATGCAGAAGGTATCGGGTTCGAATCCGCGGCGACCAATGACTTTTCGAAGTTAAGTGCGTATTAAATTGTTAAATATCGCTTGCCCCGTACCTCGGAGAGCACGTTAAACCGTTGGTTCTGGCTGTCATGAAGATCTTTGGCAGTCGTTACGGGGAGTCAGTACCCTCAAATAAACTGATACTGGTCTAAACAATGGAATATCGCTATCCCTTTGGGTTGCGGAGGTCAGACGGCAGTCGCTCTGTGGAAAAGTTGATATTCTGTCATATCTGGTTAGACCAGTAAGCGGACCTCGGGCTCCAAGGCATGTAAGTCTTGGATGCAACTGGGATAACGCAAGGACGATGATGATGATGTAAGAAGTACATTGAGAGAAATCAGCTCTCATTTTATATATAAATTGCGAACACATCATGATAAGAAATGAAATGAAGTTTTTTCTAAATTCCTACACCTGGCAGACATAAGGTTCCTTTCAAGTGAGGAATGGCAACTCAATTCTTTATATCCAAAAGAAGCAAACGTAGACAATAGAAAAATAGCGAACGTTTAAAAATCAGAATTCAAAATGGCATATCATGTTTATAATGCTGAGGAAACTAAAGAAATAGATTGCACAAAATGAAATACATATATTCGATGCATTTCTAAAGTTCTAAGCAAAGCTAGCAACTTACAAAGTCTTACATTGTAATAAGTTGTAGGAAGTGAGCACTAAAACTAAGATTAGATGTAAGGTGCAATATCAGCGATGAAGATACATTTGCTAGAGTATAAGGCTCTCGCATATTCGCAAGCGTACCTAACAATTCTCCAAATTTCTCTCTGATGATAGAGCAGACAAAACATTTTCATGAGTGAGGGTCTTCTGAAATGACGCTCACTAGGCGGCAGCACTGAGGCATCAGGTCCAGAAACATGTCAAAACTATCAAAGCCCCTATATTTTCGTACGTCTGTGTTTGTTTGTATTATGTGTGTGTACGCGTCTGTACATATCTGACGTCATTTTGGACCTGACGCACATTAAGCGCCGTCTGGTGGTAGAAGAAATATCAAACAACCTTATTAGGCAGCGATAATCGATTTAAACTTTCGCGATTTGTAAACATCATACAAAATAATTAAGCGGGTGTTAATCAAGTAAAATTAAGTTACTTAAGGTATCGACTACCGTCTCTAAGCGACCACGATCGGTGCAAGACGATCGAAACGTCGGCAACAAATATGTATTTGTACCTTAAATAAGTTCATTTTAAGCGATTAAGACCCGCAAAATTATTTTTTAGGCGGCGATAGCCTAATGGGGAGAACGACTGATGGTTTCGGCTATGATAAAGTACAAGCATAAAGTATGGGACCGACAGTCCTCCTACTCAATCATCATCATAAGCCATTATTAGGCCAATGCTGGACGTACGCCTCTTCTATAGCGCGCCAATGAGCTCGGTCTTCAGCTTTCCTCTTCCAGTTCCTGTCCGCTGCCTAAGGAATATCATCGCCCCACCCCGTCCTACTCAATACCAAGCAAAAAATATTTAGACAAACGTGATGATTGAAAATTTAAATAATTATCGCTCGCTTAACAATGTGCCCGGTAGAAGGCAATAGGCTCGCCCCCTATTACATTGGGACCTAAACATAACTGGCGAAGTGTGGGTGTGTAATACACTTCTGCCTACCCCTTCGCGGATAAAAGGAGTGAAGTTATGTTATGTGATGTTTGAAGTTAGTTGAAAACCCCATTACTCATACAAATTCACCTCTAAGCAGAATTAGTTTATGTTGAAGGAGATATTTTTTTTAATAAAGTGATAGGCGGCAAACGAGCAGACGGATTGCCTCATAGTCAGCAATTACCGCAGCCCTTGGGAAAAAGCAACACTATTGGAGTTATAAGTGCGTTGCCACCCCTTGGGGTTGGAAAAAGGGATAGGAGGAGAACTGGGATGAGGGAAAAGGAGTAGGGGATGGAGATGTTGAAGGAAATGATTTATCTTATATATCTATACTTAATATAATAAAGCGGAAGAGTTTGTTTGTTTGTTTGTTTGAACGCGCTAATCTCAGGAACTACCGGTCGGATCTGAAAAATTATTTTTGTATACGATAGCCCAGTTATTCCAGAAGGCTATAGGCTATATAACATAACGCTTCGACACTTTGGGGCCGGGCAAAAGGCTAAAAAGGCTAAAACATAATGTCGGCTAATCTCAGGAACTAGCAGTCGGATTTTAAAAATTGTTATTGCCTATGATAGCCCAATTATTCCAAAAGGCTATAGGCTATATAAAATTACGTCACAATTTTTAGGGGCCAGACAAAAATAATAAAATGGTCAAACGAGAAGGGAGAGGGTTGGGTCAAAGGCAAAAAAAGGCTAAACGAATAGAATACAATCTATATGGGTATCGTTTTCGAGATTTTCGGGACGCTGATTATTAATCAGCGTTTTGTAAACGTCATACAAAATAATTTAGCGGGTCTTAATTAAGTAAAATTAAGTTACTTAAGGTATCGACTACCGTCTCTAAGCGACCACGATCGGTGCAAGACGATCGAAACGTCGGAAACAAATATGTATTTGTACCTTAAATATGTTCATTTTAAGCGATAAAGACCCGCTAAATTATTTTTTGGCAGCAATAGCCTAATGGGGATAACGACCGATGGTTTCGGCTATGATAAAGTACAAGCATAAAGTATGGGACCGACTGTCCCCCTACTCAATCATCATCATAAGCCTGTATTAGGCCAATGCTGGACCTACGCCTCTCCTATGGCGCGCCAATGAGCTCGGTCTTCAGCTTTCTTCTTTCAGTCCCTGCCCGCTGCCTAAGGAATATCATCGCCCCACCCCCTCCTACTCAATACCAAGCAGAAAATATTTAGACAAACGTGATGATTGAAAATTTAAAAATGTTAATTATCGCTCGCTTAACAATGTGCTCGGTAGATGGCAATAGGCTCGCCCCCTATTACATTGGGACCTACACATAACTGGCGAAGTGTGGGTGTGTAATACGAGGTGTATTACCCTTCGGGATAAAAGGCGTGAAGTTATGTTATGTTATGTGATGTTTGAAGTTAGTTGAAAACCCCATTACTCATACAATTTCACCTCTAAGCAGAATTAGTTTATGTCGAAGGAGATATTTTTTTATATAGTAATAGGCGGCAAACGAGCAGACGGATTGCCTGATGGTCAGCAATTACCGCAGCCCTTGGACACAAGCAACACTACTGCAGTTATAAGTGCGTTGCCGCCCCTGTGGGTTGGAAAAAAGAATAGGAGGAGGAGTGGGATGAGGAAAAAGGAGTAGGGGATGGAGATGTTGAAGGAAATTATTTATCTTATAAATACTAATATATAAAGCTGAAAAGTTTGTTTGTTTGTTTGCTTGGTTGAACGCGCTAATCTCAGGAACTACTGGGCCGATTTGAAAAATTCTTTCAGTGTTAGATAGCCCATTTGTTGAGGAAGGCTATAGGCTATATGAGGAGCGGAGCAGTAGCCCTTAATAACGCGGGTGTAACCGCGGGCATCCTCTAGTGTACAATAAAATGTATAACTATTGACGATGATTTGTTTTTTAGGATCGAGTGCAGAGCCTGGTTGTGTGTCGCCAGCACCTCGGTCGACGCAGCCCTGCAGTCAGCACGACTGTCCAGTTTGGGTGGCAGGACCTTGGTCAGGGGTAAGTCTGAAGTTTTCCATGTTTTCATTCTCAACTTCTTTTTGTGTGACCATCGCGTGATTGTGTGGTCAATTCCGGTGTCGAAGTTGAATAATAATAATGTCCTCCCGACCGATTCAGGCCACGGCGGCTTGTCTATATATGAAACTTGCCAACTGCGCGGGACATATTATAGTGCACAAGTGTGAGTGCATACACAAGTGCACTCTCTATTCCCTCACTCTCTTAGTCCGATGGGACGCCACATGCGACACGACCGGAGAGAGACTGGGCACAGGACCAACGTATTAACGTGCTTTCCGTGGCACAGGGGTGTGACACCGCCAACTTCCTGACTCGGAACTTCTATTGGATAATTCCTATCAGGCAAACCCAATATCACTTTTTTGTTCGACCCGGGAATCGAACCCGAGACCGCATGATCTGCAGTCGCTAACACTACCACAGGACCACAGAGGCAGTCTTCGAAGTTTATAAGTCTATCGAATGGCTGCCACGATCGCCTAACGATGCCAGTGTGTGAATCAGGAACATGGATCGAAGGTTTTATATTCTCTCCGAATTCTGACAGCGCTCTTATATAACTGCCGCTACTAGCAGACACCCATCCTAGTGGTGGCAATGCTTTATTTGACGTATTGTTACACTGCCTCTGTGGTCCAGTGGATAGCGTATGCGACTGCTGATCGGTGGTCCTGGGCTCGATTCCCTGGTCGGGCAAAAGTGTTACTGGGCTTTTCAGAATTCTCAGTAGCAGCACGGAGTCTGGTTGATGTGCCCATTAACGGTAATAGGCTCGCCCCCTATTACGTGGGACTAAAATAAATCTGCCGAAAAGTGGGTGTAGCAATATACCTCTGCCTACCTCTTCGGGGATATAAGCATGAGACTATGTATGTATTGTTACACACAACAAGTCATGCGGTCTCACTCAAAATCTTTCCTAATATATTAAAGCTGAAATGCTGAGTTTTTTCGTTTGATTGATTGAACCCGCTAATTTCAGGAACTACTGGTCCGATTGGTAGTAAACTGCAAGGGTTCCTTGTAGCTTACGGAGCCCTAAAACGTTTCAGCAGAGTGAGGTAACAAACACTGCGACACAAGATTTTCATATATTAGACAGCATCCGCATTCTAAGTCAAAGTCAAAATCCTTTATTCATTTAGATCACAAAGTGACACTAATGAACGTCAAATTTAAAACATTATTACTGTATGTTTCTACATTTACATTTACTGCCACGTTCCCAAAGCAAGAGCGTAGAACCATGAGAAAGAACGGGCAATAAGGGGCGGAACATATCTGACGGAAGATCCGTCGAACGTATCTTCGGTCGCGTATATTCCGTCACATGAAGCGGTACACATCTGACGGAAAATGCGTCGAGCGTATCTGCACACATTTGCTAAAAGCGTGGCTATTATGCACACATATAAGTTTGTTCGTGCAGGGCCGTACTCAGGGCAGCTCAATATTTTACTGTCATATTCTTTTACCTAATAATTTTTCGTGTACCCTGATGTTATGTTATCACTGAAGTCCGGTAGTTATTTATATTGTAATTCGAGTTTGACCATTAAAAATATGTCGGACTTAAGATATATATTTTTATAGTAGCCAACAAGCGTTATTTGAATATATTTCTTGTATAGGTATGGAGGTTCAAAATTAAAAGACGATGATAAGATTTGTTTACGGTTTTTAAGAAAATTTAAACAAATGATATAGAAGGGGTTACAGTTGCAGTGCATGACACAAAATGTTTTCTATGTAGGTATTTTAATATATAAAGTTCTAAATTCTACGCCTCTTCGTCGCATTAACTGTAAATGTAGAATCTTTGGTAAAAGTGGATTTTGGTTACAAATCGTGTTCTTCATGTTTTATATTCTATTTTTTTTTGTTTAATAAGAAAACTCCCGCACTAGGAATAAATCCTGTGTCGCGGGGAACTTTAGGCTGGTTTCAGAGTGACGCGCGCGGCACGCGCCGTCGGCCAGCGCGTCTCAACAGCGCGCGCATTACACGCGGAACACTGAAACGAGTGCGCGTTTCAGTGTTCCGCGTTCAGTGTTTCGTAGGAGGAGCTCGGGCGGCGCACGCTTCGGCAGCGCCGGCCGACGGCGCTCGTCTCACACGCGTCGCGTTTGAACTGCGTGACTATGAAACGCTACTACTAATCTAGTGTAATTGTAAGCGCGCGCGTGTGGCCGGCGCCGGTCAAACGCGCGACTCTGAAACCAGCCTTACAAACATACAACTAACGGACACAATGAACACTCAGACTCGAAACAGAAATTTATGGATCTCACAAAGTGCTGTCTCGTGTGGGGATCGAACCCACAACACTCGGCGCAATGTCAAGAGGCGAGGAGGCCGCTTAAACTACTATGCCAACCGTGCAGTCCATATTCTATAGCTATACCATAAGTTTTTCAGAAGGTACTTCATCTTTTGGCTATCTGAAATGTATATAAAATCATTTACTTACATTATATTGCGATTATTTTTAATTATGCTAATTATATAGAAAGGCAAATAACGGTGCCTAGGCCAAATTATATTTAGTAGAAATAATCAACCAATAATTAATAAAATATGAGAAGGAACGAGAGACGCCTTGTTGACTCTGCAAGTGTTGGTCCAAAAATGCAAAGATATGCAACAAGACGTTTTTCTTTGTTTCATAGATTACCTACGAGAAAGCATTTGATCGAGTGTTTCATGTAACACTGATCGGCATGATCTTTTTATGACACTCTGGACCGACAAAGGATTAGACGGCAAGGATCTGCGCATAATCTATAATCTATACTGGAATCAAACAGGCGACCGTTCGTGTAGATAGAGAAGAGACGGACGAAGTGGACATTTGCAGGGGTGTCAGGCAGGGTTGTGTACTTTCACCTACTCTCTTCAACTTATACTCGGAAGCAATCATCGCTGAAGCAATGGAAGGGCTTGACTGTGGAGTCAGGGTTAACGGACGAGACACAGCCATGAAACGTCATGAAATGTCATGAAACGTCATGAAATGACATGAAACGTCATGGTGACCACTGAAAAAATATACCACGAGCTTTAGTTGTCAATGTATATATGAAGTAGGTATGTTTACAGGTAGGTATATGAAAGAGATATGACGATATGAAAAATTATAAGAGGAGCAGAAACGACGCGTTGATAAAGAAACATAGACAAATCGTAAAAAATATTTTAATCTGCTATTTATATGTCTGTGGACCTGCCACATTACGCGTCTTGTGCGATATTGTACGTGTTGTGTGATATTGTATTATATTTATTTATTTTATTTTGTATTTTCTGTACCAAACATTTGCAATTAAAAATACTTCGAACGGCCTGTAAACTAAACGATCTGTGCTCTTTCCAGTTATAATATATTAGTCTATGCTGTGCTCATTGACATAAATATATATTTTTTATTGTTGCCTATAAAAATTACTACATGCCGCCTGATCTTAAGCGTACATGGAGTCCCATAGCAAAAGTCATCATGCCAATAAAATATTAATAATAATGGCATGATGGACCCTAGCTTTTAGGTATGACATGCTTAATGTTACTAACTTTTCTTAAATTCTCAGTGCTGGTTTTTAGGTATTTTTTAGAAAATATTATTAAAATCATAATTAATTCTGCCAGACTCATTACGACGGCAGTAATTCCCGTAGACATTTAGAACCTCATACCTAAAAATTGGCCCACGATCCAGGCTAGCAATTATGCATATACTCATAGCACATACTAACACTACATTATTCTATACATTTCCTTTCTGATAAAATAAGTAAGGTCAGGCGGCCCTGTAATCTTACTCTACTACGCGTCACTCAAAATCACCGATCTGGGAATGACATGGATATGGCATGTCCAATACCTATGAATTTAGCGTGCATACCTACGAAATGTTGGGCAATTTAAAATGGCTGCCATTTGGGTTGTACTCCAGAATATAATCGATATCGATATGGAGCCGGTCAGAGGAAAATAATAAATTTTTGTAGTAATTTACTTTAGTTAGTTTAAATCTTTTGCCAGATTAGTTTATTTCATAATGCAAATGTGGGCGAACATGGCAAAGCGAAGGACGACCCTTGTATGAAACATGTAACAAAATATTCTCTGAAAGCCAATATCGATACTGTGTCGCTGAGAAAGTACCGGACATGAATGGCACCATACATACGGTAATGAAACACACAGCCTGAAGCACTGATTCATCTGTTATTAAGACATACTCGTATTTATGCACAAAAACAAAATTATTATGTTCGATATACAACGATTTCACAGCAGATGTACCACAAACCTTGGCAAAAAATATGGCGACAGTGGCACGAAAGACATTTCTAATAAAATATCGTCATGATTAACTTATTCAGTAAACTAGGGCTATCTCTTTTTTCTGACAGAGATATCCCTTAGACAAAACGAGACGACACTATGTTTGGTGGCTTTATGTCGATTTCGTATAAGTATATGTGTATAAAAAAAAAACATGGTGAAATGTGGGTGTAATATTACACCTCTGCCTACCCCTCCGGGGATACAGGCGTGAGTCTATAAAAATAAAAAATATAATAATATATGTGTATAATGTAATTTTTCTATATGTACTATTTGCCCTCTCCATGTATATTCCTTACTCAATGGTCAAAATTCACGTGGTGCGTGGTGCGCGCGACGTCGACGGATAATCCGTCAGTACGCTCGACGTACTAACGGATCTTCGGTCAGGTGTGAAAGGTTGAACGTTTTTCTATACATTTGTATGTATTGGCGTTACGCGACGGATAAAACGCGACGGATCTTCCGTCAGATATGTTCCGCCCCTTAAAACTCACGGTCACTCTTTTTCATCGCCAGGTTTTTAATAATACCTACATAATAATTAAACTTTTGTATTGTGCTGCAACTATTATACCTTCTATGTTACTTGTATATATTTACTGTACATAATACTCAAGCATAATCAAGTTAAATTTTGATGTTCATTTAGTTAGCCTCCTGAACATAGACATGGTGAAACAGGAGCATCCACTTACATTATGCACCTAACAATGCAGGCAATCCGCGCAAATGTTAGAGAGTAAGACTGTGAAAACCACTCTCAATATATTATCTTCAATATAAACGAGCGAACAACGTAACAACATGTCGCATAAAATTGCATAACGCCACTCTAAGTAGAAGAGTAGCCCACTAAAGTTTCGCACTGCATATTGTGAGAATAGAATAGTTTATCGACAACATGAGCTGCTTACTGTATACTTTGTATCGGATTTGCAACGACTTGCCGTGTAAGTTCGTTGAGTGGGAATATGAGTTTGAAATATTGGACGGCAATGTGGAGTTTTAGACTTAAAATGCATACATATCGTCACGCTTTTATCCCCGAAGGGGTAGGCAGAGGTGTATTTCTACACCCACTTTTCGCCAGATATACTTTAGTCCCACGTAATAAGGGGCGAGCCTATTGCCGTACCGGACACATTTCCAGACTCCGTGCTGCTACTGAGAATTTCGTGACAGAAAAACCCAATAACACTGCCCGACCCAGGAATCGAACCCGGGACCTCCCGATCCCACGCGTACATTTATGCCGCGAGACCAACGAGGCAGTCGTATAGGGTTTGATTTCGAGTTTTCCGTCTCTACGTAAAGATGGTATTTGCATCGTGTTATCCCTTAGTCGCCTCTTACGACACCCACGGGAAGATAGGGGGTGGTGACACTAGTATTCTATGCCGTCAACCACACGGTTCAACTTAAAATGTTATGAAATAAAAACGGTTTTTATGGGAGCGGAGGACATGAATTCAATCTTGCGTTTCGTATATTCATAATTCGGATTTTCAACTAAAATTGTATTAAACTAATGTTTAGAAAGTTCTTTTTTATAATACCTATGTATTTTTTTATTTTAATAAACACATGGGGAATCCTTAAATACGGAAAGCAACGTATGTCTTTAAATTACAATATGGTGTAGGTAAAATTAAATTAAAATAACGCACTCCAAAGTTAAAATTGTAATTTAAACTAATCAAAATGTCAGTAAAAATTGAAAATCAGTAAAACACTGCAAAAAGATCCCTAACGAGTAGATAATCCTAACTGAAATAATGAAGAACACATTTTTTCAGAAAGTGTGAGTTTAACACGTCATAAATAAAAACAAGATGCAATGAAAACTATATCATACAGCACTTGAAATAAAGTTTTTTATCGCAAGACAACATACTTATCATCACAGCTCAAGTAAAGATGTTCCCATACATCATATTATTATATTCTCTGTAACAATGTTATTGTATGGCCTGTCAATACCAGCGCCGTTTACTGCTAAGCCAGTTAATAGCGGGAGGCATTGTTTAGCTACAGCCAATTATGTCGTTTTGACTGCTTGATTGATTTATCGGAGACTTGCAATTATGTGGCTGTATTGTTTTCGTTTTAGCGGCAGCGACAGCCTAGTGGAGATACCAACAGACTGCCATGCAGAGGGTATCGGCTTTGAATACACGGCGCGCACCAATGACTTTTCGGAGTTATGTGTGTATTGAATTATCAATTATCGCTTGTCCCGTGCCTCGGAGAGCACGTTAAGCCGTCGGTCCTGGTTGTCATAAAGATCTTTGACAGTCGTTATATGGCGTCAGTATCTTCTAAATAAACTGACACTAGTCTCAACCATGGAAAATTGCTATCCCTTCGGGTTGCGGAGGTCAGATAGGCAGTCGCTCTGTGGAAAAGCTAATGTTCAGCCAAATCCGGTTAGACCAGTAAGCGGACCCCATGTTGAAACTGGGATAACGCTAGGAAGATGATGATTGTTTTAGTTTTTGCTACTGATTGGTGTGGGAATAGATGGTATATCTTTATTCTCTTGAGTTTCGGCCGAAGATTGTTGTGAATCTGAATTTTCATGGAAGTTTATACAATAACACAGCGTAACTGAAAGATATGCATTTTAGTGTTTAAGGTATTTATGGGTTTTTACCTGAAATTAAATGATTTATTTTTTATATTTATTTATAGACTCAAGCCTGTATCGCCGAAGGGGTAGGCAGAGGTGTATATTACACCCACATTTCGACATGAATTTTTAGGTCCCACGTAATAGAGGGCGAGCCTATTACCGTTACCGGGCACATTACCAGCCTCCGTACTGCTACTGAGAATTTCCTAACGGAAAAACCCAATAACACTTTGCCTGACTTTTGGGAATCGAACCCGGGACCTCCGATCAGCAGTTGCATACGCTATCCACTGTACCACGGAGGCAGTCTGTCGTAAATGATTTATTATTATTTATGACTTAATCATCGCAAGGATAGCCTAGTGGAGACTAAATTACTGTTAGACAGGTCTGTAGTTCAAAAGCACAGCACGCACCACTGACTTCTCGTAGTTCTTTTTTACTTTCCTTTTCTTTCTTTCAAAAAGACAACTCCCGCATTAGGACTAAATCCTGTGTCGCGGGGGACTTTACAAACACACAACTAACGGACACAATGAACACCCAGACTCGAAAAAACAATTTATAAATTACACAAAGTGTTGTCTCGTATGGGGATCGAACCCACAACTTCGGCGCAGTGTCAAGCTACAAGGCCGCCGCTTAAACCACTATGCCATCCGTGCAATCAAGTTATCCGGGTGTGAAATTGTTTATAATCGCTTGCTAAACAAAGAAGATTTCCTCTCGATGTTGAGTTGAGAGTTCGCGCGCGCGTGTAGTGGATGCCCTAAATATGCTCATAGTGAGATACCCAGCAGTGGGACTCTTTACATACAAAACTGCCAATGCAATACAAAGTATGCAAACAATATAAAAGTTATCTGCAGAAGTATTTTCAAACCAGGTCTGCAGGGAATCTTCAAGAAGCGAGCACGTTCAAAGTCAAAGTCAAAATCATTTATAAGGTGACGCTTATGAACGTCAAATTTTAAAGTACATTACTAGATGATTCTACATTTTCATTTACTGCCTCGTTCGCAAAGCAATAGGTAGAACCACGAGAAAGAACGGGCAATAAAACTCGTGGCCACTCTTTTTAATCGTTCCTTTTTAAATGGTCGATCCTTCGGGGATTTAAGGTGTCTATGGGCGAATGTGATCACTTACCGACATGTAATTTACTCAATAAGAAAATCTATTCAATAAAACAGACACTTTCACAAGCAATTAAGTGCAAGTCATACTCTAGTCACAAGCATTGGACTTAAACCCGAACAGCCAAAGCTTTACTCAAACAAAACAATCCCTGATTAATTAAAAGCTGAAACTTTTTTCTCGAATTCAAAGTAAAGTCAGACTGTCTTTTTAATTTATCTCGCTTGAACTCTTAGGAGTTGTGAAGTTTGAATTATGGTTGTACGATGTGATGCTACTTAGTATCGATAATTAGAAGGGAAACGTTTTTTTGACATCGAAAAAACGTTGTACTGTAAAAGGACAAGTCAGAAGTACCCTTAACAGAAGAGCAAGCATGAGAAACTGGATGGGAGTGAATGAAGCAAGAGAGGTATGTCAAGATCGTTGCAAATGGCGCTCAGTAGTCCCTGCCTACCCTTCCGGGAAACAGGCGTGAGTCTATGTATGTATGAAAAACTGAAGTGGAGGTGGTACAGCAGGAAAGCGGACCCTCAGCTCCAAGGTCTTGAAGAATAAATGATGATGATGATGTTGTCTAGTTTCGACACTAAATTTTGTTGTTTATAACATAACATATCATAACATAATTTCACGCCTTTCATCCCCGAAGGGGTAGGCAGAGGCATAGAATAAAGAATGGCAGAGGAGTATACACACCCACATTTTACTAGTTATGTTTAGATCCCAATGTAATAGGGGGCGAGCCTATTGCCATCTACCGGGCGCATTATTTAGCGAGCGATATTTTTTAATACACTCATAACTTCAAAAAGTCAGTGGTATGTGCCGGGGGTAACTATAGGGACCCGAGACCTTCGTCTGCAGTCCGTTACGTACACCACTAGGCTATCGCCGCTTGTTTTTTATTTAATATTGTATTTGAAATTGATAACAAAAACTCATCTGATTGCAACTTAAATTAATATGTGGATCCACCTTGAAGCTAATGGGCGAAAATTAAATAAATCCTCTATTACTACACTAACATCTTTAGCAAAATTATTGTCTGGGCTAAAGTTCTCTAACGTTTCTTATTATTTTAAGGTGCTGTGTACAGTACACTGAGTTCAGCTGTTGCTGTCACTGTCTCAAACTCAAACTCAAACTCAAAATCATTTATTCATTTAGGTCACAAAGTGACGCTTATGAACGTCAAAGATTAAAGTTAATTACTAGATGATTCTACATTTACATTTACTGCCACGTTCGCAATGCAATAGGTAGAACCACGAGAAAGAACGGGCAATAAAACTCGTGGCCACTCTTTTTAACTGCCAGTATAATTATTTTACATGTTATATTTGTAAGGAGCTGCAACTGTTTCACATTGTGAGTTATCTACTATTGCAAAAGTTAATAGTTATTGATATCATACTCAAGCAATAAATTATGTTCATTTAGTATCGTATGTCGGATTGTATACATAAGAAAGAGAAGCGCGATGACGACGGGACGTTCAGAACGAGTTATTTATCATTAAATACATTAATCCTTACAAATATCTTATTCCAATCGATAAATAAAAACAACAGTTCCCTTTATTATTATATATTACATCACTGTTATTAATATTATCAAGATTTGTTTATAAATAATACAGTTACAATTGCTACAATTTCAATTTTAATGGTTATTTTATGGTTTTTTTTTATCGGGAAAATTTACCGAAAACGTGTTTTGAACACAATGGTCCCCCCATAAATATGATCAAGATTAACATATATTTTTTTAGCTGCTCAAAAATGTATACATTTGGCTAAAAAACTGTTTTGTGAAGCCTATTTTGACTAGGTACAGCGCCTTAAGAAGAAAACTGGCAGTCCAGTTTTCTTCTTAAGGCGCTGTACCGTTGGTCTCGCGACAATAATGTGCGCGTGGGATTGGGAGGTCTCGGGTTCGATACCCGGGTCGGGCAAAGTGTTATTGGGTTTTTTCGTTAGGAAATTCTCAGTAGCAGCACGGAGTCTGGTAATGTGCCCAGTAAGGCAATAGGCTCGCCCCCTATTACGTGGGATAAGTATGGATATAGATGTGGTCACTTTGAGAATATTCAAGTCTCCTTCTTACTTTATTATTCACCCATTCCCTGTAGTACCAAATAATTGACAGTTCAAAGCTATCGATAAACTGCGGTCGTCTCTAGTTCTCAGTTTGAACTTGTTAGCTGTACGTGAGGTCTTTGTAAACTCAGTCGGGTTCTGTACAATTTTCTCTGAATCATTAGTCGCTGCGGTTTCGAGATATTGGGCGTCGAATAGTTGGAAGATGTCTGGCTTGACAAGGTCAGGTGAATGTGTATTGATTTTGAATTTGAATATAGCAAAGTTAAAGGTAACTTTCAAATTCGTTGAACAACTTACGCAATCAATAAAATGTATTATTATTATGCAGTTTTCTGTACGCTTTTGAATATTATTATGTGGATTTTGTTGTAAATATTTTTATCACCTCTGCATCTATCCATTTTAAATATGTTGGAGAGAATGGTGAATTCGTTGGCGCTTTTACGCTGATAAAGTTTATTTTTGTTACCAAACAATTTTTTTATCTTTGTTTTGTATTTCATTTAAAACATTTGCATTTCTATTTTCATCTTCATTCCAAGAAGTTAAGCTATCGAGACCAATATATGTCTGCCAATATTAAAATTTAAATTCGAGAATTTGCTTGTATATAAAATGACTTTGTTTGAGTGCTTTTATAGTGAAATGGATCGCTATTCCATGTTGAAGGCCTTCGGGTGGTCCTAAAACTCCGATACTAGAGCTGGCCACACACAAAAAGAAAAATTAAAGAATGAAGTGCTTATACAAAACCTATGAACAAATAAATAATCTGACTTCAACTTGAATCATGTTAAATCTTTCTTCTGAACAGTGTTCAGTGTCTTGCGGCGAAGGTGTCCAAGTCCGCGGCGTGGAATGCACGCCATCTGGCGGTGGCTGTGACCCAACATCTAGGCCGGAGATATCGCGACCCTGCTCTACGGGAATCAGCTGCCCGGCTTACAGGGAATCTGATGAACCAGAGGTAAGAAATTATGAAGGTGAGTCTTGAGTGAGCTCAAAGACTGTATTTGGTTCTAACGCATACTAATATTCATCTTACGGGTCCATATCAGTCATCTCGTGACCACGGCTAGTGTAACCCTTGCCAGCAAGGTGAAGGAAATATTAGGTATTTTACCGTCATTTCGTGTTAAATAATCACGCGATATAGACCTGTTACATGAATATTACGCGCTGGTACCATTCATGCTGACGCTGAAAGACAGATTGTTGAAGAACTCTAAGAAAGTCAATCAGTCTGCCGAAAGACGTCCAAGTCTGTCTCCAGGCAGACTGGATTTTATCAGAACATGATAAAATCTAGTCATGTGATCGATATTTATTTAAAGGTACAATTCCGACTTGGGCTGCAGACTGCAACCGCAGGCGACACTGCGGCTAGTGGATGCGGTAGACCGCAGTACTGTCTGCGGTCGCAGTTGCTTCTATTCCAAGCGCGGCGGCATGCCGCGACTGCACGAGTTATAGAACCATTACTTTTCACCAAATTGTTCCGATATTTTGGATTCGATGTGTCATAAATGACTGGATGACCAGCAACAAAGTTAATTAATTTTTCTTCATCATCCTCTGAAAAAGTGGACATTTTTTGTACGTGTGAACTGTCTGCAGTCGCGACATCACTTGCACTGTAGCGTGCGGTCGCGGCGCGCCGCGACTGCAGGCCGCAGTGTAGCCGCGCTCGGAATCAATTTCATAGAGATTCATAGAAACTTGTGGTGTCGCTTGCAGCCTGCGGTTGTAGTTTGCGGTCTGCAGCCCATCTCGAACTTGCACCTTAAAACTGGAGTTCAACCGCTGCGAACGTGAATTACACTGAAACTTTCTTCAGAAATTACACTATCTATTGGTTAAAACCGTATAAAAATCGGTTCAGACTCTTTAGTTTATTGTATTCATGCAGACAGATAGGACGAAAAGCGTCCTCCATTTTATAATAGGGATCGATATTGGTAAAAATATCATCTGACTCTGTTATTTATACACGCATCCAAAAACACAAACGGGACGTTTTTTTGGATGCGTTATCGAATATAAAGTATTTTCTTGACTTGTCCTTAGAGTCATTGTGCTCACCTTAAAGTGTATCATGGTTTCCTTCCAAAATCCATACTAATTTATCTTATCTCACAGGATGAAATAGAAGATCTTCTACCAGGCGTTGTGTACCACACTCAGCCGCTGATTCAGCCTTACCCACCCCCTCAAGCCAAGGCAGAGCGTCTGATCGGAGAACCAGATGTACCGGTGGAAGCGACGTAAGTACCTCAGTGTTGTAACATTCACTTCAGTGTGGAGGCAAATTGGCTCAGAAATAGTTTCTAGGTGGGGTTTTGACTGAAATGTTTCGGTAAGGAGATAATGATAAACCAATTCTGAAGAACTAAAGACAGTTTGAATGGTCCTTCACGATGTAAGTGTCTTTTGATAGGGACACAAATAAAATAAAGCCTGTTTAATGCGAATCACAAACGAAGGGTTCCGTATCATCGTAACTACAAGTTATAAGATTATATAGATACTTTTATTAAAAGAGCTAGACAGGCAATATAAAAAATATATTCGGTTTTTATTATATTTAATTAAAGCCCCAATATATACGTAGTACCCAATGAATATCCTCTACTACATGCAGAAAGGTTCATTCCAAAAACCTGCTGTAGCTTTGTTTAACAGTGAATCACTATATTTTGTTAGTAAAGATTTATAAAAAGTTCTCTCTGAAAATAATAGTAAGACCGGCTTAGGTGTTCGTATGCCAGCCAATAACAAACTTTATAACGAGGTAAGTAGCAGAAAATGCGTTGAAAATAGGTAAATGCATTGATGACAACCAATTAAAAGTTTTGTAGAAATATGAGCGTGGAATAAATGAGTTTGGAGAAAGAAATATTCATCCAATGTGTCTTAAAAAAGAAACTTTTCGTTAGTATTCGATTTCTGTCACTTTGGATAAAGAAAGTAAATAATGTGTAGGCAAGTATCCAAAACTTGAATTTTATTCACCATGTTCTTTTTTTAATGGTCATGTGAAATTTAATCCAAATTTCTTCCTTAACATCTTAAATTTACTTCATTAAAAATTAACCCCTGCCTCCACACTATTAGTTATAAGTAGTTTGTGTCAGTCCTTTCAAACCGTCTATATTTTCAACATCTAACGCAGCATGTGCCATTACAATTTGAAACTTATTATAAACATTATAAAGTTCGACATTCTCTGATTCTATGTCAATATCCAAAGCTCAGAGTATTTTGTTGTTGTCTCTTTCAGCAATTACAAAATATTCTTTGCGTGTGGCTGGTTGTATGTAAGGTATTGTACCTATGACAAAAGTTTTTAAGGTTTTACTTCGAAACATTCACACATCTTACAAGGAATGACATTACCCTCTCCCACGACACTCCTTATTGCTCGTAGTCTTAATTTTGGCTTGTGTGTGTCAGAAACGTCTTTAATGTTGAACTTTGAAGGGTGAGCATATAAGTTTTCTTTGTCTTTGAACTGAAGGGCATATTCATGTCCTTCAACACATGTTGTGTTATTATTCATCCTAACTATCAAATTATTCTTGCCATGTGTTGAGATTGAATAAATTGAACTAAGTAAATAATCATAATAGTAAATATTCTTTACACAAGTTTTTTGTACAAAGTTTCTTTGTGCAAGAAACTTGTTTCTAAATTCTTGATTGATGGATATTCTTTTAAGATTAGATCAGTAAAATCTAAATATGCTTTACCTAGTATACTCTGTATACATTTAGGCTCACTGAATTCAGAATTAAAGACGATTTTTGACTTTTCGTTTCCTAGTGTTCGTTATAGCCCCAATCTGAGTGTTCTTACACGAAAACCTGCTCCATCCTGGGATGCTTCGTATATAAGTACCTAGCAATACAACTACGGGATGTTACGGACTAATATATAAAATGTTTATAATATTAGGTGTTTTATATAGTGTACAGCATACTATCACACTGTTTAAATAAAGCACTGCTTTGTATGTAACACGACCTGTTTTCGTTAATATAACTTGTTTAGCGACGAATTTATTTTAATCCTTAACACCACGAGTTGATGGTAAAAATTGTAGATTATGTAAATTTTCGCCCTACTAATATTTTTTAAAAAGAGTAGAATTAAAGCAGCAATAGCCGAGTGGCAGTCAAGATTAGTATGGTTAGGTTATACTACTGCTACTGATAAAATCGGTGGTTTCAATTTGACTGACGTTTAATAGTTCTCCACAATTCAATTGATACCTTGTTGATATAGTGGCACTTTGTAAACACATGACCTATTGACAATGATTAAATCAAATACGTTTGACAATAGTGGTCGCGTATATATGGAAACACCTCTTTGTTTAATTAAAACGTCAAACATAGCTAAACGGTTGAATAAAATGTGTACGTGCTCACGTGAATATTTTCGGTATGTTAAGCATAGTTAGTCAGGCTCAGTGTTGTGCCATTGGAGAAGCCTATAGTCAGCAATGGAGTATGACAATCTGATGATGATGCTAATGATGATGAAGCATACTTAGAGAGAACCACCGCGTATTGCGGAATTTAAATTACAATTAAAGTGTTGAATTTGACTGCCTCCGTGGTCCGGTGGATAGCGTATGCGACTGCTGATTGGAGGTCCCGGGTTTGATTAACGGGTCGCGCAAAAGTGTAACTGGTTTTTTCCAAATTCTCAGTAGCAGCACGGAGTCTGGTGACGTGTCCAGTAACGGCAATAGGCTCGCCCCCTATTACGTGGGACCTAAAAATTCATGGCGAAAAGTGGGTGTAATATTACACCTCTGCCTACCCCTTCGGCGTGAGTACGATTAGATTAGTTTAGTGAGTAGATACAGGCGTGAGTCTATAAAAAAAATTAAAACAAAAATTTAAGTGTAATGAAACCTTTAATTCTGTGTTTGTCGTCGTTTACTAATAGTGTCTTTGGAAAGAGACAAAAACCGACATCAAAACCTTTATCAACCCATGTGGCCAATGTGGTATAGTAGGCCAAATCTTCCTTTCGACTAACAATGCTTTCGTGACACTAATTAGTAGAGGCCTATGTTCAGCAGTGGACAGAAAGGCTGTTTGATCTGTGGGTGTCTCACGAGCCAGCTCTCGGCGACCGCATATGCCATGATATCGCAGGTCACGCGACTTTATGGTTAGAGTAGAGAACACCGCGGTGATTTTAGCGAGCAGACTCGAACATCTTTAGGAAAATCGAATATACTCCCTTCGCCTATCTGTAAACTCAGATTTTCAAAGGTGGCGGGAGCCTACAACTAGGTTTCCGCCAGTACACAAAAAAATGGCTTAGCTAGATAATCGAGATTCTCAGAGTTTTTAAACTGTTGCTATCATCAGCATAAATATATGCTATACTCAAATATTTAGGTTTGTCAGATATTCTAAGGGCATTGAAATAAATCCTTTGAAATTATTTGGTCCTTTCAAAAGACCCATTATTATAATGCGCTAGAGGTGATATTATTAAACTCTGGTCTGTATTAAAATCCAAGACAAAACCAAGTTGAAAGCTAAGTTAATCTAAATTAATGCTATACAAGAATTGAGTTATTTTGCACCCTTAAAACTTGTAAACCGACTCTGAAATATTGTTTCTTTCATACAATGTTTTGACAAAATTGCAGATGACTAAACGCAAAGTATTTTCTTACAAATAAAATAAAATTCGACATCGGTCTATAAATGGCGAAAGTTAGAGTCATAACAAACAATAAAACAGAATTTAGTACCTCTTCCCTTTTCTTCCTTTGGGTGCATTGATGGAGTGTATGTTTAGTTCAGGATCTCGTTAATACAAGGATAATTCCAAATGAATCAATTGCTTCAATAGCAAAAAGTAAGAAACAGATTAATCGAAGCGCACTTGTTTTGTTAGTATTTCGACGAAGCACGATTTTTGCTAGTCAAAAGTGAATACTATCGTATTCAAAATAGATTACTTTTATCACATATAGATACGCACACACTGATACTTAATTACAAATGTAGCAGCACTGCTTCAACCACGTTGTAAATGAATAATATGAATAAAGAAAATAAAGCTTATAATAAAAATTCGAATCAGACGAAATCCGTAACATCCCTCCTGTAAATATTAAAAGAAAACACTACACAGAGGCAACCTTTCTCAGACTACCTACTCAAGTATTGATGAACAGATTTGTATGCACAGTATATTTCAATCCACACTAACCCCAGCCATTTCACAGATCATCTTCACTTTACTATACTGTGATTTCTATTTTTCTACTCTATGCACTGCACATAAGATTTATATTTCCTTGCACATATGAACACTAGCAATTTGTCTTGCTAAGTTTCTTTGCTTACACTATTACCAATTGGCACAAACATTTAAACACAAAAAAAATAATACACATGATATATTTTTCTTCAAAATACTATTTATGTGTTCGAATTTACAGGTATTGGGTGAACTTAATACATTTAATACCGGTGCATACTTCTACATATACCAGCCCAAAATTATTTAGGATTAATAGATGCCCTTAGCACCTCGCATGTTAATACGTACATCTTCCCGTGTGAATCTTCAATAGATAGCATAGATTTTTTTACTTAAAATGTGGGCATAATAGGTTCTTTCAATGATTTTGCTACACTAGAAAAGAATTTGTATGAATTTAATACTTCATCTGAAATAGATACAGTAAATATATTTATTTCAAAGGTTCATTTTTTCTGAATCTCTTTATAATGGACGCAGATGAAACTTGATAAATTATTGTGAATTAAATCTGCTTAAAATTTGAAATATGAAACAGATAAACTTTTTCATTCTGATACCAATGTATTCACTTTCAAATCAAAACCAAACTTTGATTAAGTTTAAGTACTCGTACTATTAAATGTTGTCTAGCCTAGATAATATTATAAACAATTCGGAGATGTTTATTAAAACTTAGTTTGAAATATGAGTATGATTATTTAGAAAACAATGAAGATAATACTTTAAGATGATTTTCATAAAGTTTCAATACAAATTCTATTTTATTGTGCAATCCTAAATTCACCTATAAGTTATTAGTTATTTGATTAAGTTTCTGTTTCAACAGCTATATCAAGGATGATGACTGGGGTCCCTGCAGTGTTACTTGTGGTGAAGGATGGAGGAAAAAGGAGGTCCATTGCAAGATATTCTTGGAGTTCAGCAGAACCATTGCCAAGTTACCTGACAACAAGTGCCTAGGCCCCAAACCCGCAGAAGAAACTGAACGATGTGTTATGGAGCCATGTTCAATGGCATACGGGACTTCTTTTGGTGATTCCAGTGTCCCATCTTACAGTGGTGGCGATAGGTAACAGAAATTTATTTTTACCTTTATCATATTTGCATTGTTTATATATATTTACTTTTAGGAGCGGATAAGAAACTTTATTCAAGTAGTTTTCAACATCAATATTTTTTCTATATATTTAAATACTTGATATTCGTCAACTGTAGGTATTTAGATCAGTACTTAACAGGATACGAAATTGCAATGCATTGAAAAGCATTTGTAGCTGTAAATAATTTACACTTATCGAAAATAAATACTTTATTTATTTCTCTTACACGAAATGAAGCGCTCATGACTTTTACATAAGACGTTGTTTAGAAGCTTAAATCTATAGTTAAATATATTTTATATAGCACTTATATATAGGTAATATTATTTTACACTAACGCTGTATAAGCTTATCCAAAACTCCATTGGCAACAGCTTCGTTCACCAGATCATTGACCCTATGTATAAATAGATCACTCTCGCTAGGCACTTGGGTTAGATCCCAATTTGACGCCAATTTGGATCCTTTCAATATTGCATCTTCTTCAGGAGTCATTGTAACAATTCTTAGTTCAATCATTGCCACTAGTAATCCATATGGTAAAAATCTATCAAAATCTTTTTCATATTCCTCTCTGGGATACACTTCGTCTACATTTGTATCAAATAAACTTATGAAAGACTTCATACTGTCGTAGTAAGTATTTTTGAGTTCTTCAAGATGCTCAGATCTGAATTTTGAATCTGTACAAATGTATAGAAAATACATGAAGTCTGTCATTGGATTCGCATAACGCATTGCTTGGAAATCTATGAAGCATACTTTTATTTGGCCGCTGTCCTGTAAACAAAATAAGATTATTATCATTAAAAACGACATTATTAGACAAATGTTACGACTTCAATAGAACTTAACGCAGCTCCAAAATTAACCATTATTTTGGGTCATTTCTCAAATAAAGTCGTTATTTACTTCAATATAATACACGTATTTGATTTTTTACCCAACGAATTTTAAATCAGGTAAATTCAACTTTACCCGACTAATTATTGTAACTTTTACCCAGTCAATTGCCCGGCTAGCCGTTTCATTTTTACAGCACGTCCAAATGGCAACTTTGTCTCTACCGCCGAATTAGACTCTGCTATTAAATTAAGTGTTATAACTACTATTGCAGTTAGATTCACAAAATACGTATCATCATTGTCTAATCACTACGCTTATTTGAATAATTCGCATTTGAAATTCATATTCTCGAATTATAATGTCGCATGTTTGTGGCACATTTTACCCACCATAATATAATATCCTAATTTTGGATAAATCAATTCACGACAAAATCTAAATTCTATTTACTAACGCCCGGCGTTAGTAAATAGAATTTAGATTTTGTCGTCTTGTCGTTTTTCTTTTCGTTTTAAATCTGAATATCATACAGATTGAACCACAAAACCTATAGGTAAATCGCGTTGTTCTATTAATCGACAGGCCGTGCTAAGAAATAATTTCATAGAGCTGGCTATAACATATTTACTAAATATCAATATTATTAGAGAAATTATTTTTCATAATGTCTTATGCAGTGTTTTTTAAATTCACTTTATAACAGTATACTGCCTCCGTGGTCCTGTGCATAGCGTATGCGACTGCTGATCGGAGGTCCCGGGTTCGATTCCCGGGTCGGGCATAAGTGTTACTGGGTTTTTTCGAATTCTCAGCTGTAGCAGACCGGAGTCTGGTGATGTACCCGATAACGGCAATAGGCTCGCCCCCTATTACTTGGGACCTAAAAATTCATGGCAAAATGTGGGTGTAATTACACCTCTGCCTACCCTTCGGGGACCCAGGCGTGAGTCTATAAAAAAAAATTGACGATTAGAGCACAATGGCTTTATTTTTTTTTTTACTAAATACACACTTTTTGCCGTCAGATTTAATAGTTCTAAATTTTATTTCTTTCAAAGGTAAACCTTCGAATTAAGCCCATGACAGCTATCATATGTATGTACTTCAGAAAAGTTTGAAAAGTCTGTTGTCACGTGTGTCACCAAATTTCGATACTTGCAAGCCTCAGGGAAAGTTGCATTATTTGGAAACCCGCAATGAATTTAGGGAAAAGAAGGTATATCATACAGTTAATATATTAAATAATCCACCATATTTAAAATATTTGTCCTGTGTATCTGAACCACTTATATTATTTAAACGAAATTTGATAAGAATTCTAGAAAAATGTATTTGATTAACAAAAGCAACTATCAAATTGTCGTAATTGCCGTAACAATTTTAATAATATCTAATAGTTGGTTCTTAATAGGCCTTAATTATGATATCAGACACCACTTTCTTTTCAATGTCAAGCAAATAACGAACGATTACAAAAGCGATGACTATTATAATGTGCTTCTTGCTTTCAAGGTCACACTTCATTTGATAACAGGTGTTGTAGTATTTTCTTTTACGATTCATAATACTTTTATACAGCGATAGATACCGATATAAAAAAAAAACTATTTTGCGTCTATTTATTGCTGATATAGAATTTATAGTAAGTATTCAGTATTAGCTAATATGATGTAAAATCTGGTTAGGTTAGATGGACTGCGCGTTCCAAGGCGGATGTATTGGATGCTAGAGGGATACCTATTATTAGGTATCCCACTAGCATCCATTAATAGGACGTTTATGAATATGCAGAACTACTGTTTATGTAGTCTGATGATAAACAAAACAAAATCTCAAAGGAAAATGAACTTTAAGCTGCAGTACAGATGTCAAACGATGTAGAAAAACTAAAAAGCGGGCGCAAAGCATAATAGTTTTAAGTCTATCTAACTCTATTGGATTATAGAAAAGGCGTGAATTTGTATAATTTAAATAATTTTATAAATAGATAACTTCAAATCTAAGCTTAATTTATACACTTTTGAGACTTTTACGATACGATTACCGTTATGTATAAATTTAATTGGACATCTATGAAGGTTGGAAAATAAATTGTATGCCTTTCAACGTATACGTTGAATCACATACAGTTTAAACAGAGTTAATTATGTTAATTTTATTAGTGTAAGAAGATTCTATGATACTTTTTCTAGGAGTAATTTATGCATTATCGTTATGAAAATCATGTGAGCAGGTAGTAGATTGTAGAAAGAGCTTGTATTTTTACATTTAATTTCTATGAAGGATGGAGAAGACGTCATAACTAACAACGTAAACAAAGTTGAACAAAAATTAGCAAAATCTACGTTGTATCTTTTTTATTAAAAATTATAAACCCAATCTCACCTCATATTTAAACAACATATTATTGACCCAACAGTCTCCATGGCATAATACGTTCGTCTTTCCAGTTTTCGTATAATCTTGTAAAACACCTAAAAGTGACACTTTTAATACTTTCAGTAGCTTTTTCGCATCTTTATCTCTAACTAGCTTCAAAGACATATCGAATGATTCAAAGAAATAATACTTAAGTTTACTTTTATTCAAGAACTGATTTTGATATATTATGTCATGAAACTTTGTCGTAAGTTCTTCGAATTTTTCAGGCACTTGTTTTTGCATTACGAAAGACAAAGCATGGAATTTAGCTAGTTCACTTATTACAGCACTGACTTGTTCAAAGCTTAGATATTCAAAGTTTGCTTGTTTACTGTCTATTTCAAAACCCTGATTCTTCAAATCGTTTAAAATGATCACTTCTGTATTTTTTTCTTTGTTTGAATACAAACATTCTGGTAGGACTATCCTCAAGTCTTTACTCAAATCATCTTGCACGACGATAAATTTACGAATCACGTCATTGTACGCAATCACTTCTCTTTGATGTAGTTCATGAAACAGCACTTGTCTCTCAGTGTTCACTAGAGTCTTGACGATAACACTGAAACCTTCCTCATCGTTATCTGTCTTTTTTATCACAACACGAAACACATTTGCGATATAGTTGCCACTTTTGCCACTTATACAATCAACGTGATATACAAAATCTTCAAAACCTTTAGCTACAGCTACTTCTTTTAAAGAACTATGAAGTTCAAGACAGTTAAATTCGTCAGGTTCACTAATGTTCACTTCTAAAGACATTTTTGCTACTCTGATGCGTTTGCCACTATCACGGAATATTCATTGAATATTAATCGCGAGATAAGCATCGTATCTTCTGATAAATTGACATATTTGTTTATTGATAAAGTGTTTTGAGTATTGCCGTATCTATTTTTGCAAAGATAGGGAACTCGACGAATGTTTTGATATTACGCGTTTTGAGTGAAAGAGACGTTGAATTATTTAATTTCAAAGGAAAAATAAATCAGCTTATCAAACGTTTGTGGAGTAAATTGTTGAGTATTTTCAGTCGAGTAAATAATATAGGTAGATATACAATAGTCTCCAAAAGTATTCTGTTGACTCTATTTCACTCATGTATAAGGTGAAATGGAAGACCGATAGAATTTCGATAACTTGGCAATAAATAGCTTATTTTTTAATTAGCAGCTAAGTAAGATTTAATGAGCTTTTATGCACAGTCGTGCAGCATTAATTTTTTTTACATAAACACAAACCCAGTTACTCCCAAACTTAGCAGAGCTTGTACTATGCGTAAAATATTAAAACGTCTAAATAATAGATAAACATACATATAGACTTTGGTTTTTGTACATACATACATACATACACATCGTCACGCCTTTTATCCCCGAAGGGGTAGGCAGAGGTGTATTTCTACACCCACTTTTCGCCAGATATACTTTAGTCCCACGTAATAAGGGGCGAGCCTATTGCCGTACCGGGCACATTTCCAGACTCCGTGCTGCTACTGAGAATTTCGTGACAGAAAAACCTAATAACACTGCCCGGCCCAGGAATCGAACCCGGGACCTCCCGATCCCACGCGCACATTTATGCTGCGAGACCAACGAGGCAGTCGTATAGGGTTTGATGTCGAGTTTTCCGTCTTTACGCAAAGATGGTATTTGCATCGTGTTATCCCTTAGTCGCCTCTTACGACACCCACGGGAAGATAAGGGGTGGTGACACTTGTATTCTATGCCGTCAACCACATGGCGTTTGTAAATACATACATATTCGTCGTTAGTCTTTAAAATATGTCTCTACCTTTCAACTCCACCTTGTTTAAGCTCTGAGCCATTTTAATATTCTTGAAGATGTTTACTAGCGTGATCTTAATATGCCTAAGCCATTAAGATGGCATCTTTATAGACATTGTCGATAGGAATATCGTCATGGCCTAGTTTTCTTGGCCTACGCCTGTAAATTTTTTGGCTCGTAAAGATTCGTATCTGAGGTCGTTTGAAAATCTAACCTCTTCGCTTGTTTATATTCTAGTGAAGTTTTATGGTTCTTTCGAGATATATCGTGGGTTATATAAAGGTGTTGATGTATTTAACAGTCGTATCGTGTGGTTTGTGAATAAGGTACACATCTTACTAGTATTATAAACTCGAAAGTTGGTGAAGATCAGTAGATGCTTGTTACTCTTTCGCGCAAAAACAACTAAACGCATTTTGATAGAAAATTTTAATAATATAGCAAGAAAAGCAAGTCTCTTTATAAAATAATATTAAATAATGAATTTAATTATTTAACAGTAGTAACAGCTTAAGTCAATAACCATCAATCGCCTGATAAATATTTATTGAGTGCCAAACGTTACATTTAGTTTGTTTAGTGTTGACTTCATCTTAATATATAAAATCCTTGCGTTACTGACTGACTGATAGACACGCTACAGCCGAAACTATTGGGCGCAGGAAGCTGAAATTTGGCATGTATGTTCCTTGGGGACCGTAGGGGTGCACTAAGAAGGGATTTTCCGAAATTCCCACGGGATCGGCCAAAACGGGTAAATAAAAAAAAAATGCAGGCGTAGCTGCTGGCGTCCTCTAGTACAAAATAATTTAGCGGGTCTTAATCGCGTTGAATTAACTTATTTAAGGTATAAATACCTATTTGTTGCCGACGTTTCGCTCGTCTTGTACCGAGCGTGGTCGCGGAGATAAGTTAAGTCAACGCGATTAAGACCTGTTAAATTATTTTGTATGATGTTTACACATTGCGAAAGTTTAAAATCGATTATAAGTGTTGACTTACCCACCATCAATTAATATTACACTGTATGACGGAACACGTAAAAGTCTGAGATCATCCAAATGCCCAAATTTTTGTACCGGATCCTAAATACTTCTTTCTTAACCTTAGCCTTTTCTCAACAGCCGTCTGCTGACTTTTGGGACATCTAGTAACATCAGAGTGGCCCCAGGATCTCCTGGCAAGTCGTACTCTTGGAAGGAGAAGGGCTATACCAGCTGCAGCGCTTCTTGTCTCAGTGGTGTCCAGGTAACGTAACATATTTCATCATAATAGATTGCCTTAATATATTGTAGAAAAACTTTAAAAAATAATACCTAGGCACACACACCATAATAATAATAAAGCAACAAAGTGGTGCTAGTAATCTTCAACACAATTGATTTTGGTTTCTCTTTCTATTTATCGAAATGATCATGTAAATCTATTCTTTGTTGCTTTTTGTAAACTCTCTTGCAACTTGATAACAAGTACTACAAGTTATTCAAAGATCCTAGTTTATTTTATTAAGTACTAAAATCTATATATTTTTATACAGGAACTAATAATACAATGTGTCCGAGACGAAGACGGCAAGAACGCATCTCCCTATATGTGCGATCCTCTCACGAAACCGGAGAACAGAGTGAGGACCTGCAACGACCACCCTTGTCCACCAAGGTAACGTATAATATAGATCATAATGGCATTTCAACATTATTGACATGGAATTCAATGCGATCTTGCTTCTTGCCCAAGGTTGAAACTCCAAGGTGAACACATTCCTCGGCTCATGTCGAATTTATTTCCCTTAGAGGATATCACTTGGGTGAAATCATTCCAGAGTGAAGTAAGTACACCAAGAAGTCCTACCTACTTACTACTAAACCTAATTTGTTCAGCAGGTGAACAAAGTGGAATAAGCCCAGATAATCATCTGGTAAAGAAAGAGCAACTTGTCCAAAATATGAACATGATCGCGTTATTCTCTGTATCGATAAAATAATGATTTGAAAGTTATTATAGATTTTATATCCCCGATGAAGAAAGAATAGTTAAATTACCAAGGCTACTGCTATGCCTCTTCATGGTTTTGGTTATCCCGGTAAACAGTAGCTGCCCATTATTCTGATGAACTATTTTTGTTACTTTCAGCCACTGATCAATTTCTTTCAATTTTGCACATCAGAAAGGCAAAATGTGCAATTTGGTATACTAAATCCGATATAGGAACTTGACTCACTTCATGCTCATACCTCATGTTGGGAATTATACCCTAGAGGTCTTGCCGATTAATAAAGTGATATATAGGCACACACTTACTTTCACGGAAGCTAGAATCTATAAATTTCCACTTACTATGATCTAGACGTTTCTCTCTTGCTGTATTTTCTAATTGTAACGAACTATATAAGGTTACTTCTTTTTAAGTAGAGTGTAGAGTGCAAGACTCTTAGGGGATTATTGCACTCGATATTATGAACAAATGTAGTTCTGGATATTGTTATTAATAATAAGGAATATGCATGTGATTCAGATATAAGCGAATATATTTTTATGACATTCTTTATCGGTAAATAAAGACACTTCTAACATTATTTTATATTTAAACACTACAATCGCGAATATTATTTAATAAAAGTTGGAAAATTTACGAGCGAAATTTAAAATGTCAAAACGCAACGCTATTGCCTGGACACCAACGTGACGTCACCGTTCGCAGAGGATATGTCAAAAGTGTCAAAACAGTACCAGACATTTGACAGAGTTGACAGGTAACAACTCAATCGTTGCGAACGCTGACGTCACCACAAAGCGCGCTAAAATCGTGGTGTTTAAACCAGCGTTATGTCATTGCAATTTCCAACATGTAATTAAAAATAAATGTTGACTTTTCCACGACAAATATTTTTTTTTACAGTATTGTATTAACATAAATAAACGATAGCAACAATAAAAAATGCTTACATATTCCCTATTACGAGTATAATCACCTTCGGTAGTGCCGGTGGTGTATAATAATTTGTCAGTGAAAGATGCTCTCCACCGCGCATCAAGAACCTTGTTGTAAATAGATATTGTTTTAATATACATTAACGTTTGTTTGTTGCAGATGGAATTACACGGATTTCTCGCAGTGCACTAAGTCATGCGGAATTGGCATACAGACGAGGGAAGTCACTTGTATACACGAGGTAAGATCAGATTACATATTACAACTACCAATTTAAGTTGAACTTTGAGTAGTAGGAGTGTCTATGTCGATGAGAGCTCAGATCGTTTTATTATTTTGCATAGATTTTAGGTATAGTTAAATTCTAGACAATATTTTAACATCTCTGGTAGTAATTTTTAACTTTCGTTTTACCCAAATACGGTAATTGACAACAAATGTCAGATCATGTTGCTTGGCAGAAGGCAATACGAACAGAATCCATCCTTCATTTAAAGTAACGAAAACCAAGCTTGCATGCTGAAAACAATTCGTGACGAGCACGACGATTCTGTAAAATTCAAACAACAACTAGCATTTTACGTCGCTATTCGCTTCACATAAGGTTCAAAATGACCTTAATTTTGAGTGCGAAGTGAGTGTCGAACTGACGGGAGAATTACCTTATAGAATGCCAATTTTTAAGTCATCTCATACTTTATCTGTCAAAATCTCGAGGTCAATTTAGTTCAACTCGCAAACACGCTCGCAGGAGTAGCGCTAGTGTAGATTCGAATGATCAAACGAGTTTTTAGAATGTCAATCAAGAAACTCACAGCGGATTCAGATTCGAAGATAACAATGAAGTCTTACACAATCACACTGCAATTCAGTGAGCAATACTAGGTAGTGGTCTCTACCAATCAATAGACATACATAAGTCTAGCTTTATCAATAAAAAAAGCTTGAAAGGCCAATGTATGCCCAATACAAAGATCAATGAAGACTTACATTGAATAAAGATTTCTGTAGAAAAATCTAGAACTTTCCAGCAAGATCATTCTTAAACTAGACTTTAATTAATTTAAGAGAAAGAAAACTTGATACAAACTCTGTACCAACCCGTTTGGCCAGCGTGGTATAGTAGGCCGATTCCTAATTTCAAAGGAGAGGCCTAGTCCAGCAGTGGACTGTTAAAGGCTGATGATGATGAGACTTTAATCGCCATATTTATCCTCTTGAGAGTGAAGAGGCTTATATCCAGCAGTGGACTATGGCAGCTGATGATGATGGTGATGATAATTTATCCTCAATGTTCATAGGTGACCCGAGGCGGCACTAACACCGTAGTGGTACCAAACAGTATGTGTCCTCAACCGCCACCACCGGACCGGCAATACTGCAACGTGCTCGACTGCCCCGTCAGGTGGCATACAGGAGAGTGGTCTAAGTGCTCCAAGACTTGCGGTGGAGGGGTCAAACAGAGAGAGGTATGTAGCTTTACTTTGACTATGTCTATTTTGATATTCCTTTAAATTTAGAATTCTTTATCAAAAAAAAATTATGCTGTTGTTAAAAAGAAGCACTGTATAATTATCATGGCCAATCACCTGACTGCATCCAATACAGAATATGTACAAATATCCATAATTGAGTATCCCAGGCAAGGTACACTGACGATCTGGTTAAGGTCACGGGATACTGTTGGCTGCGGGTGGCCCAAAATTTGTCCGTGTGAAAAGCCCCAGGGGAGACCTATGCTCAGCAATTGACGTCTTTAGGCTGAAACATTAGATACTGCATCAGATGGTATCGAACGGGGTACCCTCATTACAGCCGAGTTTGATAGCAAAATATGCTCTACACTTCTTACAAGAAATGTAAAGATGGATACAATTTTCACACAAAGTAAGTAAGTTATCTACTATTGAAAATTTATAATTATTGATATCATACTCAATGCAATAAATTATGTTCATTTAGTGTATAAGTATATGGGTAAATATTTAGCCGCATCGAATCCAGGCCATTACAATAAATGTTTACTAAACTAAATTGAAATGAACACACTATATCCAAATGGATTGATTAAATTAATGGTCTACATACTGCATGTTAGCTGTCAGCCCATATAAGTTATTGTGTCGTATGGAAATAAATTATTACATAGAAGGACAAATAAATTATATAATTATCAAACTTTATGTTTGTCCGTGTGGTGATGGATTTAGAATACGGATTGTCACCACCCCATATCATCCCATGGGTGTCGTAAGAGCCGACAGAGGGAGCATATTATGCAGAGAACAGCACTGTAAGAGAAGGAACACTTGACACAAATCCTATACCAATTCGTTTTGTCAGCGTGATAATTATAGTAGGCCAATTCCACCTTTGAAAGGCCATTCCTCGGCAAAAGGCCAAGCCTCCTTTCATGCCTAGTCCAGCAGTGGACTATTAAAGGCTGATGATGATGATAGTCTCATGGCTAAGATATTGGTCACCAGTAAAATTGGTCCCGGTTTCCATACCTTAACATAGCGCAATTCGTAGTTGCTGCTAAGCATTCCTAGCAAAATAATTTAGCTAAGCTTGTGAAGACTTACCTCTTGACTGAGGACCTCCTCGCAGGTAAACTAATGTGCCAAAATACCAAGATAATCTTCACTCTCTTCACATCCTGCTAAAAAACGTTATCCAGCTCCTCTTCCTATTCTTTCTCCTATCCTAAAAGTAATCGTATCGGCAATACGTTTGTGACTCCTCTAGAGGTGCAGGTGTCTATGGCGTGTTGGCGTATATCGATCCAACTGGTTGCTTGCCCGGAGACCCAAGTGTGTGGCCACTTATGTCTTCTCAAGAGTTGCAGGTGTATATGGGTGGTAGCATCTGCTCGTTTGCCGTGTTACTTCCATATAAAATCTGCGAACTTTTGCCCCCAGGTGGAATGTAAGCAAATAATGGCCCAATCTCACGTGGTGGAACGTCCTGCATCGCTCTGTAGTTCTCCCCGGCCAGCAGCCACTAAAGCCTGCAATTCACGACCTTGCCTTCTGGACACGGCGTCTCCGGAGATATCGCTAGCCAACTCTTCGTATATACAACATGATCCGAAGAAGAAAAAGGTAAGTACAAGAAATTTTCGTTTCTTCATTTTGTGTGAATGAGATCGACTCTACTGTCGGATTTTTAGACCACCTGAAGGTTTCTAACATGGACTTGTGTGTGAGATAAGGATGGATGATTTTTTGTGTTCTAGAACAATAACGCTCTCATGTTAATGTCAGAAGAGGTCACCCATCCAAGTGGTTACCTCTGCAAGCGTTGCTTTTGTGTTGTTTGCTCTACAAGTAACTATTTATTAGAGGCGTCCAAAATGCCCAAAAAGATTTTCATGTTGCAAACTAATAACACTTATAAAATAAATTTTATCTTGATTTTGGATACTGTTTTCTTTTTCTCAGGTGACCGTAAAAGTAGGCGGTTCAGCAACAATATTCTACGGAACACAAGTCAAGATCAAGTGCCCGGTCAAAGGGTACAACAGGACCAAGATACAGTGGGCTAAAGACCATCAGATCATCACCAAATCTAAAAAGTACAAGATTTCTAAGAAGGTGAGTAGTTTGAGAAATGTTGTTAACTTCTGGTCAGAGATTGAATCACGATTGGTCCAGCGGTCATACTTACTAGAAGACAATACTTAACAGACAATTTTAGATTTGATGACGGACAGTACTTAGTATGATCTACAAATTATAGCTTCGAGACCGAGTATAAAATTTGACTTTGACTTTGACTTAAAGTCAGTCATAAATTCTAGATAATTATAGTATTTTTAACGTACGTAAACGTAACGTTTTTTTAAGTATTTTAACCGATTTAGTACCAGGTGTATGTATACCTAATTGTATAACTAAAACTAGTTGCATAAAATAAATATGCTATTTTTCATTATCGAACTAGAATTGGAATAGGTATCTGAAGTTTTAAATCCATTTTGTAGATTGATTTGAGTGTGGGAGTGATTGATTACAGATCAACCGAAAGTTGAATAGAAACATTTTAATCTAATAAGCAATTTATATTGTTGACGATTTGTGACAACCATTCATAAAACTGTCGCTGTTTCATTAATGAGAAGGTTAACTCGTTAGCGAATTTAAATAACAAAAACGATAGATGATCTCAATTTCGGTCTTTTCATTTTCGTTAAAGCTTGTGAATCTACGACCATACATATTTTCTGTTTGAGTAGTCCGGCTAGTCTCCGCAACGACTGCGCTGATTCACGAAACTTTGCCGTGAGAAGTAACTTATACATACTACTTAGATTTTAGATAATTTAAAGAAAAACAAAAAACCCGACTGCATAAAAACTAATTTAAAAAAATACGTGAAAATATTAACTTAAATAAAAACTAAAAAGAAAGAAACAAGCCCAGCAGTTTAGAAGTAATATGCAGAACAGAACGACTCACAGTCGGGGCCTCTTGGGAAGATTTGATTGGTAAAATTTGAATGGGCCCCGACTGTGAGTCGTTCTGTTCTGCATATTACTTCTAAACTATTGGGCTTGTTTCTTTCTTTTTAGTTTTTATTTAAGTTAATATTTTCACGTATTTTTTAAAATTAGTTTTTATGCAGTCGGGTTTTTTGTTTTTCTTTAAATTATTTTTTTATTTTGTACTTTTTAGTTACCATTCATTGACTTCGTTATAAGATGGTAAATTTCGCAATCGAGTGTTTTTATATCGTTTATACTTGAAATAAAAACTTAAATCAATAAGTATGAAAATTAGCGAGAATTTTTTTTTGTTAAACATCTTTAAATCGTTATATATCCTAAAATATTATTTAAAATGAAAAATGATAAAAGGAACCTAAAGATGATTTTAAAATACCTATTCAACCACACCCCACTTGACATAGTTCATCGACTTTATTTTTTTTCATTTTGACAATATGGCGTCTGGCTGTCGCTGTGGTGCATTTTGATTACTGTCATGTCTTTAGTGACACTCGCAAGGTCAAGACAAATCGATTGACGTAAGAATCATCAAAATCGGCCTACGCATTTGGTCTCTAGAACGCCACATAGAAACAAACATACATACTTACATACATACATACATAGACTGATAAACACATTACCCTCCTTTGCGTCGCGCAGTCGGGTAAAAAGTGATTATTGTGCCGTGAAACACAAAATAATGACCTTGCAGGCGATTGGCCTTAGCTAATAACGTTTCACTGAAACAATTTTAGTTTGCACCTATGGATGTTTATAAAGTGTTTAGGCCACTTCGCGACATTCGTACTCAAATGTGTTCGAAAATACTCAAGAAGGTAATTATGTATTACAATAAAACATAGAATAGCCTTTTGCGAAGTTCGCAATAAATATGCCCGATGTTACATATGATTTGACCACCTTTCATTCAGCTAATCATTTCAGCAACTTAATTGTAAAAATATCACAGAACCTCGACTATGTTATTCTCGAGTGCATATTCAAAATATTGCCAATTTATGCAATCTAAAACCGGTATTACAAAACACAATATCATCTTGCTTTGCACCGCATTCTATACAAAGCAAGAAGCTTTAGCCGTCTTCATTTTGTCCATAGAACTGTAGTTCTCTTCTAAAACAATTTAGTTTGCCGCAGAACAGAGTCGGTAGTGTAATTGTTTGGTATACAAATCTAGCTTACAGGAGCACGAACCATTTACTGCGGCGCAGATATCATCAAACATGTAATAAGCATTTACCACCAGATTCTAGTATGCTCTTTTATGGGAATGTGCTATTTTGTTTATTCTGAGTCGTTTGTTTCGTGTTAATAATGGATTGGTTCATTACTACTTTCATTTATTGTTGGAAACGGTTAATGCAAAGGATGTTTTTAATGAAAGTTTTTGTTGTGTGTGCTTATGCTCCGGACATGTCCAAACCATTGAATGTCAGGAAGGAATTCTGGGACAAGGTCAGAGATGTGCTTGCTAAGTGTGAGAATAATGAAAGAATAATTATGTTAGGAGACTTTAATGGCTGGGTAGGTGTGTCTCGTGATGGAAAGGGTTCTAGGGCGATTTGGTGACGAGAGAGTGAATGAAAATGGTGAGTGTTTGCTGGACATTTGTAAGGAGAGAAAACTTGTTGTGACTAACACTTTGTTCTTTGTTTAGTCACAAAATGATTCATATGTATACATGGCAAAGGCAGACAGAAAGAAGTATGGTAGATTTTGTTGTGATAGATGAACGTTTAAAAGGAAAAGTGAAAGATACCAGAGTGTACCGAGGCTTGAATGTGGGTACTGACCATTTTTTGGTAGTTAGCCGTATAGCGGGACTAACAACTAAATGGCGGCATCGTCCTTGCATACACTCACCTGCCATAGAAAGAGTGAAAGTTGAAAGATTGACAGAAAAGGATATACGCGATCAGTATAAAGAGTTCCAAGGGTTATAAGGGTCCCAAGCCAACCTCACCTGCAAGTGGTGCACCTGCCGATCAACGGACGAGGCTCTGGCAATCAAAATATCCCGAAAAGCGGCAATAGGCTCGCCACCTATTACGTGGGATCAAAACACTGGCGAAAAGTGGGCATTTAATATGCCTCTGCCTACCCCTTCGGGGAAACAGGCGTGAGTCTATGTATGTATGTATGTATAAAGAGTTATTGGAAGTGAGGTTAAAATATTTGTATGAGAAAGAAGAGTGTGAAATAGAAGAATTTTAGAAAGAATTTAAGAATAGAATGATTGAGACAGCCACTCAAGTATGTGGCGTAAGCAAGAGGAAGAGGGATCAAGAAGTAAGTGGAGTGGTTGCGGCAAAGCGTAAAGCTTGGATGGACTTGCTGGCCATAAGAGCCAACAAAAGAGTACAAAGTGGTGTGAATGACAATGAATGTATTGTAAAAGAAAAGTATGACAGGTTGAAATATAAAGTAAAAGAGATAGTGAGAAGAAAGAAAGAAGAATGCAAGGACAAATTTGATAGAATTTCGCAACATTTTCGGGCCAATATTAAATTATTCTGGCACTTGGTCAGAACAGCCCGAGGCAAATCAGAGGTTTCGAAAGTTGGTATAATGAGGGATGTAAATATAAGTATTATTAGAGAGCATGGGGCAGTTCTGAATCAGTGGAAGGTATATTGTGATAATTTGTTTGAACGAGGAGAAAGCGACAATAGGAATATAGTAACGAATGAGAAAGATAATTGTGAAAGTGGGATATGTATGGAAGAGATACGATATGCATTGAAAAGTATGAAGGCGGGTAAAGCTGCGGGATATGACAGGATATCTGCTGAAATGCTCAAGGTAGGCGAAGGCGTCACTACAAGCCTGCTGTACCTACTGTTAAATAAATGTTGGCAGTCCGGTCGTTTACCAGGTGACTGGAACAAAGCCGTAATTGTGCCGCTGTACAAGGGCAAAGGGTCACAGCAAAAATGCAAAAATTATCGCGGTATCAGCCTCCTGAGTGTTGTTGGCAAATTGTATGCAAAGATGCTGATTGAAAGAGTGATCTCTGAAACGGATAGTAAAATTTGGGATATGCAGCATATGGTCACCGTAATGAATGAGGCGTATAAGAAGAAAGGTATGAAAGTGAATGCTAACAAAACCAAAGTCATGGTCATAGAGAGGGATGATAGTGTAACTGAATGTGACGTAATGATAGGAGATGAAAAAGTGGAGCAAGTGAACGAGTTTGTATATTTAGGGTCTTTGTTTACGAGAGATGGAAAATGTGAGGGAGATATTGAAAGGAGAGTGAAAGCAGGAAATAGTGTGAATGGCGCCTTACAGTCCATCATCAGCAATGCTATTATCCCAAGGCAAGCTCGCCTTGCTATACTGCAGGGAGTTTTGGCGCCAACACTGATGTATGGTAGTTAATCATGGGTATGGCAGAAGAAGCATGAAAGTAGAATCAATGCTGTCGAGATGAGAGCTGTGAGGAGTATGTGCGGAGTAAGGCTGATAGATAAAGTGAAAAACAGTGTGATACGAGAGAAGTGTGGTCTAAAAGAAGATGTAGTGGCAAATATTGAAAAAGGAATGTTGCGTTGGTTTGGACATTTGGAACGCATGGATGAAAGAAGAAATACGAAAGGAGTGTTCGTGCAAGAATGAATGGAAATGTCAGTAGGGGACACCCTAGGCGGACGTACGCCGACCAAATAGGTGAAGTACTAAAAAAGGGCCAAATTAAAAGTACCCATAACCGACGCGCATGCATGATGAGGTTAATGAATGTCGAGGAAGCGAAAGAGGTGTGTTTGAACCGAAGCATGTGGCGTTCTATAGTCTCTGCCTACCCCAATGGCAGACAGGCGTGACGATATAGATAAATAGATAGATGTTTTTAAATAGCAATGCTGAGTCTTGGTGAATTGCTACGCGGAGCGTCGGAGGTCAGACAGCAGTCACTCTTCCGTAAAGCTAAAATTTTGTCAAATCTGGTTACCCCAGTAAGAGGACACCAGGCGCTTACACAAAAAGCAAACGGGATTGGAGTGCGTTTCAATTGTAGCACAGCTAAACAGAGTGAAGAGGAACGGACTGTGAGTTGGCCAACTGTTATGCTCGATATGTCCACTGCACGTCAGTGGAAACAGTGTGAGGGGGACTTGGGCAGACTTTCACATAATATATGTAAACATGCGGCCTCGAACTGGACGGAACGGGCTGGCGGTGCCGCGCAGAGGCACCACAGTCTGCTTGAGTCCATCCTATTCGGAGCGGAGGCTTGCGTGGCGCCTTTTTATTGACACGCAGCTCAATTCAGCTCTGTTCTGTGTAGATCAGCTCCATTCCGCTCTACTCCGCCCCAAACTGCTTCAATGGAAAAATCTTGCCACTTTTTACTACTCTTCTCCGTTCTACTCCACCAAGCTCCGCGTTAATGGAAACGCACCCTTTTGCTAGGACAATGATAACGTCTTCAGCTAGCAAACCTGTTATAGATTGCTTCAGAATAATATACTTATAAGAATCTTTTGACAAAGATAATGACAAATTTTACTTGAATTCCGTATAAAACTGTATTTTTCTTACAGGGAGCGCTCCGCATCACAGCTCTTTCACTCCGAGACCACGGCGTCTATACCTGTGTGGCTGGCAGATCCAGTGCCAACCTGACGCTACTGGTGAAGCCAAGACCTGGAGAGTTTCCTTCCAGCGAAGAGATTGAGAGGCACAAGGCGCTAGATGAACCGTCTTCACCGCTTTCTGATAGGTAAGAGTCATGATCAGTTTTTTTTTCTCTGAGTACAAATATGCACACATTTCTTGTAGGTAGTAGGGACATGCTGATTTAAGCTTGAATGGGCGGGCTTGACTTGTAAGTACTACCTTCGCACAGAATATCGACGTAAAGTAACAGTTGATATACTGTTGCGTTTTGTTCGGTGAATGAGATTGTCGGAGGGCTCAGCCCTTTTTCTTTCTTACTCATCCCGCTCCCCCTCCTAATCTCGTAATAAGTAGCGGCTTGGTTATATCTATGGTAAACCCAGCCATGTATCTGAGCCAGGGTTACCACTTAACATCAGTTGGACTCGTGGCTCGTGTGTATTTTACCTCGGAATAAAAAGAATACAGTTGGACCAATGGTGGCAACCGTAACCTGTTAACGAATGCCGTTCGTCCCCAACATTCCATAAACATATAGGTTATTTTGCATATTACAAGTGTATGAGTGACAGTTACCATACTTTTCCTTCCTGCTCACACCGTCTGCTCCGCAATCATAATATTTCGACACTTTGCGTCTTAGATTTATCCATTTTACCAGTAAGTGTATGTAATAAGGGTCCATGTGATAATTAAAAAAGTGGCTAGCAAAAAAAACCGTTTAACACGATTAGTACCGTCAAATCGAAAAAACAAAATCACACTTACCACCGGATTCAGTATGTCAAATGTGTCCCCTCCGTGGGATCTCGACCTTGTCATGCTCAGTAGCCGTGGGTTTCCGGCACACCCACGGTGAAGCTAAGCGGAATCCCGGGACGGGACGCACTTCGTGGGCTTGGGTGAGGCCTGCGTAGGATGCGTCGCAAGGTGCGGGTGCGGGGGACAGTCCTGTCTGTCCCTCGCAGTCGGGTGCGGTCGCTGGAGGAGAGGCGTGTCGGTGTTGCGTTGCCGCGCGCCCTATCTCCCGCGAGCAAGTGTGTCCCCTCCGTGAGTGGGGGAGCGCACCGTGGGGCGCACCATCGTTGCGTCGCGGTGGGGCCGCAGATGAGATGGAGATGCGGTGTTGCGTTGCCCTCCTCCCTATCCTCTGCGGCCGCTGGGTGTTTTGGCGGCGGAGCCCAACACATTCATCCGCCGCCAAGGGGGTTTTATTCGGGGCCCGCCTGACCATCTGTTGGGCAAATACCCGTCGGGGGGTTGCGACGAATACTTTGGCGATACCCTACCCTCCGACACACGGGTACGAGAGGGAAAAAAAAAGTATGTCAAATGTGTATCAATAATTTCTAAATCCATGACTGGTTCGTATATTGGAAGCGGCCGTTAGAACAATGAAAGTATTATCTTTCTTCAAAATCGAATCAAGTTTTGATTGTTTGATCGCTACTACTAATTAAGAGTCAAATGGTCACTTTTCGTATCTAATTCTTACAATTTACTTTATTGTACATTGTTTGCGTAAAATAATAAAATAAGTTGTCTCGAACTGCGAGCTAGGTAAAGGGCAACGTCTCACAAATATGTTACCGTCGGGGTTTCAATAAATATTCAGCGAAAATTATTTGCGACTCCACCAAAATTATTCGGACAATATGAAAATGGAACAGGCCGATATTTTCAGGAATATTCTTCAGAATATATTCAAGAAGATTCATGGAGAGTGTCATTTTTATTGATATTAAATATGGTTTTATGCATGTTTTATGTCAAAATGATTCATTTTCACACATATTTTTGTATAATTTCACGTCTGTTGTTCGAAGTTAAATAAAGTATTATAACTGTCTGTGAGCCGAGACCATATATATAATCAGCGCTTAATTCTTTTTCGATATTGATAAATAATAAAACCTTTATAAAAAGTATAAATGTTAACTATCTGACTGTTGTGTATGAGCCTCTCCTCACTATGAAAAGCAATGCAAGGCAAAGCCATTGTCTATCACGCTAGCCAAGTGGGGGTTGGCAGACTCCATATGTATTTCGAGACTTTTCAGGAGAACACTCAGACGTCCAAGTTCCCAAACGATATTTACTTCACAGTTAGTAAACAATATTTTTTATGGTAATAGGCGGCAAACGAGCAGACGGATCGCCTGATGGTCAAGTCAAAGTCAAAATCGTTTATTCATCTAGGTCACAAGGTGACGCTTATGAACGTAAATTTTTAAATCGAATTACTTAATGCTTCTACATATTTTACATTTACAGCCTCGTTCGCAAAGCAATAGGTAGAACCACGAGAAAGAACGGGCAATAATACTCGTGGCCACTCTTTTGAATCGCCAATATTATGGTAGATATGTATTTTATTTTTGTAAGGAGCTGCAACTGTTTCACATTGTACTAAATTACTTGTAAATAGTACTTACTTAGCTACAGACATAATACTTAAGAAATTAATGCAGTAGTGCCTTAGTTAGCCTTCCAATGTGAATATTGTTTAACAGGAGCAGCCACTTACGTCTTATTATAATGTAGGCAACTCGCGACCATGTTCAGAACTATGGTGGAAATGTATGTTACAGAAGTGACTGTATATGAATACACAAAATTACAAAATCATTAGTTTACAGCCCATGATCACGAGTTATCTTCATCTTACAGTGCAGTAAAACTTTAATAAAATTAGTGGAACAACAATGCAAATGTAGATGTAGTAAGTTGAATGACCTAATAATACATGAACAGTAATTTAAAATAACTAGAAATATTATATAAAGATTAACTGAAAAATGCAAAGTATCTATATAATTCTAATTAGGTATAAAGATCATGAGTTGTCTAGCGTAAGTGACCAACTATCCTTATCACTGAAATAATCATTAATAGTATAATAACCCTTCTTAATAAGGCAGTCTTTTATTTTAGTTTTAAATGTACTAAATAGTAATTCTAAAAGACTAATTGGTATTTTATTGTATATACGAATACCTAGCCCTACAAAAGAATTATTAACTTTATGTAAACGATGATAAGGGGCATATAACCTATGCCTGTTTCGAGTATTTATATTATATATATCGCTTTTTGTGGTAAATAAACCTATATTTTGCCTAATGTACAAAATATTAGCAAATAAAAATTGCGAGGCTACTGTAATAATTCCTATAAACTTAAAGCGTTCCCTAAGAGTATCTTTTGCACCTAACATGTATATTGATCGTACCGCTCGTTTCTTCGTTGCTCGTTAGGACATAACACTGTGAAAATAGCTAAAATATACTAAACGAGCCGTGTCGATGTCAGTAAGTTGCCTAACTTTTCTTACGGCATACGCAGCAGAGCTGAGCTTTCCTGCAAGACATGCTATATGTGCACCCCATTGTAACTTATTATCCAATGTAATACCTAGGAACACTGTAGAGTCTACTGTGTCAAGTTCCTCCCTATCTAGCATAATATTAGGTCCCAGTTGTCTAACGTTAGGTAAAGCAAATTTAACGCATTTAGTTTTCCTAGAATTAAGTACTAGGTTGTTTGCTGTAAACCATTGTGTAACTTGTAATAGTGCATTATTTACATTATCAAATTGATTTCTATTCCTATCTACTTTAAAAATAAGTGACGTATCATCTGCAAAAAGTACGACATCACAGATGTTTTTTAAATGAAAAGGTAAGTCATTAATATATACAAGAAATAGAAAAGGACCTAAAATTGAGCCTTGAGGAACGCCTAGCTGTATAGGTAATTTAGAGGATGTAGTCCCATTAACATCGACATACTGAAATCTCTGGCGCAGGTACGAATCGACAACACTAAGTGCGGTTTTCTTTACGCCGTAGTGGCGGAGCTTACGCAGTAGTGTGTCGTGCTGAACGCAGTCAAATGCTTTAGATAGGTCACAGAACACTCCGATAGCATTCTTTGATGACTTCCAAGCACTATAAACGTGTTTTATGAGAGCAACACCCGCATCAGTAGTGGATCTACCTTTAGTAAACCCATATTGATCTTTGTGAAGCAGACTATTTAAATTGAAGTGGCTTAATAGCTGCTTTAAAATAATCTTCTCAAATATTTTACTAAATATATGTGGGCCTAAAATTATTAATTTAATTTTTACTGCCAGATTTGAATAAGGGTATAATTTTACTTAATTTCATCAAATCCGGAAATACGCCTAAGTCAAAGCATTGATTAAAAATTATAGATAGGTAAGGTGCAACAGTCTCAACTTTAATTGAAATGCCCCAAAAGTCGCCGGTATTTTTAATATTAATTGAATTATATGCGATCAATATATCTCGCGGGGTAACTTGCTCGAATCTAAACACGCTCTTGCATTCAGGTGCACTGCTAAGAAAAGAAATTCCAGCGTCTAAAGATGATGATTGTAAAGAGCTAGTAGTTGTTAAAGGTATGCTCGCAAAGATACTATTGAACATATGCGCCACTTGAATTTTATTGGTGACTAATAAATTGTTTTCTTTTAGTTCAAATTGGTTTTCCCGTGGTCGTGCTCTTCCTGTTTCATTATAGATAATTCTCCAAGTTTCTTTAATTATATTTGTTGAATGCTTAATTTTACCACGAATAAATTTAGATTTTGCCATAATACAAACTTCTTTAAAAATTTTTGAGTACTTTTTTACATAATCTCGAAAATGTGTCAAATCTATGTTGTTTCATACCATATAATTCAAACAACTTGGCTCTATTTTTGTATATACCTATAGTGGCCCACTGGTTAAAAGATTCCATAGTACCCTTTAGTGTGACTGTTTTACTCTTGAAGGTATTTTGAAACTCATTATTTACTAGTCCAAAAAGTGAGTTATAAATTGTATTTGGATTTTGTGAGTTCAATATTGAGGTATTGAGTTTAGCAATAATATTGGTTTTGAAACGTATTAGACGATTGGTAGTCTGAGGCCTACATTCTTCTGTACGTGATTTACCATATGTTGAACAGGGAAAACTAAGGGTAAGCAATTACCGCCGCCCATGGACACAAGCAACACCACAGGAGTCACAAGTGCGTTGCCGGCCCTTGGGTTTGGGAAAAAGGATAGGATGAGGAGTGGGGTGAGGGAGAAGGAATAGGGGATAGGGCCTCCGGTACTCTCACTCACCGAACGAAACGCAACAGCTTAGGTACTGTACTTTACCTCGATTTTCTGTGAGAGGGTAGTACTGGTAGTACCCCGGTCGAGCCGGCCCATTCATGCTGAAATCAGCAAGGCTCTACTACCTTGAATTAACAATTGAATAAGCACTTATCTTCGAAAAATCATTAGTACGTGCAGTTGGTTTGAATACGAGACTGTCTGTGTGGCAGTCTGTTAGTCTCTCCACAAGGCTATCCCAGCCACATGACTAAATTTAATTAGTAAGGCTTTTGTTTTTTGACCAGAGGCCCGTTCCTCCATCGAATGGATACATATTTTTCCATTGTTACCATTTGATATCTCATGATTGTTACTCAAAAATAATGTAGCGTTCTAATGGTTTAAAATTGGGCCAGTACATTTCGAGTTTATTCGTTACAGACACACACAAATACAAATCTTTCGTCTTTATAATACCTATTGGTATTGTGATATGGTACCAGTTCCTCAATATCTAATTTATTCAACAGCAGAGCAGACGGCCGGTACAGAGCGATGATTGGAGGCACTTCAGACGATCAGTCACATGAGCAGCGGCCGGGGGACTCCAGGAAGGGCTATAAGAACAGACAGAAAGGTAAGAATATTACTTACAATATATTCAGAACAATATCAAAGTACTCGGGCAAATTTTGTTAGGATAAGATGTCGTTTGACTATGATCTGGCCCAGTGAGAGCGCTGGATGCTCAATTATCTTTTTTTCTGTTGTGTAAGGCAACGACGTGGATTTGTTTCTTGGGTATTGGATCTAATAAAAAAACATTATATAACACTTAAATTTAATAATATCTTCTAGTAAATAATATATGAAAAATACTGTGATAATAATATGAATAACTTTAGAATCATAAAATAAAAAATAAACATTTTATCATTTGTACCAATACACTAACAAAAACAAATTGCACTTAATACATAATAAAATTAACAATAAATAAATAAGTTCAAAATTCTAGCATGTAAATAATTTTAATTCCTTCTTCTATTCAACTAATTAGATTTTCTGACTAAGATACATAAACTATCTTATTATACGTATACCTACCTAAACACATTATTGACATTATATAAAAATAGCGCTCTTCCTCTCTTCCAAAAATTGCTGTGCCCGACAGGGTCCATAATTGTTACTTTAGTTATTAAGCCTACCACCTGTATGTACATTACATTATGGAACGCAATAAAAAAAATAAAAAAAATTCTAAAAGAGGTTCAATAATGTTAGCAAGATAATGCCACGTCGATAACATACGGTTATAACTTACTACTAACTTAATTAAAACAATAAAACAGATTTTGTTAACAGAAAAAAATTCTGGACATAAAGAAATGATTTAAAATATACTCATCCTGTAAATATACTCAGAAAAAATCGCCCTGAACTTCAAGGCTATAGAAATATACCCATGTGGTTAGTACATGAAATATGAAAGTATAGTTCTTCATTCAATACTAGAACCATCACCAGCCCTATATACTGTCCCACTGCTGGGCACGGGCCTCTTCTCACTATGAGAAGGGTACGGCCATAGTCCACCACGCTGGCCAAGTGCGGGTTGGCAGACTTCACATGTCTTTCGAGAACATTATGGAGAACTCTCAAACATGCAGGTTTCCGCACGATGTTTTCCTTCACCAATAAGCAAGCGATAATTAACAATTTAATACGTACTTAACTTCGAAAAGTCATTGGTGCGTGCTGTGGATTCGAACCCGAGACCCTCTGCGTAGTAATCTGTCGGTCTCTCCACTTGCCTATCGCTGCTTCTATCTCTACTAAAACCATAAGTCTTTGTCCCACCGCGACCACGACCTTAGTAAGACGGCCGAAACGTTGGTAAAACAGAGGTTTTTATACCTTAATTTAATTAAATATCGCGAGTAAGACCCATTTTAGTAAAATTTTATGATGTATACAAATTGCGATGGTTTAAAATCGTGGTAACTCTATAGAGTCTAAAAAAGCATCGACCTCTTTTCTACGTATGTTGCTGTGTCCTACAGGGTCCATATTGTATCTACTCACTGTGACATTAGTAATATAATATACCCTTATGTAAAAAAGAGATATTCAGTAATAGATGATCAGTCTGACAAATAGCATTCCTGGAACACCTCAATTACATTGCATCATTGCCGATGTATTCAACATCCAACATATCAGTACTATGGCCCAAGTGTGGCATGAAATACGCCGAATTATCTAACAAACCTTATAAAATACGCATTTGCTCTGTTTCAGTAATTAATTTTGTATTGTACCGCTTCCTGTAGTTAATACCTATTGAAAACGCTAAAACACAATAAACCATTAATAAAGGAAATTATTATGTATTAACAAATACAATAATAATGCAACTCATATATACATTAATGAGATCAAATATCCTGCAAAATCTGGTTAGGCAGACTAGAAAGGATTTCGGGCTTAATGCAAATTATGTCTTGGATGCAAGCGGCATAACGCTGTAAAAATGATGATAATTACTAATGGAAATTATATTTAGCAAACTAAAAGCTTTTTTTTTCAAATCGTGACATCCATATAGCCACATATACTGATGCGACGTTGCTTGAAGTAGAAACCTAGACAACAAGCAAGTACCATCAGGAAGAAAACTAAGTTATTCAGCATTAGAATACTAAGCGTTTAAAATATTACCTAAGGGTTTAAACTAGTAACTAACAATGTTATAGAGGTCTATTTGCCCTTCGGGTATCGTTGAGTTTAATAGTCTTTATTTTATTTTATCAAGACCTACTACCTAGCAAGCTTATTCTCACTTTTACTACCGACCATAATTTTCCTTCACTTGCAAATGTAAAACGGTTCAAAATTTCAACATAAATACCTAAATGTATATTATTTGACAAAAGACCGACTTGCCGCAGCCATGGTACACGTTTGGCTACAATTTAATTAAGAACCGCCACTGCCTGGAGCCGGCAAGAGCTCGCGAAACACTTAATAAATTTAGAATTAATAGTTTTTGTTTTGTAAAAGAAAAACTATTAATTCTAAATTTAGTGGTAATATAGTGGTTGTGTTTGCAGCGGTCAACCTGGCTTCGTAAAGAATAGCCTTTAAAAATGGGTGCACATTAGTTAATATCGCCGGTGCCGTTTGTACCTCAGATCTATGCAGCAGAATTTATCGGCGTAAAGTAACAGTACCTAAACCGTTGCGTTCCGTTCGGTGAGTGAGAGAGCCGGAGGCCCTATCCCCTATTCCTTCCTCCTCATCCCACTCCTCATCCTATCCCTTTTCCCAACCCCAAGGGGCGGCAATGCACTTGTGACTCCTGTGGTGATGCTTGTGTCCATAGGCGGCGGTAATTGCTTACCATCAGGCGACCCGTCTGCTCGTTTGCCGCCTATTACTATACAAAAAAGTGACAATTTTAAAGTGTAACAGCTGGCGCCAACTGTCACTGTGCTTTTCGGACGAACTTCAATAGCCTTCGTCAATAAAGACTCACGAATGATGAAACTGTTGTTGACTTTATTTCCTCTCTCACTCTCATAAAATACCTAATATGCTGTGCCAGGTTGAGATTATGCTAGTGACAGATGATGTATTTTAAGTACCACTCTAAGTAAAACGTTGTGAAAGGTAATAAAACATTAAATATTAAACTTCTTCGATGCTTATCGAATTGAGAATATCGTTTTATGCTAAGTAAATCGACAAACTTTGTCATTATCATCGTTCTAACGTTCTCCAGGTTGCATCTAAGACCACTCAACAGATACGACAGATTGTATGATAAATTAAGTAAAATAAAAGTTAAATTAAGTACCTAAATTAAATTATTTTCGGTATGAAATTTACTTACGACCTATTCGCATATACTTACAGAAAAACTATCATAAAAATTTGTCGAGAAGTTTCGGAGGAGTGCGACTACGAACACCGTCTCACGAATAATTAAGTTGGTTAGAAAGTCTACTTTATAATCTTAATGAACTCATATTTATTGATGATGCTATTCCTTTAGGTAAAATAGATAAAGTCCGAGACGCCCTCTACGGCAACACTGCCACCACAAGCACTAAAGCAGCGCCGAGCTTCAATTCACAAGAGAGAGACATGTACGGTGAACACGAGGTAAGAACTGATACAAATAATTGTATTAATGGTTTTGTAGAATATAGTGTGGATAAATCGTTTAAAATATTATCACTCATCTATTTTGTTCTATTCCGCATTATTGATTTTGTCCCTGTTGTTCAATGTGTTATTTTTGTTCTTATTTCGCAATTGTTATGAATTAGCTAGTTGATCATAAAAAAGCAATCAAAATCAACTGATCAAATAGCATAGATGGCAATAGACTCGCCTCCTATTACTTTGAGACTGAAACCTAACTGGCAAAGTGTGGGTGTTTAATACACCTCCGCCTACTCCTTCGGGGATAAAGGCGTGAGTTATGTTATGTTTAAAATTATCAAACATTTTTATCAAAGGTGTATAGTCAGCAAAATTGTGTTCCATAGGTATGCTGCGGCAGGCATGTAGTTTCATCTTCAAGACTTTTAGACTTTTAGACTTGGTAAAGCTTTTCCCATCGGCGGTCAATCAATTGAAATTACGGCGTAATGGACTGAATATTTTACGAATATAATACGATGTGGCTTGCAAATCCCTGAGGGAATGCAAAAAGTATTTTACTTCCGAACGCTGCCACAATTTTTTAACTTAATACAACATAATATTCGTAGCCATAACCGAGAGGAAGTTATGACTAACCTAACTTGTTGATAAGTAAATAAAACATATATGACTAGTCGAAACTGTATGCTCAGATCAGTTACAAAATAGTTTACATAAACGTCGGTGAGCCAAAGAAGTCGAAGACAAATAAAACTTGCCTAAAAATACAATGTTGCTCACGAGACCAACTATAACGAAAACAGTTCATTCCAATGGTTACATTTATAGCTACGCAGAGCGCAAAAGCGACCTTTTTACTTGTATTTACTTAATAAAAATAAAAACCTCTTCCATCACGCTTATATGAGAAAATAAAACAGTGTCAACGACAAAAAGTATAAAATGACAGCGCACGTACGAACGACTTTATTATGTGACCCACATCTTGGATCACATGCAAGCATTTCGTATAATCGCAATGACCTTAGAAAATCGCTTTCTACCAACATTATATCCCAAAATCCAATCATTTATAATCATAGACCGATAATCTACGGCCTGTGTCTGCTTGTAATGACAGTAACAAAATTTACTGCCGATTTTACGACTTTCATAAAGTTTGGTATATCTAGATGACGTTGTTGTTCGATCACTTACTTATCAAGCGCATAAATTTGCCATAGAATGTTTTTATGGACACTGATTTGTGAATTTTAAAGCGTTTGTTACCTTCTATATTATTTAATCTCTCGTGAAAGTCTCAATTGAGACGCTGCAGATTGAATAATTATGTACGATGTTTTCAATGCATCTTCTGGCAAATGTTTATTTGATGGTTTACAATAATATACTTTAAGTGTATTTAATATTTTGCGCTTAGTTAATAGTTATATTACTCATTTCCATTTTTCAATGCCTACTTTAAAGTTGCTTTCGTGTAGATAATGAATATCATAATATAAAATATGATTAAGTTTTATTTGGTCAATTAAGAAATATGAAATACTCAATTCGTGATAATTACTACTCTAGTTGTAAACATAGCTAAATATAATAATTATTAACTTTGCGTTGTCTGTCATTGACATAATAAATAGAAACACATGTTATAAATATTTATAATTTCCATGAAGACATTAATTTGAAAATGTTATAATTCCTGGTACAAATTAAAATAAACACTATTCTGGTTTTAATTTCATACGTACACAACATCTACCTGCAATATGAGTATGTGATATTACTGTGTTTTGCGTTATATAAATAATGTTAATAGATATCATTTAAAAATATTAGGATAAGTGATAAAATGTTTCTACGGAGATAAGTTAATAATATTGCGTTTCTGTCTTAAGCTCAGAATTTACATCCTAGTACGAAAAACTGTCTACTATTTATTGGTACAGAACTTATAGACAAATAGACGATTTATCCACACGCCATTCCTAAGCTTTACCTAACCTTTGCACGCCGCTTGGAATAATTGAAGAAGAGTGCTGTCTCGTCACAGATGCTTCCACCGAAGGGAAGCAGTGCGACCAGGGTACTGCCTTGCCTGCATTACATTAAAATGCAGCTTCAGGTGAGAAGTTCCCAAAATAGAGAGCATTTGGATGCCAAAGGGCACTGGGTTTCGCATGACGCATGTTGGAGTTGATGGTCTACTAACTGAAATATTTGGAACGTGTTAAAATAAGATATTGTTTTAGCTGCTATCTTTCTTACTTTTTAAGAAGTGTAATATGTATCTTAAAATCTCGTTTTTTCGAAACACGTTATGAGGGATCAGTAAGTCAGTGCGCGTTCCACGAGTTTACGCTTGGCGTGCTTTCGGCAGACGTTCGGCGTGCGCCCGGCGTTTACTTTGTGCCAAAGAGTGAAGGCCTATCGTACGCCGGCCACACGCCCTGCGCCCGCTCGAGGAACGCGCATACCCAATGCGAGATCGGCTTAAGTGAACATCTTAGTTTACTTTTGAGAAATAATAAGACGTATCTCAAAATCTGATATTTCAAGCTAGCAAACTCTTTTTCGAACCACTTTATAAGACATCAATAAAACATGAGTTCAACTTTAATTTATTTTTGAATTAGGTACCATTATTCCGATGCAACGATTAATTCTTCACAATCAACACAATGAAGATTAATGAAAGACGGTTTATTTACAAATGAGAGCGATGATAAATAATTACGTTCAAGGGAACAATGTAAATAAAACTTTCAAGCCAATTTATATGCCCATGTATTGATAATGTGAAGAAGGAAACATTAATGAAGTGTATATTTTGTCACCTCTAGTTAATGATGCAACCATAAATGTTAATGTTTAGCCGCTTTATTGTTTCCGCATCGACTTCTTTTGGAGTTTAGCTTAAGGGAAGGTCACAATGGGATTGACATGTGTCTAAAGACAAAAACCCCTTAACAACAATAGAAAAACAAATGAAGAGGTATTCCTTTTGATAAATATGTTATATCCTTTATAGATCCAAATATTTGTATGATTATTTTTAATGGGTGTATTTAGAATGTTGCTAGTTTTATTAGTCTTAGTGTTTGAGAGGGTGAATTTGTATATTATAAACATTAGCTTTTTGGGCAGAATAATATTCGTTCATTGAAGTACTTCATGATATTAACCTGGTGTATTTGCATTTATTATTAACAAATTCATATTTGGTAGCAGAACGAGTAACGTTAAACAAATTAAAATAATAAATCTATTTGTACAGTGAAACTAATTTGAGAATATATTTACTAAGAGTGCCTAAGATACCAAAGTCATCCATGAAGCCATTTTGAAAATGGTGGGTATTAAAAATGTTCGTCATTTTAGAATATTTATAATTGATATGTTCAGATGCTTTGGAATTTCCAGACGCTTGGCAATTCACGGGGTCAACGGACTGTTGATTCCATCATCATGTATCAAAACTACGGAGTACCGACCAAAGCTCACGTGATCAATATGGAGGATAAGCAGATAGTATTTCCAGAAGATGATGATTCAGATATCATTATAATCAATGATGATTATAATAGAAATAATATGATTGATGAAGGACGAGTTGAAAGTTTGAAACATTATGAAGAGACTACTACGGAAGTTAGGTAAGACATAAAAGTTTTTAGGAAAAAAGTTATCTTTGTCATTTCTGATATTTTGCTGAAACACAATATGAAACAATTTTCTGAAAACAGAAATAACAGTGGACGTCGTATTATGATAGCAAATTGATAGACACCTTGTTCATCAAAATGGGTTGATTTGTATAAGCGTGAATGTCGGACATACATACATGCAGCTCTGTATGAAAAAATGGCAAGATCTTGTGTTGGAGGCTGAGACTCATTTTGGGTCGCTGCGCCACATTTAAATATAAAAACATGATGCTAATATGTATTATTTGTTTAGGTACGAATACCTGGACTCTAACGAGTTCTTCTGGATGACCACTGATTGGTCGTCATGCGAGGCACCTTGTGGACAAAAAGGCCACCAGATACGCGGTGCTGTGTGTCAGGTATGTCATTTAATCTTTTCGAAAGACGCTTTTCGATAGACCGCAGATGTTTTTAAGAACTAAATTGAAACTGCTGAGTCATTAATCAGTTTATTGGACTCTCAGTGGAATACTGGTGCAATCCTAAAGTTAAGGCTCGAATTTTATAGGTTTGAAAAGTTCCGTAAGTCCTTTTGCTAATGACTTAGTTCATAAGTTAATAATTATGCTGGCACCAGCCAATTGCAATTTGGAAAGTGCTACTAGAGTAGTATTCTTTTATGATCACTGATAAACCAAACAAGCCTAACATTGTTCCTCGTTTTATCAACTCCCATTTGTTGATGAATTTGTGATTTGAAATACAAAAACTAAAACGAAGCAACAAATAATAAAAAAAAAAGAAAAAGGGAGAAAATGAAAAAGAATTCCTACTCAACGCTGCCAACCAGCGTGACCAGAAGACTGGCAGCATTGTCATTGGATGGCAATGCTTTTTCTCTCTGCGAAAAATTCTTATTGTACTTATTCTTATGTCTTTTCTCAAAGTTACAATTTCTCCACACAGCGTAAAAGAGACAACGATACTCGCATAGCAACAGCAGCGGAATGTCTCTCCCGCGGCAAGGAGCCTCCGAACGAGGTGCAAGACTGCAGCGTGTCCTGTGCTAGATGGAGGACGGCGGCGTGGTCGCTACCTAGATGTGCCACCAGTGGGGCTGGTAAGTAAATTATATTTTTATATAAATACATATTGAAAACAGAAAGAGAAGGAACTCCCGAACTAGGTGCAAGACTGCAGCGTGTCCTGTGTCAGATGGAAGACGAAAGGACAAAAAGACATGATCTCTGTAACCTTTACAAAATTTACTTTTGTGTAGAAAGAGATGAAGCTAAAACGGGGAATGCCACATCTAAACCCTTACAGGGTTCCATAGCCAAATGGTAAAAGCAGGAATTCGTATAGCATAGACATGTCTATCTGCTAGATGGTTTGTATATCACAGAAACTTTATCTCAGGACTAAGCCGACCCCGGGATGAAACTGGGATATCTCTAGGAGGATATTGACAATAGTACTGCCACAAATCAAACTATAGGGACTTTTTCATCTACTACAATTCTAAGTAAAGATGACATTGATTTTTATCATCATTAGCCGTGTATATAAACTGTCCCACTGCCGGGAACGGGCCTCTTCTCACTATGAGAAGGGTAAGGCCGTAGTCCACTACGCTGGCCTAGTGCGGGTTGACAGACTTCACATGTTCTTTGAGAACATTATGGAGAACTCTCAGATATGCAGGTTTCCTCACGGTGTTTTCCTTCACCGTTTAGCAAGCGATAATTATCAATTTAATACGCACATAACTCTGAAAAGTTATTGGTGCGCGCCGTGGATTCGCCGTGGATGAACTCGGACCCTCTGCGTAGCAGTCTGTCGGTCTCTGCACTAGGCTATCGCTACATTGGTTTTAATATTTCATATTTTTTTCCTAGCAATATCGCATCGTCGCGTGGAATGCGTCAGCGACAATGGTACAGTGGTGGACAACTCCATCTGCGAGGCAGCCACGAAGCCAGAGAAGATGAGACGGGAGGCCAGACCCTGCAGGGCAGCGTGGGCTGTTGGTGCTTGGAGTAAGGTAAGCAGCTTTCTTTTTGGTTTGAGTGTGTCAACTCTGAGGCCCAGTTCCCGTAATAATATTTGTTAAAATACAGTTTCGATCTAATTTCAGTGTCATACTTAAGTCATATATGGTACTATCTAACACTGAAAGAATTTTTCAAATCGGACCAGTAGTTCCTGAGATTAGCGCGTTCAACCAAATAAACAAAAAAACTCTTCAGCTTTATAAATTAGTATAAGATTGAAAGGAATAACACAACTTATAATAAAATTACCCTAAAGAAAACGTCAGAAGCCTTATCTAATCAGCTCCAGTTCTTTCCTTCCGCAGAACATCTTTTTTTTTTATATTTATTCTACCAGATACACACATCGCCTTCTAGACCTAACTAAGCAGAGCTTGTACTATGGGTATTAGATAATGGATAAACATACATATTAATCATATTATATACATACATATTAATCATATTTTCAAAGTCAAAATCCTTTATTCATTTGGGTCACAATGTGACGCTTATGAACGTCAAAATAATAAATTCATAAAATAATTACTTAAAGACTCTACATTTACTGCCACGTTCGCAAAGCAACGGCGTAGAACCATGAGAAAGAACGGGCAATACAACTTACGGTCACTCTTTTTCATCGCCAGGTTTTGCATAATACACATAATTTACATTTTGTAAGGTGCTGCAACTGTTACACCTTCTATATCACTTGTATATATTTACCGTACATAATAATGGTCAAGCATAATTCTTAATTTTAATTTTTCATATATTATAAATAGAAACACCCAGACCAAGACAAACATTTATGTTTATGCACACAAATGTTTAACTTGAGCGGGAATCGAACCCGCGACCTTCGGCGTAGCAGTCGTTAACACTCCCGCTGCGCCAACCGGTCATGTCATTCTATGGCAAAATGTGTCTTGTGCTTTTAAAACTATTAACAACCTGTACTGTAATTACCACATTTTCTGCAAATAAACAATTATTATTATTATTATTATAAACCAGAAAGCCTTTTTCGTATTTGACAGATACCGAAACTGTATTTTGAACGGAATGCGATTTGATTTTGAATTGACTATGAATTAGTATTCCGTGATACAAAAAACATTTTAAGGGTATTAATCTCGTAAATTAAACTTATTTATGGTATAAATACCAATTTGTTTCCAACGTTTCGACCGTCTTGCTCCGGTCGTGGTCGTGGAGAAACGTTGATAATTAGTATTGCACTCAATGGCTGGTCTAATTGGGCACATAGAGATCGACGTCGACATAAAGTTTGACACTTCGTTCAGTATTCGATCTAGTCATATCATCCAAGTGTCAGTTAATTTACGAGAATACTATTTATGACACCGAGACTAGACCGAAACTGTATTTTGAACAAATAGAATTACAAGAATTTACCTTCAGGCATTGAAACTTATTCACATTACCTTCAAACATAAACATAAATTTCACAGCATAATTGCACCTGTTTTCTTAACACATTAATGAAGTGATAGTAATTGAGACAACATAATTGGCACAAACTAATTTAATGCCACTTAAGATAACTTATCTACAGCTACTAGATAAGCCCGCGGTTACGCCCGCGTTATTTAGGGCTACTACTCCGCTCCCTTGGCTCATAGCGTGATATTATATAGCCTAAAGCCTTCCTCGATGAATGGGCTATCTAACACTGAAATAATTTTTCAATTGGACCAGTAGTTTCTGATGTAAGCGCCTTCAAACAAACAAATTCTTCATCTTTAACATAAGAATAAATATTATTTTACAATTCACGTTTTACGTAAGTCCTTAACTTTACATTTTAATTGCTTCATAAAGCCAAAGCTTTATAACTGCAAAATTTTATGAATAATTGTTAATTTATATTCATATCTTCAGCGAATAGTGTTGGGATTATCGTGGCATTGTACGTTAATATTGAAAATTACAACAATGTACGAGTATATTTTGAGAACGAAAAAATCGAATGGTAAAAGTTATTAAATCACTACAAAAATACTTTTTGCCCGCAGTATAACCCGCAGCATAAACATACAGGAATAGTACATCACATTAAATAGATAATGATGCTATGAAACAAATAAAGCATGCGGCTTTTACCATGAGGTAAAATATGAATTTACACTGAAGTTATTATATTCTAATTTGTGCAATTAGAAACCGCACTGCATTATACCAACACATAAATTATTACTTTAATGTAAAAGGCAAAATAATATTGAGAGGGAAGAATCGATTACTGTTTAAAAATAAAATCGTATAAATGGAAAATGGTACGTTTGCATTTTCCGCAATCACGTCAAAAAAGCTGTAGCGATGTTGATAAATTTAAGCATACAAATGGAGAAAGCATTGAAGACGGATAGAGGTTGCCTTTTGTTGTGAAAATAAAACTTTATCTGATTGCAATAGAGTTCAAAGTTACGCTGTAAAACTATTACTTTAAATTTAACACGTTCGCGCGCGGTAACTTGACTGATCATTACACAAAAAAGCACTCCATACATTTTAGGGGGACTGTTATTTAACCGTACTGTCCTAACATAAAATAAAAAAGGTAAGAAAAATGAAAAGCAGTATGGGTATACACCCGTACAATCACAACGGTGATAGCCGTAGTGCAGCTGTGTGCAATGTCTTAAATCGACCACAACAAAAATTGCCCTAGTACATTGCATTTTGACAGTAGAATTGTTTATTCCTCACACAGATTGCCAGTGGATATGTGTTGTATAAATAAGTCACAGTCATTGAGCTGCTTGGACCGTACTGATAATACGAAGTGTTTGAAAGTTTACGGCAATAACCGTACTGGCGATATTTAAAATTGAAAAATACGTCTATAGCCGTTACCGCACGCGAACGTGTTAAGTAACAAATTAAGGGTTTTCAACTGCCAGCCTTTTTACCAATCAGCCTTACCTTTCTCATAATAAGAGGTCTGGTTTTTATAATATAGCCAACTTGCATCCACATTAGGAGTCATGGCAAAAGCTAGCCTTTCACAAGTGATAATATCTCTAAAATTGTAAGTAAACTGGGCAATCGTAACTCAAAGTCCAAGTTATTCCAAGAATGATAATTTTGGCTACAAAGGTTTTATTGCTCTTGTTGACATTTATGGTTATTATATATTGCTTTTAGTGTTACAAACGTAGCCTAATAAATCAAGACCCTGAATATCTTGAACGTGGCGAAGGAACAGGACGATAACAAATTGAGTCTCTGTTGTTCTCGCTCACCAAACTGAAATAATAATAATATTCTATCACATAGGTACAGTCGAACAACTTCCCGCTAGACCACCAAAATGGTGAGAATCGCTCATCAAGACATCGTCGCATTTTAGTGCAACTTTACACACACATTGACACTCGTATACTAAACCAGTTTCTAGTGTGCCTTGACTCTATGAGCGAGCCAAGGGATTTTATTTCAAACTGATCCACCGCCAACTTGTTTGATTGTACATACACGCGACACCACCTGTCCTAAACAGAAGACCTTGTACTATGGAATAATATATTTAAAAACTTTTTCAGCCAAATTCAATTCAGCTAATCTTTGACCCGCCGCAATACAAAAGGGCCCTGTTTTTGGAAACGGCTGTCCGTAATGTAATACGACGATTTATACAATCTGACTGCGACATATCCATTGATTTGGAGATTAGAAATGCATATTTTACATGATACATAAACTCCATATAAAATGTGGAGGAATAAGGTGTTCCTACAGGGAGAATTCTCTAACCAGGCTGGGAGATCGTGCCTGACGGACGTATTTGAGAAGTTGTATATATATTCAAGTTCAAATTCAAAATCGTTTATTCATTTGGGTCACAATGTGACGCTTATGAACGTCAAAATAATAAATTTATAAAATAATTACTTAAAGACTCTACATTTACATTTACTGCCACGTTCGCAATGCAATAGGTAGAACCATGAGAAAGAACGGGCAATAAAACTCACGGTCACTCTTTTTCTTCGCCAGGTTTTGCATAATACACATAATTTACATTTTGTAAGGTGCTGCAACTGTTACACCTTCTATATCACTTGTATATATTTACTGTACATAATAATACTCAAGCATAATACTTTTGATGTTCATTTGGTTAGTCTCCTCAGAATAGACATGGTGAAACAGGAGCATCCACTTACATTATATATACCTAACAATGCAGGCAATCCGCGAAAGTGATCAGACCCATGATGGAAATGATGCAGTTAAATATTAAAATCTAATACCAGCCCGCAAGACCGTCATCGACCAGTCATCGCAAGTAGCACCCGTTCACGAGTATGACGCATATGCCAGCCATCATCCCTCTCGCCATATTAGAGGGACAGGGATGACCCGACACACGACGCCACCACAAGAAATGACATTTTAGTGAGCATGACGATAACGGTATACGAACCGGCAGTAAGAAACAATCTATTGGTATACTGACCATGACCGCCAATTACCTCCATTTTCCAGATCGTTATTATGAACATAAATCAGTGGACCGCGTGAAGGAATGCAAATGTAGAAAGAATTTTGTGAAGGTGACAAGTGAACAACGATATGATCAGGAATAAATAATGTTAAACTACATTCAACAAATCGTAATAATATCCAAATCCTGCAAAAATCATGTGTTCACGAGGCACCTCCACTTAACATGTTACTAATTAAGAAGAGAGTATTTTACACAGTCATAAAAATAACAATAATGGTGAATTTAAAAAAAAGCAACTAGACCCATGATGTCTTGTCATCTAGAAATTCTTTAATAGTGTAATAACCTCTTTTTAAAAGAAAATTCCTAGTAGTAGTTTTAAATTTGTGCAGAGGTAAATTCATTATTTCCAGAGGTAATTTGTTGAAGAATTGTATACCGAGTCCCGCAAATGAGTTATGAACTAGACGGTAGTTAGTGCTCACTAGTTTATGCTTATTCCTTGTGTTCACTTTGTGCACGTCACTATTTTTACGGTAAAGAGTTAAGTTTTTCTTAACGTACATTAAATTAGCAAATATATACTGCGATGCAACTGTAAATATTTCTACTTCTTTAAATTTATCTCGTAAAGAATCTCTAGCACCTAACTTATATATTGCACGTATGGCCCTCTTTTGAATAACAAAAATTGTCTGAATATCGGCCGCCGTACCCCATAATAGTATCCCGTAAGACATTACACTGTGAAAGTAACTAAAGTAAACTAGTCTAGCAGTATCTACGTCTGTGAATTGGCGAACTTTCCTAACTGCAAATGCTGCAGAACTAAGTTTGACTGCCAGACAGGATATTTGGGCACCCCACTGAAGCTTACAATCTAAAGTTAAACCTAAAAATACAGTTGAATCAACTAGGTTAATTGTTTCGTTATTTAAAACTATATTAGTAAGAACATTTTTGACATTCGGCAAAGTGAATTTCACACATTTTGTTTTGCCAGAGTTGAGTAGCAAATTATTTGTCGTGAACCAATGTAGTACTTGCGCAAGAGAATTATTTACGCTGTCAATGTTACTTGTATTACGATCAACTTTAAAAATAAGTGAAGTATCGTCAGCAAAAAGAACAATATCACACAGATTTCTAACAAAGAATGGCAAGTCATTAATATATATTAAAAAAAGAAACGGACCAAGAATAGAGCCCTGTGGAACGCCCATTCCCACTGGCAAACCTTGAGACCTACTTCCACTAACATCTACATACTGAACTCTATCTCTAAGGTAACTGGCAACAAGATTGAGTGCGCTATCTCGAATACCATAATGGTTGAGTTTACGTAAAAGTGTATCATGTTCAACACAATCAAAAGCCTTTGACAAGTCGCAAAAAACACCAATGGCATCCTTCGAATTTTCCCAAGCGTTAAAGATATGTTTTAGTAGAGTTCTGCGCGAACATTGCTTGCGCGATGCAGGATTTTTACTTCCATCGTATTGTGCTCATTATCTGTTACCTTATTGATTGTTGTTGAGACTGTAGCTACCGTAACAAAAATATGTCAAATATGTATCACATGAAGTTATCAGTATACTAATTGTGAATCAATTCAAATTCTAATCGCATTTCAGTCAAAATACAATGTCGATGTCAGTTACAATACGAGAATTGGCCTTATGATCTTCTGGCAATTTCACTAAAACTGGCAACATGGCATTCCACCAATATCTGACGTCCATGTTTTATTTTTTCATTAGTGCGTGGGCCCTTATTTGATGTACTTATGTTATTCTTCATTAGTGCGTGGGCCCTTTTATGATGTGTGTGTTTTTTTTTTCATTAGTGCGTGGGTCCATGCTCTTCCCTTGGCCGACAGCATCGAGTCCTACAGTGCGTCTGGCGCATGCCTGGCACCAGGAGACGGGCCCGAGAGCGCAGCGCTGGGGCGGCTTGCGAGGGACTGGCGAGGCCACCCGTCACCAGGGCCTGTCAGGTCCATGCGTGTGTTAATAAAGGTAGGTTTTCGAGTAAGAAGTAGTTTTATTCCAACCTTTGAAATTTAAATTTTCTTTTAACAGTTTACATAACATGAAAAGAACAACGCCCTCTGGTGCTGAAAGATTTAAGGATTCACTTGTAACAGAACAGTGAGCATTCGCTTTTTAGAAATTTGTCGAACTGAACAATGAACAGCGCCAAACATTTTCACGATTTTTTTATCGAACGCTCTTATCAGTAAATATTTAGTCTCGTTTGTTTTTCTTTGATATAACATTCGCAAGAATGCTCATTACCGGTGAATGCTCAAGTGTATCAGCACCTTACAATTTGAGAGAAGTCATTGTCACATCATTACACTGAATCAAAAGATCATAAAAATTATATTTGTAGTTTTCATAATTAATATGTTTCTTACGCTAAACTACTAGTCAAAAGCGCTTTACAGTCCGGTTGACTAATGCATTGTTTTATCCGCAGACGGCGTCTGCCGCGACAGTTCCAGATTCTGCGAGAATGTTCGCGCGATGAATATGTGCGCTCTCAAGCGGTACAAAGAGCAATGCTGCAAAACTTGCTCCGACTGAGCACTGACAAACCGACGCCAAAATGGCGCCCAAAACCGTTAAAAATTCCTTTTTGAATACCGAAGACGAATTTTGTTTTATTTTTTAAATATAACCAGCTATATTTCAATTTGAATTCGGAATTTTTAAATGAAGAATATAATTTTTACAATTGGTTTGGCAAATTTATTAGCCATTTGGTATCAGGTATTTAATAATAAATGCACACGCACAGCTGTATGAAATTATTTTTTTTTAAATAAAATATCCTTTAGCGTAAATAAAAATACAGCTAACACTTAACAGCCCACCTTTGACCAGTTTCCATAAATAAATCCATTGGTTTTAAAAGCCGAATAGCTTACGTATTCATTATTTTGTGTGCGAAAGTCAATTTCGAATTCATATTGAAATAAAAAAGCCCTTTCTTGTAGATTAAAATTCGAATGAATGAATTGAATTCGTCTCCGACATTCTAATTTGGTTTGACGAGTTTTAGTGAAATTTGAATGAACTTTATAGATGCTATAAGACAGTGACGTAACAAAAAATAAAATAGTTTTAATATCTCAAGTATTTGAGAAATGTGTTAATAAATCAAAGCTAACTCCAAAAAGATACGAAAAAATGTATCGTCAATAACACCAGTTCAATCACAATATATGGTCGAAAAGGCCTGGTGCAAAGTTAATAAGATTTCTCAACCCGTAAATATTGCGATTGATATCGCTAAATTTATCTATCGGGCCCTTTCGACCCAGCAAAGAAATATGTTAATAAAATATTTTTCTCACAAATTTCGCATCAAAGCTGTGAAATAACAAGGCTTGTTATACAAAGGTGAGGTAGCAAAGTAAAAATAAGTCGTAGGTATCTCGTTTGGCCCATAACGAAAATTTCCATATTACTGGAGTGAAAGAGAGCGTACAAAACTGGCATATTTGTTGACGCTCCACTGCGTCCCTCCCATTCTTTCGATTGAATTCCCTCTTCCATTCCTTTTATCTTTCAATAAAGCCTCACTTTTTAGATTTGTTAATATTGTCCAAACAAAAACCTTTTAACAATAACTTGTATCACAAAAGAGGCGTCTTTAAAAATCCAATCTCGTTTATCGTAAGAGATCTGATGAATTGCTACTATAAAGGTGCGTAAGAGATAGGTATATAGAATAACTGGTGAGTGTGAAAGAGAGAAAACTATTTGTAAGCACGATAGATCTAGTCGTGAAAGCACAGCTGACCATAAAAATGGTCGATATTGAATATTTATATTAAAGAAAAAATGTAAATTATTTCAAAATATAGCCCTTGAATTGATTATGTAAGTAGACAACAAAATATTTAGAACAAAATGTTTTGTACTATATACAATTAATTAATATTGTAAATATTGTAAGAGTAATTTCTAAGCACCATGCTGCGCTTGGCTCCTACGGTATAATGAAGCACAAAAGTCATAGTCTAATCTATAGAGAAAAATTAGTAAAAATGAAAATATTTAGCAAAAATTGCCAAAAGAATAACAGAATGTATTTAAAGTACAGCCATGTTAAAAATATTAAAGTGCTATATATTATTTTATCTTCAGTCATAGATAGAATTCGTTTATAGAAAATTGTATGTATATTGGAAATATTAAAGTAATGTACCTAGGTAACATTTCTGATAAAGATTATAAAGCAATACGATTCGCTTATACATTTAAAAATGTAAATATTATGCATTGGCATACAAAAATTGTTATTAAACCCGCTCTTGGAATGGGTTTTGTTAAAATAGCTGATATTTACAATTTTCAGTTATTCCAACAATATTTGGGTTTTATTTCATTTATAAAACCACTTAACAGTAAAAATTTCGAAGTTGTTTATTATCATGACAAATCACGTCACATTGTTGTCACTGTAGTTAAAGTATATCAGTGATAAAGAAATATTATTTCTGGAAAATCACTTTTTCTGTTCCTTGAACATAATCCAAGTAACGATGACTGTTGTGGTAATCGTACGTTACATTGTTTCGGGTTGAGTCGTCATAAGATATTGTTTGTTTTTCACAAAAGCATATAAAACTAGTGACAACAGATTTAATATGGCTTCATTCTGTGGTCGTCTCACTTAAAAGATAACTAAACTTGAAAAACTACAGAGAATTTTGACTTAGACTTCTATTCTGATACTCAATTCTGCGACAAGATCGGTAGCTAATTTATGGACAAGCTCCGATTGAAGATTCAAAATGGATGGAAGGTATATCACTACGAATTGACAAAAGCGAAGAATACTCAAAGTTCCCTGTAAAAATTCCTTTGACTGCATTGGTGAATGAAAAGGAGGATCAAAACGTTGTTCCCTCACAAAGTAAAGAACAAAATCTATGTTTAGAGTGAGACGACTATAGGATCCTCTGTGTCTGATCAGTTTCTACTTGAATACACTTCGAATAATTTCGTACTTTATGTACCCTCCAAGGGAAAAGCGCAAGTATCTTTGCTGAAAACTGAGGTGCAGTATTATATTATTACGAGGCATATAATTATGTTTAGATTAACAATTAACTGTCAATTGTTAGAACAATTACCCAATTTGTATATAATGAAACTACATATATATAGCTACGCAAACATTGTTCCAAAGTATAAGGCATTGATTACCAGTGAGTTTCTACTATGAAAATTAATAATAAATTTAAATTAAGTTTATAGCTGCCACGTGTAAAATTGACGCCACCTTTTCATTTTATCCGCATGTATTCCAAATTAAAATGATGTTAAAATGTCAAAATTTTAAAATGGGGTTTTGACATTGACTGTACCATTAGTTCATTCAATGATTAATGGTCTCTCATTATTGTATGAAGTAGATCTAGCGTCACTGGTAAAGACAAAATTAACTTCTGTCATAGATCAGGCTACCTGCCAGTTAATAACAATATAAATAATATACTAAGTAAGCAAATGACAGAAAGATAGCAGGCAGTAATAGGTTGAAAACTGTCCAAAACAGAACGGAATGGAAGTTGTTGAGGGAGGTCACACCAAAGGGTCGTGAATGGCTTAAGATTATCCCGTTCAAAGCAACAGAAAAGTAGACACTGTGCTTCGAGGCGATGGCCTTGGATCGCAACCTAAAATTAAAATGTCAAACTTGTAAAATGGTGTAATTTAACGTAGCCATCCATAGTCATATCAACCAGCAATCAACCAATGATTACTGTTATTCTGTGTTATTCTTACAACATTTCGAATCTTACGTATGATTGCTGATCAATGGCCAATGAATTAGAATTCTGATTGAATTTCTAAAGAGTGATCTTAAATAGATCTCTTAATTTTTTGGGACTTAAATTTTTATCTGTTTAGTAGTAGAAACTCACTTGTTAAATAATTAATAAAGGCTAACGAATTCTCTAAGACACTATTACTTAAATGCTTTAGTTTTAAGTACGCATTTTCCCTTATTTGTAAGTTCGTCAACCATCTTATTAAAAGCATAATCGCTTAATATTTTGATATTTTATTACTTAAGACTATTGACTTCCTTAGACAAATTAAAAGAAATTGAATTTATATTACTTTCATTTCAATGTCACTATTCTTTCATTTCGACGATTTTGTTACTTTCTTCAAACTTTTAACGCTCAAGTATAAAATATTTCATATCAATAAAATACTGCCATATTAATAAATGCGTGATAAGTTGCTGTTTCGTATATACTCGCTTGTACTTGAATCTTGTTTTCTATTGTGATATCTCTATTTGAAGTTTGATCAAGTTTGGTACTTAGAGTAACATTAATAAGTTACAATTTCTACCTGGCTGAATCTTTTAGAACAAATTGCTTTGTAGAATGAACACGTGTAAAGTATTAAGCACAGTCGTCCTCGTCTCGCAAACTTACTAGTTCGATATTTGAATTCAAATGTTGTATTCTTATGAAAATAAGAAATAAGTGGCCCACTAGGAATTAGGCGCGAAGTATGGGGATAATTAGGGCTGTCTCTCTGACGTTCCTTTTCATTCGTTGCTTTTTATTTATGTATCTGATCATATATTTATTGGTATAGGACAACTGTTGCTTCGTGATTTGGATTATCTCTTTTTAAGGCTGATAATATTGTAGGTGTGTTGTAACTTTTAACTGGTTAATGAAAGAAATATTTGCAATCGAGATCTTTTTACAAAATTGCACAATTTCGTCAAATTACGTATAACCAAAACGTTTCATCAAATTTCTATTATTAATAGTTACTGCTGACTTAGATAATCAATTTTGTAATTACATCTCTCAATAGAAAACACGTTTCAAGTACCCTTCCTTAAGTTCGGCGTACGTTAATCCCATAAAAATAATTATAGTTATGTGACAACCCTAATTTTTAAGTCTCAGAGAGTTAAGTCCAAAATGTACATTGTACCAAGAATTTTCAAATTAAAAATATATTATATGAATAAGTTACTCATTGTGGTCTTTTATTTTATACCTAAAATATTTCCCTAAAATATTTCTGAACCAGTACAAATTTTTATATCTTATGAGTAAAGGTGGGGTACTAAGTAACCACAGACCAGCTAATGGAGCTCTTCTCAATGGATGGCGGATTTAATCTATGTCAAAAGATAATCAACTTATAACCTACAAGGACTATAGTGGCTAAACGATCATTATCAAGTCTTAACAAAGGAAAGGAGAAGAGAGGATTCGGTAGGTATTCTTTCTCACTCACAGAAAAAAACGAATAAGTGATCACACTGTCGTTGTTTTGACGATTTTACATATAAATATATTACATGAATCCTAAGTTCCTAAGCGTTGAATCGTTCTTGAATTTGAACCTTCGAATTCCGTTGAAATCGAAAAAGATATCTATATTAACACTAGAGTACACGCGTGGGCTACATATGTAGCCCAGGGTGTAATATTGTCATATATTGGCGGAACTAGCGATAGCGCAATCGTCTTGTGTATTCCTCGATTGGTTCTCCCCGCTCCTACTAGTAGAATGCCTATTAGATCAGCATAAGGACGTGCGCAAAACTCGTCCTAGAAGTTGGTGGGCTACACCTGTCCTCCGCGCGTGCGTTTAAGGAAAATAATTGCCAAGAGCACAAGTGGTAAATATTCTATTTTTTTGTATTATTACGACGTATTAACGGTCGATCAATGACATGGCATATATAAACGGTCTCATAATAATATAAAAAACGAATAATCTACAGATAAAAGTGATCTGACGTCAATATTTCTAAAAAGTGTAATTCTATCTTACAAGATCGTGTGGCAGTTGAGCATCGTATTTCCCAGCAAAATATAGGAACCAAGAGTTATCAAACTAAAAGGCAGGCTACTACAGGATTAAAAGAACATCCCCAGCGACAAAATATGCCTATTCAGGGAGGAGTTGGTTTGTATTTATTCTGCAGCGCACGCAAGCAATGCAGCAAATGTATGAGGCGAATTTTGCGAATATAATAGCTATTGCGAATTATTTAATTATGTGGTTAAAAGCCATTGTTAGTGATACAATTTAAGGTAATTATTACGTTCCTAAATGAAAATAAGACTATGGCATCTCAGGCCTACGCAATATTAATGATTTTTAAGTAGTTTTAGTATATGTTTGATATTATAATTAAGAAGACAAATTATGATTAATTTTATGTTCCATTCTGATTATAATAAACATATCTATAAATTAAACAATGAGTTTTACTAATTTGTTTAATACTTCATAGCAATAATTGATCTACAAAATGGGCTACACCTGTAGCCCGCGCGTGCACTTAAGGAGTATAAATGGGCGCGTGCACTCTGGTGTTAATAATAATTATATAAAATCTAATATATAAAATTCTCGTGTCACAGTTTTCGTTCCCATAGTCCTCCGAAACGGCTTGACTGATTTTGATGAAATTTTTTGTGCTTATCCGGTATCTATGAGAATAGGCCAACATCTATTTTCAAAAAAAAAAAAAAAAAATTTTGCAAAACAACGTTTGCCGGGTCAGCTAGTAATCTATAAAAAAATGCATGGCGAAATGTGGGTGTAATATTACACCTCTGCCTGCCCCTTCGGGGATACAGGCATGAGCCTATAAAAAAAAATCAGCAGAATATACTTCATACAAGTACATCGTTCAACTAAATTAGATATACAAAATTAAAAACTTGAGACATGCACTGAATTAAATAGTTAACACAAGTTAGTGTTCTACAACACACCGCCAATGTACACATGTTTGAATAAATAAATGTATCTTTATCTTAAGTGGAATGTAGAAAAAAATACTTTGGATTTCGGTCACCCTTTGTACGACAAGGAGTTATAAACCGCTTTTATGTTACCGCACAAGTTTGCTCTACACAATATATTCAAGAATATAGTTGTCGTGAATGCACCAAGAATATATTTCTGCAGGCAAACAGCAATTCTGAACAAGACAGCACTCGGCCATTACTTGGCCAGGTAAATATAAGACCACTCTGAACTCAGTCCAAATGTTTGCATACCTCAGTTAACTGGCGTACGCGCTCAAAATATTTGCACGAAGCTGTTTAATTATACTAGCGGTCAGTGGTGGAGGGCAATGGAAATATCTTGAGTCTGGAATATATGTTTGAAGGGATCTTCAATCTTATATTTATCTGTAACTGTCGAAGAACCGATGGCTGTTTGAGCTGAAAGGTTCTGAGTGGCGGCCACGCACCGGACGTCGTAGCAGAGGTAGGCCTCCCGCAAGGTGGACTAAAGATCTTGTTGGTATTGCGAGCAGCAAATGGATGTGAATGGCCCAAGATGGGTCTATGTGGAAAGCCTTGGGGTGGCCTATGTCCAGCAGTGGACGTTTTTCGGCGGATATGATGATGATGAACTGCGGCGCCAAGTGTCATACACACTGGCGACATCTTGCTAACACCGACGAGACTACGAAGTAAAAAACGGTCGATAAACGAATCGCGCTATTAGAAGTATCACATACATTTTTTTTATATACAAGTTCACATCATACGTTCATCGTAGTTACCAATAGCCTGGTGACGAGACCGAGTGACTGCTACGCAGAGGGTATTGGCTCCCACATGTGGGATCTCCAATTCTCCACCTTTTCGTGGTTGAGGCGCTCAGTAACCGTGGTTGGGGCACCCACGGTGAAGCTAAGCAAGATCCCTGGAGTGGACGCTCCGCGTGGGCTTGATAGAGGCCTGTGCAGGATGCATACAAAGGGACGGGTGCGGGGGACACTTCTTTCTGTCCCTCGCAGTCGGGCGCGGTCGCAGAAGGAGAGGCGAGTCGGTGTTGCGTTGCCGCGCGCCCTATCTCCCGCGACCAAATGGGGGTGCACCATTTGTTGTGTCGAGGTGGGGCCGCAGAGGAAGAGTAGATGCGGTGTTGTCAGGTTGCCGTCCTCCCTATCATCTGCGGCCGTTTTAGTGCCTGTGGACGGTGAGCGCTGGGGCTGCTCCCCGTCCACCAAAAGGCAAGGAGGTAGCGTAGTGTCCGCGCCGCCTCCCAAGCCATAACGAGGCGGAGCGCGCCAACACGAACGGTGGGCCAATCCCGGGCGGGGTCAAGCCAAATTATGCTATCCGCGAATCGCGTGACCCCGCCGCTACTCGGGACCCGCGGTGGTTTTAGCGGGTATGTCCTTTAAAAAACCACCCACCTTTAAAATAAATAAAAAAGAGGGTATTGGCTTCGAATCCACGTTATGCAGCAATGACTTTTCGAAGTTATGTACTTACTAAATAGTTCATTATCGCTTGCTGAGCGTTGACGGAAAACATCGTGAGGAAAATCTGCTATTCTGAGAGGTTCCATTATGTTCTCTATGGCCTCTTCTATGCCAAGTGCGGATTGGCAGGTGCAGTCTGCCAATCCGGACTCAGCTAGTGTGAAGAGGCCCGTGCCCAGCAGTTGAAATTGTTCAACTACTGGGCACGGTATACACAAAAACACGTTGGGTAGTGAGAGTGGATGTCGCGGCCGTGTAACTTTACTACCGAGTCCACAACCTAATCTTTATCTTTTCATAAAAATAACTACGTTAAAAACAACCGACTTCAAAAACGAAAAAGTGAAAAATAATTGAGATTTAACATTAATTAAATACTACCTATTATTTATATGTGCTATTTACTAATTGGTTTGAAGTCGGTGCCAAGCCTTAAAACAAATAATAATATTTTAATCACTTAAATGAATACGAGCAAATTAATACAAAGGATGACTACGATAAAGATAAAGAAGCATAAATAAACCTAATAAAGAGCAATTTGATCTTAATATTATAAGCAGCTTCAGTTAATACGAAGAATAATGAAAAAATTAATACGAAAATGTATTGAACAGAATGTGAATTCATGTGAATTATGAAATGCCTTCTTTAATTTAAAGGCTTTTAAATTTGATTTGGCACCGACTATATTATTAGTATAGTATTTAATTAATGTTAAATCTTTATTATTTTTCACTTTTTTGTTTTTGAAGTCGGTTGTTTTTAACGTAGATATTTTTATTAAATACTTTTTAGTGAAACTATTGTTGTATTGTCAACATATATAGTCAAAATCAAAAATCAATCAAAATCAAAATCATTTATTCATCCAGGCCACAAAGTGACGCTTATGAACGTCAAAATTTAAGTTAATTACTTAATGATTCTACATTTACATTTACTGCCACGTTCGCAATGCAATAGGTAGAACCACGAGGAAGAACGGGCAATAAAACTCATGGCCACTCTTTTCAAACAAATATAATGTTGGTACATTTTATTTTTGTAAGGAGCTGCAACTGTTTCACATTGTAGACATCTACTAGTAAAATTTTTAGTAGCTATTGATATCATACTCAAGCAGTAAATGATATTCATATGGTAAGCCTCCCAAAGTAAATATGGTGAAACAGGAGCATCCACTTACGTCTTTTTAATGTAGGCAACTCGTGAACATCTGACCATGTTGTACTATGGTAGAAGTGAATGAAGCAGAGAGTAACGGTATATGAAACCAAAGCAAGCGACAACCTATTAGTTAGCCCATGACCACGAGTTACCCACATTTTACAAATCCGCAAAGTTATAATGAAAGTGTGGAACATGAATGCAAAATATTAGTATGAAATGAGAATATCATAATTAACTACACGATAAAATAAAACTACTAATTATTGACCTAGTCAAAAGCGAACAACTACTTCCAAGCGATCCTGTCATCAAAATAATCCTTCAAACTGTAATATGCCTTATTTATAAGATTCTTTTAACTTCTGCCTGAAACGAACTTAATGGCAAGTCTAAAATATAAGTTGGTAATTTATTGTATATGCGAATACTGAGCCCAATAAAAGAGCTATGCGTTTTGTGCAAACGAAAATACGGAACACATAATTTATGTCTATTTCTAGTATTGATATTGTGTTTGTTTCACTATTCATTTTATAAGAATTTATGTTTAGTCTTACATGCATAACACTGGCATAAATATATTGTGACGCTACAGTAAGAATACCAATAGTTTTAAAATTTTCTTTGAGTGAGACTCTTGTCTTTAACTGGTAAATGGCCCTAACTGCCCGTATCTGCAATATAAAAATATTTTGGATATCAGCAGCTCTACCCCATAACAATATGCCATATGACATAACACTATGAAAATAACTAAAATAAACCAATCTAGCCGTATCGACATCGGTCAACCTACGAACCTTCTTAACGGCATAAGCAGCTGAGCTAAGTTTCCCTGAGAGATATGTAACATGCGCACCCCTTTGTAACTTCGAATCAAGTGTTAATCCTAGAAATAATGTGGATTCAGTTGTTTCGAGTACATCGTCATTTAAAACTATGTTAGGACCAAGGTTTCTAACATTAGGCAGAGCAAACTTAATACCTTTTGTTTTTTTTGGCGTTCAGTACTAGATTGTTTACATTCAACCATTTAGTCACTTGAATGAGTGCACTGTTTATTTCGTTAAAGTGTTCCTTATTTCTATCTTCTTTAAATATCAAAGAAGTATCGTCAGCAAACAGTACAACGTCACAAATGTTTCTCAAGTAAAAAGGTAAATCGTTTATGTAAACAAGAAACAAGAAAGGCCCTAGGATGCTGCCCTGTGGCACTCCTAAATCAACAGGTAAGGCACTGGATTTTGAGCCATTTATTTCAACACCTTGGATCCTGTCACTTAAGTACGACTTAATGACATCCAATGCTTTAGTCTGGACGCCGTAATGTCTAAGCTTGCACAAGAGCGTCTCATGGCAGACACAATCGAATGCTTTCGAAAGGTCGCAGAACACACCAACAGCATTTTGGGAACTCCCCCAAGCACTGTAGATTTGTTTGAGTAACGCTACTCCTGCATCTGTTGTGGAGAGACCCTTAGTAAAACCATATTGCTCACCATGAAGGAGGCTGTTTTGATTAAAATGTCTTAGTAGTTGTTGAGTATGATCTTTTCAAAAATCTTACTAAAAGCAGGTAGTATCGATATTGGCCTATAATTACTAGGATCAGTCTTATTGCCGGATTTGAACAGAGGTATTATTCTACTATGTTTCATAAGATCTGGAAAACTGCCAGATTTAATACACTTATTGAATAAGTTGCTTAAATAAGGAGCCACTAAATCAATTATACTTGTCAAAACCTTAACAGAAATGCCCCAGAGATCACCTGTATTTTTAGACTCTAAAGACTTAAAAGTATAATATCGGTAGAACTAATACGATGAAATTTAAATATTACTTCACATTTTCTTACACTAGACTCTAATAGGTTTTCTGCGACTATAGCTGATTTAAGTGGTATGCTAGCAAAAAAGTTATTAAATGTGTGTGCGACTTCTTCGTCATTATGAATTAATTTATCATCATCAAGAAGACTAAAACTATTACGAATTTTAACTTATATTCTTCTCTAATTCTTACCTGTTGTTTCATTAATAGCTCGCCAGGTTGCCTTAACTTTATTCGAAGATTGTTTAATTTTATTCCTAACGAATATAGCTTTAGCTGTATTGCACACTCTTTTAAATATTTTAGAATAATTCCTAACATACTCAGTGAAGTTTAAATCAGAATTGTATTTTTTCATACCATACAACTTAAACATTTTTGCTCTGCTTTTGTAAATACCCGCAGAAGCCCACTCATTAAAAGCTCGAGATTCCTTATTTGCTTTCTCCTTAGTCTTAAAAGTATTCTGAAACGTGTTATTAACTATATTAAATAAATTGTTAAAATTCTTATTTGGCGAATCTATTTCTATTAAGTCAGGATTCTTAGTATTCATTCCAATCAATACTTTATTCCGGAATTCATTAAACTTATGCCTAGGTAATGGCCTAACCAACACTCTCTGTACGATGATATCATTGTAATATGGAAACCTAGCTAATTGACCACAGTAATCCGAAGTTAATTCAGAAGTAACTACTCTATCTGAAACAATACAATTACTAAATATGTTATCAAGACAGGTGAAAGATGTTGCCGTGATTCTAGTTGGTTCAAGAAAGAATTTTTTTAAATTAAATGATCTAAAAAGGTTTAAAAATCTACAAGTCATTATTGAATTTTCAAGAATGTTAACATTAAAATCACCACAAACTATAATCCCTTTCTTATTACTCCTAATTTTACTAATTGCATCTTCCATAACAGATTCAAACAAATTAAAGTCACTTAATGGAGGACGATATACACATATAATAATATGCTGCTCAAGCTCAATGCATGACAGTTCCACCGTGCGTTCTATAGACAAGCTAGCTATGTCTTTCCGTTCTTTACATGTTAAACTGTTTGAAACAATAATCAATAATCCACCATGAATAGCTTGTTTCCTAGAGAAGGCACTGTGTACTGTGTATTGTGTGTTATTTATGAATTTAATCTGGTATTCTTTAAGCCAGTGTTCCGTAATGCACATAACTTTAATACTATGATTTTCTACATATAAACCTAATTCTAAATCCATGCCAGATAGACCTTGTATGTTTTGATGTGCTACAGTCAGTTCAATATGTCTACCCTTTGTCCTGTTCTTAAGTTTCAAGAACTTGTGTTAGTATTCTCAATAGAAGAATTATAAGGATAGGAACTATTTACAGAAACTAAATTCTTGGATATCCTACATGTAATTGTGTCATTTTGTATATTAAATGCTTATAATTTAGCAACTTGTCTTTTATAAAATAGTGGCAGATACATAGTAACTTTAGTCAATGTAAAATTATTAATAAAATTATTGATGTCAAAAAATAAAATAAAATCCTTATATTGCCATGTCAAATTGTATAACATCAAGTTATGTTCATGAATATGTCTATTCATCATAGCATTTAAACTATAAGCATAAGGCAAAGTCATACTAATAAATTTGCAATCGTATGTTCTGTGAAGCGATAACATAACTTCTGTTAAATTAATTATATCTTTTTTAGTCACCATTTGACTATCACCGTATGAGATAATTATTGTGGACTCCCTATCAAATATTGTTGTATTTAATTTCAATTCACAATTTATTAAACTACCTAAGCCTAAACCTAGCCTACCAGAGAACATATAAACTTTATTTGTGCCATTCCTACCTAAGGAAGACCTATCTGTTGTATTATTTGCTAAATAATAACTTTTGTCAATATCAATAATATTCTGAGACTCACAAGTGGGTATGGTTGATTTTATGCTATTTAGGCAAGTATTGGTGTTTGTCAAAGCTTTCACATACTCAAGATTTTGCCTACCTACCTGAGCTATCTCATCATATTTCCTAATATAATCCTGAACCTCATTTTGATATTGGGTGTTCATCCTATTTATTTGAGACTGTAAAGAGGTAATTTGACCTTTGAGATCCCTAGTTTGTTGATCATACAGCATTTTACTATTTATCAACTCTTTTTTTTTTTTTTTTTCACTACGGTGGGAAACTCACCTTATGAGTCATCTCAACTCCGCCAACCCAGCCATTAAAACGGCTGGGCTTGGGACTGGCGGAGAAGGTATATGGAGACTCTCTCCTAAAGTCATTCGGGGCATACCCACTAAAACCCACCGCGGTGTCCCTACGGGTCCCGTATGTTGGCGGGGTCACGCGATTCGCGATTAGCATACTTTCTCGCGACCCCGCCCGGGATTGGCCCGCTGTTTGTGTTGGCGGGCCCCGTCTCGTCATGATCTCACAATCATCCATTAAACTTCTTGCATCCATCAAACTTCTCGCATCCATCACCTCACAAAGCTGCTTTAGGGTGGTCGGAGGTCGTCTCTTGTTCGACGTCCCCGACGCCCGGACCTACGGTTGGGGAGAGGGCGATGTATTTCCCTCTCCCGCTCCGCCGCCTCCTTGCTCAGCATGACTGCTTCGCAGAAAGAGGCGACGGCGTTCCAAGACCTCTCACTCCGGACCATAGACAGAACTACGGTCGGGAGCGAGAGGACAACCGTATTCAGAGCCGCGACCAGATCACGGCGCTGCGATGCCCAGGCTGGGCACTCCGCCAATGTATGCAACGCCGTGTCTTCGACAGGGTCGCGGCTGCTGCCACAATGGTGGCATCCGGGCGTTTCCTCCCGGCCTATCCTCCACAAATACCGGCCAAAACAACCATGGCCGGTAAGGATTTGAGTTAACCGGAAGGTGAGGACGCCGTGACGTCTCTCCAACCACTTTTCAACCACGGGACTTACCGCCACTATCGTGGCGTGCCCGGCGCTGGGGTGCACAAGTCGTGCCTTTCACTCCGCCACCAGGACCTGGCGGAGCTCCGACCGACGCGCCTCGATGTCACGGTGCGCCGGTCTCTCGCCCTGCTCCAGGGCTTGCTGGCGCCATGTATAGAGTGACGCCAGCAGCTCAGCTTCCAGATCCCAGGGCGGTGATCCGGCTAGGAGGCTCGCTGTCTCGAAACCGTGCGGTAGCCTCGTATCAACCTGACGGCCATGGCGCGCTGCGGTGCGCGAAGCGCCTTGATGTTGTGGGCCGTCAGGTCGTGCGCCCATATCGGGGCCCCATAAAGGGCCATGGACCGCACGACTCCCCCGTAGAGCCTCCGGCAGGAGGCGGTTGGCCCCCCCAGATTGGGCAGCAGTCGCGACAATCCTGCTGCTGCCCCGAGAAGTTTGGGGGCCAAGCGTCTGAAGTGTTCACGGCAATCCCATCGGCTATCGAGTACGAGCCCCAGGTATTTTAGGCTCGTCCCGATGCCGATGCGGACCCCTCCTACCATAATGTTGGCCCCTGCGGGTGGCCGTTTCCGAAGCCCGTGGAAACAAATGGCCTCGGATTTAGAGAGGTCCACCTCTAGGCCCAAACGCCGGATCCTTCCAACGACTTGTGCGACCCCAGCGGTCGCCCTTATAGCCGCCGCCCGGTACGTCTTATCACTCGCAGTGACGAGGGTGTCGTCGGCGTAACAAGTGACACCCACGCCAGGGAGGAGAGTACCGCGCAGCACCCAGTCGTAGCCTATGTTCCACAGAAGGGGGCCGAGGACCGACCCCTGTGGAACACCGCACGACATAACTCGCCGACTAATACCGAGATGACTCGGGTAGATGATATTTCTTTCACTTAAATAATCCCCGACTATACGGCGGAGGTATGGAGGCACTCGATGGTAATTGAGTGCCTCTCAAATACAACTCCAGGGCAGGGTGTTGAAAGCGTTGGCGATGTCAAGAGACACCGCCAGAACCACCCCGCCCCGGGAAACCTCTTCCTCCGCCAGACTCCTCACTGATTTTATTGCGTCGATTGTTGAGCGCCCTCGGCGGAAACCAAACTGCACGTCCGCCAAATCCGGGCCCACCGTGGTAAAGTGGTGGACGAGGCGCTCCGCGATGATATGTTCAGAGATCTTCGCGACCTCGTCCAACAACACTATGGGGCGATAGGCGGACGGGCTGTCCGCCGGGCGCCCTGCCTTTCTGATGAGGACCAGTTTCCCCGTCTTCCAGGCTCGCAACATATTCCCACCACCACCTCATGGTCCTACCTGCCTTGCGGCATACGGACCGAATCACGGGAGAAGCGCACGGTACTTGCGTCTGCTCTTTCCCGCGCGCTCTTTCTTGACTCCCTACAAATCTTTAATGTCCCGAGCCATACTCTCCCCAAAGGGGCTGGCTTCGTAAGTATCTACTATCCCCTTAATAGGGCAAAACAACACAGAACGGTACTTCGCGTTCAGCGTCACTCAATCCTCTAGCTGTCCAATGTTCTTCTGATGGAGTGCCAAGTGTGCGCAAATGTGCGCAACGCGCCAAAGTTTTCCATGCTGCGAACCAGTTCCACGTGATACACTGGACCCGCCTCTGCGTAGCGTATCGAATCTAGCATCAGCGATCTTCCTTCTGCGTACAAGCTACATTCCCAGAGCGCGTGATCACGGCTTTCCTCAGCTTCACCGCACGGGCAGACCGGAGTGTCGCAAAGCCCAAGCTTGTTTAGGCGCTTCCTGAAGGATCCGTGTCCGGTGAGTATTTGGGAGACCTCGTAATCCGGTTCGATCCATCCTGACTTCAGCCTTACAGACACATCTGGGAAGAAGCTGTATAATTCGCGTCCGTCTTCACTAGCCTGCCATCGTTCCTGCCAAAGAGCAGCGAGTTCCCGCCTAACTGTGAACTTGAGAGTGCGCAGTTCTTTCGCGGCCAATTGGTAACCCTCCTCCGCAATTCGTCCCGCACGACAAACTTCCAGATCGGCTGGTAACACGCCCGCAAGCACAGGTAACGCTGCGGTGCTGCACGATCTGTACGCCTTCGTTAATAAAATAAGTGCAGGCCTCTGGGTGCGCAAAAGCGTTCGTTTGACCACGAAGTTGGACCATCGTCGATACCATACGGCCGCAGCGTACGTCAAGACGGCCACGTAGGTTCCTGAATACAGAACTCTAAGGGCAGGGTACTTCATTCCCCATCTGGTCGCCGAAATCCGCGACATTTTGCCGAAGCAGTTAGAGGACTTTTCCCCGATGATACTAGCATGCGGCGCGTAGGATCTTGCATCGTCCAGAGTAACACCGAGCACCGTAGCCTGCGTGACACTCGCAACCGAGGCGCCGTCCATGCGAATGGTAGGCGCTCGCTTAAACTTACCTTTAACAGTCAACGTTGAAGACTTACCAGGGGAGAACCCAAGACGATTCCGGGTTCCCCAATCGGCAATTGCACTCAACATGATCGCGGCATTACGTTCAATCGCGGCGCGGGAAGACGCCTCAATTGCGATGGTCACATCGTCGGCATATGCGATCAAATGCACTCCTTCGGGTCGAGGCAGCAGCAGGAGGTCGTTAAGGAGGAGATTCCAAAGAGTCGGGCCAAGAACCGATCCTTGCGGACATCCCATGGTGCTCTGTTTCCATGAACTCAAACTACCGGTATTAAAACACACACGGCGGTTGGTAAAGTAGCTGACCAATATTCTATACAAGTTCGGCGGTGCTCCGCCCTGCTTAACTTTAAGTAGAATCATTGGCCACCAGGCGTTATCAAATGCACCAGAGATGTCAAGAAAGATCAGTTGAACATACGCGGCTCTCAAGTTATCGACTATATCGTTCAAGTGCCTAAGTGCTGTGACAGTTTATCTGTTCCGAGTAAAACCATGCTGAGTTCCTGCGATGTTGCGAGACAAACAAGGTGCACAAGCAACAATGACGCGCTCAAGAATCTTACCCAGAATGGGCAGCAAAGTAATAGGCCTATACGCTTTCGGGTCGCTTAGTGGTTTCCCGTTGCCCTTCGGCAGGACGATGAGACGGCCAGCTTTCCAAAGATCAGGGAAAGTTCCCTCGGCGATGCATTTCGCGTACATGAGGATAATCTCGTCTGCCGTAGACTTCCAGGCCCACTTGATGATTACCGACGTCAGACCGTCCATCCCGGGCGCAGTGTTCGGGAGGTTTCTCACAATGCGCTCTACCGTCTTCTTGTCGGGAGCGCACATGTCTTCTCCTGAGGGCGCGAATGCGGCTGCAACTCGCACCTCGCGGTGGTACGGCGTGTCTTTAGTCGGATCGTCGTCGGGATACAGCGTCTGAAGCAGCGTGTCCATGGTGGCCCCCGTCGATTGCGTGTAGCCCTCCGAGAGCTTCGCTCCATACAAGATGTTCTGCGGCGGGCGCGAGCGCCCGCTGGCTTCCCGGTATGCAAGTCCCCACGGGTCGTCGTTACCAGACTCGGCTATTCGTCGATAAAAGTCCAACTCTGCAGATTTCATAGCGAGCTTGTACTCACCCCGAAGGGCACGAAGCTCATCATGCAGAGCGTCCTGATCCGGCGATTCGGTGCGTCTTGACTTCTGCCAATCCCTTCGAGCCTTGTTGATACGGCGACGAAAATCGTCCAGTGCAGGGGACCACCATTCGTACTTGCCATTGTCCTTTCTGCCACATTGTCCTAGGGACTCTCGGGCTGTGCGGAGTAGCATCTCTGTATATCGTTCGCTGTATTCAGTGGCGGAAAGTCTCGGGTGAAGTCTGTCCATCCTCGCATGCAGCGCTGAGCAGAAGGCGGGCCAGTTAACTCCTCGTACTCGGAACGGCGCTGAGCCGATGTCAACCTTGTCCTTGGCGGAGCTTTCGCTTCTTCCGTTTACGACGAACGTTATCAGCTGATGATCGCTGAGGCTGGCACCCTCGTGTACTCTCCAATCACACACGTCAACTCCTCTCGTCGAGATGGTCAAGTCGATGTTCGACGCTCCGTTGGGCCCACAAAATGTCGGTGGCTGATCCGGTTCATTGTGGAGCTGCAGGTCCAATCCAAGGATAAATCCTTCCATCTGGTTCCTTCTATACTCTGTGTCCGGTCCTCTTCCCGTGTACTGTCTCCTCTCGCAGTACCACATAGGTGAGTGAGCGTTACTATCAATGCCTATGATAATAGGGCTGCTTGGTAGCCGCTGGAGTACGCTCTCTAGATGCGCTATGTGGCGACCGATGTCGTGGCAGTACTGGAAGTATGCAGAGACCACGTGTAGGCCATAGTTACCGTGTGCGATGTGTGCTACAATACAAAACTCATTGCTGAGGTCTTCGAGTACCGTAACGGCGAGGGTCCTACTGAGTACAAGGATGCCAGCCTTAGGGCTTACACCACACTGCAGAATGCCGGGTCGACTGTGGATTGTTCCTGTACAAGTACAATATCAACGCCGCGTATCCTCGCGACCACAGGCAGTTCCGTGGTGGCTGCTTCCGAGCCCTGCAGATTGAGCTGACCGAACTGTATTATCTTGGGATCCGAGTTATCCATAGTGAATCATGTTGGCTGCTTGCTGTTCGGCATGTAGCCTGGCGGGGCAGCTGGCCGCGGCAGTTGTGTGTGTGTCTGAGTCCTTCCGCTTGAAGCGTTTACACGTCGCGCAGCATTGTGTCTTCGATTGGCATTCGGCCGACTTGTGGCCGGCTTCACCGCATTTGCCACAGATCATGTCCTTGGACCGGCAGTACTTTTCGGGATGCCCGTATTGCTGGCACTTGTTGCAGCACGTGGCTCTAATGTGGTCACACACCTCGGCCTCGTCCCACCCTACGTACACCTTGTTGAGCTCTATGAGCTTGTCGCGGGCCGCCTTCGAGCATTCTAGTACTACAAGGTACTTCGGTCCAATTTGCTTCCTCACGGCAAACTTACATTCTTCCTTAAACCGCTGCAGCGGCCAGGCTGCGTCGTCCGCCAGGTTGATCCTTTGCAGCTCTTCAACTAACGCCTCTCCAGAGATGTCGGACCGTAGGTATCTAAGTGCGACGCGAGGCAGGCGAGATCGTGGCTCAGCCACTCGCAGCCCCGCTGGCACCTGACTCCTCAGCTTCGCGGCAGCTTCGGCGGTAGCAGTGCGGACCACCACTCCCGAGTTTCCCACACGCCTAACCTGAGTCACGCGTATGCCCGACTCAGAGGGCTTGACGGCCTGCTGTAGCACCTTCTTGGTGTCGTCCGACGTCATGATATCTTCCCTGGCCGGGTAGAAAATAACGGCTGGTCCGTGGTGCTGTACCGGCATCGGCGGCTTTCCATTTGGCATCTTCAACGCATTGGCATATGAAGGGGCCGCTGGTTGCGTCTTCCAGGCTCGTGGAAACTGGCCCTCCTCAAGGCACGCTGTGAGGAGTCTCCCCAGTTGGGGTCCGAGCTCCTCCATTGCCAGGACCCACTCTCGGCCAGGAATGCCGTCGGGTCCTGGGGCGGTGTTTTTAATCCTCAACACCGCCGCTCGGAGTTCTACCCGAGTCACCTCGGGAACGTCGTCTATGTCCGCGTTGGCTGCCTCGGAAGGCGGCGCCGTCATGGGCGGAGGGATATGTTCCGCCCGCGACGGGAACAGAGCGGCCACAACATCTTCGACCAGCTCTGGCCGGAGACTTTCCGTTAGAGGGGGCGCCCAGGAACGTAACTTGTTCCTGACCATCAAATATGGGCGCCCCCACGGATCTCGGTTGAGGGTCTCCAGCAATTCCTGGCGGGCGTCTTGCTTGGCCCGCCAGATGGCCTCTTTCAAGTTATTCTTGGCCGCTCTGTACTCCTCGTACAGCGCCGCCTCCCGGACAGTAAAATCGGGAGGGCGGCGACGCCTCCTGCGAAACCGGGCGTACTGGCGGCGCGCTGCGACGCAAATCTTTCGCAGGCGCGCGATGGTGTCGTTCCACCAGTATACCCGGCGTGGCCCAGATGTTCTACGGACTCTAGGCATCGCCACGTCACAAAATTGTGTCATTGCCCCCCTAAACCAATCGGCCTCCATATTGATATCGTCAGGCCTGGTAGGTGTTGAAACCCAGGCCTGAACTATGAAGGCTTCCAGGAGGGCCTCCCGATTCAGCCTTTTCAAGGCCTAACGCGGACCGCCCTCAATCGGGCCTCTTCGAACCGGGGCGTCGGAGCTGACTGTTTCGGCGGAGACGTCGAACCGAATATAGCGGTGGTCCGACAACGTCTCCACCTCCTCGACGACGCGCCAGTCTCGGATACGGCGTGCTAGTGCGGGGCTCGCAAAAGAAACGTCCACAATGGAACCGCCCCGCTGACGCACGCACGTATGTACCGACCCACGATTGAGGAGGAGCAGGCCGTTCTCAACGGCCCACTGCTCCAGCAGCTCGCCTCTAGCGTCTGTGGCCGGAGAACCCCAAGCCGTAGATTTGGCGTTGAGGTCCCCGGCGAAGAGCACGGTGCGAGGACGGCTGCGAGCGACGACGACGTTCCATTCGAGGTGATACTCCTCGAAGTCGGCGAGGGAACGGTTGGGTGAGAAGTAGCCACCCACCACAACCGTATCCTTTACGAGTGCCGTGACGCAACCCCGCCCTCGGTAGATGTTCTCGAAGGACGGGGTGCGGGCGGCGGCTAACGAGATTAACGCCACCAAGCCGCTGAGGTCCCCCATCCAATCGTCACGGGGGGGGGGACAAAGTACAGCTCGGCGACGAGGGCGACGTTGATTGACCACTGCGCCATGCTCTGGAGAAGAAGATCCTGAGCCCTGGCGCAGTGGTTTAAATTCGCCTATAGAAGGCGTAGTGGAGCCATTAGTCCTGCTCCATATTGCCCGGTGCTTTACTGGCCACGGGAGTGGCGCCCTTGTTGGCCGATTGGCCGTTCTTTGCACCCTTTTGTATTTTGGGTGCAGCGCAACTCTTTGTGCCGGCCCTGTGATCGGCCGGCTTGCCCGCCGCCGCACACAAAACGCAGTGCGGCGGGGCCTCACAACTACCGGCTGAATGGCCGGGCTGGCCGCATCTGAAGCAGCGGCCGCTGCAGTCCACCGCAGAGGTGCACTTGACACCAACGTGGCCACCGCTCAGACAGCGGAAGCACCTCTGCGGTTTCGGCTCCAGGAGCCGCACTTGCGCTGACACCCAACCAATCAAAATTCGACGGCCATCGGCCAACTTTTTGGCAATCGCCACGGGACAATTAATAATTGACGTACCCATACCGGCACGGCCCGGACGAATTGGGCCGCAACGGATCTGGTCCGGGGGACACTCCCGGGCCTTGGCAACGGCGGCAACAACTTCCTCAACCTCTATTGAGTCATCCAGGCCCCCGATTCGCACCTCGGCGCACTTTTGGGGCCTGGAGATACGTACGTCCTCTGGAAGCTGGAAGGAGGTCGCGGAGGCTCAAGGCCAAGGCGTCGGCCTGCTGGGCGCTACCGGCCCCAGGCACCTCGATGAGGCGGGCCCTGGTCTGAGTGATCTTACACCGCAGACCCGCCGTGATGCCAAGCTGGCTGGGGTCGATAGCCCCACGCTCCTTCTTTAGAAGCTCCGCGTAGGTGGTCCCCCGTTCCAACGCTGCTGGTTGCAGCGTTAGTACCACTGCAGTGGAGCTGGGGGTGCGGAGCTTCTTGGTCGCTTTTTTTGGCGCCTTCTTGGCCTCTTGGTTGGCCTTTCGTTTTGCCTTCGCCACCTTTTCTTTTGCGCCAACCGTCTCCCAGCCATCCTTCTTGGGCGCGGAGGCTGCAGGAGCAGGGCTGGGTTGGGCCTTCATCTGGCCCCTCTTCCTGCCCTTAGAGGCCTGATTTGCCACTTCTTTATTGGGCGCCGTGGTCGTGGCCTGTCGTGGTGCAGCCGCTGCAGCCGCGTAGGATGTTGACGGCTGCGGGGTTGGTTGCGGGGGCGGCTGCGGTTGATGCGGCGCTGCTTGCCGTCTCGCAGTTGGGGGCCTTATTAATAATTTGCCCTCCAGGGCGGAGAGGCTCTGCCTCGTCTGGGCCATCTCTTGTCGGAGGGCAGTTAAGTCCTCCGTGGCCTTGTCCGGCGCATTAACCTCCGTGCGCCTCTGAAAAGCGACACGGAGCTCCTCCTGTTCGCGCCTGAGTACCGCGATTTCGGTGGCGAGGCGGGCGTTCTCGGCCTGGAGCTTCTTTGTCTCCTCAGACGCTGTGCGGCTGAGGAGAACATCCGCAATTTCGGCAGCTCCAACTCTTGCTCCTTCAGCGAACCCGCAGGACTGGGCGTGCGGGTTGATTCGTCAACCGACTTCGGTGTGGTGGTTTTTTTAGGCTTAGTATTCATATTAAGACCCACGAGTGCGGGAGAAATAAAAAGTCCACCCGGGCAGAGATCCCGCTATTACCGGGTAAGCCTAATACCTCAAGGGCGGCGGCTGGTGCCCTGAGGGGCCGCACTAGGAACTGACCTCCCTGTCAGCCATGCATCCTCTCGCCGTGCAGCAGCAACTTAGGATTAGGGGATTTTTATAGTGCTTACCTTGCACGTGGTCCGGGCGGTTAAGCCAAGACCCTCGGTCCCGTGGACAGTTGCGAGACGTGACCACAGACACTGCAAACTACGGGATTACGAGATTGGGGTGACGGTGGCAACGGGGCAGGGGGAAGAAGAACGAAAGAAGAGAAAAGAGAGAAAAACAAAAAATGTTAAATAAAACAAAAACAAAAGGTAAACTAAAAGGTATGAAAGTAAAATAAAAACAGAAAAAGTAAAACGTAAAATAAACAAAACAAAAACAAAACGAAACAAAATCAAAAATTTAAAAATAAAAAGGCGTCCGAAGACGGAAGAAGAAAGACAACCCCGCTGTCTGCTTGGCGGTAGGGTGAGTACACACCAAGCCCGTCAATGTCCCGTCCCGTGTCCTCTCTGATGACCAGAGGAGTACCGGGAGGGACGTGGAAGGCAGTGCCCAACAGGGACACTGCAGAGGAGCGGCGCCGCAAAAGGCGACACCGCCCGCCGACAGTCCCCACGGGTGGAGTCCCGCGGAGACAAGCAGCGCAAGCGCCACTCTTTGGTAACTTTTTAGTGAGGTTTCTTCCCTCTTAGTCCGAAGACCCGCGGGCTGGAGGCCAAAAAGCCCCCTGCTAACGCGTTGACCGGACGGTGGCTGGAGTTCGACCATGCCCGCAACCCACAAAAGGCGCAGGAAGCGAGCCCGCCCGCCCAAGTGTCCCCGCAAGACCCCAAAAGGAGCCATACGGAAACGGGTGGAAGCGGGGCCCCAAAGGACCCCCAATTCCGGGTGATTTTTTAGTGAGCTTGTCTTGCTCGCAGCCCGAAAACTCGCGGGCAGGAGGCCAAAAAGCCCCCTGCTAACGCGTTGACCGGACGGTGGCCGGAGTTCGACCATGCCCGCAACCCACAAAAGACGCAGGAAGCGAGCCCGCCCGCCCAAGTGTCCCCGCCAGACCCCAAAAGGAGCCGTACGGGAACGGGGTGGAAGCGGGGTCCCGAAGGACCCCCAATTCCGGGTGATTTTTTAGTGAGCTTGTCTTGCTCGCAGCCCGAAGAACCGCGGGCAGGAGGCCAAAAAGCCCCCTGCTAACGCGTTTTGACCGAACGGTGGTCGGAGTTCGACCATGCCCGCAACCCACAAAAGGCGCAGGAAGCGAGCCCGCCCGCCCAAGTATCCCCGCAAGACCCCAAAAGGAGCCGTACGGGAACGGGTGGAAGCGGGGCCCCGAAGGACCCCCAATTCCGGGTAATTTTTTAGAGAGTTTGTCTTGCTCGCAGCCCGAAGACCCGCGGTCCCGAAAGACTCGGGATTACGCGTTGGTAACCGGACGGTAGTCGGAGTTCGACCCACTGTCCGCCCACTGTCAGAATTAGCCGCGAGCAGCATCTTGCTACTCACGTTGCCCGGGGTGCACCACGCGGTGGTTTCTGATACGCACCCCACTATTTATCAACTCTTTTTTTTTTTTTTTTTTTTGGTATCGGGTTGGAAAATCCTCATGGAGTCCCTCCGCCCCGGGGGAAGGACGAAGGGGACTGTCAGACTCTTACTGACTAAAAACCAACCCGTATTCCTCATGTACCCGTGTGTCGGAGGGTGGGGATTCGCATAAGCATTCGTCGCTACCCCCCGACGGGTATTGGCCCGCCAGATGGTCAGGCGGGCCCCGAACAAAACCCCCTTGGCGGCGGATGAAGGTGTTGGGCTCCGCCGCCAAAACACTCAGCGGCCGCAGAGGATAGGGAGGACGGCAACGCAACACCGCATCTCCTCTTCCTCTGCGGTCCCACCGCGACGCAACGATGGTGCGCCTCCATTTGGTCGCGGGAGATAGGGCGCGCAGCAACGCAACACCGACACGCCTCTCCTCCCGCGACCGCACCCGACTGTGAGGGACAGAAGAACTGTCCCTCGCACCCGCCCCTTTGGACGCATCCAGCGCAGGCCTCCGTCAAGCCCACGCGGAGCGTCCCCTCCTGGATCCCTCTTAGCTTCACCGCGGGTCACCAATCCACGGTTACTAAGCCCCCCCACCACGACAAGGTGGAGATCCCACGGGGGGGACTATTTATCAACTCTGTGTTGTGCTTTTCTAAGTCTTATAACAATTCTGAACGCTCAGAAACTAAAACTTTATATTGCTGGGATGTTACTTTATTTTTCTTGTATTGTTTTAGGCTAAAGATTAGTTTCCTAATGTGTTTGTTTAGTTTATTATATTTTCTATGTCGTTTCAGGCCACTTGTGTTTAATTTAAATGGTTTAGTAGATCTGTGACCTAAGCTAGTACCTACAACCTCTGTATAAAGGTTCTGAGTTTTACTACTGTTTAATTCCTCAACAGTCTGTTCTAGGGATTTAATATTTATTATAGATTGTTCTAAACAGCATTCAAGTTCCCTAATGCGACTGATAGACCATGAATGGCCATCATTGCTAGCGGTCAATAAATGTATTTCCTCCTGTAGCCTATCTCGCTGGGCCAAATGAAATGAAATGAAATGAAATGAGTCTTTATTTCGTATAAACTTTGTTTAAAGTGCTTACGAAACGTCAATTTTAAATTTATCAGTTTGTACAAGTATGTATTTTTATGTTGAATTAGAGCAGCTCGATCCCAAGCACTTTTGTCGTCTATATAATCGGAAATTTTATAATATGCTTTTAAACACAATTTAGTTTTAACAATAATCTTAAATTTATTTAATGATAAATTTCTTATATTAAGAGGGAGTTTGTTATAAAAGCGTATACACTGCCCCATAAAACAGTTACTTATTTTGTGGAGGCGGGTGCTATGAACTACAAGATTATACTTATGTCTAGTATTTACAGTGTGAAGATCACTTTTTTTACTAAATTTGTCAATATTCTTGTGGACATATAACAGATTATCGTATATATATTGCGATACAACAGTTAGAATGCCTATCTCACTGAACTTTTCTCTTAGAGAAACACGAGGACCGAGGTTGTAAATTCCCCTTATTGCTCTTTTCTGCAGAACGAATATTGTGTTAAGGTCTGCAGCATTCCCCCAGAGAAGAATCCCATAAGACATAATACTATGAAAGTAACTGAAATAAACCATTCTAGCTGTATCTATATCTGTAAGGCGTCTAATTGTCTTAACTGCATAAGCTGCAGAACTAAGTTTGCCCGAAAGTCTTTCTATATGCGGACCCCATTGAAGCTTGGTATCAAGCATAATACCTAGAAACATAGTTGTCCCGACGGGCTCAATTCTGGATTCCTTAAGTTGTACATTGGTTTCCACCTGTTTAACATTGAGAATTTTAATAGTTTGGTTTTCTTATCATTATGTAATAAATTATTTACATTAAACCAATTAACAACTTTAGAGAGTGCATTGTTTACTTCGTCAACATTTCTCTGCTGTCGTCTAATATTAAAAATTAAGGAGGTATCATCCGCGAACAACACAATCTCATGATTCTTCTTTACGTAATAGGGTAGATCATTAATATAAATCAAAAAAAGAAAGGGTCCGAGGATTGAACCCTGCGGGACTCCCATTTTTAAGGCAGAACCTGGAGATGTCTTGTCATTGATCTGGACCTTCTGGATTCGGTTGCCCAAGTAAGAAACCAGGAGATTGAGAGCTTTGTTCCTAACGCCGTAATGATACAATTTCCTGACCAGAGTGTCATGATGTACACAATCAAATGCTTTTGACAAGTCGCAAAAAATACCTAATGCATCTTGCGACTTCTCCCAAGCAGCAAATATACTTTTGAGTAACTCAACTCCTGCGTCAGTAGTCGAACGACCCCTCGTAAATCCGAACTGTTTCTCGTGGAGTAGATTATGACTATTAAAATAACTAAGTAACTGACGAAGAATTAATTTTTCAAAAATTTTACTAAGTGTCAGTAGTACAGAAATAGGTCGAAAATTAGAAGGGTTGGTTGTGTCACCAGATTTAAATAAAGGTATAACTTTACTATATTTCATTAAGTCAGGAAATATTCCAGAAGCAACGCAACCATTGAATACCTTTGCAAGATGTGGAGCAATTATGGTAATAATAAATGAAGTAGTCTTCACTGACAATCCCCACAAATCCATTGTCTTTTTCATATTTATAGTTTTAAATTGTTTAAGAATATCGTCAGTAGTAACAACAGTAAATTCAAAGGCTGCATCACATTCTGGCACGCAGTCCCTAAGAAGCATTTCAGCAGACATGGAAGATGAGTTGAGCGACTCTGTTGTCACTATAGGTATATTAGCAAAGAAATTCTCAAATTCTGTCGCAACTTCCAGATCCTCTGCAATACTCACATTATTGATTTTTAAAAGGAAGTCGCGGCTGCGTGCTTTGGCTCTGCCAGTTTCATTGTTGATCACATTCCAGGTAGCCTTTATAGTGTTTTCTGATAATTTTATTTTATTTCTCAAATAAATAGATTTTGCTGTATTACAAGCTTGTCTAAATGTTTTAGAATATTTTCTTACGTAATTAATAAAGGTCTGACTATTATTATAAGACTTTTCATTATACAGTTCATATAACCTAATCCGGCTTTTATGAATACCTTCAGTTGCTTAGTCACTAAACATCAGACGGTCAGTTACATTTAATTTTTTGGATGTAAATACAGTCTGAAATTCGTCATTAATTAAGTTGAATAAAGAGTTATATAACTGATCCGGATGGTCATGATGAGGCAACCAATGCATTTTTCGAGATAAATTGTTTTTAAAAGTTTTAAGACGATTCTGGTTTATTGGTATATATTTAACAATTTTTCTCTGGTCTTTCGGACATTCTCTTGGACAACAGATTAACTGCCCACTGTGATCTGACTGAAGCATATTAATCAAAGATTTGTGTAATGGTTTTATATTAGTAAATATATTATCAATACAAGTACCACTTGTGGCAGTCACTCTAGTTGGTTCATAGAAATTATGACATAAATTGTATGACTTAAATAAATTAAAAAAATTGGTAGTTGAAGAGCATTTTTCTAATATGTTAATGTTAAAGTCTCCACAAATAGCAACCGTTTTACGACAGTTACAAACTTTGCTTAGAGCATCCTCCATAATAACTAAAAAACTTTCAAATGGTGCACATGGAGGTTTGTATACGCTCATAACAATGAACTGCTCAAATTCAACACATGTAATCTCTACTACTCGCTCAACAGAGAGGCTCACAATGTCAGTCCTTTCTTTAAATTTTAGAAATTTACTTACTATGATTAACGAGCCACCATGGATAAAATTTTCTCTACTAAACGAGCTTGCAACCTGGTGGTTATTAAAATTTAATATGAACTGGTGGCTTCTGAGCCAATGTTCTGTAATGCATAAAATATCAATATTGTTACAGTTCATAAACAATTCCAATTCTAACTCCTTACCCATCAGCCCTTGTATATTTTGATGCACCAGGTTGATACAATTTTTAGAATTATTTTTTGCAAGTGTGTTTGATGGAACTATATATGTGTCACTTAAACTGGGTACAGAATTTGATGTCTTATTAAATATATTGCCAGAGATTGACTCTATTGTCTCAGAATTCAATTTAAAGAATTTGGACGGATTCCAAGCTTATATTGCATGTCAAATTGGACTGCTCAATAAAAGCAGTGTGGTTAGCCAAAACCTTGGCTGAGTTATTAATACAATAAGCTAGCGATGATGCTATTTGTCTTTTATAAAATTGTGATATATAATAATTATCATATGTCAAATAAAAATTTCTAATTAACACATTAGAGTCAATAATGTCAATAAAATTATTATAAAATGTCATAGTATGCAATTTTGAATTAATCTTAAATCTATAATCATTTTCAGCTTGTGGCAACAGCTTACTGTAAGGAAAAGCAAGAAACAGAATTTTTCTAACTTTTAAATTGAGTAATTGGTCAAAATATCTCTGTATTACATTTATATTTGCATTTTCTCTTCTCCCAATAAATATAATGATTGTTGTTTCAGGACAGTATGATTTAGACAAAATAGATTGCATTATTTGAGAATAACTTGCTCCAGGCATACATAAGTTAGTAATAGCTAAACCTGTCCTTTGCCGCAACAATTGGCTCATGTTTTTCCCTATCTCATCACTAAACATTAAAAGTTTGTCAGTGTTTGTAATGCGAGGAGAGAAGGAAGTGCGAAAATTAGAATTAGAATTAATGTGTCAGCTGTCCAGCTGGCCAGTGTGTCCATATGCTCAATATGGAGTTCTGCGAGCTGAGCCTTCAGGTTGGAAACCCTATCGTTGACAATCCTGATGTCCTCTTCACAGTCTGCACGCTCCTTCAGTAGGTGTATATTCTCCTCCTGGCACTTCTTTGATTCTATCAAGGTTATTCTCAGCTTGTTCTCTAGATCGATTCCGGGTCATCATAGTGCTCATTGTGGAATGGCTCATAGCCAAGGATACGCCAAACACCTATGGACAGAAATATAAACAAGATGTCAGAAAAGAGATAAGTCAGTAATGAGTAGGAGTTTATAGATAAATAAATAAATATATTTATTTAAATAAATATTTATAGCTAGAAGGACAGTAGACAAATAACAGAAAAGGAAAAATATTATTGAAAGTAAAGGTGTTATTCAATTTTTAATTAATTAGGCAAAATATGTAGGTAGTAAATGAAAAATATAATCTTGGCAAATTTACTAATTTGTATCAATTTTTATATTATATTACTTATAAAGATATTATATATAGGGGCCTTGTCTTCGATTTTGCTTCCACGTCTTGTCAAGCAAAAGGAGACAGAAACTGTACCAGTGTGTGATGGACGAAGCTCACGTTGGTGTGAGCCGAGTAAATGTGTGATGAGGAGTGTAAGTTAATAAGTAAGATACTCCCCGGGTTTAAAGATGATTTCAAATCCGTCCGTTGACATCTGGTAGTCGATCTGTCCGCCAAAAAACTGTTCTTATCGAGGTTTCAAACACCAAACTCAATGTCTTTCACAATTTTATGCACAGTATGATAACATAAATGATATTTAAGCATTTAATATTCATTTAAAATAAAATAAAACTTTTAAAATTACAGAGCTACGTAATTTTACGTCTGACGTTTACAGTGTTGCCAGCGTGTCAGTGTAGTTATAGGTAGACCTAAAAAAGGTGCTGCGCGCCTTAAAATATAGATTTCAAGAAACGGGAACGGATAAAAGTAGTCTTCTCTGTAAAAATGCTCTTCGGGACACAGTTTTACGTTCTTGTGAGACTATTAAAGATCCTGAAAAACGTTTGTTGGCCAGGAAAGCATATATATGAAATCACGTTAATGTCAAAAAACTCTTAAACAGTATAATTCTAAACTCGGTAAGATCCAAGAGCGTCTAGCGAATGAGCCTTTTGAGCAGAGAGCTAATAGACTTGGTCTCATTAATAATCGACAAATCATGGCATTACCGCATACTTTACTTCTTTGAAGTCACCATTATCATCATTGTGCAATTCAAATAGATTTTTGTAATTACTGAGTTCGTATCGCCACCTTCTGACTCCTTCATCGGACGAGAACGAGCCCAAACTCTACAAAATTTTGTCAATTAATTACTGAGTTCCTATATTATTCCTATGGCCACCTTTCGATTCCATCATCAGCGCAGGTCTATGTCATAACTTTATACTGTCATCCAATTTAAATACGTATACAAAACCCAACTCCCGATGTCTGACATATTTTTTTTATAGACTCACGCCTGTATCCCCAAAGGGGTAGGCAGAGGTGTAATATTACACCCACATTTCCCAAAGAAAGAAATCGCCAGAAGGCTGATCGATGCTTCCCGTGACCAGAGGGCTGGTTTATATCTCGCTGAGAGAATAAGCATTGCCATTCAACGTGGCAATGCTGCCAGCCTTCTGGGCACGCTACCGCTCGACAGCGTTGCAGAGGAATTAATTTTTTTATTATATTTTATTTACTTTTCTTTTCATACTTTTGCTTTTTTATAGTTTAGGATAGTTTAGTTATATAATTAGTTTTATTTTATTGTACAATATAATGTAAATCCTACTTATAGACCAATTATACTTTAGTTTATTTAAAGTCTACCTAAGATAAAAAAAAATATTTGCCAAATATTCATAAACATTTTCCAAATTTCATAAAAACCAAAATCGACTGTTTTGATTGGGATTTGAACCCATGCCTTCAGAACGTAAAGCGGATGTATTATCAGCACGGCCATCGCCTTGTTATCAATTAGTGGCGTATTTAGCGAACACTTGACAGAGTGCTTACGTCATCTAACTGTCATTTCCAAATAATGAAATAGTCTTCAAACCTTTTTGCTAATTATTATGTTTGAGTACCGGCCAGTTTGTAGTGTCGACGCCAATAAAGTGTACTGTCCGTTCACAGTTATTTTACCTCTGACAGATGTCGGTGTTTATTTTCTTTATGTTGGAATTGTACTCTGTGATGACAGGAATGTAAAATAGGGATACCCGTGCATAACATTTTACCCAATATTAGTGGAAATGCTTCAAAAATTCAAATGCTTGAAGCTCATGGCCGCAAAGTGGTTAGATTACCGCCATACCACTGCGAGCTAAACGCAATTGAACTTATGTGGAGTCTCATTAAAAGGCGAGTCACAAGCAAAAATTTAGGATAAGAGGCAACCAACATTGTGAATTTAGCTGAAGAAGCTTTTCAATCTATCACTGCAGAAGACTGACAAAAACAATGCAAACATGAGCGCCACATTGAAGACAAGCTTCGTGAAACAGATGGGTCTACGGATGCTGAAATGGACAGGTTCATAATATAATTAAATTCTGAGTCCGATACAGAATATGACAGCAGTTACGAATCATCATAACATTCGCAGTCCACATGGGTCATTCTTATAGACGCCTGTTTCCATGCAGGGGTAGGCAGAGGTGTAATATTACACCCACATCATTCTTATTCAAAATAAATATGAAAATTAAATTTGCAGTTTTTGTATTTGATAATTAGAACCTCACGTTGGCGTAATTATGATGTGTTTACCTTTATTTATTAAATAGAAAACATTTTTATTATAACTACTTATCTTCATAGAAAATTAGTTATTCCGTAAGAAAATAAATGTACATGCATATTATAGCCATGCCAATATCAAGAGGTTTTGTTACAAACATTACTTCCAAATATTTAATACGATCGCTTAGGCAATAAAAAAATAAGTACATTTTTAGTAATAATGTATATTTAAAATGGGAGTATTATATACCAAATATAGCAACACAACGCCCAGGTTGGCCAATCTAACAGCTAGAGGTAAAATAACTGTGAACGGACTATAGACGTCAGTAGTCCTTAGTAACCGTAGTGATGACAATTTGACATGACACCAGCCGTCACAATTATTATTCATAGGAATTTTAGCCTTAAGGATAGGTGAAAATAAGTAAAAAAATGCTCATAAAATAAAAACTACTGGGCTTACATGAATAAAATTTGTATGGGACCAATTCGAAACTATTGCGCATCAAACAAAAAAAGAATTACGTAAATCGGTTCAGAAACCTCGGCGAAATCGGTGTAATGCGATCGAAAAAAAAATATACCGGCCGAATTGAGAACCTCCTCCTTCTTTTTTGTTAGAAGTCGGTTAAAAAAGACAACTCCCGCACTAGGAATAAATCCTGTGTCGCGGGGGACTTTACAAACATACAATCAACGGAAACAATGAACACCCAGACTCGAAACAACAATTTATAGATCACACAAAGTGTTGTCTCGCGTGGGGATCGAACCCTCAACACTCAGCGCAGTGTCAAGCGGCAGCTTAAACCACTACGCCAACCGTGCAGTCAAATAATGTCCAGTCTTCGTGTCTCATCATCTTAAAAAGACAGGACTAGAGATATAGATAAATCAATATTATTGAGTTATTAGTTCCTACTATAATTAGACACAGAAATCATGTGACTAGAAAAGTGATGAATATGTGTGTTGAGGAACATCAAGCGAGACGACCAAAGCAAAGATTGATGAATTATGTGAAGGGTGATATAAATATGAAGAATGTAAATGTTCATATGATGTCTGATAATGGAGAATGATAACTTAATAAGTGTGTAGTGCAAATGACCAATTTTATAAAAAACTAGTCGACGCCAGCAGCTACGCCAGCATTTTTTTTTAATTTACCCGTTTTGGCCGATCCCGTGGGAATTTCGGGAAGTCCCTTCTTAGTACACCCCTACGGTCCCAAAGGAACATACATGCCAAAGGAGAATGACCAAATTTGTATGGAAGATGGGCTAAGTTTGCTTCTCGATGATTTGACCAGTAAAATATTGTAAATATACTCCTAATTAAATTAAGAAAAAATTAATACGATATTCGGCGGCAGTTCTTAGCTATCGGACATGAAAGACTTCAAATATTTTGAGGTTAAGTATTGTGATAGTTACATGATTTAATCATATTATAAATAGTAGTAAATTTGTTAATTATCGCCCGTGCTTCGAAGAGTACTTACATTAAGCCGTCGGTCCCAGTTGTCATGAAGATCTTTCACCATCGCACGTCGTTACAGGGAGTCAGTACCCTCCAATAAACCGATACTTACTGGTCTAAACCATACAATATCGCTTTCCCTTTGGGTTATGGCGGTCAGACTATGGAAAAGCTAATATTCTGTGATATCTAGTTAGACTAGTAAGCGGACCCAGGGTTCCAAGGCGTTGAAGTCTTGGATGCAACCGACATAACTCTAGGACGGTGATCATATGATTTAATCATATTACCAGAATTTATTAGAAGCCTTTATGTATATTATACAAGAAAATTGTTGTAAAAAGAAGTGGAGCTACAAAACAAACGCTTGTACATTAAAATAGTTTGCGGTTTTTTCAGTCTGATATATTTCTTACTGAGAACTCTCAATACCATGTGGTACAATTAATGAGAATTTCAGTGAGTCTAGTTCGCCAAAGATAAGCTCATTCCATTGGACCTTATTACAAAGTTGGCATTAAAACAACACTGTTTTATGCTTAATAGGTAAATGAAACTCAGTTTTTATGTTATTCTTTATTTTATTTGTTATTATACCTAAATCTCCTTCAAATAAATACACCTCAAAATGAAGCAGGAGCTTGTATATCGTATACCATAATGTGGTGCAGGTATGGCCTCAGAAGTTACAACAGCTTCAATTAATGTATAGCATTCTAAACATAAAACTCCGTTCAATTCCTGAAACAAACAAAGTAGTTTGAATATTCGGTGAGGAGAGCACAAGAAAATTGTAGGAATTGAGAAGAGAAGTAAACAACACTTACACAGACTGGCGCTATCCATGATGTCAAAATATTGAGCTCCGAATCGGATAGCTTGTCATAGGAACGGACGTGTTGCTGCCGAGGTACCGCAAAGGAAGAGTTAACATAACTGCAATCCTCACCACGGCTAGTTGTTCTAAGTCCAGACGACATACCTACCTACTAATGTTACCAATAAAGACTGTCTCATACTTTAGTCAACCCACGAGTCTTGATAACACGAAATAAACTTGTTTGGTCCACAAAGGATTGTTCAAGTCAATATAAACGACAGTAAATTACTTATTTTCCAATAAAGAGATATGAGCATAGGTGAAAAAGCGATTAGACTGTTTTCATGTCAAAATAACTGACGTAAGACCAGAGAGGTATGACTAGTAATAAGGTTATATTTCTTTGCGAAAGACATTACAGATGCCAGTATAATAAATAGTTATTTGTGCAACAAGAGAGCAAAGTTGTTTTTTGTTTCGAGTGCTGATTTTGAGTCCCGAGCAAGCGAAGGATTCTATGATTGATTCACGAGCGTAGCGAGTGAATCATAGTTAGAATCCTGAGCGTGGGGAGGGACTCAACAGCACGAGATACAAAAAACTTTGCTCTCGTGTAGCACACATAACTTTTCACCACAGCAGTGAGAACACATATTACTTAGGAGACATAGAAATGAACAGGAATAGATTGAATTCTGCATAATCACTTGTTGATTTAACTCTTCTGGTGTTAAAGTACAGTCATCATCGCTAGTTTCACTCATCTTTTTAGATTATTTTATATATTAATATAATTTAACACGTTACGCTATACCTATTGTATCAGCATCAGCGAAATTTTTATACCCGCTACTTTTTTAAATCACGTTTTAATACCGCGTCCCTGATGTTTATTTTTCAAATGTATCATTGTTGTAATTCTAAATAAAAATGTATTGGTTAAATACTAATTTTATACTATTAATTAGACTTATTTTTATTAAAATCCAATAATAAATTAAACATGTAAACAATAACATATAAAAAAAAGTAATTTCTTTATTACAAATACCTATCTTTATTTTTGAGTTGCCGTAGGTGTTTTCTTTGAGGTCGAATTCCAAAATCGAATTTCGAATTCGAAGGGGTTTGTTTTTTCACTCACTTTTTATATGCATGTGAAAGAGACAGAGCACAGTAAAATTCGAATGTTTCAAATTTATGGCTGAACAATGTCTATTCGTGACACTGAAGATTGAAAAATTAAAAAGCTACTTTTACTCACGCTTGAATCAAAATCGCGTTTTGTTCACTGTTGTCTCGCAGCAAAAGCGGCATGTTTGAGCTGCAGTGGTGAGAAATATGTTCCCATATTTTCGATAAGTACAAAACATTATTTCGTGGGTAATATGTTGCAAAAAGGATAAACGTAATATTTATAGAAAATATTTCACCACAATACATTTTTCAAAATATCATAAAATTTTGGTGTTATTTTGCCTATTAGAACTTTTTTATGTCACCCTGTTTTCACTATGAATGTAATTTTTCCCTATTAAAAGGGGTTTGCAAGAAACTGTAAACATTTGCCTAAATATGCAAAATGAGTTTTGAATATGAAATGGCGATGTCACGACCGGAAAAACGCAGATACTTTTAACTTTGAACTAAAAATCCCAATTTCGCTTTAAATTGAAATTAATATATATAAAATTATAAAATAAAAGAAGATTTTCTAGATATGAATGGTTTAGAAGCAAACGTGCCACAAAATAGCCCAGTTTTGGTCATTCTCCTTTCAGCTTCCTGCGCCCAATAGTTTCGGCTGTAGCGTGTCTGTCAGTCAGTAAGTAACGCAAGTATTTTATATATTAAGATAATCAGTTCAGCGTATTTAGAACTGAAACGTTACTAATGTTTAAGTATCTGGGTCTAAATTGCCTAATAATTAATAAACATAGGTGAAATATATTATAGACATTCCGTGACGACGTCTTTTGTCACCCACACTGAAACGTTGGAGCATATCCTGGGTATTTCACAATTCTGTGATTAATTATGCTATTGAAAACCGTTCCACAAATATAAATATGTGTAAAAATCGCAAAATGTTAAAGATTTTATAAACGAAAGCATTACCTATTTCCAAAAATATATCCTCCATTCGTTATCAAATCGTAGAACAAAACACTGCATCTCAGTACTTAGATAGGTACTACAATCAACACACGACAATATATTCAAACCAACCGACTTTGAAACAAGCCCATCACTATTCTCGAGTGACGTCACAACGATAACTCCTCTGATTGGCTGGTTGTATCCCGCGCTCGGCTACGCAAACGCTGATTGGTCTAATGAATCCGATTTGATTGCGTCACACTGTGTTGCATAGTGATTGCGTGTGAGAAATGTTAGCTGGTTTTGAATAGGTTATGTTTTCAAGCTTTTCAAAGCTTTGAATGATTAAGTTAATAATATTGCTTAGTGTTATTATGCTTTTTAGTACAATCAGATCCTTTTGTGTTACCTTTATTTCTCGTGTGGAGTACGCAGAAAGAAAATAAATTGAATTATGCTTTAAACATACATATTAGCTTTAGTGAATGCAGTCATGATACTAAATGTAGGTAAGTATATGTATTAATATACAGCTTCCGTGGTCCAGTGGATTGCGTATGAGACTGCTGATCTGATGTCCCGGGTTCGATTCCCGGGTCGGGCAAAATTGTTAATGGATTTTTCAGCAGCACGGAGTGTGGTGATGTGCCCGGTAACGGCAATAGGCTCGCCCTCTATTACGTAGGACCTAAAAATTCATGGTGAAATGTGGGTGTCATATTACACCTTTGCTCGGGGATAAAGGCGTGAGTCTATAAAAAGAAAAAAAAAGTATATTAATTACCAGCACGGCACGCGCCACTGACTTTTCTAAGTTATGTGCGTATTAAAAAATGTTTAAGTATCGCTTGCCTCGTATGTCAGCAAGCACGTAAAGCCGTCGCGTGTCAGTCCCGGCTGAGATAAATATCTTGGTAGTCTTTATGAGAAGTCAGTACCTTAAAATCAACTGACACTAGTCTAAACCATGAAATATCACTATTAGCTTTCCTATTAGTTCGCGGAGATCAGATAGGCAGTTGCTCTGTGGAACAGCTATTCAAATCCGGTAAAACTAGTTAACGGACCTCACCTTGCAGCTAGGAGAACGCTAGAAGGATATACCAGACATATAATTTCTTTTTTTTAGATTTATAGGCGGCAAACGAGCAGATGGATTGCCTGGTGGTAAGCAATTACCGCCGCCCATGGACATAAGCAACACCTCAGGAGTCACAAGTGCGTTGCCACCACTTGGGGTTGGGAAAAGGATAAGAGGAGGAGTGGGATAAGGGAGAAGGAATAGGGGATTGGGCCTCCGGCACTCTCACTCACCGAACGAAACACAACAGCTTAGGTAGGTACTGTAACTTTACGTCGATTTTTCTGTGAGAGGGTAGTACTTCCCCGGTCGAGCCGGCCCATTCATGCTGAAATCAGCAAGGCTCTACTACCTTATATGTCATAACCCGTTCGCATCACAAAAAAGTATCTTACATAGCATCAAGCTCACAACCTTCGGCTTAGCTGTCAGTGCTACCCCAAAAAATACTCAATTCTTCTAGCCTATTGTAAAAAAACACTGAGTAGGAATCTATTCAGCCAATTGGCAACATAAACTCAAAACATAGCATATGAATATGCAAATAAATAACACGAGGTCGAACTAGCAAACACAGTTATAACTTGGATGTTATTTCATCGAGTTATTTCAATGGGTTTAATTATTTAGAGCGACAATCACGTTAATTTACACAAAGGTCCGACTGGAAATTTGTTACCTGTATGGTTAGAATATTCTAGTAATATGATAGCAATGTAATATTTAAGCATACATCTATCTCTGCGTAGTATTCCAGTTTCAATCTGGGGTCCGCTTACTAGTCTAACCGGATTTGGCTGAATATTAGCTGTTCCACAGAGCGACTGACTGTCTGACCTCCGCAACCCGAAGGGATAGCGATATTCCATGGTTTAGACTAGTGTCAGTTTATTTAGAAGGTACTGACGCCTTGTAACGACTGTCAAAGATCTTCATGACAACCGGGACCGACGGCTTAACGTGCTCTCCGAGGCACGGGACAAGCGATAATTAACAATGAAAAACGCACATAACTCCGAAAAGTCATCGGTGCGCGCCGTGGATTTGAACCCGATACCCTACTGCATGGCAGTCTGTTGGTATATCCACTCTGTTATCGTTGCCTTAAAGCATACATATAAAAACTTTAAAATGTGAGTTACATTAGATTGTATAATCTATAATTTTCGCGCCTTGACGAAGAGCGTATGTCAAAATAATAAAATACACACACTTAGGTACATTCATGCTTTTGAACGCAAACACACATATATTATGTAGATAAAAATAATGAGTACGAGAATCTCATCATCATCATTCATCATCATCATCATCAGCACTTTATACTGTCCCACTGCTGGATACGGGCATCTTCCCATTGTGAGAAGGGTAAGGCCATAGTCCACAGTCCAAAGTTCGAGAACATTATGGAGAACTCTCAGACATGCAGATTTCCTCACGATGTTTTCCTTTTACCGTTTAGCAAGCGATAATTAATCATTTAATACGCACATAATGCCGAAAAGTCATCGGTACGCGCCGTGGATTCGAACCCGGACGCTCTGCGTAGCAGTCTGTCGGTCTCTCCACTAGGCTATCGCTGCTGGACGCGAGAATCTACTTAGTGTTTTTTTTATGGTAATAGGCGGCAAACGAGCAGACGGATCGTCTGATGGTCAGCAATTGCCGCCGCCCATGGACACAAGCAATACCATAGGAGGCATAAGTACGTCGCTGCCCCTTGGGGTTGGGAAAAGAGATAGGATAAGGAGTGGGATGAGGGAGAAGGAATAGGGGATAGGGCCTCCGGCACTCTCACTCACCGAACGAAACGCAACAGTTTAGGTACTGTTACTTTACTCGTACGTCGATTTTCTGTGAGAGGGTAGTACTACCCCGGTCGAGCCGGCCCATTCATGCTGAAATCAGCAAGGCTCTGCTACCTTTAGTGTAAAAAAGGTGTGCCAAATTCCTTGCGCCTTTCCAGCTTCCAGGACTGAGTAGGTATATATTTAGACGACCGGTTGGCGCAGCGGGAGTGTAAGCGACTGCTACGCCGAAGGTCGCGGGTTCGATTCCCGCTCAAGTCAAACATTTGTGTGCATGAACATATGGGTGTTTGTCTTGGTCTGGGTGTTTCTATGTATAATATGTATGTATTTACAAAAAAAAAGTATTTATGTATGTTTATCCATTATCTAGTACCCATAGTACAAGCTTCTGCTTAGTTTGGGACTAGATGGTGTTGTGTGAATGTGGTAGAAAATTATTATTATTATTATTATATTATAGTATAATAGAGTTGAAAGTTCGCTTTCCATTCACTCTATATTTAGTAAAATATCAGTTGAACGATAATCACAGAGAAATATTTCGGTACCGATGTTTAAATAGCAGGCATTTAACCATCGCAACCAAATACCAGCGAATATATATTTTTTATAGTAATAGGCGGCAAACGAGCACACGGATCGCCTGATGGTAAGCAAAGCGCCGCCCATGGACACAGCAACACCACAGGAGTCACACGTGCGTTGCCGCCCCTTGGGGTTGGGAAAAGGGATAGCTTGAAAAGTGGGATGAGGGAGAAGGAAAAGGGGATAAGGCCTCCGGCTCTCTCACTCACCGAACGAAACGTAACAGTTTAGGTACTGTTACTTTACGTCGATTTTCTGAGAGAGGGTAGTACTCCGCCGGTCGAGCCGGCCCATTCATGCTGAAATCAACAAGGCTCTACTACCTGTCTAATATCCGTAATAACAAATTAATTAATATTGTCAAAGATTTTCGTAACACCAAATATGACGTCTTATTATGTTCTTCTATGCACAAGATACACGACTATCAACATATTTTGTAAGTTTACAAAAATCTACAAACTATAAAAATAAATTCTAGCCACTTTACGCTACACAATAAAACTGAAATCAACTTTTAGCTCAACTTTCTAATGCAAGAAAAGTGCACCTGTATTACAGGCGACGAGATGAGAATGTTATAATCCTTATAATTAAAACTCATTTAGCACTTACCTCTAGTGCAGAAATGTCTTTGTATCGTCGTAGTGGCGGGATACAGGGCGGAGTGTGGTGCAAGAATAAATACAAACGGACAATTAGGAACTTTCTTTTACAAAGGGGTTATTACACTATCAAGGAATTTTTAAATGATAAGACACCGTGGGGATAGGCTTAGGCTTGTTTAACTCACGATTATTTTATTTACATGTTAACCCTTATTTCGACAGAGAAGGTGATAGTAAACTTATTAAAATTTTATTGTATAACCAAGTTTCCATGGTTTTCCTGAACTTCCAAAAAAAGAAAAAAAAATCTACCCCCCACCCTTATGGAGAAAAGCGATGTCCGCCACACCGGACATTATCGAAACTTAGTAAAAAAAGTGTTAAAATTACTTGTCCGTCCTAGCGGACTTAATCGAATACGTGAAAGATGTTACATAGTATAAAGTAAAAGAATATAATAGTAAAAAAGCCTTTATTTTTTTATAAAAGTACAAAGAAACTGTAAGGGCCTGTATTATTTAACATGAAAGCTCAAAAAACAGTTGCGAGGATTTTTGCCCGTCACAAAACAAAGGCGTGTATCACATTTCAGGCAGTAAACCGTAGTTTTTTTATTGCAGTACATACAACGACCTTCTTCCTTCACTGACGGAAAGTGTGAAACTCCATCGTAGCGTGAACTGTCTGCCGGTCTTGTTTTACAAAGGTGCCTGATCGTGCTTTCATGCGTTTTCTTATATGTAACACTTTTGTTTGTGCTGATCAAACTGTGGTACACTTCGTAGCGGAAATCTTTCAGCCGCATGCATTTAGTGGCAGGGTTTGCATGTTTGCGATAAAGGATCCACGCATTGTCGACGCAAATATCAATAATTTGTGCAAACATCGCCATGTACCAGCGCTTACTCCTGAACGGAGTTCTATACAAGGCGATCAACATGTCGGCCAAGTCTACACTGCCCATATTCTTGTTATACTCTTTCACAATATTGGGATAATCAACATCGACTTTCCTCTTGGCATTCTTGCAATATCTTTTAATCCTACTAACTGGTTCAGCGTCAGTATAGGAACTGATTAGAGTAGCAGCTTTATTGTCCTGCCACCTCACAACACAGTGAGTACCTATTGAGAATAGGTGTAGGGTTCTTTTCACGTAAGTAGGTAGGTCAGGTAAGTACTAGACTACCTTTTAGTAAGTAGTTTTTAGCATTTTAGTTTTATGTAAAGGTTAGGTAGATAAGTAGTATCTAACAAGTTGGTAGGTACTGAGAATAGATGTAATGTTTTGACAGTACCGACAACTCAAATCTTTCACCTTTCATACCATATTTCGACAAGGTCCGCCGTGACGGACAAGCTGTAAGACACAATAAATACAGGTGTTTCGACGAGGTCCGGTGTAGCGGACAAGTAAAAAACTCGATAATCATTATGAATAACGTAAGCAAAAGCTATGAAATCATATTATTTGAACGTTAGTAGACTAAATTCACAAAACACAAATAAAAAATCTACGCAACATAAGCAAAAAATAATATTTTTTAATAAATTACCTGAAAGACTTTCTTAGTGCGCGGTTTCGCCGACATTTTTTCGCCAACTGTCAAACTCTGGGTTGTCACACGCAAAATTTATTTTTCTACTAAAATTAAACCGACCTCCCAATAGCTTAGTAGTTTTTTTGTTGCAAAAATAGAAATAGACGGGGCGGTGGATTTTTTTTAAGTACTTGTCCGGTGGTACGGACAAATTCGAAATAAGGGTTAAGTGGAGGTGCCTCGTGAACGCATGATTTTTGCAGGATTTGGATATTTTTATGATTTGTTGAATGTAGTTTAACATTATTTATCCCTGATCATATCATTGTTCACTTGACACCTTCACAAAATTCTTTCTACATTTGCATTCCTTCACGTGTTCCACTAACTTATGTTAATAATAACGATCTGGTAAATGGAGGTAATTGGCGGTCATGGTCAGTATACCAATAGATTGTTTCTTACTGCTGGTTCGTATACCGTTGTCGACATGCTCACTAAAATGTCATTTCTTGTGGTGGCGTCGTGTGTCGGGTCATCCCTGTCCCTCTAATATGGCGAGAGGGATGATGGCTGGCACATGCGTCATACTCGTGAACGGGTGCTACTTGCGATGACTGGTCGATGACGGTCTTGCGGGCTGGTATTAGATTTTAATATTTAACTGCATCATTTCCATCATAGTTCTGATCACTTTCGCGGATTGCCTGCATTATTAGGTATATATAATGTAAGTGGATGCTCCTGTTTCACCATGTCTATTCTGAGGAGACTAACCAAATGAACATCAAAAGTATTATGCTTGAGTATTATTATGTACAGTAAATATATACCAGTGATATAGAAGGTGTAACAGTTGCAGCACCTTACAAAATGTAAATTGTGTATTATGCAAAACCTGGCGATGAAAAAGAGTGACCGTGAGTTTTATTGCCCGTTCTTTCTCATGGTTCTACCTGTTGCTTTGCGTACGTGGCAGTAAATGTGAATGTAGAAGCATACAGTAATAATGTTTTAAATTTGAGTATAAGTAATTATTTTATAAATTTATTATTTTGACGTTCATAAGCGTCACATTGGGACCCAAATGAATAAAGGATTTTGAATTTGAATTTTGAATTTGAAATTTGTATTTTATTTGTGCATTTTGTTTTAAATCCTGGGTTTCTTTGAATAAATTATGTAGATTAGCTGTGTCTGAAGATAAATCTTATAAAAGTGGATTTTAATGTCACTTTATGTAATTTTAAAATAATTTTAAAAGAGGTGTGTAGTAATGTTAATATGCAAAGTCAGGGCAAGGCAGGACAGGATTTTAAAAGTGTAGTTAATAGCTGATAGTTTCAACTTCAATAATAAAGATGAATATCATATAGGCTACCCAACACTAAAAGAATTAATCAAATCGAGCCAGTATTTCCTAAGATAAGCGCGTTCAACCAAACAAATAAGCTCTTCAACTGTATAATATTAGTATAGATACACAGACATAGAAGACTAGCTGCTGCTTGCCTTTGCTTAAAAATCTGCTCATTACAAATGAAACATTCACTCCATTTAAAAATAAAAACGGTTACTTAGTGGACGCCTACGTCACAAAAAGGAACAAACTATCCATATACAACCACACACTTAATTACGTCAAAAATATGCAGCAACTAAAACGAATTCTTATTAAAAAGAGATGAGTCTTATTAAAAAGGAACACGCTGACCCAATTCAAAATAAACAAGATTGCATAATAAATAAGTACTTTTACAGTCTGAAGAACCAGATATTTGCTGGAAAACAAACATGAGATAATTACAGCACTACCTACAATATAGCTTATATAGCCGACTGCAGCTAATTGCAGCAAATTTTAATCCTTATGGAAGCACCTTGGACCAGTTGGGTACATTCCAAATAATAACTCCGAGTGCGCTTAGGGATCAGTGGGATATCTGTGCTGAAATCGCTGTTTAGCTAAGCCGTGGAATTTGCACTAGGCGGAGACACAAAGCTCAAACTCAAACTCAAATATGTTTATTTCCATAAAAATGTTTAAATTTTTTGGACACGTCAGAAAGTCATACAAATAAAAAGAATAAAAAGTAACTTTAAATGCATATTAACATAGTTGAGCATTGAAAAAAATGCCTGTTCAGAAAGTAGAGCCTCGTGAGAAGAATCAGGCAAGAAACTCCGGGCCACTCTTTTCTACGTCTTGATTCTATACAATTCAAAAACTTAGTAACTACATTGAATTTTTCATAAGTATATGAGCTGGTGTGTCTATAATGTTGTTGTCAATTAATAAGGCTTTTTTAATAATAATATAAAAGTACTTAATAGCATAATATAGACACAATAACTCACACTCACATGAAACTTAACACTAATCAAACATAAGTAGCCTGTGGGAACGAGCAAATTAATCCCAAGCATTTTTATCTTCAATATAATCTAGCACTGAATAGTACCCTTTTTGACAAAGTTTACGTTTTATAATCTTTTTGAATTTATTATAACTTAAATTTTGAATATTGCTTGGCACTTTATTGTAAAAGCGCACACATTGGCCTTGAAAAGATTTTTTTATTTTCTCTAGCCGGGTAGCCGGCACTACTAGCTTACTCTTATTTCTAGTATTCAAATTGTGGATATCACTTTTCTTTGAGTATGAGGCCTTGTTTTGGAATAAATATATTAGGTTGGAATAAATGTACTGGCTTGCAACTGTTAAAATGTTTATTTCCTTGAATTTATTCCTTAACGAAGCCCCATAATCCAAATTATAAATTGCTCGAATAGCTCTTTTCTGCAGAACAAAGATGGTCTGAATGTCGGCAGCATTTCCCCACAGGAGAATACCGTATGACATTATACTATGAAAATAGCTATGATATACAAGCCTGGCAGTGTCAATGTCAGTTAACTGGCGAATTTTCCTGACTGCGTATGCTGCAGAGCTGAGTCTATTCGACAATTTACTAATATGTGGTCCCCATTGCAGCTTAGAATCTAGTGTAATGCCTAAAAATTTGGTGTTATCCACAAGATCCAACACATCATCCTTAACCTTTACTGAGGTGTTCACTTGTTTGACGTTAGGCATCAAAAATCGAATACATTTAGTTTTTAGTCTATTTAAAAGCAGGTTGTTAACCTCAAACCAGCGAACCACCTTTGAGATAGCAATGTTTACATCGTCCATATCAATTTGCTGTCGTTTTAATTTAAATAAAAGTGAGGTATCATCAGCAAACAGTACTATCCCGTGCTTGTCATTGACGAGGTGTGGTAAGTCATTAATATAAACTAAAAATAAAAAAGGACCGAGAATTGAACCCTGTGGGACGCCCATTTTGACTACAGACCCATGCGAACGCGTCCCGTTGACATCAACTCTCTGAATCCTATTACTCAAATATGAAGTAAGAAGATGCAGAGCAGAACTACTTAAACCATAGTGATGTAATTTCCTGATCAATGTATCATGTTCTACACAATCAAAGGCCTTGGACAAATCACAGAAGACACCTAAAGCATTATGTGAATCCTCCCAGGCATCAAAGATATGTTTTACAAGCTCAACACCGGCATCGGTCGTGGAGCGCCCCTTTGTAAAACCAAATTGTTTAGAGTGTAGAAGCTCGTTGTTATTAAAATAACTTTGCAGTTGGTCTAGTATCAATTTCTCGAAAATTTTGCTAAATGTGGGCAGCACAGAAATTGGCCTATAGTTGGTGGGGTCTGATGTGCTACCTGCTTTGTACAAAGGTATTACCTTGCTATCTTTCATAAGATCAGGAAATACACCACAGTCAATACACTTATTAAATATTAAAGCTAATCTGTTAGCAGCTAAAGCAATAATGGACTTGGTAATAGTAACGGAATTTCCCCACAAGTCTGCAGTCTTCTTTAAATTTATAGTATTAAAAGCTTTTATAACATCATTTGAATTTATATACTGAAATGAGAAATTACTATAGGTTGTACTCATGTTTTCTTTTAAAAGAGATTCCGCTGCATTGGTTGATGAATCCAAAGATCTAGTAGTAATAACGGGGATATCAGTAAAAAAACTTTCAAACGCCGATGCAACTTTTGAGTCTGATGTAATAGTATCGTTATCAATGTTCAAACTAAATTTTGAACTCTTACTTTTAACTTTCCCAGTCTCGCTGTTTATTATATTCCATGTCATTTTCATTTTATCGTCACTACTCCTAATCCTTGAACTCAGGTAAAGAGACTTAGCTTTCTTGCAAAGTTTCCGAAATATCCTAGCATAGTTTCTAACATAATCCTGAAATTGTTCACTTAAATTAAAGTTTCTCTCGTCATATAGCTCATACAATCTCTTTCTACTTTTGTGAAGCCCAGTTGTTGCCCATTCACAGAAGGTTGCATTACCTCCAACTGTAATCATTCTAGGTGTGAAAACCGAATTAAAGTCTGTACAAAACGCTTTGAAAAAGCTATTATATAACAAATTAGTGTCACCTATCTAACAGTGACCAGCTAGTCATTAGTTTACTTTGAAACCTAGCAAAACGAGTTGCAGTTTTAGGTATTACAACTATATTTTGCCTAGAAACATTCTTACTGTTATCATTAAAGGAGATCTGCTGTCCAAAATGGTCTGAGTCTAACTGTCTAATAATTTGCTTGTCTCTTACTATGATATCTGTAAATATATTATCTAGGCAAGTAGATGTAGAGGAAGTAACTCTTGTGGGCTCTAAGAATAACTTAAATTCAATATTTGAACCGAATCTACTGTCGGATTTTTAGACCACCTGAAGGTTTCTAACATGGACTTGTGTGTGAGACAAGGATGGATGATTTTTTGTGTTCTAGAACAATAACGCTCTCATGTTAGTGCCAGAAGAGGTCACCCATCCAAGTGGTTACCTCTGCAAGCGTTGCTTTTGTCTTGTTTGCTCTACAAGTAACTATTTATTAGAGGCGTCCAAAATGTCCAAAAACATTTTTATGTTGCAAACTAATTACACTTATAAAATAACATTTATCTTGATTTTGGATACTGTTTTCTTTTTCTCAGGTGACCGTAAAAGTAGGCGGTTCAGCAACAATATTCTACGGAACACAAGTCAAGATCAAGTGTCCGGTTAAAGGGTACAACAGGACCAAGATACAGTGGGCTAAGGACCATCAGATCATCACCAAATCTAAGAAATACAAGATTTCTAAGAAGGGGAGTAGTTTGAAAATGCTAACTTCTGGTCAGAGATCGAGGCACAGGTATTCTAGCCGTCTATTAATCTGTACACTGCAGATCCGATGGCCATCCTATGAACAGGACAGTACTTTATGGTTTGTATAATCAAATTATAGCTTCGAGTCTAAATGTGCTATTCCTATGTGTGATTTTCGTGTTACAGGGATAAGCAAACAAATATCTGTTATTAAAAATAAATTATTACCGTCCCTCTGTGTGCATGGTATACCGGTTTGAGCACTTTTTCTAGGTTAAAAGTGAGACGTGTCAATGTTATAAACTTTACCATAAGTTATTTATATCTTTTTTAAATCAGTCATAAATTCTAGATAATTATATTTCAACCGATTTAGTACCAGGTGTTCATACCACTGAAAGTAGATGCATATAATTGAAGTATTGAGTATTGGAATATCTATAATTTTAAATTCATTTAAGTGTGATTAATTTAAGTGTGAAAGTGATTGATTACAGATCAACTTCAAGTTGAGTAGTAACATTTTAATCCAATAAGCAATTTATATTGTTGATGATTATTTGAATTAAGTGACAGCCATCCATACAAATGCCTAGGAGGTTAACTTATGAGTCATTGTAAATAGCATACAGTTCAATGGTCTCAATTTCTGTTCTTAGATTTTTATAATATTTAAAAGGCCGTCGATCAATGGCTTTATATTCTGTTTGAGAAGTCCGGCTTGTCTCCGAAATGGCTGCGTTGATAAAAGCAAATATCTAGTGCTGTAAGGAGTAACTTATTATTACTTCTTATATTATGGTGCCATGAAACATAAATAAGCAGACGATTGGCCTTAAAGATAACGTTTTAAATTTTTTATCTTTAAAATTATATTTTGAATTCCGTATAAAACTGAATTTTTCTTACAGGGAGCGCTCCGCATCACAGCTCTATCACTCCGAGACCACGGCGTCTACACATGCGTGGCCGGCAGATCCAGTGCCAACCTGACGCTACTGGTGAAGCCAAGACCTGGAGAGTTTCCTTCCAGCGAAGAGATTGAGAGGCACAAGGCGCTAGATGAACCGTCTTCGCCGCTTTCTGACAGGTAAGAGTCATGACCAGTTCTTTTTCTCTGAGTACAAATATGCACACAATTCTTGTAGGTAGTAGGGACATGCTGATTTAAGCTTGAATGGGCGGGCTTGACTTGTAAGTACTACCTTGGCACAGAATATCGATGTAAAGTAACAGTTTATATACTGTTGCGTTTTGTTCGGTGAATGAGAGTGTCGGAGGGCTCAGCCCCTTTTCTTTATTACTCATCCCGCTCCCGCTCCTAATCTCGTAATAAGTAGCGGCTTGGTTATATCTACGGTAAACCCAGCCATGTATCTGAGCCAGGGTTACCACTAAACATCAGTTGGTTTCGTGGCTCGTGTGTATTTTACCTAGAAATAAAACGAATACAGTTGGACCAATGGTGGCAACCGTAACCTGTTTACGAATGCCGTCGTTCCCAACATTCCATAAGTGAGTGTGAGTGACAGTTACCATACATTTCCTTCCTGCTCACACCGTCTGCTCCGCAATCAAAATGTTTCGACACTTTGCGTCTTACATTTATCAATTTTACCAGTAAGTGTATGTAATAAGGGTCCATGTGATAATTAAAAAAGTGGCTAGCAAAAAAACCGTTTGATAAGTAACGTCAAATCGAAAAAACAAAATCACACTTACCGCCGGATTCAGTATATCAAATGTGTATCAATAATTTCTAAATCCGTGAATGGATCGTATATTGGAAGCGGCCGTTAGAACAATGAATGTATTATCTTTCTTCAAAATCTAATCAAGTTTTGATTGTTTGATCGCTACTACTAATCAAGAGTCAAATGGCCACTTTTCGTATGTAATTCTTACACTTTAGTTTATTGTACATTGTTTGCGTAAAATTATAAAAAAAGTTCTCTCGAACTGCGAGCTATGTAAAGGGCAACTTCTCTCAAATATGTTACCGTCGGGGTTTCAATAAATATTCAGCGAAAATTATTTGCAATGCCACCAAAATTATTCGGACACTATGAAAATGGAACAGGCCGATATTTTTAGGAATATTCTTCAGAATATATTCAAGAAGATTCATGGAGATTGTCATTTTTATTGATATTAAATATGGTTTTATGTCAAAATGAATCATTTTCACACATATTTTTGTATAAATTCACGTCTGTAGTTCGAAGTTAAATAAAATATCATAACTGACTGTGACCCGCGGGCATTTAATTTGTTCGTTGTTTTCAGAAAATAATAATTTGCAAGTAGAAGCAGTATCTACTACATTTACAGCGGCTAACATGTGTTTGTAATGGTGTATGAAGGTTTCATGGTAGGTGCCCTAGATTCAAACACTCAAAAGGCATCTGCACATTGAACCTATGGCCCCGTGTACGCCTGCCAAAGGGCCGTATACTTTTCTAACACCATAATAATATATTCCATTAGGTCATGCTGCCGTATAGCTAAATTCAATAAGTTATATATGTTGATGTGTGACACCTTTTTCATTATCTAATTTATTCAACAGCAGAGCAGACGGCCGGTACAGAGCAATGATTGGCGGCACATCCGACGATCAGTCACACGAACAGCGGCCAGGGGACTCCAGGAAGGGCTATAAGAACAGGCAGAAAGGTAAGAATATTACTTACAATATAATTATTCAGATCAATTTCAAAGTACTAGGTCAAATTTTTTTAGGATAAAAACAAACAATGGAAAACCAGAATTTTATACCTTAAGTTAATTAGAGTTGTTTAGAGTGGAGCCTTTGTGTGACAAACACCATGTTTGATCACAAAAGGATACACATGTATACGCGTGAGGCTAAGAATGTAAGAAGAAGTATGATTGATTTTGTAATTGTAGATGAACGTTTGAGAAAGAATGTGTTAGATACAAGGGTGTATCGAGGGATCGGCATCCACACAGACCACTTCTTGGTGATGAGCCGGATAAGTGGACTCTTTAAAGGATGGCAACAGCGAGAACATAATGAAAATAGGGTCTTAGAAAGAATAAAAGTAGAAAATCTGCAAGAAAAAGATGTGAAAGATGAGTATAAGCGAAGATTGATAGCAAGATTTGAGAGGTTCGATGGCATAAATGATATGGAAGAATTATGGCAATCTTTTAAAGAAGAGATAGTATGTGTAGCGTCTGAAGTATGTGGTGTGATCAAGAGAAGGAAAATACGAAAGGTTAAGAATACATGGTGGGACAAAGATGTACAATCAGCAGTGTCAGAGAAAAAGAAAGCTTGGTTAGATTGGTTGGCTGCCAGAGCAAATGAAAGAATGGAAAAGGCAACGAGTGATGACATAGATGAAGCAAGAAAGGAGTTTGTCAAAAAGAATTGTGAAAGAAATTGTTAAAAGGAAAAAAGAAAGATGAGTTTGATAGCAGACTATCTGAAGATTTCCGAAGAAACATAAAGTTTTTCTGGAAATCCGTTCGTGCAGTTCGAGGAAGAACTCAATCCTCAGAATACACGTCAATCAGAGACAAGAATGGAAAGATACTGAATCGTGAATCATGCGTGCTGAAGAGATGGAAGGAGTATTTTGAAGGTCTATTTGAAAGAACGGCGATAGAGACATCGATCGACGAAATAATGGTAATTATAGCAATGATGAAAGCGATATTGGTGTGGATGAGATTGTGCAGGCGTTGGGAAGTATGAAATCAGGTAAGGCTGCAGGATATGATAGGATTACAGTGGAAGTGCTGAAGGCTGGACAGGGCATCATAGTTGGTCAGCTGCAGCGCTTATTTAACTTGTGCTGGAGCACCGGCCGAGTACCTGATGACTGGGCCACAGCGGTGGTTGTGCCTCTTTATAAGGGAAAAGGCTCGCAACAAGACTGCAAGAACTATAGAGGCATTAGCCTTCTCAGCATTGTTGGCAAATTGTATGCGAAGGTACTGATTGAAAGAATTATGGAAGTAACCGACAAGAAAATATAGGATTCCGAAAGGGTATGGGGTGCACGGATCAAGTCTTTTCCTTGCGGTGCGTAGCCGAAAAATTCTTGGCCAAAGGTCAAAAGGTCTACTGCGCATTCGTGGATTTGGAAAAGGCTTACGATAAAGTGGTGAGGAATGAAATGTGGTCGGTACTGTCGATGTATGGGGTGAACAGCAGCCTCATACAAGCTCTGAAATCCCTTTATGAAGATTCTAGAGCTTGTGTGAGGATAAATGGGTCGTACACGGATAGGTTTACCATCGAGACAGGTGGTAGACAGGGATGTGTAGCGTCGCCATGGCTGTTCAACCTCTTCATGGACAGTTGTTTGCAAGATTTGAAAAATAGTGACTGTGGATGAAGGATGAATGAGTTACTTGTCAAATGCCTCCTTTATGCTGATGATCAGGTTATACTTGCGTCTTCAGCGGAGGAGTTGCAGGAGATGGTAACAATCATGCATGGTGCGTTAGAGAGGAAAGGAATGAAAGTGAATGTAAGTAAAACGAAAGTTATGGTTTTTGAAAAGGAGGAATGCGTTACGGCTTGTAATGTTATGATCAATGGACAGCGAGTGGATCAAGTGAATGGGTTTGTATATTTAGGTAAGCTGTTTACAAGAGATGGTAAGAATGTAGAAGATATTGAAAGAAGAGTTAATGCAGGTAATAGAGTGAATGGAGCTCTGAAGGCGTTTATGAATAGCCAAAACGTGTCCAAAAAGGCACGTTTGGCTGTCCATAGAGGGGTGTTAGTACCTACTCTTATGTATTGGTAGTGATAGTTGGGTATGGCAGAAGAGTCATGAAAGTAGAATAAATGCTGTAGAAATGAGAGCACTGCGATGTATGTGTGGTGTTTCTTTGACTAACAGAGTAAAGAATTGTGTGATAAGAGAGTGTTGTGGGGTAAAAGAAGATGTAGTGACAAGCATCGAGAAAGGCATGCTACGATGGTTTGGGCACGTGGAGAGGATGGATGAGGAAAGACTGACCAAGCAGATATATAAGGCAAATGTGGAAGGGACAGGACGAAGGGGAAGACCTAGGCGGACGTTCTCTGACCAGATTGGAGACATCCTAAAAACAGGACAGGTGAGAAGCACCCTGAACAGAAGAGCATGCATGAGGAATCTGATGGGAGTGAATGAAGCAAGAGAGATATGTCAGGATCGTTGCAAATGGCGCTCCGTAGTCTCTGCCTACCCCTCCGGGAAACAGGCGTGAGTCTATGTATGTATGTATGTATGTAAGTTAATTAAATATCGCGAGTAAGACCCATTATAATAAATTTGTATGATGTATACAAACCGTGAAAGGTTAAATTGTGGTAACTCTTATAGTCTAACTCTAGCATCCACCTCTTTTCTACGTATGTTGCCGTGTCCTACAGGGTCCATATTGTATCTACTCACTGTGACATTTACGGCCATTTTCAATATTCGAACTATAGATAGATCTGCAGATCTCAGCCTCGTGTTTGACATATTTTGTATGGAGCTTATGTCAAAAACTGTCAAAAACGAATCTAAAATCTACAGATCTATCTAAATTTCGAATATTGAATTCCGGTGTAAGTAATATAATATACCCTTATGTAAAAAAAGATATTCAGTAATAAATGATCAGTCTGACATACAGCATTCCTGGAACACCTCAATTACATTGTATAGGTGGATACAGACTTGGCGAGGCATACGCTACGAACGGCGCACAACGAATGCCTCTGTTTGAGGCGTGCGTGTTGAAAAACTATACCAACATATGCTCGGGTCGAGCCATCGCATACGAAGCAAACGCCTCGTTTGTCTGTCTTCATGTTTGTTGCGAGGCATGTGCTACGCACATACGCGCGCGTGCGAGCCGCGCGTGTGCGCAGTGCGGCAGCCGGCTCATTGCGAGCAGTGCGTTGCGTTTGGACGGTTGTGTCCACGTCGCTGTGATGTTCGCACGCATTATGGACGACAAAGAAATTTTATAACAGCTTATTTCCGCATTCGTAACGCAGGCGGAAGAACTTTTTAACCCATCAATGACGACGACTTTTTTCTTTCCTTTTTTTTTCAATAATTGAATTAATAATTATAAAAGCAGCAGCGGATACGCGCACGCGATGCAAAGGTCATCTTGACTGCTGCTGTGTGGGTTGGATCGGCCCGAGCATGCGCTGCGCGCTGTTTGGCCCGAACAAACGCAGTTTCATTTTCGCAGTCGAGGCGTACGTGGATATTGTTCGCGGTGCACACCTCGAACGTGCATGCGCGGCTACGTCCACAACTAATGTAACGCTCGTACTGAGGCACTTTGATCTTGTTGCATTTGCCGACACTCGTTGGCTCGCCCTCGCACGTGCGTAGCACATGCCTCGCCACGAATATAAAGGTACACACCTTGCGAGGCATGCGCTTTGCGCCGTGCGCAGCGCATGCCTCGCAAAGTCTGTATACGGCTTATCATTGTCGATGTATTCAACATCCAACATATCAATACTATGGCCCAATTGTGGTATGAAAGACGGCGAATTATCTAAAATAATCACCAACCCATTACAGTCCACTGCTGGACTAGGCCACTCCTTTGAAAGGAGGAATTGGCCTACTATACCACGCTGGCCAAACGGGTTGGTATAGGGTTTGTATCAAGTTTTCCTTCTCTTACAGTGCTGTTCTCTGCATAATATACTCCCTCTGTCGGGTCTTACGACACCCATGGGATGATTTGGAGTAGTGACATTCCGTATTTTAATCCGTCACCACACGGACGGATTTTTTTTATTATAACTGCCTCGAGGCGGCAAGAGCTCGCGAAACACTTGATAAATTTCGAAATAATAGTGTTTGTTTTGTAAAAAAATCTTCTAATACTTCTTTGCTGATTTCAGTGTGAATGGGCCGGCTTGACCGGGGAAGTACTACCTTCTCACAGAATAGTTTAAATATTTATTTAATTTTCGAATTTTAAAAACTTACAGCTAGTTAACAGACATGTATATCTTTGATGCTATGGCCAATTACAAGTTTTCACTTTTATATCCACGTAAAGTATCGATTTGGTCGGTGTGTGAGAGTGCCGGAGACCCCATCCCTTTTTCTTTCTCCCTCATACCGCTCCACCTTCTTTTTTCTATCCCAAAGAGCTGCAACGCACTCGTGGTGTTGCTGGTGGCCACGAGCGGCGGTAATCGCTGGACATCAGGTGATTCGTCTGCTCGTTGGCCGCGAATACATAATAAAATTTTCCTTTAAAATTGGGTTCACATTGGTTAATATCGCCGGTGCCGTTTGTATCTCAGATCTATGAAGCGACATTTTCAAATTGTAACAGCCAGTGCCAATACCTGTCCTGTTCGGAATTTACTTTCACTGTGCTTTTCGAACGAACTTCAATAGCCTTCGTCACATACACGAATAATGAAACTGTTGTTGACTTTATTTCCTATCTCACTCTCATTAAATACCTAATATGCTGTGCCAGGTTGAGATTATGATAGTGACATATGCTGAATTTTAAGTACCACCCTAAGTAAAACGTTGTGAAAGGTAATTAAGCAGTAAATATTGAAACTTGCTCGATACTTATCGAGATGAGAATATAGTTTTATGCTAAGTAAATCGAGAAACTTTGTCATCATCATCGTTCTAACGTTCTCCAGGTTGCATCTAAGACCACACAATAACCTGATATGACAGATTGTATGATAAATTAAGTAAAGTAAAAGTTAAATTCAGTTAATTAAATTACTTTTGGTATAAAATTTACTTAACGCATTTCGCATAAACAGAAAAAAATTCATAAAAATCTGTCAAGACGTTTCGGAGGAATGCCACCACGAACACCGTCTCACGAGATTTATTAGAACACGATTGTGTATTTGAAACCTATTCAAAAAAATATAAAGGTATTCCAATAATTAAGTTGGTTAGAAAGTCTACTTTTCAATGTTAATGAAATCATATTTATTGATGATGCTATTCCTTTAGGTAAAATAGATAAAGTCAGAGACGCCCTCTACGGCAACACTGCCACCACAAGCACTAAAGCAGCGCCGAGCTTCAATTCACAAGAGAGAGACATGTACGGTGAACACGAGGTAAGAACTGATACAAATAATTATATTAATGGTTTTGTAGAATATTGCGTGGATAAATCGTTTAAAATAATATCACTCATATAATTTGTTCTGTTCTGTACATTGATTTTGTCCCTGTTGTTCAAGTGTTATTTATGTTCTTATTTCGCATTTGTTAGAAATTAGCTAGTTGATCATAAAAAAACAATCAAAATCACAGAAACATAACTGGCGAAGTGTGGGTGTTTAAATACACCTCTGCCTACTCCTTCGGGATAAAGGCGTGAAGTTATCTTATGTTTGAAATTATCAAAAAAAAAATTGGATAAAAAAAGGTATATAGTCAGCAAAATTGTGTTCCATAGATATGCTGCAGCAGGCATGTAGTTTCATCTTCACGGCTTTTGTGTACAATTTTTACCATCGGCTGTCAGTCAAATGAAATTACGGCGTAATGGACTGAATACTTTACGAATATATTACGATGTGGCTTGCAATCCCTGAGGGATTGAGAAAAGTATTTTACTTCCGAACTCTGTCACAATTTTTTAACTTAATACGACGTAACATTCCTAGTCATAACCGAGAGGAAGTTATGACTAACCTAACATGTTGATAAGTAAATAAAACATATATGACTAGTCGAAACTGTATGCTCAGATCAGTTACAAAATAGTTTACATAAACGTCGGTGAGCCGAAGAAGTCGAAGACAAATAAAACATGCCTATAAAATAGAATGTTGCTCACGAGACCACTATAACGAAAACAGTTCATTCCAATGGTTACATTCATAGCTACGCAGAGCGCAAAAGCGACCTTTTTACTTATATTTACTTAATAAAAATAAAAACCTCTTCCATCACGCTTATATGAGAAAATAAAACAGTGTCAACGACAAAAAGTATAAAATGACAGCGCACGTAGCGTACGAACGACTTTATTATGTGACCCACATCTTGGATCACATGCAAGCATTTCGTATAATCGCAATGACCTTAGAAAATCGCTTTCTAACAACATTATATCCCAAAATCCAATCATTTATAATCATAGACCGATAATCTACGGCCTGTGTCTGCTTGTAATGACAGTAATAAAATTTACAGCCGATTTTACGACTTTATTATATTACTTTATATCTAGATGACGTTGTTGTTCGATCACTTACTTATCAAGCGCATAAATTTGCCATAGAATGTTTTTATGGACACTGATTTGTGAATTTCAAAGCGTTTGTTACCTTCTATATTATTGAATCCCTCGTGAAAGTCTCAATTTAGATGCTGCAGATTGAATAATTATGTACGATGTTTTCAATGCTTCTTCTGGCAAATGTTTATTTGATGGTTTACAATAATATACTATATACTATAATATTTTGCGCTTAGTTAATACTTATATTACTCATTTTCAATGCCTACTTTAAAGTTACTTTCGTGTAGATAATGAATATAATAATATAAAATATGATTAAGTTATGTTTGGTCAATGTTGAAATACTCCATTCGTGATAATTACTACTCTAGGTGTAAACATAGTTAAATATAATAATTATTGACTTCGCGTTGTCTGTCATTGACATAATAAATATAAACACATGTTATAATTATTTATAATTTCCACGAAGACATTAATTTGAAAATGTTATAATTCCTAGTACAAATTAAATGATCACTATTCTAGTTTTAATTTCGTACGTACACAACATCTACCTGCAATATGTTATGTATGTGATAATACTGTATTTTGCGTTATATAAATAATGTTAAAAGTTATCATTAAAGTATTAGGATAAGTGATAAAATGTTTCTACGGAGATAACTAAATAAAATTGCGTTTCTGTCTTAAGCTTCAAAATTTACATCTTATTACGAAAAAACTGTTTACTCTTTATTGGTACAGAACTTATAGACAAATAGACGATTTATCCACACGCCTTTCCTAAGCTTTACCTAACCTTTGCACGCCGCTTGGAATAATTGAAGAAGAGTGCTGTCTCGTCACAGATGCTTCCACCGAAGGGAAGCAGTGCGACCAGGGTACTGCCTTGCCTGCATTACATTATAATGCAGCTTCAGGTGAGAAGTTCCCAAAATAGAGAGCATCTGGATGCCAAAGGGCACTGGGTTTCGCATGACGCATGTTGGAGTTGATGGTCTACTAACTGAAATGTTTGGAACGTGTTAAATAAGATGTATATTATTTTAGTTGCTATCTTTCTTTCTTTTAAAAAATGTAAGATGTGTCTCAAAATCTGTTGATTTCTAGCTAAATAACTCTTGTTCAAAACACGTTATGAGAGATCAGTAAGACAGTGGGCGTGCTTTCGGCAGACGTTTGGCGTGCGCCCGGCGTTTACTTTGTGCTACAGAGTGAATGCCAAGCGCACGCCGGCCACACGCCCCACGCCCGCTCGAGGAACGCGCATACCCAATGCGAGGTTGGCCTAAGTGAACATCTTAGTTCATTTTTGAGAAATAGTAAGAAGTACCTCAAAATCTGATATTTCAAGCTAGCAAACTCTTTTTTTAATCACTTTATAAGACATCAATAAAACAACTTTACTGATATTTATGAATTGCCATTATGCCGATGCCACGATTAACTCTTCACAATCAACAGAATGAAGATTAATGAAACATGGTTTATTTTCGAAAGAGAGCGATGATAAATAATTACGTTCGAGGGTACAGTGTAAATAAAACTTTCAAGCCAATTTATATGCCCACATATTGGTAACGTGAAGAACGAAACATTAATGTAGTGTATATTTTGTTGCCTCTAGTTAATGATGCAACCATACATTTAAATGTTTAGCCGCTTTAGTGTTTCCGCATCGACTTCTGTTTGAGTTTATCTTAAGGGAAGGTGACAATGGGATTGACATGTGTCTGAAGACAAAAACCCCTTAATAACAATAGAAAAATAAATGAAGAGGTATTCCTTTTGATAAACATATTATATCCTTTAATATATTATATGATAAACATATTAGATCCAAATGTTTGTATGATTATTTTTAATGGGTGTATTTAGAATGTTGCTAGTTTTATTAGTCTTAGTGTTTGAGAGGGTGAATTTGTTTATTTTAAACATTAGCTTTTTGGGAAAAATAATATTCGTTCATTGAAGTATTTCATGATATTAACTTGGTGTATTTGCATTTATTATTAACAAATTCATATTTGGTAGCAGAACGAATAACGTTGAACAAATTAAAATAATAAATCTATTTGTACAGTGAAACTAATTTGAGAATATATTTACTAAGAATATAAACTAAGAATGCCTTAGATACCAAAGTATTCCATGAAGCCATTTTGAAAATGGTGGGTATTAAAAATGTTCGTCATTTTAGAATATTTATAATTGATATGTTCAGATGCTTTGGAATTTCCAGACGCTTGGCAATTCACGGGGTCAACGGACTGTTGATTCCATCATCATGTATCAAAACTACGGAGTACCGACCAAAGCTCACGTGATCAATATGGAGGATAAGCAGATAGTATTTCCAGAAGATGATGATTCAGATATCATTATAATCAATGATGATTATAATAGAAATAATATGATTGATGAAGGACGAGTTGAAAGTTTGAAACATTATGAAGAGACTACTACGGAAGTTAGGTAAGACATAAAAGTTTTTAGGAAAAAAGTTATCTTTGTCATTTCTGATATTTTGCTGAAACACAATATGAAACAATTTTCTGAAAACAGAAATAACAGTGGACGTCGTATTATGATAGCAAATTGATAGACACCTTGTTCATCAAAATGGGTTGATTTGTATAAGCGTGAATGTCGGACATACATACATGCAGCTCTGTATGAAAAAATGGCAAGATCTTGTGTTGGAGGCTGAGACTCATTTTGGGTCGCTGCGCCATATTTAAATATAAAAACATGATGCTAATATGTATTATTTGTTTAGGTACGAATACCTGGACTCTAACGAGTTCTTCTGGATGACCACTGATTGGTCGTCATGCGAGGCACCTTGTGGACAAAAAGGCCACCAGATACGCGGTGCTGTGTGTCAGGTATGTCATTTAATCTTTTCGAAAGACGCTTTTCGATAGACCGCAGATGTTTTTAAGAACTCAATTGAAACTGCTGAGTCATTAATCAGTTTATTGGACTCTCAGTGGAATACTGGTGCAATCCTAAAGTTAAGGCTCGAATTTTATAGGTTTGAAAAGTTCCGTAAGTCCTTTTGCTAATGACTTAGTTCATAAGTTAATAATTATGCTGGCACCAGCCAATTGCAATTTGGAAAGTGCTACTACAGTAGTATTCTTTTATGATCACTGATAAACCTAACATTGTTCCTCGTTTTATCAACTCCCATTTGTTGATGAATTTGTGATTTGAAATACAAAAACTAAAACGAAGCAACAAATAATAAATAAAAAAGAAAAAGGGAGAAAATGAAAAAGAATTCCTACTCAACGCTGCCAACCAGCGTGACCAGAAGACTGGCAGCATTGTCATTGGATGGCAATGATTTTTCACTCTGCGAAAAATTCTTATTGTACTTATTCTTATGTCTTTTCTCAAAGTTACAATTTCTCCACACAGCGTAAAAGAGACAACGACACTCGCATAGCAACAGCAGCGGAATGTCTCTCCCGCGGCAAGGAGCCTCCGAACGAGGTGCAAGACTGCAGCGTGTCCTGTGCTAGATGGAGGACGGCGGCGTGGTCGCTACCTAGATGTGCCACCAGTGGGGCTGGTAAGTAAATTATATTTTTATATAAATACATATTGAAAACAGAAAGAGAAGGAACTCCCGAACTAGGTGCAAGACTGCAGCGTGTCCTGTGTCAGATGGAAGACGAAAGGACAAAAAGACATGATCTCTGTAACCTTTACAAAATGTACTTTTGTGTAGAAAGAGATAAACCTAAAACGGGGAATGCCACATCTAAACCCTTAAAGGGTTCCATAGCCAAATGGTAAAAGCAGGAATTCGTATAGCATAGACATGTCTATCTGCTAGATGGTTCGTATATCACAGAAACTTTATCTCGAAACTGTTAGGAGTATCTATAGAAATGTAATATCTGATATTCAGAATAGAGAGAAACTAACGTATAAGGGTATCCCTTTGCCGCACGGCATTTGATAGCTTTCAAGGGAATTCTCAATGTCTGTTCTATGAATACATTCAGAAAATGCATTTGGTGATTAAAATACTATTAATGATTATGCTAATCCATATGGACTAGGAAAAGGATTTACTTTACTCGGGACTTCATGACTGCTTCTGAATTTTGGTCACACAGATGATACATTACGCAAACAATCAGATGCATTTTAAATGCCTAAAGATTGTTTTAAAAATAAACTATGATTGGTCCTCATTCATTCTCCATCATCCAGTCTATTAAGATTATCTGTTACGGAAATTAAAGCACCAACGAAGACGTATCATATGTATTCACATGTATAAATAACGCGAACGTAATCTTCAGTTACCACGCCTTGAGTGTCAACATTATTTCACTAAATGTAGATAGATTACATATTCTAAATTGCCTCGTTCTGTATTATTAGTTATGTATACAGGTCCTGAGCGACTGCGGTTTTGAGTTCAGTTCTCTAGTTAAGCTCAAGTTGTTAAAATTGTCTGTTAAAAGATTTTATTCACAGTCCCGTTAATAATACTTGATCTTTAGCCTTTGAGCAATAGAGCAGATATAGGGTTGGCCACACACTCACAAGAGAAATGAAGAAAGAAGAAGAAGGGCCTCAAGCATTAGCAAGATGCCGGTTTTTAATGTTTCACCTCATGCATCGGCCAAGCCTTGCTTAAGTAAGTGCTTTCTGGTCCCGGCTGCCATTAAAACATTTGTAACAACTGCCATGGACTACACATACATACATACATAACGTCACGCCTTATATCCCCGAAGGGGTAGGCAGAGGTGTATTTCTACACCCACTTTTCGCCAGATATACTTTAGTCCCACGTAATAAGGGGCGATAGGCTCGCCCCTTATTACGTGGGACATAATTGCCGTACCGGGCACATTTCCAGACTCCGTGCTGCTACTGAGAATTTCGTGACAGAAAAACCCAATAACACTGCCCGTCCCAGGAATCGAAGCCGGGACCTCCCACGCGCACATTTATGCCGCGAGACCAACGAGGCAGTCGTATAGGGTTTGATGTCGAGTTTTCCGTCTCTACGCAAAGATGGTATTTGGATCGTGTTATCCCTTAGTCGCCTCTTACGACACCCAGCCACGGGAAGATAGGGGGTGGTGACACTTGTATTCTATGCCGTCAACCATGGACTATGGCAGAATAGTCAATGGCAGTTGTTATAGAGAATGTCAGTGCTCTCGAATATACCTACTGTCGACAGATCTAGCCATACAGCAATAGTTTCCTGTAAAAGCTGATATTCAGCCCAATTTGAACCAGTTATGGCAGACCCTAAGCTCCCAAACGCCAGCTTGGAACGCAAACGGATCATGATAATGGCGATAGATATGATTTGTAATTGCTCATAATCCCTTCGGGATGATTCTAGGGCCATAATGGGTAATTTTTACCTTCTACATATGGGAGTCCAAAATGCACCATTTTGGAATACAATGGTTTTAAAGATTGAATTGTAGCAAATTTGTCTTTATTTATGACGCAATTAAGTGGTCCATCTTTTAAAATAAATCTACTAGCTCATCGCATTATTCCAAAATGGTGCATTTTGTACCCCAATATCTAGGGGGTAAATTGGGTAAAAATATGAAGCAGAAATCAATTATGGCCCTAGAATCACCTAGAAGGGAATATGAGCAATTACAAATCAACCTGTATATGTTGGCATAGTAGGCATCTAATGTTTTCAATAAAAATGTCAATATTGCTTATGGAGTAAGCAAGGTAACAGCTAGAATGACTAAAACTCCCAAAGGATTGTTGCTTGAACAAGCATATATAATAACTAGATGATGCCAGCGGTTACACCCGCGTTATTAAAGGCTACTGCTCCGCTCCCGTGGCTCATAGCGTGATGTTATGTAGCCTATAGCCTTTCTCGATAAATGACCTATCTAACACTGAAAGAGTTTTTCAAATCGGACGGGTAGTCCCTGAGATTAGCGCGTGCAACCAAACAAACAAACTCTTCAGCTTTATATATTAGTATAAGATGAACTGGCTGTTATGAGCTAAACGTGAAAGGTGAAAGATCATAACCGATAAATACAAACGAAATTTGCTTACACGCCGATAAAGTCTTTTCATATTCGAATGTTAAAAAATAATGAGAATATAGGTTAGCCTATAACGCCAAACAAAATTAATAAAACCTTTGTACTTTATTCGCCGAAGGCTGCGTATACGCTTTCATGTGGACTTGTGTTGTGAAAATCTTAATTAAAGGCTAAGTTTATTACGTTATTTTGTTGTTTGTTAGCCTTGTGCACGAACATAGGAAAACAAAATGCCATAGGCAATTTTCACTAGTAATTTTCTGAGTTATGTTTTGTTGTAATGTCACGAATAATGATTTGGTTTAAACGCCTTCCTTGCTGCTATCGCTGCGGTGAAAGTAGTGGGTTTAATTTTTCACACGACACAATTCCTATAAACATAACATATCTTTTTTTTTTTTTTTTGTTCACTACGGTGGTAAAACTCTCCTTATGAGTCATCTCAACTCCGCCAACCCAGCCATTAGAACGGCTAGGCTTGGGACTGGCGGAGGAGGTATGTGGAGGCTCTCCCCTAAAGGCGTTCGGGGCATACCCACTAAAAACCACCGCGGTGTCCCTACGGGTCCCGTGTGTTGGCGGGGTCACGCGATTCGCGATTTGCATACTTTCTCGCGACCCCGCCCGGGATTGGCCCGCCGTTGGTGTTGGCGGGCCCCGTCTCGTTATGATCTCGCAATCATCCATCAAACTTCTTGCATACAAAACATAACATATCTTCACGCCTTTTATCCGCGAAGGTGTAGGTAGAGGTATATTACACACCTTTTTTTTTTTTTTTTTTTTTTTTTTTTTTTTTTTTTTTTTTTTACGAGGTGGAAAATCCCTTCGGATCTCCGACTCTTGGGGGAAATAAGAGCCGGAGTATGTGGTGTTTCCACTAAAAACCACCTCGACTTCCGCCATGTATATCATATCTCCCGTGTGTCGGAGGGTGGGGCATCACCAAAGCACTCGTCGCCACCCTCCGACGGGTATTGGCCCGCCAGATGGTCAGGCGGGCCCCGAACAAAACCCCCTTGGCAACGGATTAAGGTGTTGGACTCCGCCGCCAAAACGCCCAGCGGCCGCAGAGGATAGGGAGGACGGCAACGCAACACCGCATCTCCTCTTCCTCTGCGGCCCCACCGCGACGCATCGAATGGTGCGCCCCCATTTGGTCGCGGGAGATAGGGCGCGCGGCAACGCAACACCGACACGCCTCTCCTCCCGCGACCGCGCCCGACTGCGAGGGACAGACAGAACTGTCCCCCGCACCCGCACCGTTGGACGCATCCTGCGCAGGCCCCTCCAAGCCCACGCGGAGCGTCCCCTCCTGGATCCCTCTTAGCTTCACCGCGGGTGACCAATCCACGGTTACTGAGCCCCCCCACCACGACAAGGTGGAGATCCCACGGGGGGGGACAGGTATATTACACACCTACACTTCGCCAGATATGTTTCGGTCCCAATGTAATAGGGGGTGAGCCTTGCGGGCACATTGCTAAGCTAGCGATAATTAATATTTTTTAAACACATAACTTCGAAAAGTCAGAGGTGTGTGCCCGGGGTAACTGGGGATCGAACCCGAGACCATGGTCGCGGCTGTCCGTTACGTACACCACTGGGCTTTCTTATCTCGCTACAAATTTTTATTTGGAGTTTGGGTGGTATTTTTGCAAAACAAAAAGTAAAACTAAACAAACATTATTTGTATAGTTATGCTACTCGAATCGATAAATTAGAGATAGGAGGTAGCATACAATTGTTTTGTAATAAGGTCAAGCGGGGCAAGCGCGCCGACGGGGTAAGCGCACCTACCCTAAAAATATCGAAAACCACTGATATTACACAACTAACGACATCTTATGTTTATGCAACAAACAAAAACATAGCTCCACTTTAGATCACAGATGTCTCTATTTATCATAATTTGAGTTATCCACCATTTTAGTTTGTGTGTCATTTAAACCTGTTAGCAGAGATGAACACCTGTTAGTGTAATCCCCTCAAATCTAAAATATTTTACGTGTTTTGGCAAACCAATGAGGTGATTACAGAATTTAATAGTTTTTCTTTAAATCTATGTCTGTATTTTAGTTCTAGATGAGAAAATAATTTATTTATAAAGAATTTAAAATCATAGCCTAAAAATAATCAAGTGAGGCAAGTGCGCCTACGTTTTTTTTAGTATGGTGCACTTTCCCCAAAGCAGAAGTTGTCAACTTTGATAATTCAATGTAAAGTTTTTCTATATTAAGAGCCCGTCTACATATGATTATAGTATCAGCATCTTGATAAGTACTATAAACTATTTTTAAATAAGTATTCTATTTTCTTTTGGGATACTTTTTTAGGTGATTAGACAAATGGGATATATTATTGAATATAACCTAATGTTACGTTTGTGTGCGTGTGTTTTAATAATTATATCATTGAACTATTCCAACACTAGCTTGCCTACAGACCTTTCGACAAAATATGCAATTGGACAGCTGCTGTAAAATCCACGACAGATGAGTATGGACTTATCTCATTGTGAACCTTACGGTAGCTGTCCAGCAGTATGAGACAGAAGTTGTATAAACTAACCACAACTTAGGTACCCTAAAATTATTTTCCATATGGTTCGTACTTACCAAAGAAAAACCGAAAAGCCATCTTGGTCGAGAGAAACTTTGTGCCAGGCAGTTGAACCTGCCATCCACTTAGTATTTTGGTCGTAGCGCCAAAAAATTTTTTTCCCTTCATTTATATCTTTTTAACAAATAGACGTAAGTAATAAAGTCTAATTTTATTAATTAAAGAAGTCTATTATTTCAGCCAAACCAACTGACAGTCATTTTTCTCAAAAACAACAGAATTTAGGTAATTTGTATAAAAAACAACATTAAATGTTTAGGACCTCTGATTACAATTCTATGGCGCGCTTACCCCAAATTTGTTATGAAAGCTGCAGTAGCCTATAGTATAATTAAATTAAAAAGAAACCCAGAGATACATTTAGTTGTTTATGTTATATTGAGTCTATAATCAGTTTTTTCTGATAAAGTACGATTTTAGCGGTTTTTTTATATAGGCGCACTTGCCCCGTTTCCAGGGGCAAGTGCGCCTATATCAATGTTTTCCAATTTCTTATAAAATATCATAAAAATGTAGATAGATTACATTGAATCGTCGTTTCTTGCAGCTGCGACATACCATACAAAGATAATTTAAAATACATACACCTGTAAGTCAGCATGAAAGAAAAATATTTTGCATTGAATTCATCTATGGAAAAAATATGGCGCTCTTGCCCCGCCTGACCTTACTTATTATATTGATTAGTTTCAATCAACATGACATGTGTTTCAAGTCCAGAAATGCATATTGATGATTGAACATTGAGTCATTCAGTGCAGTGCGCAGTCCAGTGGTTAGCGTATGCGACTGCTGATTGGATCCCGGATTCGATTCCTGGTTCGGCAAAGTGTTACTGAGTTTTTCCGAATTCTCAGTAGCAGCGCAGAATCTGGCAATGTGCCCGGTAATGGCAATAGTCTCGCCCCCTATTACGTGCGACCTTAAAATTCATGGTAAATGTTAGTGTGATATTCCTCCTTTGCCTACTCTTTCGGGGATAAAAGGCGTGAGCCTATAAAAAAATATATTCAATCAAATCCAGTTAGACTGCGGGGACTAAGCCGACCCCGGGATGAAACTGGGATATCTCTAGGAGGATATTGACAATAGTACTGCCACAAATCAAACTATAGGGACTTTTTCATCTACTACAATTCTAAGTAAAGATGACATTGATTTTTATCATCATTAGCCGTGTATATAAACTGTCCCACTGCCGGGAACGGGCCTCTTCTCACTATGAGAAGGGTAAGGCCGTAGTCCACTACGCTGGCCTAGTGCGGGTTGACAGACTTCACATGTCCTTTGAGAACATTATAGAGAACTCTCAGATATGCAGGTTTCCTCACGGTGTTTTCCTTCACCGTTTAGCAAGCGATAATTATCAATTTAATACGCACATAACTCTGAAAAGTTATTGGTGCGCGCCGTGGATTCGCCGTGGATGAACTCGGACCCTCTGCGTAGCAGTCTGTCGGTCTCTGCACTAGGCTATCGCTACATTGGTTTTAATATTTCATATTTTTTTCCTAGCAATATCGCATCGTCGCGTGGAATGCGTCAGCGACAATGGTACAGTGGTGGACAACTCCATCTGCGAGGCAGCCACGAAGCCAGAGAAGATGAGACGGGAGGCCAGACCCTGCAGGGCAGCGTGGGCTGTTGGTGCTTGGAGTAAGGTAAGCAGCTTTCTTTTTGGTTTGAGTGTGTCAACTCTGAGGCCCAGTTCCCGTAATAATATTTGTTAAAATACAGTTTCGATCTAATTTCAGTGTCATACTTAAGTCATATATGGTACTATCTAACACTGACAGAATTTTTCAAATCGGACCAGTAGTTCCTGAGATTAGCGCGTTCAACCAAACAAACAAAAAAACTCTTCAGCTTTATAAATTAGTATAAGATTGAAAGGAATAACACAACTTATAATAAAATTACCCTAAAGAAAACGTCAGAAGCCTTATCTAATCAGCTCCAGTTCTTTCCTTCCGCAGAACATCTTTTTTTTTTTATATTTATTCTACCAGATACACACATCGCCTTCTAGACCTAACTAAGCAGAGCTTGTACTATGGGTATTAGATAATGGATAAACATACATATTAATCATATTATATACATACATATTAATCATATTTTCAAAATCAAAATCCTTTACTCATTTGGGTCACAATGTGACGCTTATGAACGTCAAAATAATAAATTCATAAAATAATTACTTAAAGACTCTACATTTACTGCCACGTTCGCAAAGCAACGGCGTAGAACCATGAGAAAGAACGGGCAATACAACTTACGGTCACTCTTTTTCATCGCCAGGTTTTGCATAATACACATAATTTACATTTTGTAAGGTGCTGCAACTGTTACACCTTCTATATCACTTGTATATATTTACCGTACATAATAATGGTCAAGCATAATTCTTAATTTTAATTTTGATATATTATAAATAGAAACACCCAGACCAAGACAAACATTTATGTTTATGCACACAAATGTTTAACTTGAGCGGGAATCGAATTTGTTTCCAACGTTTCGACCGTCTTGCTCCGGTCGTGGTCGTGGAGAGACGTTGATAATTAGTATTGCACTCAATGGCTGGTCTAATTGGGCACATAGAGATCGACGTCGACATATAGTTTGACACTTCGTTCAGTATTCGATCTAGTCATATCATCCAAGTGTCAGTTAATTTACGAGAATACTATTTATGACACCGAGACTAGACCGAAACTGTATTTTGAACAAATAGAATTACAAGAATTTACCTTCAGGCATTGAAACTTATTCACATTACCTTCAAACATAAACATAAATTTCACAGCATAATTGCACCTGTTTTCTTAACACATTAATGAAGTGATAGTAATTGAGACAACATAATTGGCACAAACTAATTTAATGCCACTTAAGATAACTTATCTACAGCTACTAGATAAGCCCGCGGTTACGCCCGCGTTATTTAGGGCTACTACTCCGCTCCCTTGGCTCATAGCGTGATATTATATAGCCTAAAGCCTTCCTCGATGAATGGGCTATCTAACACTGAAATAATTTTTCAAATTGGACCAGTAGTTTCTGATGTAAGCGCCTTCAAACAAACAAATTCTTCATCTTTAACATAAGAATAAATATTATTTTACAATTCACGTTTTACGTAAGTCCTTAACTTTACATTTTAATTGCTTCATAAAGCCAAAGCTTTATAACTACAAAATTTTATGAATAATTGTTAATTTATATTCATATCTTCAGCGAATAGTGTTGGGATTATCGTGGCATTGTACGTTAATATTGAAAATTACAACAATGTACGAGTATATTTTGAGAACGAAAAAATCGAATGGTAAAAGTTATTAAATCACTACAAAAATACTTTTTGCCCGCAGTATAACCCGCAGCATAAACATACAGGAATAGTACATCACATTAAATAGAAAATGATGCTATGAAACAAATAAAGCATGCGGCTTTTACCATGGGGTAAAATATGAATTTACACTGAAGTTATTATATTCTAATTTGTGCAATTAGAAACCGCACTGCATTATACACAACACATAAATTATTACTTTAATGTAAAAGGCAAAATAATATTGAGAGGGAAGAATCGATTACTGTTTAAAAATAAAATCGTATAAATGGAAAATGGTACGTTTGCATTTTCCGCAATCACGTCAAAACAGCTGTAGCGATGTTGATAAATTTAAGCATACAAATGGAGAAAGCATTGAAGACGGATAGAGGTTGCATTTTGTTGTGAAAATAAAACTTTATCTGATTGCAATGGAGTTCAAAGTTACGCTGTAAAACTATTACTTTAAATTTAACACGTTCGCGCGCGGTAACTTGACTGATCATTACACAAAAAAGCACTCCATACATTTTAGGGGGACGGTTATTTAACCGTACTGTCCTAACATAAAATAAAAAAGGTAAGAAAAATGAAAAGCAGTATGGGTATACACCCGTACAATCACAACGGTGATAGCCGTAGTGCAGCTGTGTGCAATGTCTTAAATCGACCACAACAAAAATTGCCCTAGTACATTGCATTTTGACAGTAGAATTGTTTATTCCTCACACAGATTGCCAGTGGATATGTGTTGTATAAATAAGTCACAGTCATTGAGCTGCTTGGACCGTACTGATACGATACGAATACGATACGAATACGAAGTGTTTGAAAGTTTACGGCAATAACCGTACTGGCGATATTTAAAATCGAAAAATACGTCTATAGCCGTTACCGCACGCGAACGTGTTAAGTAACAAATTAAGGGTTTTCAACTGCCAGCCTTTTTACCAATCAGCCTTACCTTTCTCATAATAAGAGGTTCGGTTTTTATAATATAGCCAACTTGCATCCACATTAGGAGTCATGGCAAAAGCTAGCTTTTCACAAGTGATAATATCTCTAAAATTGTAAGTAAACTGGGAAATCGTAACTCAAAGTCCAAGTTATTCCAAGAATGATAATTTTGGCTACAAAGGTTTTATTGCTCTTGTTGACATTTATGGTTATTATATATTGCTTTTAGTGTTACAAACGTAGCCTAATAAATCAAGACCCTGAATATCTTGAACGTGGCGAAGGAACAGGACGATAACAAATTGAGTCTCTGTTGTTCTCGCTCACCAAACTGAAATAATAATAATATTCTATCACATAGGTACAGTCGAACAACTTCCCGCTAGACCACCAAAAAGGTGAGAATCGCTCATCAAGACATCGTCGCATTTTAGTGCTACTTTACACACACATTGACACTCGTATACTAAACCAGTTTCTAGTGTGCCTTGACTCTATGAGCGAGCCAAGGGATTTTATTTCAAACTGATCCACCGCCAACTTGTTTGATTGTACATACACGCGACACCACCTGTCCTAAACAGAAGACCTTGTACTATGGAATAATATATTTAAAAACTTTTTCAGCCAAATTCAATTCAGCTAATCTTTGACCCGCTGCAATACAAAAGGGCCCTGTTTTTGGAAACGGCTGTCCGTAATGTAATACGACGATTTATACAATCTGACTGCGACATATCCATTGATTTGGAGATTAGAAATGCATATTTGACATGATACATAAACTCCATATAAAATGTGGAGGAATAAGGTGTTCCTACAGGGAGGATTCTCTAACCAGGCTGGGAGATCGTGCCTGACGGACGTATTTGAGAAGTTGTATATATATTCAAGTTCAAATTCAAATTCAAAATCGTTTATTCATTTGGGTCACAATGTGACGCTTATGAACGTCAAAATAATAAATTTATAAAATAATTACTTAAAGACTCTACATTTACATTTACTGCCACGTTCGCAAAGCAATAGGTAGAACCATGAGAAAGAACGCGCAATAAAACTCACGGTCACTCTTTTTCTTCGCCAGGTTTTGCATAATACACATAATTTACATTTTGTAAGGTGCTGCAACTGTTACACCTTCTATATCACTTGTATATATTTACTGTACATAATAATACTCAAGCATAATACTTTTGATGTTCATTTGGTTAGTCTCCTCAGAATAGACATGGTGAAACAGGAGCATCCACTTACATTATATATACCTAACAATGCAGGCAATCCGCGAAAGTGATCAGACCCATGATGGAAATGATGCAGTTAAATATTAAAATCTAATACCAGCCCGCAAGACCGTCATCGACCAGTCATCGCAAGTAGCACCCGTTCACGAGTATGACGCATATGCCAGCCATCATCCCTCTCGCCATATTAGAGGGACAGGGATGACCCGACACACGACGCCACCACAAGAAATGACATTTTAGTGAGCATGACGATAACGGTATACGAACCGGCAGTAAGAAACAATCTATTGGTATACTGACCATGACCGCCAATTACCTCCATTTTCAAGATCGTTATTATGAACATAAATCAGTGGACCGCGTGAAGGAATGCAAATGTAGAAAGAATTTTGTGAAGGTGACAAGTGAACAACGATATGATCAGGAATAAATAATGTTAAACTACATTCAACAAATCGTAATAATATCCAAATCCTGCAAAAATCATGTGTTCACGAGGCACCTCCACTTAACATGTTACTAATTAAGAAGAGAGTATTTTACACAGTCATAAAAATAACAATAATGGTGAATTTAAAAAAAGCAACTAGACCCATGATGTCTTGTCATCTAGAAATTCTTTAATAGTGTAATAACCTCTTTTTAAAAGAAAATTCCTAGTAGTAGTTTTAAATTTGTGCAGAGGTAAATTCATTATTCAAGGCGTCGGGACGTGACGACCCCACCGCCCACTGGGGGGGTTACTCTGACGAGTAGATACTCGTCATAATATCTCCCCCAGCGCAAGCAGTCAACCGAAAGATGGCGGTCAAACCATCCGAACCTGGCGGAAGGAAATCCCGAGATGCTAGATGGGCAGCAGCGTCCAGCACTAAGAACTTCCGCCACTGCGATCGCCAATACGCCTGCCAAGCGTGGCGATTATGGCATATCCCCCCCAATTATGAATCACACCATTAAAAACCGGCCCCTAGTCCCCGGCAGCCCCGCTAGTCCTGGTTATGGTAGCGGCCATGGTAACGGCGGGGCAAGGGGTGCGAAGAATCTCCGGAAGAGATCGGGCTACCACCACCAACGACAATTGGCCCTGGCAACACTGAACACGCGCACACTGCGGACCGACGAGAAGATTGTCGAGCTGGAAGAAGAATTGAGCAAGTTGCGATGGGATATCATAGGCCTATCTGAAGTCCGAAGACAGGGGGAGGACTCGATAGTTCTCAATTCCGGTAACTTGCTCTTCTACCGGGAGGGCGACCAACAGTCCCAAGGTGGTGTCGGGTTCATCGTCCACAAATCTCTCGTGACCAACGTGGTAAATATCGGGAGTGTGTCGAGCAGGGTAGCGTACCTTATACTCAGAATATCCAAGCGGTATTCGCTGAAGGTCATACAGGTATACGCTCCGACCTTGTCGCACCCCGATGAGGAGGTGGAAGCCATGTACGAGGACATATCTCGGGCTATACATGGCTACAAAACCCATTACACCGTGGTCATGGGAGATTTTAACGCGAAACTGGGCAAACGCGACGGTGATGAGCTGAGAGTGGGGCCATTTGGTTATGGGCATCGGAATTCCCGGGGTCACTTGCTGGCTAGCTTTATGGAGAAGGAAGGACTCTATATGATGAATTCCTTCTTCAAGAAGCGAGAATGCCGCAAGTGGACCTGGGTAAGTCCAGACGGTGCAACCAAAAATGAGATCGACTTTATCATGTCGACGAAGAGGCAGATATTCAATGATGTCTCCGTGATCAATTCACTTAAAGTGGGGAGCGATCACCGAATGGTAAGAGGCACATTGAATATCCGTACAAGCCTCGAACGGTCGAGGTTGATAAAGTCCACGCTCCGACCGGCACCGGTTCATATCCAAAACCCCGAGAGCTTTCAGCTCGAACTCAAGAACCGTTTCGAATGCCTGGGTGAATGCGTAGATGTGGACGTGTACTGTAACGGGTTCGTGGATGCTGTCCATACAACAGGGGCTAAATTTTTTAAGCCTCAGAAAAGCCAGAGAACCAAAAAGATCTCGGATCCGACCCTCGAGCTGTTAGAGGAAAGGCGCAAGATGGTTCTGCTATCCTCCGACGACATGCCGAAATATCGGCACCTCAACAGACAGATCTCTAAGTCTCTGACTCGCGATCTCCGCCAATACAACACAAAATGTGTTCGTGAGGCGATCGAGCGGAATAAGGGATCCAGTGTTCCAAAGGGATCTGTCTGTTGGGCAGAGTCAGCTGACAAAGCTGAAGACGGAGGATGGCAGAATCGTATCGTCCAAGCCTGAGCTCTTGGAGGAGATCGAAAGGTTCTATGGACAGCTATACACGACAACGCAACAACCCGCAAGCACTCCAGCGTCAGACCCTAGAGCTGGATTGACCCGACACTATACCGAAGATATCCCGGACGTCAGCATGCACGAGATTAGTGTGGCTCTCAAACAGCTTAAAAACAACAAGGCGCCGGGTGATGACGGAATTACGAGTGAGCTTCTGAAGGCCGGCGGTGCACCCGCTAGAGAACCCTCCGGAAGCTATTTAATTCCGTCATTCTCGAGGGTAAAACGCCACAGGCGTGGCACAGAGGTGTGGTGGTGCTTTTCTTTAAGAAAGGGGATAAAACCCTCTTGAAGAACTACAGACCCATCACACTTCTGAGCCACGTCTACAAGCTGTTTTCGAGGGTCATCACGAATCGTCTCGAGAGCAAGCTAGACGACTTCCAGCCTCCCGAACAAGCCGGTTTCCGTAAAGGCTATAGTACCATAGACCACATACATACGCTGCGGCAGGTTATACAGAAGTCCGAGGAGTATAACCAGCCCCTATGCTTGGCGTTTGTGGACTATGAGAAAGCCTTCGATTCGATCGAAACCTGGGCGGTGCTACAGTCTCTCCAACGGTGCCGGATTGACTACCGATATATCGAAGTGCTGAAGTGTTTGTATGAAAACGCCACTATGTCAGTCCGCCTCCAGGACCAGAGTTCGAAACCTATTCAACTCCAGCGAGGGGTGAGACAGGGGGATGTCATATCCCCGAAACTGTTTACCACTGCGCTGGAGGATGTTTTCAAGCTTCTGGACTGGAATGGACTCGGCATCAACATTAACGGCGAGTACATCACTCACCTTCGATTCGCAGACGATATCGTAGTCATGGCTAAGACCATGGAAGACCTAGGCACAATGCTCGATGGCCTCTGTAGAGTCTCCCAACAAGTAGGTCTTAAGATGAACATGGACAAGACGAAAATCATGACGAACGTCCATGTTGTACCTGCTCCTATTCAGGTTGGGAACTCTACGCTCGAAGTTGTCGACAAGTATATCTACCTGGGACAAGTAGTCCAATTAGGTAGGTCCAACTTCGAGAAGGAGGTCAATCGTCGAATCCAACTCGGTTGGGCAGCGTTCGGGAAGCTACGACATATCTTCTCGTCCGATATCCCGCAGTGTCTCAAGACGAAAGTCTTTGACCAGTGTGTGTTGCCAGTGATGACTTACGGATCAGAGACGTGGTCGCTCACTATGGGCCTTATCAGAAGGCTCAAGGTCACTCAGAGGGCGATGGAGAGAGCTATGCTTGGAGTTTCCCTGCGAGATCGAATCAGAAATGAGGAGATCCGCAGTAGAACCAAAGTCGCCGACATAGCTCTCCGGATAGCCAAGCTGAAGTGGCACTGGGCAGCGCACATAGCTCGAAGAACCGATGGCCGTTGGGGCAGAAAGGTTCTGGAGTGGCGGCCACGTACCGGACGACGCAGCAGAGGTAGGCCCCCCGCAAGGTGGAGCGACGATCTTGTCAAGATCGCGGGAGAAGGTTGGATGCGGGCGGCTCAAGACCGGTCTGTGTGGAGAACCTTGGGGGAGGCCTATGTCCAGCAGTGGACGTCGTTTGGCTGATATGATGAAATTCATTATTTCCAGAGGTAATTTGTTGAAGAATTGTATACCGAGTCCCGCAAATGAGTTATGAACTAGACGGTGGTTAGTGCCCACTAGTTTATGCTTATTCCTTGTGTTCACTTTGTGCACGTCACTATTTTTACGGTAAAGAGTTAAGTTTTTCTTAACGTACATTAAATTAGCAAATATATACTGCGATGCAACTGTAAATATTTCTACTTCTTTAAATTTATCTCGTAAAGAATCTCTAGCACCTAACTTATATATTGCACGTATGGCCCTCTTTTTAATAACAAAAATTGTCTGAATATCGGCCGCCGTACCCCATAATAGTATCCCGTAAGACATTACACTGTGAAAGTAACTAAAGTAAACTAGTCTAGCAGTATCTACGTCTGTGAATTGGCGAACTTTCCTAACTGCAAATGCTGCAGAACTAAGTTTGACTGCCAGACAGGATATTTGGGCACCCCACTGAAGCTTACAATCTAAAGTTAAACCTAAAAATACAGTTGAATCAACTAGGTTAATTGTTTCGTTATTTAAAACTATATTAGTAAGAACATTTTTGACATTCGGCAAAGTGAATTTCACACATTTTGTTTTGCCAGAGTTGAGTAGCAAATATTTGTCGTGAACCAATGTAGTACTTGCGCAAGAGAATTATTTACGCTGTCAATGTTACTTGTATTACGATCAACTTTAAAAATAAGTGAAGTATCGTCAGCAAAAAGAACAATATCACATAGATTTCTAACAAAGAATGGCAAGTCATTAATATATATTAAAAAAAGAAACGGACCAAGAATAGAGCCCTGTGGAACGCCCATTCCCACTGGCAAACCTTGAGACCTACTTCCACTAACATCTACATACTGAACTCTATCTCTAAGGTAACTGGCAACAAGATTGAGTGCGCTATCTCGAATACCATAATGGTTGAGTTTACGTAAAAGTGTATCATGTTCAACACAATCAAAAGCCTTTGACAAGTCGCAAAAAACACCAATGGCATCCTTCGAATTTTCCCAAGCGTTAAAGATATGTTTTAGTAGAGTTCTGCGCGAACATTGCTTGCGCGATGCAGGATTTTTACTTCCATCGTATTGTGCTCATTATCTGTTACCTTATTGATTGTTGTTGAGACTGTAGCTACCGTAACAAAAATATGTCAAATATGTATCACATGAAGTTATCAGTATACTAATTGTGAATCAATTCAAATTCTAATCGCATTTCAGTCAAAATACAATGTCGATGTCAGTTACAATACGAGAATTGGCCTTATGATCTTCTGGCAATTTCACTAAAACTGGCAACATGGCATTCCACCAATATCTGACGTCCATGTTTTATTTTTTCATTAGTGCGTGGGCCCTTATTTGATGTACTTATGTTATTCTTCATTAGTGCGTGGGCCCTTTTATGATGTGTGTGTTTTTTTTTATTAGTGCGTGGGTCCATGCTCTTCCCTTGGCCGACAGCATCGAGTCCTACAGTGCGTCTGGCGCATGCCTGGCACCAGGAGACGGGCCCGAGAGCGCAGCGCTGGGGCGGCTTGCGAGGGACTGGCGAGGCCACCCGTCACCAGGGCCTGTCAGGTCCATGCGTGTGTTAATAAAGGTAGGTTTTCGAGTAAGGAGTAATTTTAGTCCAACCTTTGAAATTTAAATTTGCCTTTTACAGTTTACATAGCATAAAAAATATCAACGCGCTGTTATGGTGCTGAAAGATTTAAGCATTCACTTGTAACAGAATAGTGAGCATTCGCTGTTTAGAAACTTGTCGAATTGAACAATGAACAGAGCCAAACATTTTCACGATTTTTTTATCGAACGCTCTAATCAGTAAGAAGTACGAAGCAAATCCGTCCATTAATCGATTTTAAACTTTCGCGATTTGTATACATCATAGAAATTAATTTAGCGGGTCTTAATCGCGTTAACGCGATTAAGACCCGCTAAATTAATTTCTAAAATCCGTCCATTCACTGGATTGCTCGCTGTAACAGTCTCGTTTCTTTTCTGTTATATAACATTCGCTCAAGTGTATCAGCACCATTAAATTTTGCCTGTACACCGATGTTACAATTTGAGAGAAGTCATTGTCAAATCATTACATTGAATCAATAGATCATAAAAAATTTATTCATAATTTTCATAATTAATATGTTTCTTACGCTAAACCACTAGTTAAAAGCGCTTTACAGTCCGGTTACGGTTGGCTAATGCATTGTTTTATCCACAGACGGCGTCTGCCGAGACAGTTCCAGATTCTGCGAGAATGTTCGCGCGATGAATATGTGCGCTCTCAAGCGGTACAAAGAGCAATGCTGCAAAACTTGCTCCGACTGAGCACTGACAAACCGACGCCAAAATGGTGCCCAAAACCGTTAAACATTCCTATTTGAATACCGAAGACGAATTTTATTTTATTTTCAAAATATTACGTGCCCATATTTGAAAACAGTATTCGAAATTTTTAAATATAGGAACATATCTTTTACAATTGGTTTGGTTTTATTAGTCAATTGATATCAAGTATTTTATAAAAAGGCACAAAGCTATGAAATGCATTTCTTTGAAATAAAATATCCTTTAGCATTAATAAATATACAGCTAACAGCCCCAACCTGTGACTAGTATCCGAAAATAAATACATTGGTTTTAAAATTCGAATAGCTTACGTACTTACTATTTTATGTGCAAAAAAAACGAAATTCAATTTTAAAAGATCATATTGATATAAAAAGCCGTTTCTCGTAGATTAAAATTCGAATGAATGAGTTGAATTCGTCTCCGACATTCAAATTGGGTTTGTCGAGTTTAAGTGAAATTCGAATGAACTTTATAGAGGTTATAAGACAGTGACGTAACAAAAAATAAAATAGTTTTAATATCTCAAGTATTTGAGAAATGTGTTAGTAAATCAAAGCTGTGGAACTCCAAAAAGATACGAGAAAATGTATCGTCAATAACACCAGTTCAATCACAATATATGGTCGAAAAGACCTGGTGCAAAGTTAATAAGATTTCTCAACCCGTAAATATTGCGATTGCTATCGCTAAATTTATCTATCGGGCTCTTTCGACCCAGCAGAGAAATATGTTAATAAAATATTTTTCTCACAAATTTCGCATCGAAGCTGTGAAATAACAAGGCTTGCTATACAAAGGTGAGGTAGCAAAGTAAAAATAAGTCGTAGGTATCTCGTTTGGCCCGTAACGAAATTTTCCATATGACTGGAGTGAAAGAGAGCGTACAAAACTGGCATATTTGTTGACGCTCCACTGCGTCCCTCCCATTCTTTCGATTGAATTCCCTCTTCCATTCCTTTTATCTTTCAATAAGACCTCACTTTTTAGATTTGTTAATATTGCCCAAACAAAAACCTTTTAACAATAACTTGTATCACAAAAGAGGCGTCTTTAAAAATCCAATCTCGTTTATCGTAAGAGATCTGATGAATTGCTACTATAAAGGTGCGTAAGAGATAGGTATATAGAATAACTGGTGAGTGTGAAAGAGAGAAAACTATTTGTAAGCACGATAGATCTAGTCGTGAAAGCACAGCTGACCATAAAAATGGTCGATATTGAATATTTATATTAAAGCAAAAAATGTAAATTATTTCAAAATATAGCCCTTGAATTGATTATGTAAGTAGACAACAAAATATTTAGAACAAAACGTTTTGTACTATATACAATTAATTAATATTGTAAATATTGTAAGAGTAACTTCTAAGCACCATGCTACGCTTGGCTCCTACGGTATAATGAAGCACAAAAGTCATAGTCTAATCTATAACGAAAAATTAGTAAAAATAAAAATATTTAGCAAAAATTGCCAAAAGAGTAACAGAATGTATTTAAAGTACAGTCATGTTGAAAATATTAAAGTGCTATATATTATTTTTTCTTCACTGTCATAGATAGAATTCGTTTATAGTAAATTGTATGTATATTGGAAATATTAAATTAATGTAGGTAACATTTCTGATAAAGATTATAAAGCAATACGATTCGCTTATACATTTAAAAATGTAAATATTATGCATTGGCATACAAAAATTGTTATTAAACCCGCTCTTGGAATGGGTTATGTTAAAATAGCTGATATTTACAATTTTTGGTTATTTTCGTTTATTAAACCACTTACTTAAACAGTAAAAATTTCGAAGCTGCCTGTTGTCATGACGAATGATGTATCATTGTATCATTGTTGCCACTGTAGTTAAAAGCATATAGCCAGTGAAAAAGTAATCTCATAGCTGATTTCTCTCTTTTTCTCTTCTATGAACTAAATCCTAGTACCGACGATGGCTGTTGTAACAATGTTACGTCACAATGATTAAAAGCCGTCGAACTTACTAAGACGCGCAGTAAGAACGTGTTTATTTTTACTAAAGCATATAAAACTATTGATAACAGATGTAATATGGCAAATGACTTTTTTGTAGTCGTCTCACTCAAAAGACAAAACAACAGAGAACTTTGACTTTGACTCCTATTCGCATACTTAATATTGCGACAAGTTCGGCAGTTAATTTATCGACAAGTTCCGAATGCTGGTCTAAAATGTATAGCAGGTACATCACTACGGATTTACAAAAACGAAGAAAAATCAAAGTTCTCTGTGAAAATTCCTTTGACTGCATTGGTGAATGAAAAGGAAGGAACAAAACGTTGTTCCCTCACAAAATAAAGAACAAAAGCTATGTTTAGAATGAGACGACTATAGGATTCTCAATGTCTAATTTGTTTCTACTTAAATACACTTCGAATAAGTTCGTACTTTATGTACCCTCCAAGGGAAAAGCGCAAGTATCTTTGCTGAAAACTAAGGTGCAGTATTATATTATTACGAGGCATATAATTATGTTTAGATTAACAATTAACTGTCAATTGTTAGAACAATTACCCAATTTGTATATAATGAAACTACATATATAGCTACGCAAACATTGTTCCAAAGTATAAGGCATTAATTATATCAGTGAGTTTCTACTATGAAAATGGATAATAAATTAAAATGCGAGGATTTAAATATATTTCAGACGCGAGTAAAATTGAAGCTTCCTTTTCTTTTTATATTTTCCCAATTAAAATGTTTTCAAAATGAACAAAATAATTTTGACATTGACTGTAACATTAATCAATTCAATTAATAATAGTATTTCATTATTGTATTGAGTGGAAGATCTGACGTAACTGAAAAAGACAAAATTTACGTCTATCAGAGATCTGGTAGCCTCGCAGTTAATAACAAAATCAATAATGATATAATCATTATCTCTATCAATCTATTATCATTATCTTAGTAAGTTAAAAGCTGCAGGAAAGTGGACTGTGGGCTTCAAGGCGATGGTTTTAGATCTCAACCCAGGATGACGCTAGGATGATGTTGACTTAATTAGTTAAAATGTCAAAGACAAAGAATGGTCGAATTCAACGTAGGTACTCCATTCATATCAACACTCAACCAACTGTAATTATGATTACTGGTTGTTCTTTCGAATTTACCGTAAGATTATTGATTTTTGGCCTGATTTGAGATTAATAGCCGAAATAAAAATCTAAGAGAAGTAGGAGATCTTAAACCGATGTCTTAATTTCTTGTGGCTTCAACTTTTATTTGTCTAGTAGTAGAAACTCACTTGTTAAATAGTTAATAAAGGCTAACGAATTCTCTAAGACACTATTACGTAAATGTTTTAGTTTTAAGTACGCATTTTCCTTTATATGTAAGTTCGTGAACCATCTTATTAAAAGCATAATCGCTTAATATTTTAATATTTTATTACTTAAGACTATTGACTTCCTTAGACGAATTAAAACAAATTGAATTTATATCACTTTCGTTTGAATATAACTCTTCTTTCATTTCGACGATTTTGTTACTTTCTTCAAACGTTTGACGCTCAAGTATAAAATATTTCATATCAATAAAATACTGCCATATTAACAAATGCGTGATAAGTTGCTGTTTCGACTTATATACTCGCTTGTACTTGAATCTTGTTTTCTATTGTGATATCTCTATATGAAGTTTGATCAAGTTTGGTACTTAAAGTAACATTAATAAGTTATAATTTCTACCTGGCTGAATCTTTTAGAACAAATTGCTTTGTAAAATGAACACGTGTAACGTATTAAGCACAGTCGTTCTTGTCTCGGCAACTTACTAGTTCGATTTGAATTTGAATGTTGTTTTCTTATGAAAATAAGAAATAAGTGGTCTGCTAGAAATTTGGCAAGAAGTATGAGGATAATTAGGGCTGTCTCTTTTACGTTCCTTTTAATTTTTTTGCTTTTCATTGAAGAATCTGACCATTTATTCATTAACATAGGACGACTGTTGCTTCGTGATTTGAATTATAGCTTTTAAAGGCTTATAATCTAGTTGGAGTGTTGAAAGGTCAGGTAAAATTTGTAACTTTTAACTAGTTAGTGCAAAAAAACTATTTGCAATCGAGAATTTTCTACAAAATTGAACTATTTCGTCAAATTAGGTTTAGCCAAATCGTTTCATCAAATTTCTATTATTACTAGTTACTGCTGACTTTGATAATCTTTTTCGTAATTACATCTCACAATAGAAAACAGGTATCAAGTAACCTTCCTTAAGTTCGGCGTACGTATAATCCAATAAAAATATTGTAATTATGTGACAACCCTAATTTTTAAGTCTCAGAGAATTAAGTCCAAAATGTACATTGTACCAAGAATTTTCAAATAAAAAATATATTATATGAATAAATTACTCATCGTGGTCTTTTATTTTATACCTAAAATATTTTATAAAAATGTTTCTGAACTAGTACATATTTTTATTTCTGATGAGTATAAGTGAGGTAGTAAGTAACCACAGACCAGCTAATGGCGCTCTTCTCACTGGATGGCGGGGTTAACCTATGTCAAAAGATAATCAACTTACTTATAAGTAAGATGGGGCTACCTACAAGGACTATAGCGGCTAAACGATCATTATCAAGTCTAAAAAAGGAAAGGAGAGGAGAGGATTCGGTAGGTATTCTGTCTCACTCACCGAAAACAACAAATAAGTGACCACACTGCCATTGTTTTGATGATTTTACATATAAAAATATTATATGAAACCTAAGTTCCTAAGCTTTGGATCGTTCTTGAATTTGAACCTTCGAATTCCGTTGAAATCGAAAAAGATATTTATATTCAGCAGAATATATTTCATACAAGTACATCGTTCAACCAAATTAGATTTACAAAATTAAAGACCTGAAAATTCCACTGAAATAGTTAGTGTTCTACAACACGCCGCCAATGTACACATGTTTGAATAAATAAATGTATCTTTATCTTAAGTGGAATGTAAAAAAATAACTTTGGATCTCGGTCACCCTTTGTACGACAAGAAGTTGTACACCGCTTTTATATTACTGCACAAGTTTGCTCTACACAATATCTTCAAGAATATAGTTGTCGTGAATGCAACAAGAATATATTTCTGCAGGCAAACAGAAATTCTGAACAAGACAGCACTCGGTCATTACTTGGCCAGGTAAACATAAGACCACTGTGAACTCAGTCCTAATGTTTGCATACATCAGTTAACTGGCGTACGCTTTCGAAATATATGCACGAAGCTTTTTAATTATACTAGCGGTCAGTGGTGTAGGGTAATGGAAATATCTTGAGATTATGTTTGAACGTATCTTCAATCTTATATTTATCTGTAACTGTCGAAGAACCGATGGCTGTTTGAGCTGAAAGGTTCTGAGTGGCGGCCACGCACCGGACGTCGTAGCAGAGGTAGGCCTCCCGCAAGGTGGACTAACGATCTTGTTGGGATCGCGAGCAGCGTATGGATTTGAATGACCCAAGATAGGTGTATGTGAAAAGCCTTGTGGACGTTTTTCGGTGGATATGATGATGATGACCTGCAGCGCCAAGTGTCATACACACTGGCGACATCTTCCTAACACCGACGAGTCTACGAAGTAAAAAACGGTCGATGAACGAATCGCGCTATTAGAAGTATCACATAATTTTTTTTTTATATACAAGTTCACATCATACGTTCATCGTAGTCGCCAATAGCCTGGTGACAAGACCGAGAGACTGCTACGCAGAGGGTATTGGCTCCCACCTGTGGGATCTCCAATTCTCCACCTTGTCGTGGTGGGGGGCTCAGTAACCGTGGTTGGGGCACCCACGGTGAAGCTAAGCGAGATCCCGGGAGTGGACGCTCCGCGTGGGCTTGATGGAAGTCTGCGCAGGATGAGTCCAATGGTGCGGGTGCGGGGGACAGTCTTTTCTGTCCCTCCTAGTCGGGCGCGGACACGGGAGGAGAGGCGTGTCGGTGTTGCGTTGCTGCGCGCCGTTTCTCCCGCGACCAAATGGGGGCGCACCATTTGCTATGTCGCGGTGGGGCTGCAGAGGAAGAGTAGATGCGGTGTTATCATGTTGCCGTCCTCCCTATCCTCTGCGGCTGTTTTAGTGCCTGTGGACGGTGAGCGCTGGGGCCAAAAGGCAAGGAGGCGGCGTAGTGTCCGCGCCGCCTCCCAAGCCATAACGATACGGGACCCGTCAACACCAACAGCGGGCCAATCCCGGGCGGGGTCACGCCAAAGTATGCTATATCCGCACATCGCGTGACCCTGCCACTATACGGGTGGAGGTGGGACCCGTAGGGAGACCGCGGTGGTTTAAGCGGGTATGCTCACCTTTAAAAAAAAAAAGAGGGTATTGGCTTCGAATCCACGTTATGCAGCAATGACTTTTCAAAGTTATGTACTTACTAAATAGTTCATTATCGCTTGCTGAGTGTTGACGGAAAACATCGTGGGGAAAACCTGCATGTCTGAGAGGTTCCATTATGTTCTCTATGGCCTCTTCTATGCCAAGTGCGGATTGGCAAGTGATAGCTGCCAATTGGCACTCAGCTATTGTGAAGAGGCCCGTGCCCAGCAGTTGAAATTGTTCAACTACTGGGCACGGTATACACAAAAAACACGTTGGGGTAGTGAGAGTGGATGTCGTGGTCGTGAAACTTTACATCCGAGTCCTCAACCTAATGTCCAGTCTTCGTGTCTCATCATCTTAAAAAGACAAGACTCGTAGATAAATGAATTTTATTGAGTAATTAGTTCTTACTATAATAAGATACAGAAATCATGTTACTAGAAAAGTGATGAATAGGTATGTGAGTTGAGGAACATCAAGCGAGAGGGGGGCCAAAACAAAGATTGATGAATTGTGTGAAGGATGATATGAATAAAAAGAATGTAAATGTTCAGACGTCTGATAATGGAGAATGATAACTAAATAAGTGTGTAGTTTAAAATGACCAATTTTATAAAAAATAATCAGTTCAGCGTATTTAGAAATGAAACTTTACTAATGTTTATGTATCTGGGTCTAAATCGCGTAATAATTAATAAACATAGGTGAAATACAATATAGACATTCCATGACCACGTCTGTTATCAGCCACACCGAAACGTTGGAGCATATCCTGGGTATTTCACCTTTCTTTGATTAATTATGCTATTGAAAATCGTTCCACAAATATAAATACGTGTAGGTAATTACAAAAGCTTAAAGATTTTATAAACTAAAGGCTCAGCTTCTTCCAAAAATATATCCTCCATTCGTAATCAAATCGTAGAACAAAACACTGCATCTCAGTACTTAGATAGGTACTACAATCAACACACGACAATATATTCAAACCAACCGACTTTGAAACAAGCCCATCACTATTCTCGAGTGACGTCACAATGAAAACTCCTCTGATTGGCTGGTTGTATCCCGCACTCGGCTACGCAAACGCTGATTGGTCTAATGAATCCGATTTGATTGCGTCACACTGTATTGCATAGTGATTGCGTGTGAGAAATGTTCGTTGGTTCTGAATAGGTTATGTTTTCAAGCTTTTCAAAGCTTTGAATTTTTCGCGTTAGTTAATAATATTGCTCAGTGTTATTAAGCTTTTTAGTACAATCAGATTCTTTTGTGTTACTTTTATTTTTCTCGTATGGAGTTCTCTACAAGTGTGTAGTAGTAGTGAAGTAGGCGATAGCCCAGTGGTGTACGTAACGGACTGGCGAGACGATGGTCTCGGGTTCGATCCCCAGGTACCCCGGGCACACACCTCTGACTTTTCGAAGTTATGTGTGTATTAATAATGTTAATAATTATCGCTCGCTTAATAACGTGCCCGGAAGATGGCAATAGGCTCGCCCCCTATTACATTGGGACCGAAAAATAACTGGCGAAAAGTGGGTGTGTAATACACCTCTGCCTACCTCTTCGGGGATAAAAGGCGTGAAGTTATGTTATGTTCTCTACAAAGAAAGAAAATAATGGAATAATGCTTTAAGCATACGCATCTTCACAGAACGCACAGTAATATTGATAGTATAGGAAATAATAATTACGGACCACATTTAATACATACCAACTTTTCGAAGTTAAGTGTGTATCAAATTAAAATTGTTAATTATCGCTCGCTTAACAATGTGCCCGGTAGATGGCAATAGGCTCGCCCCATATAACATTGGCACCAAAACATAACTAGCGAAGTGTGGGTGTGTAATACACCTCTACCTACCCCTTCGGGGATAAATTGAAGTTATGTTTTGTTTAGCTGTGTGGTTGACGGCATAGAATACAAGTGTCACCACCCCCTATCTTCCCGTGGGTGTCGTAAGAGGCGACTAAGGGATAACACGATGCAAATACCATCTTTGCGCAGAGACGGAAAACTCGACATCAAACCCTATACGACTGCCTCGTTGGTCTCGCGGCATAAATGTGCGCGTGGGATCGGGAGGTCCCGGGTTCGATTCCTGGGTCGGGCAGTGTTATTGGGTTTTTCTGTCACGAAATTCTCAGTAGCAGCACGGAGTCTGGAAATGTGCCCGGTACGGCAATAGGCTCGCCCCTTATTACGTGGGACTAAAGTATATCTGGCGAAAAGTGGGTGTTGAAATACACCTCTGCCTACCCCTTCGGGGATAAAAGGCGTGACGATATGTATGTATATGTATGTATGTATGTTTTGTTTTATGGTATACCTAGAGGGTGCCCTCAGCTACGCCCGCACATTTTTCCCGATCCCGTGGGAATTTCAGGCAATCCCTTCTTAGTGCACCTCTACGGTCTCCAAGGAACAATCATGCCAAATTTCAGCAGCCTCTGCCTAATAGTTTTGGCTGTAGCTTGTCTGTCAGTCAGTCAGTAACGCAAGGATTTTATATATATTATTATTATATACAGATTACGGCACACGGTTTTTCGCAAAGTTACGTGCGTATTATTGTTAAGCATCGCTTGCCGTATGCCTCGGAGAGCATGTTAAGTCGTCAGTACTAGCTGTCATGAAGACCTTTGACAGTTGTTATAGAGAGTCAGTATCACTAAATATACTGACCAGTCTCAATCATGGAATATCGCTATCCCTTTGGATTGCGAAGAGCAGACAGATGGAAAATCTAATATTCAATAAAATTTGGTTAGACTAGTAAGTTGACCTCGAATTGCAACTGGGATAAAGCTAGGAGGATGATGATCTTATTTATTTATTTATAGACTTACGCCTGTATCCCCGAAGTGGATAGGCAGGAGTGTAATATTACACCCACATTGCGCCATACATTTTTAGGTCCCACGTAATAGAGGGCGAGCCTATTGCCGTACCGGGCACATTACCAGACTCCGTGCTGCTACTGAGCACATTTATGCCGCGAGGCCAACGAGGCAGACTCTCTGTCAGTGCTACCCTAAAAAATACTCAATTCTCCTAACCTATTTAAAAAAAAACACTGAGTAGAAATCAATTCAGCCAACTGGCAACATAAACTCAAAACATAACATATGAATATGCAAATAAACAACACGAGGTCGAACTAGCAAACATAGTTATGACTTGGATGTTAATTCATTAAGTTATTTCAATGGGTTTAATTATTTAGAGCGACAACCACATTAATTTGATACACAAAGGTCCGACTGGAACTTTGTAATACATTAGATTGTATGTGATACATTAGATTGTATAATCTATAGAATGTTTAAAGAAGGTGTAACAGTTGCAGCACCTTATAAAATGTAAATTATGTGTGTTTCGGCGAACCGAATGTTCCTAGTCGATTTGGGAATACTATTAATATTGTGGACTGTAGGATTTCGGTTCTTATCGACTAGGAAATGAGGAAGTGAAAAGGTGATGTGGATACTGAGCCTCTTAGCTTGCACGGCAGTCTTTTTCCTTGCAAATGGCGGCCGCCTGGTGTCTTCGGGAATCCTGAAGCTGCTTGAATCACTCCACTACACAGATCACTTTCACTCGCCGGCGGTTTTGTTAGGTTTTGGTATAAGCGGTAATAATTATATATGGCGGTGCGGACTGCGGTATACGACGGACACGAGTTCCGAGCGTCTCGAATCTTCTAGTATTTTCTTCGTCGCCGTTGAGCAGGGCGGCCAATAGCGAGGCGTTTTGGGAGGGGATTCATGAAAGGATCGCTCGGATTGGCCGAGCAGCAACGAACCATTGACGTTGACATAATTAACTAGCAATGGAAAAGATAGATGGCGCTACCATATCCACTCGGCCCTAAAGGGTTGCCTTTAAAAAATAAATAAAATTGAACTTAGCTATGTTGGGTGTACTACCGCATAATCCATCAATAGGCTAAGACAGCGATATGACAATAAATTTAATCTAAATTAACTTTAGCGAAAACTACAAACGCAATAACAGCGAAAACTACAAACTAAATACTTAAACTAAGAGATCGATCCAACTTCAGGCTAGATCTCTTTGAGTTGGAAGCGGACAGAGACGTACAACAGGGCGCACGTAGCTCCCCTGCGTGGTTTTCACGGTAACAACGCGGGTTGTACCGTCCTTGGAAGTATGCAGTTTCTCTACGATGGCTAACGGCCATGAAAGCGGCGGAGCATTATCATGTATTATGACGACCAACATACCCTCCTGTATAGGGGATGTAGGACTATTCCACTTGGATCTAGCCTGAAGCTGGTGTAGATATTCCGCACGCCAGCGCCGCCAGAATGACTACACGAGTTTATCCAGCAGAGTATGTCTCTGGAGCAAGCTTGAAGAGTCTGCTTCAGGAGTCGGAAATGACGATAATGGCACTGTGTTCAGAAAATGTGCAGGGCTTAACGCGGATGGTTCTGCAGGGTCACTACTCAATGCCGTGAGCGGACGCGAGTTGATCAGTGCCTCGACTTGTGCAAGGACGGATTTTTAACCGTCCTTGCACAACCTTGTCCTTGTTCAACAGATCCACTCTTACGAAGAGCTTTTGCTCTTCGTAAGAGAGGATCTGTTGACCTATAACTTTGAAGAGATGCGTTTTAATTACTTTGACCATGCTTTAGCGTTCGTGTGTGACCGAAATGTGGAGATGCTGGCGGAATAAACTTCCAGTCAATATGATCTATGGAAAGTTCTTCCTGAAGACGAGTATGATATTCCTCTCTGAGAAACTTATAGAGGTCGCGTAAATAAGAGCTTGCGCCCACGAAACAAGTGTCGTTATCCGTATACAAACACTGTATAGGGCCGCGCCGTGAGAGAAATCTTTTAAGGGCTGCAAGGAACGACACCGTGCTTAAATCTGTCGCAACTTAAATATGCGTAGCGCGCGTCGTTAAGCATGTAAAAATACATAGCCAGGCTTTACGGCTTTTAACACCTCGACCACGCACTGGCGTATACTGCAGTGGCCCTGCGTAATCACAACCGATGTGTGTAAATGCTTTATCAACCTGGTTGACGCGCTGGCTAGGGAGATCTGCCATGGGAGGGAAAGTCGGACTCGGACGAAATTTGAAACAGACGTTACATTTATATATTCTGTGACGAATTATTCGTCGAGCGGCTAAAATCCAATACTTATGCCTAAGTAAGGACATAAGCAACTCTGGACCAGCATGGAGGTGCTTCTTGTGATAAAAATCAACAAGAAGGTCGACAACATGATCATGTCCGGCAGAATGCAAGGATGTTTGTAGTTATAAGGTTCATCCGAATTTGACAGACGACCCCCAACGCGTATGACGCCGTGTTCATCGAGAAACGGCTTGAGTTTAAGGATAGCGGGAGAACAAGGTACATTGTCTTTCAAATTTTAAATGTCGTTACTAAAATGAACAGCCTGTACAGCTCGTAGTAACTTACATTCTGCGAATTTGCGATATCAGTACTGTTTGTCCAATCCCCCATTAGGTAGGTGCCTAAGAAATCTATAGACATAAACGATGGCGCGGAGTAACTTAGACCACGATGACACGCGTAGTGCGAGTGCATAGATGGGAGACTCCGCAACCTCAGCAATCACGGGATAAGAAACAGACTTCCGTTCGGGTACATCTTCGTCTTCTGCACTGTGGTCAAAGGGTTGCATGGGCCGTTCTGACGGATCATGGGAAATCCAAGAAGGTCCACGATGCCACAATGGATGATGCAGAAGATTAAGTGGAGAGACACCACGAGACAAGCAATCTGCGGGGTTCTCGGTACCCGCGACGTGATTGAAACAAGTAGCGGGAACAAGTTCAATCAATTTACTAACGCGGTTGGCGACAAAAGTCTGCCAGCGATGAGGAGAAGAATAAATCCAAGCGAGCACTACTTTGGAGTCGGAAAATGCGTATATTTTATTAAAAGGGTAGTGGGGCAAAACTGTATCTTGAACCTTGGGGAGCAACTAAGACAGCAGAAGGGCCGCGCACAACTCTCGCAACCGAAATGGTCTTAACAGGCGAGACCTTAGACTTGGCACAAACTAACTGCACCGAGTAGTTAGAACCAATGCGGACTTGCAGATATATGACTCCGCCGTAAGCACGCTCGCTGGCGTCAGCGAAACCTATTAAGTTGATGGTACATCCATCTACCAACCCAAGATGACGTGGAATAGTAATTTGATTGAGCACGGTAAGCTCAATACAAAACTGGCCCCAAGCGGCGACAATATGGTCAGAGGGTGTTTCAACCCACTCACACTTTGATAGCCCAAGCTCTTTGATCAAGAGCTTGGCGTACAAAATTGTGGGAGCCACAAAACCCATTATGTCCCATAGTCGAGCCACTGTGGACAGCATAGTGCGTTTGGTGCACTTATCATCTGGTGGTGAGACGTCAAACCGAAAACTATCGCAGGATTTGTCCCAGCGTAAGCCGAGAACCTTATGCGGTACAGACTTCTAAAACTCAATGTCTGGAGAAGCTTTATGAGAATCAGGTATGCGTGCGAGAACCTCCTTAGAATTGCTTGTCCATTAGACAAGATCAAACTGGCCTCGCTTGAAAAGCTGAATAAGCTCTTCACAAAGCTAAATTGCTAGCGGAGCGGATATGACACTACAGGCAATGTCATCCATATACAAAGCGGAAGTGTAGTATAGTATAGTATAGTATATTGTCATATCCGCTCCGCTAGCGTTATATGATAACAAAGCTTGCATTAATTGCTTAAATATAAAGCATAAAACGAGTGATTGTTCTAGTAAGACTTGATGTCGTTCATGTAATCAACGACACCACTCATTGTTGCACTTTGTTAAAAGTAGTCCGTTGTCAAGCCAAGCCGCTAACCTTGACACACTTACGTCGCAGGTGCAGGCTACGATAACTGCGCCTCCCACGATTCAGAATGAAATATCGTTGTGTACGACATCCATCGCGCGGGCGACGCGCACGCGCGGACGGCCCTCGCGCATCTATAATGATCCGCGCGGGGCCAAAACGTAGTGTATGGCGTCCAAGACGGTACTGTTAGCGATAGCGCAAGTTATCGTTTATGATGTTAATGGGTCGCCGCACATGGTACGTTGTCTACTCGATAGCGTGTCTCAGACCAATTTAATAACATTGGATTGTTTCAAACGCCTCGGATTGTGGAATAACTTTAGAAATACTAGTTCAGTGGTCAAAGGGATAAGAGAGTCAGAAAAACATTGCAAGGGTTCCGTAGATGTTAAAATACATTCGCGTTTTGATAGGGATATTAATTTTAACATTTCTTCGCTTATCGTGGAGCGTATCACGGACGCATTGCCGAACGCTAATGTAGACGTAGCATCACTCACTCACCTCGAGTCATTGCCGCTGGCAGACGCGGAGTTTGCGAATCCGGCTCGAAGGACCAAAAAATGTTTCGGCGAACCGAATGTCCCTAGTCGATTTGGGAATACTATTAATATTGTGGACTGTAGGATTTCGGTTCTTATCGACTAGGAAATGAGGAAGTGAAAAGGTGATGTGGATAGGAGCCTCTTACCTTGCACGACAGTCTAAGGCGATATACGTAACTAGGTACCGCTCTTCCCGCGTCTCACCTCTTGGCCCCCGCACGATTGACCCGTCTAGACGCGTTCGTCGAACGACTGTATGGATTATTTGACTGTGGTGCCAGTGCAGCTTTGTACATTTTATCGGATACCTGAATCAGTCTCACTGTGTTTATCATTTTCAATGGTCAATTGGAACGAACTTTATTGATTACTCACTACCTTTATAAACGTCGAAAGACTTGTTTTTGTAAAAAAAATTGCACTAGTAGCGATAATCTTGTGGAGAGACCAAAGGACTGCTACGTAGAGGGTTTCGGGTTCGAATCCACGGCGCGTACTGATGACTTTTCAAAGTTATGTGCGTATTAAATAGTTAATTATCGCTTGCGGTGAAGGAAAATATCGTAAGGAAACCTGCATGTCTGAGGCTGGTTTCAAAGAGACGCGCGCGGCACGTGCCGTCGGCCAACGCGTCTCAACAGCGCGCGCATGACACGCGGAACACTGAAACGAGTTTTATAGACCGCTGGCCCATGTACAAAAATGGATGGGTCATATGAACCACCAGGTGACGTATATAGGACGATATAAGAGCATAAAATAATAAGATTCAGCACTATGCCGTCACTTGTAAGCTGTCCAACTGAGTGCTGGTGAGGATTCAAAAGTGCAGGTAGAGTGAGTACATTTTGGTCATATATTTTTGTACGGCATTTTTACCATCGATAGATCCATGCAAAATAATAAAAAAACGCGCAGTGCCGCACAAAAATGGTGCGCCACAAAGTCGGTAATTATTTTTTATTTTCTGACAATTAAGGGTAAAATTCGTTATTTGATTCTGTACGGCATCAGTTTCATACTGTTTTAATACAGCTTCTAATGCATTATTCCGCAACGCCGTACAAAAAAAATGCGACAAGGGGAAAAAATCGAGGGTTGCAACCCCCTCTTTTGCCGTGGTCCGGGGGGTGATGTGATACAACATAAAATAAATTTATTTTGAAAGTATTTTATGCATAGATAATATTTTTTTACATGCCGTACATTTTCGTTGGTCCAAAGGTTTGTAGGAAAAAAAAACTCAAGGAAAAATTCGTAGAACGAAACGTAAGGTGAAATTCATGTCAATATTTTTATACGGCATTTAGATAGTTTATTTGAACTTAAAGCAATAATTTATAAAAAGTTAATGCCGTACAAATCTGTAAGTTCATATGAATAAAAAAGTAATAAAATATTTAATAAAATATTAACTACTGATAGGCGGACACCGGTGTACGCGTGTTTCCTAGATTTGTCGAAAGCTTTCGACACAGTCCTTTATGACAAGCTTTGGGTTAAGCTGGGAAATGCGGGTGTGCCAGCTGAGGTCGTATCTCTGTTGAAGGATTGGTATCGAGGTCAGCGGAACCAGGTGAGATGGGTGGGAGCCTTGTCAGACCCGTATCGCATGCAATGTGGGGTTAGACAGGGTGGACTGACCTCTCCTCTGCTGTTTAACCTTTATATAAATGACCTTATTGGTGAGCTCAGCAGCACTCATACCGGTTGTCATATTGATAATGTGTGTGTTAATAACATCAGCTACGCGGACGATATGGTGCTGCTGGGACCATCAGGGGGTTCTATTCGCAAGCTATTGACCATCTGTGAGTCATATGCGGTGGAGCATGGACTGACATATAATACAAAAAAGAGCAAGGTACTTATTTTCAAAGGAAAATTGCATGTGTCCGCTCGGGTTCCACCAACTATGTTGTGCGGTGAAGAGTTGCAGAGAGTAATCAGTTTTAGATATCTGGGCCATATTGTAACGGAAGACTTGTCCGATGATGCCGATCTGGAGCGCGAGCGCAGGGCATTGGCGGTGCGAGGGAATATGGTTGCCCGCAGGTTCGCTCGTTGCTCGTCAGGTGTGAAAATTTGTCTGTTTAAGGCTTACTGCCAGTCTTTCTACTCGAGCAGCCTGTGGGTAAATCATACCCGTCGGTCCGCCAGTGCCCTGCGTGTACAATATAACAATATCTTCAGGATGCTGATGCGGCTGCCTCCCTACTGCAACGCGTCACTAATGTTTGTCGAAGCTCATACGGATGGCTATCAAGCCATTATACGTAAAAGAGTAGTTTCATTACTAAGGCGGTTGAGAGACAGTAGCAATGGCATCCTGAAGATGATTGCATCGCGCTTTGACTGTCCTATACAAAACAAGTGGATGAGTATAATGACCGGACGAGATTGATATTATTGTTATTGTAATAATTGACTACTAATGACTATTATTATTTCCTTATATTTATTTTTATTGACATGGATCTATTGACATAAGATTTTTTTTTTCTCATTGACATTATAATTGTAAAGTATTTTATTATGATGTATTAATTTATCATTTATGTACCATTTGCTGTAATATCTTAATGTATTCTTTGTTTCCTGTTTCTGTGCTGACTGTATACAAATTAACTTTTACTTTGTTTTATATATGGATTGATGTATTTAATCTGAAATAAAAAGTATTACATTACATTACATAATAAATATAATTTACATATACAGGCTGTCACAAGACCCATCACCAAGCCGAAGTCTACTCGTTTTGGACATCATGCCAAGACATGCTAAGCAAAAAATATAAATTATTTTATGCTCTTATATCGTCCTATATACGTCACCTGGTGGTTCATATGACCCATCCATTTTTGTACATGGGCCAGCGGTCTATTAGTATCGCGCGTTTCATGTAGAGGAGCTCGGGCGGCGCGCGCTTCGGCAGCGCCGGCTGACGGCGCGCGTCTCACTCGCGGCGCGTTTGAAATGCGTGACTATGAAACGCTACTACGTAAGCGCGCGCGTCTAGACAGCGCCGCTCACCGGCGTGACTCTGAAACCAGCCAGAGAGTTCTCCACAATGTTCTAGAAAGACATGTGAAGTCTGTCAACCCGCACTTGGAAAGCGTGGTGGACTATGGCCTTACCCTTCTTATAGTGAGAAGAGGGCCGTGCCCAGCGGTGGGACAGTTTACATACAGGGCTGATGATGGTGATTGCCACAGCGGGTGTCGTAAGTCATAAAAAGAAACACACAGTACCCGTGGATCATACATACGATGGTCTGCTCTGCTCATAGAAGACTAGCTGCTGCTTGCCTTTGCTTAAAAATCTGCTCATTACAAATGAAACATTCACTTCATTTAAAAATAAAAACAGTTACTTGGTGGACGCCTACGTCACAAAAAGGAACACACTATCCTAATACAACCACACACTTAATTACGCCAAAAATATTGCAGCAACTAAAACGAATTCTTATTAAAAAAGAGATGAGTCTTATTAAAAAGGAACACGCTGACCCAATTACAAATAAACAAGATTGCATAATAAATAAGTACTTTTACAGTCTGAAGAACCAGATACTTGCTGGATAACACGCATGAGATAATTACAGCGCTACCTACAATATAGCTAGCCAACTGCAGCTAATTGCAACAAATTTTAATCCTTGTGGAGCACCTTGGACCAGTTGGGTACATTTCAAATAATAACTCCGAGTGCGCTTAGGGATCAGTGGGATATCTGTGCTGAAATCGCTGTTTAGCTAAGCCGTGGAATTCGCACTAGGCGGAGACACAAAGCGAAGAGAGCAAGCTGTTTTTTATTGTTGCTTAGTAAAACTGATACTGCCTCCGTGGTCCAGTAGCCACCGTATACGTCTGATGATCAGAAGGTCCTGGGTTCGATTCCTAGGTCGGGAAAGTGTTACTTACTAGGTTTTGCCGAATTTCAGTAGCAGCACGGAGTCTGGCAACGAGTTCCATAACGGTATTAGGCTCGCCCCCTATTACGTGGGACCTAAACATACATAACATGGTGAAATGTGCGTCTAATATTACACCTCTGCCTGTTCCTTAGGGGTTACAGGTGAAAGTGTGTGAAGATGAAAATAGTAAAACTTTATGAAACTTACGTCCCATAAAAAAAAACAAAAAAACATTTGGCACACTGATATGCTCGCCCATGCTGTCAGTTATAAAGAATAAAAAGTGTCAATATACTATTTCATTCCGTGGCTGGTTGGTCAAAGTCTACCTAGTTAGAAAAATACACAAATATCAAATCTTATATCACCGATCTGGCCAGCGTGCTATACCTAGTAGGCCGAGATTGATAGCAAAATATGCTATACTCTTCTTACAATAATGAGCAACAAGATGCAAATATGGTTACAATTTTCACACAATTTTTTAAGTGAATAGTCAAAGTCAAAATCGTTTATTCAATTAGGCCACAAAGTGACGCTTAGGAATTTCAAAATTTTAAAACATTTCAAAGTTAATTACTAGATGATTCTACGTTTACTTCAGGTAGAACCACGAGAATGAACGGGCAATAAAACTCATGGTTCCTCTCTTTAATCGTCAGTATAATGGTTATTCAAGTTATTTTTGTAAGGTGCTGCAACTGTTTCACATTGTAAGTTATCTACTAGTGAACATTTATAAATAATTATTGATATCATACTCAATGCAATCAATTATGTTCATTTGGTATATATGAGTAAATATTTAGCCGCATCGAATCCAGGCCATTACAATATATGTTTACGAAACCAAATTGAAATGAACACACCATATCCAAATGGATTGATTTAATTGGTGGAGCTGTTCTCGTAGATAAATGGTTACATACTGCATGTTAGCTGTCAGCCCACATAAGTAATTGTGTCGCGTGGAAATAAATTATTACATAGAAGGACAAATATATTATATCATTATCAAACTTAATGTTGTAGCCAACAATTATCTGATTAAGCCTTTAAAATTGATAACTCCGAAGAATTTAATAAAAAAAATACTATTAATGATCTGAGCACTTTTTTGGCGCTTAAAACAATAGTAAATTTAGGCGCAGTTCGGAGTAGCTTGATTGAAGCGACGAATTTTTTTTACAATTTCAGAAAAAATGGACTTCATACAGGCGAAATATTTAGTGTTTTTGACTTGAGCTATTTTCCCCGGCATAATTTTGGTAAGATAAGGTGTTTGAATCGTCTTGCCTGCGCCTAAAATATATGCATACCGTCGCTTAAAGCATTTTGCTTGCTCCTGAAATTCATACTTGATGTCGCTTAAAACATTTAGCCTGCTGCTGAAATCCATACCTTATGTCGCCTTAACCATTTACCATGCATCTGATATTAATACACACAGGAGTTTAAATCATTTTCATATTTAATAAAAATTCTTTATACTCGGCGGTTAAATTCTTCTTCTTGAACTAAATTAATAAAGACTCGTCTCATCAGACATATTGTATTCTAAGTGGTGGAAATTAAAACATTTTTACTCTACTGGAATTAGGAAATCTATATTCGTTAAGATAGTCAAAATTTTGTATAAATCGTTTATCCGTTGTCGGGTAAGACATATCATTTCGGCGCCAGAGTCTTTGATTTACGTCACTATGAGTAACGCGCGTGCCCCCGCGGTGCTTCAGTCGCCGTGAACCGTGAACGAGTATGGACTTGAACGAGTATGGATATGGGTCGAAACTGGTTGGGAAGAGAAGGATTGGAGGTCTTGGCTAGCAGGATAACGTGGGCCTTGTCCCACAAGGAGGGAAAGGAACCAGACTCAAGGGAAAAGTTAATGACATGAGAGATCACCGGAAGTAGTTGGTCCAAGATGGTCATAACCATACGGCGGCTGATGTTGTCATGTCCCACGGCATTAGATTTAATTATAATAATAATATTCTACCACATTCACACAACACCATCTAGTCCCAAACTAAGCAGAGCTTGTACTATGGGTTCTAGACAATGGATAAACATACATATATATATTTTTTTGTAAATACATACATATTATACATAGAAACAAAATGACAGGATTATCTTTTTGATATCATCCGAAGACTTTTGAGAAAATTGGAAAGATTCAATGTCTAGGTAGGGTAAGTTATTTAAATAGTTGACTACCAGACACTTGGTCTGGTGATCCAATGGAGTGGGAGTGGTGAAATATTGGTTTATATCATCCAAACCAAGTGTCAGATGGAAGTCACACCGATGATGCTTGCTAATACCAAGAGTTCCAAGGAACTTCCAGATATTGGCAGGCGATGAAGAAGTGCTATTGTTGAGAATGTATCGGCGTTTGGCATTTCGCACCATTTGATTACACCGATTCCTTGCAGATTTGAATAGCGCCCAGTTTTCCTCGCACCTTTTATATTTCTTAAACGCCCGAACCCTACGGCGCATTGCCATACGGACACCCGCCGTAAGCCAGGGTGCTGGAGGATGCCTCAGTTTGACCTGCCTCACCGGGGCATGAACATCGTATAAACGACAAATCGAGCTATTAAAAAGAAATACTTTTTCGTCAACAGTGGAGGCAGAAAATGTCCCAATTTATCATAGAAGCATCCTGAACGAGTTTGTTAACATCCATGCGACCAAAACAACGCATGTACCGGACTTTAGGAGGAGATTTAGGAGGTTTTAAGTGGTAAGTAAGGAAAATAAGGTCATGATGGGAAAAACCTTTTTTAATACATAGGCTGCACTAAAAGTATCGGGAATGGAATATTTCCACTGTTCCTGTCATATTAAAATCATGTTAATTGAAAACTCCTTGGTTTTCAAAATCGGATACCATTTATTTATTTAAAAATAGATTCTCGGTCTTGTCACAAGGTTTTTTCAAACTTGTTTAGTCGTTGAGAAAATGGAATTGACTCGAGAAAATTCAAGAGCGATGATTTATTATGACTTTCGAAGTGGTTTAACACAGAAACAGTGTGTTGACCGGATGATTTCTGTATTTGGTGATGAAGCCCCATCCAAAACCACAATTTATCGCTGATTTGCTGAATTTCAACGTTGACGTGTCAAACTCAGTGATTATCCCCGTCAAGGTCGTCCAAAAACTGCAGTCACCCAAGAAAACATTGATGCTGTCCGTAAACTGATTAAGGAAGATCGACATGTGACATACCGTGAAATTCAAGCAACTTTAGACATTGGCATGAGTCAAATACAAATAATCTCGCATGAACAATTAGGTGTAAAAAAGTTGCTCTGTGAAGAGCAAAAAGCGGCTCGCGTTACTTGGTGCGTCAGAACTCTCGAAAGATTCCACGCAGGATCCTCAAATGCTGTATACAACATTGTATCAGGTGACGAATCCTGGATATACGCGTACGAACCCGAAACAAAAAACCAGTCACGAGTTTGGGTGTTCGAAAATGAGTTAAAGCCAACAAAATTTTTTCGTTCACAGAGTGTTGCAAAAAAAATTGTGGCCACGTTTGTCTACAAAACCGGCCATGTCACGACTATTCTAGAGGAACAAAGAACGGTTAATGCAGAATGGTATGCAAGCATTTGTTTGCCACAAGTCGTTTCTGAACTCCGTAAAGAGAACCGCAACCGCCGCATCATCCTCCATCACGATGCGAGTTTTCACACCGAGCACAGAACAAAACAGGTTTTAGAGCAAGAAAACATAGAATTATTAGACCATCTGCCGTACAACCCCGACCTAATCCCTAATGATTTCTATACTTTCCCTAAAATAAAGAATAAATTGCGTGGACAGAGTTTTACATCACCTGAAGAAGCTGTGGACGCCTACAAAACGGCCATTTTGCAGACCCCAACTTCCGAATGGAATGGTTGCTTCAATGATTGGTTCCATCGTTTGGAAAAATGTGTCAAATTTCGCGGAGAATACTTCGAAAAGCAATAAATACATTTTTAAATAGTTGATGTTGTGTCACTTCCTTGATTCCCGAAATTTTCCGTATTAGTACCTGATTATTTTTAATGAAGAGAGGAAAATCAAAAGTTGTATGTGTGTGATAATGATGTTATTTAGTTTTTCTCAATTTATTAGAATTTGTTTTTGTTACCTAATTTTTATTATTATTTTTAGAAAAGCCTTTTTTTTGTTGCAGCTTATTATCTGATTATTTTTCAAATAGCGAAAAATGTGAATCCTTGTGCCACTTTTATAATAAAAATGATCACTTGTCTGATTTTAAACACGTATTTCTTTTTAAAAATTAAAATTTCTTTAGATTTTTAATTGTAGGAAATAAACAATAGTCCAAATTAATGTTGATCTAACCGCCAATCCTAATAATACATACAAATTAATTGTTATTTCAAACAATTTACATTTAGAGAAAAGTGCTACATAAATCATTTTAATCTGCAACTACTTTATGATATTTCAATTGCTTAAACCGATTAGCCTGATTTTATTTTACTATTCCAATGGTTGTTCATATATTTAGCCTTACACAAAATAATACCAGAGTGTCGCTTAAATCGTTTTTCCTATACCTGTATTGTGAAGTTAATGGCACTTATAACATTTAACCTGTTTCTAAATAAAAGTAAACTGGGGTAAAATTGTATCAAGCTACTTTTATTTCTTTTAATAGTAGCTTAAAAGAAATGAAAACTATACTCAATTATGCAGCTTTTGTCATGGAAATCAACTTCGGTCACTTTTTTGTTAATAACCTTATACTTTTTTTATAACGATTTTTTTTCGTAAAATTGAAACTTTAAAACGCTCTCCTGTAAAGTTTAAAAAATGTCGCTTAATACATTTTGCCCGTGAACCCTCGATATAATTGAAGTATTGGGTATTAAAATAACTATAATTTTAAATTCATTTTGTAGATTGATTTGAGTGTGAAAGTGATTGATTACAGATCAACTTCAAGTTGAGTAGTAACATTTTAATCCAATAAGCAATTTATATTGTTGATGATTATTTGAATTAAGTGACAGCCTTCCATACAACTGCCACTGGGTTATAAATTAGAAGGTTAACTTATTAGTGATTATAAATAGCTCACAGTTCAAAGGTCTCAATTTCTGTTCTTGGATTTTTTTATTCATTATTTTTGTTTATAGACTCACGCCTGTAATCCCAGAAGGGGTAGACAGAGGTGGTATATTACACCCACATTTCGTCATGAATTTTTAAGTCCCATGTAATAGAGGGCGAGCCTATTGCAGTTACCGGGCACATCACGAGACTCTACGCTACTGAGATTTCGGAAAAACCCAGTAATACTTTTACCCGACCCGGGAATTGAACCCGCGACCTCCGATCAGCAGTGGCATACGCTATCCACTGGACCACGGAGGCAGTCATGGATGGTTTTTTTATAATATTTAAAAGGCCGTCGATTAATGGCTTTATATTCTGTTTGAGTAGTCCGGCTTGTCTCCGAAATGGCTGCGCTGATAAAAGCAGATATCTAATGCTGTAAGGAGTAACTTATTATTACTTCTTATATTATGTTGCCGTGAAACACAAATAAGCAGACGATTGGCCTTTAAGATAACGTTTTAAAAGATAAAGAGACCATGTTAGTTTGCCCTATATTATAAAGTATTTAAGCATGTTTGGGACATTCGTACGCCCGTGAGTTCTTAAACACTCAAGAAGATAATATGTATTACACCAAAACATAGAAAAGCCTTTTTACCGAAGTTGGCAATAAATAATCCCCATATTACATGCGCGGCGACCACCGTAACCATTTCAGCAACCAAACGATAAAAATATTACAGGTCCTCGACTATATTGTCCCTAAGTGCATATTCAAAATTTTGCACATTTATGCAATCTAAAACTACTATTACAAAACATAATATTACCTTGCTTTGCACAGAATTCTGCACAAAGCAAGAGGCTTTAGCCGCCTTCATTTTCTCCATAGAACTGTAGTTCTCTTCTAAAACAATTTAGTTTGCCGCAAAACAGAGTCGGTAGTGTAATTGTTCGGTATACACATCTAGCTTACAGGAGCACGAACCATTTACTGTGGCGCAGATATCAACAAACATGTAATAAGCATTCACCACGAGATTCTAGTATGCCGTAATATGGGAATGCACTATTTTGTTGATTCTAAGTCGTTTGTTTCGTGTTAATAATGTGTTGGTTCATTACTTTTTAATTAATTGTTGAAACGATTGATGAGGATTAAGAATACGGATTGTCACTACCCCATAGCATCCCATGGGTGTCGTAAGAGCCGACAGAGGGAGCATATTATGCAGAGAAAAACACTGCAAGAGAAGGAAAACTTGATACAAACCCTATATCAACCCGTTTGGCCAGCGTGGTATAGTAGGCCAATTCCTCCTTTCAAAGGAGAGGTCTAGTCTAGCAGTGGACTGTTAAAGGCTGATGATGACGATGATGATGCTAATCCATGGCATATTGCTATGAGTTACGGAAGTCAGAAGGTAATCGCTCTCCGATGTAAATTTTCTGTAAAATCACAAATTATTATAGTCAAACAAAATGTAAAAGAAGATCTTTGTAACAAACATTTTTATAATGCTTGTTTTAGCAAATAAATATTCATTTTTCTTTTTGTTTTTTTTTATCTTTAAAATTATATTTTGAATTCCGTATAAAACTGTATTTTGTCGTAAAGGGAGTGCTCCGCATCACAGCTCTATCACTCCGAGACCACGGCGTCTACACATGCGTGGCTGGCAGGTCCAGTGCCAACCTGACGCTACTGGTAAAGCCAAGGCCTGGAGAGTTTCCTTCCAGCGAAGAGATTGAGAGGCACAAGGCGTTAGATGAACCGTCTTCGCCGCTTTCTGACAGGTAAGAGTCATGACCAGTTCTTTTTCTCTGAGTACAAATATGCACACAATTCTTGTAGGTAGTAGATAAGTAACGTCAAATCGAAAAACAAAATCACACTTACCGCCGGCAGTGAATACAGATTTACAAAGAAGCGCATTTCTTAAGGATTTCGTGTGCCGATTCCAAGTGGCGAGTTGGCGACTGTCGTTAGTGTAGTACGTAGTTAGAGAACGACGCCAGCGCCTTTGGCGGCGCTGGCGTCGTTCTCCGTCTCTCTTGCTCTCGTAGTTAAGATACACAGGAGGCACGTTCGTCTCTCTTGCACTCATAGAGACAGCTGTCACAGCGCGACTGCCACGCCGCCAAGCGGCAATTTGGGTCACAGAAAGTTTGTCTCTGTCGGTTTGTCAAGAGTCAAATGGTCACTTTTCGTATCAAATTCTTACACTTTACTTTATGTATTGTACATTGTTTGCGTAAAATAATAGAATAAGTTCTCTCGAACTGCGAGCTATGTAAAGGGCAACGTCTCTCAAATACGTTACCGTCGGGGTTTCAATAAATATTCAGCGAAAATTATTTGCGACGCCACCAAAATTATTCGGACAATATGAAATGGAACAGGCCGATATTTTCAGGAATATTCTTCAGAATATATTCGAGAAGATTCATGGAGAGTGTCATTTTTATTGATATTAAATATGGTTTTATGTCAAAATGAATCATTTTCACACATATTTTTGTATAAATTCACATCTGTAGTTTGAAGTTAAATACCTAAAATATTATAACTGTCTGTGAGCCGCGACCATATATATAATCTGCGCTTCATTATTTTTATTTTATTTAACTTTATATACACTGAAGCGTATAAAGGCGGACTTAATGCCTAAGTCATTCTCTACCAGTCTACCTTGGAGTGGTGCAGAGATTAAAAGTAGGTGTATTGTAGAAGTGAGTGAAGAAGAACTTTTGTAGCATAAACGTAATACATATATACATAGTTTAAAAATACATACATTTGATAATACAAGATCATATAAATAGTTAAGTATACAAAATTTAAATACGTAGCAATTATAAACTACGGATACATAACTAATACTAATAATATTAAATATATACATACACTAAATACCAATATATGTACTTAAACATATAATTAGGATACTTCTGCCAGCTTATCCAACAACAGCTGTTTTACTCTGGATTTAAAGCGATCCTTTGTAGTAGCCATCCTGATTTCTAGAGGGAGGGCATTCCAAAGAAGGATTGCTTGAATGGGAAAGGACGAGTGAATTAAAGCAGAACTATGTGAAGGACAAAGTAGGAGAAGATTATTGGAAGAACGAAGATTATGATCATGGTTGGAACTCAAATATTGGAAATAATTATTAAGGTATTCTGGGGTATTGGGAGACATAAGGATAGAGTAGAGAGTAGTGAGGGCACGCATACTGCGTCTTTGACGAACAGGAAGCCACTTCAATTGAGAACGATAAGTAGATACATGATCATACTTGCGAAGGTTAAAGATAAATCGAATGCAGTTATTAAGAAGACGATCTAGTTTGTTGAGAAGTTCTGTATTCAGGTCATAGTAGCATACATCACCATAGTCGATCAACGGGAAAACCAAAGTTTGCACAAGCATAGTCTTGGTCTTGGGTGGGAGGAAGTTTCTTAAGCGATTTAGAGCACGTAGGGTACCGGTAATTTTCTGGCTGACTTGAGTTACTTGGTTACGCCAACTCAAGGTACAGTCCATATGCAGGCCATTTTTCGATATTGATAAATAATAAAACCTTTATAAAATAGTATAAATGTATAATGTTTACTATCTGAGTGTTGTGCATGGGCCTCTCATACTATGAAAATAAAAATGCCATTGTCTACCATGCTAGCAAACTGCGTGTTGGCAGACTTCACATGTCTTGAGAGAACATTATGGAGAACTCTCAGATATGCAGTTTCTTTTACCGTTTGGCAGGCGATAACTAGGACATAACTTAGAAAACTGCCTCCGTGGTCTAGTGGATAGCGTATAAGACTGCTGATTTGAGGTCCCGGGTTCGATTCCCGGGTCGGGCAAAAGTGTTAGGTACTGGGTTTTTCCGAATACTCAGTAGCAGCCCGGAGTCTGATGATGTGCCCGGTAACGGCAATAGACTCGCCCCCTATTACGTGGGACCTAAAAATGCATGGCGAAATGTGGGTGTAATATTACACCTCTGCCTACCCCTTCGGGGATACAGGCGTGCGTTTATAAATAAAAAAAAAATAACATAGAAAAGTCATCGGTGCGTGTTATAGAACCTAAGACTCTCTGTGTAGCAGTATGTTAATCTCTCCACTAGGCTATCGCTGCCATACCTATGGCTAAATTCAATTCGTAATATTTTTTATTACTGACTAGAGGCCCGTTCCGGCATCGCGCGTGTAGACATGAAATCTTCCCGTTGTTCTTACTCAAAGATAATGTAGCATTCTAATGGTTTGAAATTGGTTCTGTAGATCGAGATTATCCGTTACAGAAACACAAAATACAAATCATTTTTATAGGCATGTATCAATGGAGCGGTAGACAGAGGTGTAATATTTTGCCATATTATGAATTTGTAGGTCCCACGAAATAGAGACCGAGCCTATTGCCGTTACCGAGCACTTTGCTGAACTCCGAGCTGTTACCGAGAATGTCTAAAAACCCAGTAGGTAAAACTTTTGCCCGACGCGGAAATCGATACCCGGACTGCCCGATCGGCAGACGCATACGCTATCCACTGGACCACGTAGGCAGCTTCAGCCTTATAATTTTTTTCTTTTTATAATATTTGTATAATTGGTACCTGTTCCTCAATATCTACTTTATTCAACAGCAGAGCTGACGGCCGGTACAGAGCGATGATTGGCGGCACATCCGACGATCAGTCACACGAACAGCGGCCGGGGGACTCCAGGAAGGGCTATAAGAACAGGCAGAAAGGTAAGGATATTACTTACAACAGATTATTATTCAGATCGACTTCAAAGTACTAGAGCAATTTTTTTTTTAAAGACTACTCCCGCATTAGGACTAAATCCTGTGTCGCGGGGGACTTTACAAACAGTGTGTGTCATCATCATCATCAGCCTTTAACAGTCCACTGCTAGACTAGGGCTCTCCTTTGAAAGGAGGAACTGGCCTACTATACCACGCTGGCCAAACGGGTTGATATAGGGTTTGTATCAAGTTTTCCTTCTCTTACAGTATTGTTATCTGAATAATATTAAGCTCCCTCTGCCGGCTCTTACGACACCCATGGGATGATATGGGGTGGTGACATTCCGTATTCTTAATCCGTCACCACACGGACAGTGTGTGTACTTTACAATTTCGTTGGTATAAGATCTGATGTCGTTTGACTACGACCTGGCCCAGTGAGATCGCTAGAACCTCAACCTACATGCTATGCACAAGCTACATGAATGTGATTACTTTTAATACTAAGAATGCCGTGTCGATGGGTCACGGCTATAGCTTACTACAATGGGAAAATTAGTATTTTGTAAATAAACGAAGCATCATCATCAGCCTTTAACAGTCCACTGCTGGACTAGGCCACTCCTTTGTAAGGAGGAATTGGCCTACTATACCACGCTGGCCAAACGGGTTAGTATAGGGTTTGTATCAAGTTTTCCTTCTCTAAATAAACGAATGTGCTGGCAATAATGACTACACGGTTGGTGCAGTGGTTTAAGCGGCCGCCACTTAAAGGTCTTAGCCCACATAAACGACTCGCCTCACACCCAACCAAAAGAATATCATTCAAATATGGGCTTTAAGTATTGGTATTTAGGTATTCTTTACATTGGCGCATAAATTAGCAGACAGCGCGCTGTCCGCCGTAAGTCGCCTCGGTAGTCGACGCTTCTGTTACCGCATGGTGGATGGTGCCCGCGTTTCCTACACGAAAGCGGTCGCCGCGGTGACAGCTGGGCGACTGCTAGATGTCGCCGTCGCCGCGGCGACTGCTGGATGCCCGCTAGCTGTTGAACTGCGAGTAGACGCCTAGTGTTGAGAAGGTAGGTAAGGAGTCGGTGTTGGAGCAGATTCGTGTAAGTGGGCTAAGACCTTAATACTACATCGAGTGTTGCGGTTTCGATTCCCACACGAGACAACACTTTGTGAGATCTCTAAGTTGTTGTTTCGAGTCTGGATGTTTCTTGTGTCCTTTGGTTGCATGTTTGTAAAATCCCCCGCGACGCAGGATTTATACTAGTGCGGCAGGTTTATTCAAAGAATAAAAATGAAAAAGAATTTTAAAATTTACTAGCCTCGTAATTATATGCTCAGAAAAAAATTGGAATGTACTTCTATAAATATCCCCTTGTGAAGTACATGAAACATGAAAATATAATGTTGCAATCAATACTAAAACCATAAGCGCTGGTTTATGTAAAAAAATATTCAGTAATAGACGATCAGTCAGACATACAGCATTCCTGGAACACCTCAATTTCATTGTTTCATTGCTGGTGTATTCAACATCCAACATATTAGTATTATGGCCCAATTGTGGCATGAAATACGCCGAATTATCTAACAAAGCTTATAAAATACGCATTTGCTCTGTTTCAGTAATTAATTTTGTATTGTACCGCTTCCTGTAATTAATACCTATTGAAAACGCTAAACACAATAAACAATTAATAAAGGCAATTATTATGCATGAATAAAAACAATACTAATGCAACTCATATATACATCAATGAGATCAAATATCCTGCAAAATCTTCTTCCAATCTATTTCAGGCTTAAGGCCAATTAAGTCTTGGATGCAAGCGGGATAACGCTGTAAAGATGATGTGACTAATGTAAATCATATTTAGCAAACTAAAAGCTTTCTTTTTTCGAATCGTGACATCCATATAGCCACATATACTGATGCGACGTTGCTTGAAGTAGGAACCTAGACAACAAGCAAGTATCATCAGAAAGAAAACTAAGTTATTCAGCATTAGAATACTAAGCGTTTAAAATATTGCCTAAGGGTTTAAACTAGTAATTAACAAAGTTGTAGAGGTCAATTCACCCTTCGAGTATCGTTGAGTTTAATAGTCTTTATTTTATTTCATCAAGTATAGCTTAGCAATCTTATTCTCACTTTTACTACCGACCATAATTTTCCTTCACTTGCAAATGTACAATGGTTAAAAATTTCAACTATATTAATTGACAAAACACCGCATTGCCGTAGCCATATTAAAAGTTTTGCTGCAAATGAATTAAGAACCGACACTGCCTCGAGGCGCCAAAAGCTCGCCAAACACTAGATAAATTTCGAATCGATAGTATTATTTTTGTAAAAAAGTCTTCTAGTAGTTCCTTGCTTCAGAGTGAATGGTCTCGACCGGGAAAGTACTACCCTCTCACATAATATTAGCGTAAAGTAGGAGAATCTTTACTGTTGAGTTTTGTTGCATGAGTGAGACCCCATCGCTTCTCGATCTTCCTCATCCTTCTCCACCTTCCTTTTCCTATCCCAAACGGGCGGCAACATAGTTGTGACCCCTTCGTTATAGATATTTGCTGGATATCAGATGATCCGTCTTCTTTTTGGCCACGTACTATTACATAGTAAAAATTAATGAAAAATATCCTTTAAAATTGGCTTCACATTGGTTAATATTGCCGGAGCCGCTTGTATCTCAGATCTATGAAGCAACAATTTTAAATTGTAACAGCTGTTGCCAATAGCTGTCGTGTTCGGAATTTATTTTCACTATAGTTTTTAGGTGCTTAAAACTTCAATAGTCTTCGTCAATAAAGATCAAACTGTTATTGACTCTATTTACCCTCTCACGCTTTTAAAATGCCTTATGATAATTATGCAACATATGATGTATTTTAAGTACTACCTAAATACATTGATGTGAAAGGCAAATAAGACATTGAATATTGAGATATCATCAATGAATATCGAGAAGAGAATATCAAATTATGCTAGCTGATCCGGCAAACTTCTAACATCATCTTTTTAACGTTCTCCAGGTTGCATCTTAGACCACACAATAACCAGATATGACAGATTGTATGATAAATTAAGTAAAGTAAAAGTTAAATGAAGTACATTAAATTGTTTCGGTATAAAATTTACTGAAAGACCTACTCACATATACAGAAAAAATATCATAAAAAATTGTCGAGATGTTTCGGAGGAGCGCGACTACAAACACCGTCTCACGAGATTTATAAGAACATGATTGTGTATTTGAAACCTATTTAAAAAAATATAACGATATTCCAATAATTAAGTTGGTTAGAAACTCTACTTTACAATCCTAATGAAGTCATATTTATTGATGATGCCATTCCTTTAGGTAAAATAGATAAAGTACGAGACGCCCTCTACGGCAACACCGCCACCACAAGCACTAAAGCAGCGCCGAGCTTCAATTCACAAGAGAGAGACATGTACGGTGAACACGAGGTAAGAACTGATACAAATAATTATATTAATGGTTTTGTAGAATATTGTGTGGATAAATCGTTTAAAATATTATCACTCATCTAATTTGTTCTGTACCAAATTATTGATTTTGTCCCTCTTGTTCAATGTGTTGTTCTTATTTTGCACTTGTTAAATTAGCTAGTTGATTATGATCAACTATATAGTCAATATGAAAAAGCAATCAAAACCGACTGATCAAATAGCATAGATGGCAATAGGCTCGCCTCCTATTACATTGAGACTGAAACATAAGTGGCGAAGTGTGGGTGTTTAATACACCTCTGCCTACTCCTTCGGGGATATAGGCATGAAGTTATGTTATGTTTAAAATTATCAAACAATTTTTCGGATAAAAATGTGTATAGTCAGCATAATTGTGTTCCATAGTTATGCTGCATTAGGCATGTAGTTACATCTTCACGACTTTTGTATGAAGTTTTTACCGTCGGCGGTCAGTCAAATGAAATTACGGCGTAATGGACTGAATATTTTACGAATATGATGTGGCTTGCAATCCCCAAAGGAATGAGAAAATTATTTTACTTCCGTTCGCTGTCACAATTTTTTAAATTAATACAACATAACATTCGTAGTCATAACTGAGAGGAAGTTATGACTAACCTAACATGTTGATAAGTAAATAAAACATTTATGACTAGTCGAAACTGTATGCTCAGATCAGTTACAAAATAGTTTACATAAACGTCGGTGAGCCAAAGAAGTCGAAGACAAATAAAACTTGCCTATAAAATACAATGTTGCTCACGAGACCACTATAACGAAAACAGTTCATTCCAATGGTTACATTCATAGCTACGCAGAGCGCAATAGTGACCTTTTTACTTGTATTAACTTAATAAAAAAAAAACCTCTTCCATCACGCTTATATGAGAAAATAAAACAGTGTTAACGACAAAATGTATAAAATGACAACGCACGTAGCGTACGAACGACTTTATTATGTGACCCACATCTTGGATCACATGCAAGCATTTCGTATAATCGCAATGACCTTAGAAAATCGCTTTCTAACAACATTATATCCCAAAATCCAATAATTTATAATCATAGACCGATAATCTACGGCCTGTGTCTGCTTGTAATGACAGTAATAAAATTTACAACCGATTTTACGACTTTCATAAAGTTTCGTATATCTAGATGACGTTGTTGTTCGATCACTTACTTATCAATCGCATAAATTTGCCATAGAATGTTTTTATGGACACTGGTTTGTGAATTTCAAAGCGTTTGTTACCTTCTATATTATTAAATCTCTCGTGAAAGTCTCAATTGAGATGCTGCAGATTAAATAATTATGTACGATGTTTTCAATGCATCTTCTAGCAAATGTTTTTTATGGTTTACAATAATATACCAAGTGTATTTCATATTTTGCGCTTAGTTAATAGTTATATTACTAATTTCCATTTTTCAATGCCGACTTTAAAATTGCTTTCGTGTAGATAATGAAAATAATAATATACAATAGGATTAAAATATAAATTATATAAAATATGATTAAGTTATATTTGGTCAATTATGAAATATGAAATATTCCATTCGTCTATCATTGACATAATAAATAGAAACACATGTTATAATTATTTATAAATTCCATGAAGACATTACTTTGAAAATGTTATGATTCTTAGTACAAATTAAAATGAACACTATTCTGGTATAATTTCGTACGTACACACAATCTACCTGCAATATGTTATGTATGTGATGTTACTGTGTCTTGCGTTATATAAATAATGTTAATAGATATCATTTAAATATAGACCGTAAAGATAAAATCAATCAATTATCAGGATAAGTGATAAAATCTTTCAACCATGTTTCTACGGATGTATGTATATAAAATTGTGTTTCTGTCTTAAGCTTCAGAATTTACATCCTATTAAGAAAAACTGTTTACTCTTTATTGGTACAGAACATATAGACAAATAGACGATTTATCCACACGCCATTCCTAAGCTTTATCTAACCTTTGCACGCCGCTTGGAATAATTGAAGAAGAGTGCTGTCTCGTCACAGATGCTTCCACCGAAGGGAAGCAGTGCGACCAGGGTACTGCCTTGCCTGCATTACATTATAATGCAGCTTCAGGTGAGAAGTTCCCAAAATAGAGAGCATTTGGATGCCAAGGGGCACTGAGTTTCGCATGACGCATGTTGGAGTTGATGGTCTACTAACTGAAATATTTGAATGTGTTAAAATAAGATATTGTTTTAGCTGCTATCTTTCTTACTTTTTAAGAAGTGTAATATGTATCTCAAAATCTGTTGATTTCTAGCTAAACAACTCTTTTTCGAAACACGTTATGAGAGATCAGTAAGACAGTGCGTGTTCCGCGAGTGTATGCTCGGCGTGCTTTCGGCAGACGTTCGGCGTGCGCCCGGTAAGTGCACAAAGTAAACGCTACTTTGTGCTACAGAGTGAACGCCAAGCGCACGCCAGCCACACGCCCCGCGCCCGCTCGAGGAACGTGCATGTCCAATGTGAAGTCGGCCTACGTAAACATCTTAGTTTATTTTTGAGAAATAGTAAGACGTATCTCAAAATCTGATATTTCAAGCTAGTAAACCTTTTTTCGAACCACTTTATAAGACATCAATAAGACATGAGTTCAACTTTACTGATACTTATGAATTGCCATTATTCCGATGCCACGATTAATCCTTCACAATCAACAGAATGAAGATTAATGAAACATGGTTTATTTTCGAATGAGAGCGATGATAAATAATTACGTTCGATGGTACAATGTAAATAAAACTTTCAAGCCAATTTATATGCCCATGTATTGGTAATGAGAAGAAGGAAACATTAATGAAGTGTATATTTTGTCGCCTCTAGTTAATGATGCAACGATAAATTTAAATGTTTAGCCGCTTTAGTGTTTCCGTATCGACATCCTTTGGAGTTTAGCTTAAGGGAAGGTCACAATGGGATTGACATGTGTCTAAAGACAAAAACCCCTTAATAACAATAGAAAAAAAAGTGAAGAGGTGTTCCTTTTGATAAACATGTTATTTCCCTTATAGATCCAAATGTTTGTATCATTATTTTTAATGGGTGTATTTAGAATATTGCTAGTTTTATTAGTCTTAGTGTTTGAGAGGGTGAATATGTATATATTAAACATTAGCTTTTTGGGCAAAATAATATTCGTTCATTAAAGTATTTCATGATATTAACTTGGTGTATTTGCATTTATTATTAACAAATTCATATTTGGTAGCAGAACGAGTAACGTTAAACAAATTAAAATAATAAATCTATTTGTACAGTGAAACTAATTTGAGAATATATTTACTAAGAATGCCTAAGATACCAAAGTCATCCATGACGACATTTTGAAAATTTTGGGTATTGAAAATTTTCGTCATTTTAGAATATTTATAATTGATATGTTCAGATGCTTTGGAATTTCCAGACGCTTGGCAATTCGCGGGGTCAACGGACTGTTGATTCCATCATCATGTATCAAAACTACGGAGTACCGACCAAAGCTCACGTCATCAATATGGAGGATAAGCAGATAGTATTTCCAGAAGATGATGATTCAGATATCATTATAATCAATGATGATTATAATAGAAATAATATGATTGATGAAGGACGAGTTGAAAGTTTGAAACATTATGAAGATACTACTACGGAAGTTAGGTAAGTTATAAAAGAGTTTAGGAAAAGTTATCATTGTCATTTCTGATATTTTTTAAACCAAATATAACACAATTAATAGCAAAATGACCGCACGAATTATCAATTGACACCTTATTTATCAAAATGGGTTGAGTAATTTATGGGTTGCAGTTGATGTGATTGATGACTGAGATATTCTTCATCAGATTAAGTGAAAAATACATAGTGAGTGTAAGCATATATTTCTTGTTCAGGTACGAATATCTGGATGCTTACGAGTTCTTCTGGATGACCACTGACTGGTCGCCATGTGAGGCGCCTTGTGGACAAAAAGGACACCAGATACGAGGTGCTGTGTGTCAGGTATGTCACTCTTTGTTTTTAATAGAAATATGGCTTTAACAACTTCATCGAACCTCCTATGTACTGCTAAGTCGCTAAGCATTTCACTGAATTTTCAAAATGGAATATTTTTTTGCAATTGAATACTAGTGAAAGCCTTATGATAAGGCTCACTTGGTAGCTTTTGGAGAGCCCCGTAAATGCCATTTCTGACAACCTTTTTCATAAGTTCATAAATGATTATACTGGCACCAGCCAATGAAAAAATTGTAAAGTAGTTCTCATATAGAATAACTAGTTTGCGTACGTATTTATTGTTTTGTCGTTTAGATAAAAATGTGTAAAGAATACTCACTTGCTATATACCTACCTTTGTCTATTTTTATTTTTCTCTTCAATTATTACTGTGCTGATTAACGTCCGTGCGACATTTAAGGTGCACACAGAATACCAGCGTTGTATTGTGGATACTACCACAATGCAACATTAAAGCTGAGTGTGCACCTATCTGTCACAGATTACTCTTAAGGCTTGCAATGTTTTATTTTATATGTTAAACTTTTTCTGTGTTCTGTGACAAATAAATAGATTTTCTTTCTTTCTTTCTTCTTTCTATTAAACCAATAAAGCCTGTATACATTGTTCCTCACGCATTTGTGGACACTGTCAATTTGTTATGTTTTATTTTTTTGCTTACTTACTTAGTCGAATGGCTCATCAACATACTCAAATGTGCCTTGGCCTCTTTCCAGCGGTATCTGGGGCGAACGTAGTTAATGTGTACTATTTTTCTCCACGCAGCGTAAAAGAGACAATGATACTCGCATAGCGACAGCAGCGGAATGTCTTTCCCGCGGTAAAGAACCGCTGAACGAGGTGCAAGACTGCAGCGTGTCCTGTGCTAGATGGAGGACGGCGCCGTGGTCGCTACCTAGATGTGCCACCAGTGGGGCTGGTAAGTAAATTATAATTTTATATAGATATACATATTGAAAAGAGAAAGAGAAGGAACCCCCAAACGAGGTGCAAGACTGCAGCGTATCCTGTGCCAGATGGGAGACAAAAATACATGATCTCTGTAACCTTTACAAAATTTACTATTGTGTAGAAAGAAATGAAACTAAAATGAGGAATGCCGCGTCTAAACCCTTAAAGGATTCCATAGCCAAATGTTAAAAGCAGGAATTCGTATAGCATAGACATGTCTATCTGCTAAATGGTTTGCATATGACAGAAACTTTATCTTGAAACTATTAGGACTCTCTGTAGAAATGTAATATCTGATATTCAGCATAAAGAAAAATCAACGTATAAGGGTATCCCTTTGCCGCACGGCATTTGATAGCTTTCAAGAGAATTCTCAATGTCTGTTCTATGAATACATTCACAAAATGCATTTAGTCATTAAAATACTATTAATAATTATACTAATCCATATGGACTAGGAAAGGGATTTACTTTACTCGGGATTTCATGACTACTTCTGAATTTTGGTCACACAGATGATACGTTAATGAAAATGTGGAACTAGTCTCACCTAGAACCAAACGATCAGATGCATTTTAAATGCCTAAATATTGTTTTAGAAATAAACTATAATTGGTCCTCATTCATTCTCCATCATGCAGCCTATTAAGATTATCTGTTACGGAAATTAAAGCGCCAACGAAGACGTATCATATGAATTCACATGTATAAATAACGCGAACGTAATCTTCAGTTACCACGCCTTGAGTGTCAACATTATTTCACTGTTATATTACATACTAGAGGACGCCAGCAGCTACGCCTGCATTTTTTTTTAATTTATCCGTTTTGGCCGATCCCGTGGGAATTTCGGGAAACCCCTTCTTAGTGCACCCTAACGGTCCCCAAGGAACATACATGCCAAATTTCAAATTCCTGCGCCCAATAGTTTCGGCTGTAGCGTGTCTGTCAGTCAGTCAGTAACGCAAGGATTTTATGTATTAAGATTCTAAATTGCCTCGTTCTGTATTATTAGTTATGTATACAGGTCCTGAGCGACTGCGGTTTTGAGTTCAATCCTCTAGTTGAGTTTGAGGTGTTAAAATTGTCTGTTAAGAGATTTTATTTACAGTCCCGTTAAAAATACTTAATCTTTATAGCCTTTGAGCATACACACATCAACAAAGTCTAGGGATATCTTAATCCTAAATTATTTACGAGTTTATAGTTTAGAACCTTGTTAGATTCCACAAAAAGTTTATATACAGATTAAAACCTCTTTTATTCTATTTTCAAAATTTGAACATGGAAAGAAAAAAAACAAAATAATAAACAAAATATGGCGGCAAATTTGCTAGTAATTCGTTACATTAAAGAAAGTTAAAACTGTTTTATTATAATTATTAATGAAAAGGGTTTTTAATTGTTTTTCTTTTTTAATTTAACGTGACGTACGAACTTTAAAAGTCATGTCACGTCGTCATTTGAGTCGAGATGAAATGTTACGAGCCGTGGGCATGTTAGAAAATGGTGCAATTCAACGCGTCGTTGCTGAGGCCCTACAAACCAGTCAAAATGTGATATCAAGGTTGTGGTCACGTTATCGCAGTACTGGAGATGTGGCCGAACAGCACACAGGTAGATATCGTGTTACTACGCAGAGACAGGATCGATTTCTCCAAATGACCGCCAGAAGACAACCCAATATCACAGCGCTGCAACTAGTGCAAAGGCTCCAGGAGGACCACCAGCTGCTGGTAAGCGACCAAACCGTGCGAAGAAGGTTACATGAAGTTGATCTTCATGCTCGAAGACCATTGCGTGTTCCAGCATTGCGACGTGGCAATCGCGGTCGGCGGCTTTCGTGGGCTCGGGAGCATTTACCATGGAGTGACGAACAATGGTCTTTGGTGCTGTTCACCGATGAGTCCCGGTTTGGGTTTCACCCGGATTCACGAAGAACACGCGTTTGGAGAGCTCCAGGGAGAGTTAGCCGTCTACGGCACCCTCAGGAGGTCCACCCATACCAAGGCGGGACAATCATGGTGTGGGCAGGAATTCGTCTTGGCGGACGAACCCAACTCGTTTGGATCCAAGGCAGCATGACTGCACAAAAATACCACGAGGAGGTAGTAGAGCCCGTTATTGTCCCACACAGAACTCAAATAGGCCATGAATTTCTACTCATGCACGATAATGCTCTTTGCCATACGGCGCGGCTGGTATCGACCGCTCTCCGAGAGCACGATATTCAAGTTTTGGATTGGCCTGCACAGTCGCCCGACTTAAATCCTATCGAGCATGCCTGGGACATGTTACAACGAAAAGCTTTGAGAGATTTTCCACCAAATTTGACGACTGAACAACAACTTTACGAACACTTGCAAAGGACATGGGACCTCATACCGCAGCAAGACATTGACAATTTAATTTTAAGTATTAACAATCGATGTCGATGTGTCATGTGTCATCAATGTAAGAGGTGGCAACACTGATTATTAATGATTAGATTTTACAAGATTTTTTCCATTTTTATTAAAATTAATAGTTTTTTAAGAAGAAATGTTTGTTGTTATCATACTAATTTTCCATGATGATTAAAAAAATTATTTTTTTTATTTAAAACAAAAAAAAACACGAAATGTTTTTTATTTTTATTAAAGACCTTAAAATAATCTATGATTCTTCTATTTACTGTATCAGAAAATTCTTCATAGATTTTTAGATATTTGATGAAATATAAAATATCCCTAGACTTTGTTGATGTGTATATATAGGTTTATCCGTGTGGTGACGGATTAAAAATACGGAATGTCACCACCCCATATCATCCCATGGGTGTCGTAAGAGCCGACCGAGGGAGCATATTATGCAGAGAACAGCACTGTAAGAGAAGGAAAACTTGATACTAACCCTATACCAACCCGTTTGGCCAGCGTGTTATAGTAGGCCAATTCCACTTTTCAAAGGAGAGGCTTAGTCCATCTGTGGACTGTTAAAGGCTGATGATGAGGTTTGGCCACACACTCACAAAAGAAAGAAAGAAAGAAAGAAGAAGAAGGGCCATAACCATTAGAAAGCTGACGGTTTTTAATGTTTTCATCTCATGCATGTGCCAAGCCTTGCTTAGGTGCTTTCTGGTCCTGACCATTATGCCATTAAAACATTTGTAACAACTGCCATTGCATAGAATAGGCAATGGCACTTATTACAGAGAATGTCAGTGCCAGGGCCGTGAAAGCTCCCTACATGGGTAAATTTCATATAAATCAGCACCATCTACCAATGATTGTAAGAACTAAAGAAAAAGCAACAACTGAACGGTAATTTCGCCAACTTTCTTAAGAAATCCGTGGTGCAGTGGAAAGCGTGCTGGGCTCATATCTGAGGAGTCCGTGGATCGAATCCACGCTTACCACGAACTACATTTTGTGATTTTTATATTTTTTTACTTTTAAATTGCATATTTTACATATCAGTTGTCATTTACTTATTTATTATCACCGAAATTAAACATTTATTTTATTCTGAAAAATGAATCCACTACTAACGCCATCTATACGATCGAATAAAAATATAATTGATTTGTACGCCATCTAGAGTCGAGGGTGCCTATTGAACTTCAATTTCGAACTGAGAGTTGCGCATCTATACCAGTATAAGTGTATAATCTATGGTCAGTGCTCCCGAATATGCCTACTGTCGACAGATCTAGCCATACAGCAATAGTTTCCTGTAAAAGCTGATATTCAGCCCAATTTGTACCAGTTATGGCAGACCCTGAGCTCCCAAACGCCAGCTTGGAACGCACGGAAAACGACTCATGATAATGGCGATAGATTTGATTTGTAATTGCTCGTATTCCCTTCGGGATGATTCTAGGGTCATAATGGATAATTTTTACCTTCTACATATGGGAGTCCAAAATGCACCATTATGGAATACAATGGTTTTAAAGATTGAATGGTAGCAAATTTGGCCTTATTTTTAACGCAATTAAGTGGTCCATCTTTTAAAATAAAGCTACTAACTCATCGTGTTATTCCAAAATGATGCATTTTGAACCCCACTATCTAGGAGGTAAAAATACTCCATTATGGCCCTAGAATCACCTCCCGAAGGGAATACGAGCAATAACAAATCATCATGTATATGTTAGCATAGTAGGTACCTTATAATATGTTATAGTTGATTGAATCAGGCGTTACTTGGCGGAACTCCATTGTAACCTAATGGAAGGAAAGAACAACCCACCATGCACCCTCGGATTGACCACCCAACTATTGCAATAGAAAAAGGTTGACAATACCAAACTCCTCTAAAAGGATAAGGGATATAGGAATGGTATGGGTTCCAGGAAGATACCTGACTTGCAGTATCCCGCTGTATGCGTCGACTATTCTTCGACACGTGTTAGCGGGACAAGCATACATTACTGAACGATCAAACCAACTTTAACGGAATAACTGAATATATTAGCATTCCGTCATAATGACGCACATCAGTCGAGCAAGGAAGGGAATTAGAAAGTAAAATCATTTATAAGACATGCACACGGTAGGGAGGGGCTCAGTCGTTGCCCATCGCTTCTGAGGATGCCTCGTGCAGAGGCGAAACACGTGTCGAAGAATAGTCGGCGCATACAGCGGGATACTGCAAGTCAGGTATCTTCCTGGAACCCATACCATTCCTATATCCCTTATCATTTTAGAGGAGTTCGGTATTGTCAACCTTTTTCTATTGCAATAGTTGGGGTGTTCAATCCGAGGGTGCGTGGTGGGTTCCTCTTTCCTTCCATGAGGTTCTCTTTATGTTTTCAATAAAAATGTCAATATTGCTTATGGAGTAAGTAAGCTAACAGCTAGAATGACTAAAACTCCCAAAGGATTGATGCTTGAATAAGCAAGTAATATAATAATGAACTGGCTGTTATGAGCTTAATGTGAATGGTGAAAGATTATAACCAATAAATACAAACAAAATTTGCTTACACGCCGATAAAGATCTTTTCATATTCGAATGTTAAAAAATAATGAAAATATATGTTAGCCTATAACGCCAAATAAAATTAATAAAACCTTTGTACTTTATTCACCGAAGGCATATACTCTTTAATGTGGACTTGTGTTCTGAAAATCTTAATTAAAGGCTAAGTTTATTATTTATGTTATTTTGTTGTTTGTTAGCCTTGTGCACGAACATAGGAAAACAAAATGCCATAGGCAATTTTAGTTATTGATTAGGAATTTCGCTCGCACTAGTAATTTTCTGAGTTATGTTTTGTTGTAATGTCACGAATAATGATTTGGTTTAAACGCCTGCCTTGCTGCTTATCGCTGCGGTGAAAATAGTGGGTTTAATTTTCACATGACACAATTCTTATATCGCTTCAAATTGTTATTTGGAGTCTGGGTGATGTTTTTGCAAAACAAAAAGTAAAACTAAACAAACATTATTTGTTTACTTTTGCTACACGAATCAATAAATTGGAGATAGTAGGTAACATACAAATATTTTGTAATACTTATTAACACGTTGGCTACGGTAAGTAAAATCATAAACCTTCATCTGGTGCGGGGGCTGGTCGAAATGTGCCCCCAACGATTTTTTCGCCAGTGCGTGGCAGGTCTTTTTCGACCTACCAGCACTAGGGTAGCTTAAAATGCTATAACTTTGCGAAAACATGGTGTATACAATTTTTTTTATTCTGTTAGAATAACCTTGAACCCAGCTTCCTTAGGTTTGATTCGCCCCGGAATCTACCAAATAGGAAATGAGATATAAACCAGGAAAAGTGGCAGGCCGATATCGACCTGAACCGCACTAGAAGGTATTTTTAGCAGTGATGGGACATACCAAAATAAAGGAATATCGAAAATAAAACAGAACTATCGTACATAACAGAAATGAAGCTTTTTATTTAATTGTGGCTGTTTTGAAAACATGACACGCAAAGATTCATGTTGCATTGCCTGCAATATTTTTTAATTCTTTTTTACTCTTTTTTTGCTTTGTCGCTACTGAAGGTTCGCCGCAATCTCTCATAGCACCCTGCACAATTTCATACGATTGAAATGAAACAAAATTATTAAAAAATGGGATTTTATATTTAATTGATATGTTTTCATTACATAGTAAATTCCATAAAAATGTTATAAAATTCATCATCATCATCATCAGTATCGTGAACATTTGAAATGGGTACGTCACACTGCTAGCGCGGTCGTGAAGCGTCTGAGAGTAGGTAAGCTGTGCTAAAAATTGTAATTAAGCACAGTTTGATTGGTGCCGTTTTTCGAGCCGCGATCGTGCATCTATTATATATATGATCAAAGCTTTAAAATCACGTTTCAAGTGTAGGGAACTTAGGTACGTTGTTTGGGGAACTAGTGAAACGTCTTGAGTTCTGTGTAAGACTGTTTATTTTCTCGCTATGCATTGATATATATACTTACCAAACTATGGTACACCACTACACCTCCGGGGGTGAACGAAAAAAAAAAAGATTACAATGGAATATTTTTTTTTTTGTTTAAATACTGTTATTTAAACATGTAAACATATTGAAATAACATAATAATTAAAGATTACAAAATAAGTACTGGTTATAATAAAATATATATGTAAGTATAATAGTACTATCAACTACGATACAATTTACTTCTATCTTTATGGATTATATCAGTTTTATTATTTCTAATTATCTTAACATTAGGGCCCATATCTTCTACCACTTCAAAAGGGCCTTCGTAAACATCATCTAATTTTCTACATGATTCATTTTTTACTAAAACTAAATCACCTATATTATAAGTAATAGGATTACATTTTTTATCGTATAATTCCTTTCTTTTCTCTTTGCTAATAGTTAAGTTATGTCTAGCGTCTTTTAGTGCTACTTGCATTCTATATTTTAAATCTAAAGCATAATTATCTGGGTTATATAATGCATCTACATTTACACTTATTGATTTTGGAATATTACATTGTCTACCAAAAATAAGTTCGAAGGGCGCATATTTTGTTTCCGTATGGATGGTATTGTTGTAACTGAAACACCAAAATGGTATCCAGTGAGACCATGAATAACCATTATTTGTGCAGTAAGCTCTTAAAAAGGCATTCAAATGCTTATGAGTGTTTTCCAAAGAACCGATCGATTGATGGTGGTAAGCTGTGGATGTCAACTTTTCTATTTCTAACAATTTACACATTTCTACCATTGTTGAAGAAATAAATTCCGAACCTCTGTCAGTTGCAATAATTTCAGGTATACCGAATCGCAGAATAAAATTTTGGACAAAAGCTCTTGCAACACTTACCGTTTCTTTATTTTGTAGTGGATACGCCTCTATGAACTTGGTTAGTTCACATTGAACTGTTAGTATGTAACAATTTCCTTCTTCATCTCTATCTAAAGGACCGACTAAATCTAGGTATACTTTTTGAAAACCGCTTGTAGCTGTCGTTGTTATTGTCATTGGCTGTTTAATGTACTTACTATACTTAGTCTTTTGACATTTTGGACACTTGCTAACAAAATCATGTATATCTTTGTCAAGGCCTGGCCAGTAGAACTGACGTTTTATATTAATAGTCATTCTGCGTATCCCAGCATGGCCACTGGTGGGTAGCAGATGAAAATCATGTAATACAAATTTCTTATACTTATCATTGTCTATTCTTTGTACTCCTTTTAGTATGCATACTCTCGGACCGGTCCATGTTTTCAATATTTTGGGCTCATTACATATTCCCTTTATAAAATCTAAATTTTCATCATTTTTAATTATACAAATTTCTTCTATTTTTACACTCTTACTAAATTTCTCCAGCTTAGACACAAATTCGGCTCGCGAGAATTGTGCTCTAAAGCTGAGATTTACACATAGTAACATTTTACTAGGTATATACGCAAAACAGTCATCCTCGTCACTAATTAAATTCATTTCTCTATATTTATCTATCTTATCTTTTTCTACTAAAGTCATCTCTATCAGATCGCACGGTTTCCTTAATAACTCCACAACTCTAGGTTGATCAGACCTGTCATCAGTGGGTTTACTAAGTAACGGCGAACTATTTTTACTGTCTTCGTCCATTCTTCTCTTTTGTGCTCTAGTTAAAACGTTTACATTCGAAACTGCTTCATTCATACTCTTTAACTCATCCGATGAAATACACACTCTGGACATCGCATCCGCGACTACATTGTCCTTACCTTTCACATACACTATTTTGAAATCGTATTCTTCTAGAGTCAAACGAAACTTTAAGAGTCTACTTGACGGGTCTTTCATCCCGAACAAATACACGAGGGGCTTATGATCTGTCATTATTGTAAAATGTCTAGCATATAAATATGGCCTAAAATACTTTACGGCCCATACTATGGCGGTTAATTCCTTTTGAATTGTGGGGTAATTTGATTCTGCTTTGTTAAGGGGTCTGCTAGCATAAGCCACGGGTCTTAAATCTTTATTACATAAAACTGCACCTATAGCTATTCCTGATGCGTCGGTCTGTAATATAAATTCGTTTTTATCAGAAAAGTTGGGATACTGAAGAATGGGTGGGGTCATTAAAGATTGTTTTAAAAATTCAAAGGATTTTTGACAGTCATCAGTCCAACAGAAGGTTGTATTTTTCCTACATAATCGGTTCAGAGGCAATGTAATTTCAGCAAATGAAGGTACAAATTTTCGATAGTAGTTGCAAAAAGCTACAAAACGTCTGACATCATCAATACTTTTGGGAACGGGATAATTTTGTAGAATTTTAGTTTTTTCTGGATCAGGTAGTACACCATCAGCAGAAACTAAATGTCCTAAATATAAAATTTGTTTTTTCAAAAATTGACATTTGTCTGGATTGAGTTTTAAATTCACTTTTCTTAATCTTTCAAGGACAGATATTAGATTAGAATTATGGATTGTTAGATTTCTTCCAAAAATAACTAAATCGTCCATATATACAAAACACTTCTCGTATGTCAGACCAGACATAGCTATAGACATAACTCTACTAAAATTACTACAGGAAGTCTTAAGTCCCATTGGGAGACGTTTTAATTGGTATTGGCCTGTGCTAGTAGTGAAAGCAGTATATTTACGGCTTTCAGGGCTTAAACTGACTTGGTAATATCCTTGGTTTAAGTCTAGATGGGAGTAATATATAGAACCAGAGAGCGAATCTAAGATGTCAGTGATGTTTGGTAGTGGAAACTTGTCGTCAACAATAACCTCATTAAGTTTCCTATAGTCAACGACCAAACGCCACTTTTTCGTACCGTCAGATTTTTTGGGAACTAGAAGTATCGGACTAGACCACTCACTAGTCGATTCTTCTATTATGTCATCGTTCAACATTTGTTTGATTTGTCTATCAATTTCCGGTTTCATTGATTGTGGTAACCTATAGGGCTTAGTATATATAGGGCTAACATTCGGCTTTAGTGTAATAGTTTGTTCGTATACATTTGTTGTATTCAAGTTATCTCCTGGCAAAAAGAACACATCAGAATACTTAGAACAGATAATTTCAATAGAATTTCTTTCTTCAGCATTTAAATGATTTAATTCTAACAATGAAAGTAAAGTTTCTGCTCTATTAACATCAGCCTTTGATTTCGAAAAAGAAAAACTATTATACTCATGTAAAAAATTAACTTCTGGGACAAAATTTTCTAAAGTAACTTCTTCTTCCCTTACATTAAGTATTTTAACCGGTATTCTGCCACATTTTGGTCTAACAATCGCTGAAGCTAGAAAAACATCCTTCTCTATCTCTCTCGCGCTAACAACACAATCATCTTTCACATCAGTGCTTATATAAACATAATGAATAGTTTCACTCCGCGCCGGTAAAACAAAATTATTTCTATAGTCTGGTTTCTCCAAGAGGGGTAGGGAAGCTACGTTACCATCATAATTAATAGTTAAAATATTAGAAGGCAAATCAATGTTACAATTATATTTAGAAAGAAAATCTAATCCTAAAATTCCACTTGCCTTTAAAGGTAATTTTTCAAAAACGTGAAACTTTTGTAACAACGTATCAGAGTTTCTTAAAGTGAGTTTAAGAGTTACATTTCCAGAAGAACAAATTTGACCTCCTATACCGTTTATAACAGTATCATCTTTAGATATCCAAATAGAGTTAGGTAAATCGTCTTTTTTAATTACTGATATTGATGCTCCTGTATCGACTAAAAATATGTATTTCCTATTACTGACATAAAATGATACGAATCTACTGTGTCCATTACATGACAAAACAAAATCTTTAAACTCGAAAAAACTTATCTGTCGTCACAGTTTCAGATTTCTCAGGGAAGCTTGGCTTTTGGGTTTTATCATCTTCGGTCCTCTGAGCTGAGTAAACGTTACGGCTGTTGCCATGCCAATCACCACGACGGTTATATCTACTACCATAAAATCTACCACGATTAAAATTTTGAAAAGGTCTACGATAATCATGAGGACGGAAATTGTTACTGTTAGAGTAGACACGTCCGCGGTGGCCTTGAACTCTCGGTCCGTTAGAAGCTCTGTACTTACCTCGAGGTCTTCGTGAGTACTGCATAACGTCTGACCTGGTTGAAGTCGAAGGCGTTGACAGCTGCTCGTCCTTGGCTGCTTGGATCGCCTCGTTCAGACTGCTGTAGTTCCGGGCAGCCACGATGGTGCTAAGTCTCGTATCCTTAAGGCCTTCTGCAAATTTTTTAATTGCCATTTTTTCGTTAATAGGCTTTAAAATGTCAAACTTGGACGAATCACCATCCGCCTGGGTCAGCGTCAGATCTGTGAAAAGTTTTTCCAATTCGGTGCCAAACTCGTCGATTGACCTCCAGCCTTGGCTCGTACGCTCGAGTCGCGATTGTATGGCTGTAAAAGATTTAGGGGTCAGCAAACGTTTTCTTAAATCCTGTATTAAGTCATTAACTGTACTGTAATTTTTCAACATACGCAACTTAGCGTTTTCCGAAAGTCTACCTTTCAGAATAAATTTTATTAAATGGTTTTGACCTGGCTCATCTAACATTTCTGAATACATTTCCACAGCATCTATCAATCGCTTCGTGGTGTCCTCCTTACCATCCAAAATAGGAATCAAACTACACGCCGTTCGCATATCAAACTCCATTTTTTTTTCTGTTAAATTATCACTCGGGGTACATAAATGAGATATTTCTACAAATAAACGCTTAATATTGTCATAAGTCGTAGTCAAGGACGTCACCACTTCTGGTTTCTCATCTCGAGTTAACTTTGATATTAATACTAAAGACTTATTATATAAAACTTTCGCTTCTTTCAGTTTATTTAAAGCAACGGAGCCCTTGAATCGACTTTGACCTTTCTTAACTAAGTATTTACGAATCAAATTCAGTTCATCATATATGTTTAAAAACTCTTCGGCCATAATATAATTAAACAAAGAAAAGATTGCATCATTCAAACTAATCCTAAATCATACGAACGAGTCCCTAATAAGTACAACTATTCAAAACTATTCCATATACGTCGAGAGCTATCATGTTCGGTGAGTCGCAGTGCACGATTTATGAACAGATTACAAATGCAATGAATAAAACTTTGTTATCACTTATTAATACAAACTTACGCATTTTAAGACAAAAGTATAATATATAAACGTAATTTAACCGTAGATATACTGGCAAATGATACCTTAACCTGTAAAAGTTACACATTAATGTCTAGTAATATAGTTTCATACCGAAAACACTGTTTTATTGTTTATAGTCACTTCGTACTTACTCCGTACGCGACGATACCGTGATGATATGACGTATTAACGAATGAAGATAAACGCGACGACTTTTATTTCCGCACATAGACGCACTTTTTACAATACGATTGGCAACGCACTTTTTGATACCGATAACGCACTTTGTACTGGGGTACACGCAAACGCACTTTTTACCTTTTAACACTTTTTACGCAAACGCACTATCTATACTTGTTCGATGTTGTGGCGCTGTGGGCGCTCCGTGAGGTACGCGACGGCCTCTCTGCGGCGTAAGGATCTGCGATTCATTTGCCTGTCTATCCATGTTACGTGCATCTTCTTATAATAAAAACAAAATGCGTAGACTGCGGCAGCCAAAAGAACGATGGTCATGATGGTAAGAAGAATATTGGTGGTGCTTACGCTGGAATAGCCAGTCTCAGATGTTGCATCGTTTCTGCCAGCACCGGCTGCATTCTGGGCTATTATTGTTTCTTCTTTTGTCTGTTGCGAACCCATGTTGCAGTATAATTCGTTACGTAGCCAACATTTCCGAAAATAGTATTGAATAGGAAAAAACTAGAGAACCAGATAATTATTACTTCGGGGTCATAGTCCAATTGATTACTACTTGTAACTATGCACTCGCAACTATGCACTCGCGGCCAAAAATGGCAGGGTCGCCATGTAGGGAACTTAGGTACGTTGTTTGGGGAACTAGTGAAACGTCTTGAGTTCTGTGTAAGACTGTTTATTTTCTCGCTATGCATTGATATATATACTTACCAAACTATGGTACACCACTACACAAGCAAAAAAAACTAGATCGAAATCGTTTTAGCACCGCTCTGTTTGCGTCGAGGGTTAAAAAGCGAATATCACTGCACTTTCGCAGGTAACCGTATATTTCCAAATATTATAAGTACTACTATAAATATACGTGTAGGTATTAAGTAAAACTTACCGCTTTTACTTGGTTTTCCATGATGTTTTGTTCCTAAATACGTTTTATTTTTCTTAATTGGAAATATTTTATCACTACTGTCACTATCAGTTACAATTGCAGGGCGGATAAAAATCTTTCAAAATTTGTATTATTTTTTATTGTTGGCCATCGTCAATTTTATCGACAGAACACAACACTAACTGGCAGCGCGTGCGCTCTGTGCGGTATCAGGACGCCGGCGGCCTGTTGGGTTGGCGGGCTGAAATAGACCCACTGCCGCACAGAGCGGATATATTTCACCGCTAGTGCGTGGTAGGTCGAAAAAGGCCTGCCGTGATGTTTTTATGGGGAATACCTACAATTTTGACTACAACCGAAATATATATTTTTCTCTGTCAAAAACTTAAAAACACCTAAAATAATCGTTCCGCACCAGCGAGAGGGACATGGTTTTCTTCGTCCGCACCAGCTGTACGTACAGCGGCAGGCCGAAATCGGCCTGTTCCGCTGTGAACGTGTTAATTGAACTGACTCCGGGGTCCAGTGGATAGCGTATGCGACTGCTGATCGGAGTTCCCGGGTTCGATTCCCAGGTCGGGCAAAAGTGTTACTCGGTTTTTCCGAATACTCAGTAGCAGCCCGGAGTCTGTGATGTGCCCGGTAACGGCAATAGGCTCGCCCCCTATTACGTGGGACCTAAAGATTCATGGCGAAATGTGGGTGTAATATTTACACCTTTGCCTACCCCTTCGGGGATACAGGCGTGAGACTATAAATAAAAAATAAAATTATTATATTGATTAGTTTCAATCAACATGACATGTGTTTCAAGTCCAGAAATGCATATTGATGATTGAACATTGAATCATTCAGTGCAGCTCTTTAACGATGACAGAGCCATTATGCCATTATTTAACAGTCGAATTAATGATATTGCTGAGAATCAAAAACAGAACTCAGATTAATTCTCATAATTATAATACTGGCCCCGTGGTCCAGTGGATAGCGTATGCGACTGCTGATCAGGCCCCGGGTTCGATTCCTGGGTCGGCCAAGAGTTACTGAGTTTTTCAAAATTGTCAGTCAGCGCGGAATCTTGCAATGTGGCCGGTAATGGCAATAGCCTCGCCCCCTATTACGTGGGACCTTCAAATTCATAGTAAATGTGAGTGTGATATTCCACCTCTGCCTACTCCTTCGGGGATAAAAGGCGTGAGCCTATAAAAAATATATTCAATCAAATCCAGTTAGACTGCGCGGACTAAGCGGACCTCGGGATGAAACTGGGATAACTGTAGGAGGATATTGGCAATTCTACTGCCACAAATCAAACTATAGGGACTTTTTCATCTACTACAATTCTAAGTAAAGATGACATTGATTTTCATCATCATTAGCCGTGTATATAAACTGTCCCACTGCTGGGCACGGGCCTCTTCTCACTATGAAAAGGGTAAGGCCGTAGTCCACCACGCTGGACTAGTGCGGGTTGGCAGACTTCACATGTCTTTTGAGAACATTATAGAGAACTCTCAGATATGCAGGTTTCCTAACAATGTTTTCCTTCACCGTTTAGCAAGCGATAATTAACAATTACGCATATAACTCTGAAAAGTCATTGGCGCCGTAGATTCGAACTGGGACCCTATGCGTAGCAGTCTGTCGGTCTCTGCACTAGGCTATCGCTGCCATGTACATTGGTTTTAATATTTCATATTTTTTTCCTAGCAATATCGCATCGTCGCGTGGAATGCGTCAGCGACATTGGTACCGTGGTGGATAACTCCGTCTGCGAGGCAGCCACGAAGCCAGAGAAGATGAGACGGGAAGCAAGACCCTGCAGGGCGGCTTGGGCTGTTGGTGCTTGGAGTAAGGTAAGCAGCTTTCTTTTTGGTTTGAGTGTGTCAACTCTGAGGCCCAGTTCCCGTAATAATATTTGTTAAAATACAGTTTCGATCTAATTTCAGTGTCATACTTAAGTCATATATGGTACTATCTAACACTGACAGAATTTTTCAAATCGGACCAGTAGTTCCTGAGATTAGCGCGTTCAACCAAACAAACAAAAAAACTCATCAGCTTTATAAATTAGTATAAGATTGAAAAGAATAACACAACTTATAATTAAATTACCCTAAAGAAAACGTCAGAAGCCTTATCTAATCAGCTCCAGTTCTTTCCTTCCGCAGAACATCTTTTTTTTTTAATATTTATTCTACCAGATACACACATCACCTTCTAGACCTAACTAAGCAGAGCTTGTACTATGGGTATTAGATAATGGATAAACATACATATTAATCATATTATATACATACATATTAATCATATTTTCAAAGTCAAAATCCTTTATTCATTTGGGTCACAATGTGACGCTTATGAACGTCAAAATAATAAATTCATAAAATAATTACTTAAAGACTCTACATTTACTGCCACGTTCGCAAAGCAACGGCGTAGAACCATGAGAAAGAACGGGCAATACAACTTACGGTCACTCTTTTTCATCGCCAGGTTTTGCATAATACACATAATTTACATTTTGTAAGGTGCTGCAACTGTTACACCTTCTATATCACTTGTATATATTTACCGTACATAATAATGGTCAAGCATAATTCTTAATTTTAATTTTGATATATTATAAATAGAAACACCCAGACCAAGACAAACATTTATGTTTATGCACACAAATGTTTAACTTGAGCGGGAATCGAACCCGCGACCTTCGGCGTAGCAGTCGTTAACACTCCCGCTGCGCCAACCGGTCATGTCATTCTATGGCAAAATGTGTCTTGTGCTTTTAAAACTATTAACAACCTGTACTGTAATTACCACATTTTCTGCAAATAAACAATTATTATAAACCAGAAAGCCTTTTTCGTATTTGACAGATACCGATATTTTGAACGGAATGCGATTTGATTTTGAATTGACTATGAATTAGTATTCCGTGATACAAAAAACATTTTACGGGTATTAATCTCGTAAATTAAACTTATTTATGGTATAAATACCAATTTGTTTCCAACGTTTCGACCGTCTTGCTCCGGTCGTGGTCGTGGAGAGACGTTGATAATTAGTATTGCACTCAATGGCTGGTCTAATTGGGCACATAGAGATCGACGTCGACATATAGTTTGACACTTCGTTCAGTATTCGATCTAGTCATATCATCCAAGTGTCAGTTACTTTACGAGAATACTATTTATGACACCGAAACTAGACCGAAACTGTATTTTGAACAAATAGAATTACAAGAATTTACCTTCAGGCATTGAAACTTATTCACATTACCTTCAAACATAAACATAAATTTCACAGCATAATTGCACCTGTTATCTTAACACATTAATGAAGTGATAGTAATTGAGACAACATAATTGGCACAAACTAATTTAATGCCACTTAAGATAACTTATCTACAGCTACTAGATAAGCCCGTGGTTACGCCCGCGTTATTTAGGGCTACTACTCCGCTCTAAAGCCTTCCTCGATGAATGGGCTATCTAACACTGAAATAATTTTTCAAATTGGACCAGTAGTTTCTGATGTAAGCGCCTTCAAACAAACAAATTCTTCATCTTTAACATAAGAATAAATATTATTTTACAATTCACGTTTTACGTAAGTCCTTAACTTTACATTTTAATTGCTTCATAAAGCCAAAGCTTTATAACTACAAAATTTTATGAATAATTGTTAATTTATATTCATATCTTCAGCGAATAGTGTTGGGATTATCGTGGCATTGTACGTTAATATTGAAAATTACAACAATGTACGAGTATATTTTGAGAACGAAAAAATCGAATGGTAAAAGTTATTAAATCACTACAAAAATACTTTTTGCCCGCAGTATAACCCGCAGCATAAACATACAGGAATAGTACATCACATTAAATAGAAAATGATGCTATGAAACAAATAAAGCATGCGGCTTTTACCATGAGGTAAAATATGAATTTACACTGAAGTTATTATATTCTAATTTGTGCAATTAGAAACCGCACTGCATTATACCAACACATAAATTATTACTTTAATGTAAAAGGCAAAATAATATTGAGAGGGAAGAATCGATTACTGTTTAAAAATAAAATCGTATAAATGGAAAATGGTACGTTTGCATTTTCCGCCATCACGTCAAAACAGCTGTAGCGATGTTGATAAATTTAAGCATACAAATGGAGAAAGCATTGAAGACGGATAGAGGTTGCCTTTTGTTGTGAAAATAAAACTTTATCTGATTGCAATAGAGTTCAAAGTTACGCTGTAAAACTATTACTTTAAATTTAACACGTTCGCGCGCGGTAACTTGACTGATCATTACACAAAAAAGCACTCCATACATTTTAGGGGGACTGTTATTTAACCGTACTGTCCTAACATAAAATAAGAAAGGTAAGAAAAATGAAAAGCAGTATGGGTATACACCCGTACAATCACAACGGTGATAGCCGTAGTGCAGCTGTGTGCAATGTCTTAAATCGACCACAACAAAAATTGCCCTAGTACATTGCATTTTGACAGTAGAATTGTTTATTCCTCACACAGATTGCCAGTGGATATGTGTTGTATAAATAAGTCACAGTCATTGAGCTGCTTGGACCGTACTGATAATACGAAGTGTTTGAAAGTTTACGGCAATAACCGTACTGGCGATATTTAAAATCGAAAAATACGTCTATAGCCGTTACCGCACGCGAACGTGTTAAGTAACAAATTAAGGGCTTTCAACTGCCAGCCTTTTTACCAATCAGCCTTACCTTTCTCATAATAAGAGATCCGGTTTTTATAATATAGCCAACTTGCATCCACATTAGGAGTCATGGCAAAAGCTAGCCTTTCACAAGTGATAATATCTCTAAAATTGTAAGTAAACTGGGCAATCGTAACTCAAAGTCCAAGTTATTCCAAGAATGATAATTTTGGCTACAAAGGTTTTATTGCTCTTGTTGACATTTATGGTTATTATATATTGCTTTTAGTGTTACAAACGTAGCCTAATAAATCAAGACCCTGAATATCTTGAACGTGGCGAAGGAACAGGACGATAACAAATTGAGTCTCTGTTGTTCTCGCTCACCAAACTGAAATAATAATAATATTCTATCACATAGGTACAGTCGAACAACTTCCCGCTAGACCACCAAAATGGTGAGAATCGCTCATCAAGACATCGTCGCATTTTAGTGCTACTTTACACACACATTGACACTCGTATACTAAACCAGTTTCTAGTGTGCCTTGACTCTATGAGCGAGCCAAGGGATTTTATTTCAAACTGATCCACCGCCAACTTGTTTGATTGTACATACACGCGACACCACCTGTCCTAAACAGAAGACCTTGTACTATGGAATTATATATTTAAAAACTTTTTCAGACAAATTCAATTCAGCTAATCTTTGACCCGCCGCAATACAAAAGGGCCCTGTTTTTGGAAACGGCTGTCCGTAATGTAATACGACGATTTATACAATCTGACTGCGACATATCCATTGATTTGGAGATTAGAAATGCATATTTGACATGATACATAAACTCCATATAAAATGTGGAGGAATAAGGTATTCCTACAGGGAGAATTCTCTAACCAGGCTGGGAGATCGTGCCTGACGGACGTATTTGAGAAGTTGTATATATATTCAAGTTCAAATTCAAATTCAAAATCGTTTATTCATTTGGGTCACAATGTGACGCTTATGAACGTCAAAATAATAAATTTATAAAATAATTACTTAAAGACTCTACATTTACATTTACTGCCACGTTCGCAAAGCAATAGGTAGAACCATGAGAAAGAACGGGCAATAAAACTCACGGTCACTCTTTTTCTTCGCCAGGTTTTGCATAATACACATAATTTACATTTTGTAAGGTGCTGCAACTGTTACACCTTCTATATCACTTGTATATATTTACTGTACATAATAATACTCAAGCATAATACTTTTGATGTTCATTTGGTTAGTCTCCTCAGAATAGACATGGTGAAACAGGAGCATCCACTTACATTATATATACCTAACAATGCAGGCAATCCGCGAAAGTGATCAGACCCATGATGGAAATGATGCAGTTAAATATTAAAATCTAATACCAGCCCGCAAGACCGTCATCGACCAGTCATCGCAAGTAGGACCCGTTCACGAGTATGACGCATATGCCAGCCATCATCCCTCTCGCCATATTAGAGGGACAGGGATGACCCGACACACGACGCCACCACAAGAAATGACATTTTAGTGAGCATGACGATAACGGTATACGAACCGGCAGTAAGAAACAATCTATTGGTATACTGACCATGACCGCCAATTACCTCCATTTTCCAGATCGTTATTATGAACATAAATCAGTGGACCGCGTGAAGGAATGCAAATGTAGAAAGAATTTTGTGAAGGTGACAAGTGAACAACGATATGATCAGGAATAAATAATGTTAAACTACATTCAACAAATCGTAATAATATCCAAATCCTGCAAAAATCATGTGTTCACGAGGCACCTCCACTTAACATGTTACTAATTAAGAAGAGAGTATTTTACACAGTCATAAAAATAACAATAATGGTGAATTAAAAAAAAAGCAACTAGACCCATGATGTCTTGTCATCTAGAAATTCTTTAATAGTGTAATAACCTCTTTTTAAAAGAAAATTCCTAGTAGTAGTTTTAAATTTGTGCAGAGGTAAATTCATTATTTCCAGAGGTAATTTGTTGAAGAATTGTATACCGAGTCCCGCAAATGAGTTATGAACTAGACGGTAGTTAGTGCCCACTAGTTTATGCTTATTCCTTGTGTTCACTTTGTGCACGTCACTATTTTTACGGTAAAGAGTTAAGTTTTTCTTAACGCACATTAAATTAGCAAATATATACTGCGATGCAACTGTAAATATTTCTACTTCTTTAAATTTATCTCGTAAAGAATCTCTAGCACCTAACTTATATATTGCACGTATGGCCCTCTTTTGAATAACAAAAATTGTCTGAATATCGGCCGCCGTACCCCATAATAGTATCCCGTAAGACATTACACTGTGAAAGTAACTAAAGTAAACTAGTCTAGCAGTATCTACGTCTGTGAATTGGCGAACTTTCCTAACTGCAAATGCTGCAGAACTAAGTTTGACTGCCAGACAGGATATTTGGGCACCCCACTGAAGCTTACAATCTAAAGTTAAACCTAAAAATACAGTTGAATCAACTAGGTTAATTGTTTCGTTATTTAAAACTATATTAGTAAGAACATTTTTGACATTCGGCAAAGTGAATTTCACACATTTTGTTTTGCCAGAGTTGAGTAGCAAATTATTTGTCGTGAACCAATGTAGTACTTGCGCAAGAGAATTATTTACGCTGTCAATGTTACTTGTATTACGATCAACTTTAAAAATAAGTGAAGTATCGTCAGCAAAAAGAACAATATCACATAGATTTCTAACAAAGAATGGCAAGTCATTAATATATATTAAAAAAAGAAACGGACCAAGAATAGAGCCCTGTGGAACGCCCATTCCCACTGGCAAACCTTGAGACCTACTTCCACTAACATCTACATACTGAACTCTATCTCTAAGGTAACTGGCAACAAGATTGAGTGCGCTATCTCCAATACCATAATGGTTGAGTTTACGTAAAAGTGTATCATGTTCAACACAATCAAAAGCCTTTGACAAGTCGCAAAAAACACCAATGGCATCCTTCGAATTTTCCCAAGCGTTAAAGATATGTTTTAGTAGAGTTCTGCGCGAACATTGCTTGCGCGATGCAGGATTTTTACTTCCATCGTATTGTGCTCATTATCTGTTACCTTATTGATTGTTGTTGAGACTGTAGCTACCGTAACAAAAATATGTCAAATATGTATCACATGAAGTTATCAGTATACTAATTGTGAATCAATTCAAATTCTAATCGCATTTCAGTCAAAATACAATGTCGATGTCAGTTACAATACGAGAATTGGCCTTATGATCTTCTGGCAATTTCACTAAAACTGGCAACATGGCATTCCACCAATATCTGACGTCCATGTTTTATATTTTCATTAGTGCGTGGGCCCTTATTTGATGTACTTATGTTATTCTTCATTAGTGCGTGGGCCCTTTTATGATGTGTGTGTTTTTTTTTTCATTAGTGCGTGGGTCCATGCTCTTCCCTTGGCCGACAGCATCGAGTCCTACAGTGCGTCTGGCGCATGCCTGGCACCAGGAGACGGGCCCGAGAGCGCAGCGCTGGGGCGGCTTGCGAGGGACTGGCGAGGCCACCCGTCACCAGGGCCTGTCAGGTCCATGCGTGTGTTAATAAAGGTAGGTTTTCGAGTAAGGAGTAATTTTAGTCCAACCTTTGAAATTTAAATTTGCCTTTTACAGTTTACATAGCATAAAAAATATCAACGCGCTCTTATGGTGCTGAAAGATTTAAGCATTCACTTGTAACAGAATAGTGAGCATTCGCTGTTTAGAAATTTGTCGAATTGAACAATGAACAGAGCCAAACATTTTCACGATTTTTTTATCGAACGCTCTAATCAGTAAGAAGTACGAAGCAAATCCGTCCATTAATCGATTTTAAACTTTCGCGATTTGTATACATCATAGAAATTAATTTAGCGGGTCTTAATCGCGTTAACGCGATTAAGACCCGCTAAATTAATTTCTAAAATCCGTCCATTCACTGGATTGCTCGCTATAACAGTCTCGTTTCTTTTCTGTTATATAACATTCGCTCAAGTGTATCAGCACCATTAAATTTTGCCTGTACACCGATGTTACAATTTGAGAGAAGTCATTGTCAAATCATTCCATTGAATCAATAGATCATAAAAAATTTATTCATAATTTTCATAATTAATATGTTTCTTACGCTAAACCACTAGTTAAAGGCGCTTTACAGTCCGGTTACGGTTGGCTAATGCATTGTTTTATCCACAGACGGCGTCTGCCGAGACAGTTCCAGATTCTGCGAGAATGTTCGCGCGATGAATATGTGCGCTCTCAAGCGGTACAAAGAGCAATGCTGCAAAACTTGCTCCGACTGAGCACTATCAAACCGACGCCAAAATGACGCCCAAAACCGTTAAACATTCCTATTTGAATACCGAAGACGAATTTTATTTTATTTTTAAAATATTACGTGCCCATATTTGAAAATTGTATTCGAAATTTTTAAATATAGGAATATATCTTTTACAATTGGTTTGGTTTTATTAGTCAATTGATATCAAGTATTTAATAAAAAGGCACAAAGCTATGAAATGCATTTCTTTGAAATAAAATATCCTTTAGCATTAATAAATATACAGCTAACAGCCCCAACCTGTGACTAGTATCCGAAAATAAATACATTGGTTTTAAAATTCGAATAGCTTACGTACTTACTATTTTATGTGCAAAAAAAACGAAATTCAATTTTAAAAGATCATATTGATATAAAAAGCCGTTTCTCGTAGATTAAAATTCGAATGAATGAGTTGAATTCGTCTCCGACATTCAAATTGGGTTTGTCGAGTTTAAGTGAAATTCGAATGAACTTTATAGAGGCTATAAGACAGTGACGTAACAAAAAATAAAATAGTTTTAATATCTCAAGTATTTGAGAAATGTGTTAGTAAATCAAAGCTGTGGAACTCCAAAAAGATACGAGAAAATGTATCGTCAATAACACCAGTTCAATCACAATATATGGTCGAAAAGGCCTGGTGCAAAGTTAATAAGATTTCTCAACCCGTAAATATTGCGATTGCTATCGCTAAATTTATCTATCGGGCTCTTTCGACCCAGCAGAAAAATATGTTAATAAAATATTTTTCTCACAAATTTCGCATCGAAGCTGTGAAATAACAAGGCTTGCTATACAAAGGTGAGGTAGCAAAGTAAAAATAAGTCGTAGGTATCTCGTTTGGCCCGTAACGAAATTTTCCATATGACTGGAGTGAAAGAGAGCGTACAAAACTGGCATATTTGTTGACGCTCCACTGCGTCCCTCCCATTCTTTCGATTGAATTCCCTCTTCCATTCCTTTTATCTTTCAATAAGACCTCACTTTTTAGATTTGTTAATATTGCCCAAACAAAAACCTTTTAACAATAACTTGTATCACAAAAGAGGCGTCTTTAAAAATCCAATCTCGTTTATCGTAAGAGATCTGATGAATTGCTACTATAAAGGTGCGTAAGAGATAGGTATATAGAATAACTGGTGAGTGTGAAAGAGAGAAAACTATTTGTAAGCACGATAGATCTAGTCGTGAAAGCACAGCTGACCATAAAAATGGTCGATATTGAATATTTATATTAAAGCAAAAAATGTAAATTATTTCAAAATGTAGCCCTTGAATTGATTATGTAAGTAGACAACAAAATATTTAGAACAAAATGTTTTGTACTATATACAATTAATTAATATTGTAAATATTGTAAGAGTAACTTCTAAGCACCATGCTACGCTTGGCTCCTACGGTATAATGAAGCACAAAAGTCATAGTCTAATCTATAACGAAAAATTAGTAAAAATAAAAATATTTAGCAAAAATTGCCAAAAGAGTAACAGAATGTATTTAAAGTACAGTCATGTTGAAAATATTAAAGTGCTATATATTATTTTTTCTTCACTGTCATAGATAGAATTCGTTTATAGTAAATTGTATGTATATTGGAAATATTAAATTAATGTAGGTAACATTTCTGATAAAGATTATAAAGCAATACGATTCGCTTATACATTTAAAAATGTAAATATTATGCATTGGCATACAAAAATTGTTATTAAACCCGCTCTTGGAATGGGTTATGTTAAAATAGCTGATATTTACAATTTTTGGTTATTTTCGTTTATTAAACCACTTACTTAAACAGTAAAAATTTCGAAGCTGCCTGTTGTCATGACGAATGATGTATCATTGTATCATTGTTGCCACTGAAGTTAAAAGCATATAGCCAGTGAAAAAGTAATCTCATAGCTGATTTCTCTCTTTTTCTCTTCTATGAACTAAATCCTAGTACCGACGATGGCTGTTGTAACAATGTTACGTCACAATGATTAAAAGCCGTCGAACTTACTAAGACGCGCAGTAAGAACGTGTTTATTTTTACTAAAGCATATAAAACTATTGATAACAGATGTAATATGGCAAATGACTTTTTTGTAGTCGTCTCACTCAAAAGATAAAACAACAGAGAACTTTGACTTTGACTCCTATTCGCATACTTAATTTTGCGACAAGTTCGGCAGTTAATTTATTGACAAGTTCCGAATGCTGGTCTTAAATGTATAGCAGGTACATCACTACGGATTTACAAAAGCGAAGAAAAATCAAAGTTCTCTGTAAAAATTCCTTTGACTGCATTGGTGAATGAAAAGGAAGGAACAAAACGTTGTTCCCTCACAAAATAAAGAACAAAAGCTATGTTTAGAATGAGACGACTATAGGATTCTCAATGTCTAATTGGTTTCTACTTAAATACACTTCGAATAAGTTCGTACTTTATGTACCCTCCAAGGGAAAAGCGCAAGTATCTTTGCTGAAAACTAAGGTGCAGTATTATATTATTACGAGGCATATAATTATGTTTAGATTAACAATTAACTGTCAATTGTTAGAACAATTACCCAATTTGTATATAATGAAACTACATATATAGCTACGCAAACATTGTTCCAAAGCATAAGGCATTAATTATATCAGTGAGTTTCTACTATGAAAATGGATAATAAATTAAAATGCGAGGATTTAAATATATTTCAGACGCGAGTAAAATTGAAGCTTCCTTTTCTTTTTATATTTTCCCAATTAAAATGTTTTCAAAATGAACAAAATAATTTTGACATTGACTGTAACATTAATCAATTCAATTAATAATAGTATTTCATTATTGTATTGAGTGGAAGATCTGACGTAACTGAAAAAGACAAAATTTACGTCTATCAGAGATCTGGTAGCCTCGCAGTTAATAACAAAATCAATAATGATATAATCATTATCTCTATCTATCTATTATCATTATCTTAGTAAGTTAAAAGCTGCAGGAAAGTGGACTGTGGGCTTCAAGGCGATGGTTTTAGATCGCAACCCAGGATGACGCTAGGATGATGTTGACTTAATTAGTTAAAATGTCAAAGACAAAGAATGGTCGAATTCAACGTAGTTACTCCATTCATATCAACACTCAACCAACTGTAATTATGATTACTGGTTGTTCTTTCGAATTTACCGTAACATTATTGATTTTTGGCCTGATTTGAGATTAATAGCCGAAATAAAAATCTAAGAGAATTAGGAGATCTTAAACCGATGTCTTAATTTCTTGTGGCTTCAACTTTTATTTGTCTAGTAGTAGAAACTCACTTGTTAAATAGTTAATAAAGGCTAACGAATTCTCTAAGACACTATTACATAAATGTTTTAGTTTTAAGTACGCATTTTCCTTTATATGTAAGTTCGTCAACCATCTTATTAAAAGCATAATCGCTTAATATTTAAATATTTTATTACTTAAGACTATTGACTTCCTTAGACGAATTAAAAGAAATTTAATTGATATCACTTTCGTTTGAATATTACTCTTCTTTATTCAACGATTTTGTTACTTTCTTCAAACTTTTGACGCTCAAGTATAAAATATTTCATATCAATAAAATACTGCCATATTAATAAATGCGTGATAAGTTGCTGTTTCGACTTATATACTCGCTTGTACTTGAATCCTGTTTTCTATTGTGATATCTCTATTTGAAGCTTTATCAAGTTTGGTACTTAGGGTAACATGAATAAGTTACAATTTATACCTGGCTGAATCTTTTAGAACAAATTGCTTTGTAAAATGAACACGTGTAAAGTATTAAGCACAGTCGTACTTGTCTCGCTAACTTACTAGTTCGATATTTGAATTCGAATGTTTTATTCTTATGAAAATGAGAAATAAGTGGCCTGCTAGAAATTTGGCGCGAAGTATGGGGATAATTAGGGTTGTCTCGAGAGAGGACTTCAGCTTCAGGGTTCAGCTTCAGGGACTTCAGGGTTGAGGACGCCAGCAGCTACGCCTGCATTTTTTTAATTTACCCGTTTTGGCCGATCCCGTGGGAATTTCGGGAAATCCCTTCTTAGTGCACCCCTACAGTCCCCAAGGAACATACATGCCAAATTTCAGCTTTCTACGCCCAATAGTTTCGGCTGTAGCGTGTCTGTCAGTCAGTCAGTAACGCAAGGATTTTATATATTAAGATAATAATGAAAAAGCATTCTCAAGGCCGTCAAAGTGAAGGCCGTCATGTCACATTGCTTAACCAGCAATTGGGGATGGCCTTCCCAATAGGACTTCACTGTCAGCTTACCATCAGGCAGCGTGAAGTCAATTTGACAGGCTTTTTTAATAAAAAACAAATGTATCTGACTATTTATTTATTGGTATAGGACGACTGTTGCTTCGTGATTTGAATTATCTCTTTTAAAGGCTGATAATGTTGTAGGAGTGTTGATAGGTCAGGTAAAATTAGTAACTTTTAACTGGTTAGTGAAAAAACTATTTGCAATCGAGAATTTTCTACAAAATTGCACAATTTCGTCAAATTACGTATAACCAAATCGTTTCATCAAATTTCTATTATTACTAGTTACTGCTGACTTAGATAATCAATTACGTAAATACATCTCACAATAGAAAACAGGTATCAAGTAACCTTCCTTAAGTTCGGCGTACGTTAATCCCATAAAAATAATTATAGTTATGTGACAACCCTAATTTTTAAGTCTCAGAGAATTAAGTCCAAAATGTACATTGTACCAAGAATTTTCAAATAAAAAATATATTATATGAATAAGTTACTCATTGTGGTCTTTTATTTTATACCTAAAATATTTCCCCAAAATGTTTCTGAACCAGTACAGATTTTTATTTCTGACTAGCTGTGCCCGCGACTCCGTTCGCGTGGAATTTGTCTTTTCATTGGGCTACAGAATTGATACCCAAAATGTTTTAAGTTGCATATAATACCTATATTGAATAGTGTAGATGTCCTAAAAATAGCTGAAATGACTTTCACTTGTTCATGCAAGTCCACACCGCGAAGTTACCAATCGCGAGTAAAAGATCAGAAAATTCCTGTGCATGTTCGTTGCCTCAAAATCATGCTCGCATATTTAATGTCAAAATGTATAGTGATAATACCATCCCATAGCTATGAACTCTTTAGACAGGCTATAATTTCATCAGCTCTTGTCTCATATTCTATGGTGGTATAACATACAGAGCCTAACGAAAATCGCCACGGAAAAGTACTGTTATACCGCCCATGGGTTCGTCATTTTGTATTCGCACAATCTTACTTTAGCTTCGTTCCTTTGCCGAAATCACCTTGGTAGGAAAAGTCTTGCCGTTCCACCCGGAGCATCTACAAATAGTATTTTTCTCAAATCACTATCCACGCTACGACACACACGATCATAATTATATTAAACGCTGTTCTTCAGTAAGTCTCGAAAGATCATTTTTACACCAGCAAATGATGGTTCGTATTGGTCGTCGTGGTCGTTCATATCGATTAATAGGATAGATATAACTATATCTACTGTCAAACAATGGTTTATTAGATTGTTGTGGGAACCTAAAAATGTCCTCGGCCAAATTGTCTTCATATTTATGCTATAACTATGCAGCATTTCAAACCCATGGCGTAATCGATGAGGACTTTTACTTATACTTGCTTCAAGACAATGCCATCCCAGTGTTTATCCCCATCAAGTAAAATAAAATGACTCGCCACTCTTCAACCTGTTTACATATAGGTACATGTGCGAATACGTCCAGCCTAAGCTGAACCCTTAATTACCATTAATATAATTAATCATACAGATTTAAGCTCAATTTAAATTGGAAGATCCAAATGTTCGAAAATATCCTATTTATAATCTTTCAACCCTCGTAATTTTACACTGACTGATCATAATATATGAAGTTTCAACCAATTGAACTAAAGAGTTACTTTTATCCGCTTGACCCCTTGCGCCAATTCGCCGAATTCTCTCGACCGCTCACGTTCTAAACAAAATGTCGCGCCACCGCTCGACAGATGGGCGCGCTAACATAAACATTAAATTTATTGTTGATAAGTCGGTAACATGAGTAAGTTAAAGTGATCTTTTTCTTCAACCTTATGAGTAACTCGTTCAAGTCGTATGAATTCTTTGTTGATATTTAGTTTCTAATTTATTATACTTAGCAGCGAACATTGACTATCGTTGGAAAAACACTTTGTGTATTTTAAACAGGATTATTTTAAAAAGTAAATCAATGACATACATATTTTATGAGTTTTCACTGTAGAATGATTCTATCTACACCGAATTAAATAAAAAAACATGTATCATTGTATAAAAATATTTAATTACACGCATACCATAAGCACGTAATCACGGAGCGCGCGAAACAAAGAGTGACATTTGACATTATTTTTTCGTTCCGGGTTAACGATTTTAAGACTCGCTTCGTATTTTTAGCATGAAGAAATGTTCAATGATTTAAATAGAACAGAGAAAAAGAATTTAATACATAACGTAATAGAAAGAAACAGTAAATTCAGACCGAGTATAGCGCTGTAACCAAAAAGGGAGAATAGTCACTTGTGCGCGGTCAAGCGGTTATAGAACAAATTTTAACCGAACAAATGTTTAATTTGACACAACTTTTTTATCTATGAACCGATTCGTATAAAACAAACATCAAGTGTTAAGTGGGGCTTACTACAATACATCAGTGAAAACCGCATTCCAATTCTATAAGCCGTTTCTGAAATTAGCGTGCACAAACGCACAGACAAACAGACAAAAATTGTAATAATTATATTTTTGGCTTCTCTTCTTTAATGTTGACACCTTAAAATAGATTTCTTCTGAATATCTTCCATGTACGGACATCGATTACTTACAGATTTATTATATGTACGATGGCCGTTTTCGCGTTAAACAAAAATCAACCATATAGCCATATTCATACTGGCGCGGCGAGATTTGGAAGTTTTATTTCATCTATACTAGAAATCGGTTTATAAACACACAATGTTTATAAACCGATTTCTATATTTTTTTAAATATAATATACATATTAAAGTGTCCTTTTTGAATATGGGAGTTTGATAAAGATATATCTATGTGAAATCTATACTATAATAAAACTGTAGAGGTGAAAAAGTCTGTACATTAAAGATATTTCGACGAAAATTAGCTAAAAAATCTAGGAAAATGCTAAAAAGCAATACTTGATAATTTTTAGAATTTATGTCTGTCTGTCTGTCCGACGTCTTTCCCTATGTTGCTAAAGATCTCTAAAATGGCGAAATTGATTTCAATAAAACTTACACTCATGTACAAAGGATACTCAAACCTATAAAATAGTATATGTTACATCACAATCGGTTGAGTGGTTTTCGGTGTACAGCTTGACCTCTCCTTTGTACGTAGTCCCAAACAAAACAGGGATCATCCAAAACTGGTTATATATGCGGTGCCATCTATCCTCATTATAAGTTTGTTAGTAAAAGTATAGTTAGTCTAAATAGGTACCTTCAAAGTGTTTCATGGCTATTTACCCGACTTTAAAAAGGAGGCGATTCTTAATTTCGTCAGTATATTTTTACGTATTTTCGATAAATAAATTACTGGAACCGTGCATATTCATAGTTATCCTCCCGACCGATAGATGTCACAATTTTCAAATAATTTTCCAGTAAAATAAATTATTCTTGCAAAAAAGACAATAATTATGTGTATCTTTCTGTTATTACAAAAATAATAGAGTATAATATTCGGCACTTTCATAAACAAAAAGTCTCTGTGTCAAAATTTATTACAATGTCCACTTAATTGAAACGGTCAATCTCATTTATTTCAAATTATTATGTTTATATAATAGTTATATAATCATTTCATTTTATTTTAAATGATAAAAACAATGACTATAGATCCGTTTTTCAGTAAATTGTCGATTAATCCCTATTATTTTCTATCTCGGTCGGTTTGTATATTTAAACTTAGATGGCGTTTTCTGAATGGCGGTGTTAAGATTCTCCGTGGATTGATGAGGTTCTCGGTTAATTTTCTTTCGTTTTCGTCGGATTGGTGTCTTAGTCGTTTCTTTTGAATAATGAATGTGGATGTGTTTCTTTCGTTCGTTCGTGTTCTATACTTATACAGGTATCTCATTATTCCCAAATTCCCACACCTCAAGTACGGGAGACTGAGGCCTGAATTCAGATACCTCTTGAGTACCTAACTCAACGGGGCTATGTTACTTTCGGCAGGGCTGGATATCCGTAGCCCTGTGTGTATTTTCTGAATAAATGGAAGGGACATACTTGAAACAGCTGAAATCGACCCCCGAACATGTTGTTTTTCACATGGTCAGTTATACATAATGTGGATAACGAGTAAGCGGTAAAAATAATTTACATGTTCTATATGAAGGTGGTAAAACAATTAGATAATGTTGTGTATAAAGAAAGTCTCTAATGATATCCCTACTATCCCTACTTCCTACTAATATTATAAATGTCATTTCATTTCATTTAAAAAAGACAACTCACGCATTAGGACTAAATCCTGTGTTGCGGGGGAATTTACAGACATACAACTAACGGACACAATGAACACACAGACTCGAAACAACAATTTATGAATCACACAAAGTGTTGTCTCGTGTGGGGATCGAACCCACAACACTTCGGCGCAGTGTCAAACGGTGAGGCGACCGCTTAAACGACTACACCAAACGTGTAGTCAAAATGAATGTGAAAGTTTGTGAAGATGTATGTTTAGATAGATGGATGGATGGATAGATGGATGGATGTATGGATGTTTGTTACTCTTGCACGCAAAAACTACTGAACGGATTTGGACGAAACTTTACAGTAATATAGTTTTTTTTTATAGACTCACGCCTGTATCCCCGAAAGGGTAGGCAGAGGTGTAATATTACACCCACGTAATAGGGGGCGAGCCTATTGCCGTACCGGGCGCGGGCACATTAGCAGACTCCGTGCTGCTACTGAGAATTTCCTAACGGAAAAACCCAATAACACTCTGCCTGACCCGGGAATCGAACCCGAGACCTCCCAATCCCACGTGCACATTTATGCCGCGAGGCCAACGAGGCAGTTTAATATAGTTTATACATCAGAATAACACATAGGCTACAATTTATAAATATTTTATATAATGTTGCCATAATATAAGGAAAAGTATCAACTAAGTCGGCAAAAATCCTGAGCTCTGAAAGCTGTCTTCGCGTTCGTTGCCTAAACCGTTAAAGTTACTTGAAGATAATGTACTGTGATATTGTTTATCATAAAAAGCTCACTTTGAAAAATCCAAGATGGCCGCCGCCACAAAATGGCGGATTACTTATTTTCAACAAATACCTCAATATGGGTATCAAATGAAAGAGCTTGATTCGTATAATAGAGCTCACCATAAAAAAATCAAGATGGCTGTCGCCGCAAAATGGCGGATTACATGTTTGCCACAAATAAGTACCTCAATATGGGTATCGAATGAAAGGTCTTGATTGGTAGAATAGACCTCACTATGAAAAATCCAAGATGGCCGCCGCCACAAAATGGCGGATTACTAATTTTCCACAAATACCTCAATATGGGTATCAAATGACAGGGTTTGATTGGTAGAAAAGTGAGCACTATGAAAGTAGAATGAAAAGTATCAACTAACAACAAAACTAAAAACATGAAAATAAAATAAACTAAATAAAAACATTTATTTTAATTTTGGGCGCAGCATATTATCCAGAATAAACATTATGATAGAAATTTCACTTGCCCAACGATTTTATATATTTGTCTGATCAATACGCCAGATTGATGAGAAGATTGGTGCGATCTGGCAGCTAGGACTTACCTTTTACTTTTTTTTAGCTTTTAGTACATAACCTAACCACATCATTTTTATTGTCATAAAACAGTACAACATAAAAAAAAATATGCTTTTTACAATGCTCATTCTAGAGTAGGTACAGTTATCAGATTGTTTTCAAAATTGATAGATTTATTGCCTTCAGTATTTAATGTAGATGAACTTTGTGTTTTACAGTAAGTAGTATGGACGAATAAGTTCAAAGTTATCACGATATATATTAATTGACCTAAGCGCAGCGTTATTAAGAGCGCTTACTATGAGTTGGCGCGCTTAAGCGCAGCGGGGTGGAGGTGTGGTCTGATATGTAGGTACTTTGTGGCTTTCAGTTTTTATTTCTGCTGCTATTATATTCAGTGGAGATAAATATAAGCTCTTCAATAACTTCAATAATATTCTTTCTTACTAATCTTAACCTGAAGTTGGACGATTATGAAAACAAATGTAATTTAAGTAAAATTTGTTTATATGTATGCTACCCAACTAATCTGCAGAGTCCGTTTGTGATGCAATTTGATATGGATATTCTAAAACCTGGGGAAGTAAATAGGCTACTCTTTATTAAAATTTCATGCGGGCGAAGCCGCGGGCGAAAGCTAGTACAATATATTGATGTATTTAATACACTTTGAAGAAATGCCTAACGATTAAACCCGTTATTGTGGCTAATTTATAAAAGATAGATATATACTATAAAGGACTTTTTTGCAGATCATTTGAACACCATCATCTTTGTAATACATACTTTTGGTGAATGATCAACGTATGCGAGGATAAGAGCTCGAAAGCGCATTATCATCCGACTTGCTTCAAATGTATCGTTACTGCTTAGCTCCTATGTGTCTTAGCGTTATGTCATATAGCCTATAACCTGCCCAGGAGTATAAACTACAATCGTACCAAGTTCCCTTCAGTAGTTTTTGACCCATACGTGCACATACAGACAGACAGACAGACGGACAGACGGACAGACAAAAAATTTACTGATTGCATTTGTGGCATCAGTATCGATCACCATTCATCCTCCAATATTAATTTTGAATATATATTCAATGTACAGAATTTACCTCTCTACAGTTTAATTATGAGTATAGATATAGATGAGTAAAGGTGAGGTAGTAAGTAACCACAGACCAGCTAATGGAGCTCTTTTCAATGGATGGCGGATTTAATCTATGTCAAAAGATAATCAACTTATAACCTACAAGGACTATAGTGGCTAAACGATCGTTACCAAGTCTTAACAAAGGAAAGGAGAAGAGAGGATACGGTAGGTATTCTTTTTCACTCACAGAAAAAAACGAATAAGTGATCACGCTGTCGTTGTTTTGACGATTTTACATATAAATATATTACATGAATCCTAAGTTCCTAAGCGTTGAATCGTTCTTGAATTTGAACCTTCGAATTCCGTTGAAATCGAAAAAGATATCAATATTAATAACTAGCTGCTGCCCGCGACGTCGTCTGCGTGAACGCTATACAGCACCTAACTATTAAATAAATACCTAACATTATACCTTTTAAAATAACATTTATTTACCCGTTTCTTCTTTATATTTCATACCTGCAGAAAGTGTAATAACAGAGGGGACTGTCTTTTGTAAAATTGACCTTCAAAAAGTGCTGATTTTCAGCCTACTTTGAATAAATGATTTTATGGTGATTCTGCTGAATTAAGTCATAAGTTGCGACTGAAGCAGATGGAGAAAATGAGGAATACATAATAGGGTAAAAAACATACTTATAGGACTTCTCGATACACAACATAAGTGGTTTGGCTCTCCGCAGCCAAAATGTAAAGAGAGTCAGGACTGGTGACGCGGAAGAAAGCGACGTACAGGACACCTGCTGCCCTCACTGTCTGCCTCTGCGACTTTTTGGTGGTCATCGCGAAGCAAACACTCACGGGGAACTGTATGCGCTTGAACGGGAACCGGAAGTTATGAGGTATGAGAGGAATGCGTGGTATAAATACTGCCTCGCCGACGCCACAACCCGTAAGAATTTCCGCCTTAATGGTGTGTCTGTGGAGCGAGATGACTTTCAGGCGTGTCACGTTACACAACTTCGGAGGAGATAGGTTCCGAAGAAGCATAATCGGGACACCGACCTTCAGCTTGATGGTATGCGCTGGAAGTTCACTTGCTGACAGGGAGTTCAGAAATTCCACGGGATAATGTGTGGCGTTTTCTTGCTCGACGACAGTGTTTATAGAGGTGTAGACCACTTTATTCCCCTCAATTTCCGAGAGAATGCATTCGTCAATTGCTACAGCCAGATCATTTTTGGGCGTCAAAATAGGCTGGTTCTAAGCTGGATACAACTCTACTGAGAGACTCTGGAGGCACCACCTGTCCACAACTCTCCTCTGGTAGAGTGTCTTCGCCAACACTTAGAAAGACATCTTAGAATTGTTGAGCACGTGCATTGACGCCAAGCTGAGCTCTCATATTAATGGTCAAGCGCATCATACGAACTCGTGACCACAACAAACATAATTTCAACGAAGCACTCACCTTGTTCGTGTGGTGAAGGATTAAGAATACGGAATGTCACCACCCCATATCATCCGATGGGTGTCGTAAGAGCCGACAGAGGGAGCATATTATGCAGAGAACAGCACTGTAAGAGAAGGAAAACTTGATACAAACCCTATACCAACTCGTTTGGCCAGCGTGGTATAGTAGGCTGATTCCTTCTTTCAAAGGAGAGGCCTAGTCCAGCAGTGGACTGTTAAAAGCTGATGATGATGATGATGATGACTCACCTCGTCAGCCCTCGATCCCCGCGTCACCATGGGAAGCGTTTGTCGGGAATCGTCACTGAACAGAACTGTGACCACCCATTAAATGCTCGTTCGTGTGGATGTCCTGCAGGGTTCTGTCCATGGCCTCAACTGCCTTCCTATTGGCCATCGTACGCTCATCCCATACGATCAGAGAGCAATCCTTGAGCACGTGTCCCTTATCACTGTTACGTGATACACCACAAACGGGTGTTACGGCGCTCTCTAAATCGATAGGAAATTTAAACATGGTATGTGCTGTCTTGCCACCCGGAAGCAGTGTGGCAGCGATTGCCGGCGACGCTACAGCAATGACAATTTTGCCTTGCCTTCTGACCTCTGCAAGTATGCCAGTAGTAACAAATGTTTTTCCTGTTCCACCAGGAGCATCCAAGAAAAACATTTTAGCCTGGCTTTGCCCAACGCTTTCAAGGGCGGTGTCATAAAATTCGTAAGGTGGTCATTTCAAATTGTCTCAGCATTATACTCCCAATTTTCACGATCTTGATGCGGTGATGATTGGGAAGCTGGTAACAAATATTTGACGAGTGGATTGCCGCCGATAGAAATGACGTCTTGAAGTGAATTGAGACAGGTGTTCAGCACGCGGTCATCAGTTACTTCGACTTCGTCTCCAGTAGCACGCCTCAAAGCTCGTAGAAAATCTTCAGACAGATGATGGGGATACTTCTCCCAGAAAGCTACCGGGTTCGCTACTCCACAAAACACCAAGATGACGTCAAACAGATGACGCATGCGGCTGGGACTGTCACTGACGCTTGCCTCCGCGAGGGTGTCATCCCAGTATTGGTCACAGTCGAGAAAGTGACGTACTACGCAGGCTGTGCGGTAAGTGGGATACTCCACGCCATCAAATGTCCTCAGAAAGTTGGGGACGTTGGGCCTCGGACTTCGTGAAGTAACAACCGCAGAAAATAGCATTCGACATTATTTGTGTGTACGGTATAAACTCTACAAAATGCGGTGTCCTCGAAACTTCCCGGAAAACCTTCCACAGCACTTCCTCGTCAACGTCGGTTAAATACACCCTTTTGTTTGTCGTAAGTACGTCTTATATGAAAGCATCTCGTCATACGTAAGGGACCTCCCAAACTGGTCGATTTTACAGAGCCTGAAAAACGCCAAGAGACTTGTTTGACGCGGATATTCCAAGTGCTCAGCAACGCCGTCGGGATCAAAATATATGCGCTGACCGTTCTCTAGGTGGACGTGTAAATGCATGACAGTAGGATGCTTCTCATGTATAGAGAACACCAGTATCCGCCAAACCGCTTCAGACGTAACAATAAATAAATGGCTGGGTGTGAGTAAATAAGATCTAGCTAGTTCCACATCTTACTGATGTTTATATATAGTTAATCCAAACAAAGGTACGTGGTATATGTATATCCCGAAAGACAATTTAAAGCAAGTTTATATGCGACATGTAAATATATTAATTAAGAAGCCATAATTACCAAATAGTTATTTGTGCAACAAGAGAGCAAAGTTGTTTTTTGTTTCGAGTGCTGATTTTGAGTCGCGAGCAAGCGAAGGATTCTATGATTGATGAATCAAAGTTATAATCCTGAGCGTGGTGAGGGACTCAACAGCACGAGATACAAAAAACTTTGCTCTCGTGTAGCACACATAACTTTTCACCACAGCAGTGAGAACACATATTACTTAGGAGACAGAAATGAACAGGAATAGATTGAATTCTGCATAATCACTTGTTGATTTAACTCTTCTGGTGTTAAAGTACAGTCATCATCGCTAGTTTCACTCATCTTTTAGATTATTTTATATATTAATATAATTTAACACGTTACGCTATACTTACTGTATCAGCATCAGCGAAATTTTTATGCCCGCTACTTTTTTAAATCGCGTTTTAATACCGCGTCCCTAATGTTTTTATTTTTCAAATGTATCATTGTTGTAATTCTAAATAAAAATTTATTGGTTAAACACTAATTTTATACTATTAATTAGACTTATTTTTATTAAAATCCAATAAAAAATTAAACATGTAAACAATAACATATAAAAAAAAGTAATTTCTTTATTACAAATATTTTTTTTTTTTTGCGTTGCCGTAGGTGTTTTCTTTGAGGTCGAATTCCAAAATCGAATTTCGAATTTGAAGGGGTTTGTTTTTTCACTCACTTTTTATATGCATGTGAAAGAGACAGAGCACAGTAAAATTCGAATGTTTCAAATTTATGGCTGAACAATGTCAATTCGTGACACTGAAGATTGAAAAATTAAAAAGCTACTTTTACTCACACTCGAATCAAAATCGCGTTTTGTTCATTGTTGTCTCGCAGCAAAAGCGGCATGTTTGAGCTGCTGTGGTGAAAATGTTTTTTTTTTTACTAAATCTATTATTATTTATTCTGACAGAAATGATGTAAGCAATCAAGTGTGGTGAATTGGCGATGGTGTAGTTAATTAATTAAATAACTTCAACTAATAGTCTTGCTCATCTCTGAAACGAATTAACAATACAATTTTAAGAAGAAAATGTACAACTCCATCTATGACTTTTGAAAACAACTATTTACGTCGCCAACATGTTCAAATTAAATTATTTATATCCAAAAAGGGCTTACAGATGTAATTCGACTTGATGTTTTTGAACTCTCTTAGATGGCAATGCATTAAAATTGTCTTGATTCTACTTATATTCAATTAATTACGTTTATCAGCTTAAGTTACTTATATTGCGTGATTTTTATAGTGTGAAGCTAGCTTATAGCATAGTTAACATAATAACAACATTCAAATATGCATTGTTACATTACACGTTGTTACGTTCATCGTAGTCACCAATAGCCTGGTGGCGAGACCGAGAGACTGCTACGCAGAGGGTATTGGCTCCCACCTGTGGGATCTCGAATTCTCCACCTTGTCGTGGTGGGGGGCTCAGTAACCGTGGTTGGGGCACCCACGGTGAAGCTAAGTGAGATCCCGGCAGTGGACGCTCCGCGTGGGCTTGATAGATGCCTGCGCAGGATGCATCAAAAGGTGCGGCTGCGGGGGACAGGTCTTTCTGTCCCTCGCAGTCGGGCGCGGTCACAGGAGGGGAGGCGTGTCGGTGTTGCGTTGCGGCGCGCCCTATCTCTCGGGACCAAATGGGGGCGCACCATTTGTTGTGTCGCGGTGGGGCCGCAGAGGAAGAGTAGATGCGGTGCTATCAAAGTCAAAAGTCAAATTCAAAAATCATTTATTCATCTAGGTCACAAGGTGACGCTTATGAACGTCAAATTTTTAAAGTAAATTACTAATGCTTCTACATTTACATTTACTGCCTCGTTCGCAAAGCAATAGGTAGAACCACGAGAAAGAACGGGCAATAAAACTCGTGTTTTTTTAAATAAAAAGGTTAGTCATTAACCCATTCACTGCCTACCTGAAAATTAACGTCATTACCCAGGTGCCGCCATAGTATGATATACAGCCCGCCCATCGGCGGGTCCGGCATCTCGATTAAGTATCCTTGCCCGCCCATCGGCGTTTTCGGCATGAAGCTCTAGATTTCGACATGAACCGTTTGATATGTTCAGTTTACATGCACTGTATCGTGTTTAAAGCGTGTATGTGAAGTTTCCTGCGATATTTGTGGTAAAATTGTCACAGTTTTATTGGTTATTAGCTGAAATAGTAATGGAGCATGAAGGTAAGGCAGAACTGTCACTTAATTAATCTAAGATGAATCAAAATCATACAAAACCGTCTTTCAGATAAAATTAAGCTAATACATATGTAAAGAAATCAAAAATGTCTTTAAAAAATCAACATCTATGTGCATTTTTCAATAGTCAGGTGTCGTCAACCCCTACACTCAATTAGTAGCGCGTAGCGCTCACAGCGAGACTTGACTTGCCATTCGTAACAGATCGGCAAAGTTAAGCAACGCTTGCATAGGTCACCACTTGGATGGGTGACCGTGTGTGGCATTTACATCTGAGCGCTACCGTGCTTCAGAGGGCACGTAAAGCTGTCGGTCCCGGTTCTTGTCTAAGGATAAGGATCGTAAGGCCATGTCGGAGGCCTTAGGGCGGTCTGAAAACTCCGACACCAGAGTTGGCCACACACTCACACGAAAAACAAAACAAGCACTCAATTAGTAAAAAAAAATACATAATGTAAATTTGCTTACAATTTAATTTTTATCTTTCCACTTTACTATAGGTAATAATGTAATATTTTCTTTCTTTTGTTCAGGCAATAAAACTGAATTTGGTAAAGACGACAATATGGAAGAAATCAAACGACTTTTTCAAAGAATCACGTAGAAGAACGAGATGCACCGGCGCATCATTTTGTTATGTTTTAGCTAGCCACAAAAATGTGTACAAAGTACAATATGTCCTTGTATATACGGTTCATTTGGCTTAGGATAACACGGATGCATAAAAAAATAGTTTACTACTGTTTACCTATTGTCTACTGACCGGCCGGCCAGCTCCTTTTGCATATTATTATACTTTTTGCAATAATATACTCTATGTCCGAGGCATACGGTTGACTAGATGACTAGCCTTCCTCAATAAATAACCTATCTAACACTGAAATTTTTTTTCAAATCGGACTGGTAGTTCCTGAGATTAGCGCGTTCAACCAAACAAACAAACAAACTCTTCAGCTTTATATATTAGCATAGATGATGCCCGCGGTTACACCCGCGTTATTTAAGGCTTCTGCCGTCGCTCATAGCGTGATGTTATATAGCCTTCCTCGATAAATGGGTTATCTAACAGTGAAATAATTTTTCAAATTGGACCGGTAGTTCCTGCTGAGATTAGCGCGTTCAACCAAACAAACTCTTCAGCTTTATATATTAGTATCAGATACTACAATCGAGAAAGTATATAATATTTTCCTGAAGCCTATTATTAATAGTACTAAAACATTATAATTTTAACTAAAATTATCATGTTTCACAAAAGGTTGGTAAAGCCTGAATAATTATTATGCCCGCCCATGGGCGGGTTCGGCATGAAAGGTCGGAATCGACATTTTTCCAAACCTGAGATATCTGCAGGCCGTTTTGGTAACGAATAAATTTTAGTAAAACGAATCATTTCACAAAATCTTCCTTTTTTCTAATTGTTATTGGCTTAGATATCGGAGGTTGAAATCCAACCGCCCATGGGCGGGCTTGGCGTGTCAGTTAAGACGTTTCGCCCGCCGATGGGCGGGCACGGCACTGAATGGGTTAATATATACAAGGAATAGAAAAGTACCTAAAATAGAACCTTGTGGAACGCCTAACTGTACAGGTAATTTAGAGGATGTAGTCCCATTTACATCGACGCACTGAAATCTTTGCCGCAGGTACGACTCGACAACACAAAGTGCGGTTTCCTCTACGCCGTAGTGGCGGAGCTTACGCAATAGTGTGTCGTGATGAACGCAATCAAATGCTTTTGAGAGGTCACAGAATACTCCAATAGCATTTTTAGATGACTCCCAAGCATTATAAACGTGTTTTATGAGAGCAACACCCGCATCAGTAGTGGATCTACCTTTAGTAAATCCGTATTGATCTTTATGAAGCAGACTATTTAAATTAAAGTGTCTTAGTAGCTGCTTTAATAAAATATTTTCAAATATTTTACTAAATGCCGGCAAGATAGAGATGGGTCTAAAATTATTTACGTCGTTTTTACTGCCAGATTTGGATAAAGGTATGATTTTACTTAATTTCAGGTATCAGGTTGCTGTCCTTCCTATCCTCTGCAGCTTTTAGTGCCTGTGGACGATGAGCGCTGGGGCTGCTCTACGTCCGCCAAAAAGCAAGAAGGCGGCGTAGTGTCCGCGCCGCCTCCCAAGCCATAACGAGACGGGGCCCGCCAACACCAACGGCGGGCCAATCCCGGGCGGAGTCAGGCCAAAGTATGCTATCCGCGGTGGTTTTAGCGGGTATATAACCTATAAAAAAAATAAAAAAGAGGGTATTGGCATTTAATCCACGTTATGCAGCAATGACTTTTCGAAGTTATGTCCTTACTAAATAGTTCATTATCGCTTGCTGAACGTTGACGGAAAACATCGTGGGGAAATCTGCTTGTCTGAGAGGTTCCATTATGTTCTCTATGGCCTCTTCTATGCCAAGTGCGGATTGGCAAGTGAAATCTGCCAATACGCACTCAGCTAGTGTGAAGAGGGCCGTGTCCAGCAGTTGAAATTGTTCAACTACTGGGCACGGTATACAAAAAAGGTCGTGACACTTTACTTCCGAGTCCTTGTGGACTCACCTACCTAATCTTTATCTTTATCTTTTAAAAAGACAACTCCCGCACTAGGAATAAATCCTGTGTCGCGGGGGACTTTTCAAATATACTGCCAACGGACACAATGAATACCCTGACTCGAAACAACAATTTATGAATCACACAAAGTGTTGTCTCGTGTGGGAATCGAACCCACAACACTCGGCGCAGTGTCAAGCAGCGAAGCAGCCACTACGCCAACCGTACAGTCAAATAATGTCCAGTCTTCGTGTCTCATCATCTTAAAAAGACAGGACTAGACATATAGATAAATCAATATTATTGAGGAATTAGTTCCTACTATAATTAGACACAGAAATCATGTGACCAGAAAAGTGATGAATATGAGAGTTGAGGAACATCAAGCGAAGAGTGATGAATTGTGTGAAGGGAGATATGAATAAAAAGGAAGTAAATGTTCAGATGACGTCTGATAATAGAGAATGATAACTTAATAAATGTGTAGTTTAATCTGAACAATTAAAAATCTGTATACACCACTATTTTTTAATTAGTACAAAAAATTTAATGGGGCACTAAGTATCTTTAACTGGTCATATTTATGTAGTTAAAAAATAAAAACACTAAGTCCCAAAACTGTCTCAAAACTGTCTCAAAACTGTCCACAAAAATACGTAATAATTGGTTAATGTATAACTAAGACTATGACCGACTCTCGTACTATTAGTAGCAAAATATTCCATTGATAAATTCCCCCCTGTACCACTGCGCGCGCGCCGTGCTCGGATACTACAAACAGTGCTAAATTGCTAGCGGACGTGAACGTACCTATAGATTTTTTCGCTGCAATTTGTTTGTCTACGTTTTCCCGACGCGATGGCTTATCAGTTCATAATATCACGGGAGTGTGTAGCTATGCTTCGTGCGTACTTTTTGAGTGGAGGAATCGCGAGTGCAGCTGTGTACCCATGGACATCATTTTGTGAGTGTACAAAAGTAAGCCGGTTTGTGTCGAACAATATTAAAACAGCGCATATTGGACGCTTTTGACAAAGTAAAAAGACTGTGATCTGTGCATTGACAATAGTGGTACACATTTTAAAGGACAATGGAAATACTTGTAAGTTTAGTAAATAATACCTACTTAAGTAAATAATAATTTGAGGCGGGCGGCTCAAAATCGGTCTGTGTGGAGAATCTTGAGGGAGGCCTATGTCCAGCAGTGGTCGTCTCTAGGCTGACATGATGATGATAAAATAATTTGTAAATAGCAGATGATTCTAACTTCATAAATACGCCAAAATTACTGTTTTCTTTTATTACAGAATACTTTATTTTATTTTGATATGTGTTTGCTTTCTAATTACATACCTTCGTATTTAATTACTTGTAAAACGGTACATTTTGCCGGTCTTAAGCCCGGATAAACTATGAATGAGAGGGTAGAATTAAAAAATTAAAAAGTATCTACCTACACTGATTATTTTGCTACATTTTATTGTCTAAGGCTACCTACATTATAAGTGTGACGGAAAGAATGCGTAAGAGTAGGACGGAAAGTAAATACTATCAATGAAGTAGTGAATGGATTGTAAAATATGACTATGATTTTGGTGAGATTTTCTATAAAAAACAAATGATTATAACTTGGCTATTTATAGATATTATGAAATTCTTATGTCACATATATGATAATAATGTCTTCGCTAATATGTCCTTAAAGATTTTGTACTAATTAAAATAGTGGTGTATATTAAATCCTTGCGTTGCTGACTGACTGACAGACAAGCTACAGCCGAAACTACTCAGCGCAAGAAGCTGAAATTTAGCATGTATGTTCCTTGGGGACCACAGGGGTGCACTAAGACGAGATTTCCCGAAATTCCCACGGGATCGAGCAAAATGGGAAATTCGAAAATATGTTCGTGCGAAGCCGCTGGCGTCGACTAGTATTTATATATCTATATATCAGTTAAGCATATTTAGAACTGAAACTTTACTAATGTTTAGGTATCTGAGTTTAAATCGTGCAATAATTAATAAACATAGGTGAAATTCAATATTGACGTCTTTTGTCACCCACACCGAAACGATGGAGGATATCCTGGGTATTTCACCTTTCTTTGATTAATTATGCTATAGAAAACCGTTCTAAAATTATAATTATTTGAACAAATCGCAAAAGCTTAAAGATTTTATAAACGAAAGCCTCAGCTACTTCCAAAAATATAACCTTCATTCGTAATCAAATCGTAGAACAAAACCTTGCATCTCAGTATCTAGCTACTAGGTACTACAATCAACACACGACAATATATTCAAACCAACCGACTTTGAAGCAAGCCCATCACTATTCTCGAGTGACGTCACAACGATAACTCCTCTGATTGGCTGGTGGTATCCCGCGCTCGGCTACGCAAACGCTGATTGGTCTAATGAATTCAATTTGATTGCGTCACACTGTGTTGCATAGTGATTGCGTGTGAGAAATGTTCGTTGGTTTTGAATAGATTATGTTTTCAACCTTTTCAAAGCTTTGAATGTTTCGTGTAAGTTAATAATATTGCTCAAAAGAAGCTGATTGTACTAAAAAGCTTAATAACAATTAAGCTTTTTAGTACAATCAGCTTCTTTTGTGTTAGCTTTATAATTCTCGTATGGAGTTCTCTACAAAGAAAGCAAATAATGCTTTAAACATACACATCTTCACAGAAAGCACAGTAATATTGATAGTATAGGAAATAATAATTACGGACCACATTTAATACGTACCGACTTTTCGAAGTTATGTGTGTATTAAATTAAAATTGTTAACTATCGCTCGCATATCCCCGAGGGGGTAGGCAAAGGTGTAAGATTACACCCACATTTCGCCATGAATTTTTAGGTCCCACGTAATAGGGGGCGAGCCTATTGCCGTGCTGGGCATATTACCAGACTCCGTGCTGCTCCTAAGAATTTCTCAACGGAAAAACGCAATATTTAACACTTTGCCCGACCCGGGAATCGAACCCGAGACCTCCCAATCCCACGCGCACATTTATGCCGCGAGATCAACGAAGCATGGTATGATGATCTAGACAAGGCAAAACCCGTTTGCATCACAAAAAAGTATCTTCATTGATATGACGGCCGGTTGGCGTAGCGGGAGTGTAAGCGACTGCTACGCCGAAGGTCGCGGGTGCGATTCCCGCTCAAGTCAAATATTTGTGTGCATGAACATGGATGTTTGTCTTGGTCTGGGTGTTTCTATGTATAATATGTATGTATTTACAAAAAAAGTATATGTTTGAAATAGAATTAGTTTTTATTATAAGTCAGATCGATTGAGTAACATTTTGTTTAGTCTATTGAAAATTTCTGACAATGGTCACACTGAACTGTCACTTCCGTTGGCGCCTTGAAAAATTAACACGCCGGTCTTGGTCGTCTCGTACGTAAAATATCGCCCTTTGAATTAACGCGAATTGAATTAAATTGAGTAAACCGTCTTGAATGCCGCCTGATCTAGTGCTGGCAACGGTAAATTGATTGAGAACTATTGATTGACATTTGTGAAAATTGTGAATCCGGTATCGACGTTCACGTGCCAACGTGTCCTGAAAACATCGCGTTTGCAGCTTAATAGCGAAGTATAAGATACTTCATTCATTTATTTTGGCCAATATACTTGTATGAATGTGTCTAATTTAGCTCAAGCCTGACATCAGCAAGGATATCGGGTAAGTGAAATATAATATTGATATTGATTGATTTCAATTCATCACTGTGCAACGCAGTGGATTGTGTCTGGATCATTGTCTATCGTGGTCAGGTAGATGTATTACATCTTCCACTGCGCACTTCTGATACACCTTCCTGCCTGGCTACGGTAATTCTAGACATAATTTTTGATAGCAAGAGCGTGGTTAACTGTGCCTATATTGTAAACTTGTATCTGAGCTAAGCATCTCATTTCTTAACAGGTTAACAGTGTTGTAGTGTTCTCAGGTCAGTATTGTCTAAAATACATAATATTTAATTGTATAAGTTGACCTAGATAATTTGAAACACATTGTCACACATAACCTCAATCAGTAATTGTTGATTTGTATTGTTGAAAAATCTAACCTAAATTTGTTGTTGCATTAATAAGTCACTTTGATTGGATACATATCAGTTATATGTATCAATTGATTTAGTTTATTGCATATATTGATATATTAAGTTTGAACCTTACATTGTTAAACCTTGTTATAATATAAAGATAATATTGTTAGGTAACACATATTCTGTGCTTACTTACTATTGTTTATCTCAAATAATACAGCCAGTCGGTCTGTTGCAAGTAATTAGTTAATTTATTTGAATATTTAACTTTAATTAACTTATTCGAAGGTTCAACTTTTGATAACTTTGACTTTGTTTTGTGTCAATATATATTAAAACTATTAATTTTGTTGGACAGTAGATACCTGTCACTTGCTTGTACCAGCAGTAAACAGGCTAATACTTTGTTGGTTTCAAAGAATTAAGAAAAATTAAGTTTTGATTGTTAATATTATTTAACGCTTGTCCGGGCTCTTTTGAATTTTGATTATGTCAGCTATCAAGGACTTGCGTGCGGCTGCTGGTGCTATTGCATCAGATTTGCGCTGGTTTGCCTCGGCCAGTGCTTTAGTGAACCGGCCTGATCGCCAGCAGGCCTTACTTCAAAGATACGAGCGGATCGATGATCGCCTGGCAAGTGTGGAACAGCAGTTCCGCACTTTCAGCGCTAGCTGTCTCGAAGTGTCAGTCACTGATTTCACTGCTGACCAGCGAAATAAGGTCAGCGAAGACTATGCCCAGGTCTTAGACCTGTATGATGCTGTCTCCAATACTGCGAGACAACTAGTTGCCGATAGGGAAGGGCAACCCGGCCTGAAGCAGGAGCTTCCTAGGTCAGCACCGGGGCTGGTGAGTAGGCTCCCTACTTTGGACCTCCCCCATTTTGATGGCTGCCTAGGAAGCTACCTGGGCTTCATTAATTTGTTCGACAGCCTGGTCAATGACAGGGCTGACCTTCGGCCAGCACAAAAATTTGCATATTTAATGTCGGTTCTGGATGGGGAGGCTAAGGGCCTCATCCAGCATCTGCCCGTGTCTGACGAGGCGTACCAGACGGCTCGGGACCTAATCACCCGTAGGTACCATAATAAGCGTGGCCTCGCCGACACGCACATCGAGCAGATTTTGGGTTTGCCAACGCTCACCCGGGTCTCTGGGTTGCGCACCCAACTTTTGAACCCGCTTTTGGTGGCCATCAACGTACTTAAGTGCCTTGACCTGCCCGTGGACCAATGGTCCTATCTATTGGTGCACATTGTGCTGAAGAAGCTGCCTGCCGAACTGAGGTCGCGTTTTGAACAGCGCTTTGGTGGGGATAGCGCGACCCATCTGCCCCCCTTTGCTGACCTGGAGAGGTTCCTGGAGGATGAGTGGTCTTGGACAACTCCGGTGATGACACGCCGGCTAAGACGCAGCCGCCCAAGGTCAAGGAGCAGGCTCGCGGTCACACCCGAGCCAATGTTGACCGGCGCCCTCCTTGCTTTGCGGTCACGCAGAGCCCAGCGGAGTGCTCCTACTGCAAGGTCACGGGGCACAGAACGGCCAGTTGTAGGGCATTCTTGGACTTACATGTCGCCTCTCGTAGGCGCATCGCGAATGTCCGCCGCCTTTGCTTCTCTTGTTTGGGGTCCCACTACCAGCGAGACTGCCCAAACTCTCGCCCCTGTCCTCACTGTGGAGGACAGCATTTGGACATTCTCTGTATGAATGCCAGAGAGGTTGGCGGCTTGTCCAACCAGCCGACGCCGCGCACGGGCGGGTGTTTTGAAGGTGGCAGCCGAGGCTCACCGGCGCGTAGCCGAGAGTCGCCTCGCTCAATTGATCGCCACTCGCCCCACTTGGAGAACCGTAGCGTGCGCACGCCTCCTCTCTCTCGCGCACCTGAATGTGCTGTTCAGCGTCACCAGCACCATGACTGCTGCCCCAGGTATTCCCCTCCTTTGGCGGAGCGTCCCCGCCTTGACTCGCGCCCACCTCGTTTTGGGCGGGTGCGTCATTATGAGCCCCCACAAATGGCGCGCGGATCGAGTCATCGCGCTTTTGAGGACTTCAAGCCGCACCCTCATTTTGACTTGCCTGGTCCTGGCCAACGGTCGCCGCCCAGGCAACTATAGGTCATTGACCCCTGCCCTATAACTCCAACCTCCCCCATTGAGACCGTTGTCCTACCAACGGTTGCTGTTAGGGTCTGGGGACCCACGGGGACCTCTGTTGTTGTCCGTGCTATATTGGACACAGGTTCACAAGGTTGCATTGTTTCCACTTATTTGGTAGGCCAGGTTAAATTAAATATGGGCTCTTTTTCCGAATTGTATACGGGGTATAGGTGACGTAGCCTCTAATGTTGAATGGCAAGTTAAGGTTTTGTTTGGCCCTGTTGAATCTTCACACCCGAGGATTAAAACCTCGGCTATTGTGCTGAAGAATATTTTGGGTATGCATCCACAGAAGCAGCTACCTGCTGCTGTGGTGAATTTGACATCGGGATTGGAACTGGCGGACCCCAAATTTGACCCACCGGGACAAATCGACTTGTTGATTGGCTCTGATGTCCTCGGTGGAATTTGGATTGGTGGGAAACGGGTCTTGGTGCCAAATGGTTTGACTGCCATCCCGACCATATTTGGATTTGCTTTGATGGGACCTGTACCTAGAGACCCCCCTCCACCTGAACTTGATAATTTGTTGGCTGTAGGCTCTGCTCACTCTGATGCGGTTCAGAGGTTTTGGGAAGTAGAGGAGCTGTTGAGGTTTTAGGTGGAAGAATAAGCAAACTCTGTTATTTATCACAAATCATATTAAATATATTCATAAAATATTACCACGACACAATCTACATAAGAAGAAAATGTAACCATAGTTACCAGTCAACATTACTAGTGTGGAGACACGCAGCTAGTGCTGTACATATCTCAACACTCCTCCTAAATGATAACTTGGTTTACAGCTATTATTTAATACACAACTATATATCTAACTTAAATAAACCAACAGTAAACTAACCAACTGAGAATTAGCATAAGAACTTATCAATGCATTTATAAAACTTGTCTTTGCTCAAACTTTTAGTCATAACATCAGCTAAATTTTCATTGAGGCAAATATGTTCAATACTGATCACCTTATTGACAACAAAGTCTTTTATGTAATGAACCCGTATATCAATGTGTTTTGTACGCTTAGAATTCTCGTAATTTTTGGCCATTGATATCGCACTTTTGTTGTCAACAAGTAACACGGCATTCACATCACAACCTAAGTGTCTACATATGCCTTTTAAATTAACTATTTCCTGTGCTAATGATGCGGCAGCTACGTACTCGCTTTCGGCAGACGATAAAGCTACACATTGTTGCTTTTTTGAAAACCAAGCAATGGGGTTTTGCCCTTGTAGGATAATACCACCGCTAACACTTTTTCTGTCGCTTCTATCTTCAGCCCAATCGGCATCCGAAAATCCGTATACATTTTTGTCATTTGTCTTTTTAAATAATAATCCCATTTCCTTTGTTCCTTTCAAATAACGTAATACTCTTTTTCCAGCTTTCCATAATTCTTCATTCGGTTTATCTAAAAATCTGCTCAGATATGATACTGCAAATGTTAAATCCGGTCTTGTTGTTACGGTTAGATAAATTAGACTTCCTATTAGTTCTCGATACGGTACATCTAAAACTTCTGTATTATCCTTTATTTCTATATTGTAATTTCTTTCCATGGGAGTTTTAATTCCGTTACATTCATCCATTTTGAATTTAGTTAATATCTTTTCAATCATTTTTGTTTATTTCAGATCTAAAGTATCTTTATTTCTTTTAACTTCCATTCCGAGAATGTTCTTCATTTCGCCCATATATTTTGCGTTAAACTCCTCCTTAAGTGCTTTAATAGTATCTTCCCCGTTTCCAATTATCAGGATATCGTCCACATAAATCAGCATCCAGCAGTCTTCTTTGTAATACAAACAGTAATCATATTCTGATCTTTGGAATCCGTTAGCTTTCGCGAATTCGTCAAGTGTTTCATTCCAACACTTTGGTGATTCAACCAACCCATACAATGCTCTCTTTAGTTTTAATGCTGTATTATTATTTTTTATTTCTAATCCTTGGGGTACTTTGATATATACATCAGACTTCAATTTTTCATTCAGGAATGCAGTTGGAATGTCTAGTTGAATAATCTTTAAATCATCTTGTACAGCTTTTGATAAGATCATTCTTATAGTAGAATGTCTAGCAACGGGTGCATAAATGCTGTCGAAAATATCTTCTTTCTTTTGTTGGAAGCCTCTAGCTACCAGTCTTGCCTTTTTTGTTCCATCTTCTTTTTGCTTAAATATCCATTTTGTATCTATGAGCTTTCTTCCATCGGTTATTTCTTGTTCTTCCCATGTTTCTAATGTTTGGAGTGCATCTAATTCTTTATTAATTGCGGTTTTCCATTCTGGTTCTCTTATAGCTTCTTCGAAAGTTTCTGGTGCATTTGCACTGAGACATATAACAATGTTAGTTTCATTTATGTTTTCTACATTCGTCTCGTAATCTTTAAGATAAGCAGGAGATTTTATTGTTCTTTTGGGTCTGGTTCTTTCTTCTTCAGTTTGATCGTTATTCATTTCTGCATCTTTAAATTCATCTTCCTTTTCTACAATATCTTCCTTTTCTGTATTGATTTCTTCTTCTTTGTCTTGAATATACCTTACTTGTTTCACTTCTTCGTTATTTTTGAACTTAATGTCGCTTTCATCAAATCTTACATCCCTGGATAGAACTATCTTATCTTCTTCTGGATCCCATAATCTGTAACCAACGGTTCCATAACCTACCATCCTTGTTTCTTTTGCTCTCTTGGCTAACTTGTCCGGTTTGGGTACTATAGTTGCCCAAGCTTTGGAACCAAAAACTCTCAATCTCGATAGGTCGTTTTTACCAAAAAATATTTCGCTTGGTGTCTTGAAACATATGGCCCATGATGGCGATCTGTTCAATTGGTAAACTGCACATTGTATCGCTTCGCACCATAAATGTTTTGGCAAATTAGTTTCCGCCAATAGAGTCCTCGTTTTGTCACATAATGTGCGGTTCATTTGTTCTGATATGCCATTATGCTGTGGCGTGTAGGGTAAAGTATATTCTAAACTAATCCCTTTATTTCTGCAAAAATATTTCAAACTATTACCAGTGTACTCTCCACCATTATCGCATCGAATTCTTTTTACTTTATTCCCCGTTTCGTTTTCAATTCTTAATACATAGTTCATCAGTCGTTCTGTTGCTTCAGATTTGCTCTTCACGGGATACACTACGCAAAAATGAGAAAAATCGTCAATAATCGTCATAAAATATTTCTCACCATTAGGTCCTTGTTGTCTGATCGGTCCAGCTATGTCTGTGTGAAGCATTTCGGCTATCATTCTCGTTCTAGGCTTTGGGACAGGTGTGAATGGGCTTCGGGTGGCTTTACCTTCCATACAGGGATCACAAATTCTCTCAGATACAGGTAAGTTTAATATATTAAGACTTTTTCTATTCAAATGACCTAAACGTTTGTGCCATAGATCTGCTGCATCACTAACATTACAGATTTCGTACTTACATAATTCGGCTTGTAACTTATACAACTTTCCTTGCACGTTGCCGCATAAAAATGTCTTATAATTAAATATTTTAACATTGTTTTTATTAAAGTTTACATTAAAACCTGCCTCGACAATCTTTTTCACTGATAGTAAATTGTATGAAACATCTTTCACAATTAGAGCATCAATATTTATCTTATTATTTTGATATTTTATTTTAAGTTTACCTCTTTTTAACCGACTCCAAAAAGAGGAGGAGGTTCTCAATTCGGTTGTATGTTTTTTTTTTTTTATGTTTGTTACCTCATAACTACGTTATTTCTCGACCGATTTCCAAAATTTTTTTTTTGTTTGAAAGCATATACTTTCAGGTGGGTCCCATTTAAATTTTATCAAAATCAGTCTAGTAATTTCATTAAAAACTCAAATTTTATCAAAATCAATCCAATAGTTTCATTAAAAACTCCAAAAACTAAGTCATCCAAGTAAACAAAATTTAGCATTTACTGTGACTTTTCATCAGTGGACACTAGAATAGACGCAATCAACGGGCCTACTTCGGGCTTTATTACCAGGTATTGATGAAACCGGGAGGAAGAAAGGTTGGAGAGTAAATTTATACCTATATATAAAATTGCTTGGGCTGACTGATTCATCAACGCAGAGCCAAATCCACAGGGCTTGAGACTTGAAATTTTGACAGTCGATGCATTTTATGACGTAAGCACCCACCAAGGAAGGATTTTTATACATATTTTTGGTTAGAAAAAATAAACACGCAATTTAGATTTTTTTCAAATCTAACAACTAAGAGGGTGATTTAGGGGTAGAAAGAAAGTTTGTATGGGAGGTCCGTCATTTTTAAAAAGATAGCGTGTAATTTTGTGTGCAAACTTCTGGTTAGAAATAAAACAAATACCTACGTGTTTTAGCGATTTCTAAAATCTACCGTTTAAAAGGGTGAAATAGGAGTTGATAGTTTTTATGCGAAGTGAAATTTCATAAACTAGCTTCTGATTAGAAATAAGTGATCATGTATTTACGCGTTTTTGGAAATAGGGGTTGTATTTTTATAAGTCCGTCATTACGCGCGAGCGAAGCCGCCAACTGCTAGCTTATACATATATTAAACTTTGATTATAAATCACGGAATAACTAAACTAAACTTAATAGTAGTACGGTTTAATTCAAAGAGCAGACGATGAGTACGTTCTTCAGTGTTTACATGATTAAATAATTTTCACTGTAAGCCCGCATTTGTGAAAACCGCTTTTCACGCACTACTTTCTCTCGAAATGGCCTTGGACCGAGATTCCCTACTTTGAGATAGACGTTTCTCCATTTCTTCGCTAGTTGTGGAGTACTGCTCACATCTCTGGGCCGGAGCGCCAAAATATCAGCTTGATCCACTTGACTCCCTACAGAGACGAGCTGTTCGAATCGTCGAAGATCCCGATCTCACGGCTAGACTAGAGTCGCTGGAGCAGCGGAGAGACTTCAGTTCTCTCTGCGTATTTTACCGACTTTTTCACGGGGATTGCTCCGAAAAATTGTTTAATTTGGTACCAGGGTCACCCTTCTACCAATGTACCACTCGCTGACGCAGTAGAGTTCACCCATACTACCCGTGCGCTTCCAGCGATCTTTTCTACCACGTACGTGTAGGCTCTGGAATGAACTACCTGCTGCGGTGTTTCCCGAGCGTTATGACTTGTCCTTCTTCAAATGAGGTTTAAAGAGAGCATTACTGTCACGGTAGGCAGCAGCTTTGCTGTGTAAACCCTGACATTAGCGAAGTCCATGAGCAGCGGTTACCGTTTACCATCAGATGGGCCGTTCGCTCGTCTGCCTCTAGCAGCAATAAAAAAAATATTTTCATTTAAACGGCGCTGTCTCATATGGACAGCTCGTTTATTAGGTCTACCCATCTTTGATCGAGAGGAGAAGTGGCTGCGTCACGTTTGCGTTTGTTTCGGCGACTATTTGAACCGAATCGGCCGCGAGGCGACGCCGGCATGCCACCACTGCGGCAGTGGCCTGGACTCTGCCCAGCATACGCTCTCTGAGTGTCCTGCATGGGAATCCGAGCGGCAAGACTTGGTCTCTGTTATCGGAGGCGATCTTTCTCCGCAGGCCGTCGTCCAGGCCATGTTGGCGGAAGACATCCGGTGGGATGCTGTGGTCTCCTTCTGCGAAGCGTTCATGCTCCAGAAGGAGGTCGCCGAGCGGGATCGCGAGAGAGCCGATCCCGCTCGCAGACGCTGGCGGCGTCGTGGTGGTGGCAATGGACGCTGGCCTGACTCTTCCTTAAAGCCGTGGGCAATCAGAGATGGCAATCTGGCTGTCCAACCACGAACGACCCCGAGAAGACAGCGGTCTCGGATAGGCGAGGGACCACTGTACTCGCACAGTACGAGGCGCTACCTCGTACTGTGCGAGTGGGGGAGGGCACTTCCAGAGACTGAGCCCTACTTACGGGACAAGCGTAACGGGACCGAGGAGCAGCACACCCGCGTTCCCTGTGTCCCATTCTTTGCCCGCCACGCGGAGAGGCAGTCGGCAAAAGAGTATCCCCAGGTAAAAAAAAGTCTACCCATCTTTAATTTCGATAACTCAGATTACTGCAGAAAGGAAAATTCGCAAAAAAACAGGAAATAAAAGATTTTTAACAAAAAATAACCGCCTCCAAAAATCTGGAAAATGTGTGAAAATAGCACTAAAAAGTAAAAAATAAATTCCGTTATTTTTACTTTAATTTACTTATAAACATCACCTATTCAACTGAATATTATATACTTACACGAGTTATACGTATCTACCACTTAATTCACATACCTGACACAATACATAGTTTTATATGACTAACAAACTAAATTAAATACCTACCACCAGAAATCAGATAAGTATATTATATTTTTGGACTAAGTACTTAGAAAAAAATATTTTATTAGGACTATAATATACAATTATACTTTTTTTTTGGAGTCGGTGCCAGCCAAGCGTTTTAGTAAATAATTTCTTGATAATGTACAAAATATATGAAAAGCTGTATTGATACGATAATTTAGCAAAACTTCATCAAACTAGTAAGTAATTTACAAATGACGAGAAATCAAATCAACAAATATAGATCAAATTTTAGGAAGCTTTCTATAACACAAAATATATGAAGGTACCTATAGTTACATTAATATCACAATGTTGGATCTAACCAAACCTATTTTGCAAATAAAGAAAACAACGCAACCTGGCAACAGGCGCGACAGCCCAGTTACAAATTAACCTAAATACCTATTTACAATTATCTATCTAAACAAAACATGAACTTAAAGCGATACTTGGAATAAATCAAATTCTGAGAAGTTTTTACAAAAAGATCTCAAAATTTGAAAAACAAGAAAAATAGAATTATGTAAAGATGCAATACTAAAATGCAGCAATACCAAATGAAACCTATTTCAATGAACACAGATTTCGTGTAAAATAACTCTAAAGAACCACAATCCACTGCAATACAATAATTACCTACATACAAGCGCATAGAAAAAATGGATTTCGGAGACAACCGTCAACAACGTCTGCCTTCACGCGTCTGCCCTGCCCGCGTTGGGTCGGTTACCTAATAACATCTTTAATTATTAATCTCAGCTGACACCGACTCCAAAAAAAAGTATAATTGTATATTATAGTCCTAATAAAATATTTTTTTCTAAGTACTTAGTCCAAAAATATAATATACTTATCTGATTTCTGGTGGTAGGTATTTAATTTAGTTTGTAAGTCATATAAAACTATGTATTGTGTCAGGTATGTGAATTAAGTGGTAGATACGTATAACTCGTGTAAGTATATAATATTCAGTTGAATAGGTGATGTTTATAAGTAAATTAAAGTAAAAATAACGGAATTTATTTTTTACTTTTTAGTGCTATTTTCACACATTTTCCAGATTTTTGGAGGCGGTTATTTTTTGTTAAAAATCTTTTATATTAGTTGTAATACATTGGCCGTTAGCTACGAATATTTTTACATGTTTATCTAAGTACGTAATATCCATCATATAATTTTCATATTTTTCATTTATTAAATGATCCGTACATCCCGAGTCTACAATTAGTTCTATGCTACCACACTCACTCACATTAGCAATAATATCGCTAGCAACGAAACCTATTTCTTCGTCTTCTGTGTCTGCTGCTGAAGCATGTTGATACTTTGCATGTCGTGCACTTGAAAATCCTCTAAATGAGCGTCCACGCGCCCTTGGATAGCTCCGTCCTCGTGTCAATGACCGTCCTCTACTCAGCCCTTGTCCTCGTCCTGATCCTCTGCATTCAAATGACTTGTGTCCACGTTTCCCACAGGAGTGACACTTGAGGAAAGCATTATTCTCATAACTTTCACTATTTCCGTCCATTTTTAACTTTGTCTCCATATCAAGTAGTCTTGCTTTAACAAATTCTAGGTTCAGTTGTTTCTCGGATGCCATAGTCTCTATTGATGTAATTACTTGATCGTATATTTTTGGAAGAGAAGACAGCAGATAGCAAATTTGGTCTTCTGCATCGACGTTAACGTTGATAGCCGCTAATTCGCTAAGAATTCCTTCAAATTTAAGGAAATATTGCTGTAAGTTACTTTCATTGTCATAGCGCATTGTTATAAGCTTCCGTTTTAAATAAAATTTGTTACAGACTGTTTTTCGTTCAAATATGGCTTCTAATGACGTTAACATTTCTTTAGTTGTATTTGCATTCTTTACAATGTCAATATATTTGTCACTCAGACATTGTACCAAAATTGATTTTGCTCGTGAGTCATCTTTCGTCGGTATCTCTTTTAATAAAACATTGCTTAATTGCTTTTCTTCCAGTAGTAATTTTAGTCTGAATTTCCAATGACTGAAATTTGAATTTTCAGTCAAAATCGGCAGAAGAGACCCCGCAGCTGTCATCTTTCTTTCTTATAATTTTCGCCGATATTATTTTTCGTGGATCGCAACCCAATATATTTTTGTTTACTTACTGCACGCGATCTGCTACTATGTTGAGGTTTTAGGTGGAAGAATAAGCAAACTCTGTTATTTATCACAAATCATATTAAATATATTCATAAAATATTACCACGACACAATCTACATAAGAAGAAAATGTAACCATAGTTACCAGTCAACATTACTAGTGTGGAGACACGCAGCTAGTGCTGTACATATCTCAACAGGAGCCCCCTCAAGTTGCCCGTTTGAATCCAGAACATGAGGAGTGCGAGCTGTTCTTCCAGAACAACACTGGTCGACTCCGTTCTGGTCGTATCATTACGAGTCTACCCTTTCTGTCTGTTCGGCCTCCGCTTGGTGAGTCACGACCTTTAGCCGAAAAGAGATTGTTGGCTATGGAGCGTCGCATGGGTCGTGATCCGGAGCTCAGACAGAAGTACATTGAGTTCATGAGAGAATATGAACAATTGGGACACATGTCTGTGTCAAATTTGGATTGGCGTTCGGTGGAGCACTACTTTCTCCCGCATCATGCGGTATTAAAGCCATCGACTGGCAAGCTGCGCACGGTATTTGATGGTTCTGCGCAGACTTCTACGGGCGTATCCTTGAACCAGTGCTTGCATTCTGGTCCCAAGTTGGTCAAGGACCTTTGTGACGTCATCACCAGCTTCCGACGACATCAGGTTGTCTTTGTGGCCGATTTAAAAATGATGTTTAGGCAGACGATTATCCACCCTGATGACCGTCGCTTCCAGCTGATCCTTTGGATAGAGTCTTCTCGCGATACCATGGTCGTCTACGAGCTCAATACGAATACGTACGGGTTAAGATCAAGCCCCTACTTGGCAATACGTTCTCTTTGGGAGCTCGCAGACCGAGAAGGCTTACGTTTCCCACGAGCCTCCGCCATCTTGAAGGACGATATTTACGTCGATGACATTTGCTCGGGCGCATCCACAGCGGACGAGGCGATCCTCCTGCGGGACGAATTGATAGGTATTTTGGCTTCCGCTGGTTATGAGTTGCGCAAATGGATTTCCAACTCACCAGCGCTTTTGGAAGGCTTGCCAGAGCACATCTATTTGAGATTGTTGACAACCCCGCCATGATGGCTGTTCTCGGCGTTCAGTACAGACCAGTCCAAGACATCTTTACGTATAACGTAGACTTGAAATTGCCTTGTTCTTGGACTAAACGTCTCGTGTTGTCTACTGTCGCCAGAACCTTTGATCCGAACGGTTGGATTTGTCCTATCATATTTTGGGCAAAATGCTTCTTGCAGAAGCTTTGGACAGCAGGATTGACCTGGGACGAACCTCTACACGGCACTCTTGTTGAGGAATGGACCTCTTTTGTATCCTCACTTCCTGCCGTCAACGAGATCTCCTTGCCTCGTCACATCCTTCCTCCCGGGAAGTACAAGGCCACCCTTCACGGATTTTGTGATGCCTCGGAACGTGGTCACGCGGCCGTGGTGTACTTGCGCACAGTCAGTGCCTCAGGTCAGGTGAGAGTTTCCCTGATCATGGCAAAGAGCAAGGTGGCACCCCTTTGGACATCTCTGACCATTCCGAAATTGGAGCTCTCGGGAGGAGCACTACTTGTACGCTTATTGAACCACGTGTCCAGTACTTTGGGTAAAAGCATTTGTATTAATGGGACTTACGCCTGGACAGGCAGCCAAATTGTTCTTTGTTGGGTGAAGGCTTCTGTCCACACCTTGGAGCTATTTGTCGCTAACCGTGTTTCCCAAATCCAGAAATCCGAAGTCAAACTTGTTTGGAGACACGTGCCAGGTGAGCTCAACCCCGCTGATTGTGCCTCGCGCGGATGCTTGACGCCTAGTTTGATAGGTCATTCGCTGTGGTGGGGTCTGGAATGGTTGAGTCGACCAGAAATTGATTGGCCTCGAACGCCAGATTTGTATACTTCAAATTTGCCGGGTCTAAGAACACTCGCTCTTGAGAAGGTGGAATGCGCCTTCGACCCCGATTTTTTGTTGAATCGTTACAGCTCCCTCGACAAGTTGTTAGGTGTTACTGCTTGGATAAAGCGTTTTGTTTTCAACTTTAGGTATCCACAACAGAAACGACTGACACCGTTTCTCTCACCACAGGAACGACAGGAATCCCTCACCTTTTGGGTTCGTTCTGTGCAATTGGCGCATTTTGAAAAGGAGATTGCTATCCTATAATAATCAGGGAGATCGAAATTGTCGGGAGCTGTCTCTAAATTGAACCCCTTTTTGGACGATACGGGTCTCTTGCGCATTGGAGGGCGTCTCAAAAACGCCAACCTCCCTTACGGGGCACGTCACCCCCTGTTGTTACCTAAAGACGGTCATTGGGTACGCTTGTTGGTAATTGACCGTCACCTTAAAAATTCGCATGCTGGTTGTAATGCTTTGTTGGCCATTTTGCAACGCGAATTTTGGATCTTGTCTGCCCGAAGAATTATTCGGAGTGTAGTCTTTCGCTGCATCCCTTGCTATAAGCTCAAGGCTTCTACCATGCAGCCCTTGATGGGAGACTTACCGGCAGATCGCGTAACTGAGAGCAGGACGTTTGACGGTGTTGGCACGGACTTCGCAGGTCCCTTTTTGGTGAAAACGTCGACACTTCGAAACAGCAAGACTGTTAAGGCCTACTTGTGTGTTTTTGTTTGTCTCTCCACAAAGGCCGTTGGTCTCCTCGCTTACGACCGAGGCGTTTGTAGCCACATTTGACAGATTTGTATCCCGCAGAGGGATGCCTTCCTTGATACGTTCTGACTGCGGCACTAACTTCAAGGGCACCTATAATTATTTGAATGATGTTGTTAATTTCCTTGAAACCAACAAAGCTGATATAGGTGATAGGCTTGCCCGACGTGGGATTAATTGGTTGTTTTCCCCACGAAATTGTCCACTCTGGGGTGGTATATTTGAGGCCGCCGTAAAATCGGCCAAAACACACTTGCGCAGGACAATCGGTGAATCTGTCCTTACATTTGAGGAACTCGCAACTGTGTTTTGTAAGATTGAGGCCGTTTTGAACTCTCGGCCATTGTGCCCGATCTCCTCAGATCCGAATGATTTGGAGGCCCTTACGCCGGGCCATTTTTTGATTGGTCGCCCACTTGTCGCCTTGCCTGAGTACCCCTATATTGATACGAGACCTGGTCGTCTCTCGCGTTTTGAATTGGTACGCCAGATTACTCAGAGCTTTTGGAAACGCTGGAATTTGGAATATTTGCACATACTCCAGCAACGCGTTAAGTGGACCGACGAGACCAATCCACCCAAGATTGGAGACCTCGTTTTGATCAAGGAGGCTAACCTTCCGCCACTCAGATGGCGCAGGGGGCGCATCCTTCTTTTGGTAACTGGGGCTGATGGAGTTCCCCGATTTGCTGAGGTCTTGGTGGACGGTTCGATTCTGAGGAGAGCGGTTGCAACATTGTCACGTCTACCAACCGATTAGCGGACCGGTAGGCCGGTCCGGGGCGGGTGGATGTTTGAAATAGAATTAGTTTTTATTATAAGTCAAATCGATTAGATCGATTGAGTAACATTTTGTTTAGTCTATTGAAAATTTCTGACAATGGTCACACTGAACTGTCACTTCCGTTGGCGCCTTGAAAAATTAACACGCCGGTCTTGGTCGTCTCGTACGTAAAATATCGCCCTTTGAATTAACGCGAATTGAATTAAATTGAGTAAACCGTCTTGAATGCCGCCTGATCTAGTGCTGGCAACGGTAAATTGATTGTGAACTATTGATTGACATTTGTGAAAATTGTGAATCCGGTATCGACGTTCACGTGCCAACTTGTCCTGAAAACGTCGCGTTTGCAGCTTAATAGCGAAGTATAAGATACTTCATTCATTTATTTTGGCCAATATACTTGTATGAATGTGTCTAATTTAGCTCAAGCCTGACATCAGCAAGGATATCGGGTAAGTGAAATATAATATTGATATTGATTGATTTCAATTCATCACTGTGCAACGCAGTGCATTGTGTCTGGATCATTGTCTATCGTGGTCAGGTAGATGTATTACATCTTCCACTGCGCACTTCTGATACACCTTCCTGCCTGGCTACGGTAATTCTAGACAGTATATATGTATGTTTATCCGTTATCTAGTATCTATAGTACAAGCTCTGCTTAGTTTGGGACTACACGGTGTTGTGTAAATGTAGTAGAATATTTGTCTGGAATTTGGCTAGAAGGAGCTGGGATTAATTGCAGCAGATTTGTGGAAGCGTGACTCTATTCATCAGCCCTTGTCAGCTATAACAAATCTCAGACACAAATGCACTGCGTTGCACAGTGAGTAAAGTATTGAGTAGGTACATGAAAATTTTACCTTATATATCCTGGTGATGTTCTTGAAGTGGACCTATAGGATTAACTAATAATTTTGGCCAAAATAACAAGAGAATCAAAAGATACCAGTGTACAATTCGGCGAAGTCCTTCTCCAGACCACGATGCACGTTTGCGGTTCACAAAACTTTTCACAAATGTTCAATATGTCATCAATTTACAACAAATTTTGCCGGAAGTCAAACGCGGCAATTACATATTTGCAAGTTAATTCAATTCGCGTTAATTCAAAGGGCGATCAATTTATTAATTAGGTACAAGGCACGCGAGAGTCCAAACGGCGTGTTAATTTTTCAAGCGAAGACGGAAGTGACAGTTCAGTATGACCATTGTCAGAAATTTTCAATAGACTAAACAAAATGTTACTCAATCGATCTAATCGATTTGACTTATAATAAAAACTAATTCTATTTCAAACATCCACCCGCCCCGGACCGGCCTACCGGTCCGCTAATCGGTTGGTAGACGTGACAATGTTGCAACCGCTCTCCTCAGAATCGAACCGTCCACCAAGACCTCAGCAAATCGGGGAACTCCATTAGCCCCAGTTACCAAACGAAGGATGCGCCCCCTGCGCCATCTGAGTGACGGAAGGTTAGCCTCCTTGATCAAAACGAGGTCTCCAATCTTGGGTGTATCGGTCTTGTCGGTCCACTTAACGCGTTGCTGGAGTATGTGCAAATATTCCAAATTCCAGCGTTTCCAAAAGCTCTGAGTAATCTGGCGTAACAATTCAAAGCGCGAGAGACGACCAGGTCTCGTATCAATGTAGGGGTACTCAGGCAAGGCGACAAGTGGGCGACCAATCAAAAAATGGCCCGGCGTAAGGGCCTCCAAATCATTCGGATCTGAGGAGATCGGGCACAACGGCCGAGAGTTCAAAACGGCCTCGATCTTACAAAACACAGTTGCGAGTTCCTCAAATGTAAGGACAGATTCACCGATTGTCCTGCGCAAGTGTGTTTTGGCCGATTTTACGGCGGCCTCAAATATACCACCCCAGTGTGGACAATTTGGTGGGGAAAACAACCAATTTATCCCACGTCGGGCAAGCCTATCACCTATATCAGCTTTGTTGGTTTCAAGGAAATTAACATCATCATTCAAATAATTATAGGTGCCCTTGAAGTAAGTGCCGCAGTCAGAACGGATCAAGGAAAGCAGCCCTCTGCGGGATACAAATCTGTCAAATGTGGCTACAAACGCCTCGGTCGTAAGCGAGGAGACCAGTTCCAAATGAACGGCCTTTGTGGAGAGGCAAACAAAAACACACAAGTAGGCCTTAACAGTCTTGCTGTTTCGAAGTGTCGACGTTTTCACCAAGAAGGGACCAGCGAAGTCCGTGCCAACACCGTCAAATGTCCTGCTTTCAGTTACGCGATCTGCCGGTAAGTCCCCCATCAAGGGCTGCATGGTAGAAGCCTTGAGCTTATAGCAAGGGATGCAGCGAAAGACTACACTCCGAATAATTCTTCGGGCAGACAAGATCCAAAATTCGCGTTGCAAAATAGCCAACAAAGCATTACAACCAGCATGCGAGTTCTTAAGGTGACGGTCAGTTACCAACAGGCGTACCAAATGACCGTCCTTAGGTAACAAAAGGGGGTGACGAGCCCCGTAAGGGAGGTTGGCGTTCTTGAGACGCCCTCCAACGCGCAAGAGACCCGTATCGTCGAAAAAGGGGTTCAATTTAGATACAGCTCCCGATAGTTTCGATCTCCCTGATTTAAGGATAGCAATCTCCTTCTCGAAATGCGCCAATTGCACGGAACGAACCCAAAAGGTGAGGGACTCCTGTCGTTCCTGTGGAGAGAGAAAGGGTGTCAGATGTTTCAATTGTGGGTGCCTAAGGTTAAAAACAAAACGCTTTATCCAAGCAGTGACACCTAACAACTTGTCGAGGGAGCTGTAACGATTTAACAAAAATTCGGGGTCGAAGGCGCATTCCACCTTCTCAAGAGCGAGTGTTCGTAGACCCGGCAAATTAGAAGTATTCAAAACTGGCGTTCGAGGCCAATCAGTTTCTGGTCGACTCAACCATTCCGGACCCCACCACAGCGAATGACCTATCAAACTAGGCGTCAAGCATCCGCGCGAGGCACAATCAGCGGGGTTGAGCTCACCTGGCACGTGTCTCCAAACCAGCGTGACTTCGGATTTTTGGATTTGGGAAACGCGATTAGCGACAAATACCTCCAAGGTGTGGACAGAAGCCTTCAACCAACAAAGAACAATTTGGCTGTCTGTCCAGGCGTAAGTCCCATTAATACAAATGCTTTTACCCAAAGTACTGGACACGTGATTCAACAAGCGTACAAGTAGGGCTTCTCCCGAGAGCTCCAATTTCGGAATGGTCAGAGATGTCCGAAGAGGTGCTACCTTGCTCTTCGCCATGATCAGGGAAACCCTCATCTGACCTTAGGCACTAACTGTGCTCAAGTACACCACGGCGGCGTGACCACGTTCCGAGGCGTCACAAAACCCGTGAAGGGTGGCCTTGTACTTCCCGGGAGGAAGGATGGGACGAGGCAAGGAGATCTCGTTGACGGCAGGAAGTGAGGATACAAAAGAGGTCCATTCCTCAACAAGAGTGCCGTGTAGAGGTTCGTCCCAGGTCAAGCTTCAGCAAGAAGCATTTTGCCCAAAATATGATAGGACAAATCCAACCGTTCGGATCAAAGGTTCTGGCGATAGTAGACAACACGAGACGTTTAGTCCAAGAACAAGGCAATTTCAAGTTTACGTTATACTTAAAGATGTCTTGGACTGGTCTGTACTGAACGCCGAGAACAGCCATCATGGCGGGGTTGTCAACAATCTCAAACAAATGTGAATCCTGCTGATGATCCTCTGGCAAGCCTTCCAAAAGCGCTGGTGAGTTGGAAATCCATTTGCGCAACTCATAACCAGCGGAGGCCAAAATACCTATCAATTCGTCCCGCAGGAGGATCGCCTCGTCCGCTGTGGAGGCGCCCGAGCAAATGTCATCGACGTAAATATCGTCTTTCAAGATGGCGGAGGCTCTTGGGAAACGTAAGCCTTCGCGGTCTGCGAGCTCCCAAAGAGAACGTATTGCCAAGTAGGGGCTTGACCTTAACCCGTACGTATTAGTATTGAGCTCGTAGACGACCATGGGATCGCGAGGAGACTCTCTCCAAAGGATCAGCTGGAAACGACGGTCATCAGGGTGGATAATCGTCTGCCTAAACATCAGTTTTATGTCGGCCACAAAGACAACCTGATGTCGTCGGAAGCTGGTGATGACGTCACAAAGGTCCTTGACCAACTTGGGACCAGAATGCAAGCACTGGTTCAAGGATACGCCTGTTGAAGTCTGCGCAGAACCATCAAACATTGTGCGCAGCTTGCAAGTCGATGGCTTCAATACCGCATGATGCGGGAGAAAGTAATGCTCCACCGAACGCCAATCCAAATTTGACACTGACATGTGTCCCAATTGTTCATATTCTCTCATGAACTCAATATACTTCTGTCTGAGCTCCGGATCACGACCCATGCGACGCTCCATAGCCAACAATCTCTTTTCGGCTAAAGGTCGTGACTCACCAAGCGGAGGCCGAACAGACAGAAAGGGCAGCCTCGTAATAATCCGATCAGAATGGAGTCGACCAGTGTTGTTCTGGAAGAACAGCTCGCACTCCTCATGTTCTGGATTCAAACGGGCAGCTTGAGGAGGCTCTTCTACTTCCCAAAACCTCTGAACTGCATCAGAGAGAGCAGAGCCTACAGCCAACAAATTATCAAGTTCGGGTGGAGGGGGTTCCCTAGGTACACGTCCCATCAAAGCAAATCCAAATATGGTCGGAATGGCAGTCAAACCATTTGGCGCCAAGACCCGTTTCCCACCAATCAAAATTCCACCTAGGACATCAGAGCCAATCAACAAGTCGATTTGTCCCGGTGTGTCAAATTTGGGGTCTGCCAGTTCCAATCCCGATGTCAAATTTATCACAGCAGCAGGTAGCTGCTTCTGTGGGTGAATACCCAAAATATTCTTCAACACATTAGCCGAGGTTTTAATCCTCGGGTGTGAAGATTCAACATGGCCAAACAAGACCTTAACTTGCCCTTCAACATTAGAGGCTACGTCCCCGATGCCCCGTATACAATTTGGAAAAGAGCCCATATTTAATTTAACCTGCCCTACCAAATAAGTGGAAACAATGCAACCTTGTGAACCTGTGTCCAATATAGCACGGACAACAACAGAGGTCCCCGTTGGTCCCCAGACCCTAACAGCAACCGTTGGTAGGACAACGGTCTCAATGGGGGAGGTTGGAGTTATAGGGCAGGGGTCAATGACCTATTGTTGCCTGGGCGGCGACCGTTGGCCAGGACCAGGCAAGTCAAAATGAGGGTGCGGCTTGAAGTCCTCAAAAGCGCGATGACTCGATCCGCACGCCATTTGTGGGGGCTCATAATGACGCACCCGCCCAAAACGAGGTGGGCGCGAGTCAAGGCGGGGACGCTCCGCCAAAGGAGGGGAATACCTGGGGCAGCAGTCATGGTGCTGGTGACGCTGAACAGCACATTCAGGTGCGCGAGAGAGAGGAGGCGTGCGCACGCTACGGTTCTCCAAGTGGGGCGAGTGGCGATCAATTGAGCGAGGTGACTCTCGGCTACGCGCCGGTGAGCCTCGGCTGCCACCTTCAAAACACCCGCACGTGCGCGGCGTCGGCTGGTTGGACAAGCGGCCAACCTCTCTGGCATTCATACAGAGAATGTCCAAATGCTGTCCTCCACAGTGAGGACAGGGGCGAGAATTTGGGCAGTCTCGCTGGTAGTGGGACCCCAAACAAGAGAAGCAAAGGCGGCGGGCATTCGCAATGCGCCTACGAGAGGCGACATGCAGGTCCAAGAATGCCTTACAACTGGCCGTTCTGTGCCCCGTGACCTTGCAGTAAGAGCACTCCACTGGGCTCTGCGTGACTGCAAAGCGAGGAGGGCGCCGGTCAACATTGGCTCGGGTGTGAACGCGAGCCTGCTCCTTGACCTTGGGCGGCTGCGTCTTAGCCGGCGTGTCACCACCGGAGTTGTCCAAGACCCGGCACTCATCCTCCAGGAACCTCTCCAGGTCAGCAAAGGGGGGCAGATGGGTCGCGCTATCCCCACCAAAGCGCTGCTCAAAACGCGACCTCAGGTCGGCAGGCAGCTTCTTCAGCACAATGTGCACCAATAGATAGGACCATTGGTCCACGGGCAGGTCAAGGCACTTAAGTGCGTTGATGGCCACCAAAAGCGGGTTCAAAAGTTGGGTGCGCAACCCAGAGACCCGGGTGAGCGTTGGCAAACCCAAAATCTGCTCAATGTGCGTGTCGGCGAGGCCACGCTTATTATGGTACCTACGGGTGATTAGGTCCCGAGCCGTCTGGTACGCCTCGTCAGACACGGGCAGATGCTGGATGAGGCCCTTAGCCTCCCCATCCAGAACCGACATTAAATATGCAAATTTTTGTGCTGGCCGAAGGTCAGCCCTGTCATTGACCAGGCTGTCGAACAAATTAATGAAGCCCAGGTAGCTTCCTAGGCAGCCATCAAAATGGGGGAGGTCCAAAGTAGGGAGCCTACTCACCAGCCCCGGTGCTGACCTAGGAAGCTCCTGCTTCAGGCCGGGTTGCCCTTCCCTATCGGCAACTAGTTGTCTCGCGGTATTGGAGACAGAATCATACAGGTCTAAGACCTGGGCATAGTCTTCGCTGACCTTATTTCGCTGGTCAGCAGTGAAATCAGTGACTGACACTTCAAGACAGCAAGCGCTGAAAGTGCGGAACTGCTGTTCCACACTTGCCAGGCGATCATCGATCCGCTCGTACCTTTGAAGTAAGGCCTGCTGGCGATCAGGCCGGTTCACTAAAGCACTCGCCGAGGCAAACCAGCGCAAATCTGATGCAATAGCACCAGCAGCCGCACGCAAGTCCTTGATAGCTGACATAATCAAACTTCAAAAGAGCCTGGACAAGCGTTAAATAAAATTAACAATCAAAACTATTTTTTTCTTAATTCTTTGAAACCAACAAAGTATTAGCCTGTTTACTGCAAGTGCAGGCAAGTGACAGGTATTTACTGCCCAGCAAAATTAAAAGTTTCAGTATATTGAAACAAACACAAAAGCTATCAAAAGTTATAACTTATAACAAATTAATAAAGTTGAAACTTCAACTTAATTAATTATTTGCAACAGACAGACTAACTGTGTTATTTATGATATATACAACTGTAAGTACACACAGAATATGTGTTACCTAACAATATTATCCGTATATTACAACAAAACAAGGGTTTATCAAGTTGATTTATCAATGTGACCCGCCCATCCATGCAAGGTCAAATTTGATTATTACAATGTTTATGAATATATGCAATAAACTAAATTTACTAAATTTATTGATACATACAGCTGTTATGTATCCAAACAAACTGACTTATTAATGCAACAACAAATTTAAGTTAGATTTTTCAACAATACAAATCAACAATTACTGATTGAGGTTATGTGTGACAATGTGTTTCAAATTATCTAGATCAACTTATACAATTAAATATTATGTATTTTAGACAATAACTGACCTGACAAACACTACAATACTGTCTACAAGGTGATAAGATACAAGCTCATACCAATCTGAGTTTATACTCAGTAATGCAACAGCGGCTAAATTTCAACTACAGCTCTGCACCAAAAATTATGTCTGGAATTTGGTTAGAAGGAGCTGGGATTAATTGCAGCAGATTTGTGGAAGCGTGACTCTATTCATCAGCCCTTGTCAGCTACAACAAATCTCAGACACAAATGCACTGCGTTGCACAGTGAGTGAAGTATTGAGTAGGTACATGAAAATTTTACCTTATATATCCTGGTGATGTTCTTGAAGTGGACCTATAGGATTAACTCATAATTTTGGCCAAACTAACAAGAGAATCAATAGATACCAGTGTACAATTCGGCGAAGTCCTTCTCCAGACCACGATGCACGTTTGCGGTTCACAAAACTTTTCACAAATGTTCAATATGTCATCAATTTACAACAAACTTTGCCGGAAGTCAAAAGCGGCAATTACGTATTTGCAAGTTTATTCAATTCGCGTTAATTCAAAGGGCGATCAATTTATTAATTAGGTACAAGGCACGCGAGAGTCCAAACAGCGTGTTAATTTTTCAAGCGAAGACGGAAGTGACAGTTCAGTGTGACCATTGTCAGAAATTTTCAATAGACTAAACAAAATGTTACTCAATCGATCTAATCGATTTGACTTATAATAAAAACTAATTCTATTTCAAACAATATTATATATTTATTATTATTATTTAATGTATATACCAATATAAGATCCCATGTACCTATATTTGTGACTTATAAATAAATAAATGATAACCATCAGCTTAACAGTCAGTGCCAATAACACAATACTACAAAAAATACCCAATTCACCTAACCTATTTTGAAAAGCACCTATGAGTAGAAATCTATTAAGCCAATTGGCAACGTAAACTCAAAACATAACATATGAATATGCAAATAAACAACACGACGTCGAACTAGCAAAAACAGTTATAACTTGGATGTTATTTCATTGAGTTATTTCAATGGGTTTAATTATTTAGAGCGACAACCACGTTAATTTGATACACAAAGGTCCTACTGGAAGTTTGTTACCTGTATGGTTGGAATAGTCTAGTAATATGATAGCAATGTAATATTTAAGCATACATATAAAATCTTTAAAATGTGAGATAAATTAGATTGTATAATCTATAATTTTCGCGCCTTGACGAATAGCGAATGTCAAAATAGTAAAATTTAAAAATCATAAAATACACACACTTAGGTACATACGTGCTTTTGAACCCAAGCACACATACACACATGCATAAATATATTATGTAGTTAAAAATAATGAGTATGATAATCTCATCATCAGCCCTTTATACTGTCCCACTGCTGGGCTCGGGCCTCTTCCTATTATTTATTTATTTATTTATTTGTATGGGAAAACAAAACGATACATACATTACTTAATAAAAATGGTGCAACAAAACATAGGTTAGTATGTAGCCCACAACGTTATCCACATTTTGATTAGTTATTTATCTAATTATTATTTAAACAGAAAAGTTAAGTACGAGTAGCATCTTACAGTAGAAAAAACAATGAAAATAGTGACTTTAATAATTTAGGATTTACAATCTTCTTTATACAGCGATATTTTAGGAATAGTTTAGAATATTAAATTAACTAGGTAAGGTAATGTCATTTTATTATATGGTTTGAATGACTTCTAATAAGGCCTTTCTAAATTTATTTGCCGTTAATGTAAATAAGTCCAAATGTATAAAATATTGATTATAATTTTTCGCTAATCGAAGCAAGGGCGCGCGCACTCCAGCATTAGTGCGACAAGATGTATCTGCAAATAGTGGTCGTGCGCGCACCTCACGTCCAATTACAGTGCGTGGAACAATATAACTTAGGTTGTTAGTTAGCTCTGAGCAGTCATATCTGTTATTGCATAAGTCGAACAGAAACATAGTTTCTAGAAACAGGCGTCTAGACGCTAGATTAGTCAGATTTATATTACTTTGCATATTTTGACAACGGAGGGCAAAATTATGACGACAACGGTATTGCAAGGCTTTAATAAACTTGTTTTGTACTCTCTCCAAGCTGTCAATATACTTTTGATATAGAGGATTCCAAATGTGTACGGCATATTCAAGTTGGGACCGAATAAGTGTCAAAATTGACGTTAGCTCTCATTATAAAACCATAGAGACGATAAGCATTATTAATAATGCTATCAATATGTTGACTAAGGTGAAGTTTATTATCTAAGTGTATACCTAGATCTTTTACCGATGTAACTTGCTTCAAAGTAGTATAAGAGTTAGCCACAATGTTCTTGTTTTTAGTAAACGTGATAGATACACATTTGCTTAAACTAAGTTGAAGTTTATTTTCGGTACAATAATAGGCAAATCGATCCAGGTCCTGCTGCTGTTCGAATTTTGGATAGTTCTGTAAATCTTGAGATCATCTGCGTATAGTAGAAACTTTTCATGTTTGAAAGAACTCGAAATATCATTGACGTAGACAGTAAACAAAAGAGGCCCTGAAATAGAGCCTTGTGGCACGCCGGACGTGACAACAACAGGTGCAAAGTGGTAGCCTTTAATCACGACCCGTTGAGATCTATTTGTTACGTACGACGAAAACCAACGCAAAAGATCTCCTCGAATGCCGTTGTACGCAAGTTTATTGGGAAGTATCTCATGGTCAACCTTATCAAAGGCCTTCTTAAAGTCAGTATACAATGCATCCACTTGTACCCGACGATCCATATTATTAAACAAATAATCGGTGAAAGTCATTAAGTTAGTAACGGTGGATCTTCTTTGTACTAATCCATGTTGCTGTTTTATTATGAGAAGGGTAAGGCCATAGTCCACCACGCTGGCCAAGTACGGGTTGGCAGACTTCACATGTCTTTCGAGAACATTATGTAGAACTCTCAGACATGCAGGTTTCCTCACGAAGTTTTTCTTCACCGTTTAGCAAGCGATAATTAACAATTTAATACGCACATTCATATCCGAAAAGTCATCGGTACGCGCCGTGGATTCGAACCCGGGCCCTCTGCGTAGCAGTCTGTCGGTCTCTCCACTAGGCTATCTCTGCTGGACACGAGAATTTACTTAGTGTAAAAAAGGTATGCTAAATTCCTTGCACCGTTCCTGCTTCCAGCTTTACATACTCGTACTATATCATAATCAGGTGTGATGTAAGATTTTCACTTAAGAGTTGAAAGTTCGCTTTCTATTCACACTATATTAAGTAAAATATCAGTTGTACGATAATCACAGTGAAATATTTCGGTAGCGATGTTTAAATAGCAGGCATTTAATCATCGCAACCAAATACCAGTGAATATATATTTTTTTATAATAATAGGCGGCAAACGAGCCGACGGATCGCCTGATGGTAAGCAATTACCGCCGCCCATGGACACAAGCAACACCACAGGAGTCACAAGTGCGTTGCCGCCCCTTGGGGTTGGGAAAAGGGATAGGATGAGGAGTGGGATGAGGGAGAAGGAGTAGGGGATAGGGCCTCCGGCACTCTCACTCACCGAACGAAACGCAACAGTTTAGGTACTGTTACTTTACGTCGATTTTCTGGGAGAGGGTATACTCCGCCGGTCGAGCCGGCTCATTCATGCTGAAATCAGCAAGGCTCTATTACCTGTCTAATAAGAATAACCGTTATAACAAATTAGTTAATATTGTCAAAGATTTTTGTAACGCCAAAGATTGACGTCTTATTAAATTCTTCGAGGCACAAGATACACGACTATCAACACAATGTGTAAGTTTACAAAAATCTACAAACTATAAAAATAAATTCTAGCCACTTTTCGCTACACAATAAAACTGCAATTAATAAGCTCAACTTTCTAATGCAAGAAAAGTGCACCTGTATTACAGGAGACGTGATGAGAATGTTATAATCCTTATAATTAAAACTCATTTAGCACTTACCCCTAGTGCAGAAATGTCTTTGTACCGTCGTAGTGGCGGGATATAGGGCGGAGTGTGGTGCAAGAATAAATTAGTATTTTATTTGTGCATTTCGTTTTAAATCCTGGGTTTCTTTGAATAAATTATGTAGTTTAGCTGTGTCTGAAGATTAATATTATGACGGTGGGTTTATAATGTCACTTTTATTTAATATTAAAATTATTTGAAAAGTGTGTGTAGTTGTGTTAATATGCAAAGTAAGAGCAATGCAGTACAGGTTTTTAAATGAGTAGATAACAACTTAGTTTGATCTACGATAATACAAAGGCAAATCATATTGTAATTATTCACTGACATTGTATTATAAGAAGGTTTGCTAAATGCTCTAAACTGAAATTGAATCTAAACAAGGATAGCCTAGTGGAGAAACAAACAGACTGCTACACAGAGGGTTCAATCCTATGGTAACCCATCACTTACTTTTCGATGTTACGTGCTTCATCATGTCAGCCTAGAGACGTCCACTGCTGGACAAAGGCCTCCCCCAAGGTTCTCCACACAAACCGATTTTGAGCCGCCCGCATAAAACTGCTTCCCGCGATCTTAACCAGATCGTCGGTCCACCTTGCCTTCGACGAAGGACCTCTTTTTCCAAGAAAATGAGTTACGTGCTTGTACGAATCAATTGTCAATTATCCTTTGCTAAACGGTATAGCATCGTGAGAAAACATACATGTCTGAGAGTACTTCATTTTTTTCCGACCTGCCGTTGGTTAGTTTGGTGGACTATGGCCTTACTTTTCTTACAGTGAGAAAATCATCATCATCATCATCAGCCTATAACAGTCCACTGCTGGACTAGGCCTCTCCTTTGAAAGGAGGAATCGGCCTACTTTACCACGCTGGCCAAACGGGTTGGTATAGGGTTTGTTTCAAGTTTTAATATTAGTATAGATACACAGACATAGAAGACTAGCTGCTGCTTGCCTTTGCTTAAAAATCTGCTCATTTCAAATAAAACATTCACTTCATTAAAATATGAAAACAGTTACTTGGAGGACGCCTACGTCACAAAAAGGAACACACTATCCAATTATACAACCACACACTTAATTACGTCAAAAAATATGCAGCAACTAAAACGAATTCTTATTAAAAAAGAGATGAGTCTTATTAAAAAGGAACACGCTGACCCAATTACAAATAAATAAGATTGCATAATAAATAAGTACTTTTACAACCTGAAGAACCAGATACTTACTGGAATAACAAACATGAGATAATTACAGCACTACCTACAATATAGCTAGCCGACTGCAGCTAATTGCAGCAAACTTTAATCCTTGTGGAAGCACCTTGGACCAGTTGGGTACATTCCAAATAATAACTCCGTGTGCGCTTAGGGATCAGTGGGATATCTGTGCTGAAATCGCTGTTTAGTTAAGCCGTGGAATTTGCACAGCTGGTGCTAAGACGCAAAGCGTAGAGTACAAGCTTTTTTTAACTTGGGGCTTTGTAAAACTTTATGAAACGTTTTTTTATGGAAATAGGCAGCAAACGAGCAGACGGATCGACTGATGGTAAGCAATTACCGCCGCCCAAGGACACAAGCAACACCACAGGAGTCACAAGTGCGTTGCTGCCCCTTGGGGTTGAGAAAAGGGATAGGATGAGGAGTGGGATGAGAGAGAAGTAATAGGGGATAGGGCCTCCGGCACTCGCACTCACCGAACGAAACGTAACAGTTTGGTAACTGTTACTTTACGTCGATTTTCTGTGAGAGGGTAGTACTTCCCCGGTCGAGCCGGTCCATTCATGCTGAAATCAGCAAGGCTCTACTACCTTACGTACGTCCCAACTAAAAAAAATATTTGGTGCACTGATGGGTTGGCCCATGCTGTGAGGTATAAAGAAAACAAAGTGTCAATATCCTGTTTCATTTCTTGGGTGGATGGTCAAAGGCGACTAAGAAAAATACACGAGGTAATTTTTGTGAAAAGACGAATATCAAATCCTATATCACCATTCTGGCCAGCGTGGTATAGTAGGCCAAAACGACCTACATATTATATATTCACATTCACAATACATTTATTCTGTAGCGCTCATAGAGTGATTTGGGTCTAGTTCACAATATCGTCAGTTCATAGTATCGATGGTCGCTGTATCGAAAACGTCCCATCGACGGACTAATGTATCGACAGTACCCCAAATCGTTGGTACTGTTATACCCTTAGAATGTATAAGAAATCGCTGAAAATGACACACTCCTATTTTTAGCTGCTAGGTTAGAAGCCAGTCAGTCGCTCTTAAAACTCGGTTCGGGTCAGACCACTTCTAGCTCCTAAAATTATATCTCTGTATCCTAATCTACCAGTTCAGTATTATAGTGATCTTCAGTGTATTAAATAGTCTTTTTTTAAAAACCTAAATACGATATCCCGTATAACATTTGGTGGCAGCGGTGGGATACGAAAAACGATATCCCGAATACGTCTTCGAAAAATTCTGTGCTTGTTTGGTGAATTAATGAAGAACGGTTCATTGTCCTGGTGATCGTGACACGGAGGCCCGTGTCCACTGCTGAGCCTTGCCTGGGCCCTTACCGTTGGCCTAACGGTACTTACGTCATGCTGCGACTGATCCTGAGACTGATCCCGATCCTGGCTGTACTACAGTGAGTGCCAAACTTTCTAAAAGTCCACAGACATCGCTTCAGAACACAGAACTCAGAGTTTACGCAATTTATTAACGCATTTTGTAGAACTCGTGTACTATATTCTTAATTCTTTCGTCATCCTGAAAACAACACCACTATTCATAGTCATATTTATGTGTGGTACTACTAATTCGGAACAACGGAATCTGTTATTGTTACACCCTTCTAGATAAACTCGCTGCTCCACATCGAACTTGTACGAGCTAATCTATAGTGGAGACGGCTTCTTTCCTGTATACAATATTCTATTCGATTTTATGTTATTAGTTGATATTTTAAAACTATAATAATGACTAGCAAAGCTGACCTTAAAGAGGAGGCTCCCAGTGGTTCTAAGGGCACAGCGCCCCGCTCCGAATCAGAAGAGAAAGTAGAACTTAGTGTTCTACTCAAATTTATCAAACCTTTCGATGGTTCTCGAGAAACATTAAATGCTTTTATTTCCAACTGTCAAAGCGCTTATAACATCGCCAATAAATCACAAAAACCTACTCTATTCAAGTACATTCTCAGTCAACTCACCGGTAGAGCCGAAACGACATGTAGCATTAAAGAATTCGACAATTTCGAACAATTTCTAGATTTTCTCAAACAACAATTCGGAGAAAAGAAACATTATACACACCTTCTCTCCGAACTGCAAGATTGCAAACAAACCCCTAACGAGTCCGTTAACCAGTACGCATTAAAAATAGAAACGTGTCTAGCTAAATTACTCACGGAAATCAAAATATCCATCCCATCAAAAAGGAAAACGGAAGTAGCAGGCAGGGTAGCAGCCATGGAAGACCTAGCTCTCCATACATTTATGGTTAACCTTCAACCACGACTTTCACAAATAGTGAGATGTCGCGACCCCGATTCCCTCAATGCGGCGGTGAATTTCGCTGTCGCAGAAGAAAAAATACTCTCCGGCACCTCGAGCAGGAAACCATTCCAACCCTATTATAACTCGGATAAACCTAGATTTCTACCGCGACGCGAACCCCAGAGCCAGACCTCACGCTTTCCAGCCGCGCAAAACACTCGTACAGTAGATACGCCAAAGAAAATCAATACTGGTGACCTCATATGCCGATACTGCAAAAATATAGGGCATACCATAGACAACTGCCGCAAACGCCAATACAACAATAGCCGCAACCAGTATAACGCGAAACCTTCTACTTCCGGTCGCCAGAATATTACTGCACAAGATCCGTCTCGTAGGACCTACCACATTAGTCAGTCACAAGATGACGGATACGATGAAGTAGATAATTTAAACGAATAAAATTTCCCGATACGTATCGCGCGGGAAATTACCACCACAGAATCAAAGTCGATACCTTAAACACTGTATCCTCTGAATCGAATAGTCAACCTAATCCTCTGAATCCTCTGAATCCTCTGAATCCTCTGAATCCTCTGAATCCTCTGAATCCTCTGAACCCTTTGAAATCACCGAATCCTCTGGATCCACTGAGTCCTCAGAAGCCAACACATCCTCTGAACCCACTGAACCACAGTACCAAGTCACTTACCAAATCTGATAAATCCCTGAATCCAATGATTACCAAATCCGCTGTAGCCGAGGAAAACCCTGAATCCCTAATACTTACCAAACCGCCTATATATTCTAGATCCAGAACAAAAACATATTCTGAATGTGTTAAAACCGTACCAAATCCGCAGCCTGTATCTCCAAAAATCGTGTCCCTGAAGCAAAACCTGAAACATACACAAAATATTAGAGTTTATAAAATCAATAGAAATACAGAAAAGCGATACTTACCTCATATCACGATCCAAACTCCTGTCGCAGACCGTCCTCTTTCCTTTCTAGTTGACACTGGTTCTTGTGTTAGTCTGTTAAAATTAGATTCTATGTCTCGAGTACCGCGCTTAAGCGATGTGATAATAACGTTAAAAGGAATTGACCCTAATGACGATGTCACACCAACGGCAGGTAGCTTTAAAATGCATATATTTCAAAATTCTTTAAAATATTATATGCACGAATTCCATGTCGTAAAAGACATTAGCCTAAGTCATGATGGAATCATAGGCAATGACCTCATGAAAGAACTAGGATGCCAAGTCGATTATTCCAAAGGTGTATTACGCATAGGTAAAGAATCGATAAAACTCAATTTCTCTGAACCCTTGTATATTATTCCCCCTCGCACTGAAGCCGTTATCGAATGCACAGTCAGTAACCCACATATTCAAGAGGGTACTATTCTAGACCAACACATCTCTGAATCTCTACTAATCGCAAACTGCATTGTCAAAGTCAAAGAAAACAACCGTGTTAATATAACGATTGTTAACACATCCGAAGAACCAGCAACAGTCCACCCTAACCTCAACCTTACCTTAGAAATATTACCCGAAGCACCTGAAATTACTTGCACTGCTTCGCATTACCAATCCAATGCTTCAGATAGGACTAATCAAGTTCTGAAACAATTGAGGATTTCCCATCTAAACGAAGAAGAAAAACATGCCCTCCTACAAGTATGCACTGACTTCTCAGACATCTTTCACCTCCCAGGCGATCAACTTACTTATACTACAGCCACAGAACATAAAATCAGAACTAATTCCGAAGTCCCGATCCAAACAAAATCCTATAGGTTTCCAGAATGTCACAAGAAAGAGGTCGAAAATCAGATGAATAAAATGTTAGAACAAAACATAATTGAACCCTCCAATTCTCCTTGGTCTTCACCCATCTGGGTTGTACCTAAGAAGCTTGATGCTTCGGGACAACGCAAATGGAGAGTCGTTATCGACTATAGAAAACTCAATGACATAACCATAGGAGAAACCTACCCCATACCACAAATCACTGAAATCTTAGACCAATTGGGTAAAAGCCAATATTTCACCACATTAGATTTAGCCTCAGGGTTTCACCAGATCCCGGTTTCAGCCTCTGACGCACCTAAAACAGCATTTTCCGTCCCACAAGGACATTTTCAATTTTCAAGAATGCCGTTTGGACTTAAAAACGCACCTTCGACGTTCCAAAAACTTATGAATACCTGCCTATCAGGGCTTCAAGGTTCACGCTGTTTTGTGTACCTAGATGATATCGTTGTGTACTCGCCAGACCTCCCAATTCACCTCCAGAACCTATCAGCCGTCTTCGAAAGACTCCGTAACTATAACCTTAAAATCCAGCCAGATAAATGCGAGTTTCTTTGTAAAGAGGTCGCTTATCTCGGACATCTTATCAATAGCGACGGAGTAAAACCTAACCCCGATAAAATAAAAGCAATCACAGAATTCCCCATACCTAAATGCCCAAAAGACATAAAATCATTTCTAGGTCTTGTATCATATTACAGACGTTTCATCCCGGACTTTTCGAAACTCGCTAAACCTCTGACATCTCTTCTGAAAAAGGATACACCATTCAAATGGAATAATGAGCAACAGCTCTCATTCGAAAATCTTCAAAACAAACTTATTACATCACCTGTCCTTGCCTACCCCGATTTCTCTAAACCCTTTTTACTCACGTGTGACGCCTCAAACTTTGCTGTATCCGCAATTCTATCTCAAGGCCAAATCGGCAAGGACCGTCCCATAGCTTTTGCATCTCGCACTCTTAATAAGGCAGAATGTAATTACAGCGTCACCGAAAAGGAATGCCTCGCCATAGTCTTCGGTACCAAAGCCTTCCGACCATATCTCTATGGTCGAAAATTCACGATCGTCACTGATCACAAACCACTACAGTGGCTTTTCAATTGTAAAGACCCTGGCTCAAGGTTAGTTAGATGGCGATTAAAATTAGAAGAATTTGATTATGATATCGTCCATAAGAAAGGAAAAATCAATACAAACGCCGACGCACTGTCTCGATTCCCCGTCAACCCAATAGATTTACCAAACCCCGACTTCCTATTTCCGAATGTTAATGACACATACGACAATCCTTTAGAAGATCCCTTACTAGAACTACCATCCCATATTCCATTTGCGTTTGACAACAACGAAATGATTAACCAAGAGCCCATTCAAAACCCTGTCCTAGATTCCACACTAAATCCTTACATAAATCCCACTCCTGGATCTAGTACCGTTCCAGATTTTCCCTTAACTCAAAACGAAGAACCTTTGCCAGAACTAATTGAATTAGGCCCATTAGATCTAAGTCCTAAAAGTACTGACATAAACCCCGACTTCGACAATATCGAAATTCCTTCACCCATCGATTCCCATAACTCACCTGTCCCTGATGTAAACGACGATGACTACTCGAAATTCCTGAAATCCATAGCCAACAAAGAATTCAGTCCCAACACCCTACTGAAAGAACACAACGAAAGTTTACTAAAATGTCCCTACAAGATAATCCTTATCCCTACCTCGATAGACTTAGATGAATCCAACCCCTACGTTTCAGAAATCTTATCCAACAGTACTAACGAAAATGAAATCCTCGAAGCCGAAAAGGAACTACACTCTTTCTTGAAAGTAAAATTTGAAGAAAAGGATATCTACTTAATCTTTACGAAAGTAAACCACTTCGACGAAGCTTCTTACCCTGCGATCTATAATACCCTGAAAAGAGTAAGAACCGATATCTTGCAACTAACCCCGATAACAGATATTGCTATTTCTGATTTTAAGAACCCCTTCGACCAACACTCTTATACTAAAATCTACAATATCCTAACCTACATATTCCACAACACTAAAATCTGTTTACACGTTTACCTAAACAAAATAGTATATCCAACCCTAAGCGAAAGACCCAAGATCTTGAGAGAAAACCACGATATCCCGGTAGCCGGACACCTAGGCTCAACACGAATGTACAGTAGGATTAAAGAACAATTTTACTGGAAAGGAATGAGAAGTGATATAGAAGACTATGTCAAGAAGTGTAAGTCATGTCAGGAAAATAAAGCATTAAGAAAACTCAATCGAGCCCCTATGGAAATTACAACAACATCTACTGCCCCCTTCCAAAGAGTCGCGTTAGATGTAGTAGGCCCTTTGCCTGAATCTGGCACCGCCAAACTCAAGTATATATTAACCCTTCAGGACGACCTATCCAAATATTCTATTGCCTATCCCTTACGAAGTACCACGGCCGAAGAGACAGCCGATTGCCTAATTCATTTTATTTCGCTCTTTGGCATTCCCAAATCAATACTGAGCGACCAAGGAACAAACTTTACTTCCGAACTGTTCAAAACCACATGTCAGTTCCTAAAAATAAAACAACTATGGGCTTCTCCCTATCACCCACAGACACAAGGCGCTTTAGAACGTAGCCATTCAACGCTCAAAGAATATCTTAAATCCTTTATTAATGATAATCAAGATAACTGGCCCACCTATGTATACACAGCCATACTCACTTACAACACAACCATACACTCTACCACAAAATTCACACCATACGAACTAGTTTTCGGTCATAAACCATTCATCCCAAACTCTTTATATGAAAGCGGCCCTAACACCACGTACTCAGACTATATAAAGATGCTGCAACATAAATTTAAATTTACTAGAGAAAAGGCCCTTGAAAATATTATAAAATCAAAAGAATCCTCAAAAACGTATTACGATACTCGCACTAAACCACCTCCAAAATATAAAATCGGTGACTTAGTCTACTTAAAAAACCATTTAAGACTGAGAAAGGCCTTGTCTCCCTTGTGGAAGGGACCCTACAAAATCATACAAGTTCATAACAATAATACCGTCACGCTCCTTATTAACAGACGTCACGTCACGCACCATTTCGACGAAATCAAACCCGCAGAAATCCCTACCAGTTCATAAAAACTAACGCTATCCTATTTATTTCTTTCAGCGCCTCGATCTATACTCAAGCGGACTTTATCAAGCCGTATCCGTCGAATTCTGGCATCTACTTTGACAATCTAGGCAAACTTAAGATAATTAAAGGCAACCTAAATATAGTTAGTTATGTAGATATCTCGTTCATACAACCTCACATTACTAATTTAAATGAAGCTATGAGTTCCCTAAGATTTTCTTGCCAACAATTCGAGCACTCACAATGTGAAGACATACTATCACCCTTATCAGTGCGATTTAAGGACATCCAACGCGAATACGAATCTATGTCCCACCTTATTTCTAAGCGCAATAAACGCTCTCCGTGGTTTGGCGGTATAGGTACAGTATTCAAGCATATTTTCGGCACTCTCGACGAAGACGATGCCCTAAAATACGACTCCGCCATAGAATCACTTCAAAATAATCAGAAGAAATTAGCGACCCTAATAAAAGAAAATATCTTGGTCACCACCTCCACCCTGGAACAATTCAAACAAACAATGATTAAATTAACTAATAATGAAGAAATTATTAACAGATCATTAACTTCAATACTAAGCCAAATAAATAATATTACAGACATTTCTAATAATTTAATCATTGAAACAAAAGTCCACTCCATACTTACCAACATCGAAAGCTCCTTACTTACATTGTCGTTCCAGCTCGAAGATTTAACAAACGCCATTGTTCTCACTAGTCAAAATATCCTACACCCAAATATTCTGGCGCCGGCGCAACTATACAAAGAACTCACTGATAACGACAGGCACATGCCTCGGGACACTGGGATACCGATTTCTTTAAGTTTAGACAACATACATTTAATTTTAAGTATTTCTAGTGTATCGTGTTACTATTTTAATCATAAACTTGTATTCGTTTTACAAATACCTTTAGTCACTAACGATGAATTCGTTTTGTATCATAATTTAGCGTTACCTACCCCTCATGTTACGGAAAACCTAACTACTTTTAGCCTAATTTCACCCTCTAGTTTGTATACTGCTATTTCTAAGGATAAACTTACTTTCTGTAATCTAGATAGTTTAGATAAGTGTAAGATAATTAACTCTGAGTTCTACCTATGCGATATACCTATGGTTCTGTTGTCAAGCGGTAACCCGACATGTGAAAGTGAACTGTTGACGAAAACTATCAGTGCTATTCCCGAACAGTTCGTTACTAAAACTATAGTCGGCGAATTAGACATTTGGAAACCCTTGACAAACAATAAGTGGATTTTCGTGCAATCTCGTCCGAGCAAGATATCAATCGAGTGCGGTGTTTCGGAAATACGCGAAATAATAGTGTTCGGCACAGGTGTATTAAACACTCCTAATCAGTGTATAGTGTATACGAAAAGTGCTCGGTTATTATCGTCAAATAACCCCGTTAATATAAGTGCACCTAGCGTTATTTTAGATTTTAATATTATAAACGACTCATGTTGTAAACTAGATCATAAGAATTTAAATAAGATACCCCATACAACATTACAAAATATCGACATAACAAAATAACAAAATATTTACTGATTTAAATGAAATAATCGAAGAAAAACCTATTTTGACTAAATATGGGACATCTTATTTGACACTTACCGTTATCATATCAATTATTGTAATCTCCTATATATCTTTTAAAATTGTTAAGTTAATTCTAAAGTATAAGAAAATATTTAGCCTCTCTAATTTAAGACAGACCCGTTCCGAAAATGACAACAGTCCGCATATCACCGATTCCCCTGTTCCATTACCCAGATTGAGAGAAGTAGTATAATTCTTAAATTCTGAATTTCGGTTGTTTTCCCCGAATTTCAGTCTTATGCGGGGGGTTGTTATACCGTTAGAATGTATAAGAAATCGCTGAAAATGACACACTCCTATTTTTAGCTGCTGCGTCAGCAAATCGACTAACTCAGCTAGGACTGGACGGTTAGAAGCCAGTCAGTCGCTCTTAAAACTCGGTTCGGGTCAGACCACTTCTAGCTCCTAAAATTATATCTCTGTATCCTAATCTACCAGTTCAGTATTATAGTGATCTTCAGTGTATTAAATAGTTTTTTTTTAAAAACCTAAATACGATATCCCGTATAACAGTACGCTACATCGTTAGTACACTAAAACGACGGTATGCTACATCGACAGTAAACCAAATCGATAGTACGCTGAATCGACAACCCGAACCAGTAACTAACACTAAGTTGACGGAGCCCTGCTTTGCAGGTCTCCTATTTTTGGATTGAGGTTCACAAGAGAACCTAACATAACCTACTTACTTGAGTTACAGTCTGGCCTAACCTTCATTTATTTTTGTCTTGGCAAATTGTGATTAAAAGCTTTTAAAAATCCTGTGTTTTTTACTTAAATCTGGCTCGGGGCGGGTAGTCGATGCAGCGTACTATCGATTTGGTTTACTGTCGATGTAGCATACCGTCATTTTAGTGTACTAACGATGAAGCGTACCAATGATTTGGGGTAAGTACTGTCGATGTAGCGTACCATCGATTTGGGGTACTGTCAATGTAGCGTACCATCGATTTGGGGTACTGTCGATACATTAGCCCGTCAATGGAACGTTTTCGGTACAGCAACTATCGATGTAGTGACTGACGATATTATGAACGTAACCGGAGTGACTTTGCTCAGTTCGAAAGAGGACGGCAAAACAAAGCTTGGCTTGCACAGGCCGCAACTGACATGAGTGACTGCGTGTGGAATTTAAATCAGTAGAGCTGTCAGTCCCGGTTCTTGTTTCAGGACAGGAATCGATAGGCCATATCGGCCTTCGAGCGGTCTAAAAACTCCGACACTATGGTGCCCCAAACGCGCACAAAAAAGAAAAACAAAATTATAATAATATTCTACCACATACACATCACCATCTAGTCCCAAACTAAGCGGAGCTTGTACTATGGGTACTAGATAATGGATAAACATACTTATATACTTTTTTTTTGTAAATACATACATATTATACATAGAAACACCCAGACCAAGACAAACATCCATGTTCATGCACACAAATGTTTGACTTGAGCGGGAATCGAACCCGCGACCTTCGGTGTAGCAGTTGCTTACACTCCCGCTGCGCCAACTGGTCGCCACAATGATATATTGACGGATATATTCGGACACACTTATGTCCACCAGTGGACTGCATAAGGCTGTATGGTGATTAAAAGAGTTTGTCAGAGACTATCAAATTTATTTCTAAGCAACAGCTTTTTGCCTCCCTTGCGGTGGACCGACAATCTGGTTAAGATCACGGGAAGCGGTTGGATGCGGGCGGCTCAAAAACGGTCTTTGTGGAGAACCTTGGGGAAGGGCTATGTCCAGCAGTGAACAGCTATATGTCTGTCTATCTATCTGTCTTTATGTCAGTGAGCTGTATCTTAAAAACCGGCATAGATAGAATTTAAACTTACGTCACAGCGGAGCCTAATCAATTGCTGCTGATCATTTTTCAGCAGAAAAATAAAATAAAAGACTACGGAGCCCTACAGTCGGCACAGGTGCACACTTTGCCTAGTTTTATAAATAACTTAGTGCAGTCTGCAATATAAGCTTTAACGCTAAATGTCAGTTCACCTGCATTAAGGCTTCAGTTACTTTCACACGGATTTTATCTGTATTTATTTTGTAAGATATTTTATATAATTATCTCGGGTTCGATTCCCGGGTCGGGCAAAGTGATATTGGGTTTTTTCCGTCAGGAAATTCTCAGTAGCAGCTCGGAGTCTGGTAATGTGCCCGGTATGGCAATAGGTTCGCCCCCTATTACGTGGGACCTAAAAAAAAATCGTGGCGAAATGTGGGTGTAATATTACACCTCTGCCTACCCCTTCGGGGATACAGGCGTGAGTCTATAAAAAAAAATATTTACAGCTGACATTGTATTCAATACTAGATGAGCCGGCGGTTATACCTGTGTTATTTAGGGATACAGCTCCGCCCCCGTGGCTCATAGCGTGATGATATGCTTAGCCTTTATCCTTCCTCGATAAATTAGCTGACAGCACAAAGCGAGTAGTTTCTGAAATTGGCGCGTTCAACCAAACAAGCAAACAAACTCTTTAGATCTATTTTATGTGTGTTATTAGTATAGATTGTGATGTGCTTTTCTTGTTCTCCTTATAATTATTATTGAAGACAAGTCTCTATCTTCAGGAGGAATAGTTATTATGTCGTCGTAGTAAAAAAACAACAAATTTGAATTACGCCTAGACCTGAATAAACCTTACATTTTTTGTTCTCACATCTGTACCGTGAAGACATAGGCAGAGGTGTAATATTACATCCACATTTAACGAATGTTAGATCCCACGTAAGATACTCCTTCCTGCTACTGAGGATTCGGGAAAACTCAGTAACATTTTTGCCTAAATAAAAAGCTCAGTAACACTTTTTTTTAATTAACATATCAGTAATATCTTCTTTGAAACACAAGCCAAACGACTAAATTAAAACATATTGCAAGTATACAACAATCTACAAACAATAATAATAAAACGTGTACTCTAATAAGAATGAAACAAAGTTTTACCTCAACTTTCTAATGCAAGAAAAGTGCACCTGTATTACAGGAGACGAAATCAGAATGTTATAATCCTTATAATTAAAACTCATTTAGCACTTACCCCTAGTGCAGAAATGTCTTTGTACCGTCGTAGTGGCGGGATACAGGGCGGAGTGTGGTGCAAGAATAAATTAGTATTTTATTTGTGCATTTCGTTTTAAATCCTGGGTTTCTTTGAATAAATTATGTAGTTAAGCTGTGTCTGAAGATTAATCTTATGAAGGTGGATTTTAATGTCACTTTATATGCCGTGTGGTTGACGGCATAGAATACAAGTGTCACCACCCCCTCTCTTCCCGTCGGTGTCGTAAGAGGCGACTAAGGGATAACACGATGCAAATACCATCTTTGCGTAGAGACGGAAAACTCGACATCAAACCCTATATGACTGCCTCGTTGGTCTCGCGGCATAAATGTGCGCGTGGGATCGGGAGGTCCCGGGTTCGATTCCTGGGTCGGGCAGTGTTATTGGGTTTTTCTGTCACGAAATTCTCAGTAGCAGCACGGATTCTGGAAATGTGCCCGGTACGGCAATAGGCTCGCCCCTTATTACGTGGGACTAAAGTATATCTGCCTAACCCTTCGGGGATAAAAGGCGTGACGATATGTATGTATGTATGTTTATGTAATTTTAAGTAATTTTAAAATTATTTTAAAAGAGTTTGTAGTAATGTTAATAAGTAAAGTGAGGCAGGACAGGATTTTAAAAGTGTAGTTAATAGCTTATAGTTTTAACTTCAAAAATAAAGAGGAAGATCATATCTTTGTCCGTGTGGTGACGGATTAAGAATACAGATTTTCACCACCCCATAGCATCCCATGGGTGTCGTAAGAGCCGATAGAGGGAGCATATTATGCATAGAACAGCACTGTAAGAGAAGGAAAACTTGATACATACCCTATACCAACCCGTTTGGCCAGCGTGGTGTAGTAGGTCAATTGCTCCTTTCAAAGGAGAGGCCTAGTCCAGCAGTGGACTGTTAAAGGCTGATGATGATGAATACCCCTTAGATAACACTTTAATCATCATCCAGTTGGTCTGGCATCCAAGATTTTCCTGTCTTAGATTCCGGGATCCGCGTACTGATCTTACTGGAATTGACAGATAATTAGTACAAGACTTTCTTTAAGCACTTTGAGGTAGCGATAGCCTAGTGGAGGCAGCGATAGCCTAGTGGAGATACCAACGGACTGCCATGCAGAGGGTATCAGGTTCGAATCCACGGCGCGCACCAATGACTTTTCGGAGTTATGTGCGTATTGAATTGTAAATTATCGCTTGTCCCGTGCCTCGGAGAGCACGTTAAGCCGTCGGTCCCGGTTGTCATGTAGATCTTTGACAGTCGTTACAGGGCGTCAGTACCTTCTAAATAAACTGACACTAGTCTAAACCATGGAATATCGCTATCCCTTCGGGTTGCGGAGGTCAGACAGGCAGTCGTTCCGTGGAAAAGCTAATATTCAGCCAAATCCGGTTAGACTAGAAAGCGGACCCCAGACTGAAAACTGGGATAACGCTAAGAGAAAGACTTTCTTTAAGCACTTTACAGACCTATAACCAACGGTCACAAAAAACGCCTACTCGAAACAATAATTTATGGATCTTACAAAGTGTTGTCTCGTGCAGTGTCAAGTGGAAAATAATCCACCTTAGTATAAAGAATTCATCATCAACAGCCCTATGTACTGTCCCACTCCTGGGCACGGGCCTCTTCTCACTATGAGAAGGGTAAGGCCATAGTCCACCACGCTGGCCAAGTGCGGGTTGGCAGACTTCACATGTATTTCGAGAACATTATGGAGAACTCTCAGACATGCAGGTTTCCTCACGATGTTTTCTTTCACCGATAAGCAAGCGATAATTAACAATGCAACACGCACTTAACTCAAAAAGTCATTGGTGCGTGCCGTGGATTCGAACGCGAGACCCGCTGCGTAGCAGTCTGTCGGTCTCCACTCGGCTATCGCTGCTTTTTTTATATAAAGAATTAAAATGAAATAATTTCTCACTAACCGCTACCTCCTAATCTGAGGTCCACCCCTAAGGCTTACAGGCGCGTATTTTAGACCCCAGACTCAAATTGCCAGTGCACCTTTGTGCATTTTATCGGATACCTGAATCAGTCTCACTGTGTTTATCATTATCTATGGTCAATTGAAACGAACTTCATTGATTACTCACTAGTCACTACCTTTATAAACGTCGAAAGACTTGTTTTTGTAAAAAATATTGCCATAGCAGCGATAGCCTAGTGGAGAGACCGACGGACTGCTACGCAGAGGGTCTCGAGTTCGAATCCATGGCACGTACCAATGACTTTTCGAAGTTATGTGCGTATTAAGTTGTTAATTATCGCTTGCGGTGAAGGAAAATATCGTAAGGAAACCTGCATGTCTGAGAGTTCTCCACAATGCTCTTGAAAGACATGTGAAGTCTGTCAACCCGCACTTGGCCAGCGTGGTGGACTATGGTCTTACCCTTCTCATAGTGAGAAGAGGGCCGTGCCCTGCAGTGGGACAGATTATATACAGGGCTGATGATGGTGATTGCCATAGCGGGTGTCGTACGTCATAAAAAGAAACACACAGTGCTAATATTATTATTCTAGCTACAGTAGTTTAAACTCCGGATGATATGTCAGTTACATACCGACAGTTAAGATATATATTTATACTAGTTGAGTCCGCGGTTATACCCGCACTTTTTAGAGCAACTGCTTTGCACCCATGGCTCATATATACGATGCACTGCTCTGCTCATTCAGATTTTAAGTTTCATTCATTCATTCATAGACTCACGCCTGTTTCTCGGAGGGGTAGGCAGAGATAACGGAACGCCTGTGCAACGATCCTGACATAATATCTATCTTGCTTCATTCACTCCCATCAGATTCCTCATGCATGCTCTTCTGTTCAGGGTACTTCTAACCTGTACTGTTGTTAGGATGTCTCCAATCTGGTCAGAGAACGTCCGCCTAGGTCTTTCCCTTCGTGCTGTCCCATTCACACTTGCCTTGTATATCTGCTTGGTCAATCTTTCGTCAATCCATCCTCTCCACGCGCCCAAACCACCTTAGCATACCTTTCTCGATACTTGTCACTACATCTTCTTTTACCCCACAATACTCTCTTATCACACAATTCTTTACTCTGTCAGTCAAAGACACACCAGACATACTTCTCAGTGCTCTCATTTCTACAGCATTTATTCTACTTTCATGATTCTTCTGCTATACCCAACTTTCACTATCGTATGTCAAATATTATAGCCTTCCTCGTTAAATGGGCTACCCAACACTAAAATAATTAATCAAATCGAGCCAGTATTTCCTAAGATAAGCGCGTTCAACCGATCAAATAAGCTCTTCAATTGTATAATATTAGTATAGATACACAGTCATAGAAGACTAGCTGCTGCTTGCCTTTGCTTAATAATCTGCTCATTTCAAATGAAACATTCACTTCATCTTTACTCCATACATATAAATAAAATTGGAGTGTCTGTTTGTAAAATTAAAATAACCGCTTTTTACTAAATACTTATGGATGTATACACGGTACATATAGAGAAATGTCATTTTTTAGAATTATTGTCTGTCTATCTGTCTGTCTATTTGTTCTCGCTAATCTTTGGAACGGCTTTGCCGATTTTGACGGGAGTTCACTGGCAGATAGCTGATGTACCAAGGAGTAACTTAGGCTATAAATAAAACAAGTGCGCGAAGTAGTTCCCTCAGGATGTGGGTGAAACCGCGAGAAACAGCTAGTTTAAAAATAAAAACAGCTACTTGGTGGACGCCTACATCACAAAAAGGAACACACTATAAAAATACAACCACACACTTAATTACGTCAAAAAATATGCAGCAACTTCAACGAATTCTTATTAAAAAAGAGATGAGTCTTATTAAAAAGGAACACGCTGACCCAATTACAAATAAACAAGATTGCATAATAAATAAGTACACTTTTGCAATCTGAAGAACCAGATACTTACTGGAATAACAAGCATGATATAATTACAGCACTACCTTAAATATAGCTAGCCAACTGCAGCTAATTGCAGCAAGTTTTAATCCTTGTGGAAGCACCTTGGACCAGTTGGGTACATTTCAAATAATAACTCCGAGTGCGCTTACGGATCAGTGGGATATCTGTGCTGAAATCACTGTTTAGTTAAGCCGTTGAATTTGCACTAGGCGGAGACACAAAGCGAATAGAACAAGCTGTTTTTCTATTGTTGCTTAGTAAAACTGATACTGCTTCCGTGGTCCAGGGCTAGCGTATGCGTCTCCTGATCAGGGTTCGATTCCCAGGTCGGACAAGTGTTACTGGTTTTGCCAAATTCTCAGTAGCAGCACAGAGTCTGGAAACGAGTTCGATAACGGCATTAGACTCGCCCCCTATTACGTGGGACCTACAAATTCATGACATGGCAAAATGTGGTTGTAATATTACACCTTTGCCTGCCCCTTAGGGGTTACAGGTGAAAATGTGTGAAGATGAAAAAAGTAAAACTTTATGAAACTTTTTTTTTTATATACCTACTCACGCCTGTATCCCCGTAAGGGTAGGCAGAGGCATAAAGGTATTATATCCACATTTCGCCATGAATGTTTAGGTCCCACGTAATAGAGGGCGAGCCTATTCCCGCTTGAAAACGTCCGTATGATACTTACGTCCCATAAAAAAAAACAAAAAAACATTTGGCACACTGATAGACTCGCCCATGCTGTCAGGTATAAAGAATAAAAAGTGTCAATATACTATTTCATTCCGTGGCTGGTTGGTCAAAGGCTACTAAGAAAAATACACGAATATCAAATCCTATATCACCGGTCTGGCCAGCGTGCTATACCTTGTAGGCCGAGATTGATAGCAAAATATGCTATGCTCTTCTTACAAGAATGATCAACAAGATGCAAAGAGGGTTACAATTTTCACACAATTTTTTAAGTGAATAGTCATAGTCAAAATCGTTTATTCAATTAGGCCACAAGTGCTTACGAATTTCATAATTTTAAAACATTTCAAAGTTAATTACTACGTTTATTTCAGGTAGAACCACGAGAATGAACGGGCAATAAAACTCATGGTTCCTCTCTTTAATCGTCAGTATAATGGTTATTCATGTTATTTTTGTAAGGTGCTGCAACTGTTTCACATTGTAAGTTATTTATGAGTGAAAATTTATAATTATTGATATCATACTCAATGCAATAAATTTTGATCATTTGGTATATATGGGTAAATATATAGCCGCATCGAATCCAGGCCATTACAATAAATGTTTACTAAACCAAATTGAAATGAACACACTATATCCAAATGGATTGATTAAATTGGTACAGCTGTTCTCGTAGATAAATGGTTACATACTGCATGTTAGCTGTCAACCCACAAAAGTAATTGTACCCGATTGAAACATTTGGAATAAAAGATTATATGGAATACAAATAAATTACAAGGTAATCAAAATTTCTATGTTAGGAAACAATTAATTCATTAAGCCTTAAAAATTGCTAACTCCGCAGCATTTAATTAAAGTAGTAATACTGATAATGACAGAGACGAATTATTGCATAAATCTAAAATTAAAGGGGCGATAGTCTCATTCCCAAAATATTGGTCACCAATAAAATTAGTCATGGTTTCCATACCTAGGCATAGTGCAATAGTTCTAGAGTACTAACCATATCTAGCACAATTAACTCACAAAGCTGGAGAAAGTTTATCTCTTGATTAAGAACGTCCTTTGCCATAATAATCTTCTGATGGATCACCAGAACTCTTCACACCTTGCTCAAAATCCTCTTACTGCTCCTCCTACTATTTCTTTTGCTATCCTAAAGGTCTGAAACAGACTTGTGACTCCTCAAGAGTTTCAGGTGTCCATGGGTGGTAACCGTTTCTCATAAGGCGAGCTGTGTGCTTCGCTTGCTTCACATTACTTCCATAAAAAAATCGTCTATCTTTTTCTCCCAGGTGGAATGTAAGCAAATAATGGTCCAATCTCACGTAGTGGAACGTCCTGCATCGCTCTGCAGTTCTCCCCGGCCAGCAGCCACTAAAGCCTGCAACTCAAGACCCTGCCAACTTATCGTATATACAACATGATCCGAAGAAGAAAAAGGTAAGTACAAGAAATTTTCGTTTCTTCTTTTTGTGTGAGTGTGGCCGACTTTACTGTCGGATTTTTAGACCGCCTGAAGGTTTCTAACATGGTCTTGTGTGTGAGACAAGTACGGATGATTTTTTGTGTTCGAGAACAATAGCGCTCTCATGTTAATGCGAGAAGAGGTCACCCATCCAAGTGGTTACCTCTGCAAGCGTTGCTTTTATGTTGTTTGCTCTACAAGTACTTAACTATTTATTAGAGGCGTCAGAAATGCCCAAAAAGAATTTTATGTTGCAAACTAATTACACCTTTTGTACTCTATTTATTATAAAATTCTTACAAATGTTCTTTATAGTGTACAATAAAGTATTAAATAAAAAAAAAAAATACACTTACTTATAAAAGAAATTTATCTGACGGCGTTTACGTCAAAGTCAGGTTGACAGGACTGTCAATGTCAACCTAGCGAAGCGTCATCGTCAATGGTAGCGGGGGCGGCCATCTTGAAGTCACTTTTGAACGAGACGCCGCCCGCGCACCACGTCTGTGACGAATCGCTCTGGATCTTTGCCATCACGCTATTTCAAAATTTAATTAAGTTGATTTCGTGTGGAAGTAATCGATAACTACCTATTTACGCTGTGATTTCTGTGAATACCGATTAAACACGTCGATAGTGATCTGAAGCCATTTTATTATATTTCCGTGCCTACCCGCACACGTAATTCGAAGAAGACGAACCCTGGTGAAGGGTCCTCAGGCCATCGAGGCTCTTCATATCTTAATTTTGGATACTGTTTATACATTTTCTTTTTCTCAGGTGACCGTAAAAGTAGGCGGGTCAGCAACAATATGAATGGGTTCAATTATCGCTTGCTTATCGGTGAAGGAAAACATCGTGAGGAAACCTGCATGTCAGAGAGTTCTCCATAGTGTTCTCCAAAGACATGTGAAGTCTGCCAACCCGCACTTGGCCAGCGTGGTGGACTATGGCCTTACCCTTCTCATAGTGAGATGAAGCCCATGCCCAGCAGTGGGACAGTATGTGGGGGTAATTAATGATGCATTAGAAAGTATAGATTTTACTAGAGGATACCCGCAACTACGTCTGTACATTTTATTTTACTTTAACCGTTTCTTCTCGACCTGGTGGGAATTTTGACAAATCCCTCGTTAGTGCACCCCTTTGGTCCTCACTCTTTTTGGTGGCTTTTCGCACCCAATAGTTTTGGCTGTGCATTGTCTGTTAGTCAATCATTAACGCAAGAATTATTATTTTAACCTATTTAGTACCCCAGGTGCTCATACTACTAAAATTAGATGTATAAATAAATATGCTTTTTCTCATAATTGACGTACTTATTGAAATATCTAAAATTCAAATATATTTTGTAGATTGGTTTGAGTGTGAGAGTGATTGATTACAGATCAACCTCAAATTGAGTAGTAAAATTTTAATCCAATAAGCAATTTATATTGTTGACAATAAATTAGATTTCAGTGACACCCATCCATAAAACTGTCGCTGGTTTATGAATGAAAAGGTCATCTCACGACCTATTTAAATAACAAAAATTTCAAGAGTCTTAATTTTGTTAGTTGTTTTCATAATATTTCAAAGCTCGTCAATCTACGTACCTATCATTTATCTACGTATTATTTATTATGTTCAGGTAGTCCGTCTACTCCCCGAAACGGCTGCAATGATTGACGAAGTTTTCAGTAGCAGATATCTAGCGCTGTAAGGAGTTACTTATAATTACTTCTTATATTATGGTGCCATCAACCATAAATAACAATGATATTACAAAAGTAAAAAGAAGTAGATATGGCGTACAAAGTGAAACTGACACATCATGTCAACCGAAAATAAAATAAATAAAGAGTTATCGATGTGTGCGTTAGTGTACTGTTTCTACGGATTGATTACTACGTAGGTAACTTATCTACCTCTTTTTTGTAATATCATTGATAAACAGGCAGGCGATTGGCCTTAGAAAATAACATTTAGCAGAGACACTGTTAGTTTGCACCTGTGGGGGTTTATAAAGTGTTTAGGCCATTTCGCGACATTCGTACACCCGTGTGTTCTTAACTCTTTGAATGCCGGAACGCGGATCCACGCGAGACACAATGTGTCTGGCATGCCGGCATACAAGTTTAAACACTCAAGAAGATAATAATAATATGTATTACAACAAAACGTAGAAAAGCCTCTTTACCGTTGTTGGCAAGAAATAATTATGTCCGCAGTTAAATGCGCGACGAGCACCGTAACCATTTCAGGAACCAAACGATAAAAATATTACATATCCTAGACTACTGTTCCTGAGTGCATATTCAAAAATTTGCACATTTATGAAATCTAAAACCACTATTACAAAACATAATATTACCTTGCTTTGCACTGCATTCTGCACAAAGCAAGAGGCTTTAGCCGTCTTCATTTTCTCCAAAGAACTGTAGTTCTCTTCTAAAACAATTTAGTTTGTCGCAGAACAGAGTCGGCAGTGTAATTGTTCGGAGATTTTTATTTGAATAATTTTCACAGTAACATTATACCAGGTTATTAATTTCTATCTATTATTTATATGTTATTTCTATCTTCGTATATTGTTCGGTATACAAATCTAGCTTACAGAAGCGGGAACCATTTACTGTGGCGCAGATATCAACAAACATGTAATAAGCATTCATCACGAGATTCTAGTATGCTCTATGTATTATGGAATGCGCTATTTTGTTGATTCTGAGTCATTTGTTTCGTGTTAATAATGTGTTGGTTCATTACTTCTTTAATTAATTGTGTGAAACGATTAATACTATCGATGCTTAAGCCCTCTATTACGTGGGTCCTAAAATTCACAAGCCGAAATGTGGGTGTAATAAGTATAACACCTGTTTCTACCCCTTCGGGGAAACAGGCATGACGATGTAATAATGTTTTAAAGCTACAATGAAAGCTGCGAATTCATTCAGGTTTCGCCACTCAATGTCGCATGAAATTTTTTTGTATATATAGCTCAGAGCTTCTTTACAGGCTTCTCCACGGTTTAACACTGTCGTTTTTAATACTGTGATTTTGCATTTCAACTAATACAAGTGATCGTATTTTTTATATACCTTATAACTGACTTTAAAACTTGGCTGTTTGATCACGCTAAAGATTTTGTTTTGAACACCTTTTAAAACGATTCCCTTCTTACAGGGCGCGCTTCGGATCACAGTTCTATCACTCCGAGACCACGGCGTGTACACATGCGTGGCCGGCAGATCTAGCGCCAATCTCACGCTTCTGGTGAAGCCAAGGCCTGGAGAGTTTCCTTCCAGCGAAGAGATTGAGAGACACAAGGCGCTAGATGAACCGTCTTCACCGCTTTCTGACAGGTAAGAGTCTTAAGCAGTTTTTTCTCTCTGATTACAAATATTATGGACACAACTTGTAGATAGTAGGGACATGCTGATTGAAGCTTAAATGGGTGGGCTTGACTTGTAAGTACTACCTTCTCACATATTATCCACGTAAAGTAAGAGTATCACTACATAGTATAAAACAAAGTCTGTCTTCATTTGTCTGTCCCTATGTATGCTTAAATCTTTAAAACCTCGTTTTTTAATAGATATAGTGATTCAAGAGGAAGGTTTATATGTATAAGCATTGCACCTGTGCGAAGCCGGGGCGGGTCGCCAGTAAAAATATATTAGAGCTGCATTTGGTTCGCCGAGTGAGAGTGCACATCCCCTTTTCCTCCCCTGTCCTCCTCTCATTACTTTTCTAATCCTCGCGATGGCAGCGGTTTGGTTGCTAATTCGCACGAGCCAGGGTTACCACTAAACATCATATGGCCTAGACAAATGGCATTATTTTCTGATTACTGTTTACACTAACGCTTGGTTGTCATGTCATAGTTGCTTATGTTTAGCAATTCTTTTTTTCGTCGACCATACTACTTAGCTACAACCCCTGGGCCTCAGGTGCACCACCGGCTCATATGTCTATTACTAGCAATAAAAATACAGTTGGAGCAAGTGTGGGAGGAGCAGTGGCAACGGAAAGTGGAACATTCCATAAACATATAGTTTCTATTGCATATTTCGAGCGTGTAAGTGACAGATATCATGCATTTCCTTCCCGCCGGCTGCATTGTAATCATAATGTTTCCACACTTAGTGTCTCTCTCTTTTATCATTTTTATCTCTAGTTGGCAACATAGTAAATCGTATATTGTTACTGTTAGTTATCGCTTATCCCGTGCCTCGGAGAGCACGTTAAGCCGTCGGTCCCGGTTGTCATGAAGATGTCTTTGACAGTCGTTACAGGGCGTCAGTACCTTCTTAATCAACTAACAATAGTCTAAACCATGGAATATCGCTATCCCTTCGGATTGCGGCGGTCAGACAGGCAGACGCTCTGTGGAAAAGCTAATATTCAGCCAAATCCGGTTAGCCCAGTAAGCGGACCCCAGATTGAAACTGGGATAACGCTAAGAGGATGATATTGTTACTGTTAGTGCAATGGATGTATTATCTCTTTTCAAAATTAATCAAGTTTTGATTGTTTGATCGCTACTACTAATCAAGAGTCAAATGGTCACTTTTCGTATCTAATTCTTACACTTTACTTTATTGTACATTGTTTGCGTTAAATAATAAAATAAGTTCTCTCGAACTGTGAGCTATGTAAAGGGCAAAGTCTCTCAAATATGTTACCGTCGGGGTTTCAATAAATATCCAGCGAAAATTATTTGCGACGCCACCAAAATTATTCGGACAATATGAAAATGGAACAAGCCGATATTTTCAGGAATATTCTTCAGAATATATTCAAGAAGATTCATGGAGAGTGTCATTTTTATTGATATTAAATATGGTTTTATGTCAAAATGAATCAGTTTCACACATATTTGTGGCAGTCTGTTAGTCTCTCCACAAGGCTGTCCCAGCCACATGACTAAATTCAATTAGTAAGGCTTTTGTTTTTTGACCAGTGGCCCGTTCCTCCATCGAATGGATACATATTTTTCCATTGTTACCATTTAATATCTCATGATTGTTACTCAAAAATAATGTAGCGTTCTAATGGTTTAAAATTGGGAAAGTACATTTCGAGTTTATTCGTTACAGACACACACAACTACAAATCTTTCCTCTTTATAATACCTATTGGTATAGTGATATGGTACCAGTTCCTCAATATCTAATTTATTCAACAGCAGAGCAGACGGCCGGTACAGAGCGATGATTGGAGGCACTTCAGACGATCAGTCACATGAGCAGCGGCCGGGGGACTCCAGGAAGGGCTATAAGAACAGGCAGAAAGGTAAGAATATTACTTACAATATATTCAGATCAATATCAAAGTACTAGGGCAAATTTTGTTAGGATAAGATGTCGTTTGACTATGACCTGGCCCAGTGAGAGCGCTGGATGCTCAATTATCTTTTTTTCTGTTGTGTAAGGCAACGACGTGGATTTGTTTCTTGGGTATTGAATCTAATAAAAAAACATTATATAACACTTAAATTTAATAATATCTTCTAGTAAATAATATATGAAAAATACTGTGATAATAATATTAATAATTTTAGAATCATAAAATAATAAATAAACATTTTATCATTTGTACCAATACACTAACAAAAACGAATTGCACTTAATACATAATAAAATTAACAATAAATAAATAAGTTAAAAATTCTAGCATGTAAATAATTTTAATTCCTTCTTCTATTCAACTAATTAGATTTTCTGACTAAGATACATAAACTATATTATTATACGTATATAATGACTGATAGAAGTTCTAAAGTGGGGTGCAATTTTATAGTCTGTGCATTTCCTTATTCAAAGACCTTATCTGATAAAGAAAACAACCAGATAAGTAAATTAAATCTATTATTATATAATAGTACATATCGTCATAATGACAAAATTTTATTCTTTGACACTAATACTTTTATTAAAAGTAATTTTATTTTAACAAAAGATACTATGTATCTTTCTCACTCTTTTAAACGACAACTTGCTAAATTATTAGCATTTAATTTATACAGTGACCCAAGTACTGTTAGAGTACATGACAATTCCATTATTGACATTCATAATAATAATAATTTAAATTAAATTCTGAGACAATAGAGAACACCTCTAGCTATAATAAGATTACTCGTAACTCATTGACTAATACACTTAAACATAATAATAACAAAAATTTGATTAAATTAGTACATCAGAATATTAGAAGTATGATTAATAAAGATTTAGAAATGGAATTGTTTATGAACTGTAATGCTGTTGATATATTTTGCATCACTGAACATTGGCTAAAAAGCAACCAGTTCATGTTCAATTTCAGTAATCATATAGTAGGAAGCTCGTTTAGTCGGCAGCAAGCAGTACATGGTGGCTCGATGATTTTACTTAATAAGCAACTTAAATTTAAGGAGCGTCATGATATTGTAAGTCTGTCTGTTGAGCGAACTATTGAGGTAGCCTGTGTGGAACTGAGGAGATTTATTGTAATAAGTGTATACAGGCCTCCTTCAGCATTGTATGATAGCTTCGAGCGTATTATGGATGAGATATTAAACAAAGTTGCAAAAATAAATAAAAATGTTGTTGTGTGTGGTGACTTTAATGTAAATTTATTGGAGGATAGTAGTCTTAGTACAAAATTGAAAGCGCTGTTTCTATCATATAATCTGAAGAACTTATTCTTAGAGCCCACAAGAGTTACTTCCTCTACATCTACTTGCCTAGATAATATATTTACAGATATCATAGTAAGAGACAAGCAAATTATTAGACAGTTAGACTCAGACCATTGTGGACAGCAGATCTCCTTTGATGATAACAGTAAGAATGTTTCTAGGCAAAATATAGTTGTAATACCTAAAACTGCAACTCGTTTTGTAGGTTTCAAAGTAAACTAATCACTAGCTGGTCACGGTTAGATGATGAAGGTGACCCTAATTTGTTATATATTAGCTTTTTCAAAGCGTTTTGTACAGACTTTAATTCGGTTTTCACACCTAGAACGATTACAGTTGGAGGTAATGCAACCTTCTGTGAATGGGCAACAACTGGGCTTCACAAAAGTAGAAATTTAAGAGATTGTATGAGCTATATGACGAGAGAAACTTTAATTTAAGTGAACAATTTCAGGATTATGTTAGAAACTATGCTAGGATATTTCGGAAACTTTGCAAGAAAGCTAAGTCTCTTTACCTGAGTTCAAGGATTAGGAGTAGTGACGATAAAATGAAAATGACATGGAATATAATAAACAGCGAGACTGGGAAAGTTAAAAGTAAAAGTTCAAAACTTAGTTTGAACATTGATAACGACACTATTACATCAGACTCAAAAGTTGCATCGGCGTTTGAAAGTTTTTTTACTGATATCCCCGTTATTACTACTAGATCTTTGGACTCATCACCCAATGCAGCGGAATCTCTTTTAAAAGAAAACATGAGTACAACCTATAGTAATTTCTCATTTCAGTATATAAATTCAAATGATGTTATAAAAGCTTTTAATACTATAAATTTAAAGAAGACTGCAGACTTGTGGGGAAATTCCGTTACTATTACCAAGTCCATTATTGCTTTAGCTGCTAACAGATTAGCTTTAATATTTAATAAGTGTATTGACTGTGGTGTATTTCCTGATCTTATGAAAGATAGCAAGGTAATACCTTTGTACAAAGCAGGTAGCACATCAGACCCCACCAACTATAGGCCAATTTCTGTGCTGCCCACATTTAGCAAAATTTTCGAGAAATTGATACTAGACCAACTGCAAAGTTATTTTAATAACAACGAGCTTCTACACTCTAAACAATTTGGTTTTACAAAGGGGCGCTCCACGACCGATGCCGGTGTTGAGCTTGTAAAACATATCTTTGATGCCTGGGAGGATTCACATGATGCTTTAGGTGTCTTCTGTGATTTGTCCAAGGCCTTTGATTGTGTAGAACATGATACATTGATCAGGAAATTACATCACTATGGTTTAAGTAGTTCTGTTCTGCATCTTCTTACTTCAAATTTGAGTAATAGGATTCAGAGAGTTGATGTCAACGGGACGCGTTCGCATGGGTCTGTAGTCAAAATGGGCGTCCCACAGGGTTCAATCCTCGGTCCTTTTTTATTTTTAGTTTATATTAATGACTTACCACACCTCGTCAATGACAAGCACGGGATAGTACTGTTTGCTGATGATACCTCACTTTTATTTAAATTAAAACGACAGCAAATTGATATGGACGATGTAAACATTGCTATCTCAAAGGTGGTTCGCTGGTTTGAGGTTAACAACCTGCTTTTAAATAGACTTAAAACTAAATGTATTCGATTTTTGATGCCTAACGTCAAACAAGTGAACACCTCAGTAAAGGTTAAGGATGATGTGTTGGATCTTGTGGATAACACCAAATTTTTAGGCATTACACTAGATTCTAAGCTGCAATGGGGACCACATATTAGTAAATTGTCGAATAGACTCAGCTCTGCAGCATACGCAGTCAGGAAAATTCGCCAGTTAACTGACATTGACACTGCCAGGCTTGTATATCATAGCTATTTTCATAGTATAATGTCATACGGTATTCTCCTGTGGGGAAATACTGCCGACATTCAGACCATCTTTGTTCTGCAGAAAAGAGCTATTCGGGCAATTTATAATTTGGATTATGGGGCTTCGTTAAGGAATAAATTCAAGGAAATAAACATTTTAACAGTTGCAAGCCAGTACATTTATTCCAACCTAATATATTTATTCCAAAACAAGGCCTCATAATCAAAGAAAAGTGATATCCACAATTTGAATACTAGAAATAAGAGTAAGCTAGTAGTGCCGGCTACCCGGCTAGAGAAAATAAAGAAATCTTTTCAAGGCCAATGTGTGCGCTTTTACAATAAAGTGCCAAGCAATATTCAAAATTTAAGTTATAATAAATTCAAAAAGATTATAAAACGTAAACTTTGCCAAAAAGGGTACTATTCAGTGCTAGATTATATTGAAGATAAAAATGCTTGGGATTAATTTGCTCGGTCCCACAGGCTACTTATGTTTGATTAGTGTTAAGTTTCATGTGAGTGTGAGTTATTGTGTCTATATTATGCTAGTTAGTACTTTTATATTATAATTAAAAAAGCCTTATTAATTGACAACAACATTATAGACACACCAGCTCATATACCTATGAAAATTCAATGTAGTTACTAAGCTTTTAAATTGTATAGAATCAAGACGTAGAAAAGAGTGGCCCGGAGTTTCTTGCCTGATTCTTCTCACGAGGCTCTACTTTCTGAACAGGCATTTTTTTCAATGCTCAACTATGTTAATATGCATTTAAAGTTACTTTTTTATTATTTTTTATTTGTATGACTTTCTGACGTGTCCAAAAAAATTAAACATTTTTATGGAAATAAACATATTTGAGTTTGAGTTTGTATACCTACCTAAACACATTATTGACATTATATAAAAAAAAACGCTCTTCCTCTCTTCCAAAAATTGCTGTGCCCGACAGGGTCCATAATTGTTACTTTAGTTACTAAGCTTACCACCTGTATGTACATTATACTATGGAACGCAATAAAAAAAAGAAAAAAAATGCTAAAAGAGGTTCAATAATGTTAGCAAGATAATGCCACGTCGATAACATACGGTTATAACTTACTACTAACTTAATTAAAACAATAAAACAGATTTTGTTAACAGAAAAAAATTCTAGACATAAAGAAATTATTTAAAATATACTCATCCTGTAAATATACTCAGAAAAAAATCGCCCTGAACTTCAAGGCTATAGAAATATACCCATGTGGTTAGTACATGAAATATGAAAGTATAGTTCTTCATTCAATACTAGAACCATCACCAGCCCTTTATACTGTCCCACTGCTGGGCACGGGCCTCTTCTCACTACGAGAAGGGTACGGCCATAGTCCACCACGCTGGCCAAGTGCGGGTTGGCAGACTTCACATGTCTTTCGAGAACATTATGGAGAACTCTCAAACATGCAGGTTTCCGCACGATGTTTTCCTTCACCAATAAGCAAGCGATAATTAACAATTTAATACGTACTTAACTTCGAAAAGTCATTGGTGCGTGCTGTGGATTCGAACCCGAGACCCTCTGCGTAGTAATCTGTCGGTCTCTCCACTTGCCTATCGCTGCTTCTATCTCTACTAAAACCATAAGTCTTTGTCCCACTGCGACCACGACCTTAGTAAGACGGCCGAAACGTCGGTAAAACAGAGGTTTTTATACCTTAAGTTAATTAAATATCGAGAGTAAGACCCATTTTAGTAAAATTTTATGATGTATACAAATTGGGATGGTTTAAAATCGTGGTAACTCTATAGAGTCTAAAAAAGCATCGACCTTTTTTCTACGTATGTTGCTGTGTCCTACAGGGTCCATATTGTATCTACTCACTGTGACATTAAGTAATATAATATACCCTTATGTAAAAAAGAGATATTCAGTAATAGATGATCAGTCTGACATATAGCATTCCTGGAACACCTCAATTACATTGCATCATTGCCGATATATTCAACATCCAACATATCAGTACTATGGCCCAATTGTGGCATGAAATACGCCGAATTATCTAACAAACCTTATAAAATATGCATTTGCTCTGTCTCAGTAATTAATTTTGTATTGTACCGCTCCGCTTCCTGTAATTAATACCTATTGAAAACGCTAAAACACAATAAACAATTAATAAAGGAAATTATTATGTATTAACAAATACAATAATAATGCAACTCATATATACATTAATGAGATCAAATATCCTGCAAAATCTGGTTAGGCAGACTAGAAAGGATTTCGGGCTTAATGCAAATTAAGTCTTGGATGCAAGCAGCATAACGCTGTAAAAATGATGACAATGACTAATGGAAATTATATTTAGCAAACTAAAAGCTTTTTTTTTTCAAATCGTGACATCCATATAGCCACATATACTGATGCGACGTTGCTTGAAGTAGAAACCTAGACAACAAGCAAGTACCATCAGGAAGAAAACTAAGTTATTCAGCATTAGAATACTAAGCGTTTAAAATATTACCTAAGGGTTTAAACTAGTAATTAACAAAGTTGTAGAGGTGAATTCGCCCTTCGAGTATCGTTGAGTTTAATAGTCTTTATTAAATTTTATTTTATCAAGTATAACCTAGCAACCTTATTCTCACTTTTACTACCGACCATAATTTTCCTTCACTTGCAAATGTACAACGGTGAAAAATTTCAACAAATACCTAAATGTATATTATTTTACAAAACAACGCATTGCCGTAGCCATATTACAAGTTTTGCTGCAAATTAATTAAGAACCGACACTGCCTCGAGGCGGCAAGAGCTCGCCAAACACTAGATAAATTTCGAATCAAAAGTATTTTTTTGTACAAAAATCTTCTAGTAGTTCCTTGCTTCAGAGTGAATAGCCTCGACCGGGGAAGTACTACCCTCTCACATAATATCAACGTAAAGTAGCAGTATCTTTACTGTTGCGTTTTGTTGCGTGAGTGAGAGTGCCTGAGACCCCATCCCTTCTCGTTCTTCCTCATCCCTCTCCACCTTCCTTTTCCTATCCCAAATAGACGGCAACGTAGTTGTGACTTCTTTGGTTATGCTTGTGTCCATGGTCGTAGGTATTCGCTGGATATCAGGCGATCCGTCTGCTCCTTGGCCACCTACTATTACATAGTAAAAATTAATGGAAAATATCCTTTAAAATTGGCTTCACATTGGTTAATATTGCCGGAGCCGCTTGTATCTCAGATCTATGAAGTGACAATTTTAAACTGTAACAGCTGTTGCCAATAGCTGTCGTGTTCGGAATTTACTTTCAGTATAGTTTTTGGGTGCTTAAAACTTCAATAGTCTTCGTCAATAAAGATCAAACTGTTATTGACTCTATTTACTCTCTCACCCTTTTAAAATGCCTAATGATAATTATGCAACATATGATGTATTTTAAGTACTAAGTACTACCTAAATAAATTAATGTGAAAGGCATATAAGCCATTGAATATTGAGATATGCTCAATGAATATCGAGATGAGAATATAAAATTATGCTGCCTGATCCGGCAAACTTCTAACATCATCATCGTTCTAACGTTCTCCAGGTTACATCTAAGACCACGCAACAACCAGATATGACAGATTGTATGATGAATTAAGTAAAGTAAAAGTTAAAAAAAGTTAATTAAATTATTTTCGGTATAAAATTTACTTAATGACCTATTCGCATAATACAGAAAAATATCATAAAATTTGTCGAGACGTTTCGGAGGAACGCGACTACGAACACCGTCTCACGAGATTTATTAGAACATGATTGTGTATTTGAAACCTATTTAAAAAAATTTAAAGACATTCCAATAATTAAGTTGGTTAGAAAGTCTACTTTACAATCCTAATGAACTCATATTTGTTAAGATAAGATAAGATAAGCTTTATTTGCATAAACATGTGTTTGTACATACAATGAAAGTGCATACATACAAGATGACAAAATAAATTAAGTGCAGACATGTTTGTCACAGCATGACGTGCAAAAATAAATTGGTTACTTATAAAATTATACAAAAAAAAGATACATTTAACAATATATTATTTTTTAGTCCAAATTATTTAAATTTAATTATTTAATATTAAAATTATAAGATTATTATATAGATCTATATAAATTTAATTATGTAAATACAAATTCTTTCTCATTAAGAAACTCAGTCACGCTATAATATGCTCTGGCGGTCAAGAAAGTACGAAGTTTATTTTTAAACATTGATTGAGGCAGTTCCTTCCAACTTTTTGGTAATTTTAAAAAAATAATTGGTGCCATACAGTACACACTTTTACGCATCAGGGTCGTCTTAGCGAATTGGAGACAAAGTTGTCTACTGTCGCGTCGATTGCGTGGAAATTCGTCGGCTAGACGCTTATAGTAATGTGGGTTCGACTTAACAAACACAGCTACTTCTAATATGTATAAGCATGGTAAAGTTAACATTTTGTATTTTTTGAAATAGGGCACGTAGCTATCTGTCTTCATAAGTCTAAACATCGCCCGTAAACATCTTTTTTGAGATTTGAATGCTGTTTCTTTTTCCGTTGAGTTACCCCAAAATATTAGCCCATAGCGTAGGTGACTTTCTACCAAACCATAGTATGCTGTAAGTAGACCATCCGTATATAATGTGCATGAAAGTGTGTGTAAAGCGTATGCAGATATACTTAGTTTTTTACATAACATTTCAATATGAGTTTTCCAGTTAAGGTTTTTATCAATCTGGAGGCCAAGAAATTTTGTTGAGTTAACTTCTTCTATGTTTTCATTGCGGTAATGTATGTTGAGGTTCATACTAGGTAACCATTGCGTAAAATGTATAGCCTTCGTTTTATTTAGGTTTATTTTTAAATTATGTTCCTGCATCCATTGGATAGCTGATTTTAAAGCATTATTTATATCAATCCCATACGTCTCTACACTTTTACAAGGTATTGTCAAAGTACGGTCGTCCGCAAAAAGGGTCACTGGTTCTTCAATGCATTTAGGCAAGTCATTAATATATAATATAAAGAGAAATGGTCCTAAAACACTTCCCTGCGGTACCCCATATTTTACTTCACGACCTGATGACCGATAAATTTCTTCTTTCTTCTTTAAAATATTTATATGTCTAATTTCAGTGATTTGATACCTTTGTCTTAAATATGATTCAATTAAATTAAGGACATTACCTCTAATGCCATAAGCTTCCAACTTGTTTAATAATGTAGTATAGTGTACGTGGTCAAATGCCTGGGTCATGTCACAGAAAATGCCACAGACCGGATTTCGTTTATCAATATTATTAGTTACATTGTATAAAAAGTCATATATAGCCATATTTGTTGTCCTATGTTGTCGAAAGCCTTTTTGTTGATGATGCTATTCCTTTAGGTAAAATAGATAAAGTCCGAGACGCCCTCTTTGGCAACACTGCCACCACAAGTACTAAAGCAGCGCCGAGCTTCAATTCACAAGAGAGAGACATGTACGGTGAACACGAGGTAAGAACGGCCACTAATAATTTTATTAATGGTTTTGTAGAATATTGTGTGGATAAATCGTTTAAAATATTTTGACTTATGGGATTTGTTCTGTACCGCATTACTGATTTTGTCCCTGTTGTTCAATGTTTCAATTTGCTATTTATGTTCTTATTTCGCATTTGTTATAAATTAGCTAGTTGATCATAAAAAAGCAATCAAAATCAACTGATCAAATAGCATAGATGGCAATAGGCTCGGCTCCTATTACATTGAGACTGAAACATAACTGGCGAAGTGTGGACGTTTAATACAGCTCTGCCTGCTCCTTCGGGGATAAAGGCGTGAAGTTATCTTATGTGTAAAATTATCAAACAATTTTTTGGATAAAAAAGGTAAATAGTCAGCAAAATTGTGTTCCATAGGTATGCTGCAGCAGGAATGTAGTTTCATCTTCACGGCTTTTGTGTACAATTTTTACCATCGGCTGTCAGTCAAATGAAATTACGGAGTAATGGACTGAATACTTTACGAATATAATACGATGTGGCTTGCAATCCCTGAGGGATTGAGAAAAGTATTTTATTTCCGAACGCTGTCACAATTTTTTAACTTAATACGACGTAACATTCCTAGTCATAACCGAGAGGAAGTTATGACTAACCTAACATGTTGATAAGTAAATAAAACATTTATGACTAGTCGAAACTGTATGCTCAGATCAGTTACAAAATAGTTTACATAAACGTCGGTGAGCCAAAGAAGTCGAAGACAAATAAAACTTGCCTATAAAATATAATGTTGCTCACGAGACTAGTATAACGAAAACAGTTCATTCCAATGGTTACATGCATAGCTAGGCAGAGCGCAAAAGCGACCTTTTTACTTGTATTTACTTAATAAAAATAATAACCTCCTCCATCACGCTTATATGAGAAAATAAAACAGTGTCAACGGCGAAAAGTATAAAGTAACAGCTCAAGTAGCGTACGAACGACTTTATTATGTGACCCACATCTTGGATCACATGCAAGCATTTCGTATAATCGCAATGACCTTAGAAAATCACTTTCTAACAACATTATATCCCAAAATCCAATCATTTATAATCATAGACCGATAATCTACGGCCTGTGTCTGCTTGTAATGACAGTAATAAAATTTACAGCCAATTTTACGACTTTCATAAAGTTTGGTATATCTACATGACGTTGTTGTTCGATCACTTACTTATCAAGCGCATAAATTTGCCATAGAATGTTTTTATGGACACTGATTTGTGAATTTCAAAGCGTTTGTTACCTTCTATATTATTAAATCTCTCGTGAAAGTCTCAATTTAGATGCTGCAGATTGAATTATTATGTATGATGTTTTCAATGCATCTTCTGGCAAATGTTTATTTGATGGTTTACAAAAATATACTATAAGTGTATTTAATATTTTGCGCTTTGTTAATAGTTATGCTACTCATTTCCATTTTTCAATGCCTACTTTAAAGTTTCTTTCGTGTAGATAATGAATATCGTAATATAAAATATGATAAAAATGGAAATAATATAAAATATGATTAAGTTATATTTGGTCAATTATGAAATAAATATTCCATTCCTGATAATTACTACTCTAGTTGTAAACATAGCTAAATAATTATTCACTTTGCGTTGTCTGTCATTGACATAATAAATAGAAACACAAGTTATAATTATTTATAATTTCCACGAAGACATTAATTTGAAAATGTTATAATTCCTAGAACAAATTAAAATGAACACTATTTCGGTTTTAATTTTGTACGTACACAACATCTATCTGCAATATGTTATGTATGTGATGGTACAGTGTCTTGCGTTATACAAATAATGTTAAAAGATGTCATTTAAATATAGATGCCTCGTTGGTCTCGCGGCATAAATGTGCGCGTGGAATTGGGAGGTCTCGGGTTCGATTCCTGGGTCGGGCATAGTGTTATTGGGTTTTTCCGTTAGGAAATTCTCCGTAGCAGCACGGAGTCTTGTAACGTGCCCGGTACGGCAATAGGCTCGCCCCCTATTACGTGGGACCTAAAAATTCATGGCGAAATGTGAGTGTAATATTACACCTCTGCCTACCCCTTCGGGGATACAGGAGAGAGTCTATAAAAAATTTTTGACTGTAAAGATAATTAATCAAGTATTAGGATAAGTGACAAAATGTTTCAAGCATGTTTCTGCGTAGATAAGTAAATAAAATTGCGTTTTTGTCTTAAGCTTCAGAATTTACATACTATTACGAAAAACTGTTTTCTCTGTATTGGTACTAGAACTATTAGACAAATAGACGATTTATCCACACGCCATTCCTAAGCTTTACCTAACCTTTGCACGCCGCTTGGAATAATTGAAGAAGAGTGCTGTCTCGTCACAGATGCTTCCACCGAAGGGAAGCAGTGCGACCAGGGTACTTGCCTTGCCTGCATTACATTATAATGCAGCTTCAGGTGAGAAGTTCCCAAAATAGAGAGCATCTGAATGCCAAAGGGCACTGGGTTTCACATGACGCATGTTGGAGTTGATGGTGTACTAACTGAAATATTTGGAACGTGTTAAAATAAGATAATTATGGTTTTAGCTGCTATCTTTCTTACTTTTTAAGAAGTGTAATATGTATCTCAAAATCTGTTGATTTTTAGCTAAACAACTCATTTTCGAAATACGTTATGAGGGATCAGTAAGTCAGTGCACGTTCCACGAGTGTACGCTTGGCGTGCTCTCGGAAGACGTTCGGCGTGCGCCCGGCGTTTACTTTGTGCTACAGAGTGAACGCCTAGCGCACGCCGGCCACACGCCCCGCGCTCGCTCGAGGAACGCGCTTGCCCAATGTGAGGTCGGCCTAAGTGAACATCTTAGTTGATTTTTGAGAAATAGTAAGACGTACCTCAAAATCTGATGTTTCAAGCTAGCGAACTCTTTTTCGAACCACTTTATAAGACATCAATAAAACATGAGTTCAACTTTACTGATATTTATGAATTGCCATTATTCCGATGCCACAATTAACCCTTCACAATCAACAGAATGAAGATTAATGAAACATGGTTTATTTTCGAATGAGAGCGATGATAAATAATTACGTTCGAGGGTACAATGTAAATAAAACTTTCAAGCCAATATATATCCATGTATTGGTAATGTGAAGAAGGAAACATTAATGAAGTGTATATTTTGTCACCTCTAATTAATGATTCAACCATAAATTTGAATGTTTAGCCGCTTTATTGTTTCCGCAACGACTTCTTTTGGAGTTTAGCTTAAGGAAAGGTCACAATGGGATTGACATGTGTCTAAAGGTAAAAACCCCTTAATAACAATAGAAAAAACAATGCAGAGGTATTCCTTTTGATAAAAATGTTATATCCTTTATAGATCCAAATGTTTGTATGATTATTTTTAATGGGTGTATTTAGAATGTTGCTAGTTTTATTAGTCTTAGTGTTTGAGAGGGTGAATTTGTATATTATAAACATTAGCTTTTTGGGCAGAATAATATTCGTTCATTGAAGTACTTCATGATATTAACCTGGTGTATTTGCATTTATTATTAACAAATTCATATTTGGTAGCAGAACGAGTAACGTTAAACAAATTAAAATAATAAATCTATTTGTACAGTGAAACTAATTTGAGAATATATTTACTAAGAGTGCCTAAGATACCAAAGTCATCCATGAAGACATTTTGAAAATTTTGGGTATTGAAAATTTTCGTCATTTTAGAATATTTATAATTGATATGTTCAGATGCTTTGGAATTTCCAGACGCTTGGCAATTCGCGGGGTCAACGGACTGTTGATTCCATCATCATGTATCAAAACTACGGAGTACCGACCAAAGCTCACGTGATCAATATGGAGGATAAGCAGATAGTATTTCCAGAAGATGATGATTCAGATATCATTATAATCAATGATGATTATAATAGAAATAATATGATTGATGAAGGACGAGTTGAAAGTTTGAAACATTATGAAGAGACTACTACGGAAGTTAGGTAAGACATAAAAGTTTTTAGGAAAAAAGTTATCTTTGTCATTTCTGATATTTTGCTGAAACACAATATGAAACAATTTTCTGAAAACAGAAATAACAGTGGACGTCGTATTATGATAGAAAATTGATAGACACCTTGTTCATCAAAATGGGTTGATTTGTATAAGCGTGAATGTCGGACATACATACAGGCAGCTCTGTATGAAAAAATGGCAAGATCTTGTGTTGGAGGCTGAGACTCATTTTGGCTCGCTGCGCCACATTTAAATATAAAAACATGATGCTAATATGTATTATTTGTTTAGGTACGAATACCTGGACTCTAACGAGTTCTTCTGGATGACCACTGATTGGTCGCCATGCGAGGCTCCTTGTGGACAAAAAGGCCACCAGATACGCGGTGCTGTGTGTCAGGTATGTCATTTAATCTTTTCGAAAGACGCTTTTCGATAGACCGCAGATGTTTTTAAGAACTCAATTGAAACTGCTGAGTCATTAATCAGTTTATTGGACTCTCAGTGGAATACTGGTGCAATCCTAAAGTTAAGGCTCGAATTTTATAGGTTTGAAAAGTTCCGTAAGTCCTTTTGCTAATGACTTAGTTCATAAGTTAATAATTATGCTGGCACCAGCCAATTGCAATTTGGAAAGTGCTACTAGAGTAGTATTCTTTTATGATCACTGATAAACCAAACAAGCCTAACATTGTTCCTCGTTTTATCAACTCCCATTTGTTGATGAATTTGTGATTTGAAATACAAAAACTAAAACGAAGCAACAAATAATAAATAAAAAAGAAAAAGGGAGAAAATGAAAAAGAATTCCTACTCAACGCTGCCAACCAGCGTGACCAGAAGACTGGCAGCATTGTCGTTGGATGGCAATGCTTTTTCTCTCTGCGAAAAATTCTTATTGTACTTATTCTTATGTCTTTTATCAAAGTTACAATTTCTCCACACAGCGTAAAAGAGACAACGATACTCGCATAGCAACAGCAGCGGAATGTCTCTCCCGCGGCAAGGAGCCTCAAAACGAGGTGCAAGACTGCAGCGTGTCCTGTGCTAGATGGAGGACGGCGGCGTTGTCGCTACCTAGATGTGCCACCAGTGGGGCTGGTAAGTAAATTATATTTTTATATAAATACATATTGAAAACAGAAAGAGAAGGAACTCCCGAACTAGGTGCAAGACTGCAGCGTGTCCTGTGTCAGATGGAAGACGAAAGGACAAAAAGACATGATCTCTGTAACCTTTACAAAATTTACTTTTGTGTAGAAAGAGATGAAGCTAAAACGGGGAATGCCACATCTAAACCCTTAAAGGGTTCCATAGCCAAATGGTAAAAGCAGGAATTCGTATAGCATAGACATGTCTATCTGCTAGATGGTTCGTATATCACAGAAACTTTATCTCGAAACTGTTAGGAGTATCTATAGAAATGTAATATCTGATATTCAGAATAGAGAGAAACTAACGTATAAGGGTATCTCTTTGCCGCACGGCATTTGATAGCTTTCAAGGGAATTCTCAATGTCTGTTCTATGAATACATTCAGAAAATGCATTTGGTGATTAAAATACTATTAATGATTAATGATTATGCTAATCCATATGGACTAGGAAAAGGATTTACTTTACTCGGGACTTCATGACTGCTTCTGAATTTTGGTCACACAGATGATACATTACGTAAACGATCAGATGCATTTTATATGCCTAAAGATTGTTTTAAACATAAACTATGATTGGTCCACATTCATTCTCCATCATCCAGCCTATTAAGATTATGTGTTACGGAAATTAAAGCGCCAACGAAGACGTATCATATGTATTCACATGTATAAATAACACGAACGTAATCTTCAGTTACCATGCCTTGATTGTCAAAATGTAGATATATTACACATTCTAAATTGCCTCGTTCTGTATTATTAGTTATGTATACAGGTCCTGAGCGACTGCGGTTTTGAGTTCAGTTCTCTAGTTAAGCTCAAGTTGTTAAAATTGTTTGTTAAAAGATTTTATTCACAGTCCCGTTAATAATACTTAATCTTTAGCCTTTGAGCAATAGAGCAGATATAGGGTTGGCCACACACTCACAAGAGAAATGAAGAAAGAAGAAGAAGGGCCTCAAGCATTAGCAAGATGCCGGTTTTTAATGTTTCACCTCATGCATCGGCCAAGCCTTGCTTAAGTAAGTGCTTTCTGGTCCCGGCTGCCATTAAAACATTTGTAACAACTGCCATGGACTACACATACATACATACATAACGTCACGCCTTATATCCCCGAAGGGGTAGGCAGAGGTGCATTCTACACCCACTTTTCGCCAGATATACTTTAGTCCCACGTAATAAGGGGCGATAGGCTCGCCCCTTATTACGTGGGACATAATTGCCGTACCGGGCACATTTCCAGACTCCGTGCTGCTACTGAGAATTTCGTGACAGAAAAACCCAATAACACTGCCCGACCCAGGTATCGAAGCCGGGACCTCCCACGCGCACATTTATGCCGCGAGACCAACGAGGCAGTCGTTTGATGTCGAGTTTTCCGTCTCTACGCAAAGATGGTATTTGGATCGTGTTATCCCTTAGTCGCCTCTTACGACACCCACGGGAAGATAGGGGGTGGTGACACTTGTATTCTATGCCGTCAACCATGGACTATGGCAGAATAGTCAATGGCAGTTGTTATAGAGAATGTCAGTGCTCTCGAATATACCTACTGTCGACAGATCTAGCCATACAGCAATAGTTTCCTGTAAAAGCTGATATTCAGCCCAATTTGAACCAGTTATGGCAGACCCTAAGCTCCCAAACGCCAGCTTGGAACGCAAACGGATCATGATAATGGCGATAGATATGATTTGTGATTGCTCATAATCCCTTCGGGATGATTCTAGGGCCATAATGGGTAATTTTTACCTTCTACATATGGGAGTCCAAAATGCACCATTTTGGAATACAATGGTTTTAAAGATTGAATTGTAGCAAATTTGTCCTTATTTATGACGCAATTAAGTGGTCCATCTTTTAAAATAAATCTACTAGCTCATCGCATTATTCCAAAATGGTGCATTTTGTACCCCAATATCTAGGGGGTAAATTGGGTAAAAATATGAAGCAGAAATCAATTACGGCCCTAGAATCACCTAGAAGGGAATAGGAGCAATTACAAATCAACCTGTATATGTTGGCATAGTAGGCATCTAATGTTTTCAATAAAAATGTCAATATTGCTTATGGAGTAAGCAAGGTAACAGCTAGAATGACTAAAACTCCCAAAGGATTGTTGCTTGAACAAGCATATATAATAACTAGATGATGCCAGCGGTTACACCCGCGTTATTAAAGGCTACTGCTCCGCTCCCGTGGCTCATAGCGTGATGTTATGTAGCCTTTAGCCTTTCTCGATAAATGACCTATCTAACACTGAAAGAGTTTTTCAAATCGGACCGGTAGTCCCTGAGATTAGCGCGTGCAACCAAACAAACAAACTCTTCAGCTTTATATATTAGTATAAGATGAACTGGCTGTTATGAGCTAAACGTGAAAGGTGAAAGATCATAACCGATAAATACAAACGAAATTTGCTTACACGCCGATAAAGTCTTTTCATATTCGAATGTTAAAAAATAATGAGAATATATGTTAGCCTATAACGCCAAATAAAATTAATAAAACCTTTGTACTTTATTCGCCGAAGGCTGCGTATACGCTTTCATGTGGACTTGTGTTGTGAAAATCTTAATTAAAGGCTAAGTTTATTACGTTATTTTGTTGTTTGTTAGCCTTGTGCACGAACATAGGAAAACAAAATGCCATAGGCAATTTTCACTAGTAATTTTCTGAGTTATGTTTTGTTGTAATGTCACGAATAATGATTTGTTTTAAACGCCTTCCTTGCTGCTATCGCTGCGGTGAAAGTAGTGGGTTTAATTTTTCACACGACACAATTCCTATAAACATAACATATCTTCACGCCTTTTATCCGCGAAGGTGTAGGTAGAGGTATATTACACACCTACACTTCGCCAGATATGTTTCGGTCCCAATGTAATAGGGGGTGAGCCTTGCGGGCACATTGCTAAGCTAGCGATAATTAATATTTTTTAAACACATAACTTCGAAAAGTCAGAGGTGTGTGCCCGGGGTAACTGGGGATCGAACCCGAGACCATGGTCGCGGCTGTCCGTTACGTACACCACTGGGCTTTCTTATCTCGCTACAAATTTTTATTTGGAGTTTGGGTGGTATTTTTGCAAAACGAAAAGTAAAACTAAACAAACATTATTTGTATAGTTATGCTACTCGAATCGATAAATTAGAGATAGGAGGTAGCATACAATTGTTTTGTAGTAAGGTCAAGCGGGGCAAGCGCGCCGACGGGGTAAGCGCACCTACCCTAAAAATATCGAAAACCACTGATATTACACAACTAACGACATCTTATGTTTATGCAACAAACAAAAACATAGCTCCACTTTAGATCACAGATGTCTCTATTTATCATAATTTGAGTTATCCACCATTTTAGTTTGTGTGTCATTTAAACCTGTTAGCAGAGATGAACACCTGTTAGTGTAATCCCCTCAAATCTAAAATATTTTACGTGTTTTGGCAAACCAATGAGGTGATTACAGAATTTAATAGTTTTTCTTTAAATCTATGTCTGTATTTTAGTTCTAGATGAGAAAATAATTTATTTATAAAGAATTTAAAATCATAGCCTCAAAATAATCAAGTGAGGCAAGTAAGCCTACGTTTTTTTAGTATGGTGCACTTTCCCCAAAGCAGAAGTTGTCAACTTTGATAATTCAATGTAAAGTTTTTCTATATTAAGAGCCCGTCTACATATGATTATAGTATCAGCATCTTGATAAGTACTATAAACTATTTTTAAATAAGTATTCTATTTTCTTTTGGGATACTTTTTTAGGTGATTAGACAAATGGGATATATTATTGAATATAACCTAATGTTACGTTTGTGTGCGTGTGTTTTAAAAATTATATCATTGAACTATTCCAACACTAGCTTGCCTACAGTCCTTTCGACAAAAATATGCAATTGGACAGCTGCTGTAAAATCCACGACAGATGAGTATGGACTTATCTCATTGTGAACCTTACGGTAGCTGTCCAGCAGTATGAGACAGAAGTTGTATAAACTAACCACAACTTAGGTACCCTAAAATTATTTTCCATATGGTTCGTACTTACCGAAGAAAAACCGAAAAGCCATCTTGGTCGAGAGAAACTTTGTGCCAGGCAGTTGAACCTGCCATCCACTTAGTATTTTGGTCGTAGCGCCAAAAAATTTTTTTCCCTTCATTTATATCGTTTTAACAAATAGACGTAAGTAATAAAGTCTAATTTTATTAATTAAAGAAGTCTATTATTTCAGCCAAACCAACTGACAGTCATTTTTCTCAAAAACAACAGAATTTAGGTAATTTGTATAAAAAACAACATTAAATGTTTAGGACCTCTGATTACAATTCTATGGCGCGCTTACCCCAAATTTGTTATGAAAGCTGCAGTAGCCTATAGTATAATTAAATTAAAAAGAAACCCAGAGATACATTTAGTTGTTTATGTTATATTGAGTCTATAATCAGTTTTTTCTGATAAAGTACGATTTTAGCGGTTTTTTTATATAGGCGCACTTGCCCCGTTTCCAGGGGCAAGTGCGCCTATATCAATGTTTTCCAATTTCTTATAAAATATCATAAAAATGTAGATAGATTACATTGAATCGTCGTTTCTTGCAGCTGCGACATACCATACAAAGATAATTTAAAATACATACACCTGTAAGTCAGCATGAAAGAAAAATATTTTGCATTGAATTCATCTATGGAAAAAATATGGCGCTCTTGCCCCGCCTGACCTTACTTATTATATTGATTAGTTTCAATCAACATGACATGTGTTTCAAGTCCAGAAATGCATATTGATGATTGAACATTGAGTCATTCAGTGCAGTGCGTAGTCCAGTGGTTAGCGTATGCGACTGCTGATTGGATCCCGGATTCGATTCCTGGTTCGGCAAAGTGTTACTGAGTTTTTCCGAATTCTCAGTAACAGCGCGGAATCTGGCAATGTGCCCGGTAATGGCAATAGTCTCGCCCCCTATTACGTGCGACCTTAAAATTCATGGTAAATGTTAGTGTGATATTCCTCCTTTGCCTACTCTTTCGGGGATAAAAGGCGTGAGCCTATAAAAAAATATATTCAATCAAATCCAGTTAGACTGCGCGGACTAAGCCGACCCCGGGATGAAACTGGGATATCTCTAGGAGGATATTGACAATAGTACTGCCACAAATCAAACTATAGGGACTTTTTCATCTACTACAATTCTAAGTAAAGATGACATTGATTTTTATCATCATTAGCCGTGTATATAAACTGTCCCACTGCCGGGAACGGGCCTCTTCTCACTATGAGAAGGGTAAGGCCGTAGTCCACTACGCTGGCCTAGTGCGGGTTGACAGACTTCACATGTCCTTTGAGAACATTATAGAGAACTCTCAGATATGCAGGTTTCCTCACGGTGTTTTCCTTCACCGTTTAGCAAGCGATAATTATCAATTTAATACGCACATAACTCTGAAAAGTTATTGGTGCGCGCCGTGGATTCGCCGTGGATGAACTCGGACCCTCTGCGTAGCAGTCTGTCGGTCTCTGCACTAGGCTATCGCTACATTGGTTTTAATATTTAATATTTTTTTCCTAGCAATATCGCATCGTCGCGTGGAATGCGTCAGCGACAATGGTACAGTGGTGGACAACTCCATCTGCGAGGCAGCCACGAAGCCAGAGAAGATGAGACGGGAGGCCAGACCCTGCAGGGCAGCGTGGGCTGTTGGTGCTTGGAGTAAGGTAAGCAGCTTTCTTTTTGGTTTGAGTGTGTCAACTCTCAGGCCCAGTTCCCGTAATAATATTTGCTAAAATACAGTTTCGATCTAATTTCAGTGTCATACTTAAGTCATATATGGTACTATCTAACACTGACAGAATTTTTCAAATCGGACCAGTAGTTCCTGAGATTAGCGCGTTCAACCAAACAAACAAAAAAAGTCTTCAGCTTTATAAATTAGTATAAGATTGAAAGGAATAACACAACTTATAATAAAATTACCCTAAAGAAAACGTCAGAAGCCTTATCTAATCAGCTCCAGTTCTTTCCTTCCGCAGAACATCTTTTTTTTTTAATATTTATTCTACCAGATACACACATCACCTTCTAGACCTAACTAAGCAGAGCTTGTACTATGGGTATTAGATAATGGATAAACATACATATTAATCATATTATATACATACATATTAATCATATTTTCAAAGTCAAAATCCTTTATTCATTTGGGTCACAATGTGACGCTTATGAACGTCAAAATAATAAATTCATAAAATAATTACTTAAAGACTCTACATTTACTGCCACGTTCGCAAAGCAACGGCGTAGAACCATGAGAAAGAACGGGCAATACAACTTACGGTCACTCTTTTTCATCGCCAGGTTTTGCATAATACACATAATTTACATTTTGTAAGGTGCTGCAACTGTTACACCTTCTATATCACTTGTATATATTTACCGTACATAATAATGGTCAAGCATAATTCTTAATTTTAATTTTGATATATTATAAATAGAAACACCCAGACCAAGACAAACATTTATGTTTATGCACACAAATGTTTAACTTGAGCGGGAATCGAACCCGCGACCTTCGGCGTAGCAGTCGTTAACACTCCCGCTGCGCCAACCGGTCATGTCATTCTATGGCAAAATGTGTCTTGTGCTTTTAAAACTATTAACAACCTGTACTGTAATTACCACATTTTCTGCAAATAAACAATTATTATTATTATAAACCAGAAAGCCTTTTTCGTATTTGACAGATACCGAAACTGTATTTTGAACGGAATGCGATTTGATTTTGAATTGACTATGAATTAGTATTCCGTGATACAAAAAACATTTTACGGGTATTAATCTCGTAAATTAAACTTATTTATGGTATAAATACCAATTTGTTTCCAACGTTTCGACCGTCTTGCTCCGGTCGTGGTCGTGGAGAGACGTTGATAATTAGTATTGCACTCAATGGCTGGTCTAATTGGGCACATAGAGATCGACGTCGACATATAGTTTGACACTTCGTTCAGTATTCGATCTAGTCATATCATCCAAGTGTCAGTTACTTTACGAGAATACTATTTATGACACCGAGACTAGACCGAAACTGTATTTTGAACAAATAGAATTACAAGAATTTACCTTCAGGCATTGAAACTTATTCACATTACCTTCAAACATAAACATAAATTTCACAGCATAATTGCACCTGTTTTCTTAACACATTAATGAAGTGATAGTAATTGAGACAACATAATTGGCACAAACTTTTATTTAGCTAATGCCACTTAAGATAACTTATCTACAGCTACTAGATAAGCCCGCGGTTACGCCCGCGTTATTTAGGCCTACTACTCCGCTCCCTTGGCTCATAGCGTGATATTATATAGCCTAAAGCCTTCCTCGATGAATGGGCTATCTAACACTGAAATAATTTTTCAAATTGGACCAGTAGTTTCTGATGTAAGCGCCTTCAAACAAACAAATTCTTCATCTTTAACATAAGAATAAATATTATTTTACAATTCACGTTTTACGTAAGTCCTTAACTTTACATTTTAATTGCTTCATAAAGCCAAAGCTTTATAACTACAAAATTTTATGAATAATTGTTAATTTATATTCATATCTTCAGCGAATAGTGTTGGGATTATCGTGGCATTGTACGTTAATATTGAAAATTACAACAATGTACGAGTATATTTTGAGAACGAAAAAATCGAATGGTAAAAGTTATTAAATCACTACAAAAATACTTTTTGCCCGCAGTATAACCCGCAGCATAAACATACAGGAATAGTACATCACATTAAATAGAAAATGATGCTATGAAACAAATAAAGCATGCGGCTTTTACCATGAGGTAAAATATGAATTTACACTGAAGTTATTATATTCTAATTTGTGCAATTAGAAATGCAGTGCGCATTATACCAACACATAAATTATTACTTTAATGTAAAAGGCAAAATAATATTGAGAGGGAAGAATCGATTACTGTTTAAAAATAAAATCGTATAAATGGAAAATGGTACGTTTGCATTTTCCGCAATCACGTCAAAACAGCTGTAGCGATGTTGATAAATTTAAGCATACAAATGGAGAAAGCATTGAAGACGGATAGAGGTTGCCTTTTGTTGTGAAAATAAAAGTTTATCTGATTGCAATAGAGTTCAAAGTTACGCTGTAAAACTATTACTTTAAATTTAACACGTTCGCGCGCGGTAACTTGACTGATCATTACACAAAAAAGCACTCCATACATTTTAGGGGGATTGTTATTTAACCGTACTGTCCTAACATAAAATAAAAAAGGTAAGAAAAATGAAAAGCAGTATGGGTATACACCCGTACAATCACAACGGTGATAGCCGTAGTGCAGCTGTGTGCAATGTCTTAAATCGACCACAACAAAAATTGCCCTAGTACATTGCATTTTGACAGTAGAATTTTATTTTATTTATTTATTTATTTATTCATGAACAATTTTACAATCGTATTTGAATATTATATAGGTACATATAACATAATTAACTAGTAATAATAAAAATAACAATAAAAAAAAATCAATCAAAATGAGAAGCAAAGAAACTTCATAAAATATTAAATAAAATTCATTGTGGAAAATCATTAGAAATGTCATAAAAATTATAATTTAAAACATACACATAATTACACATTGCAAGATCAGGTAATCTATTGTTTCGTCTTAAATTGGTCTACAGAATAGAAGCACCCTTCCAGCAAAAGCTTTTTTAGTCTTCTTTGGAAAATATTCGGACTATCAATAATTTTCAGTTCAGCCGGTAGGGAGTTATATAATTTAACTGCTTGATACCGAGAGTCGTGCATCGTGATATTTAATTTTGGACATAGTTGGGTCTCCATATCTTTCCTTCTTGTGTTCAATCTTAGCGTTCTCTGTTCTGGCGTCTCATACTTGAAGGGATGCCGAATAACGTCCATAAGAACAACTAAAATGTAAAGGCTAGGAACAGTTAAAATTTTTAGGCTCTGAAAGTGATCTCTACACGATTCCCAAGGAGGTATTCGTACCATAGTTTGAATGGCACGTTTTTGGATTACAAATGCTCTATTAATATTATAATCGTAACTGTTGCCCCAAAATTTGATACTATATCTTAATTTTGACTCAACCAACGCGTAATACACAGTTTTAAGTTGTTCAAGATTCACCTCATCTCTTAAGCTTCTTAGGGCATAGCAGGCTGAACTGATCGAACTCTCAATTGATTCTAGTTCAAATTTCCAGTTTAGGAACTGATCAATATGTACTCCCAGAAATACTACACTATCAACTATTTCTACCTTCAGTCCGTTACTTCGAATGTCAATACTCTCTTTTTTGCGTGCAGTCGTTCGAAATAATACAGCGTTAGTCTTGCTGATATTTAATTTTAAATTGTTGGCATGGAACCATTCATTAAAGGCCAAGAGTGCATTATTAATTTTTATTTGAAGTTCCTGCGAACAAGTAGCTGGTATTATTGCGTTTGTATCGTCTGCATAAATAATTAATTTAATGTCTGGAATTGTATTAGTGATAAAATTAATGAGATCATTTAAAAAAATTATAAAAAAAATTGGTCCTAATATGGAGCCCTGCGGAACTCCACGTGTTATATTGAACAACTTAGATTTAGTCACAACTTCTTGCCCGTCAACAATATTCTTAATTTCTACAAATTGCTTTCTATTGCCTAAATACGACTTAATTAGGCTCAAAACATTACCTCTAACTCCATAATATTCTAATTTAGCAAGTAGGATGTCATGATCAATTGTGTCAAATGCAGACGATAGGTCTAAGAATAGACCCGCTACTTTCATTTTTCGGTTTAAATCACCTAAGACCTCATGTACTAATTGATCAACTGCATCCACAGTACCCCGACACCTTTGATAACCGAATTGACGTTCGTTCAGAATCTTGTTTAAGTTTAGATGTGACACTATCCTATCCTTTAATAGTTTTTCGTATATTTTAGATAGAATAGGCAACAACGAAATGGGCCTGTAGTTTTTATGATCAGTCCTCTTACCTTTTTTGTAGATAGGGATAACTCTAGCAATCTTTAATTGGTCTGGAAAGATACCCTCACTGATACAGTTATTAAAAAAGTCTGTGAGTGGTTTAGCAAGAAGATCAATATTTTCTTTTATTACTGTGATTGGAATTCCATCGTAACCATAAGATTTTTTTGTCTCCATCCTATTTATAATAAATTTAATTTCATTTATGTTTGTATGTCTCATTTCCATGTCAGTTTCAACTCTATTTGAGTGTTCAGTCAGGAATGTCATTGCTAAGGATTTATTTGTATTTAAATTAATGTCAAACGTACTATAATCGAAATGTTTCGCAAAAATGTCAGCTATTTCCTGGTTGTCACTAATAATTTTATCATTAATTTTAAGTAAATAGTTATCTTTATTCCTAACATTACTCTTATTCCTATGTCTATTAACAGTATTCCAAATCTGTTTTGTCCTGTTTTTTGCTTTCTCTAATTCCTTTTTAACGGCATTTTTTTTCAATATTACGATAACTTTTTTGTACAGTTTTATGTATGTGTTTCGGTATGCAACTATTGATTCATGACTCGAAGTTTTGTCCATTGAGTTAAGAAATCTTTTCATTTTACTAGACGTCCTGATTCCCTTTGAAATCCAGCTAATTTTATTAAGGGTGCTCGTTTTAACTTTAATATTTTTCTTTTTAAAAGAGGATTTAAATTGTTTATGAAATTCGTTTATAAAACCATTTACATAGCAATTCGATAGAATTCCCTCTTGTAATCTTTGCCTGAAAGAAGACTTGTTCCTCTCCGAGAAGATTCTGCGTTTCGACATATACAATTCAGTGTCCTTTTTAGAAATATTGGTTTTAAAAATTAAACTGCAAAAAATACCCGCATGACCATCTCCAAGACCGTTATGGTCTACTTTTATGCTATCTATGTTTTCTTCAGGCAAATTAGTCAGGATGTTGTCGATGCATGACTCCAAATTGTTACGTGAAAAGGTTGCTGAGTTAACTAAAATTTTGAAATTATAGCATTTTAGAAGAGACAGGAAATCACTTTGATGTTTACTTTGTTTTAGAACATTGACATTAAAATCTCCCAATATCACACAGCTCTTGTTGAAAAAGTGCTCCAACAAAGTTTCCAGTCTGGTCATAAAATCACCAAAATTTTTGTCTTCCGGAATTCTATATAAGCAACAAATATTCAGATTACATTTGGTATCCTTAACTCCACAGATTTCAAAATGATCTAATTTATACATTTTTTTACATATTTTTAATTCTTCGATATTATGATTTGATTGCGACAAGATTAAGGAACCCCCCCTTTTTTAACCCTGGTGTTGTAAGAAGCAATAGTATAATTATCAAATTAAAAACAGAAATGCTCTGCTTATTAAGAAAATGCTCACAAATACAAATATAGCCAATTTCATAATCCAAGTCACTTAAATAAATTTTTAAATCATCTTTCTTATTCGATATTCCACATAAATTTTGGTAAAATAAATTTAGATGACATGAGGACGCTACACTATGATAGCCGAGTAAAGATACTCGGCTATCACCAGGTGTGGATTCCTTATTGACGAAAAAATGTTTCGTCTTGGCTCGAAAAAATACTTTCAGTTTGTGTGCTCACACAGGCCGTTTTCCCCGAATTTCCGAGCGACTCGGCACATTGAGTCACGGTCTGAGTGCTCACATTCACAGAAATCACTTTGCTATTTACATTTTGCGATCCCTTAACATAATGATCATAGTATCGATTCCCATAGCACATTTGCAAGATATCTTTTAGTATAAATCTACTTACAAATAATTTATCATGAAAGTACAAATTTCTTCTATTGTATGTATGCATGTCTAAATCAAGCACTTTCGAGTTCTTAAAAAGAGTGCTCACCATACGCAACATTTTATTAACACTTTGTACATTTAAATACCTGTTCCTATAAACCGTACCCAGCAGCACGTTTGTGTGTATGAGTTTGCTCATGTTGTAGTAAAGTACAGACTGTAACTCTAGTGGATTTTTGTCGTTGGAACCAGTCAGTATAATTATGAAGTCTTGTTTGGTGAAGTCTTCACAGCTCCTGATACACCCTTCCAATATATGTTTGGTGGATGCATGGGGTTTAATAAGTGAAGACACCTTGAATTCATCGCCCAGCAGTTCCCGAAGTAATACACCTATTCCTCGGCCATTTTCATCTGCAACTATCATTACTCTCTGATTGGAGGGTTTGCTGTCATATTTATGGGAGGCGACTTTTTGTATATTCTTTTCGGGATTTTCCGATTTATCTATGATTTTTGATATCTCCTTGTTAGGCGATGGGGTCGTCAGAAGTTTGTATGAAACGTTATTGTCTTGTTCCTTCTCTCCCTCTCTGTGAAATATATTTGGGCAACCTTTCAGTTTTTCTTTCACGGCCAAATGATCTGTCATGTTATTGTTTTGTTTCTGTGTACTTTGAGGTGATATAAATGTGTTGTCCAAAATTGTATTATTTTTTAAGTTTGGGCTGGGTGTAGATTTTGTATTTTGCTGCAAATTATATCCAGGTTCTCCTACCACACATAACGGCAATTCTCTTGACGATGTTCTCGGTAAAGTATTCTTCATATTTGTAAACTTAAGCCGGTTTCGGTACTGAGGATAGTAGAATTTTATTGGAGTACAATTCTTACTGGTTTTCGCCTCGCCTATTCCAACTGATTTCAAAATTTTTAATTTATTTTGGTAATCACTTATCTCTTTCTTTAAATTCGAGTTTTCAATGCTTAAATTATCAATCTCTGCATTTGCTATTTGTAACTCTATGCTCAATTTGTTTACCTTTTCTGACAGTGCTGTAAATTCTTCATTATTTAAACTTGTATTTGGTTGACTTTGGCATGATATGTCCATGTCAAATTCACTATCGTTATAGTCTAGAAATTGTTTGTTCAATCGCCTCTGTGTGTTTATGTTGTCAAATTCATCCATGTTTACTACAAATTTAAATAAATACTTTTCTAACTTCCAAAAAGTGCAGGATTTTGTTGGGATTTGAACCGTCCTCTAAAGAGAGAACAGGTAACCACTTAATGCACCGTACCACGAACACATTAGATAAAATCTTCAATTTGGTGGGCTTATTCGTCTTCAAAGTTTAGGTTTGTTTTATGAATTTATAATAGATGTCGTTGCTATGATGTGATGAAATTAATTATTATTGATGCTTGCGAAAGTACACCTTAGGTATGCCTGCAGGCTTAGTGTTATTCAACGTGGTTCATAGATGGCGCTGTGTTATAATATATTCAGAAGTGAGTTTTAGCACAACTTTGAATAAAAAAAACGGTCGTAGTCTTTGTAACATTTACGAAAATTTCACAGTCCACTCGTCACAAGGTTTTTTAAAATTATAGTAGTGTTGGTTTTGATGATATATTCATATTTACACTATAGAATTTGTCCACAACTGCTTCTGAGAAAAGTTTTAAGTCATTTAAAGCATTTATATAACTGCACATTCACTTTATTGTATCTTAGTCAAAAATGAGTATTTCTTAGAAAAAACATTGTCACTGGTCACTTGTATACTTATGTCCGTTTAAAGTTACAATTTAACACTTTTATATAACTGTTTCTATTTTTCTACGATTTTAATCACGGAGCTGATTGTTTACGTGACGACTGGCGCCCTCTGTCAATTGTTTATTCCTCACACAGATTGCCAGTGGATATGTGTTGTATTAATAAGTCACAGTCATTGAGCTGCTTGGACCGTACTGATAATACGAAGTGTTTGAAAGTTTACGGCAATAACCGTACTGGCGATATTTAAAATTGAAAAATACGTCTATAGCCGTTACCGCACGCGAACGTGTTAAGTAACAAATTAAGGGTTTTCAACTGCCAGCCTTTTTACCAATCAGCCTTACCTTTCTCATAATAAGAGGTCCGGTTTTTATAATATAGCCAACTTGCATCCACATTAGGAGTCATGGCAAAAGCTAGCCTTTCACAAGTGATAATATCTCTAAAATTGTAAGTAAACTGGGCAATCGTAACTCAAAGTCCAAGTTATTCCAAGAATGATAATTTTGGCTACAAAGGTTTTATTGCTCTTGTTGACATTTATGGTTATTATATATTGCTTTTAGTGTTACAAACGTAGCCTAATAAATCAAGACCCTGAATATCTTGAACGTGGCGAAGGAACAGGACGATAACAAATTGAGTCTCTGTTGTTCTCGCTCACCAAACTGAAATAATAATAATATTCTATCACATAGGTACAGTCGAACAACTTCCCGCTAGACCACCAAAATGGTGAGAATCGCTCATCAAGACATCGTCGCATTTTAGTGCTACTTTACACACACATTGACACTCGTATACTAAACCAGTTTCTAGTGTGCCTTGACTCTATAAGCGAGCCAAGGGATTTTATTTCAAACTGATCCACCGCCAACTTGTTTGATTGTACATACACGCGACACCACCTGTCCTAAACAGAAGACCTTGTACTATGGAATAATATATTATTTAAAAACTTTTTCAGCCAAATTCAATTCAGCTAATCTTTGACCCGCCGCAATACAAAAGGGCCCTGTTTTTGGAAACGGCTGTCCGTAATGTAATACGACGATTTATACAATCTGACTGCGACATATCCATTGATTTGGAGATTAGAAATGCATATTTGACATGATACATAAACTCCATATAAAATGTGGAGGAATAAGGTGTTCCTACAGGGAGAATTCTCTAACCAGGCTGGGAGATCGTGCCTGACGGACGTATTTGAGAAGTTGTATATATATTCAAGTTCAAATTCAAATTCAAAATCTTTTATTCATTTGGGTCACAATGTGACGCTTATGAACGTCAAAATAATAAATTTATAAAATAATTACTTAAAGACTCTACATTTACATTTACTGCCACGTTCGCAAAGCAATAGGTAGAACCATGAGAAAGAACGGGCAATAAAACTCACGGTCACTCTTTTTCTTCGCCAGGTTTTGCATAATACACATAATTTACATTTTGTAAGGTGCTGCAACTGTTACACCTTCTATATCACTTGTATATATTTACTGTACATAATCATACTCAAGCATAATACTTTTGATGTTCATTTGGTTAGTCTCCTCAGAATAGACATGGTGAAACAGGAGCATCCACTTACATTATATATACCTAACAATGCAGGCAATCCGCGAAAGTGATCAGACCCATGATGGAAATGATGCAGTTAAATATTAAAATCTAATACCAGCCCGCAAGACCGTCATCGACCAGTCATCGCAAGTAGCACCCGTTCACGAGTATGACGCATATGCCAGCCATCATCCCTCTCGCCATATTAGAGGGACAGGGATGACCCGACACACGACGCCACCACCAGAAATGACATTTTAGTGAGCATGACGATAACGGTATACGAACCGGCAGTAAGAAACAATCTATTGGTATACTGACCATGACCGCCAATTACCTCCATTTTCCAGATCGTTATTATGAACATAAATCAGTGGACCGCGTGAAGGAATGCAAATGTAGAAAGAATTTTGTGAAGGTGACAAGTGAACAACGATATGATCAGGAATAAATAATGTTAAACTACATTCAACAAATCGTAATAATATCCAAATCCTGTGCAAAAATCATGTGTTCACGAGGCACCTCCACTTAACATGTTACTAATTAAGAAGAGAGTATTTTACACAGTCATAAAAATAACAATAATGGTGAATTTAAAAAAAAGCAACTAGACCCATGATGTCTTGTCATCTAGAAATTCTTTAATAGTGTAATAACCTCTTTTTAAAAGAAAATTCCTAGTAGTAGTTTTAAATTTGTGCAGAGGTAAATTCATTATTTCCAGAGGTAATTTGTTGAAGAATTGTATACCGAGTCCCGCAAATGAGTTATGAACTAGACGGTAGTTAGTGCCCACTAGTTTATGCTTATTCCTTGTGTTCACTTTGTGCACGTCACTATTTTTACGGTAAAGAGTTAAGTTTTTCTTAACGTACATTAAATTAGCAAATATATACTGCGATGCAACTGTAAATATTTCTACTTCTTTAAATTTATCTCGTAAAGAATCTCTAGCACCTAACTTATATATTGCACGTATGGCCCTCTTTTGAATAACAAAAATTGTCTGAATATCGGCCGCCGTACCCCATAATAGTATCCCGTAAGACATTACACTGTGAAAGTAACTAAAGTAAACTAGTCTAGCAGTATCTACGTCTGTGAATTGGCGAACTTTCCTAACTGCAAATGCTGCAGAACTAAGTTTGACTGCCAGACAGGATATTTGGGCACCCCACTGAAGCTTACAATCTAAAGTTAAACCTAAAAATACAGTTGAATCTACTAGGTTAATTGTTTCGTTATTTAAAACTATATTAGTAAGAACATTTTTGACATTCGGCAAAGTGAATTTCACACATTTTGTTTTGCCAGAGTTGAGTAGCAAATTATTTGTCGTGAACCAATGTAGTACTTGCGCAAGAGAATTATTTACGCTGTCAATGTTACTTGTATTACGATCAACTTTAAAAATAAGTGAAGTATCGTCAGCAAAAAGAACAATATCACATAGATTTCTAACAAAGAATGGCAAGTCATTAATATATATTAAAAAAAGAAACGGACCAAGAATAGAGCCCTGTGGAACGCCCATTCCCACTGGCAAACCTTGAGACCTACTTCCACTAACATCTACATATTGAACTCTATCTCTAAGGTAACTGGCAACAAGATTGAGTGCGCTATCTCGAATACCATAATGGTTGAGTTTACGTAAAAGTGTATCATGTTCAACACAATCAAAAGCCTTTGACAAGTCGCAAAAAACACCAATGGCATCCTTCGAATTTTCCCAAGCGTTAAAGATATGTTTTAGTAGAGTTCTGCGCGAACATTGCTTGCGCGATGCAGGATTTTTACTTCCATCGTATTGTGCTCATTATCTGTTACCTTATTGATTGTTGTTGAGACTGTAGCTACCGTAACAAAAATATGTCAAATATGTATCACATGAAGTTATCAGTATACTAATTGTGAATCAATTCAAATTCTAATCGCATTTCAGTCAAAATACAATGTCGATGTCAGTTACAATACGAGAATTGGCCTTATGATCTTCTGGCAATTTCACTAAAACTGGCAACATGGCATTCCACCAATATCTGACGTCCATGTTTTATTTTTTCATTAGTGCGTGGGCCCTTATTTGATGTACTTATGTTATTCTTCATTAGTGCGTGGGCCCTTTTATGATGTGTGTGTTTTTTTTTTCATTAGTGCGTGGGTCCATGCTCTTCCCTTGGCCGACAGCATCGAGTCCTACAGTGCGTCTGGCGCATGCCTGGCACCAGGAGACGGGCCCGAGAGTGCAGCGCTGGGGCGGCTTGCGAAGGACTGGCGAGGCCACCCGTCACCAGGGCCTGTCAGGTCCATGCGTGTGTTAATAAAGGTAGGTTTTCGAGTAAGGAGTAATTTTAGTCCAACCTTTGAAATTTAAATTTGCCTTTTACAGTTTACATAGCATAAAAAATATCAACGCGCTCTTATGGTGCTGAAAGATTTAAGCATTCACTTGTAACAGAATAGTGAGCATTCGCTGTTTAGAAATTTGTCGAATTGAACAATGAACAGAGCCAAACATTTTCACGATTTTTTTATCGAACGCTCTAATCAGTAAGAAGTACGAAGCAAATCCGTCCATTAATCGATTTTAAACTTTCGCGATTTGTATACATCATAGAAATTAATTTAGCGGGTCTTAATCGCGTTAACGCGATTAAGACCCGCTAAATTAATTTCTAAAATCCGTCCATTCACTGGATTGCTCGCTATAACAGTCTCGTTTCTTTTCTGTTATATAACATTCGCTCAAGTGTATCAGCACCATTAAATTTTGCCTATACACCGATGTTACAATTTGAGAGAAGTCATTGTCAAATCATTACATTGAATCAATAGATCATAAAAAATTTATTCATAATTTTCATAATTAATATGTTTCTTACGCTAAACCACTAGTTAAAAGCGCTTTACAGTCCGGTTACGGTTGGCTAATGCATTGTTTTATCCACAGACGGCGTCTGCCGAGACAGTTCCAGATTCTGCGAGAATGTTCGCGCGATGAATATGTGCGCTCTCAAGCGGTACAAAGAGCAATGCTGCAAAACTTGCTCCGACTGAGCACTATCAAACCGACGCCAAAATGGCGCCCAAAACCGTTAAACATTCCTATTTGAATACCGAAGACGAATTTTATTTTATTTTTAAAATATTACGTGCCCATATTTGAAAATTGTATTCGAAATTTTTAAATATAGGAATATATCTTTTACAATTGGTTTGGTTTTATTAGTCAATTGATATCAAGTATTTAATAAAAAGGCACAAAGCTATGAAATGCATTTCTTTGAAATAAAATATCCTTTAGCATTAATAAATATACAGCTAACAGCCCCAACCTGTGACTAGTATCCGAAAATAAATACATTGGTTTTAAAATTCGAATAGCTTACGTACTTACTATTTTATGTGCAAAAAAAAAACGAAATTCAATTTTAAAAGATCATATTGATATAAAAAGCCGTTTCTCGTAGATTAAAATTCGAATGAATGAGTTGAATTCGTCTCCGACATTCAAATTGGGTTTGTCGAGTTTAAGTGAAAATCGAATGAACTTTATAGAGGCAGGCTTTATAGAGAGAGGACAGTGACGTAACAAAAAATAAAATAGTTTTAATATCTCAAGTATTTGAGAAATGTGTTAGTAAATCAAAGCTGTGGAACTCCAAAAAGATACGAGAAAATGTATCGTCAATAACACCAGTTCAATCACAATATATGGTTGAAAAGGCCTGGTGCAAAGTTAATAAGATTTCTCAACCCGTAAATATTGCGATTGCTATCGCTAAATTTATCTATCGGGCTCTTTCGACCCAGCAGAGAAATATGTTAATAAAATATTTTTCTCACAAATTTCACATCGAAGCTGTGAAATAACAAGGCTTGCTATACAAGGGTGAGGTAGCAAAGTAAAAATAAGTCGTAGGTATCTCGTTTGGCCCGTAACGAAATTTTCCATATGACTGGAGTGAAAGAGAGCGTACAAAACTGGCATATTTGTTGACGCTCCACTGCGTCCCTCCCATTCTTTCGATTGAATTCCCTCTTCCATTCCTTTTATCTTTCAATAAGACCTCACTTTTTAGATTTGTTAATATTGCCCAAACAAAAACCTTTTAACAATAACTTGTATCACAAAAGAGGCGTCTTTAAAAATCCAATCTCGTTTATCGTAAGAGATCTGATGAATTGCTACTATAAAGGTGCGTAAGAGATAGGTATATAGAATAACTGGTGAGTGTGAAAGAGAGAAAACTATTTGTAAGCACGATAGATCTAGTCGTGAAAGCACAGCTGACCATAAAAATGGTCGATATTGAATATTTATATTAAAGAAAAACTGTAAATTATTTCAAAATATAGCCCTTGAATTGATTATGTAAGTAGACAACAAAATATTTAGAACAAAATGTTTTGTACTATATACAATTAATTAATATTGTAAATATTGTAAGAGTAACTTCTAAGCACCATGCTACGCTTGGCTCCTACGGTATAATGAAGCACAAAAGTCATAGTCTAATCTATAACGAAAAATTAGTAAAAATAAAAATATTTAGCAAAAATTGCCAAAAGAGTTACAGAATGTATTTAAAGTACAGTCATGTTGAAAATATTAAAGTGCTATATATTATTTTTTCTTCACTGTCATAGATAGAATTCGTTTATAGTAAATTGTATGTATATTGGAAATATTAAATTAATGTAGGTAACATTTCTGATAAAGATTATAAAGCAATACGATTCGCTTATACATTTAAAAATGTAAATATTATGCATTGGCATACAAAAATTGTTATTAAACCCGCTCTTGGAATGGGTTATGTTAAAATAGCTGATATTTACAATTTTTGGTTATTTTCGTTTATTAAACCACTTACTTAAACAGTAAAAATTTCGAAGCTGCCTGTTGTCATGACGAATGATGTATCATTGTATCATTGTTGCCACTGTAGTTAAAAGCATACAGCCAGTGAAAAGGTAATCTCATTGCTGATTTCTCTTTTTTTCTGTTCTATGAACTAAATCCTAGTACCGACGATGGCTGTTGTGGCAATGTTACGTCACAATGATTAAAAGCCGTCGTACTTACTAAGACTCGCAGTAAGATAGTGTTTATTTTTACGGAAGCATATAAAACTATTGATAACAGACTTAATATGGCAAATGACTTTACTGTAGTCGTCTCACTCAAAGGATAAAACAACAGAGAACTTTGACTTTGACTCCTATTCGCATACTAAATTTTGCGACAAGTTCGGCAGTTAATTTATCGACAAGTTCCGAATGCAGGTCTAAAATGTATAGCAGGTACATCACTACAAATTGACAAAAGCGAAGAATAATCAAAGTTGTCTGTAAAAATTCCTTTGACTGCATTGTTGAATGAAAAGGAGGAACAAAACGTTGTTCCCTCACAAAATAAAGAACAAAAGCTTTGTCTAAAGTGAGACGACTATAGGATTCTCTGTGTCTGATCAGTTTCTACTTGAATACACTTCGAATAAGTTCGTACTTTATGTAGGTACCCTCCAAGGGAAAAGCGCAAGTATCTTTGCTGAAAACTAAGGTGCAGTATTATATTATTACGAGGCATATAATTATGTTTAGATTAACAATTAACTGTCAATTGTTAGAATAATTACCCAATTTGTATATAATGAAACTACATATATAGCTACGCAAACATTGTTCCAAAGTATAAGGCATTAATTATATCAGTGAGTTTCTACTATGAAAATGGATAATAAATTAAAAATGCAAGGATTTAAATATATTTCAGACGCGAGTAAAATTGAAACTTCCTTTTCTTTTTATGTTTGCCCAATTAAAATGTTTTCAAAATAAACAAATTAATTTTGACATTGACTGTAACATTAATTAATTCAATTAATAATAGTATTTCATTATTGTATTGAGTGGAAGATCTGAGGAAACTGAAAAAGACAAAATTAACGTCTATCATAGATCTGGTAGCCTCGCAGTTAATAACAAAATGAATAATGATTATACTTTGTAAGTTAAAAGCTGCAGGAAAGTGGACTGTGGGTTTCAAGGCGATGGTTTTAGATCGCGACCCAGGATGGCGCTAGGATGATGTTGACTTAATTACTTAGTTAAAAATGTCAAAGACAAAGAATGGTCGAATTCAACGTACCCCATTCATATCAACACTCAACTAACTGTAATTATGATTAGGTACTGGTTGTTTTTTCGAATTTACCGTAAGATTAATGATTTTTGGCCTGATTTGAGATTAATAGCCGAAATAAAAATCTAAGAGAACTAGGAGATCTTAAACCAATGTCTTAATTTTTTGTGGCTTCAACTTTTATTTGTGTAGTAGTAGAAACTCACTTGTTAAATATTTAATAAAGGCTAACGAATTCTCTAAGACACTATTACATAAATGTTTTAGTTTTAAGTACGCATTTTTCTTTATATGTAAGTTCGTCAACCATCTTATTAAAAGCATAATCGCTTAATATTTTATTACTTAAGACTATTGACTTCCTTAGACGAATTAAAAGAAATTGAATTGATATCACTTTCGTTTGAATGTTACTCTTCTTTCATTTCGACGATTTTGTTACTTTCTTCAAACGTTTGACGCTCAAGTATAAAATATTTCATATCAATAAAATACTGCCATATTAACAAATGCGTGCTCAGTTGCTGTTTCGACTTATATACTCGCTTGTACTTGAATCCTATTTTCTATTGTGATATCTCTATTTGAAGTTTGATCAAGTTTGGTACTTATGGTAACATTAATAAGTTACAATTTCTACCTGGCTGAATCTTTTACAACAAATTGCTTTGTAAAATGAACACGTGTAAAGTATTAAGCACAGTCATCCTTGTCTCGTAAACTTACTAGTTCGATATTTGAATTCGAATGTTATTTTCTTATGAAAATGAGAAATAGGTGGCCTGCTAGAAATTTGGCGCGAAGTATGGGGATAATTAGGGCTGTCTCTTTGACGTTCCTTTTCATTCCTTGCTTTTTAATTATGTTTCTGATCATTTATTTATTGGTATAGGACGACTGTTGCTTCGTGATCTGAATTATCTCTTTTTAAGGCTGATAATGTTGTAGGAGTGTTTATAGGTCAGGTAAAATTAGTAACTTTTAATTGGTTAATGCAAAAACTATTTGCAATCGAGAATTTTCTACAAAATTACACAATATTGTCAAATTGCGTATAACCAAATCGTTTCATCAAATTTATATTATTACTAGTTACTGCTGACTTAGATAATCAATTTTGTTAATACATCTTACAATAGAAAACAAGTATCAAGAAACCTTCCTTAAGTTCGGCGTTCTTATAATCCAATAAAAATAATTATAATTATGTGACAACCCTAATTTTTAAGTCTCAGAGAATTAAGTCCAAAATGTACATTGTACCAAGAATTTTCAAATAAAAAATTTATTATATGAATAAGTTACTCATCGTGGTCTTTTATTTTTTATCTAAAATATTTTATAAAAATGTTTCTGAACTAGTACAGATTTTTATTTCTGATGAGTATAAGTGAGGTAGTAAGTAACCACAGACCAGCTAATGGAGCTCTTCTCACTGGATGGTGAGGTTAATCTATGTCAAAAGATAATCAACTTTTAACCTACAAGGACTATAGCAGCTAAACGATCATTATCAAGTCTAAAAAAGGAAAGGAGAGGAGAGGATTCGGTAGGTATTCTGTCTCACTCACCGAAAACAACGAATAAGTGATCACACTGCCATAATATAAAAAAAATAATATCTAAAATAACGTATGAAAAAAAATCATGGTGAAATGTGGGTGTAATATTACACCACTGTCTACTCCTTCGGGGATACGAGCGTGAGCCTATAAAAAAAATCAGCAGAATATACTTCATACAAGTACATCGTTCAACCAAATTAGATATACAAAATTAAAGACCTGAAAATTGCACTAAATTAATTAGTTAGTGTTTAATGACATGTTAGTGTTCTACAACACCGCCAATGTACACATGTTGGAATAAATAAATGTATCTTTATCTTAAGTGGAATGTAGAAAAAATAACTTTGGATCTCGGTCACCCTTTGTACGAGTTGTAAACCCCTTTTATATTACTGCACAAGTTTACTCTACACAATATCTTCAAGAATATAGTTGTCGTGAATGCACCAAGAATATATTTCTGCAGGCAAACAGCAATTCTGAACAAGACAGCACTCGGCCATTACTTGGCCAGGTAAACATAAGACCACTGTGAACTCAGTCCAAATGTTTGCATACCTCAGTTAACTGGCGTACGCTTTCGAAATATATGCACGAAGCTTTTTAATTATACTAGCGGTCAGTGGTGTAGGGTAATGGAAATACCTTGAGTGTGGAATATGTTTGAACGTATCTTCAATCTTATATTTATCTGTAACTGTCGAAGAACCGATGGCTGTTTGAGCTGAAAGGTTCTGAGTGGCGGCCACGCACCGGACGTCGTAGCAGAGGTAGGCCTCCCGCAAGGTGGACTAACGATCTTGTTGGGATCGCAAGCAGCGTATGGATTTGAATGACCCAAGATAGGTGTATGTGAAAAGCCTTGTGGACGTTTTTCGGTGGATATGATGATGATGACCTGCAGCGCCAAGCGTCATACACACTGGCGACATCTTGCTAACACCGATGAGACTACGAAGTAAAAAACGGTCGATGAACGAATCGCGCTATTAGAAGTATCACATAAATTTTTTTTATATACAAGTTCACATCATACGTTCATCGTAGTCACCAATAGCCTGATGGCGAGAACAAGAGACTACTACGCAGAGGGTATTGGCTCCCACCTGTGGGATCTCCACTTTGTCGTGGTGGGGGGGCTCAGTAACCGTGGTTAGGGCACCCACGGTGAAGCTAAGCGAGATTCCGGGAGTGAACGCTCCGCGTGGACTTGATATAGGCCTGCGCAGGATGCGTCCAAAGGCGCGTGTGCGGGGGACAGTTCTTTCTGTCCCTCGCAGTCGGACGCGGTCGCAGGAGGAGAGACGTGTCGGCGTTGCGTTGCCGCGCGGCCTATCTCCCGCCACTAAATGAGGGGGCACCATTTGTTGTGTCGCGGTGGGGCCGCAGAGGAAGAGGAGATGCGGTGTTGTCAGGTTACCGTCCTCCCTATCCTCTGCGGCCATTTTAGTGCATGTGGACGGTGAGCGCTGGGGCTGCTCTCCGTCCGCCAAAAGGCAAGGAGTAGCGGCGTAGTGTCCGCGCCGCCTCCCAAGTGATAACGAGACGGGGCCCACCAACACCAACGGCGAGCTAATCCCAGGCGCAGTCACGGTACGCTATCCGCGAATCGCGTGATCCCGCCACTACACGGGACCCGTAGGGACACCGCGGTGGTTCTAGCGGGTATTTCAAAGCCCACCTTTATGGGTGGGCTTTGAAATACCCACTAAAGCCAAAAACTAAAAAAGAGGGTATTGGCTTCGAATCCACGTTATGCAGCAATGACTTTTCGAAGTTATGTACTTACTAAATAGTTTATTATCACTTGCTGAGCGTTGACGGAAAACATCGTGGGGAAAACTTGCTTGTCTGAGAGGTTCCATTATGTTCTCTATGGCCTCTTCTATGCCAAGTGCGGATTGGCAGGTGAAGTCTGCCAATCCGCACTCAGCTAGTGTGAAGAGGCCCATGCCCAGCAGTTGAAATTGTTCAACTAGGTACTAGGCACGGTATACACAAAAACATGTAGGGGTAGTGAGAGTGGATGTCGCGGTCGTGTAACTTTACTTCCGAGTCCACAACCTAATCTTTATCTTTTCTTTATCTTTTAAAAAAGACAACTCACGCACTAGGAATAAATCCTGTGTCGCGGGGACTTTACAAACATACAACCAACGGACACAATGAACACCCAGACTCGAAACAACAAATTATGGATCACACAAAGTGTTGTCTCGTGTGGGAATCTAACCCACAACACTCGGCGCAGTGTCAAGCGGCGAGGCGGCCGCTTAAACCACTACGCCAACCGAGCAGTCAAATAATGTTCAGTCTTCGTGTCTTATCATCATAAAAAGACAGGACTCGTAGATAAATCAATTTTATTGAGTAATTAGTTCCTACTATAATAAGACACAGACATCATGTGACTAGAAAAGTGATGAATATCAGAGTTGAGGAACATCAAGCGAGAGGAACCAAAGCCAAGATTGATAAATTGTGTGAAGGGTGATATAAATAAAAAGGAAGTAAATGTTCAGATGACGTATGATAATGGAGAATGATAACTAAATAAGTGTGTAGATTAAAATGACCAATAAAAAAAATATCAGTTCAGCGTATTTAGAAATGAAACTTTACTAATGTTTATGTATCTGGGTCTAAATCGCGTTATCTATACTATAATAAAACTGTAGAGATGAAAAAGTCTGTACATTAAAGATATTTTGACGAAAATTAGCTAAAAAATCTAGGAAAATGCTAAAAAGCAATACTTGATAATTTTTAGAATTTATGTCTGTCTGTCTGTCTGTCCGACGTCTTTCCCTATATTGCTAAAGATCTCTAAAATGGCGAAATTTATTTCAATAAAACTTACACTCATGTACAAAGGATACTCAAACCTATAAAATAGTATATGTTACATCACAATCGGTTGAGTGGTTTTCGGTGTACAGCTTGACCTCTTCTTTGTACGTAGTCCCAAACAAAACAGGGATCATCCAAAACTGGATATATATATGGTGCCATCTATGATCATTATAAGTTTGTTAGTAAGAGTAAAGTTAGTCCAAATAGGAACCTTCAAAGTGTTTTATGGCTATTTACCGACCAATAGATAGATGTCACTATTTTCAAATTATTTTCTAGCAAAATTAATGTTTCTTGCAAAAAAGACAATAATTATGTGTCGGGTATCTTTCTGTTATTAAAAAAATAATAGAGTATAATATTCGGCATTTTCATAAACAAAAAGTCTCTGTGTCAAAATTTATAACAACTATCTATACTATAATAAAACTGTAGAGGTGAAAAAGTCTGTAGGTACATTAAAGATATTTTGACGAAAATTAGCTCAAAAATCTTAGGAAAATGCTAAAAAGCAATACTTGATAATTTTTAGAATTTATGTCTGTCTGTCTGTTTGTTTCGTTTGATCGTGTTCTGTACTTATACAGGTGATATTATACCCAAATTCCCACACCTCACGTACGTGGGAATCCGTGGGTGGGAGACTGAGGCCTGAATTCAGATACCTCTTGAGTAACTCAACGGGGCTATCTTACTTTCGGCAGGGCTGGATATTCGTAGCCCTGTGTGTATTTTCTAAATAAATCGCAGGGACAGACTTGAAACAGCTGGAATCGACTCCCGAATATGTTGTTTTTCACATGGTCAGTTATATGTGGCATGTTCACAAGTAAGCGGTAAAAATAATTTACATGTTCTATGTGAAGGTGGTAAAACAGATAATGTTGTGTATAAAGAAATTAGGCAATAGGCTCGCCCCCTATTACGTGGGACCCAAAAATTGAAGGCGAAATGTGGGTGTAATATTGCACCTCTGCCTACCCCTTCAGGGATACAGGCGTGAGTCTATAAAAAAAATAAGAAATTCTCCAATGATATGTATTATATAATCTATACATATATATAAAAGAAAGTCGTGTTAGTTACACTATTTATAACTCAAGAACGGCATAACCGATTTGGCTGAAAATTGGTGGGGAGGTAGCTCAGAACCAGGAAAAACACATAGGATACAATTAGCTGCAAAAAATAATCTAGGAGGGATTTTAGAGAGGGTCGAAGTTTGTAGGGACAAACCTACTACCTTTGACAGTAAGAACGCTTGAGCTATATGGGCTATCGTATATCTGTCAGTACTGTCACATTATACATTGTCCTATGGTGCACTGTCATTACTTCATGCGCTTACATATATAAACTAATAATTATTGTAACAGCTTTGGCTAATCCCTACTAATATCAGGTATAAATGCGAAAATGTGTACCTATGTATGTATCTACCGATTTCACGTTAAAGCGGCTGAACTTATATTCTCTACTCATAAATGCGAAAGTGTGTCTAGAGATATAGCAGACCATGGCTTTGACATTTGACTGTATGCAAAGTGATGTTGTCGAGCACCTTTTGGTAGATAATGTCATGAATTCTGACCAAGTTACTTCAAGGTACCCTATAGAGTTTCTGAACTCTCAGGAGTACCTTCATGCAACTTGAGACCGAACGTTGGTGTTCCAGTCCTATCAATGCGGAATCTTAATGCACTAAAGCTTTGTAATGGCAAACGGCTACAAGTAACACCAAGGATGAAACATTATAAAAGCTATTCGCTATTGCGAGTCAGACTTGCTCATGAAGGGTTCCGTAGTGCAGGTATCCACTTACCATAGCCATTATCTTCGACTAACTATTATAGTAGTATAGTATTTGTCTAAACGACAAAGCTATATTTGCAGTTTTTAAGATGTGCTTTTTTTCAAAAACTGCTGACTACATATCGTTCAAATCAATTTTCGTTGGAAGATTTTAGAACGATCTACAGGATATATTAATATTTTTTATAGATTTGTCACTCTCTTACTATTAAAGTTAGAGGGATCCTCACACCCATTTTACCACTTTGGAACCGTATATCTTTCAAATGATTGACTTTGAGAAACAATGGTTTTAGGAACCTCAAAGTAATTATTAACGACACATTTTCCACATCAGTTCCATGTATGAAGAAATTATCTTATATATCCTTAATACTTATTCAATATTTTTTGGTTTTGGTGGTTCACAGAATACGTCTACCTACCAATTTTCAAATGTGTAAACTAAATAGTTTCGGCACTTTCGGCATAAAGTGGCTGTGAGATACGGACTGACGGACATAGCGCGTCTATAAAGATTCCGTGTTTAGCCATTTTTGACTACAGAACTCTAAAAACACTGTTTACAAAAATGTTTTAAATACTTCTTGCGGTTATATTTCTTATCAGTCCCTATGACCAGAATCAAAACGAAAATTACTATCGGACGATGAAGGAGTTATGTGTTACCCCGAATTTAACGTGAGCGAAGCCGCGGGCAAAAGCTAGTAATTTATAAACATAGGTGAAATTCAATATAGACATTCCGTGACCACGTCTTTTATCAGCCACACCGAAACGTTGGAGCATAGGTATCCTGGGTATTTCACCTTTCTTTGATTAATTAGGCTATGGAAAACCGTTCCACAAATATAAATATTTGTACAAATCGCAAAAGCTTAAAGATTTTATAAACGAAAGTCTCAGCTACTTCCAAACATTTAATAATATTAATATTCTAACTACATTCACACAACACCATCTAGTCCCAAACTAAGCAGAGCTTGTACTATGGGTACTAGATAATGGATAAACATACATGTATACTTTTTTTTTGTAAATACATACCTACATATTATACATAGAAACACCCAGACCAAGACAAACATCCATGTTCATGCACACAAATGTTTGACTTGGGCGGGAATCGAACCCGCAACCTTCGGTTACCTTTACGCTACCAGTCGTTTACACTACCGCTGCGCCAACCGGTCGTCAAATTTATCCTCTATTCGTAATCGTAAGATAATCATAAATCGTAGAACGAAACACTGCATCTCAGTACTTAGATAGGTACTACAATCAACACACAACAATATATTCAAACCAACCGATTTTGAAACAATCCCATCACTATTCTCGAGTGTCGTCATAACGATAACTCCTCTGATTGGCTGGTTGTATCCCGCGCTCGGCTACGCAAACGCTGATTGGTCTAATGAATTCGATTTGATTGCGTCACACTGTGTTGCATAGTGATTGCGTGTGAGAAATGTTCGTTGGTTTTGAATAGGTTATGTTTTCAGGCTTTTCAAAGCTTTGGATGTTTCGCGTAAGATAATAATATTGCTCAGTGTTATTAGGCTTTTTAGTACAATCAGATTCTTTTTTGATACCTTATTATTGTCGTATGGAGTTATCTACAAAGAAAGAAAATAATGCAATAATGCTTTAAACATACACCATCTTCACAGAAAACACAGTAATATTGATAGTATATTAAATAATAATTACGGACCACATTTAATACACATCAGCATCATAACCATCAGCTTAGCAGTCAGTGCCAATATCTTAATACTACTCGTACAAAAAATACTCCCACGGGTGTCGTAAGAGCCGTCAGAGGGAGCATATTATGCAGAGAACAGCACTGTAAGAGAAGGAAAACTTGGTACAAACCCGATACCAACCCGTCTGACCAGCGTGGTATAGTAGGCCAATTCCTCCTTTCAAAGGAGCTGCCTGTCCAGCAGTGGACTGTTAAAGGCTGATGATAACAAAAAATACCCAATTCACCTAACCTGTTTTGAAAAGCACCTTTGAGTAGAAATCAATTCTGCCAATTGGCAACACAGACTCAAAACATAACATATGAATATGCAAATAAACAACACGAGGTCGAACTAGCAAACACAGTTATAACTTGGATGTTATTTCATTGAGTTATTTCAATAGGTTTCATTATTTAGAGCGACAACTACGTTAATTTGATACACAGAAGTCCGACTGGAAATTTGTTACCTGCATGGTAACAAATTTCCAGTCGAACAGAATATTCTAGTAATATGATAGCAATGTAATATTTAAGCTTACATATATATAAAAACTTTGAGATGTGAGATACATTAGATTGTATATTCTATAATTTTCGCACCTTGACACAGAGCGTATGTCAAAATAGTCATCATCATCAGCCTCCCGTAGTCCACTGCTGGATATAGGCCTCTCCAATGGCACGCCACTGAGCCCGATTTTCGGCTCTTCGTGTCCAGCCGCTGCCAGACACTTTGCGTATATCGTCACTCCACCTAGCCGGAGGGCGTCCTACACTACGTTTGCCAAGGCGCTGTCTCCACTCTAGAACACGACTACTCCATCGGTTATCGGTTCTGCGACAGATGTGCCTAGCCCACTGCCGCTTCAACGTGCTCATTCTCTGAACTATGTCGATTACCTTGGTTCTCTGTCGGATCACTTCATTACGAATTCGATCCTTCAGAGAAACGCCGAGCATAGCGCTCTCCATAGCTCGCTGAGCGACCTTAAATTGGTGGACTAGTTGCACCGTCGTATATTGGCGATTCAAAAGAGTGGCCACGAGTTTTATTGCCCGTTTTTTCTCGTGGTTCTACCTATTGCTTTGCGAACGAGGCAATAAATGGAAATCTAGAAGCATTTAGTTATTCAATTTAAAAAATTGACGTTCATAAGCGTCACCTTGTGACCTAGATGAATAAACGATTTTGACTTCGTCAGTGTCCACGTCTCGGCACCGTAAGTCATAACGGGTAGGACGCACTTGTTGAAGACTTTTGTCTTAAGGCTTTGCGGTAGGGATGACGAAAAGACTCGACGTAGTTTCCTATATGCTACCCAGCCGAGCTGTATTCTTCTGCAAGTCTCCCTCTCGAAGTTGTTTCTATCCAACTGCAAGGTTTGCCCAAGGTAGACGTACTCCTGAAAAACTTCGGAAGGGACCCCATTTAGGATAATCGGTTCTGGAGAGACATGTTCATTGAACATTATATGTGTTTTATCCAAGTTCATCCGGATACCGATGCGAGCAGCAGAATCAGCCAGGCTGCTCAGCATATACTGCAAGTATTGCACGGTCTCAGCAACGATAACGATATCGTCTGCAAATGTTAAGTGTGAGAGGTACTCGCCGTTTATATTAATACCGCGTCCTTTCCAGTGCAGCGTCTTGAACATATCCTCCATTGCATTTGTGAACAATTTGGGGGAGATAACATCCCCTTGTCTCACGCCTCGATGCAGGTAGATAGGTTCAGACTGCTGGTTCTGTACTTGTACGGTCATAGTCGCGGCATCATACAGACCTCTCAGCACTTGCACGTATCGCCAATCGATTTGGCACCGTTGCAAAGACTCCAGAACAGACCAGGTTTCAATAGAGTCAAAGGCCTTCTCACAGTGTGATGAGGGAGAAGGAAAAAGCGATAGGGCCTCCGGCACTCTCACTCACCGAGCGAAACGCAACAGTTTAGGTACTGTTACTTTACGTTGATTTTCTGAGAGAGGGTAGTACTCCCCCGGTCGAGCCAGCCCATTCATGCTGAAATCAGCAAGGTATCTGTATCAAATCTACCTGTCTTATATCCGTAAGAACAAATAAATATTGTCAAAGATTTTCGTAACACCAAAGATTTACGTCTTATTATGTTCTTCGAAGCACAAGATACACGACTATCAACACATTTTGTAAGTTTACAAAAATCTACAAACTATAAAAATAAATTCTAGCCACTTTTCGCTACACAATAAAACTGCAATTAACTTTAAGCTCAACTTTCTAATGCAAGAAAAGTGCACCTGTATTACAGGAGACGTGATGAGAATGTTATAATCCTTATAATTAAAACTCATTTAGCACTTACCCCTAGTGCAGAAATGTCTTTGTACCGTCGTAGTGGCGGGATATAGGGCTGAGTGTGGTGCAAGAATAAATTAGTATTTTATTTGTGCATTTCGTTTTAAATCCTGGGTTTCTTTGAATAAATTATGTAGATTAGCTCTGTGTCTGAAGTTTAATCTTATGAAGGTGGATTTTAATGTCACTTTCTGTAACTTTAAAATTATTTTAAAAGAGGTGTTTAGTAATGTTAATATGCAAAGTGAGGGCAAGGCAGGCCAGGATTTTAATTGTGTAGATTTAATAGCTGATAGTTTGAACTTCAATAATAAAGAGGAAGATCATATCACTATTAATGATGACATTTTATTTTAATTAAATTCTCGAAACAAAAATAGACAATTATTATAATCTCCATAATACCCCTAAGATAAAAAGTTTATTATCATCCTGTTGGCCCGGCATCCAAGATTTTCCTGTCTTGGATCCCGGGATCCGCTTACTGATCTTACTGGAATTGACAGATAATAAGTACAAGACCCTTTCTTTAAGCACTTTACAGACATATAACCAACGGTCACAAAAAACGCCTATACTCGAAACAATAATTTATGGATCTAACAAAGTGTTGTCTCGTGCAGTGTCAAGTGCAAAATAATCCACCTTAGTATAAGAATTAAAATGAAATAATTTCTCACTAACCGCTACCTCCTAAAACTGTTCTGTGTCCTAATCAGAGGTCCGCCCCTAAGGCTTAAAGGCGCATATTTTAGACCCCAGACTCAAATTGCCAGTGCACCTTTGTGCATTTTATCGGATACCTGAATCAGTCTCACTGTGTTTATCATTCTCAATGGTCAATTGTAACGAACTTCATTGATTACTCAATACCTTTATAAACGTCGGAAGACTTGTTTTTGTAAAAAAATATTGCACTAGTAGCGACAGTCTTGTGGAGAGACCAAAGCACTGCTACGTAGAGGGTCTCGACTTCGAATCCACGACGCGTACCAATGACTTTTCGAAGCTCTGTGCATATTAAATTGTTAATTATCGCTTGCAGTGAAGAAAAACATCGTGAGGGTACCTGCATGTCTGAGAGTTCTCCACAATGTTCTTGAAAGACATGTGAAGTCTGCCAACTTGCACTTGGACAGCGTGGTGGACTATAGCCTTACCCTTCTCATAATGGGAAGAGGCCGGTGCCCAGCAGTCGGACAGTTTATATACATGGCTGATGATGGTGATTGCCACAGCGGATGTATGTCATTAAAATAAACACTCTCTCTCTCTCTCTGTGTGTCGTTTCCTCATTACTGAGGGTCGCGACCTCCCTTCAGGATCGTATCTTTTATAATATTTTTCCATTTTTTGCGATCCTGAGCAAAGTGAATGGCGTTGTGAATGCCGGTGTCGAGTATGGTGCGAATCTGGTCGGTCCATCGTATGGGGCTGCGTCCTCTGGGTCTACGACCTTCAATTTTGCCCGTTACTGTTAGCCTCTCTAGATTGTCAGGATTACGTCTCGCAATATGCCCGAAGTATTCCATTGTGCGGCGGAGGCATATGGTTGACAGTCTTATAGTAACCCTGAGTTGGCTCAGTATTGAGGTGTTTGTCCTTCGTGCGGTCCACGGTATCCTCAGCATTTTGCGCCAACACCACATCTCAAACGCATCAATGCGTTTACGGTCTGCCGATTTCAGTGTCCATGTTTCGGCTCCATAAAGAAAAATAGGGAAGACGAGTGTGTTAACTAGTTTTATTTTTGTTGCTGTGGTGATACTTCTGTCATTCCAAATCTTCAGGAGCCGTGTCATGGCTGTTTTTGCCATTCCGATTCTGCGGCGTATCTCTTTTTCCGAAGAGCCGTCACTGCTTAAGCATGACCCCAAGTAGATGAACTCATCGACAGTGTCCAGTTGTAAGCTTCCTGTGTGCTCAAGTTGTTTAGAGCGATCTACGACCATCACCTTAGTTTTGTTCCGGTTTATAGACAGACCTATTTGGTAGCTTACTTGTTCCACTCTTTCGATGAGTTCGGCCATTTCATTTTCGTTCGCAGCAAATAGCGTTGTGTCGTCGGCGTATCTGAGGTTTGTGATCTTCTTACCTCCTATGTTGATACCCCCTTCCCATCCTTCGCAAGCTTGTCTCATAATATACTCGCCGTAGATGTTGAATAGTATCGGCGACAAGATGCAGCCCTGCCTAACTCCTTTCCCGAACTTAAATGGTTCTGATAGGGATTTTTCAATTCTTACCACTCCCCGGCTGCTGGTATATAGGGAGTTAATTAGAGCGATAAGATGTTGGGGTACTCCAAACTCGGACAAGACTTGCCACAAGCATGACCAATTGACACAGTCGAAAGCTTTACTGTAATCTATGAAGCACATGACCACAGGCGTGTTGAACTCATAGCATTTTTCAATGATCTGGCGGATGTTTAGAATTTGCTCGCGAGTGCCTCTATCTTTGACGAAACCCGCCTGCTCCTGAGGTATTTGCCAGTCGAGAAAGTGGCGTAGTCTGGCGTTGATTATATACAGCATAACCTTGCTGGCATGAGAGATAATAGCGAGCGTGCGATAGTTTTCACACTTTTTCGTGGAGCCTTTTTTGTGTAGTGGCAAGATTATGGATTCTGTCCAGTCTTTTGGCCACCTGCCTGTTCGCCAGATCAAGTCACAGATACTGTGTAGTAAGTCAACAGCCGTGTCTCCAAGCGCTTTCAAAACCTCACCTATTATCATGTCAGGACCTGGCGCCTTTTTAGGTTTTAGGCGCTTTATTGCAGCATCAACTTCGCTTCTTAGTATCGCTGGTTCGAGTTCCGTGTCAACCGGTGGCCATGCCTGAACTGTGCTGGCTGGTGAATCTTTGTATAAATCTTCACAGTATTCACGCCATCTGTTGGTTATGCAATCCAGCTCATGTAATGCGTTACCTTGTTTGTCCTCCACCACCCAAGATTTCGGTTTGAACTCTCTGCACAGTAAGCGAACTTTCATGAAAAGATCAGCTGTTTGTAGTTGTGTAGCATGTCTTTCTATGTCAGTGCAGATATTATTGATGAAACCATTCTTGTCTCGTCGGCAGCTGGTTTGAATTTGCTTACTGAGTCTGCGATAGGTATTTTTAGCGTGATCACTGTGTAGACCGAGCGTTTTGATCTTTTTTCTTTGCTTGATTAGGTCCCATGTGTCTTCCGATATCCAACATTTCTTAGGTGATAACGTGTTCTCGGATTTTGGTAGCAAAGTGATGGTGTCTTTGATCGTCGTTTTGAGATATTCCCATAGCGTATTGGCGTCGTCCTGTGAAGGTGGTGGAGTGGTTTTAAGCTTTTTGTCCACTGTTTGGCCAATGACAGACATTTCAGACTGGCTAAGTTGTTTAGAGGTTGGTAGTGGGTATTTTCTTGGTGCCTTAAGGCGCATAAAGACATAAAGACATAAAGACATATTTATTTCTGCATTTTGGTTGTTTACAACACTTATACATGTCAAAACCCTATTCTAGATGAAGCCGGCTTTTCCTAGCTAAATGACTTCTTGAGAAGAAAGGCCGAAACAAACTCAGAGTCATTGCTTTTTTTGTCATTTCATCTCTTCGTTTATATTTTTTTGAAGTCCAGACATAATAGGTTTAGATGCGGGTACAATGCAGGATATCATCTGACGCTTATAACTGACTCAGCCCGCTGATGGCCCGCATTCAACAGCCATCGTACGGCTCAACCTTGATTGAGGGAGCCAGCACGACCTGAATCATTATGCCTCCACGCCATCAGTAGGTGTATGCATAAGCATGCCAGCCTAAGCCACCAGACAGGTTGCCACTAATATTAGTTGAAAAGTTTACTAATTCCCGCATTGTACTTGCTCCTTACATTTTATCATAAGGTTGAGTACATGTTGTAAACATTAATATTAAAAATTATACAATAAAATGTCATCTAATTAAAATGTCACTAAATAAATAATAATAATTAAATGTCAATTTGAAAATGTCCAAAAAAAAGAAATTATAATTATATAAAATTATTAAATGTCACTTGAGTTATTGGAAATGTCAAACATAAATAAAATAATTGAATGTCAATTTGGAAATGTCAAAAGCATAATACAATAATTACTATAAAAGTAAATAAAAATAATCTGATGTCATTTTAGAATGTCAGAATATAAATAATAACAAAATAGTTAAATTACAAATGTCAAATATTCATAATTTTATACTATTTACATGTCATTTTAGCCTGCGTGTAAATTGGAGAAACTCAACCCCAGGCATTCTTGTCTTCTAAGTAATCTTTTACTGAGTAGTACGCTTTGGAACACAAACTCTGCTTAACAAATACTTTGAACTTATTTAAACTTAATGCCTGAATACTGCCTGGAATTTTATTGTAGAAGCGTATACTTTGACACTTATACGAGTTACTGATTTTTTGCAGTCTAGTTAAAGGTAGCACTAGTTTATTTTTATTTCGTGTATTTATACTATGCATGTCGCTTATTTTCGAAAACTTATTTATATTTTTCCTAACGTATATCAAGTTTTCATAAATATATTGAGATGCGACAGTCATTATTTTAATTTCCTTAAATTTTTCCCTCAGAGAATGCCTTGATCCAAGACTGTAAATTGCACGAATAGCTCGCTTCTGCAGTACAAACACTGTTTGAATGTCAGCTGCATTGCCCCATAATAAAATGCCGTATGACATTATACTGTGAAAATAACTGAAATATACTATTCTGGCTGTATCTATATCAGCTAACTGACGAATCTTATAAACCGCGTACGCTGCAGAGCTAAGTCTATTCGACAACTTACTTATGTGTGGGCCCCACTGTAACTTAGAATCTAAAGTTATGCCTAAGAAAACGGTGTTATCTATAAGATCCAACTCTTCTCCATTCATCCGTATATTGGTTTCAACTTGTTTTACGTTAGGTGTGGAAAATCTAATACATTTTGTTTTTCTTTCGTTTAAAAGTAAATTATTAGCACTAAACCAATTAACTACTTCAGAGAGAGCGTCATTTACATCGTCATTAGTTGATTGCTGTCGTCTTAGCTTAAATATAAGTGATGTATCATCAGCAAATAACACTATCTCTTCATTGTTTTTCATAATATATGGCAGATCATTAATATATATAAGGAAAAGGAATGGACCAAGAATTGAACCTTGCGGCACTCCCATTGTGACCACTGAACCCATAGAACGTTTTCCATTAACATCTACTCTCTGTATCCTGTTACTTAAATACGAAATTAAAAGATCTAAAGCAGTGTTCTTAACTCCATAGTGATGTAGTTTCCTGATCAATGTTTCATGAAAAACACAATCAAATGCCTTAGATAAGTCGCAAAAAACTCCTAGAGCATCATGCGACTCCTCCCAAGCATCGAAAATACTATTTAAAAGCTCAACACCAGCATCGGTAGTTGAGCGACCCCTAGTAAAACCAAATTGTTTACTATGAAGCAGTTTATTATTATTAAAATGAATTTGGAGCTGGTCTAGAATTAACTTTTCAAAAATTTTACTAAAAGTGGGTAGCACAGATATTGGCCGATAATTAGTGGGGTCAGATGTGCTACCTGATTTAAATAATGGAATTATTTTACTAATTTTCATTAGATCAGGAAACACACCACAGTCAATGCATCTATTGAAAATTATTGCAAGTTCAGGTGCTACTGAATTGATTATGGATTTCGTAATCACAACAGAGTTACCCCAAAAATCACTTGTTTTCTTAAAATTAAGTGTATTAAAAGTTTTAACAATATCTCTTTCGGTAATATAAGTAAAACTAAATCCTATGGTACACATTTTGACATTTTGTTTTAATAGAAGTTCGGCATCATTAGGAGACGAGTTCAGGGACTTTGTAATTGAGACTGGAATGTCTGTAAAGAAATTTTCGAATGCTGTGGCAACCTCAAAATCTGATTTGAATACTTTGTTATCAAAGTTAAGAATGTAGTCCTTATTTTTATTCTTGACTCTTCCAGTCTCATTGTTAATAATGTCCCATGTTGCTTTTATTTTATTTTCACTATTTTTAATTTTAGATTTTAAATAAAGAGTCTTTGCTTCTCGACAAATCTTTTTGAATAATTTAGAATAATTACTTACATATTTACAAAATCGTTCATCATTTTTCTTAATAACTTTCTGTTCATACAACTCATAAAGCCTATTTCTACTTTTATAAATTTCAGTGGTTGCCCATTCACTGAAGGTTGAAGTACCAACAACTGAGATCTTCTTAGGGATAAAGATAGAGTTGAAAATAGTACAGTACATGTTAAAGAAAGAATTGTACAACTCATTAGGATCTTCATTATAGCACAAATATGGTAGTGTGTCTGTGAGTCTATCTTTAAGTCCCTCGAGACGACGCAAAGTTTTTGGCACCACAGTCAATTCTTTACTACCTACTTTTTTAGACTGCGTAGCGAATGTTATTGATTGTCCACAATGATCAGATGTCAATTTGTTAATTATTTGTTTGCTCATTGGTATTATATCTGTAAATATATTATCTATACAAGTAGAGGTGGTAGAAGTTATCCTGGTGGGTTCCAAAAATAAGCAATCTAGATTATATGATTTGAACAAATTTTTAATTTTTTGGGTATTCAAAGACTGTTCTAGTAAATTAATATTAAAATCACCACACACAAGTACTGATTTATTATGTTGACATAGCTTCCGTAGTACATCATCCATGATAGTTTCAAAATTATCATAAATGGAAGATGGTGGTCTATACACACTTAATACAACAAGTTGCTCCAACTCCACACAGGCTATTTCAACTGTCCGTTCAACAGAAAAATTCACAATGTCACAACGATTCTTAAATTTAAGTTCTTTATTAACTAAAATCAATGATCCACCATGTATTGCATTTTGTCTGCTGAACGAACTACCAACTAAGTGGTTATTGAAGTTGCACATGAACTGGTAATCTTTAAGCCAATGTTCTGTTAAACACAAAATGTCAATGTATTCACCGTTCATGAACAATTCAATTTCTAAATCTTTATTCAACATTCCTTGAATATTTTGATGAACTAGTTTTATAACTCGTGAATGCCCAGACTTATAATTATTTGAATTAGTCTTATTTGTACTTTCTGGTTTATTATTCATTAAAGTGTCTGAATTGCAAGAGGTACTCTCTATTGTCGTACTATTTAATTTAAATTAATTGACATGTCAAGTTGTGTAGCCAAAATATTGGCTGAATTATTATGAATGTCATTTAGTTGCTGTATAGAAGCAACAGGTTTATTAGCCAAATTCTTGGCTGAAATATTAATACAATATGCTAGCGAAGCTGCTAGCTGTCTTTTAAAAAAGGAATTCAGATAGCAAATATCTTGCGTCAAATATAAACTTTTACTAACATAATTGTTAGAGTCAAATACATGGAATTGCTTATTATTATAAGACCATGTACAAAGATTTGTATTAAGATTATGTCTAATATTGTTTTCTTTCTGTGGCAACGATTTACTAAACGGTAAAGTAAGCATAATAATTTTATTTAAATTTAATTCACTTAATTTACTGTAATAAAAATATAATAGTTTTTTATTTAAAGATCCTCTTTTACCAAGTAGAATCAGTAGAGTTGTATCCTGGGCAAAATTAGAACTGATAATTTTATCTAAAATGGCTATAGAACTTAACCCAGGCATACAGTAATTTATCACTAATCCGTCACTATATGTGTTTGCCAAAAACTGACCCATACCTTTTCCAATCTCGTCACTAAATATTATCACTTTATTTTTGTTTTCTAATTTAGTTTTGCTTTCTAGTATATTATTTTCTAATTTATTTAAAGTATGTTTAGTAAGGCATTTAGATTTTGGTTTGTTTACAGAAGTATTAAATAAAACAGGGTCACATGTTGACACTGAACAAGTTGGTGAGCGTTGGAGGTTGAACGGGATGTCATTGTTCAATTGTTGTGAACACTCATTACTATTTGATGACACCAGCTCATTCATTGCCAATATGTACTCTTTCATTTGTAATTCAGAGCTTTTATATTTATTTGTCATTGATACTAATTTGTCACTAAGATTATTCAATTCTACCTGCAAATTATTTATTTCTAATTTATGTTTCAAATTATTTTGGTGATATTTCTGTGAGTAATTTTCTAATTTTTCAAGAGCAAATAATCTTTCCCTGTTGAGCTTAACATTTTTTATGAAAAACTTTTGCCTGTGAACTAATTTTTGGGTCTTTTTTATGAATTTATTTATTTTGACATATTTCTTAATTCTATTCCTACTACCTCTAATCAATTTTATTGAATTATTTGATTCTTTGCACACTGAGAGACTATTTGGAAACGATGCTTTAGAATTTTTTATGTCAGTAATCATGCATGGAGCATGAACCACCAGCTCATCGAACAGACTTTGATTTGCCGAGGTAGTGATCTGTTCTTGGGTGAATTCTAGATGTCTTATTCTACTATTTGCCTCATGTAACTGTTTTTCTAGAAATTGAATACGGTCAAGTGCTAGTTCGTACTGTGAGCTACACTCGGCAAACCCGTCCACAATGAGCTGGAGTCCATCCCGAGCACTCATGGCATCAGAGAATTGAGTATGTAGCTGAGCCATTTCACATTTTAAGTTCTTATTTTTTTCCAATAAGTTCAACATTTCTTTCTCATTATCTTCTCTTTCCTCTATCAGTTTGTTACACAACAAGTGAACCATGCCACCAGAAGTACGTGGTCAGAGCCGCAGTCAGCGCCTGGATAGGTCTTGGATGAATTCATGATACTGAGTTTTCTTTCCACACAGAACTCTATCAGTCTTTGACCACGCTCATTTCTTTCACCTAAGCCATATTTCCCTATTGTGTGTCGTAGGTGCTCATCGGCACGGGTACATCCAACTTTTCCGTTCCAGTCTCCAAGAACGATGGTAGTCTCTCGACTGGGTAATGCACTAAGTGTTGCGTCAAGCGTTTCGTAAAAGGTGTCTATTGCGTCATCAGAGCTCTGTGAGGTGGGGGCATAGATTTGAACGATGTTTAGCCGGCAAGGTTTAGTGTTTAATTTTATTGTTATGATGCGGTCGGAAATTGTGTTATACCCGAGGACGTATTTATTCATTCGAGATGATAATAGTATCCCAACTCCGTTACGGCTCGAATCCTCTGCTCCAGAGAAGTAGAGTGTGTTTCCAGTGGCGGTAATGAAGTGGCCATGTCCTCGTAGATGTGTTTCGCTAAGCCCTAGCATACATAGACGCGTGTTAGCCATTTCTTTTTCAATTATGCTTAGCTTGCCTGGTTTAAGTATTCCATTGACATTCCAGGTACCTATGCGCTGATGTGTGTGCATGAATGTTTTATAAGTGTCACAGCTTTTCTTGTCAGTAGTGACTCTTCCTTCGGAGGCCTGACAAGGCACCTCTTTGGAAGCAGAAAATAAACACACAGTACTAATATTATTTTTCTACCTTAAACTAACAGTTTAAACTACTGTTAGTTTAAACTCTGGTGACATGTCAGTTATATAGCGACAGTTAGGATATATTTTTATACAAGACTAGCTGCTGCCCGCGACGTCTTCTGCGTAAATGCTATACAGCACCAAATTATTAAATAAATACCTACGATTATAACTTTTAAAATAACATTCATTTACCCGATTCTTCTTTATATTTCATATCTGCAGAAAGTACAGTAATAGAGGGAGACTGTCTTTTGTAAAATTGACCTTCAAAAAGTGCTGATTTTCAGCCTGCTTTGAATAAATGATTTTATGGTGATTCTGCTGAATTAAGTCATAAGTTGTGACTGAAGCAGATGGAGAAAATGAGGAATACAGAATACGGTAAAAATACATACTTATAGGACTTCTCGATAAATAACATTAGTGGTTTGGCTCTTCGCAGCCAAAATGTGAAGAGAGTCAGGACTGGTGACGCGGGAGCAAGCGACGTACAGCTGCCCGTGTGAGAAGCAGCTCGTCCTGAGGTCGACACCCGCTGCCCTCAGTGTCTGCCCCTGCGACTTAATGATGGTCATCGCGAAGCAAGCACTTACGTGGAACTGTACGTACTTGAACCGGAACGGCAAGTTATAAGGTATGAGGGGAATGCGTGGTATAAATACTGCCTCGCCGACGTCACAACCCGTAAGAATTTCCGCCGCAATGATGTTTCTGTGGAGCGAGATGACTTTAAGGCAGAAGTTCAGTCAGGCAGTTCACTTGCTGACCGGGAGTTCAGAAATTCCACGGGATAATGTGTGACATCATCTTGCTGGACGACAGTGTTTACAAAGGTGTAGATCACTTCATTTTCCTCTATATCCGAGAGAATTCATTCGTTAATTGCTACAGCCTGATAATTTTTGGGCCCGCTCACACACCCAAGAATTCTGCTATTACGGTATTCAACTGATGTCGCCGTACACACAGCGAATGAGTTCTTCTAAGCTGGATACAACTCTACTGAGAGACTTTAGAAGCACCACCTCTCCACCTCTCTCCTCTGGTAGAGTGCCTTCGCCAAGACTTAGAAGGATATCGGAAAATTGTTGAGCACGTGCATTGACGCCGAGCCGAGCTCTCATATTGATGGTCAAGCGCAGCGTACAAACTCGTGACCACAACGAAGATCGTTTCAAAAAAAGCACTCACCTTGTGAGCCCTCGATCCCCGCGTCACCACGGGAAGCGTTTGTCGGAAATCGCCACTGAACAGAACGGTGACCACCCATCAAATGCTCGCTGCAGAGTTCTGTCCACGGCCTCAACTGCTTTCCTATTGGCCATCGTACGCTCATCCCATACGATCAGAGAGCAATCCTTGAGCACATGTCCCTTATCACTGCTACGTGACACACCACAAACGGGCTTTTTGGCGCTCTCTAAATCCATGCGAATTTTAAACATGGCATGTGCTGTCTTGCCACCCGGAAGCAGTGTGGCAGCGATTCCCAACAACGCTACGGCAAAGGCAATTTTGCCTTCCTTCTTGACCTCTGCAAGTATGCCAGTGGTTACAAATGTTTTCCCTGTTCCACCAGGAGCATCCAAGAAAAACATTTTACCCTGGCTTTGCCCAAAGCTTTCAAAGACGGTGTCATAAATTTCGTATGGTGGTCATTTCACCGGGATCGTAAATTGTCTCAGCATTATACTCCCAATTGCCACGGTCTTGATGCGGTGATGATTGGGAAGCTGGTAACCCATATTCGACCAGTGGTTTTGATTCGCTGATAGAAATGACCATGTCTTGAAATGAACGTAGACAGGTGTTCAGCACGCGTTCATCAGTTACTTCGACTTTGTCTCCAGTAGCACGCCTTAAAGCTCGAAGAAAATCTTCAGACAGATGATGGCGATACTTTTCCCTCAAAACTACCTTGTTCGCGACTCTACAAAACACCAAGATGACGTTAAACAGATGACGCGCATGCGGGTCCCAGCCGCCCAGTCACTGACGCTCGCCTCCGCGAGGGTGTCATCCCAGTTTTGGTGACCGTCGAGAAAGTGGAAAGTGACGTACTACGCAGGCGATAAGTGGGATACTCCACGCCATCAAATGTCCTCAGAAAGGCGAAAGACGTTGGGCCTCGGACCGTGTAAAGTAACAACCGCAGAAAATAGCATTCGCCATTATTCGTGTGTACGGTATAAACTCTACAAAATGCGGCGTCCTTGAAACTTCCCGGAAAACCTTCCACAGCACCTCCTCGTCGACGTCGGTTAAATACACCCTTTCGCTTGTCGTACGTATAATATGAAGGCATCTCGTCATATGTAAGGGACCTCCCAAACTGGTCGACTTCACAGAGCCTGCAAAATGCCAAGAGAGTTGTTTGGTGCGGATTTTCCAAGCGCTCAGCAACGCTGCCGGGTTCAAAATATTTATATGCGATGGCCGTTCTCTAGGTGGACGTGTAAATGCATGATGGTAGGATGCCTGTCATGTATAGAGAACACCAGTATCCGCCAAACCGCTTCAGACGTAACAATAAAATAAATGGCTGTGTGTGAGTAAAAAAAATCTAGCTAGTTCCACATCTCACTGAAGTTTATATGCGACATGAATGATTATTAATTAAGAAACAATAATATACCAATGTGGCCAAAATGTTTATTTGGTACTAAATCTATTACTTTTTATTCAGATATATATGGTATGCCTAATTTTCCTCTTACTTCGTTCTTTAGCTCAAATTACTTACAGCAAAGGCATACCGTTTTCGAGTTTAACTTTTGTTATAAATCTATGCAGTTCTTTTGAGTTCTATTTGTATTTATGATACTAGATGGCGCCACCATCCGTTCAAGTGCAATATAAAACGGCTCTGTGTTTACTTTAATATTTAAAATAGTTAAAGTTATTAATAAAAGTTAAAACATGTGTTAATATACTCAATATGGTCCAAATATAAAGTAGAAATATTATCTTCAATTTTGGAATAGAAACAGTGCAAATAAAACGATAAAAGTATACTTTGTGATGAACATTAAAACAAGTGAATAAAAAGTGTAAAACCAATTAAACTTGACAATAAGTGCTATTAAAACTTAATTAGTGATTATACATACGATTTTCAATAAATCAAATATAAAAAGTACATAATAGTGATGTTCAAAGTGCAAAGTCATTGTGCAAAGCGATTCAAATAAATTTTTGCAGCATGAATCACCACAACGAACTTTTTCTAAGGCACTTACAAGGCGTATGACAATTTCATCCATAAGCCTATAAGCGTTCATAGCGAAGTCGGTAATTGACCGACTAGTGTAAGTCGTGCGACGCAGATACCTCGGGTTCAAATCCTACATACAATAGATACTTTTTGAGATTTATATCATCAGTTTAAACATCATAGAACATAAAAAATGAATATCTTAGAAAATATTACTTTCTGACGAGCAAGAACACATTCCGATTCTAATAATACAAATGAACAAATAAGTAACACATTAGACGAAGAAACAGACTTCGATGAAAGCTTGTCTAGTTGTCTGCCTGACTTAACTAAACAACAACAAAATGAACTCATCATTAAGGTGAAACAGCAAGTAGAAACATTGGAACTGGAATTAAATAGTGCGCATCAAGAAATAGAGTCCCTTTCACTTGAAAACACGGAACTAAAACTTACAAATCAAAATTTAACAAAGAAAAATGAATTATACAAGACATTAACAAGTAGTCCAATAAAATCATCTAAAACTACCACTCCACAAAAAAAGGTTAAAGCTAAGAAGAACAAACAAACACAAACAGAAACATCAGATATAATTGAGGGAAAGCAACTCAAACACTCAAGCAAAAAAACTCAAGAAAACAGTACAATACCTAGAAATATTATTAACAAAAGTACCACTACTGACAAAAAACACAGAAATAAAATATGCCTAATTAGTAGCAATAACACAAACAAAATCCTGTCAATATCAGAAGAAGCTTTTCCTAGCTCCCAAATATGCCACTATTGTTATCCAAATTGCAGCATGAAGCAGCTCTTGACCAAACTAAACGACAAAATTGTGGACTATACAATGGAAGACTACTGTATTATTTTGATAGGAGAAGAAGACTTTCGCAAAACTAACAATTATTTTGACATAATCATATATATAAGAGAAACGTTATTAGCATTACAACATACTAACATTATTCTTTGTTTACCGACATTTAAATATAATTATTATTCCTCAATGTTTAATGGGCGCATAGAAGTGTTCAATAATTTACTTTATTTTGATCTGTATACATATAACTACGCATTATTGATTGACTCTAATCTGGATTTATCTTGCGATTATACTGTTTTTAGAAAAAGTGGTCGTATTAACAACAGTGGTATGAAAATAATTTTTGACAATATTAAATACCTAGTGCAAACTGAAACTTTTGATAATAATATAAATGCCTGTGATAACTCAGAGTCATCTACTGAAAATTCAAATCAGTTGTTTCGTGCACGATAGTTTACATGTATTCCATCAAAATGTAAACGGATTAATTAGCAAATCAGACTTGCTAAGTATACACCTGGATGAATTCCATAACACTATTGATGTTATTTGTAACACTGAGCATAACATGGTCAAAGGCGATGAGCAGTATTTGAAGATACCTAATTTTAATTTAGTTACATATTTTATGAGAAAAAATCGATATGGAGGATCCTGCATATTAATTAAGTGTGGACATATATTTGAAACAGTGGAAAGAATCAATAAATTAGCCCTTGTAAATATATTCGAATGCTCGGTAGTGGAATTGACGCAATTTAATATTTACATAGTTTGCATTTACAGGCCACCGAAATACGATCCATCATCAATACAAATATTTTTTGAAAGACTTTACTCACTATTATCTGAACTTTGCAAAAATAAAAACAAAAAACTGATACTTTGCGGTGACTTTAACATAGATTTATTAAAAAGAACTAGGTTATCAGTGGAATTTGAGCAAACACTGCAGGCATTTGGTCTTAAAATTGAATTTAAACAACCTACTCGGTTTTTAAGTTCTACTTGCATAGACAATATTGCACACAATATCAAAGGATGTAAAAGTCAAATAAACGATTTATGTATCTCTGATCATACGGCACAAATATTAAAATGTCCAATAAGACAGAGATGCCTACTTAAGTGTTGGTATATCAAAAAAAGAGACTATTCTATTGAAAATAAAAATAAATTTAAAAATTACCTAGCCCAGATTAGTTTCGCTGATGTATTAACTGAAAAAGATCCGAACAAGGCGTTTAATATATTTTATGACTTTTTTAATCTCCTTTACTACTTATGTTTTCCAGTAGTTAGGATAAAAATATGCTCAACCAACAAAGTAAGCTGGATTACGAAAGGGTTAAAACTTTGCAGTTTGCGAAAACGGAAAATGTTGTGGCAATTTAGAAGACAGCCAAGTGAAACTAATAAAGTAAAATTAAAATCTTATTCAGCAAGACTCAAAAAGATAATACGCCTAACACAAAAATCTAAGAACGACCATTATATTAAATCTTCGGAAAACAAAACAAAAGCGACATGGAATATTATAAATAGTGCAAAAGTAACACAGCCTAGGCTAGGTATATGTTGTATTAATGTTAAGGATAAATTAATAAATGATCCTAAGGGTATTTGTAATGCATTCAATAATTATTATACCGACGTAACAGACAATAAAAATGTTGTAAAAGCTGACATTAAAATAAAGAATAATCCTAATTCAATTTTTTTAGCACCTGTAACTGACTTGGACATTTTTAATATTATCAGATCACTAAAAAACACAAACAGCTGTGGATATGATGGAGTTACGACGCTCGTAGTAAAAGATGTGGGTAGCATTATTTCCCCAATTTTATCACACTTAATTAACTTGTGTAATGAAAGTGGTATATTTCCTAGTGTATTAAAGATGACCATCATAAAACCGTTGTACAAAACAGGAAATAAAATGGACATTAGCAATTATAGACCCATCGCTATAATTCCTATATTTGCAAAAATATTTGAGCGTGTTATTTATAACAGCATTTATTTTTATTTGGAAAAGGAAAATATACTTGTGCCAGAACAGTATGGTTTTCGTAAAAACAAAAATATTAATTTGGCAATCTACAATTTTTTGAGATCTGTCACGAAAAACATGGACAAAAGACAGTCAGCAACAGGCATGTTTATGAATATGTCTAAGGCTTTTGATCACGTCAGACATGATATTTTTCTTGACAAACTCTATCGCTATGGTATAAGGGGTAATGTTCATGAGCTTATAAAATCATATCTGTTAAATAGGAGGCAAGTGTCTTATTATTATATGTCTTAAATCCAAAAGTGAATTGGTTCATAGGTCAGATGTAAGAACTGTAAAATTTGGAGTCCCACAGGGTAGTGTCCTGGGACCTTTGCTGTTCAATATTTATATAAATGACCTCCCAACAACAACTACCTATGATATGACTTTGTTTGCTGATGATAGCACAATATTATTTACAAATAAAACCTTGACATCTTATGAAATTGACATTAATAATTCTATCACATCAATTATGCAATGGCTTAAAATAAACAACTTAAAAATTAACTTAGATAAAACAAAAATAATTGAATTTAAACAAAGAAAAGAAAGAACCGATAAGAAATTAAATATTAATTACAATGGTTATCAATTTACAGAGAGCGAATTAACTACATTTCTTGGGTTAAAAATAGATGAAAAACTAAACTGGAAAGACCATGTAGACTATGTATGTTCCAAAGTGAATCAGTCCGCATATGGACTATATAGGCTAAAAAATATAGCCAATACATCAACATTAATAACAGCCTATCATGGCATTGTCGTATCAACATTACGGTACGGAATAATATTTTGGGGCAATTCCACTGACTGGCTATCGGCATTTAAAGTTCAAAAGCGGTGCATTCGAACAATTTTTGGTATAAAGGTACCTGATAGTTGCAAACCGTACTTTGTAAATAATAATCTGTTGACCCTGCCTTGCATTTACATAAAGGAGTGTGCTGTGTTTGTGAAACAAAATATGGAGTTATTTAAAAAAAAATCAAGTATTCGACATGCTGGTAAATTGTGTGTTGTCGAAAGTAAAACGGCGCTAATGCACAAAAGCTTCTTTTGCACTGCACCACGCATTTACAACAAATTACCTACTCAAATAAAAAATATTGAAAATCTACAATTATTTAAAAGGCATCTTCAAAAACTGCTTGTAGTTAAATGCTATTACTCGCTGCAGGAATATTTAGAAGATACACATAATGCAAATAATTAATTAGAAATAAACTTTATTTATTTTTAAATTATAATATTTACTTATATACATTTGACATTTTAATTGTGATTAGCTGACATTTTACTTTTATAATTATTATTGATATTTTATAATTTCATTTTTAATTATTTCATGTCATTTTAATATTCTTATTTCTAAATTATGACATTTTGGACTCTTATCTGACATTGTATATTTTCACGTTAAACTGTAATAATTTATGTTGATTTTAATTTTATAATAAGTAATAGTTTACTGTTTCTGTGTTTGCATGCCTAATTGGTGGGATATGGTAATAGAACATCGTATTTATTATTAAGATCTGCAAATGTATACCCATATTCGCAAATTAATAAATGAATTATGAATTATGAATTATTTACATACCTACTGACAAACTCGATTAATTTTATAAGACATAGACGAAGCAGCTTAAAATTTATATAAACACATTTTTTTAATTGTCTTGCTCATCTCTGAAACGAATTAACGATACAATTTTTAAGAAGAAAATGCACAACACCATCTATGACTTTTAAAAACAACTATTAACTTCGCCAACATGATCAAATTTAAATTATTTATATCCAAAAAGGCTTATACATTTAATTCAACTTGATGTTTCTGAATATATTCATTTAATTTTGTTTTTTCATCCTAAGTCACTCATATTGCGTTATTTTGATTGTGTGAAGCTAGCTTATAGCATGGTTAACACTATAACAACATTCAAATATGCGTCGTTAGATTATACGTTGTTACAGAATGCGTTGAAGAAATAAAGGTTCACTGCTGGTTCCCCGTAGGTGATAGCGTAATAATATGTAGCCTGTATGTCGACTCGACATTCTAATAACATTCGTGATAAATTTGAAGTAAATCCATGCAGGACTTTTTGAGCTTTTTCCGGATATACAAACAGGCAAACAGACAAAAATTCTAAAAACTACTTTTTTGGCTTCGGTATCGATTGTAGATCACATCCCAAGTATTCTTTTAAAAAAATATTAAATGTACAGTTTTGACTTTCCTACCATTTTATTATATGTATAGATTGACCGTTTAAATTAAGTGGACATTGTAATTTTTGACACAGGAGACATTTTGCTTATGAAAGTGCCGAATATTATACTCTATTATTTTTTTAATAACAGAAATATACCCGACACATAATTATTGTCTTTTTTGCAAGAAACATTTATTTTGCTAGAAAACTATTTAAAAATAGTGACATCTATCGGTCGGTAAATAGCCATAAAACACTTTGAAGGTACCTATTTAGACTAACTATACTTTTACTAACCAACTTATAATGATCATAGATGGCACTACATATATAACCAATTTTGGATGATCCCTGTTTTGTTTAAGACTACATACAAAGGAGAGGTCAAGCTGTACACCGAAAACCACGCAACCGATTGTGATGTAACATATACTATTTTATAGGTTTGAGTATCCTTTGTACATAAAAGCAGTTTTATTGAAATTAATTTCGCCATTTTAGAGATCTTTAGCAACATAGGGAAAGACAAACAGACATAAATCCAAAAAAATATCAAATATTGATTTTTAGCATTTTCCTAGATTTTTTAGCTAATTTTCGTCAAAATATCTTGAATGTACAGACTTTTTCACCTCTACAGTTTTATTATAGTATATAGATATAAATAAGTCCGCGGTTATACCCGCACTTTTTAGAGCAACTGCTTCGCAGCCGTGGCTCATGTATGCGATGCTCTGCTCTGCTCATTCAGATTTTAAGTTTCATTCATTAATTCATAGACTCACGCCTGTTGCCCGGAGAGGTAGGCAGAAATAACGGAACGCCTGTGCAACGATCCTGACATAATATCTATCTTGCTTCATTCACTCCCATCAGATTCCTCATGCATGCTCTTCTGTTCAGGGCACTTCTAACCTGTCCTGTTGTTAGGATGTCTCCAATCTGGTCAGAGAACGTCCGCCTAGGTCTTACCCTTCGTGCTGTCCCATTCACACTTGCCTTGTATATCTGCTTAGTCAATCTTTTATCAATCCATCCTCTCCAGTGCCCAAACCACCTTAGCATACCTTTCTCGATGCTTGTCACTACATCTTCTTTTACCCCACAACACTCTCTTATCACACAAATCTTTACTCAGCCAGTCAAAGAAACACCACACATACTTCTCAGTGCTCTCATTTCTACTGCATTTATTCTACTTTCATGATTCTTATAGACTCACGCCTGTATCCCCGAAGGGGTAGGCAGAGGTGTAATATTACACCCGCATTTCGCCATGAATATTTAGGTTCCACGTAATAGGGGGCGAGCCTATTGCCGTACCGGGCACATTACCAGACTCCGTGCTGTTACTGAGAATTTCCTAACTATTGACATGATTCTTCTGCCATACCCAACTTTCACTACAGTATGTCAAGTATTATAGCCTTCCTCGTTAAATGGGCTACCCAACACTAAAAGAGCTAATCAAATCGAGCCAGTACTGCTTTTTTATTTTTAATAGTGTTCCTCACGTACCCGTATGTCGGAGGGTCGGGTATCGCTGAAGCATTCCTCGCTACCGCCCGACGGGTATTGGCCCGCCAGATGGTCAGGCGGGCCCCGAACAAAACCCCCTTGGCGGCGAATGAAGGTGTTGGGCTCCGCCGCCAAAACACTCAGCGGCCGCAGAGGATAGGGAGGACGGCAACGCAACACCGCATCTCCTCTTCCTCTGCGGCCCCACCGCGACGCAACGATGGTGCGCCCCCATTTGGTCGCGGGAGATAGAGCGCGCGGCAACGCAACACCGACACGCCTCTCCTCCCGCGACCGCACCCGACTGCGAGGGACAGAAGAACTGTCCCTCGCACCCGCCCCTTTGGACGCATCCTGCGCAGGCCTCCGTCAAGCCCACGCGGAGCGTCCCCTCCAGGATCCCTCTTAGCTTCACCGCGGGTGACCAATCCACGGTTACTAAGCCCCCCCACCACGACAAGGTGGAGATCCCACGGGGGGAGCCAGTACTGCTTCCGTGGCCCAGGGCTAGCGTATGTGTCTTCTGATCAGGGTTCGGTTCCCAGGTCGGATAAGTGTTACCAGGTTTTTCCGAATTCTCAGTAGCAGCACGGAGTCTGGCAACGAGTTCGATAACGGTGTGGAGGAAGAAAGGTGTGGTGTTCCTCCAACTAGAGGGAGGATCCTCTAACCAGGCTGGGTGATCGTGCCTGGTGGACTGTCAGTCCAACGGACGTATTTGAGATGTTGTATATATACAACTCGGCGCGCGAACTCTGCATGTGCGATTCAGCACCTTGTTATCCGTCGCATTGTGTCCGATAGATGTCGCCGTGTTGTTGTTGTTGAGACTTCGTCGTCGCTCGCTAGATGGCTACAGTTGTATGTAGCTACCGCTACAACGGCAATAGACTCGCCCCCTATTACGTGGGACCTAAAAATTCATAACATGGCGAAATGTGGGTGTAATATTACACCTCTGCCGGCCCCTTAGGGGATATAGGTGAAAGTGTGTGAAGATTAAAATAGTAAAACTTTATAAAACTTACGTCTCATAAAAAAAAAACAAAAAGACATTTAGCACACTGATAGGCTCGCCCATGCTGTCAGGTATAAAGAATAAAAAGTGTCAATATACTATTTCATTCCGTGGCTGGTTGGTCAAAGGCTACCTACTTAGAAAAATACACAAAATATATCAAATCTTATATCACCGATCTGGCCAGCGTGCTATACCTAGTAGGCCGAGATTGATAGCAAAATATGCTATACTCTTCTTACTATAATGATCAACAAGATGCAAAGATGGTTACAATATTCACAAAATTTTTGAAGTGAATAGTCAAAGTCAAAATCGTTCATTCAATTAGGCCACAAAGTGGCGCTTATGAATTTCATAATTTTAAAACATTTCAAAGTTAATTACTAGATGATTCTACGTTTACTTCAGGTAGAACCACGAGAATGAACGGGCAATAAAACTCATGGTTCCTCTCTTTAATCGTCAGTATAATGGTTATTCATGTTATTTTTGTAAGGTGCTGCAACTGTTTCACACTGTAAGTTATCTACTAGTGAAAATTTATAATTATTGATATCATACTCAATGCAATAAATTATGATCATTTGGTATATATAGGTAAATATTTATCAGCATCGAATCCAGGCCATTGCAATATATAGGAATTTAAGCTTTCGTGGTCACTATAACAACTTTGTACTGTTCCTACGGGATATATACCACGTACCTTTGTTTTGAGTAACCGATATTTCGGCACTGTTGCAAGCGCCATGTTCACGGATGTATACTTGGATAAATTAATCATTGCAATATATGTTTACTGAACCAAATTGGACTGAACACACTAAATCCAAATGAATTGATTAAATTGGTAGAGCTGTTCTCGTTGATAAATGGTGACATACTGCATGTTATCTGTCAGCCCACATAAGTAATTGGGTCGTATGGAAATAAATTATTACATAGAAGGACAAATAAATTATATCATTATCAAACTTTATGTTTGTCCGTGTGGTGACGGATTAAGAATACGGATTGTCACTACCCCATATCATCCCATTGGTGTCGTAAGAGCCGACAGAGGGAGCATATTATGCAGAGAACAGCACTGTAAGAGAAGGAACACTTGACACAAACCCTATACCAACCCGTTTTGGCCAGCGTGATATAGTAGGCCAATTCCTCCTTTCAAAGAAGAGGCCGAATCCAAAAGTGGACTGATAAAGGCTGATGAAGAAGAAACTTTATATTGTAGCCTACAATTAGCTGATTAAGCCTTTAAAATTGGTAACTCCGAAGAATTTAATAAAATTGTAAATTAATAGGGCGATAGTCTCATGGTTAAGATATTGGTCATACATAGCATAGCGCATTAACATAGCGCAATGATAGTCACTGCTAAGCATTCCTAGCAAAATAATTTCGCTAAGCTAGTGAAGGCTTACCTCTTGATTGGTACCTACAAGGTAGTAGAGCCTCGCTGATTTCAGCATGAATGGGCCGTCTCGACTGGGGAAGTACTACCCTCTCACAGAAGATCGACGTAAAGTACCAGTACCAAAACTGTTGCGATTCGTTCGGTGAGTGAGAGTGCCGGAGGCCCTATCCCCTATTCCTTCTCCCTCATCCCACTCCTCATCCTATCCCTTTTCCCAAGCCCAAAGGGCGGCAACGCACTTGTGACTCCTGTGGTGTTGCTTGTGTCCATGGGCGGCGGTAATTGCTTACCATCAGGCGATCCGTCTGCTCGTTTGCCGCCTATTATCATATAAAAAAAGTTTTACTCCAGATATCTGCACATCCTGCTAAAAAGCCTTATCCCGCTCCTCTTCCTATTTTTCTCCTATCCTTGATCGTGTCGGCAATACCCTTGTGACTCCTCTAGAGGTGCAGGTGTCCGTGGGTAATTGCGTACTATATGTCGATCCACCTGGTTGCTTGCCCAGAGACCCAAGTGTGTGGCAACTTATGTCTTCTCAAGAGTTGCAGGTGTATATGGGTGGTAGCATCTGCTCGTTTGCCGTGTTACTTCCATATGCGAACTTTTCCCCTCAGGTGGAATGTAAGCAAATAATGGCCCAATCTCACGTGGTGGAACGTCCTGCATCGCTCTGCAGTTCTCCTCGGCCAGCAGCTACTAAAGCCTGCAACTCAAGACCCTGCCTTCTGGACACGGCGTCTCCGGAGATATCGCTAGCCAACTCATCGTATATACAACATGATCCGAAGAAGAAAAAGGTAAGTACAAGAAATTTTCGTTTCTTCTTTTTGTGTGAAGGAGACCGACTCTACTGTCGGATTTTTAGACCACCTGAACGTTTCTAACATGGACTTGTGTGTGCGACAAGGATGGATGTTTTTTTTGTGTTCTAGAACAATAACGCTCTCATGTTAATGCCAGAAGAGGTCACCCATCCAAGTGGTTACCTCTGCAAGCGTTGCTTTTGTGTTTTTTGCTCTACAAGTAACTATTTATTAGAGGCGTCCAAAATGCCCAAAAAGATTTTTATGGTGCAAACTAATTACACTTATAAAATAAATTTTATCTTGATTTTGGATACTGTTTTCTTTTTCTCAGGTGACCGTAAAAGTAGGCGGTTCAGCAACAATATTCTACGGAACACAAGTCAAGATCAAGTGCCCGGTCAAAGGGTACAACAGGACCAAGATACAGTGGGCTAAAGACCATCAGATCATCACCAAATCTAAGAAGTACAAGATTTCTAAGAAGGTGAGTAGTTTGAAAATGCTAACTTCTGGTAAGAAATCGAGGCAGAGGTATTCTAGCCGGCTATTAATCTGTACTCTGCAGATCCGATGGCCATCCTATGAACAGGACAGTACTTTGTGGTTTGTATAGCTTAATAGCTTTAATAGCTTCGAGTCTAAATGTGCTATTCCTATGTGTGATTTTCGTGTTACACGGATAAGCAAACAAATATCTGTTATTAAAAATTAATTATTACTGTCTCTCTGTGTGCATGGTATACCGGTTTGAGCCCTTTTTCTAGGTTAAAAGTGAGACGTGTCAATGTTATAAACTTTACCATAAGTTATCTGTCTTTTTTAAATCGGTCATAAATTCTAGATAATTATATTTCAACCAATTTAGTACCAGGTTTTCATACCACTGAAAGGAGATGCATATAATTAAAGTTTTGAGTATTGGAATATCTATAATTTAAAATTCATTTTGTAGATTGATTTGAGTGTGAAAGTGATTGATTACAGATCAACTTCAAGTTAAGTAGTAACATTTTAATCCAATAAGCAATTTATATTGTTGATGATTATTTGAATTAAGTAACAGCCATCCATATAACTGCCACTGGGTTAATAATAAGAAGGTTAACTTATGATGAGTGATTATAAATAGCACATAGTTCAATGGTCTCAATTTCTGTTCTTGGATTTTTTATAATATTTCATATTATTTTTTTTTATACTTCGATCAATGGCTTTATATTCTATTTGAGTAGCCCGCTTGTCTCCGAAATGGCTACGCTGATAAAAGCAAATATCTAATGCTGTAAGGAGTAACTTATTATTACTTCTTATATAATGGTGCCGTGAAACATTAATAAGCAGACGATTGGCCTTAAAGATAACGTTTTAAAAGATAATGAGACGATGTTAGTTTGCCCTATATTATAAAGTATTTAGGCATATTTGGGACATTCGTACACCCGTGTGTTTTTAAACACTCAACACATTGAATTATTACCTACAGAAACCAAGTACGCGCACGTAACAGGCGCCGTTCATTTGGGTCAGAATCTGACCCAATCGGCGGCCGCGTTGTCTGTGGTCCGAGTCGCACGGTAGCGTAAGCATCTCCCGCAAAATAATCGAAATTATGACATATTGTACAGTGTTTTTGTGCCACAATGCTTCAGAAAAAGATTATAAGGTTGCTGGAGTATCATTCCACCGATCAGACATCTATTTTGTTACGTAGATTGTCTAATAATTCAAATTCAGTGAATCATAATAACTAAATCTAAGTACGAGCGGAGTGTTGCCAGTTGGGTGTGAAATTGTCCCAGTTTAATTAACACGTCATTCCTTACCAAAATGTATTCTGTTGACAGTACCTAATAATAAAGAAAAAGAATTAGGTAGTTACATATATAAACATAACCTTTCAAACACCGCTGGCTGGTACATACCAATCGGTTACGACAAATTTGTCACGTCAAGCTCGGCTAAGACGATATCGTCTCTAAGCACTAGATTTTTCCGTTTTTGTATTGAAAGGCTTGTATTTAAAGTCTAGTATTGTCTTGTAATGTAGGCACGCGTAACTAACTTCATTGTTGAACGAATGACCTTACCGACCGAATTATATTATAATTTTTAAACTTGTCGCCTTTTTTTGGTAGGTAACCATAGCGCAACGGCGCACACATAGTACACGCTGTTGATTTTTGTAATTTTTTTCTCACAAACATACATAAATACTTTTATGTACTGAGAGCATTTAACTAGGAAATCACTCGGCACTTATTAGTGCTTACGTTTGAGCGCATAAAGTTTCGTCAAGATTGATTTAGCCATCGTTAGTCTGTCGTAAAAACTTAAAAAGCAGACAGTGTGGCTTTAGAATTTATAATATCTATACAATACGCTTGTGTCCTAAAATGTAATTAGCGATTGATTTGTTCCTTTATTAGATGTTAAACTGAAATACCTGAAATTTTCTTCAAAAATCGATCAGCAACATTACTTATTACGCATTTTAAAAACCTTTTTGAATTTGACACGAAAACGCTGTAAACCATCATGGCGGTTGAGTAATATTACAAAGTCCACAACAAAACAAGCCACGAATGAAGTGTGGTCTGATGTATCCACTTTTATTTTGTTATATTCGATTTGACAGGTAGAAACTTTGACATTTTAGTTGTATTTACTACTAAATCGTCAACAACGTGAATGGCGGACGTACTGTTTGACGTAATGCTCTCTGATTGGTGTGCACTATCACAAGAATAAATAGGTACATTATTTTTAGTTTTAGAATCCTAAAAATAACATTAATCTTACCTTCTTATAATAAACTAGAGGACGCCAGCAGCTACGCCTGCAATTTTTTAAATTTACCAATTTTGGCCGATCCCGTGGGCATTTCGGGAAATCCCTTCTTAGTGCACCCCTACGGTCCCCAAGGAACACACATGCCAAATTTCAGCTTCCTGCGCCCAATAGTTTCGGCTGTAGCGTGTCTGTCAGTCAGTCAGTAACGCAAGGATTTTATATATTAAGATAATAAATTTTATTGGCATCTTAAAATCATAATGAATCTATAGATACTACAATCAACCCGATTTATTCTTAGTGGACGCAAGCCTATTACTTATATTCATGCAAAAATTATGAATTTACCCTATTTTTAGGGGAAAGACGATGTTACTGGCAACTCTATAATGGCGTCTGTGTGCGTGATGCAGCAAGTAAACACAGCACAGTGCCGCACACATAGCGAATTTTCGGCTTAGCTTCTGAGCTCGCGTTGTTTGAATACTGACTTTCTGTAGGTAATAATTCAATGACTCAACAAGATAATATGTATTAGGTACATCAAAACATAGAAAAGCTTTTTCACCGAAGTTGGCAATAAATATGCCCGATATGACATGTGCGACGACCACCGTAACCATTTCAGCAACCAAACGATACAAATATTACATATGCTCGACTACTGTTCCTGAGTGCATATTCAAAATTTTGCACATTTATGCAATCTAAAACTACTATTACAAAACATAATATTACCTTGCTTTGCACAGCATTCTGCACAAAGCAAGAGGCTTTAGCCGTCTTCATTTTGTCCATAGAACTGTAGTTCTCTTCTAAAACAATTTAGTTTGCCGCAGAACAGAGTCGGTAGTGTAATTGTTCGGTATACAAATCTAGCTTACAGAAGCGGGAACCATTTGCTGTGGCGCAGATATCAGCAAATATGTAATATGCATTCACCACGATGTTGTAGTTTGCTCTATTATGGGAATGTGCTATTTTGTTGAGTCGTTGTTGAAACAATAGATGTCTTTAAGTAGCAATGCTAATCCATGGCATATTGCTATGAGTTGCGGCAGTCAAAAGGTAATCGCTCTCCGATGAAAATTTTCTGTAAAATCACAAATTATTATAGTGAAACAAAATGTTAAAGAAGATCTTTGTAATAAACATTTTTATAATGCGTGTTTTAGCAAATAAATATTCATTTTTCTTTTTGTTTTTTTTACCTTTAAAATTATATTTTGAATTGCGTATAAAACTGTATTTTCTTACAGGGAGCGCTCCGCATCACAGCTCTATCACTTCGAGACCACGGCGTCTACACATGCGTGGCCGGCAGATCCAGTGCCAACCTGACGCTACTGGTGAAGCCAAGACCTGGAGAGTTTCCTTCCAGCGAAGAGATTGAGAGGCACAAGGCGCTAGATGAACCGTCTTCGTCGCTTTCTGACAAGTAAGAGTCATGACCAGTTTTTTTTTCTCTGAGTACAAATATGCACACAATTCTTGTAGGTAGTAGGGACATGCTGATTTAAGCATGAATGGGCGGGCTTGACTTGTAAGTACTACCTTCGCACAGAATATCGACGTAAAGTCCAGTGCTCCAGTGCATAGCGTATGCGACTGCTAATCGGAGGTCCCGGGTTCAATTCCCGGGTCGGGCAAAAGTGTTAATGGGTTTTTCCGAATTCTCAGTAGCAGCACGGAGTCTGGTGATGTGCCCGGTAACGGCAAAAGCTCGCCCCCTATTACGTGGGACCTAAAAATTCATGGCGAAATGTAGGTGTAATATTACACCTCTACCTACCCCTTCGAGGATGCAGGCGTGAGTCTATAAAAAAAAATTATATACTGTTGCGTTTCGTTCGGTGAATGAGACTGTCGGAGGGCTCATCCCCTTTTCTTTGTTACTCATCCCGCTCCCTCTCCTAATCTCGTAATAAGTAGCGGCTTGGTTATATCTATGGTAAACCCAGCCATGTATATGAGCCAGGGTTACCACTTAACATCAATTGGACTCGTGGCTCGTGTCAATTTTACCTAGGAATAAAAAGAATACAATTGGAGCAATGGTGGCAACCGTAACCTGTTTACGAATGCCGTCGTTCCCAACATTCCATAAACATATAGTTTATATTGCATTTTACGAGTGTGTGAGTGACAGTTACCATACATTTCCTTACTGCTCACACCGTCTGCTCCGCAATCATAATGTTTCGACACTTTGCGTCTTATCTTTATCAAATTTACCTGTAAGTGTATGTAATAAGGGTCCATGTGATAATTAAATAAAATTGGGCAAGTGCGAGTCGGACTCGCGCACGAAGGGTTCCGTACCATCATCTATAAAACAAAATCACGTTCGTTGTATGTATACTTAAATACTTTTTAATTTTCTACCTGTTTATTAAAATCGAGTAACAAATTGCTTAAAAATTACGTTTGTTGTATGGGAGCCCCTCTTTATTATTTACTTTATTTTTTATTTAATTACTAGAGGAAGCCCGCGGCTACGCCTGTACATTATATTAATTTACCCGTTATTCCCAATCCCGTGGGAATTTCGGCAAATCCCTTCTTAGTGCACCCCTATGGTCGCCAAGGAATATACATGCCAAATTTTAGCCTCTTGCGCCCAATGGTTTTGGCTGTAGCTTGTCTGTCAGTCAGTCAGTAACGCAAGGATCTTATATATACAGATTTATTTTGAAAGGTACTATACAACTACATATTCTGTGAAAATTTAAAGCGTCTACCTGTTACAGTTAGTAATTTTGAGCAAAAAATACGAAGAAAATACGTTTTTGTATGGGACCCCCCCTTAATATTTTCAATTTTTTATTTTAGTATTTGATGTTATTGGGGCAACGGAAATACATAATTTGTGAAAATTTCAGCTTTCTAGCTATCACGGTTTATGAGATACAGCCTGGTGACAGACAGACTTATAGATAGACAGACAGACAGCGGAGGCTTAGTAATAGGGTCCCATTTTATACCTTTTAGGTACGGAACCCTAAAAAGTGGCTATCAAAAAAACCGGTTAACACGAAAAGTAACGTCAAATCGAAAAAACAAAATCACACTTACCGCCGGATTCAGTATGTCAAATGTATATCAATAATTTCTAAATCCGTGAATGGATCGTACATTGGAAGCGGCCGTTAGAACAATGAATGTATTATCTTTCTTCAAAATCTAATCAAGTTTTGATTGTTTGATCGCTACTACTAATCAAGAGTCAAATGGCCACTTTTCGTATGTAATTCTTACACTTTACTTTATTGTACATTGTTTGCGTAAAATTATAAAAAAAGTTCTCTCGAACTGCCAGCTATGTAAAGGGCAACGTCTCTCAAATATGTTACCGTCGGGGTTTCAATAAATATTCAGCGAAAATTATTTGCAATGCCACCAAAATTATTCGGACACTATGAAAATGGAACAGGCCGATATTTTTAGGAATATTCTTCAGAATATATTCAAGAAGATTCATGGAGATTGTCATTTTTATTGATATTAAATATGGTTTTATGTCAAAATGAATCATTTTCACACATATTTTTGTATAAATTCACGTCTGTAGTTCGAAGTTAAATAAAATATCATAACTGACTGTGACCCGCGGGCATTTAATTTGTTCGTTCTTTTCAGAAAATAATAATTTGCAAGTAGAAGCAGTATCTACTACATTTACAGCGGCTAACATGTGTTTGTAATGGTGTATGAAGGTTTCATGGTAGGTGCCCTAGATTCAAACACTCAAAAGGCATCTGCACATTGATGGCCCCGTGTACGCCTGCCAAAGGGCCCTATACTTTTCTAACACCATAATAATATATCCCATTAGGTCATGCTGGCGCATAGCTAAATTCAATAAGTTATATATTTTGATGTGTGACACCATTTTCATTATCTAATTTATTCAACAGCAGAGCAGACGGCCGGTACAGAGCAATGATTGGCGGCACATCCGACGATCAGTCACACGAACAGCGGCCAGGGGACTCTAGGAAGGGCTATAAGAACAGGCAGAAAGGTAAGAATATTACTTACAATAGAATTATTCAGATCAATTTCAAAGTACTAGGTCAAATTTTTTTAGGATAAAAACAAACAATGGAAAACCAGAATTTTAGACCTTAAGTTAATTAGAGTTGTTTAGAGTGGAGCCTTTGTGTGACAAACACCATGTTTGATCACAAAAGGATACACATGTATACGCGTGAGGCTAAGAATGTTAGAAGAAGTATGATTGATTTTGTAATTGTAGATGAACGTTTGAGAAAGAATGTGTTAGATACAAGGGTGTATCGAGGGATCGGCATCCACACAGACCACTTCTTGGTGATGAGCCGGATAAGTGGACTCTTTAAAGGATGGCGACAGCGAGAACATAATGAAAATAGGGTCTTAGAAAGAATAAAAGTAGAAAATCTGCAAGAAAAAGATGTGAAAGATGAGTATAAGCGAAGATTGATAGCAAGATTTGAGAGGTTCGATGGCATAAATGATATGGAAGAATTATGGCAATCTTTTAAAGAAGAGATAGTATGTGTAGCGTCTGAAGTATGTGGTGTGATCAAGAGAAGGAAAATACGAAAGGTTAAGAATACACGGTGGGACAAAGATGTACAATCAGCAGTGTCAGAGAAAAAGAAAGCTTGGTTAGATTGGTTGGCTGCCAGAGCAAATGAAAGAATGGAAAAGGCAACGAGTGATGACATAGATGAAGCAAGAAAGGAGTTTGTCAAAAAGAATTGTGAAAGAAATTGTTAAAAGGAAAAAAGAGGAAAAGAAAGATGAGTTTGATAGCAGACTATCTGAAGATTTCCGGAGAAACATAAAGTTTTTCTGGAAATCCGTTCGTGCAGTTCGAGGAAGAACTCAATCCTCAGAATACACGTCAATCAGAGACAAGAATGGAAAGATACTGAATCGTGAATCATGCGTGCTGAAGAGATGGAAGGAGTATTTTGAAGGTCTATTTGAAAGAACGGCGATAGAGACATCGATCGACGAAATAAATGGTAATTATAGCAATGATGAAAGCGATATTGGTGTGGATGAGATTGTGCAGGCGTTGGGAAGTATGAAATCAGGTAAGGCTGCAGGATATGATAGGATTACAGTTGAAATGCTGAAGGCTGGACAGGGCATCATAGTTGGTCAGCTGCAGCGCTTATTTAACTTGTGCTGGAGCACCGGCCGAGTACCTGATGACTGGGCCACAGCGGTGGTTGTGCCTCTTTATAAGGGAAAAGGCTCGCAACAAGACTGCAAGAACTATAGAGGCATTAGCCTTCTCAGCATTATTGGCAAATTGTATGCGAAGGTACTGATTGAAAGAGTTATGGAAGTAACCGACAAGAAAATATAGGATTCCGAAAGGGTATGGAGTGCACGGATCAAGTCTTTTCCTTGCGGTGCGTAGCCGAAAAATTCTTGGCCAAAGGTCAAAAGGTCTACTGCGCATTCGTGGATTTGGAAAAGGCTTACGATAAAGTGGTGAGGAATGAAATGTGGTCGGTGCTGTCAATGAACGGGGTGGACAGCAGCCTCATTGGAGCTCTGAAATCCCTTTATGAAGATTCTAGAGCTTGTGTGAGGATAAATGGGTCGTACACGGATTGGTTTACCATCGAGACAGGTGTTAGACAGGGATGTGTAGCGTCGCCATGGCTGTTCAACCTCTTCATGGACAGTTGTTTGCAAGATTTGAAAAATAGTGACTGTGGATTAAGGATGAATGAGTTACTTGTCAAATGCCTCCTTTATGCTGATGATCAGGTTATACTTGCGTCTTCAGCGGAGGAGTTGCAGGAGATGGTAACAATCATGCATGGTGCGTTAGAGAGGAAAGGAATGAAAGTGAATGTAAGTAAAACGAAAGTTATGGTTTTTGAAAAGGAGGAATGCGTTACGGCTTGTAATGTTATGATCAATGAACAGCGAGTGGATCAAGTGAATGAGTTTGTATATTTAGGTACGCTGTTTACAAGAGATGGTAAGAATGTAGAAGATATTGAAAGAAGAGTTAATGCAGGTAATAGAGTGAATGGAGCTCTGAAGGCGTTTATGAATAGCCAAAACGTGTCCAAAAAGGCACGTTTGGCTGTCCATAGAGGGGTGTTAGTACCTACTCTTATGTATTGGTAGTGATAGTTGGGTATGGCAGAAGAGTCATGAAAGTAGAATAAATGCTGTAGAAATGAGAGCACTGCGAAGTATGTGTGGTGTTTCTTTGACTGACAGAGTAAAGAATTGTGTGATAAGAGAGTACTGTGGGGTAAAAGAAGATGTAGTGACAAGCATCGAGAAAGGCATGCTAATATGGTTTGGGCACGTGGAGAGGTCGGATGAGGAAAGACTGATCAAGCAGATATATAAGGCAAGTGTGGAAGGGACAGGACGAAGGGGAAGACCTAGGCGGACGTTCTCTGACCAGATTGGAGACATCCTAAAAACAGGACAGGTTAGAAGCACCCTGAACAGAAGAGCATGCATGAGGAATCTGATGGGAGTGAATGAAGCAAGAGAGATATGTCAGGATCGTTGCAAATGGCGCTCCGTAGTCTCTGCCTACCCCTCCGGGAAACAGGCGTGAGTCTATGTATGTATGTATGTATGTATGTATGTAAGTTAATTAAATATCGCGAGTAAGACCCATTTTAATAAATTTGTATGATGTATACAAACCGTGAAAGGTTAAATTGTGGTAACTCTTATAGTCTAACTTTAGCATCCACCTCTTTTCTACGTATGTTGCCGTGTCCTACAGGGTTCATATTGTATCTACTCACTGTGACATTAAGTAATATAATATACCCTTATGTAAAAAAAGATATTCAGTAATAAATGATCAGTCTGACATACAGCATTCCTGGAACACCTCAATTACATTGTATAGGTGGATACAGACTTGGCGAGGCATGCGCTACGAACGGCGCACAACGAATGCCTCTGTTTGAGGCGTGCGTGTTGAAAAACTATACCAACATATGCTCGGGTCGAGCCATCGCATACGAAGCAAACGCCTCGTTTGTCTGTCTTCATGTTTGTTGCGAGGCATGTGCTACGCACATTGCGCAGTGCGGCAGCCGGCTCATTGCGAGCAGTGCGTTGCGTTTGGACGGTTGTGTCCATGTCGCTGTGATGTTCGCACGCATTATGGACGACAAAGAAATTTTATTACAGCTTATTTCCGCATTCGTAACGCAGGCGGAAGAACTTTTTAACCCTCCAACGACGACGACTTTTTTCTTTCCTTTTTTTTTCAATAATTGAATTAATAATTATAAAAGCAGCAGCGGATACGCGCACGCGATGCAAAGGCCATCTTGACTGCTGCTGTGTGGGTTGGATCGGCCCGAGCATGCGCTGCGCGCTGTTTGACCCGAACAAACACAGTTGCATTTTCGCAGTCGAGGCGTACGTGGATATTGTACGCGGTGCACACCTCGAACGTGCATGCGCGGCTACGTCCACAACTAATGTAACGCTCGTACTGAGGCGCTTTGATCTTGTTGCATTTGCCGACACTCGTTGGCTCGCCCTCGCACGTGCGTAGCACATGCCTCGCCACGAATATAAAGGTACACACCTTGCGAGGCATGCGCCGTGCGCAGCGCATGCCTCGCCAAGTCTGTATACGGCTTATCATTGTCGATGTATTCAACATCCAACATATCAATACTATGGCCCAATTGTGGTATGAAATACGGCGAATTATCTAAAATAATCACCATCCCATTACAGTTGTCTGCTGGACTAGGCCACTCCTTTGAAAGGAGGAATTGGCCTACTATACCACGCTGGCCAAACGGGTTGGTATAGGGTTTGTATCAAGTTTTCCTTCTCTTACAGTGCTGTTTTCTGCATAATATACTCCCTCTGTCGGGTCTTACGACACCCATGGGATGAATTGGAGTAGTGACATTCCGTATTTTAATCCGTCACCACACGGACGGATTTTTTTTATTATAGCTGCCTCGAGGCGGCAAGAGCTCGCGAAACACTTGATAAATTTCGAAATAATAGTGTTTGTTTTGTAAAAAAATCTTCTAATACTTCTTTGCTGATTTCAGCGTGAATGGGCCGGCTTGACCGGGGAAGTACTACCTTCTCACAGAATAGTTTAAATATTTATTTAATTTTCGAATTTTAAAAACTTACAGATAGTTAACAGACATGTATATCTTTGATGCTATGGCCAATTACAAGTTTTCACTTTTATATCCACGTAAAGTATCGATTTGGTCGGTGTGTGAGAGTGCCGGAGACCCCATCCCTTTTTCTTTCTCCCTCATACCGCTCCACCTTCTTTTTTCTATCCCAAAGAGCTGCAACGCACTCGTGGTGTTGCTGGTGGCCACGAGCGGCGGTAATCGCTGGACATCAAGCAATTCGTCTGCTCGTTGGCCGCGAATACATAATAAAATTTACCTTTAAAATTGGGTTCACATTGGTTAATATCGCCGGTGCCGTTTGTATCTCAGCTCTATGAAGCGACATTTTTAAATTGTAACAGCCAGTGCCAATAGCTGTCGTGTTCGGAACTTACTTTCACTGTGCTTTTCGAACGAACTTCAATAGCCTTCGTCAATAAAGAAACACGAATGATGAAACTGTTGTTGACTTTATTTGGTGTCTCACTCTCAAAAAATACCTAATATGCTGTGCCAGGTTGAGATTATGATAGTGACATATGCTGAATTTTAAGTACCACCCTAAGTAAAACGTTGTGAAAGGTAATAAAGCATTACATATTGAAAATTGCTCGATGCTTATCAAGATGAGAATATCGTTTTATGCTAAGTAAATCGACAAACTTTGTCATCATCATCGTTCTGACGTTCTTCACGTTGCACCTAAGACCACGCAACAACCAGATATGGCAGATTGTGTGATAAATTAAAAGTTAAATTAAGTAAATTAAATTATTTTCAGTATAAAATTTACGACCTATTCCAATATACAGAAAAAATATCATAAAAATTTGTCGAGACGTTTCGGAGGAGTGCGACAACGAACACCGTCTCACGAGATTTATTAGAATATGATTGTGTATTTGAAACCTATTTAAAAAATATAAAGATATTCCAATAATTAAGTTGGTTAGAAAGTCAATTTTACAATGTTAATGAACTCATATTTATTGATGATGCTATTCCTTTAGGTAAAATAGATAAAGTCCGAGATGCCCTCTACGGCAACACTGCCACCACAAGCACTAAAGCAGTGCCGAGCTTCAATTCACAAGAGAGAGACATGTACGGTGAACACGAGGTAAGAACTGATACAAATAATTGTATTAACGGTTTTGTAGAATATTGTGTGGATAAATCGTTTAAAATATTATCTCGAGGAATTGTATGTTCTGTACAGCATTATCGGTTTTGTCCCTATTAATCAACTTGTTGTTCATGTACTTATTTCAAATGAAAAATAAGTTATAAATAATTCATTTAGATTGGCTATTTGATTTCAAAAGAGCCATAATAATTAGCTGAATAATAGAATAGAAAAAATTCAAAATATTTAAGGGTTAAGAAGGTGTGTAAGTATCGGAAAACATTTACCAAAACAAATGTTTTTCTAAGACATATGCACGTAGTTTCTTCTTAACGACATCAGTTTAAAGTTTTTAATGTAGGCTGTCAGTCAAATTAAATTCGTCGTAATGTTCGGTATATTTTACAAATATAGGACGTGGCTTGCAATCCCTGAGGGATTGAAAAAAAGTATTTCACTTCCGAATGCTGCTACGTCTTTAACTAAGTAGAACAGAACATCTGTAGCCACAATTATGATTAGCCGAAAGAAAATTATGACAAATCTAACATGTTCATAAGCAAATAAAACATAAAATATGACTAGACGAAATTGAATGCTGAATTCAGACCAGTTATAAAAAAGTTCACATAATATGTAAAAGTCGGTCAACCAAAGAAGTCAAAGACAAATAAAACTTGCCTATAAAATACAATGTTGCTCACGAGATCACTATAACGAAAACAGTTCATTCCAATCGTTACATTTATAGCTAACGCAGAGCGTAAAAGCGACCTTTTTACTTATATTTACTTAATAAAAATAAAAACCTCTTCCATCACGCTGATATGAGAAAATAAAACAGTGTCAACGACAAAAAGTATAAAATGACAGCGCACGTAGCGTACGAACGACTTTATTATGTGACCCACATCTTGGATCACATGCAAGCATTTCGTATAATCGCAATGACCTTAGAAAATCGCTTTCTAACAACATCATATCCCAAAATCCAATGATTTATAATCATAGACCGATAATCTACGGCCTGTGTCTGCTTGTAATGATAATAATTTGCAACCGATTTTACGACTTTCATAAAGTTTGGTATATCTAGATGACGTTGTTGTTCGATCACTTACTTATCAAGCGCATAAATTTGCTATAGAATGTTTTTATGGACACTGATTTGTGAATTTCAAAGCGTTTGTTACCTTCTATATTATTTAATCTCTCGTGAAAGTCTCAATTTATATGCTGCAGATTGAATAAATATGAACCATATTTTCAATGCATCTTTTGGCAAATGTTTATTTGATGGTTTACAATAATATACTATAAGTGTATTTAATATTTTGCGCTTAGTTAATTGTTATACTACTAATTTCCATTTTTCAATGTCTACTTCAAAGTTGCTTTTGTGTAGATAATGAAAATATAATATAATATACAATATGATTAAATTGGAAATAATATAAAATATGATTAAGTAAGTTATATTTGGTCAATTAAGAAATATGAAATACCCCATTCGTGATAATAACTACTATAGTTGTAAACATAACTAAATATAATAATTATTAACTTTGCGTTGTCTGTCATTGACATAATAAATAGAAACACATGTTATAATTATTTATAATTTCCATGAAGACATTAATTTGAAAATGTTATAATTCCTAGTACAAATTAAAATGAACACTATTCTGGTTTTAATTTCGTACGTACACAACATCTTCCTGCAATATGTTATGTATGTGATGTTACTGTGTCTTGCGTTATATAAATAATGTAAATAGATATCATTTAAATATAGACTGTTAAGATAATCAATCGAGTATTAGGATAAGTGATAAAATCTTTCAACCATGTTTCTACGTAGAAGAGGAAATAAAATTGCGTTTCTGTCTTAAGCTTCAGAATTTACAACTTATTACGAAAAACTGTTTACTCTTTATTGGTACAGAATTTATAGACAAATAGACGATTTATCCACACGCCATTCCTAAGCTTTACCTAACCTTTGCACGCCGCTTGGAATAATTGAGGAAGAGTGCTGTCTCGTCACAGATGCTTCCACCGAAGGGAAGCAGTGCGACCAGGGTACTGCCTTGCCTGCATTACATTATAATGCAGCTTCAGGTGAGAAGTTCCCAAAATAGAGAGCATTTGGATGCCAAAGGGCACTGGGTTTCGCATGACGCATGTTGGAGTTGATGGTCTACTAACTGAAATATTTGGAACGTGTTAAAATAAGATATTGTTTTAGCTGCTATCTTTCTTACTTTTTAAGAAGTGTAATATGTATCTTAAAATCTCGTTTTTTCGAAACACGTTATGAGGGATCAGTAAGTCAGTGCGCGTTCCACGAGTTTACGCTTGGCGTGCTTTCGGCAGACGTTCGGCGTGCGCCCGGCGTTTACTTTGTGCCAAAGAGTGAAGGCCTATCGTACGCCGGCCACACGCCCTGCGCCCGCTCGAGGAACGCGCATACCCAATGCGAGATCGGCTTAAGTGAACATCTTAGTTTACTTTTGAGAAATAATAAGACGTATCTCAAAATCTGATATTTCAAGCTAGCAAACTCTTTTTCGAACCACTTTATAAGACATCAATAAAACATGAGTTCAACTTTAATTTATTTTTGAATTAGGTACCATTACTCCGATGCAACGATTAACTCTTCACAATCAACACAATGAAGATTAATGAAAGACGGTTTATTTACAAATGAGAGCGATGATAAATAATTACGTTCAAGGGAACAATGTAAATAAAACTTTCAAGCCAATTTATATGCCCATGTATTGATAATGTGAAGAAGGAAACATTAATGAAGTGTATATTTTGTCACCTCTAGTTAATGATGCAACCATAAATGTTAATGTTTAGCCGCTTTATTGTTTCCGCATCGACTTCTTTTGGAGTTTAGCTTAAGGGAAGGTCACAATGGGATTGACATGTGTCTAAAGACAAAAACCCCTTAACAACAATAGAAAAACAAATGAAGAGGTATTCCTTTTGATAAATATGTTATATCCTTTATAGATCCAAATATTTGTATGATTATTTTTGATGGGTGTATTTAGAATGTTGCTAGTTTTATTAGTCTTAGTGTTTGAGAGGGTGAATTTGTATATTATAAACATTAGCTTTTTGGGCAGAATAATATTCGTTCATTGAAGTACTTCATGATATTAACCTGGTGTATTTGCATTTATTATTAACAAATTCATATTTGGTAGCAGAACGAGTAACGTTAAACAAATTAAAATAATAAATCTATTTGTACAGTGAAACTAATTTGAGAATATATTTACTAAGAGTGCCTAAGATACCAAAGTCATCCATGACGACATTTTGAAAATTTTGGGTATTGAAAATTTTCGTCATTTTAGAATATTTATAATTGATATGTTCAGATGCTTTGGAATTTCCAGACGCTTGGCAATTCGCGCGGTCAACGGACTGTTGATTCCATCATCATGTATCAAAACTACGGAGTACCGACCAAAGCTCACGTGATCAATATGGAGGATAAGCAGATAGTATTTCCAGAAGATGATGATTCAGATATCATTATAATCAATGATGATTATAATAGAAATAATATGATTGATGAAGGACGAGTTGAAAGTTTGAAACATTATGAAGAGACTACTACGGAAGTTAGGTAAGACATAAAAGTTTTTAGGAAAAAAGTTATCTTTGTCATTTCTGATATTTTGCTGAAACACAATATGAAACAATTTTCTGAAAACAGAAATAACAGTGGACGTCGTATTATGATAGAAAATTGATAGACACCTTGTTCATCAAAATGGGTTGATTTGTATAAGCGTGAATGTCGGACATACATACAGGCAGCTCTGTATGAAAAAATGGCAAGATCTTGTGTTGGAGGCTGAGACTCATTTTGGGTCGCTGCGCCACATTTAAATATAAAAACATGATGCTAATATGTATTATTTGTTTAGGTACGAATACCTGGACTCTAACGAGTTCTTCTGGATGACCACTGATTGGTCGCCATGCGAGGCACCTTGTGGACAAAAAGGCCACCAGATACGCGGTGCTGTGTGTCAGGTATGTCATTTAATATTTTCGAAAGACGCTTTTCGATAGACCGCAGATGTTTTTAAGAACTCAATTGAAACTGCTGAGTCATTAATCAGTTTATTGGACTCTCAGTGGAATACTGGTGCAATCCTAAAGTTAAGGCTCGAATTTTATAGGTTTGAAAAGTTCCGTAAGTCCTTTTGCTAATGACTTAGTTCATAAGTTAATAATTATGCTGGCACCAGCCAATTGCAATTTGGAAAGTGCTACTAGAGTAGTATTCTTTTATGATCACTGATAAACCAAACAAGCCTAACATTGTTCCTCGTTTTATCAACTCCCATTTGTTGATGAATTTGTGATTTGAAATACAAAAACTAAAACGAAGCAACAAATAATAAATAAAAAAGAAAAAGGGAGAAAATGAAAAAGAATTCCTACTCAACGCTGCCAACCAGCGTGACCAGAAGACTGGCAGCATTGTCATTGGATGGCAATGCTTTTTCTCTCTGCGAAAAATTCTTATTGTACTTATTCTTATGTCTTTTCTCAAAGTTACAATTTCTCCACACAGCGTAAAAGAGACAACGATACTCGCATAGCAACAGCAGCGGAATGTCTCTCCCGCGGCAAGGAGCCTCCGAACGAGGTGCAAGACTGCAGCGTGTCCTGTGCTAGATGGAGGACGGCGGCGTGGTCGCTACCTAGATGTGCCACCAGTGGGGCTGGTAAGTAAATTATATTTTTATATAAATACATATTGAAAACAGAAAGAGAAGGAACTCCCGAACTAGGTGCAAGACTGCAGCGTGTCCTGTGTCAGATGGAAGACGAAAGGACAAAAAGACATGATCTCTGTAACCTTTACAAAATTTACTTTTGTGTAGAAAGAGATGAAGCTAAAACGGGGAATGCCACATCTAAACCCTTAAAGGGTTCCATAGTCAAATGGTAAAAGCAGGAATTCGTATAGCATAGACATGTCTATCTGCTAGATGGTTTGTATATCACAGAAACTTTATCTCGAAACTGTTAGGAGTATCTATAGAAATGTAATATCTGATATTCAGAATAGAGAGAAACTAACGTATAAGGGTATCCCTTTGCCGCACGGCATTTGATAGCTTTCAAGGGAATTCTCAATGTCTGTTCTATGAATACATTCAGAAAATGCATTTGGTGATTAAAATACTATTAATGATTATGCTAATCCATATGGACTAGGAAAAGGATTTACTTTACTCGGGACTTCATGACTGCTTCTGAATTTTGGTCACACAGATGATACATTACGCAAACGATCAGATGCATTTTATATGCCTAAAGATTGTTTTAAACATAAACTATGATTGGTCCACATTCATTCTCCATCATCCAGCCTATTAAGATTATGTGTTACGGAAATTAAAGCGCCAACGAAGACGTATCATATGTATTCACATGTATAAATAACACGAACGTAATCTTCAGTTACCATGCCTTGAGTGTCAAAATGTAGATATATTACACATTCTAAATTGCCTCGTTCTGTATTATTAGTTATGTATACAGGTCCTGAGCGACTGCGGTTTTGAGTTCAGTTCTCTAGTTAAGCTCAAGTTGTTAAAATTGTCTGTTAAAAGATTTTATTCACAGTCCCGTTAATAATACTTAATCTTTAGCCTTTGAGCAATAGAGCAGATATAGGGTTGGCCACACACTCACAAGAGAAATGAAGAAAGAAGAAGAAGGGCCTCAAGCATTAGCAAGATGCCGGTTTTTAATGTTTCACCTCATGCATCGGCCAAGCCTTGCTTAAGTAAGTGCTTTCTGGTCCCGGCTGCCATTAAAACATTTGTAACAACTGCCATGGACTACACATACATACATACATAACGTCACGCCTTATATCCCCGAGGGGTAGGCAGAGGTGTATTTCTACACCCACTTTTCGCCAGATATACTTTAGTCCCACGTAATAAGGGGCGATAGGCTCGCCCCTTATTACGTGGGACATAATTGCCGTACCGGGCACATTTCCAGACTCCGTGCTGCTACTGAGAATTTCGTGACAGAAAAACCCAATAACACTGCCCGACCCAGGAATCGAAGCCGGGACCTCCCGATCCCACGCGCACATTTATGCCGCGAGACCAACGAGGCAGTCGTATAGGGTTTGATGTCGAGTTTTCCGTCTCTACGCAAAGATGGTATTTGGATCGTGTTATCCCTTAGTCGCCTCTTACGACACCCACGGGAAGATAGGGGGTGGTGACACTTGTATTCTATGCCGTCAACCATGGACTATGGCAGAATAGTCAATGGCAGTTGTTATAGAGAATGTCAGTGCTCTCGAATATACCTACTGTCGACAGATCTAGCCATACAGCAATAGTTTCCTGTAAAAGCTGATATTCAGCCCAATTTGAACCAGTTATGGCAGACCCTAAGCTCCCAAACGCCAGCTTGGAACGCAAACGGATCATGATAATGGCGATAGATATGATTTGTAATTGCTCATAATCCCTTCGGGATGATTCCAGGGCCATAATGGGTAATTTTTACCTTCTACATATGGGAGTCCAAAATGCACCATTTTGGAATACAATGGTTTTAAAGATTGAATTGTAGCAAATTTGTCCTTATTTATGACGCAATTAAGTGGTCCATCTTTTAAAATAAATCTACTAGCTCATCGCATTATTCCAAAATGGTGCATTTTGTACCCCAATATCTAGGGGGTAAATTGGGTAAAAATATGAAGCAGAAATCAATTATGGCCCTAGAATCACCTAGAAGGGAATACGAGCAATTACAAATCAACCTGTATATGTTGGCATAGTAGGCATCTAATGTTTTCAATAAAAATGTCAATATTGCTTATGGAGTAAGCAAGGTAACAGCTAGAATGACTAAAACTCCCAAAGGATTGTTGCTTGAACAAGCATATATAATAACTAGATGATGCCAGCGGTTACACCCGCGTTATTAAAGGCTACTGCTCCGCTCCCGTGGCTCATAGCGTGATGTTATGTAGCCTATAGCCTTTCTCGATAAATGACCTATCTAACACTGAAAGAGTTTTTCAAATCGGACCGGTAGTCCCTGAGATTAGCGCGTGCAACCAAACAAACAAACTCTTCAGCTTTATATATTAGTATAAGATGAACTGGCTGTTATGAGCTAAACGTGAAAGATCATAACCGATAAATACAAACGAAATTTGCTTACACGCCGATAAAGTCTTTTCATATTCGAATGTTAAAAAATAATGAGAATATAGGTTAGCCTATAACGCCAAATAAAATTAATAAAACCTTTGTACTTTATTCGCCGAAGGCTGCGTATACGCTTTCATGTGGACTTGTGTTGTGAAAATCTTAATTAAAGGCTAAGTTTATTACGTTATTTTGTTGTTTGTTAGCCTTGTGCACGAACATAGGAAAACAAAATGCCATAGGCAATTTTCACTAGTAATTTTCTGAGTTATGTTTTGTTGTAATGTCACGAATAATGATTTGGTTTAAACGCCTTCCTTGCTGCTATCGCTGCGGTGAAAGTAGTGGGTTTAATTTTTCACACGACACAATTCCTATAAACATAACATATCTTCACGCCTTTTATCCGCGAAGGTGTAGGTAGAGGTATATTACACACCTACACTTCGCCAGATATGTTTCGGTCCCAATGTAATAGGGGGTGAGCCTTGCGGGCACATTGCTAAGCTAGCGATAATTAATATTTTTTAAACACATAACTTCGAAAAGTCAGAGGTGTGTGCCCGGGGTAACTGGGGATCGAACCCGAGACCATGGTCGCGGCTGTCCGTTACGTACACCACTGGGCTTTCTTATCTCGCTACAAATTTTTATTTGGAGTTTGGGTGGTATTTTTGCAAAACAAAAAGTAAAACTAAACAAACATTATTTGTATAGTTATGCTACTCGAATCGATAAATTAGAGATAGGAGGTAGCATACAATTGTTTTGTAATAAGGTCAAGCGGGGCAAGCGCGCCGACGGGGTAAGCGCACCTACCCTAAAAATATCGAAAACCACTGATATTACACAACTAACGACATCTTATGTTTATGCAACAAACAAAAACATAGCTCCACTTTAGATCACAGATGTCTCTATTTATCATAATTTGAGTTATCCACCATTTTAGTTTGTGTGTCATTTAAACCTGTTAGCAGAGATGAACACCTGTTAGTGTAATCCCCTCAAATCTAAAATATTTTACGTGTTTTGGCAAACCAATGAGGTGATTACAGAATTTAATAGTTTTTCTTTAAATCTATGTCTGTATTTTAGTTCTAGATGAGAAAATAATTTATTTATAAAGAATTTAAAATCATAGCCTAAAAATAATCAAGTGAGGCAAGTGCGCCTACGTTTTTTTTAGTATGGTGCACTTTCCCCAAAGCAGAAGTTGTCAACTTTGATAATTCAATGTAAAGTTTTTCTATATTAAGAGCCCGTCTACATATGATTATAGTATCAGCATCTTGATAAGTACTATAAACTATTTTTAAATAAGTATTCTATTTTCTTTTGGGATACTTTTTTAGGTGATTAGACAAATGGGATATATTATTGAATATAACCTAATGTTATGTTTGTGTGCGTGTGTTTTAATAATTATATCATTGAACTATTCCAACACTAGCTTGCCTACAGACCTTTCGACAAAATATGCAATTGGACAGCTGCTGTAAAATCCACGACAGATGAGTATGGACTTATCTCATTGTGAACCTTACGGTAGCTGTCCAGCAGTATGAGACAGAAGTTGTATAAACTAACCACAACTTAGGTACCCTAAAATTATTTTCCATATGGTTCGTACTTACCGAAGAAAAACCGAAAAGCCATCTTGGTCGAGAGAAACTTTGTGCCAGGCAGTTGAACCTGCCATCCACTTAGTATTTTGGTCGTAGCGCCAAAAAATTTTTTTCCCTTCATTTATATCTTTTTAACAAATAGACGTAAGTAATAAAGTCTAATTTTATTAATTAAAGAAGTCTATTATTTCAGCCAAACCAACTGACAGTCATTTTTCTCAAAAACAACAGAATTTAGGTAATTTGTATAAAAAACAACATTAAATGTTTAGGAGCTCTGATTACAATTCTATGGCGCGCTTACCCCAAATTTGTTATGAAAGCTGCAGTAGCCTATAGTATAATTAAATTAAAAAGAAACCCAGAGATACATTTAGTTGTTTATGTTATATTGAGTCTATAATCAGTTTTTTCTGATAAAGTACGATGTTCACGCCGGAACATGACCTTCCTGAAGCCTATCCCGGAGAGACGCCAGAATGTTCAAACATGAACATGACATTCTTGGCATTCCAACACACATCCAACTTATCACCGAGGAAGATGCGTGATATTTTAAGATCATCTAATTTATCACGTACGGCGGTCGGCTCAAACATGCTGCATAGGCACAATACACCGACGGCACACAACTAAATACGTGTATATATGTGTATATAGAATAAGTTTAGTATATAAGACAATAATTTTAAGAAATAAATCAGTCACAAGTTCACTCCCGGCTTGGACTCATACCCTACCCCACACCTCTCACTGCGGCCAAGACACCCTTAGCCGTCACCATGATCGGTCTTGTGAGTCTGCTCGACCGGCAGTGAGATAACCCACTCCGCTACACCTTAATCCTACCCACTTTCCGTCTGCCGCAGGTCTCCCGGCGACAGATATCCCGGCCCAGGTATCCCAGGGACTGCTAGGGAACTAGGGATTAGGGTTGTATACGCGACAGTCTGTGTGACCACAGTGTACACGGCCTCGCTATACAATATACTTAACAGGGGTAGGGTAGCACTAGGGAGATAGGGAATAGGTGGACTTGGATACTGCGACGGTACCAAGTTGAGGGAAACTACTACTACAACAAGGGAATAGGAGGACTTGGATACTGCGACGGTACCAAGTTGAGGGAAACTATTGCTACAACAAGGGAATAGGAGGACTTGGATACTGCGACGGTACCAAGTTGAGGGAAACTATTGCTACAACAAGGGAATAGGAGGACTTGGTTACTGCGATGGTACCAAGTTGAGGGAAACTACTACTACAACAAAGGAATAGGAGGACTTGGTTACTGCGACGGTAGCCAAGTTGAGAGAAACTACTTTTACAATTGCTACTACTACAACTAATACTACTGTTAGATAAGGGAAGGAATATAATTTCTGGAGGGGTGAAGAACATGCAATTGTATAACAAAAAATGATTACAATTGCGTGTTGACTAAATATATATATATATATATATTTTTTAATACATATGTACCTACCGATTAAGTTCTTAACATTTCCCCCGCAACGATCGCCTTAAGACTCTACAGCATGCAACGAGGTCAACTGTCGCTGCCAGGGTTGCATCGCACGTGGCCTACAGCCAGCCAACCGAAGCCGTCAAGAAAACAACTCACCAGTGAACAACCAACTACAGATGCAGATGAAGTTGAGCTGAAGCCTACGCCAGACACCCGCCAGAATGTTCACGCCTGAACATAAGAACTTTCTAGAGCCTGCCCCGGAGAGATGCTAGAATGTTCACGCCGGAACATGACCTTCCTGAAGCCTATCCCGGAGAGACGCCAGAATGTTCAAACATGAACATGACATTCTTGGCATTCCAACACACATCCAACTTATCACCGAGGAAGATGCGTGATATTTTAAGATCATCTAATTTATCACGTACGGCGGTCGGCTCAAACATGCTGCATCGGCACAATACACCGACGGCACACAACTAAATACGTGTATATATGTGTATATAGAATAAGTTTAGTATATAAGACAATAATTTTAAGAAATAAATCAGTCATTGTTCACTCCTGACTTTGACTCATTACCCTTCCCAAACCTCTCACTGCGGCCAAGACACCTTTAGCCGTCACCCTGATCGGTCTTGTGAGTCTGCTCGACCGGCAGTGAGAAAACCATTTCCACCACCCCTAAATCCTACCCAATTCCATCTGTCGCCTTAGGTCTCCCGGTGGCAGATATCCTGGACTATTATATATAAGTATTTATAAAATACGATATAGTAGGGCTAGGGGGATAGGGACATTAGGGTTTAGGGACCACAACAACGACGCCTTTGTAGGAATTAGATAGGTTGTAGAAATAGTTCATAGGACACCTAGGTTTACGACATAATACGTAGGATAGGTGTTAGATTAGATCTAAAATATGGATAGGTTTATCATAGGTAGGTTAGGCTAGATATAGGAACCAGTAGGCTTAAATTAGGATAAGTCTAGGTTTAGGTACGTGCAAGCTTAGGGCTATACTTAAGAGCTATCGAAGGTTAGGCCCTAACTTGTCCATACGATTTTAGCGGTTTTTTTATATAGGCGCACTTGCCCCGTTTCCAGGGGCAAGTGCGCCTATATCAATGTTTTCCAATTTCTTATAAAATATCATAAAAATGTAGATAGATTACATTGAATCGTCGTTTCTTGCAGCTGCGACATACCATACAAAGATAATTTAAAATACATACACCTGTAAGTCAGCATGAAAGAAAAATATTTTGCATTGAATTCATCTATGGAAAAAATATGGCGCTCTTGCCCCGCCTGACCTTACTTATTATATTGATTAGTTTCAATCAACATGACATGTGTTTCAAGTCCAGAAATGCATATTGATGATTGAACATTGAGTCATTCAGTGCAGTGCGTAGTCCAGTGGTTAGCGTATGCGACTGCTGATTGGATCCCGGATTCGATTCCTGGTTCGGCAATGTGTTACTGAGTTTTTCCGAATTCTCAGTAGCAGCGCGGAATCTGGCAATGTGCCCGGTAATGGCAATAGTCTCGCCCCCTATTACGTGCGACCTTAAAATTCATGGTAAATGTTAGTGTGATATTCCTCCTTTGCCTACTCTTTCGGGGATAAAAGGCGTGAGCCTATAAAAAAATATATTCAATCAAATCCAGTTAGACTGCGCGGACTAAGCCGACCCCGGGATGAAACTGGGATATCTCTAGGAGGATATTGACAATAGTACTGCCACAAATCAAACTATAGGGACTTTTTCATCTACTACAATTCTAAGTAAAGATGACATTGATTTTTATCATCATTAGCCGTGTATATAAACTGTCCCACTGCCGGGAACGGGCCTCTTCTCACTATGAGAAGGGTAAGGCCGTAGTCCACTACGCTGGCCTAGTGCGGGTTGACAGACTTCACATGTCCTTTGAGAACATTATAGAGAACTCTCAGATATGCAGGTTTCCTCACGGTGTTTTCCTTCACCGTTTAGCAAGCGATAATTATCAATTTAATACGCACATAACTCTGAAAAGTTATTGGTGCGCGCCGTGGATTCGCCGTGGATGAACTCGGACCCTCTGCGTAGCAGTCTGTCGGTCTCTGCACTAGGCTATCGCTACATTGGTTTTAATATTTCATATTTTTTTCCTAGCAATATCGCATCGTCGCGTGGAATGCGTCAGCGACAATGGTACAGTGGTGGACAACTCCATCTGCGAGGCAGCCACGAAGCCAGAGAAGATGAGACGGGAGGCCAGACCCTGCAGGGCAGCGTGGGCTGTTGGTGCTTGGAGTAAGGTAAGCAGCTTTCTTTTTGGTTTGAGTGTGTCAACTCTGAGGCCCAGTTCCCGTAATAATATTTGTTAAAATACAGTTTCGATCTAATTTCAGTGTCATACTTAAGTCATATATGGTACTATCTAACACTGACAGAATTTTTCAAATCGGACCAGTAGTTCCTGAGATTAGCGCGTTCAACCAAACAAACAAAAAAACTCTTCAGCTTTATAAATTAGTATAAGATTGAAAGGAATAACACAACTTATAATAAAATTACCCTAAAGAAAACGTCAGAAGCCTTATCTAATCAGCTCCAGTTCTTTCCTTCCGCAGAACATCTTTTTTTTTAAATATTTATTCTACCAGATACACACTTCGCCTTCTAGACCTAACTAAGCAGAGCTTGTACTATGGGTATTAGATAATGGATAAACATACATATTAATCATATTATATACATACATATTAATCATATTTTCAAAGTCAAAATCCTTTATTCATTTGGGTCACAATGTGACGCTTACGAACGTCAAAATAATAAATTCATAAAATAATTACTTAAAGACTCTACATTTACTGCCACGTTCGCAAAGCAACGGCGTAGAACCATGAGAAAGAACGGGCAATACAACTTACGGTCACTCTTTTTCATCGCCAGGTTTTGCATAATACACATAATTTACATTTTGTTAGGTGCTGCAACTGTTACACCTTCTATATCACTTGTATATATTTACCGTACATAATAATGGTCAAGCATAATTCTTAATTTTAATTTTGATATATTATAAATAGAAACACCCAGACCAAGACAAACATTTATGTTTATGCACACAAATGTTTAACTTGAGCGGGAATCGAACCCGCGACCTTCGGCGTAGCAGTCGTTAACACTCCCGCTGCGCCAACCGGTCATGTCATTCTATGGCAAAATGTGTCTTGTGCTTTTAAAACTATTAACAACCTGTACTGTAATTACCACATTTTCTGCAAACAAACAATTATTATTATTATTATTATAAACCAGAAAGCCTTTTTCGTATTTGACAGATACCGAAACTGTATTTTGAACGGAATGCGATTTGATTTTGAATTGACTATGAATTAGTATTCCGTGATACAAAAAACATTTTACGGGTATTAATCTCGTAAATTAAACTTATTTATGGTATAAATACCAATTTGTTTCCAACGTTTCGACCGTCTTGCTCCGGTCGTGGTCGTGGAGAGACGTTGATAATTAGTATTGCACTCAATGGCTGGTCTAATTGGGCACATAGAGATCGACGTCGACATATAGTTTGACACTTCGTTCAGTATTCGATCTAGTCATATCATCCAAGTGTCAGTTAATTTACGAGAATACTATTTATGACACCGAGACTAGACCGAAACTGTATTTTGAACAAATAGAATTACAAGAATTTACCTTCAGGCATTGAAACTTATTCACATTACCTTCAAACATAAACATAAATTTCACAGCATAATTACACCTGTTTTCTTAACACCTTAATGAAGTGATAGTAATTGAGACAACATAATTGGCACAAACTAATTTAATGCCACTTAAGATAACTTATCTACAGCTACTAGATAAGCCCGCGGTTACGCCCGCGTTATTTAGGGCTACTACTCCGCTCCCTTGGCTCATAGCGTGATATTATATAGCCTAAAGCCTTCCTCGATGAATGGGCTATCTAACACTGAAATAATTTTTCAAATTGGACCAGTAGTTTCTGATGTAAGCGCCTTCAAACAAACAAATTCTTCATCTTTAACATAAGAATAAATATTACTTTACAATTCACGTTTTACGTAAGTCCTTAACTTTACATTTTAATTGCTTCATAAAGCCAAAGCTTTATAACTACAAAATTTTTTGAATAATTGTTAATTTATATTCATATCTTCAGCGAATAGTGTTGGGATTATCGTGGCATTGTACGTTAATATTGAAAATTACAACAATGTACGAGTATATTTTGAGAACATAAAAATCGAATGGTAAAAGTTATTTAATCACTACAAAAATACTTTTTGCCCGCAGTATAACCCGCAGCATAAACATACAGGAATAGTACATGACATTAAATAGAAAATGATGCTATGAAACAAATAAAGCATGCGGCTTTTACCATGAGGTAAAATATGAATTTACACTGAAGTTATTATATTCTAATTTGTGCAATTAGAAACCGCACTGCATTATACCAACACATAAATTATTACTTTAATGTAAAAGGCAAAATAATATTGAGAGGGAAGAATCGATTACTGTTTAAAAATAAAATCGTATAAATGGAAAATGGTACGTTTGCATTTTCCGCAATCACGTCAAAACAGCTGTAGCGATGTTGATAAATTTAAGCATACAAATGGAGAAAGCATTGAAGACGGATAGAGGTTGCCTTTTGTTGTGAAAATAAAACTTTATCTGATTGCAATAGAGTTCAAAGTTACGCTGTAAAACTATTACTTTAAATTTAACACGTTCGCGCGCGGTAACTTAACAAGAAATGACATTTTAGTGAGCATGACGATAACGGTATACGAACCGGCAGTAAGAAACAATCTATTGGTATACTGACCATGACCGCCAATTACCTCCATTTTCCAGATCGTTATTATGAACATAAATCAGTGGACCGCGTGAAGGAATGCAAATGTAGAAAGAATTTTGTGAAGGTGACAAGTGAACAACTATATGATCAGGAATAAATAATGTTAAACTACATTCAACAAATCGTAATAATATCCAAATCCTGCAAAAATCATGTGTTCACGAGGCACCTCCATTTAACATGTTACTAATTAAGAAGAGAGTATTTTACACAGTCATAAAAATAACAATAATGGTGAATTTAAAAAAAAGCAACTAGACCCATGATGTCTTGTCATCTAGAAATTCTTTAATAGTGTAATAACCTCTTTTTAAAAGAAAATTCCTAGTAGTAGTTTTAAATTTGTGCAGAGGTAAATTCATTATTTCCAGAGGTAATTTGTTGAAGAATTGTATACCGAGTCCCGCAAATGAGTTATGAACTAGACGGTAGTTAGTGCCCACTAGTTTATGCTTATTCCTTGTGTTCACTTTGTGCACGTCACTATTTTTACGGTAAAGAGTTAAGTTTTTCTTAACGTACATTAAATTAGCAAATATATACTGCGATGCAACTGTAAATATTTCTACTTCTTTAAATTTATCTCGTAAAGAATCTCTAGCACCTAACTTATATATTGCACGTATGGCCCTCTTTTGAATAACAAAAATTGTCTGAATATCGGCCGCCGTACCCCATAATAGTATCCCGTAAGACATTACACTGTGAAAGTAACTAAAGTAAACTAGTCTAGCAGTATCTACGTCTGTGAATTGGCGAACTTTCCTAACTGCAAATGCTGCAGAACTAAGTTTGACTGCCAGACAGGATATTTGGGCACCCCACTGAAGCTTACAATCTAAAGTTAAACCTAAAAATACAGTTGAATCAACTAGGTTAATTGTTTCGTTATTTAAAACTATATTAGTAAGAACATTTTTGACATTCGGCAAAGTGAATTTCACACATTTTGTTTTGCCAGAGTTGAGTAGCAAATTATTTGTCGTGAACCAATGTAGTACTTGCGCAAGAGAATTATTTACGCTGTCAATGTTACTTGTATTAAGATCAACTTTAAAAATAAGTGAAGTATCGTCAGCAAAAAGAACAATATCACATAGATTTCTAACAAAGAATGGCAAGTCATTAATATATATTAAAAAAAGAAACGGACCAAGAATAGAGCCCTGTGGAACGCCCATTCCCACTGGCAAACCTTGAGACCTACTTCCACTAACATCTACATACTGAACTCTATCTCTAAGGTAACTGGCAACAAGATTGAGTGCGCTATCTCCAATACCATAATGGTTGAGTTTACGTAAAAGTGTATCATGTTCAACACAATCAAAAGCCTTTGACAAGTCGCAAAAAACACCAATGGCATCCTTCGAATTTTCCCAAGCGTTAAAGATATGTTTTAGTAGAGTTCTGCGCGAACATTGCTTGCGCGATGCAGGATTTTTACTTCCATCGTATTGTGCTCATTATCTGTTACCTTATTGATTGTTGTTGAGACTGTAGCTACCGTAACAAAAATATGTCAAATATGTATCACATGAAGTTATCAGTATACTAATTGTGAATCAATTCAAATTCTAATCGCATTTCAGTCAAAATACAATGTCGATGTCAGTTACAATACGAGAATTGGCCTTATGATCTTCTGGCAATTTCACTAAAACTGGCAACATGGCATTCCACCAATATCTGACGTCCATGTTTTATATTTTCATTAGTGCGTGGGCCCTTATTTGATGTACTTATGTTATTCTTCATTAGTGCGTGGGCCCTTTTATGATGTGTGTGTTTTTTTTTTCATTAGTGCGTGGGTCCATGCTCTTCCCTTGGCCGACAGCATCGAGTCCTACAGTGCGTCTGGCGCATGCCTGGCACCAGGAGACGGGCCCGAGAGCGCAGCGCTGGGGCGGCTTGCGAGGGACTGGCGAGGCCACCCGTCACCAGGGCCTGTCAGGTCCATGCGTGTGTTAATAAAGGTAGGTTTTCGAGTAAGGAGTAATTTTAGTCCAACCTTTGAAATTTAAATTTGCCTTTTACAGTTTACATAGCATAAAAAATATCAACGCGCTCTTATGGTGCTGAAAGATTTAAGCATTCACTTGTAACAGAATAGTGAGCATTCGCTGTTTAGAAATTTGTCGAATTGAACAATGAACAGAGCCAAACATTTTCACGATTTTTTTATCGAACGCTCTAATCAGTAAGAAGTACGAAGCAAATCCGTCCATTAATCGATTTTAAACTTTCGCGATTTGTATACATCATAGAAATTAATTTAGCGGGTCTTAATCGCGTTAACGCGATTAAGACCCGCTAAATTAATTTCTAAAATCCGTCCATTCACTGGATTGCTCGCTATAACAGTCTCGTTTCTTTTCTGTTATATAACATTCGCTCAAGTGTATCAGCACCATTAAATTTTGCCTGTACACCGATGTTACAATTTGAGAGAAGTCATTGTCAAATCATTCCATTGAATCAATAGATCATAAAAAATTTATTCATAATTTTCATAATTAATATGTTTCTTACGCTAAACCACTAGTTAAAGGCGCTTTACAGTCCGGTTACGGTTGGCTAATGCATTGTTTTATCCACAGACGGCGTCTGCCGAGACAGTTCCAGATTCTGCGAGAATGTTCGCGCGATGAATATGTGCGCTCTCAAGCGGTACAAAGAGCAATGCTGCAAAACTTGCTCCGACTGAGCACTATCAAACCGACGCCAAAATGGCGCCCAAAACCGTTAAACATTCCTATTTGAATACCGAAGACGAATTTTATTTTATTTTTAAAATATTACGTGCCCATATTTGAAAATTGTATTCGAAATTTTTAAATATAGGAATATATCTTTTACAATTGGTTTGGTTTTATTAGTCAATTGATATCAAGTATTTAATAAAAAGGCACAAAGCTATGAAATGCATTTCTTTGAAATAAAATATCCTTTAGCATTAATAAATATACAGCTAACAGCCCCAACCTGTGACTAGTATCCGAAAATAAATACATTGGTTTTAAAATTCGAATAGCTTACGTACTTACTATTTTATGTGCAAAAAAAACGAAATTCAATTTTAAAAGATCATATTGATATAAAAAGCCGTTTCTCGTAGATTAAAATTCGAATGAATGAGTTGAATTCGTCTCCGACATTCAAATTGGGTTTGTCGAGTTTAAGTGAAATTCGAATGAACTTTATAGAGGCTATAAGACAGTGACGTAACAAAAAATAAAATAGTTTTAATATCTCAAGTATTTGAGAAATGTGTTAGTAAATCAAAGCTGTGGAACTCCAAAAAGATACGAGAAAATGTATCGTCAATAACACCAGTTCAATCACAATATATGGTCGAAAAGGCCTGGTGCAAAGTTAATAAGATTTCTCAACCCGTAAATATTGCGATTGCTATCGCTAAATTTATCTATCGGGCTCTTTCGACCCAGCAGAGAAATATGTTAATAAAATATTTTTCTCACAAATTTCGCATCGAAGCTGTGAAATAACAAGGCTTGCTATACAAAGGTGAGGTAGCAAAGTAAAAATAAGTCGTAGGTATCTCGTTTGGCCCGTAACGAAATTTTCCATATGACTGGAGTGAAAGAGAGCGTACAAAACTGGCATATTTGTTGACGCTCCACTGCGTCCCTCACATTCTTTCGATTGAATTCCCTCTTCCATTCCTTTTATCCTCACTTTTTAGATTTGTTAATATTGCCCAAACAAAAACCTTTTAACAATAACTTGTATCACAAAAGAGGCGTCTTTAAAAATCCAATCTCGTTTATCGTAAGAGATCTGATGAATTGCTACTATAAAGGTGCGTAAGAGATAGGTATATAGAATAACTGGTGAGTGTGAAAGAGAGAAAACTATTTGTAAGCACGATAGATCTAGTCGTGAAAGCACAGCTGACCATAAAAATGGTCGATATTGAATATTTATATTAAAGCAAAAAATGTAAATTATTTCAAAATATAGCCCTTGAATTGATTATGTAAGTAGACAACAAAATATTTAGAACAAAATGTTTTGTACTATATACAATTAATTAATATTGTAAATATTGTAAGAGTAACTTCTAAGCACCATGCTACGCTTGGCTCCTACGGTATAATGAAGCACAAAAGTCATAGTCTAATCTATAACGAAAAATTAGTAAAAATAAAAATATTTAGCAAAAATTGCCAAAAGAGTAACAGAATGTATTTAAAGTACAGTCATGTTGAAAATATTAAAGTGCTATATATTATTTTTTCTTCACTGTCATAGATAGAATTCGTTTATAGTAAATTGTATGTATATTGGAAATATTAAATTAATGTAGGTAACATTTCTGATAAAGATTATAAAGCAATACGATTCGCTTATACATTTAAAAATGTAAATATTATGCATTGGCATACAAAAATTGTTATTAAACCCGCTCTTGGAATGGGTTATGTTAAAATAGCTGATATTTACAATTTTTGGTTATTTTCGTTTATTAAACCACTTACTTAAACAGTAAAAATTTCGAAGCTGCCTGTTGTCATGACGAATGATGTATCATTGTATCATTGTTGCCACTGTAGTTAAAAGCATATAGCCAGTGAAAAAGTAATCTCATAGCTGATTTCTCTCTTTTTCTCTTCTATGAACTAAATCCTAGTACCGGCGATGGCTGTTGTAACAATGTTACGTCACAATGATTAAAAGCCGTCGAACTTACTAAGACGCGCAGTAAGAACGTGTTTATTTTTACTAAAGCATATAAAACTATTGATAACAGATGTAATATGGCAAATGACTTTTTTGTAGTCGTCTCACTCAAAAGATAAAACAACAGAGAACTTTGACTTTGACTCCTATTCGCATACTTAATTTTGCGACAAGTTCGGCAGTTAATTTGTCGACAAGTTCCGAATGCTGGTCTTAAATGTATAGCAGGTACATCACTACGGATTTACAAAAGCGAAGAAAAATCAAAGTTCTCTGTAAAAATTCCTTTGACTGCATTGGTGAATGAAAAGGAAGGAACAAAACGTTGTTCCCTCACAAAATAAAGAACAAAAGCTATGTTTAGAATGAGACGACTATAGGATTCTCAATGTCTAATTTGTTTCTACTTAAATACACTTCAAATAAGTTCGTACTTTATGTACCCTCCAAGGGAAAAGCGCAAGTATCTTTGCTGAAAACTAAGGTGCAGTATTATATTATTACGAGGCATATAATTATGTTTAGATAAACAATTAACTGTCAATTGTTAGAACAATTACCCAATTTGTATATAATGAAACTACATATATAGCTACGCAAACATTGTTCCAAAGTATAAGGCATTAATTATATCAGTGAGTTTCTACTATGAAAATGGATAATAAATTAAAATGCGAGGATTTAAATATATTTCAGACGCGAGTAAAATTGAAGCTTCCTTTTCTTTTTATATTTTCCCAATTAAAATGTTTTCAAAATGAACAAAATAATTTTGACATTGACTGTAACATTAATCAATTCAATTAATAATAGTATTTCATTATTGTATTGAGTGGAAGATCTGACGTAACTGAAAAAGACAAAATTTACGTCTATCAGAGATCTGGTAGCCTCGCAGTTAATAACAAAATCAATAATGATATAATCATTCTCTCTATCTATCTATTATCATTATCTTAGTAAGTTAAAAGCTGCAGGAAAGTGGACTGTGGGCTTCAAGGCGATGGTTTTAGATCGCAACCCAGGATGACGCTAGGATGATGTTGACTTTTTTTTTTTTTTTAACCTATATTGTCCCACTGCTGGGCAAAGGTCTCCCTTACACTCCTCCAAGCGTCCCTATCTTCTGCCAAATTGGGCCAGTCTCTGTCAAAATTGTCTAGATCGTCACGCCAACGTTTTCGGGGTCTGCCTCTTTTCCGCCGCCCGTCTTGCGGCACCCATTGCGTGACGATTTTCGCCCATCGGCTAGGATGCATCCGGATCACGTGGCCCGCCCAATCCCACTTTAGATGATGACTTAATTAGTTAAAATGTCAAAGACAAAGAATGGTCGAATTCAACGTAGGTACTCCATTCATATCAACACTCAACCAACTGTAATTATGATTACTGGTTGTTCTTTCGAATTTACCGTAAGATTATTGATTTTTGGCCTGATTTGAGATTAATAGCCGAAATAAAAATCTAAGAGAAGTAGGAGATCTTAAACCGATGTCTTAATTTCTTGTGGCTTCAACTTTTATTTGTCTAGTAGTAGAAACTCACTTGTTAAATAGTTAATAAAGGCTAACGAATTCTCTAAGACACTATTACGTAAATGTTTTAGTTTTAAGTACGCATTTTCCTTTATATGTAAGTTCGTGAACCATCTTATTAAAAGCATAATCGCTTAATATTTTAATATTTTATTACTTAAGACTATTGACTTCCTTAGACGAATTAAAACAAATTGAATTTATATCACTTTCGTTTGAATATAACTCTTCTTTCATTTCGACGATTTTGTTACTTTCTTCAAACGTTTGACGCTCAAGTATAAAATATTTCATATCAATAAAATACTGCCATATTAACAAATGCGTGATAAGTTGCTGTTTCGACTTATATACTCGCTTGTACTTGAATCTTGTTTTCTATTGTGATATCTCTATATGAAGTTTGATCAAGTTTGGTACTTAAAATAACATTAATAAGTTATAATTTCTACCTGGCTGAATCTTTTAGAACAAATTGCTTTGTAAAATGAACACGTGTAACGTATTAAGCACAGTCGTTCTTGTCTCTTCAACTTACTAGTTCGATTTGAATTTGACTGTTGTTTTCTTATGAAAATAAGAAATAAGTGGTCTGCTAGAAATTTGGCAAGAAGTATGAGGATAATTAGGGCTGTCTCTTTTACGTTCCTTTTCATTTTTTTGCTTTTCATTGAAGAATCTGACCATTTATTCATTAACATAGGACGACTGTTGCTTCGTGATTTGAATTATAGCTTTTAAAGGCTTATAATCTAGTTGGAGTGTTGAAAGGTCAGGTAAAATTTGTAACTTTTAACTAGTTAGTGCAAAAAAACTACTTGCAATCGAGAATTTTCTACAAAATTGAACTATTTCGTCAAATTAGGTTTAGCCAAATCGTTTCATCAAATTTCTATTATTACTAGTTACTGCTGACTTTGATAATCTTTTTCGTAATTACATCTCACAATAGAAAACAGGTATCAAGTAACCTTCCTTAAGTTCGGCGTACGTATAATCCAATAAAAATATTGTAATTATGTGACAACCCTAATTTTTAAGTCTCAGAGAATTAAGTCCAAAATGTACATTGTACCAAGAATTTTCAAATAAAAAATATATTATATGAATAAGTTACTCATCGTGGTCTTTTATTTTATACCTAAAATATTTTATAAAAATGTTTCTGAACTAGTACATATTTTTATTTCTGATGAGTATAAGTGAGGTAGTAAGTAACCACAGACCAGCTAATGGCGCTCTTCTCACTGGATGGCGGGGTTAACCTATGTCAAAAGATAATCAACTTACTTATAAGTAAGATGGGGCTACCTACAAGGACTATAGCGGCTAAACGATCATTATCAAGTCTAAAAAAGGAAAGGAGAGGAGAGGATTCGGTAGGTATTCTGTCTCACTCACCGAAAACAACAAATAAGTGACCACACTGCCATTGTTTTGATGATTTTACATATAAAAATATTATATGAAACCTAAGTTCCTAAGCTTTGGATCGTTCTTGAATTTGAACCTTCGAATTCCGTTGAAATCGAAAAAGATATTTATATTCAGCAGAATATATTTCATACAAGTACATCGTTCAACCAAATTAGATTTACAAAATTAAAGACCTGAAAATTCCACTGAAATAGTTAGTGTTCTACAACACGCCGCCAATGTACACATGTTTGAATAAATAAATGTATCTTTATCTTAAGTGGAATGTAAAAAAATAACTTTGGATCTCGGTCACCCTTTGTACGACAAGAAGTTGTACACCGCTTTTATATTACTGCACAAGTTTGCTCTACACAATATCTTCAAGAATATAGTTGTCGTGAATGCACCAAGAATATATTTCTGCAGGCAAACAGAAATTCTGAACAAGACAGCACTCGGCCATTACTTGGCCAGGTAAACATAAGACCACTGTGAACTCAGTCCTAATGTTTGCATACCTCAGTTAACTGGCGTACGCTTTCGAAATATATGCACGAAGCTTTTTAATTATACTAGCGGTCAGTGGTGTAGGGTAATGGAAATATCTTGAGATTATGTTTGAACGTATCTTCAATCTTATATTTATCTGTAACTGTCGAAGAACCGATGGCTGTTTGAGCTGAAAGGTTCTGAGTGGCGGCCACGCACCGGACGTCGTAGCAGAGGTAGGCCTCCCGCAAGGTGGACTAACGATCTTGTTGGGATCGCGAGCAGCGTATGGATTTGAATGACCCAAGATAGGTGTATGTGAAAAGCCTTGTGGACGTTTTTCGGTGGATATGATGATGATGACCTGCAGCGCCAAGTGTCATACACACTGGCGACATCTTGCCAACACCGACGAGTCTACGAAGTAAAAAACGGTCGATGAACGAATCGCGCTATTAGAAGTATCACATAATTTTTTTTTATATACAAGTTCACATCATACGTTCATCGTAGTCGCCAATTGCCTGTTGACAAGACCGAGAGACTGCTACGCAGAGGGTATTGGCTCCCACCTGTGGGATCTCCAATTCTCCACCTTGTCGTGGTGGGGGGCTCAGTAACCGTGGTTGGGGCACCCACGGTGAAGCTAAGCGAGATCCCGGGAGTGGACGCTCCGCGTGGGCTTGATGGAAGTCTGCGCAGGATGAGTCCAATGGTGCGGGTGCGGGGGACAGTCTTTTCTGTCCCTCCTAGTCGGGCGCGGACACGGGAGGAGAGGCGTGTCGGTGTTGCGTTGCTGCGCGCCGTTTCTCCCGCGACCAAATGGGGGCGCACCATTTGTTGTGTCGCGGTGGGGCTGCAGAGGAAGAGTAGATGCGGTGTTATCATGTTGCCGTCCTCCCTATCCTCTGCGGCTGTTTTAGTGCCTGTGGACGGTGAGCGCTGGGGCCAAAAGGCAAGGAGGCGGCGTAGTGTCCGCGCCGCCTCCCAAGCCATAACGATACGGGACCCGTCAACACCAACAGCGGGCCAATCCCGGGCGGGGTCACGCCAAAGTATGCTATATCCGCACATCGCGTGACCCTGCCACTATACGGGTGGAGGTGGGACCCGTAGGGAGACCGCGGTGGTTTAAGCGGGTATGCTCACCTTTAAAAAAAAAAAAAGAGGGTATTGGCTTCGAATCCACGTTATGCAGCAATGACTTTTCAAAGTTATGTACTTACTAAATAGTTCATTATCGCTTGCTGAGTGTTGACGGAAAACATCGTGGGGAAAACCTGCATGTCTGAGAGGTTCCATTATGTTCTCTATGGCCTCTTCTATGCCAAGTGCGGATTGGCAAGTGATAGCTGCCAATTGGCACTCAGCTTGTGTGAAGAAGTCTGTGCCCAGCAGTTGAAATTGTTCAACTACTGGGCACGGTATACACAAAAACATGTTAGGGTAGTGAGAGTGGATGTCGCGGTCGTGTAACTTTACTTCCGAGTCCACAACCTAATCTTTATCTTTTCTTTATCATTTAAAAAAGACGCATAGGGTTCCCACCTAGAACTTAGGGTCCCAAGCCAACCTCACCTGCAAGTAGTACACCTGCCGATCAACGGACGAGGCTCTGGCAAACAAAATATCCCGATAAGCGGCAATAGGCTCGCCACCTATTACGTGGGATCAAAACACTGGCGAAAAGTGGGCGTTTAATATGCCTCTGCCTACCCCTTCGGGGAAACAGGCGTGAGTCTATGTATGTATGTATGTTAAAAAGACGACTCCCGCACTAGGAATAAATCCTGTGTCACGGGGGGCTTTTCAAACATACAACCAACGGACACAATGAACACCCGGACTCGAAACAACAATTTATGGATCACACAAAGTCTTGTCTCGTGTGGGAATCGAACCCACAACATTCGACGCAGTGATAAGTGGCGAGGCGGCCACTACGCCAACCGTGCAGTCAAATAATGTTTAGTCTTCGTGTCTCATCATCTTAAAAAAACAGGACTCGTAGATCAATCAATTTTATTGAGTAATTAGTTCTTACTATAATAAGACACAGAAATCATGTGACTAGAAAAGTGATGAATATGAGAGTTGAGGAACATGAAGCGAGAGGGGGACCAAAGCAAAGATTGATGATATGAATAATAAGAAAGTAAATGTTCAGATGACGTCTGATAATAGAGAATGATAACTTAAGAAGTGTGTAGTTTAAACTGAACAATTAAAATATATATATATATCAGTTCAGCATATGTAGAACTGAAACTTTACTAATGTTTATGTATCTGGGTTTAAATTGCGCAATAATGAATAAACATGGGTGAAATTCAATATAGACGTCTTTTGTCACCCACACCGAAACGTTGGAGGATATAGCCTCAGCTACTTCCAAAAATATATCCTCCATTGGTAATCAAAACGTAGAACGAAACACTGCATCTCAGTACTTAGATAGGTACTACAATCAACAATATAGGCTGGGTTGTCTTTGATTCAAACCAACCGACTTTGAAACATCCCATCATTATTCTCGAGTGATGTCACAACGATAACTCCTCTGATTGGCTGGTTGAATCCCGCGCTTGGCTACGCAAACGCTGATTGGTCTAATGAATCCGATTTGATTGCGTCACACTGTGTTGCATAGTGATTGCGTGTGAGGAATGTTCGTTGGTTTTGAATAGGTTATGTTTTCAAGCTCTTCAAAGCTTTGAATGTTTCGCGTAAGTTAATAATATTGCTCAGTGTTATTAGACTTTTTAGTACAATCAGATTCTTTTGTGTTACCTTATTATTGTCGCATGGAGTTATCTACAAAGAAAGAAAATAATGGAATAATGCTTTAAACACACACATCTTCACAGAACGCACAGTAATATTGATAGTATAGGAAATAATAATTACGGACCACATTTATTACACACCTCTGACTTTTTGAAGTTATGTGTGTATTAAATTAAAATTATTAACTATCGCTCGCTTATCAATGTGCCCGGTAGATGTCAATAGGCTCGCCCCTTATTACATTGGGACCTAAACATAACTGGCGAAGTGTGGGTGTGTAATGCACTTCTGCCTACCCCTTCGAGGATAAAAGGCGTGAAGTTATTTTATGTTTTATGTTATAATTACGGCGCACGGTTTTTGGCAAAGTTACGTGCATATTATTGCTAAGCATCGCTTGCCGTATGCCTCGGATAGAACGTTAAGTCGTCAGTCCTGACTGTCATGAAGACCTTTGACAGTTGCTATAGAGAGTCAGTATCACTTAATATACTGACACCCATCTAAATCATGGAATATCGCTATCACTTTGGATTGCGAAGGGCAGACAGACGGAAAATCTAATATTCAATCAAATTTGGTTAGACTAGTTGCAACTGGGATAAAGCTAGGAGGATGATGATCTACATAACTTCACGCCTTTTATCCCCGAAAGGGTAGGCAGAGGTGTATTATACACCCTCTTTTCGCCAGTTATATTTCGGTCCCAACGTAATAGGGGACGAGCCTATTGCCATCTACCGGGCACATTATTAAGCGGACGATAATTAACATTTTTAATACACACATAACTTCGAAAAGTCAGAGGTGTGTGCCCGGGGCACCTGGGGATCGAACCCGAGACCATCGTCTCGGCAGTCCGTTACGTACACCACTGGGCTAAATGTGATCTAGACAAGGCAAAACCTGTTTGCACCACAAAAAAATATCTTCCTTGATTCTGTATACCAATATAGAAGAAGATCCATGTACCTATATTTGTGACTTATATATGAATAAATAAATGATAACTATCAGCTTAGCAGTCAGTGCCAATATCACAATACTACAAAAAATACTCCCATGAGTGTCGTAAGAGCCGACAGAGGAAACATATTATGCAGAGAACAGCACTGTAAGAGAAGGAAAACTTGATATAAACCCTATACCAACCCGTTTGGCCAGCGTGGTATAGTAGGCCAATTCCTCCTTTCAAAGGAGCGGCCTGTCCAGCGTGGACTGTTAAAGGCTGATGATGACAAAAAATACCCAATTCACCTAACCTGTTTTGAAAAGCATCTTTGAGTAGAGATCTATTCAGCCAATTGGCAACATAAACTCAAAACATAACATATGAATATGCAAATAAACAACACGAGGTCGAACTAGCAAACACAGTTATAACTTGGATGTTATTTCATTGACTTATTTCAATGGGTTTAATTATTTAATGCGACAACCACGTTAATTTGATACACAAAGGCCCGACTGGAAATTTGTTACCTGTATGGTTAGAATATTCTAATAATATGATAGCAATGTAATATTTAAGCATACATACATAAACTTTAAAATGTGAGATTGTATAATCTATAATTTTCGCGTCTTGACGAAAAGCGTATCTCAAAATAGTATAACTTAAAAATCATAAAATACACACACATAAATAGGTGTGTGGGCAAGCCGGTTGCGGCAGACCTCGTAAGACGTTCGTCGACCAAATTGGGGACGTCTTGAAAAACAGAAAAGTCCAAAGTACCTGTAACCGGCGAGCATGTATGAAAAGAATAATGAATGAAGAGGAAGCGCGTGAGGTTTGTAAGGATAGAAGCAAGTGGCGTTCTGTTGTCTCTGCCTTCCCCTGACGGGCAAAAGGTTTGAGAATATGTATGTATGTATACATACGTGTTTTCGAACACAAGTACACATACACACATGCATAAATACATAAATTAAAAATAATGAGTACGAGAATCTACTTAGTGTAAAAAATGTATGCCAAATTCCTTACGCCTTTCTAGCTTCCAGGACTGAGTACATACTATATCATAATCAGGTGTGATGTAAGATTTTCACTTTAGAGTTGAAAGTTCGCTTTCCATTCAGTCTATTCAGTCAGGCTTTTTTACGGTAGTAGAACCTTGCCGATTTCAGCATGAATGGGTCGGCTCGACCGGGGAAGTACTACCCTCTCACAGAAAATCGACGTGAAGTAACAGTACCTAAACTGTTGCGTTTCGTTCGGTGAGTGAGAGTGCCGGAGGCCCTATCCCCTATTCCTTCTGCCCTCATCCCACTCCTCATCCTATCCACATTCCTAACCCCAAGGGGCGGCAACGCACTTGTGACTCCTGTAGTGTTGCTTGTGTCCATGGGCGGCGGTAATTGCTTACCATCAGGCAATCCGTCTGCTCGTTTGCTGCCTATTAACATAAAAAAGTCTATATTTAGTAAAATATCAGTTGTACGATAATCACAGAGAAATATTCCGGTAGCGATGTTTGAATAGTAGGCATTTAACCATCGCAACTAAATACCAGCGAATCTCCGTAATCTTTATATATAAAATCCTTGCGTTACTGACTGACTGACAGACACGCTACAGCCGAAACTATTGGGCGCAGGAAGCTGAAATTTGGAATGTATGTTCCTTGGGGACCGTAGGGGTGCACTAATAAGGGATTTCCCGAAATTCCCACGGGTTCGGCCAAAACGGTTAAATTATAAAAAAATGCAGGCGTAGCTGCTGCCGTCCTCTAGTAACAAATAAATATTGTCAAAGATTTCAGTAACTCCAAAGATTGACGTCTTATCATGGCCTTCGAAGCACAAGATACACGACTATCAAATACATTTTGTAAGTTTACAAAAATCTACATACTATAAAAATAAATTCTAGCCACTTTACGCTACACAATAAAACTGAAATTAACTTTTAGCTCAACTTTCTAATGCAAGAAAAGTGCACCTGTATTACAGGAGACGAGATGAGAATGTTATAATCCTTATAATTAAAACTCATTTAGCACTTACCCCTAGTGCAGAAATGTCTTTGTACCGTCGTAGTGGCGGGATACAGGGCGGAGTGTAGTGCAAGAATAAATTAGTACCTATTTTATTCGTGCATTTCGTTTTAAATCCTGGGTTTCTTTGAATAAATTATGTAAATTAGCTGTATCTGAAGATTAATCTTATGAAGGTGGATTTTAATGTTACTTTATGTAATTTGAAGTAATTTAAAAAAGATTTTAAAAGAGGTGTGTAGTAATGTGTAAAGTGAGGCAGGACAGGATTTTAAAAGTGTAGTTAATAGCTTATAGTTTGAACTTCAATAATAAAGAGGAAGATCATATCATTGTCCGTGTGGTGACGGATTAAGAATACGGATTTTCACCACCCCATATTATCCCATGGGTGTCGTAAGAGCCGACAGAGGGAGCATATTATGCATAGAACAGCACTGTAAGAGAAGGAAAACTTGATACATACCCTATACCAACCCGTTTGGCCAGCGTGGTATAGTAGGTCAATTCCTCCTTTCAAAGGAGAGGCCTAGTCCAGCACTGGACTGTTAAAGGCTGATGATGATTAATACCCCTAAGATAACACTTTTATCATCATCCAGTTGGCCTGGCATCCAAGATTTTCCTGTCTTAGATCCCGGGATCCGCGTACTGATTTTACTGGAATTGACAGATAATTAGTACAAGACCCTTTCTTTAAACACTTAACAGACATATAACCAACGGTCATAAAAAACGCCTATACTCGATACAATAATTTATGGATCTAACAAAGTGTTGTCTCGTGCAGTGTCAAATAGAACATAATCCATCATCATCAGCCTTAAACAGTCCACTGCTGGACTAGGCCTCTCCTTTGAAAGGAGGAATTGGCCTACTATACCACGCTGGCCAAACGGGTTGGTGTAGGGTTTGTATCAAGTTTTCCTTCTCTAACAGTGTTGTTCTCTGCACAATATGGTTCCTCTGTCGGCTCTTACGACACCCATGGGATGATATGGGGTGGTGACATTCCGTATTCTTAATCCGTCACCACACGGACAACATAATCCACCTTAGTATAAAGAATTAAAATGAAATAATTTTTCACTAACCGCTACCTCCTAATCTGAGGTCCGCCCCTAAGGCTTAAAGGAGCGTATTTTAGACCTCAGATTCAAAGTGCCAGTGCACCTTTGTGCATTTTATCGGATACCTGAATCAGTCTCACTGTGTTTATCATTCTCAATGGTCAATTGGAACGAGCTTCATTGATTACTCACTAGTCACTACCTTTATAAACGTCGAAAGACTTGTTCTTGTAAAAAATATTGCCATAGCAGCGATAGCCTAGTGGAGAGACCGACGGACTGCTACGTAGAGGGTCTCGAGTTCGAATCCATGGCACGTACCAATGACTTTTCGAAGTTATGTGCGTATTAAGTTGTTAATTATCGCTTGCGGTGAAGGAAAATATCGTAAGGAAACCTGCATGTCTGAGAGTTCTCCACAATGCTCTTGAAAGACATGTGAAGTCTGTCAACCCGCACTTGGCCAGCGTGGTGGACTATGGTCTTACCCTTCTCATAGTGAGAAGAGGCCCGTGTCCAGCAGTGGGACAGATTATATACAGGGCTGATGATGGTGATTGCCATAGCGGGTGTCGTACGTCATAAAAAGAAACACACAGTGCTAATATTATTATTCTAGCTACAGTAGTTTAAACTCCGGATGATATGTCAGTTACATACCGACAGTTAAGATATATATTTATACTAGTTGAGTCCGCGGTTATACCCGCACTTTTTAGAGCAACTGCTTTGCACCCATGGCTCATATATACGATGCACTGCTCTGCTCATTCAGATTTTAAGTTTCATTCATTCATTCATAGACTCACGCCTGTTTCTCGGAGGGGTAGGCAGAGATAACGGAACGCCTGTGCAACGATCCTGACATAATATCTATCTTGCTTCATTCACTCCCATCAGATTCCTCATGCATGCTCTTCTGTTCAGGGTACTTCTAATCTGTCCTGTTGTTAGGATGTCTCCAATCTGGTCAGAGAACGTCCGCCTAGGTCTTCCCCTTCGTCCTGTCTCATTTACACTTGCCTTGTATATATGTTTGATCAATCTTTCGTCATCCATCCTCTCCACGTGCCCAAACCTTTCTCGATGCTTGTCACTACATCTTCTTTTACCCCACAACACTCTCTTATCACACAATTCTTTACTCTTGTCAGTCAAAGACACACATACTTCTCAGTGCTCTCATTTCTACAGCATTTATTCTACTTTCATGATTCTTCTGCCACCCAACTTTCACTACTGTATGTCAAATATTAGAGCCTCCCTTATTAAATGGGCTAACTAACACTAAAAGAATTAATCAAATCGAGCCAGTATTTCCTAAGATAAACGCGTTCAACCAAACAAATAAGCTCTTCAACTGTATAGATACACAGATATAGAAAACCAGCTGCTGCTTGCCTTTACTTAAAAATCTGCTCATTTCAAATGAAACATTCACTTCATTTAAAATAAAAACAGTTACGTGGTGGATGCCTACGTCACAAAAAGTAACACACTATCCAAATACAACCACACACTTAATTACGTCAAAAATTAGCAGCAACTAAAACGAATTCTTATTAAAAAAGAGATGAGTCTTATTAAAAAGGAACACGCTGACTCAATTACAAATAAACAAGATTGCATAATAAATAAGTACTTTTACAGTCTGAAGAACCAGATACTTACTGGAATAACAAGCATAAGATAATAACAGCACTACCTACAATATAGCTAGCCGACTGCAGCTAATTGCAGCAAATTTTAATCCTTGTGGAAGCACCTTGGACCAGTTGGGTATATTCCAAATAGTAACTCCGTGTGCGCTTAGGGATCAGTGGGATAGGTATCTGTGCTGAAATCGCTGTTTAGTTAAGCCGTGGAATTCGCACAGTCAGTGCTAAGACGCAAAGCGAAGAGTAAAAGCAGTTTTTTTATGGTTGCTTAGTAAAAATGACATTGCCTCCGAGGTCCAGTAGCCAGCGTATACGTCTGCTGATCAGAAGGTCCCGGGTTCGATTCCTAGCTCGGGCAAGTGTTACTAGGTTTTTCCTAATTCTCAGTAGCAGCACGGAGTCTGGCAACGAGTTCGATAACGGCATTAGGCTCGCCCCCTATTACGTGGGACCTAAAAATTCATGGCGAAATGTGGGTGTAATATTTACTCCTCTGCCTGGCCTTTAGGGGGTGCAGGTGAAAGTGTGTGAAGATGAAAATAGTAAAACTTTATGAAACTTACGTCCCATAAAAAAAACAAAAAAACATTTGGCACACTGATAGGCTCGCATGCTGTCAAGTATAAAGAATACAAAGTATCAATATACTATTTCATTCCGAGGCTGGTTGGTCAAAGGCTACCAAAAAAATACACGTATATCAAATCCTATATCGCCGGTCTGGCCAGCGTGCTATACCTAGTAGGCCGAGATTGATAGCAAAATATGCTATGCTCTTCTTACAAGAATGATCAACAAGATGCAAAGATGGTTACAATTTTCACACAATTTTCGAAGTGAATAGTCAAAGTCAAACTACTTTATTCAATTAGGCTGAAAAGTGGCTCTTACGAATATCAAAATTTTAAAACATTTCAATGTTAATTACTAGATGATTCTACGTTTACTTCAGGTAGAACCACGAGAATGAACGGACAATAAAACTGGTTCCTCTCTTTAATCGCCAGTATAATGATTATTCAAGTTATTTTTGTAAGGTGCTGCAACTGTTTCACATTGTAAGTTATCTACTAGTGAAAATTTATAATTATTGATATCATACTCAATGCAATAAATTATGTTCATTTGGTATATATGGGTAAATATTTAGCCGCATCGAATCCAGGCCATTACAATAAATGTTTACTAAACCAAATTGAAATGAACACACTATATCCAAATGGATTGATTAAATTGGTATAGCTGTTCTCGTAGATAAATGGTTACATACTGCACGTTAGCTGTCAACCCACAAAAGTAATTGTACCCGATTGAAACATTTGGAATAAAAGATTATATGGAATACAAATAAATTACAAGGTTATCAAAATTTCTATGTTAGAAAACAATTAATTCATTAAGCCTTAAAAATTGCTAACTCCGCAGCATTTAATTAAAGTAGTAATACTGATAATGACAGAGACGAATTATTGCATAAATCTAAAATTAAAGGGGCGATAGTCTCATTCCCAAAATATTGGTCACCAATAAAATTAGTCATGGTTTCCATACCTAGGCATAGTGCAATAGTTCTACAGTACAAACCATATCTAGCACAATTAACACACAAAGCTGGAGAAAGTTTATCTCTTGATTAAGAACGTCCTTTGCCATAATAATCTTCTGATGGATCACCAGAACTCTTCACACCTTGCTCAAAATCCTCTTACTGCTCCTCCTACTATTTCTTTTGCTATCCTAAAGGTCTGAAACAGACTTGTGACTCCTCAAGAGTTTCAGGTGTCCATGGGTGGTAACCGTTTCTCATAAGGCGAGCTGTGTGCTTCGCTTGCTTCACATTACTTCCATAAAAAAATCGTCTATCTTTTTCTCCCAGGTGGAATGTAAGCAAATAATGGTCCAATCTCACGTAGTGGAACGTCCTGCATCGCTCTGCAGTTCTCCCCGGCCAGCAGCCACTAAAGCCTGCAACTCAAGACCCTGCCAACTCATCGTATATACAACATGATCCGAAGAAGAAAAAGGTAAGTACAAGAAATTTTCGTTTCTTCTTTTTGTGTGAGTGTGGCCGACTTTACTGTCAGAGTTTTTAGACCGCCTGAAGGTTTCTAACATGGTCTTGTGTGTGAGACAAGTACGTATGATTTTTTGTGTTCGAGAACAATAGCGCTCTCATGTTAATGCGAGAAGAGGTCACCCATCCAAGTGGTTACCTCTGCAAGCGTTGCTTTTATGTTGTTTGCTCTACAAGTACTTAACTATTTATTAGAGGCGTCAGAAATGCCCAAAAAGAATTTTATGTTGCAAACTAATTACACCTTTTGTACTCTATTTATTATAAAATTCTTATAAATGTTCTTTATAGTGTACAATAAAGTATTAAATAAATAAAAAATAAATAAATACACTTACTTATAAAAGAAATTTATCTGACGGCGTTTACGTCAAAGTCAGGTTGACAGGACTGTCAATGTCAACCTAGCGAAGCGTCATTATCGATGGTAGCGGGGGCGGCCATCTTGAAGTCACTTTTGAACGAGACGCCGCCCGCGCACCACGTCTGTGACGAATCGCTCTGGATCTTTGCCATCACGCTATTTCAAAATTTAATTAAGTTGATTTCGTGTGGAAGTAATCGATAACTACCTATTTATGCTGTGATTTGTGTGAATACCGATTAAACACGTCGATAGTGATCTGAAGCCATTTTATTATATTTCCGTGCCTACCCGCACACGTAATTCGAAGAAGACGAACCCTGGTGAAGGGTCCTCAGGCCATCGAGGCTCTTCATATCTTAATTTTGGATACTGTTTATACATTTTCTTTTTCTCAGGTGACCGTAAAAGTAGGCGGTTCAGCAACAATATGAATGGGTTCAATTATCGCTTGCTTATCGGTGAAGGAAAACATCGTGAGGAAACCTGCATGTCAGAGAGTTATCCATAGTGTTCTCCAAAGACATGTGAAGTCTGCCAACCCGCACTTGGCCAGCGTGGTGGACTATGGCCTTACCCTTCTCATAGTGAGATGAAGCCCATGCCCAGCAGTGGGACAGTATGTGGGGGTAATTAATGATGCATTAGAAAGTATAGACTTTACTAGAGGATACCCGCAACTACGTCTGTACATTTTATTTTACTTTCACCGTTTCTTCTCGACCTGGTGGGAATTTTGACAAATCCCTCGTTAGTGCACCCCTTTGGTCCTCACTCTTTTTGGTGGCTTTTCGCACCCAATAGTTTTGGCTGTGCATTGTCTGTCAGTCAATCATTAACGCAAGAATTATTATTTTAGCCTATTTAGTACCCCAGGTGCTCATACTACTAAAATAAGTTGTATAAATAAATATGCTTTTTCTCATAATTGACGTACTTATTGAAATATCTAAAATTTAAATATATTTTGTAGATTGGTTTGAGTGTGAGAGTGATTGATTACAGATCAACCTCAAATTGAGTAGTAAAATATTAATCCAATAAGCAATTTATATTGTTGACAATAAATTAGATTTCAGTGACACCCATCCATAAAACTGTCGCTGGTTTATGAATGAAAAGGTCATCTCACGACCTATTTAAATAACAAAAATTTCAAGAGTCTTAATTTTGTTAGTTGTTTTCATAATATTTCAAAGCTCGTCAATCTACGTACCTATCATTTATCTACGTATTATTTATTATGTTCAGGTAGTCCGTCTACTCCCCGAAACGGCTGCAATGATTGACGAAGTTTTCAGTAGCAGATATCTAGCGCTGTAAGGAGTAACTTATAATTACTTCTTATATTATGGTGCCGTCAACCATAAATAACAATGATATTACAAAAGTAAAAAGAAGTAGATATGGCGTACAAAGTGAAACTGACACATCATGTCAACCAAAAATAAAATAAATAAAGAGTTATCGATGTGTGCGTTAGTGTACTGTTTCTACGGATTGATTACTACGTAGGTAACTTATCTACCTCTTTTTTGTAATATCATTGATAAACAGGCAGGCGATTGGCCTTAGAAAATAACATTTAGCAGAGACACTGTTAGTTTGCACCTGTGGGGGTTTATAAAGTGTTTAGGCCATTTCGCGACATTCGTACACCCGTGTGTTCTTAACTCTTTGAATGCCGGAACGCGGATCCACGCGAGACACAAAGTGTCTGGCATTCCGGCATACAAGTTTAAACACTCAAGAAGATAATAATAATATGTATTACAACAAAACGTAGAAAAGCCTCTTTACCGTTGTTGGCAAGAAATAATTATGTCCGCAGTTAAATGCGCGACGAGCACCGTAACCATTTCAGAAACCAAACTATAAAAATATTACATATCCTCGACTACTGTTCCTGAGTGCATATTCAAAATTTTGCACATTTATGAAATCTAAAACCACTATTACAAAACATAATATTACCTTGCTTTGCTCTGCATTCTGCACAAAGCAAGAGGCTTTAGCCGTCTTCATTTTCTCCAAAGAACTGTAGTTCTCTTCTAAAACAATTTAGTTTGTCGCAGAACAGAGTCGGTAGTGTAATTGTTCGGAGATTTTTATTTGAATAATTTTCACAGTAACATTATACCAGGTTATTAATTTCTATCTATTATTTATATGTTATTTCTATCTTCGTATATTGTTCGGTATACAAATCTAGCTTACAGAAGCGGGAACCATTTACTGTGGCGCAGATATCAACAAACATGTAATAAGCATTCACCACGAGATTCTAGTATGCATTATGTATGTATTATGGAATGCGCTATTTTGTTGATTCTGAGTCATTTGTTTCGTGTTAATAATGTGTTGGTTCATTACTTCTTTAATTAATTGTGTGAAACGATTAATACTATCGATGCTTAAGCCCTCTATTACGTGGGTCCTAAAATTCACAAGCCGAAATGTGGGTGTAATAAGTATAACACCTGTTTCTACCCCTTCGGGGACACAGGCATGACAATGTAATAATGTTTTAAAGCTACAATGAAAGCTGCGAATTCATTCAGGTTTCGCCACTCAATGTCGCATGAATTTTTTTTGTATATAGCTCAGAGCTTCTTTACAGGCTTCTCCACGGTTTAACACTGTCGTTTTTAATACTGTGATTTTGCATTTCAACTAATACAAGTGATCGTATTTTTATATACCTTATAACTGACTTTAAAACGTGGCTGTTTGATCACGCTAAAGATTTTGTTTTGAACACCTTTTAAAACTATTCCCTTCTTACAGGGCGCGCTTCGGATCACAGCTCTATCACTCCGAGACCACGGCGTGTACACATGCGTGGCCGGCAGATCTAGCGCCAATCTCACTCTTCTGGTGAAGCCAAGGCCTGGAGAGTTTCCTTCCAGCGAAGAGATTGAGAGGCACAAGGCGCTAGGTGAACCGTCTTCACCGCTTTCTGACAGGTAAGAGTCTCAAGCAGTTTTTTCTCTCTGATTACAAATATTATGGACACAACTTGTAGATAGTAGGGACATGCTGATTTAAGCTTAAATGGGTGGGCTTGACTTGTAAGTACTACCTTCTCACATATTATCTACGTAAAGTAACAGTATCACTACATAGTATAAAACAAAGTCAGTTTTCGGTCTGTCTGTCCCTATGTATGCTTAAATTTTTAAAACTAGGCAACGGAGTTTGAAGCAGTTTTTTTAATAGATACTCGTATAGTGATTCAAAAGGAATTCTCTTTTCCGCCGCCCGTCTTGCGGCACCCATTGCGTGACGATTTTCGCCCATCGGCTAGGATGCATCCGGATCACGTGGCCCGCCCAATCCCACTTTAGATGATGACTTAATTAGTTAAAATGTCAAAGACAAAGAATGGTCGAATTCAACGTAGGTACTCCATTCATATCAACACTCAACCAACTGTAATTATGATTACTGGTTGTTCTTTCGAATTTACCGTAAGATTATTGATTTTTGGCCTGATTTGAGATTAATAGCCGAAATAAAAATCTAAGAGAAGTAGGAGATCTTAAACCGATGTCTTAATTTCTTGTGGCTTCAACTTTTATTTGTCTAGTAGTAGAAACTCACTTGTTAAATAGTTAATAAAGGCTAACGAATTCTCTAAGACACTATTACGTAAATGTTTTAGTTTTAAGTACGCATTTTCCTTTATATGTAAGTTCGTGAACCATCTTATTAAAAGCATAATCGCTTAATATTTTAATATTTTATTACTTAAGACTATTGACTTCCTTAGACGAATTAAAACAAATTGAATTTATATCACTTTCGTTTGAATATAACTCTTCTTTCATTTCGACGATTTTGTTACTTTCTTCAAACGTTTGACGCTCAAGTATAAAATATTTCATATCAATAAAATACTGCCATATTAACAAATGCGTGATAAGTTGCTGTTTCGACTTATATACTCGCTTGTACTTGAATCTTGTTTTCTATTGTGATATCTCTATATGAAGTTTGATCAAGTTTGGTACTTAAAGTAACATTAATAAGTTATAATTTCTACCTGGCTGAATCTTTTAGAACAAATTGCTTTGTAAAATGAACACGTGTAACGTATTAAGCACAGTCGTTCTTGTCTCTTCAACTTACTAGTTCGATTTGAATTTGACTGTTGTTTTCTTATGAAAATAAGAAATAAGTGGTCTGCTAGAAATTTGGCAAGAAGTATGAGGATAATTAGGGCTGTCTCTTTTACGTTCCTTTTCATTTTTTTGCTTTTCATTGAAGAATCTGACCATTTATTCATTAACATAGGACGACTGTTGCTTCGTGATTTGAATTATAGCTTTTAAAGGCTTATAATCTAGTTGGAGTGTTGAAAGGTCAGGTAAAATTTGTAACTTTTAACTAGTTAGTGCAAAAAAACTACTTGCAATCGAGAATTTTCTACAAAATTGAACTATTTCGTCAAATTAGGTTTAGCCAAATCGTTTCATCAAATTTCTATTATTACTAGTTACTGCTGACTTTGATAATCTTTTTCGTAATTACATCTCACAATAGAAAACAGGTATCAAGTAACCTTCCTTAAGTTCGGCGTACGTATAATCCAATAAAAATATTGTAATTATGTGACAACCCTAATTTTTAAGTCTCAGAGAATTAAGTCCAAAATGTACATTGTACCAAGAATTTTCAAATAAAAAATATATTATATGAATAAGTTACTCATCGTGGTCTTTTATTTTATACCTAAAATATTTTATAAAAATGTTTCTGAACTAGTACATATTTTTATTTCTGATGAGTATAAGTGAGGTAGTAAGTAACCACAGACCAGCTAATGGCGCTCTTCTCACTGGATGGCGGGGTTAACCTATGTCAAAAGATAATCAACTTACTTATAAGTAAGATGGGGCTACCTACAAGGACTATAGCGGCTAAACGATCATTATCAAGTCTAAAAAAGGAAAGGAGAGGAGAGGATTCGGTAGGTATTCTGTCTCACTCACCGAAAACAACAAATAAGTGACCACACTGCCATTGTTTTGATGATTTTACATATAAAAATATTATATGAAACCTAAGTTCCTAAGCTTTGGATCGTTCTTGAATTTGAACCTTCGAATTCCGTTGAAATCGAAAAAGATATTTATATTCAGCAGAATATATTTCATACAAGTACATCGTTCAACCAAATTAGATTTACAAAATTAAAGACCTGAAAATTCCACTGAAATAGTTAGTGTTCTACAACACGCCGCCAATGTACACATGTTTGAATAAATAAATGTATCTTTATCTTAAGTGGAATGTAAAAAAATAACTTTGGATCTCGGTCACCCTTTGTACGACAAGAAGTTGTACACCGCTTTTATATTACTGCACAAGTTTGCTCTACACAATATCTTCAAGAATATAGTTGTCGTGAATGCACCAAGAATATATTTCTGCAGGCAAACAGAAATTCTGAACAAGACAGCACTCGGCCATTACTTGGCCAGGTAAACATAAGACCACTGTGAACTCAGTCCTAATGTTTGCATACCTCAGTTAACTGGCGTACGCTTTCGAAATATATGCACGAAGCTTTTTAATTATACTAGCGGTCAGTGGTGTAGGGTAATGGAAATATCTTGAGATTATGTTTGAACGTATCTTCAATCTTATATTTATCTGTAACTGTCGAAGAACCGATGGCTGTTTGAGCTGAAAGGTTCTGAGTGGCGGCCACGCACCGGACGTCGTAGCAGAGGTAGGCCTCCCGCAAGGTGGACTAACGATCTTGTTGGGATCGCGAGCAGCGTATGGATTTGAATGACCCAAGATAGGTGTATGTGAAAAGCCTTGTGGACGTTTTTCGGTGGATATGATGATGATGACCTGCAGCGCCAAGTGTCATACACACTGGCGACATCTTCCTAACACCGACGAGTCTACGAAGTAAAAAACGGTCGATGAACGAATCGCGCTATTAGAAGTATCACATAATTTTTTTTTTTATATACAAGTTCACATCATACGTTCATCGTAGTCGCCAATAGCCTGGTGACAAGACCGAGAGACTGCTACGCAGAGGGTATTGGCTCCCACCTGTGGGATCTCCAATTCTCCACCTTGTCGTGGTGGGGGGCTCAGTAACCGTGGTTGGGGCACCCACGGTGAAGCTAAGCGAGATCCCGGGAGTGGACGCTCCGCGTGGGCTTGATGGAAGTCTGCGCAGGATGAGTCCAATGGTGCGGGTGCGGGGGACAGTCTTTTCTGTCCCTCCTAGTCGGGCGCGGACACGGGAGGAGAGGCGTGTCGGTGTTGCGTTGCTGCGCGCCGTTTCTCCCGCGACCAAATGGGGGCGCACCATTTGTTGTGTCGCGGTGGGGCTGCAGAGGAAGAGTAGATGCGGTGTTATCATGTTGCCGTCCTCCCTATCCTCTGCGGCTGTTTTAGTGCCTGTGGACGGTGAGCGCTGGGGCCAAAAGGCAAGGAGGCGGCGTAGTGTCCGCGCCGCCTCCCAAGCCATAACGATACGGGACCCGTCAACACCAACAGCGGGCCAATCCCGGGCGGGGTCACGCCAAAGTATGCTATATCCGCACATCGCGTGACCCTGCCACTATACGGGTGGAGGTGGGACCCGTAGGGAGACCGCGGTGGTTTAAGCGGGTATGCTCACCTTTAAAAAAAAAAAAAGAGGGTATTGGCTTCGAATCCACGTTATGCAGCAATGACTTTTCAAAGTTATGTACTTACTAAATAGTTCATTATCGCTTGCTGAGTGTTGACGGAAAACATCGTGGGGAAAACCTGCATGTCTGAGAGGTTCCATTATGTTCTCTATGGCCTCTTCTATGCCAAGTGCGGATTGGCAAGTGATAGCTGCCAATTGGCACTCAGCTATTGTGAAGAGGCCCGTGCCCAGCAGTTGAAATTGTTCAACTACTGGGCACGGTATACACAAAAAACACGTTGGGGTAGTGAGAGTGGATGTCGTGGTCGTGAAACTTTACATCCGAGTCCTCAACCTAATGTCCAGTCTTCGTGTCTCATCATCTTAAAAAGACAAGACTCGTAGATAAATGAATTTTATTGAGTAATTAGTTCTTACTATAATAAGACACAGAAATCATGTGACTAAAAAAGTGATGAATATGAGAGTTGAGGAACATCAAGCGAGAAGGGAACAAAGCAAAGATTGATGAATTGTGTGAAGGGTGATATGAATAAAAAGAAAAAAAAATGTTCTGATGACGTCTGATAATGGAGAATGACAACTAAATAAGTGTGTAGTTTAAAAAGACCAATTTTATAAAAAATAATCAGTTCAGCGTATTTAGAACTGAAACTTTACTAATGTTTATGTATCTGGGTCTAAATCGCGTAATAATGAATAAACGTAGGTGAAATTCAATATAGACATTCCGTGACGACGTGTTTTGTCACCTACACTGTAACGTTGGAGCATATCCTGGGTATTTCACATTTCTTTGATTAATAAAATTATGCTATTGAAAACCATTCCACAAATATAAATATGTGTACAAATCTCAATAGCTTAAAGATTTTACAAACGAAAGCCTCAGTTTCTTCCAAAAATATGTCCTCCATTCGTAATCAAGTTGTAGAACAAAACACTGCATCTCAGTACTTAGATAGGTACTACAATCAACACACGACAATATATTCAAACCAACCGACTTTGAAACAAGCCCATCACTATTCTCGAGTGACGTCACAATGATAACTCCTCTGATTGGCTGGTTGTATCCCGCACTCGGCTACGCAAACGCTGATTGGTCTAATGAATCCGATTTGATTGCGTCACACTGTATTGCATAGTGATTACGTGTGAGAAATGTTCGTTGGTTCTGAATAGGTTATGTTTTCAAGCTTTTCAAAGCTTTGAATTTTTCGCGTTAGTTAATAATATTGCTCAGTGTTATTAATCTTTTTAGTACAATCAGATTCTTTTGTGTTACTTTTATTTTTCTCGTATGGAGTTCTCTACAAGTGTGTAGTAGTAGTGAAGTAGGCGATAGCCCAGTGGTGTACGTAACGGACTGGCGAGACGATGGTCTCGGGTTCGATCCCCAGGTACCCCGGGCACACACCTCTGACTTTTCGAAGTTATGTGTGTATTAATAATGTTAATAATTATCGCTCGCTTAATAACGTGCCCGGAAGATGGCAATAGGCTCGCCCCCTATTACATTGGGACCGAAAAATAACTGGCGAAAAGTGGGTGTGTAATACACATCTGCCTACCTCTTCGGGGATAAAAGGCGTGAAGTTATGTTATGTTCTCTACAAAGAAAGAAAATAATGGAATAATGCTTTAAGCATACGCATCTTCACAGAACGCACAGTAATATTGATAGTATAGGAAATAATAATTACGGACCACATTTAATACATACCAACTTTTCGAAGTTAAGTGTGTATCAAATTAAAATTGTTAATTATCGCTCGCTTAACAATGTGCCCGGTAGATGGCAATAGGCTCGCCCCATATAACATTGGCACCAAAACATAACTAGCGAAGTGTGGGTGTGTAATACACCTCTACCTACCCCTTCGGGGATAAATTGCAGTTATGTCTTATTTAGCTGTGTGGTTGACGGCATAGAATACAAGTGTCACCACCCCCTATCTTCCCGTGGGTGTCGTAAGAGGCGACTAAGGGATAACACGATGCAAATACCATCTTTGCGCAGAGACGGAAAACTCGACATCAAACCCTATACGACTGCCTCGTTGGTCTCGCGGCATAAATGTGCGCGTGGGATCGGGAGGTCCCGGGTTCGATTCCTGGGTCGGGCAGTGTTATTGGGTTTTTCTGTCACAAAATTCTCAGTAGCAGCACGGAGTCTGGAAATGTGCCCGGTACGGCAATAGGCTCGCCCCTTATTACGTGGGACTAAAGTATATCTGGCGAAAAGTGGGTGTTGAAATACACCTCTGCCTACCCCTTCGGGGATAAAAGGCGTGACGATATGTATGTATATGTATGTATGTATGTTTTGTTTTATGGTATACCTAGAGGGTGCCCTCAGCTACGCCCGCACATTTTTCCCGATCCCGTGGGAATTTCAGGCAATCCCTTCTTAGTGCACCTCTACGGTCTCCAAGGAACAATCATGCCAAATTTCAGCAGCCTCTGCCTAATAGTTTTGGCTGTAGCTTGTCTGTCAGTCAGTCAGTAACGCAAGGATTTTATATATATTATTATTATATACAGATTACGGCACACGGTTTTTCGCAAAGTTACGTGCGTATTATTGTTAAGCATCGCTTGCCGTATGCCTCGGAGAGCATGTTAAGTCGTCAGTACTAGCTGTCATGAAGACCTTTGACAGTTGTTATAGAGAGTCAGTATCACTAAATATACTGACACCAGTCTGTATTTATTGTGTATGTACTAACTTTATGTATTTTATTATAATATATATTTATGTAAGTATTATAATTTGCATGGCTAAGATTTTTAGTTAAATGTTTAGTTATTTTTTTCTTAACTTACATCACATAATACACCTACTTCTTATCTCTCTGCTCTAAGGTAGACTGGTAGATGATGCCCATGGGATTAAGTCCGCCTATATACTTTGTGTATATGAAGAATAAAATAAAATAAAATAAAATAAATAAATCATGGAATATCGCTATCCCTTTGGATTGCGAAGGGCAGACAGACGGAAAATCTAATATTCAATAAAATTTGGTTACACTAGTAAGTGGACCCCGAGTTGCAGCTGGGATAAAGCTAGGAGGATGATGATCTACATAACTTCACGCCTTTTATCCCCAAAGGGGTAGGCAAAAGTGTATAATACACCCACTTTTCGCCAATTACGTTTCGGTCGCAATGTAATAGGGGGCGAGCCTATTGCCATCTACCAGGCACATTATTAAGCGGGCGATAATTAACATTTTTAATACACACAAACTTCAAAAAGTCAGAGGTGTGTGCCCGGGGCACCTGGGGATCGAACCCGAGACCATCGTCTCGGCAGTCCGTTACGTACACCACTGGCCTAAATGTGATCTAGACAACGCAAAGCCCGTTTGCATCAAAAACAAAATATCTTCCTTGATTCTGTATACCAATTTATGATCCCATGTACCTATATTTGTGACTCATATATAAATAAATAAGTAATAACCATCAGCTTCAGTCAGTGCCAATAACACAATACTACAAAAAATACCCAATTCACCTAACCTATTTTAAAAAACACTGAGTAGAAATAAATTCAGCCAATTGGCAACATAAACTAAAAACATAACATATGAATATGCAAATAAACAACACGAGGTCGAACTAGCAAACACAGTTATAACTTGGATGTTATTTCATTGAGTTATTTCAATGGGTTTAATTATTTGGAGCGACAACCACGTTAATTTGATTCACAAAGGTCCGACTGGAAGTTTGTTACCTGTATGGTTAGAATATTCTAGTAATATGATAGCAATGTAATAGTTAAGCATACATATAAAAACTTTAAAATGTGAGGTACCTTAGATTGTATAATCTATAATTTTCGCGCCTTGACAAAGAGCGTATCTCAAAATAGTATAACTTAAAAATCATTAAATACATACATATAGGCACATACGTGCTTTTGAACGCAAGCACACATACACACATGTATAAATATAGGTGCCCGATCATTTAACAAAAAACAAATGAAAAAATTTCATGTGACAAATAACATTTGACAAAATTATACTTGATAAATTTATTATTTTACAAACTATTGTTTAATAAACTACTCATTAGACAATATATTTACTATAAAAACAAGTTATTATGCTATAACATTAATTTAAAAATTGATTATTTTTTTAAACATGTTATTTGGCAAATCAACGTAAAGCATAAATAACATTTGACAAAATGCCTTGCTTGGTAAATATTTTAGTAACCAAAATCTACGATAAAACAATATTTGAGTAGGGTCAACTGAAACAATGGCTGGTTAGGTTAGGTTAGAACTGCGACCACAACGCACGAGCCGAGCGAGCGAAGCGAGCGTGCCGCGGCAGCGGCCGGCGAGTGCCAGAACCGGATTCTACTTATTTCGCTTAATTCAGGCAGTGTGTATTTTTTTAAAAAACTTAAGTTTCTATGGAATTAGTATTAATACAAAATTATTACTTGCCTATAAAGCAACCAAGCAATTAAATATTTTCAAAATTTCGCGTAAGTATTGGTTAGAAATTAGTTATTTTTAAAAACTAATAATTTATCTTCTAACTTTTTGTACAATCACCAATTTGGCAAACGAATTATTTAGTCAAATGATTATTTTTAAAATAATTATTTAACATTTAAATTATTTTCTAAGTAACACATTTGCGAAACCTGTATTATGTCAAATGATTGTTTTTAAAGTAATATGTTTGCGAAATGAAAGTTTGTCAAATGATTAGTTTTTCAAACGTTGTTTGTAAAATGATCTTTTGTCATACGTTTTTTGTCAAACAATAGTAAACCATAAATATATGATGTAGTTAAAAATAATGAGTATGAGAATCTCATCATCAGCCCTTAATACTGTCCCACTGCTGGGCACGGGCCTCTTTCCATTATGAGAAAGGTATAGGCCATAGTCCACCACGCTGGCCAAGTGCGGGTTGGCAGACTTCACATGTCTTACGAGAACATTATGGAGAACTCTCAGACATGCAGATTTCCTCACGATGTTTTCCTTCACCGTTTAGCAAGCGATAATTAATAATTTAATACGCACATAATGCCGAAAAGTCATCGGTACGCGCCGTGGATTCGAACCCGGACCCTCTGTGTAGCAGTCTGTCGGTCTCTCCACTAGGCTATCGCTGCTGGACACGAGAATCTACTTAGTGAAAAAGGGTATGCCAAATTCCTTGCGCCTTTCCAGCTTCCAGGACTGAGAAGGTATATTATAATTACTATAGTATAATCAGGTGTAATGTAAGATTTTCACTTTAGAGTTGAAAGTTCGCTTTCCATTCACTCTATATTTAGTAAAATATCAGTTGTGCGATAATCACAGAGAAATATTTCGGTAGCGATGTTTAAATAGCAGGCATTTAACCATCGCAACCAAATACCAGCGAATATATATTTTTTATAGTAATAGGCGGCAAACGAGCAGACGGATCGCCTAATGGTAAGCAATTACCGCCGCCCATGGACACAAGCAACGCCAAAGGAGTCTCAAGTGATAGGATGAAAAGGGATAGGATGAGGAGTGGGATGAGGGAGAAGGAACGAAACGCAACAGTTTAGGTAAGTACTGTTACTTTACGTCGATTTTCTGAGAGAGGGTAGTACTCCCCCGGTCGAGCCGGCCCATTCATGCTGAAATCAGCAAGGCTCTACTACCTGTCTAATATCCGTTATAACAAATTAATTAATATTGTCAAAGATTTTCGTAACACCAAATATGACGTCTTATTATGTTCTTCAAAGCACAAGATACACGACTATCAACACATTTTGTAAGTTTACAAAAATCTACAAACTATAAAAATACATTCTAGCCACTTTACGCTACACAATAAAACTGAAATGAACTTTTAGCTCAACTTTCTAATGCATGAAAAGTGCACCTGTATTACAGGAGACGTGATGAGAATGTTATAATCCTTATAATTAAAACTCATTTAGCACTTACCCCTAGTGCAGAAATGTCTTTGTACCGTCGTAGTGGCGGGATATAGGGCGGAGTGTGGTGCAAGAATAAATTAGTATTTTATTTGTGCATTTCGTTTTAAATCCTGGGTTTCTTTGAATAAATTATGTAGATTAGCTCTGTGTCTGAAGATTAATCTTATGAAGGTGGATTTTAATGTCACTTTCTGTAACTTTAAAATTATTTTAAAAGAGGTGTTTAGTAATGTTAATATGCAAAGTGAGGGCAAGGCAGGCCAGGATTTTAATTGTGTAGATTTAATAGCTGATAGTTTGAACTTCAATAATAAAGAGGAAGATCATATCACTATTAATGCTGACATTTTATTTGAATTAAATTCTCGAAACAAAAATAGACAATTATTATAATCTCCATAATACCCCTAAGATAAAAAGTTGATTATCATCCAGTTGGCCCGGCGTCCAAGATTTTCCTGTCTTGGATCCCGGGATCCGCTTACTGATCTTACTGGAATTGACAGATAATAAGTACAAGACCCTTTCTTTAAGCACTTTACAGACATATAACCAACGGTCACAAAAAACGCCTATACTCGAAACAATCATTTATGAATCTAACAAAGTGTTGTCTCGTGCAGTTTCAAGTGCAAAATAATCCACCTTAGTATAAGAATTAAAATGAAACAATTTCTCACTAACCGCTACCTTCTAATCTGAGGTCCTCCCCTAAGGCTTTAAGGCGCGTATTTTAGACCCCAGATTCAAAGTGCCAGTGCACCTTTGTGCATTTTATCGGATACCTGAATCAGTCTCACTGTGTTTATCATTCTCAATGTTCAATTGGAACGAGCTTCATTGATTACTCACTAGTCACTACCTTTATAAACGTCGAAAGACTTGTTTTTGTAAAAAATATTGCCATAGCAGCGATAGCCTAGTGGAGAGACCGACGGACTGCTACGCAGAGGGTCTCGAGTTCGAATCCATGGCACGTACCAATGACTTTTCGAAGTTATGTGCGTATTAAGTTGTTAATTATCGCTTGCGGTGAAGGAAAATATCGTAAGGAAACCTGCATGTCTGAGAGTTCTCCACAATGCTCTTGAAAGACATGTGAAGTCTGTCAACCCGCACTTGGCCAGCGTGGTGGACTATGGTCTTACCCTTCTCATAGTGAGAAGAGGGCCGTGCCCAGCAGTGGGACAGATTATATACAGGGCTGATGATGGTGATTGCCATAGCGGGTGTCGTACGTCATAAAAAGAAACACACAGTGCTAATATTATTATTCTAGCTACAGTAGTTTAAACTCCGGATGATATGTCAGTTACATAGCGACAGTTAAGATATATTTTTATACTAGTTGAGTCCGCGGTTATACCCGCACTCCTTAGAGCAACTGCTTTGCACCCATGGCTCATATATACGATGCACTGCTCTGCTCATTTAGAAGTATGTCAAATATTACAGCCATTCTCGTTAAATGGTCTACCCAACACTAAAAGAATTAATCAAATCGAGCCAGTATTTCCTAAGATAAGCGCGTTCAACCAAACAAATAAGCTCTTCAACTGTATAATATTAGTAGATACACAGACATAGAAGACCACTGCCTCCGTGGTCCAGTGGAGAGGGTATGCGACTGCTGATCGGAGGTCCCGAGGTCCCGGGTTCGATTCCCGGGTCGGACAACAGTGTTACTGGGTTTTTCCGAATACTCAGTAGCAGCCCGGGGTCTAGTGATGTGCCTGGTAACGGCAATAGGCTCGCCCCCAATTACGTAGGACCTAAAAATTCATGGCGAAATGTGGGTGTAATATTTACACCTCTGCCCACCCCTTCGGGGATACAGACGTGAGACTATAAATAAAAAAAAATATATAGAAGACCAGCTGCTGCTTGCCTTTTCTTAACCCGGCGTCGTTGACGTTGGGTAATATTTACCCGAGGTGATTTTAAGAGGGTATATTTATTTTTCCTGACGTCCATCTTACTTATCCGCCAGTATAGCTGGAGATACAACTACCCTCTATTTGGATTATTGTTTACATCATTATTACGCCGCTCGTGTAGTGAGATACAAGTGTTTCAATTCAAAACGGGTAAGTTTTACCCACCGTCATAGATAGTGTAATATTTTCATGACGTATTTTTATTCGTGTTTATAATAGTTTTTACAAGTTGTTTTGTATTTTTTTTAGTTTTTGGTCACAAATGGCTTTGACTAACCAAGATCAACGGATTTTGAGTGTTTTGGAGGAACCTGATTCTGATGATGATATTACCATTATAGTGGATAATGAAGAAGTTGACTAAGTTCTCCTTTCTTTCAATTTTTTTTCTGTTTAGTCTTTATTTGTTCTTTTTTTAGTAAATAAGATAATTATTTTCATAAATAAAACTAAATATCCTAACAAAAATAATTTTCTAAAAACTATCATGTTTTTCAGGTTGATTTTTCTATTGTGTATGAAAAGTAAATAAAAAAGTTATTTTTCATTATAAATTGGTACCATCTTTTATTTTATCACATGCGTAAATACTGTTTCACCAATAATCAATTAAAATGTAATATAAACTATGTATAAAACTATTGAAAAATTTTCAAATTAAAATTCGGGTAAAATTTACCCGATGTCATCGGCCGGGGAATTTTTTTTACGTCATCGGCGCCGGGTTAAGAATCTCCTCATTTCAAATGAAACATTCACTTCATTTAAAAATAAAAAACAGTTACTTGGTGGACGCCTATGTCACAAAAAGGAACACAGTATCCAAATACAACCACACACTTAATTACGTCAAAAAATATGTAACACCTAGAACGAATTCTTATTAAAAAAGAGATGAGTCTTATTAAAAGGAACACGCTGAGCCAATTACAAATAAACAAGATTGCATAATAAATAAGTACTTTTACAGTCTGAAGAACCAGATACTTGCTGGATAACACGCATGAGATAATTACAGCACTACCTACAGTCACGAGCATAAATATATTACTATGGGCAGATTAGCAAAAATATCTGTCCCAAGAATAAGTTCAATAATATCTGTCTGCACGTACGCAGCAAAAATATCTGATATTATCAGGCATCATAATGAAGTGGCATCAAAATTATGTGATGTCAAATGTCGAAGCATAAATATCTGATGTGACAGGTGGCAAAATGTTATGATGCCTTGTGGAGAGCAAATATAGGTAGCGTTTTATATTTCTGTAATTTGCATTGATTCCGCCCTAAAAGCATAAATATGTGACACCAACTAGGTGGCAATAATATCTGACATACAATTTATAAACAATTAAATATTTGATATTATGTATAGCGCCGGTAAAATGGGCCAAAATGTTTTATTGTTATGTATTTTGCCGGGCAAAGAATATGAACAAAAACACGTTATAAATATTTTTTCTTTTTATTTACATACATACATAACGTCACGCCTTTTATCCCCGAAGGGGTAGGCAGAGGTGTATTTCTACACCCACTTTTCGCCAGATATATTTTAGTCCCACGTAATAAGGGGCGAGCCTATTGCCGTACCGGGCACATTTCCAGACTCCGTGCGGCTACTGAGAATTTCGTGACAGAAAAACCCAATAACACTGCCCGACCCAGGAATCGAACCCGGGACCTCCCGATCCCACGCGCACATTTATGCCGCGAGACCAACGAGGCAGTCGTATAGGGTTTGATGTCGAGTTTTCCGTCTCTACGCAAAGATGGTATTTGCGTCGTGTTATCCCTAAGTCGCCTCTTATGACACCCACGGGAAGATAGGGGGTGGTGACACTTGTATTCTATGCCGTCAAAACTCTTTTTATTTGCCTAATCAAATTAATAAAATAATGATTTTAAGCGAGTATTTATGTCACCGGAGAATGACAATAACGGCAAATTTATAAATTTCCTAAGAAATAATATAAAATTTCGTAGGATTCTAGACGAGAGATAAATTGTACTATTTTACGCCCACCTTTTCGCAAATGTCTTAACTTACGAATTCATGCGTAAAATAATAAACTAGTAAACAATTACCAAACGCTATGTGCGCTCTGATCGGTTGAATAAGTCACTTGTTTTTTCCTTCCTCTCCACCGCCATGTTTCGCCACTTTAAAGAATAAACTGGAACTATAGCGATGTTTATGGGCTCCTATTTTTCTGTTCAGGGTCACAAGAAAACCTACCATAACCTATTAAGTTGAATTGATGCCGACCTTCATTATCACTGACCGACCAATCAGAGAGTAATATGTTATTTGCCGTATTTTAAAGTTTAAAATTAATGTGAAACTTCTGTAATTAGTTGAACCGTTTAGAATCTTACGAATAGATATCCGGTAGTTTATAAATTTACCACGATACGTCGCAAATTGATAAATTTGCGAAAATATGCGTAAAATAATACAATTTATCTCCCGTTTAGAATTTCCTTGTAAATTTATAAACTTGCGGATCTTGTTATCTTCCGGTAAAATCTAATTAAACACAATTAATTAAAATCGAATAAATCCACCATTTGCATCATTACGACCTGTAGACTCTCTTGCATTGTAGAACTATATTAGCACACACTTGTGCGCCTCGGAGTCAATAAAGTTTACTATTTATTATAAAAAGGTAATATTAATGTTATTTTTAGGATTTTAAAAATAATGTATTTATTCTTGTGACAGTGAACACCAATCAGAGAGCATTACGTCAAACAGTACGTCCGCCATTCATGTTGTTGACGTTTTAGTAGTAAATACAACTAAAACGTCAAACTTTCTACCTGTCAAATCGAATATAACAAAATAAAAGCGGGTACATCAGACCAGACTTCATTCACGGTTTGTTTTGTTTTATAATCAAATGTCAAAGGTGTGACAACGTAGAAAATCATAGGTTCCAGCTAGAGTTGGATCCTATTGTTGAAACATTGAACTCCACAGATTCTCAAAGGGATTCAAATCAAGGCTCTCTGAAGGGAAATTGATTAACTTTAAGGCGTCTCTTTGAATATTCACTTTTAAACAACTCACGAATTATTCGAATGCAATGATTGGAATATGTGCATCGAATAGTATCCATGTATGTCTTCATAAATGGATACTGTTCGATAACTCATCGTCAATCCAATGAAATCAAAAAAAAAAAAGTAAGGTCTGGGAGCCTGATATATTACTATAAAAACAATAGGGGATCGGACAGTATTAAAAATAAATTATCATTTATCAAAAATATTCTCAAATCACCACTATAAATATTCTTAAATTTTAATTTTGCTCCTACAGCAAATTTCATATAAATAAAACCATAAAATAGTACAGCAGTTGATAAAATACAAAACTAGCGTTTCGACGGGTGACAAAAAGTTACTGATTTGACTAGGCAGTCCGATACCCTATTCCTAAACTATTACTCGGCAACCGTAGGTAAATAAAATAGATCTACCCACTACAATAATAAATAATTTAATTCGGTCGTATTATTGGATATGTCTAGACATAAATGCAGGGTGCCACAAGACCCATCACCAAGCCGAAGTCTACTCGTTATGGACATCATGCCAAGTCATACAAAGCAAAAATTTAATAAAACCTGGAAAAAGATATTTTTTTAAGGAGACACATTTTTTAATCCGCAAATAAAAGTGCGCGCGTGCAATTTTCGAAAACCCTACTTAACCAAGGGTGTATAAGACATCTGTAGAACAGGTTGGCGGGGTCGATTTTGTACCCAATTACAAAAATTTCATTGTAACTTTGAGCCTCAATATCTTCTGAACCAGTAATTTCCCAGGTATGGTGCCGAAGAAAAAATGTTCGTAGTGATTGGTACAACCTGGGATTTCAGTTTTCGTTAAGGGTTCTTTTTACACCCTGTATAGTATAAAACGACAGCCTATGTTAAAACAATGTAAAATAAGATTTGTTTTTTTCCTATTTCGTATAAATTTTAAATTAATTTGAAGATGAAATAATGTCAGATATTATTGCCACCAAGCTGGTCTCACATATTTATGCTTTTAGGGCGGAATCAATGCAATTTACAGAAATATAAAACGTTACATATATTTGCTCTCCACAAGAGATCATAACATTTTGCCACCTGTCACATCAGATATTTATGCATCGACATTTGACATCACATAATTTTGATGCCACTTCATTATGCTGCCTGATAATATCAGATATTTTTGCTGCGTACGTGCAGACAGATATTATCGAATTCATTCTTGGGACAGATACTTTTGCTGATCTGCCCATAGTAATATATTTATGCTCGTGACTGTACAATATAGCTAGCCAACTGCAGCTAATTGCAGAAAATTTTAATCCTTGTGGAAGCACCTTGGACCAGTTGGGTACATTCCAAATAATAACTCCGAGTGCGCTTACGGATCAGTGGGATATCTGTGCTGAAATCGCTGTTTAGCTATGCCGTGGAATTTGCACTAGGCGGAGACACAAAGCGAGGAGAACAAGCTGTTTTTTTATTGTTGCTTCGTAAAACTGATACTACTTCCGTAGTCCAGGGCTAGCGTATGCGTCTTCTGATCAGGGTTCGATTCCCAGGTCGGACAAGTGTTACTGGTTTTGCCGAATTCTCAGTAGCAGCACGGAGTCTGGCAACGAGTTCGATAACGGCAATAGACTCGCCCCCTATTACGTGGGACCTGCGAATTCATGACATGGCGAAATGTGGGTGTAATATTACACCTCTGCCTACCTCTTAGGGGTTACAGGTGAAAGTGTGTGAAGATGAAAATAGTAAAACTTTATGAAACTTACGTCCCATAACAAAAAAAAACAAAAGAACATTGGGCACACTGATGCGTTCACCCATGCCGTGAGATATAAAGAATACATAGGTAAGAAAAGTGTATATACTATTATTTCACTGTCACTGGTATGTCAAAGGCTACTAAGAAAAATACACGAATATCAAATCCTATATCACCGGTCTGGGCAGCGTGCTATACCTAGTAGGCCGAGATTGATAGCAAAATATGCTATGCTCTTCTTACAAGAATGATCAACAAGATGCAAAGATGGTTACAATTTTCACACATTTTTTTAAGTGAATAGTCAAAGTCAAAATCGTTTATTCAATGAGGCCACAAAGTAGTGCTTACGAATTTCATAATTTTAAAACATTTCAAAGTAAATTACTAGATGATTCTACGTTTACTTCAGGTAGAACCACGAGAATGAACGGGCAATAAAACTCATGGTTCCTCTCTTTAATCGTCAGTATAATGGTTATTCATGTTATTTTTGTAAGGTGCTGCAACTGTTTCACATTGTAAGTTATCTACTAGTGAAAATGTATAATTATTGATATCATACTCAATGCAATAAATTATGTTCATTTGGTATATATAGGTAAATATTTAGCCGCATCGAATCCAGGCCATTACAATAAATGTTTACTAAACCAAATTGAAATGAACACACTATATCCAAATGGATTGATTAAATTGGTAGATCTGTTCTCGTAGATAAATGGTTACATACTGCATGTTAGCTGTCAGTCCACATAAGTAATAGTGTCGTATGGAAATAAATGATTACATAGAAGGACAAATAAATTATATTATTATCAAACTTTATATTGTAGCCAGCAATTATCTGACTAACCCTTCAACTCCTTCCTATCTTAAAGGACGATTCGATTTCCTTCATGATACGCATAACCGTTATTTTGGTCATGAGAAAATTTGAAACTAAAAAATTGGTTGCCTGTAAAGTCGGTATACGGGCGAAAGTTTTACGTGACAACGACTTTGAGTGGTAAAATAATTTTAATGTGAATATTCATTCGTATAGTAGGAAGAAGGATGAAAGACGCGTGCCTTTCACTTTTTATGTCTGTCTCTCTCGCTCTTAGGCGGGACGCGTGCCTCTCACTCGCTCTCATTGTGAGCGCATAACGTGAGCGGAGCGTAACGCAGTTTCTTGAAGTGTCACCCGGCAAACCAATTTATAAGACGTTAAAATGCCGGTACATTCCACAGCATTGTATGACAAATATTTTTGTGTTACCGCTGTTCGCCTTTGGAATGCTTTACCATTACATATAAGACAGGCTCAAACGATAACTAAATTTAAAGCTTCAGTAAAGGCTCACTATCTATCACTATAACTTCTTCTAGTTCTACAAAATACATGTAAGTATTAAATATGTGTATGTATAAGTATGTATGTATGTTTATGAATATATGTCTATCATTTATTATCATATTACAGAAATGAATATAGGTATATTAAGTATGTATATATTATATAGCTTCGTTTACTTTGTTTACACATGCAACTACCGATATTCTCCTACCAATAATATTTCCATCCAAAGGTTGCCTGGTAGAAATCGCTTTCAGCGATAAGGCCGCCCTTTGTTCTATAGTTAGTTATAAGATCTCTAATAATGTTTTTTAATGTGTACAATAAAGTGTAAAATAAATAAATAAATAAATAACTCCGAAGAATTTAATAAAATCGTAAATTAAAAGGGCGACAGTCTCATGGCTATGATATTGGTCACCAATAAAATTGGTCCCGGTTTCCATACCTTAACATAGCGCAATGATAACTGCTAAGCATTCCTAGCAAAATAATTTCGCTAAGCTAGTGCTGGCTAAGGCTTACCTCTTGATTGATACCTACAAGGTTGTGGAGCCTCGCTGATTTCAGCATGAATGGGCCGGCTTGACCGGGGAAGTACTACCCTCTCACATAAGATCGACATAAAGTAACAGTACCTAAACTGTTGCGTTTCGTTCGGTGAGTGAGAGTGCCGGAGGCCCTATTCCCTATTCCTTCTCCCTCATCCCACTCCTTATCCTATCCATTTTCCCAACCCCAAAGGGTGGCAATGCACTTGTGACTCCTGTGGTGTTGCTTGTGTCCATGGGCGACGGTAATTGCTTACCATCAGGCGATCCGTCTGCGCGTTTGCCGCCTATTATTATATTAAAAAAAAAAATTTACTACAGATATCTGCACATCCTGCTAAAAAGCCTTATCCCGCTCTTCTTCTTATTCTTTCTCCTATCCTAAAAGTAATCGTATCGGCAATACGTTTGTGACTCCTCTAGAGATGCAGGTGTCCATGGGTAATCGCTTTCTATATGTCGATCCACCTGGTTGCTTGCCCGGAGACCCAAGTGTGTGGCCACTTGTGCCTTCTCAAGAGTTGCAGGTCTAAATAGCCATCCATTTGTTCGTCTGCCGTGTTATTTCCATATAAAATCTGCGAACTTTTGCCCCCAGGTGGAATGTAAGCAAATAATGGCCCAATCTCACGTGGTGGAACGTCCTGCATCGCTCTGCAGTTCTCCCCGGCCTGCAGCTACTAAAGCCTGCAACTCACGACCCTGTCTTCTGGACACGGCGTCTCCGGAGATATCGCTAGCCAACTCATCGTATATACAACATGATCCCAAGAAGAAAAAGGTAAGTACAAGAAATTTCCGTTTCTTCTTTTTGTGTGAGTGTGGCCGACTTTACTGTCGGAGTTTTTAGACCACTTGAGGGTTTCTAACATAGTCTTGTGTGTGAGACAAGGACGGATGATTTTTGTGTTCGAGAACAATAGCGCTCTCATGTTAGTATGCCAGAAGATACCCGTCTAAGTGGTTACCTCTGCAAGCGTTGCTTTTATGTTATTTGCTCTACAAGGAACTATTTATTAGAGGCGTCCAAAATGCCCAAAAAGATTTTTATGTTGGAAACTAATTACACTTATAAAATAAATTTTATCTTGATTTTGGATACTGTTTATACATTTTCCTTTTCTCAGGTGACCGTAAAAGTAGGCGGTTCAGCAACAATATTCTACGGAACTCAAGTCAAGATCAAGTGTCCAGTCAAAGGGTACAACAGGACCAAGATACAGTGGGCTAAGGATCATCAGATCATCACCAAATCTAAGAAGTACAAGATTTCTAAGAAGGTGAGTAGTTTGAAAATGCTAACTTCTGGTCAGAGATCGAGGCACAGGTATTCTAGCCGTCTATTAATCTGTACACTGCAGATCCGATGGCCATCCTATGAACAGGTCAGTACTTTATGGTTTGTATAATCAAATTATAGCTTCGAGTCTAAATGTGCTATTCCTATGTGTGATTTTCGTGTTACAGGGATAAGCAAACAAATATCTGTTATTAAAAATTAATAAAATTATTACTGTCTCTCTGTGTGCATGGTATAGCGGTTTGAGCCCTTGTTCTAGGTTAAAAGTGAGACGTGTCAATGTTATAAACTTTACCATAAGTTATCTATGTCTTTTTTAAATCAATCATAAATTCAAGATAATTATATTTCAACCGATTTAGTACCAGGTGTTCATACCACTGAAAGGAGATGCATATAATTGAAGTATTGGGTATTAGAATAACTATAATTTTAAATTCATTTTGTAAATTGATTTGAGTGTGAAAGTGATTGATTATAGATCAACATCAAGTAGAGTAGTAACATTTTAATCCATAAGCAATTTATATTGTTGATGATTATTTGAATTAAGGGACAGCCTTCCATACAACTGCCACTGGGTTATAAATAAGAAGGTTAACTTATTTGTGATTATAAATAGCACACAGTTCAATGGTCTCAATTTCTGTTCTTGGATTTTTTATAATATTTAAAAGGCCCATGATCAATGGCTTTTTATTCTGTTTGAGTAATCCGGCTTGTCTCCGAAATGGCTGCTCTTATAAAAGCAAATATCTAGTGCTGTAAGGAGTAACTTATTATTACTTCTTATATTATGGTGCCGTGAAACATAAATAAGCAGACGATTGGCCTTAAAATATAACGTTTAAAAAGATAAAGAGACGATGTTAGTTTACCTTGTACCTATTATAAAGTGTTTAGGCATGTTTCGGATATTCGTACACCCGTGTGTTCTTAAACACTCAAGAAGATAATAATAATATGTATTACAACAAAAAATAGAAAAGCCTCTTTACCGTTGTTATCAAAAAATAATTATGTCCGAAGTTAAATGCGAGGCGACCACCTTAGCCATTTCAGCAACCAAACGATAAAAATATTGGTGTCCGATCATTTGACAAAAAACAAATGAAAAATTTTCATTTGACAAATAACATTTGACAAAATTATACTTGATAAATTTATTATTTTACAAACTATTGTTTAATAAACTACTCATTAGACAATATATTTACTATAAAAAGTTATTATGCTAAAACATTAATTTACAAATTGATTATTTTTTTAAAATGATATTTGGCAAAACAACTTAAAGCATAAATAACTTTTGACAAAATGCCTTGCTTGGTAAATATTTTATTAACCAAAATCTACGATAATACAACAATCTTTGTGTAGGGTCAACTGAAACAATGGCTGGTTAGGTTAGGTTAGAACTGCGACCACAACGAACCAAAACGACAAACAACAACGCCAGAACCAAATTCTACTTATTTCGCTTAATTCAGGCAGTGTGTATTTTTTTTTAAAAGACTTAAGTTTCTATGGAATTAGTATTAATACAAAATTATTACTTGCCTATAAATAATCTGTCCAAGATGAAAATTGCATCCAAGCAATTAAATATTTTCAAAATTTTGCGTAAGTATTGGTTAGAAATTAGTTATTTTTAAAAACTAATAATTTATCTTCCAACTTTTTATACAATCACCAATTTGGCAAACGAATTATTTTTTAAATAATTATTTAACATTTAAATTATTTTCTAAGTAAAACATTTGCGAAACCTGTATTATGTCAAATTTAATGATTGTTTTTAAAGTAATATGTTTGCGAAATGAAAGTTTGTCAAATGATTAGTTTTTCAAACGTTGTTTGTAAAATGATCTTTTGTCATACGTTTTTTGTCAAACAATAGTAAACCAAAAATATTACATATCCTCGACTACTGTTCCTGAGTGCATATTCAAAATTTTGCACATTTATGCAATCTAAAACCACTATTACAAAACATAATATTACCTTGCTTTGCACTGCATTCTGCACAAAGCAAGAGGCTTTAGCCGTCTTCATTTTCTCCATAGAACTGTAGTTCTCTTCTAAAACAATTTAGTTTGCCGCAGAACAGAGTCGGTAGTGTAATTGTTCGGCATACAAATCTAGCTTACAGGAGCACGAACCATTTGCTGTGGCGAAGATATCAGCAAATATGTAATAAGCATTCACCACGAGATTGTAGTATGCTCAATTATGGGAATGTGCTATTTTGTTGAGTCGTTGTTGAAACAATAGATGTCTTTAAGTAGCAATGCTAATCCATGGCATATTGCTATGAGTTGCGGCAGTCAGAAGGTAATCGCTCTCCGATGAAAATTTTCTGTAAAATCACAAATTATTATAGTCAAACAAAATGTAAAAGAAGATCTTTGTAATAAACATTTTTATAATGCGTGTTTTAGCAAATAAATATTCATTTTTCTTTTTGTTTCTTTTTACCTTTAAAATTATATTTTGAATTCCGTATAAAACTGTATTTTTCTTACAGGGAGCGCTCCGCATCACAGCTCTATCACTTCGAGACCACGGCGTCTACACATGCGTGGCCGGCAGATCCAGTGCCAACCTGACGCTACTGGTGAAGCCAAGACCTGGAGAGTTTCCTTCCAGCGAAGAGATTGAGAGGCACAAGGCGCTAGATGAGCCGTCTTCGCCGCTTTCTGACAGGTAAGAGTCATGACCAGTTCTTTTTCTCTAAGTACAAATATGCACACAATTCTTGTAGGTAGTAGGGACATGCTGATTTAAGCTTGAATGGGCGGGCTTGACTTGTAAGTACTACCTTCGCACAGAATATCGACGTAAAGTAACAGTTGATATACTGTTGCGTTTTGTTCGGTGAATGAGACTGTCGGAGGGCTCAGCCCCTTTTCTTTCTTACTCATCCCGCTCCCCCTCCTAATCTCGTAATAAGTAGCGGCTTGGTTATATCTATGGTAAACCCAGCCATGTATCTGAGCCAGAGTTACCACTTAACATCAGTTGGACTCGTGGCTCGTGTGTATTTTACCTAGGAATAAAAAGAATACAGTTGGACCAATGGTGGCAACCGTAACCTGTTAACGAATGCCGTCGTCCCCAACATTCCATAAACATATAGTTTATTTTGCATATTACGAGTGTATGAGTGACAGTTATCATACTTTTCCTTCCTGCTCACACCGTCTGCTCCGCAATCATAATGTTTCGACACTTTGGGTCTTACATTTATCAATTTTACCAGTAAGTGAATGTAATAAGGGTCCATGTTATAATTAAAAAAGTGGCTAGCAAAAAAAACCGTTTAACACGATAAGTAACGTCAAATCGAAAAACAAAATCACACTTACCGCCGGCAATGAATACAGATTTACATTGAAGCGCATTTCTATTTCGTGTGCCGATTCCAAGTGGCGAGTTGGCGACTGTCGTCAGTGTAGTACGTAGTTGGCGCTGTTGGCGGCGCTGGCGTCGGTCTCCAACTCTCTTGCTCTCGTAGTTAAGATACACAGGAGGAACGTTCGTCTCTCTTGCACTCATAGAGACAGCTGTCACAGCGCGACTGCCATGCCGCCAAGCGGCAATTTGGGTCTCAGAAAGTTTGTCTTTGTCGGTTTGTCATGAGTCAAATGGTCACTTTTCGTATGTAATTCTTACACTTTACTTTATTGTACATTGTTTGCGTAAAATTATAAAAAAAGTTCTCTCGAACTGCGAGCTATGTAAAGGGCAACGTCTCTCAAATATGTTACCGTCGGGGTTTCAATAAATATTCAGCGAAAATTATTTGCAATGCCACCAAAATTATTCGGACACTATGAAAATGGAACAGGCCGATATTTTTAGGAATATTCTTCAGAATATATTCAAGAAGATTCATGGAGATTGTCATTTTTATTGATATTAAATATGGTTTTATGTCAAAATGAATCATTTTCACACATATTTTTGTATAAATTCACGTCTGTAGTTCGAAGTTAAATAAAATATCATAACTGACTGTGACCCGCGGGCATTTAATTTGTTCGTTCTTTTCAGAAAATAATAATTTGCAAGTAGAAGCAGTATCTACTACATTTACAGCGGCTAACATGTGTTTGTAATGGTGTATGAAGGTTTCATGGTAGGTGCCCTAGATTCAAAGACTCAAAAGGCATCTGCACATTGAACCTATGGCCCTGTGTACGCCTGCCAAAGGGCCGTATACTTTTCTAACACCATAATAATATATCCCATTAGGTCATGCTGGCGCATAGCTAAATTCAATAAGTTATATATTTTGATGTGTGACACCTTTTTCATTATCTAATTTATTCAACAGCAGAGCAGACGGCCGGTACAGAGCAATGATCGGCGGCACATCCGACGATCAGTCACACGAACAGCGGCCAGGGGACTCCAAGAAGGGCTATAAGAACAGGCAGAAAGGTAAGAATATTACTTACAATAGAATTATTCAGATCAATTTCAAAGTACTAGGTCAAATTTTTTTAGGATAAAAACAAACAATGGAAAACCAGAATTTTATACCTTAAGTTAATTAGAGTTGTTTAGAGTGGAGCCTTTGTGTGACAAACACCATGTTTGATCACAAAAGGATACACATGTATACGCGTGAGGCTAAGAATGTTAGAAGAAGTATGATTGATTTTGTAATTGTAGATGAACGTTTGAGAAAGAATGTGTTAGATACAAGGGTGTATCGAGGGATCGTCATCCACACAGACCACTTCTTGGTGATGAGCCGGATAAGTGGACTCTTTAAAGGATGGCGACAGCGAGAACATAATGAAAATAGGGTCTTAGAAAGAATAAAAGTAGAAAATCTGCAAGAAAAAGATGTGAAAGATGAGTATAAGCGAAGATTGATAGCAAGATTTGAGAGGTTCGATGGCATAAATGATATGGAAGAATTATGGCAATCTTTTAAGGAAGAGATAGTATGTGTAGCGTCTGAAGTATGTGGTGTGATCAAGAGAAGGAAAATACGAAAGGTTAAGAATACACGGTGGGACAAAGATGTACAATCAGCAGTGTCAGAGAAAAAAAAAGCTTGGTTAGATTGGTTGGCTGCCAGAGCAAATGAAAGAATGGAAAAGGCAACAAGTGATGACATAGATGAAGCAAGAAAGGAGTTTGTCAAAAAGAATTGTGAAAGAAATTGTTAAAAGGAAAAAAGAGGAAAAGAAAGATGAGTTTGATAGCAGACTATCTGAAGATTTCCGGAGAAACATAAAGTTTTTCTGGAAATCCGTTCGTGCAGTTCGAGGAAGAACTCAATCCTTAGAATACACGTCAATCAGAGACAAGAATGGAAAGATACTGAATCGTGAATCATGCGTGCTGAAGAGATGGAAGGAGTATTTTGAAGGTCTATTTGAAAGAACGGCGATAGAGACATCGATCGACGAAATAAATGGTAATTATAGCAATGATGAAAGCGATATTAGTGTGGATGAGATTGTGCAGGCGTTGGGAAGTATGAAATCAGGTAAGGCTGCAGGATATGATAGGATTACAGTTGAAATGCTGAAGGCTGGACAGGGCATCATAGTTGGTCAGCTGCAGCGCTTATTTAACTTGTGCTGGAGCACCGGCCGAGTACCTGATGACTGGGCCACAGCGGTGGTTGTGCCTCTTTATAAGGGAAAAGGCTCGCAACAAGACTGCAAGAACTATAGAGGCATTAGCCTTCTCAGCATTATTGGCAAATTGTATGCGAAGGTACTGATTGAAAGAGTTATGGAAGTAACCGACAAGAAAATATAGGATTCCGAAAGGGTATGGGGTGCACGGATCAAGTCTTTTCCTTGCGGTGCGTAGCCGAAAAATTCTTGGCCAAAGGTCAAAAGGTCTACTGCGCATTCGTGGATTTGGAAAAGGCTTACGATAAAGTGGTGAGGAATGAAATGTGGTCGGTACTGTCGATGTATGGGGTGAACAGCAGCCTCATACGAGCTCTGAAATCCCTTTATGAAGATTCTAGAGCTTGTGTGAGGATAAATGGGTCGTACACGGATTGGTTTACCATCGAGACAGGTGTTAGACAGGGATGTTTAGCGTCGCCATGGCTGTTCAACCTCTTCATGGACAGTTGTTTGCAAGATTTGAAAAATAGTGACTGTGGATTAAGGATGAATGAGTTACTTGTCAAATGCCTCCTTTATGCTGATGATCAGGTTATACTTGCGTCTTCAGCGGAGGAGTTGCAGGAGATGGTAACAATCATGCATGGTGCGTTAGAGAGGAAAGGAATGAAAGTGAATGTAAGTAAAACGAAAGTTATGGTTTTTGAAAAGGAGGAATGCGTTACGGCTTGTAATGTTATGATCAATGGACAGCGAGTGGATCAAGTGAATGAGTTTTTATATTTAGGTACGCTGTTTACAAGAGATGGTAAGAATGTAGAAGATATTGAAAGAAGAGTTAATGCAGGTAATAGAGTGAATGGAGCTCTGAAGGCGTTTATGAATAGCCAAAACGTGTCCAAAAAGGCACGTTTGGCTGTCCATAGAGGGGTGTTAGTACCTACTCTTATGTATTGGTAGTGATAGTTGGGTATGGCAGAAGAGTCATGAAAGTAGAATAAATGCTGTAGAAATGAGAGCACTGCGAAGTATGTGTGGTGTTTCTTTGACTGACAGAGTAAAGAATTGTGTGATAAGAGAGTGTTGTGGGGTAAAAGAAGATGTAGTGACAAGCATCGAGAAAGGCATGCTAAGATGGTTTGGGCACGTGGAGAGGTCGGATGAGGAAAGACTGACCAAGCAGATATATAAGGCAAGTGTGGAAGGGACAGGACGAAGGCGAAGACCTAGGCGGACGTTCTCTGACCAGATTGGAGACATCCTAAAAACAGGACAGGTTAGAAGCACCCTGAACAGAAGAGCATGCATGAGGAATCTGATGGGAGTGAATGAAGCAAGAGAGATATGTCTGGATCGTTGCAAATGGCGCTCCGTAGTCTCTGCCTACCCATCCGGGAAACAGGCGTGAGTCTATGTATGTATGTATGTATGTATGTATGTATGTATGTAAGTTAATTAAATATCGCGAGTAAGACCCATTTTAATAAATTTGTATGATGTATACAAACCGTGAAAGGTTAAATTGTGGTAACTCTTATAGTCTAACTTTAGCATCCACCTCTTTTCTACGTATGTTGCCGTGTCCTATAGGGTCCATATTGTATCTACTCACTGTGACATTAAGTAATATAATAAACCCTTTTTTTAAATAAGATATTCAGTAATAAATGATCAGTCTGACATACAGCATTCCTGGAACACCTCAATTACATTGTATAGGTGGATACAGACTTGGCGAGGCATGCGCTACGAACGGCGCACAACGAATGCCTCTGTTTGAGGCGTGCGTGTTGAAAAACTATACCAACATATGCTCGGGTCGAGCCATCGCATACGAAGCAAACGCCTCGTTTGTCTGTCTTCATGTTTGTTGCGAGGCATGTGCTACGCACATACGCGCGCGTGCGAGCCGCGCGTGTGCGCAGTGCGGCAGCCGGCTCATTGCGAGCAGTGCGTTGCGTTTGGACGGTTGTGTCCACGTCGCTGTGATGTTCGCACGCATTTTGGACGACAAAGAAATTTTATTACAGCTTATTTCCGCATTCGTAACGCAGGCGGAAGAACTTTTTAACCCACCAACGACGACGACTTTTTTCTTTCCTTTTTTTCTTCAATAATTGAATTAATAATTATAAAAGCAGCAGCGGATACGCGCACGCGATGCAAAGGCCATCTTGACTGCTGCTGTGTGGGTTGGATCGGCCCGAGCATGCGCTGCGCGCTGTTTGACCCGAACAAACACAGTTGCATTTTCGCAGTCGAGGCGTACGTGGATATTGTACGCGGTGCACACCTCGAACGTGCATGCGCGGCTACGTCCACAACTAATGTAACGCTCGTACTGAGGCACTTTGATTTTGTTGCATTTGCCGACACTCGTTGGCTCGCCCTCGCACGTGCGTAGCACATGCCTCGCCACGAATATAAAGGTACACACCTTGCGAGGCATGCGCCGTGCGCAGCGCATGCCTCGCAAAGTCTGTATACGGCTAATCATTGTCGATGTATTCAACATCCAACATATCAATACTATGGCCCAATTGTGGTATGAAATACGGCGAATTATCTAAAATAATCACCATCCCATTACAGTCCTCTGCTGGACTAGGCCACTCCTTTGAAAGGAGGAATTGGCCTACTATACCACGCTGGCCAAACGGGTTGGTATAGGGTTTGTATCAAGTTTTCCTTCTCTTACAGTGCTGTTCTCTGCATAATATACTCCCTCTGTCGGGTCTTACGACACCCATGGGATAATTTGGAGTAGTGACATTCCGTATTTTAATCCGTCACCACACGGACGGATTTTTTTTATTATAGCTGCCTCGAGGCGGCAAGAGCTCGCGAAACACTTGATAAATTTCGAAATAATAGTGTTTGTTTTGTAAAAAAATCTTCTAATACTTCTTTGCTGATTTCAGCGTGAATGGGCCGGCTTGACCGGGGAAGTACTACCTTCTCACAGAATAGTTTAAATATTTATTTAATTTTCAAATTTTAAAAACTTACAGATAGTTAACAGACATGTATATCTTTGATGCTATGGCCAATTACAAGTTTTCACTTTTATATCCACGTAAAGTATCGATTTGGTCACTGTGTGAGAGTGCCGGAGACCCCATCCCTTTTTCTTTCTCCCTCATACCGCTCCACCTTCTTTTTTCTATCCCAAAGAGCTGCAAAAACTTAAATTAAGTTAATTAAATTACTTTTGGTATAAAATTTACTTAACGCATTTCGCATAAACAGAAAAAAAAACATAAAAAACTGTCAAGACGTTTCGGAGGAATGCCACCACGAACACCGTCTCACGAGATTTATTAGAACACGATTGTGTATTTGAAACCTATTCAAAAAAATATAAAGGTATTCCAATAATTAAGTTGGTTAGAAAGTCTACTTTTCAATGTTAATGAAATCATATTTATTGATGGTGCTATTCCTTTAGGTAAAATAGATAAAGTCAGAGACGCCCTCTACGGCAACACTGCCACCACAAGCACTAAAGCAGCGCCGAGCTTCAATTCACAAGAGAGAGACATGTACGGTGAACACGAGGTAAGAACTGATACAAATAATTATATTAATGGTTTTGTAGAATATTGCGTGGATAAATCGTTTAAAATAATATCACTCATATAATTTGTTCTGTTCTGTACATTGATTTTGTCGCTGTTGTTCAAGTGTTATTTATGTTCTTATTTCGCATTTGTTAGAAATTAGCTAGTTGATCATAAAAAAACAATCAAAATCACAGAAACATAACTGGCGAAGTGTGGGTGTTTAAATACACCTCTGCCTACTCCTTCGGGATAAAGGCGTGAAGTTATCTTATGTTTGAAATTATCAAAAAAAATTTTGGATAAAAAAGGTATATAGTCAGCAAAATTGTGTTCCATAGGTATGCTGCAGCAGGCATGTAGTTTCATCTTCACGGCTGTTGTGTACAATTTTTACCATCGGCTGTCAGTCAAATGAAATTACGGCGTAATGGACTGAATACTTTACGAATATAATACGATGTGCAAGCCACATCGTATTATATTCGTGTACAATCCCTGAGAGATTGAGAAAAGTATTTTACTTCCGAACGCTGTCACAATTTTTTAACTTAATACGACGTAACATTCCTAGTCATAACCGAGAGGAAGTTATGACTAACCTAACATGTTGAATAAGTAAATAAAACATATATGACTAGTCGAAACTGTATGCTCAGATCAGTTACAAAATAGTTTACATAAACGTCGGTGAGCCGAAGAAGTCGAAGACAAATAAAACATGCCTATAAAATAGAATGTTGCTCACGAGACCACTATAACGAAAACAGTTCATTCCAATGGTTACATTCATAGCTACGCAGAGCGCAAAAGCGACCTTTTTACTTATATTTACTTAATAAAAATAAAAACCTCTTCCATCACGCTTATATGAGAAAATAAAACAGTGTCAACGACAACAAGTATAAAATGACAGCGCACGTAGCGTACGAACGACTTTATTATGTGACCCACATCTTGGATCACATGCAAGCATTTCGTATAATCGCAATGACCTTAGAAAATCGCTTTCTAACAACATTATATCCCAAAATCCAATCATTTATAATCATAGACCAATAATCTACGGCCTGTATCTGCTTGTAATGACAGTAATAAAATTTACAGCCGATTTTACGACTTTCATAAAGTTTGGTATATCTAGATGACGTTGTTGTTCGATCACTTACTTATCAAGCGCATAAATTTGCCATAGAATGTTTTTATGGACACTGATTTGTGAATTTCAAAGCGTTTGTTACCTTCTATATTATTTAATCCCTCGTGAAAGTCTCAATTTAGATGCTGCAGATTGAATAATTATGTACGATGTTTTCAATGCATCTTCTGGCAAATGTTTATTTGATGGTTTACAATAATATACTATATACTATAATATTTTGCGCTTAGTTAATAGTTATATTACTCATTTTTAATGCCTACTTTAAAGTTGCTTTCGTGTAGATAATGAATATAATAATATAAAATATGATTAAGTTATATTTGGTCAATGTTGAAATACTCCATTCGTGATAATTACTACTCTAGGTGTAAACATAGTTAAATATAATAATTATTGACTTCGCGTTGTCTGTCATTGACATAATAAATATAAACACATGTTATAATTATTTATGATTTCCACGAAGACATTAATTTGAAAATGTTATAATTCCTAGTACAAATAAAATGATCACTATTCTAGTTTTAATTTCGTACGTACACAACATCTACCTGCAATATGTTATGTATGTGATAATACTGTATTTTGCGTTATATAAATAATGTTAAAAGTTATCATTAAAGTATTAGGATAAGTGATAAAATGTTTCTACGGAGATAAGTAAATAAAATTGCGTTTCTGTCTTAAGCTTCAAAATTTACATCTTATTACGAAAAAAACTGTTTACTCTTTATTGGTACAGAACTTATAGACAAATAGACGATTTATCCACACGCCATTCATAAGCTTTACCTAACCTTTGCACGCCGCTTGGAATAATTGAAGAAGAGTGCTGTCTCGTCACAGATGCTTCCACCGAAGGGAAGCAGTGCGACCAGGGTACTGCCTTGCCTGCATTACATTATAATGCAGCTTCAGGTGAGAAGTTCCCAAAATAGAGAGCATCTGGATGCCAAAGGCCACTGGGTTTCGCATGACGCATGTTGGAGTTGATGGTCTACTAACTGAAATGTTTGGAACGTGTTAAATAAGATGTATATTATTTTAGTTGCTATCTTTCTTTCTTTAAAAAAATGTAAGATGTGTCTCAAAATCTGTTGATTTCTAGCTAAATAACTCTTGTTCAAAACACGTTATGAGAGATCAGTAAGACAGTGGGCGTGCTTTCGGCAGACGTTTGGCGTGCGCCCGGCGTTTACTTTGTGCTACAGAGTGAACGCCTATCGCACGCCGGCCACACGCCCTGCGCCCGCTCGAGAAAAGCGCATGCCCAATGCGAGGTCGGCCTAAGTGAACATCTTAGTTTATTTTTGAGAAATAGTAAGACGTATCTCAAAATCTGATATTTCAAGCTAGCAAACTCTTTTTCGAACCACTTTATAAGATATCAATAAAACATGAGTTCAACTTCACTGATATTTTTGAACTGCCTATATGCCGATGCCACGATTAACCCTTCACAATCAACAGAATGAAGATTAATGAAACATGGTTTATTTTCGAATGAGAGCAGTGATAAATAATTATGTCGAAGGTACAATGTAAATAAAACTTTCAAAGCAATTTAAATGCCAATTTATTGGTAATGTGAAGAAGGAAACATTAATGAAGTGTATATTTTGTCGCCTCTAGCTAATTACGCAACCATAAATTTAAATGTTTAGTCGCTTAAGTGTTTCCGTATCGACATATTTAGGAGTTTAGCTTAAGGGAAGATCACAATGGGATTGACATGTTTCTAACGACAAAAACCCCTTTATAACAATAGAAAAATAAATGAAGAGGTATTCCTTTTGATAAACATGTTATATCCTTTATAGATCCAAATGTCTTATGATTATTTTGAATGGGTGTATTTAGAATGTTATTAATTTTATTAGTCTTAGTGATTAAGAGGGTGAATTTGTATATGTTAAACATTAGCTTTTTGGGCAAAATAATATTCGTTCATTGAAGTATTTCATGATATTAACTTGGTGTATTTGTATTTATTATTAACAAATTCATATTTGGTAGCAGAACAAATAACGTTAAAAAATTAAAATAATAAATCTATTTGTACAGTGAAACTAATTTGACAATATATTTACTATTATAAATATTATTATATTATAATTATTTGAATATAAACTAAGAATGCCTTAGATACCAAAGTCATCCATGAAGCCATTTTGAAAATGTTGGGTATTAAAAATTTGCGTAATTTTATAATTTTTATAATTAATATGTTCAGATGCTTTGGAATTTCCAGACGCTTGGCAATTCGCGGGGTCAACGGACTGTTGATTCCATCATCATGTATCAAAACTACGGAGTACCGACCAAAGCTCACGTCATCAATATGGAGGATAAGCAGATAGTATTTCCAGAAGATGATGATTCAGATATCATTATAATCAATGATGATTATAATAGAAATAATATGATTGATGAAGGACGAGTTGAAAGTTTGAATCATTATGAAGAGACTACTACGGAAGTTAGGTAAGATATAAAAGTTTTTGGGAAAAAAGTTATCTTTGTCATTTCTGATATTTTGCTGAAACTCAATATGAAACAATTTTCTGAAAACAGAAATAATAGTGGTCGTTGTAATAATGATAGCAAATTGATAGACACCTTCGTCATCAAAGTGGGTTGAGTTGTATAAGAGTGAATGTCGTACATACATACAGGCAGCTCTGTATGTATGTACGTCACTATATTCCCGGCAGTATATTCAAGAACATGGACTTCTGGAAACATGACTTCTTTTTGGCTTCACTATAGTTTCATAAAAATGCAGTCATTGTTGAACAATGGACTGATAAAGATCAAGATCTTGTGTTGGAGGCCAAGACTCATTTTGGGTCGCTGCACCACAATGTTTGAATGAATGATGATGACAGATAGATATCCTTCATCCTACCGCGTCTACGTCAGTACAAGTCACAAGTTTAAATATAAAAACATGATGCTAACATGTATTATTTGTTTAGGTACGAATACCTGGACTCGAACGAGTTCTTCTGGATGACCACTGATTGGTCGCCATGCGAGGCACCTTGTGGACAAAAAGGCCACCAGATACGCGGTGCTGTGTGTCAGGTACGTCATATAATGCTTTTAAGAACTCTATTGAAACTGTTGAGTCATTAATCAGTTTATTGGACTTTCAGTGGAATACTGGTGCAATCCTAAAGTCGAATCCTAAAGTCGAATCTCGAATTTTATAGGTTTGAAAAGCTCCGTAAGTCCTTCTGCTAGTGACTTAGTTCATAAGTTAAAAATTATGCTGACACCAGCCACTTGCAATTTGGAAAAAGCTACTAGTGGTACCCCTTTATGATCACTGATAAACCAGTCTAAAAGTACGAGTTGGAAGCCGGCCGCAGACGACAACTGCAAGCGACGGGTCGCCCGGACGGAAGGTTTTTCATAAAAATATATAGAAAATAGTAGTGTGATGACCTGCGGACGGCTTTCAACTCGTACCTTAACATTGTTCTTCGTTTTATGAACTCCCATTTGTTGATGAATTTGTGATTTAAAATACACAAACTAAAACGAAGCAACGAATAATAAATAAGAAAGAAAAGGAAAAATAACAAGAATTCCTACAAAACGTTTTGCTGGCAGCATTGCTATTGGATAGCAATGCCTTTTCTCTCTGCGAAAAAATCTTACTTTACTTGTTGTTACTTCATTTTCCCAAAGATACAATTTCTCCACACAGCGTAAAAGAGACAACGATACTCGCATAGCAACAGCAGCGGAATGTCTCTCCCGTGGCAAGGAACCTCCGAACGAGGTTCAAGATTGCAGTGTGTCCTGTCCTAGATGGAGGACGGCGGCGTGGTCGCTACCTTGATGCGCTACCAGTGGGGCTGGTAAGTAAAGAGAATATTAATGATTCTAAAAAAATATATATACATAAAAAAACACAGTAACATAGACTGTGTCACCTTTACAAAATTAGTAATTCTATATAAAGTGAACTAAAATAGTCTCTATTTAGGATTCCGGAGCCAAATGGTAAAAACAAGCACCCTAATCGAATCGTCTCTCTGTCTTCCTGTCCGCACGTATGAGACAGAAACTTTATACTGAAATTGTTGGGACTATCTATAGAAATGTAATATCTGATTTTCAGAATTCTAGATAGAGAGAACGAAACCAACTTATAAAGGTATCCCTTTACCACACGGTATTTGAGAGAATACATAGGTCATATCTTTGTTCTATGAATACATACATGAAATGCATTTTGTCATCAAAATACTATCAATTATGTCAATCCATATGGACTAGGAAAAGCATTGACTTTCTCCGGGACTTTTTCTGAAATTAGTCACACAGGTGATGTACGATTACTATTTAAAATGTTAAAGAGATACTATAATTTGTCAACATTCAGTCTCCAACATCCAGCCTACTAGGATTATGTGTTACGGAAATTAAAGCGTCAACGAAGACGTATCATATGTATTCACATGTATAAATAACGCGAACGTAATCTTCAGTTACCACGCCTTGAGTGTCAACATTATTTCACTAAATGAACATAGATTACATATTCTAAATTGCCTCGTTCTGTATTATTAGTTATGTATACAGGTCCTGATCGACTGCGGTTTTGAGTTCGGTCCTCTAGTGGAGCTCGAGGTGTTAAAATTGTCTCTTAAGAGATTTTATTCACAGTTTTAGCCTTTGAGCATATATAGGGTTGGTCACACACTCACACGAGAAAGAAAGAAAGAAAGAAGAGGGACCATAAGCATTAGAAAGCTGACGGTTTTCATCTCATGCATCAGTCGCGGCTGCCATTAAAACATTTGTAAAAACTGCTGTTGACTATGGCAGAATAGTCAATGGCAGTTGTAATAGAGAATGTCAGTGCTCCCAAATATACCTACTGTCGACAGATCTAAATGGGAGTCCAAAATGCACTATTTTGGAATACAATGGTTTTAAATATTGAATGGTAGCAAATTTGGCCTTAATTATAACGCAATTAAGTGCTCCATCTTTTAAAATAAATTCACTAGCTCATCTCATCGCATTATTCCAAAACGATGCATTTTGGACCCCTATATCTAGGGGGTAAAATACTCCATTATTGCCCTATGGGAATAAGTACGAGCAATTACAAATCATCCTGTATATGTTAGCATAGTAGGTACCTTATAATATGTTATAGTTGATTGAATCGGGCTTTACTTGGCGGAACTCCATTGTAACCTAATGGAAGGAAAGAACAACCCACCATGCACCCTCGGATTGACCACCCAACTATTGCAATAGAAAAAGGTTGACAATACCGAACTCCTCTAAAAGGATAAGGGATATAGGAATGGTATGGGTTCCAGGAAGATACCTGACTTGCAGTATCCCACTGTATGCGTCGACTATTCTTCGACACGTGTTAGCGGGACAAGCATACATTACTGAACGATCAAACCAACTTTAACGGAATAACTGAATATATTAGCATTCCGTCATAATGACGCACATTAGTCGAGCAAGGAAGAAAATTAGAAAGTAAAATCGTTTATAAGACATGCACACGGTAGGAAAGGCCTCAGTCGTTGCCCATCGCTCCTGAGGATGCCTCGTGCAGAGGCGAAACACGTGTTAAAGAATAATCGGCGCATACAGCGGGATACTGCAAGTCAGGTATCTTCCAGGAACCTATACCATTCCTATATCCCTTATCATTTTAGAGGAGTTCGGTATTGTCAACCTTTTTGTATTGCAATAGTTGGGGTGGTCAATCCGAGGGTCCGTGGTGGGTTCCTCTTTCCTTCCATTAGGTTACCTTATATGTTTTCAATAAAAAATGTCAATATTGCTTATGGAGTAAGTAAGCTAACAGCCAGAATGACTAAAACTCCCAAAGGATTGATGCTTGAATAAGCAAGTAATATAATAATGAACTGGCTGTTATGAGCTTAATGTGAAAGGTGAAAGATCATAAACGATAACTACAAACAAAATTTGCATACAGACCGATAAAGATCTTTTCATATTCGAATGTTAAAATAATGAGAATATATGTTAGCCTATAACGCCAAATAAAATTAATAAAACCTTTGTACTTTATTCGACGAAGGCTGCGTATACGCTTTCATGTGGACTTGTGTTGTGAAAATCTTAATTAAAGGTTAAGTTTATTATATTATTTTGTTGTTTGTTAGCCTTGTGCACGAACATAGGAAAACAAAATGCCATAGGCAATTTTCTTTAGTGATTAAGAATTTTGCTCGCACTAGTAATTTTCTGAGTTATGTTTTGTTGTAATGTCACGAATAATGATTTGGTTTAAACGCCTGCCTTGCTGCTTATCGCTGCGGTGAAAGTAGTGGGTTCAATTTTCACATGACACAATTCTTATAAACATAAACATAACATATCTTCACGCCTTTTATCCCCGAAGGGGTAGGCAGAGGTGTATTCTACCGGGCACATTGTTAAGCGAGCGATATTTAATATTTTTAAATACACACATAACTTCGAAAAGTCATAGGTTTGTGCCCGGGGTAACCGGGAATCGAACCCGAGACCATCGTCTCGGCAATCCGTTACGTATAGTACGAGATCCCGCGAAAAATTAGTGCACTCATCGAGTTTTCGCTAAAAACCATTTTTTTATGTAAATTTATGATTAGGAGAATATATATTTACTAGGTTGCCTGTTAAAATGTGGCCGCAAGTCTCTTTTTTAAATTTTTTTGGTTATTGATTTTTGGGAAAAAGTCTCGTTCACTTGTTTTTTTTTAAATATCGTCTACATCACGGCAATGTACGGGTGTATAAAGATTCGTTTCTGAGATTGCCGAATTCTCAGTAGCAGCGCGGAATCTGGCAATGTGCCCGGTAAGGGCAATAGCCTCGCCCCCTATTACGTGGGGCCTTCAAATTCATGTAAAATGTGAGTGTGATATTCCACCTCTGCCTACTCTTTCGGGGATAAAAGGCGTGAGCCTATACAAAAATATATTCAATCAAATCCAGTTGGACTGCGCAGACTAAGCGGACACCGGGATGAAACTGGGATAACTCTAGGAGGATGTTGACAATTCTACTGCCACAATTAAACTATAGGGACTTTTTCATCTACTACAATTCTAAGTAAAGATGACATTGATTTTCATCATCATCAGCCCTGTATATAAACTGTCCCACTGCTGGGAACGGGCCTCTTCTCATTATGAGAAGGGTAAGGCCGTAGTCCACCACGCTGGCTTAGTGCGGGTTGGCAGACTTCACATGTCTTTTGAGAACATTATAGAGAACTCTCAGACATGCAGGTTTCCTCACGATGTTTTCCTTCACCGTTTAGCAAGCGATAATTAACAATTTAATACGCACATAACTAAACGAAAAGTCATTGGTGCGCGCCGTGGATTCGAACTCAGACCCTCTGCGTAGCAGTCTGTCGGTCTCTGCACTAGGCTATCGCTGCCATGTACATTGGTTTTAAGATTTCATGTTTTTTTCCTAGCAATATCGCATCGTCGCGTGGAATGCGTCAGCGACAATGGTACAGTGGTGGACAACTCCATCTGCGAGGCAGCCACGAAGCCAGAGAAGATGAGACGGGAAGCAAGACCCTGCAGGGCGGCTTGGGCTGTTGGAGCTTGGAGTAAGGTAAGCACTTCACACACACACACACGCACTCACGTATTCACAAAATCATTTACTTAGCGTATTATAGTTTTAAGAGATTATTCATCATTTAATTTTGAGTACTGTAATTCAGTATTGCGCTAATTTATACCTATAATGATATAAACCTTCCTCTTGAATCATTCTATCTATTAAAAAAACCGGCCAAGTGCGTGTCGGGCCACGCGCAATGTAGGGTTCCGTAGTTGCCCATAATGACTTGCTGCAAAGGGTATTAATGTACAACAAATCCGACTGTTTATTTTGCTGAAAAAATAATTTTAATAACACTATTATAAGAACCTAAGTTTTTTTAGAAAAATACTAGGTATGTATCTAGTTATGTATTGTAAACATAAAATGTGGTTTCCAAGATATACTACTACTATACATACGTAGTACCGTAGTACATTACATACCAAAGTACGTATATCTATAAGATTAAGCTAGCGCGCCCAACGTAAACTCACAGAAATAGGTATTTATAAGTTAACCGACGATTACTCGTAAACTAGTGATATCTACTTAGCCGTGATAGTTTTCCTTTTAAATTCGTTATATGTACTACATTTGTGATTTTTTTCACCTCTTCCAAATTAATAGTTTACCAGGCAGAGGGGGGGGGACACTTGAGTCTAACAATTTTTTTCACTTCAAAGCTTGATATTTGACAAACCAATCACTTGATCGAAAAATATTTTGAGCAAACTAATAATATTTTTTTAAAACCTATCCAATGATACCCCACATGATGGGGTATTCAACCAAAAAAAAATTCAACCCCACTATATATGTAGGGGAGATACACTAAAAAAAAATATTTTCCTAAATTTTATTCTACAATTTTGTTGTAATATTTTATGCCTATATTCATGTCAAATATCAGCTTTCTAGCACCAGGCGTCTTTGAGCTAGGCTGCGGACGGACAGACGGACGGACATGACGAAACTATAAGGGTTCCTTGTGGACTACGGAACCCTAAAAAACCGCATTAAAATCGGTTGCGTAGTTTTTTCTTATAGTAATAGGCGGTAAACGAGCAGACGGATCGCCTGATGGTAAGCAATTACCGCCGCCCATGGACAAAAGCAACACCGCAGGACCAGGAGTGACAAGTGCGTTGCCGCCCCTTAGGGTCGGGAAAAGGGATAGGATGAGGAGTGGGATGAGGGAGAAGTAATAAGGGATAGGGCCACCGGCACTCTCACTCACTGAATGAAACGCAACATTTTAAGTACTGTTACTTCACGTCGATTTTCTGTGAGAGGGTAGTAGTACTTCCCCGGTCGAGCCGGCCCATTCATGCTGAAATCAGCAAGGCTCTACTACCTTCCAAAATACTAGTTTTTAAGATTTAAGCATACATAGGGACAGACAGACAGAAGACAGACTTTGTTTTATACTAGGATTATACTATGTAGTGATTTGTTAAGGTAAAATCTGAAAATCATCACAACATTTTGATTCTGCTTAAAAGATGGTTAGACCTAGGTATTTCACTGCTATATACCGTTATCGTCATGCTCACTAAAATGTCATTTCTTGTGGTGGCGTCGTGTTTCGGGTCATCCCTGTCCCTCTAATATGGCGAGAGGGATGATGGCTGGCACATGCGTCATACTCGTGAACGGGTGCTACTTGCGATGACTGGTCGATGACGGTCTTGCGGGCTGGTATTAGATTTTAATATTTAACTGCATCATTTCCATCATGGGTCTGATCACTTTCGCGGATTGCCTGCATTATTAGGTATATATAATGTAAGTGGATGCTCCTGTTTCACCATGTCTATTCTGAGGAGACTAACCAAATGAACATCAAAAGTATTATGCTTGAGTATTATTATGAACAGTAAATATATACAAGTGATATAGAAGGTGTAACAGTTGCAGCACCTTACAAAATGTAAATTATGTGTATTATGCAAAACCTGGCGAAGAAAAAGGGTGACCGTGAGTTTTATTGCCCGTTCTTTCTCATGGTTCTACCTATTGCTTTGCGAACGTGGCAGTAAATGTAAATGTAGAGTCTTTAAGTAATTATTTTATAAATTTATTATTTTGACGTTCATAAGCGTCACATTGTGACCCAAATGAATAAACGATTTTGAATATGAATTTGAATTTGAATTTGAGCTGTAAGAACGCTGCTTTGAATAAAATAAATTACTATTAATTCTTTCTTTTTTGTGTGAGTACAACCAACCCTGGATAGCTTAAGTCGGAGGGCTTTGGGTCAGTTGGTCAGTCTGTAAACTCTGGCGAATTTACAGACTGACCAACATAGGATTCTTGTGCTGAGACCAGAATCGGGCCCGTCATCTTTAAGTGTCCTCTGAAGCACGGTAGCGCTCCGATCTTACACCACCCGCGGTCACCAAAAGCGTAATAGTAAATGTGGTGCTGTGTTAAGTTTCGTAAGTGACAGTGCTTAAATCCAATATCCTCATTGACAGATCTTGCAGTGACATATCACAGTAAAATAGAATCCACTGAGCGCAAGGAAATCTTTTCTAGTCACGTAACCGTTGGGTGGGTATTCCGCAAAAGACGATTTGGAACAATCCCGAAGCACTTGAAATATGATTCATAATTTCTTTGCCGTCGAGAAATTAAAATCCGATTGGTGATATTCTGCTTAAACACTATAACTCAGTCAGAAGCCTTATCTAATCAGTACCACGTTCCTAGTTTTCCTTCCGCAGTACATTTTTTTTTTAATATCTAAGAATTAATCATTCTAAACCAGAAAGCCCATTCTCGTATTTTGACAGACAGCGAAACTGTATTTTTAACGAAATGCAATTAGATTTTGAATTAACTGAACATAGGTATTCTGCTGCACTTAATGTAATTGTGGACTAAATTGTCGCGTAAAGATCGACGTCTACACGCAGTTTGATACTGCGTTCAATATTCAATCTCGTCGTGATATGATTCGAGTGTCAGATAATTTACTAGAATACTATACATATATACCGAGATTTGATCGAAATTGTTTTTGAACAAATAGAATTACGAGAATTGACATTAAAACTTATTCACATTACCTTCAAACATAAACATACCTATATTAATATTATACAGGATAATTGCACTTGTTTATTTAACACATTAAAGTGATAGTAATTAAAACAATATAATTGGTGCCAACTTATATAAAGCCACTTAAGATAAATAATTTACAGTTTATACTAGTACTAAATGAGCCCGCGGTTACACTCGCGCTATTTAGGCTACTGCTTCGCTCCCTTGGCTCATAGCGTGATGTTATTTAACCTATAGCCTTCCTCGATGAATGGGCTATCTGACACTGAAATATTTTTTCTAATTGTACCACAATTCACGTTTTAAGCTGTAACGACAAAAAAATTATGATAGTAATTTAATATTCATATCTTCAGCGAATAGTGTTGGGATTATCGTGGCATTGAACGTTAATGTTGAAAATGACAACAATGTATATTATATTATGCGCTGTTTTGAAAACGAAACTTATCAATGATCAACAATATGCGTATGTCACTCACCTTTGGGGTGAGGCTATGGACAGGCACGGGGAGTCGTTGGCTATCAGCCTCGACATCTCCAAAGCCTTTGATAGAGTCTGGCATCGTGCGCTTCTTTCCAAGCTTTCCGGCTTACGGCTTGCCACCTCGATTGTGCAACTGGGTTGCTAGCTTCCTGCATGAACGACGTGTTCGAGTTATTTGCGAAAGTCAACATTCAAAATTTATGCAGGTAAATGCTGGTGTGCCCCAGGGATCCGTCTTATCACCCACACTTTTTCTTCTGCATAGCAATGATATGCTCACTTTTGGGAGCATACATTGCTATGCAGATGACAGTACCGTGCATGGGCGGTATCTCGGCCATCCTGCGGCTAAGCAGGCCGACATTGAGGAAAATAGGCGAAAACTTGTCGTTGAGCTTGACCAGGTTTTGAACAGCATCTCGAATTGGGGTGCTGAAAACATGGTCACGTTCAACGCCAAGAAGACACAGGTGACTCTTTTTGATTGCCAGGTTTTGCTTAATACACATAATTTACATTTTGTAAGGTGCTGCAACTGTTACACCTTCTATATCACTTGTATACTGTATACTGTACATAATAATACACAAGCATAATACTTAATTTTAATTTTGTTGTTCATTTAGTTAGCCATATCAGAATAGACATGGTGAAGCAGGAGCATCCACTTACATGATTGTAAAGTTAACTTCTGCGCGAACACTGCTTGCACGAGTTAGGACATTATTTCCATCGTATCGTGCTCATTAGCTGTTACTTTATTGATTGTTGTTGAGACTTCGTCGTAGTTTGCTAGATGGCCTCAGTTCTTGTTGTCATATTTTTGTAGCTGTAGCTACATAGCTACAGCTACAAAAATATGACAAATATGTATGACATCAGGTTATCAGTATTCTAATTGTGAATCAATTCAAAATCTAATCGCATTTCAGTCAAAATACAATGTTGTAGTCAGATAAAATACGAGAATTTGGCTTTTTATCTTCTGGAAATTTCATAGGGTGCATAGGGTTCCCACCAAGAACTTAGGGTCCCAAGCCAACTTCACCTGCAAGTGGTGCACCTGCCGATCAACGGACGAGGCTCTGGCAAACAAAATATCCCGATAAGCGGCAATAGGCTCGCCACCTATTACGTGGGATCAAAACACTGGCGAAAAGTGGGCGTTTCATATGCCTCTGCCTACCCCTTCGGGGAAACAGGCGGGAGTATATGTATGTATGTTTGAAATTTCATTAAAACTGGCAACATGATATTCCACCAAAATCTTACGTCCTTTTTTTGTCATTAGTGCGTGGGTCCATGCTCCTCCCTTGGCCGACAGCATCGAGTCCTACAGTGCGTCTGGCGCATGCCTGGCACCAGGAGAAGGGCCCGAGAGCGCAGCGCTGGGGCGGCTTGCGAGGGACTGGCAAGGCCACCCGTCACCAGAGCCTGTCAGGTCCATGCGTGTGTTAATAAAGGTAGGTTTTCGAGTAAGGAGTAGTTTTATTCCAACCTTTGAAATTTAAATTTTCTTTTAACAGTTTACATAACATGAAAAAAAAAACAACGCTCTATGGTGCTGAAAGATTTAAGGATTCACTTGTAACAGAACAGTGAGCATTCGCTTTTTAGAAATTTGTCGAACTGAACAATGAACAGAGCCAAACATTTTTTTATCGAACGCTCTAATCAGTAAATATTCAGTCTCGTTTGTTTTTCTTTGATATAACATTCGCAAGAATGCTCATTACAGGTGAATGCTCAAGTGTATCAGCACCTTACAATTTGAGAGAAGTCATTGTCACATCATTACACTGAATCAAAAGATCATAAAAATTATATTTGTAATTTTTATAATTAATATGTTTCTTACGCTAAAATACTAGTCAAAAGCGCTTTACAGTCCGGTTGCTAATGCATTGTTTTATCCGCAGACGGCGTCTGCCGCGACAGTTCCAGATTCTGCGAGAATGTTCGCGCGATGAATATGTGCGCTCTCAAGCGGTACAAAGAGCAATGCTGCAAAACTTGCTCCGACTGAGCACTGACAAACCGACGCCAAAATGGCGCCCAAAACCGTTAAAAATTCCTATTTGAATACCGAAGACGAATTTTGTTTTATTTTTTAAATATAACCAGCTATATTTCAATTTGAATTCGAAATTTTTAAATGAAGAATATAATTTTTACAATTGGTTTGGCAAATTTATTAGCCATTTGGTATCAGGTATTTAATAATAAAGTCACACAGCTGTATGAAATTTATTTTTTTGAAATGAAATATCCTTTAGCGTAAATAAAAATACAGCTAACACTTAACAGCCCACCTTTGACCAGTTTCCAAAAATAAATCCATTGGTTTTAAAAGCCGAATAGCTTACGTATTCATTATTTTGTGTGCGAAATTCAATTTCGAATTCATATTGAAATAAAAAACCCCTTTCTTGTAGATTAAAATTCGAATGAATGAACTGAATTCGTCTCCGACATTCTAATTTGGTTTGACGAGTTTTAGTGAAATTTGAATGAACTTTATAGAGGCTATAAGACAGTGACGTAACAAAAAATAAAATAGTTTTAATATCTCAAGTATTTGAGAAATGTGTTAATAAATCAAAGCTGTGGAACTCCAAAAATATACGAAAAAATGTATCGTCAATAACACCAGTTCAATCACAATATATGGTCGAAAAGGCCTGGTGCAAAGTTAATAAGATTTCTCAACCCGTAAATATTGCGATTGATATCGCTAAATTTATCTATCGGGCCCTTTCGACCCAGCAAATAAATATGTTAATAAAATATTTTTCTCACAAATTTCGCATCAAAGCTGTGAAATAACAAGGCTTGTTATACAAAGGTGAGGTAGCAAAGTAAAAATAAGTCGTAGGTATCTCGTTTGGCCCGTAACGAAATTTTCCATATGACTGGAGTGAAAGAGAGCGTACAAAACTGGCATATTTGTTGACGCTCCACTGCGTCCCTCCCATTCTTTCGATTGAATTCCCTCTTCCATTCCTTTTATCTTTCAATAAAGCCTCACTTTTTAGATTTGTTAATATTGCCCAAACAAAAACCTTTTAACAATAACTTGTATCACAAAAGAGGCGTCTTTAAAAATCCAATCTCGTTTATCGTAAGAGATCTGATGAATTGCTACTATAAAGGTGCGTAAGAGATAGGTATATAGAATAACTGGTGAGTGTGAAAGAGAGAAAACTATTTGTAAGCACGATAGATCTAGTCGTGAAAGCACAGCTGACCATAAAAATGGTCGATATTGAATATTTATATTAAAGAAAAAAATTAAAATTATTTCAAAATATAGCCCTTGAATTGATTATGTAAGTAGACAACAAAATATTTAGAACAAAATGTTTTGTACTATATACAATTAATTAATATTGTAAATATTGTAAGAGTAACTTCTAAGCACCATGCTACGCTTGGCTCCTACGGTATAATGAAGCACAAAAGTCATAGTCTAATCTATAACGAAAAATTAGTAAAAATAAAAATATTTAGCATAAATTGCCAAAAGAATAACAGAATGTATTTAAAGTACAGTCATATTAAAAATATTAAAGTGCTATATGTTTTTTTTTTCTTCACTGTCATAGATAGAATTCGTTTATAGAAAATTGTATGTATATTGGAAATATTAAAGTAATGTAGGTAACATTTCTGATAAAGATTAATAAAGCAATACGATTCGCTTATACATTTAAAAATGTAAATATTATGCATTGGCATACAAAAATTGTTATTAAACCCGCTCTTGGAATGGGTTTTGTTAAAATAGCTGATATTTACAATTTTCGTTTATTCCAACAATATTTGTATATTTTTCATTTATAAAACCACTTAACAGGAGGGAGGAATAATATATATATAAGAAACAGGGGAGGGATTATCGTGGCATTGAACGTTAATGTTGAAAATGACAACAATGTATATTATATTATGCGCTGTTTTGAAAACGAAACTTATCAATGATCAACAATATGCGTATGTCACTCACCTTTGGGGTGAGGCTATGGACAGGCACGGGGAGTCGTTGGCTATCAGCCTCGACATCTCCAAAGCCTTTGATAGAGTCTGGCATCGTGCGCTTCTTTCCAAGCTTCCGGCTTACGGCTTGCCACCTCGATTGTGCAACTGGGTTGCTAGCTTCCTGCATGAACGACGTGTTCGAGTTATTTGCGAAAGTCAACATTCAAAATTTATGCAGGTAAATGCTGGTGTGCCCCAGGGATCCGTCTTATCACCCACACTTTTTCTTCTGCATAGCAATGATATGCTCACTTTTGGGAGCATACATTGCTATGCAGATGACAGTACCGTGCATGGGCGGTATCTCGGCCATCCTGCGGCTAAGCAGGCCGACATTGAGGAAAATAGGCGAAAACTTGTCGTTGAGCTTGACCAGGTTTTGAACAGCATCTCGAATTGGGGTGCTGAAAACATGGTCACGTTCAACGCCAAGAAGACACAGGTGACTCTTTTTGATTGCCAGGTTTTGCTTAATACACATAATTTACATTTTGTAAGGTGCTGCAACTGTTACACCTTCTATATCACTTGTATACTGTATACTGTACATAATAATACACAAGCATAATACTTAATTTTAATTTTGTTGTTCATTTAGTTAGCCATATCAGAATAGACATGGTGAAACAGGAGCATCCACTTACATGATTGTAAAGTTAACTTCTGCGCGAACACTGCTTGCACGAGTTAGGACATTATTTCCATCGTATCGTGCTCATTAGCTGTTACTTTATTGATTGTTGTTGAGACTTCGTCGTAGTTTGCTAGATGGCCTCAGTTCTTGTTGTCATATTTTTGTAGCTGTAGCTACATAGCTACAGCTACAAAAATATGACAAATATGTATGACATCAGGTTATCAGTATTCTAATTGTGAATCAATTCAAAATCTAATCGCATTTCAGTCAAAATACAATGTTGTAGTCAGATAAAATACGAGAATTTGGCTTTTTATCTTCTGGAAATTTCATAGGGTGCATAGGGTTCCCACCAAGAACTTAGGGTCCCAAGCCAACTTCACCTGCAAGTGGTGCACCTGCCGATCAACGGACGAGGCTCTGGCAAACAAAATATCCCGATAAGCGGCAATAGGCTCGCCACCTATTACGTGGGATCAAAACACTGGCGAAAAGTGGGCGTTTCATATGCCTCTGCCTACCCCTTCGGGGAAACAGGCGGGAGTATATGTATGTATGTTTGAAATTTCATTAAAACTGGCAACATGATATTCCACCAAAATCTTACGTCCTTTTTTTGTCATTAGTGCGTGGGTCCATGCTCCTCCCTTGGCCGACAGCATCGAGTCCTACAGTGCGTCTGGCGCATGCCTGGCACCAGGAGAAGGGCCCGAGAGCGCAGCGCTGGGGCGGCTTGCGAGGGACTGGCAAGGCCACCCGTCACCAGAGCCTGTCAGGTCCATGCGTGTGTTAATAAAGGTAGGTTTTCGAGTAAGGAGTAGTTTTATTCCAACCTTTGAAATTTAAATTTTCTTTTAACAGTTTACATAACATGAAAAAAAAAACAACGCTCTATGGTGCTGAAAGATTTAAGGATTCACTTGTAACAGAACAGTGAGCATTCGCTTTTTAGAAATTTGTCGAACTGAACAATGAACAGAGCCAAACATTTTTTTATCGAACGCTCTAATCAGTAAATATTCAGTCTCGTTTGTTTTTCTTTGATATAACATTCGCAAGAATGCTCATTACAGGTGAATGCTCAAGTGTATCAGCACCTTACAATTTGAGAGAAGTCATTGTCACATCATTACACTGAATCAAAAGATCATAAAAATTATATTTGTAATTTTTATAATTAATATGTTTCTTACGCTAAAATACTAGTCAAAAGCGCTTTACAGTCCGGTTGCTAATGCATTGTTTTATCCGCAGACGGCGTCTGCCGCGACAGTTCCAGATTCTGCGAGAATGTTCGCGCGATGAATATGTGCGCTCTCAAGCGGTACAAAGAGCAATGCTGCAAAACTTGCTCCGACTGAGCACTGACAAACCGACGCCAAAATGGCGCCCAAAACCGTTAAAAATTCCTATTTGAATACCGAAGACGAATTTTGTTTTATTTTTTAAATATAACCAGCTATATTTCAATTTGAATTCGAAATTTTTAAATGAAGAATATAATTTTTACAATTGGTTTGGCAAATTTATTAGCCATTTGGTATCAGGTATTTAATAATAAAGTCACACAGCTGTATGAAATTTATTTTTTTGAAATGAAATATCCTTTAGCGTAAATAAAAATACAGCTAACACTTAACAGCCCACCTTTGACCAGTTTCCAAAAATAAATCCATTGGTTTTAAAAGCCGAATAGCTTACGTATTCATTATTTTGTGTGCGAAATTCAATTTCGAATTCATATTGAAATAAAAAACCCCTTTCTTGTAGATTAAAATTCGAATGAATGAACTGAATTCGTCTCCGACATTCTAATTTGGTTTGACGAGTTTTAGTGAAATTTGAATGAACTTTATAGAGGCTATAAGACAGTGACGTAACAAAAAATAAAATAGTTTTAATATCTCAAGTATTTGAGAAATGTGTTAATAAATCAAAGCTGTGGAACTCCAAAAATATACGAAAAAATGTATCGTCAATAACACCAGTTCAATCACAATATATGGTCGAAAAGGCCTGGTGCAAAGTTAATAAGATTTCTCAACCCGTAAATATTGCGATTGATATCGCTAAATTTATCTATCGGGCCCTTTCGACCCAGCAAATAAATATGTTAATAAAATATTTTTCTCACAAATTTCGCATCAAAGCTGTGAAATAACAAGGCTTGTTATACAAAGGTGAGGTAGCAAAGTAAAAATAAGTCGTAGGTATCTCGTTTGGCCCGTAACGAAATTTTCCATATGACTGGAGTGAAAGAGAGCGTACAAAACTGGCATATTTGTTGACGCTCCACTGCGTCCCTCCCATTCTTTCGATTGAATTCCCTCTTCCATTCCTTTTATCTTTCAATAAAGCCTCACTTTTTAGATTTGTTAATATTGCCCAAACAAAAACCTTTTAACAATAACTTGTATCACAAAAGAGGCGTCTTTAAAAATCCAATCTCGTTTATCGTAAGAGATCTGATGAATTGCTACTATAAAGGTGCGTAAGAGATAGGTATATAGAATAACTGGTGAGTGTGAAAGAGAGAAAACTATTTGTAAGCACGATAGATCTAGTCGTGAAAGCACAGCTGACCATAAAAATGGTCGATATTGAATATTTATATTAAAGAAAAAAATTAAAATTATTTCAAAATATAGCCCTTGAATTGATTATGTAAGTAGACAACAAAATATTTAGAACAAAATGTTTTGTACTATATACAATTAATTAATATTGTAAATATTGTAAGAGTAACTTCTAAGCACCATGCTACGCTTGGCTCCTACGGTATAATGAAGCACAAAAGTCATAGTCTAATCTATAACGAAAAATTAGTAAAAATAAAAATATTTAGCATAAATTGCCAAAAGAATAACAGAATGTATTTAAAGTACAGTCATATTAAAAATATTAAAGTGCTATATGTTTTTTTTTTCTTCACTGTCATAGATAGAATTCGTTTATAGAAAATTGTATGTATATTGGAAATATTAAAGTAATGTAGGTAACATTTCTGATAAAGATTAATAAAGCAATACGATTCGCTTATACATTTAAAAATGTAAATATTATGCATTGGCATACAAAAATTGTTATTAAACCCGCTCTTGGAATGGGTTTTGTTAAAATAGCTGATATTTACAATTTTCGTTTATTCCAACAATATTTGTATATTTTTCATTTATAAAACCACTTAACAGTAAAAATTTTGAAGCTGTCTGTTGTCATGACAAATCACGTCACATTGTGTCACTGTCGTTAAAGTATATCGCCAGTGATAAAGAAATATTATTTCTGAAAAATCAGTTTTTCTGTTCCTTGAACATAATCCAAGTAACGATGACTGTTGTGGTAATCTTACGTCACATTGTTTCGTGTTGAGTCGTCATAAGATATTGTTTGTTTTTCACAAAAGCATATAAGACTAGTGACAACAGATTTAATATGGCTTCATTTTGTGGTCGTCTCACTTAAAAGATAACTAAACTTGAAAAACTACAGAGAATTTTGACTTAGACTTCTATTCTGATACTCAATTGTGCGACAAGTTCGGTAGCTAATTTATCGACAAGCTCCGAATGCAGATCCAAAATGGATGGAAGGTACATCACTACGAATTGAAAAAAGCGAAGAATAATCAAAGTTCTTTGTAAAAATTCCTTTGATTGCATTAGTGAATGAAAAGGAGGATCAAAACGTTGATCCCTCACAAAGTAAAGAACAAAAGCTGTGTTTAGAGTGAGACGACTATAGAATCCTCTGTGTCTGATCAGTTTCTACTTGAATACACTTCGAATAATTTCGTACTTTATATACCCTACAAGGGAAAAGCGCAAGTATCTTTGCTGAAAACTAAGGTGCAGTATTATATTATTACGAGGCATATAATTATGTTTAGATTAACAATTAACTGTCAATTGTTAGAACAATTACCCAATTTGTATATAATGAAACTACATATATATCTACGCAAACATTGTTCCAAAGTATAAGGGATTAATTATATCAGTGAGTTTCTACTATGAAAATGGATAATAAATTAAAAATGCCAGGATTTAAATATATTTCAGACGCGAGTAAAATTGATGCTTCCTTTTCTTTTTATGTATGCCAAATTAAAATGTTTTCAAAATGAACAAAATAATTTTGGGGTTTTTACATTGACTGTACCATTAATTAATTCAATTAATAATAGTATTTCATTATTGTATTGAGTGGAAGATCTGACGTAACTGAAAAAGACAAAATTTACGTCTGTGTAATAGTAGACAAAGTTTTGTAATGAAAACCTCAGATTCCGTTGATAACAGCTTTAATCTTGCTTTTTTGTCATTAAGTATTACAATGATTCGCAGTTTCTACGTATTGATGCCAGCGTAACAAAATTAGAAATCGAATAACAAAAATATGTGCGGGTGTAAGTAAAATAAATTTAGGAGTCAGGTACAGTATTACTTAAACGAGTAACTTGATGCCATTTAAAATGATCAGGCGTTTATGCAGCGCAGACATCTTCCCCCCCGTTGAAAGACTCCTTTCAACTGCGTTAGTCGTCATCCGGTAAAGATGTAGGCAAGGGGCAGATCCGTGTGAGAGGCCTCCTGAAGCAGCCTCTGGTAGTCTCCACGTCTGCGACTCGTGTGACGCCGTCGGTTCCAGGGAACAGGCGGCTGACTCGTCCCATTCGCCAGCTCAGTGGTGGGACGTTATCCTCCTGGAGAAGAACTAAATCTCCAACTTGCAGGGATGCTGAATTAGTACGCCATTTGGAGCGCTGTTGTAGTTCAGCTATATATTCCTTTTCCCAGCGCTGCCAAAAATGCCGATGAATCTGTTCAAGCTTCAAGTAACGTTGAAGGTTGTTCTGGTTCTCGTGCTCGAGCGATGGACCAGGCAATGCATTTAGGGCACGCCCTATCAGAAAGTGACCGGGAGATAGGAAATGGTAATCGTTAGGGGAAGGGGAGAGTGGGCACAAAGGTCGACTATTAAGCACAGCTTCCACTTGTGTGAAGAGAGTACATATCTCCTCAAACGTTAAATGATGGTTCCCCATAACGCGTTTTAAATGGTATTTCGCGGATTTAACGCCGGCTTCCCAGATGCCGCCGAAATGTGGAGCATACGTGGGAGAAAACACAAACTTTATGCCTTCATTGGTAGCAAAATTAACTACAGGTTCATGATTAGTTTTAAGAAAATTGCCAATCTCTTTAGCTGCCGCAACAAAGTTGCGACCGTTATCGCAAAATATCTCCGCTGGCTTACCTCGACGCGATATAAATCTGCGTAACGTCATGATAAACGCGTCCTTGGACAAATCACTGACGGCTTCCAGGTGCACACACTTATAGCGAAAACATACAAACAAACATAAATAGGTTTTAATTAGTCGTGCACCTCGACCCTTTCTATTTAGTGTTAGGAACGGACCAGCGAAGTCAACTCCCACAGTACGGAATGGAAAATCAGGGATGATGCGCTGTGCAGGTAAATTTCCCATCATGGGAGTTAATGTTTTACCTTGTATACGTCTACATCGAACACAAACATGTACTGTGCGGCGGGCCAAATGCCTACCATTTATAGGCCACACAGTCTCTCTTACACAGGCCAGCAACAGCTGAGGCCCAGCATGCATATTGTGTAAGTGTTCATATTTAAAATACAATTTAGTGAGTGGATGAGAAGCGTGTAAAAGTATAGGATGTTTTTTAGTATAATTGTAATTAGATAATTCTATCCTACCACCGACCCTCATCACCTTGTCATCATCCAAAAAGGGTGAAAGTGACAAAAGTGTTGACTTGCTACTTAAAGTTTTATTTTTTAACAAAAGATTGTACTCTAGAGTAAATGAAGTTTGCTGAGCAATTTTACATAAGCTAATAAAAGATAATTCTAATTCGCTAACATTTAATTTACCAAATAATTTATCTTTAGGACATTTATATCTTATGTTATGTATGAATCTATTGACATACGCAAATACACGTCTCAGTTTTAAAAACGATGAAAACTTATCTATTTTTAGAATTTCTGTTGCTGGTTCCAGGACAACAGCGGAAGTGGACTTCATCTCAGGTAAGTCTGATTCATTTATTAATTTCTTTAAATAGGGCCAATCGGATTCAGGCTGTATTAGAAAGCTTGGACCTGACCACCAGAAATTAGAATTGATGATTTGATCTGGGCTCACGCCCCTTGAGATCAGGTCAGCTGGATTCTGATCAGTCGGCACATAGCGCCACGACGAACTATCGGTAAGTTCATTAATTTCGGCTACCCTATTAGCTACAAACGTTTTTAACTTTGCAGAATTACCATTTAACCAGCTGAGGACAACGCTGGAATCGCACCAGTAAATGATGCGATTGACATCACATCGCAGAGAGCTGGTAACTGTCTTACACAATTTTGCAGCTAATAGCGCAGCGCAAAGCTCCAGACGCGGTATTGTTATCGGTTTCAACGGCGCCACCTTAGACTTAGTACACAGTAAATTTACCTTTACCTCGCCAGCTAAGTTGTGTGACCGTAGGTACACACAGGCACCGTAAGCGACTTGAGAAGCATCACTAAAGGTATGTATTTCTATATAATTAGGAGCTTCGCATAGTGTTAAGCGCGGGATCTGTAAATCTGATAAAAAATGTAAATTGCCAATGAACTTGTTCCAGGATTCCAGGATATCGGAACTAACTGGTTCATCCCAACCCTTCTTGTTCAGCCATAAGGACTGAAGTAACATTTTAGGTATAATTACACATGGACTGAGAATTCCAAGAGGATCAAAAATCTTGAATGATGCAGACAGTATCGATCGCTTGGTAACCACATCATTTTTATTGGGAATCTCAATCGATATTTGAAGGGTATCGGTTTTAGGATTCCAATTTAATCCTAAAGTATTATTAGATTCACTTAAACTAACCTTATCATTCTGATCAATGACTGATGATGATAAAATGCTTGGTAAATTCGATCTGAATTTACGTAGTTTAAACCCACCTGACTTTAAAGTGTCCGACACCTTGCGTTGAATGTATAATAGCTTGGACTCGTCGTTTGATCCGGTGACCAGATCGTCGACGTAATGGTCGTGTTTAATAATGTTACCTATAAGCTGGTCATCGCAATTCTCTGCCAATACTGACAAACACTTGGTGCTCAAATATGTAGCACTTGCAAGACCATAAGTTACGGTTTTCAAACGTAAAGTTTTGATAGGATTGGACTCATCACTTCTCCAAAGTATTAATTGTAAATTACGATCCTTTTCATTTAATTCAACCATTCTAAAGAATTTTTCAATATCAGCTGTCAAAATATATTTGTACTGACGAGCTCGAATCAAAATAGAAAAGATTGAGTCTTGAACATTGGGACCGACCATCTGCAGATCGTTCAGAGAGAAACCTGAGGAAGTTCGTGCCGATCCATCAAAGACAACACGAGTCTTTGTCGTTTCACTGTTTTGCTTATATACTGCATGATGGCAAAGATAATAGGATGGAACGGGATTAGTAGTCGGACATTCCTCTAAATGACCTAACTCTAAATATTCTTGAATGAAATTGCAATATTTCAACTTTAATTCTGGATTCTTACGGAAACGTCTTTCTAAATACAACAATCGTTTTTTAGCCATAGCGTAAGAATCTCCTAAACAATCTGGATTATCAATTAGGGGCAGCCTCACACAAAATCTACCCGATTCTAAACGATAAGTATTACGATAAAAATGGTCTTCACATGCCTGCTCAATTTTGCTAAAATATTGCTTATCTGGAACCTGCTCAAGTTCCCAAAACCTTTTCAAATGAGAATCAATATTGGAATTATTGCATTCGTCACTATCACTAATTGAAACATGACACGGAATATTTTTAGGTGACGAACAATTCCTTACATTTGGAGAAATTGGGCCGGCAACGAGCCAACCTAGCTTTGAGCTACGAAGCTGGGGCATATTAGTACCTAATGCAAGCTGATCACATCCGAGTAGGTCCCAAAACAGGTCTGCACCTATCAAGACGTCTATGGCTGAAGGCCGATTAAAGCTAGGATCAGCTAGCTGTAGGTTGGTTGGAATATTTAATTGACTAATGTCTATAGATTGTTTTGGAATAACACTTGTTAATTGGTTTAATACATAAAATGACTGTACAACACTATAGTCATCATTAAGAGAATTTAATCGGGCAATACAACTTTTGTTTACGTATTCCGCTAAGTTGTTGCCTATACCGATAACGTTTATAGTATTAATAGCACATACCTGTAATGATAACTTGTTCATAAGTGACTGGCTAATAAATGAAGACTGACTGCCACAGTCTAACAAAGCACGCACTCGAAATTGTTTGTTTGTTTGTGGATTGATAACATTAACCATAGCTGTTGATAAAAGAATGTGATTTTCTATAAAATTATCACTAATAGAATTATTTACTGATATTTCAGTTGAACCACGATCTGTGTTGGTATTATTGCTGCTGACTGTACTAGCATTACTTGCACTAGTATTGTTTAAATTAGGGGAATGCAAGAGTGAATTGTGCCTACGCTTGCACTCACGACAGGGACCCAACTTGCAGTCACGTGCACGATGCCCAGTTCGTAAACAATTGGAGCATAAGTGCAACTTAAATGCTTCATCTCGTCGTTCCTGAACGCTCTTCGCAAGGAATGTAGGGCAGTCGTATATCCAGTGGTCACCCTTACAGACAACGCACTGCTTAGCGACAGAGCCGGTGTTCTGAACTGTAGATGAAAAGGATTTAGTACTACGAGAATTGTTATTATTGTTTTGACGTGATTGTGTGACCTTGGGTATATCAGACTTGTTTTGATTCATAGTTTCTAACACATCAGCGCGATCAGTTAGGAATTTTTTGAAATCCTTTAAAGCAGGGAGATTGGACAAATTATTACGATGTTCTTCCCACTTCATGGCAGTACGATTATCTAATTTTGGTATAAGAATTTTAATAATTATCATTTCAAGCAGTTCATCTTTCGTTGCTAAACTTGACAATGCTCGCAAGTTTTTAGTTACGTGGTCAACTAGAAACCTCAGTGATTTGTCCGATTCACGTTTGTGTTGTTGTTGTGTTGATTCGAAATATATCAATGAATTAAGGTGTTGATTTATAAGTTGGCGCTTGTTATCGTAACGATCGCACAAAAGCTGCCATGCAGTTTTATAATTATTTTCAGAAATCTCTAAATTGGAAATAATTCGCGCGGCTTCCTTTTCAAGATACGATACCAAATAATGGAACTTGTGAATAGGTTTAATGCGTTCATTGTTATGAATAAGCGATAAATAGGTATCTCGGAACTCAAGCCAGCGGAAATAAGCGCCATCAAACTTTGCGATTTGTATTTGTGGTAATTTAAAATCAACATGATGACATTGAAATGACAGATCGTTATGACATTGTGATGTATTGTGCAAATCAGATTCGTTTGAAGTATTTTTGTACTTATCAAGTTGCTCTTCAGCAATTGCAAGATGTGAAGTGAAGATCTGCTCAATTTCATCACGTTCGTCGATCTCGGAGTCCATATTATCGCAATTAATGACCTCAATCTGAGCCTGTAGTTCATCAAATTTGCTAGACATAGCTCGTATTTTACCAATACTAATTTCTAACTCTTTAATTTGGGTTTTATTCAATTTTGAAGAGCATACTCCATCTAAATATTTTTTAAACTTTGTTAAACGACCTTTGACCGAGCTACGCTTAGCAAACAGTTCCTTCAATTGTTTTGCATTACAGTCTTTATCTTCGCTTAAAGACATTTTGTTAAATACTAATAGCAACAACAAACGATAAACTAGCACTGAGAACTTTACGAAAAATGCTTATTGTTAATTGAGTTCTAAACAGTAACGCAAAATGAAGGAATAAAGTTATATGTTTAGAATCTTATCTGATACTCCTTCGGCGGCACCTGGGGCAGCCACGCGGCTGCAGCTCGGCAGCACGACGATGCACCGACGTCACCCAAACGCGGCTAGCGGTAGCTGGCAGCGTCAGGCAGCGATGGAGTTTCTGGAATAGTCGGCCCAAAATATTTGAAATAATGTTAACTACAATAATGGCACGAACTATTGGGAGGGTGTCTATGAGAAAAATTGGCAATATTACTAATTGGTGTTTAGATACTCAAGTATTGTTCATTTATGAACTTATTTTAAGGAATGTACTGGTATTTTAAGAATTTATAATTTTACAAATGATGACGTAGGTAGTTGTCACACTGAACAATGAATTTTAATTACACTATTTTTCTATATTTACTGGTTGTTTACTTGAAATAAGCTTTAAATTAGCTAGATACTTTGTTGAACTAATGAAATACACAAGTGGAATGTACCAAACAGCGACCCTTTTGATAGGAAAAATAGGTTTAGGTGTTAGGGTAAACTATGGGAATGGCACTTAACTGATAGGCGAGACGGCTGCTTCCGGCTGCATTGGTCCTCGCTGATGGCTGTTGGCACTGATAGAAACACGAGCTGTTCTACAAATGTTGACGGAATCCTCGAACTGGCGTGGCAGGCTGACGGTGAACCCCGACGTGGCGTCGTCGTAGAAGCTAAGGCTGGGCGCGGCGCTTTCTGCTGACCGACCTGGCTGGCTTAGTTGTCTTCTTTGATAGTGTTCCTGCGTCTGTAGTCCTCCACAATCAATCTTTGGTAGATTTCCTTTTGACGAGAATTCTTTGTTTTCGTACTTCGATCCGAATTTTGCAAATCCGTGATGTCGCGGTCGCCAATTTTAATGTGTAATAGTAGACAAAGTTTTGTAATGAAAACCTCAGATTCCGTTGATAACAGCTTTAATCTTGCTTTTTTGTCATTAAGTATTACAATGATTCGCAGTTTCTACGTATTGATGCCAGCGTAACAAAATTAGAAATCGAATAACAAAAATATGTGCGGGTGTAAGTAAAATAAATTTAGGAGTCAGGTACAGTATTACTTAAACGAGTAACTTGATGCCATTTAAAATGATCAGGCGTTTATGCAGCGCAGACAACGTCTATCATAGATCTGGTAGCCTCGCAGTTAATAACAAAATCAATAATTATTATACTTAATAAGTTAAAAGCTGCAGGAAAGTGGACTGTGGGTTTCAAGGCGACGGTTTTAGATCGCGACCCAGGATGGCGCTATGATGATGTTGACTTAATTACTTAGTTAAAAATGTCAAAGACAAAGAATGGTCGAATTCAACGTACCCCATTCATATCAACACTCAACTAACTGTAATTATGATTAGGTACTGGTTGTTTGTTCGAAATTATCGTAAGATTATTGATTTTTGGCCTGATTTGAGATTAATAGCAGAAACAAAAATCTAAGAGAATTAGAGATCTTAAGCCGTATACAGACTTTGCGAGGCATGCGCTGCGCACGGCGCACAGCGCATGCCTCGCAAGGTGTGTACCTTTATATTCGTGGCGAGGCATGTGCTACGCACGTGCGAGGGCGAGCCAACGAGTGTCGGCAAATGCTACAAGATCAAAGTGCCTCAGTGCAAGCATTACATTAGTTGTGGACGTAGCCGCGCATGCACGTTCGAGGTGTGCACCGCGTACAATATCCACGTACGCCTCGACTGCGAAAATCAAACTGCGTTTGTTCGGGCCAAGCAGCGCGCAGCGCATGCTCGGGCCGATCCAACCCACACCGCAGCAGTCAAGATGGCCTTTGCATCGCGTGCGCGTATCCGCTGCTGCTTTTATAATTATTAATTCAATTATTGAAAAAAAAAAGGAAAGAAAAGAGTCGTCGTCGTTGGTGGGTTAAAAAGTTCTTCCGCCTGCGTTATGAACGCGGAAATAAGCTGTAATAAAATTTCTTTGTCGTCCATAATGCGTGCGAACATCACAGCGACGTGGATACAACCGTCCAAACGCAACGCACTGCTCGCAATGAGCCAGCTGCCGCACTGCGCACACGCGCGGCTCGCACTCGCACGTCTTTGCGTAGCACATGCCTCGCAACAAACATGAAGACAGACAAACGAGGCGTTTGCTTCGTACCCGATGGCTCGACCCGAGCATATGTTGGTATAGTTTTTCAATACGCACGCCTCAAACAGAGGCATTCGGTTTGCGCCGTTCGTAGCGCATGCCTCGCAAAGTCTGTATCCACCTTTAGACCGATCTCTTAATTTCTTGTGGCTTCAATTTTTATTTGTGTAGTAGTAGAAACTCACTTGTTAAATAGTTAATAAAGGCTAACGAATTCTCTAAGACACTATTACTTAAATGTTTTAGTTTTAAGTATGCATTTTCCTTTTATATGTTATTTCGTCAACCATCTTATTAAAAGCATAATCGCTTAATATTTTAATATTTTGTTACTTAAGACTATTGACTTCCTTAGACGAATTAAAAGAAATTGAATTTATATTACTTTCGTTGGAATGTTAGTCTTCTTACATTTTGTCAATTTTGTTACTTTCTTCAAACTTTTGACGCTCAAGTATAAAATATTTCATATCAATAAAATACTGCCCTATTAATAAATGCGTGATAAGTTGCTGTTTCGACTTATATACCCGCTTGTACTTGAATCCTGTTTTCTATTGTGATATCTCTATTTGAAGTTTGATCAAGTTTGGTACTTAGGGTAACATTAATAAGGTACAGTTTCTACCTGGCTGAATCTTTTAGAATAAATTGCTTTGTAAAATGAACACGTGTAAAGTATTAAGCAAAGTCGTCCTTGTCTTGCAAACTTACTAGTTCGATATTTGAATTTGAATGTTGTTTTCTTATGAAAATGAGAAATAAGTGGCCTGCTAGAAATTTGGCGCGAAGTATGGGGATAATTAGGGCTGTCTCTTTGACGTTCCTTTTCATTCGTTGCTTTTTATTTATGTATCTGATCATTTATTTATTGATATATGACGACTGTTGCTTCGTGATTTTAATTATCTCATTTTAAGGCTGATAATGTTGCAGGAGTTTTGATAGGCCAGGTAAAATTAGTAACTTTTAATTGGTTAATGCAAAAACTATTTGCAATCGAGAATTTTCTACAAAATTGCACAATATCGTCAAATTACGTATAACCAAATCGTTTCATCAAATTTCTGTTATTACTAGTTACTGCTGACTTAGATAGTCATTTTCCTAAATACATCTCACAATAGAAAACAGGTATCAAGTAACCTTCCTTAATTTCGACGTACGTTAATTCAATAAAAATAATTATAATAATGTGACAACCGTAATTTTTAAGTCTCAGAGAATTAAGTCCAAAATGTACATTGTACCAAGAATTTTCAAATAAAAAATATATTATATGAATAAGTTACTCATTGTGGTCTTTTAATTTATGCCTAAAATATTTCCGCAAAATGTTCCTGAACCAGTACAGATTTTTATTTCTGATGAGTAAAGGTGAGGTAGTAAGTAACCACAGACCAGCTAATGGAGCTCTTCTCAATGGATGCAGATGGCGGGTTTAATCTATGTCAAAAGATAATCAACTTATAACCTACAAGGACTATAGCGGTTAAACGATCATTATCAAGTCTAAAAAAGGAAAGGAGGGGAGAGGATTGGGTAGATATTCGTTCACTCACCGAAAACAACGAATAAGTGATCACACTGTCATTGTTTTGATGATTTTACATATAAAAATATTACATGAAACCTAAGTTCCTAAGCGTTGAATTGTTCTTGAATTTGAACCTTCGAATGCCGTTGATATCGAAAAAGATATATATTTAGCAGAATATGCTTCATATAATTACATCGTTCGTTCAACCAAAAGATAGACAAAATTAAAGACCTGAAAATTGCACTGAATTAAATAGTTAACACAAGTTAGTGTTCTACAACACACCGCCAATGTACAGATGTTTGAATAAATTTATGTATCTTTATCTTAAGTGGAATGTAGAAAAAATAACTTTGGATCTCGGTCACCCTTTGTACGACAAGGAGTTGTAAACCGCTTTTATATCACTGCACAAGTTTGCTCTACAAAATATCTTCAAGAATATAGTTGTCGTGAATGCACCAAGAATATATATTTCTGCAAGCAAACAGCAATTCTGAATAAGACAGCACTCGGCCATTACTTGGCCAAGTAAACATAAGACCACTGTGAACACAGTCCAAATGTTTGCATACCTCAGTTAACTGGCGTACGCTTTCGAAATATATGCACGAAGCTTTTTAATTATACTAGCGGTCAGTGGTGTAGGGTAATGGAAATATCTTGAGTGTGGAATATGTTTGAACGTATCTTCAATCTTATATTTATCTGTAACTGTCGAAGAACCGATGGCCGTTTGAGCTGAAAGGTTCTGAGTGGCGGCCACGCACCGGACGTCGTAGCAGAGGTAGGCCTTCCGCAAGGTGGACTGACGATCTTGTTGGTATCGCGAGCAGCGAATGGATGTGAATAGCCCAAGATGGGTCTATGTGGAAAGCCTTGGGGAGGCCTATATCCAGCAGTGGACATTTTTGTTGGATATGATGATGATGAACTGCAGCGCCAAGTGTCATACACAGTGGCGACATCTTGCTAACACCGACGAGACTACGAAGTAAAAAACGGCCGATGAACGAATCGCGCTATTAGAAGTATCACATACATTTTTTTCATATACAAGTTCACATCATACGTTCATCGTAGTCGCCAATAGCCTGGTGACAAGACCGAAAGGCTGCTACGCAGAGGGTATTGGCTGCACCCTGTGGATCACCACCTTGTTTTCTCAGTAACCGTGGTTAGGGCACCCCCGGCGTGAAGCTAAGCGAGATCCTGGGAGTGGACGCTCCGCGTGGGCTTGATTGAGGCCTGCGCAGGATGCGTCCAAAGGTGCGGGTGTGGGGCACAGTTCTTTCTGTCCCTCGCAGTCGTGACGGTGTTGCGTTGCCGCGCGTCCTATCTCCCGCGACCAAATGGGGCGCACCATTTGTTGCGTCGCGGTGGGGCTGCAGAGGAAGAGGAGATGCGGTGTTGTCATGTTGCCGTCTTCCCTATGCTCTGCGGCCGTTTTAGTGCCTGTAGACGGTAAGCGCTGGGGCTGCTCCCCGTCCGCCAAAAGGCAAGGAGGCGGCGTAGTGCCCGCGCCGCCTCCCAAGTCATAACGAGACGGGGCCCGCCAACACCGGGGTCATGGAAAAGTATGCCATACGCGAATCGCGTGACCCCGCCACTACACGGGACCCGTAGGTAAACCGCAGTGGATTTAGTGGGTGTGACCCGCCTTTAAAAAAAACAGAGGGTTTTGGCTTCGAATCCACGTTATGTAGCAATGACTTTCCGAAGTTATGTACTTACTAAATAGTTCATTATCGCTTGCTGAGCGTTGACGGAAAACATCGTGGGGAAACCTGCATGTCTGAGAGGTTCCATTATGTTCTTTATGGCCTCTTCTATACCAAGTGCGGATTTACAGGTGAAGTCTGCCAATCCGCACTCAGCTGGTGTGAAGAGGCCCATGCCCAGCAGTTGAAATTGTTCAAGTTCTAGGCACGGTATACACAAAAACACGTTAGGGTAGCGAGAACGGATGTCGTGGTCGTCTAACTTTGAGGTTTGTTTGAGGTTTGAGGTTTGAGATAAATTTATTTCTCATAAGAATTATACATTCACTTACATGAGAAAGTTCACAATAATATTACACATTTTGTTTGGTGCACAGTAAAAACAAGTTCACAATAATAAATAAAGTGGGGTAGACACAATTAAACTAAAACCGACCAGACATAGACCTTCCATTAGAATTACACAGAGTACGCGCGACTGGAAGCGGCACTTGATAAAATCATGCTTGCTATAAAAATGTAGTCATCACGTTACGTGATGACTACATTTTTATAATTAGTAGATTTTATCATAAACTTTTTGTATGATTGATATTAATTTTAGTTAAGATTTAAAATTTATTTTATACCTTCTTTTTGCTAATAAATTTGTTTACATAATATCATTGTTATTTCTATATTGTTTATATAGAATTATGTATTTATACATTATATATTTAAGTATGTAATTGAATTTATTTAAGTACAGATACCGTTAACTATATTTTAACCGTTTATATTGATACGCGTATTTTATTTTTATTAGTAGGTATGTTATTTGATAAAATAATGAGTTTTATTCTATATGTATTTTATAAATGTGAAATATTATAACATTGTTTTAGTTTAAATGTACACACATCATGTTTAATTGTTTTTGTTTTTTTTATCTTCATAATTTATTTAATAAGTAAAATCTTAGCAATTTTTTAAAAGTAATCATAGTTTTTGCCTCTTTGATGTTTTTCGGTAATTTGTTATATAATTTGGCACCATTATACATAAGACACTTTTTACCGTAATTTGTTCGTGGTTTATTTAATAAAATGTCATTTGCTCTTCTTAGTCTATTTTTTTGTACCTGATATTTTTTAGTAAAACTTACTTGCGTGTGAATATCCTTACATAAAATTTTCCTGATTAATATACAGCTGTTGTAGGTATGTGTTTGTGATATATTCACTATTTTTGTTTCTTGATATATTTTCCATGTTGGTGTATCACAATCGTAATTAAACAATGTTTTAATAAGTTTATTTTGGGCGATTTGTAATGTTTCCAAATTAGTTTTGGCAGCAACACCCCATATTTCGATAAGGTAATCTATATGTGGTTTTATCAGGGAATTATACACATTATATCGAACGTCGCGAGGTAGACATTGGATCATTCTCCTCACTGCCCCCGTCAGGTTACTTAATTTATTTTTAATTTTGTCAATATGAGGTTTCCAAGTAAGATGGCTATCTAATATTAATCTTAGGTATGTTTCTTGGTTAACTTTGCAAATATTTTGGTTATTGATTGTTAATGGTGGGTATGGTAGGATTTTTTTGTTTTTAGCTGTGAATACTGTATATCTAGTTTTAGATATATTGATAGTGAGGAGATTGCTCTGGAGCCACATATTTAGACGATTCAAATCACTTTGAGCATCTGTTATAACGGTAGTAATGGAATGTCCAAAGTAAAATAAGGCCGTATCATCAGCATATAGAGATATGTCTCCTTTTAATCCAATATTTTTGATGTCATTTATATAAACCAGGAAAAGAAGGGGTCCTATAATAGAGCCTTGTGGGATACTAAAACTTAGTTTTGCTGGTCTACTTTTTGTGCTATCGATTTTAATAACCTGACTGCGATTTTTGAGGTATGACGCAAAAATATCGTATGCAGTGCCACTGACACAAATTTCATTTAATTTATTTAATAATATGGTATGGCTTATAGTGTCGAATGCCTTTTTAAGATCGATGAACACACCTAGAGAAATTTGTTTTTTATCTATACTTAGTTGTAATTTTGTTGTAAGATCAATAGTTGCTGAGAGAGTACCAGATTTTGGCCTGAAACCATACTGTTTTTCATACAGAAAATTCTGTTTAGTTAAATAGTCTTCAAGGCGGTTTTACAGTACTCTTTCATAAATTTTAGATAGTACTGGTAGTACCGAAATCGGGCGATAATTACCTGCGTCAGATTTACTACCGGATTTATGTATAGGTGTAACTTTGGCAGTTTTAAGACTATCAGGGAAGACACCCTTTTCTAAATTTTTATTTATGCAGTTTGTTAGTTCTTCTTGTATTAAGCTCTTAACGCATAATATTGATTTTGTATTTATACCGTCTAAACCTGAACTAGTATTAGGATTTAATTTATTGATTATTTGTGATATTTCTGCAGTTGAACATAATTTTAAGTGATTTAAGGTAGGTTCTCTTCCAGGAGCGCTTACTCTATTTACATTTAGTTTTTGTTTCTGACAATTCATAGTTATTTGATTTGCTAGATTTGCACCAATATTTGAGAAAAAATCGTTAAAAAATTCGCAAATATCATACTGGTCGGCGACATATCCAGATCCTGTTTCAATTCTGCTAGGTATATATAGGATGCTTTAATTTTATTGCTAGCCAAATTATTAATGAGACGCCAAATCTTTGAAGGATTGTTTTGAAACTTGTTGAACAAATTTAGGTAGTATGTCCTTTTGGTTGTTTGTATAAGTTTAGTTACTTCATTTCTTTTCTGTATAAATTTATCTTTTGCCTGGGTATCATATGGGTTTCTCTTAGTATTTTTCCAAAGTCTATTTCTTTCATTTATTCCAATCATGATTGTGTTCTTTATCCATTCTTTTCTGGGAGAACTCAAAATTTTACTTTTGGCTATTTTGCTTGCCGCGATACATGCTTTCAGTTGTTCTTCAAGTTTTTCGTAAGAATGTTCTACGTTACCACCTTCACGCCTTTCTAGAGTTTTGTATAATGTGTCGTAGTTTATTGCTTCGTATCTGATCTTTCTTAATGGTTCGTATAGGGACTTTTTGATCTCAAAATAAATGTGTTTATGATCTGACATACAAGTGTCGATTATGGCAAAATGTGATTTAAGGTTAGATAAATTAGAGCTTATATGATCAATAATTGTTTTTGTATTTACAGTTTCCCTGGTGCAATAATCCTCTTCAATTTTATTTAAAACCTGGTAGCCGTTTTCCCAAAGAGCTTCTGTATATTTAGATGTCAGCTGATCCGAGCTAAGTAAATTTATATTAAAATCTCCGAATATCAATGCTCTTTTTCGATCGTTTATTTGTTTTGAAAATGTTTCTAAAAAGTTTTTCACATTTGATATGTCTGGTTGCCTATATACAGCACCAATCTCCAAGCAGTAGTTTTGCAAGTGAATCCAAAGATAATGGTTACCATCCAACGAGAGCTCCTCCAGTAATGAATTAAAAATTTAAACTATTGTGTGCAAATATTGACAAACCACCACCTCTACTATTCTGCCTGTAGTTATGATAATGCGTGTAGCCAGGTATTACTATGTGACTTGCCTCTTCTGCAGACTTTATCCAGGTTTCCGTCAGGATCAATAAATGCACGATTGTACTAAGATGTCCGACTAAACATTTAAATTCGTCCAACTTTCCAGGTTTAACAATATTGCGTGCATTTGCGTAGAAAAACTTAATAGAATTTTGGCTACTTTGGATGATATTATATTTATCGACTATTTGAAAAGTAGTACTGCTATCTGTATTCGTCTTTCTGTTTTGTCTCTGTTTTAGTTTTTTGATGGTATTTCCATTATTTTTGGCAGTTCTTTTACATATTTGATGGTAAGATTGGTAACACCATTTTCAGTTTGTCGTTTGAGCTCATTTTTTAGATTCTTGAGGTATGCTTGCTGTTGGGGTGTTTGGTCAGAGAATATCCTTATATGTCCTTGTTTTATGTTGCCCTTATTACGCAATATTGACACGGCTGTTTCGGTTTTACTTCCGAGTCCACAACCTAATGTTCAGTCTTCGTGTCTCATCATCTTAAAAAGACAGAACTCATAGATAAATAAATTTTATTGAGTAATTAGTTCTTACTATAATAAGACACAGAAATCATGTGACTAGAAAAGTGATGAATAGGTATGAGAGTTGAGGAACATCAAGCGAGAGGGGGACCAAAGCATAGATTGATGAATTGTGTGAAGGGTGATATGAATAAAAGGAAGTAAATGTTCAAATGACGTCTGATAATGGAGTATGATAACTAAATAAGTGTGTAGTTTATAATGACCAAATTAAAAAAAAAGTCAGTAAAGCGCATTTTGAAATGAAATTTCCAAATTTTATGTATCTGAGTCTAAATTGTGTAATCATTAAAAAACATAGGTGAAATACAATTTAGACATCTTTGTCGCTCACACATATGTAATACACCTCTGCCTACCCCTTCGGGGATAAAAAACGTGAAGTTATGTTATAAAGTTATGTTGTCGCTCACACCGAAACGTTGGAGCATATCCTGGGTATTTCACTAATCTTTGATTAATTTTATTATGCTATTGAAATCCGTTCCACAAATATAAATATTTGTACAAATCGCAAAAGCTTAAAGATATTATAAACGAAAACCTCAACTACTTCCAAACATATATCCTCTATTCGTAATCAAATCGTAAAACGAAACACTGCATCTTAGTACTTAGATAGGTACTACAATCAACACACGACAATATATTCAAACCAACCTACTTTGAAACAAGCCCATCACTATTCTCGAGTGACATCACAACGATAACTCCTCTGATTGGCTGGTTGTATCCCGCGCTCGGCTACGCAAACGCTGATTGGTCTAATGAATCCGATTTGATTGCGTCACACTGTGTTGCATAGTGATCGCGTGTGAGAAATGTTTGCTGGTTCTGAATAGGTTATGTTTTCAAGCTTTTCAAAGCTTTGAAGCGCGTAAGTTAATAATATTGCTCAGTGTTATTAAGCTTTTTAGTACAATCAGATCTTTTTGTGTTACCTTAATTATTGTCGTATGGAGTTATCTACAATGAAAAATATTGTAGAATAAGGCTTTAAACATACACGTCTTCACAGAACGAACAGTAATATTGATAGTATATGAAATAATAATTACGGACCCCAACTCTGACTTTTCAAAGTTACATATGTGTGTATTAAATTAAAATTGTTAATTATCGCTCGCTTAACAATGTGCCCGGTAGATGGCAATAGACTCGCCCGATATAACATTGGCACCTAAACATAACTGGCGAAGTGTGGGTGTGTAATACACCTCTGCCTACCCCTTCGGGGATAAAGTGAAGTTATGTTTTGTTTTATTGTATACCTAGAGGGTGCCCGCAGCTACGCCCGCACATTTTTCCCGATCCCGTGGGAATTTCGGGAAATCCCTTCTTATTGCACCTCTACGGTCTCCAAGGAACAATCATGCCAAATTTCAGCAGCCTCTGCCTAATAGTTTTGGCTGTAGCTTGTCTGTCAGTCAGTCAGTAACGCAAGGATTTTATATATATTACTAGAGGACGCCAGCAGCTACGCCTGCTTTTTTTTTTAATTTACCCGTTTTGGCCGATCCCGTGGGAATTTCGAGAAATCCCTTCTTAGTGCACCCCTACGGTCCCCAAGGAACTTACATGCCAAATTTCAGCTTCCTGCGCCAAATACTTTCGGCTGTAGCGTGTCTGTCAGTCAGTCAGTAACGCAAGGATTTTATATATTAAGATTATTATATACAGAATACGGCGCACGGTTCTTCACAAAGTTACGTGCGTATTATTGTTAAGCATCGCTTGCCGTATGCCTCGGAGAGCACGTTAAGTCGTCAGTCCTGGCTGTCATGAAGACCTTTGACAGTTGTTATAGAGTGTCAGTATCACTTAATATACTGACACCAGTCTGTATTTATATTTTATTATAATATTTATGTAAGTATGTATAATTTGTATGACTAAGATTTATAGTTAAATATTTAGTTTTTTTTTCCTAACCTACATCACATATTACACCTACTTCTTATCTCTCTGCACCACTCTAAGTTAGACTGGTAGATAATGCCTACTTTGTGTATATGAAGAATAAAATAAAATAAAATAAATTAATCATGGAATATCGCTATCCCTTTGGATTGTGAAGGTCAGACAGACAGAAAAGCTAGTATTCAATCAAATCTGGGTAGATTAGTAAGTGGACCCCGAGTTGCAACTGGGGTTAAGCTAGGAGGATGATGATCTACATAACTTCACGCCTTTTATCCCCGAAGGGGTAGGCAGAGGTGTATTATACACCCACTTTTCGCCAGTTATGTTTCAATCGCAATGTAATAGGGGCCGAGCCTATTGCCATCTACCGGGCACATTATTAAGCGGGCGATAATTAACATTTTTAATACACACATAACTTCGAAAAGTCAGATGTGTGTGCCCGGGGCACCTGGGAATCGAACCCGAGACCATCATCTCGGCAGTCCGTTACGTACACCACTGGGCTAAATGTGATCTAGACAACGCAAAGCCCGTTTGCATCAAATACAAAATATCTTCCTTGATTCTGTATACCAATTTATGATCCCATGTACCTATATTTGTGACTCATATATAAATAAATAAGTGATAACCATCAGCTTCAGTCAGTGCCAATAACACAATACTACAAAAAATACTCAATTCACCTAATATGTTTTGAAAAGTACATTTGATTAGAAATCTATTCTGCCAATTGGCAACACAGACTCAAAACATAGCATATGAATATGCAAATAAACAACACGAGGTCGAACTAGCAAACACAGTTATAACTTGGATGTTATTTCATCGAGTTATTTCAATGGGTTTAATTATTTGGAGCGACAACCACGTTAATTTGATACACAAAGGTCCGACTGGAAGTTTGTTACCTGTATGGTTAGAATATACTAGTAAGATGATAGCAATGTAATATTTAAGCATAAATATAAAGTCTTTAAAATGTGAGATACATTAGATTGTATAATCTATAATTTTCGCGCCTTGACGAAGAGCGTATCTCAAAATAGTATAACTTAAAAATCATAAAATACACACACTTAGGTACATACGTGCTTTTGAACGCAAGCACACATACACACATGCATAAATATATTATGTAGTGAAAAATAATGAGTACCGACGAGAATCTCATCATCATCATCCGACCTTTATACTGTCCCACTGCTAGGCACGGGCCTCTTTCCATTATGAGAAGGGTAAGGCTATGGCCTGGCCCAACCCGCACTTGGCCAGCGTGGTGTACTATGTCCACCACGCTGGCCAAGTGTGGGTTGGCAGACTTCACATGTCTTTCGAGAACATTGTGGAGAACTCTCAGACATGCAGGTTTCCTCACGATGTTTTCCTTCACCGTTTAGCAAGCGATAATTAACAATTTAATACGCACATAACTCCGAAAAGTCATCGGTACGCACCGTGGATTCGAACCCGGACCCTCTGCGTAGCAGTCTGTCGGTCTCTCCACTAGCCTATCGCTGCTGGACGCGAGAATCTACTTAGTGTTTTTTTTTTATGGTAATAGGCGGCAAACGAGCAGACAGATTAAGCAATTGCCGCCGCCCATGGACACAAGCAAAACCATAGGAGTCACAAGTGCGTTGCCGCCCCTTGGGGTTGGGAAAAGAGATAGGATAAGGAGTGGGATGAGGGAGAAGGAATAGGGGATAGGGCCTCCGGCACTCTCACTCACCGAACGAAACGCAACAGTTTAGGTACTGTTACTTTACGTCGATTTTCTGTGAGAGGGTAGTACTACCCCGGTCGAGCCGGCCCATTCATGCTGAAATCAGCAAGGCTCTACTACCTGTCTAATATCCGTAATAACATATTAATTAATATTGTTAAAGATTTTCGTAACACCAAAGATTGACGTCTTATCATGGCCTTCGAAGCACAAGATACACGACTATCAACACATTTTGTAAGTTTCCAAATTCTACAAACGATAAAAATACATTCTAGCCACTTTACGCTACACAATAAAACTGAAATTAACTTTTAGCTCAACTTTCTAATGCAAGAAAAGTGCACCTGTATTACAGGAGACGTGATGAGAATGTTATAATCCTTATAATTAAAACTCATTTAGCACTTACCCCTAGTGCAGAAATGTCTTTGTACCGTCGTAGTGGCGGGATACAGGGCGGAGTGTGGTGCAAGAATAAATTAGTATTTAATTTGTGCATTTCGTTTTAAATCCTGGGTTTCTTTGAATAAATTATATAGTTTAGCTGTGTCTGAAGATTAATCTTATGAAGGTGGATTTTAATGTAACTTTATGTAACTTTAAAATTATTTTAAAAGGGATGTGTAGTAATGTTAATATGTAAAGTGAGGGCAAGGCAGGAGAGGGTTTTAAATGTGTAGTTAATAGCTGATAGTTTCAAATTCAATAATAAAGACGAAGATCATATCATTATTAATGCTGACATTTTATTTCATGTAAACTCTCGAAACTAAAATAGACAATTATTATAATCTCCAGAGCCGTGTGGTTGACTGCAAAAAATACAAGTAATCGATTTTAAACTTTCGCGACTTGTATACATCATACAGTTTTATTTAACGGGTCTTATTTGCGATATTTAATTAATTTAAGGTATAAATACCTATGTTTTACCGACGTTTCGGCCGTCTTACAACAGCCTTGGTCGCGGCAGGACTGATGTTATCTCAGCGTCGTCCTTGTGAAGCGCGGGTTTCGGCACCTACCCCCTATCTTCCTGTGGATGTCGTAAGAGGTGACTAAGGGATAACACGATGTAAATAGCATCTTTGCGTAGAGACGGAAAACTCCACATCAAACCCTATACGACTGCCTCGTTGGTCTCGCGGCATAAATGTGTGCGTGGGATCGGGAGATCCCGGGTTCGATTCCTGGGTCGGGCAGTGTTATTTTGTTTTTCTGTCACGAAATTCTCAGTAGCAGCACGGAGTCTGGAAATGTGCCCGGTACGGCAATAGGCTCGCCCCTTATTACGTGGGACTAAAGTATATCTGGCGAAAAGTGGATGTAGAAATACACCTCTGCCTACCTCTTCGGGGTTATAGGCGTGAGACTATGTATGTATAATCTCCATAATATCCCTAAGACAAAACTTTTATTATCATCCAGTTGGCCTGGCATCCAATATTTTCCTGTCTTGGATCTCGGGATCAGCTTACTGATCTTACTGGAATTGACAGATCTAATATATAAAATTCTCGTGTCACAGTTTTCGTTCCCATACTCCTCCGAAACGGCTTGACCGATTTTGATGAAATTTTTTGTGCTTATCCGGTATCTATGAGAATCGGCCAACATCTATTTTTCAAAAAAAATAAAAAAAAATTCAAAACAACGTTTGCCGGGTCAGCTAGTAATTTTATAAGATTCTTTCTTTAAGCACTTTACAGAAACAATAATGTATGGATATAACAAAGTGTTGTCTCGTGCAGTGTCAAATAGAACATAATTTACCTTAGTATAAAGAATTAAAATAAAATAATTTCTCACTAACCGCGCCTCCTAATCCGAGGGTTAGACCCTAAGGCTTATTTAAGTACGTGTGTTTTAGACCACAGACTCAAAGTGCCAGTGCACCTTTGTGCATTTTATCGGATGCCTGAAGCAGAGTCTCACTGTGTTTATCATTTACAAATCTCAATGCTCAATAGGAACGAACTTCATTGATTGCTACCTTTATAAACGTGAAATACTTACTTTTGTAAAAATATTGCCATAGCAGCGATAGCCTAGTGGAGAGACCAGCTGACTGCTACACAGAGGGTTTTGGGTTCAAATCCACGGCGCGTACTAATGACTTTTCGAAGTTACGTGCGTATTAAATTGTGAATTATCGCTTGCCAAACAGTGAAGGAAAGCATCGTGAGGAAACTTGCATGTCTGAGAGTTCTCCACAATGTTCTTAAAAGACATGTGAAGTCTGTCAACCCGCACTTGGCCAGCGTGGTGGACTATGGCCTTACCCTTCTCATAGTGAGAAGAGGGCCGTGCCCAGCAGTGGGACAGATTATATACAGGGCTGATGATGGTGATTACCACAGCGGGTATCGTACGTCATAAAAAGAAACACAAGGTGCTAATATTATTATTCTAGACAGTTAGGATATATTTTCATACTAGTTGAGTCCGCGGTTATACCCGCATTTTTTAGTGCAACTGCTTCGCACCAGTGGCCTATGTATATATACGACTCTCTGCTCTGCTCATTCAGATTTTAAGTTTCATTTATTCATTCATAGACTCACCTGTTTCCCGGATCTGAGATAACGAAACGCCTGTGCAACGATTCTGACATAATATCTATCTAGCTTTATTCACTTCCATCAGATTCCTCATGCATGCTCTTCTGTTCAGGGTACTTCTAACCTGTACTGTTGTTAGGATGTCTCCAATCTGGTCAGAGAACGTCCGCCTAGGTCTTTCCCTTCGTGCTGTCCCATTCACACTTGCCTTGTATATCTGCTTGGTCAATCTTTCGTCAATCCATCCTCTCCACGCGCCCAAACCACCTTAGCATACCTTTCTCGATACTTGTCACTACATCTTCTTTTACCCCACAATACTCTCTTATCACACAATTCTTTACTCTGTCAGTCAAAGACACACCAGACATACTTCTCAGTGCTCTCATTTCTACAGCATTTATTCTACTTTCATGATTCTTCTGCTATACCCAACTTTCACTATCGCATGTCAAAAATTATAGCCTTCCTCGTTAAATGGGCTACCCAACACTAAAAGAATTAATCAAATCGAGCCAGTATTTCCTAAGATAAGCGCGTTCAACCGATCAAATAAGCTCTTCAATTGTATAATATTAGTATAGATACACAGTCAAAGAAGACTAGCTGATGCTTGCCTTTGCTTAATAATCTGCTCATTTCAAATGAAACATTCACTTCATCTTTACTCCATACATATAAATAAAATTGGAGTGTCTGTTTGTAAAATTAAAATAACCGCTTTTTACTAAATACTTATGGATGTATACACGGTACATATAGAGAAATGTCATTTTTTAGAATTATTGTCTGTCTATCTGTCTGTCTATTTGTTCTCGCTAATCTTTGGAACGGCTTTGCCGATTTTGACGGGAGTTCACTGGCGGATAGCTGATGTACCAAGGAGTAACTTAGGCTATAAATAAAACAAGTGCGCGAAGTAGTTCCCTCAGGATGTGGGTGAAACCGCGAGAAACAGCTAGTTTAAAAATAAAAACAGCTACTTGGTGGACGCCTACATCACAAAAAGGAACACACTATAAAAATACAACCACACACTTAATTACGTCAAAAAATATGCAGCAACTTCAACGAATTCTTATTAAAAAAGAGATGAGTCTTATTAAAAAGGAACACGCTGACCCAATTACAAATAAACAAGATTGCATAATAAATAAGTACACTTTTGCAATCTGAAGAACCAGATACTTACTGGAATAACAAGCATGATATAATTACAGCACTACCTTAAATATAGCTAGCCAACTGCAGCTAATTGCAGCAAGTTTTAATCCTTGTGGAAGCACCTTGGACCAGTTGGGTACATTTCAAATAATAACTCCGAGTGCGCTTACGGATCAGTGGGATATCTGTGCTGAAATCACTGTTTAGTTAAGCCGTTGAATTTGCACTAGGCGGAGACACAAAGCGAAGAGAACAAGCTGTTTTTCTATTGTTGCTTAGTAAAACTGATACTGCTTCCGTGGTCCAGGGCTAGCGTATGCGTCTCCTGATCAGGGTTCGATTCCCAGGTCGGACAAGTGTTACTGGTTTTGCCAAATTCTCAGTAGCAGCACGGAGTCTGGAAACGAGTTCGATAACGGCATTAGACTCGCCCCCTATTACGTGGGACCTACAAATTCATGACATGGCAAAATGTGGTTGTAATATTACACCTTTGCCTGCCCCTTAGGGGTTACAGGTGAAAATGTGTGAAGATGAAAAAAGTAAAACTTTATGAAACTTTTTTTTTTATATACCTACTCACGCCTGTATCCCCGTAAGGGTAGGCAGAGGCATAAAGGTATTATATCCACATTTCGCCATGAATGTTTAGGTCCCACGTAATAGAGGGCGAGCCTATTCCCGCTTGAAAACGTCCGTATGAAACTTACGTCCCATAAAAAAAACAAAAAAACATTTGGCACACTGATAGGCTCGCCCATGCTGTCAGGTATAAAGAATAAAAAGTGTCAATATACTATTTCATTCCGTGGCTGGTTGGTCAAAGGCTACTAAGAAAAATACACGAATATCAAATCCTATATCACCGGTCTGGCCAGCGTGCTATACCTAGTAGGCCGAGATTGATAGCAAAATATGCTATGCTCTTCTTACAAGAATGATCAACAAGATGCAAAGATGGTTACAATTTTCACACATTTTTTTAAGTGAATAGTCATAGTCAAAATCGTTTATTCAATTAGGCCACAAGTGCTTACGAATTTCATAATTTTAAAACATTTCAAAGTTAATTACTACGTTTATTTCAGGTAGAACCACGAGAATGAACGGGCAATAAAACTCATGGTTCCTCTCTTTAATCGTCAGTATAATGGTTATTCATGTTATTTTTGTAAGGTGCTGCAACTGTTTCACATTGTAAGTTATTTATGAGTGAAAATTTATAATTATTGATATCATACTCAATGCAATAAATTTTGATCATTTGGTATATATGGGTAAATATATAGCCGCATCGAATCCAGGCCATTACAATAAATGTTTACTAAACCAAATTGAAATGAACACACTATATCCAAATGGATTGATTAAATTGGTAGAGATGTTCTCGTAGATAAATGGTTACATACTGCATGTTAGCTGTCGGCCCACATAAGTAATTGTGTCGTTTGGAAATACATTATTACATAGAAGGACAAATAAATTATATCATTATCAAACTTTATGTTTGTCCGTATTAAGAATACGGATTGTCACCACCCCATATCATCCCATGGGTGTCGTAAGAGCCGACAGAGGGAGCATATTATGCAGAGAACAGCACTGTAAGAGAAGGAACACTTGACACAAACCCTATACCAACCCGTTTGGCCAGCGTGATATAGTAGGCCAATTCCTCCTTTCAAAGGAGAGGCCGAATCCAGAAGTGGACTGATAAAGGCTGATGAAGAAGAAACTTTATATTCTAGCCAACAATTATCTGATTAAGCCTTTAAAATTGGTAACTCCGAAGAATTTAATAACATCGTAAATTAAAAGGGCGATAGTCTCATAGCTAAGATATTGGTCACCAATAAAATTGGTCCCGGTTTCCATACCTTAACATAGCGCAATGATAGTTACTGCTAAACATTCCTAGCAAAATAATTTCGCTAAGCTAGTGAAGGCTTACCTCTTGATTGATACCTACAAGGTAGTAGAGCCTCGCTGATTTCAGCATGAATGGGCCGGCTCGACCGGGGAAGTACTACCCTCTCACAGAAGATCGACATAAAGTAACAGTACCTAAACTGTTGCGTTTTGTTCGGTGAGTGAGAGTGCCGGAGGCCCTATTCCCTATTCCTTCTCCCTCATCCCACTCCTTATCCTATCCATTTTCCCAACCCCAAAGGGTGGCAATGCACTTGTGACTCCTGTGGTGTTGCTTGTGTCCATGGGCGGCGGTAATTACTTACCATCAGGCGATCCGTCTGCTCGTTTGCCGCCTATTATTAAATTAAAAAAAAAATGAACTACAGATATCTGCACATCCTGCTAAAAAGCCTTATCCCGCTCCTCTTCCTATTCTTTCTCCTATCCTAAAAATAATCGTATTGGCAATACGTTTGTGACTCTTCTAGAGGTGCAGGTGTCCATGGGTAATCGCGTTCTATATGTCGATCCACCTGGTTGCTTGCCCGGAGACCCAAGTGTGTGGCCACTTGTGTCTTCTCAAGAGTTGCAGGTGTATATGGGTGGTAGCATCGGCTCGTTTGCCGTGTTACTTCCATATAAGATCTGCGAACTTTGTCCCCCAGGTGGAATGTAAGCAAATAATGGCCCAATCTCACGTGGTGGAACGACCGGCTTCGCTCTGCAGTTCTCCCCGGCCAGCAGCCACTAAAGCCTGCAATTCACGACCTTGCCTTCTGGACACGGCGTCTCCGGAGATATTGCTGGCCAACTCATCGTATATACAACATGATCCGAAGAAGAAAAAGGTAAGTACAAGAAATTTTCGTTCCTTCTTTTTGTGTGAGTGTGGCTGACTTTACTGTTGGAGTTTTTAGACCACCTGAAGGTTTCTAACATGGTCTTGTGTGTGAGACAAGGACGGATGATTTTTTGTGTTCGAGAACAATAGCGCTCTCATGTTAGTATGCCAGAAGAGGTCACCCATCCAAGTGGTTACCTCTGCAAGCGTTGCTTTTATGTTGTTTGCTCTACAAGTAACTATTTATTAGAGGCGTCCAAAATGCCCAAAAACATTTTTATGTTGCAAACTAATTACACTAATAATATAAATTTTATCTTGATTTTGGATACTGTTAATACATTTTCTTTTTCTCACGTGACCGTAAAAGTAGGCGGCTCAGCAACAATATTCTACGGAACACAAGTCAAGATCAAGTGCCCGGTCAAAGGGTACAACAGGACCAAGATACAGTGGGCTAAAGACCATCAGATCATCACCAAATCTAAGAAGTACAAGATTTCTAAGAAGGTGAGTCGTTTCAAAAATGCTATTAATTCTGGTCAAAGTTCGATGCACGAATGGTCTAGCAGGCATACATGTCTACGCATCGGACAATTATGGATCGAATGCCCATCCTCCGCACGGACCCGCACTTTGTATGATAAACAAATTATAGCTTCGCGTTTTAGTGTACTTATTGCATGTATATTATGTGTTACAAGAATAGGGTACCCACTTTACCCACTTATCCGTTGTTTAAATGTACACCGGTTAGAATGTTTTTCTTGTTAAGTAGTGAGAAAAGTCGTATTGTATGGAGCAGAGTGTTGGGCTACTAAGAAGATGGATGAAAAACGATTACATGTGGCAGAGATGAGTATGTTGCTATGGATGTGTGGAGTTACGAGAATGGATAAGATTAGGAATGAATACGTGAGATGTAGTCTGAAAGTGGCGCCTATAGACGAGAAAGTGAAAGGAAGTCGTTTGGCTTGGTATGGACATACATAATATGCGTAATAAGAGATGATATGTATGTAGGTAAGCAAGTGATGAATATGAAGGTAGAGGGATGGAAAGGGAGAGGGAGGCCAAGGAAAAGATGGATGGACTGTGTGAGGTTGGATATGTAAGAGAAAGGGGTAAGTGATCAGATTACGGGCGACAGAAAAGAATGGAAGCGAAGGACGTACAGCGCCGACCCCAAATAAATTGGGACCAGGGCAAGAAGATAATAATGAGAAAAGTCAATATTATAAGTTTTACTATATGTTATGGTCATTTTTTTTAATTCATATACAGTATAGATTTTACTAGAGGATACCCGCAGCTACGTCTGCACATTTTATTTAACTTTAAGCGTTTCTTTTCAACCAGGTGGGAATTTCGACAAATCCCTTCCCAATCCGTTATTGCACCCATGGGGTGTACAGGACCATGGGGTCCTCAAAAAGCATCTATGCCATATTTTAGCTTTTCGCACCCATTAGTTTTGGCTGTGCATTGCCTGTCAGTCAATCAGTATGTCAAGAATTATTATTTTAATCTATTTAGTACCTGGTGTCCATACAACTATAGGTAAAATTAGATGCATAAATAAATATGCTTTTTCTCATAATTGACGTACTTATTGAAATATCTAAAATTTAAATGTATTTTGTAGATTGGTTCGAGTGTGAGAGTGATTGATTACAGATCGACCTCAAATTGAGTAGTAACATTTTAATCCAATAAGCAATTTATATTGTTGATAATAAATTAGAATTTAGTGACACCTATCCATAAAACTGTCGCTGGTTTATGAATGAAAAGGTTATCTCACGACCTATTTTAAATAACAAAAATTTTAATAGTCTCAATTTTGTTATTGGATTTTTCATAATATTTCAAAGCTCGTCAATCTACATATTTTTTATTATGTTTGGGTAGTCCGGCTACTCCCCGAAACGGCTGCACTGATTGACGAAGTTTTAGTAGTAAATATCTAGCGCTGTAAGGAGTAACTTATAATTACTTCTTATGTTATGGTGCCGTAACCCATAAATAGCAATGATGTTACAAAAGTAAAAAGAAGTAGATATGTTATAGACGTACCAAAAGCAGGACGCTAAACATAAAACAGTTGGCAAGTCTGACATAAATGTGTGTGTGTGAAGTCGCGAGCCGGCGTCAAAGTGAAACTGACACATCTTGTCAACCGAAAATAAAATAAATATAGAGTTATCGATGTGTGCGTTAGTGTACTGTTTCTACGGATTGATTACTACGTAGGTAACGTATCTACCTCTTTTTTGTAATATCATTGATAAATAGGCAGGCGATTGGCCTTAGAAAATACCGTTTTGCAGAGACACTGTTAGTTTGCACCTGTGGGGGTTTATAAAGTGTTTAGGCCATTTCGCGACATTCGTATACCCGTGTGTTCTTAAACACTCAAGAAGATAATAATAACATGTATTACAACAACACATAAAAAAGCCTCTTTACCGTTGTTGGCATGAAATAATTATGTCCGAAGTTAAATGCGAGCGTTTCTCCTAGCGTTATCCCAGTTTCAACCTGAGGTCCGCTTACTAGTCTAACCGGATTTGGCTGAATATTAGCTTTTCCACAGAGTGACTGCCTTTCTAACCTCCGCAACCCGAAGGGATAACCATACTCCATTGTTTAGACTAGTGTCAGTTTATTTAGAAGGTACTGACACCCTATAACGACTGTCAAAGATCTTCATGACAACCGGGACCGACGGCTTAACGTGCTCTCCGAGGCACGGGGCAAGCGATAATTTATAATTCTCCGAAAAGTCATTTGTGCCCGCCGTGGATTCGAACCCGATAACCTCTGCATGGCAGTCTGTTGGTATCTACACTAGGCTATCGCTGCCATTTCAGCAACCACACGATAAAAATATTACATATCCTCGACTACTGTTCCTGAGTGCATATTCAAAATTTTGCACATTTATGCAATCTAAAACCGCTATTACGAAACACTGCATTCTGTATAAAGCAAGAGGCTTTAGCCGTCTTCATTTTCTCCATAGAACTGTAGTTCTCTTCCAAAACAATTTAGTTTGCCGCAGAACAGAGTCGGTAGTGTAATTGTTCGGTATACAAATCTAGCTTACAGAAGCGGGAACCATTTGCTGTGGCGCAGATATCAACAAACATGTAATAAGCATTCACCACGAGATTCTAGTATGCTCTTATATGGGAATGTGCTATTTTGTTTATTCTGAGTCGTTTGTTTCGTGTTAATAATGGATTGGTTCATTACTTCTTTAATTAGTTGTTGAAACGATCGATGTCTTTAAGTAGCAATACTAATCCATCGTCCGTGTGGTGACGGATTAAGAATACGAATTGTTACTACCCCATAGCATCCCATGGGTGTCGTAAGAGCCGACAGAGGGAGCATATTATGCAGAGAAAAACACTGCAAGAGAAGGAAAACTTGATACAAACCCTATACCAACCCGTTTGGCCAGCGTGGTATAGTAGGCCAATTCCTCCTTTCAAAGGAGAGGTCTAGTCCAGCAGTGGACTGTTAAAGGCTGTTGATGATGATGATGATGCTAATCCATGGCGTATTGCTATGAGTTGCAGAAGTCAGAAGGTAATCGCTCTCCGATAAAAATTTTCTGTAAAATCACAAATTATTATAGTCAAATCATTATAGTCAAATCTAATTTACTAACAGTGTGCCTACAGGAATTGCGAGACAAAAACACACATGTCGACGTCATATGTTTGACTGAACATTTTTTGATGGCTGGACAGGAGGACTCTTGTGTGATACCCAACTACAATTTAGCGTCAAGTTACTCCAGAACTAATTCAAAAAGAGGCGGGTCATGTATTTATGTAAAAAATGGTTATAATTACAAAAACTTATTAAAATTAGTAGAGTTTTCAGTATGTTCAGTGTTTGAGTGTAGCGCTATAGAGCTGATAGACCAGAAAATCCTTATTGTTTGTATATATAGAGTACCTATAATAAGCAATTTAAATGAATTTTTTGACAAATTAAATAATGTATTAATCTATCTTAATAAATATTATAATAAATACAGCATTATACTAGCTGGTGACTTTAATATTAATATTTTGAAGAAAAATAATATAACTACTGAATTTGAATGTCTATTGTTGAATTATAATCTACATTTACAGATAAGAGAACCAACCAGATTACAAAGCAACACATGTATTGATAATTTTGCTCACAATTTTAGAATCAAATGTAAGTCTGAAATTATTGAACTAGCTTTGTCTGATCACACTGCCCAGCTCTTACGTTGCAAAGTTAAAAATGTATGTTCACTTAGGTACTGGCGAATAAGGCGACGAGACATATGCATCGAAAATCAAAGAAAGTTTATATATTGTATTAGTCAGATGTCATTCAAGGATGTGTATGGTGCTTGTGACCCAAACATGGCATATAATACCTTCTTTGAAACGTTTAAGCTCTTTTATGATCTTTGTTTCCCCTACAAGACTATAACTGTACATGTGCATAAGAAGCCTAAATGGATTTCACGTGGCATAAAAACTTGCAGTGCTAAAAAACGATTGCTCCTGTGGCAGTATAGATTTAACCCTACCAACAATAACAAGTTAAAACTATTGCAGTATACAAAGAGACTTAAAAAGATTGTAAAGTTAACTCAGCGCGCACAAAACACTCATAGTATTGAAACATCTATGAATAAATCTAAAACTGTCTGGCAAATCATAAATTCAATAAAACAAAATACACCAATTGATTCTATTCCATATATTAAATTAAATAATTCCATTTTGACCAACCCTTATGACATTTCAAATGCTTTTAATGATTATTATATAAACAAGATAACTCCAAAAACCAGTATATGTAAAGATCAATATAACAATTATTTAACTACAAGGCTTAATTCAATATATATGAAACCATGTGTACCTGATGACATAAAACAAATAATAAAAGGTTTAAAAAACACAAACAGTGTTGGATATGATGACATATGCACTAAAATACTTAAATGTGTGGCTGATTATATCATAACTCCACTAAGCTACATTTTGAACCTGTGTATAGAAAGTGGGACATTCCCAGATAAGTTAAAAATTGCCATTGTTAAACCAGTACATAAGAAAGACAGTAAAGAAAACGTGGAAAATTATAGGCCAATAGCTCTACTACCTATTATATCTAAAATATTCGAAAAGTACATATATAATAAAATTAATAATTACTTGGAAACATACAATATTCTAGCAAAGGAGCAAAAAGGTTTCAGACGGGATAAAACTATTACTCTTGCGGTATATGAGTTTTTGGAAATCATTATGTCCTGCGTTGACAAACGTACGCCTATCTGTGCCATATTCATGGATATGACGCAGGCATTCGATCATGTGAATTTGGATATTTTATTGCATAAGCTCGATAGGTACGGCATAAGGGGAAATATCCTAAAACTTATCGAAAGCTATCTGAAAAATCGCACCCAATATGTCAAACTTACTAAAATCAATTTTAAAACCAAGGTGGAGGACATTTATTTATCGAAAGAGCGCAAAATACATTATGGTGTACCGCAGGGGAGCGTATTGGGTCTCTTACTATTCATAATGTATATTAATGACCTTCCGAATGCGACTTCTAATCCTATGACACTCTTTGCTGATGACAGCACCGTTGCAATTAAATGCAATGATAAAGTAACATATGAACGTGATATAAATAGAACATTAAGTGACATAATTAAATGGTTAGATGCTAATAACTTAAAGGCCAACGTACGCAAAACCAAACTAATCCACTTTAGACAACGTATAAACCCTGCTATGAATATGGTCAACTATAAAGGTGAACAAGTTTGCACAACTGAATCGACAAAATTTCTTGGACTTATTGTAGATGACAAAATAACATGGAAGGCTCACATTGAAACACTGTGCAAAAAGATTAATAAATCAGTATATGCTCTTCACGAATTAGCAAAAATATCAAGTGTTAACACTCTCCTCACTTTTGCATATCATGGGTTGGTAGCTTCAGTCCTAAGATATGGGATAGTTTTCTGGGGAAACTCGACGGACAGGGGCATAATATTTAAGGCACAGAAAAGGTGCATCAGAGCTATGTTTGGGCTACAGGCAACTGACTCTTGTAAGCCATTTTTCCTAAAATATAAGTTACTTACAATGCCATGCCTATATATTTATGAAGTATGTAATTTTGTTAAAGCGAACCCAAACTTATATAATTTAGCGTCAACAACTTATAACAGAAAGCAACGTGACATATATCGCCTTTGTATGCGGCAGACCAGTACAGCCTTAATGCACAAAAGCATTTTTCATATGGCACCTGTAATCTATAATAAATTACCAACTGACATAAAAGCAATGAATCTTAAATTATTCAAGAAAAAACTTAAAGTCTTATTACTAAATAAATGTTACTATGATTTAGATGATTATTTGAATGATAAATAAATTACAATAATTAATTATGTTTGACTAGGTTTGACTTTAATTAATGATTAAATATACAATGAATTTATGTTAATAATGTGTTGAACGAATTTATTTTAGTATTGTGTTTTTAAATATGTAGGTAATGAATTTGTTTTAATGAAGTGTTATTTCTAAATATGTAATTAATTCAATTTATTTTATATTCTTAGTACATGTTAAATCCATAACAATTTTGCATGCCACCAGGCCGAAACACTTGAGACTTAGATATGTACTTATTTAACATCATTGTAACAGTGTTTTCTGCGAAAATAAATCATTTCATTTCATTTCAAACAAAATGTAAAAGAAGATTTTTGTAGGTAATAAACATTTTTATAATGCGTGTTTTAGCAAATAAATATTCATTTTTCTTTCTGTTTTTTTATCTTTAAAATTATATTTTGAATTCCGTATAAAACTGTATTTTTCTTACAGGAAGCGCTCCGCATCACAGCTCTATCACTTCGAGACCACGGCGTCTACACATGCGTGGCCGGCAGATCCAGTGCCAACCTGACGCTACTGGTGAAGCCAAGACCTGGAGAGTTTCCTTCCAGCGAAGAGATTGAGAGGCACAAGGCGCTAGATGAACCGTCTTCGCCGCTTTCTGACAGGTAAGAGTCATGACCAGTTTTTTTTTCTCTGAGTACAAATATGCACGCAATTCTTGTAGGTAGTAGGGACATGCTGATTTAAGCTTGAATGGGCGGGCTTGACTTGTAAGTACTACCTTCGCACAGAATATCGACGTAAAGTCCAGTGGCCCAGTGGATAGCGTATGCGACTGCTGATCGGAGGTCCCGGGTTCAATTCCCGGGTCGGGCAAAAGTGTTACTGGGTTTTACCGAATTCTCAGTAGCAGCACGGAGTCTGGTGATGTGCCCGGTAACGGCAATAGGCTCGCCCGTGTAATATTACACCTTTGCCTACCCCTTTGGGGATGCAAGCGTGAGTCTATAAAAAAAAATTATATACTGTTGCGTTTCGTTCAGTGAATGAGACTGTCGGAGGGCTCATCCCCTTTTCTTTCTTACTCATCCCGCTCCCCCTCCTAATCTCTTAATAAGTAGCTCTTTGGTTATATCTATGGTAAACCCAGCCATGTGTATGAGCCAGGGTGTCCACTTAACATCAGTTGGACTCGTGGCTCGTGTGTATTTAACCTAGGCATAAAAAGAATACAGTTGGAGCAATGGTGGCAACCGTAACCTGTTTACGAATGCCGTCGTTCCCAACATTCCATAAACATACAGTTTATTTTGCATATTACGAGTGTGTGAGTGACAGTTACCATACATTTCCTTCCTGCTCACACCGTCTGCTCCGCAATCAAAATGTTTCGACACTTTGCGTCTTACATTTATCAATTTTACCAGTAAGTGTATGTAATAAGGGTCCATGTGATAATTAAATAAAATTGGGCAAGTGCGAGTCGGACTCGCGCACGAAGGTTTCCGTACCATCATCTGTAAAAGAAAATCACGTTCGTTGTATGTATACTTAAAAACTTTTTAATTTTCTACCTGTTTATTAAAATCGAGTAACAAATTGCTTAAAAATTAGGTTTGTTGTATGGGAGCCCCCCTTTATTATTTACTTTTTTATTTAATTATTTATTTTGAAAGGTACTATACAACTACATATTCTGTGAAAATTTAAAGCGTCTACCTGTTACAGTTAGTAATTTTGAGCAAAAGATACGAAAAAAATACGTTTTTTGTATGGGACCCCCCCTTAATATTTTCATTTTTTTATTTTTAGTATTTGATGTTATAGCGGCAACCGAAATACATAATTTGTGAAAATTTCAGCTTTCTAGCTATCACGGTTTATGAGATACAGCCTGGTGACAGACAGACAGACAGACGGACAGACAGACAGACAGCGGAGGCTTAATAATAGGGTCCCGTTTTTTACCTTTTAGGTACGGAACCCTAAAAAGTGGCTATCAAAAAAACCGGTTAAGACGATAAGTAACGTCAAATCGAAAAAACTAAATCACACTTACCGCCGGATTCAGTATGTCAAATGTGTATCAATAATTTCTAAATCCATGGGTGGTGCGTATATTGGAAGGGGCTGTTAGAACAATAAATGTTTTATCTTTCTTCAAAATCTAATCAAGTTTTGATTGTTTGATCGCTACTACTAATCAAGAGTCACATGGTCACTTTTCGTATGTAATTCTTACACTTTACTTTATTGTACATTGTTTGCGTAAAATTATAAAAAAAGTTCTCTCGAACTGCGAGCTATGTAAAGGGCAACGTCTCTCAAATATGTTACCGTCGGGGTTTCAATAAATAGTCAGCGAAAATTATTTGCGATGCCACCAAAATTATTCGGACAATATGAAAATGGAACAGGCCGATATTTTCAGGAATATTCTTCAGAATATATTCAAGAAGATTCATGGAGAGTGTCATTTTTATTGATATTAAATATGGTTTTATGTCAAAATGAATCATTTTCACACGTATTTTTGTATAAATTCACATATTGTAATATTATCTATAACTGTCTGTGAGCCGCGACCATATAATCTGCTCTTTACTTTTTCGATATTAATAAATAATAAAACCTTTATAAAATAATATAAATGGATAATGTAAACTATCTGACTGTTGTGTTGCCATAATCGAGCACTTTGCTGGACTTCGAGCCGTTACCGAGAATTTGTTAAAACCCAGTAACACTTTTGCCCGACACGAAAGTCAAACCCCGGAACCCGATCAGCAAACAAAATATTCTAAAATATGGAATAATCTGCCCCCGCCTATAAGATCTCTTAAAACAATTGGCACTTTTAAATTTCATCTGCGGAGATATCTTATGGACGCACAGCGGAAGCTAGGTATGGTCAATTTAAACTCGTCATATATATGATACCTTGCTTTGCTGGAAATGGAGCTGCGCGTGGATATAGTTACCGGTTGTGTCTGCATGTGTGTGTGTTTATGTGTGTGTTGTGTATGTGTGTGCGCGCGAGCGCGAACATGGAATGTCAATTTATTAGTCTATACAAAAAAAAACACAAACAAAATACTTCTAGTACATATTCTAGTACATATTACGTGGCTGATGTGTACTGAAGACTGGTAGCCGGGTGCCCGTGGTGTTTGTGGCTGTGCTGACAGACTTTTTTCTTCACTAAGAGCGTTGATTGTCTTTCCCATCACAAATCAGGCGGGGTAGGCTGACCTAAAAGTATTAAAAAAAATATATAGGTACCTAGTCTTTTTCGCATCGATAGGTGTAAATATATGCTTATGTCATGATTGTTGTGTGGACATTTATGTACTTATGAAAAGTTTTGTAACTGACACGATATATCATGTTTATTTTCTTGCTATGTTTGTGTTGAAATTTATGTTATTATTGTTAGCTTTTATAGACACTTACCTATGGTGTGCGGCCATCGTGCTATGTCAGGTGTAGATTTCCTTGCTTAATAAGCTTTTCATACCGGTCAATTGTGAAAGGCAACGAGATTGGATCTACTAAGGTACCTAACGCTTACTTTAAGGCACTAATGTACCACGCTATTTAATACTATTTATTGTTACAAACTCGTAATCTTTTGTTATTGCACTACAATCTCGTGACTGTACAGTGCAGTGCGTGTGCGTGCCGCGCGTGCGGTGAGCAACTGCCGGTTGTCAGTTGTCTCTTTTTGTCGCCGGTTGACGCGACGTAGACTCCGCCCCATGCTGCACGCGCGGCCCGCGCCCGCGCTGCTAATAATGCGTGATGTTGTTATTATTTACTTTGTACACATTTTAAGTAGGTAAATATTGCTATGTATAATTGTATTTGTGTATCCACTGTTTTGCGCCTTCGTGACTCACTAGCAGGGCCCCGTAGAATATCAGTGCCAGCGAGTCTGGTGTTATGCTGAACGGGGTCCCATTGCTGCCACGACCTGGCCTTAGCGTGTTTTAATGTTACTATAGCTGTTTACGATGTTTTTTTGTTTCTTTTTATATATATATTTTTTATTCTGTGTGTACCTTTCTTTTACCACGTAATTTGTCTGGTTGTGGCAGAAATAAATCATTTTTCATTTTCATTTTCATTTCATTTTTCAAACGCATACGCTATCCACTGGACCACGGAAGCATTATCCACTGGAACATCCTCATACAACGGTGCAGCCTCATACAAATCTTTCCCCTTTATAATATTGATATAGTTGAAACCTTTCCTTCAATATCTACTTTATCCAACAGCAGAGCAGACGGCCGGTACAGAGCGATGATTGGCGGTACATCCGACGATCAGTCACACGAACAGCGGCCGGGGGATTCCAGGAAGGGCTATAAGAACAGGCAGAAAGGTAAGAATATTCATCATATCAGCCAAACGACGTCCACTGCTGGACATAGGCCTCCCCCAAGGTTCTCCACACAGACCGGTCTTGAGCCGCCCGCATCCAACCGCCTCCCGCGATCTTGACAAGATCGTCGGTCCACCTTGCGGGGGCCTACCTCTGCTGCGTTGTCCGGTACTCGGCCACCACTCCAGAACTTTTCTGTCCCAACGGCCATCGGTTCTTCGAGCTATGTGCCCAGCCCACTGCCACTTCAGCTTGGCTATTCGGAGAGCTATGTCGGCGACTTTGGTTCTACTGCGGATCTCCTCATTTCTGATTCGATCTCGCAGGGAAACTCCAAGCATAGCTCTCTCCATCGCCCTCTGAGTGACCTTCTATGATCCGTAAGTCATCACTGGCAACACACACTGGTCAAAGAATTTCGTCTTGAGACACTGCGGGATATCGGACGAGAAGATATGTCGTAGCTTCCCGAACGCTGCCCAACCGAGTTGGATTCGACGATTGACCTCCTTCTCGAAGTTGGACCTTGAATCTGAATTAATATAATTGGACTACTTGTCCCAGGTAGATATACTTCTCGACAACTTCGAGCGTAGAGTTCCCAACCTGAATAGGAGCAGGTACAACATGGACGTTCGACATGATTTTCGTCTTTTCCATGTTCATCTTAAGACCTACTTGTTGGGAGACTCTACAGAGGCCATCGAGCATTGTGCCTAGGTCTTCCATGGTCACAGCTATGACTACGATATCGTCTGCGAATCAAAGGTGAGTGATGTACTCGCCGTTGATGTTGATGCCGAGTCCATTCCAGTCCAGAAGCTTGAAAACATCCTCCAGCGCAGTGGTAAACAGTTTCGGGGATATGACATCCCCCTGTCTCACCCCTCGCTGGAGTTGAATAGGTTTCGAACTCTGGTCCTGGAGGCGGACTGACATAGTGGCGTTTTCATACAAACACTTCAGCACTTCGATATATCGGTAGTCAATCCGGCACCGTTGGAGAGACTGTAGCACCGCCCAGGTTTCGATCGAATCGAAGGCTTTCTCATAGTCCACAAACGCCAAGCATAGAGGCTGGTTATACTCCTCGGACTTCTGTATAACCTGCCGCAGCGTATATATGTGGTCTATGGTACTATAGCCTTTACGGAAACCGGCTTGTTCGGGAGGCTGGCAGTCGTCTAGCTTGCTCTCGAGACGATTCGTGATGACCCTCGAAAACAGCTTGTAGACGTGGCTCAGAAGTGTGATGGGTATGTAGTTCTTTAGGAGGGTTTTATCCCCTTTCTTAAAGAAAAGCACCACCACACCTCTGTGCCACGCTTGTGGCGTTTTACCCTCGAGAATGACGGAATTAAACAGCTTCCGGAGGGCTTCTCTAGCGGGTGCACCGCCGGCCTTCAGAAGCTCGCTCGTAATTCCGTCATCACCCGGCGCCTTGTTGTTTTTGAGCTGTTTGAGAGCCACACTAATCTCGTGCATGCTGACGTCCGGGATATCTTCGGTATAGTGTCGGGTCAATCCAGCTCTAGGGTCTGACGCTGGAGTGCTTGCTGGTTGTTGCGTTGTCGTGTATAGCTGTCCATAGAACCTTTCGATCTCCTCCAAGAGCTCAGGCTTGGACGATACGATTCTGCCATCTTCCGTCTTCAGCTTTGTCCGCTGACTCTGCCCAACAGACAGATCCCTCTGGAATACTTTGGATCCCTTATTCTGATCGATCGCCTCACAAACACATTTTGTGTTGTATTGGCGGAGATCGCGAGTCAGAGACTTAGAGATCTGTCTGTTGAGGTGCCGATATTTCGGGATGTCGTCGGAGGATAGCAGAACCATCTTGCGCCTTTCCTCTAACAGCTCGAGGGTCGGATCCGAGATCTTTCTGGTTCTCTGGCTTTTCTGGGGCTTAAAGAATGTAGCCCCTGTTGTATGGACAGCATCCACGAACCCGTTACTGTACTCGTCCACATCTACGCATTCACCCAGGCATTCGAAACGGTTCTTTTGGATATGAACCGGTGCCGGTCGGAGCGTGGACTTTATCAACCTCGACCGTTCGAGGCTTGTACAGATATTCAATGTGCCTCTTACCATTCGGTGATCGCTCCCCACTTTAAGTGAATTGATCACGGAGACATCATTGAATATCTGCCTCTTCGTCGACATGATAAAGTCGATCTCATTTTTGGTTGCACCGTCTGGACTTACCCAGGTCCACTTGCGGCATTCTCGCTTCTTGAAATTACTTACAATATATTCAGATCAATTTCAAAGTACTAGGGCAAATTTTGTTAGGATAAGATGTCGTTTGACTACGATCTGGCCCAGTGAGAGCGCTGGAAGCTCAATCTTCTTCTTTTCTGTTGTGTTAGGCAACGACGTGGATTTGTTTCTTGGAATGCCCAATGAATGCTCGAATGGTAAGAGAAAAGTTCAGTAATGTTAAGAAGATAGTGCCACGTCGATAAGTTACGGTTACTACTAACTTTATTACAAAAATAAGAATAGATTGTGTTAACAGTAAAAATTACTGGACATAAAGAAATATAACTTAAAATGTACTCATTTTGTAAATATACTCAGAAAAAAATCGGCATGAACTTCTAGGCTACAGAAATATACCCATGTGGTTAGTACACGAAATATGAAAGTATAGTTCTTCATTCAATACTAAAACCATAAGTCTTGGTAACTCATACGTCGCGGCGGATCCCACCGCGACCACGGCCGTGGTAACGGAGACGAAACGTTGGTAAAACAGATTTCTATACCTTAAGTTATTTAAATATCGCGAGTAAGACCCATTTTAATAAAATTGTCTGATGTATACAAATCGCGAAAGTTTAAAATCATGGTAACTCTATAAAGTCTAACAATAGAATCCACCTCTTTTCTACGTATGTTGCCATGTCCTACAGGGTTTATATCGTATCTATTCACGGTGTCATTATGAAACTTTATGCAACAAATGGAGTGCAATAAAGAGATTGAGTAATAAACGATCAGTCAGAAATACAGCATTTCTGGAACACCTCAATTACATTGCATCATTGCCGATGTATTCAACATCCAACATATGAGTATTATGGCCCAATTGTGGCATGAAATACGTCGAATTATCTAACAAAGATATATAAAATACGCATTTGCTCCGTTTCAGTAATTAATTTTGTATTGTACCGCTTCCTGTAATTAATACCTATTGAAAACGCTAAAACACAATAAACAATTAATACAGGCAATGATTATGTATTAACAAATACAATACTAATGCAACTCATATATACATCAATGAGATCAAATAGCCTGCAAAATCTGGTTAGGCAGACAAGAAAGGATTTCGGGCTTAAGGCCAATTAAGTCTTGGATGGAAGCGGGATAACGCTGGAAAGATGATGATAATGACTAATGTAAATTATATTTAGCAAACTAAAGTTTTTTTTTTCAAATCGTGACATCCATATAGCCAAAGCTGATCCGGCAAACTTCTAACATCATCATCGTTCTAACGTTCTTCAGGTTGTATCTAAGACCACGTAACAACCAGATATGACAGATTGTATGATAAATTAAGTAAAGTAAAAGTTAAATTAAGTAAATAAAATTATTTGCGGTATAAAATTCACTTAACGACCTATTTACATATACAGAAAAATATCATAAAAATTTGTCGAGATGTTTCGAAGGAGCGTGACTACGAACACCGTCTCACGAGATTTATTAGAACATGATTGTGTATTTGAAACCTATTTAAAAATATATAAAGACATTCAAATAATTAAGTTGGTTAGAAAGTCTACTTTACAATCTTAATGAACTCATTTTTATTGATGATGCTATTCCTTTAGGTAAAATAGATAAAGTACGAGACGCCCTCTACGGCAACACTGCCACCACAAGTACTAAAGCCAAGCTTCAATTCACAAGAGAGAGACATGTACGGTGAACACGAGGTAAGAACTGATACAAATAATTGTATTAATGGTTTTGTAGAATATTGTGTGGATAAATCGTTTAAAATATTATCACTCATGTCATTTGTTCTGTACCGCATTATTGATTTTGTTTTGTTCAATGTGTTATTTGTGTTCATTTGTTATAAATTTGCTAGTTGATCATAAAAAAGCAATCAAAATCAACTGATCAAATAGCATAGATGGCAATAGGCTCGCCTCCTATTATATTGAAACATAACTGGCGAAGTGTGGGTGTTTTTATACACCTTTGTCTACTCCTTCGGGGATAAAGGAGTGAAGTTATGTTATGTTCAAAATTATCAAACATTTTTATCAAAAGTGTATAGTCAGCAAAATTGTGTTCCATAGGTATGCTGCGGCAGGCATGTAGTTTCATCTTCACGACTTTTGTGTAAAGTTTTTACCATCGGCGGTCAGTGAAATGAAATTACGGCGTAATAGATTGAATATTTTACGAATATAATACGATGTGGCTTGCAATCCCTGAGGGATTGAGAAAAGTATTTTACTTCCGAACGCTGTCATAATTTTTTAACTTAATACGACGTAACATTCCTAGTCATAACCGAGAGGAAGTTATGACTAACCTAACTTGTTGATAAGTAAATAAAACATATATGACTAGTCGAGACTGTATGCTCAGATCAGTTACAAAATAGTTAAAATAAACGTCGGTGAGCCAAAGAAGTCGAAGACAAATAAAACTTGCCTATAAAATACAATGTTGCTCACGAGACTAGTACAACGAAAACAGTTCATTCCAATGGTTACATTCATAGCTACGCAGAGCGCAATAGTGACCTTTTTACTTGTATTTACTTAATAAAAATAAAATCCTCTTCCATCACGCTTATATGAGAAAATAAAACAGTGTCAACGACAAAAAGTATAAAATGACAGCGCACGTAGCGTACGAACGACTTTATTATGTGACCCACATCTTGGATCACATGCAAGCATTTCGTATAATCGCAATGACCTTAGAAAATCGCTTTCTAACAACATTATTTCCCAATATCCAATCATTTATAATCATAGACCGATAATTTACGACCTGTGTCTGCTTGTAATGACAGTAATAAAATTTACAGCCGATTTTACGACTTTCATAAAGTTTGGTATATCTAGATGACGTTGTTGTTCGATCACTTACTTATCAAGCGCATAAATTTGCCATAGAATGTTTTTATGGTCACTGATTTGTGAATTTCAAAGCGTTTGTTACCTTATATATTTTTTAATCTCTTGTAAAAGTCTCAATTTAGATGCTGCAGATTGAATAATTATGTACGATGTTTTCAATGCATCTTCTGGCAAATGTTTATTTGATTGTTTACAGTAATATACTATACGTGTATTTAATATTTTGCGCTTAGTTAATGGCTATATTACTCATTTCTATTTTTCAATGCCCACTTTAAAGTTGCTTTCGTGTGGATAATTAATATAATAATAAAAAATATAATTAAAATGGAAATAATATAAAATATGATTAAGTTATATTTGGTCAATTATGAAATATGAAATACTCCATTCGTGATAATTACTACTCTCGTTGTAAACATAGCTAAATATAATAATTATTAAGCTTGCGTTATCTGTCATTGACATAATAAATAGAAACACGTGTTATAATTACTTATAATTTGCACGAAGACATTACTTTGAACATTTTATAATTCCTAGTACAAATTAAAATGAACACTATTTCGGTTTTAATTTTGTACGTACACAACATCTATCTGCAATATGTTATGTATGTGATGTTACAGTGTCTTGCGTTAAGGGGCTTCTAAACGGGCCATATTTTTCGGCCATTCATGGCTGCATTATTAGCAATTGCTCAGCCATCACAAAAATATTTTTTTGCAATCAATGGCTGAGCAAGTAATGGCTGGGCAATTTGCTGAAATATGTCTGATACAGTATGGCCGGTTATGTAGACTTCTAAACGGGATACACAATCGAGCAACAATGGCCGACGAAGTTACAAAATACTACAACATCAACGTCAACATGACGTGTGATGACAACATAAACAAATGAATATAGCCATAATCACGACGTCATTCGAAGCAAACTTCATGTCGCGTAGAAAAGGATATACTATGTCATAACTATAGAGTGCGACTGAAACAACAATAGAAACTAGCCGGGCAATATTGCAGAATATCGACAGCTCAGCGATCGTCCGGCAACCCCTCAAAACATAGTCGGCCACATGTGGCTACACCAAAAATGTTTGGCTATATGGCCAGGATATTACAGCAATATTGCATAGTCTGGCCGGGATAGCTAGCAATGTTGCCAGCCACTGTGTTGCAGCCACATATTGCGGAAAAATGTTGCCCGTTTAGAAGCACCTTTTACAAATAATTTTAAAAGATGTCATTTAAATATAGATGCCTCGTTGGTCTCGCGGCATAAATGTGCCCGTGGAATTGGGAGGTCTCGGGTTCGATTCCTGGGTCGGGCAAAGTGTTATTGGGTTTTTCCGCTAGGAAATTCTCCGTAGCAGCACGGAGTCTTGTAATGTATCCGGTACGGCAATAGGCTCGCCCCCTATTACGTGGGACCTAAAAATTCATGGCGAAATGTGGGTGTAATATTACACCTCTGCCTACCCCTTCGGGGATACAGGAGAGAGTCTATAAAAAAATATTTGACTGTAAAGATAATTAATCAAGTTTTAGGATAAGTGATAAAATATTTCAACCATGTTTCTGCGTAGATAAGTAAATAAAATTGCGTTTCTGTCTTAAGCTTCAGAATTTACATACTATTACGAAAAGCTGTTTTCTGTGTATTGGTACTAGCACTATTAGACAAATAGACGATTTATCCACACGCCATTCCTAAGCTTTACCTAACCTTTGCACGCCGCTTGGAATAATTGAAGAAGAGTGCTGTCTCGTCACAGATGCTTCCACCGAAGGGAAGCAGTGCGACCAGGGTACTGCCTTGCCTGCATTACATTATAATGCAGCTTCAGGTGAGAAGTTCCCAAAATAGAGAGCATTTGGATGCCAAAGGGCACTGGGTTTCGCATGACGCATGTTGGAGTTGATGGTCTACTAACTGAAATATTTGGAACGTGTTAAAATAAGATATTGTTTTAGCTACTATCTTTCTTACTTTTTAAGAAGTGTAATATGTATCTCAAAATCTGTTTTTCGAAACACGTTATGAGAAATCAGTAAGTCAGTGCGCGTTCCACGAGTGTACGCTTGGCGTGCTTTCGGCAGACGTTCGGCGTGCGCCCGGGGTTTACTTTGTGCTAAAGAGTGAACGCCTAGCGCACGCTAGCCACACGCCCCGCGCCCGCTCGAGGAACGCGCATGCCCAATGCGAGGTCAGCCTAAGTGAACATCTTAGTTTATTTTTGAGAAAAAGTAAGACGTATCTCAAAATCTGATATGTCAAGCTAGCAAACTCTTTTTCGAACCACTTTATAAGACATCAATAAAACATGAGTTCAACTTGACTGATATTTATGAATTGCCATTATTCCGATGCCACGATTAACCCTTCACAATCAACAGAATGAAGATTAATGAAACATGGTTTATTTTCGAATGAGAGCGATGATAAATAATTACGTTCGATAGAACAATGTAAATAAAACTTTCAAACCAATTTATATGCCCATGTATTGATAATGTGAAGAAGGAAACATTAATGAAGTGTATATTTTGTCACCCCTAGTTAATGATGCAACCATAAATGTTAATGTTTAGCCGCTTTAGTGTTTCCGCATCGACTTCTTTTGGAGTTTAGCTTATGGGAAGGTCACAATGGGATTGACATGTGTCTGAAGTCAAAAACCCCTTAAAAACAATAGAAAAACAAATGAAGAGGTATTCATTTTGATAAATATGTTATATCCTTTATAGATCCAAATGTTTGTATGATTATTTTTAATGGGTGTATTTAGAATGTTGCTAGTTTTATTAGTCTTAGTGTTTGAGAGGGTGAATTTGTATATTTTAAACATTAGCTTTTTGGGCAAAATAATATTCGTTCATTGATGTATTTCATGATATTAACTTGGTGTATTTGCATTTATTATTAACAAATTCATATTTGGTAGCAGAACGAACAACAAACAAATTAAAATAATAAATCTATTTGTACAGTGAAACTAATTTGAGAATATATTTACTAAGAATATAAACTAAGAATGCCTAAGATACCAAAGTAATCCATGAAGACATTTTGAAATTTTGGGTATTATAAATTTTCGTCATTTTAGAATATTTATAATTGATATGTTCAGATGCTTTGGAATTTCCAGACGCTTGGCAATTCGCGGGGTCAACGGACTGTTGATTCCATCATCATGTATCAAAACTATGGAGTACCGACCAAAGCTCACGTGATCAATATGGAGGATAAGCAGATAGTATTTCCAGAAGATGATGATTCAGATATCATTATAATCAATGATGATTATAATAGAAATAATATGATTGATGAAGGACGAGTTGAAAGTTTGAAACATTATGAAGAGACTACTACGGAAGTTAGGTAAGTTATAAGAGAGTTTAGGAAAAGTTATCATTGTCATTAATGATATTTTTCTTAAACCAAATATAACACAATTTACTGCAAAATGACCGCAGGAATTATCAATTGACATCTTATTCATCAAAATGGGTTGAGTAATTTATGGGTTGAAGTTGAAGATATATGCAACTGTTGTGATTGCTGAAAAAATAACTTCTCCTGACTAACTCCCCCTACTCCTTTTGGCTTTGCTATAGTTGGGGTAATAATTCAGTGATTGATGACTGAGATATTCTTTATCAGATTAAGTAAAAAAACATAGTGAGTGCTAACATATATTATTTGTTCAGGTACGAATACCTGGATTCTAACGAGTTCTTCTGGATGACCACTGACTGGTCGCCATGCGAGGCGCCTTGTGGACAAAAAGGACACCAGATACGAGGTGCTGTGTGTCAGGTATGTCACTCTTTGTTTTTAATAGAAATATGCCTTTAACAACTTCATCGAAACTCCTATGAACTGCTAAGTCGCTAAGCATTTCACTGAATTTTCAAAATGGAATATTTTTTTTCAATTCAATACTAGTGAAAGCCTTATGATAAGGCTTACTTGGTAGCTTTTGGAGAGCCCCGTAAATGCCATTTCTGACGACCTTTTTCATAAGTTCATAAATGATTATGCTGGCACCAGCCAATGAAAAATTTGTAAAGTAGTTCTGATATAGAATAACTCGTAGGTAAACCAATAAAGCCCGTATACATTGTTCCTCACACATTTGTACACACTGTCAATTTGTTATGTTTTATTTTATTGCTTACTTTCTTAGTCGAATGGCTCATCAACATACTCAAATGTGCCTTGGTCTATTTACAGCGGTATCTGGGGCGAACGTAGTTAATGTGTACATTTTTTTCTCCACACAGCGTAAAAGAGACAACGAAACTCGCATAGCAACAGCAGCAGAATGTCTCTCCCGTGGCAAGGAACCTCCGAACGAGGTTCAAGACTGCAGCGTGTCCTGTGCTAGATGGAGGACGGCGCCGTGGTCGTTACCTAGATGTGCCACCAGTGGGGCTGGTTAGTAAATTATATTTTTATATAAATACATATTAAAGACAGAAAGAGGAGGAACCCCCGAACTATGTGCAAGACTGCAGCGTATCCTGTGTCAGATGGAAGACGAAAAGACAAAAAGACCATCTTGGTCTTTTTGTCTTTTCGTCTTTCATCTCTGTAACCTTTAAAAAATTTACTATTGTGTAGAAAGAGATGAAACTAAAATGGGGAATGCCGCGACCCTTAAAGGGTTCCATAGCCAAATAGTAAAAACAGGAATTCGTATAGCATAGACATGTCTATCTGTTTGACAGTTCGTATATGACAGAAAATTTATCTCGAAACTGTTAGGACTCTCTATAGAAATGTAATATCTGATATTCAGAATAGAGAGAAACCAACGTATAAGGGTATCCCTTTGCCGCACGGCATTTGATAGCTTTCAAGGGAATTCTCAATGTCTGTTCTATGAATACATTCAGAAAATGCATTTGGTGATTAAAATACTATTAATAATTATGCTAATCCATATGGACTAGGAAAAGGATTTACTTTACTCGGGACTTCATGACTGCTTCTGAAGTTTGGTCACACAGATGATACATTACGCAAACGATCAGATGCATTTTATATGCCTAAAGATTGTTTTAAACATAAACTATGATTGGTCCACATTCATTCTCCATCATCCAGCCTATTAAGATTATGTGTTACGGAAATTAAAGCGCCAACGAAGACGTATCATATGTATTCACATGTATAAATAACGCGAACGTTATCTTCAGTTACCACGCCTTGAGTGTCAACATTATTTCACTAAATGTAGATATATGACATATTCTAAATTGCCTCGTTCTGTATTATTAGTTATGTATACAGGTCCTGAGCGACTGCGGTTTTGAGTTCGGTCCTCTAGTTGAGCTCGAGATGTTAAAATTGTCTATTAAGAGATTTTATTCACAGTCCCGTTAAAAATACTTAGCCTTTGAGCAAATATAAGTTTATCCGTGTGGTGACGGATTAAGAATACGGAATGTCACCACCCCATATCATCCCATGGGTATCGTAAGAGCCGACAGAGGGAGCATATTATGCGGAGAACAGCACTGTAAGAGAAGGAAAACTTAATACGAACCCTATACCAACCCTATACCAACCCGTTTGGCCAGCGTGGTATTGTAGGCCAATTCCTCCTTTCAAAGGAGAGGCCTAGTCCAGCAGTGGACTGTTAAAGATTGATGATGAGGTTTGGCCACACAGTCACAAGAGAAAGAAAGAAAGAAGAAGAAGGGCCATAAGCATTAGAAAGCTGACGGTTTTTATTGTTTTCATCTTATGCATCGGCCAAGCCTTGCTTAGGTTCTTTCTGATCCCGGCCATAATGGCCGGGATCAGAAAACATTAAAACATTTGTAACAACTGCCATTGCACTGAATAGTAAATGGCACTTACTACAGAGAATGTCAGTGCTCCCGAATATACCTACTGTCGACAGATCTAGCCATACAACAATTGTTTCCTGTAAAAGCTGATATTTAGCCCAATTTGAACCAGTTATGGCAGACCCTGAGCTCCCAAACGCCAGTTTGGAACGCAAACGGATCATGATAGTGGCGATAGATATGATTTGTAATTGCTCGTATTCCTTTCTGGTGATTCTAGGGCCATAATGGATAATTTTTACCTTGATTGATTGATTGATTGATTAACACTTTATTGTACACCAGTAAACATGAGGACATACAATATTAACTTAAATAACTTAAAACTAGTAGCACAATAGGGCGGTCTTATCGCAAAATGCGATCTCTTCCAGACAACCTAGGTTGGAATATAATGAATAAAAGTATAATAGTGTGGGTTAAGATGTACAATGAAGAACAGTGTCATAATAGGTAAAATAATAAAACATGGTATTATGTCAAAACAATGTTATATAAGTAAAAACATATAATACGTATAAATTGTACGTACAATACATATAATAATACTAATACTAAATTACTGAATGGCAAAACAATACTTATATACAGTAGATAAATAAACTACACGTATACCTACTAAACATTATAATATGCATAATATAAGCTATATATACAAATATATATAATTATATATATCTAAATATATACCTACAACTGTCATGATAATTGTGACAAATAATGATTTGTTACAAGTTTTTTAAATACAGGGAGAGATTGAGCCCGTCTGATTGTTTCGGGTAACCCATTCCACAAACGTACAGCTTGCACTGTGAAGGATTTTTGAAAGAAAACTGTGGAGTGAGTAGGGACCTTCAATTTGAGATTCTCTGATGATCTCAAGCACTTCGAATGAGTGTCATGTAGATATTCGAATCGTCGTTTAAGATAAGGAGGGAATGAAGGATTAAAAAGTATATTATATAGAAGGCAAAGGATGTGAGTATTCCGTCGAAGGCGGATTGGCAGCCACTTGAGCTTGTTACGAAATTCAGTGATGTGGTCATATATACGTAAACCATATATGAACCTTATGCAGAAGTTTTGGAGGCGCTCAAGTTTATCTAGCTGGTTCTCATTGAGATCTAGATAGCTGGCATTGGCATAGTCCAGAATGGGAAGAAGAATAGATTGCACAAGTGCAATTTTAGTAGGTATGGGAAGGAAATTGCGTAACCTTCTCAGTGATGCAGCGGCAGCAAAAAGTCGTCGACTTATATTTTGTAATTGGACAGTCCAAGATAACGTTTTGTCAATGTATATCCCCAGATTCTTCACTTCTTTACTAATAGGAATTGAGACGCCACCAAAAGAAACCTGGGGAAGCAACGACCAAGACACATTAGACATCAGTCTAGAACTGCCGACAATTGTGATCTGGGTCTTCGTATGATTAATCATAAGTCCGTACATTTTGGTCCAATTTGATATACTAGCCAGATCGTTATTTACTGTGGAAATAGCCGACGACAAATTTTCATAGTCTGCTTGAAAGTAAATTTGCATATCATCAGCATAAAGATGGTAGGAAGAAGAAATATTATAGGATATAGAATTAATAAAAATTGAGAAGAGCAAAGGAGATAAAACGCCGCCCTGTGGTACACCCGCAGAATTATCGCACCAGGAAGAAAAAGTTTCATCCAGATGGACACGCTGCCGGCGGCCAAACAGGTAACTACGAAATCAGTCGATTACTGATGGAGATATGTTAAGAGAGCTTAGCATAGCAAGGAGAACATCAAAGTCGACAGTATTAAACGCATTGCTAAAATCTAGCAAACAGAGAATAGTAAACTTGCCATTCTCCATACCAGATCTGATATCATCCGTTATATTAATTAGCGCAGTAGTGGTACTATGACCCGTACGGAAACCAGATTGGAAGGGATTGAGGATGTTATATCGAGAGAGGAAAGAGTTAAGTTGGTTATGGATAAGACGTTCGAGGACTTTGGAAAGAAAGGGTAAGATGGATATAGGTCGATATTCAGAGAAGGATACAGGGTTAGTTTTCTTAGGGAGAGGAACTACGTGGGCACTTTTCCAAGAAGTTGGAAAGATGCCGCTAGAAATGGAGTAATTAACCCTCGAGTACTCGCGCGGTTTTTAGCCTCGTGAGCACTCGCGGGGTGTTGTAGCCACCCCACATACTTAAAGTACATTTTTATGCATATAATATCAGTTAATGGAATTATCACAGCAGTTTATTATTGTGTGTTGTATGGCGTATATAAATATAAAAGGTAAATTTTATAATCAACTTTATTACTTTTCTACGAAACATTATAATAATCAGTCCTTTTTAGTCATAATATTGAGATCCTGCCTCGAAGAACAAAAAAAATATTAAACTTCTTAGTTTTTAACTTAAACTTTCTCATTGAAAAACATAAATATAATGACTAATTAACAAAATAAAAAATAAAATCTTATTATTCGTAACAAGAACAGCAAATTAATTTCATGTGTTTTCGACACATGGTTTGTTTGCAAAAATTGCAGTGACCCACTGATGACACTGACTTGGAGCGTGGACAAACTATACAGCACTACTTTTTTGTTGGTGACATTCCTTCGGGCCTTGATGCAGGAGCCCTCAACATCCTCTTGAGTGCTTTGAGTAACCAGGATTGTGGAGTTCTTTATTCAAAGTGACCTTGAAGCATGCTCAAACCCAATGATTCCAAAAATCAGGCCTTTTGAAGTTAGGTTGCGATTGCAGCATATTCCAATTGTAGATAACATTGGCATTGATACCAGAATTATCACGAGTAATCACGTTGACGATCCTTCCAGCCTTTAGTTCCAGCCTCTTCAACTTCAGTCCCTTCAACCGATGAAGCATCTTGTTCTGACGATAAATTATGATCAGATTCTTGAATAAAATCTTCAACCATGCTGGCATCACCTTCCACTGCAACATTATCTTTCTTATCCGATATTATTTCTTCTAACAAAGCTGCCAATCTCGATTGCTCTTATTCCCAACTCATCGGAAAACAAAAACATTTGAAATAAAATGTTACATGTGAACAAAGCAAGGTAAATAAAAGTTTTTTAAACAGAAACCATTAAAGATATTCTTAGAAATACACCATTATTTACACTATAATAAAAAACGGCACAAGTAAATAATTTACTTTTACAAAACAATTGAAAACACGTACCTTGCTGATAAAGTAAACTCTGCAAAAGTATAACACGAGCGCTCGCGGGGTGTCTTGACCACCCCACACAAAATTTGACACGTCCTCATGCAGCGAGCGCTTGCGCAACACTGCACCTACTGCCCCGTGTCGACGCGTTTAAACGTCACTTGAAGGTACTGAGACGCCCGGATGAGTAACTAGACAAATTATTATTCATTTTTACGTCCAAAAAATGTGTGGGGTGCTGACAGCACCCCGCGCGAGTGATGGCGGGTTAAGCATGTGGGAAATAACAGGAAGGATCTCATTAAGGATGGGGAGGATCATATTTTGAGTGATACCATCGCTACCAACTGCGTTGGAAGTTATGGATAAAATGCTCTTCTCAACATCACATGCAGTAAACTGACTAAAGACAAAAGGAGGGTGATCAGGGGTTGAGAGCGACGAAAGATAATTTAAAGTATCAGTTTTTATTGTCCTATCAAAATTGGACGAAGCAGAGAAGTGCTTGTTAAGCAGATTGATATTAATATTGAAGGATTTTGTATTCTGACTTTGCTTTCCAACCCCTAATGATCTAAGGAATTTCCATACTTTCGCTGGATCTCCGTTTTGAACAGAATTATGGATATGCCGGCGTTGTGCATCCCTACACACCCTATTGCAGTGATTTCTTATCTTAATGTACTTTTCTTTATTAAGCTCCGTGGGTTTAGACTTGTACTTGGATTTTGCAGTCGCTTTTTTATGAATAAGTAAGCTTATGTCTGTAGTAAGCCAAGGCGACGGTGCATGTTTTAGCTTTACGACTCGAATAGGTGCATGAACGTCATAGAGGTCTATAATGTTGCTCTCAAACAATTGAACTTTATCATCCAAAGATTGTGCATCAAGTAACGGTTGCCAATTTATAGTTTTGGCATCCTCACGCAAGAGATCGCTATCCATTCTACTAAAATTGCGAAGCAAGAGAATTCTAGACTTAGCCTTGGGAGGACGGACTTTGTAAGAGAGAAAAATGAGGTCGTGATAAGAAAAACATCTGCATCAAATTGGCCGTGCTTAGCAACATGACCAAGTGATGAGACAAAGATGAGGTCTAGAAGTGAGGGAGTAGAATTGGGAAAATTATGGGTGGCGTTGAGGGGAAGAATATGTAAATTACTGGAAACTGAAATAGAATGTAGAAATGAGGAGCGTGAGTCGTCCTTAAGGAGACAAGTGTTGAAGTCACCCATAACTATAGTTTGACTGTAAGAAGGAGAAAAATTAAGTAAAAGATATTCAAAGGAGGAAAAGAAGTTAATACGTAAAGAAGGAGAGTAATATACACCAAGAAGGATTTTGGTGTGGTGCAGCTTAACCTCCAAGAAAAGATGCTCACCAGCATTGGGTGGAGGCGGTTGTGCAGACATGCTTACCACTGAAAAGTCAATATAAGAGCGGAGATAAATAGCAACACCCCCGCCTCCACTGCCAATTCGGTCATTCCTAATTAGCTGAAAGCCAGGTAAAGAATAGGAGGCAGAAGAAAGGCATGGCTTAAGCCATGATTCTGATATAAGAATAGCATGGATGTTCTTACAGTCAAAGTTAGCCAGCATATCAGGGAAATGGGCCGGAATACTCTGTGCATTGATATCACTTTTCTTTGAGTATGAGGTCTTGTTTTGGAATAAATATATTAGGTTGGAATAAATGTACTGGCTTGCAACTGTTAAAATGTTTATTTCCTTGAATTTATTCTTTAACGAAGCCCCATAATCCAAATTATAAATTGCTCGAATAGCTCTTTTCTGCAGAACAAAGATGGTCTGAATGTCGGCAGCATTTCCCCACAGGAGAATACCGTATGACATTATACTATGAAAATAGCTATGATATACAAGCCTGGCAGTGTCAATGTCAGTTAACTGGCGAATTTTCCTGACTGCGTATGCTGCAGAGCTGAGTCTATTCGACAATTTACTAATATGTGGTCCCCATTGCTGCTTAGAATCTAGTGTAATGCCTAAAAATTTGGTGTTATCCACAAGATCCAACACATCATCCTTAACCTTTACTGAGGTGTTCACTTGTTTGACGTTAGGCATCAAAAATCGAATACATTTAGTTTTTAGTCTATTTAAAAGTAGGTTGTTAACCTCAAACCAGCGAACCACCTTTGAGATAGCAATGTTTACATCGTCCATATCAATTTGCTGTCGTTTTAATTTAAATAAAAGTGAGGTATCATCAGCAAACAGTACTATCCCGTGCTTGTCATTGACGAGGTGTGGCAAGTCATTAATATAAACTAAAAATAAAAAAGGACCGAGGATTGAAACCTGTGGGACGCTCAATTTGACTACAGACCCATGCGAACGCGTCCCGTTGACATCAACTCTCTGAATCCTATTACTCAAATATGAAGTAAGAAGATGCAGAGCAGAACTACTTAAACCATAGTGATGTAATTTCCTGATCAATGTATCATGTTCTACACAATCAAAGGCCTTGGACAAATCACAGAAGACACCTAAAGCATCATGTGAATCCTCCCAGGCATCAAAGATATGTTTTACAAGCTCAACACCGGCATCGGTCGTGGAGCGCCCCTTTGTAAAACCAAATTGTTTAGAGTGTAGAAGCTCGTTGTTATTAAAATAACTTTGCAGTTGGTCTAGTATCAATTTCTCGAAAATTTTGCTAAATGTGGGCAGCACAGAAATTGGCCTATAGTTGGTGGGGTCTGATGTGCTACCTGCTTTGTACAAAGGTATTACCTTGCTATCTTTCATAAGATCAGGAAATACACCACAGTCAATACACTTATTAAATATTAAAGCTACTCTGTTAGCAGCTAAAGCAATAATGGACTTGGTAATAGTGACGGAATTTCCCCACAAGTCTGCAGTCTTCTTTAAATTTATAGTATTAAAAGCTTTTATAACATCATTTGAATTTATATACTGAAATGAGAAATTACTATAGGTTGTACTCATGTTTTCTTTTAAAAGAGATTCCGCTGCATTGGGTGATGAGTCCAAAGATCTAGTAGTAATAACGGGGATATCAGTAAAAAAACTTTCAAACGCCGATGCAACTTTTGAGTCTGATGTAATAGTGTCGTTATCAATGTTCAAACTAAGTTTTGAACTTTTACTTTTAACTTTCCCAGTCTCGCTGTTTATTATATTCCATGTCATTTTCATTTTATCGTCACTACTCCTAATCCTTGAACTCAGGTAAAGAGACTTAGCTTTCTTGCAGAGTTTCCGAAATATCCTAGCATAGTTTCTTACATAATCCTGAAATTGTTCACTTAAATTAAAGTTTCTCTCGTCATATAGCTCATACAATCTCTTTCTACTTTTGTGAAGCCCAGTTGTTGCCCATTCACAGAAGGTTGCATTACCTCCAACTGTAATCGTTCTAGGTGTGAAAACCGAATTAAAGTCTGTACAAAACGCTTTGAAAAAGCTATTATATAACAAATTAGGGTCATCTTCATCATCTAACAGTGACCAGCTAGTCATTAGTTTACTTTGAAACCTAGCAAAACGAGTTGCAGTTTTAGGTATTACAACTATATTTTGCCTAGAAACGTTCTTACTGTTATCATTAAAGGAGATCTGCTGTCCACAATGGTCTGAGTCTAACTGTCTAATAATTTGCTTGTCTCTTACTATGATATCTGTAAATATATTATCTAGGCAAGTAGATGTAGAGGAAGTAACTCTTGTGGGCTCTAAGAATAAGTTCTTCAGATTATATGATAGAAACAGCGCTTTCAATTTTGTACTAAGACTACTATCCTCCAATAAATTTACATTAAAGTCACCACACACAACAACATTTTTATTTATTTTTGCAACTTTGTTTAATATCTCATCCATAATACGCTCGAAGCTATCATACAATGCTGAAGGAGGCCTGTATACACTTATTACAATAAATCTCCTCTCCTATCGTTGTCGGAACTCGCTGAGAAAAAGTCATCACTGTCACTGTCAAAATCCTTAAATGACATATAAAATACAAGTCTATATATATAAAATAATATAAATAATAATAAAATATATAAAACTAATAAAATATATATATATATTGGTCTAATTATCCGATATGCGTAAAGCACAACTAAATAACACTATTCGTCAAAGTGCACCTGCCAGTTACATAATCATTCAGTACCACGTTATATAAATATTTTAAAACAAAAATACAAGTAATGAATAAGATTAGATTAAACCCAGGTAGAAAAGATGAAATCAAAAACATTATAAATATTACAAATATACACAGTATATAAAAACATTACTAGGGCGTGTAACTATGGCCCAAACAATTAAAACATTTTGAAGTGTATCCGAAATTCCAAACTTTATTACATTAATGTGACGGCTGAAGCTGTCATATTTGACACTTAGTAATGTAAATAGAAATATGGAAAATATCAATGGATACAAGTACCTTCTACATATGGGAGTCCAAAATGCACCATTTTGGAATACAATGGTTTTAAAGATTTAAAGGTAGCAAATTTGGCCTTATTTATAGCGCAATTAAGTGGTCCATCTTTTAAAATAAAGCTACTAACTCATCGTGTTATTCCAAAATATTGCATTTTGGACCCCAATATCTAGGTGCTAAAAATACTCCATTATGGCCCTAGAATCACCTCCCGTGTCCCGAAGGGAATACGAGCAATTACAAATCATGCTGTATATGTTAGCATGGTAGGTACCTTATAATATGTTATAGTTGATTGAATCAGGCGTTACTTGGCGGAATTCCATTGTAATCAAATGGAAGGAAAGAGGAACCAACCACGCACCCTCGGATTGACCACCCCAACTATTGCAATAGAAAAAGGTTGACAATACCGAACTCCTCTAAAAGGATAAGGGATATAGGAATGGTATGGGTTATGGAGTAAGCAAGCTAACGGCTAGAATGACTAAAACTACCAAAGGATTGATGCTTGAATAAGCAAGTAATATAATAATGAACTGGCTGTTATGAGCTAAATGTGAAAGGCGAAATGTCATAACCGATAAATACAAACGAAATTTGCTTACACGCCGATAAAGATCTTTTCATATTCGAATGTAAAAAAATAATTAGAATATAATATGTTAGCTTATAACGCCAAATAAAATTAATACAACCTTTGTACTTTATTCGCCGAAGGCATATACGCTTTCATGTGGACTTGTGTTCTGAAAATCTTGTGCACGAACATAGGAAAACAAAATGCCATAGGCAATTTTCACTAATAATGACTTGGTTTAAACGCCTGCGTTGCTGCTTATCGCTGCGGTGAAAGTAGTGGGTTCAATTTTCACATGACACAATTCTTATAAACATAAACATACCATATCTTCACGCCTTTTATCCCCGAAGAGGTAGGCAGAGGTATATAATTACACACCTACTCATCGACTTTTCGCTAAAAACCAAATTTTTATGTAAATTTATGATTAGGAGAATATATGTTTACTAGGTTGCCTGTTAAAATGTGGCCGCAAGTCACTTTTTTAATTTTTTTTGGTTATTGATTTTTGGGGAAACGTTTCGTTCACTTGTTTTTAAAAAAAAATATCGTCTACATCACGGCAATGTACGAGTATATAAAGATTCGTTACTGAGATTTCCGAATCCTCAGTAGCAGCGCGAAATCTGGCAATGTGCTCCGTAATGGCAATAGCCTCGCCCCCTATTACGTGGGACCTTCAAATTTAATCCATGGTAAATGTGAGTGTAATATTCCACCTCTGCCTACTCCTTCGGGGATAAAAGGCATGAGCCTATAAAAAATATATTCAATCAAATCCAGTTAGACTGCGCGGACTAAGCGGACCCCGGGATGAAACTGGGATAACTGTAGGAGGATGTTGACAATTCTACTGCCACAAATCAAACTATAGGGACTTTTTCATCTACTACAATTCTAAGTAAAGATGACATTGATTTTCATTATCATCAGACCTGTATATAAACTGTCCCACTGCTGGGAACGGGCCTCTTCTCACAATGAGAAGGGTAAGGCCGTAGTCCACCACGCTTGCCTGGTGCGGGTTGGCAGACTTCACATGTCTTTTGAGAACAATATAGAGAACTCTCAGACATGCAGGTTTCCTCACGATGTTTTCCTTCACCGTTTAGCAAGCGATAATTAACAATTTAAGACGCACATAACTCTGAAAAGTCATTGGTGCGCGCCGTGGATTCGAACTCGGACCCTCTGGGTAGCAGTCTGTCGGTCTCTGCACTAGGCTATCCCTGCCATGTACATTGATTTTAATATTTCATATTTTTTTCCTAGCAATATCGCATCGTCGCGTGGAATGCGTCAGCGACAATGGTACAGTGGTGGACAACTCCATCTGCGAGGCAGCCACGAAGCCAGAGAAGATGAGACGAGAGGCCAGACCCTGCAGGGCGGCGTGGGCTGTTGGAGCTTGGAGTAAGGTAAGCACTTCACACACACACACACACACGCACTCACGTATTCACTAAATCATTTACTATCATAATTTAGCTTATTATAGTTTTAAGAGATTATTCATCATTTAATTTTGTGTACCATAATTCAGTATTGTGCTAATTTATACTTTACTAAACGTCGCCAGCGGCTTCGCCCGCTTCAATTATACATATAAACCTTCCTCTTGAATTATTCTATCTAATAAAAAAACCGCATTAAAATCCGTTGCGTAGTTTTTAAGATTTAAGCATACATAGGGACAGACAAACAGAAGACAGACTTTGTTTTATACTATGTAGTGATTTGTAAAGTTAAAATCATCACAACATTTTGATTCTGCTTAAAAGATGGTTAGACCTATTTCACTGCTGTAAGAACGCTGCTTTGAATAAAAGAAATTACTATTACTTCTTTATTGTTCGTGTGAGTACAACTAACCCTGCCTCGTTGGTATCGCGACATAAATGTGCGCGTGGGATTGGGAGGTCTCGGGTTCGATTCCCGGGTCGGGCAAAGTGTTATTGGGTTTTTCCGTTAGGAAATTCTCAGTAGCAGCATGGAGTCTGGTAATGCGCCCAGTACAGCAATAGGCCTGCCCCCTATTATGTGGGATCTAAAGATTCGTGGCGAAATGTGGGTGTAATATTACACCTCTGGCTATCCCATCAGGGATACAGGCGTGAGACTATAAAAAAAACCCAACCCAGGATAGCGTAGGTCGGAGGGCTTTGGGTCTTTTGGTCAGTCTGTAAACTCGCCAGAGTTTATTGTGCCAACATAGGATTATCGTGCTGAGACCAGAATCGGGCCCGTCATCTTTACGTGTCCTCTGAAGCACGATAGCACTCTGATCTTACACCACCCGCGGTCACCGAAAGCGTAATAGTAAATGTGGTGCAGTGTTAAGCTTCGCAAGTGAATTGCTCAAATCCAATACTCTCATTAACAGATCTTGCAGTAACATATCGCAGTAAAATATAATCCACTGAACGTAAGGAAACCTTTTGTAGTCACGAAACCGTTGGATGGGTATTCCGCAAAAGACGATTTGGAACAAGTCAGAAGCACTTGAAATATGATTCATAATTTCTGTGCCGTCAAAAAATTTAAATCCGATTGGTGATATCCTACTTAAACATTATAACTTGATTGAAAGGAATAACACGACTTTTAATAAAATTACCCTGAAGAGAAAGTCAGAAGCCTTATCTAATCAGTTCCACGTTCGTTTTTTTTTTCCTTCCGCAGAAATTTTTTTTTAGAAATATGTATTCTACTACACACATACAAAATTAAACACATCACCATCTAGACCCAAACTAAGCAGAGCTTGTGCTTACCTATTAGATAATGGAAAAACATACATATAAGTATATACTTTTTACCCGACTGCGCGACGCAATGGAGGGTAATGTGTTTATCAGTCTATGTATGTATGTATGTATGTATGTATGTATGTTTGTTTCTATGTGGCGTTGTAGAGACCAAATGCGTAAGCCGATTTTGATGATTCTTACGTCAATCGATTCGTCTTAACCTTGCGAGTGTCACTAAAGACATGACAGTTATCAAAATTCACCACAGCGTCAACCAGACGCCATATTGTCAAAATGAAAAAAAAATATGTCGATGAACTATGTCATGTGGGGTGTCGTTGGATAGGTATTTTAAAATCATCTTTAGGTTCCTTTTATCATTTTTCATTTAAAATAATAGTTTAGGATATATAACGATTTAAAGTTGTTTAACAAAACAATCATTCTCGCTAATGTTGTTACTTATTGATATAAGTTTTTACTTCAAGTATAAACGATAAACAAACAAAAAAAGCAGTGAATAACTAAAAAGTATAAAATAAAAAAAATATTTAAAGAAAAACAAAAAACCCGACTGCGTAAAAAATAATTAAAAAAAAATACGTGACAAAAATAACTTAAATTAAAACTAAAAAGAAAGAAACAAGGCTAGTAGTTTAGAATTCTAATGCAGAACAGAACGACTCACAGTCGGGGCCCCTTGGAAACATTTGATTAGAAAAATTTGAATGGGCCCCGACTGTGAGTCGTTCTGTTGTGCATTAGAATTCTAAACTACTAGCCTTGTTTCTTTCTTTTTAGTTTTAATTTAAGTTATTTTTGTCACGTATTTATTTTTAATTATTTTTTACGCAGTCGGGTTTTTTGTTTTTCTTTAAATATTTTTTTTATTTGTAAATACATACATATTAATCATATTAAACATAGAAACATCCAAACCATGAGAAACATTCATGTTTATGCACACAAATGTTTGAATTGAGCGGGAATCGAACCCGCGACCTTCGGCGTTGCAGTAGCTTACACTACCGCTGCGCCAACCGGTCGTTGAAAAATCAAATCTCTAAGAAGTAATCATTCTAAACCAGAAAGCCTCTTCTCGTATTTGGCAGACAACGAAACTGTACTTTGAACGGAATGTGATTTGATTTTGAATAGACTATGAATTAGTATTGCGTCATACAACAATTATTTTGCGGATCTTAATCTCGTAAATTTAACTTATTTATGGTATAAATACCAATTTGTTTCCGACGTTTCGACCGTCTTGCACTGATCGTGGTCGTGGAGAGACGTCGATAATTAGTATTGCACTCAATGGCCGGTCTAATTGGGCACATAGAGATCGACGTTATATAGTTTGACACTTCGTTCAATATTCGATCTAGTCAAGAATCTTACTTTATGAGTCAAGATCTAGTCATAATTATAATTCATGTGTCAGTTAATTTACGAGAATACTATTTATGACACCGAGACTACACCGAAACTATATTTTGAACAAATAGAATTACGAGAATTGGCCTTCAGCTATTGAAACTTATTCACATTACCTTTAAACATACAATGAACATAAACATTAATTTCACAGCATAATTGCACTTGTTTTCTCAACACATTAATGAAGTGATAGTAATTAAGACAACATAATTGGCACAAACTAATTTAATGCCACTTAAGGTAACTAATCTACAGCTTGTACTACTACTAGATAAGCCCACAGTTACGCCCGCGTTATTTTGGGCTACTACTCCGCTCCCTTGGCTCATAGAGTGATGTTATATAGCCTATAGCCTGCCGCGATGAATGGGCTATCTAACACTTAAATATTTATTCAAATCGTACTGGTCCGATTTGAAAAATAATTTTCCTGAGATAAGCGCCTTCAAGCAAAAAAACAAACTCTTCAGCTTTATAATATTAGTATAGAATATATTTTAAAATCACGTTTTAAGTAAGTCCTAAACTTTACATTTTGATTGCTTCATAAAGCCAAATCTGTATATACAGTATGTCACAAGACCCATCACCAAGCCGAAGTCTACTAGTTGTGTTGTGGACATCATATTAACCAAAAATAATACCTGGGCAACGATTTTTTTTAAGGTTTTCACATTTTAAAAACCGCAATTAAAAGCGCGCGCGTGCAATGCTCGAAATACCTACTTATCCATGGGGTTATAGGGCATCTAAAGAACATAATATTGTATAGTTGATTGAATCAAGCGTTACTTGGCGGAACTCCATTGTAACCTTTCCTTCCATTTGGTAACATAATATTGGCTAGGTAAATACATCGATTTTGTACCTAATTAGAAAAAATCCATACTAACTTTGAGTCTCAATATCTCCTGAACCAGTAATGTCCCAGGTATGGTGCCGAAGTAAAAAATGTTCGTAGTGATTGGTATAGCATGGGATTTCAGTTTCCGTTAAGGGTCTTTTTACTTCCTGTATAACTACTAACATTGAATAGTAGTTATTTTATATTCATATCTTCATCGAATAGTGTTGGGATTTTCGTGGCATTGTACGTTAATGTTGAAAATGACAGCAAAATATTATACTATGCGCTGTTTTAAAAACGTAACAAAATCTATGGTAATCGATTTTTTTATCAATACACAAATAGTTAGCCCGCTACACGACCCACATGGCTGCCAAGTTACCTCGATAAAAAAATCCTACATCCTATTCTTGTATATAACTGCCGCAATAAGTTTTCATCAAAATGCGTTGTACCTATATTTTTTTCGTAAAAATTTAATATTTATGGATGAATGCATGTTGAATTCATTCATACATCCTCACAAACTATCGCATATAATTTATAGGAGTAAAGTTTATCATGATTATAAAACAATTATGATACAGGAAAAGTAATTCTGATGATATAGGCCTCTCTGAAGTCATGCCACTGAGCTTAAATTTCAGGCTCTCTGTGGTTGTAAATGTTATAATGTAGCTTTTACATTATCATATCTCATTATTGGACGAACCCAAAACGCAATAAAAGGAAAACATACAGGCATAGTACATCACATTAAATAGAAAATGATGCTATGAAACAAATAAAGCATTCGGCTTTTACCATGAGGTAAAATATGAAATTACAATGGAGTTATTACATTCTAATTTGTGCAATTAGAAACCGCACTGCATTCTACACAACACATAAATTATTACTTTAATATAAAAGGCAAAATAATATTCAGAGGGAAGAACCGATTACTATTTGAAAATAAAATAATATAAATGGAAAATGGTACGTTTGCATTTTCCGAAATCACGTCAAAACAGCTGTAGCGATGTTGATAAATTTAAGCATACAAATGGAGAACGCATTGAAGACGGATAAAGGTTGCCTTTTGTTGTGAAAATAAAACTTTATCTGATTGCAATCAAAGTTACGATGTAAAACTATTACTTTTAATTTAAGTAAAATTACAAATTAAGGGTTTTCAACTTCCAGGCATTTTACCAGTCAGCCTTACCTTTCTCATAATAAGAGGTCCGCTTTTTATAATATAGCCAACTTGCATACACATAAGAAGTCAGGGCAAAAGCTTTTCACAAGTGATAATGTCTCTAAAATTGTAAGTAAACTGGGCGATCGTAACTCAAAGTCCAAGTTATTCCAAGAATGATAATTTTGGCTACAAAGGTTTTATTGCTCTTGTTGACATTTATGGTTATTATATATTGCTTTTAGTGTTACAAACGTAGCTAAATAAATCAAGAGCCTGAATATCTTGTGGCGAAGGGACAGGACGATAACAAATTGAGTCTCTGTTGTTCTCACTCACCAAACTGAAATAATGATAATATTCTATCACATATGACTACCTCGTTGGTCTCGCAGCTTAAATGTGCCCGTGGGATTGGGAGGTCTCGGGTTCAAAATCAAAGTCAAAATCCTTTATTCATTTGGATCACGATGTGACGCTTATGAACGTCAAAATAATAAATTAAAAAAAATAATTACTGAGAGACTCTACATTTACATTTACTACCACGTTCGCAAAGTAAGGGCGTAGAACCATGAGAAAGAACGGGCAATAAAACTCACGGTCACTCTTTTTCATCGCCAGGTTTTGCTTAATACACATAATTTACATTTTGTAAGGTGCTGCAACTGTTACACCTTCTATATCACTTGTATACTGTATACTAAGCATAATACTTAATTTTAATTTTGTTGTTCATTTAGTTAGCCATCTCAGAATAGACATGGTGAAACAGGAGCATCCACTTACATGATTGTAAAGTTAACTTCTGCGCGAACACTGCTTGCACGAGTTAGGACATTATTTCCATCGTATCGTGCTCATTAGCTGTTACTTTATTGATTGTTGTTGAGACTTTGTCGTAGTTTGCTAGATGGCCTCAGTTCTATGTAGCTACAGCTACAAAAATATGACAAATATGTATGACATCAGGTTATCAGTATTCTAATAAAATTGTGAATCAATTCAAAATCTAATCGCATTTCAGTCAAAATACAATGTCGATGTTAGATAAAATACGAGAATTTGGCTTTTTATCTTCTGGAAATTTCATTAAAACTGGCAACATGACATTCCACCAAAATCTTACGTCCTTTTTTTTCATTAGTGCGTGGGTCCATGCTCCTCCCTTGGCCGACAGCATCGAGTCCTACAGTGCGTCTGGCGCATGCCTGGCACCAGGAGAAGGGCCCGAGAGCGCAGCGCTGGGGCGGCTTGCGAGGGACTGGCAAGGCCACCCGTCACCAGGGCCTGTCAGGTCCATGCGTGTGTTAATAAAGGTAGGTTTTCGAGTAAGAAGTAGTTTTATTCCAACCTTTGAAATTTAAATTTTCTTTTAACAGTTTACATAACATGAAAAAAACAACGCCCTCTGGTGCTGAAAGATTTAAGGATTCACTTGTAACAGAACAGTGAGCATTCGCTTTTTAGAAATTTGTCGAACTGAACAATGAACAGAGCCAAACATTTTCACGATTTTTTTATCGAACGCTCTTATCAGTAAATATTTAGTCTCGTTTGTTTTTCTTTGATATAACATTCGCAAGAATGCTCATTACCGGTGAATGCTCAAGTGTATCAGCACCTTACAATCTGAGAGAAGTCATTGTCACATCATTACACTGAATCAAAAGATCATAAAAATTATATTTGTAGTTTTCATAATTAATATGTTTCTTACGCTAAACTACTAGTCAAAAGCGCTTTACAGTCCGGTTGGCTAATGCATTGTTTTATCCGCAGACGGCGTCTGCCGCGACAGTTCCAGATTCTACGAGAATGTTCGCGCGATGAATATGTGCGCTCTCAAGCGGTACAAAGAGCAATGCTGCAAAACTTGCTCCGACTGAGCACTGACAAACCGACGCCAAAATGGCGCCCAAAACCGTTAAAAATTCCTATTTGAATACCGAAGACGAATTTTGTTTTATTTTTTAAATATAACCAGCTATATTTCAATTTGAATTCGGAGTTTTTAAATGAAGAATATAATTTTTACAATTGGTTTGGCAAATTTATTAGCCATTTGGTATCAGGTATTTAATAATAAATGCACACGCACAGCTGTATGAAATTATTTTTTTTTAAATAAAATATCCTTTAGCGTAAATAAAAATACAGCTAACACTTAACAGCCCACCTTTGACCAGTTTCCATAAATAAATCCATTGGTTTTAAAAGCCGAATAGCTTACGTATTCATTATTTTGTGTGCGAAATTCAATTTCGAATTCATATTGAAATAAAAAAGCCCTTTCTTGTAGATTAAAATTCGAATGAATGAATTGAATTCGTCTCCGACATTCTAATTTGGTTTGACGAGTTTTAGTGAAATTTGAATGAACTTTATAGAGGCTATAAGACAGTGACGTAACAAAAAATAAAATAGTTTTAATATCTCAAGTATTTGAGAAATGTGTTAATAAATCAAAGCTAACTCCAAAAAGATACGAAAAAATGTATCGTCAATAACACCAGTTCAATCACAATATATGGTCGAAAAGGCCTGGTGCAAAGTTAATAAGATTTCTCAACCCGTAAATATTGCGATTGATATCGCTAAATTTATCTATCGGGCCCTTTCGACCCAGCAAAGAAATATGTTAATAAAATATTTTTCTCACAAATTTCGCATCAAAGCTGTGAAATAACAAGGCTTGTTATACAAAGGTGAGGTAGCAAAGTAAAAATAAGTCGTAGGTATCTCGTTTGGCCCATAACGAAAATTTCCATATGACTGGAGTGAAAGAGAGCGTACAAAACTGGCATATTTGTTGACGCTCCACTGCGTCCCTCCCATTCTTTCGATTGAATTCCCTCTTCCATTCCTTTTATCTTTCAATAAAGCCTCACTTTTTAGATTTGTTAATATTGTCCAAACAAAAACCTTTTAACAATAACTTGTATCACAAAAGAGGCGTCTTTAAAAATCCAATCTCGTTTATCGTAAGAGATCTGATGAATTGCTACTATAAAGGTGCGTAAGAGATAGGTATATAGAATAACTGGTGAGTGTGAAAGAGAGAAAACTATTTGTAAGCACGATAGATCTAGTCGTGAAAGCACAGCTGACCATAAAAATGGTCGATATTGAATATTTATATTAAAGAAAAAATGTAAATTATTTCAAAATATAGCCCTTGAATTGATTATGTAAGTAGACAACAAAATATTTAGAACAAAATGTTTTGTACTATATACAATTAATTAATATTGTAAATATTGTAAGAGTAACTTCTAAGCACCATGCTGCGCTTGGCTCCTACGGTATAATGAAGCACAAAAGTCATAGTCTAATCTATAGAGAAAAATTAGTAAAAATGAAAATATTTAGCAAAAATTGCCAAAAGAATAACAGAATGTATTTAAAGTACAGTCATGTTAAAAATATTAAAGTGCTATATATTATTTTATCTTCAGTCATAGATAGAATTCGTTTATAGAAAATTGTATGTATATTGGAAATATTAAAGTAATGTAGGTAACATTTCTGATAAAGATTATAAAGCAATACGATTCGATTATACATTTAAAAATGTAAATATTATGCATTGGCATACAAAAATTGTTATTAAACCCGCTCTTGGAATGGGTTTTGTTAAAATAGCTGATATTTACAATTTTCAGTTATTCCAACAATATTTGGGTTTTATTTCATTTATAAAACCACTTAACAGTAAAAATTTCGAAGTTGTTTATTATCATGACAAATCACGTCACATTGTTGTCACTGTAGTTAAAGTATATCAGTGATAAAGAAATATTATTTCTGGAAAATCACTTTTTCTGTTCCTTGAACATAATCCAAGTAACGATGACTGTGTGGTAATCGTACGTTACATTGTTTCGGGTTGAGTCGTCATAAGGTATTGTTTGTTTTTCACAAAAGCATATAAAACTAGTGACAACAGATTTAATATGGCTTCATTCTGTGGTCTTCTCACTTAAAAGATAACTAAACTTGAAAAACTACAGAGAATTTTGACTTAGACTTCTATTCTGATACTCAATTCTGCGACAAGATCGGTAGCTAATTTATGGACAAGCTCCGCTTGAAGATTCAAAATGGATGGAAGGTACATCACTACGAATTGACAAAAGCGAAGAATACTCAAAGTTCCCTGTAAAAATTCCTTTGACTGCATTGGTGAATGAAAAGGAGGATCAAAACGTTGTTCCCTCACAAAGTAAAGAACAAAATCTATGTTTAGAGTGAGACGACTATAGGATCCTCTGTGTCTGATCAGTTTCTACTTGAATACACTTCGAATAATTTCGTTCTTTATGTACCCTCCAAGGGAAAAGCGCAAGTATCTTTGCTGAAAACTGAGGTGCAGTATTATATTATTACGAGGCATATAATTATGTTTAGATTAACAATTAACTGTCAATTGTTAGAACAATTACCCAATTTGTATATAATGAAACTACATATACATAGCTACGCAAACATTGTTCCAAAGTATAAGGCATTGATTACCAGTGAGTTTCTACTATGAAAATTAATAATAAATTTAAATTAAGTTTATAGCTGCCACGTGTAAAATTTACGCCACCTTTTCATTTTATCCGCATGTATTCCAAATTAAAATGATGTTAAAATGTCAAAATTTTAAAATGGGGTTTTGACATTGACTGTACCATTAGTTCATTCAATGATTAATGGTCTCTCATTATTGTATGAAGTAGATCTGGCGTCACTGGTAAAGACAAAATTAACTTCTGTCATAGATCAGGCTACCTGCCAGTTAATAACAATATAAATAATATACTAAGTAAGCAAATGACAGAAAGATAGCAGGCAGTAATAGGTTGAAAACTGTCCAAAACAGAACGGAATGGATGTTGTTGAGGGAGGTCACACCAAAGGGTCGTGAATGGCTTAAGATTATCCCGTTCAAAGCAACAGAAAAGTAGACACTGTGCTTCGAGGCGATGGCCTTGGATCGCAACCTAAAATTAAAATGTCAAACTTGTAAAATGGTGTAATTTAACGTAGCCATCCATAGTCATATCAACCAGCAATCAACCAATGATTACTGTTATTCTGTGTTATTCTTACAACATTTCGAATCTTACGTATGATTGCTGATCAATGGCCAATGAAATAGAATTCTGATTGAATTTCTAAAGAGTGATCTTAAATAGATCTCTTAATTTTTTGGGACTTAAATTTTTATCTGTTTAGTAGTAGAAACTCACTTGTTAAATAATTAATAAAGGCTAACGAATTCTCTAAGACACTATTACTTAAATGCTTTAGTTTTAAGTACGCATTTTCCCTTATTTGTAAGTTCGTCAACCATCTTATTAAAAGCATAATCGCTTAATATTTTGATATTTATTACTTAAGACTATTGACTTCCTTAGACAAATTAAAAGAAATTGAATTTATATTACTTTCATTTCAATGTCACTCTTCTTTCATTTCGACGATTTTGTTACTTTCTTCAAACTTTTGACGCTCAAGTATAAAATATTTCATATCAATAAAATACTGCCATATTAATAAATGCGTGATAAGTTGCTGTTTCGTATATACTCGCTTGTACTTGAATCTTGTTTTCTATTGTGATATCTCTATTTGAAGTTTGATCAAGTTTGGTACTTAGAGTAACATTAATAAGTTACAATTTCTACCTGGCTGAATCTTTTAGAACAAATTGCTTTGTAGAATGAACACGTGTAAAGTATTAAGCACAGTCGTCCTCGTCTCGCAAACTTACTAGTTCGATATTTGAATTCAAATGTTGTATTCTTATGAAAATAAGAAATAAGTGGCCCACTAGAAATTAGGCGCGAAGTATGGGGATAATTAGGGCTGTCTCTCTGACGTTCCTTTTCATTCGTTGCTTTTTATTTATGTATCTGATCATATATTTATTGGTATAGGACAACTGTTGCTTCGTGATTTGGATTATCTCTTTTTAAGGCTGATAATATTGTAGGTGTGTTGTAACTTTTAACTGGTTAATGAAAGAAATATTTGCAATCGAGATCTTTTTACAAAATTGCACAATTTCGTCAAATTACGTATAACCAAAACGTTTCATCAAATTTCTATTATTAATAGTTACTGCTGACTTAGTTAATCAATTTTGTAATTACATCTCTCAATAGAAAACACGTTTCAAGTACCCTTCCTTAAGTTCGGCGTACGTTAATCCCATAAAAATAATTATAGTTATGTGACAACCCTAATTTTTAAGTCTCAGAGAGTTAAGTCCAAAATGTACATTGTACCAAGAATTTTCAAATTAAAAATATATTATATGAATAAGTTACTCATTGTGGTCTTTTATTTTATACCTAAAATATTTCCCTAAAATGTTTCTGAACCAGTACAAATTTTTATATCTTATGAGTAAAGGTGGGGTAGTAAGTAACCACAGACCAGCTAATGGAGCTCTTCTCAATGGATGGCGGATTTAATCTATGTCAAAAGATAATCAACTTATAATCTACAAGGACTATAGTGGCTAAACCATCATTATCAAGTCTTAACAAAGGAAAGGAGAAGAGAGGATTCGGTAGGTATTCTTTCTCACTCACAGAAAAAAACGAATAAGTGATCACACTGTCGTTGTTTTGACGATTTTACATATAAATATATTACATGAATCCTAAGTTCCTAAGCGTTGAATCGTTCTTGAATTTGAACCTTCGAATTCCGTTGAAATCGAAAAAGATATCTATATTAACACTAGAGTACACGCGTGGACTACATATGTAGCCCAGGGTGTAATATTGTCATATATTGGCGGAACTAGCGATAGCGCAATCGTCTTGTGTATTCCTCGATTGGTTCTCCCCGCTCCTACTAGTAGAATGCCTATTAGATTAGCATAAGGACGTGCGCAAAACTCGTCCTAGAAGTTGGTGGGCTACACCTGTCCCCCGCGCGTGCGTTTAAGGAAAATAATTGCCAAGAGCACAAGTGGTAAATATTCTATTTTTTTGTATTATTACGACGTATTAACGGTCGATCAATGACATGGCATATATAAACGGTCTCATAATAATATAAAAAACGAATAATCTACAGATAAAAGTGATCTGACGTCAATATTTCTAAAAAGTGTAATTCTATCTTACAAGATCGTGTGGCAGTTGAGCATCGTATTTCCCAGCAAAATATAGGAACCAAGAGTTATCAAACTAAAAGGCAGGCTACTACAGGATTAAAAGAACATCCCCAGCGACAAAATATGCCTATTCAGGGAGGAGTTGGTTTGTATTTATTCTGCAGCGCACGCAAGCAATGCAGCAAATGTATGAGGCGAATTTTGCGAATATAATAGCTATTGCGAATTATTTAATTATGTGGTTAAAAGCCATTGTTAGTGATACAATTTAAGGTAATTATTACGTTCCTAAATGAAAATAAGACTATGGCATCTCAGGCCTACCCAATATTAATGATTTTTAAGTAGTTTTAGTATATGTTTGATATTATAATTAAGAAGACAAATTATGATTAATTTTATGTTCCATTCTGATTATAATAAACATATCTATAAATTAAACAATGAGTTTTACTAATTTGTTTAATACTTCATAGCAATAATTGATCTACAAAATGGGCTACACCTGTAGCCCGCGCGTGCACTTAAGGAGTATAAATGGGCGCGTGCACTCTGGTGTTAATAATAATTATATAAAATCTAATATATAAAATTCTCGTGTCACAGTTTTCGTTCCCATACTCCTCCGAAACGGCTTGACTGATTTTGATGAAATTTTTTGTGCTTATCCGGTATCTATGAGAATAGGCCAACATCTATTTTCAAAAAAAAAAAAAAATTTTGCAAAACAACGTTTGCCGGGTCAGCTAGTAATCTATAAAAAAATGCATGGCGAAATGTGGGTGTAATATTACACCTCTGCCTGCCCCTTCGGGGATACAGGCATGAGCCTATAAAAAAAAATCAGCAGAATATACTTCATACAAGTACATCGTTCAACTAAATTAGATATACAAAATTAAAAACTTGAGACATGCACTGAATTAAATAGTTAACACAAGTTAGTGTTCTACAAGTTCTACAACACACCGCCAATGTACACATGTTTGAATAAATAAATGTATCTTTATCTTAAGTGGAATGTAGAAAAAAATACTTTGGATTTCGGTCACCCTTTGTACGACAAGGAGTTATAAACCGCTTTTATGTTACCGCACAAGTTTGCTCTACACAATATATAAAAGAATATAGTTGTCGTGAATGCACCAAGAATATATTTCTGCAGGCAAACAGCAATTCTGAACAAGACAGCACTCGGCCATTACTTGGCCAGGTAAATATAAGACCACTCTGAACTCAGTCCAAATGTATGCATACCTCAGTTAACTGGCGTACGCGCTCAAAATATTTGCACGAAGCTGTTTTTTTATACTAGCGGTCAGTGGTGGAGGGCAATGGAAATATCTTGAGTCTGGAATATATGTTTGAAGGTATCTTCAATCTTATATTTATCTGTAATTGTCGAAGAACCAATGGCTGTTTGAGCTGAAAGGTTCTGAGTGGCGGCCACGCACCGGACGTCGTAGCAGAGGTAGGCCTCCCGCAAGGTGGACTAAGGATCTTGTTGGTATTGCGAGCAGCAAATGGATGTGAATGGCCCAAGATGGGTCTATGTGGAAAGCCTTGGGGTGGCCTATGTCCAGCAGTGGACGTTTTTCGGCGGATATGATGATGATGAACTGCGGCGCCAAGTGTCATACACACTGGCGACATCTTGCTAACACCGACGAGACTACGAAGTAAAAAACGGTCGATAAACGAATCGCGCTATTAGAAGTATCACATACATTTTTTTTATATACAAGTTCACATCATACGTTCATCGTAGTTACCAATAGCCTGGTGATGAGACCGAGAGACTGCTACGCAGAGGGTATTGGCTCCCACATGTGGGATCTCCAATTCTCCACCTTTTCGTGGTTGAGGCGCTCAGTAACCGTGGTTGGGGCACCCACGGTGAAGCTAAGCAAGATCCCGGGAGTGGACGCTCCGCGTGGCCTTGATAGAGGCCTGTGCAGGATGCATACAAAGGGACGGGTGCGGGGGACACTTCTTTCTGTCCCTCGCAGTCGGGCGCGGTCGCAGAAGGAGAGGCGAGTCGGCGTTGCGTTGCCGCGCGCCCTATCTCCCGCGACCAAATGGGGGTGCACCATTTGTTGTGTCGAGGTGGGGCCACAGAGGAAGAGTAGATGCGGTGTTGTCAGGTTGCCGTCCTCCCTATCATCTGCGGCCGTTTTAGTGCCTGTGGACGGTGAGCGCTGGGGCTGCTCCCCGTCCACCAAAAGGCAAGGAGGTAGCGTAGTGTCCGCGCCGCCTCCCAAGCCATAACGAGGCGGAGCGCGCCAACACGAACGGTGGGCCAATCCCGGGCGGGGTCACGCCAAATTATGCTATCCGCGAATCGCGTGACCCCGCCGCTACTCGGGACCCGCGGTGGTTTTAGCGGGTATGCCCTTTAAAAAACCACCCACCTTTAAAATAAATAAAAAAGAGGGTATTGGCTTCGAATCCACGTTATGCAGCAATGACTTTTCGAAGTTATGTACTTACTAAATAGTTCATTATCGCTTGCTGAGCGTTGACGGAAAACATCGTGAGGAAAATCTGCTATTCTGAGAGGTTCCATTATGTTCTCTATGGCCTCTTCTATGCCAAGTGCGGATTGGCAGGTGCAGTCTGCCAATCCGGACTCAGCTAGTGTGAAGAGGCCCGTGCCCAGCAGTTGAAATTGTTCAACTACTGGGCACGGTATACACAAAAACACGTTGGGTAGTGAGAGTGGATGTCGCGGCCGTGTAACTTTACTACCGAGTCCACAACCTAATCTTTATCTTTTCATAAAAATAACTACGTTAAAAACAACCGACTTCAAAAACGAAAAAGTGAAAAATAATTGAGATTTAACATTAATTAAATACTACCTATTATTTATATGTGCTATTTACTAATTGGTTTGAAGTCGGTGCCAAGCCTTAAAACAAATAATTATATTTTAATCACTTAAATGAATACGAGCAAATTAATACAAAGGTATGACTACGATAAAGATAAAGAAGCATAAATAAACCTAATAAAGAGCAATTTGATCTTAATATTATAAGCAGCTTCAGTTAATACGAAGAATAATGAAAAAATTAATACGAAAATGTATTGAACAGAATGTGAATTCATGTGAATTATGAAATGCCTTCTTTAATTTAAAGGCTTTTGAAATTTGATTTGGCACCGACTATATTATTAGTATAGTATTTAATTAATGTTAAATCTTTATTATTTTTCACTTTTTTGTTTTTGAAGTCGGTTGTTTTTAACGTAGATATTTTTATTAAATACTTTTTAGTGAACCTATTGTTGTATTGTCAACATATATAGTCAAAATCAAAAATCAATCAAAATCAAAATCATTTATTCATCCAGGCCACAAAGTGACGCTTATGAACGTCAAAATTTAAGTTAATTACTTAATGATTCTACATTTACATTTACTGCCACGTTCGCAATGCAATAGGTAGAACCACGAGGAAGAACGGGCAATAAAACTCATGGCCACTCTTTTCAAACAAATATAATGTTGGTACATTTTATTTTTGTAAGGAGCTGCAACTGTTTCACATTGTAGACATCTACTAGTAAAATTTTTAGTAGCTATTGATATCATACTCAAGCAGTAAATGATATTCATATGGTAAGCCTCCCAAAGTAAATATGGTGAAACAGGAGCATCCACTTACGTCTTTTTAATGTAGGCAACTCGTGAACATCTGACCATGTTGTACTATGGTAGAAGTGAATGAAGCAGAAAGTAACGGTATATGAAACCAAAGCAAGCGACAACCTATTAGTTAGCCCATGACCACGAGTTACCCACATTTTACAAATCCGCAAAGTTATAATGAAAGTGTGGAACATGAATGCAAAATATTAGTATGAAATGAGAATATCATAATTAACTACACGATAAAATAAAACTACTAATTATTGACCTAGTCAAAAGCGAACAACTACTTCCAAGCGATCCTGTCATCAAAATAATCCTTCAAACTGTAATATGCCTTATTTATAAGATTCTTTTAACTTCTGCCTGAAACGAACTTAATGGCAAGTCTAAAATATAAGTTGGTAATTTATTGTATATGCGAATACTGGGCCCAATAAAAGAGCTATGCGTTTTGTGCAAACGAAAATACGGAACACATAATTTATGTCTATTTCTAGTATTGATATTGTGTATGTTTCACTATTCATTTTATAAGAATTTATGTTTAGTCTTACATGCATAACACTGGCATAAATATATTGTGACGCTACAGTAAGAATACCAATAGTTTTAAAATTTTCTTTGAGTGAGACTCTTGTCTTTAACTGGTAAATGGCCCTAACTGCCCGTTTCTGCAATATAAAAATATTTTGGATATCAGCAGCTCTACCCCATAACAATATGCCATATGACATAACACTATGAAAATAACTAAAATAAACCAATCTAGCCATTTCGTACTTCGTAGGTTGACCGATGTCGATACCGACATCGGTCAACCTACGAACCTTCTTAACGGCATAAGCAGCTGAGCTAAGTTTCCCTGAGAGATATGTAACATGCGCACCCCATTGTAACTTCGAATCAAGTGTTAATCCTAGAAATAGTGTGGATTCAGTTGTTTCGAGTACATCGTCATTTAAAACTATGTTAGGACCAAGGTTTCTGACATTAGGCAGAGCAAACTTAATACCTTTTGTTTTTTTTGGCGTTCAGTACTAGATTGTTTACATTCAACCATTTAGTCACTTGAATGAGTGCACTGTTTATTTTGTTGAAGTGTTCCTTATTTCTATCTTCTTTAAATATCAAAGAAGTATCGTCAGCAAACAGTACAACGTCACAAATGTTTCTCAAGTAAAAAGGTAAATCGTTTATGTAAACAAGAAACAAGAAAGGCCCTAGGATGCTGCCCTGTGGCACTCCTAAATCAACAGGTAAGGCACTGGATTTTGAGCCATTTATTTCAACACATTGGATCCTGTCACTTAAGTACGACTTAATGACATCCAATGCTTTAGTCTGGACGCCGTAATGTCTAAGCTTGCACAAGAGCGTCTCATGGCAGACACAATCGAATGCTTTCGAAAGGTCGCAGAACACACCAACAGCATTTTGGGAATTCCCCCAAGCACTGTAGATTTGTTTGAGTAACGCTACTCCTGCATCTGTTGTCGAGAGACCCTTAGTAAAACCATATTGCTCACCATGAAGGAGGCTGTTTTGATTAAAATGTCTTAGTAGTTGTTGAGTATGATCTTTTCAAAAATCTTACTAAAAGCAGGTAGTATCGATATTGGCCTATAATTACTAGGATCAGTCTTATTGCCGGATTTGAACAGAGGTATTATTCTACTATGTTTCATAAGATCTGGAAAACTGCCAGATTTAATACACTTATTGAATAAGTTGCTTAAATAAGGAGCCACTAAATCAATTATACTTGTCAAAACCTTAACAGAAATGCCCCAGAGATCACCTGTATTTTTAGACTCTAAAGACTTAAAAGTATTTATAATATCGGTAGAACTAATACGATGAAATTTAAATATTACTTCACATTTTCTTACACTAGACTCTAATAGGTTTTCTGCGACTATAGCTGATTTAAGTGGTATGCTAGCAAAAAAGTTATTAAATGTGTGTGCGACTTCTTCGTCATTATGAATTAATTTATCATTATCAAGAAGACTAAAACTATTACGAATTTTAACTTATATTCTTCTTAATGTTGTCTTACCTGTTGTTTCATTAATAGCTCGCCAGGTTGCCTTAACTTTATTCGAAGATTGTTTAATTTTATTCCTAACGAATATAGCTTTAGCTGTATTGCACACTCTTTTAAATATTTTAGAATAATTCCTAACATACTCAGTGAAGTTTAAATCAGAATTGTATTTTTTCATACCATACAACTTAAACATTTTTGCTCTGCTTTTGTAAATACCCGCAGAAGCCCACTCATTAAAAGCTCGAGATTCCTTATTTGCTTTCTCCTTAGTCTTAAAAGTATTCTGAAACGTGTTATTAACTATATTAAATAAATTGTTAAAATTCTTATTTGGCGAATCTATTTCTATTAAGTCAGGATTCTTAGTAATCATTCCAATCAATACTTTATTCCGGAATTCATTAAACTTATGCCTAGGTAATGGCCTAACCAACACTCTCTGTACGATGATATCATTGTAATATGGAAACCTAGCTAATTGACCACAGTGATCCGAAGTTAATTCAGAAGTAACTACTCTATCTGAAACAATACAATTACTAAATATGTTATCAAGACAGGTGAAAGATGTTGCCGTGATTCTAGTTGGTTCAAGAAAGAATTTTTTTAAATTAAATGATCTAAAAAGGTTTAAAAATCTACAAGTCATTATTGAATTTTCAAGAATGTTAACATTAAAATCACCACAAACTATAATCCCTTTCTTATTACTCCTAATTTTACTAATTGCATCTTCCATAACAGATTCAAACAAATTAAAGTCACTTAATGGAGGACGATATACACATATAATAATATGCTGCTCAAGCTCAATGCATGACAGTTCCACCGTGCGTTCTATAGACAAGCTAGCTATGTCTTTCCGTTCTTTACATGTTAAACTGTTTGAAACAATAATCAATAATCCACCATGAATAGCTTGTTTCCTAGAGAAGGCACTGTGTACTGTGTATTGTGTGTTATTTATGAATTTAATCTGGTATTCTTTAAGCCAGTGTTCCGTAATGCACATAACTTTAATACTATGATTTTCTACATATAAACCTAATTCTAAATCCTTGCCAGATAGACCTTGTATGTTTTGATGTGCTACAGTCAGTTCAATATGTCTACCCTTTGTCCTGTTCTTAAGTTTAAAGAACTTGTGTTAGTATTCTCAATAGAAGAATTATAAGGATAGGAACTATTTACAGAAACTAAATTCTTGGATACCCTACATGTAATTGTGTCATTTTGTATATTAAATGCTTATAATTTAGCAACTTGTCTTTTATAAAATAGTGGCAGATACATAGTATCTTTAGTCAATGTAAAATTATTAATAAAATTATTGATGTCAAAAAATAAAATAAAATCCTTATATTGCCATGTCAAATTGTATAACATCAAGTTATGTTCATGAATATGTCTATTCATCATAGCATTTAAACTATAAGCATAAGGCAAAGTCATACTAATAAATTTGCAATCATATGTTCTGTGAAGCGATAACATAACTTCTGTTAAATTAATTATATCTTTTTTAGTCACCATTTGACTATCACCGTATGAGATAATTATTGTGGACTCCCTATCAAATATTGTTGTATTTAATTTCAATTCACAATTTATTAAACTACCTAAGCCTAAACCTAGCCTACCAGAGAACATATAAACTTTATTTGTGCCATTCCTACCTAAGGAAGACCTATCTGTTGTATTATTTGCTAAATAATAACTTTTGTCAATATCAATAATATTCTGAGACTCACAAGTGGGTATGGTTGATTTTATGCTATTTAGGCAAGTATTGGTGTTTGTCAAAGCTTTCACATACTCAAGATTTTGCCTACCTACCTGAGCTATCTCATCATATTTCCTAATATAATCCTGAACCTCATTTTGATATTGGGTGTTCATCCTATTTATTTGAGACTGTAAAGAGGTAATTTGACCTTTGAGATCCCTAGTATGTTGATCATACAGCATTTTACTATTTATCAACTCTTTTTTTTTTTTTTTTCACTACGGTGGGAAACTCTCCTTATGAGTCATCTCAACTCCGCCAACCCAGCCATTAAAACGGCTGGGCTTGGGACTGGCGGAGAAGGTATATGGAGGCTCTCCCCTAAAGTCATTCGGGGCATACCCACTAAAACCCACCGCGGTGTTCCTACGGGTCCCGTATGTTGGCGGGGTCACGCGATTCGCGATTAGCATACTTTCTCGCGACCCCGCCCGGGATTGGCCCGCTGTTTGTGTTGGCGGACCCCGTCTCGTCATGATCTCACAATCATCCATTAAACTTCTTGCATCCATCAAACTTCTCGCATCCATCACCTCACAAAGCTACTTGGGAGGCGGCGAGGACACGCGCCGCCTCCCGACTTTTGGCGGACAGGGAGCAGCCCCAGCGCTCACCGTCCGCAGGCGCTAAATTTAGGGTGGTCGGAGGTCGTCTCTTGTTCGACGTCCCCGACGCCCGGACCTACGGTTGGGGAGAGGGCGATGTATTTCCCTCTCCCGCTCCGCCGCCTCCTTGCTCAGCATGACTGCTTCGCAGAAAGAGGCGACGGCGTTGCAAGACCTCTCACTCCGGACCATAGACAGAACTACGGTCGGGAGCGAGAGGACAACCGTATTCAGAGCCGCGACCAGATCACGGCGCTGCGATGCCCAGGCTGGGCACTCCGCCAATGTATGCAACGCCGTGTCTTCGACAGGGTCGCGGCTGCTGCCACAATGGTGGCATCCGGGCGTTTCCTCCCGGCCTATCCTCCACAAATACCGGCCAAAACAACCATGGCCGGTAAGGATTTGAGTTAACCGGAAGGTGAGGACGCCGTGACGTCTCTCCAACCACTTTTCAACCACGGGACTTACCGCCACTATCGTGGCGTGCCCGGCGCTGGGGTGCACAAGTCGTGCCTTTCACTCCGCCACCAGGACCTGGCGGAGCTCCGACCGACGCGCCTCGATGTCACGGTGCGCCGGTCTCTCGCCCTGCTCCAGGGCTTGCTGGCGCCATGTATAGAGTGACGCCAGCAGCTCAGCTTCCAGATCCCAGGGCGGTGATCCGGCTAGGAGGCTCGCTGTCTCGAAGGAGACCGTGCGGTAGCCTCGTATCAACCTGACGGCCATGGCGCGCTGCGGTGCGCGAAGCGCCTTGATGTTGTGGGCCGTCAGGTCGTGCGCCCATATCGGGGCCCCATAAAGGGCCATGGACCGCACGACTCCCCCGTAGAGCCTCCGGCAGGAGGCGGTTGGCCCCCCCAGATTGGGCAGCAGTCGCGACAATCCTGCTGCTGCCCCGAGAAGTTTGGGGGCCAAGCGTCTGAAGTGTTCACGGCAATCCCATCGGCTATCGAGTACGAGCCCCAGGTATTTTAGGCTCGTCCCGATGCCGATGCGGACCCCTCCTACCATAATGTTGGCCCCTGCGGGTGGCCGTTTCCGAGGCCCGTGAAAACAAATGGTCTCGGATTTAGAGAGGTCCACCTCTAGGCCCAAACGCCGGATCCTTCCAACGACTTGTGCGACCCCAGCGGTCGCCCTTATAGCCGCCGCCCGGTACGTCTTATCACTCGCAGTGACGAGGGTGTCGTCGGCGTAACAAGTGACACCCACGCCAGGGAGGAGAGTACCGCGCAGCACCCAGTCGTAGCCTATGTTCCACAGAAGGGGGCCGAGGACCGACCCCTGTGGAACACCGCACGACATAACTCGCCGACTAATACCGAGATGACTCGGGTAGATGATATTTCTTTCACTTAAATAATCCCCGACTATACGGCGGAGGTATGGAGGCACTCGATGGTAATTGAGTGCCTCTCGAATACAACTCCAGGGCAGGGTGTTGAAAGCGTTGGCGATGTCAAGAGACACCGCCAGAACCACCCCGCCCCGGGAAACCTCTTCCTCCGCCAGACTCCTCACTGATTTTATTGCGTCGATTGTTGAGCGCCCTCGGCGGAAACCAAACTGCACGTCCGCCAAATCCGGGCCCACCGTGGTAAAGTGGTGGACGAGGCGCTCCGCGATGATATGTTCAGAGATCTTCGCGACCTCGTCCAACAACACTATGGGGCGATAGGCGGACGGGCTGTCCGCCGGGCGCCCTGCCTTTCTGATGAGGACCAGTTTCCCCGTCTTCCAGGCTCGCAACATATTCCCACCACCACCTCATGGTCCTACCTGCCTTGCGGCATACGGACCGAATCACGGGAGAAGCGCACGGTACTTGCGTCTGCTCTTTCCCGCGCGCTCTTTCTTGACTCCCTACAAATCTTTAATGTCCCGAGCCATACTCTCCCCAAAGGGGCTGGCTTCGTAAGTATCTACTATCCCCTTAATAGGGCAAAACAACACAGAACGGTACTTCGCGTTCAGCGTCACTCAATCCTCTAGCTGTCCAATGTTCTTCTGATGGAGTGCCAAGTGTGCGCAAATGTGCGCAACGCGCCAAAGTTTTCCATGCTGCGAACCAGTTCCACGTGATACACTGGACCCGCCTCTGCGTAGCGTATCGAATCTAGCATCAGCGATCTTCCTTCTGCGTACAAGCTACATTCCCAGAGCGCGTGATCACGGCTTTCCTCAGCTTCACCGCACGGGCAGACCGGAGTGTCGCAAAGCCCAAGCTTGTTTAGGCGCTTTCTAAAGCATCCGTGTCCGGTGAGTATTTGGGAGACCTCGTAATCCGGTTCGATCCATCCTGACTTCAGCCTTACAGACACATCTGGGAAGAAGCTGTATAATTCGCGTCCGTCTTCACTAGCCTGCCATCGTTCCTGCCAAAGAGCAGCGAGTTCCCGCCTAACTTTGAACTTGAGAGTGCGCAGTTCTTTCGCGGCCAATTGGTAACCCTCCTCCGCAATTCGTCCCGCACGACAAACTTCCAGATCGGCTGGTAACACGCCCGCAAGCACAGGTAACGCTGCGGTGCTGCACGATCTGTACGCCTTCGTTAATAAAATAAGTGCAGGCCTCTGGGTGCGCAAAAGCGTTCGTTTGACCACGAAGTTGGACCATCGTCGATACCATACGGCCGCAGCGTACGTCAAGACGGCCACGTAGGTTCCTGAATACAGAACTCTAAGGGCAGGGTACTTCATTCCCCATCTGGTCGCCGAAATCCGCGACATTTTGCCGAAGCAGTTAGAGGACTTTTCCCCGATGATACTAGCATGCGGCACGTAGGATCTTGCATCGTCCAGAGTAACACCGAGCACCGTAGCCTGCGTGACACTCGCAACCGAGGCGCCGTCCATGCGAATGGTAGGCGCTCGCTTAAACTTACCTTTAACAGTCAACGTTGAAGACTTACCAGGGGAGAACCCAAGACGATTCCGGGTTCCCCAATCGGCAATTGCACTAAACATGATCGCGGCATTACGTTCAATCGCGGCGCGGGAAGACGCCTCAATTGCGATGGTCACATCGTCGGCATATGCGATCAAATGCACTCCTTCGGGTCGAGGCAGCAGCAGGAGGTCGTTGAGGAGGAGATTCCAAAGAGTCGGGCCAAGAACCGATCCTTGCGGACATCCCATGGTGCTCTGTTTCCATGAACTCAAACTACCGGTATTAAAACACACACGGCGGTTGGTAAAGTAACTGACCAATATTCTATACAAGTTCGGCGGTGCTCCGCCCTGCTTAACTTTAAGTAGAATCATTGGCCACCAGGCGTTATCAAATGCACCAGAGATGTCAAGAAAGATCAGTTGAACATACGCGGCTCTCGAGTTATCGACTATATCGTTCAAGTGCCTAAGTGCTGTGACAGTTGATCTGTTCCGAGTAAAACCATGCTGAGTTCCTGCGATGTTGCGAGACAAACAAGGTGCACAAGCAACAATGACGCGCTCAAGAATCTTACCCAGAATGGGCAGCAAAGTAATAGGCCTATACGCTTTCGGGTCGCTTAGTGGTTTCCCGTTGCCCTTCGGCAGGACGATGAGACGGCCAGCTTGCCAAAGATCAGGGAAAGTTCCCTCGGCGATGCATTTCGCGTACATGAGGATAATCTCGTCTGCCGTAGACTTCCAGGCCCACTTGATGATTACCGACGTCAGACCGTCCATCCCGGGCGCAGTGTTCGGGAGGTTTCTCACAATGCGCTCTACCGTCTTCTTGTCGGGAGCGCACATGTCTTCTCCTGAGGGCGCGAATGCGGCTGCAACTCGCACCTCGCGGTGGTACGGCGTGTCTTTAGTCGGATCGTCGTCGGGATACAGCGTCTGAAGCAGCGTGTCCATGGTGGCCCCCATCGATTGCGTGTAGCCCTCCGAGAGCTTCGCTCCATACAAGATGTTCTGCGGCGGGCGCGAGCGCCCGCTGGCTTCCCGGTATGCAAGTCCCCACGGGTCGTCGTTACCAGACTCGGCTATTCGTCGATAAAAGTCCAACTCTGCAGATTTCATAGCGAGCTTGTACTCACCCCGAAGGGCACGAAGCTCGTCATGCAGAGCGTCCTGATCCGGCGATTCGGTGCGTCTTGACTTCTGCCAATCCCTTCGAGCCTTGTTGATACGGCGACGAAAATCGTCCAGTGCAGGGGACAACCATTCGTACTTGCCATTGTCCTTTCTGCCACATTGTCCTAGGGACTCTCGGGCTGTGCGGAGTAGCATCTCTGTATATCGTTCGCTGTATTCAGTGGCGGAAAGTCTCGGGTGAAGTCTGTCCATCCTCGCATGCAGCGCTGAGCAGAAGGCGGGCCAGTTAACTCCTCGTACTCGGAACGGCGCTGAGCCGATATCAACCTTGTCCTCGGCGGAGCTTTCGCTTCTTCCGTTTACGACGAACGTTATCAGCTGATGATCGCTGAGGCTGGCACCCTCGTGTACTCTCCAAACACACAGGTCAACTCCTCTCGTCGAGATGGTCAAGTCGATGTTCGACGCTCCGTTGGGCCCACAAAATGTCGGTGGCTGATCCGGTTCATTGTGGAGCTGCAGGTCCAATCCAAGGATAAATCCTTCCATCTGGTTCCTTCTATACTCTGTGTCCGGTCCTCTTCCCGTGTACTGTCTCCTCTCGCAGTACCACATAGGTGAGTGAGCGTTACTATCAACGCCTATGATAATAGGGCTGCTTGGTAGCCGCTGGAGTACGCTCTCTAGATGCGCTATGTGGCGACCGATGTCGTGGCAGTACTGGAAGTATGCAGAGACCACGTGTAGGCCATAGTTACCGTGTGCGATGTGTGCTACAATACAAAACTCATTGCTGAGGTCTTCGAGTACCGTAACGGCGAGGGTCCTACTGAGTACAAGGATGCCAGCCTTAGGGCTTACACCACACTGCAGAATGCCGGGTCGACTGTGGTATTGTTCCTGTACAAGTACAATATCAACGCCGCGTATCCTCGCGACCACAGGCAGTTCCGTGGTGGCTGCTTCCGAGCCCTGCAGATTGAGCTGACCGAACTGTATTATCTTGGGATCCGAGTTATCCATAGTGAATCATGTTGGCTGCTTGCTGTTCGGCATGTAGCCTGGCGGGGCAGCTGGCCGCGGCAGTTGTGTGTGTGTGTCTGAGTCCTTCCGCTTGAAGCGTTTACACGTCGCGCAGCAATGTGTCTTCGATTGGCATTCGGCCGACTTGTGGCCGGCTTCGCCGCATTTGCCACAGATCATGTCCTTGGACCGGCAGTACTTTTCGGGATGCCCGTATTGCTGGCACTTGTTGCAGCACGTGGCTCTAATGTGGTCACACACCTCGGCCTCGTCCCACCCTACGTACACCTTGTTGAGCTCTATGAGCTTGTCGCGGGCCGCCTTCGAGCATTCTAGTACTACAAGGTACTTCGGTCCAATTTGTTTCCTCACGGCAAACTTACATTCTTCCTTAAACCGCTGCAGCGGCCAGGCTGCGTCGTCCGCCAGGTTGATCCTTTGCAGCTCTTCAACTAACGCCTCTCCAGAGATATCGGACCGTAGGTATCTAAGTGCGACGCGAGGCAGGCGAGATCGTGGCTCAGCCACTCGCAGCCCCGCTGGCACCTGACTCCTCAGCTTCGCGGCAGCTTCGGCGGTAGCAGTGCGGACCACCACTCCCGAGTTTCCCACACGCCTAACCTGAGTCACGCGTATGCCCGACTCAGAGGGCTTGACGGCCTGCTGTAGCACCTTCTTGGTGTCGTCCGACGTCTTGATATCTTCCCTGGCCGGGTAGAAAATAACGGCTGGTCCGTGGTGCTGTACCGGCATCGGCGGCTTTCCATTTGGCATCTTCAACGCATTGGCATATGAAGGGGCCGCTGGTTGCGTCTTCCAGGCTCGTGGAAACTGGCCCTCCTCAAGGCACGCTGTGAGGAGTCTCCCCAGTCGGGGTCCGAGCTCCTCCATTGCCAGGACCCACGCTCGGCCAGGAATGCCGTCGGGTCCTGGGGTGGTGTTTTTAATCCTCAACACCGCCGCTCGGAGTTCTACCCGAGTCACCTCGGGAACGTCGTCTATGTCCGCGTTGGCTGCCTCGGAAGGCGGCGCCGTCATGGGCGGAGGGATATGTTCCGCCCGCGACGGGAACAGAGCGGCCACAACATCTTCGACCAGCTCTGGCCGGAGACTTTCCGTTAGAGGGGGCGCCCAGGAACGTAACTTGTTCCTGACCATCAAATATGGGCGCCCCCACGGATCTCGGTTGAGGGTCTCCAGCAATTCCTGGCGGGCGTCTTGCTTGGCCCGCCAGATGGCCTCTTTCAAGTTATTCTTGGCCGCTCTGTACTCCTCGTACAGCGCCGCCTCCCGGACAGTAAAATCGGGAGGGCGGCGACGCCTCCTGCGAAACCGGGCGTACTGGCGGCGCGCTGCGACGCAAATCTTTCGCAGGCGCGCGATGGTGTCGTTCCACCAGTATACCCGGCGTGGCCCAGATGTTCTACGGACTCTAGGCATCGCCGCGTCACAAAATTGTGTCATTGCCCCCCTAAACCAATCGGCCTCCATATTGATATCGTCAGGCCTGGTAGGTGTTGAAACCCAGGCCTGAACTATGAAGGCTTCCAGGAGGGCCTCCCGATTCAGCCTTTTCAAGGCCCAACGCGGACCGCCCTCAATCGGGCCTCTTCGAACCGGGGCGTCGGAGCTGACTGTTTCGGCGGAGACGTCGAACCGAATATAGCGGTGGTCCGACAACGTCTCCACCTCCTCGACGACGCGCCAGTCTCGGATACGGCGTGCTAGTGCAGGGCTCGCAAAAGAAACGTCCACAATGGAACCGCCCCGCTGACGCACGCACGTATGTACCGACCCACGATTGAGGAGGAGCAGGCCGTTCTCAGCGTCTGTGGCCGGAGAACCCCAAGCCGTAGATTTGGCGTTGAGGTCCCCGGCGAAGAGCACGGTGCGAGGACGGCTGCGAGCGACGACGACGTTCCATTCGAGGCGATACTCCTCGAAGTCGGCGAGGGAACGGTTGGTTGAGAAGTAGCCACCCACCACAACCGTATCCTTTACGAGTGCCGTGACGCAACCCCGCCCTCGGTAGATGTTCTCGAAGGACGGGGTGCGGGCGGCGGCTAACGAGATTAACGCCACCAAGCCGCTGAGGTCCCCCATCCAATCGTCACGGGGGGGGGGGACAAAGTACAGCTCGGCGACGAGGGCGACGTTGATTGACCACTGCGCCATGCTCTGGAGAAGAAGATCCTGAGGCCTGGCGCAGTGGTTTAAATTCGCCTATAGAAGGCGTAGTGGAGCCATTAGTCCTGCTCCATATTGCCCGGTGCTTTACTGGCCACGGGAGTGGCGCCCTTGTTGGCCGATTGGCCGTCCTTTGCACCCTTTTGTATTTTGGGTGCAGCGCAACTCTTTGTGCCGGCCCTGTGATCGGCCGGCTTGCCCGCCGCCGCACACAAAACGCAGTGCGGCGGGGCCTCACAACTACCGGCTGAATGGCCGGGCTGGCCGCATCTGAAGCAGCGGCCGCTGCAGTCCACCGCAGAGGTGCACTTGACACCAACGTGGCCACCGCTCAGACAGCGGAAGCACCTCTGCGGTTTCGGCTCCAGGAGCCGCACTTGCGCTGACACCCAACCAATCAAAATTCGACGGCCATCGGCCAACTTTTTGCCAATCGCCACGGGACAATTAATAATTGACGTACCCATACCGGCACGGCCCGGACGAATTGGGCCGCAACGGATCTGGTCCGGGGGACACTCCCGGGCCTTGGCAACGGCGGCAACAACTTCCTCAACCTCTATTGAGTCATCCAGGCCCCCGATTCGCACCTCGGCGCACTTTTGGGGCCTGGAAATACGTACGTCCTCTGGAAGCTGGAAGGAAGTCGCGGAGGCTCAAGGCCAAGGCGTCGGCCTGCTGGGCGCTACCGGCCCCAGGCACCTCGATGAGGCGGGCCCTGGTCTGGTGATCTTACACCGCAGACCCGCCGTGATGCCAAGCTGGCTGGGGTCGATAGCCCCACGCGCCTTCTTTAGAAGCTCCGCGTAGGTGGTCCCCCGTTCCAACGCTGCTGGTTGCAGCGTTAGTACCACTGCAGTGGAGCTGGGGGTGCGGAGCTTCTCGGTCGCTTTTTTTGGCGCCTTCTTGGCCTCTTGGTTGGCCTTTCGTTTTGCCTTCGCCACCTTTTCTTTTGCGCCAACCGTCTCCCAGCCATCCTTCTTGGGCGCGGAGGCTGCAGAAGCAGGGCTGGGTTGGGCCTTCATCTGGCCCCTCTTCCTGCCCTTAGAGGCCTGATTTGCCTCGGCTTTATTGGGCGCCGTGGTCGTGGCCTGTCGTGGTGCAGCCGCTGCAGCCGCGTAGGATGTTGACGGCTGCGGGGTTGGTTGCGGGGGCGGCTGCGGTTGATGCGGCGCTGCTTGCCGGCTCGCAGTTAGGGGCCTTATTAATAATTTGCCCTCCAGGGCGGAGAGGCTCTGCCTCGTCTGGGCCATCTCTTGTCGGAGGGCAGTTAAGTCCTCCGTGGCCTTGTCCGGCGCATTAACCTCCGTGCGCCTCTGAAAAGCGACACGGAGCTCCTCCTGTTCGCGCCTGAGTACCGCGATTTCGGTGGCGAGGCGGGCGTTCTCGGCCTGGAGCTTCTTTGTCTCCTCAGACGCTGTGCGGCTGAGGAGAACATCCGCAATTTCGGCAGCTCCAACTCTTGCTCCTTCAGCGAACCCGCAGGACTGGGCGTGCGGGTTGATTCGTCAACCGACTTCGGTGTGGTGGTTTTTTTAGGCTTAGTATTCATATTAAGACCCACGAGTGCGGGAGAAATAAAAAGTCCACCCGGGCAGAGATCCCGCTATACCCGGGTAAGCCTAATACCTCAAGGGCGGCGGCTGGTGCCCTGAGGGGGCCGCACTAGGAACTGACCTCCCTGTCAGCCATGCATCCTCTCGCCGTGCAGCAGCAACTTAGGATTAGGGGATTTTTATAGTGCTGACCTTGCACGCGGTCCGGGCGGTTAAGCCAAGACCCTCGGTCCCGTGGACAGTCGCGAGACGTGACCACAGACACTGCAAACTACGGGATTACGAGATTAGGGTGACGGTGGCAACGGGGCAGGGGGAAGAAGAACGAAAGAAGAGAAAAGAGAGAAAAACAAAAAATGTTAAATAAAACAAAAACAAAAGGTAAACTAAAAGGTATGAAAGTAAAATAAAAACACAAAAAGTAAAACGTAAAATAAACAAAACAAAAACAAAACGAAACAAAATCAAAAATTTAAAAATAAAAAGGCGTCCGAAGACGGAAGAAGAAAGACAACCCCGCTGTCTGCTTGGCGGTAGGGTGAGTACACACCAAGCCCGTCAATGTCCCGTCCCGTGTCCCCTCTGATGACCAGAGGAGTACCGGGAGGGACGTGGAAGGCAGTGCCCAACAGGGACACTGCAGAGGAGCGGCGCCGCAAAAGGTGACACCGCCCGCCGACAGTCCCCACGGGTGGAGTCCCGCGGAGACAAGCAGCGCAAGCGCCACTCTTTGGTAACTTTTTTGTGAGGTTTCTTCCCTCTTAGTCCGAAGACCCGCGGGCAGGAGGCCAAAAAGCCCCCTGCTAACGCGTTGACCGGACGGTGGCTGGAGTTCGACCATGCCCGCAACCCGCAAAAGGCGCAGGAAGCGAGCCCGCCCGCCCAAGTGTCCCCGCAAGACCCCAAAAGGAGCCATACGGAAACGGGTGGAAGCGGGGCCCCAAAGGACCCCCAATTCCGGGTGATTTTTTAGTGAGCTTGTCTTGCTCGCAGCCCGAAGACCTGCGGGCAGGAGGCCAAAAAGCCCCCTGCTAACGCGTTGACCGGACGGTGGCCGGAGTTCGACCATGCCCGCAACCCACAAAAGACGCAGGAAGCGAGCCCGCCCGCCCAAGTGTCCCCGCCAGACCCCAAAAGGAGCCGTACGGGAACGGGGTGGAAGCGGGGTCCCGAAGGACCCCCAATTCCGGGTGATTTTTTAGTGAGCTTGTCTTGCTCGCAGCCCGAAGAACCGCGGGCAGGAGGCCAAAAAGCCCCCTGCTAACGCGTTTTGACCGAACGGTGGTCGGAGTTCGACCATGCCCGCAACCCACAAAAGGCGCAGGAAGCGAGCCCGCCCGCCCAAGTATCCCCGCAAGACCCCAAAAGGAGCTGTACGGGAACGGGTGGAAGCGGGGCCCCGAAGGACCCCCAATTCCGGGTAATTTTTTAGAGAGTTTGTCTTGCTCGCAGCCCGAAGACCCGCGGTCCCGAAAGACTCGGGATTACGCGTTGGTAACCGGACGGTAGTCGGAGTTCGACCCACCGTCCGCCCACTGTCAGAATTAGCCGCGAGCAGCATCTTGCTACTCACGTTGCCCGGGGTGCACCACGCGGTGGTTTCTGATACGCACCCCACTATTTATCAACTCTATGTTGTGCTTTTCTAAGTCTAATAACAATTCTGAACGCTCAGAAACTAAAACTTTATATTGCTGGGATGTTACTTTATTTTTCTTGTATTGTTTTAGGCTAAAGATTAGTTTCCTAATGTGTTTGTTTAGTTTATTATATTTTCTATGTCGTTTCAGGCCACTTGTGTTTAATTTAAATGGTTTAGTAGATCTGTGACCTAAGCTAGTACCTACAACCTCTGTATAAAGGTTCTGAGTTTTACTACTGTTTAATTCCTCAACAGTCTGTTCTAGGGATTTAATATTTATTATAGATTGTTCTAAACAGCATTCAAGTTCCCTAATGCGACTGATAGACCATGAATGGCCATCATTGCTAGCGGTCAATAAATGTATTTCCTCCTGTAGCCTAATCTCGCTGGGCCAAATGAAATGAAATGAAATGAAATGAGTCTTTATTTCGTATAAACTTTGTTTAAAGTGCTTACGAAATGTCAATTTTAAATTTATCAGTTTGTACAAGTATGTATTTTTATGTTGAATTAGAGCAGCTCAATCCCAAGCACTTTTGTCGTCTATATAATCGGAAATTTTATAATATGCTTTTAAACACAATTTAGTTTTAACAATAATCTTAAATTTATTTAATGATAAATTTCTTATATTAAGAGGGAGCTTGTTATAAAAGCGTATACACTGCCCCATAAAACAGTTACTTATTTTGTGGAGGCGGGTGCTATGAACTACAAGATTATACTTATGTCTAGTATTTACAGTGTGAAGATCACTTTTTTTACTAAATTTGTCAATATTCTTGTGGACATATAACAGATTATCGTATATATATTGCGATACAACAGTTAGAATGCCTATCTCACTGAACTTTTCTCTTAGAGAAACACGAGGACCGAGGTTGTAAATTCCCCTTATTGCTCTTTTCTGCAGAACGAATATTGTGTTAAGGTCTGCAGCATTCCCCCAGAGAAGAATCCCATAAGACATAATACTATGAAAGTAACTGAAATAAACCATTCTAGCTGTATCTATATCTGTAAGGCGTCTAATTGTCTTAACTGCATAAGCTGCAGAACTAAGTTTGCCCGAAAGTCTTTCTATATGCGGACCCCATTGAAGCTTGGTATCAAGCATAATACCTAGAAACATAGTTGTCCCGACGGGCTCAATTCTGGATTCCTTAAGTTGTACATTGGTTTCCACCTGTTTAACATTGAGAATTTTAATAGTTTGGTTTTCTTATCATTAAGTAATAAATTATTTACATTAAACCAATTAACAACTTCAGAGAGTGCATTGTTTACTTCGTCAACATTTCTCTGCTGTCGTCTAATATTAAAAATTAAGGAGGTATCATCCGCGAACAACACAATCTCATGATTCTTCTTTACGTAATAGGGTAGATCATTAATATAAATCAAAAAAAGAAAGGGTCCGAGGATTGAACCCTGCGGGACTCCCATTTTTAAGGCAGAACCTGGAGATGTCTTGTCATTGATCTGGACCTTCTGGATTCGGTTGCCCAAGTAAGAAACCAGGAGATCGAGAGCTTTGTTCCTAACGCCGTAATGATACAATTTCCTGACCAGAGTGTCATGATGTACACAATCAAATGCTTTTGACAAGTCGCAAAAAATACCTAATGCATCTTGCGACTTCTCCCAAGCAGCAAATATACTTTTGAGTAACTCAACTCCTGCGTCAGTAGTCGAACGACCCCTCGTAAATCCGAACTGTTTCTCGTGGAGTAGATTATGACTATTAAAATAACTAAGTAACTGACGAAGAATTAATTTTTCAAAAATTTTACTAAGTGTCAGTAGTACAGAAATAGGTCGAAAATTAGAAGGGTCGGTTGTGTCACCAGATTTAAATAAAGGTATAACTTTACTATATTTCATTAAGTCAGGAAATATTCCAGAAGCAACGCAACCATTGAATACCTTTGCAAGATGTGGAGCAATTATGGTAATAATAAATGAAGTAGTCTTCACTGACAATCCCCACAAATCCATTGTCTTTTTCATATTTATAGTTTTAAATTGTTTAAGAATATCGTCAGTAGTAACAACAGTAAATTCAAAGGCTGCATCACATTCTGGCACGCAGTCCCTAAGAAGCATTTCAGCAGACATGGAAGATGAGTTGAGCGACTCTGTTGTCACTATAGGTATATTAGCAAAGAAATTCTCAAATTCTGTCGCAACTTCCAGATCCTCTGCAATACTCACATTATTGATTTTTAAAAGGAAGTCGCGGCTGCGTGCTTTGGCTCTGCCAGTTTCATTGTTGATGACATTCCAGGTAGCCTTTATAGTGTTTTCTGATAATTTTATTTTATTTCTCAAATAAATAGATTTTGCTGTATTACAAGCTTGTCTAAATGTTTTAGAATATTTTCTTACGTAATTAATAAAGGTCTGACTATTATTATAAGACTTTTCATTATACAGTTCATATAACCTAATCCGGCTTTTATGAATACCTTCAGTTGCTTAGTCACTAAACATCAGACGGTCAGTTACATTTAATTTTTTGGATGTAAATACAGTCTGAAATTCGTCATTAATTAAGTTGAATAAAGAGTTATATAACTGATCCGGATGGTCATGATGAGGCAACCAATGCATTTTTCGAGATAAATTGTTTTTAAAAGTTTTAAGACGATTCTGGTTTATTGGTATATATTTAACAATTTTTCTCTGGTCTTTCGGACATTCTCTTGGACAACAGATTAACTGCCCACTGTGATCTGACTGAAGCATATTAATCAAAGATTTGTGTAATGGTTTTATACTAGTAAATATATTATCAATACAAGTACCACTTGTGGCAGTCACTCTAGTTGGTTCATAGAAATTATGACATAAATTGTATGACTTAAATAAATTAAAAAAATTGGTAGTTGAAGAGCATTTTTCTAATATGTTAATGTTAAAGTCTCCACAAATAGCAACCGTTTTACGACAGTTACAAACTTTGCTTAGAGCATCCTCCATAATAACTAAAAAACTTTCAAATGGTGCACATGGAGGTTTGTATACGCTCATAACAATGAACTGCTCAAATTCAACACATGTAATCTCTACTACTCGCTCAACAGAGAGGCTCACAATGTCAGTCCTTTCTTTAAATTTTAGAAATTTACTTACTATGATTAACGAGCCACCATGGATAAAATTTTCTCTACTGAACGAGCTTGCAACCTGGTGGTTATTAAAATTTAATATGAACTGGTGGCTTCTGAGCCAATGTTCTGTAATGCATAAAATATCAATATTGTTACAGTTCATAAACAATTCCAATTCTAACTCCTTACCCATCAGCCCTTGTATATTTTGATGCACCAGGTTGATACAATTTTTAGAATTATTTTTTGCAAGTGTGGTTGATGGAACTATATATGTGTCACTTAAACTGGGTACAGAATTTGATGTCTTATTAAATATATTGCCAGAGATTGACTCTATTGTCTCAAAATTCAATTTAAAGAATTTGGAACGGATTCCAAGCTTATATTGCATGTCAAATTTGACTGCTCAATAAAAGCAGTGTGGTTAGCCAAAACCTTGGCTGAGTTATTAATACAATAAGCTAGCGATGATGCTATTTGTCTTTTATAAAATTGTGATATATAATAATTATCATATGTCAAATAAAAATTTCTAATTAACACATTAGAGTCAATAATGTCAATAAAATTATTACAAAATGTCATAGTATGCAATTTTGAATTAATCTTAAATCTATAATCATTTTCAGCTTGTGGCAACAGCTTACTGTAAGGAAAAGCAAGAAACAGAATTTTTCTAACTTTTAAATTGAGTAATTGGTCAAAATATCTCTGTATTACATTTATATTTGCATTTCCTCTTCTCCCAATAAATATAATGATTGTTGTTTCAGGACAGTATGATTTAGACAAAATAGATTGCATTATTTGAGAATAACTTGCTCCAGGCATACATAAGTTAGTAATAGCTAAACCTGTCCTTTGCCGCAACAATTGGCTCATGTTTTTCCCTATCTCATCACTAAACATTAAAAGTTTGTCAGTGTTTGTAATGCGAGGAGAGAAGGAAGTGCGAAAATTAGAATTAGAATTAATGTGTCAGCTGTCCAGCTGGCCAGTGTGTCCATATGCTCAATATGGTGTTCTGCGAGCTGAGCCTTCAGGTTGGAAACCCTATCGTTGACAATCCTGATGTCCTCTTCACAGTCTGCACGCTCCTTCAGTAGGTGTATATTCTCCTCCTGGCACTTCTTTGATTCTATCAAGGTTATTCTCAGCTTGTTCTCTAGATCGATTCCGGGTCATCATAGTGCTCATTGTGGAATGGCTCATAGCCAAGGATACGCCAAACACCTATGGACAGAAATATAAACAAGATGTCAGAAAAGAGATAAGTCAGTAATGAGTAGGAGTTTATAGATAAATAAATAAATATATTTATTTAAATAAATATTTATAGCTAGAAGGACAGTAGACAAATAACAGAAAAGGAAAAATATTATTGAAAGTAAAGGTGTTATTCAATTTTTAATTAATTAGGCAAAATATGTAGGTAGTAAATGAAAAATATAATCTTGGCAAATTTACTAATTTGTATCAATTTTTATATTATATTACTTATAAAGATATTATATATAGGGGCCTTGTCTTCGATTTTGCTTCCACGTCTTGTCAAGCAAAAGGAGACAGAAACTGTACCAGTGTGTGATGGACGAAGCTCACGTTGGTGTGAGCCGAGTAAATGTGTGATGAGGAGTGTAAGTTAATAAGTAAGATACTCCCCGGGTTTAAAGATGATTTCAAATCCGTCCGTTGACATCTGGTAGTCGATCTGTCCGCCAAAAAACTGTTCTTATCGAGGTTTCAAACACCAAACTCAATGTCTTTCACAATTTTATGCACAGTATGATAACATAAATGATATTTAAGCATTTAATATTCATTTAAAATAAAATAAAACTTTTAAAATTACAGAGCTACGTAATTTTACGTCTGACGTTTACAGTGTTGCCAGCGTGTCAGTGCAGTTATAGGTAGACCTAAAAAAGGTGCTGCGCGCCTTAAAATATAGATTTCAAGAAACGGGAACGGATAAAAGTAGTCTTCTCTGTAAAAATGCTCTTCGGGACACAGTTTTACGTTCTTGTGAGACTATTAAAGATCCTGAAAAACGTTTGTTGACCAGGAAAGCATATATATGAAATCACGTTAACGTCAAAAAACTCTTAAACAGTATAATTCTAAACTCGGTAAGATCCAAGAGCGTCTAGCGAATGAGCCTTTTGAGCAGAGAGCTAATAGACTTGGTCTCATTAATAATCGACAAATCATGGCATTACCGCATGATTTACTTCTTTGAAGTCACCATTATCATCATTGTGCAATTCAAATAGATTTTTGTAATTACTGAGTTCGTATCGCCACCTTCTGACTCCTTCATCGGACGAGAACGAGCCCAAACTCTACAAAATTTTGTCAATTAATTACTGAGTTCCTATATTATTCCTATGGCCACCTTTCGATTCCATCATCAGCGCAGGTCTATGTCATAACTTTACACTGTCATCCAATTTAAATACGTATACAAAACCCAACTCCCGATGTCTGACATATTTTTTTTATAGACTCACGCCTGTATCCCCAAAGGGGTAGGCAGAGGTGTAATATTACACCCACATTTCCCAAAGAAAGAAATCGCCAGAAGGCTGATCGATGCTTCCCGTGACCAGAGGGCTGGTTTATATCTCGCTGAGAGAATAAGCATTGCCATTCAACGTGGCAATGCTGCCAGCCTTCTGGGCACGCTACCGCTCGACAGCGTTGCAGAGGAATTAATTTTTTTATTATATTTTATTTACTTTTCTTTTCATACTTTTGCTTTTTTATAGTTTAGGATAGTTTAGTTATATAATTAGTTTTATTTTATTGTACAATATAATGTAAATCCTACTTATAGACCAATTATACTTTAGTTTATTTAAAGTCTACCTAAGATAAAAAAAAATATTTGCCAAATAATCATAAACATTTTCCAAATTTCATAAAAACCAAAATCGCCTGTTTTGATTGGGATTTGAACCCATGCCTTCAGAACGTAAAGCGGATGTATTATCAGCACGGCCATCGCCTTGTTATCAATTAGTGGCGTATTTAGCGAACACTTGACAGAGTGCTTACGTCATCTAACTGTCATTTCCAAATAATGAAATAGTCTTCAAACCTTTTTGCTAATTATTATGTTTGAGTACCGGCCAGTTTGTAGTGTCGACGCCAATAAAGTGTAGACGTCAGTAGTCCTTAGTAACCGTAGTGATGACAATTTGACATGACACCAGCCGTCACAATTATTATTCATAGGAATTTTAGCCTTAAGGATAGGTGAAAATAAGTAAAAAAATGCTCATAAAATAAAAACTACTGGGCTTACATGAATAAAATTTGTATGGGACCAATTCGAAACTATTGCGCATCAAACAAAAAAAGAATTACGTAAATCGGTTCAGAAACCTCGGCGAAATCGGTGTAATGCGATCGAAAAAAAAATATACCGGCCGAATTGAGAACCTCCTCCTTCTTTTTTGTTAGAAGTCGGTTAAAAAAGACAACTCCCGCACTAGGAATAAATCCTGTGTCGCGGGGGACTTTACAAACATACAATCAACGGACACAATGAACACCCAGACTCGAAACAACAATTTATAGATCACACAAAGTGTTGTCTCGCGTGGGGATCGAACCCACAACACTCAGCGCAGTGTCAAGCGGCAGCTTAAACCACTACGCCAACCGTGCAGTCAAATAATGTCCAGTCTTCGTGTCTCATCATCTTAAAAAGACAGGACTAGAGATATAGATAAATCAATATTATTGAGTTATTAGTTCCTACTATAATTAGACACAGAAATCATGTGACTAGAAAAGTGATGAATATGTGTGTTGAGGAACATCAAGCGAGACGACCAAAGCAAAGATTGATGAATTATGTGAAGGGTGATATAAATATGAAGAATGTAAATGTTCATATGATGTCTGATAATGGAGAATGATAACTTAATAAGTGTGTAGTGCAAATGACCAATTTTATAAAAAACTAGTCGACGCCAGCAGCTACGCCAGCATTTTTTTTTAATTTACCCGTTTTGGCCGATCCCGTGGGAATTTCGGGAAGTCCCTTCTTAGTACACCCATACGGTCCCAAAGGAACATACATGCCAAATTTCAGCTTCCTGCGCCCAATAGTTTCGGCTGTAGCGTGTCTGTCAGTCAGTAAGTAACGCAAGTATTTTATATATTAAGATAATCAGTTCAGCGTATTTAGAACTGAAACGTTACTAATGTTTAAGTATCTGGGTCTAAATTGCCTAATAATGAATAAACATAGGTGAAATATATTATAGACATTCCGTGACGACGTCTTTTGTCACCCACACTGAAACGTTGGAGCATATCCTGGGTATTTCACAATTCTGTGATTAATTATGCTATTGAAAACCGTTCCACAAATATAAATATGTGTAAAAATCGCAAAATGTTAAAGATTTTATAAACGAAAGCATTACCTATTTCCAAAAATATATCCTCCATTTGTTATCAAATCGTAGAACAAAACACTGCATCTCAGTACTTAGATAGGTACTACAATCAACACACGACAATATATTCAAACCAACCGACTTTGAAACAAGCCCATCACTATTCTCGAGTGACGTCACAACGATAACTCCTCTGATTGGCTGGTTGTATCCCGCGCTCGGCTACGCAAACGCTGATTGGTCTAATGAATCCGATTTGATTGCGTCACACTGTGTTGCATAGTGATTGCGTGTGAGAAATGTTAGCTGGTTTTGAATAGGTTATGTTTTCAAGCTTTTCAAAGCTTTGAATGATTAAGTTAATAATATTGCTTAGTGTTATTATGCTTTTTAGTTCAATCAGATCCTTTTGTGTTACCTTTATTTCTCGTGTGGAGTACGCAGAAAGAAAATAAATTGAATTATGCTTTAAACATACATATTAGCTTTAGTGAATGCAGTCATGATACTAAATGTAGGTAAGTATATGTATTAATATACAGCTTCCGTGGTCCAGTGGATTGCGTATGCGACTGCTGATCTGATGTCCCGGGATCGATTCCCGGGTCGGGCAAAATTGTTAATGGATTTTTCAGCAGCACGGAGTGTGGTGATGTGCCCGGTAACGGCAATAGGCTCGCCCTCTATTACGTAGGACCTAAAAATTCATGGTGAAATGTGGGTGTCATATTACACCTTTGCCTACCCCCTCGGGGATAAAGGCGTGAGTCTATAAAAAGAAAAAAAAAGTATATTAATTACCAGCACGGCACGCCCCACTGACTTTTCTAAGTTATGTGCGTATTAAAAAATGTTTAAGTATCGCTTGCCTCGTATGTCAGCAAGCACGTAAAGCCGTCGCGTGTCAGTCCCGGCTGAGATAAATATCTTGGTAGTCTTTATGAGAAGTCAGTACCTTAAAATCAACTGACACTAGTCTAAACCATGAAATATCACTATTAGCTTTCCTATTAGTTCGCGGAGATCAGATAGGCAGTTGCTCTGTGGAACAGCTATTCAAATCCGGTAAAACTAGTTAACGGACCTCACCTTGCAGCTAGGAGAACGCTAGAAGGATATACCAGACATATAATTTCTTTTTTTTAGATTTATAGGCGGCAAACGAGCAGATGGATTGCCTGGTGGTAAGCAATTACCGCCGCCCATGGACATAAGCAACACCTCAGGAGTCACAAGTGCGTTGCCACCACTTGGGGTTGGAAAAGGATAAGAGGAGGAGTGGGATAAGGGAGAAGGAATAGGGGATAGGGCCTCCGGCACTCTCACTCACCGAACGAAACACAACAGCTTAGGTAGGTACTGTAACTTTACGTCGATTTTTCTGCGAGAGGGTAGTACTTCCCCGGTCGAGCCGGCCCATTCATGCTGAAATCAGCAAGGCTCTACTACCTTATATGTCATAACCCGTTCGCATCATAAAAAAGTATCTTACATAGCATCAAGCTCACAACCTTCGGCTTAGCTGTCAGTGCTACCCCAAAAAATACTCAATTCTTCTAGCCTATTGTAAAAAAACACTGAGTAGGAATCTATTCAGCCAATTGGCAACATAAACTCAAAACATAGCATATGAATATGCAAATAAACAACACGAGGTCGAACTAGCAAACACAGTTATAACTTGGATGTTATTTCATTGAGTTATTTCAATGGGTTTAATTATTTAGAGCGACAACCACGTTAATTTACACAAAGGTCTGACAGGAAATTTGTTACCTGAAAGGTAAGAATATTCTAGTAATATGATAGCAATGAAATTAAATATTTAAGCATACATATAAATACTTTAAAATGTGAGGTACCTTAGATTGTATAATCTATAATTTTCGCGCCTTGACAAAGAGCGTGTGTCAAAATAGTAAAACTTAAAAATCATAAAATACACACACATAGGTACATACGTGCTTTTGAACGCAAGCACACATACACACATGCGTAAATATATTATGTAGTTAAAAATAATGAGTACGAGAATCTCATCATCATCATCAGCCCTTTATACTGTCGCACTGCTGGGCACGGGCCTCTTCCCATTGTGAGAAGGGTAAGGCCATAGTCCACCACGCTGGCCAAGTGCGGGTTGGCAGACTTCTCATGTCTTTCGAGAATATTATGGAAAACTCTCAGACATACAAGTTTCCTCACGATGTTTTCCTTCGCCGTTTAGCAAGCGATAATTCAATTCAATTCAATTTATTTAATAAGTATAAATATAGATACAATATAATACACGCAACACCATCTAGTCCCAAAATAAGCAGAGCTTTTACTATGGGTAGGTACTAGACAATGGCTTGACATACATATTTTTAATTATACCTTACAGAATGAACATACATACAATATACAATTTTTGTTAGTAAGTATACTTATAAACTATGTTAATAAAACTTGCACGATGATGCTGTGTGTTCGTGTGGCACTTGTCCGCGGAAGTGACGGAACACCACACCATTCGGCCAAAAGACTTTATGACGACATGTAGATAGCAGGTCGGGATCCGCGCCACAAACGCCTTGAAGTTGTCATTACGGCGCGACGCCAGCAACTGCACTCTCGGCATGTACTTGGCCTTTTGACGTACGTACTCCGCGATGTCCCCCGCCGTCGTGGTGTAGTGCAGGCGAGAGATGTACACGGGTGTGTTCGGTTTGGCGGCGCGCATGTTTGCACCAGGCTCCACAGGAGCCGTGCTGCAGCAGTTCTTGATGGTTTTCTGACGACGCTTCTTTTTCTGCACCGTCACAAAACCATCATCAGCTACCTCATTCCTCGATGCCTTCTCCAGCATAAACTTCTTAGTAGCTACTACTAGCTACTACTTTTTTAGGTCACGTGGCGATACTAGAGGGAGCCGTGGGGCCGGGGGCAGGGCTGCGCGGCGCTCGGGTAGCGCACTCAGCAGTTACAACATTCCGCGGCGACAAAACTGCTGACGCGAAACTTTGCACTGACGTATCAACGCAGGCTCCTCGGCGCGTGTTGATGTTACTACGCGCCGGTGACCCAGTTACTGCAACTGCATTACGTAGGTCGTCCACCTCCGTGCGCAAGTGTGCGACGGTTTCCTGGGATGCTTCCAATTTCTTGTTCACATCTGCTAGACTTGCCTTAAGAAAGACGATGACTGGAGGCAACTTGTTCAAGTCCCTAGCCACAAACGTCGGCACGTCGTCAGGATCGGTCTCCTTCTGCAGCGTGATAATATCCTGCAGAATTTTCTTCGTCCCGTCACGCCTGCGGGACACCATCTGATCGCTTTTAATGTTGTTTATCGACCTGTACGCAAGCAGCTTGGCAGCCACTATTTTCTCCTCGCTGAAGTTTGAAGCACAGATCTGAATAGCCGAGACTTCGTCCAAGACATCCAGCTTCTGTTGTAGTAGCTCGTGCGCCACAAGTTTGTCACTCATGGCGATAAAAATTTGCGAGCGTCGGCTTGCGCCGCGCTAAACAATAAAATTAATTATTTCTACGCGATACACGTCCGCCTCAGAGCGCGGTACAAAGAGGTAATAATTAACAATTTAATACGCACATAACTCCGAAAAGTCATCGGTATGCGCCGTGGATTCGAACCCGGACCCTCTGCGTAGCAGTCTGTCGGTCTCTCCACTAGGCTATCGCTGCTGGACACGAGAATCTACTTAGTGTAAAAAATGTATGCCAAATTCCTTACTTCCGGCTTCCAGGACTGAGTAGGTATATACTATTGTATAATCAGGTGTGATGTAAGATTTTCACTTAAGAGTTGAAAGTTCGCTTTCCATTCACTCTATATTTAGTAAAATATCAGTTGTACGATAATCACAGAGAAATATTTCGGTAGCGATGTTTAAATAGCAAGCATTTAACCATCGCAACCAAATACCAGCGAATATATATTTTTTATAGTAATAGGCGGCAAACGAGCAGACGGATCGCCTAATGGTAAGCAATTACCGCCGCCCATGGACACAAGCAACGCCAAAGGAGTCTCAAGTGATAGGATGAAAAGGGATAGGATGAGGAGTAGGATGAGGGAGAAGGAACGAAACGCAACAGTTTAGGTAGGTACTGTTACTTTACGTCGATTTTCTGAGAGAGGGTAGTACTCCCCCGGTCGAGCCGGCCCATTCATGCTGAAATCAGCAAGGCTCTACTACCTGTCTAATATCCGTTATAACAAATTAATTAATATTGTCAAAGATTTTCGTAACACCAAATATGACGTCTTATTATGTTCTTCAAAGCACAAGATACACGACTATCAACACATTTTGTAAGTTTACAAAAATCTACAAACTATAAAAATACATTCTAGCCACTTTACGCTACACAATAAAACTGAAATGAACTTTTAGCTCAACTTTCTAATGCATGAAAAGTGCACCTGTATTACAGGAGACGAGATGAGAATGTTATAATCCTTATAATTAAAACTCATTTAGCACTTACCCCTAGTGCAGAAATGTCTTTGTACCGTCGTAGTGGCGGGATACAGGGCGGAGTGTGGTGCAAGAATAAATTAGTATTTAATTTGTGCATTTCGTTTTAAATCCTGGGTTTCTTTAAATATATTAAGTAGATTAGCTGTGTCTGAAGATTAATCTTATGAAGGTGGATTATAATGTCACTTTATGTAACTTTAAAATTATTTTAAAGGAGGTGTGTAGTGTTAATATGCAAAGTGAGGGCAAGGCAGGACAGGATTTTAAATGTGTAGTCAATATCTGATAGTTTGAACTTCAATTATAAAGAGGAACGTCATATCATTATTATAATCTCCATAATACCCGTAAGATAAAACTTTTATTATCATCCAGTTGGCCTGGCATCCAAGATTTTCCTGTCTTGGATCATGGGGTCCACGTACTGATCTTACTGGAATTGACAGATAATTAGTACAAGGCTCTTTCTTTAAGCACTTTACAGACATATAACCAACGGTCACAAAAAACGCCTATACTCGAAACAATAATTTAAGGATCTAACAAAGTGTTGTCTCGTGCAGTGTCAAATAGAACATAATCCATCATCATCAACCTTAAACAGTCCACTGCTGGACTAGGCCTCTCCTTTGAAAGGAGGAATTGGCCTACTAAACCACGCTGGCCAAACGGGTTGGTATAGGGTTTGTATCAAGTTTTCCTTCTCTTACAGTGCTGGTCGCTGCATAATATTCACCCTCTGTCGGCTCTTACGATACCCATGCGATGATATGGGGTGGTGACATTCCGTATTCTTAATCCGTCACCACACGGACAACATAATCCACCTCAGAATAAAGAATTAAAATGAAATAATTTCTCACTAAGCGCTACCTCCTAATCTGAGGTCCGCCCCTAAGGCTTAAAGGCGCGTATTTTTGACCCCGGAATCAAAGTGCCAGTGCACCTTTGTGCATTTATCGGATACCTGAAGCAGAGTCTCACTGTGTTTATCATTCTCAATGGTCAATTGGCACGAACTTCATTACTCTCTACCTTTATAAACGTCGAAAGACTTGTTTTTTTTAAATATTGCCATAGTAGCGATAGTCTAGTGGAGAGACCGACGGACTGCTACGCAGAGGGTCTCAAGTTCGAATCCACGGCGCGTACCAATGACTTTTCGAAGTTATATGCGTATTCAATTCTTAATTATCGCTTGCGGTGAAGGAAAATATCGTAAGGAAACCTCCATGTCTGAGAGTTCTCCACAATGCTCTTGAAAGACATGTGAAGTCTGTCAACCCACACTTGGCCAGCGTGGTGGACTATGGCCTTACCCTTCTCATAGTGAGAAGAGGGCCGTGCCCAGCAGTGGGACAGTTTACATACAGGGCTGATGATGGTGTTTGCTACAGCGGGTGTCGTACGTCATAAAAAGAAACACAAAGTGCTAATATTATTTTTCTAGCTAACTGTATAGTTTAAACTCCGGGATGATATGTCAGTTTAATAGCGTCAGTTAGGATATATTTTTATACTAGATGAGTCCGCGGTTATATCCGCACTTTTTAGAGCAACAGCTTCGCACCCGTGACTCACATATACGATACTCTGCTCTGCTCATTCAGATTTTAAGTTTATTTATTTTATTTATTTATAGACTCACGCCTGTATCCCCGGAGGGGTAGGCAGAGGTGTAATATTACACCCACATTTCGCCATGAATTTTTAGGTCCCACGTAATAGGGAGCGAGCCTATTGCCGTTACCGAGCACATCAACAGACTCCGTGCTGCTACTGAGAATTCGAAGAACCCAGTAACACTTTGGCCCGACCCGGGAATCGAACCCGAGACCTCCCAATCCCACGCGCACATTTATACCGCGAGACCAACGAGGCAGAGATTTTAAGTATGTCAAATATTATAGCCTACCTCGTTAAATGGGGTACCCAACACTAAAAGAATTAATCAAATCGAGCCAGTATTTCCTAAGATAAGCGCGTTCAACCAAACAAATAAGCTCTTCAAAATATACATATATCCGCATCGGTTATCGAGTGATTCGGACTCAATTTGGGCGAAGGTTAGTTTAACTTCATTTCTAATATTTATATTGTCAGCGCTGGATCTTTACACCGACTTTTAATTTTGCCAGTGGTGCCATCTAGGGGCATTAATTAAAATTATTATTTTGCACATTACAGCTTAATTACATAGTAGAGCATCGTAGACTTACTATTGGAGTGTTACTTTTTGAGTACAAAGATTCAAATTAACTCATAATTATGTAATCCGGCCAGTTTTTTTTTTTTGCAACCTACCCTGTCCTACTGCTGGGCAAAGGCCTCCCCCACATCTTTCCAGGCTTGCTTGTCGCACGCAATCTCAGTCCAGTTCTTGTGGTAGGCGTCTAAGTCATCCCGCCACCTCTTCCGGGGCCGGCGACGTCTTGTATCTTTTGGCACCCACAGAATTGATATTCTTGCCCAACAACCCTCGTGCATGCTGCTGACGTGACCCGCCCAGTTCTATTTCGGACTGGCAACCTTTCTTCCCACATCTTTGATGCCAGTTCTAGAACGCAGCGAGGTGTTCCGCATCCTGTCTTTAAGTTTAACATCCAGGATGCTGCGCTCCATGGCCCTTTGGCAGGCCCCAAGGCGTGACTTTTGAAACTGCGTAGGTGACCAGGTTTGAGAACCGTACGTTAGAATGGGCAGAATACACATATCCATTAGTTTTCACTTCAGGGAAATCAGCAAATCACCCTTTATTAGCGTCTTCATGGACCAGAAGCTTTACCAGGCATTTTCGATACGACGATCAATTCTCGTAATCAAACGAAAGAAACTATCTGGCCCAAATAGATGTACTCATCGACGTAGTGTAACTCCTGCCCATCCACCTTGACTCTATATTTGGTGCTGTTTGTCAATATTTCGGTTTTCGACCGGTTCATCGCTAGTCCCACCCTGAGGCCTGCTGTGCTCAGATCGTATTTATTAAAAAAGAAAGAGCTAAGAATTTAGGTGGCAGGTACAGGTTACTACTTTTCTAATACAGTAGGTAAGTAAGAAACATAAATGTGAGTGTGAGTTTCATCAACCGATCATTATGTTATTTTACATTATCAAGGCCACAGAAAGGGATATTTAAAGGATACCGACTTCCACGCGGGCGAAGCCGCGGGCACAGCTAGTATCTATTAGTATAAATACAGAAAAATTGCTGCTGCTTGCCTTTGCTTACTAATCTGCTCATTTCACTTCATTTAAAAATAAAAACAGTTACTTGGTGGACGCCTACGTCACAAAAAGGAACACACTATCCAAATCCAACCACACACTTAATTACGTAAAAAAATATGCAGCAATTAAAACGAATTCTTATTAAAAAAGAGATGAGTCTCATTAAAAAGGAACACGCTGACCCAATTACAAATAAACAAGATTGCATAATAAATAAGTACTTTTACAGTCTGAGGAACCAGATACTTACTGGAATAACAAGCATGAGATAATAACAGTACTACCTACAATATAGCTAGCCGACTGCAGCTAATTGCAGCAAATTTTAATCCTTGTGGAAGCACCTTGGACCAGTTGGGTACAATCCAAATAATAACTCCGTGTGCGCTTAGGGATCCGTGGGATATCTGTGCTGAAATCGCTGTTTAGTTATGCCGTGGAATTTGTAGAGCCGGTGCTAAGACGCATAGCGAAGAGTACAAGCAGTATTTTTATGGTTCCTTAGTAAAACTGATATTGTCCCCGTGGTCCAGTAGCCAGCGTATACGTCTGCTGATCAGAAGGTCCTGGGTTCGATTCCTAGGTCGGAAAAGTGTTAGCAGATTTTGCCAAATTTCAGTAGCAGCACGGAGTCTAGAAACGAGTTCGATAACGACATTAGGCTCGCCCCCTATTACGTGGGACCTAAAAATTCATAATATGGTGAAATGTCGGTGTAATAACACCTCTGCCTGCCCCTTAGGGGATATAGGTGAAAGTGTGTGGAGATGAAAATAGTAAAACTTTATGAAACTTACGTCCCATAAAAACAAAAAAAAAAACATTTGGCACACTGATAGGCTCGCATGCTGTCAAGTATAAAGAATACAAAGTATCAATATACTATTTCATTCCGAGGCTGGTTATTCAAAGGCTACCAAAAAAAATACACGTATATCAAATCCTATATCGCCGGTCTGGCCAGCGTGCTATACCTAGTAGGCCGAGATTGATAGCAAAGTATGCTATGCTCTTCTTACAAGAATGATCAACAAGATGCAAAGATGGTTACAATTTTCACACAATTTTTGAAGTGAATAGTCAAAGTCAAACTACTTTATTCAATTAGGCCACAAAGTGGCTCTTACGAATTTCAATATTTTAAAACATTTCAATGTTAATTACTAGATGATTCTACGTTTACTTCAGGTAGAACCACAAGAATGAACGGGCAATAAAACTCATGGTTCCTCTCTTTAATCGTCAGTATAATGATTATTCATGTTATTTTTGTAAGGTGCTGCAACTGTTTCACATTGTAAGTTATCTACTAGTGAAAATGTATAATTATTGATATCATACTCAATGCAATAAATTATGTTCATTTGGTATATATGGGTAAATATTTATCAGCATCGAATCCAGGCCATTGCAATAAATGTTTACTAAACCAAATTGAAATGAACACACTATATCCAAATGGATTGATTAAATTGGTAGAGATGTTCTCGTAGATAAATGGTTACATACTGCATGTTAGCTGTCAGTCCACATAAGTAATTGTGTCGTATGGAAATAAATTATTACATAGAAAGACAAATAAATTATGTCATTATCAAACTTTATATTGTAGCCAACAATTAGCTGATTAAACCTTTAAAATTGGTAACTCCGAAGAATTTAATAAAATCGTAAATTAAAAGGGCGATAGTCTCATGGTTAAGATATTGGTCACCAATAAAATTGGTCCCGCTTTCCATACCTTAACATAGCACAATGATAGTTACTGCTAAGCATCCCTAGCAAAATAATTTCGCTAAGCTAGTGAAGGCTTACCTCTTGATTGAGGACCTCCTCGCAAGTAAACTCATCATCATCATCCTAGCGCTGTCCCGGTTGCGCTCCAAAACCCACGCCTTGGAGCCCGGGGTCCGCTTTCCGGCTGTGTCTCCTCCAGCTGTGTCTTCAGCATCCTTGGTGGTTAGTTGGTTGGCACCTCGTTGGTTTTCCTCGCAAGTAAACTAATGTGCCAAAATACCAAGATAATCTTCTCATTGAACTCCAGATGTCTGCACATCCTGCTAAAAAGCCTTATCCCGCTCCTATTCCTTTTTTTGTCCTATACTAAAGGTAATCATATCGTCAATACGCTTGTTACTCCTCTGGAGGTGCAGGTGTCCATGGGTAATCGCGTACTATATGTCGATCCACTGTCCGTGTGGTGACGGATTAAGAATACGGAATGTCACCACCCCATATCACCCATGGATGTCGTAAGAGCCGACAGGGGGAGCATATTATGCAGAGAATAGCACTGTAAAGGGAAGGAAAACTTGATACAAACCCTATACCAACCCGTTTGGCCAGCGTGGTATAGTAGGCCAATTCCTATTTTCAAAGGAGACCTAGTTCAGCAGTGGACTGTTAAAGGATGATGATGATGATGATGTCGATCCACCTGCTTGCTTGCCCGGAGACACAAGTGTGTGGCCACTTTTGTCTTCTCAAGAGTTGCAGGTGTATATGGGTGGTAGTAATCGCTTACCATCCATCTGTTCGTTTGCCGTGTTACTTCCATGTAAAATCAGCGAACTTTTTCCCCCAGGTGGAATGTAAGCAAATAATGGCCAAATCTCACGTAGTGGAACGTCCTGCATCGCTCTGCAATTCTCCCCGGCCAGCAGCCACTAAAGCCTGCAATTCACGACCTTGCCTTCTGGACACGGCGTCTCCGGAGATATCGCTAGCCAACTCATCGTATATACAACATGATCCGAAGAAGAAAAAGGTAAGTACAAGAAATTTTCGTTTCTTCTTTTTGAGTGAATGAGACCGACTCTACTGTCGGATTTTTAGACCACCTGAAGGTTTCTAACATGGACTTGTGTGTGAGACAAGGATGGATGATTTTTTGTGTTCTAAAACAATAACGCTCTCATGTTAATGCCAGAAGAGGTCACCCATCCAAGTGGTTACCTCTGCAAGCGTTGCTTTTGTGTTGTTTGCTCTACAAGTAACTATTTATTAGATGCGTCCAAAATGCCCAAAAAGATTTTTATGGTGCAAACTAATTACACTTATAAAATAAATTTTATCTTGATTTTGGATACTGTTTTCTTTTTCTCAGGTGACCGTAAAAGTAGGCGGTTCAGCAACAATATTCTACGGAACACAAGTCAAGATCAAGTGTCCAGTCAAAGGGTACAACAGGACCAAGATACAGTGGGCTAAGGATCATCAGATCATCACCAAATCTAAGAAGTACAAGATTTCTAAGAAGGTGAGTAGTTTGAAAAATGTTGCTAACTTCTGGTCAGAGATCGAGGCACAGGTATTCTAGCCGTCTATTAATCTGTACACTGCAGATCCGATTGCCATCCTATGAATAGGACAGTACTCCGTGGTTTGTATAGCTTAATAGCTTTAATAGCTTCGAGTCTAAATGTGCTATTCCTATGTGTGATTTTCGTGTTACAGGGATAAGCAAACAAATATCTGTTATTAAAAATTAATTATTACTTTCTCTCTGTGTGCATGGTATAGCGGTTTGAGCCCTTGTTCTAGGTTAAAAGTGAGACGTGTCAATGTTATAAACTTTACCATAAGTTATCTATGTCTTTTTTAAATCAGTCATAAATTCTAGATAATTATATTTCAACCGATTTAGTACCAGGTGTTCATACCACTGAAAGGAGATGCATATAATTGAAGTATTGATTATTGAAATATCTATAATTTTAAATTCATTTTGTAGATTGATTTAAGTGTGAAAGTGATTGATTACATATCAACTTCAAGTTGAGTTCATTTTAATCCAATAAGCAATTTATATTGTTGATGATTATTTGAATTAAGTGACAGCCATCCATACAAATGCCTAGGAGGTTAACTTATGAGTCATTGTAAATAGCACACAGTTCAATGGTCTCAATTTCTGTTCTTGGATTTTTTATAATATTTAAAATGCCGTCGATCAATGGCTTTATATTCTGTTTGAGCAGACAGCTTGTCTCCGAAATGGCTGCGCTGATAAAAGCAGATATCTAATGCTGTAAGGAGTAACTTATAATTACATCTTATATTATGGTGCCGTGAAACATAAATAAGCAAAATCAAAAAATCAAAATCAAAATCATTTATTCATCTAGGTCACAAGGTGACGCTTATGAACGTATATTTTAAAATTAATTTACGTAATGCTTCTACATTTACATTTACTGCCTCGTTTGCAAAGCAATAGGTAGAGCCACGAGAAAGAACGGGCAATAAAACTCGAGGCCACTCTTTTAAATCGCCAATATTATGGTACATATTTTCATTTTTATAAGGAGCTGCAACTGTTACACATTGTACTAAATTACTTGTAAATAGTAATTAGTTACAGACATAATACTTAAGCAATTAATGTAGTTACTAAATGATGTGTTTTAGTTAGCCTTCCAATGCGAATATTGTGTAACAGGAGCATCCACTTACGACTTATAATGTATATGTACAACTCGTGACCATGTTCAGAACTATGGTGGAAATGTAACATACATTATTATTATACTTACAGAAGTGACGGTATATGAATACACAAAATTACAAAAACTTTAGTTCACAGACCATGATAACGAGTTATCTTCATCTTACAGTACAGTAAATTTTAAAAAAAATAGTGGAACAACAATGCAAATGTAGGTGTAGTAAGTAGAATGACCTAATTATGATAAACGAATAATAATTTAAACAGACATGTTATATAATGATAAACTGAAAAATGCTAAGTATCTATATTAATTCTAAATAAGTAGTAGATCATGAGTTGTCTAGTGTAAGTGCCCATCTATCCTTGTCACTGAAATAATCATTAATAGTATAATAACCTTTCTTAATAAGGCTGTCTTTTATTTTAGCTTTAAATGTACTAAATGGTAATTCTAAAAGACTAATTGGTATTTTATTGTATATACGAATACCTAGCCCTACAAAAGAATTATTAACTTTATGTAAACGATGATAAGGAGCATTTTTATGCTTGTTTCGAGTATTTATATTATGTATATAGCTTTTTGAGGTAAATAAACTTATATTTTGCCTGATGTACAAAATATTAGCAAATAAAAATTGCGAGGCTACTGTAAGAATTCCTATAGACTTAAAGCGTTCCCTAAGAATATCTTTTGCAACTAACATGTATATTGCTCGTACTGCTCGTTTCTGTAGAACGAATATATTCTGAATATCCGCTGCTTTGCCCCATAACAAAATACCGTATGACATAACACTGTGAAAATTGTATAAAATATACTAAACGAGCCGTGTGGATGTCAGTAAGTTGCCTAACTTTTCTGACGGCATACGCAGCAGAGCTGAGCTTTCCTGCTAGACATGCTATATGTGCACCCCATTGTAACTTATTATCTAATGTAATACCTAAGAACACTGTAGAGTCTACTGTGTCAAATTCCTCCCTATCTAGCATAATATTAGGTCCCAGTTGTCTAACGTTAGGTAAAGCAAATTTAACGCATTTAGTTTTCCTAGAATTAAGTACTAGGTTGTTTGCTGTAAACCATCGTGTAACTTGTAATAGTGCATTATTTACATCATCAAATTGATTTCTATTCCTATCTACTTTAAAAATAAGTGACGTATCATCTGCAAAAAGTACGACATCACAGATGTTTTTTAAATAAAAAGGTAAGTCATTAATATATACTAGAAATAGATAAGGACCTAAAATTGAGCCTTGTGGAACGCCTAGCTGTATAGGTAATTTAGAGGATGTAGTTCCATTTACATCGACACACTGAAATCTTTGCCGCAGGTACGAATCGACAACACTAAATGCGGTTTTCTCTACGCCGTAGTGGCGGAGCTTACGCAGTAGTGTGTCGTGCTGAACGCAGTCAAATGCTTTAGATAGGTCACAGAACACTCCAATAGCATTCTTTGATGACTCCCAAGCACTATAAACGTGTTTTATGAGAGCAACACCCGCATCAGTAGTGGATCTACCTTTAGTAAACCCGTATTGATCTTTGTGAAGCAGACTATTTAAATTGAAGTGGCTTAATAGCTGCTTTAAAAGAATCTTTTCAAATATTTTACTAAATGCCGGCAAGATAGATATATAATTATTAATTTCATTTTTACTGCCAGATTTGAATAAGGGTATAATTTTACTTAATTTCATCAAATCCGGAAATACGCCTAGGTCAAATCATTGATTAAAAATTATAGATAGGTAAGGCGCAAGTCTCAACTATAGTACCTAAAATTTTAATTGAAATGCCCCAAAAGTCGCCGGTATTTTTAATATTCATTGAATTATATGCGATCAATATATCTCGCGGGGTAACGTGCTCGAATCTAAACACGCTCTTGCATTCAGGTACACTGCTAAGCAAAAAATTTCCAGCGTCTAAAGATGATGATTGTAAAGAGCTAGTAGTTGTTAAAGGTATGCTCGCAAAGAAACTATTGAACATATGCAGACGATTGACCTTAAAATATAACGTTTAAAAAGATAAAGAGACGATGTTAGTTTGCCCTGTACCTATTATAAAGTGTTTAGGCATGTTACGGATATTTGTACACCCGTGTGTTCTTAAACACTCAAGAAGATAATAATAATATGTATTACAACAAAACATAGAAAAGCCTTTTTACCGAAGTTGGCAAGAAATATGCCCGATACTACATGTGCGACGACTACCGTAACCATTTCAGCAACCAAACGATAAAAATATTACATATCCTCAACTACTGTTCCTGAGTGCATATTCAAAATTTTGCACATTTATGCAATCTAAAACCGCTATTACGAAACACCGCATTCTGCACAAAACAAGAGGCTTTAGCCGTCTTCATTTTCTCTATAGAACTGTAGTTCTCTTCTAAAACAATTTAGTTTGCCGCAAAACAGAGTCGGTAGTGTAATTATTTGGTATACAAATCTAGCTTACAGGAGCGGGAATCATTTACTGCGGCGCAGATATCAACAAACATGTAATAAGCATTCACCACGAGATTATAGTATGCTCTTATGGAATGCGCTATTTTGTTGATTCTGAGTCATATGTTTCGTGTTAATAATGTGTTGGTTCATTACTTCTTTAATTAATTGTTGAAACGATCGATGTCTTTAAGTAGCAATGCTAATCCATCGTCCGTGTGGTGACGGATTAACAATACGGATTGTCACTACCCCATAGCATCCCATGGGTGTCGTAAGAGCCGACAGTGGGAGCATATTATGCAGAGAAAAACACTGCAAGACAAGGAAAACTTGATACAAACCCTATACCAACCCGTTTGGCCAGCGTGGTATAGTAGGCCAATTACTCCTTTCAAAGGAGAGGTCTAGTCTAGCAGTGGACTGTTAAAGGCTGATGATGACGATGATGATGCTAATCCATGGCATATTGCTATGAGTTGCGGAAGTCAGAAGGTAATCGCTCTCCGATAAGAATTTTCTGTAAAATCACAAATTATTATAGTCAAACAAAATATAAAAGAAGATCTTTGTTATAAACATTTTTGTAATGCGTGTTTTAGCAAAAAAATATTCATTTTTCTTTTTGTTTTTGTATCTTTCAAATTATATTTTGAATTCCGTATAAAGCTGTATTTGCCTTACAGGGAGCGCTCCGCATCACAGCTCTATCACTCCGAGACCACGGCGTGTACACATGCGTGGCCGGCAGATCTAGCGCCAGTCTCACACTTCTGGTGAAGCCAAGACCTGGAGAGTTTCCTTCCAGCGAAGAGATTGAGAGGCACAAGGCGCTAGATGAACCGTCTTCACCGCTTTCTGACAGGTAAGAGTCTTAAGCAGTTTTTTCTCACTGATTACAAATAATATGGACACAACTTGTAGATAGTAGGGACATGCTGATTTAAGCTTAAATGGGTGGGCTTGACTTGTAAGCACTACCTTCTCACATATTATCTACGTAAAGTAACAGTATCACTACAGTATAAAACAAAGTCTGTCTTCGGTCTGTCTGTCCCTATGTATGCTTAAATCTTTAAAACTACGCAACGGATTTTGAAGCGGTTTTTTTAATAGATATAGTGATTCAAGAGGAAGGTTTATATGAAGAAGCATTGCACCGTATCCCGCTGTATGCGCCGACTATCCTTCGACACGTGTTTCGCCTCTGCACGAGGAATCAGGAGCGATGGGCAACGACATCGCTCCTGAGGATGGGATATAGGGATAATGCAAGTCAGGTATCTTCCTGGAACCCATACCATTCCTATATCCCTTATCATTTTAGAGGAGTTCGGTATTGTCAACCTTTTTCTATTGCAATAGTTGGGGTGGTTAATCCGAGGGTGCGTGGTGGGTTCCTCTTTCCTTCCATTAGGTTAAAATGGCATTCGCTTCTGATTACTGCTTACACTAACTCTTGGTTGTCATGTCATGGTTGCTTATGTTAAGCAATTCCTTTTTCGTCGACAATACCACTTGGTTACAACCCCTGGGCCTTAGGTGCACCACTGTCTCGTCTGTCTATTACTAGCATTCAATCAAAATCATCAATCAATTCATCAAAATTGGCTGGTAAACAGCTCTTTCTGAACGTTAAATTTTACAATAGACAGTCCCCCAAAAAGCCCAACCCTTCACTGCTTCCTATGTGTTTTCGCTAGGAAGAAGAAGCAGCGCAACAAACTCCCTAGCAACACAGTACTGTCTGCGTATTTAAATAAGAAGTTATACATTATAATCAAAAAATAATAATATCACATTTCAGTTAACATGATAGCTATCACACAACCTATTGCCATTTATTTAGTTACGTACCTACTTAAGACTTGAAAATTGAGAATAATGACTAACACTTAGCCTCCAAAACAAAATGACAAGTAGGGTGTAACCGCACACATGTTAAATATCATGTTGTTATGTAATCACTGCTCAGTCAAATCACGTTACAATGCATTAATTAGGTAGGTACCAAAACAATTGGAACAAATTGCAAATAAACTCATAAATCAGCAAGTCAAAAGCTGTATCCTGTCCAGCAGATCGACCAGTCACCACAGGCAGCACCCGTTCACGAGTATAACGCAATGATCAGCCATCACCCTCCTCAACCATATTAGAGGGAAGTGAGTGACCCGACCACCGACGCTACCGCCTGCAGTGACAGTACAGTGAGCATGACGAACCTACTTTCCAAGACAAGCCATTTGAACTTACATTAGACTAAAATAAATCTATCCGACATTATTAACGCACTATAACATATCTAAAAGAGCAGAACGTCAACAAATAAACGCATAATTGAATTAAAAAATGTCAAAGTGTATATAAAAATTAAATGTCAAATAAAATAATGACGCAAACAAATATACATGTCAAACAGAGAATCTTATGTCAAAAATAAAGTTTATCAAAATTCAAACATATGTCAAACAGTATGTATATAAAACAATTAAATATAAAGCTGTACACAACAACTGGAACAGTAAGTATTGAACTTGTCTACCAAGCATTCTTGTCCTTGAAATAATCATCTATTGAGTAATATGCTTTTTTTAACAAACAAGTTTTAACTTCAGTTTTAAAGGAATTTAAAGGTAACTGACAAAAATGAGTTGGTAATTTATTATACATACGTACACCTAGCCCCATGAATGTATTATGAACTTTATGTAATCGAAGATGAGGCACGCACAATTTATGTTTATTTCTAGTGTTTATATTATGGACATCACTATTTTTACTATACGACTCAATATTTTGTTTAATGTACATTAAATTGGCAAATATATGTATATTGGGAAGGTACAGTCAGGATTTCAATTTCTTTAAATCGATCCCTAAGTGACACCCTCGGCCCTAACTGATAAATAGCACGGACTGCCCTTTTTTGCAAAATAAATACACTGTCAATATCTGCAGCTTTTCCCCATAGAAGAATACCATAAGACATAATACTATGAAAGTAACTAAAATAAACTAGACGAGCCGTATCGACATCGGTTAACTGTCTAATTTTTCTAATAGCGTATGCAGCCGAGCTAAGTTTCCCAGTAAGAGCCAATATGTGTGCTCCCCATTGCAATTTATTATCTACTGTTATACCTAAGAAAACAGTGTTATTTACTGGTTCTATAATCTCCTCGTTAAGTGCTAAGTTAGGTCCCAGATTCTTTACGTTTGGCAATACAAATTTAACACATTTAGTTTTCTTAGAATTTAAAACTAAGTTATTAGCTGTAAACCAGTGTGTGACTTTAGTTAGCGCTCGATTTACTTCGTCAAAGTTTTCCTTATTTCTATCAACCTTGAAAATTAAATAATTAAATTAATTAAATTTACAACTACCTTTGGCAGTGCTACAGGCACCCATCAAAATTAATATACAAGGAAAATCTTTTGGAGTCCGCCGTTGGCTGTCAACAAGGCGACCCTCTTGGACCACTCATTTTTAGCTTAGCCATTCATCCAGTTATTAGCCAGCTAAATTCTAAATTAAACATCTGGTACCTAGATGACGGAACCCTAGGAGGCGACGTACACACTGTCTATCAGGACCTGGCACTTCTGAAGACCAAATTTTCATCCATCGGCCTAGACCTTAATCCAAGTAAGTGTGAAATTTTTATCAACGATACTTTAGACCAATCCGCAATACTCTCCCAATTTCAAACCCTGGCACCCAGTATAACGCATATTAAAAAAAGTACTCTTCGCCTTCTTGGGTCCCCAATATTTGAAGAAGGTTTTGATTCTTTTATTCATGAAAAAATTCAAAATTTTAGTGAAATTTCGGACCGCCTGCTCAAAATTAATATACATTCGGCTTTCACTATTATTCGATACTGTCTTTTTGTGCCTAAGTTCACACACGCTTTACGTTCATCGCCTTTTTGGAAAAACCCAAGCCCACTAGTCAATATTGACAAAATTTTACAAAACACCCTAAGCAACATTTTAAATGTGGCTCTGAACGACCGAGCATGGCTACAGGCGACATTACCTGTTCGCCTGGGTGGGCTTGGCGTACGCAAAATTTCCGACGTGAGCTTACCAGCATTTCTGTCATCGGTCCACAGCACTGCAGAATTGACCAGGAAAATCTTAGCACCCACACTGGTCGATTCTGAGGTGCCGTGTCAGATCGATGCCATTAATGCTTGGAAAATGGCTTGTCCAAGCACTGAGTTGCCCCGAAATTTATCCTCTCAGAGGCAGTGGGACGGGCCGCTTTGCAGCGCAGTACGAGAAAATCTCCTTAGCACATCGTACAATGCTGCAGAGCGTGCTCGTTTGCTGGCTGTGGGAGAGTGGGAGTCGGGGCTCTGGCTTCAAGCACTGCCATCGTCCAACATAGGTACCATGTTGGACGATACGACCTTCCGCCTCGCTTCTTGCCTCCGTTTAGGTGCGCCGTGTGTCGCTCCACATCGTTGTCACTGTGGGGAGGCGGTCGACAGCCTTGGTCACCATGGCCTATCATGCAGCAGGAGCGCAGGTCGTATTTCACGACATAGCAACCTGAATGACATTCTCCGTCGGGCTCTTGTCACCGCTGGCGTTCCAGCCCAACTTGAACCTCAGGGTTTGGCACGCAACGATGGTAAAAGACCAGATGGAATGTCTCTACTGCCTTGGAAGTTGGGTAGGCCTTTGGTATGGGACGCAACGTGTGTCGATACCCTTGCGCCATCTCATCTTTCTAGCACAGCGGGTTGTGCGGGCGCTGCTGCTGCCACAGCGGAGACTCTGAAACGGCGCAAATATGTAAATCTCGTAGGGGATTATGTATTTGAGCCGTTTGGAGTCGAAACGTTGGGGTCATGGGGTCCAAGTGCTAGATCTCTCTATAGAGAGCTTGCGAAGAGACTTGTCGACGCCTCGCGTGACCAGAAGGCTGGCATGTATCTAGCACAAAAAATTAGCATTGCCATACAGCGTGGCAATGCTGCCAGTCTTCTGGGCACATTCCCAATAGACGGCGATGTGGAGGACTTTCACGACGCCCTTTGAATATGCATTTTCTTATTTATTTGTATTGTACTTTCATATTTTAATTTAATTTTAGTTGTAGTATTTAAGTAGTTATAATTAATTGTGTTATCCTAATATTAATTTATTTTGTTATTTAAATAAATATGTACACCTTGAAAATTAAAGACGTATCATCTGCAAAAAGAACAACGTCACACAAGTTATTCATGTAATAAGGCAAATCATTTATATAAATTAAGAACAAAAATGGTCCCAGAATGGACCCCTGGGGAACACCTAATTGCACTGGTAACCCGGAAGAATGAGCTCCATTTACATCTACATGTTGTACTCTACCTTTCAGATAAGAATTAATGACTCTAAGTGCCAAATCTCTGATACCGTAATGTTTCAGTTTGCGTAAAAGTGTATCATGATTTACGCAATCAAAAGCCTTAGAAAGGTCACAGAAGATACCTATAGCATTTTGCGACTGTTCCCAAGCATTGTACACATGCTTAAGTAAAGCTACTCCTGCATCAGTCGTAGATCGACCCTTAGTAAATCCGTACTGTTCAGTATGTAGGAGGCTGTTAAGATTAAAATATTGTAGTAATTGCTTAAGTAGAAGTTTTTCAAAAATTTTACTGAACGCTGGTAACACTGAAATGGGTCTGTAGTTACCAATATCAGCTTTGCTGCCAGATTTAAAAAGTGGAATAATTTTGCTGTATTTCATAAGATCTGGGAAAGTTCCTGAATTAAGGCAGTGCTTGAATACTACAGTTAAATACGGAGCTACTAGGTCAATAATTGTTTGCAAAACTGTTACAGAGATGCCCCATAAGTCACCTGTCTTTTTAGGCTTAAGAGACTTGAAGGTATTTAAAATGTCAGTTGAATTAATAGGCTGAAATCTAAAAGTACACGTTATTTCTGGCATATTATTAATCAAATATGTTGCAGCTACACTAGAAGAAGCATCTAAACCCTTCGTAACGGATAACGGTATGTGCGAAAAATAATTATTAAATTCTTGAGCTACATCTTCATCTTCGCGTACAATTTTAGTGTCAAACTTCAATTCAAACTTATTGTTATTAATTCTAATTTTGCCAGTTTGTTCGTTAATAACTTTCCAAGTAGTTTTAACTTTGTTATCCGATTGCTTTATTTTGTTACTCAAAAACATGGATTTTGCTATAAAACAGACTTTCTTAAATAATTTTGAATATTTTTTAACGTATTCAATAAACTGTGGATTAAAATTGTAGGATTTTATAGCATATAATTCATATAATTTAGCTCTACTCACATGTATACCAGTAGTGGCCCACTCATTAAATCTTTTATTACTACCTATTTCTACAGATTTTTCTTTAAATACATTTTTGAAAGCGTCCTTGACAACTGTAAAAAGCGACTCATATAAAACATCGGGGTTGGTGTATTTTAAAATTGAGGAGTTCACACTGGATAGTATTTTGTTTTTGAACGAATTACAACGAGCGTTTGTGATAGGTCTGCAGGTGATTTGTGACGAGATCTTGCTGGAGTAACTAACAAACTTGGCTAACTGTCCACAGTGATCAGACGAGAGCTCGTCAAGGATTACAGTGCTTGACGCAGTAACATCACTAAAAATATTATCTAGACAAGTTGAAGATGTAGCGGTTACTCTAGTTGGTTCAAAAAATAAATAGTTTAAATTAAAAGATTTAAATAAATTTATCAATCTTCCACTTAAAGGCGATACTTCCAATAAATTGACATTAAAGTCACCACATACTACTATTTTTTTACTATTACATTTTATACGCTGTAAAACGTCTTCCATAGTCAGTTCAAAAATATTAAAGTCACCTGCGGGGGGGCGGTATACGCAAATTATAACAAAATAATCAAGTTCAATACATGATAGTTCAACACTGCGCTCCACAGAAAGTTTAACTAAGTCATTACGTTCTTTACACTTTAGAGTATTATGAACCAAAATTAACGAGCCACCATGTATAGCTTCCTTCCTTGTGAATGCACTTTTAACAGTAAAATTGTAATTATTTAACAAAACTAATTCATTACATTTTTTCCAGTGTTCAGTTATGCACATGATATGAACATTTCTAAAGTCTAAAAATAAATCTAACTCTAACTCTTTGCCTGAAAGGCCCTGAATGTTCTGATGTACAACATTCAAAAAGTGTGGCCTGCCAGTTGTCTCAACTTGTAGTTTAAATTACAGGTTGATTCAATATACTGATTAGTAGAAATACTAATGTCTGTAACTGCAGTAGTTACACTATGTGTATATAAAACACAGTAAATATTATATGCTAATAACTTAGCAATCTGTCTCTTAAAACTAAAAGAAAGATACATAATATCTTTAGTCAAAATAAAATTTCTAACAAAGATGTTAGTATCAAAATAACTTAAATACTTTTGGCAAGATGACTGGGTTATACAATTGTACATTAACAAATTTAAGTTATGTATGTGCTTGTTCTGTTCTATATTTAAATTTTGTGAATAAGGCAGTGCACATATAATAAATTTACAGCTATATTTCCTATTGAGACGTTCCATTAAATTAAAGCAATTTAATATGTCATTTCTTGATACAGCTAAACTATTTCCATACAATAATATTACTGTGGAATTTGAATTAAGCTGGGTCATCTTGATTTTATGTAATAACTGACTATAACTGGCACCAGGTGAGCAATGATTTATTACAGGACCATTTGCATACTGAGACATAAGACTACCCATGTCTTTGCCCAGCTGGTCAGAGAAAATACAGCAAGAGTTATAGCAATTATTGTGAGAGTGGTTAACTGATGACAACGAGCTCCCCAAAATTGGTATACATTGAACATTATTGCTAGGAGTGTTAGTACAAGGCAATTCTTGAGACTTTGGCTGTGTAATTGTTTCATGTTGCTGATTATTGTCACATGATGTTGTTTTTTGACAAGTACAGCAATTTAGCCTATTTGTTAAAGAATCTAGCCTGTCCACATTTTCACTACCTAATTGGACTAGCTCATTGGCAGCAAGAATGTGTTCTTTTATTTGTAACTGAGCGTCTTCATAACTTTTCACAGTTTTGGTCAGTTCTCTATGTAAATCCAGCATTTCCTGCTGCAAGACATAGGTCTCACGGTCATGGTGTAATCTAATCTGAAGCAACTCTTTTTCAGTAAATTTTAGTTTATTTACTAAGTTCATTCTATCCCTAATTACACTACTCATTTTGTGGGAAACTTTAAATCTATGGCATTGGTTCTTAATCCTATTTATAATTTTATTAATTTTTATGTATTTCTTAAATTTATTCTTACTCATTATTACATTTGGAGAATGAGTAGGTACCAACTCGGTGAAAAGATCCTGAGTCGCACCACATTGCTGTTGTTGGTCGAGCAACTCATGGCTCAGTATAGTATTATGAGCTTCACTTAAGCTAATTTCTAGCTCATTTATGCGACTCAGGGCCCTCTCATGAGATTCACTACATTCTCCGAAAGAGGTAACTAATTCCTGTAAGCGATCTCTCTGGTCTAGTACATCCATGTATTGAATGTGTAGATCGGCAAGCTCACTCTTCAGTTCTGAATTTTTGCCAACTATTTTTCCAATTTCTTCCTCACTTTCCTCATGTTCCCTGAGCAGTTGTGCATTTAGCTCCTTGGACTTTTTAAGCTCCTCAAGTGTCAACTTCAGTTTCACCTCCAAATCCTTGGCAGTAGCCTTGCGTGTCAACATCGACATGGCGGATAGTGGGTCACTGGAAGTATTGAAATAGTGGTGAAGAAAAAAAAAAAAAAAACAAAACAGAAAAGTATTTTTTAAAGAAGACTAGACAATAGAAAGTATCTGAATAATAAGTGGAAAATTAAGAACTGGGTTGAGTTACACGCTAAATTATTAAGTTTTGAGTCAATGTACTAAAAAAAATATATAGCTTTTAAACACAGGTTCAAGGTATTAATAAATTTCGTAAGAGGGTAAGTCGTCTGAAGACAAAAGGAAACTGATTTTAATGGTAATTTGCAAAGCAGTCAATAATATGACAGGTTAACAATAATTTGGGACCAAGAATAACGTGATAAATAAATAATACTCCCTCGTTTTATCTAAGTTCTCCAAATAATTTGAAACAAAACGATCAGTTGACAGCTGACCGCTATCGTAAATTCCTTTGTGAATATTTCCAATAAATACTTGTGAGTTATTGTTAATAACACTTGTACACGATAATTGTCACTTTAGGATCTATTTTAACTAGTTACACTGTAATATTATTAGTTTAATACGTAAAATAAGAAATAAATTCACACAGCTGATTTCTTAAATGTCACCAGGCCAGTGTTGCCAGTCGAAAAAAAACCTTAAATAATACAGTTAGAGCAATAGTGGCAACGGAAACCGGAACTGTAACCGCTCTGTGAAAAAGCTAATATTCAGCCAAATCCGGTTAGCCTAGTAAGCGGATCCCAGATTGAAACTGGGATAACGCTAAGAGGATGATATTGTTACTGTTAGTGCAATGGATGTATTATCTATCTTCAAAATTAATCAATTTTTTATTGTTTGATCGCTACTAATAATCAAGAGTCAAATGGTCACTTTTCGTATCCAATTCTTACACTTTATTGTACATTGTTTGCGTAACATAATAAACATCAGTTGGTCTGATCGCATTCGGAACACGGAAGTGCTGCGTAGAGCCAATATTATGGGGATGGAGGCCTATCTTATAAGCAGACAACTCCGTTGGTGCGGACACGTGTCGCGAATGACCGATCAACGTTTGGCAAAGTGCATCTTTTTCTCTGAACTTGAGGAGGGCAAGCGTAAGCATGGTGGACAACTCCTTAGGTATAAAGATGTACTTAAGCGCCATATGAAAAAGTGCGACATTGAGCCGTGGGGGTGGGAGCGGAGAGCTTTTCAGCGACAGGATTGGAGGACTTTGGTTAAAACCAGAGTCAAAAGCTTTGAATGAGAATCGCTGCTCTTTATTAGATGCTCGACGCGATGAACTGAAGGCACGCTCACCTTGTGCAATAATATATAATTACTGCAACGGTGTGCTCACTTGTCCGCATTGTGCGCGAACTTTTGCAAATAAGATCGGCTATATTAGCCATACACGAGCACACCTACGACAGCTAGAAGGGAGTTGAAGAGATCGCCGTGGCCGAAATCGGTCGTGGAGGTAAATATAAAATAATAAAATAAGTTCTCTCGAACTGCGAGCTATGTAAAGGGCAACGTCTCTCAAATATGTTACCGTCGGGGTTTCAATAAATTTTCAGCGAAAATTATTTGCAACGCCACCAAAATTATTCGGACAATATGAAATGGAACCGGCCTATATTTTCAGGAATATTCTTCAGAATATATTCAAGAAGATTCATGGAGAGTGTCATTTTTATTGATATTAAATATGGTTTTATGTCAAAATGAATCATTTTCACACATACTTATTTTTGTATAAATTCACGTCTGTAGTTCGAAGTTAAATAAAATATTATAACTGTCTGTGAGCCGCGACTATATACAGGTTGTAACAAGACCCTTAACGAAAACTGAAATCCCATGTTGTACCAATCAGTACGAACATTTTTTACTTCGGCCCCATACCTGGGAAATGACTAGTTCAGGAGATATTGAGGCTCAAAGTTCGTATGGATTTTTTCTAATTAGGTACAAAATCGATGCATTAAAGCCAGGATCAAACCAACGCGTTCAGCTTGCGTCCGCGGTGGCGTGCGCGGTGGCGATCAGATGTTGTGTACGAACTTATAGCGCGGTGTTCACATCTACGCGTCCTCGGATTGCACGCGGCGCCGGCGTCCGGTGCAGCGTCTGCACGCGGCGGTGGCGATCACATCGCGCTTGTTGTGTTAGGACGCTGCACGCAGCTATTATTTGTTGAGGAAACTGTGTTTCTGTAGATGTTAAGTTTGGTGGAAACGGAATAAATTATAAATTAATTCCACAAATACCCATTGTTGTATGATACGTCTCATTCTGATAAGGCATTATCGAATGATGGTAGGTATTTACTACACTGGCACTGTATATCATACCCACCTCGAGTTCACTTCTTGTTCCTCTTCATCTTCAATAATAGCAGACAGAAGTAAAACTTCTTCAATTTCACTATCTGTATCAGACAGCATTTTAGTGACGCGACTACAGCCTGGTGAACGCCTGAACGAACACGACAGTGTGCACAACTTTTGCACGCGCAATAATCGCCACCGCGCACGCCACCGCAGATGCGAGCTGAATGCGTTGGTTTGATCCTAGTTTTACGGGTCATTCTCAGAAAAATTGTACATTTTAAATTTGTAACTAAACTGATAGGTAACGATACTGAGAATCTCCGTCACGAAACTGATGTCATAAGGTAAAGTACACATGGATTGGGTGAATAAAACAAGTGGTTATATTTGCTTATCAGTCTCATTTAGACTTAAATTAAAATATTATAATATTTAAATTCAAATATTGTAATTAAAAATTATCTACCCTTTTACTAATAAACACGGAATATTATACCAGGAATAACAAAAGAATAACCATACATTTTACATAGGTTTATATTTGGGATAACTTTTCTGTGTTTATTCGTAAAAGGTATATGATCATTTGTAATTAAATGAACAAAGGATCCATTTCGAAATATCATCATTTGATATTTCAATATTATTACTATGGGATCATAATGTTTCTTGATCGTACTTATTAATCCGTCACAGTTCCCAAAATTGTTCCAGACATTTTTCTTTAAGTAATGAACAATTTTAATGAAATTGACGTAAGGAAGCTAATTAGTTACATAATATCAGATTTTAAAACTTAGAAACAATATGAGTGCCAATAAGTGCGAAAAGGACATCGGTATAGCAAAATGACGTCACAAACATCGTCGAGTCGTTTTTGACAACATGAACCACAGCTAAAAAAATGCAATTTCAATAAATTAATAAAAAATATATAAATATAGTTTATAGAAAATTATTGATTAATTTAGGTTCTAGAAATCTTACGTTTACAATATATTTTTCACTACAGCTATCAGTATAACTCACTACAAAATCTTTGGTCAATTTACGTGGTGGTAACCTTAGTTACGTACTTTTTGTTTTTGTGTACTAAGCTTTACAATTTCTCAGTTTCGTAACGAAATGCAATATAACGAAAATGAGAATAAAATCTGAAAAATTGTAAACCCTAAATATATTTTTACGTAAACCACGTGTTTACCACGCAAGCACTGAGCGTATTCCTTAAGATAATACAAAAAACAAGAAAATTATAAAGTAAGTAAACAAAAAATATTATAAATTTACCACAATAACAGTCGTTTATCAGCCTGAGGTATTATATGTCAATATTCACTTGATACACGTCTTGACTTTATAACTATGGAGAAAACAAAAGGGCTACCGCAGCAGTGATTTTGTCGTAAGTGATACTGTTGCCAGAATAGGAAAAAATGTTTATACCACTTTCAATAAATGCCTTTCAAATTTTATTACGTGTTACTAACCCTGAGTAACGAAACTTCCTAATTTTGGGACATAATCAGTTGTATTAAAATAATTTTTCTTCAAATGCTTTTACAATGAAATTCGTCCTATTTAGTTAATTGATACGTGAAAAAAAATATTACTACAGTCAATGTTAAGTAAAGCGATGAATATAACAATTCATCTCTCGAAACGTGTAATGGTCATTGGGACACAACAGAAATGTATGATGATATTTATCACACTATCTTGACACTCAAAAAATATATTATTTTGTTGAGAATTTTAGTTTAAATACCAGAAAAACGTTCGTATTAATAGACTAATTTACCAAAGAGAGAGGGGAAAAGAAGATCTATCATATTAATTAACATTTATTTTAATATGAAGTAGTGGGACAAGAAAAGATACCAAATGTACGTTTTTTCTGAGAATGACCGTTACTCCGCCAATATATCCTGTAGATGCTCTATAACCTCATGGATAAGTAGGTATTTCGAGCATTGCATGCGCGCGCTTTTCATTGCGACTTAAAAATGTGAAAACTCAAAAAAAAATCGTTTACAGGGTATTATTTTTGGTTAGTATGACTTGGCATGATGTCCACAACAAATAGACTTCGGCTTGGTGACGGCTCTTGTGACAGCCTGTATATAATCTGCGCTTTATTCTTTTTCGACATTGATAAATAATAAAACCTTTATAAAATAGTATAAATGTATAATATTAACTATCTGAGTGTAGTGCATGGGCCTCTCATACTATGAAAAGGTAAAGCCATTGTCTACCATGCTAGCAAACTGAGTGTTGGCAGACTTCACATGTCTTCAGAGAACTATGCAGGTAAAGATATGCAGGTTTCCTTCACCGTTTAGCAGGCGATAACTAGCAAATTGAATACGCACATAACTTCGAAAAGTCATCGGTGCGTGTTATAGAACCTAAGACTCTCTACGTAGCGGTCTGCTAGTTTCTCTACTAGGCTATCGCTATCACATAACTGAATTCTATTCGTAATAATTTTTATTTTTTACTGGAGGTCATGTGACAATTAAAAAAGTGGCTAGCAAAAAAAAAACCGTTTAACACGATAAGTAACTTCAAATCGAAAAAACAAAATCACACTTACCGCCGGATTCAGATGCCGGACTCAGATTCAAATGTGTATCAATAATTTCTAAATCCATGTATGGATCGCATAGACTCACGCCTGTTTCCCCGGCGGGGCAGGCAGAGGCATATGAAACGCCCACTTTTCGCCATTGTTTTGATCCCACGTAATAGGTGGCAAGACTATTGCCACTTTTCGGAATATTTTGTTTGCCAGAGCCTCGTCCGTTGATCGGCAGGTGCACCACTTGCAGGTGAGGTTGGCCTGGGACCCTAAGTTCTTGGTGGGAACCTATGCACCCCATGGATGGATCGTATATTGGAAGCGGCCGTTAGAACAATGAATGTATTTTATTTCTTCAAAATCTAATCAGGTTTTGATTGTTGGATCGCTACTACTAATCAAGAGTCAAATGATCACTTTTCATATCTAATTCTTACACTTTACTTTATTGTACATTGTTTGCGTTAAATAATAAAATAAGTAAGAAATTCTCAGTAGCAGCACGGAGTCTGGTAATGTGCCCGGTACGGCAATAGGCTCGCCCCCTATTACGTGGGACCTAAAAATTCATGGCAAAATGTGGGTGTAATAATACACCTGTGCCTACCCCTTCGGGGATACAGGCGTGAGTCTATAAATAAAAAAAAATAAGTTCTCTCGAACTGCGAGCTATGTAAAGGGCAACGTCTCACAAATATGTTACCGTCGGGTTTCAATAAATATTCAGCGAAAATTATTTGCGACACCACCAAAATTATTCGGACAATATGAAAATGGAACAGGCCGATATTTTCACGAATATTCTTCAGAATATATTCAAGAAGATTCATGGAGATTGTCATTTTTATTGATATTAAATATGGTTTTATGTCAAAATGAATCATTTTCACACATATTTTTGTATAAATTCACATCTTGTAGTTCAAAGTTAAATAAAATATTATAACTGTCTGTGCGCCGCGGCCATATAAACTGCTCTTTACTTTTTCGATATTAATAAATAATAAAACCTTCATAAAATAATATAAATGGATAATGTAAAGTATCTGACTGTTGCGTTGCCGTTACCGAGCACTTTGTTGGACTTCGAGCCGTTACCGAGAATTAGTAAAAACCCAGTAACACTTTTGCCCGACACGAAAGTCAAACCCCGGAACTCGATCAGCAGACGCATATGATATCCACTGGACCACGGAAGCTTTATCCACTGGAACATCGGTGCAGCCTCATACAAATCTTTCCCCTTTATAATATTGATATAGTTGAAACCTTTCCTTCAATATCTACTTTATCCAACAGCAGAGCAGACGGCCGGTACAGAGCGATGATTGGCGGTACATCCGACGATCAGTCACACGAACAGCGGCCGGGGGATACAAGGAAGGGTTATAAGAACAGGCAGAAAGGTAAGAATATTACTTACAATATATTCAGATCAATTTCAAAGTACTAGGGCAAATTTTGTTAGGATATGTCGTTTGACTACCATCTGGCCCAGTGAGAGCGCTGTAAGCTCAATCTTCTTCTTTTCTGTTGTGTAAGGCAACGACGTGGATTTGTTTCTTGGGTATTGGAGCTAATGCTAAAAGAGGTTCAATAATGTTAACCCTCTAATCGGGCACCGTGAATCGGTTTGAAAGAGAGGTTGGAAAAGTGTTGTGTACTTACTGATTATAATATATTCAGAAATGGTTTTTTTTTCTTTTTTACTCTTGTTTTTTTTTTAATTTATGTGGGAGCTATTCTACCATTGTCCAAGTAGAACAACACTAATTTAGATAAATTAAAATTCACAAATAGAGCAAATCTCTAAATTTTTCATAAATAGGCTAATATAATCCAGGTAACATAAATAAGAGTATGTTTAAAAATTTTATTGCCCATTAATTTCATGAAATTGCTTTCAACATGGAATAAAGCATAAAGGCACCTCACATATTTTGTACTCAAAATAGGTCCTGAATTCTTTTGCTCTTGTGCTACAATATTTACACCCTCTATAACTCCTTTTTTACCATAATGTTCACCAGGCCTTGATAGACGGATTTCGTCAGGCACTCCTAGACCACCTTTAATGCAAGTTCAGATTAGAGTCATTGAAACTGAAATTTTCAATTTCCACTTCATCTTCTGAAGACTCATACGCTTGCAGGGCCTTTTCAATTTCATCATCGATCAATTTCTTTTTACATTTTACAATCTGAAAAGGAAAAATAATACAAATGAGACAATTTTTTATAGGGCTCGTAACAAAATAGCGACACATAATCGGACCGTGGGCGGATATATCCCACATGGTTTAGAGAGCCAGTGGCATTTGAACTTACGATTCTAAATTGAATTTTATTCACAAATGCATAATTACACTCAAAAACTATAACATATACCTATAAAAATTGCACGACATACCTTTAGTTTACGACGGAGAAGATATTATTCTAAAACAATTTACGCCACATACATACATACATACATATCGTCACGCCTTTTATCCCCGAAGGGGTAGGCAGAGGTGTATTTCTACACCCACTTTTCGCCAGATATACTTTAGTCCCACGTAATAAGGGGCGAGCCCATTGCCGTACCGGGCACATCTCCAGACTCCGTGTTGCTACTGAGAATTTCGTGACAAAAACCCAATAACACTGCCCGACCCAGGAATCGAACCCGGAACCTCCCGATCCCACGCGCACATTTATGCCGCGAGACCAACGAGGCAGTCGTATAGGGTTTGATGTCGAGTTTTCCGTCTCTACTTAAATATGGTATTTGCATCGTGTTATCCCTTAGTCGCCTCTTACGGGTGGTGTAGTCGGGGGTGGTGACATTTCGTATTCTTAATCCGTCACCACACGGACACCTGTAAATATACTCAGTAAAAAAATCGCCATGAACTTCTAGGCTATAGAAATATAGCCATGCGGTTAGTACATGAAATATGAAAGTATAGTTCTTCATTCAATACTAAAACTATCATCAGCCCTTTATACTGTCCCACTGCTGGGCACGGGCCTCTTCTCACTATGATAAGAGTAATGCTATAGGCTATAGTTCACCGCGCTGGCCTTGTGCGGGTTGACAGACTTCACATGTTTTTCGGGAACATTATGGAGAACTCTCAAACATGCAGGTTTCCTCACGATGTTTTCCTCCACCAATAAGCAAGCGATAATTAACAATTTAATTCGTACTTAACTTCGAAAAGTCATTGGTGCCTGCCGTGGATTCGAACCCTCTAGTAAAACCATGTCTTGGTAACTCATACGTCGCAGCGGGTCCCACCGCTACCACGGCCGTCGTAACACAGACGAAATGTTGGTAAAACAGATTCAAGTATACCTTAAGTTCATTAAATATCGCGAGTAAGACTAGTTTTAATAATGATGTATACAAATCGCGAAAGTTTAAAATCGTGGTAACTCCATAAAGTCTAAAAAAGCATCGACCTCTTTTCTACGTATGTTGTCGTGCTCTACAGGGCCTATATTGTTTCTATTCACTGTGATATTATGTAACATAATATACCTTTATGTAAAAAAAAAAATATATTCAGTAATATACGCCCAGTCAGACATACAGCATTTCTGGAACACCTCAATTACATTGCATCATTGCCGATGTATTCAACATCCAACATATCAGTACAATGGCCCAATTGTGGCATGAAATACGCTGAATTATCTAACAAAGCTTATAAAATAAGCATTTGCTCCGTTTTAGTAATAAATTTTGTATTGTACCGCTTCCTGTAATTAATACCTATTGAAAACGCAATTAATAAAGGCAATTATTATGTATTAACAAACACAATACTAATGCAACTCATATATACATAAATGAGATCAAATATCCTGCAAAATCTGGTTAGGCAGACAAGAAAGGATTTCGGGATTAAGGCCAATTAAGTCTTGGATGGAATCGGGATAACGCTGTAAAGATGATGATAATGACTAATGTAAATTATATTTAGCAAACTAAACGTTTTTTTTTTCAAATCGTGACATCCATATAACCACATATACTGATGTGACGTTGCTTGAAGTAGGAACCTACAAATCAAGCAAGTAGATGCCATCACAAAGAAAACTAAGTATTACAGCATTAGAATACTAAGCGTCTTAAATATTACCTAAGGGTTAAACTAGTAATTAACAAAGTTGTAGAGGTCAATTCGCCCTTCGAGTATTGTTGAGTTTAATAGTCTTTATTTTATTTTATCAAGTATAACCTGGTCTAGCAAACTTATTCGCACTTTTACTACGACCATAATTTTCCTTCACTCGCAAATGTACAACGGTTAAAAATTTCAACATAAATACCTAAATGTATATTAATTGACAAAACACTGCATTGCCGTAGCCATATTACAAGTTTTGCTGCAAATAATTAAGAACAGACACTGCCTCGAGGCGGTAGGAGCTCGCCAAACACTAGATAAAGTTTTTTTTTTGTAAAGAAGTCTTCTAGTAGTTCCTTGCTTCAGCGTGAGTGAGAGTGCCTGAGACCCCATCCCTTCTCGTTCTTCCTCATCCCTCTCCACCTTCCTTTTCCTATCCCAAATAGGCGGCAACGTAGTTATGACTCCTTTGGTTGTGCTTGTGTCCATGGTTGTTGATATTCGCTGGATATCAGGCGATCCGTCTGCTCGTTGGCCATCCATTACATAGTAAAAATGAATGGAAAATACATACATACATAGACTCACGCCTATTTCCCGGAGGGGTAGGCAGAGACTACGGAGCGCCATTTGCAACGATCTTGACATATCTCTCTTGTTTCATTCACTCCCATCAGGTTCCTCATGCATGCTCTTCTGTTCAGGGTGCTTCTAACCTGTCCTGTTTTTAGGATGTCTCCAATCTGGTCAGAGAAGGTCCGCCTAGGTCTTCCCCTTCGTCCTGTCCCTTCCACACTTGCCTTATATATCTGCTTGGTCAGTCTTTCGTCATCCATCCTCTCCACGTGTCCAAACCATCTTAGCATACCTTTCTCGATGCTTGTCACTACATCTTCTTTTACCCCACAACACTCTCTTATCACACAATTCTTTACTCTGTCAGTCAAAGAAACACCACTAATACTTCGCAGTGCTCTCATTTCTACAGCATTTATTCCACTTTCATGACTCTTCTGCCATACCCAACTATCACTACCATACATAAGAGTAGGTACTAACACCCCTCTATGGACAGCCAAACGTGCCTTTTTGGACACGTTTTGGCTATTCATAAACGCCTTCAGAGCTCCATTCACTCTATTACCTGCCATAACTCTTCTTTCAATATCTTCTACATTCTTACCATCTCTTGTAAACAGCGTACCTAAATATACAAACTCATTCACTTGCTCCACTCGCTGTCCATCGATCATAACATTACAAGCCGTAACGCATTCCTCCTTTTCAAAAACCATAACTTTCGTTTTACTTACATTTACTTTCATTCCTTTTCTCTCTAACGCACCATGCATGATTGTTACCATCTCCTGCAACTCCTCCGCTGAAGACGCAAGTATAACCTGATCATCAGCATAAAGGAGGCATTTGACAAGTAACTCATTCATCCTTAATCCACAGTCACTATTTTTCAAATCTTGCAAACAACTGTCCATGAAGAGGTTGAATAGCCACGGCGACGCTACACATCCCTGTCTAACACCTGTTTCGATGGTAAACCAATCCGTGTACGACCCATTTATCCTCACACAAGCTCTAGAATCTTCATAAAGGGATTTCAGAGCTCGTATGAGGCTGCTGTTCACCCCATACATCGACAGTACCGACCACATTTCATTCCTCACCACTTTATCGTAAGCCTTTTCCAAATCCACGAATGCGCAATAGACCTTTTGACCTTTTGCCAAGAATTTTTCGGCTACGCACCGCAAGGAAAAGACTTGATCCGTGCACCCCATACCCTTTCGGAATCCTGCTTGTACATCCCATGTTTTCTTGTCGGTTACTTCCATAACTCTTTCAATCAGTACCTTCGCATACAATTTGCCAACAATGCTGAGAAGGCTAATGCCTCTATAGTTCTTGCAGTCTTATTGCGAGCCTTTTCCCTTATAAAGAGGCACAACCACCGCTGTGGTCCAGTCACTCGTTAAATAAGCGCTGCAGCTGACCAACTATGATGCCCTGCCCAGCCTTCAGCATTTCAACTGTAATCCTATCATATCCTGCAGCCTTACCTAATTTCATACTTCCCAACACCTTCACAATCTTATCCACACCAATATCGCTTTCATCATTGCTATTATTACCATTAATTTCGTCGATCGATGTCTCTATCGCTGTTCTTTCAAATAGACCTTCAAAATACTCCTTCCATTTCTTCAGCACGCAAGATTCACCATTCACTATCTTTCCATTCTTGTCTCTGATTGACGTGTATTCTGAGGATTGAGTTCTTCCTTAACCCCTTGTATGCCGGAACGCAGATCTACGCGAGACACAATAGCTTTTTAATTGTGTCTGGTATTCCGGCATACAAGAGGTTAAACTGCACGAACGGACTTCCAGAAAAACTTTATGTTTCTCCGGAAATCTTCAGATAGTCTGCTATCAAACTCATCTTTCTTTTCCTCTTTTTTCCTTTTAACAATTTCTTTCAGAATTTTTTTTTGACCTAACAAACTCCTTTCTTGCTTCATCTATGTCATCACTCGTTGCCTTTCCCATTCTTTCATTTGCTTTGGCCGCCAACCAATCTAACCAAGTTTTCTTCTTCTCTGACACTGTTGATTGTACATCCTTGTCCCACCATGTATTCTTAACCTTTCGTATTTTCCGTCTCTTGATCACACCACATACTTCAGACGCTACACATACTATCTCTTCTTTAAAAGATTGCCATAATTCTTCCATATCATTTATGCCATCGAACCTCTCAAATCTTGCTATCAATCTTCGCTTATACTCATCTTTCACATTTTTTTCTTGCAGATTTTCTACTTTTATTCATTCTAGGACCCTATTTCTATAATGTTCTCGGTGTCGCCATCCTTTAAAGAGTCCACTTATCCGGCTCATCACTAAGAAGTGGTCTGTGTGGATGCCGATCCCTCGATACACCCTTGTATCTAACACATTCTTTCTCAAACGTTCATCTACAATTACAAAATCAATCATACTTCTTCTAACATTCTTAGCCTCACGCGTATACATGTGTATCCTTTTGTGATCAAACATGATGTTTGTTACACAAAGGCTCCACTCTAAACAAACCTCAAGCAAAACTTTTCCATTTTCATTCACACTCTCATCATCAAATCCACCTAAAACCCTTTCAAATCCATCTCGTTTTACTCCCACCCATCCATTGAAATCACCTAACCAGATCAATCTTTCGTTATCCTTACATTTCCTCAAAATCGCAATATCCTTTAAAATTGGCTTCACTTTGTTAACGTTGCCGGAGCCACTTGTATCTCAGATCTATGAAGCGACAATTTTAAACTGTAACAGCTGTTGCCAATAGCTGTCGTGTTCGGAATTTATTTTCACTATAGTTTTTAGGTGCTTCAAACTTCAATAGTCTTCGTCAATAAAAATCAAACTGTTATTGACTCTATTTACCCTCTCACCCTTTTAAAATGCCTAATGATAATTATGCAACATATAATTTATTTTAAGTACTAAGTACTACCTAAATAAATTGGTGTGAAACGCATATAAGGCATTGAATATTGAGACATGATCAATGAATATCGAGATGAACATATCAAATAATGCTAGCTGATCCGACAATTTCTAAAATCATCATCGTTCTAACGTTCTCCAGGTTGCATCTCAGACCACGCAACAACCAGATATAACAGATTGTATGATAAATTAAGTAAAGTTAAAGTTAAATTAAGTAAATTAAATTATTTTCGGTATAAAATTTACATAACGACCTATTCACATATACAGAAAAAATGTCATAAAAATTTGTCGAGACGTTCCGAAGGAGTGCGACTACGAACACCGTCTCACGAGATTTATTAGAACATGATTGTGTATTTGAAATCTATTTAAAAAAATATAAAGATATTCCAATAATTAAGTTGGTTAGAAACTCTACAATCCTAATGACGTCATATTTATTGATGATGCCATTCCTTTAGGTAAAATAGATAAAATATGAGATGCCGTCTACGGCAACACTGCCACCACAAGCACTAAAGCAGCGCCGAGCTTCAATTCACAAGAGAGAGACATGTACGGTGAACACGAGGTAAGAACTGATACAAATAATTAAATTAATGGTTTTGTAGAATATTGTGTGGATAAATCGTTTAAAATACTATCACTCATGTAATTTGTTCTGTACCACATTATTGATTTTGTCCCTGTTTTTCAAGTGTTATTTATGTTCTTATTTCGCATTTGTTAGAAATTAGCTAGGTGATCATAAAAAAGCAATCAAAATCAACTGATCAAATAGCATAGATGGCAATAGGCTCGCCTCCTATTACATTGAAACTGAAACATAACTGGCGAAGTGTGGGTGTTTAATACACCTCTGCCTACTCCTTCGGGGATAAAGGCGTGAACTTATCTTATGTTTAAAATTATCAAACAATTTTTTGGATAAAAAAAGGTATATAGTCAGCAAAATTGTGTTCCATAGGTTGCAGCAGGCATGTAGTTTCATCTTCACGGCTTTTGTGTACAATTTTTACCGTCGGCTGTCAGTCAAATGAAATTACGGCGTAATGGACTGAATACTTGACGAATATAATACGATGTGGCTTGCAATCCCTGAGGGATTGAGAAAAGTATTTTACTGCCGAACGCTACCACAATTTTTTAACGTAATACAACACAACATTCGTAGTCATAACCGAGAGGAAGTTATGACTTACCTAACATGTTGATAAGTAAATAAAACATATATGACTAGTCAAAACTGTATGCTCAGATCAGTTACAAAATAGTTTACATAAACGTCGGTGAGCAAAAGAAGTCGAAGACAAATAAAACTTGCCTATAAAATACAATGTTGCTCACGAGACCACTATAACGAAAACAGTTCATTCCAATGGTTACATTTATAGCTAACGCAGAGCGCAAAAGCGACCTTTTTACTTATATTTACTTAATAAAAATAAAAACCTCTTCCATCACGTTGATATGAGAAAATAAAACAGTGTCAACGACAAAAAGTATAAAATGACAGCGCACGTAGTGTACGAACGACTTTATTAAGTGACCCACATCTTGGATCACATGCAAGTATTTCGTATAATCCCAATGACCTTAGAAAATCGCTTTCTAACAACATTATATCCCAAAATCCAATCATTTATAATCATAGACCGATAATCTACGGCCTGTGTCTGCTTGTAATGACAGTAATAAAATTTACAGCCGATTTTACGACTTTCATAAAGTTTGGTATATCTAGATGACGTTGTTGTTCCATCACTTACTTATAAAGCGCATAAAGGACAATGGCAGATCTCCATACATCAAAATGTCTGAAATTAAATTGAACCGAACAGTAATAAAAAATATATCAAAAAATTTGGCGTAAGTAACAGAGTCTATGAATGATTCTATTTTCACTCATGAAAGGTGGAAAAAGAAGATATCGGTGTTTGAATTTTTAGTTAAGAATGATCAATGTAGGTAAAAGGAAAGTTATAGTATGAAAGTTAAACAATGTAGGTAGGTACGTTTGAATTATCAAATGACATATGTCAGATTGACATCAAAACGCGGCAGTATTTTGTAGCATCTAACTGTCACAGCCAAAGACAAAAGCAGAGCTGCACATTTTAAATCGATATTATGTGAAATCGATACAACTTTAAAACGATACTGTGACGTTTTTATTTGATTTAAACGTTGTTTTGCTTCAAAAATATTAGCTTATTGATATAATGTTGATTAAATATTAAATAACTGCATTTTAAACCAAACTAACTCTATAAAGGTCGATCGTATTCATTTTTTATTTAATAATCGATACGGATATAGCACTCACGTCTTTACCTGTCACACCATTGTCTATGGCAACAATCAATTAATAAAGCATTCTTAATTAATTGGAATGCTTTATATCATCATAAAATACTCCAGCTTTAACGAGACAAAGTGAAAATATTAAAAATCGTAGAAAAAAAAAACAATTTGTTTTGTTCATATGAAGTTTAAGGTCGCCACAACAAACCCAGACCAAATTCTGCCATTGTTCTTTGCCATAGAATGTTTTTATGGACACTGATTTGTGAATTTCAAAGCGTTTGATACCTTCTATATTATTAAATCTCTCGTGAAAGTCTCAATTTAGATGCTGCAGATTGAATAATTATGTACGATGTTTTCAATGCATCTTCTGGCAAATGTTTATTTGATGGTTTACAATAATATACTATAAGTGTATTTAATATTTTGCGCTTTGTTAATAGTTATACTACTCATTTCCATTTTTCAATGCCTACTTTAAAGTTGCTTTCGTGTAGATAATGAATATAATAATATAAAATATGATTAAAATGGAAATAATATAAAATACGATTAAGATATATTTGGTCAATTATGAAATATAAAATACTCCATTCGTGATAATTACTACTCTAGTTGTAAACATAGCTAAATATATTTATTAATAACTTTGCGTTGTCTGTCATTGACATAATAAATAGAAACACATGTCATAATTATTTATAATTTCCACGAAGACATTAATTTTAAAATGTTATAATTCCTAGTACAAATTAAAATGAACACTATTCTGGTTTTAATTTCGTACGTACTCAACATCTACCTGCAATATGTTATGTATGTGATGTGTCTATTTCTGTGTCTTGCGTTATATAAATAATGTTAATAGATATCATTTAAATATTAGGATAAGTGATAAAATGTTTCTACGGAGATAAGTAATTAATTTGCGTTTCTGTCTTAAGCTTCAGAATTTACATACTATTACGAAAAACTGTTAGCCCTTTATTGATTTAGAACTTATAGACAAATAGACGATTTATCCACACGCCATTCCTAAGCTTTACCTAACCTTTGCACGCCGCTTGGAATAATTGAAGAAGAGTGCTGTCTCGTCACAGATGCTTCCACCGAAGGGAAGCAGTGCGACCAGGGTACTGCCTTGCCTGCATTACATTATAATGCAGCTTCAGGTGAGAAGTTCCCAAAATAGAGAGCATTTGGATGCCAAAGGGCACTGGGTTTCGCATGACGCATGTTGGAGTTGATGGTCTACTAACTGAAATATTTGGAACGTGTTAAAATAAGATATTGTTTTAGCTGCTATCTTTCTTACTTTTTAAGAAGTGTAATATGTATCTCAAAATCTGTTGATTTCTAGCTAAACAACTCTTTTTCGAAACACGTTATGAGGGATCAGTAAGTTAGTGCGCGTTCTACGAGTGTACGCTTGGCGTGCTTTCGGCAGACGTTCGGCGTGCGCCCGGCGTGTACTTTGTGCCAAAGAGTGAACGCCTAGCGCACGCCGGCCACACGAACCGCAACCGCTCGAGGAACGCGCATACCCAATGCGAGGTCGGCCTAAGAGAACATCTTAGTTGATTTTTGAGAAATAGTAAGACGTATCTCAAAATCTGATATTTCAAGCTAGCGAACTCTTTTTCGAACCACTTTATAAGACATCAATAAAACATGAGTTCAACTTTACTAATATTTATGAATTGCCATTATTCCGATGCCACGATTAACCCTTCACAATCAACAACTTGAAGATTGATGAAACATGGTTTATTTTCAAATGAGAGCGATGATAAATAATTACGTTCGAGGGTACAATGTAAATAAAACTTTCAAAGTAATTTATATGCCCATGTATTGGTAATGTGAAGAAGGAAACATTCAAATTCAAATTCAAATTCTTTATTTGTGTGATTTTGGGTGGGTACATAGATCTTAACATAGTTTTAATGTGCTCCAGAATCTGCCTTGTGGCTTACACAATTGTTACATTTCCTATATTAAGTACATATTCAATTATAATACATTTTATAATAATTAGGTAATCAAATAATAATGTCACAACTCACATGTTTGAAATTAATGTCATAAATGTCAAAATAAAAATTGGTAATGTCATAGAAATAATATTAGTAATAATACGTACATAACAATGAACAATAAAAATAATTTGCCATAATAATAATAATAAAAAAATTGCTTACACTAATTTATCATTCATATATTCATTTACGGAGTAATAACATTTACTTAACAGAATTACTTTTACTTTATTCTTAAATACATTAATGTTAGTTATTTCTAGTATATTTTTTGGCAAATGATTGTATATACGTGCACTCATACATAACACGCTTTTGTTTAATAAAGCTGTCCTGTTTTCTGGAATACTAATATGAAAGTGACGCCTTTTACTATTAAGAGCTTTAAATAAATGCATATTTTTTCGTACAAACAATATGACTTCTAGTAGATAAATACATGGCAGCGTTAAAATATTTAATTTTATAAAAAACGGTTTACAGCTGTCTGTTTGTTTTAAGCGACAAAAAGCTCGTATACATTAATGAAGTGTATATTTTGTCGCCTCTAGCTAATGATGCAACCATAAATTTAAATGTTTAGCCGCTTTAGTGTTTCCGCATCGACTTCTTTTGGAGTTTAGCTTAAGGGAAGTTCACAATGGGATTGACATGTGTCTAAAGACAAAAACCCCTTAATAATAATAGAAAAAAAAGTGAAGAGGTGTTCCTTTTGATAAACATGTTATTTCCGTTATAGATCCAAATGTTTGTATCATTATTTTTAATGGGTGTATTTAGAATATTGCTAGTTTTATTAGTCTTAGTGTTTGAGAGGGTGAATATGTATATATTAAACATTAGCTTTTTGGGCTACATAATATTCGTTCATTGAGGTATTTCATGTTCTTAACTTGGTGTATTTGCATTTATTATTAACAAATTCATATTTGGTAGCAGAACGAGTAACGTTAAACAAATTAAAATAATAAATCTATTTGTACAGTGAAACTAATTTGAGAATATATTTACTAAGAATGCCTAAGATACCAAAGTCATCCATGAAGACATTTTGAAAATTTTGGGTATTGAAAATGTTCGTCATTTTAGAATATTTATAATTGATATGTTCAGATGCTTTGGAATTTCCAGACGCTTGGCAATTCGCGGGGTCAACGGACTGTTGATTCCATCATCATGTATCAAAACTACGGAGTACCGACCAAAGCTCACGTCATCAATATGGAGGATAAGCAGATAGTATTTCCAGAAGATGATGATTCAGATATCATTATAATCAATGATGATTATAATAGAAATAATATGATTGATGAAGGACGAGTTGAAAGTTTGAAACATTATGAAGAGACTACTACGGAAGTTAGGTAAGATATAAAAGTTTTTAGGAAAAAAGTTATCTTTGTCATTTCTGATATTTTGCTGAAACACAATATGAAACAATTTTCTGAAAACAGAAATAACAGTGGACGTCGTATTATGATAGCAAATTGATAGACACCTTGTTCATCAAAATGGGTTGATTTGTATAAGCGTGAATGTCGGACATACATACAGGCAGCTCTGTATGAAAAAATGGCAAGATCTTGTGTTGGAGGCTGAGACTCATTTTGGGTCGCTGCGCCACATTTAAATATAAAAATTATGATGCTAATATGTATTATTTGTTTAGGTACGAATACCTGGACTCTAACGAGTTCTTCTGGATGACCACTGATTGGTCGCCATGCGAGGCACCTTGTGGACAAAAAGGCCACCAGATACGCGGTGCTGTGTGTCAGGTATGTCATTTAATCTTTTCGATAGACCGCAGACGCTTTTAAGAACTCTAATGAAACTGCTGAGTCATTTATCAGTTTATTGGACTTTCAGTGGAATACTGGTGCAATCCTAAAGTTAAAGCTCATTTTATAGGTTTGAAAAGTTCCGTAAGTCCTTTTGCTAATGACTTAGTTCATAAGTTAATAATTATGCTGGCACCAGCCAATTGCAATTTGGAAAGTGCTACTAGAGTAGTATTTTTTTATGATCACTGATAAACCAAACAAGCCTAACATTGTTCCTCGTTTTATCAACTCCCATTTGTTGATGAATTTGTGATTTGAAATACAAAAACTAAAACGAAGCAACAAATAATAAATAAAAAAGAAAAAGGGAGAAAATGAAAAAGACTTCCTACTCAACGCTGCCAACCAGCGTGACCAGAAGACTGGCAGCATTGTCATTGGATGGCAATGCTTTTTCTCTCTGCGAAAAATTCTTATTTTACTTATTCTTATGTCTTTTCTCAAAGTTACAATTTATCCACACAGCGTGAAAGAGACAACGATACTCGCATAGCAACAGCAGCGGAATGTCTCTCCCGGGGCAAGGAACCGCCTAATGAAGTACAAGACTGCAGCATGTCTTGTCCTAGATGGAGGACGGCGGCGTGGTCGCTACCTAGATGCGCTACCAGTGGGGCTGGTAAGTAAAGAGAATATTAATGAATCTAAAAAAATATATATACATTAAAAAAACACAGTGACATGGACTGTGTAACCTTTACAAAATTGGTATTTCTGTATAAAATGAACTAAAATAGTCTCTATTTAGGATTTCGGAGCCAAATGGTAAAAACGAGCACCCTAATCCAATCGTCTCTCTGTCTTCCTGTCCGCTCGTATGAGACAGAAACTTTATACTGAAATTGTTGGGACTATCTATAGATATGTAATATCTGATTTTCAGAATTCTAGATAGAGAGAACGAAACCAACTTATAAAGGTATCCCTTTACCACACGGTATTTGAGAGAATTCACAGGTCATATCTTTGTTCTATAAATACATACATGAAATACATTTTTTCATCAAAATACTATCAATTATACCAATCCATATGGACAAGGAAAAGGATTGACTTTCTCCGGGACTTTTCTTGTCCACTTCTGAAATTAGTCACACAGGTGATGCACGATTACTATTTAAAATGTTAAAGAGATACTATAATGTGTCTACATTCAGTCTGCAACATCCAGCCTACTAGGATTATGTGTTACGGAAATTAAAGCGCGAAGACGTATCATATGAATTCACATGTATAAATAACGCGAACGTAATCTTCAGTTACCACGCCTTGAGTGTCAACATAATTTTCCTCGTTCTGTATTATTAGTTATGTATACAGGTCGTGATCGACTGCGGTTTTGAGTTCTGTCCTCTAGTTGAGCTCGAGGTGTTAAAATTGTCTGTTAAGAGATTTTATTCACAGTCCCGTTAAAAATAATTAATCTTTATAGCCTTTGAGCATATATAGGTTTGGCCAAACACTCACAAAAGAAAGAAAGAAAGAAGAAGAAAGCCCATAAGTATTCGAAAGTTGACGGTTTTTAATGTTTTCATCTCATCCATGGGCCAAGCCTTGCTTAGGTTCTTTCTGGTCCCGGCCATTATGCCATTAAAAGATTTGTAACAACTGCCATTGCATAGAATAGTCAATGGCACTTATTACAGAGAATGTCAGTACTCCCGAATATACCTACTGTCGACAGATCTAGCCATACAGCAATTGTTTCCTGTAAAAGCTGATATTCAGCCCAATTTGAACCAGTTATGGCAGGCATTATATAGCGATAGATATGATTTGAGCCATAATGGATAATTTTTACCTTCTACATATGGGAGTCCAAATGCACCATTTTGGGAATACAATGATTTTAAAGATTTAATGGTAGCAAATTTGGCCTTATTTATAGCGCAATTAAGTGGTCCATCTTTTAAAATAAAGCTACTAACTCATCGTGTTATTCCAAAATAGTGCATTTTGGACCCCAATATCTAGGAGCTAAAAATACTCCATTATGGCCCTAGAATCACCTCCCGTGTCCCGAAGGGAATACGAGCAATTACAAATCAGCCTGTATATGTTAGCATAGTAGGTACCTTATAATATGTTATAGTTGCTTGAATCAGGCTTTACTTGGTGGAACTCTATTGTAACCTAATGGAAGGAAAGAAGAACCCACCACGCACCCTCGGATTGACCACCCCAACTACTGCAATAGAAAAAGGTTGACAATACCGAACTCCTCTAAAAGGATAAGGGATATAGGAATGGTATGGGTTATGGAGTAAGCAAGCTAACGGCTAGAATGACTAAAACTCCCAAAGGATTGATGCTTGAATAAGCAAGTAATATAATAATGAACTGGCTGTTATGAGCTAAATGTGAAAGGCGAAATGTCATAACATAACCGATAAATACAAACAAAATTTGCATACAGACCGATAACGATCTTTTCATATTCAAATGTTAAAATAATGAGAATACCTATATGTAAGCCTATAACGGCAAATAAAATTAAAACAACCTTTGTACCTTATTCGCCGAAGGCATATATACACTTTCATGTGGACTTGTGCTCTGAAAATCTCAATTAAAGGCTAAGTTTATTATGTTATTTTGTTGTTTGTTAGCCTTGTGCACGAACATAGGAAAACAAAATGCCATAGGCAATTTTCTTTAGTGATTAAGAATTTTGCTCACACTAGTAATTTTCTGAGTTATGTTTTAACTCAGTAAATTTATGATTAGGAGAATATATATTTACTAGGTTGCCTGTTAAAATGTGGCCGCAAGTCTCTTTTTTAAATTTCTTTGGTTATTGATTTTTGGGAAAAAGCCTCGTTCACTTGTTTTTTAAATAAAACATCGTCTGTATCACGGCAATGTACGAGTATATAAAGATTCGTTACTGAGATTTCCGAATTCTCAGTAGCAGCGCGGAATCTGGCAATGTGCTCGGTAATGCCAATAGCCTCGCCCTCTATTACGTGGGACTTTTAAATTCATGGTAAATGTGAGTGTGATGTTCCACTTCTGCCTACTCCTTCGGGGATAAAAGGCGGGAGATTATAAAAAAAATCAATCAAATCTAATTAGACTGCGCGAACTAAACGGCCCCCTCGATAAAACTGGGATAACTGTAGGAGGATGTTGACAATTCTACTGCCACAAATCAAACTACAGGGACTTTTTCATCTACTACAATTCTAAGTAAAGATGACATTGATTTTCATTATTGAAACGGGCCTCTTCTCACAATGAGAAGGGTAAGGCCGTAGTCCACCACGCTTGCCTAGTGCGGGTTGGCAAACTTCACATGTCTTTTGAGAACAATATAGAGAACTCTCAGACATGCAGGTTTCCTCACGATGTTTTCCTTCACCGTTTAGCAAGCGATAATTAACAATTTAAGACGCACATAACTCTGAAAAGTCATTGGTGCGCGCCGTGGATTCGAACTCGGACCCTCTGCGTAGCAGTCTGTCGGTCTCTGCACTAGGCTATCGCTGCCATGTACATTGGTTTTAATATTTCATATTTTTTTCCTAGCAATATCGCATCGTCGCGTGGAATGCGTCAGCGACAATGGTACAGTGGTAGACAACTCCATCTGCGAGGCAGCCACGAAGCCAGAGAAGATGAGACGGGAAGCAAGACCCTGCAGGGCGGCTTGGGCTGTTGGAGCTTGGAGTAAGGTAAGCACTTCACACACACACACACACACACACACACACACACGCACTCACGTATTCACAAAATCATTTACTTAGCTTATTATAGTTTTAAGAGATTATTCATCATTTAATTATGTGTACTGTAATTCAGTATTGCGCTAATTTATACTACACTAGTCGTCGCCAGCGGCTTCGCCCGCGTCAATTATACATAGTAAACCTTCCTCTTGAATCATTCTATCTATTAAAAAACCGCATTAAAATCCGTTGCGTTGTTTTTCTTATAGTAAAAGGCGGTAAACGAGCAGACGGATCGCCTGATGGTTAGCAATTACCGCCGCCCATGGACAAAAGCAACACCACAGAAGTGACAAGTGCGTTGCCGCTCCTTAGGGTCGGAAAAAGGGATAGGATGAGGAGTGGGATGAGGGAGAAGTAATAAGGGATAGGGCCTCCGGCACTCTCACTCACTGAATGAAACGCAACATTTTAAGTACTGTTACTTTACGTCGATTTTCTGTGAGAGGGTAGTACTTCCCCGGTCGAGCGAGCAAGGCTCTACTACCTTCCAAAATACTAGTTTTTAAGATTTAAGCATACATAGGGACAGACAGACAGAAGACAGACTTTGTTTTATACTAGGATTATACTATGTAGTGCTTTGTAAAGGTAAAATCTGAAAATCATCAAAACATTTTGATTCTGCTTAAAAGATGGTTAGACCTAGGTATTTCACTGCTGTAAGAACGCTGCTTTGAATAAAATAAATTACTATTAATTCTTTCTTTTTTGTGTGAGTACAACCAACCCTGGATAGCTTAAGTCGGAGGGCTTTGGGTCAGTTGGTCAGTCTGTAAACTCTGGCGAATTTACAGACTGACCAACATAGGACTTTTGTGCTGAGACCAGAATCGGGCCCCTCATCTTTAAGTTTCCTCTGAAGCACGGTAGCGCTCTGATCTTACACCACCCGCGGTCACCGAAAGCGTTACAGTAAATGTGGTGCTGTGTTAAGTTTCACAAGTGACAGTGCTTAAATCCAATATTCTCATTGACAGATCTTGCCGTGACATATCACAGTAAAATATAGTCCACTGAGCGCAAGGAAAACTTTTCTTGTCACGTATCCGTTGGGTGGGTATTCCGCAAAAGACGATTTGGTACAATCCCGAAGCACTTGAAATATGATTCATAATTTCTTTGCCGTCGAGAAATTAAAATCCGATTGGTGATATTCTGCTTAAACACTATAACTCAGTCAGAAGCCTTATCTAATCAGTACCACGATCCTTGCTTTCCTTCCGCAGAACATTTCTTTTTTAAATATCTAAGAATCAATCATTCTTAACCAGAAAGCCCATTTTCGTATTTTGACAGACAGACAGCGAAACTGTATTTTTAACGAAATGCGATCTGATTTTGATTTAACTGACCATAGGTATTTTGCTGCACTTAATGTAATTGTGGACTAAATTGTCGCGTAAAGATCGACGTCTACACGTAGTTTGATACTGCGTTCAATATTCAATCTCGTCGTGATATGATTCGAGTGTCAGATAATTTACTAGAATACTATACATATACAACGAGATTAGATCGAAACTGTTATTTGAACAAATAGAATTACGAGAATTGACATTAAAACTTATTCACATTACCTTAAAACATAAACGTCTCTATATTAATATTACACAGGATAATTGCACTTGTTTTCTTAACACATTAAAGTGATAGTAATTAAAACAATATAATTGGTGCCAACTTATATAAAGCCACTTAAGATAACTAATTTACAGTTTATACTAGTACTAAATGAGCCCTCGGTTACACTCGCGCTATTTAGGCTACTGCTTCGCTCCCTTGGCTCATAGCGTGATGTTATTTAACCTATAGCCTTCCTCGATGAATGTGCTATCTGACACTGAAATAATTTTTCTAATTGGACCACAATTCACGTTTTAAGCTGTATAACTACAAAAAAATTATGATAGTAATTTAATATTCATATCTTCAGCGAATAGTGTTGGGATTATCGTGGCATTGAACGTTAATGTTGAAAATGACAACAATGTATATTATATTATGCGCTGTTTTGAAAACGAAACTTATCAATGATCGACAATATGCGTATGTCACTCACCTTTGGGGTGAGGCTATGGACAGGCACGGGGAGTCATTGGCTATCAGCCTCGACATCTCCAAAGCCTTTGATAGAGTCTGGCATCGTGCGCTTCTTTCCAAGCTTCCGGCTTACGGCTTGCCACCTCGATTTTGCAACTGGGTTGCTAGCTTCCTGCATGAACGACGTGTTCGACTTATTTGCGAAAGTCAACATTCAAAGTATATGCAGGTAAATGCTGGTGTACCCCAGGGATCCGTCTTATCACCCACACTTTTTCTTCTGCATATCAATGATATGCTCACTTTTGGGAGCATACATTGCTATGCAGATGACAGTACTGTGCATGGGCGTTATCTCGGCCATCCTGCGGCTAAGCAGGCCGACATTGAGGAAAATAGGCGAAAACTTGTCGCTGAGCTTGACCAGGTTTTGAACAGCATCTCGAATTGGGGTACTGAAAACATGGTCACGTTCAACGCCAAGAAGACACAGGTGTGCGCATTTTCGGCAAAGTTATCTCAATTCCTTCCCCAACCTTCTCTTCTGGACACTCCACTACCGATACAGGACAGTCTAAATATACTAGGTATAGACATACGCCGCAATCTCAACCAGAGAAACTACATCGAGGGTGTCATTAGAGAGTGAGGAGGATTTTCACGCCGGCGCAGCTGTGTCTATAATACAAGACTCAGGTTTGCTCCTGCGTGGAATACTGCTCTCATCTCTGGAACGGCTCCGCTCAGTACCTGCTAGATGCCCTTGATTAGTTGCAGCGGCGTGCTGTCTGTATCATAGGTGACCTTGAGGCTATTAAGACCCTTGAATCTCTGCAATTACGCAGGGACGTAGCCTTAATGGCTGTCTTTTACCGATTATATCACGGTGAATGTTCAAAAGAACTCTTTCAACTCATCCCACCCTCTCCTTTCCTATCCCGAACAACACGTGCCGAGTTAAAGTGCCACGCTTACACGGTAGAACAGATACCGTCACGTACGAAAAGGTTCGGTACATCTTATCTTTGCCCTACCATAAAGATGTGGAACTCACTGCCAACTCACGTGTTACCTTCCTCCCTTGATCCTGGGTCCTTTTAGCGGGGCGTGAAAAAGCATCTCTCAAGGCCGTCAGAGTGAGGGCCGCTATGTCACATTGCTTAACCAGCAATTGGGGATGGTAGTCTTCACAATAGGACTTCACTGTCAGCTTACCATCAGGCAGCGTGAAGTCAATTTGACAGGTTTCTTTAATAAAAAATAAACAAAATCTAATGGTAATCGATTTTTTTATCAATACACAAACAGTTTTAGCCCGCAGCACGACTCGCGTGGCTGCCGGTTACCACGATAAAAGGAGCCTACATCCTATTCTTGTATGTATATAACTGCCGCAATAAGTTTTCATCAAAATGCGTTGTATATTTTTTTCGTAAAAATTTAATATTTATGGATGAATGCATGTTGCATTCATCCGTATATCCTCACAAACTATCGCGTATAATTTATAGGAGTAAAGTTTATCATGATTGTAAAATAGTAAGCACATAGGTGGACAAATAGAGATTTGGTACTGCAAACCAAAGTAATGCGTTATCTACTCTTGATACAAGATAAGTTATTCTGATTAACGATATTCTTACTGCCAGACTGCAGTGTGATTCTGTAAGACTTCATTGTAAACTTCGAATCTGAATCCGCTGTAAGTTTCTTGATCGGCATTCAAAAAACTCGAATTGACACTAGCGCTACTCTTGCGAGCGTGTTTGCGAGTTGAACTAAATTGACCTCGAGATTTTGACAGATAAAGTATGAGATGAAGTAAAAAGTGGCATTCTATAAGGTAATTCTCCCGTCAGTTCGACGCTCACTTCGCACTCAAAATCAAGGTCATTTTGAACCTCATGCGAAGTGAGAGCGAATAGTGACGTGAAATGCGAGTTGTTGTTTGAATTTTACAGAATCGACGTGCTGATGGATATAGTCCTTCCTGAAGTCATGCCACTGAGTTAAAATTTCAGGCTCTCTGTGGTTATAATATAGCTTTTATATTCTCAAATCTCATTACTGCACGAACCCAAAACGCAAAAAAACGTAAACATACAGGAATAGTACATCACATTAAATAGAAAATATTGCTATCAAACAAACAAAGCATTCGGCTTTTATAATGGAGTTGTTAAATTCTTATTTGTGCAATTAGAAACCGCACTGCATTCTACACAACACATAAATTATTACTTTAATGTAAAAGGCAAAATAATATTCAGAGGGAAGAACCGAGTACTATTTGAAAATAAAATAATATAAATGGAAAATAGTACGTTTGTATTTTCCGCAATCACGTCAAAACAGCTGTAGCGATGTTGATAAATTTAAGCATACAAATGGAGAACGCATTGAAGACGGATAGAGGTTGCCTTTTGTTGTGAAAATAAAACTTTATCTGATTGCAATAGAGTTCAAATTTACGATGTAAAACTATTACTTTTAATTTAAGTTAAATTACAAATTAAGGGTTTTCACCTTCCAGCCATTTTACCAGTCAGCCTTACCTTTCTCATAATAAGAGGTCCGGTTTTTATAATAAAGCCAACTTGCATACACATAAGAAGTTAGGGCAAAAGCTTTTCACAAGTGATAATGTCTCTAAAATTGTAAGTAAACTGGGCGATCGTAACTCAAAGTCCAAGTTATTCCAAGAATGATAATTTTGGCTACAAAGGTTTTATTGCTCTTGTTGACATTTATGGTTATTATATATTGCTTTTAGTGTTACAAACGTAGCTAAATAAATCAAGAGCCTGAATATCTTGTGGCGAAGGGACAGGACGATAACAAATTGAGTCTCTGTTGTTCTCACTCAACAAACTGAAATAATGATAATATTCTATCACATATGACTACCTCGTTGGTCTCGCGGCTTAAATGTGCCCGTGGGATTGGGAGGTCTCGGGTTCAAAGTCAAAGTCAAAATCCTTTATTCATTTGGGTCACGATGTGACGCTTATGAACGTCAAAATAATAAATTAAAAAAAATAAAAACTGAGAGACTCTTTTACATTACACTTACATTTACTGCCACGTTCGCAAAGTAAGGGCGTAGAACCATGAGAAAGAACGGGCAATAAAACTCACGGTCACTCTTTTTCATCGCCAGGTTTTGCTTAATACACATAATTTACATTTTCTAAGGTGCTGTAACTGTTACACCTTCTATATCACTTGTATATATTTACTGTACATAATAATACACAAGCATAATACTTAATTTTAATTTTGTTGTTCATTTAGTTAGCCATCTCAGAATAGACATGGTGAAACAGGAGCATCCACTTACATGATTGTACAGTTAACTTCTGCGCGAACACTGCTTGCACGAGTTAGGACATTATGTCCATCGTATCGAGCTCATTAGCTGTTACTTAATTGATTGTTGTTGAGACTTCGTCGTAGTTTGCTAGATGCCCTCAGTTCTATGTAGCTACAGCTACAAAAATATGACAAATATGTATGACATCAGGTTATCAGTATTCTAATTGTGAATCAATTCAAAATCGAATCGCATTTCAGTCAAAATACAATCTCCCTTGGCCGACAGCATCGACTCCTACAGTGCGTCTGGCGCATGCCTGGCACCAGGAGAAGGGCCCGAGAGCGCAGCGCTGGGGCGGCTTGCGAGGGACTGGCAAGGCCACCTGTCACCAGGGCCTGTCAGGTCTATGCGTGTGTTAATAAAGGTAGGTTTTCGAGTAAGGAGTAGTTTTATTCCAACCTTTGAAATTTAAATTTTCTTTTTACAGTTTACATAACGTGAAAAAAAACAACGCCCTCTGGTGCTGAAGATTTAAGGATTTACTTGTAACAGAACAGTGAGCATTCGCTTTTTAGAAATTTGTCGAACTGAACAATGAACAGAGCCAAACATTTTCACGATTTTTTTATCGAACGCTCTAATCAGTAAATATTCAGTCTCGTTTGTTTTTCTTTTATATAACATTCGCAAGAATGCTCATTACAGGTGAATGCTCAAGTGTATCAGCACCTTACAATTTGAGAGAAGTCATTGTCACATCATTACATTCAATCAAAAGATCATAAAAATGATATTTGTAATTTTCATAATTAATATATTTCTTGCGCTAAACCACTTGTCTAAAGCGCTTTACAGTCCGGTTACGGTTGGCTAATGCATTGTTTTATCCACAGATGGCGTCTGCCGCGACAGTTCCAGATTCTGCGAGAATGTTCGCTGCAAGCGGTACAAAGAGCAATGCTGCAAAACTTGCTCCGACTGAGCACTGACAAACCGACGCCAAAATGGCGCCCAAAACCGTTAAACATGCCAATTTGAATACCGAAGACGAATTTTATTTTAGTTTTAAAATATTACGTGCCCATATTTAAAAATTGTATTCGAAATTTTTAAATATAGGAATATATTTTTTACAATTCGTTTGGTTTTATTAGTCAATTGATATCAGGTATTTAATAATAAAGGCACAAAACTCTGAAATACATTTCTTTGAAATAAAATATCCTTTAGCGTAAATAAAAATGCAGCTAGCAGCCAACCTTTGACAAGTTTCCGAAAATAAATCCATTGGTTTATAAATTCGAATAGCTAGGTAACGTATTTACTATTTTGTGTGCGAAATTCAATTTTAAATTCATATTGAAATAAAAAAACCATTCCTCGTATATTAAAATTCGAATGAATGAATTGAATTCGTCTCCGACATTCAAATTTGGTTTGACGAGTTTTAGTGAAATTCGAATGAACTTTGTAGAGGCTATAAGACAGTGACGTAACAAAAAATAAAATAGTTTTAATATCTCAAGTATTTGAGAAATGTGTTAATAAATCAAAGCTGTGGAACTCCAAAAAGATACGAAAAAATGTATCGTCAATAACACCAGTTCAATCACAATATATGGTCGAAAAGGCCTGGTGCAAAGTTAATAAGATTTCTCAACCCGTAAATATTGCGATTGCTATCGCTAAATTTATCTATCGGGCGCTTTCGACCCAGCAAAGAAATATGTTAATAAAATATTTTTCTCACAAATTTCGCATCGAAGCTGTGAAATAACAAGGCTTGTTATACAAAGGTGATGTAGCAAAGTAAAAATAAGTTGTAGGTATCTCGTTTGGCCCGTAACGAAATTTTCCATATGACTGGAGTGAAAGAGAGCGTACAAAACTGGCATATTTGTTGACGCTCCACTGCGTCCCTCCCATTCGTTCGATTGAATTCCCTCTTCCATTCCTTTTATCTTTCAATAAAGCCTCATTTTTTAGATTTGTTAATATTGCCCAAACAAAAACCTTTTAACAATAACTTGTATCACAAAAGAGGCGTCTTTAAAAATCCAATCTCGTTTATCGTAAGAGATCTGATGAATTGCTACTATAAAGGTGCGTAAGAGATAGGTATATAGAATAACTGGTGAGTGTGAAAGAGAGAAAACTATTTGTAAGCACGATAGATCTAGTCGTGAAAGCACAGCTGACCATAAAAATGGTCGATATTGAATATTTATATTAAAGAAAAACTGTAAATTATTTCAAAATATAGCCCTTGAATTGATTATGTAAGTAGACAACAAAATATTTAGAACAAAATGTTTTGTACTATATACAATTAATTAATATTGTAAATATTGTAAGAGTAACTTCTAAGCACCATGCTACGCTTGGCTCCTACGGTATAATGAAGCACAAAAGTCATAGTCTAATCTATAACGAAAAATTAGTAAAAATAAAAATATTTAGCAAAAATTGCCAAAAGAATAACAGAATGTATTTAAAGTACAGTCATGTTAAAAATATTAAAGTGCTATATATATTTTTTCTTCACTGTCATAAATAGAATTCGTTTATAGAAAATTGTATGTATATTGGAAATTAAAGTAATGTAGGTAACATTTCTGATAAAGATTATAAAGCAATACGATTCGCTTATACATTTAAAAATGTAAATATTATGCATTGGCATACAAAAATTGTTATTAAACCCGCTCTTGGAATGGGTTTTGTTAAAATAGCTGATATTTACAATTTTCGGTTCTTCCAACAATATTTGTGAATTTTTCATTTATAAAACCACTTAACAGTAAAAATTTCGTTGTTTATTGTCATGACAAATCACGTCACATTGTGTCACTGTCGTTAAAGTATATCGCCAGTGTTTAAGAAATATTATTTCTGAAAAATCAGTTTTTCTGTTCCTTGAACATAATCCAAGTAACGATGACTGTTGTGGTAATCTTACGTCACATTGTTTCGGGTTGATTCGTCATAAGATATTGTTTGTTTTTCACAAAAGCATATAAGACTAGTGACAACAGATTTAATATGGCTTCATTTTGTGGTCGTCTCACTTAAAAGATAACTAAACTTGAAAAACTACAGAGAATTTTGACTTAGACTTCTATTCTGATACTCAATTGTGCGGCAAGTTCGGTAGCTAATTTATCGACAAGCTCCGAATGCAGATCCAAAATGGATGGAAGGTACATCACTACGAATTGACAAAAGCGAATTGGTGAATGAAAAGGAGGATCAAAACGTTGATCCCTCACAAAGTAAAGAACAAAAGCTGTGTTTAGAGTGAGACGACTTTAGGATCCTCTGTGTCTGATCAGTTTCTACTTGAATACACTTCGAATAATTTCGTACTTTATATACCCTCCAAGGGAAAAGCGCAAGTATCTTTGCTGAAAACTAAGGTGCAGTATTATATTATTACGAGGCATATAATTATGTTTAGATTAACAATTAACTGTCAATTGTTAGAACAATTACCCAATTTGTATATAATGAAACTACATATATAGCTACGCAAACATTGTTCCAAAGTATAAGGCATTAATTATATCAGTAAGTTTCTACTATGAAAATGGATAATAAATTAAAAATGCCAGGATTTAAATATATTTCAGACGCGAGTAAAATTGAAGCTTCCTTTTCTTTTTATGTATGCCAAATTAAAATGTTTTCAAAATGAACAAAATAATTTTGGGGTTTTTACATTGACTGTACCATTAATTAATTCAATTAATAATAGTATTTCATTATTGTATTGAGTGGAAGATCTGACGTAACTGAAAAAGACAAAATTTACGTCTATCACAGATCTGGTAGCCCCGCAGTTAATAACAAAATCAATAATGATTATACTTAGTAAGTTAAAAGCTGCAGGAAAGTGGACTGTGGGCTTCAAGGCGATGGTTTTAGATCGCAACCCAGGATGGCGCTAGGATGATGTTGACTTAATTACTTAGTTAAAAATGTCAAAGACAAAGAATGGTCGAATTCAACGTACCCCATTCATATCAACACTCAACTAAATGTAATTATGATTAGGTACTGGTTGTTTTTTCGAATTTACCGTAAGATTATTGATTTTTGGCCTGATTTGAGATTAATAGCAGAAACAAAAATCTAAGAGAATTAGAGATCTTAGACCGATCTCTTAATTTCTTGTGGCTTCAATTTTTATTTGTGTAGTAGTAGAAACTCACTTGTTAAATAGTTAATAAAGACTATCGAATTCTCTAAGACACTATTACTTAAATGTTTTAGTTTTAAGTATGCATTTTCCTTTTATATGTTATTTCGTCAACCATCTTATTAAAAGCATAATCGCTTAATATTTTAATATTTTATTACTTAAGACTATTGACTTCCTTAGACGAATTACAAGAAATTGAATTTATATTACTTTTGTTGGAATGTTAGTCTTCTTACATTTTGTCAATTTTGTTACTTTCTTCAAACTTTTGACGCTCAAGTATAAGATATTTCATATCAATAAAATACTGCCATATTAATAAATGCGTGATAAGTTGCTGTTTCGACTTATATACCCGCTTGTACTTGAATCCTGTTTTCTATTGTGATATCTCTATTTGAAGTTTGATCATGTTTGGTACTTAGGGTAACATTAATAAGTTACAGTTTCTACCTGGCTGAATCTTTTAGAACAAATTGCTTTGTAAAATGAACACGTGTAAAGTATTAAGCAAAGTCGTCCTTGTCTCGCAAACTTACTAGTTCGATATTTGAATTTGAATGTTGTTTTCTTATGAAAATGAGAAATAAGTGGCCTGCTAGAAATTTGGCGCGAAGTATGGGGATAATTAGGGCTGTCTCTTTGACGTTCCTTTTCATTCGTTGCTTTTTATTTATGTATCTGATCATTTATTTATTGATATATGACGACTGTTGCTTCGTGATTTTAATTATCTCATTTTAAGGCTGATAAGATTGTAGGAGTTTTGATAGGCCAGGTAAAATAAGTAACTTTTAATTGGTTAATGCAAAAACCAACCAATCGTTTCATCAAATTTATATTATTACTAGTTACTGCTGACTTAGATAATCAATTTCGTAAATACATCTCACAATAGAAAACAGGTATCAAGTAACCTTCCTTAAGTTCGGCGTAAGTTAATTCAATAAAAATAATTATAGTTATGTGACAACCCTAATTTTTAAGTCTCAGAGAATTAAGTCCAAAATGTACATTTGTTTGAAATAGAACTAGTTTTTATTATAAGTCAAATCGATTAGATCGATTGAGTAACATTTTGTTTAGTCTATTGAAAATTTCTGACAATGGTCACACTGAACTGTCAATTTTTTCGTTCTTGGTCGTTTCCCGCGGTCAGCGAAAAAACCTAGCTCTGGATAGATTTCGTGTTGTGAGCGTTTTGATCTTGTATTTAGAACCCGTTTGATTGCCACTTCCTTGATCAATAACTGGCACCGGTTAATTGTGATAAAAATAGTATTTTAACGAACATTGTAAAACTTGAGTGAATCCGATGCACGTGGTTGGTGCCGGAAGAATTTTCTGATTGAAGACACTGCGTGGAGTCTGGTAAAGTAAAGATAATTCACTTGCTAATATTGGCCAATTTTAGTCTCGTGTGTGTCTAACTTGCCTCCAGGACTCCACTCAAGAACATCACCAGGAGATATTTGGTAAGACATTTGTTTAATTCTTAGCGCCAAGAAACTTGGCCCATGTGTTAGATCCTTTGTCTTGGGCTAAGACTGGATGAATTAATCGCTTCCACTGATCTCTGTTAAAAAATACTTACCCATTCTTAGCCCGAATTCTACACATAATTTTTGGTAGCAGAGCGTAGTTGAAATTTAGCCGCTGTTGCATTACTGAGTATAAACTCAGATTGGTATGAGCTTGTATCTTATCACCTTGTAGACAGTATTGTAGTGTTTGTCAGGTCAGTTATTGTCTAAAATACATAATATTTAATTGTATAAGTTGACCTAGATAATTTGAAACACATTGTCACATAACCTCAATCAGTAATTGTTGATTTGTATTGTTGGAAAATCTAACTTAAATTTGTTGTTGCATAATAAGTCAGTTTGTTTGGATACATAACAGCTGTATGTATCAATAAATTTAGTAAATTTAGTTTATTGCATATATTCATAAACATTGTAATAATCAAACTTGACCTTGCCACTTGGGCGGGTCACATTAATAAACTTTGTTTGTTATAATATAGATAATATTGCTAGGTAACACATATTCTGTGCTTACTTCATATTGTATATCATAAATAACACAGTTAGTCTGTCTGTTGCAAATAATTAACTAATTAAGTTGAAGTTTCAACTTTATTAATTTGTTATAAGTTATAACTTTGATAACTTTTGCCTCAGCCAGTGCTTTAGTGAACCGGCCTGATCGCCAGCAGGCCCTACTTCAAAGGTACGAGCGGATTGATGATCGCCTGGCAAGTGTGGAACAGCAATTCCGCACTTTCAGCACTTGCTGTCTTGAAGTGTCAATCAATGATTTCACCGCTGACCAGCGAAATAAGGTCAGCGAAGACTATGCCCAGGTCTTAGACCTGTATGATGCTGTCTCCAATACTGCGAGACAACTAGTTGCCGATAGGGAAGGGCAACCCGGCCTGAAGCAGGAGCTTCCTAGGTCAGCACCGGGGCTGGTGAGTAGGCTCCCTACTTTGGACCTCCCCCATTTTGATGGCTGCCTAGGAAGCTACCTGGGCTTCATTAACTTGTTCGACAGCCTGGTGAATGATAGGGCTGACCTTCGGCCGGCACAAAAGTTGGCCTATCTAATGTCGGTACTGGATGGGGAGGCTAAGGGCCTCATCCAGCATCTGCCCGTGTCTGACGAGGCGTACCAGACGGCTCGGGACCTAATCACCCGTAGGTACCATAACAAGCGTGGCCTCGCCGACACGCATATTGAGCAGATTTTGGGCTTGCCGACGCTCACCCGGGTCTCTGGGTTGCGCACCCAACTGTTGAACCCGCTTTTGGTGGCCATCAACGCACTTAAGTGCCTTGACCTGCCCGTGGACCAATGGTCCTATCTATTGGTGCACATTGTGCTGAAGAAGCTGCCTGCCGACCTGAGGTCGCGTTTTGAACAGCGCTTTGGTGGGGATAGCGCGACCCATCTGCCCCCCTTTGCTGACCTGGAGAAGTTCCTGGAGGATGAGTGCCGGGTCTTGGACAACTCCGGTGGTGACACGCCGGCTAAGTCGCAGCCGCCCAAGGTCAAGGAGCAGGCTCGCGTTCACACCCGAGCCAGTGTTGACCGGCGCCCTCCTCGCTTTGCAGTCACGCAGAGCCCAGTGGAGTGCTCCTACTGCAAGGTCACGGGGCACAGAACGGCCAGTTGTAGGGCATTCTTGGACCTGCATGTCGCCTCTCGTAGGCGCATCGCGAATGCCCGCCGCCTTTGCTTCTCTTGTTTGGGGTCCCACTACCAGCGAGACTGCCCAAATTCTCGCCCCTGTCCTCACTGTGGAGGACAGCATTTGGACATTCTTTGTATGAATGCCAGAGAGGTTGGCCGCTTGTCCAACCAGCCGACGCCGCGCACGGGCGGGTGTTTTGAAGGTGGCAGCCGAGGCTCACCGGCGCGTAGCCGAGAGTCGCCTCGCTCAATTGATCGCCACTCACCCCGCTTGGAGAACCGTAGCGTGCGCACGCCTCCTCTCTCTCGCGCACCTGAATGTGCGACCGCCCAGCGTCACCAGCACCATGACTGCTGCCCCAGGTACTCCCCTCCTTTGGCGGAGCGTCCCCGCCTTGACTCGCGCCCACCTCGTTTTGGGCGGGTGCGTCATTATGACCCCCCACAGATGGCGCGCGGATCGAGTCATCGCGCCTTTGAGGACTTCAAGCCGCACCCTCGTTTTGACTTGCCTGGTCCTGGCCAACGGTCGCCGCCCAGGCAACAATAGGTCATTGACCCCTGCCCTATAACTCCAACCTCCCCCACTGAGACCGTTATCCTGCCAATGGTTGCTGTCAGGGTCTGGGGACCCACGGGGACCTCTGTTGTTGTCCGTGCTATATTGGACACAGGCTCACAAGGTTGCATTGTTTCCACATATTTGGTAGGGCAGGTTAAATTAAATATGGGCTCTTTTCCAAATTGTATACGGGGCATAGGTGACGTAGCCTCTAATGTTGAAGGGCAAGTTAAGGTTTTGTTTGGCCCTGTTGAATCTTCACACCCGAGGATTAAAACCTCGGCTATTGTGCTGAAGAATATTTTGGGTATGCATCCACAGAAGCAGCTACCTGCTGCTGTGGTGAATTTGACATCGGGATTGGAACTGGCAGACCCCAAATTTGACACACCGGGACAAATCGACTTGTTGATTGGCTCTGATGTCCTCGGTGGAATTTTGATTGGTGGGAAAAGGGTCTTGGTGCCAAATGGTTTGACTGCCATCCCGACCATATTTGGATTTGCTTTGATGGGACCTGTACCTAGGGTCCCCCCTCCACCTGAACTTGACAATTTGTTAGCTGTAGGCTCCGCTCTCTCTGATGCGGTTCAGAGGTTTTGGGAGATAGAGGAGCCCCCTCAAGCTGCCCGTTTGAATCCAGAACATGAGGAGTGCGAAATGTTCTTCCAGAACAACACTGGTCGACTCCGTTCTGGTCGGATTATTACGAGGCTACCCTTCCTGTCTGTTCGGCCTCCGCTTGGTGAGTCACGACCTTTAGCCGAAAAGAGGTTGTTGGCCATGGAGCGCCGCATGGGTCGTGATCCGGAGCTCAGACAGAAGTACATTGAGTTCATGAGGGAATATGAACAGTTGGGACACATGTCTGTGTCAAATTTGGATTGGCGTTCGGTGGAGCATTACTTTCTCCCGCATCATGCGGTATTGAAGCCATCGACTGGCAAGCTGCGCACAGTGTTTGATGGTTCTGCGCAGACTTCAACAGGCGTATCCTTGAACCAGTGCTTGCATTCTGGTCCCAAGTTGGTCAAGGACCTTTGTGACGTCATCACCAGCTTCCGACGACATCAGGTTGTCTTTGTGGCCGACATAAAAATGATGTTCAGGCAGACTACTATCCACCCTGATGACCGTCGCTTCCAACTGATCCTTTGGAGAGAGTCTCCTCGTGATCCCATGGTCGTCTACGAGCTCAATACCAATACGTACGGGTTAAGGTCGAGCCCCTATTTGGCAATACGTTCTCTTTGGGAGCTCGCAGACCGCGAAGGCTTACGCTTCCCAAGAGCCTCCGCCATCTTGAAAGACGATATTTACGTCGATGACATTTGCTCGGGCGCCTCCACAGCGGACGAGGCGATCCTCCTGCGGGACGAATTGATAGGTATTTTGGCCTCCGCTGGTTATGAGTTGCGCAAATGGATTTCCAACTCACCAGCGCTTTTGGAAGGCTTGCCAGAGGATCATCAGCAGGATCCACATTTGTTTGAGATTGTTGACAACCCCGCCATGATGGCTGTTCTCGGCGTTCAGTACAGACCAGTCCAAGACATCTTTACATATAACGTAGACTTGAAATTGCCGTGTTCTTGGACTAAACGTCTCGTATTGTCTACTGTCGCCAGAACCTTTGATCCGAACGGTTGGATCTGTCCAATTATATTTTGGGCAAAATGCTTCTTGCAGAAGCTTTGGACAGCAGGATTGACCTGGGACGAACCTCTGCACGGCACTCTTGTTGAGGAATGGACCTCTTTTGTATCCTCGCTTCCTGCCGTCAATGAGATCTCCTTGCCTCGTCCCATCCTTCCTCCCGGGAAGTACAAGGCCACCCTTCACGGGTTTTGTGATGCCTCGGAACGTGGTCACGCGGCTGTGGTGTACTTGCGCACAGTCAGTGCCTCAGGTCAGGTGAGAGTTTCCCTGATCATGGCAAAGAGCAAGGTGGCACCCCTTCGGACATCTCTGACCATTCCAAAATTGGAGCTCTCGGGAGCAGCTCTACTTGTACGCTTATTGAACCACGTGTCTAACACTTTGGGTAAAAGCATTTGTATTAATGGGACCTACGCCTGGACAGACAGCCAAATTGTTCTTTGTTGGTTGAAGGCTTCTGTCCACACCTTGGAGGTTTTTGTTGCTAATCGCGTTTCCCAAATCCAGAAATCCGAAGTCAAGCTTGTTTGGAGACACGTGCCAGGTGAGCTCAACCCCGCTGATTGTGCCTCGCGCGGATGCTTGACGCCTAGTTTGATAGGTCATTCGCTGTGGTGGGGTCCGGAATGGTTGAGTCGACCAGAAACTGATTGGCCTCGAACGCCAGTTTTGAATACTTCTAATTTGCCGGGTCTACGAACACTCGCTCTTGAGAAGGTAGAATGCGCCTTCGACCCCGATTTCCTGTTGAATCGTTACAGCTCCCTCGACAAGTTGTTAGGTGTTACTGCTTGGATAAAGCGTTTTGTTTTTAACTTTAGGCACCCACAACAGAAACGACTGACACCGTTTCTCTCACCACAGGAACGACAGGAGTCCGTCACCTTTTGGGTTCGTTCTGTGCAATTGGCGCATTTTGAAAGGGAGATTGCTATCCTCAAGTCGGGGAAATCGAAATTGTCGGGAGCTGTCTCTAAATTGAACCCCTTTTTGGACGATACGGGTCTCTTGCGCGTTGGAGGGCGTCTCAAGAACGCCAACCTCCCTTACGGAGCACGTCACCCCCTTTTGTTACCTAAGGACGGTCATTTGGTACGCTTGTTGGTAACTGACCGTCACCTTAAAAATTCGCATGCTGGTTGTAATGCGCTCTTGGCCATTTTGCAACGCGAGTTTTGGATCTTGTCTGCCCGAAGAATTATTCGGAGTGTAGTCTTTCGCTGCATCCCTTGCTATAAGCTCAAGGCTTCTACCATGCAGCCCTTGATGGGAGACTTACCGGCAGATCGCGTAACTGAGAGCAGGACGTTTGACGGTGTTGGCACGGACTTCGCTGGTCCCTTCTTGGTGAAAACGTCGACACTTCGAAACAGCAAGACTGTTAAGGCCTATTTGTGTGTTTTTGTTTGTCTTTCCACAAAGGCCGTACATTTGGAACTGGTCTCCTCGCTTACGACCGAGGCGTTTGTAGCCACATTTGACAGATTTGTATCCCGCAGAGGGCTGCCTTCCTTGATCCGTTCTGACTGCGGCACTAACTTCAAGGGCACCTATAATTATTTGAATGATGTTGTTAATTTTCTTGAAACCAACAAGGCTGATATAGGTGATAGGCTTGCCCGACGTGGGATAAATTGGTTGTTTTCCCCACCAAATTGTCCACACTGGGGTGGTATATTTGAAGCCGCCGTAAAATCGGCCAAAACACACTTGCGCAGGACACTCGGTGAATCTGTCCTTACATTTGAGGAACTCGCAACTGTGTTTTGTAAGATTGAGGCCGTTTTGAACTCTCGGCCATTGTGCCCGATCTCCTCAGATCCGAATGATTTGGAGGCCCTTACGCCGGGCCATTTTTTGATTGGTCGCCCACTTGTCGCCTTGCCTGAGTACCCCTATATTGATACGAGACCTGGTCGTCTCTCGCGTTTTGAATTGGTACGCCAGATTACTCAGAGCTTTTGGAAACGCTGGAACTTGGAATATTTGCACATACTCCAGCAACGCGTTAAGTGGACCGACAAGACCGATCCACCCAAGATTGGTGACCTCGTTTTGATCAAGGAGGCTAACCTTCCGCCACTCAGATGGCGCAGGGGGCGCATCCTTCATTTGGTAACTGGGGCTGATGGAGTTCCCCGATTTGCTGAGGTCTTGGTGGACGGTTCGATTCTGAGGAGAGCGGTTGCAACATTGTCACGTCTACCAACCGATTAGCGGACCGGTAGGCCGGTCCGGGGCGGGTGGATGTTTGAAATAGAACTAGTTTTTATTATAAGTCAAATCGATTAGATCGATTGAGTAACATTTTGTTTAGTCTATTGAAAATTTCTGACAATGGTCACACTGAACTGTCAATTTTTTCGTTCTTGGTCGTTTCCCGCGGTCAGCGAAAAAACCTAGCTCTGGATAGATTTCGTGTTGTGAGCGTTTTGATCTTGTATTTAGAACCCGTTTGATTGCCACTTCCTTGATCAATAACTGGCACCGGTTAATTGTGATAAAAATAGTATTTTAACGAACATTGTAAAACTTGAGTGAATCCGATGCACGTGGTTGGTGCCGGAAGAATTTGCTGATTGAAGACACTGCGTGGAGTCTGGTAAAGTAAAGATAATTCACTTGCTAATATTGGCCAATTTTAGTCTCGTGTGTGTCTAACTTGCCTCCAGGACTCCACTCAAGAACATCACCAGGAGATATTTGGTAAGACATTTGTTTAATTCTTAGCGCCAAGAAACTTGGCCCATGTGTTAGATCCTTTGTCTTGGGCTAAGACTGGATGAATTAATCGCTTCCACTGATCTCTGTTAAAAAATACTTACCCATTCTTAGCCCGAATTCTACACAACATTGTACCAAGAATTTTCAAATAAAAAATATATTATATGAATAAGTTACTCATTGTGGTCTTTTACTTTATACCTAAAATATTTCCGCAAAATGTTCCTGAACCAGTACAGATTTTTATTTCTGATGAGTAAAGGTGAGGAAGTAAGTAACCACAGACCAGCTAATGGAGCTCTTCTCAATGGATGCAGATGGCGGGTTTAATCTATGTCAAAAGATAATCAACTTTTAACCTACAAGGACCATAGCGGCTAAACGATCATTATCAAGTCTAAAAAAAGGAAAGGAGAAGAGAGGATTCGGTAGGTATTCTCATCACACTGTCATTGTTTTGACGATTTTCCATATAAATATATTACATGAATCCTAAGTTCCTAAGCTTTGAATCGTTCTTGAATTTGAACCTTCGAATTCTGTTGAAATCGAAAAAGATATCTATATTCAGCAGAATATATTTCATACAAGTACATCGTTCAACCAAATTAGATTTACAGAATTAAAGACCTGAAAATTCCACTAAAATAGTTAGTGTTCTACAACACGCCGCCAATGTACACATGTTTAAATAAATACATGTATCTTTATCGTAAGTGGAATGTAGAAAAAATAACTTTGGATCTCGGTCACCCTTTGAACGACAAGAAGTTGTAAACCGCTTTTATATTACTGCACAAGTTTGCTCTACACAATATCTTCAAGAATAAAGTTGTCGTGAATGCACCAAGAATATACTTCTGCAGGCAAACAGAAATTCTGAACAAGACAGCACTCGGCCATTACTTGGCCAGGTAAACATAAGACCACTGTGAACTCAGTCCAAATGTTTGCATACCTCAGTTAATTGGCGTACGCTTTCAAAATATATGCACGAAGCTGTTTAATTATACTAGCGGTCAGTGGAGTAGGGTAATGGAAATATCTTGAGTGTGGAATATGTTTGAACGTATCTTCAATCTTATATTTATCTGTAACTGTCGAAGAACCGATGGCTGTTTGAGCTGAAAGGTTCTGAGTTGCGGCCACGCACCGAACGTCGTAGCAGAGGTAGGCCTCCCGCAACTTGGACTAACGATTTTGTTGGGATCGCGAGCAGCGAACTGATGTAAATGGCCCAAGATGTGTCTATGTGGAAAGCCTCGGCTGATATGATGATGATGAACTGCAGCGCCAAGTATCATGCACACTGGCGACATATTGCTAACACCGACGAGGCTACGAAGTAAAAAAACGCTCGATGAACGAATCGCGCTATTAGTAGTATCACATAAATTTTTTTGATATACAAGTTTACATCATACGTTCATCGTAGTCACCAATAGCCTGGTGGCGAGACCGAGAGACTGCTATGCAAAGGGTATTGGCTCCCACCTGTGAGATCTCCTATTCTCCGCCTTGTCGTGGTGGGGGGGCTCAGTAACCGTGGTTGGGGGCACCCACGGTGAAGCTAAGCGAGATCCCGGGAGTGGACGCTTTGCGTGGGCTTGATAGAGGCCTGCGCAGGATGCATTCAAAGGTGCGGGTGCGCGGGACAGTTCTTTAAGTCCCACGCAGTCGGGCGCGGTCGCAGGAGGAGAGGTGTGTCGGCGTTGCGTTGACGCGAGCCCTATCTCCCGCGACCAAATGGGGGCGCACCATTTGTTGTGTCGCGGTGGGGCCGCAGAGGAAGAGTAGATGCGGTGTTATCAGGTTGCCGTCTTCCCTATCCTCTGCGGCTGTCTTAGTGTCTGTGAACGGCGAGCGCTGGGGCTGCTCTCCATCCGCCAAAAGGCAAGGAGGCGGCGTAGTGTCCGCGCCGCCTCCCAAGCCATAACGAGACGGGGCCCGCCTACACCAACGGCGGGCCAATCCCAGGCGGGGTCACGCAAAGTATGCTGTCCGCGAATCGCGTGACCTCGCCACTACCCGGGACCCGGAGGGACACCGTGGTGAATTTAGCGGAATTACACAATTTATGGATCACACAAAGTGTTGTCTCGTGTAGGGATCGAACCCACAACACTCGGCGCAGTGTCAAGCGGCGAGGCGGCCACTACGCCAACCGTGCAGTCAAATAATGTCCAGTCTTCGTGTCTCATCATCTTAAAAAGACAGGACTAGAGAGAGATATCGATAAATAAATATTATTGAGTAATTAGTTCTTAATATAATAATACACAGAAGTCATGTGACTAGAAAAGTGATGAATATGAGAGTTGAGGAACATCAAGCGAGAGGGAGGCCAAAGCAAAGATTGATGAATTGTGTGAAGGATGATATGAAAAATTGGGCAAGTGCGAGTCGGACTCGCGCACGAAGGGTTCCGTACCATCATCTATAAAAGAAAATCACGTTCGTCGTATGTATACTTAAATACTTTATAAGTTTCTACCTGTTTATTAAGATCGTGTAACAAATTGCTTAAAAATTAAGTTTGTTTTATGGAGCCCCCCTTTATTATTATTTTTTTTTAATTTAGTTATTTGTTTTGAAAGGTAATATACAACTACATATTCTGCGAATATTTAAAGCGTCTACCTGTTACAGTTAGTAATTTTGAGCAAAAGTAGTAATTTTTTTTTTTCTAACTGTGTATGTGTGAAATCATTCCAAAGCAGTGTAATTATTTTAGTGGCATATATTGTTTTTTGTTCTGTTGTGCACGGAAGGTCGGTTATGTTGCGCCGGTCACAACAGACAATTTTTTTTCTTACTACGCATGGTAAGCATTTTTATATTATAACTATTTCTGTTGCCGCGTGTGATAATTAATTTTGTATCAACCGCATAAGTAACAAGTTATAATCGGTTTGCTTGCGACCACGTGTCAACTAAATGACGCGCTGTGGTCACATTCATTGATCGCATTCTTTGTATTGCGATTTAAGGCCTCACGTCCTCTAACGACGTGCTAAGGTCACCTTCGTTGATCGTATGCTTCGCGATTAGCTTTTTTAAATGCCACTAAGGTAATTGATTGCTGCTGGTAATTATTGCTAATAATTACTGCTTTGGCTGACTTATGGAACGAATTCACACCCTTTTCTTTCCATTTCTTTTTATTTTCTACTATAACCTTCTGCTAGTGATTTTATACGGCGATATATTTCTATATAGTAGCTATTATTCAATACATTTACCGCCTACTATGGCGATTATCTTTCAAAGTTAAATACTTTTTTCTTTCTTACTAAGAAGGTTACATTTTTATTGTACCACGTGTACCTACCATAATTGGACTGGCTGAGAATGAACGTACCTAAAGATGCAAGCGTATTATATACTAGGTATTTAGCTAGAATTCCGCGTTCATTTATTAATGAAGTGTACACGTGTCACATGCAGGTTGCTCACTAACAATAATGAACGAATGTAATCTTTGTCTATTTTGTATAAAATACGAATATCATCGTATAATTATTGGTTGTTCGTTTTGTCAAATGTTTATTTTGCTACAATCGTTGTTTTTGGTCTTCGATTTTATCTCCTTGTTACTGCCTATCGGTATGTTATTTGCGAATGCATCTATTTATGCATTTACTGTTCATTGTTAACTCAAACATTAAATTCCTGCGTCTTAATTATTAAATTATATTTTTTTATAATGTTTTGTGTCGCTAGGGTTGTTTCTTTCAATGTCTGGTTTCTATTGAAATATATAAAACATATAATGATAAATAAATGGTAAAATTAAACCGCTGACGGCCGGAAATATACTTAATTATCAATATGTAACTTGTTTCCTTTTTACAAAATGCTATGCATCTGGTTTTACGAAACCATCTTAAATAGTGCTGGTTATAATGTGTTCTTGTGTTTACGCAAATGTTATTATATCAAACTAAAATTATCAAACTTAATTGAATTGAAACTAACTTTAACTACAGTGGGTATTTGCATATTCTATTCTTGAATAAATAAGTGGCTATTTACATATAAATCAAATAAATAATTTTTATACCTCATTAAATAACTAAAGTGGCTGTTTACACACAAATTAATAAATAATTTCAATACTTAAATAACTAATGTGGGTATTTCTACATAAATCAATCATTTTTATACCTTAATAACTAAAGCAAATTAATTGATTTACAAGTTAAAGATAATACCATTTCGTATTTCACCGTCGTTTATTTTAAACCTAAAAGCTGAATAAAATAATTAAATCTTATTCTATTATAGCATCAATGTGTTTATAAACGATGGGGTACAGTGTCATTAGCAACAATGTAAGACGCATAGGTATGTAGGCGAAGTTATAATTACCTACATAATTATTTGTGAAGGCCAACAATGGTGCTATTGTTTCCGAGTTGAAGCTCGCAAGATGACGCATTGTGTTGTGTTAACGAGTTATATAAACATGCTAACATAAAACATGAATAAATATTACTGTTATAAATTGTCGAAGAGGTTTGCTAAACTTAATATTGTTGCACAATCTGTTATTTATCTAACTAAATATCTAACTATCTAAATATCAGATTTATGTTTCTCTTGGTGATTTCCATATAAGAGGTCTTAAATTAACACACTACAAAGTTTAACCTCTTGTATGCCGGAATACCAGACACAATTAAAAAGCTATTGTGTCTCGCGTAGATCTGCGTTCCGGCATACAAGGGGTTAAGAATGTAATGATTAATGCTCATCACTAATGATCTAATCACTAAAATAACTTAACGCTTTGTTACAAATAGTATATAAAGTCTTTAACTCCCAATTACAGCTAAATCATGTACCCAAATATTTTGTTACATATAGCTTTGGTAATGACTAATCGAAATATAATAAAATATTTTTTTTCCCTTATGGCTCAGTGGTTAAGAGGTTGTTGTCGGATCGGTCTATGGTTCGATTCTCACTTGTGTTATTTTTGTGTTTTTTTAACAATGGTAGTGTGTACTATATCATCGACTGTCTCCTACGATGAAGTATTACTCATTACATCTTACTACGAATTGTGCATTTGCCTTTAATTAATTTGTATCGTGTTCATAAACTAGATAATGACTCGCGGCAATGGAATGCGGTCAGCGCCAAGCGCGCAGCGATGACTCACGTGTTCACAGGCTCAAATTTCCATCGCCGTAATCATTGTTATTCCATTTTAAATGAATACAATTTGTCCTTGCAATATTGCATCGACCTTGTTAATGAGCAATTTGTTTGTGATATAGCCAACTGATCGTAATATTGTTCGTATCGTAAGATCGTAATATTAGTTTACGACTTATACATTTTCAATTTAATTTTACTTATCGAACCCGGGTTGGCAGGTGGTGCCTACCAACATAGACTGGGTGGCTATTTGCTCTAAAACTCACGTATAATACCTCTTCGCGCGTCGTGTATTATAATGAATACGACTCGCGTCGGGAATGAATGCTGGCTTGTTCATACGTATGATTGTGTGTGGGCCTTTTGAATGTGATGTATGTCAGTTAATAGGAACGTTCAATGCTTGGTGACGTATGAATGGTCGAGGGTTATACTTGTTTTTTTTCTCTTTCAGGGTTAGTAGTTGCCTTGTATTTAACCTACTGACACCACCACCACTCATCTGTTTCAGGGTCCCGGAATGCAGTCGCCACCTACCAGCCACAGAATTTTCCCTCCGGGAAAATTCTGGCCAAAAGGGGGGAGTGTGTGACGTCAATCCTTGACGCATCACTCGGCCCGGTCGACCCCGCCGCCCGCGCCCTGCAACGGACTATAAACATTTAACCACGTTTCTCATTTAAACACCCCCTAAGTAGGGAAAACGTTACAATATATATTTACAACTGAAACTTTACTAATGTTTATGTATCTGAGTTTAAATCGCGCAATAATTAATAAACATAGGTGAAATTCAATGTAATAGACGTATTTTGTCACCCACACCGAAACGTTGGAGGATATCCTGGGTATTTCACCTTTCTTTGATTAATTATGCTATAGAAAACCGTTTCACAAACACAAATATGTGTACAAATCTCAATAGCTTAAAGATTTTACAAACGAAAGCCTCAGTTACTTCCAAAAATATATCCTCCATTCGTTATCAAGTTGTAGAACAAAACACTGCATCTCAGTACTTAGATAGGTACTACAATCAACACACGACAATATATTCAAACCAACCGACTTTGAAACAAGCCCATCACTATTCTCGAGTGACGTCACAACGATAACTCCTCTGATTAGCTGGTTGTATCCCGCGCTCGGCTACGCAAACGCTGATTGGTCTAATGAATCCGATTTGATTGTGTCACACTGTGTTGCATAGTGATTGCGTGTGAGAAATGTTCGTTGGTTTTGAATAGGTTATGTTTTCAAGCTTTTCAAAGCTTTGAATTTTTCGCGTTAGTTAATAATATTGCTCAGTGTTATTATGCTTTTTAGTACAATCAGATTCTTTTGTGTTACTTTTATTTTTCTCGTATGGAGGTCTCTACAAAGAAAGAAAATAATGGAATAATGCTTTAAACATACACATCTTCACAGAACGCACAGTAATATTGATAGTATAGGAAATAATAATTACGGACCACATTTAATACATACTAACTTTTCGAAGTTATGTGTGTATTAAATTAAAATTGTTAATTATCGCTCGCTTAACAATGTGCCCGGTAGATGACAATAGACTCGCCCCCTATTACATTGGGACCTAAACATAACTGGCGAAGTGTGGGTGTGTAACGCACCTCTGCCTACCCCTTCGGGGATAAAAGGCGTGAAGTTATGTTATGTTTTATGTTATAATTACGGCGCACGGTTTTTCGCAAAGTTACGTGCGTATTATTGTTAGGCATCGCTAGCCGTATGTCTCGGATAGCACGTTTAAGTCGTCCGTCCTGGCTGTCATGAAGACCTTTGACAGTTGTTATAGAGAGTCAGTAACACTAAATATACTGACACCAGTCAAAATCATGGAATATCGCTATCCCTTTGAATTGCGAAGGGCAGACAGACAGAAAAGCTACTTAATATTCAATAAAATTTGGTTAGACTAGTAAGTGGACCCCGAGTTGCAACTGGGATAAAGCTAGGAGGATGATGATCTTATTTTATGTTTATTTTTATTTATTTTATTTATAGACTCACGCCTGTATCCCCGAAGGGGTAGGCAGAGGTGTAATATTACACCCATATTTCGCCATGAATTTTAGGTCCCACGTAATAGGGAGCGAGCCTATTGCCGAACCGGGCACATTACCAGACTCCGTGCTGCTACTGAGGATTTCCTAACGGAAAAACCCAATAACACTTTGCCCGACCCGGGAATCGAACTCGAGATCTCCTAATCCCACGCGCACATTTATGCCGCGAGACCAACGAGGCAGTCTCTCTTTCAGTGCTACCCCAAAAAATATTCAATTCTTCTAACCTATTTTAAAAAAACACTGAGTAGAAATCTATTCAGCCAATTGGCAAAACAGACTCAAAACATAACATATGAATATGCAAATAAACAACACGAGGTCGAACTAGCAAACACAGTTATAACTTGGACGTTATTTCATCGAGTTATTTCAATGGGTTTAATTATTTAGAGCGACAACCACGTTAATTTACACAAAGGTCCGAAAGGAAATTTGGTACCTGGATGGTTAGAATATTCTAGTAATATGATACCAATATAATATTTAAGCATACATATACATACATACATACATACATACATACATACATAGTCTCACGCCTGTTACCCCGAAGAGGTAGGCAGAGGTATATTTCTACACCCACTTTTCGCCAGATATACTTTAGTCCCACGTAATAAGCGGCGAGCCTATTGCCGTACCGGGCACATTTCCAGACTCCGTGCTGCTACTGAGAATTTCGTGACTGAAAAACCCAATAACACTGCCCGACCCAGGAATCGAACCCGGGACCTACCGATCCCACGTGCACATTTATGCCGCGAGACCAACGAGGCAGTCGTATATGTGAGCCACGGGTGCAGCAGTTACTCTAAAAAGTGCGGGCATAACCGCGGACTTATCTAGTATAAAAATATATCCTAACTGACGCTATATAACTGACATATCAACCCGGAGTTTAAAATACTGTAGCTAGAAAAAAATATTAGCACTTTGCGTTTCTTTTTATGACGTACGACACCCGCTATGGCAATCATCACCATCAGCCCTGTATATAAATTGTCCCACTGCTGGGACTGGCACGGACCTCTTCTCACCATGAGAAGGGTAAGGCCATAGTTCACCAGGCTGGTCAAGTGCGGGTTGGCAGACTTCACATGTCTTTCAAGAGCATTGTGGAGAACTCTTAGAGATGCAGGTTTCCTTACGATATTTTCCTTCACCACAAGCGATAATTAACAATTTAATACGCACATAACTTTGAAAAGTCATTAGTACGCGCCGTGGATTCGAACACGAGACCCTCTGCGTCCGTCGGTCTCTCCACGAGGCTATCGCTACTATGGCAATATTAAAAAATAACAAGTCTTTCGACGTTTATAAAGGTGGTGAGTAATCAATGAAGTTTGTTCCAACTGACCAATGAGAATGATAAACACAGTGAGACTGTGCTTCAGGTATCCGATAAAATGCACAAAGGTGCACTGGCACTTTGAGTCTGTGGTCTAAAACACACGTTAATAAGCCTTAGGGTTTGACCCTCAGATTAGTAGATAGCGATTAGTGAGAAATAATTTAATTTGTTATCTACGCTAGTAACGTAAATGTGAATTATGTTTGTTTGTTTGTATTTCTTTCACGACGCAATGTAGCGATATTATGATATTTATGATTTTTTTATGTGGAGACAGTTAAAACGCTGGAGAATGAGCTCTTTAACGCGATCAACGACTCCTGTGCGGGCGGAGCTCCGGCAAAGTGTATATTTTAAGGATCATCTACATCAGCTCGGTGTAGAAATTGTTTCACTATAAGGCATGGGCATTTTCTCACTATGAGAAAAGTTGAGCCATACTTAGTCCACCAAGCCAACCAACCGCAGATCGGAAAAAAATTAAGTACTCTTACCGTTGCTTGCTTTACCATTTAGCAAGGGATATGTAATTGACAATTGATACGTACAAGCACTAAACATCGAAAAGTTGGGACGCCACACAGGATTGAACCCTCTGTGTAACAGTCTGCTTTTTTCTCCACTAGGCTCTCCGTGTTTAGATTTTAATTATTGTCAATTTCAGTTTAGAGACTTTAGCAAACCTTCTTGAAATATAATGTCAGCAAATAACGGCAATAGGCTCGCCCCCTATTACGTGGGACCTAAAAATTCATGGCGAAATGTGGGTGTAATATTTACACCTCTGCCCACCCCTTCGGGGATACAGACGTGAGACTATAAATAAAAAAATATATATAGAAGACCAGCTGCTGCTTGCCTTTGCTTTAAAATCTCCTCATTTCAAATGAAACATTCACTTCATTTAAAAATAAAAACAGTTACTTGGTGGACGCCTACGTCACAAAATGAAACACAATACCCAAATACAACTGCACACTTAATTACGTCAAAAAATATACAGCTACTAAAACGAATTCTTTTAAAAAAAGAGATGAGTCTTATTAAAAAGGAGCACGTTGACCCATTTACAAATAAACAAGATTGCATAAAAAATAAGTACTTTTACAGTCTGAAGAACCAGATACTTACTGGAATAACAAGCATGAGATAATTACAGCATTACCTCCAATATAGCTTATATAGCTAACTGCAGCTAATTGCAGCAAATTTTAATCCTTATGGAAGCCCCTTGGACCAGTTGGGTACATTCCAAATAATAACTCCGAGTGCGCTTAGGGATCAGTGGGATATCTGTGCTGAAATCGCTGTTTAGTTAAGCCGTGGAATTTGTAGAGCCGGTGTTTAGACGCAAAGCGAAGAGTACAAGCTTTTTTTTTAACTTGGGGCTATGTAAAACTTTATGAAACGTACGTCCCATCCAAAAAAAAATATTTAGCGCACTGATGGGTTCCCCATGCTGTGAGGTATAACAAATACAGTGTCAATGTCCTATTTCATTTCTTGGGTGGGTGGTCAAAGGCGACAGTGAAAAATACACGAGGTAAATAATCTTTGTGAAAAGATGAATATAAAATCCTATATCACCATTCTGGCCAGCGTGGTATAGTAGGCCAAAACGACGTACATACTGGGTGTAAGGGACGGTGTACCGAAATTCATTCATCATTCATTCATAATTCAGATTCAGTACATTATACTGAGACCCGTGGCGGTTGAATTTTTCGGAAAAACCTAAGAACTCGACAATTTTACAAAAAAATGCGATGTAAATAGGAACACGCAAACTCGCACTATCAGCTTTTACGGCCCTACAGCGCGGGTGCTAGTGGCAGTGATTATTAATGATGACTACTGGAGTGGGTACCACGTTCCATACATTTTTGCCATTCCCCTTTATTTCTAAGCAACAGCTATCTGCCTCCCGCAAGGTGGACCGACGATCTGGTTAATATCGTGGGAAGTGGTTGGATGCGGGTGGCTCAAAATGGTCTGTGTGGAGAACCTTGGGGGAGACCTATGTCCAGCAGTGGATGTCTCTACGCTGACATGATGATGATGAACAGCTATATGTCTGTCTATCTATCTGTCTTTCTGTCAGCGAGCTGTATCTTAAAAATCAGCATAGATAGAATTTAATCTTACGTCACAGCGGAGCCTTATCAATACTACTAATCGTTTTCTAGCAGAAAAATAAAATTAAAGACTACGGAACCCTACAGTCGGCGTAGGTGCACACTTTGCCTAGTTTTATAAATAATTTAGTGCAGTTCGCAATATGAGCTTAAACGCTAAATGTCGGTTCACCTGCATTAAGGATTCAGTTACTTTCACACGGATTTTATCTGTATTTATTTTGTAAGAAATTTTATCTACAGCTGACATTGCATGTAGATGAGTAGATGAACCCGCGGTTACATCCACGTTATTTAGGGATAATGCTCCGCCCTCGTGGCTCATAACGTGATGATACATGTATGTATGTATGTATGTATACATACATAGACTCACGCCTGTTTCCCAGAGGGGTAGGCAGGGACTACGGAACGCCATTTGCAACGATCCTGACATATCTCTCTTGCTTCATTCACTCCCATCAGATTCCTCATGCATGCTCTTCTGTTCAGGGTACTTCTGACCTGTCCTTTTTTTAGGATGTCTCCAATCTGATCAGAGAACGTCCGCCTAGGTCTTCCCCTTCGTCCTGATGATATATAGCCTGTAATCTTCCTCAATAAATTAACTACATAAAAATAACTCTTTAACTGTTCAGTGCAATGGATTGACATTAACATTGCATTGCAATTTGGAGTATGTCATTTTAGTGCAACTGTACGAGTACTTTGAACAGGATTCTTGTCGAAATACGTAAGCCAATACTATGTCTGGAAGGTGCTTAGTTCGTGCCCTTCACGAGAACAATCGCCGAACAGAATTGCTTTTTGTCAGTCATTTATTGAAATATCTGAATTAAAACATTTTGTGGACGAATGTTATGAGTAGGTACTTACCGATAAGGATACATTATTGGTATTGAAACCCAATACTTACCTACTTAGTAACTTCCAAATCTCAGTTTGACTTAGCTACGAGACGCAAGAGTCTCGCAGGCTTAGTCTTGTTCTTGCTCAAATCTTACAGGGGACTGTCTTAGTCTTGCTACAATAAGTTGGTCTCGGCCTCGGTCTTACGAAAATGCAAAAACAAATATCGATTTTGGGCAACACTAACCTAAATAAACTGCCAATATTTTAGATATACTACTTTTTATATTACAAAATTGGATTTTCCTGAAAATTTTCAACGCTGTTTTATTTAAAAGTTGTGCAATTTTGATATGATGAGCCCTATAAGCCTTAATTTTTAAAATAGAGAATTCCCACCCGAGCCGAGGAATAAATCCTAGGTAGCGGGGGACTAAACAAACACACAACTAAATCTAATATATTAAATTCTCGTGTCACAGTTTTCGTTCCCATACTCCTCCGAAACGGCTTGACCGATTTTGATGAAATTTTTTGTGCTTATCCGGTATCTATGAGAATAGGCCAACATCTATTTTTCAAAAAAAAAAAAAAATTGCAAAACAACGTTTGCCGGGTCAGCTAGTTATAATATATTAAGATGGTTTGGACACATGGAGAGTATGGATGACGAAAGACGGACAAAGAAATTATATAAGGCAAGTGTGAATGGGACAGGACAGAAGGAGAAAAAGAGGACAGATCAGAAGTACCCTAAACAGAAGAGCATGCATGAGAAACTTCATGGGAGTGAATGAAGCAATAGCAGCAAACCATAGTCTCTGCCTAACCCTCCGGGAGACAGGCGAGAGTCTAAGTATGTATGTATGTACTAGCGTATACAAAATACACACAGAATTTATAGATCACACAAAGAATTTTCTAGTGTAGGCATCGAACCCATAACACTCGGTGCTGTGCCGAGACGAGGTGTTTCCCTAAATCACTACGCTATAGGTACGTGCAGTCAAACTTCAGGCATCTTTTAAGTATAACGCAAATTGCCACATAGGTACACATATATAGACTCACGCCTGTTTCCCGGAAGGGTAGGCAGAGACTACGGAACGCCATTTGCAACGATCCTGACATATCTCTCTTGCTTCATTCACTCCCATCAAATTTCTCATGCATGCTCTTCGGTTAAGGGTACTTCGAGCCTGTCCTTTTTTTAGGATGTCTCTAATCTGGTCAGAGAACGTCCGTCTAGGTCTTTCCCTTCCTCCTGTCCCATTTACCCTTGACTTATATAACTTCTTGGTCAGTCTTTCGTCATCCATCCTCTCCATGTGTCCAAACCATCTTAGCATACTTTTCTCAATGGTTGTCACTACATCTTCTTTTACTCCACAACACTCTCTTATCACACAATTCTTTACTCTGTCGTTCTAAGACACTCCACACATACTTCTCAGTGCTCTCATTTCTACGGCATTTATTCTACTTTCAAGTCTATTCTGTCATACCCAACTATCTCTACAATACATAAGTGTAGGTACTAACACCTCTCTATGCACAGCCAAACGTGTGTAAAAATGTCCACATATAGGTACGTATGGAACCCACAACACTCAACGTAAGGTAAGCATCGAAGCCACTGCTTTAACTACTTCACCAACACACTAATATCTCAAACCACATTCTACGAAACGACTCCTTTGTTGTACAAATATTTCAGGAACTGCCGCTTAACGCTGCCAAATTCATACATAACATAAAATTTACTTAAGTGCACCTCAGCCAAACAATTTTATTAGTATATCAATCAATTTTATTACTAGTTTGGCGCCAATAACTACGTGAGACAGAGATAGAGCTATTAGGTTCGTATAGCGCTATCTCTATTTCACCTTGAACAATGGCTTTTCCTAGCATTTCATCGTCTAACTACTGAAGGAAATTTAGTTAATTGCTAGTATAATTTAATGAATGGGGAATGTTATTATGAGTTAGACGGTGAACTCATCACAGTTTATAGGTCATAGGCAGCGATAGCCTAGTAGAGATACCAACAGACTACTTTGCCGAGGGTATCAATTCCGCATCCAAGGCGCGTACCACTGACTTTTCAGAGTTATTTTATTTTATTTTTTCACATAGGTATAGTAACAGACAACAAATCAAGCTTGATTACAAAAACCAGATCAATACAATAGTTTTAGACTTGATGTCTTAATATAACTATACACATCATTCATTAATTATAAAGAATCTGTGAGAATAAACGTGAATACATGCAAAATAGTTAAAGTTAAGTTAAACAAAAGAGAAAAATAAAAATATGATGAGAATTTATATAATTTATATAATTTATGTGCGTATTGTTTTGTTAATTATCGCTTGCTCCGTGCCTCGGACAGGACATTTAGCCCTCGGTCCTGGTTGTCATGAAGATTTTTGACAGTCGTTACAGGTGGTCAAAATCTTTGAATAAACTTACGCTAGTCTTAACCATGAAATTAACCGAGCTGGCAGAGGACCAGACAAATAGCTAGAAGATCCGATGGCTGATGGGACAGGAAGCTTCTACTGACCACGCACCGGTCTTCGCAGCTGAAGTTGGCCTCCCGCAAGATGGACTAATGAACTCACTGCCATCGTGGGAAGCGGACACATTATGATACACGTTAGGAAAAGCCTTTATCCAGCAGTGTACTATAAAAGGCTCCGAGACCTTGACGTAAAACACCAAACACGTAAGGATGCACCTAAAATTGCCTACGTCTATATTTATGATGCCGCACGCCAGTTATTCTGCCATACCTGTAACCGGGCTTTTCAGACAAAGTTTGGGCTTGCGAGCCATATTAGAACACATGATTGAAATTAAAAAGAATAGGGAAATTTCCTGCAAGTGAAATAAACTTTATAAGTATTGTTATTTAGTGAAACATGTCAAAATAATAGTAGTTTTATTCATCAATTAATGTTAAAACATTATTTAAAATTTATTTATTGCCAATTTATTGATAATAAGTATTCTACTTGACAGCAAAACACTATGACGTCACTACGTCATATTTCGTACAAAACCCTTGGCAAAGGTCGTTTTTGACATTTCATTAAAAGTGCTTGATTTGACTAGTTGGAAACAACCCTATTGCCTTCGGTAGCAGTTATCAAAATCAGATAGGAAAACCAAACATCAAACTTATATGTTATAATTATATGCCTTCAATAATAATATACATAGATTCTACGTATTACAATATAAGCAATAATATTTAAATACATTTTAACTAAAGAAAACTGATAATACATAATGGCTAAACTTCGGCATAAACGGTAAAGTTATTAATCAAAGTCAGAAGCCTTAAGCGACTGTTCCCGGTATAAACGAATGAATCTTTATTGTTATAATTGCTTTGATTTGAAACTAATTAGTCGGTATCGTTTAAATTGTCCGTTATGATCCGGGTGAAATTTTAGAATGCATTAGGTAGAGATTTAGGGCGAAAACTCTAAACATATCCAAAGTTCTCAATCGCGTATTTATTGTAAAATTATGATGATACTAGCTGACCACCCACCACATTTCTCTTTTATATTCGCAATTTTTTTGTGAATCTAAACCATTCTCAAGTCCCCTTGAACACACACAAAAATTCATCAAAATCGGTCCAGTCATTTAGGAGGAGTTCAGTGACATACACACGCACAAAAGAAATATATATATACTAGAGGACGCCAGCAGCTACGCCTGCATTTTTTTTTAATTTACCCGTTTTGGCCGATCCCGTGGGAATTTCGGGAAATCCCTTCTTAGTGCACCCCTACGATCCCCAAGGAACATACATACGAAATTTCAGCTTCCTGCGAAACTATTGGAGTTTCGGCAGTAGCGTGTCTGTCAGTCAGTCAGTAACGCAAGGATTTTATATATTAAGATAATATAATAAAAGATATAGGCTAGTAGTGGAGAGAGTAATAAACTGCTACGCAGAGGGTCTGGGATTTGATTCTGTAGGTTTGATCTACGGCGCACACCGCTGATTTTTCGAAATTAGGTGAGTAAACGAAATACTTATTCGTAAGGAATTTTGCATTTTTGATCTAAGAGATCTAAATATTCAAATTCTTCTCAATAAAGTTTTTGAAAGATATGGGAAGTTTACCAACCTGCACTGGGTCAGCATGGTGGAATATGAGCACTAGCCTTGACCTTCTTCTAGTGTGAAGAGGCCCATGCCCAGCAGTGGGCTAGTTTATGTACAGGGCTAATGACGATGGAACGTGAACTAGGAAGTCTTGCCCCAACTTTTAGGCACGTCACCTGGTGTCAATTATTACGCAATTGGCATATATCAGAAAGCGGGTATGTTTGAATTCTATGTTCTGTATTTTCCTTAAGAGCACTAAGATTTTGTTATATGCAAGCGATACACGCGCTCTATAATGGCAATTCACCAAGTCACGCTCCATAAAGGTACTGCATGTCGATTCTATTTTCCACTGCTAGTCACAGGCAAGGCTACAACGCTGGCAAATCTACTATAGTCTATGACGCGTCTTACAAAATAATTAAGCGGTTCTTAATCACCTACCTATTTGTTTTCCGATATTTTGAACGACTTGTTCCGGTCGTGGTCGCGGGGGTTATATAAGTTATATAACGATTTAAATTATATTTAAGTTATATAACGCATCAATTTGTAAAACGTCTTTGAGAGAACAGATTAACAAAGTGAACTTTAAAGCCGAAGTTATGCTCAGAGTGTGCATACATCGTTTCCACACAAAATAATATAAAATCCACAAACATCCATCCCCAAAACTTCAGACAGACAAATAGATAAAACAATAAATCGCACGCCTACTCAGCTAGCAGAAAGAAGGCCATATTTCTCGTACATAATGTAGGTACGTACATAGTATATAGGACGTAGTCGCGGCTGTAAATCTAATGGCGCAGCGCATTGCGAATGCAACCATCGGGCGTGCGACGAATCGTGATATAGAGATGATGATACCTCTTGTTGGTAATAATATATAAATAGTATACTTAGAAGAAGAAAAGAGAGAACTTAGAATTCACATATATGTGTTTTATGTGTACTAAGTCCCATGATAAACACAAATGTTAAGAGTAATCTGTGTATATACAAAGACAAAGTCAAAGTCAAAATCCTTTATTCATTTAGATCACAAAGTGACACTTATGAACGTCAAATTTTAATTACATATACAATTCTTGCTTTACTGTTTGACTGACAGACAACGTAAAGCCGAAGCTACTGGAAGCAGGAAGCTAAAATTGGCTTGTATGTTCCTTGGGGACCATAAGAGTGGACTATGGAGGGATTTGCCGAAATTCCCACAAGATCGGGCAGAAAAGGTTGAATAAAAAAAATGTGCGCGCGTAGCTTCCGACGGTCTCTAGTTTACAAGATAATATAACAGGGGCCTAATTCTCGTATTTTGTATGACATTGAAATTGTATTTTGAATTTACTTCCTTACTTTATGTTTTGAATCTACTCAGAAGCGGTATTCTGATAACCTAATGTCATTATCGTATAATTTGAAATAAACAGTTCGTCGTCGACTCATATTTTGACATCGTTACAATTTCATTCAAATATCAGATACTTTAGAAGAATACGCTTTTTGTGACGTAAGTATGACACTGGCATTATATCGAAACTGTATTTATTTAGGAGAATGGAGCCCCTGAACTACATGTTATGCATAAATTATACAATGAAAGAAAACTTAATCGTATTTCTGGGAGGAATCAGATGAACCTCCGGCTTAGCAGTGAAGGTCAGTAACCATTACGCCAACAGGACAGTAAAAAAACGAATAGATCGGCAAAGTTAAGCAACGTTCGCAGAGGTTCGCCCGTTGGTAGGTAACGGCTCGTTTGGCAGATAGTTTGTCAGTTTTAGTTTTTGATACAATACAAGAATCATAAAGTCATATGGAAGGAGATGTCTAAGTTGTCAATTTTTCAAGCAATAATTAGACTTGAATGCGCACTCTATAGCTATAAGTGAAATATTATAATTGGCTTACAAATGTAATACTGACGATAAACACAATATTTTTAGCTGTAAGTTTTCCATGTACGAAATAAATAAATATTGATGGCTTGCGAATGTCTATAAAACTCCAACCACACTCACACAAAAAAGGAATCGATCAATTGGAACAGTTTAGTGTATCCTTTTCATATCTATAACGCCTAGTTTCACTGCCTCCGGTCATTCTTTATCTTTCAGATAAATTCAAATTCAATTCGAAACGGAACATAATTTGTTATCTGGCAAATGATTTCAACAGGAACATATCAGACAGCGATATCTTTATCTGCGAGATATGTCAACATATTGTTAAAGGTGAACGCACTCTTATCCGAGCCGAACGAGTCGAACGAAACGAATTTTAGAATTCTGTATGCAATGCACACTATCGATTCTGACGATTCGACGTGGGCAAGTGTGCGAGGTTTCATGAGATTTCATATACAGAATTCTAAAATTCGTTTCGTTCGACTCGTTCGACGCGTTCGGCTCGGATAAGTGTGCATTCACCTTAAGCATGAGTCGAAAGTCTATTTGGTAATTAAAAAACAAACAACCTTATCCTAAAATGTTTAAAGTAAATTAAGTGTTCAAATAAATATAGGTACGCATAATAATTTTAACTTTTCAAGTATATGAAATGGACTATCCGATAACTTTCCATCCCAAGCTGCCTCAAAAACGTTAGATTTAATTATGTCCCAAACTTAATTAAGTTATTACTTTAATAAATCATAAAATGAAGATAATTAATTTCTTTTCATATTAATGTCTGGTTCTGAAATTTTAATCGACGCGAATAAATTCTGTAAATTGTATTCAGTGTTCGTGCTATGGAGCTTTTCGTATAACTAGAATAGCTTTTTAAAGAACTCTTTTTAGGGTTCCGTAGTCCACAAGGAACCCTTATAGTTTCGTCATGTCCGTCCGTCTGTCCGTCCGCAGCCTAGCTCAAAGACGCCTTGTGCTAGAAAGCTGATATTTGACATGAGTATAGACATACAATATTGCAACAAAACTGTAGAATAAAATTTAGGAAAATATTTTTTTAAGGGTATCTCCCCTACATATATAGTGGGGTTGATTTTCTTTTTGGTTGAGTACCCCATTTTGTGGGGTATCATTGGATAGGTTTTAAAAAAATATTATTAGTTTGCTCAAATCATTTTTCGATCAAGTGATTGGTTTGTCAAATATCAAGCTTTGAAGTGAAAAAAGTTGTTAGACTCAAGTGTCCCCCCCCCCCTCTGCCGGCTAAACTATTAATTTGGAAGAGGTGAAAAAAATCACAAATGTAGGACATATAACGAATTTAAAAGGAAAACTATCACGGCTAAGTAGACATCACTAGTTTACGAGTAATCTTCGGTTAACTTATAAATACCTATTTATAAGTTAACCGCAGATTTTAAAGTTTACATTGGGAGCGTTGGCTTAATCTTAAAGATGCCCGTTTTTAGTCCCATGTGAAACAGAAGTTATTATCAATAATGGCCATTATGGGCAACTACGGAACCCTACATTGCGCGTGGCCCGACACGCACTTGGCCGGTTTTTTTAATCTAAAGAATTGAATTTACTGCAACCAAGCGGCATTTCAAACCAGTTGGACATTGGAACCTTTAAGAAGCGAGAATAGATAGATAGATAGATAGATAGATAAATCTTTATTGTGCAAATACAGTTAGTATGTACAATAGCTTAAAATATAGGTAATAGGTATACAAATAGTAAATGCCCAAAGGCGGCCTTATCGCAAAGTGCGATCTCTTCCAGGCAACCTTAGGATGGACAGACTGAAAAATATATTCGTTTTTAAAACGCTTATGATCCTTCGAGCATTGCAGGCGTCTATGGATGGCGGTGATCACGAACCACCAGGTGACTCGCTTGCTCACGTGTCTCTATTTACAATAAAATAAACAGGGCGACAAACTGTGGTACCTATACTCGCGTGAACTCACTGCTAAGGTAAATTGAGGGCACCGTAATGGTTTTATGTGCGTATGCCGAACACCTTTCGGGACTAGCATGTAATCTCTCTACCAGGCTCCATATTTAACTCAAGGTGGTGGATTGAGACAGACAACTTGGGTTTTCCATCGGGATACAAAGAAGAAGAAAAGAAGAAAGCAACTATTTTGATTCAACATAAACGTCTGCCTACAATACATTATATGTTATATAAATATGTGACTATCTATAATACTTAAGTGTTGAACTAGACGGTGTTGTGCGTATGTAATTTTTATATTATTCATCTTTCTCTTTTTCTTTCTTTTACATTTGGGAATGAGAACCAAAAGTTGGTATTTTGATAGGTTTAAGAGGAATATTGCTGATTGAAAGACAACAATGGGATCCGATCCGAAAACATCTAAGTTTTGTACGTGTCCCAACATAGTTTGGACAGCAATATTTTTATTTGTTGCCATTGTATTTAAAAATAATTTTCTATAGTAACACGTTGTTTCGGAATGTTTGAAATAAAGGTGTTATTATTCTACCAAATTTTTCAAGGAAAACACTGGAGTAAATTATCTTTTAATATTTATCTTTTGCTAGCGACCCGCCACGGCTTCGCATGGGTGTAAATTATACATATAAACCTTCCTATTGACTCATTCTATCTATTAAAAGAAAACGCTGCAATATCCGTTGCGTAGTTTTAAAGATATAATGATTTAAGCATACATAGGGACAGACATACAGACGACAGACTTTGTTTTATACTATGTAGTGATGATTTTACAGGTGCGTTAAACAATTTATAAAGCTTTTACTTTTATAAAACATTTTTAGCAATACTACATTAGATTTATGAAATAACCTTAAATAATTTAGGAAGATTTCTTTGAAAGACCTTTCCGTGTGTCAAATTGAGGAAAATAATTATTGTGATGTGATATTATAATTAGAATTGTATACTGTTGAAAAGAATAAAATTCCTGAGTAAGGGCCTTATCATAGCGGATTGCGAACGTTCTCAAAGCGGAGCGGGCGCGCAACGAATTCGTTACGGGCTCACAACAGTCACAACGAACACGCCGCGTATGCGCAACGAATTCGTTGCGGACGCGCATAGAGTAAAAAGCGACGCGCAACGAGTAAAAATAATAAAGTCAACAGCAGTGTTTCCTCGTCGGAATCCATTTTGTTACGGGATGGATTGTACGTCAATAATTTGCTACAAACATGCGATAAAAACGTAACGTATTTGCCACGCGTCCGCGATTCGCTGCGCGTCCGCCCCGCCCCGTAACCGCTCCCAAACCGCTAGTATGATAACGCCCTAATAATAAGCGATTCTTTTCCCTGTGAGACAGGGTCCGAAATGCCTACAATTACAAATATCTACAACTTTTTAAATACTGCTGTAAATTAGACTTTATTTTCTGAGGAGTTTAAATCACAGGTTCGCATACGTATTTGAGGGTATAAACATATATATACATTGACTGTAGTATTGAGGGCAGGCTCTGAGTGAAGAGTTAAGACTTCAGAGTATCTACTTGATTATGATCTTACTTACTTGGTCATATCACGCGTCGTGGAGACACATCTGTGGAACGAATTGTGGTTCAGGGGAAGGTTGAAGGCACAAGAGGCGTTGGACCGACCAAGGTAAAACTGCACTCAATGGTCTACTCCATGAATGTTCATGAAGGGCTGCAGTAGGGGAGGAATGGCGACGGATTGTGAGGCTTGCCACCACCCCTGACGTGACGACCACGACCACTCTGCCAAGAGTGTGACGGCGAGGAAGAAAAATAATCTTACAAAGAATATAAATAAATAAGAATGTAGCGACCACGGCGTGACTTAGCTTGCCATAATAGGTAGGCAAAGTAAATCAAAGCTTGCACAGGTCGCCGGTTGGATGGGTAACTGCGTTTTCCATTAGAACATTACCCTGTTTCAGATGACACGTTACTGACAGAATATGTAGTTACCACGACAGTTTGTTACCTATATCGTCTGCCCCGGGCTCTGCGTAACATTCTCTATTGATAAGCTTATCAAAACGGCCTTATACTTGAAGATGTAGTGACAAGCATCGAGAAAGGTATGCTAAGGTGGTTTGGGCACGTGAAGAGGATGGATGACTAAAGATTGACCAAGCAGATATACAAGGCAAGTGTGAATGGGACAGGACGAAGGGGAAGACCTAGGCGGAAGTTCTCTGACCAGATTGGAGACATCCTAAAAACAGGACATGTTAGAAGTACCCTGAACAGAAGAGCATGCATGAGGAACCTGATGGGAGTGAATGAAGCAAGAGAGATATGTCTGGATCGTTGCAAATGGCGTTCCGTAGTCTCTGCCTAACCATCCGGGAAACAGGCGTGAGTCTATGTATGTATGTCAATACGTTATACGGCTTTCTTCCAAAATATATTATGAAGTTAATTTGGGCTGAACAAATGAACATATTTGTAAAGTAACTACACGTTCATATAGCATCACGCCTATGGGTTAGGCAGAGGTTTAATATCACCCCCACATTTAGCATTATGAATATTAGGTCCCACGTAATAGGGGAGACCCTATTGCGTTAACGGGCACATTGCCAAACTCCGTGCTACTACTGAGAATTCGGAAAAACCCAGTAACACTTTTGCCCGACCCGGGAATCGAACCCGGGATCTCCTGATCAGCAGACGCATATACTATCCACTGGACCACGGAGGCTAACTCTTTCAAAATATATTCATAACTCCCTACTTAGGAGGTACTAACATCTCTATACGAGTTTTGCCAAAAATTCTATTTGGCTTGGTGCAGCGGAGAATACGTCGCTTGGATCCTCCTTCTCTTATATATTTATTATGTGACCTCCAACCGACACGGAGACACGTTATGTGAGATTTCTTTTAACACCGACTTATTGGTGCAAAGCTCAAGTTGCAAATGGCACGGCAGCTGTTACGAAACCCCTTTGAAAATCTTATACTAACTCATTGATACAAATATTATGAAGCTGAAGACTTTGTTTGTTTGGTTGAACGCACAAATCTCAGTAATTACTGGGCCGAAGGCGATAGGCTATGAATTTGTGCCGAGGGATGTACCCTTGGCTCAAATTCATAGCCTATCGCCTAGCAGTAGCGACAAATAGCTGATTAAGGCCTCATCTAATTGAATATAAACAGATAATTTACATATAGTGTCTCGCCATAGACAAAAAATCTATGCCATTAATCTGAAAAATAAACCAAGCAAGTTCAGTTAGAAACTAAGTACGACCCAAATTATTAACATAACAACACAACTTCACGCCTTTTATCCCCGAAGGGGTAGGCAGAGGTGTATTACATACCCTAACCTCGCCAGTTATGTTTCGGTTCCAATATAATAGGGGGCGGGCCCATTGCCATCTACCAAAATATTCGTAAGTGCAAAAATAAAATCTGCTCAAAATTTGCCAATCCGTTTCAGTGGAAAATGTTAAGAAAACACGCATTATTGCAGTTCATCGGTAAACATATAAAGTCATCATCATTATCCTAGCGTTATCCCAGTTGCATCTAAGGGTTACACGTCTAGGACCCTGGGGTCCGCTTACTAGTCTAACCAGATATGACAAAATATCAGCTTTTCCTCAGAGCGACTGCCGCCTGTCTTCCGCAACCCAAAGGGATAGCGATATTCTATAGTTTAGACCAGTACTTATTAGTTTATTTCAGGGTACCGACTCCCTGAGGCACAGGGCAAGCGATAATTAACAATTTAATACGTACATAACTTTGAAAAGTCAGTGGTGCGTGCCGTGGAATCGTACCCGATACCCTCTGTATGACAGTCCGTTGGTATCTACACTAGGCTATCGCTGCCTTGGTTATCATATAAAGTATGCAATGGTTTTTCTGAGAGTAGTTCTTGAAAACCACGATGATTTGTTCTCGGTCTACGTGGCCATTATTTGTTATTCCTTAGCAGTCAGTCACTTACCACTAACCAACAGGCCAGTCAACTCAACTTTATTACACAGACCAACCAACTTATACCCAACCGGGCAATACAATTGCCAAATACAAAACAATATCGGCGCACATCATAAATCACTGGCTATTGCTCCAACCACATAAATCTACACGTCGCGACGTCATCGCGGCGCGATCTCGAAACAATTACGTCACGAGACGAATTCGCGTCACGTTTCGCTCGACACTGATCGATAATATAGTGGGCAAGTCCGGGAAGAATGAAAAAGTGGAGGTTTGTTTACTGTGGGGATTATTATTTATATGTATATTTCATAGGTATGTGTTTCGTTTATAGAGCGAAAAAGATCACTGAGCGAAAAACACGCGATTTACAGAGACCACAAGACAACATACACATGGCGAAATTCTTGTTGTGGCTCTCCTTAAAACGCTCATGACGCGTTGCAGGTGAAACAGAAATACTACAGAAAAATTCGTGTTTTGGCTGTCATGTTATAAATCTACTTATCATGGCGTGATCTCGAAACAATTACGTCAGGAGACGAATTCGTGTCACGTTTCGCTCGACACTGATCGGTTATATGGTGGGCAAGGGCGGGAAGAATGCATAAGTGGCGGTTTGTTTACTGTGAGGAATATTATTTTAATTGTATATCATGTTTCGCATAAAAACCTAAAACGACCACTGAGCGAAAAAAAGGCGTTTTAAAGAGACGATACGACTACATCCACATCACGAAATTTGTATTGTGGCTCCTCTGAAAACGCACATGACGCGTTGTGGCTGTCATAAAAAACCACAACGTAGTAAAGTTTGAGTCGTAGCTGTCGTATTTTACTTTTCACACAAATCTAAACGTCGCCATCGTGACGTCGTCTGAATGCAATCGCAAAACGATTACGTCATAAGACAAATTCGCGTCACGTTCTGCTCGACACTGATCGATAATAGGTATAGTAGACGAATAGTTTGCTGTTTGAGACAAATTCTTTAATGTTAATGTCACGTAATCGGTTTGTGTGGAGAATCTTAGGGGCGGCCTATGTCCAGCAGTGGGCGTCTCTAGGCTGACATGATGATGATATGTTACGCTCAAAGACTGCAAATGTCCTTGACTGAAAATTTTCCGGTCTGAAAATGATAAGAATCTAAAATATAGGTCACAATGCACTGTGGTCACTATAAAAGGTCTACATGGCAAAATCCGGAAAAACTAAGTCAAAGTCAAAATCAAAATCATTTATTCATCTAGGCCCCAAAGTAACGCTAATGAACGTCAAAATTTAAGATAATTACGTAATAATTCTACATTAACATTTACTGCCACGTTCGCAATGCAATAGGTAGAACCACGAAAAAAAACGGGCAATATAACTCATGGCCACTCTTTTTAATCAAATATAATGGTTGTACATTTTATTTTTGTAAGGAGCTGCAACTGTTTCACATACTATATACGGCATATACACATTAAGCGAATTATTATTTTATTTATTAATTTAATTTATTTTTATCCAAAAGATACACAATAAAAATACACATAAATTATAAAACCGTGTTGTTGACGGCAAAAATTGACCGTGTGGTTGACGGCATAGAATACAAGTGTCACCACCCCCTATCTTCCCGTGGGTGTCGTAAGAGGCGACTAAGGGATAACACGATGCAAATACCATCTTTGCGTAGAGACGGAAAACTCGACATCAAACCCTATACGACTGCCTCGTTGATCTCGCGGCATAAATGTGCGCGTGGGATCGGGAGGTCCCGGGTTCGATTCCTGGGTCGGGCAGTGTTATTGGGTTTTTCTGTCACGAAATTCTCAGTAACAGCACGGAGTCTGGAAATGTGCCCGGTACGGAAATAGGTTCGCCCCTTATTACGTGGGACTAAAGTATATCTGGCGAAAAGTGGGTGTAGAAATACACCTCTGCCTACCCCTTCGGGGATAAAAGGCGTGACGATATGTATGTGTATGTATGTATGTAAATTATAAAAATCTTAAAATATAGGTACAATCATTTTGTTGACCACTGGTACCCAAAGTAAGAATTTAACTTGTGGTATGGGTACCAGGGCTCTCGTACAGTGAGTGTATATATATATATATATATATATATATATATATATATTGTTATTATATACACTTAAATATATATTTATGTGTGTGTGTATGCATTTTGGCCTATAGTATACTTAGTTTGGTCAAATTTTCTGTATCTTCATATGTTTTGGACAAGAGCCATATGGTAACTTGCTTCTTGCACTGTGAACTAGTTAATGGATAGATGTTACAGTGTTCATTAGCAATATTATATAGATGACAGCTTACAATCCTGTGGTGGCGCGCTGCTAACGCACTTCTAAAGCTTTGGGCTTGGCAGACCATACGTGCTCGTCGCTTTTTTGTGACTTGAATGTCATATTCCACACCAACATGTTTTCTACAGATTGTTTGTAGCACAAAGAGCTGTCTGACAGTAAGCAGTTTACATTCTTTATATAAATCGGCAGTCGAATATCTATAATGTTTAAATGCCATAACCTTAAGGACTGCTCTTTGCGCTCTTTCTAGTGGCAGAAGATACGATTTTACAGCTCCACCCCAGACGGATATACAATATGTGAGAATTGATTGACATAGTGCATAATAAAGTAATTTTACAGTGTCAAAGTCAGCTGAGTAACGAAGTTTTTTAAAGATGCATATCATCTTACGGACGCGGGCAGTAAGACTAGTCAGTTGGTATTTCCATGAAATAACATTATCAATGAATACTCCCAGATACTTTGTGTGGTCAGATCTCTGTATAGCTGGACAGTCACAGGTGTTAGTGGACGTGTATGTCGAACAATTATGTGCTCTTATTTTGAATTTGTCCAAAGATGGTTGGGTTTTAGCAGTCTTTGAAAAGGTTATGTAAGTGGTTTTGCTGAGGTTAAGTGTAAGTAGGTTGATTGATAACCATTGCATTACATGACTAAGTGCGCATTCAGCACGAGCAAACACTTCTGGCCAGTCTTTGCCACGAACAAGTATTGCAGTATCGTCTGCATGGGTAATGATAGAAGAACAGGGAAGGGATAGTGTACACAAAGAATTTATGTACAGTAAGAAAAGTGTTGGACCAAGAAGCGATCCCTTTGGGACGCCAAATACAAGAGGTGCGTTGCCACTAATAGTGTCATCTATTTTTACACACTGTGTCCTGTTAGAGAGATAATCTTTGAAAATTCGTAGCGCATATCCGCGGATGCCCATTTTTTCCATCTTTAGTAAGACATGTGAAATAGAGACAGTGTCAAATGCTTTGGTAAGATCGAGAAAAATAGACAGGCATTTTTGTCCACTATCCAGGCTGTGTATTATTTCATCAACTAGAGTAGCCACTGCATCCTCAGTTGACTTTCCTGTCCTGAATCCAAATTGATTGGGTGCTAAAATACTGCATTTCCTTAAAAAGTTTCTCAAGCGGGTGTTGAGCACCTTCTCTAGGATTTTAGACAGCGCAGGCAGAACAGATATGGGCCTGTAATTGTTGACACTGTCTCTGTTTCCACTCTTATAGATGGGATGCACAACGGCCCTTTTAAAAGGTTTGGGGAAAATCCCTTCTGCCATAGAAATATTGCAAATGTGGGTTATTATTGGTACCAGAGTTTTTGAGCACCTTCTTCTTCTTCTAGCATCCAACAGCAGCATCTTTTCGCAGGCTTTGAATAATTATGTTAACCTCAGACTCATCCGTTGGCAACAGAACAAAAGAATTAGCATTAATGTTATCCTGCTGCAAATGATTATTTTGTATATTAGGGCCAATTTTTAATGCTTAGTCACTACCGATGCGGGCAAAATAGTCATTAACTCTGTTTACAGATGTTAAATTATCTCTTTCTATGTTTAAAAGTTCAACAGAGGATTGTTTAATGGAATCCATGTGAGTAATGTTTTTGATTATTTTCCAAGTAGACCGTGGGTTATTTCGTGCTTTAAGTAGTTCGTTATTCTCGTAGTTATGTTTTAACCTTTTTAGTAATTTATTGCAAAAGTTCCGATATCGGAGATATGTTACTTTAAGGGTACAATTATCGGGATTCATTTTAAGCTGTTTACTCATAGAATCACGATTTTGTATACATCTGAGCAAGTCTTTAGTGATCCAGGGTTTGAAAATTACTTGTTTAGATGGCAATTAACAGCTTAAAATGCATTGTGGTCACTACGCAACATTCACATCACGATAAGTTTTTGTGTTGTAACGGCCACAGCACGAATTTCGCTTACTCGGATAACTACACCGCGGCAAGAGCAATTTCATATTATTTCATAATTTGGATGTTTTAGTGTAACCCCATTTAAAACAAGATATTAGCACTTACTGTAATAATACGAGTACCAAGAGTAATATTTAATCAACGACAACCCAGCCTACTAGACACCTAATGTTTTCATTTCTACAAACAAACAATTCTGTCAAAGCGGGGAGGTATGCGGGGCGAAGGGGGCTACAAAAATGCACTCTAATTGGCCGGTTCAAATTTGTGGTACGTCATAATTCATAACTAGTGTTGGGATTGGTCTTATGTAAGACGTATAAGTCTAAGGTGTTGTCAGAAAGTGTTCGCCTTACGTCTGCCGTCTAGTAGGCTGGGTTGTCGTTGTATTTAATACTCCATCAGCCTTCTTAGACACAAAACTTGAATCTATAATACTAATATGAGCTTTCTCACAGTTTGAATGTTTTAGTGTTACTCAATTTACAACAAAAAATAGTACTTACTGTAACAATACCACTATTACATGCTCCATCAGCCCTCTTCAAAATGAAATTTGAATCGATATCCTAATAGTTATAATTACCTAACTACATTTAATATAACCGATGCCAAGCGTGTTGATGGCAACTCCATTGTAAGTCTCAGAGTTTAGTTATTAATCAATAAGACGTCGAACTTATAACAATAAGTACGCAGATGACAAAGTTTCGCTCTACCATGTTGAAATACTGGCGGAAATTATAATTTATGTTGCGACATTGATATGTTTGGAAGTTAGACGTTTTATTGGCTTATCAAAGTATTTTACAGTGTAAATACTTTGATAAGCTGAAGGTTTTCCATGTAATTTATTGCGTTTTTTTTGTATTACGGCAATAGCGCCACCTACTGGGTCATTATGGCCTATATTTTGCCCTGAAAAGTACGGTAACTTCAAGAGAAAGTGTCAGTAAAATCGGTTCAGCAATTCCAAGCATTACCCCGGCAGAAAAAAACACAGACAGACGGACTGTCTGCGCCATAATCAAAGTTGCCAAAATATGTAATTCAATTTAATATATTTATGGATAGAAATCCATTTACTTAAACACGCACAAATAAAAACAATTATTATTACTTTAGCAATATTCACTCACTCAAATTCATTCTTTTAACACGCGGGAACCAATCAGAATCCTTTTTATTGTCCTACACTCTCATAAAATTCTTTTTCCGCTTCCTACCCACCTGCTCCAGTTAGTGTTCTTCAAAAATCGCTCCTCGCTAGAAGTGTCTGCGCTGCTCGCAAAACATTTTAAAAGTGCTGTGCAAATGAACTTATTTTGTGGGTGGATTACCAGCACCTAAGACCTTGGAAGACAACACTGTTCCGCTTCAAGCTATCGAGGAAAACACCCTAAGTAAACTCCGTCATCCCAGCTTCCCGTAAGTACATAAAGCCTATCCATCCTTAGCTCCTACACGGACGATGATTAAAAAAAGGTTGTTAATGACTTGGTATCGTGTAGCTGTATGCATTTGAAAAAACATATTTATTTTGAAATCACAGACAGACACTTCAATTTTATTTATATATATGTATATAAATTATAGTTGTATAAATGTTTAGATTGTACTAAGGTAAACTGTAAGACTAAGATATGTATAAGTGGCGATTTAAACCATTATATGTAATTATAATATCAAAGGCCTATGTCAAACTGTTACTCAGTAGCAAATCATCATGAATATATAAAATTCTCTTTGATCATAAAACAAACATAATTATGTATATTAAGGTTTAATGAATCAAATTCGCAAATAAGCTAGTAATAATTCATATTGCCATTTAAACTTTCGGCTACAAGGTCATGTAACCATCATAGTCCTTTTGTCCTCGCTTACTAGTCTAATCAGATTTGACAAAATATTGGTGCAATTGCCGACAGCACTCCGCCAAGAAGATTTGTACGCCCGATATATGTAACTAGCTATTTCCCGCGGTTTCACCCACGTCCTGAGGGAACTACTTCGCATACCCGGTAAATTTATAGCCTTCGTTACTCCTTGGTACATCAGCTATTCGCCAGTGAAAGTCCCGTCAAAATCGTTCCAGCCGTTCCAGAGATTAGCAAGAACAAACAGACCGACAGACAGAAAAAAATTGTAAAAAATCTCATTTCGGTATATGTACCATGTATACATCCATATGCATTAAGTAAAAAGCGGTTATTTTAATAGTACAAACAGACACTCCAATTTTATTTATGTGTATAGATTAACAGATTTTGTAATCTATGGTCACATGGTCTGTATATGGCTAGGATGATGTATCTCTATGGATTTGACAAGCAAATAATAATACCGTGACAGACCGAGATAATGACATACTTACAGAAATACATAAGAGTAAAAGAGACAAAGATAGCATTTTTTGTCTTTGTCAGAGTTTTCGTTTTTTTTGTTGGTCACAATATTCAGTTGTGACGTTAACGTTAACGTTTGAGCTCTCGATAATTTCCGCGAAAAATTGTGTTATTATTGATATTAATTGTGAATGCTTAGTGAAAATATCATTGGTTCAGATTTATTGTGGTGATTTGTTACATTTTAGGCTGTAAAAGCCATAGTGAGCGGAAATGTGAGAACATAACGATTTACCTATTCGTAAGTACGATATTTTAGTTATAATATCTATTTATACATGAAAATATTGATAGAATGATACAAATAGCGTATCATTACATAAGGAAATAATTTCTAAATTACATCAATAAACCAAAAAATGCTATTTTATTATCACCGCGATTTTAGTATTACACAATCGAATTCAATAGGTCGTTGAATGTTGATCTAGCCAAAAGTCATCGATACTTTTTAATTTTGCAGCGTTAAATGTTTTTTAGGGATACCACTGAAGCGTTTGGGAAATTACCCAAATTTTGGGTAATTTGCAGCTACTTGGTTTCATATGAACCTAAGATTAATTATTTAATTTGTTTTCCGATTCTTTGTAGTAATGAAATTATTTGTTTATAGATTCCCAAAGGACTGCACGATCTAAAAATAATTGTGGATACGTGCAACAGGAGGAGAAAACTGGGATCCGAATAAATATGCAAGAGTATGCTCTAAACACTTTGAACAAAAGTGTTTTAGGAAAACTCCCCGCAATAGGTCCTTATTTGGAATCATTCTCGAATGATAAAGAAGAGAAAATAAGAAATTTGTATACAAAATTAATTTTGTTCAAAGGACAGTAAAGTTGAGTGTCAAATAATATAATAAAAGGTATATAACTCTGAGCCTCGTGTTTATTTGGCGAGTGAAGCCAGTCCCACATATTCGACACTTTTGTTATACGTAATAATATTAAGTATAAAAAATAATTATCGCACTCCTTATGGATGGATTTAAACCTCCTTGTAAGGTTAGCTATATTTTTATTTTTTTATTGGGCTGTAAATTATATTATAATTATAGATGTTTGTTACTATTCGTTGCAAAAGTACCTAAACGGATATTGATGGAACTTCTCGAGTTAGCTCATGAATTCATCAAATTACCAAATTGATTAAAAATTATAGGAGAACGCGGTCTCAGATGTCTGGTAAGGTATTCAATTCCGAAACGACCGGTTGGCGCAGCGGGAGTGTAAACGACTGCTACGCCGAAGGTCGCGGGTTCGATTCCCACACAAGTCAAACATTTGTGTGCATGAACATGGATGTTTGTCTTGGTCTGGGTGTTTCAATGTATAATATGTATGTATTTACAAAAAAAAGTATATAAGTATGTTTATCCATTATCTAGTACCCATAGTACAAGCTCTGCTTAGTTGGGGAATAGATGGTGTTGTGTGAATGTGGTAGAATATTATTATTATTATTATAATTCAGGTTTGATACAATGTTACTTAAAAGTTAATATGTACTTCGTAGAATTGTAGGGTAAACATTTACAACATCTGGTAACACCAACTCAGGATGTACTCTATGTCCGTCCTTTACGGGTGTACGCAAATGTCGAGTCCATTTGATTCTTGGTCCTAGGTATATGGCTTAGACTAGCGTCATCAATTTCAAACGAACTGCCTCCCCATAACGACTGTCAAAGATAACACAACTGGACCAAAGCGACGGCTTAACGCACTGCGCTCGGAGCAAGGGATTAATTAAATATTTGGCGATGAATCCATGCATATTAACATATTAATATTAATGGCCAGTTATGCCCACCATTTCACCCACGATTTTTTCTGTCAAAACTGACACTTAGCAGTTCAAGTTTTTTTTATAGTAATAGGGGGCAAACGAGCAGACGGATCGCCTGATGGTAAGCAATTACCGCCGCCCATTGACACAAGCAACACCACAGGAGTACCAAGTGCGTTGCCACCCCTTGGGGTTGGGAAAAGAGATAGGATACGGAGTGGGACGAGGGAGAAGGAATAGGGGATAGGGCCTCCGGCACTCTCACCGAACGAAACGCAACAGTTTAGGTACTGTTACTTTACGTCGATTTTATGTGAGAGGGTAGTACTTCCCCGGTCGAGCCGGCCCATTCATGCTGAAATCAGCAAGGCTCTACTACCGTGAAAGTTGTGGATCTAAATGACTACACGTTTAGCGTAGTGGTTTAGTCGCCTCGCCATATATATTCGATCCCTGCCGAGATCAAGACTTTGTATGATCCACAAATTAATGTCCCTAAGTATCGGTGAAATGTGTGTCCGTTGATTGAATGTGTGTGAAATCCTATTTAGTTTTAAACACAGACAGACACTTCAATTTTATTTGTATGTATAGAAACGAAAGATTGACAAAGCGGATATACAAGGCAAGTGTGAATGGGACAGGACGAAGGGGAAGACCTAAGCGGACGTTCTCTGACCAAATTGGGGACATTCTAAATACAGGACCGGTTAGAAGTACCCTGAACAAAAGAGCATGCATGAGGAATTTGATGGGAGTGAATGAAGCAAGAGAGATATGTCAGGATCGTTGCAACCCAACTCTAAACTTTCGACGCTACAAGATTCCTTAAATCTAATTCACCAGAAATAGCCAGAAGCAAAGTCTTTTGAGGTCATCGTAATATTAATCAATTTTGTATAAACGCGATACTAATTTAAAATAATTTGAATGAAGACGGGGCGAGGATCTTTGGTGTGAAAGCAAAATCTGGTCTGAGGAAGGCTTCCAGCAACGCGAACCCAACAACGCGCATTAATTTGTACAGAGTAACTTATAGATACAGAGGTGCTGTATTAGATAATCTTATAAGGAATATTATAAACTTGGAAGTTTGCGTGATGGATTTGCTGGGTTGATGAATTGATGGATAGGCTGAGAGATGATTTTTACTTACGGCCATTTTCAATATTCGAACCATACATGGATTTTGAGATTCGAGATTCGTGTTTGACATATTTTGTATGGAGCTTATGTCAAAAACGAATCTAAAATCTACAGATCTATCTATAGATCGAATATTGAATTTTGAAGTTAAAGTGTCTATGCTTCTTTCCTCAAATTAAACGATGATTGCTTCGATATTCACGGATTTAATTCAGACAACCGTCAAAAATGGAATTAATCCATCGTTACATCACTTCTACGTCTAAAACGTCATTCGTAGTGTTACCATAGCCAAATCATAATTTGGTAAGTACAATTTAATATTATTACATTACTTAAAGAAAGTAAAATTAATGAATCTAATATTAATATATTATGATGTTACGATAAATGCATTTAAATAAATACTGCGACTGCCTCCGTGGTCCAGTGGATAGCGTATGCGACTGCTGATCGGAGGTCCCGGGTTCGATTCCTGGGTCGGGCAAAAACGTTACTGGGTTTTTCCGAATTCTCAGTAACAGCACGGAGTCTGGTGATGTGCCCGGTAACGGTAATAGGCTCGCACCCTATTACGTGGGACCTAAAAATTCATGACGAAATGTGGGTGGTAATATTTACACCTCTGGTAATATTTACAGGGTGTAAAAAGACCCTTAACGAAAACTGAAACCCCATATTGCACCAATCATTACGATCATTATAAATGAAGTACGTGACCTCGGTGTCATAATGGATGAGAGGTTAAATTTTAAAAAGCATATTGATGAAGTGGTGAAAAAGTCAGCTCAAATGTTAGGGTTTATTAAACGTAATACAAAAGACTTCAAGTTCGTTCGGACCAAGATAATATTATACAACGCCCTAGTACGTAGCCGGCTGGAATATTGTGCTATTGCATGGAACCCACATTACTCTATCCATTCCCAACGAGTTGAAAATATTCAAAGATCGTTCACACGTCACATTGCTTATATGTCTCAAAATATATCTTCAAGAGCTCCATACCAGCATCGGCTTAGTTTTTATGAAATGGACTCCCTACGTGATAGGAGACTGATGCATGGTTTAATTTTCTTACACAAAGCATTGCATGGTAAAATAGATGGTAATTATTTGACTTCTAACATAACCATTAATGTACCCAGGAGACCTCCACGTAAGCCCATTTGCAACATTCTCACCGTACCCGTATCAAAAACAAACCTTGGCCTGAATGCACCTTTAAGTAGAATGTGTAGGGATTTGAATTCGTTCCTCAAGAATGTGTCAGATGCTGACGTGTTCCATGATAGTGAGAGTCAGTTCCGTATAAAAATATTGAAATCCCTTAAGAAACTGGCTGTAATTGAATAAGATTATTTTTGTTAAGATTTTTTAAGATTTTTTTTTGTTGCTTTTGTTTTTTTTTTGTATACATTTTTAACTGCTATTTTAATGTTCATTACTTGTTTTTTTTTGTTTAACGCATATTTTGCAGTTCATTTGTTTAACAATATAATTCGTACAAACGTTGTTTAAAATGTGTTGTCTAAAATGTGAATGCTGTGTTAACTCATAAGTGGCATGTATATCAGAACCTTAGATTTAAGATTATTACTGTAAATGTTTTATATATATGCTGTGAGTTTACCTAATAATAAATAAATAAATAAATCATTTATTGCTTAGGCATCCTACCTGGGAAATTACTGGTTCAGGAGATATTGAGGCTCAAAGTTACTATGGATTTTTTGTAATTAGTTACAAAATCGATGCATTTACCCCGCCAACCTTTTCTATAGATGTCCTATGCACCCATGGTTTAGTAGGTATTTCGAAAATTGCACGCGAGTATTTTTTATAGCGGCTCGAAAAAAGTGAATACTTAAAAAAAAGTCGTTTCCCATGTTTTATTTTTGCTTCGTATGACTTGGCATGATGTCCAAAACGAGTAGACTTCGGCATGGAGATGGGTCTTGTGACAACCTGTATATATAATTTTTAGGTCCCACGTAATAGCGGGCGAGCCTAATGTTAGTTACCGGGCACATCACCAGACTCCGTGCTGCCACTGAGAACCTAACAGAAATACGTCTACTTATATCTTTGACTAACACACAATGCGAGAAGAAGCACCCACCTACCCTCAAGAACTTTCGCATTTATAATAGTAGAAGGTATGCAACAAAATTCTTATAAGCACTCTCTGCCGGCACCTGCTCTATAAGCTTTCACGTTTTAAAGTGAAAAGGTACGGTCTCTTTGTGTAGTAAAGCGGCGCTCTTTCAATGGCGTCGGCGGAGCCGCTAGTTTTATAGGTATTTATTGTATTATAATAAGTATTTTACAACAATACACCCCACCACTGGTATATATAATATAATAGGTAACACGTGGCGGAAATGTGTAAAAGTTTGGATTGCAGGCAATATAAGAAGTCTTAAGGTGGTTCGGCATCTAAAAATATATGATTACTGTCGAACTATAACTGATGAGTATTTTATATACAAAACGTATGGACTTGGTATACAGACGGATATTTTCCGTACAAAACGCACTATTTTGCGTTAACTTCTTTAAAAAACTAAAAGACGACTCAACTGCGAGAAGACACTTAAATGAAAAAGTACGAAAATAGTCATTGTAATTAGGACCGTACTTGCGCGCCTCGGAGAGCATGTTACGAGTATGAACGTTGTACCGTCTGTGAAGAAGATCCTTGACAATTGTTATGGAGAGCCCCTAAATTTATGTATAATAAAAAATTGACGTTCATAACCGTCACCTTGTGACCTAGATGAATAAACGATTTTGACTTTGGCTTTGACTTTGAGTAGTTAAAACTATGGAATATACCTATTCTTTGGGTTGCAGGCAGTCAATCTGTCCGAAAGCTAATATTCATCCCATCGATGAATCCATATTTTCCACGCTTCGCTGTCATAATTTTACTCGCGCATTCACCCTTATTCTTTTATATCCATCCTCACACAGTCCGTTCACCTTTTCTTTGGCTTCCCTCTTTCTTATCGTGCATCTATCTTCATATTCATCACTTGCTTATATTCACATCATCTCTTCTTTATGACCATACCAATGCAAACGTCTACCTTTCACTTTCTGGTCTATCGACGCCACTTTCAAATTACATCAGATTTGCTACATTAATTTTAACGACGATTGGTCCCCAGAATCCTAGGTCAAAGGTCTTGTCTGGACAACGCTAGAATGAGGGTGATGATATTATTTGAACAATATAGTAGATTACAAAATCCGTACATAAATAGAGTCACACGTGGGCATGGGCACATGGAGAGGATGGATGACGATAGACTGACAAAGAAGATATATAAGGCAAGTGTGAATGGGACAGGGCAAAGGGGAAGACCTAGGCGAACGTTCTCTGACCAGATTGGAGACATCCTGAAAAAAGGACAAGTCTGAAGTACCCTTAACAGAAGAGCATGTATGAGAAACTTGATGGGAGTGAGTGAAGCAAGTGAGGTATGTCAGGATCGTTGCAAATGGCGTTCCGTAGTCTCTGCCTACCCCTCCGGGAAACAGGCGTGAGTCTATGTATGTATGTATGTATGTAAATAGAGTCACATTCCCTCTCAAACTAGAGTAACCTGTATCTCCAAGTAACTAAATAATAACAACTCCTAAGGCATAACTCCTAGCTTTCATATTCTAAGGCAGGTAATACGATGATGAAACTCATTTTTATAAGCACCAGTTACCCAACAATAACGTAACACTCATTCGAGCACGCGGCGTCGACCGCTGAATATTTTATTCACTACACAATACCCACTTCACAGATTTCCATGCAAGCTCCTTCAAAATTCATCCACTACCTTTTGGATTTTATATTAAAATCCTACGGGAAATTTTGGTCTTTTAAATGTTGATTTTTTTTTTCAGTTGGCTACTTTGTAATATTAGTATGTTACTGTTTCCATGTCGGGTTTGGGAACGTCAATGTGGTCTTTACTCGGCTGGGTGAGCATAAATTTTCGAGGTTGCAGTGCTGATAGGATTTTGTTCTAAAGCAATAATAATGAAAGTATTAAGCATTACGCTGCGATATCATTGATCAGACAAAGAGACTATTATACAGAGAATTTCACGTTCCAACCGGCGCGCACCACTGACTTTTTGAAATTACGTGCATATTAAATAGTAATTTATCACTTGTTCCGTGCCTCGGAGAGCATCCGAGCAGTCCCCATACCATTTGAATGTGAGTCCTACGCCATAGCCATTGGTTTGCCGCAATTTCATCTTGTACTACCATATTATACTTAATAATCACTATCGTCCGTAATCAGAAGCGCGATCTCATGCTAAGGAAGGTCCCTACTCTCACAGAAGACTCTTTGCAGCGATACTGCCGCAGATTTTGTAAACACACTTCTTTATCGCTACTACTATGCGTCAGTCGCTGTTACAACGCGTGTGGAAGCGATTCAAACATACAAAAACATCGCTACTGCATTGATACAGTCTCGTAACCAACTAAGTTTTTCCTAGTACGTAATACAGTGCTAATTATAAACTATTGTTTAGTCTACTAAGTATCAGGAGATCTTTACCGGGTCAAATCGAGTTGCGAATCGATTGCTGACGGGTACAATTTTCATACATTTTTAAAATCGCCCCCATCGTATAGCAATCGTCAGATAAGACCCCAGGGTTATTTAAAAAATGTTTGAAAATTGTTCTTAACGACACACGATTCGTAACTCCTTGATCCCCAGATTTTGCTTGAGTTTTCACAGTGCTAGCAAAATAATCAGCACATAAAAAAACAATTCAATCGCTTTTGTACCCCTGATATGATGTACCTCTGAGATGTGGCATTTAGAATTCAAACCTTCAAAGAAACTCCGAGCAAAGCCCCGTGCGTAGTGAACGCCCTCCGGCTAGGTGGAGTGACGATATACGCAAAGTGGCTGGCAGCGGCTGGATACGAAGAGCCGAAAATCTACATCAGTGGCGTGCCCTATTGTGAAGCCTATATCTAGCAGTGATAATGATGAGGCATCTTCTTTCTCTTAGCGTTATCCCAGTTTCAATCTGGGGTCCGCTTACTAGTCTAACCGGATTTGGCTGAATATTAGCTTTTCCACAGAGCGACTGCCTGTCTGACCTCCGCAACCCGAAGGGATAGCGATATTCCATGGTTTAGACTAGTGTCAGTTTATTTAGAAGGTACTGACGCCCTGTAACGACTGTCAACGATCTTCATGACAACCGGGACCGACGGCTTAACGTGCTCTCCGAGGCACGGGACAAGCGATAATTAACAATTCAATACGCACATAACTCCGAAAAGTCATTGGTGCGCGCCGTGGATTCGAACCCGATACCCTCTGCATGGCAGTCTGTTGGTATATCCACTCGGCTATCGCTGCCTTTATAATGATGAGGCATCAAATATTAAAAACTGAAACATCACAGCATTGGCAGCTGTATCGCAGCCATTCTGCATTTTCATCGCCACAAAGTCGTACACGACCTTCCTAAGACAGTTCGTAACAGCCTAGCATACATTATGGATAAATTTCATGTACCCGCTTCCTAGGCGCCTGATCTCTGTTTACGTGCCTTGAAATGCAAACAAGTTGCTTCTAAGCTCGCTTGCTCGCTCAAGTGACGAAGTATGTGAGATGTTACTACAAAACGCTGTGGATGTTATTTTATACTGTCAGAGAAACAAGGGTTTTCTAAACTACAGTGTAGACAAACTGTAGTTAATTGAATTTTGTCTCAAGATGATGCCAATGTTGGGAAATTGCACGTGGTTGGGCATAATTTGGAATAGAAGTGGAAGAAAAGAAGAAAAGTAGCGAATAGTTGAGAGCAGGTGGAGGAAGAAAGGTGTGGTCTTCCTCCAACTAAAGGGAGGATCCTCTAATCAGGCTAGGTGATTGTGCCTGGTGAACTGCAGTTTGACGGAAGTTTTTTGGAAGTTGTATAATCATACAGTACTTGCGTGATAGAACTTCGCTAGTTTTTAGGACTGTTCGTTAGATGTCGCCGTGTTGACTGTCATCGCCGTCGTTCGCTAGATGGCCTCAGTGGTATGTAACTATCGCTGCAAGCAAATAGTGCAGTACAAAGGAGTTTGAGAGATGCGCTGCTCTAGTGCATACGATAACACACTTTCTTCAATAGCTAGGCCAAGATAGGTAAATTGCTACATTAGTAAGATGACATTTTCACGCATCTCATAAGTCGTGAAAGCAAGAGATAGATATCTTAATTATTTTGCCTGGAATTATCCCCCGTGTCAAATATGGCAGACTGGTACATGACATAGGTACCTATAAAAAATTAAACCAAGAAATGATTTCAACCGAGCCCTGCATACTGAAACATTGATTTTACGCGCCAGAACAATCTACGTCCCCTAAAACACAATTTCGCAGCATAATAGTGTTGTAAAGTAAACACTCGATAATAATTTCTCGACAACGCAGGGGCCCGCGTTAAATCCTGTTCGTAACGTTGAATATTTTATAGTCATGACGTGCGATGCCCAGCGCCCGAGGTAAATTATGGAATAGTGTTGTGCCCAAACGGTTTTTATCGATAATGCGTGTATGAATATTTACATTTGGTTACGGTTTATATCTGTCAGATTTCTCGGTGCTCTATGGGTTTCTGTGTTTCGGGTTTTATTTGGATGGTGAGTGATAAAATGTTAGTTCATTTCGTGTATTGATTTGATTTTCTTTCTCATATTATATTGTAGAATATATCTAGAGGACGCCAGCAGGTACGCCTACATTTTTTTTTTTATTTACCCTTTTTGGCCGATCCCGAGGGAATTTCGGGAAATCCCTTCTTAGTGCACCCATACGGTCCCCAAGGAACATACATGCCAAATTTCAATAACCCTGGAAGGTTACTTCATAAGTTCCAGTGGTAGGGTCTCTTATGAACAAACAAAATGAGCCCAACTCGGCATGCCTAGCTCTACTCACATATGAGTACCAGTAAGAGTCATTGAATAACCCTGGAAGGTTACTTCATAAGTTTCAGTGGTAGGGTCTCTTATGTACAAACAAAATGAGCCCAAACTCGGCATGCCTAGCTTTACTCACATATGAGTACCAGCAAGACTCATCGAATAACCTTGGAAGGTTATTTCACTAGTACCAGTGGTAGGGTCTCACCAAAACAAATAAAATGAGCCCCAACCTGGCATAACTAGGTCTACACTTTTATGAGTTCCAGTCGCAACACTTGAACGGGATGGTATACCATCAGTCCAGATAATCTTACCAGATTTCAACGCAAGGAACAAAATAATATCTAAATACCGAAATATATCCTGACTCAACATAACGGAGAAAATAAAGTAATAATGTCCATTTATACAAAAGAAATTTACTTGTACGTAATTCGCACAGAATACGAGAAGTATCAAATTGATTTTAGCGTATATTTTGTATTCGTATATTGCTTTTTTCGTCTTCGGGCTGCAGCGACAAGCGACATAGAGTCCACTCCCGACGGCGCTCAAGCGCAGACTGAGATCTCATTGCAGAATTTGGATATATAAATCAAGAAAGTGGCTAAATAAAACGAACCTTATTGCCACACATTAAGACACACGTATGCGAGCAAAATAGAAGAAAAATGTAAGATGATTTTTTGCTTTTTTTGAGTCAATTTACAATATTTTGAAAAAGAAAATCTAATTATTTTTGAGTTGACTATATTTACTACCCTATTCTATCTTTGAAAATCTAAATAAATGTAAAAATAGAGAGAAAATTGTAACCAAAAATAGCAGTATATGCCTTTTTTTGATTTAAGAGGCCGTTTCGAATCGATTTTACATTAATATTAATTAAATATTTTTTATTTATTTTCAAATTGATTTATAGATAAAAAAGTAATCAATTTATCGTAATCATTAGTTTCATTAGTTATTATCTAAAATTGTCGTAAAATGTACCGGAAATATGTGGTTTTTTGATACAAGCGTAAACGCGTCCTTAATCTCTTTCTGAGCTGACATTCTAAGTATTCCCGTGAAATATAAATGTGCTCTAGGAATATAGCGAACTCACAAAATTAATAGTATTTACACGAAGAGCATTAAGATTGGGAAAAACATGTCGTTCTATTGAGAGTAGGAAATATACTACCAAAGGGAGAAATGTCGGTAGAAATGGATACGAGCTATTTTATTGTAAGCTTGTGTAACGGAAGTTTTATACAACTGACGCCATCTATAGTTCAATGGCTTAGACAATCAACAGTGGCGACACCTAACGGACACCAATAAACTGGTACTTAAATCGCGCTATTAATGTTCTCACTTGCTATTAAGTACATACTATTCTTATTTTCTATTTATAAAAATCATTTGGCTCTAGGAAAAAAAACCTGTTTCGAAGCAGCACTTTTCAAACATTCAATTAACGAAAACAAAATACTTTCGGACTCAAAACTATACATTGTCGATCATGCAAAGTAGTTTAATGTGGGAGACAAACTCATACAACTCGGCGCAGTTCTAAGGCTGACTTTACATTGGGCGACAGCGTACCTCGAGCGTACCCGCAGCGTGCGCTCGGCGTTCACGCTGTAGTACAAATGCCGGGCGCACGCCGAACGGACGCCGAGCGTACGCTCAAGGAACGCTCATGAACAATGTGAGGGAGGCTTTAATGGCGAAGTCACCGCTTAAACCACATATGCAGTAATTTAATTCTACAAGTTCTCAGCAGCTACCGTTAGGCCCCAGTACATCAGACACGATCGCCTAGCCTCGTCATAGAATCCTCCTTCTATCTGACGCACTGACGCACTACAAGTCATTTGCGTAATAATAAATTGTTGGTTTACCCTGAACTGACTTAACAATGGCTTATAACTATCGCTTTAGATTGCGGAGGTCAGATGCCAGTAGTTTTGCGAAAATTTGATTTATTATTCAGTCATGTCTGGTTAGACTAGTAAGTGGACCCCGGGCAAACGTCTTGAATGCAACTGGGATAATGATGATTATATTTGAACTAAAGGATGCCCACAGCTATCATTCATCAACATTTCACTATAATTTCAACTTTTCTGCCCGATCCTGTTGGACTTTCAGGAAATTATTAGCACTTACTGCCTCCGTGGTCCAGTGGACAGCGTATCCGACTGCTGATCGGAGGTCCCGGGTTCGATTCCCGGGTCGGGCAAAAGTGTTACTGGGATTTTCCGAATTCTCAGTAGCAGCCCGGAATCTGGTGATGTGCCCGGTAACGGCAATAGGCTCGCCCTCTATTACGTGGGACCTAAAAATTCATGGCGAAATGTGGGTGTAATATTTACACCTATGCCTACCCCTTCGGGGATACAGGCGTGAGACCATAAATAAAATAAATTACTATAATAACACCACTATCGAATACTCCATCAGCCTCCTTAGACACAAAACTTGAATCTATAATACTAATTTGAGCTTTCTCACAGTTTGAATGTTTTAGTGTTACTCAATTTAAAACAAAAAGTAGTACTTACTGTAACAATACCATTATAACATACTCCATCAGCCCTCTTAAAATTGAAATTTGAGTCAATATCCTAATAGTTTTAATTAACTACATTTAATATAACCGATACGGCGCGTGTTGATGGCAACTCCATTGTAAGTCTCAGAGTTTAGTTATTAATCAATAAGACGTCGAACTTATAACAATAAGTACGCAGATGACAAAGTTTCGCTCTACCATGTTGAAATACTGGCGGAAATTATAATTTATGTTGCGACATTGATATGTTTGGAAGTTAGACGTTTTATTAGCTTATCAAAGTATTTTATAGTGTATAAATACTTTGATAAGCTGAAGGTTTTGCATGTTATTTATTGCGTATTTTTGTATTGCGGCATAGCGCCACCTACGGGTCATTATAGCATATATTTAGCCCTAAAAAGTACAGTAACTTCAAGAGAAAGTGTCATTAAAATCGGTTCAGCCATTCCAGGCATTACCCTGGAAGAAAAAAAACACAGTCAGACGGACAATAATTAGAAAAGGTTGTTTATGACTTGCTATCGTATAGCTTAACGCACTTGAAAAACATATTTATTTTGAAATCACAGACAGACACTTAAATTTTATATAAATGTATGTATATAAAATATAGTTGTATAGCCGTTTAGATTGTAATGAGGTAAACAGTAAGTCTAATTTATAAACCATTACATGTAATTAAAATATAGGTAATCAAAGGCCTATGTCAAACTGTTACTCAGTAGCAAAACATCGTGAACATATAAAATTCTCTTTGATCATAAAACAAACATTTGTATATTAAGATTTAATGAAGCGAATTCGCAAATAAGCTAGTAATAATTCATATTGCCATTTAAAAATTCGACTATAAGGTCATGTCACCATCATAGTCCTTTTGTCCTCGCTTTCTATTCTAACCAGATTTGACAAAATATTGGTGCAACTGCCGACAGCACTCCACCAAGAAGATTTGTACGCCTGATATAATTAACAGATTTTGTAATCTATGCTCTACAAATTAAGAAATTGGCAGTAGAGCCTTGCTAATTTCAGCATGAATGGGCCGGCTCGACCGGGGAAGTATTACCATATCACAGAAAATCGACGTAAAGGAACAGTACTTAAACTGTTGCGTTTCGTTTGGTGAACGATATGTTATAGCTTCACAGATCACATGGTCTGTATAAGGCTTAAACTAGCATCATTATTTTCAAACGAAATGCATCCCCATAACGACTGTCAAAGATTACACAGCTGGACCGAACGGCTTATCGCACTGCGCACGGAGCAAGGGATTAATTAAATATTTGGCCATGAGTCATATGCATAACATATTAATATTAGTGTCCCCGAAGGGGTAGGCAGAGGTATAAGATTACACCCACATTTCGCCATGAATTTTTAGGTCCCACGTAATATGGGGCGAGCCTATTGCCGTTACCGGGCACATCACCAGACTCCGTGTTGCTACTGAGAATTCGGAAAAACCCAGTAACACTTTTGCCCGACCCGGGAATCGAACCCGGGACCTCCGATCATCAGTCGCATACGCTATCCACTGGACCACGGAAGCAGTCAGTTATACCCACCATATCACCCACGATTTTTTCTGTACCCTCAAAAGTGACACTAAGCAGTTCAAGTTGTGGATCTAAATGACTACACGTATAGCGAACTGGTTTAGTCGCCTCGCCATTTAGATTCGATCCCTGCCCAGGTCATCACTTTGTATGATCCCCAAATTAATGTGCCTAGTATCGGTGTTATGTGTGTCCGTTGATTGAATGTATGTGAAATCCTATTCCGTTTTAATCACAGACAGACACTTTGTTTATTGTAGAAACTTGAGTTTATTAATATCTTAATAATTACTTACTTAGCACCTAGTACCATTACTTAGCCGAGGTTCCAATAGCAATATTTATAAATTATATTACAAACGGGCGTCGTGAAAGTCCTCCACATCGCAATACAGCAACCTGAATGACATTCTCCGTCGGGTTCTTGTCACCGCTGGCGTTCCAGCCCAACTTGAATCTCAGGGTTTGGCACGCAACGATGGTAAAAGACCAGACGGAATGTCTCTACTGCCTTGGAAGTTGGGTAGACTTGGAAGTTTGGAGTCGAAACGTTGGGTCCAAGTGCTAAATCTCTCTATATAGAGCTTGCGAAGAGACTTGACACCGCCTCGCGTGACCAGAAGGCTGGTATGTATCTAGCACAAAAAAATAGCATTGCCATACAGCGTGGCAATGCTGCCAGTCTTCCGGGCATGTTCCCAGTAGACGGCGATGTGGAGGACAGACACTTAAATTTCCACTCCTCTCTTTCTTTCTTTCGACTCCAAACTTTCGACACTACAAGATTTCTTAAATCTAATTCACCAGAAATTGCCAGAAGCAAAGTCTTTTGAGGTCATCGTAATATTCATCAATTTTGTATATAATTTAGTATACGCGATACTAATTTAAAATAATTTGAATGAAGACGGGGCGAGGATCTTTGGTGTAAAAGCAAAATCTGGTCTGAGGAAGGCTTCCAGCAACGCGAACCCGCCCGCATTAATTTGTACAGAGTAACTTACAGATACAGAGTTGCTGTATTAGATAATCTTATATATTTATTTTTATTTATAGTCTCACGCCTGTATCGGGACAAGGCAATGGTGTAAATATTACACCCACATTTCGCCATGAATTTTTAGGTCCCACGTAATATGGGGCGAGCCTATTGCCGTTACCGGGCACATCACCAGACTCCGTGCTGCTACTGAGAATTCGGAAAAACCCAGTAACAGTTTTGCCCGACCCGGGAATCGAATCCGGGACCTTAGACCAGTAGTCGCATACGCTATCCACTGGACCATGGAGGCAGTAGTCTTATAATAAATATTATAAACTTGGAAGTTTGCGAGATGGATTTGGTAAAGGATGGGTTGATGAATAGATGGATAGGTGGAGGGATGATTTTTACTTAGGATCTATGCTTCTTTCCTCAAATGAAACGATGATTGCTTCGATATTCACGGATTTAATTCAGACAATCGTCAAAAATGGAACGAATCCATCGTTACATCACTTCCACTTCAAAAACGTCATTCGTAGTGTTACCATAGCCAAATCATAATTCGGTACAATTTAATATCATTACATTACTAAAAGAAAGTCAAACGATAAATGCATTTAAATAAATACTTCATTGCAATTATTATTAACATCTTAGTATAGTTTCTTGGCTGATTGACCTTACACTATCGCACCACACATTGTTTTAGACATTTTAATAGTATGCAACATAACTTACACATCGGAATAACACATTTTGCAGCGATAGCATACAAAATGTTCGCTAACTTAATCGTTAAACCGCATTTCATCGCGCAATCAACATCCATAACTAATTAAAACGGGTACAGCACGCCCAATAGCATAAACTTATATAAGTTTAAGCATGCTATTGGGCATGCTCTCATACCTCGTATTTGGGACTCCACCGATGGATGACAAGGCGTTGAAAGAACAGTAAAAGTGAGCCTTGAGTCTTGTGTAATCACTACATCGGATCGGACAGTTGTAAAATTTGTTTTCAACGGTGTTTTGGTAGAAATACCATATACCCACCCTTTTAACGAGTAGCATGTTGACAAATGTACCTATTCAATTTTAAGATAACTAAGAATTATTTTGAAGATTTCTCATTACTACTTCGAAAAGATCCTAACGGAAATAAGTCTACTTATATCTTTGACTAACATACAATGCGTGAAGAAGCACCCACCCACCCTCAACAACTTTCGCATTTATATAATAGTAGAAGGTGTGCCTCAAAAATCTTATAAGTACTCTCTGCCGGAACCTGCTCTATAAGCTTTCACATTTTAAAGTGAAAAGGAACGGTCTCTTTGTGTAGTAAAGCGGCGCTCTTTCAATGGCGTCGGCGGTGCCGCTAGTTTTATATTTATTGTATTATAATATTTTACAACAATACACCCCCACCCCTGAATATTCAACGATAGGTAACACGTGGCGGAAATGTGTAAAAGTTTGGATTGCAGGCAATATAAGAAGTCATAAGGCGGTTGGTAAAAATATATGGATACTACCGGACTATAGCTCGCGAGTATTTTATATACAAAACGTATGGACTTGGTATACAGATGGATATTTGCCGTACAAAATACACTATTTTGCGTTAACTTCTATAAAAAACTAAAAGACGACTCAACTGCGAGAAGTCACTTAAATGAAAAAAGTACGAAAATAGTCATTGTAATTAGGACGGTACTTGCGGGCCTCGGAGAGCATGTTATGTACGTTGTACCGTCTGTGAAGAAGATCCTTGACAATCTTTATGGAGAGCCCCTAAATGTACAATGACCTAGTCTAAGCTATGGAATATACCTATTCTTTGGGTTGAACCGGTGAGACGATTGCTTAGTCTAGAGTTTTTTTTTATGCTCCTGCTACACCTGCGTCTTAACGCGTCAATTAGCGCGCTAATTTAGGCGCCACGTAGATGTGGCCAACGTTTTAACGCGTTAAAGTACTAACGGCATTACTAATGGCGTTAAACGTTAAGCGATAGCTCGGGTGTCGGTTTTTTTGACACATCAAAGGGTTTTAGCGCGCAGTTTAACGCGCTAAGTGATGTTGTCTACATTAACGCCGTCTCATTTGACGGGATGCGAGCACAGAGTAAGGACTGTTTACTTTAAAATTCAAAATTAGAACCTTTAAGGAGCGTGCATATTCGTTTTTTAAAGGTTCGTTTTTTTAAAAAGTCCTTAACGTGTGAATTCACGAGGAATTAACGCTTAACGGCATTGTAACCTTAATGTAGCCAAGGCGCATTTTTAACGCGTTAATTAACCTCTCGTCTGTCAAGTCGCCGCCAGGCGGCAGAACACAACACCCCACGCATCTGTCAAGTCGCCGCCAGGCGGCAGAACACAACAAATCGATCGTTGTGCACTTGACTCAAGTTTTTATAAATATGTTGGACTTTATTAACTTGGTGCAAGGTTCAAAATAATCGTGAAGAGCATATCTGACGTTTCATAAAAGCTTCACGCATCGTTCCATAGCCAAAACTAAATTAAACGCGAGGAATTCTTCATTGCCGCCAGACGGCACGTTGACAGACCGGGCTCGAAGTATATTATTTCGTCCGTAAAATTAATTTGCTTTATTTTCTTGACTTTTGCAAGGTTTTTTATTAAATAACAAAGCATCTTTTTGTTAAAAAAAATATAAATATATTGATATAATGGTTTTATTTTATAATTATCTCGACATTTATCTAATTACCCCAATATTGATACTACCCCCTTTTGAAATTAAATTTAACAATATATTGAAAGACAAAACTTTACTAAATCATACATAACTTGTTAGCCTATTTCATAGCGATTTCAACGAACTTTATATATAGTTCCCATACAAAACTTTAGAGATATGGTCATTTGAATCATACGCGCCGATAACGCGCAGAGTACTGAAAAGTAGCGTGACAGATGCGTTTAAATCGCGCGAAAAGTGGCTTGACAGACGAGGGGTTAACGCGTAGTTGGCCATTGTCATCAACGTTAACGCTAACGCAGATGTAGCAGTAGCATAATAAACATTCTTAAACTTTTAATTGATTGTTTCTAATATTTTCTATGAGAAATGTAATATACATATGTTTCGATATAATTATGTCCTTATTTTAAAATTTTGTTATAATCGCGAGGACCTGTTATTGGCTTACCGTTGTTTATTTGCTATAACTGTATATTGTATTTACGTGCTGTTGGTCTTCCATACAATAAATAAATAAATAAAAAGCTAATATTCATCCCATCGATGAATCCATCTTTTCCACGCTTCTCTCTCATGTGTCATTCGCGCATTCACCCTTATTCTTTTTTATCCATCCTCACACAGTCCATTCACCTTGTTTGAAATAGAAATATTATTTGTGATCGGTCAAGTCGATTATATCGATTTAGTAACGTTTAGTTTAGTCTATTGTAAATTTTGACTATGGTCACAGTATAAACTGTCATTCATTCACTTTGGTGCATTGTCCGTTTCCCGGTAAAACAGTTGTCTTGACCACGCCGTAAATAAATATCTTGTAATCTCGCGTGGCCTTGTGCTATAAAAGAAAGTTTGATTGCCGCTTCCTTGATCAATAACTGGCACCGGTTTATTTGTGATAAAAATAGTATCTTAATGAATATTGTAAAACTTGTGTGAACCAGATGCACGTACTTGGTGCTCGACGACTACGCTGAAGAAGGACGCCGATTTGGACCTCGAGTAGTGGTATTCATAACGATTTTCTTGTTATTTTGGCCAAAATTATGATTTAATCTTATATGTAGGTCCACTCAAGAACATCATCAGGAACACCAGGAGATCCTTGGTAAGTAACCCAACCATTTATTAGTTGTAATTCACTGTGCAACGCAGTATAACTGTTTAGATAAATTGTCTATCGTGGTCAGGTAGATGACTTACAGCTTCCACTGCGCACTCTGAACAGTTTCCTACCTGCCTACGGTAACTCTAAACACACCTTTTCTTTGGCTGCCCTCTTTCTTTTCGTGCATCTATCTTCATAATCACGACTGACGATCTTGTTGGGGTCGCGGGCAGCGGATGGATGCGGGTGGCTCAGGATCGGTTTGTGTGGAGAGCCTTGGGGGAGGCCTATGTCCAGCAGTGGACGTTTTCGGCTGATATGATGATGATAATGATGATGTTCATATTCATCACTTGCTTATATTCAGATCGTCTCTTCTCATATTATGACCATACCAATCCAAAATTCTACCTTTCACTTTTTGGTCTATCGACGCCACTTTAAATTACATCAGATTTGCTACAACGAGTAAGTACAATATTTTAATTTTAACGACGAATGGTCCCTGCGATCCAAGGTCAAAGGTCTTGTCTAGACAACGCTAGAATAAGGGTGATGGTATTATTTTAACAATATAGTAGATTTTTTTTTTATGTTAATAGGCGGCAAACGAGCAGACGGATTGCCTGATGGTAAACAATTACCGCCGCCCATGGACACAAGCAACACCACAGGAGTCACAAGTGCGTTGCCGCCCCTTGGGGTTGGGAAAAGGGATAGGATGAGGAGTGGGATATCCCCTATTCCTTCCCGAATAGGGGATAGGGCCTCCGGCACTCTCTATCACCGAACAAAACGCAACTGTTTAGGTACTGTTACTTTACGTCGATTTCATGTGACAGTGTAGTACTTCGAGTCGGCTCATTCATGCTGAAGTCAGCAAGGCTCTACTACCTTCACAAAAAGATTACAAAATCCGTACATAAATAGAGTCACATTCCCTCTTAAACTAGAGTAACCTGTATCTCCAACTAACTAAATAATAACATCTCCTTAGTAATAACTCCTAGTTTTCATATTCTAAGGCAGGTAATACGATGATGAAACTCATTTTTATAAGCACCAGTTACCCAACAATAACATAACACTCATTCGGGCGCGCGGCGTCGACCGCTGAATATTTTATTCACTACACAATACCAACTTCACAGATTTCCATGCAACCTCCTTCAAAATTCATCCTCTACCTTTTGGCTTTTGCATTAAAATGCTGCGGGAAATTTTGGTCTTTTAAATGTTGATTTTTAGGGTTCCGTACCTAAAAGGTAAAAAACGGAACCCTATTACTAAGCCTCCGTTGTCTGTCTGTCTGTCTGTCACCAGGCTGTATCTCATAAACCATGATAGCTGGATAGCTGAAATTTTCACAAATTATGTATTTCGGTTGCCGCTATAACAACAAATACTAAAAATAAAAAAAATAAAAAATTAAGGGGGGGTCCCATACAAAAAACGTGTTTTTTTTTCGTATATTTTGCTCAAAATTACTAACTGTTACAGGTAGACGCTTTAAATTTTTACAGAATATGTAGTTGTATATTACCTTTCAAAATAAATAATTAAATTTAAAAAAGTAAATCATAAAGGGGGCTCCCATACAACAAACGTAATTTTTAAGCAATTTGTTACTCGATCTTAATAAACAGGTAGAAACTTATAAAGTATTTAAGTATACATACAACGAACGTGATTTTCTTTTATAGATGATGGTACGGAACCCTTTGTGCGCGAGTCCGACTCGCACTTGCCCAATTTTTATTTTTCATGTGGTTACTTTGTATTATTAGTATGTAACTGTCTCTATAGGCAGGTTAAGATCCGTCAGTTCGGTTAGTAGAGCGTACGTTTGCTGAACTTTTTCTACGTGAGGCTGTGTTGAATCAATATTTGTGAAATCGAGGCAACTATAGCCTAGTAGAGAGACTAACGGATACGGCTACGAGAGTCTCGGCTTCAAACCCATGCCGCGCAGATTTTCGCAGATATGTGCGTATTAAAGAAATAATAAAATTATAACTTGCGCCGTGCCTCGGTGGTCACGTATAACCATCTAATGTAGATTTTTGTCATTGTTTATAGGGAGTCAGTTCACAACATACTGACACTATAAGCGGGCAATGGCACTCGCTCTGTGGAAGAGCTAATATTCTGTCAAATCTGGTAAGACTACTAACGCTAAGACGATGATCATCTGTTTGTAATGCGAAGAGAAGAGGCTGAAAGGCAAACCTAGGACCATTAGAATCAGTGACCAACGCCATAATCATTGGCCAATCTCAGCTTCGTCTTGCAAGCACTGCAATAATACCATGCTTAGGGAAGGTGAACACAACGACTTTTTGCAGCCATGCTGACACGCGTTTCGCTATCTTTTATTTTTCAGTCGCAGTTACAACGCATTCGGAAGCAATACAAACGCGGAAGAAATACATCATGCATTGATACAAAGTCTCGGAACACAGTTTTGCGAGTACAGAGTATAGGTGCTAATTATGAACTTTGGAGGGGCATAGGCCCTCCAAATGTAGCAGTGCACTTAAGCCGGCTGATGATGAAAGAGTAAAGTAATAGTAGTAGTGGCTGATGGTGTAAAGTACTGTATCGCGGCAATTTTGCATTTTAACCCTTACAAAAATCGTCATACACGACCTACCTAAGACAGTATGTTACAGCCTAGCATACATTATGGATAAATTACATGTACCCGCTTCCTAGGCGCCTCATCTCTGTTTACGTGCCTTGGAATGTAAACAAGTTGCTTCTAAGCTCGCTCGCTCTAGTGAGGAAGTATGTGAGATGTTAGTACAAGACGCTGTGGATGTTATTGTATACTGTCAGAGAAACAAGGGTTTTCTTTAGACTACAGCGTAGATGAAGAGATACTACAGTGTAGACAAACAGGTACTTAATTGAATTTAACCTAAACATGATGGCAATTAAGGCCTGCCTCACATTGTTCATGAGCGTTCCTCGAGCGTACGCTCGGCGTCCGTTTGGCCTGCGCTCGGGGGCCTATCGCCTAGTGTGGGGTCGGCCTTAATCTAAATTGCACGCTGTTGGGTACAATTTCGAATAGAACTGGAGCAAAAACAGAGTAGTAGCGAAGAATAGAGAGCATGTAGAGGAAGAAAGCTGTTGTGTTCCTCCAACTAGAGGGAGGATCCTCTAACTAGGGTAGGTGATCGTGCCTGGTGGAATCGAGTCCGCCGGAATTTCTTTGGAACTTGTATAGTTATATAGGAGGTACTCAAGTGTGAGAGAGAGTATACTAACGCGATTCAGGACTTTAGTTACGTCAGATGTCGTTCATCGGCTTCATCGTCGTTCACTAGATGTTCTCAGTGGTACGTTGCTACCACTACAAGCGAATAGTGCAGAAAAAAGGAGTCGGAGTGCATATCTGCTAGGCTCTTTTATCTAGTCCATACGTTAAAACGCTTTCTTAATAAATATGCCAAGATAGGTAATTTGATACATTAACAAATAACCTTTAATAAACAAATTGACAAATTGACATCGTCACCTATCTCATAAATCGCGAAAGCAAGAGATAGCGATCTTAATTATTTTGTGTGGAATTATCCCCTGTGTCAAATATGGCAGACTTGTACATGACATATTAAAAATTAAATCAAGAAATGATTTCCACCCGAGCCCTGCATACTGAAACATTGATTTTACGCGCCAGAACAATCTACGTCCCCTAAAACACAATTTCGCAGCATAATAGTGTTGTGAAGTAAACACTCGATAATAATTTCTCGACAACGCAGGGGCCCGCGTTAAATCCTGTTCGTAACGTTGAATATTTTATATAGCCGTGACGTGCGATGCCCACTTGCCCAGCGCCCGAGGTAAATTATGGAATAGTGTTGTGCCCAAACGGTGTTTATCGATAATTCGTGTATGAATATTTAAATTTGGTTTCGGTTTATAACTGTCACGGTGCTTTATTGGATGCTGTATGATTAAATGTTATTTGATTCCGTCTATAGATTTTCTTTTCCTGTAATTTTAGAGTTTTGTAGTAAACTACAATGAACCCTTATAGTTTTGCCATGCCAGCCTTCCGTCTGTATATCAGCATAAATTACTCACACAAGAGGGCTTACATTTGGCAAGATTTTACATTGTGATTAAAGTTGTTTAAGGATAGGTTCCATACACGAAAATGGAATACATATATAAACTATGATAAATAGTTGCATACATGATGTACTTTCAATGAAAATTATAACGATCCATTAGACTTTAGTAACTATCAATTAATAGGCATTTAACTTAAACGTCAACTATGCTAAGGCTGGTTTTTTATACATATATCTTTATAATATTGAATACCTCAATATTAAAATATTTTTCTGGATTTAATTAGTTTTGATAGCCGTTAATCTACCTAATCATAATCTCATTAATAATTAATCATTATACCCTATTACCCATAAACCACTACTATACATCCCCTACTACTAGATCTCGAATCGATCGTTGGATTAATTCACCTTTCTTCGAATCAGCAATCGACGAATAAATCCTAACAATTTATACAGGGTGATTCTGGTGTCGTGTAGTTCCTTACAACAACCGGGACGTTTTGACGTATAACACTCAAAATACATGTTTTTTAAATGTACTATTTTGGAACAGTGTTTTTGTCGAGTGAAATACTTTATTTATTTCTTTAAAGTATCTAAATAAGCATTGAGTAACCTGCTGAACCCATAACAGGTTATTTTTTTAAACTGATTTCCTTTTATATTTTCTAAACTCAAATAATTTATCAAAAATAATTCCACTGCAGAAATATTGCTCTATTTCAGTAGTGATGTAGTTGAAAGTTACCGTACGACTGATGCAACACTCTGTATATTAACAAATACCAAGAAATATTTCTTCATTTCAGAGCAAGGAGCTTAATCTCTTTCTAATCTGACATTCTAAGTTTTCCCGTGAAATATAAATGTGCTCTAGGAATATAGCAAACTCACAAAATTAATAGTATTTACACGGAGAACATTAAGATTGGGAAAACATATCGTTCTATTGAGAGTAGGAAATATGCTACCAAAGGGAGAAATGGCGGTAGAAATGGATACGAGCTATTTTATTGTAAGCTTGTGTAACGGAAGTTTTATACAACTGACGCCATCTATCGTTCAATGGTGGAGACAATCAACAGTGGTCACATCTAACGGACACCAATAAACTGGTAGTTAAATCGCGCTATTAATTTTCTCACTTGCTATTAAGTACATACTACTCTTATTTTCTAATTATAAAAATCATTCTGCTTTAGGAAAAAAAAACCTGTTCCGAGGCAGAACTTTACAAATATTCAATCAACGAAAACAAAATACTTCCGGACTCAAAACTATACATTGTCGATCATGCAAAGTAGTTTAATGTGGGAGACAAACTCATAAAACTCGGCGCAGTTCTAAGGCTGACCTTACATTGGGCGACAGCGTACCTCGAGCGCACCCGCAGCGTGCGCTCGGCGTTCACGCTGTAGTACAAAAACAAATGCCGGGCGCACGCCGAACGGACGCCGAGCGTACGCTCAAGGAACGCTCATGAACAATGTGAGGGAGGCTTTAATGGCGAAGTCACCGCTTAAACCACATATGCAGTAATTTAATTCTACAAGTTCTCAGCAGCTACCGTTAGGCCCCAGTACATCAGACACGATCGCCTAGCCTCGTCATAGAATCCTCCTTCTATCTGACGCACTGACGCACTACAAGTCATTTGCGTAATAATAAATTGTTGGTTTACCCTGAACTGACTTAACAATGGCTTATAACTATTGCTTTAGATTGCGGAGGTCAGATGCCAGTAGTTTTGCGAAAATTTGATTTATTATTCAGTCATGTCTGGTTAGACTAGTAAGTGGACCCCGGGCAAACGTCTTGAATGCAACTGGGATAATGATGATTATATTTGAACTAAAGGATGCCCACAGCTATCATTCATCAACATTTCACTATAATTTCAACTTTTCTGCCCGATCCTGTTGGACTTTCAGGAAATTATTAGCACTTACTGCCTCCGTGGTCCAGTGGACAGCGTATCCGACTGCTGATCGGAGGTCCCGGGTTCGATTCCCGGGTCGGGCAAAAGTGTTACTGGGATTTTCCGAATTCTCAGTAGCAGCCCGGAATCTGGTGATGTGCCCGGTAACGGCAATAGGCTCGCCCTCTATTACGTGGGACCTAAAAATTCATGGCGAAATGTGGGTGTAATATTTACACCTATGCCTACGCCTTCGGGGATACAGGCGTGAGACCATAAATAAAATAAATTACTATAATAACACCACTATCGAATACTCCATCAGCCTCCTTAGACACAAAACTTGAATCTATAATACTAATATGAGCTTTCTCACAGTTTGAATGTTTTAGTGTTACTCAATTTAAAACAAAAAGTAGTACTTACTGTAACAATACCATTATAACATACTCCATCAGCCCTCTTAAAATTGAAATTTGAGTCAATATCCTAATAGTTTTAATTAACTACATTTAATATAACCGATACGGCGCGTGTTGATGGCAACTCCATTGTAAGTCTCAGAGTTTAGTTATTAATCAATAAGACGTCGAACTTATAACAATAAGTACGCAGATGACAAAGTTTCGCTCTAGCATGTTGAAATACTGGCGGAAATTATAATTTATGTTGCGACATTGATATGTTTGGAAGTTAGACGTTTTATTAGCTTATCAAAGTATTTTATAGTGTATAAATACTTTGATAAGCTGAAGGTTTTGCATGTTATTTATTGCGTATTTTTGTATTGCGGCATAGCGCCACCTACCGGGTCATTATAGCATATATTTAGCCCTAAAAAGTACAGTAACTTCAAGAGAAAGTGTCATTAAAATCGGTTTAGCCATTCCAGTGATTACCCCGGACAAACAGAAAGACAGACGGATGGTATTTTTTTTTCAAAGGTTATGACTTGGTACCAATTATTGGTACCTATATCTAAATAATTGGTATACATTTATATTATTAAAAAAATATACTTACAAAAAATGTTGTTTTAAAATGGTTTAGCTATTCTAGAGATTACCCCCGACAAACAGAAAGACAGACATATTGATATTTTTTTTTACAAATTATAACCTAGGAAATTTATAAACTTACGGATAGGTTAAGTTAGGTAATTTGCGGTTCTCGTTGTTTTCCGGTGTCATATACATAGATGGTGTATAATAAAACTGTAAATGTAAGGATATACGATGCAATTGAAACATGTAGTTAAAATTTAGGTAAGAGCCGTAGTAAATTGTCATGAATATTATATAAAATTCTCTTTGATCATAAAACAAACATATTAAGGATGAATGAAGCGAATTTGCAAATAAGTAAGTAATAATTCATATTGTCACCGCCCACCTCTCACTCATTAATTTAAACATTAGGCTATAAGGTTATGCCATCATCATAGTATCAGTGTCATCCCGACTACATTCAAAGCTTTCATGGGCCACGCTTCCTAGTCTAACTAGATTTGGCAAAAATATTAGTTTTGTCATAGAACAACTGCCGTCTGATCTCCGCCAAGAAGATTTGCGCGTCTAATGCATTGCAGGGCATAGCTAGATCACAATGATAAAAATTAGTATATTTTGAAACCTTTGCTTGAATTTGAATTTAAGGGATCACGATAAGCTATGGCTTCACACTGGTCTTACCCATATACAGACCATGTGGTCTACATTGTCTGTATATGGTTTAGACATGTGTCATTATTTTCGATGGTACTGTCTGCCTATATCAACAAACTGTCGAAGATCTTCATGATAACCGGGACCGACGCCTTAACACGCTTTTCGAGGCATGGGGCAAGGAATGAAATAAAAATTTGGCTAGTTCATGTATAAAATAAAAATATGTATATATAGAGTACCTAATTATCCTCAACATTTCACCCAAGCTTTTTCCCTGTATCCTGAACAACGGCAACCAACAGTTCAAGTTGTGGATCTATATGTCTATACATTTAGCGTAGTGGTTTAAGCGGTCACCTCGCCGTTTAGAGCTGCGCCGAATATTGTGGATTCGATCCCCAGACCGGTCAATACATTGACATTATCTTATCGTTATCCCAGTTGTAATCCCAGCTTTTCCACAGAGTGACTACCTGCCTGACCTCCATCACAAAGGCATAAAGATTTTCCATGGTTTAGACTGCTCTCAGTTTATTCAGATGTACTGACGACCTATTACGGCGATCAAATCCACGACCGAGGCACGGGGCAAACGGTATTAATAATTCAATACGCGCATAAGTTCCAAAAGTCATTTGTGCGTGTCGTGGATTCGAACCCGATACCCTCTGCATGGCAGTCTGTTGGCTATCGCTCCACTAGGCTATCGCTATCTTCTCAGGTCAACACTTTGTATGATTCTCAAAATGTTCAAGTGTTCGTTGGTTGAATATAATTTATTTTTAAATCACAGACAGACACTTCAATTTTATTTGTATGCATAGTAACTCAAAGTCACAAACTTCAAAAACGTTACCCAACTCTAATCTTTCGCCTCAACAAGATTTATTAAATCTAATTCTCGTGAAATAGCCAGAAGCAAACTCTTTTGAGGTCATCGTAATATTCATCAATTTTGTATATAATTTAGTAGATGCGATACTAATTTAAAATAATTTTAATGAAGACGGGGCGGATCTTTGGTGTGAAAGTAAAATCTGGTCTGAGAAAGACTTCCAGCAACGCGAACCCGCCCGCATTAATTTGTACAGAGTAACTTACAGACACAGAGGTGCTGTATTAGACAATCTTTTTTTTATTTTAGTCTCACGCCTGAATCGGGGCAAGGGGTAGGCAGAGGTGTAAATATTACACTTACATTTCGCCACGAATTTTTACGTAATAGGGGGCGAGCCTATTGCCGTTACCGGACACATCATCAGACTCCGGGCTGCTACTGAATACTCGGAAAAACCCAGTAACAGATTTGACCGACTCGGGAATTGAACCCGGGACCTCCGGCCTGTAGTCGCATACGCTATCCACTGGACCACGGAGGCAGTAATCTTATAAACTTGGAAGTTTGCGGGATGGAGTTGGTAATGGATGGCTTGATGAATAGATGGATAGGTGGAGGGATGATTTTTACTATCGCACCACACATTGTTTTCAGACATTATAATTGTATGCAACATAACTTTCACATCAGAATAACACATTTTGCAGCGATAGCATACAAAATGTTCGCTAACTTAATCGTTAAACCGCATTTCATCGCGTAATCAACATCAATAACTAATGAAAACGGTTACAGCATGCCCAATGGCATGCTTAAACTTATATTACTCATACCTCGTATTTGGGACCGCACCGACTGATGACGAGGCGTTGAAAGAACAGTAAAAGTGAGCCGTAAATCTTGTTTAATCACTACATAAGATTGGACAGTTGTAAAATTAGTTTTCAATTGTGTTATGGTAGACATACCTACACTTTTAGCGACTAGCATGCTGACAAATGTAACTACCTATTCAATTTTAAGACAACTAAAAATTATTTTGAAGATTTCTAATTACTTCTTCGAAAAGACCCTAACGGAAATAAGTCTACTTATATCCTTGACTAACACACAATGCGAGAAGAAGCACCCACCCACCCTCAGCAACTTTCGCATTCATAATATTAGAAGGTGTGCCTCAAAAATCTTATAAGTACTCTCTGCCGGCACCTGCTCTACATATAAGCTTTCACATTTTAAAGTGAAAAGGTACGATCTCTTTGTGTTGTAAAGCGGCGCTCTTTCAATGGCGTCGGCGGTGCCGCTAGTTTTATATTTATTGTATTATAATATTTTACAACATTACACCCCCCACCTCTGAATATTTAACGATAGGTAGCACGTGACGGAAATGCTGTAAAAGTTTGGATTGCAGGCAATATAAGAAGTCTTAAGGCGGTTGGTTATGGTTACTACCGGACTATAGCTCGCGAGTATTTTATATACAAAACGTATGGACTTGGTATACAGACGGATATTTTCCGTACAAAACGCACTATTTTGCGTTAACTTCTTTAAAATACTTACTAAAAGACGACTCAACTGCGAGAAGACACTTAAATGAAAAAATTACGAAAATAGTCATTGTAATTAGGACTGTAGGTAGGTACTTGCGCGCCCCGGAGAGCATGTTATGTACGTTGTACCGTCTCTGAAGAAGATCCTTGACAATCGTTATGGAGAACCCCTAAATTTATGGAATATAACTATTCTTTTGGTTGCAGGCAGTCACTCTGTGTGAAAGCTAATATTCATCCCATCGATGAATCCATATTTTCCACGCTTCGCTGTCATCTGTCATTCGCGCATTCACCTTTATTCTTTTATATCCATCCTCACATAGTCTATTCACTTTTTCTTTGGCTTCCTTCTTTCTTTTCGTGCATCTATCTTCATATTCATCACTTGCTTATATTCACGTTATCCCTTCTCATATTATGACCATACCAATCCAAACGTCTACCTTTCACTTTTTGGTCTATCGACGCCACTTTAAATTACATCAGATTTCCTACAACGAGTAAGTACAATATTTTAATTTTAACGACGATTGGTCCCCGCGATCCAAGGTCAAAGGTCTTGTCTAGACAACGCTAGAATAAGGGTGATGATATTATTTTAACAATATAGTAGATTTTTTTTATGTTAATAGGCGGCAAACGAGCAGACGGATTGCCTGATAGTAAGCAATTACCGCCGCCCATGGACACAAGCAACACCACAGTAGTCACGAGTGCGTTGCCGCCCCTTGGGGTTGGGAAAAGGGATAGGATGAGGAGTGGGGTGAGGGAGAAGGAATAGAGGATAGGGCCTCCGGCACTCTCACTCACCGAACGAAACGCAACTGTTTAGGTACTGTTACTTTACGTCGATTTCATGTGAGAGTGTAGTACTTCGAGCCGGCTCATTCATGCTGAAGTCAGCAAGGCACTACTACCTTCACAAAAAGATTACAAAATCCGTACAAAAATAGAGTCACATTCCCTCTTAAACTAGAGTAACCTGTATCTCCTACTAACTAAATAATAACAACTCCTTAGTAATAACTCCTAGCTTTCGTACTCTAAGGCAGGTAATACGATGATGAAACTCATTTTTATAAGCACCAGTTACCCAACAATAACATAACACTCATTCGGGCACGCGGCGTCACCCGCTGAATATTTTATTCACTACACAATACCCACTTCACAGATTTCCATGCAACCTCCTTCAAAATTCATCCTCTACCTTTTGGCTTTTACATTAAAATCCTACGGGAAATTTTGGTCTTTTAAATGATGATTTTTATTTTTCATGTGTTTACTTTATATTATTAGTATGTAACTGTTTCAATAGCCAGGTTAAGAGACGACATAGCGGTCATTACTCGGATGGGTGAGCGTAAAATTTCGAGCTTGGATGGGAATCTATTCTAAAGAAATATTACTGAAAGTATCAATCATTAGGTAACAGAAGCCTAGTGGACAATCTACTCTATAGTCTAACAAACTGTTACGCAGATTGTCTCAGTTTGAAACCCACAGCGCGCAGTGAACTACGGCTGGCTCTGATGATGAGGTGTGAAATATTAAAAACTAAAACAAGACAACATCTCAACCCTGGTGACTGTATCGCAGTCATTTTGAATTTCCCCCGCTACAAAAATCGTCTTACACCTCCCTAAGACTGTATGTAACAGCCTAGGATACATTATGGATAAATTTCCTGGACCCGCTTCCTAGGCGCCTGATCTCTGTTTACGTGCCTTGAAATGTAAACAAGTTGCTTCTAAGCTCGCCCGCTCTCGTGACGAAGTATGTGAGATGTTACTACAAGACGCTGGGTGAATGTTGTTTTATACTGTCAGAGAAACAAGGGTTTTCTAAACTATAGTGTAGACAAACAGTAGTTAATTGAATTTTGTCTAAAGATGATGGCAATGTTGAGAATCAAAATTGAACGTTGTTATGCACTATTTAGAGTAGAAGTGGAGCAAAAACAGTGCAGTAGCAAAGAATATAAAGAGTTTGTAGAGGAAGAAAGGAGTTCCTCCCGTTCAGGTGATCATACCTGGTGGAATACAGTCCGACAGACTTTGGAACTTGTATAATTATATAGTACTCGCGTGTAAAAACTTTGCTACCGTGATTCAATACTTTAGTTCCATCGTATTCGTCAGATGTCGCCGTGTTGATTGTCTTCACCATCGCTCGCTAGATGACTCCAGTAGTATGTAGCTAAAGCTACTAGCGACGGTGCAGAAGAAAGAAGTCGAAGAGCATATCTGCAAATGCTCTTTTATCTAGTGCACATATTAAAACGCTTTTTTCAATAGATGGGCCAAGTTAGGTAATTTGATACGCACCCTGCGACAAAACAAGTTCAGCGACAAATTTATTGTAATCGCTACCGCTCGGCTATCCTGAATATACTGTTTGGATATATAATATAGTCCGTTTCATTCATCTCTAAACAATTGTAAAAGTTAAAAATAAAAAACCGAAAACTTGGTTATTTCAATTTTTCACATAAATTATGACGTTGTGTGAATAAAGTGTAAATACAAAGGTTGTAGATCTTTTTATTACCTACAACTTTGCCATTGACGTTTTTCCCGTAGGACTTGTAGTTTTGCTAACAATCGAGATAAAGCCCTTTTTACCCTTAAAATCGCAATCCCATCCACTTCCCGACCTCAGATCGTCCGTAATTTATTTTTCCTTAATTTTTTGCTATATTCTCTTTCTTTTCCAATGGGTTTCATCCTACTGTATTTTTTTTTTACTTTTCACCGTTTTCTAACGTATCTGCACTGGTCTATTACATTAAAATCCTACGGGAAATTTTGGCATTTTAAATGTTGGCTTTTATTTTTCATGTTGTTACTTTGATAAATTAGAATGTAACTGTCTCTATAAATGAAATGAAATGAAATTATTATTTATTTCGTGTAAACTTTTTTAAAGTGCTTACGAAAAGTCAAATTAAATTTTTTCAGTTTATACATCATTTATATTTTTGTGTTGAATTAGAGCAGCTCAATCCCAAGCATTTTTATCGCCTATATAATCAGTAATTTTATAATATGCTTTTAAACACAGTGTAGTTTTAACAATAATTTTGAATTTATTTATAGATAAATTTCTTATATTAAGAGGGAGCTTGTTATAAAAGCGTATACACTGCCCCATAAAACAGCTACTTATTTTGTGGAGGCGGGTGCTATGAACTATAAGATTATTCTTATGTCTAGTATTAACAGTGTGTAGATCACTTTTTTTACTAAATATGTCAATGTTCTTGTGGACATATAACAGATTCTCGTATATATATTGCGAAGCAGCAGTTAGAATGCCTATCTCACTGAACTTTTCTCTTAGAGAAACACGAGGACCGAGGTTGTAAATACCCCTTATTGCTCTTTTCTGCAGAACGAATATTGTGTCAAGGTCTGCAGCATTCCCCCAGAGAAGAATCCCATATGACATAATACTATGAAAGTAGCTGAAATAGACCATTCTAGCTGTTTCTATATCTGTGAGACGTCTAATTGTCTTAACCGGATAAGCTGCAGAACTAAGTTTGCCCGAAAGTCTTTCTATATGCGGACCCCATTGAAGTTTGGAATCAAGCATAATACCTAGAAATAAGGTTGTCCCGACGGGCTCAATTCTGGTTTCCTTCAGTTGTACATTGGTTTCCATCTGTTTAACATTGGGCATGGAGAATTTTAAGAGTTTAGTTTTCTTATCATTGAGTAATAAATTATTTACATTAAACCAATTACCAACTTTAGAGAGTGCGTTGTTTACTTCGTCAAAATTACTTTGTTGTCTTTTAATATTAAAAATTAAAGAGGTGTCATCCGCGAACAACACAATCTCATGATTGTTCTTTACGTAATAGGGTAAATCGTTGATATAGATCAAAAATAGAAATGGTCCGAGTATTGAACCCTGCGGGACGCCCATTTTTAAGGCAGAACCTGGCGATGTCTTATCATTAATCTGAACCTTCTGGATTCTGTTGCCCAAATAAGAAACCAGGAGATTAAGAGCTTTGTTCCTAATGCCATAATGATATAATTTCCTGACCAGAGTATCATGATGTACACAATCAAAGGCGTTGGACAAGTCGCAAAAAAATCCTAAAGCATCTTGCGACTTCTCCCAAGCTGTAAATATACTTTTGAGTGACTCTACTCCTGCGTCAGTAGTTGAACGACCCCTCGTAAATCCGAACTGTTTCTTGTGAAGAAGATTATGTCTGTTAAAATAACTAAGCAATTGACTAAGTATTAATTTTTCAAAAATTTTACTAAGCGTTGGCAATACAGAAATAGGTCGAAAATTAGAAGGGTCTGATGGGTCGCCAGATTTAAATAAAGGTATAACTTTACTATATTTCATTAAATCAGGAAATATTCCAGAAGCGACGCAACCATTGAACACTGTTGCAAGATGTGGAGCTATTATGGTAATAATGGATGAAACAGTCTTCACTGACAATCCCCACAAATCCATTGTCTTTTTCATATTTATAGTTTTAAATTGATAAATAACATCTTTAGTAGTCACAACGGTAAATTCAAAGGCTGCACCACATTCTGGCACGCAGTCCCTAAGAAGCATTTCAGCAGACATGGAAGATGAGTCGAGCGACCCTGTTGTTATTATAGGTATATTAGAAAAAAACTTCTCAAATTCTGTCGCTACTTCCAGGTCCTCTGCAACACTCACATTATTGATATTTAATAAGAAGTCACGGCTGCGTGCTTTGGCTCTGCCAGTTTCAGTGTTGATGACATTCCAGGTAGCCTTTATAGTTTTTTCTGATAATTTTATTTTATTTCTCAAATAAATAGATTTTGCTGTACTACAACCTTGTCTAAATATTTTGGAATATTTTTTTACATAATTAATAAAGTTCTGACTATTATTATAAGTTTTTTCATCATAGAGTTCATATAACCTAATCCGGCTTTTATGAATACCTTCAGTTGCCCAATCACTAAACATCAGACGGTCAGTTACATTTAATTTTTTGGATGTAAATACAGTCTGAAATTCGTCATTAATCAAGTCAAACAAAGAGCTATATAACTGATCCGGATGGTCATGAAGAGGCAACCAACGCATTTTTCGATATAAATTGTCTTTAAAAGTTTTAAGTCGATTTTCATTTATCGGTATATATTTAATAATTTTTCTCTGGACTTTCGGGCATTTTCTTGGACAACAGATTAACTGCCCACTGTGATCTGACTGAAGCATATTAATCAAAGATTTGTGTAATGGTTTTATATTAGTAAATATATTATCAATACAAGTACCACTTGTGGCAGTCACTCTAGTTGGTTCATAAAAATTATGACATAAATTGTATGACTTAAATAAATTTAAAAATTTGATAGTCGAAGAGCATTTTTCTAATATGTTAACGTTAAAATCTCCACAAACAGCAACAGTTTTACGACAATTACAAACTTTGCTAAGGGCATCCTCCATAATAACTAAAAATCTTTCAAATGGTGCACATGGAGGTTTGTATACACTCATAACAATGAACTGCTCAAACTCAACACATGTGATTTCTACTACTCGCTCAACAGAGAGGCTCACAATGTCAGTCCTTTCTTTAAATTTTGGAAATTTGCTAACTATGATTAACGAGCCACCATGGCTAAAGTTTTCTCTACTGAATGAGCTTACAACTTGGTGGTTATTGAAATTGAATATGAACTGGTGGCTTCTTAGCCAATGTTCTGTAATGCATAAAATATCAATATTGTTACAGTTCATAAACAATTCCAATTCTAACTCCTTACCCATCAACCCTTGTATATTTTGATGCACCAGGCTGATACAATTTTTTAAATTATTTTTTGTAGGTAAGGTTGATGGAGTAGTATTTTTGTCACTTAAACTAGGTACAGAATTCAATGTCTTATTAAATATATTGCCAGAGATTGACTCTATGGTCTCAGAATTCAATTTAAAGAATTTGGAACGGATTCCAAGCTTATATTGCATGTCAAAGAACAATGGCAAGTTCCCATACAACACTTTATTTGAAATCGATTTGAAGCGTCTATGTATGAAAAAATGTTAAAAACAAAGGCGTTCTATTACTTAAACATATTCATTAAGAATTTTTATTTTAGGAGGCCGTAAAAAAAAGATATGAACATTGTTTATATTTTAAGGTTATGTTAATAGAAAACAACTTTGTAACTACACAAATGCATTAAATACATTTAGATAAGGGGTGATGATGTGCAAAAAGCATTGATAGGATATATCTAGATCAGTGTCTAGACTTGATAAGTACCTAATATTAAAAAATCAAAGTTCCATCACGAAATAGGGATGTAGACTATGTAGGATTTATGTAATCCTTTATCTTTCACAATTTTATTGAGTATTAGAGCCCCACCTCATTATGAGGCCATGGCGACGTCGCCAGCTACCGTACAATTTATATTGAAATGTATGGTACCTAACTCACTTGGCCACGGTTTGGCAGCCATAGGTACATTTTAATAATTATAAACTGTTTGAATACGCAGCCGGCGACGTCGCCATGGCGTACAAGTGAGGCAGGGCTCTTAAGATTAGACGTCATGGCATGATGTTAGATCCCTTATAAATAGGTACAAGTCACTTGCTTTTATAAGGAACTAGCTTTTGCCCGCGTGCAAGTCGGAAATTATTCCACAGGAACTCAATACCAGGATAAAAAGTATACTATATCCTATTCCAGGTTATGGTCTATCTGTGCGCCTAGTTTCATTCTAATCGGTTCAGTAGTTTTTTCGTGCGTAACAAACAGACAAACAAATAAACATCGCATTTATAATATTAGTAAGGAGAAGGATATGGGATCTCTCCACCAACAGGCGTGACAGCTGCAAATGAAATAAAGGAATGTTTTTGTAATAAAATACTTACTCCATAATTGATAAAAAACAGACAATTTGTATTAGATTGAGACATCAATAGACTTATAAAACTCTTTAGTAATAAAACACTGCAAAAGGATTTATTATTTAATAAATACTAATTAAAGATGAATGGACCTGACGTGGTTCTATTTTCATTTGGATAATATTTATCATGTTCTGTTGTAGTTCGGTCGGGCTATCTGGTAATATTTTGTCACTTTGCCTTCGTACTAATGAACATCCACACAGAAGGCACACATTTTTATGGCCTCGTGGACACGGTCCAGCTTATTCACCTTCATTAGCATCTTGCTGCAAACTCTGATTTACTCAATCCTTAGCGAGTTCCCAACATGCTTCACAAACATAATCATCATCAGTTATCTAAAAATTAAGAAAAGCAATTATTACTACAGGCAAAGAAAACGCATCACCCAACATCTAGATAGACTTATGTTACCGAATTTTGTAATATTTTAAACTGCTTTGAAAATTCTCTGAAATTTACTAACGCTAAATTGTAAGTAAGTATAATAATGTTTAAAACCTTACGATTTGTGGATAAACCCAGTTACAGAGCAAAGTACAAACTCTTGTGTTCTGATCTAAGATGCGATATCGCCGGAGAGTATTGACGCAAATGTTACAATTCACGCACAATATGTGTGTAGGCCTGCTACTTCGCATCATAACAAAATCTTGGCACAATCGAAGTCCGTGTAGAAAAAGCTATAGGTCCAGATGTTTTGAGCGCAGGTAGTACGTAAAATAGCACAAGTCGTCGTATGGGGCAGCGAGTCAAGTCCAGGGGTACCTAAGCAAGAATCAAAATTAAGGATAATTCAACAAAAAACTGCGAAAACAACGAGAAGACTACCAAACAAGCTTTTCAGAAAGAAAAGAACGTTGACAATGTCACAGACGATAGTTGGTGCCACGAGAAGATAGACTTTTTGCACACACACATTCAGGGTTTCACAACCTTTGTTTTTAACAGTTGTTTTTGAGATTTTATGCCTTAGTGAACTTTTATGCTTTTTGAACAGTAGTTTTTAGGGTTCCGTAGTCCACAAGGAACCCTTATAGTTTCGTCATGTCCGTCCGTCTGTCCGTCCGCAGCCTAGCTCAAAGACGCCTGGTGCTAGAAAGCTGATATTTGACATGAATATAGACATAAGATATTGCAACAAAACTGTAGAATAATATTTAGGAAAATATTTTTTTAAGGGTATCTCCCCTACATATGTAGTGGGATTTATTTTTTTTTTGGTTGAGTACCCCATCATGTGGGGTATCATTGGATAGGTTTTAAAAAAATATTATTAGTTTCCTCAAATCATTTTTCGATCAAGTGATTGGTTTGTCAAATATCAAGCTTTGAAGTGAAAAAAAATGTTAGACTCAAGTGTCCCCCCCCTCTGCCGGCTAAACTATTAATTTGGAAGAGGTGAAAAAAATCACAAATGTAGTACATATAATGAATTTAAAAGGAAAACTATCACGGCTAAGTAGATATCACTAGTTTACGAGTAATCGTCGGTTAACTTATAAATACCTATTTCTGTGAGTTTACATTGGGCGCGCTGGCTTAATTACTACGGTACTACGTATGTATAGTAGTAGTATATCTTGGAAACCACATTTTATGTTTACAATACATAACTGGATACATACCTAGTATTTTTCTAAACAAAACTTAGGTTCTTATAATAGTGTTATTAAAATTATTTTTTCAGCAAAATAAACTGTCGGATTTGTTGTAGGTACATTAATACCCTTTGCAGCAAGTCATTATGGGCAACCACGGAACCCTACATTGCACGTGGCCCGACACGCACTTGGCCGGTTTTTTTGTTTCAATGCTCAATTATGCTACTAAGTATTCGAATTTATATTATATTATCTATGACTTCTTGTCGTGACTAATTTTTTTCTAATTTTAGAAAAATAAACATTTTTTATTTTGTGTTTGAGTATTCGAATTTCCCGGAAGTATTTTCATGAATTTGCCTTTTTTTTTTAGTTTTTACACGTAAGTAATTCTGTAAATGCAAGACAACAAAAGAGAGCCATGTAATTCGCCGTCCCCGGAGAATAAAATGATAATCGCCGTTAAACAACTTAGATGATGGCTAATTTTCACTAACCTTTTATTTTTGAAATAATATCTCTATTTTGATAATAAGGCGTATTTCACTTAAACATTTAGAATAAACAAAAAATAACCTTCTTTAAAAGCTTACAATCATCTGTCTACGTCCAGTCTTTAAGGAGCAATCGACGAAAACATGTTTTTTATTTTTCCTGTAAAGTTGCATTTTTGTAGTTATCATTTTATTCTCCGGGGACGGCGGTATGTCAATAATAGGGTACAAACATGGTAAGTTATTGTAAAATATAAAAAATACCACTAATGAATAATATAACAGACCACTAGCTAGTACATTACATTAAAATGTCTAGGCATAGAGATTTTACATTGTGTATGAATGAAAACGTCACAATGAACTTAAACAAAATAGTTATATAATAGTTTGCTATCTGCAATTCTGCACCCTTTTTTTCGAGATGCCGACCGTAAGACGAGCATTGCGACACCAAAAATATTCTTAACATCCAAAAACTATGTTTTATCCTCTGATAAATGCCAAATAATGAAAAAAAAATAATGGATTAACGTAAAATGTTGACATTCCAGGCGTCTGATATATTCCAGTACCACAAAACACTGTTGGCAGCACATATATCGATAAAAACCCGATCAATTGACATATTACTTTGCAATGACACGTATTTGTGTACCGTTGCGCTCATTGGATTTTAAATTATTTGTTTTTGACAGATCTGTCGCTATGTTACTTAGTAAAAATTCTTTGTTTCAAAAAGTCTATGTTCTCGTGGCACGGTCTATAGGGATCATAGACAAGGGCAAGGAGTAGGGATACGACATTTTCACTTAGTGTTGTCATTTATCTTTCAATTGCCTACTGATACCTCATGATACCTCTAGTTAAATGATATCTCAGATCAAGTAAAGAAAAAATATTTATTTATATCATAAATAAAATCTTCTTTTTATATAATATAATATACATAAAATATTTTTTTAACATTATCGTGAATTGTTTCTAGATGTAGGTTAAAAAGATTACTTACCTTTTTTCTATTAAACAAATACGATCGTTTCGTAAATGGTAACTCTGAAAATGACATTTAACAAGCACCGGAAATGAATGTATTCAATAAATAGTTTATCAATTTAGATAATTTAACGTACGCTTTTATACTTGAAACTAAAAACGTACAAAATACGAAATAATTATATTAATGAGTTTTTCATAAGTTACGTTTATAGACGCTTCTAACACTTCACAGGTATAATCCTGCCATTGTTCTTTGACTGCTCAATAAAAGCAGTGTGGTTAGCCAAAACCTTGGCTGTGTTATTAATACAATAAGCTAGCGAGGATGCTATTTGTCTTTTATAAAATTGTGATATATAATAATTATCATATGTCAAATAAAAATTTCTAATTAGAGCATTAGAGTCAATAATGTCAATTATATTATTATAACATGTCATGGTATGTAATTTGGAATTAATCTTAAATCTATAATCATTTTCAGCTTGTGGCAACAGCTTACTGTAAGGAAACGCAAGTAACAGATTTTTTTTAACTTTTAAATTCAGTAATTGGTCAAAATATCTCTTTATTAAATTAATATTTGCATTTCCTCTTCTCCCAATAAATATAATTATTGTTGATTCAGGACAGTATGATTTAGATAAAATTGATTGCATTATCTGAGAAAAGCTTGCTCCAGGCATACATAAGTTAGTAATAGTCATACCTGTCCTTTGCCTCAACAATTGGCTCATGTTTTTACCTATCTCATCGCTAAACATTAATAGCTTGTCGGTGTTTGTAATGTGGGGTGAGAAAGAAGTGCCAGAATTACAATAAGAATTAATGGAATTAATGGTGCTGTCATCCACTGCAGCAGAGAGTGACAGCAAATCAGAGCAATAATTCAAAGTAGTTGACTGTGAATGACTCTGTGGCACCTGGCTATGTTCATTGCCATGACTATTATTAGTCAAAGATTGAAGCCTCTCTTCATTGTACTTACACAAGTCCACTAACTCATCCATTGCCAAGATATGCTCGTTAATTTGTTTTTGTGATAGATTATATTTTTTGTCATATTAGCCAAAGAATCTTGTAAACTATCAATCTCCATCTGCAGACAATGAATATCAGCATCATATTTCACTAGATTTGAATCTAATTTAGTTAGACATACTGACATTTGTTCTTTTACTTATCATTGTGTCATCATCGGAGATAGCAGAAACCATACCTGGAGCGCTGCCAACCAGCTCATCAAATAATGACTGTGTGGTTACTGATTTTATAGATTTGCACTTTCTAATCTGTTAATATGATCATTGGCCTCACTTAGGAGACCCTCTAACTCAGTGATGCGTTTTAGAGCGTTCTCAAACTCATCACTGCACCTGTCAAATTGTGTTACAAGCTTATGTAATCTATCCCGTTCATCAAGGGTAGTGAGTATAGGCAGGTTAAGATCCGTCAGTTCTGTTAGTAGAGCGTGCGTTTGCTGAACTTTTCTACGTGAGGCTGTGTTAAATCAATATTTGTGAAATCGAGGCAGCTATAGCCTAGTGGAGAGACTAACAGATACGGCTACGAAAGTCTTGGCTTCAGCCCCACGCCGCGCAGATTTTCTCATATATGTGCGTATTAAATAGTTAATTATAACTTGCGCCGTGCCTCGGTGGGCACGTATAACCTAATGAAGATCTTTGTCAGTGTTTATGGGGAGTCAGTTGACTACATACTGACGCTATAGGGGGGCAACGGCACTCGCTCTGTGGAAAAGCTAATATTCTGTCAAATCTGGTAAGACTGCTATGCTAAGACAATGATCATCTGTTTGTAATGCGAAGATAAGAGGCTGAAAGGCAAACTCTGGGCCATTAGAATCAGTGACCAACGCCATAACCATTGGCCAATCTCCGCTTCGTCTTGCAAGCACTGCAATAATACCATGCTGCAAGTTGCACACAACGTCATTTTGCAGCCAGGCTGACACGCGTTTCTTTATCTTTTCTTTGTCAGTCACAATTACAACGCATGCGGAAGCAATACAAACGCGGAGGAAATACAAATACATCATGCGTTGATACAAAGTCTCGTAACACAGTTTTTGCCAGTACAGAGTATACTGCTAATTATGAACTTTGGAGGGGCCTATATCTAGCAGTGGGAGCCTTTAGCGCTCACCCATAGTCCGCGTAAAGTTGTCAAGGCCATCTGCGGCCAACAACTGGTCCACACATACAAAAAAAAATGGCTGATCATGATGAGTAAAGTAGTAGCAGTAGTGGCTGATGGTGTAAATTACTGTGGTGGCTGTATCGCGGCAATTTTGCATTTTCACCCTTTCAACGACCTACCTAAGACAGTATGTAACAGCCTAGCATAAATTATGGACAAATTTCATGTACCCGCTTACTAGGCGCCTCATCTCTGTTTACGTGCCTTGAAATGTAAACAAGTCGCTTCTAAGGTCGCTCGCTCTAGTGACGAAGTAAGTGAGATGTTACTACAAGACGCTGGGTGAATGTTGTTTTATACTGTCAGAGAATTTTGTTTCAACTATGTCTAAAGATGATGGGAATGTTGAGAATCAAAATAATTTTGATTTCTACTACAAATTGGGCATAACAACGTTTAATTATTAAACGTGGTTATGGCCAATTTGTAGTAGAAGTGGAGCAAAAGCAGTGTAGTAGCAAAGGATAGAAGGAGCTTGTGAAGGAAGAAAGGAGTTCCTCCAGTTCAGATGATCATGCCTGGAGGACTACAGTCGGACAGACTTTGGAACTTGTCTAATTATATAGTACTCGCGTGTAAAAACTTTGCTACCGTGATTCAATACTTTAGTTCCTTCGTATTCGTCAGATGTCGCCGTGTTGATTGTCTTCGGCATCGTTCGCTAGATGGCTCCAGTGGTATGTAACTAACGCTCCAAGCAAACAGCGCAGAAGAAAGGAGTGGTAGAGCATATCTGCTATGATCTTTTATCAGTGCATACTTTAAAACTCTTCTTCACTTGAAAGGCAATGTAGGCATAGACTTTCATACGACATGCACTTAGAATCGCACATTAAATCCAATATGGAGTTCCCCAAGGCAGTGGCGTAGCGTGGGGGGGGCCGGGGGGGCCATGGCCCCGGGCAGCACATTTAAGGGGGCGGCAAATGACGCCGCGAAAATTAAAAGATCATATTTTTAAATACATGAATTACCCCATTCATGTGGGACAGCGCGGTGGCGCGGGCGCAGTAGAAAGAACAACAATCGAAAACAAAATCATCCTTTGTTTCATTACGTGCTCTTACGCACACCGCTGCACCGGCGCCAGCTTAGTAAGGAAATGGGGCGCCGCGTGGCAGATAAAATGCCAACGTTAATTATCGAAATTATTTTTGATTTGCTTCAAAATACAACATAATCTTTATATTTGAATAGAGACGAAAGCATGTACCTACAGGTCTTCTAAGACATTACTTTGACTCTAGGTAGCGTTCACACTACGCCGTTCACGCTAATGCCTGGATCGGCGAATAACGAGCCAGGGGCAGAACAATTTGTATGAAGCTATTCACACTAAGCTGGATCCGGGCATTAAGACGGACTCGTAGAGCTGAGCTAAGAGTATGCATTAGAATATACCGATGGTTATGGCAACGATCATATGCTATATTAGGTATAGATAGTTATAATAATAATAATAATAATAATAATATATTTATTCATTCAGACAGAGTCCATAATGTTAGTAACAATTTGCTTAACCTATGTTAGTAATTATATTTAGCTAAGTAGCTTTTAATATATTGAAGAGGTTCACCAGAGTCCCGGTCAAGTGACCAAGACTCGAATGAACCTCCTCAATATGTCCGAGTCATACTTCTCAGAAATTACCTTTAGGATGCTATTAGAGCTACTCCTCACTCTGGTTAGTAACGAGGCTACCCGTTTGCGAACGATAGCGTGGAAGCCATCGACTCTCGCTTCTGCAAACATTTGCGAGGCACTACAGAAGCGTGGCAGCCCCAACAGCATCCTAAATCCGTTATTATATTGGACGCGGAAGGCGTTGAGAGACCTCTGAGTATAGTTGACCCACAGAGCACTCGTGTAGAAGGTTTGACAGTATGCTTTGAAAAGCGTAATTTTGACTTCCTTACTACAGCGAGCGAATCTGCGAGCCAACATGTTACTCCTAATCGCCAACGCCCTCCGCTCCCTTTCAATATCATCATGGTCATCAAGACCGTCAGTAACATAATGCCCAAGATACTTGAACTGGTGAACCCGGTTCAGCTCAACACCGTTTAATTTTATTGGGGGCACCCTTGATGGACATTTACCTGCGGCCTTGAAAACCAAATATACACTTTTGACATTGTTATATATTAGGCCGTGATTATGGCCATACGTTTCACAAATGGTCAATAGTCGCCTTAAACAATTGATTGTTGGGCCCAGCAACACCATATCGTCCGCGTAACTGAAATTATTCATGCTGACATTATCAATAGAACATCCGATGTTGGTGCTGCTGAGTTCAACCACAAGCTCGTTCACGTACAGGTTGAATAGCTTGGGAGAACTCAAACCACCTTGTCTCACGCCGCACTCCAGCCTGAACGTGTTAGAGAAGGCATTGGCCCACCTTACGCTATTTGTCTGATTAGCATACCAGAAATGAAACAAATTTTGCACCTGTGCATGCACACCCGTTTTCTTTAGCTTTTGCCATAATACGTCATACGAAACCAGGTCGAAAGCTTTTGACAGATCGAGAAAGCACGTATACACAGGCGTACTTCTCGCTGTATAGTATTGCACAGTGTGCTTGAGGCTCAGTATGGCGCTTTCAGTAGAAAGTCCGGCTCGGAAACCGAACTGCGCATCGTGTATATCTAAGTGCTTTTCAAGTTCTGAGTCAAGCACACTGTCCAAAACTTTAGCCACCACAGTAGCCAAAGATATAGGCCGGTAATTACTTTTTTGTGATAAATCACCTGTTTTATTTTTTACAATTGGCACAATAATAGTTCGCATAAGATCTGCGGGTAGGTAAGAATGACCAAAGCACAATGTGAAAAACATAGCGAGTACACGCGGTAGGTGAACGCCGGCATACTTCAAATGCTCAATGCTGAGCCCATCGTGACCAGGTGACTTGCCTCTTGACATGCCACATACAATGCGATGAATTTGGTCGGCTGACACAGTAAATATGTCACCTGTCACGATAGTACCAGCACTCTTACACATCTTTGAGGGGCCTAACGGCGATCTTACAGTGAAATGGTCTCTAAATAGCTCTGCTATACACCTGCTGTCACTTAGACCCTCCACACTCACAGGGAGGCCAGGCTTTGGATTTAATTTATTTGTCGCCTTCCAAAAGTCCCCAAAGTTTTTGGAGGCTTGATGCTTTGCGATAATGTCCATTTTAGCTTGTTCTTTGTTATTCTGACACCATTTAAGTTTTCTTTTAAATATTTTTCGGCTCTCACACATATCAGTATATATTGCACCCGAGCGCGGCCTATTGTGAGACACCCAGTTTATAAATTTTTGCCTGGCGTCCCTGTGGGCCTCCCGTACATAACTATTCCAACCAATTATACGTCAATTATTTGACTATCTAAATTTCATAACGAGTATAACCACAATGAAATGCCGCGCGCGGTCAGACTTTACCTATGTAGTTATAGTGTAACGTAGCGTTTTTTGACAGCAGAATGGTTTGCCGGTGACCATTTAGATAGAAATTTTGTAACATTCCAAGGCTTATTTATTTCTTCTTATTGTATACTTTTTTTGATATATTTATTGTTATGTTTCCTTTACTCTTTGATAAGTAATTTTACGATTTGATATATTTTTACCATTTTATACACGTTTTGGATTTATGTAATTTTTTAAAAATTTTATGTTACATAATACAGATAAAAATATAATTATTTTATCTGTACGTAACGGAAGTCCGTGTAGGTAGTAAGGGCGGAAGTCCGTGCAGGTCAACTCATATTTAACACCACTGAACTGCACTGACTTCTACTCCCTGCACCTGAGTCCGGTGCAGGGAGTGGCGAATGGTCTCAGGGGTAGCGCAGGTCGCGATGATCCCTTAGGCAAGGCTGGTGGACTATCCTTCTCGAGGTTGCCGCCCGTTCTTGGTCCAGTTCCTTCAGAAATGGATGCAACCAAAACCTCCAGCCGAAACACAAACAACAGGCACATTACACACGCACATACACACACGTACACACATGCGCGCACACATCCACATACAGGAACACATCTCTTCATCACGCCCCTTCGTGGTCGGGAGGGTGTGGGCTCGTAGTAAAAAGTCACGGGTAAGAGTAGCTGACCACCTGCGCTAGGACCTGCGCAGTCGAGCGCCGTACGCGGGGATGACGGAGTCCTGGGGGGTTGAGCCGAGCGGCGCTGGCGGTAATGTGACCGTGAGGCAACACGCCCCCTTTGGTCCTGATTTCAAGCTAAACGGTAGCCCCCGCTGTGAGCCGCAGCGGGGGAAATGGCCATCGTGTCCCGTCAGAGGGCCACAGGCTAGGGACGTAGGGTCCACATCAGCAGTCGGGATTTATTTCGGCTGTTGATGAGGTGGGTGAAGGCTATACGGAGGGCGCAAGCGAGGGATGACGGCTAGAGTTGGTAACTCGGCTCAGGCCGTTGACCCAAGCGGGCGCCCGAAGTCGTGCTGTAAACCAGCCCCGCGTTCCTATATCCCTCTCGTAATCCTAACGTCCGGTATGACGTTCCCTGATGCGGGCTCCATGGAGGGTGGGAAGCCAGAGGGATGAATTCTTAGTAAACTTGCATGGATACCGAAAATCCTAATACTATCCCAACTGTGACGGGGTCAGCGAAAGCTGTTCCCGCCGCATCAACCAAAACCAAACAGATGGTTGACGCCGTGGCCTCGGCTGCAGGTGTTAAACCATCCCCCAAGGACGAGACTTCAGCGCTGGCTAACGCTAGTACTGGTCCCGTCCTTACAATCGTCAGCCCGTTTGAAATCAAGCGGGCAGACGACTCCTCCTTCGCAGGCTGGCAAGTGGTAAGCCACCACAAGGGCAAGGGTAAGGGCAAGACCACCAATCCTGCCCAACACCCGCCCACTACACAACCGAGTGGCCCCGCTGCTACCAGCTCTGCGAAGAAAAAGAGGGCAAACAAAAACAAGAGACAGCGCCTGGCAATAAGGCGGAAGGCGGCACAAACCGCTGCCGCAGCCGGTGCTGCCTCTACAAAAACAGCGGAGCAGGCCGCTATCGCAGGTCCCAGTAATGTGACCAGCGCGCAGCCTGCGCTCAGCAGTAGGGGGTGTACGAAGACCGGAGGCAGTACGGGGAAGCCGCCTGCCGCCAAGCGGCGGGCTGGTCACCCTGGACGGCATCCAGCCCCAGCACCACCAGGAAACACGGCAGGTAAAACTGCCGGAAACAAGGAAAGAGGTGAGGCCAAACGTGCTCTCATCGAGACCAGCTCGCCTCGAGGGGAGCACAAGAAGCCCCGCCTCGACTCCTCCACGATAAAAGGTAAGTCCTATGCACAGGCCTCCAAGGCATCTCTGGGCGTTGCAGTAACATGCAAGCGCACAGGGAACTTGCCGAAGGAGTTCGTGGACCGGATACTCACGGAGATTCAAAGGAAGATCCTGAGTGACGCCTGGTCGACTAAAACCCCAAAACGCCCCGCCCCTGCGTTCACCGGGAAACCCATGTACGCGGACGGGGTCCTCAAACTCTGGTGCGCCGACGAGGCAACGCGTACCTGGCTGACGGAGGCGGTCTCTCTCCTGGTCCCACCACCGGGCTTCGAACTGGAGGTTAGGGGCCAGGAAGAGGCCCCGAAGAGAGTGCGGTGCGGCGTTGTCGTTCCGAACGAACAGGGAGTCTGGGACGACGTGCGCGACGTAGGTCGAGCTCTGGAGTTCCAGAACCCCTGGTTGGCGGTCGACAAATGGTCTCTGCTGCACTCGGAGAGACAGTCAGGTGGGTGGTTCCTGGTCGTGGGCGTCCCGGAGGAACAAGTCCCAGTCCTGGTGCAGAACGAGCGCCGCCTCGCGTTGGGGCTGGGCGCAGTCTACGTCCGATTCCGGGACTCTACAGGCAAGTATGTCGACCATCCTCCGGGATGCGACAACTCCACACAGCAAGTCTCAAACACCCAGTCAGGATGCTCCGCGGAATCCGGCCCGTCAGAGCCGGCCGCGTCTGGCTCGGAGGCTGGCCCGTCAGCCGAGGGTAACTCGGAAGATGAGAGCCTGCTCCTGAGTCCGGTGCGGCGGGACGACGGGGTGGAGGCCGGCGACATCCTGGCTGGCCTAACGCAGCTGAGGGTCGGGGGGGAGGAGACATCACCCACAGATGAACCCTCTGCCTAGTGACGTCAGCTGCCTACAAATCAACCTCCATCATAGCCAAACGGCCACTGCGCAACTGCGCAAGTGGATGGAGGTCCAACATTCAGCCATCGTGCTCATCCAGGAACCTTGGATAAGGGGTGGCCTCATTAGAGGCCTCTCCAGTCTGGGAGGTAAGATTTACTCTTCTACTGACCACACACATCCAAGAACCTGCATACTTACAACTAAAAACATCAGAGCCCAAGCTTTAATGGAGTTCTGTTCCAGAGACATCACAGCAATACAAATCGAAATAATACAGCAGCCAAGGAGTATAGCGGTCGTTTTCGCATCGGTCTACATGCCCGAGGCCGAAGACCCGCCTCCGTTCGACCTCACGCGTCTGGTTAACCAGTGCGAGAGAACCAATACGGAGGTCGTAATAGGAACGGACTCCAATGCCCACCACCAAATGTGGGGCATGGACTGCAACAATAACAGAGGTATGTCATTGGTTGAATACTTATTCACCACTAATCTTACCCTATTAAACACAGGTACGGAGCCCACCTTCGTCACTAAACGTAGTCGGACAATTATCGACTTAACTCTCGCAACAGAAGGAGCGGCTGAACGCATCAAGGGATGGCACGTCTCGAAAGAGGCATCATGCTCAGACCACAGATGGATCAGCTTCTCCATAAAAGTCGATATACAGCCCACACAGCCCCGCAGGAAACCACACAACACTGACAAAGCAAAGTATGTCCTACTACTTATAGAGAAACTTACCCTTACGGCCACGCCGCCGGTACTGGGTGACACTGTACAGATCGACGATCAGGTATGTATACTGACGCAGTCGATGCTTGACAGCTATTATGCAGCTTGCCCGGAAACCACTCCGCCTTCAACCCCGGGGAAACAACCCTGGTGGGGCGCTGAACTTGAACGTAAGCGCAAGAAGGTAAGAAAGTCTCTAAATAGGGCAATGAACACAAGCGCGGACGCAGATTGGGACGCTTATAAAGCGGCCAAATCAGACTACAGGAAATGCCTCAGATTCAGACGCACCATGGGATGGAGAAAATTCTGTGGGAGCATTGAATCTTGCCAACAAGCAAACCGGGTAAGGAAACTACTGGCCCAACAACCAACGGTTGCACCAGGTACTCTCCGTAAACCGGATAACACATACACCACATCGGAGGAGGAAACAAGACGCGTCCTACTCGAAACACACTTCCCAGGCTGCGTCCTCACCCCGGTAATAACGTGGCACGATACACCAACAGTGGCGACCGAACACGAATGGAGACACGCAAACAACGTGGTCACAGAAGAAAAACTCCGATGGGCCATCGATAGCTTCCACCCCTTCAAAGCAGCCGGACTGGATGGCATCTTCCCAGGGTTATTACAATGGGGAGGAGAACCTGTCCTTAAAAGACTCCTGGCAATTATGAGGGCTAGCCTGGCCCTCAGATATATACCGAAGAGGTGGAGGGAAGTTAAACTAATCTTCATACCAAAACCAGGCAAAACAGACTATACCCATGCAAAGTCCTTTAGACCAATAAGCCTCACCTCCTTCATGCTTAAAGCCTTGGAAAGGCTTTGCGAGAGGGAACTAAGAAGTGGGGCTCTTAAGCATCTACCCTTACATGCCAACCAACATGCATACAGCTCAGGGAAATCGACGGAATCGGCCTTACATCAGGTCGTGAACCAGATAGAAGCTGCTATACAACAAAAAAGCATCTGCCTGGGCACCTTCATCGACATAGAAGGAGCCTTCGACAAGACAAACTTTTCCAGCATAAGCAACGCCCTAGCCAGGCATGGTGTGGACCAGATGCTCATACAGTGGATCCAAAACATGCTCAGCAAAAGGGTAGTGCGCCTGCAAGGCGACACTCAGACAGCCTTGATAACTAAAGGGTGCCCGCAGGGAGGTGTACTCTCCCCGCTATTGTGGAACTTAGTCATCAATGAACTCATAGACAAACTCAACGCGAGATACTTCTTTACAATAGGTTATGCAGATGATCTAACCATACTCACCTCAGGTAAGGTAACCAGTACAGTGTACGACCTAACCCAACAAGCCCTACGCATAGTAGAGTGGTGGTGTAATGAGTACGAATTATCTGTAAACCCGACCAAGACCGAACTAGTTATGTTCACACACAAGCGCGCGCTGGGTACTTACCGATTGCCCAGGCTATTTGATACAGAGCTTAAGCTGTCTACCGAGGTCAAGTACCTAGGTGTCACTCTCGACAGCAAATTGACATGGAACAGCGACATGGAAAATAAGCTCAATAAAGCCAGCATCATTTTCTGGCAGTGCAAGAAGATGATAGGTAAACGCTGGGGCCTATCCCCCAAAATTGTCTTATGGCTCTATAAGACAATAATACGTCCGATGGTAAGCTACGGCGCAGTAGTGTGGTGGCCTCGGACCAACCTAATAACGACCGCCAACAAGCTTCAGAAGCTTCAAAGACTTGCATGCCTAGCGGCCACGGGCTGTATGAAAACAACGCCAACAGCGGCACTTGAAGTGTTGCTGGACCTGCCTCCATTGCACCTGTTCATACAACAGGAAGCAACGATGTTGGCAGTCCGGCTAAGAGCCCTGAAGCTCTGGAAAGACACCAACACACCGCACACTAACAACTTAAATGCACTCTTTAAAGAAGTTCCTATTACACAAGCCATTGGCGACCGTATACCGAAACAATTTGTTTTCGACAAGAAATACAAAATCCAACTGTACGAGGACATACACGAAGGAGCAGTTAACCACAACGAGCTCACGATCTTCACAGATGGGTCTAAAACAGATACAGGTACGGGTTCAGGAGTATTCTCCGAGGACCTAAACATCAACATCGCAGCACCTCTGGGAGCCTACAACACGGTCTACCAGGCCGAATGTTTTGGCATAATCCTAGCTGCCACAGCAATCATGGCACGTGAGGTAAGGGAACGGTCCATTAGGATCCTCTCAGATAGTAAGGCTGTCCTCTCAGCCCTCAAAAGCCATACTGTCACCTCGGCGCTCACGCTTGAATGCCACCAGAAACTAACAGAGGTAGGTAAACTAAACAAATTAACACTGCAATGGATTAAGGGCCACAGTGGCTCAAGAGGGAATGACGCAGCCGACGTACTTGCCAGAAGAGGGGCCACTTTAGAGGTGGTGGGACCCGAGCCCATTATTCCCCTCCCTTCTGGTTTTTATCGCAACCTGGTAAGAAATAGGACCAGGACCAAACACAACCAGTCCTGGATTGGTATTGAAACATGTAGGCAGGCCAAGGAGGCTCTTCCCGCAGTAGACGGTAAGATAGCTAAACAAATCCTCCGGCTGTCCAAACAACAACTACGGACAGTCACGGCCGCCTACACAGGACACGGATTCTTTAACAAACACCTATTTACTATAGGTATCACCGACAGCCCGCTGTGCAGGGCCTGTATGGCAGCAGACGAGACGGCAGCCCACCTGCTCCTCGACTGCCCTGAGGTTGCACAGTACAGGCAGCAGTACCTGAGCAGATACAGCACCCTGAGGGAGGCCGTGGGCCACATCAAGAGTCTGCTGGCCTTCCTCGAAGAGCTGGGGTGGCTCGAGTGACGACACCATTCCCACCCGCACGCAAAATACACGCCAAGACGTGGAGTTGCGGAAACAACCCGTGCCATCAAGTATCAAGTCAAGTAAGTATCTGTACGTAACGGTATTACTTTTTCTATTTTTTTTTTCACTTTTGTGCTCAATTTTATTACATATATCGTTTTGTTATTATTAGCACCTTTTTTGTTTAATTTAACTTTATATTTTAATTTCATTTTGATATCTTTGTATACTTTTTGTACATGTCTTTTTTAATTTCTCTCATTTTGGCGTATTTTTGTTGTCTTGTTACGGTTTATTTGTTCAATTTTAACGTTTTGTAATGTTTGTGGACTTTAAAAAAAACAGCTTTTTGTGATACTATTAGATTTTTTTCTTTTTGTTTTTTTTGGCGTATTCTTCACATAGTTTAAATTTATTTGAAATTTGCATTATATTTAAATTTCTTTAATTTTGCGACATTTGTTATTTGTTTAGATTTTTCTTTTTCACAATATTTTTGTTAATTAACTTTTTGCTATTTTTGCCGTAGTTTTTGCCATCTCAATACATCATACGTCATTATAGGTCTCGATAACAATCTTAGCATTCTTAATGGTTTTTTAAAACGAGCCTAACCAAACCACTTGCTGTTATCATTCTAGTTATGCATTAGACATATCTACGAGTAAATACTTCTTCAAATTAGGTGATCGAACGATATAGATAGTTATGAAAGTTATGACAACGTGCACAGACCCATGCCTAGTGCCGGCGACATAGTGTTACCAACAGTTGAACTAAGCTCTCCACCAGAAACCACAAATAAAATTTCCCTAGACACATGACACCCACTTAAATTATCATTATAATACTTATTTCACTTCGGAAAACAATTGGTATACAAAAGTAATAATTCGTTCTATTAGGTAATATGTAAAGAAAAATGCAAATTAAAAGTTAAATCAACACATCAAGTAATAGAATAATAATAGATTGAACAATGTACAAATTATTTTAAAACGAACGTTGTATTCAATTTTAGGCAAATGTTGAAACCCCCAGTTTTAGTGCTAATTCTACTAAGTTACACTGATCGGAGCTGGCCATAGAATAAGGAAAATACTATAGAGACCGCATTACAATAGCAGTCTTGTCCAATATACATAGTTACTTCATTTTGACTTACCTATGATTTTTCTAGCGTAGAGTAAGATTAATGTCTATTAATGATTATATTATTTGATTAAGTCGTGGCTTTAACATAGCCCGGCGCATGCAAAAATAATTTTCAAACCAATATAAAAAACGCCTGGCAATGTAATAAAGCCCCGACTAAATCATCTGACTTATGTTTGTTGGTATTCTATATTATTATACATTAAACTATTATATTTAAAAATTGCATGTTGCCTCAAATACATTTTTGTTCGTTTTTTTCATAATTTTCTATAGCTTCGCTGCTCGCCAGCCAGGTCTGCAATCATGCCTCAAATACCTACCCAAAATTGATGCCAGTTCTCCTAGTAGGTATAAAGTAAATATCGATGAAACATAAATATAGATCAATAAATTTTAACGTAGGAACAGACACTTGTGATTTCATTTACAAAACCTGTTCAAATTAAAACCTGCATATTATTATTATATGTAACCAAGTCAGGAACAAATAAACAAATCGTGTTTTTAGCTGATTTCATTGTCAAACGGACATTGGAGTTCAGTAACGTCAATGTTTGGTTGCCACTAGGCACCGTGTACTTAATTTAAATGGCAATAAAATTCAAATTCAAGCCCATGTCTCTGAGTTTTGGAAGTTATGTGCATTTATTAGGTAAGTATCGCTTGCTATGATCTAGGAAAAAATCGCGACTAAACATGCATAGCTTAGTAGTTGTTTGCCAAAAATGGTTTTATATATAAACTGTTATTATGAAAGCGAAAGTTTCAGAGGATGTATTTGTTTCTCTTTCATACAAAAACATTTTAAATAAAAGTATCGATAAAATTTCAACGTCCCTACAAATATCAGTACAATCTTTATACGCATAAGTCAAAATGTCTATGAATGAAGTTTCTAAGTTTCGCATGAAGTTCTATTTAAATTTGACTAAAATAATCTGACATTGGTGACCATGGCCACCCATGGTCACCAATGTCAGATTATTTTAGTGATGATCTTGGGATGCAATACTTCCATCTATAAAGTAAATTTAATCTAGGGAGCCGGCCGTCCTCCGGCTAATTAGCCGGTCGCGGCGTAGTGTGAACACTCGCTCCGGGCGCCGGCTTCCGGCTTATTAGCCGGTCCGGCGCAGTGTGAACGCACGCTAATATTTGTGATCTTCGCGTTAAAATCAAAGCCACAAATTACAAACGCCCTTTGCGAATTTTTGGAAGTAACCCTGTTGGACTTGACGCGGGTTTTATCCATAAACTTACAGATTTCGAATCTCAACTCCTTATTTTAGCGAAAATAAGGCGTTATAGCGCGTTTGCGTAGAGGCCATAAAATAGTGACGGGCAGCAACGTCACCCGGCTGCGCCCAGCGTCCTGCCATGCCGCACACGAACGCACAATGGCACCAGTTCTCGGTCGCCCCTCAATTCGGAGGAGGATACCATTTAGATTCAGGCCATCTTATGTACTTAGACGAGGGACAAGCCATTCCAAAGCGTCATCATTTTATTCCAAATTTGAAAGATCCAAGTAGAGCATAAAGTGATTTTAGAGATGCTTGCTGTTAATATCAAATTACATCTTATTTTAAGTGATTTGGTTTTTATCTCTGACTACGGACTGTTATGCACAATCCCTCCAAAATTTATTGCCATGAAATAAGGCCTCCAGTTTCCGACAGCTCCGTTATTCCTGGCAAAGGATGGGTCCGCGGTGGCGGTAGCGGCGGTGCATAGGGGGCCGTAACAGACCCTATGGTCTGTTACGGCCCGGTCACGGCCTATCGGCCTGGTCACGAGATCGGTCTAAGGGGTGAGCGGCGCGGCAGCGGCGATGTACATGGCGCGTTTATTCTGAGGCGGCCGCTCGCCGCGTCACAGTAAACGCGCCATGTGCATCGAAAACGCTCGCGCTGCCGCCCGTCGCTGTAGGGCCCGGTCACGGCCTATAGCGACTGGCGTTTGCCGTTTAGACCGATCTCGTGATCAGGGCGCTAGACCACCTCCTCTCTTAGGGTGGCGTCGGTTTCCTGGTCAGGAGGAAACTTGTGAACAACATTGTGGAAGTCGGTAGTGAGTCAACCCAGGTAGCCCATAGCGGCGTTGCCTAACGGTGATACAGGTATATGCGCCGACCTTAACTCACCCTGACGAGAGAGCTGAGGCCATGTACGAGGGCATCGCTAAGGCAATACCACAGAATAGATAGTTCTTACGAACAGAAGCACCACTTCGCAAACCAATTTAAAGAAATGGCGACTCTTGCTACTAAGCAAGAAAGTGCAATTCAGCTCGCATGAGCATTCAGTACCTAACGCGATATTGACCTAACTGTTCCCGCTCTTTTCTAACACATAACGCTGTCGCTGTCTGGCGCGGAGCGGTGCGCTAGGGTTGTCGACTTGCCGCTGCTACTATAATATTTATTCATCGTCTATCTACCTACCACGACCACGTACCTAATAATAAATATTTATACTATAAGTATCCTATCCCACTATTTGAGCTCGTAGAACGAAAACCACAAAAATTCTGGTGGTTTACATTTTCACTATACTAATTCTTGGTTATTTCGTAAACGCGTAGACCGATTTACATGACTCAAACAGATAAAATGGTTTTTGAACTAGACCTTTAATTTGACACCATAATCGTTGAGATATCTCAACAAATAAAAAGTACAATTTTCAAGTTGCTCTCGTAAAATAAATAAAATCAAAATTTCAAGTTGCTTCCGACACACATCCGTTAAATGAGCTTATACTTCGCACCAGACTTGTGATGTGAACATTTTTGTTGTTCACTATTAAAATTCACGTTATTAGCTAGCCCTGCGCGCGAGCGGTGACGACGCGGCTTGGAGGCCGCGCCAAAGTGTAGGCACTTATCGCTGTAGGTACGGCCGAGTGAAGGAGGCCTGGCAATACTAAGTACGGCCAATGCTCAGTACAACTATGTAATGAGAGACTTTAATGCCAAAGTGGAAGGAGAAGGACGAAGTGAAACGAAAATCGGAGCCTTCGGCATGTCGCATAAACTGGGATTCAACGAAAATAAATTCAAAATAATCATAGGGGTAGTTATTTTCCACGAAGCAGGGGCTCTTTTCAATTAAGTCCGTTTTCAAGAAGAAGGCCTCACAGACAGTGGACTTTTCCGATGTTCCGACAATATGAGAAAGAAAGAGTTACACGATGGCCCCAAAGCACATATTTAGACAGTTAGACATCTCGGTGATCAATAGTTTAAACATTGGAAGTGATCACTGGCTAGTACGAAGCTCTCTACATAAATATAAACCTTATAACTGAAAGAGCCCAGTCAATGAAGTCTACTCGCCGACTCTACGTTGCCCCAATTAGCCATGAATTCTGAGCAGTTCCAACTCGAATTGCAGAATTGTTTCAATCTGTTAGAAACTACCGACAGCATTATTTAGAAGACAGAAACAGTAGTCACGGTACTGACGGCGCTAGGAGATTGGTCCCGAAAGGTCCTCCCCGCACTGAGAAAAAACAATGAGTCTAAACTTTCAGCCGAGACTCTCAAAATGATGAGGCTGTCAGCCTTCTTTGCCAGATGGGAGGGCTATAAGCCAACAAATACGCAAGCGAATGCGGCGTGACCTCTTACGATCTAAAACCCGCGCCATGGAGGTTGTGATCTAGGAAAACCGGGGATCATGGGGGATCTTCGCTCTGCAGTTGAGGCGGCCCGATCTAACGAAACTAAGAACTTCGGATGACCGCACCCTCAACTCAAACTTCGAGATTCTAGAAGAGGTTGAAAGTTTTTATCCACACTTGTAGGTATGTATACTCGCGTCGAACTAGTACTGACGACCACCGAGCCTCACTGACGCGCCACTAACCGAAGATCCCGGATGTCGACCAGAGCGTGGTCCAGGTGGGACCATAGGAATTTAAACTTTCGTGTTCTTTAGTATTACTTTTTCATTTTCCTTCGGGATAATTATATGCCACGTACCTTTGTTTTGAGTTACCGATATTTTGATACTGTTGCAAGCGCCATGTTCACGGATGTAGGTACTCTACAAAGTTACGCGGTATAAGGTATTTATCCCGTAGAAAAATTTAATAGTAACACAAAGCACTTGGTTAGGATCTGTTTCTATAGATGATTAAAAGCCCTCCAAATTTCCTTTATGAAAATCCTTGAAGCTGTGTAGACCTAGACTAAGCTATATATTGCAGTCAAGAAACTGCCATGCGCGAGACATAAATACCGCTGAGAGCTGCTACGTTTCTCCCCTAAAAATATTATTCCCTATGCTTTATGATATTACAATTGAGACGAATCAAATGACAACTAATTTGTTCAAATCCATCAAACCGTTGGGGGTGTAAAGACAAACTAATGAACATACAAACATAGCGACCCGAAACACTCCCGATAAACGTTACACTTGTGGCAGAAGTAGTAGGGTACCTAAAAGTAGAGGGGGTGGCAAATTTCTGATCGGCCACGGGCGGCGAAAACCCACGCTACGCCACTGCCCACAGGTAGCGTATTGGGCCCATTATTATTCCTCACATGTATAAATGAACTGCCACAATGTACAAGACATCCTATGATCCTATTCGTAGATGATAGTACAATTATGTACATACATGCATACATATCGTCACGCCTTTTATCCCCGAAGGGGTAGGCAGAGGTGTATTTCTACACCCACTTTTCGCCAGATATACCTTAGTCCCACGTAATAAGGGGCGAGCCTATTGCCGTACCGGGCACATTTCCAGACTCCGTGCTGCTACTGAGAATTTCATGACAGAAAAACCCAATAACACTGCCCGACCCAGGAATCGAACCCGGGACCTCCCGATCCCACGCGCACATTTATGCTGCGAGACCAACGAGGCAGTCGTATAGGGTTTGATGTCGAGTTTTCCGTCTCTACGCAAAGATGGTATTTGCAACGTGTTATCCCTTAGTCGCCTCTTACGACACCCACGGGAAGATAGGGGGTGGTGACACTTGTATTCTATGCCGTCAACCACACAGCATACAATTATATACAATACAATTATATATAAAATTAAAAATGTTAATAATCTCGATAGCGAAAGTAATTCCTCTTTATCTTAATGTCATTGACTGGCTTAATTCGAATAACCTCATTATCAATCTCGGTAAGACAAACATCATGATATTTACAACAAGAAATAATGCAATAAATTCTCAAATCAAATCAAATCATCTTTATTGTGCGCGTGAACATGGATGTATCTCTTCATCATCATCGACATCCATTGTTATAGTACCTAAAGTACAAGTTCTGCTTAGTTTGTGATTCCCAATCGCTCTTGTAGGCACGCGAGGAACTGGTAGAGGACAATTCCAAAAATATTGTAGTTGATCCTGAAAGCAAGAGTAGAAAGGGATCTATTTTACATTGAATTATACCCTGTGTCAAAACCGGCATCCTGTTACATGACATATTAAAAATTAAATCCAGAGTTAACAAGAAATGATTTCCACCGAGCCCTGCATACTGAAACATTGGTTTTACGCGCCAGAACAATCTACGTCCCCTAAAACACAATTTCGCAGCATAATAGTGTTGTAAAGTAAACACTCGATAATAATTTCTCGACAACGCAGGGGCCCGCGTTAAATCCTGTTCGTAACGTTGAATATTTTATAGAGCCGTGACGTGCGATGCCCAGCGCCCGAGGTAAATTATGGAATAGTGTTGTGCCCAAACGGTTTTTATCGATAATTCGTGTATGAATATTTAAATTTGGTTTCGGTTTATAACTGTCAGATTTCTCGGTGCTTTATTGAATGCTGTGTGATTAAATGTCAGTTGATACCATGTATCGATTTTCTTTTCCTGTAATTTTTGAGTTCGGTAGTAAACTACAAGGGACCCTTATAGTTTCGCCATGCCAGTCTTCCGTCTGTATATCGGCAGCAATTATTCACACAAGAGGGCCTACATTTGGTAGGATTTTACATAGTGATTAAAGCGGTTTAAGGATGACAGCTTTCATACCCGAAAATGGTATACATGTATAAACTATGATAAATAGTTGCATACATGATGTATTTTCAATGAAAATTATAACGACTCATTAGACTATAGAGTAATACTGCAACTGGCAATTAAATTTTTGTTAACTTTGCTGTTATTTTTCCTTATATCTTTATCTTTAAATTTATATATTGAATATCTCAATATTAAAATATTTTTCTGGATTAAATTAGTTTTGATAGTCGTTAATTTACCTAATCTCATTAATAATCATTATTCTCTATTACCCGCATACCACTACTATACATCCCCTACTATTAGATCTCGAATTGATATTTGGATGAATTATTCACCTTTCTTCGAATCAGCAATCGACGAATAAATCCTAACAATTTATACAGTCTTATTCTGGAGTCGTGTAGTTCCTAACAACAACAGGAACGTTTTGAAGTATAACACTCAAGATACATGTTTTTTCAATGTACTATTTTGGAACAGTACTTTTGTCGAGTGAAATACTTTATTTATTGCTTTAAAGTGTCTAAATAAGCTTAAAGTAATCCGCTGAACCCATAAAAAGTTATTTTTTTAAATTGATTTCCTTATATATTTTCTGAACTCAAATCATTTATCAAAAATAATTCCACCGCAGAAATATTGCTCTATTTCAGTAGTGATGTAGTTGAAAGTTACCGCACGACTGATGCAACACTCTGTATATTAACAAATATCAAGAAATATTTCTTCATTTCAGAGCAAGGATCGCTTTCTAAGCTGACATTCTAAGTATTCCCGTGAAATATAAATGTGCTCTAGGAATATAGCGAACTGACAAAATTAATAGCATTTACACGGAGAGCATTAACATTGGGAAAACATATCGTTCTATTGAGAGTAGGAAATATACTACCAAAGTGAGAAATGTCGGTAGAAATGGATACGAGCTATTTTATTGTCAGCTTGTGTAACGGAAGTTTTATATAACTGACGCCATCTATCGTTCAATGGCGCAGACAATCAACAGTGGTGACATCTAACGGACTGTAATAAACTGGTACTTAAATCGCGCTATTAATGTTCTCACTCACGCTATTAAGTACATACTATTCTTTTTTTCTATTTACAAAAATAATTCTGCTCTAGAAAATAAAAACCTGTTTCGAGGCACTTTACAATCATTCAATCAACGAAAACAAAATATTTCCGGACTCAAAACATTGTCGAACATGCAAAGTAATAAGGGAATCAAACTCATAACACTCGGCGCAGTTCTAAATGGCGAGGTCCCCGCTTAAACCACACAGTCAGTCGCTCTGTGAAAAGTTGATATTCAGTGATGTCTGGTTAGACTAGTAAGTGGACCCCGGGCTACAATGGGTAAACGTCTTGTATGCAAGTGGGATAATGATGATTATATTTGAACACAATTTACTTTAATCAAAACACCCCCACACTTTACTTTAATTTAACCTTTTCTGCCCGTTCCTGTGGGACTTTCGGGAAATTACTACCACTATAATAATACCACTATCGAATACTCCATCAGCCTACTTAGACACAAAACTTGAATCTATAATACTAATATGAGCTTTCTCACAGTTTGAATGTTTTAGTGTTACTCAATTTAAAACAAAAACCAGTACTTACTGTAACAATACCACTATTACATGCTCCATCAGCCCTCTTCAAAATGAAATTTGAATCAATATCCTAATAGTTATAATTAACTACATTTAATATAACCGATGCCAAGCGTGTTGATGGCAACTCCATTGTAAGTCTCAGAGTTTAGTTATTAATCAATAAGACGTCGAACTTATAACAATAAGTACGCAGATGACAAAGTTTCGCTCTACCATGTTGAAATACTGGCGGAAATTATAATTTATGTTGCGACATTGATATGTTTGGAAGTTAGACATTTTATAGAGTAAATACTTTGATTTATATGATGATGAGATTATTATATGATCAGCACACTCAGGAGCTACAAACACACATATCAAAACTGACTTCACAGCTCGACAAAATGGCAATAACACACCAGAAAGAAACTCAAGAATACATATTAAAATATGATGAGATTTCTAGAGTTGGTAGAGAGAATCTAGAACAACTACTCTCTATAGCCAACAGAAAATGTTGCTTAAATTGTTCAAAATTAAATAATGATTTAGAAAATAGTCTAGTACTAGAACAACCCCACAAAATATACAATGACTCCGGTTCTGATGCCTTGTTACAAACAAATCATATATGTTCACTTGACACTCATAGTAATAACACTGTATTGATGTTTTCTGACCAATTGGGAGTGGGTTTGGGTAGCTTAATAGATAGTTACACTAACCGTCCATTACAAAACTTTTGTTATTCAGGAGAAAGAATGTCTTCATTAGTTAATAAGTTAAAACATGCAGAATTAAATAAACATTCTACAGTTATTTAGTTATTATGTATGGTGATAGCTTACTAGTTACTAGAAAGATATACTAGCTTTATCGGATATAATGACTGATAGAAGTTCTAAAGTGGGGTGCAATTTTATAGTCTGTGCATTTCCTTATTCAAAGACCAAAACAACCAGATAAGTAAATTAAATCTATTATTATATAATAGTACATATCGTCATAATGACAAAATTTTATTCTTTGACACTAATACTTTTATTAAAAGTAATTTTATTTTAACAAAAGATACTATGTATCTTTCTCGCTCTTTTAAACGACAACTTGCTAAATTATTAGCATTTAATTTATACAGTGACCCAAGTACTTTTAGAGTACATGACAATTCCATTATTGACATTCATAATAATAATAATATAAATTAAATTCTGTGACAATAGAGAACACCTCTAGCTATAATAAGATTACTCGTAACTCATTGATTAATACACTTAAACATAATAACAAAAATACGCTCGAAGCTATCAAGCTTCGAGCGTATTATGGATGAGATATTAAACAAAGTTGCTAAAATAAATAAAAATATTGTCGTGTGTGGTGACTTTAATGTAAATTTATTGAAGGATAGTAGTCTTAGTACAAAATTGAAAGCGCTGTTTCTATCATATAATCTGATGAACTTATTCTTAAAGCCCACAAGAGTTACTTCCTCGACATCTACTTGCCTAGATAATATATTTACAGATATCATAGTAAGAGACAAGCAAATTATTAGACAGTTAGACTCAGGCCATTGTGGACAGCAGATCTTCTTAATGATAACAGTAAGAATGTTTCTAGGCAAAATATAGTTGTAATACCTAAAACTGCAACTCGTTTTGCTAGGTTTCAAAGTAAACTAATGACTAGCTGGTCACTGTTAGATGATGAAGGTGACCCTAATTTGTTATATAATAGCTTTTTCGCGTTTTGTACAGACTTTAATTCGGTTTTCACACCTAGAACGATTACAGTTGGAGGTAATGCAACCTTCTGTGAATGGGCAACAACTGGGCTTCACAAAAGTAGAAAGAGATTGTATGAGCTATATGACGAGATAAACTTTAATTTAAGTGAACAATTTCAGGATTATGTTGGAAACTATGCTAGGATATTTCGGAAACATTGCAAGAAAGCTAAGTCTCTTTACCTGAGTTCAAGGATTAAGAGTAGTGACGATAAAATGAAAATGACATGGAATATAATAAACAGCGAGATTGGGAAAGTTAAAAGTAAAAGTTCAAAATTTAGTTTGAACATTGATAACGACACTATTACATCAGACTCAAAAGTTTCATCGGCGTTTGAAAGTTTTTTACTTATATCCCCGTTATTACTACTAGATCTTTGGACTCATCAACCAATGCAGCGGAATCTCTTTTAAAAGTAAACATGAGTACAACCTATAGTAATTTCTCATTTCAGTATATAAATTCAAATGATATTATAAAAGCTTTTAATACTATAAATTTAAAGAAGACTGCAGACTTGTGGGGAAATTCCGTTACTATTACCAAGTCCATTATTGCTTTAGCTGCTAACAGATTAGCTTTAATATTTAATAAGTGTATTGACTGTGGTGTATTTCCTGATCTTATGAAAGATAGCAAGGTAATACCTTTGTAAAAAGCAGGTAGCACATCAGACCCCACACATTTAGCAAAATTTTCGAGAAATTGATACTAGACCAACTGCAAAGTTATTTTAATAACAACGAGCTTCTACACTCTAAACAATTTGGTTTTACAAAGGGGCGCTCCACGACCGATGCCGGTGTTGAGCTTGTAAAACATATCTTTGATGCCTGGGAGGATTCACATGATGCTTTAGGTGTCTTCTGTGATTTGTCCAAGGCCTTTGATTGTGTAGAACATGATACATTGATCATGAAATTACATCACTATGGTTTAAGTAGTTCTGCTCTGCATCTTCTTACTTCATATTTGAGTAATAGGATTCAGAGAGTTGATGTCAACGGGACGCGTTGGCAAGGGTCTGTAGTCAAAATGGGCGTCCCAGAGGGTTCAATCCTCGGTCCTTTTTTATTTTTAGTTTATATTAATGACTTACCACACCTCGTCAATGACAAGCACGGGATAGTACTGTTTGCTGATTTGCACAATGCACTTTTATTTAAATTAAAACGACAGCAAATTGATATGGACGATGTAAACATTGCTATCTCAAAGGTGGTTCGCTGGTTTGAGGTAAACAACCTGCTTTTAAATAGACTTACAACTAAATGTATTCGATTTTTGATGCCTAACGTCAAACAGGTGAACACCTCAGTAAAGGTTAAGGATGATGTGTTGGATCTTGTGGATAACACCAAATTTTTAGGCATTACAATAGATTCTAAGCTGCAATGGGGACCACATATTAGTAAATTGTCGAATAGACTCAGCTCTGCAGCATACGCAGTCAGAAAAATTCGCCAGTTAACTGACATTGACACTGCCAGGCATGTATATCATAGCTATTTTCATAGTATAATGTCATACGGTATTCTCCTGTGGGGAAATGCTGCCGACATTCAGACCATATTTGTTCTGCACAAAAGAGCTATTCGAGCAATTTATAATTTGGATTATGGGGCTTCGTTAAGGAATAAATTCAAGGAAATAAACATTTTAACAGTTGCAAGCCAGTACATTTATTCCAACCTAATATATTTATTCCAAAACAAGGCCTCATACTCAAAGAAAAGTGATATCCACAATTTGAATACTAGAAATAAGAGTAAGCTAGTAGTGCCGGCTACCCGGCAAGAGAAAATAAAAAAAATCTTTTCAAGGCCAATGTGTGCGCTTTTACAATAAAGTGCCAAGCAATATTCAAAATTTAAGTTATAATAAATTCAAAAAGATTATAAAACGTAAACTTTGTCAAAAAGGGTACTATTCAGTGCTAGATTATATTGAAGATAACAATGCTTGGGATTAATTTGCTCGGTCCCACAGGCTACTTATGTTTGATTAGTGTTAAGTTTCATGTGAGTGTGAGTTATTGTGTCTATATTATGCTAGTTAGTACTTTTATATTATTATTAAAAAAGCCTTATTAATTGACAATAACATTATAGACACACCAGCTCATATACCTATGAAAAATTCAATGTAGTTACTAAGTTTTTAAATTGTTTAGAATCAAGACGTAGAAAAGAGTGGCCCGGAGTTCGAGGCTCTACTTTCTGAACAGGCATTTTTTTTCAATGCTCAACTATGTTAATATGCATTTAAAGTTACTTCTTTATTTTATTTTTTAATTGTATGACTTTCTGACGTGTCCAAAAAAAGGTAGGTACTAAGGTTTTCGATGTTATTTATTGCGTATTTTTGTATTGCGACAATAGCACCACCTACCGGGTCATTAAAGCCTATATTTTGCTGCCCTACAAAGTCGGCTAATTTCAAGTGAAAGTCTCATTAAAATCCGTTAGGCCATTCCAGTGATTACCCCGGACAAACAGAAAGACAGACGGACGGTTTTTTTTTTAAATTTGGCTATGACTTGGTATAAATTATTGGTATCTATAAATAATTGGTACCTATAAATAATTATATTAGTTGGAAAAAATATACTTAACGAAATTGTTATTTTAAAATGGTTTAGCTATTCTAGAGATTACCCCCGACAAACAGAAAGACAGACATACTGATTTTTTTTAACAAATTATAACCTAGGAAATTTATAAACTTACGGATAGGTTAAGTTAGGTTAGTTTATAAATGTCCTAGGCAATTTGCGGTTCTCGTTGTTTTCCGGTGACATATACATAGATGGTGTATAATAAAACTGTAAATGTAAGGATATACGATGCAATTGAAACATGTAGTTAAAATTTAGGTAAGAGCCGTAGTAAATTGTCATAAATATTATATAAAATTCTCTTTGATCATAAAACAAACATAATAAGGATGAATGAAACAAATTTGCAAATAAGTAAGTAATAATTCATATTGTCACCGCCTCTCACTCATTAATTAAAAAAATAGGCTATAAGGTTATGCCATAATCATAGTATCAGTGTCATCCCGACTACATTCAAAGCTTTCATGGGCCACGCTTCCTAGACTAACTAGATTTGGAAAAAATATTAGTTTTGTCATAGAGCAACTGCCGTCTGATCTCCGCCAAGAAGATTTGCGCGTCTAATGCATGGCATCATAGCTAGATCATAATGATAAAAAGTAGTATCTTTTGAAACCTTTGCTTGAATTTGAATTGAAGGGATCACGATAAGTTATGGCTTCACACTGGTCTTATCTATATACAGACAATGTGGTCTACATTGTCTGTATATGGCTTAGACATGTGTCATTATTTTCGATGGTACTGTCTGCCTATGTCAACAAACTGTCGAAGATCTTCATGATAGCCGGGACCGACGCCTTAACACGCTTTTCGAGGCATGGGGCAAGGGATGAAATAAAAATTTGGCTAGTTCATTCGCTAAAAGCAAAAAATATAAAAGAAAAAATATGTATATATAGAGTACCTAATTATCCTCAACATTTCACCCAAGCTTTTTCCCTGTATCCTGAACAACGGCAACCAACAGTTCAAGTTGTGGATCTATATGTCTATACATTTGGCGTAGTGGTTTAAGCGGTCGCCTCGCCGTTTAGAGCTGCGCTGAATATTGTGGTTTCGATCCCCAGACCGGTCAATACATTGACATTATCTTATCATTATCCCAGTTGCAATCCCAGCTTTTCCACAGGGCAACTACCTGCCTGACCTGGTAGACCTGACAAAGGCATAAAGATATTCCATGGTTTAGACTGCTCTCAGTTTATTCAGAGGTACTGACGTCCTATAACGGCGTTCAAATCCACGACCGAGGCACGGGGCAAACGGTATTAATAATTCAATACGCGCATAACTTCCAAAAGTCATTTGTGCGTGTCGTGGATTCGAACTCGATATCCTCTGCATGGCAGTCTGTTGGCTATCGCTCCACTAGGCTATCGCTATCTTCTCAGGTCAACACTTTGTATGATCCTCATAATGTTCAAGTGTTCGTTGGTTGAATATCATTTATTTTTAAATCACAGACAGACACTTCAATTTTATTTGTATGCATAGAAACTCAAAGTCAGAAACTTCAAAACCGTTACCCAGTTCCAAACTTTCGACCAAAGAAATATAACCTAAGGCATAGAAGTAACACTAAATAACAACAGCGGTTGCTATGATTGATATCTTCTTTCTAATGGCACATGCAGTATAATAGAAAGAGCTGTCGATAGGTTTAGCAGCACGCTCTTATAGCAGCCTCGTGGTAGGCAAACAGTAGACAAAACATAGAGTTAGGAAACCGAGTGTTGTTCGTAACAGTGATGATTTATCGATAAATATTTTTGGTCAAATGTCTAACTTTAGTATGTGTCGATATATTTAAGCCGTAGAAGTAAACAGCTAAAATACTGAAATTGTAGTTTTTGCTGTTGACGCTGGTCAGTGCTTAGCAAAGACTTAAGACAGACAGTACAAAAAAAAACACGTGTTTAATTATCCGTTTTAGTCATAAAATCTATTGACAAAAAGTATTCATAAACTAATGAGCGATGCGTTGCTATGCGATGCTAAGAAACTGTCACTTAGATTATGTATTGTACGAATTATACCAGATTGGCTAATGCGGCACGGCAGGCTTTGGCAATTTGTTTGCGTCGCATCATATCACGTTGCTTGCTATCACTTATGTTGGACACTGCTCGATTGTTTAGAGTTGTAGGTAATCCGACTGCCACGCCGAAGCTTGCGGGTTTGATTCCCGCTCAAGTCAAACATTTGTGTGCATGAATATGGATGTTTGTCTTGGTCTGGATGGTAATATGTATAATATGTAATATATTTACAGAAAAGTATATATGCATGTTTATCGATTGTCTAGTACCCGTAGTACAAGATATGCTTAGTTTGGGACCAGATGATGTTGTGTGAATGTGGAAGAATATTATATTTTATGGTAGAATATTATGTAGCGGACTACAAGGCAAGACGTCTTTGATCAGTCAGGATAGCACTAATATGATAAATAATATAGAAGTAGGTAGATTAATTAAAATCATTGTAATTATTATATTTTATTAATATGTTCAAACTAAACTTACACACTTTTTGTTTAGCTTTGGATAAATAATTCTACCGGGTGTGCATTGTCCGGGCATAAATGTAATGTAGGCACAGCTTTCGGTTTTAAACGACGCCAGGTGCTTATTGTCTTTAAAAAACAGTCTTTCTCAAAATGACGTGAACAAATACGATGGTACTTCTGCTAAATCAAACTGGGCCGTCCAACGGCATTTATCCAAAGTTTTCTTGTGACGTCATTAATAGGCAACCTGTAATAAAAACACCTTGTTAATAATAAAAAATGCTACTCACATCCCTAATCCCCCTACTATTTTATGAATGCAAAAATGTAAGCCTACACACACGCGCGTACACTGGAACACTTGGCTTTAGGTTAATAGACGCTACTTTTAAGGTAGGTATCTAAGCAAATTATGTACATTAAACTGCGCTTACTATCAAACGCGCGATAGAAAATTAGACCGCTGGACGTCTTTGTTTATTGCCAACTTAGCAACCGCGGCTACCCGCTGTCGCTTCCAGCTACAGTTTTACATTCATGTCCGCTAGTTAGTTTCCGTATTTATCCCTCATTAAAAAAACATCGATATCTCCTTTCACTGTCAAATCCCATCACTAAGGCTATTAAATCAATAAATGTACAAAATAACAATTTGTGAGTTAAATTCATAACACATACGTATGCAAGCTGTTCCTTTGATTTGCAATACAATGATATTGTGTAAACTTAACACTCATTATAGCATTAATACGAGAAAAGTAAATAAATTTGTTGGAAAGTTCCGACTCACTGCTAGAAGATAAAGTTTCTCCTGTTATTTCCGTTCCGAGCATAGCGGCATCCACATCCCGATATCACATACTCGATGTGTATTAATTAATGAGTACACTATTTAATTATTATAAGCTTACTTACTATTTAAATGCAAAAAAGTTGTTAAAAATGTAAACACAAACGTCCAATAAATTTTACACTGATGACAGATCACAGCACGGCTATTTAGAAAATGTAGTCAAAGATATGAGTATGTAAAGAGTCTATGCCTATTTAAATGAGACGCGTAATTTGACGTTATGATTAACCAACTAAGGGCCGATTTCACCAATTTTAATACAAAACTAGTTTTACTAAACCTAAGTTCAATAAAACGAGATCAAATGCCGACGTTGATCTTGATTTACGTCGGACTGATTTCACCACCTACTTTATGAGTTCATTTGATCGCGTTCAGTAAAACCGAGTTTTTATGCTTTTTCGTATAACAAAACGTAAACGTCCTCACGGAACTGCCCAGAGAGGTTGGACTACGATAAGGTTATATTTCTTTGAAACTGCCATAAAGAGCCTGTTGTCATTGTCAAAATGTCAATTTAAATCTTTGCGTATCTGCGTGGTATTATTTTATCGTCCGTAAAATTAAATAATAAATAATAATCATGTCGACCACCTCAAACGAAACTGCAAAACGCAAGAGAGATCGTGCTTTTGCCAACAGTGAAAAGGAGCTGCTACTTCAATTAGTAGAAAAACATTTTTCCGTCGTGGAATAAAAAAAAACAGATGCTGTGAGCATGAAGAATAAAGCTGAAGAATGGCGCAAAATCGCATTAAGTTTTAATGCGGCATCTGCTATATGCCCTAGAGAGTTCACAGTTCTCAAAAATTGTTGGGAAAATATGAAAAAACGCGCCAAGCAGGTGCAGACGTCGCGGAATCAGCATTACTTAGGAACAGGTAATTTGGTATTTCCCAATGTAATGAAATAACAATTATGACTTTTTATAACATAAATACTTACGAACTATGTTTAATTTTATATTACAGGTGGAGGCCCCCCCAAAAAAGAACCAGAAGACCCAATTGTAAATAAAGTGCTGGAACTAATTCAGACACGAGTGACTGGTTTTGTCAATACTTTTGACTCGGATAATATAAGGATTTTAGGTAATTATCAATTTATAATATTTACATACATAAATACAAACATATCGTCACGCCTTTTATCCCCGAAGGGGTAGGCAGAGATGTATTTCTACATCCACTTTTCGCCAGATATACTTTAGTCCCACGTAATAAGGGGCGAGCCTATTGCCGTACCGGGCACATTTCCAGAATCCGTGCTGCTACTGAGAAGTTCGTGACAGAAAAACCCAATAACACTGCCGGACCCAGGAATCGAACCCGGGACCTCCCGATCCCACGCGCACATTTATGCCGCGAGACCAACGAGACAGTCGTATAGGGTTTGATGTCGAGTTTTCCGTCTCTACGCAAAGATGGTATTTGCATCATGTTATCCCTTAGTCGCCTCTTACGACACCCACGGGAAGATAGGGGGTGGTGACACCTGTATTCTATGCCGTCAACCACACGGCATTCAATTATAATATTTAAGATAATTAAATACCTTGTAATAAATTGTTATGGTCCTAAATCATCATTTTATTTTACAGCCTCCGGTAGCACTGCTACTGACATTCAAGGTGTGGATAATTCGCAGTGCCATAATGGTATGTAGGTTTCATTAGTTAAGCAAGTTTGAAGCAAACTTTTGTACTATGTGGTTTAATAAATAATTTATTCTTAACAGATTTTGAAATGATAGAGCCACAACAGGAGATAGTGGTACTTACTGAAAGCGAACCAACTGTTTCAGTATCCACAGATACTATTGTAAGTTAAATATCCCAAATAATCCCATACAGTTAAAGTATCTATATTTTAATTTTCAATGAGATGTATGTACATAATATAAATGTTTTCAGGACTGGTCTGAATATACCCCAAGTATGTTGAAAAAACCAAAAAATGCATTTCTGGATTTCAAGTCGCCTCAGGAGTTAAATGTTGCAGAAGACTGTGAAAAATTGATTAATGTTCCAACTCCAAAGAGGTTAGTAATTATCATACAGTAGTATAAATGAGTTATGTAGGTAACTATGTCTGTCTGTTCTACAATGACAACACAATCCAATCTTGTCTTATGAATCTTTAAGAACTGGATCTATTATTAAAATGTTAATCCCGAAGCCCAGGATACAAATTACAGCATCTGTTGATGGCTAACTGCCATCCTAAATAATATGTACAAATATTGTTAAGTCCTATACTATGATATGATACAATTGCGCATCTGAATCTAAAGCTAGTTAAACATTTCACCATTGTCATCATAATCCTATTCCTTGTGATTATGTAGGAGATGCTGTGGAAAGTTATAAGTGGTTTTGTTTTCATTGTATTAATATTATTTTATTATCATGCAGGACCCACAAAGCTCAAGTGGCATCAACCAGTCGTCGTAGACCAGTGTACCACCAAGCTGAAACTCTTGTTGGTGAAAAGTTGGATACACTGAAAAAATCTAAGTATCACGCAGAAGAGGAACATAAATTAAAAATGTCTATTTTTAAGGACTCAATTGGAAAGAGAAGAGGAGTTGCTGCGTGAGGCAAAATTAAAAACCCGCCAGGAAGAAATAAAACTACAAATATTAGAATTAGAATTAAAAAAACATAATGATCAAAATATACAAAATTAAATATTACAGTGTTCTTTTATTATGCATTTCTCTTAACACTATTCTAGTAAACACTAGCTTCATTTGGTTATTCTTCACTACCAACAACTTATCCTTGCAATCTGAAACAAAGAATTGGTATAAGCTCTAACAACTATTAACTATTATGAGATGTATTTCAAAAGCCCTTATGTAGTATAGGTGTGAAACATGCTTACTGTGCAAAATAATTATTTATAATTTCATTCCGTCTCCTATAATTAGGATTGCTCCTTTGTGAAATCCCTGAGTTTGAATGGTTTATTTCACCCATAGTCAAGAGAGCATCCCAGGAAGCTGCGTTTATTATATCATTATCATCTGGAGGTGCAGTTTCACCATTTCTCCGAGCAATATTGTGTAATACCACTGTTGCAATGATTATAGGGAATGAATTTTTTAATGACACTCCTAAACCAATGGCCATGGCTGGAAATCGTCTTTTCCATACCCCAAACAATCTCTCTATACAATTTCTTGTTCGTATATGTGACTCATTATACAAATTCTCTGCAGCAGTACTGTATTGTTCCAACGGAGTCATCATATACTTGTTGCAAGCATAGCCTGCATCTCCAACAAGAACAGCATTTCCATACTGGCCTTGTTCAAACATTGCTCTTCTATAGCAGTTATTGAAGATGTAAGAGTCATGTGTACTCCCAGGCCATCGAGCAACAATATCAGTAAATTCTAAGTTGGCATTACATATTGCTTGAATATTTAACGAAAAATAATTTTTTCTATTGCGAAATATCTCAGGGCAATCTCCACCTAAAACAGATAATTTACTAAATATTAAACTTAGGCACCCAGTAATATTTGTTAATAGGTATACACAAAATATATATTAATGATATTAGTTACATATTCATGGTAGTGCAGTACCTGGTGACTTGAGAAACTTCACATGAGTGCAATCAATTGCACCTATCACATAAGGAAATTTTGCTCTCTTATAAAAATTGGTTTGCGTCTGCTGGATATCATCTGGTGACTCTGGGAAGTAAACATAGCGTGGCCGAAGAGATGCAATAGCTGCACTAACTCTATGCACAATCCTATGTGCAGTAGAAGTACTAAAACCACATAAATCAGCAGCAGTCATCTGATAGCACCCAGTCGCATAGAAACGTAGAGCGCATAGCAATTGATTGATGGGAGAAACACTATCATTCCTTGAACAAAATAATCACAGATTAGCATTTCAACCAAAACTTTCCATAGTTACGAAATGCAATAAAAAAATATTTAGGTAAAAGGAACTTACATGTTGGAACTATACTCTAATTTATTTTCAATTGACTCCAAAATAGACAAAACTGTTGGTTTTGTAAGTCGAAATCTGGTGAAAAAATCTTGATCATCAAGGATGTTAAAATGTTCTTCTCTCTCACGAATCCATCTAGGACGACGGAGAAAATAGTCTTCGTCGTCACTATCTTCAAAAGCTAACCCTAATGCCCTTTCCATTACGAGTGTTTTTAAATATAATATTGGATTACCAAACAAACAAAACAGACAATGCGAAATATGTACCTACAATAATGAGTATTAATGACAAGTCACACAGTCACAACAATCTATAAACCGGTTCAAGTGGTTAAACGCCAAAAATCGGGCGTTCAGAACTTAAACTCGTTTTAACTGTAACTACGTTTAATTTACAGTGGTGAAATGCATAATGACGATTTGATCTCAGTTAAACGCTTGAACCGAGTTTAATTTGTACTGAACGCGTTTATATGCACTGGTGAAATCGGCCCTAAGACCAACTGACATTACATGTTGCACGTTCGGTATAAGGAAATTTATAGGGCATGTTCTCTCTAGTCTAAACCTAGTCCAACCTCTTTGCTTTCGACCTTACAAGATTTTTTAAATCTAATTCTCGTGAAATAGCCAGAAGCAAACTCTTTTGAGGTCATCGTAATATTCATCAATTTTGTATATAATTTAGTAAATGCGATACTAATTTAAAATAATTTGAATGAAGACGGGGCGAGGATCTTTGGTGTGAAAGTAAAATCTGGTCTGAGGAAGCTTCAAGCAACGCGAACCCGCCCGCATTAATTTGTACAGAGTAACTTACAAATACAGAGGTGCTGTATTAGATAATCTTATAATAAATATTATAAACTTGGAAGTTTGCGAGATGGATTTGGTAATGGCTGGGTTGATGAATTGATGGATAGGTAGATGGTTGATTTTTACTATCGCACCACACATTACGGTACACACTACCCTTACGGTAGTAGAGCCTTGCTGATTTCAGCATGAATGGGCCGGCTCGATCGGGGAAGTAAAGACCTCTAACAGAAAATCGACGTAAAGTAATAGTACCTAAAATATTGCGTTTCGTTCGGTGAGTGATAGTGCCGGAGACTCTATCCCCTATTCCTTCTCCCACTCGTATCCTATCCCTTTTCTCAACTCCAAGGGTCGGCAACGCACTTGTGACTCTTGTGGTGTTGCTTCTGTCCATGAGCGGCGGTAATTGCTTTCCATCAGGCGGTCCGTCTGCTCATTTGCCGCCTACTACTATAAAAAAAACATTGTTTTAGACATTTAATTTGTATGCAACATAACTTACACATCAGAATAACACATTTTGCAGCGATAGCATACAAAATGTTTCACTTACTTAATCCTTAAGCCGCATTTCATCGCGTAATCATCAATAACTAATGAAAACGGTTACAGCATGCCCAATAGCATGCTCAAACTTATATAAGTTTAAGCATGCTATTGGGCATGCTCTCATACCTCGTATTTGGGACTCAACCGACTGATGACGAGGCGTTGAAAGAACAGTAAAAGTGAGCCTTGAGTCTTGTGTAATCACTACATCGGATTGGACACTTGTAAAATTTGTTTTCGACGGTGTTTTGGTAGAAGTACCATATACCAACCCTTTAAGCGAGTAGCATGTTGACATATGTATCTATTCAATTTTAAGATAACTAAGAATTATTTTGAAGATTTCTCATTACTTCTTCGAAAAGATCCTAACGGAAATAATTCTACTTATACTTATCATAGACTAACACATAATGCTAGAAGAAGCCACCCTCAACAAATTTCGCATTTATAATAGTAGAAGGTGAGCCACAAAATTCTTAAAAGTACTCTCTGCCTGCACCTGCTCTATAAGCTTTCACATTTTAAAGTGAAAAGGTACGGTCTCTTTGTGTAGTAAAGCGGCGCTCTTTCAATGGCGTCGGCGGTGCCGCTAGTTTTATATTTATCGTATTATAATATTTTACAACAATACACCCCACCCCTGAATATTTAACAATAGGTAACACGTGGCGGAAATGTGTAAAAGTTTTGATTGCAGGCAATATAAGAAGTCTTAAGGTGGTTCGGTATTTAAAATATATGGTTACTGCCGAACTGGAGAGTATAACACTCGGACTGGTGTCGAGTATCGGGCGGCGTACGGATAGATAATGTTTCCGTAGAAAACGTTTTATTTAAAGCTTTCACTAAAAAAGAACACAATTAGCCCTTGTAATTAGGACCGTATTACAATTTTAATTATCTTTTGACTCGTGTTTCAAATAGCACGTAGACTTGGATGCAACCAGGATAACCTTAGGTCGATGATTCATCGAACTTAATGTTACACCAATACACGAAATGTATTTTCAAATGACCTTCTTACTATACCTGTACTATGTGCTAGAGTGTATCACAATGAAATATTACATTCTTGCGGTCAATTGAGGTTATCCGTGTAAACATTACACGAAAATGCTCAAAGCCTACCTGCCTACTAAGATTTCCCCAAGCTTATGTCACTTCTTGTTACTCTTAAATCATCATCCTCCTAGCGTTATCCCAGTTTCAACCTAGAGTCTGCTTACTAGTCTAACTGGATTTGGCTGAATATTAGCTTTTTTACAGAGCGACTGCCTGTCTGACCTCCGCAACCTGAAGTTATAGCGATATTCCGTGGTTTAGACTTGAATTCTTCACTATCTATCTGGCTATCGCTGCTTGTAACTCTTAAATTACAGAGTTAACAAGATCAGGACTTACCGCAACTCATGATTCTCCTGCCCTGGTCAGAATTTAATAGGAGTCGACGCAATATGTCCAACATTTACCGCTTTCTCCTTCATATTCATGCTCACAAAGTTCATCCATCCTTTCTTTAGCCTTCTCTTTCTATTCGTGCATCTATCTTCATATTCATCACTTGCTTATATTCACATCATCTCTTCTCATATTGACTATACCAATCAAAACTTTCAAATTACATCAGATTTGCTACAACGAATAAGTACAATATTTTGATTTTAACGACGAGCGGTCCCTGCGATCCAAGGTCACAGGTCTTGTCTAGACAACGCTAGAATGAGGGTGATGGTATTATTTTAACAATATAGTAGATTACAAAAGTCAAAAGTCTAAACCATGGAATATCGCTATCCCTTTGGGTTGCGTAGGTCAGACAGGCAGTCGCTCTGTGGAAAAGCTAATATTCAGCCAAATCTGGTTAGACTAGTAAGTGGACCTCAGTTGAAACTGGGATAACGCTAGGTAGATGTGATGAGGATGAGTAGATTACAAAATCCGTACATAAATAGAGTCACATTCCTTCTTAAACTAGAGTAACCTATATCTCCTACTAACTAAATAATAACAACTCCTTAGTAATAACTCGTAGCTTTCATATAAGGTAGGTAATACGATGATGAAACTCATTTTTATAAGCACCAGTTACCCAACAATAACGTAACACTCATTCGGGCACGTGGCGTCGACCGCTGAATATTTTATTCACTACACAATACCCACTTCACAGATTTCCATGCAACCTCCTTCAAAATTCATCCTCTTCCTTTTGGCTTTTACATTAAAATCCTACGGGAAATTTTGGTCTTTTAAATGTTGATTTTTATTTTTCATGTGGATACTTTGTTTTATTAGTATGTAACTGTCTCTATAGGCAGGTTAAGATCCATCAGTTTGGTTAGTACTCGGATGCATGGGCGTATATTTGCTGAACTTTTTCTACGTGAGGCTGTGTTAAATCAATATTTGTGAAATCGAGGCAGCTATAGTGGAGAGACTAACGGATACGGCTACGCAGAGAGTCTCGGTTTCTGACCCACGCCGCGCAGATTTTCTCAGATATGTACGTATTAAATAGTTAATTATAACTTGCGCCGTTCCTCGGTGGGCACGTATAACCGTCTAATGTAGATCTTTGTCAGTGTTTATGGGGAGTCTGTTCCCAACATACTGACACTATAGGCGGGCAACGGCACTCGCTCTGTGGAAAAGCTAATATTCTATCAAATCTGGTTAGACTACTAACGCTAAGACGGTGATCATCTGTTTGTAATGCGAAGAGAAGAGAAAAAGAAAGAGAAACCCTGGACCATTAGAATCAGTGACCAACGCCATAACCATTGGCCAATCTCCGCTTCGTCTTGCAAGCACTGCAATAATACCACGCTAAGGGAAGTTGTACACAACGACTTTTTGCAGCCATGCTGACACGCGTTTCGCTATCTTTTCTTTGTCAGTCACAGTTACAACGCATGCGGAAGCAATACAAACGCGGAGGAAATACAAATACATCATGCATTGATACAAAGTCTCGTAACACAGTTTTTGCCAGTACAGAGTATACTGGTAATTATGAACTTTGGAGGGGCCTATATCTAGCAGTGGGAGCCTTTAGCGCTCACCCATAGTCCGCGTAGAGTTGTCAAGGCCATCTGTGGCCAACAAATGGTCCACACATACAAAAAAAAAATGGCTGATGATGATGAGTAAATTAGTAGCAGTAGTGGCTGATGGTGTAAATTACTGTGGTGGCTGTATCGCGGCAATTTTGCATTTTCACCCTTTCAACGACCTACCTAAGACAGTATGTAACAGCCTAGCATAAATTATGGACAAATTTCATGTACCCGCTTCCTATGCGCCTGATCTCTGTTTACGTGCCTTGAAATGTAAACAAGTCGCTTCTAAGGTCGCTCGCTCTAGTGACGAAGTATGTGAGATGTTACTACATGACGCTGGGTGAATGTTGTTTTATACTGTCAGAGAATTTTGTTTGAACTATGTCTAAAGATGATGGGAATGTTGAGAATCAAAATAATTTTGATTTATACTGCAAATTGGGCATAACAACGTTTAATTATTAATCGTTGTTATGCCCAATTTGTAGTAGAAGTGGAGCAAAAGCAGTGTAGTAGCAAAGGATTGTGAAATTAAATGTAAAATAGATCCCTTTCCACTCTTGCTTTCAGGATCAACTACAATATTTTTGGAATAGTCCTCTACCAGTTCCTCCCGTGCCTACAAGAGCGATTGGGAATCCCAAACTAAGCAGAACTTGTTCTTTAGGTACTATAACAATGGATGTCGATGATGATGAAGAGAAACATCCATGTTCACGCACAGTAATATCTAACTTGAGCAGAAATCAAACCCGCGACCTCTGATGTGGCCTCTGATGTCGTTTACACTCCAGCGACGCCATCGGGTCGCCATGTTGCACTGTGATGTTCAATTTCTCAAAGGCTACGCTAACTTTAGGAGCAGTTGGTTTGTTTAATTTAGTTGACTCACCATTGCACTTGTGTTCCATGACGCATATCTCACAACAATTGGGAACAAAATGCACATATATTTTGGCGATAGTGCCGGAAACAAGTCTGTTGCGTGAGTGACATAGTACTCTTCTCGATTCTCAGCTGTTGGTCCGTCGTGTTACTCCCCGCACTCATGTACTGCCTAACCGTACATACCCGTACGTGTACGTGCATTTGGAGTGTCAACGAACTTTAATTCAATTCAATTTGTGGAACATAGTTTACATAAGATGTTATATTTTGCAATACATTGTGATCCGTCTATGTCCTGCCATGGCACGACATGATGCATGTATCAGGCATACAATTTAGTAATTTTAATACAATTTTATAGTTCTAACAATTTAATAACATGCACAAAAACATAGTATTTTACAATCCAAAAATATAATTTCAATTAAATATCATATATAAAATTATAATATCATATTTATTAATAATTACCATAGTTTTCTCTGTCCATGTCTTTTTTTTGCCGAAAATCGGGCTCAGTGGCGTGCCATTGGAGAGGCCTATATCCAGCAGTGGACTACGGCAGGCTGATGATGATGATGATAGTTTTTCCTCTAGAAATTCTGGGATTGTGTAATACGCTTGCTCACCAAATATTGTTTCAAGGATTTTTTATATTTGCTTATACTCTCTATAGGTATCATTTATTTGTTTGCGTAGCTTATTATATATTTTCGGGGCCACGGTAAAATATTTTAACTAAAAAGCGCTGTACGTGAGCTCGGTATTTGTAGTTTGTATAATTGTACTATCATCTGCGAATAGGATCATAGGATGTCTTGTACATCCTATGATCCTATTCGCATATCATTTATATATGTGAGGAACAATAATGGGCCCAATACGGTACCTTGGGGAACTCCATATTGTATTTCTTTTACGATGCGATGGGAAGGGACCAGACGTTATGTCATTATTACCTTGGAAGATGGGTAGGCCTCTGGTGTGGGACGCAACCTAGGTCGATACCCTTGCACCATCACATCTTCTAAGCACAGCTGGTTCAGCTGGCGCTGCTGCTGCATCGGCGGAGACCCTCAACCGGCGCAAATATCAAAATCTAATTGGGAATTACGTTTTTGAGCCATTTGGGGTCGAAACGCTTGGGCCATGGGGCCCGAGTGCTCGTGCTCTATACAGAGCAATAACCAAAAGGCTGATCGATGCTTCCCGTGACCAGAAGGCTGGCCTATTTTTCGCAGAGAGAATAAACATTGCCATCCAGCGTGGCAATGCTGCCAGTCTTCTGGGCACGCTACCAGTAGACAGCGTTGCGGAAGAATTCTTGGACGCATCTATTATTATTTTCGTTTTCGTTCTTTTTCTTTTGTTATTTTTTTTCTTAATTATAGATTAGTTTTAGGTTTAGCTTTTATATTTAACTAGAGGACGCCAGCAGCTACGCCTGCAGTTTTTTTTTAATTTACCCGTTTTGGCCGATCCCGTGGGCATTTCGAGAAATCCCTTCTTAGTGCACCCCTACGGTCCCCAAGGCACATACATGCCAAATTTCAGCTTCCTACGCCCAATAGTTTCGGCTATAGCGTGTCTGTCAGTCAGTCAGTAACGCAAGGATTTTATATATTAAGATTATAACAATGTATATATATGTTTAGTACCTATTACGCAATAAAATAAAATTCGTTCGTGAGCAAAAATAAAAAAAAACAGTATTTTGATTAACGGCCATTTTCAATATTCAAACTATAGATTGATCTGTAGATTTAAGATTTGTGTTTGACATATTTTGTATGGAGCTTATGTCAAAAACTGTCAAAAACTAATCTAAAATCTACAGATCTATCTATATTTCGAATATTGAATTCCGTAGTAAGACGAGTGGTTCCTCGATCCAAGGTCAAAGGTCTTGTCTAGACAAGCAACGCTAGAATGAGGGTGATGATATATTTTTTTAAATATAGGATGTACAAGACATCCTATGATCCTATTCGCATATCATTTATATATGTGAGGAACAATAATGGGCCCAATACGGTACCTTGGGGAACTCTATATTGTATTTCTTTTAAGGTGCGATTCTAGGTGCATGTCATATGAAAGTCTATGCCTACATTGCCTATCAAGTGAAGAAGAGTTTTAAAGTATGCACTGATAAAAGAGCATAGCAGATATGCTCTCCCACTCCTTTCTTCTGCGCTGTTTGCTTGTAGCGTTAGTTACATACCACTGGAGCCATCTAGCGAAGGATGCCGAAGACAATCAACACGGCGATATCTGTCGAATACGATGGAACTAAAGTATTGAATCACGGTAGCAAAGTTTTTACACGCGAGTACTATATAATTATACAAGTTCCAAAGTCTGTCCGACTGTAGTCCTCCAGGCATGATCATCTGAACTGGAGGAACTCCTTTCTTCCTCCACAAGCTCCTTCTATCCTTTGCTACTACACTGCTTTTGCTCCACTTCTACTACAAATTGGGTATAACAACGTTTAATTATTAATCGTTATAGTACAGTCGGACAGACTTTGGAACTTGTATAATTATATAGTACTCGCGTGTAAAAACTTTGCTACAGTGATTCAATACTTTAGTTCCATCGTATTCGTCAGATGTCGCCGTGTTGATTGTCTTCGGCATCGTTCGCTAGATGGCTCCAGTGGTATGTAACTAACGCTACAAGCAAACAGCGCAGAAGAAAGGAGTGGGAGAGCATATCTGCTATGCTCTTTTATCAGTGCATACTTTAAAACTCTTCTTCACTTGATAGGCAATGTAGGCATAGACTTTCATATGACATGCACCTAGAATCGCACATTAAAAGAAATACAATATAGAGTTCCCCAAGGTACCGTATTGGGCCCATTATTGTTCCTCACATATATAAATGATATGCGAATAGGATCATAGGATGTCTTGTACATCCTATATTTAAAAAAATATATCATCACCCTCATTCTAGCGTTGCTTCTCTAGACAAGACCTTTGACCTTGGATCGAGGAACCACTCGTCTTACTACGGAATTCTATATTCGAAATATAGATAGATCTGTAGATTTTAGATTAGTTTTTGACAGTTTTTGACATAAGCTCCATACAAAATATGTCAAACACAAATCTTAAATCTACAGATCAATCTATAGTTTGAATATTGAAAATGGCCGTTAATCAAAATACTGTATTTTTTTTATTTTTACTCACGAACGAATTTTATGTTATTGCGTAATAGGTACTAAACATATATATACATTGTTATAATTAAATATAAAAGCTAAACCTAAAACTAATCTATAATTAAGAAAAAAAAATAACAAAAGAAAAAGAACGAAAACGAAAATAATAATAGATGCGTCCAAGAATTCTTCCGCAACGCTGTCTTCTGGTAGCGTGCCCAGAAGACTGGCAGCATTGCCACGCTAGATGGCAATGTTTATTCTCTCTGCGAAAAATAGGCCAGCCTTCTGGTCACGGGAAGCATCGATCAGCCTTTTGGTTATTGCTCTGTATAGAGCACGAGCACTCGGGCCCCATGGCCCAAGTGTTTCGACCCCAAATGGCTCAAAAACGTAATTCCCAATTAGATTTTGATATTTGCGCCGGTTGAGGGTCTCCGCCGATGCAGCAGCAGCGCCAGCTGAACCAGCTGTGCTTAGAAGATGTGATGGTGCAAGGGTATCGACCTAGGTTGCGTCCCACACCAGAGGCCTACCCATCTTCCAAGGTAATAATGACATAACGTCTGGTCCCTTCCCATCGCATCGTAAAAGAAATACAATATGGAGTTCCCCAAGGTACCGTATTGGGCCCATTATTGTTCCTCACATACGCACATCAACAAAGTCTAGGGATATTTTATATTTCATCAAATATCTAAAAATCTATGAAGAATTTTCTGATACAGTAAATAGAAGAATCATAGATTATTTTAAGGTCTTTAATAAAAATAAAAAACATTTCGTGTTTTTTTTTGTTTTAAATAAAAAAATTAATTTTTTTAATCATCATGGAAAATTAGTATGATAACAACAAACATTTCTTGTTAAAAAACTATTAATTTTAATAAAAATGGAAAAAATCTTGTAAAATCTAATCATTAATAATCAGTGTTGCCACCTCTTACATTGATTACACATCGACATCGATTGTTAATACTTAAAATTAAATTGTCAATGTCTTGCTGCGGTATGAGGTCCCATGTCCTTTGCAAGTGTTCGTAAAGTAGTTGTTCAGTCGTCAAATTTGGTGGAAAATCTCTCAAAGCTTTTCGTTGTAACATGTCCCAGGCATGCTCGATAGGATTTAAGTCGGGCGACTGTGCAGGCCAATCCAAAACTTGAATATCGTACTCTCGGAGAGCGGTCGATACCAGCCGCGCCGTATGGCAAGGAGCATTATCGTGCATGAGTAGAAATTCATGGCCTATTTGAGTTCTGTGTGGGACAATAACGGGTCTACTACCTCCTCGTGGTATTTTTGTGCAGTCATGCTGCCTTGGATCCAAACGAGTTGGGTTCGTCCGCCAAGACGAATTCCTGCCCACACCATGATTGTCCCGCCTTGGTATGGGTGGACCTCCTGAGGGTGCCGTAGACGGCTAACTCTCCCTGGAGCTCTCCAAACGCGTGTTCTTCGTGAATCCGGGTGAAACCCAAACCGGGACTCATCGGTGAACAGCACCAAAGACCATTGTTCGTCACTCCATGGTAAATGCTCCCGAGCCCACGAAAGCCGCCGACCGCGATTGCCACGTCGCAATGCTGGAACACGCAATGGTCTTCGAGCATGAAGATCAACTTCATGTAACCTTCTTCGCACGGTTTGGTCGCTTACCAGCAGCTGGTGGTCCTCCTGGAGCCTTTGCACTAGTTGCAGCGCTGTGATATTGGGTTGTCTTCTGGCGGTCATTTGGAGAAATCGATCCTGTCTCTGCGTAGTAACACGATATCTACCTGTGTGCTGTTCGGCCACATCTCCAGTACTGCGATAACGTGACCACAACCTTGATATCACATTTTGACTGGTATATAGGGCCTCAGCAACGACGCGTTGAGTTGCACCATTTTCTAACATGCCCACGGCTCGTAACATTTCATCTCGACTCAAATGACGACGTGACATGACTTTTAAAGTTCGTACGTCACGTTAAATTAAAAAAGAAAAACAATTAAAAACCCTTTTCATTAATAATTATAATAAAACAGTTTTAACTTTCTTTAATGTAACGAATTACTAGCAAATTTGCCGCCATATTTTGTTTATTATTTTGTTTTTTTTCTTTCCATGTTCAAATTTTGAAAATAGAATAAAAGAGGTTTTAATCTGTATATAAACTTTTTGTGGAAACTAACAAGGTTCTAAACTATAAACTCGTAAATAATTTAGGATTAAGATATCCCTAGACTTTGTTGATGTGTGTATATAAATGATATGCGAATAGGATCATAGGATGTACAAGACATCCTATGATCCTATTCGCAGATGATAGTACAATTATACAAACTACAAATACCTAGCTCACGTACAGCGCTTTTTAGTTAAAATATTTTACCATGGCCCCGAAAATATATAATAAGCTACGCAAACAAATAAATGATACCTATTGAGAGTATAAGCAAATATAAAAAATCCTTGAAACAATATTTGGTGAGCAAGCGTATTACACAATCCCAGAATTTCTAGAGGAAAAACTATCATCATCATCATCAGCCTGCCGTAGTCCACTGCTGGATATAGGCCTCTCCAATGGCACGCCACTGAGCCCGATTTTCGGCAAAAAAAAGACATGGACAGAGAAAACTATGGTAATTATTAATAAATATGATATTATAATTTTATATATGATATTTAATTGAAATTATATTTTTGGATTGTAAAATACTATGTTTTTATGCATGTTATTAAATTGTTAGAACTATAAAATTGTATTAAAATTACTAAATTGTATGCCTGATACATGCATCATGTCGTGCCATGGCAGGACATAGACGGATCACAATGTATTGCAAAATATAACATCTTATGTAAACTATGTTCCACAAATTGAATTGAATTAAAGTTCGTTGACACTCCAAATGCACGTACACGTACGGGTATGTACGGTTAGGCAGTACATGAGTGCGGGGAGTAACACGACGGACCAACAGCTGAGAATCGAGAAGAGTACTATGTCACTCACGCAACAGACTTGTGTCCGGCACTATCGCCAAAATATATGTGCATTTTGTTCCCAATTGTTGTGAGATATGCGTCATGGAACACAAGTGCAATGGTGAGTCAACTAAATTAAACAAACCAACTGCTCCTAAAGTTAGCGTAGCCTTTGAGAAATTGAACATCACAGTGCAACATGGCGACCCGATGGCGTCGGTGGAGTGTAAACGACATCAGAGGCCACATCAGAGGTCGCGCGTTTGATTTCTGCTCAAGTTAGATATTGCTGTGCGTGAACATGGATGTTTCTCTTCATCATCATCAACATCCATTGTTATAGTACCTAAAAAACAAGTTCTGCTTAGTTTGGGATTCCAAATCGCTCTTGTAGGCACGGGAGGAACTGGTAGAGGACAATTCCAAAAATATTGTAGTTGATCCTGAAAGCAAGAGTGGAAAGGGATCTATTTTACATTGAATTATACTGGCTATTGCCACCTAATCTGTTATAGGTTACTTTTATACATTTTATACTTTTTAACTGCTGTTTTCTATTGTGTGTCGACCTTGTATATGGATCTTAGAGCCTGAAATAAAGTCTTATTATTATTATTATTATACCCTGTGTCAAAGCCGGCATCCTGTTACATGACATATTAAAAATTAAATCCAGAGTTCACAAGAAATGATTTCCACCGAGCCTTGCATACTGAAACATTGATTTTACGCGCCAGAACAATCTACGTCCCCTAAAACACAATTTCGCAGCATAATAGTGTTGTGAAGTAAACACTCGATAATAATTTCTCGACAACGCAGGGGCCCGCGTTAAATCCTGTTCGTAACGTTGAATATTTTATATAGCCGTGACGTGCGATGCCCACTTGCCCAGCGCCCGAGGTAAATTATGGAATAGTGTTGTGCCCAAACGGTTTTTATCGATAATTCGTGTATGAATATTTAAATTTGGTTTCGGTTTATAACTGTCACGTTGCTTTAATGGATGCTGTATGATTAAATGTTAGTTGATTCCGTCTATAGGTTTTCCTTTCCTTTAATTTTAGAGTTCCGTAGTAAACTACAAGGAAACCTTATAATTTCGCCATGCCATCCTTCCGTCTGAATATCAGCAGAAATTACTCACACAAGAGGGCATACATTTGGCAGGATTTTACATTGTGATTAAAGTTGTTTAAGGATAGCTTCCATACACGAAAATTGTATACATGTTTAGATAAACTATGATAAATAGTAGCATACTTATAAAAAAATTTTTATAGTCTCACGCCTGTATCCCCGAAGGGGAAGCAGAGGTGTAATATTGCACCCACTTTTTGCCATGAATTTTTAGGTCCCACGTAATAGGGGGTAAGCCTATTGCAGTACCGGGCACATTACCAGACTCCGTGCTGCTACTGAGAATTTCCTAACGGAAAAACCCAATAACACTTTGCCCGACCCGGGAATCGAACCTGAGACCTCCCAATCCCTCGCACACATTTATGCCGCGAGACCAACGAGGCAGTAGTTGCATACATGATGTACTTTGAATGAAAATTATAATGACTCATTACACTTTACTAACTATCGCCGGTTTTTTTTGTTATAATATTGAATACCTCAATATTAGAATATTTTTTTGTATTAAATTAGTTTGGATAGCCGTTAATCTACCGAATCTCATTTCATAATCTCATTATACCCTATTACCCACATACCACTACTTTACATCCCCTACTACTAACTAACTAACTAGTTGGATTAATTCACCTCAGAATACAGGTTTTTTAAATGTACTATTTTGGAACAGTGTTTTTTGTCGAGTGAAATACTTTATTTATTGCTTTAAAGTACCTAAATAAGCATTAAGTAATCCACTGAACCCATAACAGGTTTATTTTTAAACTGAATTCCTTTTATAATTTCTAAACTCAAATAATTTATCAAAAAAATTAACTGCAGGCATATTGCTCTATTTCAGTCGTGATGTAGTTGAAAGTTACCGTACGACTGATGGAACACTCTGTATATTAACAAATACCAAGAAAAATTTCTTCATTTCAGAGCAAGGAGCTTAATCTCTTTGTAAGCTGACATTCTAAGTATTCCCGTGAAATATAAATGTGCTCTAGGAATATAGCGAACTCACAAAATTAATAGTATTACACGGAGAGCATTAAGATTGGGAAAAACATATCGTTCTATTGAGAGTAGGAAATATACTACCAAAGGGAGAAATGTCGGTAGAAATGGATACGAGTTATTTTATTGTAAGCTTGTGTAATGGAAGTTTTATACAACTGACGCCATGTATCGTTCAATGGCGGAGACAATCAACAGTGACGACATCTAACGGACACCAATAAACTAGTGCTTAAATCGCGCTATTAATAATCTCACTTGCTATTAAGTACATACTGTTCTTATTTTCTATTTATAAAAATCATTCTGCTTTAGGAAAATAAACCTGTTTTGAGGCAGCACTTTACAAACATTCAATCAACGAAAACAAAATACTTCCGGACTCAAAACATTGTCGATCATGCAAAGTATTTTAATGTGAGAATCAAACTTAAAACACTCGGCGCAGCTTCTAAATGACGAAGTCATCGCTTAAACCACATATGCAGTAATTTAATTATTCAAGACAAGTTCTCAGCAGCTACCGTTAGGCCGCAGTACACCAGACACGATCGCCTAGCACCGTTATAGAACCCTCCCTCTACCTGACGCACTGACGCACTACAAGTCATTTGCGTATTAAATTGTTGGTTTACCCTGAACTGACTAAACAATGGCTTATAACTATCGCTTTAAATTGCGAAGGTCAGATGTGAGTCGTTCTGTGAAAAGTTGATATTCAGTCATGTCTGGTTAGACTAGTAAGTGGACCCCGGGCTACAATGGGCAAGCGTCTTGTATGCAACTGGGATAATGATGATTATATTTGAACTAGACTAGTTGTGTAGGACGCCCTCCGGCTAGGTGGAGTGACAATATACGCACAGTGGCTGGCAGCGGCTGGATACGAAAAGCCGAAAATCGGGCTCAGTGTCGTGCCATTGGAGAGGCTTATATCCAGCAGTGGACTCTTGCAGGCTGATGATGATGGTGATGATTTGAACTAGAGGATGCCAGCAGCTATCACCCCCGCCCCCATAATTTACTTTAATTTAACCTTTTCTGCCTGATCCTGTGGGGCTTTCGGGAAATCCAGGTACCAACCCGCCCCTGCGTTCCTCAGTGATACGAGGTTCATGCAAAATTTCAGGGTCTTGCCCAACAGTTTTGGCTGTGCATTGTCTGTCAGTAAAGAAAGAATTTTATACGTATACTAGGGGATACCCGCGACTACGCCCGCACATTTTTTTAATTTATCCGATTTTCGTGGGCTAAATTGTGAATCTAAACCATTCTCCAGTCCCCTTGAACACATACAAAAAATTTCATCAAAATCGGTCCAGTCGTTTAGGAGGAGTTCAGTGACATACGCAAGATTCAGATTGAAAGGTCTCTGTTATAATTTTCTAGAGGCAATTGTGCAAGCAAGTTATCACATATTCAAAAGCGGTTTTGAAATTCGCATCTCTTTTGTAAGCGTTATAGCGTAACGATATCACATTTTCGTTTGAACTCAGTTTTATATAAAAACGACACTTTTCTGCAACAAAATAATGCTAACACGCAAAATTGGCTCGAATTCAACACCGTTTATATGTATTGAAGAATATTTTAGACTAGCTGAGGCTGCAGTTTTACTCTCCTGAAAAAATAAGAGGCAATGTCTGCAAAATTTAAAAAAAAACTCTTGAGCAATGTAGGCGTAAAAGCTTGCCAAAAAACATGCTGACTTGCACAATTACAATATTGCAAATATTTTAACAAATACATAATCCGTGCTGGTCTTATCTCTTCTAGGCTAGCTTTTAAAACTTCCCCCCCGTGGGATCTCCACCTTGTCGTGGTGGGGGGGCTCAGTAACCGTGGATTGGTCACCCGCGGTGAAGCTAAGAGGGATCCAGGAGGGGACGCTCCGCGTGGGCTTGGAGGGGCCTGCGCAGGATGCGTCCAACGGTGCGGGTGCGGGGGACAGTTCTGTCTGTCCCTCGCACTCGGGTGCGGTCGCGGGAGGAGAGGCGTGTTGGTGTTGCGTTGCCGTGCGCCCTATCTCCCGCGACCAAATGGGGGCGCACCATTCGATGCGTCGCGGTGGGGCCGCAGAGGAAGAGGAGATGCGGTGTTGCGTTGCCGTCCTCCCTATCCTCTGCGGCCGCTGGGCGTTTTGGCAGCGGAGTCCAACACCTTAATCCGTCGCCAAGGGGGATTTGTTCGGGGCCCGCCTGACCATCTGGCGGGCCAATACCCGTCGGAGGGTGGCGACGAGTGCTTTGGTGATACCCCACCCTCCGACACACGGGTACATGGCGGAAGTCGAGGTGGTTTTTAGTGGAAACACCACATACTCCGGCTCTTATTTCCCCCAAGAGTCGGAGATCCGAAGGGATTTTCCACCTCGTAAAACAAAAAAAAAAAAAAAAAAAAAAGCTTTTAAAACTTCAAAGAACCGCTTCGACAAAACATTATTTGTCGTTGTTGATTGATTCTCAATAACCGTAAATTATTCCTTTGCTTTTATGTCATGAAGCGCTTTGTCTGCCTTGTAAAGCCAGGACCAAACCAACGCGTTCAGCTTGCGTCCGCGGTGGCGTGCGCGGTGGCGATTAGATTTTGTGTACGAACTTAAGCCAGGATCAAACCAACGCGTTCAGCTTGCGTCCGCGGTGGCGTGAGCGGTGGCGATCAGATGTTGTGTACGAACTTATAGCGCGGTGTGCACATCTACACGTCCTCGGATTGCACGCAGCGTCCGGTGCAGCGTCTGCACGCGGCGGTGGCGATCAGATCGCGCTTGTTGCGTTAGGACGCTGCACGCAGCTATTATTTGTTGAGGAAACTGTGTTTTTGTAGATTTTAAGTATGGTGGAAACGGAAGAAATTATAAATTAATTCCACAAATACCCATTGTTGTATGATACGTCTCATTCTGATAAGGCGTTATCGAATGATGGTAGGTATTTACTTCGGTTCACCCTTGTTTGATAGAACAACGTTTGATATAATATTACTAAATCGAACAACGTTTAAGAAAATCATCACTTTGTATAATATCGTTTGACAGAATTTTCAGTTCATCGAATATTTATTTGCTTTAACAACATTTGCGCTAATGATCAAAAGGTATAATAATCATTTGATGTAATGTTCAGATGGTATAACCATGTATTTTATCGAATATTCAATTGGTGTAATGTAATGCAGAAAAGAAAACATTGTAAATATTTGAAAAAATATTTATTTTGAACAAGAAAACAGTTAAACTAATCTTAAATTACTTGCAATTGCTTTTAGTAAATCCAGTTCTGTATACGTTTCAAAATTGCGCAATATGGTCTCAATATTGTCATTTTTTTTAGTGCAAATCTTCTTCTGCTTTGCACTAGGTTCTCCATTTAAAATACACTGTATTTTTCCTTCAACTATATTCATTTCGGCAAGCAGTATAGTAGACAGTTCATAAAATCCGGGGTTTCTTTTATCGACTATACTATTTAACCTGTGGTGCCACGCTTCTACATTATTTTGTGTGTGAATAGAGAATAAACTGAACAACTTCAGTTTATTAAACTAGTGTGAAGAATGTGGACTAAGTTGACGGAGCCCTGCTTATTGCTATTTTGGGGTTAAGGGTCAAAAGAGAACCCTAACCTAACCTAACCTAACCTAACCTAACCGAGTCGGATTGCACTGAGTCGGGGTGTTAACGATAATTAATTCAACTTCAGGTTATTAAACTAGTGTGAAGAATGTGGACAAAGACGGGGATGATTATGGCAAACAATATTAGTGCAAATGAATTTATGGAAAACGAGAAAATACCGAACTAAATATTCGATACGATCTTTCGACTAAATCATTATTAGTGTAGTGAAACATTAGTTTAAATAAAATTAGTGCTTTTGAAAATTCGGCGAAATGAAATTAGTTCAAATAAATAATTACGCTAAATAAAAATTTACCAATGAATTATTCGGTGAATAATTCTTCGAAATGACTTTATTGCAACTAAAATTCGATTTAGTAATATTATATCAAACGTTGTTCGATCAAACAAGGGTGAACCATTTACTTCACTGGCACTGTATATCATACCCACCTCAAGTTCACTTCTTGTTCCTCTTCGTCTTCAATAATAGCAGACAGAAGTAACAATTCTTCAATTTCACTATCTGTATCAGACAGCATTTTAGTGACGCGACTACAGCCTGGTGAACGCCTGAACGAACGCGACAGTGTGCACAACTTTTGCACGCGCAATAATCGCCACCGCGCACGCCACCGCGAACGCGTTGGTTTGATCCTGGCTTTACAGTTGTCCATTCGCGTTCCAAATCAGCGTTTATTTGTTTTAAGTACAGAGCGTATAATAAAGGAATAGAAATACTTACTATTATTTTACGTCAATATTATGTGCGAGACTGCCTCGTTGGTCTCGCGGCATAAATGTGCACGTGGGATTGGGAGGTCTTGGGTTCGATTCCCGAGTCGGGCAAAGTGGTATTGGATTTTTCCGTTAGGAAATTCTCAGTAGCAGCACGGAGTCTGGTAATGTGCCCGACACGGCAATAGGCTCGCCCTATTACGTGGGACCTAAAAAAATCATTGCGAAATGTGGGTGTAATATTACACCTCTGCCTACCCCTTCGTAGATAAAGGCGTGAGTCTATAAAATAGAATAAAAATATATTATGTGCGAGAGTAGTAGTTAATTATCGTTCGAAGTGGTAAATTCATACAGAAATCATCAGGAATTTCATCTTCACTACAGAATGACCGCAGCTTCACCAGCTTCACCTTCACTTATACGTTTCTGCCCAATCCCAAGGAACATACATGCTAAATTTCAGCTTCTTACGCCCACTAGTTTCAACTGTGCGACGCAAAAAAAATTATGTACAACTAGCTGTTTCCCGCGGCTTCATCCGCGTCCTGAGGGAACTACTTCGCGTACCCGGTTAATTTATAGCCTAAGTTTCTCCTTGGTACATCAGCTATCCGCAAGTGAAAGTTCCGTCAAAATCGGTCCGACCCTTCCAGAGATTAGCGAGAACAAACAGACAGACAGACAGACAAAATTGTAAAAAAAATCATTTCGGTATATGTACCGTGTATACATCCATATGGTTATTTTAATATTACAAACAGAGACTCCAATTTTATTTATGTGAATAAATTGTATACCGAAGATTGGAAATATTAGCCTAGCTATATTTATGTCTAGTAAACACAAGTTACCACTGCGCGTGTTTACTTTACTAAGTAACTTTGTCGAGTAATTAAATACCAAATATTTTTTCGAACTAAAAACTTTTAATGACTTAGTTGATTGAATCAGGCGTTACTTGGCGGAACTCCATTGTAACCTAATGGAAGGAAAGAGGAACCCACCACGCACCCTCGAATTGACCACCCCAACTATTGCAACAGAAAAAGATCGTTCAGTAATGTATGCATACATTACTGAACGATCAAACCAACTTTAACGGGTCCCCATTGCTGAATATATTCGCACACCGTCATAATGACTCACATCAGTCGAGCAACGGAGGGAGGGGATTAGAAAGTACAATCGTTTATAAGACATGCCCACGGTTGGAAAGCGCTCAGTCGTTGCCCATCGTTCCTGAGGATGCCTCGTGCAGAGGCGAAACACGTGTCGAAGAATAGTCGGCGCATACAGCGGGATACTGCAAGTCCTCTTCTGGAACCCTGGAATCTTCCTGGAACCCATACCATTCCTATATCCCTTATCCTTTTAGAGGAGTTCGATATTGTCAACCTTTTTCTGTTGCAATAGTTGGGGTGGTCAATTCGAGGGTGCGTGGTGGGTTCCTCTTTCCTTTTAATGACTGTTGTTAATTAATACTTATTACAGAAAATATTACGAACTTTCTCATTTTTCTCTTTCTTTTTGGGTATGGGCTCTGTACGTTGTTCATATTTTTTTTATATTAATTTTTTTTTTATTGTCTCTATTTCCTCGAAGGGAAACAGACGTGAATATTACAGAAGTATTTGATATTACAGAGGTGTAAATATTACACCTACATTTCACCATGATTTTTTAGGTCCCACGTAAGAGGGGGCGAGCCTATAGCCGCTACCGGACACATCCCCAGACTCCGAGCTGCTACTGAGTATTCAGAAAAACCCAGTAACACTTTTGCCCGACCCGGGAATCGAACCCGGGACCTCCGATCAGCAGTCGCATACGCTATCCACTGGACCACGGAGGCAGTTAGTTATACGCTGTTCAGTTCGACAAATTTCAAAACGGTGAATGATTGATATTCTGTTACAAGTGAATACCCAAGTCGATCAGCACCTTAAAATACATCTAAAAGCACCACTCCCACTACTTCTTAGCGTCCAATTGTATTACTATAGTGACGTGCATTCTTTGACGTAACATTCAACCTCGACGGCTTTGGATAGAATTCTCCACATTTTCCATTCCGGAGAGCAGGCAAACACGGATGCGAATTTGAGATCTGAAGCTTTTGAAAGCTTTGGTTATCTAAGATGTACTGTGTTGGATATTTGAATAAAATAAATATTTAAGTTGTTAGTATTTTAACCATGATTTGTTTATTTCAAACTAGCTTTCCCACGCGCATAGAAGGCAACACTATGCCAAAGACCCAAATAAAATAACTTGATGATAAAAAATTAACAATTTGTGAATCCCACCAAGTGTGGATTGTAACTACAACAGTAATCGAGTAAAATGTAAATCATCAGTCATCCCGTGGCCACGAAAAGTTTAAGACAGTGGTCCGACCGCCGGCGAGAAAACGACTAACTATCGGTGATTTTCTCTCTCAAGAAACGTACAATAGATATACATTCCGTGTCAACAAAAGGGATGCATATATTAATAGTTGATCGCTGACTGTTCACACTGCCAGCGAAGACTAGCTTCAGTAGTTTGTCGCTGAGCGACAAGAGCTATCAAACATAATACTCGCTCAGCGATACACTAGTGGCGCGAATAATCGCTCCTCGCACTTGCACACTCGCTTATAGCCCGGCGACAAAACTATCGAAACTAACACTCGCTTCCCGTTGATCGCGAACTCGTTTATAGTTTCTAGTTCTACTCGTTTCTCGGTCATCGCCGGCGGTCGGACCACTGCCTTAATAAACCAATATAAAAACGCCTTTCATCCTTCATCATCATTAGTGTGTCTTAGTACACTGCTGGATATAGGCCTCCCCAATGGCACGCCACTGAGCCTGATTTCAGCTCTCCGTTTCCAGCCACTTTGCGTACGTATTCCATATGTTAGAGGAATTACAAGCGATTGCACACTTACGTAAATACTGATAAAGTGTATACTTTACATACACATACACATACATACATATCGTCACGCCTTTTATCCCCGAAGTGGTAGGCAGAGGTGTATTTCTACACCCACTTTTCGCCATATCTACTTTAGTCCCACGTAATAAGGGGCGAGCCTATTGCCGTACCGGGCACATTTCCAGACTCCGTGCTGCTACTGAGAATTTCGTGACAGAAAAACCCAATAACACTGCCCGACCCAGGAATCGAACCTGGGACCTCCCGATCCCACGCGCACATTTATGCCGCGAGACCAACGAGGCAGTCCTATAGGGTTTGATGTCGAGTTTTCCGTCTCTACGCAAAGATGGTATTTGCATCGTGTTACCCCTTAGTCGCCTCTTACGATACCCACGGGAAGATAGGGGGTGGTGACACTTGTATTCTATGCCGTCAACCACACGGTGTATACTTTGTTCGGTATATTTCAGTTTATAAACAAACCACTGCAAAACAAAAAAAATAAAATTGAGACGTGGTGTAATTTCGAAACAGTCAGTATCAAGAGGGGCACGCCCAGTTCTGTATTTAATGAAATTAAGTAAAACCACAAATAAACAAGACAAGCAAAACCCTTATCTTGAAAACAAACATAAAAAATGAGATAGCATAACTCATTGCGAACATAAAACAGTTATTTCTTGGGAGCAATGTTAAGCACTCGGTTTTGTCTGCCCTACATCTCAACTAAGATATATACGGACAGAAGAACAGCCAAAAATCATGGCGTACCATAATATATCTCTGTAAACGTGAAGGCATTACGTCTAACTTACTTACCATAACAAATACAAGCCCAATTTTTGTTAAAGCCACCCGAAAGTATACTTTGAGGGCTTAGTTTTAGAGTCGAATATGATTTGATAAGTGGATTGGCACATATGGCTATAAATTTTGTACAAAATAGCGCATAACACTGGAAGATGCGCGGCAAAGAACAAGAAGATTAGATATATTATTGTTTTTATTCCGTGGTTTGATTAGGGTTTCTGCCTACATCATTATACAGCCTTTTGCGGTACTCATACTGTCGTCATAGGTCGCTCCTAATATGCGTCACAACAACACTGCCGTTCGGTTCCTCGTCGATGCATTTATTTTGTGTAAGTATATATACGTACAGTTTACAAAACTATATAATATGTACTTATACGTTATATTTATTTATTTGTTTAAATTAGGTATGCATGCTATTTATTTATATATTCTTTGATTACATATCCTATCTAATATGTTTATTTTATTGTATTATTTTGTAATGATTGTTTTGATGTGCGTGAGTCACTCAAAAATAGGGGCACAGTTGAAAATCAGCGTCAGGCCTGACAAATGCTGAACTATGCCCTGTTCTAACACGTCACACTTTTGTTTCTTATTGTATTTTTTTTTTTTTTGTTTGATATCTTATTTTGTGTAGTGATTAACTTGTAATATTTTTTTCTTTTTGTGCTTTTTATTGTGCGTGTTCAGAATAAAAATATTTTTTACTTTTCTCACTTTAACATTCGTGACTCAATAGGAGAATTCGGCCTACTATTGTATAATATCACACTAGACTGATGGGTTAGTTCAGGGTTTTTATATTGATTTTACCGTCTCTTCGCAAATATACTATTTGCTTCGTTTATTTTCATAAATCTCCTCTTACTACACCTACGGAATGAAATGGGCTAATGACACTTAACTAGTATTCTTAACGGGAAATAATTAATAATGAAATAATTCCGAATTTGGTGCAATTTTTCGCTTGTTCTCAACTTTTTTATAAGCAGAAGATAAAGGCGCATTTCAACATAAACAACTTAAAAAAACTGTATACAGCTGATGAAAGATATTTATGCAACAAGCAAGTGTATTAAGCCGTATAAATCCACTAATAGGTATTAAAGCCCGTTTTATTCCACTGTCCCCTCTGCAGTAAGTACTTAATCTTTGTGAGTCGGCGCCGTTGAGGCGGCACCCCGCCGCGAATAGGAAACAACATCAAGCATCCAATTCGCGGTTTTTAATGGATAACCATTCTGCCGAAAATAAACCACTTGTGCAAACATCGCAAATAGTATTAAGGTTACTTTTTTAAGTTTTGGTTGGAACTAAGGAATATTTATGTCACAATACCGGTCGTCCTACGTTGTGACTGATCTAGCTTTATGCCAAAACATAGGGATAGTAAAATTGTCAAATAGTAATCCCTTTCTTTTAATTCAAATTAGATCAGTAGTTTCAGATATTAGCGCGTTCAACGAAACAAATAAACACTCTTCAGCTAAGTATAAATTAAAAATACAAATATCGTCGAATTATGTTTGTCTATCTACGATATTCTTAAAGAACAAAACATACAGATTACGTTCAGCACTCATGATCAGGAATTTTGCGAGATTGACACTTTTTTGCGACTGTCTGTGCACAATGGATGCAATTAAGACGCGATACCTGCAACTCTAGATGACTATATTCATTCATCCTCTTAGCGTTATCCCAGTTTCAATCTGGGGTCCGCTTACTAGCCTAACCGGATTTGGCTGAATATTATTATATTCGTTGCAAAAATTTGCAGCAAATGTAGACTGCCTCGCGTTGGTCTCGCGGCATAAAGGTGCCCGTGGCAGACCTCCCAAAGGTCTCGGGTTCGATTCCCGGGTCAGGCAAAGTGTTTTTGGGTTTTTCCGTTAGGAAATTCTCAGTAGCAGCACGGAGTCTGGTAATATGCCCGGTACGGCAATAGGCTCGCCCCCTATTACGTGGGACCTATAGGTTCATGACGAAATCTACCTACCTCTTCGGGGATATAGTCTATAAAAATATTTGGATTACTTAAAATATTAAGTTCATGAGCGTCAATTAATGTAAATTCATAGTTACTTAAATTATTTCTAAATTTGGTGTTCATAGTCGTCACATTGTGACCTTAATGCATTAATTATGTTGATTTTGACCCGGTTGTGTCATACTCATGACGCTACCGAGTAGCAACAATATTGCTAAAACTAAAATAACCAAGTGTATATTGGCCCTGAAATGTTTTCTATACACAGAGACCAAACGTTCGTGGGAATGTAACCACGTGGCAAAGGAATGGCAGGAAATGTGGACTCCGTCTTTATTGCGATCAATAAATTGTCTGCGCTGTCAGAACAGGAAGGAGCATTCTTTGTTTATTTTCATTTTATTTTACAATCGTGTCAAATAAGCTTACTTTACGTGACATGAAAAGACATCAAGAAGCGACTTTACATGTCATTAAATAGCCTTCGCAGTAATTTTTATCTCATAATAGTTTGTTGATGGATAAATCACAGAACTGCTTGAATTAGCCTGGATGGTTATGCCTGGAGGATCGGTTATTAATATCGACTACTTATACAAACAACTTGTTTTACAACTGTTGTTAGCGTGATCCAGAATATCATAACTTAGTAGTTCCGCCGTCATGCGATAGATGGCACTAGGCAGTCAGCATATTATTAATATATAAGCACCACGCAAACCACTATAAATAAAAATGCTCATAAAATTTTCAATTAACCATAGGGACGATGTACTAATGAAAACCATTTATCTGGGGATATTTATATACGGTGGACCCGACACGACTTTTTGTAGCAACTACTACATAAGTACTTTGAAACTTTTGCGATTTGTACACATACCAATATTCATCATCTTGTTAGTCATCCCGTGATTCATCATCAGCCTTTAACAGTCCACTGCTGGACTAGGCCTCTCATTTGAAAGGAGGAATTGGCCTACTATACCACGCTGGCTAAACGGGTTGGTATAGGGTTTGTATCAAGTTTTCCTATTCTTACAGTGGTGTTCCCCGCATAATATGCTCCCTCTGTGGGCTCTTACGACACCAATGGGATGATATGGGGTGGTGACATTCCGTATTCTTAATCCGTCACCACACGGACATCCCGTGATTACCACCGGTATAACCAGTGACATTTAACTTAGAGAGCTAACGTGCTTCGGACAGCATATCATCTGTCGGGAGTTAGCCATACAGATAGAGTACGATAAAAACAGAGCAGAAAAAGTTCGCCCTATTTTGTTAAAGTTATTACATACGTCTATTTGGGACAAAAAAACTTGTTAAACATCCCAATCTAAAGAATCAAATACAACTAAAATAATAAATAGTCTTCACCACGATTCTCCTCCAAAGGTATTCCCAGAGAGACGCGTATTGGAATCCTGTTGCAGACAGATTGGTCTGTATCCATTAGGTCTGGAAATAAATGCGAACGTTGTCAATTAAAACGCGACACTTGTGCGGATTTGTGTGCGTTATTTATTGGTTTAGAAAGACATACATTGCGCTGATATAACGAGAATTGTCATAATGACTACAACAGAAAGAAATAAACTTTAATTGTCAAGGAGAACAATTTTGGAAAATATAAAATTATAAAGATAATAAAAAAATTGGTAAATCAGTATAAAACACAGTCATGTTAATTTACTGATATATGGCGGGTGCCATGCCCGGGGATAATTAAGAGAAAAGGTCACATAAATTGATAATCCTTAACAATTATTTTCGGATAAAATCGTACAGTATAAAAATCCGCACTAATCTTTCAAAGATTGGCTATTAGTTAGGGAGTCATTACGTCCTGTCCAGGACACGTGCTATTTCTGCTTAGCTGTCACTAATCTATCACTAATCAGGGCCAACTCATTACCGGGACCCCTAGATGAACGGAAAAATACTGGAGTAATCACAGAAATTCTCACACATTCACAAGGTGCTTCGTAATCGTCGGAATTGAGGGATTTCTTTGGTCTCCCAATTTTCAGATGAAAGAAGTTTTCTTGTATTTTTTTCGGTTGCTTGGAGGCTGATTTTTAGCAAGCTTGCAGGTAGTTTTTTTTGTAATTTAATATCTAAGGAGAAACTGCTTTAACGTATTCGGAAATCGAACTCATCGTCAATTGGACCCTGGTCGAAGGGTCAAAGCCCTCACGAGAAGCAGAAGAAACGTTGGTGGTTATTATGTTCGATCCATTAAACCTCCTACGTTTCTTCTGCCCCTCGTGTCTATGGCAACACTAGTAACACAGTTTAAGCCTAGTACTCAAAAATCCGTATCGCATTAGGCCTTGCTTGATACATATCGTCTAATGTGCACGACCAACGCTCAATTTTGACGTTTTTCCATAGCCGATACCCCAATTCAACACTTCGATAAATTCCTATTTTGGGAAATTATTTTGTGAAATTAATTTGATAGACTCTCTTAATACAGACTGCTGCCAAATTGTGATCCAATATTGTTAGATTCATTAAGTTGCTCAATCGGGATTAAGGCTGGTAATTCAGAAGGTACTAGCAAGGAAGTAGTTACATAGAAAGTAGATAACACTGGCCTCAGGTCACTTGCAGGTTTAGAAAATATGAGTCGGAAGTCTTACCGTTTAGCAAGGTTCGCTTTTTCAGATGTTGTGAAATATTTTATAATCGATCCTCCTAGCGTTATCCCAGTTGGAATCCGGACTTACTAGTCTATTCGGATTTGACTGAATATTAGCTTTTCACAGAGCGACTGCCTGTCTGACCTCCGCAACCCGAAGGGATAGCGATATTCCATGGTTTAGACTAGTGTCAGTTTATACGAAGGCACTCTATTTTATTTGAAATACTTAATACAATTCCCCTTCACTAACGCTCCAATCTAAAAGTCTAACTATTCGCTGCATAACTTTATTTATAAAATAACTTATTCAAATCCTATTTACGTCAGAGCGGAGCGGAAATTAAAACCGCCATCTTTAGCATAAAATGCAGATCAGCTGCATTCAGCCTCATTGAAGTCTATTTATAACTTAAGGACGCCTAAACAAAAATAGTGATGTTTCAAAAACTGAACATTTTGTAGCACCTGATGAATTGAAACCATTTTACTAAAATTACAGTCAAAATTTAGCCGAAACTGCAGAATAGAATTAATAATAATCTAATAATATATAATTTATTCCAGACCAAAGATCCAAAGAATTAAGCTTGAACAACTTCACAGCCGAATTTGCCTCTTTTAAAAATGCAAAATTATTTACCGCTTGCCCCTTTGAAGAGCATGATGAACATCGTCGGTCCCAGCTTCCATTAAGATATTTGACAGTAGTTATGTGGAGTCAATATACACTAGTCTAAGCCATGACAATGAATACAGATTTACATAGAAGCGCAGTTCTTAAGGATTTCATGTGCCGATCCCAAGTGGAGACTGTCTCCACTTTAGTTCGTAGTTGGCGCCGTTGGTGGCGCTGGCGTCGTTCTCCGTCTCTCTTGCTCTCGTAGTTAAGATACACAGGAAGAACGTTTGTCTCTCATGCTCTGGTAGAGACAGCTGTCACAGCGCAACTCCCACGCCGCCAAGCGGCAAATTGGGTCACTGAATATTTGTCTTCAGAGCGCCCATAGAAAATGCGCCTCTATGCAAATATTTGAGCTCTTTGGCCATAATGAGCCATTGTGTTGCGGATGTCAGACGGCAGTCGCTCTGTAGAAACGTCAAATCTGGTTAGATTAGAAAGTGGACTTCGGTCGTGGATGGAATCGGGATTTAAAAAAAAACAGTTTTTCGTGTACGTGAAATAAACTCCAAGATACTCCAAGACACTGTTTGATAGTTTTACCCAACCTAGTTTTTCTAGAGTGGAGACCGCGCCTTGACAAACGTAGTGTAGGACGCCCTCCGGCTAGGTGGAGTGACGATATACGCAAAGTGGCTGGCAGCGGCTGGACACGAAAAGCCGAAAATCGGGCTCAGTGGCGTGCCATTGGAGAGGCCTATATTTACCAGTGGACTCTTGCAGGCTGATGATGATGAAGATGAGCTGGTTACTGCTCCTAATAATTCAGGCTTACACTATTGAAAATTAACTCTCAAGCAATGAGAAGTACATTTAAAATATGTTTAAATTGCACAAGAAATAAAGAGTTTCATAAACAATATAAATGTGATTTCACATAACTACCGACTTGTATGTTAATTGCCAAAACCACGGTTTCACAATAGCTAACACAGTCTGCCAAAATTTCCCTTGAGTCAACAAAAGTCTTAATAGCTTTCGACACACTATTTGCCCCTTCTTCAATGATATGTCTATTTTCGGTACAAATGCACCGAAGTTGGAACCCCAAGGAACCAATTAATTAAGATGCCAATATTGTTCAAAAGGTTATCAGTTCAGTACCATGCATATGTTAACGGTAAAACAGGAAAATAAGTAGTTCGACAAAACGTCCCAATACTTACGCCAATATTTAACAATTAGCATTGATTTATAACTTTGCCCGCGGCTTTGTCCACGTGGGTATTGAATATCACGAAAAAAGTATTTGTTATTCTGATGTATACATGGGATATTTCATACTGCTAACTATTACCACATTCCATTTAGTCGTTTTGCATTAGAGTTGTTTCCAAAGTGTCACATCTGTAATAGTAAAGATTCGATTAGAACCATAATATACATTTACCTTGTTAAACTTTACACACTTCACTGTGAATCATTGAAGGGGAATAAATTATTAATAATAATTATTACAACCAGATTTATTTTCTTACTTTTAAGGACTTAATAAATGATATCTACTGGATTATTTAATTATATGTCGGCGGCTTGCTTGATTCTTGGCCGGTATCAACACTTCACATCACAGTTTGTTTATAAGTTCACACCAAATCAAATTTAACAAAACTGACTATTACTAAACACGAAACGAGTGACAGTTTCTAGGTACTTGTTGTCCGCCCGGAGTCTCCAAGAGATATGATTGTTGTTGTGTCGGTTTGTTGTCCAGTGCATCTTTGATACCTTTTGGTATGTTCATGTAGTCACATCGTTCAAAATAAATTTATATACTAAATTATTCCCATTTGATTTTAGAATTATTTAGTTCATCACCATCAACCTTGTATATAGGTACACTATCTCCTAGAATCCCATGCTGAGCAGAGAACGGCCTTCTTGTCCCTATGACAAGGGTTGAGTTGTAGTCCACCAAGCTTGTTAAATGTAGGTCAGGGTTTAGGTTAGGCAGCCTTTACATGTCTTTTGAGAACATAACGGAGAACTCTCAGACATGAAGGCAATGATTTTTCCATTACTCCTAATTCAAAATTCTGGGTTCTCATCATCTGTTGGTATCTCCACTAGTCAGAAATCCCCCCTGCCTGTGTGTAGACTATGACTCTATATTTGGGATAAATATAAATTGCTAAATATTCTAAGATAGTTGGCGATAGCCTAGTGATACCAACAGACTGCCATGTAGAGAGTATCGGGTTTAGACGCACGGCGCGCACTACGAAGTCATGTGTGAATTACCTGCTACGTGCTACGCGCTCGCGCTACGTTTGTAGCTCATAGCGCGCATTGATACGTACATACCCCTAGTAAGTACTAGGTTACGTAGCTTATCTCCGTAAAATATTCATATCTATACTCAAAGTACAAAATTCTTCGTACTTTTCTTCAAATGCCAAATTTCATTATTCGTCCGTTACACAAATACCACTCCGACAGTGTTTAGTGAGTAAACTACTGCATGGTAGAAATTAATCGAAGCTGAGAGCCAGATAGAGAGGGCGCTGTTAATATAATATGTATTTACCTCAGAGATATTAGGTTTTTATGGCCTATATTAAGGGTACTTGGTTGATTTGTGTTTGACGGATATTATATAGCGATGTTTGTGTAAACAGAAAGAGAGATCTTATTATGTAATATTATGATTTGAATGTAAATTGTAATGTTTTGTTATTAGATAGCTTTATAATGTAATGCATATTTAAAATGTACAATTGCAGAACATTTCATAGGCAGCGATAGCCTATTGGAGATACCAACAGTCTGCCATGCAGAGGGTATCGGGTTCGAAACCACGGCGCCCAACAATGACATTTCAGAGTTATGTGCGTACTGAGTTATTAATTATGGCTTGCCCGGTGCCTCGGGGAGCACGTTAAGCCGTCGGTCTCTGCTGTCATGAAGATCTTTGACAGTCGTTATAAGGAGTCAGTACCTTGAATAAAACTGACACTAGTCTAAAGCATGGAATATCGCTATCCCTTTGGGTTGCGGAGGTCAGACAGGCAGTCGCTCTGTGGAAAAGCTAATATTCAGTCAAATCTGGTTAGACTAGAAAGCGGACCCCGTTTTAACTGGGATTACGCTAGGAGGATGAATTGCAGAACAATTCTAGCGACATATGTAAACACATTTAAACCCGCGGGAATTGACAAGACTAAACAAATACAATAACATTGGATTGAAATGAGTTTTTTGTTTGTTAATATGTACGCACATAATATATGTAAATATACGCATAAAACTGCACAGGTAGAGTATATCAAATCTCTATCATCATCTTAGCGTGGCACTATGGATCCAAGACCTGCGCTTTGGAGTACGAGGTTCGCTTTCTTAACAACACGTCTTCACTGCATCCTTAGTAAAAATTCGATTGGTATGCATATCATCTCTTGCGATATCAAGCCAGCATTTCTTAGAAAATCTGCAATATGTTCGAGAACAAATATATCTATAAGAGCGTTAATAGTGCTTCGCACGGGCTGATCGCAACGTAGCTGCTTACTAGCAAGCAAAAAAATAGTTTGTTTAGCATTATTGTTACATCGAAAATAAGGACATAATCTTTAGGACACACCCACTATTTTGTATTTGCAAATAAATAACAAAAAAGTATTCGTTAAAGCTTTCTCAACATTTCAAACACTATTCATCCATATGTTATAAAGTTAGATAATATACAGACGCCTAGGCATATGTCGAAAGCTTAACTTGTGGGCGTTAAGTAACTTCAACGTTATAATGCCCTGGCCTGTTCGAACTTGCCATGAAGCAACATGTTCCAACTTGTCCTGCCAACAACGATTCATCATTATACCCGGCAAACTGTAGAGGGTACACTGAATAGAGGTACCTATTGTTATTACATTGTTCCGTGAAAGATATTTCGGGTAACGGATCGGAAGTAATATAACATAATATGTAGGTACACAAAGGCTTGCCAGGGCGGCATTGTCATCTGAAGTGCTGCTGGAATTTGAATTTACTGGGGCTATTTCGGTATCGAAAAAGGTGCTATTGATACAACGATATTTTTATGCCGATATACGACAGTTTGAGTGGTTATCTTGACGGAATGGTGAATGAATAATAGTAATATCCTAGTACAACTTACGTTAATTTAATCTTAAATTAAGCAGAAGCTTGTAATATGGCAACTAGTATTTTTATTATAATATTCTACCACATACACACATCACCATCTAGTCCCAAACTAAGCAGAGCTTGTACTATAGATACTAGACAATGGATTAACATACATAATTATATCCTTTTTTTTGTAAATACATACATATATTATTATACATAGAAACACCCAGCCAAAGACCAACATCCATGTTCATGCACTAAAATGTTTGACTTGAGCGGGAATCGAATCGGCATAGCTGTCGCTTACAATCCCGCTACGCCAACCGGTCGTCGGTTGTATTAGATCACTACATAGTATAAAACAAAGTCTGTCTTCTGTCTGTCTCCCTGTGTATGCTTAAATCTTAAAAACTACGCAACGGATTTTAATGCGGTTAATTGATAAACATTATTATATCATAATCATAAACACATATGTTTTATGAATATTACAGATATTTAACACCCAAACACAACAAATAATCGTGCTCATCATGTAAAGGTGTGTGCTGGATGGAAATCGAACCCACGAAATCCGGCTTAGCAGTAGAGGTCACTAACAAATCAATGTAGAATCATTGAGCATGTAAATATCTTGCAATTCTTACGCTCATAGGCGTCACAAAGTGGCCTACATACATACATAGACTCACGCCTGTTTCCCGGAGGGGTATGCAAAGACTACGGAACGCCATTTGCAACGATCCTGATATATCTCTCTTGCTTCATTCACTCCCATCAAATTTCTCATGCATGCTCTTCGGTTACTTCTAACCTGTCCTTTTTTTAGGACCTACATAAGTGAATAAAAATAATTTATGTGGTTCGTTGAACCTTGCTTCAAAGAACCACATACATTATTTTTTAGTTCATTATACTAAACAAATTACTTGAGTTGTTAACAATTTTTGGCAGTGTTTGTAAATCTATATTATAAGACCAAACGGCTTATAAAAACGAATAGTTCAAGACAACGTGCATAACTGACTTTTAAAGTTAATTATCGCTTTTCGAGAAATAAGGATGAATAAATTAGTATTGCCTCGATACCACCGGTGCGCAGCTGACGCGTTCTACGAGTATTTTACAATCTGAAACACGGTACACGGTGTAAAAAGACCCGTAAGGAAAATAAAAAATCCATATTATACCAATTATTACGAACATTTAATACTCTGGCACCATACCTGAGAAATCAGAAAGAATTGAGGCTCAGTCACCGTACAATTTTTCCAATTAGTATTACATAATCTATGCATTTCTCGCGCCCATTTGTACTATACTGGGTGTAAGGGACGGTGTACCGAAAAGTGATACCAGTGATTCAGTTCATTATGCTGAGACCCTTGGCGGTCGAATTTTTCGGACAAAATCTAAGAACTCAACAATTTTCCAAAAAATTGCGATGTAAATAGGAACACGCAAACTCGCACTATCAGCTGTTACGGCCCTACAGCGGTGGGTGGTAGCGGCAGAGATGTACAAGTGGTGCGCTTACTGTGCTGCGGTCGCGCGCCGCGGCCGATGTCACATTAGAGTAAACGCGCCATGTACACTTTTAATTCTTAGAATTTTACAATAATATTAATGTGGGTCAACTAAAGTTACTATTTCATTACATTATATGGCAAAAAATGCAAAAAGGAATCGGAAAATTCATGAAAATGTTCCAGAAAATTCGACCGGCAATGGCTTCAGTATCATGTACTGAATCACTAGTATCGGTTTTCGGTACACCGTCCCTTACACCCTGTATAATACATGTCCTATGCGCCCATGAATAGGTAGGTATCTTGAGCAATCCCCCCCGTGGGATCTCCACCTTGTCGTGGTGGGGGGGCTCAGTAACCGTGGATTGGTCACCCGCGGTGAAGCTAAGAGGGATCCAGGAGGGGACGCTCCGCGTGGGCTTGGAGGGGCCTGCGCAGGATGCGTCCAACGGTGCGGGTGCGGGGGACAGGTTTGTCTGTCCCTCGCAGTCGGGTGCGGTCGCGGGAGGAGAGGCGTGTCGGTGTTGCGTTGCCGCGCGCCCTATCTCCCGCGACCAAATGGGGGCGCACCATTCGATGCGTCGCGGTGGGGCCGCAGAGGAAGAGGAGATGCGGTGTTGCGTTGCCGTCCTCCCTATCCTCTGCGGCCGCTGGGCGTTTTGGCGGCGGAGTCCAACACCTTAATCCGTCGCCAAGGGGGTTTTGTTCGGGGCCCGCCTGACCATCTGGCGGGCCAATACCCGTCGGAGGGTGGCGACGAGTGCTTTGGTGATGCCCCACCCTCCGACACACGGGTACATGGCGAAAGTCGAGGTGGTTTTTAGTGGAAACACCACATACTCCGGCTCTTATTTCCCCCAAGAGTCGGAGATCCGAAGGGATTTTCCACCTCGTAAAACAAAAAAAAAAAAAAAAAAAAAAAGGTATCTTGAGCAATGTACGCGCGCGCTTTAGGTACATATTTGTTTACTGTCTACATTTATTTTTCATTTATTCTTAATTTTTATTATCTTTAGTATGACGTAACATGATGTGCAAAATGAGTAGACTTCGACTTGGTGATTGCTCCTTGACACGGTGTATATTATACATATAATAGTACTTGTACAAATAGAAATTCAAAATCATTATTAAGCCGTATTCATTATCATTCGTCGGTATTATTCACCCAATGTCACGGCAGCTATCAGTTAAACAATATTTTTCAACGAATAAACTTGTTGTTATTTTAACGTATGTATAAATAATAAAATCAATCTGTTCCCAACTGAATACCGAATAGGATACCAGCAGGAATTCTGTATTCGATGTTGGACTAGTTGGAAATGTATGAGCGAGACTATTAAACTGAGAACTTGAGACAAAAATATTTTATATTTACGTTTTTCTTCATGGTGACTGTAAGTTCTAAAATTTCATATTGTATCTTCAATAAAAATTAAGACTACGTGCTGCTTGTAAAATAAAATAACCTTCTGTTTTTTCAAGCTCTGTTACCTGTTAGTCGATCCGTAAAAAAAGGTTTTCTGTCAATTTATCCGAATTCAGTCACAAAATACTAAAGCTGATGTAGTCAGCTGAGTTTTCATAGTGAAGACCTTGCATCCCAACTGGAATAATTCTAGGACAATCAAGATTTCTATTATTGTTTAAATGATAAAGAGTTAGACTCTTTACATTTACTTAAAACCAAAGTGAATCGTCATCATCAGCCTGTCATAGTCCACTGCTGGATATAGGCCTCTCCAATGGTACGCCACTGAGCTCTAAGCTTTTCGTGTCCAGCTGCTGCCAGCCACTTTGCATATATCATCCCTCCATTTAGCCGGGGAGCGCTCTACACTACGTTTGCCAAGATGCGGTGTTCACTCTAGAACACGACTACTCCAACTTATCTGCCAAAGTGAATAAATAATTGAAAACTATAGTTTTGTAAAAAGCTATAATTTATTTTGAAAAGAGATGAACATGTTGTTCTCAAGCAGAGTAATAAAATATGTAGATTTATATAGTATATACTAGCTTTCACCCGCGGCTTCGCCCGCATGAAATTTTAATAAAGGGTAGCCTTTGTACTTCCCCAGATTTCAAACTATCCATATCAAATTTCATCACAAACTGATCTGCACATTCGCCGTGTAGCATACATATAAACAGATAATACTTAAAATTACTTTTGTTTTCATAGTCGTCAAACTTCAGGTAAAGATTAGTATGTAGGTATATTATTAAAGTTATTGAAGAGCTTATGTATCTACTGAATAGAATAGCAGCAAATTCAATCTGAAAGCATTACCACAAAGTACATAATCAGACCGCCCCTCCGCCCCGCTGTGCGCGACAATTCCTAGTAAGCGCTTAGGTCAAATAAATCGTGATAACTTTTAAAGTATTGGTCCAAACTACTTACTGTAAAGACAAAGTTCATCTACATTAAATACTGAAGGCAATAAATCTTGTCATCATTCAATCATTGTAAAAAACATATTTTTTATGTTTTACTGTTTTATTACAATAAAAATTATGTAGTTAGGTTACGTAACAAAAGCTAAAAAGTAATTCGGTAAGTCTTAGCTGCCCGATCGCACCCAACTTCTCATCAATCTGGGGTATTGATCAGACAAATATAAAATCGTTGGGCAAGTGAAATTTCTATCATAATGTTTATTCTGGATACGCTAGGCCCAAAAATGTAATGTTTTTTTTAGTTTATTTTATTTTCAAGTTTTTTGTTCTGTTGTTAGTTGATACTTCTCATTCTATTTTCATAGTGAGGCCTTTTCTACCAATCAAACCCTGGCATTCGATACCCATATTGAGGTATTTCTGAAAAATAAGTAATCTGCCATTTTGTGGCGGTAGCCATCTTGGTTTTTTCATAGTGAGGTCTGGTCTACCAATCAAGCACTTTCATTTGATACCCATTTTAAGGTATTTGTGGAAAATAAGTTATCAGCCATTTTGTGGCGGCGGCCATCTTGGATTTTTCATAGTGAGGTCTATTCTACCAATCAAGCCCTTTCATTCGATACCCATATTGAGGTACTTATTTGTGGCAAATATGTAATCAGCCATTTTGCTGTGACAGCCATCTTTGATTTTTCATAGTGAGCTTTATTCTACGAATCAAGCCCTTTCATTTGATACTCATGTTGAGGTATTTCTGAAAAATAAGTAATCCGCCATTTTATGGCGGTAGCCATCTTGGTTTTTCATAGTGAGGTCTATTTTACCAATCAAGCCCTTTCATTTGATACCCATATTGAGGTATTTGTGGAAAATATGTAATCAGCCATTTTGTGGCAGCAGCCATCTTGGTTTTTTCATAGTGAGCCTATTCTACCAATCAAGCCCTTTCATTCGATACCCATATTGAGGTATTTGTGAAAAATAGGTAATCAGCCATTTTGTGGCAGCAGCCATCTTGGATTTTTCATAGTGAGCCTATTCTACCAATCAAGCCCTTTCATTCGATACCCATATTGAGGTATTTGTGGCAAATATGTAATCCGTCATTTTGCGGCGACAGCCATCTTGGATTTTTTATAGTGAGCTGTATTCTACGAATCAAGCCCTTTCATTTGATACCCATATTGAGGTATTTGTGGAAAATAAGTAATCCGCCATTTTGTGACGGCCGGCAGCCATCTTGAATTTTTCATGGTGAGATTTTTCTGATAAACAATTTCACCGTACAGTATCTGAAGTTCAAGTAACTTTAATGGTTTAGGCAACGTACGCGATGACAGCTTTCTGAGCTCAGGATTTTTGTCGACTCAGTTGATACTTTTCCTTATGTTATGGCAACATTATACAAAATCTTTATAAATTGTAGCCTATGTGTTATTCTGATGTATAAACTATATTTCTGTAAAGTTTCATCCAAATCCGTTCCGTAGTTTTTGCGTGAAAGAGTAACAAACATCCATACATACATCTTCACAAACTTTCACATTTATAATATTAGTAGGATAAAGCAACAATTTGAACATTTGCATATGCATGCTAAACTAAATATTATATACATAATACTTAGCTAGGGGAGATATTAGTCAAAATAAGGACAAGAATCGTCAGGCCATGTTGGCGGCATTTGGTCGATATGAATACTCCGTTACCAGAGTTTGCCATACACTCAAAAATAAACTAAATTTGGATCAAGTCCATAGTTTTCATCAAATCCCGTTACCTGTCGATATCAGGTGTAAACTTTCACCCAGCGTCGGCACGCTACTCCGTCGGGATGTCCCGGTCCCGAGCCCTCACACAGAATTCGATATCCGCCTACGAAATTTTAGAACACTCTATATTTGTTTATATTGTAAGAGTGCGCTGTTATTGTATGTAGATGATGTTTTGATTTATGTTAAGGATTTGGTGGTGCAGTTTCATTAATTATTTATTGTTTTGTTAAAGTATTTTGGTGTTGCAGTTTCATTAATTCATTTTTTGTTTAAATATAGTGCTAAAAATGTTAACTAGAATTGAAAATGAGTGAGTGTATGCAAATGATGTATCGACATTTTTGTCTAAAAAGTTTGAGATACATACAAAAAGTAATTATTTTTTTTTCATTACTTGGATTACATGAACTACTCTTGCAAGTAGTAGAGCCTTGCTGATTTCAGCACGAATGGGCCGGCTCGACCGGTGAAGCACTACCCTCTCACTATTACTATCCCACTACTGGGCACGGGCCTCATCTCACTATGAGGGTAAGGCCATAGTCCACTACGCTTAAGTGCGAGTTGGCAGACTTCACATGTCTTTCGAGAACATTTTGGAGAACTCTCAGACATGCAGGTTTCCTCACGATGTTTTCCTTCACCGACAAGTAAGCGATAATTACCAATTTAATACGCACTTAACTTCGATAAGTCATTGGTGCGTGCGGTGGATTCGAACCCGAGACCCTCTGCGTAGCAGTCCGTCGGTCTCTCCACTCGGCTATCGCTGCTTTTACACTACTAGAAATTATTTTAATTAGATTGCTGAAATTGAAAAGAGGCTCGTATAATTTACCTAATATTATAGCCTGCATATGACGTTACTTCAATTAGCAACGACGTTTATTACTATCAAAATAATATTCCAACTTAAACTTATTTATGAACTTAAATAGGTATTAATTTAAAGGAGAATGGGCGGTGTCGTCCCAAGTATTATAACATCTTGATACCTATATCAAAGATCTCAATGAGTGTATTTTTTATGGGCATAACTCTGTTTCTCGTGCAGGGAAACTGTGATACTACTATAAAGCTTACATACATACATAGTCTCACGCCTATAACCCCGAAGAGGTAGGCAGAGGTGTATTTCTACACCCACTTTTCGCCAGATATACTTTAGTCCCACGTAATAAGGGGCGAGCCTATTGCCGTACCGAGCACATTTCCAGACTCCGTGCTGCTACTGAGAATTTCGTGACAGAAAAACCCAATAACACTGCCCAACACAGGAATCGAACCCAGGACCTCCCGATCCCACGCGCACATTTTTGCCGCGAGACCAACAAGGCAGTCGTATAGGGTTTGATGTCGAGTTTTCCGTTTCTACGGAAAGATGGTATTTGCATAGTGTTATCCCTTAGTCGCCTCTTACGATACCGGGTGATGACATTGATGGTGGTGACACTTGTATTCTATGCCGTCAACCACACGGCTATAAAGCTTATGCGGTCTTATTTGAGTGAACACCTCAGAAATTCTTAATAAAGAAATTAAGTAGACACCCGTTTACAATATGCATTTTTAAGCCATACTCTTGCATTTGGGTTTTATGCATTGACGACTTCATAATTTTTTGTACATTCTCAACTATGTTTTTAAAAAACAAGTATCTAATAGGTACTTTTACTACCCATGATTACTCTATAAGTAACTATTATTAATGTAAAAATTATGTAACGTAAATTATAAAAAAAAATACATTTCAACTAGTCACAACATGTTACAAGGGTTAGGACGCAGTTTATATAAAACGCCTATTCCCCTTTAATGTATATCTTTGTAGCTCGCTTTTCGGCTTGGGCAAGTACAGTCGAACAACTACCCGCTAGACCACCATAAGGGCTAGAATCGCTCAGCAAGACATCTTCGCTTCCAGTGCTACTTTACACACACATTGACACTCGTATATAAAAACCAGTTTCTAGTGTGTCTCGACTCTATGAGCGAGCCAAGGGATTTTTTTTAAAACTGAGAAGAGATGACTAAGGAATCGTATGAAATATATATTTAATAGAGCCTGACTTTGTGCGTATTATATAAATCTTTCATCATCAACTCTGTATATATGCTGTCCCAATGCTGGGCACGAGCCTGCTCACATTTGAGAATGGTAAGACTTTGACATGTAAATTAGCAAGCGACAGTTTCTTTTTTCTAAAGGTGAGATGTGATGTACCTCAATGAATTTGCAATATTCTTAAAACCATGTTTTACACGAATAAATTATCGTTTCATCTCGAGGCCAAACCCACCACGCTGGACAAGTGTGGGTTGGCGGCATTCACATGCCTTTCGAGGACATGAAGGAGAAATCTGCTATATGCAGGTTTTCTCTCGATGTTTTAGTCCATCTATTTGATAAGCACATCACATAGAAAATTAATTGGTGCGCGCCGAGGAATCGAACCCGCGAGCCTTTAGCAGTCTGCCCGGCTCTTCGCTAGGCTATCGCTGCCACCTTACTTTCATTGAATGATGGACATATATTCCGACCCTACTGGAATCCTTGACCAACGTCGAACGAGCTTTCCTAGTTGAAGGTATAACACATCGTGGCTTGGACACCCTCTTGGATCCCTTTTACTATAATGCATCCCCATAATTTATTCATTTCTGCTTCATAAAATATAAACAGAACCTATAATAGAAAGAAAAAATTGATGGTCTGATTTTATTTAAAAAATCTAGACGATTTTAACTTTACTTCATCATCAGCCCTTTATACTGTCCCACTGCTGGACACGGGTCCCTTCTCACTATGAGAAGGGTAAGGCCATAGTCCACCATGCTGACCTAGTGCGGGTTGGCAGACTTCACATGTCTTTCGAGAACATTATGGAGCTCTTAGACATACAGGTTTCCTCGCGATGTTTTCCTTCACCGATAAGCAAGCGATAATTAACAATTTAATACGCACTTAACTTCGAAAAGTCATAGGTGCGTGCCGTGGATTTGAGCCCGAGACCCACTGCGTAGCAGTCTGTCGGTCTCTCCACTCAGCTGTCACTGCTTAATTTTACTTGTAGGCTATTAATACTGTCACCAAAAATAATCTATTTCTCTGGTGATTGGTCTTAAAAATCTCTTTTTACATGACTAAAAAAAACATGAATCTCGTCATTTGTTTTAAAACATCTATTAGCATTGTCATTATAATTCTTATCTCCGGAGTCAATCTAAAATAATTACATCCAATAATATTAATTATGTTGAAATATCATTCATTGTTCGACCTAACTTCTTAGAACCAACTAATTAAGCTCAGAGTCTATTTTAATTATTGCTTTTGCTATTGTATTTTGTACCTTAATCCTATGAGTTTTAGTTCGTATTTTGTATTTAGGGTTTGGAATTGTATAGCGACATTGATGGAGCGTTCAATCAGTGACTTGGACGAATTGAACTATTAATTCATTCAGATTGTATTAGAAAATGTAATTGTATGGTTGGTATTGTTGCTCTAGATATAGGTAGTTTTTGGCGAAGCTGGTCGTGAAAAGAAAAAAATTGTGACCTTACAACTTTAATTTGCTAAGCATATGTTTAACTTTAGACTGCCTCGTTGATCTCGCGGCATAAATGTGCGCGTGGGATTGGGAGGTCCCGGGTTCGATCCCCGGGTCGGGCAAAGTGTTGTTGGGTTTTTCCATTAAGAAATTCTCAGTAGCAGCAGTCAGCACGGAGTCTGGTAATGTAATGGCTCGCCCGCTATTACGTGGGACTTAAATAAATCTGGCGAAAAGTGGGTGTAGCAATATACCTCTGCCTACCTCTTCGGGGATATAGGTGTGAGACTATGTATGTATGTATGTATGTATTTTTTAATTGGCTGCACGTATGGTGTAGTGGTTTCATCGCCCGCCTCGCCGTTTAGCACAGTGCCGATGGTTGTGGGTTCGATCCCTACACGAGACAACATTTTGTTTGTTCCACAATTTTATTTGTTGTTTCCGATACTCGTAGTGCGCGTGTAGCATTTAAAAATAACTTATAAATAACGTACTGATAGAATAAGCCGGTGAAATCGGAGCTGTAAAGGATGATGCAAGAGATTGTATGAAATCTGGTACCCGGTCCAATAGTGATGTGGTAGTGATGTGTGGACTAGTGGTCATAATAATTTTTGTTTAGCTCACAAAGAGCTATCCAATAATATATTACACTAAGCTATTGGTGGTGGCTTTTTTGCACCATCCTTTCCCAACATGTCATGTACATTAGAATTTTGAAGTTTTCCCAACATGATGTATAAGTCTTAAGATCAAAATAGATCTTCAGGAGGACTAAAGTCGCTGACGTAGTAGACAGACTCTCTGGATAGTGAAGCTGTAGTGACAGGAGCATAATATTATTATAGCGAGAGTTTAGAGCAGAAAGGTTCTGGAGTGGTCACCACACATTGGACGTCGGGTTTCAGCTTGAGGGCGACCTACGTTCAGTGGCTTTCGATAATGATAATGTTTACGAAAAGCAGTAAAGATTACTTTCTGTTTAATGTATTTGCTGCATATTGCTGCGTTAGTCTGAATGCTACCGCAGCGATTGCAACCTAACTGAAACATCAGGCTTTTGTAAGATATTTTAATACCAAATCATGAAGGAATTTATACCCATGCTTTGGATAACAAATTATGTTACATTTAAGATAGGCTATAAGTACATAATCTAATAAAATAGGAATCGTCCTATATATCGGAGGCCTATAATTATGTATCTTATCTATCTTTCACACACTAACTATATATATTTTTTTGATAGACTCACGCCTGTATCCCCGAAGGGGTAGGCAGAGGTGTAATATTGCACCCATATTTCGCCATGAATTGTTAGGTCCCACGTAATAGGGGGCGAGCCTAATGCCGTCACCGGGCACTTCACCAGACTCCGTGCTGCTACGGAGAATTCGGAAAAACCCAGTAACACTTTTGCCCGACCCGGGAAACGAACCCGAGACCTCCGATCAGCAGTCGCATACGCTATCCACTGGACCACGGAGGCAGTCACTAACTATAATACGCGTGTAGTATCGAAAACACGCGTATTATAGTTAGTATGTGAAAGAATATTTCACCGTATTTAAAATAATATCGTACCTACAGAAATCAATCAAGAAGTCCAATTGTTTCTCAGAGCGGTAATATCTCACAGAAACGCCTCAAATATTTTCCAAAAAGGAAGTAACACAGACGCATAAATAAATGCACAGAAAAAAATCAAGCAATCCGCTTTTTGGGCGCACCTTACAAGTACCTCTACAAAGGAACTCCGTCCTCACGGGGCTTCCTTTGCCACAATCAGTCTTTTGTATAAGACGACAAATTTATTTTCTACCGTCACCTAATTTTAAACAGAAACTTAACATCTCCACCTTAAAGTTCAGAATCGCCTGCGTCATATTTCTTCAAAGGTATAATGATGTTTGTGCAAGCTGGTATACGTCATATTGCCCGAAGGCGCGAATCAAGAATTTTGCGCGTCGTTTCGCGCCGAAACAAAAGCCGCCATCTTGCAGTGTTAGTCAAAGCAAAGAGGTTTTTAGTTAGGCTCTTGTGAATTGGAAATAGGTACATGTGTGTTACTTTTTTTAACGATGAATGAATTACATCATGTATTTGAATATTTTGTTAGATTTTAATATTGCAGGCGATATTTACATGTGCTTTTTTATAAACTCACGCCTGTATCCCCAAAGGGGTAGGCAGAGGTGTAATTACACCCACATTTCCCCATGAATTTTTAAGTCCCACGTAATAGGGCGAGCCTATTGCCGTTACCGGGCACATCACAAGACTCCGAGCTGCTACTGAGAATTTGGAAAAACCCAGTAACACTTTTGCCCAATCCGGAATCGAACCCGGGACCTCCGATCAGTAGTGGCATACGTTATCCACTGAACCACGGAGGCAGTAACATGTGCTTGCGGTATGTTTAATGGTTTCGGGTACGTAGTATGAGCTACTATGCATAAGTAATGCGAAAACAACAGTAGCAATATGCAATAATATTATAGGAATTTAAACTTTCGTGGTCATTTAAACTTATTTTAAATTGTCTTTCGGGATATATACCACGTACCTTTGTTTCGAGTAACCGATATTTTGGCACTGTTGCAAGCGCCGTGTTCACAGATTTATATTACATATTACATTCATCACTGCCACACTCAGCTAGCCAAACAGCAGCAGGTTTATTGCGAAGCTGGCAACATTTAACCGATAATTTTCTTTCAATCCTTTTTCACTGGGACTTGACAAACATACAACCAGCGTACACGAAGTATACCGAGACTCGAAACAACAACTTATGGATTACACAGTGTTGTCTCGTTCGGAGATCGAACCCACAACACTCGGCGCTGTGTAAGCCAACGAGGTTTATCTCATACTAGAGGACGCCAGCAGCTACGCCTGCATTTTTTTTTAATTACCCGTTTTGGCCGATCCTGTGGGATTTCGGGAATTCCCTTCTTAGTACTTCCCTACGGTCTCGAAGGAACATGCATGCCAAACTTCAGCTTCCTGTGCCCAATAGTTTCGGCTGTAGCGTGTCTGTCAGTCAGTAAGTAACGCAAGTATTTAGTTAGTTAGGAGTATATATGTATGTTTATCCATTATCTAGTACCCATAGTACAAGCTTCTGCTTAGTTTGGGACTAGATGGTGTTGTGTGAATGTGGTAGAATATTAATTATTATTATATATTATGATTTTAAAACATAACATAACACACATAACTTCGCGTATTACACATCCACATTTTGCCAGTTATGTTTCGGTCGCAATGTAATAGGGGGCGAGCCTATTGCCATCTACCGGGCACATAACTAAGCGAGCGATAATTAACATTTTTAATACACACATAACTTCGAAAAGTCAGAGGTGTGTGCCCGGGGTATCTGGGGATCGAACCCGAGACCATCGTCTCGCCAGTCCGTAACGTACACCACTGGGCTATCGCATCTCTCTCATATTTTACTCATTAATTATCTAACGCATCATATTCTTATTTGATACCCTTGAAACACATCATCATAATCATCATCAACCCTCCGTAGTCCACTGCTGGATATAGGCTGGATATACCCAAAGGGGTAGGCAGATCTGTAATATTACACCCGCATATATAGCTAGTAACTTATTATTATTATATTGAAAGAAGAAACGAAACTAATATTCGTTCAAATTTGTTAGGCTAGAAAGCTGACTTCCTCCTTCTTCTCTCATCATCATCATCATCACCAGCTTTTAACAGTCCACTGCTGAACTAGGCCTCTCCTTGAAAAGGAGGAATTGGCCTACTATACCACACTGGCCTAACGGGTTGGTATAGGGTTTGTATCAAGTTTTCCTTCTCTTACAGTGCTGTTTTATGCATAATATGCACCCTCTGTCGGCTCTTACGACACCCATGGGATGATATGAGGTGGTGACAATCCGTATTCTTAATCCGTCACCACATGGACGGTTTCCTCCTCTAAATAACTATAACATTATGAAAACCACAGATATGAGAAGTATCAGATGTAACGCACGGCACAGTTGCGTGCGGCCACTAAAGCAAATACAAAATTGAAAAGCGAATACAAACTCGTCTCAGTGCGCTACGAAGCATCGTACAGTTCACGCGTCACGATCACGTCAACTTTTAAATTCTCAAAATGCCGTCTTGTGTTCTTTAAACACTGTAAAAGTTGTTCCTAAAAACAAAAACAGGAAAATGGAATATCTTTTCACAGGTAACTATTGATAATTTGACTGTTTCCTAATTTAATTTCGATAAAATTCGTATTTGTGCAAGAAATATGTAAATGTTGCCAGTTTTTGTCGACGCCGTTCTGCCTGAATTAGGGAAAATGCACTTGTCAATTGATTATGTGATAATGATTGTCATGTTAATGAAAAATACATTACCGTATTATAAAAGTATACTGTAGATATATCTTCGTTCTCATAAATATAGTAATAGAATTTCAATTTCCATTAGTATATACCTTACATAATATTGTTTTGAGTTCGATCCCCAAACGATCCAAATATTCGTGTACACCCTGCATGTACCAATATTCGTGTACACACACACTCGTCAAGCTTATAAAATTTTACCTTTGCACCGTTCTTATGGCGTAAAGAATAAGTATCAAAATCGTACAGCAAATGTTTAGCTTGACTTGGCGCCGTGTGTACATACATACTTATGGGGTAGGGAATAAGTATCAAAATCGTACAGCAACTGTTTAGCTTGACTTGGCGCCCTGTGTACATACATACTAATGGCGTAGGGAATAAGTATCAAAATCGTACAGCAGTCAGCAACTGTTTAGCTTGACTTGGTGCCGTGTGTACATACATACTTATGGCGTAGGGAATAAGTATCAAAATCGTACAGCAACTGTTTAGCTTGACTTGGCGCCGTGTGTACATACATACTTATGGCGTAGGGAATAAGTATCAAAATCATACAGCAACTGTTTAGCTTGACTTGGCGCCGTGTGTACATACATACTTATGGCGTAGGGAATAAGTATCAAAATCGTACAGCAACTGTTTAGCTTGACTTGGTGCCGTGTGTACATACATACTATTTATTTCTCAACTAATCGACGCCAGCGGCTTCGCACGCACATATTTTCGTATTTCTTGTTTTGCCTGATCCCTTGGGAATTTCGAGAAATCCCGTCTTAGTGCACCCCTACGGTTCCCAAGAAACATACATGCTAAATTTCAGTTTCATGCGCCGAGTAGTTTCGGCTGTAGCTTGTCTGTCAGTCAGTCTGTAACGCAAGGATTTTACCTAAATACATATACAGATTTACGAAATAGTTAAAACTTAACTCGGTACCTACATTTAAGAAATGTATTTATAAAAGCATTAATTAAATCCATGGTTTATTGGTTTTTATTGGTTTTTATCCATGGTAATTCCAATTCTTCAAAACCGCAAACAAATATAAGAATATTACATAACTATATGCAAAATACTGGGAGATTATTCATAATCTGGCAACTTTACACACACATAGACGCGCGTGTCCGTACAGTGCCAGTCGCCAAAGGTCACGCACACATAGCTGTCAACGTGCCACACTTAGTTGGACGAATGCGCTATATCTGATACTTCTCACATCTGTGATGAAAACAATGACACTGATTTAACAATTAACATGGTTATTGTAACTTTGTCACGAATTACAAGAATAGCATAATATATCTAAACTTACGTTCTAAGTTACGAGTAGCACAAACCCGAGATCTTTTTCGCTGCGGTTAAGAGCGTATACGCCTCGAGCGGCGGCTCGAGTTTAGGTTTTTATAGTACCGCGGTCGCCCGCGCACCGCGGATACGAGACCCGGCGCACTATGACGGTGTCGCGTGGAATAATAATCTTGATCCTTCTTGCCATACATGAACAGTATTCGTTTATGTAATACGTCGATTATGATATGAAAGTATTCAAATTAATTATTTTCAATGCACATGCATTTAAAGGTATCAAATAAAGATAGATATTACATATTTGTTTAGTAGGATGATGTTCCTCAGGATAACAACGACTATTTATAATAATTTGGCGCAGTTTTATTATATGATAGAAATAATTTATAATTATCATCTACATAATTGTTACATTTCAAATATACATCTATTTTGTTATTAATGCATGAAAACCAACGAATGACACTAAATACAAAACCAAAAGAGTCGGGTAAAAGAAAATACTTAATTAATTAAAAGAAAGAGGAAAAAATATACAATAAATGTTGATTTGTAATTACAAAATATTGTAATTATACAATACTAGCTTTCGCCCGCGGCTTCGCCCGCATGTAATTCTAATAAAGAGTAGTCCATGTACTGTCCCAGGTTTCAGACTATCCATACCAAAGTCTCTGCAAATTAGCCGTGTAGCGTATATATATAAACAGATAATGCTTAAAAATTACTTTTGTTTTCATTATCGTCAAACTTTAGGTAAACATTAGTATGTAGGTATATTATTACAGTTATTGAAGATCTTATATACCTACTAAATATAACAGCAGCAAAAATAGAAACTGAAAACATTAATAATTATATATCAGACCGCCCCTCCCCGCCCCGCTGCGCTTAAGCGCGCCAACTCATAGGAGGTAAGCGCTTTTAATAACGCTGCGCTTAGGTCAATTATATCGTGATAACTTTTAAACTATTCGTCTAAACTACTTACAGTAAAAGTAAGACAAAATTCATCTACATTAAATATTGAATCTATAGATTTTGAAAACAATTTGATAACCACTCCAGAATGAGCATTGTAAAAAAGTATCAAATTTAATTATTTTCACGGATCACTTTTTAGTATATAGTGGCTTCTACTTAAAAGGTAGATATTTGCTGCTGTGGTCTTTTGTTTAGAACTTCTTAAGATAATAACTTCAACGGTTTAGGCAACGCACGCGAAGATAGCTCTCAGAGCTCAGAATTTTTGCCGACTTAGTTGATACTTTTCATTATATTATGGCAACATTACACAAAATGTTTATAAATTGTAGCTTATGTGTTATTCTGATGTATAAACTAAATTACTGTAAAGTTTCATCCAAATCCGTTCAGTAGTTTTTGCGTGAAAGAGTAACAAACATCCATACATACATCTTCACAAACTTTCGCATTTATAATATTAGTAGGAAGTAGGATTGTTGGTCAATAATTTAATATTTTAGAATAAATATGCTACTTTGAGCAATATTATTTATTGCATAGTGATTTTTAAAAAATCGTGTCAATAATAAAGTAACATGTTATAAACATACATGGTACTCTATTTTTCATTAATTTACAGATTATTACGTGTAAAACAACAAAAAACTCGGCCAATTTATGAACATTCGACCATTAAAACACAAAATCAAATATTTTTATTTCAGTAAAATTTAACAATATAAATTTAAAAACGTAGTGGCATAATTAGGCATTGAAAAAAAAAAGACTGTTCAAAAGCATAAAATCTAAAACGCAACTGTTCGAAAAAAGGTTGTGAAGCTCTGAATGTTTGTTTACAAAAAGTCTATCTTCTCGTGGCACCAACTATAATTTGACTTCTATTGTTCTCACTGACGTTGACACATTGTTTAATTAACAACAGGCAGCGATAGCCTACTGGAGATACCAACGGACTGCTATGCAGAAGGTATCGGGTTCGAATCCACGATATGCTAGAACGATGATGATGACATTGTTCAATTAAAGATCTAGTCACGAAAACATTCCAATATCAGTTTATTTAGGAGAATACCATTTGTGACATGAGTATGACACTGACATTAGATCGAAACTGCATTTTGAACAAATATAGTTAGAAGAATTGAGTCAAAATAAACTGTTAACTGTTGCAGAATAAGACTGCACAGTAGGTAGGTGGGCTTGTGTGTGTTAGGTACCTGCAATGCGAGCTCGTGGGGATCAGCTGAGCTGCCGCGGTTTGTAAGATAATATTAGATTCAAGTGTGCTTTTAATTGCATTGCATAGTACGTTTTAGGTAAATACCTATTACATTGGTATCATGCTAACGGCGGCGCGTCCTAGCTTAAAAATAACCATAATTTTGCCCCCCTTAAGAACCTCATACATGGGCTCTGTAAATTCATCGGTCGGTCACCCATCCATACTATGACCGTGATGTCAATTACTTTACCTTAACTTATGTAGTTTGTACGAAAATATACCTGCGATATAGGCTCTGCAAGCCAATCCCATGGTCACCCATCAAAGATCAAATGCGTCTAACTACTGTACCTGTTTATACTGTATATTGCCACTTGATTTTTGCAGCAAGGTATTATATCTAACGGTCCGTTTCTGTCAGTCTCGCCCAGCCCCTAGTTGACCGCGCTACTATACTAACCAGTAACCACTAGACTCCAGATGTCTTGACTAACACACTAGTTTAATACGTAATACATAAATAAAGTTAAGTACATCAACTTTTCATATTTATAAAAAAAAACGTTGAGAAAAAAATAAGGATCAAGAAGCTTTAGCCGCGCTATAAACGTTTTGGAATGCAATATTTACGTAAAATGGCGGACGCGGACGCGAGCGACAGGTCCGTCCTCTGAGAGCGCTCAGCGCTGAATGGCGGACATAGCATCGCGCTTCGAGTTTTATAGGTCTTTTTAAAAAAATCATATTAATTACAAACGAAAAGTTTATATTCCAATTTTTTTATATGACTTAAAATGAATCTTAAGGTTTCTAAATATGTATATATCTTTTTAATAATCACAGTAGTTTTTTAGATATAAATGCAAATTTGCGGACTAAAATTAGGCAAAATGCACTGTTTTGATCTCCGATTTTCTTGAAAATTATGAATAAAATTATGAATATAATATAATATATGAATATAATAAATTATGAAAGTACAATTTCTTTTTTAGGGACTCGCTTGTATAGCTTTTGCTCGTACAGTTTACATTTACAGAATTATAGAACGATAAGTTTTCATAGCACTAGCGACCATTAATGCTGGCCTAAACTACAGAAATTACGAAAATGACTTTTTTAAATTCATCCGTTTTAAAATATTTACAATAGTAACCCATATATTTTTCTTCAGCACTCTCTTGATAAAGAACTGAACTTTCATATTTTCTATACTTTTTCCATTAATTATTATTTATCCGTAACGTAATAGAACAATAAAAACCCGCAAAATTGCCTCCGACGGATTAAACGCTCTTAAAGAGCCAGGCAACTTAGATTACTAAGTTACAACCTGGCTAAACTTAGATAATTAGCTAAGCTAATTACTAAACTACTATTCTGATAAGCTGGCTAACTTGGCCATGTTTCAGCAGAGTTGAGCATCGTCCTTGAAGATGTAAATTAGATTAGTAATAGACGATATTTGAAGATAGCCTTTTAGATTTGGTTTGTAGGTAATATACATACCTTGTGTCAATGCTGGTTGGCGTTTCAGTTTTTAGCATTATCTTTTCGCTTTATTTCATCGGCATATAAGGCAGCGATAGCCGAGCGGAGATACCAACATACTGCCATGCAGAGGGTATCGGGTTCAAATCCACGGCGCGCACCAATGACTTTTCGGAGTTATGTGCGTATTGAATTGTTAACTATCGCTTGTCCCGTGTCTCGAAGAGCACGCTTAGCCGTCGGTCCCGGTTATCATGAAGATCTTTGACAGTCGTTATAGGGCGTCAGTACCTTTAAATAAAACTGACACTACTCTAAACCATGGAGTATCACTTCGGATTGCGGAGGTCAGACAGGCGGTCGCTCTGTGGAAAAACGAATATTCAGACAAACCCGGTTAGACTAGTAAGCGGACCCCAGGTTGAAACTGGGATAACGCTAGGAGGATGATGATATGGCGAAAGTTTCAAAATATAACATAAACATAACATATCTTCACGCCTTTTATCCCCGAAGGGGTAGGCAGAGGTGTATTACACACCCACACTTCGCCAGATATGTTTCGGTCCCAATGTAATAGGGGGCGAGCCTATTGCCATCTACCGGGCACATAATTAAGCGAGCGATAATTAACATTTTTAATACACACATAACTTCGAAAAGTCAGAGGTGTGTGCCCGAGGTACCTGGGGATCGAACCCGAGACCAACGTCTCGGAGACCAACGTCTCGGATAAAATGTTGTATTTGTACCTTACCAGTAAGCGTCTATTTTCTCCAGAGGAATACACACACGCGTCTAAGATGGCGGCACTTAGAAGCAACCCTAATCGTCATTTTTCGCGCCATTTCCATAGATGTGGCGTTGACATTCACGTTCGCACCGAGATCCCATTCATTATTCACGATCCTACTCACACCGTCAGCCAACATTCCATTTTAAGCCCTCTGGGTTACGCGTCTATAATGCTGCTAAATTGTAAATGACCGTTTCGACTTTGACTGAACTTCGAAATTCGGCTGTTTTAAATTATTCATCTTAAATTGGCTGCGTACAGTTGGAGTGTGTGGCTGTATAGATGAATTATTTATAAGTTTGAAGCGCCGAGAGCAATGTTACGTAACGTTTAATTTGATTGCTGCGTGATTTTATGTGTGCTAAAGTTTTATTTTCATCTACTACGTAATCTGAAGTGATGATAATGGGCTTAAATATTTTTTCTACTTCGTTTTACGAACTTCTTGCGAAAATAGATCTCATATACGGACTTTTTTCCTTATTTTTTCTGGCTTGGAGACACCGACAGCCTTGTGGAAAAACCAACAGACTACCATAGAGAGGGTATCGGGTTGGAATTCATGGTGCGCACCACTAAAGCTGGTTTCAGAGTCACGCTTATGACCGGCGCGCGGCGCCGGCCACACGCGCGTGAGAGATATGTAATAATATCTAGGCTTTGGGCTGAAATTACTGATATCCAAGTATTTATACATAATATGTAAGAGGATAGTGGCAATTAAATGACACTGACATGACGTTTGACAGTTTAACTGTCAAACGTGTAAATAAGGTGTACCTATATAAGTCGACAGGTCGCTAAACAAATGTGACCAGGCGTGACGGAACAAAGAAAAGCCTACAAGACTCACGCTGCTCAAAGAGACCCATTCTAACGACGTTCCGACGTTTGTGGCGAGGGACCTAAACAAGTTACCTCCTGTCACTTTCGACCACGTCGATGTTATAAGCCTTTTGAAGGACATAGTTTTCTTAAGGCAAGTTTAGCGAATATACACAAGAAGTTGGAGACATCTCAAGATACCGTCGCACTCTTGCGCACGGAGTTAGACGACTTGCGTAAGCTTGTCGATTTAAGTGGGTCACCGGCGCGTAGTAACATCAACACGCGCCGAGGTGCATGCGTCAATACATCGGTCGCAAGCTTCGCGTCAGCAGTTCTGTCGCCGCGGAATATTGCGCCTGCTGAGTGCGCTACACAAGCGCCTCGCAGCCCTGCCCCAGTCCCGGCGACTCCTCCGTGTATCGCCGCGCGACCTAGATCAATAAAGGCTCAGCAAGAAACTGCGAGCACCCCTGTAGCTACGAAGTACTAGCCGGAACAGGCGACAAACCAGTCTGACGTAGCAGATGATGGTTTTGTAACGGTACAGAGAAGGAAGCGTCGTCAAAAGACCGTCAAGAACTGCTGCGGCACGGCTCCTGTGGAGCCTGGTGCAACGCTGCGCGCTGCCGCACCGAACACACCCGTGTACATCTCTCGCCTGCACTACACCACTAAGGCGGAGGATATCGCGGAGTACGTGCGCCAAAAGTCGAACTACATGCCGAGAGTACAGTTGCTGGAGGCACGACGCAACGTAAACTTCAAGGCGTTTGTGGTACGTATCCCGACGTGCTTTCTGCCTGTTGTCATGAAGGAGGACTTTTGGCCGAAAGGTGTGGTGTGCCGTCGCTTCCGCGGACAAGTGCCTGTGCTCTGTCTCTTTCATATGCCTATAAAAAGTGAGTGAAAAAGAAACCCCTTCGAATTCGAAATTCGATTTTGGAATTCGACCTCAAAGAAAACACCTTCGTAAACGCAAATAAAAAAAGATATTTACTTTTTTTATATGTTATTGTTTATATATTTAATTTATTATTGGATTTTAATAAAAATATGTCTAATTAATAGTATAAAATTAGTATTTAACCCATACATTTTTATTTGGAATTACAACAATGATACATTTGAAAAATAAACATCAGGGACGCGGTATTAAAAGTATTTAAAAAAGTAGCTGGAATAAAAATTTCGCTGATACAGCATAGCGTGTTAAATTATATTAATATATAAAATAATCTAAAAAGATGAGTGAAACTAACGATGATGACTGAACTTTAACACTGAAGAGCTAAAACAACAAGTGATTAACGCAGAATTCAATCTATTCCTGTTTTCATTTCTATGTCTCCTAAGTAATATGTGTTCTCACTGCTGAGGTGAAAAGTAATGTGTGCTACACGAGAGCAAAGTTTTTTGTATCTCGTGGTGTTGAGTCCCTCACCACGCTCAGGATTCTAACTTTGATTCACTCGCTACGCTCGTGAATCAATCATAGAATCCTTCGCTTGCTCGGGACTCAAAATCAGCACTCGAAACAAAACACAACTTTGCTCTCTTGTTGCACAAATAAATATTGACCTGCACGGAATTTCAATAAAATCTTGCATAATTGTTAAATAAAAAGCCTAAATGAATACATTTAAAATAGTCACAACATGTTACAAGGGTTAGGACGCAGCTTATATAAAACGCCTATTCCCCTTTAATTTATATATTTGTAGCTCGCTTTTCGGCTTGGGCAAGTACAGTCGAACAACTTCCCGCTAGACCACCATAAGGGCGAGAATCGCTCAGCAAGATAATATATCGTCGCTTGCAGTGCTACTTTACAAGCACATTGACACTCGTATACAAAACCAGTTTCTAGTGTGTCTCGACTCTATGAGCGAGCCAAGGGATTTTTTTTAAAACTGAGAAGAGATGACTAAGGAATCGTATGAAATATATATTTAATAGAGCCTGACTTTGTGCGTATTATATAAATCTTTCATCATCAACTCTGTATATATGCTGTCCCAATGCTGGGCACGAGCCTGCTCACATTTGATAATGGTAAGACTTTGACATGTAAATAAGCAAGCGACAGTTTCTTTTTTCTAAAGGTGAGATGTGATGTACCTAAATGTATTTGCAATATTCTTAAAACCATGTGTAACACGAGTAAATTATCGTTTCATCTCGAGGCCAAGCCCACCACGCTGGATAAGTGAGGGTTGGCGGACTTCACATGCCTTTCGTGGACATGAAGGAGAAATCTGCTATATGCAGGTTTTCTCTCGATGTTTTCGTCCATCTATTTGATAAGCACATCACATCGAAAATTAATTGGTGCGCGCCGAGGAATTGAACACGTGAGCCTTTAGCAGTCTGTCCGGCTCTTCGCTAGACTTTCGCTGCCACCTTACTTTTATTGAATGATGGACCTACATTCCGACACTACTGGAAAGATATTGGATCCTTGACCAACATCGAACGAGCTTTCCGAGTTGAAGGTATAACACTTCGTGGCTTCGACATCCTCTTGGATCCTTTACTACAATGCATCCCCATAATTTATTCATTTATGCTTCATAAAATGTAAACAGAACCTATAATAGAAAGAAAAGATTGCAATGGTTTAAGATTTTATTTAAAAAATCTAGACGATTTTAACTTTACTTCATCATCAGCCCTTTATACTGTCCCACTGGGCACGGGTCTCTTCTCACTATGAGAAGGGTAAGGCCATAGTCCGCCACGCTGGCCTAGTACGGGTTGGCAGACTTCACATGTCTTTCGAGAACATTATGGAGCTCTTAGACATACAGGTTTCCTCGCGATGTTTTCCTTCACCGATTAGCAAGCGATAATTAACAATTTAAAACGCACTTAACTTCGAAAAGTCATAGGTACGTGCCGTGGATTCGAGCCCGAGACCCGCTGTGTAGCAGTCTGTCGGTCTCTCCACTCAGCTGTCGCTGCTTAGTTTTACTTGTAGGCTATTAATACTGTCACCAAAAATAATCTGCTTTTCTGGTGATTGGACTTCAAAATCTCTTATAACATGATTAAAATAACACGAATCTTGTCAGTTGTTTTAAAACATTTATTGGCATTGTCATTATAATTCTTATCTCTGGAGTCAATCTAAAATACATCCAATAATATTAATTATGTTGAAATATCATTCATTGTTCGACCTAACTTCTTAGAACCAACTAATTAAGCTCAGAATCTATTTTAATTATTGCTTTTGCTATTGTATTTTGTACCTTAATCCTATGAGTTTTAGTTCGTATTTTGTATTTAGGGTTTGGAATTGTATAGCGACATTGATGGAGCGTTCAATCAGTGTCTTGGACGAATTGAACTATTAATTCATTCAGATTGTATTAGAAAATGTAATTGTTTGGTTGGAATTGTTGCTCTAGATATAGGTAGTTTTTGGCGAAGCTGGTTGTGAAAAGATAAAAATTGTGACGTTACAACTTTTACTTGCTAAGCATATTTTTAATGCACGTATGGTGTAGTGGCTAAACGCCCGCCTCGCCGTTTAACACTGTCCCGATGTTTGTGGGTTCGATCCCCACACGAGACAACATTTTGTTTGATCCACAATTTTATTTGTTGTTTCCGATGGTCCGTTGAGTTTCCAAAATAAATTAACTTAGTGACCAGACAGTGTTTTATAACATACTGAAAGAAAGAAGAAGAAAAAAAAACTATTTATTTGCTACAGACACAGAAAAAAGTATTACATATAAAAAAGAACATTACAAGGCACAACATTAGTCTGTGACAGATAGGTGCACACTCAGCTATATTGTTGCATTGTGGTAGTGTCCACAATACAACGCTGGTATTCTGTGTGCACCTTAAATGCCGCACGGGCGTTAAACAGCACAATAATTTCTCATACTCGTAGTGCGCGTTTACTCGTAGCATAAGCCGGTGAAATGGGAGCTTTAAAGGATGATGCAAGAGATTGTATGAAATCTGGTACCCGCTCCAATAGTGATGTGGTAGTGATGTGTGGACTAGTGGTCATAATAATTTTTGTTAACGTACGTGATGTATTACACTAAGCTATTGGTGGTGGCTACCAAGATTTTGCACCATCCTTTCCCAACATGTCATGTACATTTGAAGTTTGAAGTTTTCCCAACATGATGTATAAGTCTTAAGATCAAAATAGATCCGCAGGAGGAGAAAAGTCGCCGACGTAGTCAACAAACTCTCTGGATAGTGAAGCTGTAGTGACAGTAGCATAATATTATTATAACGAGAGTTTAGAGCAGAAAGGTTCTGGAGTGGCCACCACACGTTGAATGTCAGGTTTCAGCTTAAGGGCGGCCTACGTTCAGTGGCTCTCGATAAAGATAATGTTTACGAAAAGCAGTAAAACTTACTTTCTGTTTCTGGATTCATGCATAATGCATATTGCTGCGTTAGTCTGAATGCTACCGCAGCGATTGCAACCTAACTGAAACATCAGGCTTTTGTATGGTATTTTAATACCAAAGCATGATGGAATTTATCCCCTTTGGATAAAAAATCATGTTACATTTAAGATACGCTATACATAATTATAGGCCTCAAATCTATAGGACGATAATACACGCGTATTATAGTTAGTATCTGAAAGAATATTTCACCGTATTTAAAAAAAATATCGTACCAAAATCAATCAAGAAGTCCAACTGTTTCTCAGAGCGGTATCTTACAGAAACGCCTCAAATATTTTCCAAAAAGGAAGTACTATAGACGCATAAATAAATGCACAGAAAAAAATCAAGCAATCCGCTTTTTGGGGCGCACCTTACAAGTACCTCTACAAAGGAACTCCATCCTCACGGGGCTTCCTTTGCCACAATCAGTCTTTTGTATAAGACGACAAATTTATTTTCTACTGTCACCTAATTAAAAAAAACAACTTAACATCTCCACCATAAAGTTCAGAATCGCCTGCGTCATATTTCTTCAAAGATAAAATGATGTTTGTGCAAGCTGGTATACGTCATATCGCCCGAAGGCGCGAATCAAGAATTTTGCGCGTCGTTTCGCGCCAAAACAAAAGCCGCCATCTTGCAGTGTTAGTCAAAGCAAAGAGGTTTTTAGTTAGGCTCTTGTGAATTGGAAATACATGTGTGTTACTTTTTTTAACGATGAATGAATGACATCATACATTTGAATATTTTGTTAGATTTTAATATTGCAGGCGATATTTACATATGCTTTTTTTATGGACTCACGCCTGTATCTCCAAAGGGGTAGGCTGAGGTGTACCTAATTACACCCACATTTCGCCATGAATTTTAAGTCCCACGTAATAGGTCGAGCCTATTTCCGTTACCGGGCACATCGCCAGAAGCCGAGCTGCTACTGAGAATTCGGAAAAATCCAGTAACACTTTTGCCCGACCCGGGAATCAAACCTGGGATCTCCGATCAGCAGTCGCATACGCTATCCACTGGACCACGGAGGCAGTAACATGTGCTTGCGGTATGTTTAATGGTTTCGGGTACGTAGTATGAGCTACTATGCATAAGTAATGCGAAAACAACAGTAGCAATATGCAATAATATTATAGGAATTTAAACTTTCGTGGTCATTTAAACTTATTTTAAATTGTCTTTCGGGATAACCACGTACCTTTGTTTGGAGTAACCGATATTTTGGCACTGTTGCAAGCGCCGTGTTCACAGATTTATATTACATATTACATTCATCACTGCCACACTCAGCTAGCCAAACAGCAGCAAGTTTATTGCGAAGCTGGCAACATTTAACCGATAATTTTCTTTCAATCCTTTTTCGCTGGGACTTAACACACATACAACCAGCGTACACGAAGTATACCGAGACTCGAAACAACAATTTATGGACTACACAGTGTTGTCTCGTGTGGGAATCGAACCCACAACACTCGGTGCTGTGTAAACCAACAAGGTTTATCTCATACTAGAGGAAGCCAGCAGCTACACCTGCAATTTTTTTTTTAATTTACCCGTTTTGACCGATCCTGGGCGAATTTCGGGAATTCCCTTCTTAGTACCCCCCTACGGTCTCGAAGGAACATGCATGCCAAATTTCAGCTTCCTGTGCCCAATAGTTTCGGCTGTAGCGTGTCTGTCAGTCAGTAAGTAACGCAAGTATTTAGTTAGTAAGGAGTATATATGTATGTTTATCCAGTATCTAGTACCCATAGTACAAGCTTCTGCTTAGTTTGGGACTAGATGGTGTTGTGTGAATGTGGTAGAATATTATTATTATTATATTATATATTAAGATTTTAAAACATAACATAACACACATAACTTCGCGTATTACACACCCACATTTCGCCAGTTATGTTTCGGTCGCAATGTAATAGGGGGCGAGCCTATTGCCATCTACCGGGCACATTATTAAGCGAGCGATAATTAACATTTTGAATACACACATAACATCGAAAAGTCAGAGGTGTGTGCCCGGGGTAACTGGCGATCGAACCCGAGACCATCGTCGTCTCGCCAATCCGTTACGTACACCACTAGGCTATCGCAGCTCTCTCATATTTTACTCATCATATTCTTATTTGATACCCTTGAAACACATCATCATCATCATCAACCCTCCGTAGTCCACTGCTATATAACCCTCTACAATGGCACACACATTGTTTTATTTTTTATTGAAACAAGAAACGAAACTAGTATTCAATCAAATCTGGTTAGGCTAGAAAGCTTACTTCCTTCTCCTCCTCTAAATAACTATAACATTATGAAAACAATCATCATCATCATCAGCCCTTTTTACTCTCCCACTGCTGGGCACGGACCTCTTCTCACTATGAATAGGGTAAGGCCATAGTCCACCACGCTCGCCAACTGCGGGTTGGCAGACTTCACATGTCTTTCGAGAACATTATGGAAAACTCTCAGACATGCAGGTTTCCTCACGATGTTTTCCTTCACCGATTAGCAAGCGATAATTAACAATTTAATACGCACTTAACTCCGAAAAGTTATTGGTGTGTGCCGTGGATTCGAACCTGAGACCCCCTGCATAGCAGTTCGTCGGTCTCTCCACTCAGCTATCGCTGCTCTTATGAATGAAAACAATAAAAATTAATTAACAATTAATATGTTTATTGTAACTTTGTCACGAATGACAAGAATAGCATAATATATTTAAACTTACGTTCTAAGTAAAACAAAGTACCTACCTAAGTGTAAGTAGTAAGTGGGCGTTTAATATGCATCTGCCTACCCCTTCGGGGAAACAGGCGTGAGTCTATGTATGTACGTTCTAAGTTACGAGTAAGACAAACTCGAGATCTTTTTCGCTGCGGTTAAAGAGCCAGGCAACTTAGATTACTAAGTTACAACCTGGCTAAACTTAGATAATTAGCTAAGCTAATTACTAAACTACTATCCTGATAAACTGGCTAACTTGGCTATGTTTTCAGCAGAGTTGAGCATCGTCCTTGAAGATGTAAATTAGATTAGTAATATACGATATTTGAAGATAGCCTTTTAGATTTGGTTTGTATGTTATATTACACACCTAGTAGGACTGCCTCGTTGGTCTCGCGGCATGAATGTGCGCGTGGGATTGGGAGGTCTCGGGTTCGATTCCCGGGTCGGGCAAAGTGTTATTGGGTTTTCGGTTAGGAAATTCTTAGTAGCAGCACGGAGTCTGGTAATGTGTCCGGTAAGGCAATAGGCTCGCCCCGTATTACGCGGGACCTAGGAAGTCATGGCGAAATGTGGGTGTAATATTACGCGTCTGCCTACCCCTTCGGTGATACAGGCGTGAGTCTATATAAAAAAAATTAAATAAAATACATACCTAGTGTCAATGCTGGTTGGCGTTTCATTTTTTAGCATTATCTCTTCGCTTTATTTCATTATACAGTGCTTACAGACCACCGCTAGTCCTATTTTTTTGTTTATTTATAGTCTCACGCCTGTATTCCTCGAAGGGGTAGGCAGAGGTGTAAATATTTTTATATTACACCCACATTTCGCCATGGATTTTAGGCCCCACGTAATAGGGGGCGAGCGTATTGCCGTTACCGGGCACATCACCAGACTCCGGGCTGCTACTGAGTATTCGGAAAAACCCAGTAACACTTTTGCCCGACCCGGGAATCGAACCCTGGACCTGCGATCAGCAGTCGCATACGCTATCCACTGCACAACGGAGGCAGTCATATGCCTCTCCTAATTTCCGTCTCAGTAGCATTGTGAGTTTATAGGCGAATTTGGTTATACATATATCGAGTTTTCCGACTCTTCCCAAAGGTATATTAGATGCATGAATGAAGTACTGACACTTTATATTATTTATTTAATAAGGAGATTTATCTACTGATATGTCATCATCATCAGCCTTTAACAGTCCACTGCTGGACTAGGCCTCTCCTTTGAAAGAAGGAATTGGCCTACTATACCACGCAGGCCAAACAGGTTGGTATAGGGTTTGTATCAAGTTTTTCTTCTCTTACAGTGCTGTTCTGCATAATATGCTCCCTCTGTCGGCTCTTACGATACCCATGGGATGATATGGGGTGATGACATTTCGTAATCTTAATCCGTCACCACACGGACTGATATGTACGTCACTTCTATTTTTAACAAAATTTAAAAATTAGTTTAACATATCACACATCGTCATATGATTCCAAACTAGGCAGAGCCTGTTCCATGGTAACCAAAGATCTGATTCTCAGCAGCGGAGCCTAACGATATTTTGGCCTCACATTTTTTTCTTCTTGCTCTCTTTTCTGCTTGTTTATTATTGTTGACTTTGCATGTGGGTTAGTTTTTTTTAAAGAATGTTATTCGATAGTTATCAGCGAGAACTTGTAATTGGCCTTATTGTTTGTTATAATCTTGTTTACCATTTTGTTTAGCCGTAAGTTTTCCTATAACATACATACATATCGTCACGCCTTTTATCCCCGAAGGGGTAGGCAGAGGTGTATTTCTACACCCACTTTTCGCCAGATATACTTTAGTCCCACGTAATAAGGGGCGAGCCTATTGCCGTACCGGGCACATTGCCAAACTCCGTGCTGCTACTGAGAATTTCGTGGCAGAAAAACCCAATAACACTGCCCGACCCAGGAATTGAACCCGGGACTTCCCAATCCCACGCGCACATTTATGCCGCGAGGCCAACGAGGCAGTCGTATAGGGTTTGATGTCGAGTTTTCCGTCTCTACGCAAAGATGGTATTTGCATCGTGTTATCCCTTAGTCGTCCCTTAGACACCCACGGGAAGATATGAGGTGGTGACACTTGTATTCTATGCCGTCAACCACACGGTTTTCCTATAAATAACTAGCTGACCCAGCGAACTCCGTATCGCCTTTTTAAGAGTTTTTATTGAATTCCCTTTTTCCAAGCCCCTTTTCTAAATTTACCATTGACTTAGCGCTTAATCTCTTATCATTCCAGGGTCTATAAATGATGCAAATCAAACATAGATTTTTATATAATATTGAATTGCCCATTCCTTAAAATATCGGAGACGATACCCATATTGATTTAAAAAAAAATCCCATCCGCCATCTTTGATCACGTAAAAGATGGTGTTTTTGAATTTCCCATTCCTTAAAATATCGGAGACGATACCCATATTGACTTTAAAAAAATCCCGTCCACCATCTTTGATTTCCTATCCGCCATCTTTGATCACGAAATAGATGTTGTATTTAGATTCGCCATCCCTTAAAACATCGGAGACGATTACCATATTGATTTTTTAAAACTGTCCCATCCGCCATCTTTGATTTCTCATCCGCCATCTTTGATCACGAAATAGATGTTGGATTTGGATTCCCCATCTCTTTAAATATTGGAGTTGATACCCATATTGATTTTTAAAGAAATTCCCATCCGCCATCTTTGATCACAAAATAGATGGTGGTTTTGAATTCTCCATTCCTAAAAATATCGGAGACGATACCCATATCGACTTTAAAAAAAATTCCCGTCCGCCATCTTTGATTTCCTATCCGCCATCTTTGATCACGAAATAGATGTTGTATTTGGATTCACCATCCCTTAAATCATTAGAGACGATACCCATATTGATTTTTTTAATTTTTCCCATCTGCCATTTTTGATTTCACATCCGCCATCTTGAATCAAGAAATAGGTGTTGTATTTGGATTCTCCATCCCTTTAAACATTGGAGACGATACAAATATTGATTTTTTAAAATTTTCCCATCCGCCATCTTTGATTTCCCATCCGCCATCTTTGATCACGAAATAGATGTTGTATTTCGATTCTCCACCCTTTAAAATATCGAAGGCGATACCCATATTGATATTTAAAATTTTCTCATCCGCCACCTTTGATTTCCCGTCCGCCATCTTGGATCACTAAATCAATTTCATATTATTAATCAGCGTCCCGAAAATCTCGAAAATGATTCCCATGTAGATTGTATCCTATTAGTTTAGCCTTTTTTGCCTTTGACCCAACCCTTCCCCTTCTCGTTTGACCATTTTATTATTTTTGTCTGGCCCCTAAAAGTTGTGGCGTAATTTTAAATAGCCTATAGCCTTTCGGAATAATTGGGCTATCATAGGCAATAACAATTTTTAAAACCCGACTGCTAGTTCCTGAGATTAGCCGACATTATGTTTTAGACTTTTTAGCCTTTTGCCCGGCCCCAAAATGTCGAAGCGTTATGTTATATAGCCTATAACCTTCCGGAATAACTGGGCTATCGTATACAAAAAGAATTTTTCAGATCCAACCGGTAGTTCCTGAGATTAGTGCGTTCAAACAAACAAACAAACAAACTCTTCCGCTTTATTATATTAGTACTAGCTGACCCAGTGAACTCCGTATCGCCTTTTTAAGAGTTTTTATTTAATTCCCTTTTTTCCAAGCTCCATTTCCAAAGTTACCATTGACATAGCGCTTAATCTCTTATCATTTTAGAGTCTATAAATGATGAACAAAAAAACATAGATTTTTATATAATATTGAATTCCCCATTCCTTAAAATATCGGAGACGATACCCATTTAGACTTTACAAAAAAAATCCCGTCCACCATCTTAGATTTCCTATCCGCCATCATTGATCACGAAATAGATGTTGTATTTGGATTCACCATCCCTTAAATCATGAGAGACGATACCCATATTGATTTTTTTAATTATTCCCATCCGCCATCTTTGATTTCCCATCCACCATCTTGAATCACGAAATAGATGTTGTATTTGTATTCCCCATCCCTTAAAACATCGGAGACGATACCCATATAGATTAAAAATAAATCCTATCCGCCATCTTTGATCACGAAATAGATGGTGTTTTTGAATTCCCCGTTCCTTAAAATATCGGAGACGATACCCATATCGACTTTAAAAAAAAATCCCATCCGCCATCTTTCATTTCAGATCCGCCATCTTTGATCACGAAATAGATGTTGTATTTGGATTCACCATCCCTTAAATCATCAGAGACGATACCCATATTGATTTTTAAAATTTTTCCCATCCGCCATCTTTGATTTCCCATCCACCCTCTTGAATCACGAAACAGATGTTGTATTTGGATTACCCATCCCTTTTAACATCGGAGACGATCCCCATAGTGATTTAAAAAAAAACCCATCCGCCATCTTTGATCACGAAATAGATGGTGTTTTTGAATTCCCCATTCCTTTAAATATCGAAGACGATACCCATATCGCCTTTTAAAAAGATCCCGTCCGCCATCTTTGATTTCCTATCCGCCATCTTTGATCACGAAATAGTTGTTGTATTTAGATTCTCCATCCCTTAAATCATCATTCATCAGAGACGATACCCATGTTGATTTTTAAATTTTTTCCCATCCGCCATCTTTTCATTTCCCATCCACCATCTTGAATCACGAAACAGATGATGTATTTGGATTCCCCATCCCTTTTAACATCGCAGACGATACCAATATTGATTTTATAATATTTTTCCATCCGCCATCTTTGATTTCCCATCCGCCATCTTTGATCACGAAATAGATGTTGTATTTGGATTCCCCACCCCCTAAAATATTGAAGGCGATACCCATATTGATTTTTTAAATTTTCTCATCCGACATCTTTGATTTCCCGTCCGCCATCTTGGATCACTAAATGATTTTATTATTTTTTTTAATTTTTCCCATTTGCCATCTTTGATTTCCCATCCGCCATCTTGAATCACGAAACATATGTTGTATTTGGATTCCCCATCCCTTTTAACATCGCAGACGATACCAATATTGTTTTTTTTAATTTGCCCATCCGCCATCTTTGATTTCACATCCGCCATCTTGAATCACGAAATAGATGTTGTATTTGGATTCCCCATCCCTTTGAAAATCGGAGATGATACCCATATTGATTTTTAAAAAAATCCCGTCCGCCATCTTTGATTTCCTATCCGCCATCTTTGATCAAGAAATAGATGTCGTATTTGGATTCACCATCCCTTAAATCATCAGAGACGATACCCATATTGACTTTTTAAATTTTTCCCATCCGCCATCTTTGATTTCCCGTCCGCCATCTTGGATCACTAAATGAATTTCATATTATTAATCAGCGTCCCAAAAATCTCGAAAACGATACCCATATAGATTGTATCCTATTCGTTTAGCCTTTTTTTGCCTTTGACCCAATCCTCCCCCTTCTCGTTTGACCATTTTATTATTTTTGTCTGGCCCCTAAAAGTTGTGGCGTAATTTTATATAGCCTATAGCCTTTCGGAATACTTGGGCTATCATAGGCAATAACAATTTTTCTAATCCGACTGCTAGTTCCTGAGATTAGCCGACATTATCTTTTAGCCTTTTTAACCTTTTGCCTGGCCCCAAAGGGTCGAAGCGTGATGTTATATAGCCTATAACCTTTCGGAAAAACTGGGCTATCGTATACAAAAAGAATTTTTCAGATCCGACCGGTAGTTCCTGAGATTAGCGCGTTCAAACAAACAAACAAACAAACAAATAAACAAACAAACAAACTCTTCCGCTTTATTATATTAGTATAGATAGATAAAATAAACAAAATATCATCATTACTATCATCCTAACGTTTTCCCGGCTGTGATCCAAGATACTCGCATTAGAGTCGTTGTACCCTTGGGCGTAACGTATGACTTAAATCAGCTGTTGAGATATTAACCCTGTAAGCGACAACGAAAGGAGTATAGGTAAATTCACGAATGATAACCACTGCGCAGAAGTCATTTTTTAGGTCCCCGTGGAGGTGCGGGGTGAGGCGCGGGTGGAGTGCCAATGGCATGGCTCCGTTTTTGACGCATTCCCTAAATGCGTCAAGAATGGAGCAACGCCATTGGTGCACGAATGTACATATGCGCGAAGGCCGCCATTTGTGGTCAACTTTCGTGAATTTACCTATACTTAGTCATAATTTATTCATGCTGTGATAATGGCTACCGTATCACATGCTGAAACATCAAAGCAAATAGAAGATTTCCTTTCTTTTCAAGTAGCTATTGACACCCGTAACGTGAATATTTGTATACCTACATATCGTCAAAATTTCAACGCAGCGATAGCCTAGTGGAGATACCAACAGACTGCCATGCAGAGGGTATCGGGTTCGAATCCACGGCGCGCACTAATGACTTATCGGAGCTATGTGCGTATTTAATTGTTAATTATCGCTTGCCCCGTGCCTCGGAGAGCACGTTAAGCCGTCGGTCCCGGTTGTCATGAAGATCTTTGACAGACGTTATAGGGCGTCAGTACCTTCTAAATAAAACTGACACTACTCTAAACCATCGAATATCGCTATCCCTTCGGGTTGCGGAGGTCAGACAGGCAGTCGCTCTGTGGAAAAGCAAATATTCAGACAAATCCGGCTAGACTAGTAAGCGGACCCCAAGTTGAAACTGGGATAACGCTAGGAGGATCATGATATCGCGCAAGTTTCAAATTTTAAAACGTTGTATTTGTACCTTACCAGTAAGCATTTATTTTCTCCAGAGGAATACACACACGCGTCTAAAATGGCGGCACTTAGAAGCAACCCTAATCGTCATTTTTCGCGCCATTTCCATAGATGTAGCGTTGACATTCACGTTCGCACCGCTCCCATTCATTATTCACGATCCTACTCACACCGTCAGCCAACATTCCATTTTAAGCCCTCCGGGTTACGCGTCTATAATGCTGCTAAATTGTAAATGACCGTTTCGACTTTGACTGAACTTCGAAATTCGGCTGTTTTAAATTATTCATCTTAAATTGGCTGCGTACAGTTGGAGTGTGTGGCTGTATAGATGAATTATTTATAAGTTTGAAGCGCCGAGAGTAATGTTACGTAACGTTTAATTTGATTGCTGCGTGATTTTATGTGTGCTAAAGTTTTATTTTCATCTACTACGTAATCTGAAGTAATGATAATAGGCTGAAATATTTTTTCAAACTTGTTGGAAAAGTATTTTGCGAAAATGGATTTCATATTTAAAATCGGAATATTTTTCGTATTTTTTTCTGGCTTGGAGGCACCGAGAGCCTTGAGGAAAACCAACACACTACCATGGAGAGGGTATCGGGTTGGAATCCATGGTGGGCTCCACTAACTTTCCGAAGTCATGTGCGTATTGAATTGTTATTTATCGCTTGCCCCGTGCCTCGGAGAGCACCTTAAGTAAAGAGTCATGAAGATCTTTAACAATCGTTATAGAGAGTAATAAACCGGCACTTATTTAAACCGTGGAACATCGCTATGCCTTTGGATAGCGAAGGTCAGGCAGGCAGTAGCTCTTTTGAAAAGCTAATATTCAGTCAAATCCGGTTAGACTAGTAAGTGGACCCCGGACAACAACCTAGGTTCTGGATAGCTATGAGAATGATTTTCTCTCGCTGGCGAAGTTATTTAAGAGGCTACCTCGAAGGTCAAAAAATCGTGCAGAGGTCATCGCTAAGTGTTAGCTATAAAGTTGAATTTCGCACGGTTTTTCACATGGCATGCCATCACGAAACTGTCTGAAATCTTATTTCGTTCATAACTCAAGTAATAATCGTTTTAGAAAAAAATCGTTAGACTAGTCCCTAATAAACTAGCTCTTCCTTCGGTAAGTAGCAATTTCAAGGCGAAAAGTTAAGTACTTTTTTAAATATCCTAAAAATATTTAGAGAAAGCATGTTTTTCAAATTAAAATTCTACTTGTATCTGTCCGAGCAGTCCTTAGATTAAAACCTGATAAATAATATATAAATAATAAATAATAAAATGTTCACTTTGCTGGTGTATCTCACTGCTTCAAAATCTGTAATCAAAAAGGGCATACATTTTCGAGGTAGCGCCGGGGCCGCCTCAACTTCTAATGGTTATTGTACACTGTACCGGCACCATAACGGCACGGCTACAGTACGGCGTTTTCTCGAAGTTGTTGGGTACCTTCCTGTTGATGGCCATTTTATATTGCCGCTTTAATATTAACATTGTCAAAACATAAACTTACCAGTTAAGTCAGACATTAGAGACGTTCATCTCTAGACAATCTAATATCAGGTTAAGCTAACATAATTTCTAGATCAAAATCAAAAATCATTTTAGCGCTAGAACCAAATTTGCCAGAACTATGCTCCACAATGCTGTTGTAATATAACACAATTGTGCGACAAACTTAACCATCCCAAACTATGCTTGTGCTTCGAGACCGCCTAATTGCTTTGCGATAGTGAACTATAACGTTAAGGAGATATGGTATAGTTTTCATTACAGTCAATTTTGGTTTATAACGTTTTTGATAGTTTTGGTTTTTGACAGAATTTATCCTAATTCAATAGCCTGTGTTTAGTACGAAGGATTCACTATCTGGTTGTTTGACGTCTCTTGTTTTGACCTCTCAAATGAATATTTATAAACAGGTATCGTTGGACTTATCTGGACCCTGGTCTACGAAGCAAGAGTCTTGTGAAACACCAGAGCAGTCATTACCTTACCAGCCTGGTTGGGAATAGAATTAGGAGGTGGAGCGGGACGAGAGAGAAGGAGAATGAGATACATCCATGTTATATATTGTTCTAGTTATATTGAAAGGATAGAGATTATGAGGAGATTTTTAACGATGACTGCACGGTTGACGACTACGCCAACCGTGCAGCCAGCGTTTATCGCAGCCATAGGTTTAAGCGGCCGCCTCACCGCTTGACACGGCGCCGGGTGTTGTGGGTTCGATCCCCACACAAGACAACACTTTGTGTGTTTCATAAATTGTCCGTTGGTTGTATGTTTGTAAAGTCCCCCGCGACACAGGATTTAGTCCTAATGCCGGAGTTGTCTTTCTATATAAAAAAAAATATATAATATATTTTCATTTGTATTTATTTGATGAAAAAAATTAGCTTAAAACAATATTGTATCATAGAGGCCCATATCTAGCAGTGGACTATGGAAGGCTGATGGTGATAGTGATGATTATTGTTATAAATAAAACTAAAGAACGCCTGCAGCTATGCCCGCACATTTATATGTACAGAATACTAAACTCTCCCGCAGCTCTACCTACTTGAGAGTCGGTTATTGTCCTAAAATGTAGCTTATGTCACTCTCTAGATACTCTCCTTCTAACTTTCTTGACACACCAAAATCATATTATACTAATTGCTTCGTTGCGACGTAAAAAAGATAAACAAACAATCAGTTACACTTTCGCATTTATTTTATAATATTAGATATTAGTATGGCTTTCAACTTTAACAAATCTTTTTTAAATCATGCAAAGGAAGCAAGGAGGAGGTTTTAAAAAGACTTTCGCTGGAGACAAAAGTGCAGTAATATTTTTACTATAGTGTACTTCTCGGAAATATTATTTTAGCTTTGAGGACAAGTTTATATTCCTTTTTCATATGAAATCAGAGTTCTTTGAATAAGTCTTAATAAAACACACAATCGTGTTTATTTATTTATTTATTATTATTCTTACTATTACATTACTCAAACTTACTTCTAATTAAGTAACGTCTAATATAGGATTGATATAAGGTAGATTATTCATTAATTTATCATTTTCGACGTCCATTAGGCCTCCTTCACATTGGGAATCCGCGTTCTTCGAGCGTGCTCTCGGCGTGCGCCCGGCGTTCGTTCGGCGTCTGCCTGGCATTCTCTTTGTACTACAGAGTGAATGCCAAGCGCACGCCGGAGCGGTGACGAACGAACGTGCACGAAGAACGTGCACGAATCTATTACTGTGTGGGGTTTGATTATAGACAGCTATATAATCAGTGTGTGGGATGGCATGTCCAGCACCGACACTAAAGGAAGTAGAGGCCACAGCGACGGTTTTAAAGTGAGTACCTGCCTTATCTCTATAAAGACCGCAGTCGGGTTTCCACCGCGGGCAATGCAAAGAAACACGCTATATCTATAATTCTGTAAAAAATGTGTAGGTATATATGAATAAATATATACTGTAAAACAAGTTTTCTAATGCATACGATAAAAAAATAGCTTACGTTTTATATACATTGTGGATGGCTGTCTGCACGAAGATAATTACAACATTTACAGATATCGTTTATTCTAGTCTGTGAAATTATACTATACAGTTGTATAACAGATAAACAACATACATTTCTGTGTAAAAGACTTCATTATTTCAAACTTCACTAGCGTTCATACATCGTTGTATTCTAATGTAAGTGTACATTAGAGCGCTACCGTGCTTCGGAGGGCACGTAAAGCTGTCGGTCCCGTTTCTTGGCAAGAACAAGAACCATAAGACCATATCGAATGCCTCAGGGCGGTCTAATGCCTGCGAAACCAGAGTTGGTCATGCACTAAAATCCCTCCAGCCAGTGCCATCATTAACATAACAATTACATTTTCTATAAAAATCTGCATACCTATGTATGTTATATAATTATTCGACGCATATTCAAATTATATGTATATAACTATAATAATGCTAGTGTTTGGGCACCTACGCTCTATGCGGTTAGCCAGAATGCGGCCAGCCGTACGGCAATCAAAAATTTGTACCTGCGTGGCCTGCCGGCCTACCCGAGCGGCCATGCCGGCGGCTCTTTGGTGCGGCCAAGCTGGCGGCTTTGTATGCCGCCGGGTTCACGCGGCTTGAATTAGTTTCTATTCGCACTGCGATGCGGCTGCCAGCCGACCGCTCCGGTCGTTCTGAGCGCTGCGGCCTGACTAACGTACAGCCGTACACACTTTGCGGATTGTGCTAGTGTGCACATTCCGGTTTGGATTGTGGGTTTCCGCCACCCGGCTAACCGCATGCGAGGCCTGCGGTTATCCTGACGGCTGATCGCACTCCGGCTAACCGCATAGTGCGTATGTGCCCTATGACACATTTGTCTCTTTACGTTAGGGTCGGAACATATCTGACGGAAGATGCGTCGCGTATTATCGGTCGCGTAACGCCAAAACATACAAATATATAGAAAAACATTCAACCTTTCACACCTGACCGATAATCCGTTAGTACGTCGAGCGTACAGCGTCGGTTCCGTTTCCGTTAACGCATTATCGGTCGACGTCGCGCGCACCACGCACCACGTGAATTTTGACTGACGCGTTGGGTGACGTTTTAAAATTAAATGTCATACAAAGCCACCGCACTGTAGTTGCTGAACGCAGAAACTGACTAGACGCGTAATGTAGCAGGTCGAATTTGACTGAATAGACGCGACCGATGTAGATACACTCGACGCTTTTTCCATCAGATGTGTACCGACTCATTTGACGGAATAGACGCGACCGAAGATACGTTCGACACATCTTCCGTCAGATATGTGCCGACCCTTATGGTCGTGGTTGGTACCAATAGTCAATTTTAAATTTAATGGTTTTAATTTTGGCCAAAGTTTCATCGTAAGTCGGTATCTTGGGCCTTCTTAGAGGTTTATTTATAAAGCTAACGGCTCTTAGAGGATCTATTAGTTTTGCTTCTTTGCCGTAGGCACTGACTTTGAACCTGACTCGCTGTATGTAGTTTATTTCTACGTGGAAGTGTATTGATATGAAGCCAAACCCATAGCAGAGTCCGGTCGGTCCAGAGCACCATCTTCGAAGTCGTATTCTTGGTTTTGCTAAACCACTTATTTCGTATTCGGCTTTGAAGTTTACGCAGTGGTATTCTACGTTCGCGTAGAGTGAAAGCTGAAAAATAATATAATAGCTGTACAGTGTGTTCATATTTTTATACGGGGTTAAATATAATGACCACCATAAAATTCTTTGATACCCTTAGTTCTTTAACCACAAATATATACTTAACACCAGAAAAATAATGTCTAAAATTACAATAGTACTAGCTCTTTTACTCACGACTGCACTTCAAATTGTAGTCGATCACCAAATGTAGTAAATGATCACCAAATAAATAGGTTATGTTAGGTCCTCTTGTGAGCCCCGTTATTCAAAAATAGGAGCCCTGCGAAGCAGGGCTCCGTCAACTTAGTTTATTAAATTAGGTGGTGTAACCAAATTCAATTTGTGTAGGTATTTCATACAACTAACAAAAAAACGTTGGTTATAATTTTGGTGATCATTTACTACTTTTGGGTTAACAATGATTTATTTGGAGTCATTTTGGTTAAATAGGATAGCGAAATGGTCCCCCCCGTGGGATCTCCACCTTGTCGTGGTGGGGGGGCTCAGTAACCGTGGATTGGTTACCCGCGGTGAAGCTAAGAGGGATCCAGGAGGGGACGCTCCGCGTGGGCTTGACAGGGCCTGCGCAGGATGCGTCCAACACGGTGCGGGTGCGGGGGACAGTTCTGTCTGTCCCTCGCAGTCGGGTGCGGTCGCTGGAGGAGAGGCGTGTCGGTGTTGCGTTGCCGCGCGCCCTATCTCCCGCGACCAAATGGGGGCGCACCATTCGATGCGACGCGGTGGGGCCGCAGAGGAAGAGGAGATGCGGTGTTGCATAGCCGTCCTCCCTATCCTCTGCGGCCGCTGAGTGTTTTGGCGGCGGAGCCCAACACCTTAATCCGCCGCCAAGGGAGTTTTGTTCGGGGCCCGCCTGACCATCTGGCGGGCCAATACTCGTCGGGGGGTAGCGACGAATGCTTATGTGAATCCCTACCCACCGACACACGGGTACATGAGGAACAGGGGTTGGTTTTTAGTCAGTAAGAGTCTGACAGTCCCCTTCGTCCTTCTCCCGGGGCGAAGGGACTCCATGAAGATTTTCCAACCCGACACCAAAAAAAAAAAAGGATAGCGAAATGGTAAAACTTTGGTTATAATTTTACATTAAAATGCGGGTTTCATTTTGGTGATCATTTACAATATTTGACTGTTATATGTTACTATATCTGGTGGTAAGTTAAACATAAGCCTTTTTATACCCTCGCATTCAAAAGTTAACATCATACCCTATACCGACCCTTCAGGCCAGTGTGGTATAATAGGCCATATCTTATTGTCTCACAATTTTATTGTAACGCAAATTAAGAAAGGCCTGTAGCTATTGGACGGCAAAAGGTTGTAGGTATGAAGAAAATAATTGCAGGTTCCTAGATAGTTTAAGTTTTCCAAGGACTTTAAGGGGTGTCAAAAGTTGTTGTCTATAACGATAATTGCTGCTGAATCTGGTTACAGAGGTGATACAGTATTGGGTATTAGAGAGCCACGACTATCTCCGACTAGCCTCGATAAAAAATATATTCATGATATAACGCATAACCTGAAAAAGCCTACTATTTCAAATCAGAGATAGGATTATTAGAAACTAGTCGACGCCAGCGGCTTCGCACGCACATATTTTCGAATTGCCCGTTTTGCCCGATCCCGTGGGAATCCCGTCTTAGTGCACCCCTACGGTGCCCAAGGCACATACATGCTAAATTTCATCTTCTTACGACCAGTAATTTCGGCTGTAGCGTGACTGTCAGTCAGTAAGTAACGCAAGGATTTTATATATTAAGATTAGGAACTACCGCATCCGTGGCAGTCTTCATGTCCGTAACATTGCGGTTAAAATGCAAGAGTGTCGTTTTCGCTGTTACGGCCATGTTTTACGACAATCGGTGTGTTATCAGGAACAAATGTCTTGGCATGTCACCTCCGCCACCCTCGGTTAACGAGGTATGCCCAAGAAATGCTGTTCAAGCGAGATAGATGGAATGCGTGCCAATGGACCGAAGACCGGGAAATATGGAGACGTCGTAGGAGGAAAGCAGACCCTGGGCTCCAAGGACGAAGGTCTTGGACCGCAACCGGGTCAACGCTAGGATGATGATGAGATGGGTCACAAACATTCACGCGCGTTTGTGTCTCGACGGGTTCCTATATTATGCCATGGCTATGCAGATCTACAAGGTTCACTATTTACAAAGAGTAGCTCCTCTTAAATATCCTAAGACTAAGTAATACCATCGGGATTTTTTGCCCTTTTCCATGAGGCTCAAGACCGTCGCCTTTTAATAATTTTTTTCAAAAACTGCTAACGAAATTAAGTAGCATTTTAGATCGTGCAAAAGGGTATGGCACAACATAACATTCCTTTCATTAATGTTATTTTTCTTCAGTGATCTGGTTTTCTAGACAAATTAAAGAGTCACTTTAAAGACTGATATTTTTACAGCTTCTGCTTTTCCTGAGAGCATTACCAATATATTTATTTGTGACTTTGTCAAATTAAGATGGCGCAGTAGCCTTGTGCAAAACCATTCGGTGCCTGGAATCGCACGGTTAGCGTACTATTATCAGTATTATCTAATAAACTCTCTGTTTCGGGAACTGTCCATTGCTAGATCTGGTGGTTTTATTTCGATGCACCGGAAAGTTGGCCCTTCTATTTTCTTTGATATTTTGTATTATTTATTGATTTATTGAGCCCTTTAAACTGGATGAGATTCATGTATATGACTGTATTGTTTGGTTTCTTGGGCTATATAGGATGTCTCGTCGTGGTCCGTGTGGTGACGGATTAAGAATACGGAATGTCACCACTCCATATCATCCCATGGGTGTCGTAAGAGCCGACAGAGGGACCATACTATGCAGAGAACAGCACTGTAAGAGGAGGAAAACTTGATACAAACCCTATACCAACCCGTTTGGCCAGCGTGGTATAGTAGGCCAATATCTCCTTTCAAAGGAGAGACCTAGTCCAGAAGTGGACTGTTAAAGGCTGATGATGATGATGATAGGATGTCTCTCAACTCAGTGTGCCTTTTGACAAAGGCCTCCAGAAGTTTCCATTGCTCCCTGTCTTGAGCTTTTGTATTAAAGATAGTCAAATAAAAGTGCATACATTTTGCTTAACTATGGTGACTAAAAGTGTAGAAATAACAAAAATATGTGCAGCGTGCATAAGTGATCAAGATAAAACTCCAACAGGATTTGTCTTGATGTTTCGGTGGCAAAACACTGATTCAATCAATATAAATTTGGCACATAGAAAGTCTTTTACGTTAACTAACCTAGAATCTTTTTTATCCACACACTGCGCGAATCAAGATGCGAAAGAAAGCTAGACTGTAATAGTTCTGACTTGTCTCTTGTACATCATTGAAAGAAAGAACGATATAGCATTATACGCAATTTATAGTATACTAGAGGACGCCAGCAGCTACGCCTGCATTTTTTTTAAATTTTACGTTTTGGCCGATCCCGTGGGAATATCGGGAAATCTCTTCTTAACTACTTCTACGGTCCCCAAGGAACATACATGCTAAATTTCAGCTTCCTGCGCCCAATAGTTTCGGCTGTAGCGTGTCTGCCAGTCAGTCAGTAACGCAAGGATTTTATATATTAAGATTCTGAAATTCAAATTAAGTCAAATGAAATGTAATAACTAATAATTAATGAATTGATAACACTGAATCTTGCATGCCTAATGGTGGAATGTGGAGAACATAAATGTTTCAGCCATAACATCTGCAAATGTACCCATACCCATATTCGCAAATGAATTATGAATTATAGTTGCCAATTTTACGCGATTATAAAGTTCAAGTCTCTATTTTCGTCAGTTTTTCTTTAAATTAACATTTGGATTTGATTTCATATTGTCGAAGACATCGAGGATCCACAATATGATTTTTGAGACAAGATTATTATCTACAACCTCAGAATTAATTGGCTCTAGACTTATGGCAGAAAAAATATACATGTACAAATGAACGAGACCGATCATGTGCGATCCCTACCTACTCGTATTTGACCGTTTATAATTCCTCTGAGACAGCGCTAGCCTAGTGAAGATACCGACACTGACTGCCATGCAGAGGGTATCGGCAAAGAGCTCAGATATTTACATAGAGGCGCATTTCTTATGGGCGCTCTGTAGACAAACTTTCTATGACCCAAATTGCTTGACCGCTTGGTGCCGTGGCAGTCGCGCTGTGACAGCTGTCTCTACGAGTGTAAGAGAAGCGAACGTTCTTCCTGTGTATCTTAACTACGAGAGCAAGAGAGACGGAGAACGACGCTAGCGCCGCCAACTACGAACTACGCTGGCGACAGTCGCCACTTGGAATCGGCACACGAAATCCTTAAGAAATGCGCTTCTATGTAAATCTGTATTCAGTGATATCAGGTTCGAATACAAGGCGCGCATCAATGACTTTCAAAGTTACGTTCGTGTTAAATTCTGAATTATTGAATATTGCGTGCTAAACGGTGAAGGAAAACAGAGAAAGAAGTCTGAGAGTTCTTCAAATGTTCTCTAAAGACATGTGACGTCTGCCATCTTGGCCAGCGTGGTGGACTATGGCCTAACCCTTCTGATAGTGAAAAGAGGCCCGTGCCCAGCAGTGGGACAGTTTATATACAGGACCAATGATGATGATAAATTTATCTTTAACACATCTAAACAAGGTTTTTAAGTGAACTAAACAATTGGTTTTCGGAAGGAGAGGATAATTTTGTTATTTAGTGGGCATCGCAAATAATTTTTAGTAAAAATAATAAACATATAGTAAAACATATTTCCAATGTAATCTGCTATTACTATACCATACAGTTATATTTTAAACACAATAATTAATCGAAAGTAAACTAACTAAAACCAAAAATAAACTACCTATATCTAAATTAATATGTCCGATTTGTTTTCTACTTATTTATTAGATTTTTGTACAAAAATACTTAGTATCTAGAATACAAAAATATACAATCCAATAAAATTAACAATTTGTATGTAAATAACTATTTATATATATAAATTGTTTATAATACGTATAAAAATAATATCAAGCTAAAATGAATAATCTTGTTTCTTTGATTTACAAATTTCTGTGAATCATAGCCCATGATGACCAATATATTAAACTGTTATTTTAGTTGGCAACTAAAACTATCCAAACTAAACCCAATTTATTTAAGACCTCTTCGAAAATAAATCTTTCAAAGTAAGTACTTTATAATAATATTTTTACGGCGCCCTGGGACAAAACGATTCGGCCCCACTTCCCAACTGCAAATTATGCAAATTCGAATCAAACTTGTGAAGAACTTTCCAACTACTTCACCTTAAACTTTCATCGGTTTTGTGGAAAAAAGGTTTAAAACAAAGTCTATGGCCGAGAACAATATTTGAACTGAAGTAAAGTTTTGATACGAAAGTGTCGTATAATTTGAGCTTCCAAGGCTTGGTTCTTTACTCAATCGACGTACCAGATATTTGGACTACTTTAACTTTTTTAGATTTTTGCTAGACAACATGGCAGACAAGAGAAGTCCCAGCATTAACTTAAAAAATTAAAGCAACAACGTAAGTGTAGCAACTACTTATAAGGGTGGTTTAAGATTAGCGTATTTTTCTGCGCGTATACGGTCGTTTCAGCATACGCGCTTACACGCGTGCTACATTTCGCGCTTCAAAAAACCGGACTCCCGACGGGCATATTTCGGCGTGTTCGCTCGAAGTCGAGTGGTGACATCTTGTCAGTGTCAACATGGATTCTGACGGCTGCGCTTATACGGGCTTAGAAGCGCGTCAACGCTAGTACGAGTTGCGCGTGTGCCAAAAGGCGCGCCTACATGCGCTTCTAAAAACGAGCTTATACGCACGTATAAAACACTAATCTGGAACCGCCCTAACTGGTATCATGTATCGTAGACCTGTGAACATCGAACATTGATGACAGATACAAAGACTGCTATTGAAGATTCTGTATCACGCTTTGAAAAGTTTCAGGTCCAAATACTTATGTATATCCTAGTTTTTGACCAAACGCCATTGACCGAGGTTTACCCCCACTATATACAAAAGTTCTTCTGCAGTCCACCAGACACAATCGCTAAACCCTATCAGGGGCTTTGAGGATTTTACCTAAAGTTGCAGGACCATCTTGTTATATACTTAAAGGTAATTTTGCCTCAATAGAACTTTATAGAAAAATATCTTAAATGACACATATTCCACAAAAATATGACTTCCGTATAATCATAACTATTTTCTATGTACTGATGCACTGGTACTGGAAGACCTATATTATCTTATTTTAAATCTGAAAGGTCCCTTAGTGGTACGAGTTGGGGGAACGCGCGTACCTCGATCTCGGAAACGATGTCGCAACCGATATCGTAGTACCGCTCGAGGAGTGGTAGTTGGTTTGTCTGAAGACTTCTTTGGACTGTACCAAGGACCACTATGATTGGCTAAGCCAGCCCTCAAATCCTCATAACTAGGTATAGCCGGTTTCTCGTCATCTGAATTTACGTTGGCATATTTCGTAGCTTGAACTGGATCCATTAGCGCTGCTCTCTTACCATAAGCTCTGAACTCGAAGTGCATTGTAGCTGCAAACTCGATTTTTACATAGAATTCTACGTTAATGTAACCGAAGCCGAAACACATGGCGTTGTCTGCAGACCAGTGTTGGACAGTGAGACGTGGTTTTTCTTTTCGTTTGGAGTGGTAGGCTTTGAATGTTATGCAGGAGTATTCGACGTCGTGGTACAGGGAAACCTGCGAAAGCATCTCGCTATTATACTCTGACTAGGTTTGTTTTATCAGAAGGCAAGCTAGCGAACAGTATTCAACATTGTCGCGTAGCAGACGTGACGAATACGTAGTTCTTGTTCTTAGCTCTGTAAATATTATTGCGACTTGTATGACTTTTGTTACTGGTATAGGTATAGTATCAGAATAAAATCTTAAGAACCTACGCTTGCATTTATATAGTCATCTTTTTTTCGAAAAATACAAAATATCTCATATTCATCCTGGAGCGAGTTACAACATCGAGAAAACTAGTTGGCGAAGTGTGGGTGTGTAATACATCTCTGCCTACCCCTTCTGCGACCAAAGGCGTGAAGTTATTATGAATATAAGTGTACAGGAACTGTTGCAGTACCGTAGCTTTCGTTGTACAGAATGAAACCTATTATTTGCCTTCTAACTGTATTGAATGAACCCTATATCCAGGTGTACTTTCATAATCATATTCGATTTTGTTAAATATAACATGGTGGCGTCTACCTAACCTTTGACTTGAGTTATAAAGCTGACTAGAAAACGATGGCTACATCATCGTGTATGCTTGCAGGTGTGCGTAGACAGTGTGCAATCAGTGCAATTTGAGGTGCTATAAGTATCGTCTCTGTAGATCGAGACCGTGCAGCAGTGGCAGCAAAGAGACTTATCAAATACAATAAAAACTCAAACTTAGATACTTTCATATATAAGAAAAAAATGCTAGGTAACTACAAGTCTAGACGGGCAGAAAGCTACGGGCCCCTGGCTTAAGAGAGCCCCCATTTGAAAACACGTTGCAAATATGTCTAGGTCCTTCCGCTTGACACCTTGTAAACGGAGAGGTCTACGAGGCCACGAATTTGCCACGAGGCCTCAATAATGTAATTACGCTACTGAAGTGCAGTATTCAGAAGCATATAAGATTGAATTTAAATTGTACTTAAATTAGTCTTTTTGCCATCACTATCAGGCCATAAACTCTAAGTGAGCTATGGCGTGTATTGTGGGAGAGGTGTTTAAAAAACATGACACAAAGTGATTTATTTGAAAACCAGAGCGCAATAACTCACATTATAGGTAATGATGCCAGCTTCATAAGTTATTTCATTTGTGTCTGTGTATAGTTCTCTCGAAGTTTCTTCACTGTCACACGGGCCGAACCTCTGAACACTTGAGGCCACTGTGAAAATAAATATTATTTAAAACACGTAAATATGTTGCCTCCGTGGTCCAGTGAATAGCTTATGCGACTGCTCGTCGGAGGTCCCGGGTTCGATTCCTGGGCCGAGCTAAAGTGTTACTTGGTTTTTCCGAATTCGCAGTAGCAGCATGGAGTCTGGTGATGTGCCCGGTAACGGCAATAGGCTCGCCCTCTATTACGTGGGACCTAAAAAATCATGGCGAAATGTGGGTGTAATATTTACACCTCTGCCTACCCTTTTGGGGATACAGGCGTGAGTCTATAAATAAATAAATAAAAATATGTTACAAGAATGAGCTTTCCAGCCTTTCAACCAACGGACATATAATACTTGCAAGAAAAAATTATGAATCACACTGCGTCTTATGTCGGACCGAACCCACAACACTTGGAGCAGTTCTTAACGAGGAGACGCTCGCTTAAACCACTAAGACGCACCGGTTCATCATATTGACTTCATGGTTTTCCATTTCAAATAACAGCACAACATTATGACGACCCGGTGGCTTAGCGAAAGTGTAAGCCACTGCCACGCTTTCCGTTTGTGTGCACGAAAACTGGATGTGTGAGTCTGGGTGTTTCTATATATTTAAAAAGTAGCGATGGTGTAGCACTGGCTGACGTGGATAGCAAGATAATCCCTACTTAATATTATAAATTCGAAAGTGTGCATGTATGTTCCGTTTTCACGTTAAAACGGCTGAACCGATTTTGTTGAAATTTAATATAGAGATAATATATTGGACCATGGAGACGGACATAGGCTACCATAAGTTGCAAAAATTAACCTCGGAGGGATTGTAAGGAGGGTTGTTAAAAAAAAGTTTGTAGAGCACAAATCTAACTATTGTAATATTGAGTGCTGCGCATGTGCTATCGTATCTGTCAATACTGTCGCGTCATACATATTGTCATATTAAAGTATTCGTACCGGTACCAATCATTAGGCCGCGCGCACTTTGGACACGTTTTCGTACGAATTTTACTCGTGCATACACATACGAACACATACGAACGATCCGGATATTCCAAGTACTATGGGAGCGCGCAGACTGGGTGCGAGTTAGTCGTGCGTATACGTACGTGTAGTTCAGACGTCCGAAAAGAATCCGAACTTGTTGGGATTTCAAAACACATTCGTACGTTTTAACATAAGAAATGGATGTAGAAAAGTTAATTAAACCTGATTCACGAACATAAATGTTTGTGGGACCAAAGTGATTGTATAAGTGATGTTATAAGTCTTTCATGATATGGTGAAATTCACCAAAATCGTGTCTTTTTAAATATATTTCACGCACCAAATCGGTTCTACGATAGCGACGACGCCACCGCAGTTTTCGAGTGATAAGAGAATTGTCGTGAAGATACACATTATTCATCGCGCTCCAACCAAAGCAGAATTCACAAATCCGATATCACTAGAACACTGCTCATTTGACTAATAAAAACGTATACAGTGTGCGCATTCAATTCGTACGACCACGATCGTACGTAATGTACGATACGAATTCGTGTCCAAAGTGCGCGCGGCCTTAATCTAAGATTCGTACAATAAAAGAGATTTGTGTAACCCCGAATAAAACACGCGCGAAGCCGCGGTCAAAAGCTAGTTTAAAATCAAATACATACTTACAATTACAATATAATTATCATATAGATACATACATAGACAATACATGTATAAATAAATAAGATATTACTATACTCAGAACAAACAGATTTATACAGTGAGAAAGGAAAAGAAAAATCAGACAACCGGTAAATCAACATAATATGTTAGTTAAGTAGTGCTTTTTAACAAGGTTTTTAAACGTAACTAGAGAATTTGCCCTACGAAACTCTAATGGTAAACCATTCCACACGTGGACAGCCTGAACAGCAAAGGATTTGGCGGAGTAACTGTGTTATGCTTCGGCTTCTCCAGCGTCAGATCCTCAGACGACCTCAAGGACCTTACATGTGTGCCATGGAGGAACTTAAACCGTTCTTTGAGATAAGAGGGTGTACATGGATTGAATGGAACATTTTTTAACAATGTAAGAATGTGTGTATTCCTGCGAAGACGAATCGGCAGCCACTTGAGTTTATAACGAAAATAACGTGATCATATTTTCGCAGTCATATATTGCTTAAACTGCGACTATTCCGCTACGGTTTTACTTACTTCTTCTCAAGATGACGTGATTTTCATCCAGTGTGGTGATAGCTGGTCTTCCAATCCTGGCGACGCTGTGTGCCACCCACTTATGGTACATTCCGTAGTCCAGGAACCTTGCTGGTGCTTCACATCCTGGACCGTACACGCCGAACCCTAGCTGAAATCATCATGGTCATTGTCGTAGCGTTATCGATTGCATCCACAACTTTTAGTCTTGGAGCCCGGAGACCGTTTACTGGGTTAGCTATATTTGACAAAATATTAGCTCGTGCTAGGTATCTGACCTCCGCAACCCAAGGGATAGCGATATTCCATGACTTGGGCCAGTGTCAGTAGTGGGAATATACAAAGGTACTGACTCGTTATCGAAAGAATACTCGTAGCAATACGCAATGGCTTAAGACAGTGCCAGCGGTATCTGTCAAGGCAATGAATACATATTTACATAGAAGCGCAGTTCTTAAGGATATCTTGTGACGAATTCAAGTGGGGACTATCTCCAGTTTAGTTCGTAGTTGGTGCCGTTGGCTGCGCTGGCGTCGTCCTCCGTATCTCTTGCTCTCGTAGTTAAGGAACACAGGAGGAACTTTCTTCTCTCTTGTTCTCGTAGAGACAGCTGTGACAGCGCGACTGCCACGCCGCCAAGTGGCAGTTTGGGTCACGGGAAGTTTGTCTTCAGAGCGCCCATAGGAAATGCGCCTCTATGTAAATAATGCGCTCTTTGGTCAAGGGTACTGACTCCGCATATCGACTGTCAAAGATCGTCATGACAACCAGGACCGACGGCTTAACGTGTTCTCAGAGGTACGGGACAAGCGAATTAACTAATTAATAAGTGCATTGCTTTGAAAAGTTATGTTGAACCCGATGCCTTCTGCATAGCCAGTCTTTTGATATCCTCAGTGAGCTGACGCTGCTTTAGATTACCCCGTAAACTAACTGCTTTGAAACTTTCTATACACTATAAACTGCAGATAAATTTGCTGGCCCAAAAATACTAGCAGCCTTTTATAAATCTTCGCTACTTCTACTGAATACTTGCTGTGGTTATCCGTGAAATACCTAGGTTCAGAAGTCGCTTTTTTACCGATAGAGTATAAGAAATAAAAAGATTCGACGCAATCGTTTACCATGTTGACGCAACAGGCAAGTATTCCTAGCCTAGAGAAAGTTTGAAACATTTTAAACTCGAGTTAAGCGGAGTTAAATAGCGATGTGGGATTATCGATTAGACATCCGATTTCCTTAATAGTTCGAGTAATTGGCGTGTACGGATAAGTATTTTATGGCTATTTGAAAGTTTTTATATCTTTCGTCATTATTAAGGTATCACCTTCTTTTTCGAGTAATAAAGGAGATTTGCCACCTAAATACTCACGCAAGGGTCGTGTGATAATGGATTAAGAATATGAAGTGTCACTACATCCCTTTTGGGAAAGTCCTCATCTTCGAGTTAAATTAAAAATAAGAAAAATCTAGACTGCCGCCGTGGTCCAGTGGATAGCGTATGCGATTGCTGATCGGAGGTCCCGGGTTTGATTCCCGGATCGGGCAAAAGTGTTACTGGGTTTTTCCGAATACTGAGTAGCAGCCCGGAGTCTGGTGATGTGCCCGATATCGGCAATAGGCTCGCCCCCTATTACGTGGGACCTACAAAATTAATGGCGAAATGTGGGTGTAATGTTTACACCTCTGCCTACCCTTTCGGGGATACAGGCGTGAGACTATAAATAAAAAATAAAATCTATGAGTTGACTGAAAAAAATAATTTTGCAGGAGACAGCGTTTAACGGGCCTTAAGTCTTTTTGGCCAATTTTTATTTGACCGAAACCCAGAATATTTCTCTACTTTTACTTACAAGTCTCCATCGATTCCCAACTTTGACGGTAAGAATGGCTCCGCTTCTCCAAATACAGTGGCCTCCAGTCACACTCCTTGCGCAGGCTGTATGTGTTGGCCAGATCGTCGCCAAGTCCAGCTAAAATGTTTCTCACATTGATTTAAAATAAATGACTAGTCTAAAAGTTAGTAGTGTATATTTATACACTACTAACTTTTACCCGTATTTTCAAAAATTGTAATTTATCAAGCACATAAGAATGGAATGCTCGATGGCCTCTGTAGAGTCTCCCACCAAGTAGGTCTTAAGATGAACACGGACAAGACGAAAATCATGTCTAACGTACATGTCGTATCTACTCCTATCCAGAGTGGGAACTCTACACTCGAAATTGTCGACAAGTACGTCTACCTGGGACAAATGATCCAATTGGGTAAGTCCAACTTCGAGAAAGAGGTCATTCGTCGAATCCAACTCGGTTGGGCGGCGTTCGGGAAGTTACGGCATATATTCACGTCCGATATCTCGCCTATAGGCCTCCCGCAAGGTAGACCGACGATCTGGTTAAGATCGCGGGAATCGGTTGGCATCCAACCGATTCGGGCGGCTCAAAATCGATCTGTGTGGAGAACCTTGGGAAAGGCCTATGTCCAGCAGTGGACGTCTCTAGGCTGACATGATGAAGAATGGAATATAAAAATACCTTTCTTAGGGGCTGCTTATGTCATGAAAGGAACCCATTGTAGAAATGTTGTGTAGCTTCACTAGCTTACGGCCCGGTCACAGCCTACAGAGGCGGGCGGCGCGGCGAGCGTTTTCGATGTACATGGCGCGTTTACTGTGACGCGACAACGGTCGCGGTGCGCGGCCGTGACAGAGTAAGGCGTCATGTACATCGAAAACGCTCGCCGCGCCGATCGCCGCTGTAGGCCGTCCGCCGTGACCAGGCCGTTAGGCTCGCTAGATGATATGTCAGCCAGACCAAGCAATTTTATTTATACATATACATAGATATCAATCCTCATTTACATGGTGAAGAAACCTACATTAGAGGTCAGGGCAAGAAAACCATAACACTAAATTTGCAAACTGTATAGCAGAGGAGGAAGAAGCTTATGAATTGAAAAGGCTTTTTCTGTGGGTGTAAAAAGCATGTTTTATACTATTATAGCTTGTTAAACGCTGAAAAATATGTTTTACTGTCTATACACAGTGTGGCGATTATAATTTATATTTAGCTGAGCTGGCAAATCCTGTCTAGCCAAAAAAATATCGTCAAAGAATAGAAAAAATCTAAATAGGAACAAACTAATCACCTAGCGGAATAAAATATACTCCGCAACCTCATCTCAAACTTACCTAATATACACAAAATCAATAAAAAAATACAAAAATCTTGAATAAATAAAATATTAGGTCTTTACCTATGAAATTGCCGTTTTCATGAAATAAATTAAGCGTATTTTTTTCTATATTTTTCACTTCTATTAATCAAAGTAATCACCAATGCAATCAATGCATCATTGGTAGCTTATTGATGCCCTTCTTGAAGAAATCAGCTGGAAGGGAGGCAACAAATTCTTCAAAGGCATTTTGTACTGCCTCTCGGGTATTTAATTAATTTCCCGCCAAGAAGTTATCCAAAACTCTGGAAAAAGTGGAAGTCTGTAGGCGCAAGGTCTGGTGAGTACGGCGGATGACGGAGAACTTCCAACCCCAGCCATTGTAGCTTGGAGACCGTCTGCTGTGCAGTATGGGGTTGCTCATTGTCGTGCAGGAGCAGTGGAGCCGAACAATTGACTAAAGCTGTTGGAGACGTGCGGGCTTCTCCATCGTTGCGTTCAGTTCTTCACAAAACACTTCTGCAGAACAGCAGTAATGCTTTGGTAAGAAGCTGTGATGAATTACACCGGCGTTAGACCACCAAACAGTGGCCATCACTTTTCTAGGGGTAAGTTTTCGTTTAGGGCATTGTTTGGGTGCTGAACCAGGGTCCAACCAACTTGCATAGCACTTAAGATGGATCCATTTCTCGTCACAAGTAACAATGTGGTTCAAAATTGCTTCATTTGTATGCCTGTTGAGGAATGCAAGGCACGTCTCGTCGCGTGCTTCGCGCTGGCGATCATTGAGTTTGTGGGGTACCCATTTGTCAAGCTTTTTTTCCTTGCCAATTTGACGCAAATGGACCAATATTGTTTTGCTACTATACTATGTCGAAAGCTGCTGCTAATTCAGCCGCAGATTGAGTATCATCAGCTTCCACAACTGCCTTTAATTCATCATTGTCGACCAAAGTTTTTAGACGACCACGGGATTCATTTTTCAGGTTAAAATTTCCAGAACGGAAGTGTATAACCAATAACGGGTGGTGTGTTTGTTTGTAGTGTTCGCTCCATAAACATCGTTAATGTTGCGTGCCGCTTGTGCCGCTTTGCTGCCACGACGGTACTCATACTCCATAATTATTTGTATTTTTAACGTATCCATTATGACGAAAAATGTTCAAATACGATGAAAACGTAACACTAACTATTAAACAAATGACGATTTTAGAAAAAAGAATTCCATGTTTTAAATAAAATTAATTTGAAATTAGAAATATCAGCAAAATAAAAATATTTTGATTTGAAATAGCCAGTAAGGCAGAACGGCAATTTCATGAGTAAGACATACATAGCAAAGACCTATTATTCTAGCATTAAAAAAAAGAAAAAGAAAACAATTATTAATATTATTTGATTAAGCCGTTTCGGTAGGGAGCGACCCATAACCCCATGACACAAGATTATTATGTATTTGATTAGATAATATGTATGTAACTTACACCGCTCCTCCTGTAATAGCTTTTGCAATCTTCTGGTGACACATATTTCATTTTATGGATCATGATTCTGGACTTTCTGCAATCTGGAACGTAAATCAGAGATGTAATTGTATAGTTTATATTCTTTATTGATTTACAAAAATTAAAAAAAAACACAAATTTACCATTTTAAAATATTAGGCTTATGGGTACAGAAAGATATAAAAATGAATCTTACCATCAGATATCACCATGGCGTAAAACTGCGGGTTATTAAAATGCGACGGTGGTGCGCATATGGGACGCAGCTCTGAAAAACACACATATATCGGTACGATAGTATGGGACGTCAATTGACTACAAAACGGAAGTGCGAAGATGGCGCGCTTCGACAGAGTCTGGTGTGACGTTCGCTACAGTTGATGAGAGGCGATGACGGTTGACGTTCAACGGAGCAAAGACAACTATCACTTCTCTTGGAGACTCCGGGCAGACAACAAGTACCTAGAATCTGTCACTCGTTTCGTGTTCAGTAATACAAAATAGCTTGTCAGTTTTGTTAATTTTTGATTTGGTGTGAACTTATAACAAACTGTGATATGAAGTGTTGATACCGGCCAAGAAACAAGCTACCCGCCGACACATATAATCAAAACCTGCTATGGCACTGTGACGTACCCTTTGCTCGGTGAGAAGAGACCCGTGTCCAGCAGCGGGACAGTTTATATACAAGGCTGATGTTGATGGTGTTCGAAAGTGTTTGTGGTTTATCAGGAATTTGGTTCTGAGAGACCCTAGTGACACTCATCGATAGATGAGTGAGTCCGGTAAAATGTGTGGCCGATCTATTTTGTAGAGTGTCGGCGACCACAACCCCTACTCCCTCTCTCCCAGTCCATTCCTCCCTCTATAGCTTTTCATAATATTTAAACGTATCATCTTTACGTGTTATTTTATTAAGCCATTCATGTTTCATTTACTAATATTATAACTATAACAGTAACTCATTAGAATATTGAACCACTACATCATCATCATCATCTTCATCATCAGCCTGCCCTAGTCCACTGCTGGATATAGGCCTCTCCAATGGCACGCCACTGAGCCCGATTTTCGGCTCTTCGTGTCCAGCCGCTGCCAGCCACTTTGCGTATATCGTCACTCCACCTAGCCGGAGACGTGGACACTGACGGTGCGACTAATCCACCAATTTAAGGTCGCTCAGCGAGCTATGGAGAGGGCTATGCTCGAAGTTTCTCTGAAGGATCGAATTCGTAATGAAGTGATCCGACAGAGAACCAAGGTAATCGACATAGCTCAGAGAATTAGCACGTTGAAGTGGCAGTGGGCTGGTCACATCTGTCGCAGAACCGATACCCGATGGAGTAGTCGTGTAACGTGTTCTAGAGTGGAGACCGCGCCTTGGCAAACGTAGTGTAGGACGCCCTCCGGCTAGGTGGAGTGAACCACTACATAAAACTGTAAAATCATCTAGTTCGATAAAATGTGTGCGCATTCTAGTTTAAGTTATGTACCTTCTTAAGTAAATAATAAAGGCTAAACTATTAATAACATTGACATCATTCGCGATTCTGCTGACCCATAGTTTTATAATTTACGCTTGTTACTTTAGTAAAATGCTCGACACTCATTTATATTGTACAACACATGATCATCTTAATTATATGTAGCTATTAATTAGTTTTTAGTTTTATACTGGCCATTTTGTTTATTGCTAAATACGTAATATTATTGCTGTATTTAAAAAAACTCAAATTTGTAAAGAGGGACTGAACCGCCTGTGATACAGTTTATAACTAGTACAGGGGTATGGTGTTCTTTCCAATCGAATGAAATTCATAGCATTAAGATTAATATTATATTAGAATACTATTGTTTGAATTTATGCTTTCTGTATTTCTGGGAATAAAATTTTATTATCATTTATTATTATTATTTCCCAACCAAAATGGCGGCAAAGCAAATGTATCTTCTCTAGTCTTACCTATATGTAGGGGCGATGGTATCGTGAAGGGTGATGGTAAGATGATAATCGTTTACCACTAGGAGATCTGTCTGCTCGTTTGCCACCTATTACACAAAAAATAAGTGAAATGTAAAATCTTACCGATAGTAGATTCATCAGTCTCCAGTTGAACGATAGCCAGTGCGCTGTACGTTGTTGAAGAGTAGTCAGGATGGTAGGTGTAGTCGCGGACACCTACTGATGGACCGCTGCAGTTGTTGCCCAGGATCACTCGAGCGCGGGCTCTGATAATTTTATAGAGACATTTTGTAATACTGCGGCAATATTTACACCAACACTTGAACAATGTTCAGGTATTTTGAAATAACTTCTATATACAAGACAAAGACACATGTCATCTCAGCTTCTAGATAGCTTCTAGATCATTCAGTTTAAAAGTATGTAAATAAAACTATGCATATATCGCGATAAAACCCGTAGTTAAATTTCAATATTTATTATCACTCGCCCAGTGGCGAGCGTTTTCAATGTACATGGCGCGCTTTGCTACGCCACCGGCGATCGATGTCACCTCATAGTAAACGAGCCATGTACATCGCTCGCCGCTGCCGCCGCCGCTGTAGACTGTGGCTGGGCTGTTATGGTAGCAGTAAAACTTTGTAGGAAAACTTGGATTTCTGAGTATTATGACACCACACCACTTCACCATCATGTTATGTGTACCAGACATATTTTTATCATCGTTAATTGATAGGCAAAAAGTTTGTGGTGTTTTATTAATCTAAATTAGAAGAATAGAACAGATTTCACAAAAGGACTATAGCGCAACAGCTAGCATTATAGCAGACCATGGAGACGTGATTCCAATTATTACACTTGTGGTACAACGTCACGTAGTTACTCGTGTATCACTTTGATAGTTTGTTGACTGCATAGCATCACGTCCGTCGTTTGTCGTTGCTTATGCAGGACACCGAGAAACATGGATTACGTTTGAATAACGATTCAGTCACTATGAGCCAATGCTCACAAGGTAGGTATTATTTTATCATTCGCGACTCATATGTGTATAGTGGACAATATAATTGTTTTACCACCTTTAGAGTAAACGTCGTTTGCATAGCACAAAACTATGATGTCTATTTTTGCTTGGAAGTTAAGGACAGTGAAAATAATGAGTCTTATTGAATAATAATTTAATGGCTGTTTTATTAAAAGTGGTAAAGCAAGTATACTTATATAAGTTATCTTATACGAACATACTATAGACAAGATCCACACCGATACGCAAATTGAATCGACAATGTTGATTTATTATATGGATGTTTAGAATAGTCAACAAATGCCGCCAAACTTCCTCTAAGTTTGGCGGCATTTGTTTTCGTTTTTAAAATGTGCAAAATTGTCATACATAATTGTGACATCCTTTGACTGGCAGAAACCAATCGCTGAATTTTTGTATAACGGAAACAAACATAACACAAAGAAAACCTACACATGACACACTTTTTCTGCTAAGTGAAGATCGGACCCGTAATACGCGAAATCTCGTAGAGAATATTTTAAATCAAATCAAATATCTTTATTGTGAAAACAGTGGTTACAGAGTATTTCAGTCTTGAATGTCTCTGAATCTGTGTATGAATAAGACTAAGGTGTTCTGCCAACTAGAGGGAGGATTCACTGATACATGCTAGGTGATTGTGCCAGATGGACTGCAGTCTGTTGGAAGTAGTTTAGCACTTGTGTATAATCATAGTAATCGCGTGCGAGAAGTTTTATAGCGTGATTCAGTATAGTTTCGTCGGTGTGCGTTAGATGTCGCCAGGGTTGGTTGTTTTCAACATTGGACGATAGATGGCCTCAAATGTATATCGAAACGGCAAAATTGACCATTTTGCTATACGTCATCATTTACATGAGCATTTTAGTGGCACAATTAAGGATAGTTCTGTCGGTGTCCGTTGGATGTCGCCAATGTTGGTTATCTTCAACATTGTACGATAGAAGGGGCTCAGTTGTATATCACTGCCGTTAAATTGACTAATTTGCTATACGCTATCATTTACAGGAGCATTTTAATAGCGCAAGTAAAGACAGTTCTGTCGGTGTCCGTTATCGTGCTGGTGCACCTGAGCATTGACTTGTATCAAAACAGCGAGCATTTGCCGTTTTTTTGTTTGTCGAACTAAACAACGAACAGAGCCGAACTTTCTAGCTATCTTTTCATGATCTTTCTTGCAAATGCTCTAATCAGCAAAACGTCAAAGCCAATTTACTGTCAATTCGCTAGAATGTTAAAAAAAAACACACTCATTTGTTTTTCTGTGTTCTAACATTCGCAAGAATGCTCATCAAAGGTGAATGCTTAAATGTATCAGCACCATTAGATGGCGCCAGTGTTGGTTACCTTCTCCGTTTTACGATAGATGGCGTTAGTTGTCGATTCACACCACCGCTCAGTTGACCATTTTGCTATACCTCATCATTTACAAAAAGACACACTTGTAAAAAATAAAATAAAAAAGCAAACAAGTCTTCCAGTATATACCTGTAATAAAAAAACTAAGCTAGAGATTTACCTGAAGTAGTCTTTCGGCAATCTGTCGATTTCCGTCGCAGAGCCCAGTACTATTTGTCTTGTGACGAGAACAACTGCGGTTGTGAGGCGTTTATTGTCTGTGGAAGAAAATAAAATTTACCGGAAAGATCTTAGCAATAATGTCGTATACCCTTAAGCTCTACCCAGAAACCCTATAACTGCATAACTTTGAACACTATCTGGTGATTACATGTTCCACTGGTGGGCACAGGCTTCTTACTATGAGACGGTTTGGGACATAGTACACCACGCTGGCCAAGTGCGGGTTGGCAGACTTCACATGTCTGCCGAGAACATTATGGAGACATTCAGGTTTCCTCACGGTTTTTTCATTGACTGTTTAGCAAGCGATCATTTGACAATTGAATACGCACATAATTTTGAAAACTAAGTGGTATCAGTTTGAGCCCAAGATCCTCTACTGTTGTAGGCTGTTAGTCTTTGTATACTTTTATATTTTTACAAACCTTTACTTTATCAGACAAACTCAAGCCAAGCAATATCAGCCTTTAACAAGCAAATAATAAAAATAATACATGAGCATGTAACAACGTAATATATTTTACGACGTTCATAACAAACTTTTGGTATTTATGTAAAACTTTCTCCAGCAAGTACTTATTCGAAGACTAGGGAACATTTTATATGATACTATATAACTGAGACTTTACTTTTATTAACGTATTTCTAGGAAAAAATCATGTTTTGTCTGAACTTAGAAGGTTAGGTAAAGAAAATTTCGTGAACTCAAGGAAATTTACCGCTGCTATAGCTCTTCTGCACGTAGCAGCGATAACCGTGTGGGGAGACCGACAGACTGCCAAGCAAAGGGTCTCGGGTTCAAATCCACGGCACGCACCAATGACTTTACGAAGTTAAGTGCGTATTAAATTGTTAATTATCGCTTGCTTATCGGTGAAGGAAAACATCGTGAGGAAACCTGCATGTATGAGAGTTCTAATGTTCTCGAAAGATATGTGAAGTCTGCCAACCCGCACTTGGCCAGCTGGTGGACTATGGCCTTACCCTTCTCATAGTGAGAAGAGGCCCGTGCCCAGCAGTGGGACAGTATAAAGGGCTGATGATGATAATAGCTCTTCTCTGCGTGGTAGCAAATGAAGAATACAATGTGTCACTACCCTATTTCATGCCGTGTGTTGTAGCAGATGACAGGAAAATACCTACATCAAACAAATACATACATACATACATAGTCTCACGCCTATAACCCCGAAGAGGTAGGCAGAGGTGCATTTCTACACCCACTTTTCGCCAGATATACTTTAGTCACACGTAATAAGGAACGAGCCTATTGCCGTACCGGGCACATTTCCAGACTCCGTGCTGCTACTGAGAATTTCGTGACAGAAAAACCCAATAACACTGCCCGACCCAGGAATCGAACCCGGGACCTCCTGATCCCACGCGCACATTTATGCCGCGAGACCAAAGAGGCAGTCGTATAGGGTTTGATGTCGAGTTTTCCGTCTCTACGCAAAGATGGTATTTGCATCGTGTTATCCCTTAGTCACCTCTTACGACAACCACAGGAAGATAGCGGGTGGTGAAACTTATATTCTATAACCAAACAAATACAGTATAATAATAATTTTCTACCACATACACACATCACCATCTAGACCCAAACTAAGCAGAGCTAGTACTATGGGTACTAGACAATGGATTAACATACATATATACTTGTTTTGTATATACATACATATTATACATAGAAACACCCAAACCAAGACAAACATCCATGTTCATGCACACAAATCTTTGACTTGAGCGGGATTCGAACCCGCGATCTTCGGCGTAGCAGTCGCTTACACTTCCGCTGTGCCAACCGGTCGTCATAGTATAATTCAAATTGTTATACAGTGTTATCCTTGATCTCACCTTCCTTTTTAAAGTTAAATAATCTCCCTCTCCCTCACAATTAAAAAAGGAAACCATCCGCTGTACTAGGCATTTACTAACAAAATAAGACTAAGGCCCAATTTCACCACATCTGAATAATCCTATCTTACTTATGTTTATTTTCTTTTTTTCTGCGGCGATAGCCGAGTGGATGAACCAACAGACTGCCATGCAGAGGGTATCGGGTTCGAATCGCCGCGCATTAATGACTTTACGGAGTTATGTGCTTATTGAATGGTTAATTATCGCTTGTCCCGTGCCTCGGAGAGCACGTTAAGCCATCGGTCCCGGTTGTCATGAAGATCTTTGACAGTCGTTACAGGTCGTCAGTACCTTCTAAATAAACTGACAACTAGTCTAAACCATGGAATATCGCTATCCGTTCGGGTTGCAGAGGACAGGCAGTCGCTCTGTGGAAAAGCTAATATTCAGCCAAATCCGGTTAGACTAGAAAGCGGACCCCAGATTGAACCTGGGATAACGCTAAGAGGATGATGACTTATGTTTATTTTCCGTGTCCATATCGTCTAATTTATTGAAAATAGGGATGTAATACCAGTTATAATATTTGCCACAACTTTCAAATAAACATAAGTATGTGTAGTTGATTGAATCAAGCGTTACTAGGCGCAACTCCATTGTAATCTAATGGAAGGAAAGAGGAACCCATCACGCACCCTCGGATTGACCACCCCAACTATTGCAATAGAAAAAGGTTGACAATACCGAACTCCTCTAAAAGGATAAGGGATATAGGAATGGTATGGGTTGATGACGAGCGATGGGCAACGACTCGTTGCCCATCGCTTTTGAGGATGCCTCGTGCAGAGGCGAAACACGTGTCGAAGAATAGTGGCGCATACAGCGGGATACTGCAAGTCAGGTATCTTTCTGGAACCCATACCATTCCTATATCCCTAATCCTTTTAGAGGAGTTCGGTATTGTCAACCTTTTTATATTGGTCAATCCGAGGGTGCGTGGTGGGTTCCTCTTTCCTTCCATTAGGTTATAAGTAGATTACAATGGAGTTCCGCGTTCGTATTGGCAATACATGGGGTGGTCAAACCGAGGGTGCGTGGTGGGTTCCTCTTTCCTTCCATTAGGTTATAAGTATGTGTTAAAATCATGAAAGTTTGAAAATATTTTAATCCTTATCTTCCAGATAAATACATACTGAAATAAAAATTTATATGAGTAAGCTGGCAAAATAATTTAGCAAGAACTTAACAGACAGCTGCGACACTGGCCATATGAATTAGAAAACCGGCGATATGTTTGCTATATTACTTACCATGGGGGTAAAACAATATGCCAAGCCAAGGGTAAGTCTCAATTCTTGCTTGTCCTTCGTAAACTACGCTGACCGGTGAGTTGTCAATCCCGCATGATGATAATGACAACACTGTGAAAAAAATACATTTCTATAATGAAAGAGCACTGTGAATGAAAGAGAAAATACATTTCGAACCATTTCTTACATTTGAAGTGATGGTTTTCTAACCATTTCTAATATTCGACGACCGATGGCGTAGAGTCTACGCCATCGGTCGTCGAATATTAAGCCGTAGCGGGAGGCTCTCTACGCCGTAGAGCGAGTGTAAACGACTGCCACGCCAAAGATTGTGAGTTCGATTCGCACTCAAGTCAGACATTTAAATTTGTTTCCGTGAACATGGATGTTTGTCTTAGTCTGGGAGTTTCTATATATAATATGTATGTGTTTGAAAAAAATTATATATGTATGTTTATCCATTGTCTAGTACAAGTACTAGCATAAGTACAAGCTATGCTTAGCTTGGGACTTGACGGTGTTGTGTAAATGTGATAGAATATAAAATGGACCCTCATTCACTTTCGCGATTTGATGCCAATTGTGGCAGACCAAGGGTAAGACGGGGTGTGACTACCATATTATTCTACTTTAAGTCTTCCCACTAAACCACGGCTGGTAGAAACCACGCCGCTGATATTTCATTAGAGTAAATAAGAGGTATTTTACAAAATAATCAAATAATATTATTTAAACAAATATTATTCTTTTGCTCGTTTTTATAATAAAAAATAAGCTTTATGTTTAATCCGTAGTAGGTACTTGCTTTTTATTGCTGTTACAAGAAATAAAACGTAATGTTTTTAATGAAAGACGGAAATTAAAACTGTAAAATAAATGAAGTCATTTAAAGTAAGGGTCTTTGTTTATATCTACAATAAGATAGAATAGTAGGTATAGTATTTTTATGATATCAAAATAAAATAGAGTGAAAACTAAATAGTATATAAAAAACAACATACTGATAGTCAATTAGATATCGAATTAGATAAACGCATTTGAAAATTCTACTACAATTCTAAATGGATGGATGTATGTAGGTACATTTGCTACTCTCATTCAAAAACAACTAAACAGATTTCAATGAAACTTTAGAATAATATAGCGAATACATCAGCATAACATATGAACTACTTTTTGTCGCGACAACAAATCCTTGCGTGGGCAAAGAGACGTAAGTCTAAAATAAATAAAAAATTGTTTGATTTTCGTCACTTGATTTTTTAACGAATGTTTGTTTGTTTGTTTTTCGTGTGAGTGTGTGGTCAACTCTAGTGTCGGAGTTTTCAAACCACCCGAAGGCCTCCGACAGGGCCTAACGATCCTTATCCTGGGACAAGAACCCTGACCGACAGCTGTACGTGCCCTCCGAAGCACGGTAGCACTCATATTTAAATGTCACAATGAATTACAGTATGATAGCAAAAAGTCTAGATAAATATCATGATCACTGTTGCTTCCTTTTTTTTTAAATACTAAAACAAGAACTAGGCGGGAACTATAAGCACTAATCTAAATATATAAATCCTTGCGTTACTGACTGACTGACAGACACGCTACCGCCAAAACTATTGGGCGCAGGAAGCTGAAATTTGTATGTTCCTTGAGGACCGTAGGGGTGCACTAAGAAGGGATTTCCCGAAATTCCCACGGGATCAGCCAAAACGGGTAAATTTAAAAAAATTGCAGGCGTAGCTGCTGGCGTTCTCTAGTATTTTTATAACAGGTCTCTATCCCGAGAAAACAAACTGTAGTAGGAAAGTTTCTATTTGTCCCGACATATCGACATAATTATGTAGTTCAAGGCCATGATGTGACATTGAGACATCTTCATATGACAACATTTATTGATATACAGTAATAGCAACATATTTATTTCACTTACCTTGAATTAAAGACGATGATAGCACAAATAATGTTCTGTAAGTCTTCATTATAACTATGCTTATTATTGCCGATAGGTAAACTTAGAATAGCGTTTATACATTCCAATGAAATCAGGCTATTACTTAGAGTAGTACATCACATAATTAGAGTATACAAATACACTCTATATAATAAACTTGATGAACCCGCGGTTACACCCGCGTTATTTAAGGCTAATGCTCCGCTCCCGCGGCTCACAGTGTGATGTTATATAGCCTATAGCCTTCCTTGGCAAATGGACTATCTAACACTGAAAGAATTTTTCAAACCGCACCAGTAGTTTCTGAGATAAGTGCGTTCAACCAACCAAACAAACAAACAAACTTTTCAGCTTTAAATATTAGTATAAGATAATTTTATATTGCAGACATTCTCCTACATTGACTTTTCTTTTTATCTACTTTAACACACTTTACGAATGTCGTTTGAATTTTCAATGACTATTAATTAATAAACTAAATTAAGCTGCCAAGTTAATGGCCATTAGAAAAACCAAATTGATTTTTAAAAATAAATTATCATGTCACTATTTTGATAAGACTCGTTAATATTAACTATACTTTTAATTTTAAAACTGCCTTTAATATTTTTTTATATAATTTGACACTTTTTACACTACAATAGTCTGACAAACACTAACTGCTTACAAACTACAGGCGCAGTTTATAAACCGACAATTACTTTTCAGCTAAACCCCAACAATGTCAACATTTGGTAATTGAAACCATATTTGTTTATAAACGCGAATTGTTTACGAAATAAACAGTTAGATATGTTGGCTTATAACATCTTCGCTGGTTTGTATATATTTTGGTTAATAAATAACAATATGTTATGTAATGTTTTGTTTGTAATTTTAATGTCTGAGTGTAAACATCGGTCAAATGTCAGTTGTAACGAATCAGTAACACCTTATGCAATGAATTGAAACAGTAAGACGTAAGACGTACCTTTGCTGGGGTTCCTTTCTTGTTTATTTTCATCACCAGAGTACCAACAGAGCCATACAGAATATAGTCCCACTATCCCCAAGCCGTGTGGTGACGGATTAAGAATACGGACTGTAACAACCCCGTATCATCCCATGGATGTCGTAAGAGCCGACAGAGGGAGCATATTATGCAGAGAACAGCACTTTAAGACAAGGAAAACTTGATACAAACCCTATACCAACCCGTTTGGCCAGCGTGTTATAGTAGGCCAATTCCTCCTTTTAAAGTAGGCGCCTAGTCCAGCAGTGGACTGTTAAAGGCAGATGATGATGATGATCCCCAAGCAGGTCACTCTCCGTTCGTCTTGACCTAAATATAGGTTTGGTCCTTGCTTAAGAATTTAAAAAATAAGGTGTAGTTGCTTATTACTTGTGTATAAAATACTTGTTATTTGTGCCAACGTATTTCTTTTTTATTTAATTAATAACGGGACAACAAACAGCTACAATATAAAATACAAGAATATCGGTACTAATAAATAAAAAAATAATGCCCAGTATTGCAGCCTATAACGCTGTTCACAGATAGGCAGAAGGATATTTGATGGTATAGTTATCATTTGGGTTACAAATACAAAATAGCATGTGTCGGGCAGATTACAACATAACTAACTAAATACAGATATGTAACGTTTAAGAAAGTTCCTTAAGTAATAGTTCTTTATGTTTGATACGTGATATTCGATACTTATTGACACGGGCTGTTTCTGCAACTCCACGTCTTGGCGTGTATTTTGCGTACGGGTGGGAATGGTCTTGTAATTCGAGCCACCCCGGCTCTTCGAGAAAGGCCAGCAGGCTCTTGATGTGGCCCACTGCTTCCCTCAGGGTGCTGGGTCTGGTCAGGTACTGCTTCTTGTACTGTGAGACCTCAGGGCAGTCGAGGAGCAGGTGGGCTGCCGTCTCGTCTGCTACCATACAGGCTCTGCACAGCGGGCTGTCGGTGATACCTTTAGTAAATAGGTGCTTATTAAGGGATCTGTGTCCTATGTAGGCGGCCATGACTGTCCGAAGTTGTTGCTTGGACAGCCGGAGGACTTGTTTGGCTATCTTACCGTCTAATGTAGGAAAAGCCTCCTTGGCCTGCCGGTGTGTTTCGATACCAATCCAGGACTGGTTGTGCTGGGTCCTGGTTGTATTTCTTACCAGGTTGCAATAAAAACCAGAAGGAAGGGGAGTAATGGGCTCGGGTCCCGCCACCTCTAAAGTGGCCCCTATCCTGGCAAGTACGTCGACTGCGTCATTCCCTCTTGAGCCACTGTGGCCCTTGATCAATTGTAGTGTTAATTTGTTTAGTTTACTTACTTCTGTTAGTTTCTAGTTGCATTCTAGTGTGAATGCCGAGGTGAAAGTATGACTTTTGAGGGCTGAAAGGACAGCCATACCATCTGAGAGGATCCTAATGGATCGTTCTCTTACCTCACGTGCCATGATTGCTGTGGCAGCTAGGATTGTGCCTAAACATTCGGCCTGGTAGACCGTGTTATAGGTTCCCAGCGGTGCTGCGATGTTGATGTTTAGATCCTCGGAGAATATTCCTGAACCCGTACCTCTATCCGTCTTGGACCCATCTGTGAAAATCGTGAGCTTGTTGTGGTTATCCGCTTCTCCGTGTAGATCCTCGTACAGTTGGATTTTGTGTTTCTTGTCGAACACAAATTGTTCCGGTATTCGGTCGCCAATGGCTTGTGTTAGAGGAACTTCTTTAAAGAGTGTATTTAAGTTGCTAGTGTGCGGTGTATTGGTGTCTTTCCAGAGCATCAGAGCTCTTAGCCGAACCGCCGACATCGTAGCTTCCTGTTGTATGAACAGATGCAATGGAGGCAGGTCCAACAACACCTCGAGTGCCGCTGTAGGTGTAGTTTTCATGCAGCCCGTGGCCGCTAGGCGTGCAAGTCTTTGAAGCTTCTTGGGGGCCGTTGTTAGGTTGGTCCGAGGCCACCACACTACTGCGCCGTAGCTTATCATCGGACGTATTATTGTCTTATAGAGCCATAAAACAATTTTGGGGGATACGCCCCAGCGTTTGCCTATCATCTTCTTGCACTGCCAGAAGACGATGCTGGCTTTATTGAGCTTATTTTCCATGTCGCTGTTCCATGTCAATTTGCTCTCTGTCGAGAGTGACACCCAGGTACTTGACCTCGGTAGACAGCTTAAGTTCTGTATTAAATAACCTGGGCATTCGGTAATTACCCAGCGTGCGTTTGTATGTGAACATAACTAGTTCGGTCTTGGTCGGGTTTACAGATAATTCGTACTCATTACACCACCACTCTACTATGCATAGAGCTTGTTGGGTAAGGTCGTACACTGTACTGGTTATCTTACCTGAGGTGAGAATGGTCAGATCATCTGCATAACCTTTTGTGTAGAAGTATCTCGCATTGAGTTTGTCTATGAGTTCATTGGTGACTAACACACAACAACACACACACTCAATCATCTCTATATATTTATTATAGTAAGGACTCCAGACAGTCACGGTCGCCTACACAGGACACGGATTCTTTAATAAATAGGTATCACCGACAGCCCGCTGTGAAGGGCCTGTATGGCAGCAGACGAGACGGCAGCCCACCTGCTCCTCGACTGCCCTGGGGTCGCACAGTACAGGCAGCAGTACCTGACTAGATACAGCAGCCGACAACGTCTAGACAAAGGGAAGCAGTGGGCCACATCAAGAGTCTGCTGGCCTTCCTCGAAGAGCTGGGGTGGCTGGAATGACGACACCGTTCCCACCCGCACGCAAAATACACGCCAAGACGTGGAGTTGCGCAAACAGCCCGTGCCATCAAGTATCAAGTAAGGACTCCAGACAAGTGCAGCGTACTCAAGTTGAGAGTGTACAAGGGACTTATATCTTACACTAATATATAAAGCTGAAGAGTTTGTTTGTTTGGTTGAATGCGCTAATCTCAGGAACTACTGATCCGATTTGAAAAATTCTATCAGTGTTAGATAGCCCATTTATCGAGGAAGGCTATACACTATATAACATCACGCTATGAGCGACGGGAGCGGAGCAGTAAGCCTTAAATAACGCGGGTGTAACCGCGGGCATCCTCTAGTAAGCAGATATATGAGGAAGATTTCTTAAATTCCGTTGTTGAACGCATTACAAACCTATATAATTGATACGCCTTATTAACTATTACTCCACGTACAGATCTAAACAACAGAGTGGTGCACACCGTGGATTCGAACCCGATACCCTTTGTATGACTGTCTATTGGTATCTCCACTAGGCTATGCTGGTTTAAATTAAAGCTTGAAAGATTATGCAAGTGAAACAGCATATTATTATAGAACGAGTTCAACACAAGCTTTTCTCTTAACCGCAAGCGATTAACTAGGCTGCATAATTTCTTCCTAGCCGACCTCCGTGGCAGCTCGCCAATGTAATCTTCTGTAGGTCAAGGTACTTTCGCTTGACCTAGGGTACTGACGCTAGTTTTGCAGCAAGAAAACACATTACTATAGCCGCAATAATGCGGTGGGGAATGAAAAGTTTGGAGATGCCCGCATTTGTATGTTAAGTAAATATTTTGGTTCTTTTTTGTGTAAGTTGAGGTGAATTTGTAAATGGCCTGTAATGTTATCGTAGTTTAGTTAGTAGTTAATAACAGTGGCGATAGCCCAGTGGTGTACGTAACGGACTGCCGAGACGATGGTCTCGGGTTCGATCCCCAGGTACCCCGGGGACACACATTTCGAATTTATGTGTGCATTAAAAATCTTAATTATCGCTCGCTTGATAATGTGCCCGGTAGATGGCAATAGGTTCGCCCTCTATGACATTGGGACCGAAACATAACTAGCGAAATGTGGTTGTGCAATATACCTCTGCCTACCCCTTCGAGGATAAAAGGCGTGAAGTTATGTTACGTATGATGTTTATTAATCCGTTAGCCACAATCAAGGGTAACTAATTGCTATTCAAACATTTCCAATCATCGTCATCATCCCATCCACATTCTGGTTGCATCCAAGATTGCGTTGGGGCCCGTGGTTCGCTTTCTGTCTAACCAGTTTTGATAGAAACAGGTTTATAACTGCCTTTTGACCTCCACAGTACAAGGAGATTACAGTATTCTAAGGTTTAGTATTCAATTTATTTCAATGCATTGTTATAAAAAAATACTACCTATATTCCCCATTCACATTGTACTTGAATCAGATTCGGCGGATATCCGTACAAACTTTCGAACCGTATTGTTAAAAGAATACCTTAGAATATTATAAAAGAACAAGTGATATTTCGTGTTTTACAAATTATTACACACGTCGTTCAAATTCATTTTGCTTACATGGTAACAGTATAGGAGCGGCTGAACGCATCAAGGGATGGCACATCTCGAAAGAGGCATTGTGCTCAGACCACAGATGGATCAGCTTCTCTATGGAAGTCGTTATACAACCTACACAGCCCCGCAGGAAACCACACAACACTGACAAATCAAAGTACGTCATGTTACTTAAGGATAAACTCACCCTTACTGCTACGCCGACGGTATTGGGTGACACTGAACAGATCGACGAGCAGGTATGTACACTGACACAGTCGATGCTAGGCAGCTACCACGCAGCTTGCCCGGAAACCATCCCACCTTCAACCCCGGGTAAACAACTCTGGTGGGGCGCTGAGCTTGAACGCAAGCGCAAGAAGGTAAGAAGGGCTCTAAACAGGGCTATGAACACAAGCGCGGGCGTAGATTGGGACGTTTATAAAGCGACCAATCAAGCTACAAGAAATGCCTCAGATTCAGACGCACCGTGGGATGGAGGAAATTCTGTGGGAGCATTGAATCTTGCCAACAAGCAAACCGGGTAAGGAAACTACTGGCTCAGCAACCGATGGTTGCACCAGGTACTCTCCGTAAACCAGATAACACATACACCACATCGGAGGAGGAGACAAGACGCGTCCTACTCGAAATACACTTCCCAGGCTGCGTCCTCAACCCAGTAATAACATGGCACGATACACCAAGAGTGACGACCGGACACGAGTACAGTACAGTACGAGTACGAACACGCAAACACCGTAGTCACAGAAGAAAAACTCCGATGAGCCATCAATAGCTTCCATCCCTTCAAAGCAGCCGGACTGGACGGCATCTTCCCAGGGTTATTACGATGGGGGGTGAACCTGTCCGCAAAAGACTTCTGGCAATCATGAGGGCTAGCCTGGCCCTTAGATATGTACCGAAGAATTGGAGGGAAGTCAAACTAATTTTCATGCCAAAACCAGGCAAAACAGACTACACCAATGCAAAGTCCTTCAGACCAATAAGCCTGACCTCCTTCATGCCTAAAGCCTTGGAAAGGCTATGCGAGAGGGAATTAAGAAGTGGGGCACTTAAACACTTACCCCTACATGCCAATCAACATGCATACAGCTCAAGAAAATCGACGGAATCGGCCTTACATCAGGTCGTGAACCAGATAGAAGCTGCTATACAACAAAAAAGCATCTGTCTGGGCACCTTCATTGACATATAAGGAGCCTTTGACAAGACAAACTTCTCCAGCATAAGCTAGACATGCTCCTAGCCAGACATGGTGTGGATCAGATGCTCATACAGTGGATCCAAAACATGCTCAGCAAAAGGGTAGTGCGCCTGCACGGCGACTACCAGACAGCCTTGATAACTAAAGGTTGCCCGCAGGACGGTCTTCTCTCCCCGCTATTGTGGAACTTAGTCATCAATGAACTCATAAACAAACTCAACGCGAGATATTTTTACACAATATAATTCTCAACTCAGGTAAGGTAACTAGTACAGTGTACGACCTTACTCAACAGGTTCTACGCATAGTGGATGTAATAAGTACGAATTATCAGTAAACCCGACCAAGACCGAACTAGTTATGTTCACACACAAACGCGCGCTGGGTACTTACCGACTGCCCAGGCTATTCAACACAGAGCTCAAGCTGTCTACCGAGGTTAAGTACCTGGGCGTCACTCTTGACAGCAAATTGACATGGAACAGCCACATGGAAAACAAGCTCAATAAAGCCAGCATCGTCTTCTGGCAGTGCAAGAAGATGATAGGTAAACGATGGGGCCTATCCCCCAAAATTGTCTTATGGCTCTATAAGACAATAATACGTCCGATGATAAGCTACGGCGCAGTAGTGTGGTGGCCTCGGACCAACCTAACAACGGCCGCCAACAAGCTTCAAAAGCTTCAAAGACTTGCATGCCTAGCGGCCACGGGCTGCATGAAAACTACACCTACAGCGGCACTCGAAGTGTTGCTGGACTTGCCTCCATTGCACCTGTTCATACAACAGGAGGCAACGATGTCGGCGATCCGGCTAATAGCTCTGAAGCTCTCGAAAGACACTAACACACCGCACACTAGCAACTTAAACGCACTCTTTAAAGAAGTTCCTCTCACACAAGCCATTGGCGACCGAATACCGAAACAATTTGTTTTCGACAAGAAATACAAAATCCAACTGTACGAGGATCTACACGAGGGAGCGGTTGACCACAACGAGCTCACGATCTTCACAGATGGGTCTAAGACGGATACAGGTACGGGTTCAGGTGTATTTTCCGAGGACCTAAACATCAACATCGCAGCACCGCTGGGAGCCTACAACACGGTCTACCAGGCATAATCCTAGCTGCCACAGCAATCATGGCACGTGAGGTAAGGGAACGATCCATTAGGATCCTCTCAGATAATAAGGCTGTCCTCTCAGCCCTCAAAATCCATACTATCACCTCGGCACTCACGCTTGAATGCCACCAGAAACTAACAGAGGTAGGTAAACTAAACAAATTAACACTGCAATGGATCAAGGGCCACAGTGGTTGGTATTGAAACATGTAGGCAGGCCAAGGAGGCTCTTCCCGCAGTAGACGGTAAGATAGCCAAACAAAGCCTCCGGCTGTCCAAACAACAACTGCGGACAGTCACGGCCGCCTACACAGGACACGGATTCTTTAATAAACACCTATTTACTATAGGTATCACCGACAGCCCGCTGTGCAGGGCCTTTATGGCAGCAGACGAGACGGCAGCCCACCTGCTCCTCGATTGCCCTGAGGTCGCACAGTACAGGCAGCAGTACCTGATGAGATACAGCACCCTGAGGAAGGCAGTGGGCCACATCAAGAGTCTGCTGGCCTTCTTCGAAGAACTGGGGTGGCTCGAATGAAGACACCATTAAAGATAAAGATAAGATAAAGATATTTTATTTGCATAAAACATGGTATAAAAGATGTTATTGAAAATATAAAGTCCGAACATGTTTTGCTTAAAACTAAAGCGTGCAAATTATCAACTAGAAATATATTATAAAATTGAAATAAGTACATTAAATTAAATTCATTTTAAAAAATCATTAATACTATAATAATTGTTATTATTGAGCCATTTATACAACTGAATTTTAAATAGCTTACAAGTTAATGCTTTAAACATATCTGGTAATTTATTATATAGTCGTATACACATAGCCAAAGAATTTTTATTATATTTTGCTGATCTAGGTAGCTCTTCCAGCACAAGCCTGTATTGATCACGCCGACTTCGAGAGCTTTTATATAGTTCTTCTGCTGTTTTAAACAATTCTAAGTGCTTTCGAACAAACATGCATGCTTCATATATATATAATGAAGGTAACGGCAGCAAACCAAGTTCTTTAAATATTGGTTGACATGATTCGTCAGATGGAATCTCGTATACAGCTCTTAGACATTTCTTTTGGGCAACAAATGCTCTATTGAGGTCAGTACTATTTCCCCACATAAGTAGTCCATATCGTAGTGAGGACTCTACATATGCGCGATACGTCATCACAGCCGTTTTTATATTCGTAACTTTTTTTATTTGTCCCAAAGCATAGACAAATTTATTTATTTTATTGCATACAGTATCGACCTGTGCTTTCCAGTCTAAATGTTCGTCAATGACTACTCCTAGAAATTTAGTTTTTGTCACTTGTGTAATTTTCGGTATGTCCATGTTAAAATTAAATGTACTATTATAAGATTGATTAAATTGTATATATACTGATTTATTAAGATTAATTGATAAATTATTATTATTTAGCCAGCTAATTAGATTTTCTATTGTATTATTTATGTCCACTTCATGATCTGCAATTGATTTATATTTTTTGTTGGTAGTAACAATTATGGAAATGTCATCGGCAAAAAGGAAGCATTGATGATTAGTTACATTAACTATGTCATTTATATAGAATAGAAATAAGATAGGGCCTAAAATGCTACCCTGGGGGACGCCCCATTTTATACTTATAAATTCAGACGAATAATCTGTCATGTCCCTCCTTTCATTAAGTTTGGTAATAGTGACTTTCTGTTGTCTACTATTTAAGTACGACGATATCTATTGTAGTGGCAGTCCTCTAATACCAGTAGCCTCAAGTTTTTTTAATAGTCTCTCATGTGACACGAGATCAAATGCCTTAGACAGATCAAAAAATAGCCCTGTCGTTAGCTGTTTGTTATTAATATTAGTCAATATCGCTTTCAGAAGCAAAAAGATGGCTAGGGATGTAGACTTGTGCCTCTGGAAGCCGAATTGCTCTTTTCTTATAATATTAAAATTTTCGCAGTAGTCGACTATTCTTTGATACATGCATTTTTCATAGATTTTTGACATAATGGATATCAGTGTTATGGGGCGATAATTATTCATCTCACATTTTTCACCCTTTTTAAATATCGGTTTAACAATAGATATTTTTAAAGCGTCAGGAAAAATTCCTTGTGAAAAGGACAGGTTAATGAGATAGGTCAACACTCCGCTTATTTCACTTACACACGTCTTAATAATTCGGGTATTAAGTTCATCATAACCTACAGAATTGGTATTTTTCAATGATAAAATGTGTTTCCGTACCTCATTTTCGGTAATAGGTGTAAGGAACATTGAGTTAGCTGTTAGGGTATCGATGCTGTAACTATTTGTACAATTTTGATTAGGAATGTAATTTGTAAAATGCCTATTGAAGGCAGAAGCTATTTCTACTGGTTTGGTAAGTACAGTATTATCAATTTTAATGCATTCAATGTTGTCTTGGCAGCCTGTATTAAGTATTTCATTTTTTACGACTGACCATGCGGCTTTACATTTGTTGTCATTATTATTCATAAACGTTATATTAGCATTTCGTTTTGCCTTGTAGATACACTTTTGTAATATTTTTGAATATGTAGTATATCTACTCTTGTTCATTATATTTTTATTCTTGTAATACTGATATCGTAAGAAACGCTTCATTTTAGAACTTTGTTTGAGTCCCTTACTTATCCACGTTCGTTTTATTTTATTGTTTAAATTTATCTTTACCCTAACTTTTGGAAAACAGAGGCTATAAAATAAACATATTAATTCATGGAAAACGCTGAATGCTGTATTTGCATCGTTTTCTACGTAAACATCTGTCCAGAATAGATTTTGTAAGCATTCCGTGAATTTACGTATATTATGTATACTGTAGTCTCTTTTGTAAATATGGTATATTGCAGTTTTTGCTGTTTGAAGTCTTAAAGGGAAGCTTAACATTTGTGCTGTGTCGTGGTCAGATAGATGAAGTGGTAGCACTGTTGGGATTGCGTCAGGTATATTGCTCAATATATGGTCTATACAAGAAAGCTTCCGAGTAGCTACCTCAATATGAATTTTTATATTGTGATTGTTTGCCAAGTCTTGAAATTCTTGAGTGATTTTGCTTCTTATAAATGTATTAATATTGAAATCACCTGTCAAAACTATACGTGTACTAGATTTATATTTTTTGTGTAAATCATGTAAGACTCTATCTAATTTAATTAAAAATTGATTTGGATCAGATTGAGGTGTTCGATATAAACAAAGAATTACTATTTTTTTATTTTCTAACTCTATACCACATGCCTCAAACGTATTTACCGATGCATATGTTTTTATAAACTGTAATTCTTTGTAGTGTAGACCCTTTCTGACTAGAATGCAAGTGCCGCCTCTACTTTTTTCCCTGCAAAAATTTGTAGCCATTTCAAAATTTGATAACTTGAGATAATTCTCATGGCCTTTTTTAATAAATGTTTCCGAGAGGCAAATCACATGGGGTTCATTATATAAGTCACGCATTTCCTGTAATGTTAACTCCAACAGTTCCTTTTTAGATAAAACACTTGCAATATTTTGGTGTAGTATCTTAAAGTTGTGTGATGTAGGTGTTATATTTTTAGGTACGAAAAAATGTATCGTTTTTTTTAAGTGTGGGAAAATAATATGGTATTGTGCCTTTTCTGTGCTCTGCAGAAAGAATATGAGAGATAACATTTTTCCCAGTCTCATTTTTATGGCTGTTTTTAAAATAAAAGGGAATAGTTCCTTTTTTGGGTACAATTGTCTCCCTTTTTGGTAAAGAACTTGATTTGCTACTCGCGAGGTGTTTCCTGAGCTCAGCTGGATTTAAATATTTTTGTTTATAATATTCACAATCTATTAAGTAATTTATTGTTTTGCATATGTCAGATAAGTTGTGGTGAACATAATTCATAAAATGACAATTTTTGTAATATTTACAAATATTTTTGATACGATAATTCAATTTTCCGACATCTAAATGGCTATTTTTTACAATGTTTAATATTATTATACTATTGTTAGAAAATGTCTTCAATAAAATTTTTAATTGATATAGTACATGTTCTATATTATAGTCATTTTCACCTAAAGATAATACAATTTTGTCACCTGGTTTAAGGTTTTTGTTAGTACAGCTTTTTGTTATTGTGTCGCTCGGTGCATTTGGCATCGTATGGGCGAGGACTTCATATTTTTCAAACTGTGTAGTCTCTCTCGAATATATAAGAGCAGCAGCCAGACCGACGCATTGTTGTGCGCCAAAGATTCTTATTGTTTTTCCAAATCTGTGTTTTTTAAGGTCTGGGGAAATTGGGTTCGGTGTATTGGCTAAAAAGCTCTGTTCTGGTTTTGATGTAGTACTCAGAGATTTGTTTAAAACCTGTATTTGTATATTTAGTGTTTTTATCTCATTCTCTGCGATTTGTAGCTCTTTTTGTAAGGCTAAGATATTTTGTTCCAGATGTAAATACATAAAGTTATTATTGCGTTCAACATTTGTAGTAGGTTTCGGCGAGGAGGGAGTTGAAAACACGATTTGACTCAAACGAGAGTGTCTCTTCTTTTTATCAGTGCTTATAGGGCTGCTTTCTTTACATGTAAAGGAATGACATAATGACTTTAAAACATTAATTTCTTGATTTAGCTTGCTCACTTGTCTTTTTAAGTCATTGTTTTCTAATATTGTGTTTTCCAACTCATTCTCCGTGCTATCTAATTTTTTAGTCAGCTGGGTTATAGTATCTTGCATCTCAGACACTGAAAATATATTAGACGTAGTGCCGTCTACACTTTTTGAGAGTTTGTTCGGTGTAGTGTCAATTTCGTAAGATGTATCGCAATCGGTCAGTACATGAGAATCCTGGTCAGGGGACGAATGTTTTGTGCAAGTTTGTTGAGGCTTTTTCATAGTAGGATACGTTGGTGTTTTTCTCATTGTTACATTAGATGACTCTGTAGAATTAATAATAAACTCTTTTTCTTAATACACATCTTGCAGCGCCATTTGTTTTTAGATTCTTGATTCAGTAATTTGTATGTATTTTCCGGATAACCATCGCAGTCCGGTTCAAATCTGTTGTTACATGTTGAGCACAGCGCAGTTTTTTTTATGTCAACATTTTTTTTACATTTGAAACATACTACTAGTACTGGCATCTTGTGGCATTTGTTTGAACTATGAGTGGACGTAGATTTTGATGAAGACATGTTATCTTGCGGTGCGTATTGTGCGTACAACCTGGTTCTATCACTTATAGCTAGATGGCGTTATTATTGATTGTCAGTAGTGAATCATCGAACGTAGGTGTCAGCGGTTCAGCGTAATACCGCTACTCCGCGATAGATACCGCTGTTCATTCCCACCCGCACGCAAAATACACGCCAAGACGTGGAGTTGCGAAACAGCCCGTGCCATCAAGTATAAAGTAACAGTATAGGAATTAAAACTTTCGTAGTCATTTGAACTTATTTTAAATTCTCTTTTAGGAAATATACAATTGGTACATCCGTGAACATGGCGCTTGCAACAGTGCCGAAATATCAATGAATACAAACAAAGATTTATTTATTTTTATTTATTTATAGTCTCACGCCTGTATCTCCGAAGGGTTAGGCAGAGGTGTTAATATTACACCCACATTTCGCCATGAATTTTTAGATCCCACGTAATAGGGTGCGAGCCTATTGCCGTTACCGGGCACACCACCAGACTCCGGGCTGCTACTGAGTATTCGGAAAAACCCAGCGTCTGCTGATTGGGAGGTCCTGGGTTCGATTCTCTGGTCGGGTAAAAGTGTTACTGAGTTTGTCCGAATTCTCAATAGCAGCACAGAGTCTGTCAGTGCCTAGTTATGGTAAAAGCCTCCCCGTATATTACGTGGGACCTAAAATGCATGGCGAAATGTGGGTGAAATTTTACACCTCTGCCTACCCCTTCGCAGATACAAGCGTGACGATATAAAAACAAATAACATAATGAGGCAACAGGGCAATTATTCCGTCTCTTCGCAAATATACTATTGGATTCGTGTTATTTCCTTAGTTGTCTCTTACGGAATGAAATTGACCTTTTCCATAGTGATAATAAAAAATAGAGCATACGCATCACTGATTATCTACGGTTGGAGCTAAGTCTAATAAGAAAACCATAAACAGTTGTCTGCTGCTGATTATAAGCCTCTTTCTATTGCAGAAGCTCACTCCACTGAGCTCGATTTTCGGCTCTTCGAGTCCAACCCCTGGAAGCCACTTTACGTACAGTCGGACAACTTCCCGCTAGACCACCATAAGGGTGAGAATCGCTCAGCAAGACATCGTCACTTCCAGTGCTACTTTACACGCACATTGACACTTTTACAGAACCAGTTTCTAGATTGCCTAGACTCTATGAGCGAGGCAAGGGATTTTTTTTTAAACTGGTCCAGCGTCGACTTTTGATTGTACCTATATCGTCAGAGTTACTTATTTTACAATTAGCCACAATGTGATGCTTTTATTTACTTAATTATACTACATTTAGTGCCACGTTCGCAAAGCAAGGGCGTAGAACTACGAGAAATAACGGGCAATAAAACTCATGGTAACATCATCACTCGATCAAGCCAGAGCTCGTCTTACGCTTCGTTTGCTAAATATCAACCTCCACACAAATGAATTCCAAAGATAATTCATTCTACAAATAATGGAAATAAAAGATACACGTCATTTACTTATCTTAATTGCATTTCTTTTCACTTACAAATATTGTATTTATATTTACAGTATTATATAAATAATAGTATACACAGATATCTTTTGAAAATAATATAAATACAATTTAAAAATAAACAATGGCTCACTAAAGGGCCGGAACATATCTGACGGAAGATCCGTCGCGTTTTATCGGTCGCGTAACGCCAATACATACAAATGTATAGAAAAACGTTCAACCATTCACACCTGACCGATAATCCGTTAGTACGTCGAGCGTACTAACGCATTATCCGTCGAGGTCGCGCGCACCACGCACCACGTGAATTTTGACCTTTGAGTAAGGAATATAAATGGAGAGGGCAAATAGTAGGTACATATAGAAATACCAAAATTACGTTATTCACATATATTATTATATTTTATATTTGTATAGACTCACGGCTGTATCCCCGGAGGGGTAGGCAGAGGTGTAATATTACACCCACATTTCGCCATGTTTTTTTTTATACACATATATACGAAATCGACATAAAGCCACCAAACATAGTGTTGTCTCGTTTTGTCTTAGGGATATCTCTGTCAGAAAAAAGAGATAGCCATAGTTTACTGAATAAATTAATCATGACAATATTTTATTAGAAATGTCATTCGTGCCACTATCGCCATATTTTTCGCCAAGGTTTGTGGTACATCTGCTGTGAAATCGTTGTCTATCGAACATAATAATTTTGTTTTTGTGCATAAATACGTCTAAAAACCGATATTGGCACTCAGAGAATATTTTATTACATGTTTCATACAAGGGTCGTCTTTCGCTTTGCCATTTTCGCCCACATTTGCATTATGGAATAAACTAATCTGGCAAAAGATTTAAACTAACAAAGGTAACTTACTACAAAAATGTATTATTCTCCTCTAACCGGCTCCATATCGTTATCGATTACATTCTGGAGAACAACCCAAATGGCAGCCATTTTATTTTCTCAACGTTTCGTAAGTGTGCACACTAATTTCGTAGGTGTGCACGCTAAATTCGTAGGTATTAGACATACCATATCCATGTCATTCCCAGATCGGTGATTTTAAGATCGTAAGATTCCAGGGCCGCCAGACCTTACTTATTTTTGCAGAAACGAAATGTGTAGAATAATGTAGTGTTAGTATCTGCTATGAGTGTACGCATATTTGCTAGCTTGGATTGAGGGCCAATTTTTGGGTATGAGGTGCTAAAGGTCCACGGGAACAATTTCCATACATGCCTATATAGAAAACGTTTTGTGTCTTGCTCTGCAACTGTAGTCTGTAACCCCTTCTATATCATTTGTATAAGTTTTGTGAAAAACCGTAACCAAATCGTATTATCGTCTTTTATTTTTGAACCTCCATACCTAAATAGAAAAAATAATATATATTTAAATAACGCTATAAATATATTTAAATAACGCTTGTTGGCTACAATAAAAAATCTTCGAAGTCCGACATATTTTTAATAGTACTCGAATTGCAATATAAATAACTACAGGACTTCAGTGACTACATAACATCAGGGAACACGAAAAATGATTAGGTAAAAGAATATGACAGTAAAATATTGAGCTGCCCTGAGTACGGCCCTGTACGAACAAACTTATATGTGTGCATAATAGCCACGCTTTCAGCGAATGTGTGCAGATACGCTCGACGCATTTTCCGTCAGATGTGTACCGATTCATTTGACGGAATAGACGCGACCGAAGATACGTTCGACGCATCTTCCGTCAGATATGTTCCGCCCCTAAATGTCTTAACTTAAAATAGTCAAATATCTAAAATATTTCTCATAACTATGTATAATAAATGCTACCTATATAATTTTCATCTTTTTATAAGTTAGAAATACTGTTTACATAACTAGTTAAAATAATTTAATGCTGACATAATTAACAATGTTTTATAAATTAGTTTTCAAACTACATAGTTCCATTGATGGGCCAGAAAATATAAATAGTTTAGAGATATCATAACCTATTAAAATAATAATTATGCGTGTTTAAGCTCATGTGATGAATAGTTTTATGCTTTGATTTTTAAAACTATCTCTCGATTACATACATCAATAAGGAGTGCAACGCAATTTTGGGAGTTTAGAGATATCATAACCTATTAAAATAATAATTATGCGTGTTTAAGCTCATGTGATGAATAGTTTTATGCTTTGATTTTTAAAACTATCTCTCGATTACATACATCAATAAGGAGTGAAACGCAATTTTGCGTATTCCAGTGTAACTTCTAAAAGCCATTTTCTTCGTTTTTTAATTCACATATGCAATAAAATAGTATGAATTATAAACAAGTAATAATATAATATTTATCTCGGCAAACCATTGATTCTTCTCACATTAAAATTTTAAATGGCGCCCTTACATGTCTTTTGCACTATTCGCTGTAATGAAAATGCCTAATGGTCCAAATTGTAACCTCTGCCAACACCGCTTAACTTTGCCTAAACTCTCATCGATGCCACTCTATGGGAACAGGTCATCATCCGGCCACGGTAACTTTGGCTTTTCTAATTTTTGATTTATATAAAAAAACACATGCTTAGGATGAACGGATTTCCTCGATTTGCCATAAACGTTCAGAATATAGGCGGCTTCTCTGTTAAATTTGATGAATATGTAGAAATTGACGGAGGTATATTTGCTTTGCGCGCAGTACGGTATTTTCGAGGGGCAGGCTCTTGTTAGCGTCAGTTCGGCTTTGTCCGTGACGTCAGCTGGCTTGTTCAGGTACCATACGCGGGCTATGACACAGGAGTATTCGAACTCGTCGTTTAAGGTCAGCTGAAAAAGGATAAATGGTCAGTGTTATGATGTAGAGTAGTGTAGGAAGTAGCATTACGGCCCGGTCACGGCCTACAGCAGCGGGCGGCAGCAGCGGCGAGCGTTTTCGATATACATGGCGCGTTTACTGTTACGCGGCGCGCGGCCGCCTCAGAGTAAACGCGTCATGTACATTGCTCCTGCTGCGCCGCTCACCGCTTAGACCGACCTCGTGACCAGGCCCTTAGATACAGTTATGTTACGTCACTTTGAGGCAGCGATAGCTTAATGGAGATAACATTGGACTGCCATGCTGTGGGTATTGGGTTCGAATTCATGGCGAGTACCACTGACTTCGAAGTTGTGGTCGTATTAAATTGTAAATTATCGCTAGGACTAGGTTATTTGTTAAGTCGTCCGTCCCGACTGTCATGAAGAACTTTGTTTGTCGCTAAAGTCATGGAATATGGCTATTTCTTTGGTATGTGGAGGTCAGCGTCAGTCATACCGGGTTAGACTAGTAAGCAGACACCTTGCTTCAAGGTGTTACTCTTGTATGCAACCGGGATAATGCTAGAATGATGAAGATGACGTAACGTCAATTTGTTAAATTTAATCATTTACAGCCTTAGGGCGGTTACAGATTAGCGTTTTATACGCGCGTATAAGCTCGTTTTTAAAAGCGCACGTAGGCGCGTATCGGCGTGCCTTTTGGCACACGCGCAACTCGTACGAGCGTTGATGGACTTCTAAGCTCGCATAAGCGCGAGTCATGGGCGCGAGCCGTCAGAATCCATGTAAACACTGACAAGTTGTCACTACCGTTTCTAGCGAAAACGCTGAAATATAATACCCGTTTACGCAAGTCCAGGTTTTGAAGCACGTAATGTAGCGCGCGTGTAAGTGCGTATGCTAAAACGACCGTATACGCGCAGAAAATACGCTAATCTGAAACCTTTCGCGGGTCTCTGCTGGACTTAAAAGTGTCCTAAACACTGTGCTTCACAGTAACACTGTGAATCTATAGAAGGATATGGCCGACTATACCATAATCATCATAAGCCAGCCATAATCCACTCATACGTGCCATACCATATCAACTCGCGGATTCGATTCCCGCTCAAGTCAAACATTTGTGTGCATGAACATGGATGTTTGTCTTGGTCTGGGTGTTTCTATGTATAATATGTATGTATTTACAAAAAAAATGTATATATGTATGTTTATCCATTATCTAGTAGGTACCCATAGTACAAGCTCTGCTTAGTTTGGGACTAGATGGTGTTGTGTGAATGTGGTAGAATATTATTATTAAAAAAATCATATTGACTCTACCACTCGGCTACTGAATGTCGTTTTTGAAATGTCGACGTATGTTCGTTCAAAAGTGCAGGATCTCAACAGTCAAAAGTTGTGGCATAATAGGTGTTGAAGTGATTGGAACCATAGAAACGGAGATAATTGCAAAAAAACGATTTTCGTGACCTTTGACATCGAATAACTTACGACGCAGACACGAGATAATATGAGACTTTTGAGACAACTTTTAGAACGCCAAAATGAAGCTGTATACGAGTTTCCAGCTTATTATCTCAAATTCCGAGATTCACCTCGTTTTTTGCCTAGTGACTGGACTATAAACACAGATTAAAAATGCATCGAGTCGCTAGTTAATGATGAAACTTACATTGTATTTAGCTGTTCCGTTGGCTTTATCTTTATAATAATTCTGCGGTGTGATGATAGTGTGGTCGGTAAACATTAAATATTCTTTTTCTTCTTCGTCACAAGGACCCCATTTTTGGATTTTCCATCCAGCTGCAAATATAAAATAAGATATTATTAAGATTTTGATTTCGAAATATATGTTTATGATGACCTACTGGTTTGTAGAGTGAAATAGATGACTTAAAGTTTAATAAGTTCACGGAATATATGAGTTCCACATGTAAAGTAACTCAACACACCAAAATTATCTTGTGGTGACTTTTTTAAATATTGAATTTACAGGATGGCAAGACGGGTAGAATGAAAGAGTTCCGTGGCTGGAGCAGGTCCTCTCGATAGCATCACTGCTGAAAGGAAGAGTAAATATCCCTGCATGACATCTCAAAAGCACGTAATTCGATAACTAGAAAGCGGGTAGACGCCTGGGCCCATTACTTACCATGGGAGCTCAGTTACATCCAAGGGTAGGCCTTGGATGTAACCTTTACCTTCTCTTCCTTTATCTCCAGCGTTAGGAATTCCTGTCATCCCTGAGATCTCTGAAGTCTTTACTAACATTTACCTTGTAAAGATAAATAGCATTCCCAGACAGATCACAATTACTACAGATTACAAAAATAACCAGGAAAGATTCAAAAAGAACTTCATCATCAGCCTTTAACAGTCCGCTGCTGGGCTAGGCCTCTCCTTTCAAAGGAGGAATTAGCCTACTATACCACGCTGGCCAAACGGGTTGATATAGGGTTTGTATCAAGTTTTCCTCCTCTTACAGTGCTGTTCTCTGCATAGTATGGTCCCTCTGTCGGATCTTACGACACCCATGGGATGATATGGGGTGGTGACATTCCGTATTCTTAATCCGTCACCACACGGACATAAAAGAACTTGTTTACCTCGAAATAAATATTTTTTTAATATAATATCCTCACATCTTCTAAGTATGACGTGGTCTGACGCCATCCTGGTGAGCGCCACCTTCCCGATGCCGTTGAGCGCCTTCTCCACCCAGCCGTGGTACTCGCTGTATTCCAGGAACCGCGCGGGGGCCTCGCAGCCTGGACCGTACACTCCGACTCCTAGCTAGAAGTATGATAAGAACAGTAGGATTATGTTGCCAGATGTGTATTCCTACACACACTTTTCGCCAGATATACTTTAGTCCCACGTTATAAGGGGCGAGCCTATTGCCGTACCGGGCACATTTCTAGACTCCGTGCTACTAATGAGAATTTCGTGACAGAAAAACTCAATAACACTGCCCGACCCAGGAATCGAACCCGGGACCTCGCGATCCCACGCGCACATTTATGCCGCGAGACCAACGAGGCAGTCGTATAGGGTTTGATGTCGAGTTTTCCGTCTCTACGCAAAGATGGTATTTGCATCGTGTTATCCCTTAGTCGCCTCTTACGACATCCACGGGAAGATCAACCACATGGCATACGTCTTACTTTGTGGTTAAAGACATAAAAAGGCGTCACTTCAGTAACAGGGGCCATTATGAACTTGACTGAAACGTAGCAACACATCTGTACCATTGGTCGTAGTATTCGGTTGCTATGACCCACTAACTGTGCCGAACAGTCAACCCTATGTGATGGTGGTGGTGGAGGCTAAATCACAGTTGCTATACGCTCCGCGAAATTTGGCGCTCGACGAAAAGTTGGGCGCCTCACTGAACGCAAAGTAATTTCGGCTGGTGGGTCATAGGGTATTTGAAAAACACTGCCAACGTATTAAACCGAACCTTCGGCACAGTAGATTGCGCAGATGTATCAAGACATTAACAGTTGGTCAAGAGAGAATCAAAAGGGTTAAAGAACACCACAATATTTTTACCATCAGATTAATCGAGCTATGCGTAAATTAAGAAGGGAGAAGAGGAAGAGGACGGCCTCGACGTACCTATATGACACAGCTGAAGGAAAAAGTTGGAGTCGGGTCGTATCAAGAGGTCAAAGAAAAGGCAGAAAACCGAAGCCAATGGCAATTGCTCCACCGACAAGAGCTACCTAGCTCTTAAATGGAAGAAGAAAAAGCGTAAATAACAGCTCACTCGAATATTCTATTATTTTTCTGCTAATAAGTGGCACATAAGGACTTGGATGCAAAGTTTGAGTCTGCCATCAATATTGTTCAGACAGCCTTGATGTATAGCATCAGGCTACAAATGCTAAGAGGTACCTACCAAGTGCCACCTTCCATTTTGTTTGCTGACGAGTACAGTTCCACTTCTCCATAAGCAGTTGCCTCCTCGCGTACTTTGGGCGCAAGCCACGTGCCTTGGCCATAGACTTTCTACGTCTAACTGTCGAAAAAAGAATATTCATTAAAACAATCTTACACTGAGTGCCTCCGTGATCCATTAATCAGCGGGCCCTGGGTTCGATTCCCGGGTCGAACAAAAGCGTTACTCCGAATTCTCAGTAGCAGTACTGATACTGGCAAAATGCAAATTCATAGCAAAGTGATATATGGATGTAATATTACACCTCTGCATACCCCTTCCTAGATACAGGCCTGAGTTTCTTTATTTCATCATCATCATCATCATCATCAGCCCCTTACAGTCCACTGCTGGACTAGGCCTCTCCTTTGAAACGAGGAATTAGCCTACTACACCACGCTGGCCAAACGGGTTGGTATAGGGTTTGTTTCAAGTTTTCCTTCTCTTACAGTGCTGTTCTCTGCATAGTACGGTCCCTCTGTCGGCTCTTACGACACCCACGGGATGATATGGGGTGGTGACATTCCGTATTCTTAATCCGTCACCACACGGATATTTACAGTCTTATAATCCTAATGATGATGTTCTAGTGAATTTTAGACCCAGATTGGTTTTAACTTTTATATGTCTTTTATGTTAATAGGCGGCAAACGAGCAGACGGATTGCCTGATGGTAAGCAATTACCGCCGCCCATGAACACAAGCAACACCACAGGAGTCACAAGTGCCGCCTGTTGGGGTTGCGAATGGAGATAGGATGAGGGAGAAGGAAAAGGGGATTGGGCCTCCGGCACTCTCACTCACCGAACGAAACGCAAAAGTTTAGGTACCATTAATTGACGTCGATTTTCTGTGAGAGGGTAGTACTTCCCCGGTCGAGCCGGACCATTCATGCTGAAATCAGCAAGAATCTACTATAGTTGGTGCCACGAGAAGATAGACTTTTTGTAAACAAACATTCAGGGCTTCACAACCTTTTTTCAAACAGTTGTGTTTTAGATTTTATACTTTTTGAACAGTCTTTTCTTTCAAAGCCTAATTATGCCACTATGTTTCTAAATTTATATTGTTAAATTTTACTGAAATAAAAATATTTGATTTTGTGTTTGAATGGTCGAATGTTCATGGCGATTTATTTGCCGTTTTACTCGTAATTTATTCTGTAAATTAAGGCAAAATAGAGTACCGTGTATGTTAATGATAGAGTACACACATGTTACTCTATTGCTACATGATGTTTTTTAAATCATAGACAATAAATCATTTGCTTAAAGTAGCCTACCTATCCTAAAATATTAAATTATTGACCAACAATGAATAATATTGCAGATAACTAGCTAGTACACTGCATAAAAAATTATAGGCATGGAGATTTTACATTATCTGTGAATGAAATCGTCAGAATGAACTTAAAAAAAATCCATAAAAAAGAAATCCATAAAAAGTTACGGTAGTCTGAAAACGCAATTTATTTTTTAGGGAAGTATAAAGAATTATCTGCGCGACTAATAGTTGGCCATCTGCTATTTTGCACCCGTTTTTTCGAGATGCCGGCAGTAGGAAGAGCGTTGCGATCCTATAAACTTATATTTAACTTTACATTTACCCCTTCCTGACAACTAAAAAAAATTATTTTGTACTCTGATAAATGCATGTTAAGCCCAAGAATGTAACATGACAATGAACTAACGCCAAATGTTGACATTCTAGGCGTCAGTACCTCAAAACATTAAAAGATCCTGTTGACAGCGCATAATATCGATAAAGACCCGATCCATTGACATATTAGTTTCCAATGACACATATCTATGTACCGTTGCACTCATTGGATTTGACATTAATTGTTTTTGACAGAACTATCGCTAAGTCACTTAGTAGAAATTCTTTGTTTACAAAAAGTCTATGTTCTCGTGGCACGGACTATACCTATAATTTCGCCTTACTGACGACTTGATTATTGGAAAACATTTAACATGCAGTTGATAATATATTTTACTACTAGAAAATCTGAATGGTATCTTTACAGTCGTTTTACTAAACGTCACAAATTATTTCACCTCTACCAGAATTTAAATCTTCAATGGAAACCTGATAAGTAATTTGTTTTTACGAACATCATCTTAAAACATTGGTCTACCTAGTTCTTTAAATAGTTACAAGGAACAGTATAATGTTTATATAATTTATTAAATTTTACACTCGAAACAATACTTACATCATTCCTTCTATAATACTCCTTACACTGGTCTAAGGGAACAAACTTCATTTCGTATATCCTCACCATTGATTTAGAACAATCTGAAATAATAATAAAACATCATAACACATCTTAGCAACTTCTTAAGTTCAAAGATATTAAGTTTGCCGGAATAATTTACATACGGCCATCGAGGCGTGGCCTTTAGCAATCAGAGGGTCTAGTAATGGTCTAGTACGAGTTTGCACTCGATCGTCACGGTGGACGATAGCCTAGTCGACGGGAAAAATTTCCATACATTTTCTAAATGCGCCCCCTGGCGGTCTGTCTCTATCGATCGCTACTCTCCGTTAGGAGCACTTTTACAAAATATATGGAAATTGTTCCCGTCGACTAGTCTATCGTCCACCGTGACGATCGAGTGCAAACTCGTACTAGACCCCCAGACAATTGATAAACTTATTTCCAAAGAAAAATATACAAGATTCAAAGAGATAAAGTACATCCAGGATCAGAATAAATCATCAGCTTATCACACAAAGATTTGATCTGGGTGAGAATCGAAAGCATGACCTCCCGCTTAGCAGTTGGGGTCCTTAACTACAACCACCAAAAGTGAGACTGCTAATATACAACCAGACCGCGCCCGCGAGTCCATCAGCGTAACGGCGGCGTTCACTCAGAGGCGACGTCGGGCGCCGCGGCATAGCAAAGCGCGCCATGTACGTCAAAAACGCTTGCCGCTGCTGCCGCCGCTAGCGGTTTCAGATTAGTGTATTTTTCTGCGCGTATACGGTTGTTTCAGCATGCGCGCTTCATTACGCGCTTCGAAAAACCGGACTCGCGTAAACGGGCATATTTCGGCGTGTTCGTTTGAAACGGTAGTGAAATCTTGTCAGTGTCAACAAGGATTCTGACGGCTCGCGCTTATACGAGCTTAGTAGCGCGTCAACGCTCGTACGAGTTGCGCGTGTGCCAAAAGGCACGCCTATGCACGCCTACATGCGCTTTCAAAAACGAGCTTATACGCGCGTATAAAACGCTAATCTAAAACCGCCCATAGGCTGTGACGCCCGGTCACAGCCTATAGCGGCGGCAGCATAAGGCATTTTTACCCCATTTCAGTGCTGAATTTCAGTTTCCTGCGCGCAATAGTTTTGGCTGCGCTTTGTCTGTCAGTCAGTCAGTAACAGAAGAATGTTATGTATATTGTTATACCTAGAACATTTCAATATTAAGTACCATGTGTAAGGGTCATCGCGTAGACATTCAGTTCTTCAAAATCCCTTATTGCTGAACATATGGGCATCGCTTCTCGAACTAAAAGAAAATAAAACATCATATTTCTAGGAAATATTAAAGAGAATGGGTTGACGTCTACGCCCAAATTCTTTAAGTAAACATTAGCAAACATCTTATCATCAGCCTTTAATAGTCCACAGAGTCCACTGGACTAGGCCTTTCCTTTGAAAGGAGGAATTGGCCTACTATACCACGCTGGCCAAGCGGGTTGGTATAGGGTTTGTATCAAGTTTTCCTTCTCTTACAGTGCTGTTCTCTGCATAATATGCTCCCTCTGTCGGCTCTTACGACACCCCTGGGATGATATGGGGTGGTGAAAATTCGTATTCTTAATCCGTCACCACACGGACAACATAGTGGCAGTTATATTTAAAATGAATGAAAAAATTACAAATCTGACGCTCGGAGTAAGTATCAAGTAAAAATCTAATATTAACACGTTCAACCAAACAAACAAACTCGTCAGCTTTTCTACACTGTTATTAAAAATCATAGCAGTGTAGATAAAGTCGCAAGTTTTGGTGCGTCTTCTTACTGGACTGCCACTTAGTATTCATAGGTACCAACTTTGTAATTTATGGTCTTAAAACAAATCTCACGGTATTTAGACGCCTGGAGCTGAACCATGGCCAGCGCGCTGTAATAGTTGGACCGGTATTCTGGGTGGTACACGTACTCCATCACCTTAAGGTATGGCCCGCTGCAGTTGTGACCAAGGATCACACGGGAATTCCTCCTGGAGAAGAGAGGCTTAGAATAAACTATTGGTTTCATCATCATCAGCCTTTAACAGTCCACCGCTGGACTAGGCCTCTCATTTAAAAGGAGGAATTGGCTCCTATACCACGCTGGCCAAACGGGTTGGTATAGGATTTGTATCAAGTTTTCCTTCTCTTTCAGTGTTGTTTTCTGCATAATAGCATATTATGCAGAAAACAGCCCTCTGCCGGCTCTTACGACTCCCATGGGATGATGTGGAGTGGTGACTTTTAGTATTCTTAATCCGTCACCACACGGACAATCGGTTTAAAATTGATAAATTTGATTGAAGGACTGCATAATTTTTATTTAGCCGTGTGGTTGACGGCATAGAATACAAGTGTCACCACCCCCTATCTTCCCGTGGGTGTCGTAAGAGGTGACTAAGGGATAACACGATGCAAATACCATCTTTGCGTAGAGACGGAAAACTCGACATCAAACGCTATACGACTGCCTCGTTGGTCTCGCGGCATAAATGTGCGCGTGGGATCGGGAGGTCCCGGGTTCGATTCCTGGGTCAGGACGTGTTATTGGGTTTTTCTGTCACGTAATTCTCAGTAGCAGCACGGAGTCTGGAAATGTGCCCGGTACGGTAATAGGCTCGCCCCTTATTACGTGGGACTAAAGTATATCTGACGAAAAGTGGGTGTAGAAATACACCTCTGCCTACCTCTTCGGGGTTATAGGCGTGAGACTACGTATGTATGTATGTATAATTTTTATATGACTGCAATAATATCGTTTTGATTCAAGCGGTCGCTCACTGATTGATGCTTCGGGTATTGTTTCAGGTGTTAATGTTTTCCGGGGGTTGAATGATTGTAAAAAGTGCCTCATAATCCAGAATTTACTGCTAAAGCAATTACAAATGAACGTCGCTTCGAAAGATCAGAATTACCAGCTTTTGCCAGACCAGAAAACTTCTACTTTACGGACTTTGCTTTTCATTGGAATAAAAATAGTCATCTGTCACATTATACATGAAAACTAACCTGAAATCGACCTTGGGGAACTTGTCTATCTCCAAAGCGGTCGCAAGTGCTATATCTTTAGTGATTAATACCACGGATGCTGTTAGGGGCTCTTCGTCAACAGAACCTGAATATAAAATAAATTTTCCAAAAATATCATAAGACATGTCGCATATTAGTACTAATGCAATACATAATCATAATATCAAACATAAGTTAAACCGTTTTCCACTGCTGGGCACGGGCGGCTACCTAGAATTTGAAGAGTTGTGCCACAGTCCACCACGCTAGCCAAAAGTCCGGGTTGGCTGACATCACTGGAGGCCCTATCTCCTATTCCTTCTCCCTCATCCCACTCCTCATCCTATCCCTTTTCCCAACCCCAAGGGGCGGCAACGCACTTGTGACTCCTGTGGTGTTACTTGTGTCCATGGGCAGCGGTAATTGCTTACCATCAGGCGATCCGCCTGCTCGTTTGCCGCCTAATAACATTTTAAAAAACTTGTCTTTCGAGAACATTATGGAGAACATGCAACATGTAGGTTTCCTCACAATGTTTTCCTTTCCCCTTCATCTTTTAACTAGGGATAATTAACAATTCACTACGCAAATAATTTTCTAAAGTCGGCGGCCTCGCTGTCGGATTAAGCTCGAGACCCTCTGGGTAGCATTCTGTTAACGCTTAACAGCTAGGCTATCATTATCCAATAATAAAAGTCAGTGGTGTGCGCGAGCCTTAGGTCTGATCCCGAAATTCTCTGCACATCAGTCTCTGAACTTTCCGATTAGGTTATCCGCCACCCTATAGTACCTGCATGATGTCCTAAATATGCCTTCATATCATCCTCCTAGCGTTATCCCAATTTCAGTCTGGGGTCCGCTTACTAGTCTAACCGGATTTGGCTGAATATTAGCTTTTCTACGGAGCGACTGCCTGTCGCCCTCCGCAACCCGAAGGGATAGCGATATTCCATGGCTTAGACTAGTTTCAGTGTATTGAGAAGGTACTGACGCCCTAGTGTAATGACTGTCAAAGATCTTCATGACCTAAATATGCCTTCATATACTAGTAAACAAAGTTCTTACCATACGAGTAAATGAGCAAACCCAGCCACGGAAACCTCTCAATCTCAGATGCGCCTTCGAACACCTCTGATGCAGGTGACCTCTCAACACCACAAATGTCATCATCTTCAGCTACAACATAAACCAATACATATTTTTACCAATGAAATATAAGTACTAACAATCTATACTAATACTAGCTGACCCGGCGAAGTTCGTACCGCCATATTTTTTTAACATTCATTTTTTTGTGAATCTAAAACATTCTCAAGTACCCTTGAACACACACAAAAAATTTCATCAAAATCGATCCAGTTGTTTAGGAGTTCAGTGACATAAGAAATATATATATAAAGATAGCTAATGTGAAAGCATGTTTGTGTTTCTAATAATAATAATTTATTTGCAAGAAACACGGTAGGTATACAGTTGTTACATGCATTTTATAAATGAGTATCGACATGTTTCGCCGGCGCACCGGCATGCAAATTAATTCCCAAAATTAGAGTAAACTTTGTAAGATGACAAATATAATTAAATTCTAATAATAACCCTACTAATTAATACAAATGATACAGAATATTAATTGTAACTTCTTATAATAATCGAAAAACACACACAACTAACAATATACATATTTTTATTTATGTTTGTATCTTAAAGCAAGGTCAGTATAGAATTTACACGGATATTTCACGAAATACTCGTTAATGGAAAAAAAACATTCCTGTGATAGCAAGTTTCGTAACTCAATGCAAAATCTTTTAAAAGGTAGTTGACTTATTGACATGGGCAAGGCATTGTATATTAATGGCGCCATATAAACGCAGCTCCGTCGAAAAAACTCTAACCTAGGAACCGGTATATGGTAATTCAAATGACTTATTTGCCTTCTATTTGTATTATCCTTTGGTTTAAATAGTGCAGGATGAGATCTTAGGAATCTACAAATTTCATAGATATATATGCATGGCACAGTTAAAAGTTTATGTGACTTGAAAACTGACCTACATGATGAGTCAGACCATGCCATATTAAATATAGTGCGGATGCACTTCTTTTGTGCAATAAAGACTTTTCGATTTCCACAGAGTTGCCCCATACGACTATACCGTACCGAATTACCGAGCAAATTAAAGCATAATACACCAATAGAAATGTTTGCCTAGATGTGACATCTTTAACTTTTCTTAAGGCAAATATAAATTGATTTATTTTTTGCAAACAATTTCTACATGATTTTCCCAAGTGAGATGCTCATCCAGGGTCACGCCCAAAAACCGTGCACTATGTACTTGATCTATAATAGAATTATTATATCCAACCTTAAGTCGTACGGGTTTACTTTTGCTAGTTTTAAAGTGCAGAACATTAGTTTTGGAAATATTTATTTTTAGTTTATTTAAATTTAACCAATTTATGATGTCATTTAATGTTTTACTAATATCGGAGTCAAACTGTTCCCGATTTTTACAATTGATAATAATTGTGGTATCATCAGCGAAAAGTATACTTTGATGTTTTATTACTTGAGGTAGGTCATTTACATAGAGAAGAAACAATAACGGTCCTAAGATACTACCTTACGGTACACCACAATTATTGATTCTTTGGTTCAGATTCGAATTGTTCCAACTTATTTTCTAAATAGTTATATTTCGTTATCATTGTTATTTGCTTTCGATTTTTCAAGTAGTTCTTTAGTAGTTCTTTCATGAGTTATGGTATTATTTTTGTGTATAGAGATGGTTAGGAGGCTGAAGAGTAACGGCTTGGCCACGGGGACCGGCGACGCGACCTGCGACACGACCGGCGACGCGACAATTCGCGCGACGTGAAAAACATGCCACGGGCACACGCGCTCGCCGCCGCGACCAGTGTAGACCAGGAGCAAGACGACAGTAGCTGAGATCTTTTTATGAAATTTAGCTCGACATTGTACGGACTTTGGTGGCAATATGACTGCACGGTTAGCGTAGTGGTTTAAGTGGTCGCCTCGCCGCTTGACACTGCGCCGAGTGTTGTGGGTTCGATTCCCACACGAGACAACACTTCGTGTGATCCATAACTTGTTGTTGGCTGTATGTTTGTAAAGTCCCCCGCGACACAGGATTTATTCCTAGTGCGGCTTTTAAAAAAAAAAAAACACATTTGTTTCAACCCGGAAATCGAACCCGAGACCACATGATCCGCTTACACTACAGCAAGATCACAGAGGCAGACTTGATATTGTGTACCTAACCACGGTATTGAAATCTATAGGTACTGTATTTTATCTTTATTCAAACGGTCGGAACGCGATTTATACCTACGAGCGTCAGGCTCGGTGCCCACCTAACCTACTGCCAAACTCAAGGCGCTTCGGTATACATTCTGTAGGTACCTACTGAATGCATACTGAGCCAACGCTTGTAGGTATTGTAACTCGATTTTTGAGTTAAAATACGGAAAAGCTTATGTAGGTGTGATCTAACTAACTAGGTATATGCACTTCTAAAAACTTACTTAGGTACCTACCTATTTTGAAATCACAGACAGACACTTCACCTTTATTTATGCTGTATACATTTATGTAGATATAGATAACATCTAGACGTTCCAAATAGCTAGCCTAACTAAAAATTCTAAGAATATTATCATGCTCGCGGAGAAATAAACTAAAAATGTTATACTGACTCAGCTCCGGCGCTAGTCGCCGCGACTACCGCTCGACGCCGCGCCGTGGCGTGCGCCGTACTAATTCATACATTTGATTTGGTCACGCGACGTGCGCGCGACACGCCGCTTTACCGCTCGATGCTATTCGCCGGTCGCGTCGCCGGTCGCCGCTGCGCGTGGCATGCTTAGAACATTTCTATACATTTGATTCAGTCTCAAGTCGCGTCGCCGGTCGCGTCGCGCGAATTTTCGCTGGAGCGAATTGTCCGTGGCCAGGCCGTTAGATAGGCTGATAACTGACTCCCACGAGTACGGAGCCGGGGAGGTCGCCTAGTGTTAATATTATCTAAATATAGAAACAAAGCCTATAAAACGCTAACATAGGAATCTGAAGGGTAGTCCTTTACATTCCAACGTCAACATTTCATTAACGCGAAAGAGCAGGCCGCTGCACAATTTTGAATTTGGAAAATACTACTTCTTTCTTCCTCCAATACACATTACAATCTAGCCAATTACACATAATTACTAGCTAGAATTGTCAGAATATTTGATATGTCACAGACCGACTGCCGTCTCAAGTAAACAACCTAAAAGGATCTTTCTCTTAGCGTTATCCCAGTTTCAATCTGGGGTCCGCTTTCTAGTCTAACCGGATTTGACTGAATATTAGCTTTTCCACGGAGCGACTGCCTGTCTGACCTCCGCAACCCGAACGGATAGCAATATTCCATGGTTTAGACTAGTGTCAGTATTATTTAGAAGGTACTGACGCCCTGTAACGATTGTCAAAGATCTTCATGACAACCGGGACCGACGGCTTAACGTGCTCTCCGAGGCACGGGACAAGCGATAATTAACAATTCAATACACACATAACTCCGAAAAGTCATTGGTGCGCGCCGTGGATTCGAACCCGATACCCTCTGCATGGCAGTCTGTTGGTATACCCACTCGGCTATATTTATTCTACGGTAGAGACTAGCCTCTAAATATGTGCGTTCTAACTCTCTGTGACGTTTGTCAAAAATGTTCATGACGGTAACCAACAAATTTATGTACGCAACAAGACACAGAGCAAGCGACATTTAAAAACTCGATACGCGTACAACTTCAAAATGACAGTGGTGCGCGCCATGGATTCCAAGCCGGGACACTCTACTAGAGAGCTAATTGGTTTGCTCATTGAACTATCACTGCCATTCATACAATCATGTGTAAACAGCTCTCGTAGACCAGTCACTAACCAAAAAAGCCAGCACGCAATTTGCCCACATATGAAAACCTTTTAAAACTACAATATTATTAATCTTTATAGTAAAAAATAAATGTTCTACTCACATCCACATCGCGTGACAGAGATAAAAATAATAAATACAACAACTCTCATTTGTAGTAACACGAATTATTCTCTGAAACAAAAACAACATTTTTCATTATGCTTAATAATAAAAATGAATTTTCGGGCAGCACGGCGAATCTCGGATAAAACAGGTTTTCATTTAAAACCAACGGCTGAATGTTTGATGGGAAAGTTCATCCTTCATGAGATAACCTTGGCCTGAAGGCCAATTCTCGTATTTTATCTGACATCGACACTGTATTTTGAACGAAATGTGATTAGCGACTTCTGTAAAATGACTTTTTTATACCTAAGAACAAATAAATATTTTGACTTTGCAAAAAATCGAAACGTCACACGTCGGTTTGTAATAAACAAAAAATGATCTAGAAACGACATTTTTTATTTATTACAAGCCGATGTTTCGATTTATTTTTACACTGGGTTATTACCCTGTGTAACCAATATATTGCGATAAAATCCGTAAACTGTAGTTTAATTGAATTTCAATGTGTAACAATCGCGTAAACCCTAGATGATATGAAATGCGATTCGATTTTGAACTGACTCACAATAAAATTGGTATTCTGTTAACTGTCATTATCATCTAATTTGACACATATGTATATGTACGCTGACACATAGTTTGACACTTTGTTCAATTTAAGATATAATCGCGATAGCATGTAAGCATTAAGGAAAATCACATCATCAGCCTTTAACAGTCCACTGCTGGACCAGGGCCTCTCCTTTGAAAGGAGGAATTGGCCTACTATACCACGCTGGCCAAACGGGTTGGTATAGGGTTTGTATCAAGTTTTCCTTCTCTTACAGTGGTGTTCTCTGCATAATATGCTGCCTCTGTCGGCTCTTACGACACCCATGGGATAATATGGGGTGGTGACATTCCGTATTCTTAATCCGTCACCACACGGACAATTTAGGAAAATACCGTTTATGATATTAGTAAGATACTGACATTAGATCGAAACTGCATTATGTACAAATATAATTACGAGCATTGGCCCTCAGGTATTGATCCAATAGTTAGTGATTGCTAAATCGGAGGCTTTTAGTTTATCTATTACATATAATGTATACATGTCACAGATACATTATTCATTCGTACATATACTATACGATATTTTTATGGTGTCAGTCTTGTGGATAATATAATTTATAAAAACACCCGTCAACAATAGGTAAACGATGTACAAGTTTAAATACATTATAGCGGCACCGGCACGTTACACTGCCTGTCTTCAAATTAAATGTTTGAATCACCGACTGCCACCCTAACATATAACCAGAACTTTTCATCCAAATATTAGCTTAGGGAGGGTTAGGCAACTGGCACAGGTACAAAAAATGTTTATATTAAGATGTAAACACGCTTACATTGTCCAACTGGTTATGCAGACATCTACCACTATACGCAAATCGCACACAGTCTGTCTAGAGGAAATCTGTAAAAAAATCCTACATAGGCACAAAAACACAACTAAAAAAAATTATACACACATAATATCAAACGATGAAAGTAAAACAGATTTAGTAATGTAAAAAAAAGATGGATATAGGTTTCACTGATATAATATTGCAACTTTATTTGAAAGTAAATTAACACCCAAAACTCTGTCGTATGTGTCAAAGATCAAGTTTAAACTGTAGTTGCAATAATGTGTTCACGATGCTTACTGGTTTGATAGTAAACAAACTACTATTGTATAATGAATAAAAATAATATTGTCATTTGTGAGCAATCATCTACTGTGTTTGTGTATTAGTAATATTGGATGAGTTTATGTGGTGGTGTGTCATGCCAGAAATCTTTTACACTATAATTATTTCATAGTTTTCATTTATTAAAAAACAATAAAAACACCTGAATTCTCCCAACAAGCTTATAGTAGGGGATCTTACAATGCTAAATTGGGATTTACTCGAGCGTCACAGATACCTATTGGTTTGCGCAAAGCTTAGATGATAAAAAGATAAAAATGTTAATTATGTATAATTTTTCATCAGTGAATATTGAATGTAGAGGAAGCGCGTGAGGTTTGTAAGGATAGAAGCAAGTGTCATTATGTTGTCTCTGCCTACCTCGACGGGAAAAAGGCGTGAGCATATGTATGTATGAATGTTATTTTTCATCGGTGGGAGGAGCGCCTGTAGACTTTCGAAATTTAAAAACAGAGCTGTTGTCTTACTCCGTTCAGATAATCGTCAGATTATGAGTAAGCACGTCTAGGACGTTAGGATAAAGCATATATATCTTAATCAGACGCGCTTGTGTATTTCAAAACGGCGAATTCACTCATTCACATTTGCAACTTTCTAATAATGGCCACGAGATTGCGTGGCACCTAAATCGTCAGATTGTTCAGTGAGAGTCTTTTTTTAGGTTCACATAACATCCCCTTAGATAATCTGACATACTCGATTATTTTTTGTTTTTTTACATTTTGAAATCTTACCTCCACTTTGCAAACGATCAGATTAACATTCCTCATCATCATCATCAGGGGACTAGGCCTCTCCTTTGAAAGGAGGAATTGGCCTACTATACCACGCTGGCCAAACGGGTTGGTATAAGGCTTGTGTCAAGTTTTCCTTCTCTTACAGTGCTGTTCTCTGCATAATATGTTCCCTCTGTCGGCTCTTACGATACCCATGGGATGATATGGGGTGGTGATACTCCGTATTCTTAATCCGTCACCACACGGAGACATTTCTACTTTATTAAAAATATGTAGGACATGGATGCTATCAATATCTGACCCGCTCTAGTAAATCCCGTAATCCCTTCATGGGCTCCCCTACTATTATTAAATGCTGAAGCTATCTTCGCGGTCACATTCAATCTCAAACTAGACTAAAACTGTATTGGAGATCATAAACATCACAGTAATTTGAATTTTGCAAATCAGACAAAGAGTACCAACTTCAGGTCAGCCTGGATACGTATCTACCACTGCTGGACATTTTATTGGTTGCGATACCAATAAAAGAATACCGATTACGGTTGAATGGCTCAAAATCGGTATGTGTGGAGAAGAGGACCAAAGGTAGTACGGTGAAAAGAGACAAATCCAATTTAGAGTGCAAGTGTGGTGCTGTGCCACAAACAATGGGACACTTACTATGTTGTCCTGCGTGCCCTAATACCTGTACGTTACAGGAATGTATGGAAGCTAGTGAAAATCCCAAACTCATAGATAAGATTCAGGCTGATTCGATTACCATCGACATGCTGAGAAGAAGAAGGTCTAGATGTTCTTAGTGTCTGCTGCTGGGATGTTAGCAAATTCTCCCATAAAACTGAAGGAATTCCTTGTGCGGCAGGTGGATTTATCATGTTGAATCGTGTGGCATAACATCATCCCATATAAATTGTTTGTGTTAATTTGTTTCTCTGTTGCTGATGAATCTTGATGTACCAATCCCTTCTAGTTTCTTCTACAATTTATTACCTTTAGAGTACTACGGTTGGAAAATATAAATGGTCTAGTTGATAGCAAATGATCACTGAAGATCAGTAACAGTTTTTGTTATGGCCATCTATAGAAAAATTGTCATCGTCATTATTGTCCTAGCTTTATCCCAGTTGCAAACCTTCCCGTTGGAGCCCGGGGTCCACTTTCTAGAATCATCATCATCAGCCCCTTACAGTCCACTGCTGGACTCGGCCTCTCCTTTGAAAGGAGGAATTGGCCTACTATACCACGCTGGCCAAACGGGTTGGTATAGGGTTTGTTTTAAGTTTTCCGTCTCTTACAGTGCTGTTCTCTGCATACTATGGTCCCTCTGTCGGCTTTTACGACACCCATGGGATGATATGGGGTGGTGACATTGCGTATTCTTAATCCGTCACCACACGGAAGAAATATATAATTTCTAGAATAACCAAACGCAAAATATTTGCTTTTTTAGAGGAAGGTTGGTTAAAACTATGAGTTCATTTCTCATTCAATTTTCTTACAATTTGCATAATTACTTATCTTTTTCAGAATTTAGATATTCTGTCAGGTCATTTCAAGCCACATCCACGTCAGCGACGCAAGGCTCATTCCTAGCATGTACTTACTTCTTTTGAATTTGGGGATTGGTGTAAGTATTGTGTCAATTATTTTGGATTTTTATGTCAGCCTGTTGAGACTTATAACTTCGTAACCGAACAGGCACTGTTTATTTTTAGTGCTACTCATATAATAAAACAATATTAATCTAATTATATCTCTATAAATAAAAATTAATCGCCGAAATGTTTGTACGCGCTTAACTTCTAATCTACTGAACAAAATTGGATAAAACTTTCTATAGTGTGTTCGTTAATGTCAGGAGAAGGTTTGAATAGCAAATAAAATTAATATAAGTAGCGGTCCAAAGTTTGCCGGGTCAGCTATCTTATACTAATATATAAAGATGAAGAGTTTGTTTGGTTGAACTCACTAATCTCAGGAACTACGGGTCCGATTTGAAAAATTATTTCAGTGTTAGATAGCCCATTTATCGAGAAAGGCTATAGGCTAATAGACGGGAGCGGAGCAGTAGCCTTAAATAACGCGGGTGTAACCGCGGTAATTCTCTAGTTAACAAATAAATTCAGAATATTAAAACAAAACCCGTCCATTGTCATGCGAAACTGACCCTTAAATCTATTACAAATAATCGTCAAGATGTAGTACTACATAAAGTAGTAGATGAGACGTTATCTAGCATCGAAACGTGCCGATTTTGTGCTTTCACATCAGATAGCGCTCTTGTCTCGAGTGGTCTGACGACGTAGAAGATTGTTTAGCTATGTATTGTGAAGAGTGAAGGTAACTGTGGTCGCGTAGGCTTTGGGGTGCGAGAAATAATGGTGGACTTGAAAAGTGAGGGGGAGATCTGAAGATTTTTTCAAAAAATCTTTTGATGGGTTTTTTAAAGACTATTAGTATACTGACAAGATTTTTATGCTTTCAAATTCAAAGTCATAATCACTTGAATTAAATCCTCTACCGAGAGGGCTTAACGAAACTGAAGTAATAATAACTAAAGACTTGAAAGGAATTGAACAAAGAGTACTCAGTGCAGTCAAACTTACACCATGACTGAATTTTTTAAACACTATTTTTACGTATTTTAATACATTTGCCTGATTGCCTCCGTGATCCAGTGGATAGCGTATGTGACTGCTGATTGGAGGTCCCGGGTCCGATTCCCTGGTCGGGCAAAAAAGTGTTACTGGGTTTTTCCGAATTCTCAGTAGCAGCACGGAGTCTTGCGATGTGCCCGGTAACGGCAATAGGCTCGCTTCCTATTACGTGGGACCTAAAAATTCATGTCGAAATGTGGGTGTAATATTGCACCTCTGCCATTGAATATACAGGCGTGAGTCTTAAAAAATATATAAATCCTCTACCAAAAGGGCTTGATGAAACTGAAATAATAATATCTAAAGGCTTGAAAGGAATTGAATAAAGAGCACTCAGTGAAATCAAACTTACACTATGACTGAATTCTTTTAAACACTATTTCTTCTTCACTAATCGATACAAATTCGGTAGATTTTTACGTATTTTAATACATTTTATACAGGTAAGTCATCTCGTGAACAAGCCATGCCGAAGACGAAGTAAAAAACATAAGATATGAATATTTTTAAATACTTACGCGCTATAGTTAATGACTGTACTTATCCACATATTAATAAAGTAATTAAAAAAAATATAAATTTACTGCCTCGTTGGTCTCGCGGCATAAATGTGCACGTGGGATTGGGAGGTCTCAGGTTCGATTCCCGGGTCGGCCAAGCGTTATTGGGTTTTATTGAGTCTGGTAATGTGCCCGGTACGGCAATAGGCTCGCCCCCTATTACGTGGGACTTAAAAATTCATAGCGAAATGTGGGTGTGATATTACACCTCTGCCTACCCCTTCAAGCATACAGGCGTGAGTCTATAAAAAATATATCTTTGTTCATTTAAACAGAAACACACAGTTCTGCATTGTTTAATACAAAACTACAGCAAAACTGCAATAATCTGCAAAATGGGACGTTTCACAGCGTGTCTCCTTTATTTCTTGCTCAAAATTAAACGTTTTAAAAGTTAATAGCAAAAAAATTTATACCCTGAAACCACTCAATTATTTATACAGTCCATTTAAAAAAGGATTATTTTAACTACCACAATTTTGCAATAGCAACCATATTCTTTGAAAGCTAAGGTTTATTTTTTAATGTTGGTCTGAATTTGTATTTTGATTTTTTCGAACAAAATTCCGTGGTCTGTGGTCATTTTTTACTCTAGAAGACTTTTAATAATATTTGTGAGTACGTCACTAACAGTTAGTGCAACGACAAGTCATTTTTTTTATATGAATTGGAAGGCTCCGCGTAAAAGGGCCACCGATAGCTGGTTAATGCTCTATAACTATAAACCAATGGATACAAATACACCAGACTAAAAAAACTATTTATGGGTAATACAAAATAATATCTAATAACAATAATATTCTTCCACATTCACACAACACCGTCTAGTCCCAAACTAAGCAGAAGCTTGTACTATGGGTACTAGACAATGGATACCTAAACATACTTATTATATACCTACTTTCTTTTTTTTTGTAAATACATACATATTATACATACAAACACATGCATGAACATGGATATTATACATCCATGTTCATGCACACAAATGTTTGACTTGAGCGGGAATCGAACCCGCGACCTTCGGCGTGGCAGTCGTTTACACTCCCGCTACGCCAGCGGGACAATGTTGTAGTTTGTAAGGATAGGAGCAAGTGGCGTTCTGTTGTCTCTGACTACCGTGACGGCAAAAAGGCGTGAGTATATATGTATGTACAAAATGTTGTCTATGGGGATCGAACTTACAACACTCGGTGCCTTGTCATGCGGCGCGGCGGCCGCTTAAACCACCACGCCAACCGTGTAGTCAAATAATATAGTCGTCGTATTTTGTATGTAATCGTCACAGACGTTTACCAATTTATGGCAAAGAGATCAGATATTTACATACACGCGCATTTCTTATGGGCTACAGCAGATAAGCTTTCTGTGACCCAATTTGCCGCTTGGCGAAGTGGCAGTCGCGCTGTGACAGCTGTCTCTACGAAAGCAAGAGAGACGAACGTTCCTTCTGTGTATCTTAACTACGAGAGCAAGAGAGACGAACGTTCCTCCTGTGGTATCTTAACTACGAGAGCAAGAGAGACGAACGTTCCTTCTGTGTATCTTAACTACGAGAGCAAGAGAGACGAACGTTCCTCCTGTGTATCTTAACTACGAGAGCAAGAGAGACGAACGTTTCTCCTGTGTATCTTAACTACAAGAGCAAGAGAGACGTAGAACGACGCCAGCGCCGCCAACGGCGCCAACTGCGAACTAAACTGGAGACAGTATCCACTTGGAATCGGCACACGAAATCCTTAAGAACTGTCCTTCTATGTAAATCTGTATTCAGAGGTTATGGTTTCGCGAATCTATGTGTGGTATGGCGTGGGTGACCCCACCAGGATTCAGCCTGCATAAACGGACCCTGTCCTTGCTAGAATATCCTTAGCTTTAAAGTAAATTCTCCCCACATTTCGCCATGTTACGATTTCTACGTCCCACGTAATGGGGGGCGAGCCTATTGCCGTTACCGGGCACATTGCCTCTGTGCAGCTACTGAAAATTCGGAAAAAGTCACTAATACGTTTACCCGAGCAAGAATCGAACCTGTGACCTCCTGATAAGCAGACCCATACGCTATCCACTCGACCACGGAGAAAGTGTAATTTTTTAATTACAACCGGATAAAAGATAGAAGTCCGTGTTGTGACGGATTAAGAATACGGATTGTCAGCACCCCATATCATCCCATGGGTGTCGTCAGAGCCGACAGAGGGAGCATATTATGCAGAGAACAACACTGTAAGAGAAGGAAAACTTGATACAAACCCTATACCAACCCGTTTGGCCAGCGTGGTATAGTAGGCCAATTCCTCCTTTCAAAGGAGAGGCCTAATCCAGCAGTGGACTGTTAAAGGCTGATGATAAAAAGATAGATTTATAACAATTTTGATGTTACGTTACCCTAACAATATATTTTATCGGCAATATGTCCTCGTGCCTACAAAACATTTTAAAAGTAACACAATTTCATTTAGCACGTCAATACCTATACAATATTAGCATGTATCCAGCCAAACGTGTGCGTCGCATTCGCGTCAAACGTAAGTTCAAACAAAATTTCACATACACGCTCGTTCACATCACAAAGAGAAATTCACAAATACATAGTTTTAGCTCAACAGCAAGTTTGCGAAGTAAGAAAGATTATGGATATGGCATTTAGCAGAAGGCGAAAATATTTTGTTTTCGTCTTCACGGTGAAAATCAGAATTAGAAAGTTATTATCAGTTAAGTTTGTGTTTTTATATTATGACGACTTCATCTGCGGCTCCGCCCGCGTCAAACATACCGTGAAATCTTCCTCAGGATTCACACTATCTTTCGGTGAAACCAGTACGGTCGTTTAGAAAAAAGATGAGCAAACCGTTCATCTCTCGCCACCCCTTTTCTAATGACTGAATGTACCAACACACTTGCTGAAAGAATGCCGCCAATACTTCCGCGACTGAATTTTCGATCGCTTGGCATGACACAAACTATACTTGATAAAATATAGCTTGATCTCTGAAATGAAGTCCTGAATTTCTTAATAGTACAGACTATGGTACTGACATACCTGTCAGTGTCATACTTTATGGGCATGTCGACCTAATTGGTGATGGGCAATGATTCATCGACCACTAACTATAAACTATCGATATTTTAAATAAAACTTAATTAAAAATTAATTTATCTTTTAATTTTATTGCATATTTTGAATATCATATATTATTAACATTGTTTTGTTTTGTTTTTATTAACATTTCTACACACTTGATCTAAAATAATAGTGAGTAAATAAAATCTAATTTCTCACCTATTCATGTAACATTCCATCCGTCAACGAAACCCAAGGAAAACCAAGACGGTTTCGGGAGAAGACACGCCGCGTTTGGATCAAAAGCCGTGTTACCAGGCCATAAACTCAAAAAAAAGACACGCCGCCATCTTGTTTTATTTGAACCTTCATTCTCATCGTCATCAGCAGTACGAGTGCCGACGCGACGCCTTATATACGTGACTTGTTTTCAGTTCTCATTGCTTTGTTTTTGTTACTATTTCTGTTAATTTGTTGAGTGTTTATGACCAAAGTACAACAAAATAAACCAGTACAACAGTAGATGTGGTTTAATTTATAGTTATCCCATCTAGCTGTCCTTCTAGGACAACACAGATCAAATGGTCTAACGCTCCCAGCGTTAACATTGGTCCTACAGAGCCTGATAAAAATACCATCGGCCAGTTTTTGAGTTCAACGATCTAGCAATAGATCGTTCTCACACCTACTGTGGATCGCTGCGCAAGGGTGTGAGGAAAGACTTGTTCAAAGGAAGCTTGCCATCTCTAGCGAAGATGTTGAAAAATATTGTTTTTTCCTATAAAAAAGTGACAAAAGAAAAATTATTATGGAAAGAACCGACATTGCTCTTGCTAGAGTGAATTTTCTCCGAAAAGTAAAAAAAAATACGAATTGGGACAAGTTGTGTTTTTAGACGAGACATGGCTAAACGCCAATCATACCGTATCCAAAGCTTGGACTGATGATGCTGCACTATCAACCACCAAAGTACCCGAAGGCAAAGGTCAAAGATTAATCATCATTCATGCTGGGACGTCATCTGGTTTTGTGCCTAATTGCCTATTGGCATTCAAATCTACTAAAACTACTGAATATCACGAGGAAATGAATTTTGAAAAATTTAAGGAGTGGTTTTTAAAATTATTAGATAATTTAAAGGAGCCACATTGCATTATTATTTATAACGCCCCATATCACTCGGTCCAAAAGGACAAACCACCAACTTCGGCAAACAAAAAATTAGAAATTATTGCATGGCTTCAAGAAAAAGGAATAGAGGCCAATGAAACTATGTTCAAAAATGAATTATTAAGACTGTTTGATCACAACAAACCTAATACTCTTACGCACGTCTTAGATGATATAGCCCGCGAAAAGGGTCATACCGTCATAAGACTACCCCCGTACCACTGCCAGTATAATCCGATTGAGCTTATCTGGGCGCAAGTGAAAGGTTTGTTTGCCTGAATTTCAGTTTGATAGGTACTTTAAGTATTAACAACTGTATAATTAATCTTAGTAAAAATATGTTTTCTTTTAAGGTTACGCTGCCAGACACAACACCACCTTTCACGGCAAATAAAATGTTGCAGTTATTAAAAAGTGCGGTCGACAATATATCTGCAGAACACTGGAAGAAGGTGGTAACCAAATGCAGAAAACTAATGGAAGAAGTCTGGGAGCGGGACGTCCGATATGATAATATTTGTGAACAAGAGTTAATAATAAATTTACAAGATTGTTCTAGCGATTCAGAAACTGATTCAGATATGGATTTGGGGTGTACTCCTTTAATAGAATAAATGTATTTTATATACTTATTCGTTTAATTTAGTATCGTTTGTAATTAAATTAAACCTAATTATATGTTACATTAGCATCGATAATAGTAAGAAACGTCGATAATTTCTATCGACATTTTTTTATATAGTGACAACCCTAGCAATGTCAGTTTCACATATGACGCAGAGATCAAGCTATCTTTTATGAACTATAGTCAAATCAAACACTTTAATCAAATGTCAAAATACAATATCTTTCTACTGATTTTGTATGAAATATGCACACGTCGTAACTTTTTGCGGTCTAGTAGAGTACTAATCTTATCTTATACTAATATATAAAGCTGAAGAGTTTGTTTGTTTGTTTGTTAGGTTGAACGCGCTAATCTCAGGAACTACTGGTCCGATTTGAAAAATTATTTCACTGTTAGATAGCCCATTTATCGAGGAAGGCTATAGGCTATATTACATCGCGCTATAAGCGACGGGAGTGGAGCATTAGCCTTATATAACGCGGGTGTTACCGCGGGCATCCTCTAGTTATCTATAAATTGAAAATAAAAACGTAAAATAGCGTTTTGATATTAATTGGTTAATGAAACTATAATTAATTATTTTGATTTTTTTACTTGGTAAAAGAACTTACATTATTTATTTTACTTGCAGGAATCATCCCTATTATGTGACGTTGGCGGCTAGCTTCGGCAGTGTAACGCGTCACTTCCTATTTAAAGTGAATTAAATACGTTTTTGCGGCAATAGTCGTTCGATGGAAGGTTTGGCGCCACGCCGAACGCAAAATTATTTCGGCTGATGTGTCATAAGACTTGAAAAACATTACGAGCATATTCAACCGAATCTTTAGCGCTGTAGGTGACACAGTTATGGTACGACACTTATGCTGCTATGACACAAGACACAACTACCACATCCACCGCCGTACTCTTACTACTCTCAATGAACACAAGTACATTTTCCTCGCCGTCGAAGCCTTTTATCATAAATCTTTTGTGTTAAAGAAACGATAATCCAGCCGGGAGCTGAGTGCCCTCCACTCGCGTCTAGCGAACAAGCGATGGAATATTACTAAATTAACTACCTGTATTGATCGGAAATGACTTTCGTAGGTGTGATTTTGTTTGTTTCAATATCTTTCTATATTTGGCTACGGCTCCGGCCGCGAGTATTTTATCAAAACAAAAGTTATCACGCATAACTTTTTGGCAGTAGTCGATTCGATTATTGGTTTTTCTATTGCAGTGGAAACGTATTCTGTTTCTTTGTCTAACTTGCATATTAAGTGTAATTTGGAAAAGATGTATTCCGTGTGGTGACGGATTAAGAATACGGAATGTCACTACCCCATATCATCCGACAGAGGGAACATATTATGCAGAGAACATCACTGTAAGAGAAGGAAAACTTGACACAAACCCTATACCAACCCGTTTGGCCAGCGTGGTATAGTAGGCCAATTCCTCCTTTCAAAGGAGAGGCCTAGTCCAGCAGTGGACTTTTAAAGGCTGATGACGAACGGATAAGATGTGATAATTATAGCGCACATAGCGGGAATTGGCTTGCAGTTCGTATTAGGTCAGCAAAGTCATGCAACGCTTGCACAGATCGCCATTGATGGGTGAGAACGTTACCGTGCTTCAGAGGGCACGTAAAGCTGTCGCTCCCTGTGCCTGACTCAAGATTAGATCTTTAGGTCATGTCGGAGGCCTTTGGGCGGTTTGAAAACCGCAATAACAGAGTTGGCCACACACTCACAAAAATAAGAATTATTTCTCAAAAAGTAGGTATATCGTACCATACCATATAGGTGCCATATCATTATTTCGCAACAAAATATATAATCTACGGAAGCAATCCAATCAATTCCAATGGAAAAACACAAGAAACAAGATCAGAACAATCACTAAGAAACACTCATTAAGTTATTTTTGAACAAGGAAAGGAAAAATAAAGTTGTCGCTTTTGCTCTTCAACTAGTTTCTCTATTATAATGAAGCTATGCGGAAGTATCACTCGATGTGCTCCTTAAAAGGGAGACAAGGAGTACTCCCCTCTTTGTCTATCTCCCGCACACCTGTAAGCTCCGAAACTGTCGCGATACTTAAAACGAAGCCATACACAGGGATGGCAGAAGAAAAGATTTTATTGATAAAATTGTTATGTTTTTTAGTTAACTTTTTGACGGTTATATTGAGGTGGTGCAATTTTCTCTAGTCGTGGGTTATTTTTTTTATCTTATACTAATATATAAAGCTGAAGAGTTTGTTTGTTTGTTTGTTTGGTTGAATGCGCTAATCTCAGGAACTACTGGTCCGATTTGAAAAATTCTTTCAGTGTTATATAGCCCATTTATCGAGGAAGGCTATAGGCTACATAACATTGCGCTATGAGCGACGGGAGCGGAGCAATAGCCTTAAATAACGTGGGTGTAACCGCGGGCATCCTCTAGTCTGATTATAAGAAAGCAGACAAATCACCAGGTAAGCGATTACCACCACATGGACACCTGCAATACAAGAGGAGTCACAAGTGCGTTGCACGTCTGGATGAGAAAAAGAATAGGAGCGAGATGAATGAGATGGAAAAGGGGATATGGCCACCAGCACCCTCACTCATCAAATGATTTGCGGCAAATGAGCAGACGGATCGCCTGATGGTAAGCAATTACCGCCGCCCATGGACACAAGCAACACCACAGGAGTCACAAGTGCGTTGCCACCCCTTGGGGTTAGGAAAAGGGACAGGATGAGGAGTGTGATGAGGGAGAAGTAATAGGGGATAGGGCCTCTGGCACTCTCACTCACCGATCGAAACGCAACAGCTTAGGTACTGTTACTTTACGTCGATTTTCTGTGAGAGGATAGAATATCCCGAGCCGGCCCATTCTGGCCTTATACTCATTACCCATTCACCACTTATACTGAAGAAGTGTGTGCTCCGTGTCTTGTGCATACACGTAAACCATCATCATACCAGTCTGTTACTATACCATATGACCACTGCTGGAAATAGGCCTCCTTCAAGGCTCTCCATGCAGACGATCACGAGCCATTCCTCCGTTTCTTGCGAACACAACAAGATCATCGTCTATCTTGCAGGAGGCCTGCCTCTGACTGACTGCCTCCGTGGTCCAGTGGATAGCGTATGCGACTGCTGATCGGAGGTCCCGGGTTCCATTCCCGGGCCGGGCAAAGTCTAACTGGGTTTTTCCAAATTCTCAGTAGCAGCTCGGAGTCTGGTGATGTGCCCGGTAACGGCAATAGGCTCGCCCCTTATTACTTGGAACCTAAACATTCATGGCGAATTGTGGGTGTAATATTACACCTCTGCCTACCCCTTCGGGGATACAGGCGTGAGTCTATAGCCTACTTCTGCTGCGTCACCCAGTGCAAGTAACTGATCACTTAAAGAAGAGTGTAATCGTTACTTTTAATCTTGACCCTTCCAGTCTCATTGTTTATAATATCCCACGTTGCTTTTATTTTATTGTCACTGTTTTTAATTTTTGATTTTAAATAAAGTGTCTTAGCTTCACGACAAATCTTTTTAAATAACTTGGAATAATTTCTTACATATTGACAAAATCGTTCATCATTTTTAGTAATTACTTTCTGTTCATATAATTCGTAAAGCTTATTTCTACTTTTATAAATTCCAGTGGTTGCCCATTCACTGTAGGATGTAGTACCAGCAACTGAGATCCTCTTAGGGACAAAGATAGAATTGAATATAGTACAGTACATGTCAAAGAAAGAATTGTACAACTTATTAGGATCGTTATCTTAATATATAAAATCCTTGCGTTACTGACTGACTGACAGACACGCTACAGCCGAAACTATTGGGCGCAGGAAGCTGAAATTTGGCATGTGTGTTCCTTGGGGACCGTAGGGGTGCACTAAGAAGGGATTTCTCGAAATTCCCAAAGGATCGGCCAAAACGGGTAAATTTAAAAAAAATGCAGGCGTAGCTGCTGGCGTCCTCTAGTTATAGCATAATTATGGTAATGTACTTGTGAGTTTATCCTTAAGTCCCTCCAGACGACGCAAAGTTTTTGAGACCACACTCAATTCCTTTCTACCTACTTTTTTAGACTGCATAGCAAATGTTATAGATTGTCCACAATGATCTGATGTTAATTTGTTAATTATTTGCTTTCTAACTGGTACAATATCTGTAAATATATTGTCTACACAAGTAGATGTCGTGGAAGTTATCCTGGTGGGTCCCAAAAATAAGCATGCAAGATTATATGACTTGAACAAATTCTTAATTTTGTGGCAATTCAGGGAAACTTCTAGTAAATTAATATTAAATGATGAATCTTCAAGTAAATTAATATTATGAGTTCCTTTCTCATTCAATTTTCTTACAATTTGCATAATTGCTTATCTTTTTCAGAATTTAGATATTCTGTCAGGTCATTTCAAGCCACACCCACGTCAGCGACGCAAGGCTCATTCCTAGCATGTACTTCCTTCTTTTGAATTTGGGGATTGGTGCGAGTATTGTGTCAATTATTTTGGATTTTTATGTCAGCCTGTTGAGACTTATAACTTCGTAACCGAACAGGCAGTGTTTGTTTTTAGTGCTACTCATATAATAAAACAATATTAATCTAATTATATCTCTATAAATAAAAATTAATCGCCGAAATGTTTGTACGCGCTTAACTTCTAATCTACTGCACAAAACTGGATAAAACTTTTTATTATGTGATCGTTAATGTCAGGAGAAGGTTTGAATAGCAAATAAAATTTATATAAGTAGCGGTCCAAAGTTTGCCGGGTCAGCTATCTTATACTAATACTAGCTGACCCAGCGAACTCCGTATCGCCTTTTTAATTTCTTTTATTTAATTCCTTTTTTTCGAAGCCCCTTTTCCAAAGTTACCATTGACTTGGCGCTTAATCTCTTATCATTTCAGAGTATATAAATGATGAACAAACAAACAAAGATTTTTGTATCATATTGAATTCCCCATTCCTTGAAATATCGGAGACGATACCCATATCGACTTTACAAAAAAATCCCGTCCGCCATCTTTGATTTCCTCTCCACCATCTTTGATCACGAAATAGATGTTGTATTTGGATTCCTCATCCCTTTAAATATCGGAGACGATACCAATATTGATTTTTTAAAATTTTCCCATCCGCCATCTTTGATTTCCCATCCGCCATCTTCGATCACGAAATAGATGTTGTATTTCGATTCCCCACCCCTTAAAATATCGAAGGCGATACCCATAATGATTTTTAAAATTTTCTCATCCGCCATCTTTGATATCCGACCGCCATCTTGGATCACTAATTAAATTTCATATTATTAATCAGCGTCCCGAAAATCTCGAAAACGATACCCATATAGATTGTATCCTATTCGTTTAGCCTTTTTTGCCTTTGACCCAACCATCCCCCTTCTCGTTTGACCATTTTATTATTTTTGTGTGGCCCCTAAAAGTTGTGGCGTAATTTAATATAGCCTATAACCTTAGTTAATAACAATTTTTAAAATCGGACTGCTAATTCCTGAGATTAGCCGACATTACTTTTTAGCCTTTTGCTCGGCCCCAAAGGGTCGAAGCGTTATGTTATATAGCCTATAGCCTTCCGGAATAACTGGGCTATCGTATACAAAAATATTTTTTTAGATCCAACCGGCAGTTTCTGAGATTAGCGCGTTCAAACAAACAAACAAACAAACTCTTCCGCTTTATTATGGTTGTATAGATAACTGCAAAAAGTATTTACACATACAAAATACTTAGTACGAAGACTTAGTAGTAATCAAAATTTTATCCAGTATCTGTGAGGTTGCGCTAGACTGGCCAATATGGCGACTGTGATTTGTCTGTCAGAACCATTACAATTTAACAAAATACTCGACAATCTGAATTTTGCGCATATATGTTGTCGACTCGAAATCTTTATTTTTAATGTTTTATCATTCAGGTAAGGTTTCGATGTACTCCTTGCCGAAATTATTAATATAAGATTTGACACTGCGATAGCAGTGCAGTCCGTCGGTTCCAATGTGAAACATTCCAAAATACACAACTACTTACAAATTACAAATTAACCAAAAATACATTTTCCAGTGGACTAAATTGTGAATCTAAACCATTCTCAAGTCCCCTTGAACACATACAAAAAAATTCATCAAGATCGGTCCATTCATTTAGGAGGAGTTCAGTGACATACACACGCACACAAGAAATATATATATTAAGATATAAAGCTGAAGAGTTTGTTTGTTTGTTTGGTTGAACGCACTAATCTCAGGAACTACTGGTCCGATTTGAAAAATTCTTTCAGTGTTAGATAGCCCATTTATCGAGATATAACATCGCGTTATGAGCGACGGGAGCGGAGCAGTAGCTTTAAATAACGCAGGTGTAACCGCGGGCATTCTCTAATTAACAATAAATTCAGAATATTAAAACAAAACCCGTCCATTGTCATGCAAAACTGACTCTTAAATCTATTACAAATAATCGTCAAGATGTAGTACTACATTAAGTAGTAGATGCGACATTATCTTGCATCGAAACGTGCCGATTTTGTGCTTCCACATCAGATAGCGCTCTTGTCTCGAGTGGTCTGACGACGTGGAAGATTGTTTAGCTATGTATTGTGAAGGGTGGAGGTAACTCGTAGGTCGTGTAGGCTTTGGGGTGCGAGAAATAATGGTGGACTTGAAAATTGAGGGGGAGATCTGAAGATTTTTGCAAGAAATGTTTTGAGGGGTTTTTTAAAGACTGTCACTATACTGACAAGACTTTCATGCTTACCAATTCGAAGTCATAAGTAACATTAAAACCTTAGAGATAAATCCTCTATCGAGAGGGCTTTACGAGAGGTAGTAGAGCCTTGCTGATTTCAGCATGAATGGGCCGGCTCGACCGGGGAAGTACTACCCTCTCACAGAAAATCGACGTAAAGTAACAGTACCTAAACTGTTGCGTTTCGTTTGGTGAGTGAGAGTGCCGGAGGCCCTATCCCCTATTCCTTCTCACTCATCCCACTCCTTATCCTATCCCTTTTTCCAACCCCAAAGGGCGGCAACGCACTTGTGACTCCTGTGGCGTTGCTTGTGTCCATGGGCGGCGGAATTGCTTACCATCAGGTGATCCGTCTGCTCGTTTGCCGCCTATTACTATATATATATATATATATATATATATATATATATATAAAATAAGACTGGAATAAAGGGCACAATAAAACAACCAGATTTGGAACCATCTTTCGAACAAAATCGCATATTTTTCTAGACGTTTAGACCACTAAGTCATTTTGGGCGTTGCGAAACCAGAACTACATATAATACCAATCTTAGACCGTGACTGATTTTCTTAACATTTTATTTTTACGTATGTATAATAAATAAATAAGTGTCTAAGAGTTCTCCATAATGTTCTCGAAAGCCATGTGAAGTCTGCCAACCCGCGCTAGGCCACGAGCAACGCCCTTCTCATAGTGAGAAGAGGCCCGTGCCAAGCAGAGCCACAGTTTATACAGGGTCATTTGTATAACACCGTTAACCTCTCAAGACTATGTAACTAACATCATAATCAACAACTTTTGTCTATGACTTTTAAAAATTCATCATATTTCAGTTCATCAGATTTTCATACAAAAATAAAAATATTTAAATTGAACGCTCTAAATGTTGCGAAGTCTATGTGATAGAACAATAGCGAGGGGTGCGGGCTGCGGGCGGCGGGGGTGCGCAGGCGTAGGTAGGTACAACAAAATATACGAGTTGAAATGTGTTAGATACGACAACGAAAACTTGAAGGTTTGTTTTTGGTAAATGTATTATGTTTTGTAAAAAGTGATAGAACAAAAGTTGTTGATTATGATGTTAGTAACGTAGTCCTGAGAGGTTAATGGTGTTTTACAAATAACGCTGTATACAGAGTTGATGATGATGATAATAAACTTCACACGTGTAAGGCGCAACTTGTTTCTGCAAAAGTCAGTCAGGACATCAGTCATTTCGTGACCATGCCATGGTTAAACCATAACCCAAGCCGAAAATGTCGAGGCAAACATAAGATTTATTTGAAATAATTCCACGATATAGGGAATTATTTCAAATAAATCTTATGTTTACGGGTTATGTAACTAACATAACCCGTCATCATCATCCTAGGGCTGTCCCGGTTGCGTTCCAAGACCTACGCCTCGGAGCCCGCAGTCCGCTATATACAGGTTGTAAAAAGACCCTTAACGAAAACAGAAACCCTATATAGTACCAATTATTACAATCATTTTTTACTTCGGCACCATACCTGGGAAATTACTGGTTCAGGAGATATTGAGGCTCAAAGTCACGATTTTTTTTTTCGGTTTAATTTTAAAATCGTGTCTAGAATGATAAATGTACACTTTCTGCCAAATAAACATAAACAAAATGTTCAATATTTCCCTAAAATAAACGGCTTTAAAGTTCCCGACGCGTAGTGTATGTCTACCAGCAATCAGCTGCGAGGTCATTCCCCTCGGCCGCGCGACCACGTGATCATAAACTGCCGCCACCGCGGCGTACGGTGTAGGTAGGTACGATATGACTTCGGCTTGGTGATGGGTCTTGTGACACCCTGTATAGCTACATACATATATACAAATGACTGCCTCGTTGGTCTCGCGGCATAAATGTGCGCGTGGGATTTGGAGGTATTGGGTTCGATTCCCGGGTCGGGCAAAGTGTTATTGGGCTTTTCCGTTAGGAAATTCTCAGTAGCAGCACGGAGTCTGGTGATGTGCCCGGTAATGGTAACAGGCTCGCCCCCTATTATGTGGGACCTAAAAATTCATAGCAAAATATGGGTGTAATATGCTACCTCTGCCTACCCCTTCGATGACACAGGCGTGTGTCTATAAAAAAAATTATACACGTAAGTCATCTCGTGAACAACCCATGCCGAAAACGAAGAAACAAATATAAGATATAAATGTTTTAAAATACTTACGCGCTATAGTTACATAAACATTTCTGTAGGTACTTATCCTCATATTCATAAAGTAATATAAATAAAGGCGGTAGGTGCTCAAAAAGTGAACACATTTCGAATTTTGCAAAGTTATTATTTAATTATTTAAAGTATAATTTTTTACATTTATTTGCCTACTTTGAGTATCTTAGTTGACAATTAGCCTGTACTCACGTTAGTCACAGTATTACATTACTGTATGTAAAGCCAAGTCTGCAAATTACACCACCTGCCAGCACTTCACACACTTCTCAAGTGTACAATAAGGGAAGCACAACTTGAAAACACAACACAACAAAATGTTTGAACTAGACAACATCAAGACTGCCCAGAACAACCTCGAGCAGATGTTCTCTAAAAGGATGGCGGAGCTTGAGGCGCAGCTGCACAGCGGGTCTGCAAAGGACACTGTCGCAAAAGTGGCAGAGGAGTTCCGCACTTTTAAGGAGCTGATGTACACAATGCTTGGGCTTTTGCGCAAGCAAGTAAATGAATGTACACAGGCAATTGATGCTATGGAGACCAGGCACAGGCGGAAGGCCCTTATATTCCTTGGGGTGCCTGAGGTTGACAAAGAAGACTGTAAGGCGTCTCTATTGAAGGTGGTTCGCAAGATGGATCTTCCAGGTATCTCAGCTGACAGCTTTACTGCATGCCACAGAATCGGCGCGTCCACCAATGATCATCATCGTCCAGTCCTGGCCTGGTTTTCCGGAATAGACTCGAGGTCTGCAGTTTGGAGAGCCAAGACTAAACTGAAGGGCACATCTGTGACGGTTAAGGAGTTCCTGACAAGGTCCAGGCAGGCTATCTTTAGCAAGGCTCGCCAACACTTCGGCATCCGTTCCTGTTGGTCACAAGACGGTGTCATCATGGTAAAGGCGTCGGATGGCACTCGGCATAAGGTGACAACTTCGGACGGCCTGGACAGTCTGCTACAGAAATATCCCAGACAGGCAAGCCGATCTGCGAGCAAGAGCGGCGTCGGGGCTGTCGTATCATCGAACACAACCTCTAAGCCGCGTAAATAAGTAACAACTCACTACTATCTCTGTTTCTAACTCTTTTACTTTCTATATTCTGTTTTTCCAACTATACTCTAGCCTCAATGTTTATGCATGATTACTTAATAGCCTATTAGTTTGTTTATTTCTTTTGTCACAATCTTATTGTGGGGTATGTACGTTTGACATTTGACAGTTCGTGATTAGCGGTGATTAGTCTATGGATGGATAGTTACGTTCAGAAATCTTATTTGCAATGTTTTCTTTGTGTTCTCAGATGAAATTAATTCTTTTTGTTTCGTCTATGTTTGTGTTGTTTATTGTGTTTTGTATTACGTTTTGTTATCTTTCTAAATTATTTTTTTTTGTTACTGATATTTGTTTTTCATGTTTGTGTTTGCTGGCGGGTGGTGCAGAGAGCACAGTAACTTTTCACTAATCGTGTATAATTAATAATTTATACATTTTTATATTGCTTATATATTATATTATTTTGAATTATTTACATATTATTAGTACGTTTATTATATATTATTATTTATGTCTATTTCCGACGATAACTCTTTTCATTCTGCGAATGATTCAGTTATTTTGTCTGCCGATGACAGTTTCTGCTCCATTAATGACAGTCAGTCTCTAAGTGATATTCTACACGAGCAGTTCAATCTAACAACCAATAATTACCTAAATGTGTGTCATATAAATGCACAAAGCGTTCCAAGTCATTTTAGCGAACTTGTAGAAACATTTACTGACACCAACGTTCATGCCATCCTGATCTCCGAGAGCTGGCTCAAACCTCAGCTTCATTCTACCTCATACCCTCTTTCAGGATTCGTTTTAATCCGGAATGACCGACTTGACAAACGAGGCGGAGGTGTTGCTATTTATCTCCGTAGCAATTTATCTTATAAAATGTTATCTTCCTCCTCCCAACACTCTACTTCTGCGGAGTATCTTTTTCTTGAGGTTTGGGTCAGGGGAACCAAATTGGTTCTTGGAGTAGTATACTGCCCTCCTTCGGTCAACTACTTCACTGATTTGGAATCGGTTTTAGAATCGTTGGGTTCTGAGTATGCACATCATATCATCATGGGCGATTTTAACACTGACCTTTTATCCCATCATTCACCTCGCTCCCTCAAACTTATCCATATCACCGAGTCTGCCAGCCTTCACGTTTTGCCTCTTAATGCCACTCACCACAACCCTAACGGGGAGGACACCTGGTTAGACTTAATCCTCACCTCTAATCCTACCTTGGTCCGCTCTCATGGTCAGCATCCTGCTCCTGGCTTCTCCCGTCATGACCTTGTCTTCCTCTCGTATTTCCTGAAGCCTCCTAAACCAAGTCCTAAAGTACTGTACTTGCGTTGTTATGGGCGAATGGACGTTGAAAGGTTGAGGATAGATGCTGCGAATATCGACTGGGAACCGCTGATGTCAGCCATCACTATAGACGACAAAGTCGATTTTTTTAACAACACGGTTACGAAGTTGTTCGACGTGCATGCACCCATCAGAAAAATAAAATTGAAACGTCCACCTGCTCCTTGGATGACTGAGGGGATTCGGATGGCGATGCGACGGAGGGACCGAGCTTTCCGCAAATATAAAAAGGATCGGTGTGACGACAATTGGTCTCTTTTCAAGATAGCTAGGAACAGGTGCAACCAGATGGTACGCAACGCTAAACGCCGACATATCTCCGAAAATGTTACCAACTCATCCCCTGCTAATGTATGGCAGTTTTTAAGGACACTAGGCATTGGGAAACCTCATGGCCAAGTGGTTCTACCGGTGACTATTAGTTTGGATGACATTAATCGTCATTTTACAACTACTGTCACTTTGGACGACCAAACTAAAAGTCAAACCATAGCCTACTTGGCTAGCTTACCTCGTTTGAATATTAATTCTTTCTCTTTTTCTCCTTTATCATCAGGTGAGATTAAAAAGATTATCCTGTCAATTAAGTCCAAAGCCGTGGGATGCGATGAATTAGTCGTCGCATGATCACGGTTATCCTTGAACAAATTTTACCTGTAATTACCCATATCCTAAACTTTTCCCTTGTCACTGGTCAATTTCCCTACATATGGCGTAAAGCCTATGTGCGTCCTTTGCCCAAAATGTCGAATCCCACTCTCCTGACACATTACCGTCCCATATCCATTCTTCCCTTTCTATCCAAGGTACTTGAGTCATGCGTTCAGAGACAGTTGTCTGGGTTTGTTTACGAAAACAACATCCTGTCACCCTTTCAATCTGGATTCAGACCTGGACATAGTACTGTCACCGCATTGCTCAAGGTGACTGGCGATGTGAGGGCGGGGGTGGAGGACACCAGGCTTACTCTTTTGATCTTGGTGGACTTCTCAAACGCCTTTAACAACGTCAGTCACGACCTTCTCCTTCCAGTCCTATCCTATCTAATGATCTCACCTATGGCACTGGAATGGTTCTCCTGTTATCTTCGAGGACGCCAGCAGTCAGTACGCGTCGATGAAACTTCATCAACATGGCGTACTTTGGACTCTGGTGTTCCTCAAGGCGGAATACTTTCTCCTCTTCTATTTGCATTATTTATTAATCTTCTTACTCATGAACTTCATTGTGCGTATCATCTGTATGCTGATGACCTACAACTTTATACACAGTCCTCTTCAGAAAATTTAGATTCAGCCATAGCAGCTATAAACCAAGATTTGAATGCTATAAAGGTCTGGTCGGAACGGTTTGGCCTGGCAGTGAACCCTGCTAAATGTCAGGCTATTCTCGTTGGTAGTTCCCGTATTTTAAGCAGGGTTGACTTGCAGTCACTACCTGCTATCATTTTTGATGGATCTATAATCCCGTTTAGTTCAAGCGTCAAGGATCTTGGCTTACATATTGATGCCAACCTTAACTGGCGGACTCAGGTAGCGAATGTGAGTCGTAAAGTCACTGGTGCCTTGCGGTCGCTTTACCGACTGAAGAACTTTCTGCCATTCAGGACTAAGACAATGCTAGTACAGACTTTAATATTTCCCATCATCGACTATGGTGACGTGTGCTATCTCGACCTTAATGCAGATCTCCTCAATAAGCTCGATCGCCTTCTCAATAATTGCATTAGATTCGTTTTTAATCTCCGCAAATTTGACCACATTTCTGAGTATCGATCAAAGTTACGATGGTTACCTATTCGTCAACGGCGTAGCCTGCGTACTTTGTGTACTCTTCATTCTTTACTGCACTCTCCTTGTGCACCCATCTATTTAACTTCACATCTTCAATTTCTGTGTAATACACATGAGAAAAATCTTCGTTCCTCCAATAATCTTCTGCTTCTTTGTCCTTCTCACAATTCCAGCCTAGTACATTCATCCTTTATCATACAATCTATCCTTCTGTGGAATGCTCTCCCTCTTGATATCAGGATGTGCACTAACCGTTTTACGTTTAAAACTAGAGTTCGGCAGAATTATCTAAATGCATTAACTGAATCGTCGTAAGTTATTTATCGTTTAATTATTTTATATACTTATGTATATATTTATTAGAATTATAGAATATATATTTATGCGTTTATTTTTATATATATATATATATATATATATATATATATATATATATATATATATATATATATATATGTATATATATATAGTTATGGTATGTATGTAAGTACGTATATTAGTTCTATGTATATCATTTTATATTTTATATTAATGAGTAGGTTTGTCTTTTGTTTTTCATTTTAATTTAAAAACTGCACCTATTACATATTTCTCTGCATCACCCAAAGGTTGACTGGTAGAAAATGCCTTCGGCATTAAGTCCGCCTTTGTACTATTATGTGCATAAAGTTTTAAAATAAATAAATAAATAATTAAATATTACTGTTCTTTTATCCACATATTCATAAAGTAGGTAATTTAAAAATATATAGGTATACTTATTTACTCTGATCTTTGTTCATTTAAACAGAAACACACAGTTCTGCATTGTTTAATACAACACTGCTGCAAAACTGCAACAATCTGCAAAATGGGACGTTTCACAGCGTGTCTCCTTTATTTCTTACTCAAAATTAAACGTTTTAAAAGTTAATAGCGAAAAACTTTATACCCTGAAACCACTCAATTATTTTTACAGTCAATTTAAAAAAGGATTATTTTAACTATCATAATTTTGCAATAGCAACCATATTCTTTGAAAGCTAAGGTTTAATTTTGAATGTCGGTCTGAATTTGTATTTTGATTTTTTCGAACAAAATTCCGTGGTCTGTGGTCATTTTTTACTCTAGAAGTCTTTTAATAATATTTGTGAGTACGTCACTAACAGTTAGTGCAGCGACTAGTCATTTTTTTATATGAATTGGAAGGCTCCGCGCAAAAGGGCCACCGATGGCTGGTTAATGCTCTATAAATGATTTTAACTTTTTTTTAGATGGCAACTCGCGCATTCGGTATAATTCCTGTGTCGCGGGGGACTTTACCAACATTCAAACAATGGACACAAAATACAGCCAGACTCAAAAAAACTATTTATGGATCATACAAAATAAAAGTAATATTCTTCCACATTCACACAACACCATTTAGTCCAAAACTAAGTAGAAGCTTGTACTATGGATACTAGACAATGGATAGGTACTTATATACTTTTTTTGTAAATACATACTTACATATTATACATAGAAACACCCAGACCAAGAAAAACATCCATGTTCATGCACACAAATGTTTGACTTGAGCGGGAATCGAACCCGCGACCTTCGGCGTGGCAGTCGTTAACACTTCCGCTACGCAACGGGACAATGTTATAGTTTGTAAGGGTTCCTGAGCAAGTGGCGTTCTGTTGTATCTGCCTACCCCGACGGGAAAAAGGCGTGAGTATATGTATGTACAAAATGTTGTCTCGTGGGGGATCGAACTTACAACACTCGGTGCCTCGTCATACGGCGAGGCGGCCGCTTAAACCACTGCGCCAACCGAGCAGTCAAAATATAATTGTCGAATTTTGTATGTAATCGTCACAGACGTTTACCAAGTTATGGTCTCGTGAATCTTTGTGTGGTTATGGCATGGCCGACCCCACCACGATTCAGCCTGCATAAACGGACCCTGTCCTTGCTAGAATATCCTGAGCTTTAAACTAATGGCGAAATGTGGGTGTAATATAACACCTCTGCCTACCCCTTCGGGGATACAGGCGTGAGTCGTTAAAAAAAAAGTAAAATTGTCCCACTTTTCACCACATTATTATTTCTACGTCCCACGTAAAAGGGGGCGAGCCTATTGCCGTTACCGGGCACATTGCCTCTGTGCTGCTACTGAACATCGGGAAAAAGTCACGAACACTTTTACCCGACCAAGGAATCGAACCGAACGCATACACTATCCAGACGCATAAGCATCACATGGACCACGGCGGTAGTGTAATTTTCGAATTACAACAGGATAACTGCCTCCGAGGTCCAGTGTATAGAGTATGTGACTGCTGATCGGAGGTTCCGGGTTCGATTTCCGGGTCGGGCAAAAGTGTTACTAGGTTTTTCCGAATACTCCGTAGCAGCCCGGCGTCTGGTGATGTGCCCGGTAACGGCAATAGGCTCGCCCTCTATTACGTGGGACCTAAAAATTCATGGCGAAATGTGGGTGTAATATTTACACCTCTGCCTACCCCTTTGGGGATATAGGCGTGAGACTATCTTAATATATAAAATCCTTGCGTTACTGACTGACTGACGGACACGCTACAGCCGAAACTATTGGGCGCAGGAAGCTGAAATTTGGCATGTATGTTCCTTGGGGACCGTAGGGGTGCACTAAGAAGGGATTTCCCGAAATGCCCACGGGATCGTCCAAAATGGGTAAATTTAAAAAAACATGCAGGCGTAGCTTGCTGGCGTCCTCTAGTAAATAAATAATATAAATAAACAACCGGATAAAATGTAGTAAGTATAACAGTTTTGATGTTACGTTACTCTGCCGATATATTTTATAGGAAATATGTCCTCGTGCGTACAAAACATTTTAAAAGTAACACAATTTAATTTAGCACGTCAATACCTATACAATATTAGCATGTATTCACCCAAACGTGTGCGTCGCTTTCGCGTCAAACGTAAGTTCAAATAAAATTTCACATACACGCTCGTTCACATCACAAAGAGAAATTCACAAATACATAGTTTTAGCTGAACAGCAAGTTTGTGAAGTAAGAAATATTCTGGATGTGGCATTTAGTAAAATGTTTATTCATTTAGTTTTTAAAGGTAGAATTCCGTGCATCGCGATCGATCGCAGCCGCGCGCGGCCTACGACTGTCGTCGATCGCTCGCGACAATAGTCAAAGTATGAAAATGTATGGCACCGCTGCCGAGGCCCGCGACTGACGCGCGCGGCCGACGAATGTCGTGAGCCGCGCGCGGCAGTGTCTTGAAATTAGTAGATGTTGTTCGTCAGTTCCCTCTAGACGTGTGTCTAGCGAAGTCAAAATCATGGTCGAAATGCTAATTGACATCCTTGAAGAAGAAGAGGAGAATGACGAGCTGCTGTTGCTATATTGTGGAACTAGAGTACCAATCGACCCTATCTTTAAAAGCAGAAATGAAAAAGGATACTAGCAAATATTGATTCAAAAGCAATTATATTGTACCTAATGAAAAAAAATGTTGGAAGTTTGGAACCATAATACAAAATTGAATTGTTTTTATACAGAGTGTCACAAGACCTATCACCAAGCCGAAGTCTACTCGTTGTGGACATCATGCCAAGTCATACTAACCAAAAATAATACCTGGGAAACGTTTTATTTTTTTAAAGTTTTCTCATTTTTTAAACCGTTATTAAAAGCAAGCGCGTGCAATGCACGAAAAACCTACTTATCCATGGGCTTACAGGGCATCTAAAGAACATATTGGCGGGGTAAAAGCATCGATTTTGTACCGAATGAGAAAAATTCCATACTAACTTTGAGCTTCAATATCTTCTGAACCAGTAATTTCCCAGGTATGGTGTCCAAATAGAAAATGTTCGTAGTGATTGGTACAACATGGGATTTCAGTTTTCGTTAAGGGTCTTTTTACACCCTGTATAGTCGGTAAAACTTCCGAATTTTTTTTTCATTACTACTAATTTCAAGACACTGCCGCGCGCGGCTCACGACATTCGTCGGCCGCGCGCGTCAGTCGCGGGCCTCGGCAGCGGTGCCATACAATTTCATACTTTGACTATTGTCGCGAGCGATCGACGACAGTCGTAGGCCGCGCGCGGCTGCGATCGATCGCGATGCACGGAATTCTACCTTAAGAGTCACCAGCACATTTAAATATGAGGTTGTCGTAAGAGGTGGCTTAAGAAAACACATTAAGCAAATAGTATATGTGAAAAGACAGAAAACTAGACAATAAGCCCTGTTATATATCTATATGTGTTACATCATCTGGCTAACGTGGTGTAACACATAATAAACATAACTTCACGCCTGTTATCCCATAAGAGGTAGGTAGAGGTTTATTACACATCCACATTTCGACAGTTATGTTTAGGTCCCAATGTACGGCACTCTCACTCACTGAAAGGATCGCAACAGTATAAATACAGTCGTTTACGTTTGCTTTTTATCAGAACAAAAATCCAGCACGTAATTTTCATCTTTATTTCTTTAACATAACATAACATAACTGCACGCCTTTTATCCCCGAAGGGGTAGGCAGAGGTGTATTACACACCTTTATTTCTTTATTTATTCTAAATATTATACTTATTACATACATACATAGACTCACGCCTGTTTCCCGGAGGGGTAGGCAAAGACTACGGAACGCCATTTGCAACGATCCTGACATACCTCTCTTGCTTCATTCACTCCCATCAAATTCCTCATGCATGCTTTTCTGTTTAGGGTACTTCTAACCTTTCCTGTTTTATGGATATCTCCAATCAGCAGGCCGATTCAGAATGTCACGATTAGTAATCGTACGATATGTCAAATTATTGTCCTCGTCTTTTAGCCGCTTATCAGAGATATTTTGAACAAATATTCATTGAATTTGGTTTATTTATTAATTTACTTCATACTGAATGCATAAAATTGATAGGAAATGTGATAGTTTTGACAAAAAATGAGGTAGGCCGTTTGACAATTAACGGAATCGAATGTCAAATGAGATATCGAACGATTCTGAATCGCCCCCCTGGTCAGAGAACGTCCGTCTAGGTCTTCCCCTTTGTCCTCTCAAATTCACACTTATTATACTTATTATATCTAAATTATTGACCATAATATTATCTGCTATTATATTGTTATTTGTATAATGCTATAATGAAATCAAATTAAAAGTCTCATGAGAATCCAAAGAAAAGTAAAGCATGAACCAATATAATTTTGAGTATTATAGCACTAAATGCAATTTATAAATATTTGACAACTTTTTAACTAATAGTTATTTAACTAGTAGTTATAGATTAGCCATCTATAACTGCTATTATATAACGATGCCGCGGGGACCAGATAGTTAAATTATAAGTAATGTTTACTAAGAAACATAGATGGCCGAAACTTAAAAGTAAAGAACTAGTAAACTTTTACGTTCATTCATATTATAAATTATTTTAGTGTTCTGCGCGAGCCCATATATGTCATAGTCCATACCATGTAGTAAAATTCGAATTCGAAATTCGAAAAAATAAGAAAATAAACGAAAATAGCCGCGTACCCACCTAGCGCACAGGCTCGCGCGGCAGCCTCGCGAGCAAAGTGCCTCGGCTGGTGTGGACGTGCCTCGGGCTGCCTCGGGCGCGCGTTTGCTCGGCTGAGTACGGCTCGGCCCCGAGCCGTACTCAGCCGAGAATAGCTGCAGCTGAAAATACACGACTGTCCATTTCAAATACTCGCAGACTTATGATGGCTCAGCCTGCCTTGCGAGGCGGCCTCGTGTAAATTGAACAAAACTACTGAGGCTGCCGCGCGAGCCTATGCGCTAGGTAGGTACGCGGCTAATGACGTTTTTTGTCACGACTGGTCGTAAGTATTAGATAAAAATTTTATGATTTGTGACTTTATTACTCGGTCTCATGGTTTTAATTTGGTTGAACTTAAAACTGTTTTAAAACATTTGTCTCTGTTTAGTAGGAATCAAATGTCAAGGACAGATTTTAGCTAAGATTTTGTACGTGACCCGTCATCTTGTCCTAGTAGTATTATATATCGATGTACACAAATAACAATATAATAGCAGATAATATTATGGTCAATAATTTAGATATAATAAGTATAATAAGTGTGAATTTGAGAGGACAAAGGGGAAGACCTAGACGGACGTTCTCTGACCAGATTGGAGATATCCATAAAACAGGAAAGGTTAGAAGTACCCTAAACAGAAGAGCATGCATGAGGAATTTGATGGGAGTGAATGAAGCAAGAGAGGTATGTCAGGATCGTTGCAAATGGCGTTCCGTAGTCTTTGCCTACCCCTCCGGGAAACAGGCGTGAGTCTATGTATGTATGTAATAAGTATAATATTTAGAATAAATAAAGAAATAAAGGTGTGTAATACACCTCTGCCTACCCCTTCGGGGATAAAAGGCGTGCAGTTATGTTATGTTATGTTAAAGAAATAAAGATGAAAATTACGTGCTGGATTTTTGTTCTGATAAAAAGCAAACGTAAACGACTGTATTTATACTGTTGCGATCCTTTCAGTGAGTGAGAGTGCCGTACATTGGGACCTAAACATAACTGTCGAAATGTGGGTGTGTAATAAACCTCTACCTACCCCTTATGGGATAACAGGCGTGAAGTTATGTTTATTATGTGTTACACCACGTTAGCCAGATGATGTAACACATATAGATATATAACAGGGCTTATTGTCTAGTTTTCTGTCTTTTTACATATACTATTTGCTTAATGTGTTTTCTTAAGCCACCTCTTACGACAACCTCATATTTAAATGTGCTGGTGACTCTTAAGGTAGAATTCCGTGCATCGCGATCGATCGCAGCCGCGCGCGGCCTACGACTGTCGTCGATCGCTCGCGACAATAGTCAAAGTATGAAAATGTATGGCACCGCTGCCGAGACCCGCGACTGACGCGCGCGGCCGACGAATGTCGTGAGCCGCGCGCGGCAGTGTCTTGAAATTAGTAGTAATGAAAAAAAAATTCGGAAGTTTTGCCGACTATACAGGGTGTAAAAAGACCCTTAACGAAAACTGAAATCCCATGTTGTACCAATCACTACGAACATTTTCTACTTGGACACCATACCGAAAATAAACGAAAATAGCCGCGTACCCACCTAGCGCACAGGCTCGCGCGGCAGCCTCGCGAGCAAAGTGCCTCGGCTGGTGTGGACGTGCCTCGGGCTGCCTCGGGCGCGCGTTTGCTCGGCTGAGTACGGCTCGGCCCCGAGCCATCTGTTGTCGGTAAACTTGACGCGCTCAAAGGTGCCTCAGTGAGCGCTGTGTGTTAGGTGGGAACGGTTATGTTTTGGCTCGCGCGCCGGCCTGATCATATATTAAACCTCCAAGTAATCTATTTCCATATTGGTGGCGACGCTCATAAATTTTTCTAATCCAGAAGCGTCTAGGTTTTTTCTTGATACGTGACTGTTTTCGTTTCTTTAAACAATAAGCAGCTAGAAAAATAGCTGCAGCTGAAAATACACGACTGTCCATTTCGAATACTCGCAGACTTATGATGGCTCAGCCTGCCTTGCGAGGCGGCCTCGTGTAAATTGAACAAAACTACTGAGGCTGCCTCGGGAGCCATCGCTCGCGATCTGGACACAGAGGCTGCCGCGCGAGCCTATGCGCTAGGTGGGTACGCGGCTAATGACGTTTTTTATCACGACTGGTCGTAAGTATTAGATAAAAAATTTATGATTTGTGACTTTATTACTCGGTCTCATGGTTTTAATTTGGTTGAACTTAAAACTGTTTTAAAACAGCAGATAATATTATGGTCAATAATTTAGATATAATAAGTATAATAAGTGTGAATTTGAGAGGACAAAGGGGAAGACCTAGACGGACGTTCTCTGACCAGATTGGAGATATCCATAAAACAGGAAAGGTTAGAAGTACCCTAAACAGAAGAGCATGCATGAGGAATTTGATGGGAGTGAATGAAGCAAGAGAGGTATGTCAGGATCGTTGCAAATGGCGTTCCGTAGTCTTTGCCTACCCCTCCGGGAAACAGGCGTGAGTCTATGTATGTATGTGACATTAAACTCGTCACACGAGTTAAGTATACAATTACTTAGTGTAGATATTTTCTTGGTAAATTAATGATATCAAGAAATTATTATTTAATTCACAATTTAATATGTACACTATGAAAAAAACTAACAATGAAAATGTAATTCAACTTGTCAACATGGTTTGACAAACGAAGTATAAATAATGAATATAAAATAAATAAAATATATTGTAAATTAGTCCATCGCTTGGCAATTTTAATAACTAACAATAGTATTTTCCATCTATTGCGAAAATTACTTGGAAAATTGTATATAATTTTCACCATTGATGAAAAGAAAAAGTGTCATCGTTGTGACAACTTCTTTACGTACAAGATAAATTTTACTGGTCATATAAAACAAGAAATAAGGGAAATTTTCTTGCTGGCTGGCGTGAGCAGCGGCGTGTAGCCTCCGCTCCGCTAGTAGGGCTGATGTGACGCCGGCTTCCGTCAGCGTACTGGCCGGCGGCCAAAAGCCGCCACCACGGACAATAAAAACTTACCAATCGACAGTGACAAAGTCAAGCGTTTGTGTTGTTGTTTTGATATTTTTGTTGTTATTTAGATAGTCTTTATTTTTAGTGAGTGATTTTTCAGTTTTATGGCTTATAACGGTGGCAAGGGTGATGATGAAATAGGTGCGGATCAACCTTGCACTTCGTCTACTCTGGTGCGCTGCCCCAATTGTTCCCAGGCGCGTTACTTTAAAGGTGAGCGGGGCCTAAAAGTACATTTTGGTAAAATCCATAAAAACCAGAATGTACTTTCTGGCCCCAATACATCCACACATACACACAACAACACAATAGTCTCCCCCAAAATTCCCTTTTGGCAATATTTAAGTCAATTAAAAAATTCAATTCCGGTTTTAAAGCGAATTCCCCGTGGTGCCAGACCTTCAGTGGCCCAAAATCTAGCACAGTGCATAGGCCTTGTCACCCGGGAAAATTCTATAACAGCTTGGGAACAGTTAATCACCTTTCCTTATAGAATTTTGCATGCACAGACAGACCGTATAACAAAAAAAACACTTACATCAAAAATTAAAGAAAACTGTAATAATTCGGCATCCCATTTAAACCCCCATCCTCCTAAACCATACCGTAATAGCCCCATTTACCATTATGTAGAATCAAAACTAAAGGAAGGTTATATCAAGGTAGCCTCCAGGCTCTTGTTTAGTAGCGATGTGGTGGCGCCTTGCTCTGCCGACACACTCGCGAGTCTGCAAAGCAAGCATCCAGCGCCAAGGATTTGTTTTTTTTAACCGCTTAGGTTAAAAAAAACAAATCCTTCAAATAGCCTTAACCAATTTTAAACAACCAATTTCGATGTTCTCGTAACAAATTATTAAAAAAATATTACAAAAAAAATCGACTCCATGCATCTACTGTTCTGGTTTGTGTATGTGTTATCACTGTTATCTGTGGCTTGTCAAGATTTTTTTACGTGCTTCAAAAATTTTAAATGGCGGATTAAATCATTAATTTCGTTCAAAATATGATATAATTTGGTAATTCTAAGCTTAAAATGTAACTTATTTTTTATTTACTTCCCGAAAGTAAGATACTCCATCCGTTAAATTGCATTTTGGGCATTATTTTTGCAACTTTTTATTAGGGATTGCGGCATTGTGAAACGTATTGACGTTGGCTGTGTTTCAAACCAACTAAACACAATATACGATCGCGCTGTCAAGCGAGCCGTTATTTGCCAAGACGGCTTTTTGGCGCGGACACGATATCTGGTATCTGGTATTATATATCGATGTTTGTGTATGTACATTACTCTTATCCTATATTTCTCTAGCCTAACTTATAGTATTTATTATAATATATATCGTACCTACTATGGTAATCGTCAGAGACATGCCCTTGGGTTTCAGCTGAAAAACAGCGCTGCGGTCATCCGTAGCACAGGCTGAGCTGTGACCTTTTGGACACACTGCACAATATTTTTTTTCTTTGTTTGTATTTCTTTTTGTATTTTGGTTTTGTTTTTAATGTCAAACTTTGTTGTGTTTTTATTGGTGTTTCTTATAAATGTTTTCTTTCTTTCTTTTCTTTCTAGGTTTATTTTTTAAAAGGAGATAGTACTTGCCCAGTCAAGCCGGCCCACTCATGCTGAAGTCAGCAAGCCTTCCTTAGTGAGTGCTTAAGTAATCATAGGAACTCATAATCCAAGATGTTTCTAGTTGCAGTAGTTTGAGTTCTGTGATAAAAGTCATCACAAGTATTTTATAGTTACATTTAGTTAGGTCCCATATTATTGCCCATATGAGGCAAACGTGTTTGAGCAAGCCGGTCACGGCCAGCCTCGTAGGACACTCGTCGACCAAATTGGTGACGTTCTGAAAAACGGCAAGGTCCGAAGCACCCGGAACCGGCGAGCATGTATGAAAAGAGTAATGAATGTAGAGGAAGCGCGTGAGGTTTGTTAGGATAGAAGCAAGTGGCGTTCCGTTGTCTCTGCCTACCCCGACGGGAAAAAGGCGTGAGTATATGCATGCCATATTATGGCGTAGTTTCATTTCTCACACACACACACTTTTAACCACAGAATTTCTAACGAGTAAGTCCGCTGTACTAGTAAACGCAAATACCACATCCACCGCCGTACTCTTACTACTCTCAATGAACACAAGTACATTTTCCTCGCCGTCGAAGCCTTTTATCGTAAATCTTTTGTGTTAAAGAAACGATAATCCAGCCGGGAGCTGAGTGCCCTCCACTCGCGTCTAGCGAACAAGCGATGGAATATTACTAAATTAACTACCTACCTATATTGATCGGAAATTATTTTCGTAGGTGTGATTTTGTTTGTTTCAATATTTTTCTAGATTTGGCTACGGCTCCGGCCGCGAGTATTTTTATCCAAACAAAAGTTATCACGCGTAACTTTTTAGACAGTAGTCCGATTTTGATTATTTGTTTTTCCATTGCAGTGGAAACGTATTCTATTTCTTTGGCTAACTTGCGTGTAATTTGGATAATATGTAATAATTATAGCGCACATAGCGGGAGTTCGCTTGCAGTTCGTATTAGGTCAGCAAAGTCATGCAACGCTTGCACAGATCGCCATTGATGGGTGAGAACGCTACCGTGCAGAGGGCACGTAAACCTGTCGCTCCCTGTGCCTGACTCAAGACAAGGTCTTTAGGTCATGTCAGAAGCCTTTGGGCGGTTTGAAAACCGCAATACCAGAGTTGGCCACATACTCACAAAAAAAGGAATTATTTCTCAAAAAGTTGGTATACCTACCGTACCATACCATATAGGTGCCATATCATTATTTCGTATAAATATAATCTAGAGAAGCAATCCAATCAAATCCAATGGAAAAACACAAGAAACAAGATCAGAACAATCACTAAGAAACATCATTAAGTTATTTTTGAACAAGGAAAGGAAAAATAACGTTGTCGCTTTTGCTCTTCAACTAGTTTCTCTATTATAATGAAGCTATGCGGAAGTATCACTCGATGTGCTCCTTAAGAGGGAGACAAGGAGTACTCCCCTCTTTGTCTATCTCCCGCACACCTGTAAGCTCCGAAACTGTCGCGATACTTAAAACGAAGCCATACACAGGGATGGCAGAAGAAAAGATTTTATTGATAAAATTGTTATGTTTTTTAGTTAACTTTTTGACGGTTATATTGAGGTGGTGCAATTTTCTCTAGTCGTGGGTTATTTTTTTTATCTTATACTAATATATAAAGCTGAAGAGTTTGTTTGTTTGTTTGTTTGTTTGTTTGGTTGAATGCGCTAATCTCAGGAACTACTGGTCCAATTTGAAAAATTCTTTCAGTGTTATATAGCCCATTTATCGAGGAAGGCTATAGGCTACATAACATTGCGCTATGAGCGACGGGAGCGGAGCAATAGCCTTAAATAACGTGGGTGTAACCGCGGGCATCCTCTAGTCTGATTATAAGAAAGCAGACAAATCACCAGGTAAGCGATTACCACCACATGGACACCTGCAATACAAGAGGAGTCACAAGTGCGTTGCACGTCTAGATGAGAAAAAGAATAGGAGCGAGATGAATGAGATGGAAAAGGGGATATGGCCACCAGCACCCTCACTCATCAAATGATTTGCGGCAAATGAGCAGACGGATCGCCTGATGGTAAGCAATTACCGCCGCCCATGGACACAAGCAACACCACAGGAGTCACAAGTGCGTTGCCACCCCTTGGGGTTAGGAAAAGGGACAGGATGAGGAGTGTGATGAGGGAGAAGTAATAGGGGATAGGGCCTCTGGCACTCTCACTCACCGATCGAAACGCAACAGCTTAGGTACTGTTACTTTACGTCGATTTTCTGTGAGAGGATAGAATATCCCCGGTCGAGCCGGCCCATTCTGGCCTTATACTCATTACCCATTCACCTCTAATACTGAAGAAGTGTGTGCTCCGTGTCTTGTGCATACACGTAAACCATCATCATACCAGTCTGTAACTATACCATATGACCACTGCTGGAAATAGGCCTCCTTCAAGGCTCTCCATGCAGACGATCACGAGCCATTCCACCGTTTCACAACAAGATCATCGTATATCTTGCAGGAGGCCTACCTCTGACTGACGGCCTCCGTGGTCCAGTGGATAGCGTATGCGACTGCTGATCGGAGGTCCCGGGTTCCATTCCCGGGCCGGGCAAAGTCTAACTGGGTTTTTCCAAATTCTCAGTAGCAGTTCGGAGTCTGGTGATGTGCCCGGTAACGGCAATAGGCTCGCCCCCTATTACGTGGGCCCTAAAAATTCATGGCGAAATGTGGGTGTAATATTACACCTCTGCCTACCCCTTCGGGGATACAGGCGTGAGTCTATAGCCTACTTCTGCTGCGTCACCCAGTGCAAGTAACTTATCACTTAGATAAAGTCCATAAATAAAGGTAGATAAAAAAAATAAGATAATAATATGCTTTGAAAATAAAAATATTCATGTTTTCCAAAGCGCACAGCCCTATGCACAAATCATTAGCAACAGTAAAGCTTGCTGTCGATAGTTTACATTTTCTGTTTAACGATGGCACGGGCGACAGTGCTGCCACCACGGTAATGTAACATCAAACTTCATTACAATGTATATTACTGCTGCTGCATTCTGTTAATATAGAACCGCGTAAGAGAGGAAATTATAGGTTATGTTGTTTCAAGGGTCAAGTTAACTAACATCATGCTACAGCCTTTTGTAGTCCACTGCTGGACATCAGCAACAACATCATCATCAGCCCTGTAAATAAACTGTCCCACTGCTGGGAAGGGGTGATTTCTCACTATGAGAAGGGTAAGGCCCTAGTTCACCACGATAGCTAAGTGCGGATTGACAGTTTTCACATGTATTTCGAGAACATTATAGAGAACTCTCAGACATGCAGGTTTTCTCACGCTGTTTTCCTTCGCCGTTTAGCAACCGATAATTAGCAATTTAATACGCACATAACTTCGAAAAGCCATTGGTGCGTGCTCTAGATTCGAACCTGAGACCCTCTGCATGGCAGTCTGTCAGTCTCTCCACTAGGCTATCGCTGCCTGCTTGCCTTGACAAAGGCACTAGGAGTCTTCTGATTTGCTGTGACCCAAACTAAGGATCTTACGACCTGCAGCAATCATAGTCACTAAGATCAAATCATTTAATATGCGTGCTGTAATCCGGACGAAGTCCGAGGCAAAACTAATTTTAATAATTAAGTTGCGCTGACCAACTTCTCCCTATATGCAGTATAATTATATGTATGTATGTATGTAACAAGTCTCCACAATGTCAACGCTTTCACAGTGTAACTTTGAGAGACAGCGGTCGGCTAACAGCGCAGTTTATACTTGTAATACGTTTATGAGGGTATTGGCTAACTGTTCGCAAACTTTCAAAATAATATTAAAAGCTTCCAGAGTGTAATATTATATACCATAGCATGCATAACTGCATTATAGTTTAGTTGGGTATAGGGACATAGCTTAACCCTTTTTAAGGCATAGGGGATATTTTTCCCACCATGATTTTAATTTTTTTTAGTAACAAAACCTCATTCTTGCGGTACTTATTTTTACTTGAGCTATTTTTTTATTAACCTGTCATTATTTTGACGTAAAGAAATTGTAAACTATCAAGTATATTTTTCTTCGGTGGTTTGTTGAAGTTTGAAAAGTAGCAATTTTACGTATTCAATTTTCTAGTCAGGGCTATCTCTTGAATCTTTTTATTTCTGAGGCAAGTTTTATTTTTAGCATGTGTTATTATATTTTATCTGAAGGATTTTACGCAAATCTTTTTGCCTGGGTGTCTTGATATTTTATAATATTCGTTTGTTATGGTGGGAAACATATTCCCTATGCCTGTGGGTGGCTGTGGCTGTGTGCTGTGCCACTATGAATATTGCCATTTTTCACGGCTTTTCACATACAGTAGTCCTTGTTCCTATGAATAAAAGTTATTTTCTAATTATATTTGTTCTTTACGTAGACCACAGACTAACCAATAGTACATTAGACTAATTCAAGATCAGCTTTTCCATACTCGTAATGTTCTATACTGTCCTCCTACACAGGCAAAGGGGATATATTTACCACCATAGAAAAATTATAAAAAAAATAAAAATATATATTTATCATTTTCTACCCCCATATTATACCCAAATCCGTCAACAGTGAAGTTTTTCCACCGCAGGGTCACTATGCCCTATAAAGGGTTAATATATAAAATCCTTGCGTTACTGACTGACTGACAGACACGCTACAGCCGAAACTATTGGGCGCAGGAAGCGGAAATTTGGCATGTATGTTCCTTGGGGACCATAGGGGTGCACTAAGAAGGGATTTCCCGAAATTCCCACGGGATCGGCCAAAACGGGTAAATTTAAAAAAAATGCAGTCGTATCTGCTGGCGTTCTCTAGTAAAAAAATATACTTGCTATGGCCGCCAGTCAAACGTTACGCTCGACTCGTTAACAAAAAAAAAAACCGTCTAACAAAAAATCCAGACCTCATTTTATCTCGACCATATTTCATTTTATGAAACCATTGACTGGCAAAGAAAACACATTACATTCACACCAACAATTACCTAAATACAAATAGATTACTGATTATACTGTACCGTAACATACACACATCAACAAAGTCTAGGGATATTTTATATTTCATCAAATATCTAAAAATCTATGAAGAATTTTCTGATACAGTAAATAGAAGAATCATAGATTATTTTAAGGTCTTTAATAAAAATAAAAAACATTTCGTGTTTTTTTTTGTTTTAAATAAAAAAAATAATTTTTTTAATCATCATGGAAAATTAGTATGATAACAACAAACATTTCTTCTTAAAAAACTATTAATTTTAATAAAAATGGAAAAATCTTGTAAAATCTAATCATTAATAATCAGTGTTGCCACCTCTTACATTGATTACACATCGACATCGATTGTTAATACTTAAAATTAAATTGTCAATGTCTTGCTGCGGTATGAGGTCCCATGTCCTTTGCAAGTGTTCGTAAAGTTGTTGTTCAGTCGTCAAATTTGGTGGAAAATCTCTCAAAGCTTTTCGTTGTAACATGTCCCAGGCATGCTCGATAGGATTTAAGTCGGGCGACTGTGCAGGCCAATCCAAAACTTGAATATCGTGCTCTCGGAGAGCGGTCGATACCAGCCGCGCCGTATGGCAAGGAGCATTATCGTGCATGAGTAGAAATTCATGGCCTATTTGAGTTCTGTGTGGGACAATAACGGGCTCTACTACCTCCTCGTGGTATTTTTGTGCAGTCATGCTGCCTTGGATCCAAACGAGTTGGGTTCGTCCGCCAAGACGAATTCCTGCCCACACCATGATTGTCCCGCCTTGGTATGGGTGGACCTCCTGAGGGTGCCGTAGACGGCTAACTCTCCCTGGAGCTCTCCAAACGCGTGTTCTTCGTGAATCCGGGTGAAACCCAAACCGGGACTCATCGGTGAACAGCACCAAAGACCATTGTTCGTCACTCCATGGTAAATGCTCCCGAGCCCACGAAAGCCGCCGACCGCGATTGCCACGTCGCAATGCTGGAACACGCAATGGTCTTCGAGCATGAAGATCAACTTCATGTAACCTTCTTCGCACGGTTTGGTCGCTTACCAGCAGCTGGTGGTCCTCCTGGAGCCTTTGCACTAGTTGCAGCGCTGTGATATTGGGTTGTCTTCTGGCGGTCATTTGGAGAAATCGATCCTGTCTCTGCGTAGTAACACGATATCTACCTGTGTGCTGTTCGGCCACATCTCCAGTACTGCGATAACGTGACCACAACCTTGGTATCACATTTTGACTGGTATGTAGGGCCTCAGCAACGACGCGTTGAATTGCACCATTTTCTAACATGCCCACGGCTCGTAACATTTCATCTCGACTCAAATGACGACGTGACATGACTTTTAAAGTTCGTACGTCACGTTAAATTAAAAAAGAAAAACAATTAAAAACCCTTTTCATTAATAATTATAATAAAACAGTTTTAACTTTCTTTAATGTAACGAATTACTAGCAAATTTGCCGCCATATTTTGTTTATTATTTTGTTTTTTTTCTTTCCATGTTCAAATTTTGAAAATAGAATAAAAGAGGTTTTAATCTGTATATAAACTTTTTGTGGAAACTAACAAGGTTCTAAACTATAAACTCGTAAATAATTTAGGATTAAGATATCCCTAGACTTTGGTGATGTGTGTATATCTTGCGTGTGGTGACGGATTAAGAATACGGAATGTCACCACCCCATATCATCCAATGAGTGTCGTAAGAGCCGACAGAGGGAGCACATTATGCAAAGAACAGCACTGTAAGAGAAGAAAAACTTGTTACAAATCCTATATCAACCCGTTTGGCCAGCGTGGTATAGAAGGCCAATTCCTCCTTTCAAAGGAGAGGCCTAGTCCTGCAGTGGACTGTTAAAGGCTGATGATGATGACTGATTATACCGAACATTCCAAATTATGTAATTAAATAAAACTTTTATTTTTAATTTGAAAAGACCAGTCCATCCAAAGAAATTCTGTTTCGCGGAAAAGACATTACAGACATTGCACACAAAAACAACCAGAATATAAACAATGAAAAATATGAAGCATACAAAGTGTTGTACCATTTAAGGATTGAACCCCAAACTTTAATGCAGACCCATTTAGCAAAACGCTTTTGAACCCAGAAAGATTTTTATTGATAGAAGAGCCTTGCTGATTTCAGCATGAATGGGTCGGCTCACAGAACATCGACGTAAAGTAACAGTTACTATACTGTTGCGTTTCGTTCGGTGAGTAAAAGTGCCGGAGGCCGCCTCCCCTATTCCTTCTCCCTCATCCCATTCCTTTTCCCAACCCTAAGAGCACCAATGCACTTACAATCCCTCTAGTAATCCAAAATCCCAGGGCCGCCAGACCTTACTTATTTTCTCAGAAACGAAAAGTATAGAATAATGTAGTGTTAATATGTGTCATGAGTCATGACTCATGAGTATACACATCTACACATACTTATTAGCTTGGATCGTGGGCCAATTTTTAGGTACGAGGTGCTAAAGTTAGGTAAAAATAGTTCAAACTTTTCTTAAATTCTCAGTGCTTATTTTTTAATGTTTTAGAAAATATTATTAAAAATTTATAAATAATTTTGTCGCACTCATTTCGGCGGTAGTAATTATTACCAGACGCTTTAAATTTTTGCCAAAATATCTAGCTATCGGTGGAGACCACTAGAAGGCGCATTTAAAACATGTATGGAAATTGTTCCCGTGGACCTTTAGCACCTCATAACAAAAAATTGGCCCACGATCCAAGCTAGCAAGTATGCGTACACTCATAGCAGATACTATCACTATATTATCCCATACATTTCGTTTCTGCGAAAATAAGTAAGGTCTGGCGGCCCTGGGATCTTACTCTTTAATGTTGATTGTGTTTGTGTCCATGGGCGGCGGTAGCTTCTACCAGGCGATCCGTCTGCTCATTTGTCGAATACTACGTAAAAAGTAAAGTAAACTTATTAGAAATGATAAGACTTCTTAAAATACGACGCTAAAAAGAACAATTCTATTTTAGATTACCGACATATTTTTCTTTAGCTCAAATGAACAAACAATAAAAATGTTTACAGATAATATTAAAACTCTCGTGTTTATTATTTATATTGCTGCTATTTTTATAATATAAATACATTGTTGTATAAATAACGGTAATATAAATACAAGGTGTACTCAATATAAATAAACTTTGATCAGACAGTATTGTTTATAGTTTAATTATTAATATTGTGTAACAATAAAATTATTACGTATCGTCTCACCTGGGTGGTTACACGACTCAGGCAGGTGTATCACTGGTATTTAAAAAAGGCTTATGTCTAACTTACCACCAAATATAGCACATATAATAGACAAAAATAGTAAATGATCACCAAAATGAAACCCGCATTTGAATGTAAAATTAAAACCAAAGTTTTAACATTTCGCTATCCTTTTTTTTGGTGTCGGGTTGGAAAATCCTCATGGAGTCCCTCCGCCCTGGGGGGAAGGACGAAGGGGACTGTCAGACTCTTACTGACTAAAATCCTACCCTCCCGGGATCCCGCTTAGGTTCACCGTGGGTGTACCACAAACCCACGATTACTGAGCCCCCCCACCATGACAAGGTGGAGATCAACATTTCGCTATCCTATTTAAGCAAAATGACTCCAAATAAATCATTGTTAACCCAAAAGTAGTAAATGATCACCAAAATTAAACCAGCATTTTAATGTAAAATTATAACCAAAGATTTTTTGTTAGTTGTATGAAATACCAACACATCAATTGGATTTGGTTACACCACCTACTTTAATAAACTTAGTTGACGGAGACCTGCTTTGCAGGGCTCCTATTTTTGAATTAAGGGTCACAAGAGACCCAACATAACCTATTTATTTGGTGATCATTTACTACATTTGGTGTTCAAATACAATTTGAAGTGCAGTCGTGACTAAAGTAGCTAGTACTATTGTAATTTTAGACTTTATTTTTCTGTTGTTAAGTATATATTTTTGGTTAAAGAACCAAGGGTATCAAAGCATTTTATGGTGGTCATTATATTTAACCCCTTTAAAAATAATCATATCACACAGTCTGAATAAGACCACCGCTGGCCGTGGGCCACTCTTAATTTGCATCACATTTGCATTGTGAATCAAAAAGATTTGGCCTACTATACCACGCTGGCCAGGCGGGTTATTAAAATGTTTAATGTCGATTTTTCTATCCTTTCCCAAAGATACTATTTCCGTCGTGTATTTTATTTAGCCATCTCGACGCCCATTAAATAAAATGGTGATACTTCGTATTCCACATTGACAAAGGAGGTATACGACACTAATTCTAACTCTTTGAGTTCAGTTGACTTAAGAAGGCCAATTCTGGTAATTATATTTGTTCAAATTCCAATATCAATCTAGTCTCGGTGTCATAGATGGTATTCTCGTAACTTAACTGACACTTGAATGAGATCGGGACTACATCGAAAGTTAAAACAAGTGTGAACTAGTGTGGACGGTATTCTGCTAATTATTTACGTACAACAAACGTCAAACTGTAGCTAGATATAAAACCAAATGATCTACGGTTTGACAGTTCACAGCTGACTATTGTTGACAATTGAGCAAAACAAAGAAATATAACCTAAGGCATAGAAGTAACACTAAATAACAACAGCGGTTGCTATGTTTGATATCTTCTTTCTAATGGCACATGCAGTATGATAGAAAGAGCTGTCGATAGGTTTAGCAGCACGCTCTTATAGCAGCATCGTGGTAGGCAAACAGTAGACAAAACATAGAGTTAGGAAACCGAGTGTTGTTCGTAACAGTGATGATTTATCGATAAATATTTTTGGTCAAATGTCTAACATTAGTATGTGTCGATAAATTTAGAAGTAAACAACTAAAATATTGAAATTGTAGTTTTTGCTGTCGACGCAGGACAGTGCTTTGCTAAGACTTGCCAGACAGACAGTACTAAAAAAATTCACGTGTTTAAATTGTTCGTTTTAGCCATAAAATCTATTGACGAAAAGTATTCATAAACTAATGAGCGATGCGTGGCGATGAGATGCTAAGAAACTGTCACTTAGATTATGTATTGTACGAATTATACCAGATTGGCTAATGCGGCACGGCAGGCTTTGTCAATTTGTTTGCGTCGCATCATATCACGTTGCTTGCTATCGCTGACGTTGGACACTGCTCGATTTTTTTAGAGTTGTAGGTAATCCGACTGCCACGCCGAAGCTTGCAGGTTTGATTCCCGCTCAAGTCAAACATTTGTGAGCATGAATTTGGATGTTTGTCTTGGTCTGGATGGTACTATGTATAATATGTAATATATTTACAGAAAAGTATATATGCATGTTTATCGATTGTCTAGTACTCGCAGTACAAGATTTGCTTAGTTTGGGACCAGATAATGTTGTGTGAATGTGAAAGAATATTATATTTTATGGTAGAATATTATGTAGCGGACTACAAGGCAAGACGTCTTTGATCAGTCAGGATAGCACTAATATGATAAATAATATAGAAGTAGGTAGATTAATTAAAATCGTTGTAATTATTATTTTATTAATATGTTCAAACTAAAATTACACACGTTTTGTTTAGCTTTGGATAAATAATTCTACCGGGTGTGCAATGTCCGGGCATAAATGAAATGTAGGCACAGCTTTCGGTTTTTAACGACGCCAGGTGCTTTCTGTCTTTAAAAACAGTCTTTCTCAAAATGACGTGAACAAATACGGTGGTACTTCTGCTAAATCAAACTAGGCCGTCCAACGGCATTTATCCAAAGTTTTCTTGTGACGTCATTAATAGGCAACCTGTAATAAAAAACACCTTCTTAATAATAAAAAATGCTACTTACATCCCTAATCCATCTACTATTTTATAGATGCAAAAATGTAAGCCTACACACACGCGCGTACACTGGAACACTTGGCTTTAGGTTAATAGACGCTACTTTTAAGGTAGGTATCTAAGTAAATTATGTACATTAAACTGCGCTTACTATCAAACGCGCGATAGAAAATTAGACCGCTGGACGTCTTTGTTTATTGCCAACTTAGCAACCGCGGCTACCCGCTGTCGCTTCCAGCGACAGTTTTATATTCATGTCCGATAGTTAGTTTCCGTATTCATCCCTCATTGAAAAAACATCGATATCTCCTTTCACTGTCAAATCCCATCACTAAGGCTATTAAATCAATAAATGTACAAAATAACAATTGTGAGTTAAATTCATAACACATACGTATGCAAGCTGTTCCTGTGATTTGCAATACAATGATATTGTGTAAACTTAACACTCATTATAGCATTAATACGAGAAAAGTAAATAAATTTGTTGAAAAATTCCGACTCACTGCTAGAAGATAAAGTTTCTCCTGTTATTTCCGTTCCGAGAATAGCGGCATCCACATCCCGATATCACATACTCGATGTGTATTAATTAATGAGTACACTATTTAGTTATTATAAGCTTACTTACTATTTAAATGCAAAAAAGTTATTAAAAATGTAAACACAAACGTTCAACAAATTTTACACTGATGACAGATCACAGCACGGCTATTTAGAGAATGTAGTCAAAGATATGAGTATGTAAAGAGTCTATGCCTCTTTATATGAGACGCGTAATTTGACGTTATGATTAACCAAAGAGATTGGATATATAATACATAGAGGTAGCCCTAGTACTGAAAAATTGAACACAGTCAACTGACGTGTAAGATACAATTTAGACAATTTAATGCCATCAAATTATATAACTTTAGTGATTCATCTTTTATGACAGTTCTATCATGATTTTGAATTTAGCCGTATAATATTTATATCGACTTTTCAAGTGTTGTAAGAAATCTTATCGATATGTCTATCCACCGTATATTTTTATCTCGTTATTTTTTAGATTCTTTGTGCACGTGATAAAGATTTATAAAATAAGTGGATTGCTGCAGTATGTCGTGGAGAAAATTGGGTGCCTAGAAAGCACCATAGAATTTGTTCCAAGCATTTTACTGCGGAATGTTTTTATAGTAATGACAGATGGCGCAGACTAAAAGAAAATTCTGTGCCAACATTACTCCTCCATTCTAAACGTATCAGTGTGAGTGTTTAAATAATTACTTGCTTTTACTTTTATTAGGGTAGCAGCGCCAAACAGGAGTCGGATCTTGGGCTCCATTCGATGTCTCGACCAAAGGAATAATTTAATTTTAATATTTTCTACAATTTTATTATCAGTGCATAGGGTTCCCACCAAGAACGTAGGGTCCCAAGCCAACCTCACCTGCAAGTGGTGTACCTGCTTATCAACGGATGAGGCTCTGGCAAACAAAACATTAGGCTCGCCACCTATTACGTGGGATCAAAAGTCTGGCAAAAAGTGGGCGTTTAATATGCCTCTGTCTACCCCTTCGGGGAAACAGGCGTGAGCCTATGTATGTATGTTATAAACAATATTCAGCCAGCTACCTGCATTTACACTGTTGCCACGAAAAGCCACGACACGCTAAGCGACAAGCGATTTCGATGTTTATTAACATTTACGTAACAATATAATCATTATATATTAATTTGCGCCCATATATACTTGATAGTTTCCAAAACGAAAATATCGTGAAGAAGGATTTGATAATTTTAGATCACGTGAAAAATTACAGTGTTATTAATAAATACCTTTCACGCGCGGCTGGTGACAAAACACGTGAGATTAGCTTGAAGTTAAAAAAATGCTGTGCCGCTTCATTATTATGTGCTACTGAGTACCCATTTGAAACAAAAAAATATAGATTCCGTTAAAAAATGCAAGTTTGTGTAATAATTATATAAATACTATCCATTAACTAGCGTTCTGTAACTCGCCGTGTGATTGACGGCATAGAATACAAGTGTCACCACCCCCTATCTTCCCGTGGGTGTCGTAAGAGGCGACTAAGAGATAACACGATGCAAATACCATCTTTGCGTATAGACGGAAAACTCGACATCAAACCCTATACGACTGCCTCGTTGGTCTCGCGGCATAAATGTGCGCGTGGGATCGGGAGGTCCCGGGTTCGATTCCTGGGTCGGGCAGTGTTATTGGGTTTTTCTGTCACGAAAATCTCAGTAGCAGCACGGAGTCTGGAAATGTGCCCGGTACGGCAATAGGCTCGCCCCTTATTACGTGGGACTAAAGTATATCTGGCGAAAAGTGGGTGTAGAAATACACCTCTGCCTACCCCATCGGGGATAAAAGGCGTGACGTTATGTATGTATGTATGTAACTAGCGTTCTCGCTGCTGTGGACACAAACTTACGGAATGTATAACATGTACATACTTACTTTTACAAGTCTGTTTGATTTTGAACCTATATTATTGAAACTTTGATCGATATCGATAGCGGATTTGCTATAAAAAATTAAAAAGTTACGAAATTTGTGTTCAAATTGTCTTTAGCCCTAACTGACAAACATAGTGCCATCTTCTTCTGGCAACTCTAATTTGTCATATGAGTGAAGAGTGTAGCTACATTCAATTTGATCATAAAAATATCGTTCATTTCATGCTTTAGTTATTCTTCTATGTGATTAACCAACTAAGACCAACTGACATTACATGTTGCACGTTCGGTATAAGGAAATTTATAGGGCATGTTCTCTCTAGTCTAAACGTCCAACCTCTTTGGAGCAAAATGTTTGTTACTTTGTTATTGTTTTTTAAGTGAAATAAGTATGAGTGCCGAGTGGATTTGGGCTGTGATGGCTATATTTGAGACAATTACCATTTGCATTAATGTATTTTCCCATACCATGCCAACATTCATGGTTTTGTTTTTGAGTTTTTGACATTACCTCTGAGATAAACAAGAGATTATAAATTGATTATATCGAAATTATACTGTAATGAGATTAAGTGTAGCAGAATACCAATTGTGTGTCAATTCAAAATTAAATCGCATTTCAGTCAAAATTCAGTGTCAGTCAAATACGAGAATTGGCCTTCAGGTGTTTAACTAGTGGTTTAAATTGCTGCGTCGTATAGTCTGTACCTGTATTTAGAAAGACAGAAAGAAAGCCTCGTTGGTCTCGCGGCGTAAATGTGCGCGTGGGATTGGGAGATCTCGGGTTCGATTCCCGGGTCGGGCAAAGTGTTATTGGGTTTTTCCGTTAGGAAATTCTCAATAGCAGCACGGAGTCTGATTATGTGCCCGGTACGGCAATAGGCTCGCCCCCTATTACGTGGGACCTAAAAATTCATGGCGAAATGTGGGTGTAATATTACACCTCTGCCTACCCCTTCGGGGATACAGGCGTGAGTCTATAAATAAAAAAAAATAAAAAAGAAAGAAAGAAAAAGCGTTTATTTCTATCAGACAAGAGACATGCACAAAAATGACAATGTTGAAAAAAATAAATAAAAAAGATTACAATTTAACGGTGTAGCGGCAAGCTACATAGTACATATGCACAGCGCCATCTACCCAATGACGACGGAACTACTACGACACGACAGCACCTATCGAAGACGACCCGCCAAATTCGAAAATCCTCAACCGCGCTATAAACTTTCGCGCGCAACGACGCATATATACAACTGCCAAAGTATGTCCGTCGGCCTGCAGGCCACCAGGCACGATCACCCAGCCTGGTTAGAGGATCTTCCCTCTAGTTGGAGAAACACCACACCTTTCTTCCTCCACAACGGTAAAGATTATCCGCGCGCCTCCAGCGGCGCATATAAAATTCTTGCGTTACTGACTGACTGACAGACAAGTCATAGTCACAACTATTTGGCGCAAGATGCTAGCAGATATAATCCTTGCACTAAGAAGTTATTTCTAGGAAATACCACGGTACGGCAAAACAATACTGATAAACATACCTAAATAGCAACAGTAACAGTTTGGATGATAAAGTCTAACATTTGGGTATTACTGACATCTTCACGCTTTGTAGAAATATTAATTCATTAAATTTACCAAACCACAAAAATAAGTCTATAAACATATGGCTCACGATAATACGCAGACAGGCAAACAAACGATATTACAAAGCTTACAGACTAAGATATGGCCTTTTGAAATATTAATTGCTTCACGTTCAGCTAATAGTCCTTTATGTTTAATTGAACCTCTTCTGTATATAATATTTGAAAGTGAAACTTTAGGTGCCCAAAATGTGACTCCGATTGCCGGCAAAACAAATACGTAACATATTAAGTAGGGATTACTTGTTGGAAATTACATGACAACAAGCAGCCAGCTAGAATTTCTATCACAGAATAAATTTTTCCTCTACTTCAAACATTGTAGCAAAAGTTTTAAGCTGTCTTACGGAATCTTAAAACAAAGTTTGTCTTACAATTGTTACACCGAAGAGAGCCGACGAATATTATCCTATGACGACGGTGTAAAGTGTTCTATCGAACAAAAGATGAAAGTTTCAACCAGCCAGATACGATTGCAACATCATTCTGGAATAAACTGAATTTAGCACACAGCACGGAACATAATTATGGCGATTAATATCAAAATATGTGTAGATTTGAATGAACGGTTAAAATGGTGGTTCAAGTTACTGCCTCGCCGTTTAGAACTGCACCGAGTGTTTTAGATTAGATCCACACGTGAAATAACAGTTTGTTGTTTCGAGTCTGGGTGTACCTTTTGACTTAGAAGCTGATCTGAGTTGAAGGTAGCTAAGGGGCTCAAACTTTTCAAGAGAATAGTAAGATACTTTAGGGGGGCAAATGTGTCAATTTTCGTTTTGTGTTTGCCTGGAAAGACCTTTCTTTACCAGGCCTCTTCGTCCAAATAAAAAAGACCCTCTAAACAAAAGAAAATCAGGGTTCTGACACTGCAGGCCCTTAGGCCTTTGTCTTGTGATCCTGTGTGATGTGTCGATCTTCTTTGAAATATTAAGCTATCTTATTCGAGTCTAGTGAGTCAGCGAGACTTAAAGTCTATTAACGTATACTTCGGTGTAAGAGTCGGCAGTACTTACACAAGTGTATGGGCGAACACAAGTTGTTTGCATATCGCGAGCACTGCCGCTAGTTGTGAGTGACGCATCACTACGTGGGACGTCACACCAGACGTATTGATTGGGCTGGATAACTGGTCTGTTAAAGTTAAGCAGCCAGTGCAGTCAAGTCACTTAACTCTTATAGATTATGTTTAAACGAAATCACTTTGAGTAGGCTACTTCCATTTGAACCTAATGGAAGGAAAGAGGAACCCACCACGCACCCTCGAATTGACCACCCCAACTATTGCAATAGAAAAAGGTTGACAATATCGAACTCCTCTAAAAGGATAAGGGATATAGGAATGGTATGGGTTCCAGGAAGATACCTGACTTGCAGTATCCCGCTGTATGCGCCGACTATTCTTCGACACGTGTTTCGCCTCTGCACGAGGCATCCTCAGGAACGATGGGCAACGACTGAGCTCAGTCGTTCCGCCAAGTAACGCCTGATTCAATCAACTATACTTCCATTTGCAATACTGTTCTACGTTAAATCAAGTTTGCGTTCTGCCTGTTAACAACCAATGAGTGAGCCCTAAGAGTCTGTATATATAAAATCCTTGCGTTACTGACTGACTGACAGACACGCTACAACCGAAACTTCTGGGCGCAAGTAGGTGGAATTTGGCATGTGTGTTTCTTGGTCTTCTGACACAAGTATTTTAATACTTAAAAGAAAGCCTCAACAACCTTTATGTAGAACGTTTTATTGAAAATAAAATTATTATTATTATTATTGGAGGATAGGAGTGTAGGGAGCACTAAGATAGGATTTTTGGAAATTCTACCCCTTAGGGGGTAAAACCAGTTGTCAGAGTTTATATGAAACTTTTTATTCCTTCAATGGATTAACTTAAACTTTGTATATTGGTTCCTCAAATTAAGTTAGTGAACACTAAGAAAATCTTTTTGGAAATTGTTACTTAAGTATCCCCTTAAGTAACAATTTCCAAAAAGATTTTCTAAATATGAAATAAATCCTTGGAGTATTAAAAAGTGGGAGTCAAAATTTGTATGAAACCTTTGTAATACTCCAAGGATTTATTTCATACTTTGTATATTGTATCCTCAAAAGACGTTATTAAAAACAACAACATTTATTTTGACGATTCTTCACCTAAGAGGGTAGAAAAGGGAGCCAGAGTTTGGGTAAAACCTTTTATTTTTCGATGGAATCACTTGAGTCTGTATATACAGAGTGTCAAAAGACCCATCACCAAGCCGAAGTCTACTCGTTCATCATGCCAAGTCATACTAAGCAAAAATAATACTGGGGAAGCGAATATTTTTTAAAGTAGATATATTTTAAACTGTTTTTAAATGCCCTAACTGCAATAGGCTCGCCCCATATTACGTGGGACCAGGGGCGGTTGTACCTTAAGTGCGCTCGTGCGCTGAACTACCAGTTTTTAAAAGGTCTATGAATAAACAAAGTACATACCCAACCAGCAAAAACTAGGCTTACAACAATCTCAAGACTACTGTTTTTGCTCTTACATAACTCCTATATAATGATATAAGCCTGGATTTGGGCACCAATTATAAGCATATTTAGTTTAATATCGTTCTAATATCAGTCTTATTGAATGTTGTTTGCACTTACAGAAAACTAGCCAAAATTAATTTAAGCCGACATAGGCTTATATTGCTTTTACGTAAGTATCTTGTAAGCCTGCATAGGCTTATATTGGTCTAAGGTTAGAATATTTTGAGAATTTTACGTCAGATCCAACTTATAAGTTCGTATGAAATTAAATGTACTACATACATAGTCTTACGCCTATAACCCCGAAGAGGTAGGCAGAGCTGTATTTCTACACCCACTTTTCGCCAGATATACTTTAGTCCCACGTAATAAGGGGCGAGCCTATTGCCGTACCGGGTATTAAATGTAAACAATTTATTTTTTATTTAATTAAAGTTGCGTAAAGTTAATGTTTATACTAAAGTGCCGTTATTATCAAGAGCGTGTGTTCAAGTTTTACGGTAAGTAATCGTATTGGAATTTATTATTTACTGCTAATTAGACCCCGTTTTACGCTTCAAAATTCATGCGCCTTGTTAAATAAGGTATTTCATGTTCTCGTTTAATTATTTTATTTGTTAATTTGTATTGATAGTGTCGCCATTAGTATAGCTGCATTATACAAGCGCACTATTAGACTAATGTAAGATTGTTTACTCTAATTTTAGCATTCGGTATACTAAAAATAACTCCATATTCAAACGCTTTTATATGGGTCTTGTCTTTTGTATTGTAAGTATGTTTCATACAATTTGATTTAAACCGGTCTTATTCGCGATATTTAATTAATTTAAGGTATTAATACCTATGTTTTACCGACGTTTCGGCCGTCTTACAACAGCCTTGGTCGCGGCAGGACTGATGTCATCTCAGCGTCGTCCTTATGAAACGCGGGTTTCGGCAGCTACCCTCATTTGTTTTTTATTTTTATTTTTATCCGAACTGTCGGTACGTCGACACACAACACTTATGACGTCTACACACTGATGAGCTGTGTTACTGCGGTGGGGTTTATGATTACTGGATTCCAAGTTGTAGACAGTCTGCATCCATCTTCCCGGTTCCCGGTGGAAATTTTTATGTTTCTTGATTTCAACCGCTTCACGTACTATCCTGGAGTAATAGTGACGATCGGTAGATAAGACCTTTAGTTGATGTAATTCGATCCAGTGGTTTGTTCCAGACTCCAACAAATGCTCAGCTATGGCAGACTTGTTAATTTGTCGGTTTTTTACAGCTGCGATATGTTCCTTGACCCTTTCAGCGATGGTTCGTTTGGTCTGTCCGCTATAGGAACTACCACAACTGCAGTCGACCTTGTAGACGCCAGGTGTTTGTAGAGGAATGACATCCTTCGGGGTGCGCAGATTTTGTGCTACCTTGGAGAGCGGACTATATACAGTCTTTATGGAGTATTTCTGTAGTACTGTTCCAACTTTGTCCGTCACACCCTTTATGTAAGGCATGTAAGCCGGTACTCTGCTTACTTCTGGTTTACGGTCCTTCCTCTTCAGACGTTGTATCTTCTTGTTGAATCCGTTGGACCTAAGTACCTCCTGGACATGTGACAGCTCACTGTTCAAATGTTCAGGGTCACAGAGGTCATACGCTCTGTTTACTAGTGAAGTTGCCGTGCCGCCGGGCATCATTCCAGTTGTATAGAACCTAGGGTTACCAACTTTTTTGTTACAACTTTGCGAACAGTGGCGGACATTAACTAAAATAGTTTTAAACGAAGGGGAATAATATGACCTTTCATTGCATATACTTAATTGTTAGATTAAAAATCGTCGGAGGAAAATGTACAGGATCCTTTAAAAAAGAAAACAAACGATATCAAAGGTTTTTATTTCATCTTATAAAGGCATAAAAATAATATCCAAATGAGCTAATGTTTAGAGATATGTTATACGCTGTCTCTTTCGCACATAGAACAGGTTTTTTTTTGCACATTAAATAGCTGCGCCCATATCGCTAGCATTAATTAATTGATTATTATCTGTCTTGGGCCATACGCCAGGAAAGCAACAGACGCACCCGCTGCCTTTTTAAATGATCTTATGATTGATTTGGATCAAATTGAATAAAAAATATTTTAATGAATTAGCATTTTATTTTTCTTACCTAAATACCATAGCTCAGAACAGAACTGACGTAACCGTGATATGTCATTAACAAGGTTTGTAGCGACGTAGATTTTTCAGAGAGGTTGGACTACGCTTAATAAGGTTATATTTCTTTGGGTTTTTCAAAGCCTTGACAAGGCGTATACAAAACTATTTATTCTATTGCGTACTTGTTCGATATGAAGCTTCCAGTCGCAATATCGATCGACCGTTATACCTAAAAAATTTACACTATCGACTTCTTTTATTTTATTGCCTTTATAATTTATGTTAAGAGACTGTGAACTGTTTCCCTTACCCAGAAATTGCATAAAATTCGTTTTGGATACATTTGCAGTCAAATTATTTTTATCTAGCCAATTAATTACATTCTGTATTGTATTATTTATTTCAATGTCAAAGTTCAATAATTTATTTGAGGTCAAAACTATAGAGATGTCATCGGCGAATAAAGTACATTTATTTTATACTTAGTTATATCGGGTATGTCATTTATATAAAACAAGAAAAGTAAAGGCCCTAACACACTTCCTTGGGGTACGCCGCATTTGTTTACAAGAAATTTCGATCTGCAATATGTAATCATCGATCCACTTCCTAAAGTACCAATTTCAACACACTGTTTGCGATCAGATAAATAGCTTTTTATCCACTGCAATGCAACTCCTTTGATTCCATAATTGTCAAGTTTTTCGAGAAGTGTCTTATGTGAAACAAAGTCGAAAGCTTTTGTCATGTCGAAGAATACTGCTGTTGTTATGAGTTTTTTGTCAAAACTGCTTATAATATTTTGGGAAAGATGAAAAGCAACGAGTGTTGTTGATTTCCCTTTCTGAAATCCTTGTTGTTCAGTTTTTAAAATTTTGAATTTGTCTATAAATGAGACAATTCTTTTATTCTTTTATGCATTGCCTTCTCGAGTATTTTAGAGATAATGGGTATTAGCGTTATTGGCCTATAATTATTTAGATTGGATTTGTCACCTTTTTTATACAATGGCTGAACGATTGATATTTTTAACAAATCTGGGAATTTTCCCTGACTAAATAAGACGTTGATTAAGCTATTATGTCAGAACAGCGTTTAAGCACTCTAGTAGCAATTTCATCGTAGCCAACCGAATTCGTGTCATTTAAAGATAAGATTATACATTTAGTCTCCTTGATTGTAAATGGTGCTAAGAAAATTGTACTACAAATACGTTGTTTATTTGTATTTACACCTGGATCATTATTTGTATTATTTGCGTATCGTTCATTAAAAGCTGAAGCAATTCTATTCGGTGATCTTAATACTTTATTTTCTAAATTAATCTCTTGTATGAATTTAAAGTCATAACTGTCATCACTGTCACTTATTATTTTCCACGCAGCCTTACACTAATTTTTTGAATTGGCTATATATTTATGATTGCTCAAATTTTGGTATTTAGCTATGTAAGCTCGTGAAATCTTTGAGTAATTTTTTAATTTCATCTTATTTTCATAGGATTTTTCTTTATACTATTTAAACCGTAGAAATCGTTTTGTCTTACAGCTTTGTCTCAAGCCTTGTGAGACCCATTTTAACCCATTCGTTGGGTTTTGGATTCTACGTTTTATTTTGGGAAAACATAAGTTGTAGAACAAACAGAATTCATCTTGAAATTTTTTAACCGCTCTGTTTATATCGGTTTCGTTATATGCTTCTATAAAAGATAAAGCTTTGAGACATTCACAAAATCGCATAACATTTTCATCACTCAATTCTCTTTTCATTGTAAAATGTTTGCGAGGCATTGTACTATTTACTTTTGTAGGTATTCTTAACAGTTGAGCTGTATCATGATCTGACAAGCCTAGTCGTAAGATTTCACCAGAAGCATTTTTTATGTTACTAATTAAATGATCAACACATGAGTTTATCCTAGTGGTTCCTTTATGTGTAACTTAAAATTATAACTGGTAATAATATCTATTAAATTGGTGACTATTCTGTTAGAATTCATAGTATTTATATTAAGATCACCAACCAGGACAATTATTTTTCTTTGAATAGGAGCAAAGTTTAAACATTAGAGTATCCAGGTATCAATTTACAATTGTTAGTTATAAGGTAATATTGGAGTACGCTATGTTTTGTCATTTAGACATACAAATATTGAGCAAAGATCAAATTAATGAAACAAGAAATTATCAAAAAATTAAATTGTCAATTAAAATACAGATTACAGTAATTAAAATAAAAATGTCAATTAAAATACAGATTACAGTAATTAAAATAAAAATGTCAATTTAAAAATCAATTACAATAATTAAAATAAACATGCTAATTAAAATACAAGTTACAATAATTAAAATAAAAATGTCAATTTTAATACAGATTACAATAACTAATATTACAATTATTGTGAATTATTAATGAATAACAATAAGCAAAATAATTATATACATTATAACAACTCATCGTTTAAAAACTCGTCAATAGTGTAATAACATATTATGTCAATTAATTTATTTTTTAAGATTGATTTAAATTTTTGCGAAGGCATTGTTTTGATTGAGTTAGGGATTTTATTATAGATTCTAGGAGCTATACCAAAAAAGCTCTTGTACATCGGAGAGGTTTTACAATCTTGATTGCATATTTTGTGTAAATATTGAGCTCGCATTGGATTTCGTTTTACAGAAGAGTATATAGAAAATAAATGTAAGTTATGTTTTACAAACAGTGCAGTTTCCAAAATATAAAGTGCTGGTACTGTTAACAAATTCACTGTCTTAAAATATGGTAAGCAACTATCTGTAATCTTAAGACCGCAAATTGATCTAATACAACGCTTTTGCATCCTGAATAACGTCATATCACGAATATATCATTCGATTGTCCCCAAAAAACAACACCATATCTTAAAACCGAACCAACCAGTCCATGATACGCTGTTAATAGTGTCATCATGTCAACTTTTTTTGATAATTGGAAAAGTAGGAACGCAATTTTTTTTAATCGCTTACATATCTATGTATATACCGAGAAACTTATAATTAGTGATCTCTTCTATTAAATTATTGTCATAGGAAACAGAAATTGCTGAATTTACACGCCGTTGATGAAAGTGCATGATCTTGGTCTTATTTAAGTTAATTATCAAATTATTATTATTGAGGCAGCTTATAATATCATGTAAACAATTATTGATATCATTTTGATAATTTTTGGGATTTGTACATTTAATAATTGCTGTGCTATCATCAGCAAAAAGGACCATTTTATGTTTTATAGTTTTAGGAAGATCTTTTATATATGTTAGGAATAATAAATGTCCTAATACGCTGCCTTGAGGTACACCGTATTTAATGTGTCTTAATGAGGATGTATATAAAGTTTCTATTTTACTTTTTAAGTCTATCCTGGAGATTTCAGTACATTGAGTTCTGTCGCTTAGGTATGACTCTAGAAGCTTAAGTACATTCCCTCTTATACCATAGCCATGTAATTTCTGTAGTAAAATCCTATGATCCACATAATCGAAAGCTTTTGTCATGTCCGTATAGACAGCACATATTGGAATTCTTTTGTCTACGGATTTCATTATATTGAATAAAAAGTCATAAAGTGCCATATTAATTGTTGTATCTCTCCGAAATCCTTTTTTTCGGCGCAGAATAATTTATGTTTTTCAAAGTAACTGTAAATATTGTTGTAAATTACTTTTGCAATGATTTTTGAAAAAATAGATATTTTCGCAATTGGTCTATAATTTTTTAACTCAGTTTTACTATTTCGTTTAAAAAGAGGCTTAATAATAACCTTTTTGAGCTCATTTGGGAATACCCCTTTGGCAATGCAATGGTTGATAATATATGCTAGTGGTGGTGCTATGATATCTTTAACATATTTAATAACTCTTGTGGATACACCATCATGTCCAACAGTATTCGTGTTTTTTAAATTATTTATTATTTGTATTATTTCAATATACGTTACAGGTCTCATAAATATAGACCGTGATGATATATTAGAAGAAATATTTTTATTGATAGTAATGTCATAAGGAATGTTATTTTCAATTATGTCAATAAAATAATTATTAAATTTATTTGCTATGTCAATGGGATCTGTAATAGTCATGTCATTTTTAACCGACTTCAAACAAAAAAAAAAAAGGAGGAGGTTCTCAATTCGGCCGGTATATTTTTTTTTTCGATGTATGTACACCGATTTCGCCGAGAATTCTGAACCGATTTACGTAATTCTTTTTTGTTTGATGCGGAATAGTGTCGAATTGATCCCATAAAAATATGATTAATGTAGGCCCAGTAGTTTTTATTTTATGAGCATTTTTTTATTTATTTTCACCTATCCTTAAGGCTGAAATTCCTATGAATAATAATTGTGACGGCCGGTGTTATGTCAACTTGTCATCACTACCGTCGTCAAGGACTACTGACGTCTACACGACAAACTGGCTGGTCGTCAAACATAATAATTAACAAAAACGTTTGAAGACTATTTCATTATTTGGAAATGATAGTTTTAAGTTAGATGACGTAAACACTCTGTCAAGTGTTCGCTAAATTCGCCACTAACTGGCAACACGGCGATGGCCGTATGGATAATACATCCGCTTTACGTTCTGAAGGCGAGTGTTCAAACCCCAGTCATAACAGTAATGTGGATTTTTTATGTAATTTGGAAAATGTTTCAAGGACAGGGGTAATGCCAATTTTTTTACGGTATGCTTCAAAACAAGTGAATATAGAACAAAACTAAGGATTGAATGAAACAAGACTGACTCCATCAGGATAGTTCTTCAAAATTTAATTCTATAACTGATTCATCTGGCCATAATTAAATTGCACTTTCAGCTCTGTAATACATGCTCATAAATATGGAAATAGGAATACCAAAGAACATATTAAATAATTGAATGAGGGACTCGTTTTTATTATAAAGTAGTTTTCAAGATATCAACATTCAAATATTTTGTGCCCAGATGGATCAGAATTTGTTACTTGAAAAACTTTATTAAGATAACCATTATATTTTAACAACTACTATAATCTTTTTTATAAAAACAATTATCAGTGATCATATCACAGAAGTAACACTTCTGAAACTCTAAAACAGTGTATATTAATTATTTTATTGTATGGCCAAGCGAGAATATTGTACGATTACAAAAAATAAACCTTTTGCTTAAATTTGTAATACAATCAATTCTTATAGGTACAAAAATATCATATTTAATTGCTACATATATGATACATATATATGGTGTTATGACCATGCGAATTAGGCACAGATGAATCAAGATTTTGCCTATAATCATGTATAACACATAGTAACAAGTAAAAGTAGTACACACAATAGTAAAGTCTGTATGTATATACAGACTTTACTATTGACAATTTCTACACCAATTTATAACTAGACGCTTTTAGTCTCTCGAAACGCAGACTGAAGTTGCAAAATAATAAAATAAATTTTATAAAATAGGCATTGTAATCAAAATTTCGAAGACGAATGAAATATTTACCTTCGTAACACCAGGATCTTAGCCATCCAGCCCCAGGTACACCAAGCTCGTCCGTAGCACGACTAGCTTCCCCCCCACCACGGGAAACCAGACTCTCATAATCTTTACCCAACCAAGTACGGTCAAGCGTCTTTTACGCTGTACTAATCACTTCATATTTACTTATTTATAAACACATTAAGGTATTTATAACTAATACATATTATTTTTCTCAGAGGGCTACTCATTTCCTCTCGTTAATATAATAATAAAATTTATATTGATGTAGCCGTGTGGTTGACGGCATAGAATACAAGTGTCACCACCCCCTATCTTCCCATGGGTGTCGTAAGAGGCGACTAAGGGATAACACGATGCAAATACCATCTTTGCGTAGAGACGGAAAACTCGACATCAAACCCTATACGACTGCCTCGTTGGTCTCACGGCATAAATGTGCGCGTGGGATCGGGAGGTCCTGGGTTCGATTCCTGGGTCAGGCAGTGTTATTGGGTTTTTCTGTCACGAAATTCTCAGTAGCAGCACGGAGTCTGGAAATGTGCCCGGTACGGCAATAGGCTCGCCCCTTATTACGTGGGACTAAAGTATATCTGGCGACAAGTGGGTGTAGAAATACACCTCTGCCTACCCCTTCGGGGATAAAAGGCGTGACGATATGTATGTATGTATATTGATTTATGAAAGGGAAAATGCGATATCGACTATTAAATTTCGAACAATGGCAGACGGACACGACGTATAAGAACGGTTTCAGATTAGCGTATTTTTCTGCGCGTATACGGTCGTTTTAGCATACGCGCTTACACGCGCGCTACATTACGCACTTCAAAAAACCGGACTCGCGTAAACGGGCATATTTCAGCGTGTTCGCTCGAAACGGTCGTCACACCTTGTCAGTGTCAGCATGGATTCTGACGGCTCGCAATTATACGAGCTAAGAAGCGCGTCAACGCTCGTACGAGTTGTGCGTGTGCCAAAAGGCGCGCCTATACGCGCCTACATGCGCTTCCAAAAACGAGCTTATACGCGCGTATAAAACGCTAATTTGAAACCGCCCTAAATCAGAAGAACGAAGTTCAAATACTTTTTTTGTACTTAGTTAGACTGCAATTATTTCAAATATATAATTTGGCCAATATGCGGATTAAGCTTAACTGTACAATAAATTACAGATAGTTTTGTTAGTTGGTTAAAGTGTTGTCTCTTAAGAACTACCCATAACCAATTTACAGGAAAATTACAAGCGAAAGATTGAAGAGGGAACGAAAAAAATACATACATACATATACTCACGCCTTTTTCCCGTTGGGGTAGGCAGAGACAACGGAACGCCACTTACTTCTATCCTTACAAACCTCGCGCGCTTCCTCTACATTCATTACTCTTCTCATACATGCTCGCCGGTTCCTAAATCGGAATCCTATCAATCAGTCTCACCCCACACATACTACGCAGTGATCGCATCTCAACTGCGTTAATTCTGCTTTCATGAAAAAAAAACACGTATAAAAAAAAAGATTCCATCATGTCTTTTTTAATTTTATTAGTTAATTATAAAAAATAATTTTGATTTAACTGTCTCAGACGTTGCATTTCCTGTAGTGCTTTGCTGTCATGTGGTCTGATTAATAACTTAGATGGCTCTAAACATTGATTTATTATAAATCACTTATTGCGATACCATCTAAATTCTTCACTCGACTTAAAGCTACATATATCTGACCTTTCGCGAATTCTTTTTCCCAAGATATATCACTGCCCTCTCCAATGTTGCACCATAGAGCATAGATATTTAAATAGAGGCACATTTCTTATGGGCGCTCTGTAGACAAACTTTCTGTGACCAGTGTGACCCATATTGCCGCTTGGCGGCGTGGCAGTCGCGCTGTGACAGCTGACTCTACGAGGGCAAGAGAGACGAAAGTTTCTCCTGTGTATCTTAACTACGAGAGCAAGAGAGACGGAGAACGACGCCAGCGCCGCCAACGGCGCCAACAACGTACTACACTGACAACCGTCAACACGCCAGTTGGAATCGGCACACGAAATCGTTAAGAAATGCGCTTCTATTATGTAAATCTGTATTCATTGGTTGTACCTTGGAGCTTGTGAACAGTCACAGCCCAACTTAAAATTTGCGGGAACATTAACCTCTCAACATCACCGTAACCTTTATTCGCTTGAAAAGTTGCGGATGCTGGTGTGATTGATACTAGACCCTCCGCATCTTTTACCCTAATGCTCACAGTTTGATCATCAAATTTGATGAACACTGCTTCGGACAGTTCTCCTGCTTCTAGTTGATCACGTCGAAGGGCTGGCCACTTTATTTTTTTAATAATTCCCATTGCTCCGTTGACTAGTCCGTCTGAGACCGCCGTATTCCTTCTTAACATCACCCTGGAGCCTACGCCTATTTTTATGCTGTGTAACAATCCGCCACACTTGTTTGATTTTTATATTTATTTTCTAACTTTCATTTTAACCCGTCAACCTAACTTTAAAAAAAGTTGACCAAAAAAGTTATGTACTTCTTAACTTAAAAGGTAAGAAAATTGTAATTTTTTGATTAAAATTTAAAAAAATACTCGCTTAGTATATATGCTTCTCATTAATCTTATAAAAATAAATCTGCATGAAAATGATCAATTCTCTAATAAATAAATAACGAATTTATTGGGGACCTAGCTTCCCCACGTGTATATATGTGTTGCTTGAAATCGCGTGTGTCGCTAAGGGTTAATATTTATCTATGACTTTCTGATGTGTCCAAAATTTTTTTTTTACATTTTTATGGAAATAATTATATTTGAGTTTGAGTTTACACTAAAAAGTATTAAATAAACAAAACTACGTTAAAAATAATAAAGATTTAATATTAATTAAACACCTATTATTTATATTTATGTGCTATTTACTACCTAATAGGTTTGAAGTCGGTGCCAAGCCTTAAAACTCCGTCAAGTATTTTCGTCCTCCCTACCGCAAAGCCTTAAGACAAAGGTCTTCAACGAGTGCGTCCTACCCGTTATGACTTATGGTGCCGAGATGTGAACACTGACGGTGCGACTAGTCCACCAATTTAAGGTTGCTCAGCGAGCTACGGAGAGGGCTATGCTCAGAGTTTCTGAAGGATCAAATTCGTAAGGAAGTGATCCGACAGAGAATCAAGGTAATCGACATAGCTCAAAGAATTAGCAAGCTGAAGTGGCAGTGGGCTGGTCACATTTGTCGCAGAACCGATAACCGTTGGAGTAGTCGTGTTCTAGAGTGGAGACCGAGCCTTGGTAAACGTAGTATAGGACGCCCTCCGGCTAGGTGGAATTACGATATACGCAAAGTGGCTGGTAGCAGCTGGACACAAAGAGCCGAAAATCGGGCTCAGTGGCGTGCCATTGGAGAGGCCTATATCCAGCAGTTGACTACGGCAGGCTGATGATGATGATCATGAATTTGCTCGTATTCATTTAAGTTATTAAAATATCATTATTTGTTTAAGGCTTGGCACCGACTTCAAACCTATTAGGTAGTAAATAGCACATAAGTATAAATAATAGGTGTTTAATTAATATTAAATCTTTATTATTTTTTACTTTTTAGTTTTTGAAGTCGGTTTTTTTTACCTTGTTATGTTTATGTTAAATAGATAGTATAGATTCTTGTGGAAGATATGATTTAGTTTTATTAATTAGTTGCCAGGCGGCTTTCGATTTTTTTTTTGAATTCTGTATATAGTGACAATTTTGCGATTTTTGTGTTAATTTGATTATTTTCCTATATCTAGACGAATACTTTTTAAAAGCAATTCTATTTTTTGTACTCGGATTTAAACTATATTTCCACAGTAGTTCTCTTTGTTTTTGCTGCATACTTTTATTCAATTAGAGATCCATTTAGTCTTAGTGTTTGTTTTTATAGTAATAATCTTTTTTGCGGAAACATAATTTATACAATAGTAGAAAATCACCCATAAAACTCTCAAAGCATGTATTAGCGTCTGTAGCGTTATAGACATGCGTAAATTGTAAACAATCAAGATAGATTTAAATTTAATTAAGTTTTCATTAGAAATATCGTCTTTAATAGTTTTCCAAAATTTTAGTTTGCATGTTTTATTTATAAGAACTTTCAATATTTGGGACGTGTGGTCGGAAAGAACAAGATCTATCACTTCAGCCTTACATTCCCTATGATAGTTGTGCGCAAAGTTGTCAATACATGTATTGCTAATCAATCTAGTGGGTGTATAAAGAGCAAGTTTTAAATTGTATTGCTGTAAGAAATATTCAATTTCTAATGTCATTTTATTTCGTTTTAAAACATTAATATTAAAATCCCCACAGAACATAACTTTTTTGTTAGAGTAAAGGCTAAGCTTATTAAGTATATTGTCAAATTTCTATATATTTAACTGGTATTCTATATGTGCATACGAGAATAATATTATGGGACATGATTTCTACGGCACAGCATTCAAAAGTATTTAAGACTGATTGTTTTGCTATATCTGATATTTCTCTATAGTGCAGCCCTACTCTTACAAGTATGCATGCCCCTTCACGCTTAACATTTCTCGAGTAAAATGCGGCTAGTTTATAATTCGGTATTTGCAATAAATCTTCATATCCTGTTTCTATAAAATGTTCTGTTATACAGAGTATATCTATAGGGGTCCCTTTTTTGTGTAATTCTTCTAGTTTAACTACGAGGATGTCCCGCTTGTTAAGTAGTCCCGCTATGTTTTGATGAAGAATGTTAAGATGATTACAGAAAAAACTGAGAAATATTTTGCGCTGGTGTATTAGCTGAAATAAGCGGTTGGTTTCTGTGAAAACTATCAACTTCTTTGTGGACAGCGGTTTGAATGCTAAGATCTTTAATCATATCTTGCAGATCGGAGATTACAATCTTTTGTCCGATGTTTTTTAAAGCTCCAGATCGATGACTATAAGTGTCACACGTATAGGGTAAATTAAGGTTAGAGTCTAATACAAAAGCATACTTATAAGTTTCGACGTCCATATAAAGTAAGTTGTTAAAAGTATCTACTCTACTATTAAACATTAAGTTAGTATTGTTCATGTATCTAAATGTAGGCAAACCGATTATGAAATTAGTATGGTTCAAATGTGATAACTTATCTCGAGTATACTTGACGAGATCTCTATAGTTATATGTTTTGAGAAAGTCTTCTTCGCCTATGTAAATGACGCAGTAATCAGATTTCGTGAAGTTGCGAAGTTTTCCGTCGATGTTCTCTAGGATCCATTTTAGTCCACATTTTGGTTTGCGACAGTGACAAATTTCAAAATTTCCTAATTGTGTTTTATCAATTAAATTGTATAATCTATTACATGATTCACTACTTAAAAGACATAGCTTGTGAAACTTTCTTGAGCATGATGCTGAGGCCGGTGGTGAGACATCTATCCTTTTGTTTTTGTAGTCAGTTTGACTATTGACTATTGGACTTGTGTTGTTCTTATCCTCGGTCCGTGGTGTGAAGTTACATTTTTGCAATGTTTGTGTGTGTTTCTTTTTGCCATAGTTGCTTTTCTTTGGCGTTAAATTATTGTGTTTAGTTGGGCTATAGGCAACTTTTTTAAATAAATTATTTTTCTTTAATTATTTTCTTCATTACTTTTCTTTAATTCACTATTTTCCATTGAAAGCAATTCGATTTCCTCGTGAGCCCTATTCAGTTATGATGTTAATTCTTGTATCTTGTCTCTTAATATTTTAATTTGTTGACAATCTTCGTCGTCTTCTGAAATATCTGGCACAAAGTTTGTAGTGCAATTCATTCTTTGGGATATTATATCACTATCGTTTGCAATTTCTGTGTCTGAACGTGTTCGGGTGCGGCAAAACGTAATATTTTTCAAGATATTCATGTTAATTTATTTTTAACTCGATTTAAAATATGTGTTCAGTGTGGTATCCCTTCGATATGTATCAATTAATATCCTACCGAAATATTTTGTTACTCTGGCAACCCTGTTGACAGCTTCTTATTTATCTATTCACCACCAGAGGTAAGAACTGGCGCTAGCTGTATATAAATGACGTAAGTGACAGCAATGACAGACCTTAAATGACGTGAGTGACATTTATTTTAGTTCGGCTATCAGCCGCAGGATGCGAGAACGGCAGTAGTTGTCGTATGTGGTAATGTAGCTATCGACCACTAGGAGTAATAGTGTCACTAGTAGTATGTTTTCCAATTGTAATATTTTTCTTAACGTCTTCCAATATTAATTCCTGTATTAATTGTTTTATTTAACGTGTCTCAAACGTTTGTTGGTTTACTATTAAGTTATTCACTGAACAATTATTGTCTTATATTGTTTGTTTACACTATTTATGGAGTTTATTTCACTATTATCACTCAATACTAAGGTGATTGTTATAAGTTTGTTTACACTTGTTATTTTCAGGCACCAACAATATCACATGGAGTTCACAGTTTTTACAGTAATTCTATTCACTTTTGATAATTAATTTTAACAATATATTGGAAGACAAAACTTTACTAAATCATACATAACTTGTTAGCTTCTTTCATAGCAATTTCAACAAAATAAGTTTTATATATAGTTTCCATACAAAACTTTAGAGATATGGTCATTTGAATCATACGCGCCGATAACGCGCAGGGTACCGAAAAGTAGCGTGACAGATGCGCTTAAGTCGCGCGAAAAGTGGGTTGACAGACGAGGGGTTAATAAATTATTTAATACAGTACTATTTAAAAATTTATTTATGTGTACACTCATGAGGTGTATCTGAAAGTTTCTAAAATTGTGTAAAAAGGAACATAATTCGACCTCAATATGAAAAGGATTGTCATCATGTTCTCCAATAGACACTATAAATCTATCCTTCTCCTTTAACTTAAAACTACTTACTGACGCCAAAATGTCCTTTGTTTTTGCTTCCGGTTTGATAAAAGACGCAGTCCTATATTGCTCGTAATTATTATGTTGTCTTGAAGTAAGCAGTTTTGTTGATAGTCCGATGCATTGTCTTCCACCAAAAATATAAACGAATTTTTGGTCTCGTTTTTGGTCAGGTCTGTTTATTTCATTTTCCTGACATTCCGCCGACGAGTTTAAGGTATTATTACACTCCGGGGTTGTCTTCTCTAAGGTTTCCGTAGTTACCTTTTTAGGAGTGAAGCGGTGGGCATCTGCAAGAGTGCGTCTGGATTTTCTTCTATTAAGTGAAATTTCAGTTCTTAACCGCGATGGTGATTGACATATTTCCTTTAATGAATGTATTTGCTGCTTTTGCTGAAGCATAAGATTTTTCAGCTCATTATTCTCTAAGTTAAAATTTTCAATTTCATTATTTGCGCTTTGAAGTTGAGCGTTTAATTGTTCAATAGTCGATTTCAAGCTGTCAACGTAATCCATTTCCGGACCCGTAGATAGATTGAGGCTTCTCATGTGCATTTCTGAGCCGCTGAAGTTCAAAGACTGTATTGATTCAATTGATTTTGCTTTCAATAACTTTTTAGGTCGCAATGTCACATTTCTACTACTCGGATTACTATTATTGTTGTGGTATCACTAATTTATGCTCATTTTTTTTATCGTATAGCAACACTACTGCTAATGTCAGCAACTGTCAATTATAATTTATCTATTCGTCACTAGGTGCAGTTAGTTGTATCGTTTTAGTACAAGTGTCACCACCGATTTTCTCAGGAATGGGTGGACCTAGCAAATTGAAATTTATACCAGATACTGAGGTCTATGGTTCCTATTAGGTGTATAAAATCAGGGTCATGGGTCAACCCGATAAAAAGATATGGTCTAAATTAGATTTTTGCGAAAACTTGTAAGTACCATTATTAACCTTAATTTTCAACTTTTTTAATTTTCAGAATTTTTCCTTTACTTGTGCTGTAAGACCTTGGTTTTAACCAAAATTGACAATTCTAGGTCAACCGTAAGTACCCTATAGGTTTTGGGTCGAAAACCTATATGGTAGTTCCCGTTGAACTAGAATCATGAAATTTGGGCAAAAACAGGGTCTTACAGCACATAGAAAGGAAAAATTACAAAAATTAAAAAAAGTTGAAAATTAAGGTAAATTTTGGTACTTACAAGTTTTCGCAAAAACCTAATTTTGACCATATCTCCTAGGTATAGGTGCCTCTACAAAAAATAAAAAAGTGGAAAATTTAAGGGTGTCCCCATACCTACATACATAGTAGACTCCATTTAAGAACTAAATTTTTTAGTACTCTTTGTATGGGCGCTCATACAAAGAGAGTTAAAGCGCCCCTAATGGAGAGAAGCGATCGATAGAGACCGCTAGGAGGCGCATTTAGAAAATGTATGGAAATTGTTCCTGTCGTCCAGGCTATCGTCCACCGTGACGATCGAGTGCAAACTGGTACTAGACCCTCAGATTTAGAGGACTAGCGTAATTAGCACCAACCTCAAATAAGGTAAAATGCGTACGGAGCCCTCGGTGCGCAAGTCAGACTCGCACTTGCTCGAATTTTTATTTGTGTCAACACTACGTAATAAATGTCAACTGAAGATAACAATTATCACATTAGTTCAGCTATTGACTACTGGAGTCGCTATGTGTAGTACAAAGTCCACTTTTAAAAAGAAATTTTTTGTAGCAACGGTTAAGTGAATTATTATTTTTGTAGTTATTCGATATATGAATAGTTTCAACTGCACTGAAGTTAAAGGTTAATCGTACAAGTTAACGTTTTATTGTCTGAGTCTAGTACAAATTGATATATATTATTGTTTTTGTAGTATTGTTATTGTTTTTGTCACCCAGTTTTAAGTTCGTTGGCTTTGTTGATTTCGATCACTAATAACATCACATAACTGATATTGAATTTACACCAAGTATAACTATAGGTAATCTATACTATTTAAACTGTCTAGAGTTACCGTAGCCAGGTAGGGATTTTAAGAAGTGCGCAGTGGAAGGTGTAATACATCTACCTGACCACGATAGACAATATCTAAACACTTTTACTGTGGTAGCACAGCGATGAATTATAATCCTAATATTAATAAAATGTCTTACCAACTCTTACTGATGCTGTTCTTGAAGTGGACCTATAGGATTAACTCATAATTTTGGCCAAAATAACAAGAGAATGGAATACCAGAGTCCAGTTCAGCGTAGTCCTTCTCCAGGCACCAAACAGGAATTCACACACGTGTTTTACAAAGTTAAATATTTCACAAATGTTCATTAATTTATCACAAACTTTGCCGGAAGTCAAAAGCGGCAATTGTAAGTATTTACAAGTTAATTCAATTCGCGTTAATTCAAAAGGCGATCAATGTATATCAATTTATATCAATTACAATCTCGCGAGACAGACCAAGACCCAAAGCGTCTTTTTCCGGAAGGGGAAGTTGACAGTTCAGTGTGACCATTGTCAGAAATTTTCAATAGACTAAACAAAATGTTACTTAATCGATATAATCGATTTGACTTATAATAAAAACCAATTCTATTTCAAACATCCACCCGCCCCGGACCGGCCTACCGGTCCGCTAATCGGTTGGTAGACGTGACAATGTTGCAACCGCTCTCCTCAGAATCGAACCGTCCACCAAGACCTCAGCAAATCGGGGAACTCCATCAGCCCCAGTTACCAAACGAAGAATGCGCCCCCTGCGCCATCTGAGTGGCGGAAGGTTAGCCTAGCCTCCTTGATCAAAACGAGGTCACCAATTCTGGGTGGATCGGTCTTGTCGGTCCACTTAACGCGTTGCTGGAGTATGTGCAAATATTCCAAATTCCAGCGTTTCCAAAAGCTCTGAGTAATCTGGCGTACCAATTCAAAACGCGAGAGACGACCAGGTCTCGTATCAATATAGGGGTACTCAGGTAAGGCGACAAGTGGGCGACCAATCAAAAAATGGCCCGGCGTAAGGGCCTCCAAATCATTCGATCTGAGGAGATCGGGCACAATGACCGAGAGTTCAAAACGGCCTCAATCTTACAAAACACAGTTGCGAGTAAGTCAAATGTAAGGACAGATTCACCGATTGTCCTGCGCGTGTTTTGGCCGATTTTACAGCGGCCTCAAAAATACCACCCCAATTTGGTGGGGAAAACAACCAATGTATCACACGTCGGGCAAGCCTATCAACTATATCAGCCTTGTTGATTTCAAGAAAATTAACAACATCATTCAAATAATTATACGTGCCCTTGAAGTTAGTGCCGCAGTCAGAACGGATCAAGGAAGGCAACCCTCTGCGGTATACAAATCTGTCAAATGTGGCTACAAACGCCTCGGTCGTAAGCGAGGAGACCAGTTCCAAATGAACGGCCTTTGTGGAGAGGCAAACAAAAATACAAAAGTAGGCCTTAACAGTCTTGCTGTTTCGAAGTGTCGACGTTTTCACCAAAAAGGGACCAGCGAAGTCCGTGCCAACACCGTCAAACGTCCTGCTTTCAGTTACGCGATCTGCCGGTAAGTCCCCCATCAAAGGCTGCATGGTAGAAGCCTTGAGCTTATAGCAAGGGATGCAGCGAAAGACTACACTCCGAATAATTCTTCGGGCAGACAAGATCCAAAACTCGCGTTGCAAAATGGCCAACAGCGCATTACAACCAGCATGCGAATTTTTAAGGTGACGGTCAGTTACCAACAAACGTACCAAATGACCGTCTTTGGGTAACAAAAGGGGGTGACGTGCCCCGTAAGGGAGGTTGGCGTTCTTGAGACGCCCTCCAACGCGCAAGAGACCCGTTTCGTCCAAAAAGGGGTTCAATTTAGATATTGCTCCCGACAATTTCGATTTGCCTGACTTAAGGATAGCAATCTCCTTCTCAAAATGCGCCAATTGCACAGAACGAACCCAAAAGGTGAGAGACTCCTGTCGTTCCTGTGGTGAGATAAACAGTGTCAGTCGTTTCTGTTGTGGGTGCCTAAAGTTAAAAACAAAACGCTTTATCCAAGCAGTAACACCTAACAACTTGTCGAGGGAGCTGTAACGATTCAACAAGAAATCGGGGTCGAAGGCGCATTCCACCTTCTCAAGAGCGAGTGTTCGTAGACCCGGCAAATTAGAAGTATTCAAAACTGGCGTTCGAGGCCAATCAATTTCTGGTCGACTCAACCATTCCGGACCCCACCACAGCGAATGACCTATCAAACTAGGCGTCAAGCATCCGCGCGAGGCACAATCAGCGGGGTTGAGCTCACCTGGCACGTGTCTCCAAACAAGCTTGACTTCGGATTTTTGGATTTGGGAAACGCGATTAGCGACAAATACCTCCAAGGTGTGGACAGAAGTCTTCAACCAACAAAGAACAATTTGGCTGTCTGTCCAGGCGTAGGTCCCATTAACACAAATGCTTTTACCCAAAGTACTCGACACGTGGTTCAATAAGCGTACAAGTAGGGCTGCTCCCGAGAGCTCCAATTTTGGGATGGTCAGTGATGTCCGAAGGGGTGCAACCTTGCTCTTCGCCATGATCAGGGAAACCCTCACCTGACCTGAGGCACTAACTGTGCGCAAGTACACCACGGCCGCGTAACCACGCTCCGAGGCATCACAAAACCCGTGAAGGGTGGCCTTGTACATTCCGGGAGGAAGGATGGGACGAGGCAAGGAGATCTCGTTGACGGCAGGAAGTGAGGATACAAAAGAGGTCCATTCCTCAACAAGAGTGCCGTGTAGAGGTTCGTCCCAAGTCAATCCTGCTGTCCAAAGCTTCTGCAAGAAGCATTTTGCCCAAAATATGATAGGACAAATCCAACCGTTCGGATCAAAGGTTCTGGCGACAGTAGACAACACGACACGTTTAGTCCAAGAACAAGGCAATTTCAAGTCTACGTTATACGTAAAGATGTCTTGGACTGGTCTGTACTGAACGCCGAGAACAGCCATCATGGCGGGGTTGTCAACAATCTCAAACAAATGTGGATCCTGCTGGTGATCCTCTGGCAAGCCTTCCAAAAGCGCTGGTGAGTTGGAAATCCATTTGCGCAACTCATAACCAGCGGAGGCCAAAATACCTATCAATTCGTCCCGCAGGAGGATCGCCTCGTCCGCTGTGGACGCGCCGGAGCAAATGTCATCGACGTAAATATCGTCTTTCAAGATGGCGGAGGCTCGTGGGAAACGTAAGCCTTCTCGGTCTGCGAGCTCCCAAAGAGAACGTATTGCCAAATTGGGGCTCGACCTTAACCCGTACGTATTGGTATTGAGCTCGTAGACGACCATGGGATCACGAGGAGACTCTCTCCAAATGATCAACTGGAAGCGACGGTCATCAGGGTGGATAATCGTCTGCCTGAACATCATTTTTATATCGGCCACAAAGACAATCTGATGTCGCTGGAAGCTGGTGATGACGTCACAAAGGTCCTTGACCAACTTGGGACCAGAATGCAAGCACTGGTTCAAGGATACGCCCGTAGAAGTCTGCGCAGAACCATCAAATACTGTGCGCAGCTTCCCAGTCAATGGCTTCAATACCGCATGATGCGGGAGAAAGTAGTGCTCCACCGAACGCCAATCCAAATTTGACACAGACATGTGTCCCAACTGTTCATATTCCCTCATGAACTCAATGTACTTCTGTCTGAGCTCCGGACCACGACCCATGCGGCGCTCCATAGCCAACAATCTCTTTTCGGCTAAAGGTCGTGACTCACCAAGCGGAGGCCGAACAGACAGAAAAGGTCGCCTCGTAATGATCCGACCAGAACGGAGTCGACCCGTGTTGTTCTGGAAGAACAGCTCGCTTTCCTCATGTTCTGGATTCAAACGGGCAGCTTGAGGGGGCTCCTCTACTTCCCAAAACCTCTGAACCGCATCAGAGAGAGCAGAGCCTACAGCCAACAAATTATCAAGTTCAGGTGGAGGGGGGTCCCTAGGTACAGGTCCCATCAAAGCAAATCCAAATATGGTCGGGATGGCAGTCAAACCATTTGGCACCAAGACCCGTTTCCCACCAATCAAAATTCCACCGAGGACATCAGAGCCAATCAACAAGTCGATTTGTCCCGGTGTGTCAAATTTGGGGTCTGCCAGTTCCAATCCCGATGTCAAATTCACCACAGCAGCAGGTAGCTGCTTCTGTGGGTGCATACCCAAAATATTCTTCAACACAATAGCCGAGGTTTTAATCCTCGGGTGTGAAGATTCAACAGGGCCAAACAAAACCTTAACTTGCCCTTCAACATTAGAGGCTACGTCACCTATGCCCCGTATACAATTTGGAAAAGAGCCCATATTTAATTTAACCTGCCCTACCAAATAAGTGGAAACAATGCAATCTTGTGAACCTGTGTCCAATATAGCACGGACAACAACAGAGGTCCCCGTGGGTCCCCAGACCCAAACAGCAACCGTGGTTAGGATAACGGTCTCAATGGGGGAGGTTGGCGTTATAGGGCAGGGGTCAATGACCTATTGTTGCCTGGGCGGCGACCGTTGGCCAGGACCAGGCAAGTCAAAACGAGGGTGCGACTTGAAGTCCTCAAAGGCGCGATGACTTAATCCGCGCGCCATCTGTGGGGGGTCATAATGACGCACCCGCCCAAAACGAGGTGGGCGCGAGTCAAGGCGGGGACGCTCCGCCAAAGGAGGGGAATACCTGGGGCAGCAGTCATGGTGCTGGTGACGCTGAACAGCACATTCAGGTGCGCGAGAGAGAGGAGGCGTGCGCACGCTACGGTTCTCCAAGCGGGGCGAGTGGCGATCAATTGAGCGAGGCGACTCTCAGCTACGCGCCGGTGAGCCTCGGCCGCCACCTTCAAAACACCCGCCCGTGCGCGGCGTCGGCTGGTTGGACAAGCGGCCAACCTTTCTGGCATTCATACAGAGAATGTCCAAATGCTGTCCTCCACAGTGAGGACAGGGGCGAGAGTTTGGGCAGTCTCGCTGGTAGTGGGACCCCAAACAAGAGAAGCAAAGGCGGCGGGCATTCGCGATGCGCCTACGAGAGGTGACATGTAGGTCCAAGAATGCCCTACAACTGGCCGTTCTGTGCCTCATGACCTTGCAGTAGGAGCACTCCGCTGGGCTCTGCGTGACCGCAAAGCGAGGAGGGCGCCGGTCAACATTGGCTCGGGTGTGAACGCGAGCCTGCTCCTTGACCTTGGGCGGCTGCGTCTTAGCCGGCGTGTCACCACCGGAGTTGTCCAAGACCCGGCACTCATCCTCCAGGAACCTCTCCAGGTCAGCAAAGGGGGGCAGATGGGTCGCGCTATCCCCACCAAAGCGCTGTTCAAAACGCGACCTCAGGTCGGCAGGCAGCTTTTTCAGTACAATGTGCACCAATAGATAGGACCATTGGTCCACGGGCAGGTCAAGGCACTTAAGTGCGTTGATGGCCACCAAGAGCGGGTTCAACAGTTGGGTGCGCAACCCAGAGACCCGGGTGAGCGTCGGCAAACCCAAAATCTGCTCGATGTGCGTGTCGGCGAGGCCACGCTTATTATGGTACCTACGGGTAATTAAGTCCCGAGCCGTCTGGTACGCCTCGTCAGACACGGGCAGATGCTGGATGAGGCCTTTGGCCTCTCCATCCAGAATCGACATCAAATATGCCAATTTTTGTGCCGGCCGAAGGTCAGCCCTGTCATTGACCAGGCTGTCAAACAAATTAACGAAGCCCAGGTAGCTTCCTAGGCAGCCATCAAAATGGGGGAGGTCCAAAGTAGGGAGCCTACTCACCAGCCCCGGTGCTGACCTAGGAAGCTCCTGCTTCAGGCCGGGTTGCCCTTCCCTATCGGCAACTAGTTGTCTCGCACTATTGGAGACAGCATCATACAGGTCTAAGACCTGGGCATAGTCTTCGCTGACCTTATTTCGCTGGTCAGCGGTGAAATCATTGACTGACACTTCAAGACAGCAAGCGCTGAAAGTGCGGAATTGCTGTTCCACACTTGCCAGGCGATCATCGATCCGCTCGTACCTTTGTAGTAAGGCCTGCTGGCGATCAGGCCGGTTCACTAAGGCACTGGCCGAGGCAAACCAGCGCAAGTCTGATGCAATAGCACCAGCAGCCGCACGCAAGTCCTTGATAGCTGACATAATCAAAATTCAAAAGAGCCCGGACAAGCGTTAAATAAAATTAACAATCAAAACTTAATATTTGTTAATTCTTTGAAACCAACAAGGTATTAGCCTGTTTACTGCTGGTACAAGCAAGTGACAGGTATCTACTGTCCAACAAAATTAATAGTTTCAATATATATTGACACAAAACAAGGTCAAAGTTATCAAAAGTTGAAACTTCAAATAAGTTAATTAAAGTTAAATATTCAAATAAATTAACTAATTACTTGCAACAGACAGACTGGCTGTGTTATTTGAGATATACAATAGTAAGTAAGCACAGAATATGTGTTACCTAACAATATTATCTATATATTATAACAAGGTTTAGCAATGTAAGGTTCAAACTTAATATATCAATATATGCAATAAACCAAATCAATTGATACATATAACTGATATGTATCCAATCAAAGTGACTTATTAATAGTAACAGCAACAAATCTATGCTAGATTTCAACAATTTAAATCAAACAATTACTGATTGAGGTTATGTATGACAATGTGTTTCAAGTTATGTAGGTCAACTTATACAAATAAATAATATGTATTTTAGGCAAAAACTGACCTGACAAACACTACAATACTGTCTACAAGGTGATAAGATACAAGCTTATACCAATCTGAGGTTTGTACTCAGTAATGCAACAGCGCCTAAATTTCAACTACAGCTCTGCACCAAAATTTATGTCTAGAGTTACCGTAGCCAGTTAGGGATTTTCAGAAGTGCGCAGTGGAAGGTGTAATACATCTACCTGACCACGATAGACAATATATCTAAACACTTTTACTGTGGTAGCACAGCGATGAATTATAATCCTAATATTAATAAAATGTCTTACCAACTCTTACTGATGCTGTTCTTGAAGTGGACCTATAGGATTAACTCAAAATTTTGGCCAAAATAACAAGAGAATCAAATACCAGAGTCCAGTTCAGCGTAGTCCTTCTCCAGGCACCAAACAGGAATTTATTTATTTATTTATTTATTTAAATTTATGCACAAACAATGTACAAAGGTGGACATAATGCCCTAAGGCATTCTCTACCTGTCAACCTTAAGGTGGTGAAGAGATAAAAGTGGTAGGTGCAATTAGACTGTAAACTAGAGTAGTAGTTATGACTTAATACTAATAATTATTGTGTAACTTAATAATTATTTTATACATAATAGGGATATAATACATACACAATAAATAGTTCTATATAAACTTACTTATACATAAATATATTTATATACATATATAAACCTAAATATATATACATACTACATATACATAAATACTTATAATAATGGATGAGAGTGATGTGCTGATTCCTCTAATCTCTTGAAAAGAAGCTCTCGTACTTTGATTTTGAATGTAAAACGGTTAGTGGCCATTCTGACTTCAGGAGGGAGTGTATTCCATAAGAGAATAGACTGCACAACAAAGGAAGAGTTGACGAACCCAGTAGTGTGACTAGGGCAAGAAAGAAGAAGATTATGAGAAGAACGGAGATTTCTATCATTTATGGAAGATAGATATTGGAAGTATGGTGTGAGATAAGTTGGGGGGGAAGGAGACTTGAGAATAGAGAAGAGAGTAGTGAGAGCACGCAAACACCGGCGCTGGCGAATTGGTAACCATTTAAGTTCAGAACGATAAGTAGAGACGTGGTCATACTTACGAAGATTGTAAATGAATCGAATGCAGTTATTGAGAAGTCGGTCATACTTATTGAGATGTTCTGCATTCAGGTCATAATAGCACATATCACCATAGTCGATTATGGGAAATATTAAGGCCTGCACAAGCATTGTCTTGGTCTTGGAAGGAAGGAAATTCTTGAACCGGTAAAGTGCTCTAAGAGTTCCAGTGACCCTCTGACTGACTTTCGTCACCTGCGCTTGCCAATTGAGAGTAGTATCCATGTGTATACCTAAGTTTTTTACCTCTGAACAGTATGGAATAGCCAAGCCATTAAACATGATTGGTGGTAACGTTTTTAAGTCTATGCTGGGTATTAAGCGGCGACTGCCTATAATAATGGCCTGGCACTTTGCTGGGTTCACGGCTAAGCCAAATTTATTACACCAGGCCATCATTGACTCAAGGTCCCTATTCATTGAATGCAATTGCATGGAATTCACACACGTGTTTTACAAAGTTCAATATTTCACAAATGTTCATTAATTTATCACAAACTTTGCCGGAAGTCAAAAGCGGCAATTGTAAGTATTTACAAGTTAATTCAATTCGCGTTCATTCAAAAGGCGATCAATGTATATCAATTTATATCAATTACAATCTCGCGAGACAGACCAAGACCCAAAGCGTCTTTTTCCGGAAGGGGAAGTTGACAGTTCAGTGTGACCATTGTCAGAAATTTTCAATAGACTAAACAAAATGTTACTTAATCGATATAATCGATTTGACTTATAATAAAAACTAATTCTATTTCAAACATAAACTATTAATTTGTTAATTTATCGAATATAAGTTCGCGGGCGATGTTTACACGGCCTGTGTTGCAAGCCTATTTGATGACAGATAGACAGACGGACAGACAGACAGACAAAAATTTAAAAAAATGTCATTTCGGTATATCTACCGTGTATACATCCATAATTATGCAGCATAAGCCTTTAACAGTCCACTGTTGGACTAGGCCTCTCTTTTGTAAGGAGGAATAGGCCTACTATACTACGCTGGCCAAACGGGTTGGTATAGGGTTTGTATCAAGTTTTCCTTCTCTTACAGTGTTGTTCTCTGCATAATATGCTCCCTCTGTCGGCTCTTAAGACACCCATGATATGGGGTGGTGACATTCCGTATTCTTAATCCGTCACCACACGGATAAAAACCACAATGCTATCCATGAAATTGAAAAGAACTCGTTTGGCAAATGCAAACACTGAAACTAAATCTGTCTAAGTTTAAAATGATTCTCTTTAATCTACTTACTGAACACGAGTGAATCAATATGTATAAAAACAGAAGGTTCTAGAAGGAGCTTTGAAGCACGTAAAAACAGGAGTTTGCCGCAAAATGGAGTAAATGAAACGATCCAATATTTATTTGATAAATACGCGAGCCGCCGGCAATCAGACGACTGGCGACGGAACACAAGTGGCGAAGAAATGGAGGAGGTATATTTTAGTCTCACGAAAAATTTACTAGTCTGACGACTAATGCTGATTTTCGCGGAGTGTGTGTGTAGAAAAAGGCACGATTAGCTGTGCACAGAGGGGTGTTAGTACCTACACTTATGTACGGTAGTGAAAGTTGGGTAAGGCAGAAGAGATTTGAAAGTAGAATAAATGCTGTAGAAATGAGAGCACTGAGAAGTATGTGTGGTGTGTCTTTGAATGACAGAGTTGTGAAGAGTGTGAGAAGAATTGTGTGATAAGAGAGTGCGTGTTGTGGTGTAAAAGAAGATGTAGTGACAAGCATCGAGAATGGTATGCTAAGGTGGTTTCGGCACATGGAGAGGATGGATGACGAAAGACTGACCAAGCAGATATATATAAGAAAGAAGAAGAAAGAAAGAAAAGCTATTTATTTGTCACAGAACACAGAAAAAGTTTAAGATATAAAATAAGACATCGCAAGCCTTAAGATTAATCTGTGACAGATACGTGCACATTCAGCTTTAATGTTGCATTGTGGTAGTATCCACAATACAACGCTGGTATTCTGTGTGCACCTTAAATGCCGCACGGACGTTAATCAGCACAATAATAATTGAAAAGAAAAATAAAAAATAAAGACAAAGGTATATAGCAAGTAAGTATTCTTTAAGTATACTTTTTTATCTAAACGACAAAACAATAAATACGTAAGTACACAAAAAACAGGATTTAAAAAAGTGGTTATAAAAATAAAAATGATAAAATAAAGTTACATAAATACATAATAGATACGCCGACACAATCACTTCGTAATTAAGTCGGCGCATGTATCACATCCAATATTCAATGCATATGTACATAAAGCAAATGTGGATGGGACAGGACGAAGGGGAATATCTAGACGGACGTTCTCTGATCATCTGAGACATCCTTAAAACAGGAAAGGTTAGAAGTACCCTAAACAGAAGACCATGCATGAGGTCTTTGATGGGAGTGAATGAAACTAGAGAGATATGTCAGGATCGTTGCAAATGGCGTTCCGTAGTCTCTGCCTACTCCTCCGGGAAACAGGCTCACGTATGTATGTATGTATGTATGTGTGTCGAATAGCTTTCAGAGTTCAGACACAGATTATAAATAGTTAGAGCTGTGTTCAGAGCTACTCTGGGCGTTAACATTGTGAATGTTGGAATGTCTTTTTGATCTGGAGGTGGAAATCAAGAGTGAGACGGCGTACTCACTAAAACCACCGCGGTAAGCTTCTAATGATCCATCGTAACGGCGCTCAGGGATTACTGTAGTTTGACATATTTGTGGGGAGCCCTTTACGGGCTCATCTTCTGCTTTAAAGGGGCGGTTAGAGGGCTTGAGACGAAAAACCCAAATTTTCACCATACGCGTTCGTTCGCCCACCATCGATGTCCTTCGACATTACAGAGATGTGTAGTCGTATACACTTTTGTCACGATCTGGATTGGCGTTCAGCGCATTGCTTGGCTCGGTTCGAGTGCTCAAAGGAACTTAGAATGGACCAATCAGTGCGCCGAACGCCAATCGAACCGAAATGAAACTAGTACTCAACCCTTAGATCGTTGTACATCTTGTAGCGAGGAAGTTTTTGCCCTACGTTAGTTAAAACTGCCATTCAGTACCTATTAAATACCATGTAGTTTTGTTTCGAGTACCTACTTGATATTTTGGCTGCTTGACAAGCGATATGATCGCTTCGATACACACTAACACAAACAATGTAAAGCTAGGTCGTGGGTTCGATTGCCGCTCAAGTAAAACATTTGTGTGCGTGAACATGTATCATGGTCTTGGTCTGCATTGCCATTGCAAACTATAATTATTGCTTTAGAAATTATATCGACTTATAGTCTATACGTACGATGTCGCCTCCAAACACTTCACGTTCCGAATCTCCAAGAGTCAGTCGGTAGACAGGCACACAAATTTAGCGAATACGGAATAGCTGCAACCAAGTGAGAACACGATTTGTCTTAGTGCAAGCCACGGAATAATTTAATATTATCAGCTTGTAACTTGTGAATTAAGGAGAGTTTTTTTTTTATAGATTCACGCCTGTATCCCCGAAGGGGTAGGCAGAGGTGTGATATTACACCTCTGCTTACCCCTTCACGAATACAGCAGTGAGTCCATTTGTAAAAAATCTTTGGGGCATTGAAATTGGCTATCTTTTGCGTACTTAGCTACTTCTACGCAATATTTTACTTGATTCACCATATCACTTTAAAATTTCGTACATCTTCGTTCTCAAGACGGGCTAGTCAAATTAGCCGAACAGGGAATGCCTCGCCAAATCAACTGTGCTATAGCCTGAGTTCACAGCTTTGACGCGCCTCGCCTCGTAAATTTTATTTCAACAAGAATTTATTTTATTTTTCACACTTGGACGCACACAAGCGTGTTATTCGCAACTCGATATGATTTCTGATGTGCCGGTAATGCATATTTGTTAGATTCGTCTTTAATTTGCTTAGATGCGAAATATAGAAGACGTCTTTTGAAGTTGAAGTTTTGAAGTAATTGGTATTTTATTTTTGCTACATTATCACGAAATGTGATCAGAACCTACTACATTTTATTGAAAAATTGCAAAGAATATTGTCAATACAGGAAACAGACTCATTGCTAATAAATGTTATATTGTCGATTAGTGGTCTAAAATTATAACATGTCAATAAGTTATTCAAATCATTTGTTTTTTTACTATCTGACAATAGATCAATATTAAAGTCACCACAAATACAGCAATTTCTATTAAAAAGGTGTTCTAACAATTTTTCTAACATAACAAAAAAAGGGCTAGATTCTTGTAATGACTTCTATAACAGCAACATATTGTAACTCCAGTTAATAGATCTTTGACGCCACAAATCTCAAAGCTATCCATTTTGTAAATTTTATCATAATTTCTCATTCATAATAATTTTGTATAACGCGTTCTCTATCTTTACGGGCCAATATTAGTGTACCTCCCTCCATGTATTGTGATCTAGGCGATGGTAGTCTATTGAAGAGAAGAACAGACGGCTACTTCACGTGGTTTTAAGTCCGCAAGACGCACCACTGAGTTTTCGAAGTTAAGCGCATCTTAAATTGTTAACTATCGCACGCATGGTGTAGGAAAACATCGTTAGGGAGCCTGCATGTCTATAAAAAGCTTTCTCGAAATAATGTGAAGTCTGCCAACCCGTGCGTTGCCAGCGTGATGGACTACCACTTCGATCTTGCCGTAATGGTAAGAGGCTTGTGGACATCAGTAAAACAGATTATAAAGCAAAGCGGATGATAAAAGAAAAAGAGAATAACACCACCTTATAGGAGCATCTCTTTCGCATGATAATTATCATTTTTATCAAAGACTGCCTCGTTGGTCTCGCGGCGTAAATGTGCGCGTGGGGTTGGGAGGTCTCGGGTTCGATTCCCGGGTCAAGCAAAAGTGTTACTGTGTTTTTCCGAATTCTCAGTGGCAGTACGGAGTCTGGTGATGTGCCCGGTTACGGCAATAGGTTCTATTATGTGGGATCTAAAAATTCATGGCGAAATGAGGGTGTAATATTACACCTCTGCCTACCTCTTCGGGGATACAGGCGTGAGTCTATAAAAAATAACTTTTTATGAAAGCTCTCAAGGTATTGCTAAGTCAACTATAGTACCTAGTTCATCACCATCGTCTCAGCGTTATTCCGGTTGCATCTACAAGTCTAGTATAACATAATCTATCTCTATCTATCGTCACGCCTGTCTCCCATTGGGGTAGGCAGAGACTATGGAACGCCTCCGGTTCAAATACACCTCTTTTGCTTCATCGACATTCATTAACATCATCATACATGCTCGCCGGTTATGGGTACTTTTAATTTGGCCCTTTTTTAGTACGACACCTATTTGGTCGGCGTATACAATTTAACTGAATATTAACTATTGCAGTTAATTACCCACATTCCGCAAGTAAAACACTGTAACAAAACTAGCATATTATTATGTGAGAGCTCTTGAAATCTTAAACTAGAGCGAACTTTTAAAATAATATGGCGAAACATGTGATGAAAACTTGCGAGTAAGCTTTGAGAACATACAAGTTTCCAGACATGAACCTTATGCAGAAGTTTTGGAGGCGCTCAAGTTTATCTAGCTGGTCCTCATTGAGATCTAGATAGCTGGCATCGGAATAGTCCAGAATGGGAAGAAGAATAGATTGCACAAGTGCAATTTTAGTAGGTATGGGAAGGAAATTGCGTAACCTTCTCAGTGATGCAGCGGCAGCAAAAAGTCGTCGACTTATATTTTGTAATTGGACAGTCCAAGATAACGTTTTGTCAATGTATATCCCCAGATTCTTCACTTCTTTACTAATAGGAATTGAGACGCCGCCAAAAGATACCTGGGGAAGCAACGACCAAGACACTTGTTTGATTAATGATTTATTATATATAGAATTACTTAGAAATCGAATGTTCGTTATATCAATCGTCTACTGATATGGAATTAATTATACGTATAAAATTTCTTTACGATGCCTAAAATATCGTTGAATAAAGGAAAGAGCACTGCCCTATAAAAGATCTATCTTTGGATCTAGGATGTATGTTTAATATTAAGCATGATAATTATGATGAATCACTATATCCCATACCTACATTCTAATCGGTTAAGGCAGGCAGAAGTAAGGGTGGATAAATAAATACTCGTTTTTATAAACATATCCGTAAAAACAATTCTGGAATTTATTACACACATAAAACGTAATATCAATTTTCAGCATTCGTCGGTAAAAGATATTCACATAATAAGGTAAAATATGTATTGTATAATCAGTCAGGCTCTACCGAGTACTGCTTGAAGGTAAGTACCAGGGGATCAAACCACCTCCAATAGCGTATAAATGTGTATAAATAAGATTACTAAGTTCTTCATAAACTCTTATGACTCTTATGAGCCTTCACTTAACTCAGGCACCGCCCAAATCGTACTTAATTAAGGCACAAATAGACCAAAGCTATTTCACAACATCAGGCCTATAAAAATCACCTTGTTCTTCGATTTTTGGCAGTGTGCCTCCTAGCCTACAACCGTGAGCGTTCCCGAGAGTCAAGCTTATACTTTCGCGATGCTCTTGACAAATGTAGCAACGCGGGGCACATTGCTCAAACATTCGAGCCGCACGTTAAACTAAACTTTACTTATATATCATTTTATATTCCCTGTTATTCTGGCGACTATGTCTTTATTGATGCCTGAAAAATTTTAGCGTGAGATATTTGTATATTGTCGCGATGATTGTTAAAGGGTTAAATAGCGAGGGTTTTGTTGGCATGAAATATGTTTATGATTTGATTGTCAATTTATGTTGTAGATTTTGTAAACTTGCTGTTTTTGATCTATGTTGGTGAAAATATAGAACGAAATATGTATATAGATGTCCACTGCTGGACATAGGAATCTTAAAAGCTTTACATGTAGACGTATCTTGAGCCATCGCATCAACTCGCAGCTTGCGTTCAAACAAGATCGCCAGTTCACTTTGCGGGAGGCCTACCTCTGCTACGACGATCGGTGCACAGAGTACCTTTGTATATACCTAGAAGGTTTGGTGCATAGCCGCCACTCCAAAACGTTTTTACTCAACCGGCTATTACACCTCTTTTGACATTTCTTTCCAACGGTTCTTCTGTTCTCTCTCTCTTCAGTCGTTTCCCTCAGTGCTGAGGATCGTGACTCCTTCTGACTCTGTCAACTAGCTGTCTCCATCTTCTGTTAATGTGTACTAATTTTAAAATTGTGCTGCTTATTATAGAAGTATGTAGTTACTAGTCGCAGGCTCAAAGTGGATAACATCGTAAGCAAAGCATGCCCTTAAACAGTACACCATCCAAAACCACATAAATCATCATCAGCCTACCATAGTCCACTGCTGGATATAGGCCTCTCCAATAACACACCACTGAACTTGATTTTCGGCTCTTCGTGCCCAGCTACCAGACAAATAACCCAACCAAATCACAGCACATCTAATTACAATCATCATCAGCCCTGTCTATGTACTGTCACACTGCTGGGCTCAGACCTCTTGCTTCACCGTTTAGCAAACGATAATTAACAATTTAATACGCACATAACTTCGAAAAGTCATTGGTGCCGTGGATCCGAACCAGATACTCTCTGCGTAGCAGTCTGTAGGTATCTCCACTACATTTAGACTATCGCTACCTCTACCCAACCAAATCAAACAGCACATCTAATTACAATACCGGATAGCAAACATAGTGCCTCAGCAATTACTGGCCATTATTATTTTCGGAGCGGTCCGGTCACGTTACGGACACAAAGTTTGACCGCTCTGCTCGTGTTTTGCATAAACTAGAGGGAGAATATTGATGGGTGCAGCGAGGGGTTTATTTGAGGGACGATATTGAATTGGTTGGGAACGGTGCGCCAAAGTTCACCTAAATTTTCAACTCCGATAATTGGAAATCCGAAAATGTTCTTCCTAACATTTTTCATCCTAACAATCACAATTCCTAACTACTCTGTCTCTAATTTTCATAACTCCGGAGCATTTAAGTTCATAATGTCAGTAGCAATAAACATCTATTATACTTTTATTTGTTTTCCTATATTTTCTCAACATAACCATCTTTTACACTTTTATTCAAAGACATATCTTTTTGTTTAGATTTATTTTTATTCATAATAAACAGTATTATATAGATTAATTTTGCGTAACTTTATTTTCACATAACATGTATAACATATAAGAATAATAGGACCATGGTACAAATACACAATAGTACAATGGTCAAGTTCCAGAAACGAATCGATCGAATTAATAATTATTGGTTTAGGTTAGGTTAGAACTGTGACCACAACGCACGAGCCGAGCGAGCGAAGCCAGCGTGCCGCGGCAGTGGCCGGCGAAGTGAAAGAAACGAATCGGTCCTATAGTTATTGGTTTATGTACGGTTAAAACTGCGGTATAAACACCCAGGCCATTAACATAACCGTAAATGAGTCGTGTTTTATGAATTTCAGTTGGAGTGTAGCCTTGGGGGCGCTACGGCGCGAGGCCTTAGAAAAAAAATCGGGCAAGTGGGAGTCTGACCCGCGCACCGAGGGTTTTGTACGCATTTTACCTTATTTGACGTTTGTGCTAATTACGCTAGTCCTCTAAATCTGTATGGGCGCCCATACAACTTAGAGGACTATCTTAAATGGAGTCTACTATGTATGTATGGGGACACCCTTAAATTTTCCACTTTTTTATTTTTTGTAATTTTTTCTTTATTTGTGCTGTAAGACCCTGCTTTTGGCCAAATTTCGTGATTCTTGTCCAACGGGAACTACCATATAGGTTTTCGACCCAAAAACCTATAGGGTACTTACGGTTGACCTAGAATTGTCAATTTTGGTTAAAACCAATGTCTTACAGCACAAGTAAAGAAAAATTTCGAAAATTAAAAAACGTTGAAAATTAAGGTTAATTTTGGCACTTACAAGTTTTCGCAAAAAGCTAATTTTGACCATATCTTTTTATGGGGTTTTCCCAGGACCCTGATTTTTATACACCTAATAGGAACCATAGATCTCAGTACCTGGTATAAATTTAAATTTGATAGGTTCACCGGTTCCTGAAACAATCGGTGGTGACACACGGACAGACAGACAGACAGACGGACAAGAAAGTGATCTTATAAGGGTTTCTTTTTTTACCTTGTGAGGTACGGAACCCTAAAAATAGCCAAAAAGTGTTATTTTTGCAAATCGTTTATTTTCTCGATTCTATCGTATAAAACACCTAAATATAAGGCTAAAAGCGTCTTGGTAAAAGTGTCATATATTTTTTATTACACTTGGTAAATGTTTCCTTCTGAGTATAAGTGAAAATATTATGGTAATTATGTTTAGGGATTAAAGCGTTATGATAAAAAACAGTAGGAGTTTAAATATATTTACATTAATGATATTATTAATTACAATTTTCGGAAACATGAGTGTTATGAACATCGCCGATTGCACTACAAATAGTATGAATGAAAACTTTTGGATGAAAAATTTTAGGAAGAGTGATCATTCGGATTACAAATCGTTAGGATTTCGAGTAAAGAACTTTAGGTGAGCCAATATGGACCCGGTTGGGAAACGTTATTGGGTTTGTCTGTTGTGAAACTTACGGGTATGTAAATAAGGCAGATACTCTATAGAGGAGCGATAGCCTATTGAAGAGACTGACGGAGTGTTAGCCAGAGAGCCTCGGGTTCGAATCCACAGTAAGGACTTTTCGTAGTTGAGTGGTTATTAAATTGTTAATTTATCGCTTGCTTAGCGGCGAGTGAAAACATCGTGAGGCAACCTGCATGTCTGAGAGTTCTCTTACTATAGCTTTACCAATATCTTTGTGAGAAAAAGCCCGTGCCCAGCAGTGGGACAGTATACACAAGGCTGATGTTGATGATGACTCTACCAATAGCTGTAAAATTACTCTCTGCCAGACATTTTCTCGACTTTTCGGGTTGATTTATCACTCTAGCAATATGTAGCAATGCGGCTTTTCTTAAATATTTGCACAGTCAAACATCTTTTGGAAGGTAAATTTCAATGCGCAAAAATTTTACTTCGGAAACTTAGGACAATACGACATTCGTATAAAGTTATCGATACCGATGGTAATTCAATCGTTCCTCAGAATACCCCCGAATAACAGATTCCGCGGTGTCCTATTGAATTTTAACCGTATACATTTAGTTGTCGGTATGCTGTGTCCGTCCACATGTAATTGTTGGCACAGACGTCGCCCTGTAAGATCTTTACATTATTCAGATCTGGAGGACATTTTGAATTGTCATGACAATGTTGCCAGCCTCAATATTGCTAAGTATTTAATGGTTAGAGTTGTTTTGAAATAAAAATGTTACCAAACGCGCTTTAGATTCCCTAAAATCCTAAACTTGTATATCGTATACGAATCAGATGTACTTATTTTTTTGAATTATGTGTGCCTCTCCTCCAAGAATGTGTTTGTTCTTTTATGATCTCACGTTTTTATTTTAATTTCCTTGGAATAACCAACGCACACAAAGAATATCTAGACTCTATACAAAGATGTGTGTACCTGCATATCACAAAACAACTTCCCTATGGCGGTCGAACATGGGTCGAACTCGCAACACTCGGTAAAGATTAAAACGACATAGCGGCTAAACCACTACATCACTCGTGCAGTCAACTTGCGGTTGAGCTCGTTGACAAGGTATTATTCTGGAAACAGAAACTTGTGGTCATTGTCGTTTGTGTTGGTAATACATTGATAATGTTGACAGTGGTACCGATACCGATATTGTGAGACGTCCGTACATAATTCTGTTGACTCGTTAGTGAATTGAATTAATAGTAATAATATTGTCCCACATGCACGCAACACCATCTAGTCTCAAACTAAGCAGAACTTGTGTTATGGGATATATGATAATGGATAAACGTACTACCTATATTCAATTTTCTGTAAATACATACATATGTACATATTATACAGGGTGTAAAAAGACCGTTAACGAAAACTGAAATCTCAGGTTGTACCAATCACTACGAACATTTTTTACTTCGGCACCATACCTGGGAAATTATTGGTTCAGGAGATATTGAGGCTCAAAGTTAGTATGGAGCTTTTCTAATTAAGTACAAAATCGATGCATTTACTCCACCAATATGTTCTATAGGTGTCCTATGACCCCATGGATAAGTAGGTGGGCCATTATTTTTTTCCAGGGCCCAAATTGACTGACTATGTCGTAAAAATACTTTTAAAACAAATTAGTTTATTTCTTATTTTTTACGTTAATTTAGTTTAATCAATATTTAAAGTAAACAGTACAGGCATTAGCAGCGATGTTTTTTTACTATTTATTGTTTTGTTTGATATTAATACAAGGAAAGGAGTAGAAAAACAACAACTGTGTTACTTACTTAGAATAATCAGTTTTATTGTAGGAACTTTTACCTCAATTTTAAAAACCTATCAGACATAAACTTAAACAAGAATTACAATAATCTTATAATGTAAAATCACAATCATCTCAGTCTAATATATAATATTCTAATTAAGTTTACCACTGCGTTACGTTATTTTAATTTAAGTTACTGTAATTTCTCAAAATATGCCATAATATTAGCAATTTAAGTTCAATCTTTATAGTATAGGTTGAAATATGGTAGATAGACAAAAAAATATAAAATTTGTGCTGATTCAAAATTATATTTAAGCTTTACAGCTTTTAACGTATCCAGAAAAAGAGGGACAAGAAAGTAACGCAGTAGTTGGATAAGTAACGCAGTGGTAACGCTTGGTGCTTTTTTTCGCTTTTACATATAGAAACGCTGTAAAAACAATAATAAAGTATTTCAAATAAAATAAAACTTCTTAAAAACAAAAGCAAAACAAAATCCTCTCAAATTAACATTTTTAAACATAAAATCTTTGCCTTATCAGTCTTATTTCTCAAATATATTTAATGGAACATCAAATTCGTAATATACACGTTTACCCTTCTTAATTATTTTAGGGTTAGGAACTATCTCGACAATATTATCATATGGTTCGTATGAAACATCCCTTTCAACAAGCTTGAACATTTTCCCCGAATCGTCGACTGCTTTTAAAAACATAACTTTAATTTCTCCCTCGTCATCGACATTGCTTTGGGCAACACCCAGATAAAAATACGATTTGTCTTTGTCTGAACAAACTTTAACAATAATATAAACACCGGAAAATATTTTAGACGGATGCACATTTTCTTTTTCAATCAAGTTTCTTTCATATGTATTAGATACTGAAGCTTCTTGTTGTATTTTAAGCTGTGAAAGAAGTTCATCATCTGAACTCGAAATTGGAGAATAAACTGATTCGTAATAAGATTTCTTAGGGTTGCCCACAATATTAGATATATCCGTTAATACATCAATTTCGTTCATAGTTTCTAAGCCGTCTCTTTTTGGAATTAAATCAAAGGGTATTTCTAAATCATGGCTTTCTTTAGGCGGGCTAACGGGGCTGGTAGAAACTGGAATTGGCTGATATGTTTGAGGAGAAAAGCAAGCGCAAAAGCCCCTTTGGCAGAAGCAACTAAGATCACGATATCGCAGTAAGCCAGGAGTGTCTGAGAAAACTTGATGGACCTGCATTGTACCGCGGAGAGGAATTATGCCTTGGGGAACAGCCTGCTCTACCTTTTGAATGTCGTCGTTACTGATGTAATACAACTGAATCTTGCTAGAGTCTTTCAAAGTGTGAAAGAAAGACTCCGCGTCAGGAATGTCTAAGCCAGTAGCTACTTTTTGGTCAGCTGTGCGTTTAAGATAGCCACCGACCCCATCAGCCGCACCCTTACCATGGCCAGCTTCGAAAAAGTTCCAGGTTATGCGATCAAAGCCATAATCTTCAAAGGTTTTCGAACAGATAAAATAAAAATTTACCTTTTGTCTGTATTGTGTAGCTGGACCGTCGGAAAAGACATGGATTGTTTTTATTTGTAGATGATAAACCTTTAATGTGCTGATAACTGGATGGAGGTGTGCCCAAATGGATGCAGGATTATGAGAGTTATTTGGTGAGACACTGCAAAAAGAAGTAACTTGTGCTTTGTCTACTTCCTTTGGTTTTATATACAAAACACCTGTATGCAAAGTAATTTGCTGGCGCGATCCACCAAAATGATGATGCTGGATTTCTTCAAAATATTTTCCATTATAATTTTCACTAAAATCTACATGCAGGAGAGCTTCGTCATTTTTAAGATCATCTATTGCGAGCCGGTAACTTCTATATTGCATTCTAATATTATAAATATGTTTTTTCAATACTTGGATTGCCATTTTAAATTTTTCTATCAATTCTGCGGCAGGACTTGTGATAATTTCCTTTATATTTTTTGTGATTTTGACTTTCTTGCCCAATTTGTCAATAACTTCAGATCGTCGAACCCACTGTTGGTATTTTACTATTCGGGACTGATTCTCTGTATTGAAGGATATTTCATTCGTGTTGCAGGATTCGCAATCACCTGTCATGCATAGTCGGTTATCAGTAGCACACACAGTTTTCTCAACAATTTGAGTCATGTTTGACTCTGCTATAATTTTGTTGCAGTAAAGAGCATTTAGCATATATTGTGTATTGGTATGCGTTTTACATTGACATGTATCTCTGCCATCAACTGCCGGGGGTTTTACGTAGAATGGCCTATGCTTGGTGAAATAAGAGTATGAGCAACTCTCGATAGGATTCTCCCTTTTGAAAGAAATAAAAAGATTCTTCATTGTATCAAGCAGATATCTCTTCTGCGCCTTATTTTTTTTGTAAGTCACGGTATCTCGTTTCCCAGCAGTTATCCTAGAAACATCATCACGATCAAAAAATTGACGAATCTTTTTTATCAGAGTAGCTTGTCTAGGTATGGTCTGCCTATTTTTTAACTTATTGATACCGAGAGTTTCTTGCACGATGGAGGTTTTCAGCCTGGAATCTTTTATGGCATGTTCGTCAAAAATACGCCTGATAGCTAAACGGTCTTTAAGTTTCTGTATTCTGGAGTAATGGTTTTTGATAGCATTAGACAAAGCCATGTATTTTTTGTGTCCGTCCTCTGACGTCTTTTCTTTTTGTCTTTGGTATCTTTTTTTGTACTTGTTACATTTTCTTTTCAATTTCTCGTTTGCTTCTTCCAATTTTTTATTTTGTCTGTATAATGCAGATCTGTCTCGTCTTACTTGACGTCTTCCTCTTGACCTTGGGGAAGCTGGAGTTCCTGATCGTGGTGTTGAAGGCGGTGTATTATCTATAATAACTTGCACTCTTTTCTGACGTTCACGACGTTTCTTGTTTGCCATCTTCCATTTACGCTTTGCAGATCTATGTTCTCTCTCTGTCATATCCTTTACAAGTTTTTTAGTGGCATGATATCTCTGAAGATGTTTTCTTTTAGCCTCAGCATTTTTTACAGGGTCCTGTTTCAATTTTTCCCTATAACGCCGTTGTTTTTCTGCCGGTGTTAGCGCCATTATATTGACAATAATATACTGTAACAAAATAACCCAATAATTAATTAAATGAACTGTAAAACAGATAAATACACTTCAAAAACTGCTTACTTTGCAACTGCGTTACTGCACCTACAACTGCGTTACTTCTCGTGGTAACGCAGTGTAGTGGTAACGCAGTTGTAAAAATAACGTGTATTCTAACATTTGGGTCATATGATAATAAATACCTAATCATTTTTGATTGCATGCAAATATTTACTTATTCTATTACAAAACGCAATAAAAAATTATCAAATATCTAAAAAAACTCACCGTTTGTCGTCGGTAACTCAGCGGACGCACAATAAACACACGCGCCACTCCGGACGACTTGAGCTCGACTGACGCGGTCAGCGTCAAGGCCACAAGCACCCGCCTCACCCCGCCAGCAATTCACATTAAATCAAACGAACTTAGTCGAAAATGCACGAAAAAAGACAAATTTAAGGCTCACTTTTGCTTGGTAACACAGAGTACTTACGTTTTCTTACTTCAACAGGGACAAGACAAGAAATATTTCGTAAATAATACACGGTTAAAGAAAAGATAACCTTATAAGCCTGCTATTAAAGTTCATACTTAACTTAATTTCTGTAGATATTTTAATTTTATAGTGCCGTGAAGAGTTTTAATGTAATGTCAATGTATTTGAAGCGAGTTGCTTGCTGGGACAGCCGGATTTTGTATGAGATACGACTGCGTTACCGAGAAAAGCCACTGAGTTACCATCATTTACGTCGAATTATAACATTTTTCACTAATGTTTTATGTCTTCTTAGAGGGATATTATTGTTACGTTTTAACCAATAGCGATTTAATTTCAGTGATCATAGTTTTTTTTTATGTAATAGGCTCTGTTCTTGAGTGACCGATTATGGGCCCTGGAAAAAAATAATGGCCCAGGTATTTCGAGCATTGCACGCGCGCGCTTTTAAATGCGGTTTAAAAAATGTGAAAATTAAAAAGAAAAGTCATTTCCCAGATATTATTTTTGGTTAGGATGACTTGGCATGATGTCCATAACGAGTAGACTTCGGCTTGGTGATGGGTCTTGTGACACCCTGTATATAAAACACCCAGACCAAGACAAACATCCATGTTCACGCACACAACACACTTGAGGGGGAATCGAACCCGCGACCTTTGTCGTGGCTGTCGTTTACAATCGCGCTACGCTACCGGATCGTCAACTCTTGCTGCAGTTTGTACTTCTACAGTTTGAGTTTATTTCTTTACCTAAGCGAGAGAATTGCTTAATTATATTTATGTATGATTTATCCCTCTTGAAGAGAAACCAATAGAATGCCATGCAGAGGATCTTCAAATGTGATAACTCTAGAACGAAGACGATGAATGTATCCCACTTGAACACAGTGTTTTCTGTCTTGAGCTCGATTAATTCTTAATTTTGCTCCTACTGGTGATCTGACATCGTCGTCTAATTGTTTCAGGGAGCCTACTTTCCTCAATTTACCATAAGGTCCTTTTTATCTATTCGTTTCTATTGTCCATCGTACATCGGTGAATCGTGGTCTCTGTGTTGCCACTTCAAGCATCTAAAGGTAGAAAGATTTTATATAGGCAAAATGTATGCATAAATATCTATATAAGTATATGAATAAATACTTGTCAGCGGCCTTCGGGTGGCTTATAATAACCTTTGTCTTCCTTAACTCTTTCACTCATACGTAAGAAATCTACGTAAATAAGATGTTTCTTAAGATCTAAATATATATAAAATTATTTGAATGTCGCTTGTTCCTAAGGGTCGATGAAAAGGATTTAATTAAGTTAATTGGTCTGTTTCCGCGTTGATTGAATTCATTCATTAATCAATTTGAAAATGTCAAGCGGCATTTACATAGATAGGTTTCTTTCTCTTGAGCCGTTCGTAAATTTAATTATATACCTAAAATACAATAAGAAAATCTACTTATGTTATAAATACCTACTAAAGTGTGAATGTTACGTAGGGAGGGCTAGGATTAAGCCGCTATAGCCTAGTGGAGATACCAACAGACTGCCATGCAGAGGGTATTAGGATCAGAGTCATGGCGCGCAACACAGACTTTTTGAAATATGTACGTACTAAATTGTTAATTATTATCGCTAACTCGATGCCTCAGAGAGCAAATTAAGCTAGCGGTGCCAGCTGTCATGAAGATCTTTCTTAATCGTTGTGGAGAGAGAAGTATAAACCATGAAATATCGCAATCCCTTTGGGTTACAGAGTGTGACCGTTTATGGCTTAGTTTGTAAATAACTATAATAATCTGCAGTTAAAAGATTTTTTCTTGGAACCACAAACAGACCATTGTATTTTATTTATACCTAATAATGTTTCGTGTACTGTTGCTGTCCCTTCTCTCTATCGACCACAACCTTCATTCTAAAACGACCAATCTACTCCCAGACAGATAGTTCTGTAGTAATTATAACGTCCATCGATACCTATCGCCTTCAATAGCCATCAGTCAGTCACTGGACCGTCAGCCATCATATTCATAAATCAGCCGGCAGTAGGCCGGAGCCGCGCCGTCCGGCTCGAATCCGGCGCGTGGGACCATGACGTTAGTAATACGAACTAAACCGATGATCGTTCGCCGTGTGTGCGCTATAATCTAGATAGATCTGTGCTACGTACTGTTGGGGACAGTGTTGGTTATTGGTTGGTTATTATTTGTCAGCGTATGCGTTTGACAAATAGTTTATTTATGGCTTTCTTTTAAAATCTGTTCCAGTACTAGGTATGAGCCTCTTCTGATTATGTGGGTTAGACCATCACACTGGCTAAATGCGGATTGGCAGACTTCATATGACTGTATTTAGAGAATGTTATAGAGAAACCTCATACATCCAGGTTTTCTAACGGTGTTTTCCTTCACTGTCAAGCAAGCGATCATTAACTATTATTATAAAATTGTAGGCCGCGCGGCTATGCCCACAGATTTTATTTAATTTTAGCCGTTTCTGTCCGATCTGTCCTGTGGCAATTTCAAAATATTTCTACTGTCCCTAGTGCACCGCTACGGTCCCCAAGGCAAATATATGGCAAATTATGGCTTCTTACTATCGGAAGAATTTTATATATTCAGATATTAGGTCCCCGCCCTGTCCCGTCTCTCTGAATGAACGCATTCAACTCAAAAAGTACCGACCGAATTCTTGTACGACTTTCACTAATACATTGAATGATTCCTGTACAAGGTATGCACATAATTCACACGGAAAAATCTTGTTAAAATAATAAATATATATAAGTAAATAAATCAAAATTAAAACAGTTTATGTGTTCGATAGTACGGGTCAGGTGTGAGATATAGTGTTGAGAACGCCGAGACGTGATCAAGTTATAGTTTGGTGACAGCTAACTTACACTCAATGTTGCACATATGTCTTAGAGACTAAGGTATGATCAGACATATGTAGTTCGTGAATGCTTACGGCCTAAAGAGCTCTTCTTAGTTACCATGTAGCATATATTTCCCCTTTCATTTTGTAGACGAATTGAGTATGTTTCTTTGGCATTATTTTGTAGACTGTTTAGTCGTTTTATTTTAATCTAATTAACTAATATCAATGTATTCCTTAAATACATTGATATTTATTGACTAAAAATAAATACAGCATACCCAGTGAAGTCGTAATTTGTATTGTGTCTTTTTACTTTATTTTACTGTATGATATGATGAGTCCGTGTGGTGATGGATTAAGAATACGGAATGTCACCACCCCATATCATCCCATGGGTATCGTAAGAGCCGACAGAGGGAGCATATTATGCAGAAAACAGTACTGTAAGAGAAGGAAAACTTGATACAAACCCTATACCAACCCGTTTGGCCAGCGTGGTATAGTAGGCCAATTCCTCCTTTCAAAGGAGAGGCCTAGTCCAGCAGTGGACTGTTAAAGGCTGATGATGATGAGTCGCCATTATCGTTTACTTCCAGGGGGAAGCTGGTTTACCTCAAATGAGAGCAAAAGAAGTCATTGGCGGTAGGCTATATTTTATTTCTAACTAAAATAAATACTTATATAAAAGTATGTTGAACGCTGATCTTCTGTCTTCTTTCGTCTCCATTATTGCTATTATGCTTTTCACCACTCAAAATCTCCAGTTTCTTCATTATCCTTTCCACCAGTCAACATCTCCACCTTCCTCCCCTGGTATCTTGGGGTATCCCTGGTACCTCCACCATTTATGCCACCAGTTTGTAGTCGCTCTGGTAGTGGTAATAGTGGTCACATTAGGATGTGGGGTGGTTGGGGGCTGTGGGTATTTTGTGATCAGTCTGTAGCCAATTGGAGTTCGGGGTATCGATAGCCAGTCTGAAATGGGAAGGTTTGGATGTTTACATGAACTCTGTATTACCTAAAAATGTCTTTGCCCTGATGTGGTTATTTAGCTGGAAAATTATAAGTCAGATACTGCCTCCGTGGTCCAGTGGATAGCGTATGCGTATTATCGGTGAAGGTCACCAAGATTTTATTGAAATATGGAAATAAAGGAATCTGTATTATTTAGTCATTGATAATATCAGAAGGGTCAAGAAAAGCATGTGAAGATCTAACTCACTCTTGGCTAACATGACTATGCCGTTAATCTCCTAAAAGTGAGAACAAGTCGAAACAAGCAGTATATAAAAAACATGAAATTGAGGTGTAAATTGTGCTAGACATAAATTTTTTTTATAGCCCCTAAGGTGTAGGCAGAGGTGTAATGTTACACCCACATTTCACTTTATGAATTTTAGGTTCCACGTAATAGGGGCGACCCTATTGTCGTTACCGGGGACATTGCCACTTGCCAGACGCCGCGTGCTACTGAGAATTCGGCAAAACTCAGTATTAACACTTTTTGACCGACCCGGGAATCGAACCTGGGACCTTCTGATCAGCAGACGCCTACGTTATCCACTGAACCACGGAGGCAGTAATATTAAGTGTTATTCTTTTATAAAATTTGTAACTTACTCATTGTAGTCATGCCTTTTGGTGTTGTCGTAGGAACCAAATCGTATTTAGTCTTGTTACCGTAGAAGTTTACTTCTAAATACCCTGCTTCCTCAAATTCGAATCTGAACATCAAATTCGTGACATTTGTGCCAATCACCTCGAAGTTATACTGCCACCAAGTGTCTTCTAGATAGTGGATATGAGGTCGGTTGTACTTCTTTATTTTCAAAGGCGTTATTTTGACGTAATCCTCGAAGATATGACCTTGCTTCAAGCCCTGTGTGTACCAGAGCTTACTATGTGATATTTTGGAGCATTCAGCCAGTACACTGACGCAGCTGAGGCGAGAGTAGTTGAAACGTAGGTCGTAAAACGAGAGCTGTAAACAAAATATTTTAATCAGCTACTCTGTAAAGAAGGTCCTATACAGTATTTTGCAGTCCACTGTTGGACTAAGGGCGGTTTCAGATTAGCGTATTTGCGTGCGTGCGTGCGAGCGTGTTTTCTGCGCGTAAACGGTCGTTTCAGCATTCGCGCTTACACGCGCGTGAGAGCTATGTAAGATATCCAAGTATTTATACATAGGTATGTAAGAGGATAGTGGCAGTTAAATGACACTGACATGACGTTTGACATTTAACTGTCAAACGTGTAAATAAGGTGTACGCTGGCTATATAAGTCGACAGGCTCGGCTAGTTCGTCCTGTTCTTCTTCGACGACGGCGTCGACGGCTCAGGAAAGATATGGTTCTGACTATTTAACTGAGAATATTGGAACACAGTGTTCCAATATTCTGTGTTGATTGTTCTTTTGTTTCATCCTCTAGGAAATAATGCAAGATATTGTAATCATTATCTTATTGATATTGTGGGTAGTTTGATCGTTTGTGAGATATTAAAGATTGTAATATAGGATATATTGTATTAGAATAGATAGGATATAGTATATTTAGATTGTAATATGAAATATAGGATATGTGGATCAAGTTATATCAATGAGCTTCATTATATAACTGTGGTAAACATTTAGTAAATTGTGTTGATGGTAAATAATGCTTATTATGTTCTGTTGTAAGACAGACCTTTCTAGTAATATAAAACTACCCACAACATTGATATTTGATATAAATTGGCTGTACCACTGTTTGTTAATTATTAGTTATTGAAAAGAATGATCAAGAGTTATATTGCCCGTTCTTTCTCCTGGTTCTATGCCTTTGCTTTGCGAACTGGGCTCTAAATGTAAAAGTAGAATCACGACGTAATCTAAAGATATATCCTTGTGCCAAACTGAATAAATGAAAGTATGATTTGATAGTTGTCTCTTTTATTTATCAAAACTGTCTCTACACTATAGGGAGCTTTCCTGATTCTGACACGCGCTTACTACGCGCTTCAAAAAACCGGGCTCGCGGAAACGGAAATATTTCGGCGTGTTCGCTGGAAACGGTGGTGACATCGTGTCAGTGTCAACATGGATTCTGACGGCTTGCGCTTATACGAGCTTAGAAGCGCGTCAACGCTCGTACGAGTTGAGCGTGTGCCAATAGGCGCGCCTATACGCGCCTACACGCGCTTCCGAAAACGAGCATATACGCGCGTATGAAACGCTAATCTGAAACCGCCCTTATACTCGTAGACCAGTGCAGATACGTTAGAAAACGGTAAAAAGTAAAATAAAATTACAGTAGGATGAAACCCATTAGAGAAGGAAGAGAATATAGCGATAATTAAAGGAAAAATAAATTACGGGCGATCCGAGGTCGGGAAGTGGATGGGGTTGCGATTTTAAGGGTAAAAAAGGGTTTATCTCGATTGCCAGCAAAACTACAAGTCCTACGGGAAAAACGTCAATGGCAAAGTTGTAGGTAATAAAAAGATCTAAAACTTTTGTATTTACACTTTATTCATACAACGTCATAATTTATGTGAAAAATTCAAATAACCAAGATTTTGGTGGTGAAAACTTGCCGTTTTATGTTCCAAACACACTGTTAATGTTTTTTATTTAAAATATTTATTTTTACGCCTTATTTTGACTTAATATCGAAATAAAACCCAAATTTTCAATAGAAAATTCTCACGTCAAAATATCACCTTTTTTTTAAATTGTTCGGTATTTTGTTCGTTGTAATCTCTTTTTTCTGATGGTGTAAATAAAATATAAACTACTACGCTAAACGTTCTAAGAAAATGCAAAGAAACAAAACAGATTCCATAACTTTCCCAACATATTGTTGACGTCGTATTAAATATTAACTTATTTGGTTGTTAATTTTAGTTGTATGCTTAGATTTGCAAGTTCTTTTAATCAATGTAGCATGGAATCTTTCGTTTTCCGAGTTATTAAAGTGTTAATTTTAATAAATAACTCAAAATTGTACATGATGATAAAAATATCGGTCTGGAGGTTGTTTCGTTTCTTTGTATTTTTTGAGAACGTTTAGCGTTGTAATGCATATTTTATTTACACCATCAGAAAATAGAGATTTTAACGAACAAAACACCGACTAACTGTTTAAAAAAAGCTGATATTTTGACGTGAGAATTTTCCATTGAAAATAAAAGATTTTCTTCAATATTGAGTTAAAATAAGGCGTAAAAATGGTTTACTATTGTTTGACAAAAAACGAATCACTAAAGATAATTTTACAAACAACGTTTGAAAAACTAATCATTTAACAAACTTTCATTTCGCAAACATATTACTTTAAAAACTATCATTTGACATAATACAGGTTAAGCAAATATTTTACTTAGAAAACAATTCAAATGTTAAATAATTATTTTTAAAATAATCATTTGACTAAATAATTCGTTTGCCAAATTGGTGATTGTACAAAAAGTTAGAAGATAAATTATTAGTTTTTAAAAAGGGTTGTATTTAACTGTTAGTCAATTTATTTCTGGTTTCCACCAAAAATACTAATTGCACCACTAAGCTAAGTTGACGGAGCCCTGCTTCGCAGGGCTCCTATTTTTGGGAGCAGGGTCACAAGAGAACCTAACATAACCTATTAAGTTTTCTGAGTGGATAAGTTTCCCGAGCGGACGAAACTTTTCATATCAAATGATATTTTGTAAAAAGATCATCATATTTGGTGTGCAAGTCAGTATTTTAGTTAAATAATAAAGATTTTTTGCGTAACTCACTTCAGTGTGTTACATAACATTTTTGATACGCTGTTAAAAATATCCCTTTTAAAAGTAACTAATATCTAACCAATACTTACGCGAAATTTTGAAAATGTTTAATTGCATGGTTGCAATTTTCATCTTGGAGAGATTATTTATAGGCAAGTAATAATTCTGTATTAATACTAATTCCATATAACAAGTCTTTTAAAAAAATACACTCTGCCTGTATTAAGTGAAATAAGTAGAATTCGGTTCTGGCGTTGTGGTCGCAGTTCTAACCTAACCTAACCAACCATTGTTACAGTTGAACCTACACAAAGATTGTTGTACTAATGTAGATTTTGGTAAATAAAATATTTACCAAACAAAGAAGTTGATTTGCCAAATAACATGTTTAAAAAATAATCAATTTGTAAATTAATGTTTTAGCATAATAACTTTTTTATAGTAAGTATATTGTCTAATGAGTAATTTATTAAACAATAGTTTGTAAAATAATACATTTATCAAGTATAATTTTGCATAGGGTTCCCACCAAGAACTTAGGGTCCCAAGCTAACCTCACCTGCAAGTGGTGCACCTGCCGATCAACGGACGAGGCTCTGGCAAACAAAATGTCCCAATAAGCGGCAATAGTCTCGCCACCTATTACGTGGGATCAAAACACTGGCGAAAAGTGGGCGTTTAATATGCCTCTGCCTACCCCCTCGGGGAAACAGGCGTGAGTCTATGTATGTATGTATGTATCAAGTATAATTTTGTCAAACGTTATTTGTCAAATGAAAATTTTTCATTCGTTTTTTGTCAAATGATTGGACACCCGTAAAAATACATATTTTAAATAAAAATCATTTAACATACAACAACATATAACATAACATATCTTTGGAACATACAAAGGTAAGTTTTCACCAAATATTGTGAAAAAGAAAAAACTATTGTAAAAGATAAAAATAAAAAAACGAAAAACTTGGTTATTTGAATTTTCACATAATATATATATATATATATATATATATATATATGCTCACGCCTTTTTCCCGTCGGGGTAGGCAGAGACAACAGATCGCCACTTGCTTCTATCCTTGCAAACCTCACGTGCTTCCTCTACAATCATTATTCTTTTCATACATGCTCGCCGGTTGCGGGTGCTTCGGACTTTTCCGTTTTTCAAGACGTCCCCAATTTGGTCCACGAACGTCTTACGAGGTCTGCCGCAACCGGCTTGCCCATACACCTCTGCCATATATATTTGATTCGTCAATCTTTCTTCACTCATTCTCTCCACGTGTCCAAACCATTTCAGCATTCCTTTCTCAATCCTTGTCACGACATCTTCTTTCAGGCCACATCGCTCTCGTATTACTGCATTCGGAATTCTATCAATCAGTCTCACCCCACACATACTACGCAGTGATCGCATCTCAACTGCGTTAATTCTGCTTGCATGCTTTTTCTGCCATACCCAACACTCACTTCCATACATCAAGGTGGGCACCAGCACTCCATTATGAACCGCCAGTCGCGCCTTTTTAGGCACGGTTTGGCCGTTCATAAAGGCATGCAGCGCTCCATTCACACTGTTCCCCGCTATCACTCTCCTTTCAATATCACCTTCACATCTTCCATCTCTTGTAAACATGCTTCCCAAATATACAAATCTTTCAACTTGTCCCACAAAATTTTGACATTATGTGAATAAAGTGTAAATACAAAAGTTGTAGATCTTTTTATTATCTACAACTTTGCCATTTACGTTTTTTCCATTGAACTTATATTTTTGCCGACAATCGAGAAAAACCCTTTTTTACCCTTAAAATCTCAACCCCACATCCACTTCCCGACCTCACATCGACCGTAATTTATTTTTCCTTAAATTTTTGACATATTCTTTGCCTTCTCCAATGGGTTTCATCCTACTGTAATTTTACTTCGTTTCAAAAATTATCTACCCTGGTCTATTAAGCCTAATCAATGTAGAGGAAGCACTTGAGGTTTGTATGGATAGAGGCAAGTGGCGTTCCGTTGTCTCTGCCTACCCCGACGGAAAAAAGGCGTGAGTATATGTTTGTAAGCTAAAATTTATACAGGGTCAAGAAAAGCGCATTTATAAGACCACATGCAAGACAAGCACATCCATCTCCCTAGATTCGGTCCGTTATGACCGTGAGATTAGAAAGGTCATGGAGGTTACGGAAAGATGTGTTGTGGAAAATATAGCATAGTATATCTGCGTCTAAATGGAGAGAGTGACCAACAGATCAGATGTAAGGAGTGAAGCGAAAGTGAAAGCGTATCTCTAGGAATTCGGTCCTACGATAGATAGCTGGAGGAACCATGAGGTCGTACTGGTCGTAGAGACTGGCCCCTTTTTCACCCCTTTCCTCTCTCTGGATCCGGGACCGTAAGCAACCTATTACGCCGAAGGTCGTGGATCCGATTCCCGCTCAAGTCAAACATTCGTGCGCATGAACATGGATGATTGTCTGGTCTGGGTGTTTCTATGTTTAATATGAATATATTTACAAAAAAAGGGTATATGTATTTTTATCCACTGTCTTGTACACATAGTACAAGCTCTGCTTAGTTTGGGACTAGCTGGTTTGTGATTGTGGTAGAATATAAAAAAAAAGAAAAAAATTATAAAGGTAACTTACTCCGTAAACACCGATTCCCTTAACACCCTTAAACCGAGAAGTGAAGTTCATTCTGTCTCGATAAATGAGTTGTTTATCCTGAGTGTTAGCATCAGTACATCGACCTGCGATTAACCTCGGAGATAACTTCTTTCCTTTAGCTGGTTTCGTTACTGAAAACAAAATTGTAGAAGTCTTTTACTGCATGTCTTAAGGTGGTAGCTTGCATACATCGTGGAGAATGTATTCAAAGACTAAGTCACAATCATTTATTCATCTAGGTCACAAAGTGACGCATATGAACATCAATTTTTAAAGTTAATTACTTAATGAATCTACATTAAAACTTTTTGTGAGCTTACGAGTGTTTATTACTCACGGAATTCCATACAATATTTAAAGTCCACCATTTGAAAATTAATGAACCAAAATAAATTAAATTTGCTACGTGTAAACAACGTGCTAGGTTTTAGGGAAGGTATTGAGAATGTGTAAACAGCTTCGTTGGTCTCGCGGCATAAATGTGCGCGTGGGATTGGGAGGTCTCGGGTTCGATTCCCGGGTTGGGCAAAGTGTTATTGGGTTTTTCCGTTTGGAAATTCTCAGTAGCAGCACGGAGTCTGGTAATGTGCCCAGTACGGCAAAAGGCTCGCATTACGTGGGACCTAAAAATTCATGGCGAAAAGTGGGTGTAATATTACACCTCTTCCTACCCTTTCGGGGATACAGGCGTGAGACTATAAATAAATAAAAATACATTTGGCTCTAGGACGGGGCAGCTGCCCCGGCTGCCCCCTCCGCCGACGCCTTTGGTGGTTTGCATATCTTGGGGGATGTATTCGTGAGCTTACGAGCGTTTATCACTCACGGAATACCATACATTTTTTTAAGACCACAATTTGAAAACTAATGAACCAATATAAATGTACCTTGGTACGTGTATAGGTTTTAGGGAAGGTATTAAGAATGTTTTGAAAATGTTCCGTTATTTCGTAAATTCTGCAAATTTTAAAAGAGTTGCCATGAGTTTTCTTGCCCGTTCTGTCTAGTGGTTCTACGCCCTTGCATTGCGAAATACGTTCATAAGTGTCACATTGTGACCTCAGTAAATAAATTATTTTGACTTTGACTATGGCGAAGTAGTAATAGATTTACTTTCGTAAAATGGTAGTTAGTCTGTCTTCACGGCGGTGTTGCGGCAAAAGTGCTTATAGAGATAGTACATACTTTTATTTTTTCTGACTACCTCCGTCGTCTATTGCATAGTGTATGCTTCTACTAATTCCTAACGCCGAATTTTCAGTAGCAGCACGGAGTCTGCCAATATGCCTTGTAACAGCTATGGGCCCCTATTACGTTGACCTAAAATTCATAAGGATGATATGGATGTAAATGTCCACCACCCTGCACACCACCTCTTCGGGATACAGGCGTGGAGATATAAAAAAAACATACTCTTCTGTAATACAATTTTCGTGTCATTCAATCTCTGCAGAATCCAAGTATCCAGATCACCAGGCTTAGGCCCAGCATATACATCCTCATAGTATTGTCGCCAGTCGCCTCGTAGGTTGTGGCCTTTCTGCTTTTGTCTTCTCGTCTCCATCTTGGTTGTTATCCAGGGAAGAAAGTACTCGAAGTCCAGGAACCTTGCGGGTAGCGAGCACCCGGGTCCCCAGGAACTCATGCCTAACTGAAATGAACCATAATGAAAAATATTGTGAGTGATGGACTACGGCCTTACCCTTCTCATAGTGAAAAGAGGCCCGTGCCCAGGTGTGGGGCAGTATAATAAATAGGGCTGATGATGAAAAATTTTTTTAGAAGTTGATGTTCTCGTTTGTCTCGCGGCATAAATGTGCGTGTGTGATTGGGAGGTCTCGGGTTCGATTCCCGGGTCGGGCAAACTGTTACTGGGTTTTTCCGTTAGGAAATTCTCAGTAGCAGCACGGAGTCTGGTAATGTGCCCGGTACGGCAATAGACTCGCCCCCTATTACGTGGGACCTAAAAAATTCATGGCGAAATGTGGGTGTAATATTACACCTCTGCCTACCCCTTCGGGGATACAGGCGTGAGCCTATAAAAAATAATGTTACTATGGTAGTGTTGCTTTTTTTTATTGCATAGAAAAGAAAGTAGCAAGCGGGTCACCTAATGGTAAGTGATCACCGCCTCCCATAGACATCTGCAATGCCCGAAGGATCACAAGTGCGTTGCCGACCATTAACAGAACTAACTTTGTTGTATGTGACTACCTCTGTTGTGTAGGTGTGTGCGGTGATGACTGAAACGCTCGGATGTTAAATGCAACTGCTGAACGCGAGAGAGAGAACGTGTGATCGGGAGGTCCCGGGTTCGATTCCTGGGTCGGGCAGTGTTATTGGGTTTTTCTGTCACGAAATTCTCAGTAGCATCACGGAGTCTGGAAATGTGCCCGTTACGGCAATAGGCTCGCCCCTTATTACGTGGGACTAAAGTATATCTGGCGAAAATTGGGTGTACAAATACACCTCTGCCTACCCCTTCGGGGATAAAAGGCGTGACGATATGTATGTATGTACAAGACCACATTTTGTATTTTTATATCCATAAACTGTTGCTTTGAGTCTGGAGAATTTTGTATTTGTTGCTTGGATGTTTGTTAATATACTTGCGATGCAGGATTTATTCCTAGTGCGGGATTTATCTTTTTTTTAAAGCGACTAGACGTTGCCCGCTTAGTATACTTTACCTAAACCTCAGCAATCACACTATGTAATGGTGAAAACAGTTCAAAAGTCCGTTCAGGCTTTTTTGAGTTTATCGGGTCCATACAGAAAAACAGGAAGAAAATAGGACATTATTTTATACATACATACATAGACTCACGCCTGTTTCCCGGAGGGGTAGGCAGGGACTACGGAACGCCATTTGCAACGATCCTGACATACCTCTCTTGCTTCATTCACTCCCATCAAGTTTCTCATGCATGCTCTTCTGTTTAGGGTACTTCTCACCTGTCCTTTTTTTAGGATGTCACCAATCTGGTCAGAGAACGTCCGCCTAGTTCTTCCCCTTCGTCCTGACCCATTCACACTTGCCTTATATATCTTCTTTGTCAGTCTTTCCATGTGCGTGTGTGTTCTCTCCATGTGCCCAAACCATCTTAACATGCCTTTCTCGATGCTTGTCACTACATCTTCTTTTACCCCACACCACTCTCGTATCACACACTTATTTACTCTGTCGATCAAAGATACACCACACATAATTCTCAGTGCTCTCATTTCTACAGCATTTATTCTACTTTCAAGTCTCTTCTGCCATACCCAACTTTCACTACCATACATAAGGGTAGGCACTAACACCCCTCTATGCACAGCCAAACGCGCCTTTTTGGACACGTTTTGACTGTTCATAAACGCCTTCAGAGCTCCATTTACACTATTACCTGCATTAACTCTTCTTTCAATATCTTTTTCATTCTTACCATCTCTTGTAAACAACGTACCTAAGTAAACAAACTCATTCACTTGTTCCACTCGCTGTCCATCGATCAAAACATTACAAGCCGTAACGCATTCCTCCTTTTCAAAAACCGTAACTTTCGTTTTACTTACATTCACTTTCATTCCTTTCCTCTCTAACAAACCATGCATGATTGTTACCATCTCCTGCAACTCCTCCGCTGAAGATGCATGTATTACCTGATCATCAGCATAAAGGAGGCATTTGACAAGTAACCCATTTGACAAGTAACATTATTTTATGATGTGTATATAAATGAAACAAAAAACATACATCTATTGTACATGAATCAAGCAAAGCATTATAAAGCCAAGAATACACATCGAGGTTACATACTATATACTAACCAATGTATATACTCCCTCGAAGTGATGGACCAAAGCCATACCAGGATCAAAAACGCAAGGATCTGCCTTGTACCTGACCCTATAGCAATGGTAGCTGGTCGGTCGCATCCACCGAGAATCCAACTGGAAAAAGGATTTTGAATAAGTTTACTATATACTGAAACGCCCTTACTGGTTTTAGGCTGTTGTTTTCAATGCTGACTCATCATCTTGGTCTTATGTTTGTTCCAGTAACTTCCAAGACGTCTCGCCTTGTAACCCGGGATCCACTTTCTAGTCTAACTTAATTTGACAGGATATTAGCTTTCCTACAGAGTGACTGCATGTCTGAAAGTTCTCCATAATGTCTTCGAAAGATATGTGAAGTCTGCCAATCCGCACTAAGATAGCGTGGTGGATTGTGGCGTCTGTGGCCTAACCCCTTTTCATAGAGAGAGACTGGTGTCCAGCATTATAAACTAGGTTAATGATGATTGATAGTGAAAAATGTTTTCTACCAACCTCTTCATGAACGTAAAAGTTCTGACAATCGCTGTAACTGATGTAGTCCATTCTATAAACTATTTGTTCAAGCTGCTGTGTTCCTGAAAAGTTTTTTTTATGTAATCGAAAGCAAACGAACAAACGGATCGACGGCCGTTGGGAGTGGAAAAGGAATAGGAGAAGGAGCGGGGTGAAGATTAGATGGGCCTCCCGGCACTCTCACTCACCAAGCGAAACATTTTAGGTCCCACGTAATAGGGGGCGAGCCTATTGCCGTTACCGGGCTCATCACCAGACTCCGTGCTGCTATTGAGAATTTGGAAAAACCCAGTAACACTTTTGCCCGGCCCGGGAATCGAACCCGGGACCTCCGACCAGCAGTCGCATACGCTATCCATTGGACCACGGAGGCAGTCAAAACAAACGAGCACAAACGAAACATAACAGTATAAATTTTACCAATCAAATCTTCCCAAGGGGCCCCGACTGTGAGTCGTTCTGTTCTGCATATTACTTCTAAACTTCTGGGCTTGTTTCTTTCTTTTTAGTTTTTATTTAAGTTAATATTTTCACGTATTTTTTAAAATTAGTTTTTATGCAGTCGGGTTTTTTGTTTTTCTTTAAATTATTTTTTTTATTAAAAATGTTGATTTAGATTTATGTTCTGCGGTTTTGTACTACGGACTGCGGAATACAGAGAAGTCCTGACGATCTAGATGATTTCTATAGAAACTGAACCAACTTTGTATTGCATATTTGCATTACGACAAAGTAATGTAAGTAAATTTTAAGAAAACTAACGATCAGTGAATCCAAAAACGAATATCTCTTCACCGGCATACGATACGTTGTTCATTCCATTTGGCCATCTCAGCATCTCTCCTGCAACAAATTGAAAATCATCATCATCATCACATCACCATCATTGATTATCAGTATATAATTATGAAACTCTACCGTTACTGTTTGACTGACAGATAGAAGAGAGTTCACAGCAATTACGGGGTTCAAGAAACTAAAACTTACATGTATGTGTCTTCGGAAGTGTAAGTTAAATTCTTACGTTACTGACTGACTGACAGACACGCTACAGCCAAAACTATTACGCGCAAGTGTCTGAAATTTGACATTTATATTCCTTGGGGGCCGTAGGGCTGCACTAAGAAATGATAACCCGAAATTCAACAGAGATCGGGCAAAAAAAGTGAAATTAAAAAAAATGTGCGTGCGTAGCTACGGGCGTAGCTACGCACGCACATTTTTTTCTAGTAATATATAAAAATGTATAAAATAATTTTATATAAACGGACTTCAAGTACCTGCCTACTTTAAAAGGAAAATCTATAGTTTCAAGGTACCTATTTACTTTCCTGTCAAAGTAAAATAAAAGTGAGTATGTTTACTTAATTCAGTAAGTATACATAGCGACAATTTTTTTGTAGACTCAAAAGTCAATGTCAAAATCATTTATTCATCTAGGCCACAAAGTGACGCTTATGAACGTCAAAATTTAAGTTAATTACTTAATGATTCTACATTTCCATTTACTGCCACGTTCGCAATGCAATAGTTAGAACCACGAGAAAGAACGGACAATAAAACTCATGGCCACCCTTTTCAAACAAATAATAATGGTTGTACATTTTATTTTTTGTAAGGAGCTGCAACTGTTTCACATTGTAGACGTCTACTAGTAAATTTTTTAGTAACTATTGATATCATACTCAAGCAGTAAATGATGTCCATATGGTAAGCCTCCCAAAGTAAATATGGTGAAACAGGAGCATCCACTTACGTCTTTTTTAATGTAGGCAACTCGCGAACATGGTCAGAACTATGGTGGAAGTGAATGAAGCAGAAAGTAACGGTACATGAAACCAAAGCAATTGACAACCCATTAGTTAGCTCATGACCATGAGTTACCCACATTTTACAAATCCGCAAAGTTATAATGAAAGTGTGGAACATGAATGCAAAATATAGTATGAAATGAGAATATCGTAATTAACTACACTATAAAATAAAACTACTAATTATTGACCTAGTCAAAAGCGTATAACTACTTCCAAGCGCACCTGTCATCAAAATAATCCTTCAAACTGTAATATGCCTTATTTATAAGATTATTTTTAACTTCTGCCTGAAACGAACTTAACGGCAAGTCTAAAATATGAGTTGGTATTTTATTGTATATGCGAATACTGAGCCCAATAAAAGAGCTATGCGTTTTGTGGAAACGGAAATACGGAACACATAATTTATGTCTATTTCGAGTATTGATACTGTGTATGTCACCATTCATTTTATAAGAATTTATATTTAGTCTTACATGCATAACACTGGCATAAATATATTGTGACGCTACAGTAAGAATACCAATAGTTTTAAATTTTTCTTTGAGTGAGACTCTTGTCTTTAACTGGTAAATGGCCCTAACTACCCGTTTCTGCAATATAAAAATATATTCGATATCAGCAGCTTTACTCCATAACAATATGCCATAATGACATAACACTATGAAAATAACTAAAATAAACCAATCTAGCCGTATCGAAATCGGTCAACCTACGAACCTTCTTAACGGCATAAGCAGCTGAGCTAAGTTTCCCTGAGAGATATGTAACATGCGCACCCCATTGTAACTTCGAATCAAGTGTTAATCCTAGAAATAATGTGGATTCAGTTGTTTCGAGTACATCGTCATTTAAAACTATGTTAGGACCAAGGTTTCTGACATAAGGCAGAGCAAACTTAACACATTGTGTTTTTTTGGCGTTCAGTACTAGATTGTTTACATTAAACCATTCAGTCACTTGAATGAGTGCACTGTTTATTTCGTTGAATTGTTCCTTATTTCTATCTTCTTTAAAAATCAAAGAAGTATCGTCAGCAAACAGTACAACGTCACAAATGTTTCTCAAGTAAAAAGGTAAATCGTTTATGTAAACACGAAACAAGAAAGGCCCTAGGATGCTGCCCTGTGGCACTCCTAAATCAACAGGTAAGCCACTGGATTTTGAGCCATTTATTTCAACACATTGGATCCTGTCACTTAAGTACGACTTAATGACATCCAACGCTTTGGTCTGGACGCCGTAATGTCTTAGCTTGCACAAGAGCGTCTCATGGCAGACACAATCGAATGCTTTCGAAAGGTCGCAAAACACACCAACAGCATTTTGGGAATTCTCCCAAGCACTGTAGATATGTTTGAGTAACGCTACTCCTGCATCTGTTGTCGAGAGACCCTTGGTAAAACCATATTGCTGACTATAAAGGAGGCTGTTTTGATTAAAATGTCTTAGTAGTTGCTTGAGTATGATCTTTTCAAAAATCTTACTAAAAGCAGGTAGTATCGATATTGGCCTATAATTACTAGGATCAGTCTTACTGCCGGATTTGAATAGAGGTATTATTCTACTATGTTTCATAAGATCTGGAAATCTGCCAGATTTAATACACTTATTGAATAAGTTGTTTAAATAAGGAGCCACTACATCAATTATACTTGTCAAAACCTTAACAGCAATGCCCCAGAGATCACCTGTATTTAAGACTCTAGAGACTTAAAAGTATTTATAATATCGGTAGAACTAATACAAAGGAATTTAAATATTATTTCACATTTTTCTACACTAGACTCTAATAGGTTTTCTGCAACTATAGCTGCTGATTTTTATTCTCTAGTAGTAGTAAGTGTTATGCTAGCAAAAAAGTTATTAAATGTGTGTGCGACTTCTTCGTCATAATGAATTAATTTATCATTATCAAAAGAACTAAAACTATTACTTCTTAATGTTTTCTTACCTGTTGCTTCATTAATAGCTCGCCAGGTTGCCTTAACTTTATTCGAAGATTGATTAATTTTATTCTTAACGAATATAGCTTTAGCTGTATTGCACACTCTTTTAAATATTTTAGAATAATTCCTAACATACTCAGTGAAGTTTAAATCAGAATTGTATTTTTTCATACCATACAACTCGTACATTTTTGCTCTGCTTTTGTAAATAAATCTCACGCCTCTATCCCCGAAGGGGTAGGCAGAGGTGTAATATTACACCCACATTTCACCATGAATTTTTAGGTCCCACGTAAGGGGGCGGGGGCGAGCCTATTGCCGTACCGGGGACATTACCAGACTCCGTGCTGTTACTGAGAATTTCCTAACGGAAAAACCCAATAACACTTTGCCCGACCCGGGAATCGAACCCGAGACCTCCCAATCCCACGCGCACATTTATGCCGCGAGACCAACGAGCCGACAATATTATTATAATAAAATTAGTACCTATTATTCTATTAACGTTGCCAAGGGAACACTACATGTACTACTACTATAAGTGTACTTACCTCTAAACATTGTCTCATCGTACTCCAACTCCAAAAGACCAATACTAGTTAAAGTATCTTCATTGTATTCATAATGTATGCTGATGTTTTCCACATTGGCGAACCAAGGTACGTTTTCTGGTGTCAAGAACAACACATTTGTTGTATTCCTGTAATAAATTGTTTAACTGGTTAAAAAGCCGTGGCTAACGCCATGCAGCCTACCGTAGACCACTGTTGGTCATAAGCCTGTCACAATAGATTTTGCCAACTATACCACTGTAGACTGCCGTCGTGGTCCAGTGGATAGCGTATGCGACTGCTGATCGGAGGTCCCCGGTTTGATTCCCGGGTCGGGCAAAAGTGTTACTGGTTTTTTCCGAATTCTCAGTAGCAGCACGGAGTCTGGTGATGTGCCCGGTAACGGCAATAGGCTCGCCCTCTATTACGTGGCACCTAAAAATTCATGGCGAAATGTGGGTGTAATAATACACCTCTGCCTACCCCTTCGGGGATACAGGCGTGAGACTATAAAAAAGAAATATATATATATATATATATATATATATATATATATATATATATATATATATATATCACTGTATTGCCTGTTCCCAAAGTTATCATTTGCTTCTTGTATTTCCTCACCGCCATCCACGGGTTGAAATACACTTTTTATTCTTAAATACCACACTTTAAATTTTTGGGAGCTACTTAATATCACTATGAGAAGGATAAGGCCATAGTCCACCTCGCTGTATTAGGCGGCAAACGAGCAGACGGATTGCCTGATGGTAAGCAATTGCCGCCGCCCATGGACACAAGCAACACCACAGGAGTCACAAGTGCGTTGCCACCCCTTGGGTTTGGGAAAAGAGATAGGATGAGGAGTGGGATAAAGGAGAAGGAATGGGGGATAGGGCCTCCGGCACTCAAATGCAATTACCCTACCAATTTGTTCTATAGATGTCCTATGCACCCATGGATAAGAAGGTATTTCGGGAATTGCACGCGCGCGCTTTTATTTTCAGTTAAAAAAATGTGTATACTTAAAAAAATGCGTTTCCCCACTATAATTTTTGCTTAGTATGACTTGGCATGATGTCCACAACGAGTAGACTTCGATTTGGTGATGGGTCTTGTGACACCTTGTATGGTTAGACTAGTAAGCAGCACCGGGTTCCAAGGCGTGTAAGTCTTGGAAACAACTGGGATAACGCTAGGAAAATGATATTGGTGGTATTGACCTGACGCTTGGCCAATGGAATTTTTTAATCTTGGCGAGATCCCTCGCATTGGCAATCGCGAGCTTCTTATTGATCAGGATGACTCCAGCCACAGTTTCTTCCGCCGTTTCATCTGTATACACAGAACAGAAGATATCATGTGTAAGTTCAAGTAAGCCTAAACTCGTTACATAAATATTCCTATAAGGATCAGGTCCTATCACCATGAAGTGTAGTACCTAATAAACGTTATAGAGGAGGACCGCAGTCACAGCAGCAATTTTTTTCATTTAACCATCTCTGCCCGATCCCGTGTGAATTTCGGAACATCCGTTCTTAGTGCAACTCTATAAGCATAGTCCAGGCACAATACCTACACACACTAAAACTCTGGCCCCACCCTGTGGAGCTTTTTACCCCCTTAGGAAGGGAATATCCGAAATGCCACTTTTAGTGCACCCTTACGATCCCGATTCCGCCCAGTAGCAATGAATACAGATTTAGATACATATAAGCGCGGTTCTTAAGGATTTCGTATGTCGATTCCGAGTGGGGACAGCCTCCAGTTTATTTTGTAGTTGGTGCCGTTGGCGGCACTGGCGTCGTTCTCCGTCTATCTTGCTCTCATAGTTAAGATACACAGGAGAAACTTTCGTCTCTCTTGCACTCGTACAGTCGCGCTGTGACAAATTTGGGTGTCTGTGTCGCAATTTGGGTGACAGAAAGTTTGCCTTCAGAGCGCCCATAGTAAATGCGCCTCTATGTAAATATCTGAGCTCTTTGCCAGTAGTTTCGACAGTGCGTTGTTTGTCAGTTCGTCAGTCAATAACTTAAGATTTTGTATATGTATATTAATGTGATACTTCTCCGTGCTAGAGGTATTAGACTATATATGTTACATACTTGGTTTGAACACTAATACGCCCACCCAAGGTACAGGAGTGAAACTCAGAGAATTAGTTTCTACGTATGCTGGCTCTTTGGTCTCCTGCGGTACTCCATCTGAAACCATCCATTATTTCAAACATAGACGAAAAATAATTGCTATATAACAAAGGGCTTAAGAAACATGTAGCAAAACGTTACTTTTTACTTTTCCTGTTTCCCTTGTCACATCTGATTGAAAAAACAGGTATTCATCATCATCAGCCCTTAACAGTCCACTGCTGGACAGGCCTCTCCTTTGAAAGGAGGAATTGGCCTACCATACCACGCTGGCCAAACGGGTTGGTATAGGGTTTGTATCAAGTTTTCCTTCTCTTACAGTGCTGTTCTCTGCATAATATGTTCCCTCTGTCGGCTCTTACGACGCCCATGGGATGATATGGGGTGGTGACATTCCGTATTCTTAATCCGTCACCACACGGACAGTTATTACAGGTATTATTGGTATTCAAATAACACAAAACAGGCTGACTTCAACAATTTGTGGATCACAATGTGGGCGCTTGGATCGCTGCAAACTCAAGGCAGAAGTAATATACTTACAATAGGAAAGGCGTTTTATAAATAATACAAAACAGCTTAAACATGACATAAAGTCGCACGAAGAAGGATATGGCCTGAATTCTCTTGTTCGGTACACAACATTAAAATAAGTCTAATCGATATCATGATACTAATTTATTTAACGAATGAACGGGTGTAACATCATCTGGTTTATATGACATATTTAACGCAGCCCGCAGCTCTGCCCACATGGATGTCAGTTATCGCGACAAAAAGTAGCATACATACATACATACATAGTCTCACGCCTATGTCCCCGAAGAGGTAGGTAGAGGTATATTGCTACACCTACTTTTCACCAGATTAATTTTAGTCCCACGTAATAGGGGGCGAGCCTATTGCCGTACCGGGCACATTACCAGACTCCGTGCTGCTACTGAGAATTTCCTAACGGAAAAACCCAATAACACTTTGCCCGACCCGAGGATCGAACCCGAGACCTCCCATTCCCACGCGCATATTTATGCCAAGGAGGCAGTCAAAGTAGCCTTTATTTTAATGTAAAAGATACTAGACTCTGAAATTTCATCAAAATCGGTTCGGTAGTTTTTGCTTGGAAGTTTCGCTGTTCTATTAGTACCTTACTTCGCCTACGGCTTCACCTGTGTGGGGGTGTCAGGTCAGCCAAGGTGCTATGCTAATCTATAAGCTATATTACAGCGTAATTTTATCGAAATCCGTTCAGTCGTTTTTGCATGAAAGGGTTACAAATATCAATACTTCCTCAAAAACTTTCGCCTTTGTAAAACAGAACTATTGCCAAAACTTACCTACACATAAAATCACATCCGCAAAAGTAACAACAAACACAAAATATCGTTTTATCGACGACATATAACACTACAGCACTGTCAATAGTCGAGTACCTACTGGAACACTCCACCTTGTGGAATACAATGAAATACAGACAATCAAACAATCACTATTTGTTCTGACAATTATCAACAAAGATCATTGTTACTTTTTATCCATTGAAATTGAATTTATTCGGATTTTATTTTGACTTTGAATGAAGTGTTTACTCGACTAACAAACTGCTTCGCACGAGTTCAAATCCACGATGTACCAGTCACTTTTCGGAGAAAGTTGCGTATTAATTTGTTTATTATCAGTTGTTAAACAGTTCTTTCTTTTTTGCCCGAATGCTTGGCCAACTCTGGTGTCGGAGTTTTCGGACCGTCCGAAGCCACCGTAAATGCCATACGTGGTCACCCATCCAAGTGGCAACCAGTGCGTTGTTCTTTGCCGAATTAACGGCAAGCCAAGTCAAGCTTTGAGCGTCTCGCTAAACGGTGAAGGAAAACACCGTGAGGAAACCTGCATGTCTGAGAGTTCTCTTATATGATCTAGAAGGATGCAAAGTCTGCCAACCTGTTGTTCACTATGGTAGACCGACACTGTTGAACTATGGCCTTATCTTTCTCATGATGAGAAGAGGCTAATACTTAGCAGAGGGCCAGATTGTAAATAAGGTTGATGATGATCATCTGATATAGTAGGACTATTGAAAAAGAAGATTCATTCATCATCTGTATTTTTGTAGCTTTTATATTGCGAAATAAAACTGTCACAAAATCTATTTGTTTATGAAAACAAATAATACATAAATTTACACAACAATTATACAGTGTGTTTCATAACCCCCTGTCCGGTCCCGAAACCACATATTACTGACTTGTAAGGCATACTAGGAAAAATAATAAAAAAATTCTAGGTCTTCATAAAACCTCACAATTTATTTCCTTAGTATAGTATTAACGAGAAACATTACCCCGAAATTAGGGAAAATTCCCTAAACTAGCAACACTCCACTCAGCGGCGGTATCCTTTATGATTCTAATAAAAAGCCGCTCGACACAATACCGAAACGCGGTAGAGATGTTTACGTTAGATAGCAGCTAATATCGATTTAATAAATTTTAACATGCAATGTGACACAACATTCATTGTTCAAAGAATTATTACATTAATGATATTACGATATCGACACATTACGTAAACAAGACTTAAATAATACTTTTGTGTTACAGAACTTAGTCGATCATAGACAAAAGACTATGATCTACTAATTTCGGTAACCTAAATCAAATAAAAAAGTTACATCATTTTTATGTTATAACAATAATTTAAAAAGAAACAATAATTTTGCGTTGGATACGTGCCCATCTCGTACGGGGACAATAATAACATATCGATAAAAACAGAAGTCCAATAAATATCATTGGTTACATCCCTAGCTGGCTAGTTTTTACGACTTCAATTAACCTACTGATCACTCAGTCTTGCCCTAGAATTAGTTTCGTTCGGACTTCCGGAATAACTTACGTTCTGAAATAGTTACGTCGTCGGTCGTATTCAAACTCTGAATACTTTAACATTTCGATATGTTTAGGTAGGAGTGAATGCAATTCATGCAGGTGCACGTAGTGATAAGGAGGAACAGTTCGCTGGACCACCAGGTCTGCCAGTGCCTTTGGAGCGCGTTGTTCAACGGCTTCACCACCTCGTGAACTACAGTGTGCTAGTTCGTGTGCTTTCAAATAGGTACCTTTGATGAAAAGGTACCGTTAGTGTCTTAACCTTTACGGTCGACATGTAGAGCATGATCGTCGTACGCAGCTTACAAGTTGATGTTTTTCGGAATTAAAGGTAACCTGCCTAAGTAAGATTTAAAAATTAGTAATTACCGTAAATACTGCAAACTCAAACTCAAACTCAAATATGTTTATTTCCATAAAAATGTTTAAATTTTTTGGACACGTCAGAAAGTCATACAAATAAAAAAAATAAAAAGTAACTTTAAATGCATATTAACATAGTTGAGCATTGAAAAAAATGCCTGTTCAGAAAGTAGAGCCTCGTGAGAAGAATCAGGCAAGAAACTCCGGGCCACTCTTTTCCACGTCTTGATTCTATACAATTTAAAAACTTAGTAACTACATTGAATTTTTCATAAGTTAATGAGCTGGTGTGTCTATAATGTTGTTGTCAATTAATAAGGCTTTTTAAATAATAATATAAAAGTACTTACTAGCATAATATAGACTATAGACACAATAACTCACACTCACATGAAACTTAACACTAATCAAACATAAGTAGCCTGTGGGACCGAGCAAATTAATCCCAAGCATTTTTATCTTCAATATAATCTAGCACTGAATAGTACCCTTTTTGACAAAGTTTACGTTTTATAATCTTTTTGAATTTATTATAACTTAAATTTTGAATATTGCTTGGCACTTTATTGTAAAAGCGCACACATTGGCCTTGAAAAGATTTTTTTATTTTCTCTAGCCGGGTAGCCGGCACTACTAGCTTACTCTTATTTCTAGTATTCAAATTGTGGATATCACTTTTCTTTGAGTATGAGGCCTTGTTTTGGAATAAATATATTAGGTTGGAATAAATGTACTGGCTTGCAACTGTTAAAATGTTTATTTCCTTGAATTTATTCCTTAACGAAGCCCCATAATCCAAATTATAAATTGCTCGAATAGCTCTTTTCTGCAGAACAAAGATGGTCTGAATGTCGGCAGCATTTCCCCACAGGAGAATACCGTATGACATTATACTATGAAAATAGCTATGATATACAAGCCTGGCAGTGTCAATGTCAGTTAACTGGCGAATTTTCCTGACTGCGTATGCTGCAGAGCTGAGTCTACTCGACAATTTACTAATATGTGGTCCCCATTGCAGCTTAGAATCTAGTGTAATGCCTAAAAATTTGGTGTTATCCACAAGATCCAACACATCATCCTTAACCTTTACTGAGGTGTTCACTTGTTTGACGTTAGGCATCAAAAATCGAATACATTTAGTTTTTAGTCTATTTAAAAGCAGGTTGTTAACCTCAAACCAGCGAACCACCTTTGAGATAGCAATGTTTACATCGTCCATATCAATTTGCTGTCGTTTTAATTTAAATAAAAGTGAGGTATCATCAGCAAACAGTACTATCCCGTGCTTGTCATTGACGAGATGTGGTAAGTCATTAATATAAACTAAAAATAAAAAAGGACCGAGGATTGAACCCTGTGGGACGCCCATTTTGACTACAGACCCATGCGAACGCGTCCCGTTGACATCAACTCTCTGAATCCTATTACTCAAATAAGAAGTAAGAAGATGCAGAGCAGAACTACTTAAACCATAGTGATGTAATTTCCTGATCAATGTATCATGTTCTACACAATGAAAGGCCTTGGACAAATCACAGAAGACACCTAAAGCATCATGTGAATCCTCCCAGGCATCAAAGATATGTTTTACAAGCTCAACACCGGCATCGGTCGTGGAGCGCCCCTTTGTAAAACCAAATTGTTTAGAGTGTAGAAGCTCGTTGTTATAAAAATAACTTTGCAGTTGGTCTAGTATCAATTTCTCGAAAATTTTGCTAAATGTGGGCAGCACAAAAATTGGCCTATAGTTGGTGGGGTCTGATGTGCTACCTGCTTTGTACAAAGGTATTACCTTGCTATCTTTCATAAGATCAGGAAATACACCACAGTCAATACTCTTATTAAATATTAAAGCTAATCTGTTAGCAGCTAAAGCAATAATGGACTTGGTAATAGTAACGGAATTTCCCCACAAGTCTGCAGTCTTCTTTAAATTTATAGTATTAAAAGCTTTTATAACATCATTTGAATTTATATACTGAAATGAGAAATTACTATAGGTTGTACTCATGTTTTCTTTTAAAAGAGATTCCGCTGCATTGGTTGATGAGTCCAAAGATCTAGTAGTAATAACGGGGATATCAGTAAAAAAACTTTCAAACGCCGATGCAACTTTTGAGTCTGATGTAATAGTGTCGTTATCAATGTTCAAACTAAATTTTGAACTTTTACTTTTAACTTTCACAGTCTCGCTGTTTATTATATTCCATGTCATTTTCATTTTATCGTCACTACTCCTAATCCTTGAACTCAGGTAAAGAGACTTAGCTTTCTTGCAAAGTTTCCGAAATATCCTAGCATAGTTTCTAACATAATCCTGAAATTGTTCACTTAAATTAAAGTTTCTCTCGTCATATAGCTCATACAATCTCTTTCTACTTTTGTGAAGCCCAGTTGTTGCCCATTCACAGAAGGTTGCATTACCTCCAACTGTAATCGTTCTAGGTGTGAAAACCGAATTAAAGTCTGTACAAAACGCTTTGAAAAAGTTATTATATAACAAATTAGGGTCACCTTCATCATCTAACAGTGACCAGCTAGCCATTAGTTTACTTTGAACCCTAGCAAAACGAGTTGCAGTTTTAGGTATTACAACTATATTTTGCCTAGAAACATTCTTACTGTTATCATTAAAGGAGATCTGCTGTCCACAATGGTCTGAGTCTAACTGTCTAATAATTTGCTTGTCTCTTACTATGATATCTGTAAATATATTATCTAGGCAAGTAGATGTAGAGGAAGTAACTCTTGTGGGCTCTAAGAATAAGTTCTTCAGATTATATGATAGAAACAGCGCTTTCAATTTTGTACTAAGACTACTATCCTCCAATAAATTTACATTAAAGTCACCACACACAACAACATTTTTATTTATTTTTGCAACTTTGTTTAATATCTCATCCATGATACGCTCGAAGCTATCATACAATGCTGAAGGAGGCCTGTATACACTTATTACAATAAATCTCCTCAGTTCCACACAGGCTACCTCAATAGTTCGCTCAACAGACAGACTTACAATATCATGACGCTCCTTAAATTTAAGTTGCTTATTAAGTAAAATCATCGAGCCACCATGTACTGCTTGCTGCCGGCTAAACGAGCTTCCTACTATATGATTACTGAAATTGAACATGAACTGGTTGCTTTTTAGCCAATGTTCAGTGATGCAAAATATATCAACAGCATTACAGTTCATAAACAATTCCATTTCTAAATCTTTATTAATCATACTTCTAACTGCAGCGCTCATAGCGTGACTAAGCTTTTGGATCGTAATAGTTTGTCAAAGTTAAGCAACGGTTGCACAGGTCATCACTTGGATGGGTGCCCACGTACTCAGAAGGCACGTAAAACTGAATCTAAGAATCGTAAGGCCATGTCGTGGGCCTTCGGGTGATCTGAAATGTCTGAATACACGGACACCAAAGTTGGCTACGCACTCTTACGAAACAAACAAACAACGTAAACAATACCTTCCGTTTTACCTAATAATGCAATGAACCAGCTGTTGCAACAAACTCATAAATAAAATGGGTATACCTACCTAACTAAAATGATGGCACGTGTAAAGTTGACGTTCGGCTTTTGTCAAAGGATTAGGTAACTAGACGCGGCCGCCAGTGGCGGCCGATGCACTCAACGACCTTTTATGAACTTTAAGTAGATACCTAGTTATTACGATTTATGATTCTTCAGTGTTGCCATGGGTAATCTGATATGATATTATTTAAGGTTAATTAAATTTGCCAGGGAAAGTTTTATCTCGAATTTCCGTGAATTAATGACAAATCCCTCATCATTTTACTCTACCCTACAACCCCTTCATTGATCGGACGGGGGGTTCTGAAACACCCAGTATATACAGGGTGTCACAAGACCCATCACCAAGCCGAAGTCTACTCGTTTTGCACATCATGCCAAGTCATACTACGTGAAAATAATACCGGGGAAACATAAAAAATTTTAAAGCTTAAATAAATTTACAACTTTTATTACCGGCAATGTATAGCGCGCGTTTGCAGACATTGTACTTACGCCGGCCGTATCTACCTACACCGTGCGCCGCGGTGGCGGCAGTTTATGATCACGTGGTAGCGCGGCCGAGGGGAATGACCTCGCAGCTGATTGATGGTACGCATACACTACGCGTCGGGAACTTTAAAGCCGTTTACTTTAGGAAAATATTGAAAATTTTGTTTATGTTTATTTGGCAGAAAGTGTACATTTATCATTCTAAACACGATTTTGGAATAATTCGAAAAAAAATCGTGACTTTGAGCCTCAATATCTCCTGAACCAGTAATTTCCCAGGTATGGTGCCGAAGTAAAAAATTATCGTAATAATTGGTACTATATGGGGTTTCAGTTTTCGTTAAGGGTCTTTTTACACCCTGTATATATATTCCAGTGCATAGATGCCGAATTTAACATAACATCATAAAGTCTATAATAGCAAATTGCCAAGTTTTGGTTAGGGCGTCGGTATAATATGATAATCATCGATCACAGATGCACTACTTGGTTCCGGTACTCCGTCCTCAAATTATATCAATCTTTAAGCTACCGCTTCTCAATTGAGCACTCCGTTCTGGGTTGGTGATCCAAAAGAAACCAAACTTTATCTGTACATATAATAAAATGGTAGGAAAGTCAAAACTGTACATTGAATATTTTTTTTAAAGAATACTTGGGGTGTGATCTACAATCGATACCGAAGCCAAACTCAAAAAATACTGCATGGATTTACTTCAAATTTGGCACAAATATTGTTAGAATGTCGAGTCAACATATAGGATACATATTATTACGCTATCACCTACGGGGAACGAGCAGTGAACCTTTATTTCTTCAACGCATTCTGTAACAATGTGTAATCTAACGACGCATATTTGAATGTTGTTATTATGTTAACCATGCTATAAGCTAGCTTCACACTATAAAAATAAAGAAATATTTGTAACTTAGGCTGATAAACATAATTCAATGAATATATAAGCCCTTTTTGGATGTAAATAATTTAAATTTGATCATGTTGGCGAAGTTGTTAGTTGTTTACAAAAGTCATAGAAGGAGTTGTATTGTTAATTCGTTTTAGAGATGAGCACGACAATAAAAAAATGTGTTTATGCAAATTTTAAGCTGCTTCATCTGTCTTATAAAATTCATCGAGTTTGTCTGTATGTTGATACAAACAGAACTAAAAAAGAACTGCATAGATTTATAACAAAAGTTAAACTAGAAAACGGTACGCTATTATTGTAAGCAATTTGAGCTAAATAACGAAGTAAGAGGAGAATTAAGCATGTCATATATATCTTAAAGATAAGAGATGCTTATGTTTTACGGTACAGAATAAATAGTATAGATTTAGTACAAAAGAAACATTTTGGCCACATTGGTGTAATTATTGCTTCTTAATGAATATAATTATATTCATGTCGCATATAAACTTGTGAGATGTAGAACTAGCTAGATTTTTTTGATATATTTTAATCCCGACAGCGTTGCTGAGCGCTTGGAAAAATCGCGCCAAAGAACTCTCTTGGTTTTCAGGTTCTGTGAAGTCAACCAGTTTGGGAGGTCCCTTACGTATGACGAGATGCCTTCATATTATACGCATGACAGGCAAAAGGGTATATTTAACCCGTCGATGAGGAGGTGCTGTGGAAGGTTTTCCGGGAAGTTTCAAGGACGCCACATTTTGTAGAGTTCCTACCGTACACACGAATAAGTAATGGCGAATGCTATTTTCTACGGTTCTTACTTTACACGGTCCGAGGCCCAATGTCTTTCGCCTTTCTGAGGACATTTGATGGCGTGGAGTACCCCACTTACCGTACAGCCTGCGTAGTACGTCACTTTCTCGACGGTACCAAAACTGGGAAGACACCCTCGTGGAGGAGAGCGTCAGTAACTGGGCGGCTGGGACCCGCATGCGTCATCTGTTTGACGTCATCTTGGTGTTTTATAGAGTCGCAAATACTGTAGTTTTGTGGGAAAAGTATCGCCATCATCTGTCTGAAGATTTTCTTCGAGCTTTGAGGCGTGCTACTGGAGACAAAGTCGAAGTAACTGATGAACGCGTGCTGAACACCTGTCTCAGTTCACTTCAAGACATGGTCATATCTATCAGCGGCAATCCACTGCTGGAATAATGGATTACCAGCTTCCCAATCATCACCGCATCAAGACCGTGGCAATTGGGAGTATAATGCTGAGACAATTTACGATCCGGGTGAAATGACCACCACACGAAATTTATGACACCGTCTTTGAAAGCGTTGGGCAAAGCCAGGGTAAAATGTTTTTCTTGGATGCTCCTGTTGGAACAGGAAAAACATTTGTTACCACTGGCATACTTGCAAAGGTCAAGAAGGAAGGCCTTTGCCTTTGCCGTAGCACAGCGTTGTTGGGAATCGCTGCCACACTGCTTCCCGGTGGCAAGACAGCGCATGCTATGTTTAAAATTCCCATCGATTTAGAGAGCGCCGAAACGCCTGTTTGTTGTGTGTCACGTAACAGTGATAAGGGACACGTGCTCAAGGATTGCTCTCTGATCGTATGGGATGAGCAGTTGAGGCCGTGGACAGAACTCTGCAGGGCATCTGCAGCGAGCATTTGATGGGTGGTCACAGTTCAGTTCAGTGGCGATTTCCAACAAACGCTTACCGTGGTGACGCGGAGATCGAGGGCTGACAAGGTGAATGCTTCGTTGAAACGATCTTCGTTGTGGTCACGAGTTCGTACGCTGCGCTTGACCATTAATTTGAGAGCTCGGCTCGGCGTCAATGCACGTGCTCAACAATTCTCCGATGTCCTTCTAATTCTTGACGAAGGCACTGTACCAGAGGAGAGAGCTGGACGGGTGGTGCTTCTAGAGTCTCTCAGTAGAGTTGTATCCAGCTTTGAAGAACTCATTCGCTGTGTGTACGGGGACATCAGTTGAATACCGTAATAGCAGAATTCTTGGGTGTGTGTGCGGGCTATTTTGAGGCCCAAAAATGATCAGGCTGTAGCAATAAACAAATGCATTCTCTTGGATATAGAGGGAAATGAAGTTATCTACACCTTTGTAAACACTGTCGTCCAGCAAGATGATGCCACACATTGTGCCGTGGAATTTCTGAACTCCCTGTCAGCAAGTGAACTTCCTGACTGAACTTCTGCCTTAAACTCGTCTCGATCCACAGACACACCACTGAAGTGGGATTCTTGCGGGTTGTGGCGTCGGCGAGGCAGTATTTATACCACGCATTCCCTTCATAACTCATAACTTCCCGTTCCCGTTCAAGTACGTACAGTTCCCCGTGAGTGTTTGCTTCGCGATGGTGGAAGGTAACTCGTTATCATGGGCTGGATACTAACGTTTTTGTAATTTTCGTGTATTCATATACCGTCACTTTCTGTAACATACTTTTCCACCATAGTTCTGAACATGATCGCGAGTTGCCTACATTATAAAGCGTAAGTGGATGCTCCTGTTACACAAGATTCACATTAGAAGACTTCTATAGCACTTAAATTAGTAACTGCATATTTGTTTAAGTATTATGTATGTTCGGGTGTCGAACTCAGGACGAGCTGCTTCTCACACGGGCAGCTGTACGTCGCTTGCTCCAGCGTCACCAGTCCTGACTCTCTTTACATTTTGGCTGCGGAGAGCCAGACCACTAATAATGTTTATCGAGAAGTCCCATAAGTATGTATTTTTACCCTATTCAGTTTTTCTTATTTTCTCCATCTGCTTCAGTCACAACTTATTACTTAATTCAGCAGAATCACCATAAAGTCATTTATTCAAAGCAGGCTGAAAATCAGCACTTTTTGAAGGTCAATTTTACAGTCTCCCTCTATTATTGCACTTTCTGCAGATATGAAATATAAAGAAGAAACGGGTAAATGAATGTTATTTCAAAAGGTATAATCGTAGGTACTTGTTTAATAATTTGGTGCTGTATAACGTTCACGCAGACGACGTCGCGGGCAGCAGCTAGTGTTAATTATAAAGATATTTCATGGTATTCGATGATCTCATAAAAATTAAAATGAAAGCATGACGACAAAAAGTTACCTTTTCTTTGTTGACACCAGCAACACTCGAAGATAGACATGTGCTTGCCGTCCTTTGGTCTGGGAATAGGAGGAGGAGTGAAATCAGGGAGTAGGAATAGTCGCTGAGACCGCCGGCATTCTCACTCACCAACGAAACCCAACGGTATAGGTACTATTACTTAACGTTGATTTCCTGTTAGGTGTTGGGTGCATAGGGTCCCACCAAGAACTTAGGGTCCCAAGCCAACCTCACCTGCAAGTGGTGCACCTGCCGATCAACGGACGAGGCTCTGGCAAACAAAATGTCCCAATAAGCGGCAATAGGCTCGCCACCTATTACGTGGGATCAAAACACTGGCGAAAAATGGGCGTTTAATATGCCTCTGCCTACCCCTTCGGGGAAACAGGCGTGAGTCTATGTATGTATGTATGTATGATTTCCTGTGAGAGGCTAATACTTCACCGGTCGAGACGGTCCATTTATGCTGAAATCAGCCAGGCTTTACTACCTATCAAAATATACATGTAATGTAGATTGTAGTAGTATGTATTATTGGAGTAATTTTCATAATCACCATTATTATGCTATGCATTAATATTCCGTCAACCATGTAATGGAAAATTAATCTAGCGGTGCCTTATCTCTGACGGCGTCACATACTAGAAATACCTACAGTGTAATATTCGCTATCCATTGCTGGACATACACCTATCCTTATTTACAATAGCAGTGTCTGCCTCCGTGGTCCAGTGGATAGTGTATGCGTCTGATGATCCTGAGTTCGACACCCTGGTTGGGCAAAGTTGTTACCCAGTGAGTTTTGCCGAATTCTCATTAGCAGCACGGAATCTGGCAATGTTCCCGGTAACGGCAATAGCTTCGCCTCCTATTACGTGGGACTTAAAATTCATATGGCGAAATATGGGTGTACTATAGGTACCTCTGCTTACCCCTTCGAAAATACAGGGCGATAAAAAAATAGCACTGAGTCAATACAAGAATTTGGTCTACTACCATGCTGGCCATAGGGTTTGATGTTGAGTTTGTCATCTCCACAAAAACTCAAGCTTCTTGTATTTTATTTGGTTATCTCTTTATCATTGTCATCCACAGCCCGACTTTGTCCACTGCTGAACATAGGCCGCTCTTTGTTCTTGCCATTTGCCTCGATCTTGTGGTGATCTAGCCCAGGTTCGGCCCGCGATTGCCGTGATATCATCGGCCCATGTTGCTTAAAGATAGCCGACACTTCCTTTCCCCATCCGTGGCCCCCATTCCGTTGCGACATCAGCAGTCATCTCTTTTAACACACTTATCTAATAGAGAAGTGACACACTGTAAATATTAGAACCTTTAACGTGTTGCACGTTATGCGATCAGTTATTTCAATTAATACGCCGCCGCCACATAATGTTGTGGCTTCGCGGTCGAAGTTGACACGTTGTTATTGGGTTATAGTTAGATGCACTCAGATTGTAGTGGGCTAGTTCCTGCTCGTGGCTCAACCTGCGTGGCTGTCGGTTATTTGAAAACATATAACATAACATAACTTCACGCCTTTTATCCCCGAAGGGGTAGGCAGGTGGATTACACACCCACATTTCGCCAGTTATGCTTAGGTCCCAATCTAATAGGGGGCGAGCCTATTGTCATCTACCGGGCACATTATTAAGCAAGCGATAATTAACATTTTTAAAACAAACATAACTTCGAAACGTCAGAGGTTGTGCCCGGGGTACCTGGGGATCAAACCCGAGACCATTGTCTCGGCAGTCCGTTACGTACACCACTGGGCTATCGCCGCTTCAAAGTTTCGTGAAAGTTTAAAAATTCGTTCTGTAGTTCATCCGTTCATTCTCACCAACTTTAGTAACTACTAAGACATATTAGTAGGCTTACAGCCGGTTTCTATCTTCGATCTATCCATAGATTTTAAGATTCGAGATTCAAAAATGTATGTGTCAAATATGTATCTAAATCTCAAAAAAATGCGTAGATCAAATATTGAAAGACGGATTAAGAATACGGATTGTCACCACCCCATATCATCCTATGGGTGTCGTAAGAGCCGACAGAGGGAGCATATTATGCAGAGAACAGCACTGTAAGAGAAGGAAAACTTGATACAAACCCTATACCAACCCGTTTGGCCAGCGTGGTATAGTAGGCCGATTCCTCCTTTCAAAGGCGAGGCCTAGTCCAGCAGTGGACTTTGAAAGGCTGATGACGGACTGTGAAATATTGAATTCAGCGGTTAGTATTTCATGTTTTCTCTTGGTTTTTGTATTAAGGGTACCTACCCATTTGACTTTAGGCATAAATTAACTAAAGTCGATATTAATTCATAATGGATGCAAGGGATGATAAATCACACTAATATTTTTTTAACCTCAAATAATTTATTGTCAAAAACGTTACGATAATAATGTTGCATTGTATTTAAAGCGAAATAAATAATTAATATCTCAGTGTCATATATTTAAATATTCAACTTATGTGACCAGCACTATTACTTACATCTAAAGATTAATACTATCGTCAACATAACGCTTAGAATCCTCTTGCAAAGCAAGTGACATAATCCGTCTTAAATATAAGTTGCATTGCTTGTTTGCATTGTTAATTTTCACTAATTGAATACTTTATTTGTTACAACTTAAGGTGCATTACAATGACTTACGGATCATAGACGTGGTCGCTCACTATAGGCCTTATCAGAAGGCTCAAGGTCACTCAGAGGGCGATGGAGAGAGCTATGCTTGGAGTTTCCCTGCGAGATCGAATCAGAAATGAGGAGATCCGCAGTAGAACCAATGTCGCCGACATAGCTCTCCGGATAGCCAAGCTGAAGTGGCAGTGGGCAGGGCACATAGCTCGAAGAACCGATGGCCGCTGGTGCAGAAAGGTTCTGGAGTGGCGGCCACGTACCGGCCGACGCAGCAGAGGTAGGCCCCCCGCAAGGTGGACCGACGATCTCGTCAAGATCGCGGGAGGCGGTTGGATGCGGGCGGCCCAAGACCGGTATGTGTGGAGAACCTTGGGGGAGGCCTATGTCCAGCAGTGGACGTCGTTTGGCTGATATGATGAAGGTGCATTTTCGTGCATCGCAGCTGATAGCAGCCGCGCGCGACTGAAAAATAAGATCGGTAAGAAAACGGAACAATCTATGGCGACGCGTTGCCTACTTCAGTCGTCGGCCGCGCGGACCTTGATAACGTCCACTCTCATATGGCGCTGATAGCCTTTAGCATTCACGTATAACAGAACAACGAGCTTTCGCCGTTTTTAGTATTGCCAAGGAGACAAACTTTCTGTGATCCATATTGCAAAATCCTGTGACAGCTGTCTCTACGAGAGAAAGAGAGACGAACGTTCCTCGAGTGTATCTTAACTGTGAGAGCAAGAGAGACGGAGAACGATGCCAGTGCCGCGACAGTGACCACTTGGAATCGGCACACGAAATCCTAAAGAACTGCGCTTCTATGTAAATCTGTATTCATTGGTATTGCTGAACTGAACAACGAACAGAGCCGAACATTGCTACAAACATTTTCACGATCGGAAATGGTGGAAGCAACTGTCCATGAGCTTGTATGTTCACCAGAGCGCTCGTTGGAATGCTCACTAGAATATACTTTGTTTGTTTCTCTGTAACGCTCATAACAGGTGAATGCTCAAGTGTAACGCCGCCAATGTGTCAAAATATATACAATAGCAAAGAGCTCAGTTAATTACATAGAAGGCGCATTTCCTATGGGCGCTCTGAAGACAAACTTTCTGTGACCCAAATTGCCGCTTGACGGCGTGGCAGTCGCGCTGTGACAGCTGTCTCTACGAGAGCAAGAGCGACGAACGTTTCTCCTGTGTATCTTAACTACGAGAGCAAGAGAGACGGAGAACGACACCAGCGCCGCCAACGGCGCCAACTATGAACTGAACTGGAGACAGTCCCCACTTGGAATCGGCACACGAAATCCTTAAGAACTGTGCTTCTATGTAAATCTGTATTGATTGACAATAGTGAGGGCATTTTGTGCCATTACCACACGCTGCCGCACCGCAAAATGCACCTTAAATTGTGGCAATAAAGTATATTTTTACTTTCTTCTGTCTCTAACCCTTCCACCAGTCAACATCCCCTCCATCTTCTCCAGGTATCTTCGCGTAGCCCTGGTACCGCCACCATCTGTGCCACCAGTTCGTGGTGGTGGGTCTTTTGGTTGTGGTTGTGGGAGAAACTGTGGTGGTCTTGATGGTAGTGGTTCGGGGTATTTTCAACCAATCTGTAACAAAGACATAAAGATATATTTATTTCTGTATTTCGGTTGTGTAGAACACTTATACAAATCAAAAAAATCTTCTAGATGATGCCGGCTTTTCCTAAGTAAAACATTTGAACAACTCCCGCACTAGGTATAAATCCTGTGTTGCGGAGGAGTTTATAGACATACAAGCAACGGACACAATGAACGACAGACTTGAAACAACAATTTATGGATCGCATAAAGCGTTGTCTGGTGTGGGGATCGAATCTAAAACACTCGGCGCAGTGTTATTTGTTTTTTTAACTTTACTAAAGGATGCTAGCAGCTACGTACATTTCTTTTTAATTTTAACGTTTCTTTCTGATCCCTTGGGAATTTCGGCCAATAGATATATATATATATATATATGTAGTTTTTAATTAAATTGTGTGGTAATTGTTATCGAAGTGTAAAAAAGTGTACTCCATATAAGTGACATTATGTACTGTTAAATAATATTTAGTTTCCGTAAGAAAAAAACCAGTGTTTCATGCAACAAACTCAATATCGAACTTCTAATTTAGTGTAAAGACAAAGCGTCCATTGATAATCTCCACCAATCACAAAGCGTTGCACGCACACACGCGCAAGATTTAGCGCGTCGACGCGTCGATCCCGCACACTTGAACCTGAAATTCCACAAATTTTGCACGAAATTTTTGCACGAAATATCATAAGAATATTATCAACAGCTGATTTATGCACGAAATTTTGCACGCCATTATTGCACAAAATTTTGCGCGGCATTATTGCACGAAATATACGAAAATATTTTGTGCACCTGCGTGAACACGTGCAACAACAAGGCGCTGTACAAGTCATAAGCGACAGCGGGTAGCTTTACTCAGTGTACCGAAGGACATCTACCTCAACATTGCCGGTGAGACAGAAATTACAACTAATTAGAAATACTTCTACAGATTATTATAAATACATAACAGGATTGTCCCATAATTTGAAGATATCGCATTGGAGAAGAATTCAGTATACATACAATAAAATACTATATATAAACGCTTACGCCTAACACTTATATATATATATATATATATAATAGTCTGCGAAAATAAACATAAAATCTGAGATGCAGATTCAACAACTTATGATAGAAGCATGACTAGATGTTTTACAATTCCAACAATTTATTATTAATGGTAGTTATAAGTATTCAATTGCTTTATCTTTAATAACATACGTTATGTTTTACCCCACATTCTTTATTAAAGTTTTAGTACAAATATTATTTTTATATTACACACATCATATAATTAACTACAATTTTAACCACACAAAAAATCGGCATACAAGTACACACCCTAACACACATTTATACTATTATAAACATAATAATTATACACTTTGTCACACATATAAATATTCTACCGCGCGTAAAAGTTTTGTTACACGTCAGTACTTTGTTGTTTATTCCCGTACAGTGTCCTACTATCTAAGTTGCACCCTCAGATTCATTATTCTTACCAAATATGAATAGCGCACTATCCGCCCTTAAAGAAATAGATAAAACATAATTTGCACATGCATGTCACTGCGATATTGAAGATTTGTTAATGCACATTAACGTACAGGAAAATGACTTGAAAATATTCTGCCAAAATATTAGAAGCGTGTATAGTAACCTTGATGACCTTCTATTAAATCTGTCATGTCTAAAATTTGAACCAGATATCTTAATACTTACTGTATGTCAAATTAATCTTAATAAACCTATACCTACTATTCCTTATTACTCATTGTTTCAAACTACGGAGCACAAAAACAAAAACGATGGTGTAATCGCGTATATAGTAAGTAACATCAAAGTTAATGTCAAAGAAATAAAAATCAATCAAGCCCCAGCTTTAGAGATAATAAGTGGGAATAAAGTAATTTTAGGCATATACCGATCGCCTTCAAATACCAATGCAGAAATTTTTATTAATGCTCTTAATGAATATCTAGAAACGATAAAATCTTATCCGAATATTATATTAACTGGCGACATCAACATAAACTTATCTCCACCTTTGTTAGAACAAACATACGATCGTAATAATAGACAAAAATATTTGACCATGTTAACGATGCATGAGTTGATGCCTGGACACACTTTTCCTACTAGACTAAATAACTGTTTAGACCACTTCATGATAAAGCTCAATAAACAAACTACCAGTGCACATATTGCTGTGATCAAAACTACAACCACTGACCACTCTCTGTTATTTTTAAACCTATCCGAAACAAAGATAATAAATGAAGTGAAAAAGACAAAAAGCAAAACAGATTTCAACATGGCTCTCAACTCCTTGGCGAACAAAAATCTACCAGAACTGTTATTTTCGGATGATCCCAATGTTATAGTGAAACAATTAATCGGTAAAATATCAGAAGCCTTACAAGAAAATACAACAACTGTTGCAATACCTAAACGAAAACAGATTATAAAACCCTGGATTACACCTGGTGTATTACGATGTATCAGACACAGAAACAAAATGCAAAATAACTTAAAACGTGATCCTCATAATGAAATACTTAAAATAAGTTATAAAAGATATAGAAATTATTGTAACCAATTAATAAAGAAACTAAAACGTAGTTACGAAAAAGACCTTTTAGAGAACTCAGCTCACAACAGTAAAAAACTCTGGACTAATATTAAAAATATAACGAATCTTAACCGACAAAGAAAAATAGATAACATCAAAATTTTAAAAGTAAAGTCAAACCCAAACGAATCAGTCAATTACGTTAATGACTATTTTGCTGGAATAGGTAAACATCTCGCTGAAAATATAATAGTACCAACAAATGACTTTGATGAAAACACTTATGAATCAGTCAATACGAATTTAGAATCATTTGTTCTTCTTAACACGGATGAAACCGAAGTGTATGATATTTTAATGGGCTTGAATTCCAGTAGTGCACCCGGTTGGGATAATGTTCCAACACACTTTCTAAAACTTGCTAAATTTGAAGTTATTCCTATTATTGAACATCTGACCAATCTATGTTTTGACAAAGGCATATTTCCTACTCTTCTAAAGAAGTCTATTATAACATCAGTCCATAAGAATGGTTCACAAGAGGATCTTAATAATTACAGACCCATCTCCGTACTTCCCTCCATATCAAAAATATTAGAAAAACTAATTAATAATCGCTTAACACAATATTTACATCAAAATCAAATAATTTCAAATTCACAGTATGGCTTTCAAAAGAATAAATCAACAGAAGATGCGGTATTAGCGATAACTTCACATATTATCAAACAACTAGATCAGGGTAAGAAATGTCTCTCAGTTTTTCTCGATCTAAGAAAAGCGTTTGATACGGTGTCAGTTCCTAACCTTATACAAAAATTAGAACATGTAGGTATAAGGGGTATCCCCTTAAAATTATTTGAAGACTATCTAGCAGACCGTACGCAACTAGTAAGGATCGGTCAATACACTAGTAATTCTTGTAATGTCACATACGGAGTTCCACAAGGTAGCGTCCTAGGACCTACCTTGTTCCTTATTTATATAAATAATTTATGTAAATTGAAACCAAATGGTGCCCAAATCTTTTCTTACACCGATGATACTGCAGTCGTTTTTACCGGTGATACCTGGAAAGATGTACGCAGTAGCACTGAACTCGGTATGTCCAAAGTTGCTGTCTGGTTGAGAAATAATCTTCTTACCCTCAATGCTGAAAAAACGAATTACATGTGTTTCTCTCTAACAAACAGATCTCAACCGGATACGAACTTCAGTATAAAAATTCACCAATGTAGCGACACTGATCCTGAAGATTGCATATGTCCAATTTTACAAAATGTGTCTAAATCTAAATACCTAGGAGTAATTTTAGATCGCAGGTTATCTTGGCATTATCACATAGATCTAGTGAGTCAACGCACTCGAAAATGAATTTGGATATTTAAACAATTAAGGCATGTAGCTAATAAACATTTACTCAGCCAAATATACGTGGCTCTTGCCCAATCTATTATTACTTACTGCATTCCCATTTGGGGTGGTGCCACTAAAGTAAATTTTTTAGAAATAGAAAGATCTCAGCAAGCCCTGTTGAAAACCATGTTCTTTAAACCATACAGATTTGCTACAGATGAACTATATAAATTATGCGATCTTTTAACAGTAAGAAAATTATATATACTAAATTCCATACTAAAAATGCATAAAATTACGACATTTGATGCCACTATTTTATCAAAACGAAGATATGCTGCAGTAGAGATCAACAGAGTAAAAACTTCATTTGCAAGACACCAATTTGTTACACAAGTTACCTTTCTATATAATGCAGTAAACATGAAAGTTAAGATCTACACAAAAACGCAATATGATTGTAAAAAAAATCGTTACCTCTTGGCTAAAGAATCTCACATATACAGAAACAGAGATACTCCTTCACCCATTTCAATAGAATTACCTTAAAATTATTTATTATACATATTATTACATATTATTTTACTAAGAATCTAAGAATAAAAGTATGTTTATTATACAACACATACTGACACAACTCCAGTACACAAAATTACAAACGTTAGCGCGTACACATACCCAAAGTCACTTGCACACTTACTCCTACTCTCTCAAACACAAACACGCTCACTCACGCACATACACACACAGACAAACACACAAACACACAAACACACACACACACACACACACACACACACACACACACTCACACACGCACGAACACATTTTTAATTTCTTTTTATAAATTTTAATAATTTATGTTCTTTGTTTTTAATTTCTCTTTAACTGTTTTGTTTAATTAATACTTTAACTTTGAACTGTTATCTGTATTTAAGTCAAAATTTTACTTAATACGAGGCTTACCAGTTATGGAAGTGTGTGGTCTTCTGACACAAGTATCTGAATACTTAAATGAAGGCCTCAACAACCTTTGTAAAACGTTTTATGGAAAATAAAGTATTATTATTATTATCTTGTGATTCAACAGGCGGTCAGTTAAGTGTCTCAAACTACTTCTTGAAAACCTTGGATTTGGCTTGCGATCAATATTACTGTTTTTTTTCTTGGGGCAGTTTTAAGTGTTCTGATTTGTGTCCCGTTCCTAATAACCTAAGTAGGTATTTCTGTTTTATTTATGTATATATACGTTACGAACTCATACGCGCGTATGAAACGCTAAGATTTTTACCATAAATGTCCTTGATTAATAGTAAAAATGTGCCTTACCTGGGGTAGTGGTAGGGGGAGGAGTTGTAGTACTTGGAACAGATCTGTTCCCATAAAATACTATTTCTAGCTGAGCTTCATTCTCATATTGGAACTTGAACATTAAGTTGGTGATATTGGTGTTAAGAACTTTAAATGAATATGGCCTCCACGAGTCTTGTTTCAAGAACTGTATTGATTCGGCCGCTTGGGGTCTAATAAACGTCTCCTTAATGTAGGGGTCCAAAAAGTGACCCTGCTGGAAATCTTCCGTGTACCCTAGTTTGAGCATTCCGTAAGCTGCACATCGTAGGGTAACAATGATGCGGTTGTAGTTGGTATGGTTGAAACGTAGGTCGTAGAAAGACAGCTGAAAAATATGTATAGGTTATTACTAATTAAAAAAAAAACGGCCAAGTGCGAGTTGGACTCGCGCACTTTTTTTTTCGTGTCGGGTTCCCAGATAGCAACAAACTTGCAGCAATTTTAAATCAAACTTGCTAGTTTCACTGTGACAAACTTGCATCAAACTTGCATGAAGTTTGCTTTTGCAAAGGTTGCACAGGTACAAGGCACAGGTTGGTGGTCCGACAACAGCTGGTCGTCGAGCACCTCCTGCTGTATCTAGGAGGTCGACCGACCACCAACCTGTGCTCGTCGTCATCCAAATCCTTTGAAAAACCAACTTCATGCAAGTTTGTCACAGTGAAACTAGCAAGTTTGATTTAAACTTGCTGCAAGTTTGGCAAGTTTGCATTGTTATCTGGGTTGGAAAATTCTCATGGAGTCCCTCCTCCCTGGAGGAAGGGCGAAGGGGACTGTCAGACTCTTACTGACTAAAAACCAACCCGTGTACCTCATGTACCCATGTGTCGGAGGGTACTCGCGCACTGAGGGTTCCGTACAAACTTAAAATTATTAAAAAAATATATATATATTATTTTTATATGATGTAACAATTCTTTTTCAGTTTTCGCAATTTTTCCTTTATCTGTGATAAAGATAAGATAAGACGTTGCTTCGTACCAAATTTCAAGATTCTCTGAGTTCACGGAAAGTACCCTGTAGGTTTTGATTCCCTTGCGAGTTTCCAAAGACTGCACGGTTGGCGTAGTGGTTTAAGCAGCCGCCTCACCGCTTGACACTGTGCCGAAGTATTGTGGGTTCGATCCCCACATGAGACAACACTTTGCGTGATTGATAAATTGTTGTTTCGAGCCTGGTTATTCATTGTGTCCGTTAGTTGTATGTTTGTAAAGTCGGGGAACTTTATTTAGGGGACACAGGATTTAGTCCTAATGCGGGAGTTGTATTAAAAAAAAGATAAAGTTTGCGGCAATTTTCGGCATAAAGGGCTGTAGGATTTTTTACAGCTCCAAGGGACAGTAGACCTGAGTATTTGATATAAATTTCAGTTTGATACCTCCTCCACGCGTTCCTGAGAAAAAGGGTCTTGGCCGAGGGACGGACAACAAAGTGATCCTATAAGGGTTTCGTTTTTTTTAAGGTACGTAACCCTGAAAATGTTTTTAGATTGTGCCGTTTTGATTTGGTCAAAATCTGCTTATTCTTGAGCAAGGGTTCTTAACGCCAAGGTATCTGGAGATGTACTCTTTGACGGTGATCATTGGACTAAAGAAAAATAACCTACCTACGGAAATCTCATTAACCATCATTCTATGGTAATCGCAAAGGTTTAATAAAAGTATTTATCATCACATTGGTAAAATTTGTACAATGAGGGTCTTCTGAAATGATGCTCACTAGGCGGCAGCACTGAGGCATCAGGTCCAGAACCTGTCAAAACTGTTAGGCCCTTCTCTCACGAAGCGACTCTCAAACGATTTGTATTTTGTACCCGTAGTTACGCGTCACTTGTGAGTAGCTGCCATACATATTCAGCTAATTTCGCACACGACGAGACGCTATGACGACGCGTTTGATGTCAGTCGCACGCTACCGTCTTGCTGGTCGCACGCTACCCGAGTAGTATATGCGTCGCATTACAAAATGGCGGCGGAACAAACTTTTTATATTATTTTTGTGCAGGAGGTAGAAAATTATCCATGTTTGTATAATTATAAGCAGCCAGAGTACGTTAGAAAAGATGTTACATAAAAGGCGTGGGCTGAAATTTAGAAAAAAAAATAACAGGTCATTTATAGGTATACATTAAATTTATACACAATAATTATATTGCCAAAGAAGCGAAGCCTGTGGGGTTATTAGATAGTTGGCAAGATAATTTCTCAGATTAAGATTCAAATAATAATATGACTCTATTGACATTCAATAAAAATGACGACTCGTCCCTCGACAAATGCCCTACAATTGATATTTTTTTCGATGTACGGATGCACCCAGAATCTTCTTTTATATTTTCGTTTATTCTTGTAATATAAATACAGAATAAAATTGTCTTCATCGCTAGAGTCACTAGACATCGTCGTACGAATGTTGTTCTTCAAATGATAAAATATAGTCTCATTTGCGCAGCACCGTGTGCGGTAACGAGTAGCATACCAGTATTCGATCACGGTTTGCATCTCAGTCCCGTAGCATTTGAATAGCTTCGTGAGAGAAGGGCCGTAAAGCCTTTATATTTTCGTACGTCTGTGTTTGTTTGTATTATGTGTGTGTACGCGTCTGTACATATCTGGTGGTAGAAGAAATATCAAACACCCTCGTTAGTATGGTATAGGAATTGAAATTTCGTGGTCATTTCATTTTATTTTAAATTGTCTTTCGGGATATATACCACCACCTTTGTTTGGAGTAACCGATATTTCGGCACTATAAACGCCTTGTTCACGGATGTACTGAAGGTATTGCGGGTGGACGAATATTACGAGCAAGTATAACGGTCTACCCGCTTTCTTAGTCGTTTTTTGCGGACAACAACACTACCACTGTTTTCACTATATAATATCGGTTACTCTAAACAAAGGTACGTGGACGTCCCGAAAGACAGTTAAAAACATGTATGCTTTACAAGCTTAGCTATTATCCGTGTGGTGACGGATTAAGAATACGGAATGTCACCACCCTATATCATCCCATGGGTGTCGTAAGAGCCGACAGAGGGAGCATATTATGCAGAGAACAGCATTGTAAGAGAAGGAAAACTTGATATAAACCCTATACCAACCCGTTTGGCCAGCGTGGTATAGCAGGCCAATTCCTCCTTTCAAAGGAGAGGCCTAGTCCAGCAGTGGACTGTTAAAGGCTGATGATGATGATGTTTTACAAGCTTACAATTACTCTGTGTCAAGTTCTCATGGATAATTCTTAATTCTAGAAGTAGCATGTTATGGTTTAATACTAACTCCATATACTCCATCAGCTTTTGTATTCTTTATCCGTGATGTGAAATTGATAACATCCCTGTAGATAAGGTTCTTATCACTCACATCTCCAAGCTTAAGCATATCAATCTGATGGGTCGGCGTTTTTACTGAAAACAACAAAAAAAATATTAGTATAAACTTTTGTAACGTAATACTCCGTATTGCATTATAATATCTACAGGTGCTTAACTCAGTGGGTGGAGCCAGCCTAGTCCGAACAGAGCTTTGCTAGGAATTATTACCATATGAGGTAATAAGGGACCGAGCACAGGCAGTCTGTGAGTCATAGGTCTATGCCTATATAAGATAGGTGCGCGATCTAAATCGGTCACTGTCCCTAGACGTCGCTACGCTGCTACTACTACTACGTGTTTGTTCTGCCTTCTACTTCTATATTTACTGTCCCACTGGGGGTGAGCATATTCTAGTTGTCTGTGTGCCTATATGTTCTGTCTGTAGTATCTGTCTCTCCTAAGCATTTTCCATCAATTGAAACCTAGATGGTTTTGGTATACATTTATAGCGCCAGCCCTACATAGCGTGTCTTGACTTCCCGATCATAATAAATCGGCAAAGTAAAGCAACGTTTACACAGGTCAGTACTTGGGTGAATGACAGCTAGTTGTGTCATTATATCACAGCGTTACCGTACTTTGGAGGGTACGCCAAGCCGTCGGTCCCGGTTCTTGTCTCTGGTCATGATCTTAGGTCACGTCGGAGGCCTTCGAGCGGTCTGTAAACTCCGACACCAGAGTTGGCCTCACACTCACACGTTTATCTATTGTCTAGTAGGTACCCATACCAAAGAGCTCAGATATTTACAAAGAGCCGCATATCCTATGGGCGCTCTGAAGACAAACTTTCTATGACCCAAATTGCCGCTTGGCGGCGTGGCAGTCGCGCTGTGACAACTGTCTCTACGAGAGCAAGAGAGACGAACCTTCCTCCTGTATATGTTACCTACGAGAGCAAGAGACACGGAGAACGACGCCAGCGCCGCCAACGGCGCAAAATTCGAACTAAATTGGAGACAGTCTTCTGTTGGAATCGGCACATGAAATCCTTAAGAACTGCGCTTCTATGTAAATCTATATTCATTGACCATAGTACAACCTCTGCATAGTTTGGGACTAGATGGTGTTGCGTATATGTGGTAAAATACTATATTAACTATTATTATGTTATCTTGAGCCTCCTCCATCCAGTTGCACACTTACGTTTCTCCAATTTCACTGATGTATCATTAAGTCTGGTCAAAATCCACGTATCCAAGTCGTAAACATCTTCGTCTTCTACAGCTTTCCAGTAATCTTCCCACTTGCGTATAGTGTACTTCTTCCGAGTTGGCAGTTTGCTCGATATCCAGTGAATAAAGTATTCGAAGTCCAGGAACCGACCAGGCAGGGAACAACCTGGTCCCCAGGTACTCATACCCAGCTGAAAACATGCAATACAAAGAATACTGGATTTTGCGAATTTTTAATAATATAATTATAGTTTTATGACCTCTTCAAATAACATTGTTTTTATGTATTAAAAGACAAACGAGCGCCTGATAGCGGTAGTAATCACTTATGTTACTGCCGTCCAAAAGCCCTTACCACTTGAGAACTCCCAAGTTCATTTCCATGTTGCCAATGGCAAAATGAATAGGAAAAGGAGCAGAATAGGCTAGTTGACAAAAAAAAATTATAAGTCCGTCCTTTAGATTATTCAAAAATAAGCGATACGTATTTTTTTATTTGTTAATTAAACCAAAAATGACCAAGATATAGCTCATTAAAGTTACGTATAACGTCACGCCGTGCTGCATTTTTTCGCACTAGATGACGTCACACGTAACTTTAATGGGCTATATCTTTGTTATTTTTTATTTAACCGAAAAAAGAAAAATATGTGTCCAATATTTTTTTATAATCAAAAATACGGACTAAATAAAATGTAATTATTTTGACCCTGGAAACTACCCTATTAGGGAGAGGGAACATGGGAGCGGGTCGCCGGCATTCTCACTCACCGAATGAAACGCAACAATATCAATACTGGTACTTAACGTTGATATCCTGTGAGAGCGTAGTACTTCTCTGAATGAGCTACCATTCATGCTGAAATTAGCAAGACTCTACTACCCGTGAAAAATTTAAAAGCACAGATCTAGACTGCATTCGAAAACTGGTTTGGATGATTTGGTTATGATAACATATGCTCCTGGTTGTATGGAAAACTTTTTATTATTCCTTCAGCTGGCAGCACCTCTTGAGTAGCAAATGAGGGCTTGCAAGTCTTGGAATGGTTTCCTTATACTTCAGTCAGGCGCAATTGTTTTGAGTAGTAGGTCAAACTGATTCTGTATTACTAAAAGTAGTGGTTGCTTAGTAATAAAGAAGCAATTGAGTAATTGAATTATTGATAATATTGCCCAGAAGTCAAGGTTACAAATAATCATATACATATAACAGGTATCATTAACAACAATACGATTGACACGCCCAGCTATTGCCTCCTACAAGCTGATTTAGATCTTAATTTATACTAACCAAGGTCCAATTACCATTGGAGTGATGCACTAATGCCATACCAGGGTCGAAAACGCAAGGATCTTGCTTGTTCCTGACCCGGTAGCAATGATAGCTGACTGGACGCATCCATTGGGAATCCAACTGGAAATAAACACTAGTTGAAGATACTTTACTGTTTAAATGTATGCAAGGAGTTTAAATTTGAATCTCTGTAGCAAAGTGAAAATTAATCGATATAAAAGGCATAACCTAACCTTTTAGCAAATTAAGCCCTTATAAGTCTGACACTAGTTTAAACCATAGAATACGGCTATATTTTTGAGTTGCAGAGGTTAGAATGTAATCGGTTCGTGGAAAAGCTAATTAAATATTCAGTCAAATCCGGTTAGGCCGTTAGACTAGTAAGCGGACCCTGGGTTGCAACTGGGATAACGCTAGGAGGATGATGTTAGGTATTTTTGCTTGGCTCGCTTATTCTATGTGTACAATAAATAGTATAGGCCACGCAAATATTGCTGCGACGGTGTAGTTAGATAGAGATTGATTTTTTATCCTTGCATCTCTTTTAAAAGACACATGCGCAGCCTATGATGGAGTTAATCAGATAGGATTACATAATACGTATGCGCCATTAAAATTTCAATTTATGTATTTATATATCACTAACCTCCTCACCAACATAAAATTCAACGCATTCGCTAAAACTGACGTAGTTCATACGATACACTATTTGCTCTAGTGACACCGTCTCTGAAAACAAAAACACTGTTGACAGACTTGTAAATAAGCTTTAGGATGGTATTGTAAAACGTCAGATGTCGATTATCTTTTATATACTTATGCCTATATCCTCAAAGGGGTAGGCAGAGGTGTAATATTACACTCACATTTCGCGTTGATATTTTCAGAACTCACATAATAGACGGCGCGCCTATTGCCGTTACATTGCCAGACTCCGTGCTGCTACTGAGAATTCGGCAAACTCAGTAACATTTTTGTCCGATGACCTAGGAATCGAACCCAGGTCCCGATCAGCAGATGCAAACGCTATCCGCTGAACCGCGGAGGTAGTCATATCTCGAGTGAAATACTTAGTTTCTTAGCATTGATATACAAATAATCTAAGACACACAGTCAGCGCAGCGTTTCAAAACATACATGCACTTGCATGTTTTTTCTAAAGGTGCGTACGGATAGCGCGTTCCTGTGTTACGCGTAGTTGGGAAACACTGTCGACGCGTACATTGGATACGCATATAGCTCCTGTACGGACCGCCGTGAACCTGTACGCGAGGTCAATCGATCCAGAGCGCTCCGTGAGCCCCAGTCATTCGCCATGACTCCGACAAACATAGCGGTTGCACCTATTGGAATTTTCAGTTCATTTGAAATTGACTTCCATGCATCTTGGCGTAAATCGTTATTTCGATAATCGGTTAGTGTGCTATCCCACAAGACCCGGTGAAATTCATACAGTTGAATCAATTTGATAATATTTTCATTATTGAAACAGGAAGAGCACGCGTGTCTATTCTTTTTGCCGTCCAAATATAGCGTACCCGGTTGTGTGCGTCCTCGTTGACGCGCGACCAAAAACCGACTGACGGCGGCTCGCACTGCGAGCTAGCTCGCGCGGTACGCGTTCCCCAAAAGTGTACGCGTAGCTGCAAGTATGGACATGACGTTCCGGACACGCGTAAACTGACTACGCGTACCAGTGTACGCGCTATCCGTACGCACCTTAATAGTACCTACTGTATTGTTCGTCACACGCCGCATGCGTTAAATGACAACATGTTACGACGTGAATACGACTTTAAGACTAGTATTGAGGGTTGAATTTACAAAAAATATGATCACTATCATAACTACATTTTTAACAACGTGGATGATTTTGTACGTCACCTTAGCAGGCCTCCTTCACTCGGCCGTACCTACAGCAATAAGTGCCTACACTGTCGCGCGGCTTCCAAGCCCGCGTCTGACGCGTCGCGCTAGGGTTGTCGACACAGACCACCTACCCCAGAGGGTCTAGTCCGAGTTTGCACTCGATCGTCACGATCGACGATAGCTAGTCGACGGGAACAATTTCCATACATTTTCTAAATGCGCCCCCTAGCGGTCTCTATCGATCGCAACAGTCCGTTAGGTGGCGCTTTTGGAAAATGTATGGAAATTGTTCCCGGCGACAATTCTATCTTCGGTCGTGACGATCGAGTGCAAACTCGGACTAGACCCTCAGGTGGTCTGTGGTTGTCAACTTGCCGCTGCACAGTGTTATTATTCCCTCGAAAAACGGACATCCCCTTTTTATTTACTTATCCGATAGAATAGGTTACTTCGAAAGTAAGAGTAAAATACCCGAGTGACAATTTTGTCCCAATCTAGAGATATAATTTTTTTTATTTTTTTTCTATGGTTTCCATAAAAACCATAGAAATTGCAATAACTTTAGATCCAAACCCTTTTTGTTATGTCTTTGATTGCAGTTACTTGATGCTTTACATAAGGTAAATTATCAAGCAAATGCTCAATTTTTATCGTTAACCGGTGGTGAGTAACATTGAATTTTACATATATTCAATTTTATTTTTTTATGGGCTTATTTCATGGTATTTGGATTCAATATCGAGACAATGTGTTGCTTTGGCACTAAGAAGTACTGATTTAAAATATCATATCCAAATCTTAAGTTGTCTATAATATACAGGTCTCTGAAATTTAGGCACTAGGGTTGGCACAACTCGTATATTTTCATATTGTTTTTTTTTAAATAATTACGTAATAATAGGACCTTCTACCGATACCGATTGGCTTCCATTATTTGCATATATATACTCACATTGTTATAAAATGTAAAATCTTATGAGTAAAAATAAATAAATGCATAGTGACATGTCTATCTGAAATAAGTTACAATATTATTGATTTTCATGTTGTTAATGATAAATCCAAATATATTCATATTATTTTATCGATAATTGAAAAGTAAATTAAAACGAATAAATGTCTATATACAGGGTGTCACAAGACCCATCACCAAGCCGAAGTCTACTCGTTGTGAACATCATGTCAAGTCATACTAACCAAAAATAATACCTGGGAAACGTACTTTTTTTAAAGTTTTCAAATTTTTAAAACCGCAATTAAAAGCGCGCGCGTGCAATGCTCGAAATACCTACTTATCCATGGGGTCATAGGGCATCTAAAGAACATATTGGCGGGGTAAAAGCATCGATTTTGTACCTAATTAGAAAAATTCTATACTAACTTTGAGCCTCAATACCTCCTGGACCAGTAATTTCCCAGGTATGGTGCCGAAGTAAAAAATGTTTGTAGTGATTGGTACAACATGGGATTTTAATTTTCGTTAAGGGTCTCTTTACAGCCTGTATAATTGAAAAGTAAATTAAAATGAATAATAACTTACTGCAATAAGAATATTATTTATAAAATTTATGCGTGGGTGTAGATATATATGCGTAGATAAGTAAGTGTAATGCTATGATAAAATAAAATCCAACATAAAATTTAAATCGACCAACAAAAATATTACTTTTTTGTGAAGTGATGACCCTAAAATCAGAATTATGAAAATAAACTTTAGAAGTTAATAACTCCTAAACAGCGCGAGATTTGGATATGGTTTTTTTTCTCGTGATTGGTTGGAGTCTATATATAGTGCACTATAAATATGGAACCCAACTAAGCAAAACTACAACCCTGAAAAATCTATATCTTAAAAGACAAAAATAGCATATTTCTTCATATCTGTACCAGTTAGTGCTCGTATGTATTTTTTTTTAAATACCTTTAATATTAAGAATATATTATATATAGACGGGAATTAACGCGAACATGCAAATTAGGTATCTACATACCTTATTATGCTTGACGTTTCGAGACGGTTGCACGTCCCGTGGTTGCAAGCTGACTGGTGAAGCGATGTCATGTCTCCGAGTGCGAGGTAGAAGATTCTATTTCTACCCCCGGGTCGTTGATATTCGAAGTACCGGCGCAAAACACACTAACCGTATCTGTATATTGAACATTCGCCGACTGCGCATTAAAGTGGGGTGTTGTTAGCCGAATCACAGGATTCCACGCCGATGACAATTTGAAGCCCTCTTCCCGATTGAAATTTTTATGTTTTCTGATCTCAATCGCTTCACGCACAACTCTTGGGTAATAGTGGCGTTCCGTGGAGAGGACTCGGGGACGATGAAATTCAATCCAGTGATTGGTGCCCGATTGAAGTAAATGTTCCACAATCGCCGATTTGTTCGTTTGACGGTTCTTTACAGCTGCGATGTGCTCCTTTATACGTTCAGCGATAGTCCGCTTCGTTTGCCCTATGTAAGAGCTTCCGCAGCTGCAGTTGATTTTATAGACACCTGGGGTTTGTAGCGGTAGAACATCCTTTGGTGTGCCCACCATGTTGTATACTTTGGCCCCTGGTGTAAATACGGTCGGAATGGAGTAGTTTTTTAACTTGTCTCCTATTTTATCCATGTAGGGCATATAGGTCGGTTGTCTATTTACCGCCGGATGTTTATCGCGCTTGATAGGCCGCGTCATTCGTCTTTGTACCTGGTATCCGTTCTTCCTAAGTACCTCGTGAACATGGTCTAGCTCTAGCTTCAAATGCTCAGGGTCACAGAGGTCATGTGCTCTGTTTTTTAGTGACGTCACAATGGATTGCAGGTGTCGAGGGTGGTGGTGCGACATGGCGTGCAGGTATCTATCTGTGTGCGTAGGCTTCCGGTATACGCAGTGTGTTAAGGACCCATCTGGTCTCACAGTCACTTTGACATCCAAGAATGACAACGATCTGTCAGTTTCCATTTCGTAGGTGAATCTCATTTTCGGATGAATGGAGTTAAGGTGTTGCACATATTGATCTACTTCCTGTTTACCTCCTTTTACGATACTAAAGATGTCATCCACGTATATTTTCCAAAGCCTGATGGTCTTGGGCCCGCTGATAAGCGCCTTTTCTTCAAAGTGTTCCATCCAGATATTAGCCAGTACTGGGGCTACTGGACTCCCCATTGCGACACCATCGATCTGGAGGTAATATTGGCCTTGGAAGAGGAAGTAGTTGCCATCTAAGCAGTGTTTTAGTAGATCAATATAGTTGTGAGGCATATCGTTGTCACTCAGTCTGTCCCTCACTACGTCCAGACATTCCCTTATGTATGTATATATATTCCGGCTTGCGACCACGGGACGTGCAACCGTCTCGAAACGTCAAGCATCATAAGGTATGTAAATACCTAATTTGCATGTTCGCGTTAATTCCCGTCTATATATATATATTCTTAAACATGCAACGCGAGTGTTTAAAAGTTTCTATTGCAAACCTTTAATATTGTTTTATTACACATAATAAAGAAAAGGGTAGAATAATGCGTATTTTTTTTGTTATTAATTAATTTAGAAAAGCTAAAAAAAAATACAAATTTTTTTTTACTCGTGTTTGGTGTAAAATTGTCACACGGGTATTTTACTCTTACTTTTGAAGTAACCTGTTCTATCGGATAAGTTAATAAAAACGGGATGTCCGTTTACATTAATAAATTATTTTTACGACCGATTTACATGATTCAAACAGATAAAATGGTTTTTGAACTAGATCTTTAATTTGACACCATAATCGTTGGGATATCTCAACAAACAAAAAATCAAATTTTCAAGTTGCTCTCGTAAAATAAATAAAATAAAATTTTCAAGTTGCTTTCGACACACATCTATTAGCAAGCTTTGCGCGCGAGCGGTGACAGACAACTTAACGACGCGTCGAAAGCAACTTGAATTTGTTTATTTTACGAGAGCAACTTGAAAATTTGATTTTTGAGCGCGTCACTCCGCGCAGGACAGCGACAGCGTTATACCTATGTTAGAAAAGAGCGGGAACAGTTAGGTGAATATCGCATTAGGCACTGAGTGCATATGCGAGCTGAATTGCACTTTGTTGCTTAGAAGCAAGAGTCACAATTTCAATAAATTGGTTTGAGAAGTGATGCTTCTGTACGTTAGTAAGTACTATCTATTCTGTGACCTTAGTTCGAGACTGTATATCTTGGGTTTGTTTTATATACATGTAAAAAGACCCTTAACGAAAACTGAAATCCCATGTAACCACCAAGCACTACGAACATTTTTTACTTCAGCACCATACCTGGGAAATTACTGGTTCAGGAGTAGTGTTGTAAAAATACCGTATAATACCAAAAGGCTATGTATTAAACCGGTATTTTATTATAACTTACGGTATTATTGGTATTTTATGTATTTTATATTCTGATTCAGTTTATAAGACCCTACGATATTGCGACGAGTTCTAGTTTAAAACATTAAATATATTTTAAGTTTCGATTGTATTCTTTGTTTTAGAATTACTAATTAATAATTTTGGAATTTTAACTTTTGGAAAAATTCATTGCAAAGCCCGAAATTCGTATCGTCGAAACACGTAGATAAATCACGTGTTTCTAAATTGTTCTCGATTTACACAAATCTTGGTGTTCCTGACAGCACATTCGAAGTTAAAGAAAGTGGTGATGAAGATGATTTAGCTGAAAGTATGTTGCTAGAATGCATTACTGCGTCGTCATCTACCGAGAACGTAGCAACACAAGAGGATTTAGATGTGGAGGTAGAAGATCCTCTAAATCTTGGGTTTTTGAACTAGGAAGACAAAAGGCGTGTGCCACGTCTGTGCTTTTCTTATGGATCTTGTATTAAGGTTCGGGCTTTACGTGTCTCCACGCAGAGAGGAACATAATGTAATTTAGAATAAATAGAGAGATGATTCAAATAACTTTAAGGACCCCTTTGCTCTAACGTACCTTAAAATGTTACGTGTTTTTCTTTAAATCATATTTTGACCTTGTTTTTATGGTAATATTGTTATAGCTAATAGTAATTAAGGGTCGGGTTTCGAAACGCGTCGCCCGAATTTGAGGGTATTGGTGGTGTAGGGGGCTTAAGGGAGTCAGTTTGAATCCCCTAAAAGTAATTTTGGCTGCCGGAGTTGCGTCTAAATATTTTTAAACAATTTCCAAAAACTCTTCATTCAAATATGAAAAATGGAACGTAATTTTAGGTTTTATGTGAAAGTAACTAAATAGATTGTGTTAGGTTCTATTTTGACCCTTAACCCGAAAATAGGAGCCCTGCGAAGCAGGGCGCCGTCAAACTCAGTTTATTAAACTAGTGGAATCAATGTGTCGGGGGGATGGGCCTCGTTAGCCTTGGATGGCAACCCGTCTAGGAGAAGGAAAACTCCGAAATTAAACCACTCTCTCTGGGGGGATGTGCCTCGTCAGCTTTGGATGGCAACCCGTCTAGGAGAAGGAAAACTCCGAAATAAAACCAACATTCAGGGAGCATACCCGAAAACAAACCCCAATCCAAGGTGTCAACCGACCCGTGCCGAGGGATTCATGGCCAGAGGGCAAGCTGGTCGCTAACGGAGGGTGCATGTGTTGGTGGTCACAGGGCACAGCTAGTATTCCATCTTACCCCCGTACAGGGCTCTGCGGGGATGGACATTCTAAATCCCTATTACTCGTGGGAACGCTATGAGAACTGAAAATAATATTTCTCCAGACGGCGACGACGCGGTTCGCAACCCATCACGTCTCGTTTCCCGCGAGGGCGAAAAGCGGCCTACGGAAAGCCGGCTTGCAACATTAAATGTTGGAGGAGGAATGGATGGTAAATTGAATGAAGTATGCCAGATGATGGATGATAGAAATATTGATGTTCTATGTGTGAATGAGACAAAAAGGAAAGGTTGTGGACCCACCAAGCATGACAGCTACCCGGCTTATTGGTCTGGGGTAGACAGTACCACCAGAGCCTGCAAGGGAGTTGGTTTAATACTGTCTGCGCGAATGAATGAGTGCGTTAAGGAATATGAATGTGTAAATGCTAGACTATTGTGGATGAGAATGAAAGTAGGACTTACTCGTCTCTTTATTGTAGGGGTTTACGCCCCGGTCAATATAGTAGCGGGTATGTCACAGCAAGAACAAGACGAAAGGCAGGAATTTTGGGAGAACTTAAGAGCGATTTTGAGGAAATGTAAGGATAACGAAAGATTGATCTTGTTAGGTGATTTCAATGGATGGGTGGGAGTAAAACGAGATGGATTTGAAAGGGTTTTAGGTGGATTTGGTGATGAGAGTGTGAATGAAAATGGAAAAGTTTTGCTTGAGGTTTGTTTAGAGTGGAGCCTTTGTGTGACAAACACCATGTTTGATCACAAAAGGATACACATGTATACGCGTGAGGCTAAGAATGTTATAAGAAGTATGATTGATTTTGTAATTGTAGATGAACGTTTGAGAAAGAATGTGTTAGATACAAGGGTGTATCGAGGGATCGGCATCCACACAGACCACTTCTTGGTGATGAGCCGGATCAGTGGACTCTTTAAAGGATGGCGACACCGAGAACATTATGAAAATAGGGTCCTAGAAAGAATAAAAGTAGAAAATCTGCAAGAAAAAGATGTGAAAGATGAGTATAAGCGAAGATTGATAGCAAGATTTGAGAGGTTCGATGGCATAAATGATATGGAAGAATTATGGCAATATTTTAAAGAAGAGATAGTATGTGTAGCGTCTGAAGTATGTGGTGTGATCAAGAGACGGAAAGTACGAAAGGTTAAGAATACATGGTGGGACAAGGATGTACAATCAGCAGTGTCAGAGAAGAAGAAAGCTTGGTTAGATTGGTTGGCTGCCAGAGCAAATGAAAGAATGGGAAACGCAACGAGTGATGACATAGATGAAGCAAGAAAGGAGTTTGTTAGGTCAAAAAAAATTGTGAAAGAAATTGTTAAAAGGAAAAAAGAGGAAAAGAAAGATGAGTTTGATAGCAGACTATCTGAAGATTTCCGGAGAAACATAAAGTTTTTCTGGAAATCCGTTCGTGCAGTTCGAGGAAGAACTCAATCCTCAGAATACACGTCAATCAGAGACAAGAATGGAAATATACTGAATGGTGAATCATGCGTGCTGAAGAGATGGAAGGAGTATTTTGAAGGTCTATATGAAAGAACGGCGAAATTAATGGTAATAATAGCAATGATGAAAGCGATATTGGTGTGGATGAGATTGTGAAGGCGTTGGGAAGTATGAAATTAGGTAAGGCTGCAGGATATGATAGGATTACAGTTGAAATGCTGAAGGCTGGACAGGGCATCATAGTTGGTCAGCTGCAGCGCTTATTTAACTTGTGCTGGAGCACCGGCCGAGTACCTGATGACTGGACCACAGCGGTGGTTGTGCCTCTTTATAAGGGAAAAGGCTCGCAACAAGACTGCAAGAACTATAGAGGCATTAGCCTTCTCAGCATTGTTGGCAAATTGTATGCGAAAGTGCTGATTGAAAGAGTTATGGAAGTAACCGACAAGAAAATATGGGATGTACAAGCAGGATTCCGAAAGGGTATGGGGTGCACGGATCAAGTCTTTTCCTTGCGGTGCGTAGCCGAAAAATTCTTGGCCAAAGGTCAAAAGGTCTATTGCGCATTCGTGGATTTGGAAAAGGCTTACGATAAAGTGGTGAGGAATGAAATGTGGTCGGTACTGTCGATGTATGGGGTGAACAGCAGCCTCATACGAGCTCTGAAATCCCTTTATGAAGATTCTAGAGCTTGTGTGAGGATAAATGGGTCGTACACGGATTGGTTTACCATCGAAACAGGTGTTAGACAGGGATGTGTAGCGTCGCCGTGGCTGTTCAACCTCTTCATGGACAGTTGTTTGCAAGATTTGAAAAATAGTGACTGTGGATTAAGGATGAATGAGTTACTTGTCAAATGCCTCCTTTATGCTGATGATCAGGTTATACTTGCGTCTTCAGCGGCGGAGTTGCAGGAGATGATAACAATCATGCATGGTGCGTTAGAGAGGAAGGGAATGAAAGTAAATGTAAGTAAAAAGAAAGTTATGGTTTTTGAAAAGGAGGAATGCGTTACGGCTTGTAATGTTATGATCGATGGACAGCGAGTGGAGCAAGTGAATGAGTTTGTATATTTAGGTACGCTGTTTACAAGAGATGGTAAGAATGTAGAAGATATTGAAAGAAGAGTTAATGCAGGTAATAGAGTGAATGGAGCTCTGAAGGCGTTTATGAATAGCCAAAACGTATCCAAAAAGGCACGTTTGGCTGTCCATAGAGGGGTGTTAGTACCTACTCTTATGTATGGTAGTGATAGTTGGGTATGGCAGAAGAGTCATGAAAGTAGAATAAATGCTGTAGAAATGAGAGCACTGCGAAGTATGTGTGGTGTTTCTTTGACTGACAGAGTAAAGAATTGTGTGATAAGAGAGTGTTGTGGGGTAAAAGAAGATGTAGTGACAAGCATCGAGAAAGGTATGCTAAGATGGTTTGGACACGTGGAGAGGATGGATGACGAAAGACTGACCAAGCAGATATATAAGGCAAGTGTGGAAGGGACAGGACGAAGGGGAAGACCTAGGCGGACGTTCTCTGACCAGATTGGAGATATCCTAAAAACAGGACAGGTTAGAAGCACCCTGAACAGAAGAGCATGCATGAGGAATCTGATGGGAGTGAATGAAGCAAGAGAGATATGTCAAGATCGTTGCAACTGGCGCTCCGTAGTCTCTGCCTACCCCTCCGGGAAACAGGCGTGAGTCTATGTATGTATGGAATCAATAAAAGCGATACTTAGGTTTTATGTGAAAAACGTGAAACGAAACGCAACCGCCATCTTGTATGAATTATATTGACAGCTAATGTCAAATTTGTGCCTCATTGCTTTCGAGTACCTAGGGTTAGGTGCGACTGTAATAAGTAACTAAATAGGTTATGTTAGGTTCTCTTTTGACCCTTAATCCGAAAATAGGAGCCCTGCGAAGCAGGAACGAAGTTGGCAATGCCATACTCACCGATGTCAGGAGTTTTTTTTTTCCAGAGGAAACCAAGTATTTCCAGCAAGTGAAAATGGTGAGGGGTGGTTCCGAGACCTCCCCCCCTCCCCCTCCAATCACTCACAACCCCTAAAAACGGCGACGTATTTCGAAACCTTAACCGTAATTTCAATTCTACCGTATTCAGTATTTTTAATGATTTCTATGATCATTTACTTCAAAAATATAGAAAAATTGATTTATACATAAAATACCGTAGTAAATGGTATAATACCGTATTATACGGTATTTTTCGTTTTATACATTTCAGTACAAATGGTATAATACCGCACTTACATCTCTATTCAGGAGACATTGAGGCTCAAAGTTAGTATGGAGTTTTCCTAATGGAGAATGTTAACTAATTTTGATTATTAGCACTCCATATTCTCTGTCAAAAATAAAAAATACAAGTGAAAGAATTACTTCGATACGTCAATTAGTTTCCGATTTAGAAGTAAAACAAGTTAACCGCACGACGCGGGCTGCCGGTGACGGTGTGACGTCATCACATAACACGATCAGTCTGGCTCACTCAGTCCGCTCGCGGTCGCGCACCCGTGCCGTCGAAATTATACCTTAATACTTTTTAAAATGTCCAATCCAAATACTAGGAAATCATGTGTTGTGCCTAAATGTAAAAATACAACTACAATTTACCGGAAAAGTTGTTTTTATAGTTAGGTACAAAGGACCTTAAAATGCGGAAAAATGAAAAAGCGCTCCTCATAGCGAAAAGCTATGAGGAGGTTAGATCCATTTGGAGATAAAAGATTAATTAAATAATGAATAGACATCTTTTCAACTTCTTTTTTTTCACATATAAAATGTGAAAGAAAACAGTGTATTTGAAGCTCTTTAAGTTTTAATGGTACTTTGTCAAAAAAAATATTTCCATTCCGACCGGCTAAATGACGTGTTCTACCACTTGTACCAAAATCTTTAGCTTTAATCACTTGGTAGCAGTCATTGAAGGCTCCTCGTTTTGACGATGTAGCCACATTAAAAATGTTTACAGCCACCCATGCTGGCGGCAAAATCTTCGCAGGTTACCTTTAAACTTCTTGATCCTTTTCATTGCATTCTAAACTGCAATGATAAGGTGTGTACGTACGCGGTGTTCTGACGTGATTCTACATTTAATCGTACATACCTACATCATCTACTCTTTTTACTTGAACATAACCAATAAGTAGCATCATCGCTATAGCTGTCAAAAATAACTGACCTTACGTATTTTGTTAATAAAAAGAATACAAATAAAAAATAACGTTCAACCCACTACATCTACATCCTAGGTACTTATCCTACTGCCTACAAATATTATAAATAGTAAATAAGAAAGTTTGTGAGTGTGTGTGTTTGTTATCTTTCACGCAATAACTACTGAACGGATCTGGACAAAGTCTGCAATAACACATAGGCTACTTTTAATCCTGGGAAAATGAACAGTTCCCGAGGGAAACGCCGGCGAAGCTGCTGGCGTAGGTATTTACCTATTAAAATTTACTAAGAAGAGCGGTACCTATATATTCATACATACCTTTACCTATAGCTACAAAACTAAATACATATTGTTGTCTTTAACGTAAAAAATTAATGGTAGGTACTTCCACTATTTGAGTAGCATTCTTCCATTAAGTACGACATTAGTTGGGTATTTTGCTTTAATAAAAATATTAGAACAGATTAAGGAAAGTTTAAGCCATGTATTCACTAGGGGACAAAGTCGCGCGACTTATCGCGAACAGTCGCAGGACATTTACGTGCGACTGTCCCGGGACAATGTCGACCGACATTTCGCTCGTCCACATACTGGCATTGTGATCGAGATGTCGCCTTAGTGTTAACACAGTTTCGTTGGTAGTGTGGACCAACTAAGTGTGCTATAATCGCGGGTAGTCGCGGAACAAATAGCAACACACGTCCTCACAAGTCAAATGCCGTCGGAAACTGTCAAGGGACACGAAGTCGCGCAAGGTCGACGCTATCGGAGCGTCGACAAGCGACTTGTTCCCCGACACCTAGATGTCGTCTGCGATGTCGGGCGATGTCCCCCGCGACGTCGCTCAACACGTAGAATTCCTGTCGGGCGACAAGGTTGCGGGAAAAATGTCCCCTAATGAATACGAGGCTTTACTTATCTTTGCATTTTTATTCCTCGCATTTCGGCGGCAACGAAATCACTATATTATTATGTTGATAAATAATGCGCAACTATTAAATAAATAAATACTATAACCCATTGAAGGTAATAATTCAATGCTATAACCGCTGGCGACTTGATACGCGGGGCGCGGCCCGCGCGGCGCGTTGTGACATGACGTCACAAGCGGTCACGGGGCTGTTAGCGCGATTCGATATTTTTCGAAACTTTGAATGCTTATAAAATCAAAACTACTAGGTATTTTTGACTACAACAAAAAGTATTGTGTTTGTATACATACAGGCTTTAATGAGACAAAGTTTCAAGCGATTTGGCATACCTAGTAACATTCTTCATTAGGTACAAAATCGATGCATTTACCCTGCCAATATGTTCTTTAGTAGCCCTATGACCCCATGGATAAATAGGTATTTCGAGCATTGTACGCGCGCTTTTGAACGCGGCTTAAGAAATGTGAAAACTTATAAAAAAATCGTTTCCCAGGTATTATTTTTGGTTAGTATGACTTGGCATGATGTCCACAACGAGTAGACTTCGGCTTGGTGATGTGTGACACCTGTATATATCTATGTTTCAAAGACTTATTTAATTCGTAGGTAACATAAAACTCACGGTCAGTGAACCCAATGACGTAGATCTCATCACTGACATACGACACATTTACAATTCCACCAGGCCACCTCAGCATCTCTCCTGCAACAAATTTTTATTTATTACGTAACAGTTTGTTGCAACATTTCGTAGTCCAGTGTTGGGCATAGGCCTCACCTAAATTACGTCACAATAACATTGTGACTTTATAGGAGGACTAGAAGATGCCCGCGGTTACACCCGCGTTATTTACGACTACTGCTCTGCTCCCGTCGCTCATAGCGTGATGTTATATAGCCTATAGCCTTCCTCAATAAATGGGCTATCTAACAGTGAAAGAATTTTTCAAATCGGGCCAGTAGTTCCTGAGACTAGCACGTTCAACCAAACAAACAAACAAACTCTTCAGCTTTATACATTAGTAGTATAAGATTTGGCCTATAGCAAGCTGGTTAGGCGTGTGGTACAGGGGTTTGACTCCGCTACAGCATGTCGAAATTTAAAATGTCGACGTATGTTAGTTCTAAAGTACAGAATCTCGATGTACGCCAGTTCGAAAGTTCACTGGAGTGAAGTATGCAAGGTCGACGTATCGTTTATGTGAAAAAGTCTCGTTAACTCGAGAAGCTAGTTTGACGGTATTTTTGGGTAAAGGGTCACAAGGAAACCTAACATAACCTACTAAGTTTCTCGAGTTAACGAGACATTTTCATGTGAATGATACGTCGGCCTTGCATACTTCGCTCCAGTGAACTTTCGAACTGGCGGATATCGAGATTAGTTTGCTTCATGTATTTGCCTTAGTCGCCTCTTACGACACCCATGGGCCATGGAATGAAAATGGGTAGCCATTCATTGTATTCTTAATCCGTCACCACACGGAGACCGTTAAGTCATGTTCGAATAATGCTGAAACCGTCTCTAAAAGCCTGGAAATCAGCTTAAATCCTTGCATGAAAGAATTTCAGATTATGAATACCTGAGACCAAGATTCGTGTTCAAATACCTTAACCGTCTACCGTAAAGACGATGGAGAAAAACCACCGCGGTGTCTTCAACTTCCCTTAGTAGCGGTGTCATACGCAACACGTCGTTCAGGCTTACGCATTATGCTAATGTGTGCTATACTTACCTTGAAAGGTTTTGTCATCGTATTCCAAGTCTAAAATACCAATAGTGGTCAAAGTCTCCTCATTGTATTCTGGATGTACAGAGATCTTTAGTACTTGGGCGTACCAACGTTTGTTTTCAGCTGTCAAGAACATTACTTTTGTCGTGTCTCTGTAATTTATATTTAAAGCAGTTAGATGCAGAATTAGTATGAATATTCAGGTAACTTTGATGACTATTATTCGAGCAAAAAAGCAATGCTCAGTTTCAGTATATTATCGAGGATGCGCGTGAAAGAGACGCAAAGCCATCGGTTTTGGTTCTTACGGCAGGCCGCGAACCGTTAAGACACGTTGGAAGCCTTGTTAGCTATAAACCACGGCACCAGAGTTGGCCACACACTCACAATAAAAGATAGAGATATTTTTAACGTCTTGCTGATTTCGATATTAATGGGCTGGCTCGTCCGGGGAAATACTAATCATCAGCCCTTTATACTGGCCTCTTCTCACCATGAGAAGAGTAAGGCCATAGTCCACCACGCTGGCCAAGTGCGGATTGGCAGACTCCCATGTCTTTCGAGAACATTATGGAGAATTCTCAGACATGCAGGTTTCCTCACGATGTTTTCCTTCACCGTTTAGCAAGCGATAATTAACAATTTAATACGCACTTAACTCCGAAAAGTTATTGGTGCGTGCCGTGGATTTGAACCTGAGACCCTCTGCGTAGCAGTCTGTCGGTCTCTCCACTCAGCTATCGCTGCCTTTGGGGAAGTACTACCTGTTTCCATATCCCTCATCCCGCTCCTCATCCTTCTACCTTCTACTTCATATTCCATTGGCCTTTCTTCGCGATAGGCAGCTGTTTGGTTGTGTATTCACACACAACCATGGGTTTGAGCCAAGGTTACTACTTCCTACAGTTACTTATCAAGGTAGTAGAGCCTTGCTGATTTCAGCATGACCGGGGAAGTACTACCCTCTCACAGAAAATCGACGTAAAGTAAGAGTACCTAAACTGTTGCGTTGCGTCCGGTGAGTGAGAGTGCCGGAGGCCCTATCCCCTATTCCTTCTCCCTCATCCCTCTCCTCATCCTATCCCTTTTCTCAACCACAAGGGGCGGCACCGCACTTGTGACTCCTGTGGTGTTGCTTGTATCCATGGGCGGCGGTAATTGCTTACCATCAGGCGACCCGTCTGCTCCTTTGCCGCCTATTAACATTTAAAAAAAAGCCATCAGATGGGCCACTGCTAACTATAGATATAGTCTGTCTATAGCTAGCAATGAAAAATAAAAGCTCTTGAATCGGTGCTTACCTGAGATTTGTCCAAAAAAATTTATTAATCTTGGCGAGATCTCTGGCGTTCGCAATAGCAATTTTACTATGAATCAAGATAACACCTGCCACTGCTACTTCGGATTTTTCATCTGTAGGCATGAATAGAAAATATTATTTTTTATGTTCGTGTCACCGGTGATAAAATCGGTAAAATAAAAATATGCAGGTTGTGAGAACCATAGTGACAAACTTACATTTTTTTGGAAACTAAATTGTGTGCAATAAACTACATTTAAGAATAGGATGCGATGGCCTAGTGGAGACTGGAGATACCAAAAGACTGCCAAGCAGAGGGTATTAAGTTCGAATTACTGGCTTTTCGAAGTTATGTGCGTGTGGAGGAAGAAATGTGTGGTGTTCCTCCACATTGGTGACTCCGACGTGATCTGAAGCAACCTTCATTGGTCAGATCAGCACTAGCAACATCGTCGTCATCTTCGCCCCACTTCGCACTTCAGCTGATGGTCAGCAATCAAGTCAGCGCCTGCTGAGGGAGTACCCTGATGTCACTCGTCCTGCCGGCAAACCGACTGCGGCGGACAGTTCCTATCACACACATTTAAGGACCTCGTCGCACTGCTTGGTGCGAACCATCACACAACCACCTCGTACCACCCGGCAGCTAATGGCCTTGTGGAGATATTGCACCGACAACTGAAGTCAGCCATCACCTGCCATGCATCATCCAACTGTGTGGAAGTCCTATCTTGGGTGCTCCTTGGCATACGAAGTGCATGGAAAGCAGAACAATCGTCTACAGCGGAAATTTTGTACAGTTAACCACTCCGTTTACCTTGACAATTCCTCTCTCCTGCCTCCGAAGCTAAGACAGGTATCACAACTTTGGCTGCTAGACTACGTGTTCACATCAGCAAACTCACACCCTTATCCTCCACATTAAATTGTAAATTATTGATTGCTACGTGCCACGGTGAGTATGTTAAACCGTCTTCCTGGCTGTCATGAAGTTCTGTAGCAGTACTTACAGGGAGTCAATGTCATCAAATAAACTAATACTGGTCTTAACCATGGAATGTGGGTATCCCTTTGGGTTGCGGTGTTCAGACGGCAGTCTCTTTGCAGAAAAGCTGATATACTGTAATATCTGGGTAGACTAGTAAGCAGAACCGGCGAGCATGTATGAAAAGAATAATGAATGCAGAGTCAAAGTCCTACAAGTGTCAAAGCATACGTTTTTACAACAAAATTCCAGGCAATATTCAGGAACTAAGTATTAATAAATTCAAAGTATTTATTAAACAGAGCTTGTGTTCAAAAGCTTATTACACAGTTAAAGATTATTTAGCAGACAAAAATGCCTGGAATTGAGTTTAAAAATTATGAATTTTGACATTTTGAAATTAGTGACAAGATATTTTTATTTACATTTGTAATACTTATATTTTTACATTTTGACATTTTTAATTTGACATTTGTAATTTTATTTATTTTGTTTTGACATTGTTTGATTTGACATTGTTATTTTATTTATTTTCTTTTGACATTTAAAATTACTTAAGTAATATATTATTATTTTTAAACTGACATTCAATAATATTTTCTGACATTTTAAATATATGACATTTTATTGTTAAAATTTTTACTATTTTTAAAATTACTTAAGTAATATATTATTATTCCTGAATTGACATTCAATAATATTTTTTGACATTTTAAATATAATATGACATTTTATTGTTAAAATTTTATTATTTTTACATATTGTTTGCAACATGTATTTTACTATGTATTAGCTTGTAAAGTTGTGAGTATGATGTGGGCATTATTAAACATATAAACAAATAGTTGTGGCAACCTGTCTGATGGCTTAGGCTGACATGCTTATGCATACACCTTCTGATGGCGTGGAGGCATAGTGATACAGATCGTGCTGGCTCCCTCAATCAAGGTTGAGCCGTACGATTGCTGTTGAATGCGGGCCATCAGTGGGCCGAGTCAGTCAAAAGCGTCAGATGATTTCCTGCATTGTACTTGCATACTAAACCCTTTTTTTGTCTGGACTTTAAAAGATGAAGAAAATACTAAACAAAATGAAGTGACAAAAAAAAATGACTCTGAGTTTGTTTCGGCCTTTCTTCTCAAGAAGTCATTTAGCTAGGAAAAGCCGGCATCATCTAGAATAGGGTTTTGACATGTATAAGTGTTGTAAACAACCAAAATGCAGAAATAAATATGTCTTTATGTCTTTATGTCTAGAGGAAGCGCGTGACGTTTGTAAGGATAGAAGCAAGTGGCGTTCCGTTGTCTCTGCCTACCCCGACGGGAAAAAGGCGTGAGGATATATAAGTTTTTATGTACGAGTAAGCAGACCTCGTTCGGCAAAGCGTTAAAGTCTTGGATGCCTGTGGGATAACGCTAGGGCGATGATGATGAAACTACATTTAAACAAGAAACCATTTTAAATTTTGTTTGTCTCTGCGACTGACGGGCCCTCCGCGACCATGACCAGTGGATGTCGCTCGAAGCTTCGGAAAACGCTAGTAACACCCGCCAAATAAACATGTATATATGGGCGCAAATTAATATATAATGATTATATTGTTACGAAAATGTTAATAATATTTAAAATTAATATTTAAATAACTATTTATGAACACAGAACTGAGAACTTCACTACTTTAGAATATTAAACATTGTATTGACTGCTTCACTGTTTTATAAAGATTGGGTATTTAATTTATCGCTTAACTAATTATTAAGATAACTCCAGAAACTTTCAAAGTAAAATCAATTAGTATTAATAACATTATTCTGACATTTATTTTTATGTTTATGCTACTGCTACATCTGCGTTAGCGTTAACGTTGATGGCAATGGCCAACTACGCGTTAGTTAACGCGTTATAAATGCGCCTTGGCTACATTAAGGTTACAATGCCGTTAAGCGTTAATTCCTCGTGAATTCACACGTTAAAGACTTTTCAAAAAACGAACCTTTAAAAAACGAATATGCACGTTCCTTAAAGGTTCTAATTTTGAATTGTAAAGTAAACAGTCCTTACTCTGTGCTCGCATCCCGTCGAATGAGACGGCGTTAATGTAGACAACATCACTTAGCGCGTTAAACTGCGCGCTAAAACCCTTTGATGTGTCCAAAAAACCGACACCCGAGCTATCGCTTAACGTTTAACGCCATTAGTAATGCCGTTAGTACTTTAACACGTTAAAACGTTGGCCACATCTACGTGGCGCCTAAATTAACGCGCTAATTAACGCGTTAAGACGCAGGTGTAGCAGGGGCATTACGGTATTAAATAACATGCGCTTATATTTAAATCCTGTTTATAGCGCCATATGTTGACGACAAATGTTGTAAAGCAGACAGAGAGGTTGGACTAATAATAGAGACCGCATTAAAATAGCAACCTTACCCAATATATTATTATGCACTTCACTCTGACTAATGATTTTTTTCTCATGTAAGAGAAAGATAAATACACAAATGTAATTTCGAATCTTCGAACATTCTTCGAAATTGTCGTAAATATTAACTAGACTAGTGATGTGCTTACTCAAAATGAATTTCGATAAAATATCGATAATGTTTGCAATAAATCCTTAGATTTGGTTTACTCAGAATGAATATCAATTGAATGTTGATAAATCCTCAGATAAAGTAAAATATGTGAATAAATACAGCTTATATTTAAACACTAGTAAATAAGTTACGATAAAAATATATTTTTAAATTACCTTTTTAAGGTGAATAAAGCAATTAAGATACCTACATAATATCAAGCTCTATTTTAGGTCCTTTTCTATTCCTTGTATATATTAATGACTTACCTTTTTATTTAAAAAACATCTGTGATGTCGTACTTTTTGCAGATGATAAGTCACTTATTTTTAAAGTAGATAGGAATAGGAATCAATTTGATGATGTAAATAATGCACTTATACAGGTTACACAATGGTTTACAGCAAACAACCTAGTGCTTAATTCTAAAAAGACAAAATGCGTTAAATTTGCTTTACCTAACGTTAGACAACTGGGACCTAATATAAGGCTGGATAGGGAGGAACTTGACACAGTTGACTCGACAGTGTTTCTAGGCATTACACTAGATGATAAGTTACAATGGGGTGCACATATAGCATGTCTTGCAGGTAAGCTCAGCTCTGCTGTGTATGCTGTCAAAAAAGTTAGACAACTTACTGATGTTGACACAGCTCGTCTAGTTTAGTTTAGCTATTTTCATAGTGTCATGTCCTACGGTATTTTGTTATGGGGCAAAGCTGCGGATATTCAGAATGTTACGAGCTGGGGTTCGACGATAAATTATAACTCACTATGCCACTTAAACTGAACTTTATTCACTAACACAATAACGCTAGATACACACACTTATTTACACAACTAGTAAAAACACACTTAATTTTCACTTCACTAATAAAAACACCACTATTCACACCACTAGAACAACACTAAACACTTTCGAATTACTTCCCTTCGCTTCTTGTTGATCGCTTCCTTATTCACTTGTTACTGTCCCGGTCCGTTCGCTCCCGCTCTATTTATACTGGCCGGATAACATCACTAGGCTTTTCGAGACGACTCACGATATTTCTGGAAACGTGTAAGGTGTTTCTAGAATTGCGTAAATGTTCTATTTACACCTACGCCATCTATTAGAGGATAGATGAAACAGCCTTAAACAACCGATACATCTAATCTCATGTAGTTCTCCCATTCACTGATAGATGGCGTTATTTTCAATTCGTAACACGGCCTCCCTCTTAAACGTGTTCGTCTCGAACATCGTTAGACCCATAGTAACGAGCCAACCGGTCCACATGAACTATCTTCGGTGCACCTCGCGACCCCTTCTGGATTCGATAGGTGACGTCGTTCATCCTGGTAATTATGCGATATGGCCCGTCCCATCTGGCTTGTAACTTAGGCGATTTTCCTTTGCTTCGTACTGGGTTATGAAACCACACCAATGATCCCTCATCGAAGCCTTTGTTGTTTGCCTTCCGGTCGTAGCGAGTCTTCATCTTCTCAGACATCTGTTGTCCAGATTCCCTGATGTGTTCGTATACATCGTTCATCCTGTTGCGTAGCTCGGTTGCGTAATCCGTTATATTGTGTGGAGATTCTGGTGGAATACCGGTGATAAGGTCTACAGGTAATCGGAGCTCTCTACCGAAATTGGCAAAAGCTGGTGTTACTCCTGTAGTTTCGTGGACCACACTGCGATATGACAGGAGAAATGGTTGGATGTGCTTGTCCCAATCTCTTTGTTTGCTCTCCACGACCTTCGCCAGGTACCTTTCCAGTGATTGGTTAAACCGTTCAACCATGCCATCTGATTGCGGATGATAAGCCGTGGTCCTGGTTTTATGTGCACCCATTACGCGACAAGTCTCCTTGAACACCTCAGATTCGAAGTTCCGGCCTTGATCGCTGTGGTTTTCCAAGGGCACCCCGAACCGACAAAAGACTTCATGCACCAGCTTATCAGCCACTGTGGTAGCTTCTTGGTTTGGGATTGCAAACACTTCAGGCCACTTCGTGAAGTAATCCATCACAACCAAGAAGTATTTGTTTCCGTCCTGGCTCTCAGGAAACGGCCCAGCGACATCCAACGCTATGCGCTCCCATGGAGCTCCCACATTGTACACCTTTAATGCACCTCTGCTTCGAACATGTGGCCCCTTGACAGCCGCACAACTTGTGCATTTGCGGCACCAATCCTCTACGTCATCTCGACAGTGGAGCCAATAAAACCGCTCCCGGATCTTAGTAAGGGTCTTCTTAACTCCCATGTGACCTCCCGAAGCACCATTGTGATAGAGCTGCAAGACTTCCGGCACCTTAGTTTTGGGCACTACCATTTGCAAATGGCACTGGTTACCGCGAGCGTTTTCCCATTTGCGGCACAGAACTCCATCCTGGACGACCAAGCTTTCCCACTGTGCCCAATAACTCTTGGTGATGGGGCTCATTGCTGCGATATCACTCCATTTGGGCCTAGGCGCATCTGATTTCTTCCATTCAAGAATCGGCTGTACATCCTTGTCTTCTTGCTGAGCACTCTGCAAAGCTTCTTTCCATCCGTCACTCAAGTCCGTCTTCAACGTCCTCACTAACGCTGCCTGCTTCGCTTCCTGTCGGGCACAATGTTTGCGTTGGTCGGGGTAAGGCCTACACGTCAGAGCATCTGCGCTACGTTGCTCTTGCCGCCAGACAGGTACGTCAGGTAACCCCTTCGGTGGAGAGAGGGTACCAACGTGCCGCTTACGCTTTGGGCAGCTCAGGCGGATATGGCCTCTTTCCCCGCAGTTGTAGCACCGTGGTGAAGAAACAACTTCCCTGATACGGTAAGTTCGATCCTCGTGACGCGCTGCTTCCACCTCCAGAGCGTAGGCCAAGGCTGCCTTCAGGGACTTGAAGTGCCCAAGTCTTACCGCTGCTCTAACCTCCAGGTCACGGATTCCATCGGTAAATACCTGGACGAGGTTCTCATCTATCAGCGCCGGCAACGACTGGTATGCCTTCCTGACCAGCCTTTCCACCTCCAGAGCCCACTGCTGCAGAGTTTCTCCGGTGCGTTGTGTCCTGTCCTTCAGCTGAGCACGATATACATGTTCGAGGTGCGCGTCTCCGTACCTCGCCTCCAACGCCTCCAGAAGCTTCTCGTAGGTGACGTCTTGCCCGAGTGCCTCCAACACCGTCAAGGCCTGATCACGAAGGCCCAAGGTTAGGGCGGTGAAGGCCTGTTCTTCGTCCCACCCATTCGCTCGCATTACGGCCTCAAACTGAACCTTGTATGCAACCCACGATGACGAGCCATCAAAGGGTGGAACCTTAAACCAACGAGGCGAGGGCGCCACAGCTGCAGGTGTAACGTCGTTGGTCTCAAGCCCACGCAATTTCTTCTCCACTTCAGCGACACAGGTGTCGTGATGGTCGTGTACACGCTTCTCTATAGAGGCGACGCGACTCTCAAGCTGGTCGTGTACGAGCTTCTCCACGTCGCTGATACGAGCCTCGTGCTGCTGGAGCTCCTCCTTTACCACCTTCAGGTCCTTCCGTACAGCGGCGCTGAGGTCTTTCATCACCACCAGCTGTTCCTCCAAACGGCGAGCCTGCTCCTCCTTGTCGCGCTGCAGCTGTTCCTCTAGGCGGCGCGCGTGCTCCTCTTGACGGCGAGCCTGCTCCTCTTGACGACGAGCCTGCTCCTGTTGACGGCGGTCCTGCTCCTCTTGATGGCAGGCCTGCTCCTCCTTGTCGCGCTGTCGCTGTTCTTCCATGCGGCGCGTGTGCTCCTCTTGACGGCGGGCCTGCTCCTCCTTGTTGCGCTGTAGCTGTTCTTCCATGCGGCGCGCGTGCTCCTCTTGACGGCGGGCCTGCTCCTGCATGAACGCCATCAGTGCCGCGATATCGGGCACCGCCATGGAGTGTGCGCTTGCAGGCTCCACTGTAGCCGCGGAGTCGCCTGATCCACCAGACGATGGAGAAGGAACGTCTCCGAAGCGTCTCTGGTCCAGGTCTTGCTGGCGCTGGTTCCTGGTACGCACTCCGTCAGTTTCTTCCTTCGGCATAACCGGCATAATTTATCCCACTTCTGACACCAATTTGTTACGAGCTGGGGTTCGACGATAAATTATAACTCACTATGCCACTTAAACTGAACTTTATTCACTAACACAATAACGCTAGATACACACACTTATTTACACAACTAGTAAAAACACACTTAATTTTCACTTCACTAATAAAAACACCACTATTCACACCACTAGAACAACACTAAACACTTTCGAATTACTTCCCTTCGCTTCTTGTTGATCGCTTCCTTATTCACTTGTTACTGTCCCGGTCCGTTCGCTCCCGCTCTATTTATACTGGCCGGATAACATCACTAGGCTTTTCGAGACGACTCACGATATTTCTTGAAACGTGTAAGGTGTTTCTAGAATTGCGTAAATGTTCTATTTACACCTACGCCATCTATTAGAGGATAGATGAAACAGCCTTAAACAACCGATACATCTAATCTCATGTAGTTCTCCCATTCACTGATAGATGGCGTTATTTTCAATTCGTAACAAGAATATCTTTGTTCTACAGAAACGAGCGGTACGAGCAATATACATGTTAGGTGCAAAAGATACTCTTAGGGAACGCTTTAAGTCTATAGGGATTCTTACAGTAGCCTCGCAATTTTTATTTGCTAATATATTGTAAGGCAAAATATAGGTTTAATTACTACAAAAAGTGATGTACATAATATAAATACTCGAAACAGGCATAAGTTATATGCCCCTTATCATCGTTTACATCAAGTTAATAATTCTTTTGTAGGGCTAGGTATTCGTATATACAATAAAATACCAATTAGTCTTTTAGAATTACCATTTAGTACGTTCAAAAGTAAAATAAAAGACTGCCTTATTAGGAAAGGTTATTATACCATCAATGATTATTTCAGTGATAAGGATAGATGGTCACTTACACTACCCAACTCTTGATTTTTTAATTTATATAGATACCTTACTTTTCAGTTTTTTTATATAATATCTCTAGTTCTATTAATTTAATATTCATGTATTATTAGGTCATTCAACTTACTACATTTACATTTTCATTGTTGTTCCACAAATTTTATTAAAATTTGCTACAGTGTTAGATGAAGATAACTCGTTATCATGGGCTGGATACTAACGTATTTGTAATTTTCGTGTATTCATATACCGTCACTTTCTGTAACATACTTTTCCACCATAGTTCTGAACATGATCGCGAGTTGCCTACATTATAAGGCGTAAGTGGATGCTCCTGTTACACAAGATTCACATTAGAAGACTACTACAGCACTTAATTTAGTAACTGCATATTTGTTTAAGTATTATGTATGTTCTTATTTACTATTTACAAGTAATTAATTACAATGTGAAACAGTTGCAGCTCCTTACAAAAAAAGAATATGAACCATAACACTGGCGATTAAAAAGAGTGGCCACGAGTTTTATTGCCCGTTCTTTCTCGTGGTTCTACCTATTGCTTTGCGAATGGGCAGTAAATGTAAATGTAGAAGCATTATTAATTTACTTTCAAAAATTGACGTTCATAAGCGTCACGTTGTGACCTAGATGAATAAATGATTTTTGACTTGACTTTGACTTGACACTAATAATCACTACCTATATGCAATGATAGGGTCAATGACGAGATCATTACCACCTAATGGTTTTCGAATACAAAACCACGTTGCGTATTTCAGACTTTTAAAAGTTATATGCTTATTATTTAGCAAATTATCACGATCGTCAAGTCTTTGTCTAAAATCTTCCAAACTAAATTAGGCGTTCTGAAATTGAAGGGAGGCACGATCCCAGTATGCTCAGTTACATAATTATATTAAATCACCAATCGAGAGCAGGCTGCAGTAATAAGGGAGTTAACTAATACTTACATTAGAAATAAAATTTAACTTCAGAGTCAATTTAAAATAAAATATTTCACACATAATGAATCACATTTATTTAATGTAAAATAGAAAAAGTCTCTGACAATGTCATTGGCTTAGTTAGAAAAAATAACTCAAATCTTTACAAAATCATATTATACATATATACAGGTCAAATTAACTACACCCTTATAGATACGCCTAGGTCTAAAATAAGTGAGAAATAAAATAATTTAAAAGAATTAAACCAGCAGCCCGCATGGTGAGTAAAAATAAAATTGTGTGCGTACTTCTAACTGGCACCGAACTCAAAAAGTGTTGTTGTTAAAAATATTCGTTTTTCTGCTGCCTAGTGCGAGCATCTTTAGATGTTGGTAAAGGCTCTTGGCGATTATCCATTTACTGACACAACTATCGGCACAATGATCGCCGAGTTCATATCCCACATATCGACAATCTCATGAGCTGGGACCAAATATTTGATCTCCTTCTCTTTTTCTGTTTTTACGAGATTGCTGTCATGCGATATGGTAATATCGTCTAACAATGCGAATCGCTCTGCTCGGTCGATCACTACAATATCAAGCTTATTGGCTACAATAAACCTTTCTGTAATGATAGACCTTAACCAGGACAACAACGTACAACCATTTTTTCGAGAACTGTAAACAAATATTTTAAGGGTTCACAGCAGTCTACTTGTCATTTGTATGACGACAGGTTTATCATGGCTACGATTATATAGTCATGATAATGACTCACATGATTTGCATCATGGTAATTTATCGTTTTTTGGAAATCTGTCGCCACTGCAAAAAAGTTGTCAATGACTACTCAGTACTTAGTACAGTTAATAGTATCGTCCTACATGTCAAGTCTTGCATTTAATTACACAAGCTTTAAACTTAGTTGTTAACAGCAGCTGGTTTTATTTGAACTTGTATAAACACGAAAGTTTGTGATGATCGATGAAAACACTTTTCTTAGGATATATAATTATATTAAAGTTTACTTATTTTTCAAAGATATATTGCAGTATAGCTTCTACATCACAATAGTGCAAAGGCTACCATTTTTTTGCAATAACTGTCACCCACATCGTCAAATACTCGGGCCGAAGCTAGTCTGTAAAATAAAAGTATCGATAAAGTTATAACGTCACTATGTTTATGCGTCACATTTTTATACGAACAAATCAAAATGTCTATGAACGAGGTATCAAAGTTTCAAATGAAGTTCTTTTAAATTTTGAAGGGTAATGGGGCCCACACCGTAGGCCTATGTCAGACCTTTGAGTGATGGAATTCCTCCGTCTATTTACATACTATATATAGTCTAAGAAAGCAGAGTTTGGTTGATAAAATAAATTTGTTATTCGTGTAAAATAAATCATTTGATGTTGTGCCAAATTCATTACAATATTAATGTTGATTTTTTATTTATATTTTATAATTAATTGTACAGTAATTTCAATTATATGTTGAAAAGGAAGTGGCAGTTGTTAAACATTAAGTGTAATGACGGTTAGTTTATAAAAACGAGTGTAGCTCACATTTTAATTCAGTTCTGTGCTAGAAATCGTCTGAGAATAAACCAAGTAATATTACGTGAGTGTTTTTATTATAATGGAGTCTGGATACCATAACCCTGGCGTATCACCGACATATACATTGAAAAAGTTTCTTATTGAAATAAATATGAGTGACATCGACTATCGTTAAGATTAAACAACGTTTCATCAATCGAGTAACATACCTGGTTTAAATAGTAAAACGCCCACCCAAGGCACAGGAGCCATTGTTAATAAGTTTGCTTGAACATTGTGTGAATCTCGAACTTCTTGCGGCACAGCATCTGAAATAATAATAGGTTAGTTTTTTATCTATTCATTTACCAAAACAGAGCTAATGCCTGCATAAGTAAGGCAAATTCGGAACAGAGTTTTGTTATTAAGGACACATGAAAACCTTTATTTGATGTTTCTCATCATTGAAATTTGAACACCATGAGGAGAACTGAAAACAAAGATATCAATATTTGAATATAACTGCCTCACATGCTTAGTACGGGCCTATTCTCTGTAAAAAAAGGGTGAGGCAATAGGCCTCCACAGTTAACATCATCATCATCATCATCAGCCTTTAACAGTCCACTGCTGGACTAGGCCTCTCCTTTGAAAGGAGGAATTGGCCCTACTATAACACGCTGGCCAAACGGGTTGGTATAGGGTTTGTATCATGTTTTCCTTCTCTTACAGTGCTGTTCTCTGCATAATATGCTCCCTTTGTCGGCTCTTACGAAACCCGTGGGCTGATATGGGGTGGTGACAATCCATATTCTTAATCCGTCACCACACGGAGTTAAAATCATATAACATTCAAAAACATTTGGAGAACAAAAAGAATTGGCGTCCATAAGCGTTGCTTTTGTAACCCATATGAATAAATGAGTTTGAATTTAAATTTCAACAATAAAAAACATGCATGCAGGTTGCCTTAAGATATTTCTTCTTCATTCAGGACGGCTTCCGTGGTCCAGTGGATAGCGTATATGTCTGCTGTTTGGGAGGTCCTGGGTTCGATTCTCAGGTCGGGCAAAAGTGTTAAGGGGTTGTTCAGAATTCTCAGTAGCAGCACAGAGTCGTGAAAAGTGCCCGGAAACGGCATAGCTTCGCACCCTATAAAAGACATAAAGACATAAAGACATATTTATTTCTGCATTTTGGTTGTTTACAACACTTATACATGTCAAAACCCTATTCTAGATGAGGCCGGCTTTTCCTAGCTAAATGACTTCTTGAGAAGAAAAGCCGAAACAAACTCAGTCATTATTTTTTTTGTCACTTCAATTTCTTTAGTCTTTTCTTGATCTTTTAAAGTCCAGACAAAAAAAAGGGTTTAGTATGCAAGTACAATGCAGGAAATCATCTGACGCTTTTGACTGACTCGGCCCACTGATGGCCCGCATTCAACAGCAATCGTACAGCTCAACCTTGATTGAGGGAGCCAGCACGATCTGTATCACTATGCCTCCACGCCATCAGAAGGTGTATGCATAAGCATGTCAGCCTAAGCCATCAGACAGGTTGCCACAACTATTTGCTTATATGTTAAATAATGCCCACATCGTACTCACAACTTTACATGCTAATACATAGTAAAATACATGTTGTAAACAATATGTAAAATTATAAAAATTTAAACAATAAAATGTCATATATTTAAATGTCAAAAAATATTATTGAGTGTCAATTTAAGAATGTCTAAAAAATAAAATAATAATATATTACTTAAGTAATTTTAAATGTCAAAAGAAAATAACAATGTCAGAACAAAATAAATAAAATTACAACTATTATTCGATTTGGTTGTAATTGTATAATTACACTTCTGCCTGCACCTTCAGGGATACAGCTGTGACTCTGTACAGCACATAAGAATCCAATTGCGACAACGAGAATAATCTATGAACTATATCACCACAATATCTTACCTGAACATATAAAGACTGCCGGCACTATGGCTATTCTCAGAAGATATTCACTTTTAAGCCACGTCATATTCCTCCGTGTATTAGGCACCGTCTGACGATGAATGCTTATTGTAAGATGTTTCACGTTACCAAATATATTGAACATTTATAAACATTGATAAACATGTTATTAATAATTGCTGTTTGTTTTTGTTATTGTAAAGTATACTCATCAATTTGAAAGTACAAAACTGACTGACATAGACAGACAGCACAGCCGTAACTACTGGGCATAAGATGTAGAAATTTGGATGTATATTCCTTAGAGTGTGTAGGGGAACAAAAAGCTTTGAAAATGCTTTTAAGCGGGAAAACTGTCAACGCTGGCTGTAGGCGCAGTCTAAAATTTTAAATAAGCTGCATCTGAGTTGCGTTTGTGGCCAGCTCTGTTGTGGGACTTAAAATAGACCGTTCCAAGGCCATAAAATAATCATCAGGCTACGTAGGAACGTGGCCTGATGATTCTTGTCCTGTGGCAAGAAACAGAATCGACTACTTTACGTGCTTTCCGAAGCACGGTGGCACTATGAATGCAACACAAGCGGTTACTCATCCAAATTCTGACCTCACTGAGGTCACCTCAGTGAACGTTGCTTAACTTAACCAATCTATTACGTTTGGCTAGTTAAGTAAGTGTCGCTATGAACGCTACCAAACAAAATAATCTACGTAAACCGCTGATTTCAGCCGGTAAGCCACGCCATTTTGTGGCGATGTGCGATTGAAACGGCTGCTCCATTATACCACAATTATATTATAGACTAGCTGGAATACACGCGTGTTGACAGCTCTGATACTATTATGCTGTGGTTCTGTGGATTTAACGGCATATTACGCGTGGGAATTTGATGCTTACTAAACAAAACAAAATGTAATGATTTTAAACTCTTTCGTTTTGTACCTTCATCATCAAACTACCGTCCACTGCTGCATATAGGCTGCTCCAATGGCACGCCATTGAGCTCGATTTACGGCTCGTCGTGTCCAGTCGCTGCCAGCCCCTTTGCGTAGGTATATCGTCACTCCACCTAGTCAGAGGGCGTCAGATGTAAGTATCATAATTATTCAGAATACATACATCTGACCCCTCAAAGTTTATTTATTTGGTCTTAATCGCTTTAACTTAGATATTTAAGGCATATTTTCAGCTGTTTAACCTGGGGATTTAACAGTATAAGGAAGGGAAAATCACCAATGAAAAGGGATCACGCCCGTATTTGTCTCACGTCGTGTTGCTATCGACTAATGATCGAGTCTTACCCAAATATTTTTATTTTTCTATTTCCGTCTCTCTTCCGTACCCAAAGACTATCGCGAAAACCTGTTACTAAAACATTCTTTGTAAAAAATATTTCTCCGTTATACCATTGAGTTATTTTATAACGAATTTTGTTTTTATCTTTTCTACTATGGCGATAAAAAGAAGCAAACATTCTTGTTTCAATACACCGGGGAAAAATATTTTGTAATAAATTCAAGTATCCGAAGAAAAATTAAACGTAATGACTCAAGTTATTTCTTATCACGAATACCGACTTTGTCGATACATAAAATGCTTGATTATTTCAAAATATGAGTTTGTTTTTTTGATGTTGTAATATTTTTCTCAAAAGTACTTCGCAGAACTGATATTAAAGTAGTTATTGAATAATCGTTTATTTATTGGAGAAGCCATATTGGACACCTATATCTCTCAGATGTAAAAGATGATTAATAATGAAGAGCCGGTAATTATGACCAAGAAATATTCTAACGAATTTATTGACATGAATATCAGGGGGAACTGGACTTACGAAAGTAAGGTCCGTGTTCACCGACTCTTCATCTTGGTTATCTTTCCGTAAATTAATTTGACAATGCGCTCGCTATACTAAGTACGCGTCCCATCCTATGTGACAATGCGCGCGCAGAAATAAATAAGCAAGTTAACAGTTGGTTTTCCGATCGCCGGTTATATCATTGTCGGTGAACTTGGGTCTAAGTAGGTGTAAAACAACCAAAACTATAAAGTTTGATATAGTATCATATCATCATATCACCATCATCAATAATATCATCATCATCATATCAGCCAAACTACGTCCACACAGACCGGTTTTGAGCCGCCCGCATCCAGCCGCCTCCTGCGATCTTGACGAGATCGTCGGTCCACCTTGCACCTCTGCTGCGTCGTCCGTCACGTGGCCGCCACTCCAGAACCTTTCTGCCCCAACGGCCATCGGTTCTTCGAGCTATGTGCCCTGCCCACTGCCACTTCAGCTGCTTAGCTTTATTATAATTTAAAGAAATGATTACAAACATCAATGAGTCAATAATTCTAAGTAACAGTAGGTTTTTACAAATTTTAAAGGTAGTAATTTATTTATTTATTCTTCATATACACAAAGTATATAGGCAGACTTAATGCCATGGGCATTATCGACCAGTCTTCTTTAGAGAGGTGCAGAAAGATAGGAAGTAGGTGTATTATGGCGCTGATACACTTGAGCATTCATTCACCTGTAATGAGCATTATCGCAAATGTTACAAAACAAATGAGTGTGTTTTAGCGAGCATTCTCACGAACATTCGGGCGAACCTTAGAATATAGATAATACATAGAATTCACGCTACAATGGCGGTTAAACCCAATATATTTATTTCACTTTGACTTATGATTTTAATCTAGGGAAGAATCTTCGTAGTTTGTCACTAATTTTAACTTGACAAGTGATGGGCTTACTCAGAATAAATATCGATAAAATATCGATAATGTTTACAGTAGATCCTTAGATTTGGTTCACTCAGAATTTTTTTCAATAGAATGTTGATAAATTCTCGATATCGATAAATAAATTTGAACGTAGGACACTTGTGTGATTTATTAAACCTGTTCAAATTAAAATTTGCATACTGTTATTTAGAAACTTCATTTGTTTATGTATCTTACTCTTGCTCTAGAAATATACCTAATGTAATAAATAATATAATAATAATATTCTACCACATTCACACAACATCATCTAGTCCCTGTACCTATGTTCTAGGCAAGTCAATTCATGCTATGAGTGCTACCGAACAAATAATCAACGTAGACCGCTGATATCGGTCGGTAAGCCGCGCCATTTTGTGGCGATGTGCGATTGAAACGGCTGCTCAATGATACCACAATTATATTATAGACTAGCTGGAATACATTCGTGTTGACAGCTCTGATACTATTATGCTGTAGTCCTGTGGATTTAAAGGCTTATTAAATGTAGAAATTTGATGTAAACTAAATAAAAAAAAGATGAAGTGATTTTAAACTCTTGCGTTTTGTACCTTCATCATCAAACTACCGTAGTCCACTGCTGCATATAGGCCTATCCAATGGCACGCCATTGAGCTCGATTTACGGCTCTTCGCGTCTAGTCGCTGCCAGCTCTTTTGCGTATATCGTCACTCCACCTAGTCAGAGGGCGTCAGATGTAAGTATCATAATTATTCATGATACATACATCTGGGGCCCAATTCTGCTAAATAAATATAGTCGCGATATCATGTCAGTGTCATACTTACGTCACAAAAAGCGTATTCTTATAAATTATATGATATTTGAATGAAATTGTAACGAGATCGTATGTGTCAACGACGAACTGTTTATTTTAAATTATATGATAATGACATTAGGTCATCAGAATACCGCTTTTAAATCCATTCAAAATATGCTATCAATGTCATATAAAAATACCAGAATTGGCCCCCTGACGCTTTAAACTTTTTTTTCTGCCGAACAAATTGACTCCATGCTGCCTGATGTTAAGCAGTCAGTGAAGTCCCATAGTGATGGCCATCATCCCAGCAGACAGCGTGGCATTATGGCAAGATGGCCCTCACCTTGACGGCCTTGAGAACAGCTTTTTCACGCCCCGCTTAAAGGACCCAGGATCATAAGTGGAGGGAAACACGTGGGCTGGTAATGCGTTCCACATCTTAATGGTACGGCAGAGATAAGAGGCGCCGAACTGTTTGGTGCGTGACGGTATCTGTTCTACCGTGTAAGAGTGGCACCTTAACCCAGCACGTGTCGTTCGGGATAGGAAAGAAGAGGGTGGGATTAGTTGAAAGAGCTCTTCGGAGCTCTCACCGTGATAAATGCGATAGAACACAGCCATTGAGGCCACATCTCTGTATAATTGCAGTGACTCAAGAGTCTTAGTGGCCTCTGGATCCCCAATGATACGGACAGCACGCCGCTGCAACCTATCGAGGGCGTCCAATAAGTACTGAGCGGAGCCATTCCAAAGGTGAGAGCAGTATTCCACGCAAGAGTGAACCTGGGTCTTGTATAACAGACACAACTGCTCCGGCGTGAAAAACCTCCTCACCTTGTTCAGGACTCCGAGTTTCCGAGATGCGGATTTGATGACACCGTCGATGTAGTTTTCTGGTTGAGATTTCTGCGTATGTCCATATCCAAGATATTGAGGCTGTCTTGAATCGGTAGTGGAGTGTCCAGAAGAGATGGATGGGGAAGGAATGGAGATTCCTTAGCTGAGAATGCGCACACCTGTGTTTTCTTGGTGTTGAACTTAGATATTTAAGGCATGTTTTCAGCTGCTTAACCTGGCCTTACAAGTGAAACAGTGATAAGGATATAACAGTATAAGGAAGGAAAATTACCAAAGAAAAGGGATCACGTCCGTATTTGTCACACGTCGTGTTGCTATCGACTAATGATCGAGTCTTACCCAAAATATTTTTCATAAATATTTTTATTTTTCTATTTCCGTCTCTCTTCCGTACCAAAGACTATCGCCAAAACCTGTTACTAAAACATTCTTTATTAAAAATATTTCTCCGTGATACCATTGAGTTATTCTATAACGAATTTTGTTTTTATCTTTTCTACCATGGCGATAAAAAGAAGCAAACATTCTTGTTTCAATACACCGGGGAAAAATATTTTGTAATAAATTCAAGTATCCGAAGAAAAAATAAACGTAATGACTCAAGTTATTTCTTATCACGAATACCGACTTTGTCGATACATAAAATGCTTGATTATTTCAAAATATGAGTTTGTTTTTTTGATGTTGCAATATTTTTCTCAAAAGTACTTCGCAGAACTGATATTAAAGTAGTTATTGAATAATCGTTTATTTATTATCTCGATTTTGAAGAAGCCATGTTGTATTTTATGTGATGGTATTTAAACGAGTGACTGTAAATTTAAGTTTTGGGTGACAAAAATAATTAATTTGGGTTATAGAATTACTAAGTCAGCGACTGACTGCGAGTGATGAGAAATCAACAGGACAGCAACTTACGAACATTAATTTTAGTTACTTAAAATATACAATGAGAAGCGTCATAATATTCGAGCGACCTAATATGCAATATTCATTTACCTACTTAAATCAAATGAACAAAAAATAAAATAAGACGCTTTAGACTTTTAAGCTAAGTTGACGGAGCCCGTTTCGCAGGGCTCCTATTTTTGAGTACAGGGTCATAATAAAACCTAACATAACCTATTAAGTTTCCCAAGTGAACGAGGTTATTTTCATAAATAAATAGATCGTGATGTACGAAATGAAGGCAATTTTGAAGTCGCCTTTTCGGTATTTCTAATCGCTCACCTAGTAATTTAGTCACACGATTAGAATTTTAATATCTGCAATGGATTAATTACTACCCGCTGTTAGCACGCTCCTTCTAGATGTTATTATTAACCAATATTCGTCATTAGCTTAGTTAATTTTTCGCTTACTCAAATTTATGCCGCTCAAGTTATTACAACAGTTATTCGCTTGTTTTATAATTTCCCATTTATGTACCTGAGCTTTGGAAGATCGTATTCAGATTTGATGATAAACAGACAGTGCTTAACGCTGAGTAGGGTTTACAAATGAGTTTCTTGCTAATCAACACATATACACCTAAACATAGTCTTACTTATAATTCTTGCTTTATTTTTAATCAATAGTTTTGCAATTGATTGTTAATAAAACTTCAAATAAAAATTTAAAAAATGCAAGATTAAATCTTGTACAATCCTAAATCAAAACATCTTACACACCAGTCTGTCTTCCGTATAACAAAATACTTAGGTGTTGCCCACACCTAGCCGTCTAGGTAGCCTAGAAACAGTTCGACAGTACACGTCGGTGAGACTCTTGACCCGGTTGAACGCGCGCTCACATAATGAGCCGTTGTTACGTCACCATGCCTGTGTTTATATATCCGGTAGGTAGGGACCATGTGGTGACAGATTAAGAATACTGTGTCACTAGCCTATTCCATCTCGTGGCTGTGATAGGTGAGGACGAATTAAGAATACAAAGTTGCACTAGTCCTTATCATTTCATAGATGTCGCAAGAGGTGAGGCAAATAAAGCAAAGGACAATGCCAGAAACTCTATAGAGCTTTGACCCACCAATAAAAGTTGGTGTACAAGCATGCCAAATGTAGCATTCTACTGGTGCTATATTAGTGTTATCTACAAACATTTTAAAATCCCTTTAGAACTTGCGGTTTCTTTTAAATCTTAAAAAATATGATTTTTAGGTTAGGTACCTGAAGTTTAGGTTAGTTGCAGTTATTATTGTAGAAATTATTAAATAAGTGTTGTATTTTGTTAAAATGCTATCCTAGGATGTTTGGCTATGAAAGGAAGGAATTACATAACATCAATCTTAGTAATACTTTTGACTTAGGTCATAACATCCTGACTGTTCATGTAAGGCGGCGATAGCAGAGTGGATATACCAACAGACTGCCATGCAGAGGGTATCGGGTTCGAATCCACGGCGCGCACCAATGACTTTTCGAAGTTATGTGCGTATTGAATGGTTAATTATCGCTTGTCCCGTGCCTCGGAGAGCACTTTAAGCCGTCGGTCCCGGTTGTCATGAAGATCTTTGACAATCGTTACAGGGCGTCAGTACCTTCTAAATAAACTGACACTAGTCTCAACCATGGAATATCGCTATCCCTTCTGATTGCGGAGGTCAGACAGGCAGTCGCTCCGTGGAAAAGCTAATATTCAGCCAAATCCGGTTTGACTAGTAAGCGGAGCCCAGATTGAAACTGGGATAACGCTAAGAGGATGATGATGATCCTGACTGTTCATCGGTAACAAAATAAAACAAGTTATGAAAGTGATTGATTTATTCATCTTCAAACGTTATTAAAACATTATCAAGAAAACCTGCGGGCTGATCAATATTGTCGTGACCTAGATCTCTTTCAGCATTTAGATTCCCATTTCTACAGTGCTGGTCTAGCCGCAAAAAGCACTCTTGACAGTTAACAGCTTCTGGTGGAAGCTGTAAGGTAAGAAACATATTATATGAGTATGGTGGAGATAGACAAGTTCATAATTATATCCACACAATCCCTAAAAGACAAACTTGAATATTTAGCCTATTATACTAGTCATTTAAGATACTTGTAGGTAGGTAGGTTTACTATTATATACATATTTTGTTGCATTAATTACAAGCCAAGCAAAACCGCAGGTGGTACAATCATCATTATAAGGATTTTTCGCTACGGTCAAATATGATCAATAAATAACGTATTATCTACATACCTGTTGCAACGATTTCTATCTAGCGAGAACAGTTTGCAGTTCAGATTGTATTGAAGACACTACATGTCTTAGCATTCTGTCGACGCACAAGTGACAATTTATGCACCTCAACATCGTTACCCAAGTCACAAGCAATGATCAGAATCCGTCGCAAATAGCACAAAGTCGGCGAGTAGGCGAGATCGAGTCCGTATACAAAAGCAAAATCGTCATGAAAATATAATATTAAATCACAGAGAGAGATTACGGAGCAACAAACACAAACAACAAAGCGAATGTCAATTGATGTCAATGATTGTCATCTTCAATCTTGACTGATCTTGACCTTGACATAAGCATTGGCGCACCAAGGACGTTTCGTTACACTTAATCACTAACGCTCATATTGCCAAATAATTATTAGAATAAACATTCATAAAAATTATTTTCATTAACTGTGTATATTTAAACCGAATACATATTAAAATCTGTACATAATACATTTATACATGTCATTTTTTTTAATCAATTTACTCGTTTTGTTCTCGTGTATGCGTACTAAGTAACGCAAGTGGTCGAGAAAAAAACAGGAAATAGGCGTTGGGTTTTAAAATTCCTTTTATTACTTACTTTTTATCTGCAAGTGTAACAGAGTAACAATTAAGTAACCAAGGGTCTTATTTTGATAGGATAATTTTCATTAATTTACATTTCTTGTAAATTAATGAAAGGGTGGGGCAGGATCTGGCATTGTCCTTTACAAAGTAAATAGTATCTTAAGTAAGGAACTAAGGAGTAAGTAGCGAGAGCGTAATGAAGCCTAATGGAGAGACCGACGGACTGTTACGTAGAGGGTATCGGGTATGAATATAATTTTTAAAATGTCGTAAGATCAAAACTGTACACTAAATCAAAACATCTTACAACACAAACAGTCTTCCGAATAACAAAATACTTAGCCGTGGGCAGGTAGCCTAGTAACAGTTCGACAGTACACGTCGGTAAAACTCTCACATAATAAGCTGTTGTTACGTCACGCCACTACTGTTAATGTATCCGGTAGGTAGGACTATGTGGTGACGGAATAAGAATATAAAGAGTAAGTACCGACAGATTAAGAAGATGGTGTCACTGGCCATTCCGTGGGTGGGATAGGCGACGAAAAGTTAAGCATGAAATGGTATCTTTGGGAAGAGATAAAGCGCATCAAACATCAAAACTCTATATCTATCCGTCTGGCCGGTACGTTTTTATCTCACTTTATACACGTCCTCTGCATAGGTCTTCAAAGCTCTTCACGCAGAGCGATTTTGAGTCATTCGCATCTAACCGCTTCCCGCGATCTTATTTACCCGATCGTCGGTCAAACTTACGAGTTACGATGTGGCCGCCACTCCAGCAGTCTCCTGCCCCAACTGCCATCGGGTCTTCGAGCTATATATGTGTCTTGCCCATTGTCAGTATAGTATATAGTAGGCCAAATCTTATTGACTAACAATGATATCGTGGCGCAAATTGAGGCTGTAAAGATATTTAGAAAAAGGTCTGGTTTATTACTTAGATAGGGTAGCAACCCTAGTCAAAGCTGCTGTGCCGTTACATACCTTTTTGTTTATACATTCATACCCATATTTCTTTTTCTGTTATAGAAAGCCCCTCCTGTAATTAGGCAGTTGAAGTGCCGAATGACCCTCATCGCAATATCAAGTTACCTATCCGTCAATTTCAAAATGAGAACTGCTCCTAAATTTTGAATTTTTGAGGGTACTCTCGACTTTGAATTTTTTGGAGAGTGAAAATAAAATCTTTTGTTAAGATTGTAGGAGCATGGAGGAATAATAAAGTGACAAGTCTATACTTAAGTAAGAGTCGTAATGGCTTATAATAATTATGATACAATAATAAAATATGAGTAACAACATATTATAGTGACTAATTTTGGTAACTAAATGGTAGTGTCAAATACCAAATGAAAGTGTATAATGCACTGAAAAAAATTGGGCAAGTGCGTGTTGGACTCAGGCACTAAGGGTTCCGTACCATAATCTATAAAAGAAAATCAAGTTTTTTTATGTATAGTTAAATATTTTTTAAGTTTCTACCTGTTTATTAAGATCGAGTAACAAATTACTTAAAAATTTCGTTTGTTGTATGGGAGCCCCCCTTTAATATTAACTTTTTTCAAATTTAATTATTTATTTTAGAAAGTTACTATACAAATACATATTCTGTGACAATTTTAAGCATCTACCTATTACCGTCAGTAATATTGAGCTAAAAATACGAAAAGTAACACGTTTATTGTATGGGATCCCCCTTAATATGTTTTTTATTAATATTTGTTGTTATAGCGGCAACAGAAATACATAATTTATGAAAATTTCAGCTTTCTAGCTATCACGGTTGATTAGATACAGCCTGGTGACAGACAGACAGATAGACAGACAGCGGAGGCTTAGTAATAAGGTCCCCCCCGTGGGATCTCCACCTTGTCGTGGTGGGGGGGCTCAGTAACCGTGGATTGGTTACCCGCGGTGAAGCTAAGAGGGATCCAGCAGGGGACGCTCCGCGTGGGCTTGACGGGGCCTGCGCAGGATGCGTCCAACGGTGCGGGTGCGGGGGACAGTTCTGTCTGTCCCTCGCAGTCGGGCGTGGTCGCGGGAGGAGAGGCGTGTCGGTGTTGCGTTGCCGTGCGCCCTATCTCCCGCGACCAAATGGGGGCGCACCATTCGATGCGTCGCGGTGGGGCCGCAGAGGAAGAGGAGATGCGGTGTTGCGGTGCCGTCCTCCCTATCCTCTGCGGCCGCTTGGCGTTTTGGCGGCAGAGCCCAACACCATCATCCGCCGCCAAGGGGGTTTTGTTCGGGGCTCGCCGGACCATCTGGCGGGCCAATACCCGTCGGGGGGTTGCGATGTATGCTTGGGCGAATCCCGACCCTCCGACACACGGGTACATGAGGCACACGGGTTGGTTTTTAGTCAGTAAGAGTCTGACAGTCCCCTTCGCCCATCCCCCAGGGCGGAGGGACTCCATGAGGATTTTCCAACCTGAAACCAAAAAAAAAAAGGCTTAGTAATAAGGTCCCGCTTTTACCTTTTAGGTACGGAACCCTAAAAATGGAATCAAAATCTGTCTGAGAGGTTTCGAGACATTATACACTCGGCGTCACAAAAATCGCACCTCTCTGAAAATAAGTTTTAAGCATGTCCTGACATTAACAAATACATTAAACCAATTTAAAATTGATATCAATTAAAAGAATTTTAAATGACATTAAAATTAACAGTACCTAATTAGAATTCCTAAACACAACACATCTCATTAGCACGTAACGTTAAAAAAAAGTTGGTTAAAAACGCATTACAATAGCCACTAATTGCACCAACCTACAAGGGTATAAAACGGATGACCCGGGGAAAATCTCTTCTTTCAATGTCCAACCTTCGAAGTGGACACACGAAAACAGCTACAGCAAAAAAAAAACACCCGTGAAGATGAATACCACTGCAGATGCAGCCGCTCAAATCAGTGCACTACTGGAATCAGGGATGTGGCAATGGGATGTTGCTCGACAACTGAACTTGAGGCGTTTTTCCGTTCGACGAGTTTTACATACAAAGCAAGCCAATTTTCCCGAGAACATGTTGATTGGACAATCGATCAATGGAGGGCTGTTCTCTTTTCGGATGAGACGAGGGATTGTCTTATGGGCAACAACAGGAGTATATAAGTGTATTAGGAGGCAAGGGGAACGATGCGCACAAGCACAATTAGCATTCAAGAGACAGTTGAATACGGGGGTGGCTCGTACAAGTTTTGGGGCGGCATGTCAATCGACGGCAAAACAAACCTTGTGTGTGTTTCTCGGACTGGAGGTGCTCTTGGACAGGGGTCGCTGACTGCTCCTCGGTACATAGCCGAGATCTTAGAGGAGCACGTGGTGCCTTATGCGGGTTTTGTTGGCAGTGGGTTCATCTCAATGCATGATAACGCCCGCTGTCACACCGCATTCATTGTAACATGGGACTACCTGCAAGAAGTCGGGGTCCATGTTATGCTTTGGCCGGCGCGAAGTCTAGACCTGAATCCTATTGAGCACCTTAGGGAGGACCGCGAGTACGGGCACGTGATCCTGCCCCTACCTCTCTCCAAGACCTCCAAGATGCATCGTTGCAGAATGGTACATCATTCCTCAAGTGACTATTGTTACCTTAATAAGGTCCATGGGAACACTAGGTTTTACGTTGCTTTTAAGGACTTTGTTGTTTTTTTCTGTTGAAATAAAAAGTTTCGTTTTAATCATTTGCATTAGCTTGTTTTTTTTTATTCCCTGGTAAACAAAATCCCAATCTATTACTTTATACTGAAATTTAAATAAATTGCCTTTCCAATGATACCTAAGATTCATATGTCTTCCATTGATTTATTAGAGCTAAAATGACTTTGAAGGATTTTTTTAAAGACGTGCGATATTTGTGACACCGAGTAGCTTATATTTGCCTCAGAAAATACTACGGGGTTTTTTACATACATACATAGACTCACGCCTGTTTCCCGGAGGGGTAGGCAGAGACTACGGAACGCCACTTGCAACGATCCTGACATATCTCTCTTGCTTCATTCACTCCCATCAGATGCCTCATTTGGGTTTTTTATTTTCAAAAATATCGAGTATACTTACAAAGGACATCATCCAAATCGGGCTAATTTTTATTTTGCCGGCCAATCAATAGAATTGTTTTATTTTAATAGAACACACAATTTTAAACATTGTTTACTAATAGATACACCAAACTTCTAAGTACATTCTCTGAGACAATATTTAGGTTTGAATGTATGTCCCAAAGTACCGTAGAGCAGGTTTGTGCTGTCAAAAGTGATAAATTAAAGGTGATCAACGATACGTTTTCAGCCTCACGTGCAATAAGTGAGCTTTAAAATGCAGTGGACTCATACAAAAAAAAAGTAAAAAAATATTTGTTTAATACTCCTGATCAAATATAAAAATGTCGTCTAAACCTTTAGTAGGAATGTCTATGACAGGCAGATGTCTTGAATATAGGCATGCCACCATAGTGACGATAATTCCTCTGCCAGACATGTGGTCGAAGAGATGTTGAGTTGCAGCGTTCTCATTTTCCTTAGTTATTTCGACCGGTACTTGTAGAGGAAAGGCCAGGAGAAAACGCCTGGATGTCACAATTGTGACAGCAGCTGCAACCCTGTTGAAAAAACGGCGCTGCAAAAGTTGGCGGAATGTCCAGCTTAGGCGATCCAGTGTCGTAAACTCATCACCATCTTAAGCGATTCTCGACCATTTTGGTGTAGAACTCTTCGACAACTTCCATTTGATTCTGTTTTTGGCAGTCTTCAACCAATTACTGCCCGCTTTCTTTATGATGTCATCTTTCCATCTCATTTGTAGTCTTCCAGCTGGTCGTTTACAATCCCACGGTCTCCATTTCAATATTTTCTTGCACCATGTTTCAGGTTTTCTGGCTACATGTCCGGCCCACTGCCATATTAGCTTCGCTACTCTTTTGACAACATCTGATACTCGACTTTCTTTTCGGAGGCATTTATTCGTCTTTCTGTCTCTTAGTGTCACTCCTACCAGTTTTTTTTCCATGCCCTTTGAGCTACTTCAAGTTTCTGTCGGCACCGAAGGTAAGGACTGGCAGGACGCACAGATAGAATATTCTTGCTTTTTGTTGCTTCGTAAAAGCAAATGCCAGTTTGCCGAAAGCGGCCCAACCCAAACGGATACGTCTATCAATCTCGTTCACCTGGTTTGCTTTGCCCATCTTTATCTCTTGCCCTAGGTATATATGTATTTATTGACGAATCCCAATTGGGTACCTCCTACTACAATTGTTATTCCGCTGGATTTTTCACTGGTCATGTTTCGAATTGGTCGTGAACTGGTCGCGGCAATTGTTACAGTCGTACCCTCGCTCCCTGCCCTGTCCATGGTCCAGTGCTTGATGGCTTGGAACGTCAGCGTCTCTTTCTGTGAGGCAGTAATGCTGACCACGCAGATGGTGAAGCGAGAGAAGTCGATGATACTGCCTAGGGGCCGCTCCCCGTCCGCCAGTAGGCTGAGGCAGTGGCGCCGTGACCACGTGCGCCCCAGAAATGTTGATTAGCAAATATGGCGTGGCCCACCTGCATCCAACGGCGAGTAGAACCCTGAAAAGGTCACGGTGTACAACGCAATTCACATGGCCGCCGTCAAGAACACCGTGGTGGTTATTGTGAGTAATGTCAGTAGACCCAGCTACGCACCAAAAATAAGGTGGCTTGCATATCTTATATACCACACAATGCACATTACATGGGGCCAGCAGGCGATAGTTCTTCTGCCATTAAGGCATACTGAAGGAAGAACAGAAAGTAAGCAGCGCTAGCAGTGAGCGCAGTGCGAATAGGAGCGAGACAGCGTGACAGATGCTGTGTCTAATGCTATCTCGCTCTTGGCTTACAACCTGCCATTACCTGATGCCATTTAAATTGCAAAGTTCACATTATTTTAGGAAAAAATAACAAAAAATAGTATTTATTTCACTAACAGAGCAGATTCTTTGAGCTCGAATATTATCTCACAGACTGCACTTAGAACTTTAGTCTAGTAATAAAAAGTGTTTATTTCGTACCATTCTATGATAATTTAAAGTTTATTTTAGTTGGCCGGCACTTTTAGAATTAGCCCAAATTTGTATGGCGGCTGGATGATCTCCTTTCATTTATTTGTAGTTTAAAATCATAATTACATCATTTTAATCATCATTATTCACCATCATCACCGTCTGAAAAATAACTGCACTTGGGAGTTTCTTTTTGTACTGCTTGTAGTTTTGGCTGGAATATTACGCATTTGCTTACCCCTTCAGTTACACAAACGTGAAGCTATACAGAAATGTAGTTCCATAGAATTCTCCAGCAAAATAAAAAAGCGGCCTTTGATCGACATTCCACGCTAAGAACACAGGGAAAGCAATTTTCTTGCTAAATAGAATAATAAAACTTACATACGAGAGTGTCGGCAGCACGCTTCGGGGAACCATTCTAGGTTAACGTAAGTACTTATTGTTGCGCAGTGATTTCTTTTGACGATCCTATTATGTGGTTTTGCTTATTTCTTGCGGGATAAAATAAAACGAACGTGTTCTGCAGGTCAAGGTCAACATATAGAAGGTCAAGGACACATTAAAAGTCAAGGTGAAGGTTAATGTCAGTATAGATGTCTGGTGGTAATTTATTCGAGTAGTTTTTGACCTGTTGTTCATTTTTTTGGAATGTTCATGTTGTAAGAGAATATTGACGTAAGGTCGAACTAGGGTAGGTTGAAATGTGCTGATGGCTTGCAGTTTTAGCGTCGAGCGTTCTATTCTTGACCGATTCAAGCTGCCCATGTATGGTCCATCTAATAGTGTTTTACTGAAGCTTCTTCACCATTTTCTCTCATACTCGTTTATAATCACCACGTTGAAGTATCTCGAAAGATTCTGACACAATATTGGCGACAAAAAAGGAACATACAGTCGAGTAATACTGATGTGCGTTCCAGCGACTCCGCTCTACAGTGCAGCGTAGACGACGTGCTGTTCGCTACAGAAGGTTGTGACGTCATAACTCATGCGCTCGTCCTTACTACTCTTGACTAGCCGTTTGTCCCCCAGCAACCTATGTGAGTGTAAAAAGAAACAAAACCTGAAATCCCATATTGTACCAATCACTATGAACATTTTTTACTTCAGCACCATACCTGGGAAATTACTGGCTCAGGCGATATTGAGGCTCAAAGTTAGTATGGAATTTTCCTAATTAGGTACAAAATCGATGCATTTACCCCGCCAATATGTTTTTTAGATGCCCTATGACCCCATGGATAGGTAGGTATTTCGAGCATTGCACGCGCGCGCTTTTAATTGCGCTTTAAAAATGATGAAAACTTAAAAAATTACGTTTCCCAGGTATTCTTTTCGGTTAGTACGACTTGGCATGATGTCCACAACGAGTAGACTTCGGCTTGGTGATGGGTCTTGTGACACCCAGTATATACCGTGGTGCAGGGATGATCGCCCCTCTCTCCGGCTGTGCGGCGATCCAAGCTAAGTCTTCTCTCCCTGGGCGACGCCAGAATTACGTTTCATAGAAGTATAGATCAGTTCACGAAAGTTGACCACAAATGGCGGCCGTCGCGCATATGTACATTCGTGCACCAATGGCGTGGCTCCATTCTTGACGTATTTAGGGAATGCGTCAAGAATGGAGCCACGCCATTGGCTTTCCACCCGCGCCTCTCCCCGCACCTCCACGGGGTCCTAAAAAATGATTTCTGCGCAGTGGTCATCTTTCATGAACCGACCTATACTTATAAACTAGTAGGGTGCGCTGATACTTCGCCTGCTGCTGCTGTACGGTCAGCTACGAACTCATACCTTTATTCTTTGCTAGGCCTTTAACAGTTATCTACGTGTTCTTTGTGTCGTTGCTAGCACGTTTGTAAAGTGACACAAAAAGCCGAAAATCGGGCTCTATGGGTGCCATTGGGGAGGCCTATACCAGTAGTGCGCTATTGCAGGCTGATGATGATGATGATGAATGTGATATCTATCTGAAGTGATCACACATCATATTCATTGTTTCTCATTATCTCTCATCTCAGAAATAATTAAAAGAGTGATGAAATCCATCTGCCATTTATAAATTTTCATTTCGGTAATCCGGCTTGATGGCACGGGCTGTTTCCGCAACTCCACGTCTTGGCGTGTATTTTGCGTGCGGGTGGGAATGGTGTCGTCATTGGTGATCCGGCTTATGCAGGCATACATAATACTACAGTAATTACCACAAATAATCATAGCGAATAAATTTATATTTCAATTGAATGTGTTTTAAATTAAGTTTACTTTGTACTGTTAGCAGAGCCACCACTTATTCCTAGCGTATACTTTTGTCTTTGCCAATCCATTTTGGTTTATTGTGTCATTGTGTCATTGCTTGGGGAGCATCCAAAAGAATTCATCATCATCATTCATCCATCCATCTTCTGAAACTCGAACGCGCTCAGCGAGGTATTTTGAAAATAGCGTTTAAAAGGCCATGGCGTTATTCGACAAATGCACTGTATTTAGACTGTAACCTGCTTCGCGTAAGACAGCTTTATATTGCTTCAGTTCTTCTCCGCTTCCATAAAGTTGCAAAGATTAAATAACGTACCTCTTATAGAAGTCTAAAGTGGGACATACCGAGAGTCCATTCTGTTTTTGCTCGTCAGTCTTTTACTTTCATGGGGCCTTATCTATACAGTAAATTGTTTAAGGTTAATAATACAATAATAAACCTATCATCATTTTGTCTTCAAACCACTATTCAGAAATGGTTAACGCCCAAAGACTATGACTACACTGAAAACCTATTAACTACTAGTATTTAATATTACGCAGGCACTAATTATCATATACACACACACACACACACACACACACACACACACAAACACAAACAAACCAACACAAACACACGCATGCGCACACACACTCACACACACACATTTGTAGTTTAATTTATTTATTTTATTTTTCTTTCAGTATATTTTGCTTACAAATATCATTTTTGTTAAATAATCAATAGTTGTCAGTAGGTAGTATATTATACACAAAAATACAAAATTATACATTTTTTTTATTATTACGTTGCACTTACGGAAGGAACTGGACCCCACGACACAGGGAATCCTACTGTGGGGCCCAGAGATACATACCTAGTAATTATATTGTTTTTCTTAGTGCCTAAGTATGTAATGTGTATAATAATTGTACTAAAGTTTGAACAATAAAGAGATTTGAATTTTGAATTTGTAAAAAAATTTTGAATTTTTAATTTATGGGTAAAGTAGTTGTACACTGAATTATGCCGAATTAAATTAATTTATATTTGATTTCGGAAAATAATGATTGATTATTATAAATCTTTTCAAACTTTCACTATTTGTACTCATGCTAGTGTTTAAATAACCGGTCCTTATAGTGTAATTTATTGAAAATTATTTAAGTATGCTATTCGACAGGATAATATTTTATGTTTTGGTGAATTCAGAATAAAAACATGCAATATCGATAAAATGTCGAGCTTGTAGATGAAGAGTACCAGCCCAGCGTAGAAGATACAATCGCAGATATAACGTTTCTTATTAGAACGGCGTTACAAATATTCACTCAAATAAATATCTCAACTATAAGACTAACTGTCTATACAAAGTCCGCTCACAGAAAACCATAAGATATAGATAGAAATATATAATATGTCCATTTGTCTATCTCTTTGGATAGCGGAGTTTAAAAAAAAGGAATGGATATAAAATATTAAATAATACTCGAACGCTTGTGTAAAAATGGGCTCGAACCCACAGTCTTTCGATAAAAGCACAATATTACTAAGGTTACACTAGAAAATCTACATCTAACACCGCACAGCCGACTATGACGAGAGACCTCAAAGAATTCACAACGAATTCGAAAGTGTGATTAAAAAAGATTCTTTTTCCTCTCACACAGCGTATTCTAAAAGTGAGTTGGATAATGTTATCTTACAAAATGGCACTGCAGCACCCCGTAGGGATTGATTGAAGGAAATGTATCCAAATTGAGTTGATACAATCTAATGATTTGATAAGGATATCGTAATTGGGCTGATTGTGACGAACGGAGCGCTGGAGCGTTTGGCCGGGATTGATTTAATTTTAGCTTTCTATTTATATTGTATGATGCTTGCGACTTTTTTACAATGAGGGTAAGCAGTGTTATAGCTTTAGATGCTAGTATTATCAAGATAATAATTTAGGGGTAGGAAAAATAAGAGGAGTTAAAGGAAGAATGTCAAATGTGACGGTTGGGATTGAGGCTTTGACAAGTGTGATTATTGATTATATTATAGTAATTTAGTATCGTCATATCCTTTGCCTGTATCCAACTGTTCCTTCGCTTGGCACTCAATGCATTTAAGTAGTAGAGCCTAGCTAATTTCAGCATGGCTGGGGTAGCTCAACCGAGGAAGTACTATCCTTTCACAGAATATCGGGGATTTATACTGCTGGGTTTCGTTTGGTATGTGTGAATGCCGGAGGCATCATCCAAAAAAAGGTTAGTGTATATTGTGGTTAAACAGAAATATGATACTCAATACACAATCTTTTATGCATTCCATAAAGTTAACTTTCGATCTGGATGAGATCCCCATGGTGTATAAACAAAATCTCGTCAGCGTATTCTACATCTTTAGGGTACTACAGACTAAGAAAATCCACCGTATCGGCTTTTGATAAGGCCGAATCCAGCACCAATATTTTTTATCGTGTATAGCTCAAACAAGATATTTTCTTTTTCAACGCCGATGTAGTGTATACTGCTGGTCGGGTGTAGAAACGACACGAATTCTTACACAAGCCCGGCGACTTTTCTTATTGTGCATGCGCTCTTACTGATTCAGCTAGGTACAGACAAGAATTATACTTCGAATGGACAATAAGTTGACGAATACAATAGCTATATCGCGGTGCAAACTTCTTTAGCGCGATTTCTATTGTTACATCCTTATAATTCCTCTATTGTCTCATAGATGACGCTAGCTGTAACTTCGCTGTAAATGTTATTTTATTATTAGTTCAAAATCTTTCTAGTTTCGCTATTGTCTAATGGATGACGCAAATCGTGTCTTCTGTTGAAGTTATTAAGCTCTCTGTTTTTATTGAATGTTTTGTAATTAAAAGCGACTGCCTCGTGGTCTCGCGGTATAAATGTGCGCGTGGTATTGGGAGGTCTCGGGTTCGATCACCGGGGCGGGTAAAGTGTTATTGGGTTTTTTCGTTCGGAAATTCTCAGTAGCAGTATGGAGTCTGGTAATTTATTTATTTATTTATTTATTTTATTTATTTATTTATTACAACTGCCCACTACACTAACAGTTGCCCAATGCGTGTAGTGAGCCATTATAGTACAAAACTACATAGTAGGTACATAGTTACTTATTAATACTAAGTCCAATTACTTATTTTAAATGTTGTCATTATTTGACAAAAAGTGTATAGCTTTTTTTATAAATTTATTTAACTGTATAAAGAATATATCTACATCCGGATACTGAGCAATCTGAGCGTTAAGCAGTGCAACTGCATGACACGTGGGTGCGTATAGCGCCGTATTAGTTCGCACTTGTGGTGCGGCAAGCAAGCGGCGCGAGCGTAACCGGGTGTAGTGGTTCGGCGCCGATAACGAACATCGCGACAGTGTGGTCGCATCGTCGATTTTATTATTAAGAAGCAAGTAATAGTGCAACATAAGGACACACTTACGTCGTAATGCCAGCGTGTCAAGACACACCATGCCTGACACGAACAGAGACGGATATAAATAAGGATAATAGCCATAAAGCTTTTTGTAGAGAAATCGACAGAATTTCCGCTGTACACGCTCAATCATCATACGATACGTGTCTTCGTGTGGATCCCAGATTACGGAGTTGTACTCTAAAATACTTCTAACAAATGAAAAGTACAACGCAATTATAGCACCCCTACTCCGAAACGGTATTGATTGTCGAATCACAAAACCCAGTGATTTGAAGCTCTTTTTGCATATTGTTGTGATATGTGCATTAAAAGTTAGGCTCGTGTCCAAAGTCAAACCCAAATCACGTATTTGACTGACACGTTGTAGCGGGACACTACTTATTTCATAAGGATGGATATATGGAGAGCGTGAACGAGTAAATGTAATTGATTTGCATTTAGATGCATTAAACTCTAAGTGGTTTCGGGCTCCCCAAGCTACAACACTATTAATGTCCCGCTGAAGTGCCTCACAGTCGTCTGGACAATTTATCCCCAAGAACAGCTTCAAATCGTCAGCAAACAAGAGACAGTGTGCCGCACTAACGACATTCGGCAGGTCATTGATCATAATCAAAAAGAAAGTTGGACCCAAGACGCTACCTTGATTTACACCAGAGCGAGTGTCATATGGGCTAGATTGGTAATTTCCTAACTGTACATATTGCGTACGATTGACAAAATAACTATCAAACAGATTCAATAGTTTAGGCGTGAATCCTACAGCTGCTAATTTCTGTAAAAGCAATTTAGGGTGGACGCGGTCAAATGCTTTTTTGAAATCAAAATAAGCCGCGTCCACTTGTCTTCTGTGATCCATTTCCATCACACAATAATCGACGAAGTTAATTAAGTTAGTGGTAGTTGATTTACCAGCTCTAAACCCATGCTGACACTCACTCAGTTGTTGTTTAATCTGTCTGGTGATGTGTTTGTTTAAAATAGATTCAAACAACTTGCCGAATGCCGAGAGCACGGCAATGGGTCTATAGTTTGTGATCTGAGACTTGGAGCCATCCTTAGGGACAGGTGTGACCCTAGACACCTTCCATAAGGCAGGATAGCTAGCCGTACTTAACGCCAAGTTAAAAATGTGCAATAGTGGTACCTCAAAAACATTAATGCAATCTTTTATTACAAAGGCAGGTACACCATCCGGGCCAATTGATGTTTGAGCCTTCAAGCGTTTTACTGCCTGGTACAAATCAGACTTCGTAATACTATCGATATGAATGCGAAAAGAGTACAAGCTACTGACAATTTGTTCAATAGTTGTAGATGGTGTCGGCTGCTCTGTCAAAAACGAAGATTTAAAATATGATGCAAAGGCGTTCACAGCATCCAGTCCGGAGACTGTACGGCCATCGTACTCAAAATCAAAACCAGATTGCTCCGAAGAACGCTGCGCCTTCACAAAATTCCAAAAAGACTTGGGATCCTTCTTTATACCCGCCTCTGCTCGATCTACGAAGTTGGCATAGGCCAACTTTATGAGTTCCTTCGTACGTTGCCTATAAAATTTGTACATTTCTTTATTGAACTCTAATTTAAATTGTTTGTACCTTTTTAAATGGAAGTACTTGTTCTTAATAGTGACGATTATTTCTGGCGTATACCACTTAGGATACACATACTTATTATGTACACTTAATTCCCGTTTTATAGGGACGTTTGCATTAAAAAATGTGTCAAGTTGCGAATAAAAATAATCTAAAGCGTCATTAGAACTTGTACACGCTAGCACATCCGACCACGATGTCGATGCCAAGTTGTCATATAAGGCATAAAAGTCCGCTTTTCTAAAATTCCACCGAGGTGAGTGTTGATATTGTGGCGACTCATAGCACGGTGGCGGCGGCCGAGCCCGCGCAGCCGCCGGCCGCTCAACACTCAGCCGAACGCCGAGCGGCGGATGATGTGCGTCAGCCGGCACCAACGGCTCGACGTCCCTAACGACACACACATTCGTATCGCTCAGATTACTCAGCACCAGATCTAACATATTACCGTAACTGTTTTTTATCTCATTATGTTGCATCAATTTGCAGAATTAAGTGAGATACGCATAATGTAGTTGGACATTCTGACTAGACGAATTCAAATTGAAGTCTCCGACCACCAAAACAATGTCGTAATGTGCCCGTCACGGCAATAGGCTCGCCCCTTATTACGTAGGAGTAAAATAAATCTGGTGAAAAGCGGGTGTAGCAATATACCTCTGCCTACCCCTACGGGGATACAGGCGTGAGTCTATTAAAAAAAAGCGATATGTAGCAACTGTGATGAGGTTTCACTAACTGTCTAACGATATACATGTAATTGTACCAAAGTACTTAAATATTTACGTCATTTCCGTTCCACAGTTTTTTCAGCGTGGTTAGAATGTATAACATGTCCTTACTTGAGCTCCTTAGCACTTCCAGCCTCCGATTTAAACCATGGTCAGACGGAAAACTACATGATGAAATTTTATAAAAACAAAAATATTCTATCGTCCACTTAGGAATCCTAAAATTGGTTGTTATAATAAAAAGCGATTTGCATACGGTGCGTCAGATCGAGGTCTGCGAGTGGACATCAGCGCTGCACATAAAAGAGATCTCATTCGTGATGCGCCAACCACGGTCATGTACCGATAGCAAATCAATAGCTTGAATGAATGAATGGATGAAAACTTATTTTATTGTTAGCAAAACAGATACATGCACAAGCTAAAAACATATAAATAGGTAGGTATACAGTGCTCCTCAAAAAAACAAAAAGCATAAGTACACATTAACCATTTGAGAAATAAGCACCTGCATTACATTATAATAATTACACACAAAAAATAAAAAATCTAAAAATAAAATTACAGAAATTTCGCTAACAAAGGGTCGTTTTATTCAACTTTTTTGCTGCAATATACACGTATAAGTATTCTACAGCGCTGATTTGACAGATTTACATGATTTTAAGATGTGAGGTTTTGAAGCATATCACCGTTGTAAATGGCGCAAACGTGCACTTTTCTCTATTGGTTCTTTTTATTGTAATAGATCATGTTTATCTTTTTTATTTTAGTCATTATTTCAGCCTAAAATAAAATAAAGAATTATTCTGCTCGTGTACTTTACCGGAGGAGGTTTAAGGTGACTTTACACATGTCCGTGTGGTGACGGATTAAGAATACAGAATGTCACCACCCCATATCACCCCAAGGGTGTCGTAAGAGCCGACAGAGGGAGCATATTATGCAGAGAACAGAACTGTAAGAGACGGAAAACTTGATGCAAACCCTATACCAACCCGTTTGGCCTGCGTGGTATAGTAGGCCAATTCCTCCTTTCAAAGGAGAGGCCTAGTCTAGCAGTGGACTGTACAATGCCAATCATCGGCCTTGTACAGTGCCACCTTCTCATAGGCTAGAACAGTTTTTATGTGTTCCTGAATGATTTTGAATAGTTTTTCTTTAAAGATGTCTACCGCACTAGGCATACATCCTGTGTCGTGAGGGATCACGACACAGGATGTATTTAACAAACATTTATTCAATGGATACACATCCAGACTGGAAACAACAATTTGTGTGTGTTTTTTCCTGATACATCTATACTACTGCGCTATAGTTTTTTATTGTAATACTATTCGCTTATTTCTGTTCTTTTTCATTTATTTCCAATCACTGATGCGAAGTGTTTTGGTTTTGTCAGCAATCATGGTACTACAAAGTGTAAAAATAAGATTCGGATTTTAAAAGAGTGGCATGAGTTTTTCCAGGCTCCTCTCATAGCCCTACCATCCCGAACCTGGTCGTTAAAAAAAGAATTGACGTTCATAAGCGTTGCTTTTGTAACCTATATGAATAAATGAGTTTGAATTTGAATTTTGAGATTTACGAAGTATTTACTAGTGTGAAAATCGAACCCACAACAGTCGGGGTCGTGCCAAACGCACCTGATTTCTGTTCACACTGATTGCTGTTACAGCATTTCTATTCACACTTGTGCATCATATGCAGAACAATTCATCACGATATCATGTCTTTTGGCCAAAAATTTGCTCCATATATGTTGTTGCTGACGGTATATAGACAACAAGAGTGCATAGCGCAGAGATAGTGGCTCTCAATAAGCGCAGTCGAGTAAAATCATAATACGGAGCAAACGGAGCCAAGAGCAATACATAAGATACAGCGATTACGTATTCATAGTAAGAATACAATTTAAGAGATAAGATACAGACGGATTCTAAAGTAGGTTACAGTTTACAGTCAACATAAAGATTTCGAGAATTTCTACTTCATACTTATAGCATAAATGTGAAGGCAGCGATAGCCTAGTGGAGATACCAACAGACTGCCATGCAGAAGGTATCGGGTTCGAATCCACGGCGCGCACCAATGACTTTTCGGAGTTATGTGCGTATTGAATTGTTAATTATCGCTTGTCCCGTGCCTCGGAGAGCACGTTAAGCCGTCGGTCCCGGTTGTCATGAAGATCTCTGACAATCGTTACAGGGCGTCAGTACCTTCTAAAATAAACTGACACTAGTCTAAACCATGAAATATCGCTATCCCTTCGAGTTGCGGAGGTCAGACAGGCAGTCGCTCTGTGGAAAAGCTAATGTTCAGCCAAATCCCGCAAGTAGCCAAAACTTGTCCCGCAAGTAGTGGAAATTATATTAATGAAATAGTTGAAAACAATAACATAATCACAGATCCATTAAAAATTGCTAATAATTTCAATGAATATTTTACATCAACAATTAACATATTAAAAAATAACACTCGTGACACATGCATAAAAAATCAACAGGAAAACTCTATATTTTTATCCCCCATAGATGAGTCGTACATAATAAAACTAATCGGGTCCCTTGAAAACACGACATCTGAGGGTTACGACAATATATGTACAAAAATTGTAAAAATGTGCAGTAAAGAGTTGACCCCTGTACTTACATTTCTGGTAAACCTCTCACTAGAAACGGGTACCTTTCCCGACAAACTCAAAAAGTCTGTGGTAAAACCTCTGTATAAGAAAGGATACAAAAAGACCATGTGCAATTATCGGCCTATTACAATAATACCGTTATTTTCAAAAAATTTTGAAAAGGTTATGCACGATAAGCTGACTTCCTTTTTTAACGTCAATGACACCATTGTAAAAAATCAATATGGTTTTCAGAAAAATAAATCTACCAGTGACGCAGCTTTTTCTCTAGTGAACGATATACTTCAGAATGTAAATGAGAAAAAGTATGCAACAGTAATATTTCTCGATATGTCAAAGGCATTTGACTTTGTGTCACATAAACAGCTCCTTATGAAGCTAGAGCTCTATGGTATAAGGGGACCAGCTTTAAATTGGCTCAAAACCTACTTAGAAAACAGGTATCAGTGTGTTGAAGTATCACAACTAAATTCAAAAAATTGTGTTGAAATAAATAGGTCTAATTATGCTATGAATGAATTCGGCGTCCCCCAAGGCAGTGTATTGGGCCCGCTTCTCTTCTTAGTATATATCAATGATTTACCTGATGCTACTCATCACAACACTATACTATTTGCGGACGATGTATCTGTCGTTGTGACTACAAACAAAAATAATACAATCAGACAACACGAAACTGACATAAACAATACCTTGACATTAATAATAGAGTGGATGAATAATAATAATTTACAAGCAAATTTAACTAAGACACATATAATTAATTTCAATAATTTTAAAAATAATGACATACATATAAATTATAACGGACAAAATCTATTGACGGCTAATAATAGTACATTTCTAGGTATAATAATTAACAATAAACTGAACTGGAAAGAGCAAATAGAAAAGGTTACAAATAAAGTAAATGGGTTTTCTTTTGCTCTGTACAAACTGGCAAAAATTTCTGACCAAAATACGGCATGCTCAGCCTACTATGCGTACGTCGAATCCATACTGCGTTATGGGTTGTTACTCTGGGGAAACGGTACGGATATAGAAAAGGCCTTTATCGCACAAAAAAGATGCATTCGATCCATATGCGGCATTGCCCCGGATGTATCATGCAGTCCATACTTTAAAAACTTAAAAATACTCACTTTACCGAGTTTGTACATCCTAGAGGTTTGTAAATTTGTAAAGCAACACCCAAACACATTTAAACAAGCAAAAGACGTTACTAAGAGAAATAACATCAGAAATCCAAATAGATTAGTACTAGGCTTAATACCTAGAACAAGCCGGCTTCAGAAAAATAGTCTTTCGATGTGCGTTAAAGTTTTTAACAAAATTCCGGAATGTTTCAAAACATTGCCGGTATATAAATTTAATCAAGTGCTAAAAAAATGGCTGATAGAAAATGCGTTTTACTCGGTTCAAGAGTTTTTAAATCAGTAGAAACATTTATCAGAAGTAATCAATACACAGAATACCTATTATAAATATTGTGATGGATGATGTACTAATATATGCGTTTGTTAATATTTGCATGCTGTTTTTATAGCTAAATGGGCTTGTTCTCCTGAATTTTTATACACCACATTATGTATCACCCTGTTTAAAGCAAATAAATAATTTGAATTTGAATTTGAATCCGGTTAGACTAGTAAGCGGACCTCAGATTGAAACTGGGATAACGCTAAGAGGATGATGAAGATGACTTATAGCATAAATGTGAAAGTGTGTGTTATCCTTATTTCAAGCAACGGAGCGATGTTATTATGTAGCGGTGCTACGACGACGGCGAAGACAATCAATCTTTCGGGATATATAACACGTACTTTTTTTTTTAAAAGACAACTCCCGCATTAAGACTAAATCCTGCTTGCGGGGGACTTTTACAAACATACAAATAACGGACACAACGAACACTCAGACTCGAAACAACAATTTATGAATAACACAAAGTTTTGTCTCGTGTGGGAATCGAACCCCCAACACAAGCGAAGAGTTAAGCGGCGAGGCGGCCGCTTAAACCACTACGCCAACCGTGCAGACATTTTTGTTTTGAATATCCAATATTTCGGCAATGTTGCAAACGCTATGATTTTGAATGTGCTTTTTATGACCCCTAAAGTTTAATATGGGTTATATATTCGTAATTTAATTTAAGATGTAAGTCCCCTCACCATCATCAGCCTTTAACAGTCCACTGCTGGACTAGGCCTCTCCTTTGAAAGGAGGACTTGGCCTACTATACCACGCTCGCCAAACGGGTTGGTATAGGGTTTGTATCAAGATTTCCTTCTTTTAAAGAGCTGTTCTCTGCACTCTCTCTCTCTCGCTGCACTGCTTACGACCCATGGGCAGATACGGGGTGGTGACATTCCGTATTCTTAATCCGTCACCACACGGACAATAAACAAAACAGTAAATCCCCTCAGTGTACTTCAATAGCATAACGGTTTATTGTTCCAAATCACCTAATATAATAAAATTAAAACAACGCACTGCAAATTTAATCCATGTTAGATATTTCCAGTACGATTTACATCTATCTACATAGCCCCACCGCGATATCTCATGTCTTGCCAACCACCCAAAATATGAGGGACCCAAGTGCTATACGCCGGCTGGTTCAATGATCGAATAGATTTATTTATACTCCGTTCTGCATTCACTGGCCACGCTATCTGTGATGTTGACCGGGGGACGACTGAAATCGGACTTATTATAAATGAATGGGAGGTGGATAATTTATTTAAAAGGTAATAGAGGTCTGAAATGGTACTGCATGACATCCAAACGTTTGGCTGTGGACCTTACTTGCAGCATGAATGAGCTAACCTAAAGCTATGTAGAAGACCTGTCCTATTTTCTGCATGAGTGGTGGAGCTCGAACGGGAAAGTACTACCACAAAATATCGACGGACATAAAGACATATTTATTTCTACTAAATGTGGTCGGTACTGTCGATGTATGGGGTGAACAGCAGCCTCATTCGAGCTCTGAAATCCCTTTATTTATGAGGATTCTAGAGCTTTTGTGAGGATAAACGGGGCATACACTGACTGGTTTACCATCAACAAAGGTGTTAGACAGGGATGTGTAGCGTCGCCGTGGCTGTTCAATCTCTTCATGGACAGTTGTTTTTTTGATTGTGTATTAAAGATGAATGAGTTACTTGTCAAATGCCTCCTTTATGCTGATGATCAGGTTATACTTGCGTCTTCAGCGGAGGAGTTGCAGGAGATGGTAACAATCATGCATGGTGCGTTACAGAGGAAAGGAATGAAAGTAAATATAAGTAAAACGAAAGTTATGGTTTTTGAAAAGCAGGAATGCGTTACGGGTTATTATGTTATGATCGATGGACAGCGAGTGGAGCAAGTGAATGAGTTTGTATATTTAGGTACGCTGTTTACAAGAGATGGTAAGAATGTAGAAGATATTGAAAGAAGAGTTAATGCAGGAAATAGCGTGAATGGAGCTCTGAAGGCGTTTATGAATAGTCAATACCTGTCCAAAAAGGCACCTTTGGCTGTGCATAGAGGGGTGTTAGTACCTTCTCTTATGTATGGTAGTCATAGTTGGGTATGTCAGAAGAGTCATGAAAGTAGAATAAATGCTGTAGAAATGAGAGCACTGAGAAGTATGTGTGGTGTTTCTCTGACTGACAGAGTAAAGAATTGTGTGATAAGAGAGTGTTGTGGGGTAAAAGAAGATGTAGTGACAAGCATCGAGAAAGGTATGCTAAGATGGTTTGGGCACGAGGAGAGGATGGATGACGAAAAACTGACCAAGCAGATATATAAGGCAAGTGTTGAAGGCACAGGACGAAGGGGACCTAGGCGGACGTTCTCTGACCAGGGGGGCGATTCAGAATCTTTCGATATCTCATTTGACATTCGATTCCGTTAATTGTCAAACGGGCAACCTCATTTTTTGTCAAAACTATCGCATTTCCTATCAATTTTATGCATTCAGTATGAAGTACATTGATAAATAAACCGAATTCAATGAATATTTGTTCAAAATATCTCTGATAGGCGGCTAAAAGAATAGGACAATAATTTGAAATATCGTACGATTACTTGTCGTGACATTCTGAATCGGCCTGCAGATTGGAGACATCCTAAAAACAGGACAGGTGAGAAGTACCCTGAACAGAAGAGCATGCATTAGGAATCTGATGGGAGTGAATGAAGCAAGAGAGATATGTCAGGATCATTGCAAATGGCGTTCCGTAGTCTCTGCCTACCCCTCCGAGAAACAGGCGTGAGTCTATGTATGTATGTATGTTATTTCTACAGTTTGGTTGTTTACAATACTCATAAAAGTCAAGAGTCAAGAAGAATAAAAAAATAATAATAATAATAAAAATTTTATTGCCCAAAAATATATGGCACAGGTACAATATTCATTTTATGAGGCTTAAAATTATGAACTCGAATAGAAACTCTGGCCTCTGAACTAGGCGTATTACCTGTATTTCAGAAGTCAGCGCCCCCCGTGTTATATAACCATTAGAGCCTCTAACTATGCAACATTGTAATAATGTAATTAGAGCTTACTGCAATAAAAAGTATAACTTAAAACTAGATTGTTAGTATCATGCATTGGTGTTATGTTTATGTATATGTGTGTGTATGTGTGTGTGAGTGTGTGTGTGTGTGTTTGTGTGTGTGTGTGTGTGCGCCATACTATGCTATGTTACGACTAATTAGCCTATGTTTAAATTACTGTTAACGTCCTTGTAGTAAGTTCTCAGTATTACGGTAATCCAATTTATGAAGAAATGCTTTTACAACCGATTTACAATTATGCTTATTCTTAGAGAAAATTTCAAGTCTTTTGTTTAGGTAGTTATATAATTTTGAACTTAGATTCTGAAACTGTCTGTTAGCAAACGAGGTTTTGTACGGCATTATAGAAAACACCCTATATTTAATTCTACCAGCTGGTAATGTGAGTGGTCGGCTCAAATGTTTCCGGAGAACAGAGTGGAGCACATAGAGCTGCCTCACTGTTAGCACCTTAGTTTCTGCATAAAGTTGCACTGTAGGATACCTTCGTGGTCAGCAGAACATAACCTTAAGAACAGCTCTCTGTGCCCGCTCTAGTCGGATAAAAACATTCTCCGTAGCTCCTCCCCAGACCGGTAAACAATACGACAAGAGAGAATGGCATAGAGCATAGTACACCATTATAAGAGTATCTCTGTCTGCCGAGCTACGCAACTTTTTGAAGATGTATATTAGTTTGCGTACTCTACTTGACAGGATCTCGATATGTTTATGCCAATTAATGTGTTGGTCTATGTGTACTCCCAAATATTTTACGCTACTTGATTTGGTGATTGTAAGGCAATCGCAGTGAACTCGAAAGGGGCAAACATGAGCTTTGAGAGTGGAATAGGGTGGTGGACATAAATTTGACCTTATAGCAAAGGGTATGTACGTTGTTTTACTGACGTTAAGCGTTAGTAAATTATCTTTCAGCCATAGCATCACAGTTGAAAGCGCAACCTCAGCGTTCTGATAGCACTGGGTCCAGTCCACGCCATCAATGACCAGAGCTGTGTCGTCAGCATATGTAAAAATTTTACCATTCGCGATGGGTAGTTTACATAGGTCGTTAATGTATATAAGGAATAGGGTTGGGCCCAAAATGCTACCCTGAGGCACGCCATAAGAAACAGAAACCTCTTCACTCATAGTCTGCCCAATCTTAACAACCTGCGTCCGGTTGCTCAAGTAATCCTTAAACATGTCCAAAACAACGCCTCGAATTCCTACACATTCCATTTTGCCTAATAAAAGTGGCACCGAGACGGTATCAAACGCTTTGGACAAATCAAGGAATATGCCTAAGCACTTGCGTTTTTTGTCAAGTGTATTTACTGCGTGCTGAGACAAGGCCATCACAGCATCCTCAGTACTCATGTTTGCCCTAAAACCAAATTGGTTATTGGCTAAAATGTTATTTGATTCTAGGTAGTTGATTAAGGCTCTATTGAGGATGCGCTCGAGGATTTTTGACATAGCAGATAATATTGAGATCGGTCTGTAATTGTTAATATCATCTCGGCGCCCAGATTTATGAACTAGGAGTACTAATGCCTTTTTAAACACATCTGGGAAGACACCAGTTGAGATTGAAAGGTTACATATATGAGTAATAATAGGAGCCATTACATCACATGTACTCTTAATTATATTGGTAGGAATGTTGTCCCAGCCTGTGGCGCAGTCAGATTTAAGATTTTTTATTATGGCCCTAACATCACTCTTAGTAGTTTCGAAAAGAACCATTGAGCCGCTGTGGTTTATTGAGCTGATAGAGTGAGATGTAATCGTAGGAGAAGTGTGTAAATTTGTAGCTAGTTTTTTGCCAATGTTCGAAAAAAAATCATTTATAAAGTTAAGGGAGGATTCCGGAGTACTTTGAAGATGTAAAAGTTCAGAGGGAGGTGAAGAATTTGTTTGTAAGTCGGCGACCTTTTTAATTACATCCCATGTTGCCTTAGGATTACATTTTGCTTTCACAAATTCTTCCTTTTCATAAGCCCGTCTAAGTTTTCTTAAAAGAAGATTGCAATAATTTCGATACCTTACGTAAGACAATTTTAGTATTTCATTATTACCAGATTTCTTTAATTTAAAATGCATACGATCACGGTGCCTAATGCAACGTAGGAGACCTGGGGTAATCCATGGCTTAAGACATCGTAGAAAGTAACAGTATCTATAGTTTTGAGGGTAATATGTAGTATCTAGATTCTAGTGAGGCATTCTAAGTCATGGTTACCTGTAATTTATTGTGAGCTATCGATTTGTTAAGATTTGGAATGTAATCCCAAAAGGTCTTCTAAAGCGTCAAGCGTGTTGGAAGGGGGCCAATACTTGACAACGAGTGTCACCGCCTTTTTTGTCAGGTAATTCCCCCAACAGGGCTTGTTAAGAGTGACACCGTCCAAACTGTCAGTGGTTGCCTCAAACCAAAGAGCTCAGATATTTACATAGAGGCACATTTCATATGGGCGCGTTGAAGACAAACTTTCTGCGACTCAAATTGCCGCTTGGCGACATGGCAGTCGCGCTGCGGCAGCTGTCTCTCTCATGAGAGCAAGAAAGACCGATAACAACGCCAGTGCCGCCAACGGCGCCAACTACGAATTAAACTGGAGACAGTCCCCACTTGGAATCGGCACACGAAATCCTTAAGAACTGTGCTTCTATGTAAAACTGTATTCATTGCCCAAGCTGACTTCCGCTTCAAGCGATGATATTTACCATAGACTATTTTAAAGAGCTGAGATAACTAGTCAAGTGATATCCGGATTATAGGTAATCTCCCTATGTTTCTGGTATTATCAACACTTCGTTTGCGTCATTTTGATATCAAGATGGGGTCTTGATTCTCAAATGAGACGCATACGAATTACATTATTCGTATGCGTCTCATTTCGTATTATGGATCTCTTCCAATGTCATAGCTTTCAAGACCGCTAAAGTATGGGTGGATGTTTTTTTTTATATTACCGCCGCCCATGGAAACAAGCAACACCAAAGGAGTCACAAGTGCGTTGCCGCCCCTTGGGGTTGGGAAAACAGATGTGATGAGGAGTGGGATGAGAGAGAAGGAATAGGGGATAGGGCCTCCGGCACTCTCACTCACCGAACGAAACGCAACAGTTTGGTTACTGTTACTTTACGTCGATTTTCTGTGAGAGGGTAGTACTTCCCCGGTCAAGCCGGCCCATTCATGCTGAAATCAGCGAGGCTCTACTACCTTTTTTTTTTTTTTTTTTTTTGGTATCGGGTTGGAAAATCCTCATGGAGTCCCTCCGCCCCGGGGGAAGGACGAAGGGGACTGTCAGACTCTTACTGACTAAAAACCAACCCGTGTTCCTCATGTACCCGTGTGTCGGAGGGTAGGGATTCGCATAAGCATTCGTCGCTACCCCCCGACGGGTATTGGCCCGCCAGATGGTCAGGCGGGCCCCGAACAAAACCCCCTTGGCGGCGGATGAAGGTGTTGGGCTCCGCCGCCAAAACACTCAGCGGCCGCAGAGGATAGGGAGGACGGCAACGCAACACCGCATCTCCTCTTCCTCTGCGGCCCCACCACGACGCAACGATGGTGCGCCTCCATTTGGTCGCGGGAGATAGGGCGCGCGGCAACGCAACACCGACACGCCTCTCCTCCCGCGACCGCACCCGACTGCGAGGGACAGAAGAACTGTCCCTCGCACCCGCCCCTTTGGACGCATCCTGCGCAGGCCTCCGTCAAGCCCACGCGGAGCGTCCCCTCCTGGATCCCTCTTAGCTTCACCGCGGGTCACCAATCCACGGTTACTAAGCCCCCCCACCACGACAAGGTGGAGATCCCACGGGGGGGAGGCTCTACTACCTGGAATTCGTCATAATTTTGTTCGGTCGTCTGTAAAAGAGGTACCGAGCGCTCTATAATATTTTTTTAAATATACAGATTTTTTTCGATTTGTTTACTCATCGAGTGAGTGGGTTCGTTGATTTTTTTTATTTGGGAATTTACAGGTTGTTCCTTTTACCACATTCATTGAAACACGTAATTGACTATCATGAAACAACATTGTTTCATGATAGTCAATGACGTGACAATGACGACATTGATGTGTTTTATTCTAGAGGTTGTTCATTGTGGGTGTGATAATTCTAGATTTTCTCGTGAGACTCTAGGCTTACAAAAAGTTAAAAGAAATATAATCATACATATTTTTTTTCTTAATTTTTAAAGACAACTCCCGCACTATGTAGAAATTCCTGTGTCGCGGGGGACTTTAAAAACATTCAATCAACGGACACAAAGAACACCCAGACTCGAGACAACAATTTGTGGATCACACAAAGTGTTGTCTCGTGTGGGAATCGAACCCACAACACGCGGCGCAGTACCAAGCGGCGAGGCGACCGCTTAAACCACTACGCCAACCGTGTAGTCATATTATTATGTGCAATCAAGTTAAATTCAAATGCATTTAAATACAATGCTCTACGTATGTTTCGGATGTTAACATGCCACACCAATAATATCGAAAGCAATTCTTGATCGAAAGCCACACATCAACAGAGTTTGTTCCAAAGCGATTACATTTGATAAAGTCAGAAGGCCAATTCTGGTAATTATATTTGTTCAAATTCCAATATCGATCTAGTCTCGGCGTCATAAATGGTATTTTCGTAACTTAACTGACACTTGAATGAGATCGGGACTACATCGAAAGTTGAACCAACTGTGAACTAGTGTGAACGGTATTCTGCTAATTATTAGTAGAGCAGGTAACGTATTTCTAGTTTTTTCACAATGATACCATCGTACATAATAATTATAACCACATGAGTAAATAAACCGAACAGAGAAACAGCTTCTTAAGAGCCTGTAAATTTGTTACCTATTTTGGTAGGGTTGTCACAATAGGTTAAGACAAATCGCTTGTTCGGTATACGACATATTCTGGAATGGACAGATTCGTGATTCGGCAGATTCCCAACTCGACAGATTCGTGAATTGGGCAGATTCTTGGACTCGACCGATTCGCTATACGGCAGAAGTACAGTTGTAAATAAAATAGCGAGTGGAACCAAAAAAGCATGCACCTGATACTTTTAAAAGCACGGAATAAAAATATACATTTGTTACCAAGGACACGACGTGATGACGTGATTTATTTGACATTCCCAACGATACCACTAATAGTCTTGAATATTTTTCTGGTAATATTTATGATCTATTTTGCTAATAAACATAGGAATCGCCTTTAGCTATTATGTGCCACTAGTTTTACCACGGGGATAGGTATCTAAAATAAGTTTAAAAAGAAATTGTGTAAGACAAATTCATGTCTACAAAACAAATGACTATAAAATGATCAACCATCGATAGGGCTTACAAAAAACAGGTGCATGCGATTTTCGACCTTATTGACAATTCATGATAAACTTCTTTTTGGTATTTTCTTGCTTTCTGACATTAAAATTATAAATTCTGAGTTACGTCAATAAGGTCGAAAATCGCATGCACCTGATTTTTGTAATCCCTATCGATGGCTGATAACTTTCTGATAGTCACTGGTTTTGTAAACGTTAATTGCTTTTATACTATTTCACAACTAATGAGTTCACGAGGATCCTCTGGGGGATCTGGCTAGGAGATCCTGGTGGACAACATGCAAACATGTTAAGTATTTCGTTGCCAGCATTGACAATATTTATTTCAAGATCGAAATATTCGCGAAACTTTTGCTCGAGAAATTCAACAAATGAGATAAAATTATCAGGAGGAAAAAACGAATTAAAAAACCCAATTGTACGTTACCATCGTTAAAATCTTTATAATGTCTGAATTATTTCTATTATTGAATATTAATTTTTTTAATTATTGAATACCTATTGAAAATAATTCACACGATCCAAGGAATCAATATATTTACTTACCGAAATTTTATTACTTAGTTGTATATTAATTTTAATTTGGCATGTAAACGTATTGGCATCCAATAACCATTCCTATTAATGTATTTTCCCATACAATGGCAAAATTCATGTTTTTGTTTTTGAGTTTTTGACAATACCTCTAAGATCAACAAGAGATTATAAATTGATTATATCGAAATTATACTATAAGGAGATTAAGTGGAGCAGAATACCAATTGTGAGTCAATTCAAAATTAAATCGCAGTTCAGTCAAAATTCAGTGTCAGTGTCTGTTAAATACGAGAATTGGCCTTCAGAGCAAAAGATCTTGCTGTGTCAAGATACTAGCTACGTAGACGCTACGACGCTACGGCGCTACGAGACGCTACAACATGCTACGTCTACTACGAATCCCTTACAAAGTATTCATTAATTCAACTACTCAGCTTCATGCATACCTGCGAATTGCACTATCGCTTCAACCCACTCTGTAGAATACTAATTTGTTACGTCACCCGGTTTATTTTGAAACTAATCAGACTACGTGACTTGTGTATCGATTTCAATGAACTGCTGATGTCTTTACAGTGAAGGTAATATGTGAGAATTGATCAAATATGTATTGCAATAAGCTTATTGATGTTAAGCTATGATATTTTCGATGTGGTATATGCTTGAACAAATGAGCGTTCTTACACCTTGGTCTCTTTTTCTCTCGTTCTCCTTTACTACTTTTTTCTTCCGTTTGATTAGAGAAGGAGTATCCTCAACTCTTAGACAAATGATTGGTATCGCTTCAGCGAGACCAATCATTAGTCTATGCCTCAACTAGTCTCTTATTCCTCTCGCTCCTGGTTTCTTTTAAGTTGCTACTGCCACTTATATTTTCAACCATCATCTTTATTTAAAAACTAGCTTTTGTCCGCTGCTTCGCTTGCGTGAATTTCGATTCGATAAAATGTTTTGTGCAAACTCCTCTACACTCCACAAGAAACGTACATTTTAGGAACCAATAAACAAAGTATGAAGTTAATCCATTGAAGGAATAAAAAGTTTCATACAATCTCTGATAACCTGGTTTACCCCCTTACAGGTAGAAATTTCAAAAATCCTCTCTAAGTGCTCCCTTACAGTCCTCAAGGAACATACCTACATGCCAAATTTCACCAGCTTGCACCCAGTAGCTTCGGCTGTAGCGGGTCTGTCAGTCAGCCAGTAACACAAGGATTTTATACAGGGTGTAAAAAAACTCTTAACGAATACTGAAATCCCATATTGTACCAATCATTACGATTTTTTCCTTCGGCATCATACCTGGGAAATTACTGGTTCGGGAGATATTGAAGCTCTAAGTCACTATGTAATTTTTATAATTAGGTATAAAATCGATGCAATCACCGTGCCAATTTGTTCAATGGATGTCCTATGTACATATGCATAAGAAGTTATTTCAAAAATTGCACGCGCGCGTTGTTTTTTTATTACTATAGACACCTGTATTCCCGAAGGGGTAGGCAGAGGTGTAATATTACACCCACATTTCGCCCTGAATTGATAGGCCCCACGCAGTGGCAGCTCGTGGGATAGAGAAGTGGTGGTGCACTTTACCAGCACCCTGAAGCCCCGTTTAGCCGCCCATGGATCGGATTGTCGTCGATATCTTATCGGCACGCAAAGCCGCCGGCCTGGCCGCACGAATGAGCCGCCGGCATGGCCGCGCGGGTAGGCCGCCGGCCGGCCGCGGGTTGCAACTTGCTACTTGTGTGTGGTCGTTCTATTAGGGTTGTCAACCATACTTATCCTACTTTATTTTTTGCAATTATACTTTATACTCTTGTACCTATACAAATAAAGTATATGAAAATACTTTACTTCCAACCCTTACTGTGACGTGTAAAACCAAACAGAAATTATGAATACTTATCTTTATAACGTTACACATAAGTTGAACGGATGATGGGAACTATTTAGGCTCAAAGAGATCTAAAAGAAATTCACCACTGATGGTAAAGATTTTTTACAGAAAAAGGCAATTGGCAATAGTATAGACTCACGCCTGTATACCCGAAGGGGTAGGGAGAGGTGTAATATTACCACCACATTTCGCCATGAATTTTTAGGTCCGACGTAATAGGGGGCGAGCCTATTGCCGTTACCGGGCACATCACCAGACTCCGTGCTGCTACTGAGAATTCGGGAAAACCCAGTAACACTTTTGCCCAACCCGGGAATCGAACCCTTCCAATCAGAAGTTCAGAATTAAAGAGTTCAGTGATGAATCCAAAGTGGCGAGATGAAAGAAATTGAACGTCAATAATTATCGTAATTAAAAACTAACTGTTTAATTTTTATTGTCAAACAAGCTATGAAACATTTAAAGATAGAAAAAGGTAAATGGGCACCTTAGTATGGAAACCAAACATGGCGGACATGAACGAAATATAGCAGAGTGTATTCATCTATGGCTCTCATTTACTATGGCATTAGTCGCATTAATGTGAGCTACGGGAATCTCAAAAAATTCAAGTGTTATCTATGTATATATCCATACTCTTTATCTCTGAAACTAATGATCCGATTTGTGAAAATCTTTTTGTGTGTTATATACATGAGGAACGTTATAGGCTACTTTTTATCCCGATATTCCCGCGAGATCACTGAATGAGGCCGACGAAGTCGCGGGCGTCCGCTAATTAATGATATATTTATATTGTTATGGGGTAATTCCACAAATGTTAACAGAGCCTTCTTGTTACAAAAGAGATGCGTGAGGGCAATAACGGGCACACCTCCATATATATCATGTAGACCGTTGTTTAAAAAACTTAAAATAATGACTCTTACATGTATGTACATTTTTGAGATTGGTATATTTGTGAAAACACAACCGCAGATATTTACATGTGCTAAATATGCGTTTCCCCGAAACACAAGGCATGGTGATAGACTTGTATTAAATCATATACTTAGAACCACGCTGTTTCAAAAAAGCGCATACGCAATGTGTGTCAAAGTGTATTATTCCCTGCCACAAAATATCAAAGAGCTGCCAGTAAGTAAGTTCAAAAACAGATTAAGATTATGGCTCTTAGAAAATCTTTTTATTCAATTAATGACTTATTTCATCAATAAATTATTAAGTATGTAATTATTCTGTTGTCATCAAATGTTTTATGTATATTTCTTATTGTTATTATTACCATTTTAACATTTTATTTTGACATTATTATTGTATTGCATTATCACAAATTTTCACATGCTGTTCTAACAGTAAAATAGATGAAACTAACATAGAATAAGACCATTAGGGCCGGAACATATATGACGGAAGATCCGTCGCGTTTTATCGGTCGCGTAACGCCAATACATACAAATGTATAGAAAAACGTTCAACCATTCACACCTGACCGATAATCCGTTAGTACGTCGAGCGTACTAACGGATTATCCGTCGACGTCGCGCGCACCACGCACCACGTGAATTTTGACCTTTGAGTAAGGAATATAAATGGAGAGGGCAAATAGTAAGTACATATAGAAAAATTACATTATTCACACATATTATTTTATTTTATATTTTTATAGACTCACGGCTGTATCCCCTTAGGGGTAGGCAGAGGTGTAATATTACACCCACATTTCGATATGATTTTTTTTATACACATATATACGAAACCGACATAAAGCCACCAAACATAGTGTTGTCTCGTTTTGTCTTAGGGATATCTCTGAATATATTAAGAGATAGCCATAGTTTACTGAATAAATTAATCATGACAATATTTTATTAGAAATGTCATTCGTGCCACTATCGCTATATTTTTCGCCAAGGTTTGTGGTACATCTGCTGTGAAATCGTTGTCTATCGAACATAATAATTTTGTTTTTGTGATAAATATGTCTAAAAATCCGATATTGGCTCTCAGAGAATATTTTGTTACATGTTTCATACAAGGGTCGTCTTTCGCTTTGCCATGTTTGCCCACATTTGCATTATGGAATAAACTAATCTGGCAAAAGATTTAAACTAACAAAGGTAACTTACTACAAAAATGTATTATTCTCCTCTAACCGGCTCCATATCGATATCGATTACATTCTGGAGAACAACCCAAATGGCAGCCATTTTATTTGCCCAACGTTTCGTAGGTGTGCACGCTAATTTCGTAGGTGTGCACGCTAAATTCGTAGGTATTGGACATACCATATCCATGTCATTCCCAGATCGGTGATTTTAAGATCGTAAGATTCCAGGGCCGTCAGACCTTACTTATTTTTTCAGAAACGAAATGTGTAGAATAATGTAGTATTAGTATGTGTTATGAGTGTACGCATATTTGCTAGCTTGGATCGAGGGCCAATTTTTGGGTATGAGGTGCTAAAGGTCCACGGGAACAATTTCCAAACATACCTATAGAGAAAACATTTTGTGTCTTACTCTGCAACTGTAGTCTGAAACCCCTTCTATATCATTTGTATAAGTTTTGTAAAAAACCGTAACCAAATCGTATTATCGTCTTTTATTTTTGAATCTCCATACCTAAATAGGATATATATTCAAATAACGCTTGTTGGCTACTATAAAAAATCTTCGAAGTCCGACATATTTTTAATAGTCAAACTCGAATTACAATATAAATAACTACTGGACTTCAGTGACTACATAACATCAGGGAACAAGAAAAATGATTAGGTAAAAGAATATGACAGTAAAATATTGAGCTGCCCTGAGTACGGCCCTGCACGAACAAACTTATATGTGTGCATAATAGCCACGCTTTTAGCGAATGTGTGCAGATACGCTCGACGCATTTTCCGTCAGATGTGTACCGATTCATTCGACGGAATACACGCGACCGAAGATACGTTCGACGCATCTTCGGTCAGGTATGTGCCGCCCCTTTAATGTACTCTATTTAACGTGGAATAAATGAATCTTGAATCTTGTCTGTTTGTTTTCGCTAATCTCTGGAACGGCTGGAACGATTTTGACGGGACTTTCACTGGTGGATAGCTGATGTACCAAGGAGTAACTTAGGCTATAAATTAATCGGGTACGCGAAGTAGTTCCCTCAGGACACGTGTGAAACCGCGGGAAACAGCTATCTAAGATAAAACTCTTCCATTCTTGAGTGACAGGCAATGCACAGCCAAAGCTACTGGGCGCAAGACGAACTTTACATCTAGGTATATTTTCTGGGGAGTATAGACAAGAGAATTTCCCCCCCCCCCCCCCGTGGGATCTCCACCTTGTCGTGGTGGGGGGGCTTAGTAACCGTGGATTTAATTTTCTCCCACGGTATAGCTAAGCGGGATCCCGGGAGGGGACGCTCCACGTGGGCTTGCGTGAGGCCTGCGTAGGATGCGTCCATAGGTGCGGGTGCGGGGGACAGTTCTGTCTGTCCCTCGCAGTTGGGTGTGGTCGCGGGAGGAGAGGCGTGTCGGTGTTGCGTTGCCGCGCGCCCTATCTCCCGCGACCAAATGGGGGCGCACCATTGTTGCGTCGCAGTGGGGCCGCAGAGGAAGAGGAGATGCGGTGTTACGTTGCCGTCCTCCCTATCCTCTGCGGCCGCTGGGTGTTTTGGCGGCGGAGCCCAACACCTTCATCCGCCGCCAAGGAGGTTTCTTTCGTTCGGGGCCCGCCTGACCATCTGGCGGGCCAATACCCGTCGGGGGGTAGCGAGGAATGCTTCGGTGAAACCCTACCCTCCAACACATGGGTACATGAGGAGTACGGGTTGGTTTTTAGTCAGTAAGAGTCTGACAGTCCCCTTCGTCCTTCCCCCTCAGGGTGAAGGGACTCCATGAGGATTTTTCAACCCGACAACAAAAAAAAAGGCAAGAGAATTTGGGAAATTCTCTTCCTAAGGAAATAAAAAAGTCCCACTTATGCGCAGCCGCTGACGACTGACGATGTATGTAATGACATAAAATTGCCTTAACTTTTGTCATACAATAACAATAAGGCTGGTCTCTGCCTACCCACTTTATAAAACTGTATTGATATAGCCTAGCTTTTGTAAACGTGTAAACACGATGGATTATAGTCGCTTTATTTTTACAAACGACTTCACAACACACATACCAGCTATTTTATATTTCACACACCGTTTGGGTTGCGAATGACGCAGAATATATTGGTTCTCGTTGGAGATGGGGCTCAAAGAGACGTGTATAAGAAATTTCCTTACCAAATTCTGTATAGTAACTATATTTATGTTTTGATTGATTATGTGCAACTATAGTGAAAGCAATGTAGTGGCCGTAACGAGGGAGGGGAGTATATCCTCCGAACTTGTGCGGTTGCCGACCTTGACATTGTGAACACGTACTTCAAAAAGAAAACCGAACACCTTGTCACCTACAAGAGCGGGAGGCACGCGACCCAGATTGATTTCCTACTTACCAAGAGACACCATATCAGCAAAGTAGCCAATTGCAAGGTCATACCCGGTGAGAGTCTCACGGCACAACACCGCCTCCTTGTCATGGACCTCCGCGTGAAACCCAAAGGCAAACACGCCGACCGCTGTCAACATCAAATTCAGTGGTGGCTGCTCAAGGATGCCAAATCCCTGGAGTTTGTCTCACCTATCGGCGACAAGTGCGCTGCTACTGAAGGAAAACCAACTCAGAACCAGTGGGATAGAATCCAGGCGGTCATCACTGGAATGGCGAAAGCAGTGCTGGGCATGTCTAAGGGCGGACGAAAGTGTGACAAGGAGACTTGGTGGTGGTACCACACAGTCCAGAGGGAGACAAGGGTGAAGAAAGCCCTCTTTAAAGCGTGGTAAGCGTCCAAATCTCCTGAAGACCGCGAAGCATACAGGGCTGCCAAACGTGCCACTAAGAGGGCCGTAGCCAGAGCCAGACGAGACCACTTGGAAGCGCTTTATACCAAGCTGGAATCGTCTGAGGGGTAGAAGCTCTTATAGAAGTTGGCACGTTCCAGCGTCAAAGCGGCACAGGACATTACTAAGTGTCACTGTGTTCAAGACCCTAAGGGCAACCTATTATGCGCGTCCCGCGCGGTGAAAGAGAGATGGCGCTCGTTCTTCCACGAGCTGCTTAACAAGCAGCATAAAAAGGTGCAGCCACCGGAACTCCCTCCAAACCAAGGACTAGTGCCGCCGGTAACGCCTGAAGAAGTCCAGAGGGCCCTTCGCCACATGAAGAATCGGAAAGCTGTCGGAACTGATGGAGTCCCATTGAGGCCTGGAAGGCAATGGGCCTGCGGGGTGTGGGCACCCTTACTAATCTTGTTAACTGCATACTCCTTACCGGAAAAATCCCGAACCAATGGAGACTGAGTATCATCACTCCAGTCTTCAAAGGCAAGGGATCGGTACAGGAGTGCAGTAGCTACCGCGGTATTAAGGTGATGTCCCAGACCCTAAAGCTCTTTGAGCGAATAATCGACTCCCGGATCCGACAGGAGACCACAGTCTCGGAATGTCAATATGGGTTTCGCCCTGGTCACGAAACCATGGACCCAATTTTCGCCCTCAGGATCGTCATGGAGTGGTACAGGTCGAAGAACACGCCTCTGCATCTTCTGTTTCTAGACATGCAGAAGACCTTCGACTGTGTGCCGTGACAGATGATCTGGTGGGCTCTAAGATCCAAAGGTGTACCAGAAACATATATTAACATCATCCGAGACATGTACTCTAATTCCGATTTCGTAGTTCGGACTGCTGTTGGCGACACAAAAACCTTTCCCATCACCGTCGGGGTCTACCTGGGTTCCGTCCTCAGTCCGTACCTATTCAGTGTGATACTAGAGGACCCATGCTGCTCCACAGCATATTTTAATATTATAAAAAAGCTCTTACATAGGAATAGCAGTTTTGCTAAAATTGTAGTTTTGGTAAAACGGTAGTTTTGGTAGGAATGGTAGCTTTGGTAGCAATCGTAAGTGACAGTTCTACCGAAACTACTATTCGTACCGAAAATACTATTCCTATCAAAACTACTATTTGTACCAAAACTACTACTCGTACTAATACTATCATATGTACCATTTTTTTTAAACTACCATTTCTACCAAAACCGCCGGTGCTGTCCAACGTACCTTTTCTCTCAAAACTACTATTCTTATCAAAGCTACAATTTCTACCATAACTACCACTTGTAATATAATTATATGACAATAGTACTATGAACGGCTGTAATATGTTCCACATAAAAAAAAAACCGTGTGGTGACGGATTAAGAATACGGATTGTCACCACCCCATATCGTCCCATGGGTGTCGTAAGAGCCAACAGAGGGAGCATTTTATGCATAGAACAGCACTGTAAGAGAAGGAAAACTTGATAAAAACCCTATACCAACCCGTTTGGCCAGCGTGGTATAGTAGGCCAATTCCTCCTTTCAAAGGAGAGGCCTAGTCCAGCAGTGGACTGTTAAAGGCTGATGATAAGAAAAAAAAGAAGATGCCCGAAGAAAGTCCGTAATTTAAAAACAAAAAGAAATTCCTAACCTAAAACGTAATTTACCCGTCTGTAGGGTTGATTTTCCCAACATTAGGCATTTACTACATTTGGGGAAAATTCCTCGGGTCGCGGGTATACTGACGTCGTGACCGCGACCCCATCATGAGGTTCGATACAGGAACACCGCGGTGTTTTAGTGGGTATGCCCCCCGAACATCTAGGGGGGAGAGCCGAGCCACACACTCCTCCTCCACCTGCCCTAAACTCGGTACAAAGTTGGCGGAGGGGTCCCTTTGAGGAACAGTCCGTAACTGGATTTCATCGCGATACAAAAAAGGGGGAAAATTCCTTAAGGTTAACTGGTAACATTAGGGGAATATTACCTGCCATCAGCGATAATTCACTACAGCACACCACACTTACACCCGTTTGAAAGGTGGCATAACGGTTTTTCCTGGCAGTTACCGCAAGGAACTTATTAGATGCCATAAAAAAAAATTAATTTAGAACCGTCCATGTAGAGAGAAAGCAATGGAATCTTAAGAAATTTATAGGAAAATATTGAAAAATAATTTCAATGTCCACACCCATCTTCCTTCAAACTTACCCAATTTAAATGAGCATACCATCAAATGAAAGAGCTCTTTTCAGCGCGTGTTTTAGGCCTACAACGAAACGCCTACCTCAATAAGTAGCAGATATATAGAAGCAGAAAGTCATTGACTACGGCTACGAAAACGTAAAAAATGTATGGGAGAAAAATGTTTTTGCATATAACTTGATGAATGTGCAAGTTAGATAATTTCTAATACTTGATGACAAATCTATGCAGCGAGAGCTTTCATTAAAAAAAAAATCATCCGAATCGGTTGGGTAGAACGGGCTGGCCGACTCGTATTATAAAACACAAATTCTTTTAATATATAGACTAGAGGACCCGTGCTGCTCCACAGCATATTTTAATATTATAAAAAATCTCTTACATATTGGTATGATGAGTACATTGTAGCCTTATCTAATTAGTAAAAAGATGATATTCTAACCAAAAATATATATATAAAGACAAAACTTCTTTTCTCACAACATTGGCTTTGCGTTGCACCTTAGGTATCGTGAAATTTCCACCTTGGCATTAGTGAATGGTTTGCCGCGCAATAGGGATAATTATATATAATATGTATAACTGAACATTGACGAAAGAAAGTTTTTCAATATGACTGTGCTGCCCTACCATTCTTTTCATTAGGACACTGTAATGTCCTTCGTCCAGGTGCCCAGAAAATAGCAAGTCATGAACAATTTCGCCAGTACCATAGTCAGTAATCGTGTTACTGTTTTCCAGGTGAACTCTGAATTGACACTCGGGATATAGCTCACTTACACTTCAGAGGAAGTTCAGCATGCCCTGCGTACTGTCCATTGGCATTGGCACCCATCAGACGTTTGTAATCTGTTGTATTTGTTATGGTCTGGCCATATGCTTCGTCCCCAACAATGAAGTTACTATATACATCCCACTTATTGACCATGTTATCAACAGTGGCCAAACGAATTTCATAATGTTTATTCTCACTTTCATACTTATAAACAATAAGAAATTGCGCGGAATAAGCAATTACCGTCACCAAGATTGGAAATCACTTGAAAATAAAATTGTTGATGGTGGAATTATTCAAATCTGAACCCGTTTCCACCCGTATTTTTTAGCAGTAGGAGGACCATCCGGTACCTAATCTCCAACAGGGCCGTCATTGACCAAGACTCGTGATAGACTTGTATTAAATCATATACTTAGAACCACGCTGTTTCAAAAAAGCGCATACGCAATGTGTGTCAAAGTGTATTATTCCCTGCCACAAAATATCAAAGAGCTGCCAGTAAGTAAGTTCAAAAACAGATTAAGATTATGGCTCTTAGAAAATCTTTTTATTCAATTAATGACTTATTTCATCAATAAATTATTAAGTATGTAATTATTCTGTTGTCATCAAATGTTTTATGTATATTTCTTATTGTTATTATTACCATTTTAACATTTTATTTTGACATTATTATTGTATTGCATTATCACAAATTTTCACATGCTGTTCTAACAGTAAAATAGATGAAACTAACATAGAATAAGACCATTAGGGCCGGAACATATATGACGGAAGATCCGTCGCGTTTTATCGGTCGCGTAACGCCAATACATACAAATGTATAGAAAAACGTTCAACCATTCACACCTGACCGATAATCCGTTAGTACGTCGAGCGTACTAACGGATTATCCGTCGACGTCGCGCGCACCACGCACCACGTGAATTTTGACCTTTGAGTAAGGAATATAAATGGAGAGGGCAAATAGTAAGTACATATAGAAAAATTACATTATTCACACATATTATTTTATTTTATATTTTTATAGACTCACGGCTGTATCCCCTTAGGGGTAGGCAGAGGTGTAATATTACACCCACATTTCGATATGATTTTTTTTATACACATATATACGAAACCGACATAAAGCCACCAAACATAGTGTTGTCTCGTTTTGTCTTAGGGATATCTCTGAATATATTAAGAGATAGCCATAGTTTACTGAATAAATTAATCATGACAATATTTTATTAGAAATGTCATTCGTGCCACTATCGCTATATTTTTCGCCAAGGTTTGTGGTACATCTGCTGTGAAATCGTTGTCTATCGAACATAATAATTTTGTTTTTGTGCATAAATATGTCTAAAAATCCGATATTGGCTCTCAGAGAATATTTTGTTACATGTTTCATACAAGGGTCGTCTTTCGCTTTGCCATGTTTGCCCACATTTGCATTATGGAATAAACTAATCTAGCAAAAGATTTAAACTAACAAAGGTAACTTACTACAAAAATGTATTATTCTCCTCTAACCGGCTCCATATCGATATCGATTACATTCTGGAGAACAACCCAAATGGCAGCCATTTTATTTGCCCAACGTTTCGTAGGTGTGCACGCTAATTTCGTAGGTGTGCACGCTAAATTCGTAGGTATTGGACATACCATATCCATGTCATTCCCAGATCGGTGATTTTAAGATCGTAAGATTCCAGGGCCGTCAGACCTTACTTATTTTTTCAGAAACGAAATGTGTAGAATAATGTAGTATTAGTATGTGTTATGAGTGTACGCATATTTGCTAGCTTGGATCGAGGGCCAATTTTTGGGTATGAGGTGCTAAAGGTCCACGGGAACAATTTCCAAACATACCTATAGAGAAAACATTTTGTGTCTTACTCTGCAACTGTAGTCTGAAACCCCTTCTATATCATTTGTATAAGTTTTGTAAAAAACCGTAACCAAATCGTATTATCGTCTTTTATTTTTGAATCTCCATACCTAAATAGGATATATATTCAAATAACGCTTGTTGGCTACTATAAAAAATCTTCGAAGTCCGACATATTTTTAATAGTCAAACTCGAATTACAATATAAATAACTACTGGACTTCAGTGACTACATAACATCAGGGAACAAGAAAAATGATTAGGTAAAAGAATATGACAGTAAAATATTGAGCTGCCCTGAGTACGGCCCTGCACGAACAAACTTATATGTGTGCATAATAGCCACGCTTTTAGCGAATGTGTGCAGATACGCTCGACGCATTTTCCGTCAGATGTGTACCGATTCATTCGACGGAATACACGCGACCGAAGATACGTTCGACGCATCTTCGGTCAGGTATGTGCCGCCCCTTTAATGTACTCTATTTAACGTGGAATAAATGAATCTTGAATCTTGTCTGTTTGTTTTCGCTAATCTCTGGAACGGCTGGAACGATTTTGACGGGACTTTCACTGGTGGATAGCTGATGTACCAAGGAGTAACTTAGGCTATAAATTAATCGGGTACGCGAAGTAGTTCCCTCAGGACACGTGTGAAACCGCGGGAAACAGCTATCTAAGATAAAACTCTTCCATTCTTGAGTGACAGGCAATGCACAGCCAAAGCTACTGGGCGCAAGACGAACTTTACATCTAGGTATATTTTCTGGGGAGTATAGACAAGAGAATTTCCCCCCCCCCCCGTGGGATCTCCACCTTGTCGTGGTGGGGGGGCTTAGTAACCGTGGATTTAATTTTCTCCCACGGTATAGCTAAGCGGGATCCCGGGAGGGGACGCTCCACGTGGGCTTGCGTGAGGCCTGCGTAGGATGCGTCCATAGGTGCGGGTGCGGGGGACAGTTCTGTCTGTCCCTCGCAGTTGGGTGTGGTCGCGGGAGGAGAGGCGTGTCGGTGTTGCGTTGCCGCGCGCCCTATCTCCCGCGACCAAATGGGGGCGCACCATTGTTGCGTCGCAGTGGGGCCGCAGAGGAAGAGGAGATGCGGTGTTACGTTGCCGTCCTCCCTATCCTCTGCGGCCGCTGGGTGTTTTGGCGGCGGAGCCCAACACCTTCATCCGCCGCCAAGGAGGTTTCTTTCGTTCGGGGCCCGCCTGACCATCTGGCGGGCCAATACCCGTCGGGGGGTAGCGAGGAATGCTTCGGTGAAACCCTACCCTCCAACACATGGGTACATGAGGAGTACGGGTTGGTTTTTAGTCAGTAAGAGTCTGACAGTCCTCTTCGTCCTTCCCCCTCAGGGTGAAGGGACTCCATGAGGATTTTTCAACCCGACAACAAAAAAAAAGGCAAGAGAATTTGGGAAATTCTCTTCCTAAGGAAATAAAAAAGTCCCACTTATGCGCAGCCGCTGACGACTGACGATGTATGTAATGACATAAAATTGCCTTAACTTTTGTCATACAATAACAATAAGGCTGGTCTCTGCCTACCCACTTTATAAAACTGTATTGATATAGCCTAGCTTTTGTAAACGTGTAAACACGATGGATTATAGTCGCTTTATTTTTACAAACGACTTCACAACACACATACCAGCTATTTTATATTTCACACACCGTTTGGGTTGCGAATGACGCAGAATATATTGGTTCTCGTTGGAGATGGGGCTCAAAGAGACGTGTATAAGAAATTTCCTTACCAAATTCTGTATAGTAACTATATTTATGTTTTGATTGATTATGTGCAACTATAGTGAAAGCAATGTAGTGGCCGTAACGAGGGAGGGGAGTATATCCTCCGAACTTGTGCGGTTGCCGACCTTGACATTGTGAACACGTACTTCAAAAAGAAAACCGAACACCTTGTCACCTACAAGAGCGGGAGGCACGCGACCCAGATTGATTTCCTACTTACCAAGAGACACCATATCAGCAAAGTAGCCAATTGCAAGGTCATACCCGGTGAGAGTCTCACGGCACAACACCGCCTCCTTGTCATGGACCTCCGCGTGAAACCCAAAGGCAAACACGCCGACCGCTGTCAACATCAAATTCAGTGGTGGCTGCTCAAGGATGCCAAATCCCTGGAGTTTGTCTCACCTATCGGCGACAAGTGCGCTGCTACTGAAGGAAAACCAACTCAGAACCAGTGGGATAGAATCCAGGCGGTCATCACTGGAATGGCGAAAGCAGTGCTGGGCATGTCTAAGGGCGGACGAAAGTGTGACAAGGAGACTTGGTGGTGGTACCACACAGTCCAGAGGGAGACAAGGGTGAAGAAAGCCCTCTTTAAAGCGTGGTAAGCGTCCAAATCTCCTGAAGACCGCGAAGCATACAGGGCTGCCAAACGTGCCACTAAGAGGGCCGTAGCCAGAGCCAGACGAGACCACTTGGAAGCGCTTTATACCAAGCTGGAATCGTCTGAGGGGTAGAAGCTCTTATAGAAGTTGGCACGTTCCAGCGTCAAAGCGGCACAGGACATTACTAAGTGTCACTGTGTTCAAGACCCTAAGGGCAACCTATTATGCGCGTCCCGCGCGGTGAAAGAGAGATGGCGCTCGTTCTTCCACGAGCTGCTTAACAAGCAGCATAAAAAGGTGCAGCCACCGGAACTCCCTCCAAACCAAGGACTAGTGCCGCCGGTAACGCCTGAAGAAGTCCAGAGGGCCCTTCGCCACATGAAGAATCGGAAAGCTGTCGGAACTGATGGAGTCCCATTGAGGCCTGGAAGGCAATGGGCCTGCGGGGTGTGGGCACCCTTACTAATCTTGTTAACTGCATACTCCTTACCGGAAAAATCCCGAACCAATGGAGACTGAGTATCATCACTCCAGTCTTCAAAGGCAAGGGATCGGTACAGGAGTGCAGTAGCTACCGCGGTATTAAGGTGATGTCCCAGACCCTAAAGCTCTTTGAGCGAATAATCGACTCCCGGATCCGACAGGAGACCACAGTCTCGGAATGTCAATATGGGTTTCGCCCTGGTCACGAAACCATGGACCCAATTTTCGCCCTCAGGATCGTCATGGAGTGGTACAGGTCGAAGAACACGCCTCTGCATCTTCTGTTTCTAGACATGCAGAAGACCTTCGACTGTGTGCCGTGACAGATGATCTGGTGGGCTCTAAGATCCAAAGGTGTACCAGAAACATATATTAACATCATCCGAGACATGTACTCTAATTCCGATTTCGTAGTTCGGACTGCTGTTGGCGACACAAAAACCTTTCCCATCACCGTCGGGGTCTACCTGGGTTCCGTCCTCAGTCCGTACCTATTCAGTGTGATACTAGAGGACCCATGCTGCTCCACAGCATATTTTAATATTATAAAAAAGCTCTTACATAGGAATAGCAGTTTTGCTAAAATTGTAGTTTTGGTAAAACGGTAGTTTTGGTAGGAATGGTAGCTTTGGTAGCAATCGTAAGTGACAGTTCTACCGAAACTACTATTCGTACCGAAAATACTATTCCTATCAAAACTACTATTTGTACCAAAACTACTACTCGTACTAATACTATCATATGTACCATTTTTTTTAAACTACCATTTCTACCAAAACCGCCGGTGCTGTCCAACGTACCTTTTCTCTCAAAACTACTATTCTTATCAAAGCTACAATTTCTACCATAACTACCACTTGTAATATAATTATATGACAATAGTACTATGAACGGCTGTAATATGTTCCACATAAAAAAAAAACCGTGTGGTGACGGATTAAGAATACGGATTGTCACCACCCCATATCGTCCCATGGGTGTCGTAAGAGCCAACAGAGGGAGCATTTTATGCATAGAACAGCACTGTAAGAGAAGGAAAACTTGATAAAAACCCTATACCAACCCGTTTGGCCAGCGTGGTATAGTAGGCCAATTCCTCCTTTCAAAGGAGAGGCCTAGTCCAGCAGTGGACTGTTAAAGGCTGATGATAAGAAAAAAAAGAAGATGCCCGAAGAAAGTCCGTAATTTAAAAACAAAAAGAAATTCCTAACCTAAAACGTAATTTACCCGTCTGTAGGGTTGATTTTCCCAACATTAGGCATTTACTACATTTGGGGAAAATTCCTCGGGTCGCGGGTATACTGACGTCGTGACCGCGACCCCATCATGAGGTTCGATACAGGAACACCGCGGTGTTTTAGTGGGTATGCCCCCCGAACATCTAGGGGGGAGAGCCGAGCCACACACTCCTCCTCCACCTGCCCTAAACTCGGTACAAAGTTGGCGGAGGGGTCCCTTTGAGGAACAGTCCGTAACTGGATTTCATCGCGATACAAAAAAGGGGGAAAATTCCTTAAGGTTAACTGGTAACATTAGGGGAATATTACCTGCCATCAGCGATAATTCACTACAGCACACCACACTTACACCCGTTTGAAAGGTGGCATAACGGTTTTTCCTGGCAGTTACCGCAAGGAACTTATTAGATGCCATAAAAAAAAATTAATTTAGAACCGTCCATGTAGAGAGAAAGCAATGGAATCTTAAGAAATTTATAGGAAAATATTGAAAAATAATTTCAATGTCCACACCCATCTTCCTTCAAACTTACCCAATTTAAATGAGCATACCATCAAATGAAAGAGCTCTTTTCAGCGCGTGTTTTAGGCCTACAACGAAACGCCTACCTCAATAAGTAGCAGATATATAGAAGCAGAAAGTCATTGACTACGGCTACGAAAACGTAAAAAATGTATGGGAGAAAAATGTTTTTGCATATAACTTGATGAATGTGCAAGTTAGATAATTTCTAATACTTGATGACAAATCTATGCAGCGAGAGCTTTCATTAAAAAAAAAATCATCCGAATCGGTTGGGTAGAACGGGCTGGCCGACTCGTATTATAAAACACAAATTCTTTTAATATATAGACTAGAGGACCCGTGCTGCTCCACAGCATATTTTAATATTATAAAAAATCTCTTACATATTGGTATGATGAGTACATTGTAGCCTTATCTAATTAGTAAAAAGATGATATTCTAACCAAAAATATATATATAAAGACGAAACTTCTTTTCTCACAACATTGGCTTTGCGTTGCACCTTAGGTATCGTGAAATTTCCACCTTGGCATTAGTGAATGGTTTGCCGCGCAATAGGGATAATTATATATAATATGTATAACTGAACATTGACGAAAGAAAGTTTTTCAATATGACTGTGCTGCCCTACCATTCTTTTCATTAGGACACTGTAATGTCCTTCGTCCAGGTGCCCAGAAAATAGCAAGTCATGAACAATTTCGCCAGTACCATAGTCAGTAATCGTGTTACTGTTTTCCAGGTGAACTCTGAATTGACACTCGGGATATAGCTCACTTACACTTCAGAGGAAGTTCAGCATGCCCTGCGTACTGTCCATTGGCATTGGCACCCATCAGACGTTTGTAATCTGTTGTATTTGTTATGGTCTGGCCATATGCTTCGTCCCCAACAATGAAGTTACTATATACATCCCACTTATTGACCATGTTATCAACAGTGGCCAAACGAATTTCATAATGTTTATTCTCACTTTCATACTTATAAACAATAAGAAATTGCGCGGAATAAGCAATTACCGTCACCAAGATTGGAAATCACTTGAAAATAAAATTGTTGATGGTGGAATTATTCAAATCTGAACCCGTTTCCACCCGTATTTTTTAGCAGTAGGAGGACCATCCGGTACCTAATCTCCAACAGGGCCGTCATTGACCAAGACTCTTTGTTCAAACTTTCTCTGAGCATTTTTCAATTTCCTATCAAGAACCATCATTATAATTGAAAACACAACTACTCACAAAAAATACGCTATTAAATCAGAAACTGACAGAACTTACGCTAACTTCACTTTTTCTTTATCTGTCAATATTTTACTATCAAAATTAAAAATATAGAAAAACAACTATTTTTTATAAGTAAGAAAATAGGTTTTATTTCTGTTATCCAGCTAAATATGTCTGTGAGAAGCACGATTTATTTTGTTTTTTGTATGGGTGTGATTAAGCCATCATAATTTAGAAATGTAATAGTGACGTTTATAGTTTTGGTCGAAATTTTAGTTTTGGTAGGAATGGTAGCTTTGGTAGCAATCGTAAGTAACATTGCATGCAAAAACAGTTTTCTCCCATATATTTTGTACGTTTTCGTAGGCGTAGTCAACGACTTATATCTGGTTCTCATTGAGGTAGGCGTTTCGTTATAGGCCTATAACACGCGCTGAAATGAGCTCTTTCATTTGATGGTATGCTCATTTAAATTGGGTAAGTTTGAAGAAAGATAGGTGTGGACATTGAACTTATTTTTCAATATTTTCCTATAAATTTCTTAAGATTCCATTGCTTTCTCTTTACATGGACGGTTCTAAATTCAAAAATATTTTTATGGCATCTAATAAGTTCCTTGAGGTAACTGCCAGGAAAAAACCTTATATGTCTCCTTAAGGTGACCTTGCCTTACTTTCATACGGGTGTGAGTGTGGTGGTGTGTAAAATTATATCCGATGTTGGTCAAATTATCACAATAGTGAATTATCGCTCATGGCAGGTAATATTCCCCGAATGTAACAGTTAACCCTTAATGTTGGGTGAACTAATTTTTCGTGTTTTAAATTACGGACTTTCCTCGGACGTCTACCTCAATGAGAACCAGATATATAGAAGCAGAAAGTCATTGACTACGGCTACGAAAACGTAAAAAATGTATGGGAGAAAACTGGTTTTGCATATAACTTGATGAATGTGCAAGTTAGGTAATCTAATGCTTGATGACAAATCTATGCAGCGAGAGCTTCCATTTAAAAAAAAAATCATGCGAATCGGTTGGGTAGAACGGGCTGGCCGACTCGTATTATAAAACACAAATTCTTTTAATATATAGATTAGACGTACTGTCAGACAGCATCAGAGACTCACATGAGCAGCCCCCGTGGCCGCTCATGTATGCTGTTGATATCGCGCTGGCGGATGCGGACAGGGGACGCTTGGTGCGGCGTGTGAATGCGTGGAAGGAGTCGCTTGAGAACGGTGGTCTGAAAATAAACGTGGCGAAGACCGAGTACTTCAAATTCAAATTCAAATTCAAATCTTTATTGCAAACTAAGTGTACATTAGGTGGTATACATTGATGATGAACTTTAGACTTAGTGCCTTTGTCAGGCGTAGCAATGTGATATATTACCTAAATCATAAAGAATTTTGTTGTATTTACATTTACATATTTGTGAGCAAATTATATAATATTATTAAAGATTGTTTACATACTTATAGATATCTATATTACTTTTCAATTAAATACATTATAATATCAAACTAATTATGTATTTGAATTTCATAGTTTTATATAATTTAAAATAGTTAGAGGAGAGTTTTTGGCATAATAATGTAGGTATCAGTAGGTATATATATATTTATAATTATGTATTTGGTGAGAATAATTGTATAATATAAGAAATAGATTAAAAATAGTATGGTTACCAAATAGAAATAATTATATTATAGTACCTATCAGCAAATTATTTGAATTGAATAGTAATATATATATCTAGTTCAGAATAGATATTGTCACAGTATATTTGATTAAACGAAATAATTATTTGGAAATAATATTATATCATTCACAATTATAAACATTCAACATTAAATTTTAACAATAAGTAATAAGTACACTTAGACTCAAAACAATATAAAATTTTCATAAACATGTCAAAATAATATTATAAGAATGTAAATTATTTCAAGGTTTTTTTTTTTATTATTATTAATCTATCTATGAATGGATATCGTCATTTATTTAAAAAAAAATATATATATATACTACACTAGTCATTTTAATTTTTAAATGTCCAATTTTCAAATTATAATTTATTGGTTAGATAGGTATTCTGAAACGGAATAGTAACATTTTTCGTTTAATAACTGTTTTAGATTTTTTATAAATAACCTTTCTATTTTTTCATTTCTTATGTTCGGGGGTAATTTATTGAATAATTTAATTCCCATAAAGTATGGGCTTTGGTTTAGCATTTTAGTTTTAGAGCACGGCAAATACAGTCTATCTTTATGACGTGTATTTATGTTGTGGATGTCTTTTATTTTCATAAACAGTTCAGTATGCTTGTGAACAAATGTGCATATATCTAATATGTATATGGACGGTAATGTTAATATATTAAACTTTTTAAAATAAGGTTTACAACTTTGTGTATTGTCTACTTGTGCTAAAATCCGTATAAATTTTTTTTGTATTATAAAAAGTTCCTCAACATTGACACTATTGCCCCAAAGCATGATGCCATACCTTAGCCAAGAGAATGCATAAGCGTAATATGCTGATAGCGCTGTTTGTGTGTCTGTGCTTTGTTTAATTTGGAAGAGTGCGTAAATGAATTTCGATAATTTGGATTTGACTTGTTCTATGTGAGTTTTCCAATTTATGTGCGTGTCTATGTTTATACCTAATAACTTAAATGTGTTAACTTCTTCAAGTTGTGTGTTCTGATAAGTTATGTGTAGATCTAAGGGTGACTTCTTGTACGATCTGAATTGCATGATCTTGGTCTTAGTCGCGTTTATTTCCATGTTGTGCTCTTGAAGCCATTGGGTAATAGTTTGCAGAGTATTTTGTAGTTGGTTGTTATAGTTTAAGTTGTCACATTGGATGAGAATTGAGACATCGTCAGCAAATAGAACTGGTAGGTTGATATCTGGGTCTAAACATTTTGGCAAGTCATTAATGTATATCAGGAATAGTATACATCCCAAAACGCTGCCCTGAGGGATGGAGCATGAAAGATGTTTTACTTGAGACCTAACTGATTTTATTTCTGTCATTTCTTCATTTATATGTTCTATTTGGACTATTTGCGTTCTGTTGCTTAAGTATGACTTAAACCATGAGTAGGCAGGCCCTCTGACTCCACAGCCATTCAGTTTCATTAAAAGTATGTCATATAGTACTTTGTCATACGCTTTAGACATATCAAGTAACAATCCTATGGCGTGTTTTTTATCATTTAAGTATTGGAGCGCTCTTTGTATGTACTTATAAACCGCTAGAGTGGTTGATCTAAATTTTCTGAACCCATTTTGGCTATCGTCTAATATGTGATATTTTTCTAAAAATGCGTAAAGTCGGTTAAACATTGCTTTTTCAAATATTTTTGAAAACGTGGGTAATAGCGCAATAGGTCTATAGTTACTAGGCACTAAGGTATCCCCTTTTTTATGTATGGGCTTAATCAGTGAAATTTTTAATAAATCTGGATAGTGTCCGTCTTGGAAACTTTGATTAATTAATACGGTCAATGGAGTAGAAAGTTCAGTTGTGCATTTTTTCAGTAATATAGGCGGTATTTCATCTATACCGTAGCTGTGTTTGTTTTTGGTTAAATTTATGATCCTTACGATTTCCTTTTGGCTTACTGGCGGGAGGTACATGGAACATACTGGCGGGTTTACAACACTTCGGCCAATGGGTTTATTTGAATATGTATGATTAGGGTTGTGACCTACTGTGGCAAAATAATCATTAAATGTGTTAGCTACCTTTTTCGGGCATTTGATGATGCTGTTATTAATTTTTAAAGATATGTTTTCCTGCTTTTTATTTTTTAGCTTGCCTGTTTTTGTGTTAATGACTTTCCACATAGTTTTTATTTTATTATCTGAGTTTTTCATTTGCCTTATGTATTCGTTTTTTTTTTGCAATTTTAACTGATCGTTTCAGAATACTTGTATATGTTATGTAGTATTTCTTTATAGTAATGTCTTTAGTTTCATTTAGGATAGTTTTTAAAATTCTTTTGTGTTTGCATGATTTCTTTAGACCACTTGTGAGCCATCCCTTTTTGGGTTTATTTGAAATCTTGATTTTCTGTATTGGTATAAATTTATTTAGGTATTCTGTTACTATATTACTGAAGCATTCGTAGTTCTGATTTATGTTTTGGTCATCTTTTATTATATTATTCCAATTTACATTTTTTAAAGAGTTTTTAAAACGTTCAATCTGGTTTGGGCCGAAAATCCTTTTTTTAATATACCATTTTTGTACTGTGTTTAGTTTTGATATGTTTTCTAATTTAAGTTTTATGTTTATAGCTTTGTGATCTGAGAGACCGTAATCTTCTATGGATAATGTGTCAATTACGTTTGGGTAATTTGTAAACAATAAATCAATGCAAGTAGATGTGGTTTTTGTGACTCGTGTTGGATCACGAACTATTTGTTTAAGGTTGTGCGTTTTCATGAAATTAATTAAATTTAATGTTTGTTTATTTTTATTATGTACATTTATATTAAAGTCACCGTCATTTCTGGGCATTTTTCATATTTAACTTTTGTAAAACTTTTTCCATTTGGTTATAAAATATATCAATATTTCGATCGGCTCTATACAAACTTATAATTATACAGTTTATTTTAGGAATTTCAATTGCACTGAGCTCTATAATAAATTCTTTTGACAGGTTCACGATATCCACTCTTTCGATATATTCTACGCAATGCTTTACTATTATACAAACTCCTCCACCTTCATGAATCTTGCGGCAAAAAATAGAGGCAATTTTATAATCATTAGGCATAATTGAATGGCAATAATGTTCATTTTTCCATAACTCTGATAAGCACAATATGCCAATTTTACAGTCTAATAACAATTGTTCAAATAAATAATCCTTGTTTCCTACACTTTGGATGTTTTGGAACACAATGATCAATTTATTAACGAAAAGTCTCATTGCTTTTTGTATCCTGCTCTACGTCTGGTGATTTAGATTGTCCCGTAAGTGATGGTGTTTCTAAACTCGCTTGTTGCTCCGAAGATCCTGAAGTATGTGTTTTTATCGTATTATTAAAGCTTGTGTTGAGATGCTGTGGTAGTATATCTGTTGTGCTTGTGGTTGTAGAAAATCTCTGTTCCTTTCCGTTCACAAATAATTTATTATCCTTTATGATTGCATGATCACCGTTTTTCCTGGCCATTATAAGTTTATTTTTAAGTTCATGATGTTGTTTTAATGATTGTTTGTCCATAAATCGTCCAATTCCTAGTCCAGTATCTTTAAATTCTTTTGCGTTATCAATGATATATTTTGACATGCGCTTGCTAATTAAGTCTATAGCTAGTGGTCTTTTATTGCCGCTCCTTCCAATACGCTTTATGTCTTCGATATATGGATTGATGTTTATGTTCATTATTTCTTGAAAGGCTTGACATACGCGGTCATAAAGGTCGAAGACAGTTTCATTGTATTTCTCAGATAACCCATATAGAACGATTTTTTTTGAGTTTTTTAAATTATATAGTTGCTGCTCGAGATTTTCAATTTTTTCATCAATTTTTTGTACTTTTTGAGTAATTATTTCTTGTTCCTTTGATAAATTATGGGTTTTTTGTTCTATATCATTTTGCAGATTCTTTATGGTATTATTTAACTCTGATTGAAATGTGCTTTTGATGTCGTGTAATAAAGAGTATTTGATTTTTTCTAATTTTGTGTCCAATAACGTGCCAATTTTTTCTAGAGTTAGAGTGTCCCTGTCCTGATTGTTAGGTAAAAAATATATTTCCTTTGTTGGACTATCATTAATTAATGTATTTCCACTCAGATCATCTACAGATATACTATTCTCATGAATACTGTTGTCAATTTGGGTATCACTAATAGGTTTTCGGCGCATTGTAACGTTAATATCTGATACTTCTTGTTGGGACCGTATTGGGGTGTTCGTGTTATCGCCTTTTGGCATTTTACATTTACATGCTTGGCATTTCCATGCATTTACATTGCTAGTGGTCATATTATTAAATTTTCCTATTAAGACGTTTGCACATTGTAAGTCGTAATATTTGTTGCATAGTGAGCATTTTAATCGCTCTTTATTGAGTATGTTTTGTTTACATCCTGCGCATTGAACCATTTTGTTGATAGTGCCCTCTATCGGCTATCAGTGATACTTGGTTGTTAGTCTGTCTAGGTATCGATATTACTGTAGCGCCCTCTAGGAGCAGTAACTGGTACTATAATGATTGGATACTTTCGTAGTTAATCTGTTGTCACAGTAGTGTCGCCTGTAGTATATAGATGGCGCTTGCTTTCAATAGCAAGAATGACGGGGCGAAATTTGAATGTTTTGGAGATCTAGTATCAATTACTTTTGCACATAATATTTTGGTTTATGGCGTTACCTTTATTAGGAAAACTTGAGTAGGGTGTTGCATTACGGCCATTAAAGTGTTTTTTCCTTTAATATAGTTGGAGTATAGCACTATTTGTTGTCACTTTTACAAGATCACTTTGAATGTTATGTTTGGAAGCAATTTTCCTTCTTTTATAGTTTTTTTTGTAATTGTTTTGCACTTTTTGTCACTCTTATTTTAACTTTGTTCTTAGTTTGTAGTCACATCACATTTTCAAGCTTAATATCACACTATATATATTTTTAAACTTAATATTACCGCGGACAACATATGGGTGCGTGTTACGCAGCGCAGCGCCCTCTCGCGAGTCCTGCCTGCTACAGTACAGATCCCGCGTCAATTCGTATAGGTGGAGACATTACCGAGCGAAAGGACCTGGTCAAATACCGGTTGCGACGTCAAGGCACGCATTTCGGCAGCCTGGGCTAAATGGCGTGAGGTGAGCGGTGTCATTTGTGACCCCAAAATGCCGGTTAAGCTCAAAGGACAGGTCTATAAATCCATCATTAGACCTATCCTGTTATATGGCAGTGAGACGTGGCCTGTGCTTGAGCGACACAAGCAGAGTCTGCGTGTCACGGAAATGAACATGCTGTGCTGGATGTTTGGAGTCACACGGAAGGACCGCATTAGGAACTCCCGCATCCGTGGTAGCCTTCATGTCCGTGACATTGCTGACAAACTGCAAGAGTGTCGTCGACACTGGTGTGGCTACGTCTTACGTCAACCGGCATCTTACAAGGGTAACAAATGTCTTGCTATGCTACCTCCGCCGGGCTCCGGTAAACGTGGAAGGCCAAAGACTGGCTTGACGTCGTAAGGGATGAAATGCGTGCCAACTAACTAACCAGGGATGCTGAAGACCGTGCGAAGTGGAGGAGACACAGCCGGAAAGTGGACTCCGGGCTCCAAGGCGTGGGTTTTGGAGCGCAACCGGGACAACGCTAGGATGATGATGATGACCTCTTACAACAGTTGCAACTCTGGGTCTGCGTACCAGTCTAACCTGATTTGACTGAATATTAGCGTTTCCACAGAGCGGCTGCTTGTCTGACCTCCGCAACTCAAATGGATAGCGATATGCCATGGTTTAGACTATTTTCAGCTTATTCAGAGATACTAACTCCCTATAACGACTCATGAAGCCGGGACTAACAACTAAACGTGCTCCCCGTGGCACGGAACATGCGATAATTAACGATTCAATACGCACTGTAACGCCTACAAGTCAGTGATGCGCGCCGTGGATTCGAACCCGATACTCTCTGCATGGCAGTCTGTTGGTTATTTATAAGGTGTTTTCAAACGCATTTCAAAATTCTAACGTGCACGTATTCTAAGGCCTCACCCTCAAGCCGGCTTAAGCTTGGCGCAAACTGGCCACCGAACACAATCACCGGTGTCTGTCGCGCTTCCGCCACTTTTGTAACAGTGTCAGAAGCGAGCAACTGCCACCGGTGTTCGCAAGTCGCCACATTTTATAACCCGCTCTCTGCTGCGCAGTCTTACGATGGACGCCGATACGGAAAGAAAAAAGAAATAAAATATTATAAGGTCATTTTTGTAAGCAGCTACAACTGCTACAACCTCTCAATCATTTGTATTTGCTTTACTAATATCATACTCAAGTAAGTAACGTAGCTAGTTATAAGTGATGTTCATCTAATTATACTGCAATTTTTTCATGACCATACAGTAACACAACATCAATATGCTTATTGCATAATTGATCAATTCTCATATATTCAGTTCACCATAAGACATCAGCAGTTCATCAAAATCAATAAACAAGTCACGTAGTCTGATTAGTTTCTAAATAAACCGAGTGACATTACAAATTAGTATACTGCAGGGTGGGTTGAAGCGATAGTGCGACTCGCAGGTATGCATGAAGCTGAGTAGTTGAAGTCAACCGAAAGATGGCGGTCAAACCATCCGAATCCAGCGGAAGTAAATCCCAAGATGCTAGATGGGCAGCAGCGTCCAGCACCAAAGATTTCTGCCACTGCGATCGCCAATACGCCTGCCGAACGTGGCGATTACGGCAAATCGGAGGGATTTGCCGTAATCGCAATGATGAACCACATCAATCAAAACTGACCTCTATTCCCCGGTGGCCCCGCTAGTCCTGGTTATGGTAGCGGCCATGGTAACGGCGGGGCAAGGGGTGCGAAGAATCTCCGGACGAGATCGGGCTACCACCACCAACGACAATTGGCCCTGGCAACACTGAACACGCGTACACTGCGGGCCGACGAGAAGATCGTGGAGCTGGAAGAAGAATTGAGAAAGTTGCGATGGGATATCATAGGCCTATCTATCTGAAGTCCGAATACAGGGGGAGGACTCGATAGTTCTCAATTCCGGTAACTTGCTGACCAACAGTCCCAAGGTGGTGTCGGGTTCATCGTCCATAAATCTCTCGTGACCAACTTGGTAAATATCGGGAGTGTGTCGAGCAGGGTAGCGTACCTTATACTCAGAATATCCAAGCGGTATTCGCTGAATTTAAGCCCCAGAGGAGCAAGAGAACCAGCAAGATCTCGGGTCCAACCCTCGAGCTGTTAGAGGAAAAGCGCAAGATGGTTCTGCTATCCTCCGACGACATGCCGAAATATCGGCACCTCAACAGACAGATCTCTAAGTCTCTGACTCGCGATCTCCGCCAATACAACACATTTTGTGTTTGTGAGGCAATCGAGCAGAATAAGGAATTCAAAGTGTTCCAGAGAGATCTGTCTGTTGGGCAGATTCAGCTAACAAAGCTGTAGACGGAGGATGGCATAATCGTTTCGTCCAAGCCTGAGCTCTTGGAGGAGATGGAAAGGTTATATGGACAGCTATACACGACTACGCGACAACCCGTAAGTACTCCAGCGTCAGACCCTAGAGCTGGATTGACCCGACACTCTACCGAAGATATCCCGGACGTCAGCGTGCACGAGATTGGTGTGGCTCTCAAACAGCTCAAAAACAACAAGGCGCCGGGTGATGACGGAATTACGAGCGAGCTTCTGAAGGCCGGTGGCACACCTGCTGTAGAAGCCCTTCGGAAGCTTGTTAATGCCGTCATTCTCGAGGATAAAACGCCACAGGCGTGGCATAGAGGTGTGGTGGTGCTTGTCTTTAAGAAAGGGGATAAAACCCTCTTATAGAACTACAGACCCATCTCACTTCTGAGCCACGTCTACAAACTGTTTTCAAGGGTCATCACGAATCGTCTCGAGAGCAAGCTAGACGACTTCCAGCCTCCCGAACAAGTCGGTTTCCGTAAAGACTATAGTACCATAGACCACATACGCTGCGGCAGGTTATACAGAAGTCCGAGGAGTATAACCAGCCTCTATGCTTGGCATTTGTGGACTATGAGAAAGCCTTCGATTCGATCGAAACCTGAGCGGTGCTACAGTCTCTCCAACGGTGCCGGATTGACTACCTACCGATATTATATCGAAGTGCTGAAGTGTTTGTATGAAAACGCCACTATGCCAGTCCGCCTCCAGGACCAGAGTTCGAAACCTATTCAACTCCAGCGAGGGGTGAGACAGGGGGATGTCATATCCCCGAAACTGTTTACCACTGCGCTGCAGGATGTTTTCAAGCTTTTGGACGGGAATGGATTCGGCATTAACATCAACGGCGAGTACCTCACTCACCTTCGATTCGCAGACGATATCGTCGATCGATGGCCTTTGTAGAGTCTCCCAACAAGTAGGTCTTAAGATGAACATGGACAAGACGAAAATCATGTCGAACGTCCATGTTGTACCTGCTCCTGTTTAGGTTGGGAACTCTACGCTCGAAGTTGTCGACAAGTATATCTACCTGGGACAAGTAGTCCAATTAAGTAGGTCCAACTTCGAGAAGGAGGACAATCGTCGAATCCAACTCGGTTGGGCAGCGTTCGGGAAGCTACGACATATCTTCTCGTCCGATATCCCGCAGTGTCTCAAGACGAAAGTCTTTGACCAGTGTATGTTGCCAGTGAATACTTACGGATCAGAGACGTGGTCGCTAACTATAGGCCTTATCAGAAGGCTCAAGGTCACTCAGAGGGCGATGGAGAGAGCTATGCTTGGAGTTTCCCTGCGAGATCGAATCAGAAATGAGGAAATCCGCAGTAGAACCAAAGTCGCCGACATAGCTCTCCCGATAGCCAAGTTGAAGTGGAAGTGGGCAGGGCACATAGCTCGAAGAACCGATGGCCGTTGGGGCAGAAAGGTTCTGGAGTGGCGGCCACGTACTGGACGACGCAGCAGAGGTAGGCCCCCCACAAGGTGGACCGACGATCTCGTCAAGATCGCGGGAGGCGGTTGGATGCGGACGGCTCAAGACCGGTCTGTATGGAGAGCCTTGGGGGAGGCCTATGTCCAGCAGTGGACGTCGTTTGGCTGATATGATGATGAGTAGTTGAATAAATGAATACTTTGTAAGGGATTCGTAGTAGACGTAGCATGTTGTAGAGTCTCGTAGCGTCGTAGCGTCTACGTAACTTGTATCTACACATAGCAAGATCTTTTGCTCCGACTTTTTCAAATGTAATCGCTTTGGAACAAACTCTATTGATGTGTAGCTTTCGATATTATTGGTGTGGCATGACAACTTCGAAAACATACGGAGAGCATTGTATTTAAATGCATTTGAATGTAATTTCATTGCACATAATAATATGTATAATTACATTTCTTTTTACTTTTTGTAAGCCTTAGTTCTTTACTTTCACGGCACCCAAAACTCGAGTCTCACGAGAAAATCTAGAAGTTATCACACCCACAATGAACAATCTCTAGAGTAAAACACACCAATGACAATCATGAAAAATTGTGTTTCATGATAGTCAATGACATGTTTTAAAAATGTGGTAAAAGGAACAACCTCTAAATTCCCAAATAAAAATTTAACGAACCCACTCACTCGATGAGCGAGCAAACGATATAAAATCTGTATATTAAAGAAAAAATATTATATTGCGCTCAGTACCTCTTTTACAGACGACCGAACAAATTTATCATATTATGCAAATGCATCGCTTAAGTGGCAGCCATTTTAACTTCGTTGGCTACAGTGAGGTAATTAATATTTCTGTTTCTTAAGACTGGAGTGCTGGAATTTGTTATTTGTAAATACAAATACTAGTCTGAGAGAGATATGGTTTAGGTAGAGGTAGAGTTGTGTTTGGCATTGAGTTTTAGTTGCTAAATCATGATTGTGTATTTTAATTGGGAATAATATAACAGGTTAAAAATATCTAATTATTTTTACTGAAACTTTATTCAAACTTAACTACTTTTGATTTTGTAAAAACTTTACATCCAGGGTGGATGTAAAGTTTTTACAAGTGATCGAGAGTGAGTTGTGGAAGAGATCCATAATTCCAAATGAGACGCATACGAATAATGTGATTCGTATGCGTCTCATTTGTTAATCAAGACCCCATCTTGATATCTAAATGACCCAAACGAAGTGTTGACAATACCAGAAACATAGGGAGGTACCTATAACCCGCATATCACTTGACTAGTTACCTCAGCTGTTTAAAATACTCTATGATAAATATCATCATGTGTCCGTGTGGTGACGGATTAAGAATACGGAATGTCACCACCCTATATCATCCCATGGGTGTCGTAAGAGCCGACAAATGGAACATACTATGCAGATATCAGCACTGTAAGAGAAGGAAAACTTAAAACAAACCCTATACCAACCCCCTTCCAACACGTTTGACGCTTTAGAAGACCTTTTAGGATTACATTCCAAATCTTAACAAATCGATTGCTTGCAACAAATTACAGGTAACCGTGACATAGAATGCCCCACTAGAATCTAGATGCTACATATTATCCTCAAAACTATAGATACTGTTACTTTTTTCTTCACTCTTGACTTGTATAAGTTTTGTGAACAACCAAAATGTTGAAATAAATATGTCTTTATGTCCGTCGATATTTTGTAGTAGTGTAGTACTTTCCCATTCGAGCTGCTCCATTCATGCAGAAAACAGGACAGCTCTTCTGCATAGCTTTAAGTTAGCTCATTCATGCTGCAAGTAAGGTCCACAGCTTAACGTTTGAATGCATATCCAATACCATCTCAGACCTCTATAACCTTTTAAATAAATTATCTACCTCCCATTCATTTATAATAATTCCAATTTCAGTCGTCCCCTGGTCAACATCACAGATAGCGTGCCCAGAGTGAATGCAGAACGGAGTATAAATAAATCTATTCGATCATTGAACCCACCGGCGTATAGCACTCGGGCCCCTCATATTTTAGGTGGTTGACAAGACATGAGATGTCGCGGTGGTGCTACGTATGTAGATAGATGTAAATCGTACTGGAGATAACAGATGGCGTAATGAATTAAATTTGCAGTGCGTTGTTTTTCATTTTATTATATTAGGTGATTTGGAACAATAAACCGTTACATGCTATTGAAGTACAGTGAGGGGATTTACCGTTTTGTTTATTGTCCGTGTGGTGACGGATTAAGAATACGGAATGTCACCACCCCATATCTTCCCATGGGTGTCGTAAGAGCCGACAGAGAGAGCATATTGTGTAGAGAACAGCACTGTAAAAGAAGGAAAACTTGATACATACCCTATACCAACCCGTTTGGCGAGCGTGGTATAGTAGGCCAAGTCCTCCTTTCAAAGGAGAGGCCTAGTCCAGCAGTGGACTGTTAAAGGCTGATGATGATGAGGGGATTTACAACTTAAATTAAATTACAAACATATAACCCATATTAAACTTTAGGGGTCATAAAAAGTACATCCACAATCATAGCGCTTTCAAAAGTGCCCAAATATTGGATATTCAAAACAAAAGTGACTGCCCGGTTGGCGTAGTGGTTTTAATTGTGCCCGTTAGTTGTATATTTGTAAAAGTTCTCCGCAACACAGGATTTAGTCCTAATGCGGGAGATGTCTCTTAAAAAAAAAAAGTACGTGGTTCATATCCCGAAAGATTGATTGTCTTCGCCGTCGTCGTAACACCGCTACATTAAAACATCGCTCCGTTGCTTGAAATAAGGACAACACACTTTCACATTTATGCTATAAGTCATCATCATCCTCTTAGGCCTATCCCAGTTTCAATCTGGGGTCCGCTTACTAGTCTAACCGGATTTGGCTTAATATTAGCTTTTCCACTGCGCGACTGCCTGTCTGACCTCCACAACCCGAAGGGATAGCGATATTCCATGGTTTAGACTAGTGTCAGTTTATTTTAGAAGGTACTGACGCCCTGTAACGATTGTCAAAGATCTTCATGACAACCAGGACCGACGGTTTAACGTTCTCTCAATTCAATACGCACATAACTCCGAAAAGTCATTGGTGCGCGCCGTGGATTCGAACCCGATACCCTCTGCAAGGCAGGCTGTTGGTATCTTCACTAGGCTATCGCTGCCTTCACATTTATGCTATAAGTATGAAGTAGGAATTCTCGAGATCTTTATGTTGACTGTAACCTACTTTAGAATCCGTCTGTATCTTAGCTCTTACATTTTATTCTTACTATGAATGTATACGTAATCGCTGTATCTTATGTATTGTACGACACTTGGCTCCGTTCACCCCGTATTATGATTTTACTCGACTGCGCTTATTGAGAGCCACTATCTCTGCGCTATGCACTCTTGTTGTCTATATACCGTCAGCAACAACATATGTGGAGAAAATTTTTGGCCAAAAGACATGATATGGTGATGAATTGTTCTGCATATGATGCACAAGTGTGAATAGAAATGCTGTAACAGCAATCAGTGTGAACAGAAATCAGGTGCGTTTGGCACGAGCCCGACTGTCGTGGGTTCGATTTTCACACTAGTAAATACTTCGTAAATCTCAAAATTCAAATTCAAACTCATTTATTCATATAGGTTACAAAAGCAACGCTTATGAACGTCAATTCTTTTTTTAACGACCAGGTTCGGGATGGTAGGGCTATGAGAAGAGCCTGGAAAAACTCATGCCACTCTTTTAAAATCCGAATATTAATCTTACACTTTGTAGTACCATGATTGCTGACACAACCAAAACACTTCGCATCACTGATTGGAAATAAATGAAAAAGAAAACAAATATTAGCGAATAGTATTATTAATTTGACGGCTGGTTGGCTTAGCGGGAGTGTAAGCGACTGCTACGTCGAAGGTCGCGGGTTCAATTCCCGCTCAAGTCGAACATTTGTGTGCATGAACATGGATGTTTGTCTTGGTCTGGGTGTTTCTGTTTCTATGAATAATATGTAACTATTTACAAAAAAAAAGTATATACATATGTATGTTTTTCCATTATCTAGCACCCATAGTACAAGCTCTGCTTAGTTAGGGACTAGATGGTGTTGTGTTAATGTGGTAAAAAACAAAAGTATTACTACAAAAAACTATAGCGCAGTAGTATAGATGTATCAGGAACAAACACACACAAATTGTTGTTTCTAGTCCGGATGTGTATCCATTGATTAAATCTTTGTTAAATCCCTCGCGACACAGGATGTATTCCTAGTGCGGTAGATATATTTAATCATCAGCCCTTTATACTGTCCCACTGCTGGGCACGGGCCTCTTCTCACTATGAGAAGGGTAAGGCCATAGTCCACCACGCTGGCCAAGTGCGGGTTGCCAGACTTCACATGTGTTTCGAGAACATTATGGACAACTCTCAGACATGCAGGTTTCCTCACGATGTTTTCCTTCACCGTTTAGCAAGCGATAATTAACAATTTAATACGCACTTAACTTCGAAAAGTCATTGGTGCGAGCCGAGGATTCGAACCTGAGGCCCTCTGCGTAGCAGTTTGTCGGTCTCTCCATTCGGCTATCGATGCTATAGATATCTTTAAAGAAAAACTATTTTCTAAATCATTCAGGAACACATTAAAACTGTTCTAGCCTTTGAGAAGGTGTAAGGTCACCTTATACCTTCTCCGGTCAAGTACACGAGCAGAATAATTATTTATTTTATTTTACGCTGAAATAATGACTAAAATAAAAAACAACAGTGAAAAGTGCACGTTTACGCCATTTACAATGGTGATATCAAAACCTCACATACTAAAATCATGTAAATCTGTCAAACTATTGATTGGCTGTCGGTACATCACCGTGGTTGGCGCATCACGAATGAGATCTCTTTTATGTGCAGCGCCGATGTCCACTCGCAGACCTCGATCTGACGCACCGTGTGCAGATCGCTTTTTATTATACTTGCAACCATTTTTAGGATCCCTAAGTGAACGATAAAAAATTTCTTTTTATAAAATTTCATCATGTAGTTTTCCGTCTGACCATGGTTTTAATCGGAGGCTGGAAGTGCTAAAGAGCTAAAGTAAGAACATGTTATACGTTCTAACCGCGCTGAAAAAACTGTGGAACGGAAATGACGTAAATATTTAAGTACTTTGGTACAATTACATGTATATCGTTAGACAGTTAGTGAAATCTTATCGCAGAGTTGCTACATATCGCTTTTTATTACATAAAAATCAATAAAAGCACAGAGCTTAATAATTTCTACAGAAGACACAATTTGCGTCATCCATTTGACAATAGCGAAACTATAAAGATTTTGAAACTTTTATAACGACATAGGTAAATTCACGAAAGTTGACCACAAATGGCGGCCGTCGCGCATATATGTACATTCGTGCACCAATGGCGTTGCTCCATTCTTGACGCATTTAGGGTATGCGTCAAGAACGGAGCCACGCCATTGGCACTCCACCCGCGCCTCGCCCCGCACCTCCACGGGGACCTAAAAATGATTTCTGCGCAGTAGTCATCTTTCGTGAACCGACCTATACTACATTTACAGCGAAGTTACAGGTAGTGGCATCTATGGGACAAAAGAGGAATTATTAGAACGTAACAATAGGTAAAATAGAAGGCAAGAGAGAACGCGGTCGACCCAGGAGAGCATACACGGATCAAATTAAAGAAAAGGCAAAGGTCATGTCGTATAAGGAGGTCAAGGCACCGTCCGAAGATAGAAATAAATGGCCTGAACTCCACCGACAAGAGCAACGCTCTTAAATTGAAGAGAGAGAACAATAGAAATCGCGCTAAAGAAGTTTGCACCGCGATATTTCTATTGTATTCGTCAACTTATTGTCCATTTGAAGTATAATTCTTGTCTGTACCCACCTGAATAGTAAGAGCGCTTGCACACTAAAAAAAGCGCCGGGCCTGTGCAAGAATTCGTCTCTACACTCGACCCGTACACTACATCGGCGCTGAAAATATAAAATATCTTGTTTGAGCTATACACAACAATGTTGGTGTCTAGATCCGAAATATTTTTTGTCATCTACGTGATTCAGTCTTATCTGAAGCAGATACGATGGTTTTTCTTGGCCTGTATTAGCGCTCTTAAGATATAGTATACCTATATACGCTGAGGAGATTTCGTTGGTACACCATGGGAATAACATCCAGATCGTAAGATAACATTATGGAATACATAAAATGTTAAGTATTGTTTTTCTGTGTGGCGTCAATATAGAATGATAAATAAATCTGTTCGATCATTGAACCCGCCGGCGTACAGCACTCGGGCCCCTCATATTTTAGGTGGTTGACAAGGCATGAGATGTCGCGGTGGGGCTATGTTGATAGATGTAAATCGTACTGGAGATAACAGAAGGCGTAATGGATTAAATTTGCAGTGCGTTGTTTTTCATTTTATTATATTAGGTGATTTCGTTCTGCGATCACTGACAGGTATTGCTGATGTGGGACGGAAGACAACCTAAAGTGAGATTCACGTGATCCGGATGCATCCTAGCCGATGGGCGAAGATCGTCACGCAATTGGTGCCGCAAGACGGGCGGCGGAACAGAGGCAGACCCCGAAAACGATGGCGTGACGATCTAGACAATTTTGACAGAAACTGGCCCAATTTGGCAGAAGATAGGGATGCTTGGAAGAGTGTAAGGGAGACCTTTGCCCATTAGTGGGACAACATAGGTTAAATAAAAAAAAAATTAGGTGATTTGGAACAATAAACCGTTACCTACATGCTATTGAAGTACAGTTAGGGTATTTACTTAAATAACAAACATATAACCCATATTAAACTTTAGGGGTCATAAAAAGTACATCCACAATCATAGCGCTTTCAACAGTGCCGAAATATTGGATATTCGGCCGCCTCGCCGCTTGACACTTGACGCGTGTGTTGTGAGTTCGAATCCCACAGGAGACAACACTTTGTGTAATTCATAAATTGTTGTTTCGGGTCTGGGCCGTCTGGGTGTTCGTTGTGTCCGTTAGTTGTATAATAATAATAATAATAATATAAAACTGGCAACACCTTGGAATCAACATGAACATATTTTCTTGCATATTTAAATTTTATTTTCTATTACAGTTTTGCGGTACAATAATTTATATAATCAAACAACTAAAAGAAGATATAATATCAGATAAATATACAGACTAATTTATAAAAACCATAAAAGCAGAAGAAATAGTATTTCGAAAAACATAGCCAAGATGACACCTGGTGTCAAATGGAAATTATAAACAACAACAAATAATGATACCATATGATACCAAGAAAAATCTATGTTGACGAGAGCCAGAGCAGCAGTAGCACGCCTTAGACCCCCGGACTCGTCGCTCAGCTCCGCCTCACAGCCGCTGGCACCAGCGCCAGCATCGCCGAGTGTTGAGGCGTCGAGCTCGTCGAGCGACGAGTATTTTTCCCCGCCCTCGTCGCCAACACCAGCACGTCACCGGGGAAGAGGCCGGCCACCCTTACGCTTGGGACCCCGAGACCCACCGGTTTCGAACAGGGCCCCCGCTACCGGTGGTAATGTGCACCGCATGAGATGGACACAATCAATGAACGAAAATGTCATGCGGGCATATTTAGTGGCTACAGAGGGAGGTACCAACCTTACGGCGTACCGTGATCGCATGCTGCCTCTCTTTCAGGACTTGGAACCGGCTGTCAACGTTTCGGCACAGCGACTGTCGGATCAAGTGCGAGCCATCCAGCGCTGCCGTCTGCTTGATGACGACGCACTTCAGAGGCTACGCTCAGACTTGCCAGTTATCCCTGCCAACCCACCTCCTACACGCAATGTGGCTTCAGTGCCAAACATATTTCATAGTCAACAAGAAGGAGGTGAAGAGGTGGTAGACAGGGATACACAAGTAAGTACCCAGTGCATTGATAAGATAAGGAGTGCTTTGGAGTGTGCCATTGGGGAATATCGGTATGTTACATTACAAGACAGACCTCGGCTGCCGCGTTTGCCCACGCATAAAAAGAATATGGCGCTTGTGTGTGCCCTGGATTCACTATTGCCTATTTACTTAGACAATAGTGAAAATCTTAGCGTTACACACTCAATTCTGTACTGTGCGGCTGTAGCGGCGTGTCGAGTAGCTAATATTAAAATACAAAACAGTTTTGATATTGCTCCTCGAGATGCCGTCCCGGCTTGGCAGCATAGAATTGAGCGGCGTATTGCTGAGACCAGGGCACTCATAGGCAAGCTAATCTGCTTCAGGTCGGGCAATACCCGCCCGAGAGTGATGCGTTTTGTGAACCGGGCGTTTAAGGGAACGGGACTCCGTCCTCAAGAATATGCGTCACGGGTCACAGAACGCATCGACCTCCTGAAGCAGAAAGTTTATGCGTGGGCAAATCGTATCAAACGATACAGGAAAAGGGTAGCCCGATACTCCCAAAATCGCGCATTCCAAAGAGATGAGAAGTTGGTTTATAGAAATTGGGAGCGACCTGACCCACGTGTGGATGATGGACGTCGGCCAGATGATGCGAATACGATTGAATTTTGGCGCAACATATGGTCGACTCCCATCAGCCATAAGGAAGATGACTGGATTAGAGATGTTAAACGATCATGTGAGGCAATACCTCACATGGAGCCCGTAGCCATTGACACCACAGATGTATATTGTGCAGTCCGTCAGTTAGCCAACTGGAAATCGGCAGGACCGGACGGACTGCACAATTTCTGGTTAAAATGGCTACGCAGTGCACATGCTCGTTTGGCTTCTCAATTTCAGTCATCTCTGGATTCAGGATCGCTGCCAATTTTTATGACAACTGGCGTAACTCATCTGCTCTTTAAGGCTGGTAGTACCACGGAGCCTACGAACTATAGGCCAATAACTTGCCTACCAACGCTATATAAAGTTTTTACATCCATTTTGAGAACAAAATTGGAAGCACACATATTTAGAAATAACATCTTATCTGTATCTCAAAATGGATGTAGAAGCGGGGCCCGTGGTACTAAAGAGCTACTCCTTATTGACATGACCATAAGCCAACAGATTCGCCGTAGTCGAAAGAATCTGGCGACATGCTGGATAGACTATAAGAAGGCCTATGACTCTGTGCCACATACGTGGCTCTTGAGGGTGCTAGAGCTGTACAAAGTCGATGCAACTCTATGCGCCCTCTTGAAGGCATGTATGGGGCAGTGGAGTACGGTGCTTCGCTATCCAGGATGTCGACAGCCTTGCGGGTACGGCGTACCTATAAGGATCAAGCGGGGTATTTTCCAAGGCGACAGTTTGAGTCCACTATGGTTTTGCCTAGCACTGAACCCGCTGAGCACTTTGCTCGAAAGTTCAGGGCTAGGTTATCGGTTGCAGACTAGAGGTCAAGTTATTTCTCACCTCCTTCTTATGGATGACCTCAAACTATTTGCCCCCACTGACCTCCAATTAACTGAGTTACTAAAGATAACTGAAAGCTTTAGTAATTCAATTAAGATGGAGTTCGGTGTGGATAAATGTGCGGTCATGCATGTAAAGCGAGGCAGGAGTGTGGAATCTGATAGTATAGAGCTCTCAAATTTCACACAACTTAGATCTCTCTCCGCAACCGAAACCTACAAATATCTGGGTATGTCGCAGGCATTAAGCATTGATGACGCTGGCATGAAACAGGCGTTGCAGGCACGTTTCTTTGGCCGCCTGAAGAAAGTCTTAAAAAGCTTTTTATCGGGCGGAAATAGGGTGCGTGCCTGTAACGGTTGGGCCATGCCCGTCTTAATGTACTCCTTCGGCATACTCAGATGGACTCAAACGGAATTGGACGCCTTGGATAGGAAAGTTCGCTGTCTACTCACGACATACCGGATGCATCACCCGCGTTCGTCGGTGATGAGATTGTACATCCCGCGCAAGTGTGGGGGTCGTGGCTTCTTGAGTGCCAAGACCCTCCACAATCGCGAGGTGTGCAATCTCAGAGAATACTTTCTCCACACCGACACGGGTGTGCACCGAGATGTGGTCGCAGTGGACAGAGGGCTTACCCCGCTAGGTCTGGCTAAAGAGAACTGGCGCAAACCTGCCGTACTTGGTGTAGAGGAGCGCAGGGAAGTATGGAAAGGTAAAGAGCTGCATGGACGTTTTTACCGGGCCTTGCATGGGCCCGACGTAGATTTTCCAGCGTCGGTGTCCTGGCTGCGTTTCGGCGATCTCTTCGCCGAAACAGAAGGTTTTGTCTTTGCGATTATGGACGAAGTTGTCATGACGAACAACTACCGGAAGTATATTCTAAGGGATGGGACGGTCGACATACGTCGGGCATGTCACCAGCCTGGTGAATCGCTTAGACATATAGTATCCGGTTGTTCTCGTCTTGCCAATGGCGAATATTTGCATAGACACAACCAAGTAGCCAGGATTGTCCACCAGCAACTTGCCTTAAAGTACCAACTTGTGGACTCCGAAGTACCGTACTACAGGTATGTGCCCGACCCAGTTCTTGAAAATGGTCGTGCTACTCTGTACTGGGATCGGTCTATCATTACTGACAGGACTATTGCGGCTAACAAGCCGGACATAGTGGTGATAGACCGATTAGAGCGCCTTGCAATGATCATCGACGTCACCATACCCCATGACGAGAATCTCGTGAAAGCCGAAAAAGATAAACAAATTAAGTATTTGGACCTGGCTCACGAGATTGTCGACATGTGGGATATTGACTCGGCGATCATTGTACCGATAGTCGTGACCGTAAATGGTCTTATTGCCAAGAGCCTCGACCACCACCTCAAGAGGCTCTCGTTAGACGGCTGGATCAAGTCCTCTATACAGAAGGCAGTATTGCTGGACACGACACGCATTGTTCGGAGGTTCCTCTCTCTGGAGCCCTAACCACCGGTAGCTTGGTCCCTGTGCCTGATGCCGGTGGGTCTCCGTGGTCCTGTTTTATATGGTTAAATATTTTTTGTAAAGTGATTTAATTATATAAAATAAGATGAATGAGATTGAAATTAAATAAAGAGGAATAATAATATATTTATTGATTCTCTCACAATGTTCTTCCTTATACAGAGTATAATACTTAGCATAGGGGGTTAGTAGAAAAATTGCGGGAGACTGATGCCTAAACGGGGCGCAAACCTGTATTTCAGGTAATCAGGCCTCCCCTTCGGACGGTTATACGGCATGCTACGAGGTTAGATTATATTTTTCATGAAAGAAATGTTCTAATTTATAAATTATAGATAGGTATACATATTATGACACATGTGAGTGTTTGTGCGTGTGTGTGTGTGTGTGTGTGTGTGTGTGTGTGTGTGTGTGCGCGCGCGTGCGCATGTGCGTGTGTGCGTGTGTGTGTGCGCGCGCGCGCGTGTGTGTGTATGTGTGTGTGTGTGTGTGTGTGTGTGTGTGTGTGTGAATTAATGGATGGATAAATGATTGTTTGTTTATTTAAGGGGTTTCAAAAGGGCTTCTGTTTTGTCGTAGTCTAGAGTGAGTAGGAATTCCGTAACTATCCTTTTTACTTGGAATCTAGTAAGTGTATAAATATCTATATGTTTGTAAAGGTCCCCCGCAACACAGGATTTAGTTCTAATGCTGTCTTTAAAAATAAAAAAGTACGTGGTTCATATCCCGAAAGATTGATTGTCTTCGCCGTCATCGTAGCACCGCTACATAATAACATCGCTCCGTTGCTTGAAATAAGGACAACACACACTTTCACATGTATGCTATAAGTCATCTTCATCATCCTCTTAGCGTTATCCCAGTTTCAATCTGGGGTCCGCTTACTAGTCTAACCGGATTTGGCTTAATATTAGCTTTTCCACTGAGCGACTGCCAGTCTGACCTCCGCAACCCGAAGGGATAGCGATATTCCATGGTTTAGACTAGTGTCAGTTTATTTTAGAAGGTACTGACGCCCTGTAACGATTGTCAAAGATCTTCATGACAACCGGGACCGACGGCTTAACGTGCTCTCCGAGGTACGGGACAAGCGATAATTAACTATTCAATACGCACATAACTCCGAAAAGTCATTGGAGCGCGCCGTGGATTCGAACCCGATACCCTCTGCATGGCAGTCTGTTGGTATCTCCACTAGGTTATCGCTGCCGTCACATTTATGCTATAAGTATGAAGTAGGAATCCTCGAGATCTTCATGTTGACTATAACCTTCTTTAAAATCCGTCTGTATCTTATCTCTTAAATTGTATTCTTACTATGATTGTATACTTAATCGCTGTATCGTATGTATTGTACGGTACTTGGCTCCGTTCGCCCCGTATTATGATTTTACTCGACTGCGCTTATTGAGAGCCACTATCTCTGCGCTATGCACTGTTGTTGTCTATATACCGTCAGCAACAACATATGTGGAGCAAATTATTGCCCAGAAGACATGATATGTTGATGATGAATTGATCTGCAAATGTTCTGTGTGTACTGTAATGCACTTAGCAGGGCCGTTGAGCACTGATAAAGGGCATGCCGCAAGTTCGGTTTCCACACACTTGGTGCAAATTACAAGTTGTTGGTTCGAGTCTAGGTGTTTCTATTCGATGTTGCAGTAAGTTGATGCGTTAAGTCCTCAGCGACACAGAATGTATTTCTAGTGTAGTCGATTTCTTTAAAGAATAGCGTAGTTTTAAAATCATTCAGGAGCCCACTAAATCTGGTCTAGCTTTTTAAGAGGTGTTAGGTGACAAGTATACGTACAGAATTATTCTTTATTTTAAGATGAATTATTGACCAGAGAAAAAACATTAACATGCTCTATAACAATTCAAAAACAGAGTCAAATACAGAATAACAATTGTACGTTTTACACAATTTACAGTGCTGAGATGCTTCAAATCCTTACGTCATAAAAACATGCTTATGTGTCAAGTCGCACTGTCAAATTTGTCTATTGTTGACTCAAAACGTCACATCCAAGAATCGTGTAAATCTGTACTACTACTGATTTGCTATCGGTACATCACGGCGGTTGGCGCATCACGAATGAGATCTCTTTTATGTGCAGCGCCGATGTCCACTTGCTGCGATCTGATGAACCGTGTGCATAGCTCTTTTTATTATAACGTCATCCATTTCTAGTCTTCCCAAATAAAGTACCCGCATAATTTCATCATACGTACCCGCTCTCCATCTGACCTCGGTTTAAGACTTTTAGACATAAGTACATAACTTTATACGGTAGGACTGAGTTGCGAGACTTGGATTTTTTGACAAGTATTATTTTTTATGGGATCTTATTTCTTTTTGTAGATAGTCCTACTTTGTTCCTTTCCGATACCTTCTAGTTCTTGAACACAAACATCGAATTTTCTTAATTAAAGCCTTAACTGCAAATGTAATTTTGTAATCCTATATATTTATATGAGATTACAAAGTTATTTATGCAGTTGATGTGTCTTGAAAACTGGACCGAAATTGAAAAATATTTTAGTTTGTCCTTGATTCATACACTAAACACTAAATATTATTCTAAATTTGAAGCTTCTATGGCTGCTAGAAGTGCCATAGACTTTTGATGATCGGTCAGTGAGTGACAAAATTAAGAAACTTTGCCTCGTTATAATTCTTAAACTACTGGTTCAAATTGAATAAAATCTTAATATATAAAATCCTTGCGTTACTGACTGACTGACAGACACGCTACAGCCAAAACTATTGGGCGCAGGAAGCTGAAATTTGGCATGTATGTTCCTTGGGGACCGTAGGGGTGCACTAAGAAGGGATTTCCCGAAATTCCCACGGGATCAGTCAAAACGGGTAAATTTAAAAAAAAATGCAGGCGTAGCTGCTGGCGTCCTCTAGTATGAAATATACTGGTTACTAAAAAATCTGGCTTCTAGTTTTATCCACACCGAAGTTATAGGGGGTCGAAAATGGCTTAAACTGCTTCGTGAAAAGGATGGTACAGCCGTGCCGCTTTTTTTGCTCGACTACCGTGCCACCAGATACATCAAATTCAGTATTAGGACTGTGTAAATTAAAAGAAAAGAAACTAATTATAGAACAATAAATATAATGCAGGACTGGCGTAAAATAACGTATAAATTAAGTAAATACTACTTAATTCGCAAACGACGACCGGTTGGCGCAGCGGGAGTGTAAGCGACTGCCACGCCGAAGGTCGCGGGTTCGATTCCCGCTCAAGTCAAACATTTGTGTGCGTGAACATGGATGTTTGTCTTGGTCTGGGTGTTTCTATGTATAATATGTATGTATTTACAAAAAAAAAAAGTATATATGTATGTTTATCCATTATCTAGTACCCATAGTACAAGCTCTGCTTAGTTTGGGACTAGATGGTGTTGTGTGAATGTGGTAGAATATTATATTATTATATTATATTATAACATATATAACCTGTACTTTTGTGCATAGTATTTTTAATTTTCTGATACCTCGACAAAATTTCACCATCTTGGAAAAATAATGCTTTGATGAAGTAGTAAAAGCCGTCACTTCATAGCATGTATGAAAGACAAACAAGCAAACAAACTTTCACATTTATATTATTATTTGTTTCTCTTTCACGCGTACTTTTCTAACATATGATGTTAAAAAAAGTACGCGGCCCTTTGGCAGGCGTACACGGAGACATAGGTCCAACGCGCAGAGGCCCCTTGAGAATTTTAATCTAGGATGTGGTGGGACACCTACTGAGGAGCCTCCATAACTGCACTATAAAGTACAGCCACGGATTAGCCGCAGCAGGTGTAGGACTATTGCTACTTGTATGGAAACTACTTATTCCGGGCTATTGTGATGGGTGTTCAATGGATTAGTGAATATGGAAACTATGGATAAACGGCGTCTGCCCTAAGTACTCTTATAGTACGTCGAAAAGGGGCAGACGGTGACTTGCCAACTCACTAGATGGGCCCTCTCTAAATAGCCACCATGGTAAACGAAGTCTGCCATAAAGGCAGCCAGAGGGTAACACCGGTGCGAGTGGCTAGGGGTGTAGAGCGGTGCGGCACCGGTTTCGCCATCGCGGGTCGTGACCCGGAGCGGGTTTCCCCGTAATTACGCCCTTGAAAATGACACTTCCACCCCCGAACAAATAGCTCTTGCGACTTCCCTCTGGCCGGCCAACCAAGGCAAGCCAGAGTTGAGAGTCCTACGGGCGCTCTTGGGCATCAACTCCAACCAGCCAATAAAGGCAAGCCGGAGACGAGGCCCTGACCGACTCTCTGAAGTATACGGGACCGCAGTGTCGCCACACACATTCAGCTCGCCACAAAGCTGCCCTGCGGTTTGTAAGCTTTCTATTCATCTTGCAATACATTTTTTGTTTATATCCCAAGATGAAGGTGATGTTTGAAAGCTATTACTCTGCCCTCCGAGATTGCGTTAGTCTCATGATGAGATAACGGCTGCCCCAGAGGGGTTATATATATTATTATTATTATTAGTATGAAGTATACATTCTCAAGAACTTCTTCATGTTGACTGTAACCCACTTTTGAATCCGTCTGTATCTTATCTCTTAAATTGTATTCTTACTATGAATGTATACGTAATCGCTGTATCTTATGTATTATACGGTACTTGGCTGCGTTCGCCCCTTATTATGATTTTACTCGACTGCGCTTATTGAGAGCCACTATCTCTGCGCTATGCACTGTTGTTGTCTATATACCGTCCGCAACAACATATGTGGAGCAAAATGTTGGCCTGAAGATATGAGATGCTGATGAATTGTTCTGCATATGGTACACAAGTGTAAATAGAAATGCTGCAACAACAATCAGTGTGAACAGAAATCAGATGCGTTTGGCACAACCCCGAATGTCGTGGGTTCGATTTTCTCACTAGTAAATACTACATGTAAATCACAAAATTTAAATTCATACTCATTTATTCATATCGGTTACAAAAGCAACGCTTATGAACGTCAATTCTTTTTTTTACAACCAGGTTCGGGATGGTAGGGCTATGAGAAGCGCCTGGAAGAAACTCATGCCACTATTTAAAAATCCGAATCTTAATCTTACAATTTGTAGTACCATGCTTGCTGACACAACCAAAATACTTCGCATCACTGATTGGAAATAATTGAAAGTAACAAAAATAAGCGAATAGTATTAGAAGAAAAAACTATAGCTCAGTAGTATACATATGTAGGTGTATCAGGAACAAACACACACAAATTGTTGTTTCCAGTCTGGATGTGTATCCATTGATTAAATGTTTATTAAATCCCTCACGACACAGAATGTATTCCTAGTGCGGTAGATATCTTTTGTTTATTTTATTTATTTATTTAGGTCTACCAGCTATTGTTACAGTAATACATGCATAATTAACAAAAATAATATCCTTATTACTAACTGCACAATCTTTACAGGTAAACACCACTTGCTAATTAGATTAAGCCAATTTAAGTTTAAATCTGCAGAATTACAAATACCTTACATAACTAATTATTGGTAAACAAAGAGAGAAAGAAATCGACAATTATACAAATCAAAATGCTTCCTAACTGCTTGCATTGGAAATTTCAAGGATCTTCCCAATAAAAGCTTTTAAGGAGTCGCAATGAATATCTATGACATCGCTATATTCATTCATCAGCCTACATATTCTAGGAACAGGCGAACATGCACCAAATTTGTTCCTACGTAGTGGTGGGATCAAAGGTGTGACTGGTTTGCGAGGACGGGCACGTGCCATCTTTAAAGAAAAACTATTCAAAATCGTTCAGGAACACATTACAACTGTTCTAGCCTTTGAGAAGGTGTAAGGTCACCTTATACCTCCTCCGGTATAGTACACGAACAGAATAATACTTTATTTTATTTTAGGCTGAAATTTATAGACGCACGCCTGTATCCCCGAAGGGGTAGGCAGGGGTGTAATATTACACCCACATTTCGTCATGAATTTTTAGATCCCACGTAATAGGGGGCGAGCCTATTGCCGTACCGGGCACATTACCAGACTACGTGCTGCAACTGACATTTTCCTAACGGAAAAACCCAACAACACTTTCCGGACCCGGGAATCGAACCCGAGACCTCCCAATCCCACGCGCACATTTATGCCACGAGACCAACGAGGCTGAAATAATGACTAAAATAAAGAATCTTCTTTATTTTAGTTATATAACATGATCTGAAAAGGAACCAACTGTGAAAAGTGCACGCTTACGTCATTTATAACGGTGATATCAAAACCTCACATACTAAAATCATGTAAATCGGTCAAACTATTGATTTGCTGTCGGTACATCACCGCGGTTGGCGAATCACGAATGAGATCTCTTTTATGTGCAGCGCCGATGTCCACTCGCAGACCTCGATCTGACGCACCGTGTGCAGATCGCTTTTTATTATACTTGCAACCATTTTTAGGATTCCTAACTGAACTATATAGTATTGTTTTTTATAAAATTTCATCATGTTATTTTCCGTCTGACCATGGTTTAAATCGGTGACTGGAAGTGCTAAAGAGCTAAAGTAAGGACATGTTATACTTTCTTACCATGCTGAAAAATCTGTGGACCAGTTACTACATATCGCTTTTTTTTTTAATAGACTCATGCCTGTATCCCCGTAGGGGTAGGCAGAGGTATATTGCTACACCCACTTTTCGCCAGATTTATTTTAGTCCCACGTAATAGGGGGGGCGAGCAGACTCCGTACTGCTACTGAGAATTGCCGAACTGAAAAACCCAATAACACTTTGTCCGACCCGGGGATCGAACCCAAGACCTCCCAATACCACGCGCACATTTATGCCGCGAAACCAACGAGGCAGTCAGACCTTCTGTGTTAGAAGACACAATTTGCGTCATCCATTAGTCAATAGCGAAACTACAAAGATTTTAAAGCTTTTATAAAGATACTTCATTTACAGCGAAGTTACAGCTAGCGTCATCTATCGTTTGCACCGCGATATAGCTATTGTATTCGTCAACTTATTGTCCATTTGAAGTATAATTCTTGTCTGTACCTAGCTGAGTCAGTAAGAGCGCTTGCACAATAAGAAAAGTCGCCGGGCTTATGGTAATTTTTTTCGTAATCCTGTCGTTTCTACACCCGACCAGTATACACTACATCGGCGCTGAAAAAGAAAATATCTTGTTTGAGCTATACACGATGAAAAATACTGGTGCTTAGATCCAAAATAAGTTTTGTCATCTACTTGATGATTCGGTGTACAAGCGCCCTTACGCCCTTTAAGTATACACTGAGGAGATTTCATTGATGCACAATGGAAGTAACATACAGATCAACATTATGGAATGTATAAAAGATTGAGTATTGAGCATTCATTTTCTGTGTGACGTCATACATTAACTTTTTTTGTATAAGACTTCTGGCACTCTCACTTACCGAAAGAAACGCAACAGTATGGGTCGGTATATCGACATCGACATATCTGACGGATAATGCGTTGCGGATACATCAGTCGTGTAACGCCAAAATAGATAAATATATAATAAAACATTCAAACTTTCACACCTAGCCGATGATACGTTAGTGCGTCGAGCGTACAGCGTCTGTTCCGTTTGCGTCAACGTATTGTCGGTCGACGTCGCGCGCACCACGCACCACGCACCACGTCTATTTTGACTGACACGTTGGGCATTTTAAAATTCAATATCACACAACGCAACCGCACTGTAGATGCTGAACGCAGAAACTGACTAAACGCGTAATGTGGCAGGTCTAATATGACGGAATAGACGCGACCGATGATACGCTCGATATGTAACGACCCTATAAGTTTTCGACACTGTGTGAGAATTCCTCTAGTCGAGCAGGCCTAGCCATACTGAAATTAGTAAGGTTTTACTATTTAAATTCAGCGCCGAGTGAAGGAACAGTGGGATACTACGACATTGCATAACTATATCACTAGTCACACTTACCGAAGCCTCAATCTCACCTGTCGTTCTTATTCTTCCTCTAACTCTTCTTATTTTTCCTACGACCAAATGTCGTTTTTGATAATTCTAGCATCTAAAGTTATAACACTGCTTATCCTCATTGTAAAAAAGTCACAAACATCGTACAATATAAGTAGAAAGCTAAAATTAAATCAATCCCGGCCGAACGCTCTAGCACTCTGTTCGTAACAATCAGCCCAATTACGATATCCTTATCAAATCATTAGATTGTATCAACTCAATTTGGATACATTTCCTTCAATCAATCCCTACGGGGTGCTGCAGTGCCATTTTGTAAGATAAAATTATCCAACTCACTTTTTGAATACGCTGTGTGAGAGGTATTCTATAAATTTCCTTTTGTATTAATCTCACTTTCGAATTCGTTCTGAGTTCTTTGAGGTCCCACTTCTAAATGGGCTGTGTTAGTTGCAGGTATTCTAATGTAGCCTTAGAAATATTGTGCTCTCATCAAAAGATTGTGGGTTCGAGCCCTGTTTTACACAAGCATTCAAGTAAGTTTTTAAGGTTTTGTATCCAATCCATTTTTAAAACTCCGCTATCCAAAGAGACAAACGGACATATTTGTTTCTATCTATATGTTATGGGTTTCTGTGAGCGGACTATGTAAAGACAGTTAGTCTTATAGTTGAGATATTTATTTGAGTGAATATTTGTAACGCCGTTCTATCAAGAAACGTTACATCTGCGATTGTATCTTCTACGATGGTCTGGTACTCTTCATCTACAAGTTCGACATTATAAAAATATTGCATGTTTTTTCTCAAAATTCACCATCACTTAATATATTATCTTATCGAATAGCATACTTAAATAATTTTCAATAAATTACACTATATAGACCAGTTATTTAAACATTAGTATGAGTACAAATAGATAAAGTTTGAAAATATTTATAATAATCAATCATTATTTTTTGAAATCTTATACTAATACTAGCTGACCCAGCGAACTCCGTATCGCCTTTTTTAAAGTTTTTATTTAATTCCCTTTTACCCAAGCCCCTTTTCCAAAGTTACCATTGACTTAGCGCTTAATCTCTTATCATTTCAGTCTATAAATGATGAACAAACAAACATAGATTTTTATATAATATTGAATTGCCCATTCCTCAAAATATCGAAGACGATACCCATATCGACTTTAAAAAAATCCCGTCCGCCATCTTTGATCACGAAATAGATGTTGTATTTCGATTCCCCACCCCTTAAAATATCGAAGGCGATACCCATATCGATTTTAAAAATTTTCTCATCCGCCATCTTTGATTCCCCGTCCGCCATCTTGGATCACTAAATAAATTTCACATTATTAATCAGCGTCCCGAAAATCTCGAAAACCATACCCATATAGATTGTATCGTATTCGTTTAGCCTTTTTTTGCCTTTGACCCAACCCTCGCCCTTCTCGTTTGACCATTTTATTATTTTTGTCTGGCCCCTAAAAGTTGTGGCGTAATTTTATATAGCCTTTCGGAATAATTGGGCTATCAAAGGAAATAACAATTTTTAAAATACGACTGCTAGTTCCTGAGATTAGCCGACATTATCTTTTAGCCTTTTTAGCCTTTTGCCCGGCCCCAAAGGGTCGAAGCGTTATGTTATATAGCCTATAGCCCTCCGGAATAACTCGGCTATCGCATACAAAAATAATTTTTCAGATCCGACCGGTAGTTACTGAGATTAGCGCGTTCAAACAAACAAACAAACTCTTCCGCTTTATTATATTAGTATAGATAGATATAAAGCTGAAGAGTTTGTTTGTTTGGTTGAACGCGCTAATTTCAGAAATTACTGGTCCGATTTGAAAAATTATTTCAATGTTAGATAGCCCATACATCGAGAAAGGCTATAGGCTATATATCATCACGCTATGAGCCACGGAAGCGGAGGAGTAGCCTTAAATAACGCGGGTGCAACAAAGGGCTCATCTAGTTAAATATAAATTAATTTAATTCGACATAGTTCAGTGTACAACTGCTTTACCCAGGATTCCACATACAAAGTAAACTTAATTCAATTGAAATATAAATTTATTCGTTATGATTGTTTGTGATAATTACTTTATTTATTATGTATGCAAGCATAAGCCAGGTTAACGATATGAAAATTAATGGATTACATCACTTCATTTATTTATTTCTGATACTCGTCAATGCGTGTGGTGACGGATTAAGAATACGACATGTCACCACCCCATATCATCCCATGGGTGTCGTAAGAGCCGTGTAAGAGAAGGAAAACTTGATACAAACCCTAAACCAACCCGTTTGGCCAGCATGGTATAGTAGGCCAATTCCTCCTTTCAAAGGAGAGACCTAGTCCAGCAGTGGACTGTTAAAGTTGGCTGATGATGATGATACACGTCAGATATCTCAGGCATCCCATATCAGACACACTCAAAAACAACTCATATCAATTGCTTTAATTACTAACGGACATAAAGAACTGTTAAAGCACTGTGAGTCAAGAGAGGGATTCGGCCTAATATACCACGCTGCACTATGGTTCGTCTAGAACAAGCTAGCTAGACAAAATTATTTTATTTGATTTTTATGTCTAGATGCGGTTAATAAGCAAAGATATAAGGTTTTTGGTACTTTTTTCAAGGCAGTTTGTCATTTGAGCTGGTATCATGAAAAAAAAACATTTATCGGGCATATGTGTATAATATATTTTTTGAACATTTTATAAAGTGATTTATCCCTCGACGTCGCTATAAAATCTAATAACAGATGCATAAAATATCTAAGAACTAAATCTATTACTCATTATCATCACTATCATCAGATGAATCATCCATTGAATAGTCATGATCGTGAGGGGCAGAACTATGAAAAGTAGAAATCATATTAACATTTTGTTCCTTACAGCTAGGTGGGACAATTAAATCTAATACTTCAGTTGGAAGCGTACCTATTTTCTTCCGAGGAACTTCTCGTAAACCGTTTATTACAGGGTCAGATGTTATCAATAACATATTAAGTAAATCTCTATTCGTAGCCTCCCGTGATCGCTTTCGTGTGTTGTGCTCACGAAATCTTCTGCAGTCCTTATTCCGAGCTTCCTGTGCTTCCTCGGAAAGCTGGCCTATAGGTAGAAGGGACGATCTAATTACTTCGCCACTGTGCAAAAGTATTTTGTGGACAGTAGCGGGCATGTAATACCATGAATAGAGATTTACATAAAGTTGTCTAGTTTCTTGAGCTAAGTTAACGAATTTTTCAATATTTATATCATATCCCGATGATAAAGTGCGAAGTAGTATGCCAAATTTTTGTATTAGTGAAACATCTAACCCTGTAATATCGGCACTAGCCTCGGGATTTCCAAAAAATCTTCGCGCGGTGTTCCCGTCATTAGTGTTACCGAACCCTGGTTTTGGTTTGTCTACAATCAAGCCCATTTCGCTTTTAAATCGTTTTTTAATGTCATCTGAACGTTGTTTCACACTAGCTTTGTCTTCGGCTGTTCTTAACTGCCATTTTTTTATATTTAGTCGATAGCTAATGTGAAGCAAGCATTCAAAGCACCTTATCCAAGCGTGCAACGTAGACAAACCAAAACCAAGATTATCTTTGTCCGCAGCAAACTCTTTTGACAGATCATTCATCATTGTTGGAGTTGCCCCACAAATAAAACATTTTTGTGAGGAAGAAGTTTCGGTCAGAGCATTGCAAACTTTTCCGTCAATCATTGTTAAAAGCATAACATGTGTGACAGATACTTCGGTCTCCATCACCTTGCAGGTTGTCGGCAATAAAGCGTTTATCTCTTCTAAAACCTTATTGGTTTCCGAAATCGTAAAATCTTTCGTTTCCTTAGAAAAGATAAACTTTATTGGGCGACAATACATTGTAGAACAGGGCCGAGGATTCTGCCACACAATATTACCACTTTCATCTTTCAATTGAAGAGGAACGAAAGAAAATACAAATAAAAACTCGTCACTATCGTCACAATTAGTGAATTTTTGTTTGTACATACTATGACCGGAACTTCCATCACAACCCCATTTACTGATTAATGTGAATGACGTGCAAGGTAACAGACTATGAACAACTTCTTGTTGTGCTGAAACTAAACGTTCGGCAGTCTTATCAAGAATTGCCTGAACTTTGATTTCAGCATGCGTTTCATTGACTATAATTTGTTCACCTGACGGGCAGCAGGCTATTTTAGCCTTTCTAACACTGTACATTGACGGAAACACCTTATGTCCAGCTTTAATACTCCACTTCCGAGTCTGCTTATAGCTATGGCTACTTGATTTACTATCAACGTAGTACGCTAAAGCTTCCTCACTTGTTAAACTCCTGGGGGCACTTTCTTCACTCGTGGTCTTGGTTATTGAAGGATCACTAGTCACATCTTTAATTTGACGTGCTACACTTCTCTGACCCGAGATTCGAGCTGACACTTCAGCGGCGTAAATTAATTCACTAGCACTTCTGGACTGTAATAGATCGTCTACACGTCGTCTCTTCGTTTTGAGACTAGAATGTTCAAAATCTTTAGTAGGTCTTCCGGGTCCCGGTTCTCCAGATGTAGTTGGCAGAGATAAATAAACGGACACATCGAAAGATATGTCAAGACCCTCCAGCCACGTCGAATACTTTTGTAGGAATCGCTCTCGATTTCTTCCACAGCTGCTCCACTTTTCAGCAAATTTCGTTGAATATCTTGAGATTAGTACTTTAATATCTCGCAGAGACTGCTCCGTAACACCATCAAAATTATATCTCAAAGATATAAACCGAAAGAGCTCCTCATTCCGCGTTTCCTTCGGGTGTTTCAGCCATTCTTCGAAAAAATCCATTCTTGAGACGGTAAAAACTGTTGAAAGAAAAAAATAAATAAAAATTAGTTGTGCAAATATATCGCAATGAATTTTTTTACGTATAACTACTAGACACTTATGAGAATCGTATATGATAGGTTCTACGGTGGGGACAAGTGGGGACATGTTATTATTTGACCGATGAATTTGAAAAAATGAGTAAAAAAGTGGGTGAAAATTCAAACATTTCATTTTATAAGACTAAAGAATGAAGTTCCCATGTTGAAAATGAAATAAAATATAACTACTTACCCTTACGTATACAATCCATCACAAAAACACTTTCACAAATTTCTTTTAGTGACATAAACAATGCTATCAAATATGATGTAAAAATGCAAATGAATGCCCTTTAAATAGTCAACATCTTATAAACATACCTTAATGACGCTCTTAATGAGGGTAGTATTGATAATTAATAGGTGTAATCCTCAATGTATAGGGGTAATGAGTTCGTAATAGTAATTAACTTCCAGGAATTTAAGAGTTGTTTTTGTCTAGCTAGCTTGTTCTAGACGAACCATAGTGCGCTGGTTTGTTTAGCCAGCGATACTTTATACGTCGATATTGTTAAGGCAGCGATTGCTCTGTGGAGATACCAACGTACTGCTATGCAGAGGGTATCGGGTTCGAATCCACGGCGCGCACCAATGACTTTTCGGAGTTATGTGCGTATTGAATTGTTAATTATCGCTTGTGTCGTGCCTCGGAGAGCACATTAAGCCGTCGCTCCCGGTTGTCATGAAGATCTTTGACAATCGGTACAGGGCGACAGTACCTTCTTCGTTTCAGACCAACTGGACCTTGAGAGTCGAGAGACTGGAGTCGCGCCATAATTAATACGAACTTCAAGCCGTACGTGGTTCGGGTGCCGACTTATCGTCTTGAGACTTTCCTAAAGGAAGAGTTTTGGCCGAAGGGCGTTCTATATCGGCGTTTTCATGGGAGGTTACGAAATAACACGCAGCCTAACATGAAAACGGTGTAAAAGCAACACGCGTCTAGTTTAATTAATTATTATATAATTATTGTATTGAGGAATGAAATGTGGTCGGTGCTGTCAATGAATGGGGTGGACAGCAGCCTCATTCGAGCTCTGAAATCCCTTTATGAGGATTCTAGAGCTTGTGTGAGGATAAACGGGGCATACACTGACTGGTTTACCATCGATAAAGGTGTTAGACAGGGATGTGTAGCGTCGCCGTGGCTGTTTAACCTCTTCATGGACAGTTGTTTGCAAGATTTAAAACATAGTGACTGCGGATTAAGGATGAATGAGTTACTCGTCAAATGCCTCCTTTATGCTGATGATCAGGTTATACTTGCATCTTCAACGGAGGAGTTGCAGGAGATGGTAACAATCATGCATCGTGCGTTAGAAAGGAAAGGAATGAAAGTGAATGTAAGTAAAACGAAAGTTATGGTTTTTGAAAAGGAGGAATGCGTTACGGCTTGTAACGTTTTGATCGATTGTCAGCGAGTGGAACAAGTGAATGAGTTTGTTTACTTAGGTACGTTGTTTACAAGAGATGGTAAGAATGAAGCAGATATTGAAAGGAGAGTTAATGCAGGTAATTGTGTGAATGGAGCTCTGAAGGCGTTTATGAACAGTCAAAACGTGTCCAAAAAGGCACGTTTGGCTGTACATAGAGGTGTGTTAGTGAAAGTTGGCTTATGTATGGTAGTGAAAGTTGGGTATGGCAGAAGAGATTTGAAAGTAGAATAAATGCTGTAGAAATGAGAGCACTGAGAAGTATGTGTGGTGTGTCTTTGACCGACAGAGTAAAGAATTGTGTGATACGAGAGTGGTGTGGGGTAAAAGAAGATGTAGTGACAAGCATTGAGAAAGGCATGTTAAGATGGTTTGGGCACATGGAGAGGATGGATGACGATAGACTGACAAAGAAGATATATCAGGGTAGTGTGAATGGGACAGGACAAAGGGGAAGACCTAGGAGAACGTTCTCTGACCAGATTGGAGACATCCTGAAAAAAGGACAAGTCAGAAGTACCCTTAACAGAAGAGCATGCATGAGAAACTTGATGGGAGTGAGTGAAGCAAGTGAGGTATGTCAGGATCGTTGCAAATGGCGTTCCGTAGTCTCTGCCTACCCCTCCGGGAAACAGGCGTGAGTCTATGTATGTATGTATGTATTATTGTATATATGTTAGTCTTTAAGGTATGTATCTATGGGTTTTTCTACCTGACAATAAATGATTTATTATTATTATTATTAAATGAACTGACACTAGTCTAAACTATAGAATATCTCTATCCCTTCGGGTTGCGGAGGTCAGACAGAGCAGTCGCTCTGTGGAAAAGCTAATATTCAGCCAAATCCGGTTAGACTAGTAAGCGGACCCCAGATTGAGACTGGGATAACGCTAAGAGAAAGAAGAAGATGCGTCGATATTGGGTCACTAATGGTTTCACTCTTGTAAGTCACCCGCGATTGAGGAAATTCTAATGCGGAAGGTGTATATTAAAAAATCGAGAAATCGGGATCAGAAACTACTGGAACAAATTAACACCATCAGACATCTATACTGAAATTAACCTTCACCTTGACTTTAATGTCCTTGACCTTGAATCTGTACATGTTAACCTTGACCTGCAAAAAAGTTCATTTTATTATATCCTGCAAGAAATAAGCAAAGCCACATAATAGCATCGTCAAAAGAAATCACTGCGCAACAATAAGTACTTACGTTAACCTAGAATGGTTCCCCGAAGCGTGCTGCCGACACTCTCGTGTGTAAGTTTTATTATTCTGTTTAGCGGGAAAATTGCTTTCCCTATGTTCTTAGCGTGGAATGTCGATCAAAGGCTGCTTTTTTATTTCGCTGGAGATTTCTATGGAACTACTTTTTTTTATATACGCCTGTATAACCGTTGGGGTAGGCAGAGGCGTAATATTCCACCTAAAATTGCAACTAGCAACAGACATGTTAAAATTGCACTTTTGGTTTTTGGTTGTTTACATTAAAATTTGTAAGGACTAGTTCAGACCTATAAACGTTATCTTCCACTTATGGCTCATGTCCATTCTTTTATGCATGAAAGTATGAAATTAATTCAGATACAGAGGGATAGGCCGAGTTAGTCCTTATGTATCGCTGCGTACCTATTCGATTTCTAAGTTCCGATGTTCAAAGCCGAGTCCAAAGCAATATTTTTTCAACAAATTTTAGTACCTGACCAAAATTATTCATTCTACTCGTAATAATGTTGATGCTTATTGCCTACTGTAAATTAATTATTAACCATTACGACTTTAAGCATAGGCACGTCTGACTCTTTGTTATTCCTCCATGCTCCTACATAACAAAAGATTTTATTTTTCATTCCCCTAAATATTCTGACTCGAGAGTACCCTCCAAAATTTAAAATTAGGAGCAGTTCTCATTTTGAAAATGGCGGATAGATTACTTGATATTGCGATGAGGGTCATTCGACACTTCAACTGGCTAATTACAGGAAGGGGCTTTTCAAGAACAGAAAAAGAAAAATAAGGTATGGATCTACAATATAATTAAACCAAGAGCGAGTCGGACTCGCCCATGAAGAAAACCACTACTCCGGAATCGTTAAGGAGCCACAGTAGAGCTTTCCCCTTAACATACCCATTATCTTCACCTAACCAATTACCCCCATAATTTTTAAGCCACCAATATTAACTTTATTTTCCATAGCATTTGTATAAACTACAAAGTTATATTTACGGTTTTTGACATTGGCTATATCTCAAAAACTGCTGACTACATTATTTCAACTCTGTAGTCTCAATAGTTCCGGAAAAGAAAAGGCTGTGTCAAACGGACAGACAGACAAACAGCCATAGCGAATTTATAAGGATTCCGGTTTTTGCCATTTGTGGCAAATTTTTAGGGTTCTGTAACCCTAAAAATTTATGTAGCCGCACAGCAGCTTTGAAAAGGTTGCTACCTTATTTCAGTATTACTACATACCTTTTTCCAAATATACCTGCCTTTCGCACTCCACTGCTAGATACAAGCATCTACTAATTTGCGTCACAACAAACACTCAAACACTTTAACACGAAACACGAAAGTTTAAATTCCTATATAATGTTTTTGATGTTACTGCACTTTAGGTTCGGGAGAGCAGTATTGTTAGTCATTAAGATTTCGCCTACTATACTATACTGGCAATGAGCAAGGCACAGCTGGAAGAAACAATGTCCGTTGGGCAGGAGGGTTCTGCAGTGGTGGTGGTGCAGTGGTCCACGTACCGGAGGACGGATTAGAAGTAAATTTAAAGTGAACCGATAATCTAGTTGAGATCGCGGGAAGTGGTTTGATGCGGGTGACTCAAGATCGGTTTGTGTGAAGAGCCTTGGGGAAGACCTATGCAGTGAATATCTCTAACCTAAGGGTGCTTACATAAAGAAACAGGTTTCTAGTACAGACAATTCTGTACGGATCAGTACCGATCGGCACAGTGTTGACTCGCATAAAGAAACAGGTGAATCTGTCCTTACACCAGTAAATGCTTAAACTCGTATGGCTCGGTCCAGGTAGTCGGCACCGACAAGTTACAACCTGTTTCTTTATAAGTGAGTGAATAGATTATATTGAAATATTTTACCTACGCCGATCGGTACCGACCCGAACAGATTTGTCTGTACCGGAAACCTGTTTCTTTATGTAAGCACCCTAAGATAAGAGCGTACCGGCCTCAGGGGTTGGTATAGAGATTTGATGTCGACATTTGTCTCTTCCTAAAGGTATCTTTTCGCAGCATAGAAAATTTACTAAGGAAATAGTATTATTCACTCAGTAAATTTTCTATGCTGCGGATTATTAATTTATTTAATTTTGTCCTTAAGTTGGGATAAGACTATACCAGCCAGACGGGTTGGTATAATAATTGAGATTTGATTTCGCGTTTGGTTTTTCCTAAAGACACCATTTTCTTCGTTAATTTTCTCACCTATCACAGCCACGGAATTATATATGCTAGTAATACTGTATTCTTAATCCATATAAACACCGGCACGGTGACGTAACAACGGCTCATTATGTGAGCGCGCGTTCAACCGGGTCAAGAGTCTCACCGACGTGTACTGTCGAACTGTTTCGAGGCTACCTGCCTACGGCTAAGTATTTTGTTATACGGAAGACAGACTGTTTTTTAAGATGTTGTGATTTAGGATTGTACAAGAGCTGACCTTGCATTTTTTTTTTATTTGTAATTGAGGTTTTATTAACTATCAGTTGCAAAACCATTGATAAAAAATTAAGCAAGATTTATAAATAAGACTATGTTTAGGTGTATATGTGTTGATTAGCAAGAAACTCACTTGTAAACCCTACTCAGCGTTAAGCACTATCTGTTTATCATCAAATCTGAATACGATCTTCCAAAGTTCAGGTACATAAATGGGGAATTATAAAACAAGCGAATAACTGATTTAATAACTTGAGCAGCATAAATTTGAGTACCTAAGCGAAAAATTAACTAAACTAATGACGAATATTGGTTAATAATAACATCTAGAAGGAGCGTGCTAAAAGCGGGTAGTAATTAATCCATTGCAGAAATTAAAATTCTAACCGTGTGACCAAATTACTAGGTGAGCGATTAGAAATACAGAAAAGGCGATTTCAATATTGCCAGCCTTCATTTCGAACATCACGATCTATTTATTTATGAAAATAATCTCTTTCACTCGGGAAACTTAATAGGTTATATTAGGTTTTATTGTGACCCTGTACTCAAAAATAGGAGCCCTGCGAAGCGGGCCTCGTCAACTTAGCTTAAAAGACTGAAGCGTCTTATTTTATTTTGTTTTTTGTTCATTTGATTTACGTTAATGCGTATTGCATATGAGGTTGCTCAAATATTATGAAGCTTCTAATTTTGTATTTTAAGTAACTAAAATTTATGTTCGTAAGTTGCTGTTCTGTTGATTTCTCATCACTCGCAGTCAGTCGCTGACTTAGTAATTCTATAACCCAAATTAATTATTTTTGTCACCCAAAACTATAATTTACAGTCACTCGTTGAAATACTAACCGCACGTAAAATACAACATGGCTTCTCCAAAATCGAGACAGTAAATAAACCATTATTCAATAACTAGTGTAGTAAGTATCAGTCCTGCGCAGTAATTTTGAGAAAAATATTACAACATCAAGAAACAAACTCATATTTTGAAATAATCGAGCATTTTATGTATCGACAAAGTCGGTATTCGTGATAAGAAATAACTTGAGTCATTACGTTTAATTTTTCTACGGATACTTGAATTTATTACAAAATATTTTTCCCCGCTGTATTGGAACAAGAATGTTTGCTTCTTTTTATCGCCATGGTATAAAAGATAAAAACAAAATTCGTTATAGAATAACTCAATGGTATAACGGAGAAATATTTTTTAACAAAGAATGTTTTAGTAACAGGTTTTCACGATAGTCTCAGGGTACGGAAGAGAGACGGAAATAGTAAAATAAAAATATTTATGAAAAATATTTGGGTAAGACTCGATCATTAGTCGATAGCAACACGACGTGAGACATATACGGGCGTGATCCCTTTTCTATGGTGATTTTCCCTTCCTTATACTGTTATATCCATATCATTGTTTCACTTATAAGGCCAGGTTAAGCAGCTGAAAACATATCTTAAATATCCAACTTAAAGCGATTAAGACCAAATAAACAAACTTTGAGGGCGTCAGATGTATATATCTTGAATAATCATGATACTTACATCTGACGCCCTCTGACTAGGTGGAGTGACGATATACACAGAGGGGCTGGCAGCGACGAGGCAAGAAGAGCCGTAAATTGAGCTCAATGGCGTGCCTTTGGAGAGGCCTATCTACAGCAGTGGACTACAGTAGTTTGATGATGAAAGTACAAAACGCAAGAGTTTAAAAGCATTTCATTTAATTTTTTTTGGTTTAGTAAGCATCAAATTCACACGCGTGATATGCCGTTAAATCCACAGAACCACAGCATAATAGTATCCGAGCTGTCAACACGAGTGCATTCCAGCTAGTCTATAATATTATAATTGTGGTATAATGGAGCAGCCGTTTCAATCGCATATCGCCACAAAATGGCGCGGCTTACCGACCGAAATCAGCGGTCTACGTCGATTATTTGTTCGGTAGCACTCATAACATGAATTGACTTGCCAAACGTGATAGATTTGTAGGTTAAGCAACATTCACCGAGGTCAGCATTTGGATGGGTGACCGTTTTTGTGTACCATTTTTATCAGTGCGCTACTTTGCATTGGACGGCAAAGATGTCGGTCCTGGTTCTTCTTTAGAAAGACGGCAAAGGCAACACATCTTGTTTTTGTTTTATTTTGGTATGACTACACTCTTTTTTCAGTTATTTAATATTTATTTGTGTGTTTTCTTTTATATTCCCACGTAAATGTTACTTTTTGGTGCTTGTTGTGACACATTACACTGTTGTGCATTTGGTTATAATTTATCACTTATGTTTTTATTATCTTAATATATAAAATCCTTGCGTTACTGACTGACTGACAGACACGCTACAGCCGAAACTATTGGGCGCAAAAAGCTGAAATTTGGCATGTATGTTCCTTGGGGACCGTAGAGGTGCACTAAGCAGGGATTTCCCGAAATTCCCACGGGATCGGCCAAAACGGGTAAATTTAAAAAAATTGCAGGCGTAGCTGCTGGCGTCGTCTAGTATAATACAATGTTACAACTACTGGTTGTCCATTATAAATAAATAATTTAAAACATAAACAATGAGATTCACTGGTGGGTAGTTGGAACATAAAGTCGAATTTAAAATAGCTCGTTAGAAAAATTTAAATAAATTAGTAAATTTCAATTATTAAATTATTTTAATGCATAAAAGTTAAACCTTGTAATAAATACCTGCTGGTTTAGCGTTATTCCTTAAAACTAACAAGTTTCACCAAAACACTCAAAATGGAAACTTTCAACACGTCAAAAATACTGGATATGCAGACTTATTTTGAGGAGCGGATGGCAAGTTTTGAAGCTGAGCTGCATAAGAAGTCACCACAATGTACCCAGACTCTGGCAGATGAATTCGCATCATTCAAGTCCTTCGTAATGCAGACATTGAAGTCTTTCTCGCAGCAGCTTGATTTTGTTGGCCGTGAGATGGACAAAATTGAAACACGTAGCCGACGTAAGATGTTGCTGCTTCACGGTGTGGAGGAGCGTAAGGACGAAGAGACATCAAGTTTGGTGGTTCAGGCTGTCAAGCAGCATCTCAAAATTGACTCCTTCATGGCTGATGACATCCAGCGTTGCCACAGGATGGGACGCCAAACTTCAAGCAATAAGGCGAGGCCCATATTTGTTAAATTTGCAAGTGTTGTGGTTCGTGACAAAATCTGGTTTGCGAAGACAAAATTCAAAGGTACGGGCATCACCGTGTCGGAATTCTTGACACGTTCGCGACACGATGCTTTTATGGCTGCTCGGGCGAAGTTTGGAGTTGCTAAGTGCTGGACGAGAGAAGGTGTTATACACATCTTGGGCCCTGATGATAAGCGCTATCGCATCACCTCCGTCGGAGATCTCAGCAAAATAAAACACGCCGAAGCTGAGAAAGTGGTCGCCAAATCAACCACCGCAAAATCCAAGAGAGCTGCAGCTTCGAAGAAATAGGTTTTCCATGGTATCCGTAGGCGTTATTGTATGTATTTTAACATTGTTCACTTTCAATCTATATGCACCTTCATTTTTCACTCATTTCTTATTGTTTATTTTTACTTTATTTACAGTGTACCGTGTTTTACAAAAGCTAGTAATGTTAATGTCACTGACATTTGACGTTCCGTTCCACACTAGGTGCATAAAGTTTGAATACTTGTTTTTTTATCTCGTTCCACTTGTTTTTGTGTTTATATGTATGTATATTTCTGTTTTTTTTTTTTTTTTTTTGACAAAGAAGAAGTAGCAAAAATGCCCCACTTCCGACTGCAAAGATAAGTATCTCAAAAAATCGCTAAAAATCAGTATAAAAATATTATATACTTCCGGTAATCATCTTTACTGGCAAGCACATAAAAAAATTGCTCTAAATATTAATTCAGGAGTAGAAAACCTGTAATATACTTACTTCTGATTTTAGCTTTAGAATAGGATTTAAAAGCAATTAAACATGTAATAACTCACGTTTGATAATAGTTATTATACTAGGTTAGTAATAAAGCACATAATATACTGAAGAATTTTGTCAAACAATAAGACTAAATATGCTTAAACCAAACTTGTTAGCAGATTATGTCGAAGAACATAATCTAAACCAGCAGAATTCCCTTTGCTAGGTTGGAAGCAACTAGCGAAGAAGTTAATATGATTTTCCGAGACTTATGAGGAATCAATTATGATATCAGAGGGTCTAGTACGAGTTTGCACTCGATCGTCACGGTGGACGATAGCCTAGTCGTCGGGAACAATTTCCATACATTTTCTAAATGCGCCCCCTAGCGGACTCTATCGATCGCTACTCTCCGTTAGGGGCGCTTTTAGAAAATGTGTTCGGGGATACAGGCTAGAGTCTATAAAAAAAATATATTCATTTGTTTAATCTTTATTCCACTTTTTATGGTCGTTATAGTAGTAGGTATTGCATGATTGAAAGTAAAATATTTGTAAGATAAGTTCTTAATACTGCGCCTGAAACAATATTTGGAGCAATTTCTAAGTATGATAGCCAGTAAGGATGACAATCAGAGGTTTGCAATTTACTAATACTCAATTTTATCTATTATTTGAGATATTTTTCTCAGCTGTCGGACGTGGGGTAATTTTATATGGAAGTTGCAACTTCTCCTTTGTTAGTATCATATTTAAAATCATTATTTTTATGTAACCTTTGTATACGCTACTGGCGGGTGGACACAATGTGAAGCATAACTGGTTTATTATTTACATAGTTATTGATATATTTATTATTATACCGTAAATCTATATATATAATATTTATATTTATTTTATACATTTTATGATATTTATAAAGTTATAGAATGTCAGATACAGACTTAGGTAACGATGAAGATACGTTCCTCTCTGCGACAAGTTTAAATGATAGTTTTCAAAGTGTTCCTTCACTAAGCGACATTCTCCAGTCACAATTCTCAGACGTACCACAAAACTTTAATGTAGTCCATATAAACGCACAAAGTATTCCAGCCCATTTCCCTGATATGCTGGCCAACCTAGACTGCAAACACATACATGCTATCCTCGTTTCAGAGTCATGGCTAAAACCATGTCTCCCTTCAGCATCTTATTCTCTTCCAGGATTCAACCTAATAAGAAATGATCGCGTATGCGGCAGTGGGGGTGGTGTAGCCATATACCTACGTCATCAGATCCCTTATAACATAGTCTCTATGTCTCCGCAGCCGCCACTGCCAAATACAGGCGAGCATCTCTTCTTGGAAGTAGAACTTCAGCACCTTAAAGTACTACTAGGCGTATACTATTCACCTTCAAATCGCCATAACTTTTTTCATCTTTCGAGCAACTATTAGAAAATTTAACACCTCTATATAACCACACTATCATAATGGGTGACTTTAACACTTGCCTCCTTAAACAGGATTCTCGTGCTGCCTCTCTTCGACATACTATAGAGTCATGTAACTTGTCAATTTTAGACCTTAACGCTACTCATTACTTCCCAAACTGTACTCCTTCTCTACTTGACCTTATCTTTGTCTCTTCTCCTAATTTCGTCTCTAAGCATGGTCAGTGTACAGCAGACGCTTTTTCCTACCACGACCTCGTCTTTGTATCGTACAGACTACGCCCACCTAAATCGAAGCCGAAGATAGTATTGCGGCGCAATTTTGGTGGCATGGATCTTGACAAGTTGCGTGCGGATACCATTGATATAGACTGGGAGCCTCTGTTTTCCTCAGAGTGTGTCAATACTAAAGTCCAGATTTTCACAAATAAACTCATTGAATTATATGACGTTCATGCACCACTTCGCACCATTAAGCTAAAACATTTACCAGCTCCTTGGCTAACAGAGGATATCAAAAAGATTATGTCCAAAAAATCTGCTGCCAAGACCAAACTGAAGCTCAGACCTACTCCTATCAATCAAGAAAAATACGTGGCCATAAGGAATCTCTGCAACAAGGTGTGTAGGAAAGCGCAACGCCAATATATTCATACATCTGTTGAAGATGGTGATCCAGCAAAAATCTGGAAATTTCTTAAAACTTTGGGAGTTGGTAAAACACGGCAACAATCCATCCCAAACAAAGTTAACCTTGATTCTCTCAATAGACATTTCACTACTTCGTCCAAATTTGATGGAAATATGAAAAAATCTACATTAGAATATCTTTCTTCCTTGCCAACCCCAGATTACTCTCCCTTTGCCTTCACGCAATTCACCGCTTGTGATGTTAAGAAGAGTTTACTGGCAGTTGCGTCTAATGCGGTCGGCAGTGACTGTATCAGCCGCAAAATGATCCTCCCCATCCTAGAAGAAATTCTTCCAATCCTTTGTCACATCCTAAATCATTCCGTGGCCTGTGGCATCTTTCCATCTGATTGGAAGGATGCACTGATCATTCCTTTGCCCAAAAAACCTAAACCCTGTTCCTTCTCAGACTATAGACCCATATCAATACTACCCTTCCTGTCGAAAGTCCTTGAACGTCTAGTTCACTCACAATTGAGTTCCTTCCTGCACAAAAATGCCCTCCTAAATCCTTATCAATCCGGTTTCCGTCCCTGCCACAGTACTGCCACTGCATTGGTTCGCGTAACTGACGACATTCGGCTAGGTATGGATAGTGGCAATCTTACAGTTCTGTCCTTACTCGATTTTAGCAATGCTTTTAACACTGTAGATTTCCACATCATACTTGGCATTCTACGCTCTCTTAACGTATCTCCATCGGCAATTGACTGGTTTCATAGTTACCTGTTTGGTCGCCGGCAACGTATACGCATTGAAGATTCTTATTCAACTTGGTCTGATACTAATGCCGGTGTGCCACAGGGTGGCGTGCTATCTCCTTTACTCTTCGCGATATTTATAAATTCTATCTCAAACCAATTACTTTCATCCTACCACCTTTACGCAGATGATTTGCAAATTTATACGCCAGCCCCTTTAAATAAGTTATCTGAAGCCTGTACCACCGTTAACACGGACTTGGCGCGCATCTGTGAGTGGACCAATAAATATGGTCTTCAAGTAAATCCTGAGAAAACTCAACTCATCATTATTGGCAGCCCCAAACTGGTCTCGAAAATTAGGTGGTCCGAATTACCTAAAATCAGCTTTGATGGCAAAGATCTGACCTTCAGCAAAACTGTGAAAAATCTGGGGATCTACTTGGACGAAACTTTGTCTTGGAGACCGCAAATTCAAGAAATGAGTCGCAAACTATTTGCATCAGCAGGTTCGTTGCGTAGACTACGCAATTTTCTTCCTACAGCCACTAAAATTGCGCTTGCTCAATCCTTGCTTCTGCCCGTAATCGATTATGCTGATGTCAGCTATCTTGACCCCACCGAGGAGCAGTTAGATAAACTTGAGCGTCTCCAAAACTTTTGCATACGATTTATATTTGGTCTGCGCAAATATGATCACATTTCAGATTTTCGTAATAAGCTCAAGTGGCTGCCGATTCGTCTTCGCAGGAATACACACATTCTCACATTGTTATATAATGTTTTATTCAATCCTTGTACTCCCTTTTATCTCAAAGAACGTTTTAAGTTCCTTAATGACACACATGTAAGGTCCTTGAGGTCGTCTGAGGATCTAACGCTGGAGATGCCGAAGCATTCCACAAATTACTTCGCCAAATCCTTTGCTGTTCAGGCTGTTCGCCTGTGGAATGGTTTACCATTAGAAATTCGAAGGGCAAAATCTCTACCTATATTTAAAAACCTAGTTAAAAATCACTTTTTACTAACTTGTTGATTTAACGGTTGTCTGATTTTTCGTTTTTTTACTGTATCTGTTTGTTCTGAGTATGTTTATATATATTCAAAGTAATATATATGATATATGTTTATTTATATATGTATTGTCTATGTATATATTCCATAGTATTATTAAATTGTATGTATATGTTTATTTATGTATGTATTGTCTATGTACATATTCCATAGTATTATTTAATTGTATGTATGTATTTTATTTTAAAATATCTTGCTATCCAAGCCAGCCAGTACTACACCATCGCTACGAAAAATTGCTAACATCATTCCTGTCCATCCAAAGGTAGCCTGGAAGAGATCGCACTTAGCGATAAGGCCGCCGATTGTACATATACCAAAGTCTAAGTTACTTATTATTAATGTACTGTTCAATTATGTATTTGGTGTGCAATAAAGTATATCTAATCTAATCTAATCTAATCTAATCTAACAAATAGCAATTATCATAACATGTTTATCAATGTTTATAAAATTGTTCAATATATTTGGTAACGTGAAACATCTTACAGTAAGCATTCATCGTCAGACGGTGCCTGCTATACTGAGAAACATGTCGTGGATTAAAAGTCAATATCTTCTGAGAATAGCCATAGTGCCGGCAGTCTTTATATGTTCAGGTAAGATTTTGAAGTGATATAGTTCATAGATTACACATTAGACACTAGAGTTGGCCACACACTCACACGAAAAAAAAGATTATTCTCGTTATCGCAATTGGATTCTCATGTGCTGTACAGAGTCACATCTGTATCCCTGAAGGTGCAGGCAGAAGTGTAATGATATAATTACAACCAAATTAAATAACAGGGTGCGAAGCTATGCCGTTACCGGGCATTTTTCACGACGCTGTGCTGCTACTGAGACTTCGGAACAACCCCTTAACACTTTTGCCCGACCTAGTAATCGAACTCAGGACCTCCCAAACAGCAGACGTATACGCTATCCAGTGGACCACGGAATCCGTTCTGAATTAAGAAGAAATAACTTGAGGCAACCTGCATGCATGTTTTTTATTAAATTTTTTTGTTCTCCAAATGTTTTTGAAAGATATATTATTATGATGTTCACTGTGGTGGCCTATTGCCTTACCAGTAAGGTTATATTTTTTTTTGCCTTACCCTTCTTTTACAGAGAAAAGGCCGTACTAAGCAGTGAGACATTTATATTCAAATATTGATATTGGTAGCGCCATCTACCTTCCTATCTATAACTAATCGCATCAACATCAATCGTTCCACGTACAAGTGTGAGCGATACCATATTTCCGTCTCCCTCTATCCCACTCCCTGGAAGAGGCACTGCCTTTCGCCTGATTGGTCGCCGCGATCGTCGACGCGAGTGACTGTCCAGAACTTTCAAGAACATTCCGCTCGCTGAGAACGTGTCCGCTATATCGTACCGCGCCGCACCGCTGTATGTGATTATTACCGCTTCCACCAAGGAAAACCCGCTCGCGAGTGAAAGTGAAACGAATGGTGTAGTGTAGTGAATCAAACAGCTTCAGGATTCTCGAAAACACCAGGAGACTGTCCTTCTGAGAAAAAGAAGATTGCCGTATAAGGTAAGTGCCCTCCATCCTTGAAATATTCTATACCCACTCACAATCACCTCTTCCCATTCCCATCCTAAGCGACTAAACCCGCTATCCTTTGAATACAGTCCACTCCATTAATTCCTTCTCCAAGTCGCCTAGAACCTAATCGGTTTCGGTGTATCGCCGAACCAGATATCGTTGTATTCAGTTCTCCTCACGGTTTTCAAATTTCAATCAAGTCAAAGTCAAAATCCTTTATTCATTTGGGTGACAATATGACGCTTATGAACGTCAAAATAATAAATTTATAAAATAATTACTTAAAGACTCTACATTTACATTTACTGCCACGTTCGCAAAGCAAGGGCGTAGAACCATGAGAAAGAACGGGCAATAAAACTCATGGTTACTCTTTTTAATTCCGGATTTCCCAATCATGGGAAACATCAAATAACGGTTTTCATGTGTCCTTAATAACAAAACCCCGTTCCAAATTTGCCTTACTTATGCAGGCATTAGCTCTGTTTTGGTAAATGAATAGATGAAAAACTAACTAATTATAATTTCAGATGCTGTGCCGCAAGTAGTTCGAGATTCACACAATGTTCAAGCAAACTTATTAACAATGACTCCTGTGCCTTGGGTGGGCGTTTTACTATTTAAACCAGGTATGATGGAATTGATGGAACGTTGTTAAATCTTAATTATAGTCGATGTTGCCCATATTGATTTCAATAAGAAACTTTTTCAATGTAGAGTCATTCGGGGCGACTGTGCGCACTTTTGCCTTTCAGACCTTACTGTATTTTAAATATTAACGCTAGAGAAATAAAAAATATATCTTTGAATAGAGCATTTATTCATCTATAAACGGAAACAGAAAATTAAACTAATTTAAAGTATATCTTTTTGTAATAAGGAATTATAGGGAAAAAGTAGGAATGCGTTCACTTGCCCCTTATTGCGGGTAACCGTGCGTAACCTCTGGGGCAAGTAAACGCATATGGGGTAAGTACACAGAACAATTACAAAACAATATTTTTTGTCAACATTTTTCTCGAAGTTCTAACGGTTAAATGTTACTTAACTGTATTTATTGTAAGTCCGAAATATATTTCATCCATTTTCTTGTAATAAATTACAAATTCTGCCTCTTGTTCAATATTGAATATTGTCTTAAAATGATCCATTGAATCTGCAGCTTTATCCAGTTTAAATCTTTTGAGCAGACAGGATTCACTGATACCAATGGCATTGGCAGCTACAGCAGCTCTCTTACTTTTGCTATTTCGGGTATGTTTAGCCACGGTTTAGCCTTATCAATTTGGTTTTCTGTCACTGGTGCTAGTTCAGAACTTTTCCTAATATATGTTCGCGGCATGATGACTTTTTATATTGCCACATAAAACAATGTATTAGCACCTTGAAGATTGGAAAAAAATCTTATTCCGTGAATTAAGACTTAAGACTCGGTATCTTTCTAATATATTGCCCATGGGGGTAAATGTACCCGAGCACACTTTCCCCAGGAAGTCAAAATACAATTAAAACTTGATACAAATTTAGAAACCAAACATAACCTCAAAATAAATTCTCATAGCTTTACAAGAATATGCTAATTATCAAACAAAATATTATTTACCATTACTGAATCACAAACTTGGACGTGACAGGGTTTGCGAAAATGCCAAAAATTACCAATGAAACTAAGAAACGTAATTATTTGCGAATAAAAAGTAAACGAAAAGTGACGCGACGTAGTGTCATGTCGCAACTAGTAGGCCACTTCGGCGTCCTTGTTTCACCCGAATGAACCGCCCCTCCTCCACAACTCGTTCCGGAGATATCCACAGTGCGCTCGCTTACCCACTGCGTACGGTTACCCCGAATGACTCTATACATGTTTATTTGGCGGGTGTTACTAGCTAGCGTTTTCCGAAGCTTCGACCGACTTCCACCGGTCATGATCGCGGAGGGACCGTCAGTCGCAGAGACAAACAAAATTAAATATCGTTTCTTGTTTAAATCTAGTTTCATCATCATCGCCCTAGCGTTATCCCGCATGCATCCAAGACTTTAACGCTTTGCCGAACGAGGTCTTCTTACTAGTCTACCCAGGTATATTTTATCTCTGCACCACCTTAGGCTAAGAACTCACTGAGCGATTTTCACCCGCGACCGCCGCGGTTGTGGGCCCGCAGCTTCTGTAGAATGCAGATAATATATATTATGTAAAAAATTAAAGCACAACTCACGACGCGTTTTACGCCCGCGGTGTGCGCGGTTGTTTGCGGTTCCCGCTGCCCCGGGGGGCAACTAGTGGAATCGTGCGGGCCGCGGTCAACCGCAGCCTCGGCGGGTGGCGCCCGCGCGCTCTGCGGTCGGTTGGCGGGTCGCGGTCGCTTGGCGGGTCGCGGTCGCGGGCGAGGGGCAGTACAGAAATCCAACGTCATTTTGCACCAGCCAGTGACTTGTGGCATCGTGACAAATGTTTGTGCATGAATTTGAAATCGATCTACTTTACTTACTTACGTCTTGCAACCGCCCGTCTTGCGATCATCGCCCGCCACGTCTGCGGGCGACGATCGTAGCCGCGACGGCTGCATAACCGCGCAAATAACCGGTCTCGTGAGTTTAGAAATAAAATCGCAGTTTCACCACCGTGGCGGTCGCGGGTGAAAATCATTCCGTGAGTTCTTAGCCTTAAGATTGACAGCTAGAGAATGCCATAAGGCATTATGTCCACCATTGTACATGATGTATGTGCATAAGGAATTAAATAAATAAATAAAATATCAGCTTTTTTACAAAGCAACTGCCGTCTGAAATCCGCAACCCAAAGGGATACCCACATTCCATGGTTTAGACCAGTATTAGTTTATTTGATGGCATTGACTACCTGTAACGACTGCTACAGATCTTCATGACAGCCAGGACGGTAGTTTCATATACTCACCGTGGCGCGGAGCAAACAATAATTAATAATTATACAAGTTTATATTGCGGCTCTTACTTGCGATAAGTAAAATATATTTTTTTTATTTATTATTTTTATTTATAGTCTCACGCCTGTATCCCCGAAGAGGTAGGCAGAGGTGTACTATTACACCCACGCGACCACAGCTGAAGCAAGTCAGTCGAAACGTTAGCAAAAACCGAGGTATTTATTTATTTTATTTATTTGACTTCTTGCACAAAACAATATAATTTGTACAAAGGCGGACTTAATGCCCAAGGCATTCTCTACCAGCCAACCTTTTCATGCCTTAAATATATTATTTATTGCGAGTAAGACCCGCTATATAACCTTTTATAATGTATAATAATCGTGAAAGTTTAAAATCGTTTAATAATTGACAATTTAATACGCACATAACTTTGAAAAGCCAGTGATTCGAACTAGATACCCTCTCCTTGGCAGTCTTTCGGTATCTCCACTAGGCCATCGCTCCCTTTGTTTAAATGTATGTTATTACACACAATTTATTTTCCAAAAAAGTTGTCAAGTTTGTCACTCTGGTTCTCACAACCTGCTTATTTTTATTTTACCGATTTTATGACCGGTGAAAAGAACATAAAAAAATAGTATTTTCTATTCATGCCTACAGATGAAAAATCCGAAGTAGCAGTGGCAGGTGTAATCTTGATTCATAGTAAAATTGCTATTGCGAACGCCAGAGATCTCGCCAAGATTAATAAATTCTTTTGGACAAATCTCAGGTAAGCACCGATTCAAGAGCTTTTATTTTTCATTGCTAGCTATAGACAGACTATATCTATAGTTAGCAGTGGCCCATCTGATGGTTTTTTTTATGTTAATAGGCGGCAAACGGGCAGACGGATCGCCTGATGGTAAGCAATTACCGCCGCCCATGGACACAAGCAACACCATAGGAGTCACAAGTGCATTGCCGCCCCTTGGGGGTTGAAAATAAGGGATAGGATGAGGAGAGGGAGGAGGGAGAAGGAATAGGGGATAAGGCCTCCGGCACTTTCACTCACCGGACGAAACACAACAGTTTAGGTACTGTTACTTTAAGTCGATTTTCTGTGAGAGGGTAGTACTTCCCCGGTCAAGTCGGCCCATTCATGCTGAAATCAGCAAGACTCTACTACCTTGATTAGTAGTAAGTAGTAACCTTGGCTCAAACCCATGACACAAACCACAACCAAACAGCTGCCTATCGCGAAGAAAGGCCAATGGAATATGAAGTAGAAGGGAGAAGGTAGAGGAACGGGATGAGGGATATGGGAACGGGTAGTACTTCCCCAAAGGCAGCGATAGCTGAGTGGAGAGATCGACAGACTGCTACGCAGTCTCTCGGGTTCGAATCCACGGCACGCACCAATGACTTTTCGGAGTTAAGTGCGTATTAAATTGTTAATTATCGCTTGCTTAACGGTGAAGGAAAACATCGTGAGGAAACCTGCATGTCTGAGAGTTCTCCATAATGTTCTCGAAAGACATAGGAAGTCTGCCAACCCGCACTAGGCCAGCGTAAGCCAGTATAAAGGGCTGATGATGAGTACTTCCCCGGACGAGCCAGCCCATTCATATTAAAATCAGCAAGACATTAAAAATATCTCTATCTTTTATTGCGAGTGTGTGGCCAACTCTGGTGCCGTGGTTTATAGCTAGCAAGCCTTCCAACGTGTCTTAACAATTCCTGACCTGCCACAAGAACCAAAACCGATGGCTTTGCGTCTCTTTCACGCGCATCCTCGATAATATGCTGAAACTGAGCATGCTTTTTTGCTCGCTTAATAGGCATCTATGTTACCTGAATATCCATACTAATTCTGCATCTATCTGCTTTAAATATTAATTACAGAGACACGACAAAAGTAATGTTCTTGACAGCTGAAAACAAACGTTGGTACGCCCAAGTACTAAAGATCTCTGTACATCCAGAATACAATGAGGAAACTTTGACCACTATTGGTATTTTAGACTTGGAATACGATGACAAAAAGTTTCAAGGTAAGTATAGCACACATTTCGTATGATGCGTAAGCCTGAAGAGGTTGTACACGTGTCGCGCATGACACTGATACTAAGGGAAGTTGAATACACCGCGGTGGTTTTTCTCCATCGTCTTTACGGTGGATACTCGAGCTAGAATCGTCTTTCGGGCTATGTAGGTACTTGAACACGAATCTTAGTCTTAGGTATTCATAATCTGAAATTCTTTCAGGCAAGGATTTAAGCTGATTTCCTGGCTTTTAGAGACGGTTTTAGAATTATTCAAACATGACTTTACGGTCTCTGTGTGATGACGGATTAAGAATACAATGAGTGACTACCCCCATTTTCATTCCGTGGATTTAGTAAGAGGCGACTAAGGCAAATACCTGAAGCAAATTGCATCTCTGAGAAGACACGGACATCAATCCTTATACCAACACGGGGCAGAGGTATATTGCTACACCTACTTTTCGACAGATTTATTTTAGTCCCACGTAATAGGGGGCGAGCCTATTGCCGTACCGGGCACATTACCAGACTCCGAGCTGCTAATGAGAATTTCCTAATGGAAAAACCCAATAACACTTTGTCCGACCCGGGGATCGAACCCGAGACCTTCCAATCCCACGCGCGCATTTATGCCGCGAGACCAACGAGGCAGTCAACCAGCCAGTCAAACCAGCGTGCTATAGTAGGCCAAATCTTCCTAAAAATTCACAATGTTATTGTGAAGCAATTTAGGAGAGGCCTATGTCCAGCAGTGGACTACGAAATGTTGTGACAAACTGTTACGTATTAAATAAACATTTGTTGCAGGAGAGATGCTGAGGTGGCCTGGTGGAATTGTCAATGTGTCGTATGTCAGTGATGAGATCTACGTCATTGGGTTCACTGACCGTGAGTTTTATTTTAGCTACGAATTAAATAAGTCTTTGAAACATAGATATATACAGGGTGTCGCAAGACCCATCACCAAGCCGAAGTCTATTCGTTGTGGACATCATGCCAAGTCATACTAACCAAAAATAATACCTGGGAAACGATTTTCTTTTTTAAGCTTTCACATTTCTTAAACCGCATTCAAAAGCGCGCGCTTGCAATGCTCGAAATACCTACTTTTCCATGGGGTCTTAGGGCATCTAAAGAACATATTGGCAGGGTAAATGCATCGATTTTGTCCCTAATTAGGAAAATTCCATACTAACTTTGAGCCTCAATATCTCCTGGACCAGTAATTTCCCAGGTATGGTGGTGAAGTAAAAAATGTTCGTAGTGCTTGGTACAACATGCGATTTCAGTTTTCGTTAAGGGTCTTTTTACATCCTGTATATACAACAAATCCAAGATACACAGTCTCCACCTAAAGTAACGTACAAAACCGTCCCTCTTGCAAAAGTGCCTAAGTTATAAAGTTAATTAATTAAACTCATAAATAATAAAAATAAATTAATTTAATTTTCTGTATACAAACACGTAACATTTTGGCATTCAACACCTTGCGACGAACGATACAGTACTATTAGAAAAAACATGCATGTGCATGATGTGTGCATGTACGCCGGACAGTTTTGAGACGCTGACTGTGTATCTTAAGTTATTAATATACCAATGCTAAAATACTTTGAGAGTGACGGAGGCTCTATCCCCTATTCTTTCTCCCTCATCCCACTCCTCATCCTACCTCTTTTCCCAACCCCAACGGGCGGCAACGCACTTGTGACTCCTGTGGTGTTGCTTGCGTCCATGGGCGGCGGTAATTGCTTACCATCAGGCGATCCATCTGCTCATTTGCCGCCTATTAGCATTAAAATACTAAGTATTTCACTCGAGATTTGACTACCTCCGCGGTCCAGCTGATAGCATTTGCATCTGCTGATCGGGACGTGGCGTGGGTTCGATTCCCAGGTCGTCGGACAAAAATGTTACTGAGTTTGCCGAATTCTCAGTAGCAGCACGGAGTCTGGCAATGTGCCCGCTACCATACTAACAGCAATAGGCTCGCCGTCTATTATTTGAGTTCTAAAAATATCAACGCAACATGTGAGTGTAATATTACACCTCTGCCTACCCCTCTGAGTATATAGGCATAAGTATATAAAAGACTAGAGGCCGCCAGCAGCTACGCCTGCGTTTTTTTTAAATTTACCCGTTTTGGCCGATCCCGTGGCAATTTCGGAAAATCCCTTCTTAGTGCACCCCTACGGTCCCCAAGGAACATACATGCCAAATGTCAGCTTCCTGCGCCCAATAGTTTCGGCTGAAGCGTGTCTGTCAGTCAGTCAGTAACGCAAGGATTTTATATATTAAGATAATCGACATCTGACGTATTTGCAATACCATCTTAAAGTGTATTTACAAATCTGTCATCAGTGTTTTTGTTTTCAGAGACGGAGTCACTAGAACAAATAGTGTATCATATGAACTACGTCAGTTTTAGCGAATGCGTAGAATTTTATGTTGGTGAGGAGGTTAGTGAAATATAAATACATAAATTGAAAATTTAATGGCGCATACGTATTATGTAATCCTATCTGATTAACTCCATCATAGGCTGCGCATGTGTCTTTTAAAAGAGATGCAAGGATAAAAAATCAATCTCTATCTAACTACACCGTCGCAGCAATATTTGCGTGGCCTATACTATTTATTGTACACATAGAATAAGCGAGCCAAGCAAAAATACCTAACATCATCCTCCTGGCGTTATCCCAGTTGCAACCCAGGGTCCGCTTACTAGTCTAACGGCCTAACCGGATTTGACTGAATATTTAATTAGCTTTTCCACAAACCGATTACATTCTAACCTCTGCAACTCAAAAATCGTATATAATCTAAGTCAAAAATATTGCCGTATTTTATGGTTTAAACTAGTGTCAGACTTATAAGGGCAAAGAGTATACAAATACGACGTAAGATATAAGGGCTTAATTTGCTAATAGGTTAGGTTATGCCTTTTATGTCGATTAATTTTCACTTTGCTACAGAGATTCAAATTTAAACTCCTTGCATACATTTAAACAGTAAAGTATCTTCAACTAGTGTTTATTTCCAGTTGGATTCCCAATGGATGCGTCCAGTCAGCTATCATTGCTACCGGGTCAGGAACAAGCAAGACCCTTGCGTTTTCGACCCTGGTATGGCATTAGTGCATCACTCTAATGGTAATTGGACCTTGGTTAGTATAAATTAAGATCTAAATCAGCTTGTAGGAGACAATAGCTGGGCGTGTCAATCGTATTGTTGTTAATGATACCTATTATATGTATATGATTATTTGTAACCTTGACTTCTGGGCAATATTATCAATAATTCAATTACTCAATTGCTTCCTTATTACTAAGCGACGACTACTTTTAGTAATACAGAATCAGTTTGACCTACTACTCAAAACAATTGCGCCTGACTGAGGTATAAGGAAACCATCCCAAGGCTTCCAAGCTCTCATTTGCTACTCAAGAGGTGCTGCCAGCTGAAGGAATAATAAAAAGTTTTCCATACAACCAGGAGCATATTTTATCATAACCAAATCATCCAAACCAGTTTTCGAATGCAGTCTAGATCTGTGCTTTTAAATTTTTCACGGGTAGAGTCTTGCTAATTTCAGCATGAATGGTAGCTCATTCAGAGAAGTACTACGCTCTCACAAGATATCAACGTTAAGTACCAGTATTGATATTGTTGCGTTTCATTCGGTGAGTGAGAATGCCGGCGGCCCGCTTCCATGTTCCCTCTCCCTAATAGGGTAGTTTCCAGGGTCAAAATAATTACATTTTATTTAGTCCGTATTTTTGATTATAAAAAAATATTGGACACATATTTTTGCTTTTTTCGATTAAATAAAAAATAACAAAGATATAGCCCATTAAAGTTACGTGTGACGTCATCTAGTGCGAAAAAATGCAGCACGGCGTGACGTTATACGTAACTTTAATGAGCTATATCTTGGTCATTTTTGGTTTAATTAACAAATAAAAAAATACGTATCGCTTATTTTTGAATAATCTAAAGGACGGACTTATATTTTTTTTGTCAACTAGCCTATTCTGCTCCTTTTCCTATTCATTTTGCTATTGGCAACCTGGAAATGAACTTGGGAGTTCTCAAGTGGTAAGGGCTTTTGGACGGCAGTAACATAAGTGATTACCACCGCTATCAGGCGCTCGTTTGTCTTTTAATACATAAAAACAACGATATTTGAAGAGGTAATAAAACTATAATTATATTATTAAAAATTCGCAAAATCCAGTATTCTTTGTATTGCATGTTTTCAGCTGGGTATGAGTACCTGGGGACCAGGTTGTTCCCTGCCTGGTCGGTTCCTGGACTTCGAATACTTTATCCCCTGGATATCGAGCAAACTGCCAACTCGGAAGAAGTACACTATACGCAAGTGGGAAGATTACTGGAAAGCTGTAGAAGACGAAGATGTTTACGACTTGGATACGTGGATTTTGACCAGACTTAATGATACATCAGTGAAATTGGAGAAACGTAAGTGTGCAACTGGATGGAGGAGGCTCAAGATGACAAATAATAGTTAATATAGTATTTTACCACATCCCCCTCGTGGGATCTCCACCTTGTCGTGGTGGGGGGGCTTAGTAACCGTGGATTTGATTTTCTCCCACGGTGAAGCTAAGCGGGATCCCGGGAGGGGACGCTACACGTGGGCTTGCGTGAGGCCTGCGTAGGATGCGTCCATAGGTGCGGGTGCGGGGGACAGTTCTGTCTGTCTCTCGCAGTCGGGTGCGGTCGTGGGAGGAGAGGCGTGTTGGTGTTGCGTTGCTGCGCGCCCTGTCTCCCGCGACCAAATGGGGGCGCACCATCGTTGCGTCGCGGTGGGGCCGCAGAGGAAGAGGAGATGCGGTGTTGCGTTGCCGTCCTCCCTATCCTCTGTGGCCGCTGGGTGTTTTGGCGGTGGAGCTCAACACCTTCATCCGCCGCCAAGGGGGTTTCGTTCGGGGCCCGCCTGACCATCTGGCGGGCCAATACCCGTCGGGGGGTAGAGAGGAATGCTTCGGTGAAACCCTACCCTCCGACACATGGGTACAAGAGGAATACGGGTTGGTTTTTAGTCAGTAAGAGTCTGACAGTCCCCTTCGTCCTTCCCCCCAAGGGCGAAGGGACTCCATGAGGATTTTCCAACCCGACACCAAAAAAAAAAAAAGTATTTTACCACATATACGCAACACCATCTAGTCCCAAACTATGCAAAGGTTGTACTATGGTCGATGAATATAGATTTACATAGAAGCGCAGTTCTTAAGGATTTCGTGTGCCGATTCCAAGTGGAGACTGTCTCCAATTTAGTTCGAATTTTGCGCGTTGGCGGCGCTGGCGTCGTTCTCCGTGTCTCTTGCTCTCGTAGTTAACATATACAAGAGGAACGTTCGTCTCTCTTGCTCTCGTAGAGACAGTTGTCACAGCGCGACTGCCACGCCGCCAAGCGGCAATTTGGGTCATAGAAAGTTTGTCTTCAGAGCGCCCATAGGAAATGCGCCTCTATGTAAATATCTGAGCTCTTTGCTATGGGTACCTACTAGACAATAGATAAACGTGTGAGTGTGAGGCCAACTCTAGTGTCGGAGTTTACAGACCGCTCGAAGGCCTTCGACATGGTCAAAGATCACGACAAGAGCCGGGACCGACGGCTTTACGTGCCCTCCAAAGTACGGTAGCGCTGTGATATAATACCAAAACTAGCGGTGACTCACCCAAGGGGTGACCTGTGTAAATGTTGCTTTAGTTTGCCGATCTGTTACGATCCGGAAATCAAGGCACGCTATGTAGGGCTGGCGCTATAAATGTATACTAAAACCATCTAGGTTTCAATTGATGGAAAATGCTTAGGAGAGACAGATACTACAGACCGAACATATAGGCACACAGACAACTAGAATATGCTCACCCCCTACTGGGACAGTAAATATAGAAGTAGAAGGCAGAACAAACACGTAGTAGTAGTAGCAGTGTAGCGACGTCTAGGGAAAGTGACCGATTTAGATCGCGCACCCATCTTATATAGGCATAGACCTATGACTCACAGACTGCCTGTGTTCGGTCCCTTACCTTATATGGTAATAATTCCTAGCGAAGCGCTCTTCGGACTAGGCTGGCTCCACCCACTGAGTTAAACACCTGTAGATATTATAATGCAATACGGAGTATTACGTTACAAAAGTTTATACTAATAATTTTTTTGTTGTTTTCAGTAAAAACGCCGACCCATCAGATTGATATGCTTAAGCTTGGAGATGTGAGTGATAAGAACCTTATCTACAGGGATGTTATCAATTTCACATCACGGATAAAGAATACAAAAGCTGATGGAGTATATGGAGTTAGTATTAAACCATAACCTACTACTTCTAGAATTAACCATGAAAACTTGACACAGAGTAATTGTAAACTTGTAAACCATACTAATTTTTTTAATCGTCTTTCGGGACGTCCACGTACCTTTGTTTGGAGTAACCGATATTATATAGTGAAAACAGTGGTCGTGTTGTTGTACGCAAAAAACGAGTAAGAAACCGGGTAGACCGTTATAATTGCTCGTAACATTCATCCACTCGCAATACCCTCAGTACATCCGTGAGCATGACGCTTGCAACAGTGCCGAAATATCGCTTACTCCAAACAAAGGTACGTGGTATATATCCCGAAAGACAATTTAAAATAAGATTAAATGACCACGAAAGTTTTCATTTATTCATTTATTATTGCTACATACAGGTACATAGGTTGTTTACAAGTCATAGTTACATGTGGAGAACACTGTATTTGCCTTGCGGCATGCAACACATTATACATAAACAGAACAATAATATTAAAAAAGAATATAATAATAAATTAAATAATAAATCAATCTAGTAATTTAACAAATTATCATTCAGATACTCATTTATAGAATAATATGCTTTTTCCATTAGTAAATTTACTACTTTCATTTTAAAGGTGTGCAGTCTATCTATTTGTAAAATGTCTGTTGGTAACTTATTATAAATACGAGGAGCCATGCATAATATACTGTTATTCAAAAAGGCAGTAGTATTAGGTGGAATACATATTTTAAAATTGTGCCTTTTTCCTCTTATTCTTTAAAAAAGATATGCATTCTTTTTTACAAATAGAGCTACTTCTAATATGTAAATACTTGGCAATGTTAGAATTTTTAATAAAATAAAGTAGGGCTTACAGCTATCCGTTTGTTTTAAATTACACATAGCTCTTATGCATTTCTTTTGAGCGATAAATACATCATCTTTGTTCGTAGCATTGCCCCAAAATATAATGCCATATCTTAGAATAGAGGCTACATACCCATGATAAGCTGTCATTACAGTTGAAATATTATTTGTTTTTGTCAATTTATACAAGGCATATGAGAATTGCATAACTTTAGAACATACCATTTCAATATGTACTTTCCATTTTAAATTTTCATCAATGTGTATACCTAAAAATTTTGTAGTATGTACTTGTTCAATCTGTTTATAATTGTATTGTATGTGTATGTCAGATAATTTACTTAATCTATTTCTAAATATCATATTTGTCTTTTGTACATTCATTTTCAAATTATTCAATGTCAACCAATCAATAGTATTAATTAAAGTATTATTTTATGTCATGCTCTACTTACGATTTGTCATTACCTGTAAATATAACGGTACTGTAATCTGCAAAAAGTACAGTTTTGTGCTTTATTATTGTTGGTAAATCATTAATATAAATAATGAACAGGAGTGGTCCCAATACACTTCCTTGAGGGACACCGAATTGAATTTTTCGGTCCTCTGAAAAAAACGAGAGTAATTTTCTTTGTATAGGACATAATTTCGAAATTTGGGTAACTTGTGTCCTATCACTGAGGTAGGATTTGAGTAAATCGAGTATGTTACCTCTTACGCCATAAGCATATAACTTATCCAATAAAGTTTTATGATCAACATAATCCAAACCCTTGCTTAGATCCATTTACAAAGAACTTGCCTGTTTCTTACGATCTATTTTTGTATAAGCTACTTTCAAAAAATTATATTTTGCAACATTTATATTTTTTCGTTTACGAAATCCGAATTGTTCATCGGCTAATAAGTTGTTTATATCAAAATAATTATAAAGATGTTTATGAATAACCCTCTCAAATATTTTTGATATAACCGGAATCAATGCTATAGGCCTATAACAAGTCATACTATATTTATCATCTTTCTTAAAGAGCGGTTTTATTATGGTCCTTTTTAATTCCATTGGAAATACTCCATGTATAATACACAAGTTTTTGGCTCAATATTTTTGATATTTTAGTAGAAACTGTTTTCAATATCTTGGTTGCTACGCCATCATATCCAGTACTGTTTGTAGACCGTAAATGTAAAATTATTCGGTCTATATCATCAGGCATAGTTGGAGGCATAAATAAAGAGCCAGGGTGTTTTGCCATTCTGAGTTTGGGTCTATCATTTTCTAATTTTGTCACTTGATCTATGTAATAATTGTTAAAAGAGTTCGTTATCTCTGTGGGATCTGATATTATATTACCATTTACTAAAATATGCTGAATATATTCTTTAGGTAGATTGCAGTTATTTTTGTTTATCACAGCCCAAACGGCCTTGCACATATTTGTCGCCTTATTTATGTGATAGTCATTTTGACACTTTTGTGTGAGTTTGATGATGCGATTGAGTCTACTGGATAAGCTAGTAAGCATATTTTTATTTACTATTGTGCGGTGTCTCCGATATTGCCACAGCCATTTTCGCTTTCGCCTACAACAATATCTAATGCCTTTCGTGATCCATTTAGGTCGTAAATGTACAGGTACTTTTACTACTAAGACTGGAAAGCAGAGATCATAAAAAAGCCTAAACAGTGAGTAGAATTGACTGAAAGCAGTATTTGGATCCTCACTATCCAGTATTTCGCGAAAGTTAAGCGCATTTATACATTCCTTGAATTTTATAATATTGCCATTACAATAGTCCCTCTTTTCTACAAACCAATATTTAAATAAAGGGTTGATTTTTACCGGTACTGTAAATAATTGTGCTGTGTGATCAGATAACGCTAACTCGAGGATGACATAAGAACAGCCTCGTGTATTAAAGATAAAATTATCGATGCAAGTACCACTTGCTAAGCGTGTCGGTGCTCTAAATGCTATTTTTAGGTTAAACGACCACAATGTGTGCATAAATTCTGTTGATTCATGAGATTTCTGAAGAATATTTATATTAAAATCACCGCAAAGTATTAGTTTCTTTTTACTGTAGCAATAACTTGATAATAATGCATTGAGTGATATAAAAAAAAATTTAATATCTTCTGTATTGCACTTTGACGGTCTATATATTATTATACATATAACATATATATTTTGTTTTACTAGTTCAATCCCTGAGTATTCTATAATATTACTACCGCTGTATTTGTTTATTTCCGATAAGCGAACGAAGGATAATGAATTATGTACAAGTATACATGAGCCTCCATGGCGGCTTCTTCTACAGTAGACTTAACCAAGTGCAAAATTAGGAATATTCAGTAATTTCACATCTTCCTTCAACATATTATGTTCTGTAATACATAGTATTTTAACGCCTTTTTGTTCGCTCTCGAGTGATTCAAGGCTCAAAGTTAATAAATCTGACTTAGACATTAGGCCGTTTATATTTTGATGAATGATGTTAATTTTACTTTCGAAAAAAAATGGTGAATTATTGCATGTGTTAATGGAATTCTTAGAACTAGTTGGAATGTCAATAATATTATTATGTTCAATGTCAAAAGGTAAATATGAAATGTCAGAAAAAACGAAGGTCTTTAAATTGTCAAAAATATTTGTCATACCCAAAGAGATTGGATAATATACATAGAGACCGTCCTAGTACTCCCAAATTGAACACAGTCAACTGACGTGTAAGATACAATTTAGACAATATTATGCCATCAAATTATATAACCTTAGTGATTGTTCTTGTATAACAGTTCTATCATGATTTTGAATTTAGTCGTATAATATTTATATCGACTTTTCAAGTGTTGTAAAAAATCTTATCGATATGTCTATCCACCGTATATTTTTACCTCGTTATTTTTTAGATTATATGTGCACGTGATAAAGATTTATAAAATAAGTGGATTGGAAAGCACCATAGAATTTGTTCCAAGCATTTTACTGCGGAATGTTTTTATAGTAATGACAGATGGCTCCTCCCTTCTAAACATATCAGTGTGAGTGCTTAAATAATTACTTGCTATTATTTAAACTATCAGCAACAGTAATGAATTCCGAAGCTTGTCAGAATCCATCATATTACAAAAAAAATTAATGCACCTATAGAATAAATCTGATCTTTATTTACAAAGACAGTAATATTTAAAGGACAGTAATTTGAAGGTTTGATAAGAATTGTCTGCTTTCATAGTCACGACTACTGAGTGGATATGCATCAAAATAAGGGAATCTTCATTTGAAATAAATTTTGTTAAATGTCATCTACCCAGAGACCAAAACTTGGTTGTTCTTGTTCGACTAGTGGACTAATAATGTGCCGATCCCAAGATAAAATCGAAGGGCTAGTCTAGCCACATTTTTAACATATCTTCACGCCTTTTTATCCCCGAAGGGGTAGGCAAAGGTGTATTACACACCCACACTTCGCCAGATATGTTTCGGTCCCAACGTAATAGGGGGCGAGCCTATTGCCATCTACCGGGCACTTTTAGCCACATTTTTTTCTCTCTAAATATTCTGTGTGTCACATGTATGACCGAAAAGTGTCCGATCCCGCACATACATTTTATACACATAGATTTGTATTACCTACACTATGTAATGAGAAAATTTCAATAAAGTGATTATTGTTAATAACAAACCTTTGGGCACTATTCAAGGTTTTGTCTGATTTATCTATTTTAAGTAAATTTTTAAGTATTTTGCTTGATAAAATCCATGTCGACTATCTCTTATCCTTGTAAAGAATTAATTTGGATATGCCATTCTCAGTTATAATAATGCTGAAGCTATGAGTTTTGCTTTTATCTTAATTATTTGCTTTCTCTAATAAAAATATGTTATTGACATTAGAGAGAGAGTAGGGGGTGATGATTTATTTATTTAATATTTATTAATCCCACTTACAGCTGAAAAACTAACTATAAATAAGTATAAATAAACATTTATGCCGAGGGTGTCGTATGAGACGACTAAGAGAAACAAGAGAAGGAAATCTCGAAATAAAACCCTATACGAATACGTCTGGCTAGTGTGGTATTATAGTAGGCCAAACCTCCACCACGGAAGGTTAAAGACCAGCAGTGGACTTGAAAAGGCTGTTGATGCGTAAAGAAAAATACGCAATGCAAGTTTGTGTAATAATCATTTAAAGACTGTCCATCAACTAGCGTTCTGACTGCTGTGGACATAAAGTTACGGAATTTAAAATGTATAACATATAAATAATATACTTTACAAGTCCGTTTGATTTTGAACCTATATTGAAACTTTAATCGATATCGATAGCGGATTTGCTCAGTCACTATTAAATTAAAAAGTTACGATATTTGTGTTCAAATTGTCTTTAGCCCTAACTGACAAACATAGTGCCATCTTCTTCTGGCAACTCTAATTTATCATATGAGTGAAGAGTGTAGCTATATTCAATTTGTTCTTAAAAATATCGTTCCTTCCATGCTTCAGTTATTCTTCTGTGGTCATACCCAAAGAAATATAACCTAAGGCACGTAGTCCAACCTCTCTGGTCATACCATTATTATTTAATCTGCCACTATGTTTCATGAGCATAGTGTAATCACACGATAAGTTTAGATTAGAGTCAAACAAATAAGCATAATTATATAATTGTATGTCATGATAAAGCAAGTTATTAAATATTTCAATCCTCCAATTATACATTGTACAGTAATAATTATATTTATATGTCGGTAAACAAACTATCATATTTGTATGTTTAACACCTATTAATGTTTCCCGGACATTATTGATCAAATTGGAATAAACTACAGTTTACGGATTTTATCGCGTTATATTACTTTCACTGGTTATTTGTTATTACATTTAAACTGAAAGATCTAGAAACTACATTTTTATAACTAGCCGACGTTTCGAATTCTTAAAACAGGCAAGTCAAAAGTTACTCATTCAAAAGATACACGAACACCGCGCTGACTTACGCAGAATAAATAGAAATGTTGAGAATTTGTCTAACGAAATATACAGATTGATAACTCCATTTGATTTTGAAAAATGCATCAATGCAATAAATAACAGAGAAACATCAAAATATTACACGTGTAAACGTAACAAAATAGAAAAATTTGAAAAATTACAACTAAAATCAAATGACCAGTACAAAATGAAACAGAACGTTTTTGCACGGACCAATCACACCATAGAAGAATAACTATATCCAATCTCTTTGAATCACACGCTACCGTCCGCCGATCATAGACAAACAGTTGTCAATCTGTCAAAACACACGTTAGATCAAAACACCGAAAAAGTATTATACAGAGGTTTAAATTATGCGATAACTCCATCCAGAATACCGTATGAGACCATTATTTGCAACGTTGAGGATTGTCTAGTCAAGAACAATGTGTGTAAGGAAGATTTCGAGGCCATACGTCAGGACGTTTCTGCTGTATTGCGTCAGACGACAGTGCCAAGAAGGAATCTACCAAAACCAGAGTATTTCGCATTGAAGAACCTACGGGCTAGACCTGAACTAACAGTACTTCGAGCAGATAAAAGAAATGCAACGGTAGTGATGGACACGTCCGATTATAAACAAAAAATGGAAAATCTTTTATCGGATGAATGTACATATAAATTGGTTAAGACAGACCCTACCAACAAAATACTCAAGCAAACGAGTGACATTGTGAAGAATTACTCCGAACAACTGAATCTGGACGTGAAATACTTAATACCATCGTGTGCAAAACCTCCTCAATTGTATGGTCTACCAAAAATACACAAAGAAAATGCTCCACTGCGCCCTATAGTCAGTCAAATAGGGGCACCAACCTACAGATTGGCTCAACACATTGCGAAGATTCTCTCGCCACTCAGAGGCAAGACGAGAGCGCATGTAAAGGATTCCTACCATTTTGTCAGTGAAATAAAACACCTACATCTCTCTGACAAGGAAACTATGGTTAGTTTTGATGTACAGTCATTATTCACATGCTTACCAGCACATGACTGTACTGAAATAACTAGAAGGAAGCTAATAGAGAACAACATGCCCGAGGAATATGCAGAAATATTGAAACACTGCTTAACAACCGGCTATCTGCTATGGGATGAGAAATACTACATACAAGTAGATGGTGTGGCAATGGGCTCTCCAGTATCGCCTGTTGTTGCTGACATCTTCATGGAGGACTTCGAGGCGCGAGCCCTGCAGACTGCCACCATCACACCGAGGTTCTACAAGCGGTATGTAGATGACACTTTTACAATTTTACCAACAGATAGTGTAAATGTATTCCTAGACCATCTAAATTCTATTCATAACAACATCAAATTTACAATGGAATTAGAGGCAAACAATTCTTTAGCTTTCCTAGATGTACTTGTTATCAGGAACAAAAACAACTCTTAGAGCCACACTGTGTATAGGAAAAAGACACATACAAATAGGTACTTAAACGGTGAATCTCACCACCATCCTTAACAGTTAGCTACCGTAGGAATGTCTTTGTTTCAGAGAGCCCGGGGGATCTGTGACAAGAAACACCTGGACGCCGAGCTTCAACATGTCAAGCAAGTTCTGCAAGACAACAAGCTCCGACCACCGCGCCAACGTCACAGATCCCCGAAGAACAAGCCAACCACAGTAGAGAGACAACCTGCTGTCCTCCCATACATCAAGGGCGTGACCGACAAGATTGGCTACATCTTGAAGCGAGCTTCAATCAAAACTTTCTACAAGCCGCCAACGAAGATAAGCCAATTATTACCATCTGTCAAGAGTCAGTTACCCTTACAAGAGGCCGGGGTTTACAAGATAGACTGTGAGTGTGGGCTCTCATACATTGGACAAACCAAGAGAAGCATAGGCATTCGACTAAAGGAACATATAGCTGACATTAAACACAAACGCTCGACGAAGTCTGCTGTGTGTGAACATGTAGAACAAGGAACCAACCATTACCTGCGATTTGATAAACCACAGATACTCGCAAAAGAACACCGCGTTATTCCAAGAATGATACGTGAAGCTATTGAAATTAAAAAACATCCTAATTTCAATAGGGAAGATGGTTGGAATGTACCTCCAGCTTGGGACCCTGTCATCAGGCTAATGAAACCCAAAAGACAAAGTCACCAGAAGACATCAAGACACAGTGAGCACATTCTGCGTAGATAGTAACACCAATCGTTGAAAAATGTTCGGGTACTTTCAGATAACTTTTAAATTCAAGACAAAGACAAATTTCACCTCAGTCTGCCGTGAACATGAATCCTGTAAAGAATTCGAAACGTCGGCTAGTAATAAAAATGTAGTTTCTAGATCTTTCGGTTTAAATGTAATAACAAATAATCAGTGAAAGTAATATAACGCGATAAAATCCGTAAACTGTAGTTTAATTTCAATGTGTAACATTCGCGTAAACCCAAGAAAATATTAAATTGGAATAATTTTTAGAATTTTTAAAGTCGTCCTCGCTTATAAAAATTATACAATAATCTTCAAAAGTAAAATTTGTTAGCTTAGAGTGGATATTATTGATAAGCATATTTAAACCACAGTTTGGTGATAGATAGTGACATACTTCATAATTTGGGAACGTTCTTTCAGCTATAGACAGTATTTTATTAGTGTTATTACTACTTATAATACAGAGCCTATTTTTGTTAGTTAGCGTCGTTTTATCGTGGTGTTTGCAGTTTTTGAGCGTTTCCTCTGGTTGAATCAATTTCTGCTCCTCGCGCGTGGGTGTTTCGTGAGTATTTATTCGCTGTTTGGATGTATCTTTCCTCTGTTTACGTGGAGTTCTAATCGGAGTTCTAATCGGAGTCTTGTCGACGGTCTTATTTGGCCTCAGCTAACCACCTGTCAATTTTTTTGTAGCTTTTATCAGTACTTCATGTTTATGTGTTAATTCTGTAATAGTTTGTTTGAGTTCTATGTTTTCGAGGGATAAATTGTTTATTTCTTCATGTGCTGATGTTAACTCTAACTGTAGTCTCTCAACCTGCTGTCGTAAATCTCGTGTTTCGTCGTCCGATTCGTCACTTATTAAGTAAGTTAGACTTTTTGTGTTGCCATCTAGTGTCATGTTACTAGAATTACATTCATCCATTGTTGACTCCGACTTTGTTCTCGTTCTACGTAGTGTGATGTTTTCAAAGAAATTCATGGTAACAAATGTTTATAATAATTTTATAAATTTGAAAAAGTCGATGTAAGGTTGGCTAGGATTTGAACCAGCGGACACGTCGAAGCCACAGACCTCAGATACAAAATTTATTTCAATTCCTATACCATACTAATTGTACAAATTCGACCAACGTGATGATTAATCATCATCAGCCCTTTATACTGTCCCACTGCTGGGCACAGGCCTCTTCTCACTATAAGAAGGGTAAGGCCATAGTTCACCACGCTGGCCAAGTGCGGTTGGCAGACTTTACATGTCTTTCGAAAACATTATGGAGAACTCTCAGACATGCAGGTTTCCTCACGATGTTTTCCTTCACCGATAAGCAAGCGACAATTACCAATTTAGTACGCACTTTACTTCGAAAAGTCATTGGTGCGTGCCGTGGATTCGAACCCGAGACCCTCTGCGTAGCAGTCCGTCGGTCTCTCCACTCGGCTATCGCGGCTTGTGATGATATAGGTACCATAGAATGATGGTTAATGAGATTTCCGTAGGTAGGTTATTTTTCTTTAGTTCAATGATCACCCTCGAAGAGTACATCTCCAGACACCTTGGCGTTAAGAACCCTTGCTCAAGAATAAGCTGATTTTGACCAAATCAAAACAGCACAATCTAAAAACATTTTTAGGGTTCTGTATCTCAAAAGGTAAAAACCGAACCCTTATAGGATCAGTTTGTTGTCCGACCCCTGTCAAGACCCTTTTTCTCAGGAACGCGTGAAGGTATCAAACTGAAATGTATATCAGATACTCAGGTCTACTGTCCCTTGGAGCTGTAAAAAATCCTACAGCCCTTTATGCCGAAAATTTCCGCAAACTTTGGAAACTCGCAAGGGAATCAAAACCTACAGGGTACTACCATTGAACTCAGAATCTTGAAATTTGGTACGAAGCAAGTCTTGTGGAAAAATTGCGAGAACTGTAAATTTTATCTTACATCATATAATAATAATATGTTTAATAATTTTAAGTTTGCACGGAATCCTCAGTGCGCGAGTTCAACTCGCACTTGGCCGTTTTTTAGGGTTCCGTAGTCAACAAGGAAACCTTATAGTTTCGTCATGTCCGTCCGTCTGTCTGTCCGCAGCCTAGCTCAAAGACGCCTGGTGCTAGAAAGCTGATATTTGACATGAATAAAGACATACGATATTGTAACAAAACTGTAGAATAAAATTTAGGAAAATATTTTTTTAAGGGTATCTCCCCTACATATAGTAGTGCGATTGAATTTTTTTTTTTTGTGGGGTATCATTGGATAGGTTTTAAAAAAATATGATTAGTTTGCTCAAATCATTTTTCGATCAAGTGATTGATTTGTCAAATATCGAGCTTTTAAGTGACTCACGGATAAAGTATTAATTTGGAAGAGGTGAAAAAAATCACGAATGTAGTACATATAACGAATTTAAAAGGAAAACTATCACGGCTAAGTAGACATCACTAGTTTACGAGTAATCGTCGGTTAACTTTTAATACCTATGTATTTCTGTGAGTTTACATTGGGAGCGCTGGCTTAATCTTAAAGATGCCCGTTTTAGTCCCATGTGAAACAGAAGTTATTATCAAAGATGGCCATTATGGTCAACTACGGAACCCTACATTGTGCGTGACCCGACACGCACTTGGCCGGTTTTTTTTTTATTTAGTAACAACCTATACATATTTTTCAGCTGTCTTTCTACGACCTACGTTTCAACCATACCAATTACAACCGCATCATCGTTACCCTACGATGTGCAGCTTACGGAATGCTCAAACTAGGGTACACGGAAGATTTCCAGCAGGGTCACTTTTTGGACCCCTACATTAAGGAGACGTTTATTAGACCCCAAGCGGCCGAATCAATACAGTTCTTGAAACAAGACTCGTGGAGGCAATATTCGTTTAAAGTTCTTAACACGAATATCACTAACTTAATGTTCAAGTTCCAATATGAGAATGAAGCTCAGTTAGAAATAGTATTTTATGGGAACAGATCTATTCCAAGTACTACAACTCCTCCCCCTACCACTACACCAGGTAAGGTACATTTTTACTATTAATCGTAACATAACATACATAACATAACTTTACGCCTTTATCCCCGAAGGGGTAGACAGAGGTGTATTACACAACCACACTTCGCCAGTTATGTTTCGGTCCCAATGTAATAGGGGTCCTATTGCCATCTACCGGGCACATTATTAAGCGAGCTATAATGAACATTTTTACTGCAGACATAACTTCGAATCATAGAAATATAAATAAGAGTAGAAGTGCCAAGGGGGCATGTCGGTGTCCGCGCGAAATGCATCAAGAGTGCATATCGCAAGCAAATGGCCGTTGCCGCGAATTAGTACACTTTCGTCCGTGATCGCGACAATTTATAAGGATGCCGTCTTGTTCAGTGGTTTTCTGTAAAAACCGAAGCTCAAACCAAAATTTTGTGCAGAATGGTATCACTTACCATATGAAACTACGAGTATTTTACTATATTTGTCTTTAAAAACATGAAAAACAACAAATCGTCAAATATTCCTTGCTGTTATTATGTTATTATTGTTTGCAAATCTCACAACGACTATATTATATTTCAATAAATACATTGCTCTTTAATTACTACATTTGTCGCGAAGTGACTAGACAAGCAATGTAATCATGACCGAACGATACTTTATTAAGGGAATGCATCGCGTAGTACGGCCGCTGCATCTTGCAAGGAATTTTATTAGTGTACAGTTCTTTTGCATAGCACAACGATAGTGGCCGATGTTTTTGTGTAAGTTGAACGTTGCTTGGTAAATACACGCTATGTTCGATAGAATAAGGTTTATAATTGAATTTTTTGTAAGTTTTGATTTAAAAATGCGAGTGTGTGCGCGAATGTGTTTTCATATTCTTTTACTGATCTGCATGTGTAGTAGTAGCCGCGTGGTAGGGCAAACTGGCGGCACAGGTTTCCGATACATTTTCATCTACAGGGCATATCTCCTTTAATTACTATATCTATACTTCGAATAGTCAGAGGCATAGATATAGTAATTGTCAGAGGTGTGTGCCTGGGGTATCTGGGGATCGAACCCGAGACCATCGTCTCAGCAGTCCGTTACGTACGCCACTGGGCTATCGCCGCTTAGTACTGTTAATCGTTGATATACAAAAACCCAAGAAACACAGTGTCAAGCTAAAGTGACTTTCAAAACCGTCTACGTTGTGCAAAACTAGCTATAGATAAGATAGTGATCATATTATTTTGTAAATTCAACCATACATACTTGTCATAAAGTTGTATTTACGTGGTAACATTTTGGCATTTAACGTCTGCGCGTGCGACGAACGATACGGTACTATTTGAAATCGGTCTCGGGTTCGATCCCGTGTCGGGCAAATGCGTTACTGGGATTGTCCAAATTCTCAGTAGCTGCACGGAGTCTGTCAAACTGTCCGGTAACGGCAATAGGCTCGCCCCATATAAAGTGGGACCTAGAAATTTATAACATGGCGAAATGTGGGTATACATAGTATAACATCACTGCCTACCCCTTCAGGGACACAGGCGTGAGTCTACAAAATAAAAATAGAGCAAAAATGTCACAATTAGAACGGTTACATATTCGCACGTATGAGTTCGTTCTTACAAGCGCATGTAGACACGTACAGGCGCTTTTGAAAGCCGTCGAAATGTCGAAACGACATTATATGGGTAGGAAAATATGCTAATTTTAAAACGCCGTTTGAAAACATGCTAACATTCTCAAAAATAAAAATGAGATACGTACTTAGGTAATTACTTACGGGAAACAAAGGAAAGCACGTAAAATTGCCACAAGAGAAAACTCTAATAAAGATCTCGAGCTGAATCCGGAGTTTTTAAGAAGTAGTTTTTCAAGAACTGTGATGGGCTGAGTCTTAAATGCTCTGGCTCTGACTGCTTGTGATACTCCTGTTTAAGTTAAAGAGGAATGTGCGATATGCATTCACAGCTGTAACGATAGTACTCTGGTAACGATATAAACACAAATGACACTGCGCCGAATGTTGTAGATTCGATACCCACACGAGACAACGCTTTATGTGATCCATAAGTTGTTGTATCGAGTCTGGGTGTACATTGTGCCCGTTGCTTGTATGTCTATAAAGTCCTCCGCAACACAGGATTTATACCTAGTGCGGGAGTAGTAAAAACAAATGTTTTAGCTAAGAAAAGCCGGCATCATCTAGAATAGTTTTTGGCTTGTATAAGTGTTCTACACAACCAAAATGCAGAAATAAATATATCTTTATGTCTTTGTTACAGATTGGTTGAAAATAGTTCGAACAACTTCAATCAAGACCACCACAGTTTCTCCCACAACCACAACCAAAAGACCCACCACCACGAACTGGTGGCACAGGTGGTGGCGGTACCAGAGCTACGCGAAGATACCTGGAGAAGATGGAGGGGATGTTGACTGGTGGAAGGGTTAGAGACAGAAGAAAGTAAAAAGATACTTTATTGCCACAGTTTAAGGTGCATTTTGCGGTGCGGATGATTACAGCAGCGTGTCTACTGCATATGATGATCGCATACGACTAATGGCACAATGAGCCCTCACTATTGTCAATGAATACAGATTTAAATAGAAGCGCGTTTTTAAGGGTTTCGTCTGCCGATTACAAGTGGGGACTGTCTCCAGTTCAGTTCGGAGTTGGCGCCGTTGGCAGCGCTGGCGTCGTTCTCCGTCTCTCTTGCTCTCGTAGTTAAGATACACAGGAGGAACTTTCGTCTCTCTTGCTCTCGTAGAGACAGCTGTCACAACGCGACTGCCCCGCCACCAAGCGGCAATTTGGATCACAGAAAGTTTGTCTTCAGAGCGCCCATAAGAAATGCGCCTCTATGTAGGTAAATATCTGAGCTCCTTGACAATACTAAAAACGGCGAAAGCTCGTTGTTCTATTATACGTGAATGCTAAAGGCTATCAGCGCCATATGAGAGTGAATGTCATCAAGGTCCGCGCGGCCGACGACTGAAGTAGGTAAGGCGTCGCCATAAATTGTTGCGTTTTCTTACCGATCTTATTTTTCATCAGCTGCGATGCACGAAAATGCACCTTAAGTTGTAACGAATAAAGTATTAAATTAGTGAAAATTAACAATGCAAACAAGCAATGCAACTTATAATTAAGACGGATTATGTCTCTTGCTTTGCAAGTAGGATTCTAAGCGTATGATGTGTTGACGATAGTGTAAACGTTTAGATGTAAGTAATAGTGCTGGTCACATAAGTAGATTATTTAAATATGTATATTATGATTTATGACACAGCGATTTTAATTATTTATTTTGCTTTAAATACAATGCAACATTATTATTGTAACGTTTTTGACAATAAATATACTTGAGGTTGCCTCGAAAAAAAAAATAGTTTGATTAATCATCCCTTTCATACATTATGAAGTAATATATACTGTATTTAGTTGTTTAATTAGGACAAACAAACAGTAACATACTATACTATACTATGATATGCTATGCTATGCTATGCTATGCTATGATATACTATACTATACTGTACTGTACTGTACTGTACTGTACTGTACTGTACTGTACTGTACTATACTGTACTGTACTGTACTATACTATACTAAAATATACTATACTATACTATACTATACTATACTATACTAAACTATACTACACTACACTATACTATACTATACTATACTATACTATACTATACTATACTATACTATACTATACTATACTATACTATACTATACTATACTATACTATACTATACTATACTATACTATACTATACTATACTATACTATACTATACTATACTATACTATACTATACTATACTATACTATACTATACTATACTATACTATACTATACTATACTATACTATACTATACTATACTATACTATACTATACTATACTATACTATACTATACTATACTATACTATACTATACTATACTATACTATACTATACTATACTATACTATACTATACTATACTATACTATACTATACTATACTATACTATACTATACTATACTATACTATACTATACTATACTATACTATACTATACTATACTATGCTATGATATACTATACTATACTATACTATGCTATACTATACTATACTATGCTATACTATGCTATGCTATACTATACTATACTATGCTATGCTATGCTATACTATACTATACTATGCTATGCTATACTATACTATACTATACTATACTATACTATACTATACTATACTATACTATACTATACTATACTATACTATACTATACTATACTATACTATACTATACTATACTAATGAACAATCTATGCGAGTAAGACTACAAGACTGTTCTAATAACTATACATCGGAATCCTTAAGTTTCTATAACAAAGCAGAACTAAATCTATTTGCTGACACTGAGAATAAATCTAATTCTGTAGTTTCTGAACAAAAGTCATTACAGTTTTTGCACAAGCGATTGTAGTTAATGCCTAAACTCAAATGGGTATCCTTAATACAAGAAACAAGAGAATAACATGAAATACTAACCGCTGAATTCAATATTTCATCATCAGCCTTTCACAGTCCACTGCTGGACTAGGCCTCTCCTTTGAAAGGAGGAATTGGCCTACTATACCACGCTGGCCAAACGGGTTGGTATAGGGTGTGTATCAAGTTTTCCTTCTCTTACAGTGCTGCATAGTATAATGCTCCCTCTGTCAGCTCTTATGACACCCATGGGATGATATGGGATGGTGACATTCCGTATTCTTAATCCGTCATTCATTATTTGATCTACCCATTTTTTAAAGATTTAGATACATACTAGAGGACGCCAGCAGCTACGCCTGCATTTTTTTTAATTTACCCGTTTTGGCCAATCTCGTGGGAATTTCGAGTCATCCCTTCTTAGTGCACCCCTACGGTCCCCAAGGAATATACATGCCAAATTTCAGCTTAATTCGCCCAGCAGTTTCCACTGTAGCCTGTCTGTCAGACAGTCAGTAACGCAAGGATTTTATATATTAATATTAAGATTTGACATACAATTTTGTATCTCGAATCTTAAAATCTATGGATAGATCGAAGATTCAAACCAGCTGTAAGCCTACTAATATGTCTTAGTAGTTACTAAAGTTGGTGACAATGAACGGATGAACTAGGTACAGAACGAATTAACGAGACAGTTTTCATGAAAACTTTCACGAAACTTTCAAGCGGCGATAGCTCAGTAGTGTACGTAACGGACTGCCGAGACAATGGTCTCGGGTTCCATCCCCAGGTACCCCGGGCACACACCTCTGACTTTTCGAAGTTATGTATGTATTAAAAATGTTAATTATCGCTTGCTTAATATGCCCGGTAGATGGCAATAGGCTCGCCCCCTATTACCTACATTGGGACCTAAGCATAACTGGCGAAATGTGGGTGTGTAATCCACCTGCCTACTCCTTCGGGGATAAAAGTCGTGAAGTTATGTTATGTTATATGTTTTCATGAAAATTCGAAATAACCGACAGCCACGCAGGTGGAGCCACGAGCAGCAACTAGCCCACTACAATCTGAGTGCATCTAACTATAACCCAATAACAACGTGTCAACTTCGACCGCTAACCCACAACATTATGTGGCGGCGTATTAATTGAAATAGCTGACCGCATAACGTGTTCAATATAATAGCAACACGTTAAACGTGCTAATATTTACAGAGTGTCACTTCTCCATTTGATAAGTGTGTTAAAAGAAATGACTGCTGATGTCGTAACGGAATGGGGGCCACGGATGGGGAAAAGAAGTGTGTGCCGGCCATATCTTAAAGCAACTTGGGCCGACGGTATCACTCTAATCGCGGGCCGAACCTGGGCTCTATTAGTACAAGATCGTCGCAAATGGCAAGAACAAAGAGAGGCCTATGTTCAGCAGTGGACAAAGTCGGGCTGTGGATGATGATGATGAAGAGATAACTAAATAAAATACAAGAAGCTTGAGTTTTTGTGGAGATGACAAACTCAATATCAAACCGTATGGCCAGCATGGTAGTAGACCAAATTCTTCTATTGACTCAGTGCTATTTTTTATCGGCCTGTATTTTCGAAGGGGTAAGCAGAGTACCTACCTATAGTACACCTATATTTCGCCATATGAATTTTAAGTCCCACGTAATAGGAGGCGAAGCTATTGCCGTTACCGGGCACATTGCCACATTCCGTGCTGCTAATGAGAATTCGGCAAAACTCAGTAGATAACACCTTTGCCCGACCTGGGTATTGAACCCAGTATCATCAGACCCATACGCTATCCCCTGGATCACGGAGGCAGTCACTGCTATTGTAAATAAGGATAGTTGTATATCCAGCAATGGATAGTGAATATTACACTGTATATCTAGTATGTGACGCCGTCAGAGATAAGGCACCGCTAGATTAATTTTCCATTACATGGTTGACGGAATATTAATGCATTGCATAATACTGGTAATTATGAAAATTACTCCCATAATACATACTAGGTACTACAATCTACATTGAATGTTTATTTTCTTGACCGGGGAAGTACTACCCTCTCACAGAAAATGTACGTAAAGTAACGGTATCTATGCTGTTGCGTTTGGTTCGGACAGTGGTAGTGTCGAAGGCCCTATCCTCTATTCTTTTTCTCTCATCCTACTCCTTCTCTCAATCCAAAGGATGGCAACGCACTTGTGACTCCTGTGGTGTCACTTGTATCCATGGCCGGCGGTAATAGCTTGTAGCGACCAGCTACATAGCACATATCACAGCGCCATCTACCCAATGACGACGGAACTACTACGACACGACCGCACCTATCGAAGACGACCCGCCAGATTCGAAAATCCTGAACCGCGCTATCAACTTTCGCGCGCTACGACGCATATATACAACTTCTCAAATACGTCCGTTGGACTGACAGTCCACCAGGCACGATCACCCAGCATGGTTAGAGGATCCTCCCTCTAGTTGGAGGAACACCACACCTTTCTCCCTCCACAAGCTTACCATCGGCTGCGATCCGTCCGCTCAAATACAAAAATAAATGTTTATAAATGATGTTCATATGCCGACGCCCTCAAGCAAAACTGGATATCATCATTATCTTGCCCTGGTCCCAATTTATGTCCCACTTTTGAGCATAGGCCTCTCCTCATCATGATAAGGGTTAGGCGACGGTTCACCACGCTGAACAAATGCAGGTTGGTTGACTTCACATATCCTTCTCTAGAAGAACATGCGAAGTCTGCCAACTTGCACTTGGCTAACCTCCATTGCATGTCTGCGTGTTCTCCAACTTCTCCATAACATTCTAAGATTGTGGAGAACGAAAGCCAAGATGTTTTCCTTCACGCAAGCAATAACTAACAATTTAATACGAATCTGACTGCCTCCGTGGTCCAGTGGATAGCGTATGCGACTGCCGATCGGAGGTCCCGGGTTCGATTCCCGGGTCGCGCAAAAGTGTTACCGGGTTTTTCCGAATTCTCAGTAGCAGCACGGAATTTGGTGATGTGCCCGGTAACGGCAATAGGCTCGCCCCCTAGTACGTGGGACCTAAAAATTCATGGCGAAATGTGGGTGTAATATTACACCTCTGCCTACCCCTTCGGATACAGGCGTGAGTCCATAAAAAAATACGAATCGATACATATGGTGAACCTTATACCTTCGAAAAGTCTGTGGCGCGCGTCCTGAGTTTGAAATCAAGACCCTCTGCGAAGCAGTTTGTTACTGGAACTCGAGTAAACATGTCATTCAAAGTGAAAATAAAATCCAAATAAATTCAATTTCAATGGATAAAAAGTAACAATGATCTTTGTTGATAATTGTCAGAACAAATAGTAATTGTTTGATTGTGTGTATTTCATTGCATTCCACAATAAGTGTCTTTCAGTAGGTACTCGACTATTGACAGTGCTGTAGTGTTATATGTCGTCGATAAAACGATATTTTGTGTTTGTTGTTACTTTTGCGGGTGTTATTTTTTGTGCAGGTAAGTCATGGCAATAGTTCTGTTTTACAAAGGCGAAACTTTTTGAGGATCTTTTGATATTTGTAACCCTTTCATGCAAAAACAACTTAACAGATTTTGATAAAATTCCGCTGTGATATAGCTTATAGATTAGCATAGCATCTTGGCTGACCTGGCACCCCTACACAGTTGAAGCCGTAGGCAAAGTAAGGTACTATTATAACAGCTAAACTTCCACGCAAAATCTACTGAACCGATTTTGATGAAATTTCACAGTACAAGTATGCTACTTTTTGTCGCGCTAAGGGCGATTTCAGATTAGCCTTTTATACGTAAAGGCTCGTTTTTGGAAGCGCATGAAGGCGCGAATAGGCGCGCCTTTTGGCACCCGCGCAACTGGTACGAGCGTTGACGCGCTTCTAAGCTCGTATAAATGCGAGCCGTCAGAATCCATGTTGACACTGACAAGATGTCACTACCGTTTCGAGCGAACACGCCGAAATGTGCCAGTTTACGCGAGTTCGGTTTTTTGAAGCGCGTAATGTAGCGCGCGTATAAGCTCGTATGCTGAAACCATAGTATAAAAAGAATAGTAGGATAGGTTCATACAAATCGGCTGCCGCCTGTTTGACTGTACGTGTGAGTCGCCGACGCCGTGTACGCACGCACTTTTCACACACACAATCATAGACGAGCGCGGCGGGCGCGGCTTCAGTACGGGATGCGCCGCGCGTCTGATCGCGCGCATTAATGTAGGTACTACACTGCTCGCCCGCTTGAATTGTTTATGTACATTCAGTTTTGTACATACATACATATTTTGCCGTGTGGTTGACGGCATAGAATACAAGTGTCACCACCCCCTATCTTCCCGTGGGTGTCGTAAGAGGCGACTAAGGGATAACACGATGCAAATACCATCTTTGCATAGAGACGGAAAACTCGACATCAAACCCTATACGACTGCCTCGTTGGTCTCGCGAGATAAATGTGCCCGTGGAATCGGGAGGTCCCGGGTTCGATTCCTGGGTCGGGCAGTGTTATTGGGTTTTTCTGTCACGAAATTCTCAGTAGCAGCACGGAGTCTGGAAATGTGTCCGGTACGGCAATAGGCTCGCCCCTTATTACGTGGGACTAAAGTATATCTTGCGAAAAGTGGGTGTAGAAGTACACCTCTGCCTACCCCTTCGGGGATAAAAGGTGTGACGTTATGTATGTATGTACATACATACATAACACATACATACATACTCACGCCTGTTTCCCGAAGGGGTAGGCAAAGACTACGGAACGCCATTTGCAACGATCCTGACATATCTCTCTTGCTTCATTCACTCCCATCAGATTCCTCATGCATGCTCTTCTGTTCAGGGTACTTCTAACCTGCCCTGTTTTTAGGATGTCTCCAATCTGGCCAGAGAACGTCCGCCTAGGTCTTCTTCTTCGTCCTGTCCCATCCACACTTGCCTTATATATCTGCTTGGTCAGTCTTTTGTCATCCATCCTCTCAGTTTTGTAATAAACGTTATTAATATTATACAATGTGTTAAACGACAGTAAATTAAACTTGTTACATTTTTCTCGTTATAAAGGGCATTTAGATAGTTATATAACGCTCAGGTAGTCAGTAGGTATTTGAAAAAAAAATGCAAGCTTATATTGTGAAGTATTCAGCGCGAAAAGCGGCGAAAAAGCGGTGTAAACAAGTGTCAACCCGTGCGTCAACGCAAGAGTAGGCAATTAACTCGCCGAGCGGCCTTAGCTAACCTACTATTATTTTTTTACTTTGCTCAAACGACCGTATACGCGCAGCAAAATACGCTAATCTGAAACCGCCCTAACTAACATCCAAGTGGGCAGAGCTGCGGGCTGCGTTAAATATGTCATATAAACCAGATCATGTTACACCCGTTAAATAAATTAGTATCATGATATCGATTAGACTTACTTTAATGTTGTGTGCCGAACAAGAGAATTCAGGTCATATCCTTCTTCATGCGACTTCATGTTATGTTTAAGTTGTTTTGTATTTTTTATAAAAGGCTTTTCCTATAGTAAGAATATTACTTCTGCCTTGAGTTTGCAGTGATCCAAGCGCCCACATTGTGATCTACAAATTGTTGTTCGGAGTCAGACTGTTTTGTGTTATTTGAATACCAATAATACCTGTTTGTTCAATCAGATGTGACAAGAAAAACAGGAAAATTTAAAAATAACGTTTGTTATATAGCAATTATTTTTGTCTATGTTTGAAATAATGGATGGTTTCAGATGGAGTACAGCAGGAGACCAAAGTGCCAGCATACGTAGAAACTAATTCTCTGAGTTTCGCTCCTGTACCTTGGATGGGCGTATTATTGTTCAAACCAAGTATGTAACATACATAGTCTAATAGCAATAGCACGGAGAAGTATCACATTAATATACACTAGCCGTTTCCCGCGGTTTCACCCGCGTCCTGAGGGAATTACTTCGCGTACCCGAAAAACCCAAATATCTTACGGAACCCTATTTTTTCTAAAATAAAATATAACCTATGTTACTCGCAGATAATGTAGATTTTTAATGGTGAAAGAATTTTTAAAATCGGTCTAGTAGTTTTTGAGTTTATCCATTACAAAGAAACAAAAATTTTTTTTTCCTCTTTATAATATTAGGGCACATATACAAAGTCTTAAGTTATTGACTGACGGACTGACAAACAACGCAATTTTTTTTTCGAGTGAGTGTGTGGCCATCTCTAATGTCGAAGTTTTCACACCGCCCGAAGGCCTCCGACATGGCCTAACGATTCTTATCCTGAGACAAGAACCGGGACCGACAGCTTTACGTGCCCTCCGAAGCACGGTAGCGCTTAGATGTAAATGCCACAATTGGTCACCCATCCAAGTGGCGACCTATGCAAGCGTTGCTTAACTTTGCCGATCTGGTACGAACAGCAAGCCAAGTCTCGCTATGAGCGCACTGTTGAAACTACTGGGCGGAATCGGGATCGTAAGGGTTGCACATGGCATTTCGGATATTCCCTTCCTAAGGGGGTAAAAAGCTCCACAGGGTAGAGCCGGAGTTTTAGTGTGTGTAGATGTTGTGCCTTGACTATGCTTATAGTGTTGCACTAAGAACGGATGTTCCGAAATTCACACGAGATCGGGCAGAGATGGTTAAATGAAAAAAAATGCTGTAATTGCGGTCCTCCTCTATAACGTTTATTAGGTACTACACTTCATCGTGATAGGACCTGATCCTTCTAGGAATACTTATGTAACGAGTTTAGGCCTACTTGAACTTACGCATGATATCTTCTGTTCTTTGTATACAGATGAAACGGCGGAAGAAACTGTGGCTGGAGTCATCCTGATCAATAAGAAGCTCGCGATTGCCAATGCGAGGGATCTCGCCAAGATTAAAAAATTCCATTGGCCAAGCGTCAGGTTAATACCACCATTATCATCCTCCTAGCGTTATCCCAGTTGTTTCCAAGACTTACACGCCTTGGAGCCCGGGGTCCGCTTACTAGTCTAACCATACAAGGTGTCACAAGACCCATCACCAAATCGAAGTCTACTCGTTGTGGACGTCATGACAAATCATACTAAGCAAAAATTATAGGGGGGAAACGCATATTTTTTTAAAGTATACACATTTTTTTAACTGAAAATAAAAGCGCGCGCGTGCAATTCCCGAAATACCTTCTTATCCATGGGTGCATAGGACATCTATGGAACAAATTGGCAGGGTAATTGCATTTGAGTGCCGGAGGCCCTATCCCCCATTCCTTCTCCTTTATCCCACTCCTCATCCTATCCCTTTTCCCAAACCCAAGGGGCGGCAACGCACTTATGACTCCTGTGGTGTTGCTTGTGTCCATGGGCGGCGGCAATTGCTTACCATCAGGCAATCCGTCTGCTCGTTTGCCGCCTAATACTATAAAAAAAAAAAAAAAAAAACATGTGAAGTCTGCCAACTCGCACTTGGCCAGCGTGGTGGACTATGGCCTTACCCTTCTCATAGTGATATTAAGTAGCTCCCAAAAATTTAAAGTGTGGTATTTAAGAATACAAAGTGTAACTCTCCTATTTCAACCCGTGGATGGCGGTGAGGAAATACAAGAAGCAAATGATAACTTTGGGAACAGGCAATACAGTGATATATATATATATATATTTCTTTTTTATAGTCTCACGCCTGTATCCCCGAAGGGGTAGGCAGAGGTGTATTATTACACCCACATTTCGCCATGAATTTTTAGGTGCCACGTAATAGAGGGAAAGCCTATTGCCGTTATCGGGCACATCACCAGACTCCGTGCTGCTACTGAGAATTCGGAAAAAACCAGTAACACTTTTGCCCGACCCGGGAATCGAACCGGGGACCTCCGATCAGCAGTCGCATACGCTATCCACTGGACCACGAAGGCAGTCTACAGTGGTATAGTTGGCAATAGTTATTTGTGCAACAAGAGAGCAAAGTTGTTTTTTGTTTCGAGTGCTGATTTTGAGTCCCGAGCAAGCGAAGGATTCCATGATTGATTCACGAGCGTAGCGAGTGAATCAAAGTTAGAATCATGAGCGTGGTGAGGGACTCAACAGCACGAGATACAAAAAACTTTGCTCTCGTGTAGCACACATAACTTTTCACCACAGCAGTGAGAACACATATTACTTAGGAGACATAGAAATGAACAGGAATAGATTCAATTCTGCATAATCACTTGTTGATTTAACTCTTCTGGTGTTAAAGTACAGTCATCATCGCTAGTTTCACTCATCTCTTTAGATTATTTTATATATTAATATGATTTAACACGTTACGCTACACCTACTGTATCAGCATCAGCGAAATTTTTATTCCCGCTACTTTTTTAAATCGCGTTTTAATACCGCGTCCCTGATGTTTATTTTTCAAATGTATCATTGTTGTAATTCTAAATAAAAATGTATTGTTAAATACTAATTTTATACTATTAATTAGACTAATTTTTATTAAAATCCAATAAAAAATTAAACATGTAAACAATAACATATAAAAAAAAGTAATTTCTTTTTTACAAATATCTTTTTTTTTGCGTTGCCGTAGGTGTTTTCTTTGAGGTCGAATTCCAAAATCGAATTTCGAATTCGAAGGGGTTTGTTTTTTCACTCACTTTTTATATGCATGTGAAAGAGACAGAGCACAGTAAAATACGAATGTTTTAAATTTGTGACTGAACAATGTCAATTCGTGGCAGTGAAGATTGAAAAATTAAAAAGCTACTTTGCCTCACGCTCGAATCAAAATCGCGTTTTGTTCACTGTTGTCTCGCAGCAAAAGCGGCATGTTTGAGCTGCTGTGGTGAAAAATCTATTTTGACAGGCTTATGACCAACAGTGGTCTACGGTAGGCTGCATGGCGTTAGCCACGGCTTTTTAACCAGTTAAACAATTTATTACAGGAATACAACAAATGTGTTGTTCTTGACACCAGAAAACGTACCTTGGTTCGCCAATGTGGAAAACATCAGCATACATTATGAATACAATGAAGATACTTTAACTAGTATTGGTCTTTTGGAGTTGGAGTACGATGAGACAATGTTTAGAGGTAAGTACACTTATAGTAGTAGTACATGTAGTATTCCCTTGGCAACGTTAATAAAATAATAGGTACTAATTTTATTATAATAATATTGTCGGCTCGTTGGTCTCGCGGCATAAATGTGCGCGTGGGATTGGGAGATCTCGGGTTCCATTCCCGGGTCGGGCAAAGTGTTATTGAGTTTTTCCGTTAGGAAATTCTCAGTATCAGCACGGAGTCTGGTAATGTCCCCGGTACGGCAATAGGCTCGCCCCCTATTACGTGGGACCTAAAAATTCATGGTGAAATGTGGGTGTAATATTACACCTCTGCCTACCCCTTCGGGGATAGAGGCGTGAGATTTATTTACAAAAGCAGAGCAAAAATGTACCAGTTGTATGGTATGAAAAAATACAATTCTGATTTAAACTTCACTGATTATGTTAGGAATTATTCTAAAATATTTAAAAGAGTGTGCAAACAGCTAAAGCTATATTCGTAAGGAATAAAATTAAACAATCTTCGAATAAAGTTAAGGCAACCTGGCGAGCTATTAATGAAGCAACAGGTAAGACAACATTAAGAAGTAATAGTTTTAGTCCTCTTAATAATGATAAATTAATCCATAATGACGAAGAAGTCGCACACACGTTTAATAACTTTTTTGCTAGCATAACACTTACTACTACTAGAGAATAAAAATCAGCAGCTATATAGTTGCAGAAAACCTATTAGAGTCTAATGTAGGAAAATGTGGAGTAATATTTAAATTCCATTGTATTAGTTCTACCGATATTATAAATACTTTTAAGTCTCTAGAGTCTAAAATACAGGTGATCTCTGGGACATTTCTGTTAAGGTTTTGACAAGTATAATTGATGTAGTGGCTCCTTATTTAAGCAACTTATTCAATTTCCAGATCTTATGAAACATAGTAGAATAATACCTCTATTCAAATCCGGCAGTAAGACTAATCCTAGTAATTATAGGCCAATATCGATACTACCTGCTTTTAGTAAGATTTTTGAAAAGATCATACTCAAGCAACTACTAAGACATTTTAATCAAAACAGCCTCCTTCATAGTAAGCAATATGGTTTTACCAAGGGTCTCTCGACAACAGATGCAGGAGTAGCGTTACTCAAACATATCTACAGTGCTTGGGAGAATTCCCAAAATGCTGTTGGTGTGTTTTGCGACCTTTCGAAAGCATTCGATTGTGTCTGCCATGAGACGCTCTTGTGCAAGCTTAGACATTACGGCGTCCAGACCAAAACATTGGATGTCATTAAGTCGTACTTAAGTGACAGGATCCAATGTGTTGAAATAAATGGCTCAAAATCCATTGGCTTACCTGTTGATTTAGGAGTGCCACAGGGCAGCATCCTAGGGCCTTTCTTGTTTCGTGTTTACATAAACGATTTACCTTTTTACTTGAGAAACTTTTGTGACGTTGTACTGTTTGCTGACGATACTTCTTTGATTTTTAAAGAAGATAGAAATAAGGAACACTTCAACGAAATAAACAGTGCACTCATTCAAGTGACTGAATGGTTTAATGTAAACAATCTAGTACTGAACGCCAAAAAAACACAATGTGTTAAGTTTGCTCTGCCTTATGTCAGAAACCTTGGTCCTAACATAGATTTAAATGACGATGTACTCGAAACAACTGAATCCACATTATTTCTAGGATTAACACTTGATTCGAAGTTACAATGCGGTGCGCATGTTACATATCTCTCAGGGAAACTTAGCTCAGCTGCTTATGCCGTTAAGAAGGTTCGTAGGTTGACCGATTTCGATACGGCTAGATTGGTTTATTTTAGTTATTTTCATAGTGTTATGTCATATGGCATATTGTTATGGAGTAAAGCTGCTGATATCGAAAATATTTTTATATTGCAGAAACGGGTAGTTAGGACCATTTACCAGTTAAAGACAACAGTCTCACTCAAAGAAAAATTTAAAACTATTGGTATTCTTACTGTAGCGTCACAATATATTTATGCCAGTGTTATGCATGTAAGACTAAATATAAATTCTTATAAAATGAATAGTGACATACGCAGTATCAATACTCGAAATAGACATAAATTATGTGTTGCGTATTTTCGTTTCCACAAAACGCATAGCTCTTTTATAGGGCTCAGTATTCGCATATACAATAAAATACCAACTCATATTTTAGACTTGCCGTTAAGTTAGTTTCAGGCAGAAGTTAAAAAGAATCTTATAAATAAGGCATATTACAGTTTGAAGGATTATTTTGATGACAGGAGCGCTTGGAAGTAGTTATTCGCTTTTGACTAGGTCAATAATTAGTAGTTTTATTTTATAGTGTAGTTAATTACGATATTCTCATTTCATACTATATTTTGCATTCATGTTTGCGGATTTGTAAAATGTGGGTAACTCATGGTCATGAGCTAACTAAGAGGTTGTCAATTGCTTTGGTTTCATGTACCGTTACTTTCTGCTTCATTCACTTCCACCATAGTTCTGACCATGTTCGCGAGTTGCCTACATTAAAAAAGACGTAAGTGGATGCTCCTGTTTCACCATATTTACTTTGGGAGGCTTACCATATGGGCATCATTTACTGCTTGAGTATGATATCAATAGTTACTAAAAATTTTACTAGTAGATGTCTACAATGTGAAACAGTTGCAGCTCCTTACAAAAATAAAATGTACAACCATTATTATTATTTTGAAAAGAGTGGCCATGAGTTTTATTGCCCGTTCTTTCTCGTGGTTCTACCTATAGCATTGCGAACGTGGCAGTAAATGGAAATGTAGAATCATTAAGTAATTAACTTAAATTGTGACGTTCATAAGCGTCACTTTGTGGCCTAGATATATAAACGATTTTGACATTGACTTTCAGTCTACAAAAAAAATTGTCGCTATGTATACTTACTGAATTAAGTAAACATACTCACTTTTATTTTCCTTTGACAGGAAAGTTAATAGGTACCTTGAAATTATTGATTTTCCTTTTTAAGTAGGCAGGTACTTGAAGTCCTTTTATTTATTAAATTTATCTTAACACATTTTTATATATTACAAGAAGATAGGCATCTTCTAGTAATATAATAAAAAAAAGCAGCTAGGCACGCACATTTTTTTTTATTTAACTCTTTTTGCCCTATCCCGGTGGAATGTCGGGTAATCCCTTCTTAGTGCACCCCTAAGCTCCCCAAGGAACATACATGACAAATTTCGGCTACTTGCGCATATTAGTGTTGACTGTAGCGTGTCTGTCAGTCAGTTAGTAACGCAAGAATTTAACTTACACTTCCAAAGACACATACATGTAAATGTTAGCTTCTTGAACCCCGTAATTACTGTGAACGCTCTTCTATCTGTCAGTCAATCAGTAACGCTAGAGTTTCATATATACTGATAATCAATGATGGCGATGATGATGATGATTTTCGATTTGTTGCAGGAGAAATGCTGAGATGGCCAAATGGCATGAACAACGTATCGTATGCCGGTGACGAGATATTCGTATTTGGATTTACTGACCGTTAGTTTTTCTTAGAATTTACTTACATTACAACAGTGTGGTGTTGGGGGTGTCCATGGGTAGTGGTACTCGTTTGCCCCCAATAACATAAAAATATTACTCTTTTCAGAAACACAGCAGCTTGAACAAATAGTTTATAGAATGGACTACATCAGTTACAGCGATTGTCAGAACTTTTACGTTCATGAAGAGGTTAGTAGAAAATAATTTTCACAGTCATTCATCATCATCTTCTGCCCTATAGACTGTCCCACTGCTGGGCACGGGCCTCTTCTCGCTATGAGAAGGGTAAGGCGTAGTCCACCACGCTGGCCTAGTGCGGGTTGGCAGACTTCACATGTCTTTCGAGAACATTATGGAGAACTCTCAGACATGCAGGTTTCCTCACGATGTTTTCCTTCACCGATTAGCAAGCGATAATTAACAATTTAATACGCACTTAACTCCAAAGAGTCATTGGTGCGTGCCGTGGATTCGAACCCGAGACCCTCTGCGTAGCAGTCTGTCGGTCTATCCACTCAGCTATAGCTGCTACAAAAATCTTTAAGAAAAATAAAAAATTAACCTACTGGCTGAGCAAGGGTTTGTTCTTTCTGTGAGAAGGAATAAGGCCACAGTCCAGCACGCTACCCTAGTGTGGGTTGTCAGAGCTCACATGTCTTTCGACAACATTATGGAGAACTCTCAGATGCATTCACTCTGTGGAAGAGCTAATATTCTGTCAAATCAAGTTAGACTAGAAAGCCGACCCCGAGTTAATAAAAAAATGGCGGAAAGTCTTGTTTGCTTCCTGGATAACGCTGTGATGATGATGATTCAGCGTTAAATGTTTAAACCTGTGAAGCCATTTCATTATAGTTATTCAAAATCCGTGTGGTGATCGATTAAGAATAAGGAATGTCACCACCCCATATCATCCCATGAGTGTCGTAAGAGCTGACAGAGGGAGCATATTGTGCAGAGAATAGCACTGTAAGAGAAGGAAAACTTGATACGAACCCTATACCTACCCGTTTAGCCAGCGTGGTATAGTAGGCCAATTCCTCCTTTCAAATGAGAGGCCTAGTCTAACAGTGGACTGTTAAAGGCTGATGATGATTGAATGATTTCAAAAACCCTTTCTTCCAGTTGGATTCTCGGTGGATGCGACCAACTAGCTACCATTGCTATAGGGTCCGGTACAAGGCAGATCCTTGCGTTTTTGATCCTGGCATGGCTTTGGTTCACCATTTCGAGGGAGTATATACATTGGTCAGTATAACTATCTTCTTTACTTATATTAAAAGCTAGCAGGTTTATAGACTGCTAAGAATTTGTGTAGTTACAATAGCTTATTATGCCTGGGTTAGGTATGTGTGGAACTTGTCTATGTCCTTTGTTTCCATTTCATTTTTGTATGTAAAGAATTTCGCAATGCTGGATTTAATCCTAGTGCAGTCATCGTCTTGTACATATATAGACTCACGCCTGTTGCCCGGAGGGGTAGGCAGAGACTACGGAACGCCATTTGCAACGATCCTGACATACCTCTCTTGCTTCATTCACTCCCATCAAGTTTCTCATGCATGCACTTCTGTTTAGGGTACTTGTGACTTGTCCTTTTATTAGGATGTCTCCAATGTGGTCAGAGAACGTTCGCCTAGGTCTTCCCCTTCGTCTTTCGTCTATATATACACACATACATACATAGACTCACGCCTGTTTCCCTGAAGGGGTAGGCAGAGGCATATTAAACGCCCACTTTTCGCCAGTGTTTTGATCCCACGTAATAGGTGGCGAGCCTATTGCCGCTTATCGGGATATTTTGTTTGCCAGAGCCTCGTTCGTTGATCGGCAGGTGCACCACTTGCAGGTGAGGTTGGCTTGGGACCCTAAGTTCTTGGTGGGAACCCTATGCACCCTCGTCTATATAAGTATATACAATAGAAATAGATAACTCACTCACCATAAGGACTGTCAAAGAACTTCATGAAAGCTAGGAGCAACGACTTACATTTCCTCCGATTCACATAAAACGGAATTCGTTGTGACTTTTGAGTCATATTTTTCACGATTACTGAAACTATTTAAATAATAGTTATGACCCACAACTTAACAAACAAATCCGAACAAATCCGTTCACTAGTATATGCATTAAAGAGTTACGAACATTCATACATCCATCCATCATCTCAAACATTCGCACATTAGTACTTAGTAAGATAGTGTAATATAACTAGATGACGGCCGCAGCTACGCCCGCACATTTTTTAAATTTAACCGTTTCTGCCCGTTCCCGTGGGAATTTTGGGAAATCCCGTCTTAGTGCACCCCTACGGTCCTCAAGGAACATACATGCCAAATTTCAGCTTCCTGCGCCCAATAGTTTCGGCTGTAGCGTGTCTGTCAGTCAGTCAGTAACGCAAGGATTTTATATATTAAGATGAAGCGAGCAAGTTAAAATTGCAAACGCAATAATAGTCTAACATCCCGCGACAAATTAGTGCACTCATCGAGTTGTCGCTATAAACCAAATTTTTTTACAAATTTATGATAAGGAGAATATACACCGCAATTTTTTAATTAGTACAAAAACTTTAAGGACAGATTAGCGAAGATATTATTATCATATATGTGACGTAAGAATTTCATAATATCAATAAAGAGCAAAGTTATTATCATTTATTTATTGTAGAAAATCGTACTTAAATCATAGTCATATTTTATAATCCATTCACTAATTCATTGATAATATTCCATCCTGCTCATTCGCATTCTCTCAGTCGCACTTATGATGTAGGTAGCCATAGAAAATAAAATGAAGAAAAATAATAAATGTAGGTAGTTATTTTTTAATTCTACCCTCTCCTTCATACTTCATTTGGGCTTAGGACCGGTAAAATTTATCGTTTAACAAGTAATTAAATACGAAGGTATGTAATTAGAAAGCAAACAAATATCAAAATAAAAGAAGGTAGTCTGGACTAAAAGAAAAGAGTCATTTTGGCGTATTTATGAAGTTAGAATCATCTGCTCTTAACAAATATTATTTTATCATCATCATGTCAGCCTAGAAACGTCCACTGCTGGACATAGGCCTTCCTCAAGGTGTGTGGAGAACACAGACCGATTTTGAGCCGCCCGCATCAAATTATTATTTACTTAAGTACGTATTATTTACTAAACTTACAAGTATTTCCATTGTCCTTCGAAATGTCCACCACCGTTGTGAAAAGCATCCAATATGCACTGTTTTAATTGTTTGACACTGACCAGATCACTTTTGTACACTCACAATAAGATGTCCATGGGTACACAGCTGCACTCGCGATTTTTCCACTCAAAAAGTACGCACGAAGCATAGCTACATACTCCCGTGATATGAACAAATATGATAGGCGATGTCGGGCAAACGTAGACAAACAATTAACTTTTGCAACGAAATTAGATACGCTCACTTTTGCTAGCAATTTAGTACTGTTTGTCGCATCGTCGGGGCGTGGCGCAGGCGCAGAGGGGCGGGGGGAGGGGAATTTATCAATGTTTCATTTTACTATGATACTCGTAGTACTCGGGTCGGTCATAGTATTAGTATTGCATTTACCAATTATCACGTATTTTTGTGGACAGTTTTGAGACAGTTTTGGGACTTAGTGTTTTTAATTTTTTAACTACATAAATATGATCAGTTAAAGATACTTACGGCCGGTTTCTGAATTGAGAATTTCGCGTTGAGAACAATTTAAACACTAATTATATACCACTTAATCAATTTTCTGTTTCACAAAAAATTGTTTTGACACCTTTTGAGTATTTGTGCTTGTAAAATCTTAAATTTGACACAACATATGATCAATTCATGATCAACTCCATATCAACTCTATATTCGCGTTTCTGAAAACATTTGACATTTGTCAAACCTCACTTAGCACTGATAAATTGAGAAAAAAATAATTACACTACTTTGGTCTTTTAACCCGTGATCACGAGTAATATGACAGCCAGTATGTCAAAATGTCCACACTACCGTTGCCAAGCAGCGGATACGTCATACTGACGTCTACTCAACAAGAAGGCCGTTAAACAGAATTTATAGAAAAAATGTTCAAAGCCTATTCAATATTTGGAACAAATCGATTACAACATTATTAGGAACAAATCGAAGGGATAGAAAATGCAAATAAAAGATTTCCGTGTTAAATTAAGCCAAATAATTACGCTGTAGCCTCCAAGGAGGTATAATTCTATATACCTCCATGGTGGCCACCATGGAGGTATATAGAATTATACCTCAAATATACCTGGCCACAAATATTTTGTATTAAAAATAAAACAAACTGACTTTGACATAAAATACACGTTCCGTTTTCACTAAGATACCGAATTGAACAAATTCAACAAACTATTCATTAAAATAAAATAAACGTTGAAATAATTTTATATACAACTTTATTTCGACTTTTTATTTGTTTCCGTATAAAAATAATTAACTGACAAGTGTGCTTCTTTGTAAAATGTTAATTAATACGAATTTATGGTTAGTACCGGTTTTTTTTACTTGTATTGGAACGTACTAGTGTTGTTTGGTTTAATTTATTCATGATTTGAAGAAAACTCAAATGAAAGTGCTTTGAAAAAATATCACTCTGACCTGTGAAACAGAAAAAACGCAAGTTGACTTCAACTAGTTCAGAAATTTTCAACTGATTTAAGCTGAAATTCTCAATTCAGAAACCGGCCGTTAGTGCTGTGTTAATTTTTTTGTACTAATAAAAAAATTGCGGTGTATATTTACTAAGTTGCCTATTAAAATGTGGCCGCAAGTACTTTTTTTTTTTTTTTTTTGATTTTTTGGAAAAATTTTGTTCACTTGTTTTTTAAATAAAATATCGTCTACATCACGGCAATGTATATAAACATTCTGAAAAATCACGCTAATTTGGCGCAGGCTCTCGTACTATAACACTTTGCATTTAACATCAGGCCGTTCCCGTCATCTCCAACTTCCTGCACACACTGTCACATGCAACACTACAATAGTAATATCAACTTCAAAAATCTTTTTCATTATGGTTCATTTCAGTTAGGCATGAGTTCCTGGGGACCCGGGTGCTCGCTACCCGCAAGGTTCCTGGACTTCGAGTACTTTCTTCCCTGGATAACAACCAAGATGGAGACGAGAAGACAAAAGCAGAAAGGCCACAACCTACGAGGCGACTGGCGACAATACTATGAGGATGTATATGCTGGGCCTAAGCCTGGTGATCTGGATACTTGGATTCTGCAGAGATTGAATGACACGAAAATTGTATTACAGAAGAGTATGTTTTTTTTTATATCTCCACGCCTGTATCCCGAAGAGGTGGTGTGAAGGGTGGTGGACATTTACATCCATATCATCCTTATGAATTTTAGGTCCACGTAATAGGGGGCCCATTTCTGTTACTGGGCATATTGGCAGAATCCGTGGTGCTACGGAGAATTCTGAAAAACTTTTGCATGACCTCGGAATCGAACCCGGGATCTCCCGATTAGCAGACGCATACACTATGCACTAGACGACGGAGGCAGTCAGAAAAAAGCAAAGTATGTACCATCTCTATTAGCACTTTTGCCGCGACCCCGCCGTGAACACAGACTAACTAATATTTTACGAAAGTAAATCTATTACTACTTCGCCATAGTTAAAGTCAAAATAATTTATTTACTGAGGTCACAATGTGACACTTATGAACGTCGGCGTAGAACCACGAGAAAGAACGGTCAAGAAAAGTCATGGCAACTCTCTTAAAATTTGCAGAATTTACGAAATAACGGAACATTTTCAAAACATTCTCAATACCTTCCCTAAAACCTATACACGTACCAAGGTACATTTATATTGGTTCATTAGTTTTCAAATTGTGGTCTTAAAAAAATGTATGGTATTCCGTGAGTGATAAACGCTTGTAAGCTCACGAATACATCCCCCAAGATATGCAAACCACCAAGAGCGTCGGCGGAGGGGGCAGCCGGGGCAGCTGCCCCGTCCTAGAGCCAAATGTATTTTTATTTATTTATAGTCTCACGCCTGTATCCCCGAAAGGGTAGGCGGAGGTGTAATATTACACCCACATTTCGGCATGAATTTTTAGGTCCCACGTAATGCGAGCCTATTGCCGTACTGGGCACATTACCAGACTCCGTGCTGCTACTGAGAATTTCCAAACGGAAAAACCCAATAACACTTTGCCCGACCCGGGAATCGAACCCGAGACCTCCCAATCCCACGCGCACATTTATGCTGCGAGACCAACGAAGCTGTTTACACATTCTCAATACCTTCCCTAAAACCAAGCACGTTGTTTACACGTAGCAAATTTAATTTATTTTGGTTCATTAATTTTCAAATGGTGGACTTTAAATATTGTATGGAATTCCGTGAGTAATAAACACTCGTAAGCTCACAAAAAGTTTTAATGTAGATTCATTAAGTAATTAACTTTAAAAATTGATGTTCATATGCGTCACTTTGTGACCTAGATGAATAAATGATTGTGACTTAGTCTTTGAATACATTCTCCACGATGTATGCAAGCTACCATCTTAAGACATGCAGTAAAAGACTTCTACAATTTTGTTTTCAGTAACGAAACCAGCTAAAGGAAAAAAGTTATCTCCAAGGTTAATCGCAGGTCGATGTACTGATGCTAACACTCAGGACAAACAACTCATTTATCGAGACAGAATGAACTTCACTTCTCGGTTTAAGGGTGTTAAGGGAATCGGTGTTTACGGAGTAAGTTACCTTTATAATTTTTTTTTTATATTCTACCACAATCACAAACCAGCTAGTCCCAAACTAAGCAGAGCTTGTACTATGGGTACAAGAAAATGGATAAAAATACATATACCCTTTTTTTTGTAAATATATTCATATTAAACATAGAAACACCCAGACCAGAAAATCATCCATGTTCATGCGCACGAATGTTTGACTTGAGTGGGAATCGGATCCACGACCTTCGGCGTAATGGGTTGCTTACGCTCCCGGATCCAGAGAGAGGAAAGGGGTGAAAAAGGGGCCAGTCCCTACGACCAGTACGACCTCATGGTTCCTCCAGCTATCTATCGTAGGACCGAATTCCTAGAGATACGCTTTCTTTTTCGCTTCACTCCTTACATCTGATCTGTTGGTCACTCTCTCCATTTAGACGCAGTTATACTATGCTACATATTCCACAACACATCTTTCTGTAACCTCCATGACCCTTCCAATCTCACGGTCATGACGGACCGAATCTAGGGAGATGGATGTGCTTGTCTTGCATGTGGTCTTATAAGTGCGCTTTTCTTGACCCTGTATAAATTTTAGCTTACATACAAACATATACTCACGCCTTTTTTCCGTCGGGGTAGGCAGAGACAACGGAACGCCACTTGCCTCTATCCATACAAACCTCACGTGCTTCCTCTACATTGATTAGGCTTAATAGACTAGGGTAGATAATTTTTGAAACGAAGTAAAATTACAGTAGGATGAAACCCATTGGAGAAGGCAAAGAATATGTCAAAAATTTAAGAAAAAATAAATTACGGTCGATGTGAGGTCAGGGAGTGGATGTGGGGTTGCGATTTTAAGGGTAAAAAAGGGTTTTTCTCGATTGTCGGCAAAAATATAAGTCCTACGGAAAAAACGTAAATGGCAAAGTTGTAGATAATAAAAAGATCTACAACTTTTGTATTTACACTTTATTCACATAATGTCAAAATTTATGTGAAAATTCAAGTAACCAAGTTTTCCGTTTTTTTATTTTTATCTTTTACAATAGTTTTTTTCTTTTTCACAATATTTGGTGAAAACTTACCTTTGTATGTTCCAAACATACTCTAAATGTTTTTTTTTTTTAAATATGTATTTTTACGCCTTATTTTAACTCAATATTGAAGAAAATCTTTTATTTTCAATGGAAAATTCTCACGTCAAAATATCAGCTTTTTTTAAACAGTTAGTCGGTGTTTTGTTCGTTGAAATCTCTATTTTCTGATGGTGTAAATAAAATATACATTACTACGCTAAACGTTCTCAAAAAATGCAAAGAAACGAAACAACCTCCAGACCGATATTTTTATCATCATGTACAATTTTGAGTTATTTATTAAAATTAACACTTTAATAACTCGGAAAACGAAAGATTCCATGCTACATTGATTAAAAGAACTTGCAAATCTAAGCATACAACTAAAATTAACAACCAAATAAGTTAATATTTAATACACCGCGACGTCAACAATATGTTGGGGAAGTTATAGAATCTGTTTCGTTTCTTTGCATTTTCTTAGAACGTTTAGCGTAGTAATGTATACAACATCAGAAAATAGAGATTACAACGAACAAAATACCGAACAATTAAAAAAAAAGGTGATATTTCGACGTGAGAATTTTCAAATGAAAATTAGGTTTTTATTTCGATAATAAGTCAAAATAAGGCGTAAAAATAAATATTTTAAATAAAAAACATTTACAGTGTGTTTGGAACATAAAAAGGCAAGTTTTCACCAAATTTCGTGTAAAAGAAAAAACTATTGTAAAAGTTAAAAATAAAAAACCAAAATCTTGGTTATTTGAATTTTTCACATAAATTATTACGTTGTATGAATAAAGTGTAAATACAAAAGTTTTAGATCTTTTTATTACCTACAACTTTGCCATTGACGTTTTTCCCGTAGGACTTGTAGTTTTGCTGGCAATCGAGATAAACCCTTTTTTACCCTTAAAATCGCAACCCCATCCACTTCCCGACCTCGGATCGCCCGTAATTTATTTTTCCTTTAACTATCGCTATATTCTTTTCCTTCTCCAATGGGTTTCATCCTACTGTAATTTTATTTTACTTTTTACCGTTTTCTAACGTATCTGCACTGGTCTACGAGTATAAGGACGGTTTCAGATTAGCGTTTTATACGCGCGTATATGCTCGTTTTCGGAAGCGCGTGTAGAAGCGTATAGGCGCGCCTATTGGCACACGCTCAACTCGTACGCAAGCCGTCAAAATCCATGTTGACACTGACACGATGTCACCACCGTTTCCAGCGAAGACGCCGAAATATTCCCGTTTCCGCGAGCCCGGTTTTTTGAAGCGCGTAGTAAGCGCGTGTCAGAATCAGGAAAGCTTCCTATGGTGTAGAGACAGTTTTGATAATTAAAAGAGACAACTATCAAATCATACTTTCATTTATTCAATTTGGCACAAGGATATATCTTTAGATTACGTCGTGATTCTACATTTACATTTAGAGCCCAGTTCGCAAAGCAAAGGCATAGAACCAGGAGAAAGAACGGGCAATATAACTCTTGATCATTCTTTTCAATAACTAATAATTAACAAACAGTGGTACAGCCAATTTATATCAAATATCAATGTTGTGGGTAGTTTTATATTACTAGAAAGGTCTGTCTTACAACAGAACATAATAAGCATTATTTACCATCAACACAATTTACTAAATGTTTACCACAGGTATATAATGAACCTCATTGATATAACTTGATCCACATATCCTTTATTACATATTACAATCCCATATCCTATATTACAATCTTTAATATCTCACAAACGATCAAACTACCCACAATATCAATAAGATAATGATTACAATATCTTGCATTATTTCCTAGAGGATGAAACAAAAGAACAATCTACACAGAATATTGGAACACTGTGTTCCAATATTCTCAGTTAAATAGTCAGAACCATGTCGTACCTGAGCCGTCGTCAGGCGCGGTCGCAGCCTAAAATTTTAGAGGGGGTCACTCATTAGGTACACTAATAAAAAATAGGGACTTATCTGGATCGCCATTTATAGCGTAAATACTTATTCTATTTGTAGATTTTTTGGTAAAAGTTTCGAAATACGTCGCCGTTTTTAGGGGTTGTGAGTGATTGGAGGGGGGCGGGGAGGCGAGGTCTCGGAAGACCCCTTCACCATTTTCACTTGCCGGAAATACCTAGCTTCCTCTGAAAAAAAAAAATCGCCAAACATCGGTGTGTATGGCAATGCCAACTTCCACATTCTTCACACGTAGTTTAATAAACTAAGGTTGACGGAGCCCTGCTTCGCAGGGCTCCTATTTTCGGATTAAAATTAAAAAGAGAACCTAACATAACCTATTTAGTTACTTATTACAGTCGCACCCTAACCCTAGGCACTCGTAAGCAATGACGCACAAATTTGACATAAGCTGTCAATATCATCACTCCAAGATGGCGGGTTTGCGTATCGTTTCACGTTTTTCACATAAAACCTAAAAATAACATTTGTAAAACTGTACTAAAGCAATGAATACAGATTTACATATAGAAGCGCATTTCTTAAGGATTTCGTGTGCCGATTCCAAGTGGCGAGTGGGCGGGTGTGCTCTATGACTAAAGTATAAAAACTACGTTCCGTTTTGCATAATTGCCCAAGTATTTAAGAATTTTTGGAAATTGTTTAAAAATATTTAGACGCAATTCCGGCAGCCAAAATTACTTTTAGGGGATTAAAACTAGCTCCCTTAAGCTTCCTACACCACCAATACCCTCAAATTCAGGCGTCTGGTTTCGAAACCCGACCCGTTTTTTAATTATACATATAAATGTCAAAAAAAGTACATATAATTTTACTTTATTAGCACATTTCTGTATAAAAATATTAAAAAAAACCCATCTCCTGTAAAATTTTGTTTTTGTCGGTTGCACTAAAATGGCGGGCAAGGCTCGATATTACTTGCAATGACTTAATAAAATTAGGTATCATTAAATTAAGCACTGTTCTTCAAATTAAATTATATGTAGTAAGTATTCGACAGTTAAGTTATATTTTAATTTTTCCTCAATCACAAAACTTGACAACAAGAATCACAATTCACAACTAAGTAGACAGCCTTTATCTTGAATCTTTACAATAAACCGACAAATTACATTATTAGAATATTGTTAAACAATCTTTATCATAATGACGCATATCGATTTTGCTAGGATTACCAAAACTACGTAGTTCGGTTCCTTGTTTCTAAACTAGATGTAATTTCCAAGTTATTTTGGCCATCGTACGTAGTCCATAAAAACACCACTAGATAGAGCCAGCAAACTATAAATTTATCGCTGTTAGGGGATAGCTAGAAATTTCCTTTTATTATTTGGCAAATTTTTCAATTTGGCCTTAGGTTTTGGGTGGTCATGTCCCCTGTGACCCCCCCTTCGGACCGCGCCTGGCCGTCGTCGAAGAAGAATAGGACGAACTAGCCGAGCCTGTCGACTTATATAGCCAGCGTATACCTTATTTACACGTTTGACAGTTTAACTGTCAAACGTCATGTCAGTGTCATTTAACTGCCACTATCCTCTTACATATGTATAAATACTTGGATATCTTACATAGCTCTCACGCGCGTGTAAGCGTGAATGCTGAAACGACCGTTTACGCGCAGAAAACACGCTCGCACGCACGCACGCAAATACGCTAATCTGAAACAGCCCTTAGTCCAACAGTGGACTGCAAAATACTGTATAGGACTATCTTTACAGAGTAGCTGATTAAAATATTTTGTTTACAGCTGTCGTTTTACGACCTACGTTTCAACTACTCTCGCCTCAGCTGCGTCAGTGTACTGGCTGAATGCTCCAAAATATCACATAGTAAGCTCTGGTACACACAGGGCTTGAAGCAAGGTCATATCTTCGAGGATTACGTCAAAATAACGCCTTTGAAAATAAAGAAGTACAACCGACCTCATATCCACTATCTAGAAGACACTTGGTGGCAGTATAACTTCGAGGTGATTGGCACAAATGTCACGAATTTGATGTTCAGATTCGAATTTGAGGAAGCAGGGTATTTAGAAGTAAACTTCTACGGTAACAAGACTAAATACGATTTGGTTCCTACGACAACACCAAAAGGCATGACTACAATGAGTAAGTTACAAATTTTATAAAAGAAAATCTTAATATATAAAATCCTTGCGTTACTGACTGACTGACAGACACGCTACAGCCGAAACTTGGCATGTATGTTCCTTGGGGACCGTAGGGGTGCACTAAGAAGGGATTTCCCGAAATTCCCACGGGATCCGCCAAAACGGGTAAATTAAAGTCTTCTATATTTACAATAACACTTAATATTACTGCCTCCGTAGTTCAGTGGATAGCGTATCCGTCTCCTGATCTGGATAGCGTATCCGTCTGCTGATCAGGAGGTCCCAGGTTTGATTCCCGGATCGGTCACAAAGGGTTACTGAGTTTGTCTAATCCTCAGTAGTAGCACCGAGTCTGTTAATGTGCCCGGTAATGACGATAGAGCATTTTTAATTTTTAATTGCGGCTTAAAAAATGTGAAAACTTAAAAATAATCGTTTCTCAGGTATTATTTTTGCTTAGTGTGACTTGGCATAATGTCCAAAACGAGTAGACGTTGGCTTGGTGATGGGTCTTGTGACACCCTGTATAAGCCATCTCACTGCTAGTTTCGACTTCTTCTCTATTATACGGTTTACGGCATAGTCCACCATGCTAGCCAAGAGTGAGTGAATCTTCACATGCTTTTCTTGAACATTTTGCTGTGACCTTCACCGATAATACCCTTATGCTATCCACTAGACCACGGAGGCAGTCTCTGACTTATAATTTTTCAACCATATAACCATGACAGAACAAGCAGCGATAGCCTAGTGGAGATACCAACAGACTGCCATGCAGAGGGTATCGGGTTCGAATCCACGGCGCGCACCAATGACTTTTCGGAGTTATGTGCGTATTGAATTGTTAATTATCGCTTGTTCCGTGCCTCGGAGAGCACGTTAAGCCGTCGGTCCCGGTTGTCATGAAGATCTTTGGCAATCATTACTGGGCGTCAGTACCTTCTAATAAACTGACACTAGTCTAAACCATGGAATATCGCTATCCCTTCGGGTTGCGGAGGTCAGACAGGCAGTCGCTCTGTGGAAAAGCGAATATTCAGCTAAATCCGGTTAGACTAGTAAGCGGACCCCAGATTGAAACTGGGATTACGCTAAGAGGATGATTACCATATGACAGAACCCATTTTAATATCCAAACCTTCCCATTTCAGACTGGCTATCGATACCCCGAACTCCAATTGGCTACAGACTGATCACAAAATACCCACGGCCCCCAACCACCCCACATCCTAATGCGACCACTATCACCACTACCAGAGCGACTACAAACTGGTGGCATAAATGGTGGAGGTACCAGGGATACCCCAAGATACCAGGGGAGGAAGGTGGAGATGTTGACTGGTGGAAAGGATAATGAAGAAGGTGGAATTGTTGATTGGTGGAAAAGATAATGAAGAAGGTGAAAATATTGACTGGTGAAAAGCATAATAGCACTAATGGAGACGAAAGAAGATAGAAGATCAGCGTTCAACACACTGTTATATACTTATTTTGGTAAAAAATAAAAAATAAAATAAAATCATTTTTATGTTAAACAGTTTTATTACGATAAAAAATATGTAGTTAGGTTATGTACTAAAAGCTAAAAAATAATTTGGTAAGTCCTAGCTACCAGATCGCACCAATCTTCTCATCAATCTGGGGTATTGATCAGATAAATATTAAATCGTTGGACGCGTGAAATTTGTATAAAAATGTTTACTCTGGATACATCACATCAGCCTTAATAGTCCACTGCTGGATTAGGTCTCTCCTATGAAAGGAGGAATTGGCCTACTATACCACGCTGGCCAAACGGGTTGGTATAGCGTTTGTATCAAGTTTTCCTTCTCTTGCAGTGTTGTTCTCTGCATAACTCTGGATACGCTTCGCCCAAATTTATATAGATATCAATCAAGGCCTTTCATTTGATACCCATATTGAGATTGTTGTTAAGAAATATGTGATCCGCCATTTTGTATCGGTGGCCATGTTGGATTTTTCATAGTGAGCTATATTCTACCAATCAAGCCCTTTCATTTGATACCCATATTGAGGTTCTGGTGAAATAATATGATCCGACATTTTGTAATGGCGGCCATCTTAGATTTACAATCTTATGGAATATATCATGATGTATTGTTATCAAGATTATGAGTGTATACCACATATCAGATCAATCCGTAATGAGGAAGGGGGTAAAATTCCAATTACTTGGATTTCATAATATTTTCTTGGGTTTACGCGAATGTTACATATTGAAATTAAACTACAGTTTACGGGTTGAAAAAAATGTTCGGGTACTTTGAGATAACTTTTAAATTCAAGACAAAGACAAATATCACCTCAGTCTGCCGTGAACATGAATCCTGTAAAGAATTCGAAACGTCGGCTAGTAATAAAAATGTAGTTTCTAGATCTTTCGGTTTAAATGTAATAACAAATAACCAGTGAAAGTAATATAACGCGATAAAATCCGTAAACTGTAGTTTAATTTCAATACTTGGATTTCCATACATAGATGATAATTCTTCTTCGACCCAAACAAACAAACAAGACAAGCTAAATAAAACCGTTTAATAATATAGCCTAGCGCCAATGACTTCCTATTGCTCTCATCTGAGACAAAGTGGCAAACCAGCTTCCCCCTGGAAGTAAACGATAATGGTGGCTCATCATATCATACAGTAAAATAAAGTAAAAAGACAGATACGAATGATGACTTCACTCCCTATGCTGTATTTATTTTTAATTAACAAATTTCAATGTATTTAAGGAATATATTGAATATCAATGTATTTAAGGAATACATTGATATTTGTTAATTAGGTTAAAATAAAAAGACTAAACTGGCTACAAAATAACGCAAAAGAAACATACTCAATACATCTGCAAAACGAAAGGGGAGAAAATATGCTACATGGTACAGATCGGGTCACGAAAGTTGACCACAAATGGCGGCCGTCGCGCATATGTACATTCGTGCACCAATGGCGTGGCTCCGTTCTTGACGCATTCCCTAAGTATTCCACCCGCGCCTCACCCCGCTTCTCCACGGGGACCTCAAAAATTATTTCTGCGCAGTGGTCATCTTTCATGAACCGACCTATACCTGAGAAGAGCCCATAGATTATACAGACATACTAGTAGAAGAGCCCCTTAGGCCGTAAGCATTCACGAACTACATATGTCTGATCATACCTCAGTCTCTAAGACATGTGTGCAATATTGAGTGTAAGTTAGTTGTCACCAAACTATAACTTGATCACGTCTCGGCGTTCGCAACACTATATCTCACACCTGACCCGTACTATCGAACACATAAACCGTTTTAATTTTGATTTATTTATTTATACATATTTATTACTAGCTGCTGCCCGCGACGTCGTCTGCGTGAAAGCTATCCAAATTATTAAATAAATACCTACAATTATACCTGTACTATGGTAATATATTGTAATAATATGTTATTCTTGTGTTTTTATTTTGTGTTTTGATTTATTATCTTTTTTTTATTTTTTTTGTATGATCCTCATATTTTTCTTTGTCTACTTTATTTCTTTTTTATTTTTATTTAATTTTATAGTATGTGCCGTTTGTGACGGAAATAAATATTTTCTTTCTTTTTCTTCTTTTTTACATACATACATACATATCGTCATGCCTTTTATCCCCGAAGGGGTAGGCAGAGGTGTATTTCTACACCCACTCTTCGCCAGATATACATTAGTCCCACGTAATAAGGGGCGAGCCTATTGCCGTACCGGGCACATTTCCAGACGCCGGGCTGCTACTGAGAATTTCGTGACAGAAAAACCCAATAACACTGCCCGACCCAGGAATCGAACCCGGGACCTCCCGATCCCACGCGCACATTAATGCCGCGAGACCAACGAGGCAGTCGTATAGGGTTTGATGTCGAGTTTTCCGTCTCTACACAAAGATGGTATTTGCATCGTGTTATCCCTTAGTCGCCTCTTACGACACCCACGGGAAGATAGGGGGTGGTGACACTAGTATTCTATGCCGTCAACCACACGGCTCTTTTTTACCTTTTAGAATAACATTAATTTACCCGTTTCTTATTTACATTTCATATCTACAGAAAGTGCAGTAACAGAGGGAGACTGTTTTTTGTAAAATTGACCTTCAAAAAGTGCTGATTTTCAGCCTGCTTTGAATAAATGACTTTATAGTGATTCTGCTGAATTAAATCATAAGTTGTGACTGAAGCAGATGGAGAAAATAATGAATACAGAATACATACTTATAGGACTTCTCGATAAACAACATTAATGGTTTGGCTCTCCGCAGCCAAAATGTAAAGAGAGTCAGGACTGGTGACGCGGGAACAAGCGACGTACAGCTGCCTGTGAAGAAGCAGCTCTTCCTGAAGTCGACACCCGCTGCCCTCAGAGTCTGCCCCTGCGACTTATTGATGGTCATCGCGAAGCAAACACTCACGGAGAACTTTACGCGCTTGAACTGGAACGGGAAGTTATGAGGTATGAGGGGAATGCGTGGTATAAATACTGCCTCGCCGACGCTACAACCCGTAAGAATTTCCGCCTCAATGGTGTGTCTGTGGAGCGAGATGACTTTAAGGCGGGTCCCGTTACACAACTTCGGAGGAGATAGGTTCCGAAGAAGCATAATCAGGACTCCGACCTTCAGCTTGGTGGTATGCGCTGGAAGTCCACTTGTTGACAGAGAATTCAAAAATTCCACGGGATAATGTGTAGCGTCATCTTGCTCGACGACAGTGTTTATAGAGGTGTAGACCACTTCATTACCCTCAATTTCCAAGAATTCTGCTGGTGCGGTATACGACTGATGTCCCCGTACACACAGCGAATGATTTCTTCCTAGCTGGATACAACTCTACCGGAGACTTTGGAAGCACCACCTTTCTACCTCTCTACTCTGGTAGAGTACCTTCGCCAAGACTTAGAAGGCGTCGGAGAATTCTTGAGCACGTGCATTGTCGCCGAGCCGAGCTCTCATATTAATGGTCAAGCGCAGCGTACGAACTCGTTACCACAACGGAGATCGTTTCAACGAAGCATTCACCTCGTCAGCCCTCGATCCCCGCGTCACCACGGGAAGCGTTTGTCAAAAATCACCACTGAACAGAACCGTGACACCACCTATCAAATGTTAATTCCTGAGGATGTCCTGCAGGGTTCTGTCTACTGCCTCAACTACCTTCTATTGGCCATTGTACACTCATCCCATACGATCAGAGAGCAATCCTTGGACACATGTCCCTTATCACTGTTACGTGACACACCACAAATAGGCGTTTCGGCGCTCTCTAAATCGATGGGAATTTTAAACATGGCATGTGCTGTCTTGCGACGAGGAAGCAGTGTTCATGATCTTCGATCGGCCGAGAAAGAGAAGTGCGACTCCGCTGCGAACTCAACCTCGTCTCTCGTTGCGTGTATGTCTCTGACGCGCGAGACTCAGCATGGCGCTCCTGATCATTTAATAGCCGCATTTCATATGCTTCTATACTTTCCAGAGACCACAACGATGCATTTTAAGTGCGCATAGTATCTAATCGGGACTGGCGTGACGTACTACTTTCTGCACGTCGACGCAAAAAGTCTATCTATAAAAAGATATCTGGCATTTTTTTGGAAAGTTTATTTTACTTTAAATTTAAGTCTTTTGAAAACAACTATTAACCTCGCCAACATGCTCAAATTTAAATTATTTACATCCAAAAAGGGCTTACACCTGTAATTATTCCACTTGATGTTTTTGAATTTTGATTGTTTGGTCATAGATGGTGCTGCTTTAAAATTGTCTTGATACTACTTATATTCATTTAATTATGTTTATCGGCCTAAGTTACTTATATTGCGTGATTTTTATAGTGTGAAGATAGTTTATAGCATGGTTAACATAATAACAATATTCAAATATGCGTCGTTAGATTACACGTTGTTACAGAATGCCTTGAACAAATAAAGGTTCACCGCTCGTTCCCCGTTGGTCATAGCGTGATAATATGTAGCCTATATGTTGACCCAACTTTTTAATAATATCCGTGCCAAATTTGAAGTAAATCCACGCAGTACTTTTTGAGTTTATCCCAGATATAAGGACAAACAGACAAACAGACAAAAATTCTAAAAACTATATTTTTGGCTTCGGTATCGATTGTAGATCACACCCCAAGTATTCTTTAAAAAAAATATTCAATGTACAGTTTTGAATTTCCTACCATTTTATTATATGTATAGATTTTATTGTGTCCGTGTGATGACGGATTAAGAATACGGAATGTCACCACCCCATATCCTGCCATGGGTGTCGTAAGAGCCGACAGAGGGAGCATATTATGCAGAGAACAGCACTGTAAGAGAAGGAAAACTTGATACAAACCCTATACCAACCCATTTGGCCAGCGAGGTATAGTAGGCCAATTCCTCCTTTCAAAGGAGAGGCCTAGTCCAGCAGTGGACTGTTAAAGGCTGATGATGATGATGATTATTTTAACAAGATTTTCCGTGTGAATTATGCGCCTTAACCTTGTACAGGAATCATTCAATGTATTGCTGAAAGTCGTACAAGAATTCGTTCGGTACTTTTTTAGTTGAATGCGTTAATTCAGAGAGACGGGACAGGGCGGGGACCTAATATCTGAATATTTAAAATTCTTCCGATAGTAAGAAGCCAGAATTTGCCATATATTTGCCTTGGGGACCGTAGAGGTGCACTAGGGACAATAGAGTTATTTTGAAATTGCCACAGGACAGATCGGACAGAAACGGTTAAAATTAAATAAAATGTGTGGGCATAGCCGCGCGGCCTCTAGTTTTATAATAATGGTTAATGATCGCTTGCTTAACGGTAGAGGAAAACACCGTGAGAAAACCTAGATGTATGAGGTTTCTCTATAACATTCTCTAAATACATATGAAGTCTGCCAATCCACATTTAGCCAGTGTGATGGTCTAACCCTCATAATCAGAAGAGGCGCATACTTAGCACTGGAAAAGATTTTAAAAGAATGCCTTAAACAAACTATATGTCAAACGCACACGCTGACAAATAATAACCAACGCTGTCCCCGACAGTACGTAGCACAGATCTATCTAGATTATAGCGCACACACGGCGAACGATCATCAGTTTAGTTCGTGTTACTAACGTCATGGCCCTACGCGCCGGATTCGAGCCGGATTGCGCGGCTCCGGCCTACCGACGGCTGATTTATGATGGCTGACGGTCCGGCGACTGACTGATGGTTATTGAAGGCGATAGGTATCGATGTACGTTATAATTACTACAGAACTATCTATCTGCGAGTAGATTGGTCTTTTAGATTGAAGGTTGTGGTCGATAGAGAGAAGGGACAGCAAGAGTACACGAAACATTATTAGGTAATAAATAAAATACAAGGGTCTGTTTGTGGTTCCAAGATAAAAATCTTTTAACTGCATATTATTATAGTTATTTACAAACTAAGCCATAAACGGTCACACTCTGTAACCCAAAGGGATTGCGATATTTCATGGTTTATACCACTCTCTCCATAACTATTGAGAAAGATCTTCATGACAGCTGTCACCGCTAGCTTAATTTGCTCTCTGAGGCATCAACTAAGCGATAATAATTAACAATTTAGTACAAACATATTTCAAAAAGTCTGTGTTGCGCGTCGTGGGTCTGATCCCAATACTCTCCGCATGGCAGTCTGTTGGTATCTCCACTAGGCTATAGCTGCTTAATCCTAGCCCTCCCTACGTAACATTCACACTTTAGTAGGTATTTATAACATTAGTAGATTTTCTTATTGTATTTTAGGTATATCATTAAATTTACGAACGGCTCAAGAGAAAGGTACCTATTTATGTATATGCCGCTTGACATTTTCAAATTGATTAATGAATTAATTCAATCAACACGGAACAGACCAATTAACTTAATTAAATCCTTTTCATCGACCCTTAGGAACAGGCGACATTCAAATAATGTTGTATATATTTAGATCTTAATAAACATCTCATTTACGTAGATTTCTTACGTATGAGTGGTAGAGTTAGGAAGACAAAGGTTATACGCCATCCGAAGACAAGTATTTATTCATATACTTATATAGATATTTATGCATACATATTGCCCATATCAAATCTTTCTACCTTTAGTTGCTTGAAGTGGCAACACAGAGGCCACGATTCACCGATGTACGATGGGCAATAGAAACGAATAGATAAAAAGGACCTTACGGTAAATTGAGGAAAGTAGGCTCCCTGAAACAATTAAACGATGATGTCCGATCACCAGTAGGAGCAAAATTATAAATTAAACGAGCTCAAGACAGAAAACACTGTGTTCAAGTGGGATACATTCATCGTTTTCGTCCTAGAGTTATCATCACATTTGAAGATCCTCTGCATGGCACTCTATTGGTTTCTCTTCAAGAGGGATAAATCATACATAAATATAATTAAGCAGTTCTCACGCTTAGGTAAAGAAATAAACTCAAACTGTAAAAGTCGAACACCATATTACAAAACTTGACGATCCGGTGGCGTAGCGGGATTGTAAACGACTGCCACGACAAAGGTCGCGGGTTCGATTTCCGCTCAAGTGTGTTGTGTGCGTGAACATGGATGTTTGTCTTGGTCTGGGTGTTTTATGTATAATATGTATGTATGTATTTACAGAAAATTGAATATAGGCAGTGTGTTTATCCATTATATGGTACCCATAACACAAGCTCTGCTTAGTTTGAGACTAGATGATGTTGCGTGCCTGTGGGACAATATTATTACTATTAATTCAATTCACTAACAAGTCAACAGAATTATGTACAGACGTCTCTCAATATCAACCACTATCAACATTATCAATGTATTACCAAGACATACGACAATGACCACAAGTTTCAGTTTCCAGAATAATACCTTTTCAACGAGCTCAACCGCAAGTTGACTGCACGAGTGATGTAGTGGTTTAGCCGCTATGTCGTTTTAATCTTTACCGAGTGTTGCGAGTTCGTCTCCATACGGCAGTTGTTTTGTGAGATATGTAGGTACATATATTTTTGTATAGAGTCTAGATGTTCTTTGTATGCGTTGGTTATTCCATCATCATCAGCCTTTAACAGTCCACTGCTGGACTAGGCCTCTCCTTGGAAAGGGGGAACTGGCCTACTATACCACGCTGGCCAAACGGGTTGGTATAGGGTTTGTATCAAGTTTTCCTTCTCTTACAGTGCTGTTCTCTGCATAATATGCTCCCTCTGTCGACTCTTACAACACCCATGGGATGATATGGGGTGGTGACATTCCGTATTCTTAATCCGTCACCACACGGACAGTTGGTTATTCCAAGGAAATTTAAATAAAAACGTGAGATCATAAAAGAACAAACACATTCTTGGAGGAGAGGCACACATAATTCAAACAATAAGTACATCTGATTCGTATACGATATACAAGTTTAGGATTTTAGGGAATCTAAAGCGCGTTTGGTAACATTTTTATCACAAAACAACTCTAACCAGTAAATACTTAGCAAAATTGAGGCTGACAACATTGTCATGACCATTCAAAATGTCCGACGGATCTGAATAATGTAAGGATCTTACAGGGCGACGTCTGTGCAAACAATTACACGTGGACGGACACAGCATTCCGACAACTAAATGTATACGGTTAAAATTCAATAGGAAACCGCGGAATCTGTTATTCGGGGGTATTCTGAGGAACGATCGATCCCGCGGCCATGAAAGTGGACGGTAACGGCAAATATAATAAACCGCGAACATTTAAAATGTAAATTTAAAAGTTTTTTAAAACTACTTATCAACTGAATATATTTTTTGTAATTTTTCTACTACTTTCTTAAAGTCATAGGATCATCTTGAGACACTTTTCAAAAAATGGTGTAATACCCTATTGATTACGAATACTATAATATTTGATTGTTGCCATAGACAATGGTGCGACAGGAATAGACGTGAGTGCTATATCCGCATCGATTATTAAATAAGTTATCGATACAATCGACCTTTATAGAGTTGGTTTGGTTTAAAATGCAGTTATTTAATATTTAATCATCATTATTTATTTTTATTTATTTAATAACTTTATATACACTGAAGCCGTGTGGTTGACGGCATAGAATAGAAGTGTCGCCACCCCCTATCTTCCCGTGGGTGTCGTAAGAGGCGACTAAGGGATAACACGATGCAAATACCATCTTTGCGTAGAGACGGAAAACTCGACATCAAACCCTATACGACTGCCTCTTTGGTCGCGCGGCATAAATGTGCGCGTGGGATCAGGAGGTCCCGGGTTCGATTCCTGGGCGGGCAGTGTTATTGGGTTTTTCTGTCACGAAATTCTCAGTAACAGCACGGAGTCTGGAAATGTGCCCGGTACGGCAATAGGCTCGCCCCTTATTACGTGGGACTAAAGTATATCTGGCGAAAAGTGGGTGTAGAAATACACCTCTGCCTACCCCTTCGGGGATAAAAGGCGTGACGATATGTATGTATGTATGTATGTATGTATACACTGAAGCGTATAAAGGCGGACTTAATGCCTTGGGCATTCTCTCCCAGTCTACCTTAGAGTGGTGCAGAGATAAAAGTAGGTGTATTGTAGAAATGAGTGAAGAAGAACTTTTGTAGCATAAACATAATACATATTATATACATAGTTTAAAATACACACATTTGATAGTACAAGAACATATTAATAAATAAGTAGCTATACAAAATATAAAATATATTGTAATTATAAACTAAGGATACATAACAAATTATAATAATATTAAATATATACATACACTAAATACCAATATACATTAACATATTATTAGGATACTTCTGCCAATTTATCCAACAACAGCTGTTTCACTCTGGATTTGTAGTAGCCATCCTGATTTCTAGAGGAAGGGCATTCCAAAGAAGGATTGCTTGAATGGGAAAGGACGAGCAGAACTATGTAAAGGACAAAGTAGAAGAAGATTATTGGAAGAACGAAGATTTCAATTTACATCAATAAGCTTATATTTTTGACGCATAACAAAGTGTAATTGTTTTAATGTTGTATCGATTTCACATAAAATCGATTTAAAATGTGCAGCTCTGCTTTTGTCTTTGGCTGTGACAGTTACATGCTAGAAAATACTTCTGCGTTTTGATGTCAATCTGACATAATATGTCATTTGATAATTCAAACGTACCTACCTACATTGTTTAACTTTCAAACCAACTTTCCTTTTATCTACATTGTTCATTCTTAACTAAAAATTCGAACACGTGTATCTTCTTTTTCCGCCTTGCCTGAGTGAAAATAGAATCATTTAATAGACTCTGTTACTTACGCTAAATTTTTTGATATATTTTTTATTAGGTACTGTACGCTTCAATTTAATTTCAGACATTTTGATGTATGGAGATCTGCCTTTGTCCTTTTTGTTCAATAACTCATAAAAGCGCTTTTTTAATACTTACGACAAACAATAAATACAAAATACCTACTGAAAGAATCAAAATATGTTTTATTTATAAGTAACAAATGAAGACCAGAGGGTCTAGTACGAGTTTGCACTCAATCGTCACGGTGGACAATAGCCTAGTCGACGGGAACAATTGCCATACATTTTCTAAAAGCGCCCCTAACGCAGAGTAGCGATCGATAGAGTCCGCTAGGGGACGCATTTAGAAAATGTATGGCAATTGTTCCCGTCGACTAGGCTATCGTCCACGGTGACGATCGAGTGCAAACTCGTACTAGACCCACTGGTCTTCATTTGTTACTTATAAATAGTTTAGTTCCCATGTAATAAGGGGCCCTATTACATGGGAGCTAAACATTCTTTGCGAAATGTGGGTGTAATACTACACCTCTGCCTACCCCTTCGGGGATAAAAGGCGTGAGTCTATAAAAAATATATATATATGTATGATGGTTGTATTGCCATAATCGAACACCGCAGACTAGCTACTCGCTAGGTGAGTCGAATTTTAGAGTCTTTTCATGTTAGAAGCGGAAAACAAACTGACGGAAAGCGATTACAGTCCCCCATGGAGACTCGCAACACCAGAGGAGTCACAAGTGCGTGGCGGGCCTCTGGGATGGGAAAGGGAACAGGAGGGGAGTGGGATGAGGGAGAAGGAAAAGGAAATGGGGCCTCCGGCACTCTCACTCTCCGAAAGTGACGCAACAGTATAGATACTTAGGTACTGTTACTTTACTTAACGTGAGAGTAGGAGTAGTACTTAAGTATTTCAGTATCACACAGTACTTCAGTACTGTGTGATACTGAAATAGCTTTCGGTAATAGGGCTGTTTCCAACTAGTCGAATCAAGCACTTTTAATGAGTGTCAAAACGACCTTTGCCAAAGGTTTTGTATGAAATATGACGTAGTGACGTCATAGTGGTTTGCTATCCTTATTATATATAGAATACTTATTATCAATAAATTGACGATAAAAAATGTCAAATAAAGTTTTAACATTAATTGATGAATGAAACTACTATTATTTTGACATGTTTCTCTAGATAAAAATACTTGTAAGTATAATTTATTTCACTTGCAGGAAACTTCCCTATTGCTGCAAAACTAAAATCAACAACAAAATCCGTAAACAGATATTTAATTTTAATGCATTTATTGCCATCGGTGATAAACTACCTTTTCGATAAGCAGCTGGTTGCCACTCAGATTTCTGGTTCGAACCAATGGTGCGCACCAAGGACTTATGGAAATTATGTGTATATTAAATTGTTCATAATCGCTTGTACCCTGACTCGGAGAGCCTCTTAAGTCGTCAATCACGACAGTACGCATAAAATCTTCACTCTCGCCTAGTATTTTGGGTTGCGTAGGGCTGATGGCAATCATACATATGTACATACATACATAGACTCACGCCAGTTTCCCGGAGGGGTATGCAGAGACTACGGAACGCCATTTGCGACGATCCTGACATATCTCTCTTGCTTCATTCACTCCCATCAGATTCCTCATGCATGCTCTTCTGTTCAGGGTACTTCTAACCTGTCCTGTTTTTAGGATGTGTCCAATCTGGTGATGGCAATAATTCTGTAAAAAAACATATACGTAGGTGTCTTAGTTAGACCTTGAAGCACAACATATACGTAGGTGTCTTAGTTAGACCTTGAAGCACAACATATACGTAGGTGTCTTAGTTAGACCTTGAAGCACAACATATACGTAGGTGTCTTAGTTAGACCTTGAAGCACAACATATACGTAGGTGTCTTAGTTAGACCTTGAAGCACAACATATACGTAGGTGTCTTAGTTAGACCTTGAAGCACAACATATACGTAGGTGTCTTAGTTAGACCTTGAAGCGCAACATATACGTAGGTGTCTTAGTTAGACCTTGAAGCACAACATATACGTAGGTGTCTTAGTTAGACCTTGAAGCACAACATATACGTAGGTGTCTTAGTTAGACCTTGAAGCACAACATATACGTAGGTGTCTTAGTTAGACCTTGAAGCACAACATATACGTAGGTGTCTTAGTTAGACCTTGAAGCACAACATATACGTAGTTGTCTTAGTTAGACCTTGAAGCACAACATATACGTAGGTGTCTTAGTTAGACCTTGAAGCACAACATATACGTAGTTGTCTTAGTTAGACCTTGAAGCACAACATATACGTAGGTGTCTTAGTTAGACCTTGAAGCACAACATATACGTAGGTGTCTTAGTTAGACCTTGAAGCACAACATATACGTAGGTGTCTTAGTTAGACCTTGAAGCACAACATATACGTAGGTGTCTTAGTTAGACCTTGAAGCACAACATATACGTAGTTGTCTTAGTTAGACCTTGAAGCACAACATATACGTAGGTGTCTTAGTTAGACCTTGAAGCACAACATATACGTAGTTGTCTTAGTTAGACCTTGAAGCACAACATATACGTAGGTGTCTTAGTTAGACCTTGAAGCACAACATATACGTTGTTGTCTTAGTTAGACCTTGAAGCACAACATATACGTAGGTGTCTTAGTTAGACCTTGAAGCACAACATATACGTAGTTGTCTTAGTTAGACCTTGAAGCACAACATATACGTAGTTGTCTTAGTTAGACCTTGAAGCACAACATATACGTAGTTGTCTTAGTTAGACCTTGAAGCACAACATATACGTAGGTGTCTTAGTTAGACCTTGAAGCACAACATATACGTAGGTGTCTTAGTTAGACCTTGAAGCACAACATATACGTAGGTGTCTTAGTTAGACCTTGAAGCACAACATATACGTAGGTGTCTTAGTTAGACCTTGAAGCACAACATATACGTAGGTGTCTTAGTTAGACCTTGAAGCACAACCCCGCCTTGAAGGTGAAAGTCTTGAAAGCATCCCTAAAGATGTTGATGACTCTTTCATTTGGCTATTAGTTCGATAAATACTGCAACAATACCTACACAACCAGAAGCATAGAGTCTACTTTGCGTTAAGCCGCTTGGTTTATATTTGGGTGGCGCTGCCCGTGACCTTATCCTAGCGCTGAAATCACTCTTGTACAGAAATCCACTCTTGCACAAAACATTCCTATCAATAAACGTCACAACAGACAAATCCAATAACGTTTCCCAACCAATTCAATATCGTCCCTCAAATAAACCCCTCGCAACAACCATCAATATTCTCCCTCTAGTTTATGCAAAACACGAGCAGAGCGGTCAAACTTTGTGTCCGTAACGTGACCAGACCGCTCCGAAAATAATAATGGCCAGTAATTGCAGAGGCACTATGTTTGCTATCCGGTATTGTAATTAGATGTGCTGTTTGATTTGGTTAAGTAGAGGCTGCGATAGCCTAGTGGAGATACCATCAGACTGTTACGCAGAGGGTATCTGGTTCGAATCCACGGCGCGAACCAATGACTTTTCAAAGTTGTTTTTCATATAGTCTTACGCTTGTATCCCCGAAGGGGTAGGCAGAGGTGTACATTTTACACCCACATTTCGCCATGAATTTTTAGGTCCCACATAATAGGGGGCGAGCCTATTGCCGTACCGGGCACATTACCAGACGCCGGGCTGCTACTGAGTATTCGGAAAAACCCAGTAACACATTTTCCCGACCCGGGAATCGAACCCGGGACCTCCGATCAACAGTCGCATACGCTATCCACTGGACCACGGAGGCAGTTTTCGAAGTTATATGCGTATTAAATTATTAATTACCGATTGCTAAACGGTGAAGCAAAACTTCGTGAGGAAACCTACATGTCCGAGCCCAGCAGGCAGCAGGGACAGTACATAAACAGGGCTGATGATGATTGTAATTAGATGTGCTGTGATTTGGTTGGGTTATTTGTGTGGTGGCTGGGCACGAAGAGCCGAAAATCAAGTTCATTGGTGTGTTATTGGAGAGGCTTTTATCCAGCAGTGAGTTATGGTAGGCTGATGATGGTTTGTGTGGTTTTGGATGGTGTACGGTTTAAGGGCATGCTTTGCTTACCATGTTATCCACTTTGAGCCTGCGACTAGTAACTACATACTTCTATAATAAGCAGCACAATTTTAAAATTAGTACACATTCACAGAAGAACCGTTAAAAATAAATGTGAAAAGAGTGTAATGACCGCTTGAGCAAAAACGTTTTGGAGTGGCGGCTATGCACCGAACCTCCTAAATACAAAGGTGCTCTGTGCACCGATCGTCGAAGCAGAGGTAGGCCTCCCGCAAAGTGAACGGGCGATCTTGTTGGAACGTGAGCAGTGGATTGATGCGATGGCTCAAGATCCGTCTAAAAAGTGGAAAGCTTTTAAGATTCCTATGTCCAGCAGTGGACATCTATATACATATTTCGTTCTATATTTTAACCAACATAGATCAAAAACAGCAAGTTTACAAAATCTACAACATAAATTGACAATCAAATTATATTTCATGCCAACAAAAACAAGCTTCCATTTCTACCCTTTCACAATCATCGCAGCAATATACAAATATCTCACGCGAAAATTTTTCAGGCATCAATAAAGACATCGTCGCATGAATAACAGGGAATATAAAATTATATATAAGTAAAGTTTAGTTTAATGTGCGGCTCGAATGTTTGAGCAATGTGCCCCGGGTTGCTACATTTGTCAAGAGCATCGCGAAAGTATAAGCTTGACTCTCGGGAACGTTCATGGTTGTAGTCTAGGAGGCTGAGTACCAAAAATCGACAAAAAAGGTGATTTTTAAAGGCGTCATTTTGTGAAATAGCTTTGGTCTATTCGTGTTTTAATTAAGTACGATTTGGGCGGTGCTTGAGTTAAGTGAAGGTTCATAAGAGTTTATGAAGAACTTAGTTATCTTATTTATACAAATTTATACGCAATTTTTTTTTATGTTAATAGGTGGCAAACGAGCACACGGATCGCCTGATGGAAAGCAATTACCGCCGCCCATGGACACAAGCAACACCATAGGAGTCACAAGTGCGTTGCCGCCCCTTTGGTTGGGAAAAGGACTATCCCTTTCCCCAACCCCAAGGGGCCTATGATGAGGATAGAGATGAGGGAGAAGGAATAGGGGATATGGCCTCCGGCACTCACCGGACGAAACGCAACAGTTTAGGTACTTTTACTTTACGTCGATTTTCTGTGAGAGGGTAGTACTTCCCCGGTCGAGCCGACCCATTCATGCTGAAATCAGCAAGGCTCGACGACCTAGAATTTTTGGAGGAATTATTGGAGGTGGTTTGGTACTCTAGTACTTACTTTGAGGCAATACTCGGTAGACCCTGACTGATTATACAATACGTATTTAACTTATTGTGAGAATGTCTTTTACCGACTAATATTACGTTTTATGTGTTTAATAAATGCCAAAATTGTTTTTACGGATATGTTAATAAAAACGTGTATTTATTTCTCCACCCTAACTTCTCCCTGCCTTAACCGATTAGGATGTATGGGATATAGTGAATTAGTGATTCATCATAATTATCATGCTTAATATTAAACATACATTCTAGATCCAAAGATAGATCTATTTATAGGGCAGTGCTCTTTCCTTTATTCAACGATATTTTAGGCATCAAAAAGAAATTTTATACGTATAATTAATTATATATCAGTAGACGATTTATATAATGAACATTCGATTTCTAAGTAATTCTGTATGTAATAACTAATAAATAATATCTTTAATAAATTTTCCTTACGTTTTCATGGAACCGTTTGAACGGTAGGTATCTAAAAATAAAATAAACAGTGATTGATTTTGTAAACGTATGACATTTTGAATACGTTCGCAATAATTTAGGAAAATAGGTTTTCCTTTTCTCAGAAGTTACAGAAATAGGATCAAGCATTATTTATTTTCATAACGCATAATGACATATGTATGTATCAACAGTAATAAAAACATATTTTTTACTAGACTCTATTGTTTTTAGCCAAAACAACCTAACGTTTTGTATCACTCCAGAAGAAATAATAAGAAAATATTATTATGTTTAGTGACGGATTAAGAATACAAAGTGTCACTACCCCTTTTCATTGCGCAGGTATCGTAGGGGTTAATTAATAAAAATACACGAAGCAAATAGTATATTTGTGAAGAGAATTTTCCCTCTTGGTATAGATATATCAACTCGGTTCTGGCTAACGTTGTATAGTAGGCCAAATCCTCCTATTAATTAACAATGATATTGTGACATGTGTGTGAAATTAGAAGAGCAATCTGATCAGCAGTGAACAACGAAATACTGTCTGAGGTTACATTTTCTTTTATAAAAGACTATTCCCGCACTAGGAACAAATCCTGTGTAGCGGGGGACTTAACAAACATACAATTAAGGGACACAGTGAACACCCAGGCTCGAACGCTAACCAGCAGTGAAATCTGGAGTTATTCATTATGTTAAGCAACGATTTTAGTAATCGTAGTACGATCAATCTCAAAGCTTATGAAAGGTAGAAACATTGAAAATTCGCAAGTAGTGAGGGTGATAATTATGTTACAGTAATAAGGACATGAAAATACAGACACAATTTAGATCACAAAACCCATAACTTTGTCACTGTCCTCAGAAACTGGCTACACATGCCTCATTTATTAATTAAAAATACCTAAATATTGCTGTCATCTCCTAGCCTATATTCCTAAAAGCCCTCATAACAAATTGGTAGAAATTCCGTTGCGCGTCTGCTTCACTTTTATTCTCCAATGGCTGTTCTTCTATAGATGTGTGCATCTCTCAGCCGTCAGATTACTCACTACGTTTTTAAACTTTAAAAGTATCATTTGACATTTTATGAGGTACGTTTTGACTTAAGCCGACCTCACATTGGGCGTGCGAGTTCCTCGAACGGGCGCGCACCGTGTTCTCGGCGTTCACTCTATAGTACAAAATGAACGCCGGGCGCACGCTGAACGGACGCGGAGCGAACGCCGAACGAACGCCGGGCGCACGGTGAACGGACGCAGGGCGAACGCCGAACGAACGCTGAATTGACGCAGGGCGAACGCTGAATGAACGCCGGGCGAGCGCTGTACGGACGCCAGGCGCACACCGGCCTTAAATAACACTGTGTATAGTCTTCCTTAGTGTGATTGTATGGTGAACTCTGGTGTCGGAGTTTATAGGCCGCCCGAAAACCTCCGTCATGGTTCATCGATTCTGTTTGTCCTTGGTTCGCAATAAACGATTTGAGTTTGACTTTGATAAGAACCGGGACCAACGGCTTTCTGTGTACGGTAGCGCTGAGATGTAAATGTCAAGATGCGATTCCACCAGTGTGCTGAACTGTGCGGCACTGCAATGCACATTGTGCGACACACATGTTTATTCTGGTCGACTCACTAAAGCTAACAATAACAAATTGTGCGCGAACATTCCTAGAATGTTCTGTGTCTCTATGTAATTCCTAGATCTGTATACTTTTGTGCGCGCACACATGCAGGCAGTGGACTCGCGTCGACGCGTACAAACCTGTTGTTCGCGAACTCAGTCTTGCTTCCGCTACCGGAGTGAAAACATTTATTTGTGCGCGTACATTGTTAATTATCTAAGTTAAATATGGATTGGACGAATGATAAAATTATTAAATTTATTCAAGCTATTGAAACTTATCCTGTACTGTGAGATTCTAGTCACAGTGATTATAAAAATAAAAACAAAAAACATGACGCCACTCAAGAGTTGGCGCAAAGTTTCAATTGTGACTCGACTGAGGTAATGAGAAAATGGAAGATTATTTTGGCTCAATACCGAAGAGAAAAGAAGAAAATCGTGGACTCAAAATCTTCAGGTTCTGGGATTTTAGATATATATAAGCCAAAATGGTTTGCTTATGCATATTTGAACTTCTTTCATGGAAGGGATGAGCCGAACGCCAGCTTGAACTCACACGACGAAATAAATGAACAGGTAGGTACATTTTAAATGTTTATTTTCTTACCTCTTATATTATTACTTAGATACATATATGCTATTTGTCGGTCTCGGTGGCGTAGTGGTTAGTGAAACCGACTGCCACGCCTGAGGTTGGGGGTCGATTCCGGCACAAGTCAAACATTTGTGTGCATGAACATGGATGTTTGTCTTGGTCTGGGTGTTTCTATGTATAATATGTACATATGTATTTAAAAAAAAGTATATAATATGTATGTTTATCCATTGTCTAGTACCCATAGTACAAGCTCTGCTTTGTTTGGGTTAGATGGTGTTGTGTGTATGTGGCAGAATATAAAAAAAAAATTACGCTAGTGTTTCTTGCCATGGCACCATTCCGATGTCAGTTTGGAAATAATGTGCAAATTCTTCTCTTATGTCTTTCGCATCGCCAGGGGGTCTTCTTCCAACATGTCTTAAAGGTAGTAAGTTTGCCATGGCTGCATCGCGCCGCCAACTTCCATCGATAGTGCAATGAGTAATTTGGTTCTCAGTATCAAAACAGCCAAGAGAAGTATAAAGTGGTGAAGACGATTTTTGTGTCATCAAAAAATTATGCAAGTAACAGCAGGTCAGTGTTATCAATTGTGCCTTTTCTGGAGCTAACAGAATAGGTTTCCTGAGTACGCGAAATACACCGGACATAATGCCGAATACATTTTCCACAATACGTCTCGCTCTGCTCAACCGATAATTAAATATTCTCTCTTTTGATCTTTTGTCATGTTGACCGGGATATGGTTTCATTAAATTTATATCTAATGCAAAAGCATCATCTGCCACAATGACATGTGGAATTGGTTTGTGCCTTCCGGGTAACGGGTAAGGTTCAGGCAAATTTAATTTTCCTTGCTGAAGATTAGCATAGAAACCAGTATTTTTGAAAACACCACCATCCGATATTCTTCCTTTACAACCGACATCTATGTACGTAAACTTATAATTTGCATCAACCAGTGCTAAAAGTACAATGCTGAAATCACCTTTGTAATTGAAAAAGTCGCTTCCAGTATTACTTGGAGCTTGAATAACAACGTGTTTGCCATCCATAGCCCCAATGCAATGAGGGAAGTTCCAAAGATGGTCAAATTGGCGCTCTACGATCATCCATTCTTCTAAAGTGTTAGGCATCTGAAAAAGGAAATCTTATTACTATTTCAGGTATCACAAGATATCCAGAATGAAAACGAAGATCAAGAATCTCTTCATGAAAGGCCAGTCGAAAAGTTTAAAGCTCCGAAGAACTCGCTTAAACGCCGTATTGTAGATGAAGACCCGAGAATCTCCCAAGCTTTGTCCATTATGAATAACGTGAACAAGCAGATGGAAGCAAAAAAATCTGATGACGACGACATTTTTGCTGCAGCTGTCGCAACGAAATTAAGGAAAATTAGAGATGAGCGAACGAAGATTTTAGTACAAAGGGATATTGACAATTTGTTGTATGACGCTATTATTGGTACTGGAAAATATGTTACAACTCCAATGCCTTCACCGTATTCAGATTCGTCAAATTCTCAGAGTCAAGGAGTGGCTTCAAGTTTTCAGGTCCGCGATAATGATTATTCAGATCTTTTACGTCAGAAGGATGGCGAAATAATATCTTGGCATGATATGTAATGCAATAACAGTGACTAAAATAAAATGGTATATTATTTTTATTTTCTTACCTTAATATTTTCTTTCAACACGCTTATCAACGCCTTACAAGTCTCAGGTACAATCCGAGCAATAAGCTCTTTTGAAACTTTAAATAAGTACTTAATGTACTCTTCCTTACTTGCAAAAGAATCTCCAGTAGCAAGATATCTTAAGGTGATTGCAAGCCTTATTGAAACAGGGACACATTTTCTGTAGTTGGTATCTTGCTTAGCAATAAAAGGACTAGTTGCATTGACCAGCAACTCAAAATCTTCGCAAGATATGCGTGTGAAATTTTTAAATCCACTCAATGGATCTATTTTTATTTCTTCTAGAAATCTATTCGTTTCTTCATTCCGTCGCTGTAGTAAAGGCCTCACCCAACATCGCGGTTTCTTTCTTCGTTTCTTTTTAAGCAGACTACACAGTAAAACACATGCTGCAGCACAAAGCACTACGTTTTCCTGCCCGTCCATATTAACTACTGAACTGTCTTCGGCAGAAACTCTGCTCAGTGAACATGTTCGCGCACAAATGTGCTGAACTGTGCGCTTACAAAAGTTACGCACAGCCTTACCAGTGGAGATGGAAGCCAAATACGATACCAGCTTAGTACCTGCACTGCTGGAGTTTTGCACAAAATGTTTGTAAGCAAATGTGCTGCACACTATTTTGGTGGAATCGTACCTTCACGGAACACCCATCGTCGCGGTGACCCGTGCAAGCATTGTTTGACTTCGGAGATCTATTACGAACGGCAAGGCATGAGAGTTGACCACACAGGACAAAAGAAAGTGGAAGGTAGTGCCCCGAATGCCTATCGAATCGACGTTAGACGTGTGAACGCCAAAGTCATACGGAACGGTTAGGTGAATATCGCGTTTGGCACTGAGTGCTTATGCGAGCTGAATTGCACTTTGTTGCTTAGTAGCAAGAGTCGATATTTCAATAAATTGATTTGAGAAGTGATCCTTCTGTACGTTAGTACTATATATTCTGTGGTCATACTAAGCTCGCTGGAAACTTATATGTTCTCAAAACTTACTCGCAAGTGTTCATCACATGTTTCGCCATATTATTTTAATAGTTCGCTCTAGTTTAAGATTTCAAGAGCTCTCACATATGCTAGTTTTGTTACAGTGTGTTACTTGCGGAATGTGGGTAATTAACTGCAATAGTGAATATTCAGTTAAATTGTGTTAGAATATACTTGTCTTAGATGCAAGCGGAATCGTAAGAGGTCGTCTCAGCAGACGATGATGATGAACTAGGTACTATAGTTAATAAAAATAAAATAAATAATGATTTATTACCAAAAACTTATACAATGAATACACAGTGTCCGTTGGCCCCACACTAGGCAAGCCTGTCCTGTGGGAACCTACAACGATTACAGATTTGCTTATTTTGTTTCTCGGACATATTTATACTAAATATTGCTTAACTTAACTATGTTACTAATATATTTAATAATATTGAATGTATAATAAATTAATAATATATAGTACTAGCTGACCCAGCGAACTCCGTATCGCCTTTTTAAGAGTTTTTATTTAATTCCCTTTTTTCCAAGCCCCTTTTCCAAAGTAACTATTGACTTAGCGCTTAATCTCTTATCATTTCAAAGTCTATAAATGATGAACAAACAAAATTCAACAATTAAAATTAAAATTCAACAAAATTGGTTCAGCCATTTTAGCGTGAAAACGGAACATACATATACACAATTTCGAATTTATAATATTAAGTAGGTATTATCAATGGGTTTCTTCTGACATGAAGCCCGCTGGGCGGCAGCACTGACTGCACTGAGACTTCAGGTCCGGAAACCTGTCAAAACTGCCATCAAACAAAGAACTATATCAACCCACACGCGAATTTGAACTTTATGCAGCCGTAATAAATTACAAATTGACTCTACGTTTTATTTAGAAAACGTTTGTATGGGAAAAATAAAAGGGCTGTTTTTAGGGTTTTTCCGGCAATTATTAGAATTTTTCTCGCCGCAAAAACCATCTTTGAACTTCAACGAACATATAAAAAAAAGAATTGGCCAAATTGGTCCAGGCGTTGTTGAGTTATGCGCTTACCAACACATTTTGCGATTCATTTTTATATTATAAGATAATGTGTAGTATAGTATAATGGTATTGAGTATGTATTGTGTAGATATATAATTATAGTGTTAGTACATACATTTTGTGATAAGAGTACATAAATAAAATATTAGGTAGGGTAGACCGAGGCGAATCGGATCAGTGGGTGAATCGGATCAGAATAAGAAATTTGTGAATAATTTTAATAAAGCGTTGATACGGAACGCAAGCTGTTGGCGGCTCACGAGCCACTTGTAGCCTGCACCTCCTGCCATAGGTTTTGTTTCGATACGACTTGTACATCAACGTCAGCGCCGCTCGCCAGTGAGTCACTTTTTGTGTGCGTTTAAATTTTTGCGCTCATCTAAAATACATGCTTACTATTTCTTGGTGTAAATCTAAGAACTTGTATTCAATCTTTGAATTTTATAGCTTAAACGGCTTGGGAATAGGTCTTTTTTAGAAAACATTTTAGTTTTTAAGCACAGTATTATAGGTTAATATGTGAAATATTCATTTCAAAAGACTTCAATATGGGGCGATTCGGATCGCGTCATCGGGGGCGAATTGGATTACTTATTTAAAATGAGTTATTTTACAGTAGAGAATAGTTAAGTATTTTTATTCAATTATAGATGGTTCACACATATAAAAGACAAACAATAAAGAGAAAAAGCAGAAGAATGGTCACCAAATAAAAATTATAGCCGCAAACAAAGTACGGGCCCAAGAAATAATCTTAGGTCTGGCTGCTGAGATTTAAAAATTACCATACACGAATTTACAAAGAATAGTTTCTCTCTCCAGTGATGTCATTAAGATACGTGGTAGACAATAAAACCAATATTGCATTTGACTCCACCCCAGTGTAAGATTAATCTTTACGAAAGAGATGCTAAGAAGAAACTAAAAACTGCCGAAAAAGCCGTGAAAATAAGAGAAACTGACTAAATACCACAGAAAATATGAAGAAGAATAATAATAAAAGAATACCTTGAATAAAAATCAAAGGTTCACGTGCAAAGCACAAAGATTGGCTCTGTATTTACTGATAAAAAAAAGCATTCATCCACCATCATGTGAAGAATGGTGCCATGAAAAAGTGCTGATCTGGGTGGGAAAGAAGGCCCGTATAGATGTGATTTATGGTTTAGTAAATAATATTGTTCTGATTATTAATTATTTTAATATTGATTTTGATACACAAGCCTATAATGCTGAAAAAATCTTAACTTTATGTATGATCCTATTCGCCCCGATAAATGGGGCGATTCGGATATTTCCCTCTTTCTACCTTTTGATTAATATTTTGCACAATTTATGAGTAATTAGAGTTTCGAAATGTTTAATGTACATACATACATACATACATACATACATAGGCTTACGCCTGTTTCCCCGAAGGGGTAGGCAGAGGCATATTAAACGCCCACTTAATGTTTAATGTGTAGCCAAATAATTACTGATTTCCGTTTTGGCAATTAAAGTTACATAAATTACACTTTAGTATGATTTTTATGTCCTCAAATAAAAAGTGATCCGATTCGCCTCGGTCTACCCTAATATCTGTGTAGTGTAAGTGTTAATAATCTGTATATATGACTTTGGTGTTCAGTTTGTTCTTAAAATTCGGGATAGTTGTTTAAACTAAGTGCACCAAAAGGTTTTCAGTGTAGTCGTATGTCAACGAGGAAAGCCAGTCTTTCACCTTTATTTTCGCTTCGTTTAAAGGGCATTGTTTTATATCGCAAGATGAGACCACCTTATTGTATATGTAGTAGTACTTGAATGGGCTAAAACGTCTTGCAAAGGAAGTGTTGACTTTAGGGATACTTACAGTTGACTTAGCAATACCTTGAGAGCTGTCATAAAATGACAATCATCATGCGAAAGAGAATGCCCTTATATTTTTTTTATTTATAGACTCACGCCTGTATCCCCGAAGGAAATTTTTGGTCCCACGTCATAGGGGGCGAACCTATTGCCGTTACCCGGCACATCACCAGACTCCATGCTGCCACTGAGAATTCGGAAAAACCCAGTAACACTTTTGCTCGACCCGGGAATCGAACCCGGGACCCCCGATCAGCAGTCGCATACACTATCCACTGGACCACGGAGGCAGTCCTTATAAGGTGGTACATACATACATATCGTCACGCCTTTTATCCCCGAAGGGGTAGGCAGAGGTGTATTTCTACACCCACTTTTCGCCAGATATACTTTAGTCCCACGTAATAAGGGGCGAGCCTATTGCCGTACCGGGCACATTTCCAGACTCCGTGCTGCTACTGAGAATTTCGTGACAGAAAAAACCCAATAACACTGCCCGGCCCAGGAATCGAACCCGGGACCTCCCGATCCCACGCGCACATTTATGCCGTGAGACCAACGAGGTAGTCGTATAGGGTTTGATGTCGAGTTTTCCGTCTCTACGCAAAGATGGTATTTGCATCGTGTTATCCCTTAGTCGCCTCTTACGACACCCACGGGAAGATAGGGGGTGGTGACACTTGTATTCTATGCCGTCAACCACACGGCTTATAAGGTGGTGTTATTCTCTTTTCTTTTTATCATCCGCTTTGCTTTATAATCTGTCTTACTGCTGTCCACAAGCATCTTCCCATTACGGCAACAGCGAGGTGGTAGTCCATCACGCTGGCCACGCTAGGGTTGGCAGACTTTACATTCCTTCGAGAAGCTTTTTATTCAGAACTCTCAGACATGCAGGTTCCCACACCATGCATGCAATAGTTAACAATTTAAGATGCGCTTAACTTCGAAAACTCAGTGGTGCGTCTTGCGGCCTTAAACCTACGTGCAGTAGCAGTCTGTTCTTCTCTCCAATAGACTATCATCGCCTAGATCACTATACATTGCGTGATAATGTAGCAAAAAAAAAAAACCAATTACTTCAAAAGTTCAACTTCAAAAGACGTCTTCCATATTTCGATTCTAAGCCAATTAAAAACGAATCTAACAAATATGCATTACCGGCACATCAGAAATCATATCGAGTTGCGAATTACGCGCTTGTGTGCGTCCAAGTGTGAAAAATAAAATAAATTCTTGTTGAAATAAAATTTACGAGGCAAGGCGCGTCAAAGCTGTGAACTCGGGCTGTAGCACAGTTGATTTGGCGAGGCATTCCCTGTTCGGCTAATTTGACTAGCCCGTCTTGGGGACGTAGATGTACGAAATTTTAAAGTGATAGGGTGAATCAAGTAAAATATGGCGTAGAAGTAGCTAAGTACGCGAAAGATGGCCAATTTCAATGCCCCAAAGATTTTTTTATATATGGACTCACTGCTGTATTCCCGAAGGGGTAAGCAGAGGTGTAATATTACACCTTTGCCTACCCCTTCGGCGATACAGGCGTGAGTCTATAAAAAAACTCACCTTAATTCACAAGTAACAAGCAGATATTCCGTGGCTTGCACTAAGACAAATCGTGTTCTCACTTGGTTGCAGCTATTCCGTATTCGCTCAATTTGTGTGCCTGTCTACAGACTGGCTCTTGGAGTTTCGGAACGTGAAGTGTTTGGAGGCGACATCGTATGTATGAACTATAAGTCGATATAATTTCTAAAGCAATAGATAAAGTTTGCAATGGCAATGCAGACCAAGACCATGATCCATATTCACGCACACAAATGTTTTACTCGAGCGGCAATCGAACCCACGAGCTAGCTTGACATTGTATGTGTTTGTGTGTATTGAAGCGATCATATCGCTTGTCAATCAGCAAAATTTAAATTAAGTACTCGAAACAAAACTACATGGTATTTAATAAGTACTGAATGGCAATTTTAACTAACGTAGGGCAAAAACATCCTCGCTACAAGAAGAACAACGATCTAAGGGTTTAGTACTAGTTTCATTTCGGTTCGATTGGCGTTCGGCGCACTGATTGGTCCATTCTAAGGTCCTTTGAGCACTCGAACCGAGCCAAGCAATGCGCAGAACGCCAATCCCACTAGGTCGTGACAAAGTGTTTTCGACTACTCTGTGATGTCGAAGGACATCGGTTGTGGGCGAACGAACGCGTATGGTGACAATTTGGGTTTTTCGTCACTAGCCCTCTAACCGCCACTTTAAAGCAGATGAGCCCGTATAGGGTTTTCCACAAATATGTCATATTACAGTCATCCCTGAGCCGGCATTTACGATGGATTATTAGAGTATTCCGTGTGGTGACGGATTAAGAATACGGAATGTCACCAACCCATATCATCCCATGAGTGTCGTAAGAGCCCACAGAGGGAGCATATTATGCAGAGAACAGTACTGTAAGAGAAGGAAAACTTGATACAAACCCTATACCAACCCGTGTGGCCAGCGTGGTATAGTAGGCCAATTCCTCCTTTCAAAGGAGAGGCCTAATCCTGCAGTGGACTATTAAAGGCTGATGATGATTAGAGGATTACCGCGGTGGTTTTAGTGAGTACGCCGTATCACTCTTGATGGAAGTACACTCGCAACTGGATTTCCATTTACCAACATTCACAATGTTAACGACCAGAGCAGCTTCGAACTCTGAAAGCTATTCGACACACGTACATACATAGACTCACGCCTGTTTCCCGGAGGGGTAGGCAGAGACTACGGAACGCCATTTGCAACGATCCTGACATATATCTCTTGCTTCATTCACTCCCATCAAATTCCTCATGCGTGCTCTTCTGTTTAGGGTACTTCTAACCTTTCCTGTTTTAAGGATGTCTCCAATCTGGTCAGAGAACGTCCGTCAAGGTATTCCCCTTCGTCCTGTCCCATTCACATTAGCCTTATATATCTGCCTGGTCAGTCTTTCGTCATCCATCCTCTCCATTTGCCCAAACCACCTTAGCATACCTTTCTCGGTGCTTGTCACAACATCTTCTTTTACACCACAACACTCTCTTATCACACAATTCTTAACTCCGTCATTCGAAGACACGCCACACATACTTCTCAGTGCTCTCATGTATTCCACTTTCAAATCTCTTCTGCCTTACCCAACTTTCACTACCGTACCTACATAAGTGTAGGTACTAACACCCCTCTGTACACAGCTAATCGTACCTTTTTCTACACACACTCCGCGAAAACTAGCATTAGTCGTCAGACTAGTAAATTTTTCGTGAGACTAAAATATACCTCCTCCATTTCTTCGCCACTTGTGTTCCCCGTCGCCAGTCGTCTGATTGCCGGTGGCTCGCGTATTTATCAAATAAATATTGAATCGTTTCATTTACTCCATTTTGCGGCAACCTTCTGTTTTACGTGCTTTAAAGCTCTTTCTAGAATCTTCTGTTTTATACAAGCTTACTGATTTACATTTTTACATGATTTGTGTTCAGTTAATAGATTAAAGGGAATCGTTTTGAAGCTTATATAATACACATATACAGTTCCAAGCGATAGCCGAGTAAAGATACCGGTAGACTGCTGACCAGCGCGGTGGCCTTATCCTTCTCATAGTGAGAAGAAGGCCGTGCCCAGCAGTGGGACAGTATTTACAAGCCTGATGATAACTGATACATTCAAAACCTAATAACTATATTAGCCAAATGACTTACTTACAATGTCATGGATGGCATAGTGGTTCAAGTGGCCATCTCGCCGCTTAAAAACTGAGCGAAAACTCTTCCGTTAGGTACTGAATGATTGACGGACAACACACAGCTGAAACTGCTGGGCGCAAGAAACTTTACTGGTAGTAGAGCCTTGCTGATTTCAGCATGAATGGGCCGGCTCGACCGGGGAAGTACTACCCTCTCACAGAAAATCGACGTAAAGTAACAGAACCTAAACTGTTGCGTTTCGTTCGGTGAGTGAGAGTGCCAGAGGCCCCGCCCCATCCCCTATTCCTTCTCCCTCATCCCACTCCTCATCCTATCCCATTTCCCAATCCCAAGGGGCGGCAACGCACTTGTGACTCCTGTGGTGTTGCTTGTGTCCATGGGCGGCGGTAAGTAATTGCTTACCATCAGGCAATACGTCTGCTCGTTTGCCGCCTATTACCATAAAAAAAACTGAAATATGTATATATTCCCTGCGGAGGGTACGAAAATTCTCCACCTAAGAGAATAAAATAGTCCCTCGCATTCGAAACCGCAGGCCAAGTCTAATTAAAAGACATTGAATGGCTGGTAAAGAATGTGTGTATCCTTTTGACGTCATACAATAAGGCTGGTCTCAGCTTAACCCCTCAAATTTATAAAACTGTATTGATATAGCCTAGCCTTTGTAAACGTGTGAATACGATGGATTGTAGTCGCTTTATTTTTACAAACGACTTCACAACACACATACCAGTCATTTTCTATTTCACACACCGTTTGGGTTGCTTATGACGCAGAATATATTGGTGTTCGTTGGAGATCGGGCTCAAAGAGACGTGTATAAGAAATTTCCTTACCAAATTCTGTATAGTGACGATTTTTATGTTTTGATTGGTTATGTTTATGGGAGATTTGTCAGGATAGAACCAAGTGATAACCTATGATCGGAATCAGGGAGCTAACATTGTCAAAAGTATGGATATGCCTATTTTTTTTTTGGGTGTTTCCGGAACTAGATTCTGGAAAATTATAGACTTTTAATTAAGGTATTTTAAACTGTTGAAAAACCTTAATTAAAAATCCAAAACTTTCTGGAATCTAGTTTCGGAAACACATTGAAAAATTAGGCATATCCATACTTTTGACAATGTTAGCTCCCTTAATTGGTCCTACCCCGATGAGAAAGGCAACATTTGAGACGACTTCTATCTACATGTTAAATGTTATGGTACATGTTAAGTTGCTCTTAAGGCATAACTCGTCCTTGTCGTCCATTACTTGTCCGTGTGGTGACGGATTAAGAATACGGAATGTCACCACCCCATATCATCCCATGGGTGTCGTAAGAGCCGACAGAGGGAGCATATCATGCAGAGAACAGCACTGTAAGAGAAGGAAAACTTGAGACAAAGCCTATACCAACCCGTTTGGCCAGCGTGGTAGGCCAATTCCTCCTTTCAAAGGAGAGGCCTAGTCCAGCAGTGGACTGTTAAAGGCTGATGATGATGATGACATGTTAAATTGCTCTTAAAACATAACTCATACATTTTTAGACCATAAAATGAAATCTTAGGTGGTAAGTAAGTAGTTGTAGTTACACTTTTTGTTTGTTAAATGGATTATTGAGGGCAGTTTAATTCTTTGAAAGAGCGGAGATAGCGCAGTGGTGTACGTAACGGACTGTCGTGACGATGGTCTCGGGTTCGATCCCCAGGTACCCTGGGCACACACTTCTGACTTTTCGAAGTTATGTGTGTATTAAAAATGTTAATTATCACTCGCTTAATAATGTGCCCGGTAGATGGCAATAGGTTCACCCTCTATTACATTGGGATCGAAAAATAACTGGCGAAGTGGATGTTTAATTAATACACCTCTGCCTACCCCTTCGGAGATAAAGGCGTGAAGTTATGTTATGTTAATGCAATTTTAGGAGGTAAGTAAGTGGTTGTTATGTCCAAATGATTTATTTAGGACAGCTTATTTTCTTTTATTTCGGCCATAGTATCTCCGTTATACCCTAACTACCAAAAACAATAACGTAACACCTCATCAAACGTCACTTGCCAAACTGAACACTAATAACAACGCAAGTGAGCGACCAACACTATCGAACAGGGAATTGAATTTCGCATATCCTGTTCAAAATACAACCGTCCTTTTCTCTCTTGTGTTGTTGATGTGTGTCTATCTCCCTCTTTAATTAACCCCCTGTCAGTTTAGATGGAAAGACACTTGACGCGGCCGCACTGACTCCGTCAATTTGACGGCAAACTTGTGAAGAGCTTGTGGTACTAATTACGTAATTTATTGACGGGGAATCTCTATTGACTTTGTTTATTACGTGTAAATACGTTTGAATAAGCTACTTTTACTGCGTGCCAGCTATCCAGTACCTTTTGTTGCTAAATGGATGAAATTATTAGTACTACTTACTACAACTAGAGGTACAATATGGTAAAGGGACTGGGCATTTTTTATTAAAGTAGGCCTAATATACCAATTCTCGGTTGAAATACACGCACCACTAACACTTCGAAAATATAAGTGCGTATTAAATGGTTAGGTATTTATCGCTTGCTAAATGCTGGTGTAAAACATCGTGAGAAAAGCTGCATGTCTAAGAATTCTTCATAATGTTCTCGAAACACATGTGAAATCTGCCAACCCGCACAGCCGCATTTGGTGAGCAAGGATTATGGCCTTACCGTTTTGTGAGTGCGGAGAGGACCAGCAGTGGGATTGTTTATCTATTTCTGCAATATAAAATAACGTCATCATCATTGTTATTCAATATTTTAGCCACCATATACTTCTTATCAGCTACGACTAAACATATTATTTTCATTTTACTGTTTATTGTCGATCCGAGGCGTATTTCGGGAAAGCCCTTGTTAGTACACCCATCGGCCCCGATGGAAAATTTCAACTTCTTGCAGCCAATTGTTTTAGCTGTTCGTTATCTGTCAGTCAGTCAGTTACGCAAGAATTTTATATATACAGAGAGGTAATTACAGGGAAATCAACATAATATTTTATTGGAAAATTGCTTCCTATTTGAAAATGTAGCAATTTAGCAATCGTCAGTTAAGCAGCCACCTAAGCATCTAAGGCAAGAATCATTACTAAAATGACAATAATATAGTTAATAGCAGAATAATCGTCAGTCAATCCTCCTATTCATGAATCATGAAGAATTCACAACGTAAAAAATAGCCTTGACGTCCGTCCGTTCAACTTTGAATTTCTGAGATCAGACACACCTACTTCTATTTATAGACATAATGTTTCATGGGTGAAGCACTGCTTGCAAAAAACCGCAATGGAAGCGTTGCGAACAAAGACGGAAGATTAGCGACTGGTTACTAGTGGTTACTGGTTACTAAGCCCTAAACTCTTACAATGGTACCGACACACGGGTACATGAGGAACACGGGTTGGTTTTTAGTCTGTAAGAGTCTGACAGTCCCTTTCGCCCTTCCGCCAGGGCGGAGGGACTCCATGAGGATTATCCAAACCGACACCAAAAAAAAAAAAGAGAGGTGACATTAGTTTCGTCATTTTTTTAAAAACAAATCAAGAAAGACTACGGAAGAGAATACAAAAAAGAACACCTCAATTTCAGCCAGAGATAGGTTATAGCGATTTGTTCCATTTTTTATATGATTGCAGGTAAACGAGAAGGCAGATTGAATGATGGTAAACGATTACCGCCGCACATGGACAGGTATCCATCAACGCCAGCGGAGACACAAGGGCGTAGCTTGCCTGGATGGCAAAGGAATAGGAGAAGGACAAGAGGATTCACGCAAGGGGGTCACCGCACCGGGAGCTTCAGTATAGATACCTACTGTTTTATTACGTCGATATACTTTGTGAAATTAAAAAGTACGCACTGGAGAGTCAGCTTGCTATCGCACGACACTCGGTCGAAGTAGATTTTACCATACATAAGAACTCAAAGCTGCAAGGCAAAATTACGCCACATTTGCATTGGTTCAGCGTACATCCTGTCTACAGACGAAAATCTGCACCACTGTCATGCAGCGGCACACCAGCACTAAACATCTAATTAGTAAATTGCTGGCCTGTTTTTACCTAGGGTAATCAAAATTAGGACTAAGTACGATAGCCTAGTGGAGAGACTAACAGACTAATACAAAGAGATTCTCAACTCTCAGAGTTTAAATCCACGGCGCGCACTACTGACTTTTCGAAGTCATGTGCGTATTTAATTGTTAAATTTATGCTTGTTCCTATACTAAGAGAACACGCTAAGTTGCGGTCTGAATGCCATGAAGATTTTTGACAATGTTATAAGAAGAAGCGAACCTGACGGGAAATTTTGGATGCAACTGGGATAACGCTGATAACGTGCTAGCGTTATGAATGAATCCCAATTCATTCATAACACCAGCAAAATATGAATGAATGTAAAAGAAGAAGCTAATGCTTAAATAGTTTCTTACGAACAATTGCTATTGCTATTACATAAAGCAATAGCGATCGACACGTAATCACCGCCGCGCTCCCGAACTTACCTACTTGTGCAGTTTCAGCCAGATTGTGGCCTGTACTCGCCTTGCCTCATCATTATGTTACTAGCACACACACTGTTCGCCATACATTATTAAATTACTTTAGGGTCTCTAACACAATGTTTATAAAACACTTACATTGAAGTAATTTTATTTGTTTTATAATCATTTATCATAGCGATTCTTGGCTTGTCGTTAGTAAAAAGGTCGTCAAAGCAACGCTTGCACAGGTAACCACGTGAATGGGTGTACCATTACCACGTGTAGCATTTACGTGTCGGATGCGATCATTAGTATAGTCCGTCGCTAAATGACTCGAAGTTTCTTTTTATAGAATAGGAAGACAAACGAACAAGCGGGTCACCTGATGGTACCTAAGTAGGTAATCACCGCCGCCGCGCATAGACACCTCTGCAATGCCCGAAGGATCACAAGTGCGTTGCCTACCTTTTAAAAAGGAATATGCTCGCTTCTTGAAGATTTCAATGTCGAACTGGTTTGGAAATACCGCTGCAAGTGCTGCCATCTGGTGACTGCTGAGTAACGTATTGCGGTGCGTTGGAGGGGCGGCGCTTGACAAGTGTTCTTGAGAACTCGTTTGGCGAGGAACGGCATTCTGGCTCGAAGCGGCGAGCCATAAGTACCTCGTGAATCTGTCCTCGGTCCGTTAGAAGGCTTTAAGTAAAAATGTTACCATGACTGTAATTGTGAAGATAAACGTACTTTGTGTCCTGAAATAAACTCAGTGCAATGTACTAAGCGTGTGTTCATTGCAAAGAGACCCAGCTGTGCCCACATAGAACTGTGAAGCGTCGATACCGGCCAAAAATCAAACTACCCGTCGTCATACATAAAAACGCTACCATGCTTCGGAGAGCATGTAAAGCTCGCAGCCGCGTTTCTAACCTCAGGGCAAGGATCGTTAGGCCATGTCGGAGGTCTTCAGGCGGTCAGAAAATTCCGGCACCAGAGTTGGCCACACCCTCACACGAAAAACAAAGAAGTAAATCAAACAAACAATCCATATTAATACTGTAAATACGAAAGTCTGTCTGTTTCTTTGTCCTTCTTTCACGTAGTGCAGCGACGCGATATTCATATTATGATACTACTACTACTAGCTATATACTACTAGCTGTTTCCCGCGGTTTCACCCACGTCCTGAGGGAACTACTTCGCGTACTCGGTTAATTTAACCTAAGTTACTCCTTGGTACATCAGCTATCCGCCAGTGAAAGTCCCGTCAAAATCGGTTCAGCCGTTCCAGAGATTAGCGATAACAAACAGACAGACAGACACTGTCAAATTTGTCATTTCGGTATACGTACCGTGTGTACATCCATATGCATTTAGTAAAAAACGGTTATTTTAATATTACAAACAGACACTTCAATTTTATTTATGTGTATAGATTTTTGGGGTGTGCTGATAGGAGGGTGGCGAATAACAGGCTCCTTTTATCGCGATACACAACTCCGACGCGGGCATGGTCTCGTTATAGATTACACTTTCACTCGGCTGTAGAATCTACAGAATGCAACAATTCAGAGACCGACTACGACTAGGCAGATAAGTTCGTAAAACTTGGATCCAATGTACACGGGCTACCTTTGCCAACTAGATTACGTTACGAGGGCGGCACTGAAAATTTCGGGAATCAAGGAAATGACACATCATTACTATTTAAAAATGTATTTATTGCTTTTCGAAGTATTCTCCGCGAAAATTGACATATTTTTCCATACGATGGAACCAATCATTGAAGTAACCATTCCATTTGGAAGTTGGGGTCTCCAAAATGGCCGTTTTGTAGGCGTCCATAGCTTCTTCAGGTGATGAACATCTCTATCCACGCAATTTATTCTTTATTTTAGGGAAAGTATAGAAATCATTAGGACTTAGGTCGGGGCTGTACGGCTGTACGGCGGATGTTCTAATAATTCTATGTTTTCTTGCTCTAAAAACTGTTTTGTTCTGTGCGCGGTGTGAGAACTCGCATTGTCGCTCGTGATGGAGGATGATGCGGCGGTTGCAGTTGTCTTTAGTCTTTACGGAGTTGAGAAACGACCTGTGGCACACAAATGCTAGCATACCATTCTGCATTAACCGTTCTTTGTCCCTCAAGAGGAATAGTCGTAACATGGCCGGTTTTGGAGACAAACGTGGCCACCATTTTTTTTGCAACACTCCGTGAACGAAAATTTTTTGTTGGCTTTAACTTATTTTCGAACACCAAAATAAAATAAAATAAAATTTGAGGATCCTGCGTGGAATCTTTCGAGAGTTCAGACGCACCAAGTAACGCGAGCCGCTTTTTGCTCTTCATGCTTTTTGCGGTATCCATCGGGAAAACAACTTTTTTACACACCTAATTGTTCATGCAAGCATAGACTAATGATTGGTCTCGCTCTGCTCTACTAGACGGAGTCCTCAAACTTGTAAAATGAGGCAGAAAAAACCATGCCAGCTGGCATGGTTTGAGGCTGTCACACTGACAGCCGTGTGTCAGGTTCATATATCCACCAAATTAATTATGCAAATAATTCGCTGTACAATGCCAAGTTGCGTTTTTATCCCTTGTAAAAATAAGTCAGTAAGCAATAAGAAGTACTCTGGGATCACATACCATCTGTAACATAACAATAAATTTGAAATTTCACCCTAAAATTACATTAAACCAAAAATTTCATTCAGTGTTGCTGCGCGTAGAAGAACAATTTCCTCGTAGTTGAGATTTTTATAGTATAAATGTATTGTTATTGTATTTTATAATATAATCTATTGCATTTATCGAACCTTATTATTTATTTAACATATTTATGTATTGTTTAATGTTTACATTAGTAATTTATATACATAAAGTGTTGAAGTAAATATATAAGGCATTCATCTTGAACAAATGTGAGCTCATATTGTTTTACAAAGTAACAGTAGTGATAGGTCGCACATGCGTTTGGACTTCATTTTAAGCAATGAAGATAAGATAAGATGCCTTAAAAAGTAATTTAAAATCTTTCAACCCAATTTGGTACCTAGAATTTTTTTATCTATTTTATGTAATTGCCTATTAGTAAAAAAATGTAAAAAAGTTCAACAGTTAACGCAGTATCTTCTCGTGGTTACAGAATAAGTATCTTTTGGGCCTCACATTCAGCTACTCATTACACGTAGATGCTATTAGAATAATTAGGTATATACCTACGTATCGCAGTCATTCACCATCATCATCATCCTAGCGTTATCCCAGTTGCATCCAAGACCTTGCGACTTGGAGCCTGAGGTCCGCTTACATACTAGTCCAACCAGATATGATAGAATATCTGCTTTTTCACAGAGCGGCTGTCGTCTGACTCCGTAATCCAAAGGGATAGCGATATTCCATGGGTTTAGAGTTTAGACCAGTATCAGTTTGTTTGAGGAGACTGACTCCCCGTAAAGAATTTCAAAGATCTTAATGAAAGCCGGGACTGACGGTTTAACATGCTCTCCGAGGCACGGGGCAAGCGATCATTAGCAATTTAATAGGCACATATCTTTGAAAAGACAATGGTGCACGCGGGCACGCCGTAGATTCAAACTCGAAACCGTCTACATGGCAGTCTGTTAATATTGTGTATCGTTACTTGTGAGTTTTGGTGTCTGCATGACTATTAACAGTAAATAAACCTTAGTAAAACTTCAAAGGTCAAATTGGTATACGTACTAAATAATGTGTAACTAACAATTGACGGCTAGAATGGAAATAGAATGCACTATTTTCTAAATAACTTATAACTTACAAGATTATTTTGAATACGTAATAATTTGTAAATATCATATGTAACAACCTATTTGGATGCAACCAAATCATTGGATAATATACCCACTTTTTTTTCGATGATGAAACCTGCGCCTAACCCATACACGAATAAATTGATGCTTTTAAATAATTGTAAATTTTGTACCTACATTTATAACCTGTTACTTATCCAATAGACCACTGTATAAAATATTTTCCTATTAACTCGGGTAACTGTTGAGAAGCTGACAACACAATTCTTCACGCATGCGTCTTGATGTTTTTGATTGACACACACTGTCATAATGAGTAGCCTCACTTATGGACCTATTTTTCTTAGGCAGTGCGGTGTCTAGTATAGCGAAGCGATACCAATCATTTGTCTAAGCATGCAAGTTTATTTGTATTTGACTCATGCCAATGTCTAAAGATGCCTAAATTTCGCGGTATGTCACATGTCGATCTTCCTCAATCAGCTTACGCACAGCATCAACGTTTTCTTGGGTGACTGCAGTTTTTGGACGACCTTGACGGGGATCATCACTGAGCTTGACACGTCCACGTTGAAATTCAGCAAACCACCGATAAATTGTGGTTTTCGATGGGGTTTCATCACTAAATGCAGAAATCATCCGCTCATACATACATACATACATAGACTCACGCCTACCCCTTCGGGGATACAGGCGTGGCAGGCAGAGGCATATTAAACGCTCTCTTTTCGCCAGTGTTTTGAACCCACGTAATAGGTGGCGAGCCTATTGCCGCTGCTCATCCGGTCAACACACTGTTTTTGTGTTAAACCACTTCGAAAGTCATAATACATCATCGCTCTTGAATTTTCTCGAGTCAATTCCATTTTCTCAACGACTAAACAAGTTTGACAAAACCTTGTGACAAGACCGAGAATCTTTTTTTAAATAAATAAGGTTGGGTCGCCTAAGATCGGATGTGACATAAGACCGGAAGCATAGAATTTACCGCGAATAAAGCGACATTTTTTATGAATAGCAACATATTTGCCTGCGCCATTAAATTTAGCCCCTCTCTTTATACCGCGGTACGGCCTGCGATGAGCAGGACGTGTGTACTGGTGCTTTGAAATAACTGTGTCAATTTTGTAACATGTTTGGCGATCCGATCTTTCCTCCAAAAGTTTGTTGTGAAATATTGGCAAGTTTTCATCATTTTCCTGCTTTCTAAGTTGATTTTTGCGGGGAATTAGCAAATGCTCTCTAGAATTGTATCCTTTGTTTGGGCCTAAGATGTCTGTAGGCGTAGATCCGGACTTTCCTCCTGTTGCCTAACATCGGACTAAAAAATCCGATCTTAGGTTTCATAAAAAAATGCAATGGTCCTCAATCTTATTCATAATTATCAATTGCTGTTAATAATTTATTAAATTTAAGACGCCTGATTGCTATTTGTCAGGGGGGTCAAAGACCAGACCGGAGGTCTGTTATGTCACTGATGTTATTTTAACAAAAATAACATCAGTGGCTTAACAAATCTACATGTAATATAGTAGTACTGGTATAGTCGGTATTTTAATCCAGTAGAGTAATTTGACTGGTGAAAATGTCTACAGATTGATCATGCCTATGAAATACCAAAGACATTCACTTCAAACGACCACCTATAACAAAAATGACTTGGAAGAAGCTGTAAAGAAAGTAAAAGATAAAGAGTTATCTAATTATGCTGCCTCAGAAATCTACGAGATACCCACATCTACACTCAATGATCGAGTTTTGGGAAAAACTGGTACTAAAAGTCTCTTCATGCAAGCAATATATCAGAATTTCACATACCCACTTTTTAGTTGTATCTTAAAGGTAAATTAGAACCAGCAAACTCAATTAAATATTCGCATAAAGCTTACCGAATATTTCGTCGAGTTTCTGGTTATGTGTTATCTGGTTCTAATTTAACTTTAAGATACTACCAAAAATGTGGGTATTTAAAATTCTGATATGATGCTAGCATGAAGAGACTTTTAATAAGAAGAAGACTGTCTATGCCATAGAATAAGTACATTACATGCTAATCAAACATAAGACTGTAACAAATTATATGACTGTATTAGGTTAAGAGTAGGTAAGACACAGAGTACATTGGTATATACGGGAAAGTAAGAGTACAATAAAAATTTATTGATTCAGTTTACTAATACAATTTTTTTATTTAATGATCAAATATCTTCTAAAAAAATAATGATAGGTATATTATTTGGCTTCACTACACATCCGATCTTACCTAACTATCCTAAAGTACCCTTTCTGCAGAGTCGATAAAGTTTGGCAAACTCAGTCACGCTTTTATTGGCCGTAGGAGGGAAGATCGGACTAAAAAAAAACATTTTTTTTTAAATGAATGGTCTCAGTGTAAATCGTGCAGAATTTCAAATCGGTTTGTATTAAAGTATTGTCAACTAAAGGCCGGATATTTCTCTATTATGCATTCTAATGCCATAGCTACAGAGTTGAAATTAGACAATAGTCCGAACTTTGGCTTCATTGAATTTTTTTGAAGGACCATCAGATAAAATGTAATGTCACTTTGACGGCGTTTCTTATGGCCCGGCTACACGCTCCGTCTTGCCTGCGATCATGCCTGTAAAAACCCGTTTGCGCAAGTAAGCGCGCGCGTGTGGACGGTAAAACGGTAGCGCGCGCAGTCCTCAAAGCGCGGCTTGTGCGATCGTCGACATGCTGAAGATTTGGACTGCGCAAACTTTACTTGAACGTGTGGCCGGTTATTCAAGCCGCGCAACAGTCCAACGTAATTATTTTCAAGATTGTACTTACCTGCGCAAACAGGTTTGTACAGGCATGACCGCAGACAAGACAGAGCGTGTAGCCGGGCCAGTAGCCACTACAGTGTGTTCCGTCTTTTTGCACAGTCATGACTGCACAAACCGGACTGCGCAGGCAAGACGGAGCGTGTAGCCGGGCCATTACACTGACCGTAGTGTTTACGAAAATAATAAAAAAAGATGTCCGTAGTATACTTTATTGTTAATAATTCACATCCAAGTCCACTGAGAAAATAACATTTAGAAATGAGAAAAAAAATTGTTTGCAACTTGCTCCTAATTCATAGAGAAAGCGTCCGATCTTAGGCGACCCTACCTTAAATGGTATTCGATTTTTAAAACCAAGGAGTTTTCAATTAAAAATATTTTAATATGACAGGAACAGTGGAAATAATTCATTCCCGATACTTTTAGTGCAGCCTATGTATAGATGATTATAGTTCAGACCGCACTCTAAGACAGTCCTATCTATCTATCTAAAATATAACTCGCGCCCTCTTTTTGTTTCTTTCATTTTTGCTATAAAAGTGTGAATGCCCTGGTTGGGTTGCTAACACTATCTATAAATAAAAATCATGTCCTTTCAATAATCCAAATATGAAGACCCTATTTACACTACATCCCCTAAAAAGTAAATCTGCAAGAAGCCGGATATTTGGTAAATCGAGAGGGGATTATAAAAAGAAATCAAAATAACTGACTCATGCTCTGCCTCTTGGAGCAATCGGTGGATTTTGTGAAGGGTTACACCCCGAACTCGTGTATAGGAGAAGAGAGCCGGGACTACCCACTAAAACCACCAACCATCACAGTGTCCGTCGACGTCCCTCACTCTGACATGTAAAATTCGTTTGATCATTATGTGTTCAAGGTTACGTTATAAAACTGAAGTGAAGGTCTACGACTGACATCCCATAACATAATATGACAGCCGTTTATACAGTTTTGAACGAGGTACCTATGCAGTATCGTCACAGAATGGAAAATGAACTCAGAGCAGAAACTTCTCGTCGTCAGTCTTTGCCAGGAGGTCTTACAGCCCGTTCACGAACAGCGACGGGCAGCGATTTCGCTGTACACGCTGCGCCAAATGTCGCATCACAGTAGAGCGTGCCATGGACATCGAAAAGTCTGAACAGGCCGTTTTGTCATCCTGTACCAGTCAGAAAACTATACAAGCACAGATTACAATTTTATTTAAGATCAAGAAAGCCAAAAATTATACCAACTCAATTCAAGGACGTCGTTGAAACCTAGAAACCAAATAATTCCTTTTCCCAGAAATTTACAGCACCGCCGCGTCGTAGTCCTATATCCGACTGATAAGACTCTGAAAGGTGAAAGCACACTTATCCGAGCTGAACGAGTCGAACGAAACGAATTTTGGGATTCTGTATGCAATGCACACTATCAATTCGGACGATTCGACGCGGGCAAGTGTGCGAGGTTTCATGAGATTTCATATTATACAGAATTCTAAAATTCGTTTCGTTCGACTCGTTCGACTCGTTCGACGCATTCGGACGATACGAAGGACCTTGTAAAAATATCTCGTCCAAATCAGAATTAAAAAACAATTTTTATCTGTGTTTTAACTTTTCCTTCTTGCACCCATACCTACTAGGCAATATGCAACATTATTATTGTCAAAGCTATTAAATCCATAAAAATATTAAGTACCTACCTACATACGGCTCGAGAAGCTAGGCACTTTGTACTGTTCTAATAGTTTAGGCAATAAGTATCAAAACTGTAAAGCTTGACTTGGCGCGTGTACCTTTATCTGATATCAATATAAAGAGACACCTATTCCACAGTAGTATCGTAATTTAATGTCTTATGTTACGGATTTAACATTAAATGTATTAATTAAATATATAGTAGGTTTTTATATTAAAGTCAATCTCAGATCGAGTAAAAAACGACTTCACCTGGACGATAAGCAAGCTAATAAATAATTCCTATTCAGCAGATGCAACTTACACCGTCAAATCAATTAAAATAGACGTATCTTATTATTATTCTAGTACCGTACATCTAATTCAATGATATAAAGATTATGGAATGATTAGTATTTCTATATTTTGTATGAAAGTCCACATTTTCCAATTTATGAACAAACACAAAATATAATATTAAAGTCTTTGAACTTATCGAGAATTCGTGCCAACCAACGTCATTCATAGCACGTCACGAAGATTTCTGGCGGGAACCTTAAAAAAGCGCGGATAAGAAAATTTTTCAATTTTAATTTTTTACTAAATATTCAGTGGTTTTTGCTTAAAAGTTGATCCAAAACAATAGTGATAGGTGTGCAAACCCGTGGAAATGGTGGGAAATGAGGGGGGCGGGGATAACCCGCCCACCTCACATAAACGTCCTCGGCCTGAGGCTGGAGACGGCGGGACAGAGAAGGACTGTGGTAATGGCGGCGGCGGTGAGAATTATGACTATGTACCTTATACAAAACCAGACTATAAAAGACTTTACCCAGAAAATGCAACTTGTACAGATTTTAAAGTGTTTATAGAAGCTACAAACAATAAAGATAGAATAGGCAATAAGAGCCCTATCTATCTCAAACACATATTTTCAAGTGAGATAAAAGGAGTGACGGCTATACAGAGAATCAACGGAAATAAAATAGCAGTCATATTTAAACAGTATAATACGGCCAATAACTTTATTAACAACAGTGCTTTTCATAACAAACATGGCTTGAAAGCATTTATTCCGGCTGCGCAAATAGAAAAAACAGGCATAATTAGATTTGTACCAGCAAACATTTCGAACAAAGAACTATACACAAAATTATCATCAATTTATGAAATAATAGCTATAAGAAGATTCACAAAGAAGGTAGGACAAGAGCGAGTACCATTACAAACAGTTAGCATTACTTTTCTATCGAATATTCTCCCAGACAATGTACAATACGATTTGTTTTCATACCGAGTTTTCGAATATATACCCCCATTACAGCAATGTTTCCGATGCTTTAAATTTAACCACTCCGCTAGGATATGTAATGGCAAACAAAGATGTTCCATTTGTGGAGGTGAGCATTTATATAAAGAATGTGATAGACCAACAGAGATCTGCTGTTGCAATTGCAGCGGGCCTCATCTTGCAATTTCGAGATTATGTCCAATTAAGTTAAATAAAATATTAGAAAAGAAAAATAAGATAACATATGCAAGTGCTACAATCACAAAACAACACTCAAGTGATAACATTGAATTTCCACCCTTGCCACCTCCAAAAATGAAACCAATTAACACTGTAAATAAATCTGTAAATAAGTCTGTACATACATCTGTAAATAAGTCTGTAAATACATCTGTAAATAATACTGTACATAGTGTAAATAACTCTAGAGATGTCTCTCCTAAAGTAGACATCAAAGCCCAAATAGTTGCCAACAACGATGTACTTAAGGCCCTGGTACAGACGTTGGTGGAACTGGGTAATAAGGGCGATAATACGCCTACCACTGTAAATACCATTAGAGAAACACTTATTAAAAACCTCAAGTAATGGATCCAAGTCATACAATGTCTAAGCTACGTATTGCTCAATATAACATTCAAAGTGCTAAAAATAAAAAACCCTTACTGATTCAATTCTTACAAAAACAAAATATTGACATTTGCTTACTTAACGAAACATGGTTTAAAGACAATAGTTTTAGAATACCTGGATATAATATTTATAATAAAAATTCTAAAAATACTCATAATGGTGTAGCAATACTAATTAAGCCATATTTAAAGTACAAAGTTTTAAACACTAGATTTTATGAAGAAATTCAAACTGTAGCTCTGTCCTTATCTACGGTGCATGGTAGCTTGACTATTCTTTGTGTATACTGTCCTCCTTCTAGTAGACACATACGGATCAATAGACTACGTAATATTATCAATGATCTTCCAAAGCCTATATTTGTAAGTGGTGACTTTAATGCACACCACATCGCTTTTGGTTGTCTATCCACTAAGAGCAGAGGTCAGGATTTATTTAATATCATTGATGACTTGGATTTATGTATATTAAATGATGGTAGTTTTACAACTGTTAACAACCCGAGACGAAATCCGTCTGCAATTGATGTAAGCTTTATTAGTGCTAACCTCGCATCAATATGCGAGTGGTCTGTACATGATGATGCCATGGGCAGCTATCACTACCCAACAATAACAGAGATTTCACTGCATATAGATAAATATTATATTAATCCTCCTGTTGATAGGTTTATATATAACAAAGCAGATTGGAAAAAGTTTAAAACTATTTCTAAAACAATATTTAATGATTTAGTTCTAAAATTATATGATCCTATTTCAACCTATAATGATTTTTGTTCTCGATTGGATAATTTAAAAGTTATGACAATTCCTAAACTTAATAAACCAAATAATTTCAAAAGTAGACCTCCAGCTCCTTGGTGGAATGACATTTGTGAAAAAAGTGTTATTGCCTCTTACAATGCATTGAAACTATATAGAAGTGATCCTACTATGGAGAACTATTTAGATTATAAAAGAAAGGATGCACTTAAAAAAAGAACCATATCAGAACAAAAGAGAATATGTTGGAATAGCTTATGTAACACTTTTAATAGAACTACTCCTATAAGTAAGATTTGGAATCTTCTAAAAATGTTCAAAGGTATAAGAGCTGGTAATAAATCATATAAAGATGAGTTTATTTCTCAATTTCTAGATAAATTATCTGACAATAGCAATCTAAATAATATTAATAGTTTAGGCAATATTTTCGAATTAAATAATGATAATCCAAATTCAAAATTTTTGCTAGATGCTTTTACATGGTCTGAATTTAAAATGAGTTTGTTATCTCGGAAAGACACTACACCTGGTTTAGATGATTTCCCCTATTGTACTATTAAAAATTTAGATGAATCAGCACAAAAAATATTTCTTAATATTCTTAATTTACTTTGGCATTGTAAATGTATTCCACAATCATGGAAAACACAATGTGTCATTCCGATACTCAAACCAGATAAACCTCTTGAGCTTGCCAGCTCTTATAGACCAATATCACTGTCTTCATGTCTAGGTAAACTATTTGAAAACATGATTAAAAATCGTTTGGATTGGTATATGGAATCTAACGGCATCATTCCGCATGTACAATATGGATTTCGTCGAGGACGAAGTTGTGCAGACAGCTTCACTTCCTTAATTTCAGACCTGAAACATGCAAAAGATAATAAGTTAAACACTGTTTGTGTATTTTTAGATGTTCAGGGTGCTTTTGACAGTCTAGATCCGGCTATACTTGTACAAGTTATGTCTAGGTTAGGTGTGCCTGGTCAACTATGTAAATGGATATATAATTTTTTGGATAGTAGAACACTTTATGTAAGGCATAATAATACATTGCATGGTCCAAAATGTGCATCTAAAGGTACAATGCAGGGTGCTACACTATCTCCTTTGTTGTACAATATATATACAAGTGAAATCTGTAAATTTGTAAATAGTAATGTAGATATTTTGCAGTTTGCTGATGATATTGTTTTGTACAGTAGTAATTATAATGTAGAAATTGCAATAGACAATATTAACAGAGCATTGTCCCAAATATTTCACTATTACAATGATGTGTTACATTTAAAAATTAATCCCTCCAAAAGTAGTGCCATGATATTTGGAAATGAGAACACATATTCAAAAGTAATATATAACGGAGAATTTATAAATCCAGTGAATGTTAAGAAATTTTTAGGCATAGTATTAGATAAGAAATTAACCTTTGAGGAACATATTAAAACCATATCAAAAAATGCTCTTAAAGGATTAAATATAATAAAATGTCTTGCAGGCGTTACATGGGGAGCTGACCCGAAAATATTGTCAACTTTGTATAAAAGTATAGTTAGAAGCCATTTTGATTATAGCTCATTAGTGTATATAAATAGTACTCATGTAAATAAACTAGATCTATTGCAGAACAGGGCTTTGAGAACAATTTCTGGTGCAATGTGCTCTACTCCCATAAGGGCCATGGAAGTGGAGACTAAAATAATGCCCCTAATTTTGAGACGCATTCTACTTGCAGAGAGATTCTGTCTTAAATTAATTGCTGCAGATAACAAGAAAATAATAAACAAAATAGTACCTTCTGTATGTAGAAATCCTGGACCTCTAACAACAGACGAGATTCTCTTAAATGGTAAATCCCCAACATTGTCTAAAATATTGCTGGAAACAGAAAACAGTTTTACTGGTATTAGAAAACAATGCCCATGGCCATGTTACTCCTTCTCTTATCAGTGTATCACACATCCCGTCAAAGAATTGCAAAATCCCATCAATAACAATTTAGATATGTTACAGTTTATGGCAAATAATAAGAATTATTATGTTATTTACACTGATGGCAGTAAAGGAAGTGATTATGTGCGTGCTGCTATATATGATCCACAAATTCAATTCTCTCAAAGCTTTGTTCTACACAATACATGCACCATATTCACTGCAGAGGCATATGCGGTTTATCAGGCATTAAAACATATTCGCCAAATTAACAATAGCAAATACTTTTTGATTGTTTCTGATTCACTGAGTTTGATTAAAGCCTTAACTAACCTTACAGTTTCTTTTAAGACAAATTATATTCTATATTATTTCATCAAAGAAATAATTTATCAATATTACCTCAAGCACAAAAGCATTGCTTTTCTGTGGGTACCTTCACACCGAGGTATCTATGGCAATGAAATAGTTGATAAAACCGCATATGAAGGTAGTAATGCTATTGATGTTAGAAATGCAATGGACATTCCTATGACTGACTTCTTGCAATGTATTAATGAAAATGTTTGTAACTTATGGTTAGAATTGTGGAAGAAAGACCAAGACACTAAAGGAAAATTTTACGGCCGTATACAAGAAGAATTACCTGTTAGACCCTGGTACAATAGATTGAAGGAAGCCAGCCGAGACTTTATCACTACGATAAATAGATTGCGCTTTGGCCATAATACTGCTCCGTCACACCTTGCTAGACTTGGCATTATTACAAGCAATACATGCCCACATTGTGAATCTCAAGAAGGAACTCAAGGAACCGTTGCACATCTTATCTTTGACTGTCAAAACTTCCTGCTTGACAGATTAGTGTTGGCTAGTGAACTCAGTGAAGTGAACATTAAGTGCGATTCTTTCTCCCGCCCGCCGCCACTCGAAGAGTTATTGAAAGACAAAAATACTTACAAACCGATATATAAATAGATTAAAAATACTGTTAAAACAATTTAAAAATTAAGTGAATGTGCAGTGTCCGTTAAAATAAAATAAGATTTGACCTAAAGGTCCAGTTGCCAGGTCATAAAATCCCAAAAAAAAAAAAAAAAAAAAATAGCACGTCACCGTCAACTGTCAAGTAAACGTCTACATAATACTACATAATAAAGATGGCCACGCAATCTCATCATTTACGCTTGCGGACCAAGACTATTCACTCTAGCCGCATTATAGAGTAACTTCCCGGTACTTGTATCTGTACTACTGTGTAAATTCGTTATCTTTTTATTGAAGTTTATGCGATAATTTCATACTCTGTTTCCTGTGGCGCGTAATTTGTATAAAAGGTGAGTAAAGGCACATTATATTTAAAAAATACTAAATGAATATGTACATAATAACGACAGAAATACTAAAATTTTTTTAAAAGTTCTTCCTCTTTGTTTTGTCGTCTTTTGTAGTATTTTTTAAATAAAAAATGGTGTTGTAAAGATATTTTCACAAAACAGCCTCATTATTACGTGAGTTTTCTTTACTTTAAAGTTCTCACTTAGAATGCTCTATGTATATTCGTCTCAAAAAATAATACAATCAAAAACTGTTTACGTAGTTTTCTATGTCACAATAATACGACAAATCAACTACTTCCTTATCGGTTTATGTGCTTACCTATGAACTAGAAAAACGGTTAGATAAGTGTTTTAACTGATTTCTAAATTTCAATACGCAATTTTTTATTAACACTCAGTACTTGCCTGTTAAATAGTATTTTACAGTTTACACTCTTTATTATTAACTTCATATTTCTAAATAAAAGGTATCCCTACTTCTATTAAATCTTACTTCATAAATTAGTATGCCTTACATGTTTCATTACTAATAATATTTTTTAAGAATAGAAAAATGAGCTGTGGATTCAAACTGTTTCCTTATTTTGCTTGAATTTAAACAAGAATGTTCGCTTTTATGCTATTTAACAAAGTAGACGTTTTGTTTGTTTTTCGTGTGAGTGTGTGGTGTCGAAGTTTTCAGACCGCCCGAAGGCCTCCGACATGGCCTAACGATCCTTATCCTTAAACAAGAACCGGGACCGACAGCTTTACGTGCCCTCCGAAACACGGTAGCGCTCAGATGTAAATGCCACAAACGGTCACCCATCCAAGTGGCGACCTGTGCAAACGTTGCTTAACTTTGCCGATCTGTTACGAACGGCAAGCCAAGCCTCGCTATGAGCGCTAGTAGAAGTTATCGCAATCCTTAAATCTAGTGTATCGGCTAAAATGACGTTGCACTCACACACTCTAGTTACGTAGATTCCATTTAGTTGACAATTATGTCAAGTGTAATATAAAACTTTAATGTAATTGTTATCCTCATTTTAAGAGGATGATGGACATAAGAGTTAAGTCTAATAAGAAAAGGGATATTTTTAACAGCATATCAAAAATGTTATGTAACACTCTGAAGTGAGTTATGCAAAAAAACTTTATAATTTCACTAAAATACTGACTTGCACACTAAAATACTATTTGTACACCAAATATGATGATCTTTTTACAAAATATCATTTGATATGAAAAGTAGCGTCCGCTCGGGAAACTTATCCACTCAGAAAACTTAATAAGTTATGTTAGGTTCTCTTGTGACCCTGCTCCCAAAAATAGGAGCCCTGCGAAGCAGTGCGAAGCAGGGCTCCGTCAAGTTAGCTTAGTGGTGCAATTAGTATTTTTGGTGGAAACCAGAAATAAATTGACTAACAGTTAAATACAACCCATAAGAAAATGCTCCTTAAATGTATATTTGGGATGATACTCAGTCGCAGGCAGTTACTCTGTGGAAAACTGATTTATTGAAATCTTGTTGCCCTAAAAAGTGATCACAGGTTCTAACTGGAATAATGCTAGAATGATGATGATGACTTTGTCAGTTTGTCACATATAAATACCTAGTATAACTTTTATAGTTAACCTGATGATTATTCGGGCACATGGAGAGGATGGATGACGATAGACTGACAAAGAAGATATATAAGGCAAAAGTGAGTGGGACAGGACAAAGGGGAAGACCTAGGCGAACATTCTCTGACCAGATTGGAGACATCCTGAAAAAAGCACAAGTCAGAAGTACCCTTAACAGAAGAGCATGCATGAGAAACTTGATGGGAGTGAGTAAAGCAAGTCAGGTATGTCAGGATCGTTGCAAATGGCGTTCCATAGTCTCTGCCTACCCCTCCGGGAAACAGGCGTGAGTCTATTTATGTATGTATGTAAATCTGATTGATCAAATTTAATATGAATAAAAAAGTTTATGGTTAAGTTTGTCATATTTCTTTACAGATATTTTTATATATTGTGATTCTCATTCAAAATTCGTGGGTGGGGGTGTGTGTCTTGTCAATGTCTTGGTGTATGTCTTGTGGTGAATTATCAATTCCTGTTAATAATTTATTAAATTTAAGACGCCTGATTGCTATTTGTCAGGGGGGTCAAAGACCAGACCGGAGGTCTGTTATGTCACTGATGTTATTTTAACAAAAATAACATCAGTGACTTAACAAATCTACATGTAATATAGTAGTACTGGTATAGTCGGTATTTTAATCCAGTAGAGTAATTTGACTGGTGAAAATGTCTACAGATTGATCATGCCTATGAAATACCAAAGACATTCACTTCAAACGACCACCTATAACAAAAATGACTTGGAAGAAGCTGTAAAGAAAGTAAAAGATAAAGAGTTATCTAATTATGCTGCCTCAGAAATCTACGAGATACCCACATCTACACTCAATGATCGAGTTTTGGGAAAAACTGGTACTAAAAGTCTCTTCATGCAAGCAATATATCAGAATTTCACATACCCACTTTTTAGTTGTATCTTAAAGGTAAATTAGAACCAGCAAACTCAATTAAATATTCGCATAAAGCTTACCGAATATTTCGTCGAGTTTCTGGTTATGTGTTATCTGGTTCTAATTTAACTTTAAGATACTACCAAAAATGTGGGTATTTAAAATTCTGATATGATGCTAGCATGAAGAGACTTTTAATAAGAAGAAGACTGTCTATGCCATAGAATAAGTACATTACATGCTAATCAAACATAAGACTGTAACAAATTATATGACTGTATTAGGTTAAGAGTAGGTAAGACACAGAGTACATTGGTATATACGGGAAAGTAAGAGTACAATAAAAATTTATTGATTCAGTTTACTAATACAATTTTTTTTATTTAATGATCAAAAAATCTTCTAAAAAAATAATGATAGGTATATTATTTGGCTTCACTACACATCCGATCTTACCTAACTATCCTAAAGTACCCTTTCTGCAGAGTCGATAAAGTTTGGCAAACTCAGTCACGCTTTTATTGGCTGTAGGAGGGAAGATCGGACTAAAAAAAAACAATTTTTTTTAAATGAATGGTCTCAGTGTAAATCGTGCAGAATTTCAAATCGGTTTGTATTAAAGTATTGTCAACTAAAGGCCGGATATTTCTCTATTATGCATTCTAATGCCATAGCTACAGAGTTGAAATTAGACAATAGTACGAACTTTGTTTTCATTGAATTTTTTTGAAGGACCATCAGATAAAATGTAATGTCACTTTGACGGCGTTTCTTACACTGACCGTATTGTTTACGAAAATAATAAAAAAAGATATCCGTAGTATACTTTATTGTTAATAATTCACATCCAAGTCCACTGAGAAAATAACATTTAGAAATGAGAAAAAAAATTGTTTGCAACTTGCTCCTAATTCATAGAGAAAGCGTCCGATCTTAGGCGACCCTACCTTAAATGGTATTCGATTTTTAAAACCAAGGAGTTTTCAATTAAAAATATTTTAATATGACAGGAACAGTGGAAATAATTCATTCCCGATACTTTTAGTGCAGCCTATGTATAGATGATTATAGTTCAGACCGCACTCTAAGACAGTCCTATCTATCTATCTAAAATATAACTCGCGCCCTCTTTTTGTTTCTTTCATTTTTGCTATAAAAGTGTGAATGCCCTGGTTGGGTTGCTAACACTATCTATAAATAAAAATCATGTCCTTTCAATAATCCAAATATGAAGACCCTATTTACACTACATCCCCTAAAAAGTAAATCTGCAAGAAGCCGGATATTTGGTAAATCGAGAGGGGATTATAAAAAGAAATCAAAATAACTGACTCATGCTCTGCCTCTTGGAGCAATCGGTGGATTTTGTGAAGGGTTACACCCCGAACTCGTGTATAGGAGAAGAGAGCCGGGACTACCCACTAAAACCACCAACCATCACAGTGTCCGTCGACGTCCCTCACTCTGACATGTAAAATTCGTTTGATCATTATGTGTTCAAGGTTACGTTATAAAACTGAAGTGAAGGTCTACGACTGACATCCCAAAACATAATATGACAGCCGTTTATACAGTTTTGAACGAGGTACCTATGCAGTATCGTCACAGAATGGAAAATGAACTCAGAGCAGAAACTTCTCGTCGTCAGTCTTTGCCAGGAGGTCTTACAGCCCGTTCACGAACAGCGACGGGCAGCGATTTCGCTGTACACGCTGCGCCAAATGTCGCATCACAGTAGAGCGTGCCATGGACATCGAAAAGTCTGAACAGGCCGTTTTGTCATCCTGTACCAGTCAGAAAACTATACAAGCACAGATTACAATTTTATTTAAGATCAAGAAAGCCAAAAATTATACCAACTCAATTCAAGGACGTCGTTGAAACCTAGAAACCAAATAATTCCTTTTCCCAGAAATTTACAGCACCGCCGCGCCGTAGTCCTATATCCGACTGATAAGACTCTGAAAGGTGAAAGCACACTTATCCGAGCTGAACGAGTCGAACGAAACGAATTTTGGGATTCTGTATGCAATGCACACTATCAATTCGGACGATTCGACGCGGGCAAGTGTGCGAGGTTTCATGAGATTTCATATACAGAATTCTAAAATTCGTTTCGTTCGACTCGTTCGACTCGTTCGACGCATTCGGACGATACGAAGGACCTTGTAAAAATATCTCGTCCAAATCAGAATTAAAAAACAATTTTTATCTGTGTTTTAACTTTTCCTTTTTGCACCCATACCTACTAGGCAATATGCAACATTATTATTGTCGAAGCTATTAAATCCATAAAAATATTAAGTACCTACCTACATACGGCTCGTGAAGCTAGGCACTTTGTACTGTTCTAATAGTTTAGGCAATAAGTATCAAAACTGTAAAGCTTGACTTGGCGCGTGTACCTTTATCTGATATCAATATAAAGAGATACCTATTCCACAGTAGTATCGTAATTTAATGTCTTATGTTACGGATTTAACATTAAATGTATTAATTAAATATATAGTAGGTTTTTATATTAAAGTCAATCTCAGATCGAGTAAAAAACGACTTCACCTGGACGATAAGCAAGCTAATAAATAATTACTATTCAATGATATAAAGATTATGGAATGATTAGTATTTCTATATTTTGTATGAAAGTCCACATTTTTCAATTTATGAACAAACACAAAATATAATATTAAAGTCTTTGAACTTATCGAGAATTCGTGCCAACAACGTCATTCATAGCACGTCACCGTCAACTGTCAAGTAAACGTCTACATAATACTACAGAATAAAGATGGCCACGCAATCTCATCATTTACGCTTGCGGACCAAGACTATTCACTCTAGCCGCATTATAGAGTAACTTCCCGGTACTTGTATCTGTACTACTGTGTAAATTCGTTAAGTATCTTTTTATTGAAGTTTATGCGATAATTTCATACTCTGTTTCCTGTGGCGCGTAATTTGTATAAAAGGTGAGTAAAGGCACATTATATTTAAAAAAGACTAAATGAATATGTACATAATAACGGCAGAAATACTAAAAATTGTTAAAAAGTTCTTCCTCTTTGTTTTGTCGTCTTTTGTAGTATTTTTTAAATAACAAATGGTGTTGTAAAGATATTTTCACAAAACAGCCTCATTATTACATGAGTTTTCTTTACTTTAAAGTTCTCACTTAGAATGCTCTATGTATATTCGTCTCAAAAAATAATATTCATAAACTGTTTACGCAGTTTTCTATGTCACAATAATACGACAAATCAACTACTTCCTTATCGGTATAATATGTGCTTACCTATGAACTAGAAACACGGTTAGATAACTGTTTTAACTGATTTCTAAATTTCAATACGCAATTTTTTATTAATACTCAGTGCTTGCCTATTAATAATATTTCATCATCATCATCAGCCTTTAACAGTCCACTGCTGGACTAGGCCTCTCCTTTGAAAAGAGGAATTGGCCTACAATATCATGCTGGCCAATCGGGTTGGTATAGGCTTTGTATCAAGTTTTCCTTCTCTTACAGTGCTGTTCTCTGCATAATATGCTCCCTCTGTCCGCTCTGACGACACCCATGGGATGATATAGGGTGGTAACATTCCATATTCTTAATCTGTCACCACACAAACAAATAATATTTATCACTCTTTATTATTAATTTAACTTCACATTTCTAAATAAAAGGTATCCTTATTTCTATTAAATCTTACTTCATAAATTATTATGCATGTAAGGCATAATAATTTATGAAGTAAGATTTAATTTCATTACTTATTATATTTTTTGAGAATAGAAAAATGACCTGTGCATTTAAACTGCTGCCTTATTTTGATATGAATGTTCGCTTTTATGTTATTTAACAAAGTAGAACTTATCGCAATCTATTCTTAATTCTAATGTATAGGCTAAAATGATGTTCCACTCACACACTCTTGTAGATTCCATTTAAGTTGAGAATTAAAACAGTCAGCATCCATTTGTGGCTTTATAGTCTGTAGACGTTTCTAAAACTTTAATGTAATTGTTACCCTCATTTTAAGAGGCTAAAGGACATAGGAGTGGCTTTATGTCTAATAAGAAAATGGCCCAAGATTGTGTATTTGGGATTATACTCAGTTACAGGCAGACATTTTGTTGAATTGTTAATTATCACTTGTCCTGTGCCTCGGAGAGCATGTTAAGCCGTAGGTCCCGGTTGTTATGAAGATCTTTGACAAACGTTACAGGGCGTCAGTATCTTCTAAAATAAACTAACACTAGTCTAAACCATGGAATATCGCTATATCTTCGGGTTGCGGAGGTCAGACAGGCAGTCGCTCTGTGGAAAAGCTAATATTCAGCCAAATCCGATTAGACTAGTAAGCGGACCCCAGATTGAAACTGGGATAATGCTAAGAGGATGATGACTCAGTCACAGGCAGACACTCTGTGGAAAAACCAATATTCATTGTTATCTGGTTGGCCTAAAAAGCGATTACAGGTTCTAATCTCTGGAATAATGCTAGGTTGATGATGATGACTCCATCACATATAAACACCTATTATAGCTTTTATAGTCTTACTTGATACTTGATGGCAGCTGTTTCCGCAACTCCACGTCTTGGCGTGTATTTTGCGTGCGGGTGGGAATGGTGTCGTCATTCGAGCCACCCCAGCTCTTCGAGGAAGGCCAGCAGACTCTTGATGTGGCCCACTGCTTCCCTCAGGGTGCTGTATCTCGTCAGGTACTGCTGCCTGTACTGTGCGACCTCAGGGTGTGAAGGGGCTCTTATACCAATTCCAATAAAAAAGTAACAAAAAACATAATTTACCTACATTTATATCAACCACAGGTATTTACTTACAGTCATTAAAGATAATATTGATGATTGATGCCGTGTGGCGTACAGAGCAGACGTGTCGCTAATTATTGCAAAATATTCTAACTAGTCGTTAAGCTAAATACAACTTTACTTACTTAATCACAAATAACAAAATTCTGTGGTGTGCCAGTGGATCATTACGACCTTAAGTTTGTGCGGCGCGTCACAAAGCTGAGGAAACTACCCTCCCCTCGGTTCTTTTTGACCCGTACCTACGATACCAACTGTAAGTACCCAATTTACATAGATCAACATGAGTCTAGTGCACTCACCTACTAGAAGTGGCAAAAGCGTGGCTCGCAGTGATGTTAACTCAGCGAGTATGGAGTTGCAACCCGAACGGACGGATTCAAGCAAAGGCACTCTTCGTAATAGGAGGAAACAGAATGTGCAAGATGACCCGATCAAAGAAGAACTGAGTGAAATGAGATCGCAAATGTCTAAAATGATGGAGATGTTGACTGCTATGAAAGATAATCAGAAAGATTTCATTGATAAACTATCTGTAGATTTGACTACTATTAAAGCACAGGTCAGTGACATAAAATCAACAATCGACATCCTCACATCTGAAGAACATACCATGAAATCTGATATCATTTCCATTAAGAGTAACAATACCAACTTAGAGCTAAAAATTCAAAATCTCCAATCCATAGTCAATGAAGCAGCCATTCCATCCGCCACATCTAACAAGCCTTCAAATGTGAGTGAATCTGTCATATTAGAGATCAATGAACGTGAAATGAGGAGTAAAAATATTATTATTGTTGGCATCCCTGAGCCTATGGGGGCAAACAGATGAACGAATAAGAGAAGATAAGACCAAAATTACAGAAGTACTAGAAACGATTATTTCAAACTGTCCAGAACCTGTGAGACACTTTCGTCTTGGAAAATATATTCAAAAGAAAACCCGTCCTATCAAAATAATCTTCAAATCAAAAGACACTGCTTTGACAATATTACGGAATAAAAATAATGTAAAAAAATATCATCTAAAAATTTACGGCGACTTGACACCGCAAAAGTACCAGAAAGATCTCCAAGATGAATTGAAACGAGAACATGAAAAGGGCAATAAAGACTTAATCATAAAATATATAAAGGGTGTGCCAAAAATAATCAACTCCGTGCCAAAAAACTCCAACGAGCATTAACTAATGAAAACAATGGTACTCCTTCTTCAGATGTCAATTTTGTCTCTTATGATATAACTGACTCTTACACAAAAGTTACAAATTCCAAAAAGTCTTTAAGATTCCTTTACATCAACGCCCGCAGTATCGTAAAGCCAGGAAAACTAGATGAACTAAAATGTGTGACACAAGCTTTTCATAACCCCCTAGATGTTATTATCCTTACAGAAACCTGGATAAAATCAAATGACGAAGCTAATAGAATGCAAATTGAAGGATATGAGCATTATCACAATTACAGATGCGACACAAGAGGTGGCGGCGTTTCGTTGTTTGTACGCAAGGATTTAAATCATCACCTAATCGAAGAAAAATGTTTGAACAACAACCATTACCTGTGGGTACATCTTCGAAACTACTCATTGGATATCGGTGCGATTTACATGCAACCGGTTTCAACAAACGCCAAGGGTTTTTTAGAGACTTATGGTCAACAGCTGCAGCAAAGAAAGAGAGGAATTGTGTTCGGGGACTTTAATTTGAACTTGTTGAACCAAGATAACACATCGAATATGTACAGAGAAATTTTACAAGAAAACGACTACGAAATCCTGAATAATATCGATAGAAATTTTTGCACTCGACAAACTGAAACTACCAGGACAATAATAGATCATGTGTGTACAAATTTAAAAAACAATATGTTTTATTTTGCTATAATAGACTCACCAATGTTGGAAAACAAACAAATATATGTTGAAATAAAAAGGAACCGCAAAACAACTGTCACTAGTCGCAAATACCAAGCAATAGATTATGAAAATCTATACAAAAGTGTAGCCGAAAATCAGAACAATATATACAATAGTGATTTAATAATATTACAAAATAAATTAATTATGAATATAAATAATAGTAAAATCATAAAATCTAAGAAGATAAACCCTCCAAGACAAGAATGGATCAACCGAGAGATAATACATCAAATAAATAATCGAAATAATTTATGGAAGCTTTACAAGAGCAATATGAATGATCTTAAGTGTAAAGAAAACTTCGTGAAGATGAGGAACGCTGTTTCTGAAAAGATACAGCTTACAAAAAGTACACATTACTTAACCGAGTTCAGCAAATGCAAAGGAAAACCAAAGAAAATGTGGCAATTAATAAATAGCCTATCAAATAACAAAGTAAAAGAAGTCTCCATCCCCAGCAAACTACAAGTAAATGATCAAATTATATATGATGAGAAACGTATATGTGAATGCTTTAATGATTTTTTCTCAAATATTGGATCAAACTTAGCTAGTCAGATTCCTAAACACTTCCATCGCAATAATTTATATACTAACACCGAAACAGGTACATCTCAACTTCATGCAACAAACAAACAAACGCTCGATCCTAGGTTCGAGTCAATAGAACAGATGTGGCTTACTATCACGATCAACGGGCAAAGGGTTTCTATTGGGACTGCGTACCGGCCGCCTTGGCTCGATTTAAGTCTTTTCTTAGATGCTATGACTGACACAATAGCGTCACTTACTGACTCCGACTATTGTGTGTTATTAGGAGATTTCAACGTTAATTTGCTCAATAGAACGGACTCTAGAGTTAAGGCGATTGAGGAGTTTTTGAGCAGCCTTAGTCTAACACAAATTGTTACCTCTCCAACACATTTTACAAACACAAGTGAATCCTTAATAGACTTAGTTTGCACAAATCTTCGAACCAAAAAAATTACAACTGAATCTTTCGTTAATATATGTGGACACTCTTTGGTTTTGTGTGAATTTATTATACGAAGGGAGCGGCTCAAACCATATAAAGTGCAGTATAGACCGCTAAAACATGTCAATGTACAATGCTTACGGGACAGTCTATCCCGCGTCACTTGGGGCAATATTTCACATCTGGAAACGGTAAACGAGATGGTTGACGCTTTCAATGCCTACCTCATTGGAGTGTTTGATGCCTACGCGCCAGTTAAGACGACTCTTATCAGAGAACGATCGTATCCGTGGGTTACAGATACAATCAAACGGATGATGAAATTGAGGGATGATGCGTTAAAGGCATATCGTAGTTGTAAAACAGACAGCAAAAAGGCATATTATAAGCAGCTGAAATCACTTGTTTCATCATCCCTTTACAATGAAAAAGTAGCTTATTTTAAATTTAATATTAATAATAAAATTAAGGACCCGAAAACCTTATGGAAAAATATTAAATCCACCTTATTGCCAAATAAAAAGGCTATTGACCTTCCGTCTCACCTTTCAGACCCGAATATAATAAATAGTCATTTTTTAAACGTGCCTGGTAACCCTGTAGTTAAAATTTCGGATATGACATTTTTTGAATTTCATAAACATGGTGATGCCGTCTTTACTATATTACCCGTTAACTCGGAAGATATTTCTAAATATATGTTGCTACTCAAATCAAATGCGGAGGGTTGCGACGGTATTAGCTTAGAGATGTTGATGCTATCTCAGCCTTATTCGCTATTAGCCATAACGCATATTATTAATACATCTATACAGACGGCCACTTTCCCGGATACTTGGAAATTGGCTACTGTCAGGCCACTACCTAAAAATCAAAACCCTAACGATGTTAAAGACCTTAGGCCTATAAGTATACTCCCCTGCTTGTCCAAGGTAATAGAGAAAGTGGTGAGTGGACAATTTTCTAAATACCTGGAGGATAATAATATATTACCGGCGCTCCAATCAGGCTTTAGGAAGGGCCGGGGCACCGCTACCGCGTTGCTTGACGTGACAGATAATATTCTTTATGCCCAGGACCGGGGTATGTGCACCTTACTTGTACTTCTGGACTTTTCGCGTGCTTTTGAAAGTATAAATATTTCTCTGCTACTTTCAAAATTAAACTACTATGGCTGTGACAACAGAACAATCAACTGGTTCCACAGTTATCTGTCACATCGTAAGCAAGCGGTGGAGGTGCGTCTGTCCGATGGTGAAAATATGCTCTCAGAATTCAGTCCACTCGTTAGAGGAGTCCCACAGGGATCAATCCTGGGACCTCTGCTCTTTATTCTTTACTGTGCTGACATAACCAAGTGTATAAATAATTCGCAGTATCACATCTACGCTGATGACATCCAGGTTTATGTGTCATTTAAGCCTAACGAGTATGCGATGGCTATAGAGGGTTTAAATCAGGACCTCGATAAAATTGTAGAATGGGCTGAAAATAACTCTTTGGTACTGAATCCCAAAAAAACAAAATATATGGTGTTCGGTACACAGAACCAACTTCAATCACTACCTGTCCTTAATATTACGCTCATGGGGGAGGTAGTTGAGAGGGTGAGTGAAGCTCGTAACCTAGGTCTGAATATTGACTCGAATCTAAGATACGAGAAACATGTCGCGGAAGTAGTGCGTAACTGCTTTTACAGGTTACGAATTCTATACAAAATGAGACCGTATTTATCAGAAGATTTGCGAGTGCGTTTGGTTGAATCGCTAGTTCTGTCCAAGTTAAACTACGCGGACACTGTATATGGACCACGCCTGCTAGCACGCACGGATCGGTTGATCCAGAGAGTCCAGAACGCCACTGCCCGTTTTTGTTTCACTATAGGACGTAGAAGCCATGTTACACCTTTTTTTAATGATAGATTAATCCTTAAAATGAAATCACGGCGTAAGCTTCACTTGGCATCCCTCATGTTTGGCGTCATTCATTGTCAGCAGCCTGTATACTTATATAGCAAACTCAGTTGGGTAACTAACAGACGCGACTGTGCTAGCAGACAGTGTTCGCAACAACTGTCTATCAGCCTCACAAAACAGCTGCATTTAGAGGTAGCTTCCGTTATGCGGCCTCCAAAATTTGGAATAACCTACCCCCGCCTATAAGATCTCTAAGAACAATTGGTACTTTTAAAATTCATTTGCGTAGGTATCTTACTGACGCGCAACGGAAGCTAAATATGGTTAATTTGAACACGTCATTTATATGATACTCAGGAATGCTATGCTAGAAGTGGAGCTGCGCGTGGATGCAGGTACTGGTTGGGTCTGTTTATGTGTGTGTGTGTGTGTGTGTGTATGTGGCGAATGTGGGAATGTCAAATATGTCTATATCACTGTTATGTAGTATATATGAATAGAAAAACAAAATAACTATTACAAATTTAGCTGATGTAGGTGGCTGTTTCTTGGGCGGGAGTGGCGTTTCTGGCTGTGGCTTTTCTCTCACTTAGAAGGCTGGTTGACTTTCCCGACTGCAAAGCGGGCGGGTGACCTGAAATTATTAAATACCTATTCTTATTTTAAAATGAATTTATTCAATTGTATTTTTTCTTATGAGGGCTTTGTAACTGACACGACACTTTATTTCTCACTGTTCTTATGTTATAGTTTGGTACTTAGCTATTGTTAATTATTTATGTACACTTACCTATGGAGTGTGGCCATCGGGCTCCGCTGTCAACTGTTGGTAAACAATTAGTTCCTCGACGATCCAAAGTGTTATTAGTGTTAAACAACGAGATGTAACGACTTTGATGATATTTATTTTAAAAAGTAAATGTGCTACACTATTAATAGTACGGCTGATAAAGCTATTTAATTTCATAATTTAATGTTTTCGGTATTGTACTACGATCTTGTAAATTTGCAGCGCAGCGCGCGTATGCGCGACGCGTGCGGTGAGCGGTCTGTCGGTCGCAAGGGTCGGTTGTCTCTTTCTTCCCCCAGTTGAAGCGACGTCGACCCTGCCTCATGGCCCCCGCGCCTGCACCGTTAATGCGTGATGTTATTATTTTAAGACTTAGGCATGTTAAGTTTTTGATAATGTATCTATAATTATGTATCATCTTCATCGTATTTGGCCACTGCTTTGCGCCTTCGTGAGTTCACTATTAGGGTCCCGTAGAAAATCAGTGCCAGCATGTCTGGTATCATGCTGAACGGGATCCTATTGCCATCACGACCTAACCCTGACATGTTTATCGTGAATATGACATCGATGTTCTATTCTTTTTTTTTTTTGTATTTTTGTGTTTCTGTATGCCTATAACTATGTTTGTTTGGTTGTGAAAGCAATAAACAATTTTTCATTTCATTTCATTTCCATTTCATTTCATGCACATTCAACCGCACAACTTATCCAACTTGCACCGACTACAAACGGTGAAGTAGCAAAAATCATACAAAATCTAGACAAAATCTAACACCAGTTCGGGAATAGATGGCATAAGTACCAAATCGCTTAAATGTGTATCCAGTATACTTACTCAAGAGCTTACTTGTTGTATCAATAAAAATCTAGAAGATGGAACATTGCCAGATAATCTTAAAATGGCAAAAGTCACGCCAATTTACAAGTCAGGCAGTAGAACGGACCCTAGTAATTACCGCCCAATTTCGGTTCTTCCGGTGCTATCAAAAGTCTTTGAGCGCGTTCTTTATACACGTTTAGAATCATATTTAAATGAACAAAAATTCTTTTACGAGAAACAGTACGGCTTTAGACCAAAATCAAACACACTTTCGGCAACAGTTGATCTAGTTGCAAAAATTAAGCAAAATATTGACAAAAAACAAATAGTTTTGGGCATTTTTATTGATCTCAAGAAAGCATTTGATACAATTAGTCATTCCCTATTACTTCAAAAGCTATCAAACGTCGGAATTACTGGTACTGCACTCGAAACTGTTAAGTCCTATCTTACCAACCGGACACAGGTAGTAAAAATCGGCAAAACACAAAGTATGCCACAAAACATGGCATGCGGTGTCCCACAGGGCTCGATCATGGGCCCTTTATTGTTCCTGATTTATATAAATAGCATACACCAAATAGGACTTAAAGGCGATATTATTTACTCTCTACGCTGATGACACCTGCTTGTTTTACTTTGATTTTTCTATTGATGCAATAATTAAAGATGCACAAGCAGATTTGAATCTACTAAACAACTGGCTTCAAATTAACCTTCTTACCATTAATATTAATAAAACCAACTATATAATATTTTCGGCAAAAAACAAGAAGATATCACATCACAGCCCACTAACTATTAATAACCAACCAATTAATAAAGTAGACAAAGAAAAGTATTTAGGCCTAATTTTGGACAGTCACTTAACGTGGAAACCACACATAAATAAGATTAAAATGAAGCTAACTTCTCTTACAGGAATGTTAAACGGTATCACCAAATGTTTAACACGTCAAACACGATTCACAATATATAACTCACTGATAAAACCTCATTTAGACTATTTAATTGAAATCTGGGGTACTGCTGCTCCCACAAACTTGTCTTTGATACAAATAGCGCAAAATAAATTAATAAAAAAGTTATTTAATTATAATTTTCTCACATCCACCCAAAAAAATTATAAAGAAACCAAAATCATGAACGTATCTCAAACATACCACTACTTTAATTGTATACTCATCCGTAAAATACTGAAAAAAGACATGCAAACACTAATAAAGTTCAGGAAAAAACAAGAAACACAAAAAAACATTCTTCGATGCGCTAATGACATAAAATTACTAAAACCACGCACAAACTACGGCAAAAATAACATTACGTATAACGGTGCAAAAATCTACAATATGCTACCTAAAATAATAAAAGAGGCTAAATCAATGCACACATTCAAAAAGCTATTAAGATACCATGTTATTAATTATTTATAATCACTCTCAACTACGCTCGCCAACACGAACACATGCCACATCTAGCTACTCTTGATCCGTGTAACCTTGATGTTTTTGCTCACCATTCACATATACCCACATTGAGTGACATTAATTTAATATGATTTGTAAAAGTGTTTATCATTGTTTTGCTACTTCTACGCCACTCAGCAAAATGTATTTTTATTATGTATCTACCTATCAGTGGCGTAGGCACCCGGGGCGGTAACTGGCGAATGACTTTTTTTTTTTTTTTTTTTAGTCGACGCACCTACTAGTCTAAGAGCCAGTGTTCCGCAGACTTACGGTATAGTAGCAAACTCCATATTAATGCTAGTTATACTAATGTATCTGCTGTAGATCAAATGGGGGTTCGCTATTCCCATAGAGGGTTCCTTTAGGCGTGCGTAGAAGTCGAAAAGCATGAAAATCGACTTTCAAAACGTGATCGCAGCATGTCTGCCGTTTTGATATCTTAAAATATATAGTTTTTTTTATAGAAAAACTTAATGGCAGACACTTGTTCCGGTTCCAACTATATTTTATATAGTATCAAAGTTTCCAAATTTTCATAAAATTTACGTTATTTTAGCAAAGCTAAAAATTATATATGTTATTTATATTATTATTATAAACATATATTCACAAAGGCAGACACATAGGTCGGTTCTGGCAAGCGGGCAGACCATTCGATACTTTCTCAGTCGTGCTATTGAAGTTGCATGATTTTGATTTTCTCACTCTTCATTTCGCAGGGAACTAGTGTTTCAGCAAAGCTGCAACTTATGTATGTTTTTTACATCATTATTATACATGTATATCTAAAAAACCAGACCGATACGTCGGTTCTAAAATGCAGGCAGACTACATAATAGTTTCGCAGTCATGCTAATGAAGATACACGATATTGACTTTCTCACTCTTTCTGGCAAAGACAGCGAATGAGTATGAATACATGTGAACAGTGTTTTTAAATTTTATTTTTATAACTCTCATTTTCAATCATAAACATATAAGTTTTTATAAAGAAATCTACATTTTTTTTAACTTACAATAATAATGATTTGCAATTCATTTTGTTCTAACAAAACATACAACTTGAAATTCAAGTACAGAATGAATAAATTTAATGTTGGCTACAAAAAATCAAAATGGTTCACTGTTCTTCGTCAGAATTGCAAACTTTCGTTGATTGAAACAAGGCAAATTATTTGTTTCTAAGACCCTCAAGTAAATATCCTATTAAATTGCAGAGAAAAACATTTATTTATTCGAATAGTTTCCGAAATGAATAGCGTAGGTATATTCAATAAACCTTGTCCATCGTTTTTACAACGGTGCTTGAATACTGAATCCCTGCGAGATGAAGAGAAAGTCAATATCGTGTACCTATCTCCATTTAACATGATTGTGAAACTATTATGTAGTCTGCCTGCATTTTAGAACCGACCTATCTGTCTGGTTTTTAGGGTTCCGTACCTAAAAGGTAAAAAACGGGACCCTATTACTAAACCTCTGCTGTCTGTCTGTCTGTTTGTCTGTCTGTCCGTCTGTCTATCACCAGGCTGTATCTCATAAACTGTGATAGCTAGAAAGCTGAAATTTTCACAAATTATGTATAAAAATAAAAAAAAATGAAAATATTAGGCGGGTCCCATACAAAACGTGTTTCTTTTTTTCGTATTTTTTGCCCAAAATTACTAACTGTAACAGGTTGATGCTTTAAATTTTCACAGAATATGTAGTTGTATATTACCTTTCAAAATAAATAATTGAATTTAAAAAAGTAAATAATGACGGGGGGCTCCAATACAACAAACGTAATTTTTAAGCAATTTGTTACTCGATATTAATAAACAGGTAGAAACTTAAAAAGTATTTACGTATATGTACATACAACAAAGGTGATTTTCTTTTATAGATGATGGTACGGAACCCTTCGTGCGCGAATCCGACTCGCACTTGGCAGAATTTTTTAGATATACATGTATAATAATGATGTAAAAACATACATAAATTGCAGCTTTGCTGAAACACTAGTTCCCTGCGAAATAAAGAGTGAGAAAATCAAAATCATGCAACTTCAATAGCACGACTGAGAAAGTATCGAATGGTCTGCCCGCTTGTCAGAACCGACCTATGTGTCTGCCTTTGTGAATATATGTTTATAATAATAATATAAATAACATATATAATTTTTAGCTTTGCTAAAATAACGTAAATTTTATGAAAATTTGGAAACTTTGATACTATATAAAATAAAGTTGGAACCGGAACAAGTGTCTGCCATTAAGTTTTTCTATAAAAAAAACTATATATTTTAAGATATCAAAACGGCAGACATGCTGCGATCACGTTTTGAAAGTCGATTTTCATGCTTTTCGACTTCTACGCACGCCTAAAGGAACCCTCTATGGGAATAGCGAACCCCCATTTGATCTACAGCAGATACATTAGTATAACTAGCATTAATATGGAGTTTGCTACTATACCGTAAGTCTGCGGAACACTGGCTCTCAGTCTATACAAATTCCGTGCTAACTCTCGTAGTGCTGAGCTAGTGCCTATGTTTTTGTACATTGTTCTTAGTTGAGTTTTGGGTGTCACCCCTTTTTTTGGATGGGTGGCACCCCAAAAAGGGTGGCACCCGGGGCGGTCCGCCCCCACCGCCCCCCCCTTCCTACGCCACTGCCTACCTATATACGTTTGTTCTCATGTAAGTGAATTTAATTCTTTGTGAGAAATAAAGATTCTTAAACCCGATGATAAGCACAATAAAATGTCTGTATCTTTAAATCGTCAGTTATTATGACTAAATTGCCTCGTATAAGCACTTGGGATTATCTGTAATGACTGTATTTGTCGTTAAACAGTCGTTTGTGTATCAACAGAAGCACTTGTTTGTTTTGGACTGTGTATGAACGTAAACATGGCTGCCCGAAGATGTTTCAAAAGTAAAAGGAAGTAGATACGTTATAGGCATACCAAAAGTAGGACGCTAAACTTATGCCAGTTGGCAAGTCTAACATAATTATGTGTGTGTGATGTCGCGAGCCGGCGTCATAGTTTTCGATAGCTCCATTATTTACAACAATTATCGTCTAGGGCGCATAACCACTTGTTGTAAGACCTATTGAGACAAATAACGAAGTTGAACTCTCGGAGGACACGGAAGTTATTGAGCGTCCTGTTACTAGCGGTGATGAAGAAGAATTTGAAGATGCGCGTATAGAGGAGTTGGAAGACGAATCTATTGAATTGGGCAGGCAAGGTATGCAGCTCAGAGATCGATCACTCCTGCAGCGACCATTGAAATTCAATGATTACGTTTCTCATGTCAATACCAGCGATGATTGTTACTACGAACCAGGAACTTACAAGGAAGCTATAGATTGCCCAGATAAAGACCTTTGGCGCAAAGCTATGGATTGCGAGATTGGATCCTTAAAAGCAAATGGAACGTGGGTTCTTGAGAAATTGCCTAAGAATCGGAAAGCAATACCTTGTAAATGGATCTATAAAGTGAAATTAAACCCAGATGGTTCAGTAGATAAATATAAGGCACGTCTTGTCGTAAAAGGTTTTAGACAGAAGAAAGGGGAAGATTATGATCAGATCTTTAGCCCTGTAGCTAAGATGGCAACTATTAGGGCGGTGCTGAGCTTAGCAGCTAATGAAGGGATGGAACTACGTCAGTTTGACATCTGTACAGCCTTTTTATATGGTTCGTTGACTGAGGAAGAGATATTCATGCGGCAACCGGAAGGATATGATGATGGTAGCGGACGAGTATGCTTGCTTAAGAAAAGCTTGTACGGGTTAAAACAGGCACCACGATATTGGAACACGACGATCTACTTCAAGGAAATTGGCTTTGAAGTCAGTGAAGCTGACCCCTGCCTGTTTAAGAGAGAGAGAGAGATCTAATGGGAAATTATTAGTTGCTCTGTACGTCGACGACGGTCTCATAACTGGTTCAAATGAAGGACTGATTGATGAATTCATTAAGGAATTGAAAAAGAAGTTTGCGATGACTTATAAACCTGTATCATATTACTTGGGTATGGAGGTTGTCAGAGAAGGCGGTGATATTAAAATACACCAGACTTCTTATGTAAAGAAAATCTTGAAGAGATTTGGTATGGAAAACTGTAAACCAGTAAGCACTCCTATGGTAAAGGACCCTGTACCACAGGAAGCAGAGAAGGTTGATGACTACTTTCTGAAGAATTATAGACAAGTAGTAGGTGCTCTTGCTTATCTGATGGCGTGCACAAGGCCTGACAGCATATCCTCTCAGTGTAGTATCCAGAAGCTTGGAAAACCCGACTCACACGGATTGTGTTCGGTTGAAGCGCATGCTAAGATATCTGCAGTACACTCCAGATTTGGGAATTCTGTATAAGAAGGATTACAGGAGAGGTGTTCTGGAATGTTACAGTGATGCAGATCACGGTGGAGATCTGACAACAGGGAGATCAACTACTGGAGTTGTATGCATTTATGCTGGAGGCGCCGTGTCATGGTTGAGCCAGAGACAACCCAGTGTGGCTATTTCCACTACAGAAGCCGAGATTGTTGCAGCTAGTGAGGCAGCGGAAGAAGGCATTTGGCTAGCTCGTCTAATGCAAGGCACGACGAAGATAAAGGCTTCACCTGTTCTGTATGTGGATAACGAAGCGGCTGTGAGATTAGCTGAGAATCCTGAGTTCCATAGAAGAACTAAGCACATTCGAATACGCCACTTCTTTGTGCGAGAACTGGTGACTGCTGGAGATCTGAAGGTGAATAGGATCAGCACTGAGAAGCAGCTGGCAGATCTCTTCACAAAGCCACTGGCTAGGCCGAGGCTTATCAGCCTACAAGAACAGCTAGGTCTACACATCGGAGAGAGAGGAGGTGTTGAAGTAGCGATATGAAACCTCTTTGTATTTCTAGGCTGATATGTTTCATTTTCTTCGTGGTGCTTTTATACTATGATTTTTTGATTTTAAATGTAGAATGTCACTGTTGTTTACTTTAGTCAAGAATGTCATAGTTTTTTCACTGTCTTGTCAAGTAGTATGGTAACCAGATTACATATATTTTCATGTCTGCAAAACTAACATGTTTTATTAATTTTAGCGTCCTGCTTTTGGTACGTCTATAACATATCTACTTCTTTTTACTTTTGTAACATCTTTGTCTACCACTGACTGTGACTATAAACCTACACGTGACACTACAGGTGTAAGACGATCGAAACATCGGTAAATAAAGATATTTAGACTTAGGACTAGTAAAATCCGTTAGCCATACGAATATTACAAAACGCCAAAACCAATTTTTATCTCGTTGTAACTCGTTCATTGCAAGTCGCTGACGGTCTATCACCAGCTCCGTCAGTGATGATCTGATGATAAACCAATACGGACAGACGGCAGAGTACGGAGGAGGTGCACCATTTTCAAAATGCATTTCAATGCATTGCAAACATAAAATAAAGAGTATTGTCAACCTCTATACATGCCAATGTACGTAGACCGTTGAAAGGCTACTCTATCTATTCTATCAAATCTGCTTAAGGTAGAGAGTGAACCTCAGGCTCCAAGGATAAATTGATGTATAGCAACTGGCTGTGTGGGCTAATTTTGGTTTAGCGGTGAACTTGAACGTGACGAAGAAAGGTTTTGGAGAGAGGTTTATGAGCCCCTAACTCCTGGTTCCGCACCTGCCTACCAGAACAATGCTTGGAGTATGATGATAATCGATTTCCGTTTTTACTAGTTTAGTTTATCGCCTTATAATTTAATCAAATAAAATCCCACTTGCTTGGCGCAACTGCATGCGAAAAAGTACTATTAATCCAAAAACACAATGGCTTATGCAAGCTTACGTCAATAAAACATCTCGCCATGACCTTCAGCGGTTTCAGCACATCGGTCATCGTGTTAAATCGACTGCACCAAACCTCTGACAAAGATAAATTCGTCACACACACATTCTCACAGAGATATTACAAGTACGTTTTTTTACAAGAGTATTACGAGCAATTTAGCCCATCAATTGACGCCAAGTGGCTAGCAAACAGTAATCTATGTAATTGCCTAACCATGGATGATAGGAGTATCACCACCACTGTAGTGCAGATTTGATTGTTAATGGAATGGTCGCGTTATCAGTGATATACTTACGAGTATAAGTCGATGTCAATAAACTTGTGTTTTAATCTCTGCTGGTGGGGAAGCAAAGTCCAACAAAGTGTTAGTGATCACTATTGGGTAAAGATTTTTCTAACAGATGGTAGAATAGCAGTGAAGTGATCCTGGCTCATCATCATCAGCCTGATACAGTCCACTGCTGGACTAGGCCTCTCCTTTGAAGGGAGGAATTGGCCTACTATACCACGCTGGCCAAACGGGTTGGTATAGGGTTTGTATCAAGTTTTCCTTCTCTTACAGTTTACAGTGCTGTTCTCTGCATAATATGCTCCCTCTGTCGGCTCTTACGACACCCATGGGATGATATGGGGTGGTGAATTGGTGATAATCCGTATTCTTAATCCGTCACCGGACATCCTGGCTCACAAAAAGACAACTCGCGCTGAACTGTGGAGAAACTAGGTGTGGTGTTCTTTAAACTAATGGGAGGGTCTGTGTTGTAAGGCGGCAGAGGCAGTCCACACCGGGTGATACACAAGAAGTACATAGTCATTCGAGTCGCTCAAAATTTTTCGGTAACACTTCCCTTTTGGGAATGAGAAGTACGTGCTTATTCGAGTCTTTCTAAATGTTTTCAGCATCTCTATAAGGAATTCAATCAATATGAAAAGCAAATTTTACCAAATCGGTTATGGGATTTGGCAATACAAAATATACCTGCCTACATATAAACGCTCACTGTTTATTACTGATACTGATACTTACTAGATACTGGTACATCGCCACGAATTCCCAAGACTTCTCCCATATTTTCGATCGATTTACTAAGTGACCACTTCGACTGAGCCAAAAGATCGTTGAAACCAAACAAACACACAATACATTTTTGCAGCGTTAATAATATATGAAGTCTTAAAAAATATTTGTTTAGCGAAAAATTGTGGCACTCCGCCAAACGAGAGAGTCGGTGCTACTGGAGAAGATGCAACAAAATGTGTGTCATCCACCCCCGTTAAGCGGCGGTGTCGTTGCCACCAGGGCAGTTAGCAACAATTTGCCCAACTGCCCATTTGCTGGGGCTGACCATCAGGGTGGTTAGGACTTCTTTTAATATATGGACTTTTTGGTTACAGAGCCAGGCACCATGTCTGAGGACTACAGCACGCTAAGCCACGTGTCTCCGCTAGTGACGAATGAGCGACTCAGCAAGGCTCTCACCGAGTGGTTTAGAGAAGACTACACTTTTACACATTGGGAGGTATGTCATCATCATTATCAGTCTTTAACAGTCCTCTGCTGGACTAGGCCTCTCCTTTGAAAGGAGGAATTGGTCTACTATACCACGCTAGCCAAACGGGTTGGTAGGTATAGGGTGGTGCTGTTCTATGCATAATATGCTCCCTCTGTCGGCTCTTACGACACCCATGGGATGATGTGGGGTGGTGACAATCCGTATTCTTAATCCGTCACCGTACGGAGGTATGTGGACATCATAAATTTTTACATTTGAAGTAACTGTTTTGTAGGCGTGGATTGTCAAACAATCGCTATACACTGGGGCGATTGTTGGCTAGGCACGTATAAAAAACGCTTCGTAAAGCACCGCCTATGTTACCACCCTAATCTCTACTTACCGTAGTAATACTATATCAGTATGTATTTGTACGTGGGTTCACTGCAGGGTTCAGTTGAAAACCAACGTCAGGATTCAAGTCCGACATATGCTGAACTGAACACCTGATTGCTGCTGCTCATTTTTAAATATTATAATGTTTATTATGTGTGTTTCGCTTTTGTGTATTGTTATTCCTTTTGTCTAGAATTACCGTAGGCATACTGGGAATTGGTTGTAGGCACAGTGGAAGCTAATTTATATTCATCCAGTTGTCCTAAAGCAATCAAATGTCTGACATATGTTGCTGAGATTCTCAGCGATGACAAATTATAATGTAGTTATATGAAAATTTTACCTTATATCTCCTGGTGATATTCTTGAAGTGGACCTATAGGATTAACTCATAATTTTGGCCAAAATAACAAGAGAATCGAATAGATACCAGTATCCAGTTCAGCGTAGTCATACTCCAGGCACCAACCAGGAATTCACACACGTGTTTTACAAAGTTCAATATTTCACAAATGTTCTTTATCACAATTTACCGGTGCCGGTTATAGATCAAAGAATTCAGCCGGATTTTTAGGTTTACAACCAAATACAAGATCAAAAACGCGCTCACAAAACGGAATCTTCCAGAGCGAACAAAAACTAGGTTTTTTCGCTGACCGCGGGAAACGACAATGAAAAAAAAATGACAGTTCAGTGTGACCATTGTCAGAAATTTTCAATAGACTAAACAAAATGTTAATCGATATAATCGATTTGACTTTTTTTCAAACAACTTTGAATTCTATTTCAAACATCCACCCGCCCCGGACCGGCCTACCGGTCCGCTAATCGGTTGGTAGACGTGACAATGTTGCAACCGCTCTCCTCAGAATCGAACCGTCCACCAAGTCCTCAGCAAATCGGGGAACTCCATCAGCCCCAGTTACCAAACGAAGGATGCGCCTCCTGCGCCATCTGAGTGGCGGAAGGTTAGCCTCCTTGATCAAAACGAGGTCACCAATCTTGGGTGGATCGGTCTTGTCGGTCCACTTAACGCGTTGCTGGAGTATGTGCAAATATTCCAAATTCCAGCGTTTCCAAAAGCTCTGAGTAATCTGGCGTACCAATTCAAAACGCGAGAGACGACCAGGTCTCGTATCAATATAGGGGTACTCAGGCAAGGCGACAAGTGGGCGACCAATCAAAAAATGGCCCGGCGTAAGGGCCTCCTAATCATTCGGATCTGAGGAGATCGGGCACAATGGCCGAGAGTTCAAAACGGCCTCAATCTTACAAAACACAGTTGCGAGTTCCTCAAATGTAAGGACAGACTCACCGATTGTCCTGCGCAAGTGTGTTTTGGCCGATTTTACGGCGGCCTCAAATATACCACCACAGTGTGGACAATTTGGTGGGGAAAACAACCAATTTATCCCACGTCGGGCAAGCCTATCACCTATATCAGCTTTGTTGGTTTCAAGGAAATTAACAACATCATTCAAATAATTATAGGTGCCCTTGAAGTTAGTGCCGCAGTCAGAACGGATCAAGGAAGGCATCCCCCTGCGGGATACAAATCTGTCAAATGTGGCTACAAACGCCTCGGTCGTAAGCGAGGAGACCAGTTCCAAATGTACGGCCTTTGTGGAGAGGCAAACAAAAACGCTCAAGTAGGCCTTAACAGTCTTGCTGTTTCGAAGTGTCGATGTTTTCACCAAAAAGGGACCAGCGAAGTCCGTGCCAACACTGTCAAATGTCCTGCTTTCAGTTACGCGATCTGCCGGTAAGTCCCCCATCAAGGGCTGCATGGTAGAAGCCTTGAACTTATAGCAAGGGATGCAGCGAAAGACTACACTCCGAATAATTCTTCGGGCAGACAAGATCCAAAACTCGCGTTGCAAAATGGCCAACAGCGCATTACAACCAGCATGCGAATTTTCAAGGTGACGGTCAGTTACCAACAAACGCACCAAATGACCGTCCTTAGGTAACAACAGGGGGTGACGTGCTCCGTAAGGGAGGTTGGCGTTCTTGAGACGCCCTCCAACGCGCAAGAGACCCGTTTCGTCCAAAAAGGGGTTCAATTTAAAGACAGCTCCCGATAATTTCGATCTCCCTGATTTAAGGATAGTGTTACGAGCTGGGGTTCGTGATAAATTATATACACTATGCCAGAAAAACTGCACTTTATTCACTAACACAATAACACTAGATACACACACTTAATTTTCACTTCACTAATAAAACACACTATTCACACCACTAGAACAACACTAAACACTTCCGACTTATTTCCTTCGTTTCTTGTTGATCGCTTCGCTATTCAATTGTTACTGTCCGGTCCGTTCGCTCCCGCTCTATTTATACTGGCCGGATAACATCACTAGCTCATTTTAGATACTTCCACAAAACTGTCGAATAATCGCGAACAGTCCGATGCTCCATACAGCAATCGCCATCTAGTACAGAGTAGCTGAATTACCTTTAAACCACCGATACATTCAATCTCTTCTAGTACCCCCATTCTCCGATAGATGGCGTAACACTGCCCCCCTCTTAAACGTGTTCGTCTCGAACATCGTTGGACCCATGGTAACGAGCCAACCGGTGCACATGAACAATCTTCGGTGCACCTCGCGACCCCTTCTGGATTCGATAGGTAACGTCGTTCATCCTGGTAATTATGCGATATGGCCCGTCCCATCTGGCTTGTACCTTAGGCGATTTTCCTTTGCTTCGTACTGGGTTATGAAGCCACACCAATGATCCCTCATCGAAGCCTTTGTTGTTCGCCTTCCGGTCGTAGCGAGTCTTCATCTTCTCAGACATCTGTTGTCCTGACTCCCATGGAGCTCCTACATTGTACACCTTGAATGCACTTCTGCTACGAGTATGTGGTCCCTTCACAGCCGCACAACTTGTGCATTTGCGGCACCAATCCTCGACGTCATTCCGACAGTGGAGCCAATAAAACCGCTCTCGGACCTTAGTAAGCGTCTTCTTAACACCCATGTGACCTCCCGAAGCACCATTGTGATAGAGCTGCAGTACTTCCGGCACCTTAGTCTTGGGCACTACCATTTGCAGATGGCATTGGTTACCTCGAGCGTTTTCCCATTTGCGGCACAGAACTCCATCCTGGACAACCAAGCTTGCCCACTGTGCCCAATAACCTTTGGTGACAGGGCTCATTGCTGCGATATCACTCCATTTGGGCCTAGGAGCGCCTGATTTCTTCCATTCGAGAATCGGCTGTACGTCCTTGTCTTCTTGCTGAGCACTCTGCAAAGCTTCTTTCCATCCGTCACTTAAGTCCGTCTTCAACGTCCTCACTAACGCTGCCTGCTTCGCTTCCTGTCGGGCACAATGTTTGCGTTGGTCGGGGTAAGGCCTACACGTCAGAGCATCTGCGCTACGTTGCTCTCGCCGCCAGACAGGCACATCAGGCGACCCCTTTGGTGGAGACAGGGTGTCACTGTGCCGCTTACGCTTTGGGCAGCTCAAGCGGATATGGCCTCTTTCCCCGCAGTTGTAGCACCGAGGTGAAGAAACAACTTCCCTGATACGGTAAGTTCGATCCTCGTGACGCGCTGCTTCCACCTCCAGAGCGTAGGCTAAGGCTTCCTTCAGGGACTTGAAGTGCCCAAGTCTTACCGCTGCTCTAACTTCCAGGTCCCGGACTCCATCCGTAAACGCTTGTACGAGGTTCCCGTCAATAAGCGCAGGCGACGACTGGTATGCCTTCCTGACCAGCCTTTCCACCTCTAGAGCCCACTGCTGCAGAGTTTCTCCGGTGCGTTGTGCCCTGTCCTTCAGCTGAGCACGATACACATGTTCTAGGTGTGCGTCACCGTATCTCGCCTCCAGCGCCTCCATCAGCTTTTCATAGGAGACGTCTTGCCCAAGCACCTCCAACACCGTCAAGGCCTGATCACGAAGGCCCAAGGTTAGGGCGGTGAAGGCCTGTTCTTTGTTCCACCCATTCGTTCGCATAACGGCCTCAAACTGGACCTTGTATGCAGACCACGATGATGAGCCATCAAATGGTGGAACCTTAAACCAACGAGGCGAGGGCGCCACAGCTGCAGGTGTAACGTCGTTAGTCTCAAGCCCACGCAATTTCTTCTCCAATCTGGCAATACGGGCCTCGTGCTGCTGGAGTTCCTCCTTGACCGCCTTCAAGTCCTTCCCCACTGCGGCGCTGAGGTCCTTCATGAGCACCAGCTGTTCATCCAGACGGCGGGCGTGCTCTTCCTTGTCGCGCGGCAGCTGCTCCTCTAGGCGGCGCGCGTGCTCCTCTTGACGGCGAGCCTGCTCCTGTTGACGGCGGTCCTGCTCCTCCTTGTCGCGCTGTAGCTGTTCCTCCAGGCGGCGAGCCTGCTCCTCCTGACGGCGGGCCTGCTCCTCTTGACGGCGAGCCCGCTCCTCCTTGTTGCGCTGTAGCTGTTCCTCCAGGCGACGCGCGTGCTCCTCTTGACGGCGAGCCCGCTCTTCCTTGTTGCGCTGAAGCTGTTCCTCCAGGCGGCGCGCGTGCTCCTCTTGACGGCGGGCCTGCTCCTCCTTGTCGCGCTGTAGCTGTTCCTCCATGCGGCGCGCGTGCTCCTCTTGACGGCGGGCCTGCTCCTGCATGAACGCCATCAGAGCCGCGATGTCGGGCACCGCCATGGAGTGTGCGCTTGCAGGCTCCACTGCAGCCGCGGAGTCACCTGCTCCACCAGGCGATGGAGAAGGAACGTCTCCGAAGCGTCTCTGGTCCAGGTCTTGCTGGCGCTGGTTCCTGGTACGTACTCCGTCAGTTTCTTCCTTCGGCATAACCGGCATAATTTATCCCACTTCTGACACCAATTTGTTACGAGCTGGGGTTCGACGATAAATTATAACTCACTATGCCACTTAAACTGAACTTTATTTATACACAACCACTAACACTAGATACACACACTTAATTTTCACTTCACTAATAAAACACACTATTCACACCACTAGAACAACACTAAACACTTCCGACTTATTTCCTTCGTTTCTTGTTGATCGCTTCGCTATTCAATTGTTACTGTCCGGTCCGTTCGCTCCCGCTCTATTTATACTGGCCGGATAACATCACTAGCTCATTCTAGATACTTCCACAAAACTGTCGAATAATCGCGAACAGTCCGATGCTCCATACAGCAATCGCCATCTAGTACAGAGTAGCTGAATTACCTTTAAACCACCGATACATTCAATCTCTTCTAGTACCCCCATTCTCCGATAGATGGCGTAACAATAGCAATCTTCTTCTCAAAATGCGCCAATTGCACAGAACGAACCCAAAAGGTGAGGGACTCCTGTCGTTCCTGTGGTGAGATAAACGGTGTCAGTCGTTTCTGTTGTGGGTGCCTAAAGTTAAAAACAAAACGCTTTATCCAAGCAGTGACACCTAACAACTTGTCGAGGGAGCTGTAACGATTCAACAAAAAATCGGGGTCGCAGGCGCATTCCACCTTCTCAAGAGCGAGAGTTCGTAGACCCGGCAAATTAGCAGTATTCAAAACTGGCGTTCGAGGCCAATCAGTTTCTGGTCGACTCAACCATTCCGGACCCCACCACAGCGAATGACCTATCAAACTAGGCGTCAAGCATCCGCGCGAGACACAATCAGCGGGGTTGAGCTCACCTGGCACGTGTCTCTAAACAAGCTTGACTTCAGATTTTTGGATTTGGGAAACGCGGTTAGCGACAAATACCTCCAAGGTGTGGACAGAAGCCTTCAACCAACAAAGAACAATTTGGCTGTCTGTCCAGGCGTAAGTCCCATTAATACAAATGCTTTTACCCAAAGTGTTAGACACGTGGTTCAATAAACGTACAAGTAGGGCTGCTCCCGAGAACTCCAATTTTGGGATGGTCAAAGATGTACGAAGGGGTGCAACCTTGCTCTTCGCCATGATCAGGGAAACCCTCACCTGACCTGAGGCACTAACTGTGCGCAAGTACACCACGGCCGCGTGACCACGTTCCGAGGCATCACAAAACCCGTGAAGGGTGGCCTTGTACTTCCCGGGAGGAAGGATGGGACGAGGCAAGGAGATCTCGTTGACGGCAGGAAGTGAGGATACAAAGGAGGTCCATTCCTCAACAAGAGTGCCGTGCAGAGGTTCGTCCCAGGTCAATCCTGCTGTCCAAAGCTTCTGCAAGAAGCATTTTGCCCAAAATATAATTGGACAGATCCAACCGTTCGGATCAAAGGTTCTGGCGACAGTAGACAATACGAGACGTTTAGTCCAAGAACACGGCAATTTCAAGTCTACGTTATATGTAAAGATGTCTTGGACTGGTCTTTACTGAACGCCGAGAACAGCCATCATGGCGGGGTTGTCAACAATCTCAAACAAATGTGGATCTTGCTGATGATCCTCTGGCAAGCCTTCCAAAAGCGCTGGTGAGTTGGAAATCCATTTACGCAACTCATAACCAGCGGAGGCCAAAATACCTATCAATTCGTCCCGCAGGAGGATCGCCTCGTCCGCTGTGGAGGCGCCCGAGCAAATGTCATCGACGTAAATATCGTCTTTCAAGATGGCGGAGGCTCTTGGGAAACGTAAGCCTTCGCGGTCTGCGAGCTCCCAAAGAGAACATATTGCCAAATAGGGGCTCGACCTTAACCCGTACGTATTGGTATTGAGCTCGTAGACGACCATGGGATCACGAGGAGACTCTCTCCAAAGGATCAGCTGGAAGCGACGGTCATCAGGGTGGATAATCGTCTGCCTAAACATCATTTTTATATCGGCCACAAAGACAACCTGATGTCGTCGGAAGCTGGTGATGACGTCACAAAGGTCCTTGACCAACTTGGGACCAGAATGCAAGCACTGGTTCAAGGATACGTCTGTTGAAGTCTGCGCAGAACCATCAAACACTGTGCGCAGCTTGCCAGTTGATGGCTTCAATACCGCATGATGCGCGAGAAAGTAATGCTCCACCGAACGCCAATCCAAATTTGACACGGACATGTGTCCCAATTGTTCATATTCTCACATGAACTCAATGTACTTCTGTCTGAGCTCCAGATCACGACCCATGCGGCGCTCCATAGCCAACAATCTCTTTTCGGCTAAAGGTCGTGACTCACCAAGCGGATGCCGAACAGACAGAAAGGGTAGCCTCGTAATAATCCGACCAGAACGGAGTCGACCAGTGTTGTTCTGGAAGAACAGCTCGCACTCCTCATGTTCTGGATTCAAACGGGCAACTTGAGGGGGCTCCTCTACCTCCCAAAACCTCTGAACTGCATCAGAGAGAGCAGAGCCTACAGCCAACAAATTATCAAGTTCGGGTGGAGAGGGGTCCCTAGGTACAGGTCCCATCAAAGCAAATCCAAATATGGTCGGGATGGCAGTCAAACCATTTGGCACCAAGACCCGTTTCCCACCAATCAAAATTCCACCTAGGACATCAGAGCCAATCAACAAATCGATTTGTCCCGGTGTGTCAAATTTGGGGTCTGCCAGTTCCAATCCCGATGTCAAATTCACCACAGCAACAGGTAGCTGTTTCTGTGGGTGCATACTCAAAATATTCTTCAACACAATAGCCGAGGTTTTCATCCTCGGGTGTGAAGATTCAACAGGGCCAAACAAAACCTTAACTTGCCCTTCAACATTAGAGGCTACATCACCTATGCCCCGTATACAATTTGGAAAAGAGCCCATATTCAATTTAACCTGCCCTACCAAATAAGTGGAAACAATGCAACCTTGTGAACCTGTGTCCAATATTGCACGGACAACAACAGAGGTCCGCGTGGGTCCCCAGACCCTAACAGCAACCGTTGGTAGGATAACGGTCTCAATGGGGGAGGTTGGAGTTATAGGGCAGGGGTCAATGACCTATTGTTGCCTGGGCGGCGACCGTTGGCCAGGACCAGGCAAGTCAAAACGAGGGTGCGGCTTGAAGTCCTCAAAGGCGCGATGACTTGATCCGCGCGCCATCTGTGGGTGGTCATAATGACGCACCCGCCCAAAACGAGGTGGGCGCGAGTCAAGGCGGGGACGCTCCGCCAAAGGAGGGGAATACCTGGGGCAGCAGTCATGGTGCTGGTGACGCTGAACAGCACATTCAGGTGCGCGAGAGAGAGGAGGCGTGCGCACGCTACGGTTCTCCAAGCGGGGTGAGTGGCGATCAATTGAGCGAGGCGACTCTCGGCTACGCGCCGGTGAGCCTCGGCTGCCACCTTCAAAACACCCGCCCGTGCGCGGCGTCGGCTGGTTGGACAAGCGGCCAACCTCTCTGGCATTCATGCAGAGAATGTCCAAATGCTGTCCTCCACAGTGAGGACAGGGGCGAGAGTTTGGGCAGTCTCGCTGGTAGTGGGACCCCAAACAAGAGAAGCAAAGGCGGCGGGCATTCGCGATGCGCCTACGAGAGGCGACATGCAGGTCCAAGAATGCCCTACAACTGGCCGTTCTGTGCCCCGTGACCTTGCAGTAGGAGCACTCCGCTGGGCTCTGCGTGACCGCAAAGCGAAGAGGGCGCCGGTCAACATTGGCTCGGGTGTGAACGCGAGCCTGCTCCTTGACCTTGGGCGGCTGCGTCTTAGCCGGCGTGTCACCACCGGAGTTGTCCAAGACCCGGCACTCATCCTCCAGGAACCTCTCCAGGTCAGCAAAGGGGGGCAGATGGGTCGCGCTATCCCCTCCAAAGCGCTGCTCAAAACGCGACCTCAGGTCGGCAGGCAGCTTCTTCAGCACAATGTGCACCAATAGATAGGACCATTGGTCCACGGGCAGGTCAAGGCACTTAAGTGCGTTGATGGCCACCAAAAGCGGGTTCAAAAGTTGGGTGCGCAACCCAGAGACCCGGGTGAGCGTCGGCAAACCCAAAATCTGCTCGATGTGCGTGTCGGCGAGGCCACGCTTATTATGGTACCTACGGGTAATTAGGTCCCGAGCCGTCTGGTACGCCTCGTCAGACACGGGCAGATGCTGGATGAGGCCCTTGGCCTCCCCATACAGAACCGACATTAAATATGCCAATTTTTGTGCTGGCCGAAGGTCAGCCCTGTCATTGACCAGGCTGTCGAACAAATTAATGAAGCCCAGGTAGCTTCCTAGGCAGCCATCAAAATGGGGGAGGTCCAAAGTAGGGAGCCTACTCACCAGCCCCGGTGCTGACCTAGGAAGCTCCTGCTTCAGGCCGGGTTGCCCTTCCCTATCGGCAACCAGTTGTCTCGCACTATTGGAGACAGCATCATACAGGTCTAAGACCTGGGCATAGTCTTCGCTGACCTTATTTCGCTGGTCAGCAGTGAAATCAGTGACTGACACTTCGAGACAGCAAGCGCTGAAAGTGCGGAACTGCTGTTCCACACTTGCCAGGCGATCATCGATCCGCTCGTACCTTTGAATTAAATTGCCTGCTGGCGATCAGGCCGGTTCACTAAAGCACTGGCCGAGGCAAACCAGCGCAAATCTGATGCAATAGCACCAGCAGCCGCACGCAAGTCCTTGATAGCTGACATAATCAAAATTTCAAAAGAGCCCGGACAAGCGTTAAATAATATTAACAATCAAAACTTAATTTTTCTTAATTCTTTGAAACCAACAAAGTATTAGCCTGTTTACTGCTGGTACAAGTAAGTGACAGGTATCTACTGTCCAACAAAATTAATAGTTTCAATATATATTGACACAAAACAAAGTCAAAGTTATCAAAAGTTGAAACTTCAAATAAGTTAATGAATTGTTTGCAACAGACAGACTGGCTGTGTTATTTGAGATATACAATAGTAAGTAAGCACAGAATATGTGTTACCTAGCAATATTATCTATATTATAACAAAACAAAGTTTATTAATGTGACCCGCCCAAGTGGCAAGGTCAAGTTGGTTGTTATAATGTTTATGAATATATGCAATAAACTAAATTTACTAAATTTATTGATACATACAGCTGTTATGTATCCAAACAAACTGACTTATTAATGCAACAACAAATTTAAGTTAGATTTTTCAACAATACAAATCAACAATTACTGATTGAGGTTATGTGTGACAATGTGTTTCAAATTATCTAGGTCAACTTATACACATAAATATTATGTATTTTAGGCAAAAACTGACCTGACAAACACTACAATACTGTCTACAAGGTGATAAGATACAAGCTTATACCAATCTGAGTTTAGATACAATCAACGGCTAAGTTTCAACTACAGCTCTGCACCAAAATTATGTCTAGAATTACCGTAGGCATACTGGGAATTGGTTGTAGGCACAGTGGAAGCTAATTTATATTCATCCAGTTGTCCTAAAGCAATCAAATGTCTGACATATGTTGCTGAGATTCTCAGCGATGAGATTCTCCTTTTGTGTCCCTCCCATAGTTCTGGGTTTGTTAACTCTTCTTTCTTCGTCCAAGCTGTCTCATTATGGAATACGCTCCCTCTCGAAGCCAGGATGGCAAACAATCGGCTCACGTTCAAACTAAAGGCTCGAGAGTTTGTTCGGAGTAAAATGGCGGAATAATATCATAATGACTGTATTTACTGACTTATATTATTATGTATATATATTTATAATCTGCAAGTATTTATTCATATACATATATATGTATTTATATATATTTAATACGTGTATACCTATATAAATATATTTATATATTTTAAATATTTATCTATAATTTAAGTAGTAATTTTCATATATAGTAATTATTATCCAATTCCAAATAATAACTTTCTTATAGTCACGCACCTACTATCTTCTATCTCTGCATCACCCTAGGTTGACTGGTAGAGAATGCCTAAGGCATTAAGTCCGCCTATGTACCACATTTTTTGTGCTGTGCAAAAAGTTAAATAAATAAATAAATAAATTATAATGTAGTTATATGAAAATTTTACCTTATATCTCCTGGTGATATTATTGACTATAGTGGACCTATAGGATTAACTCATAATTTTGGCCAAAATAACAAGAGAATCGAATAGATACCAGTACCCAGTTCAGCGTAGTCATACTCCAGGCACCAACCAGGAATTCACACACGTGTTTTACAAAGTTCAATATTTCACAAATGTTCTTTATCACAATTTACCGGTGCCGGTTATAGATCAAAGAAGCGGCATTCACCCGGATTTTTAGGTTTACAACCAAATACAAGATCAAAAACGCGCTCACAAAACGGAATCTTCCAGAGCTAACAAAAACTAGGTTTTTTCGCTGACCGCGGGAAACGACAATGAACGAAAAAATTGACAGTTCAGTGTGACCATTGTCAGAAATTTTCAATAGACTAAACAAAATGTTAATCGATATAATCTATTTGACTTATAATAAAAACTAATTCTATTTCAAACACCTTTTAATATTATTTTTGTTATTTTTTATCAGGCTTATATACAATTATACACATGCTTTTAATCTGTTTTATGCCTATGCTATGTGATGCTTGCAGCAATAAACGTTTCTTTCTTTCTTCTTTCTATTTATCAGTTGTATGTAAATAGTTTCTTTGATTTATAAGTGTGCGTGAACTGGTGATTTTCTTTTATGAGTTCATTCGGCATAATTGCAATGTGATGTCTGTCTTTTTCCTAGATCTAGGATGCTAGGACCCAATGCCTGGCATTCAATGGCAAATCCAAAAGTTCTTTCTTTGCAATTTCATATTTACTTAGTAACTTAACTAAAAGTTAAATTCATTTGCAGGTAAGGACAAACGTTAACCCCACGGTTAACGTTTGTCCTTGCCTTTTTTTTTCTCATGTACCCGTGTGTCGGAGGGTCGGGTATCGCCGAAGCATTCGTCGCAACCCCCCGACGGGTATTGGCCCATCAGATGGTCAGGCGGGCCCCGAAGGGGGTTTTGCCCCCTTGGCGGCGAATGAAGATGTTGCTCCGCCGCCAAAACACCCAGCGGCCGCAGAGGATAGGGAGGACGGCAACGCAACACCGCATCTCCTCTTCCTCTGCGGCCCCACCGCGACGCATCGAATGGTGCGCCCCCATTTGGTCGCGGGAGATAGGGCGCGCGGCAACGCAACACCGACACGCCTCTCCTCCCGCGACCGCACCCGACTGCGAGGGACAGACAGAACTGTCCCCCGCACCCGCACTTTGGACGCATCTTACGCAGGCCTCATCCAAGCCCACGTGGAGCGTCCCCTCCCGGGATCCCGCTTAGCTTCACCGTGGGTGTACCCACGGTTACTGAGCCCCTCCACCACGACAAGGTGGAGATCCCACGGGGGGAACGTTTGTCCTTGCCTGCAAATAAAGAAAACTATGTTGGTTTTTTTTTTGTTAAATGAACATAGAATCCACTAGAGACTTAACACATTATCATTAATGTTAGGATATAGGCATTTTTTCTCAAGGGACATAATTGTGATCTTTAATACATTGACTGCTGGCCTAAGATTCGTAGACGGCCTTTTGCTATGCGGCCTTGGGCGTGCCCAGCCTCTCGTGCTTAACGGCACGCAACGCGCGTGCAGGTCGAGCGTGTGTATGTGCTGACGCGACACACGACTTGCTATACAAAAAAAACACACATGAGTGTTCGTCATCACATGTGTGGTATGGGTATGATTCACGCGTCGTATGTTTCGGCAGCACGCTTGTATATTTTTCCCTTAACCCGACTATGTTGGGCTAGCCGCATCGCAAAATCCGACACTTGGGACCAGTGGCGTAGCGTGGGGGGGGGGCGGGGGGGCCATAGCCCCGGGCGGCACATTTAAGGGGGCGGCAAATGACGCCGCGAAAATTAAAATAAAAAGATCATTTTTTAAAACACATGAATTACCCCATTCATGTAGGACAGCGCGGTGGCGCGGGCGCAGTAGAAAGAACAGCAATCGAAAACAAAATCATAATTTGTTTCATTACGTGCCCTTACGCACACCGGCGCGGCGGCGCCAGCGCAGTAAGGAAATGGGGCGCCGTGCTAAAATGCCAACGTTAATTATCAAAATTATTTTTGATTTGCTTCAAAATACAGCATAATCTTTATAGTTGAATAGAGACGAAAGCATGTACCTACAGGTCTTCTAAGACATTACTTTGACTCCCATATTTGTGATCTTCGCGTTAAAATCAAACCCACAATTAACTACAAACGTCTTTTGCGAATTTTTGACGCGGGTTTTGTCCACAAACTTACAGATTTCGCATCTTAACTCCTTATTTTAGCGAAAATAAGGCGTTATAGCGCCTTTGTAAAGGCCATAAAATAGTGACGGGCAGCAACGTCACCCGGCTGTGCCCAGCGTTCAGCGTTCTGCCATGCCGCACACGAACGCACAATGGCACCAGTTCTTGGTCGCCCCTAAATTCGGAGAAGGATACCATTACCTTAGATTCAGGCCATCTTATGTACTTAGACGAGGGGACTAGCCATTCCAAGGCGTCATTATTTTATGCCGACTTTGAAAGATCCAAATAAAGCTTAAAGTGATTTTAGAGATGCTTGCTGATAATATCAAATTGCATCTTATTTTAAATAATTTGGTTTTTATCCCTGACTACGGACTGTTACGCCCAATCCCTCCAAAATTTATTGACATGAAATAAGGCCTCCAGTTTCCGACAGCTCTATTATTCCTGGCGAAGGACGCTGTGGTGGTAGCGGCAGTGCATAGGATCTGTTAGACCACCTTCTCTCTTGGGGTGGCAACGGTTTCCTGGTCAGGAGGAAACATGTCAACAACATTGTGGAAGTTGGTAGTGAGTCAACCCAGGTAGCATACTTCATAGCGGCCCTGCCTAAAGGTGATACACGTGTAAGCGCTGACCCTGACGAGAAAGCTGAGGCCATGTACGAGGGCATCGCTAAGGCAATACTGAGGACGGCCAAAGCTCAGTACAAATTTGTAATGAGGGACTTTAATGCCAAAGTGGAAGGAGGAGGACGAAGTGAAACGAAAATCGGACCCCACGGGATGTGGCATAAAATGGGATTCAACGAAAATAAATTCAAAATAATCATAGGGGTTATTTTCCACGAAGCTCTTTTCAATTAAGTCCGTTTTCAAGAAGAAGGCCTCACAGATACTGGACTTGAGACTGTCTGCGACAATGTGAGAAAGAAAGAGTTATACGATGGGCCAAAAGCACATATTTAGACATCTCGGTGATCAATAGTTTAAGCATTGGAAGCGATCACTGACTAATACGAGGCTCTCTACATAAATATCAACCTTATAACTGCCCAGTCAATGAAGTGAATTCGCCGACTCTACGCCATGAATTTGCCATGCATTCTGAGCAGTTCCAATTAGAATTGCAGAATTGTTTCAATCTGTTAGAAACCTCCGACAGCATTAATTAGAAGACAGACACAGTGGTCACGGTACTGACGGCACTAGGAGATTGGTCCCGAAACGTCCCCGCACTGAGAAAAAACAATGAGTCGAAACTTTCACCCGAGACGCTCGAAATGATGAGGCTGTCAGCTGTCCCTGCCAGATGGGAGGGGCGTGAGCCAAAAAATACGCAAGCTAATGCGGCGTGACCTCTGACGCTCTAACACCCGCGCCATGGAGGCTGTGATCGAGGAAAACCGGGGATCATGCGGGATCTTCGCTCGGCAGTTGAGGCAGCCCGATCTAACGAAACTAAGAACTTCGGATGACCGCACCCTCAACTCAAAGTTCGGAATTCTCGAAGAGGTTGAAAATTTTTATCCACACTTGTATGTATATCTCGCGTATAGACAACTAGACCTAGTACTGACGACCACCGAGCCTCACTGACGCGCCACTAACCGAAGACATGCCGGATGTCGACCAGAGCGAGGTCCAGGAGGGACCATAGGAATTTAAAGTTTTGTGTTCATTAGTATTACTTTTTCATTTTCCTTCGAGATAATTATATGCCACGTACCTTTGTTTTGAGTACCCGATATTTTGGTACAGTTGCAAGCGCCATGTTCATGGATGTAGGTACTCTACAAAGTTACGCGGTATACCTAAGGTATTTATCTTGTAGAAAAATGTAAAAGTAGCACAAAGCTTGTTGGGACTTGCCTAGGATTGGTTAGGATCTATTGCTGTAGGTAGTTGATTAAAAGTCCTCCAAATTTCCTTCATGAAAATCCTTGAAGCTGTCTAGACCTAGACTAAGGTATATATTGCAGCTAAGAAACGTAAATACCGCTGAGAGCTGCCACGTTTCTCCCCTAAAAATATTATTCCCTATGCTTTATGATATTACAGTTGAGACGAATCAAATGACAACTAATTCGTTTAAATCCATCAAGCAGTTTGGGGTGTAAAGACAAACTAATGAACATACAAACATACCGACCCGAAACAAACCGACAAACGTTACACTTCTGGCAGAAGTAGTAGGGTACCTAAAAGTAGAGGGGGCGGCATATTTCTGATCGGCCCCGGGCGGCGAAAACCCACGCTACGCCACTGCTTGGGACACACCATATAAGTTTCCAGCAGTCAATGTGATAGTCAAGTTCTAGGATATTCCTCACAAAGTGACGCTTATGAACGCCAGACAAAAAAATTATACTTCCAGATTCGGGTAGATAGTTGGGACGGGTTTATACCTTTGAATCGCCGTATAGTCTTCCATCTTTAAGTTAGGCTCAAAAAACAACAAGAAGAACTACAATATAAATAGTATAGTGAACTAAGTATTTTATCCTTCATATTAATTCTTCTATAACTTGAAATCATTTCTCATTCCAGTATGTCAGTGAAACGGGCAAAGGCGATTCCTTCCTCAGTGAGTTAATTCGCATCAAAATCTTCGGAGTCAACAAAAATGGCGACTCTAAGTACGTCCAATGCATCCTCAAAAACATACCTAAGAGCATCTCCAGAAAACGCACATTCCGAAGCAGCGAATTCTTCAAAAACGAAATGAACTTCTACGAGATTGTCCTACCAGGCTTACTAGCATTCCAATCCAAGAAGAAAATGTCAGATCCTTTCGATAAGTATGCGAAACTGGTCTTCTCGTATTCCGACGGTGATAATGACGTAATTTGCTTAGAAGACGCGAGTTTGCAAAGTTTTGGCACTGCTGTCCGTCAAGAAGGCATCAACCAGGAGCATTGCAAACTGACGCTGAAAGTATTCGCCCAATTCCATGCACTGTCCTTCGCTATGAAAGATCAGGAACCAGAAAATTTTGCGAAGTTAGCCGATGCGATCGAAGAAGTATATTACTCTGAACGTCTTTGGGACTGGTATGAAAAATTCTGGAAGAGGATTTCAGGCGTTGCCATCGACGCTGTGGAAAAAGAGTACCCTAATTCCATCTACTCAGAAAAGATAAAAAAGTTCGCCGTTCCAGAAACATACAAAGAAATGATAAAAGCTGCGACGCAGACGAAAGAAACTGGAGTGATATCCCATGGTGATTCTTGGACGAACAATTTCTTGTACAGATACGTAGATGGGAAACCAGTTGACGCGAAAATTATTGACTTCCAATTGGCTAGGTGTGCTACTCCAGTTTTGGATTTGTCTTTTATGTTTTACGCGTGCACTACTCAAGACTCTAGAGACAAGTATTACGATGATTGGTTGAAGTATTATTACGATGTTCTTTCTAAGCAGATAAGGGAATTGGGCAGTGACCCTGATAAGGTCTACCCTTGGAATCTCTTCATGTCTGAAATCAAGAAGTATTCATATTTCGGGCTGGCTTTCAGCTTTGAATCAACGCCCTTCATTGTACTGGCGCCCGAAGATGCTCCTGATATGACAATGGAGGTAAGCATTCATTTTATTTTAAATTGTATGACATTCTATTAATTTATTTCTTATAGACTCACGCCTGTATCCCTGGAGAGATAGGCAGATGTGTTATATTACACCCACATCATCATCATCGCCCTAGCGTTATCCCAGTTGCATCCAAGACTGGCACGCCTTGAAGCCCGAGGTCCGCTTACTGGTTTGCCCAGATATGAGAGAATATCAACTTTTCCACAGAGCGACTGCCGTCTGGCCTCTGCAACCCAAAGGGATAGCGATATTCCATGGTTTAGACCAGTATCAGTTTATTTGAGGGTACTGACTACCCGTAACGACTGTCAAAGATCTTCATGACAGCCAGGACCGACGGTTTAACGTGCTCTCCGAGGCACGGGGCAAGCGATTATTAACAATTTAATACACACTTAACTTCGAAAACTCATTGGTGTGCGCCGTGGATTCGAACACGATACCCTCTGCGTGGCAGTCCGTTGGTATCTCCACTAGGCTATCGCTGCCTGTATATTACACCCACATATCACCATGTTATGAATTTGTAGGTCCCACGTCATAGGGGCCGGGCCTGTAACCGTTACCAGGCACTTTGCCAGACTCCAGGCTGCTACTGAGTATTCGGAAAAAATCCAGTAACCCTTTTGCCCTGCCAGCAAACGCATACGCCACCTACTGGGCCGCGGAGGCAGTCTTAGTTACTTGTGATAACCAACTGAACCTTCCTGCTGGGCCAACTTGCCAGATGAAGCCTTGCTAAGTTACTTATCTGGTTTTATTTTTGACATTATTAAACTGAGGCAGCTTAAAGGATGGAAAAGTCTGGGATAAGATGGAATTACGACGGCACTGCTAAAGGCAGGTGGAAAACCTATACTTGTGCAGCTCCAAAGCATATTCAATTCTGTCTTCTTCTCCGGGAGATCTCCATGGACTTGAAACAAGAGTATTGTTAGTTTGCTCTTTAAAAAGGTGACAAGAGCCTTTGAAGAACTATCGACCGTCTGACTCTTAAGACTTATAGGCTGTTTTCCAAGTCATCATAAATAATCATCTTTGCACGCGTAGACTTGAAGAGTTTGAAAACAATGATGATGGTTATTAAAGAAGGCATTGTTAAATAAAGAAAACGCTATCCCAGTTCGAATCCTGGATCCGCTCTCTAGTCTATCCTGATTTGACTGAATATGAGGCAGCGATAGCCTAGTGGAGAGACCGACAGACTGCTTCGCAGAGGGTCCGGGTTCGAATCCACGGCGCGCACCAATGACTTTTCGGTGTTATATTTTCGCGTATTAAATTGTTATCGCTGGTAACCTGCATGTCTGAGAGTTCTCCATAATGTTCTTGAAAGACATGTGAAGTCTGCCAACCCGCACTAGGCCTGCGTGGTCAGCGTGGTGGACTATGGCCTTACCCTTCTCATAGTGGGAAGAGGCCCGTGCCCAGCAGTGGGACAGTTTATATACAGGGCTGATGATGATGATAATTAGCTTTTGAACAGAGCGGCAGAGTTAAGCAACGCTTGCACAGGTCACCACTTCGATGAGTGACCGTGTGTGGCATTTACATCTGAGCGCTACGGTCCTTCGGAGGGCACGTAAAGCTGTCGGTCCCGGTTCTTGTCTTAGGGTAAAAGTCGTTAGGCCACGTCGGAGGCCTTCGGGCGGTCTGAAAAACTCCGCCACTAGAGTTGGCCACACACGAAAAACAAAACAAAAATTAATAAATGAAAATTGCGTCACTCAAAATACGTGACTCACGACTCAAAATTACACTCTTCTATTCTCATCCTTACTTATTTTCTTTTTTCCACTTTCAGGGTGAAGAAAAACGCAACATCGAAGACATATGGCGGGTAGAAAACTTCAAGACTAAGGAAGGTAGGCTCAGAGAAGCGAACAACGTGAAACACTGCGTCGACAGAGGATACATATAAACAGTAATACTATAGGATGTCTCCAATTTGGTCAACGAATGTCCGCCGAGGTCTACCGCGACCGACTTGCCCACACACACAAGTGCCTTATATATCTGATTCGTCATTCTTTTTTTAATATTATTTTATTTATTTATTTAATACTTTCTTGTACATTAAAAAGAACATTTATAGGAATTTTATAATAAATAGAGTACAAAGGGCGGCCTTGACGCTAACAGCGATTTCTACCAGTCAACCTTTGGACGGAGATATTATTGGTTTCAAAGATATGGTAGTTGTAAGTGTACCAGTAATAAGATGATAGTACATACATAAGTATTATTGCGTGTAATAGAATTACATGCATATATTAAAAAGGTCTTCCAAAATTCTTTAACATTTTGATACCAAAATGTAGCTTATACATTAACTGGCAACACTCACATCTACTGATGAGTCCAGGAATACTTTTCACTAGTGTTTTTAGGTCCGATTTAAGGTCAACGCTCATTAGAGCCACCCGGCACCCACTCCGCACCGCTTCGCCTCGTGCGGTTAGTATTCTTTATATGGATTTGTATGGGTATGCGCTCACTACATCAACTCCGTAGCGTCACCGGATCGCCTCTGTCGTAAGCCGTCCACGCGCGGGCGGCGGGTGGTCCACCCGCCGTCCGCGCGTGGACGGCTCGGTGGCAACTCGCTGCTCGGCTGCGTTGACGGCTCGTCGCCAACGTGCAGGTCCGAAGCGGACCGCGCGCTGCCCGCGAATGATTCACCACCGAGTGTTACCAGATACACGGTAAATACCGTAGATGCACGGTAATTTTGAGCAAGACACGGTCTACGGTAATAAGCTACTACCGTGTTCTTTTCTAAGGTATTTTTAATTATTAATTTTATTACCGTGTAAATGATACTCTTATTTTTACTCAAAAATATATTATGTTCTTACGAGTAATCCTTTATTGGCAACACTGGCTGTCGCAGTTGGTGATGTCGGGGAAATCATTAACGATTTCATTACTTAGCAGGTAATATAAGTATTTTAGGTAGTGTTTTTCATGAGCATACCTTATGTTAAAATTTGTAGTTAGTAGGTGTATTCATAGACGAAAGTTTATACAATATATATAGTATCTAGTTGTGTGTGGTCATTGCATTACTTGAAAAAGTTAATTGATATAAAATAGAGTGCCAATTCAACGTTTGTAAAATTTGGCATTACGAAACACACGTGTAGACCTAGTGCCAATTGTTAACAGACTATTCGATAATTCGTGGACCAAGCGACGTACACTCGTTGACCGCACGGCGTTCAGTCGTTGACGGCGCGCGCTCCACTGGTTGACCGCGCGGCGTTCACTCGTTGACGGCGCGCGGTCCGCTGGTTGACGGCGGCGTTCACTCGTTGACGGCGCGCGGTCCGCTGGTTGACGGCGCGGCGTTCACTCGTTGACGGCGCGCGGTCCGCTGGTTGACCGTGCGACGTCCACTCGTGGACGCCGTGCGGAGTGGGTGCCGGGTGGCTCTAATGAGCGTTGACCTTTATTCTAAATCAGGACAGAAGATAAAATAACTCGGCATTTTTTTGTCATAATCCGGCACACACGGTTTTGCAACTAATATTACTTGTAAATCTAAATTTAGTCCTAATATCCTACAGCATTCTAGGAGTGAATAACACCAACTTATAACCCCTCACCTGATACGGTCGCGGCGGCTATGTTGCCGTAATTTGATCGCCGAATTGAGACGCGCCGCGGCGCGATTTGAGTGGGTCACATATTTAGCATTTTATGGCCTTTCTGTTTATAAATCCCTGACACATTATATATTGATGGAATCCTTGATAAATTATCTACAATGTTACAGTACAACGGTAACATTATATCGTACTGTGACCGAACTGTATTCAAGAGAAAAATAAAAATGTAATGAAATTGGGTAAATTCTGACTTTCTGATGAAATATATAAAAAAATAAACAAATTGTAGTTTTCTCTTTCCTTTTTATTTAACCTGCTATTATAAAGGAATAAGCATATTAAAAAACATTTACATCTTTTCATAATAATATCTAACGTAAATCAACAAATTTCATAAGCGGTTTTTGTCGTTTTCATACCGTACGCGTAAAAACTGCATAAAAATGTCTGAACTTTGCACCTTCACTTTGTTCAACATATTTCATTAAACTCATGAGATATATATATATATTTAGAAAGCTTGTTTGATGGTTAAAAGAATCACAATAAATTTAGGCGACAGAATTGCATTAATTTTAAACAAAAGGTAAATTAACAAGACCCTCGTTTTAGGCGGTCCAAAGCAGGGCATATTTAATGAGCATATCATTATAACAAAATCAAACCAAAATACAAAATAAAGACTTATGAGTCTTAAAGAGTATAAAAGGAGCTTTAAATTTCAACAAAGGACAATCTTATAGTTATTGTAAATAATTATTAATTAAATAAAAATTGCAGTAACAAAGGACAATGACTCGGCCTGACAGCCGGTCATAAAATGACCGACTGTTACCTGCATTATATTTTTCGTGAATATTTAGAAAATACATGAATTTAAGGACTTCTGCATATTATATACTATTTATTTATGAAATTATTCAAACAATACAACAAAAAAAATACCAACAAGTGCAGAAACAATATGTAAAATCGTATGAAATATACGGGAGCGGGGCGAATTGGTTCTTACCTAAGGAAAAGTGTCTTTAATCTTAAATTACACTACGAATATTATCAACTTAAACATAAAACGAAAAAATACTTACTAAGGCATGATTAAATTGCTTCTTACTGATGCTGCAGCGTCTTTTTGGTATCAAAATTTATTATTGCGACAGGACACGCACAGCGACGCGGGAACTTTTTTTTGATTAGACGAAACTTTTTTATTTTTTTTGGAGCATGTCTGTTTTCGTTTACAATACGCAAGGCGTGTTATTGTCCTACCAACCTAACGCAATCGCAAGCCGCTACAAATCGGTAAAACAGAGAAAACAGACTTGAAATGCGAACATAAAAAATGGTCATAATATGACTACGTATCAAAAATCGCCCTACTTTCTTCGGTCATAATATGACTATAGATCAGGTGAGGGGATAAGTGCCTCTCTTTCATACATTTTTGGTTATTTGATAGCTTTCAAGAGAATGCCGAGTCCACAGAATTGTACCTAATCTGTGGCTTAGTCTATCTCTATTATAGTTTTAAAACTTTTACCTCAATTTAAGTAAATTTGATTCCTTGCGCATCTACCTCACTAACATAAAAAATCAAGAAGGACCTAAATAGGCTTGTGTCCTAAAATATAATTAGCGATTGATTCGTTCCTTTATTAGATGTTAAACTGAAATGCCTGATTTTTTTCTTAAAAAATCGATCAGCAACATTACTAATTACGGCTTTTTAAAAACCTCTTTGAATTTGACACGAAAACGCTGTAAACCATCATGGCGGTTGAGTGATATCACAAAGTACAAAACAAAACAAACCGTGAATGAAGTCTGGTCTGATGTACTTGTACCCACTTTTATTTTATATTCGATTTGGCAGGTAGAAAGTTTTACGTTTTAGTTGTATTTAAAACGACTACTAAAACGTCAACAACATGAATGGCGGACGCGGACGTACTGTTTGACGTAATGCTTTCTGATTGGTGTTCACTGTCACAAGAATAAATACATTATTTTTAGTTTGAGAATCCTAAAAATAACATTAATCTCTTCTAAATCCGTTTTATAATAAATAATAAACTTTATTGACATTTTAAAATCATAATGAATCTTCAAACCGGTTTATTCTTAGTGGACACAAGCCTATTGTTGCATTTGATACCTACAAAAAATCTCAAATAAGTTTACAAATGTAATCTAAGTGTGTGTCGTTTGGGATGCAAAAAGTAAGCATTTTTCTCCCTTTCGCACATTACTAATATTAGTATGTTTAGCACTTAATGACCTCATAAACTAGTAATGCTCTCTCTGGCTGACTTTCAATAACAATAACTGTCGGTTATAAAGGAAAATGTTTGACATTACTTTTCACAAAACTATTACAAAATGTACTCATAATAATTATGAGTTTTAGTTGAACTGTTTTTATATTGATATCGTGTGTTATTTTAATTATGTCAGTATGTCTTTATTTTATCACACTTCACAATGATATTATTGTAAGTCAATTATAATAAATCACTTTGAAAATAATGTGTTATTTCTTTTTATTTTTAAGATATCGCCCGTCGTCTGTCTATGTGAGCAAAATAAAATCCACAAACACCTTAAACATAATTTATTATTACACTTATCACTATTCTAAGCATTCCTCATCCCAGTCACTTTCCTATAAGCACTGAAGTGTTCTAGATACTGGTATATAGTGTCTATAGGTGTGTATATCTCGTTCATCTTGCTTAGAAGGTGCTGTGGAGGCTGCACTGGGACGGAAGGCCCTAATAATCCTTGGAGAAACTCTCTTAGAAGACCCCAGACAGCGTTCGCCATGACACATGGACGGTATTCTACCTGGAATATTAGAAAATAAATTGTTAGTTGCAATGGATGAAGCTCAAAAAATCATTTGATCAACAAGGTCTAAATTCACTGACCAAATAGGTCTTAATTTGTTATTCATAGGTTATTAGTGTTATTACAATTATATTTTAAATACAAGTAGTGACATCTATCGAGATACTGTGCAAATATAAGACATAACATCCTTTAATAAGTGCTATCGAAATTTTCACATAGTATGGGGATACATAGATTATTGAGCTGTGGCAAGAGTGGTCCCATCATGCAAGTTAATTGAATAATACATGTTAAGTTCAAAGGAGCTTGCCTTAATGTTTAAACATACAAAAATATCTTCATCATTCATGCAGTATGGAAGAATTGAGTTATGGTAGGTTTTTGTCAAATATAAAACTGTGAGAGATTGAATATTTTTTTGTTCTTTTTTTTTTTGAGGTTCCCAAGATTTTAGGATTGCCGTATATAAAACTACACATAATGTATTTGTTGAAAATAATCCTAAATCACACTTACCTCAATAAGAATGCCCTTAAAATTCTGATTCATCGTCACAGACCCAAGCTTCACACAGAAGTCTCCCAATTCAAACCTTGGTCCCTTACTCTCAATCTTCGTCTGCTTCTTAGAAGTATAGTGCTGCGATAGCTTCATCATCAGCAAATCAAATAGACCATCGGCAATAACGTGGATGTTTTTAGAACCACTTTCTAGGATTGAGAAGACGGATGCTGGTTGTTCTGAGTTGTGCAGTATGTGGACTGTTTTCGTTGTACCTGAAATATTGATAATAGTGGTATTAGTATGTTTATAGAAATGTGAGTAGTTGTATGTGTTAGCAATCAGTATTTTGTACATATTTTGTATAACATGATTTTATTGTATTCCTACTTAACATAAAAAGCATTAATATTTATCAATAATTAAGTCTCTTAACCTTCACTTGCCGGATAGCCTAATATCTTGTTTATAGTGGGAAAGTTTATAAACTGGGCTATTGAGAGCTATAGTGCTGATCAGACAGATTATCTATTACCATTATCTTTAGTTTTAAAATATTCTTTGATCAATAGAATTAACCTAGAACAACTGGTGCCTATTGGAGCACTAATATTCTGGAGTGTCGGCCACGCACCGGACGGCGCAGCAGAGGAAAGCCCCGCAAGGTGGGCCGACACTTTTTTTGGTATCGCGGAAGCAGATGGTTGCGGGTGGCTCAAAATTGGTCTATGTGAGCAGTCTTAGGGAGGCCCTTGTCCAGCTGTGGACCACTACTGGCTGTTATGATGATGATAATGAATAATAGAACTTACCCATCTGAGGATGTGACAAGTAACTTTCGCAATCGACCAAAAATTGTCCTTGTTGTGAAGCTCCAAGTGCCATTATTCGCTTTGTTAGTAATTCTATTACATACGTGCCGGTTTTGTTCTCTGGGACTGGATACTGCTGTAAACTAAAAGAAAATCACAAAATGTATGTTTTTGTTTTAAAAGTGTTTACAGCGAAAGAATTTGAACTTACACTGTAACTCCCATAATTACAAAATAAGATAAGGAGTTAGAAATAAATTGTGTTCTAAACGGACTTCTTAGTTCATGCTTAGCTATATAAGTTATTTTCTAAAGTATAGCGGTAGTAAACAAAATTACAAACGAATACGAAAACAAAACAAACAGTTTTTAGGTTAGAGTCAATAACACTGTTTGACATTTGTTACCGTTCAGAAACCATCGCGGAGTACTTTTGCGAAACTAATTTGTGGAACTAAAAGAAATCAATAATATTTAAAAGTTTATTTGTTCCATGGAGCTACTGATGTGTTCAAATATTTATTTTTGCTGTCGAAAACTAATCAATTATCTACAATTTCGTTTAACGTTAAATCTGCTGAAAAAATAATTTTCTTTGTCTTTCCGAATGAATTGTCTGTGGCGAGGGATTGGTTAAAAAGTTATAAATTTCATACGTTGACCAATAAAATGATTTCTTACTAAACAATTAAAGCAATCACCTCTGTGACACTTCCATCAACGTAATTGGTAACAAAATTTTGACGTCATTATTCAGCGCTGGACCAATAGAATAACGACAGATAATTTCATGGGCAAATTGACAAGTGCCGAGCCCCATTTATACTAAGTATTTATTTACATCAAAACCGATTTATTTGGTCACTACGTATTTGAACGAGACACTTGTTAAATAAAAAACTTTCGTGCGTGTATTGCGTCAGCTTAAAATTCCAGTGCTTATATCTGCGGTGCCTATAAAAGGTTGTTTCCTGTATTAACTGCGTGTTTAAAAAATCACTGGTTATTAAGTGTTATCTAATAATAGTGGAGAACTGTTGAATGTTTGAAAATGATACCAGATAACGTGACATTGATTGTAAAAGCGCCAAACCAGCAGATCGACGATCAGAATATAGAATGTCAATCATCATGGACTGTGCGGGAATTGAAGGGTCACCTGGCTGAAGTTTATCCCAGTAAACCTGTAAGTACTTATTATTCCTAAATTAATCATGTTCGTTGTCTGTGGTGAGATAATATGCGCACTAATTAGTGCTAATTATAATCTGTACGCGTGACTTCCGGCGTATCATAGCACTTTATTATTTAGAAAACATAAGATTCTAGTTTCAGGGAACATTACAGTACTTAGTGATGTTATTTATATGTATAGCTTTGAGCTACCGATTCCATGAGTTGTACCATTTATTCATGTACAGTTTTAAAATAGGAAACTGTAAGTATTCAAAGCCAATTTAACAAATAAAATGTACTCATTCATAACATAATATTCACGCCTTTTATCTCCGAAAGGTTAGGCAGAGGTGTATTACACACCTACACTTCGCCAGTTATCTTTCAATCTACCGGGCACATTATTATTAAGCGAGCAATAATTACATAACATTTTAATACACACATAACTTTGAAACGACATAGGTGTGTGCCCGGGGTACCTGGGGATCGAACCTGAGACCATCGTCTCGGCAGTCCGTTACGTACACCACTGGGCTACCGCTGCTTATATACTCATTCATTGGTTTAAATTTTTATAAACTTATTCCGCCTTATTACAAAACATGGACTAAATATAAATCGAGGTTTAGCCCTTAGCTTACCTGCTTAAAATTGATTTTACATGCACTATAAATACATTTTCCTAAAACTATTGTCATTAAAATTCTTTGGAACAAATCTCGAATAAAAATATGTAACTAATTGCCTCAAAAAGTCCTTTTCCAAATTCTCCATCAAGGTCTAAACCTGGTATTATTTTTAAACCATGTTTTGTAATAAGGCCCATTGTAGTTGTTATTCATAACTTCTGCTTAAAGTATTATAAATGATTTATTGCTTGAGCCTAATCCCTGTAGGAATTACTTCAGACAGTATAATAGCATATCCCTTCTAGCAGTGTGTTCCCAGCTTTGCTTGGATGGATTTTAAATTCAGCCTGTACGCAAAGGATACATATTTAATGGTAAAAGAATATAAAAAATTGGTCCAGTACTGTTTAATTAATTTATTACACAATAATAGTAAAATATTACTAGCACTCATATTAAGTGGCTTTACCTGTCCAAAAGGGTTTAAACAATTTTTTTACAAAAATACAAAACTTTCCTCTTTTTAATAATATTAGTACCTATAATATTATTACCTATAGATTAAGCAATAGTCATATACTTATGTGATATTAATCCAATGACATTACATAAAAAGAAGTAGATACGTTATAGGCGTACCAAAAGCTGGACGCTAAACATAAGCCAGTTGGCAAGTCTGACAAATGTGTGTGTGACGTCGTGAGCCGGCATCAAAGTGAAACTGACACATCTTGTCAACCGAAATTAAAATAAAATATAGAGTTATTGATGTGTGTGTTAGTGTACCGTTTCTATGGATTGATTACTATGTAGGTAACATATCTACCTTTTTCTAATATAATTGTATTAATCATACTTAATTATTATTTACTATCAATAGTTTGTTCATGAAAATTATTCTATCAGTAAATTATAATTAAATCATGTTATAAGCACAATTAAATAACAAAAAATATGTCCAAAAGAATGTGCCATTATTAATTCTTTTATATTATATGGTTCAGTTTTTGACAAGTTTCACAAATAACATAGTTATCATGCCAGTTTGTTTATTGCATTGTCTTGTAGCAAAATCGACTCTAAGCTATACATTGTTTTTGTTTTTCGTGTGAGTGTGTGGCCAACTCTGGTGTCGGAGTTTTCAGACCGACCAAAGGCCTCCGACATGGCCTAACGACCCTTATCCTTAGACAAGAGCCGGGACCGACAGCTTTACGTGCCCTCCGAAGCACGGTAGCGCTCAGATGAAAATGCCACAAACGGTCACCCATCCAAGTGGCAACCTGTGCAAGCGTTGCTTAACTTTGCCGATCTGTTACGAACGGCAAGCCAAGTCTCGCTATGAGCGCTACTTAAGCTATACATAAGTTCCCTAGACGTGCCAAGGCCAGTCATATTAAATAATGCCACTTCCTCATTGATTCAAATATAATTCTTCTTTAAATAAACTCGCTGGATGGATTTCTCATTATTGTTTGATAAAAATTCAAGATTTTAACTACATTTTTCCTCAAACCAATAGGATTTCGCTTAGTTTCTTTAATTATCCGTAATTTAAGAAATCAAACCAAATCCTTTCCAAAAACCAGGGAGAGCCTAAATTTTTAAGTTACGTTAATCAAATATCTTGCTAATTTTCTTACATCATATAAAGTATCATTTGGTATAAAACAGTTTCATAGTATAAAATGTATACATTAATATATCTTAATATATAACATCCTTGTGTTACTGACTGACTGACAGATAATCTACACCCGAAACTATTTGGCGCAAGAAGCTGAAATTTAGCATGTATGTTCCTTGGAGACCGTAGGGGTGCACTAAGACGGGATTTCCCAAAATGCCCACGGGATCGGGAAAAATGGGAAATTCGAAAATATGTGCGTGCGAAGCCGCTGGCGTTGACTAGTATTATATAAATTCTAAAGCAAAAGAGATATGTCAGGATCGTTGCAAATGGCGTTCCGTAGTCTCTGCCTACCCCTCCGGGAAACAGGCGTGAGTCAATGTATGTATATAAATTCTCAACAATAGCTCCTCTATAGCAACTAAGCATTGTTGTTGAACAATATTCAATAATGAAGCAAGTATTAAAAGAATGTAAAAATATAATTTATAGACAAAATTGTTTACCCATTAAGTTGTTTAGACAAACATCTTTGCAATGACTACACCTGTGTAGTTGACATATTTGTTTAGCAAAGTCTAAGTCAAAGACAAAATCATTTATTCCCATAGGTTTGCACACATAGTGAGTCTTCTGATTGTCTTTGCACAGTGCTTGACGATTCTACAAGCTCCATGTTAACAATGCAAAGGCAATCTGGAACCTAAACTGAATAAATTGATCATGTACATAATAGATCTAACATATCTGTTACATATGTATACATACGTACATACATATACTCACGCCTTTTTCCCGTCGGGGTAGGCAGAGACAACAGAACGCCATTTGCTTCTATCCTTACAGACCTCACGCGCTTCCTCTACACTCATTACTCTTTTCATAGATGCTCGCCGGTTTCGGGTACATCGGACCTTGCCGTTTTTTACATAATTATCTATATACATAAGACTGCCTCGTTGGTCTCGCGGCATAAATGTGCGCGTGGGATTGGGAGGTCTCGGGTTCGATTCCCGGGTCGGGCAAAGTGTTATTGGGTTTTTCCGTTAGGAAATTCTCAGTAGCAGCTCGGAGTCTGGTAATGTGCCGGTACGGCAATAGGCTCGCCCCCTATTACGTGGGACCTAAAGGTTCATGGCGAAATGTGGGTGTATTATCATACCTCTGCCTACCCCTTCGGGGATACAGGCGTGAGTCTATAAATAAAAAATAAATAAAAGAAATCTATATTTAGAGAAATGCAAGGTGTGGTGTTCTTCCAAGGATCATTGATGCCAAATTTCAACTTCTTGCGCCCAATAGTTCGGCTGTGCGCTGTCTGTCAGTCAGCAATAAAAGAATATAATATATTAATAATTATGAGGCTTTTTGGTTAAAACTTTGCATAGTATTTCATTCTCATACGCATATTTAAAATTAAACCACTACGAACTTTATCGCAGTTTACTTACACAATATTTTTATAATGTTTGGAACCCACAGTGTATATTCACAATAGCCGCAACGATAAGATAAGCGCGATAAAACCGGTTTCAGTCAGTTTATCCTCAACTAGATGAGCTCGCGGTTACACCCGCGGTATTTAGGGTTACTGCTCCGCTCCCGTGGCTCATAGCGTGATGTTATAAAGTCTATAGCCTATAAGCCTTCCTCGATAAATGGGCTATCTAACAATTTTTTAAATCCTCCCAGTAGTTCCTGAGATTAATGCGTTCAAGCAAACAAACTCTTCAACTTTATATTAGTATACATTTTGGAGTAATACAAATTGTTCATACGGATCTAAACCTTGGCCGCTCACTATGGGGTCTCATCAGGAGGTTCAATGTCACTCAGAGGACGATGGAGAGAGCTGTGCTCTGAATTTCCCTGTAAGATCGAATCAGAAGTGATGAGTTCTGAGAAGCTCTCCGTATAGTCAGTCGGCAGGTCACATAGCCAGAAAAACCGATGCCCGTTGCAGCAGAAAGATACTGGAGTGGCAGCCACGCGCTGGACGTCGTAGCAGAGTAGGCTACACGCAGCGGATGGATGCAGGTGGCTCAAGACCGGTTAATGTAGGGAGCCTTGGGGAAGGGCTATGTCCAGCAGTACACGTCTATCGGCTGATATGATGATGACACATTGCTTCAGTCTCGAACGCTGCCAGACGAATCAACGTTGGTTGATTCATTCCTGGTTGGTCTTACTGCAAATAGTTTTTTTTTTTAATAGGCCGCAAACGAGCAGACGGTTCGCCTGATGGTAAGCAATTACCGCCGCCCATGAACACAAGCAACACCACAGGAGTTACAAGTGCGTTGCCGCCCCTTAGGGTTGTGAAAGGGTCTAGGATGAGCGAGAAGGAATAGGGGATAGGGCCTCCGGCACTCTCACTCACCGAACGAAACGCAACAGTTTAGTACTGTTACTTTACGTCGATTTTCTGTAAGAAGGTAGTACTTCCCCCGTCGAGCCGGCCCATTCATGCTGAAATCAGCAAGGCTCTACCTATAAATATATATGCATTCGCTGCAAACCATTTAGGCTTTATAGAAAAGAAGTTTGATATTCCTCCAACTAGCAAGATGATCCTCTGATCAGCCTGGTTAGAGGACCCTCATTCTAGTTGAAGGTCTGGCCTTGTCAGACCAGGCTAAGTGATAGTGCCTGGTGGACTGCGGCCAAAGGATATTGTTGAGAACTTGATAAATACAGTTATCTCATGGGAAACTTTATTTTTTCTTTATAGACTCACTCCTGTATCCCCGAAGGGGTAGGCAGAAGTGTAATATTGCACCCACATTTCGCCATGAATTTTTAGGTCCCACGTAATAGGGGACAAGCCTATTGCCGTACCGGGCATATTACCAGACTCCGTGCTGCTACTCAGAATTTCCTAACGGAAAAACCCAATAACACTGCCCGACCCAGGAATCGAACCCGAGACCACCCTATCCCACGCGCACATTTATGCCGCGAGACCAACGAGGCAGAGTGGGAACCTTTTTAATAGCGTAATTCAGGATCTTTAAACGTGTCTTACACAATTTCAGTTTATTCAATAAAAAATAAGTGCATAATAAAAATACACATGAAATACATAACTATTAATTAATATATAATTGGTAGTTTTTAATGAGGAGCTCGTGTGGTTACATGAGCCAATATCAGGCTAATCTGCAGTGCATAGCGGAGCAATTATATTGTTTGATAACATTGTAATAGCCAATCAATGTTTACGCAATTTAATTGTAATAAAAAAAAATTTATTTGGACGAATGAATACATTTTCTAGATCGCTCACTGAAAGGAAGATTATCCCACCCCACAGTGTTTTATGAAGACCATTTTTCGGACACGTCTTTTTATTAAAGAAGCTAATAGATGTATTCAATAAAAAGAGATATTTCGAATCCCCATTAAGCTAGCATCACTAGTTTTTTAGAAAAACTTTTTTGAAAATCTTCATATTTTAAAGCGGATATTTAGAAAAAAAGATATTCCTCTTAAACTAAGCATGATACGCAATAATAATGTTACAAGCACCGATAGCGTCTCTTTCACTGCACATTTAACAGTTAAAATGAACCTCATAACTTGACTAGAATCAAATTTAAGCGAGATTTTGGATTTTTAGATTTTCTTACTTTTCCCGAAGATTCTACCAAAAGTGGAAAAGTTATATATACAGAAAGGATGCTCTTTACTTTCCTCATATGCTCAATAAATTTCAGACCCCAAATCCATGGAATGTAGAAGTTATTCTAAATTAACTGTTTTTGGTAGGGTTTTCACATTTGTATGCCGGATTATAATGATAAAATTTTTATTCGATATTGATTTTATAACTAAATTATATGTTGTAAAGAAATCAATATCGAATAAAAATTTAATCATTAAAATCCAGAATATAAATATGAAAAAACTAGTAAAAACAGTTATATGGAATAACTTCTAGATTCCATGGATTTGGGGTCTGAAATTTATTGAGCATATGAGGAAAGTAAAGAGCATCCTTTCTGTATATATAACTTTTCCACTTTTGGTAGAATCTTCGGGAAAAGTAAGAAAATCTAAAAATCCAAAATCTCGCTTAAATTTGATTCTAGTCAAGTTATGAGGTTCATTTTAACTGTAAAATGTGCAGTGTAAGAGACGCTATCGGTGCTTGTAACATTATTATTGCGTATCATGCTTAGTTTAAGAGGAATATCTTTTTTTCTAAATATCCGCTTTAAAATATGAAGATTTTCAAAAAGGTTTTTCTAAAAATCTAGAGATGCTAGCTTAATGGGGATACGAAATATTTCTTTTTATTGAATATATCTATTAGCTTCTTTAATAAAAAGACGGTGTCCGAAAAATGGTCTTCATAAAACACTGTGCACCCTTTAAAAAAAAAATATATTCCTGGACCTTTATATTATGAGGTAGTGCATTTCCGAACAAATAAAAACATTTTATTCTTCTTAGTCGTCTTCCTTTTGCCTGAATGGTTATATATCGTCGTGTGTTTTGTCGGTAGCGGTTTCTATATCTCTCTATCTGTGTCTATTTGCGGCACTGCCTCAGTAAGGAAACACTTCATAGATGAATATGAGATCTGTCCATCGTGTTTGCAGAACGTTTACTGTCCACTCTTTCTTGTATAATAATCAAATGTTCCAACAAGCTCTCATATGTCCAAACATCTTAAGGATCTAAATAAAGTCATAAAGATTACTAATCCAATTGCATTGCAGGACTATCTGCTGTCAACAAAAAATATTGGGATAGTAATTTCAAAACGCCTTCAATTCATTGAATATGAACGCCCACTCATACAGGTATATGAGAACAGTTAACTTGTAGTACATTTCATAACTGAAATGAGATTGTTTAAAGTTGCTTTGAAGGTGATAAGACAACTGTATCTTCTTGCTGGGTCAACTTGCCACTGTTTTACTTATCTATTAGCACTACAGTGAAAGTATTTCGTTTGTTACACAAAGCTCTAGTTATTTAGTTATCTATTTGTGTTTATGTATTTCGTTATCAAGCAAGTGAATGTTTTTAGCATTCTAGACTATTTTTTTTATCATTGGCTGAATAGCTAGCGGGCCACATACCTATGCTACTGATAAGCAATACTGTAAATATGACACTATAATTATTATGACATGGTTTTTATTTTGAATTTAGAAGTTGTGTATGCGTGGGTCGGGTTTCGAAACGAGTCGACCGAATTTGAGGGTATTGGTGGTGTAGTGTAGATGGCTTAAGGGAGTTAGTTTTAAGCTGCGCGTCCACAGGATCGGAATCGGAGCGTACGGAGCGGACGGAGCGTTGTCATTTACAAAATGCCGATGGGGTGCGTCCACTGCATTCGGATTCAGCATCGGCAATTTAGGTATTTTTAAAGCAGGAGGACAGTGACGAGGATATTGTTGTAATTAGATAAATTTTCGGAGAATATCATACATTATATTCTGATTTATTAGAAGATGAAAATAGATTTTATTTGCCCAATTTCGTCCCAAATATTGTCTCTCCTAAGTTGATTATGTTAATGTTCATGTTTTAGATTATAAAGTTCTTCATACCTTTCCACTAACATAATTAAAACATCATCGTTCATCGTGAATAAGTATTTTTGCCTACAGTTTAACGTCGCAAACACGTCAGAACTCGAAACGCTCGGAATCCGTATGATGCGTTCACTGCGGATGACGTCATCAGCACAAATACCGGTCTCAGGCGCAGAAATGCCGATCCAGTGCACGCAGTTTCATAGAAATTAATACAAAGCAACAAATCCTTCCGCTCCGTACGCTCCGATTCCGATCCGGTGGACGCGCAGCTTAAATCCCCTAAAAGTAATTTTGGCTGCCGGAGTTGCGTCTAAATATATTTAAACAATTTCCAAAAATTCTTCATTCAAATATGCAAAACGTATCGTAACTTCAGGTTTTATGTGAAAGTAACTAAATAGGTTGTGTTAGGTTCTCTTTTGACCCTTAACCCGAAAATAGGAGCCATCTTGTATGAATGATATTGACAGCTAATGTCAAATTTGTGCGTCATTGCTTTCGAGTACCTAGGGTTAGGTGCGACTGCAATAAGTAACTAAATAGGTTATGTTAGGTTCTCTTTTGACGCTCAATCCGAAAATAAGAGCCCTACGAAGCAGGGCTCCGTCAACCTTAGTTTATTAAACTAGTGTGAAGAATGTGGAAGTTGGCAGTGCCATACACACCGATGTTTGGAGATAAATTTTTTTCAGAGGAAACCAAGTATTTCCGGCAAGTGAAAATGGTGAGTGAGGTGGGCTGCCGAGACAGCCCCCCCTCCACCTCCAATCACTCACAACCCCTAAAAACGGCAGCGTATTTCGAAACCTTTACCCTAATATTGAAACCATCTGGAGGATAATGCCCAGCCAAATATGTTGAAACTGGTCCTAAGTATTTTTTGCGAAAAATAGAAGATAGAGTAAAAACTACAACAAACAAAAAAAACACAGCTATAGCTTCCACATTATTTTTTAGTATGACATTATGCTTATTAGAAGCATTTTATGTTTTGCTAATTAGAGTCAGCTCTTTTTGACGTCACTTCTTCCTATCTTTATATTAATCTTTTCATTTCATCTATGTAATAAAATTATCCGTTTTATGAAAAATACGATAGGACATGTGTTTTGACTATCTAAAATAGCTAATAACTTTTCAATCGCGTGTATGTTTGAAATAATTATTTATTTTGATATTATTTGCGCACCATGTTATTATCGTGTTTAAAAGTTACAAGTAATTTTTAGGTCAATAAATATCTGTGTGTCCGTGTGGTGACGGATTAAGAATACGGAATGTCACCACCCCATATCATCCCATAGGTGTCGTAACAGCCGACAGAGGGAGCATATCATGCAGAGAACAGCACTGTAAGAAAAGGAAAACTTGATACAAACCCTATACCAACCCGTTTGGCCAGCGTGGTATAGTAGGCCAATTCCTCCTTTCAAAGGAGAGGCCTAGTCCAGCAGTGGACTGTTAAAGGCTGATGATGAAATATCTGTGAATTATTGTTTTAATTGTCTTGTATTCTTGTGATAAGTAGGGTTACCGGCTCCAGACATTTCATTCAGACTAGTAGTCAGCAGTTGGACCTTTTTTGGTTTTAGCAACACAGAAGTTCTTTTTCGTGTTGGTAATCTGAAGGGTTGTCAACGCGATATTTTGAGGGTAACCCTTGGTATCGCGAACACTCATAAACTATGATAACTTTACTGCCAGACAAGGCCGTATTCGAGCATATAGCATAAATAGGACATCGAAAAAGCTGAAGAGTTTATTTGTTTAGCTGAATGCGGTAATCTCAGGAAGTACTGTTTCCATTTGAATGGAATTTTTTTTGTTAGATAGGCTATTTATCGAAGATGACTATATATATATATATATATATATATATATTATGTACTTACAGGCTATATAACATCATTCTATGAACCAGGGATGCACAGCAGTAACGCGGGTGTGTCCGCGGACTCAGCTAATTGATTTATAAACTTTGTCTTGTACCATAAACAAATTCTTCTAGCTTTAAAAATTAATGCTTATTATTTGGAAATTCATGAATGTATACAAAAAATTTACAACATCAAAACTATTGGTAAACGTGTATACCAAGACCATTTGCAACAAATTAGACGTTTATTGCTTTATTTTGTTTGAAAACTATTCTGGAGCAATCCGTTTTGCTAAATAGGTAATTTGCCTCAGCGTAGTCTCGTGATTCTGTACAATAAGCCGATTACTACCGACCTTGGACTGTGATACGAGAAATCTAACAAGTGCGCTTCTTGGGCAAAAACTTCCAGAGAATTCGTTCTTTTTTACCAACGCCGTGCGAATTGTATAAGGAAATTGATCAGTCGTTTGCTTTGTTATGTATAATATAATTAAGAACATTCTAGTAGGTACGTTGTTGTGTTTGAATGCGCAGGCAGTTGGACTAGCTCGCAAAATTCTGTAGTTTGAGTTGAGTCCACGCCGGCTCTATGTTGATACTCGGCCGGCAATCGCTAAGTCTACTTTTAGGCATGAAGTAGAAACAATAAATCTGACTCGATATCTATCACTATCCAACCCAAGAATAATCCAAATCGGACCGTTAGTTCCTGAGATTAGCTCAGTAATAAAAGTACAGATTGAAGTTTCAATCGTTATTTTATTAATCTCCCATAATGAGCTAGCTTATTTATAATTTTGTCTCCACGTGTCCACTAAGGGTGCTCTATAAGCCACCCCCAAACTTTAAAAGTGTGACAATGGCATTGCTGTGCTATTTGCCTGGGTTCAATTTTAACCACGTGGGCTAGCAATTTCTTCATCATCATCATCATCTCAGAAACTTCCCCTGCAGAACATAAACCTCCCTGAGGTTCTCTACACCGATCAATCTTGAGCCGCCCGCATCCAACCGTTTCTCGTGATCTTAAGAGGTGGATATACGCCGTTGACCTTGCTCGTACATTAGGTTGTTGTGGTTAGTTGTCCATGCGCGATTTGCGAGTATCGATGACGTAAAAAATCCTTAGAAAATAAAAAGTAAAGTTATTTGCAAAAAATAAGCTGAAGGTTCCCTTGGTGTTCTAATATTATAAGACTCTGATTCAATTTAAACAATCTTATGATTGATAGATTAGGAAAAAAAAAGGTAATAACTACAAAAACAGAGGTTACTTTGCATATTTTATTCAGATATTTAAAATACTTTTTTTTGGGATTTGGTACCGAAGAGAAAATGCTTTAAATAATGTAGATTAAGACATTTTTTTTTTTTGGATTTTTTTTCTATAAGAACTACGGAGAAAAACGGTTTTAATTTACCCCTAATGACGCCCAATTCACATATATGTCCTCGCCTTAACCAAATCGTCAGTCCATGTTGCGGAAGGTCTATCCTTGTTGTGTCGACCTGTAACCCTGCTACCCTACCGGCTATCAGTTCCTTGAGCTATGTGACCCGCCCATTGCCACTTCAGCTTGGCTATTCGGAGAGCTAGGTATTCTGATTTCTTACTTTTGATAAATATTCGCCAATGTATGCAAAATTAATTATGTATGCAAGCGTTTTGCTATTATTGCTATATCATATTATGCATTATTGTCATCGAAACAGCATACAATACTTGCCAGTCATGTTTAACTACTTTAAAAACAGATATTTAACTAATCATACTACTATTAAAAAAGCGAAAGTTTGTGAGGATTAACAGATGTTTGTTTCTCTTTTACGCCGAAACTACTGAACGGATTTTGATAGAACTTTGCAGTATTATAGCTTATACACCAGAATAGCACATAGTCCAAATCCTCCATAATCAAGTCATCTCAAGTCGAGTGAAACGACATCCATGAAAAATCCGCTGTAGACGAATAATTTGCTGCGTATTTTCCATTTTAAGATAACAGTCGCAAGATAAACTATACAAGTTACTTATCGCTATGTACACAATTAAATAACATCGAAATGGATACAGCTGTTTCATATATCATTTACGAAGAGAATGACGTGTACCTACTTAATGTAAATTGATGCGAACCGCTCCAATTGTGATGACTGCTGATAGCGTTAGTTATTTGTAAAGACTATGCATATTATACTTGTTTTGAATGAAGATAAAGAGTATTGTAATAGGTATAAGTACTTATAATATGAAACATTCGAATTAATGTGTTTAAGTCCTCTGCCACAAAAGGGCTTAAAAGTTCAGACCAGGGCCGATTAACCATGGATCCATAAGCCCCAAAAAAAGAAGTATAGAAGATCAGCTATTCCGTAAAGTCATATTATCATTTATGTCGAGGTTAAAGTGTGTTCGTTTTTATTGATTTTTTTCGCGATCTCGGTTTTGTGTTAGAATAAGTTCATAACAACAATAAGATACAACCACCCCTAAGAGGTTTACATACATAATGTACCTACACGCTGAAATATGTTCCTTTCCGTGACAGGACATCATAAGACCTTCCGAAATGTTCACCAATATCAGAATCTCAAAGTAGTGTATAGCTTGGTCCCCATAACTACAAGATGCATCTGTAAGCCTCTGTTCAGTCCTTCTTGATACGATTATAGTATTGGTACTTTTTTCTTACTTGACATTATTTTCATTTCAGAAAACAGACGAGCAAAAAATAATTTACTCAGGCCAGCTCCTGGACGACAACACCATTCTAAAAGACGTACTGCGAACTTACGAGAGTCAGATCGCTCATACGATGCACCTGGTCTGCACCCCAAGCCGCAGGGTTGAACCACAACCAGAACCCAACACAGACGGGTTGAGGCGACGAATCATTGAACCACCAGTTCAAACAGAAGCCCCTGTAGAACCTCCAAGGCCGGAGACAAGGCAGAATGACCAGAATCACAACGTGGAGATGCAGAATTACTTGACTTCGTTCATGAACAATAACTATGGGCGGGTGCCTCCATACCCTAACTATAATCTTGGGGAAGGGTACCTGCCGGTGCCGAATGACCCTGCACAGCTGGCCAATCATATGATGATGATGCAGCAGGCTTATTTGCAGTATATGCAGCAGTATGCTAATATGTAAGTAGATTTTTTTTTTAAACAGAAGAGCATGCATGAGAAACTTGATGAGAGTGAATGAAGCAAGAGAGATATGTCAGGATCGTTGCAAATGGCGTTCCGTAGTCTCTGCCTAACCCTCCGGGAAACAGGCGTGAGTCTATGTATGTATGTATTTTTTCATATGACTGTCGTAACATAACACCTCAGAGTCTTCATCATCTTTATAGGCTTTTGTTTGTAGGCTTAACAGGGCGTTTATTCGATAAATGCCTAATGAGTAATGGCTACCTGGTCCGGAAAGGACTAATTGGTGAAATGCTTAATTCTAAAAAGGACTAATTCTAAAAAGAACTAATTCTAAAAAGGGCTGCCTCCGTGGTCCACTAGATAGTGTATGCGACTGCTGATCGGAGGTTGCGGGTTCGATTCCCGAGTCGAGCAAAAGTGTTACTGGGTTTTTCCGCATATTCAAGCACCGAGGCTGGTGATGTGCCCGGTAACGGCAATAGGCTCGCCCCCTATTACGTGGGCCCAAAAAATTGGCGAAATGTAGGTGTTAAATTTACACCTCTGCCTACCGCTTCAGGGATACAGGCGTGAAACTATAAAATATTTAAAAAATACACATAACTTCGAAAAGACAGTGATGGCGATGGTTTGAATCCGGTGCATGGCAGTTCGTTGGTGTCTCCACTAGGCTATCGCTGCCTACCTCAGTGTCTGCTTCATAGCAGCCATAGTCCATCCATATTTTATTATTTTTATTTATTGTCCATATCGCTTGCTTATCGGTGAAGGAAAACATCGTGAGGAAACCTGCATGTCTGAGAGATTTCCATAATGTTCTCGAAAGACATGTGAAGTCTGCCAACCCGCACTAGGCCAGCGTGGTGGACTATGCCTTACCCTTCTCATAGTGAGAAGAGGCCCGTGCCCAGCAGTGGGACAGTAAAGGGATGATGATGATGATTGTCCATATGTACATCTGTGGTGACATATCAATACACTTTAACTACGGAATTCAATATTCGAAATATAGATAGATCTGTAGATTTTAGATTCGTTTTTGACATAAGCTTCATACAAAATATGTCAAACACGAACCTAAAATCTGCAGATCTATCTATAGTTCGAATATTTAAAATGGCCGTAAATAGACTCGATCCCTATTACGTGATAGTAGTATTTTAAACTAAAACTCCTTACATGGCGAAATGTGGGCGTAATATATTATTACCTCTGCCTAATCCTTAGGGGATACAGGCGCGAGTCTATAAAAAAACATTTTTGAATATTCGCCAAAGTTTCTGAATATATTTTGTCTTGAGTTCTAAATATAGTCACCGAACCCATTCTTTCGGTCACAGGTGGGTAAACTTTTAGTGACAACAATTTATAACGGTGACGTAATATGACCTTACATCAAACAGTCGGCAGATGCTCTGAAGCAAAGCTAATGTTTTGTCAAATCTGGTTAAAGAAAAACATGGATTCATGACAAATCAGGGGCTAAATAATTATAAAACTACGCTAACCCTCGATTTATAATTTTAAAAAAACGTTTGATCGTAGCCATTTATTTATTCTAACTAAAGACAGGTGCATATTAAATCTTTACTATTAGTCCACGTAACAATAATAAATTATACACAGTTAAGTCTACTGCCTCCGTGGTCCAGTGGATAGCGTATGCGACTGCTGATCGGAGGTCCCGGGTTCGATTCCCGGGTCGGGCAAAAGTGTTACTGGGTTTTTCCGAATTCTCAGTAGCAGCACGGAGTCTGGTGATCTGCCCGGTAACGGCAATAGGCTCGCCCCCTATTACGTGGTACCTAAGTATGCATGGCGAAATGTGGGTGTAATATTACGCCTCTGCCTATCCCTTCGGGGATACAGGCGTGAGACTATAAAAAGATAAATCTACGACAAAGCTTTGAATTTTTAATCCATATTAGGTGCTCTCAGGTTTCGAAATGAAGCGATGGTGATGTGTACATCACAGAGATAGTTTTAAACATCGAGATACAAATCGGTATACAGCGGTATTGGCTGACTGACAGTGTGGTATGTCAGTCAGTCAGTACCGCTAGAATTAGCGTGGTTGACGATCATGGCGACAGATTAAAATCTTTGAAATATTCGTTGCACAATCATGGCATCTCTATTTATACGTTGTTTCGGCTGTTTCTTGTCACTCGGCGGTTGCGTTGCGTGTGTCATTATTTATGGGATGTTACGTCATGGAATGACATAAGTATTAGTTATTTGGCTATTTAAAACTGTTTGGCTGCTAAAGCTACACCCACACATTGCCATAGATTAATGTAAAATATGTTTAATGAGAAACGATTGTCTTTATAATAATTAATTATCATCATCGCCCTAGCGTTATCTCGGTTGTCCTCAAGCAACCGCTAGAGTTGTTAACTTTGCCAATGAAAGATAGCCGTTTGACCTCCACAACCAAGAGATTGCAGGTATTCCACTATTTAAACCAGTGTTAGTCTCCCCATCATGAGTGCTCAATGTCATGACAGCCGGTACCGACGGCTACGTGCATGTTTTGAAGCTAGGTAACACTTTGTTACCGTCATTTTTGGTGCTGAAAACAAAAAAAGGTATTTTTGTTGATGAAAAAGTGATCGTGATATTCGGTTAAGTGAAGATAAAGGGTATGTTAAGTGGATACCTGAACTACAGGACCCTTACGGGACTCGCACTTAATCTAATTATTTGATCTTTGTTTCTATATTGCTTCCACTTCAAGATTGTTTGTTTATAAATTACTAGCATCAACACTTAATACTTAACATACCCTTTATCTTCACCTATCCAAATATCACTATCACTTTTTCATCACCAAAAATAACTTTGTTTTCCATAGTGTTTGTATAAACGACAAAGTTATATTTGCGGTTGATTAAAATGACTTAAATTTAAAATAGCTATGAGCTTTTTTGAGAGGCAAGTTATTATAGGCATATTTGTTTATAAATTATAAAAATACGTCTCATCTGGTTATCAGATCGGTGAAGGTCGATCTTCCACTTCTCCCCTACTATATAAATTGTTTGATTGTGTTTTCTCAATACAATTCACACAAATAGTAGAAAAGAATGAGTATATTTACATTGGCAAGTCGCCATCACTATTTGTTTACTACAGAAACTATAGTACAATGAAACAGATGATCTAAACTTAGTCTACAATGGGAAGTTTGCCGGAAACGTGAAAACATTTAAAAAGACAAAAGACATTGTCTATTATAGTAGCTGAAGAGTCTATAGATATTTATATTTTTAAACAATATATTATGTTATGTATGATGAACTTGATTTGTAACGTGGTTTTTACTCGTCTATTGTTGTTTACGTCCGTGTGGTGACGGATTAAGAATACGGAATGTCACCACCCCATATCATCCCATGGATGTCGCAAGAGCCGACAGAGGGAGCATATTGTACAGAGAACAGCACTGTAAGAGAAGGAAAACTATACAAACCCTATACCAACCCGTTTGGCCAGCGTGGTATAGTAAGCCAATTCCTCCTTTCAAAGGAGAGGCCTAGTCCAGCAGTGGACTGGTCCTGGGCACTGAACGTGTTAAAAACTTAATAATGATTTCATATCATGGGAAAACACACATGAACACAGAAACTCAATTTAATACTCATTCATTCATTCCTTTCATGTGTGTGGCCAACTCTGATGGACTCCTCTGACATAGCATAATGATTTTTCCTGACACATGAACAGACTGCCTCCGTGGTCCAGTGGATAGCGTATGCGACTGCTGATCGGAGGTCCCGGGTTCGATTCCCGGGTCGGGCAAAAGTGTTACTAGGTTTTTCCGAATTCTCAGTAGCAGCACGGAGTCTGGTAATGTGCCCGGTAAGGGCAATAAACTCGCTCCCTGTTACGTGGGACGTAAAAATTCATGGCGAAATGTGGGTGTAATATTACACCTCTGCATACCCCTTCGGGGATACAGGCGTGGGTCTATAAAAAAATGAACCGACCGTTTTACGTGCTAGCCGAAGCACGGTAGCTCTTTGATATAACTGCACCAAACGGGATCACCCATCTAAGTATTCTTAATATTGTGGTTGCTGTCATGTCGGTATATGTTGCTCTTTAGTCTGGAGCAACCGAAAAAGAAATTGGTCCGAAAAGTTTCCATTGTATTGAAGAAGAATCAAATATCTACGTCTAGAGCAGAATCTGTCATCAGTGATTTTTACGCCCCTGATTGGGACGTTCTCATCGAATCTTTGCGAACATAAATACAAATCCATTCTAAACCAACTATTTCACCAGTATACGTAGGATACGACGACATTATCTAAAATTCTAAGCTGTAAGTGTTTAAGTGTGGAATTCCCACTGTTTCTAGATTTTTTTGTCCAACATTCATTAAAAACCAGCCATTTCTTCTATTCTAGGTGGCAAGCAGCTGGCGGAGTCCCTCCTGCTCCCGCACCGGAACCCCCAGCAGCCACAGAACCCCCGGCGGCCGCAGTGGAGGAACAAGACGAGGCCATCGCCAGGGACTGGCTAGACCACCTCTACGCGGCCTCCCGACTAGCCATACTGTTCTCTTTAGTGTATCTGTACGGCAGCCCTGCTAGGTTCCTGCTAGTGCTACTGTTAGCTGCGGCTGGATATCTGTAAGTATCTGAATTATGTATTACTGTAACCCTCTTTTCGTACCTACAATCCGCGTACTAACGGACTAAGAATACAAAGTGTGACTACCGTATTTCATTCCGTGGATTTCGTAATAGGCTACTAAGAAACATACTCGAAGCAAACATTATCTTTGGGAAGTGACTGAATATTCGACATCTGACACAATAAGCTTGTGTCCTAAAATGTACCTAATGTTAGCGATTGATTCGTTCCTTTATTAGATGTTAAACTGAAATACCTAATTTTTCTTCAAAAATCGATCAGCAACATTATTAATTACGGCTTTTTAAAAACCTTTTTGAATTTGACACGATAATGCTGTAAACCATCATGGGTTGAGTCATGAGTGATATCACAAAGTCCAAAACTAAACAAACCGTGAATGAAGTCTGGTCTGATGTACCCACTTTTATTTTGTTATATTCGATTTGACAGGTCGAAATTTGGACGTTTTAGTTGTATTTACTACTAAAACGTCAACAACATGAATGGTGGACGTACTGTTTGACGTAATGCTCTCTGATTGGTGTTCACTGTCACAAGAATAAATACATTATTTTTAGTTTTAGAGTCCTAAAAATAACATTAATCTTACCTTTTTATAATAAATAATAAACTTTATTGACATCTTAAAATCATAATGAATCTATAGATACTACAATCAAACCGATTTATTCTTAGTGGACACAAGCTTATTACTTCGTAATGCTATTGTGGCGCAAATTGTAAGAAATCTATAGCCAGAAGTGGCCTACGAAAGCCCGTGATTGTAACCAAGGCAGTCTCTAGTCCAAAGGCTGCCAGGGCAATGAACCCCAGGGCCCTAGACCAGTGTTTCCCAAACATTGTTCTGCCATGGCCCGGTAATTTTTACATTGCCTTCGTGACCCATTGAATACTTTTAAACCAAAGCTGGTTCCATTAAGGTTAAATAATACACATTGTAATAAAACAAATAATACACAGTAAAAATGTTTTTTATTAATACGAGGTACATATAATATTTTGGTATCGCCTATTTAGTTACTAAACTATACGTCGATCGATACTAATCGATAGAAGGTATTAGTTTTAAAACAAGGCGGGAACATTGCGACCCGGTATTTAATTTTGACGGCCCGATACCGGGTCGCGACCCGGAAAATGGGAAACGATGCCCTAGACCATCAAGGCTAGTTGAGGATTCCATAGAACATTCAAGTTGATCGTTTCGTCTCCTATTATTTTTCCTTCAATACCTTTATGTACACTTTGTAGTTAAATCTCTCCATTTTCCATTTCAGCCACCAAATCGGATTCTTCCGTGACCTACACGTGAATCCCCAAAACGCGAACAACAACGTGAATCGCCGCAACGAACAACCGGCCCAGCAACCAGCCGACAACCGCAACCAGCCGACCGAGGAATCGAACCCGCAACCAGCAACCGAAAACAACCAACAATCACTTCTAGCCGTCACTTGGATGATCTTCACATCATTCTTTGCATCTCTCATCCCAGACACTAATTAGTACAATTAAAAAAACGAGAAAAATTCTTTCGTATTGAAACGGTGTGAAAAAATTCCTTAGACCAGTGTTTTTCAAAGTGTTGATCGGGCCCCCTGCGGTAACACGATACCCCTTACAAGGTGGACACGGAATGGCGAAACATCAAAAAAAATTCTTGTACCTGGCTCCAACAAAAGGAAGGTAAAGATTTTTATTACAATTATTTAAATATAAAATGGTAGTAAAATGGACCTGTATCTCCATTATGAATAACGGTATAAGGTTGATATACATTTTTACAAACTTAGGGGGCTGCGACGAGAAAAGATTGAAAAACACTGAGTTGTAAGTTGGCTTTGAAAAGGCTTTGCGTACGTTCAGATGGTATAATGTAAAATTACTAATATTTGACCAAGTTGGAATTTTTCCTACGCCTAAGTTTTGCACTTTAGGCGTTTTTTCACTATCACTGTAGGCGTTTATTGTCTGTAAAATTGACGTTAGGCGTTTTTTAGTTGACTAGCGCAATAGCTAAAACTTTAAGTTGTATTTCAAGTGCCTGTAATTTTTTAATCATAACTCTTTTTAATTAAAGGTTAAAATTAAAAAGCACATTTGCTACTTTTAGCGCAGATACCTATTCGTAATTTTGTTCAGTCTCCCGCGACATAGGATTTATTTCTAGAGCCGTAATGAAAGAAAAAATTACAATTTTAATCATAATCTAGTACAAACCTCTAATGGGGTGACTGCTCTAGTTTTTATGAGCATTTTGTGTTCTCGAACATAGTAAATTATCTTAAATCTCGACAAAGTATTTGAAACAGCTTTTTAGTGAAATGTTTATAATCACCCAAACATTCAAAATTAATGCTAAATGTAGCACATGTGCTTTGCCATAATTAAGTAATATACTTATTTATTTTATCGAAACACATAAAAATACTAAATGCTTACGGAAACCCATAAAAACTTACAAATACGGGTGTAAATGGGGTTTTTTTATTTAAGTGTGGGATATGTAAAAAAATAAGTGCAGAAAAATTAATAATAATTTATTAGGGACACGAAAATCTTATGACAGATTTTCATGTAAAAATATACCTAAACTCGTTTAAAATTATGGGTGACAGTTTCCAATCTGCAATTGTGATTCGGAATTTGAATTACATATTAATTTCAGCGGTTATAATGGGTTTGAAAATGCAACCAGTGTTAAACCGTTTCACCTTAATAATTATTATATGCTCCCATTTTGAATAAATGTAGATTTTAAAATGAAAATGATATAGATAATTATTTTTCTGCTTATTTTTGTCTATATGTACGTGCTTTTTTATCTAAGAATTGACGTTGTTTATATATGTATTTATATTCCTGATGATATTAACATGTTTGGAAAAACAAAATAAATAATTAAAATATAATAAATAAATGAATAGAGCAAAAGTATTTTAATTTATTCGACAGCTGACTGCTGTTTAAATAGCAGACTTTATTTGAAGTTATGCTATAACATGTTATAAAAATATAGCAGATATTTAAATTTAATTTAAACTGTGTTATAAAGATTTCAAAATAAGCAGAAAAAATATTATTAGATTAATTTCGGTATAATTTGTGTACTCAGTGGGTAGTTTTAATTTAATTTATTAACTTTTATGAAATATTGGCTAAAATAATATTTTTACGATAATTCGTACCTTTTTCGACAAATGTAAGCTTATGCTTCATTATTGTGCGTAAGATATTATTAACAAATGAGTTTTATTTTGTCTTTCGAGATATGTACCCCTACCTTTTATTCTAGTGTCTGATATTTTGGAATTTGGTACTCTTGCTTAATACCTACATTTTTGATAATGGCACTTGCAACAGTGTCGAAATATAATATAGAATACCCGAAAGGTATCTTACCAACGTGATATATATCTCGAAAGACAATTCAAATATCTTGGTAAGGACTATTGATGCTTAAATTCCCATGATCAAAAAAGTCTTCAAACTATACCGATATAATTTTAGTCTATATTTTATTATAAGTCCGTGTCAAGCAATTTAAATTGAACATCAGACATTGTGAATAACATATTCTAAATTGTAGTTATAGCTATTTATAAATAGTAGTGAGATATTTAATTTTTCTTTTTTAAGGGTCTTGAACATTTGATATTACTGTGCACATTCTGCTTTTACATGTACAATAGCCACGTTAAAATTCACATTAAATAATAATTTCGGATTTTAGTACATGATAGCGTTAATAAACCCATTTGCATATTAAAACGCAAAGTAAAATAGTCTAAAATCATTTGCCAAGCTCATTTAACATGTGAACAGTAATTCACTTTTGTTTGTCAAACCTTGCGTCTAAGTATCATAAGTTTGACATTGACAGCCATTTTTAGTTGAACTTGTCACGTCTTTATACGTATTAGCACTGAATACAGATTTAAGTACATAGAAGCGCATTTCTTAAGGATTTCGTGTGCCGATTCCAAGTGGCGAGTTGGCGACTGTCGTCAGTGTAGTTCGTAGTTGGCGCCGTTGGCGGCGCTGGCGTCGTTCTCCGTCTCTCTTGCTCTCGTAGTTAAGATACACAGGAGAAACGTTCGTCTCTCTTGCACTCGCAGCTGTCACAGCGCGACTGCCACGCCGCCAAGCGGCAATTGAGGTCACAGAAAGTTTGTCTACAGAGCGCCCATAAGAAATGCGCCTCTATGTAAATATCTCAGCTCTTTGGTATTAGTGTGTTTCGTGGGTCCCATGGCCTCATTGCGATGTTAGACACTTTTGTGACTACTAAAGCCAAGCTAAACATTAGTTAGCATTTAGAGAACCAAGAGCTTAGTAGAGGCATGGAATCTAGAAATGTATTTTCCCAATAATCTAAATCTTAGCTCAACCTGACACCGATGTTTCGCCAAAAATTTTGCTGACCAAGCTAGTATTTACGAGCGAGTATACAGAAGCTAGTCTTTTCTTAGAACTAGAAAGCATTTACATCAATAAAATAGAATCATAGGAATGTAACTCCAAAATAAAGTACAATACTTTACTAAATGGGTGACATCCCTTTTAAGTCAGAACTTTTCAAGACCGTTGAAATAACAAAAAGCGCTAGATTTGCCACACAAAAGTAGCTATGTTCAAACCGATGGATAGTTTAAGATTTTAAGTAACATATTGGGTGTACTGAAGTGAAACCAAATATTTTGTATATACTCTCGCTAAACTAGTTTTTATATGTAAGTTAGATATTAAAGTATTTTTATTTAAAGTTTCAATTCCGCGGCAATGTAAAACAATTGAGAAGTCTGTATAGCGAGTGGCCGGTATTATGATACGAGCAGAGAGTCTTTGATGCCATGGTAACGCTCTTACGAAGCGATCCCTATCGCTTATGCCTATCACGGTAAGCGAAGCGACTAATGATAATAGCAAATAGTGGCCTAGTCTCTGAGCTGAACTCTCGCTATATAGGCTATTAATGATAAGCGAACAAAGATATCTACGGAAACGGATCAGTATAGCTTAACTTCAAGCAGCTGTTATATATTATAACATTCCTATGGAACCCTCGAGATAACAGTGAGGCGATTCTTATACGTTTCCGTAGCACTATTTGAACGCCAATCAAGAGCTAAAGCTAATTTTAAAGCAGCGAAGTAATTATGAATTCGACTAATGGCTACTCAAAAGCACACAACCGTAATAAACTTTTGACATTTATATTAATCAACTACGATACTACTTATGACTTTACTAGCAGGTATTAAATTCAATATTCTGTGAATATTGAACAATCTGTACATACATTCAAAGAGAGTGCTAATAGAGAGTAATAATTACTTCGAAAACTGCTCTTGCAAATTTAATTGGCATTAAAATTCGTAAATAATCCTCTAACTTCACTATAGAATAGTATAGCTATAACGGATAAGCTATTTTAAAAGCACGTTAAAAATATAACAGTTAGAGAGCAGTTATTTTTATCTTGTTATTTAAAATTATTTTTACTTAGATAGAAATTTCAGAAGTATGAATGTTATTCTATTTTAAATATAAATTAAATCCCAGTTTACATTAAATTTAACATTTGGGGCTATTGCTGGAAACTAATGCTATTATTTGTTGCATTAAAATAGCAGTAGCAACTTTCAAATATAATTTATGCTAAATAACCTGTTATGTATGGGTGCAATGAATTGGGGAGAGACTTTTTGGATAGTTTCATCGGTTTTTTTATTAGCTATGTGATTTACCTGCATTTTCATACATTTTAGTTCGCATCGTGTATCATAGAAAATTAGTTATAAGATGTGTGATGGAATAAAGTTGTGTAGTTAAAATAAAAAGCGTATATCTGTGATTTATTATAAATAAACTGTGGCTAAAGAAATCTGTGTATTGATAACTTACTAAATAATTCAAACTCCCTTCATTTACTATTAAATAAATCTACCCTCATGTGTCCATTTTATATTTTGTAAAGATCAAAGGAATTCATAATCGATTATTCACTTCGGTCACAAGGTGACGCTTATGAACTCAAAATTGATCAACTATTATTACTAAAGGATGCAGATTTGTCCAATAAAGCAAGTGAAATCATATGTACCGTTATATTTCACATATTTCTGATTAAAGTAGTATTTTGTTCTGAATTTTATCTTATTTATTTTTCGAGTGAAAAAAATCTTATAACAGTTGCGACTAGCCTAAGTAGTAGCAAGCTCTGATTGCAAGTAAAAATAATAGATGACGCAACTACGTGATAACGAACACCGAGAAAATAACGCGTTATTTTATACTAATGTCTTTGTTAGATATAGCCGTTACCGGAATCTTACACGGCTGTGAAAAAGATATCACGCTGTTACCTTATTTTCACATAATAGCTATTACGCGCTTTATTAAGCTGCTATAACTTTTATTTAATATTCGAGCTTATTATCAGGGCCGGATTTAAGGGGGGGCAGGCGGGGCAATGGCCCCGGGGCCTCCACAAGAGAGGGGCCCCCACACAAGAGATAAAATATGTCCAAACTTCACCGACTTTTTTTTCAAACATAATTAACACATATTTATTAAAACTACTTGCAGAGCTTGAGAACATTGTTCTTGAATAATAAAATAACTTGTACCGCAAAACTGCAAAATTGTGATAAATCTCACTTTAGAATTCAGTCTTCCAAAGTCATTCGCGAGATTATACAAATTAAGTTGGGTAGTAGTTAAAGGATAATGTTTATATGTCGCAATCAAATTAAGAGACTATCAATCGATTCTGGCCTTGTTTTTCTCCGACTATGGGTGCACGCATACATTAATGTCCATTCAAAAAACGAAGCTCAGTAGAGAAGGCTTCAATTTCTAGAAGCATGCTACGGAGCGCCTATGCCGAGCATGAGATTTCGAAGACTCATTTAGACTTAGTGATGGTTTGGAGACTGAGAGCAATAGGGAGAAGTAACGGGTCAGATCGATCAAGTGCTGGGGACACAAGAAGCACAACAAATAGAGTATTGGCGAAAAAATTATAAAATTGGCGTCAGCACAATACAATTCATTGCTGAACGCAGATAATCTTTCTGAGGAGACGAGGAAATCCTTGGATCACCGTGAAGCGGCAACATTTTTGGGTATTTTTTGACTACGGTGCAATCTTGGCAACTCATTTAAACCGGCGTGGCAACAAAAGAAGCCTTCACTTCGATTTCTCTTCCTCCGTAGTTTACGAAGAACTGGTAAGTTCCATGGGTGACCAAGAGATCACGCATGGATCGGTCAATGAAATCGAAGCAAAGTTGCGATCATACTGGGGGAGCCACAGTAAAAGCATTATTACAATTTAAAAATTGTCGCGATTAATCGGGCGATAATGCCGCAATTACGAATGGGAAAGGGATGCACGCTGTTGGGGTTACTCACTCAACTTGAAAATCTGCTAATCCTTGTATGTCTGCAGCACAATTTTTCTCTTTGAATCAGAATTGATATTAGTTTTTTACAGAAATACACAATTATACAGAATTCTGTCTGAAATATTATCGAAGAAATAGTAGACCATCATGCTTATGAGTAGCGACACTTGCTAGTTATGTAAAGCAGCAGCCACCAAGGTCATTATCGTTTAAGTCGAACGCCGTGTCGTTTCAGTTGTCTTTCCAGCATTTCTACTCGTAAGGAGCAAAGGATAGCTTGAGGAATAACACATATTTAATGAGTAGTCTCGCAACGCTTTTTTCCATATTTTGGAACGACATCTTATAGCAATTCAGCCAACAAACATGTATTCGCACTTTGCAGGACCCGAAAATGCTTCTTGAACCTGCTGTGCGTGCATTGGAGTCATTTAAATAATTAGTCGAATTCAAAAAGGGTGATTTAACTCTAACTTTCTACATTCCTCTTTTACTGTTTAGTCTGTTCTTCTCTGGAATTCCCTCCCTCTTGAAATCAGGATGGCCAAGACGAAGAATACTTTCAAGTTTAAGGTGAAGGAACTTCTATTGGCTGAGTCGGCGATTGTATCATAAGTCGATTAAGTTTCCAACATGAAACTTTTTATTTAACTTTAATATGTATATATTATTTATATAGGAGATGGTAGCAATCATGCATGGTGCGTTAGAGAGGAAAGGAATGAAAGTGAATGTAAGTAAAACGAAAGTTATGGTTTTTGAAAAGGAGGAATGCGTTACGGCTTGTAATGTTTTGATCGATGGACAGCGAGTGGAACAAGTGAATGAGTTTGTTTACTTAGGTACGTTGTTTACAAGAGATGGTAAGAATGAAGAAGATATTGAAAGGAGAGTTAATGCAGGTAATAGTGTGAATGGAGCTCTGAAAGCGTTTATGAACAGTCAAAACGTGTCCAAAAAGGCACGTTTGGCTGTACATAGAGGCGTGTTTGTGCCTACCCTTATGTATGGTAGTGAAAGTTGGGTATGGCAGAAGAGATTTGAAAGTAAAATAAATGCTGTAGAAATGAGAGCACTGAGAAGTATGTGTGGTGTGTCTTTGACCGACAGAGTAAAGAATTGTGTGATACGAGAGGGGTGTGGGGTAAAAGAAGATGTAGTGACAAGCATTGAGAAAGGCATGTTAAGATGGTTTGGGCACATGGAGAGGATGGATGACGATAGACCGACAAAGAAGATATATAAGGCAAGTGTGAATGGAACAGGACAAAGGGGAAGACCTAGGCGGACGTTCTCTGACCAGATTGGAGACATCCTGAAAAAAGGACAAGTCAGAAGTACCCTTAACAGAAGAGCATGCATGAGAAACTTGATGGGAGTGAGTGAAGCAAGTGAGGTATGTCAGGATCGTTGCAAATGGCGTTCCGTAGTCTCTGCCTACCCCTCCGGGAAACAGGCGTAAGTCTATGTATGTATGTATGCCTGTGTGTATCTATGTAATTTAAGTATCTATATCAAGTATGTTTATATTATATGATGTACCTAACGTATATGTTTTTAAAATATTTTTTTGTGAATGTATCTTTTAGATGTACAATATACTTAGTTATAATTTATGTTAGTTCAACTTATTTTTTTTTATATTACACCTACTTCTTTTCTCTCTGCACCACTCTAAGGTTGACTGGGAGATAATGCCCATGGCGTTAGGTCCGCCTTTATACTATTGTGTATATAAAGATTTAATAAATAAATAAATCAAAATGATTTACTTAAATTGAATGCTAAACAAATACCCAACACTGACGAACAAATTCAATAGGCTAGTTGACAAAAAGAAAATTATAAGTTCGTCCTTTAGATTATTAAAAAATAAGCGATACGTATTTTTTTACTTGTAAATTAAACCAAAAATAACCAAGAGATAGCTCATTAAAGTTACGTATAACGTCACGCCGTGCTGCATTTTTTCGCACTAGGTGACGTCACACGTAACTTTAATGGGCTATATCTTTGTTATTTTTTATTTAATCGAAAAAAGAAAAATACGTGTCCAATATTTTTTTATAATCTAGAATACGGACTAAATAAAATGTAATTATTTTGACACTGTAAACTACCCTATTACGCACCACATTAAGAAGTATTAAGTTAAATCCCGTCTACTATGGCATGAAAGCTCAAGACGTGAAGCTGTCACCAAGTGAGAAATTTAAAGTGTCCATTTTGTCCCAATTATCGATAAACTTCGCGTTTCTCTGACTGAAAGATTGCAAGCTTAAAAAGCAGTTCGATAGAGACTCGGATATCTCTAAATCAATTAGAGGAGATGGACGCTGTAAATTTATATGCTGCTGCAAAAAAAAACCTAAAAGATTACAAATCCAGTTACCTAGCCATGGCAATGAGTTGGTTTAATTTGTATCCCTGAGAGACTTGTACGAAAAGACCATGAAAAGACCAATCCGAAAATCCAAAAAATACCTTTCACTATCATCGTCGGGATCCACCAGGGTTCCGTCCTCAGTCCGTTTCATTTGTTCAGCGGGTTCACAATCGTAACTTTTCGTCAAAAAAAAATTCATTGTGCCGGTCATTACCGCCGTAATTTAGTTTATAATAATACGTATTTAAATTTAAAAAAAAGAACATTTATCAATTGAAATAAATTTCACGAAATTAAAAGTATGTAAATTTTTGCAATAGTTCTCAGAGAAATAGATCCCTTTATTTGGAAAATAATTTGGGGCCTCCACACCTTCTTTGCCCCGGGGCCTCCAGGTCTCTAAATCCGGCCCTGCTTATTATAAAACATGGTATGAATATTAGTCCAATTTTGTCCTGGTTTTATCTGCGTCAAAGTTATCAACATTTAAGACAAAGAGTACCTACTAATCTAGGCCTGGCTTATTAAGGGATTTAATAGGAATTTTATAATAAGGGATTTAGTGCCGTAGCGTACCTTTGAAGAGCCCTGTATCAAAATTTGCTACGGCCCCAAACGAAGGGTAAAGATTTGATCAATTTTTTCGGCGCCCTGTAGATAGAGTAAAGTAATACTACGGAAAGTCTCATATTATTGACATGGCGGCATCTGCGCCCCTGAAGGGATTTAATGTTTGAACAATTCTTTCAGCACGAACACAACTTTATTCTTAGCTCCGTTCTACAATATATACAAAGATAAGCATTTGTACTATAAGGCGACAAGGTACGGCTATTATTATATATATTTGTGCTAGTACTTGTTTATACTGTGATAAGTTTGTTTCGTTGTATTGTGAATTAAATCTGATATGTGACATATGAGTTTTATTTATGTAACTATTTCTCAATTATACCAGCTGGCGATTGGCCTTGGAAAATAACGTTTTACTGTAGTTTACATCTATCTACGGGTGTTCTGGCCGTTTTGCAACTTTCGTGTGTTCGAAAACACTTAAAAAATGAAGATAACATAAGAAATTAAAATATTTCCAAGGGTCTGTTTGCTACCTCCATCATGATATAATATTCTGAAATAATCTACACACGACCATCACGTTCCAAGCTAGACAGACTCTAAAGACTAAGGAAAATAGACGAAGCTAATATCGTAGCGAAGAGGTGGAAATCTCAGCCTGCACGGTTGGCGTAGTGGTTTAAGCGGCCGCCTCGCCGCTTGAGACTGCGACGAGTGTCGTAGGTTCGATTCCCACACGAGACAACACTGTGTGATTCATAAATTGTTGTTTCGAGTCTGGGTGGTCATTGTGTCCGTTGGTTGTATGTTTGTAGTCCCGCGACACAGGATTTATTCCTAGTGCGGGATGCGGGAGTTGTCTTTTTTAATAAAAAAAAAACCCTACGTATACCAATCTTCCTATTGTCAATGATACTGTGAAGAAAATTAGGAGAAGCTTAAAGTCTGTAAAGAATAAGGGATGCCTCATCTTCCCGCGTGAAAGCAACATCATAGGACTTCAGGACTATTAGTGCCGATAGGTATACCTCAGGGGTCCGTCCTACTGTCTATAATTTTATTACTTCGTTCCGCATATCAAAAGGCTTCAATCGACGGGAAGAGGCCGAAATAAATAAAATTAATAACTGCCTTTGTGGTTCAATGGATAGTGTATGCGTCTACTAATCAGGAGGTCCTCGGTTGGATTCCCGGGTCGGGCAAGTGTTGCTGGGTTTTTTCCGAATTCTCAGATAAAAGCCATAGGATCGCCACCTATTACGTGTGACCTACAAAGGCTACAAATTCATTACATGGCGAAATGTGAGTGTAATATTAGGTAAGCATCCGCCTACCCTTTCTGAGAAACAAGCGAGAGTTCGTAAAAATAAATTAGCATATTGACTGGTCGGAAACAGGATACCCTTAATATATATAGTCTAAGAGGATACCTATCTGCAGACTGTTATTAGCCACAAATATATACGAACCTTATTTTTATTTATATGTCATGCGGCTAACAAGTAGGCGGATCGGCTTATAGTAAGGAATGACTGCCGCAAATGGACACAAGCAACACCAGAGGAGTCACAAGAGCATTTCAGGCGCGATTCTGATACCACGTCCGAACGCAGGTTAAATCGCTATGCAGCATCAATATAGGTAGGTTTAGATAATGCAATATAGGAATTTCGACTTTCGTCGTCAATATTAATTTTAAATTGTCAGTAGGTATTGCCAGGACATCAATGATCATACCTTGCAACAGTGCCGAAATACCAGTTACCCGAAACAAACGTGAGGTAAAACAGTTGCAATGCTAAGCAGTATCTAGTACAGAGGGTCTAGTATGAGTTTTGCACTCGATCGTCACGATCGAGGAGAGCTAGTCGAAGGGAACAATTTCCATACATTTTCCAAAGGCGCCTCTAACGGAGAGTAGCGATCGATAGAGACCGCTAGGGGGCGCATTTAGAAAATGTATGGAAATTGTTCGCGTCGACTAGCTCTCCTCGATCGTGACGATCGAGTGCAAACTCGTACTAGACCCTCAGGTTGCAGTGCTAGTGTAGTAGTAATAGTGTTACAAGCTGGGGTTCGGCGATAAATTATATACACTATGCCACTTAAACTGAACTTTATTTACACACAATACACACACTTAATTTCAAACACAACACTTATAAAAACACACTTATTTAAACACTAAATTCTCAACACTAATAAAAACACACTTATTTCACACTACTAGAAACACCACTAAACACTTCCGACTTACTTCCCTTCGCTTGATGATTATCGCTCTGATATTCAATTGTCACTGTGTGAACTCGCTCGCCCGCCGGGTATTTATACCGGCCGGACAGGTAACGAGTTCTTTCTAGCATATTCCCGAACATTCCCGCTACAGACGAAACATTCTAGCGTCGTGGCATGTTCTAGTAATAACAGCAACGCCATCTAGTAGCTAGTAGACGAAACCGCTTTAAACCATCGATACGTCTAATCTCTTCTAGTTCTATCCTTCACGGATAGATGGCGCCATTCGTAACCCTGCCCCCCTCTTAAACGTGTTCGTCTCGAACATCGTTGGACCCATAGTAACGAGCCAACCGGTCCACATGAACTATCTTTGGTGCGCCTCGCGACCCCTTCTGGATTCGATAGATGACATCGTTCATCCTGGTAATTATGCGATATGGCCCGTCCCACCTGGATTGTAACTTAGGCGATTTACCTTTGCTTCGTACTGGGTTATGAAGCCACACCAATGATCCCTCATCGAAGCCTTTGTTGTTTGCCTTCCGGTCGTAGCGAGTCTTCATCTTCTCAGACATCTGTTGTCCAGATTCCCTGATGTGCTCGTACACGTCGTTCATCTTGTTGCGTAGTTCAGTCGCGTAATCCGTTATATTACGTGGAGATTCTGGCAGAATACCGGTGATTAAGCCTGCTGGTAAACGTAATTCTCTGCCAAAATTGGCAAAAGCTGGTGTTACTCCTGTGGTTTCGTGAACCGCACTGCAATATGACAGAAGGAATGGTTGGATGTGCTTGTCCCAATCTCTTTATTTGCTCTCCACGACCTTCGCCAGGTACCTTTCCAGTAATTGGTTAAATCGTTCAACCATGCCATCTGATTGCGGGTGATAAGCCGTGGTCCTGGTTTTATGTGCACCCATCACGCGACAAGTCACCTTGAACACCTCAGATTCGAAGTTCCGGCCATGATCGCTGTGGATTTCCAAGGGCACCCCGAACCGACAAAAGACTTCATGCACCAGCTTATCGGCCACTGTGGTAGCTTCTTGATTTGGGATTGCAAACACTTCAGGCCACTTCGTGAAGTAATCCATCACAACCAAGAAGTATTTGTTTCCGTCCTGGCTCTCCGGAAATGATCCAGCGACATCCAATGCTATGCGCTCCCTTGGGGCTCCCACATTGTACACCTTTAATGCACCTCTGCTACGAGTGTGTGGCCCCTTCACAGCCGCACAACTTGTGCATTTGCGGCACCAATCCTCGACGTCATCCCGACAGTGGAGCCAATAAAACCGCTCTCGGATCTTAGTAAGCGTGTTCTTAACTCCCATGTGACCTCCCGAAGCACCATTGTGATAGAGCTGCAAGACTTCCGGCACCTTAGTTTTAGGCACTACCATTTGCAAATGGCACTGGTTACCGCGAGCGTTTTCCCATTTGCGGCACAGAACTCCATCCTGGACAACCAAGCTTTCCCACTGTGCCCAATAACTCTTGGTGATGGGGCTCATTGCTGCGATATCGCTCCATTTAGGCCTAGGAGCGTCTGATTTCTTCCATTCAAGAATCGGCTGTATATCCTTGTCGTCTTGCTGAGCACTTCGCAAAGCTTCTTTCCATTCGTCGCTCAGATCCGTCTTCAACATCCTCACTAATGCTGCCTGCTTGCGATGCGATGTTGTATTACAAAATCAAACTCTTGCAGTAGTTCAATCCATCTAGCTACTTGTCCTTCTGGGTCCTTAAATTGAAGTAGCCATTTCAGCGCTGCATGGTCGGTTCGCAGGTGGAATTTACGGCCCAACAAGTATTTGTTGAAATGCTGCAATGTCTTTACTACAGCCAAGAGTTCCCGCCTGGTGACGCAGTAGTTTCTTTCGGGTTTGGATAAGGCCTTGCTGAAGTATGCTATAACAACTTCTTGATCACCCTTCTTCTGTGACAGCACGCCGCCAATTCCGGTGTTACTGGCATTTGTGTCAACTAGGAATTCATGCTCATTGTCAGGGTAGCCTATAATAGGTGCAGTACACAGATGTTCCTTGAGCTTCTGGAATGCAACGTCACAGCTCTCATTCCAACAGAATTGCACTCTGTCTTCGGTGAGCTTATGAAGAGGTCGAGCAATGTCAGGAAAGTTCTTCACAAACCATCGATAGTACGAGTATAATCCGAGGAATGCTCTGACCTGCGTTTTGTTCTCTGGAACTGGCCATTCCTTCACGGCAATGATCTTATCCGGGTCGGTTTGAATACCGTTCTCCGAGACCACATGTCCTAGAAAGTTCACTTGCCGTCTGAATAACGCGCATTTCTTCGGACTCAGCTTCAAATTGGCTCCTCGTATCTTTGACAGCACTTGCTCCAAGTTTCGAAGGTGATCCTGGAAGGTGCGCCCCTCGATGATGATGTCATCCAAGTTGACCAAGCAGGCGTCTCCAATCAGTCCCATAAGCACTCGCTCCTTCAGTCTCTCAAAAGTAGCCGGAGCGTTGCACAATACAAAGGGCATGACGTTAAATTGCCATAATCCTTTTCCTGTGGAGAATGCCGTCTTCTCCTTGTCTCGAGAATCTATTTCCACCTGCCAGTAGCCACTTTTTAGGTCTAAGGTAGAAAACCACTTCATCCCCGTCAGCGTATCCAGTGTGTCATCGATCCTTGGCAGCGGGTAGCTGTCCTTCTTCGTGATGTCATTTAATCGACGGTAGTCTACACAGAAGCGCATGCTGCCATCCTTCTTCTTAACTAGGACAACCGGAGAGCACCACGGGCTGGACGAAGGCTCGATTACACCTTCTTTCACCATACCGTCGATCATAGCTAAAGCGAAGTCTAGGCCCAAGATGCAGTCGTCCACTATATCGGCCACGATGACTTTGTGACGATAAACTTTGTTGCCTAGCTTCAGATCCACCTCCATTTCACCTCGGACGGTTAAGTGCTGACCGGTAGCTGTTCTCAGATTCACACATTCATTGTTCCTGAAGCAGCCCCGAAGAACCCGTCTTGCCAGATGGAAACGACGACGACTGTCCGAGAAGCACCCGTGTCTAATGTCAGCTTGCATGGTGTTCTGTTAATTTCGCCTTCGATGATCAGGCTGTTCCCGTCACATGATTGCGAGATCGAGATACTTGGGGTCTTCCATTACCAGCCAGCACCCGCCCCGCAGTCCTGGCTTCTACTCGTTTCCCTGCTCTCGCTGCCTGGCAGGCACATCAGGCGACCCCTTTGGTGGAGACAGGGTGTCACCAGGCTGCCTACGCTTTGGGCAGCTCAAGCGGATATGGCCTCTTTCTCCGCAGTTGTAGCACCGAGGTGACGACACAACTTCTCTGATGCGGAGACCTCGGTCGTCGCGTCTCACTGCTTCCACCTCCAGAGCGTGGGCTAAGGCGTCCTTGAGGTACTTGAAGTGCCCAAGCCTCACTGCTGCTCTTACCTCCAGGTCCCGGATCCCATCTGTAAACGCCTGTACGAGGTTCCCGTCAATAAGCGCAGGCGACGACTGGTATGCCTTCCTGACCAGCTTTTCCACCTCTAAACCTCTAAAGCTGCACAGTTTCTCCGGTGCGTTGCGTCCTGTCCTTCAGCTGAGCACGATACACATGTTCGAGGTGCGCGTCTCCATACCTCGCCTCCAGCGCCTCCAGAAGCTTCTCATAGGTGACGTCTTGTCCGAGTGCCTCCAACACTGTCAAGGCCCGGTCGCGGAGGCCCAAGGCTAGGGCGGTTAAGGCCTATTCTTTGGTCCACCCATTAGATCGCATCACAGCCTCGAATTGGATCTTATATGCTGACCATGATGACGAGCCATCAAATGGTGGAACCTTAAACCCATGAGGCGAGGGCGCTACAGCCCCGATGTCACTTCGAGCCCACGCAATTTCTTCTCCACTTCAGCAACACAGGTCTCGTGGTGGTCGTGTACACGCTTCTCATTAGAGGCGACGCGAGTCTCAAGTTTGTAGTGTACGAGCATCTCTACGTCGCTGATACGGGCCTCGTGCTGCTGAAGTTGCTCCTTGACCGCCTTCAAGTCCTTCCTCACTGCGGCGCTGAGGTCCTTCATGAGCACCAGCTGTTCCTCCAGACGGCGGGCGTGCTCCTCCTTGTCGCGCTGCAACTGTTCCTCTAGGCGGCGCGCGTGCTCCTCTTGATGGCGAGCCCGCTCCTGCTGACGGCGGTCCTGCTCCTCTTGACGGCGAGCCTGCTCCTCTTGACGGCGAGCCTGCTCCTCCTTGTCGCGCTGAAGCTGTTCCTCCAGGCGGCGCGCGTGCTCCTCATGACGGCGAGCTTGCTCCTCCTGACGGCGGGCCTGCTCCTGCATGAATGCCATCAGAGCCGCGTTGTCGGGCACCGTCACGGAGTGTGAGGCGCTTGCAGGCTCCACTGCAGCCGCGGAGTCGCCTGGTCCACCAGACGATGGAGTAGGAACGTCTCTGAAGCGTCTCTTGTCCAGGTCTTGCTGGCGCTGGTTCCTGGTGCGCACTCCTTCAGTTTCTTCTTTCGGCATAACCGGCATAATTTATCCCACTTCTGACACCAATTTGTTACGAACTGGGGTACGACGATAAATTATATACACTATGCCACTTAAACTGAACTTTATTTACACACAATACACACACTTAATTTCAAACACAACACTAATAAAAACACACTTATTTAAACACTAAATTCTCAACACTAATAAAAACACACTTATTTCACACTACTAGAAACACCACTAAACACTTCCGACTTACTTCCCTTCGCTTCTTGTTTATCGCTCCGATATTCAATTGTCACTGTGTGAACTCGCTCGCCCGCCGGGTATTTATACCGGCCGGACAGGCAACGAGTTCTTTCTAGCATATTCCTGAACATTCCCGCTACAGACGAAACATTCTAGCGTCGTGGCATGTTCTAGTAATAACAGCAACGCCATCTAGTAGCTAGTAGACGAAATCGCTTTAAACCACCGATACGTCTAATCTCTTCTAGTTCTATCCTTCACGGATAGATGGCGCCATTCGTAACAATAGTAACTTGCAGTATTGCTGATCACCGATGCCAAAATTAGCTACTCTGCTGTGACCTTAAAAAGAGAGGTCCAGATTTTCTGGACGAAACTCTTATTCTCTTGTGCAAGACAACTGACACACTATGCCTAAATCTTGTGTTAAGACTTTACAAACATTAAATGAACGGACACACGAATACGCAAATTGTTATCTCTTGTGAGAATCGAACCCACAACACTGTGCAGTAATAAACGGTAATCGCAAAAGCAGTCTCTAAGTACTATCGCAGTTCAATAATATCTCTTTATATTGTGGTACTATCATTAAAAGAACTAAAGTTATTAGTTATCCTATTTATGCAGAAACTATTCCATAAGGAGTATAGGCAAAAAATAAGAGAAAAATAAGAAATTGTTTTACGAAAATAAATATCTTTATTAGGTCAGTGTGTAGCCTTGAGGGCGGTATCTCAGAAATAATATTTTTTATTAGGTTAGATTTGTTTGACACAATGAGAGGCCAAGAAAAGGAAAATATTTTTTTTTAAGATTTTTTTTCTGGTGTTAGTAATTTTTTTGATTAAAAAAAATCTTATTGTTATTTTTTTATTGCGACATCGTGTTCGTACCGTCGCGTCGTTACAAGCAATTATGCTCCCTACGACCATGGCGCTTCGGCGCGCCGTTTCTGAGATACGGCGCCTTAAAGTTTTCACGCATCCAACGAAATGTGTCAATAACTCGAAAACGGACAGTTTTACGGCAATATTCATAGGGAGCAAAGTTGGTGGCCTCGGCGAGAGCTACTCGTTGCCGCGAAGCAACAAGCAAAACGAGATCTCGTTCGCGCCAATATTGATAGATTTCTATAATTTTTCAGTGCACGCCGCCATTCATTATTGCGCTTGCGTTCTGAATTGTTCTTGAAATTCTTTTGATGGCTTCGTTTTCATATTTGAATTTTATTTAATATTCGTTTTTAGATAAGTTAGGAATTTTCTAGTATTGTAGTTTTTAGTTTCACTTGATTTTGTGGTGTGTGAGTGATTCTATAGTTTATTGTTTGTCGCGTTTGTTGTCGTATTAAGTATTACTATGGATCCGTTTTCTCTGATTTTGGCTAGGAATTTTAATTTGTTTAATTATTGTGCGGCAATTAATAATAATAATAATAATCATCTTTATTGTACACCAAAACAATGTTAGGCGATTAGTTCGGAGGATAGCGCTATTCAGGCGGCTAAGCGGTGGTATATCTTGCCGGCAAGAATACCTAATTGCGAGTCGTGTCCCCACACGATTCGCAATCATGCGAGTAGAGAGGATGAGGAATTATAAACTAGGTTATAGGTGGCGTCGTAGGAGGTCGGGCTGCAATGTTATAAAATCGCCTTTAGAAAGCACTTTCTTTGAACGTAGCAAAGTCTCTGTTTTGCAAACATTAAAGTTGTTGATACTTTTCGTAAGCACAAGGTGTCGAAAGCCGCGCGTGATGTGGGGGTGACGCGCAAAACGGCAATTCAGGTCTATCATTATCGCGAGGTCTGTGAGGTCGCTGAGGCTCACGATCGTGAATTGATAGGACCCCTACATCACTTCGCTTCATCGCGCTTCGATCGACCTTCGCGCACCATGGCGCTTCGGATTTTCGTCGTCCCATTTTCTTCACCTTGTGTAAGGTTGAGGGCAGTGTTTTTGGGACTTAGTTATTTTTTTTGATTTTTAAAAAAAAATCTGATTGTTATTTTTAAAGGAATAGCAGCCACTCAGGCACGCGGGGAGGTTCTCTGATCCGCACCCCAACCCTACCTACCTACCCACCCAATAAAAAGAAACAAAATACCTAGATGCTAACAAAAAAGAAACGAGACCAAATCTAACATAAACTATCGAATAGCAGCCACACAGCATGCGGAGAGGTTAAATAACAACTAAACCTAAAAAAGATCCTAACCTATTCACCTAATCAAAAAAAAGCAAAGTCCCAACCTAGATGCTAACAAAAAGGAAAGAGACCAAATGTAACCTAACCTACCGAATAGCAGCCACACAGCATGCTGGGAGGTTAACAACAACTAGACCTAAAAAGACCCTAACCTACTCACCTAATAAAAAAAACAAAGTCCCAACCTAGATGCTAAAAAAAGGAAAGGCCCATCTGCCTACCTAGAAAAGAGACCCAATCTAACCTACCCTAAAGAAACTAAAATCTAGTCTACAACTTTAACGGCGAGGACACTTTGGCCTACACTGACAATTTCTAATACTAATTGGCTGCCTCCCTATTCCCAGATAGACTCTATGGATATCCCGCAAAAATCGCCTAAACCTAGCAGCTTCGGTTGGTAGCCCCTTCAATATATTTTGCCGATACATATACTCTGAAAGAGGCCATATCCGATTGAGTTGCCCAAAGCGTAAGCAGCACGGTGGTACCCTGTCTCCACCAAAGGGGTCACCTGATGTGCCTGCAAGGCACCAAGAGCAGGGAAACGAGTAGAAGCCAGGACTGCGGGGCGGGTGCTGGCTGGTAATGGAAGAGCCCCAAGTATCTCGATCCCGCAATCATGTGACGGGAACAGCCTGGTCATCGAAGGCGAAATTAACAGAACACCATGCAAGCTGACATTAGACACGGGTGCTTCTCGGACAGTCGTTCGGTTTCCATCTGGCAAGACGGGTTCTTCGGGGCTGCTTCAGGAACAATGAAAGTGTGAATCTGAGAACATCTACCGGTCAGCACATAACCGTCCGAGGTGAAATGGAGGTGGATCTGAAGCTAGGCAACAAGTTTACCGTCACAAAGTCATCATGGCCGATATAGTAGACGACACCGGAGAGTACGGTGGTGTTAGTTAAGAAGAAGGATGGCAGCATGCGCTTCTGTGTAGACTACCGCCGATTAAATGACATCACGAAGAAGGACAGCTACCCACTGCCAAGGATCGATGACACACTGGATACGCTGAAGGGGATGAAGTGGTTTTCTACCTTAGACCTAAAAAGTGTCTACTGGCAGGTGCAGAAATAGATCCTCGAGACAATGAGAAGACGGCATTCTCCACAGACAAAGGATTGTGGCAATTTAATGTGCCATGCCCTTTGGATTGTGCAACGCTCCGGCTACTTTAGAGAGACTGATGGAGCGAGTGCTTATGGGACTGATTGGAGACGCCTGCCTGGCCTACTTGGATCACCTTCGAAACTTGGAGCAAGTGCTGACAAAGATACGAGGAGCTAATTTGAAGCTGAGTCCGAAGAAATGCGCGTTATTCAGACGGCAAGTGAACTTTCTAGGACATGTGGTCTCAGAGAACGGTATTCAAACCGCTGCGTTTTGTTCCAGAGAACAAAACGCAGGTCAGAGCATTCCTCGGGTTATGCTCCTACTATCGACTGTTTGTGAAGAATTTTGCTGACATTGCTCGACCTCTTCATAAGCTCACCGAAGACAGAGTACAGTTTTGTTGGAATGAGAGCTGTGACGTTGCATTCCAGAAGCTCAAGGAACATGTGTGTACTGCATCTTGTTCTAGGCTACCCTGACAATGAGCATGAATTCATAGTTGACACAGATGCCAGTAACACCGGGATTGGCGGCGTGCTGTCACAAAAGAAAGGTGATCAAGAAGTTGTTATAGCATACTTCAGTAAGGCCTTATCCAAACCTGAAAGAAACTACTGCGTCACCCGACGGAACTATTGGCAGTAGTAAAGACATTGCAGCATTTCAACAAAAAATTGTTGGGGCGTAAATTCCACCTGCGAACCGACCACGCTGCGCTGAAATGGCTACTTCAATTTAAGGACCCAGAAGGACAAGAAGCCAGATGGATTGAACAACTGCAAGAGTTTGATTTTGCAATACAACATCGCAGCGGCAAGTCCCATGGTAACGCAGATGCTCTATCGCGTAGGCCGTGTTTCGACTAGTGCAAGCACTGTACCCGACAGAAAGCAGGCAGCATTAGTGAGGATGTTGAAGACGGATCTGAGCGACGAATGAAAATGAAAATATTAAAATTAAAATTTTTATCCTACACACATTATAAGATATAATAACAAGCAATACTAACAAAAATCAAAACAGTGACAAGAAATGTATAATAATAACAAAATCACAAAAAAAATAACATCACATAATTAAATACTTAGACAAAAAAAAATAACAACAAACAAGACAAGAAAAGTAAAATGAAAAGAAAGAACAGTAAAATAGGTAAGGTGTGTAGTCAAAATAGGAGCTAGTTCGGCATGTGCCAGGCGGACGCCTGGCGCCGGTTTTCAACTAGGTCCTCTAGTGACCCACGCATGTGATGTCAAGAAAAATAAACATATGATAAGTATTACACCTACGTAGATAAATATTTTATTGAAAATAGTAATAGGAGTACATAAACTATTAGGATTATATAACATATTATCAAGTATCATTAAGTGTTAATAACCCAGTACGAAGCAAAGGTAAATCGCCTAAGTTACAAGCCAGATGGGACGGGCCATATCGCATAATTACCAGAAGGGGCCGCGAGGTGCACCGAAGATAGTTCATGTGGACCGGTTAGCTCGTTACTATGGGTCCAACGATGTTCGAGACGAACACGTCTAAGAGGGAGCCAGTGTTACGAATGGCGATAATTGAAAATAACGCCATCTATCGGTGAATGTGAGAACTAGAAGAGATTGGATGTATCGGTGGTTTAAAGCTGTTTCATCTATCATCTAATAGATGGCGTTGCTGTTAATACCAGATTACCACAAGTCTAGAACGCCCGCACGTTACCAGAATGTTCGTGAAGCGTCTCGAACAGACTAGTTATGTGTACCGGCCGGTATAAACACCGCACGGACGAGCGAGTTCACACAGTTCAGTTAAATAATCGGAGCGATAATCATCGAGCGAAGGATCTGAAGAGGAAGTGTGTTTTCAGTGTGTTTAGAAGTGTGAAAAAGTGTTTTTATTAGTGTTTAAAATTAAGTGTGTTGTGAAATAAAGTACAGTTTGGTGGCATAGTGAGTTTTAATTTATCGTCGAACCCTAGCTCGTAACAGTATGAACTTTAAGTTGAATATTATTTGAACCTGGTACGGGCGTTCCTAGACTGGGATCTACTGGGATGCTTATTGGTCCTGCTATAAATTGTCTATTAGGTACAATGTTTCTTTGCATAATCGGATCTAAAGTTGCCCTGTCCTTACTAGCCCTTAAATTGATTTTGTCCGTTTTAAAGGACGCAGTACTTACACGCACACTGAGACTGTTTTAACACTCCTAAACGCAGCGAGCGTGTGGAACGGCATGGAACTAGCTATCTGTTTCGCGCGCATGCATGTTTCAATCACGAAGCGATGAGCGGTCGCGAACATTTGAAAAAGTGCAACTGTCCGATTTGTTCACGCTCCTGATAAATTTGATAAAGTATTTGGGTTATTTTGTTTATAATGTTATATTATTAGTTAGAATATGATTAAAGGTATTGTATTCTGATATATTTTATATTAATATTAGTGTATTTAGAGTAAAATACTTGACATATTTATAGTGTCCCACAAAACGGACCTTGCCAACTTGAAGTATAAACTAGAGTATCCTTTGACTGGCCCATGTAACGGACATTGCCATTTAAGCCTAATAGTAAGTGTTTCTTTTTATTGTCCTATAAAACGGACGTCACCAATTAGTTGCCACTTGCAACTTCGTCGATATAACATAATATTTTTTACAATTTTATCTTATTTTACAGGAACATGGCTTGGCGATCTAAGAAAATCTTCTCACTCCTACCTCTGGCGGAATAAGTCAGACATTGAGTCTGATGAAGATTTAGAAGGCAACTTTGAGCGACGTGAGTACTTTTACAATGACGACAGTGATTCATCTTCGCCCCGTGGTATATCTCTGGTATTATACGACATATTGGCTGATCTCAGTGACAGTGATGACACAAATGGTCAGAATAATATCAATCACGAACATATTAGTGCTGATTCTAGAATGTTCCTAATTATACTTTGGGTTAATTTTTAACGATACAGTTGGCAATGTTAATTTCATTCATGTACAAATAATAGGCAATGTCCGTTTTATGTGATGCATTTGAAAAAAATAAAAAATATACAAAATTTTTATTTATTTTTCTTTATCCTCTTTTCCATCCTAATTCCAATTCATATACGAAATTTGAACATAATACATACAAGGAATCTAGGGGTGACAATTTAAGGGCTAGAAGTTCTACATGAGGCTTAGGCAGCCAAAACTCCACGTTTGAAGTAGCTTACCCGGTGGTATTTGTTAGTAAATAAATGTGTTTCGTGGGATCAAAACACTGGTGATATGTGGGCGTTTAATATGCCTCTGCCTACCCCTTCGGGGAAACAGGCGTGAGTCTATGTATGTATGTATATAAATGTGTTTCGTCGACTTCTACGACATCGTTATCTCCGCCTATCAATTCGCGATCGTGAGCCTCAGCGACCTCACAGACCTCGCGTAAATAATGATAGACCTGAATTGCCGTTATGCACGTAACCCCCACATCCCGCGCGGCTTCCGACACCTTGTGCTTACGAAAAGTATCAACAACTTTAATGTTTGCAAAACAGAGACGTTGCTACGTTCAAAGAAAGTGCTTTCTAAAGGCGATTTTATAACATTGCAGCCCGACCTCCTACAACGCCACCTATAACCTAGTTTATAATTCCTCATCCTCTCGCAATTAGGTATCCTTGCCGGCAAGAGATACCACCGCTTAGCCGCCTGAATAGCGCTATCCTTCGAACTAATCGCCGCACAATAATTGAACAAATTAAAATTCCGAGCCAAAATCAGAGAAAACGGATCCATAGTAATACTTAATACGACAACAAACACGACAAACAATAAAATAGAATCACTCACACACCACAAAATCAAATGAAACTAAAAATTACAAAACTAGAAAATTCCTAACTTAAACGAATATGAAATAAAATTCAAATATGAAAATGAAGCCAGAAAAATAATTTCAAGAACAATTCAGAACGCAAGCGCAATAATGAATGGCGGCGTGCACTGAAAAATTTATAGAAATCTATCGATATTGGCGCGAAATGGAGCGAATGAGATCTCGTTTTGGTTGTTTCTTCGCGGCAACGAGTAGCTCTCGCCGAGGCCACTAACTTTGCTCCCTATGAATATTGCCGTAAAACTGTCCGTTTTCGAGTTATTGACATTTCATTGGATGCGTGAATTTTTTTTTTCATCTCTTCTATTCGAAAAGTGTCGCTTTGTTCCTCTTTTAGCGGGAGCAAAATAGCCCTTTTCTGTTAAGAACTTTTTAGCGGGCGGAAAAGTGATTTGAATTTGGAACGTATATCATTCATAGAAATCGAACGCAAATTGTATGAATAACTGTCTGGTACGTGTTGGCTGCACGGCGGCGTGGGACCCGCGATAACTAAAAAAAAAACAGAAGCGGACGAATTACGTCTCTGTTCATGTAATCAGTTCATACTTTATTGTATTTTGCAAAAATAATGAGTTCTACGTCGCGTTATGAAAGTGACAATGCTTTAACTCCTTAAACAATAACTACAGAAGCTAACAACGTCATACAAAACTTCTTTCCCACGAAATCATTTATTTTATCATAGAAAGGGGATGAAAAGTAGAATATATGACTCGAGAGCAAATTATTTTTCCCTCGGGCAATGTACTTTGAATCCCTCGCTGCGCTCAGGATTCTACGTTAGAATCCCTCGCTACACTCGTTCAGAGTAGCGCCCTCGCCGTAAAAATACTATTTTGCTCCCTTGTCATACAATCTACTATTTTCTTTTATTGGCTACTCATTGTGTCACAAACCTAACCTAATCAAAAAAAATATTTTTGAGATACCTACTGCCCTCAAGGCTACACCCCAACCCTTTATTTTCATAATTTCAACTTGAATTAAAAATCGTCACTGAAATCCACATCCATTATGTCTTCAGTAAATTCTTCTGCAACTACATCTTTAGGTGGCATTTCATTTTCTTTAGCTGATTTTGGACTACCAAGTGCTATTTCTTCGTTAATTTCCTTACTTTCATTCGTAAATTTGTTGCTATTTTCATATAGATCTTTACTAATAACATCATAATTTTTATCGTTCTCTTCTAAAACTTCTCGAGTTTCCTTATCAACAACAGTTTCGGCTACATCTTTATCATTAAAATTATGATCATCAACATTTTCAACAGTATTCATTTTATCTTCAATCATCTTGGCACTGCTATTATCAACAATATTTTCAGTTATATCATCATCTACGGGCATTTCTTCAATATCATCAAATTTAATGCCACTTTCTTCAACTTTATCATTAATATCACCATCCTTGTCACATAGTTCTATCGCACTATCATCTTTAATATCATCTGCGTGATCACTGATTTCTTTACTTCCATCATCATCATCTTTCTCAGTATTGTTACTCTTATGAACATCTACTACAACAGATTCATTGACCGCAGTGACATTACATTCATCCTCAGAATCAGAACTATCAATAACTTGAGACCTGTGCCTTCTAGGTATGATTTCATCATTATTTTCTATAATTTCATTAGCTTCAACAGTCTTCTTAGCAATAGGATTTGCTTCTTCATTGATTTCAATGACATTGCTATCTATAACTACGTTTGTTTTGTCTCTTGCTGGTTCATTTTCATCAATTTCTATAATAGTATTGTTAGTTTTGTTCTCTGTAGTTGCTTGTTTTAGTCGAGCTAAGCGTCGCTCTTCGGCCAGTCGACGGTTTTTAAGCATTCTTTCTTTCTGTTCGTCGCTTATGGAAGGGGAGGATGTAGCTTTCGGCATTGGTAGGAGGGACCTGTAAGTATCAAGAATATTAGTTCAGTTAAGTTGACAATACCTTTCAGGGGCAGATACAGAGGGGTGGTTAGAGCTACGGGGCCACCTCGCGGCAGGCCTACATAAAGATGATGAAAAGCATTTGCATTCTTTAATACTCAATCTTAGTAGACTACATTTATACATACATAGACTAATGCCTGTTGCCCAGAGGGGTAGGCAGAGAATACGAAGCGCCATTTGCAACGATCCTGACATATCTCTCTTGCTTCATTCGCTCCCATCAAATTCCTCATGTATGCTCTTCTGTTTAGGGTACTTCTAACCTTTCCTGTATTAAGGATGTCTCCAATCTGGTCACAGAACGTCCGTCTAAATCTTTCCCTTCGTCCTGTCCCATTCACACTTGCCTTATATATCTGCTTGGTCAGTCTTTTGTCATCCACCGGGGTCGACTGTGTGTGGCATTTGCATCTGAGCGCTACCGTGCTTCGGAGGGCACGTAAAGTTGTCAGTTCCGGTTCTTGTTTAAGGATAGGATCGTTAGGCCATGTCGGAGGCCTGCGGGTGGTCCGAAAACTCCGACACCTGAGTCTACAACTCTATTACCTGAATTAACTCTTCTTTCAATATCTTCTTCATTCTTACAATCTCTTGTAAACAGCGTACATACGTAAATATACAAACTCATTCACTTACTCCACTCGTTATCCACCAATCATAAGATTACAAACCGTAACACATTCCTCCTTTTCAAAAACCATAACTTTCGTTTTACTTACATTCACTTTCATTCCTTCCTCAGTACTAATAATAGAAATAATAGGAAGGGAAATTTGGAGGCCTTTGAAATGCAGAGAGATGTAACGGTCTTAAGATAAATATGAAGAAATAAGTTAAGAGAAAGCTACAAGTACATAATAATATAAGGATTCACGATAGTGCATTTGACCAGGTCAGACTATCGTGAGTTCTTTACTGTGCATTGGAGATGGGTTTTAGAATAAGCAAGATCATTGGTGGAACCCGAAATGAAGCATTGTCTCATCATCATCATCAGCCTTTAACAGTCCACTGCTGGACTAGGCCTCTCCTTTGACAGGAAGAATTAGCCTACTATACCACGCTGGCCAAACGGGTTGGTATAGGGTTTGTATCAAGTTTTCCTTCTCTTACAGTGGTGTTCTCTGCATAATATTGTTACGAGCTGGGGTTCGACGATAAATTATAACTCACTATGCCAGAAAACTGAACTTTATTTACTACACAAACACTAAGTATAACACTAGATACACACACTTAATTTTCACTTCACTAGTAAAACACACTATTCACACCACTAGAACAACACTAATAAAACACTTCCGAATTACTTCCTTCGCTTCTTGTTGATCGCTTCCTTATTCACTTGTTACTGTCCTGTCTCGCGCGCTCTCGCTCTATTTATACTGGCCGGATAACATCACTAGGCTTTTCGAGACGACTCACGATATTTCTGGAAACGTGTAAGGTGTTTCTAGAATTGCGTAAATGTTCTATTTACACCTACGCCATCTATTAGAGGATAGATGAAACAGCCTTGAAACAACTGATACATCTAATCTCATGTAGTTCTCCCATTCACTGATAGATGGCGTTATTTTCAATTCGTAACACGGCCTCCCTCTTAAACGTGTTCGTCTCGAACATCGTTAGACCCATAGTAACGAGCCAACCGGTCCACATGAACTATCTTCGGTGCACCTCGCGACCCCTTCTGGATTCGATAGGTGACGTCGTTCATCCTGGTAATTATGCGATATGGCCCGTCCCATCTGGCTTGTAACTTAGGCGATTTTCCTTTGCTTCGTACTGGGTTATGAAGCCACACCAATGATCCCTCATCGAAGCCTTTGTTGTTTGCCTTCCGGTCGTAGCGAGTCTTCATCTTCTCAGACATCTGTTGTCCAGATTCCCTGATGTGCTCGTATACGTCGTTCATCCTGTTGCGTAGCTCGGTTGCGTAATCTGTTATATTGTGTGGAGATTCTGGTGGAATACCGGTGATAAGGTCTGCAGGTAAACGGAGCTCTCTACCGAAATTAGCAAAAGCTGGTGTTACTCCTGTAGTTTCGTGGACCGCACTGCGATATGACAGGAGAAATGGTTGGATGTGCTTGTCCCAATCTCTTTGTTTGCTCTCCACCACCTTCGCCAGGTACCTTTCCAGTGATTGGTTAAACCGTTCAACCATGCCATCTGATTGCGGATGATAAGCCGCGGTCCTGGTTTTATGTGCACCCATTACGCGACAAGTCTCCTTGAACACCTCAGATTCGAAGTTCCGGCCTTGATCGCTGTGGATTTCCAAGGGCACCCCGAACCGACAAAAGACTTCATGCACCAGCTTATCGGCCACTGTGGTAGCTTCTTGATTTGGGATCGCAAACACTTCAGGCCACTTCGTGAAGTAATCCATCACAACCAAGAAGTATTTGTTTCCGTCCTGGCTCTCAGGAAACGGCCCAGCGACATCCAACGCTATGCGCTCCCATGGGGCTCCCACATTGTACACCTTTAATGCACCTCTGCTTCGAGTATGTGGCCCCTTGACAGCCGCACAACTTGTGCATTTGCGGCACCAATCCTCGACGTCATCCCGACAGTGGAGCCAATAAAACCGCTCCCGGATCTTAGTAAGGGTCTTCTTAACTCCCATGTGACCTCCCGAAGCACCATTGTGATAGAGCTGCAAGACTTCCGGCACCTTAGTTTTGGGCACTACCATTTGCAAATGGCACTGGTTACCGCGAGCGTTTTCCCATTTGCGGCACAGAACTCCATCCTGGACGACCAAGCTTTCCCACTGTGCCCAATAACTCTTGGTGATAGGGCTCATTGCTGCGATATCACTCCATTTGGGCCTAGGAGCGCCTGATTTCTTCCATTCAAGAATCGGCTGTACATCCTTGTCATCTCGCTGAGCACTCTGCAAAGCTTCTCTCCATTCGTCGCTTAGATCCGTCTTTAACATCCTCACTAGCGCTGCCTGCTTTGCTTCCTGTCGGCTACAGTGCTTGCACTGGTCGGGACACGGCCTACGCGATAGGGCATCTGCGTTACCATGGGACTTGCCGCTGCGATGTTGTATTACAAAATCAAACTCTTGCAGTAGTTCAATCCATCTAGTTACTTGTCCTTCTGGATCCTTAAATTGAAGTAGCCATTTCAGCGCTGCATGGTCGGTTCGCAGGTGGAATTTACGGCCCAACAAGTATTTGTTGAAATGCTGCAATGTCTTCACTACAGCCAAGAGTTCCCGCCTGGTGACGCAGTAGTTTCTTTCGGGTTTGGATAAGGCCTTGCTGAAGTATGCTATAACAACTTCTTGATCACCCTTCTTCTGTGACAGCACGCCGCCAATTCCGGTGTTACTGGCATCTGTGTCAACTATGAATTCATGCTCATTGTCAGGGTAGCCTAGAATAGGTGCAGTACACAGATGTTCCTTAAGCTTCTGGAATGCAACGTCACAGCTCTCATTCCAACAGAACTGCACTCTGTCTTCGGTGAGCTTATGAAGAGGTCGAGCAATGTCAGCAAAGTTCTTCACAAACCGTCGATAGTAGGAGCATAATCCGAGGAATGCTCTGACCTGCGTTTTGTTCTCTGGAACTGGCCATTCCTTCACGGCAATGATTTTATCCGGGTCAGTTTGAATACCGTTCTCCGAGACCACATGTCCTAGAAAGTTCACTTGCCGTCTGAATAACGCGCATTTCTTCGGACTCAGCTTCAAATTAGCTCCTCGTATCTTTGACAGCACTTGCTCCAAGTTTCGAAGGTGATCCTGGAAGGTGCGCCCCACGATGATGATGTCATCCAGGTAGACCAAGCAGGCGTCTCCAATCAGTCCCATAAGCACTCGCTCCATCAGTCTCTCAAAAGTAGCCGGAGCGTTGCACAATCCAAAGGGCATGACGTTAAATTGCCACAGTCCTTTGCCTGTGGAGAATGCCGTCTTCTCTTTGTCTCGAGGATCTATTTCCACCTGCCAGTAGCCACTTTTTAGGTCTAAGGTAGAAAACCACTTCATCCCCGTCAGCGTATCCAGTGTATCATCGATCCTTGGCAGCGGGTAGCTGTCCTTCTTCGTGATGTCATTCAATCGGCGGTAGTCTACACAGAAGCGCATGCTGCCATCCTTCTTCTTAACTAGGACAACCGGAGAGCACCACGGGCTGGACGAAGGCTCGATTACGCCTTCGTTCACCATACCGTCGATCATAGCTTCCACTTCACGTTCCCGTGCTACTGGCACACGTCTTGGTCGCTGGCGAATCGGTGCTTCACTTCCCGTGTTTATTTTGTGCTGGACTAGTGCTGTCTTCCCTATGTCAGCATCACTGGTCGAGAAAATATCCCCGAACCGGTTCAACATCTTCTGAGCCTCGGTCTTCTCTTCCTCCGACAGGGTACTTTCGCAGTCCTCTAAAAGAGTAGACACGTCGAATCGTGCACCCTGAACCTTGGCGCTGGTAGGTTGCTCTTGACATCTACGCATCCAAGCCGCTCCTTCATAGGTGCCCAATTCCGTCCCTTTCTTGAGCGACACTTCCTTGTCACCTGCATTCAGTGCGCGTACTGATGAAACTTTTGTACCCCTTACCAAGGTTCATGCAATCTTCCAGGAGGCCTCTTTCTCTAGACCTTCGATTAGTACGCAGCGGTTCCCTCGACCAGAATTCCCTGATAAACAAACTGGTACAACAGTTTCCGTCCGCGGGTGAAGAATGACATTCTTCAGGCAGTACACTTTTCCTGAAGTTGCACCTTCCATGAAGACTTCTTCCGAGCCACACTTCAACACTCCCTGGTTAACATCGATCTCGCAGCGATACTTCCGCATGAAGTCCAGGCCCAAGATGCAGTCGTCCACTATATCGGCCACGATGACTTTGTGACGGTAAATTTTGTTGCCTAGCTTCAGATCCACCTCCATTTCACCTCGGACGGTTATGTGCTGACCGGTAGCTGTTCTCAGATTCACACATTCATTGTTCCTGAAGCAGCCCCGAAGAACCCGTCTTGCCAGATGGAAACCGACGACTGTCCGAGAAGCACCCGTGTCCAATGTCAGCTTGCATGGTGTTCTGTTAATTTCGCCTTCGATGATCAGGCTGTTCCCGTCGCATGATTGCGAGATCGAGATACTTGGGGCTCTTCCATTACCAGCCAGCACCCGCCCCGCAGTCCTGGCTTCTACTCGTTTCCCTGCTCTCGCTGCCTGGCAGGCACATCAGGCGACCCCTTTGGTGGAGACAGGGTGTCACCAGGCTGCCTACGCTTTGGGCAGCTCAAGCGGATATGGCCTCTTTCTCCGCAGTTGTAGCACCGAGGTGACGACACAACTTCCCTGATGCGGTGACCTCGGTCGTCGCGTCGCACTGCTTCCACCTCCAGAGCGTGGGCTAAGGCGTCCTTGAGGTCCTTGAAGTGCCCAAGCCTCACCGCTGCTCTTACCTCCAGGTCCCGGATCCCATCCGTAAACGCCTGTACGAGGTTCCCATCAATAAGCGCAGGAGACGACTGGTATGCCTTCCTGACCAGCTTTTCCACCTCTAGAGCCCACTGCTGCAGAGTTTCTCCGTTGCGTTGTGTCCTGTCCTTCAGCTGAGCACGATACACATGTTCGAGGTGCGCGTCTCCGTACCTCGCTTCCAGCGCCTCAAGAAGCTTCTCGTAGGTGACGTCTTGTCCGAGTGCCTCTAACACTGTCAGGGCCCGGTCGCGAAGGCCCAAGGTTAGGGCGGTTAAGGCCTGTTCTTTGGTCCACCCATTCGATCGCATCACAGCCTCAAACTGGATCTTGTATGCAGACCATGATGACGAGCCATCAAATGGTGGAACCTTAAACCCACGAGGTGAGGGCACTACAGTCGCAGATGTCACTTCGTTGGATCCGAGCCCACGCAATCTCCTCTCCACTTCAGCGACACAGGTGTCGTGATGGTCGTGTACACGCTTCTCTATAGAGGCGACGCGAGTCTCAAGCTGGTCGTGTACGAGCTTCTCCACGTCGCTGATACGAGCCTCGTGCTGCTGGAGCTCCTCCTTTACCACCTTCAGGTCCTTCCCTACAGCGGCGCTGAGGTCTTTCATCACCACCAGCTGTTCCTCCAAACGGCGGGCCTGCTCCTCCTTGTCGCGCTGCAGCTGTTCCTCTAGGCGGCGCGCGTGCTCCTCTTGACGGCGAGCCTGCTCCTGTTGACGACGGTCCTGCTCCTCTTGACGGCGGGCCTGCTCCTCCTTGTCGCGCTGCAGCTGTTCCTCTAGGCGGCGCGCGTGCTCCTCTTGACGGCGAGCCTGCTCCTGTTGACGACGGTCCTGCTCCTCTTGACGGCGGGCCTGCTCCTCCTTGTCGCGCTGTCGCTGTTCTTCCATGCGGCGCGCGTGCTCCTCCTGACGGCGGGCCTGCTCCTCCTGACGGCGGGCCTGCTCCTGCATGAACGCCATCAGAGCCGCGATGTCGGGCACCGTCACGGAGTGTGTGGCGCTTGCAGGCTCCACTGCAGCCGCGGAGTCGCCTGGTCCACCAGACGATGGAGTAGGAACGTCTCCGAAGCGTCTCTGGTCCAGGTCTTGCTGGCGCTGGTTCCTGGTACGCACTCCTTCAGTTTCTTCTTTCGGCATAACCGGCATAATTTATCCCTTTCTTCTGACACCAATTTGTTACGAGCTGGGGTTCGACGATAAATTATAACTCACTATGCCAGAAAACTGAACTTTATTTACTACACAAACACTAAGTATAACACTAGATACACACACTTAATTTTCACTTCACTAGTAAAACACACTATTCACACCACTAGAACAACACTAATAAAACACTTCCGAATTACTTCCTTCGCTTCTTGTTGATCGCTTCCTTATTCACTTGTTACTGTCCTGTCTCGCGCGCTCTCGCTCTATTTATGCTGGCCGGATAACATCACTAGGCTTTTCGAGACGACTCACGATATTTCTGGAAACGTGTAAGGTGTTTCTAGAATTGCGTAAATGTTCTATTTACACCTACGCCATCTATTAGAGGATAGATGAAACAGCCTTGAAACAACTGATACATCTAATCTCATGTAGTTCTCCCATTCACTGATAGATGGCGTTATTTTCAATTCGTAACAATATGCTCCCTCTGTCGGCTCTTACGACACCCATGGGATGATATGGGGTGGTGACATTCCGTATTCTTAATCCGTCACCACACGGACATTGTCTCACAATCCTCATTATGTCTTTCATGGAATAAATCAAACTGAGTTTGGACCATACCAATACAAATAGACTATGACCACTTTACTCAGATTTTTTTTTATAGACTCACGCCTCTCCTCTCAAAGGAGAGGCCTAGTCCAGTAGTGGACTGTTAAAGGCTGATGATGAGACTCACGCCTGTAGTCCCGAATGGGTAAGCAGAGGTGTAATACTACACCCACATTTCGCCATTAATTTTTAGGTCCCATGTAATAGGGGGCGAGCCTATTGCCGTTACCGGGCACATCACCAGACTCCGTGCTGCTACTGAGAATTCGGAAAACCCAGTAATCCGAGTACAATAAGTTCCCAGGTTGGGCACTTTTGCCCGACCTGGGAATCGAACCCGGGACCTCCGATCAGCAGTCGCATACGCTATCCACTGGACCACGGAGGCAGTATTTATTCAGATATAAGGAACATAAATATTCATAAAATATACCTGTCATCCCTATTCGGCGTTTCCTTAAGCCTAGTCCATTGGTCACTTTTATTTATCATTTTTTTCACAGATCCCGGTGCCGGGGTGGCCCTGGCTTTGTCTATCTGTTGTTGCAGTAGCTTGTCGAATTCATCCTCTTCTTGAATAGGTTGTGCTTCATCGTCACTTGAATCTTTTTGGACGACTGTCTCTTCGGAGAGAAATTGGTCTGTACGGATTTTATGTAAGTGTATCTGAAAATACGGTAAATGATAAGTTTTTAGTATTATTCTTTTTACATATCAATGACAAGTAAGAAATTCGTTTCATTCTCTTATTTTGTTCGGCCAATTTACCTTATTTCATGTTCATGAGGACTTTGAATGATCATGAGTCTGGACAAGTAAGACTAGTCAGTATATAGATGATTGTCTACAGGGCAGTGCCACACATGGTTTATAATTCTTTCAACAAGACCCATTTGAATTGGTAGTGTAGAAACTGTTGAATTTTTTATTTGTGACAAATAAGGGGCAACCGAAAACATTATGTAGGCCCCCCGGCTAGGTGGAGTGATGATATACGCAAAGTGGCTGGCAACATACACAATAGGCCTCTCCAATTGCTGGACATGAAGAGCCGATCTATATACATACCTAAACCCAGCAGTGGACTTTGGCGGGCTGATGATGATGTTGAAGGAGCAACCAGGATTCATATACAACATTATTCCTAATATAGTGCAAACCTCTTAGGGGATGATTATACTCGTTATTACGAACAACGTTTTCCAGCCGATATCACTCTTAATAGTCAGCTGTGACATATGGAACAGCTGATGCTTTTTGGTAACTTTGGCAATGTCCTAGAACAAAATTGTTCATAATAACAAACACAATCACCTCCGAGGAGGTTGCATTAAAAGAAAAATGGTGTTGTGTAACTGTATTTTCTAAGCATTAGAAGCTATTCCAAGGAAAGACATTCGAGTTGTTGCTTAGTGGTAAGATTAAAAGAAGTTAGAAGGAGAACAATGGAGAATGGGAAAAAGACTTTACTGGTGCTTACACCAACTAAATAATATATACAGACAATCAGACATGTTACTAATGTCAGTTTTCTTCAAATATTTAGAAACTACTCTGATAAACTAAACACAGTCAGGCGCTTTGCTGAAACCAGCAAAGCTCCTGATCTAAAGATTTGGAATTTGATGTCCATCATCAGCATCAGCCTTGTTAATAATCGGTCCCACTGCTCAGTCATAGTCCCGTTTTCATAATGGGAAGAGTAAGGCCATAGTCCACTGCAGCTGCAATAGCCTAGTTGAGACTAATTAGATTGCTACACAGAGAGTTTTGAGGCCAAACCACCACTGAATTTTTTAAATCAAGTGCTGATACATTTTTACATTATTGCTAGCTAAATGGTTAAAGAAAACTTGGTGTAGTAGCCTGCAAGTTTGTGAGATCTCCATAACGTTTTCGAAAGATATGTGAAGTCTGCCGACCCACACTTGACTAGAGCGGTGGACTATCCTTTCTCATAATGAGAGAAGGACAATACCTAGTAGTAGTAGTATGTGTAGACAGACAGTTTATGGACAGAGCTTGTTTAGCTTGCTTGTTTATTTTTTTCGTGTGAGTGGGAGGCCACCAGTGGTGGCGGAGTTTTCAGCATAGTAAAAACAGAATAGTAAGCTAGCTAAGGCCGCTCGGCGAGTTAATTGCCTACTCTTGCGTTGACGCACGGGTTGTCTCGTGTTTACACCGCGGCGCCGGCTTTGTCGGCGCGCGCGCTTTTTCGCCGTTTTATTTAAGTGATTACGCTGAATACTACAGAATTTAAGCTTGCATATATTTTTTTTCAAAAACCTACTGACTAGCTAAGCGTTATATAACTATCTAAATGCCCTTTATAGCGAGAAAAATGTAACAAGTTTAATTTACTGTCGTTTAACACATTGTATAATATTAATAACGTTTATTACAAAACTGAATGTACACTGCACAATGCTCGCGGGCGAGCAGTGTAGTACCTACATGAATGCGCGCGATCAGACGCGCGGCGCATCCCGTGAATAGTGCGTGCGTACACGGCGCCCCGGCGACTCACGCATACATTCAAACCAGCAGCGCGGCGGCGGCGGCCGATTTGTATGAAGCTATCCTACTATTCTGTTTTTACTATGTTTTCAGTCTGCTCATAGGTAATGAGGCCTAATGATTCTAGTCCTGAGACAAAAAGACAACAAGTAGCACTCTGATGTAAATGCCACATGTGGTACAAACACTGCTTTACTTTGGTTATCTGCACGATTGTTCCAGCTCTTATCTTAATTACCGCATTTACCGCCTTATTGCTCAAGTTGTCAAATGACGAGCTGACGCAGCCACTTGAGACCGCGTGAGCTCAATTAATTAGTTTTTGTGCATTCGTTGCTTACCTCTGTGAACCCAAGTTATGTTTTTTTTTCAAGGATATGAATGGTTCTTTCTTATCGTAACGCATACGCTCTGTTTGAATAGAATGTTTATATTATGCGAGCGGCCGAACCGGATTCTATTGTAAACAATGACGCCTTTTATGTAACACAAATAGCATGCCAAGTCATGCTGTGCACCCTACCATACAGGGCTAATGATGAGATATAAACTTACCATAACAGGCCTCTTTTTACCAAGTGTCTCAATCTTTTTTAAACAGTCTTGGAACTGAAATTTTGGATACAGCCTGTATGCCCAATGTTCTAGCTTCTTTAGAACAAGATCTAAATCTTCTTTTTCATGGCCTTTGCCTGGAATATAGAGAAAACATTAAATTTTTTTGTGCAATTCATATAAAATACTAGTCGACGCCAGCGGCTTCGCACGCACATATTTTCGTATTTCCCGTTTTGCCCGATCCCGTGGGAATTTCGGGAAATGCCGTCTTAGTGCACCCCTACGACCTCCATGGAACATACATGCTAAATTTCAGCTTCTGGCGGTGACTAGTTTCGGCTGTAGCTTGTCTGTCAGTCAGTCAGTAACGCAAGGATTTTATATATACAGTTTACTAAATTTGACAAAACTGCTAGTGAATCAAGTAAATGGCACAAGTTCCTGTTATAATTTCTTTGAATGAGGACTTTACAAACATTTATTTTTCTTTGTTACAGTATTGTGGTGGCCACATACTGGAAGATTCAACAGGCCTTAAGATGCCTAAGAAGCAGTCCGTTGAGGGCAGGCCAGGATTAGTCTGTTTGGATCCCCATTGTGAATGTATCTATTCTGAGATAATGACAATATTGTAACCAAAAACGCTGAAGTAAATTTGCAAAATAACATTTGCTGCCTGCAATCCCAACAAGAACTTGCAATGCCCACCTCTGCTGCATTGTAATGTGTCATTAACACTTTAGAACTGTTCCTTCCCCAGGAGCAGCTAGCTGGAGGCACAAGATTGGTCCATGTCATCCTCACTGGGCATGAATCCTCGAGGGAGGACTATGTCTAGCAGTAGATTTCTATAGGTTAATATAATTAAGTATGTACTTTTAGCAATAACTTCATTATCTTCTGTGTATTAATAGCTGCAACTCACTTCTAATAGACAATAGCAGTGATAAAACAAATTTAAAATTAACAATTTTGATATTCTTGAAAAGAAAAATGGCACAATTTATCATCATCATACAAATGCCAGCGTTAGGTTTAGGTCAAAATACAGTGGCAGACCAAGGATTCTCTTAGGGGGATTAGGTTATTTCAGTTAAGAAAGGGGAGGTAGATCTAGAATATAATGTAGGAACGTTTTATCAAGGGAAACACCAAGAAGTCATTTTTCTTTTGAAGAAAACAGCTACTTTCATGTTAGTATCCACCCGTAATATAATAGTACAACAATGTTTACCTTTAAACATAAAGTCTTTGAAATGTTCAGGTATAATTTGTATGCCTCTAGGACCAGTAAGACGGGCTGGATTCAGTAGGAACCTTGGATTCTTTACGACTCTCTTTGTTTTATTTGATGTTGATGGGTCCACGCGCCGCTTGTCTTCCTCTGGAATATATTAATAGCGGATGAGACGTGTTTAACAGGAACAAACCTTACAACCAACCAGGTAACATTATAAAATTTTATTAAGACATTTAAACAATATTTACCGGGTCTGTAAGGGATATACTGTTTTGTATGATTATATTAAATAATGTCAAGAACATAATATACATGCTGGTGAGTGGGGACAACAGTACCTATTATAACTTGTAAAGATTTATTTAACAATAACAATTATTATAGTATCATAACCTCTTTTATAGTATTATTCAGAGGAGATAACAAAAGGCATACCTGCTTCATCCTCCCGTCTGCCTCCATCACTTTCTTCACCCGAAGGAGACACAGATCTAGGGCGCTCATCATATTCATCGCCTTCTATTACCCTTTCCAATTCCTGGGCTTCATTGGCCTCGTCTTGAAGAAATATATCTTCAAGCAGAGACATTTAGGTATATCAAATATAACGTATGATTTTGATTGCTCTCTAAGTCTTTATAAGTCATTCATTTAAGGTATTAACATAACACAACAATACTAATTAAATATTTTTATTTGATCGACTACCAAATAGAAATTGAAAGCTTGTTGACGTAAATAAAATTACGCGGGAAAATTATTTTCGTTCATAATCAAGCTTAGATCAAGTAAAAACAGAGAATTTTTATGAATCGAATTAGTAAAACAATATCTAAGCAACAGATACAAATATCATAGTAAACAATATTGCAAGTGAGTTTTCAGGATTAGATTATTTAATTTTATTACGCAGTTTTCTTTTATTTTTCCTACTTTAGTTCATTCAGGTACATAATTTCCGAACGTTAATGTTACCTGCGGTTACCTGACTAGGGCTGAATGCACACATCGTTGTATGCCGGTTTATCGTTACCGATTTTATATTTTCTGTAAGAAATATCGTGTCGAAAATTGAGTAGCCCGTGTTAATGTTACCTCTATGAGCCCATATGGGTAACTAAATTTTCGACACAGTTTAATTTTACTTATAAACTGTAAATCATGAAATTATTAAATGCTAACTCAACGGATAAGGTCCTGATAGTATAAGCGCTCACGCCTGCATGATGTTCTTTCGATGGTTAATATATAAAAACAAATACTTTCAAACTTTTCAGTACACTAAGTACACAGCGCTAAGTCCAGCTTTACAGTTGCAGTACCTACGATTTCGAAACTTGTTTTCATAACCATAATACTGGTACAAATTTAATGTCTAGCTTGACAAGTGGTTATAGACGTGTGTACGTAAACAAAAAGCTATCATATGATAGCGTGCTTTACAAACATACACTATACTTATATAACTACACTAGATATGCCCGCGGATTACACCCGTGTTATTTAAGGCTACTGCTCCCCTCCAATGACTCATAGCAGGATGTTGTGTAGGCTATAGCCTTCCTCGATAAATAGGCTATCTTTTGTTTCTAATTCGGACCAGTAGTTGCTGAGATTAGCGCGTTCAAGTAAACAAACAAACTCTTCAGCTTTATATATTAGTATTGGATATAAAAGTAGACTAATGTAATGCAATAGTAGGGGAGCCCACGATGCTAAATTGGGATTTACTCGAGCGTCATAGAGACCTATTGGGTTGCAAAGCTTAGATGATAAGAAGATAAAAATGTAAATAATGTATAATTTTTCATCGGTGGGGGGAGCGGCTAGAGACCTTCAAAATGTTTAAAACGATCTGTTGTCTTAATCCCTGCAGATAATCGTCAGGTTAAGAGTAAGCACGTCTAGGACGTTAGGATAAAGCATATATATCGTAATCTGACGCGCTTGAGTATTTCAAAACGTCGAATTCACTAATTCACATTTGCAACTTTCTAATAATGGCCACGAGTTTGCGTGATACCTAAATCGTCAGATTATTCAAGGAGAACCTTTTTTTAGGTTCACTTAACATCCCCTTAGAAAATCTGACACGCTTGATTAATTTTCTTATTTTTACATTTTGAAATCTTACCTCCACTATACAAACGATCTGATTATCATTCCTACTTTATTAAAAATATGTAGGACATGGATGCTATCAATATCTGACGCGCTCGAGTAAATCCCGAAATCTCTTCATGGGCTCCCCTACTACAAAGGGTATGGCTCATAGGAAAATAAATGAAAATTTCTTACAGTAAAACACTTTTATTACAATTACTACGCTGTGTTGATATAAAGAAAGATTTGTCAATTGACATAATATAGGTACTTGCATAAGTTAGGGTGAACTCATCCAATTTCGTTATAAAACAAAATATGTAATAAAACTCCCATAATATACTAAAATCTTCGTCTTTATTTTATTTAGGAACATAAATCAGTCTTTCTTCTACTATAATTAGCATAGTTAACTTATTTAGGACTACTATTTTGAGACTTATAACTAATAAATGAAACCTCGTATTTTTTGTCAATTTAGTGATAATCACTTTAAGTCCGTGATACATACTCAGCCAATTACGTTATCACGGAATTGTATCAGCTTTTAATTTTTTATATCACGAAATTAGAAAAATATTCTGACAATAGAATTTAATATAGTACGATATTAATTTCGTTACGTAGATTAATTTTTAAAAATTACAACACAAGGAATAATCAATTTAAAAGCACAAGGAATAATCAGTCTTACATATGTAGGTACATTTAAAGCTAATCATTATCATCACTGTCTGTCACACTGCAAGCATCACACATAAAAATTAGTTTTTGGCTTCCTTTTGGTATATCTTGACTTTGGCAATGCACATGATAAGGTAACTTGCAATAAGAGCAAGTTATCCATTCAGCTCCGTTTTTCGACGATACGTCGTTAGAATATAGTCCATCACACGTGTGACATGTCCAATCGTCTTCTGGTGGAGAGAGTTTTGGCTTCTTTTGAGTACCTAATTTAGATTTTCCTTTGAATTTTACAGATACAGACATTTTTCTTGAAGCCTTTTGCTTTAGTTCATGTGGGGTGGGGTTAGCTGGCATTTTGGAAGTCGATGGCTGAATAGGTGTTAAGCATATAGCTTGAGGAACAGTTCTTTTAGAATTCTGCTTCTTCACTTTAGGTATCCATTTAGGCAGTATCAGTATATCATGAATTTCAATTTTCTTTGGTTTAGGCGGCGAAGAATTTGCTACACTCGAGTCTGTTTTTGTTACGCAGGAGCCTGTTTTGCTTATGGTGGTCAATTCTTGCTCTGAATCTTGTGGTGCCGGATTATTTAAGGGGTCACAGTTATTTGTTTATATTTTGGTGATAGGGATAGAATCTTCTAGATCTTCTTCGATCATGATTTTTTCTATTGACTCCATAGGAAGGGCTTTTTCTGTAAGTCGGCTGGGTGCGATTGCTTCTGGACATACTGCAGCTTTGTTTAGAGGATAGATACCTGTCTTTTCAAAGCCTGCCCTTATATTTGTTGGAGTAAAACTTCTTTCATATGCCGGGGTCAAAAATTTATGGAAGTCAAAACGTGTCGGTACTGAACTAGGTTTTTCCATTTTATATTTTTGTAATTCAGCACGCCAAGCTGTTTTAAGCGGCCGAAAGACCCCGACATCAAGTGGCTGTAGGATGTGACTACTATGTGCAGGCATTGTGAATAATATGATCTTGTTTGATTGAGCATAAGCCAAAACATTCGGTGAAACGTGACTGGCATGTGAATCCATTATAAGCAAAACCGGCCTTGCTGGAGGTATGTTTTTGGAAAAAAACTCCAGCCATTCCAAAAATAAATCCGCATTAATCCAACCTTTTGGAGAAAGCCGTGTCAAACTATTTGGAAGAGAACCAGAACTTAGTTCTGGTATATTTCGTACCCCTTTAAAAATCGTCATCGGTGGAAGAAAACATCCAGAAGCATTAATGGCAGCTAGTACAGTAGTGGTAGTACCTTTTTCGGCGTATGTACGATTGTAAACATACTGTTTTCCTATTTTTGATACTATTTTTGAAGGTTTGTTAACGAACATCAAGCCGGTCTCATCACAATTCCATATTTTATCAGGGGACTCTAATAAATTGTGCTCAATCAGGATTTTCTCCAACTTTTCATAAAAGTCTGCAAGAATAGCAGGATTTGAACAACTAGCTCGACAAGCAGACAAATTCTCCGGAGTTCGCAATGATAATCCATAACGCTGTTTAAAACTCACCCACCAATTCCAGCCAGCGAATCCTTTATCGGAGCTAAAGCAATGTTGAATATTTTTTGCCTCTGCTAACGAAAAGGCAACTTTACGAATTTGATTCACTGTGAGGCCAAACCCGAGCTCCTGCATTTCTATAATATAAGAAACCAATTTTTGCTCTAGTTCAACTGGTAGTGAAAACGGTCTGCCAATTTTCGACATAATAAAATGAGTATTGATTCCCTTATCTTTATCTTGTTTCGCACGACGCACATTGTCTTTTAATGTAGTCCATGGAATGCCGAATTCCTTAGATGCGCGGTAAACTGTCATATTATTTTCTAATACATTTTCGACTGCGGTTCTCAACGTCGCTTCATTGTATTTTCTATTCTTCTTATTACCTTCTTGTATTTCCATTATATCTGTAAAAAAACATAGAAAGTCGGGTAGCAATATAAATCTTCAACTCATATAATTCCGTGACAATAGTTTAGAAAAGTATTTTATAGATGAATCCCGTTTTCGTATTTGGTTTTACTTGGCGTAAACATTCACACTAACGTAATAAACCACGTATTTAAATCGTTATTAACCCAGTTTTTTACGTTAATCACTTTAACCTCCGTTAAATCCGTGACACAGTACCAATTCAAAACTTAAAAATTCGTTAATTTTATGGGTTCATGAAATAAGACATTATACAAAAACCACTCACCTGTTGCAAAAACTAAGCCACAAGTTACAATTTGCACTCGTTTAACTCTAAACTGTGTAAGTTTTGTGGCAATATATGCACATTTAGTATTTATTTTTAATTATTTACGTGAACACAAATGTTTAATGGCCGCGTAACGCCGAAAACTAAGCGCGCGCGGACTAATCTGTCACTTGTTACTGTCTCTTTCGCACGATTCGAACGAAAATTTTCAGAGCAAATTAAGACTTATTACTCTACGCTAAGGTGCATATTAAATATGTGTATTTGTCTCATTTAACTAAGTATGAGCTTCGAAACATACTATCACGAAATTAGGATTATCACGTATTTGCGCGAGTTTACCCTACTTTGTTTAATGTACTCGGTGATAAATCTGGAGCTTCCACTTGACGGTAATCTTCCCTATCTGCATAGTAGGTTCTATCTTAGATGGTTTACTAATGTTTGCCATAATTTAAAATGCCATAATTTCATATGCCATACTGGTATTTGCCATAATTTCATTAGAAATAACGCTTCAGTTGTCATTATCGTGAAATGACATAAAATTACTTTCACTAATTCCATTGGTCATAATCGATCAAGTGTCATAATAATTTAAATCCATAAATGAATTTGCTATAACTTTCGTTTTCAATAATCTAAGAAGAAAATAGAAACTAGTGTGAAGAATGTGGACTAAGTTGACGGAGCCCTGCTTCGCAGGGCTCCTATTTTTGGGTTAAGGGTCAAAAGAGAACCTAACCTAACCTATCCGAGTCGGATTGCACTGAGTCGGGGTGTTAACGATAATTAATTCAACTTCAGTTTATTAAACTAGTGTGAAGAATGTGGACTAAGTTGACGGAGCCCTGCTTCGCAGGGCTCCTATTTTTGGGTTAAGGGTCAAAAGAGAACGCTAACCTAACCTATCCGAGTCGGATTGCACTGAGTCGGGGTATTAACGATAATTAATTTCGACCTAACAATATTATGTATTATTATCATAATAATATCAAATTTTGATTATGTCAAGAGTCGATTATGAGATGTGTTACTTATGAAAACTAATTATTATGATATATGTTGTTATAGAAAGTCATTTTATGGCAAATAAAAGTTATAACTGTTGATTTGTTATGGCAAACATTATTAGTATAAATGATAATAGTGCAAGTTAATATTATGATCCGGGATGATTATGGCAAACAATATTAGTGCAAATGAATTTATGGAAAACGAGAGAATACCATCTTAGATATAATATTGTAAATATTTTGTAAAAGTCTAGTACATTCATACTTTTGAACATCTGTGTGACAAAAATAAATAAGAACGCCAAAGATATTATTTTATATGATGATATTACACAATAAGGCCAGATTTGGCCTTGAACCTAGTGAAATCAGTAAGAAAGCAACATGAAACATTTGAATTTTCCGATTTCTTTCTGATACTGTAAAAGCGAAAAATACAAATGTCTGTTACATGCATCTAAGAGAGCTTGCAGTTTGCGAGACTAAATAAAAAAATAAAAAATCTTTTTACTGTATTTATTATTCGCATTCAGGGTAAAGAAAACATAGAAAATTTAGGGACTCATGCGCTTCATCTGCATCAAAGACAAAATTTCAACATCTGCCGTGTTGAAGCTATGTTCGCTTTTTTACCAGCTTTATTGCCCTCGTAATTACGATAAGTAAATAATCTTTATTTGTTTTTAAAAGAAAATATTTTTTTTTTCCATAATAATATGATGTCAGAATTCGTCAGACTTGTTGTCACCCTAACATTCTGGGCCAATTATACCTTCACAACACAATTTTCCATAATATAACTGGCTATCCAATAGTCGTTTACGATATTTTGCATCTGTGTCCCAACCCTAGGAAGTCACGTGACCAGCTTGCGTTTGAGCGCACTAACAGGTATGGAAATTAGTAAATTTTATTAGAAATTTAGTTGTATCTTGGATATTATTGTAGAAATAAGGTAAAAATTTGTTCTTCGATGTTTTTGTGTGTTGATGTGCGTGCAAATGAGGTGTTAATTGGTGCTGTGCACGGTTATTTCGTCAACAAAGACTGTCATTTTGATACCAAGAAAGGTGCTTCAAGAATGGCGTCCCCCACATGTGCCGCTGGCCTATTGAGTTTCGTCTTGGCGGTGTTTGAATCTGATGACGTGAGCTGTTGAAATGGCGTGGAAAAACTGATACATTGGGTTCGCATTGATGTTCCGGTAGAAATGCTTGGAAAATGCACCGTTGGTTCGGTGCCCTTGCAGTGCCACACAAATGATTCATTGTTCCGATTTTTGCAAAAAAATACTTGAAAATTCGCTTATTTATGTCGGTTGGGATGTGACGCTTGTCGAGTTGTGTGTTATGGTCGGTTTGATTGCGTGTTTTGTTAGTAAAATCGTGCTTTTTACCGCGATCCGCCCAATTGTTTTGTTTACCAATTTACCGCTTACCCGTCAGTTGGGCGGTCATTTCTACTATCTCCGCTATCTTTGTTTTCTTCGCCGATGTTTTCTAATCTTTCATAGATTGTTTGATTAGCAGCTACTTTGCATAATGCGGCCATGAAGTCGCTACTAAAATAAGTTATTGCAAATAGGAACACGATAGTTATTTCATTTTTTTTATAAAGAATTCTATTTTATTTCTTAAATTTACGGAAATCTGACTAAAACTGTTTGCACATTATAGCTTACTTAGATAAAATAACATATTTTCCTTAATATTTCACAGTATTCTTTTTGCCAGTATTATCTATTTTACTCTGAATTTACTTACAGAAATAATTAAATAAGTAAACATCTTAAAATTCTCAATTTATGTTCCATATATCGTATCTTTCACTAGCTCTTATAACATTCATAGCACCTCTCATTTTAATACCAATGTTGAGGTCATTGACCTCTGTGTTATTTTACTAATGCTGTTCATTATTCATACATTTAGGTAACAAGGTACAAAATTATTAAATATGGTAGGTATTTAGAAGTTAAATATAATCAGAATGATTGCTCTTTTCAAGAGAATTACAAATTTTTAATGGTAAATCTGAAGTTGAACAACAAACAAGAAAACTCTGTTACTAAAACAAAAAATATATACTGGATGGTTTTCTATATAAATATTGCACTTTGCAATTTATTGCAATTTACAAATCTGGCTTTATATTGAATTGTATACATTTTAAGTTTCTTTGTGAAGGGCTATCAACTAGTAAAGTTTAAATAGGTACATAGTTTAACCAAAGTTGATGGTTAATCAATAACAAATATCTTAGGAAAACTCTCACATAATCATTTATTTTAAACTAGCAACTAATTCCAGTAACTGATTAATTATTATACAATACATGTCAAGATAAGTTACACCCATTCAAAACAAATGTTATTAATACTTATCACACAATTTTGTTTTTTAATAATAATAAGTCCTCAATAGATATTATTTTAGCTCATACACTAAATTAATTAATATTATTCTTATAACTTCATATCCACTCATAAAATGAGCTCTGTCAGGATCATCTCAGACTATAGTTGTCCAGTACTTGGTGCTCCTACACTCCTCTAGGAACATGCATGCCAAATTTGGTCTCTTGCATCCAAAAGTTTTGGTTGTTTCTAACTAGTCAAATCAAGCACTTTTAATGAAATGTTAACCTTTGCTAAGGCAAACGCCAAACAATAGTATGAAATATGACATAGTGATTTCATAGTTTTTTGCTGTCAAGTAGAATACTTATTATCAATAAATTGTTGATAAAAATTGTTAAGTAAAGTTTTAACATTAATTGATGAATAGAACTACTATTATTTTGACATGTATCACTATGATAAAAATACTTGTATAATTTACTAGATGATGCCTGCAGTTACACATGCGTTATTTAAGGCTACTGCTTCTCCCCTGTGGCTCATAGCATGATGTAATATAGCCTATAGCCTTCCTCGATAACTGACCTATCAACCGTTCAAAGAATTAAAAATCAGAACGGTAGTTCTTGAGATTAGCGCATTCAACCAAACAAAAAACACAGCTTAATATATTTGTATTAGATTTCACTTGCAGGCAACTTCCCTATTGTCCATCAGCACATCAGTAACCCAAGCATTTTACATACAGAATTGAAGTCTAAAATTAACTAAAACATAGGTTTTGAAGTTGACTGCACAAATGGCACAGCACATTAAGTAATCAATGCCAATGCACTGAGTTTTGCAAGTTTAGTACCCATTTGGACAAATATTTGTGTGGTATTATGATATTGTACTTGGGTTACCAAATATTAAAAACTTGTTCAAATTGTCCTGCACCTATCCAAAGGCAGTCTAGAATGCGTATTGTATGTTTCTGAATTAAACTTTATAATCTTTATACCTTAACTAGAGGACGCCAGCAGCTACGCCTGCATTTTTTTTAATTTACCCGGTTTGGCCAATCCCGTGGGAATTTCGGGAAATCCCTTCTTAGTGCACCCCTACGGTACTCAAGGAACATACATGCCAAATTTCAGCTTCCTGCGCCCAATAGTTTCGGCTGTAGCGTGTCTGTCAGTCAGTCAGTAACGCAAGGATTTTATATATTAAGATATGAATTTGGGTTTTCTATTTATCTGAGTTTGATAGTTGGGGAAGTCTGTGACTGGATACTGGTCAAAATCATAAGACTTGGCAGTAGTCCATTTGGGGAGTAGACCTCATATAGCACTAACTCTGTATTCATACTAATATTCTGCCATATGTGGTTAGACTAGCATGTAGATGTCATGCTTTTAGGTGATAGTCTTGTGTTGCAATCTGAACAATCCTAGGATTATGGTGATGATTAAATAGGGACCAGCATTAGAATTATGGACTAGCAATTAAACCTAATCCATTCTAATCTCCATACAACTAGGTTTAGTTCCGTGTGGTGACGGATTAAGAATACGGATTGTCACCACCCCATATCATCCCATGGGTGTCGTAAGAGCCGACGCAGGGAGCATATTATGCAGAGAACAGCCCTGTAAGAGAAGGAAAACTTGATACAAACCCTATACCAACCCGTTTGGCCAGCGTGGTATAGTAGGCCAATTCCTCCTTTCAAAGGAGAGGCCTAGTCCAGCAGTGGACTGTTACAGGCTGATGATGATGATGAGGTTTAGTTATTTGCTGATTTCAAATCTATTGTTAGGTACATTTGTTAAATTTACCACAAATATTTATATTTCTATGTTGATGTACCATGTAGGTATTTGTATGTATTTATGTAAATAGATTTATAGTATATTATAATCTTATGTGAGCTGTGCAAGTTAGTAAATAACAGTTAATTTAGCTAAATAAAAACAGTTATAAAAATTTATTACTAAGGTCAGAAAGCTACCAAAGAGGTTTATTAACCTTTATAGTAATTTTGTAATTAATTTAAAGTAGCTGTTAGAATCTTTAGGAGTCAATTAAACACACAAAAGACTTCCATAGAGAGACTTCTATTCCAATTCAAATAAAGTAAGTCTTGCATCAATTCATATCTATTATATATATATATTTTAGATAAATATGTGTATTTTAGATAAAGGAATTTAAGGCCCAGGTCTCTGAATATACCAAAAACTCTCAAGCAACAGTCTAATACAACTCTCTCATCAAGGGCTATTTTTGATTGACAGACAGGTTAGTCTATTCTTAGCAATCACAACAAGCTACTAGACACTAGTGCACTCAAAAATAATCATTAATAGCCCTAACTATTATTGGCAAAGTGTCAACTGACTGACAAAATAGTCAACAAATGTTTGGGCCAAATTTGGCAGTGTCGCAGAATCCTTATCTGTAACTTCCTATTGAATTGTTTTGCTGCTTTATATGTGTGATAGGGATGGTACATTTTATAATGTTATATATTTACTAACTACTGGAATGGCTTTGTAGTTTAAGTGACTCCGTTTAGTACTGCATCAAGTGTTGTGGGTTTGATTCCTGCAAAGTACAACATTTTGTGGGATCCACAAATTTGTTTCAAGTCTTGCTGTTACTTTTTCTTGTTAGTAATGTGTGCAATAGTAGGCCAAAATTAATTTAACTCATGCCTACATAAACTGACAACTGTCTTAGATATTATTCTGGAAAAGTTTTATGAAGGTGTTTAATTTGACTAGAGCTCCCAAGAAAAGTTTCATTGAAATCGGTCAAGTTGTTTTGAAGGAGTTCAATAACATACACTGTGATAAGAAGATTAGTTCTAAGTGTATTATTATATCAAAAAGTGTAATCTAAAATTAGTTCAGATCTATTCACCATATTTTTTATGTCAGATTTTGAAAGAATAAGTAAAAAAAATTTTCATTACATACATTTGACAAACATCAGCAACCCTAGTATGAACCTATGCAAGTTCATTGTATCATTTTAGTTATCTCATTGACATTATCTATCACAACATTGACAGTTCTTTTATAACCCACTCATGACAACATACTCTTTAAACAATTTGTTTCATATCTTGAAAGTTGTTATTGGTGCAAAGGTTACCCCAATGGGGATGTAGGTCATAGTAGATTGTTAGTTTTGGTACTGGGTTTATATAATCTTAATATATAAAATCCTTGTGTTACTGACTGACTGACAGACACGCTACAGCCGAAACTACTGGGCGCAGGAAGCTGAAATTTGGCATGTATATTCCTTGAGGACCGTAGGGGTGCACTAAGGAGGGATTTCTCGAAATTCCCACGGGATTGGACAAAACGGGTAAATTAAAAAAAACGCAGGCGTAGCTGCTGGCGTCCTCTAGTTATAAATAGTTTTGTTAGAGATTAATTACTTCAAGGTACTTGATCAGTTTCGTTCACTAACATCACTACTGCAGGTATTGAAATTCAGATTTCTTATGCCACAGACATCACCATTATGACCATGCCAATGTTGATTCAGACCAGGGTCAGCATATAACAGGGTCTTGCTGCTGACTCCCTGTATCGAATTTCAAAAATAGGGATGTTTCATGTTATAAAATAAATTAAGTACATAGTACTGTTATCTTACTAAAATTCCTTCATCAACTAAAGTTAAAACTCAATTTTATATATATTTTTTTTATTGTAAACTAGCTTTACCCGCGGTTTCACCCGCGTCCGTAGGGAACTACTTAGCGTACCCGGTTAATTCATAGCCTGAGTTACTCCTTGGTACATCAGCTATCAGCCAGTGAGAGTCCCGTCAAAATCGGTCCAGCCGTTCCAGAGGTCAACGACAGACAGACAGACGGACAAAAATAGTAAGAAATGTCATTTCGGTATATGTACCGTGTATACATCCATATGCATTTAGTAAAAAGCAGTTTTTAGGGTTCCGTACCTCAAGGTAAAAAAAGGAACCCTTATAAGATCACTTTCTTGTCCGTCTGTCTGTCTGTCTGTCCGTGTGTCACCACCGATTTTCTCAGGAACGGGTGGACCTAGCAAATTGAAATTTATACCAGATACTGAGGTCTATGGTTGCTATTAGGTGTATGAAAATCAGGGTCCTGGGTCAACCCAATAAAAAGATATGGTCAAAATTAGATTTTTGCGAAAACTTGTAAGTACCAAAATTAACCTTAATTTTCAACTTTTTTTAATTTTCGGAATTTTTCCTTTACTTGTGCTGTAAGACCTTGGTTTTGACCAAAATTGTCAATTCTAGGTCAACCGTAAGTACCCTATAGGTTTTGGGTCGAAAACCTATATGGTAGTTCCCGTGGAACTAGAATCACGAAATTTGGCCAAAAGCAGGGTCTTACAGCACAAATAAAGGAAAACTTACAAAAAATAAAAAAAGTGGAAAATATAAGGGTGTCCCCATACATAGTAGACTCCATTTAAGATAGTCCTCTAAGTTGTATGGGCGCTCATACAGATTTAGAGGACTAGCGTAATTCAACCTCAAATAAGCTCTGTGGAAAAGCTAGTATTCAGTCAAATCCGGTTAGACTAGTAAGCGGAACCCAGGTGAAACTGGGATAACGCTAGGAGGAAGATGATGATGATTTGTTGGAGATATTTTTTTCTTTTTTTTTTTAAACTTTCTTCGTTTTCCAGCCCTGTAACTTAGTTTGATCGACGTGCAGGATAATTTGCTTGTTTCATCATCAGCCTTTAACAGTCCACTGCTGGACTAGGCCTCTCATTTGAAAGGAGGAATTGGCCTACTATACCACGCTGGCCAAACGGGTTGGTATAGGGTTTGTATCAAGTTTTCCTTCTCTTGCAGTGTTGTTCTCTGCATAATAAATGCTTCCTCTGTCGGTTCTGACGACACCCATGAGATGATATAGGGTGGTGACATTTCGTTTTCTTAATCCGTCACCACACGTACAATTTGCTTGTTTACTTGAAATAAATGTTGTCGATTAACTAAGTGCCAACGAAAAATGCTATTAGGTATAAAAGTTTATTTTCGTATAATTTACAAATGATTTGTTTCCTCAAGCATTTTTGAATAATGATATCAAGTTTTAAACTAATGATTCCCATCTATTAGCAAAGGATTATTTTCAGAATCAAATCAAATTAGTTCTAATGTTTCAATCTATTAGTTATTGACGATTGTTCGTTCCCATTATGAATTTACGAAAGGGGTTTCAGAAAACGTCTAGTTTACTTCTTTCTTTGGCAATAGGAAAGAAGCACGTATTTTCTTGAACTTGGATCTGTCAAAATACGATGTACATTTTTTTGACTTTTTTTGTTTGTAAGTCATTAGTGTGTTGTTTTTTATCCTCTTCGCTAATAGAGTGATATCATAAGTTTGTCGTATTTGTGAATCTGTATTTTGTATTGTACTCATTGTTTTTTTATTAATAGGCTCACGCCTGTATCCCCGAAAGGGTAGGCAGAGGTGTAATATTACGCCCACATTTCGCCATGAATTTATAGGTCCCACGTAAAAAGGGGCGAGCCTATTGCCGTACCGGGCACATTACCAGAGTGCGTGCTGCTACTGAGAATTTCCTAACGGAAAAACCCAATAACACTTTGCCCAACCCGGGAATCGAACCCGAGACCTCCCAATCCCACGCGCACATTTATGCCGCGAGACCAACGAGGCAGTCCCTTTTCTTACTGTTTGAAATCTGACATGATCGATATTATTTCTTATATTTCTTAGCTATTTTATATTATGTACTAATGTTTCGTTTGTATTGTTCCATATATATAAGATATATAAGATATTGTTCTTGGGTTACCAAATAATAAAAACTTGTCCAAATTGTCCTGCACCTATCCAAAGGTAGTCTAGAATGCGTATTGTATGTTTCTGAATTAAACTTTATAATCTTTATACCTTAAACATGAATTTGCGTTTTCTGTTTATCTGAGTTTGATAGTTGGGGAAGTCTGTGACTTGATACTGGTCAAAATCATAACACTTGGCAGTACTCCATTTGGGGAGTAGATCTCATATAGCACTAACTCTGTATTCATACTAATATTCTGCCATATGTGGTTAGACTAGAATGTAGACCTCATGCTTTAAGGTGATAGTCTTGTGTTGCAATCTGACCAATCCTAGGATGATGATAATGATTAAGTAGGGATCAGCATTAGAATTATGAACTAGCAATTAAACCTAATCTATTCTAATTTCCATACAACTAGGTTTAGTTCCGTGTGGTGACGGATTAAGAATATGGATTGTCACCACCCCATATCATCCCATGGGTGTCGTAAGAGCCGACACAGGGAGCATATTATGCAGAGAACAGCCCTGTAAGAGAAGGAAAACTTGATACAAAACCTATACCAACCCGTTTGGCCAGCGTGGTATAGTAGGCCAATTCCTCCTTTCAAAGGAGAGGCCTAGTCCAGCAGTGGACTGTTAAAGGCTGATGATGGTGGAGTTTGATAGTTGGGGAAGTCTGTGACTTGATACTGGTTAAAATCATAAGACTTGGCAGTACTCCATTTGGGAAGTAGACCTTGTGTACCACTAACTCTGTATTCATACTAATATTCTGTCATATGTGGTTAGACTAGAATGTAGACCTCATGCTTTTAGGTGATAGTCTCGTGTTGCAATCTGACCAATCCTAGGATGGTGATAATGATTAAGTAGGGATCAGCATTAGAATTATGGACTAGCAATTAAACCTAATCCATTCTAATTTCCATACAACTAGGTTTAGTTCCGTGTGGTGACGGATTAAGAATATGGATTGTCACCACCCCATATCATCCCATGGGTGTCGTAAGAGCCGACGCAGGGAGCATATTATGCAGAGAACAGCCCTGTAAGAGAAGGAAAACTTGATACAAAACCTATACCAACCCGTTTGGCCAGCGTGGTATAGTAGGCCAATTCCTCCTTTCAAAGGAGAGGCCTAGTCCAGCAGTGGACTGTTACAGGCTGATGATGATGAGGTTTAGTTATTTGCTGATTTCAAATCCATTGTAGGTACATTTGTTCAATTTATCACAAATATTTCCATGTTGATGTTCCATGTAGGTATTTGTATGTATGTTATTATGTACCTAAATAGATTTATAGTATTTTATAATCTTATGTGACCTGTGTGGAAGTTAGTAAATAACAGTTAATTTAGCTAAATAAAAACAGTTATAAAAATTTATAACTAAGGTCAGAAAGCTACTAAAGAGGTTTATTAATCTTTATAGTGAATTTTTATTTAATTTAAAATAGCAGTTAAAATCTTTAGGAGTCAATTAAACATACAAAAAAGACTTCCATATGGACTTCTATTCCAATTCAAATAAAGTCAGTCTTGCATCAATTCATATTATTGTAGGATTAGGCAGATATTTATTATGTACTAGCCGTTTCCCGCGGTTTCACCCGCGTTCTGCGGGAACTACTTCGCATACCCAAAAAACCCAAATATTTTACGGACCCCTATTTTTTAAATATAGCCTATGTTACTCGCAAATAATGTAGCTTTCTAATGGTGAAAGAGTTTTAAATATCGGTCCAGTCGTTTTTGAGTTTATCCATTTCAAACAAATAAACAAAAATACAAAATTTTCCTCTTTATAATATTGTGTAGATATTTTAGATATAGAAATAGCCCCATGTCTCTGAATATACCAAAAACTCTCAAGCAACACAGTACACAACTATCTTATCAAGGGCTATTTTTGATTGACAGACAGGTTAGTCTATTCTTAGCAATCACAACAAGCTACTAGACACTAGTGTACTCAAAAATAATCATTAATAGCCCTAACTATTATTGGCAAAGTGTCAACTGACTGACAAAATAGTCAACAAATGTTTGGGCCAAATTTGGCAGTGTCGCAGAATCCTTATCTGTAACTTCCTATTGAATTGTTTTGCTGTTTTATTATATGTGATGATAGGGATGGTACATCGCAAATTGTTATGTAGTTACCAACTGCTGGAATGGCTTAGTAGTTTAAGCGGCATTCACTCCGTTTAGTACTGCATCAAGTGTTGTGGGTTTGATTCCTGCAAAGTACAAAATTTTGTTGGATCCAAAAATTTGTTTCCAGTTCTTGTGATTATTTGTTCCTCTTGGTTAGAGTGCACTGTGATTTTATCTTTAGTGTGGGCATTGTCTTTTCTAACTATTTATTAGGAAATAAATAGTTGTTATTTATGTGTACAGTAGTACCCAAAAATCAACATAACTTATGCCTACGTATACTAACAACTTTCTGCATTGTTATTCTGGAAGACTTTTATGAAGGTGTTTAATTTGGCTAGAGCTCCAAAGAAACGTTTAATAAAAATTGTTCAAGTTGTTGTGGAATAGTTAAATAACAAACACTGACGCAAGAGAACATATTAATTTGAATATAAGAAGATTGGTTATTAGTGCACTATGGATTATTTTGTCAATAATAAAAACATAAAACCATAAATTAAAATTAATTCAGATCATGTAAAAAACTAAAAAGAAAATGCCATTGCATACATTTGACAGAGATTGGCAACCCTAATATGAACCTATGCAAGTTCATTGTATCATTTTAGTTATCTCATTGACATTATCTATCACAACATTGACAGTTCTTTTATAACCCACTCATGACAACATACTCTTTAAACAATTTGTTTCATATCTTGAAAGTTGTTATTGGTGCAAAGGTTACCCCAATGGGGATGTAGGTCATAGTAGATTGTTAGTTTTGGTACTGGGTTTATACACCGCTATTTTTTAATTATTACAAAAAATTTAACACAGCACTAAGTATCTTTAACTGATCATATTTATGTAGTTAAAAATAAAAACACTAAGTCCCAAAACTGTCTCAAAACTGTCCACAAAAATACGTGATAATTGGTAAATGCAATACTAATACTATGACCGATCCGAGTACTACGAGTATCATAGTAAAATGAACCATTGATAAATTACTCTTTTCTTTTAGTTCAGAACACCTTCTTTTATTTTGATATTTGTTTGCTTTCTAATTACATACCTCCGTATTTAATTACTTGTTAAACGATAAATTTTACCGGTCCTAAGCCCGAATGAAGTATGAAGGAGAGGGTAGAATTAACAAAATTAAAAAATAATTTCCTACATTTATTATTTTTCTTCATTTTATTTTCTATGGCTACCTACATTATAAGTGCGACGGAAAGAATGCGTAAGAGTAGGACGGAAAGTAAATACTATCAATGAAGTAGTGAATGGATTGTAAAATATGACTATGATTTAAGTGAGATTTTCTACAATAAACAAATGATAATAACTTTGCTCTTTATTGATATTATGAAATTCTTACGTCACATATATGATAATAATATCTTCGCTAATCTGTCCTTAATGTTTTTGTACTAATTAAAAAATAGCGGTGTATAATTATAAATAGTTTTGTTAGAGATTAATTACTTCAAGGTACTTGATCAGTTTCGTTCACTAACATCACTACTGCAGGTATTGAAATTCAGATTTCTTATGCCACAGACATCACCACCATGACCATGCCAATGTTGATTCAGACCAGGGTCAGCATATAACAGGGTCTTGCTGCTGACTCCCTGTATCGAATTTCAAAAATGGGGATGTTTCATGTTATAAAATAAATTAAGTACATAGTACTGTTATCTTATTAAAATTCCTTCATCAACTAAAGTTAAAACTCAATTTTATATATATTTTTTTTATTGTAAACTAGCTTTTCCCGCGGTTTCACCCGCGTCCTTAGGGAACTACTTCGCGTATCCGGTTAATTCATAGCCTGAGTTACTCCTTGGTACATCAGCTATCAGCCAGTGAGAGTCCCGTCAAAATCGGTCCAGCCGTTCCAGAGGTCAACGACAGACAGACAGACAGACAAAAATAGTAAGAAATGTCATTTCGGTATATGTACCGTGTAAACATCCATATGCATTTAGTAAAAAGCGGTTTTTGGGGTTCCGTACCTCAAGGTAAAAAAGGAACCCTTATAAGATCGCTTTCTTGTCCATCTGTCTGTCTGTCTGTCTGTCTGTCCGTGTGTCACCACCGATTTTCTCAGGAACGGGTGGACCGAGCAAATTGAAATTTATACCAGATACTGAGGTCTATGGTTGCTATTAGGTGTATGAAAATCAGGGTCCTGGGTCAACCCAATAAAAAGATATGGTCAAAATTAGATTTTTGCGAAAACTTGTAAGTACCAAAATTAACCTTAATTTTCAACTTTTTTTAATTTTCGGAATTTTTCCTTTACTTGTGCTGTAGACCTTGGTTTTGACCAAAATTGACAATTCTAGGTCAACTGTAAGTACCCTATAGGTTTTGGGTCGAAAACCTATATGGTAGTTCCCGTTGAACTAGAATCACGAAATTTGGCCAAAAGCAGGGTCTTACAGCACAAATAAAGGAAAAATTACAAAAAATAAAAAAAGTGGAAAATATAAGGGTGTCCCCATACATAGTAGACTGCATTTAAGATAGTCCTCTAAGTTGTATGGGCGCTCATACAGATTTAGAGGACTAGCGTAATTCAACCTCAAATAAGGTAAAATGCGTACGGAACCCTCGGTGCGCTAGTCAGACTCGCACTTGCCCGAATTTTTTTATATTACAAACAGACACTCCAGTTTTATTTATGTGTATAATTTTTTTGATAGTACTCTACTTGGCAGCAAAACTATAAAAATATGACGTCACTAAGTGCATATTTCATACAAAATCCGTAGAATGAGACTGTTTTTGACATTTAACTGTCTAATTTGACTATTTGCAAACATCCCTATTGTGGTGTCTCCACTAGGCTATAAGCTCGATCGAACCTCTAAATTAATCTACAAAAACATAGCTCACTAATCGTTTGCAATATACAGCTATATGTTATGTGTATAATTGTATAATGAACCTTACGAGCGTTGAACGTAAACAAAACGTGTTGCATGTTTCGTGCGGTTACGACTGAGTGCTGTGGTTAAATCAATTGTCATTAGCTCGCCGCTAAACCGACTAATATATCGGTATCGTTTGAGGAACTATCAGCATCTTAATATATAAAATCCTTGCGTTACTGACTGACTGACAGACACGCTACAGCCGAAACTATTGGGCGCAGGAAGCTGAAATTTGGCATGTATGTTCCTTGGGGACCGTAAGGGTGCACTAAGACGGGATTTCCCGAAATTCCCACGGGATCGGCCAAAACGGATAAATTAAAAAAAATGCAGGCGTAGCTGCTGGCGTCCTCTAGTTTGTTATAAAAATCGACCTAGCAAATCAGTTGATAAACTAAGCTATTCAATGTAGTAACAGTTGTTTTTTATAGACTCACGCCTGTATCCCCGAAGGGGTAGGCAGAGGTGTAATTTTACACCCACATTTCGCCATGAATTTTAAGGTCCCACGTAATAGGAGGCGAGCCTATTGCCGTACCGGGCACATTACCAGACTCCGTGCTGCTACTGAGAATTCCCTAACGGAAAAACCCAATAACACTTTGCCCGACCCGGGAATCGAACCCGAGACCTCCCAATCCCACGCGAACATTTATGCCGCGAGACCAACGAGACAGTTACTAAACCTAAACAAATAAATGCTCTCATAGAGTGGACAGCTCCTGTACCCAGTCTTTCTCGCGTAGGGCGTCTTTGGTCGGCAGTAGAGGTGGTTTTTAGTTTTAACACCACATACTCCGGCTCTCATTTCCTCAAAAACAGGAGATCCGAAAGGATTTTCCACCTCGTAAAAAAGGTAAAGCGATAGCTGAGTGGAGAGACCGACAGACTGCTACGCAGTGGGTCTCGGATCCACGGCATGCACCTATGACTTTTCGGAGTTAAGTGCGTATTAAATTGTTAATTATCGCTTGCTTATCGGTGAAGGAAAACATCGTGAGGAAACCGGCATGTCTGAGAGTTCTCCATAATGTTCAAAGACATGTGAAGTCTGCCAACCCGCACTTGGCCAGCGTGGTGGACTATGGCCTTACCCTTCTCATAGTGAGAAGAGGTCCGTGTCCAGCAGTGGGACAGTATAAAGGGCTGATGATGGTGAAAAAAGGTTGCGCTATCATAGCGTGATTTGACTTGCCGTTCGTAACAGATCGGCAAAGTTAAGCAATGCTTGCGCAGGTCACCACTTGGGTGGGTGACCGCTCGTTTTGGCTTTAACTGTATCTACTACCTTGCTAGGAGAGCACGTAAAACCGTTGGCGCTGGTTCTTGTCTTGGTACAAGAATAAAAGAAACAAAGATTATCATCATCATTAGCCCCTTACAGTCCACTGCTGGACTAGGCCTCTCCTTTGAAAGGAGGAATTGGTCTGCTATACCACGCTGGCCAAACGTTGTTATAGGGTTTGTTTTAAGTTTTCCTTCTCTTACAGCGCTGTTCTCTGCATAGTATGGTCCCTTTGTCGGCTCTTACGACACCCATGGGATGATATGGGGCGGTGACATTGCATATTCTTAATCCGTCACCACACGGACAAAGATTATGTGGTTTATGAAAGTTACTGACCGAAAACACAGTCAAATTAGTATCTAAATAGATGCACAGTTGACTCTCAAAATACTTCGTTCTGAATCTAATGTCACATCATTGCCGCAAACTTCCACCTTACGTATGACTATTTTCCTCAATAAAAACTAAAGAAACAAACATTACTGCAAGTCTTCACGACTTCGCGCTAAAAGTCGCAAAGTTTCCCACGATTACTTTACCCTTAGTAAGTTAAACGGTGTTGGTCTCCTCCCCTGTCGAGACCGGGCAATTCGGTTAGATAACTGTCTGAACTCAGAAGATTTGATTTGGATGAACTTTCACTCGATTCGATTTGGTTTTCATCTTTAGAAAATAGATGATGTTTTATTAACTTGATCGTGGTATTGATTATTTGTTACTAAAGTGTTAATATTTAATTGCTGTATTTTTTGTTGATGTTTGTTGGAGATATTATAATAGGTTCGAATCCACGGCGCGCACCACTGACTTTTCGGAGTTATGTGCGTATTAAATTGTTAATTATCGGCTTGCCCCGTGCCTCGGAGAGCACGTTAAGCCGTCGGTCCCGGTTGTCATGAAGATCTTTGACAGTCGTTATAGGGCGTCAGTAGCTTCTTAATAAACTGACATTAGTCGCTATCCCTTTGGGTTGCGGAGGTTAGACAGGCAGTCGCTCTGTGGAAAAGCTAGTATTCAGTCAAATCCGGGTAGGGATAACGCTAGGAGGAGGATGATGATGATGAATTGTAGGAGCACAGATTTAACAAACAAGAACCAGATGTAGCGTATTCGTCCAACTAAGTGAGGCACGTTGACAGCTATGTGTGCGTGACATTTGGCGACTGGCACTGTACGGACACGCGCGTCTATGTGTGTGTAAAGTTGCCAGATTATGAATAATCTCCCACTATTTTGCATATAGTTTTTGCAAACGAATATAAAAATATTACATAGGTAATATTTTATATTCGTTTGTGGTTTTGAAGAATTTACCATAGATTTAATTAATGCTTTTAATATGTAATGCTGTTGTGAAAATTATTCAAATAAAAGATACCATTAAAGTATGCTTTTATAAATACATTTCTTAAAAAATGTAGGCTCCGAGTTAAGTTTTAACTAATTTTATTCGTAAATTGAGAAATAAATAGATAGGCTTCCGTCATAAATATTAATTAGCTAAAAACATTTTGTCATGCATACAATAAATTATGAATATCATAATCATAAATCGTAACCAAAAAAAATTGCAATTAGAAATAAATAATGGCTACAATCAATAATTTCTGTTTCTGTACTTAATGTACACACGGCGCCAAGTCAAGCTAAATAGTCGAAGTACGATTTTGATACTTATTCCCTACGCCATAAGAACGGTACAAAGGTCTAACAACGGTACAAAGGTCAAAGTGTATAGCTTGACAAGTAGCCGCGTGTACACGAATATTTGGATCGTTTGGGGATCGAACTCAAAACAATGTATATACTAATGGAAATCCTATTAGTATATTTATAAGAAAAATATAATCTACAATATACTTTTACAATACGTTAATGTATTTTTCATTAACATGACAATCATTATTACCTACATAATCAATTGACAAGTGCATTTTCCCTAATTCAGGGAAAACGGTGTCGACGTAAACTGGCAACACTTACATATTTTCTGCAGTAATACGAATTTTATCGAAATAATATTATAAAACGGTCAAATAATCCATAGTTATCTGTAAGAATATATTCCATCTTCCCGTATTTGCTTTTAGAAACAACTTTTACAATGTTTAAAAACGCAAGACGGCATTTTATGAATTTAAAAGCTGGATCGATCGTGGCGTGTGAACTGTGCGATGCTTCGCAGCGCAGCGCACTGAGTCGAGTTTGTATTCGCTTTTCAATTTTGTATTTGCTTTAGTGGCCTCACGCAAGTGTTCCGCGCGCTCTGTCTGCCTTTTATTCTATAGTCTTAGTGTAGGAGATATTCTTTTTGTCTTTTTTATGAAACGTTCTTCGTTTCCCAGCCTGTAACTTAGTTTGATCGACGTGTAGGATTTGCTTGTTTACTTGAAATAAATGTTATCGATTAACTAAGTGCCAACGAAAAATGCTATTATAAAAAGTTTATTTCCGTATCATTTACAAATGATTTGTTTCCTCAAGCATTTTTGAATAATGATATCAAGTTTTAAACTAATGATTCCCATCTATTAGCAAAGGATTGTTTTCAGAATCAAATAAAATTAGTTCTAATGTTTCTATCTATTAGTTAAAGACGATTGTTCGTTCCCATTATGAATTTACGAAAGGGGTTTCAGAAAACTTCTCGTTTACTTCTTTCTTTGGCAATAGGAAAGAAGCACGTTTTTCCTTGAACTTGGATCTGTCAAAATACGATATATTTACACATTTTTAGACCTTTTTTGTTTGTAAGTCATACTCATAAGTGTGTTGTTTTTTATCCTCTTCGCTAATAGAGTGATATCATAAGTTTGTCGTGTTTGTGAATCTGTATTTTGTACTGCATCCTTTTTTTTATTTATAGACTCACGCCTGTATCCCCGAAGGGGTAGGCAGAGGTGTAATATTACCACATTTCGCCATGAATTTTCAGGTCCCACGTAATAGGGGGCCGTACTGGGCACATTACCAGACTCCGTGCTGCTACTGAGAATTTCCTAACGGAAAAACCCAATAACACTTTGCCCGACCCGGGAATCGAATCCGAGACCTCCCAATCCCACGCGCACATTTATGCCGCGAGACCAACGAGGCAGTCCCTTTTCTTACTGTTTGAAATCTGACATGATCGATATTATTACTTGTATTTCTTAGCTATTTTATATTATGTACTAATGTGCCGTTCCCGTGTGGTTGACGGCATAGAATACAAGTGTCACCACCCCCTATCTTCCCGTGGGTGTCGTAAGAGGCGACTAAGGGATGACACGATGCAAATACCATCTTTGCGTAGAGACAGAAAACTCGACATCAAACCCTATGCGACTGCCTCGTTGGTCTCGCGGCGTAAATGTGCGCGTGGGATCGGGAGGTCCCGGGTTCGATTCCTGGGTCGGGCAGTGTTATTGGGTTTTTCGGTCACAAAATCGTCAGTAGCAGCACGGAGTCTGGAAATGTGCCCGGTACGGCAATAGGCTCGCCCCTTATTACGTGGGACTAAAGTATATCTGGCGAAAAGTGGGTGTAGAAATACACCTCTGCCTACCCCTTCGGGGATAAAAGGCGTGACGATATGTATGTATGTACTAATGTTTCGTTTGTATTGTTCCAGCTGCTTGTAAATAGAGGCTGTAAATATAACGTAAATAGTTTAAAGATGAGTTTGGGTGCGCGCGCCACCAAGGGTGGTGCGAAGGGTGGCGCTAAAGACAGCAAGCATGCACAGGACACGCGCAAGAGCACTGACAAAACTCAGACCAAGGAGAAGGTCAAACCACAAGTAAGTACCTTTCTTGACGTTTTTGCCCGCTGCTTTGGCCTCGGAAAAAAGTTAAATCATATCTTAAATTTTATACAAACTTTCGAGAGCTCTCAGACCCTCCTAATTAAAGCCTTTAAAATGCGTTTTAGTGGACGCCTATTGTGTATATTTTTCTAGATTTCGTAATCCTTTCGTTTCTATATAATTATACATGGATGTATGTCTTGGTCTGGGTGTTTCTATGTATAATGTGTATGTATTTACAAAAAAAAACTTTATCTTCACTTAACCAAATATCACGATCGCTTTTTCATCACCAAAAATAACTTTGTTTTCCATAGTGTTTGTATAAACGACAAAGTTATATTTGCGGTTGATTACAATTAACTTAAATTTAAAATAGCTATGAGCCATTTTTGATAGGCAAGTTATTATAGGCATATTTGTTTATAAATTATATTACATAAAAAATACGTCTCATCTGGTTATCAGATCGGTGAAGGTCGATGTTCCACGTCTCCTCTACTAGCATTCAAACCCTTCTCATGTGATCATGTTGAGTAACATCGTTTACACACATATGTATTTGCTACAATGTTGCAACTGCGTTGTTGAATTGTAGTTTTTCTTGATCCTAACACACAATTGCACTGGTCTCGATGCATCCCACTTGACTAAATTGATAAGGACACAATGTCATGTTAGATTCACTTGAGCGATTGAGTCGTTTCGTTGAATGCACTTCAGTGTGTGCGAGCGAGAAGGTAAATAGAGAGGGATGGATGAGGAAGTGTTTGGTATATGTGAACGATTTGTTGGACAGTGCAATTTGGGTTATAACTTCATAACAGTCAAATCTAAGACTAATGTACTTTAGCTTTCGATTTAATTATGAAATGAAATAGTTTATTTACTGAATATGTGTATATATAATAGATGGTATAATGTCAGAAGTAGCAAGATATTCTGCCGAAATCTCGGCGTGTAAATTTCAATTAATAGGTACATAGAATCTATCAATCTAAATTAAAACCTTAGCATCGTTTTCAGACAGTCGAATACGGATCTGAAACTTTACAATCCTTGTTCTATAACCTTATTTCTGCAGTAAAAAATATAATGCTACTACCATGTAGTGATCAATATCTTCTCGGAAAAGTAAAGCAATGTTGAGACAGGTCGACACTCGGATGGGTGCCCAGTTTCATCATAGCGCTTCCATGCTTCGTAGAGCCGATAAAGCTGTAGGTGCCAGTTCTTGACTCTGGATTAAAATTGTTAGGCTATATCGGAGGTCTTCTGGCGGGTTATAAACTCCGAAAGTCAGTCAGTCAGAGTTGATCACACAACTCTGACTGACTGCTCGGTTGGCGTAGTGGTTTAAGCGGCCACCACACCGCTTGACACTGTGCCGAAGTGGTGTGGGTTCGATTCCCACACGAGACAACACTTTTTATGATCCATAAATTGTTGTTTCGAATCTGGGTGTTTATTGTGTCCGTTAGTTGTTTGTTTGTAAAGTCCCCCGCGACACAGGATTTAGTCCTTATGCGGGAGTTGTCTATTTAAAAACTAAACTGATACTTACACAGCTTTCGAGTTTAACTGCTTCTAGCTTTTGGTCAGCCAAACTGTTTACCGCCAACTTCTTCCAATAGTCCACAAGGAGACTCTTAAAGCAAGCTCTAACTTTGAAGGTCATCTATGAAAATCATTCCTACCAACCCTATGTATTGAAGTAATTGATGCGTACCCCGCGTAGTACCGCGTGAACCTTGATATTTCTGTATTATCATACAAACTATATATCTGATAGTACTGGGGAGATTATGCGAGGTTTTTGGACGAACGCCAGTCGTACCCGTCTCCGATAACTTGAAATATGTAGATGTTAATGTTTTGCTATGTTATATCCTAGTTACTTGCGATGGTAGTTTTGTTAGCCTGGCTAGCTGTGAAATGCGATTGACTCCACGGTTGGCGTAGTGGTTTAAGCGGTAGCCTCACCGCTCGACACTGCGCTGAAGTGTTGTGGGTTCGATCCCCACACGAGACAACACTTTGTGTGATTCATAAATTGTTGTTTCGTCTGGGTGTTCATTGTGTCCGTTAGTTGTATGTTTGTAATGTCCCCTGCGACATAGGATTTAGTCCTAATGCGGGAGTTGTCTTTTTTTAAAGAACAGTAATGAATTTCTCGTGTGAGTGTTTGGCCAAGCTTGGTGTCGGTGTTTTCAGACCGTTCCAAGGTCCGATATGGCCTAACGATTCTTGTACACCGAAGGACTCCGAAGCACGGCAGTGTTCTGATGTAAATGCTGCACACCCATCCAAGTGGCGTTCTATGCAGGCGTTGCTAAACGTTGTCGATCTATCAAACGGCAATCGAAGTTACGCTATGATACTTGAGAATACGGTACCTACAGGTTAGAGCCTTGCTGACTTCAGCATGAATGGGCCCGCTCGACCGGGGAAGTACTACCCTCTCACAGAAAATCCACGTAAAGTAACAGTACCTAAACTGTTGCGTTTCGTTCTGTGAGTGAGAGTACCGGAGGCCCTATCCCCTACTCCTTCTCCCTCGTCCCACTCCTCATCCTATCCCTTTTCTCATTCCTAAGGGGCGACAACACACTTGTGACTCCTGTGGTGTTGCTTTTGTCCATGAGCGGCGGTAATTGCTTACCATCAGGCGATACGTCTGCTCGTGTGCCGACTATTACTATAAAAAATAAACTTATGAATACGTATACTGTTTGCCCAGATACCTAGGAGTGCGTAGTGGATTCTATTTTCACATGGCACAACTGTCCCTGAATAGCAGGGTTTCTTAACTTTTGTATATCTATCATGGACCACTTGTAAAATGAGCAAGCAGCAGAGCAGTATTTTAACATCCTTATTGGCCCTACACCTCACCCTCTTGGACCCCAGGTTTTAAGACTCCCTACTATTGTCTTATAGATTTGAGCGACATACAAAATTTTTCAGGCCAAAATTATTTTCAAGATCTCATGAAACCCAAGACCTTCGGATATCCTAAAAAACAACACAATCTTGCCACAGGAATCGATCACCTCCTTCTACATTTAACGATATCACCAATAGGCTTGTGTCCTAAAATGTAATTAGCGATTGATTCGTTCCTTTATTAGATGTTAAACTGAAATACCTGTTTTATTTTTCAAAAATCGATCAGCAACATTACTAATTACGGCTTTTTAAAAACCTTATTTAATTTGACACGAAAACGCTGTAAACCATCATGGCGGTTGAGTGATAACAAAGTGCAAAACAAAACAAACCGTGAATGAAGTCTGGTCTGATGTACCCACTTTTATTTTGTTATATTCGATTTGACAGGTAGAAAGTTTGACGTTTTAGTTGTATTATTTACTACTAAAACGTCAATAACATGAACGGCGGACGTACTGTTTGACGTAATGCTCACTGATTGGTGTTCACTGTCACAAGAATAAATACATTATTTTTAGTTTTAAAATCCTAAAAGTAACATGAATCTTACCTTTTTATAATAAATAATAAACTTTATTGACATCCTAAAACCATAATTAATCTATAGATACTACAATCAAACCGATTTATTCTTAGTGGACACAAGCCTATTCACCAAACTCTACAACATACATAATCAGTTTTTAGGTAAATCCTAAAAGATAAAAGTTTCTGCGTTAGATGTTAATGAACGCCGGTCGACCTTGAATTATGATTCGTGTCAATGACACCGTGACTTAGCATGTCGTTTGGTATAAAAGAAATTGTGTACGTTCGTAGTTTTGAGGTTAAATAAACCATTTTTGTACAAAGCATATTGCTTACTGCGTAGTACGCCCTTGGTTATGCTTAGAACAAAAGACAAATAAGCTGAAAAGTTTACAAGTACGATCGTATGTCATGATAGGATAATTATCTACTAGTACCAAAATAAATTAAACCTAACCGGTTCATAATATATTGGATTGAAGAGATTTGTGGGTATTCTATTTATTCGCGATATTTAACGACTTTTACACAAAACTGTAAGTAGGCTCCGACTGTTATGAAGATTTCTTTTCAGTCAGTACATTTAAATATCCTTAATATATAACATTGCAAAAAAATTTAAAGCTAACCTTTTAAATGTGGTAAGACTAGAAAGATGACTCCGGAAGACAAAAGGCCTCGTAGAAATCGAGATGAGGCTAAGATTTGATAATTTTTATTGATGAGTCTTTTGTTAATGATCGCTTACTCAAAATCTAGTGTTTTATAATACATCAAACTGGGATATCTTTGGATGGGCAGTTCTGGGGGACTCTAAAGGATATAACAATAATACTTGTTTCGCAACCACTATTGTTAAAAAATAAAAGAAAAATATTTAAAAATCCAACAGTCCTTGAACGGACCAATCAGGAGCCTCAACAAACGTGTCAAATGACGTCATACAGGCTAATGACGAATGGGGGCGTGACGGTTGTCAGGGTCAGTTTCAACTGATTATCATGACGTAATTGTGTTGCCGGTGAGATGTTGTAATTTGAATTCGTACCTGAATTCGATGACCGTTGGGAACAGAGTCATATCCAAAGTTTGATCAGGATATTTTTAGTAATTTGAAATGAGGCAGCTCCACTAGGCTAGTGGAGATACCAACGGACTGCCATGCAGAGGGTATCGGGTTCGAATTCGCGACGCGCACCAATGACTTTTCGAAGTAAAGTGCGTATTAAATAGTTAATTGTCGCTTGCCACGTGCCTCGGAGAGCACGTTAAACCGTCGGTCCCGGCTGTCAGGGGGATCTTTGACAGTCGTTACGGGGTGTCAGTACCCTCAATAAACTGATACTGGTCTAAACCATCGATATCGCAACCCAAAGGGGTAGCCCCTTTGGGTTGCGGAGGTCAGACGGCAGTCGCTCTGTGGAAAAGTTGATATTCTGTCATATCTGGTTAGGCCAGTCAGCGGACCTCGGGCTCCAAGGCGTGTAAGTGGATGCAACTGGGATAACGCTGAGGCGATGATGATTTTTAGTAATTAGAAAACGCGGTGTGTCTAGCCCACCATCAGCAGTCCTGTCTTTAAGCTGTGCCACATCTGGGCACAGGCCTCTTCTCACGATGAGCTGGGTGAAGGCTGTAGCCGGCACGGCTGCTGAAAACATTATGGAAAATTCTCAGACGTGCAAGTTTCCACATGATGTTACTTTCAACGTTAACCAAGCATAAATAAATAACTGCCTCGTGGGTCTCGCGGCATAAATGTGCGCGTGGGTTTGGGAGGTCTCGGGTTCGATCCCCGGCTCTTAATATTCTGACATATTATTTTCCTGGGTTTATGCGAATGTTGCACATTGAAATTAAACTACAGTTGACGGATTTTTTTTTTTAGTTTGACTGAGATTTCATTTTAAAAATGATTGTGTACGTTATGTACTTTCTAGATTATTCGGTCACGATAAAATCTGTTAACTGATTTAATTTCAATAATATTCCGACAGTTCTTAAATCATCCTTACTGCTATTTTGATAACATCGAAAAGTTTTGTTAAAACTTATTTCTTGGCTGACCGTACGTAAAGGTTTTGTTAAAACGTGTAGACAATTTTATTGTCTGTCCGTACGTGTGTAGTTGTGTATATATGTGTCACAATATAAATAATTTTAATGTTGTTATAATGATTGACAGGTGGTGACGGAGTAAGAATACGGATTGTCACCACCCCAAATCATCCCATGGGTGTCGTAAGAGCCGACAGAGGGAGCATAGTATTGCCAACCCGCTTGGCCAGCGTGGTATAGTAGGCCAATTCCTCATTTCAAAGGAGAGGCCTAGTCCAGCAGTGAACTGTTAAGGGCTGATTATGATGATATAATTATTGTTCCAGGCAACAACAGAACAGCTCCGGATGGCACACATGATCGATCGTAAAAGCGAAGACGCGTCTGACGTTCGAAGAATGGTGAGTTGCACTTTATATTGTATCTTCATACCAATAACAGACAAATCGAAGACTTTCTAGTAGATATATTGACTAACTTAAGAAGCTGAAGAGTTTGTTTGTTTGGACGTGCTAATCTTAGGAAAGACTGGTCCGATTGGAATAATTATTTTTGCATTGGATAGCCCATTTATTTAACAATACCCGTCGGGGGGTAGCGAGGAATGCTTCAGTGATACCCTACCCTCCGACACATGGGTACATGAGGAGCACGGGTTGGTTTTTAGTCAGTAAGAGTCTGACAGTCCTCTTCGCCCTTCCTCCAGGGCGGAGGGACTCACTGAGGATTTGCCAACCTGACATAAAAAAAAGTGGCACCGCGAGCCCATCTAGTAATAATTTGTATAGAAGGGTATAAGGGAAAACCACAATGTGATTCACCTTACCCATTCGACAGGGTACTAGGTTTATTGGTTGTAAATCATCATTGTAAAATGACGTAAAAATTGTCTATATAATCCGTGATCCCACCGCTGATCGTGGATCTTCACTTTTGGATTAAGTTGGGATCGGACGAAGAGAGACCCGCAACCAGAAATTATAATCACAATAAAAAAGTTGATTAGCTCAAACTACTAACCGATTAGGCTACTATTTGACGTATTTTGTAAAGAGCTTACATCATCATCCTCCTAGCGTCATCCCAGTTTCAACTGGGGTCCGCTTACTAGTCTAACCGGATTTGGCTGAATATTAGCTTTTCCACGGAGCGACTGCCTGTCTGACCTCCGCAACCCAAAGGGATAGCGATATTCCATGGTTTGGACTAGTGTAAGTTTATTAGAAGGTACTGACGCCCTATAACGACTGTTAAAGATCTTCATGATCGCCGGGACCGACGGCTTAACGTGCTCTCCGAGGCACGGGACAAGTGATTATTGTCAATTCAATACGCACATAACTCCGAAAAGTTATTGATGCGCGCTGTGGATTCGAACCCGATACCCTCTGCGTGGCAGTCCGTTGGTATCTCCACTAGGCTATCGCTGCCTATTTTTTGTATGTCAAATATGTATATCGAACAGCGAAACCTATAAATAGATTAAGTTTTAAGTCCGGCCGAGTCATTTCATACTAAAAAAAAACACAAGCACTTTCTAATGTAGCTAGTTAAAACTATTTTAATATTGCTAATAAAATTGTTTTAATAGTATTCTTGGATGAACAAATGTATGGCGTAATCGATACTTGAACAATTTACCGCTGGAAGTGAAAACGCTTTGCTTCTAATGTAAACACCGAATTATGAACCACTACTTGATCGTTTAAGTGCCTTATAGCATTAGTATCGGGCTTCCTACGTTTAAGTTAGGAAATATGCATTGATATATTTCCTCACGCCTATATCCCCGAAGAGGTAGGCAAAGGTACATTGCTACACCTACTTTTCGCCAGATATACTTTAGTCCCGCGTAATAAGGAGCGAGCCTATTGCCGTACCGGGCACATTTCCAGACTCCGTGCTGCTACTGAGAATTTCGTGACAGAAAAACCCAATAACACTGCCCGACCCAGGAATCGAACCCGGGACCTCCCGATCCCACGCGCACATTTATGCCGCGAGACCAACGAGGCAGTCATGTGTGATAATGATAATCCTTTCAAAAGACAGCCATCATAATAGTTTTGATGTAATAACCCTGGCTCAGAAACTGTTTCATAAAACTTCTAAAAAAGACAACTCCCGCACTAGGAATAAATCCTGTGTCGCGGGGGACTTTACAAACATACAACCAACGGACACAATGAACACCCAGACCCGAGACAACAATTTATGAATCACACAAAGTGTTGTCTCGTGTGGGAATAGAACCCACGACACTCGGCGCGGTGTCAAGCGGCGAGGCGGCCGCTTAAACCACTACGCCAACCGTGCAGCGTCATTGTGCAGAGGTTAAAGTAGTGACGGATTAAAAATACAAAAATGTCACTAGCCTAATTCGGTCCGTGGGAGTTTTGGAAAGTTCCTTCTTAGTGCACCGATAGATAGTCGATACGGTCCCTACGGAACATACATACATACATACATAGTCTCACGCCTATAACCCCGAAGAGGTAGGCAGCATTTCTACACCTACTTTTCGCCAGATATACTTTAGTCCCGCGTAATAAGGAGCGAGCCTATTGCCGTACCGGGCACATTTCCAGACTCCGTGCTGCTACTGAGAATTTCGTGACAGAAAAACCCAATAACACTGTCCGACCCGGGGATCGAACCCGAGAGCTCCCAATCCCACGCGCACATTTATGCCGCGAGACCAACGAGGCCTTTAAAAATGATATGCCACCTTTAAAAAATATGGAATATCTAAAATACACAACATCATCTGTATACATGATAGTATTGCGTCACTGACTGACTGACAGACAAGGTATAGCCAAAACCATTGGGCGCAAGAAGCGGAAATTTGCCATGTATGTTCCCTGGGGACCGTATCGGTGCACTAAGAAGGGACTTTCCAAAACTCCCACGGATCGAATTAGAGTAGTGACATTTTTGTATTTTTAATCCGTCACTACTTTTACCTCTGCACAATGACGCTGCACGGTTGGCGTAGTGGTTTAAGCGGCCACCTCGCCGCTTGACACTGCGCCGAGTGTCGTGGGTTCGATTTCCACTCGAGACAACACTTTGTGTGATCCATAAATTGTTGTTTCGAGTCTGGGTGTTCATTGTGTCCGTTGGTTGTATGTTTGTAAAGTCTCCCGCGACACAAGATTTATTCCTAGTGCGGGAGTTGTCTCTTTTAGAAGTTGTATGAAACAGTTTCTGAGTCAGGGTTATCATATAAAAATTATTATGATGGCTGTCTTTTGAAAGGATTATTACACACATAATAATAATTATACCTAACTAGAGGACGCCAGCAGCTACGCCTGCATTTTTTTTTTTAATTTATTTATCCCGTGGGAATTTCGGGAAATCCCTTCTTAGCACCCCTACGGTCCCCAAGGAACATACATGCCAAATTTCAGCTTCCTGCGCCCAATAGTTTCAGCTGTAGCGTGTCTGTCAGTCAGTCAGTAACGCAAGGATTTTATATATTAAGAAGATGACCGTCTCTTTTGAATCATGTTACATATTTGAGTGGGCATTCTGCGTAAAACTTCGTAGTTAGTCATACACAATACAAACTGATAACTGCCGCCACTTATCGACAACGTAGGTATAAACATTAAAATACATTAAGGTATGATGCAAAAAGGGGAAATACCTCTGTCTGTGTTAAATATGTGGACTGTTGTCAACATATTCCAAAAGACACAGTTCTTGCACAAACGGGCGAATACTCTAGCTAGCGCTTCAATAGGCTAGTTGTCAAAAAAAAAATTATAAGTCCGTCCTTTAGATTATTCAAAAATAAGCGATACGTATTTTTTTATTTGTAAATTAAACCAAAAATGACCAAGATATAGTTCATTAAAGTTACGTATAACGTCACTTCGTGCTGCATTTTTTCGCACTAGATGACGTCACACGTAACTTTAATGGGCTATATCTTTGTTATTTTTTATTTAATCGAAAAAAGAAAAAATACGTGTCCAATATTTTTTTATAATCTAAAATACGGACAAAATAAAATGTAATTATTTTGACCCAGGAAACTACCCTATTGTATATCTCTTCAATCACACACGTGACAACACTGGAGTTTCACCATTCTCATAAGATGCATCATCTTACTTTATAAACTGTATCAATGCTGGTCATAAGCTTCTTATCGCTATGCAGGGTAAGGCCATTTTCTACTACGCTAAATACGGCTTGGCAGAATTAACATGTCTCTCAAGAATTCTGAAAATTATCGTGAAAGAGTAAGGCCATAGTATTAGGCAGCGATAGCCTAGTGGAGATACCAACTGACTGCCATGCAGAGGGTATCGGATTCGAATCCACGGCGCACACCAGTGACTTTTTGAAGTTAAGCGTGTATTAAATTGTTAATTATCGCTTGCCCCGTGCCTCGCAGAGCACGTTAAACCGTCGGTCTCGGCTGTCATGAAGATCTTTGACAGTCGTTACGGGGACTCACCCTCAAATAAACTGATACTGGTCTAAATCATGGAATATCGCTATCCCTTCGGGTTGCGGAGGTCAGACGGCAGTCGCTGTGGCAAGTTGATATTCTGTCATATCTGGTTAGACCAGTAAGCGGACCTCGGGCTCCAAGGTGTGTCAGTCTTGGATGCAACCGGAATAACGCTAGGGCGATGATGATCTTACTTTATAAACTGTATCGGTGCTAGTCATAAGCTTCTTATCACTATGAGAGGGGTAAGGCCATTTTCTACCACGCTAAATACGGTTTGGCAGAATAGGAAAGTTTCCTGCAAGTGAAATACATTATGCAAGTATTTTTATCTAGTGAAACATGTCAAAATAATAGTTGTTTCATTTAACAATTATTAATGTTAAAACTTTATTTAACATTTTCATCGTCAATTTTATTGATAATAAGTATTCTACTTGACAGCAAAACACTATGACGTAACTACGTCATATTTCATACAAAAACCTTGGCAAAGGTTGTTTTTGACATTTAATTAAAAGTGCTTGATTTGACTAGTTGGAAACAACCCTATTAACATGTCTTTCAAGAATTCTGAAAATTATCGAGGAAGACACCACGCTGGTTAAGTGCCTGATGGCTGACTTCACGTCTTTCGAGAACACTATGGATAACTCAGACATGCAGGTTTACTCACGATGTTTTCCTTCACCGTTTTATCAAAAGTAATGCACTCCTAACTTCGAAAAGTTGGTAGTGCGCGCCGTGGTATGATCTCGATAACCTCTGCGTAGCAGTCTTTTACCGCCGGTATCAATATTCAATCTGTGTATAGATTTCGAGATTACAGATGCATATTCCACCTATTACCTTTATTTTTAACGGTATTAGATTTATTATTTACGGTAGTAGAGCCTTGCTGATATCAGCATGAATGGGCCGGCTCGACCGGGGAAGTACTACCCTCTCACAGAAAATCGACGTAAAGTAACAGTACCTAAATTGTTGTGTTTCGTTCGGTGAGTGGTGTTGCTTGTGTCAATGGGCGGCGGTAATTGCTTACCATCAGGCGATCCGTCTGCTCGTTTGCCGCCTATTACTATAAAAAAAAACCTATTACGTGGGACCAAAAAAATCATGGCGAAATGTGGGTGTAATATTTACACCTCTGCCTTCGGGAATATAGGCGTGAGTCTATGAAAAAAAAATGCCATAAACCAAGATAAAGTACAAACAGAAACTCCAAAGTACAATAGTATCGCAACAATATAGTTGTTATTTCACACACAACAACAATTATAGATTTGTGGTGTCGTTTTTCTGGCCGTGGGAAAGTGAGTAACGGTGTTGATTACATGTACTTGTATGGCGTTTAACTGTAGACAGTTGTAAGGTTGGGTGGTACTGATATTATACAAAATTGTGATGATTTTTAGGGTTCCATACCTAATAGGTAAAAACGGGACCCTATTACTAAGCCTTCGTTGTCTGTCTATGTCACCAGGCTGTATCTCATAAACTGTGATAGCTAGAAAGCTGAAATTTTCACAAATTATGTATTTCTGTTGCCGATATAACAACAAATACTAAAAATAAAAAATATTAAAGGTGTCCCATATGTACAATAAACGTAATTTTAAACATTTTTTTTACTCGATCTTAATAAACAGGTAGAAACTTAAAAAATATTTGTACTTAACAAACGTGATTTTCCTTTATAGATGATGGTACGGAACATTTCGTGTGCGAGTCCGACTCGCACTTGCCCAAATTTGTAATATCGTGTTATATTTAATATTTAATCGGCTTTATTATGTATAGATTAAGTTTAGCATCAGACTTAGCATTTGAATGACAGAATTGAAACCCATTTGATCTATCCAAGAAGTTTGCTTTGCCAATTCAATTTTCAACTATTAGTATAAGAAAGTTATAGATTTCATATGTAATTTAAGTTTTACCGTACACACAGACTAATGATTTTTAAGCATCTGCGGCATCTGCCTTTATATTGCTTTGGAATAAATTTGGCATGTAAGAAATAACGACTTCAAGGTGTAAATTCGATATTAACCCTAGAATCATACACTCCGTGGCCGTGTGGTTGACGGCATAGAATACAAGTGTCACCACCCCCTATCTTCCCGTGGGTGTCGTAAGAGGCGACTAAGGGATAACACGATGCAAATACCATCTTTGCGTAGAGACGGAAAACTCGACATCAAACCCTACACGACTGCCTCGTTGGTCTCGCGGCATAAATGTGCGCGTGGGATCGGGAGGTCCCGGGTTCGATTCCTGGGTCGGGCAGTGTTATTGGGTTTTTCTGTCACGAAAAACTCAGTAGCAGCACGGAGTCTGGAAATGTGCACGGTACGGCAATAGGCTCGCCCCTTATTACGTGGGACTAAAGTATATCTGGCGAAAAGTGGGTGTAGAAACACACCTCTGCCTACCCCTTCGGGGATAAGAGGCGTGACGTTATGTATGTATGTATGTAATCATACACTATCTGGCGCACATGTTATTCCTACACTGGGGTGCTGGAACACCCCATACTAAAATAACTGTAAATCTTAAAATTAAAATAAAAACAATTTATGAAAATACGTTTAATTATAAATAATCAGTAACTTGAGATCACATATCAGCCTTCCGATCTCGTAAGGAATTAGTGAAGTCCCATCTTAGTGCACCCCAAGGAATTATCATGCCAAACATCAGCTACTAACAATCAATAAGCCAAAACTATTGTTTTGGCCGTGCATTGTCTGTAAGTCAGCCAGTAACGCAATAACTCTCACAGAAAATCGTCGTAAAGTAGCAGTTCCAAAACTGTTGCGTTTCGTTCGGTGAGTGAGAGTACCGGAGGCCATATCCCCTATTCCTTCTCCCTCATTCCACTCATCATCCTATCCCTTTTCCCAACCCCAAGGTGCGGCAACGCACTTGTGACTCCTGTGATCAGGCGATCTGTCTGCTCATTTGCCGCCTATTGACATAAAAAAAAAAATAATAATACTTATAAGATCACGCTTAGCCTTAAACATACCCACGCGCCAGAAAAACATGCAACTTATAAAATAGTTTCTTCGTAATGCAAATTTCCAATCAACTTACAACGATATTTGGCAACAATATTCCAAAGAAAACCACAAAACAATCGCTTAAGCATTACACCTCTAAACCAAATGCAGACGTACAAATTCGTCAAACTAATCCGAAACAAAGTACCTACTCTCTTAATTTTTTAATTTTTGCATTGGCCACTGGTTTGTACCGTGATTTGAAGGAAAGACTTAGAAAATAGAAGTTTGTTACAATGGCTTTGAAAGTGGGATAGACGATGCAATATGTCTGATGAAATAATAACCAGGCGTTGTTTTTGTATTTGCTTCAAATTACGGTGACGGTAGGCATTGTGCAGAAGCCTGCATTTCTGAGAGTTCCCCATAATGTTCGCGAAAGATATGTGAAGTCTGCCAATTCGTACTTAACCAGAGTGGTGCACTATGTCTAACTCCCACCACAAGCGGATCCGAGAAGCCAGCGGACTGTGTGGCGCAGTCTGCTTTGAAAGGCATTGCACACTCCGCCTTTCCACGGGCACGCGTCCCTAGCAAGGGGACGGACGCGACAGGTACAGCGGAGCAATACAATCACAGTTCCCGTTGTACCTGCTAGGCGTCGAGCTACGGAGCCACCGTGTGGTTTTTAGTCGGTATGGTCTAACTCTTATTGGGAAGACGTTTTGACCCCTTCTCATCTCTTCTGTAAGAAATGTGAGTGAATCTATTCATTCACATTTCCTACACACAACTCACTTAGTGCGTACCTATGGTTTCCAAGGAACATACATGCCAAATTTCTCCTTGCGGCCTATAGTTTCGGCTGTCAGTCAGGCACTCAGTAATGGAGGACTTAAATTTAAACTTGTTTTATGCTTTAAAAAGACAACTCCCGCACTAGTAAGAAATTCCTGTGTCGCGGGGGAGTTACAAACATTCAATCAACGGACACAAATGACACCCAGACTCGAGACAACAATTTGTGGATCACACAAAGTGTTGTCTAGTGTGGGAATCGAGCCCACGACACGCGGCACTGTACCAATCGGCGAGGCAACTGCTTAATTTCAATTTCAAGTTTATTGCACTCCACAATGTATATAAAGATCTTATAAAAAACAAAAAATAAGTAACAATTATGGACCCTCTTGGTCACGGCAATTGTAGAAGAGAGGAGGAATATTTTTTAATATTAATAGACTTGGTATTTGTGTCTAATACGAGGGTCAAACTGAAAGTTCTTAGAAAATCAAAAACTGATTACATTAGCCAGTTATTAGTTTTATTATATCTTTTCAAAATATTGTCCATTGACGTCAATACACCGCTGCATGCGATGGAACCACTGGGAAAAGCACTTTGCCCACTCGTCCTTAGGGGTCTCTTCAATGGCATCGCGATACGCAGCCACCGCTTCTTCAGCATTCATAAACCGCTTTCCTTTAAGTTTTTCTTTAATTTTTGGAAATAAATAAAAATCACAAGGCGCGAGGTCGGGGCTATACGGCGGGTGACCCAGTAATTCAACGTTTGATGTCGCCAAATAGTCGATCGTTCGCTTGGCGGTGTGCGACGAGGCGTTGTCGTGGTGAAGGAGGATCCTACTGCGAGGTCGTTTCTCTCGAACTTTTTGCAAGACAAGTGGCAAACAATTGGTAGTGTACCATTCTGCAGAAACTGTTTTTTGATCCTCTAACACAATTGTTGCGAAATGACCTATCCTTCCAAAGAACGAGGCCACCATTTTTTTTCCCGCACTTCGATCTCTCTTCACTTTAGTTGGCAACTCCTCGAAAGGAAACACCCACTGAGCAGATTGTCTTTTGGTTTCAGGATCATAACAGTAAATCCAGCTTTAGTCACCTGTTAGTATGTCGAACACAGCATTTGAGTCACCTCCGTTAAATCTTTCAATCATTTTACGGCACCAATCCACACGATGGAGTTTTTGAGCCTTAGTCAAATTATGAGGTATCCGCCGGGCGCAAAGCTTACTGACCTGGAGAATGTTCGTGGAGGATTTTGTGCACTTGACTCATACCGATGCCTAAGCTTGTCCGAATCTGCTGATAGGTCACTCTTTTGTCAGTCTCTATCATACGCCGCACAACACAGATGTTATTTTCAGTCGTCGCCGTAGAAGGCCGTCCCTCACGTACATCATCAGTGAGATTAGTGCGACCACGTTTAAACTCATTAAACCAGTTGTAAACAGTCGCCCAAGATGGGGCTTCATCGTGAAAGGCCAATCGTAGTCTATCATAACTTTCTTGTTGACTTAAATGACATCGAAAGTCATAAAAAATCATTGCACGAAAATTTTCTCGTGTTAAATTCATGTTGACGTGACACAGACAATTTTCAATTTGCCGCCAAATCGTAAAACAAATGACAAATGAATGAAATATATACTCAGTAATATTGGCAAAGAGTTCTATTTTCAAATTTTAGAATATTTTTTTTATTATATTGTTTATAAGTGGCCAGTTCTAAGAACTTTCAGTTTGACCCTCGTATATTATGATAATTAGTCTAATTCGGTCTGTCATTGAAATATGCGTTTATATGGTAATAGCATTTATGCAGTAGGAAATGTAATATTTTCTTGGGTTTACGCGAATGTTACACATTGAAATTAAACTACAGTTTACGGATTTTATCGCGTTATATTGGTTTCACTTGTTATTACATTTAAACCGAATGATCTAGACACACACACAGTAGGAAATGTTTTAATTTTTTTACAAAGATGTTGTCTTTTTCTTCGTGTTTTATTTTTGATGGTAATTTATTGTAGATTTTTATAGACATTACGTAAGGGCTTGATGAATGCATTTTTAGTCGCGACGTCGCGTCGGCAGGTTTAATCTGTCTTTGTGTCTTAATGAATAATTGATATTTAAGTCATCCCTTTTTGTGTAAAATTCATAGTATTTTCTTACAAATTTGTAGGTTTCCAGAATATAATATACTAGGTAGGGTTAAAATGTGTAGTTTTTGGAATTTTGGTTTGCAGCTTAAACCACTACGCCAACCGTGCATAGGTACTGATTGCAATTGCAACTATTTTTATTATACAATTATTTTCAACAAATCACTATCAATATTCAATATTATTGTACCGTTACAGCCGCAAGGCAGACTCCATACATAAATACATGCGTTTGTTGCACGATACATTGTAATAACACGCAATGAGAAAATACAATGAAAATGTCAAACAGGTTAAAAAGAAAATTGTTATAGCGATCAACAGATCGACTTCTGATAAATGGTATATGATTTGCTTTTACTATTATGTAATATGTGTTTTTACTTAAGAATATGTATTAAGAAATCCTTACTAAGTGGATGCCAACAACGTAAAAAGACACTGTCCAAATTCATGTTTCTAGTTTTAGACGTTTAGGCTGTACTAGCTGCTTCCCGCGGTGTCACCCGCGTCCTGATGGAACTACTTCGCGTACCTGGTTAATTTAGCCTAAGTTACTCCTTGGTACATCAGTTCTCCGCCAGTGAAAGTCCCGTCAAAATCGGTCCAGCCGTTCCAGAGATTAGCGAGAACAAACAAACAAACAGACAAAAATTGTAAAAAATGTCATTTCAGTAATGATGTACCCTGTATACATCCATATGTATTTAGTAAAAAGCGGTTATTTTAATATTACAAATAGAAACTCCTTTATGTGTATAGATTTAATATACGGGGTTTAAAAAGACCCTTAAAGAAAACTGAAATCCCATATTGTACCAATCATTATGAACGTTTTTTTACTTCGGCGCCATACCTGGGAAGTTACTGGTTCAGGAGATATTAAGGCCCAAAGTCACAATAGAATTTTTCGAATTAGGTACAAAATCGATGCATTCACCCCGCTTATATGTTCTATATATTATTATGTCCTTTAACTAGTGTTGGAGTAAACTCGAGTCCGCGAGTCGACATTTCAGTGCTCAGCTCTTAATCGCGATACTCGACTCACTAAGACATATACTCCTGCTCAATGTGTTGCGAGTTTAGAGAGCATCCCTTTAATTAAACACGAGTTTAGAATTCGTGCTCGAGTTTCTTTGTGAGCTCGAGCTTGCTCACATAATGAACGAGTCGAGCTCGACTCGTTTTGAACTGAGCACCCATCACCTAACTAGCTAAATCACTATTATTTTTTATAGTATAACTGATTTTTCTTGTGTTTTATTTATAATGGATTTTAATAATGTTAATAATGTAAATGAATTAATTGTTATTATTATAAATTTATTTGACATGCCCTCTCAATTATTATTGCTGTGCCATTGCAGGGTGTCACATGACTCACATGTATTTGTTATTAACTTTGTGTGTGACTTGCAAAATAAATAGAAAGAAGTATGTTCTGGGTATATAATAAAAAACTACATGTTTTGCTCGACATTTTTTGAGTCGAAGTTACATCGAGTCAGTTTTTGAACTCAACTTTAGTTAAAAACTCGAGTTTGATTTGTAACTCGAGTTCTTTTTAAGAGTCGTGTATCAAGTTAAGACTCGACTGCACTCTGGACTCGATGAGCATAACGAACCCCGTGAAATTGAGTCGAGTATGTAAAAATCGACTCCCGGACTCGAGTTTTCTCCAACTCTACCTTTAACCCCATGGATAAGTAGGTATTTAGAGGATTGCACGCGCGCCCTTTATTTGCTGTTTAAAAAATGCGTCTACTTAAAAAAAAAAAATCCGTTTCCCAGCTATTATTTTTGCGTAGGATTTACTTGGCATGATGTCCAAAACAAGTAGACTTTGGCTTAGAGATGGTGCTTGTGACACCCTGTATATATAGCTGAGCCCGCGGGTACACTCGCGTTATTTAGGGCTACTACTCCGTATACGTGGCTCATATAGATCGTGATACAGATCGTGCTGGCTCCCTCAATCAAGGTTGAGCCGTACGTTTGTTGTTGAATGCGGGCCATCAGTGGGCCGAGTCAGTCAAAAGCGTCAGACGATATCCTGCACTGTACTTGCATACTAAACCCCTTTTTTGTCTGGACTTTAAAAGATCAAGAAAAGACTAAAGAAATTGAAGTGACAAAAAAAATTACTGAGTATGTTTCGGCCTTTCTTCTCAAGAAGTCATTTAGCTAGGAAAAGCGGGCATCATCTAGAATAGGGTTTTGACTTGTATAAGTGTTGTAAACAACCAAAATGCAGAAATAAATATGTCTTTATGTCTTCATAACCTGATGTGCCCGATGCCGATCCTGTGGGATTTTCGGGAAATCCCTTCTTAATCCACCTCCATGCTCCCCAAGCAGCATGCATTCCAAATTTCAGCTTATTGCAGCCAATAGTTTTGGCTGTGCATTGTCTGTCAGGCAGACCTTACCTGAAGTTTTTTTTTTTTTATGTAGTCTCACGTCTTTTATCTCCGAAGGGGAATGGGAAAGGTGTAATATTACACCCACATTTCGCCATGAATGTTTGGTTCCACGTAATAGGGCGCGAGCCTATTGCCGTTACCGGGCACATCACCAGACTCCGTGCTGCTACTGCTACTAAGAATTCGGAAAAACCCAGTAACACTTTTGCACGACCCGGGAATCGAACCCGGGACCTCCGATCAGCAGTCGCATACGCTATCCACTGGACCACGGAGGCAGTCTGTCAGGCAGACCTTACCTGAAGAATGTTGTATATAATGATTGATGATAACTTTTGTTATTTGCAGGTGCTGGAGCTAATGGAGATGACGTGTCGTACCGAGGAGGAGGTGTGCTCCGCGCTTCACGACTCGGACAACGACATGGTGGCCGCTTGCAACCTGCTGCTGGAGGAGAGCCAGCGGATACAGGTACTTTCTAGAACATTCTGGAACATTCTGTAGTTGTTGCTACTCACTTGAACTTACCTAAGGAGGCCCGTTCAGGGGAAGGGAACGGAGGTGAAGCCGAGGAGTGTGTACTGGAATTTTCTAGAACATTCTATAGATGTTGCTTCTCACTTACACTTACCATAGGAGTAGTCAGGATCTGGAAACTGGTTCAGGAGATAGGGAAGGCAGGTGAAGTGAGGATTCTCTTCTGGAACATCCCAGAACATTCTTTGCTTGTTCTTTCTCACTTGAACTTATCTTGGGCATAGTAAGTAGTTCAAGGGCTACGGAAGGGAGATGAAGCTAGGATTCTGTTTAGGGTTAAGTTAGTCACATGAGAGAAAACTTAGCCGCTATCTTAACATTTTTGGATAATATTGTATTAATTTGAATTTTTTGATTAAAGGGGCCAGCCAGATGATAACATGATATTGATATTTTTGTTCGCAGGGCGAGTGGCAAACCAGCGAAAAGAAGAAAAAGAAGCCTCCGGCCCCGGCCGGCAACGGGGAGCTCGACCCGCCTCGAGACCCGCGCAGTCGTTCAGGGCCCCGACCACGTGAGTACACTACACAACTATTTCTAAACAAGCTAGAAGTCGCTATATGGCTTGGCCTGCCCAAAATTTAGCAGGTCGATGACGGGCAGCAGCTTCACCGGTGCGAAAAGCTACGCCCTGCGATCATCAACACGCTTGCCCAGCGTGTTGATTACGGGCATAAACCTTAATGGCATGCAAAGCCACGCAACGGCCCCCAGTTCCCGGTCGCCCCGCTATTCCTGGCCAAAGCGCCGGACATGGTAACGGTGGGGCAGGGGGTGCGAAGAATCGCCGGGTTACGGTAGGCCGCCAACACCGACTGACCATGGCTACGTATAACGGACGCACGCTACGGCTCGACGTACAATCAAACAAGTCGGCGCTGGATCAGTTTAAAAAAAAATCAATTGGCTCGCTCATAGAGTCGAGGCACAGTAGAAACTGGTTTTGTATACGAGTGTCAATGTGCGTGTAAAGTAGCACTGGAAGCGACGATGTCTTGCTGAGCGATTCTCGCCCTTATGGTGGTCTAGCGGGAAGTTGTTCGACTGTACATCTGGCAAAACTGGAAGAGGAACTGAGGTAAATAAGATGGCATGTTTTGGGACTAAGCGAAGTCCGGAGAGAGGGGGAGGATACCATTACTCTAGATTCAGGCCATCTTATGTACTTCAGGGGGGGAAACCGGCCATCCCAAGGCGGCGTTGGGTTCCTGGTCCTCTCTGACGACATTTTAGAAATCTCCAATGTCTCGACAAGGGTAGCATACCTTGTGATCACACTCACCAAGAGGTATACGCTCAAGGTTATCCAAGTGTATGCACCGACTTCGACATACTCGGATGATGAAATTTATGAAGACATTTCCAGGGCCTTACACCACACCCAAAAGGCCCATTTCAATGCTGTCATGTGGGACTTCAACACCAAAGTGGGAGTACATACTTGCGGCGAATCGGTACTAGGACTACACTGATTTGGTAGGAGTAATCATAGGGGGCAGAATTTCCTTCAATCCGTGGTTGGATCTGAAACACTCCAGCTAAAACTGGAAAACCGGTTCGCTGCCTTGGAAACCACAATAGACGCTGATACGGTCTAGGACCCTGATCAAGTGGTGGAAATCCTGTGGGATGAGGTGACGAAACTCTTTAAGACGCATCACACCGGCAGGAGATCGCAACTTTCGCGAGAGTCTCTGCAGCTATTAGAGACGCGACGAGAAAACCCAACACTCACTTCGTCAGATCTAAATAAAAATATTTTCAAGCTGGCCGTAGCTCCAATACACGCTCTATACAAGAACCGATCGAGCGAAATCAGAGGTCGAAAGTCTTTATCCAGCATTTGGGTCGAAGCCATCTGACGAAGCTGACCACGTCAGACGGGAAAGTCATCACTTCTTCACTTCTAGGCCTGAGATTCTTGCGGAGGTTCAGAGCTTCTACGGCAACCTTTACACCTCGAAGGCCGTGCAGGACTTGCAATATACGCTGCGCAGCCTAGCTGATTCTTCTGCTCGCATCGGTCTCCGGATGAACTTGGAAAAAACCAAGATAATGTTAAATGAACATGTCTCCGGAACCGATTACCCTAAATGGTTCTCGAAGTTGTTCAGGAGTACGTCTACCTTGGGCAAACCTTGCAGTTGAGTAGAAACTACTTCGAGAAGGAGGCTGGCAGAAGAATACGGCTGGGCTGGGCAGCATATAGGAAACTCCGTCACGACTTTTCGTCACCCCTACCGCAAGGCCTTAAGACAAAGGTCTTCAATGAGTGCGTCCTACCCGTTGTTATGACTTACGGAGCCGAGACGTGGACACTCACTGACGGTGCGACTGGTCCACCAATTTAAACTCGCTCAGCGAGCTATGGAGAGGGCTATGCTCGGAGTTTCTCTGAAGGATCAAATTGGTAATGAAGTGATCCGACAGAGAACCAAAGTAATCGACATAGCTCAAACTAGCAAGCTGAAGTGGCAGTGGACCGGTCACGTTTGTCGAAGAACCGATAACCGTTGGAGTAGTCGTGTTCTAGAATGGAGACCGCGCCTTGGCAAACGTAGTGTAGGACGCCCTCCGGCTAGGTGGAGTGATGATATACGCAAAGTGGGTGGCAGCGGCTGGATACGAAAACGCCGAAACGTCGGGACAAATAGAAAGGTATTTCATCTTTCTTTTCGTTTATTAACACGATTCAGACCCGTTACATAATTTTTTATATGGATACGAAAAGCCGAAAATCGGGCTCAGTCGCGTGCCATTGGAGAGGCCTATATCCAGCAGTAGACTCTTGCAGGCTGATAATAATTATTATTATTAGAAGCCTAATTTATGTCCCACTGCTGGGCAAAGGCCTCCCCTTCCATCTTCTACTTGTCGCGTTCAGACGCGAGCTGTTGCCAATCCTTCCTAGAGGCGTCCAATTCATCACGCCATCTCCTCCTAGGCCTTCCCCGTTGCCGTTTCCTGCTATTGGGCATCCACCTTGTGGTTGTGCCCGCCCAGCGGTGCTGGCATACGGCTAACGTGGCCGGCCCAGGTCCTTTTCAGTATGACAGCTGAGTGGCCTACATCGATGATTTGAGTTTTGGAACGTAGTATTGAGTTCTTGATGCGGTCAGTAAGCTTGACTCCCAAAATACTACGTTCCATTGACCTCTGGCAGACTCCGAGTGCGGACTTTTGTATTTTAGTCAATGACCAAGTTTGTGCTCCGTTGGTAAGGGTGGGAAGAATGCGCAATTGCACATGTCCGTGAGTTTTCTCTTCAAAGCTAATGGGAGAGAAGCTTTCATTAGGGCTTTCATCGACCAATAGCTCTTCCAGGCGTTCTCTGTGCGTCGTGCGACCTCTTTATCTTGTCTCGCCTCTAAGGAGACTATTTGGCCGAGATATACATACTCATGGACATGGTCAATCCTCACACCCCCAACCGTAACGTTGCACACTTTATCTATGTCTTTTCTATGTTCATGGAGAGTCTCACTTCGAGGCTAGCTTGCTTCAGTTGGTTGAGCATGAGGCCTAACTCAGCTGCCGAACTGGAAAAGATGACAATGTCGTCGGCGAAACGAAGGTTAGAGTCTCCGGTCACCGATAACAATGCCCTCGTCCTGCCAGTCGTCATAAAGAGTTTGGAAAACATCTTCCAGCGCTGCTGTAAATAGCTTCGGAGGTAGCAGATCACCCTGTTTAACGCCTTCTTGAATAGGAAATGATGGTCCAGCTGAGTGTTATTTAATTGATGCTGTACTGTTTTCATATAATGTTTTGAAGTAGGTGGTTGTGTCGTCGATACCCTGTCTCTTTAGTGAACTTAATACGCTTATGTGTGAAAAACTGTCGAATGCTTTCGAATAATCAATAAATGCGAGATATAGAGGAACCTGAAGTTCTGAATGTTTTTCAATAATTTATGGTATGTAAGTGATGTACAGTAGATAGTCCGCGTCGAAAGCCTGCTTGCTCAGGAGGTTGGTGTAAATCTAATATGCTAGATATACCTACTATATTCTATTATTATTATAAGAATCTTGTATAAGTGCGATATAAGACTGATGGGGCGATAGTTGTTTAAATGTGATTTAGATTCTTTCTTGTGAAGTAAAATTATTCCAGAATAGCAAAAATGTTTAGGGAATGATGATGATTTAACCTAAATGCCGTCCCACTGCTAGGGAAAGGTCCTTCATTGAGCTTGCGCGTTCCTTGAGCGGACGCCAGGTTTGCGGCTGGCATGCGCTCGGCGTTCATTCTGTAAAACAAATTGAACGCCGGCCGTACGGCGTACGAGCTGTCCCCGAGCGCACGCTCTAGGAACGCGTGTGCCCAATGTGAGAGAGGTCTTACACTCTTTCAAGCGTCTCTGTTTTGTGTCAAGCTGGGCTTCCTGTCGAAGTCTGGATGACTGTTGAGAAACAGCTGAGCTTTTTGTACACCATTATCCATGGTACAATATGCCAGCCAGCGTACATAAGTTACTCATTCATGGTGCTGACATCTGCAGACACTTTTCTTGTCTTCCTATTGGAATTATGTCAGAAGAAGCAGCTGAAGCCAGAAATAAGGAATTTAGATATACAAGAGAGCATCACACACGGAAAATGAGGAGAATCCAGAATAACGAAGATATTCTTCACAATTTATTGATAACTTCCGACCCCTTTATATCCCACATTAGACCAAAATTTACCTCCTTACGGGCTACGGTGTAGTGGTTCTAAAAGAGTTATGTCATATGTTATGTTATTGCCAACAGGTCGGGGCGAAGGCGAGCGCGGGGAACGCGGTGAGGGCGGCTGGCGAGGACGAGGAGCCGCGCGCGGCCGAGGTGGCGGTCGAGGGGCGCGGGGCGGCGCGGCTAGACGCGCGCGGCCAGAGCGCGACTCGCACTCCACGTGGCAAGACCAGCCGCACAACTGTAAGTATGCCACACAACACACTATACACACAGGCCTCTATCTCTGCGACTTTATGTACAGCTGCTGCCAGCCACTTGGAGTATATCATCACTCCACCTAGCCGGGTAAGGCCGAAGACCGGGCGGAGATCATCGCGAGCAGCCTCGAACGACAGTTCACCCCCCACAAGGTCCAAGACGAGGCCCACTCATGACAGGTAGAGGAACTAGTTCGGACCTACCTTTTAACGCCCCTCGTCTCATCAGACGGATGTGGCCTGCTGGTGACCCCGCAAGAGGTTGCAGATGCGGTGAACCGCAAAACTCACCCCCGGAAGGCGGCTGGTGAGGTCGGCATCCCGAACTCCGCGCTGAATCGACTTCCTCGGAAATCGCTTATTGTAGCGACCCAACTCTTCAACGGCATCCTGAGGACCGGCCACTACCCGACCAGCTGGAAGCGGGTCCGAGTCACTGTACTCCCCAAGCCCAGCAAGGATCTCAGGAAGCCGGAGAACTACAAGCCCATCACTCTCTTCTCGACGACGTCCAAGGTGTTCGAGCGGCTACTGCTGGCGAAGATCACCCCGCACCTAGTCCCGAGACCCGAAAAAATCGGATTTCGCCAAGCCCAATCCACCACGCTGCAGCTGACTCGCGTTCTGGGCGAGATGGCCACGTGGATGAATAAGCGAGGCCACACAGTGACCGTGGTGACCGACATGGAGAAGGCGTTCGACAGGGTGTGGCATGACGGCCTCATCTACAAACTGTCGACGTCCACTATCCCACGACAACTCATCACGGTCATCGCATCATTTCTCCAAGGGAAAACCTTCCCAGTGACCGTCGTGGACGTCACGTCAGAGGAGAGGACCATCAAGGTCGGAGTCCCGCAGGGGAGCTGTCTTTCCCCTGTCTTGTACGCCCACTACACGGACGACATCGCGACACGCCGCGTACCTGTCCAGCTCACGGCCTGGTCACGAGATCGGTCTAAGCGACGAATGGCGCGGCAGAGCGTCGTGCACGCCACGAACACACCGCGGCGGTAAACACAGCGGCCAAGGTGGACGTATTTAGATACTATACCTAAAATTATGATAGTATCTAAAATACCTATCTCTTCTCTGTTTGGAAATCAGTAGGCACATTTATAAAACAGCATATTATGCGAGAAGGGGTCCACGATGTAAATAAATATATTTGTCTCATTGGTGAATTTCATGATTTATACAACGATTACATAAAATATCCAGATGAGTTTATTCTGCAATACATTACATATTAAAGAACAGAACATCAGATCCAAAAATGTCTGCAGAGTCATTACCGCAATATACCTAATCATCGAAAATATTTTATACTTAAATAGTTTTACCGCCTAGTTCGTCGCTCGCGCACCGCTGCCTGTGCCGCTAGGAGTCGTGGTGTCGGACCGAGTCCGACGCCACGCATTAAGTCTGTTCCCGCCGCTCGCCGCGCCGCCCGCCGCACCGTTCGCCGCGCAGCCGTTCGCGCCGGAAAACGCGCGCGTTTACGCTGTGAACGGCGGCTCGTGTCGTGCTTCGAACGTTTTCATACATATAAGCTGAGCCCGACACTTGAGGCGCTCCCGGGCTGGCTGAAGAAGTGGAGGCTCAAGTGCAACGTGTCCAACATTCCAGGCTTTGGTGACTGGACGGGTACAGTACCCGCCGTGCCCGAAGCTGATGGGGGAGGAAATCTCTTGGTTGCCGACGGTCAAGTACCTGGGCGTCACCATTGACAGGAATCTGACAATGGCTCACCATGTCCAGACGACCACCGCGAAGACACAAGCTACGAGGGCGAAACTTCGCCCGCTGCTCTCCTCCAGACTGCCGCTGAGAGCCAAGCTGGCTCTCTACAAAACATATATCAGGTCGCGCATCTCATACGCGGGGCCGGCCTGGTACAACTTGACTGCTGAGACCACGCGGCAGCGACTGCAGCGGGTGGAGAACAAGTGTCTTCGCCTAGCGGTGGACACGCCCAGGTACCTCAGGAACGCGACCATAATGTATCGGGACCTCAAGTGGGAGCCGATCGGGGAGTTGTGAGCGGTTTGGCCCGAGGTATGTTTGAGCGAGCAGATCGCTCAGAACACCCCCACCTCGTCAACATCGCTCCCCTCCCCCATCCTGAGTCAACAATGCTCATCCGGAGGCAACTGAAGCGTCCCGCTCGGGAACTGATCCCAGTTTCCTCGAGCAGGGCTTCACCACACCAACACTACCACACAGGCCAGACGACCAGCCGCCGCCCTCTCGCGGGCGACTAACTGGGCCTCTCCCAACAGACTTGCACGGTTGGTCAGCCTCGAAGGCGACCAACCCATTGACTGACCCATAGTATTGGGCCGCAGAGACTACCACCTTAAGGAATCAAACTCCCAAAGGTACCTACCCACTACCCCGAAGGGGGTGGTGAGAAGAAGACCTACGACGGTAAAAAGCCCTACTCTATGTTGCGTGATGCGTGATTTAACTGACATAAGTCTAAACCATGGCATTTCGCAATACCTTTTGGTTGCGGCGGCCAGACGGCAGTGGCTCTTTAGAAAAGCTAATATTCAGGCATCTGGTTAGACTAGTAGGCGAACTCCAGGCTGCAACTAGGAGGACGATGATCAAACAAAACTTATAGGTGTTCCCACATTGCAGTTCATCATGACAGCCTAGAGACGTCCACTTGACATAGGCCTCCCCAAGGTTCTCCACACAAACCGATCTTGGCCCACCCGCATCCAACCGCTTCCCGCGATCTTAACCAGATTATTGGGCCACCTTGCGGGAGGCCTACCCCAGCTGTGTCGTCCGGTACAAGGTTGCCACTTCAGAGTCTTCCTGCTCCAACGGCCATCGGTTATTCGAGTTACGTGCCCTGCCCATTGCCACTTCAGCCTGGCTATTCGGAGAGCTATGTCGGCGACTTTGGTTCTCTTCTGATTTTCTCACTGATTCGATCTTGCAGGGAAACTCCGAGCATAGCTTTCGCCATCGCCCTCTGAGTGACTTTGAGCCTTCTGATGAGGGCCATATAATGATCTAACAATAATAAAACTATTGGTGTCCCCACACTGCTATTAAAAATGCTTAAATAAATAATAGTACTTATTTAAAAAAATAAGTTATAAAAATTACAGATAATTGTTTCTTTTTTGTGACACAGCGGGCACAATGGCAGATCCATTCCCGGCGACAGAGGATTGGGATAACGAAGAGTGGTCGGGATCACTGTCAGACACCAAGGTAACTATTACTTTTTGTCAAAAATAGTTATTTTGATACACGGTGATTTTTTGGTTGTTATACGTAGTTGGTTCAGTTTGTTAGTACTATGCCTGTAATTCATTTGCACTAAAAACTTTTTTACAAACATTTAATCACATGCATGCATAATAGGGAAGTTTCCTGCTAGTGAAAAAATTATATAAGTATTTTTATCTAGTGAAACATGTCAAATAGTAGTTTCATTCATCAATTAATGTTAAAGCTTTATTTAACATTTTTTATCGTCAATTTATTGATAATAAGTATTCTACTTTACAGTAAAACACTATGACGTCATTAAGTCATATTTCATACAAAACCCTTGGCAAAGGTCGTTTTTGACATTTCATTAAAAGTGCTTGATTTGACTAGTTGGAAACAACCCTATTTATGATACTAATTAAAAATTGAGATGCTACATACATTCGAAATAACAATTTGTGGATTTCACAAAGTGTTGTTTCTTTCCTGTGGAGATTGGACCAACAAAACTCGGCCCAATTCTAAACGATGAGACGACTGCTAAATAAATGCTTGTAATCAAAATAATATGTATGTTTTTTGTGTTGAGGTGAATAAGAATATCTATATAACATAGTATTTTTTTAATTATCTTTTGTAATTTTCATATTTTTATTTTTTTTTACGTTGCTTCTTCTTTTAAATTTGTTTCAGTTTATTTAATTTTAGTAAAATAATGTGTGTATGCATGAGTGAGCCGTTATTTGCAGTTTATATTCTTAGCTAAAAACAAGTTCTGGTTGTTCAATAGAAGTATATGTATTTAAGTAAATGTCAATTTATGAAACATTCAATAGCAACGCAAGCTTTAAAAATATGATTGATATTTGATAAATGTATAGTGCAGTTTCTAATACAGTTAGGATAGGATAATTTAATCATTATTTTCTCTAGATATAATAAATTATTTTGAGCCGTTGAAAAATAGATATGTTTACTGTATTTTAATGTTTCTTCTTTCATGAATTGTAGGCATCGTACCAAACAACCTCGTCGACTTCGTACTCCAACCAAAAATCGCCGCGTATAACTTCTACAAAATATTCCTACCAACTAGATTACAAACTATACATGTAAAAATTTTGTTATAGATGATGTATCCAGGGATAGAGAATACAGCTGTAAATATACCCTGGCATATATAGTGGCATATAGTGGCGCGACCGGTGTACGGTACACGTAGTATGGTGGGCGATTCGATGGTGAATGTAAGTGCGTGTGTGTTGCAGGTGTTCACGCCGAGTGTGGCGGCGCATTCCTCGCCAGCTGATGATGCCGCGCCCGCCAACAGCGCTGCTGTGAGTATACACTATATTCACTTATAGCAAAGAGCTCAGATATTTACATAGAGGCGCATTTCTTATGGGCGCTCTGAAGACACACTTTTCACTTTCCTGTGCAAAATGCGCGTAGGTATATGTTTCCATTGACAAACAGTGATTGAGCAGTAAAAAGTGCCAAGTGTTTCCAGCACGAGTGGAGTGGAGCTGATCTAAGACATAATGACGTTAATTTCTGCATTTTGTTTACAACACTTATGAAAATCAGAACCCCTTTTCTTGATGATGCTGGCTTTTCATAGCTAAATGACTTTTTGTGAATAAATACCCGAACAAAGTCAGTATCAAATACCCAAACAGTTTCATCTTCGATTATTTTTTTAAAGTCCAGACGAAATCTATTCAGTATTCGAATACAGTGCAGGATATCGTCTGACACTTTTGACTGACTCAGCCGACTGATGGCCCACATTCAACAGCAATCATACGGCTCAATCTTAATTGAGGGAGCCAGCATGACCTGGATCACGAGCAAAGCTGGATTCAGCCGCTTTCGGATCAGTCAGATTCAATTTAGTGTACCCTACCCGGCGGCGCCACACCGCCATGGTAACGAGCTGGGCACTATGTTAATTTCAAAGAAATTTTACCATGCTTTGTGTGCAAGGAAAGTCAACCAGATTAGTGGAAAAGGTTGACTTTATTAAACCTGGATGATGAATCCAAGTCCAATTCCAAGGTGAAAAAGTCCTCAGTTTATGACGAATTATTTCACTTAGTTGATGTCTCCTAGGTGAAATCGTTCCAAAACGCCGCCGTGAGTTTCTATATTTTATTTGAAAATTCCTCTGCTCCGCTTGCACTGTTCACGTTGACGCGGAGTGGCGATTCGTAGCTTTGTGATTGGTCAATTCACAGTCAACCGCTCGTCTCCACTCTGCTCAGCTACGCGTCAATGGGATCGCACCTTATCTCGAGTTCCGACCATTTATATGAAGTTGTAGATAAGTACTGTGATAAAACTTGTAGTATACCTAAATTATGACTTTCAGTGTTAAAATCAATATTGTTATGTACAGGATTGGGACAGCACGGAAGCGAACGGTCCGTCGGAGAGTCACATCCCGACGTACACGTACCACAACTCGGCGCACATACCCGCGCACCCGCACTCGCTCCCGCACCACCAGTCGCTCATCGACGTGAGTACACACAGAATGTATTGTATAGTATACACATACACGTACACGTACCACAACTCGGCGCACATACCCGCTCACCCGCACTCGCTCCCGCACCACCAGTCGCTCATCGACGTGAGTACACACAGAATGTATTGTATAGTATACACATACACGTACACGTACCACAACTCGGCGCACATACCCGCGCACCCGCACTCGCTCCCGCACCACCAGTCGCTCATCGACGTGAGTACACACAGAATGTATTGTATAGTATACACATACACGTACACGTACCACAACTCGGCGCACATACCCGCGCACCCGCACTCGCTCCCGCACCACCAGTCGCTCATCGACGTGAGTACACACAACATGTATTGTATAGTATACACATACACGTACACGTACCACAACTCGGCGCACATACCCGCGCACCCGCACTCGCTCCCGCACCACCAGTCGCTCATCGACGTGAGTACACACAACATGTATTGTATAGTATACACATACACGTACACGTACCACAACTCGGCGCACATACCCGCGCACCCGCACTCGCTCCCGCACCACCAGTCGCTCATCGACGTGAGTACACACAGAATGTATTGTATAGTATACACATACACGTACACGTACCACAACTCGGCGCACATACCCGCGCACCCGCACTCGCTCCCGCACCACCAGTCGCTCATCGACGTGAGTACACACAACATGTATTGTATAGTATACACATACACGTACACGTACCACAACTCGGCGCACATACCCGCGCACCCGCACTCGCTCCCGCACCACCAGTCGCTCATCGACGTGAGTACACACAACATGTATTGTATAGTATACACATACACGTACACGTACCACAACTCGGCGCACATACCCGCGCACCCGCACTCGCTCCCGCACCACCAGTCGCTCATCGACGTGAGTACACACAACATGTATTGTATAGTATACACATACACGTACACGTACCACAACTCGGCGCACATACCCGCGCACCCGCACTCGCTCCCGCACCACCAGTCGCTCATCGACGTGAGTACACACAACATGTATTGTATAGTATACACATACACTTACCACAACCAACCCAATCATCTTAATATATAAAATCCTTGCGTTACTGACTGACTGACAGACACGCTACAGCCGAAACTATTGGGCGCAGGAAGCTGAAATTTGGCATGTATGTTCCTTGGGGACCGTAGGGGTATCGGCCAAAACGGGTAAATTTAAAAAAGATGCAGGCGTAGCTGCTGTCGTCCTCTAGTCTTAGAATAAGACTCGATCACTGCCACCGCCACGTCTTTAGATACGGGGTACGTATGAAGTTGGGCGACACCAACAGTGTAGCGAGTGATTGCGAGCGGTCGCAGGCACCGAGCGGAGAGTGGCCGCGATACGTCTTACGTCTGTACACGTATGGAAACGCCGCCAACGTTGCACACGTTCGTGGCGTTTCCATTCAAAATGTATTAAAAATCAACCAATTACCTGCCTGTACTTGGTGGTAAGTTAACGCGCTACAAACTTCAAATGATAAGTTTCAAACCAAACAAGTAAAAACCTAATACTCATGTCCGACTGTCTATCAGTTGTCGGTCGCTTTAAAAATGATTTTATAAAGTGCCGATTTCCAGCTTCCTCCACTCTTCTACCTCTAAAAGCAAAAATTTAAACAGTTTTCCAATATGTCTCGTGTAGCAAATTCTTCTTCTAATTTTCTACCTGTGCAAGCAAATATATAAACAGTTTTGTTCTATGTGTCGTGTAGCAAATGAACCCAGGCAGTCGTCAGTCGCCAGTAAGCGCGGTGCCGGCGGCGCCCGTCACCACGGACGCGCAGCCGCCCGCCGCCGACACTTTCCACCACCAGCATCACCATCAGGTATGTTCCGGAAACTGTGTACCAAGTATACCAAGTGCGTCTTTATAAAAATACCAGGGTCAAATTCAAATCATTTATTCACTGTAAATAGTGTTAAGATGTTTGCATTCAAATAATAATAAATATTACGAACAAGCCCATATAGCCATAGATCATAGCATGCAAATATGGTCGAAAACCAGGTTTCAAATACTTGAAAGTTTTTGGGCACTCGAGTGTAGAAAACTTCGTGTGACGCCCTGGTATTGCAAGTTTGGATGGAAAAATAAACCTTATCCTCATACGAATAAGGATGTTTATCGCAAAATAGGGTAATGGACTTTTCTAAATACGTTCACGGAAATTTATTCCTTACTACCATACATTTCATGGAACATTGTCGCGCAAAAACTTGCAAGTTTTATAGTTCCGAGTACTCAAAATACTTTCAAGTATTTTAGTGTTTTACGCGACAATGTTCCGTAAATGTATGGTAGTAAGGAATATTATACCATGAAAGTATAAATACTACGTTAGAATCAGGTGTTGCCAACACGCGAGACGCGATCGCGTGCGTTCAAGTAAAAAATAGTTTAAAAGTCTTGCAAGTATTTTAGTGTTGAAACCTGGTTGGTGTACTTGCAAACGAAAACCTGGTTTTGAAACCTGGTCGCGTAAATACGCACCTTCCCTACCGGAAATTGGAATATCATCATCATCAGGCTGACATACAGGTCCGAGCCGCTCCTATGTGCAATGAGCGCGGCGCACACAGGCGTCAGGATAATATGGGCGCCGGGAAAAATGCTTTAATTATTAAAATTACAAAAGGATGACAAAAAGGCGCTTCATAGATATCGCACGCTGGATTGAGTCAGCACGACCCTGCTGACATAATCCTCTGCTGGACATAGGCCTCCCACAAGGCTCTAACGGCCCGGTCACGGCCTACAGCGACGGGCGGAAGCGGCGAGCGTTTTCGGAGTACATGGCGCGTTTACTGTGACGCGGCGCGCGACCGCCTCAGATTAAACGCGCCATGTACATCGCCCTTGCCGCGCCGCTCGCCGCTTAGACCGATCTCGTGAACAGGCCCTTACACCCACTGACCTCGAGCCGCCCGTATCCAACCGCGCACTGCGGTCTTAAACAGATCGTCAGTCCAACTTGCGAGAGACCTATCCATTGACTAAAATTTAAGACACTGATAGTCTCGTGGAGATCCCAAAAGACTGGTATGCAGAGGATATCAGCAACAAAATCAAACACATGGCACACATAACTGACTTTTAGATGTAGAACTTGTGTGCATATTACATAGTTAATTATCGCTTGCCCCGCGCCTCGTGCCCACGTCAAGCCGTCGGCAGTCCGCGCCAACCCACTCCAGAGTCTGTGTGCGAAAACTATGAAGCGCCTCTTTGTGGTACTTTTTCGAAAGTAATTTTAATAATTATCGCTAGAATTCCACCAGTCGCGCGGTTTTTACCCTGGCACCTGTGTGCGCCGCAAACATCGTACATAGGGGCGGCTTGGCCCTGCCCATCGGTCTCGGATATCAAGGTTTGTTAGTCTTTACGGGGAATCTGTACCCTCGAATATACTGTTACTGGTTTTAACCATGGAATATTGCTATCCCTTTGGGATGCGATAGACAGACAGCAGTCACATTGTGGAACAATATTGTATTCTGTCAAATCAATCTAGACCAGTAAGAAGAGCTCGGGCTCCAAGACATAGTCTTTCATGCAACCAAGATAACGCTAGGACGATGATGATGATATATATATTTTTTTTCATTTATAGGCTCACGTCTGTGTCCCCGAAGGGGTAAGCAGAGGTGTAAATATTACACCCACATTTCGCCATGATTTTTTTAGGTCCCACGTAATAGGGGGCGAGCCTATTGCCGTTACCGGGCACATCACCTGACTCCGGGCTGCTACTGAGTATTCGGAAAAACCCAGTAATACTTTTGCCCGACCCGGGAATCGAACCCGGGACCTGCGATCAGCAGTCGCATACGCTATCCAGTGGACCACGGAGGTAGATAATTATTAATTAGTTTAATTTGTTTGCGCAGCCAATGGGTATGTCGGGCAGTCTGACGGCGGCTCAATCGCAGTATTTGTCGCAACTAACGCAACAATCGCAGAGGCATGACAATAGTAAGTACCAAACTACATTATAACACGTACAAACACATAAACATACTTATTTATCTACAATGTAGTAATTGAAAGTGTACTTTCATCCATATTTATATGAATAACATGCCACACAAGCTGTTTTAGAACTTACATTATTTTGACTCCTTTTGGGACTTTTATGTCTCAGAGAGGTGAACTATCTTGGAATCAGCAACTTATTTAATTGGAAATATATTACAGAAATTTGGAGTCACTGTTTGGCATTGCGGGAAACAAAAATGAAGAATTTCTAATGTTGAGAAGATTTAATCATCATCTGAGCTTATGTATTTATTGAGGACTTATTTCTAATTATTTTCATCAGTATAGTACTATAATACTTCTACTATTATTAATACTATTATTATTACTAATCACGTCTTTGACGCATGGGGTTACGTTTTTGAGATGAAAGGTAGGCGGTGTGCTATTCTCGTGAATTAGCTATAACTACTGCCAAGTTTCATAAGAAAAATTTTCTAGATTTTTTTTGTGAAGGGGGAACAAATATCTATCCACAAACTTTTCATTCATAATAGTATAGATAAGTCTTATTATGTATGTTGTTATTTCAGGTGTGTACACATCGAATTACGGAGTGTACGGCTCGTCAGATATAACGAGTCAAAGGAAAACTCAAAGAGCCAGGGTGCCTCCGCCTTCTAAGGTATTATATGTTTTACAAAATATAAAATTCTTTCCCTGGTCTATGAGGAGATGAATTGGATGTTCAGCATGATTTTACGGAGTTTCTTTTGCACTCTCACTCACTGAACGAAATGTAACTGTACAGATATTGTCAGTTTGCGTGATATACTTTGTGAGAGAGTGGTATGTATTTCTCCATTCGAGCTGGTACATTGATGCTGAATCGAGCGAGACAATAGGGTAGTTTCCAGGGTCAAAATAATTACATTTTATTTAGTCCGTATTTTAGATTATAAAAATATATTGGACACGTATTATTTCTTTTTTCGATTAAATAAAAAATAACAAAGATATAGCCCATTAAAGTTACGTGTGACGTCACCTAGTGCGAAAAAATGCAGCACGGCGTGACGTTATACGTAACTTTAATGAGCTACATCTTGGTCATTTTTGGTTTAATTTACAAATAAAAAAATACGTATCGCTTATTTTTGAATAATTTAAAGGACGGATTTATAAATTCTTTTTCGTCAAATAGCCTATTTTTATAAATGTAAATATAATAAGTATGTGTATATGTGTGGTTAGATCCCATCGTCGGCGGTGGAGATGCCGGGCGGCGCGGAGAGCGGCGCGGGCATGTTCCTGGACGTGCAGTTCGGCGCGCTCGAGCCCGACCACCTCAACACGGATACCCCGCACACGCAACACGCCACCCCACACACCCCACACACCCCGCACAACACGCCACACGCCGTCCCACACGCGACACACACCACACACACGCCACACACGCCGCATGCACAGCACACGCCTAAACCGGTAAATATATACATGTACTATAGATTCTGATGCTAACATACAGGCTGTCACAAGACCCATCACCAAGCCGAAGTCTACTCGTTGTGGACATCATGCCAACTCATACTAACCAAAAATTATACTTGGGAAACGATTTTTATTTTGAGTTTTCACAATTTTCAAACCGCAATTAAAAACGCGCGAGTCCAATGCTCGAAATACCTACTTATCCATGGGGTTATAGGGCATCTAAAGAACATACTGGCGGGGTAAATGCATCGATTTTGTACCTAATTAGAAAAATTCCGTACTAACTTTGATTCTCAATATCTCCTGAACCAGTAATTTCCTAGGTATGGTGCCAAAGTAAAAAATGTTCGTACTGATTGGTACAACATTGGATTTCAGTTTTCGTTAAGGGTCTTTTTACACCCTGTATAGTTCATACCTTTTATATTAATGCTACTACTACACCTGTGTTAGCGTTAATAGCAATGGCCAACTACGCGTTCATTAACGCATTGGCCATTTGTAATTTAACGCGTTAAAACTTTCACACATCTACGTAGCGCCAAAAATAACATGCTTATTGATACGTTAAAACGCAGGTGTAGCGGGAAGGTAAGGCGATAGAGAATGTGATTGAGAACCAAATATTTACGCCATAGCCATGCGATTCCACTGGTGTATCGCGGGCGATGATTGAGTACGTTCTGTGGCAATGCCGTATATTTTTATGAAATAATTTGACACCCAAAAAAAACATTTTATTTTATATTTTTATAGTCTCACGCCTGTATCCCTAAAGGGGTAGGTAGAGGTGTAAATAATACACCCACATTTCACCATGAATTTTTAGATTCCTCCAGACTGGGCAGCTACTGAGTATTCGGAAAACCCAATAACACTTGCCCGATCCGAGAATCGAACTCGGGACCTCCGATCAGCAGTCGCATACGCTATCCACTGGACCACGGAGGCAAAAAACATACTTGGGCTAAACACTATATTTTAACGCCCCTTGCCTCTCAGGGTTAAAATCAGTCAGTCTCCGTTTTTCGTTAACGGCTCGTTCTCAAACAGCGGCAACGAGCAGCAGCGGTAGCGATTATGATATCCATAGCACGTCTTACACACACGAAATCGCATGCAGCGACCACAAACTGAGAATCAAGGGGTGCTAAAGCAGGTCGCCTAACCCAGAATTATGACTTTTAGTTGTCCAGCCGTTAGACAGGCTGCCTTTAGCTAGAGATACTAAATATATCGTTTATTACAGCAGGCACCGGCGGCGGCTCCCGCGCCGGCCCCAGTGGAGGTCCCAGCGCCAGCCCCCGCGGCTCCCGCGCACGAGGCGGCCGCCACGCCGCCGCCCGCGCCCAGCGCATACCCGCCCAGCAGCACTAATGCACAGCCCAACAACGTAAGTACTAAAAAAAAAATTAAAAAAAAGGAACAAAAATTTCACATTTGTTTGGGAGTGTCACCGGAAGATAACAAGATCCTATAAAAGTTATAAACTTTCATAGGATTCTAAACGGGAGATAAATCTTATTACGACTCACAAATTTATTACTTTGCAACGTCTCGTGGTAAACTTATAAACTAACGGATATCCATCCGTAAGATACTAAACGATTCGATCAATCACAGAAGAACTATTAATTTTACGCTTCTTTAAAATACGGCTCTAATAAGCGCTCTTACGCACTAGCGGTTAACCGCGGGTACGGCTTACCGCGCGGTTAGCCGCTTTTCCATTTTAATATGCAACCGCTTATGATTGTACGCACTAAACCGCCACAAAATGTCAACCGCGGCGGTTGAATGGAGTTGGGTTGAATGGAAACCGCGGTTAGCCGCCATAGCGGTCAGCCGCGGTTTCGTCGCGACTGACCGCTATGGCGGCTAACCGCGAAGAAAAACGCGAAAGAACCGCATTAATTGGTTGGACCGCTCAAACAAACCGCCTACTGGCCCACCGCTGGTGCGTAAGGTCCTTAAACCCTGAATAACCTATTGTGTTGTTTTTCTTTTCTAGCAACAGCTGAACGAGAGCTTATCAGTGGTGGACACAACGGCTACGAGTCAACCCCCCGCAACCTCAGAACAACCTACCGTCACAAACACTACGTGTGAGTATTACATACAGTTTTATTTGCATGATATTCGATGTACTGTAAAGATTTGGGTTTTATTGCAAATGTATGTCTTTTTTCGTTTTTAATCTATACCTATATAATGTTTTTTTTTTTTGTTTTTTAGAGTTTTTTTGTTAGAAAATTAGACGAGGCCTAGGTCCAGTGATGGACTATGTCTGACTGTATGATGAATGCTGAACAAACTTTTAAAGTGATATCTTTTAAATCATACGAATTTATATATCGTCGGCTTAAGTCGCAAACCTCGTAACTCCGTAAAACCAAATTTTACAGAAGACACAAAAAACAGTGAAAAATATTGTATGAAGACTCGTTCTGCTTTTTTTGATAAGCTGTATGATGAATGCTGAATAAACTTTAAAGTGATATCTTTTAAATCATACGAATTTATGTATTATGCAACCTATATTCATCTTATGAAAGAATAACGCACCAAATATATGAGGCAAACGTGTATGGGCAAGCCGGTCGCGGCCGACCTCGTAGGACACTCGTCGACCAAATTGGTGACGTTCTGAAAACCGGCAAGGTCCGAAGCACCCGGAACCGGCGAGCATGTATGAAAAGAGTAATGAATGTAGAGGAAGCGCGTGAGGTTTGTAAGGATAGAAGCAAGTGGCGTTCCGTTGTCTCTGCCTACCCCGACGGGAAAAAGGCGTAAGTACATGTATTAATCTTACATGCTCGCCGGTTCCGGGTGCTTCGGACCTTGCCATTCTTTAAGATGTCAGCAATCTGATCGACGCATGTCCGAAAAGGTCTGCCGCGTCCGACATGCCCACACACGTTAGCCTCATACATTTGATGCATCATAAACAATGGTTATTATTAATAATCTATTTAGTACAATAATATATAAACAACAATATCAAAGAGAACTATCAATCAGAAAGTCCGCTATTGAGTAGTAAAGTCAGAAAGGTCTAATCTCAGGAACTGAAAGATTTTTGTTCGATTTTAATATTTTTATTGTGTTGGTAACCCATTTATCGAGCAAGTATCTAAGCTATAATAAATAATTGTCGCGTATTTTTAAAAAAAAATTAAAGGTAAAAATATTTGCGTCACTATTTTCGCCATTATGCATTCGTAATTCGTTGTTATCATCATCAGCCCTGCACATGATGTACTGTACAACTGCTTTCTCATGATAAGGCATTGCACAACCCTTTTCTCATTGTGAGAAGGGTGAGGCATACAGGATTCGACATAGTCGACCACTCTGGTCAAGTGCGGGATGGCAGATTTCACGTGTCTTTCGAGAAGTCTATCGAGAACATTCCTTACAATGTTTTCCTTCACCGAGGCAAGAGATAATAAACAATTTAATACGCGGTCAACTTCGAAAAGCCATTAGTGTGTGCCGTGGATTCGAACCCGAGACTGCGTAGCAGTCTGCCAGTTTCTCGACTAGGCTATCGTTCACTTTTTATTATAATACCAAAGAGAAAGAGAGGCGGCGATAGCCGAGTGGATATACCAACAGACTGCCATGCAGAGGGTATCGGGTTCGAATCCACGGCGCGCACCAATAACTTTTCGAAGTTATGTGCGTATTGAATGGTTAATTATCGCTTGTCCCGTGCCTCGGAGAGCACGTTAAACCGTCGGTCCCGGTTGTCATGAAGATCTTTGACAATCGTTACAGGGCGTCAGTACCTTCTAAATAAACTGACACTAGTCTAAAACCATGGAATATCGCTATCCCTTCGGTTTGCGGAGGTCAGACAGGCAGTCGCTCCGTGGAAAAGCTAATATTCAGCCAAATCCGGTTACACTAGAAAGTGGACCCTAGATTGAAACTGGGACAACGCTAGGAGGATGATGATGATGACCAAAGAGAAAGAGAGATTATCTAAGAAAAAGTGAATATAATAGCTTCAATGGTAAAAATTTGCTTTATTATTTTATTTCTAGTCCAGATTATTTTAAGTTTATAAATATAGTTGGTGCACAACGCTAGAGCGATGCGACCTACAATGTCGACATCGGTGTAAAGTCTGTGCGACAATATCTATGGCATGCCTGTGACGTCCACTGTTGCTTTAAACAATGGTTATATGGTTCTACCTTACATTTATGTTGTAATCTTAATATATAAAATCCTTGCGTTACTGACCGACTGACAGACACGCTACAGCCAAAAACTAATGGACGCAGAAAGCTGAAATTTGGCATGTATGTTCCTTGGGGACCGTAGGAGTGCACTAAGAAGGGATTTCCCGAAATTCCCACGGGATCGGCCAAAACGGGTAAATTAAAAAAAATTGCAGGCGTAGCTGCTGGCGTCCTCTAGTGACCTTATAATTATGATGTACCACAAGTATATCCGGCTTTGTGTGAATTGTGTGAAAATTTTCTTTTTCGTGTGTTTGTTTGTGTGTAGCCTACTCTGGTGTCGGAATTTTCAGACCGCCCAACGGTCTCCTGTTGTGAGATAAGACCCGGGGCTGGCATTTCTACTTGCCTATCGAGATACGGTACCTAGCGTTCTGATGTAAATGCCACACGCGGTCACTCATCAAAGTGGTGACCTATGCAAGTGTTGCTTGACTAAGTTAGCTATGAGTGCTACAGAAATATTATAAATGCGTTTGCTTGTTTGTCGTTCTTTTATGTTGCAACAGAACGATGTTATACATGGCATTGCTCTGTTGGGTGTTCCGATTGGTGGAAATCGTATACTATTTCCGTCGGAGTGCATTTTATACTTTGGTAAAAGAAATTTAGGCCTCTGTATAGTAATTAAGTTGTATATTTGCATGGCATTGACACTGGTTGCATACACTGCACGCGGATCTCACTGAGATCCAATTAATTTACACCTCTTGTCATCCAAATATGTAACTTAACTATCTTACAGCGGAACTCAACTATCTCTGATTTTCTCTTAGTTAGTGAAATATTGTAATCTAAAAAATTGGGCAAGTGCGAGTCGGACTCGCGCACGAAGGGTTCCGTACCATCATCTATAAAAGAAAATCACGTTCGTTGTATGTATACTTAAATACTTTATAAGTTTCTACCTGTTTATTAAGATCGAGTAACAAATTGCTTAAAAATTACGTTTGTTGTATGGGAGCCCCCCTTTATTATTTACTTTTTTAAATTTAATTATTTATTTTGAAAGGTAATATACAACTACATGTTCTGTGAAAATTTAAAGCGTCTACCTGTTACAGTTAGTAATTTTGAGCAAAAAATACGAAAATAAACACGTTTTTTGTATGGGACCCCCCCTTAATATTTTAATTTTTTTTATTTTTAGTATTTGTTGTTATAGCGGCAACCGAAATACATAATTTGTGAAAATTTCAGCTTTCAAGCTATCATGGTTTATGAGATACAGCCTGGTGACAGACAGACAGACAGCGGAGGCTTAGTAATAGGGTTCCGTTTTTTACCTTTTAGGTACGGAACCCTAAAAAGTATCTGAAATAACTTTACTGATAATATCTTGAATCCTAGTTTGGTGTTGTGCACATAGAACATATACGTATTTTGGACATCGTGCCCATATTAAGCAAAAAGAATACTTACCTGGGAAATGTTTTTTTTTAGTAGACACATGTTTGATGCAATGCATCATTATCCTACTTCCTACTTATATTATTAATGTGAAAGTTTGTGAAGATGTATGTATAGATGGATAGATAGATGTATGAATGGATGTTTGTTACTCTTTCACGCAAAAACTACTGACCGGATTTGGATGAAACTTTACAGTTATATAGTTTTAAATACATCAGAATAACACATAGGCTACAATTTATAAAAAAATTGTATAATGTTGCCATACTATAAGGAAAAGTATCAACTAAGTCGATAAAAATCCTGTATTATCTTTATTTGTTTGCTTGGGTCAAATTTAGTAATTGGAATTTTACCCCCTTCCTGATGATTGATCTGATATTTGGTAAACACTCATATTGTCATCGAGATTAAAAGATAATATTTAAATGATTGTAAACCCAAGATGGCCACTGATACAAAATGGCGAATCACATATTACTTCACAACAACCTCAATATGGGTATCAAATGAAAGGGTTTGATTGGTAGAATGGAGCTCACTATGAAAAATCTAAGATGGCCGCTGCCACAAAATGGCGCCTTATTTATTTTCCACAAATACCTCAATATGGGTATCAAATGAAAGGGCTTGATTCGTAGAATAGAGCTCCCTATGAAAAATCCAAGATGGCTGTCGCAGCAAAATGGCGGATTACATATTTTCCACAAATAACTCAATATGGGTATCAAATGAAAGGGTTTGATTGGTAGAATGGAGCTCACTATGAAAAATCCAAGATGGCCGCCGCCACAAAAAGGTGAATTAATTATTTTTCACAAATACCTCAATATGGGTGTTTAATGAAAGGGCTTGATTCGTAGAATAGAGCTCACTATGAAAAATCTAAGATGGCTGTCGCCCCAAAATGGCGTATTACATTTTTCCACAAATAACTCAATATGGGTATCGAATGAAAGGGCTTGATTGGTAGAATAGGGCTCACTATGAAAAATCTAAGATGGCTGCCGCCATAAAATGGCGAATGACATATTTTCCACAAATACCCCAATGCCTTATTAAAAGCGCGAGAGTATGAGTTGGCGCGCTGAAGCGCAGTGGGGAGGAGGGGCGGTCTGATTTTGTACTTTGTGGTGCTTTCAGTTTTTATTTTTGCTGCAATTCTATTTGGGTATTATACACTACATACTAATCTTTACCTGAAGTTTGACGACTATAAAAACAAAAGTAATTTAAGTATTATCTGTTTATAATATATGTATGCTACACGGCTAATGTGCAGATCCGTTTGTAATGAAATTTGATATGGATAGTCTGAAACCTGGGGAAGTACAAAGGCTACTCTTTATTAAAATTTCATGCGGGCAAAGCCGCGGGTGAAAGCTAGTTTTAAATAATGATAAAAAAGAAATTGTGACTTTCAGTCTCAATATCTCCTGAACCAGTAATTTCCTAGGTACGGTGCTGAAGTAAGTTCGTAATGATTGGTACAATAATGGATTTCAATTTTCGTTGAGGTTCTTTGTATAACTTGTATAAAAATTTGAGAAGTTATCTATGATAGAGTGATATAAATTAATAAAGTTTAATTTTGTTATTGTCAGCGTCGCTGGAGGTGTCTCTGTCAGCGTCGATGAAGCAGCTGAGCACGGACGCGCCGCAGCAGCCGCCTGCCCCGCACCTCGCGCAGCACCACCGGCACAAGGTCAGCGCACACACACACACACACACACACACACACACACACATACACACACATATATACACACACATATATACACACACATATATACACACACATATATACACACACACACACACACACACACACACACACACGCACACACGCACACCAACCCCCTCCTCCCCACCACCCACAGACCCACAAACCCTTCTCTGTACCACTTCATACGTCCGTAATAATTCATTTACATTTTTTAAAATTTGACAAGACTAACTTTTACGGGGGATTTTTAGGTTTTTTTTTTAGGGGATGGGAAGTCCTGTACTTCCCATCCCCTACACATACTCGAGTCGCTCTATCCCATACGACTCCCCCTTTCACACCTTTTTTTAAGTAGACCCTGGCTGATTTCAGCGTAAATGGGCTGGTTCGATCATTTGCCACTTATGCCCCATCCCCCACAACGCATAACGACTTCCTTCCTCCCACACACGACTCCCCACACTAACAGTCTCGCCTTCCCCACCCCTCACTCATAAACACAACGAATACGATTTGCTCACACAAATATGACCAACACCACACACACACACACACACTCACAGGCTAGCCTATCCGCCCTACACACACATACATACTCAACTACCATTCACAACTAACACATCCTATTATAATATACATGAATTAGTACTTAAACAACTGTTAGACAACCCATAAGATGAACGAATCTATGTATATAAAATCCTTGCGTTACTGACTGACTGACAGACAAGCTACAGCCTAAACTACTAGGCGCAAGAAGCTGAAATTTAGCATGTATGTTCCATGGGGACCGTAGGGGTGCACTAAGGCGGTATTTCCCGAAATTCCCACTGGATCGGGCAAAACGAGAAATTCGAAAATATGTGCGTGCGAAGCCGCTGGCGTCCTCTAGTGATTTTATAAAAATAAGATAAATTTATTTAACAAATGCAGTAAGGCGCTGCCTTTTGAATAATTCCCAATTATCAACGATGCATCCCATGTTGTGTATGTAGCCTACCCTACCAGCATCTAAATATATATAGATAGCTCTTTTCTACAACATTGTAGTATTCTATCGAAAATATATTTATAACGTAAAAAAAAACAGTCGAATAGAACCTACCCCTTTTTTTACTTGGTAAAAATAGATTATTGTGTATAAAGATTATCAATGATTGTAGACATATAAAAAATTACGAAATAGAAAGGTTACATTATAAAATAATGTATGCATGAAATTAGAATAAAGGTCTATTGTTAATACGAAGGACTGCACTTAATGGATATTTTTATTATTATTTGTTTCTAGCTAAATAGCCACAAATCTTATACTCTTTCTTACCAACAAATACATAGAAATATAATTTACCTTATGTATGCTTGCTTTACCATGAACTGTGTAATTAGGTCATATTAAACATGAATATAATAAGATTATTTTTGTAAGAACAATTTTTACTTCAAATGTTTTGTATAAAATTAAACTCACCCACCAATTCAATACAACTTGAAGATTCGATTTTCTTTCTTCTTGCGACATTTATCGTATCAACGCCATCTATGTTCTATTAGAAACAATTCAGATAAGGGTAAAATATAGATATTTCAATGTGAGGGACAGAGTGAAACAAAAGTAACAAAATAGCCGTATAAAAAATAAGACTGCCTCCGTGGTCCAGTGGATAGCGTATGCGACTGCCGATCGGAGGTCCTGGGTTCGATTCCCGGGTCCCGGCAAAAGTGTTACTGGGTTTTCCGAATACTCAGTAGCAGCCCGGAGTCTGATGTGCCCGGTAACGGCAATAGGCTCGCCCCCTATTACTTGGGACCTAAAAATTCATGGCGAAATGTGGGTGTAATATTTACACCTATGCCTTCCCCTTCGGGGATACAGGCGTGAGACTATAAATAAAAAAAATAAAAAAATAAGAAGCTTCGTCAATGTAGCGGACAAATCTCATGCGAGTATACATTGTACTTACTTACTATTGCATCAAAGTTTTTAACGCTTTTTTTCCCGGCCGATTCAAAACTTGTCTCTCTCTGTCAATTCGCCTTAAAAACCCCTTTCTAGTCTAACCAGGTTCGTCAGAATATAATATTTCATACAATATTTTCAAAAGCATTTCATTACTCCGTTTCGAAACTTCGTATATTTTCGAACATTTGTCAAACAAAAATCTCCTCAAAAATACATGAACATAAAGTCTAAAATTCTATTCTATAAAATGATTGGTAAAAAGAAAATGTTGTCTGTTACAGACTGTAGGACAACAGAATGTGTACGCCGCGCATCATGCGGTGACACACCATCCACCAGTCTACGGTGCCAATGTGTACGCGCCACAGGTGTGTCCAACATCTAAAAACTAACTAAAACTAACATACTAATAAGTCGACTTACTAACTAAACTAATCTGTATGACCTATATATATAACTAACGATTTCAATGTCAATAATAAGTGACCCTACTAATGAATTTTATATGTTACTAATAGTGTACTTACTAAAGAGTGTTACGTTACTAATTATGTACTTACTAACGAGTTTTACGTTACTAATAAGTGATCTTACTAACTAATCAAGGATGCTTACTAAAGAGTGTTACGTTACTAATTGTGTACTTACCAACGAGTTTTATGTTACTAATAAGTGATCTTACTAACTAATCAGTATTACGGGTAATATATTAAAATGATGTTTTACTTTTTTGTTGCTGAAAAGCGGCTTATAACCGATTAACTAAGTTAGGTTTGACTAGAACTAACATGGTTATCGTAGGGAATAATTTTGTAAATATATTCTAATATGGTAACCCTATAGGAGAAATATTAATGCGTGTGTAATTCTTAGTGAGGGATTAAAATTTGCATATCTATTTTTCTGTGTTTGTATACAATGTTAGAGATATTTCATAGATTTTGTGCTTGGTACTGTTTCTTGATCCCCGCCATTCGTAGCTTTCTTTTTTTCATAAAGAGAGCTGAAAATAATGGCACTGTACTTTGTATGTCCTCTCCTAAACTAATGAGTTTGACTATAAGATAGTAAATAAGATAAGAAGTAATATGGATATTTTGTATGCTGATTTTTCTGAAAAATTACTTCTCACATAATGTCACTAAAATCAATTTTATCACTGTTGTTCTCTACGTTATTTATTCTGCAAACTTATTCAAAATATATACTTTACGACCGCTTTCTGATTGTCTCATTAGCCATAATGTAATGTTAATCTTTCGAGAGAATGAGACAAAGAAAAGGCTACTTGGCAATAACACAAAGGCCTTTACTAAAAAGGTGGTTAGATTTAACATAGAAAACAACCAATTTCGCTTTGATTCTGTAATTCATATCTCCCCTATTAAATAGTTAGATAGTGCATTATATACAAACATAGAATAAAACAAATTTCTCTTCTTATATCAACATAATAAAGTATTCATCAAGTCAGGCTAGAGACGTCCAAAGCTGGACTTAGGCCTCCAAAGAGGTTAAAAACATAGTATTACACACGCAATATTAACAGTGTTGTGTGGCATAGAGTTGAGCTTGGCTTGTACATTACAGGTGAACTCGACTAACGCCGCGTCGCTAACCGCCGCGTCGGCCATGACGGCCACTGCTTACCCGTCCAGCGTCACGCTAACGCAGTACCAGCCTATGATGAACTCTTACCAGGTATGTTTATATGAACGTAGGGAGGTCTTCCTAGGATGGCCTTTGAGTAGTCTAGCGCCTGTCCAGCTTCACGCTTACACAGTACCAGCCTGTGATGAACTCTTAGTAGGTATGTCATGAACGCCGCCAGCAGTTACGTCTGCCATGTTGGCGGGCGAAGAGGGCTGGGACGCAGTGGCCTCCTTTTGCGAGCTTGTAGTGCTTCAAAAAGAGGCTGCTGAGCGGGATTGGGACAAGGACGTCTTTGCCGAGATCCGCCAACGGGGCCGCGGGCCGCCAGAGCATGGGGAGCTCTTGTCGCCGATTAAGGGTCGGCGCAAACGGGCCACCGACCATAGCCACTGGTGGCCAGCGACAGCCACTTAACACACTTTCATATATTTTGTATAGACGTGCCGCAAACGTGTGGCCGGTGGCAGCCACTCGCTACAGAAGTAAAGTATATAAAAAAGTGGCTGTCGCTGGCAACCAGTGTCTGTGGTAGGTGGCCCGTTTGCGCCGACCCTTAGGGTCACCGCACACGGGCCACTGGCCACAACCACAAACGCCGCCACAGGAAGCTAGACGCAGCTACAAAAGTAGCTGAAGCGCGCTTGGGCTGAAGGCGTTTAGTAGCCGGTGCGGCCTGCGGGCCACAAGAAGCGCGCAACGACGATTGTAGCGTGTGGCGGCCCGGCGCTTCAACCGTGTGTGTCGAGTCCATATAAAATGTATGAAAACTACAGGTAATATGCCGGTGGCGTTTTGTGGTTGTGGCCGGTGGCCCGTGTGTGGCGACACTAAGATTCGTTGCTCCGGGAAGTAGTACGGGCAGGTGAGGACGTGTAGCCTTCCCTGAGAACGAGTTCCGTTGAACCGGGCGCCATGGTAGGAAGACTTGACAGCTCCTGTACCCAGTCTTCCTCTCGTAGGGCGTCTTTGGTTGGCAGTCGAGGTGGTTTTTTGTGGTTACACCACAGACTCCGTCTCTCATTTCCCCAAGAGACGGAGATCCACCTCTGATGAGAGCCCGGGAAGTTTTTCTTTTTTTGCTTTTGCATCGTGACCGCGGTTCCTGCAAAGAAATCAAAACGTGGGCTAGTAATAAATAATGTAGTTTCTAGATCATTCGATTTAATATCTGGATTCGATTTTTAATATCGCAATAGTATCCGTAAACCGTAGTTTCATTTCAATGTGTAACATTCGCGTAAACCTAAGAAAAAGGTACCCTTTATATGCCTGCTGGTTGGCATTGGAGTCAATTGTGTAATTTGTTACCTATGATGAACTCACGACGCACCGTCTATCAATCCTAATGCAATCATGAACTTTGAAGTTCTTTTCCCATGTTTCAAGAATAAATAGTGTTATGAGGTCCAGGGAAGGGTTGAATAAACGAAAAATGTACTCTCCTTTCGAAACCGGTAACACTTAGCAAGGCAAGCGCTTCAAGTGTTTTCGCAGTCTCATCATATAGGTCTAATTACATCTATAGCAGATGATTTATACAGCGTCAGAAGAGTTGTCGCACTTTTTTTGGTGACTACGATGCGAAAGCGGCAGCAACGACCAAAACCAAGCCAATGGAAGAGGCAGTTGTACGTTGTCCGTGTGGCCTGCGGGTTCTTTTTGAGTCAGAACCTTATGCCAGGTTGGTCATGGGTTTTAAGGTCGTCTGTCGTGACTTTCTCTCCTGAGCACGATCTTCTGTGAAATCCCTTCCCAGACTATAGATATGATAGTTCTCCCTTTTTTTTTTATTACTGCCGAACAAATTGACTCCTGCTGCCTGATGTTAAGCAGTCATTGAAGTCCCATAGTGATGGCCATCATCCCAGCGGCCAGCATGGTATGTTGGCCCTCACCATGACGGTCTTGAGAAAAGCTTTTTCACGCCCCGCTTAAAGGACCCAGGATCATAAGTGGAGGGAAACACGTGGGCTGGTAAAGAGTTCCACATCTTAATGGTACGGCAGAGATAAGAGGCGTCGAACCGTTAGGTGCGTGACGGTATCTGTTCTACCGTGTAAGAGTGGCACCTTAACCCAGCACGTGTCGTTCGGGATAGGAAAGGAGAGGGTGGGATTAGTTGAAAGAGCTCTTCGGAGCACTCACCGTGACAGATACGGTAGAAGACAGCCATTGAGGCCACGTCTCTGCGTAATTGCAGTGACTCTTGAGTCTTAGTGGCCGCTGGTGGTCCTCTCCTGTATTGTACAAGTATGTTAACGTGTGGTGTGTGTGTGTGTCGCAGACGTCGTCGTCGGGTGGAGTGTACGGCGGCAGCGCGCTGTACACGGCGGCGCCCTACACCGCCTACCAGCCCACCGCGCAGCCCAAGCCCACGCCCAAGGACACGCAACAGGTTAGACTCATCACCATCAGCCTTTAACACTCCACTGCTGGACTAAGCCTCTCCTTTGAAAGGAGGAATTGGCCTACCATACCACGCTGGCCAAACGGGTTGCTATAGGTTTGAATCAAGTTTGCCTTCTCTTGCAGTGCTGTTCTCTGCATAGTATGTTCCCTCTCGATGATATGGGGTGGTGGCATTCAGTATTCTTAATCCGTCACCACACGGACTAAGTTAGACTACTACTACAGTTGATTGAATCAGGCATTACTTGGCGGAACTCCATTGTACCTAATGGAAGGAAAGAGGAACCCACCACAAACCCTCGGATTGCCCACCCCAACTATTGCAATAGAAAAAGGTTGACAATACCGAACTCCTCTAAAGACAAAGGATAAGGGATACATGGAATAATGCGGAAAAGGGTTCCAGGAAAATACGCGTACTTATATGCCTACTTAAATCGCGCGAGCCGTCGAGCCGCTAAAATTCGCACGCTACGCAAGTTCACTTTTGGCTGCTCGCGTTAGCAACTTAGCACCCGTAGACTGATCGCAAATATCGCAATTCGCAGCGCTGCGAACGTGCGAAGTGCGATGCGCCGTCGCGTCGGCGCGATGTTTGATTCTATATGCTATTTTTAGCACGAACGAGAGCCGAATGAACTTGCTATTAGATGCGAAATAAAATTAGCGTGCTGTGCTATTGTGCTATATGCTATATTAACCACCATTACATGCTAATATCTAAATAACTTTTCAAGCAAGTATTGCTATAATTTTATATATTTGTTAAGATAATATCACCAGGTATATAACAAAGCAAAAGGAACCAAGGTAAAACTCGTATTGTTATCACGATAAGCAATTGTTTCGACTAAGTCATAATTGTTTACATAGCATCCGGTTCGGCCCCTCGCATAAAGTAAACACTTCATTCAAACGTAGTATATTTGGGATCATATGAAAGAATAATTCATTAAGATGAACAAAACATCACTTCAGTACCCTCACGCTACAAACGAATAAACAATGACTGATTTATTGAGCTCGCCCGTCAAGTGCTCGCGACGCGTTGAGCCGTAAGCACTTGGGATTTTTTAGGTACCTACGAGAAACGACGCAGCGGATAATAACATCATATGTTTGTATGTTACAGTATGACAGTTCGGTGGCGTCAAGTAACAGTTTAACGAATACGACGACTACACAGACCTCAACGGCCAAAGTTGCGACCACCACTGGTATGTTATACGATTTTATATATATACTAGCTGACCCAGCGAACTCCGTATCGCCTTTTTAAGAGTTTTTATTTAATTCCCTTTTTTCCAAGCCCCTTTTCCAAAGTAACCATTGACTTAGCGCTTAATCTCTTACCATTCCAGGGTCTATAAATGATGCAAAAACAAACATAGATTTTTATATAATATTGAATTCCCCATTCCTTAAAATATCGGAGACGATACCCATATCGACTTAAAAAAAAATCCCGTCCACCATCTTTGATTACCTATCCGCCATCTTTGATCACGAAATAGATGTTGTATTTGGATTCACCATCCCTTACATCATCAGAGACGATACCCATATTGATTTTTTTAAATTTTTCCCATCCGCCATCTTTGATTTCCCATCCGCCATCTTGAACCACGAAGTAGATGTTGTATTTGGATTCCCCATCCCTTCAAACATCGGAGACGATACCCATATTGATTTTTAAAAAATATCCCATCCGCCATCTTTGATCACGAAATACATGGTGTTTTTGAATGCCCCATTCCTTAAAATATCGGGGACGATACCCATATCGACTTTAAAAAAATCCCGTCCGCCATCGTAGATTTCATATCCGCCATCTTTGATCATGAAATAGATGTTGTATTTAGATTCGCCATCCCTTAAAACATCGGAGACGATAACCATATTGATTTTTTAAAACTTTCTCATCCGCCATCTTTGATTTCTCATCCGCCATCTTTGATCACGAAATAGATGTCGGATTTGGATTCCCCATCCCTTTAAGGCCCGCACAAACTATCTGTCGCGACTTACTGTCGCGACTTACGGTCGCGACAGAAGGGTATCTGGACAAGGAAAATCCATTCAAGTGTGCACACTATCGGACGTCTGTCGCGGACGTGACCTTGAGCGTTCAGACGTCCGAAAGCAATCTGGGAAAATGACAGCAAACGTCCGCGGACGTTTACAAACGTCCGCGGACGTTTACTGTCATCCGTATATTGTCCATGGTACGACCTTAATATTGATTTTATACAGAATATAGTCAAAAAATGTTAAATTCACTTTCAATTCAACAGTTCTGCTTTACTTCAAGATCTACCAATAATATAATCTAATAGTGCTAACTGCTAGTGCCCTGAATTAAGAAAATAAGCTCCTACCTAGCCATAGTGTATCGCATAGACAGCATGGCGTGTCTATGGTTGTATCGGACGCGGACGCGACAGAAAGCCGCGTCCGAAAGGGTGTGCACACTATGTGTCGCGACTTACTGTCGCGACAGTAAGTCGCGTCCGAACAGTTTGCGTGCGCCTTTAAATATCGGCGACGATACCCATATCGACTTTACAAAAAAATCCCATCCGCCATCTTTGATTTCCTATCCGCCATCTTTGATCACGAAATAGATGTTGTATTTGGATTCACCATCCGTTAAATCATCAGAGACGATACCCATATTGATTTTTTAAATTTTTCCCATCCGCCATTTTTGATTTCCCATCCGCCATCTTGAATCACGAAATAGATGTTGTATTTGGATTCCCCATCCCTTTAAACATCGGAGAAGATACCAATACTGATTTTTTTAAATTTTCCCATCCGCCATCTTTGATTGCCCATCCGCCATCTTTGATCACGAAATAGATGTTGTATTTCGATTCTCCACCCCTTAAAATATCGAAGGCGATACCCATATTGATATTTAAAATTTTCTCATCCGCCATCTTTGACTGCCCGTCCGCCATCTTGGATCACTAAATAAATTTCATATTATTAATCAGCGTCCCGAAAATCTCGAAAACGATACCTATATAGATTGTATCCTATTCGTTTAGCCTTTTTTTGCCTTTGACCCAACCCTCCCCCTTCTCGTTTGACCATTTTATTATTTTTGTCCGGCCCCTAAAAGTTGTGGCGTAATTTTATATAGCCTATAGCCTTTCGGAATAATTGGGCTATCATAGGCAATAACAATTTTTAAAATCCGACTGCTAGTTCCTGAGATAAGCCGACATTATGTTTTAGCATTTTGCCCTGCCCCAAAGGGTCGAAGCGTTATGTTATATAGCCTATAGCCTTCCGGAATAACTGGGCTATCGTATACAAAAAGAATTTTTCAGATCCGACCGGTAGTTCCTGAGATTAGCGCGTTCAAACAAACAAACAAACAAACTCTTCCGCTTTATTATATTAGTATAGATTTATAGTCCTTTATAGTCCACTACAAAGAGTATACAAATACTACGTAAGAAGAGGCGGATGTGCCATAGATCATGCGAGACTTTCAGCTTTGTATGAAACGTGCAGGGAGAACTCGTACCAACATAAAGATACTAATTGACATCGTTTTTATGTTGTCAGCATTGTCATATTTGTCAATATAGGGATGTACCCTCTAGTAATTAACGAAATATCGATGTCGATAATATTCGATAAGAAGTAATTATAATTATGCTTCGACTAGAATTATACTTTTCCAACACAAATAAAAGATGTATTTAATATTTATGTGTTTATTCAAACAAATTAGCCTATTCTATAAATCTATTCTAGATAAGCGAAGAAAAATACGCAGAACTAAAAGATATATGTATGTACATGTAATGGAAAGGTTTTCAACATTTCTTCTGTAATAGGATTTAAAGAAATGTCTATAGATACAAGGCACAGCAGTTTTTCTGACTTGAGTTCCCTTTTTTTTAAGTCTTTCGGCTTAAAATGCTTGCCACACACATAGTTCAACTGATGTAATTTTTCAATGGGCACATAAATCAAGTCTTGGTTTCCAGTTGTAGCTACCCATTTTTACATCTAAAAAGAAAAAAAGAATAGAATTTTTAGTCCTTGTGCCAATTTCTAATAACGGATTATCGATAACTGACAGGCAGCACTATTGTTTACCTACAAAGTACTAGGAGATGAAACTTTAGAATATTTCCTTATTTTTTATGTTTCATTGAAATATATCACATTATATAACATTATAAAGTAATATTCATTGATCTTTATCTAGGGACTTTTTGCCATAAATACCTACCCTTTTTTCATTGCTTGACCGGCATGTTGTTGTATGCCATATTTCGCACGTTATTTTGCTTGTTTTCATTGCGCTCCTTTCAATGCTAATCAAATAAATATAGTAACACTAACACTAGAAGTGTAAAATCACATTTATTTGGTATACACAAAGCACTTTTACAGTATGTTTTTTACGTTTTATAAACAAACTACATAACGCGGCAAAGTTCAGTCTGGATAATTATGTGACAGTTGTGACATTTGACACTATTGACAGCCAAGGCGGTGATGTAGGTATAACCCGTCTAACTTTGAAAGAATACTGTTGCAAGGGTACATAGTGAAGGATGCTATCTTCATGTTTTATACATATAATAGTAGCCATTAAAAAGATAGCACGTTTCATACATTCGGTTTTTTCTTAGGAACTTGCGCCAGGCTGGTCCACTAATGGATATAAATCTGCGAAGTTGTATGTCGATACACTTATTAGTGCGGGACATAATAGTAATATTTTTCATTGTGTCTGGTATAGCGGCATTCAAATGGTTAAAGAAACAGAAAAAATAAAGTGGAAGTGATTATAGTTGGTGCCACGAGAAGATAGACTTTTTGTAAACATACTTTCAGGGCTTCACAACATTTTTTTCAAACAGTTGAGTTTTAGATTTCATACTTTTTGAACAGTCTTTTTTTTCAATGCCTAATTATGCCTTTATGTTTTTAAATTTATATTGTTAAATTTTACTCATATAAAAAATATTTGATTTTGTGTTTGAATGGTGGAATGTTCATAGATTTGCCGATTTTTTTGTCGTTTTACACGTAATTTATTCTGTAAGTTAAAGAAAAATAGGGTTCTATGTATGTTAAAGATGGAGTACATATATGTTACTCTATTATTGACGTTTTTTATCATAAACAATAAATAATTTGCTCAAAGTAGCCTACCTATCCTAAAATATTAAATTATTGACCAACAATGAATAATATTACAGATAACTAGTACATTGCATAAAATTTTCTAACAAAATCCATTAAAAGTTACGGTAGCCTGAAAACGCAATTTCTTTTTTAGGTATAAATAATTTTCTGCGCGACTAATAGTTTGCCATTTCCTTTACGCACCGGCTATTTCGAGATGCCGGCAGCGGGAAGAGCGTTGCGATTCTGTAAACTTCTATTTAACTTTACATTAACCTTTTCTTGATAACTAAAAAAGTTAATTTAGTCCTCTGATAAATGCATGTTAAGCCCAAGAATGTAACATTTTAATGAACTAACGCCGAATGTTGACATTCTAGGCGTCAGTACTCAAAATATTAAAAGATCCTGTTGACAGCGCATAATATCGATAAAACCCTATCTATGTAACGTTGCGCACATTGGATTTGACATTATTTGTTTTTGACAGAACTATCGCTGAGTCACTTAGTAGAAATTCTTTGTTTACAAAAAGTCTATGTTCTCGTGGCACGGACTATAGATATTTTTAGTGTTCTAGTTTTTTCAAAAGCATAATTTAGGGTTCCCACCAAGAACTTAGGGTCCCGCGCCAACCTCACCTGCAAGTGGTGCACCTGCCGACCAACGGACGAGGCGACGGCAAACTAAATATCCCGATAAGCGGCAATAGGCTCGCCACCTATTATGTGGGATCGAAACTCTGGCGAAAAGTGGGCGTTTAATATGCCTTTGCCTACCCCTTCGGGGAAACAGGCATGAGTCTTATGTATCGATGTATAATTTTCCTTGATCTGTTTCTCGTAATGAGAATGAGGTCTGTGGCCAGTTGTGGGATAGATAAGGATTAATTACGCTCTTATTTGTACTTTTGTTTTTCCTTTGTAGTCAGGTAAGCAGCAGAATTGACTGTCTGGGGGAATGTTAGGTTCTGGAATTGAAATTTCATTTGATTTGAAGTTTATTGGAGCAGTTGGAAAAATAATAAATACGTTGTTCGAGAGTGTATAGGCGTGTATAACATTATTTCTTGTTCAGCGCCGCTGTATTGTGTAGTAGAGACGACACGAATTGTTGCGTAGGCCTGGCGAGGTTTCTTAACGGGTTCAAGTGGTGTAAGTGTATGTAATGTGTGCAGTGGTGGCGGGACACGGCTCGGGCGGCGGAGGCGCGTACGCGGGAGGCGCGCTGTATGGAGCCGGAGCTACCCCCTACGCGCCATACGACGATCAGCTCATGAGGTCCACGCTGCCGCACCATATGGTACGTATGTAACACTATATACTATACAATAGTAGAGCCTTGCTGATTCCAGCATGAATGGCTCGACTCGACCTGGGAAGTACTACCCTCTCACAGAAAATCGACGTAAAGTAACACTACCTGCATTTCGTTCGTTGAGTGAGAGTGCCGGAGGCCCTATCCCCTATTACTTCTCCCTCATCCCACTTCTTATCCTATCCCTTTTCCCAACCCCAAGGGGCGGCAACGCACTCGTGACTCTTGTGGTGTTGCATGTGTCCATGGGCGGCGGTAATTGCTTACCATCAGGCGATCCGTCTGCTCGTTTGCCGCCTATTACTATATAAAAACAAAAAAAAAAAAAACACCAATCAAATAACGTACAATACATAAGCCGTCAACTCAAACATAATTCATGTCAAAATATCTCCTTTCGAGACAAGAATAGCCAGCTGGTACCGATAAATACTAAAGCAGTATCTGAATATGATAATGATGATTAATAATAAAGAATGAATTTGTTTGATGCTTTAAGTATTCTTCAGAATTAATATATTTGACGACCCGGTCACGGCCTACAGCGGCGAACGTTTTCGATGTATATGGCGCGTTTACTGTTACACGGCGCGCGGCGGCCTCAAAATAAAAGCGTCATGTACATCGCCCCTGCCACACCGCTCGCCGCTTAGACCGATCTCGTGACCAGGCCCTGACTGAGTAATTTATTGACAGCATCTTACAATTTTGTATTACACCATGTAAATTAAGTCAGTCTTTTCCCCGAAAAGTATATGTACAATCAAACAAGTCGGGGGTTGACCAGTTTGAAAAAAAATCCCTTGGCTCGCTCATAGAATCGAGACACACTAGAAACTGGTTTTGTATACAAATATCAATGTGCGTGTAAAGTAGCACTGGAAGCGACGGTATCTTGCTGAGCAATTCTCGCCCTTATAGGGGTAACCCATAGTATAAAAGGTTGCTCTCATGTTTGCAGGGAGGTTACTACGAAGTAGGGTACGGCGGTCGGGAGGGCGCGTTCGGACTGAGCGCGGGAGAGAGATTCGGCAGGACTGATGCTGCGTCACCGCAACAGGTACGTTATAACATCCTCCTCCGGTATCCCAGTTTCCACCTGGGGTCCGCTTACTAACCGGTTTTGACTGATTATTAGCTTTAGCAACAGATACATTATAAATAAAATTTTCCCGTCTGTCAAATCTATATACGTCGTAACTAACTACCGAACGGATTTTAGTAGTTTTCACTAAAAAATAGTAATAGTGTAATTCGTGAGGAAGGTGTAGGTGTACAATTTACGCGCCTAAGACGCAGTAGCTTCCTTTAAGAGGCTGCTGAGCGTGATCGGGAGAGGGCTGATCCTGCCCGAAGACAAGGGCGACATCGCCGAGATCCGCCAACGGGGCCGCGGGCAGCCAGAGCATGGGGAGCTCTGGTTGCCGTTTAGGATTAGCTCGGTCCGGGAAGCTGCCAGTATGGGCCGGTGAGGGTTTGTAGCCTTCCCTGGGAATGGGTTAAGTTGAACATAACGCCATGGGAGGAAGACTGGACAGCACCTGTACCCTGTCTTCTTCCCGTAGGGCGTCTTTGGTTGGCAGTCGAGGTGGTTTTTAGTGGTAACACCACATACTCCGGCTCGCATTTCCCCCAGGAGCCGGAGATCCGAAGGGATATTCCACAACGAAAAAAAAAAAGTGTATAATTTACGCGGGAGGAGCCGCGAGAATGAATACATAGTTCTGTTGTAGCTTGTTAACGCAAAACAACAACGGCTTTTCATTAAACTTTGCATAACCTATAATATACGTCGATCAGAATATTAGACTACTTTTTTGTCGCTATAGTGTACACCTACGAGAGCGAACCCAAAAAACCCTAACAATTTGCACAGAAATAGCTTTAATAATGTGTTGCGAACTATAGCAGCTGCTGACGCTACAAAATATATAAGACGCTATTGTGAAAGCTCGGCGCAGCAGTAGTCTTCCCGCTTCCATACAGTTAGTTCGTAGTATGTTGATTTACAATTATTATGTGGTATAACTACTAACTAGCAGACTAATAAGCTGCGCAGGGACCATTTTTGTACGTAAAATTTCTACTGCGCAACTCTTTTGGTCTATGGTAGTGTTCAACAAGTTTGCCGGCGTCTATACCACATTAAAATATATATTTCGTTTCCTCAGTTATTTATTTTATCTTTTTATACAACATCTTCACATACCCTTCAGAACTTGCGAAAATTCAATTAGTATAGCGATAGCAGTTTCATAATATTTGTGTGTTTAGGTGCCAGCGGCCGCACTACCTCCCGGCTACGCGTACTTCGCGTACCAGCCGCCCCCCACCACCTACCAGTACGGAGTCTACCCCACTGTGAGTATATAACCTTATTCTATAATTGAGTGTGTGACCAACACTGCTGTCGGAGTTTACAGACCGTCCAAAGGCCTCCGACATGGTCTTACGATCCTCGTCCTGAGAATAGAACCGAGACCTACAGCTTTACGTGCCCTCTTAGGGTCGTAGTACACGTATCAACTCGGAAAGGGATCGGCACCGTATCAACTGGAGCCGTTCAGTATTATTTGTATGGAACTCCCTACTGTAACGCACACTAATCGGAATCGTAACGTAATCGCCTCGCCTCGGGACAAGCTCACGAACCGGTGCGGTGCGTGGTCGTCTTGCAGTTCCCGCGCTTACGGCTCTCCGTACCCTAGCTTACGGCTCTCCGTAGCCTAGCTTACGTCTCTTCTTCCACGCCCCTCCCGCGGTCTGCGTTCGGATTCAAAGATTGAAGTAGTGCTGCCTAGCCGTCAACCAGCGGTCGGCGAGCCGTAAGCACAACGTCCCCTAGCTGTAGCCGAGTCGACGTGCCGGAGCTTCTGATCCGCTTACGTTACGTGGTTCTTACGTCAGGTTGACGCCTGTTTGACGGCGAGGCAAAAGGCGATACGGTGACGATCTTTTTCCGAGTTGATATATGTGCTACGACCCTTAACTTCCGGTCCGATTACGACCTACAGCGGTCGATCTATGTCGCGCACTTTACTCCGCCGCGGCTGCGCGCTGTGGCCAATGACACCTCACAGTAAACATGCAATGTATATCAAAATCGCTGCCGCTGCCGCCCGCCGCTGTAGTTCTCGGTAAAGTCAAAGTCAAAATCATTTATTCATCTAGGTCACAAGGTGACGCTTATGAACGTCAAATTTTAAAGTAAATTACTTAATGCTTCTATATTTTCATTTACTGCCTCGTTCGCAAAGCAATAGGTAGAACCACGAGAAAGAACGGGCAATAAAACTCGTGACTACTCTTTTTAATCGCCAGTGTTATGGCTATGGTAGAAGCTCGATAGCACGCTGATATAAATGCTACACACTGTCACTCAATCCGCACCAATCAGTGCGTTAAACATCCCTCAAAGGTGGTTAAATTCCTATTGAGTCCCTGAAAGTCCTGGTAATACCTTCTAGAATTAACATTGCCTTATCCCGATCTTTTTATTGTTGACATATCAGCCACCTGCTGATTTAATAATGATGATTATCTAACAGTATGTGTTTTTGTGTATAGTACGGCGGCGGCTCAAACGTAGGCGGAGTCGGAGGTGTAGGCGGAGTTGGCGGCGTCGGCGGAGTTTCTGGCGGAGGCAAGGTTTCCACCTACACGCAACAGCAGCAGCCGCCATACGACGCGCAAGACTCGTACAAACCTGGTATGTAATATATAGTTGCTATCTCGGACCATTGGATGCCATACTTTTATTGCGTTTGTTCAATTTCCATTTGATCCCCTAAACTATCTACATGTTCGGTGTCAAACTATAAACTAAATGATGCCCGCGGTTACACCCGCGTTATTTAAGGCTACTGCTCCGCTCTCGTGGCTCATAGCGTGATGTTATATAGCCTATAGCCTTCCTCGATAAATGACATATCTAACACTGAAAGAATTTTTCTAATCGGACTGATAGTTCCTGAGATTAGCGCGAAAACCAAAAGAACAAACTCTTCAGCTTTATAATTATCTTAGTATTAGATTGTCTTGGTTTGAGTGAAGTTGACGCCCTGGCATAGCGCCAGTGCAACTGTACACAGTCTTGTGCAGCTTTGTACAACAGTAGATGCTCTTTGCGATGAGATGAGGTTGTATGAGAACAGCTGTGATATGGACAGGGGTGGGATAAAATATCATTGATGTTATGGATGGCCCTTGATATTGTTACGAGCTGGGGTTCAGTGATAAATTATATACACTGCCAGAAAAACTGCACTTTATTTACTAACACAAACACTATACACACTTATTTTTACAACACTAATAAACACACTTATTTCACACTTAATTCTCAGCACTAATAAAAACACACTTACTTCGAACACTTTTCCACTTCACTAAACACTTCCGAATTACTTCCTTCGCTTCTTGTTTATCGCTCCGATGTTCAATTGTAACTGTGTCCGGTCCGTTCGCTCGCGCTCTATTTATACTATCATAATAATCATAATCATAATATCTTTATTTGCGAATACAGGTATTACATGGGTGTTACAAAATAACATTTTGGTCTCGACCATATTCCACCAAATGGCATGCAAATATACAGTATATTAGTCTAAAGTAGTCTAAACAATTATTATACATTATACAATTCAATTCTTCATTATACAACCAAACAGAAGCTAGACACATTTATTTTCAATTCATTATTAATATTTTAATCGATGTCAATATTTTTATCCTTTAAAAATTCGTCCAAAGTATAATATGCCTTTCTAGTGAGTAAATTGAAAATTTCTTTTTTAAAGAGTTTAGTGTTTTCTATTTCTAATATATGTTTTGGCAGTTTATTATACAGTCTCGGGGCCATACAGAATACACTTTTGTCATATAATGCTGTCTTATGTTGAGGTATACATATTTTATGATTATTACGTGTACTATTATATGTATCAAAGTTGTGCTTATTCGATTTAACAAAACTAATAGCTTCATAAATATACAGACTAGGAAATGTTAATATTTTAAACTTAATGAAGTGAGGCTTACACGTATCAGTTTGTTGTAATCTACATACTGACCTTAGACACCTTTTCTGAGCTATGAAAACCCGTTCTCTTTCAGTTGAGTTACCCCAAAACAGGATACCATATCTTAATGTAGATGTTACATAAGCATGGAATGCAGTCAGTACAGTTTCCTGGTTTACTATTTTCGACATCATATATAAAGCATACGAGAAACTATTTAATTTATTACAAATGTTATCTATATGTGACTTCCATGTCAAGTTAGAGTCAATATGTATTCCTAGAAATTTTGTGTCATTAATATTCGTAATTTCTTTGTCAAGGTATTTAATGTCAAATGTAATTGATTTATTAGTATTACTGCGAAATGTCATAATGTTAGTCTTATCAAGATTAATTACTAAATTATTAGATGTCAGCCAGTTTACAATTTTAATGAGATTATTGTTGATGTCAGTTTCAATGTTATTATTTACCCTACTCCCAGAAAAAATCACTGTGCTGTCATCAGCGTACATGATCATAGGGTGTTCTACTGCTGAAGGAAAATCGTTAATAAATATAATAAAAAGTAAGGGACCTAAAACACTACCTTGAGGTACACCACAGTGTACGTGTCCTATATCTGACATATATTTTATCTCCGTTTTGGATATTGGACATATTTTTTTTATTTGTGTTACTTGTTTCCTGTCTGATAGATATGAGCATAACAGACCCAGAACATTGCCTCTGACTCCATACGTTTCCAGTTTTTTTCTTAATATTTGATGATCGACATAGTCGAAAGCTTTAGTCAGATCCATGTATAACGCACACACTATTTTTTTGTTATCTAAGTTATTTATAACCTCATGAAGAAAACGATGTATAGCAATATTGATGTTTTTGTTTCTTCTGAATCCTACTTGTGCTTCGGTTAATATTTTGTTATGCTCTAAATAATTATATAAACCTTTATGTATATATCTTTCAAATATTTTGGAAAATATTGAAAGTAGTGCTATGGGTCTATAATTACTCATTTTTTCCTTGTCATGTTTTTTGAATATCGGAATGATCAAACTAATTTTTAGTCTGTCTGGATAAACTCCGTGATCTATACATAGATTAAGAATATGACTTAACACTGGTGCTATTTCCATGGAGACGTTCTTTATTACTTTTGTACAAATTCCATCATAACCAGTGCTTGTAGTGTTCTTCAGTGACACAATAATTTCAAATATATCTTGTGGGGTAGATGGATTTAAAAACATTGAATTAGGTTTATGCCACGATATACTATTTTTATATTCATTAATCGATCCTTCATTGTTAACTTGCTCTATAAAAAATGTGTTAAATGCCTGTGCTATTTCTTTTGGATCGCTTCTTACTTTATCTTTGTACCTAATATAAGTTATTTCGTCTTTGTATTTAATCGTTTTGCAATCATTTATTACTTTCCATGTAGCTTTTGACTTATTTGAAGCTGTTTGAATCATATAATTATTTTGCGCCCTTTTCGTGAGCTTTATTATATTTTTGAGTCTACTTCTATATGTCTTAAATGTATTTTTATTTTTCATATTTGGATGCTTTCTATATTCTAAAAGTAGTTTTCTTTTCCTTCTTGAGCATATTTGAATACCCTTAGTTATCCACTTCTGTTTTACATATTTATCAATTTTTATTTTTATTTCAGGAAAACATAATTTATAAAATAAATCAAAATAATTCATAAATTTCTCAAACGCCTTATTGGGGTCTTGTGTTTCGTAAACATCACTGAAGCTTAGACTACGTAAGGAGCTCCTAAATTTTTTTAGGTTGTCTATGCTAATGTCCCGTCGGGTTAAAAACCAATAAGATAAGATGGAAAATTCCTTTACCGTACAATTTAATATTTGTGCTGTATGATCGGATATCGCTAGTTCAACAACCTCAGTACTGCATCCTCGCATATTATGTATAAAATTATCAATGCACGTACCACTAATCATACGAGTTGTTTCGTTGATAGCTAATTTGAGGTTGTAGGACCTTACAATATCTTCAAACTGTATACTAATTTTATTTCTCTTAAGTCTATCTATATTAAAATCCCCGCAGATTACAAGTTTTTGCTTTCTCAAACAGAAATTCGTTAACATTTCATTAAACTTGTCAAAGAATACATTAAGAGCATCAGTATTCATCTTTGGTGGTCTGTATATGCATAAAACTATGATATTATGATCTAGTAATCTAATTCCACAACATTCAATTAGATTTGTTATACAATATAGTTTAGTATTTTTAATAACTTCAGCCTTTAAATTACAATGTACAAGAATACATGTGCCGCCCCTTCTGTTGTTTCTACAGGAATAGGATATTAACATATAATTTGGTATCTGTAACACATTTGTGTGATACAAATGTGTTACAGATACCAAATTATATGTTAATATCCTCTAACATATTATGTTCAGTAATGCAAAGTACGTCAATAGTTTTACCTTCATTTGATAACTCTGAGAGATGTGTTGATATTAATTCGGATTTACCTATGAGACCATTTACATTCTGATGCAATATGTTCAATTGGTTACGGACGAAAAAGACGTGAGCTTGTATTACACTGAGGTATTGCCTCACTGTCTAGTGACTTTTTTGTAAAATAATATGGTATAGTACCCTTAATATTAGGCAAATAATTTACAATTGAAGTCTTTACCCCAATTTCATTTGTGACGTTTTTGTTGTCTTGGTTTACATCAGCATCAGTTTGTGTGCCTTTTTCCAGTAATACAGATTGTGTCTGGTTTTTTATTTGATATGTCTTAAATTTATGCCTATAGTCTATGGACAAAATTTCACGCAGCAAATTGCTAGAAATGTATGCAGGGTGATGTTTTCTATATGGAATGAAGTTACTATATTGCATGTCTAGAAATGTACAATTTTCGTATTTGTTACAGATAAACTTTACACATTTATTTAGTTTCTGCTCTCGTAAATACCTATTATAAGGAACCTCACCTATTATAACATTTGTATTAGACGCTATTCTACCTAGCCAAGAAACAAGAGCACATTGTAGGTCAAAAGGATTGTTGTCGTTTATACCGCCCAGGACAATTACAATATCATTCTTACTTAACTTATATATTTCTTCTTGTTCTGATTTTAAAACATCCGATAACTTTGCGCCATCTTTCCATGTGCATTGTACTGTAAAATCCTTGCCCAATTTTATTTGTAATAGTTCTCGTAGGTTTCTGCCTTGTTGATCGCCTATAATAATTATTTTCTTCTTAAAATTTTCTCCTAGCCCGGATACAGGTTTAGGTCGGTTTTCTTGAGATTCTGTCTCTAACTTCGTGTCGCTTGCGGATTTTGCAGGCGAAATATTGCCCGGTGATAGCGTCTTAGCCCGTGATTTTCTGTTTTTAGGCGTACTTGGATTGTGACTATCCAGTTTAGGAGGTTTAGCCGGTGTTGGAGTCTGAGCCAATAGTGTTTTACTATGGATCTTGCCTGCGGTTCGTGGTGTAAAGCACTTTTTCACGGGTAGCTCTAATTTTTTATAGTTCGCAATAATTTTAACATACTTGCCCACATCAGCTTTTAGTTTGGTGTTTTCCTCATTCAGATTCTCTATTTCTTGGTGTGCAACTTGTAGCTCTATTTGAAGTTTCCGTATCATGTCAGTAAGGCTTCCCATTGTCTGACTATCATAAGGAGAGGAATCAGGCAGACTCATTACAGTATTCTCGAACATGTCCGAGTCCGTCTCAATTGAATTTTGTTTACTGTCTCCCAGGGAGTTTGATCTTGGTTTTTTACGTATAGTTATATTTTCCATCCTTATTTATGTAATGTTACCAATAAAAATTCATCAAGGTTCTAAAGTGAAACGGAACGTGATAGTCTTAAAAGACTGTTGTTCAAAGAAGGAGTCTTTTCTGTTTCTGAACGCAACGTCATGTGTCATTTAATACTGGCGGGATATCATTGGTCAGCGAGTAGGGTGTAATGAGTTGATTATGTTGGTATTCTTGTTTTTAATATTTGGATTATCAACTGTTTTCATTTGACGAAATTCGATGTTTATGTTCCTTATTATGCATTTAGTAGTTATAAGGCATTGCCTTCTACGTATATAAGTAAAATAACTTACTGATATGTGCTTTCTTTGTTATATTATTTCCTTTTTCATTGTTAACTTTGTCTATAACTGTTTAATATTATTGTTGTTATTATTTAGAAGTCACATAGATGTTCACTGGTATAACATTGTCACTAGTAGTTCTTTACTCATAGAAGTGAATTCACTGGTATTTACGTATCTGTACACAAAATTTATTATTTTATTTTATTTATAAACACGAGCGAGTGTTGACACTTGGCCAGGGTTGCCAGTCAAAAACCCTGGCCGGATAACATCACTAGCGCATTCTAGATGCTTCTACAAAACTGTCGAAATAATCGCGAACAGTCGATACTCGATACAGCAACGCCATCTAGTACAGAGTAGCTGAATTACCTTTAAACCACCAATACATTCAATCTCTTCTAGTACCCCATTCACCGATAGATGGCGTAACAATATTAAACCGAACTTGATACCGGCAACTTTGAACTTGATGGGAGTGTTTGTACTTACGGGACTAATCCCATCCTCATTCCCACTACAGTGTAACTACCATAGAAGACACCAAGTTTAGATCGGGGAAAGCCAAACTTGTATTAATTGAATTCGCAACGAATTTAAACTGAAGTTTTTTTGGAGGAATTGGTAAAATAACGCAAACGAGAAACGATGCTTTGGCGTACCACAGTATAAAGAACCGAAGGCATCAGATATTTTTAATAAAGAGCGAAACTATTCTCGCCCACCAGCGTATCAGCTGCTGGTGTGACCTTCTCTTAAAAACAATAAGGAGAAACTTTCTACACTAAATCTTGAAACACAGACAACTGTTGTATACAATATGTTTCGATTTTACGAAATCATGACATCAGCGCTATCTTGCGGAAAAGGGGCGGGTAAAGAGTTGTTTCCACTTTTTTTTTTTTAAGATATCTCGTATTAGGACTAAATTCTGTGTCGCGGGGGACTTTACAAACATACACCTAACGGACACAATGAACACCCAGATTCGAAACAACAATTTGTGAATTACACAAAGTGTTGCCTCGTGTGGAGGTTCGAACCCCCAACACTCGGCGCAGTGTCAAGCGGTGAGGCGGCCGCTTAAACTACTACGCCAACCGTGCAGTCATTTCAGTATAAGTAACCGTGGTATAATGTATTGTTTGGTGCGTTTCCAGGTGGTCCGTACACGGGTAACGCGAGCAAGTCAGGTGGCGCCGCGACCGCAGATCTCACTAACGCCATGTACGCCAAGACGCATGTCGCGCTCAACAAGGTCAATGTGAGTACACACACGCGTATTGTATTTTTTTTATTTTATTTATACTCTCACGCCTGTATCCCTAAAGGGGTAGGCAGAGGTGTAAATATTACACCCATATTTCGCCATGAATTTTTCGGTCCCACGTAATAGGGGGCGAGCCTATTGCCGTTACCGGGCACATCACCAGACTCCGGGCTGCTACTGAGTTTTCGGAAAAACCCAGTAACACTTTTGCCCGACCCGGGAATCGAACCCGGGATATCCGATCAGCAGTCGCATAAGGTATCCACTGGACCACATAGGCAGTGTATAAGTATACAATACGTTCAGATAAACAATGGGATTGGAATGGCGGAATAATAGGCTTGTGTCCACTTAGAATAAATTGATTTGATTGTAGTATCTGTACATTCATTATTACTTGTAGACTAGAGGACGCCAGCAGCTACGCCTGCATTTTTTTTTAATTTACCCGTTTTGGCCGATCCCCGATCTTTTCTTAGTGCACCCCTACGGTCCCCAAGGAACATACATGCAAAATTTCAGCTTCCTGCGCACAATAGTTTCGGCTGTAGCGTGTCTGTCAGTCAGTCAGTAACGCAAGGATTTTATATATTAAGATGTGAATAAAGTTTATTATTTATTTTATAAGAGGTAAGATTAACGTTATTTTTAGGAGTCTAAAACTAAAAGCAATATATTTATTCTTGTGACAGTGAACACCAATCAGAGAGCATTATGTCACACAGCGCTTCCGCCATTGATGTTGTTGACGTTTGATAGTAAATACAACTAAAAAGTCAAACTTTGTACCTCTGTCCAATCGAATATAACAGAATAAAAGTGGGTACACCAAACCAGACTTCATTCATGGTTTGTTTTGTTTTGCGTCATCACTTGCTTCGTGACATCACTCAACCGCCATGATGGTTGACAGCGTTTTCATGTCGAAATCAAAAAGGTTTTTAAAAAGCAGTAATGTTGTTGATCATTTTTTGAAGATAAATTCAGTTATTTAGGTTTAACTTCTAATACAGGAACGAATCAATCACTAATTACATTTTAGGACACAAGCCTGTTATAATTATACGTACTAAATAAGTCTTAAATCAAATTTAAGAAATAGCGAAATGTATCCGTTGAATTAGTTAAATAATCGTTTGATTCGATCGAAACCTGGGCAGTGCTGCAGTCTCTCCAACGGTGCAAAATTGACTATCGATATGTCGAAGTGCTGAAGTGTTTGTACGAAAACACCACCATGTCAGTCCGCCTCCAGGACCAGAGCTCAAAATAATCGATTTTAAACTTTCGCGATTTGTATACATCAAACAATATTATTGTAACTGGTCTTATTCGCGATATTGAATTAATTTAAGGTATTTTAATATGTTTATACCTTAAATTAATTAATGTTGGAAGAAGTTTTCAAGCTTCTGGACTGGGAAGGATTCGATATCAGTACATCACTCACCTTTGATTTGCTGATGATATCGTCGTCATGTCCGTGTGGTGACGGATTAAGAATACGGAATGTCACCACCCCACAACATCCCATGGGTGTCGTAAGAGCCGATAGAGGGAGCATATTGTGCAGAGAACAGCAAGGTAGTAAGAGAAGGAAAACTTGATACAAACCCTATACCAACCCGTTTGGCCAGCGTGGTACAGTAGGCCAATTCCTCTTTTCTAAGGGGAGGCCTAGTTCAGCAGTGGACTGTTTAAGGCTGATGATGACTTGTCGTCATAGCTGAGACCATGGAAGACCTCAGCACAATGCTCGATGGCCTCTGTAGAGTCCCCCACTAAGTAGGTCTTAAGATGAACATGGATAAGACGAAAATCATGTCTAACGTCCATGTCGTACCTGCTCCTCTTCAGGTTGGGAACTCTACACTCGAAGTTGTCGACAAGTACGTGTACTTGGGACAAATGATCCAAGGTCCAACGTCGAGAAAGAGGTCATTCGTCGAATCCAACTCGGTTTGGCGGCGTTCGGGAAGTTACGGCATATCTTCACGTCCGATATCTCGCAGTGTCTCAAGTCTTTGACCAGTGTGTGTTGCCAGTGAGGATCTACGGCGTTGAGACGTGGTCGTTAACTATGGACCTTATCCGAAAGCTCAAGGTCACTCAGAGGGCGATGGAGAGAGCTATGCTCGGAGCTTCCCTGCGAGATTGAATCAGAAATGAGGAGATCCGCAGGAGAACTAAATTCACCGACATAGTTCTTCGAAAAGCCAGGCTGAAGTGGCAGGGCACATAGCGCGAAGAACCGATGGCCGTTGGGGCAGGCGGGTTCTGGAGTAGCTCGGTTGCCTGACTGCACTGGGGGAGATATTCACCTCAACCAGCGGGCGATGGGGTTGTCACGTCCCGACGCCAGTTCAGAACACCGAAGGTATAAACGTTGTGGTGTAACATATATGTGGTGTGTGTGCAGAGCTACGAGAAGGCGACGTTCCACAGCGGCACGCCGCCGCCCTTCGGAGGCGCCTCGCACCTCTACATCCCCGCGCCGCCGCACCACCACCCGCACCACCACGCGCCGCAGCAGCACCAGGTAACACACCATGCCACACCACACCACACACCCCACACCCCACACCACACATACACACAGCACCGATACCATGTAGACAGTACACACAGACACCTCGCACCTCTACATCCCCGCGCCGCCGCACCACCACCCGCACCACCACGCGCCGCAGCAGCACCAGGTAACACACCATGCCACACCACACCACACACCCCACACCCCACACCACACATACACACAGCACCGATACCATGTAGACAGTACACACAGACACCTCGCACCTCTACATCCCCGCGCCGCCGCACCACCACCCGCACCACCACGCGCCGCAGCAGCACCAGGTAACACACCATGCCACACCACACCACACACCCCACACCCCACACCACACATACACACAGCACCGATACCATGTAGACAGTACACACAGACACCTCGCACCTCTACATCCCCGCGCCGCCGCACCACCACCCGCACCACCACGCGCCGCAGCAGCACCAGGTAACACACCATGCCACACCACACCACACACCCCACACCCCACACCACACATACACACAGCACCGATACCATGTAGACAGTACACACAGACACCTCGCACCTCTACATCCCCGCGCCGCCGCACCACCACCCGCACCACCACGCGCCGCAGCAGCACCAGGTACCAACCCACACCACACATACACACACACACACACACACACACACACACGACACATACAGACAGCACTGATACCAAGTTGGCAATACACAGACACCGCACTCTCTATAGGTAGTAGGAGTCTTTTAGCATGACTAAGGCCCAGCTCGACCGAGCAAGTACTACCTTTTCTCTTCAAAAAGTAAAGTCATATAGTCATGACACGTACAGACAGCACTGATACCAAGTAGACAATACACACAGACACCACACATTCCATAGGTGGTCGGAGTCTTTCAGCATGACTGGGGCCCAGCTCTAGACCAAGTACTACCTTTTCTCTTCAAAAAGTAAAGTCATATAGTCACGACACATACAGACAGCACTGATACCAAGCTGGCAATACACAGACACCGCACATGCTATAGGTAGTAGTCTTTCAGCATGACTGGGCACCGGCTCCACCGACCAAGTACTACCTTTTCTCTTTAAAAAGTAAAGTCATATAGTCACGACATGTGCAAACAGCACTGATACCATGTAGATGTAGATAATAAACACAGACACCACACATTCTACAGGGTGTGTGTCACAAGACCCATCACCAAGCCAAAGTCTACTCGTGGACATCATGCCAAGTCATACTAACCAAAAATAATACCTGGGAAATGATTTCTTTTTTAAGTTTTCACGTTTTTTAAACCGCAATTAAAAGCGCGCGCGTGCAATGTTCGAAATACCTACTTATCCATGGGGTCATAGTGCATCTAAAGAACATATTGGCGTGGTAAATGCATCGATTTTGTAACTAATTCGAAAAATTCCATACTAACTTTGAGCATCAATATCTCCTGAACCAGTAATTTCCCAGGTATGGTGCCGAAGTAAAAAAATGTTCGTAATGATTGGTACTACATGGGATTTCAGTTTTCGTTAAGGGTCTTTTTACACCCTGTATTGGTGGTCGGAGTCTTTCAGCATGACTAGGGACCAGCTCCACCAACCAAGTACTACCCTACTCTTCTACTGAAGAGTAGGGTAGTACTTGGTTGGATGGAGCGTAACAGTACAGATACTATTACTTACTAGTAACAGTATCTGTACTGTTACGCTCCATCCGATGACTGAAAGTGTCAGAGACCTCGTCAAATGTTCCTATGAGTGTATCCAGTTCCCTTCTCTCATCCCGCTGCTCCTTATATTCATTTTCCAATCCTCGTAATAGAAAACATCTTGTTGGTGTGACACATCTTTGTGTATGAGCCGGGGTTACCAAATAACATCTGGTAAGCCACTGGCTCGTCTGTCATTATTATTGTTAGTATTGCCAGCTATAATAAATAAACACAAACAAGTCTGTACCAAGCAACAGCAAATTGTGACAAAATCTGAAACATACCTTTCCATGCAGTCAGCATATTCTAGCAAAAACTTTTGCATATTTATCACAACTTTTAACTGAAAGATTAAACACAACTAATTTTAAAACATATTTACCAGATTCGTTAAATGTTTACCTGAAATGATGAAGTTCCATATACTGATGCTGTTTTAAAACAGATAATCTGTACACTATTTTCTAAAACTCTACAAAATAGTAACAAACTAAACTACTTTAAAAATATTAGTATTCAAATATTTTCACCCTCATTTACTTGTGTGTGGTCAACACAGAGTGTAGCATGATACACAACTTTAGTTTTATAACATACCTTGAAGCGTTTACGTAGGAGAGACTGGGATATAAAAAAATACTGTAACCAAGAAATAAGGAACTTAGACTCACGCCTGTATCCCCGAAGTGGTAGGCAGAGGTGAAAACCTGGTGGTACAATAAGATAATCATACGTACATACATAGACTCACGCCTGTTTCCCCGAAAGGGTAGGCAGAGGCATATTAAACGCCCACTTTTCGCCAGTGTTTTGATCCCACGTGATAGGTGGTGAGCCTATTGCCGCTTATCGAGATATTTTGTTTGCCGTCGCCTCGTCCGTTGATCGGCAGGTGCACCACTTGCAGGTGAGGTTGGCTTAGGACCCTAAGTTCTTGGTGGGAACCCTATGCACCTATGCACAATAAGATAATCATGAACGAATAAAACTAATCTAAGTCTTTCTGACATAACAACTGTTTCGAACAAACCCCCAGACTGACTGAGAAGAAACCCACAGATTTCTAGCTTCAGTACTGTAGGTTTTGCGATTGTAAGTCATTAAGGGCATATATTTTTATAGACAGATTTGTATCTGAGTACAAAAGTCAGGTTTGATCACATAACACACAGTTATCTCCTATTTAAACGCTCCAAACCGACCATACACAAAACACACACACACACAATGTTTTGTTGACATGCATGCATCCTTAGTTGAATTACGTTTGTTATTATATATTTCTTAGAGTTTACTTTCGTTTGTAGATGGATGTTCGGGTGAACAGTAGTCATAATAGGCGGGTAAGTAATATATACATACATACATATCTATTAACGCACCATATATATGTGTATGTGCACTTGGTGTTAACATTTTGAATGTATATCTAATATATTTGTGTTTAATATGTTTCAACAGTTTGGATGTCTTTTTGATAATGGTATTATTTGGTGGGACTGCATTTGATCGTTACTCTTTGATTACATTTAATATTAAGAGCTGGCAAAAATGATGTCAGAATTATTCAAGTCATGATAACAGTTAAATATTTTCCTTTAGCGGGAAAATAATTTCATCACTCAGTCCCTGCTTCGAGAAATTTCCCTTTTAACAATAAAGAGGAATGAATAAATAAGTAAATAAGAAGTATAAAGCTCTATTCTGTCTAAGAACACGCATACATTTTGCTTGTATCAATTAAATATGCTTGTCTCAATGACCGATATATTTTTCTATCCTCTATTCTCACTCAATATGCAATAAATTCTCACCTAAAATTCATCATCATCATCAACAGCCCTATGTACTGTCCCACTGCTGGGCACGGGCCTCTTCTCACTATGAGAAGGATAAGGCCATAGTCCACCACGCTGGCCAAGCGCGGGTTTACATGTCTTTCGAGAACATTATGGAGAACTCTTAAACATGCAGGTTTCCTCTCGATGTTTTCCTTCACCGATAAGCAAGCGATAATTAACAATTTAATACGCACTTAACTCCGAAAAGTCATTGGCGCGTGCCGTGGATTCGAACCCGAGCGTGTGGCAGTCTGTCGGTCTCTCCACATGGCTATCGCTGCTTTTTACCTAAACCTAAAATTGCTGCTTGCAAAATAAAATATATCTTAGTTCATTGATGTTTAGACAATGGAATAATACATTATATTCCTGTGAGTTTTCCAAGTACAAAAGAAAGAAATAATAAATGCAGACACACTTATAATAAACTAGCTGACCCGGCAAACGTTGTTTTGCAAATTTTTTTTTTTTTGAAAAATAGATGTTGGCCTATTCTCATAGATACCGGATAAGCACAAAAAATTTCATCAAAATCGGTCAAGCCGTTTCGGAGGAGTATGGGAACGAAAACTGTGACACGAGAATTTTATATATTAGATATTTAATACCTACGGCATTATGTAATAACAATATTATGACATTCAAAATGTTAACAGGCATAGCTGTATATTTATATAAAATATAATATATTAAATTAGATTATAATACGATGTACTACCCGCCTTTCCAAAGTTGCATGTATATAATTATAACAGTTATATATTATAATTATGAATGTTTGTTTGCTTATAACTTTGTATGTTTTAGATTGCATATTTTTATATATATGTTTTTGTATTTGTCTTAGTTTGTTTCCCTAAAGCTTGAAAGGATAATTTGATGTGTACCCTTGCAACATATTTGCTTATAAATGTTTATACAATGTGTGATGTCAGATTTTAACATGATTTGTACCCTGTATTATATACAGGGTGACAGGTAATTCGACCTGTTCCTTGAAGATCGTATTTGAGACAACTAATGTTAAAATCTGGTATCTGAATATAATCGATAACTGGAAACCGTGCTGCATTTCTGATCGAAAGATATATGCGAACCCATATTTTTAGTCTAATTATCTAGTATATAGGTTATTTTGAATAAAGAGACATACCTTATATGAGGTCATTGTACTCATTATTATGAACAATTTTGGTTCCGGATGATTGTCGAAATCGCGAAAAAATAATTTCTGCTCTATACATTACATTGGGGTTTAACTTCCATATTGCATGGAACAGCTGTTATGTTTTGGTGTTTTTTTCAGCCCTAAAACAAAAGTGGTTCATAGTAAAGATAACTATGACTCCGTAAGAGGTTAGCACTATAACGAATGCAGAGAGTAACGTTGTACACTATAAGGTATTTTAAACAGTCGTTTATTGGGTACAGTTTCTAATATAATGATATGTTGAGGCCTTGTCTGCGCGTTTGCAGATATAGGTAGCAAAATGATTAATCCACAACTTCTAGAATAATGATTTTGCTCGTATCTCGTGTTTGGGTTCGCGTGTCTGTCGGTCGGGGCAGTGAGCAGTGTGCTTATGCTAGTGATGTCATGTCCACAGGAGAGTGGCGCGGGGGGCGGGCGAGCGGCGGCCAGCAAGCCGGCGGCGAGCAAGCCCAGCTACTCGCAGTCCTACTGGGCGCCCAACTAGACAAGGTAAACATTACATCACTTACCTAGTGGTGTCCACAGGAGAGTGGCGCGGGGGGCGGGCGAGCGGCGGCCAGCAAGCCGGCGGCGAGCAAGCCCAGCTACTCGCAGTCCTACTGGGCGCCCAACTAGACAAGGTAAACATTACATCACTTACCTAGTGGTGTCCACAGGAGAGTGGCGCGGGGGGCGGGCGAGCGGCGGCCAGCAAGCCGGCGGCGAGCAAGCCCAGCTACTCGCAGTCCTACTGGGCGCCCAACTAGACAAGGTAAACATTACATCACTTACCTAGTGGTGTCCACAGGAGAGTGGCGCGGGGGGCGGGCGAGCGGCGGCCAGCAAGCCGGCGGCGAGCAAGCCCAGCTACTCGCAGTCCTACTGGGCGCCCAACTAGACAAGGTAAACATTACATCACTTACCTAGTGGTGTCCACAGGAGAGTGGCGCGGGGGGCGGGCGAGCGGCGGCCAGCAAGCCGGCGGCGAGCAAGCCCAGCTACTCGCAGTCCTACTGGGCGCCCAACTAGACAAGGTAAACATTACATCACTTACCTAGTGGTGTCCACAGGAGAGTGGCGCGGGGGGCGGGCGAGCGGCGGCCAGCAAGCCGGCGGCGAGCAAGCCCAGCTACTCGCAGTCCTACTGGGCGCCCAACTAGACAAGGTAAACATTACATCACTTACCTAGTGGTGTCCACAGGAGAGTGGCGCGGGGGGCGGGCGAGCGGCGGCCAGCAAGCCGGCGGCGAGCAAGCCCAGCTACTCGCAGTCCTACTGGGCGCCCAACTAGACAAGGTAAACATTACATCACTTACCTAGTGGTGTCCACAGGAGAGTGGCGCGGGGGGCGGGCGAGCGGCGGCCAGCAAGCCGGCGGCGAGCAAGCCCAGCTACTCGCAGTCCTACTGGGCGCCCAACTAGACAAGGTAAACATTACATCACTTACCTAGTGGTGTCCACAGGAGAGTGGCGCGGGGGGCGGGCGAGCGGCGGCCAGCAAGCCGGCGGCGAGCAAGCCCAGCTACTCGCAGTCCTACTGGGCGCCCAACTAGACAAGGTAAACATTACATCACTTACCTAGTGGTGTCCACAGGAGAGTGGCGCGGGGGGCGGGCGAGCGGCGGCCAGCAAGCCGGCGGCGAGCAAGCCCAGCTACTCGCAGTCCTACTGGGCGCCCAACTAGACAAGGTAAACATTACATCACTTACCTAGTGGTGTCCACAGGAGAGTGGCGCGGGGGGCGGGCGAGCGGCGGCCAGCAAGCCGGCGGCGAGCAAGCCCAGCTACTCGCAGTCCTACTGGGCGCCCAACTAGACAAGGTAAACATTACATCACTTACCTAGTGGTGTCCACAGGAGAGTGGCGCGGGGGGCGGGCGAGCGGCGGCCAGCAAGCCGGCGGCGAGCAAGCCCAGCTACTCGCAGTCCTACTGGGCGCCCAACTAGACAAGGTAAACATTACATCACTTACCTAGTGGTGTCCACAGGAGAGTGGCGCGGGGGGCGGGCGAGCGGCGGCCAGCAAGCCGGCGGCGAGCAAGCCCAGCTACTCGCAGTCCTACTGGGCGCCCAACTAGACAAGGTAAACATTACATCACTTACCTAGTGGTGTCCACAGGAGAGTGGCGCGGGGGGCGGGCGAGCGGCGGCCAGCAAGCCGGCGGCGAGCAAGCCCAGCTACTCGCAGTCCTACTGGGCGCCCAACTAGACAAGGTAAACATTACATCACTTACCTAGTGGTGTCCACAGGAGAGTGGCGCGGGGGGCGGGCGAGCGGCGGCCAGCAAGCCGGCGGCGAGCAAGCCCAGCTACTCGCAGTCCTACTGGGCGCCCAACTAGACAAGGTAAACATTACATCACTTACCTAGTGGTGTCCACAGGAGAGTGGCGCGGGGGGCGGGCGAGCGGCGGCCAGCAAGCCGGCGGCGAGCAAGCCCAGCTACTCGCAGTCCTACTGGGCGCCCAACTAGACAAGGTAAACATTACATCACTTACCTAGTGGTGTCCACAGGAGAGTGGCGCGGGGGGCGGGCGAGCGGCGGCCAGCAAGCCGGCGGCGAGCAAGCCCAGCTACTCGCAGTCCTACTGGGCGCCCAACTAGACAAGGTAAACATTACATCACTTACCTAGTGGTGTCCACAGGAGAGTGGCGCGGGGGGCGGGCGAGCGGCGGCCAGCAAGCCGGCGGCGAGCAAGCCCAGCTACTCGCAGTCCTACTGGGCGCCCAACTAGACAAGGTAAACATTACATCACTTACCTAGTGGTGTCCACAGGAGAGTGGCGCGGGGGGCGGGCGAGCGGCGGCCAGCAAGCCGGCGGCGAGCAAGCCCAGCTACTCGCAGTCCTACTGGGCGCCCAACTAGACAAGGTAAACATTACATCACTTACCTAGTGGTGTCCACAGGAGAGTGGCGCGGGGGGCGGGCGAGCGGCGGCCAGCAAGCCGGCGGCGAGCAAGCCCAGCTACTCGCAGTCCTATTGGGCGCCCAACTAGACAAGGTAAACTTCACGCCTTTATCCCCGAAGGGGTAGGCAGCATGGGCGTGGCCAAGGGGTGGCAGAGAGGGGGGCAGGCTACACCCTAAAATTTATTATTTTCTCCGTACTTTTCTCATTTTCGATATCAAATTGCCCTAGGTCATCGGGTGACGTCCTTGCCCCCTTCCACCAGGCAATCGGCTGGCGACGCCCTTGGTAGGCAGATGTGTATTGGACACCCACACTTCGCCAGTTATGTTTCGGTCCCAATGTAATAGAGGGCGAGCCTATTGCCATCCCCCGGGCACATTTTTAAACAATAATTAACATTTTATAATGCACACATAACTTTAAAAAGTCAGAGGTGTGTGTCCGGGGTACCTGGGCATCGAACCCGAGACAGGCCGGGCGCACTTCGCATTTTAGGTACAAACTTACAAGCACCTCGGCCGACCATGTCGACGTGGTTGGATTTAGTAGGTTGCCGCGCGCCGCTCACATTAGACGTCACGCAACGCAACGAGTGCGACCGCTCCGTATTCTCACGCGCCGTGTTCATACACTGTTCAAATTATAAACTTAAACGCCTTTAACCACAAAAATGTATCATCATAAGTCTAATGCAAAGTATTGCTTAATTAACTGTGTGTCGAAAGCGACTTGAAAATTTGATTTTATTTATATTACGAGAGCAACTTGAAAATTTGATTTTTTGTTTGTTGAGATATCTCAACGATTATGGTGTCAAATTAAAGATTTAGTTCAAAAACCATTTTATCTGTTTGAATCATGTAAATCGGTCCACGCGTTTAGGAAATAACTAAGAATTTGTATAGTAAAAATGTAAACGACCAGAATTTTTGTGCTTTTGTTCTACTAGCTCATTATAGGATAATTATTTATTATTAGGTACGTGGTCAAGTAGGTTGATAGACGATGAATAAATATAGTAGCAGCGCCAAGTCGAAAACCCTAGCGCGCCACTCCGCGCCAGACAGCGACAGCGTTATGTGTTAGAAAAGAACGGGAACTGTTAGGTTAATACGCTAGGTGGCGCTATCTAGCAAGTACGTCAATAAAGAGGCTCTGTGCTAATTAATAATTTTAAATAGTTATGTGCGTTTATAATCGTTAAATACGTCTAAATGTAGTACTTAGTGACCAGTAACAAGTGCATAAATGTTCGCAAGACTATACAACAAAGAGACAATAACTTATTAGTGAATAAAATATTTCAATGTGAACCACAATAAAAGTGTTACTAAATTGCAAATTCAAACGTAAACACTGCAGTGAGTACTGTGAATATATAAAACTGAACACATTAAATTCAAAAACATACAAAACTACAGATAAAAGTGATTAATCTTTGTGTGAGAACATTAAAATCAAAACAAGAAATCGTTTATTTTATTCAAATGTGACTGACAACAACTTCGATAACAGCGACATCTATCTATTCTTTATTAAACCACGTGATATGCAGAATTACTCAAGCCAGATATGAACCATCCGAGCCATCATAACTACGCCATCTGTTGATCTTCATATGACATAATTTACTACGAGGGTCGAGAGTATATGAACTACAACAGAACATTAAATTAGGCTACCTAGTAAGAACGGGCCGTGGCATGTTGGTATAAGGTGTGGCCTTAACTTTGACAGTGGTCGTGGTATCAAATCCGGTGAAAGCTTTGTCTTTTTGAGATTGAATTAATATAATTCATGATGAGTTTCTTCGAAAACATCACATTTAGGCGCATTAGAACAAAGTCTGATTCAATTCTAAACGACAGTGAGGTACTATCAAACCAAACATTCAATGATACAAACATAAGTGTACCAGATATATCAGACGATGAGAATATCGATGAAATACAAAAGTTAAGAAAACAAATAGCGGAACTTACCAACGAATTACAGAGTGCTCACGCGGAAATAGAAATACTAAATTTAAAAAATAGTGAGTTAACTCAACAAAATGAAAACCTTTCTAAAAAAAATGAGTTACTTAAAAGAGTCACAAATAGTCCAGCAAAAATGAAGAAATCAACTCAAAATAGGCAAGGGAAGACACAAACAAAAACAAAACAGACTCAAACTGAAGAGGTGTCTACTCGGATTCATTGTTCTGAAGGATCTGCTATTCAAAACAACGCGCAAGAAAAGCAAGCAAAGAATAAAATATGTATCCTAAGTACAAATAATAGAAATAAAATATTATCAATCGCAAAAAAGGTACTAATTGATTCGGAATTGTGCCATTATATAATAACCAATGGAAATGTACAAACTATGCTTAATAATTTGAAAACAAAGCTACGCAATTTTACAATGAAAGATTATTGTGTAATACTACTAGGTGAAGATGACTTTAGGACCACTAACATATATTTTGACATAATATTACACATCAGAAATGAACTTTTTGAGGTTACGCACACCAATGTAATTATATGTACGCCAACTTTTAAATTTACAAAATTTTCTAATTTGTACAATTCCAGAATAGAAACTTTCAATAATCTTTTGTACCTAGACATCTTGACGCATGAACATGCGTACTTTTTAGATTCAAATAAAAACCTATGTTATGACGGCACAATGTTTGACTATCGTACCGGCGCAATTAATAACTTTGGAATGATAACAATATTTAGAGACATCTTTGATATGATTACTGCTATTAAATGTACCTATCAACAATCTACTAACATACAATCACCTGACATACGATCTACTGACATACAATCTTCTGACATACAATCTCTTGACATACGTTCTATTGCTATGCAGTGTCCTGACATACAATCTCCTGACATAAAATCTACTGAAAATAAGAATAATTATACAAATAAATTGGACAATCAGAACACAACATCGAAGAACAACCTTTTTCGTAACTAAACACATTTACGTGATGCATCAAAATATAGCTGTTTTACTAAACAAATCCAACAACTTAATTGTATGTCTAAATGAATTAACAGATAGTTGTATTGATGTTGACATAATATGCATTACTGAACATTTTATGATGGAGGGCTATGAACAACTGCTGAATATACCTAACTACATCTTGGCTGCACATTACAGTAGAAAAAACACCAACAGAGGTGGATCGTGCATTCTTATCAGAAAGGGACATGAATGGAAGGAACTTGAGAACATATCAAGAATGTCAATACCTGAAACCTTTGAGTGTAGCGCCGTTGAACTTGTAAAATCCAATATTGTTGTTATTTGTGTTTACAGAGTACCAAATTTAAAAAACTTAAACGAATTCTTTGATGCGTTACAAAATGTATTGCATGTAGTTGCTAAAAGACGATATAAAAATATTGTTATGGCTGGTGATTTTAATATTAATATTTTAAAATCTAATTACCAGTCACTTGAATTTGAAAATATTTTGCTCAACTTTAACCTAAAACTTGCGATAAACCAACCAACCCGTATTAAGAGCCATACATGTATAGACAATTTTGCGCATAACTTTAATAGGCCTTGTGAAACGGAAATTATAGAATTTGCTCTTTCGGATCATACAGCACAACTAATAAAATGTCCGACGGACAAAGTATGCATAATTGACAAATATTACAGGTTTAAACGCAATTATTGTGAACAGAATTTATCAATGTTTAAAAATTGCTTAAAGTCTATGAAGTTTACCGAAGTATACAGAACCCTCGATCCCAATATTGCTTACAATAGTTTTATAGAAGACATTCAACTGTTTTATAATTTATGTTTTCCCAATATTAGAGTCAAGGTTAATATCATTAAAAAGTCAAAATGGGTATCAAGGGGTATAAAAAAATGCAATAAAAAGAAAAGAAATTTACTGTGGTTACAAAGATTAAAACCTAACATAGAAAATATATCAAATTTTAAATCATACTCAAAATTATTAAAAAGAATTATGTTTCAAACACAACGTTCACAAAATAGTTATAAAATTAATAATTCTAAGAATAAAAATAAAACAACATGGCAAATTATCAATCAGGCGAAATTTAATATACCAAGATCTCTGATAACTAGAATAAAAATTAATGACATTATTATTTCAAATCCAATACAAATATCGAATGAATTTAATAATTATTTTATCGACAAAATACAGCCCATAACAACATCTTTGAAAGACACTACAGCCATTCTAAGCACAAGTAAATCCATGTTTATGATGCCATGTGTCCCGCAAGACGTAGTCAATATTATTCATAAGCTTAAAAACACGAATAGTGTCGGATATGATGGCATAACTACCAAAATAATTAAAGTTGTGGCAAATGAAATAAGTTGTCACCTATGCTACATTATAAATCTAAGTATATCCTCGGGCATTTTCCCTGATGCTCTCAAACAAACAATTGTAAAACCGTTGTTTAAGAAACAGGATAGAGAACTCATGGAGTATTATAGACCTATCTCGCTAATTCCCATATTCTCCAAAATATTTGAGAAATTCATGCATACTCAATTATATCAATATCTGGAAAAAAATAACCTAATATGCAATGAACAAAATGGATTTCGAAAAAACAGAACACTAAATTTGACTATTTACAACTTTCTCCACGAAGTTATGATGAAAGTAGACAAAAGGACGCCTGTGTGCTCAATATTTTGTGATATGACACAGGCGTTTGACTATGTAAAACATGATATATTAATTAAAAAACTAAACGCCTATGGAGTAAGAGGTAATGTCCTAAAATTAATTCAGTCGTATTTAGAAAATAGGAAACAGCGTACAGAAATAGTTACAATAAACCCCACTACTAAACGAGAGGAAATATATCTTTCAGACGAGCGAGAAGTATTATACGGTGTACCTCAGGGGAGCGTGATGGGACCTCTACTGTTCACATTATACATTAATGACCTTCCAAAATGTACTACCAATATTATGACTCTTTTCGCAGATGACAGCACAGTTACAATCTCTTGTGATAATGATTTAACTCAATATAAACATGACATTTCCAATACCTTGACATCTATAATAAACTGGCTTGACATTAATAATCTAAAAATCAATTTAAATAAAACTAAAATTATACATTTTAGTCAACGGGTCGCCCCAAATAGTAATATATGCGATAATATAACCAATGACGATAATAGTATAGAGAATGTTATGACTTCTAAGTTCCTTGGCTTAACTATAGATAAGAAACTGGACTGGAAATCACACATAGAAACACTTTGCAAAAAATTAAGTAGTTCTGCATATGCTTTACATACTTTAACATCTGTCGTCAATATAGAAACCGTAATTACCGCTTACTACGGTTTAGTTGCCTCAAATTTACGCTACGGCATAATTTTCTGGGGTAACTCAACAAATACCTCAATGGCTTTTAAGTGTCAGAAAAGATGCATACGGTCAATTTTTAAACTAAAAACCACTGACAGCTGTAAAACATACTTTCAGAAATACAAAATATTAACATTACCAAGCATTTATATTTTGGAAATTGCAATATTTGTCAAAGCAAATACTAGTTTATTTCCTAGGTTAGAAGATACAGTTGCACGAAACAGACGTGATAATAGTAGACTGCGCCTACACCAAGCAAAAACCGAACTTATGCGTAGAAGTGTATTTTGTATGGCTCCAGTAATCTACAATCATTTACCGCAACAGTGGAAAAACTTGAGCATGAATAGTTTTAAAAGCAAATTAAAAGCTTTTTTGGAAAATAAAGCATACTATTCTGTAACGGATTTCTTGAATGACATGATATAATAAAATTGAATGTGTCGTTTAATATTTAGTATTATTGACATAATTATGATTGCTTTGTGACACTTTATTTATTTTTGACATTAAATTATTGAATGTATAAATTTATTATTAATTTAAAATATTTTATTATACAATTGAAAATAGAATGCTGACTTAATATATATCAATTAAGACCGAAATAATACTTTTGTTAACATTTTAATAAATTGCATGCCTACTGGTAGAATATGGCAGAACTTCTATAAAATGTAACACCATAACTGTAAACCCATGTTCGCAATAAATAAATGATTGATTGATTGATTGAATATCGCATTAGGCACTGAGTGCTTATGCGAGCTGAATTGAACTTTATTGCTGTACCAAGAGTCGTAATTTCAATAAATTGGTTTGAAAAGTGAAGCTTATGTACGTTAGTACTATTAATTATTCTGTGCCCGAGACCAGCGTCTCTGCAGTAAAAGGTAGAAAAATAAACAAGAATATGAGATATTACTGCAAACTTATGTCACCACAGTGCAGCTCTAGTGTGAATAGAAAATAACGCCTATTTTTACTGATTGTTCACTCAGTTTTACCCTATTACCAGTCTTTAAAGCAAGCAGTGTGCGGGTGTGAGTTTACAAATTATGTTCTATGTAGCTGTAACAAGATTATATGTTTAAATGCTTGTAAAAACGCGACACAGCAATTTGTGATGGTGAGATCCTCAAAAAAAATACAACATTTGGTTAGATAGTCTTCACTTCAAGACTTCAAGCATGTGTCCAGTGCCCACTATGACGATAATTTATCGTTAGACTACTGTTTTTAGCTGTTCCAATGATGTCGAATCCGTGGTACTACAGCAAAGATATACCGTAGCTTACAAATAATCGAATGTGAACAAATTAAATACAAAGCGACGACGCTTCGAATCACATGATTATCAGGGGCCCAATTCTACTAAATGAATATAGTTTCGATATGATGTCAGTGTCATAATTACGTCACAAAAAGCGTATTCTTATAAATTATTTGATATTTGAATGAAATAGTAACGAGATCGTATCATGTGTCAACGCCGAACTGTGTATTTTAAATTATACGATAATGACATTAGGTTATCAGAATACCGCTTTTAAATCCATACATACATATCGCTTTAAACCCATTCAAAATATAATATCAATGCCATATAAAAATAGCAGAATTGGCCCCCTGTTGTCACGACAGGAAACGCTCTTTTGGGAGATACACCCAGACTAAGCGATCATGTAGTAAAAAGAAATAACATGTTTTATAGTCTCACGCCTGTATCCCCGAAGGGGTAGGCAGAGGTGTAATATTACACCCATATTTCGCCACATTATGAATGTTATGTCATGCGTAATTGGGAGCGAGCTTATTGGCGTTGCCGGGCACATTACCAGACTCCATGCTGCTACTGAGAATTCGGACGGATGATCCGGGAATCGGATCAAACAGCAGACGTATACGCTATCCACTGGATAACGGAGGCAATCCTGTATGTGTGTAAAGCTAATTTTTTTTATAGACTCACGCCTGTATCCCCGAAGGGGTAGACAGAGGTGTAATATTACATCCACTTCGCCAGGAATTTTTAGGTCCCACGTAAAAGGGGGCGAGCCTATTGCCGTACTGGGCACATTACCAGACTCCGTGCTGCTACTGAGATTTTTCTAACGGAAAAACCCAGTAACACTGCCCGACCCGGGGAATGAACCCGAGACCTCCCAATCCCACGCGCACATTTATGCGGCGAGACCAAAGAGGCAGTCAAACCTATGATATTATTGTACATACATAGACTCACGCCTGTTTCTCCGAAGGGGTAGGCAGAGGCATATTAAACGCCCACTTTTCGCCAGTGTTTTGATCCCACGTAATAGGTGGCGAGCCTATTGCCGCTTATCGGGATATTTTGTTTACCAGAGCCTCGTCCGTTGATATTATTATAATATTATTTAATAATATATTTTATTGTTATGTTTTGCAGGCACGTCGTTAGTCGTCGGTCCAGAGACACAATCATGTACATAGCGATACGATGGCGGGTGCCCTCACCACACTCAACCGCGCCGCTCCCATAGTTATAGTGACGCTACGTATACATTCTGTCTACCCACTTACACACACTTGTAAAATATTACAAATTCACACTAATATGTTAATTATTATTTTATAATAAATTCATAGTGTAAGCGACGGAGCACGGCGAATATCCTCCTCTTTTTTTTTCTTGTCATATATTTTTTTGTATCGCGAAATCGTTGAGAGATTAAGGTTAGGTATAATGATGCAATATAATTATGTATTCGAAACGCCGTGCGCCAATCGCATCTCATTTTTTTTTAAGTCCGCTATCATAGGTTTGAATCGTTTAAAATTACCTGTAGTTGCTATGTATATCTTATAAAGTATGTATATGTATGTAAGCGTTTGGTACGCTATGCGCGCCGAAGTTTTTTTATTTAGTTGACATACTTTTTGTAATTAACACTTATTATTAAAAAAAAAATGATTAAAAGAGATGTCATAGGACGATAATGTTAATGAGTATATTAGTCGAGCTCTTTTATATGTGGAAGAATGCAATTGTGATGATCTCGCGGGCATTTGAAAGTATGAGGGATTACACATATTGGAACTTGTCTGATGACTTTTATTTACCCCCATTTCAGAACGAACACGGTGACGGATTAAGAATACGGAATGTCACCACCCCATATCATCCCATGAGTGTCGTAAGAGCCGAGAGAGGAAGCATATTATGCAGAGAACAGCACTGTAAGAGAAGGAAAACTTGATACAAACCCTATACCAACCCGTTTGGCCAGCGTGTATAGTAGGCCAATTCCTCCTTTCAAAGGAGAGGCCTAGTCTAGCAGTGGACTGTTAGGCTGATGATGCAGAACGAACAGGATTCATTATCATCATCATCCTCTTACAGCTAGTTTCTATAGTCGATCTATCCATGGGATTGGAGATTTGTGATACATATTTGACATAAGCTCCATACAACATATGTCAATATGATGAAGGATACTGAATTCAGCGGTTAGTGTTATCCCAGTTGCATCCCTGCTTACTAGTTTAACCAATTCTCACTAGTTCCACCAGCAATTAGTTCCATGGAACTAGTGAGACGTTTTTTTCTCAGTAGTTCCATGGACTTAACAACTACGGTGGAACTACTGATAAAAAAAAGTCTCACTAGTTCCATGGAACTAATTGCTGGTGGAACTAGTGAGAATGATCCATTCTCACTGAATATTAGCTTTTTTGGATTTTCTGGCGGTTCAGCATGGTCAGGAAATATAAAATCTACCTTTCTGCAGTATTCCCTTAGGCATATAGTTTTTTTTCGAGACAAATTACTAATACTTTAGTGTTTGTCTTTATAACATCTTTCTTCACGGCTCAAGCACTTCCCAAACCACAATAAACCTTCCCCCAAAACAAAACAAAATCCTGAATCTGCCACTGGTTGTAATAAATAATACAAACAAATTCGCACAGCCAGTGTAGTAATTTGATTGACTAAGGGTCAGCGCAGACAGAACGGAGCGCAGCGAAGAGGATTTTATAAAAGCACTGCAAATTATAATAAACTTTAAAATTATAAAAATAAAGTGCATAAATGCTTGAACCTGACAAAAAATGTTCGCGCGTCCTCGAGGATACGCGGGAATCCGTTTATGCACTTGATTGTTATAATTTTAAAGTTTATTTTCAAGTTCGTTAATAAAGTCATCTCCGCTGCACTCCGTTCTGTCTGCGCTGACTCTAATAAAACGTTTCTTTGTGTGGCTAACCTATATCTATCAGTACCTATTAGCTTGCTTATGGATACTTTATGGTAACTACAGTGTGAGTTTTGAATTTTGCAAGCAGTGATGTAGGTAGGGGAAAGTGGTCACCATTCGTACGCGGGGCACATTCGTACAGTTAGTTTATTAGAAAAACTAAAGGTCACACAAACACGCCTTTGCTTGTGTGCATAGACATGCCAGCCGCCATGTTGCTAGCGGAGTGTCGCACGAGTCGCACTACAATTCCTCAGTTGACAAAAGGTAACGTGGTTTCGCGCGCGTTGAGTAAATTATTTACCTACCTTCAGTTCGTAGTTGCAAGTAAAATTATTATGTTTTTGACAAAGTGGTGATGATTGATTAATGTTAACATTATTTATTTTGAGTTTTTATTGTTATATTTCTCAAACTATATTAGTATTTGTATAAAGTTGGATTTTAATTTTGTACAAAGGTATGGGGTACATTCGGACAGCCAGACAGGGGGCACATTCGTACGCGTACGAATGTGCCCCTATTAGATTTTAATAAGCACCAGTACCTACCTATACCGACAGTTCAAGAGGTACTTAGACGTAACGGATACAAAGATGAGATTCACCGTCTAAATAGGAAGGACCGTAAACCTGAGGTGAGCAGAGTACCGGCTTACATGCCTTATCTAAAAGGAGTAACGGACAAAACTGGAACTGAACTCAAGAAATACTCCATCAAGACTATGACGTAGGTATATATGTACCTACGTAGTCCGCTTTCCAAGATAGCACACGATCAGCGCAGCCCAAAGGATGCCAGTCCTTTTCAAACACCTGGCGTCTACAAAGTCGATTGCAGTTGTGGTAGTTCCTATATTGGACAGACCAAGCAAACAATTGCGGAAAGGGTCAAAGAACATATCGTAGCTGTGAAAAATTGACAAGTAAATAAGTCCGCTATAGCTGAACAGTTATTGGAGTCAAACCACTGGATAGAACTACATCAACCACAGGCCTTATTCGCCGAACGTCACTATTACTCCAGGATAGTAGGTACGTGAAGCGGTTGAAATAATTACAAAAAACACAAAAATTTCAATCGGGCGGATGGATTTAGATTATCAACAACTTGGAATCTAGTCGTAAATAAGTGTAAACACCGCCGCAATGATACAACTCAACAGTGTGCAGACGTCATTAGTGTAGTGTGTCGAAGTACCGACAGTGCGGTTAAAAAAAAACAAGTGAGGTTAGGTGCCAAAACCTGCACTGCACTAAGAGGGCGCTGAGCTCACCAGTCCTACACCGCGACCACGGCTGAAGCAAGTCAGTCGAAACGTTGGCAAATACCGAGATATTTATGCCTTAAATATATTATTTATCGCGAGTAAGACCCGCTAAATAACCTTTTAAAATTATCAATAAGTGAACTAAGGATGAACGATTTTATTTTTTATATTTCTAAAGAAAGTTTAACGGCTATGAGTCAAGTCACATATTATTAAGTTAGTTCTTTGATAAATAACATACATACATACATACATATCGTCACGCCTTTTATCCCCGAAGGGGTAGGCAGAGGTGTATTTCTACACCCACTTTTCGCCAGATATAATTTAGTCCCACGTAATAAGGGGCGAGCCTATTGCCGTACCGGGCACATTTCTAGACTCCGTGCTGCTACTGAGAATTTCGTGATAGAAAATCCCAAATAACACTGCCCGACCCAGGAATCGAACCCGGGACCTCCCGATCCCACGCGCACATTCATGCCGCGAGACCAACGAGGCAGTCGTATAGGGTTTGATGTCGAGTTTTCCCTCTCTACGCAAAGATGGTATTTGCATCGCGTTATCCCTTAGTCGCCTCTTACGACACCCACGGGAAGATAGGGGGTGGTGACACTTGTATTCTATGCCGTCAACCACACGGTTGATAAATAAATATTTTTATTATAATAAATGAACATTTAAGGACTTTAATTGGCCTTTTTAATAACCCTGTATGAATCTACCCCATGGCGTACGAAAGTACCCCACCTACTGTACGAACGTACCCCATGCATGGGGTACGTTCGTACAAATTTCTTATCGTAGAAAAATGGCTATAACCCTTTAACCTTTTGACATAATAGTTTCGGACTTTTTCGTAACAAACTACAATATATTTGTTACGCTTAGGTACTTAAACTAGATAAATTCGTCATTTAATTGCAAAGAAAAAAAATAAAATCTAAAAAGTGTACGAAGGGCAACCACTTTTATACATTTCACACCCACCATCCTCTGTAAATTTCTTAATATTGGGTTATCTAGATTTTCTAGTGCTCTCCGATTTTGTACCAAATATCGGTTGTTCTTGGAAAATCAGTCTAATATTTGGGTGACCATCACCCACAATGTTATTCGAGCTCCGCACTTGTGGAATCGGGCATTCTGAAGGAAATAAAAATAAAAGCATGTCCCTCTCAAACGTTTATTACATTCAATGTAAAAGGCACTTAGAATTATAAAAATAGCAACACAGTATTTTATTATTAACACAACCAAACAGTACAAGCTGTATGAAGCAAGAACTTTTTATTAAATCGAATAACACAGCACTTTCATACCCTTTTCTTAAATCGTTACTTTTCAATTTTGTCCTCGGGGATACAAGGTGACATAGGATTTGCTTTGCATAGGCCTAAAGCAAGAGATACAACGATATATCGGATACCCGATATATATCGATACTTAAAAATATCGGTATATTTTTATCGATTCTCTAATATCTATAAATTAAAACCTTAAATATATATATCGCTAGGTCGTAATGCAATGCACCCCCATTATCGATGTATCGCCCTACACCGATATACTTATTAATATCTCTTTGTCGATCTTACATTCCCAGTTACAGCACTAATTATGGGCGCTAAAGTTTTAGTCGTTGTATGATGTTTTTGGCGCTCAAATTAGATGCCCTGATCTATACCTCCGTTGATCTTAGTATGTTTTCAAGATATCATACCCAAGAGACAATATACCTAGCTATTTGTTAGCACTGTTGTTACAAGCAATGAAATCATTATCTAGCATTTTAACTAATAACTCACTAGTTGCAAATTATATTTGCCCTAGGAGTGATACACCTTTTTCTCACTATAGTTTGACCAATTTCTATTGCATTTCCAATTCAAGGAACTGATTTAATCATAAGAATAATCACATAAAAGAGTCACATATTTCCATAGATTTCACCCTAACTAATGTCAACACTATCATGCTTGCCTCTTAAAACTAATTAATATTATTACATGTTTATTATTATTAGTACAAAAACAACTATGGATAGTCGAGTAGGAATGGAATTTAGAGTAGGTAAACCACGCGTACAAGATTACTTTCTAATATTGCTATAGAGTTAGTACGACTTTAGACGGGAGGTGCTTCATCTCGATTCGATCAGGATTAGGCTCTGATTGGCTGGCTTTGAAGACGTAGATAGTGAATTGTGCGATACCTTCGCAAAATTGACGAAAACGAGACAAAGGTTAGTCATTGGCATACTGTCACTTTATAAAAAGAAACTAGAAAGACAATAACACTAACATAAGAGGGTCTCTTGTTTTTCCGCACGTCATAATGTATTTGAAAGCTTTTATGAGATGTTCAGTTGATTTTCCATGTCTATTGCTCGCTATAAGGTAGTATCGTTGTAAAACGTTGAACAAGCCAATCAGTGCGCTGGATGCCTATCGAATCTATATCAGACATAAGGTGGCTAACTCACAGTTGAAGCAGACGAGAAAAATATTAATAAACTTAACTAGATTTGACAGGAATTTATGTTCAACACTTATTAGTTATTATCAATAAAGTTACCACCTTACAGATAGGTATAGTAAATTATTAAGCTTACTTATTTGATGATTTGTGCGAGGTAGCCTATTATGCTATGAAGTCCATAATTGACGTCAATATTTGTCAGGTTTAGGTACATTATTATTTTGACATTTTTGACCTTCTTAACCTTCCTTGCATGTAATTGTGTTTTACAGAGTTTGTACGCGTGTTATATTTGGAATGTAGGCAACATCGAGGTGTTAGTATACACGGTCTTCGCACATCTGACGGAAGATAGGTAGGTACAATTAAACAAGTCGGCGGTGGACCAGTTTGAAAAAAAATCCCTTGGCTCGCTCATAGAGTCGAGGCACACTAGAAACTGGTTTTGTATACGAGTGTCAATGTGCATGTAAAGTAGCACTGGAAGCAACGATGTCTTGCTGAGCGATTCTCGCCCTTATGGTGGTCTAGCGGGAAGTTGTTCGACTGTACGTATGTTCATATAAATACCTGGGGATCTCGTCCGAGTTTTGCACTCGATTGTCACGGTGACTAGATACTAGTGGACGGGAACAAATCCCATACATTTTTTTAAGCGCCCCTAGTGTATAGGCGCATTTAGAAAATCTTAGGTCATTGAAAATGTATCGAAATTGTTCCCATGGACACTAGCCCACGGGAACTCAGGACTACACTGTAACAATCGAGTGCAAACTCCGACTGGACCCTCAGAACATGAAAATAGGAAAAAAGAAATCAAACCAATAACATAATGGTTGATTTGTCGTCAGTGCGTATCCATATATTGGACCTAACGTATCTTCTGTCGAATGTGCGTTGACCTATAGGCTTAAAGCAAATATTCTGCAGAAAGAAGTAGCCGGTAACACTGCGGCGAGTAATTACAATTTCGTCTTAAGTAAGCTTTGAGAGATTAGTATGACTTTAGCGACCGTACGTCGATATCGCTAGGGTTAGGCCCAAACTAAAATCTTAAATCTAGTTCGAATCGAGGCAAAATTGACAATGTCTACAGTCATACTAAGCTCTGTCATTGTATCACTAGGGCAAAGAACTCGGGTTTATACATAGAAGCACATTTCCTATGGGCGTTGAAGACAAACTTTCTGCGACGCAAATTGCCGCCTGGTCCTCAGTCGTTCCTCTAGTATAAAAGCAAGAGAGACGTTGAAACGACGCCAGCGCCGCCAACTATGAACTAAACTGGGGGTAGACATCATTTGGAATCGGCACACGAAATCGTATAGGTTAGCGGTTCTATGTTAATCCGAGTTCTTTGACTAAGGTTAGGCCCCAAACTAAAATCCAGACCAGATAAAGTTCGAATTGAGCCAAAACCATCTAAAGTTATAAGCTATCGCAATGCTACCGGTTCCTCACAGTCGCCTAGTATCCTCCATAATAAACACGCTGGTGCTGTGGTCAAAGACGCGACGAGGCCGCGTCGTCCACGATCCAGTACAACGAGCCGGACTGCGGCTTTACGCGACCGGCTGGAAGGTCCTCCTTGTCTTTTAAGATGCGCTGTAAGAAAACAGTTATACTCCATAATTATGTTATGTAGATATATCTATAGATATTTGACTGGCCTGCTAGTATCGTGGATAGAGACCCTGACGGCTAAGCCGGTGATCGTGGGTTCGATTCACCTCAAAGACAAATCTTTGCATGATCACTATTTGATATTTTTTTTAAGAATGCCGCGGCGCACTCTGTGCGACTGGGAATTTTACAAACGTTCAAACAAATGACAAAAAAAAACTTGAAACAACCGTTGAACTTAAAAAGCTGTGTATCCATATTATTAATCATCATTTGTTGTACATATGCTACTGCAAGGCAAAGGTCTTCCAACTCTCCTTATATCTATTTCTGTTTTCATCCTTTAGATTACCATGTAAGGTACACAAATTCGCATCTTGGTAAAAACATAACATAGTACATGCATAGTACACTCCCACACTCGACATCCCTTGTAACATTTGTAACCATTACAGAATAAGTAGTTTCTTGCGTCCGACGTTTATTTAGAAAATAGTTTAAAGTTGCACTTACTTTCACCATATCAGCCTTGCCCGCCCCGCTGATAGCGAATATACAATTCCTCGCGTTATTTATCGTGGGGTAAGTTAACGTCACTCTAGCCGGGGGTGGCTTCGGCGAGTCTGTGATAGCAGCCACCTTCAAACTAGTCTCCGTGAGGAGGGGATGACCAGGGAATAGCGAACAAGTATGGCCATCTGGACCCATGCCTAGTAGCAGTAGGTCGAATTTGAAATCGTCGCTGCCGAATGCTTTCATTAGTTTCTCGGTGTAGTCAGTTGCTGCTTCCTCAGCTGGAAATAATGAGAAATATAATGTTAGTCCACATATTTATCTATACGCAAACGAAACAACAATGCAAGTTAATTATTACTGTTTTTATACGGACTTGTGACTATGAAAGCACTGAAAACCTATTGAAAATTCTAACTTGAGCTTAACTTTGGCATATTACTCACACACACACACACACACACACACACACACACATACACACACACACACACACACACACACACACACACACACACACACACACACACACACACACACACACACACACACACACACACAAATACCTTTTTACACCAGTTTAAACACTTCTACACTCAAGCGCAATTTGAACAAATATGTAACACAATTCCAGTTATCAGCTTCAATTCTGTCTTTATTTAATATTTTTATTTTATTTGACATGCAAAATTAAAATGAATAATTTTCAATTCCTTGTCCGTATTTTGTTTATTATATTTTGAATTTGGTATTATAAATTGACATGTAAATTTAATTTATTAATTTCAATGTTTTTATAACTTTCAAATTTAATTCTAAAATTTGTAATGTTTAAAACTTAATTGAATATTGTGCATTATTATTTATTTTGTTTACTATAGTGATATTGTCATGGTACCCAAGATACAGGCCTAGCCTAGTTTGGGACCAGTGGAACATCTGTATAACGTCTGTAATTATTTTGGGAATAAACGCATTATTATTATTATTATTATTTCTTTTTAAGGGCTGAGCTACACCTATCAGCACCGCATCGCACTTTCCTATGCTTCTATCCTTTTCTGTCACTTAGGACCGTCATTTACTAGAGCGAGAAAGAGAGAGGGAACGCTTCAGCACGCTGCGGAATCGAAAAGGCGATCGGCAACACGGAAAATATGCGATAGCATGCTGAGAGGCGACGGAATGCTGCCGCGCGCGTCAGAACGCTTACGCGCGCTATAGCATGCTATAGCATCCTTTCGCCGTCGATCGCGTGCGAACGCGCGCTGACGCACGCTGGCGCGCGCGGCGCTGTGCTGCCGCGTGCTGGTGCCGATTCGTATAGATTTTTCGAATTCTTTTCTTTTTACTCTTGTAATTTTGCATTTCTTGCAAAATGCACGCTTTTACTACTGCTCTCTCTTCAGCTGTGCTATCCATTTCGAACTTGAAACTATATTGTGACCAAAACAAATGTCAAAAGAACGCAGCGGAATGCTTCAGCACGCTATAGCACGCTGACGCGTGCGTTCGCATTCCGCTGCACACAAATACGATCACTCCCTATAGAGTGATGCAGCACGCGTCAGCACGCTATAGCGTGCTGAAGCACCGGCGGAACAAATGCGATTCCGTGCTGACAGATGTAGCTCAACCCTTAATATATCTACCACACAAGCTATAAATCCTGTGTCGTGACTCACGACTCGTGAGACTCGCGGGGGACTTAACTAACAATTACTCTACGGACAAAAATAACACCTAGACTCGACACAGCAATTTGTAGATCACGCAAATTGTTGCCTCGGGAATCGAACCCACTATACGCTGCGCAGTGCCGAGGGGCGAGATGATCGCTTAAATCGCCATCCATGCGGTCAATTTTTACATACATACATACATACATACATAGACTCACGTCTGTTTCCCGGAGGGGTAGGCAGAGACTACGGAACGCCATTTGCAACGATCCTGACAGACCTCACTTGCTTCACTCACTCCCATCAAGTTTCTCATGCAGACTTCTGTCTTGTCAATTTGTAAATTTCAATTAATAAGTTAAATTTATTCATTCTATCACAATCGTCGCCCTAGCGTTATTCGAGTTGCAACCAAGACTTAGGGCTTGGATCCCGAGGTCCGCTTACTAGTTAAACCAGACTTGGCAGAATATTGGCTTTTCCACAGAGCGACTGCCCTTGATCCGCAACCCAACAAGATAGCGATGTCCCATGGTTTAGACTAGTGTTATATACTCTCTACTACTCAGGGGTACTGACTGACTCCCCATAAGAACTGTCCAAGATCTATAAAGTGCTGTCCGAAGCACGGGCCAAGCGATAATTAACAATTTTATAAGCACGCAACTCTGAAAAGTTAGTGGCGCGCGGCCGTGGATTTGACCCCAATATCCTCTGCGTGGCAGTCTGTTGGTATTGTTACGCCATCTAGTCGGTGAATTGGTGAACTAGAAGAGATTGAATGTATCGGTGGTTTAAAGGTAATTCATCTACTCTGTACTAGATGGCGTTGCTGTATCGAGTATCGACTGTTCGCGATTATTTCGACAGTTTTGTAGAAGCATCTAGAATGCGCTAGTGATGTTATCCGGCATAGTGTATATAATTTATCACCGAACCCCAGCTCGTAACAGTATTTACACTACTATCGCTGCGGCATAATTTTATTCATATATAATGCAAATGGATGCGGGCGGATCAAGATCGATGTACATGGTGAGCCAGGCTGAGGCAGCAGTGGATGTCTCTCAACTGATATAGGTAATGATAATGTATAATGCAGAGCCGCCGGCAGGAGAATTCAAGTTTTGGTATTGAAAGGTTCATTTCGAAATCTTGAGTCTGGTGATGATAAGTTGCAACAAAAGAAACATACAATCATTTGTTATTGGGTAACTCAGATGCATTATGCTACTGCTACACCTGCGTTAGCGTTAACGGCAATGGCCAACAACGCGTTATAATTAACGCGTTAAAGATTCGCCTTCACAATTGGTAATTTAACGCGTGAAAAAGTTGGCCACATCTACATAGCGCCTAAATTAACGCGTTAAGACGCAGGTGTAGCAGGAGCATTAGAGGAGATGGCTGGAGTTCCACAGCTTCCGGCACTCTCTCGTGGATACCGCTAGGTCCGCTAGCCATCAGTCCTACCCTAAAATTGAGAAACGATGCAGCATTGATATTCAGGTAGGTACATTACTATTTATTGAACAAAAATAATACCTGACACTCCTTGCTTGATGGTAACAAACTGGCTCTCTTTCAAAGGAGTTTTGGGCACAAGCTCTCTCTTGTATGTGCCAAAAGTGGAATCCTCGCTGTCTTCCGGCACCACCCGTTCGTCACAGAAGGCCAGGACCCATTCTGACCATTCCGTGTCTACTCTTGGTAGGCTTTCGCACAGGTATTTGACAACAGAACCTCCTGTAAAGGAAATATGGTAGGTTTTTTATGTTGGCAAACGAGCAGACGGATTGCCTGATGGTAACTAAGCGATTACCGCCTCCCATGGACACCCGCAACTTCAGAGCAGTCAGAAGTGCGTTAACTGCTTTTGGGATAGAAAAAGGAATAGTAGGAGTAACTGGACGAGGCAGAAGGGGAGTGGGGCCTCTAGCACTCTCACTCACGGAACGAAAGGTAACAGTATAAATACTGTTTTATTTATTTACGTGGCAGGGGCAAAAGCGGGTAATTCACCAGACGGGACGGGCCCACAGGTACGTCTGCAGATACTGCTCTGCTTCGTTCGTGAGTGCGGCTGTACTTCTATTCAATTTGTCTGTGCAAGTTGCAGAGTGCACAACGTTGCGTAGACCTATAGTAGCGACTGTAGCGAGGTCCGGCAGACATGTCTGCACACTCTCCCTTGGGCATATCCGCGAATTCCCCGCTTTAAACCTATTTCACCTACTGCAGTCCTCGGCTCAAACAGAATTCGGCACAATGATTGGCTCAGATCAAGTTCGTTGGCGATATCGAGCCTATCAATGCGTCGCACGGAATTCTTATCGAACACCAAACTATTAAAGGATAGTATCGAATTGAGATGTGACCACAGACCTAGTGTTCGATTCGTGGTATGTCGAATATTAGATTGCAAAAAAATATCTTTCCGATATTTTCTTTATTAAACAGGGAATGGTAAGTTTTTTGTTCAACTAGGAAGATTTCCGAAAGATGCCGTTCTAAAAATTACCTATTACTCATCTTCAAAAATGTTTGTACTTAGGGCTCGTGTTCACGGTGCCGCCGCCGCGCCGCTACCGCACCGCCTCCGCGCCGCAAAGCTGTGTACACGCGCCGCCGCCGCCGCGCTTCTGACATCACTGCTTTGTGTTTTTATTCCATTGCCGGTCGCTTACAACTGTGCACGTGCTTATAACTTTCAACAAATCTACTTAAATAATTTATCGAAGGTTTTGTAATTTTTTGGGTTTCGTACCTCAAAAAGTAAAAAAGAAACCCTTATAAGATCACTTTCTTGTTCTGTCCGTGTGTCACCACCGTTTTTCTCAGGAACGGGTGAATTAGCAACGGGAACTACCATAGCAAGTTGATATACAGCGTGCCGCTACCATGCGAACATTAATTTAACACAAAAGGTAGTGCTAAGTGGTCATTAAAATAAAATATTATTTTTAAGATAACTTTTTTTTGCTTTGCACTCTGACTTCTACGGCTAGGGGAGATACCTAAAAATGCCCACCGACACATTAGTAAGCTGTTTTAAAGAATCTGTTGCTAAAAGTGATACAGATTTGTGTGCATTTCACTCAATTTTAAGCTTACGGCGCTCATTTTGCCATTTTCGATACATGTAGTAAGCTAACGCAAATTTCCTTTTTGTCGATAAATTGGACATGGTCGTGCGAGTGCGACAAGTGTGCTGTTCCTAGCTAGCAAAGTATGTCTAACGACCGAATATTGATATTTGAAATCAAGCGGTGACAGCGCGGCGGCGCCAGCGGCGCGGCGGCGGCGCGGCGGCGGCGCGGCAGCGGCGCGGCAGTGGCGCGGCAGTGGCGCGTTGCCGGCGCGGCGACGGCACCGTCAACACGAGCGCTTATTCCAATACACTTTTAATTACTCAGCATTAAATAAAAAAATGTCGATATAATTATTTTATTATCGTAGAAATAAAAAAAAATACAGATAGCAATGTTGTTATGGCAACCCTGTATCAAACAACAATGTTCGTCGGCCGTAGATAATCAATTTCAAGATAATGAAATCGTTAGGTAAAGTGAGCAAATTGAATATTATTATACAAAAATTACAATTCATTGTGTCTGACTCAGCACTTTTAGGTAACAAGTGTAATTACATCATTCACCGGGTAGGTACATAATGCGACAAACATTTTATTTATTTTTTGTCAGTGTTGTTGTTGTAGAATGACCTTGGACACCACCGACTGGACAATTCAGTAAAAAGTATTTAATGAATTATCTAACACAGTTTATTCTTCGTAGTAGTATTCCCACGAGGTATAAAATAAGGCAAAACACTCTACCAGTTAGAAATACTTTTTCAAAATACAAAAATAATTCGAAGTTGTTAAAATCAGCTGGCAGCTGGATTGATCAAATAAATACTTATTATTAAAATTCACTGCCTGAATGTTTTGTAACTGTCAGAAATAACTAATTAAATGAAACACAGCTATTACGTAATAAATGATTTTACATCAATATGTAAATAGCGGTTTATCGTGACCTTTAAAAACAAACTTACCGGAAAGACCGATGTAAAACTTTCCACGGTTGTAAATTGAGTCATTTGAAATCTTCTCTATATATGAAGCTAATTTACCAATAAGTTCCTGTTCATCGCTCACTTTAATTGTCGTCATTTTTAAATCAATTTTGGTATTTTATAGAAAATATGTAAAAGTATTTGTTTTGCCCGTACTTCTCGAGGCAGTAGGCACCAACTTGTGAAATGTCAAATAAAGTTTGAGGTTAGAATTAGGTGCGTTCCGAAGTCTGACGTAAGCATACTATTTTCTGCTAGTTCTGCTACTTTAGGACAAAATTAACATATTCTACAGTTAAACATAATTATATCTGGATAATGTGAAAATAAGAAAGATAATGATTTTTATTCTAAAAGTCGGTAAGTATCCCATTTTAATATTTTTTTAAGTTGTTTTAGTGGAGCTTACGAACGTTATCTATGGTGTATCTAGTTTGAGATAAATGTTTTGCCCGTAAGTAATAAATTTAGTAAAATACATAGTAACTACCTACATGATTTTAAATACATCATGATAATAGAAAAATAACAAATCATATATTATCGTTAATGTAGATGTTCCTTCTTGTGCGCCATCTATCCCTTGCAGATTTGTGTTTTGGTCCAGCGGAAGATGGTATCAGAATCTCTGGTATACAAAAATCAAAATTTGATTCAGATAGCGTTAACTTACAAAGACAATATAATGGTATAGGTAAGTATTTTGTGAACAATTCATTAAGAAATTAAATTTATTGGGATGCTATAAGAATTTTTATTAAATTAGTACAATAATTGCAAAATAATTAAAAACGCTGCCAAAAAAATGCGAATTTATTAGTTTTGCGGGCAATTATTAAAATGATGATAATATCAGTCTTTTATGAGCAAAAAGTTTTGTCAGAAGTGGGATTCGAACCCACGCCCACAGAAGTGGACTGCGACCTGAACGCAGCGCCTTAGACCGCTCGGCCATCCTGACATGTGTTAGTAGGCCGAAATTATTGTACATTCTATGGATCATTAAATTGATGAGAAAAGTTACCACCATAGAGTTACCACAGAGTAATGTTTGAGGTGAGATAGATTGGTTACTGTAATAAGTTTTGGTGTGTAACGCAATTTAACTGCGTTTGTAACTACGATAACACTTTTAGCCCTCAAAATAAACAAACAAGGACCTATTACCAAACCAAACATAACAAAATAAATTCATATTGTGGGATAGGTAACATCATAGAGATATAAGAATAGAGTGGCAGAGTGGGGCCAATTCGTGTCCGCCGGTGGGAGAGAGAACGCAACAGTTAAAGGCCCCCTGCATCTCTCTCTAACAGTAGGTACATGCACAACATCAACATTCAATGGTGTGCTACCTGTAACTATTATTTATATCAGTTTATTAGTAATCAATAGTTTAAAAGTTATTTTTATTGATACACGAAGATAGTTTGAAGTGACAAAAAGTTTATATATTTTTAAACTATTGATTACTGATAAACTGATATAAATAATAGTTACAGGTAGCACTAGCACGCCATTGCGCAATGTTGATGTTGTGCATGTACTGTTAGAAAGAGATGCAGGGGGGCTTTAACTGTTGCGTTCTCTCTCCCACCGGCGGACACGACACAGTATTGAGTTAGGTACTATTCTGCCACTCTATCCTTTATATCTCTATGGGTAACATACATGTATCACAGATAATATAAGTAAGTAATACTATACTAGCATGTATCGAAACATTTGCACGATTAAAAAGTTATAACTTTATAAGCATTCTAAGCTTGTAGAAAAAGTGGTAAGTAAGTATGTATAAATAAATAAATAATAATAAATAAAATAAATAAAATCTTTAATGAGACCATAATCAAGTGTACAAAGATAACTTAAAACTATGTACTTACAATTATACAGACAAATCCATAGGGACACTAACGTCTAAACTAGGCCTAGCCTGTGTCTTAGACGTTAGTTTCTTCCCGTTAAGTTACCTAACTAACTAACGCGTATACTTAACTTTTCTTAAATTATAGCCCTGACTAGCGCAGACAGCCTGGGACAGCCAATTAATATGGTTAATAGGAGGAAGAATGGCCGTCTTTGTAAAATTAGAACCAATAAAATGCTCATACGAAACTAGCTCAATACGAAAACATACATATTTTCTGCGATTTTCAACATATCTAGTTTTCTTTTTAGATTAGGTTTACCGTAGTAAACGACAAGTGCCCTTATAGTTTCGCAATATCCGTCCGTCTGACCCACAAGTGGATTGTGACCTTTAGTTTGAGAAATGCTGTTCTAAACTGTTATACTTAACTAGAGGATGTCCGCGGTTACACCCGTGTTATTTAACGCTACTGCTCCGCTCCCGTGGCTCATAGCGTGATGTTATATAGCCTATAGACTTCCTCGATAAATGGGCTATCTAACACTGAAGGAATTTTTCAAATCGGACCAGTAGTTCCTGAGATTAGTGCGTTCAACCAAACAAACAAACAAACTCTTCAGCTTTATATATTAAGTATAAGATAAGATTAAGTATGTGTAAACTATGCTAAATAGTGAAATGGCAGCGATAGCCGAGTTGAGATACCTACCAACAGACTGCCATGCAGAGGGGAGGGTATCGGCGATTTCACGGCGCGCACTAACCCACCGCGACTTTTCGGAGTTATGTGCGTATTAAATTGTTCATTATCGCTTGCCCCGTGCCTCGCAGAGCATGATAAGTCGTGTCGGTCGCGGTTGTCAGGAAGATCTTTGACAGTCGTTAGATAAAGGGCGTCAGTACCTTCCTAATAAACTGACTCTAGTTTAAACCATGGAATATCGCTATCCCTTCGGGTTACGGAGGTCTAACAGGCACTCGCTCTGTGGAAAAGCTAACATTCAGCCAAATCCGGTTAGACTAGTAAGCGGACCCCAGGTTGAAACTGGAATAACGCTAAGAGGATGATGAAACTATGCTAAATTGTGACGTACATATATACTGAAATTTCTATGGAAGTTATAACGAATAATAAGAGTTCTTCAATTAACTTACGCTTTAATAAAAATTGCGGGCGATAAAATGAATATTGTGCTTGAGTTCTACTATCCTTAGGTCACTCGGTATGGAGTACTACATAATCATACATTGAGTGTGGCTCATAATGTCATAATGAACTTGTTTTAAACTGCAGACGTAAATCAAATCCAGCGATAGATAAACTCCTACTTTGCTTCCAAAGATGTGTTCTTTTTATCATATTTCACGATTAAAATTAACGCTCACCGATAAAACAAAACTTTTGAGAATCTCTGATCGTTCTACCGTTATTATTAATTATTCAATATGCAATACAAGTTTACAGTCGATACCAAAGCGCTTGTATGCCTAGAAGTTAGACAATACTATTATTACATTGTTAAATAAATAAAGCCTTATAAAATAACAGAAAAAAAAAACATTGCGATCAATTTCAAACCCTTAAATTAATAATTACCTAAGTAATAAACAATTATTATAGAATTATCAAACTATTAATTATTAATACAAAAAAAAATACGTATATATAAAAATCAAAACTTAATCATTCACATCTTTTATTTAAAAATTGTATTACCTGTCCCGTGTATCATAATTTATATATGATTCATAAAAAATATTTTTCCATTGTGTCTTACTGAACATAAAAAGGGTTAAATTAACTATTTTATTTTTAATGATTATATGTTTGTCAAATTGTCAATGCTTCGCTGATATTCAATAACTGTCTTTATTGTTAGGTTCAACTACACACCGAACGTAAATAATGAATATGATGAACACATTAGCTTATCCTTTGATAATTGTGAAAATATTGTTCAAAGTCCAAGTCAAAATTTCATATTCACAAAAATTATTACTTATAGATTTTAGATTTACATCTTCTCTAAGTTTACATCTAAGTTTAAAAGTAACTTATTAACCCTATCGAATCGAATCTCCAGTCTCAAAGGTTTGCTGGTAGAAAACTCATTGTTGAGTTAAGCTCACCTTTACATACATTTAGTAACTTATTTTTTACTCTTTGCATATATATTTTTTTGTGTACAATAATTAAAAATAAATTAAAAAAGGATGCAAGGTAGTACTGTGGAGAGACCCAAGCTGGCTTGTGCGACCTGCGTACGTCGCGTCACTTGGATCTCAAGCAGGGCCCGTCGCTCGGCCGCAGGTAAACGCATCGAGATCGGGACAGAGGGACACCTCGTCAGGCATCTAGAGCCTCGTCAGGCTCCGAACAGCACTAGCACCCCGTCGGGCGCGCCGTTCAATGCTCCCTTGTCAGGGAACATACCAACTGTCCACCACTAACACACTTCGTGGAACCGCGTAATGCCCCTAGACGCCACAGTTCTACCCGCACCCCTACGGGAATTACAAATTACTTGTTCACATTCGACCTTTTTACTCAAGTTCTAATCCTAAGATTAGTTGGCTATGGTTTTGACACCTTTTTTAATCTGTGACACGTATCTGTCAAAAATTGGCGGGTAATTGACCATTTTTTGTGTTGAGGTTTTAAAGAAATGATTTTTATTGTCCGTTTACTTAGTGCGTTTTGATATTGAATGATTGATAGGGGTGGGTTTTTATCTAGGTCACGCAAGGATGCAGTTTCGGACACGACAAATTGCAATTCAATAAATCACATCGCTATGATCACAGGTGCATCAAACCATGGTTTTAGGTAATCGTGGCGTTGTTATATGAATAATAAAATATTATTTCAGTACATTTGCATCCCTTAAGCTAAATAATATATTACTTTTTAAATGTATTTACATTTTAAATACTAAATCAATACCCTGGCGGCGAATAGCAAAACTATAGCAAACACTATCACAGTACATCTTGAAATAAAATGTTGTAATTTCAACCCTATTATACTATTTTATAAATTTTACTAAAGAATAAATATTGTTAAAATCATTTAAGACGATTTATTTATCAGCATTTCAGAAAGCATTCTAAGCTGTTATTAATTACACATATTAGTTCCTCTACTCTCTAACAGATGCCGCTGTTGAGCACATAGCTCATAGTGTATGCCGCGTAAAAGTGAAAGTTGGACGAAACGCAATGAAATCGGGCACGGTGACCGCGGCAAACGGTTGTTGACCGTCAAAATACACTGACGTAAGTGCTGTAATATCATATCAGTAGGTGTAGGACGGCCTCGCTTACGCTTCGCAGGGACTTTTAGTGGGCATAGGACTGAAATAACACCGAAATTAATCGGCAAGAATGTTTACTATGCGTAAATGCTTTTAGTAAAATGAAATCAGTTGGTAGGTATCCTGGGTGTTTTGTTATATTATTATGGGTAGTTTCCGTCCGAGGGTGTGGGAAATCGCAGGGAAAGGTAGCCTTTGTGCTATTTTGGGGTAATAAAGGTAGCTCAGCAATAAGAGAGCAGCGATAGCCTAGAGAAGAGACCGACAGACTCACGCACGGCACGCAATGTGCGTATTAAATTGTCAATTATCGCTTGCTAAATGGTGAAGGAAAACATCGTGAGGAAACCTGCACGTCTGAGAGTTCTCCATAATGTTCTTGAAAGACATGTGAAGTCTGCCAACCCTCACGTGGCCAGCGTGGTGGACCATGGCCTTACCTTTCTCATAGTGAGAAGAGGCCCGTGCCCAGCAGTTGGACAGTTTATATACATGGCCGATGATGATGATGATGAAAAGTAGCGCGGTAAGCTGTTTCTACAAACTTTATGACCGTCCACTCAGTAGTTTCTGCGTGAAAGACTAACAAATAGCCATCCATTCATCCTCACAAACTTTTGTAATTAGTAATACCTAATATGGGTTAGTAGAGTAGGATATGCCCTTTATCTTCAAGACTAATTTCTAACGCTGTTTTAACCGGCGCAGAGTGGAGTGAACCTATACGTATCAATACAACTAAGTAATAGAATATAGTTGATTGAATCAGGCGTTACTTGGCGGAACTCCATTGTAACCTAATGGAAGGAAAGAGGAACCCACCACGCACCCTCGGTTTGACCACCCCAACTAAGTATAGCAATAGAAAAAGGTTGACAATACCGAACTCCTCTAAAAGGATAAGGGATATAGGGTAGGTATGGGTTCCAGGAAGATACCTGACCTACAGTATCCCGCTGTATGCGCCGACTATTCTTGGACACGTGTTTCGCCTCTGCACGAGGCATCCTCAGGAGCGATGGGCAACAACTGAGGCTCAATCGTTGCCCATCGCTCCTGAGGATGCCTTTTTCTATTGCAATAGTTGGGGTGGTCAATCCGAGGGTGCGTGGTGGGTTCCTCTTTCCTTCCATTAGGTTAAGTAATAGGAATAAAAAACCTTTGTAGCAGAACTTTTACGCACCTATTGGTTGTTGTTTTGACAGGCAGGCTTATTGACGAGCGAGATGCGAGTGGTAGGCACCTTGATGTATTAGGTACATGTTGGTTTGTGGGGTAATAACGGTTTGATGCAATTTTATGACCGGATTTTGATAGGGCTCAAGCTAAAGTCCTCACTTTGAAACAGGTATTACTTTTATGATAAATGAATTGTTGTAGTGTGTTTTTTTATAACGTTTACTCTCACCATGGTCAATCATGTCAACCATCTCTCACCATGGTTTGCAGGTAGTAGAGCCTTGCTAATTTCAGCATGAATGGACTACTGGCTCGACAGGGGAAGTACTACCCTCGCACAGAAAATCGACGTAAAGTAACAGTACTTTAACTGTTGCGTTTCGATCGGTGAGTGAGAGTGCCGGAGGCCCTATCCCCTTATCCTTCTCCCTCATCCTGTCCCTTTTCCCAACCGCAAGGGGCGGCAACGCACTTGTGACTCCCGTGGTGTTGGTTATGTATGTCCATGGGCGGCGGTAATTGCTTACCATCAGACGATCCGCCTGCTCGTTTGCTGCCTATTACCTACTATAAAAAAAAAAAACCTTTCAAGTCTCCTCCTGCGTGCTTCAGGTTTAAACAAGAGATCGTCTACGTACCTAACAGTTTATTAGGCTCGCTAGTAGGCTATTACTGCTATCTGTTTCTTATATTTCACTTTCAGTCACACATCTGCTCTTTTAATGTCTGCAGTGGAAACTCAAATAACGGACTTATCCTCGGTAACCTCGCTGGGATCCTGTTTTTCCGCTCTTTACCCGCTTGACCGCTAGCGCCAATTGGCCGAATTCACATGACCGCTCACGTTCTAAACAAAATGTCGCGCCGCCGCTCGCCAGATGGGCGCGCTAACATAAACATTTATTGTTGATAAGTCGGTAACATGAATAAGTTGAAGTGATGTTTTTCTTCAACCTTATAAATGACTCTTTCAAGTCGTATGATTTCTTTGTTGATATTTATTTTCTAATTTATTATACTTAGCAGCGAACATTGACTATCGTTGAAAAAAACACTTTGTGTATTTTAAACAGGATTATTTTAAAAAGTAAATCGATGACATACATATTTTATGAGTTTTAACTGTAGAGGTATTCTATCTACACCGAATTAAATAAAAAAAAAACATGTATCATAGTATAAAAATATTTAATTACACGCATACGATAAGCACGTAATTACTTAGCAGCGAACATTGACTATCGTTGAACAAAACACTGTGTATTTTAAACAGGATTATTTTAAAAAGTAAATCGATGACATACATATTTTATGACTTTTAACTGTAGAGGGATTCTATCTACACCGAATTAAATAAAACAAACATGTATCATAGTATAAAAATATTTTATTACACGCATACGATAAGCACGTAATCACGGAGCGCGCGAAATAAAGAGTGGCATTTGACATTATTTTTTCGTTCTGGGTTAACGATTTTAAGACTCGCTTCGTATTTTTAGCATCAAGAAATGTTCAATGATTTGAATAGAACAGAGAAAAATAATTTAAAAAATTACGTTATAGAAAGAAACAGTCAATTCAGACCGAGTATAGCGCTGTAACCAAAAAGGGAAAATAGTCACTTGTGCGCGGTCTACGGCATTTCAAAAAAGGGAGAATAGTCACTTGTGCGCGGTCAAGCGGTTATGGAGGGCGACCTATCTACCCCGTAACTAGTACTTCTCTACGCCTAAAAACGTATTTTATATCATCGTTTTAATATCCATCTATTTATCTATCGTTTCGCCTGTCTTCCTTTAGGCAGAGATTATGGAACGCCAAATGATCCGGTTCAAACACCTCTTTCGCTTCCTCGATATTCATTTAATTCATCATGCATGCTTGTCGGTTATGGGTACTTTTAATTTAGCCCTTTTCAGTACGCCACCTATTTGGTCAGCGTACGTTCATTTTAATATCTGTTAATTATAATGAGAAGTTTACCCTCATAACCCAGAAACCGGCATTTTTAACACTCAATCATTTATAGTGTTGTCAATAAAATACCTTTTTTAATTACTCGACACTACAAATTGTTCAGGGTTAAGTTCGTAACTTGTTTACTGACTCGCTCGGGGTTATCCAGGTACTCAAAAATGGCATTTCTAGATAAGGTATGTATGTATGTGTAGCATTGAGCGCTTTGCATGAACACATTTTTGATTTTAAAGTATTTTAATAAATATAGTACGTAGGACTTACTTACATATACCTATCTATAAAAAATTGCTTTATTTTTCTTTCGTTCTTCTTTCAGTTCTCTAGACATACATACATACATAGACTCACCCCTGTTTCCCCGAAGGGGTAGGCAGAGGCATATTAAACGCCCACTTTTCGCCAGTGTTTTGATCGCACGTAATAGGTGGCGAGCCTATTGCCGCTTATTGGGACATTTTGTTTGCCAGAGCCTCGTCCGTTGATCGGCAGGTGCACCACTTGCAGGTGAGGTTGGCTTGGGACCCTAAGTTCTTGGTGGGAACCCTATGCACCCTTCTATGTTCTCTAGAATTAGGATATTATGCATAATTATTCCTATTGAGACTCTTTACGTAGATAATCGTGCACATGAAACAGACAAACTTATTTTAAAATAGGAGTAGGTAGCCATGTTTAGTTCTTAATTAACGTTGAAAGTTATCTTTAAATAATTTTATTTTCAGACGAATAAATATTTTTAATTAAACACAACAATAATTATAAATGCGGGGAAAGTGCAGTAAACAATTATGAATCACAACAGCAATTGTAGCGGTTTCTAATTTACAGAAAAACAATATCAAGGATCTAGTTTTCGCGTTGTACTTAATTTCTTACAAATGCAATACTGTATGATTTGGTTTGTAGTATTACTGCACGCGGAAATCGTTAGATGTGACATGTAAAGGGAAGATAGGCAGTGATAGCTTAGTGAAGATACCAACAGACTGCCTTGCAGAGGGTATTGGGTTCGAATCCACAGCGCGCACCACTCTATGGCACCACTGACTATTCCGAGTTATCTTCGTATTAAATTGTTAATTATCGCTTGCCCCGTGCCTTGGAGAACACGTTAAGCCGTCGGTCCCGGCTGTCATAAGGATCTTTGACAGTCGTTATAGGTAGTCAGTACCTCTAAATAAACTGACACTAGTCTAAACCATGGAATATCGCTATCCCTTCGGGTTACGGAGCTCAGAGGCAGTCGCTCTGTAGAAAAGCTTATATTCAGTCAAATCCGGTTAGACTAGTAAGTACCTAGATCCCGGGTTGCAGCTTTTTTTTTATAGTATTAGGCGGCAAACGAGCAGACGGATCGCCTGATGGTAAGCAATTACCGCCGCCCATGAACACAAGCAACACCACAGGAGTCACAAGTGCGTTGCCGCCCCTTGGGTTGGCAAAAGGCATAGGATAAGGAGTGGGATGAGGGAGAAGAAATAGGGGATAGGGCCTCCGGCACTCTCACTCACCGAACGAAACGCAACAGTTTAGGTACTGATACTTTACGTCGATTTTCTGTGAGAGGGTAGTACTTCCCCGGTCGAGCCGGCCCATTCATGCTGAAATCAGCAAGGCTCTACTACCTGTGAACTGGGATAAAGCTACGAGGGTGACGTGTGGCGGGAACAGTGAGGTCACTCTTCCTACATCACGAAAATCTGTCATCGTTCTGTTAGCTGTAACTAACTAGTAAGACTAGGGGTTAACACTTTCACTGCCACCGTGGTTTTTACCTTGTCCTTAGCGGTGCCGCCTACAAATCGCCGGTGAACACGCAACGCGTGTTACTGGCACTACAAGATGAAATTAATGGTCACGCTGAGAGTGCCCACCGGCACTGTACATAGGGTAAAGTCTTGGATGCGACCGGGATAAGCAGTAAGTTTACACACAAAGTTTGCTAGTTTGTTTTTTCTGCGATGGTATGTCAGTAATGTAATGTCCGTGTGGTGACGGATTAAGAATACGGATTGTCACCACCCCATATCATCCCATGGGTGTCGTAAGAGCCGATAAAGGGGGCATATTATGCAGAGAACAGTACTGTAAGAGAAAGAAAACTTGATACAAACCCTATACCTACCCGTTTGGCCAGCGTGGTATAGTAGGCCTATTCCTCCTTTCAAAGGAGAGGCCTGGTCCAGCAGTGGACTGTTATAGGATGATGATGTCAGTAAAGACATGTCCTTACATAGGCATATTAAACATATTAAATTACTCATACATATGATTACACACGTTACATGAGAACGAGCCGTGATTCAAGTTCAGCGGGTTCATGTTTACCTCTGGGTGTCAATGAAAAATACTTTATATTATATGAAAGTCGATGTCCTCGTCAAATGTATTGCACATAAAACAGGCATTAAATGTATGACCGATGACGGCTATCGTACATTATCGAAGCGTCTTTATACGTTATTTATACCTGCGTAAAAAGAATTTGATGATGAGTATAATGATAATAAAAAACCGCGGGCCGCTAGACGCAGGACATAGCGAATCTACAAGAGTTCCTTATAAAGTTTATCTACTACAGAACCTTAAAAAGGATTTTTCCTTTGCCGCATCTATACACATAAATAAAATTGAAGTGTCTGTTTGTAATAATAAAATAACCACCTTTTACTAAATGGATGTATACACGGTAGGTACAGAAATGAATTTTTTTTACAATTTTTGTCTGTCTCTTTGTTCTCGCTAATCTCTGGAACGGTTGGACCTATTTTGACGGCTATAAATTAACCGGGCACGCGAAGTAGTCCCCTCAGGACGCGGGTGAAACCGCGGGAAACAGCTAGTATATTATATATTGGGTAATATTTTACCTTTTAGGTTAGCTCCTTTAATAAGATATCCATAAAAGGGCGGTTATCCAAAATATATGAATTATGGGAGGCTACCTAAGTTACTTACAAGTCGACAGCTATCAGACTTTCTCCAGCCATGTTACAATCCTACGTAAACACAGATTGCACGCGAAAGTAAATGTTGTTTACAAATTCTATGACGTGAAAGTGAATTGTTAGTCCTTTCTCCGACACGAAAATTAATTAAAATATTAACAATCATTATGACATCCCATAAAAAGATTATAGGCTTGTAATTGTTCAATTTTTCAATCTTTTCTAATAAGTGCTTTGAATCTGTAGCTTTGAATAATTAATGATTATATTGATTTGAATATTATATGAACAATGCACATGACTATTATTTTTAGGGTTCATCATCATCAGCCCTTACCAGTCCTCTGCTGGACCAGGCCTCTCCTTTGAAAGGAGGAATTGGCCTACTATACCACGCTGGCCAAACGGGTTGGTATAGGGTTTGTATCATATTTTTATTCTCTTACAGAGCTTTTCTCTGCATAATATTCTCCCTCTGTCGGCTCTTACGACACCCATGGGATGATATGGGGTGGTAACAATCCGTATTCTTAATCCGTCACCACACGGAATCTAAAACAATAATTCAGAAAATCTAAACCATTGTAGGGTCACTTTCTGCCACACACATTGATATTTTTCCGGCCGCCTGTATAGCTTTCTGTGTGACCTATTTGACTCACTTAGGTATCAATTTAGTTTAAGAGATGCTCTGGTCTATGTGTAGGTGCTACGTAAGTACCTGCTTACATTCTATACAACACAACAACCATCAGTAGCTTGTTCCGAATATGGGAAAACTTTTTTATCCGCTGAGTAACCATTTTCTGAAGGTTTTTTTTTAAAGTCAACTCCCGATTTAGTCCTAAATCCTGTGTCGAGGGGGACTTTACAAACATAAAACTAACGGACACAATGAACACCCATACTCGAGACAAGAATTTATGAATCACACAAAGTGTTGTCTCGTGTGGGGATCGAACCCTTAACAATCGGTGCAGTGTCAAGCGGCGAGGCGGCCGCTTAAACCACTACGCCAACCGTGCAGTCAAATGTTTAATCGTCCTCTATCAGAAAAAGCACAATGCTTGCGCTGAACGAACGCGAAAACATAAAGACGATTACAGAACCCTTGGTGCGCAACCCGACCTCACAGTTCCGATCTATAAAAACAAAACGCGAGAACAGCCGCGGGCGATTGCAAGCAAAATAAAATACTTACCAATAATATATAAGAAGACTAGCTGTATCCCGCGGTTTCACCCGCATCCTAAAGGAACTACTTCGCGTACCCGGTTAATTTATAGCCTAAGTTACTCCTTGGTACATGAGCTATCCGCCAGTGAAAGTCTCTTCAAAATCCAGCCGTTCCAAAGATTAGCGAGAACAAACGGACAGACAGACAGACAGACAAAAATTGTAAAAAAATACATTTCGGTATAAAAGTATTAGCAGTTATTTTAATATTACAAACAGACACTCCAATTTTATTTATGTGTACAGATAATATCGTAAAGGTCGTCCGTATGTGAGTATTTGTCCCAGCAGTTAACCTCCGCAATTACGAGGCAAAATGGTGAGGTGAAGCCACGGCATGCCGCGGATTAAATGCCAATTTATTATATCTTACTATAATTTTTATGCTACATATGTGTTAAGGAGAAGTGCTTACTGTTAAATTATTACTTACTAGTATGTTCGGTAACTTCGGTATCTTGACAACAGCGCCACCTACCGGGTATGTTGCCCTACAGAGTTCTCTATCTTCCAGCGAAAGTTCCATTAAAATCGCTTCAGCCATTCTAGAGCGTACCCCGGAATAACAAAAAGACAGACAGACCATCATCCTCCTAGCGTTATCCCAGTTTCAACCTGGGGTCCTGTTACTAGTCTAACCGGATTTGACTGAATATTAGCTTTTCAACGGAGCGACTGCATGTATGACCTCCGCAACCCGAAGGGATAGCGATATTCCATGGTTTAGACTAGTGTCAGTTTATTTAGAAGGTACTAACGCCCTCTAACGACTGTCAAAGATCTTCATGACAACCGAGACCAACGGCTTAACGTGCTCTCCGAGGCACGGGGCAAGCAATAATTAACAATTCAATACGCACATAACTTCGAAAAGTCAATGGTGCCGTGGATTCGAACCCGATACCCTCTGCATAGCAGTATGTTGGTATCTCCACTAGGCTATCGCTGCCATATAAAGACAGACAGACCGACAGACAAAAAAAAATAAACAGTTTATTTAAGACTCGGTATCGTGTGACTAACTATACGCACAAGTTGGGAAAACATAGTTATTTTAAAATCACAGACGGACAGACACTAAATTAAATTTCTTCATCACTTCGCTGCAGCATTATTGGTATCAATATTATGGAAAGAATATATATTTACCGTGTTTATGTCCGTGTGGTGATGGATTAAGAATACGCAATGTCACCACCCCATAACATCCCATGGGTGTCGTAAGAGCCGACAGAGGGATCATACTATGCAGTGAACAGCACTGTAAGAGAAGGAAAACTTAAAACAAACCCTATACCAACCCGTTTGGCCAGCGTGGTATAGTAGGCCAATTCCTCCTTTCAAAGGAGAGGCCTAGTCCAGCAGTGGACTGTAAGGGGCTGATGATGATGATGATGATATATTTACCTCAAACTACGATAAAAGGCGGCAAAATCGGGCCAATGTTGAAAACTTAAAATGGTCTAGAATGCGTCGAAAACTCGAAACATTCCTACGTATCGTTGTCGACCATGCTTGCGTGTAATTTGTTGTTCCGTCACTTAATTAATGACAACATAATATGAAGCATGCATGAATTGTGTACATCACTTCCTTCGTAAATACTTTTCCGTGGTGTATCGTTTACGACACGTATTTTTTTACAGTCGTTGGCGACGAGCCAGTAGCTAGCTGATTAAAAATGGAACCCTGGCTTGTACAGGCTGCCAAGTAAGAGCAAATGACTCTACTATAGTTCCCTATTGTCCTGATGTTATCCCGGTTGCATCCAAGAGTTCGGAGAATTATCCTTGAAGTTCAGACTCCAAGGATAACAAGAAGTGCGCTGTCTCCAGAGACAGCGCACGTCTTTGACCAGGTGGCAGAATAATAGCATCTCGAGAGAGCGTCTGACGTCTGACCCTAAGGAATATTGAATACATTCCTATTTTTTTTTATGTCTTAAGCGGTAAACGAGCAGACGGATCTCCTGATGGTAAGCAATTACCGTCGCCCATGGACACAAGCAAAATCAGAGAAGTCGCAAGTGCGTTGCCGCCCTTTGGGTTAGGAAAAGGGATGTGAGGAGGAGTGGGATGAGGGAGAAGGAATAGGGGATGGGGCCTCCGGCACTCTCACTCACTGAGCGAAACGCAACAGTTTAGGTGTGTAAATGTGCCACGAAATATACCTAGAACCACAGATTTAACAAACAAGAACTAGAACCTTAAACAAAAAGCTCTTTTGCCAGCCAACAAGTCGCACCAACTTAAGGCAGCACTGCTCTTTAGCAAGAATGTACAACACCTACAAAGAACTAGACATAGATGTCGACTTGTTTCATGTTTCTGTGCCTGCCCTTAAACGATTATTGTTGTCTGATCGCCAAATTTAATTTTAATTGTTATTTCCATTATGATTTATTTAATTTCTAATCAAATTTTGACGTGACAACGTCTTATAAATTGGTTTGCCGGGTGACACTTCAAGAAACTGCGTTACGCTCCGCTCACGTTATGCGCTCACAATGAGTGCGAGTGAGAGGCACGCGTCCCGCCTAAGAGCGAGAGAGACAGACATAAAAAGTGAAAGGCACGCGTCTTTCATCCTTCTTCCTACTATACGAATGAATATTCACATTAAAATTATTTTACCACTCAAAGTCGTTGTCACGTAAAACTTTCGCCCGTATACCGACTTTACAGGCAACCAATTTTTATGTCAATTTATTTCAATTCTAATATAATTTATAATAATATCAAATTTTAATTTTAATTTATTTTGTACTTTTTAATAATAATATAATTATTAATAATATAATTCTCTGCGCATAATATAGTGCATGTAGTGTTCTTCTATAAGTAGTGAGACACTTAGATTTAAGTTTACAATGTATAATATACCTTGAATGTTACGGTGTACTCATTGTTGAAGAGCCAATAAAATAAATAAGTAAATAAATAGGTACTGTTACTTTACGTCGATTTTCTGTGAGAGGGTAGTACTTCCCCGATCGAGCCAGGCGCGGTCGCAGTCTGAAATTTTGGAGGGGGTCACTTACTACACTAATAAAAAATAGGTATCTGGATCGCCATTTATAGCGTAAATACCTACGTATTATATTTGTAGTTTTTTTGGTAAAAGTTTCGAAATACGTCGCCGTTTTTAGAGGTTGTGAGTGATTGCGGGGGAGGAGGGGAGGTCTCGGAACACCCCCTCACCATTTTCACTAGCCAGAAACACTTGTTTCCTCTAAAAAAAATATCTCCAACATCGGTGTGTATGGCACTGCCAACTTCCACTTTCTTCACACTAGTTTAATAAACTAAGGTAGACGGAGCCCTGCTTCGCAGGGCTCCTATTTTCGGATTACGGGTCAAGAGGCACAACCTAAATGTCAAATTTGTGCGTCATTGCTTTCGAGTGTACACGCACCTAACCCTAGGCACTCGAAAGCAATGACGCACAAATTTGACATTAGCTGTCCATATCATCATTCCAAGATGGCGGGTTTGCGTTTCGTTTCACATTTTTCACATAAAACCTAAAAATGACATTAATTGTAAAACTGTACTAAAGCAATGAATACAGATTTACATATAGAAGCGCATTTCTTAAGGATTTCCTGTGCCGATTCCAAGTGGCGAGTTGGCGGGTGTCATCAGTTCGTCTCTCTTGCACTCATAGAGACAGCTGTCACAGCGCGACTGCCACGCCGCCAAGCGGCAATTTGGGTCACAGAAAGTTTGTCTACAGAGCGCCCATAAGAAATGCGCCTCTATGTTAATATCTATGCTCTATGACTAAAGTATAAAAACTACGTTCCGTTTTGCATAATTTTATTGCCAAAGTATTTTAGAATTTTTGAAAATTGTTTAAAAATATTTAGACGCAACTCCGGCAGGCAAAACTACTTTTAGGGGATTAAAACTAACTCCCTTAAGCCCCCCTGCCCCTTACACACAGACCACCCCCCCGTGGTAGTGCTCTGTGCCCGTACACCACCAATACCCTCAAATTCAGGTGACTGGTTTCGAAACCCAACCCGTTTTTTTAATTATACATATAAATGTCTAAAAATCATTAATGTACATCAAATTTTACTTTATTAGCACATTTCTGTATAAAAATATTAAAAAAAAAACCTTCTGTAAAATTTCGTTTTTGTCAGTTGCGCTAAAATGGCGGGAAAGGCTCGACATTACTTACAATGACTTACCATTATTATAAAATTAGGTATCATTAAATGAAGCACTGTTCTTCAAATTAAATTATATGTAGTAAGTATTCGAAAATTAAGTTATATTTTAATTTTTGCTCAATCACAAAACTTAACAAGAAGAATCACAATTCACAACTAAGTAGACAGCCTTTATCTTGAATCTTTACAATAAACCTACAAATTACATTGTTAGAATATTTTTAAACAATCTTTATCATAACGACGCATATCGATTTTGCTAGGATCACCAAAACTACGTACTTTTCGGTTTCTTGTTTCTAAACTAGATGTAATTTCCAAGTTATTTTGGCCATTGTACGTAGTCCATAAAAACACTACTACCTAGATAGAGTCAGCAAACTATAAATTTATCGCTGTTAGGGGAAATTTCCTTTTATTGTTTGGCAAATTTTTCAATTTGACCTTGGATTTTGGGGGGGGTCATGTCCCCTGTGACCCCCCCTTCGGACCGCGCCTGGATCGAGCCGGCCCATTCGCGCTGAAATCAGCAAGGCTCTACTACCTACCTATAAAAAAGACCAGAATCAGTACTATACCTATTTAAGACATTGCATAACGTTTGTCAAAGATTCTTATACCAGTCGGGACCGACGCCTTAACATGCTCTACGACGCCTGGGCAAACTATAATCAACTATTTTACACATAACTTTGAAAAGAGAGTTGTGCGCCGTGTGTTAGAGCTTACCCTCTGCATGGTAGTTTGAAGGTTTCTCCACTAAGCACATACCTGTATGTCTTGTACAGATTGTACTGAATTAAATGTTAGTTAAGCCTCTCAAGTAAGGCTCGACCGAGATCTCGTTCTCGTTCTCGGTCTCGGCAATCTCGGCTACAAATCCAACCGAGAATTGTGTCTCGGTTCTCGGCTAATTATAGCCGAGATTCTCGGTTATGACCGAGATTGTAACTTTGTTCGGATCGCCATTTAAATTTTACCGCGCGCGGCCACGCGCCGCAGCGCGATGTCGATTGGTGTAATGAGTCGTGAGAGAGCTGAATTGTGATTGATTGAAGTCCCGGCTGGCGAACTGCGGCCGGCCGCCTTCGTTCCGCGAGTACAGTATTTGTAATTGTTTATGTTTACAATATTAAGTGTAGCGAAGTGTTGTGCATCTTCAACTTACTCATCAAACATGGCTGCAACAAATCAATCCAACTTATGGGCAGCTCATGATTCCATTGAGTTGGAAGACAAACAAATGACCAATCACGAATACAGTTCAAGCTCTACGATCGAAATAGCGCTATAAAACTTTCTTAAAGAGCCAAGACTGCAAAGAAATACAAATATTCTTGAGTATTGGTTTTCGTCACCTTATAAAGTGCTTAGGCCTGCAAGAAATAAGTTTTTATCAGCGCCGCCTACTAGCGTAGCAAGTGAACAACTGTTTAGAAAAGCTGGACAATTGTATGACGAGAGGCGACACTCTTTGAAGGGCGAAAATGCCGAAAAATTGCTTATTTATGTTATAATATAATGTTATTTAACTTTGATTATTAAAACTGTTAATTTCGCTAAGCAGTTAGTACTGTATTAAAAATCGCGCTTTATCGTTTCTCGGTCTCGGCTCTCGGTCTCGGCCGAGATATTATTTTATTCTCGGTCTCGGTCTCGGTCTCGGCCGAGAACAAAAAACCCATCTCGGTCGAGCCTTACTCTCAAGCAAAAAGTTTGTAACAAGACGCTTTTGAGAGCGAGAGGCCAGAAATTGCAAATAGCAGAGATTTATGGAAATCCGTGGGATAGGCTTTTAAAGGTAGTAGAGCCTTGCTGATTCCAGCATGAATGGGCCGGCTCGACCGGGGAAGTACTACCTCTCACAGAAAATCGACGTAAAGTAACAGTACCGAAACTGTTGCGTTTCGTTCAGTGAGTGAGAGGGCCGGAGACCCTATCCCCTATTCCTTATCCCTGATCCCACTCCTCACCCTATCCCTTTTCCCAACTTCCCAACCCCAAGGGGCGGCAACGCACTTGTGCCACCTGTGGTGTTGCTCGTGTCCATGGGCGGCGGTAATTGCTTACCATCAGGCAATCCGTCTGCTCGTTTGCCGCCTATTACCAGAAAAAAAGGCCTTTGTCCAGCAGTAGGACACTAGGCTGATTATTTCAATACATGGTAGAGGCGTTTGACAGTAGGACTAAAAATAAAACATTTTAAACAGTCTATGCCTTAAGGAATGACTCAATGGTTACCGTTTTACCTCGCCCGCAGCCGCCGTCTGACTCGACCTCTGCTATCCTAATAGCCCTGCTCTATAACACACATATGTATTATCTTTATTGAGTATTCAATTAGGATTACATCACGGTAATGTATCTATACAGTATGTATTTTAACTTCTGAGAGTATACCTGCGCACCTCGAGTTTGCTCTGCGTTCCTCCTTCACTCGCAATCCGACCGTTTGTATGAAATTAAAATCATCATCAACATCAGCCCTTGTATAATAAACTGTCTCACGCTGGCGAAGTGCGGGTTGGCAGACTTCACATGTCTTATGAGAACATTATGGAAAACTCTCAGACATGCAGGTTTCCTCTCGATGTTTTCCTCCACCGTTTAGCAAGCCATAATTATTACGACAATTTAATACGCACTTAACTTCGAAAAGTCATTGGTGCGTGCCATTGATTCGAACCCGAGACTCTCTGCGTAGCAGTCTGTCGGTCTCTCCACTAGACTATCGCTGCTTGCGTTAAAATACTCCATAAATAATTCGCGTAACATTTTCATGACTATACTGTATAACCCTTTATTATAAAGAGCGAGCGGCTCAAGAGAGCTCTCGGTTCGCCACCTCAACACTATTTTTCATCCCGTGCACGACTACCAAAAATATTACGTCTACCGCAGGGTACTACTACTAGCACTAGTTACGGCGAAAGGGGAATGACACTTGGCCTCGTGAATTTGCTGGGTCCGTAATACTAGTAGTAGCTACTAAGTCTATTAAGTACATGAACTTAATTTAAGTATGCATTTTGTGTGGCCGTCACAGCAATGCCCCGATAAATTTGTAATTTGCTCAAGATGTTCAAACTCGATTAAATATTCAATTATCTTAGTCCATTTACATTCAGTTTTATGTCCATTTAGATACTTTGACTAGTCATTAAATGTATAAGCAATGGAATAATCAATTTGAGGAGGAGCATTAGGGTATTTACTAGTAATACTCGCAAGTGATGTCTCGTGAGAAGATCAGACCTCGAGGTCGCGTTGGTGTAGGGACAGTCCAAAACAGCAGATACGCTGTCGATAGAGTAAATTAGAGAGTCTCTAGAGTCTGCTGGCCTTCTTCGAAGAGCTGGGGTGGCTCGAATGACGACACCATTCCCACCCGCACGCAAAATACACGCCAAGACGTGGAGTTGCGGAAACAGCGCGTGGCACCAAGTAGAGTAAATTACTTTTGGTTTAAGGTCTCCAAGTAAAAATATAATACTAGATCTGATCTGAACTTGGACAATATGGCACAAATAAATAACGGTGGCTCAAATTGTGGTTGATAGATCCTTGTCCAGCGGTGGAAGTCTTTCTGATAGAGGATCCTTGTCCAGCGGAAGTCTTTCTGATGTAATACCTAATGGTTATAAGAAGATAAGGTTTGGGCGGTTCGAATCATTACGAAGCCTTAAAAACTGTCTCGTTGGTCTCGCGGCATACCTAAATGTGCGCGTCGGGTTCGATTGCCGGATCGGGCAGTGTTATTGGGTTTTTTTCCGTTACGAAATTCTCAGTAGCAGCACGGAGTCTGGTAATGTGCCCATTACGGCAATAGGCTCGCCCGCTATTACGTGGGACCTAAGAATTCCTGGCGAAATGTGGATGTAATATTTCACCTCTGCCTACCCCTTCGGGGAGACAGGCGTGAGTCTATAAATAAAAAAAGGCGAGAGTCTATAAATTTCATTACGTGGGTGTTGTAGGACTAAGGAATAACGTCTTTGGGAACGCAGGAAAAATTTTACCTATTGACTTGCAAATCCTCTTATTGGCCCGCAATGCTATTGGGACGCAGTTTAGGAGAGGCCTATTGCCAGCAGTGGATCGCGAAGGCCTATATGAGTGTATTTATTTTTGCAACAAGCAAACAACATCGTCGTATGTCATTCAGAACTTTTGTACTCGTACATCGCTGATTTCTTAAAAATTATAGACCGATTATGATGTGAATTTGAGTGGATTAAGGCTCCGTTCTCACATACAGCTTTACTCCATCGAGTCAGACTCGAAAGCTCGCTTAGAGTAAAATTACAGTGTATTTGATGTCATCAGAAGTGTGAGTTTTGCTATTCACACGTTGATTTTTACTCTTTGTCGAGTAAAACTATCGAGTATAACCGTGTGTCAGTACTGAGCATAATAGTAACTTGTAATTCCAACTGGTACGTAGCACTGTCGTCAAGATACAATACAATTAGATCTCGGATTAATTAAAACACTGAATTAGATCCAATGAGAACTATCTCAATAAATTCCAAGTCATATCTATAAGGTGCTGCATCCTTAAGCAATGCTACATACCAAACAGTCATAACCTATAATTTTATTATATTCGACAATTGCAGGTCGTGTTAAACGGCCGGCACATTATTTTGTAACAGCTAATAGTTGTCTGCGTTGAGATAATTGTAATTTATTGAATAATACTTTAATAGCTGTAATAATAGATTTATTTGATTTATTGCTATATATTATTATTATTATAAGGGGTAAGGTCGCTGTTTACGAGATTTGCCTTGGAGTAGTTGAGATGATGTAGTTTATAGAAGCGATAGCCTAGTGGAGATACCAACAGACTGGCTTGCAGAGGGTATCGGGTTCGAATCCACGGCGCGCACCACTGACTATTCGGCATTATGTGCATATTGATTTGCTTATAATCGCTTGCCCTGTGTCTCGAAGAGGACGTTAAGCTGTCGGTCATGGCTGTCATGACGATCTTTGACAGTCGTTATAAGGATTCATTACCTCTGAAGAAATAGACACAAGTCTAAACCATGGAATATCGCTATCCCTTTGGGTTGAGGCACATATTACTAAATAGTTAATCTCAGACAGGCAGTCGCCCTGTCGAAAAACTAATATTCAGTCAAATTCGGTTAGAGTCGTAAGCGGACTCAAGGTTGCCAACTGGGATAATGCTAGGAGGATGATGAGTTGAGATGACGTAGCTAAAGAATGAAATGAAGATACCTAAGTGTTTTTAGAGCAGGGACTTATAATCCGGAGATTTTGGGCGTCGAAGGAGCCCGCGAATAAGTTACTAGAGGCTCAAACTTAAAGCTGTTGCTCGAGGTCACCAAGAAGCTAATGAACTTTGCTTGCATTTGAACAGACGCACTTGTCACTCCATTTATATACTTAAAATATATTAAATTCTTACTTAAGTTTGTCGAGTGAAAACAAAAATGTAAGGAAACCTTGTTTTTTTAATTTTTATACTGAACCTTTAGGAGGGGATAGCCTGTTGGAAAAACTAACAGAGGGAGACGCAGAGTGTCTATTTCAGCCATTCTCAAAGTGTACTCCGCGGAGCCCCGGGGCTCCACGAAGCATCTCTAGGGGCTCCACAAAGATGTATGTCAGTAAGATAGTTTTAAAGTGCATGTAGGACTCGGCTTTGTTTTATTTTAGGGCTCCACCAAATATTTAGTTGCTCAAAAGGGTTCCATCCCTAAAAAGGTTTGAGAACGACTGGTCTATGGTATAAACAGGGCTAGTGATAATATTACATTTTTTAACCTAATGGTCGGAAAGAAGGACCCACCACGCACCCTCGGATTGACCACCCCAACTATTGCAATAGAAACAGGTTGACAATACCGAACTCCTCTAAAAGGATAAGGGATATAGGAATGGTATGGGTTCCAGGAAGATACCTGATTTGCTGTATCCCGCTGTATGCGCCGACTATTCTTCGACACGTGTTTCGCCTCTGCACGAGGCATCCTCAGGAGCGTGCGGCAACGACTGAGCTATATAAATTTTGTTCAATCAACTATATTATTTTGTTTGTTTATTTTGATACCAGACATCGCCAGCGGCTCCACTCACGTGCATGAAACACCTAAACCTTCCGCTGAAATAACACTATCTACTGGTAAAAAGCTTACAAATAAGCTGTTCGGTAATATTTTTGAGTTTATACGCGTTCATACAGACAGACAGGATGCGGCGGGCGCTTCATTCTATCATCATCAGACTTTAACAGTCCACTGCTGGACTAGGCCTCTCCTTTGAAAGGAGGAATTGGCCTACTATACCACGCTGGCCAAGCGGGTTGGTATAGGGTTTTGTATCAAGTTTTCCTTCTCTTACAGTGCTGTTCTATGCATAATTAGGTATGCTCCCTCTGTCGGCTCTTACGACACCCATGGGATGATATGGGAAGGTGACAATCCGTATTCTTAATCCGTCACCACACGGACGTTCATTCTATAATAAGTAAAAATTAGATGTGGCTAATATTTCTTTCCGTAAAACGTAGTTTTATCAAGCTTTTAAAGTTTTGATTAAACCTTTGCGACAGTGTAATTTTTGTTGATACCATCTCTTGTAACTAAATACTCTGTATTTCGGTGTACTTAAAGGTTAATCACGCGTTGTGCACTAGCCTTTAGCCACAGGTTGCACTTGACACACATATGGCAACACTTTCTGCTATCAATACGCTACATACAACCTGTGCCCGCGGGGTTACTCGCCTGACCTTCGAAGGAAGTAAAAAGTCGTTTTATGCGATGCAAAATAATTATTAGGTATTATGTAATCGTTTCTGGTTTGTTTGGTCACAGATAATAATAATACTTGGTCTATTCGTGAGTGATGAATTCTTGGGGTTTTTGAGACAGAATGCCTTTTGGCCGTCAAGATAAGATAGTTGATCAGATGAATCATGACGATTTCTTATTTAGGTACTTAAGTACCTATATCTACTATTATTTGTGTAATGAATTATCATCATCCTCCAACCGTTATCCCAGTTGCAATCCGTGCTCAGCTTATTAGTTTAACCGGATTTGGCTGAATATTAGCTTTTTCACAGAACGACTGCCGGTCTGACCTCCGCAACCCGAAAGGATAGCCATATTCCATGGTTTAGACTAGTGTTAGTTTATTTAGAGGTACTAACGCCCTATAACGACTGTCAAAGATCTTCATGACAGCCAGGACCGACGGCCGGCGGCCTGATTTAGACTAGTGTCAGTTTATTTAGAGGTACTGACACCCTATAACCACTGTCAAAGATCTTCATGACAACCGGGCCCGACGGCCGGCGGCCTGATTTAGACTAGTGTCAGTTTATTTAGAGGTACTGACACCCTATAACCACTGTCAAAGATCTTCATGACAACCGGGACCGACGGCCGGCGTCCTGATTTAGACTAGTGTCAGTTTATTTAGAGGTACTGACACCCTATAACGACTGTCAAAGATCTTCATGACAACCGGGCCCAACGGCCGGCGGCCTGATTTAGACTAGTGTCAGTTTATTTAGAGGTACTGACACCCTATAACCACTGTCAAAGATCTTCATGACAACCGGGACCGACGGCCGGCGGCCTGATTTAGACTAGTGTCAGTTTATTTAGAGGTACTGACACCCTATAACGACTGTCAAAGATCTTCATGACAACCGGGCCCGACGGCCGGCGGCCTGATTTAGACTAGTGTCAGTTTATTCAAAGGTATTGAACTTTTTACTCCTATAATCAAATCTTTATGACAGCCGGGACGAATCAAAATGCTCTCCCAGGCTCGTGTGTAGTCACAATAGCGAAATTATTTCAAAATAATGTTGAAGGATCTTCTATTTTCTCCAAAGTTTGGACATGACAAGAGTAACACCAGCAGCCGTGGTCACGGGAATCGGGATGAGTTCAAATTTTTTTAGCACGGTTTTATTAATTTTCGTTTGTATGTAGGTATGTAGGTGTATCTATCAATGTAACGGAATGTTACGCGATGACGCGATTTTGACCGGCTTTGTAGTCGTATTAATTTGAAACTTTGAATATGTATCAAGCACCGATGACAATGCAATAATATGAAATAAAAAATCGAATTAAAAATATGAAATTAAGATTAAGAATAAATAATATTTAAAAAAACTAATAAATACGCGTTTATAAAATCCAAAATAAAAAATTAAAATTAATTTAAATTATGTGGCAATGTAAAAAAGGCGTGGGGTGCTTTTCAAGTGATCTGGTGACACCAGCGAACCCACGATTTTTTTTTATTTAAATTTACTTCGATTATTTAATTTGGATTTTATAAAAATGTGTTTTCTAGTATCATTAAACTATTATTTATTAATAAGCTAAGATTTTAAATAATTTTCATCTAGTAAACAGGGTGAAGAACCTTATTCTCCATTGCAATAGTATGAGCAACAATTAATTTGTTATTTTTTTTTTGCATATTCTTTTTTTACAATTTCTTTCTAAGCCTAATTATATAATAATAATTGCCGTGTGGTTGACGGCATAGAATACAAGTGTCACCACCCCCTATCTTCTCGTGGGTGTCGTAAGAGGCGACTAAGGGATAACACGATGCAAATACCATCTTTGCGTAGAGACGGAAAACTCGACATCAAACCCTATACGACTGCCTCGTTGGTCTCGCGGCATAAATGTGCGCATGGGATCGGGAGGTCCCGGGTTCAATTCCTGGGTCGGGCAGTGTTATTGGGTTTTTCTGTCACGAAATTCTCAGTAGCAGCACGGAGTCCGGAAATGTGCCCGGTACGGCAATAGGCTCGCCCCTTATTACGTGGGACTGGAGTATATCTGGCGAAAAGTGGGTGTAGAAATACACCTCTGCCTACCCCTTCGGGGATAAAAGGCGTGACGATATGTATGTATGTATAGTCTAAGCCTAATTAGCTAGTTTTCATTTTGGTAGCTTTTCCGTATTAGTAACTTTTTTGTGATTAACGATTGCGGTGAAGCAGTAAATGTTTGTCACCATTATTATATACAGACAGTCACATAATTTCGATAAATCTATTTTTAATTTGTTGTTACACATGTTTATTTTATTATCAGCTCGTACCTAATGTTCAGATATTTTCGCTATTTCATCGCCAACGGCCATACCACGTTGAATACACCGGTTCTCGTCCGATCACCGAAGTTAAGCAACATCGGGCGTGGTTAGTACTTGGATGGGTGACCGCCTGGGAATACCACGTGCTGTTGGCTTTTTGTTGTTTATTGCTGATTTTTTATTTGCAAAATTTTATTAGCTAATTTGTCTTTCATCAGTAACAGTATAAGATAAATCTGCTATAACTTTTGACTTTTACTGATTATAAAATATTATGGACATACAAAAAGTTAACCAAACTGTATAATATAAATAATTAATGTTGGGATAATAATGATGAAATGTGGGTGTAATATTACACCTCTGTCTAAGTGCCTACCCCTTCGGGGATACAGGCATGAGTCTATAAAAAGAAAGTAATAATGAAGAACATTTACTACATGATAAAATAGTCAACCATAGCACAATAATATGATAAAAGATCTAGATATAGGAACCATTAATATAATAGCAGATTTATATTATACTATTACTGATGAAAGAAAACTACCAAGCCACATTTTCAAATAAAAACATTTATAAACAACAAAAAGCCAACAGCACGTGGTATTCCCAGGCGGTCACCCATCCAAGTACTAACCACGCCCGATGTTGCTTAACTTCGGTGATCGGACGAGAACCGGTGTATTCAACGTGGTATGGCCGTTGGCGAAAAAAGTGTTAAAATATCTGAACATTACGTACGGGCTGATAATAAAATAAACATGTGAGGTAAGAAAATACTAAAAATAGAATATGTAACGTAATGATGTGACATATTTAAAAGAGTGAAGACTAAATTAAAGTTTTAAGTGATAAAAATAATTAATTTAGGTTATCGAATTAGGTACTAAGTGAGTGACTCAGAGAGGTTGGACGTTTAGACTAGAGAGAACATGCCCTATAAATTTCCTTATACCGAACGTGCAAGATGTAATGTCAGTTGGTCTTAGTTGGTTAATCATAACGTCAAATTACGCGTCTCAATTAAAGAGGCATAGACTCCTTACAGACTCATATCTTTGACTGCATTCTCTAAATAGCCGTGCTGTCAAATCCCATCATTATGGAGTGATGGGATTTGACAGTGAAAGGAGATAGCGATGTTTTTTGAATGAGGGATAAATACGGAAACAAACTATCGGACATGAATGTAAAACTGAATCGTACCCGCAAGCTTCGGCGTGGCAGTCGGTTGCACTCACGCCAACTGGGTTCTCAAAGTACCTAGTTCACTGCTGTACTAATATTTAGATAAAGGCGAATCATTTGTGCTGGCGGATCACAAATCGGATTACCTACAACTCTAAAAAAATCAAGCAGTGTCCAACGTAAGAGATAGCAAGCAACGTGATATGATGCGACGCACACAAATTGCCAAAGCCGGCCGCATTAGCCAATCTGGTATAATTCGTACAATACATAATCTAAGTGACAGTTTCTTAGCATCTCATCGCAACGCATCGCTCATTAGTTTATGAATACTTTTTGTCAATAGATTTTATGGCTAAAACGAACAATTAAACACGTGAAATTTTTTAGTACTGTCTTCGGCAAGTCTTTGCAAAGCACTGTCCGGCGTCAACAGCAAAAACTACAATTTCAATATTTTAGTTGTTTACTTCTACGGCTTAAATATATCGACACATTAGACATTTGACCAAAAATATTTATCGATAAATCATCACTGTTACGAACAACACTCGGTTTCCTAACTCTATGTTTTGTCTACTGTTTGCCTACCACGAGGCTGCTATAAGAGCGTGCTGCTAAACCTATCGACAGCTCTTTCTATCATACTGCATGTGCCATTAGAAAGAAGATATCAATCATAGCAACCGCTGTTGTTATTTAGTGTTACTTCTATGCCTTAAGGTTATATTTCTTTGGAGCGACTGACTGCGAGTGACATTGACATATACAGTACTAGCTTTCGCCCGCGGCTTCGCCAGCATGATATTTTAATAAAGAGTGGCCTATGTACTTCCCCGGGTTTCAGACTATACATGTCAAATTTCATCACAAACGGCACTGTAGATTAGCCGTGTAGCATACACATAAACAGATAATACTGAAAAATTACTTTTGTTTTCATAATCGTTGAACTTCAAGTAAAGATTAGTATATAAATATATTATTGAAGTTATGAAGCGCTTGTATACGTATTGAATATAACAGAAGCAAAACATAAAATCTGAAAGCATTAGGTACCACAAAGTATATCATACACATATCAGACAATCAGACCGTCCCTCCGCCTCCATCCAAACTACTTACTATAAAAGACAAAGTTAGTCTACATTAAATACTGAAGGCAATAAATCTATCAATTTTGAAAACAATTATATAACTATTCTAGAATGAGCATTGTAAAATACATATATATATTTTTTTGATGTTATACTGTTTTATTACGATAAAAAATGATGTAGTTAGATTATGTACTAAAAGCTAAAAAGTAATTCGGTAAGTCCTAGCTACCAGGTCGCACCAATCTTCTCATCAATCTGGGGTATTGATCAGACAAATATAAAATCGTTGGGCAGGTTAAATTTCTATCATAATGTTTACTCTGGATACGCTACGCCCAAAATTAATTTATTTTTAGTTAGTTTTATTTTCAAGTTTTTAGTTTTGTTGTTAGTTGATACTTACTTCTCATTCTATTTTCATAGTGAGTCCTTTTCTACCAATCAAGCGCTGTCATTCGATACCCATATTGAGGTATTTGTGGAAAATAGGTAATCTGCCATTTTGTGGCGGCAGCCATATTGGATTTTTCATAGTAAGCTCTATTCTACCAATCAAGACCTTTCAATTGATACCCATATTGAGGTATTTGTGGAAAATATGTAATCCGCCATTTTGTCGCGACAGCTCTCTTGGATTTTTCATAGTGAGCTCTATTCTACGAATCAAGCCCTTTCATTTGATACCCATATTGAGGTATTTGTGGAAAATAAGTAAACCGCCATTTTTTGGCGGCAGCCATCTTGGGTTTTTCATAGTGAGCCCTATTCAACGAATCAAGCCCTTTCATTTGATACCCATATTGAGGTATTTGTGGAAAATAGGTAATCCGCCATTTTGTAGCGGCGGCCATCTTGGATTTTTCATAGTCAGCTCTATTCTACCAATCAAGCCCTTTCATTCGATACCCATATTGAGGTATTTGTGGAAAATATGTAATCCGCCATTTTGTAGCGGCAGCCATCTTGGGTTTTTCATAGTGAACGCAATTCTACTAATAAAGCCCTTTCATTCGATACCCATATTGAGGTATTTGTGGAAAATATGTAATCCGCCATTTTGTGGCGGCGGCCATCTTGGATTTTTCATAGTGAGCTCTATTCTACCAATCAAGCATTTTCATTTGATACCCATATTGAGGTTATTGTGAAGTAATATAATATGATTCGCCATTTTGTATCGGCAGCCATCTTGAAATTACAATCATTTAAATATTATCTTTTAATCTTGATGACAATATGAGTGTATACCAAATATCAGAATATCAGATCAATCTGTCATCAGGAAGGGGGTAAAATTCCAATTAATAGCTTTCAGAGCTCAGAATTTTTGCCGACTTAGTTGATACTTTTCCTTATATTATGGCAACATTATACAAAATCTTTATAAATTATAGCCTATGTGTTATTCTGATGTATAAACTATATTATTGTAAAGTTTCATCCAAATCCGTTCAGTAGTTTTTGCGTGAAAGAGTAACAAACATCCATCCATCCATCCATCCATCCATCTTCACAAACTTTCACATTTATAATACTAGCTTTCGCCCGCGGCTTCGCCCGCATGAAATTTTAATAAAGAGTAGCCTTTGTACTTCCCCAGGTTTCAGACTATCCATATCAAATTTCATTACAAACGGATCTGCACATTAGCCGTGTAGCATACATATATTATAAACAGATAATAAGTACTTAAAATTACTTTTGTTTTTATAGTCGTCAAACTTCAGGTAAAGATTAGTATGTAGTGTATATTATTAAAGTTATTGAAGAGCTTATATACCTACTGAATAGAATTGCAGCAAAAATAAAAACTGAAAGCATTACCAGAAAGTACAAAATCAGACCGCCATTCCTCCCCACTGCGCTTCAGCGCTCCAACTACTCTCGCGCTTTTAATAACGCTACGCTTAGGTCAATTATGTCGTAAGCTCTATTCTGCCAATCAAGCCCTTTCATTTGATACCCATATTGGGGTATTTGTGGAAAATATGTCATCCGCCATTTTATGGCGACAGCCATCTTAGATTTTTCATAGTGAGCCCTATTCTACCAATCATGCCCTTTCATTCGATACCCATATTGAGTTATTTGTGGAAAAATGTAATACGCCATTTTGCGGCGACAGCCATCTTCGATTTTTCATAGTGAGCTCTATTCTACGAATCAAGCCCTTTAATTAAATACCCGTATTGAGGTATATGTGGAAATATGTAATCCGCCAGTTTGTGGCGGCAGCCATCTTGGATTTTTCATAGTGAGCCCTATTCTACCAATCAAGTCCTTTCATTCGATACCCATATTGAGTTATTTGTGGAAAATATGTAATCCGCCATTTTGCGGTGACAGCCATCTTGGATTTTTCATAGTGAGCTCCATTCTACCAATCAAGCCCTTTCATTAGATACCCATATTGAGGTATATGTGGAAATATGTAATCCGCCAGTTTGTGGCGGCAGCCATCTTGGATTTTTCATAGTGAGCCCTATTCTACCAATCAAGTCCTTTCATTCGATACCCATATTGAGTTATTTGTGGAAAATATGTAATCCGCCATTTTGCGGCGACAGCCATCTTGGATTTTTCATAGTGAGCTCTATTCTACAAATCAAGCTCTTTCATTTGATACCCATATTGAGGTATATGTGGAAAATAAGTAATTCACCTTTTTGTGGCGGCGGCCATCTTAGATTTTTCATAGTGAACTCCATTCTACCAATCAAACCCTTTGATTAAATATCCATATTGAGGTATTTGTGGAAATATGTAATCCGCCAGTTTGTGGCGGCAGCCATCTTGGATTTTTCATAGTGAGCCCTATTCTACCAATCAAGCCCTTTCATTCGATACCCATATTGAGTTATTTGTGGAAAATATGTAATACGCCATTTTGCGGCGACAGCCATCTTGGATTTTTCATAGTGAGCTCTATTCTACAAATCAAGCCCTTTCATTTGATACCCATATTGAGGTATTTATGGAAAATAAGTAATTCGCCATTTTGTGGCAGCGGCCATCTTGGATTTTTCATAGTGAGCTGCATTCTACCAATCAAACCCTTTCATTTGTTACCCATATTGAGTTATTTGTGGAAAATATTCAAAATATGTAATCAGCCATTTTGCTGCGACAGCCATCTTGGATTTTTCATAGTGAGCTCTATTCTACGAATCAAGCCCTTTCATTTGATACCCATATCGAGGTATTTGTGGAAAATAAATAAGACGCCATTTTGTGTCAGCGGCCATCTTAGATTTTTCATAGTGAGCTCCATTCTACCAATCAAACCCTTTCATTTGATACCCATATTGAGGTTGTTGTGAAGTAATATGTGATTCGCCATTTTGTATCGGTGGCCATCTTGGATTTACAATCATTTAAATATTATCTTTTAATCTCGATGACAATATGAGTGTATACCTAATATCAGATCAATCATCAGGAAGGGGGTAAAATTCCAATTACTAAATTTGACCCAAGCAAACAAATAAAGATAATACAGGATTTTCGCCGACTTAGTTGATACTTTTCCTTATAGTATGGCAACATTATACATTTTTTTTATAAATTGTAGCCTATGTGTTATTCTGATGTATAAACTATATTACTGTAAAGTTTCATCCAAATCCGTTCAGTAGTTTTTGCGTGAAAGAGTAACAAACATCCATCCATCCATCCATCCATCCATCCATCCATCTTCACAAACTTTCACATTTATAATATTAGTAGGATAGGATAGGATAGGATTAGTAGGACATATATATCGATGGCGATTGATGAGAAATCAACGGAACAGCAACTTACAAACATTAATTTGAGTTACTTAAAATACAAACTGAGAAGGCTGAGAAGCTTCATAATATTTGAGAGCTACCTAATACCTATTTGTTTGAGTGTCAAAGAATAGAATAAGAATAGAATAGAAAAAGAATAAGATTTTATTTGCATTGATTGTAGGTACATGAAATAGCGATGTTAACAAGTTTTGTGATCCTTATACAATCTACCTTAATTAGGCATGCAAAAACTCTATGATAATAAATTATAATGCAACAAAAAATTATACAATTAATAAATAAATCATTAAAATTCAAAACACAACATACAGATTTATGAAATAATTAAAATAATTAGTAATAATAGCTAATGAATGTAGAAATTACAGATTTAAAATTCCATAAATTATTACAGATAAATTGCAAAAAAAAAGAAAAAAAATATATAAAGTCAAATAAGCGTAATAAGACAAATAATAGTAATAATAGATGTAAATAATGTATTTAAATAAATGTCAAAGTCTATCATTTAAAAAGTGAGTAACAGAATAATAACATTTGTCTAATAAAAATGCAGTCAATTTATTTTTAAATGTTTGTATTATGCCAGTTTTAATCGTTTCGGGTACTTTATTATAAATTATAGGAGCCATACCAAAAACATTTTTCTTTAATAACCTTTAAGTACCGACGTGCGGTCTATTAGGCCTCGGCAGGTACTTCACTTGTTAGTTTACCTCTTTCGCTGAGGAATATCAATCGCCGCTTTTAAGTAGCTGTAAGAACAGTATCCATGATGATGTAGATGCAGAAAGTGGTATCGTCACGTTCGCATTTGGTGAGTAATTACTGTTTGAAATTCCAAAGCGGTCTCTCAGACCGCACGTCGGTACTTACGTAATTTTTTTATGTTTTGTTTTTCTTACAGTTTATTGTTATTTTTACAAAAATATTTAAATTTCACGTCAGGGACTTCAGGTAGTCCTGGGACAGATTTATGGTACTCAAAGAAATCCCAGATATGCAAATAAATCGAATCCAAGTTTTTCGCGAGGGATTGTGACTTTGGCGAGTATTTGGTTCTGATAAGCCAGATACACCTAAAAATCAAGCTGAAAAAGTTGCCTTATCTACCCAAAAACAAAAGAAAATAGACATGCTATGTTATTCGTGCAAAAAAAACATGTTTTTTTTACAGTACGATAACCAAGTGTAAATTGACTAAGCTAAAAAATTAAAGTGTAGTTGGGCAGTGGACATTTTCTTTTTCTGAAGGTTTATATACTTGATATATATTTTTTCTAAAAGTTATAATAGTCTTGAAACAAAAAAATATATTTTTGTTTTTCTGTCAGCGGTATTCTTTTTGTTTTGATTTTTTATATCGAATAGCCGGCTTTTTCTCCAAAATTCAGGCCAAATATTGTTATCGCCTTATATTACAAAATAAAAATAATTTGAGTTTCTTTCTATACTTATTTTTTCTTACAACCCTTTATTTTTAACCATAATGCACAGAAATTTAATCAAACATTCACTTTTGTTCAAAAAAATACGTAATCTTTACCGCGGTCTGTCAGACCTCACGTCGGTACTAAAGTTACAAAAAGTGCACGTCGGTACTTAAAGGATAAAGTAGTGTTAAAACCACCAACCCGTAACATATTTTTATACTGACTTCTAATAGGTTACGTCCTGCATTTTTTTCATGGCTAATGATTTATTTATACTGAGCGGCATTTTTTTATTTTTCTGCCAGTTAGTCACGTTGCCCGTAATGGACCCGGATGACCTAGCGGTGGTGTACGTAACGGACTGCCGAGACGATCTTCTCGGGGTCGTTCCTCAGTTAAGTACCCCGGGCACACAACTCTGACTTTTCGAAGTAGATAAGATAAAGATAAAGAACGTTTATTTTTTAACATGTGTTTGTCATAATACATACATCATAAATGTTATGCACATGGATGGAAAGTTTTATAAGGTACAACATGTTATACCGTGGTCGGCGTACAAATATGAACATTGCAGAAAAACTTAACTAAAGAAAAATTACAATTTAGGTACCTACATATGAATAGATTACAGTACCTCATACATTGGCTAAAATAAAAAACAACACATGGTGGATATTAGAATACAAATAGTGTCCACAACAATCATATTAAAAATTTTGTCAAAGTAGTAGAGCCTTGCTGATTTCAGCATGAATGGGCCGGCTCGACCGGGGAAGTAGTACCCTCTCACAGAAAATCGGCGTAAAGTAACAGTACCTAAGCTGTTGCGTTTCGTTCGGTGAGTGAGAGTTCCGGAGGCCCTATCCCCTATCCCTTCTCCCTGATCCCACTCCTCATCCTATCCCTTTTCCCAACCCCAAGGGGCGGCAACGCACTTAATATTGTGACTCCTGTGGTGTTGCTTGTGTCCATGGGCGGCGGTAATTGCTTACTATCAGGCAATCCGTCTGCTCGTTTGCCGCCTATTACCATAAAAAAAAAATATATATATTATGCAAAAACACAGGATATAAAATTACAAGTATTTCCGTCAAACTTATTTTAACAGCAATTATTATAAATAGTATTATGATTAGATATTGTCATTTTAGGATTACGACTAAGAAGTTTATGTGTGTATTAAAAGTGTTAATTACCTATATACGATGATGATCTAATAAGTAGATGGCAATAGGCTCGCCCCCTATTACATTGGGACAGAAACATAACTCGAAGTGTGGGTGTGTAATACACCTCTGCCTACCCCTTCGGGGATAAAGGCATGCAGTTATTTTATGCTACATTTCGGTTACAGCCGTCCAACGTGACCCAAAAAGCGAACTTTATTGGTCACCAAAAAAGTTTAATCTCATTAACGTGTAAGTCTTGTGTTTAAGGTCATGTAAGCCTTCATTGGCGAGTCGTGACGGATCGCTCACGATGCATCGGCGACAGGTGGTAAACATATGCTCTGATAAGTTATTGATTGCTTAACTGACGGCTAGACTAGTTAGGTAGTCATGTGATTGGAGCATAGGGTTCCCACCAAGAACTTAGAGTCCCAAGCCATCCTCACCTGCAAGTGGTGCACCTGCCGATCAATGGACGAGGCTCTGGCAAACAAAATATCCCGATAAGCGGCAATAGGCTCGCCACCTATAACGTGGCATCAAAACACTGGCGAAAAGTGGGCGTTTAATATGCCTCTGCCTACCCCTTCGGGGAAACAGGCGTGAGTCTATGTATGTATGTATGTGTATGTGATTGGAGCTGATGTGAGGTGATTGAAATGTTGGGTAGTGTAAGCGCTTATACAGTTATTCAGGGACAAGTACCGCCTTCGTTTCTACTTTGTACTTAGTATGCCCTGTGAAGCCAAGTTTAGCAGCAGTGAGCTTAGAAGTCATGAGATCGTAATATTGTATTATGTCGTGCTAGATGAGCCTGCGGTTACATCTGCGTATTTTGGGCTACTTCTCCGCACCCGTGATTCAAAGCTCGATGTTATAATATAGCCTATAGCTTTCCTGGATCTTGATAAATGGGCTATCCGACACTAATAATTATTTGAATCGCACCAGGAGATACTAATATTAGCGCATTTAAACTCTCTCTTCAGCTTTATTATATTACATACATACATACATAGACTCACGCCTGTTTCCCTGAAGGGGTAGGCAGAGGCATTAAACGCCCACTTTTCGCCAGGGTTTTGATCCCACGTAATAGATGGCGAGCCTATTGCCGCTTATCGGGATATTTTGTTTGCCAGAGCCTCGTCCGTTGATCGGCAGGTGCACCACTTGCAGGTGAGGTTGGCTTGGGACCCTAAGATCTTGGTGGGAACCCTATGCACCCTTGGTGGGAACCCTATGCACCGCTTTATTATATTAGTATCGATAAGTATTTCATCAGTTATCATTATCAATCAGGCGATAGACGTTTAATTAATCCCGTTTACGCCGGAAATAGGCCCACATGGCTCATGTGGGCGGCCTAACGTCTAGAGCAGTATACAGGGTGACACAAGACCCATCACTAAGCCGAAGTCTACTCCTTGTGGACATCATGCCAAGTCATACTCACCAAAAATAATACCTGGGAAACGATATTTTTTAAGTTTTCACTTTTTTTAACCGCAATTAAAAGCGCGCGCGTGCAATGCTCGAAATACCTACTTATCCATGGGGTCATATCTAAAGAACATATTGACGGGGTAAATGCATCGATTTTGTACCTAATTAGAAAAATTCCATACTAACTTTGAGCCTCAATATCTCCTGAACCAGTAATTTCCCAGGTATGGTGCGCAAGTAAAAAATGTTCGTAGTGATTGGTACAACATGGGATTTCAGTTTTCGTTAAGGGTCTTTTTACACCCTGTATATGTATAGATCTTCAGCCGCTCGTATTCATTCGCTGCCCGCAATCCCAATAAGATTATTGTCCTAAATACTCTATTGAATTTTTTTTTGTAGCTCTTCATGATACAGGACATCTTTATCCAAAGATACTGTAATCAAGTAGTATAAACTTTATTTTGTGATGATCTGATCCGCACTATTTGAAATGAAATGACAGGGTCTCCCTTGTTTGACCGAAAGGAATTTGTCAAATTTTCACTTCCCAAAAGTTTAAACTATAACTTGTTTGCCAACTAGTACTTTTGACATTTTTTATTTAGTCAAATATTTCAGTTGGAATAACAGTTTTTACGCAAAATCAATAATTATTCTAATCTTAATAGTTCAGTTCAGCAAACAGTTTCTGGCACTCGCCGGCCGCTGCCGCGGCACCGCTCGCTTCGCTCGCTCGGCTCGTGCGTAGGAGGTCACAGTTCTAACCTAACCTAACCTTACCATTTTGTTAATAATTAACCTAGTTTAACTACTTCCATAAATAAATTAATATCACCAAACGTTTATTGTCTGAAGATTGTTTGCTGTAATAAATAATTTGATTAAAGACCAAATGCCATAATGACATTATACTAAGTAATATTTTGCCAAGTAAAAATTTGACCAAATAAAAATATGCGTAGGTACTAAAATCATTCGAAATGTTGCAATGGTATAAAAAAAAGTTGCTAAAATTTGTTTGGGTAATGAAATTTTGTCAAAATCTTTTCGGCAAAACGGCAGGATCCCAAAATGACAAGATGTTTCATGGTTAGAATCATTGATCATCTCTTTGAATCCTTTAGGTGAAAATCACGTTATTTCTCCTGATATCCCTAGCGAAGTGAAAGCGACAGTGGGCACGTTATCTCGGAAACATATCCGTAAACACGGCGCGTTCACCAGTGATACCATGATACGATTCTTATGTTGAACATGGACGAGCAAGCGTGCTTGCTCAACCGGAACGTGAATACTTGGTCAGATGTAAACGAACTATACAATGAACCGAATGGGTAATGAAACATCATCGAATAATCAATATCTATGTATAAAACTGCCTCGTTGGTCTCGCGGCATAAATGTGCGCGTGGGATTGGGAGGTCTCGGGTTCGATTCCCGGATCGGGCAAAGTGCTATTGGGTTTTTCCGTTAGGAAATTCTCAGTAGCAGCAAGGAGTCTGGTAATGTGCCCGGTACGGCAATAGACTCGCCCCCTATTACGTGGGACCTAAAAAAAATAGAATTCATGGCGAAATGTCGGTGTAATATTACACCTATGCCTACCCCTTCGGGGACACAGGCGTGAGTCTATAAATATATATATATATAACTGGAGGTTAACCAAAGCTACGCCCGCGCCATTTATTTGAATTTTATCCTTTTTGCCCGATCCCTTGGGAAGTCAAAGATCTTCATGACAGCCAGGACTGAGTAAGACAAGCTCTTCGAGGCTAACGATAGTTAACTATTTAATTAGGTTCGAAAGGTTCTTGCCGTAGGTCTGAAACCGATACTCTCTTAATGGCAATCTGCAGGAATCTCTTCTTGGCTATCACTTGGAATACCGCATGGAATGTCGGATGGCCTGACGTATTAGAGGATGACCGCAGCTAGGATCACGCATTTTATTCTACCATTTTTACCTGATCCCTTTGGAGTTTTGGAAAATCTCTCTTATTGCACCTCTCCGTGCTTTGGAGGGCAGATAAAGCTTTCGGTCCCGGTTCTTGTCTCTACATAAGGATCGTTAGGCCATTTCGAAGGCCTTAGGGCGGTCTGAAAACTCCGACACTAGAGTTGGCCACACACTCACACGAAAAACAAACAAAATGGACCCCTACGGTTCTCGAGAAACATACATGCAAAATTTCAGCTTGTCTGGTGGTCAGTAAGTGACAAAATAATTTATCCAGAAGATAATTATGGCGATGCATATATGCTAGCTGTCTAAGTACGTATTATAGTGGTATTAACGTCAGTGTAGATAGCGATAGCCTAGTGATGATACCAACAGACTGCCATGCAGAGGGTATCGGGTTCGAATCCACGGCGCGCACCCATGACTTTTCGAAGTTATATGCATATTGAATTATTAAGTATCGCTTGACCCGTGCCTCGGAGAGCACGTTAAGCCGTCGGTCCTGGTTGTCATGAAGATCTTTGACAGTCGCTATAGGGCGTCAGTACCTATCTCTGAATAAACTGACACAAGTCTAAACCATGGAATATCGCTATCCCTTTGGGTTACGAAGGTCGAATAGGCAGACGCTCCGTGGAAAAGCTAATATTCAGTCAAATCCGGTTAGACTAGTAAGCGGACCCCGGGTTGAAACTGGGATAACGCTAAGAGAAAGAAAGATATATGCTAGCTGTTGAAGGAATAGGGTATTTGACTAAAAGAATCTAATTAGTCCGTCAGTTAGTGTTTGAAATAGAATTAGTTTTTATTATAAGTCAAATCGATTAGATCGATTGAGTAACATTTTGTTTGGTCTATTGAAAATTTCTGACAATGGTCACACTGAACTGTCACTTCCGTCTTCCCGCGTTGAGAAATTACCACGTTGTCGACTCAACATTTTGTAAAAAGTTATTGTGAGCACACCTTTTTGCATTTCGTGTGAATTGATTAATTGAACTAAATAGAGTAAACCGCTTTGAACGCCGCCTGATCTAGTGCTGGCAACGGTAAATTGATTGTGAACTATTGATTGATATTTGTGAAAATTGTGAATCTGGTATCGACTTCCACGTGCCAACGTGTCCTGAAAACGTCGCGTTTGAAGCTTAATAGCTAAGTATAAGATACTTCATTCATTTATTTTGGCCAATATACTTGTATGAATGTGTCTAATTTAGCTCAAGCCTGACATCAGCAAGGATAGCGGGTAAGTGAAACACATTAATATTAAGATTACTTGTATTCGCTGTGCAACACAGTACAGTTGTGTCTGAGATTTGTTGTGGCTGACAAGGGCTGATGAATAGAGTCACGCTTCCACAAATCTGCTGCAATTGATCCCAGCTCCTTCTAGCCAAAATTCTAGACATAATTTTTTGATAGCAAGAGCGTGGTTAACTGCCTATATTGTAAATTTGTATCTTAGCCGTTGATTGTATCTGAACTCAGATTGGTATGAGCTTGTATCTTATCACCTTGTAGACAGTATTGTAGTGTTTGTCAGGTCAGTTATTGTCTAAAATACATAATATTTAATTGTATAAGTTGACCTAGATAATTTGAAACACATTGTCACATAACCTCAATCAGTAATTGTTGATTTGTATTGTTGAATAATCTAACTTAAATTTGTTGTTGCATTAATAAGTCAGTTTGTTTGGATACATAACAGCTGTATGTATCAATAAATTTAGTAAATTTAGTTTATTGCATATATTCATAAACATAACCAACTTGACCTTGCCACTTGGGCGGGTCACATTAATAAACTTTGTTTTGTTATAATATAAAGATAATATTGTTAGGTAACACATATTCTGTGCTTACTTCCTATTGTATATCATAAATAACACAGTTAGTCTGTCTGTTGCAAATAATTAATTAATTAAGTTGAAGTTTCAACTTTATTAATTTGTTATAAGTTATAACTTGATAACTTTTGTGTTTGATTCTTCAATATATTGAAACTATTAATTTTGTTGGACAGTAGATACCTGTCACTTGCCTGCACTTGCAGTAAACAGGCTAATACTTTGTTGGTTTCAAAGAATTAAGAAAAATTAAGTTTGATTGTTAATTTTATTTAGCGCTTGTCCGGGCTCTTTTGAATTTGATTATGTCAGCTATCAAGGACTTGCGTGCGGCTGCTGGTGCTATTGCATCAGATTTGCGCTGGTTTGCCTCGGCCAATGCTTTAGTGAACCGGCCTGATCGCCAGCAGGCCTTACTTCAGAGGTACGAGCGGATTGACGATCGCCTGGCAAGTGTGGAACAGCAATTCCGCACTTTCAGCACTTGCTGTCTTGAAGTGTCAATCAATGATTTCACCGCTGACCAGCGAAATAAGGTCAGCGAAGACTATGCCCAGGTCTTAGACCTGTATGATGCTGTCTCCAATAGTGCGAGACAACTAGTTGCCGATAGGGAAGGGCAACCCGGCCTGAAGCAGGAGCTTCCTAGGTCAGCACCGGGGCTGGTGAGTAGGCTCCCTACTTTGGACCTCCCCCATTTTGATGGCTGCCTAGGAAGCTACCTGGGCTTCGTTAATTTGTTCGACAGCCTAGTCCATGATAGGGCTGACCTTCGGCCGGCACAAAAGTTGGCCTATCTAATGTCGGTTCTGGATGGGGAGGCTAAGGGCCTCATCCAGCATCTGCCCGTGTCTGACGAGGCGTACCAGACGGCTTGGGACCTAATTACCCGTAGGTACCATAATAAGCGTGGCCTCGCCGACACGCACATTGAGCAGATTTTGGGTTTGCCGACGCTCACCCGGGTCTCTGGGTTGCGCACCCAACTTTTGAACCCGCTTTTGGTGGCCATCAACGCACTTAAGTGCCTTGACCTGCCCGTGGACCAATGGTCCTATCTATTGGTGCACATTGTGCTGAAGAAGCTGCCTGCCGACCTGAGGTCGCGTTTTGAACAGCGCTTTGGTGGGGATAGCGCGACCCATCTGCCCCCCTTTGCTGACCTGGAGAAGTTCCTGGAGGATGAGTGCCGGGTCTTGGACAACTCCGGTGGTGACACGCCGGCTAAGTCGCAGCCGCCCAAGGTCAAGGAGCAGGCTCGCGTTCACACTCGAGCCAATGTTGACCGGCGCCCTCCTCGCTTTGCAGTCACGCAGAGCCCAGTGGAGTGCTCCTACTGCAAGGTCACGGGGCACAGAACGGCCAGTTGTAGGGCATTCTTGGACCTACATGTCGCCTCTCGTAGGCGCATCGCGAATGCCCGCCGCCTTTGCTTCTCTTGTTTGGGGTCCCACTACCAGCGAGACTGCCCAAACTCTCGCCCCTGTCCTCACTGTGGAGGACAGCATTTGGACATTCTCTGTATGAATGCCAGAGAGGTTGGCCGCTTGTCCAACCAGCCGACGCCGCGCACGGGCGGGTGTTTTGAAGGTGGCAGCCGAGGCTCACCGGCGCGTAGCCGAGAGTCGCCTCGCTCAATTGATCGCCACTCACCCCGCTTGGAGAACCGTAGCGTGCGCACGCCTCCTCTCTCTCGCGCACCTGAATGTGCCGCGCAACGTCACCAGCACCATGACTGCTGCCCCAGGTATTCCCCTCCTTTGGCGGAGCGTCCCCGCCTTGACTCGCGCCCACCTCGTTTTGGGCGGGTGCGTCATTATGACCCCCCACAGATGGCGCGCGGATCGAGTCATCGCGCTTTTGAGGACTTCAAGCCGCACCCTCATTTTGACCTGCCTGGTCCTGGCCAACGGTCGCCGCCCAGGCAACAATAGGTCATTGACCCCTGCCCTATAACTCCAACCTCCCCCATTGAGACCGTTATCCTACCAACGGTTGCTGTTAGGGTCTGGGGACCCACGGGGACCTCTGTTGTTGTCCGTGCTATATTGGACACAGGTTCACAAGGTTGCATTGTTTCCACTTATTTGGTAGGGCAGGTTAAATTAAATATGGGCTCTTTTCCAGATTGTATACGGGGCATAGGGGACGTAGCCTCTAATGTTGAAGGGCAAGTTAAGGTTTTGTTTGGCCCTGTTGAATCTTCACACCCGAGGATTAAAACCTCGGCTATTGTGTTGAAGAATATTTTGGGTATGCACCCACAGAAGCAGCTACCCACTGCTGTGGTGAATTTGACATCGGGATTGGAACTGGCAGACCCCAAATTTGACATACCGGGACAAATCGACTTGTTGATTGGCTCTGATGTCCTCGGTGGAATTTTGATTGGTGGGAAACGGGTCTTGGTGCCAAATGGTTTGACTGCCATCCCGACCATATTTGGATTTGCTTTGATGGGACCTGTACCTAGGGACCCCCCTCCACCTGAACTTGATAATTTGTTGGCTGTAGGCTCCGCTCTCTCTGATGCGGTTCAGAGGTTTTGGGAGGTAGAGGAGCCCCCTCAAGCTGCCCGTTTGAATCCAGAACATGAGGAGTGCGAGCTGTTCTTCCAGAACAACACTGGTCGACTCCGTTCTGGTCGGATTATTACGAGGCTACCCTTCCTGTCTGTTCGGCCTCCGCTTGGTGAGTCACGACCTTTAGCCGAAAAGAGATTGTTGGCTATGGAGCGTCGCATGGGTCGTGATCCGGAGCTCAGACAGAAGTATATTGAGTTCATGAGAGAATATGAACAATTGGGACACATGTCTGTGTCAAATTTGGATTGGCGTTCGGTGGAGCATTACTTTCTCCCGCATCATGCGGTATTGAAGCCATCGACTGGCAAGCTGCGCACAGTGTTTGATGGTTCTGCGCAGACTTCAACAGGCGTATCCTTGAACCAGTGCTTGCATTCTGGTCCCAAGTTGGTCAAGGACCTTTGTGACGTCATCACCAGCTTCCGACGACATCAGGTTGTCTTTGTGGCCGACATAAAAATGATGTTCAGGCAGACTATTATCCACCCTGATGACCGTCGCTTCCAGCTGATCCTTTGGAGAGAGTCTCCTCGCGATCCCATGGTCGTCTACGAGCTCAATACTAATACGTACGGGTTAAGGTCAAGCCCCTACTTGGCAATACGTTCTCTTTGGGAGCTCGCAGACCGCGAGGGCCTACGTTTCCCACGAGCCTCCGCCATCTTGAAAGACGATATTTACGTCGATGACATTTGCTCGGGCGCCCCCACAGTGGACGAGGCGATCCTCCTGCGGGACGAATTGATAGGTATTTTGGCCTCCGCTGGTTATGAGTTGCGCAAATGGATGTCCAACTCACCAGCGCTTTTGGAAGGCTTGCCAGAGAATCATCAGCAAGACCCACATTTGTTTGAGATTGTTGACAACCCCGCCATGATGGCTGTTCTCGGCGTTCAGTACAGACCAGTCCAAGACATCTTTACATATAACGTAGACTTGAAATTGCCGTGTTCTTGGACTAAACGTCTCGTATTGTCTACTGTCGCCAGAACCTTTGATCCGAACGGTTGGATCTGTCCAATTATATTTTGGGCAAAATGCTTCTTGCAGAAGCTTTGGACAGCAGGATTGACCTGGGACGAACCTCTGCACGGCACTCTTGTTGAGGAATGGACCTCCTTTGTATCCTCACTTCCTGCCGTCAACGAGATCTCCTTGCCTCGTCCCATCCTTCCTCCCGGGAAGTACAAGGCCACCCTTCACGGGTTTTGTGATGCCTCGGAACGTGGTCACGCGGCTGTGGTGTACTTGCGCACAGTCAGTGCCTCAGGTCAGGTGAGAGTTTCCCTGATCATGGCGAAGAGCAAGGTCGCACCCCTTCGGACATCTCTGACCATCCCAAAATTGGAGCTCTCGGGAGCAGCACTACTTGTATGCTTATTGAACCACGTGTCTAACACTTTGGGTAAAAGCATTTGTATTAGTGGGACCTACGCCTGGACAGACAGCCAAATTGTACTTTGTTGGTTGAAGGCTTCTGTTCACACCTTGGAGGTATTTGTCGCTAATCGCGTTTCCCAAATCCAGAAATCCGAAGTCAAACTTGTTTGGAGACACGTGCCAGGTGAGCTCAACCCCGCTGATTGTGCCTCGCGCGGATGCTTCACGCCTAGTTTGATAGGTCATTCGCTGTGGTGGGGTCCAGAATGGTTGAGTCGACCAGAAACTGATTGGCCTCGAACGCCAGTTTTGAATACTTCTGATTTGCCGGGTCTACGAACACTCGCTCTTGAGAAGGTAGAATGCGCCTTCGACCCCGATTTCCTGTTGAATCGTTACAGCTCCCTCGACAAGTTGTTAGGTGTCACTGCTTGGATAAAGCGTTTTGTTTTTAATTTTAGGCACCCACAACAGAAACGACTGACACCGTTTCTCTCACCACAGGAACGACAGGAGTCCCTCACCTTTTGGGTTCGTTCTGTGCAATTGGCGCATTTTGAAAGGGAGATTGCTATCCTCAAGTCGGGGAAATCGAAATTGTCGGGAGCTGTATCTAAATTGAACCCCTTTTTGGACGAAACGGGTCTCTTGCGCGTTGGAGGGCGTCTCAAGAACGCCAACCTCCCTTACGGGGCTCGTCACCCCCTTTTGTTACCTAAGGACGGTCATTTGGTACGCTTGTTGGTAACTGACCGTCACCTTAAAAATTCACATGCTGGTTGTAATGCCTTGTTGGCCATTTTGCAACGCGAGTTTTGGATTTTGTCTGCCCGAAGAATTATTCGGAGTGTAGTCTTTCGCTGCATCCCTTGCTATAAGCTCAAGGCTTCCACCATGCAGCCGTTGATGGGGGACTTACCGGCAGATCGCGTAACTGAGAGCAGGACGTTTGACGGTGTTGGCACGGACTTCGCAGGTCCCTTCTTGGTGAAAACGTCGACACTTCGAAACAGCAAGACTGTCAAGGCCTACTTGTGTGTTTTTGTTTGTCTTTCCACAAAGGCCGTACATTTGGAACTGGTCTCCTCGCTTACGACCGAGGCGTTTGTAGCCACATTTGACAGATTTGTATCCCGCAGAGGGCTGCCTTCCTTGATCCGTTCTGACTGCGGCACTAACTTCAAGGGCACGTATAATTATTTGAATGAAGTTGTTAATTTTCTTGAAACCAACAAGGCTGATATAGGTGATAGGCTTGCCCGACGTGGGATAAATTGGTTGTTTTCCCCACCAAATTGTCCACACTGGGTTGGTATATTTGAGGCCGCCGTAAAATCGGCCAAAACACACTTGCGCAGGACAATCGGTGAGTCTGTCCTTACATTTGAGGAACTCGCAACTGTGTTTTGTAAGATTGAGGCCGTTTTGAACTCTCGGCCATTGTGCCCGATCTCCTCAGATCCGAATGATTTGGAGGCCCTTACGCCGGGCCATTTTTTGATTGGTCGCCCACTTGTCGCCTTGCCTGAGTACCCCTACATTGATACGAGACCTGGTCGTCTCTCGCGTTTTGAATTGGTACGCCAGATTACTCAGAGCTTTTGGAAACGCTGGAATTTGGAATATTTGCACATACTCCAGCAACGCGTTAAGTGGACCGACAAGACCGATCCACCCAAGATTGGTGACCTCGTTTTGATCAAGGAGGCTAACCTTTCGCCACTCAGATGGCGCAGGGGGCGCATCCTTCGTTTGGTAACTGGGGCTGATGGAGTTCCCCGATTTGCTGAGGTCTTGGTGGACGGTTCGATTCTGAGGAGAGCGGTTGCAACATTGTCACGTCTACCAACCGATTAGCGGACCGGTAGGCCGGTCCGGGGCGGGTGGATGTTTGAAATAGAATTAGTTTTTATTATAAGTCAAATCGATTAGATCGATTGAGTAACATTTTGTTTGGTCTATTGAAAATTTCTGACAATGGTCACACTGAACTGTCACTTCCGTCTTCCCGCGTTGAGAAATTACCACGTTGTCGACTCAACATTTTGTAAAAAGTTATTGTGAGCACACCTTTTTGCATTTCGTGTGAATTGATTAATTGAACTAAATAGAGTAAACCGCTTTGAACGCCGCCTGATCTAGTGCTGGCAACGGTAAAATGATTGTGAACTATTGATTGATATTTGTGAAAATTGTGAATCTGGTATCGACTTCCACGTGCCAACGTGTCCTGAAAACGTCGCGTTTGAAGCTTAATAGCTAAGTATAAGATACTTCATTCATTTATTTTGGCCAATATACTTGTATGAATGTGTCTAATTTAGCTCAAGCCTGACATCAGCAAGGATAGCGGGTAAGTGAAACACATTAATATTAAGATTACTTGTATTCGCTGTGCAACACAGTACAGTTGTGTCTGAGATTTGTTGTGGCTGACAAGGGCTGATGAATAGAGTCACGCTTCCACAAATCTGCTGCAATTGATCCCAGCTCCTTCTAGCCAAAATTCTAGACAGTTAGATTATCGAAAAATATTGGATACGTATTTTTTCTTTAGTCAGGTGAACAAAAAATTAAGACTACAAACTTCGCTGAAAACTCGTGTGACGTCACTTGCTAGTACACTTTTTACTGGCAAGTGACGTTACAAGCCCCCACTCCTAGACGTTTCTCCATCTTTGATGCGTTTTATCTTCGTATTTTTTTACTGATTTGAAAAAACAAAAAATACGTATCCAATATTTTTCGATAATCTAACTGACGGACTAATTCGATTTTTTTAGTCAAATACCCTAATTTAACGTCAATGTAACAAGCTGTCATGTCACATAGTGTATACGCGCCGTCCCTGAGCGCATAGTTCACCGAATATTTGAGCTCGCCAGCGCTGGCGTTACGGACTCTATCTAAGATATCAATCTACACTAGTATTTAGCAATACGTGTAGTGGCAGCATAAAAAATGCTAACAAAAATATAAAATGTCAATGTCTATGTTTCGGGCTAGGGTATTATATTGTCTGTGGTTTCGGTTATTTAAAAGGGCTTGTGTTTGTTACACTGTCAGAGAAAATTACTTATTTTTACTAAAATATCATTCATCTAAATTCATTCTCATTTCATAGTCTTTTCATCTAGGTCTACTCATCACCTAGATCAGGGATCGATATCGACCACTTTGAGAATCCCTGGTCTAGACTCTTGTGAAAACTTGTTTTATTAAATAATAGGGGTCGATTTTTAGACCTCGTCGACCCCCAAAATCAGTTTTCGTTTGAGTCGACCCCTGGGAAACCGATATCGACCCCTTGGGGTAGATATCGGTTCGAATATTATTATGCAACAGAATCATTAAAACATTGTATATTGATAACAAGTATCACTTATACCTACTTGGTAAATATACTTTGCAGTAGAAGCCGTTGTAATGGGTGACAAACCCGGTGACTATATCAATGAAGTAACTAGTTCATTAGCGATACAGACAGTATTTTCAGGTACCTATAAGTACTAGTTCTCTTGCGACCACCTGTCGTTTAACCTCTAGAAACCATAGATACTACATATTACGACGAGACCCTAATGGTTGTAGCAACGTTACGACAAAAAGCGTTACGATGCGCCTGTACAGTTCAAACTGCAATGATAAATCTACACGTGTGTATGAGAAAAACTGTACCTACCTGTATAGTTTTTCTTTAACAGAAGAGCAACTATAACACACATCAATATTTATAATTAGAGTCTAAGGATTTCACCATACGTATTTTGTCTGCTGACGGTACATTATCAGAATGTGTGTCGATGGAAAGGGCGCAGCATTGCGTGTGAGATCCGCGTGTGCTGACCGTACCTACACCTACTGGACACACAAACATATATTATGTATGTGGGTGCACGTATACTGCTTAAGTGTACTGATTCTGTTATCAAGGTGATTATTTGTACTATGTATTGATAGGAAGTATATGTGCAGTTTTAATGTTGAGGCCGCCTCTAATCTATTACTAGATGCCCGGAGCTATGGCCGCACATTTTGGTTTAATTTGACCGTTCCTGTCCGACCCCATATGTATTTCGGGAAACCCCTTTCTTAGTGCAACGATACGGGCCCCAAGGAACATGCATGCCAAATTTCAACTACTTGCGCCAAATAGCTTAGACTGTCCGTTGTCTGTTAGTCCGTCAATAACGCAAGAATTTTATATATAACTAGACGTCGCCAGCGGCTTCGCCCGCGTCAATTATAGATATCAACCTTCCTATTGAATCATTATGTATATTAAAAAACGAATCAAAATACGTTGCGTATTTTTTAAGATTTAAGCATACAAGGGACAGACAGACAGAAGACAGACTTTGTTTTATACTAAGTCTAAGATGTAGCGAAGTAAAGATGTAGAGATTCTATGGAGATTGAATGAAATACGCAATTTCAGAAGTAAATCCTTGTAAATTTTAGCAAGAATAGAGATAGCCTCGGTCACGGTAATATAATCTAACAGTATTGTAACTCGGCCGTCTTCGTGAGTTATATACCCTAAGACTATAGAATAAATTATAAAAGGCAGACAGAGCGCGCGGAACACTTGCGTGAGGCCACTAAAGCAAATACAAAATTGAAAAGCGAATAGTCGAATACAAACTCGGCTCAGTGCACAGAGTACATTTTAATATATAGAAAGCTCTAGGGATGTCGGAAGTTAACTAAAATATCGATATATCGATGTATCGATATTTATAAAAATATCAAATTCGACGTCGATATCTACGGGAAAAAATATCGATACATCGATATATCGGTGCATTATTTAAACAATTGACTGTTTTATAATAATAATAATTTAATATTTAGTTTGGGCCTAGTCAATAATATGAAAAGGTATTTTTATACATAAAATCTTCGGACGCGGCTCCACCCTCATGAATTTTAGATACATCTAAACCTTCCTCAGGAATCACACTATATTATCTATTGTTGAAAACCGTCAGCCGCTCAATTAAAAACCTAGACACTGAACAAAACGGCGCTGCCGTTCGACTAGTTGCCTGATTTCAGCCATGCAATCAACAGTACAGTTTTTACAAACAATACATTTTCTTTTTGCTTTCTTACTATATTTAGTGCTTTGGATGTAGTTACATAAATAATAAATATATCGTTTTTATTCAATTTTCGATATTGCATATTTTGTATCGATTTATTGATATATCGAATTAAAATATATCGGCAAAAAATATCGATATATTGAATTGAAAATATCGATACATCGATATATCGATACATTTTCAACAAGCCTAGAAAGCTCAGTGCGCTGCGAAGCATCGCACAGTTCACACGCCACGATCGATCCTGCTTTTAAATTCATAAAATGCCGTCTTGCGTTTTTAAACATTGTAAAAGTTGTTTCTAAAAGCAAATTATACGGGAAGATGGAATATATTCTTACAGATAACTATGGATTATTCGACCGTTTTATAATATTATTTCGATAAAATTCGTATTTCTGCAGAAAATATGTAAGTGTTGCCAGTTTACGTCGACACCGTTTTCCCTGAATTAGGGAAAATGCACTTGTCAATTGATTATGTAGATAATAATGATTGTCATGTTAATGAAAAATACATTAACGTATTGTAAAAGTATATTGTAGATTATATTTTTTCTTATAAATATACTAATATTACTAATAGGATTTCCATTAGTATATACATTGTTTTGAGTTCGATCCCCAAACGATCCAAATATTCGTGTACACGCGGCTACTTGTCAAGCTATACACTTTGACCTTTGTACCGTTGTTAGACCTTTGTACCGTTCTTATGGCGTAGGGAATAAGTATCAAAATCGTTCTTCGACTATTTAGCTTGACTTGGCGCCGTGTGTACATTAAGTACAGAAACAGAAATTATTGATTGTAGCCATTATTTATTTTTAATTGCAATTTTTTTGGTTACGATTTATGATTATGATATTCATAATTTATTGTATGCATGACAAAATGTTTTTAGCTAATTAATATTTATGACGCAAGCCTATCTATTTATTTCTCAATTTACGAATAAAATTAGTTAAAACTTAACTTGGAGCCTACATTTTTTAAGAAATGTATTTATAAAAGCATACTTTAATGGTATCTTTTATTTGAATAATTTTCACAACAGCATTAAATATTAAAAGCATTAATTAAATCTATGGTAAATTCTTCAAAACCACAAACGAATATAAAATATTACCTATGTAATATTTTTATATTCGTTTGCAAAAACTATATGCAAAATAGTGGGAGATTATTCATAATCTGGCAACTTTACACACACATAGACGCGCGTGTCTGTACAGTGCCAGTCGCCAAATGTCACGCAAACATAGCTGTCAACGTGCCTCAGTTGGACGAATACGCTACATCTGGTTCTTGTTTGTTAAATCTGTGTATATACCTACCAGACGCGCCGCATGCGAGCTGCGGTACGATCGCGGCTGTGGGTACTGTAGCAGGCCTGCTTCACTCGGCCGTACCTACAGCGATAAGTGCCTACACTTTGGCGCGGCTTCCACGCCGCGTCGTCACCGCTCGCGCGCAGGGCTAGCTAATAACGTGAATTTTAATAGTGAACAACAAAAATGTTCACATCACAAGTCTGGTGCGAAGTATTGCTCATTTAACGGATGTGTGTCGGAAGCAACTTGAAATTTTGATTTTATTTATTTTACGAGAGCAACTTGAAAATTGTACTTTTTATTTGTTGAGATATCTCAACGATTATAGTGTCAAATTAAAGGTCTAGTTCAAAAACCATTTTATCTGTTTGAGTCATGTAAATCGGTCTACGCGTTTAGGAAATAACTAAGAATTAGTATAGTGAAAATGTAAACCACCAGAATTTTTGTGGTTTTCGTTCTACGAGCTCAAATAGTGGGATAGGATACTTATAGTATAAATATTTATTATTAGGTACGTGGTCAAGTAGGTAGATAGACGATGAATAAATATTATAGTAGCAGCGGCAAGTCGACAACCCTAGCGCACCGCTCCGCGCCAGACAGCGACAGCGTTATGTGTTAGAAAAGAGCGGGAACAGTTAGGTCAATATCGCGTTAGGTACTGAATGCTCATGCGAGCTGAATTGCACTTTCTTGCTTAGTAGAAAGAGTCGCCATTTCTTTAAATTGGTTTGCGAAGTGGTGCTTCTGTTCGTAAGAACTATCTATTCTGTGACTGTAGGCACAGTCCGCACAGTCTAATGGGTACTCTGCTCGAGGCGCGTAGGTATAGCTCGAGTTTCGTGCGTTTGTATGGAGTTACAATACTGTTAGATATTATTACCGTGCCTCGGTCGCGAAATATCACCCACTGTATTTCAACGCGAATTAAAAGTATCATCTCAACAATTAAATTGATTTTATTTCAAGCAAATCACCCGTAGAAATTCAGTTTATGCTTCTAAAATGAAAAGGAGAGGTAATCCGTTCTTTTTTAAGGTAAACAGTATAAGGGGCGGAACATATCTGACGGATGATCCGTCGCGTAACGCCAATACATACAAATGTATGGAAAAACGTTCAACCTTTCACACCTAACCGAAGATCCGTTAGTACGTCGAGCGTACTAACGGATAATCCGTCGACGTCGCGCGCACCACGCACCACGTGAATTTTGACCATTGAGTAAGGACATTGACATGGAGAGGGCAAATAGTACATATAGAAAATTACATTATACACATATATTATAATATTTTTTATTTTTATAGACTCACGCCTGTATCCCCGGAGGGGTGGGCAGAGGTGTAATATTACACCCACATTTCACCATGATTTTTTTTATACACATATATACGAAATCGACATAAAGCCACCAAACATAGTGTCGTCTCGTTTTGTCTTAGGGATATCTCTGTCAGAAAAAAGAGATAGCCCTAGTTTACTGAATAAGTTAATCATGACGATATTTTATTAGAAATGTCATTCGTGCCACTGTCGCCATATTTTTTGCCAAGGTTTGTGGTACATCTGCTGTGAAATCGTTGTATATCGAACGTAATAATTCTGTTTTTGTGCATAAATATGTCTAAAAACCAGATGAATCAGTGCTTCAGGCTATGTGTTTCATTACCGTATGTATGGTGCCATTCATGTCCGGTACTTTCTCAGCGACACAGTATCGATATTGGCTTTCAGAGAATATTTTGTTACATGTTTGATACAAGGGTCGTCCTTCGCTTTGCCATGTTCGCCCACATTTGCATTATGAAATAAACTAATCTGGCAAAAGATTTAAACTAACTGAAGTAACTTACTGCAAAAATGTATTATTTTCCTCTGACCGGCTTCATATCGATTATATTCTGGAGTACAACCCAAATGGCAGCCATTTTAAATTGCCCAACATTTCGTAGGTATGCACGCTAATTTCGTAGGTATGCACGCTAAATTCGTAGGTATTGGACATGCCATATCCATGTCATTCCCAGATCAGTGATTTTGAGTGACGCGTAGTAGAGTAAGATTCCAGGGCCGCCAGACCTTACTTATTTTTTTCAGAAACGAAATGTGTAGAATAATGTAGTGTTAGTATGTGCTATGAGTGTACGCATACTTGCTAGCCTGGATCGTGGGCCAATTTTAGGTATAAGGTTCTAAAGGTCTACGGGAACTATTGTCGTCGTAATGAGTCTGGCAGAATTATTTATGATTTTAATAATATTTTCTAAAAAATACCTAAAAACCAGCACTGAGAATTTAAGAAAAGTTAGTAACATTAAGCACGTCATACCTAAAAGCTAGGGTCCATCATGCCATTATTATTAATATTTTATTGGCATGATGACTTTGGCTATGGGACTCCATCTACGTAAAGTTCCCCGCGACACAGGATTTATTCCTAGTGCGGGAGTTGTCTTATTAAACAAAAAAAAATAGAATATAAAACATGAAGAACACGATTTGTAACCAAAATCCACTTTTACCTACGATTCTACATTTACAGTTAATGCGACGTAGAGGCGTAGAAGTTAGAACCATGAGAAAGAACAGGCAATAAATCTCACACCTACGCCTTTTAATTTCCAAACTTTATATATTAAAATACCTACATAGAAAACATTTTGTGTCATGCGCTGCAACTGTAACCCCTTCTTTATCATTGGTATAAATTTTCTTAAAAACCGTAACCAAATCGTATCATCGTCTTTTAATTTTGAACCTCCATACCTATACAGGAAATATATTCAAACAACGCTCGTTGGCTACTATAAAAAATTCTTAAGTCCGACATATTTTTAATAGTAAAACTCGAATTACAATATAAATGCGGACTTCAGTGACTACATAACATCAGGGAACAAGAAAAATGAAAGAATATGACAGTAAAATATTGAGCTGCCCTCAGTACGGCCCTGCACGAACAAACTTATATGTGTGCATAGTAGCCACGCTTTTAGCAAATGTGTGCAGATACGCTCGACGCATTTTCCGTCAGATGTGTACCGACTCATTTGACGGAATATACGCGACCGAAGATACGTTCGACGGATCTTCCGTCAGATATGTTCCGCCCCTAATATGCATTACCTTTGCGTTGCATGTCATACTGAATTGTGAGAGATTGGAGACACATTAAGTGACCCAAAATGGAAATCAAGTTTACGGTGCCGGTCTATCATGGAAACATATCACGTTATCAATTTAAAAACACACGCGCTATTTGTTTGTTTGTTTGTGTGTTGTAATGTTTGATATTATAATATCGTTGTTTTTTCTTTTCTCTATTGACATTATCGTATTCAATTTAATAATTAATAATTCTTGTTATCTAATAATGTTTAATATTATAATATCTAAACATAATTATATTACTTTTATATATTTTTTAGAATTGATTTGTGAATTAATATAGTATAGCATGTAAGCGTTTTGGTGTGTATATATACTGTGAGCTTATATTGTTTTTAATAAATAAATAAATAAACTGAAAAGAACAAGAAAAATATGCAGAATTTACTGTTACCACTCACCATAATGTGATCTCTTTTGGCACAGAAAACTGCCTTATGTTTTCTTGCACTAGCGATATAACTGTCTCATATCATTTATAGTAGATGAGCAAAAAAAGTCAAGTTCGGATTCTATCAAAATCTAGATTTCATCAAAATCGATCAAGCCGTTTAACTAATATACAGACAAGTATGTGCATTATAGAGTGAGTTTGTACTATAATTGATGTAACTGTTTAAAAAGCCTTGATTTTAAAGTAGCTTTGATCTGATGCTACGCTATTAAATTCATACATCTCATTTAGTATTAAGTTATTTTAGTATCTGCGCTAGGCTATCCCTGCATTCGCAAATATGTAACTAGCTAGTAGTTACATATTTGCGAATGCAGGGATAGCCTAGTGGAGATACCAACAGACTGCCATGCAGGAGGTTCGAATCCAGAGTGGGCACCACTGATTTTTTGGAGTTTTGTTCGTATTGAATATTTAATTGTCGCTTGCCCCGTGCCTCAGAGAGCACGTTAAGCCGTCGGTAACAGCTGTCATGAAGATCTTTCACAGTCGTTATATTGCGTCAATACCTCTAAATAAACTGGCACTAATCTAAACCATGGATTATCGCTATCCCTTCGGGTTGCAATTCTGGTATTATTTTTTGCCCGTTTTTCGGGTGCTTTAGAGTAATTATTGTCTCGGTAAGATTAAAATCATTTCAGAGCATTACTAAATGATGTTACATTTAAACCCAGAAACTCGTAAAGTCATGCCACAGCGTAGATTTGAACCTGTTACCTACTGAATACCTTCTCCATCAGGCTATTGCTGCCTCGCAAAATTATAGAGTCACCGTTTAAATTTGACTGCCTCCGTGGTCCAGTGGATAGCGTATGCGACTGCTGATCGGAGGTCCCGGGTTCGATTCCTGGGTCGGGCAAAAGTATTACTGGGCTTTGCTGAATACTCAGTAGCAGCTAGGAGTCTGGTGATGTGCCCGGTAACGGCAATAGGCTCGCCTCCTATTACGTGGGACCTAAAATTCATGGTGAAATGTGGGTGTAATATCACACCTCTGCCTTTCGGGGAAACAGGCGTGAGACTATAGATAAATAGATAGATATTCAAGTATTTTATGTTCCACCGGATGTTTACCTAATATATGTCACAGATATAACATAGGTCTAACATGTTTATAAGTCTCCCTGACACAGTTGGCTTGGCGCCACCGTTTAGTTAGTATCATTGTTTATAATAATCATGTTTATTATGAGGGGGAAGGACAGAAATAGTTGGAAATGTTTCATGAACTGTTATTGTTAGGTGTGATTTGGAACTAGCTAGATTTAATACAGTTTCATGGGCACTTTATGACGATGTTAGGACATTCTTTAGGTCCTAATATAAAGTTGTAAACCAAGAAAATTTCTAAATTGTATGGTCCATTTGACATCGAAGTTTGAACAACGGCTTCCTTGGTCCCTCTTTCTAAATTTCGTGTTTCGAGCCTCAGTAGGTAGTTTAAACTCTGGGACGAAATATCAGGCAAACATATCTTAATATACAATAGTGGTGCACCTGCCAATCAACGGACGAGGCTCTGGCAAACAAAATATCCCGATAAGCGGCAATAGGCTCGCCAGCGGCCCATCCACTAACGTTCATTCCTGCCGGAATCTACAATCCTTACGGAATGAATGCCAGTGGATTTGCAAGAGCAAGAAAGAACGACGGTATTAAAACACCGCCATCCCTCCCGTCGCGAAGGACGCGACGCGCGATGTGATCAAGTTAGTGCCTGTTTATTTGTCCGGTGTGATTGACTGCTCGTTTGTTATCATTTTGTGTTCGTCTTCGTCCCGGAAGTATAAAATGGATTCCCAAGAAACAGACGATAAAGATGATATTAGAAATGTTTTTTTTTTATATATTCTACCACTTACACACATCACCATCTATATAGTCCCAAACTAAGCAGAGCTTGTACTATGGGTACCTACTAGATAATGGATGCACATACATATATACTTTTTTTTGTAAATACATACATATACATAGAAACACCCAGACCAAGACAAACATCCACGTTCATGCACACAAATGTTTGACTTGAGCGGGAATCGAACCCGCAACCTTCGGTGCTGCAGTCGCTTACACTCCCGCTGCGCCAACCGGTCGTCAAATAAAGATATTAGATATCGCATGCCAGATCTTTTAAAAGTCTTATAACACTAGATTTCTCCTCTTCTAATTACCACCTTTTAACCCACATTCTATGTCTTCTTTTAGGTTTAATAACAATAATAATGTCCTCCCGACGGATTTCGCCCACGGCGGCTTGTCTATACATAAGACTTGCCATCTGCGCGGGACATATCATAGTCCGATGGGACGCCACATGCGACACGACCGGAGAGAGATTGGGCGCAGGACCAACGGCTTAACGTGCTTTCCAAGGCACGGGGGTGTGACACCGCCAACTCCATGACTCCGAACTTCTATTGGATAATTCCTAACAGAAAAACCATCAGTTTTGTTCGACCCGAGAATCGAACCTGAGACCTCATGATCCGCAGTCGCTTACACTACCGCAGGACCACAGAGGCAGTTGAATTTTAGGTTTAGGTAAATAGATATTCACTCGCAATAAAACTCATAGCAATACATTGATCTGGTTGATGTAGCAATAGCAATCTCTTGCTTACGGGTACACATGTTGTTGCAAAATGAAAATAATCCATAAAGATAATTCAAAATGACGAGCATTCCTTTTAAATGACAACAATCTTCATAAAATTATAGGATTATAACCATCCACAGGCACGCAATCCCTCGGTAGGACTGACAAGATGCAAACTGACAGGAATGTATCTAAACGTGTGTATGGTCATTGAAGGATTGTTTTTCCTGTCGGACTGGCGTGTCGTGATAAAGTCAGGGGAAAGAACGTAGGATTGTGGTTTAATTAGTGGCTTTAACGGTTTTATTTTATCCCGTCGCTTTTCTGTACGGATTGCACAACGGGACAAGTCAGAAGAAATGAACGTTAGTGGATGGCCCGCTGTGGGATCAAAACACTGGCGAAAAGTGGGCGTTTAATATGCCTCTGCCTACCCCTTCGGGGAAACAGGCGTGAGTCTATGTATGTATGTATGATGTATCTTCTTAATTTATAAAATCCTTGCGTTACTGACTGACTGACAGACACGCTACAGCCGAAACTATTGGGCGCAGGAAGCTGAAATTTGGCATGTATGTTTCTTGGGGACCGTAGTAGTGCACTAAGAAGGGATTTCCCGAAATTCCCACGGGATCGGCCAAAAAGGGTAAATTTAAAAAAAATGCATGCGTAGCTGCTGGCTTCCTCTAGTATTTTTATATTTGAACTAGAGGGTGCCCACAGCTACGCCCACGCACATTTTATTTCATTTGAACCTTTTCTGCCCGATCCTGTGAGAATGGCCTTTCTTACCCCCAATAGCTGCTGGGTTTTCTGTCAGTCAGTCAGTAACGCAAGAATTTTATAAGAATTTTATACATAAAGATATAACGCCACTATCATAAGTACTTAATATTAAAGTTGAAATTAAACTACAGTTTACGGATTTTATCGCGTTATATTGGTTTCACTGGTGGACACGGCAGACTGAGGTGACATTTGTCTTTGTCTTGAATTTAAAAGTTATCTCGAGATAACTTTTAATTTTTTTTTAAACTCGAGATAAGTTATAAAAATGTAGTTCCTAGATCATTCAGTTTAAATGTAATAACTAATAACCAGTGAAACCAATATAACGCGATAAAATCCGTAAACTGTAGTTTAATTTGAATGTGTAACATTCGCGTAAACCCAAGAAAATATTATAATATTAAACTGCAGCCTTAGGATAATAATATTATCCTATAGCATATTATGCTATTCTATAATGGCAAAACATAGTGGTGCCTCAAAAAACATATTAGCACTGAACAAACATGATTTAGTTGGCCTTAGTTTTATTCGCAACAAAGCTAGATAAAACACCTCGGGATAACAAGGATACTTACCTTCACGTCTTGTCTTGAACACAATAAATCATCATACATGAAATAATTTCTTAAACTCTTAAACAAATAATGCAGCTTATTATTAAAGAATCATTCATAACAGATGTGCTTTACCGATTCATGGTCAAAGTATGAATGAGCAAAATTATGTATGGACGAAGAAAGATACACGACCACTGCTGATGCGTAGGGTTGCCACGTGTATTGAAAAACCAGATTTGTCGAACAATTCTGTCTGGCATTTGGGTTGAAAAGTAGGTCACATTAATAAACTTCTAAATAACTGCTCGCGATTTAGTCAAAACATTCTTTAACATCATCATTGGCCTAATCATATGCTGGTTGCACTCAAGATTTTCACAAATGTTTATAGTGTAACTAGATTTGACAAAATATTAAGTTTTCAACCGAGCGACTGCCGTCTGCCCTCCGCAACCCAAAGACATAGAGCATTTTTTTAAATCTGGTGAGATTAAGAAAGCGTAGGTACCCCGGGACCTAAGGCATAAGTCTGTGATAGTACCGAGATAACGAGGCCGGTGACTTCAGGAATCTTAATTATTATTATTATTTTTTGTGTATGTCCGTAATATATTTATTATTTATTTATTTATATAACGGTCTTAACCATCGATATATATATATATATATATATATATATATATATATATATATATATATATATATATATATATATATATATATATATATAATACTAGCTTTTGCCCGCGGCTTCGCGCGCGTAAAATTCGGGGTAATACATCTACTTTGAGTCTCAAGTTGTGTGAAGACACTCCTGATTATTCTAAAGAGTCTGAAGCTCTATATGGTACAAAGTAACTCGGTCAGTATCCATGACAAATGTCAAAGCCATGTTTCAATACATGTCCAATATATATAAACACTTTCGCATTTATAATTTTAGTAGGTAGAGAAAATCGTTTCAGCGATTTGTGCGTAGTATATAATTATTAGTTTAGACATAGAGCATAGATATTTCATAATAGAGGCACATTTCTTATGGGCGCTCTGTAGACAAACTTTCTGTGACCAGTGTGACCCATATTGCGCTGTGACAGCTGACTCTACGAGTGCAAGAGAGACGAAAGTTTATCCTGTGTCACTTAACTACGAGAGCAAGAAAGACGGAGAACGACGCCAGCGCCGCCAACGGCGCCGACTACGTACTACACTGACAACCGTCAATACGCCAACTTTAATCGGCACACGACATCCTTAAGAAATACGCTTCTATTATGTAAAATTTGTATTCATTGGTTTAGATATGTGAACAATGTAATCACCGTGCACAATATGACAATATGTATGATGTGACAGTACTGACAGATAGCACATGCGCAGCACTCAATTATTCGCGCACGCGTTCTTACTTCCAAGAGGAAAATTTCTGCCGTACAAACTTCTATCCTCTCGACAATCCCTCTCAGTTTAATTTTTGCAACTTATGGTAGCCTATGTCCGTCTCCATGGTCCAATATATCTCTATATTGAATTTCGACAAAATCGGTTCAGCCGGAAAAACGGAACATACATACATACATACATACACACTTTCGAATTTATAATATTAGTAGGGATATGTCAATGGTCCCAAGTCCCAACAGAATACCAGCGCCATCTTGAGTCACATGATGGCATAAGCTGAGATGGGAAACGATTCTGTTTATAGTTTTTATGTTTCTTTCTGTTTCTGTGAACATATACAGAATAAATGAGTTTTCTTTCTTTCTTCTTTCCTAACCCTAGCAAAGATATACGAATAACAAAACTGCACTTATTCATCGCATAAACGTATAAGCAACTTAATTCAGCTTCCGTCCTCCATTATAAGGTTGCTTGGCAACCCTATCATCGAGTAACGTAACTTATAATATACGTTTAATTAGCTATATAAGCTTTTGTACCGAAGGCCGATGGACTATTAAGGAGAATATACTGTATACAGTGCATGAGAAGTAATCACAGCTGTGTTATATTTATGATAGTATATTAATTCGCAGAAACTGAGTTATAAATGGCTTTTATGATATAATAATTAAAATATTATTGTTATTTTGCCTTGGTTGGTTTATTTATATTTATTACTAAGAAGTGCCTCCATTTTCATCTTCTTTTAGACTTCAACCTCGTTCGGCCAAATTAGCATTCCTCGAAATTACACTTCTTATATTTTCCAGGTGCAAAACAAGTGTGTGGGGTTCTATACAAGAAAAGGCTTTGAAGAGTTTTGCAGGTAGTAGAGCCTTGCTGATTTCTGCATGAATGGACCGGCTCGACCGGGGAAGTACTACTCTCTCACAGAAAATTGACGTAAAGTAACAGTACCTAAACTGTTGCGTTTCGTTCGGTGAGTGAGAGTGCCGGAGGCCTTATCCCCTATTCCTTCTCCCTCATCCCACTCCTCACCCCATCCCATGTCCCAACCCCAAGGGGCGGCAACGCACTTGTGACTCCTGTGGTGTTGCTTGTGTCCACGGGCGGCGGTAATTGCTTACCATCAGGCGATCCGTCTGCTCGTTTGCCGCCTATTACTATAAAAAAATAAGCGTTTGTTGTTATCTCTGCAATTTGGGCATTTCTGGCTCTCTGTCTTTCTTTTTTTGGTCTAGTCCTAACCTTATTCCCATCACTGTTATGTAGTTCAGCATCAGCAGCAGTGACGATAGAAGATACCAAGTTATGCCACTCATGAAGTCCCTGGGAAAACGGAACTGTCTCCGAACCAATTTGATGATTTGATTTGAATGACTGCACGGTTGGCGTAGTCGCCGCTTGACACTGCGCCGAGTGTAGTGGGTTCGATTCCCACACGAGGCAACACTTTGTGTAATTCACAAATTGTTGTTTCGAGTCTGGGTGTTCATTGTGTCCGTTAGTTGAATGTTTGTAAAGCCCCCCGCGACACAGGATTTAGTCCTAAAGCGGGAGTAGTCTTTTAAAAAAAAATTTACAAAAATAATCAGAGAGGTGTTTGACGAAATGGGAAAACAGTAATTGCTTACCAACATAAGAGGCTACCGACTTGCCCCTGCACAAACTGCTTACAATATAAGCCATATGCCATTTGCCGAACTTGAGATAGATACATATCTGCTGTACCATGTTACCGGTCGTCTCAGTCGCTATAATTGTATGTAAATGTAATGATAACTTGGTTATAATGAGTAATATCACGAATACACGACAGGGATAGGTAGTCATGCCTGAAATTGTTTGTCATCGATACCGCCATTGACGATGATTGATTGATTGACGGCATGTTATAGGCAGACTAGATAATGCCCGGTACGTACGCACATATTTTTTTATTTAACCGTTTCTTCCCAAGTTCTCGGGAATTTCGGGAAATCTCTTCTCAGTAACGGACGTAACGGAGTAATCGTTTATGTATTGATTATTATAACTTGCCCCGTACCACTCTGACCGTTGATCCCGGCTGTAGTTAAGATCTTTGAATGCCGCTATAGGCAGCCAGTACTGCTAAATACACCACCACTGATTTAACCTATGGAATATTGCTATCTCTTTGGGCAAAGAGCGCAGATATTTACATAGAGGCGCATTTCCTATGGGCGCTCTGAAGATAAACTTTTTGTGACCCAAATTGCCGCTTGGCGGCGTGGCAGTCGTTCGTATTTGAGACAGAGAACGAGGCCAGCGTCGCCAACGGCGCTAACTACGAACTAGACTGGGGCCAGACCCCACTTGGAATTGGCACACGAAATCCTTAAGGATTGCGGTATCTTATCTAATCTTATACTAATATATAAAGCTGAAGAGTTTGTTTGTTTGTTTGGTTGAACGCGCTAATCTCAGGAACTACTGGTCCGATTTGCAAAATTCTTCCAGCATTAGATAGCCCAACTATTGAGGAAGGCTATCGGCTATACTACATTGCGCTATGAGCAACGGGAGCGCAGCAGCAGCCTTAAATAACGCGAGTGTAACCGCGGGCATCATCTAGTTATGTATATATATGTATTCATTGCTTTGGGTTACGGAGTTCAGACGGCCTTTCCACAGGAGTCGCTCTGAAAGGCTGACATGCTGTCAAATCTGGACCCCCGGTAACCTAGTTTCTGCCCGCCACTCCTTCCACGTTGAAAGTTGAGCTTTTATGCTACATTGCTGCGAAAAGTTCGATTCCGAATTAAAAGCCATTCAGTAGTTTTTTCTTGAAGGCGTAACAAACAACCATTTATATTCACAAACTTTCGCGTTTATAATATTTATAGTTATGTTATTAGTAGGGGATTTTCTTTTTCTTAAGAAGGACAACTCCCGCATTAGGACTAAATCCTGTGTCGCGGTGGACTTTACAAACATACAACTAACGGACAGAATGAACATCCAGACTCGAAACAACAATTTATGAATCACACAAAGTGTTGTCTCGTGTGGGGATCGAACCCACAACACTTCGGCGCAGTGTCAAGCGGTGAGGCGGCCGCTTAAACCACTACGCCAACTGTGCACCTCCATATCGCATTCTATATCAGTACTCAATCAATCATTCTGCAATTTTCTGCTACCAAAAGCGTCAGCACAAATGTCCTTTTCCGCCTTACTGTCCAAGGGTTCTCCAAGGTGACGTTCATATGTGAGCAGTATTTCTCGCCTCGTTCGCCATGACACATCACCTGACCTTATCAGCCGCCATGTTGGGACGAGCGCAAGTTTCCGTCCGATGAACGAATAAGGAAGAAATTGATACTGATCATTGTTGTATATGGTTCGGTATTTTGTTGTTGTTTTCGTTAGAATATGATACTTTAAATATCTTCTTAATATATAAAATCCTTGCGTTACTGACTGACTGACAGACACGCTACAGCCGAAACTATTGGGCGCAGGAAGCTGAAATTTGGCATGTATGTTCCTTAGGGACCGTAGGGGTGCACTAAGAAGGGATTTCCCGAAATTCCCACGGGATCGGCCAAAATGGGTAAATTAAAAAAAAATGCAGGCGTAGCTGCTGGCGTCCTCTAGTACAATATAACATTTTTGTGGTTAGAATATGAGACCTTTTTATTATTATAGACTCACGCCTGTATCCCCGAAGGGGTAGGCAGAGGTTTAATATTACAACCACATTTCGCCATGAATTTTTAAGTCCCACGTAATAGGGGGCGAGCTTATTGCCGTTACCGGGCACATCACCAGGCTCCGAGCTGCTACTGAGAGTACGGAAAAACCCAGTCACACCTTTGCCCGATCCAGGAATCGAACCCGGGACCTCCGATTAGTAGTCGCATATGCTATCCATTCGACCACGGAGGCAGTTTTTCCTGTATATATAAAATTCTTGCGGTACTGACTGACTGAAAGATAGCGCATAGCGCACAGCCAAAAACTACTTACTGGGCGCAATTTGGCATGTATGTTCCTTGGGGACCATAGAGGTGCACTAAGAAGGGATTTCCAGAAACTTAAAGTGGCTCGGGAAGAAACGGTTACATTAAAATAAATTGTGTTGATCCATCGTGTAGAGAGAATTTGCTCTGCGTTATCGAGGGCTAGGTGTCCAGGGTGCGCAGGACGTCGGGAATCTTGTTCGCTTTTGTACGTCGTTGGGGGAGGCTCCTCTCATCTACCTGCAGGAAACAGGCTTCCTTGGCCAACCTGTAAGGCACTCAATAGGCTGCGTACCCAGGTTGGCAGATCCAGGGACAATCTGTCAAGGTGGGGATTTATAGACCCAAGTACGAATAAATGCGGTTGTGGCGCGTCTTCACAGATGATGGGCCATTTACTGACGTACCCCACAGGCCAGGTGTTGTGTACGCTTGACGACCTGTATGAGGCAAGGCCAAATGCCATCTGAGTGGCCGAGTTTTGGGCCAAATATATTTAAAGTGTTGCCACCGACACCGACACGATAAGTAAGTATTAAAATAAAAAGTGTGGCGTAGCTGTGGTCAGTTTTTTTTTCTTAATACAGCATGTCTCGTACTATGAATCAATCCTGTATCCAATCGAAATAAGTGTATAATGTTATTACACCGGTTTTGTAGTGCCCATAGCGAACCTTGGCTTGCCGATGGTAAAGGTCGGCTAAGTTAAGCAATGCTGCAATAGGTTACCTCTTGGATGGATGACCGTGTATGGCATTTACATGAGGGCTGTGTGCAGAGATTACGTAAAGCTGTTAGTCCCGGTTCTTGTCTAAGGATAAGAATCGTTAGGCCATGTTAAAGGCCTTCGGGCGATCTGAAAACTCCGACACTAGAGTTGGCCACACACTCACAAGTAAAACAAAGAATACGCCGATATTTTGCAAGCAGGTTTTTCTTTTCTAGAAGTCTCCAATCATACAGGAAACAGCAAATCTATATATTTTTTGTAGCATTGACTAAGATTATTAGATTTTTTTAGGAAAACGTTACTTATAGCGATATTTGTATTCTGTTTATAATTCCTAATGTTTGACGACCGGCAGCGGGAGTGTAAGCGACTGCCACGCCGAAGGTCGCGGGTTCGATTCCCGCTCAAGTCAAACATTTGTGTGCGTAAACATGGATGTTTGTCTTGGTCTGGGTGTGTCTATGTATAATATGTATGTATTTACAAAAAAATTCATTATCCATTGTCTAGTAGGTACCCATAGTACAAGCTTCTGTTTAGTTTGGGACTAGATGGTGTTGTGTGAATGTGGTAGAATATTATTATTGTTATAAAATAGAGCCGATTCAAATTTTTTGTTTTCAGATTTTTATTTCAATGTCTATTTTTCATGTGAATGGGTCGCCAACTCTGGTGACGGATTTTTCACACAAAGGCCTCCTTTTTTCTAAGACAGGAATTTTTCAATAATCTTACTCAGGCAGAATTTGAATGACAAAGCTGCGATTTTCGTCATGTATAGCTTGGGGTGTGTTGGTACCATTTGATATGATAAGGACACGGAGGCGTGCCGCTTGCGACATACGTTCTTGTGAAATGCAAGCATATGTAGTGCGGGCCCACGTATGCCTATAGATTAATGAGCTCAAAAGTGATTGAAGACTGTAGGGATGTCTGTTACTGAAGGCCAGTCTTACCATCTCTGGAAACATTGTCGTCCAAATAGTTTAACAGATATCGGAGCTGAAATGGTTTGGACACGTGGAGCTAATAAGTGAAGAAATAATGATGAATCAAATATACAGGGAGTCAGAAGACGCATCACCAAGCCGAAGTCTACTCGTTGTGGACATCATGCCAAGACATACTAACCAAAAATAATACCTGGGAAACGATTTTTTCATAAGTTTTCTCATTTTTTAAACAGCAATATAAAAGCGAGCACGTGCAATGCTCGAAATATCTACTTATCCATGGGGTTATAGGGCATCTAAAGAACATATTGGCGCGGTTAATGCATCGATTTTGTACCTAATTAGAAAAATTCCATACTAACTTTGAGCCTCAATATCTCCTGAACCAGTAATTTCCCAGGTATGGTGCCGAAGTAAAAAATGTTCGTGATGTTGGTACAACATGGGATTTCAGTTTTCGTTAAGGGTCTTTTTACACCCTGTATAAGGTAATATTTACCTTGGAAGGGCAAGTCGGTCGCAGCAGACCTCGTAGGATATTCGTCTACCAAAATGGGGACGGCTCGAAAAACGGAAAGTTCGCACCTTTCCGTTTTTTAGGTCGTCCCCAATTTGCACCCGTAACCGGCGAGCATGTATGAAAAGAGTAATGAATATAGAAAAAAAAATAAGAAAAAGAAAGTTTATTTTTGAAACAGCACATAGGACACATAATAGAGAACAAGTAGGTACATATACAACAAATAGTACAATTAGAACATAAAAAAAAAGAAAAAATATATATGTATAAAAAAAAAGAAACAATTAAGTAGGTACAATAGAATATGGCAAGGTATGTGTCCCATCGCTGGCCAAAAAAGAATATAGAGGAAGTATAGAGAAATGAAGAAATATAGAAGAAGCGCGTGAGGTGTTAAGGATAGAAACAAGTGGCGTTCTGTTTTCTCTGCCTAACCCGACGGAAAAAAGGCGTGAGTATATGTATGTATTTATCGGAACTGAAATAGGCTGAAACTAGGCTTAAATCTATCTATGCAGAAATCGCGAAATCCAAATGAGTAGTTCCATAAATTTGAAAGTAGAATTTCAATTTGGTATGTTGCTGATCTTTAAGTGCAAAACTTAGCTTGTTGACTATTATGAAGTACTAGAGGAAGCCAGCAGCTACACCTGCATTTTTTTAAATTTACCTGTTTTGGGCGATCCCGTGGGAATTTCGGGAAATCCCTTCTTAGTGCACCCCTAAGGTCCCCAAGGAACATGCGTGCCAAATTTCAGCTTCCTGCGCCCAATAGTTTCGGCTGTAGCGTGTCTGTCAGTCAGTCAGTAACGCAAGGATTTTATATATTAAGATAAGCTATATTACTGCCAGATTTCATCAAAATCTGTTCAGACGTTTTTGAGGGAAGAGTAACAAACAGGAGGATGGATCCTCACAAACTGTTTCAATTACCGTTATTGATTTTTTTTTCTGCCGAACAAATTGACTCCATGCCGCCTGATGTTAAGCAGTCAGTGAAGTCCCATAGTGATGGCCATCATACCAGCAGCCAGTATGGCATTGTGGTATGATGGCCCTCACCTTGACGGCCTTGAGAAAAGCTTTTTCACGCCCCGCTTAAAGGACCCAGGATCTTAAGTGGAGAGAATCACGTGGGCTGGTAAAGAGTTCCACATGTTAATGGTACGGTAGAGATAAGAGGTGCCGAACCGTTTGGTGCGTGACGGTATCTGTTCTACCGAGTAAGAGAGTATTGAAATAACACATGTGTTCATTGCAAATATACATAGTAACATATCATAGTCGTGTTTGAAGTGTTGTTCAATGTTAGTGTGTGCGTCGAGGTTTACAAAATTAAGGAGTGACTTATACGAGTTGCACAATACTTGCCGTAGGACATGTCGCATTTGCGGGCTGGTGATGGGATAGAGTGTTATCGATAACTTTGGATATTGTCGATAATGTAGTGTGGTACATACAAACATACATAGACTCACGCCTGTTTCCCCGAAGGGGTAGGCAGAGGCATATTAAACGCCCACGTTTCGCCAGTGTTTTGATCCCACGTAATAGGTGGCGAGCCTATTGCCGCTCATCGGGATATTTTGTTTGCCAGAGCCTCGTCCGTTGATCGGCAGGTGCACCACTTGCAGGTGAGGTTGACTTGGGACCCTAAGTTCTTGATTGGAAGCCTACGCACCCGTGGTATGTAGTGTGGTGTGGATATTAATTATGGTTGACAAATGTTTGGGGCGATTGATAATTTTGGACATAATTGATATTGTAGCGTTGATAATATGGTTGATGAAAGTTTAGTAGAGCAAAAATTGAGTACAGTGGGAAGGAGAAAATTGTGTAGGAAATTAGAAATAGGGTAGTTTCCAGGGTCAAAATAATTACATTTTATTTAGTCCGTATTTTAGATTATAAAAAAATATTGGACATGTATTTTTTCTTTTTCCGATTAAATAAAAAATTACAAAGATATAGCCCATTAAAGTTACGTGTGACGTCATCTAGTGCGAAAAAATGCAGCACGGCGTGACGTTATACGTAACTTTAATGAGCTATATCTTGGTCATTTTTGGTTTAATTTACAAATAAAAAAATACGTATCGCTTATTTTTTAATAATCTAAAGGACGAACTTATAAATGTTTTTTCGTCAACTAGCCTATTATACAGGCTGGTGCATAAGTAATGACTCTAATTGAATCAGCTACAACTTCGTTTCTGAATTAGAAAACTAGAATATACCATGGCTGTACTCTAGACGAACTCGGTAATCAGTAGGCAGCAGCTGATGATTCATCTGAGTTTTATACGGAAACATCTTCAATTCTTTGACCAAAATACGCTTCCGAGTCCGCCTGGAGATCCCCAATTGCGTGGCACGTCACCTCGTTGATGTTTCTGGAAACTCTTCCACATTTTTGCGCACAGCTTCAGTAATTTCGGCTGAACGGCCTGTTCTTGGTCTGCCAGACTTATGTCTATCCAATGTTGGACCAGTTGCTTCGAGGCGTGTGGAAAAGCGTCGAATAATGCGACCAACCGATGCCGGACGGTGGGGAAATCGTCGACAAAATTCACTTTGATTTTTTAAATTATTCTGTAAAAACATTGACTCGATTATTCCACGTTATTTGGGGAATAAAGCGGTCCATGATTATTTTAAGTGAATTTCACATTCGTTTACTACAAAATTTTCTATATCAGAATGACAGGAGACGTTTTGTGTTATTTCTTTTTCTTTCTTTTCTTCTTTATTTCTTTCCAACAAAACTAGTATCAATAAATACAATACAAATTTATCGATAGTATAGGAGTATATGTGATATGTGTGACATCACTATTAACCTGATCGTGTGCGCTGGGTGCGGTTGCTCGCCTTGTGCACGCGCATATGTGCGACATGTTCAGTACGGACAGCAAAATAATACACATTGTTGCTATGATGTTTGTAATAAAACAAATTTTGTGTGAGAGGATTAATAAATTACCAAAGTGTATTAAAAACTTTATTTATTAACTAACTTAAAAGCAGCGATAGCTGTGGAGAGACCGACAGACTGCTACGTAGAGGGTCTCGAGTTCGAATCCACGGCACGCACCAATCACTTTTAGTTAAGTGCGTATTAAATTGTCAATTATCGCTTGCTTAGCAGCGAAGGAAAACATCGTGAGGAAATTTCTATGTCTGAGAGTTCTCCATAATGTTCTCGAAAGACATGTGAAGTCTGCCAACCCGCATTTGGCCTGTGTGGTGGACTATGGTCTAAGGCCTCTTGTACACGGCACGTTTTGTTAACCGTACGGCGTGCTAGCCGTACGATTAAAAAAACGTGCAAGCTTGTACACGGCACGGCAAAGCTACCGTTGAGATTTTAGCAGAAATAGCAGATTTAACCAGATGACTACGACATATTATTATATAAATACCTGTAAAGGAACGCCTTTCGTTATTTAACGTAGGTACTGTATCTTACCAAAACTGTTTTTTTCTTCATCACTTAAATCTTCAAATATGGGATTTAAATGTATAAAGATTTCTTTCCAGGAATCATACTTAAGTCGCTTATTTTTATAATCTTCGATAGTCTTATCCCATATTACAGGTCTTTCATGAACTAATACAATTAACAATTCTTGATCTATGTTCATTTTAGCTGTAAAACAAAATTAGCGTATGTAGTCTGTCACGAAAACGTAAAGGTGTCCGGTGCCGTCGACACGCTCGCATAGACTAATACAACATTGATGAAAATCTCGGCTCGTAAGGCGAATACGGCGGCGGCGCGCCGTGACTTCGCGCCGCCGTGTATGTCAACAAGCTCTCACAGTGGCCCGTACAACACCGACAACCGTGCCTACACAAGGCAAATTAACCGTAGATTTTTACTCCGAAAAAACGTGTGTGACCAACCCTTCTCATAGTGAGCTGAGGTCCGTGCCCAGCAGTGGGACAGTATAAAAGGCTGATGATGATGATGATGATGATTAACAAACTACTCTAGACTGCACAAATTGTGTAGTGGTTTGAGCGGTGACCTCACCGGTTAGCCCTGCGTCGAGCTTCGTTTTTTCGATTCCTATACAAAACAACACTTTGTGTAATTTACAAATTGTTGTTGAGTCAGGGTGTTCTTTAAGCCTGTTGATTGAATGTTCAGGGTTTATTTCTAGCGCGGGAGTTGCCCTAGTGTTGTTAAATACTCTCCTATCTTACTGCTTGTAAAAGCGCGCATGTTTGTAAGGATGGACTCACGTCTATAATCCCCGAAGAGGTAGGCAGAGATGTAATATTACACCAACATTTCGCCATGAATTTTTAGGTCCCACGTAATAGGGGACGAGCCTATTGCCGTTACCGAGCACATCACCAGACTCCGTGCTGCTAGTGAGAATTCGGAAAAACCCAGTAACACTAATTTTGATTAAACTTTCCAATAAAATAGCTACTGTAGGTAACAAATAGGATACCTTTTTACGTGATAGTAGCTTCGCGGGCGGACCCGCATAACGAATCTAGTTCATCATCAACAAATCCATCCTAAAACTATCCCAGTTGCAATCCAAAGTCTTGAAGACCGAACTTCGAATTGAACGTGGACTGTATTTACTAGTCCGATGTAGGTAATAGGTACAATATATACAAACCAAACCAAACCCTACGGAAAATCAATAATATACATAACTTCACGCCTTTTATCCCCGAAGGGCTAGTCACCACCGCCACCCACATTTCGCCAGTTATGTTTAGGTCCCAATGTAATAGGGAGCCTATTGCCATCTACCGGGCACATTATTAAGCGAGTGATAATTAACATATTTAAGACACACATAACGTCGTAAAGTCTGGGGATCCCGTGACCATCCTCTCGGCAGTCCGTTACGTACACCACTAGGCTATCGGCGCTTGTCAAAAAATCAATAACAATATATCAAATTCTCAATATATGTATCGGCAGCCATGCTTGTTATGCCGACCGTACGTACGCATATATTAACCTAATTGTCTCACTCATTTACATACATATCGACGTATTTTTACTCAACGATAAAGTAATTGTACAATTAACACGTGAGTGAGGGCAATTGCTAATGGCTTAGATAAGAATAACTTCACAAGTGCGTTGCCGCCCCTTGGGGTTGGGAAAAGGGATAGGATGAGGAGTGGGATGAGGGAGAAGGAATAGGGGATAGGGCCTCCGGCACTCTCACTGACCGAACGAAAGGCAACAGTTTAGGTACTGTTACTTTACGTCGATTTTCCGTGAGAGGGTAGTACTTCCCCGGTCGAGCCGGCCCATTCATGCTGAAATCAACAAGGCTCTTCTACCTTGCTTTTTCCTAAGTAATTATGTGTATGGGCCTACACTTTTGAAAGGACCAACATTTCTGTAAAGACCTACACTTTCGAAAGTACCCACACTTGATAAAGGACCCATATTTTCCAAGGAATAAAATTAATGTAAGGGCCTATCCCTCTATCCTATTCTAGAAATCCGCCGTGCTTGGCTCGATCTGTGGATAAAACCCTTTAATAAGATGGGGAGTTTTGTATTACAGAAGATTTCTGAATATTTAAGCGTCTGTCCGCCACATAAATATTAGCATCAAAATAGTAATAAGATACGTGTACAAACGTAGTATCAGTTCTCACATATATCAACCGTATGTTATGTAAAGACGTTTGTCAAGTGTCATCAATCTTATGACGTCACCTAAAGTCATGGACATCGCAATGAACTGCGGCGGGTAACAACTGTTTGTTTGTTTTTTGTTGAAGATTCTTATAGTAGCTCAGTGTTGTAGTGGTCACGAGGGGTCTACCCAGTGATCTATCACGGCTTGCAAAGGATGACTGACAGTTTTTTTTATAGACTCACGCCTGTATCCCCGAAGGGGTAGGCAGAGGTGTAATATTACATCCACATTTAGCCATGAATTTTTTTTAGGTCCGACGTAATAGGGGGCGAGCCTATTGCCGTACCGGGCACATTACCAGACTCCGTGCTGCTACTGAGAATTTCCTAACGGAAAAACCCAACAACACTTTGCCCGACCCAGGAATCGAACCCGAGACCTCCTAAGCCCACGCGCACATTTATGGTACGAGACCAACGAGGCAGTCATTTTACAGACAGACAGACAGATTTTTATTTTAAAGATTCTTACCGTGGCACGTGGTCTAGTGATGAGTGATCATGAGGTCTTAGTTCAAATCTCGAGTAAGTCACTCTGATCATTGCTTCAAAAGTTTGTCTGCTAAACAAATTGAGTTGCAGATGGCTAAGCCATCTCTGGGGTCCAATTCTGCTAAATAAATATAGTTTCGTTTCATGTCAGTGTCACACTTACGTCACAAAAAGCGTTTTCTTCTAAATTATCTGAAAATTGAACGAAGTTGTAACGAGATCGTAAATTGAAACAAGTGTCAAAATATGTGTCAACGACGAACCATGCAGAGAGTATCGGGTTCGAATCCACGGCGCGCACCAATGACTTTTCGCAGTTATGTGCGTATTGAATTGTTAATTATCGCTTGTCCCGTGCCTCGGAGAGCACGTTAAGCCGTCGGTCCCGGTTGTCATGAAGATCTTTAACAGTCGTTACAGGGCGTCAGTACCTCCTTAATAAGCTGACACTAGTCTAAACCATGGAATATCGATATCCATTCGGGTTGCGGAGGTCAGACAGGCAGTCGCTCTGTGGAAAAGCTAATATTCAGCCAAATCCGGTTAGACTAGAAACTGGGATAACGCTAAGAGAATGATGATGATTATGTCATTAGGTTATCAGAATACCACTTCTGAGTCCATTCAATATATGATATCACTGTCATAGGAGAATTGGCCTCCTGTTGGTATATCCAATAAGGTATGTACATAGCTGCTTCTACGATAAAAAAACATATCAAAATTTTCTGTCAGACGTGTCCTTGTCGTTTTGCAATCGTGATTATCTATCCTTAAGTAAAACACAAGTACATATGTACATGTATACGTATAAGTGTTGTTATAACATTTGTCTGTATGTATATGGGCGTGGATTCTCCTTGCTAAAGATCAATGTCAAATAAACGGAATTAATTATAGAAACATTAGAAACCTGTTGATAGCTACAGTGTGGGAAACTGACAAATTTAATATAATTACATAATATTAATCATTTATTGGATTTTTAATTGGCTTCATGGATGAGACGGACACTCGTTTAGTGCCACAAGTGGCACAACCAACATGGATTCGTTTGCTTAGCTCACCGAGCACATTTGACATTTGACCAAAAATATTTATCGATAAATCATCACTGTTACGAACAACACTCGGTTTCCTAACTCTATGTTTTGTCTACTGTTTGCCTACCACGAGGCTGCTATAAGAGCGTGCTGCTAAACCTATCGACATCTCTTTCTATCATACTGCATGTGCCATTAGAAAGAAGATATCAATCGTAGCAACCGCTGTTGTTATTTAGTGTTACTTCTATGCCTTAGGTTATATTTCTTTGGCGCCGTCCATCCCGGCTGTCATGAAGATCTTTGACGGCTTGTGCGATTGTCATCAAAATATAGGCTCATTCCTGGGGCAGATTGTGTGTGTATAATTCATGCAGACGGAGCTGCGGGCGAAGTCTAGTACCTTATATTTGCCCCGGCGTTTCAACTTGGGCTACACCAGCCATGGTCATGGGATGACTTTTTTTATGGTAATAGACGGCAAACGAGCAGACGTATCGCCTGATGGTAAGCAATTACCACCGCCCATGGACACAAGCAACACCGCAGGAGTCACAAGTGCGTTGCCGCCCCTTTAGGTTGGGAAAAGGGATAGGATGAGCAGTGGGATGAGTCTTGAGGGAGAAGGAATAGGCGATAGGGCCTCTGGCACTCTTACTCACCAAACGAAACGCAACAGTTTAGATAATTTTACGTAGATTTTCTGTGAGAGGGTAGTACTTCCCTGGTCGAGCCGGCCCATTCATGCTGAAATCAACAAGGCTCTACTACCTTCTGCACTACAGTAACAATATCTTCACATCCGCTTACGTTGTCATTTCGCTGGTTGAGGCTTTAATGTAATACCTATGTATTGTAGCAGTCTTGATAGCCATAGATTAAGGAAGTTCCATCCCCTGGCAGAATATCGATAATAAGTGGCAATACTATTGCTTCCGTGAACCAGTGGATAGCGTTTATGTTCCATTTTCCGGACGGGCTATAGTTTAGACACGAAGATAATAACAAAGCGTATTATAAGATGTCTACAGCCACAGGATACCAAAACTACAATGTTTTTTCTTGCGAAATAACTGCGGTACTTACTTAGCGACTGTTCACACTATGCAAGTACACTTACTACGGAATTCAATATTCGAACTATAGATAGATCTGTAGATTTTAGATTCGTTTTTGACATAAGCTCCATACCTAATAAGTTTAAAAACTATTACCCGACTACGTAAACTAGAAAAGTACTAGTACAGAAATGCTCAAGCTTGAGCCGTGTCGCACCTATTGTGTGTAACACCTAATGTGGGTGCCAGAAACACTTACCTGCATTAAACAGACATGGCAGGGTACTTTATGTACACTAGTATACAATAGGTGCGACCACGGCTCTAGCTTGAGCATTTCTGTACTAATACTTTTCTTGTTTACGTAGTCGGGTTATAATTTTTAAACTTATTTTTTTTATTTAATCCTTTTCCGTATCCCAGGCATGGGCATGTTAACTAATCGTGCAATATTTACATTGTTACATTTAAAGGAAGAAAGAAAGAAAAATAGGTAACTCAATGCGTATAAACCGGGCGAATTGTAAGTACAACTGCGGTTAAAACGCATATTTTGATAGAAACAGTATAATATGTACATATTTGTAATGTACATTACAAATATGTACATATTATACTTTTATTATACTTTTCTCTCTTCTGAAACAGTATAATATGTACATATTTGTAATGTACTCACCAAATCCTTTCGTTTGATACCAAACACATAATCATTATCTAAGTTTTATTTTTTTTGAGGTTGGAATCTGAGGTATTAATTCCGTAACAGAAAATTTCGATAAAATTTATATTGCCTATGTCACCCGCGTCATTATTACGAATCTTTTCACATCCCATTTATTACAATCGGTTTAGTAGTTTAGGCGCTACGGTGGAACATACAAACATACATACATATATATATAGACTGCCAAAAATATTACCCTTCCTTTTGGTTTCGCCGTAGTCGGGTAAAAATATGTCAGACACGAATCTCGAATCTCAAAATCCATGTATTGTATGGATCGAATATTGAAAATGGCCGTTAGGTAGGCCGGCTGTTAGCTTGGTCCGGCGACAAACGGGCCAGAGGCAGTACAATTTGTATATCGCTGTTCACACTTAGCCGAATCCAGGCGGCCAAACAGCCGGACCGGTGAGTGGCAACACTCGCTTACGATCGGCAGAGACCGTAGATATTTCGCTTCCGCGATAGTTCCTTACGTCCGCAGTCGCAAACCCGTCTTCTATAAGCGTAAATGTACCTACTTACTGCACAAATGTAAACAGTGCACACACAATCACAGTGGCGCATTATATTGCGATATATGGCTTCTTCCGTGTGGCCTCCCTCGAGGCTAATCTTGTTGCACTCGCTGCTACACGTGTATTTATATATAAAGCTGTTGTGTACACGCAGTATGGTTTACAAATAAGTAAATGAAATTATCATACAGTCTATCGCTCCACATAATACTCTCATAATAATCTTAATATATAAAATCCTTGCGTTACTGACTGACTGACAGACACGCTACAGCCGAAACTATTGGGCGCAGGCAGCTGAAATTTGGCATGTATGTTCCTTGGGGACCGTAGGGGTGCACTAAGAAGGGATTTCCCGAAATTCCTACGGGATCGGCCAAAACGGTTAAATTAAAAAAAATGCAGGCGTAGCTGCTGGCGTCCTCTAGTTTATATATAAAGCTGTTGTGTACACGCAGTATGGTTTACAAATAAATGAAATTATCATACAGTCTATCACTGGGCATAGTACTCTCATAATCAGCGGTACAATAGTATTCCGAGGCTATACCAGACGGGTTGGTGTCGAGTTTTCCGTCTCTTACCAAAGGTATATCTATTTGCTTACGGCACCTACAGTATAAAAGGAGAGGCCAGCGATAGCCTAGTGGAGATACCAACAGACTGCCATGCAGAGGGTATCGGGGTCGAATCCACGGCGCGCACCAATGTCTTTTCGGAGTTATGTGCGTATTGAATTGTTAATTACCGCTCGTCCGTGCCTCGGAGTGCACGTTAAGCCGTCGATCCCGGTTGTTATGAAGATCTTTGGCAGTCGTTATAAGGCGTTAGTACCTTCTAAAATAAACTGACTCTAGTCTAAACCATGGAATATCGCTACCCCTTCGGGTTGCAGGGGTCAGACAGGCAGTCGCTCCATGGAAAAGAAAAGCTAATATTCAGCCAAAGCCGGTTAGACTACAAAGCGGACCGCGAGTTCGAACTGGGATAACGGTAGGAGGATGATGACTCTTTATATTTTCAGACAACTACCTCAGGTAATCCTCCTGTGTCGCAATGTAGTAATTAACATGGAAAAATTAGACAGCAAGATCACTCATAGAATTTTATTTTTAGTTTACACTACGTTTTTCCCTTATGGGAATCGAACCCTAAACACAGTCAAGACGCGACGACTTAAACTGCTCCACCATACATAAAAATAAACACTTATCACGCCCACTTATCAGCTTACAGAATCAAGACTTTCTCTAGATCATTTCTAATCTGGCCAAACAGGTACTACAACGATCCGACCTTGAGGTGGACCAAGTGTGCGAAAGCTGATGGAATCCCAGGAGTGGGCTGGTGACTTAATGGGGCGATGGAAGTAAACACCTTGCTGATTTCAGCATGAATGGGCCGGCTTGACCGGGGAAGTACTACTCTCTCAAGAAAATCGACGTAAAGTAACAGTACCTAAACTGTTGCGTTTCGTTCGGTGAGTGAGAGTCAAAGTCAAAAGTCAAGTCATCCCCTATTCCTTCTCCCTCATCCCACTCCTCATCCTATCCCTTTTCCCAACCCCAAGGGGCGGCAACGCGGAAACGCACTTGTGACTCCTGTGGTGTTGCTTGTGTCCATGGGCGGCGGTAATTGCTTACCATCAGGCGATCCGTCTGCTCGTTTGCCGCCTATTACCATAAAAAAAAACCGTTCCCCATTAGAACTAGCTGAAAGCCTGCAAAATTATGTCTCGAGACTTAGTGAAGAACAGCGTTTAGAATAATTATGATAGTGCGTGTCGTATAATACTTTGGAAAAATGCTATTTGTAGATGTTCCGGGCGGAACGGGAAGACTTTTCCTACCAAGGTGATTTAGGCAAATGAACAAAGATAATTTTGCCGTGTGGTTGACGGCATAGAATACAAGTGTCACCACCCCCTATCTTCCCGTGGGTGTCTTAAGAGGCGACTAAGGGATAACACGATGCAAATACCATCTTTGCGTAGAGACGGAAGACCCTATACGACTGCCTCTTTGGTCTCGCGGCATAAATGTGCGCGTGGGATCGGGAGGTCCCGGGTTCGATTCCTGGGTCGGGCAGTGTTATTGGGTTTTTCTGTCACGAAATTCTCAGTAGCCGCACGGAGTCTGGAAATGTGCCCGGTACGGCAATAGGCTTGCCCCTTATTACGTGGGACTAAAGTATATCTGGCGAAAAGTGGGTGTAGAAATACACCTCTGCCTACCCCTTCGGGGATAAAAGGCGTGACGTTATGTATGTAACAAAGATAAAGTAAGATTGCGCTTGCCGTTGCAGCTATACCCGCACATTTTTATTAATTTTACAATTTCTTCAGAATTTTGAGAAATCCCTTCAACACAACCGTCCGGTCCCTAGTTAGAAGCACTGATGACGATTTTTAAGGCATTGGAGATGGTAAGCCATTACCGCTGGCCATGGACACAAGCAACACCAGAGGAGTCACAAGAGCGTTGCCGCCCCTTGGGATTTGAAAAGGTATAGCAGGAGGAGTGCGACCAGGGAGAATGAATAAGTAATAGAGCTATTTCCACTTATTATAGTTAGTACCTATTACCATAGAGCATAGATATTTACATAGAGGCGCATTTCTTATGGGCGTTCTGTAGACAAACTTTTCAAATTGCCGCTTGGCGGCGTGGTAGTCGCGCTGTGACAGCTGTCTCTATGAGTGCAAGAGGGACGAACGTTCCTCCTGTGTATCTTAACCACGAGAGCAAGAGAGACGGAGAATGACGCCAGCGCCGCCGACAGCGCCAACTACGAACTAAACTGGAGAATTGGAATCGGCACACGAAATCCTTAAGAACTGCACTTCTATGTAAATCTGTATTCATTGCTATTAGTTATTAGCTACAGATAATTAATAAGTACTATCATACATGCCGTATGATAGTACTTATTAATTATAATTATTTAATGCTGTAAAAGAATAAACGTTATTGCATTTAATTTTATACCTTTAAATACATAGTCACTTACATTGAAACTATTGCTCTCCGCAAAATCAATCTATGTATTCTGCATGTGTGTGTTTGTTTGTGTATGTGTGTATGTATTTTATAAGTTCGCTGCAGTAAGTAGGAGCTGTCACAGAACAAACATTGGTTGCTTGTCAATATGTTAATGCGAATATTCAAAAGCTTTTAACCACACATGCATTTATATTGCAGGGCTGTCACAAATGTGTAGCGACAATTTTTGTATAGATATCATTTAATTACCTACTTATATTCATTTTTTGACTGTTTATTATTTTTTAATGTCTTCATTTTCACAGCGTTAGTATCACAAGCTGAGGATTTGCCCCCTAGGTTACTGCAATAGGTGTGAAATAAAAATCCTTCCTAGAAGTCAAAACCAATTGTCTAAATTTCACGATTTGAGTATCGGGATAATATCAAATATCTATCGGGATGATGTCTGGAGATTTTTATTTGCTTAGGTGATACACAGGTAAGAGATAAAGACAATTTTCTTTATTTAATCTATTTATGATTTGGCGTCAACAATCTTTCTCCACAACCACCAAACCCCATTTATAATAGCGATTTTGCAGAACACGGCAGAACAACGTTTCACAAAATAATTTTAATTAATTTGAAAATAAGTCTTGCACCGAGCTTGATCGCGGAGAGGCTTCCGCGACCACGCTCGGTGCAAGACGAGCGAAACGTCAGAAACAAATAGGTATTTATACCTGATATAAGTTAAGTTAACGCGATTAAGACCCGCTAAATTATTTTGTATGATGTATAGAAATCGCGAAAGTTTAAAATCGATTAGAACTACGTTAGCCGAGTCAACAGGTAAACTTGTAAAATGAAAAAGAACTTAGTGTCAGCCCTACCGTATGTGAGATAGCGACAACGCACCGCATCTCGGTCAAGGCCGGCAACTGATTTTTATACAGCTGTCAAGTGCGAGCCGTTCCTTACAATTGTACTGCACTGTTATGTAATCTGGAAAGTGCTGGTGACCGTATAAGTGGCTTATGGGTGTGGTCGAACTTTTGGGTCTATACGACCACACGTTTGCTTTACCGATCATTGGTCTAATTACATAGAATTTAATGACAAATAAAGTTTATCAGTTAACTGATTACTATTACACAGGCTCCGCCTGGTTTGGGATCATATGCCCGTGTGAGAATCGTAAATTTTCCCGAGTATAATCTTAGGTATGTTTTATTTTGAACGTTTGGCAGCAGAACGTCTTTTAGTTAGAGAATACAGTTGATATAAAAGAATAAATAGGTAGGTTTTACCTACCATGGAATAAACCGATTGTCTTCTATGATCAGTTGAGCACCGTTGCTGAACCTGGTTTCATAGATGATCATCATCATCATCACCAGCCTTTAACAGTCCACTGCTGGACTAGGCCTCTCCTTTGAAAGGAGGAATTGGCCTACTTTACCACGCTGGCCAAACGGGTTGGTATAGGGTTTGTATCAAGTTTTCCTTCTCTTACAGTGCTGTTCTCTGCATAATATGCTCCCTCTGTCGGCTCTTACGACACCCATGGGATGATACGGGGTGGTGACATTCCGTATTCTTAATCCGTCACCACACGGACAATATGATACGATGAGGAAATGTGGGTGAATTAAAAAAAATATCTTGGCATTATATGGAACACGTCTGGATCTCCCGAAGATTTAGTTAAATATCTCTAGGTGTGCTCACACACATTGACACACTGTGTTGTGTGTTTAACCATTATGCATAGTTTAAAAGTATCTACTTTTATTGAAACTATTAAAACATTTCCTTAAAAAAATTGCGTTGTGTATAGAAAAACATACTGAGGCTACGTTATTATACCAGCCGTGATTTTACGTATAATAATATGTCATCCAGAAAATGTACTATTTTTTGTGTTCTTTTCTCTTGCTTTATATAAAAACTAGAAGATGCCCGCGGTTACACCCGCGTTATTTAAGGCTACTGCTCCGCTCCCGTCGCTCATAGCGTGATGTTATATAGCCTATAGCCTTTCTCGATAAATGGGCCATCTAACAATGAAAGAATTTTTCAAATCGGACCAGTAGTTCCTGAGATTAGCGCGCTCAACCAAACAAACAAACAAACAAACTCTTCAGCTTTATATATTAGTATAAGATTCAACGTTTGCAATTAGGGCTGAATTTTAAATCATTATTATAACTTTACTACCAGTTAATCCTCATTCAATTTATGCGTTGAGTTAGAACATTCACAGTTTCCGACAGTTAATATTCCATTACCCGTTTACTAAGATGCAGAACTGCCCTTTGCGTCTTCAAGACTTTTTGCACAGAAAATCTTCACACACTTCAACTTCATGATAAGTGTTAACATTATCTCAAAGCAGTACAATGGGACCAACTACAAAATATGACTAATCCTTAAAACCGGAACTTATTTTATGACGTAACGTACTGTTAATATGTTACCGGTAGTCAAATTAACGGCTTATTTGAGTAATGTGCTACAATTTAAACGATCCAACTTTATGTTTGTTTGTCAAAACGCTCATTAAACTTTATTACATTTATTATATAATATATTTTAACGCGGACGTTGTTAACTCACAGCTCCGTGTTTTCCAAGTTTATTAGCATTTTAAATTGTGTTTTGATGTTGGCGGGGCGTGTGACCACTATGTTGGATTTGGGAAGATCTTTCATAGATTATTTTGATCAAGGTTCATGGTGTTTTCATGAGGAAACGCGGGCTGTAATTTAGTTACAAAATAGTATATACGTACAGCTGTACAAAGATTAGAAGGGCTGTTTTAGGGTGTCGATGCACAGAGTCCATTTCTACAGACCAATTGTGCAGTTTAACTGCACGTCAGCTTGCTATCAGCGTGGAGCCATTCTACTTCACATTAAATTAGCAGTTTCTTTTGCAGAAATACTAATTGCATAGGTAGTTTTTTAACAAGAGTTACAATAAAAATCCGTGTCGTGACGGATTAAGAATACGAAATGTCACCACCCCCATATAGAAAATAAAGAAAAGAAAACATATTTATGCTGCTTCACAATCCATTTACAAAATAAACAAAACATAAAAAAAAAGAAATATCAATGAATGCAGAATTGGATCCTAACTCAGCATTGAGCCATCCTGCTGGTTAGCGAGATGGCACTGATATTTTGTTAGGTCCAGAAATTAAACAAAATAGATACCCATAAATATTTTTTTTCCCTTCCCATGGGTGTCGTAAGAGCCGACAGAGCGAGCATATTACGCAGAGAACAGCACTGTAAGAAAAGGAAAACTTGATACAAACCCTGTACCAACCCGTTTGGCCAGCGTGGTATAGTAGGCCAATTCCTCCTTTCAAAGGAGAGGCCTGGACCAGCAGTGGACTGTTAAAGGCTGGTGATGACAACAAAAATTATTATTGTACGTGTTTGATGGACTCCGGATACTTTTTGGAGATGGGCGATTCTTGAGACCCTAAAATAGTAGGGGCTCCTCTATATATGGGACTTAAGATTAAGACTCCCCGTGTAAAAAGTCCTTCTTTTGCCGTTAGATGAGAGGCTTTTAAATCACATCTCGTATGTGTCATGTGTATATTGAGTAACTGTGAGCACTGATTGAGAATTTCGTCAACACTTCGGACACGGAAAGCTATTAATAACAAACTGACATGTGACAGATCGTCTGCACGACACAATACTCACTAATGGATGTGCTGCAATGAGGAAAATTTGACAAACATTATAGTCCACTACAATATTTGACAAATTTTCTGTTAGTGATCGATATAGTCCAAAGAATTAGCAAGCTGAAGTGGCAGTAGGCTGGCATTTGTTGCAGGAACGCCAATGGTTGGAGTAGTCGGTTCCTAGAGTGGAGATCGCATCCTGGCAAACGTAGTGTTGGACGCCCTCCGGCTAGGTGGAGTGACGATATAGGTGCGGTGGCTGGCAGCGGCTGGATATTTAGCTGCCTAGCGCGCCATCGTCTAGCCCTAATCAGCTGTGAATTATGATCAATGATGATGAGAGATAGGTACATGATAACATTCAGTACCAGATCGGCATGTTAAGGGTTTGTTTACGACCAAGAAGATTATTACTGTACAAGTTGATAATAAAATTGAATCTGCAACTAAAGAATAGTATCTTTGGGAAGAGATGGAAAACATCAAACCTTGCACCGATTCATTTGGACAGCCTTATATACAGGATGTAAAAAGACCCTTAACGAAAACTGAAATCCCATGTTGTAGGTACCAATCACTACGAACATTTTTACTTCGGCACCATACCTGGGAAATTATTGGTTCAGGAGATGTTGAGGCTCAAAGTTACTATGGAATTTTTGTAATCTTAATATATAAAATCCTTGCGTTACTGACTGACTGACAGACACGTTACAGCTGAAACTATTGGGCGCAGGAAGCTGAAATTTAGCATGTATGTTCCTTGGGGACCCTAGGGGTGCACCAAGAAGGGATTTCCCGAAATTCCTACGGGATCGGCCAAAACGGGTAAATTTAAAAATAATGCAGGCGTAGCTGCTGGCGTCCTCTAGTTAGGTATAAAATCGATGCATTTACCCTGCCAACCTGTTCTATAGATGTCCTATGCACCCATAGACTAGTAGGTATTTCGAAATTGGCACGCGCGCATTTTTTATAGCGGCTTGAAAAAAGTGAATACTAAAAAAAGTCGTGTCCCAAATTTTATTTTTGCTTAGCATTACTTGGCATGATGTCCAAAACCCGTAGACTTCGGCTTGGTGATGGGTCTTGTGACACCCTGTAAATAAATAATAAATAAATAAATAAAATTTTATTGTGCCAAATAATTTGTTTACAGAAAGTTGTGTTCAGAATCTTCTTTTAAGCAAATAATGCTTGTAGTAGAAAACTCCGCTCCTCCATATTTTACATTGCGTGATAATTAACACAATAATTTTAAACTCTAGGATATTATTATAAATACAAAATTATACTTGCACTGTGTGTGTGTGTGTATGTGTGTGTGTGTGTGTATGTGTGTGCATGTGTATGTGTGCGTGTGTGTTTGCGTGATTGCGTGCGTGTGTGTTTGTGTGTATGTAATATATATAATGTATGTCATACAGCGTATTGTAACAATGCTTCAGTCTCCTCATATATAAGTGGTTTTATCCATTCAATTAGTGTTTCTTTGCACTCATAATATTTTTTTGTGTGTATGTGTATCTTTTTATTTATACTGTTATAAAGTTGAGCTGATCTTTTGTTATATTGCATACATCCAAATTTGGTCTTTGTTGAGGGTATATCCGCTATATCATACTTCCTTCTTTTCGACCTTAAACCCACATTAAAAGGCAAGGACTTATGCTTCTTTAACACCGTTTGAATGATATACAACTTTCTTACAGAGAGTACATCACTAATCTGATAAAGGCTCACCGTAGGAAATCTAAGTTTTTTTAAATGCATTATCTTAAGGAGTGCCCGTTGTGCACGTTCAAGTTGTATAAATTTTGTTTTTGCTGCACCTCCCCAGATCGGAATACAGTATATGAGCACAGATTGTACGAGTGCAAGGTATATCTGTGTAAGTAGATTTTTAGAAGGGCTTTTGTTAGGTTCTTTGATCATTGGTGCTACATGTCTTAGAGTCTTGAACAACCAGCTGAGCTTCCTAATTCTGGCGGTAACTTGCTCTACGTGAGGGTACCAGGATAGTCTGTTATCTACAACTACACCCAAATATTTAACTTCGGCTACTTTACGAATATTCTGGCAGCTACAATTGTTGCCGTTTTCACCCTTACATGTATGTATAACGATACTAAAATCATCAGGTGGTTCATTACGCTTGGAGATACTGAAACATATAAAGTTCGTTTTGGATGTATTTAACGTTAAAAGGTTGGATTTTAACCATTCAGCAACTTGAGTCATACCTGCTTCAGCATAATTCTTGACATCGTGCCAAGAGCTTCCATAGAAGGCAACCGCCGTATCATCGGCGTAAGAAAAAACTTTAGCATTCGGTACTTTCATATTACAGAGATCATTGATATATATTAAAAAAAGCGTTGGACCTAACACGCTTCCCTGGGGAACGCCGTATAATACAGCCGCGTCGTCACTTATATGCTGGCCAACTTTCACCCTTTGCTTCCTGTTTGAAAGATAGTCCTTTAAGAGGTCAAGAGCTGTTTCCCTAACGCTAATTTTTTCAAGTTTGCTTACAAGGATAGAGGTAGAGACGGTATCAAAAGCCTTTTTGAGGTCTAAAAAGACAGTGAGGCACTTGTCGCTATTATCGAGATGTTTGATTATTAAAGAGGATAGAGCACTAACAGCATCCTCGGTAGATATGCTTCTTCTGAAACCGTATTGTGAGTCGGACAATATATTAAATATATTACCCTGTATAGTAGGCCAAATCTTAAATTGATTCACAATGCTACTGTGGCGCACATTAGGGGAGGTATATGTCCAGCAGTGGACTGCGAAAGGCATGGTAACTTTATTTGACCATTATTAAGCTACATTAAAAAAATCTCTATCTATCTATCAATCTGGATAGTATTTTGCTTGAGATGAACCGTAGTAGATAATCTCTCACCATCCTCCAAAATAGTGAAACCGAAAATGGAGAAACTTTTACTTCTGAGGTAGCAAGCATTCTAAATATAGCATTAGATTCGTATCTTACTATTGCGATATAGCTATTACGTTCTTTTCTATGTTTTCTTTTTAAATATTCTACAAAAGTTTTACCTTAGAATTTAAGAAGACATTATGTAATCTATTTTTATCTTGCGATGTAAACAGCGGTGAATTTGCATATCTTGATTTGTTTATGTGGATATTAGGGTTTTATCACATACGCTATTTTAGCGATCGCAAGCAGAGTTTAGGCAGCGATAGCTGAGAGGAGAGACCGACAGACTGCTACGCATAGGGTCTCGGGTTCGAATCCACGGCACGCACCAATAACTTTTCGGAGTTAAGTGCGTATTACATTGTTAATTATCGCTTGCTAAACGGTGCAGGAAAACATTGTGAGGAAACCTTCATGTCTGAGAGTTCTCCATAATGTTCTCGAAAGACATGTGAATTCTGCCAACCCGCACTTGGCCAGCGTGGTGGACTATGGCCTTGCCCTTTTGATAGTAAGAACAGTGGGACAGTATAAAGGGCTGACGATGAAGCAGAGTTTTAGTCGCTTTTAGGAAACTTGCAGCCTACCGCAGTGGCGTAGCGTGGGTTTTCGCCGCCCGGGGCCGATCAGAAATGTGCCGCCCCCTCTTCTTTTAGGTACCCCACTAAATCTGCCAGAAGTGTAAGGTTTTTCGTATGTAGGTATGTTTGTATGTTCATTAGGTTCGCTTTATACCCCCAAACGGCTTGATGGATTTAAACAAATTATCTTTGATTCGTCTCAATTGTAAGCAATAAAGCATAGGGTATATATATACTCAGCGGCACTGAATCTTGGCTGGCCAAACTCATAATTTGCGATAAAAAAAATTTAAGTGTGTCTAACTTTGTTTAAAAAGCAGAAATAATGTTTACGTTAAATCCTAAGAGGGTAATTAAGAAAGTTGGAATGCATTTTGGTTTGGGTTTGAAGTTTTAGTGTAACCGTGTCATTTGTCCGACTAAGTTGATGTTTTAAATTGTGTTCTGAAAATTGAAAGTGTTCAGTTGTCGAAGTTTTTTGATTTTATTGTGATTACTGAACACCTAAAGGCGCCGTGGAATTCTTGAAAATGCCTTTGACACCGAGTCAGGCAGCACAAGCAGTGGCGTTAATCGAACAAGGGTTGACCCATCGTGAAGTGGCTACTGCGCTTAACGTACCCCGTTCTTCGATGCAATATGCTCTTAGACGTTATCAAGAGACTGGCCGCTACACCCGCAGACCAGGTAGTGGGGTTTACGTTGCACATCAGCTCGTGACGATCGCTTTATCGTCTTAGAAATTTTAAGAAATCGCTTCCTTACCACCGTCGAGTTCCGTCAGCGCCTTCAAATCTTCAGGGGCGTAAATGTTAGTGAGCGTACGGTAAGAAGACGAATGGAAGAAGTTAATTTAAAAGCTCGAAGACCAGCCCATGGCCCACAATTTCTCCCACAGCACAGAGTAGCTAGACTTCGGTTTGCCCGCGAACACGCTAACTGGTCTCATGAGCAATGGGCTAGGGTTTTGTTTACAGACGAGTGCAGAATCGCTTTGCATGGTCCTGATGGTCGACAGCATGTGTGGAGAAGACAAGGAGAACGATATCTAGCGACTACTACCACTACAACAGTGAGTTTTGGCGGAGGCACCATAATGATATGGGGTGGCGTTAGTTCTGGTGCTCGTACAGACTTAGTGATAGTCAATAACGCGTTAACTGCAACACGATACGTCGAGGAGATCCTTAAAGAACATGTTGTGCCCTTTGGAGGGTTTATTGGATACGACCAATTCATTTTAATGCACGATAATGCACGTCCACACGTCGCCAATATCGTGAATGAATACCTTCAAGAGGTTGGTATTCAAAAATTGCAGTGGCCAGCTCGCAGCCCGGACTTAAATCCGATAGAACACATTTGATATAAGCTCAAGAGAATGATTAAGTCTGCATCGAATCCACCACAAACCCTTGACGAGCTTCAAAATGCTGCAATGACTGCCTGGCGGGACATACCGCAAGTCGACATCAAAAATGTGATCCAAAGCATGCCAGACCGAATGTAGACGGTCATAAGGGCTAGAGGAGGAAACACGCGTTTTTAAAAAGTACAGCGAGTCAACGAAAATTTAACATTTTTTAATTCCTAGTGTCTAAAACTCCAGTGTTAAATTTTGTTAAAATGTGATTTTTCGATTAAACTTAATTACCAACGTGCAAAATCCTTTTTGAATGTGAAAAATTGGCCGAGAACGTTATTTGGACGTGTTCAGATCAGAATAGGTCGAAACTTGTAAGGTGAAATGAAAAAAACTCAAGCTATCACAATTTTAATACTTGGCCAAGATTCCGTGCCGGAGAGTGTAGGTGTAGCGACTGCTGAGCTCTATCACAATCCATGGCGCATTTGCTTTGCCCTCTTTGCCCATCTGCTATCTGCAGTAAACAAGGTCTTAAAGTGGCATCTGACAATGCCGTTACCGTAGCCAAGAAATCCGTACAGAAAATCTGAACCAGACACGATGAAGAAACATAGGGTATAATATTTTTAAGGGATAAACCTGGCAGGTCTCAGCGGTATTTATGTATATGTCGCGCAGGGCAGCGGCCGTTTCTCGGCTGCAATATAATTATGTTTATAGCTATAGAATTTTCATAAATAAAACTTGGATGGCTTTTAAAAAACAGATCATCATCAAGTGTTTTGTGTTACTTTTACATTCTTCTACAGATATAATATACCACGTACCTTTGTAGAGTTTGCAGAGTTCCTACAACCGCTACCTAAAAATAGCGCTTTTAATAGTGGCTAAATATCGGTTACTGAAAACAAAGGTACCTGGTATAATATTTCCCGAAGGAAAATTTAAAAGCAATCGTAATGACTACAAATTTTTAAAGTCCTATGGTCCTGCCTGGCTCTCATCCGGGATGTCTTCGGTGTAGTGGCGTGGCGCGTCAGTGAGGCTCCGTGGTCGTCAAGACTATTATATATAATCCAATTAGTCTGTTTACGTGCGAGGTATACAATTGTGGATAAAAACTTTCAACCTCCTCGAGATTCGGCGCCAGGGTAAGAAACTGCGCGACGGGTGAAATGCCAGCGTTAATTATTCAAATTACTTTCGAAAAAGTACGACAAAGGGGCTTATGGATTTCGCACACAGGCACTGGATTGGGTCAGCGCGGCACTGGGTAGAACCAGTCACCTTAATCTAATGTTAACATGTTCTCCTCCTGTCTCGGACTTCTTATAAACCCAGTAGGTATGTGACATTTTATGTGACTTAATTCTACCTCGGGCTCAGCGAGGTTTCTGTTCATTTAGGGCGGTTTCAGATTAGCAGACAGTTTTATACAAGCGTATAAGCTCGTTTTTGGAAGCGCATGTAGGCGCGTATAGGCGCGCCTTTTGGCACACGCGCAACTCATACGAGCGATGAAGCGCTTAGCCGTCAGAATCCATGTTGACACTGACAAGATGGCATTACCGTTTCGAGTGAACATACCGAAATATGCCCGTTAACGCGAGTCCGGTTTTTTGAAGCTCGTAATGTAGCGCGCGTGTAAGCGCGTATGCTAAAACATGAGACATTGTGCGAAAGAGACATTTTGCGAAAGAGACATGCTGCGAAAGCGACGTTTTACGACCATTTCATCATGACATTTTGCGAAAGATACATTTTGCGCCTGAGCCGCTAAAACGACCGTATATACGCAGAAAAATACGCTAATCTGAAACCTCCCTTAGTCGTAGACTGCGTTCGTTGTAGGTCGCCAGGTGTAATTAATTTTAGTCGCCTGCTAGCTCGGTGATTTACAGACCCCATGCATCGCCGTTGCCGCCACCGCGTCCTTGTCTGGGAATAATGTAGCTGGCGGAAACTGGATCTGAATCTAGGGTAATGGTATTCTCCTCCAAATACCGTAAAGATTATTTTGTATTTTGAAGCAAATCAAAAATAATTTCAATAATTAACACTGTTATTTTATCTGGCACGCGGCGCCCCTATTGCCGCGTGTTGTGTGCGCCACGCCAGTGCGACATGGCAATAGGGGCGGCACACATCGCACACAGGGGCGGCTCGGCAGTGATATATGGATTAATTAATTACTCATAACAGGCTCGCAGATCACCGGAATATTGGACACACGCAAGTCTTCAAGTAATGATAATAATGATGATTTTGTTTTCGATTGTTGTTCTTTCTACTGCGCCCACGCCGCCATGCGTTCCTGCTGGGATAGTATTTTAAAAGTTGAATTTTTATTTTATTTCTCGCGACCTCTTTTGCCGCCTCCTTAAATGTGCCGCCCGGGGCCATGGCCCCTCCGGCCCTCCCCCCCACGCTACGCCACTGGCCTACCGAAAGCTGCTTATAACACACAACCGAATGACAGTTATAATTTCTGTCGAAAGACAACCGCTGCTGGCCATATGCCCAGCAGAGCCCTTTTTCTAAAGTTGCCCATACAGACTAATTTTGAAATACCAGCTTTTAATAGCTAATAGAGTGACGGTCACGCACAGGACGTCGTAGCAGAGGTAGGCCTCCCGTAAGGTGGACTGACGATCTAGTTGGGGTCGCGGGCAGCGGATGGATGCGGGTGGCTCAGGATCGGACCATGTGGAGAGCCTTGGGGGAGGTCTATGTGCAGCAGTGGATGGCTTTCGGCTGATATGATGAGGATGATGAATAGCCAATCGCAGTAATAGCGATAAATTGTTCTTTTGTTACATCTGATTTCAATATCTAAATATGTATCTATTGTGCCATGCATGGGAAGACCTAGGCGGACGTTCTCTGACCAGATTTTAGACATCCTAAAAAAAGGACAAGTCAGAAGTACCCTTAACAGAAGAGCATGCATGAGAAACTTGATGGGAGTGAATGAAGCAAAAGAGGTATGTCAGGATCGTTGCAAATTTCTAAAAGCACCCCTAACGGAGAGTAGCGATAGAGTCCGCTAGGGGGCGCATTTAGAAAATGTATGGAAATTGTTCCCGACGTAGTCGTCGGCTATCGTCCACCGTGCCGATCGAGTGCAAACTCGTACTAGACCCTCCATAGTCTCTGCCTACCCCTCCGGGAAACAGGCGTGAGTCTATGTATGTATGTAGGTATGTATGTGCCATGCAGAGAGCAAAACACTACAGGCATGATAGACACTTGACCTATGGTTTTTGCTCTCTGTATGGTAACTGCGCGATATCGATACTATAGTGCTTCAGCGGTTTGCGTTGTTACGTCAATATTGCGTAACTTAACGACCGTTTATTTGAGACATACAACAGACTTTTGTAAGGTTGTAGTCTAGTAGAGCCTTGCTGATTTCAGCATGGATGTTCCGGCTCGACCGGGGAAGTACTATCCTCTCACTGAAAATCGACGTAAAGTAACAGTAACTAAACTGTTGCGTTTCGTTCGGTGAGTGAGAGTGCCGGAGGCCCTATCCCCTGTCTATTCCTTCTGCTTCATCCCACTCTTCATCCTATCCCTTTTCCCAACCCCAAGGGGCGGCAACGCACTTGTGACTCCTGTGGTGTTGCTTGTGTCCACGGGCGACGGTAATTGCTTACCATTAGGCGATCCATCTGCTCGTTTAACGCCTATTACCATAAAAAAAGGCTGTTCGTGTTTGGTTAGTTTAAAACGTGGCAATTTTATATGAGATCTTGTTTAAGTATAATTGTGGTCTAATGCACAAAGACCCGGCAGTTACCGTTAAGTGACAAAATGATCACTGAAACGCGTTTCGACGCAGCGTCGCCGCTTTTAAAGTAGCGCATGTGTCTTGTCCACTATTCTACAATTGCCGGAAACTGTATCATACATACATACATACATGTATTTTATATAACGAGAAAAAGTTTTTTATATTGTATAATTTATATTGTTTTTTACAATAAAGAATATGATTATGATTATTATGATTTCTCTATTGGAACTGAGACAATAGAAAAAAATTAAATAAACTGTGCGAATAAAGCAAAAAACAAATAAAAGTAACTCAACGTGATAAATTTTGAAGTTATATTAAATAGTGAGTTATTATTATTATTTGTACTTATAATTATTTCAATTCTTTTTTTATATAAAAAAATATTTATTTCTTGTTTTTCAGGTATAGAAAATTGGCCAATCCACCTAAGAAAGATTCAATATTCATTTCACTCTTTTGTGATAAGTGTGTTTGTATCCTAGCATCATATTCAACCTGTGCAACCTGAAAAAAATATTGATATGAATTTTAAAAACAAATTGAGAACTAGGGCGAAGGAATCTATGAACAGTTCGTCACAAATTGTAAATCGTTGTTTAAAAGACGTAGCTACCACAAGTGCGCCTCAATTGCCCAATAAACCAGCTTGCCGAATGATTGTGCAGCGTGTTAGAAATAAAGGACTTCCTAAGATACCGCAAACAATCAACGAATTTCATGTACCACAATATCTCGCTCAAAGTAATGGAAAGTAATTTTTGCTTGGTCAATATACATGTAACAATGAAAGTGTTGTCATCTTTGGTACTAAAGCTAATGTTAAGCGTATGAATAATGCACAATGCTGGATCATGGACGGGACATTTTCGAGTTGTCCAACTCCGTTCTGTCAAATTTTTTCAATTCATGTTTTAATGGGAACTGCAGGAGGCACAAATAAATTTCTACCTATGGTATACGATCTACTGTCACATAAGACTGAAAGCTGTTATTTTATATTTTTGGAGATTTTGAAAAGATATGCGATTAATACATTAAATACCCATTTGTCACCAGCTAATATATTAACTGATTTTGAAGTAGCAGTGATCAATACAGTCAAACGACAGTTTCCAGACTGCGCCCACAGGCTATGCTTATTCCATTTGACCTAAAGTATTTGGCGTCATGGCCAGTCAGAGGGTCTCGCAAGGCAATATGCTGAAGATTTCACATTTGCGCACAAAATCAGACACTTACTTGCCCTCGCTTTTCTTGAGCCCGCTGAGATATCCGAAGCCTTCGAAATCATCCAAAATAAAATATTGCTGACAGAAGCAGCTGAAATTGCCCACTGGTTTAAGATATTATGTTGGATCACATCACACGCAGCAAAGAACTAACACGAGTTTTATAATAAAAATAAATCAGGCATTATTTCCACCAGCTATGTGGTCAGTTTACGATCGCACACTTTCTGTTCCAAGGACACAAAATGCATTAGAATCGTGGCATGAACGATGGAACACGCTTCTCCATAAAAAAATGGAACATTTATAAAACCATTATTGAATTTGCTAAAGAGCAGAAGCATACAGAATGTGTCATTGAACGAATCAACTCCTCGGAAGCCATGCCAAAGCGTAGACGTAATGCACAGGTTGAATATGATCCTAGGATACAAACACACTTATCACAAAAGAGTGAAATGAATATTGAATCTTTCTTAGGTGGATTGGCCCATATTCTATACCTGAAAAACAAGAAATAAATATTTTTTTATATAAAAAAAGAATTCAAATAATTATAAGTACAAATAATAATAATAACTCACTATTTACTATAACTTCAAAATTTATCACATTGAGTTACTTTTAATTGATTTTTGCTTTGTTCGCACAAATTATTTAATTTTTTCTATTGTCACAGTTCCAATAGAGAAATCATAATAATCATAATCATATTCTTTATTGTAAAAAACAATATAAATTTGCCTTTTTGATTAATTTTCTTATTGTTAAATAAAAACTTTGTTTTTTTTTCTATTGCCACACTTCCATGTATTATTTTATTATAACCTGTATTTTTACATGACTTCTACAAGAACAAGGGTGACAAAGACCTAAGGGTGATGTCAAACTGAAAGAAAAACTATCCATTTGGCAAAAGAATTCCCTTACAACGAGTGCTATCGGCGAAAGATTCGTTCGTTTAACCAATCATCGTTGAAGAGTGTTTTCGGCGAACCGTTCCATCGGCGAAGGATTCATTCGGACTACCAACCGTCGATAAATAATATTTTCGGCGAAACGTTTCATCGGCCAATTATTTTTTCGTTCAACTAACCGTCGGAGTAGAGTGTTATCGGAAAACCGTCCTTACGGTGAGCGGTATTTCGAAATACCATACGTAGCTCAGGCAGAGGTGTATTTCTACACCCACTTTTCGCCAGATATACTTTAGTCCCACGTAATAAGGGGCGAGCCTATTGCCGTACCGGGCACATTTCCAGACTCCGTGCTGCTACTGAGAATTTCGTGAGAGAAAAACCCAATAACACTGCCCGACCCAGGAATTGAACCCGGGACCTCCCGATCCCACGCGCACACCCATGCCGCGAGACCAACGAGGCAGTCGTTGGTCGAGTTTTCCGTCTCTACGCAAAGATGGTATTTGCATCGTGTTATCCCTTAGTCGCCTCTTACGACACCCACGGGAAGATAGGGAGTGGTGACACTTGTATTCTATGCCGTCAACCACACGGTAAACTGTATCAAATGACATTATAGCTAAAATAATGGTTTATGCGGGAAGCCACGCACATCAGTGTCAGTACCTAGCAGTTATCTGAGTGTAGTGACGAAAGACTTTCACTTGCTTGGACGCATTTCTTGCTAGAATGACTCATTGGGTTAGATGGCTGTGTTGATAATAGACTTAGTTTTGTATTTCGCATTGTCTGCTGTCTGCTTACGCAAATGCCACTCTGATATGAAAGTGCCATTTAGTTACTTATAATTAGTGATGTGCCTAGGGTTGCCAACTTTTTTTAGAAGAAATAGAGTATATCTGAGTTCAAAGGAGGTAAATAAAGAGTACGGACTTAAAAAAAAGAGTATCATTCATTATATATTTTTAAAAAGGTTTTTTTGTACTTTGTGCAGCACATAACAATTTTTCATTGTTTTAAAAATAATTGTATGAGTCCAAACATTCTAATTCTAAATTTATGTAGATCAAGGGCTCATTTTAATTAATTTCAATGAAGCTCTGTTCCTCTCTTCTCGCCACCTCACATTCATCATGAGCGAAAAGACTAACCTAACCGAAACTAACCTCAAAGACTTAGGACTTAGCAAAACAGCTTGTGACATGAGTACTTGACATTGACACCCTTGACATAATGAAATGACATTATTGGACATTAGTGGCTGCGTTCACGAATTTCCGAATGTGGTTTGAGGAATTGGGGATACCAACTTATTAACAGTAAATAGTCGACTTTTTTGGTTTTGATCATGGGTTTTTGCATAATATTATATGACTGGCACTAGTTAAGTAAAAATTGTGTTAAAAAGAGTATTTTAGCGTACTCTATTAGTGTTGTAGATTATAGAGTACGGTTCCATGATATAGAGTACAATACTCTATTTTAGAGTACGGTTGGCAACCCTAGATGTGCCGGATCGTTAAAAATGTATATCAGGATACGGATCGGAATACGAATATTTGGTGTCAAGATCCGCGGATACGGATCTTTATTTTCTTACTGAATCGGTCGGTGCACGCGACCTTGAAACGATAGTTGACGTCACGCACGCCCGGCGGAACGATAGACAGATCATGTTTGGACTTGTATTGAAATTATATTAAAAATACTCTGAATGGAATTTAATAGTTTTTTAATTCTACCTTTCCACCTCTAGCATTCCATCCTATCAATTGAAAATTAATAAGGTGAAAGATCCGTAAAAGATCCGTGAGAAAAGTAACGAATACGGATACGGATCTTTGTTTTCCTCGGATATCCGCGGATACGGATATCCGGAACATCACTACTTATAATATCTCGATTTATTATGGTTATGCTGCAAATAGTCTTTTGAGGACCGGGTAGAATATTAACAAAATCGTTATCGTATTCAGATGAAATGGATCAACCCTTTACCTATTTAGATACTTAAGTATGCAAACTTTCTCACTGTTTCATGCCTCTCTTAAAATATAGCTAGGTACCTATTCTAATCTTCATACATACACATTATTATAAAAAATAAAATCCCCGGCTGTTCTACCTGTCTGTATCATCATCAGCCCTATATAATATAAACTGTCCCAATGCTGGGCACGGGCCTCTTCTCACTATGAGAAGGGTAAGGCCATAGTTCACCACACTGGCCAAGTGCGGGTTGGCAGACTTCACATGTCTTTCGAGAACATTATGGAGAACTCTCAGACATGCAGGTTTCCTCACGATGTTTTCCTTCACCGTTTAGCAAGCGATAATTAACAATTTAATACGCACATAACTTCAAAAGTCATTAGTGCGCGCCGTGGATTCGAACCCGGACCCTCTGCGTAGCAGTCTGTCGGTCTCTCCACTAAGCTATCGCTGCTACAGTCTATATGAACGCGAAACTCAAAAACTACCAAACGATTTTTTTTACCGTCTTCACCAATATACACTGTAATTCCAAAGGCAGTTTTAGGTTTATGAGTCACGCGAGCGGAGCCACGCCCGTAGTCTACATAATATGCCCGAAGGGGTAGGCAGAGGTGTATAAGGGTTGAGCTACACCTATCAGCAACGCATCGCACTTACCCATGCTTCTATCCTTTTCTGTCACTTAGGACCACAGATATAGATGTAGATCTATGTCTGTGCTTAGGACCGTCATTTACTAGAGCGAGAAAGAGAGAGGGAACGCGTCAGCACGATCGATTCCGCGGCGTGCTGACGCGTTCCCTCTCTCTTTCTCGCTCTAGTAAATGACGGTCCTAAGTGACAGAAAATGACAGAAGCATAGGAAAGTGCGATGTGGTGCTGATAGGTGTAGCTCAACCCTTACAGACCCACACTTCGCCAGATATGTTTCGGTCCCAATGTAATAGGGGGCGAGCCTATTGCCATCTACCACACACATTGTTAAGCGAGGGATAATTAACATTTTTAATACACACATAACTTCGAAAAGTCAGAGGTGTGTGCCTGGAGTACCTGGGGATCGAACCCGAGACCATCGTCTCGGCAGTCCGTTACGTACACCACTAGGCTATCACCGCTATTAGGCCGTAGTCTACTTCTAAATAAAATAGACAGGCTTACTATTACAATAGGGTAGCATTCAAAACGTGATCAGTCCACTAATCCATATTTCAAAGAACAGTCTGCGCGCGAGATTATTTCACAAGCTGTACCGGTCCTGAGTGAGATATTGCAGTATATTATAATGGACTAACGTATCGTGATATTAGTTACGTAAGCTAACTGCACGTGTGTACAGCGCATATGTATTTAGAGCGCAATAAAGTAGGGCTGTGTACTGACAACGGAAAGTGGCCAAAAGTTGGGACGGTATGGCATTCGAGGATAACGTAGGCTTGATAGTTTGCTTTATTTATCTTCTAAATAGCAGCAACAGCCTCCGTGGTCCCGTGGATAGTGAATGCGTCTGCGGACTATATACCCAGATATTAAACTACTAGCCGACCCAGCGAACTCCGTATCGCCTTTTTAAGAGTTTTTAATAGTTTTTATTTAATTCCCTTTTTTCCAAGCCCCTTTTCCAAAGTTACCATCGACTTAGCGCTTAATCTCTTATCATTCCAGGGTCTATAAATGATGCAAAAACAAACATAGATTTTTATAATATCGGATTTTAAAATATCGGAGACGATACCCATATCGACTTTAAAAAAAATCCCGTCCGCCATCTTTGATTTCCTATCCGCCATCTTTGATCTCGAAATAGATGTTGTATTTAGATTCACCATCCCTTAAAACATCGGAGACGATAACCATATTGATTTTTTTAAACTTTCCCATCCGCCATCTTTGATTTCTCATCCGCCATCTTAGATCACGAAATAGATGTTGGATTTGGATTCCCCATCCCTTTAAATATCGGAGTTGATACTCATATTGATTAAAAAAAAAAACCATCCGCCATCTTTGATCACGAAATAGATGGTGGTTTTGAATTCCCCATTCCTTAAAATATCGGAGACGATACCCATATCGACTTTAAAAAAAAACCCGTCCGCCATCTTTGATTTCCTATCCGCCATCTTTAATCACGAAATAGATGTTGTATTTGGATTCACCATCCCTTAAATCATGAGAGACGATACCCATATTGATTTTTAAAATTTTTCCCATCCGCCATTTTTGATTTCCCATCCGCCATCTTGAATCACGAAATAGATGTTGTATTTGGATTCCCCATTCCTTTAAACATCGGAGACGATACCAATATAGATTTTTTTAAATTTTCCCATCAGCCATCTTTGATTGCCCATCCGCCATCTTTGATCACGAAATAGATGTTGTATTTCGATTCTCCACCCCTTAAAATATCGAAGGCGATACCCATATTGATATTTAAAATTTTCACATCCGCCATCTTTGATTTCCCGTCCGCCATCTTGGATCACTAAATAAATTTCATATTTTTAATAGCGTCCCGAAAATCTCGAAAACGATACCCATATAGATTGTATCCTATTCGTTTAGCCTTTTTTTGCCTTTGACCCCACCCTCCCCCTTTTTGTTTGACCATTTTACTATTTTTGTCTGGCCCCTAAAAGTTGTGGCGTAATTTTATATAGCCTATGGCCTTTCGGAATACTTGGGCTATCATAGGCAATAACAATTTTTAAAAATTTGACTGCTAGTTTCTGAGATTTGCCGACATTATGTTTTAGCCTTTTTAGCCTTTTGCCCGGCCCCAAAGGGTCAAAGCGTTATGTTATATAGCCTATAGCCTTCCGGAATAACTGGGCTATCGTATACAAAAATATTTTTTCAGATCCGACCGGTAGTTCCTGAGATTAGCGCGTTCAAACAAACAAACAAACAAACAAACAAACTCTTCCGCTTTATTATATTAGTATAGATCTGCTTTGAAAAGTGGAAAAGCCTTCAGTGAAGTATCGGCAGTGAAAGGAATTTGGTACAGAGTAATACAGAATGTACTAACCCATTTGCCCTGGTTTGATAGCCAAAAAATAACAAGAAGTTATGTTAAATTAGCGTCAAGACTGCGTTCTGGACACTATCCATCAGAAAAGTTTGCTTTCCTTATCCATAAAGCTTCTTCGCCTACTTGTGAGGTATGCAACAAAATTGATAACGTGCAACACTTGCTGATGGAGTGTGTTAAAAATAAAGCCAAAAGAGATGCATTGATTAAAGAACTTAAATTGAATGTATGGGATGTACCTAGGACTTATGAAAACTATTTTGGCATAAACCTAGGTGAGAGATAACAAAGCGGATAATATGTGATTTAATTAAAAAATGGCCCATGAATCTCTTTCTTTCTTTCTTTTAAAAAAATACAACTCCCGCATTAGGACTAAATCCAGTGTCGCGGGGGACTTTACAAACATCCAACTAACGGACACAATGAACACCCCGACTCGAAACAACAATTTGTGAATTACACAAAGTGTTGCCTCGTTTGGGGATCGAACCCACAACACTCGGCGCAGTGTCAAGCGGCGAGGCGACCGCTTAAACCACTACGCCAAACCGTGTAGTCAAGATCACTGCACGTGTGTCTCTTTTTATTTTAACATAACATATCTTCACGCCTTTTATCCTCGAAGGGGTAGGCAGAGGTGTATTACACACCCACACTTCGCCAGATATGTTTCGGTCCCAATGTAATAGGGGGCGAACCTATTGCCATCTACCGGGCACATTGTTAAGCGAGCGATAATTAATATTATTAATACACACATAACTTCGAAAAGTCATAGGTGTGTGCCCGGGGTAACTGGGGATCGAACCTGAGACCATCGTCTCGACAGTCCGTTACGTACACCACTGGGCTATCGCCGCCTTATTTTAATGTTAAGATTATGTGTGTATTAGTGCATAAGGTACAATGGGGTTGACGCATCCATGTGGATAAAAACCCCTTAAAGATTAAAAAAAATATATTCGTACAATTCATGGATTTGCAAATTTGAGATACATGTTAGACATATTTTGTATGGAGCTAATGTCAAATATCTAAAATCTCCATCCATGGATTGATCGACAACAGTATTCAACGGTAGTTTGGTTCTTAGCTATGTATTAAACAAACTTTTCGACAACCCTACAAGCCCGTACGCCAAATTAACATACAATAAGGGCGTACAAATATTAATTAATTACCTACCATTATTTAGATTCGTTACAAATCACACAGCGTTATTTAATTAAGTACATAATAATGTGTTTAATCACTGTTTATCACAAGTTCGGAAGACACTTTATTATAATTCAATTTTAATTAATATTTAAGTGTTTTTATTAATATTTAAGTGTTTTCGATGGAAGATGACTGTCGGTACAAATTCCAGTAGGCATCTCGTAACTTGTTGTTTAAAAGGGAAGCGGTAGTAACTTAAGGATTCGATCAAGATTATGTTAAAATAAGTAGGTGTTACATGGGTGTTATTATACAATTAACTCGTAATTTATGTTTAAACTGTGTTTTAACGCCATAAGTAATATTTTTCAAACGTTCGCGATTTGTACACCTCATATAAGTTTACTTAGGTACTTTAACGATCTTTTACTTCATCATCATCAGTCCTGTATACAGTCCCACAGCTGGGCACGGGCCTCTTCCCATTATGAGAAGGGTAAAGCCATAGTGCACCACGCTGCCCAAGTGCGGGTTGGCAGACTTCACATGTCTTTCGAGAACATGGAGAACTCTCAGACATGCAGGTTTCCTCACGATGTTTTCCTTCACCGATTAGCAAGCGATATTTAACAATTTAATACGCACTTAACTCCGAAAAGCCATTGGTGCGTGCCGTGGATTCGAAACCGAGACCCTCTGCGTAGCAGTCTGTCGGTCTCTCCACTCAGCTATCGCTGCTTTCAATTCTTAAACAACAAAGTAAGAATCTAGGTGAGGATCAAACATCATTCTTGGTTGCCCTTGGAGTCTGAGAGTCGTGTATCGTGGCATCGGTCGACAACTGCGAACCATTTGTCACGGCTTTTGTTGATGAGTTCATTCTGGTACTATATGTAGTAAGGAGGTTTGCCTGTCAAGCATTTAGTAGCAGACTGGTTGTAAGTAAGTCAAGATAACATAGCAGCAAATTCAAGAATTTGTTAAAGCATTTTTCGTCCTCGCAGTATTCCTATTCCGATGCGCATTCCACCATGGCTCGACTAGTAGGTACTCTCCCATACTGAGTGGTCTATTGACTAAATGATCCCATGTTCTATTGAAGCATCACGGTGTTCTCAACGTCCTGCTCTGGCAAGGTAATAATTATTAGCATACATACATACATAGACTCACGCCTGTTTCCCCGAAGGGGTAGGCACAGGCATATTAAACGCCCACTTTTCGCCAGTGTTTTGATCCCACGTAATAGATGGCGAGCCTATTGCCGCTTATCGGGATATTTTGTTTGCCAGAGCCTCGTCCGTTGATCGGCAGTTGCACCACTTGCAGGTGAGGTTGGCTTGGGACCCTAAGTTCTTGGTGGGAACCCTATGCACCCACAATTATTAGCGCAGTGACTAAACTATAAAAAAAATGTATTTCTTTAAGTTTGCTACCTCAGATCTCCGTCATTTACTAACCGATTTCAGTGTATTTTTGTTTGTATGGATATACTGTCCGTTTGGTTTAATCCTGAGGGAAGAAATTTGAGGTCGGTTTTTTATTACAATGTTTGTCTTGTAATAGCTGTTAACAATAGAGAAACTAGGTGAGGATCAAACGTCATTGTTGGTTGCCCTTGGAGTCTGAGAGTCGTGTATCGTGGCATCGGTCGACAACTGCCGACTATTTGTCATGGCTTTTGTTGATGAGTTCATTCTGATGTTACCTATAGAGTAGTAGGGTTTGTCTGTTGGTTTAGCCTCGCATTTATTCTTCATCATCATAGCCCTATATATAAACTGTCCCACTGCTGTGCACGGGTCTCTTCTCACTATGAGAAGGGTAAGGCCATAGTCCACCTCGCTGGCCTAGTGCGGGTTGGCAGACTTCACATGTCTTTCGAGAACATTATGGAGAACTCTCAGACATGCAGGTTTCCTCACGATGTTTTCCTTCACGGATTAGCAAGCGATAATTAACAATTTAATACGCACTTAACTTCGAAAAGTCATAGGTGCGAGCCGAGGATTCGAACCTGAGACCCGCTGCGTAGCAGTCTGTCGGTCTCTCCACTCGGCTATTGCTGCTTCTATTATCATCAGCTGTTATTATTATCAGTTATTATCATCAGCCTTGCATATAAAAAAGCACTGTCTCTACAAAAACTGTATAATGAAGCGTTCCTACATAAAATACACGAACAAACCAAATCGCTAGAACTAGTCCGATATAATCAGTTAAAGTTCATTGGTGCACATTAATATAATGTGCTACATGTACGTACAAGCGAACGCGTTCGTCATCTACATTGTGCAACGTACGTGTAAATAGCTTCGTGACACACGTATTAGGAGTGTAGACTGTGTAGATGATGCGAGCACTTTCGGTAGGCTGTTGACGTTAGTACCTACTTACGGCCGGTTTTATCTATCCATCGATTTGGCTACACGTAATACATACATAGCTGGGCATCGTTAATCAAATAATTAACTTCGTTAATCGCTAATCCGTTACTAAAAAAGTAATCTCCGTTAAACGTTACGACGCTACATTTGGGACGATTTAACGCAAGTTAACGTTAATCGTTAATCCGTTATCTCATGGTAAAAAATGCTCTTTTATATCGCTGCATGAAAGATCTACTTATAAGTACTGTTGGTTTTAGTCCATTGAAAAGTTACATTTGCATTTATCAGAGGACGTAATTTTATTTTACAGATGTGTAGGGGGTTTGCAAAGTCTCGACATTTTCAAAGTCCCGCGACACGAGACAGCCTGCGCTGTTAAAAAAATAAAATAGAAATATGTGAATAAAATTCAATTTTTCAAGAGGGAAATGTCTTGAAAAATCTTGTAAATTGAATCAAATTCTTGACTTCTTGAAAATAAAATTGCTGCCTCTGACAAATGCATGCTTATCCCAAAAAAAATAACATTGCAATGGTCTATTTGGGTTCTGAGAATTAACAGGTTAGGAACACGCCGTGCCACTCTTGTGGACCGACCCAAACAAACTGGTCAAAAAGCGTTTTTCACGGCGGCGCGGAACGGTGCTCTAAATAGTATGTTTCGGATTAACGGACTTGGAAAAATATAAGCTCCATACAAAATATGTTGTTAATTTTGATGCATGGATGATCTATGCATGAATTTGGGAATATTGAAACCGCGTTAGCAGTTTGATTGAAATGACGAGAAGAAATGTCGGGCTGGGAAGTGCAAGCCTGTCTAGGACACAGCTATAGTTGTAGAGGCCACTTTCGGTTTTGGAGAGTCGGACCACAGAGTGGCGCTGGGCGCCCGTCAATAGTTTAATTTACCGCGGCAACAAGAAAATGCTTTAGTATAGTCTTGAAAATGCTTCTGTGCTTTTTTGCGGTGCAATGCATTGCGGAGGACAGCTTGTTGACAGGTTTCTAACAGGACACAAGAAAGGCATCGAATTTTATTTTAATATGGAAATGAAATATTTCATATAAACGGCTCTTAATACTGTGCCGTGAGACCAATTCGTCCAAAAGGAATAAGCTAACAATTTACTTACAATTATTATCAGACTTCTTAGGTAAATAATTCACCAAACCTTTCCTCTGTTTAAATATCCATCCAAACATGACCTTATTTACTTTACTACATTATTGTTGACACAGACCCAAGACAGTCATATCTCCAACAACGTAAGATACAAGATCTAATAATACCCCGACCCTGTGCACATAGGAAGTGCAGATAACTAGTTACATTGCGAAAGCGGCTATTTACCACAACAGGAAGTACATGTTCTAGACATTGTCGTAAGGTTAAGGTAAATCGTTTATTGCTATTTGTGATGAGCTGAGAAAAATAAAGGAGTGTGTTGGCTGAATATCAACATATTTTAAAAGGCACTGTCGGCCCAATAGCGAAGAAATTCACAAATATTAAACCAGTGGAAACAAAAAAGACTTTGTGGATTCAAATTATACTTTGAAGCGAAGTTTTTAAATTTAATTTTGGGGGGAAATTGTCAAATTTCACTCTGCAGGGGTGTCATCAAATTGCGCTTTGGGGTCTTTGTCTTATTGCACTGGGGTGTAGGTAGTACTCTCAATTGAGTCGATTTGTCTTGACCGGAAAATAACTGTCTTGAGCTCTGCTTTTAAATACCTGGTATAGCAATAGGACTTCTTGAGTAATACTAAAAATGGTTGCAAATGTCTCGTGTTAAGTACTACATACATACATAGACTCACGCCTGTTTCCCGGAGGGGTAGGCAGAGACTACGGAATGCCATTTGCAACGATCCTGACATACCACTCTTGCTTCATTCACTTCCATCAAGTTTCTCATGCATGCTCTTCTGTTTTGGGTACTTCTGACCTGTCCTTTTTTTAGGATGTCTCCAATCTGGTCAAAGAACGTCCGCATAGGGCTTCCCCTTCATCCTGTCACATTCACATTTGCCTTATATATCTTCTTTGTCAGTCTTTCGTTATCCATCCTCTCCATGTGCCCAAACCATCTTAACATGCCTTTCTCGATACTTGTCACTACATCTTCTTTTACCCCACACCACTTTCTTATCACACAATTCTTTACTCTGTCGGTCAAAGATACACCACACATACTTGTCAGTGCTCTCATTTCTACAGCATTTATTCAGTTAAGTAGTAACTAAAAGTTATTATTTGTGTTTTCTTTTGCTTTCGAAAGCCATCTCCCACACTAAGAATAAATCGATTTCAGAGAACTTTTAATCTTCGGTCAACGAGCTACCAAACTTCATCGCATGATCAACTTAGCTATTTACGGTCTTACCTCAACTGATGAATTCTTCCAGAGGATGCTTTATTATTCCTTTTCTTACTAGGTACAATAGGCTAGTTGACAAAAAAAAAATTATAAGTCCGTCCTTTAGAGTATTAAAAAATAAGCGATACGTATTTTTTTATTTGTAAATTAAACCAAAAATTACCAAGATATAGCTTATTAAAGTTACGTATAACGTCACGCCGTGCTACATTTTTTAGCACTAGATGACGTCACACGTAACTTTAATGGGCTATATCTTTGTTATTTCTTATTTAATCGAAAAAAGAAAAAATACGTGTACAATATTTTTTTATAATCTAAAATACGGACTAAATAAAATGTAATTATTTGGACCCTGGTACTACCCTATTGCACAGATGCCGTAGTGGATAAGAGTGTTCACCTTGCTGTTTTGCACTGCGCTGTGTGTTTTGCGTAGGACGCCTTCCGACTAGGTGGAGTGACGATATACTTGATGGCTGGCAGTGTCTCGACTGGGTTGTGGGTTTGATTCTGAAACTCGTTAAGGACAACACATTGTATGGCATCCATTAATTACTGTACCGAGTCTATTTTGCATGTCTGTTACGGTAGTAAGTCTCCCGCGATACAGAAATTACCCCAAGCTATGTTCCTGTCTAATAGACTTCAATCGTCTTTATTGTAATTGAAAAGCGTTCCAGTAGAGTCCGCTAGGCGTCGAGTGTAGAAAATGAATAGAAATTGTTCTCATCGTGAAACGACTAGCAAATTAATAATATAGGACTATACTACCAGCAACCACAGGATAAGCAGGGGGTCTAGTACGAGTTTGCACTCGATCGTCACGGTGGACGATAGCTTAGTCGACGGGAACAATTTCCATACATTTTCTAAATGCGCCCCCTAGCGGACTCTCCCGTCGACTAGGCTATCGTCCACCGCACCGTGACGATCGAGTGCAAACTCGTACTAGACCCTCTGGTCCAAGAAAACGCCCCTTCAAAATATTGTCCACCAAATTATTCCGTCACTTATTCCTGACCTTTGATCGAATCGTGACAAAAACAGTTCTCCCTTGGCACTGAGACTTCAAACAGTTCTCAATTAATGTCCCATAGATCTTAGATCAATAAGTGGCCACGTATTGTAAAACAAAAGCTTATCGTGTGAGATAAGCTGTGCCATTGACACACATGCGCCCGCGCAAGTGCCGACCTCTTACGGAAATACTACCGGTGAAAGATAAATTGTAGCGTCAGCAGATTAGTAGACTGTAAAATATTTTTTTTATTTTTATTAGGAATAGTATTTTGAAGTGGCTGAAGAGAATCTCAGCGTTACATATTATACTGCAATATTAGCTGACGCACGTGCCATATATATTTTTTTATCTGCATATACGAATAATAATTTTTCATCATCATTATCATCAGCCCTTTATACTGTCCCACTGCTGAGCACGGGCATCTTTTCACTATGAGAAGGGTAAGGCCATAGTGTGGACACGCTGGCCAAGTGCGGGTTGGCAGACTTCACATGTCTTTCGAGAACATTATGGAGAAATCTCAGACATGCAAGTTTCCTCACGATGTTTTCCTTCACCGTGCAGCAAGCGATAATTGACAATTTAATACGCACATAACTTCGAAAAGTCATTGGTGCGCGCCGTGGATTCGAACCCGAGACCCTCTGCGTGGCAGTCCACCGGTCTCTCCACTCAGCTATCGCCGCTATTAATAATAAAGCTACTAATAATTTTAATGAGATAAAAATAAATGATTTTTCTTTCTCTATATCACAAAAAAATGTAAATAGGAGAGCGAGAGAAAGTAAAAAAAAATATTTTCAAAAACTACATTGACATTGAGGATAGAATAGATTGGCAAGACGTTAGTATGATGAAGATAATTTTGTTAAAGAAGTCACCAATTAGATTTAAAATACTTTTTTAATAGAGAGTTAAAGTTTTATTGGTTTTCAGTTTTATTCATATTTACATCGGAGTATCTAAAAAAAAATACATATAGAAATATTTATTCTGGTTTTTCTTTTATTTTGCTGACGCTCCAGCCCGCATTACGTTGACCTTCCTCAATGTCGCTCTAGTGACAATAGTGACATTGCACCTTTCACACATGCATTAAAACTACATACATTAGCCATACACCGTATTTCTATGGCTATAAGGTTCAGACTCCCGTCAACCAGCCGCAAATTGAGCTGATAATATATTCCTTTATTTCTTCAAAGAATTTTGTGTCCTATTTAGAAGTTGAGAGAGTTGAAATTTGCGTGCTTTATTTGTAAATTTATTCGTAAATATGCAACGAATTAAGATTATAATTCGTTATGTGGGATAAAGAATAATTTTGTTTACAAAATATTATAGTTCGATTAAGGCTCGTTCATACATATTGTTTGCAATAATAAATCATCAAGAGATATATTTTTATATTAATCGCTAATTTGTCATTTGTTCACAATAATAAATTGTTCATAACATTTTATTTATTTATAGACTCACGCCTGTATCGCCGAATGGGTAGGCAGAGGTGTAATATTACACCCACATTTCGCCATGAATTTTTAGGCTCCACGTAATAGGGGGCGAGCCTATTGCCGTACCGGGCACATTACCAGAATCCGTGCTGCTACTGAGAATTTCCTAAAAGAAAAACTCAATAACACTTTGCCCGACCCTGGCATCGAACCCGAGACCTCCCAATCCCACGCGCACATTTATGCCGCAATTAAGTACTCAATAAGTATTTTATATAACTTTTCGGAGTTACATATGTGCGTATAAAATTGTTAATTATCGCTTGCTAATCGGTGAAGGAAAACACCGTGAGGAAACCTGCATGTCTGAGAGTTCTCCATAATGTTCTCGAAAGACATCTGAAGTATTTTTTTTTTGGTGTCGTGTTGGAAAATCCTCATGGAGTCCCTCCGCCCTGGGGGAAAGGACGAAGGGGACTGTCAGACTCTTACTGACTAAAAACCAACCCGTGCTCCTCATGTATCCATGTGTCGGAGGGTAGGGTTTCACCGAAGCATTCCTCGCTACCTCCCGACGGGTATTGGCCCGCCAGATGGTCAGGCGGGCCTCGAACGAAACCCTCTTGGCGGCGGATGAAGGTGTTGGGCTCCGCCGTCAAAACACCCAGCGGCCGCAGAGGATAGGGAGGACGGCAACGCAATACCGCATCTCCTCTTCCTCTGCGGCCCCACCGCGACGCATCGAATGGAGCGCCCCCATTTGGTCGCGGTAGATAGGGCGCGCGGCAACGCAACACTGACACGCCTCTTCTCCCGCGACCGTACCCGAGGGACAGACAGAACTGTCCCCCGCACGCGCACCTTGTGACGCATCCTACGCAAGCCTCACGCAAGCCCACGTGGAGCGTCCCCTCCCGGGATCACGCTTAGCTTCATCGTGGGTGTACCTCAAACCCACGGTTACTGAGCCCCCCACCACGACAAGGTGAAGATCCCACGGGGGGAAGACATGTGAAGTCTGCCAACCCGCTCAACTGCCAACTCGCCCAACTTGGCCAGCGTGGTGGACTAGGGCCTTTGCCTTCTCATAATGAGAAGAGGCCCGTGCCCAGCAGTGGGGCAGTATAAAGGGCTGATGATGATGATGAAGTGTTTTATAAAATTAAATAATTTTCTTTAATATAATTACTTACCGTATATTATAACTTTAACCTTTGTTTTACTTCCAGTTGACCATAAAAATGTACACTCACCTTATACATTATCTTCGATCAGTGAATTAAGAACAGTAGGTACCGGACAACGGTATACAATCATATCTGGGATCTACGCACAGGACATGACTATTTGTGTCCTAACTAATTAAGATTGGCTGATAAACAACTTATATTAACTAAACAAATAAGTTTTATTTATCGGTAGGCGCCATGGTTGAAATGGAATGAAATTATTGTTAGTGTTAGTCGAGTAGAAATCATGCTAAAATGTAGAATTTTCTGCATATTATAAGAATTTTCTGCATGGTATAAGATTTTTGTGATTAGCTAGTAGGCTGACTTGCACTGTACCTAGTTTCTTTTTCTATGATAAAAGTGTTTATGAAGAACTAGAGGACGCCAGCAGCTACGCCTGCAATTTTTTTAATTTACCCGTTTTGGTCGATCCCGTGGGAATTTCGGGAAATCCCTTCTTAGTGCACCCCTTAGGTTCCCAAAGAACATACATGCCAAATGTCTGCTTCCTGCGCCCAATAGTTTCGGCTGTACGGTGTCTGTCAGTCAGTCAGTAACGCAAGGATTATAAATATTAAGATTAAGACTGATTTAATTCTTCCGTCTTGAGACTAAGGGTTGGCGCAAACGGGCCACCGGCCACAGCCACTGGTGGCCAGCGACAGACACCTTTACCTACATTTTACTTCTGAAGCGAGTGGCCGCCACCGGCCACACGTGTGCAGCGCCTCTATAAAAAATATATGGAAAAGTGTGTTAAGTGGCTGTCGCTGGCCACCAGTGGCTGTGGTCGGTGGCCCATTTGTGCCGACCCTAATTGCCGCCACCGCAATCGCACCTCTGTTCGAATGGCGATCGATGAACTGATTGATTCAAAAGGTCGAAGAACTCTGTGTGCGCCAATCAACATGCCGAACGCTGCTCATATCGAATAGAGACGAGCGGTGGTTAGAATTGTACTAAGCCACCAGTTTTCTCGTGAACAGAAATATTTATCACCATCATCATTCTGAGGGTCTAGTATGAGTTTTGCACTCGATCGTCACGGTGACGATAGACTAGTCGAAGGGAACAATTTCCATACATTTTCTAAAAGTGGAGACTAGCGATCGATAGAGACCGCTAGGGGGCGCATTTAGGAAATGTATGAAAATTGTTCCCGTCGACTAGTCTATCGTCACTGTGTAAAACTCGTACTAGACCCTCTGCCTGCAGTAGTCCAATCAATCCAATCCAATCATCATGCCAGCAAGATATAACTAGGCTTCTCCAATGGCATGCACTTTGCGTAGGTAGGTATATCGTCACTCCATCTTGGCGGAGGGCGTCCTACACTACGTTTGCCAAGGCTTACTCTAAAATACGATTTATATTTTTTTTATAGACTCACGTCTGTATCTCCAAAGGGGTAGGCAGAGGTGTAATATTACATCTACATTTCGCCAGGAATTTTTAGGTCCCACGTAAGAGAGGGCGAGCCTATTGCCGTACCGGGCACATTACCAGACTCCGTGCAACTACTGAGAATTTCCTAACGGAAAACCCAATAACACTTTGCCCGACCCGGGAATCGAACCCGAGACCTCCCAATCCCACGCGTACATTTACGCCGCGAGACCAACGAGGCAGTTAAAAAAAAACGACTTCTCCAACGGTACTCGGTTTTGCGACAAATATTATATAACCAGCCCACTGCCTATTGAGCTAGCTGATTCTAAAGAAAATATGGTTTTAATACCTATCAAATAAATACCTACAGAACTACGAACCGCAAACCCGCTATTTTAAGTCGCAAAAGTTTAAGAAGCTGACGTGATCTGAACAGAATAATATTTACAAAGTAATCAATAATATGCTTCAGTTTTTTTGGTTAGATAATTCAAATATAGACATTTGTATGATGTCGCTGCTGACAAAATAGACGTTAAATCCGGTTCAAAGAATTGAGTCAACGAAAGATATAAGAGACAAAATTAAATAATTGATCTAGCGATGTTATTTGGGTTTTACTGCATGCTGCATCCCTTTTTTAATTACTCTGAAATTTTCGCGATTTATACACATTTGTAAGTAGGTATGTATGACATACCGACTGGACAGCTACTGTACCCGGTCTTGTTCCCGTAAGGTGCCTTTGGTTGGCAGTCGAGGAGGTTTTTAGTGGAAACACCACATACTCCGGCTCTCGTTTCCCCAGGAGGTGGAGATCCGAAGGGATATTCAACCTCGAAAAAAAATAAAAGGTACCTACGTATGTGCCGACGTTTCGGTGTTGGTTACACCTAGCGTTACAAGGTTGCCCGATTTCTCCGATACGTCCAAATTATCAGAGGTCTCGGGCAATCTTCTGAATGGAACGTATAATAAAAGACTCGATGAATCAATGAATTCTTAAAATCAACCGTTGTATTGAAATTAAACTATAGTTTACGGATTTTATCGCGTTGTCTTGGTTTCACTTAGTTATTACATTTAAACTGAATGATCTACACTCTAGAGAGATGATCTAGAAACTAGATTTTTAGTTTATTACTAGCCGACGTTTCGGATTCTTTACAGGATTCATGGTCACAGCAGACTGAGGTGATATTATTTGGTCTTTTTCTTGAATGTATAAGTTATCTCAAAGTACCCGAACCTTTTTCAGCTATTGTTGTTACTATCTACGCAGAATGAGCTCTGTGTCTGATGTCTTCTGGTGACTTTGTCCTTCTTGGGTTTCATTAGCTTTATGACAGGGTCCCAAGCTGGAGGAACATTACAACCATCTTCCCTATTGATTCAGTGCAGCAGTTTTGACGTGCAAATAGACCATATAATTTTAATATGCACACACCTCTATTGATTCATATGTAAGCGCTAGTCTTTGTAAGCCGCCGTTAAGGATAATCTAAAACATAATGTAAGGCAAATACAGATATATTTGCCGATTGATTGAAGGTTCAATGACCAAACTTTATACATTCTAGAAACAGGATGTTGTCATTAAGTTAATGAGTAAGAGACGTAAAGTAGGACGTTTAACCATATGAAGAAATTGAAATATCCTTATTACTTATATACTTTGGATAATCTTAATATATAAAATCCTTGCGTTACTAACTGACTGACAGACACGCTACAGCCGAAACTATTGGGCGCAGGAAGCTGAAATTTGGCATGTGTGTTCCTTGGGGACCGTAGGGGAGCACTAAGAAGGGATTTCTCGAAATTCCCACGGGATCGGCCAAAACGGTAAATTTAAATAAAATGCAGGCGTAGCTGCTGGCGTCCTCTAGTTTGATATAAGATATAATCGATTTTAAACTTTCGCGATTTGTATACATCATATAATATTATTTAGCGGGTCTTAGTCGCGATAATTTACTTATATCAAAGCATAAATACCTCTGTTATTCTCCTACACTCCTACCGACTTGCAAAACCCGGAACCCAGTCATCAACGAATGCAAACAACGCCGCAGTAACACAACTCATCAGTGTGTAGACGTCATAAGTGTAGTTTGTCGAAGTACCGACAGTGCGGGTAAATCAAAAATATCAAAAATATAAAACAAGTGAGGGTAGCTGCCGAAACCCGCGCTTCACAAGGACAGCGCTGAGTTGACATAAGAGGGTATAGTACGAGTTCACACTCGATCGTCATGGTGGACGATAGCCTAGTCGACGGGAACAATTTCCATACATTTTGTAAAAGCGGACGGAGAGACGCGATCGATAGAGACCGCTAGGGGGCGCATTTAGAAAATGTATGGAAATTGTTCCCGTCGACTAGGCTATCGTCCACCGTGACGATCGAGTGCAAACTCGTACTAGACCCTCAGTCCCTCCGTGACCACGACCGTTGCAAGCCGTAGGAGAATAACAGAGGTATTTATGCCTTGAAATAAGTAAATTATCGCGTCTAAGACCCGCTAAATAATATTGTATGATAATTTGATATGTTTTCAATTTCAACTGTTTTGCAGTCCCATTGGAGATCGAAACTAGACTGGTCGATTAACTACCGAGAAATCTATTTCCCATATTCATAACTGTCCGAAGAAACGATACATCCCTGATCAATTGACCGAATTAATTCTAGCCCGCTTGAGTGACTTAGGTAATGTTAGGTTTTGTTGCGACCCAGCATCCAAGAATAGGATTCATCAGCTTAGCTTATAGTACTACAAACATACATAGACTCACGCCTGTTTCCCGGAGGGGTAGGCAGAGACTACGGAACGCCATTTGCAACGATCCTGACATACTTCTTTTGCTTCATTCACTCCCATGAAGTTTCTCATGCATGCGCCGCTGTTTAGTGTACTTCTGACCTGTCCTTTTTTTAGGATGTCTCCAATCTGGTCAGAGAACGTCCGCCTAGGTCTTTCCCTTCGTCCTGTCCCATTCACACTTGCCTTATATATCTTCTTTGTCAGTCTTTCGTCGTCCATCCTCTCCATGTGTCCAAACCATTTTAAAATGCCTTTCTCGATGCTTGTCACTACATCTTCCTTTACCCCACACCACTCTCTTATAGTACTAATTAGGTAATATTTGTATAATGTGTACACGACCTACCATACTAGATGATAAACTATTTGTTTCTTATTAGCAGCGCTTCTGAGATGAATTTTAATTATTTGTTCAACTCACATGTAAGCAATTAGCTCATAAACTGCCTCGTTGGTTGGTGGGATTGGAAGGTCTCGGGTTCGATTCCCAGGTCGGGCAAAGTGTTATTGGGTTTTGCCGTTAGGAAATAGGCTCGCCCCCTATTACGTGGGACCTAAAAATTCATGGCGAAATGTGGGTGTAATATTACACCTCTGCCTAACCCCTTCGGGGATACAGGCGTGAGTCTATAAATAAATATAAAAAAAATAGCTCATAAATAAAATGTTAAATATAGAAACGACGCTCATAAATAAAGAGAAAATATTGTGTCCAGTAATCTATTGTTTAAGTATTTATTTTATTTATAAGAAAAATAAAATATTTTCTGTCACACCAGCTTGTTTTTTTTAGTGTTGGCAATAAGCTATTGATAGAATAAAATAGTTTGCTGTGTGGTTGACGGCATAGAATACAAGTGTCACCACCCCCTATCTTCCCGTGGGTGTCGTAAGAGGCGACTAAGGGATAACACGATGCAAATACCATCTTTGCGTAGAGACGGAAAACTCGACATCAAACCCTATACGACTGCCTCGTTGGTCTCGCGGCATAAATGTGCGCGTGAGATCGGGAGGTCCCGGATTTGATTCCTGGGTCGGGCAGTGTTATTGGGTTTTTCAGTCACGAGATTCTCAGTAGCAGCACGGAGTCTGGAAATGTGCCCGGTACGGCAATAGGCTCGCCCCTTATTACGTGGGACTAAAGTATATCTGGCGAAAAGTGAGTGTAGAAATACACCTCTGCCTACCCCTTCGGGGATAAAAGGTGACGATATGTATGTATGTATGTAGAATTAAATAGTTTATTTCTTTCAGCACTTTTAAAGGGACTCAGGAATCTTGTACTGCTGACACTGGTCTAAGGTATGGAATGTTACCTACCCTTTTGGTTGCGGAGGTTAGATGGCAGTCGCTTTGTGGAAAAGCTAATTTATTTTAATTATTTTTTATAGACTCACGCCTGTATCCCCGAAGAGGTAGGCAGAGGCGTAATATTACACCCACATTCCGCCATGAATATTTAGGTGCCACGTAATAGGGGGCAAGCCTATTGCCGTTACCGGGCACATCACCAGACTCCGTGCTGCTACTAAGGATTCGGTAAAACCCAGTAACACTTTTGCCCGACCCGGGAATCGAACCCGGGCAGGGCGGAACCGTCCCTATGGGCAATGTGCGCGGCGCACACTGGCGCCAGGGTGACAGAGATATGCGTTAATTTTAACAGTTATTTTGGAAAAAGGATGCCAAAAAAGGCGCTTCACAGCAGATTTCGCACACAGGCGCGGTGGCGTAGGGAGTGCCACCCATCCAAGAAATATTAAACGACATCGAGAGTTAGAACGGAATTGTTAGGTATCGACAAAAAAAAAAGGTCATTCGCCAACTTCCGGGTGCCACCCAAGCTAGCCTACGCCACTGCACAGGCGCTTCATAGATTTCGCACACAGGCGCTGGATTGGGTCGGGCACGGCCCTGAACCCGGGACCTCCGATCAGCAGTCGTAGAAAAGCTAATATTCTGTCAAATCGGGTTACACCAGTATGCGGACCCCGCGCTTTATGGCGACTAATTTAGATGTAACCGGGATTATGATATCCGAATTAATTTCAATAGCTTTGCGTTTATTTCCCAATACCAAAATCATATGTGGCATTGCAAAAGAGGATCTTATTACCCGAGGCTTCCTTCACAATAAATCAAGCTATAAATATTCTTGATAAGCTCATAACTGTGAAGGTACAAAAACGTGACGAGTTTTTCAATTAAAATTATGTATTAAATAGACATATTTTATGTTGATAGAGACATTGATGATATAATAAGACAATAAAGGCACCTCGTTGATGCAACATGATTTATCAAGTGTATTTTGCTATAAATAGATACGGCCTAGCGACAAAAAGCAGCGGCAGCGGCAGGGACTTCGATGTCCATGGCGTGTTTTACTCTGACGTGACATCGGCCGCGGCGGAGTAGAGCACGGCATGTATATCGAAATCGCTGCCGCTAAACAGCGGACGCGCTGTCTCCTTTCGTGGCTGGTCCTTTAGACATTTTGGCTGCCGTTTTGGTCTAGTCTAGGTAGCCCATTAACTACTTTATTAGCGGGCCAGTCATAATGTCAAAATGTAAAGGAAAGAGAGGTGCCAAGACACTTCTTTTTCGCAAAAGTTTGACGTAATTTAGGTAGTTCTAAATACTATTCAAGTAAGGGTATATTTTGTAAAAATAAAGAACCAAATAATCAAGAAGAATCTCTTACACTTACAAAAAGGATTTTATTAATTTTATAAACCCAGCAACCAGCTAAAACGCAACAAGTCTGCGAATACCTAAGTAAACGCCATACCTACGTTATTATACCTGACCAAGGACCTTTACTAGGATCATGATACCGGTGGACATAGGAAACGCAACACGGAAGTCACATAACATAACGAACAAGGTTATGGGATGATTGCTACTAAGTGACGCAAGATTGCAATTATGCCTAGCTATTTATAAGTCCGCCGTGTAGGCACTAGCAGTAGGAAGGGCTGGCGGAGACCCAGGGTTATGAGGCCTCATGAATTTGCAAAAGATTATCCGTTCCGTTGTGGTGATGGATTAAGAATACTAAATGTCCTAACGCCATTTCATTCTCGTGTTGTCCGAGGTGACGAAAGAAATTTCGTGGAGCAAATTGTATATTTGCTAGGCGAAGGGTAAACACGTAGTCCGTGTGGTGACGGATTAAGAATAATGATTGTCACCACCCCATATCATCCCATGGGTGTCGTAAGAGCCGACAGAGGGAGCATATTATGCAGAGAACAGCACTGTAAGAGAAGGAAAACTTGATACAAACCCTATACCAACCCGTTTGGCCAGCATGGTATAGTAGGCCAATTCCTCCTTTCAAAGGAGAGGCCTAGTCCAGCAGTGGACCGTAAAGGCTGATGATGACATAAATATGAAGAGATTTTTTATAAAATACTAGAGGACGCCAGCAGCTACGCCTGCATTTTTTTTGACGTGACAACGTCTTATAAATTGGTTTGCCGGGTGACACTTCAAGAAACTGCGTTACGCTCCGCTCACGTTATGCGCTCACAATGTTTATTTACCCGTTTTGGCCGATCCCGTGGGAATTTCGTGAAATCCTTTCTTAGTGCACCCCTACGGTCCCCAAGGAACATACATGCCAAATTTCAGCTTCCTGCGCTCAATAGTTTCGGCTGTAGCGTGTCTGTCAGTCAGTCAGTAACGCAAGGATTTTATATATTAAGATTTTTAAGCACTTCTACAGCGACAAAAATTATTAACAAATCGTTCAGGTGTGGCGGGTCGCTTTTTCATAAGTATATCCTCGGGTTATTAATATCTGCGATTGCCTCGTCACACGGCTAGGTCAAGCAGTTACAGAGAAATGAATTACAACACATACATACAGGCGAACTTAAGGCGAAGGTTACGATTTGCTATAATGTATGTCAATCGTATATAAGGTGGAACTGGTTTTTCCGCACCACCGATATGTAGGATTAATAATAAAAGTACATGTTTATATTATATACCTATAGGAGTATTTTCTGGAGTGGACCAGGCTTTGGCAAACGTACATATGTAGCTGATGCTTTCTGGTTAGGTGGAGTAACCATATACGCAAACTGGCTTGCAGCGGATGGACACGTAAACCCGAAAATTGGATTCAGTGGCGTGCCATTGGAGAGGTCTTTAATAATCCTTTAGCCCACAGCAACAGAACTAAGAATATACCTAATAGAGAATTCTGAAAGATGCAGGTTTTCGCATGACCCTTATTTTCTAACACTCAGCGGTGTACTCAGTGTGATTAGGATTTAAGAAAGTCGTTAGATTATCATGGCGATCGCTGATTGGTCCGTTTTCGTTACCAGCTGTATTAAACATAGACTTAGGAAATATGAGACAGGTATTTGAAAACCAATTTTTAAATTTTGTTTCTAGGTTTTAACTAGGTATAATAAATGTATTAGTAAATGTATTAGAAGTAAAAGCGATGACAATTAGTAAGCTAAGTTGACGGCGCCATACTTTGCAGGGCTCCTATTTTTGGATAAAGGATCACAAGGAAACCTAACAAAACCTATTAAGTTTCCCGAGTGAACGAGACTATTTCTTCTTGGGTTTACGCGAATGTTACACATTGAAATTAAACTACAGCAAAGCAACAAACTCTTCTCATAATAAACCTAGATTTATTATAATATCACTATTGCGACCCAGTGAAATTACAATATCACTCAAAAAAGCCTGTGAAATTATACGAACCAGTCGTCATATTATAATTTCACTAGTGAAATTATAATATCACGTTTTTGACAATTTTTTTTATGTCATAAGCGGCAAACGAGCAGACGGATCGCCTGATGGTAAACAATTACCGCCGCCCATGGACACAAGCAACACCAGTACACCACAGGTGTCACAAGTGCGTTACCGCCCCTTGGGGTTGGGAAAAGAGATAGGATGAGGAGTGGGATGAGGGAGAAGGAATAGGGGATAGGGCCTCCGGCACTCTCACTCACCGAACGAAACGCAACAATATAGGTATTGTTACTTTACGTCGATTTTCTGTGAGAGTGTAGTACTTCCCCGGTCGAGCCGGCCCATTCATGCTGAAATCAGCAAGGCTCTACTACCTACAAAAATCCCTGCGACATAACTATTTAACAATATGGCGGTAAACCGCACACGACGCACGTAAACATGTGTGGTAGACCTTGTGATAAGTAGATGTTTGGCGATCTGAGTCGCTGAATACAAGCCGATACCGCTGCCATCGAAAATACTCAACCTTTCATTATCGTGAGCAGGCTAAGTCATAGGCGATAGCGACTTTAACTTAGAGAAGTTTACAACAGGCGGGACTAACGGTCAGTCACAATATATGACCTAGCTATTTGACAATTAGAAATACATCATTGATATATTTTGCATGGAGCTTATGTCCGCACACGACGCACGTAAACATGTATTCTGTGAGACCTTGCGTTGTGTGGATGTTTGGCGATCTGAGTAGCTGAATACGCCGGTACCGATGCCAGCGAAAATACTCAACCTTTCATTATCGTGAGCGGGCTAAGTCATAGGCGATAGCGACTTTAACTAATAAATTTTTGCGTCATCTTTCAGCCTTTCGCTGTTCTCTGCTGAAGATAGGTCTCGCATACTTGACTGCACGGTTGGCGTAGTGGTTTAAGCAGCCGCCTCACCGCTTGACACTGTGCCGAAGTTTTGTGGGTTCGATCCCCACACGAGACAACACTTTGTGTGATTCATACATTGTTGTTTCGAGTCTGGGTGTTTATTGTGTATGTTTGTAAAGTTCCCCGCGACACAGGATTTAGTCCTAATGCGGATGTTTTTTTTTTAATAATAATAATACTAAACCCACGGAATTCAATAGGATAGTGAGTAGTGACACTACTTTTAATCCGGCCACTATACGGCATGTCAAACTAGACGTCATGGGGAAGATAGCACGGTGGTATCCACTGCAACCGCTGTGGTATCTACACACTGCAGGGCAGAGTCTCAAACAGTTTATTTCATCCTTCGACAAAGCTCTACATTAAGGGTGGGCCAACATACTTGATTGGATTTTCTCTGTTTTTATGTGGAATAAATAAAAAAAACTTCCTAGAACCGGTTTCAGCTTATCCCTTAGACCACACAACAATTCTTAACATAAGCTCATGAGTGTTCACGACAAGTTCTTGACACTATTATGTTTTGGCATTGAAAGTGCCGCACTCACTGATATGACAGGTCACTTATAGTACCGCACACCTTACTTGTTGTTCATGACAAAGTTAAGCAACGTTCGCACAGGTCATTATTTGGATGGGTGACCGTGTGTGTGTCACTCACTCTCGATTTAATTTGCCGTTTGTACGACAAAGTTAAGCAACGTTCACACAGGTCATTATTTGGATGGGTGACCAATGTGGCACTACTCACTGACATTACAGGTCACTTAAAGTACCGCACACCTTAATTGTTGTTCGTATTGGTATGACAAAGTTAAGCAACGTTTTCACAGGTCTGATGGGATGGGTGGCCACCCATCCGAGTAGATTAATTCCGGACGCTGATTTGCCGGTCATACAGCAGGCCTTGTAGCAATCAATGGCAAAATCCCACATGGCAGGCCGAATCTCAGGCGGGGTCACAGTAAAAGTTCCGCAATTCGCGTGATCAACCATATTACATGAGACATTGAGGACACCGCGGTAGTTTTAGTAAGACTACATAGACTCACGGCTGTTTCCCCGAAGGGGTAGGCAGAGGCATATTAAACGCCCACTTTTCGCCAGTGTTTTGATCCCACGTAATAGGTGGCGAGCCTATTGCCGCTTATCGGGATATTTTGTTTGCCAGAGCCTCGTCCGTTGATCGGCAGGTGCACCACTTGCAGGTGAGGTTGGCTTGGGACCCTAAGTTCTTGGTGGGAACCCTATGCACCTGTTTTAGTAATTAAGCTTCGAAAGTCTTCATGGAAGGACCTCACACACCTCCGCCAGCCTTAAATGGGATGGAGGGATGTGACTGTTATGAAATGAAAGAAGAAAACAATGACTCTGAGTTTGTTTCGGCTTATATTCTCAAGAGGCAATTTAGCTAGAAAAAGCCGGCATCATCTAGACTTCTAGAGTAGGATTTTGACTTGCATAAATGTTGAATTCAACCAAAATGCAGAAATAAATAAGACTTTTACGAAATTTTAGCAGTTCACAAAAAAAATATTTATTTATTTACAGACTCACGCTTGTATCCCCGAAGGGGTAGGCAGAGGTGTAATATTACACCCACATTTCACCATGATTTTTTATTACTATTGCCGTACCGGGCATATTACCAGACTCCGTGCTGCTACTGAGAATTTCCTAACGGAAAAACCCAATAACACTTTGCCCGACCCGGGAATCGAGCCCGAGACCTCCCAATCCCACGCGCATATTTATGCCGCGAGACCAACGAGGCAGCCCAAAAAAAATAATTAGTTGCAATAATATTATCTCTGAAAGTAAATACTATACGGTTAATCAGTGTCATGTCAGCTTATCTTAATCTTAATCTTCTTAATATATAAAATCCTTGCGTTACTGACTGACTGACAGACACGCTACAGCCGAAACTATTGGGCGCAGGAAGCTGAAATTTGGCATGTATGTTCCTTGGGGACCGTAGGAGTGCACTAAGAAGGGATTTCCCGAAATTCCTACGGGATCGGCAAAAACGGGTAAATTAAAAAAAAGCAGGCGTAGCTGCTGGCGTAGCTGCTGGCGTCCTCTAGTTAAAAATATTAATCAATAAAGTCGACAAACCGTAGTCAATTAAAATGTCTTGTTTCAAATAAATATGTCGAAGTTTGAGTAACGTTTCATTATTAATTTTGTGTTATAGAATTCTGTAATACTCAGTTCGAAATATTTTAATATTTTTTTAGTAGCAAGCTCTTTCTTTCTCCCTTAATTTTCGAAAACTATGGTCAGCTTTGATCGTTGCTTATAGAGACGGCCATAATATATCTTAATATATAAAATCCTTGCGTTACTGACTGACTGACAGACACGCTACAGCCGAAACCAATTGGCGCAGGAAGCTGAAATTTGGCATGTATGTTCCTTGGGGACCAAGGGTGCACTAAGAAGGGATTTCCCGAAATGCCCACGGGATCGGCCAAAACGGGTAAATTTAAAAAAAATGCAGGTTTAGCTGCTGGCGTCTTCTAGTTTGTTAATATTTAAACAGATGTAATGCAAATCCGTCTGCCATGAAGATCTTTGACAGTCATTATAGGAAGTCAGTACCTCTCAATATGACACTAGCCTAAACAATGGAATATCGCTATCCCTTTGGGCAAAGAGCTCAGATATTTACATAGAGGCGCATTTCCTAGGTCGCTCTGAAGACAAACTTTCTGTGACAGTTGTGGTTTGGCAGTTGCGCTGTGACAGCTGTCTCTACGAGAGCAAGAGAGACGAACGTTCCTCCTGTGTATCTTAACTACGAGAGCAAGAGAGACGGAGAACGACGCCAGTGCCGCCAACAGCGCCAACTACGAACTAAACTGGAGATAGTACCCACTTGGAATCGGCACACGAAATCCTTAAGAACTGCGCTACTATGTAAATCTGTATTCATTGCTTTGGACTTCGGAGGTCAGACAGGTAGTGGCTCTGCAAAAAAGCTAATATTAAAATCCGGTTAGACTAGTATGCGGAACCCTGGTTACAACTGGGATAGCGTTAGGAGAATGATAGAAGTAATGCAAAAATATATAAGTTAAGAATTTACACATAAATACATACCCTCAAACCATTTTCCCGTAGTCTTCTTAAGCTTAACTTACGGCCTAAATCGCCTCTCTCAAAACACCTGGCAAGTTATAAGCGGAGCCGGTACATCACTAATTTTCACTAGAGGACCTTCAAATAGGTTGTCACGTAGCATGTCGACCCAAAAGCTGATGACGACACTATCTTCTCGGGGTCAGGTACGAGCGGAAAACCCAGCGTTTACATGGAACATGATACACAAATTCTTACTCTTACATTTATAGCTCGGTCAAAGGTGATGTCAGTGTTTAAGTGCCTAATGTTTTAAGTCGGCATTTGGTTAATTCGAGTTTGGTGTTTTCCTGTATGACTTTTGAAATGCCAACTATAATCTAGAGATTTACTTGGTTTAGACTTGGCGGTTGAAGCATGCATGGTGGCTCGGGCGGGTAAGTAGAGAGAAGTATTCTTTGGTCTCTCGGCATAAATGTGCGGGTGGGATTGGGAGGTCTCGGGTTCGATTCCCGGGTCGGGCAAAGTGTTATTGGGTTTTTCCGTTAGGAAATTCTCAGTAGCAGCACGGAGTCTGGTAATGTGCCCGGTACAGCAATAGGCTCGCCCCCTATTACGTGGGACCTAAAAAGTCCTGGCGAAATGTGGGTGTAATATTACACCTCTGCCTACCCCTTCGGGGATACAGGCGTGAGTCTATAAATAAATAAATAAAATAAAAATTCTTTATTCGGTGAATGAGAAATATGTCCGAAGATCTGTCCGTGTTTCTAAGATGCTGGACGTTAAGTGGTCGTTGCATCAATAGGTCTATGCTACCGGGAATACCCTCTCTTCAAAGAATATTGATGAAAAGTAGCAGTATTCATACTTATGCGTTTCGTTCTGTGATTAAAAGCACCTTAACTAATGAGCTTTTACCGTCCCTTCTTCCTGTTTTTTTTCAAGGTACTGAACTCCTAGTAATCTTAATATATAAAATCCTTGCGTTACTGACTGACTGACAGACACGCTACAGCTAAAACTATTGGGCGCAGGAAGCTGAAATTTGGCATGTATGTTCCTTGGGGACCGTAGGGGTGCACTAAGAAGGGATTTCCCGAAATTCCCACGGGATCGGCCAAAACGGGTAAATTAAAAAAAATGCAGGCGTAGCTGCTGGCGTCCTCTAGTAAAACATATATGTCGCGGAAAACTTTACAACATTCCCATTCGACTAACGGGCACAAGGTACACTCAGACTCAAAACAAAAATCATCGTATCACACAAAGTACTCACTATACAGGGTGTAAAAAGACCCTTAACGAAAACTGAAACCCCATATTGTACCAATCATTACGAACATTTTTTGCTTCGGCATCATACCTGGGAAATGCCTGGTTGAGGACATATTGAGGCTCAAAGTTACTATGGAATTTTTGTAATTAGGTACAAAATCGATGCATTTACCCCGCCAACCTGTTTTATAGATGTCCTATGCACCCATAGATTAGTAGGTATTTCGAAAATTGCACGCACGCATTTTTTATAGCGGCTTGAAAAAAGTGAATACTTAAAAAAAATAGTCGTTTCCCAAATTTTATTTTTGCTTAGTATGAGTTGGCATGATGTCCAAAACAAGTAGACTTCGACTTGGTGATGGGTCTTGTGACACCCTGTATATAGCATTTCTTAAATAATAACACTAGTGCAGCAAGCAGCCTTTTGCAGTTTGTTTGCCACCTTGGCTGAGAATAAAAATAAATGTTAAGGCGGACGCCTTAGGCTTTTTTACCAGTCGACCTCTGAGTGACGCAGACAGTAAGGTAGGCTGAAGTACGGAGATATTAAATAATAGGTATTAATTATTTCAGTTGTAAAACTATATTCAACTACACTCTTGTATAACTATAAACGGATTATTTAACAGAGACATATTAGGGCTGAATTTTATTGTCTGTTATGTTCACAAAAACCATATCCATGCCTACGGTCATAATCAACGGCGATTTCAGATTCGTAACTTTAGCGAACCTGGCTATAACTATCGATAAGTATTTCACTAAGCATCAGCCAGAGACGTAGAGACAGACTGGCTCGTCATCGTCTCAGCGTTATCCTAGTTGTATCCAAGATTTCCTCGTTGACGCCTGGGGGTCCACTTAAACCAGATTTGACATGTGACTAGCATTTCCACTGAGTCACTGCCGTCTGACCTCCGCAACCCGAAGGGATAGCGATATTCCATGATTTAGACCAGTATCACTTGGGACCCTGTTATCAGGCTAATGAAACCCAAGAAGGACAAAGTCACCAGAAGACATCAAGACACAGTGAGCACATTCTGCGTAGATAGTAACACCAATAGTTGAAAAATGTTCGGGTACTTTGAGATAACTTATAAATTCAAGACAAAGACAAATATCACCTCTGTCTGCCGTGAACACGAATCCTGTAAAGAATTCGAAACGTCGGCTAGTAATAAAAATGTAGTTTCTAGATCTTTCGGTTTAAATGTAATAAATAACAAATAACCAGTGAAACCAATATAACGCGATAAAATCCGTAAACTGCAGTTTAATTTCAATAGACCAGTATCAATTTATTTGAGGGTGAGTCCCCGTAACGACTGTCAAAGGTCTTCATGACAGCCGAGACCGACGGTTTAACGTCCTTTCCGTGGGACAGGGCAAGCGATAGATAACAATATAATAGATACATGACTTCGAAAAGTTAATGGTCTTTGCTGAGAGCTTGCACGCGATACCCTCTGCATAGCAGAATGTTGGTATTTCCTCTGAACTATTGCTGCCTCACTTGCTTGCTTATCCAACAAGGCTATGTTATATTATATTATCCTAGAGTTAACTAGAGGATGCCCGCAGCTATGCCCACCCATTCCTGTCCGATCCTGTGAAAGTTTCGGGAAATACCTTCTTAATGCATCTCTATGGTCGCCGAGGAAAAGACGTGGCGAATTTTAGCTTTTTGCGGTCAATAGTTTTGACTGCACGTTATCTGTTAGTTAGTTAATAACGCAAGAATTTTATATATACAGATTACACGAAGGATCAGCAACGTTCGGATGTTCGGATGTAGATAACAGTGTCATTCACGCTCACGCCTCGGTTTCCTTCCGCAAGACGCGACAAAAAGGAAACTCAGATATAGCATCGTGGTATCACATGATTTTATATCTGTGCTTCCTTCCTCTCCACTGGAGTATAGTACGCATATTAATTTGAGTCAACTTTTTGACACGTAATATTTTTCGCGAATTTTCTAGACATAGAGACGGAAAACTCGACATCAAACCCTATACGACTGCCTCGTTGGTCTCGCGGCATAAATGTGCGCGTGGGATCGGGAGGTCCCGGGTTCGATTCCTGGGTCGGCCAGTGTTATTGGGTTTTTCTGTCACGAAATTCTCAGTAGCAGCACGGAGTTTGGAAATGTGCCCGGTACGGCAATAGGCTCGCCCCTTATTACGTGGGACTAAAGTATATCTGGCGAAAAGTGGGTGTAGAAATACACCTCTGCCTACCCCTTCGGGGATAAAAGGCGTGACCATATGTATGTATGTATGTTTGTTTTCTAGACATGCTATGCGAAGAAATGTTATTTTGTATGTAGGTAAACAAGTGCGATAAGCAGCGATAGCAGAGTGGAGAGACCGACAGACTGCTACGCAAAGAGTCTCGGGTTCGAATCCACGGCATCCAGACTTTTCGGAGTTAAGTGCGTATTAAATTGTTAATTAACGCTAGCTTATCGGTGAAGGAAAACATCGTGAGGAAACCTGCATGTCTGAGAATTCTCCATGATGTTCTCGAAAGACATGTGAAGTCTGCCAACCCGCACTTGGCCAGCGTGGTGGACTATATTCTTATTACCTTCTCATAGTGAGAAGAGGCCCGTGCCCAGCAGTGGGACAGTATAAAGGGCTGATGATAATAAATAAGTCCTGTCAGCGACAAAATATGTAGGACAAAAAGGCTACGGAAAAGATCATGTATTGTGAGAGATTAGTTATGAAAGAAAAGTGATAAATGATCGGATGAGGGCGAGGGTGACAGAGAAGTATAGAAGCGAAGGATATACTGCGATTCAAAACAGGGACCAGGCCAAGAGATTAATGAAAAGGTAATTTTTTTCGTTGTGGTAGTTTTTTTGGAGCCAGTTTGTCTGGGAAATCCTATAATCGCGGGGTGTTCAAAACTGGAAACAAAACCAAAATTCCACAATAATTAAAATCACTTAACAACATCTTGCACTCAATCAAGGCCTATTTACAAAATGGAAAAAATCTCAACCACCACCATACATTGTTAAAACCCACTTACATCCAATAAGTGGTATCACCACTTAAGTCTATATACGTATAAATAAGGGCACATACACATGTAATTACCGATAATCGGTAGCATTATGCCATGATCTCAGTTGTCCAATGCCGTGACATTGTCATGTAGTACACCATGTACAAAAACATAGTGAGACTGTCGAATGACCTTATTTCCTTCCGTTTATACTGCGGCCGTCGTAAATGGCAATGTGGTAAATAACCCACTTATATCTGCAGTTTACGAAACCAAGATCAAGCGAAAATGTACCATAATTCCTTAAAATAAGGTTCAGATATTTAATGTGTCAAGAATTAACGGTAAAGTGAACTTTGTCGATACATGACTTTCCGTATGTAAGGTTTGCGGTTGATAAAATTGGTTTACGCGAATTTGAACTTTATATACTTAAGATAAGGTTGATATATTATACATGTGGGATATTTAATGGCAAATTATCTTCGCCGATACGAGACTTTCCGTAAGCCTTATCCACAGGAGGTTTATTTTATTTCGAAGTAATTAAATCCATCGTAAAAACTGGTTTCCAAGAAATTTTCGTGCCAATAAGGAATTATTGAATAATATATGACCTGTATTATTAATGTACTATGTTTTGCCCGCGGCAGGGATCGGCCTTCGGCTTTTAAAAACGTTTAATGATCTAGATATAATATATTGGTTTTGTTTTTTCGGCTTAATTAGATTTTGGAATGGTTTACTGGGTCACGGCCGAAACGGAAAAGGAAGATTTTTTATGTGGTGTGGTTTTGTTAATATTTTTATTGTATGCATTATTTTAAAAGCAAACGTTATGTTTCTACAATTCAAAACAAATTGAAACAAGCAGGAAGATCTTGGGGCTCTAAGTAAAATTTAAAGCGCTCGCCAAAAAAATTGCGTCCTGTCATAAAAAATACTTACTTTAAGTTGCCCTCTATACGACCTCCACTAACCAGAGTCAAGCCATCCCATTCCCTCTTAGCAGAATCCTGGAGCAAACCCCATCATCAAGAAACCTGCATTTCTGAGAGTTCTCCGTAACATCTCGAAACACATTTGAAGTTTGCCAATCCGCACTTGGCCAGCGTAACCGTTAAAAATATGAGATCTTCCTTATTTTCAGACGACCGGTTGGTGGAGCAGGAGTGTAAGCGACTGCTACGCCGAAGGTCGCGGGTTCGATTCCCGCTCAAGTCAAACATTTGTGTGCGTGAACATGGATGTTTGTCTTGGTCTGGGTCTTTCTATGTATAATATACATGTATTTACAAAAAAAAGTATACATATATGTATGTTTTTCCATTATCTAGTAGGTACCAATAGTACAAGCTTTGCTTAGTTTGGGACTATATGGTGTCATGTGTATGTGGTAGAATATTATTATTATAGATTTTTTTTTAAGTCAGTTCAAAATCCAGTCGACGACGTTACATGAACGAAACACTGTAGCACTTTTATGTGCAATCAAACAAGTTGGCGCTGGACCAGTTTGAAAAGAAATCCCTTGGCTCGCTCATAGAGTCAAGGCACACTAGAAACTGGTTTTGTATACGAGTGTCAATGTGCGTGTAAAGTAGCACTGGAAGCGACGATGTCTTGCTGAGCGATTCTCGACCTTATGGTGGTCTAGCGGGAAGTTGTTCGACTGTACCTAAATGCCATAACAAGCGGCCTCCCATCCCAGGTGCGACCTCGGCAAACGTTACCTTCTCTGTGCAGTCTTCTAAAAACAATGTCGATGTAAGGTTAATAATCATAGTAATCATCTTAGCGTTATCCCAGTTGCAACAGGCCAATTCTCGTATTTTTATATGACATTGAAATTATATTTTGAGGCAGCGATAGCCTAGTGGAGATACCAACAGACTGCCATGCAGAGGGTATCGGGTTCGAATCCACGGCGCCCACCAATAACTTTTCGGAGTTATGTGCGTATTGAATGGTTAATTATCGCTTGTCCCGTGCCTCGGCGAGAGCGTTAAGCCGTCGGTCCCGGTTGTCATGAAGATCTTTGACAGTCGTAATAGGGCGTCAGTACCCTCTAAATAAACTGACACTAGTCTCAACCATGGAATATTGCTATCCCTTCGGGTTGCGGAGGTCAGACAGGCAGTCGCTCCGTGGAAATGCTAATATTCAGTCAAATCCGGTTAGACTAGAAAGCGGACCCCAGGTTGAAACTGGGATAACGCTAGGAGGATGATGATTGAAATTATATTTTGAATCGACTCAGAAGCGGTATTCTGATAACCTAGTGTCATTATCGTATTATTTTAATTAACAGTTCGTCGTTGACACATATTATTATGTATATTGACACTTGTTTGAATTACGATCTCGTTACAATTTCATTCAAATATCAGATGATTTAGAAGAATACGCTTTTTGTGACGTAAGTATGACACTGACATTATATCGAAACTGTATTTATTTAGGAGAATTGGGACCCTGGGGTGCACTGATTAGTCTGACCGGATTTTACTGAATATTTGCTTTTACACAGAGCGACTGACTGTCTGACCTCCGCAACCCAAACCGATAACTATATTTCATGGTTTAGATTTAGACTAGTGTCAGTTTATTCAGACGTACTAAATCCCTCTAACAACTGTCAAAGATGACAGCCGGAACCGACGGCTTAACGCGCTCTCCTAGGCATAAGCAATGAATACAGATTTACATAGAAGCGCAGTTCTTAAGGATTTCGTGTGCCGATTCCAAGTGGAGACTGTCTCCAGTTTGGTTCGTAGTTGGCGCCGTTGGCGACGCTGACGTCGTTCTCCGTCTCTCTTGCTCTCGTACTTAAGATAGACAGGAGGAACGTTCGTCTCTTGCTCTCGTAGAGACAGCTGTCACAGCGCGACTGCCACGCTGCCAAGCGGCAATTTGGGTCACAGAAAGTTTGTCTTCAGAGCGCCCATGGGAAATGCGCCTCTTCGTAATTATCTGAGCTCTTTGTGCTAGGCATGGGGTAAGCGATAACTAACAATAAAATTCAATGGTCACATAACGCCGAGAAGTCAGTGGTGTACCGTGATGGATTCAAACCCGATATTCTCTGCATGGCAGTCTGTGATATCTCCACTAGGCTGTCGTTTAATCAATACTTGTTTATATTTTTATTTTCATTTATAGTCTCATGCCTGTATCCCCGAAGTGGTAGGCAGAGGTATAAATATTACACCCACATTTCGCCATGAAATTTTAGGTCCCACGTACTAGGGTGCGAGCCTATTGTCGTTACCGGGTACATCAGCAGACTCCGGGCTGCTACTGAGTATTCGGAAAAACCAGTAACACTTTTGCCCGACCCGGGAATCGAACCCGGGACCTCCGATCAGCAGTCGCATACGCTATCCACTGGACCACGGAGGCAGTCTCAATACTTACATATTAATTACAGCTTACAAAACTCATTGAGTTCCAATCACTTGAAATATATTAGACAAATTATACACACATTCTGTTAACCAATCAATACCCAGTGATTACCAATTTATATGTAACACTAGCATAAACATTGCTTATAAGTATAATTAAGCAATTTATTTGAACCATTCAAATGTCATAGCATACATGGCCATTGAAATAATTATCCATCATTATAAGCTGAGGCAGTCTAGTGGATGATTAACAGATTAATACGCTGTGGAACACGGGTCTTTTTTTTTAAAGAATACTCCCGCACTAGCGACAGGCAGTAGATAGAGCCTTGCTGATTTCAGCATGAATGGGCCGGCTCGACCGGGGAAGTATTACCCTCTCACAGAAAATCGACGTAAAGTAGCAGCACCTAAAATGTTGCGTTTCGTTCGGTGAGTGAGACTGCCGGAGGCCCTATCCCCTATTCCTTCTCCCTCATCCCACTCCTCATCCTATCCCTTTTCCCAACCCCAAGAGGCGGCAACGCATTTTTGACTTCTGTGGTGTTGCTTGTGTCCATGGGCAGCGGTAATTGCTTACCATCAGGCGATCCGTCTGCTCGTTTGCCGCCTATTACCAACAAAAAAAAACTGACTCAAGTATAAACTATGTAATATCGTTATCCCTTTGGTTTGCAAAGTCTGGGATAAAGCTAGGGAGATGATGTAAATCATCGTTTTTTAATGGGTGAAGTAAAACATTATGAGGTCTTCCTCACTGTAATATTGTTTTGCCGGAAGTAGGAAAAGGTGCATTCAGGAAGGGCTTTATTTTATTTTTCAAAAAGCAATTCCCGCCCTAGGAGTAAATCCTGTGTCGCAGAGGACTTCATAATCATCCAGTCAATGTGCACAAAGTACAGCCAGACTTAAAGTAATAGTATGTACATCACAAAATGAGTTATTAGCCGGTAAGACAACCAGGGGCGTCGCCAGCCGACTGCAGAGAGGGGGGGGGGGGAAAGTCGCCAGCCGATGGGCTAAAGGGGGGGGAAGAGACAAGTTGATATGGAAAATGAGAAAAATACTGAGAAAAGTATGAATTGTAGGGATTTTTTAGTCTCTAGGGAGGGGGGGGGCAGCTGCCTCTCTCTGGCCCCCTTGGCGACGTTCTTGAAGGCAACCCTGTTTATTTCTATGGGCAGTTGTGTTAGTTTAGATAAATATACCTTATTTAAATGACTTCATTTAAAATAAATCCTTCAAAACTCATTTAAACCTAAAGACTAAATAAACTAACCCAATCATAGTATGTAAGTAAGTACATATGTAATTATTACAATTACATATACAAATTGTATACTTTGTAATAGATGTGGGTATATTACTTACTGTCCGTTTGATTGACAATAACAAGCAATGGCCAATTATTATGAACAACTGAGGTCTACTTCACACGTACCGCAAACTTACCAGCACGTAAGCAGGCACTCGTTTATGAAAATGAATAGTTCAGTTCATACAGATTACCGACTACATCGCAACCACAACGGATAACGGTTAAGTACATCACAACTCCATTTTGTGATTACAACTCAATCGCAAGCATGCCTCGGTGGTGGAGTGATGGTGAATCATATATATACATTTAGTGGTAGAAAGTGGTTGGCAACGGCTGGACACGAAGAGCCGGAATTTTAACTCAGTGTCGTGCCATTATGGAGACCTACATATACCTAGTAGTGGACTTTGGCAGGTTAAGGGTTGAGCTACATCTATCAGCATCGCATCGCACTTTCCTAATAAACAATCGCCTTTTCGATTCCGCGGCGTGCCGTGGCGTTCCCTCTCTCTTTCTCGCTCTAGTAAATGACCGTCCTGAGTGACAGAAAAGGATAGAAGCATAGGAAAGTGCGATGCGGTGCTGATAGGTGTAGCTCAACCCTTATGATGACATAGAACCGCAAGGTACAGCAGTGACACAATTCACACGTAACGACAGCTTGACTACCTTTAGTTGCCACGGAATGGTGTAGTTATGGTACGTGTGAGACCAAAACTACACTACATAGTCTTGAGCTTCATATCATGAACTTCGAACAAAATAATTATGATTCTAATTTAATAGCGGATGTATTAATATGTAACGAATAATGTTACTATTATATAATTATAATTAACTGATAAACATATCCGTTTATTGCTTGATGTATAAACTGTTTTATTATTATGTCGGAAGTAGGAATGTTATTATACCAGGTAAGATAAACTAATACAAATTAATAATAAATCAAGAGAACCTTTGTTAGTTTTTTTTATAGTAATAGGCGGCAAACGAACAGACGGATCGCCTGATGGCTAGCAATTACCGCCGCCCATGGACACAAGCAACACCACAGGAGTCACAGGTGCGTTGCCGCCCCTTGGGGTCGGGAAAAGGGATAGGATGAGGAGTGGGATAAGGGAGAAGGAATAGGGGATAGGGCCTCCGGCACTCTCACTCACCGAAAGAAAAGCAACAGTTTAAGTATTGTTACTTTACGTCGATTTTCTGTGAGAGGGTAGTACTTCCCCGGTCGAACCGGCGGAACTGCTGAAATCGGCAAGGCTCTACTACATGCAATGCAATTTTATGTATGTAATATGTAATAGGAGGAAAACGAGCAGACGGATCACCTGATTGTAAGCAATTACCGCCGCCCATGAACACAAGTAACTCTTGAGGAGTCGCAACTCACAAGTGCGTTGTCGAACTTTGGTATGGGAAAAGACAAAGTAGGAGAAACTGAATGGGGGAGAAGGAACAGGTGATGGGGCCTCGGGCACTCTTTTAAACCACGCGAGTGAACGAAACGCAACAGCATTAAACTGCTCCGTGGTCCAGTGGATAGCGTATGCGACTGCTGATCGGAGGTGCCGGGTTCGTTTCCCGGGTCGGGCAAAAGTGTTAATGGGTTTTTCCGAATTCCCAGTTGCAGCACGGTGTCTAGTGATGTGCCCGGTAACGGCAAAAGGATCGCTCCCTATTACGTGGGACCTAAAAATTCAGGGTGAAATGTGGGTGTAATATTACACCTCTGCCTAGTCCTTCGTGGATACAGGTGTGAGGCTATAAAAAATATATTAATACTGTTAAGTGGTTAAAGTCAATATTCTGTGAGAGGATAGTACTTCCCTGGTCGAGCCAGCACATTCATGCTGAAATAAGCAAAGCTGTGTCTGTAAATATACATGTTTTAGGACTCTATTAAAATTATTGCGCATATATAATGCTTACACCCCCTGTGTCACCACCCCCTATCTTCCCGTGGGTGTCGTAAGAGGCGACTAAGGGAAAACACGATGCAAATACCATCTTTGCATAGAGACGGAAAACTCGACATCAAACCCCTATACGACTGCCTCGTTGGTCTCGCGGCATAAATGTGCGCGTGGGATCGGGAGGTCCCGGGTTCGATTCCTGGGCCGGGCAGTGTTATTGGGTTTTTCTGTCACGAAATTCTCAGTAGCAGCACGGAGTCTGGAAATGTGCCCGGTACGGCAATAGGCTCGCCCCCTATTGCGTGGGGCTAAAGTATTTCTGGCGAAAAGTGGGTGTAGAAATACACCTCTGCCTACCCCTTCGGGGATAAAAGGCGTGACGATATGTATGTATGTATGTATAATGCTTTATTTTCCATGTGGCGGTTTCATTGTAATATTATTCTCCTCCTTTAATAAAAGCCCACAGACTCCGATAGCTCGGTCACGTCGAGAGTATGGGAGAGGAACGTGCGATTAAGAGAGGGTATGTGAGTCGACCAACAGGACGTCGCCCTGTCGGTCGCCCCAGATACCGCTGGAAAGACCTCGTGGAGCAGGATCTTAAGGCGCTTCAAGCTGATGATTGGCGAGAAGTGGCAAAAGATCGGGTGAAGTGGCGTTCTCTCGTGTTGGAGGCCAAGGCACACTTCGGGTCGATGAGCCATTGGAGTAAGTAAGGATTCATTATAAGGTCTAGGTACTACGAAAATATTTGATTGAGGTTTTTAAAATGTTTCGCCCGTCTTCATGCATAATTCTATTAAATAATTATTATCCTTTTAACGTATCACGTTAAGCCTTTTGTCCCGGTTGTCATGATATTCTTTGACAGTTGTGATGGGAGGAAGTACCTTTGAATAAACTGATACTTGTGTAAACCATGATATATTGTCATACTCTTGTGTATCGGAAGTCAGACTGGCAGTCGCTCTGTGGAAAAGCTAATTTCAATCAAAGTCGGTTTGACTAGTAAGCGGACACCGGGTTGCAACTGGGATAACGCTAGGTAGATGATTCATTTTTCTTTTTATAGACTCACGCCTTTATCCCCGTAGGAGTAGGCAGAGGTGTAATATTACACCCACATTTCGCCATGAAATTTTAGGTCCCACGTAATAGGGGGCGAGCCTATTGCCGTTACCGGGCACATTACCAGACTCCGTGCTGCTACTGAGAATTGCTGATGATTAAATATGTACTTGTTATACCTACAATACATTTCGTTTAGTATGAGACCTCTTTAGAATACTGTAATCACCTTTTTTTAATGCAGACACAGGCCCACCCCGAAAATTAATCCTCGATACGCCAATGCCCTCAATCACTACACGGATCATCATCATCATCATAATATCAGCCGAAAGACGTCCACTGCTGGACTTCGCCTCCCCAAAGGTCTCCACATAGACCGATCCTGAGCCACCCGCATCCATCCGCTGCCCGCGACCCCAACAAGATCGTCAGTCCACCTTGCGCGAGGCCTACCTCTGCTACGACGTCCGGTGCGTGGTCGCCACTTCAGAACCTTTCCGATCCAACGGCCATCGGTTCTTCTGGCTATGTGCTCTGCCCATTGCCACTTAAGCCTGACTATTCGGAGAGCTATGTCGGTGACTTTGGTTCGCCAGCGGATCTCGTCGTTTCTGATTCCAGAACTCCGAGCATAGCTCTCTCCATCGCCCTAATTAAAAAATATAATAACACGGATAATGTCATCCAAATAAACGAAAAATATTTCATCGAGTTTTTCATTGTATAGTATTTCGCCCGAAGATTTATACTATGCATATGCACAGTCGTTGCCTATCGCTCCTAAGGATGCCACGTGCAGATGTGAAACACACGTCAAAGCATAGTCGGGGCATATATCGGAATACTGCAAGTCAGGTAGCTTCCTGGAGCCCACCATTCCTATATATCCCTTATCCTCTCTCGTTCTTTTTTTTATAGTAATAGGCGGCAAACGAGCAGACGGGTTGTCTGATGGAAACAAGTGCGTTGCCGCCCCTTGAGGTTGGGAAAAGGGATATGGAGAAGGAATAGGGGTCAGGGCCTCCGGCACTCTCACTCACCAAACGAAACGCAACAGTTTAGGTACTGTTACTTTACGTCGATTTTCTGTAAGAGGGTAGTATTTCCCCGGTCGAGCCGGCCCATTCATGCATGCATAGTCATCATCCTCCTAGCGTTATCCCAGTCTCAACCCGGGCTCCGCTTACTAGTCTAACCTGATTTGGCTGAATATTAGCTTTTCCACAGAGCGACTGCCTGTCTGACCTCCGCAACCCGAAGGGATAGAGATATTCCATGGTTTAGACTAGTGTCAGTTTATTTAGAAGGTATTGACCCTATAACGACTGTAAAATATCTTCATGACAACCGGGACCGACGGCTTAACGTGCTCTCCGAGGCACGGCGCAAGCGATAATTAGCAGTTCATTCATTGCAGTATGCATAGTGCATACTATAAATTATCCTCTTCAAACTTATCAAGGTGTTCATTTAATATATGAATCAATCAGCCTGTAGCTCAACATTATAGGCACGTTGTTGTAGTATTTCCTGCGATACTCTGTGGGTCTAGGTCAGTATTATCGCATTATTATGTATGACAGACGAATGTTTACGGAAAATCTTACACCTAATTGTTGTGGAAGATTTTTGCGAATGTCGGGTGACTAATTTTGAGTGGTATGGTTTTCGAGGTTGACTATACAGGGTGTCACAAGAGCCATCTCCAAGCCGAAGTCTACTCGTTGTGGACATCATGCTAAGTCATACTAACCAAAAATAATACCTCGGAAACCATTATTTTTTAAGTTGTCACATTTTTTTACCGCAATTAAAAACGCGCGCGTGCAATGCTCGAAATACCTACTTATGCATGGGGTCATAGGGCATCTAAAGAACATAATGGTGGCGTAAATGCATCGATTTTGTACCTAATTAGAAAAAAATCTATACTAACTTTGAGCCTCGATATCTCCTAAACCAGTAATTTCCCAGGTATGGTGCCGAAGTAAAAAATGTTCGTAGTGATTGGTACAACATGGGATTTCAGTTTTCGTTAAGGGTCTTTTACACCCTGCATAGTATAATAAATTTAAATAGCTTAATTTTAGTGGGTTTTTAACGTCACGGATATTTCTTTTATAAGTAGTCAAGGCGACTTATACAAAAGAGGATTTTATAAATATGATTTTTATAAGCGACTATACTAGAGCGACTATACTATACCTATAGAGAGAGAAAGGTATTTATTTTTGCGGCCGCAAAGTTTTGGGTCCAAATAGTTGCAGCCTTAAAAATGTAACCCTGTCCTGAAATTCAGAGAACTTGTTTATCGATAAACAAGACCCATATATTTTAATTAAGACCTATCTTCCATTAAGGGCCGTCCATAAAGGACGTCTCACAATGTTCAAAATTCTTTGACGCCCCTCCCCCGTCCTTGTCACAAATGGTTTCATACATCACCCATCACCATCACATTCTACAAGCAATGTCACACATTGTTGACCACCTCCGCCGCTCTAGACGTGTATCGTAGTTTGAGGATTTTCCGTAATTTTTTTTTGTGACTAAGGAATATGGTCTCATAGTCGCACGCCTGTATCCCCGAAAGGGTAGGCAAAGGTATAAATATTACACCCACATTTCGCCATGAATTTTTAGGTCCCACGTAATACGGGGCGAGCCTATTGCCGTTAGCGGGCACATCACCAGACTCCGGGCTGCTACTGAGTATTCGGAAAACCCCAGTAACACTTTTGCCCGACCCGGGAATCGAACCCGGGACCTACGATCAGCAGTCGCATACGCTATACACTGGACCACGGAGGCAGTCTACTAAGGAATAAAACTAAAATAAGTATGTTTCCCTCAACATACATGTTTTAAAATATTGAATATGTACAATCAAACAAGTCGGCGCTGGACCAGTTTGAAAAAAAATCCCTTGGCTCGCTCATAGAGCCGAGGCACACTAGAAACTGGTTTTGTATACGAGTGTCAATGTGCGTGTAAAGTAGCACTGAAAGCGTCGATGTCTTGCTTAGCGATTCTCGCCCTTATGGTGGTCTAGCGGTAAGTTGTTCGACTGTACTCTTTCATGGCTTCTATTTTCGTACAAAAAACATCAAAAAGTCGAAATCCTGTCCTTCTCGCTAAGATACTTAAATCACCGATGTAAAAAAAATACCGATGATACAAGACGGAAAGGGACAACGTTACGCAACAATAAGTCCGTCCCGCTCTAACCTTTTACTTTCGTATGACAACAGTTAGTAAGTATTACATAATGATCCGATTACCGCGAAACCTTTGGAAGGATTACTAATTTACGCCCACATTGTCATTGTACTTGGTTGAGTGTGGTACGATATATGTGACAGTTTCGGTTTGATAAGATGTAGTGATAAAGATTGAAGAAGAAATGTTGCGATGGTTTGGACATTTGGAACGGATGGATGAAAGAAGAAATACGAAAGAAATGTATCGTGTAATGCTACTGCTACATCTGCGTTAGCGTTAACGTTGATGGCAATGGCCAACTACGCGTTAATTAACGCGTTAAAAATGCGCCTTGGCTACATTAAGGTTACAATGCCGTTAAGCGTTAATTCCTCGTGAATTCACACGTTAAGGACTTTTCAAAAAACGAACCTTTAAAAAACGAATATGCACGCTCCTTAAAGGTTCTAATTTTGAATTGTAAAGTAAACAGTCCTTACTCTGTGCTCGCATCCCGTCGAATGAGACGGCGTTAATGTAGACAACATCACTTAGCGCGTTAAACTGCGCGCTAAAACCCTTTGATGCGTCCAAAAAACCGACACCCGAGCTATCGCTTAACGTTTAACGCCAATAGTAATGCCGTTAGTACTTTAACGCGTTAAAACGTTGGCCACATCTACGTGGCGTCTAAATGAACGCGCTAATTAACGCGTTAAGACGCAGGTGTAGCAGGGGCATAATAATGAATGGAGATGTCGGCAGGGGACGCCCAAGACGGACGTACGCCGACCAAATAGGTGACGTACTGAAAAAGGGCCAAATTAAAAGTACCCATAACCGGCGAGTATGTATGATGACTGATGAGGTTAATGAATTTAATGAATTTCGAGGAAGCGAAAGAGGTGCGTTTGAACCGGAGCATTTGGCGTTCCATAGTCTCTGCCTACCCCAATGGGAGACAGGCGTGACGATAGATAAGATGTCGGTTTGATATTTTACCTGTTTTTGAGCATTGGAAATAACGGGGTCGTAAACTAAGGTAGGCATAAAAATATCTATGAAACTAGGAGACAAATATATACAAGACTAGAGGATGCCCGCAGATACGCTCGCACATTTTATTTTAATTTACCCGTTTTTTCCCAATACCGTGGGCATTTCGGGCAATCCTTCCTTAGTACACCCCTACGGTCCCGAAGGAACATACATGCCAAATTTCAGCTCCCTGCGCGTAATTGTTTTGGCTGTAGCGTGTCTGTCAGTCAGTCAGGAACGCAAGAATTTTATATAGGTACAGATTAATTGACTGAGGGTTAAAGATTTAAGATATTTTATTTTATTAGAGAAAGACTTTGGCTAGACCCGCACTTTATTAATAAATTAGATGACCCCGCGGTTACACCCGCGTTATTTAAGGCGATTGCTCCGCTCTCGTGGCTCATAGCGTGATGTTATATAGCCTATAGCCTTCCTCGATAAATGGGCTATCTAGCACTGAAATAATTTTTCAAATCGGACCAGTAGTTCCTGGGATTAGCGCGTTCAACCAAACAAACAAACTCTTCAGCTATATAAGACTAGAGGATGCCCGCGGTTACACCCGCGTTATTTAAGGCTATTGCTCCGCTCCCGTAGCTCATAGCGTGATGTTATATAGCCTATAGCCTTCCTCGATAAATGGGCTATCTAACACTGAAATAATTTTTCAAATCGGACCAGTAGTTCCTGAGATTAGCGCGTTCAACCAAACAAACAATCTCTTCAGCTATATAACACTAGAGGATGCCCGCGGTTACACCCGCGTTATTTAAGGCTATTGCTCCGCTCCCGTCGCTCATAGCGTGATGTTATATAGCCTATAGCCTTCCTCGATAAATGGGCTATCTAACACTGAAATAATTTTTCAAATCGGACCAGTAGTTCCTGAGATTAGCGCGTTCAACCAAACAAACAAACTCTTCAGCTTTATATATAAGATTTGCTATTACTGACCGAGCCGATGGTATGTGAGATATTCGGCAGATTCAACCGACGTCGACGCCCTAAAAGCACTGCATTGTCCATGGTTTTCCATAGTGGAGTGTGTCTTATCTGAATAGATTAAAATCATATATTAAATTTGTCTATGACAAGCAGCGATAACCGAGTGGAAAGACCGACAGACTGCTACGCAGAGGGTCTCGGGTTCGAATCCACGGTGCGCACCAATGACTTTTCGGAGTTATGTGCGTATTGAATTGTTAATTACCGCTTGTCCCGTGCCTCGGAGAGCACGTTAAGCCGTCGGTCCCGGTTGTCATGAAGATCTTTGACAGTCGTTACAGGGCGTCAGTACCTTCTAAATAAACTGACACTAGTCTAAACCATGGATTATCGCTATCCCTTCGGGTTGCAGAGGTCAGACAGGCAGTCGCTCTGTGGAAAAGCTAATATTCAGTCAAATCCGGTTAGACTAGTAAGCGGAACCCAGATTGAAACTGGGATAACGCTAAGAGGATGATGATTAACTTTGACTATGACAAGCAGCGATAACCGAGTGGAAAGACCGACAGACTGCTACGCAGAGGGTCTCGGGTTCGAATCCACGGCACGCACCAATGACTTCGAAGTTAAGTGCGTATTAAATTGTTAATTATCGCTAACTTATCGGTGAAGGAAAACATCGTGAGGAAACCTGCATGTCTGAGAGTTCTTCATAATGTTCTCGAAAGACATGTGAAGTCTGCCAACCCGCACTTGGCCAGCGTGGTGGACAGATTATAAACAAGGCTGATGATGATGATAATAGTAGTTCGGCTTTAAATTTTAACACCACAGACAGCAAGCGATAATTAACAATTGCATACGCATTAACTTCAAAAGGTCACATGTGCGCGTCGTGAGTAGAACCCGAGACCCTCTGCGTAGCAGTCTATTAGTCTCACTACTAGGCTATCGCTGCCTAATTGTAACCTAAGCATCATCGTCCTAGCGTTATCCCGGTTGCATCCAAGACTTACACGCCTTGGAGCCCGAGGTCCGCTTACTGGTCTAACCAGATATGACAGAATATCAACTTTTCCACAGAGCGACTGCCGTCTGACCTCCGCAACCCAAAGGGATAGCGATATTCCATGGTTAAGACCAGTATCAGTGTATTTTAGGGTACTGACTCGCCGTAACGACTGTCAAAGATCTTCATGACAGCCGGGACCGACGTTTTAACGTGCTCTCTGAGGCACGAGGCAAGCGATAATTAGCAATTTAATACGCACATAACTTCGAAAAGATTTCGGTGCGCGCCGTGGTTTCGAACCCGATACTCTCTGCATGGCAGTCTGTTGGTATCTCCACTAGGTCATCGCTGCCTAAGTGTGACCTAAGCGAATTAATGATATTGCATTTAACTATGCCTTTGGTGTTGCCAGTGCTTTTTCTAAGCGACTTTGAAGCCTGTATACTTTATAATAATTTATTTTCGTCAAATAGATTGTTTATCTGTCAGTTAAGTTGTCTGAATGCTTAGGTCACGGCGGTGCGGCTCACGAGGCGCAGTTATGTGATGTTAATGTCAAGGGAATGACTCTTACATGTTACTTTAAGATATTAATAATGTTAATGTTTATTATGATGATGTGATGACGGGTTTAAGTAATATTAGCGATTAATATTTCACGTACGCGATAGCCTCGGTAAAAGACCAACAGACTCCTCCGCAGAGGGTGTCGGGTTCAGACCCAGGGTGCGCAAAACTTTTAGAAATTATTTGCTATTAAAATATTAATTACCTATCGCTTGCTTAACAATGAAGGAAACATCGTAAGGAAGCGTGCATGTCTGAGAGTTCTCCATATGCTCTCGAAGGACATGTCAAGTCTCCCAACTCATACTTAGGGACTTTGGCTTTAAGTTTCTAATGTTGAGAAGAAGACTGTGCCCAAAAGTGGGACAGTTTATATACAGGGTGTAAAAAGACCCTTAACGAAAACTGAAATCCCATGTTGTACCAATCATTATGAACATGATTTACTTTAGCACCATACCTGGGAAATTACTGGTTCAGGAGATATTGAGGTCAAAGTTAGTATGGAATTTTTCTAATTAGGTACAAAATCGATGCATTTTCTCTGTCAATATATTCTTTAGATGACCTATGACCCCATGGATAAGTAGGTATTTCGAGCATTGCAGCGCGCGCTTTTAATTGCGGTTTAAAAATGTGAAAACTCGAATAAAAAACGTTTCCCAGGTATTATTTTTGGTTAGTATGACTTGGCATGATGTCCACAACGAGTAGACTTCGGCTTGGTGATGGGTCTTGTGACACCCTGTATAGGACTGTTGGTGAAGACATTGGATGCAGATCCAAAGGTTGCGATTCTGATCCATAGCCGTACTGTTTAGAGATACCATTACCCGCTCATTTGCAAGATCGCAAATTGAGATTGTCCGTGTCGTGATGGATTAAGAATACGCAGTGTCACCACTCCATATCATCCCATGGGTGTCGTAAGAGCCGACAGAGGGAGCATATTATGCAGAGAACAGCACTGTAAGAGAAGGAAAATTTAAAACAAACCTTATACCGACCCGTTTGGTCAGCATGGTATAGTAGGCCAATTCCTCCTTTCAAAGGAGAGGCCTAGTCTAGCAGTGGACTGTAAGGGGCTGATGATGATGAAATTGAGATTACTTCCAGACGACCATGAATGGAATAAATTATACAATGTCTGTGCAAATGTCTAGAATGCCATAAAATGAATCCTTCTGGAAGTAATAGTAGTGAGAGGTACTATTGCTGATAATCTAAAGAGCAAGAGAAAAAAAATAAAACTAATAAGTTTATTATTAGAATTATATAAGCGTCTGATAAGTGTCTACCAAATAAGTGTGAAGCAGGCGTTTATGTCTTATATAAGTTATTAACTTACGGCTTAGTCAATAAACTATTAAAGAGTAAGACAGAGATAGGTTTGGATGCAGTTTTATACAGTTAGGATAGTTTCACACAATATTTTTACTCAATTTGTCTTTAGCTCTGATGACTGCCTCGTTGGTCTCGCGGCATAAATGTGCGCGTGGGATTGGGAGGTCCCGGGTTCGATTCCCGGGTCGGGCAAAGTGTTATTGGGTTTTCCGTTAGGAAATTCTCAGTAGCAGCACGGAGTCTGGTAATGTGCCCGGTACGGCAGTAGGCTCGCCCCCTATTACGTGGGACCTAAATATTCATGGCGAAATGTGGGTGTAATATTACACCTCTGTCTACCCCTTCGGGGATACAGGCGTGAGTCTATAAAAAAAAATTGTCTTTAGCTGTTTTAAGTTTGTTGCGAGCGCTCGATCCGCCCATGTGAGACAGTTTTGTGACGCGTTTCTTCGCAGATCTCAGAAACGGCGCCACATATTTTGATACTCTAAGATTACACCTTAAGCACTGAATATACATTTACATAGAAGCGCATTTCTTAAGGATTTCGTGTGCCGATTCCAAGTGGCGACTGTCGTCAGTGTAGTTCGTAGTTTGCGCCGTTGGCGACGCTGGCGTCCTTCTCCGTCTCTCTTGCTCTCGTAGTTAAGATACACAGGCGGAACGTTCGTCTCTCTTGCACTCGTAGAGACAGCTGTCACAGCGCGACTGCCACGCTGCCAAGCGGCAATTTGGGTCACAGAAAGTTTGTCTACAGAGCCCATAAGAAATGCGCCTCTATGTAAATATCTGAGCTCTTTGCCTTAAGTTAGTGGAGCCAGTATTTTGCTTGGCTTGAACCTAGTCATGGAAGGCAAACATTGACATTAGTCTTGGCTGGAAAGGAAATAGGTAAATGAGATGGGGAGGGCTAGGGAGGTCAAGTTATTTGGATCCCAATTTTTACATACATTTAAAAATTGCGAATTGCTCACACATACTTACATACACAACGTCACGCCTTTCATCCCCGAAGGGGTAGGCAGAGGTGTATTTCTACACCCACTTTTCGCCAGATATACTTTAGTCCCACGTAATAAGGGGCGAGCCTATTGCCGTATCGGGCACATTTCCAGACTACGTGCTGCTACTGAGAATTTCGTGACAGAAAAACCCAATAACACTGGACGACCCAGGAATCGAACCCGGGACCTCCCGATCCCACGCGCACATTTATGCCGCGAGACCAACGAGGCAGTCGTATAGGGTTTGATGTCGAGTTTTCCGTCTCTACGCAAAGATGGTATTTGCATCGTGTTATCACTTAGTCGCCTCTTACGACACCCACGGGAAGATAGAGGGTGGTGACACTTGTATTCTATGCCGTCAACCACACGGCTCACACAGTATTTCCATAATAATCGATTGATATCTAGAGAGGTTCATTATCGCTTGTCCCGGCTGTCATGAAGATCTGTGACAGTTATGGGGAGTTAGTACCTAACTCGGAATAAACTCACACTGGTCTTAACCTTGAAGTATTTTTTTATTTATTTTATTTATTTATAGTCTCACGCCTGTATCCCCGAAGGGGAAAGCAGAGGTGTAAATATTACACCCACATTTCGCTATGAATTTTAGGTCCCATGTAATAGGGGGCGAGCCTATTGCCGTTACCGGACACATCACCAGACTCCATGCTGCTACTGAGTATTCGGAAAAACCCAGTAACACTTTTGCCCGAGCCGGGAATCGTACCCGGGACCTCCGATCAGCAGTCGCATACGCTATCCACTGGACCACGGAGGCAGTCAGTGAAGTAATGCTATCCTTTTGGGTTGTGGAGGTCAGACAGGCAGTCGCTCTGTGGAAAAGCTAATATTCAGTTAAATCCGGTTAGACTAGTAAGCCGACGCTGGCTGGGAGGATGATGATTCGACTGATATTCTCGCGGCTCATCTTGTGTCGAACTTTTATCTAAATGTTTATCTTGACACTTTTGATATTTTAGGCATTTTGTATGCTACAAGATTAAGAGAGTTAGTAAATGACAAATTAAAGAAAGAATTGGTATATGTATTAGGTAAGAGCGATAGCCGAGTGGAGAGACCGACAGACTGCTACGCAGAGGGTCCGGGTTCGAATCCACGGCGCGCACCAATAACTTTTCGAAGTTAAGTGCGTATTAAATTGTCAATTATCACTTGCTGAACGGTGAAGGAAAACATCGTGAGGAAACCTGCATGTCTGAGAGTTCTCCATAATGTTCTCGAATGACACGTGAAGTCTGCTAACCCGCATTTGACCAGCGTGGTGGACTATGGCCTTACCCAGCAGTGGGACAGTATATAGGGCTGATGATGATATGTATTAGGTTGTGGAGGTCAGACGGCATTCGCTCGTTGCTATCTCTTTAGGCTGCGGAATTCAGACGGTAGACGCTCGATGGAAAAGCAATTATGCCTGCAAATCTGGTTCTTTAGACTTTATACAGCGGATTAAGAGGCGGACATTGGATTCAACCGGGATAACGCTAGGTCGATGATGATAATGAGTCATCACTGAGAATAACCTCCGAAACCAAGTATACAACTCATAGAGGTGCCTTGGGGAAGGCCTATGTCCAGCAGTGGACGTCTCTAGACTGAGATGTCAACTAATCCCACCCTCTCCTTTCCTATCCCGAACAACACGTGCTGGGTTAACGTGCCACTCTTACACGGTAGAACAGATACCATCACCGCACCAAACGGTTCCACTTATCTCTGCCGTACCATTAAGATGTGGAACTCCTGGGTCCTTTAAGCGGGGAGTGAAAAAGCTTTTCTCCAGGCCGTCAAGGTGAGGGCCATCATGTCATAATGCCATGCTGGCTGCTGGGACGATGGCCATCACTATGGGACTTCACTGACTGCTTAACATCAGGCAGCATGGAGTCAATTTGTTCGCCAGAAAAAAGAAGATGATGATACTGCTGTCTGAGATAGTTAGATTCTGGGAGATGAATAAGCAATGTTGTTATCTTTTAACTGTGCCATCAAATTTAACCGAGACGCAGCCGTTTTGATGCTATTTCTATCTCTATTTCTGTGTGAGGGTAGTACTTCCCCGGTCGAGCCGGCCCATTCATGCTGAAATCAGCAAGGCTCTACTACCGTGAAAAAATGGAGAAACAGTAATTACACAGTTAGATTTATTTGATTAATAATGCCGATTTAATTTGTGCGACTATCCATAGTTTTCGATACAGACGATATTCTATCGACTGTACGTAAAAGCGCCCCTAGTGGAAAGTAGCGAGCAGTAGAGACCGCCAGCCGAAATTGTTCCCAACAAGTCACTACTCACGTGGCAGTCGAGTGCTAATTCGTACTAGACACGAGAGGGTCTAGTACGAGTTTGCATACGATTTTCACGGTATCGTCACCCTGACAATCGTATGTAAAACTCCTACTAGACCCTCAGGTGACTTCGGGCTAAATGTAGCGAGTTCGATTCCGTTACAGAACTTGTGTATACTAAATCTGAATGTAATTAGGATTAATAAATTAAGTAAATAAAAGCTGGATTGCCTCCGTGGTCCAGTGGATAGCGCATGCGACTGCTGATCGGGGGTCCCGGGTTCGAATCCCGGGTCGAGCAAAAGTGTTACTGGGTTTTTCCGAATTCTCAGTAGCAGCACGGAGTCTGCCAATGTGCCCGGTAACGACAATAGGCTCGCCCCCTATTAAATGGGACCTAAAAATCATGGCGAAATGCGGGTGTAATATTACACCCCTGCCTACCCCTTCGGGGATACAGGCGTGATTCTATAAATAAAAAATAAAAATGTATAACTTATAATAAAAATTCAAGTAGGTATAAGTTTCAACGGCTCTACCGCTTCTGTGTAGCCAACACCTAAAATATCTTAGTAGATCGATAATTACAGATAGCCATCTTACGTTATGTGAACAGATTTAAGAGCGTATACGCCTCGAGCGGCGGCTCGAGTTTAGGTTTTCATAGTACCGCGGTCGCCCGCGCACCGCGCATGCGAGACCCGGCGCACTATGACGGTGTCGCGTGGAATAATAATCTTGATCCTTCTTGCCATACATGAACAGTATTCGTTTATGTAATACGTCGATTATGATATGAAAGTATTCAAATTAATTATTTTCAATGCACATTCATTTAAAGGTATCAAATAAAGATAGATATTACATATTTGTTTAGTAGGATGATGTTCCTCAGGATAACAACGACTATTTATAATAATTTGGCCCAGTTTTATTATATATGATAGAATATGATAGAAATAATGTATAATTGTCATCTACACAATTGTTACGTTTCAAATATACATCTATTTAGTTATTAATGCATGAAAACCCACGAATGACACTAAATACAAAACCAAAAGAGTCGGGTAAAAGAAAATACTTAATTTATTTTTAATTAAGTATATATTTTAATTATATTTTTTCTTAATTAAAAGAAAGGAAAAAATATACAATATGTTGATTTCTATTTACAAAATATTGTAATTATACAATATATATTCACCTAAAATTATTTCACACAGTGTGCGATGATATAAATCCCTCTTTTTATAAAATGTTACATAGATAAGGCCAATTCTCGTATTTTATATGACATTGAAATTATATATTGAATGATATGAGATTAGATTTTAAATTGACTCAGAATTGGTATTCTTCTAATTTAAATGTCATTATCATCTAGAGTCCGTGCCACGAGAACATAGACATTTTGTAAACAAATAATTTTTACTAAGTGACTTAGTAATAGTTCTGTCAAAAACAAATAATTTCAAATTAATGAGCGCAACGGTACATATATACGTGTCATTGGAAACTAATATGTCAATGGATCGGGTTTTTATCGATATTATGCGCTGTCAACAGGATCTTTTAATGTTTTGAGGTACTGACGCCTAGAGTGTCAACATTTGGCGTTAGTTCATTGAAATGATACATTCTTGGGCTTAACATCTTTTTATCAGAGGACAAAATTAAATTTTTAGTTATCAAGAAGGGGTTGGTGTTAAGTTAAATACAAGTTTATAGGATCGCAACGCTCTTCTCGCTGCCGGGATCTCGAAAAGCGCGTGCAGAATATAAGATGGCAGAAAATTATTTATACCTAAAAAAGAAATTGCGTTTTCAGACTACCGTAACGTTTTATGGTTTTTGTTTAAGTTCATTCTGACGATTTCATTCACAGACAACGTAAAATCTCTATGCCTAGAAATGTTTATGCAATGTATTAGCTAGTTATCTGTTATATTATTCATTGTTGGTCAATAATTTAATATTTTAGAATAGATATGCTACTTTAAGCAATATTATTTATTGCGTATTGATTTTTAAAAAATCGTGTCAATAATAAAGTAACATGTATGTACTCTATAATTAACATACATGGTACTCTATTTTTCATCAATTTACAGATTATTACGTGTAAAACAACAAAAAAGTCGGCCAATTTATGAACATTCGACCATTAAAACACAAAATCAAATATTTTTATTTCAGTAAAATTTACATACATACATACATATCGTCACGCCTTTTATCCCCGAAGGCGTAGGCAGAGGTGTATTTCTACACCCACTTTTCGCCAGATATACTTTAGTCCCACGTAATAAGGGGCGAGCCTATTGCCGTACCGGGCACATTTCCAGACTCCGTGCTGCTACTGAGAATTTCGTGACAGAAAAACCCAATAACATTGCCCGACCCAGGAATCGAACCCGGGACCTCCCGATCCCACGCGCACATATATGCCTCGAGATCAACGAGGCAGTCGTATAGGGTTTGATGTCGAGTTTTCCGTATCTACGCAAAGATGGTATTTGCATCGTGTTATCCCTTAGTCGCCTCTTACGACACCCACGGGAAGATAAAGGGTGGTGACACTTGTATTCTATGCCGTCAACCATACGGCTTCAGTAAAATTTAACAATATAAATAAAAAAACATAGTGGCATAATTAGGCATTGAAAAAAAAAAGACTGTTCAAAAGCATAATATCTAAAACGCAACTGTTTGAAAAAAGGTTGTGAAGCTCTGAATGTTTGTTTACAAAAAGTCTATCTTCTCGTGGCACCAACTATAATTTGACTTCTATTGTTCTCACTGACGTTGACACATTCTTTAATTAACAACAGGCAGCGATAGCCTACCGAAGATACCAACGGACTGCTATGCGGAAGGTATCGGGTTCGAATCCACGGTATGCTAGAACGATGATGATGACATTGTTCAATTAACGATCTAGTCACGATAACATTCCAATATCAGTTTATTTAGGAGAATACCATTTGTGACATGAGTATGACACTGACATTAGATCGAAACTGCATTTTGAACAAATATAGTTAGAAGAATTGAGTCTCAAAATAAACTGTTAACTGGTGCAGAATAAGACTGCACAGTAGGTACGTGGGCTTGTGTGTGTTAGGTACCTGCAATGCGAGCTCGTGGGGATCAGCTGAGCTGCGGCGGTTTGTAAGATAATATTCGATTCAAGTGTGCTTTTAATTGCATTGCATAGTACGTTTTAGGTAAATACCTATTACATTGGTATCATGCTAACGGCGGCACGTCCTAGCTTAAAAATAACCATCATTTTGCCCCCCTTAAGAACCTCATACATGGGCTCTGTAAATTCATCGGTCGGTCACCCATCCATACTATGACCGTGATGTCAATTACTTTACCTTAACTTATGTAGTTTGTACGAAAATAAACCTGCGATATAGGCTCTGCAAGCCAATCCCTTGTCATAAACACGGATTTACAGCGCTTTTTGAATAAAACACCCGGATGCAGATAAACTTGTTATATTCACAACGACTTATAATTAATATCACTTTTTGCTCACTAGGTTTCCGACACAAAATAATTGGCATCGCCCAGTATTTATACCTGTCCAGGTAACGAAACCATAGCGTGATTCAGCCGGCCGGGATATCGCCATCTATCGAGGTCTGGGTCAAACCTTCGACAATAATATTTTAGACATACCGCCCACCAAGGACATATTGCAGAGTGTCCTTAAATAACAATTGGGGTCAACCGCCCACCATGCAACAGCTTAGACCGGTGAAATTGCATTTATCATTGGTGGTTCACAATTTTCATTATTACAAAAACAACAAATCTCAGGCAAATACAATTGATACAAGCAAAATAACATTAAATTCAATAATATTAAAATTAGCTTGACATATTTATAAATAGTACCACGTTGACACCAACAATGCGTTTATTTAACGCGTATCAATAATTAACATATTATAATTAACTTAACCCTAAACAATTATTATTATTTCTAATTCCAAACTGATAGAAATGATGAAATAAAACCAAACCAAAACCTAATATTATTTCTAAAACTAACATAAATCACTTTATCTAAGTACATACCGGAAGGACACACATCTTGGAAACCGGTCGTTTTATAAAAGAGTTTTTGGTGCGAAGTGTAACTACGCGTGTAATACCGTCAGGCCCAGGATGCTTATGTTCTATGCGTCCCAGCAACCATCTACCAGGAGGTAAATCGTCCTCCTTTATTAAAACAACATCGCCAATAGCGGGTTCTGGTATTTGGTGGGTCCATTTATGCCTTTGAAGAAATTGATTTAAATAGTCTTGAGACCAACGCCGCCAAAAATCTTGAGTCATTTTTTGGGTGAGTTGCCAACGCCTAAGGTTAGATATATTGGAACTTTCATAGTTAGTACCAGGCACTAATATCAAAGGCTCTCCAACCAGAAAATGACCAGGAGTTAGAACTTCTAGCTCCTTTTGATCTTCCACATAAGACAGCGGTCTCGAATTGAGACATGCCTCGATTTGAGCTAGAACTGTCGTTAATTCCTCAAATGTCAAAGTTGAATTACCGACTACTCGTCTGAGATGGTACTTGGTAGACTTTATACCTGACTCCCAAAGTCCATCCTGATTAGGGGCATGTGGAGTGATAAAAGTCCACTGAGTGCCATTGTTAGCTAGACTCTCCGATATTTCCGGTATAAACCTTGACTTCTCCTCGTCAAATAATTCAGCTAACTCACGCGCAGCTCCTACAAAATTCGTGCCATTGTCACTGTACAACCGAGTACAGCGGCCCCGTCGAGCTACGAATCTTTTAAATGCGGCTAAAAAGCCTTTAGATGTCATGTCACTGACAGCCTCCAGATGAATAGCCCGTGTACACATACAAACGAAAAGAGCAATATAGCCCTTGTAAGATTTATTACCACGACCTGGTGATACCCTAATATTTAAAGGACCCGCGTAATCAATTCCAGTGTTTAAAAATGCCTTATTCATAGAAACTCGCGGCAAGGGAAGTTGACCCATCAATTGGTTTCTAGTTTTGCCCGCATATCTAATGCAAACAACACAACTTCGATAACAAGCTTTTACGAGTAACTTAACTCCTACAAGCCAGTAATTAGACTTCAAGTATGTTATCATGGCTTGAGGTCCTCCATGCATCGTCTTTATATGGGCATCAGCTATTAACAGCTTCGTGAGGAAAGAATCTTTGGGTATGAGAATTGGATGTTTCCGATTAAACTCCAATTGTGACATCTCCAAACGACCCCCCACCCTTAGCACTCCTTCTGAGTCCAAGAATAAATTTAACGACTTAAATTTACCTTTGGTACTCAGCTTCAAACTAGAAGATTCCAATTCTTGAAGTTCTTCAAGAAAACATTCCTCTTGGCACTTCTTTATACATATTTTCGTTGCCTCGTCCAGTTCCATTTTAGTTAAAGGAATATCTCTCTGCTTCAATCTGTTCTCTCGAGATCTCGTATATTTTGAGAACCTTCTACAATAGGCTACTACCCTAACCAATTTTTGCAATGACGAATATTTATGCCAAAAGGACTGATCAAGAATTACCGTATGAACCTTCACTTTTTCTAAGTCAGTAATTAAATGCTTCGGTTTTTTATAAGCAATTACTGTATCACGCAAGAATTCTGGTCCATTAAACCAAAGTGACATTTTGTGTAGTTCACTTGGGGCTACCCCACGCGAAGCACAATCAGCGGGATTTTGTTTGGACGAAAGGTGGGTACAATCTTGGGTATCCACCTTGATTTTGTTTTCTCCCTCTTTCACTATATCTCGGTTTTCTAATTTGGCCAATAGTTTCTTGCTATTGCCGGTCCATTTTTGTAAATGGGACCCCGCCTTCGATTGGACTGTATTTATTTTACTTCGATTTTTACCTAACCTTGTTTCTAAACCCTTCAACCGTTTTTCAGCGATAGCCTTCGTTTTATCAATCTTATTCATTAGGCCTCTATCGCGAAACGGTAATCGTACAATACACCGACCGCTCTCATCTCGAGTTGTAGTTGTAGTGAAGAACTCCTTACATTTTATTTCTTCATCTGTAAGCATGTTAGTAGTTTCAGACAACTTATTTTCATGTTCCCGAAAACGTTTTAATAAATCGTCCCTTTCGATATTCGCATGCATAACCGTAATGTGTGACGAAAGATAGGACGTATTATCAACATCCGATACACCCGACACTATCCACCCGAGTGCTGTATCTTGTGCTAATAAGGTACCACTCAAATCACGCTTCATGCCTGGTTGTATGACCCGGCTGTAAACCTCAGCACCCAGCAAAATATCAATTTTGTTGGGTCTGTAGTATCCAGGGTCAGCTAAGTCATCCTCCGTCAAGTTTAGCCATCCTACTTGGGTTACTTTCGTAACTGGTAGGAGGGTAGTCACCGACTTCAACACATAGGCATTAACATTTATGTGAAGTGTAGAATCCTTCCTAGACTTTATCTTGACCATGACAGTGTGGTTGGACGTGACACTTTTTCCACCACCGACACCTAACACGGTGTTCTTTGTGGCAGTTCTTTTTAATCCTAAATATTGGACCATAGACTCCGTAATGAAGGAACCCTGTGACCCCTGATCTAGCAATGCCCTAATTACCCTATATGTCCCAGCTTTCGACTCAGCCTTTACCAAAGCCGTAGTTAGCAAAACCGTTTTGCTATTCCCGGTTGAAAGGCAGGACACCATTGCCTTGCTAGAATCTGACCCTTGCGTGTCACATTCCTTCATAGGTGAAGATGAAGCTCCCGTGTGAGAATCACCAACATTTTCAACAATCTGAACTGTATCTTCAATGTCCTGGTGTAACACTGAATGATGACGCCGTTTACACGTCTGACATCGGAATGCAACTCTACAGGCTCTGGCAGAATGATTGCTGTTAAGACAGATAAAACATAAGCCATGCTCCTGAACGAATTGACGCCGGTTTGCTACAGACTCTTTAATGAACTCCTTGCAATTTCCTATTTTATGACTTCCCGAACAAAAGGCACACCCTATATCGTTGGCTCCTTTTTCTTTTAAGGATAGGAAAGATTGCGTATTTTGTTGAGTATTCTTTGGCATTTTAGACTTTACCTCTATTCCCTCAAGACCCCTAAATCGACCCGTAAGAAATCGAGAGAATTCCGCGAAAGTAGGTAAGTCCTCGTTGGAGTCCTCAGAAATTTTTAATTCCCACGCCTTTCTTGTATCATTGTCTAATTTCTCGCTGATGATATATATGACAATAATGTCCCAAGAGGAAATATCGACACCTAAATTTCTTATTGACTCCAAACAATCAGTAGTAGTATTTAATAGATATTTAATTCCAAGAGCTGATTCACTAAATAGCGTTTTTTGAGTGAGCAACCGTTTTAGAATACCTTTTGCCAAAAACTTTTTATTATTATAGGTGCTATCTAATTTTGACCACGCCAATTCATAATTGTCACACGTAACCTTTATGTTTCGAAGCAATTGCTCTGCTTCGCCCGTTAGATGACCTTTCAAATAATAAAATTTTTGTGACTCATCTAAATCGCTATTATTGTGAACCAACCCTAAAAATAAATCCCTGAATGTTTGCCATTCCGAGTACTTGCCAGAAAATATAGGAATCTTAATTTCAGGTAACTTGACTCTAGTGTTAAAACTTTTTGGTTGACGGTCAGATGCCATTTGTGAAGCAGAAAAAGTAGATGTCAGATTTGACAACATTTCTTTCAGCTCAGTTTTATGCTCTACGTATAATTCTTCGACCTCATCATAAACACAATTTTTATGATAACTAGAACTATAAAATTCTGCCTTTTTAACTTGCCGAACCATAATACGGTGATTATCACAAAACATGGTCCACTGCTTTTCGAAATTTTCAAGCCTTGTTTCCAAATATGCAATCGTTCGCCGCTCTTTAGGGGACTTTTTGTAATTTGTAACTGCCTTGAGCATTTTTTCTTTAATGTCCTCCTGCAGAACATCGAACGCCTCCATATTTATAATAACAAATGATCACAATAACGTTCTTGGAATATAAGGCAAAATTATTTCAAGTCTCAAATAGCAAAGCTCAAAATAGCACAAATCTTAATAAATATTATACAAATTTATTAAGTCACTAGAGTCTCTAAATTTCAAATATTTTCACAAGTTAGAATCTTCTTAGGAATAAAGTTCAAAATGTACTCACAGTTTTACACCACACAAACCGATATCAATTTCCAATCCAGCCCTCTATTGGTCGGTCCTTGAAGCTGCGTCGTTGTCTAGTTTTCTAGACCTCTCCCAGTACTGCGAATCTCCGCACGGTGTCGCTCCTTCTGCCTTTACCAGATGGCTAGCAATCTTTAGGTCAAAGCTTGCTTGACGCCAATCAATCGCTCCTCCAGCGCTCGACACTTCCCTTGTGCCCGCTGTAGGGAATTGTTGCTCTGATCTGCGATCCACAGACCAGTACCTAACAAGGCGGGTGATACCGATATCACCACCGAAGAGCTACCAAAAATAGCGCTGTCTTCCAATGTCCATCCGACTCCGAAGGACCATAAACACGGATTTACAGCGCTTTTTGAATAAAACACCCGGATGCAGATAAACTTGTTATATTCACAACGACTTATAATTAATATCACTTTTTGCTCACTAGGATTCCGACACAAAATAATTGGCATCGCCCAGTATTTATACCTGTCCAGGTAACGAAACCATAGCGTGATTCAGCCGGCCGGGATATCGCCATCTATCGAGGTCTGGGTCAAACCTTCGACAATAATATTTTAGACACCCATCAAAGATCAAATGCGTCTAACTACTGTACCTGTTTATACTGTATATTGCCACTTGATTTTTGCAGCAAGGTATTATATCTAACGGTCCGTTTCTGTCAGTCTCGCCCAGCTCCTAGTTGACCGCGCTGCTATACTAACCAGTAACCACTAGACTCCAGATGTCTTGACTAACACACTAGTTTAATACGTAATACATAAATAAAGTTAAGTACATCAACTTTTCATATTTATAAAAAAATACGTTGAGAAAAAAAATAAGGATCAAGAAGCTTTAGCCGCGCTTTAAACGTTTTGGAATGCAATATTTACGTAAAATGGCGGACGCGGACGCGAGCGACAGGTCCATCCTCTGAGAGCGCTCAGCGCTGAATGGCGGACATAGCATCGCGCTTCGAGCTTTATAGGTCTTTTTAAAAAAATCATATTAATTACAAACGAAAAGTTTAGATTCCAATTTTTTTATATGACTTAAAATGAATCTTAAGGTTTCTAAATATGTATATATCTTTTTAATAATCACAGTAGTTTTTTAGATATAAATGCTAAACTTTAGCAAAATGCACTGTTTTGATCTCCGATTTTCTTGAAAATTATGAATGAAAGTACAATTTCTTTTTTAAGGACTCGCTTGTAGAGCTTTTGCTCGTACAGTTTACATTTACAGAATTATAGAACGATAAGTTTTCATAGCACTAGCGACCATTAATGCTGGCCTAAACTACAGAAATTACGAAAATGACTTTTTTAAATTCATCCGTTTTTAAATATTTACTATAGTAACCCATATATTTTTCTTTAGCACTCTCTTGATAAAGAACTGAATTTTCATATTTTCTATATCTTTTCCAGTAATTGTTATTTATCCCTAACGTAATAGAACAATAAAAACTCGCAAAATCGCCTCCGACGGATTAAACGCTCTTAAGTATTGTTCTCGCTTGTACGGATTGTGGTGTTATATTAACTTTATATGGGCAACCCAAATTATATGAAGATTTTTTTTTTATTTTTTTTTATAGTATAAGGCCGCAAACGAGCAGACGGATTGCCTGATGGTAAGCAATTACCGCCGCCCATGGACACAAGCAACACCACAGGAGTCATAAGTGCGTTGCCGCCCCTGGGGTAGGGAAAAGGTATAGGATAAGGAGTGGGATGAGGGAGAAGGAATAGGGGATAGGGCCTCCGGCACTCTCACTCACCGAACGAAACGCAACAGTTTAGATTCTGTTACTTTACGTCGATTTTCTGTGAGAGGGTAGTACTTCCCCGGTCGAGCCGGCCCATTCATGCTGAAATCAGCAAGGCTCTACTACCTACGCGGTAGAGATAGGCTCTCCTTTCTCTTCTCACAGTGCATGAGAGTGAAAATTTATATAAAATGGTAGAATTCATCATCATCATCAGCCTTTAACAGTCCACTGCTGGACTAAGCCTCTCCTTTGAAAGGAGGAATTGGCCTACTCTACCACGCTGGCCAAACGGGTTGGTATAGGGTTTGTATCAAGTTTTCCTTCTCTTACAGTGGTGTTCTCTGCATAATATGCTCCATCTGTCGGCTCTTACGACACCCTTGGGATGATATGGGGTGGTGACATTTCGTTTTCTTAATCCGTCACCACACGGACAATAAAATGGTAGAATTAGGGATGAATTATTCGATTATTAATCAAATAATTATTATTCATCAAAAGCTGACCAGATTGGAGACATCCTAAAAAAAAGGACAGGACAGAAGTACCGTGTATTTCTAGGTGTATTTCCTGATCTTATGAAAGATAGCAAGGTAATACCTTTGTACAAAGCAGGTAGCACATCAGACCCCACCAACTATAGGCCAATTTCTGTGCTGCCCACATTTAGCAAAATTTTCGAGAAATTGATACTAGACCAACTGCAAAGTTATTTTAATAACAACGAGCTTCTACACTCTAAACAATTTGGTTTTACAAAGGGGCGCTCCACGACCGATGCCGGTGTTGAGCTTGTAAAACATATCTTTGATGCCTGGGAGGATTCACATGATGCTTTAGGTGTCTTCTGTGATTTGTCCAAGGCCTTTGATTGTGTAGAACACGAAACATTGATCAGGAAATTACATCACTATGGTTTAAGTAGTTCTGCTCTGCATCTTCTTACTTCATATTTGAGTAATAGGATTCAGAGAGTTGATGTCAACGGGACGCGTTCGCATGGGTCTGTAGTCAAAATGGGCGTCCCACAGGGTTCAATCCTCGGTCCTTTTTTATTTTTAGTTTATATTTATGACTTACCACACCTCGTCAATGACAAGCACGGGATAGTACTGTTTGCTGATGATACCTCACTTTTATTTAAATTAAAACGACAGCAAATTGATATGGACGATGTAAACATTGCTATCTCTAAGGTGGTTCGCTGGTTTGAGGTTAACAACCTGCTTTTAAATAGACTAAAAACTAAATGTATTCGATTTTTGATGCCTAACGTCAAACAAGTGAACACCTCAGAAAAGGTTAAGGATGATGTGTTGGATCTTGTGGATAACACCAAATTTTTAGGCATTACACTAGATTCTAAGCTGCAATGGGGACCACATATTAGTAAATTGTCGAATAGACTCAGCTCTGCAACATACGCAGTCAGGAAAATTCGCTAGTTAACTGACATTGACACTGCCAGGCTTGTATATCATAGCTATTTTCATAGTATAATGTCATACGGTATTCTCCTGTGGGGAAATGCTGCCGACATTCAGACCATCTTTGTTCTGCAGAAAAGAGCTATTCGGGCAATTTATAATTTGGATTATGGGGCTTCGTTAAGGAATAAATTCAAGGAAATAAACATTTTAACAGTTGCAAGCCAGTACATTTATACCAACCTAATATATTTATTCCAAAACAAGACCTCATACTCAAAGAAAAGTGATATCCACAATTTGAATACTAGAAATAAGAGTAAGCTAGTAGTGCCGGCTACCCGGCTAGAGAAAATAAAAAAATCTTTTCAAGGCCAATGTGTGCGCTTTTACAATAAAGTGCCAAGCAATATTCAACATTTAAGTTATAATAAATTCAAAAAGATTATAAAACGTAAACTTTGTCAAAAAGGGTACTATTCAGTGCTAGATTATATTGAAGATAAAAATGCTTGGGATTAATTTGCTCGGTCCCACAGGCTACTTATGTTTGATTAGTGTTAAGTTTCATGTGAGTGTGAGTTATTGTGTCTTTATTATGCTAGTTAGTACTTTTATATTATAATTAAAAAAGCCTTATTAATTGACAACAACATTATAGACCCACCAGCTCATATACCTATGAAAAATTCAATGTAGTTACTAAGTTTTTAAATAGTATAAAATCAAGACGTAGAAAAGAGTGGCCCGGAGTTTCTTGCCTGATTCTGCTCACGAGGCTCTACTTTCTGAACAGGCATTTTTTTCAATGCTCAACTATGTTAATATGCATTTAAAGTTACTTTTTTATTATTTTTTATTTGTATGACTTTCTGACGTGTCCAAAAAAATTAAACATTTTTATGGAAATAAACATATTTGAGTTTGAGATTGAGTTTACCCTAAACAGAAGAGCATGCATGAGAAATTTGATGGGAGTGAATGAGGCAAGAGAGATATGTCTGGATCGGTGCAAATGGTGTTCTGTAGTCTCTGCCTACCCCTCTGGGAAACAACCGTGAGCCTATGTATGTATTAATCAAATTTTTTTTTCAAAATATTTATTTAGGTACTTATTAGATTGATTGATGAAAAGGTCGATTTATTTTACAAACTAAATTAATATTCTAAGTGTCTAAAGATATTTTTAAATAAACACATAAATATTTTTTAATTAAAAATCGACATTTAGCCATTTTTAATAGATTTTTGTAATAATCGATATTATTTTCGAAATCAAACCTCAGCAATGTGTAGTCTACACCTAAAATAGGTACTTATCTATAAGTAGGTCCATAATTACAGATAGCCATCTTACATTACGTGAACAGATTTAAGTATTGTTTCTACCTTGTACGGATTCTGGTGTTATATTAACTTTAGATTATACGTTACGACAGATGTCTGTGTTATGTGTTATCCAACTGTGGACTATTTATACGTAACTGATACTTTGTTTACGTATAAGGTTAGGTATAGTAATTGGTTTTGATCTGTAGGCTGGCATCCCACGGTGAGTGGAAAGGACGCGCACCTCACCTTTGAAGTTACACTTTGACGCGAGACCGCAATCTACGTGGGAAGTCAGATGATCCTAAGGAATAATTTTGTGAAAGCCTTCTTCAGGAATCACACTGTCTATTCTGTTGGTGAAAAGGTGAAAACCGTACAAATCTCCGTTCCTTGGCAGACATTTATACTTAGATACTACAATCACGTAGTAAATAAAATAAATGTCTGCAAAGGGCTTATAATAACATACATATACATAACGTCACGCCTTTTATCCCCGAAGGGGTAGGCAGAGGTGTATTTCTACATCCACTTTTCGCCAGATATACTTTAGTCCCACGTAATAAGGGGCGAGCCTATTGCCATACCGGGCACATTTCCAGACTTCGTGCTGCTACTGAGAATTTCGTGACAGAAAAACCCAATAACACTGCCCGACCCAGGAATCGAACCCGGGACCTCCCGATCCCACGCGCACATTTATGCCGCGAGACCAACGAGGCAGTCGTATAGGGTTTGATGCCGAGTTTTCCGTCTCTACGCAAAGATGGTATTTGCATCGTGTTATCCCTTAGTCGCCTCTTACGACACCCGCGGGAAGATAGGGGGTGGTGACACTTGTATTCTATGCCGTCAACCACACGGCACGGTACGGCTTATAATAAGTATCAACTTATTATATGTACCGACTTACCTATCTTTTTTTTTTATTGACTCACGCCTGTATCCCCGAAGGGGAAGGCAGTGGTGTAATATTACACCCACATATCGCCATGAATTTTTAGGTCCCACGTAATAGGGGGCGAGCTTATTGCCGTTACCGGCCACATAACCAGACTCCGCGGGCTGCTACTGAGAATTCGGAAAAAACCCAGTAACACTTTTTTCCCGACCCGGGAATCAAACCCGGGACCTCCGATCAGCAGTCGCATACGCTATCCACTGGACCACGGAGGCTATCCACCTATCTTTTATAAATGTATATGTAATAATAAGTCGTAATAAAAACCTATTGTTCTTATTATTTACTACAAAACGTAACAGGAATTACTGACCTTGGTCACAATAAACGTGTAATATTTTTTATTTAAATAAATGTTAATAAAAACTATGATATCACGTCATCGTAGATATAGAACGTCTATTCGGGGTGCCACGTCAACAGCCTCGGTAGCGCAGTAGGCAGCGCGTAAGTCTCATAATCTTAAGGTCGTGAGTTCGATCCTCACCCGGGGCAATCTTTTTGTATATTTTGTACCTTTTTGTATATTTTGTACTGTGCAATAATTTCTTAAAAGATGTTGAATTCAATTGTTTCATTGTATTCTAAAGTAATATTTTTCAGTGAAATTTCAGTTTCGATGTAGATACATTTAGATCATATCAAATGTTGATAATAAAATTCTACAAGACTTATTTCATATGGTATAACTATTTTATTGTTCTCTAATTGAATATTTTCTAGCGCTTCTTAAATCTTTCTTATATTTCAGATATTTGGGATTCGTTGGTGGCCCGGGAAATATCTGTACTTTGGCGTGACCCGGCAATCGAACCAGGGCCACTCCGATCAGCAGACAGAAGTCTGGAAGTACCCTATCTACTTATAACCGGTCATAATAAATTAATAACGCCACGACAAGCTTTGCCGCCACTCCAGAGATTTAGCTAAATACTATGAATTGGTATCTCACTCAAACACTTGATACCTTTCAAAGATTTCTTACTATTGACTCTTAGGTAGCACTTGAACTTTCCAAAGTATTTGCATATTACATAGTTGTACTGTACTATGCATGTATTTGTATGTCGTTCGCGTGTCATCGCGTTAAAACTGACTAGTCATTCTAAAAATAGCGTTGTATTCTTGTAAACAAACGACAGCTAACAAGACCTATAAATACGCTCTCAAAGCACCTCATGTATATCGATAGGCATAGTTTAACCCTACGGTGTTTTCTAAAGCAGAATAAATGTTTGTGCGTTTGGAAGATTTGCCATATCAGTAGCTAGAATGTTAGAAGCAAGTGCAGCTCACTAGCTTCGCTAAGTATTAGTGATATATGTACCGTTTCTTTTCTCGAAATGGTACCTATATCGGTATACGGTGAAACAAAAAGAAATAGCTTGCCCAAATACTTGTTTTTTATATTTCTATAGAATGGTAATTTCTAATTTTCTATTAACATTTTCTGGCAGATTCTGTTCATCTATGGACCGGTCCATGACACTGCAACCATCCTATCTCAAATAAGATGGTTGCAGTGTCCGTCCGTGTGGTGACAGATTAAGAGGAAACACTACGGGCGAGATAATTAAAAAATAGGTATTTGTAAAATCTATTGCGGTCGCGCAACCTCAAGCCTCTCCCCGCAGAGCGCGATAGAGACAACTGCAGCTTGGACCAAAAATACCTAATAAATGTAAGTACACAAAATCAACGTTTTGTATTCCCTTGTTTCCTTCTCCCAAACTTCATTGATTTAACTAGTTTTTTCAAAAAATAAGAAAGGCTTTGGCAGTGTTCCTATGTTTTCCTTTTTTTAAATAGTCTAGCCAAATTTGTTTTTTGGATGTTTGAACACAGCGGAAAATTTGGCCAATTTTTGAGGTATTTGAAGGTTCATATCTTTTTTAATATTTAATTTATGAGAAAAAGAAAAACATAGGGACATGCCAATCGGGACCATACATCTTTTAAAAAAATAATTGCTCTACTGGCATTATCCAGGGAGAAAACAGGAGACTACGTTTGTATGGAAAAACGGCCGTTGTGTTTCCTCTTAAGAATACGGATTGTCACCACTCCATATCATCCCATGGGTGTCGTAAGAGCCGACAGAGGGAGCATATTATGCAGAGAACAGCCCTGTAAGAAAAGGAAAACTTGATACAAACCCTATACTAACCCGTTTGGCCAGCGTGGTATAGTAGGCCTATTCCTCCTTTCAGAGGAGAGGTCTAGTCCAGCTGTGGACTGTTCTTTAACAGTCCACAGCTGGACTAGACCTCTCCTCTGCTGAGCCCTCCCCTCAACCTTTGCTGATGATGATGATCTCAAATGTTTTTGCATGAGAAAGTGACAAACGTCGACATTTATCCTTACAGACTTTCGTGTTTATAATAATAGTAAAAAAGTAGCCGACTACTTTCTTGCTACTATTGTTAATCTTAACTTTTGTTAGGTACTCTCTCGTGAAAAAACGATTGAAAAGATGTTGAAGAAACTTGGTAGTAATATAAATTTTACAGGTTGTCACAAGACCCATCACCAAGCCGAAGTCTACTCGTTGTGGACATCATACCAAGTCATACTAACCAAAAATAATACCTGGGAAACGATTTTTTTTTAAGTGTTCACATTTTGTAAAACGCAATTAAAAGCGCGCGCGTGTAATCCCCGAAATACCTAATGGGGTCATAGGGCATCTAAAGAACATAAATTGGCGGTGTAAATGGTAATGGTCTTTGAGCCTCAATATCTCCTAAACCAGTAATTGCCGAGGTATGGTGCCCAAGTAAAAAATGTTCGTAGTGATTGGTACATGGGATTTCAGTTTTCGTTAAGGGTCTTTCTTACACCCTGTATATATCTAAATACCAGGCTGCCTTTGTCACAATAATCGTCACCCACGTGGATGATATTGCAGCCACAATGTAGTACATCTAAAATAAACTAAAGACGCCTTTCTACAATATAAACATCATCTAGCTAATGACAAAGAAGGAAAATCCAAGCTAATCAATATGTAGCGTCGCTCAGGAAGTACACAAGGTCGGACTGTCAATGAACTACAGAATAACTAGCTGTAAGACACGTGTTGATGATCAGCATAATATGCACTATGATAGATGCATTATTTTGAAATCTGTCAAACAGTCTTTCGAAGTCCTAGCTGGATATATCATCATCATCGTCACCATTTTTCATTTTGTTTCTTTTTTTTACATACATACATAGACTCATCACGACTGTTTCCCGCAGGGGTAGGCGGAGACTACGGAACGCCATTTTGCAACGATTCTGACATATCTCTCTTGCTTCATTCACTCCCATCAGATTCCTCATGCATGCTCTTCTGTTTAGGTACTTCTAACCTGTCCTGTTTTTACGATGTCTCCAATCTGGTCAGAGAACGTCCGCCTAAGTCTTCCCCTTCATCATGTCCCTTCCACACTTGCCTTATATATCTGCTTGGTCAGTCTTTCGTCATCCATCCTCTCCACGTGCCCAAACCATCTTAGCATACCTTTCTCGATGCTTGTCACTACATCTTGTTTTACCCCACAACACTCTCTTATCACACAATTCTTTACTCTGTCAGTCAAAGAAACACCACACATACTTCTCAGTGCTCTCATTTCTACAGCATTTATTCTACTTCCATGACTCTTCTGCCATACCCAACTATCACTACCATACATAAGAGTAGGTACTAACACCCCTCTATGCACAGCCAAACGTGCCTTTTTGGACACGTTTTGCTGTTCATAAACGCCTTCAGAGCTCCATTCACTCTATTACCTGCATTAACTCTTCTTTAAATATCTTCTACATTCTTACCATCTCTTTTTTTTCATTTTTTAAAAGACAACTCCCGCACTAGGAATAAATCCAGTGTCGCGAGAACTTTACAAACATACAACCAACGGACACAATGAGCACCCAGACTCGAAACAACAATTATTAATGAAACACAAAAAGAGGTGTCTCGTGTGGGAATCGAACCCACAACACTCGGCGCAGTGTCAAGCGGCGAGGCGGCCGCTTGACCATGGATAAACCACCACGCCAACCATGGAGTCGTATCAGCCCATAATACGTCCACTGTTGTACACAGGCCTCTCCCAGGGCTCTCCAGATGGTCCGATCAGGAGCCAACCGCATCCATCCGCTGCCCGTGATCCGAGATCCGATCCGACGAGTTACCTACATATTTCTAGAAAATTAGATAAACTGGATGATTTATAAGTTATCTTAATATATAAAATCCTTGCGTTACTGACTGACTGACAGACACGCTATAGCCGAAACTATTGGACGCAGGAAGCTGAAATTTGGCATGTATATTCCTTGGAGACCGTAGGGGTGCACTAAGAAGGGATTTCCCGAAATTCCCACGGGATCGGCCAAAACGGGTAAATTTAATAAAAATGCAGGCGTAGCTGCGGGCGTCCCCTAGTAACTTATAATATCCTTCCGACCGATTCCGGCCACGGCGGCTTGCCTTTTTATATATGAGACTTCCCAACTGCGCGGGACATATTATAGTGCACAAGTGTGTATGTATGCGCAATACACAAGTGCACTCTCTATTCCCTCACTCTCATAGTCCGATGGGACGCCACATGCGACACGACCGGAGAGAGATTGGGCACAGGACCAACAGCCGTGCTTTCCGGGGCACGGGGGTGTGACACCACCAACTTCCTGACTCCGAATTTCTACTGGATAATTCCTATCAGAAAAACGCAATATCACTTTTTGTTCGACCCGGGAATTGAACCCGAGACCTCATGATCCGCAGTCGCTAACACTACCGCAGGACCAGAGAAGCAATCAAAGTTATAACTTAATAACCGAATTGAACGTCAGCCGAGATATCGAACAGTTTTGAATCGGAAGCCTGATTGAGTTTGTATAAAGTTGTCCCCGGACCCCAAAGCGAATATCAGATTTTGAAACTGCAATAACGTTGAGATAATTAAATGTATGTTTTGTAAAGCTTGTTGTCAACAACGAATGTAGTGTTAAGAGTATTTATAGGCTAAATCTTAATATATAAAATCCTTGCATTACTGACTGACTGACAGACACGCTACAGCCGAAACTATTGGGAGCAGGAAGCTGAAATTTGGCATGTATGTTCCTTGAGGACCGTAGGGGTGCACTAAGAAGGGATTTCCCGAAATTCCCACGGGATCGGCCAAAACGGGTAGGTAAATAAAAAAAATGCAGGCGTTGCTGCTGGCGTCCTCTAGTTGACAATAAAATGTTTGCCATCTTAATCAAGTTTGAGTTGAATATAAGTCATCATCATCGCCTTAGCGTTATCCCGGTTGCATCCAAGACTTACAGCCTTGGAGCCCGAGGTCCGCTTACTGGTCTAACTAGATATGACAGAATATCAACTTTTCCACAGAGCGACTGCCGTCTGACCTCAAGGGGATAGCGATATTCCACGGTTTAGACCAGTATCAGTTTATTTGAGGGTACTGACTCCCCGTAACGACTGTCAAAGGTCTTCATGACAACCGGGACCGACGGTTTAACGTGCTGTCCGAGGCACGGGGCAAGCGATAATTAACAATTTAATACACACTTAACTTCGAAAAGTCATTGGTGTGCGCCGTGGATTCGAACCCGATACCCTCTGCATGGCAGTCCGTTGGTATCTCCACTAGGCTATCGCTGCCTTACTTAGTTGAAGACAAGTATAATTTCCAATTATGATGACTCAAGAGCGGTGTGGAGAACCTTGGGAGAGTCCTGCAGTAGACAGGCTGAAATCGTGACTGTCATCTTAATTTACTAAAGCTTTAGTCTCCAGCGATACAGCTAGGGGTTTATCCCTAGTTCGGGCGTAACATTTGTAAACCAAAAAGGACATACAACAACAGAACCAATTTATATAGCAATGTAGGTATTTTTAACAACTTGATTTATTTATTTTTCTAGACTCACGCCTGTATCCCCGAAGGGGTAGGCAGAGGTGTAATATGACACCTACATTTTGCCATGAATTTTTAGGTCCCACGTAATAGGGGGCAAGCCTACTGCCGTACCGGGCACATTACCAGACTCGGTGCTGCTACTGAGGAAATTCGGAAAAACCCAGTAACACTTTTGCCCGACCCGGGAATCGAACCCAGGCCCTCCCATCAGCAGTCGCATACGCTATCCACTTCCACTGGACCACGGAGGCAGTCACAACCTGATTGTGCGAAATAAATATCATACCTTTGATTAAGTCGACCAACTCGTGTTAGTATATGCCCATTCATAACATTTTGGTAAAGACCTCAACTTCCATGAGCAAAGATGGAACCTTTAGTCACCAAACAAACTAGGCGGAAAATATGTTCAAACAAATATATCTATAGAAAATTCTAAGAAGATGTGTTTACGTAAATAAAATAATGTTATGTTTATTTATATAAGCTTCCGTACACAATGTCATTTGCGTAGAGAATCATTATATTCTGTTTACTTTATAAGCCGACATTTTGTTTATTCATATCCATATTTGCATCAAAATCAATCCAGCAGTTTATTCACATAGAAGTGTCAGACAAACTGACATTCATCAAAGTTGTTGAAACTCCTATAGCCCTAGATCTGATCTATGGTCAACGCCCGATACCTTAAAATAAATAAAACTAAAATTAATACGCAACAGATTATAAATTAACATGATCAATCAAATCAAATGACGAACCGATGGTGTAGCGGGAATGTAAACGACTGCCACGCCGAACGTCGCGAGTTCGATTCCCGTTCAAGTCAAACATTTGTGTGCGTGAACATGGATTTTTGTCTTGGTCTGGTGTTTCTATAAAATGGATGTACTTATCTACAAAAAAAGTATATATGTGTATGTTTATCCATTATCTAGTACCCATAGTAGGTACTATACTAAGCTGTGCTTTGTTATATATATAAAATTTAATTTGAAAAATAAATATATTTTTTTTTGCTACAATAATATTTAATTACAATAATAATACTCTATTATCAAATAATAATGGATTTATAGATACTACATACATACAAGACATACATCAAATGCATTTTATAATTTCATTAATAAGTAATGTAATGTTGTAATAAAGAATAATATGACAATTGGTTACTACATATAATAAATAATAAATATGTTATAATATTCAGAACTGTTATATTCTATTAAAATTGTAATATGTTGATAATGTTCTGTATGTAATATTGTAATGTAAAGTATAATTTGCATGCATTATATTTACTAAAATAATCTAGCTTCCTCTCTCCTAGTAAAACCTACTATGCTGTGCCCGACAGGGTCCATAATTGTAACATATATATTTTAAGTACCACCTAAGCAAACATTGTGGAAAGCATTAAATATATTGAGTATTGAGTATAGTTTGGGACTAGATGCTGTTGTGTAAATGTGGTAGAATATTATTATCATTTGTTCATAGCAACACACGCTTTCCAAATTCAAATTCGTGCGGCGCGTAAACAATATGGCTGCGAGGTCATCGGTCGAAATAGCGCGAAATTACGCGCTCTAGTGCCGTGGCCAAGATCTTGGTACATGACCTCTAGTGCTGTGACATTGCTCACGCAGAATACTAAATAACTGTTCCTTGTTTATGGTGTCTGTCTTGGTGATTTATAAGCGGGTGGGAAGGAAAATTGCGATTTTTGGTGGATGAGTAGGTCATCTATATTGTAATTGAACTTGTTAAACTAGTGTGTGCTCGCGGCTTCGCTTGCGTGTTGTGCTAGCAAAAAGTATCAGCGTGCGTCATCAGCCAAAGAGAGCCACTGGTGGACGTGGGCTTCCATTAAGGCTCTTCACATAGATCGACCTTGAGCCGCCCGCATTTAACCCCTAACCACGATCTCAAAAAAATCGTCGGTCCACCTTGCTTGTCTAAGTGCTAGTTCAGACACGGCGGGAACCGCGCGATTTCAGAATCGCATGGAAATCGCGCGAGTCTTATTTGTATGAGTTATTAAGTAATCGTTCAGACATAACCGCGCGGTCAATCAAGCCGCGCGGTTACCGCCACCCGACCGCCAGAAAATAGAATCGCGCTGCTCCCGCGCGTTTCTATTACTATGGAGTCTTTACTTCGCGTTCAGTTGCGTTGCGGATACCGCGCGGTTAGCACGTCACAGCTCGTGAGTTCGCCATGGATCGTTTTGATACTGAACTATTTATTAAACTATTTAAATATCTTGCCAGATCAGTTCAATTAGTTCATCAAAAGATTTTATTGACATTCTCAAATAGTCAAAATTTTTTTTATCATACTTTCTTAAATTGGGATATAAAGTTACGAACTGACCATGTACTAGTCGGTCACTTAATATTGGATGCACCCAATACCGCCTTTTTCTTTTCTTTTTTTCAAGGAGCAACCACAGTAAACACACTTCTTCGTCGACCTCCATTTTCAGCAAACTGACGTTATTCCCGCACGATAATCGCATAATAACCGCCGGTGTCTGAATAGCATTACAATTTTGCGGTTTCAAACCGTGCGATTCGTGAACGCGCGGTTCCCGCATGTCTGAACTAGCGCTAATACTCCTGCTGCAACAAAAAGTATTATTATATAGATCATCATCATCATCAGCCTTAAACAGTCCACTGCTGGACTAGGCCTCTCCTTTGAAACGAGGAATTGGCCTACTATACCACGCTGGCCAAACGGGTTGGTATAGGGTTTGTATCAAGTTTTCCTTCTCTTACAGTGCTGTTATCTGCATAATATGCTCCCTCTGTCGGCTCTTACGACACCCATGGGATGATAAGGGGTGGTGACAATTCGTATTCTTAATCCGTCACCACACGGACGTCAGATAGTAGCTTAATCTAATGGCTCATCGACCCAAAATGTGCCTTAGCCTCCCATACGAGAGAATACGCGAACCCGATCTTTGACTACTTCTCGCTAATCACCAGCTTGAAGTTTCCTCAGATTCCTATATCTGTTTCCTCAGATTTATATGATATATTAATATGTCAAATAACTCATACAAGCTCTGTTCCATTTTTTACTTAATCTGGAAGACAAGGCTTATCAAGAGGTAGTGAAACTGGGCCTCAGTTATCATCATCAGCCCTTAACAGTCCACTGGTGGACTAGGCCTCTCCTTTGAAAGGAGGATTTGGCCTACTATACCACGCTGGCCAAACGGTATAGGGTTTGTATCAAGTTTACCTTCTCTTACAGTGGTGTTCTCTGCATAATATGCTCCCTCTGTCGGCTCTTACGACACCCCTGGGATGATATGGGGTGGTGACATGCCGTATTCTTAATCCTTCACCACACTGACTGGGCCTTAGTAGTAGAATAATAATATACAACAAATTGTTTAACAGTTAGAAACAGCGGAAGCGAGCTATACTCGGTCCCATAATCCGTTCAAACGCCTACAATGTTGATAAATCAATAAAGAAGCCTTATATGACGTAACCTAGTTATTTGGACACGTAATTATGTCAGGGTGGAATGTTCACCATTATTAGTATTACACTAAGTCTAATTTAAGGTTGAAATTAAACTTTTACAGTTTACGGATTTTGTCGCGATAGGTATATTGGTTTTACTGATTACATTTAAACCATAACGTTCTCGACAGACATGTGAACCTGAAACCCGCACTTGGCCAGCGTGGTGGACTAGCCTTACCCTTCTCATAGTGAGAAGAGGCCCGTGCCCAGCAGTGGGACAGTATAAAGGGCTGATGATGATGTGTGGATATGTTTGTTTGGTCCGATTAAGACAACAAAGTGTCATTACCACATTGTAATTGAATGTAATTGAAAATTGAAAACTCATCATCCAACCCTGTAGCTCTGTAGGCCTTAATTCTTTTTGACTCAGTTAGGAGAGGCCTGGTTGGATTCCCGGGTCGGGCAAAGTGTTACTGGGTTTTTTCAAATTCTCAGTAGCAGCACGGAGTCAGGTGATGTGCCCGGTAACGACAATAGGCTCGCCCCCTATTACGTGGGACCTAAAAATTCATGGCGAAATATGGGTGTAATATTACACCTCTGCCTACCCCTTCGGGGATACAGGCGTAAGTCTATAAAAAAAATAGGAGAGGCCTATGTCTAGAAGAGGAATCAAGCTGATTAAAAGAGTGATTGGGCACGGAATGAACGGTTTGCATACTAGACACTGATCAGCAAAGTCACAGACTTTAAGATGGCAAGGATTGAATAATTAATGACAGAATAAACAGGTTATCCCCCCCTCCGTGTGGTGACGGATTAAGAATACGGAATGTCACCACCCCATATCTTCCCATGGGTGTCGTAAGAGCCGACAGAGGGAGCATATTATGCAGACAACAGCACTGTAAGAGAAGGAAAACTTGATACAAACCCTATACCAACCCGTTTGGCCAGCGTGGTATAGTAGGCCAATTCCTCCTTTCAAAGGAAAGGCCTAGTCCAGCAGTGGACCGTTAAAGGCTGATGATGATGAAACAGGTTATTCTTTGATAAAGGGCCCAGATCTCGTATCTCGTTATTTGGAAACAAACAGTGACTACCATGAATAAAAGAAGTCGTGGTCCTACCCTCGAAACACCCCATCACATGATTTATCTAAACCTACAGTCATTTACAAAAGCTTATTTCCAGAATTTTCCAACCACATCAACCAAACAAATCTACTTAAAACCAGTAAGTCTTATATCACCAAATTCTCACTCCACGTAAGCAGGAACGAGTCAGCCATCTTGTAAACACGTCCGCACATTTGGAGTAGATACAGTAACGAGATTACCTGGCCGGTCACCCCACGTCGGTAATTAGATTTGACATAGGCTTATTATCCAAGCAGTTCGATACGATATTATGTAATTGTTTAACAGTACAATAATGGTTCTTGTGAGAATGTTGAATATGTAATCACGACGTTAAAATGACTTATAGAAGAATCAGCGATAGCTTAATGAATACCAACAGACTGCCACGCAGAGGTTATTGAGTTCGATACCACGGCGAGTACCACTGATTTTTCGAAGTTATGTGTGTATTAAAAATGTTAATCATCGCTCGCTTAATAATTTGTCCGGTAGATGGCAATAGGCTCGCCCTCTATTACATTGGGACCTAAACATAACTGGCGAAATGTGGGTGTGTAATACACCTCTGCCTACCCATTCGAGCGTTAAAAGGCGTGAAGTTATGTTATGTTATTATAATAATATGCTTTGTTGCTTATATATATGCCCGGAGTACTGAGGATCGAACGCGAGACCATCATCTCGGCAGTCCATTACGTACACCACTGGGCTATTGCCGCTTTTGGATTAACTTCTGGTGATAAGCGGAAAAACCTCAGTCTTAGAGCTAATGCTCGAAAGACGACTCGACTTGATGCTTTGCCGAAAACCTATACCAAATAAGCAAAATAAATGTGTTTCTCACAATTATTTATCTGCAAAGTGATCGCCTCATCCATCAGCAATGCAATTTCTTGCAATCAAATACCTCAAAATGTCTTTATTTAAAAAAGATAACACCAAACAAATCCTGTTTTACGCAAAAACATAAACTAACAAAGTACTTAACAAATATAATATCGTAACAGCCTCCATAAAACAATAAGCTCTGACGCAAGCAACGCTTCATAATAGTGAAAGAATTATCACCAACGGTTCAGTAGTTTTTGAGATCAACGCTAATAAACAAATTAAATAACAATCGGTGTTGTAATGTTGCTCTATTGTTAGTCTCCATGGTGCGAACGTGGATATGGTTTATTATGACTTTTGATTATAGGATTAGATGTAACAATTGTAGGCTACTGCTTGCAGGTATATTTGGGAGTTTCATTGTTCGGGATAGACCCCATGCCCCAATTTAGTCATTTTTTTTTATGGCATTAGGCGGCAAACGAGCAGTCGGATCGCCTGATGGTAAGCAATTACCGCCGCCCATGGACACAAGCAACACCACAGGAGTCACAAGTGCCTTGCCGCCCCTTGGGGTTGGGAAAAGAGATAGGATGGGGAGTGCGATGAGGGAGAAGGAATAGGCGATAGGGCCTCCGGCACTCTCACTCACCGAAAGAAACGCAACCGTTTAGGTACTGTTACTTTACGTCGATTTTCTGTTAGAGGGTAGTACTTCCCCGGTCGAGCCGGCCCATTCATGCTGAAATCAGCAAGGCTAAAGCTACTACCGTAAAATAAAATAAAAAATGTGTCTTTATTGGCAAATTTTGGCCTCAAGATCGCCCCGCATCGGTTATCGAGACAGCCTGTGTTGTTAATCTGTTACTGTTTTAATATATAAGCTATATTTCTAGGTCCGCTTACTAGTCTAACCGGATTTGGCTGAATATTAGCTTTTCCACGGAGCGACTACCTGCCTGACCTCCGCAATCCGAAGAGATAGCGATATTCCATGGTTTAGACTAGTTTCAGTTTTAGTTAGAGGTACTGACGCCCTATAACAACTGTCAAAGATCTTCATGACAACCGGGACCGACGGCTTAACGTGCTCTCCGAGGCACGGGGCAAGCGATAATTAAGAATTCAATACGCACATATCTAACTCCGAACAGTCATTGGTGTGCGCCGTGGATTCGAACCCGATACCCTCTGAATGGCAGTCTGCTGGTGTCTCCACTAGCCTATCCCCTCAATTTACACATTTATTCTAAAATAGTAAAAGGATACCTATTTAGTTTATGTGATAATATTCGTTTTTAATATTTGCCAAGTTTAGAATCAAGCGTCATAGCAGAGAAGAATATTAAATATGAAAACTTTGTTATGTTTGAAATAAAAGGAAAACGTGCAACAGCAATTGAAAATATCTATTATGATATTTATGATATTCAAATGTAATCACAGAAAGTTTTCTTCGCACGAGTTATATATTAATCACAAATTACGAATTTGTTCACAATGCATAGAAACCTTTAATAGGGACACTTGTAATATTTATATTTGGCAATAAGGTTCTATTTGGTAATTTGTTTATTTGCCTGGTCTTGTGTTACGTATATGTCATCATCATCAGCCTTTAACAGTCCACTGTTGGACTAGGCCTCTCCTTTGAAAGGAGGAATTGGCCTACTATACCACGCTGGCCAAACGGGTTGGTATAGGGTTTGTATCAAGTGTTCCTTCTCTTACAGTGCTGTTCTCTGCATAATATGCTCCCTCTGTCGGCTCTTACGACACCCATGAGATGATATGGGATGGTGACATTCCGTAATCTTAATCCGTCACCACACGGACGTTAAGTACATGTTATTTCTTATGGCTTAGTGCACTAAAGGTAATCATCACCATGCCTTCTGTATTTCACTGCTGGACAAAAGGCTAATATCCTTATTTGTGTCATTATAACATTGTGAGGCATTGGCTTACTATACCAAGCTGCCCAGACGGGTTGGTGTTTATTTTATTTTTTGTAGACTCACACATTTATCCCCGAAGGGGTAGGCCGAGTTGTAATATTACACCTACCTTTCGCCATTAATTTTTAGGTCCCACGTAATAGGAGGCGAGCCTATTGCCGTTACCGGGCACATTACCAGACTCCGTGCTGCTACTGAGAATTTGGAGAAACCACGAAAAGAAAGATGGGTCGGTGTAGGGTTAGATACCGAGTTTTACGTCTCTTCCGCAAGATACTCCTTTTTTCAGTTATTTTCCCTAGACGCCACTTACGATCCCTTAGAATCTTAATCCTTCATTACATGTCATCATAATAATGACCTATGTAATAAATCCATGGGTTTTAATTCTAAACTTTAGCTTTACATTATCAGCGTAAAAATCCTTGGAATCCATCGAATTCATAAGTTCTTTGATACAAGCATTAATTAATTGATTAACGATCTTAGCTCATATAAATTACCTGTTTGTAGTGTAGTGTTGTTAGCTTACTGCACCCTAGGCCAGGTGTAAGTTAGTATGAATATATTAGTTATATTATTATTATTTAGACTCTACATACTAGAGAAGCGTGAAAGAAATGCTAGACCATTTTTAATTGAAATGGATGCCTTAGGTTATAAATTTCTTCAGCAATTGTATTATGACCTCTGCCTACCCCTTCGGGGATAAAAGGCGTGAAGTTATTTTATGTTATTGTGAGTAACATTTCTCGGAAAGAGTTCTGATGCCATAACTAATGAGATATCGAAACCGGTCGATTCCACAATGAGCCCACTCTCTACCACGTGGGAGTAAAACATAACATGTCTTATGTATGATACTTAATCTCTTTGTTGCATACGTTATACAAGTGAAGGCCGCAGCATCACCCGTTATAATCACGATACAATCGCAAACTATTAATATATTATTGTTATATCAAAACATCTATTCACCCAGACCTTCGCATCAATCGAACTCATAATAAAATCGCGATTTCAACTCACACACACAAACGCAATAACCGAATAACTACAGTCGTAAATAACTGCTGATAATTGCACACAATTATAATACCAAATGCTAGTGCATACATGGAATGATAACCGTAAGGCAACATGCGTGTTCGCTTTGCGTGCCGCCGCACCCGCTACGAAACCATTTGCGTGTTATTCTGCCCAATATTAACAGACCAGAATAACCTCTTTCCATAAATTATAAATAACATTATCAAACGCTAATTGTATCGCAGCGACGCGACGCACAGTCTGCACCGCACTGCAATGTCATCTCGAATCATTTCCGAATGCCTCGCCTTTTACTCGCACATCCCCCCGATATTATAAAAGAGTTGTCTGCGCGCCGCGCGCCCGCAGTCTGTCCGCGCTACCGAGCGAGTCGCACGCGTGTTATGCAATTGTGAAGTGTCTGTATCGCACGATGAAGGGGACCCCTCCCAGCCAGGCCTTGCCCGAGCCCGACGAAGGCATTGCCACCGACCGCCGCCCGTCCACCGACGACCATGCCGACTTATCCGACACAGCCTCCGAAGCCGGATCAGGCGGCGGAAAGGACTCGGGCTGCGAAGTGGCCGCTGAAGCACAGGAAACCCCGTACAACCCCCCGGACGACGAACTAGCCAACCGCATCGTGTCACAAGTCGAGTTCTACTTCTCCGACGCCAACATCACGAAAGACGCCTTCCTACTCAAACATGTGAGGAGAAACAAGGAAGGGTATGTCTCTCTGAAGCTCATTTCCAGTTTCAAGCGCGTCAAGCACTTGACGAAAGACTGGAGGGTGGTCGCCGAGGCGCTTAAGCGCTCGACGAAGCTGGAGATTAATGATTTGGGAACAAAGCTGCGCAGGATAGACCCGCTCCCGGCTTATGATGAGACGACGCCCTCACGGACGGTGGTGGCAGTGAGGATGCCGATCGACAGGCCGACAGTCGAAAACGTGTCGAGATTGTTCGCGAGCTGCGGCGAGATAGCGTTAGTGAGGGTGCTGCGTCCCGGGAACCCGGTGCCAGCAGACGTGCGTCAGTTCCTCAACAAAAACCCTAGTTTGGTTAACTGTGTGTGTGCTTTAGTAGAGTTCACGGAATCGGAGTCGGCGAGGGAGGCGCTCCGCCTTCAGAGCTCTGAGGAGGAAGGGATGCGTGTGTACGAGTTGAACGGTGTTCCTAGGGACCCTAAGAGGAAAGCCCCGGTGCGTCGAGCGCCGCCGAGGCGTCACGAGTGCGAGTATTCTTCTTGCTGTAGTGGTTCAGAGCCGGAATACGAATATCGATACGGTGCTCCGTTCTACCGGCGTAGTTCGAGTGGGGTGTTTGCTCCGCGCGCGCAGGAGATCCAGACGTGGGTGCCGCGGCGAGTGTCCACCTGTAGCCACAGCTCGGACTCGGGTGTATCGTGGTACTGCGGCTCTCGGCGCGCGTCGGCAGCCAGCACGGGCAGCGCGGCCAGCGGAAGCAGCGCGGACGGCTGGCTGGCACGTCGGCTATCAGGCTGCTCCGTCACGGGCCCCGAGTGTGGGGGCCGCCGCGTATCCTGCACCCCCCGCTGGGAGCCCCGCACCCCGCTGGTCCCCGACGGCACCCGAGGCTTCCACGCCGCCGCCCGCCAACGCCGCATCTCCGACCTCGCACTGTACTCGCGCTAGAAAGCGGCCGCCAACCGTGACACCTTTCTAATCACGTTGGATAACCGCCTTTCACGTTCTGCCCGCTGGTTTTTTAATCTATTTTGCACGAGGAAGCGCTATCGCGTGTGTTCCACTCGCCGCGCGTATCCTCGTCACAAACTGAGTTACCTTCGTTGTAAATGTGATCAGCTCATCTAGTATGTAAGTAGCGGAACGCTGTGTTTAGTTTCGTAATCACAATTTTAAATGTAATTTATTAGTACATTATATTTATGAGTCGCGTATTTATTGCGTAGAGCGAGCGCGTCGCGGCCGAGTTTTCGTTTCGAGTTATGTCAGAGTTGTGAGCACAAAACGATCACGCAAAATCGACATTAAATGCGATTGTAGACTCTGTCCATGTGGAGAGATATACATGTAAAGTTGGCGCTACACTGTTTGCGAAGCGATATGTTACTCTATATGTTGCTTATAACAACAAGAGCTTGGTACATAGTTCGTTGATCTGTCGGAGACAAAGATCGCTTCGCAGGCAGTGTGCCGCCGGCTCTGAGCGGAGTAACAGAGCGAGAACAGTTGTAGAATGTATTGCGTAAGTAATTGCACACATTGAAAGCGCGCGCGTCGATTTCCTGTAAAAGTAACCGCTTAGGCTTAAATCACGTGTAGAGCAGTGGCCAGCTGGCCAAGCGAACTCGCTCAAGCGATATTATACACTTTTGTTACAAAAATAAGGTTTAAATTTGAAGCTGCTGCTGTTCTTCACATGTGATTTGGCCTTTAACTCCGCTCAAACCGCGATGCGCTACGGCTAACATTTTCACGTAATTTTTTTTAATTGTAAGTCATTTTTTTAACTTAAGTCAGTCGCGCCATTCATTATAACTCTCGATAAGTTCTATTTTAAGATCCATGTGATGATAATGTAGATATTAAGGGTTGCGCAACCCATTCTATGTACGATTTTTTTTTAATTTTATTTATTTTTTACTAAGCAGAGGTACGTTACGTCATACGCTTGTAACGGCACAATAATTTCGCTTTTTTATAATTAGTAGCGTAAAGGCTCACAGAAGAAATATCCTACCAAAAAGTAGAAAAAGGTAGATTTTTTATTTGGTTGGTTATTTCTTCTTAAAGCCACATGACCTCTGTATATTGTAATTAATGTTGAGATGATTTTATTTTTAAAGTTTAATTATAAGATTTTTTGGAGAAACCGTTGTTTAATTGACCTTGATGATGGAAAGTAGGTAATATTACCTTGACAGATTGGATCTCTCAGTTCGACGGGTTACACAACTAGTGCTATAGAGAATATCAGAATAAATGAATCGATCGACTGTAATGATATGCTAACTAAATATCGCCTGCTTATACCAAACTTTGTATTTGTTTACAGCAGTTTTATTCGGAAACTACTGAACCAATTAAGTTGGAATTTTTGCAGATCGATAGCCTATTTCTCAGTGATTATGGCAGTGTAAATTTCATCCCGATATTATCAATACTTCCTGAGATAATACACACTTTCTGAATATCGAGACCGTGTGAAAACTTTGCAGGAAATCTATTTGCTATTAAGTAATATGGTAATATTATGTAAATTGAATCGACAGCTGTAAATAATTGTTAAAATGTCGGAATTATTATTAAACTATTGATTGATGAACTCAAATAGTTTTAAAGCTTCCTATTCGTTTTTATTGAAGACTTAGAAGTGTTATTAATATGTATTTGTGACTTTTGAACGAATACATAAATATGAAGTGTTGCTAGAATTAAAAATAGATATTATGTAAATCCAGATTGACCGACAATCTAAATATTTGTGTAGTTTTTTAGATAAATATGCACGATACAGTCCTAGGACAATATTTATGAATATTCGAACGTTTTGAAGTCCCGGGTTCAATGCCAGAGTTAGGCCAAGCACCTATTTAGATTATATTTAATTGTTAAGAATTTTCTAAACAAACAGGTTCATACTATATTATCATCATCTTAGCGTTATCTCAGTAGCAGCCAAGAGTTTCATGGATCGTGCTCAAGCGTCACCAGATTTGACAGAATATTAGCTTTTCTGCAAAGCATCGCAGGCCAGGGCCCTGTTTAATAAAGCTGACAATGCGACAAGTCCGACATATGTCAAAAAGTGACAATTTGACAATTTTTCTGTTTAATAAAACTTGCAAGCGACAAAATTGCCATGGCGGAAAATTCACAAATATGTCGGATTGTTGCGACAATCCGACATTTGTCTGTTTAATCGTCGTGACAATATGTCGTGAATAACTTGTCAAATCTGCTTTATTAAACAGAAAATTGTCATGACATATTAACATATTTGTAGAATTGTCCGACAATTCTGACAGGAGCTGTACTAGCTGTATTATTTGATAAATTTATTCTTCTTCATTTAATCTTCGTTTTATAAAAGGCATACCATCAGGCTGGACATACCAACAGACTGTCTTAACCATGGAATATAGCAATCCCTTCGGGTTGCGGATGTCAGACAGGCAGTCGCTCTGCGGAAAAGCTAATATTCAGCCAAATGTGGTTAGACTAGTAAGCGGACCTCGGGTTTGAACTGGGATAACGCTCTAGGGGGATGACTTAACAAGGCTAGAGACAATACAATTCATACATGAATAATTCAGCCTGTATCTTAACATCTTAACATGCAAATACCATCTTTGCGTAGAGACGGAAAACTCGACATCAAAATGCAAATACCATGTTTGCGTAGAGACGGAAAACTCGACATCAAACCCTATACGGCTGCCTCGTTGGTCTCGCGGCATAAATGTGCGAGTGGGGTAGAGAGGTCCCAGGTTCGATTCCTGAGTCGGGCAGTGTTATTGGGTTTATCTGTCACGAAATTCTCAGTAGCAGCACGGAGTCCGGAAATGTGCCTGGTACGGCAATAGGCTCGCCCCTTATTACGTGGGACTAAAGTATATCTGGCGAAAAGTGGGTGTAGAAATACACCCCCGCCTACCTCTTCGGGGTTATAGGCGTGAGACTATGTATGTATGTATCTTAACATTATAGGCACGTTGATAGTATTTCCATATTTTATCTTCCGGGTCTACGTCAGCACATTATTATGTTCCATTTTTTTTTATTTAGAAAACAGGGCGATTGGTCGTGAAACTAGGCATAAATCTAGTCTAATTACTTAATTAGAAAACGGCAGTGCTGTTTGGTATATCACGATATCATTTGTCAATCACTTGTTACATTTCGTGCGTTTGCGATTTTCGTTTAAACATATCACACTACCTGCCAAGTTGAAGCATATACAGGTTGTCACAAGACCCACGACCAAGCCGAAGAATACTCGTTGTGGAAATCATGTCAAGTCATACTAACCAAAAATAATACCTGGGAAACGATTTTTTTTTTGAGTTTTCAAATTTTTTAAACCGCAATTAAAAGCGTGTGCGTGCAATGCTCGAAATACCTACTTATCCATGGGGTTATAGGGCATTTAAAGAACACATTGGCGGGGTAAATGCATCGATTTTGTACCTAATTAGAAAAAATCCATACTAACTTTGAGCCTCAATATCTCTTGAACCAGTAATTTCCCAGGTATGGTGCCGAAGTAAAAAATGTTCATAGTGATTGGTACAATATGGGTTTTCAGTTTTCGTTAAGGGTTTTTTTACACCCTGTGTATTATGTACTTGCATATAAACTCGATTAAAAGTCGAGTTAAAAGACTTTTTTATCATCATCATCATTTCCAGCAAAGTCCACTGCTGGATTTAGACCTCTCCTCTCTTCTCCTTAGGAATGAATCTTTTGAAGCGGGGGACTCTACAAACTTTCAATAAACAGACTCGATGTCGAAACAACAATTTTTGCTTGACACTTAATGCAATTTCGTGTGGAAATCTAACCCACAGCAATGAATACAGATTTGCATAGAAGCGCAGTTCTTAAGGATTTCGTGTGCCGATTCCAAGTGGAGACAGTCTCCAGATTCGTTCGTAGTTGGCGCCGTTGGCGGCGCTGGCGTCGTTCTCCGTCTCTTTTGCTCTCGTAGTTAAGATACACAGGAGGAACGTTCGTCTCTCTTGCTGTCGTAGATACAGCTGTCACAGAGAAAGTTTGTCTTCAGAGCGCCTATAAGAAATGCGTCTCTATGTAAATATCCGAGCTCTTTGCTCACAGCAATCGGCGTAGTGTTGCAGGGGCTTAAAACACTACGCCATATCTGCAGTCAGATATTTGATCATCATCATCGTCGCAGCCTGTCATGGAGTCCGAGATCCGTACAATAATCTAAACTGATTTGACAAAATATTTAGCTTTAACGAACTCAAATAACAGCGATAATTTAAACCAACAAATCACTGAGCCATTCGCGCGTTCAATGACTTTATACATAACTAGAGGATGCCCGCAGCTACGCCCGTACAATCAAACAAGTCGGCGCTGGACAAGTTTAAAAAAAATCCCTTGGCTCGCTCATAGAGTCGAGGCTCACTAGAAACTGGTTTTGTATACGAGAGTAAATGTGCGTGTAAAGTAGCACTGGAAGCGACGATGACTTGCTGAGCGATTCTCGCCCTTATGGTGGTCTAGCGGGAAGGTGTTCGACTGTACATATTATTTTAATTCAACTGTTTCTGCCCGATCCCTTGGGAATTTCGTGAAACCCCTTCTTAATGTGCCCCTAAGGTCGCCAAGGAACATACATGCCAAATTTCAGCTCCTTGTTGCCCAATAGTTTTGGCTGTCAGTCAGTCAGTAACGCAAGAATTTTATATATAGGTACAGTAGATTATAATCTTTTATAATAGTTTGTTTTGATGTAACTTGTTCAACAAAAAACTGGACTACGGTTTTAATTCGTAAATAGGAAACGAACGGTTTCATTATTAAATGTAGTGTTGTGATAAAAAATAATTATCAAGGAAGCACTTTGTTGTCTTTGGTTTCTTAAAAATATATAAATTGTAATCTATGTGTCGAAGATATGATGGTACAGAGGTAGTTTGGTAGACTTGTAACAGAAGGGTCGGGGGTTTGAGTTACTTTTTATATTTCTGATGACATCTACTGGGCCCAGCTGTCATGAAGATCTTTGATAGTTTTCATTGGTTGTCAGTACCACCACTGAATACAGATTTACATAGAAGCGCATTACTTAAGGATTTCGTGTGCCGATTCCAAGTAGCGACTGTCACCAGTGTAGTTCGTAGTTGGCGCCGTTTGGCGGCGCTGGCGTCGTTCTCCGCCTCTCTTGCTCTCGTAGTTAAGATACTCAGGAGGAAAATTGGTCTCTTTTCCACTCATAGAGACAGCTGTCACAGCGCGACTGCCACGCCGCCAAGCGGCAATTTGGGTCACAGAAAGTTTGTCTACAGAGCGCCAATAAGAAATGCGCCTCTATGTAAATATCTGAGCTCTTTGGTACCGCAGAATATTCTGTCACTGATCTAAGCCTTGGAATATCACTGTGAAAAGGTACAGTAAATTACCTCTCCAGGTAAGAATTGGAAAAGACGCTAATATTTGTAAAATTATTAAGGTGCCAGATGATTTCAGGTGGATTTCATAAAGCTAAACTCAAGTGTTTGAGTTCCTAGTTGTTTCATTTAAAGATCTTGAGCATGGTATAGTGGCTCAAATAAGTTTTATGGGTAGGTTAGCCCCAAGCCCCACTTTGCCCCAAGTTTTAGGTTCTCTAGTAGTAAAACAATGTAATAATAAAAAGAATGAAATAAAAAACGCTAAATATGTAATTTAACTTAATAAATCTAGTAATTAGTCCAGCGTGAAGAAATATTACATTTTCACTGTGTTCTGCTGACGAAAACACGAAATCTATTTTACACGATTTTGCACGCTAAAAAACGTCAAATGCAATTAAGAAATAGCGGCATGTAGTTTTTGTTAACATTCCTTGGACTATTGTAAATACTCATTATTGTATGGCATATGTATGTATTTACTTTTTTAAATATACATTTATTGCATGTGTCATAAAAGACATAAATACATATTTATTTCTGCATTTTGGTTGTTTACAACACTTATACAAGTCAAAACCCTATTCTAGATGGTGCCGGGTTTTCCTAGCTAAATGACTTCTTGAGAAGAAAGGCCGAAACAAACTCAGAGTCATTTTTTGTGTCACTTCAATTTCTTTCATCTTTTCTTGATCTTTTAAAGTCCAGACAAAAAAGGGTTTAGTACGCAAGTACAATGCAGAATATCGTTTGACGCTTTCCACTGACTCGGCTCACTGATGGCCCGCATTCAACAGCCATCGTACCTAAGGCTCAACCTTGGTTTTTTTTTATAGTAATAGGCGGCAAACGAGCAGACGGATTGCCTGATGTTAAGCAATACCATGGACACAAGCAACACCACAGTAGTTACAAGTGCGTTGCCGCCTCTTAGGATTGGGAAAAGGGATAGGATGAGGAGTGGGATAAGGGAGAAGGAATAGGGGATAGGGCCTCCGGCACTCTCACTCACCGAACGAAACGCAACAGTTTAGGTACTGTTACTTTACGTCGATTTTCTGTGAGAGGGTCGTACTTCCCCGGTCGAGCCGGCCCATTCATGCTGAAATCAGCAAGGCTCTACTACCTGTAGCAAGGTTGAGGAAGCCAGCACGATCTGTATCACTATGCCTCCACGCCATCAGAGGGTGTATGCATAAGCATGTATGGTAGCTTTGGACATCATACATGTATGGTAGCTTTGGACATTTTGGGATGGTTGAACTTTGAGAACATAGTGACAAGTTAGCAACATTTGAGATTTAAACATTTGAGACAAGTTCGCGATAGCCTATAATTATATGAGAGACTAACAGACTGGTATGCAGAGGTTCTCGACTTCGAACAAATCTCTTGTAATATATTTGATGCTTGGCGTCTCTTTGAAGGATAAAATCCGAAACGAAGTTATCCGATAAAGAACCAAAATTACCGACATAGCTCACAGAATCAGTAAGCCCAAGTGGCAGTGGGCTGGCCATATCTGTAGAAGGACTGATGGAGTAAGCGTGTCCTAGAGTGGAGACCACGCCTCGGCAAGCGTAAGGTAGGGCGGCCCCCGGCTAGGTGGAACGACGACCTGAGAAAGGTGGCTGGGACAGACTGGATGCGGAAGGCTGAGGATCGTGTACTGTGGCGCGTGTTGGGAGAGGCCTATGTCCAGCAGTGGACTGCGATAGGCTGATTGATTGATATTTGATGGAACGGTTTCGAGTTAAAATCCACGGTGGGCAATACTGACTTATTGAAGTTACCTATGTGCCTATTCAATTGTTAACTATCGCTTGCTGAACGGTGAAGAAAACCGTCGTGAGGAAACCTGCATGTCTGTGAGTCTTCCATAATATTCTCGTTAGTTATGTGAAGTGTACAAACCCGCACTATGTGGACTACAGCTTAACCCTTCTTATAAAGAGAAGAGACCTGCACAGCAGTGGGAGAGTTTCTAGATATGGCTGATGATGGATTAAACTTTGAAGCCAAATGACTTCAATTTCCTCGACTACCATTGATTAAAATACTTCATCGAACTATAACTTGATTTGTTTTCTTGTAAAGGATAGCGTCAGTAAGATCAGGTGAGGGCTTGTAGCTTTCCCTGGAATTGGGTTTGGTTGGACATAGCGCAATGGGAGAAAGACTGGACAGCGGTTGTACCCTGTCTTCTTTCCGTAGGGCGACTTTGGTCGGCAATCAAGGTGGTTTTTAGTGAAAAAAAAACATGATGTATATTCCGGCTCTGACTTCTGCTAGGGCTGGAGATCCACTTCGTAACAACAAAAGTAAAAGACAATAAATGGTCTTTTAGTTTCTTGAATAGTTTAGGGACAGTTTGAGTAACACTGCATAAAGCTCTATTCTACAAAGAAGTACTGTTTTATACTTCTCCTATCGAGTTATCAGAAACGCTGAGTAACACAAAAAAATGCGTTCTCTTATTAATCTTACGCCACCGGACTAACAAGACATATAATTATGTAGATGTAATTACTGCTGTGATGTTTAATTTAACACAATAACTACCTCTTATGTAACTCTTTATTGCACTAAGAAAGTCTGTCTGCAGCTTGGTGTTGTTGATATAATGCATTTACTTATTAAAATTGTAGCAAATGAAGATATAAATGATTTTAATCTTTCGCAATTCGTTTCAACTTGGTACAAGATATTTGTTTCTTTTTTGTTTGTGTGTCTGAAGGCAGCGATAGTCTGGTAGAGATATCAACAGTCATTTTACACGGTAGTAGAGCCTTGCTGATTTCAGCATGAATGGGCCGGCTCGACCGGGGAAGTACTACCCTCTCACAGAAAATCGACGTAAAGTAACTGTACCTAAACTGTTGCGTTTCGTTCGGTGAGTGAGAGTGCCGGAGGCCCTATCCCTTATTCCTTCTCCCTCATCTCATTCCTTATCCTATCCTTTTTCCTAACCCCAAGAGGCGGCAACGCACTTGTGACTCTTGTGGTGTTGCTTGTGTCCATGGGCGACGGTAATTGCTTACCATCAGGCGATCCGTCTGCTCATTTGCCTCCTATTCCCGTAAAAAATAAGACTGACATGCAGTGGGTATCGGGTTTGAATCCACGGCGCGCACCACTGACTTTTCAAAGTTATGTGCTAATAAATGGTTAATTATCGCTTGCTCCGTGCCTCGGCGAGTACGTTAACCCGTCGGTCTCGGCTATCATAAAGTCCTTTCACAATTGGTATAGAGAGATATATATCTCTAAATAAACTGACGCTAGTTTATACCATGGAATATCGCTATCCCTTTGAGTTGCTCAAATTTTAACAAGACCAGGGCGCGGACGGCGTGGTCTAAGGCGACAAACTTGGAGGCAACCAGGATAACACTCAGACGATGATGACTCTTTCATGGAACAAAACCCCGTATAGCTACTACAAGCAATGAATACAGATTTACATTTCTTAAGGATTTCGTTTGCCGATTCCAAGTGGCGAGTTGACGACTGTAGTTTAGTACGTAGTTGGCGCCGTTGGCGGCGCTGGCGTCGTTCTCCGTTTTGCTCTCGTAGTTAAGATACACAGGAGGAACGTTCGTCTCTCTTGCACTCATAGAGACAGCTGTCACAGCGCGACTGCCACGCCGCCAAGCGGCAATTTGGGTCACAGAAAGTTTGTCCACAGAGCGCCCATAAGAAATGCGCCTCTATGTAAATATCTATGCTCTAAGCTACAAGTTAGCTATACCTAAGACTAACACAGCATTACGTGTCAGTCGTATGTTTAAAACTTTTTAAAGTATCGTAAGTCGGCTATCTCATAGAATCCTTACAGCATAGTACGAGAAAGCCGACCTATAAAGTACCATTGTCGTATTGCTGACCGCATAGTAACTAATTTTTGTGAATAGCAGAATTAGCAGCTATGCTATAACAGTTATGCGTTGTTGGATAACTTGTTACGGACCAATGCGTTATTGAACGTTATGTGGATCAAATGCTAGGGTTCCGTGGACAAGAAGAGAAAATAATCGCTTAGTAGTTGATGGTATTTTTTCGTAACGTGGATGAAGTTCGAGCAAGAGTTAATACTTTACAAGTTCGAAACGTAGGCAGATATTTTGATGAATGGCAAAAATGTTGTAAAGAATAATCCATTCTTTCAAATGTGAAAGTATTTTTTCTTATTTTTGTGCTATCTAAAAGAAATTAAATAAAGAACTTTGATAGTATTCGTTGCCTAAACATACACACACATACATACATAGACTCACGCCTGTTTCCCGGAGGGGTAGGCAGAAACTACGGAACGCCATTTGCAACGATCCTGACATACGTCGCTTGCTTCATTCACTCCCATCAAGGTTCTCATGCATGCTCTTCTGTTAAAGTTGCCTATAAGTTTGGTAAAAGAGGAAAACAGGGTCAGATTTGGTGGTGAAGAAGCGGGGCTACCGACCTGAGCCCTTTGCAAGAGAGGGGACCACAATTTACAGGTTATTTTTTTATGGTGCAAATAAGCAGACTGTTTGCCTGATGGTAAGCAATTACCACCGCTCATGGACACAAGCAACACCAGAAGAATTACAAGTGCGTTATCGTCCTCTGGGATAGGAAATGGAATAAGAGGAGGAGCGGGATGACGGAGAGTATTGTGAGTAAATAAAACGATTTGACCTCCTATACCATACTGGCCAGACGGTTTGGTGTAGGGTTTGATGCCAAGTTCTCCAGACAAAAGAAAATAATGTCGCCGCTTACGACACCAACAGAATGAATTGGGATTGTGACATTTGTATACTAAATCTGTCACTACATGGACTAAGGAACGAATGGACGGATTACAGACACACACCAAGATACTGTTTTTCAACATACCAAGGGTAAAGGAGTCCGTGTGGTGACAGATTAAGAATACGAAATGTCACCACCCCATATCATCCCATGGGTGTCGTAAGAGCCGGCAGAGGGAGCATATTATGCAGAGACTAGCACTGTAAGAGAAGTAAAACTTTATACAAACCCTACACCAACCCGTTTGGCCAGCGTGGTATAGTAGGCCGATTCCTCTTGGAAGGAGAGGCCTAGTCCAGCAGTGGACTGTTAAAGGCTGATGATGCTGATAAAGGGTAAAGCTAGGCGAAAGCTAGTATATTATAATTTTTCTTCCTACGAAAATCATCGTTCATTTGTGTACTTAGGAAATTAAATTAAATTATTATTATCGTCCCTGTGTGCTCGCAAGGGTCTCACGGTGACCACAGGACATTTGATATTACATTGCTTTGAGGGAAAGCTGACCTTAATCTAATACGCTTGGGAATAGTATGACCGAGAAACAATACGATACTGATTCTATTTTCAAGCGACGCCTACTCATTAGTTAGGTTCATATTATACAGTAAAGGTGCCAAAAAAAGCATTCCTGATAAAGACTCTGAAAATAATACTTTGGATAATCAATATTTCTATTAAATAGGATAAGATGATGACGATTTAGGACGTAATGTCATCATCAGCCTTTAACAGTCCACTGCTGGACTAGGCCTCTCGTTTGAAAGAAGGAATTGGCCTATTATACCACGCTGGCCAAACGGGTTGGTATAGGGTTTGTATCAAGTTTTCCTTCTCTTACAGTGCTTATGTGACTGTCGCTTTATGCTCTGTTCAGTGAACAAGTAAAGCCGTCGTCGGCATCATGAAGATTTTTGATAGTTGTTATGGGTAGTATATATTCTTAAATATACTGACACTGGTGAAAACCATGGAATTATATTATGTGAAAAGACTATGATGATCATGAAATGTTATTAACATAAACAAAACTTGCCTTTCTTCTATTGTTACTACGACTAGGGCCAGTAAGTATCCATACTGTTAAATATGTACGGAACCTCCTCCCAAAACTAAATGCCGCACACCACGACAGAAAAATCTCTCACCCACACAGCAAAACGATTAAAAGTAAAGCGTTCATAGTACTACTTACTTTGAGTGTGTGTGTGGGCTGCTGAATAAAGAACTAATACTTATTGCTAATAGTTACCATCAATCTTGCTGTTCTAGGGGTAAGCAGAGTTTAAGGACGTTGACATTAAGACGAAAATCCGAAATAAGGAGGGTACTGTGTCGGTAGTTAATATGCTTTGAACAGTTAATTTTGTAAATTAATTTTGATTAATTTTTGGTTGTGTAGTAAAATATTAAAGGACTGGCCCGGTATTTAAAATATGAGTTCATGCACCTCTGGTTTCTGTTCGAAATGAGAGTAAAAGGTTTTTAATCTATGATTTGATGATGATAGACATTCATCATTCAAAGTCAAGTAATCTATAGTTAGAACAGCCCTGCTAACTTCTGTTTCAGCATAAGTGGGCCGGTCATGGTGAAACGGGCTATCCAAACTAAAAAAATAATTAAATCGAACTAGAAGTTCCTGACATTAGCGTTAAACCATACATTGGACGACCGGTTGGCGCAGCGGGACTGTAAGCGACTGGTACGATGTTTGTCCTGGTCTGGGTGTTTCTATGTATAATAATTATGTATGTATTTACAAAAAAAAGAATATAATTATGTAAGTTTATCCATTATCTAGTACCCATAGTACAAGTTTTGCTTAGTTTGGGACTAGATAGTGATGTGTGTATGTGGTAGAATATTATTATTATTATGTGTCTCTTTTTCACGGCTATTCTTCTAACATGGTGTTAGAAGAATAACCGGGCCTTTAGGAGACTTACACGGGGATATGGATCCAACGTGCAGAGGCCCGTAGACAGTGGCGGCGCTAGACCACATGTGGACGTCGGCGACATCAAGTTCGCGAGGCCCTTTAAATCGATGGCAAGGCCCCGTTTACTTCGTAGTAAAAAAACCGTTAAAACTATGTGAGCCAAATTAAAAAATAATGTATATTGTATGTATATATCATTATTCAAATAATGTATGAATAAATAAATGACAATTCAAATATTTAACCCGACACGGATCTTGTCACGCAAGTGTTCGAAAATAAAATTTAAGTCATCATCATCTGTTTAGCTTTTTCCCGAATTGTTCGGTGTCGGCTACCTAAGCCAGGATGATTGGCGAAACGAAATTAAGTATGTAACTTGTAAAACTTTCTGCGAGGCCCTCTCAGGCGCGAGGCCGTCGGCGGTCGCCGACGTCGCCGACGCCTAGCGCCGCCACTGCCCGTAGAGAACTTTAATCTAAAATGTGATGGGACACACACCGCGGAGCCTCCACAACTGCACTACTGAGTACAGCTATGGACTAGCCGCAGAACATGAACATATTGCAATGATGTGGGGCCTAATTTACTGGTGTATGGGGATGGGTGTTAAATGGACTGGTAATAATGATACTATGGATAAAAAACGGCACCTGCCAGTGATACTCCTATATCATCCCTCCGCGTGGCAGGTGGTGACTCGCCAACTCACTAGATGGGCCCTCTCTAAACAGCCGCCCAAAGCAAACAACTCTTATTATTATTATTATTATACATACAAATTGACCAGCGTTATTGTATTAGCATAGATAGGTAAAGGTACACGAAGACACATCGCACCCTTATTCAAAGAAAGAAATAACTCAAATTTACATATTTGTGGAAAAACGGTAAGTAATAAAGTTTGACACTTTCGCACATTGTACTTTAAAATTAAATTAAAAATAAACTAAATGACATAAGTCAGTTCTAAAAAAAGAAATGGATAGTTTATTAAACATAGTAAATAATTTTTGAGTAGAATATCTTTATTTATAAAAGGAAGGTTTTTATTTGAATTAACTAAAAAAAAGTTCATACTTATTTCACTTTTTGATAAAAATATTACTTAGTTCATTCTAGATGGTACGATGTAAATTAATATAATGCAGTTTTATTTTAAAATAATTCATAAGCTTTTTTTGTTTTTTAACTTTATTTCAGTTTTTTATTGAATATATACGAATTGCTACAGAACTTTTTGGAAATGATTCAATATAGTGATAATATCGGAAAACATTTTGATGATTTAATAAAAATAAAACAGCGCATTCAGTCTCCTTTTTTATTTTCAGTCACAAAATCAGCAATATGTATGGTGGGATATCTAATCAAATCACAGAAATATAATCATGATACTTATAATTAGGCAGGTACTCATAGAGTAACAAAAAAAACATTCTTAATAAAAGTAAATTAATAAAATCAACAAAAATAAATAACAAACTAATAATACTTTGTGTTTATCACCATCTTAGGTATCTAGTAGGTAGGACTTAAGTCACATTAAAGTAAGTAACAATAAATAAACATAACAATCATCTTTATAAATACCTATAAGTATGGCACAAAATAGTTTGCTTAAACAATAATGAAACTAAAACCTCTTTACCACCTTACTTTTCCTACTCCTTTTTTTACTTGTATATTAAATATTAAATTATAGAATTATAAAAATCAGCATAATATGAGGGGATTAAGGATTTTGAGAGAAGCTCTTTTAAATCCTTTTTTTTATTTTCACTTATTTCCTGTTTTGCTGTATAGGCTGCTTTAAGTGTCACTTCTGATATGGGTTTTATCTTCTTTCTCTTATTTCGTGTGTCTACTTCTTTATAACTTTCTTCTTTATATGATGTTTTACACCAAAACATGGTCGGATTGACTTTCTCCATTTTAAAAATTTTGATATCACTCCAGTTCACGTTTTGTCCATCCGTATTTGTCGAAAGATTATAACCCCAGTCTTCTTGTAGGGTTTTCATGTCGAAAAATGCCTCATAGCTTAATTCGTGCACGTTCAAAACAGGTTTGGACTTTTTGGCATTCTTTATTAATGCAATATACTGATCAGGCGTATAAATTAGACCTGACTTTAAGTTTCTTTTGACTACCTTTTCTATCAGGCTGTGCACGCTGTCTGCTTCATTTTGGGTATGACCTCTAATTAAAAATTTATGCGTTATTCTTTTAATATTTAAATTTTGGACGGCAAACAAATATAAGCAAGTTATATATTTATTCTTATTCTGTCCTGCACAGTTGTCAGAGTAGAAAATAACTTCTTTTTCATCATCGCCTTGTTCGCTTAAAGCTTTCAAATACTCCCATACACAAGAGCCGATTTCAATAGCACCACGTTTTGCGTCACATTCTGACCAAAAATAGCAATGCACATTTTCGTAGCCCAACTTAGTATCTTTATTTGCCAATTCTGTTATAGTCAAATTATAACAATTTAATTTAGATTTATAACAAAACGATGAAATGTCGCCCTTTGGACATTGTAGTACAGCCTCTAAATCATACACAGCAACTCTAGTATTTTTGTTTACTTTTTTGCGATCGTTAAGCTTTTCAACTCTGCTACAATTCTTTTCTTCTATATGTCTTTTATAATTTTCTTCTAAAGCGGATTTTTGTTCATCGTTTGAATTATTGTAAGAGGTACATAGATCGCACTGATCTTTTTTTGGCGCAAAAAATCTAAGGTTAAATTCCGTTGTAAATATTTTATACTATGTTATGTATGCTCCAGCTTCTTTATTTTCCTGTCGTTGTTGTGATTCAAAATCAATATATAAATCTTTTATTGTTTTGCTGCCTTCTATCTTGAAGTAGAGGCCCTCAAATAATGCGATTCTATTCTGGGAATAGAGTTAATGTGGTTCTTGATGGCAGTTCGTAATTCAGGATCTATTTTCCTATGGTTATTGTGTTTCCCTCTTAAATCATTTAACATCATGCCATTTTCATTGACTTTAGTCTGAATTGTCAATATCATGCGGTCAGTTATATCTAAAGTTGACTTGAAAAATGTTTTGCAAACTCTGATTTTAGTACCGTTAACAACAAAATGATATGCTTTATTATTATGTCTAGGTTGCGTGGCATTCGTGTATTTGTATTTCAATTGTAGGTTCAATGTCAATCATACATGAATTTACGTATGCTCTTTGCTTTACTAAGTCTCCTAAATCCCAGAAATTACAAAATAACTTATATCTATCATCAGTATTAATTTTTGCCACGCAATTAAGTCTACATTTGTCCGTGCAAGGTGCTTTGAGGCACCGGGCTGCAACTTTCTTCTTTGATTGTGTAACATACGTCTTACCTTTATTACGCAAACGTTTAGTTATATTTTGTTTCCATTTTGAAGGGTTCTTTGTGCGCTTGCGCCCTATTTTAGGAGAAGTTTCAGCAATGCAGGATTCAGATGAGCTGTTAGAAGAAGCTTCATTAAATACATAGTTCTTCTGTCTTGTAAGCCCCGTGTTAACGAATGTTGGATCTGTGTCGCTCAGGTCGACATCACTTTCGTCCGTATAAAGAGGAGATATTTGATAGTTTTGAGTATCTTGTCTTCTACAACTGCGTGGTTCCTAAAATAAAAAAGCGATAATATTAACCTATTTTCAGTAATAAATCATGATTGAAAAGATAAATAAAAATCATGATTTTACAATACCTGCAAACTTTTAGTAATATGGTCCTCTGGAGAAGTAATTTCGTTATTTTCATCACCTTCGTCGTTGTCATCCACTTGATTGTTAGACATTGCAGTAGTTGGATGAGTTTCATCCTCCGAGTCCGAACTTGACGATGAGCTAAACGAGGAGCTAGACGAGGACGAGTCGGTCGATGAACTCGAAGAGGACGAGGTCTTACAAGATTGAGTCACTATCTCATGATTTTCATTAGTTTTATCATTATAGTTTATTGTAGTATCGTCGTCCTTGGAGCACATACTAATGTCACTATCGTCACTATAAGGTACCAGGCTCCTTGTATTATTAGTGCATTGTATGCTGAACATCTGTGATTCCTAAAAATAAACGTATTATATGAACCTTAATGTTACAGTAATTAAATAGGTACACAAAAAAGTCAAATTAAAATAATTAATTTCTTAAAATAATGCTTCTTAATAACTAATGACTTACTTCGCAGTCAGCTTTGATGTTGTCGGTCGTTACAATAATTCTAATCCTTTTTTGAATCAGGCGATAATGCCGTGTATTGCTGAACTGCGATCGATTCCTAAAAACAAACGTAATAATTGAACCTTATTGTCACATTAATTAGGCACACGAATAATATGAGATAAACTTAATTCAAATAAAAAAAAAAAACTATTAATTAATATCTAATAACTTACTTCAGAGTTAACTTTGCCGTTGTCCTTCCAATTCTCATCCTTTTTTTGAATTACCATCAGGTAATGTGTTTTGCTCAACTAATCCTAATATTTTCCGCGCCCTAGATAAAGACGCCATGCTAAATGCTAAAATTACTATAACTAAAAACCATTAATATTCATATTTTTTTAGTGCTTAATAATGACAATGTATAGAAACTCGACTATTAAGATTTTAGTTGAATAGAGAATTAATTTAAAGAAATAAAACAACGTTCGGCGTAAAGTTAATACTTAACAGAATCAACTCCAAAATCTTCAAAATATTTCGTGACATAACAGTACAAAAGTGAAACAAGTCTTATTAAACTTCAGTGCATCATGAAATTTTAAAAATAATACTGAACTAAGTAGGAATATGAATTAATAAAGCAGAAAACATATCGCGTAAAACAGAATTAAGTCTAAAATGTAAAGTAAAAGTAACAACATTTTTACTAATAAAGTGGAATAAGTTTGAATGAATGCACTTTTAGATTAAATAATAGAAAATAGTATAGTTACCTGTCAGTAATACACCGAATTATTTTGTTTTATTTCATTATTATTCCTATCAGCAACGATCCGACCTCAAACAAAGCTTGTGCATCACTAAATCTTTCGCTTTACCAGTATCAACTTGTCCGCGCGCCTTAGTATAAAAGAGACGGAACACGTTCTGTCTCGCTCGACTTGGTTGTATTGCAATGCCTGTTAGAGTGAAATTATTCTCCTTGACGAGTTATTACGTTTTTAGATTAAATCTCGAATAACATGAATTTTGAGTTATTTCTTTGTTTGAATAAGGGTGCGACATGTTCTGCACACAAAGATTCGCCCTGGCCGAAATCGAACCTACGACCTCTCTGGATCAACAATCAAGATTAACTAACTACTAAACCATTTGTTTTATATTTTTTATAGTCTCACGCCTGTATCCCTGAAGGGGTAGGCAGAGGTGCAAATATTACACCCACATTTCGCCATGAATTTTTTTAAGTCCCACGTAATAGGAGGCGAGCCTATTGCCGTTACCGGGCACATCACCAGACTCCGAGCTGCTACTACTGAGTATTCGGAAAAACCTTGTAACACTTTACCCGACCCGGTAATCGAACCCGGGACCTCCGATCAGCAGTCGTATACGCTGTCCACTGGACCACGGAGGCAGTCTAAACCATTCAGGTTATTATATTAAAACTGATCCGGTTTCCCTCATTCACGTAATTTAAACATCCAATACATAATAAACACATAATAACATTTTATTTACAAAACAAAAATATTGATCTTTTTACACGGAACAACGTAATAAAGATAAGAAAAATAATAATACCATGTGTACAGTATTTATGTAATAAAATTAAAGATTATAATGAGATAAACAAAAGTACGGACAAGGTTAATATTTATGGTTTGTAGTTAAAATCAGATCGTGTCTTGTGAATGGTGACGAATGCCGCGCTATTATTATGTTACTAGAGGACGCCAGCAGCTACGCCTGCATTTTTTTTTAAATTTACCTGTTTTGGGCGATCCCGTGGGAATTTCGGGAAATCCCTTCTTAGTGCACCCCTACGGTCCCCAAGGAACATACATGCCAAATATCAGCTTCCTGCGCCTAATAGTTTCGGCTGTAGCGTGTCTGTCAGTTAGTCAGTCACGCAAGGATTTTATATATTAAGATACCTACTCACGCCTATTTCCCAGAGGGGTAGGCAGAGACTATAGACCGCTGTTTCCAACGATCCGGACTTAGGCACCTCTGTTGCTTTATTCACTCTTATCAAATTTCTTATGCATGTTCTTCGGTTTAGAGTACTTCTAACTTTTCTTTTTTTAGAATGTCTCTTCTTCAAGGTTGTAGAGCCTTGCTGATTTCAGCATGAATGTGACGGCTCGACCGGGGAAGTACTACCCTCTCACAGAAAATCAACGTAAAGTAACAGTACTTAAACTGTTGCGTTTCGTTCGGTGAGTGAGAGTGCCGGTGGCCCTATTTCCTATTCCTTCTCCCTCATCCCTCTCCTCATCCTATCCCTTTTCCCAATCCCAGGGGGCGGCAACGCACTTGTGACTCCTGTGGTCTTGCTTGTGTCCATGGGCGGCGGTAATTGCCTACCATCAGGCGATCCGTCTGCTCGTTTGCCGCCTATTATTATATAAAAAAAAAACAATAATACATAGCCTTTTGCTGCGTTTACCGACATTCGGGGAAGCTTCGAGCAAAATCTAGTAATTTATACCGTTATCAAAGATCTCTTTCGACACACGTGTTGCGAGAAAAACAAAAAATACAACGTTGAATTTTCCATAATACCAATTAATTTTGTCTGTCACTAACGATTGAGAAACAAAACAAATAATAATTACGATATGAATCATAATTATTAAATAAATTAGTGTTAATTTTTTACCGGCTTCGTCTACGCATCGCATGTTTGGGTTTTGTTTAAGTTCTTGTTGTTCATGAATTTTTTAGACGTAATTTATTTTGATCTCTGGTACTTTACATAACATTTAATTTTGTTATTTACATTATTATTGAACTTCAATTATTTAAAACTAAAACTAAACGTATAATCCTACAGCTAAAATTAAAATATTTATAAAGAAAATAAAAATGAAATAAAGCAGGAGGCGTTTAGGCGTCGTAGTATTCCTCCGCATCACTGTCATCGGGTAACGTGCCCAGAAGGCTTGCAGCATTGCCACGCTGAATGGCAATGCTGATTCTTTGGGCAAAGAATAAACCAGCCCTCTGGTCACGGGAGACGTCGATCAAGCGCCTGGATATGTCGCGATCTTTGGTACTTATATACATGAGCTTAGTTAGTTTTTATGGTTTTAAAATGGGAAGAGTAAAAAGTACCTTTGTCCCGGTAACCTTCCTTCAGAAATTGATTAATTGATTTTAATTTTATTTCAATAGCCTACTCTGTCAAGTCAGCTCTTGTTGTAGGCGTTTAGGTCATCTCGCTATCTCTTTCAGCGCCGGCCTCGGCGACTTCGTCTATCCTCTGGCACCCACAGTGTTGAGATTCTTGTCCAACGACTCCAGTGCATACGCCTGACGTGGCCCGCTCAGTTCCATTAATTGTGACTAGCAGCCCTTCTTCCCACGTCTGATGCTTGTTCCAGCAGCTTTCAGATTAATTGAATTTTTATAAGCGACAGTTTTTGCATTCAGGTAGACTATCTAACTCAATAAAAAGATTTTACGACAACAGGAATTAACCAAATCTACATTAATTAATATCTTTTATGACGCAATTGACTTTCATAACAGTCATCAATTATGTATCAGCTGGTAGTTAAGGTGCTGATACACTTAACCGTTCACTTGTCATGAGCATTCTTGCGAATGTTACATTACCGAAAAATAACGACAGCGTTTTAGCATTTTAATGAGCGTTCTCGCTGCTCTCGTTCTCGCATGAGAACTAAAGTTACCGACATACCTCTCCGAATAGCCAGGCTGAAGAGGCAATGGGCAGGGCACATAGCTCGCAGAACCGATGGCCGTTGGGGCAGGCGGGTTCTTGAGTGGCGACCACGTACCGGACGACCCAGCAAGGGTAGGCAAGATGGACCGAAGATCTGGTTAAGATCGCGGGAAGCGGTTGGAAACGGGCCGCTCAAAATGTGTGTCTGTGTGGAGAACGTTGGGGGAGGCCTATGTCCAGCAGTGGACGTCTCTAGGCTGACATGACGAGCGTTCTGGCAAGTATTCTAGCGATAGGTCAGGAAAGGTGCAAGTCCGAGATGAGTTGCAGACCGCAGACTTCAAGCGTCCGACACCATTAGTTTCTACGAATCTCTATGAAATCGATTCCACCCGCGGCCGCAGGCAATACTACAGTAAACAGCCGCTAGCCGCAATAGGGTTGTTTCCAACTAGTCAAATCAAACACTTTAAATGAAATGTCAAAAAAATTCGGGCAAGTCGCGAGTCAGACTCGACTCGCGCACCGAGGGTTCCGTACGCATTTTACCTTATTTGAGGTTGAATTACGCTAGTCCTCTAAATCTGTATGAGCGCCCATACAACTTAGAGGACTATCTTAAATGGAGTATGTATGTATGGAGACACCCTTAAATTTTCCACTTTTTTATTTTTTGTAATTTTTCCTTTATTTGTGCTGTAAGACCCTGCTTTTGGCCAAATTTCGTGATTCTAGTTCAACGGGAACTACCATATAGGTTTTCGACCCAAAACCTATAGCGTACTTACGGTTGACCTAGAATTGCCAATTTTGGTCAAAACCAAGGTCTTACAGCACAAGTAAAGGAAAAATTCCGAAAATTAAAAAAAGTTGAAAATTAAGGTTAATTTTGGTACTTACAAGTTTTCGCAAAAATCTAATTTTGATCATATCTTTTTATTGGGTTGACCCAGGACCCTGATTTTCATACACCTAATAGCAACCATAGACCTCAGTATCTGGTATAAATTTCAATTTGCTAGGTCCACCCGTTCCTGAGAAAATCGGTGGTGACACACGGACAGACAGACAGACAGACAGACAGACAGACGGACAAGAAAGTGATCTTATAAGGGTTCCTTTTTTTACCTTGAGGTACGGAACCCTAAAAATGACCTTTGCTACGGCGTTGGTATGAAATATGACACAGTGATATCATAGTATTTTGCTGTAAAGCAGAATCCATCACCAGCCCTTAACAGTCCACTGCTGGACTAGGCCTCTCCTTTGAAAGAAAGAATTGGACTACTATACCACGCTGGCCATACGGGTTGGTATAGGGTTTGTATCAAGTTTCCCTTCTCTTATAGTGCTGTTCTCTGCATAATATGCTCCCTCTGTCGGCTCTTACGACACCCATGGCATGATATGGGGTGGTGACATTCCGTATTCTTAATCCGTCGCCACACGGTCGAGTAGAATACTTATTATCAATAAATTGTCGATAAAAATTGTTAGATAAAGTTATAACATTTATTGATGAATGCAACCATATTTTGACATGTTTCTTTATATACTAATACTTGTATAATTTATTTCACTTGCAGGAAACTTCCCTATTTCATATGCGGTTGCAGTCTACAGCCCAAATCGGACATGTACCTCTAATTTGCTTCGAGCTTTTTGCAGTATAGAGTAATCGCTAAAAAGATTATGAAAATTGTTTGTTCCAATGTTTTGCCATAGAGCATAGATATTTACATAGAGGCGCATTTCTTATGGGCGCTCTGTAGACAAACTTTCTGTGACCCATATAGCCGCTTGGCGCGTGGCAGTCGCGCTGTGACAGCTGTCTCTACGAGAGCAAGAGATATGGAGAACGACGCCAGCGCCGCCAACTACGAACTACACTGACGACAGTCGCCAACTCGCCACTTGGAATCCGCACACGAAATCCTTAAGAAATGCGCTTCTTTATGTAAATCTGTATTCATTGGTTTTACTCTGTTCGTTGTTCAGTGTTCGTTGTTCAAGCTTGATGTTCTGTTACAAGTGAACGCTCAAGTATACCAGCACCTTTATAGTTTCATATGCGTTGTACAGCCGATTAACCGCCAATAAAGTATAAACTATGCTTTTTGTAAACCTTATGCAATGTGCAATAAACTTGTGGGGCGCGTTATGTCATTGGTCTATTGTAGTTCGGTTTAAACAATTATTTGTTACGTTTTTCAGAGAGGTAAATACTTTTTTAGGTCCGTGTTCTGACTATTTGCGATAATTATGGCTACTAGATAGTTAAGATGGCGGCATTTAATTTCATACTAGCTGATCCCGCGGTTACACCCGCGTTATTTAAGACTACTGCTCCGCTTCCGTGGCTCATAGTGTGATGGTATATAGCCAAACAAACAAACAAACTCTTCAGCTTTATATATTAGTATACTAGAGGACGCCAGCAGCTACACCTACACATTTCTTTAATTTATCTGTTTTGACCGATCCCGTGGGAATTTCGGGAAATCCTTTCTTAGTGCACCCCTACGGTCCCCAAGAAACATACATGCCAAATTTCAGCTTCCTGCGCCTAATAGTTTTGGCTGTAGCTTGTCTGTCAGTCAGTCAGTAACGCAAGGATTTTATATATCTTCTTTCTCTTAGCGTTATCCCAGCTTCAATCTGGGGTCCGCTTACTAGTCTAACCGGATTTGGCTGAATATTAGCTTTTCCACAGAGCGACTGCCTGTCTGACCTCCGCAACCCGAAGGGATAGCGATATTCCATGGTTTAGACTAGTGTCAGTTTATTTGGAAGGTACTGACGACCTGTAACGATTGTCAAAGATCTTCATGACAACCGGGACCGACGGCTTAACGTGCTCTCCGAGGCACGGGACAAGCGATAATTTACAATTCAATACGCACATAACTCCGAAAAGTCATTGGTGCGCGCCGTGGATTCGAACCCGATACCCTCTGCATGGCAGTCTGTTGGTATCACCACTGGGCTATCGCTGCCCTTCAAGGATTTTATATATACAGATAAGAATAGACTATATAATGTTCGCAACTACGCCCGCACATTATACAGGGTGTAAAAAGACCCTTCACGAAAACTGAAACCCCAGATTGTACCAATCATTACGAATATTTTTTACTTACGGCACCATACCTAAGAAATTACTGGTTCAGGGATATTTAGGCTCAAAGTCAACATATATTTTTATAATTAGGTTCAAAATCGATGCACCCATGGATAAATAGTTATATGGAGCATTGCACGCGCGCCTTTTTAATTGGGGCTTAAAAATGTGTCTAATTAAAAAAGAATTTTGCTTACTATGATTTAGCATGATGTCCAAAACGAGTAGACTTCGGCTTGGTGATGGGTCTTGTATATTTTTTATTTAACTGTTTCTTTTATTAATTTGTTAATTATAGCTTGCTTATCTGTGAACGAAAACATCGTGAGGAAACCTTCATGTCTGAGAGTTCTCCATAATGTTCTCGAAAGACTGTGATGTCTGCCAATCCGCACTTGGCCAGCGCGGTGGACTGTGGCCTTACCCTTCTCATAGTGTGAAGAGGCCCGTGCCCAGCAGTGGGACAGTATAAATGGCTGATGATGAACCGTTTCTTACGTTAGGAATTTCGGTAAATCTCTTTTTATTGCACCTCTACGCACCCCAAGACACATTCATGCCAATTTTCAGCTTCTCGTGCCCAATAGATTAGCTGTACGTTGACTGTTAGTCAGTAACACAAGATTTTTTTTATGTAACATCTACTATGTACTAACCATGATTTATAATCTCAACGAATAAATTTATATTTTTACTAGAGGACGCCAGCAGCTACGCCTGCATTTTTTTAAATTTACTTCTTTCTTATTTTAGATCCCGTGGGAATTTCGGGAAATCACTTCTTAGTGCACCCCTAAGGTCCCCAAGGAACATGCATGCCAAATTTCAGGTTCCTGCGCCCAATAGTTTCGGCTGTAGCGTGTCTGTCAGTCAGTCAGTAACGCAAGGATTTTATATATTAAGAAGATTTCACGCCGAAGTGTTGTGGGTTCGGTTAACACACGAGACAACTTTGTGTGATCCTTTAATTTTTGTCTGCTAGCTGGTCATCATGATCAGCCTTTAACTGTCCACTGCAGGAGCAGGCCTCTCTTTTAAAAGGAGGAATTGGCCTACTATGCCACGCTGGCCAAACGGGTTGATATAGGGTTTGTATCAAGTTTTCCTTCTCTTACAGTGCTGTGCTCTGCATAATATGCTCCCTCTGTCGGCTCTTACGACTCCCATGGGATGACATGGGGTGGTGACATTCCGTATTCTTAATCCGTCACCACACGGACTGCTACAAACTAGCTGGTCACAAATGTAAAATAAATAAGTAGGTAAAGGCAAATTGAATATCTAATGAAATGATTTTCAATGCTAATTACGACGTATACGGAAAATAATAATTTATCATTGATCCGTGCCAATGAGGATAATTACCTTACCATGACAACAGACAATAAAGTAAACGATGATTAAGAAATCTTTTAGAGTTTAATATTACCTCTTTATTCTGCGATGATAACGCAAATAGCGTGATTTTACTTAATTAGTAATAGATCGGCAAAGTTAAGTGATATTTGCAGAGGTCTCCATTTAGATGGGTGACCGCGTTACGTCAAGCCATCGGTCTGGCAAAGTCAATGGTGTGCGTTGTGGGTTTGTTCCCGATTCTGTGGTATTTATAAGGCTATCGCTGCCTTAACTTGGTTTTGCCCGATGCTGCGCCCGCGTGAATGTTCGGAAAACAAACTCGGACTGTCTTACCCACTTAGAGATGGAACATAACATAACTTCACGCCTTTTATCCCCAAAGGGGTAGGCAGAGGTGTATTACATACCCACACTTCGCCAGTTATGTTTCGGTCCCAATATAACAGGGGGCGAGCTTATTGCCATCTAGCGGGAACATCATTAAGCGAGCGATAATTAACATTTTTAATACACACACAACTTCGAAAATTCAGAGATGTGTGCCTGGGGTAACTGGGGATTTAACCACAGACCAATGAGACCATCGTCTCAGCAGTCTGTTACGTACACCACTGGGCTCACCGCGCTAGATGAAGACTAGGAAAAGAACTCAGTCCTTTTTTTGGCTGCACGCAAACATCGGTCTGTCTGTACCTACTTCTGTCTTGCTATGCTTGCTATTTTGTTTTTTCATGTACATTTTTATTGTTTTCTTAACTTGATAGATTTTATTTAATTTTGCTTTCTTTTTTTATTTATCTTATTAGTATTTTTTCCTTTTTTGTTCGTCTTTATTTATGTGTATAAGCTGTGTATGCTAAAAATAAATAAATCTTTATCGCTATCGTCAGAGTTTTAAATATTGAGATAACTAGTTAAATAATTAACCGTCAGATATCCAGTTACCTAAGTTTGATATCAGATGACCGTGTGCGAGTAGTCCTAGAATATTTAGTTAATTAGTTAGTTGGACAGGTGTTTTCCGCACTTAGCCACTGAATTGGTCCATTGTGCGTGAGCAGTGACACGGTTGTCGCCTGCTACTCATACCATGAAAGCTCCTTCCAGAATGCTATGAGTTGACCAGTGTTGCGTATGGCTTCGCTCATGGTTCTGGGATTGTTCAGGAACCTCGTCCTTTGGTCGCTCGCGCTGGTACAATTTAGGATCACATGGGCGGGTGTTTCTTCGGTCTCCATGCAGCCCCTGCATAGTGGGCTGTCCGTGACGCCGATATTGTAGAGATGCTTATTTAGTGGACAGTGGCCGGTTATTATGCCAGTCAGATGCTTGAGTGTTTTTCTGTTGGAGTGCAGCAGTTATTGCGAGAGTCTTTTGTTTAATTGGGGAAAGGCATCTTTGGATTGCCAACTCTGCCCACTCTTTTTCATGTTGTTGTAGGGTTCTCTCGCGTAACCACGTTTTTAGTTGGTTGAACGGTATCGGAACAATTGGTTCGGGTCCCAGAGTTGTTGTGTCCGATCCTTTCCTTGCCAGTTGGTCTGCTGCGTCATTGCCCGTGGAGTCACTGTGTCCTCGTATCCACTGGAGCGTGACCCGGTTCCTCACTGCAGTTTTCTGCAGCTCTTGGTGGCACTCCATAATTAGGGCGCTGTTAAAGCAGTTGCCGCCGAGAGCTTGTAGTACTGAGGCACTGTCTGTGATGATGCGTATTGACAGGTCACTCACGTTTCTGGCCGCGATCGCCGTCGCCACCTTTATAATCCCAACGCATTCAGCTTGGAAGATGGTGTTGAGTTTACCAGGCGATGTTGAGAGATTGATGTTCAAGTCATGGGAGAATACTCCGGCATCCGTCCCATACTTCGTTTTTGAGCCGTCCGTCTGTGTATACTCTAACCTCGTGTATACCAGAGCTATCTTTGTGCTCTTCTTGCAGTTGTATGCGGTATTTTTTGTCAAAGACAAAGGTTTTGAGTACGAGGTCACACGTTGCATCTAGCAACGGGATTTCGTTAGTTAATGTCCTTTTCAGGCGTGCATGGGTTATTCGGTCATCCCTTCTCCAAAGCCCGATCTTATCGAGCCGGATCGCGGCGGCACCCGCTTCCTGCTGGATGATGAGGTGCACTGGTCGCAGGTCGAGAACTAGATTCGTGCAGCCTGTTGTGGCCAGACAGGCGAGGCGTCGTATGCTCTGCAGCTTGCTCTTGACTGTGCTTAGTTGAGTGCGTGGCCACCACACTACTGCACCGTATGTGAGCATGCGGCGTATTATGGCAGTGTAGATCCAGAGGGTAATGAATGGTTTGAGACCCCATTTCTTGCCTATTATTCTGCTGCACTGCCAGAAGATTGTACATGCTTTTGTGGTTTTAGTGGTGATGTGTTTATTCCAGTTGAGCTTATGGTCGAGTGTTACGCCCAGGTACTTGACTTCACTCGATAGGTTGAGCTCCGTGTAAAAAGTTTTGGTTTTCTGGTCATACGGGTGTTCCTTTTGTTGGTGAAAAGTACTAAGTAGCTCTGTTTTATTTGGGTTGACCGTTAGTTCGTGTTGGTTGCACCATTGTTCCATGATCCTGAATATCCTGATGGCTGCTTGCATCCGATAATGGATCAGTCTTCCGAGTTTCCTTTGATTAGGATGGTTATATCATCTGCGTAGCTGACCGTGTGGAAGCATTTGTCATTCAGGCTTCTCAACAGATCGTCTACCACTATATTCCATAGCAGGGGTGATAGGACACCTCCATGTGGACAGCCTTTTGCTACTATCCCCCTTGTGGTGGTGTTAACCGTGAATTGAATAGCCCTTTGTTTCAGGAGTTGATCAAGTCCTAGAATATTATTATGTACTAGATGAGCCCGCGGTTACACCCGCGTTATTTAACTACTACTGCTCCGCTCCCGTCGCTCATAGCGTGATGTTATATAGCCTATAGCCTTCCTCGATAAATGGGCTATCTAACACTGAAATAATTTTTCAAATCGGACTAGTAATTGCTGAGATTAGCGCGTTCAAACAAACAAACAAAGATTCAGAGTATTGTATTGAGTATGTGCTTCTTTATCTCCTAGCAAAATATCAATTGTGTATCTAATACTACCTCAAGTGTGACCATCATCATTATCACGTCAGCCTAGAGACGTGCACTGCTGGACATCTTCCTACCCCAAGGTTCTCCACACAGACTGATTTTGAGCCGCCCGCATCCAACTGCTTCCCGCGATCTGCACTAGATCATCATCCCAATAGGGTTGTTTCCAACTAGTCAAATCAAGAACTTTTAATGAAATGTCAAAAACGACCTTTGCTAAGGGTTTTGTTTTAAATATGACGTAGTGACGTCATAGTGTTTTGCTTTATGTATAAATTGACTACAAAAAATGTTAAATAAAGTTTTAACATTAATTGATGAATTAAACTACTATTATTTTGACATGTTTCACTAGATAAATAGACTTGTATAATTTATTTCACTTGCAGGAAACTTTCCTGGACCGTAGAAGTATAGATTATTAGACTGTGAAGACAACGAGTTTTGACACTCGTGAGGTCCCAAGAAAACTTAACTTACTTTGAGCACTGAATATAGATTTACATAGAAGCGCATTTCTTAAGGATTTCGTGTGCCGATTCCAAGTGGTGAGTTGGCGACTGTCGTCAGTGTAGTACGTAGTTGACGCCGTTGGCGGCGCTGGCGTCGTTCTCCGTCTCTCTTGCTCTCGTAGTTAAGATACACACGAGGAACGTTCGTCTCTCTTGCACTCGTAGAGACAGCTGTCACAGCGCAACTGCCACGCCGCCAAGCGGCAATATGGGTCAAAGAAATGCGCCTCTATGTAAATATCTGAACTCTTTGCTTTGAGCCCGCGACGAAATTTATTGGTCCAGTTGGATTGTTTATCACCAATCGAACGATATGTGAAGGGCAGTAACTCTCGTATTGAGAGATTACCTTAACCGTAGGGCCAAGAGAAGGTACTTGTCAAACCGGACTGGAATATTGTGTAATACATGTTGCGTTTATACGACTGTACTTACGATTTGCGATCTTCGCGATCGCGTAATCTGTATATATAAAATCCTTGCGTTACTGACTGTGCATAACCCGTTCCCACCAAGAACTTAGGGTCCCAAGCCAACCTCACCTACAAGTGGTGCACCTGCCGATCAACGGACGAGGCTCTGGCAAACAAAATATCCCGATAAGCGGCAATAGGCTCGCCACCTATTACGTGGGATCAAAACACTGGCGAAAAGTGGGCGTTTAATATGCCTCTGCCTACCCCTTCGGGGAAACAGGCGTGAGTCTATGTATGTATGTATGTATGTACTGACTGACTGACAGACACGCTACAGCCAAAACTATTGGGCGCAGGAAGCTGAAATTTGGCATGTATGTTCCTTGGGGACCGTAGGGGTGCACTAAGAAAGGATTGCCCGAAATACCCACGGGATCGGATAGAAACAGTTAAATTAAAAAAAAATGCAGGCGTAGCTGCTGGCGTCCTCTAGTCTATATATATATATACTATAATAAAACTGTAGAGATGAAAAAGTCTGTACATTAAAGATATTTTGACGAAAATTAGCTAAAAAATCTAGGAAAATGCTAAAAAGCAATACTTGATAATTTTTAGAATTTATGTCTGTCTGTCTGTCTGTCCGACGTCTTTCCCTATATTGCTAAAGATCTCTAAAATGGCGAAATTGATTTCAATAAAACTTACACTCATGTACAAAGGATACTCAAACCTATAAAATAGTATATGTTACATCACAATCGGTTGAGTGGTTTTCGTTGTACAGCTTGACCTCTTCTTTGTACGTAGTCCCAAACAAAACAGGGATCATCCAAAACTGGTTATTTAATTATGTGGTGCCATCTATGATCATTAGTTTGTTAGTAAGAGTAAAGTTAGTCCAAATAGGAACCTTCAAAGTGTTTTATGGCTATTTACCGACCAATAGATAGATGTCACTATTTTCAAATTATTTTCTAGCAAAATTAATGTTTCTTGCAAAAAAGACAATAATTATGTGTCGGGTATCTTTCTGTTATTAAAAAAATAATAGAGTATAATATTCGGCATTTTCATAAACAAAAAGTCTCTGTGTCAAAATTTATAACAACTATCTATACTATAATAAAACTGTAGAGGTGAAAAAGTCTGTAGGTACATTAAAGATATTTTGACGAAAATTAGCTCAAAAATCTTAGGAAAATGCTAAAAAGCAATACTTAATAATTTTTAGAATTTATGTCTGTCTGTCTGTTTGTTTCGTTTGATCGTGTTCTGTACTTATACAGGTGACATTATACCCAAATTCCCACACCTCACGTACGTGGGAATCCGTGGGTGGGAGACTGAGGCCTGAATTCAGATACCTCTTGAGTAACTCAACGGGGCTATCTTACTTTCGGCAGGGCTGGATATTCGTAGCCCTGTGTGTATTTTCTAAATAAATCGCAGGGACAGACTTGAAACAGCTGGAATCGACTCCCGAATATGTTGTTTTTCACATGGTCAGTTATATGTGGCATGTTCACAAGTAAGCGGTAAAAATAATTTACATGTTCTATGTGAAGGTGGTAAAACAGATAATGTTGTGTATAAAGAAATTAGGCAATAGGCTCGCCCCCTATTACGTGGGACCCAAAAATTGAAGGCGAAATGTGGGTGTAATATTGCACCTCTGCCTACCCCTTCAGGGATACAGGCGTGAGTCTATAAAAAAAATAAGAAATTCTCTAATGATATGTATTATATAATCTATACATATATATAAAAGAAAGTCGTGTTAGTTACACTATTTATAACTCAAGAACGGCATAACCGATTTGGCTGAAAATTGGTGGGGAGGTAGCTCAGAACCAGGAAAAACACATAGGATACAATTAGCTGCAAAAAATAATCTAGGAGGGATTTTAGAGAGGGTCGAAGTTTGTAGGGACAAACCTACTACCTTTGACAGTAAGAACGCTTGAGCTATATGGGCTATCGTATATCTGTCAGTACTGTCACATTATACATTGTCCTATGGTGCACTGTCATTACTTCATTCGCTTACATATATAAACTAATAATTATTGTAACAGCTTTGGCTAATCCCTACTAATATCAGGTATAAATGCGAAAATGTGTACCTATGTATGTATCTACCGATTTCACGTTAAAGCGGCTGAACTTATATTCTCTACTCATAAATGCGAAAGTGTGTCTAGAGATATAGCAGACCATGGCTTTGACATTTGACTGTATGCAAAGTGATGTTGTCGAGCACCTTTTGGTAGATAATGTCATGAATTCTGACCAAGTTACTTCAAGGTACCCTATAGAGTTTCTGAACTCTCAGGAGTACCTTCATGCAACTTGAGACCGAACGTTGGTGTTCCAGTCCTATCAATGCGGAATCTTAATGCACTAAAGCTTTGTAATGGCAAACGGCTACAAGTAACACCAAGGATGAAACATTATAAAAGCTATTCGCTATTGCGAGTCAGACTTGCTCATGAAGGGTTCCGTAGTGCAGGTATCCACTTACCATAGCCATTATCTTCGACTAACTATTATAGTAGTATAGTATTTGTCTAAACGACAAAGCTATATTTGCAGTTTTTAAGATGTGCTTTATTTCAAAAACTGCTGACTACATATCGTTCAAATCAATTTTCGTTGGAAGTTTTTAGAACGATCTACAGGATATATTAATATTTTTTATAGATTTGTCACTCTCTTACTATTTAAGTTAGAGGGATCCTCACACCCATTTTACCACTTTGGAACCGTATATCTTTCAAATGATTGACTTTGAGAAACAATGGTTTTAGGAACCTCAAAGTAATTATTAACGACACATTTTCCACATCAGTTCCATGTATGAAGAAATTATCTTATATATCCTTAATACTTATTCAATATTTTTTGGTTTTGGTGGTTCACAGAATACGTCTACCTACCAATTTTCAAATGTGTAAACTAAATAGTTTCGGCATAAAGTGGCTGTGAGATACGGACTGACGGACATAGCGCGTCTATAAAGATTCCGTGTTTAGCCATTTTTGACTACAGAACTCTAAAAACACTGTTTACAAAAATGTTTTAAATACTTCTTGCGGTTATATTTCTTATCAGTCCCTATGACCAGAATTAAAACGAAAATTACTATCGGACGATGAAGGAGTTATGTGTTACCCCGAATTTAACGTGAGCAAAGCCGCGGGCAAAAGCTAGTTATTAATAAATAACTTATTTTCGATGCGGCTTCGCCGATGTAGTGGGTCGATGGAAATTATTTGTACCAGAAGTGTGTGTGAAGAAACTATTCCGCATCATACAAAAAAAGAATCACGTAAATCGGTTCAGAAACCTCGGAGAAATCGGTGTACATACATCGGAAAAATATACCGGCTGAATTGAGAACCTCCTCCTTTTTTTTGATTGAATTCGGTTAAAATTGACGACTATTTGATGTTTTCCTATTTCAAACGACAAAAAAAAAGAAAGAGGTTAGTTATGCTTGCAACCTCAGAATTCTATCATTTATTAACCGATGCCGACTGCTTGGAGGGATATACTTCCCGTTTGGTCTCATTCAAGTTAGGGAAAGGAAATTTCATGACATTGATGGTAATTATTAGGTACCTATGTGACAAAATAATAAAAGCAATAAAGAGATCCATATATTAGTCATCATCAGCCTTTAACAGTCCACGTTGTACTAGGCCTCTCCTTTAAAAGGAGGAATCGGCCTACTATACCACGCTGGCCAAACGGGTTGGTATAGCGTTTGTATCAAGTTTTCCTTCTCTTACAGTGCTGTTCGCTGCATAATATATATGCTCCATCTGTCGGCTCTTACGACACCTATAGGGTGATAAACAATTGGATTAATCCATATATTACAGTGAGCAAAATTTTACCGCAAAATATTCGCAATCCTCCCAAATCCTTGCAGTTACCCGCCAGTCATCATTTAAATATGCACAACGCACTCCGCGTACCTACGTTCGAAATACTAATTTCACTTCCTATCTCCGGCGAGCAAACGTGCGGTTTGTAGACGCCGAAGCGATAAGTTTTCCTATTGCGGACTAGTGTAGGTAGCCTTGTGTAGAATGAACGTGTAAATACGGCGTTATCCTGTCTTAGTCATGAAAATGTATGCTTAGCGGAGGTGCGAAATGCTGGCGCCTATGCAAATAGTAGTGATTAGTTATGTTGGTTTTCAAGGATCAGGCATTATAATAAGGTCGTGTTACTGGAGAAGCGTTAGATAAAAATATTTATAAAGTTTATTTTGTAATGACGCTTATATAACGAGCAATATAAATTATTAGTTATCGCTTGCCTCCTCGGGCCTCGTCGAGCACGGTCGGTCGTCCCGGTTCCGGCTGTCATGAAGATGTTTGACAGTTGTTATGGGGAGTCATTAAGACATACGAATGTACTGCCGCTGGTTTAAGTCATCAAATAATGCTATCCATTTGGTTTACAGAAGTCAGACGGCAGGCTCTGTGGCAAAGCCAATATTTTTTCTTTTTTATTTAACTAGCGACTCCAATTTGAAAGTTTAAGATGCAACTGTGATAACGCTAGGACTGTGAGATATTCAAACCACAACACCTGGTTCGTCGTATGTGAGGTAACCAGCCAACCACCATAACCAATCCGCCATTCGTGCAATAAACATTTATGTAAATACAATTGTATCATTTCATAGAATCCACTTATTCTGTATCAAATTAACGTAAGAATTCAAAGTACTTCCTGCTTCAAGCAAATAGTTTTAATTACAAGAACATCAACCTTGGTGGAGACGCACAATAAAAATATTTTCGCTTCATAAAAGATGTGCTGTGCTTCAATATGTTTGGCAGTTCATTAGCGATATTATTGGTATTTTGAATACGGTGACTGTGCGTTGGGATTTTTACGGATATATTATATCTATATTATTATTATATTTCATCATCAGCCCTTTATACTGTCCCACTGCTGGGCACGGGTCTCTTCTCACTATGAGAAGGGTAAGGCCATAGTCCACCACGCTGGCCAAGTGCAGGTTGGCAGACTTCACATGTCTTTCGAGAACATTATGGAGAACTCTCAGACATGCAGGTTTCCTCACGATGTTTTCCTTCACCGATTAGCAAGCGATAATTAACAATTATTATGCACTTAACCCCGAAAAGTCATTGGTGCGTGTCGTGGATTCGAACCTGGTTATCGCTGCTTATTATATTTGCTATAGATTATATAAAATAAATTAACAAATTTATTTAGTGAATCACAGGTAAACCTTGAGCGAATACTTAACATAAAATATGTAATCTGCTTATGAACTGTTCGAATTACGGCGTCTAATTAAGACATACTCTACCTCGGGGACCAAAAGGGTTGGCAGACTTCAAATGTATCGAGAGAGAGTTTTATGAAGAACTCTTCTCAAACACGCTGATTTCTTCACGCCGTTTTTTTATTCAACATTTAGCTAGCGACAATAAGAAAATAATAAAAACGTAACTTTAAAATCATGCCAATATTTAAACTTTGATATTATTTTTCTTAAACTTTGAACTTGAAACCCTCTGCGAAAGTCTCTCTTCCAATATATCGCTACCTAGCCGATGATAATATTTTTTTTATTCCAAGATCGAGCTATTACGCTGTCCAAGAGATACGCAATAGTCAATAAGGTATAATTATCCTGAATTCTCTCAAATGCTGGTGTCCCTACTACCAAAGTTGATAGTAAACGTTACTGAGAGGTCAAGGCGGTTTGGTCAGGGTCGCATACCGAGGTCCAAACTGAGGAAATCTTAGTGAAAGAGTTCACTGCAATCTGTACCGTGTAATTCATGGTTATTGAGAGTATTTTTGAAGGTACAGGATACTGCTTTTCTGCGTCTAATGTGGTTATGTTGTTCGAACGTTTGTATTGTCTACCAAAAATTCGTTGTGAGCAAGGATTTGATTACTGTTTAATTATTTATAGTAAAATGTGAATGAATCAGTGCAATCTGTACCGTGCATTCATGCTTATTAGAAGTTTTTTGAAAACATGGGCTGGTTTTCCTCGTCAAATGAATGGTGTTGGAGAGTTTAGATCGTCTGCCAAAAAAATTGCTTTAGCTTAGACTGTTTCATTATTATTGGCAATCGTGTTTTGATATGCACATATTTTCCCTGAAGTATGATATGTATATGATACGTGAAGTTATAGCATGCACTGTACACAATGTTTTGTCGATCATACCCAGTTAGTAGCATGAATGATGGGAAAGAAAGAAAATATGCAGAAAGCCACCTCAGCAATGTCACAGACTTCACAAAAAAATGTCGTATGCACCTAATTTAGGTAAATATTAATTTATTATTGTTTCAGTTGACGGGTATTTAAAGTTCAATTTCGAATATAATTTTAAAATGACTACTATTACTATTAATATATTAATTACTACTATTACTTTAAAATTTTACTAGAATTAGTCTAATGTAATATTTACACCTCTGCCTACCTCTTCGGGGATACAGGCGTGAGACTATAAATAAATATCTTTATTTATTTATAGTCTCACGCCTTTATTATTAATTCTTATAAATAGTCTAATCTGTTGCGTTACTTATCTACTAAGTACTACCTACTCTTGCTTTTTTTACCGCAACTCTGATAAAGGTGATCGCACACTTATCCGAGCCGAAGGAGTCGAACGAAACGAATTTTAGAATTCTGTATGCAATGCACACTATCGATTCGGACGATTCGACGTGGGCAAGTGTGCGAGGTTTCATGAGATTTCATACTTATACAGAATTCTAAAATTCGTTTCATTCCGCTCGGATAAGTGTGTGTTCACCTTAATAAGAAGTTTAAAGCCAAAAAGTGTCTAACGCCATCCCACCCGCTGGTATTGATTAAGAAACACAGCAGCCCTTTGGGACCTTTAAACTTTTTATAATTTTAGGAAAAAAGTTATTACAGCCATTACTCACACAAATGCATAGTTTGAAATCGTTCATCAAAATTTTGTTTTCCCGCGTGGAAGTTGGTTAACACGAAAAATATTAAAGATTTATATATTACATAATTCTGCTGCTACAACTGCGTTAGCGTTAACGTTAATGGCAATGGCAAATAGCGCGTTAGTTAACGCGTTAAAAAATAGCATTGGAAATTAGTATTTTAACGCGTTAAAACGTTGGCCACATTTACGTAGCGCCTAAATTAACGCGCGAATTGACGCGTTAAGACGCAGGTGTAGCAGGAGCATAACTGTAACATAAAACAGCAGGTAACATAAAAAGTAATCACTCTCCACAGACAAAAAACATAGGTACTGTTATATATAAGTTCATTGCGACTTATAAGAAGCACAAACAAACAAACACTTTTGAATTTGTAATATTACTTGTTGCGTATGGATTTTATGTATGGATTTTTGGCCATTGGAGAGGCCTATATCCAGCAGTGGACTATAGCAGGCTGATGATGATGATGGTTTTTTTTATAGCCTAGGAGGCAAACAAGCAGACGGAACCCTCCGTGGTAAGAGAGTACCGCCACGTCCGCCACTCATGGATATCCGCGTAACAGTTTCAAGGTAGTAGAGCCTTGCTGATTTTAGCATGAATGGGCCGGCTCGACCGGGGAAGTACTACCCTCTCACAGAAAATCGACGTAAAGTAACAGTACCTAAGCTGTTGCGTTTCGTTCGGTGAGTGAGAGTGCCGGAGGCCCTATCCCCTATTCCTTCTCCCTCATCCCACTCCTCATCCTATTCTTTTTCCCAACCCCAAGGGCAGCAACGCACTTGTGACTCCTGTGGTGTAGCTTGTATCGGTGGGCGGCGGTAATTGCTTACCATCAGGCGAGCCGTCTGCTCGTTTGCCGCCTATTACTATAAAAAAATACAAGTGCTTGCGTTTTTGTGGAAAAGGGGAAGAGGGGACGGGAAGAAAAGGATTGATACATACTTTACATCGATATTTTGTTAGAAGGTAGTACTTCCCCAGTCGCGCCGGCCTATTCATGCTGAAATCAGCAAGGCTATCTTTATTTATTACCTTAAACTTTATTGTCAGTACACATATATATTTTAAAATCTACAAATGCGTCTTCGATACAAGACATCTGCAGTGGTACAAGTGAAGCCATATAAGGAGAGACGTGACGGTACAAGGTTGGTGCCACGTCTGCGACGCACCTGCTCTTTTCAGCAGATCTGTTATTGATCTACATCTATATACATGTCATAATTATGTTACACAATAACATGTAATGTGTAAAATAAATTTACATTTTTTATTTTATTTATTTTTTATTTTATTTTATTATAAATAGTTCTTCTGCAACTTCTAAAGGTTCGTGCAGAAGGATCCAGTAGAAATCTTCATGAATCGTCTTTTAAAATATTCCATTTGATACAAAATCTTGTTTATTTACCAATAACATAATTATATAATTAAGTTTAAAAACTATAACCAGGCTACATAATAACTTAAACGTCTGGACTGCGCGAACTGTAAGTAAGAACACGTTTTTAAATTTATGTTGACTCAAGCAATATAATTATGTAACTAGAGGACGCCAGCAGCTACGCCTGCATTTTTTTTAAATTTACCCGTTTTGGCCGATCCCGGGGGAATTTCGGGAAATCCCTTCTTAGTGCACCCCTACTTCTTGGGGACAGCCCCAAGGAACATACATGCCAAATTTCAGCTTCCTGCGCCCAATAGTTTCGGCTGTAGCGTGTCTGTCAGTCAGTCAGTAACGCAAGGATTTTATATATTAAGATAGGTATATACATATAGATAGTTTTAATGTGCTCGCGAGTACCTTTGTTTTGATACCAAATATGTAATGATTCTCTTAGTATACTTTCTTTTTTAAGTTGGAATCTGAGGTATGATTTCCGTAATAAAAAATCTGATAAAATTTATATAGCCTAGTCACGCGGGTCCTCATTACGAATCTATTGACAGCCCATTCATTAAAATCGGTTCCGTCGTTTAGGCGCTACGGTGAGCCTACAAACATATACCTATACATAGACTGCCAAAATATTGCCCTTCCTTTTGGCTTCGCCGTAGTCGAGTGGCATCTATCCGCTGCCTGCGATCCCAACAAAATCATCGATCCACTCCTTATTGTCTCTTTCTTACTTTTTCTTTTTGAAAAAGATTACTCCAGCATTAGGAGTAAATCTTGCGTCGCGGGGGACTTTACAAACATAAAACCAAGGGACACAATGAATATCCAGACTCGAAATTGTAACGTTTATTGGTGTGTGGAGAGAAAAATCAAATATGCATAGTTGGTTACAAAATATAATTACTCGAAGGCGTTACACAGGATATACCCGGTAGCAACTAAATTAAGAGCTAAGATCTCAGGGCAGGGTAGGCAAGCAGGCTGACGAGGCTTCGGTGCTCCAGCAGAGAGAGAAGCACTTATCTCAGCGGCTTCGAGAATCCAAAAAAAGGGCGTTCGCTGTCGCGCCGCCGTATTTATTTGCCGCTGGGAGGGGAACGGCCGGCAGGAGAAGTGGTAGGGGCCAGCGCGACGATTATAACGTCACAAAATAACAATTTATGGTCGATTTTAAACAATTTATGGATCACACAAAGTGTTGTCTCGTGTGGGAATCGAACCCACAACACTCGGTGCAGTGTCAAGCAGCGAAGTGACATCTTAAACCACTACGCCAACTGTGCAGTCGTTTTTAATTATACCAAAAATGTGTATTTATGTTCAGTTTTCACGTCACAACGATTAAAGCGAATCGGCTTGGTTTTCATCCGCTTGCTAAACTGCAGACAAAAGTAAGTAATTTATAAAATTAAAATTGACAAGAAAATTGCATCTACTTCGCACTAGAAAGCCTCTCCTAAGCTCGTCAATTGCAATCAAATCAGTACATGTTACAAGTAATGTTATTGGCTTCGCATCTCAGTTACTACAGATCGAACTTTACTTAGATAGGCTAGACGCAGTAGCTTATTGAATTATCTCTTTAAATTGTCAGTTAGGCGAGTAAACGAGTGCTAAGTGCCTTTTCTTGAGCGGTATTGGATTAAGAATTGATTTCAGTAACTCTATCGAAATAGTATAAGCGCAAACTTTTGCGAGGAAAGATAGATGTAAGGATGAATACCTATATTTGTTACTCTTTGACGAAAATTACACCACGGATTTTCAAGAAACTTTGCAGTAATACAGCTTTTACATCAGAGTCGCGACATGTCTACAGTGTAATCTAGACGTAGTAACTACCGACATTATTATCACAGATAAATTATTTCTGAAATGTACATTAATTATAGATCAGTTAATTTATTAATGCGACATCAAAATAACTTAATCTACTCTATGTCCCATGAATCACATAATTATTATGATTAATAAATAACAATTCACTTTCTATTGTGTTGTTTTCGAACAGGGAGCCTATTTCAGCTAGGTAAAGGAGTGGCCTTGAGATTATGTTCTTATATTGAGGCTTGATAGCATCTTGCTACAATACGCTATCAAACCAGTACATGTTCTGACTAATCTTATTAGCTTCGCATCTCAGTAAGTCAGTAACTAAAGTTCACACTTCACTTATAGTCTAAGAGCCAGTGTTCCGCAGACTTACGGTATAGTAGCAAACTCCATATTAATGCTAGTTTTGATTGAAAATAAGAGGTATAAATTATAAAATTTAAAAACACTGTTCACATGTATTCATACTGATTCGCTGTCATTGCCAGTAAGAGTGAGAAAGTCAATATCGTGTATCTCCATTAGCATGAATGCGAAACTATTATGTAGTCTGCCTGCATTTTAGAACCGACCTATCTGTCTGGTTTTTTAGATATACATGTATAATAATGATGTTAAAAACATACATAAATTGCAACTTTGCTGAAACACTAGTTCCCTGCGAAATAAAGAGTGAGAAAATCAAAATCATGCAACTTCACTAGCACAACTGAGAAAGTATCGTGTGGTCTGCCCGCGTGTCAGAACCGACCTATGTGTCTGCCTTTGTAAATATATGTTTATAATAATAATATAAATTATATAATTTTTAGCTTTGCTAAAATAACGTAAATTTTATGAAATTTTGGGAACTATGATATTATATAAAATAAGTATAGTAACTAAGAACCGGAACAAGTGTCTGCCATTAAGTTTTTCTATAAAAAATATATATATTTTAAGATATCAAAACGGCAGACATGCTGCGATCACGTTTTGAAAGTCGATTTTCATGCTTTTCGACTTCTAGGCACGCCTAAAGGAACCCACTATGGGAATAGTGAATCTCCATTTGATCTACGGCAGATGAATTAGTATAACTAGCATTAATATGGAGTTTGCTACTATACCGTAAGTCTGCGGAACACTGGCTCTTAGACTATTAGATACACGTAGGTGCTTATTGAATTATCTCTTTTAACTGTCAGTTAGTTAGAAGGCAAGTGCTAAGGCTAGTTTCCTTCAATATGTATAATAAGAGTTGATTCCAATAATTGTGTTACTAATATAAGTTGAACCGCAAAGTGTTTCTTTTTCAAATTGTCTACGTAATTGGACGAGTTAGGCGGGTGTTAAGTTTTTGGTTTTCTTGAGTATTATTGGTTTAAGAGTTGATTTAGTCATCATGATCAGCCTTTAACAGTCCACTGCTGGACTAGGCCTCTCCTTTGAAAGGAGGAATTGGCCAACTATACCACGCTGGCCAAACGGGGGTTTGTATCAAGTTTTCCTTCTCTTACAGTGCTGTTTTCTGCATACTATGGTCCCTCTGTCGGCTCTTACGACACCCATGGGATGATATGAGGCGGTGACAATCCGTATTCTTAATCCGTCACACGTTGATTTAGTAAATGTATTTTAATCGCAGTTATTTTGAAACCTTTTTCATGTTTTAAACTTTGATGATGAGTAGAATGAGTACAACCAATTTTCATTGAAACACAGGGTACCTACTATCAATGTAGCAGTATAAATGGCGCATTTATTCTGAAAATAATGTGAAATACCATATGTTTGCCCTGACATTGTGATATTTCGGAATGGGTTACCGTGGTCTCATCCAGTTTCGTCAGCCGGAAATCGGGCTCAATGGCGTGCCATTGGAGAGGCCTATATCTAGCAGTGGACTCTTGCAGGCTGATGATGATGATGATGAATGTCAATAGGCTCGCCCCCTATTACGTGGGACCTATAAATTCACCAGATAGCGAAAGGTGGGTGTAATATTACACCTTTGCCTACCTCTTCGGGGTTATGGGCGTGAGTCTATAAATAAATATACCTAAAGGTATTTCTTTCACACTTCTTCATATATTTTCCTTAGTTGCCTCTTACAAATGAGGCTGCGTCAGCTCACGGTTAAAATAAAATTATTTGACATCAATAAATAAAAAAAAAAAATTCTTTATTGACACAAATTTATGTACATAATCAGTGAATTCTTTAGTTATAAATAAATACTTTAGTCCACTTTAATGTAAATTCCGTTTAAGTAGGTAAGCTCTATAACATAACGTTCGTGAGAGATTTAAACAATTACGCTATTCGTGCAGCTATTAACATTTGGACGTGCAGAATTCGCACAAACGTAGGAAAAAATGTAGAAAGTGTTTGTAGCCGCCTAACCTACATGCGCTTTTGAGCTGAGACTGGCGTATTAATTCACGTAGGTATCTATTTGATAGAAACTGGGCATATTCATCATGTCAGCCTAGAGACGTCCACTGCTGGACATAGGCCTCTCCCAAGGTTCTCCACACAGACCGATTTTGAGCAGCCCGCATCCAACCGCTTCCCGCGATCTTAATCAGATCGTCGATCCACCTTGCGGGAGGCCTACCCCTGTTGCGTCATCCGGTACATGGTCGCCACTCCAGAACCCGCCAGCCCCAACGGCCATCGGTTCTTCGCGCTATGTGCCTGGCCCATTGCCACTTCAGCCTGGCTATTCGGAGAGTTATGTCGGTGACTTTGGTTCATTTTGGGCATATTGGTTCATTGGAATAAATATACTTGTCTATAGCTGATTGCCAAGACCAAGGTTCGATTTTCGATCATCATCATTGTCAGTTCTGTATATAAAACTGCCCCACTGATGGGCACGGGTCTCTTCTCATTATGAGATAGGTATCACGGTTTAAATATAAAATAAAGACTAATAATTATACCGGGCTTAGTTCGATTGAGAATTTTTAAAAAGACTTTCTGAATAGTTGTTTAATTTTATTTGACGAATTTAATGTTTATTTAGGAGTAAATTAAAAAAACAGAAAGATTATGAGCCATTTATAATACTTTTGTTCAACAGACAATAAACATCAATTTAATGGTAGTAGAGCCTTGCTGATTTCAGCATGAATGGGCCGGCTCGACCGGGGAAGTACTACCCTCTCACAGAAAATCGACGCAAAGTAACAGTACTTAAACTGTTGCGTTTCGTTCGGTGAGTGAGAGTGCCGGAGGCCCTATCCCCTGTTCCTTCTCCCTCATCCCAATCCTCATCCTATCCCTTTTCCCGACCCCAAAGGACGGCAACGCACTTGTGATTCCGGTGATGTTGCTTGTGTTCATGGGCGGCAGTAATTGCTAACCATCAGGCGATCCGTCTGCTCGTGTGCCGCCTATTACAATAAAAAAATAAAAAATAATGTATATAAAATTATTCCGTCTTTGAGAGGCTGACATACAACGCACATCACTCAACGAATTGGCAAATCTTGAGGCTCTTCTTTCTCCTAGCGTTATCCCAGTTTAAATCTGGGGTCCGCTTACTAGTCTAACCGGATTTGGCTGAATATTAGCTTTTCCACAGAGCGACTGCCTGTCTGACCTCCGCAACCCGAGGGATAGCGATATTCCATGGTTTAGACTAGTGTCAGTTTCTCTAGAAGTTACTGACGCCTTGTAACGACAGTCAGAGATCTTCATGACAATCGGAACCGACGGCTTAACGTGCTCTCCGAGGCACGGGACAAGCGATAATTAACAATTCAATACGCACATAACTCCGAAAAGTCATTGGTGCGCGCCGTGGATTCGAACCGGATACCCTCTGCATGGCAGTCTGTTGGTATATCCACTCGGCTATCGCTGCTTGGCAAATCTTGAGGCGATCGCTTAGAAACCACTAAACCATCCGCGCAGCCAAAGATACAAAAGGTTCGTATTAAGTATATATCATTATCATAACTGTTAATGAACCATGTCTGTTTGTCTGTATGTCTGTTACATCATAACGTAGCGGTTACGAGGAACTGCTTGCACTTTTTTTAATAAGAAATTCGGTCATGTTATTTTGTATTACATCGATATTTTACTAGTTAAGAAGAAGTCTTATTGTTATTGTATTAAAAGAAAAAGCATTTTTCGTCGACGTTCGACTCGTTTCGTTCGAAAAATTCGTTCGACTGCTGGTCGGAGGTCCCGGGTTCGATTCCCGGGTCGGGCAAAAGTGTTACTAGATTTTTCCGTATACTCAGTAGCAGCCCGGAGTCTGGTGATGTGCCCGGTAACAGCAATAGGCTCGCTCCCTATTACGTGGGACCTAAAAATTCATGGCGAAATCTGGATGTAATATTTACACCTTTACCTACCCCTTCGCGGATACAGGCGTGAGACTATAAAAAAAAATCTTTTCTTTTTCTAAAGGCTGTCAGAAAATCGATCTTTTCTCAAACTGTTTGCAGTTAATATTTAACTAGTAACACAGCATTTCTCTTACAAATTAATCAGTTAATATATAAACTGGTAACACAGTATCTTGCCCTTAACAGTTCACATACAAGTAGCGATTGGTTCGCCTTAGTTTTTACATAACGATCACTTTCACTGCCGTCTCCGCGTCCACGTGAACAAAGGGACCGATGCTATCTAAATTACTCTTTGTGTAATGTGTTTATTATTACATGGTATAGTCCCGAAAGAGGTAGGCAGTAAGCTATTAGGTACTACTTAGAAAGAAACTAGTTAAGAGCGTTTACACCTTACGGCTTTTCATACAAACTTTCAACTCCTTATTTTTCGAAATGAATGAACCGATTTTAATGAAACTTCATACACATAAGCAGGATACATAGGTCTAAAAAGTTAGTTGAAATATTTTCGAAAAAATGTGTAACAGCTAAATTAGGCCGGTTTAAAATTTTCCATAGAAACAGATATTTCCAATTATATTTTTTTTAAATAAGATATTTCGAAAATATTTCCAACTAACTTTTTAGACCTATGTATCCTGCTTATGTGTATGAAGTTTCATTAAAATCGGTTTATGCATTTCGAAAAATAAGGACTTGAAAGTTTGTATGAAAAGCCGTAAGGTGTAAACGCTCTTAAGTCTAACTCATAATGATCCTCCTAGCGTTATATCGCCAACACAAGCACAGAGCAACTGCCTGTCTGACTTCCTCAACCTGAGGGAATGACGGAAAAAAAGATATTTTATACTAGTCTAAACCATATTTTTTATGGTAATAGGCGGCAAACGAGCAGACGGATCGCCTGATGGTAAAGCACTTACCGCCGCCCATGGACACAAGCAACACCACAGGAGTCACAAGTGTGTTGCCGCCCCTTGGGGTTGGGAAAAGGGTAAGGATGAGGAGTGGGATGAGGGAGAAGGAATAGGGGATAGGGCCTCCGGTAGGTACTCTCACTCACCGAACGAAACGCAACAGTTTAGGTACTGTTACTTTACGTCGATTTTCTGTGAGAGGGTAGTTCTCCCCGGTCGAGCCGGCCCATTCATGCTGTAATCAGCAAGGCTCTACTACCTGCGCGTAATAAAATATATTTTGTTTATTCCCCAAACACTTAACTCCGAAATGTCGCCGACTTTTCGGAGTGTGCGCTGTGAATTCGAACCTGACATACTCTGCATTGCAGTTTGTTGGCCACTAGGCTATCACTGGCGCTAAGCATAGCTGTTCTTGAAATTGTGATGAGATGAATGTATCTCATGATAGATCAGCTTAGCCTCAACTCGGGCTATCAGTTTGTCAGCCTTTATTGATGACCCTCTGATAGCCCGAGCCGACAACCGAGAACTGCCTCGTTGGTTTCGCGGCATAAATGTGCGCGTGGGATTGGGAGGTCTCGGGTTCGATTCCCGAGTCGGGCAAAGTGTTATTGGGTTTTTCCGTTAGGAAATTCTCAGTAGCAGCACGGAGTCTGGTAATGTGCCCGGTACGGCAATAGGCTCGCCCCCTATTACGTGGGACCTAAAAATTCACGGCGAAATTACACCTCTGCCTACCCCTTCGGGGATACAGGCGTGGGTCTATAAAAAAAAACCTTTTTTGGTAACATGTTCGTACAAATAGATTTCATTAAATCGACCACCAGGGACGCCGAATACCGATCAAGGTGTATGTGCATAGCGGATCCCGAGCTCACAGAAAGTCATCGCAACCGGCATTGCGCTAGGATGATGATGATGGTAGTGTAAAATAAATTTCTGAAATAAAAACCAAGATGCTACTTGTAGTATTCGCTAAGAGCATTGACCACGCGTTCTGCACATTGATAGCAAACAAGCCCACAAGTTTTAACCCGGAAATGAGTCTAAATTATGGTAGGTATTCGCAGCAACAAAATTACCTATGCAGAGATCAGATTAGTGGTACAAAAAGTTACTATACAATTCGAATACATCACCGAACAAAAAATAAAACAAAGAAAAAAAGTTATTCTGTCTATATACGAGTGATTCTTAGAAAGTATAAAAAGATATGAAAGAAGATTCTAAGATTCACTGCGAAGAGTGTAATGAACTTTCATGGTCTGAAGCATATACATTAATATAAACAATTTTGTGATCACATTTCCAATGAGGAAAATGTTTGTCGTTACTTTAAATAAATGTTTGCCTTTTTACATACCATTTCTATTATATTGCAACTTCTCTCTATATATTTTTCGACTTTCTAGCTGTCCCAACTCAGTAGGTAGGTGTAAAAAATGGGGTTGAAAATTGTTTGAAAATCCGCTGATTTTGTAACTAGCACAGCCTTAGCTAAAAAAGCAGCGATAGCCGAGTGGTGAGACCGACAGACTGCCACACAGAGGGTTTCGGGTTCGAATCCACGGCACGCACCAATAACTTTTCGAAGTGCGTATTAAATTGCTAAATATCACTTGCTTCTCGGTGAAGGAAAACATCGTGGGGAAACCTGCATGTCTGAGAGTTCTCCATGATGTTCTCGAAAGACATGTGAAGTCTGCCAACCCGCACTTGGCCAGCGTGGTGGACTATGGCCTTTCCCTTCTCATAGTGAGAAGAGGGTCGTGCCCAGCAGTGGGACAGTATAAAAGGCTGATGATTATTATGACAGCCTTAGCATATTGGTTGCATCCTCTACTTGATTCTTGGAGCCCAAGGTCCACGTACTAGACTAACCAGATTTGACAAAATAAAAGCTTTTCCACACAGCGACTACGATCTGACCTCCGCAACCCAAAGCAATGAATACAGATTTACATAGAAGCGCAGTTCTTAAAGATTTAGTGTGCCGATTCCAAGTGGGGACTGTGCCCTGTTTAGGTCGTAGTTGGCGCCGTTGGCGGCGCAGGCGTCGTTCTCCGTCTCTCTTGCTCTCGTATTAAGATACACAGGAGGAACGTTGGCCTCTCTTGCTCTCGTAGAAACAGCGGTCACAACGCGACTGCCACGCCGCCAAGCGGCAATTTGGGTCACAGAAAGTTTGTCTTCAGAGCGCCCATAGGAAATGCGCCTCTATGTAAATATCTGAGCTCTTTGCCCAAAAGGATAGTGATATTCAATTGTTTCCACCGGTGTCAGTATAATCACGGATACTGACTCCCCATACGTGGTCAAGGATCTTCATGACTGCCGGGACCGACGGCCAAACGTGCTTTCCGAGATACGGAACAAGCGATAATTAATTAAACGCATAGAACTCCCGCACCAGCAATACATCCTTTGTCGTGGAGCACTTCGAAAAGTCTGCGGTGCGAGTCGTGGATATCAACACTTTGAACCCGATATCCTTTGCATGGCTGTTGGTATCTTCACTAAGCTACCGCCGCCTTCTCTTTCGTTCTATTCCTAACAGAATATCGAAGGTCAGGAAAATCGTCTGCCTCTGGGACATCAGTGTGTTCGTTTGTGATTGTTTTTGTGCTGAAATGCTGGTATAAAAGAGCCGAGTTCAAGAATTAGGATTACGGTTAAGTAGAAGTAAAATAAAGTAAAGTTAGCGATAGCCTAGTGAAGAGACTGCTACGCAGAGGGTCCGGGATCGAATCCACGGCGCGCACATATGACTTTTCGGAGTTATGCAAGTTTGCTAAACGGTGAAAGAAAACATCGTGAGGCAACCTGCATGTCTGAGAGTTCTTCATAATGTTCACGAAAGACATGTGAAGTCTGCCAACGCGCACTTGGCCATAGCCTTACCCTTCTCATAATGGGAAGAGGCTCGTGCCCAGCAGTGGGACAGTATAAAGGGATGATGATGATGAGAAGTAATAATAAATCTATCGGCCGAATAAGATGTTTTTTAAATGCATCCCTGGGCAGGACATATTTGTCGCATGTCAGATAACAAATGGGCCAAGTTAACAATCCTATGGAACCCCTTAAGCGCCAAGCGACATCCCGGCAGGCCTAGACTCCTTCAAAAAGGATTGATTCCAAGAGGGAAAAGACCGGGACTTATGGAAGAAGAGTGGGGAGGCCTTTGCCCTACAGTGGGACGTAACAGGCTCCTAAAAAAAATCCCCTAACTAGCAATCTCTCCCCTACTACTACTTTGCTAACTTTCAATCAACGGAGACTGCATGATAACTACATCAGACGGACTTAATCTGATAGTCTTATTTTATCAGATTAGGCAACCGACAGATTGCTTATATTTTGGTTAAGTATAATAATAATAGTATTCTACTACATTCACACAACACCATCTAGTCCCAAACTAAGCAGAGCTTGTACTATGGGTACTAGATAATGGATAAACATACATATATACTACTAGAGGACGCCAGCAGCTACGCCTGCATTTTTTTTTAATTTACCCGTTTTGGCCGATCCCGTGGGAATTTCGGGCAATCCCTTCTTTACGGTCCCCAAGGAACATACATGCCAAATTTCAGCTTCCTGCGCCCAAGGGTTTCGGTTGTAGCGTGTCTGTCAGTCAGTCAGTAACGCAAGGATTTTATATATTAAGATTTTTTGTAAATACATACATATTATACATAGAAACACCCAGACCAAGACAAACATTGATGTTCATGCACACAAATGTTTGACTTGAGCGGGAATCGAACCCGCGACCTTCGGCGTAGCAGTCGCTTACACTCCCGCGCCAACCGGTCGTATAGGAATAATTTTAATAAATAGGAATAATATGTTTTTTTTTTTTTTTTTAAAGACAACTCCCGCACTAGGACTAAATCCTGTGTCGCGGGGGACTTTACAGACATACAACTAACGGACACAATGAACACCCAGGCTCGAAACAACAATTTATGAATCACACAGTGTTGTCTCGTGTGGGAATCGAACCCACAACACTTCGGCGCAGTGTCAAGCGGCGAGGTGGCCGCTTAAACCACTACACCAACCGTGCAAAATGTTATGTTATGTTATAAAAGCAATGGTATATGGCAGGCTGATGAATAGGTAGTTAAAATAACATGTTTGCCTTCCTAGTGCATCATTATTATGTAAACATGTCAAATTTATACACTTGCTAATGCTGTTACGGTTTTAATTTAACACTCTAGCAAATCTTAGTTTAAAAATATACCTAACTGGCTTTCAGATTACGAAGATAGTTCAACAATATTTTTTTATATAACTTGTTTTGATAGCGGTTTAAATGTTTTCCACTCGACCATCGTTATGTAATTCGAAGAACATGTTTTCTTCAACATGTTACATCCTCAGATCAAGTTAAAATTTGGCTACACCTATGGGCATCTTGCAAGGTAGGTAAAAAAAAAATAATAATTCTTAGTAACTAAGTTTTTATTAATTGAATACGGAATGTCACCACCCCATATCCCATGGGTGTCGTCAAAGTCGACAGACGGAGCATATTATGCAGAGAACAGCACTGTAAGAGAAGGAAAACTTGATACAAACCCTATACCAACCCGTTTGGCCAACGTGATATAGTAGGCCAATTTCTCCTTTTAAAGGAGAGGCCTAGTCCAGCAGTGGATTGTAAGGGGCTGAAGATGATGAAACAAGAATTAAAAATTCTCACTAAATACGTGTTAACTTCGCACGCCTCACCAATGCATCCATTATACCACGTAAATGTCACTTTTTTATTGTAATAGGTGGCAAACGAGCAGCCGGTTCGCCTGATGGTAAGCAATTACCGCCGCCCATGGACACAAGCAACACAACAGGAGTCACAAGTGCGTTGCCGCCCTTTTGGGTCGGGAAAAGGGATAGGAATGATAGGATGAGGAGTGGGATGAGGGAGAAGGAACAGAGGATAGGGCCTTCGGCACTCTCACTCACCGAGCAAAACGCAACAGTTTAAGTACTGTTACTTTACGTCGATTTTCTGTGAGAGGGTAGTACTTCCCCGGTCGAGACGGCCTATTCATGCTGAAATCAGCAAGGCTCTATTACCTGTTAAATTACTACCTGTTAAATCCTAGGTCACATTACTGAGGTCACAAATAATATAATACTATACAGTACTAAGGTTTAATAGTCAAACAAGCAAACAGATCGCCTGATGGTAAGCTATTACCGCCGCCCATGGACACCAACTCTAGTAAAGTCACAATTCTTTGCCGACCTGAATAAGAAAAAGATAAGAGAAGATGATGGAGAAGGAAACGATGATATGGTCTCCGGAACTCTCGCGCACTGAACGAATCGCAACATTATAGATACTGTTAGTTTACATTGATACTCAAAATCTTTCAAATAAATTTCTCGAATTTCATATGACATTGAAATTAAATTTTTAACAAAATGAAATTATATACTTTGAATAGACTCAGAATCAGTATTCTGCTAATTTAATGTCATTATCGTCTATTTGTCTTCTTTAGTTCGACGTTGACACATTTTTCAAATTACGATCTAGTCACGATAACATTCAAATATCAGTTGATTTAGGAGAATACCGTTTTTGAAATGAGAACGATACTGACATTAGATCGAAAATTGACATCACTGCATTTTGAACAATTTAATAAGGAGAATTGGATCCCAGAACGTACGACCATTCATTATTTTTTTTAAACAACTACTTTGGTAACAACAATTCGTGGAATATGTTCCACTTTACGTGCAAAGTGTTGTCTCGTGAGGGGATTGAACCCACAACACTCAAGATTACTCAAGAACACAGCGCAGTATCAAACAGCGAAGCTTAAGAGGTGGATATACGCCGTTGACCTTGCACGTACCAAGTACTGGTTAGTTGTCCACGCGCGATTTGCGAGTATCGGTGACGTAAAAAAATCCTTAGAAAATAATAAGTAAAGTTATTTTGCAAAAATAAGCTGAAGGTTCCTTTGGTGTTCTAATATATAAGAGGCTGATTCAATTTAAACAATCTTATGATTGATAGATTTGTAGAAAAAAGGTAATAACTACAAAAACAGAGGTTACTTTGCATATTTTATTCAGATATATAAAATACTTTTTTTAGGATTTGGTACCAAAGAGCAAATGCTTTATATGATGTAGATTAAGACATATTTTTTTGGATTTTTTTTGTATAACAATTACGGAGAAAATCGGTTTTAATTTACCCCTAATGACGCCCAATTCAGATATGTCCTCGCCTTAACCATTACGCCAAGCGTGCAGTCAGAAATACTACCTCCACTATTTATTTACGGAGAGTCATACATACATACATAGACTCAAGCCTGTTTCCCGGAGAGGTAGGCAGAGATACGGAACGCCATTTGCAACGATCCTGACATATCTCTCTTGCTTCATTCACTCCCATCAAATTTCTCATACATGCTCTTCGGTTAACGGTAAGAGTCATTTAAGTAGCATAAGACCTCAACATGTCAGTCAGTTGTTATTACCACAATAATATAACACACAATTACACAAAAATAATTAATCAAGAAACTTATACTAATTTCAATCAGAATACCAATCATTAATAATATAATATTAATGTAATTAAATATAATTTTTTGCACTCCAATGTTATTAATTGCATGGATAAGTTCGAATTAATCGACGCTAATTATCGGCAGAAACGTTAGGTGTAATTATTTTGTATCAAACATAATTTAAAGAAACTCAATTTAGTTATAATTGATTATTATAAAGATGCAGTTTCGCAATACTGGGTGTGACTTAATATGCATTTTATGCTCATTATTAAGAACGCTTTGAGAAGTTGAGACTGCTGGTTTGGATAAAGTAGTGTTTTGGTGCAAATGCATCATAATTATCAGCCTTTAACAGTCCACTGCTGGACTAGGCCTCTCCTTTGAAAGGAGGAATTGGCCTACTATACCGCGCTGGCCAAACGGGTTTGGTATAGGGTTTGTATCAAGTTTTCCTTCTCTTACAGTGCTGTTCTCTGCATAATGTGCTCCCTCTGTCGGCTCTTACGACTCATGGGATGATATGGGGTGGTGACAATCCGTCACCACACGGACATAGTCGTACTCTAAGACTATAGAATAAAAGGCAGACAGAGCGTGCGGAACACTTGCGTGAGGCCACTAAAGCAAATACAAAATTGAAAAGCGAATACAAACTCGACTCAGTGCGCTGCGAAGCATCGCACAGTTCACACGCCATGATCGATCCTGCTTTTAAATTCATAAAATGCCGTCTTGCGTTTTTAAACATACTAAAAGTTGTTTCTAAAAGCAAATACGGGAAGATGGAATATATTCTTACAGATAACTATGGATTATTTGACCGTTTTATAATATTATTTCGATAAAATTCGTATTTCTGCAGAAAATATGTAAGTGTTGCCAGTTTACATCGACACCGTTTTCCCTGAATTAGGGAAAATGCACTTGTCAATTGATTATGTAGGTAATAATGATTGTCATGTAATGAAAAATACATTAACGTATTGTAAAAGTATATTGTAGATTATATTTTTTCTTATAAATATACTAATAGGATTTCCATTAGTATATACATTGTTTTGAGTTCGATCCCCAAACGATCCAAATATTCGTGTACACGCGGCTACTTGTCAAGCTATACACTTTGACCTTTGTACCGTTGTTAGACCTTTGTACCGTTCTTATGGCGTAGGGAATAAGTATCAAAATCGTACTTCGACTATTTAGCTTGACTTGGCGCCGTGTGTACATTAAGTACAGAAACAGAAATTATTGATTGTAGCCATTATTTATTTTTAATTGTAATTTTTTTTGGTTACGATTTATGATTATGATATTCATAATTTATTGTATGCATGACAAAATGTTTTTAGCTAATTAATATTTATGACGCAAGCCTATCTATTTATTTCTCAATTTACGAATAAAATTAGTTAAAACTTAACTCGGAGCCTACATTTTTTAAGAAATGTATTTATAAAAGCATACTGTAATGGTATCTTTTATTTGAATAATTTTCACAACAGCATTACATATTAAAAGCATTAATTAAATCTATGGTAAATTCTTCAAAACCACAAACGAATATAAAATATTACCTATGTAATATTTTTATATTCGTTTGCAAAAACTATATGCAAAATAGTGGGAGATTATTCATAATCTGGCAACTTTACACACACATAGACGCGCGTGTCCGTACAGTGCCAGTCGCCAAATGTCACGCACACATAGCTGTCAACGTGCCTCACTTAGTTGGACGAATACGCTACATCTGAATAAGAATAAGAATAAGAATAATTTATTTTGTAAGAATATGAGTACAAAATACAGATGGTAGTGTTACAAAATAATATTTCCGTCATATTCGACCAGAGTATGGTGTACAAAATTTAAAAACATGTTATTATCAAAGTATACGTACAGGATTCAAAATAATTAAATAAATTCATGCATGTCAACGTATTGCTAGTAACATAATTGAATTTGGTCAGTCAAAATAAAATTAAATAATAAGTGTACATTAATAATAATAAAACTAAAATGTCAAATTGTTACAAAATAAAGGATAGATGTCAAAACATAAATTTCAAGTTTAAATAGTGTCATTCAAAAAATCCTTTATGCTATAGTATGCTTTATTATATAATATTTCCTTAAGTTTCAGTTTAAATTGGTTTGTATTTAACCTTTTCCATTCTCTTGGAATTTTGTTATAAAGTTTTGGTGCCATACAAAATATGCTATTACCCATATGAGCAGTCTTGGCGCTATGCATACAGAGTCTATCATTATCTCGCCTGTTACGCTTAACAGTATCAGAAAGGCGAGGAAAAAATTGAGGATTCATTCTAACGAAATTACAAACTTCCATGATATATAAACATGGTAACGTTAAAATTTTATATTTGATGAAAAATGGCCGGCAACTATCTGTAACTTTCAGTTGGCTTTCAGCTGGTTCTTGTTTGTTAAATCTGTGGTCGTACTCATAGAATAATCGAATACTCAAATCGTAATTCATAATTATTGACCGGAGTAACTACTTTTTACGAATCAATCTTTTTTCTAGTTTAAAATATATGTATTGAGGTACTTAAGTGTAATCTATACGTTACACCTTATACCTAACATACATACATAGTCTCACGCCTATAACCCCGAAGAGGTAGGCAGAGGTGTATTTCTACACCCACTTTTCGCCAGATATACTTTAGTCCCACGTAATAAGGGGCCTAACAATTGCAATAATATAAGATCGCGTGTGACGACGGCTTGTGAATCTGAATATATAAATACAAATAGGTAGATACATTATTATACTTGCCATTGATTCCGTTGATTTGTCATATAAATTGTTATTTTAAGGCCTGCGTATAAATTAATATTTATTACATAGATGAATGTAGTTACGGTTCTCTCTTACTATAAAGCTGAAGAGTTTGTTTGTATAGACACGCTAATCTATGGAACTACTAGTTCGCTTTCGAAAGCTATTCCATTTCGGGCATAACTACTACGTAGGTATGTCATGATGAAGCAAGAGAGATATGTCAGGATCGTTGCAAATGGCGCTCCGTAGTCTCTGCCTACCCCTCCGGGAAACAGGCGTGAGTCTATGTATCTATGTATGTCATGATATTTTAGTCTTGGGACCGTTAGGATAAAATTTCACTACATAGTATAAAATTTAATTTGACTTCCTAGGGTATAAAAAAATCGGATTTCGATATTTCCCCGAGATCGGGCAGGAACAATTAAATTAAGTTAGAGGGCGCAGCATCTAGTAAAAAATAAACTTTGGGCACCTACTTTTCTCAACCACTAACATAGTCGAACATATTATCTTTATATAAGACCAGTTCGATAAAATGAATACGACAATAATCTTTTAGTTGGTATAGTCAAGCCGAATATATTATTTCTGAATTTGTGTTAATCCTCAAACTGAATTTTCTCATTTGTGATAGGTAATTCTAAAATCTAAAATATTAGTTCTGTTATGTAAATAATTATGTTAGTCCGAGCATCGCATTTTAATGTGTTTTATGCATATTATTAGCATTCGTGTGTTATTATAATTATGTGTGTCAAATGCAGCGGTTGATTTTAGTTCATTGAACCCACCTTTGTTATAACATTGTCAATCAGTGCTATTTGGGTTTCGTATGCTATGTTTGGGTATGATGTTACTAACCTTACGTTGTCCTTGTGTTTCTATCCGTAAGCTGTATTTTTAAAAAGACACGTCCGTTTGGTGACGGATTAAGAATACGGATTGTCACCACCCGATATCACCCCATGGGTGACGTAAGAGCTGACAGAGGGAGCATATTATGCAGAAAACAGAACTGTAAGAGAAGGAAAACTTGATACAAACCCTATACCAACCCGTTTGGCCAGCGTGGTTTAGTAGGCCAATTCCTTCTTTCAAAGGAGAGGCCTAGTCCAGCAGTGGACTCTTTAAGGCTGATGATGATGAAGCCCGTGTATTCAAATGTAGAAAATAATGTAATATTATCTGCCAATACCTACTTAACCGCAATGATAGCGCACAAGGAACGCAATTTGCCTAGTTTTCTAGCAGCCGTTATTAGAAATTAATATCAATCTATTATTTTCTAAATAAATAAAAATTGTAGGTTACCTGTGAATCACAGCTAAAACTATTGGGTGAACCTGAAATTTGGCATATACCTATGTTCCTTGGGTAGATACACTAGGAGTGCACTAAGAAGGAATTTCCCGAAATTTCCACAGAAATTCGCCAAACTTAGGTACCAACCAGTAAAATAACCTTCGGTAGGTAAAGATGTTTAAAGAACATCGATGCAGGAATTAATCCAACGACTTACATCGTGCTGTACCAAAATAGATGCACTTTCGAAACTAGGTACTCTGAGAAATATGATAAAAAAGAACAAATAAATATGATGATGATGATGAAACAAAGAAATATGATGAAAAGAAGAAAGAACAAGTGAAATATGATGAAGAGGCAATAGTACGCAATGCCAATGATACAATGTTAGAATAAACGGGGAACATTGAACAATTAATTGAAGCAGCGATAGCCGAGTAGAGAGACCGACAGACTGCTATGCAGAGGGTCTCAGGTTCGACTCCTCGGCTCGCACCAATGACTTTTCGAACTTAAGTGCGTATTAAATTATTAATTATCGCTTGCTAAACGGTGAAGGAAAACATCGTGAGGAAACCTGCATGTCTGAGAGTTCTCCATAATGTTCTCAAAAGACATGTGAAGTCTGCCAACCCGAACCTGGCCAGCGTGGACAGCGTGGTGGACATGGCCTTACCCTTCTCATAGTGAGAAGAGGCCCGTGCCCAGCAGTGGGACAGTTTAAAGGGCTGATGATGATGATTGAACAATTAAGCTGATGCTCATTTTCAAGTCACTTTCCACATTTAACACCCACCTATAGGATATTGAACAAAAATAATAGATTTATTTTCTAGTTTTCTACATACTCAAACTACAAACTGTATGTACTAGGGTTAAATCCTGCATCGCCGTGAACTTTACAAACAAACAGACAAGTAATACGACGAACACAAAATAAACTCAAACTTGAGACATCATTTGTGAATTACGCAACTCAATACCGGTGTGTCGAACAGACAACTCTGAGATGGCAATAAAGATGAAGTGACTACTAACACCCCTACGCCTTACGCAGGTCTCGTCTAAATTAGGATGGAGAAGTTTCGATTTTATTCAAAATGTTTTGAACAATTCGCTGATAAAAGCAGAGTCATAAATTCATGGGTCGCAATGTCATTTGTTTATCTATAAAGTGTAAATAAAATGGTCTCTATTTATCTAAGTATATGTAATATGTAAATTGCATCGCGATTAGACACCAAAGGTATAGAATAGGTAACCAATTCCTAAAGCTAGACATCATCCTCCTAGCGTTATCCCAGTTTGAACCTGGGGTCCGCTTTCTAGTCTAACCGGATTTGACTGAATATTATGCTTTCCACAGAGCGACTGTCTGTCTGACCTTCGCAACCCAAATGGATAGCGATATTCCATGGTTTAGACTAGTGTCAGTTTATTTTAGAGCTAGGTACTGACGCCTTATAACGACTGTCAAAGATCTTCAAGACAGCCGGGACCGACGGCTTAACGTGCTCTCCGAGGCACGTGGCAAGCGATACTTTACAATTCAATAGGTACGCACATAGCTCCGAAAAGTCATTGGTGCGCGCCGTGGACTCGAACCCGATACCCTCTGCATGGCAGTCTGTTGGTATCAGCACTACGCTATTGCTGCTGCTAAAGCTAGATAGACACATTACATAAACTTTTATGACTGTAGGAAGTTATGTCTGCCATAATGACGTCGAACACTTTCGCCAATACAAAGAGAAAATAGAACTAAAGTAATAAAAACGCGCCAATTGGACTAGCAGCTGACCACAGATGATAAAAGTAAAAAAGTTGATCACAAACTAGTAGTACGGGAGGCAGCGCTAGATACTCCAAGGAGTTTTATACCGGTTGAAATGGACGTAGCAGTTGTATAATGTTTGGAGTAGAAAAATGATTAGTGGAGCTAAAATATATCTATGCACATAAATAAAATTGGAGTGTCTGTTTGTAATATTAAAATAACCTCTTTTTACTAAATGAATATGGATGTATACACGGTACATATACCGAAATGACAATATTTTTTAATTTTTGTCTGTCTGTCGGTCTGTCTGTTTGTTCTCGCTAATCTCTGGAACGGTTGGACCGATTTTGACGGGACTTTCACTGGCGGATAGCTGATGTACCAAGAAGTAGCTTAGGCTATAAATTAACCGGGTACGCGAAGTAGTTCCCTCAGGATCAGGACGCGGGTGAAACCGCGGGCAATAGCTAGTATCACATATAAAAAAAACGCAAATATAACTTTGTCGTTCATACTAACTTACAACGTTAAACAAAGTTATTTTTGGTGGCGAAAAAGTAATAAAGATATTTGGTTAGGTGAAATTAATGGGTATGTTAAGATTGTTAAGTGAATTATCCCTCTATTACGGAACCCTTCATGTGCGATTTCGACTCGCACTTGATTTCATTCGGAATAAAATTCCTTGGCGAATCTAGCACCGCCTCCCGTACTATAGGTAAGTAATTGTCTATTTACGCACCGCTTGCGAAATTGGGACTTTAGTTATTTAGTGCCTTTTGTGTATAGAATCTATAACAACAAAGCATTAATAATTTCATGGTTATTAAGCTAGAATTGGCACACAATTCTGTTTAGTAGGTATATGTCCAGTTATTAAATTATGTGACTTACTGATTATTTGGCGAGTTTTTTGACGATAGTACCGCAATATTACCTAGTTTATTTGACTTTGTTCACCTGGGCACGGTAATATAATCTAACAGTATTGTAACTCGGCCGCCTTCGTGAGTTATATACCTACCAGACGCGCCGCATGCGAGCTGCGGCACGATAGCGGCTGTGGGTACTCTTGGCACAGTCCGCCCAGTCTAATGGGTACTCTGCTCGAGGCGCGTAGGTATAACTCGAGTTTCGTGCGTTTGTATGGAGTTACAATACTGTTAAATATTATTACCGTGACCTGGGTGAGCAAAGCAAACTTCTTGGTGTCTTCATGCAATAATGATTACTGTCATTGGTGGTTTTTTCGCGATGATAAGGTTTTGGGTTTGAATTGTCACCTTTGCCCAGAGGAGATAATAATAATAATATAATATATCTACTTAATAATATTCTACCACATACATAAATCACCATCTAGGCCCAGCTAAGCAGAGCTTGTGTTATGGGTACTAGATACTGGATAAACATACCTACATAAATACTTTTTTTTGTAAATACATACATATTATACATAAACACCCAGACCAAGACAAACATCCATGTTCATGTACATGAATATTTGTGTACACAAATGTTTGTCTTGAGCGGGAATCGAACCCGCGACCTTCGGCGTAGCAGTCGCTTACACTCCCTGCACCAATCGGTCGTCAGATGCTAATCGACTGCAGAGTGTCTCGAGTTCAAATCCACGGCGCACACCACGCGCTTAACTACTACTACTGTAATCGGTTTAAACGTTTAAAGAAAATTTCGTGAGGAAACCTGAACTTAACATTTGTTCACGAAACCATGTGAAGTCTGCCAACCCAATAACCTGTTGGCCATTGTTGTGAACTATTGGCCATTGTGGGGGCAAGTTGATAAGAGAATGAGAAAAGTATGAATGTAGATAGAACACATTAAGCTTTCCTCTTGTAGTACGTGCCTTACATTTAGGTACAGCTATTGTAATAATAACGGTTCAGAGTTCAAATTCTAAAACTTCTTTACATTTGGAACCTTTTTTAGAAACTCTAGGCTGGCCAGCTACCTCTTCGCGACGCCCATAGATTACCTATACAGATTTACTAGCGACGTCCTTGCGGAGTGGCGTAGAATGGATTAACCTGTTTCGACGAGGCAGCCTTTTGGCAATAGGTCTAATTCAGCCCAACGTGCTGCCGAAAAGATAAGATTCTAACATCACTGTCGAAGGTTTTCCAAGTGTTAAATAAGTATTTAGCTAGACAGAAACACACAGTCGTCAAAATTCTGCTAGTATGTATGCAAAACAACATTTATGCCTACACAGACGAATTTTTGAAGTCGGTTAAAATGCTTTATTGGTTTTTAAAATAGTATTACTAGATATCTGAATATCTATTTTTTTTTAATGCACTAGTTACACTTGGCCATACTGCAGAAGGTTTTGGCATGTATTTTACCAGCCGGCCGCCTGCCTGACGCCAACCCTCCTTGGGAATGTGATCGTTATAGAGGATGGTGATAGGAGATACGGGGTAAATGGATAGGATGGAATGACAAGGGAGAAGGGGGTTGTAGGCAGGGGTACTGTAATCACTGGACGGATATAGGGTAGAATGTTACGATGGATGTGTGGAGTGACAAGAATGGACAGAATTAGGAATGATTACGTTAGAGGTAGTATGAAAGTGGCGCCCATTGATGAAAAGGTGAAAGGGAGTCGATTGGCCTGGTATGGACATGTTATGCGGAGAGATGAGATGTATGTAGGTAAAAAAGTGATGAATATGCATGTAGAAGGACGAAAAGGGAGAGGACGGCCAAGGAAAAGATGGATGGACTGTGTGAGGATGGATATGAAAGAAAAAAGGGTAAATTATCGGATGACTGGTGACAGAGAAGTATGGAAGAGAAGGTCATACTGCGCCGACCCCAAATAAATTGGGACCAGGGCAAGACAATGTGTGTAGGGGAGGAAACTTGAGAAAAGTGCTGCTGTGTCAATGGAGTGTCAACGGAGTGTCATCATAATACACATACATACATATATAACGTCACGCCTTTTATCCCCGAAGGGGTAGGCAGAGGTGTATTTCTACACCCACTTTTCGCCAGATATACTTTAGTCTCACGTAATAAGGGGCGAGCCTATTGCCGTACCGGGCACATTTCCAGACTCCGTGCTGCTACTGAGAATTTCGTGACAGAAAAACCCAATAACACTGCCCGACCCAGGAATCGAACCCGGGACCTCCCGATCCCACGCGCACATTTATGCCGCGAGACCAACGAGGCAGTCGTATAGGGTTTGATGTCGAGTTTTCCGTCTCTACGCAAAGATGGTATTTGCATCGTGTTATCCCTTAGTCGCCTCTTACGACACCCACGGAAAGATAGGGGGTGGTGACACTTGTATTCTATGCCGTCAACCACACGGCACTGTCATCATAATGTTCGCAAAAATCGCAAATAACTACTACACTGCCATCTGCTATTGAAAAGATCAACTATTTAAAGCGCCCTCTAGTGACGAGTAGTTAATAGCAAATTGTAGCAATAGATGGCACTTTACAGGTAAATAATTTTGTACTCGAATTTCGACGAAGATTCAATGTTGATAATATTGATGTTCTTTTCTATAAACATCAGTTGCCGTGCCGTAACTCTACTTAAAAACAATACTTACTTTTTGTTTCAAGATTTTTTTGAGTCAGTAGTCATAGACTTGAGATTAGTAATCAACACTGGTAACATTGTAAACAGTCTTTAGTTTATGATATATCGCCGCTTGTGACAGTTCGCGAGTGAAAAACTGAAAATTATGAAGTAAAATATTTTCTAAAATTATTGTGTTTAAATGACAGCAGGAAAAGAAACCATGGGGTAAGTTCGATTCTATATATGTTAATATATTTATTTCCATATATGCGGGCCGTCAACACGTGTGCGAATTTGAGAAAATACAGATTCACAGGCACCTTATTATTTTTAGGGAGGGGATGCATTTTGCCAATGCGAAGGGATATTTTAAGTTTTCTTACCGAGAAGTGTGAGCTTTTTGTTTCATTTATTTATGGCGGTAAACTGGTGCTAAATAAAACATAAATATTGGTAAAACGTTAATTTATGCGTGCTCGACGAAATATTGCCGCTGCCGTACTCCATTTACGCTTTAACGGGCAATTGCACATCGATTGCATACGATAGAGTGCTTTTACCTCGGCGTTAAGGTCGTACGGTCTTTGCCTATTTATATTGCGAACATATTACATAGTTGAATGATCTCTTTGGGGTCAGAACGGGCCCGACTGGTGAGCGAAAATCTCTTGTCGCGTTTCGCTAAAGCGCCTGATTTACAAGAAAATAATAAAGCTTACTATACGAGCAATTCGAACAACGTTATCCGTAGCGCGTAAATTTTTTTGTAATAAAATTGCGAACAAGTAATACAGCTAAACATATAAGTAAATATATATTTTAAACAAAATAAAATAAATTATTCTCTAATTTTATTAATTAAACCCGCAGTGGAGTGTTTCTCAATAGTTATTTTTTACTTATATGATTTTGAATAAAAGTAAATTTTAATAAATAAAATAAAATGTTGGGACCTCATATGCATCAATATGTGTCCGCCAAGTAAGTGACCTGGTAATTCAACGGCATGTGTATTGCAACATCATTCTATGTTCCACAACGCATTGTTACCGTGGCATGTGAAAAATTCCCATTCATTACTCTACCATTGTAATTTACGTTAAACCCATTTACAACTTACAAATGTTTGTTATTGTTAACAGTTTTTATTGTTATAACTTATATTTTTATTGCTGTAACACTTTTCTGAATTCTGAGGGGCTCAGATAAGAATCGTGAGATATTTGTGATGATAAACTGATAGGGCTTTTTTATCTGTTGTTATCATAGATTGCTGTTAGCAGCCCAGCATCGCTAGTTATCAGTGGTGGTACATTTGTATTTGTTTACTAGCTGTTTCCCGCGGTTTCACCCGCATCCTGGGAGAACTCCTTCGCATACCCGGTTAATTTATAGCCTAAGTTACCCCTTGGTACATTAGCTATCCGCCAGTGAAAGTCCCGTCAAAATTGGTCTAGCAGACATGAGAGAGATTTGAGTGCGTATAGATTAAAGAATTCCATTGGGTTTTATCACACTAGGTATCTGACTCTTATCAGATACATCCTAGCAATTGTACACCCAAGATTTTTAGTTGTAACCGAAGATCTGCATTCTAATCTAACCAGATTTGTCGGCACATTGGCTTTTTCTAGGGTAGCTATCTGAGGGACTAGTACGAGTTTGCACTTGATCGTCACGGTGGGCGATAGCCTAGTTGACAGGAACAATTTCCATACATTTTCTTAATACGCCCCCTAGCAGTCTATCGATCGCTACTCTTGATTTAACTCCTTAACAAATAGCTGAATTCTTAACAAAAACCTGCAACTTTGAGAAATTATTCATCATAATTCTAAGGATTTGAAAGTATTCTCAAAATGATTAATAAGATAGGTTGTGTTTAATATAAGCTCTGAGACAGTAGTAATATTTAACCAGCATTAATAAAAGGAAAATTGCACTACAAGCTGTCTCTCATTTCATCATCAGCCTTTAACAGTCCACTGCTGGACTTGGCCTCTCCTTTGAAAAGAGGAATTTGCCTACTATAGCACACTGGCCAAACGGGTTAGTATAGGGTTTGTATCAAGATTTCCTTCTCTTACCATGCTGTTCTATGCATACTATGCTCCCTTTTATGACACCCGTGGGATGATATGGGGTGGTGACAGTCTGTATTCTAAATCCGTCACCACATGGACGAGTCTCTTATTTACTGTACTCCTAAATACCAACATGGAAATAGAATACAATCTCGTGATAAGAATTGTTTTGATATTGCTATTCAAAATATAAATATTGATCTAGCATAACAAATACGGACAATAGGTTGACATCATGTATCATTATGTGGTGTTGTGTGAACGTAGTTAGAATATTATTATTATTATTATATACATAGCGACATATTGCATTAATTCTCTATGTATATGTATATAGCAAAAGCCCATGGTACTTAGTAATTAGTTCCCCAAGGATTCAAGTGGTCTCGGTTTACATTTCCCACAGGAAATCATGACCTAGACGTATGGATTCACTTCAATATAATGTTATTTATGTCTGACTATGAACACAGGTATTTGTATGATTAACTAGGCTTTGCCCGCAGCTCTGTCTGCGTGGACTATACCCTAATTCGTCCTGAGGAATCAAACTATTTTCTGGAGAAAATCATTCAAACATCAGTTGGGTCGTTTTTGAGCTTGTCATGGTCATACATACAGACAGAACGAAAAGCGGATTTAATTTGGTAATAAGTATAGATATAAACTAAATGATTTCCCTGGTCGGCCAAAGTGTTATTGGGTTTTCCGTTAGGAAGTTCTCAGTAGCAGCACGGAATCTGGTAATGTGCCCGGTACAGCAATAGGCTCGCATCCTATTACGTGGGACCTAAAAATTCATGGCGAAATGTAGGTGTAATATTACACCTCCGCCTAGGTACCCCTTCGGGGTTACAGGCGTGAGTCTAAAAAAATATATATATATATATAAACTAAATGGATAGAGTAGTACCGGTGCCTCGCAGCTTGTCCTCATGCTAAGTGTTTTGGGTTTGATACCGAAACTGGACAGCATTTGGTGTGATTTACAAATTATATTGAGTCTGGGCGTTCTTGATTGTTTGTAAAGTCCACTGGAACACAGAAATATTCCTAGTGTATTGTCTACAAAGAAGGAATTTTGGTAAACTTGAGGTACCATTTTGGAACATTTTGTGTGTATTAAGAATAGTAACCTTGTGGTTTTGGGGAGCCCATTTTTCAGGTGTAACACTGATGTCAATTTGATGTGTGAACTGTCTGAAATATGCATTACCATATTGCTTCCACAGTTTTGTAGGTCATTGATTGTGTATACAATTGTATGTTAACTCAGTAATATAATACAGGTAAGTTATCTATGGAGTGGAGAGCTGTCTTGTATAGTCATATAAAATAGGTCTTAGCCTCATATCAGATTTATGGTAAAGATGGTCTTTTTTCTTACACAAAGAACAGCTTTAGTTGTATTGTTGTTGTAGGATAACTGGGGCTTTCAATGCTACAAATTTTTTTTCTTAGCATTGGTAGGAGTAGAACCGCACTCTACCAGTGAGAAATTTGCTCTTGTTAATTATATTCATCATCAGCCCTTTATACTGGCCCACTGCTGGGCACGGGCCTCTTCTCACTATGAGAAGAGTAAGGCCACAGTCCACCACACTAGCCAAGTGCGGGTTGGCAGACTTCACATGTCTTTAAAGAACATTATGGAGAACTCTTAGACATGCAGGTTTCCTCACGATGGTTTCCTTCACCATTTAGCAAGCGATAATGAACAATTTAATACGCACTTAACTCCGAAAAGTCATAGGTGCATGCCATGGATTCGAACCCGAGACCCACTGCGTAGCAGTCTGTCAGTCTCTCCACTCTGCTATTGCTGCTTATGCATATGTTAAGTAATTATATTACCTAATGGTTTCTAATTATGAAGTTCCATTTCATGATTTCATATTTTTAGCTGATCAAAATATAATTTAGTTGGTTCCAAACATAATAATTATTACGATTAGTAGGTACCTGTTATTCTGTCCTTCATATTTTTTTATATTCATATTATTTTTTCTAAATGTAAGTAAATAAACTTAAATAAATCCTCTGCCTACCCCAACAATCCCAAGCATGAACACAAAACAGTACATTTGTTTGTAATCAAACCCCAGTATGTATTACAATGACCTTTACCATGTGTGCTAATTACTTGAACACATGTGTACGCTTATCTGTGTTTAATTGGACTGATATCGTTGTGACTCATGTACTGACAATTTTGTGTTTACATTTTTTGTAGACTGCTTGGCTGTGTTGATGTTTTTTTGTACTTTATATGGTGTATTTTTTTCCTGAAGTTATATTTTTTAAGACTTTTGGTGCTACTGTAATAATTTCAGTTAAGCTTGAATTACATTTTAATTTCGGAGGCAAATTATTGTGCCTCTTTTTACGAAAATTCCGGGATCGGAGGAGTGGGGAAGCCATAGTTAATCCTGATAAGAAGACTAGCTATCGCCTTTTGCTTCGCCCACCCTAACTGCAGATGGAGGTGTCATTCAACATCTGTAATCTTAATATATAAAATCCTTGCGTTACTGACTGACTGACAGACACGCTACAGCCAAAACTACTCGGCGCAAGAAGCTGAAATTTAGCATGTATGTTCCTTGGGGACCGTAGGGGTGCACTAAGAAGGGATTTCCCGAAATTCCCACGGGATCGGTCAAAACAGGCAAATTAAAAAAAAATGCAGGCGTAGCTGCTGGCGTCCTCTAGTCAACAATAAAAATTGTTGTATCTGCACTTCAGATGTTTGTTTAGATTGCTTTTTGTGTCTGTTACTCTCTATCCTTGACATGATTACATTATACAAGCTGTCTCTTATTTACTATACTATTAATTGAATGATAATATGTATGTACATGTCTCAATATACAAAAAAGTAAATACTGATCGATGCATTCAGAATTAGGCGTCCTTATGTCAGACGTCCACTGCTGGACATAGGACGCCCTCCAAGGTTCCACACAGACTGATCTTGACCTTCTCGCATCCAACCGCTTCCCACGATCGTAACCAAATCGTCCGTCCACCTTGCGTGAGGCCTACCCATGCTATGTGGTTCGGTACGTAGTCGCTATTCAGAGCCCTTTTGCCCCAACGGTTATTGGTTCTTCGAGATATGTGCCTTACCCATTACCACTTCAGCCTGGCTATTCGGAGACGGTTTCCTCATTTCTGATTAGATCTCGCAGGGAAACTCCGAGCTACACACTCTCCATTGCCCGAATTCGGCCTAGTGGTTGCGTATTTGCCGGGCGTGGCCAAATACATCGAAATACCACAGCATTTTCTTCTACATATTTAAACAGCTTGTCACACGGCATATAATTTGCAGAAAAATATATTGACATAATACAGCATTGTTTACTGTAATTGTTTCGGTTTATTTTCCGTTTAGTTATTTGTTTCCTTGTGGAAAATGAAAATACCTGTATTTTCATTTTCCACAAGGAATATGATACAGTTATATAATCCCGTTACAATATAGGGCACAGTGTTATACCTACTTTCCTTTGAGGTATTTTTTCATGTCGCATCATATATTGACTATTATTGACACCACGCACGAAAGTGTTATAATAGTAAGTAGGGGGATTGAATGAATATTCTCGATCGTAGGATGCTTTTGGATGACCGTGGTCATATTGCTAAAGTCGCTTACCACCCTGTCCTGTCTGACCAGCGCGCAGTCCCTATGGTTTATACAGATCAGACGGCAGTCACATAGTTCCTTTGTTTAGCCCAGTACAGTGTTAGTATATTCAAAAATTTCTAGCTAGAGTTTACGTGCTCCTCGAGGCACGAAGCAAGCGATATTTAACAATTTTATAATCGATATATGTATAGCTATGAAAATCAGGCGAATGCTGAAAATACTAGCAACAACCTATTAAGAGCCTCTTCGGAGAAAGACTGGCATAAATTCTGTTTAAGTACTTGTGTATTTTTATACAAACGGCGCAAATGACTGATTATCGAAACATTTAAAGTGCTTTCTGATGGGTCGTTGACATACGTCTTTGTTGGTGTGTTTGTATTCGTTTTGGCGTGGTAAGAGTGATGTTAGGTTATTTATAGATAGGCAAGTACTGGTGGAAAATACCTTGTGTTATTCCAATTTGCGAATTGTTGATCGATTGTATTTAGGCAGTAAATACACAAAGTAACGTATATTGATGTGATTATCAGTGATAGAGACATTGTGAAGATTTCACAGACTGTTGATCCAAGTTATATTACTTGAGAGACCTATATCCAGCAATGGACTATGGCAGGCTGATGGTCTTATTACTGTTAGTATCCAAAACTCAAAAGCCAGTATTAAAATAATTAAATCGCCCGCAATTCTAAGCGATATATTGATAAAAAATTGATAAATAAATTATAAAATAGGGCAAGTGCGAGTCGGGCTCGCGCATGGAGGGTACCGTACCATCATCTATAAAATAAAATCACGTTTGTTGTATGTATAGTTAAATACTTTTAAGTTTCAACCTGTTTATTAAGATCGAGTAACAAATTGCTTAAAAATTACGTTTTTTGTATGGGAGCCCCCCTTTATTATTTACTTTTTTTAAATTTCATTATTTATTTCGAAAGGTAATATACAACTACACATTCTGTGTAAAATTTTAAGCGTCTACCTGTTACAGTTAGTAATTTTGAGCAAAAAATACAGAAAAAAACGTTTTTTGTATGGCCCACCCTGTATACCCACCTTTATATTAGATTTTTTTAAATTGTTGTATTTGTTGTTATAGCGGCAACCGAAATACATAATTTGTGAAAATTTCAGCTTTCTAGCTATCACGGTTTATGAGATACAGCCTGGTGACAGACAGACAGACGGACAGACAGACAGCGGAGGCTTAGTAATAGGGTTCCGTTTTTTACCTTTTAGGTACGAAACCCTAAAAAGTATCCCATGTATGAATCCAGGTACAAATATATCTGTGTTCCAAATTTTCCCAAAAGCTGTTCGACAGTTAAATAGATTTGGTAACAAGCCTCCAATTTTCACACATACACACTAAAGTAGGATAAGCAAAATACAGGAACACAACCACAAAAAGTAATTTCAAACAGTTTAAACCATATTGCTACACAATCTCGCCGCAAAAAACAAAATTAACAGAATTAACGCCGGAATATGGAAGCGAGGGTCGGGTCAGTTTGTACACGCATTAAATTCTTCATTCCCCGTTCATATAACATTCGTTTCAAACAATATTCCTCGGTCCTAGCCCGGGGAGCGATGTGGGCGTAAGACTGTGTATTGTTCCGAAACTGGAACGTCACGAAAACAGGGACTCACGGAATAGGGACACCTGGCCACACTAATTTGTGCCACAAACATTTACTCGAAAGTTTTCCCCGTTTTGTATGAGTCTGCCTGTTGAAAAGCCCTTATTAACATATTGTGAGTAGCGTAAGGATTGTCCGACGCTAGTTTGGATTCTGCCCGTGAATAAAGTTGTAAAGATATACTTAGTACTGTATGGAAGTGGGCATAAAGAAATATGGCCGAAGTTCGCTCGTATTCCGGACATGAATGGCTTTTCTGAATTATCTACTTATTGTCTCCGGTGAAATATGTCTTACGATGTACATCATCCGTCCGAGTTACTTTTATTTTATGTTTTCTGGGGCGAGAAGAATTTTATCTACTTACATTGGAATAAGTAAAATTGGTTGCAATGACCATCTAAATTCATTTCATTTCATTTATTCAAATTTTGCATTGAATGTAGGTACATAGAAAAAGATGTTATACAATATGTCAAAGAAACATTGAAGCCAGGTACATTCTGCCTGAAAATAAGCATGCAAATTATAAGGTAGATACAATTTAAATTTTTTAGGGTTCTTACATTTCAGTTATTAATGTCAAATATAATTTTATTAACAGTATACAAATATTGATCATGTTAATTCTATAATATAATTAATAATAAGTCAGTTTGTATATTATAGTCAACATAGGTAACATTAACAAGGTCAGGTCAAAAACAAATAACAATTAGAAAAATAAAATTAGTAAATTCTCAGATAATGCTTCTGGATCAATAAACATGACGGATTAACTTGTATCACCAAATTTATCGTTTAGAAATTCCTGTACCGAGTAATAACACCTGGAGACCAGCATTTCGTTGAGGGACCTTTTGAAACTATTAACATTTGCCGAATCTTTAATTTTCTTTGGTAACTTGTTGTAAATGTGAGGTGCCATACAGAAGAAACTTTTATGCATTAAAGTTGTTTTACTAGCAACTACAGATAGTTTGTCTGGATGACGAGCTCTATTCCTCTTACTAAACAATGACATGTTTTGCCTTGTAAATAACGCACATTCACTAATATAGATGCTTGGAGGTGTAAGTAAGTTATTTGCTTTAAATAAAGGTTTACAGGAATCTGTTTGCTTGATGTTAAAGATGGCCCTTATGCAACGCTTTTGTGCTTTAAAAGCTAGGTGCCAATCAGTAGAGTTTCCCCAAAAAATAATTCCGTACCGCAGTGTTGACGCTACAATTCCGTGGTAAGCTGTTATTACTGTGGATATATTTGCAATAGCTCTTAATCTATATAATGCGTAAGCATATTGATGTACTTTAGTGCATACATGTTCAATATGATATTTAAAGTTCATTTGACTATCAATGTTAAGGCCTAAAAATTTCGTTACTTTACATTCATCAATACGTTGTCTTTTATGGTTTATATTGATATCTACGCCTGTTTCTACCCTTCTTTGTCTAAATTGTACTATTTTAGTTTTATTGTAATTAATTTTTAAATTATTCAAGGGTGGATATTACTATCTAAAGCTACAAACACTGCTGTCTAAAACTTTAGTGAACCAAGTAGGTTGCAGCTGTCATGAAGTTGTGTAAGACTATATTTCGTAATCTATCGAGTGGAGAATCTTTTCAATACCGCGAAAACGTAGCAGTTTAACGAAGTTATGGCGTATGCTGTGCTGACTAAATCACCGACACCTAGAAGACATGAAATTATGAGTCAATCGCTTAATGAGATGCTATTTATTGGTCACTTTTAGCCGATTATGAATGTTGATTGTAAAGTAACAATGCTAAATGATAAAGCAAAGGATACGGGTCGCATATTATACGAAACGTGAGCACAGATTACTAAATAGTTACTACGTAAAGTAAGAAAAAATACGAGAAGCTGTAGAGAAGTAGGTATATCCAGGATGTTGTTGTTCTAACAAAGTGATCCAGAACTGTAGGTGGTTTTGGTATGGTCTTTTGGTTTATTAATGTGCTGAACCCACGTTGCTCGAGTGACAATTTATCTTATACTAATATATAAAGCGGAAGAGTTTGTTTGTTTGTTTGTTTGGTTGAACGCGCTAATCTCAGGAACTACTAGAGCGATTTTAAAAATTCTTTCAGTGTTGGATAGCCCATTTATCGAGGAAGGCTATAGGCTATATAACATTACGCTATGAGCCACGGGAGCGGTGCAGTACCCTTTAATAACGCGGGTGTAACCGCGGCCCGGGCCTCATCTAGTACTTAATATATTGATTGCATGGTTGGCATAGTGGTTTAAGCGGCCGCCTTACTGCTTGCCACTGCGCCAAGTGTTGTGGGTTCAATTCCCACACGAGACAACACTTTGTGTGATCCATAAATTGATGTTTCGAGTCTGGGTGTCCATTGTGTCCCCAGCGACACATGATTCAGTTCTAGTGCGGACGTTGTCTTTAAAAAATATACAGGGTGTAAAAAAAACCCTTAACGAAAACTGAAATCTCATGTTGTACCAATCACTACCAACATTTTTTACTTCGCCACCATACCTGGGAAATTATTGGTTCAGGAGATATTGAGGCTCAAAGTTAGTATGGAATTTTTCTAATTAGGTACAAAATCGATGCATTCGCCAATATGTTCTTTAGATGCCCTATGACCCCATGGATAAGTAGGTATATCGAGCATTGCACGCGTGCGCTTTTAATTGCGGTTAAAAATGTGAAAACTTAAAAAAAAAAATAGTTTCCCAGGTATTATTTTTGGTTAGTATGCCTTGGCATTATGTCCACAACGAGCAGACTTCGGCTTGGTGATGGGTCTTGTGACACCCACAAACCAGTGCGCAGTGGAGTAGTTGCGGCAAATAGTGTACTTTTAGAAAATTTTGCTTTGCCATGTCCGAGATGGGTGGTGGTGGATTTCTAAGCATAATTTTATTTGATCGTTTTCTCAAACTAAATTTACATTAACTTCGCCATTCGTTGTTACATTGACTAGCGATTTCCTGTACTATAAATAGTGCTTTAGAAAGTACATCAGACGTCTAATATGTAAATTTACCGTGCCAAGAATTGGCCGGACCAATCTACATACGAAAACATGAGAGAGTTGCACGTAACTATATGTTTTGGTCATCGAATTTGGGAAAAAGGTTTCGTGAATGGAAAACCAGACACCAAACTAATGCTTATCCGTCTGGTCAGCATGGTATAGTAGGCCAAATCTTCCTATTGACTTACAATTTTTTTTTAAAGACACAGGCCTATATCCTCAAAGGGGTAGGCAGAGGTGTAATATTACACCCACAATTCGCCATGAATTTTTACGTCCCACGTAATAGGGGGCGAGCCTATTGCCGTTACCGGGCACATCACCAGACGCCGTGCTGCTACTGAGAATTCGGAAAAACCCAGTGGCACTTTTGCCCGACCCGGGAATCGAACCCCGGACCTCCGATCAGCAGTCGCATACGCTATCCACTGGGCCACGGAGGCAGTCTGTATAATAAGTACCTATATTTTTTTTATAAATGCGTCATCGTATTATGATCCTAAGTAGAAATGGTTACTCATATCGATTTCTAGCAGTTGCTGAATTTTTTTTGTCCTTCTCCTTGATCTTATCTTAATCTTATCTTAATCCTTGAGGCGCAGTAATTATGCATAGTTTAATAACCTATAATGAAAGCATAGCAGAATTACCTACATGTCTCTGCATTCGTTGTTCTATCATAGAAATACAAAAGAGAGAAAGACTTCTACTAAACATTCCTCGTGAATCTTCGCGTTCTTACAGACAGATGGGCAGAAAGGAGGCCTAATAAAATAAGGATGCGAAAAAAATATTTTCAAATCTCGATAAAGTAAATTCGGGATAACTACCAAATATTCACAAAAATAATTATAAAATCGTTCAATCCGTTTCGGCATTCATTCGCATCACAAATACTGTACCACGATAATTTAATATATTTGATGAAATGTCATGGATTCAAGATTTTTTCTTATTACAAACCGTAAATAGAAACATACATATATTAAGGCTCGCCCCCTATTACGTGGGACCTAAAAATTCATTGCGAAATGTGGGTGTAATATTTACACTCCTGTCTACCCCTTCGGGGATACAGGCGTGAGACTATAAATAAATTTAAATCATATTGACTGCAAAATATTACACTTACTTTTGGCTTCGCCGTAGTCGGTTAAAACATTGTGTACATAATATATTTTCAAATCAAATTAATAAAGCGCCTAATATATTAATTACGGCAATAATCCTATTCAAACATTGCAGTGACGCATTTCAAAGGCGTCGCTTCAAAGCTGTTTTCATAAAAGCAGGGTGCAATGGAAATATGAGTTTAAAAATAGACTGTGCTATATCGATTTAGTCCCTGGGAACTTGTAAAGCCTCTGTACATACGTCAGCAATCCGCTTTGAGTTCCGGAAAATATTCCAGGAACAAGAATTTATATGTATAATAAAATATAGCTCCATTTTCATTTCATTAAAGTGGAACATTTCTTTAGGTGCTCACCTTTATGAAATGAAATATCAACAGTACAACTATATTTGTAAATATGGAAGGCCTTTGATGTTATGGCGTTATTAAAGTTTTTAATAGTTGGTAAAATTAATTTGATAATATTATGCTGAAAATGAGTTAAAGCGAATGTGTCAAATGTGTGAGTGAATAAAATGATTTTTATCGCGTTTGTTTTGGTTCTACAGTTATTTTATTTACCAGATATATCTACAGTTACATTATTGGTTGCCTTAATATTCCATAGCCTTCCTTAATAATACATATATATATACATATGCTCACGCCTTTTTCCCGTCGGGGTAGGCAGAGACAACAGAATTTGCTTCTATCTTTGCAAACCTCACGCGCTTCCTCTACATTCATTACTCTTTTCATACATGCTCGCCGGTTACGGGTGCTTCGGACTTTTCCGTTTTTCAAGACGTATCCAATTTGGTCGACGAACGTCTTACGAGGTCTGCCGCAACCGGCTTGCCCATACACCTCTGCCATATATATTTGATTCGTGAAGCTTTCTTCACTCATTCCCTCCACGTGTCCAAACCTTCCTTAATAAGTTGTCTATTAACCATAAAAACAATTTTCAAATCCGATGGGTTCTGTGATTACTTGATTAGTACGTTGACACAAACTCTTCTTTCAGTTTCATTATTTAGATTGTATTTTTCCAGTGGTATTAGTGTTACAACCGAACCAACTTAACTTTTATTTTATTGGATTTCTTTTTGAAATGCTTTCTCTCATTCTAGGTATAATTATATAAATATTAAAATAATGTCCGTGTCCGTTGCTTTGAGGATTGAAAAGTAAAAACCACAGCTACAATATTTTGCATCTACCTAGTGCAGGCACTCTATAAAGGAAGAATGATAAGTACAAAAAGAAACCTAGCAGCTACGACGGCGCATTTTTTAAAAATTAAGCTTTCCGATCCCGTGGGAAGTTTGAAATATTCCGTCTTAGTGAACCCCCACGGTCCCCAAGGAACATACGTATGCCAAATTTAATTTCTTGCCCCCAAAAGTTTTGGCTGTTGCTTGTCTGTCAGTTGGCCAGTAACGCAAGAAAATTATATAATAAAGAAGATTAGTTGGCCGGTTTCCGATACATTTGTCTGGTAATTCCACTATATTTATCTATGAGTTTTATTTATTTTGTGATTCGGTTTCCGTACTACCGTTGTGTTTTTTCCTGAAGACCCGTCTCGGGGTGACTTGTGTATTTTGTAGAGAATGCCATTACTTTGTGGAACAAATAAAGTTGGTGACCGGACGATTTAGCTCAATATAATACATATTGTTGTACTCAACCGGATGGGTTTCGAATGTATAAGTTGAGGTTTATACTACTTACCTGTTTTTTTTTTCAAGAAACATCTTAGCAGCTATTACCTATTAAAGAGACCGATGGGCCATTGCGTAGAGTTTCTTGAGATAAAACCAACGGCTCGCATCGATGACATTTTCATGCTACTTATATGGCTATTTGCGGATTCATTTTATTAATTATAGCTTGCTAAAAGGTGAAGGAAAATATCGTGAGGCAACCTGCATGTCTGTGAGTTCTTTGACATTTTCTTCTACTCTTTGATTAACCTTTTTATTAATGTGCATAGGTCTGTGAAGTCACTGTTGTGCCCAACAGTGGGACAGAAGGCCAATTCTGGTATTTTATCTTAAGTTGAAACTATTTTGAACGAAATGAGGTTAAAATCGGTATTCTGTTAACTTAATATAATTATGACTGCCTCATTGGTCTCGCGGCATATATGTGCGCGTGGGATTGGGAGGTCTCGGGTTCGATTCCCGGGTCGGGCAAAGTGTTATTGGGTTTTACGTTAGGTAATTCTCAGTAGCAGCCCGGAGTCTGGTAATGTGCCCAGTACGGCAATAGGCTCGCCCCCTATTACGTGGGACTTAAAAATTCATGGCGAAATGTGCTTGTACTATTACACCTCTGCCTACCCCTTCGGGAATACAGGCGTGAGTCTATAAAAAAAAATTGACTTGTGAAGTCACTGTTGTGCCGAACAGTGGGAGAGGAGTCCAATTCTGGCATTTTATCTGAAATTGAAACTATATTTTGAACAAAATGAGGTTAAAATCAGTATTCTGTTAACTTACATAATATATTAATTATCGTTTTATTTCACATAAATATTTGATTGTTTGTTCAATTTACGATCAAGACACGATGCCATTCAAGTATCATTTATTTTAGAAGAATACCACTATTGACTTAAGTAGTACAACATTAGATCAAAACTGCATTTTGAATAAATATATTACGAGAATTGGCCCACTGAAGTCGAACCTACTACCGGCTACCTCGTTGGTCTCGCGGCATCAATGTGCGCGTGGGATTGAAAGGTCTGGGGTTCGATTCCCGGGTCGGGTAGTGTTATTGGGTTTTTCCGTAAGGAAATTCTCAGTAGCAGCACACAGTCTTGTAATGTGCCCGGTACGGCAATAGACTCGCCCCCTATTACGTGGGACCTAAAAATTCATGGCGAAAAGTGGGTGTAATATTACACCTCTGCCTACCCCTTCAGGGATACAGGCGTGAGTCTATAATAAAAAAAAAGTCGAACCAATTCAAGCCACAACAAATATTCCACGTTCACGGTCGCCATAATTCTTAGTTTGCCGCTTCCTCGTCCCTTGGGCCCCGACATTTGTCACTGCGGCACATAGGACGTCGTGGTTCTGATTGACAGGTTTATGTCCATATTGACCTTTGACGCTGGGGATCGTTGGCATGTACAACTTTATAGCGAGGAGTTCTTGTTGAAGGTTGTTCGGGTATTTCAGTTATCTAATAATGTATTGCCGTGTGGTTGACGGCATAGAATACAAGTGTCACCACCCCATATCTTCCCGTGGGTGTCGTAAGAGGCGACTAAGGGATAACACGATGCAAATATCATCTTTGCGTAGAGACGGAAAACTCGACATCAAACCCTATACGACTGCCTCGTTGGTCTCGCGGCATAAATGTGCGCGTGGGATCGGGAGGTCCCGGGTTCGATTCCTGGGTCGGGCCGTGTTATTGTGTTTTTCTGTCACGAAATTCTCAGTAGCAGCACGGAGTCTGGCAATGTGCCCGGTACGGCAATAGGCTCGCCCCTTATTACATGGGACTAAAGTATATCTGGCGAAAAGTGGGTGTAGAAATACACCTCTGCCTACCCCTTCGGGGATAAAAGGCGTGACGTTATGTATGTATGTATGTAATAATGTATATACATCTAAAGAAATAAGTAAAATGTAAGTGTCTAGTATCTTCTTTGAGTTTACGCGAATATTACGCTAGTAATAAAAAAATGTAGTTTCGGTTGAAATGAAATCTCAGTCAAACCTTAACCCCACAGTTATTTGTTCATGCTCATACGTTTATTTGCGCGATCATCATCATCATCAGCCTTAAACAGTCCACTGCTGGACTAGGCCTCTCCTTTGAAAGGAGGAATTGGCCTACTATACCACGCTGGCCAAACGGGTTGGTACAGGGTTTGTATCACGTTTTCCTTCTCTTGCAGTGCTGTTCTATGCATTATATGCTCCCCCTGTCGGCTTTTACGACACACATGGGATGATATGGGGTGGTGACAATCCGTATTCTTAATCCGTCACCACACGGATGATTGCGCGATAACTAGGCCTAAAAATCTGTCTTTTTTAGGGTTCCGTACCTAAAAGGTAAAAAACGGAACCCTATTACTAAGCCTCCGTTGTCTGTCTGTCTGTCTGTCACCAGGCTGTATCTCATAAACTGTGATAGCTAGAAAGCTGAAATTTTCACAAATTATGTATTTCGGTTGCCGCTATAACAACAAATACTAAAAATAAAAAAATGAAAATATTAAGGGGGGGTCCCATACAAAAAACGTGTTTTTTTTTCGTATTTTTTGCTCAAAATTACTAACTGTAACAGGTAGACGCTTTAAATTTTCACAGAATATGTAGTTGTATATTAACTTTCAAAATAAATAATTAAATAAAAAAAAGTTAATAATAAAGGGGGGTCCCATACAACAAACGTGACTTTTAGGCAATTTGTTACTCGATCTTAATAAACGGGTAGAAACTTAAAAAGTATTTAAGTATACATACAAAGAACGTGATTTTCTTTTATAGATGATGGTACGGAACCCATCGTGCGCGAGTCCAACTCGCACTTGCCCAATTTTTTTGTCTACCAAACGGCTGAACTGATTTTAATAATACATAACTACCATGTTGCTGTGTAGGTATATGTATAAGAGTAACTTAACTATTATAAAAATTTTAAACCCAAGGTTTGATGCTTTACTGTGGTCGCGCGTTGATATTCCACGCGCAAGAAATCGTTGGTACCAGCTACTATAGAACAAAATAATACTATACTCATTTATATTTGTTGACTATAAAAATAATTAGTCAAAAAATCTTTACTTAAATACAGTTTGTAATTAAAGCAGATCTCCTAAAATAAGCAGTGAATATAGACAAATCGGCAATCTTAATATATAAAATCCTTGCGTTTCTGACTGACTGACAGACACGCTACAGCCGAAACTATTGGGCGCAGGAAGCTGAAATTTGGCATGTATGTTCCTTGGGGACCGTAGGGGTGTACTAAGACGGGATTTCCTGAAATTCCTACGGGAACGAGCAAAACGGGAAATTCGAAAATATGTGCGTGCGAAGCCGCTGGCGTCGACTAGTTTAATATAAATAGAGGAAGAAATTACGTCAAACCTACTACAGCTACCTCGCTAATACATGCCTAAATAATTCAAAATGTTTACATTAATTCCGAAACTCACCACTCCAAAGTTTGTACGGAATGGCGAACGGCGTAAACGGGCTTTAACCTGTAATTAAAATGTCTGGTTATCCCTTTTGTGGTTTGTTTGGTTCGCCAACGGAGCCATCCCTAAGGGCTATTAATATTGCATTTAGGAGTGAGCCGTAACAGGTACATTCGAGTACCTATCTGTTCCATCTGTTTACATAAATACCAGTTCCAAAATAACAGGCTGTGTCATTTGTGATCACTATTATCATAAATAAGAACTGTTTGGTCTGTTGTGTCTGTCACAATAAGAGTTTCCATCCTCTTCTAACAGAGGTAAAAGCCATATGCATAAATAGAGAACCACTTGTGACAATCACTGTTGCGAGGAACAATGATACCTGTTATATTTAACTATTAGAGGACGCCAGCAGCTACGCCTGCATTTTTTTTCAAATTTACCCGTTTTGTCCGATCCCGTGGGAATTTCGGGAAATCCCTTCTTAGTGCACCCCTACGGTCCCCAAGGAACATACATGCCAAATTTCAGCTTCCTGCGCCCAATAGGTTCGGCTGTAGCGTGTCTGTCAGTCAGTCACTAACGCAAGGATACTCTTAATTCCGTTAGACGGGACATGCAAATAGGTAATTTGTCGAACGTGTGACTCTGAGTCGAGTTTGGCATATTCTGATCGATTCTGATAATCTTATGTAACTTGTCACGTGTGTAATCCCCCTAGGGACAGATTAGGTACAAATAGGATTGATTTGCGAGCAGTATGTTTGTTGCAGACTGCCTCGTTGGTCTCGCGGCATAAATGTGCGCGTGGGATTGGGAGGTCTCGGGTTCGATTCCCGGGTCGGACAAAGTGTTAGAAGAGTCTGGTAATGTGCCCGGTACGGCAATAGGCTCGCCCCCTATTACGTGGGACCTAAAAAAAAATTATGGCGAAATGTGGGTGTAATATTACACTTCTGCCTACCCCTTCGGGGATACAGGCGTGAGACTATAAATAAAATAATAAATAAATGTTTGTTCAAACTAGGACGAACAGGCTACGTAGACTTGTGAAATTCGATTGGCATTCTGTACTACGTTATTCTGTGTTTCTGTTTATTTTTGTAGTATATTGTGGTTTATGGCGAATCGTTCCACATTTATTACTATTCAGTCGTCAAATAAGACGATGAGTATGCAAAAAGTACAAACAAAATAAACTAAATAAATAACATAAGCAGACTTAATGCATCCTTTACGACCTCCGGCTGATGCAAAGGTACCTATCTGATTATGGATTTATTTCTCAAAAACATAGTACTGTAATCTTAATATATAAAATCCTTGCGTTACTGACTGACTGACAGACACGCTACAGCTGAAACTATTGGGCACAGGAAGCTGAAATTTGGCATGTATGTTCCTCGGGGACCGTAGGGGTGCACTAAGAAGAGATTTCCCGAAATTTCCACGGGATCGGCCAAAATGGGTAAATTTAAAAAAAATGCAGGCGTAGCTGCTGGCGTCCTCTAGTATTTAATAAATACATTCGATTCTGATCGTGATTAATGTAATAGTGAAGTACCATCACATGTATCACTCCCAAACAACAATGGAAAAGTGCAGTATTGTAAATGATACTACTCTAAATAATGAAACAAAGCTCTCAAAACTATTATTTCTTTCGATTTGTATCTTTCTTTGCAATCTACATAATAACCCTTTTGATCAAATCTGCTACATTCTTCACAAAGTAACTAGACACATTGATAACAGTTGGTTCCGAAAACCTAACATCATTCGTGAACTCAATTCTAGAGACCGTTTCTTGCCATAAAATGAAGTAATCTATCACAATCAGTACCACTCCCCACATATTGGCAAACCAATAATTTCACGGAGGGTTTCGCTCAAACTTTCCTCGGATGACCTTCCAAGTTGTACCTAGCATTAAACTGTCCCAAACTTGGACTCTCCCTCGCCTATCTTATCACCGCCATTCCTAATGCCATATCAACAGATAATATCGATTTATCACACAACCAAGAAACCAAACGACTTGGAACTCTATGCTCTTCAGATCAGAGTGCACATTTCATCAAATCGTCATAATAAAGCAATCAAATAGTTGCATTTCAGGCGTGCTCCATTAGTACAGTTTTTGTATGGTTACGTGTTGTGTCTAAAATGGATACGTTTGAGTTTTTTATCGAAGAGCCTGTATATGGATACTCTGAGATGGATTTGTCCGATTATGTTATCTCGGAAACGTGAGTATCTTTTCGTCTCGTACTTGTGGCTGATAAGAGATATGTGAATACGTTTGAGGCTGAATTTGACAACGTATGTTTTTTTGTTTATCTATTGGAGTGACTCATTAGATTGGGCAATACCTACAAGTGGTCTTTGGCTGAAAATTAGGTCGTTGAAGATTTTCATGATCTGTAGCAGTTGTGATGATTCGTAATTTTTTTGGGGTGTGTTACCTATTGTTAGTACAATATTTATGAAATTGGTGATTTGAAGGAGTCTCATATTATTTGCACCAGATCAAACACTTACTAAAAGTCCATGATTTGATATATTAATAGCTTCTGACGGGGACTGTAGTTGACTGTCATGATATTAAACCAGAAGTAATATTTAGTAAAGCAGAGTAGCAAATATGTATAATGATAAAGTCAACTAGCTTTTGTCGGTTCGTGGGTTTCATTATCGGGACAAAAAGTACCTCTTTTTCAATGCCGATGTCTACATTTAATGATATTACCATAGTAAAAAAAGAATAGTAGGTTAACTAAGGCCCATCAGCGAGTTAATTGCCTTATACTCTTGCGACCTCAGACGCGCGGCGCATCCCGTACTGAGGCCGCGGCGGGCCGCGCTCGTCTATGAGATTGTGTGCGGGAAAAGTGCGTGCGTACACGGCGCCGGCGACTCACGCGTACATTCAAACCGTCGGCGGCCCATTTGTATAAAGCGATCCTACTATTCTTTTTGTACTATGATATTACTTTAAAGTTTCTTCAAAATTCGAGTAGCTTTTCCGTGAAAGATTAACAAACGTCCTCCTAATCTTCGTTATTATTTACGTACGATGCCCGCGGTTACATCCGTGTTATTTAAGGCTACTGCTCTGCTCCCGTCGCTCGTAGCGTGATGTTATATAGCCTATAGCCTACCTAGATAAATGGGCTATCTAACACTGAAATAATGTTTCAAATCGGACCAGTAGTTCCTGAGATTAGCGCGTTCAACCAAACAAACAAACAAACAAACTCTTCAGCTTTATATATTAGTATAAGATTTATCATAGAAGTAAGTTAGTTAATCCGGACTTTCATTTGATTTTGTTAATCCTCACCATTCACGATCCCATCGAGACATTCGATTTTCATTCGTTCGTCAATACAACACAATATCAGTTTTTCCACAGAGTATATCCCATTTAATCACCGTTAACCAAATGGATTCCGACTCCATTCTGTATACTCTGTAATGCGAACACAATTTTCCCGTGAATTTACCTTAACGGAAATTAATATTGGTTATTACTTGACATGTCAGTACGGGGAATCGGTAATGTGTAAATCTTGTAAGCAGATAAAATATACATTTCTTTTTATGATAAACAGTCTTGTTTATAATCTGTTCCACTGCTGGTTTTAGGCCTCTTTTCATCATGAGAAAAGGGTGATGGTATAGGCCACTCGCTGGCCAAGTGCGGGTTAGCAGACTTCACATGTCTTTCGAGATCATTACGGAGAACTCTCAGACGTGAACGGTTCCACACGATGTTTTTCTTCACCGCAATCAATAATTTATAATTTAAAACGTTAAGTTATATAAATTAAAATTTTAGCTGAGATTGCCCGCAGCCATGCCGGAGGCCCTATCCCTTATTCCTTCTCTCTCATCCCACTCCTCATCCTATCCCTTTTCTCAAGCAACGCACTGGTGACTCCTATGGTGTTGCTTGTGTCCATGGGCGGCGGTAATTGCTTACCAACAGGCGTTCCGTCTGCTCGTTTGCCGCCTATTAGCATAAAAAAATACACATTTTTTTATTTAACCTTTCATCTGGATTTTGAGGGCATTTTGGGAAATCCTTCTTTAGTGCACCTGTATATTCCCTTTACGTGCCAAATTTCAGCTTCGTGCGTCCAATAGATTTTACTGTGCGTTGTCTATCAGTCCATCAAACGCTTTATATATGTATAGATAATCTTCTTCGATAAATAGGCATTCTAACACAAAAATAATTAGGTATTCAAATCTAACCAGAAGTTCCTGAGATTAGCGCGTTCAACCGTCTGGCTTAAGGGTCGTAGCACACATATCAACTCGGAAAGGGATCGTTACCATATCGCCTTTCGCCTCGCCGTCAAACAGGCGTCAACCTGACGTAACCACGTAACGTAAGCGGATCAGAAGCTCCGGCACGTCGCCGTCGACTCGGCTACAGCTAGGCGACGTTGTGCTTACGGCTCGCCGACCGCTGGTTGACGGCTAGGCGGCACTACTTCAATCATTTTGAATCCGAACGTTAAGTATAGCGCACGGTTATGACTCGGTTCATAATAGTGAGTTAGCTATCATTGCCATAGTACTTAATGAAGAGAAAAACGAACACGACTGGAAGCTGCCTTGTGATGACAGCCAATGATAGCATGTTCGGCAACGCAGACCGCGGGAGGGGCGGTGACAAAGAGATGTAAGCTAGGCTACGGAGAGCCGTAAGCTAGGGTACGTGCGGGACCGTAAGTGCGGGAACTGCAAGTCGACCACGCACCGCACCGCGGTTCGAGCTTGTCCCGAGGCGAGGCTATTACGTTACGATTCCGATTAGTGTGCGTTGCAGTAGGTAGTTCCATACAAATAATACTGAACGGCTCCAGTTGATGCGGTGACGATCCCATTCCGAGTTGATAAGTGTGCTACGACCCTAAAGCGTTGGACTTATCAATTGGCTAAATATTGATAGTTGTTTTATTTTTATTATTTCGTTGTTTACATAGTTCGTTACGGTCTATATACGACGAACAATATTGTATCAATTGTTAGTCAATCTAGCGCGCCGCGTTTTCTTTCTGACTGAATAATTGATTGAATTACTAATAATAGTTTTATCACACGGCTGGCATTTTAGTTAAACTGGTATTTTCAGTACTACTCTAAAACAGAGTCTAAAAAGTATTCGTGTGTCTAAGTAGTATTCTCTAAAAAAATTCGGGCAAGTGCGAGTCTGACTCGCGCACCGAGGGTTCCGTACGCATTTTACCTTATTTGAGTTGAATTACGCTAGTCCTCTAAATCTGTATGAGCGCCCATACAACTTAGAGGACTATCTTAAATGGAGTCTACTATGTATGTATGGGAACCATACCCTTAAATTTTCCACTTTTTTATTTTTTGTAATTTTTCCTTTATTTGTGCTGCCCTGCTTTTAGCCAAATTTCGTGATTCTAGTTCAACGGGAACTACCATATAGGTTTTCGACCCAAAACCTACAGGGTACTTACGGCTGACCTAGAATTGTCAATTTTGGTCAAAACCAAGGTTTTACAGCACAAGTAAAGGAAAAATTCCGAAAATTAAAAAAAGTTGAAAATTAAGGTTAATTTTGGTACTTACAAGTTTTCGCAAAAATCTAATTTTGACCATATCTTTTTATTGGGTTTACCCAGGACCCTAATTTTTATACACCTAATAGCAACCATAGACCTCAATATCTGGTATAAATTTCAATTTGCTAGGTCCACCCGTTCCTGAGAAAATCGGTGGTGACACACGGACAGACAGACAGACAGACAGATAGACAGACAGACAGACAGACAGACAGACAGACAGACAGACGGACAAGAAAGTGATCTTATAAGGGTTCCTTTTTTTACCTTGAGGTACGGAACCCTAAAAAGATAAAGTTACAGCATAAATGACTGCCTCCGTGGTCCAGTGGATAGCGTATGCGACTGTTGATCGGAGGTTCCAGGTTCGATTCCCGGGTCGGGCAAAAGTGTTACTGGGTTTTCCGAATACTCAGTAGCAGCCCGGAGTCCGGTGATGTGCCCGGTAACGGCAATAGGCACGCCCCTATTACGTGGGACCTAAAAATTCATGGCGAAATGTGGGTGTAATTTTTACACCTCTGCCTACCCTTCGGGGATACAGGCGTGAGACTATAAATAAATAAAATACAGCATATTTTCCAATCACTTAAAAAAGCTGATTTGACGGATATGGGACGAATTATAGCGTTAGTTTAAGTTACTAGCGCTATAATTCCTCTACGTTCTTCAGATAACCTTCCTTTAGATAACCGATCCCTCCTTTCACTATCATCGTCAGCTAACCGCAGAACCCCCGTGTAAACACAATAACAGTTATCTCGATACAAGTATCGCAGACATGTGCCGAATGTTCCAGAGCTTTGCGCCCGGGGATGGAATCCTTTTGTAATGTACTGCGACACAATAAGTGGGCGGTGATATGTCACTCATATATACCCTTGCTTGTGAGATACATGTGTTTGTGGAAAATACCTACGTATGCGTCGGAATATGTGATGAGTTAATCCAGCTAGACTTAAGATGGCAGATTTTTGAAAATGCTAAATTATGTTATGATAAAATTCTCGTGTCACAGTTTTCGTTCCCATACTCCTCCGAAACGGCTTGACCGATTTTGATGAAATTTTTTGTGCTTATCCGGTATCTATGAGAATCGGCCAACATCTGTTTTCCAAAAAAAAATAAAAAATTGCAAAACAACGTTTGCCGGGTCAGCTAGTTATGTTATGATTTTTGTTTGTGGAGGTAGAAGGCTGGAGAGAGCAGGGTTCGAAAATATCCGATATTTATTATAAAAATCAAAATATCGGATATTTACGATATATATCGGATATATATCAAGTTTGATATATATCAATTTTGTATGAAAGTCAAAAAATAAATAAAATATAAAATATATAAAATCGTTTCTGCACTTTGTCAATTATTTTATTTGTAACAAACAAATAATAAAATAATCAATAAACACAAAAATTTACCTTCTTTTTCGTAACGAATTTTTTCTGTCACCACTGACGGACTGACGCCATTAATACCGGCAGAAGTGTAGCCATTTTTAGATTAGAACTTACCATTAGGGAGTATGTTTTAACTCTACTCCCACGCCATTTACATTTGGGAAGTAGAAATACAGTAACAATCGCAAAAATAATATTCTTTTTAAACCATTTTTGTTTTGCGATATATCACAAAAAATATTTGATATATATCGTCGAATCGAGGTTGATATATATCGGATATATATCAGATATATATCTTGATATATATCCATTGATATATATCCTCGAACCCTGGGAGAGAGTGAATGGATACTTTTAACCACGATAAAACTGACTTTCATACAGGCAAAACTATTAGACACAAGAAGCTATAATTTGGCATGTATGTTCTTTGGTGACCGGAGGTGTGCACTAAGAAGGGATTTCTACGGGATCGGTCAGAAAACTATGTTAAAAAAATGTGCCCTAAAAAGATAAAGTATACGCTTTGAACATTTTCCTATCACTTAAAAAAGCAGTTTTGCAGTATCTACATATATACATACATATCGTCACGCCTTTTATCCCCGAAAGGGTAGGCAGAGGTGTATTTCTACACCCACCACATATATTTTAGTCCCACGTAATAAGGGGCGAGCCTATTGCCGTACCGGGCACATTTCCAGACTCCGTGCTGTTACTGAGAATTTCGTGACAGAAAAACCCAATAACACTGCCCGACCCAGGAATCGAACCCGGGAGCTCCCGATCCCACACGCACATTTATGCCGCGAGACCAACGAGGCAGTCGTATAGGGTTTGATGTCGAGTTTTCCGTCTCTACCCAAAGATGGTATTTGCATCGTGTTATCCTTTAGTCGCCTCTTACGACACCCACGGGAAGATAGGGGGTGGTGACACTTGTATTCTATTCCGTCAACCACACGGTAGTATCTATACTAACATATTTGAAGTACATATACCTATTACTGCTATCATTGATCCACTTAACACCATTCCTTCAGATAGTTCACATTACCATGTAACCGCAGAATTCCCGTGTTAACAGTAATGTCTATACAAGTAGCGTAGACATGTGCCGAATGTTCCAGAGCTTTGCGGGGATGGAATCCTTTTGTAATGTACTGCCACACAATAAGTGGGCGGTGATATGTCACTCATATATACCCTTGCTTGTGAGATGTATGTGTAGTATATCTATGCCTCGGAGTCTGTACTGAATTAATAATGACTGCACGGTTGGCGTAGTGGTTTAAGCGGCCACTTCGCCACTTGACACTGCGCCGAGTGTTGTGGGTTCGATTCCCACACGAGACAACGCTTTGTGTGGTATTGTTGTTTCGAGTCTGGGTGTTCATTGTGTCCGTTAGTTGTAGGTATGTTTGTAAAGTCCCCCGCGACACAGGATTTATTCCTAGTGCGGGAGTTGTCTTTTTAAAAAAAGTAAAGAGAAAGAGATTCAGCTGGACGGGATGGCTGGGTCCACGCCCTACTAGTATAAATGCATCTTAATGCATTTATACAAGAGAGGCGTGGACCGAATAAATAAGAAATTTTGGCCAGGCTTGTCGTCGGTATGAAAACAGAAAGCGAAAATCAGAATATTTTCTCACTACATTGACATTAATAAAGAGAAAATATGGAGATACTAATTACTTTGTAAAATGGTAGCAGGTTTAGGTAGTAGTTTTTTTCATTTTTTTACATGTTTCCCTGTAAATGCCACGTTGGGATATCATTGTATACATGTTCCATTCGTGCTCCGTCGGTTTAGCAGCACAGTATAGTACAGCATGTAAAAATATTTCTTTGACAGTGACACTGTTTTATATTCATAATAATTTCCGACCGCTGCTTCAACCGCGTGGTATTTGTTACGCAACTCATATGGTATCCTGATGTATAGGAGTACTACAGAGTACAGAGTTTCATCTAAATCGGTTCAGTAGCTTTTTCGTGAAAGAGTGAAAGAGAGCCATACATCCAACTTCGTTAACTTTCGCATTTATGATAGTAGATAGAAGATTAACATCATATCAATCATCATCATCAGCCTGTAACAGTCCACTACTGGACTAGGCCTCTCCTTTGAAAGGAGGAATTTGCCTACTATACCACGCTGGCCAAACGGGTTGGTATAGGGTTTGTATCAAGTTTTCCTTCTCTTACAGTGTTGTCCTCTTTATAATATGCTCCCTCTGTCAGCTCTTACGACACCCATGGCATGATATGGGGTGGTGACATTCCGTATTCTTAATCCGTCACCACACGGACAAAGGCATAAGGCACAGAGATTTAATCCATTTTAAAAAGAGACTAACATAATGTCAGCATACCTGTGTTATACACATAATATAAGAGTCTTCTGCCGGATCTATACAGCGTACTTCCCTTCGACCTTCCTCAATGCAAAAGAAGTGATCTTTCCAAAAAGTTACCGAGATTAACACTCGCAAACAAACTCTCCAACTCGTAAGACAAGTTAATCAACTCGATTGAGCCAAACATCTCATCCCGTATTCAGTCACGTCTTGGGTATTCCGTGCTTAAAATTATCAAAATGTGTGTTGAGATGACACGAAAATACGACCCTAGCCACCTGCTACGGAGGCTGTGTGTACACTGAGAACCCGGCAGCGCACGGCAAGGCGTTCAAATGTGACGAATTAATATGTTTATTAAATTCTTACTACTTATTAAATTGTCTGAGAAATCTGTCTGACAATAGTTTATAGTAGGACAAGAGTAGCATGTGTTGCCATACTTTTAGGACAGCACTCATGCGCAAAAGTGTCTTCTGTATGGCACCGATCATATATAATAAAATACCTCAATCTTGGAAATTACTTAATACTATGTTATTTAAAAAAGCTTTACGAAAATTTTTAGTAGATAAAGCATATTACAATATTACAGATTTCATTTATCAGAAGTAAGTTTTAGTTGACATCCATCTTGGTATCTAACCTATTTTGTTTTTAGTTTCATGTGTCTCATCCTTTTGATATATAAAATGTAAATTACTTTAATTATAGACTCAATGTAAATGGCACTGTAAATGATTTAATAATTTAATTGTTGTTTACTTTTAAAATTGTGTAATTGGTTTGATGGCTGTATTTCTTTTTTTTCCTTATGTTATTTTTGAATGCCAACTGGCAAGATATGGCTGCACTTATATATATTTACTTTAAGTGTCACCAAAAATGTAACCCATATTTGCAAGGTAAAAAATCTTTAATCTGGTTAGACTGAGGACCCTGGACTCCAGTGAAAGTCTAAGATGCAGCTGTCAAAACCCTAGACCGAGCAGTTTTTCGCAGTAGGTACACTGCAGGACCCAGGCGTCTTCTAATCTTCTTCTTCTACTTCGTGTCAATGGTTTCAGCTATATGAGACCCGCATAATATTCGGCCACTCTTATTGCGTTAGGAGTGGCCTCCCAGAGCTCAGACACAGTGCAGGTGTTCGGGCAAGAAGGGCATATCAGCAAGTGGCCCATTGTTTGCTCCAGCTCACCACATTCACATTGGGCAAGGTCGGCGTCCCTGAACCCCCATCTACACAAGTTTGCTCTGCAGCGGCCAACCTGTGAGCGCAGTCTATTTAGGGACTGCCATACGGGCCAGGGCAGGTTGTGTCCAGGTGGTAGGGATTCTTTTGGCTCAAGGTTATAGGGTGGAGGATACTTTTCGGCCCATAGCTTACATCTTGCTGTCGCCGGGTCTTCGCTCAATGGATCAGTGTGCCGTTGAAAACCTTTTCGGCTTTTGAGACGATATGGCGGCATGTGGTTTCCATGCATAGGGTGGCGACGGTCCGACTCCTGCTTCTGCATTTCCAATTTCTTCTAATTTCTTTCATAGTAGTACTGCGAATCATTTGGAGTACTTGGCCTAGTATACCACGGTGGCCAGACAGGTTACCATGTGGTTGGATGTCGAGTTTTCCATCTGCTCGCAAAGCTACAGTGTATTTTCTGTAGTCGCCATTTACGACAACCACGAAATGATATAGGTTAGTGACTATTCTTAATCCATCACCTGATACTGCGCTGTGTTGTTGAGTGTTGTAAGTTCGATCCCCACACGACACAACACTTTGCACACAAAGTGCAACACACTCAATGAATAGTTGTTTCTAAAGTAAAGTTGTTTGTAAAGTGCTCCACGACAAAGGTGGATTGATTGCTGGTGCGGGAGTTGTTTTAAATAATAATGAATGGTTAGTAGTACTTTCTTCTACCTCACAGAGTATCAATGTAAACTAACAGTATCTATATAGGTACTGTTGCGTTTCGTTCGGTGCGCGAGAGTCCATATCATCGTTTCCTTCTCCATCATCCCGCTACCTATCTTTTTCCCATTCAGGTCAGCAAAGAACTTGTGACTCTAGCGGGTGTCCATGGGCGGCGGTAATAGCTTCGGCACCATCAGGCGATCCGTTGGCTTTTTTTGACTATTTAAACTCAGTACGTTATAGATAACTAGAGGACGCCAGCAGCTACGCCTGCATTTTTTTTAAATTTACCCGTTTTTGCTGATTCTGCACCCCTACGGTCCCCAAGGAACTTACATGCCAAATTTCAGCTTTCTGCGCCCAATAGTTTCGGCTGTAGCGTGTCTGTCAGTCAGTCAGTAACGCAAGGATTTTATATATTAAGATTCCGTAAAATCTGGTAAGGCTACTAAGCGGACCCTGGACTCCACACCGAAAGTTTTGAATGCAATTGGCATAGCGTATGTATAGGGAAATAAGGGAGGTGCCTTGTCCCGATTATAATGCCGTGTCGTGCCTTAGCGTCAGTGAGCGCTGGTCTTTACACCTGCGTCACAGATTTAGTCGCGCTGACCCATTTTTACGGGCGAAGTGCGACGGACAAATTAGGTAAACGTTGGCAGGCCGGGGATAATCTTGTAAACGCGCTGGAGAGGCATTATCTTGTAAACGTTACACTTATTGTTTCAATTTTAATACTTTGAGTTTATTACTGGATTTTGGGAATAAGTTCTTTAATAATATTAATTTAATGTTTTCGGCATTTTAGATTTTGGGTGGTCAAGTCAGTTTATGCTTGGCAGCAGTGGATGATATTCACGAGGAAGTAAAATCCACAGCGGGCACTCTCTCTTAATAACTCACTTGTACATATAGTATACTTAAATGTCTGAAACCTTTTCCTTACAAAGATCTTTACGTAGACTCAAAGAAGACTTAGCCAGAAAGCTCTTGGGTGGTACTGCGGGCGAAAGTCATCCTCGTCCTCCTAGCGTTATCCCAGTTTCAACTGAGGTCCGCTTACTAGTCTAACCGGATTTGGCTGAATATTAGCTTTTCCACAGAGCGACTGCCTGTCTGATATCCGCAACCCGAAGGGATAGCGATATACCATGGTTTAGACTAGTGTCAGTTTATTTAGAAGGTACTGACACCCTATAACGACTGTCAAAGATCTTCATGACAACCGGGACCGACGGCTTAACGTGCTCTCCGAGGCACGGGACAAGCGATAATTAACAATTCAATACGCACATAACTCCGAAAAGTCATTGATGAGCGCCGTGGATTCGAACCCGATACCATCTGCGTGGCAGTCTGTTAGTATCTCCACTAGGCTATCGCTGCCTGTACTGCGGGCGACAGTATCCTCTATTTATTAAGCCTTAGGACATTATCACAATTTTATGGCCACCCACCAGCACCCCTTCATGTAAAATCAGCAGATTTGGTGTAAAGAAACATTGTGCTGGATAACTACAGTTCTCTTCTTTCTTCACGCATTTTACTATTCTATCATTACCTGATGAGGTAGAAAGTGGTGGATTTCCAATCACCGTCGTTTTACCATTTGACATTCACCTTCTGAGGCGAAGCAGCTTAAAAGCTGGTACAAAAGAAGCCTTGCTTTTTTTATTACCATCCAAAATACTTTAATTATGTCATATCATATTGATATTCATGACGTACCATTCCGTGTACTAGATTTCAGACTGTACCACAAGCGAGAATTGATAGGCCGCCCTACTTTACCCACCTCGACTTCAACAATAGAATTACAACAACAATTGAATCGCATTAAAGTGAACTAATGTATTTCTAACTGTTTCAAATTGGATTAAAACGCCGGGAAAGTAGTTTACAGACTCATAAACTTGTAAAAAGGCTTTAGAAATGAAGAAAAACCAACTAGCTATGCAACTGAATTGATGAACGGAGGAAAACTACTTGAGTTCTAGAACTGAATCATAACTGGTTGGATAATGTTTGCCGACTGGTTCTGATAGACCACGTTATGTGTAACCCAAATGTCATGACTGTGTATGACAAATTATGCAACAAGGAGGAATTAGGTAGTACGCTGTTGCTGATTTCAGTATGAATGTGTCGGTTCGACCGAAAAACTACTACATTTTCACGGCATAAATCGCCGTAAAGTAACAGTATCTATACTCCTGACTGCCTCGTTGGTCTCGCGGCATAAATGTGCGCGTGGGATTGGGAGGTCTCGGGTTCGATTCCCGGGTCGGGCAAAGTGTTATTGGAATTTTCCGTTAGGAAATTCTCAGCAGCAGTACGGAGTCTGGTAATGTGCCCGGTACGGCAATAGGCTCGCCCCCCATTACGTGGGATCTAAAATATTCATGGCGAAATGTGGGTGTAATATTACACCTCTGCATACCCCTTCGGAGATACAGGCGTGAGACTATAAATAAATATAAAAAAATATATAAAAAATCTATACTCCTTTCGTTTGGTGAGTGAGAGTGGCGGAGGACCCATCCTCTGTTCTTTCTACCTCATCCCCCTCTTTTTATTTCTTTTCCCATCCTCGTGAAAGTTTATTAGAATTGCTTCTGTGTATATGGATCATACAAATATACTTACGCAATAAGTAAAGGCTGTACAAATCGGTCAGTTTACGACCCGATATCAGATATGCCTTCAATAGAAGTATAGAACAATGTAAAGCCGAAAATACATATTAAAATCACCATTGTACAATCTAATGCTTGTAATTATTGTTTGATAGATTAGGCTTAACATTTGACGTTGGCCGATCCATCAACTTCGGCACTAATTATACGCGTGTTGTTATGTTCTCAGAAATGCTATTTGTTGTTGGACAAAATGTTACTTAAGTTGATAATATATTATATATCGATCGATAAATGCTTTGTGTATGTTAAACAATTTGTTTTTTCGGGTTGTCTTTGGTTTTTAATGGCTGGTGATAATGATTGCCTGACGGTCTTTTGACCATAAGTGTCTCGTTGTATTGGCTTCTTTTTTATCTTTACCGTTGTTTAACAACTGCCACTTTTAGTATTCTGGAAGTAATGTCAGCAGGAGCATAGCAGAAGGCTTTTTTAGTGCTTTCACAAAATGCTCTTTTTCAAATCGCTCGTTTTGGCAAAGGGTAATTTTCTAAAATGGACGACCAAAAACACGAGAAGATTTTGGCAAAAACATGCCTGGGTTTAGTTTACTCAATGACTGGGAGCATGCATCGGATATGTTCCTCTCTAGTGGCTGGCAGACATATTATGTCTGGTCAGGCCAAATCGTTAAAATGGCAAGCAGACAAATATGTCTGATCACGAATGGCAAAATATTTGCCCGCCACTTGACGCCATATTGGCTCCGAAATTCTGCCATTTCAGCGGATTACCAATCGTCGACTCTCAAGTCAAGCTGAGAATATTACTGTCTATCTTTATTTAATGGTCTTGTATTGCACCTGGCATGGGTCAGTTTGACCTGCTGGTTGAATGTACAGACTGCTGGTGTCTTTTCACTATTGGGCTTCCAGAACAATTTCAGGTAGCACATTAGTTCCAATTTAAGTTGTACGACAATATTCCTATTTCTGTGATGCTAACCTTCCTTTATCTTGTTGCAGTGAACAGCCAATATTCACGTGCAAGGCTCACGTGTTCCACATAGACCCGAAGACGAAGCGGTCATGGATGTCGGCCAGCTCAGCCGCCGTGTCCGTCTCCTTCTTTTACGATTCGTCCAGAAACCTCTATCGGATCATCAGCGTTGAGGGGACTAAGGTAAGAGTACTGGTTTACACAACTTACAAGATCTTATGAGATCATCCTCCAAGCGTTATACCAGTTTCAACCTGAGGTCCGCTTACTAGTCTAACCGGATTTGGCTGAATATTAGCTTTTCCACAGAGCGACTGCCTGTCTGACCTCCGCAACCCGAAGGGATAGCGATATACCATGGTTTAGACTAGTGTCAGTTTATTTTAGAGTTACTGACGCCCTATAGCGACTGTCAACGAGCTCCATGTCAGCTGGAATCGATAGCTTAACGTGCTCTCTAAGGCACGGGGCAAGCGATAACTCCCAAAAGTCATTGGTGCGCGCCGTGGATTCGAACCGATACTCTCTGCATGGCAGTCGGTTGGTATCTCCACTAGGCTATCACAATTATCACCATCATCAGCCTGCCATAGTACACTGCTGGATATTCTCCCTCTCCAATGGCACGCCACTGAGATCGGTTTTTGGCTTTTCGTGTCCAGCCGCTGCCAGCCACTTTGCGTATATCGTCACTCCACCTAGCCGACTAAAAAAAGCAATTTAAAAATCATCAAATAATCATCATCAAAACTATATAGCTAGAAAGTAGGAAGTATAGTCCGTGCCACGAGAACAAAGACTTTTTGTAAACAAAGAATGTCTACTAAGTGACTTAGCGATAGTTCTGTCAAAAACAAATAATGTCAAATCCAATGAGCGCAACTGTACATAGATACGTGTCATTGGAAACTAATATGTCAATGGATCGGGTTTTTATCGATGTTATGTGCTGTCAACAGGATCTTTTAATTTTTTGAGGTACTGACGCCTAGAATGTCAACATTTGGCGTTAGTTCATTGAAATGTTACATTCTTGGGCTTAACATGCATTTATCAGAGGACAAAATTATTTTTTTAGTTATCAAGAAGGGGTAAATGTAAAGTTAAATACAAGTTTATAGGATCTCAACGCTCTTCCCGCTACCGGCATCTCGAAAAAGCGGGTGCAGAATAGCAGATGGCAAACTATTAGTCGCGCAGAAAATTATTTATAGGTACCTAAAAAAAATTGCGTTTTCAGACTACTTTCACTTTTAATGGATTTTGTTTAACTTCATTCTGACGATTTCATTCATAGACAACGTAAAATCTCCATGCCTAGAAATTTTTATGCAATGCACTAGCTAGTTATCTGTAATATTATTCACTGTTGGTCAATAATTTAATATTTTAAGATAGGTAGGCTACTTTGAGCAAATGATTGATTGTCTATGATTTAAAAAAATCATGTCAATAATAGAGTAACATGTATGTACTCTATCATTAACATAGATGGTAGGTACTCTATTTTTCCTTAATTTACAGAATAAATCTTATACTAATATATAAAGCTGAAGAGTTTGTTTGTTTGTTTGGTTGAACGCGCTAATCTCAGGAACTACAGGTTCGATTTGAAAAATTCTTTCAGTGTATATAACATCACGCTATGAGCGACGGGAGCGCAGCAGTAGCCTTAAATAACGCGGGTGTAACCGCGGGCATCGTTTAGTTACGTATAAAACGACAAAAAAATCGGCAGATTTATGAACATACGACCATTCAAACACAAAATCAAATATTTTTATTTCAGCAAAATTTTATAATATAAATTTAAAAACATAGTGGCATAATTAGGCATTGAAAAAAAAAGACTGTTAAAAAAAGTATAAAATCTAAAACACAACTGTTTGAAAAAAGGTTGTGAAGTCCTGAATGTGTGTTTACAAAAAGTCTATCTTCTCGTGGCACCAACTATAGTAGTAAAACATACCATATACAACAGTGGAAGCGGGCTGGAACTATTTATTTTATTCCGGTGTACAATATGCAATTAGGTCCCGCTTGAAACCTACTGCTAATTGGATTTTGTTCCTAGGTTATTATTTAATATTTTCTGGTATGAATTTTTTTACGGTAGGAGCTAGCCTTGCTGATTTCAGCATGAATGGGCCGGCTCGACCGGGGAAGTACTTCCCTCTCACAGAAAATCGACGTAAAGAAACAGTACCTAAGCTGTTGCGTTTCGTTCGGTGAGTGAGAGTGCCAGAGGCTCCTCATCCTATCCCTTTTCCCAATCCCAAGGGGCGGCAACGCACTTGTGACTCTTGTGGTGTTGCTTGTGTCCATGGGCGGCGGTAATTGCTTACCATCAGGCAATCCGTTTGCTCGTTTGCCGCTTATTACTATAAAAAAAAAAAAGATTGTGCACAATAATGGAACTCTTCCCATTAAAGTTTCTCCATTATTGCCGAAATATTTATTTAAACACTAACCTCTCTAACTAAAGAAGTACTTTCTAGGTGTAGGTACTGTTAAATATGCACTATTGAAGAAAGTTTATTATTAGTAAAACTAAGTTTATAATTTTCGAATTTACTATACACCCTTTTGATAAGATCGGCGGTATATTTTATTTAAAGCGTAAGGTGCGTCCAGATTTGAACATGTCATGGTTTCCAGACTCTTTATAGATAGTGTTTGTTATGCGAACAATTGTTACGCCCGTTGTAATTGCGATCAAAAAAGTAAAGCTTGAATATTGTTGGGTGTTTCTATCGTCATTTTTTGTCCATTTTTTTTAGACTATTTTTGCAGATTTTATTTTATTATTATTTCTGCAGATTTTAACAATCTTCTCTTATTCTATTGACTAATTTTCTCTCTATATGGACTCTGACATACAGACATAATTATAACGTTTATGTGATCAATATTCGCGTCTAAGTATTCTTTAATATGATCACTCCTGCCTATCAAATAATTTTAACGTATCGAGACCGTATAAGCAGCCATCCACATAAGGCACGCTCAATATCTCAACGGTGATGTTACGCACTTCAGAGTCAATGTACAATTGTACAATCAAACAAGTCGGCGGTGGACCAGATTGAAAAAAAAATCCCTTGGCTCGCTCATAGAGTCGAGGCACACTAGAAACTGTTTTTTTATACGAGTGTCAATGTGCGTGTAAAGTAGCACAGGAAGCGGCGATGTCTTACTGAGCGATTCTCGACCTTATGATGGTCTAGCGGGAAGTTATTCGACTGTACATTGTACAAGTCCGAGCCCAGCTTAATGTTAGAAATTTCCGACATGATTTCTCATCATTCGTTGCGGTATTTTATTTAATGTATAGCATAACTTTTTTATTATTGACGATAACCGGGTTTGAAGCTTTATTATCGTATAAAGATAATATATTTTGTTTTATATCTCTCTAGGGATTACCTACCTACCTACCTACGTGAGCTGGTTTACAATTAATCAAAGGACATAATACTTAGACATTGCTGAAATAGCGTAAAAAAATAAGTAGATCGTCCTACTGACTGCCTCCGTTGTCCAGGGGGTAGCGTATGCGACTGCTGATCGGAGGTCCCGGGTTCGATTGCCGGGTCGGGCAAAAGTGTTACTGGCCTCTTCCGAATACTCAGTAGCAGCCCGGAGTCTGGTGATGTGCCCGGTAACGGCAATAGGCTCGCCCTCTATTTTAGGTCCCACGTAATCGTGGGACCTAAAATTCATGGCGAAATGTGGGTGTAATATTTACACCTCTGCCTATCCCTTCGGGGATACAGGCGTGAGACTGTAAAAAATTAAACCAAAAATAAAATAAGATCCTCCTAGTAGATCATTATCACCAGCCCTGAGTTTATATTGTTCCACTGCTGTGCACGGACCTCTTAACCCTATAGGCCGGTTTTAATATTCGATCTGCCCATGGATTAAGAGGTTCGAGATATATGTTTTACATATTTTGTATGGAGTTTATGTCAAATACGCATATAATTCCAAAATCTATGGATAGATCTGATATTGAATTCAGTTGTTTGAGAAGGGTTCCTTCTATTTGGCAGAATCTTGATACTCCGAATTTAATTTGGCATAACACACTTGGCATAATCTTCTTTAATCGAATATTTTTAAGGCCTAAAAATTATTCAGCATAACTATTGATTGGCAGAATGTTTACATGTCCGAATTTGCAACGGCATACTTTTAATTTAACATAGCAGAATTTTTGACAGAAACGAATCGCCGCAAAACCGACTTTAAATAGTCTTTTAATTTAAAATAGCGTAGGCGCGGAGGGGTGGGCCGGCTTCAAGCCGGCCAGCAAGCCGAAGCTGCCGAAGCCGAAGCCGAGGCGGGCCTTCAAACCATCTGCGACGATAAGCTCACGTGCGGCCGCCCAAACCCCGCAGCGCCGGAGCTGTGACAGAACGAGGCTTGCTGCACGCTGCATGCCTGCTTTTCAATTATTATGGACATGAAATTTATGCCTAAAGATGATTCGGACTAACAAAATTATGAGTTTCGAATTTATGATAAGTGAGCGTATGCCAAACAACTTTCTGCGATATGAAGATGCTATGCGTTGTTATGCAAAATAATATTGTGACGAAAAAAGTTCTGCTTTAATAGGTAGACCCGTTTGAGAAGGGAAGCCATAGTCGACCACGCTGGTCTAATGCGGGTTGGCAGACTTAACCTGTGTTTTGAGAACATTATGGAGAACTCTATTCAAAGTACCTACATTTCGAAAATGTCTCGAAACAGAAGTTACTCATAATATCGAGTACAGTCCCTTAAGATGGTTTGGACGATACTAAAAAAGCTTATTATTTTCCAAGTGACTAATAACTTAAAAGATGACTAAATGATTGCAGCTAATAAAATAACTTACTAGCGATTAAATATTTTCGCGACTATTATATTAAATAAGATTCAAAACTAAGGGTGTTATAAAAACTTAAAACTAGCAGCTGCGTTTAGGTAGCAAATAGGTAAACTATACAAGTCAGTTGAAATATTAGCCGAGAAGCTGTTAGTAGTAGGTTAGGTAGGTAGGTTATGTTAGGTTTTCTTGTGACCCTGTACCCAAAAATAGGAGCCCTGCGGAGCAGGGTTCGGTTAACTTGGCTTAAAAGACTGAAGCGTCTTATTTACTAATACGAAACACTTCATTTAAGATAAAATGCCGCTCAGTATTGATTTACATTAATTGCCAAATATTGAAATTTGTACTATTTATGAATGGCCATTTTCTATTTTTTATTCATCATCAAGCTTCCGCTTAGATACTAATTCAGTGCCCAAAAAAATACTGCTAGTTTAAATTAAAACGAAGCTTATAACTGACCTATTAATATGCTACCTTTTGCTTATTACGATACTCCCTATTAGCTGCCAACCCATTATATATGGTACCCACTCTAATAATTTTTTAAACTTGTATTCGTTTTACTTAGATGCTGCATTTTAAAGGTAGTAGAGCCTTGCCTTGCAGGCCGTGTGGTGACGGATTAAGAATACGGGATGTCACCACCCCATATCATCCCATGGGTGTCGTAAGAGCCGACAGAGGGAGCATATTATGCAGAGAACACCACTGTAAGAGAAGGAAAACTTGATAGAAACCCTATACCAACCCGTTTGGCCAGCGTGGTATAGTATAGGCCAATCCCTCCTTTCAAAGGAGAGGCCTAGTCCAGCTGTGGACTGTTAAAGGCTGATGATGATGATGATGAGAGCCTTGCTGATTTCAGCATGAATGGGCCTGCTCGACCGAGGAATACTACCCTCTCACAGAAAATCGACGTAAAGTAACAGTACCTAAACTGTTGCGTTTCGTTCGGTGAGTGAGAGTGCCGGAGGCCCTATCCCCTTTCCTTCTCCCTCATCCCACTCCTCATCCTATCCCTTTTCCCAACTCCAAGGGGCGGCAACTCACTTGTGACTCCTGTGGTCTTGCTTGTGTCCATGGGCGGCGGTAATTGCTTACCATCAGGCGATCCGTCTGCTCGTTTGCCCCCTATAAAAAAAATATTCAAAATACATTTCGGCAATGTCTCGAAATAGAAGTTATTCATAATATCGAGTACAGTCCCTTAAGATGGTTTGGACGATACTAAAAAATAACATTGTATAGATAATATACTTATTAAGATATAGAATGATGGTGATTGTGCCTTTACGTGGCAATGTATCTTATACGTAATATCAGATACACACGCGAACTTGTGATCTGAAGGAGGTTCAAGGTAATATGAAAAGAACATAAGCATTTTTATGAGTCAGTTATGCCGATCTGACGCATACCATGTGTCTTCCCTGCTTCTACTTGTTTTCTCTCTCACTGGTGCAAATAAAAAAAATAACGCTACGTTCTGATTTATTTATCTATAAGTATCTATAAGTACATATAAATAAAATTGAAGTGTCTGTCTGTCATTTCAAAATAACTATGAGTTTTAAAGTGCATATAGTCAGTTACACGATTCTTAGTCCTAAACAACCCTTTTTAACATTTTTGCCTGTCTTTCTGTTTGTCCGGGGTAATCTCTGGAATGCCTGAACTGATTCAAATGAGACTAACTGGAAGGTGGAGGACTTTATAGCGCTACATATAGGTATTGAATACAATTTGACCCGGTAGGTAGCTCTGTTGTCATGACCCTTATTTTTGTATAATTATATAGCAATGGGATAGTCATCTTGATATCTTGCCGGCTGTATAAAAATAAGATTTGGCAGAGAACTTTTTAAAACGTAACTTTTTTCCACGTGCGAAGCCGCGACTACCAGCTAGTCAATAATATGATTATAATAACGAGTACACTCAACCATTGAGAAGCATTGAATATATTAACACTTTCACGGACAGTAAACGCCTATAGGCGTGATAACCATAAAAATTCAATTGTGTCTCGTTTACTGTCCGTGAAAGTGTTAAAGAATAAAAATCACCTTAGAGGCGAACATTAGACTAAGAATAAAGTAACATAATATGATACTAAATCTTTAACCTCACACTTCTGTTCAAAAGGTCAATTAAACCGATATAACAGAAGGTAACCTTGGTTTGAACTCAACCTATCCCTGTCCTCTGAACTTTATCTAACCGCGCCTTCATAACTTATTACTTTATTAGAGGGATTCGGGTGGGAACTTTATGCCCCTTTTATGAAGAAAATAAGAAATTATTTGATGATAATATTTTACAATTTTCTTCGCACATTTAAGAATCGAATAAATTACTAGTTACTGATACGCAGGCTATAAGTAATAATTTATTCCACAGCTCACGATGTGATGCCTATGAACGTCAAATTTAGAAATTAATTACTTAAATATCGTTTTTATTTAGTGCCACGTTTGCAATGCATACTATAAGTACATTAAATAAAAATCTTTGTACTTATTTGTTTTTAACCTAAAAGCATGGAAACTGTGAATTTTGTCAATATAGATGTACCAGTCTGGCATGACTAAACCGGTTTATCGTTTTGGTAAAAATGACTATGATCATAGTTTGAACCATTGACAAAGCTTATTTTATTGTTATATCTTCTATCAAAGAATTTTCAACAAATTAATGACTGTCCGTGTGGTGACGGATTAAGAATACGGAATGTCACCACCCCATATCATCCCATGGGTGTCGTAGGAGCCGACAGAGGGAGCATATTGTGCAGAGAACAACACTGTAAGAGAAGGAAAACTTGATACAAACCCTATACCAACCCGTTTGGCCAGCGTGGTATAGAAGCCAATTCCTCCTTTCAAAGGAGAGGCCTAGTCCAGCAGTGCACTGTTAAAGGCTAATGATGATGATGAATGAATATCGCATTTCGCTAGATGGCACTTGCCGTCGCTTCAAATGACATCTATTCAGACAAAGCCCAAGGGATATACTAGTTTAATAAATATTCACCTCTAAGAAGATGAAAAATAAAATGTTCGCTTAAAGAAAAACGCGTTAAGAATTAAGATGAATATTGATGGCGATGAAAGGCCTGAAAATATTTTAAAGCGATTTGAATTTCTAATTCGAGTGGGTACTTTTTCGGTTCGAGCCGTTCGAGGACATCGATTGAGAAAGTTTGTTAAGTATGATGCGTGCGTTATATTATAAAGTATGGCGAATTTACATTCTATGTGTTTTTGGAAAGTGGATTTTGATATATTATACATAAGTAATGGTTTCTGGCATAGGCGATATGTCATCGTTGAACGAACAATTCCAAATAATAGGAAACTAGAAAAGGAATTATCCACATAAACATAATTATGACAGTTATACTCTAACCTAACCAAATGTTTTTTTTTTAAGAATTCCCGATTCATTAGGAATTAATCCTGTGTCGCGGGAGGACTTCAGAAATTATACTTTTTATATTATATAGACAGGTTGGAGTCGTTTCTATTATAAAAACAACATACTGACATCAGAGGCCCAATTCTCCTAAATCAATTTGTTTAAAATACAGTTTCGATATAATGTCAGTGTCATCTTACGTCACAAAAACGTATTCTTCTAAATTATCTTATGTGGAATTTTTATAAGACTGGCTTGTCAGAAATATTGTATGTTACCTACTTTTCCCAAGCCTCCTGAACATCGAAATACATATACAGTGTCACAAGACCCATCATCAAGCCGAAGTCTACTCGTTTTGGATATCATGCCAAGTCAAACTAAGCGGTGATGATAGCCCAGTGGTGTACGTAACGGACGATGGTCTCGGGTTCAATCCCCAGGTACCTCGGGCACACATCTCTAACTTTTCGAAGTTATGTGTGTATTAAAAATGTTAATTATCGCTCGCTTAACACTGCCCGGTAGATGGCAATAGGCTCGCCCCCTATTACATTGGTACCGAAACGTAACGTGCGAAGTGTGGGTGTGTGTTATACACCTCTGCTTGCCCCTTGGGGGACAACAGGCGTGAAGTTATGTTATGTGTGTTATGTCAAACTAAGCAAAAATAATATCTGAGAAACGATTTTTTAGTAGACTCGTTTTAAACCGCAATTAAAAGTCCGCGCGTGCAATGTTCGAAATACCTTTTTATGCAATGGACATCTATATAAGAAATTGGCGTGGATTTACCACGCCAATTTTTTCTTGCATCGATTTTGTACCTAATTTTTTTTTATGCAATGGACATCTATAGAAGAAATTGGCGTGGATTTACCACGCCAATTTCTTCTTGCATCGATTTTGTACCTAATTATTTAGAAAAAATATGGTGACTTTGACACTCAATATCGCAATGATTGGTACAACATCGGATTTCAGTTTTCGTTAAGGGTATTTTTACATCCTGTATCTATATGGTTATCTCGTAGTATCATACATGTATGTTACAAAGTGTATATATCAATGCAGTGCAAGCTATGCAATTATATAGGTATTCAATTCGCTTGCGGTCATTTCTGATTGGCTGCCACGACCAATCAATGTAATAGCTTTCATTATCGGTAGGGTTGATATAAATTAAAACGTTTCACCTCACAAATAGGTAAGTACTTGGACCCCCTTTTTTATCCAGAAAATATGAATAACCTGTAACCTGTACTTGCGTTACTGACTTGCTGACAGACAGCGAACAGCCAAAACTGTAAGACGCAAGAAGCTAATAAAAGCAGAGGTATTTACACCTCAAATAGTTACATATATAACTTCTTCTTCACGCCTTTTATCCCCGAAGGGGTAGGCAGAGGTGTATTACACACCCACACTTCGTTAGTTATGTTTCGGTCCCAATGTAATAGGGGGCGAGCCTATTGCCATCTACCAGGCACATCATTAGGCGAGCGATAATCTTAATATTTAAAATCCTTGCGTTACTTACTGCCTGACAGACAAGCTACAGCCAAAACTATTGGGCGCAGGAAGCTGAAATTTAGCATGTATGTTCCTTGGGGACCGTAGGGGTGCATTAAGAAGGGATTTTCCGAAATTCCCACGGGATCGGCCAAAACGGGTAAATTAAAAAAATAATGCAGGCGTAGCTGCTGGCGTCCTCTAGTCGATAAATAAAAACTGATCTAGTTGACACTAGAAATATACATGATTATACTTACCTAACAAGGAGGGGCGGAGCGTCAGTCGCTTTCCAATCTAGGACAATATATCCCTTTTGGAGGGCCACCGTCCACCGAACTGTGTCAGATTGTTACAACACGGGACGGATGACAGCCCTAATTCCAGGTCATATGCACAGACAGTAGGCGACCTAAATTAATTCAGGTGACGAGGTTATGCTGCAAACTCGACAAATATACAAAGTTTACTCTGACATTTGGTGCTGAAACTATGTTTATAAGATATACCTACATATATAAAGATATACATTTATACGTAAAGGAGCGATAGCCGAGTGGAAAGACCGACAGACTGCTACGCAGCGGGTCTCGGGTTCGAATCCACGGCACGCACCAATGACTTTTCGGAGTTAAGTGCGTATTACTAAATTGTTAATTATCGCTTGCTTATCGGTGAAGGAAAACATCGTGAGGAAACCTGCATGTCTGAGAGTTCTCCATAATGTTCTCGAAAGACATGTGAAGTCTGCCAACCCGCACTTGGCCAGCGTGGTGGACTATGGCCTTACCTTTTGCATAGTGAGAAGAGGCCCGTGCCCAGCAGGGGGACAGTACATAGGGCTGTTGATGATTTATACATACGTGGTGTCAATAGACCAATCACCAAGCCGCAATCTACTCGTTATGCACATCATGAAAAGTCAGAATCAGTCTAAGCAAAAATAATACCTGATAATATTTTTTGAATGCTTGAAAAAGTAACCGCAATGTTGGCTGCGCGCGTGCAATACCAACCTCCAGACGTTTTCATGGGTGCTTAGGACATGGCATGTATAGGACAAACTGTAATAATTGAAAAAAATAAACTGTGTATTTGAGCCTCAATATCTCCTGAAGCAGTAATTTCCCAGGTATGAAGCCGAGGTACAACATGATCGTAATGATTGGTACATACATACATACATAGTCTCACGCCTATATCCCCGAAGAGTTAGGCAGAGGCATATTGCTACACCCACTTTTCGCCAGATTTATTTTAGGTCCCACGTAATAGGGGGCGAGCCTATTGCCGTACCGGGCACATTACCAGACTCCGTGCTGCTACTGAGAATCAACCGCGGGGAACCAGCCCGACCCGGGAATCGAACCCGAGACCTCCTAATCCCACGCGCACATTTATGCCGCGAGACCAACGAGGCAGTCATGATTGGTACCTACCTACAATATATGATCATTTTCGTTAAGGTTCTTTTTACGTCGTGTGTATATTATAATAAGGTTGAGGTTCTCATTTATCGGCATGATTTTATGTATGTTCTTTAATTACTAAAAGGCTTGGAGCGGTTTGGAAAATTATTCTTCAAAGCGATTCTTCCTACTTGGTCCCATGGTCATCAGTATAGGTCCTGATGATCGGATTCTTTAGAAATCTAGAGAACTCTTCAAATAATTTAGACGCACTTTATCAGTGCTTTTTGTGCCTACCTTGGCAAAAATCGGATCGGCAATCAAGTTATTGGATTTTCTATTAGAAATCTTAGTGAATATAAGAAATACCCTTCTGCCTCTTTTTTTAGCCGAGCTGATGTTTATTTTCGTGATTTCGAACAAAAGTTGTTCAAAATAACAACTACTATCAACCGCTGAGAGGTTTGCGCTATAGATACTAAAAATAACCTTTTTTACTTCTTTATACTGAGGTTTATTTTTGGTCTCAAGTTTGGAATCGACGAAAATCGGAATCGTTTCGACGAAAATCGGAACGGCTATCGACCTTTTTTATGTTAGAAAACTACCAAAATGCACCACTGCTTATACTCTCAGCCATTTATGTATAAGGTTCGGTATACGTATGTATGTATGTATGTATGTATGTATGTTGTACACAGGCATGTAACGTTGAATTTTAAGTTAAACCTTACCTTCGATTTCCGCTCACGTTGCGGTGAAAATGTCGAAACCATACGTTGCCGGAGATTGACACAGTCAGCTCAAATTGAGCGTAGTTGAAAATGTTTCAAAATGTTATGGGATATATAACGTTTTTTAATGAAAATAATATCAGCAGTAATGAAAGTAAGTTTTAAATATTAAAAAATATTTTAAGTTTAATCAACAAGAAAATTTTCGCGTTTCCTAATTTACATAAATACATACATACATACATACATAGACTCACGCCTGTTTCCCGGAGGGGTAGGCAGAGACTACGGAACGCCATTTGCAACGATCCTGACATACCTCTCTTGCTTCATTCACTCCCATCAAGTTTCTCATGCATTCTCTTCTGTTAAGGGTACTTCTAACCTGTCCTTTTTTAGGATGTCTCCAATCTGCAGGTCGATTCAGAATGTCACGATAACTCAGTTTTCGTACGATTCGGTTTCATATCGTACGATTACTACAGTTTGTTATTCAGAACAATCGTTTCGAATGTTAAAATCACGTCAAAGATATCGAATCGAATGTGACGTCATAACGCCCGATAGCTAGATACTTATCGTATGTCAATGCTATTCAGAATGCTTCGATAACGCAGGTTGACAGCACAATCCGATAATTGTTGTGGAAACATAATCGAGAGCTACATAGCATCAGATTGTTACTCGAACATTTTTTTTTACCTATAGTTAATTAAATTTATAAATGAATTGAATGAAAATCAAATAGCCTTCCTATTTGATACTTAATTGCCCGCCATTTCAGAATGAGTGGCAGGTATCGTGGTATATAGAAGATTATCCTTTTTCGGTATCAAATCCAATATTTATTGGGAAATATCCTAAATGTAAAGGCACCAAAGTGTGAAAGGCACCCGTAACTTCATGTGTTTATTTCACGACATTCGCGTTCCAGTAGCACTACTTACTTACTTTCCAAGACATCTGCCAAGTGCTAAATACCAATATTAGTGTGTTTACTAAGTTTATATTTTCCTGATATTTTCTAGTTGAGAAAGTTGTCCGTTGTCATTTTGATAGATGGACTGTCATTCTGTATAGCTACGTCAATTAACATAAACATAATAGGTACGATTGCGCTATACCTATAATAATTTATCAATAAAAATGTATTTATTTGACTTGATTGAAGATGTTGTAACCTTATGACGCAGCGATAACCTACCTTACCTAGAATTCGTGAAAGTATTAGGTACCTACATTCAGTGTTAGTAGGTAGGTATTATTTTACTGACAGGTGAAACCACAGATTTAACAAACAAGACTTAGGGTGAAACATTCTTTTTCTGCCAGATTTCGTGTAGGTACCTATCGAAATATGCAGTAAACCAAGTGCTTAACTTTATTAAACATAAAATAAGCCCTAAATCGCAAAGATGAGTGGTATTTTTTTCATATTCAAGTGATTTTACTAATACAACCTATCAAATCTACTGAACATCTAAACAAGAGGTTACACCAATTCATAATTAGTTTACTGTTACGACAATAATGAAGTACCTACTTACCTAATAAAAATATTTATTTAGGTAGGTACCTATCAAGCAGTTTCCACAGTAACAAGTATAATACTTAGGCTTAGGTATCTCGCTAAATACTGCATCCCACTTAAGAAGTGTGGCTGATTTTTGTGTTGACAGTCCACTAATGGCATGCTGTATTGTTATGAAAGTTACTGCAGCTATTGCTCAACTACACTTAGTTATAATTCCCTGACGTCTGAAGTACCTACACTACAAGATTGCTTTTATGAAATGTCATAGCTCTATATTGTACTTGCCTGGTGCGTAGTATTTCTTAACATTATCATGACAAGGACACAACATGTTAATTTACTTATGTATACCTGCTTAGTACAATATTAAAATGAAAGTAATACTTATTATTTCAGGTGATTCAAGTGAAGTTATAGAAACAGAAAGGAAAATTTGTTGATTAATGTTCAAGTGGTTTTGCATTAGCCTATTAAAATACTTGGATTTTGTAGCAAAATTGCCAGGATCTGTCCATGATCAGATAATATTCAATAATTCACTTTTGAAACAATGACTTGGAACTGGTCAATTTAGAGAAGGCTTACTTCTTGGTGATAGCGGATATGAGTAAAGCAATATCTTTTGACACCCTTTCTGAACCCATCATCCCTCACAGAAAACTTAACGAGACATATAATAGGAATAGGGAATATAGTTGAAAGATGATTCGCTGTGTGCAAGAATAGATGACCTGTACTTAGACAACTAATAGCTAATTTTAATGTCACCTACATTAAAATTAGCTTGTGTGCAAGCTATAATAGTTGCCTGCATTGTCCTACATTACATTGCAATCAATGGCAATGATTGAAACAAAATAAACATTTATTCATTTAATATTATTTTTTTATTTTGTATTATGTTCCTCTTCCTTCCACTCCTTTTCTTCAAACTCCCATACCTTGTAGTGATTCACTTGGTACATTAGCTGCAAAGAAAACAAAAGTGAAATTAAATGAAAAATAATTATACACTTGGGACCCTAAGTTCTTGGTGGGAACCCTATGCACCTTGTAGGTGAGGTTGGCTTGGGACCCTAAGTTCTTTGAGTATGGTTCTGCAATAAAGGTTTGTGTCCTAGTATGGGTCTCTTTTATATAATTACTTATGTAGGTATGTATAAATAATCATTAAACTTACCTTGACTTTCTTGAGCTGGCAGTTCATCAGAGTCAACAACAATTTCCAAGTCCACATTATCTAGTGGAGGCGCTGTTTTGATACTGACGATACAGCTCCTAAGGTAATGCAGTCTTGGTCGACCTGAATGTTCCTCCAGATCGATCATTCATTATAATAAAAATGCTTTCCCAAGCAGCTTCTGTCTTCTTCCACGTCATATCATCACTTAGTTTTCTAAACACGTTTTGTTACTGTCATAATGGAGAAGTTTGCACTTCTATCTCTTTATCCATATTAGTTTATAGTTAAACTTATAAATTAGACGCTTTCCGAATCAAACACAAAAAAATACAATTTGACAAAAAGTATGTACAAAAAGTCAAAATCTTCTTCCCTCATTTTATTGGTTAGTGTTTACGAAGTAAGTATAGTTCATAGGTTGCATTCAATGACATGAATAGGTACATACTTGTTTATTTTAATTTATATAAATATAAATATTTCTTTATAATGTTGATGTCATATAAATTGCTTTAATTTTAATCTAGATTATCAAAATAGTTCTCTATAAAGCTAATTATATTTGAATAATTTGTACTTTCGTGTGTACATTTATCTATACAAGCATACTCAGTAAACGCACCATAATGTGTTATCGAAATCAAATTGACTTATCGAAAATCCAACCGAATCCGAAGTCGAATGATTCTGAATAACATTGACAAAGCGCATTAGATTGGATTACGGTACCGATGACATACGATTCGATTAGTTGTCGTGAGATTCTGAATAGGCCTGCTGGTCAGAGAACGTCCGCCTAGGTCTTCCCCTTTGTCCTGTCCCATTCACACTTGCCTTATATATCTTCTTTGCCAGTCTATCGTCATCTATCCTCTCCATGTGCCCAAACCATTTTAACATGCCTTTCTCAATGCTTGTCACTACATGTTCTTTTACCCCACAACACTCTTTTATCACTCCCCACAATTCTTTACTCTGTCGGTCAAAGATACACCACACATACTTCTCAGTTCTCTCATTTCTACAGCATTTATTCTACTTTCAAATCTCTTCTGCCATACCCAACTTTCACCTAATTTACCTCACCTAATTTAAAAGTCTCGATTAACAGGACATACCACTTTCAGTCTCTTTTTAAGCGAATATATGTTTTCTAATCGAAATACAAGTCATTTGGAAGCTCAAGAATCTTTGGTCCATCTGTGAAGTTAAGGTCCTGTCAACCTTTTCCAAGAATACCTACTTTATAATAAATTTATTTAACACTTGTTTTGGTGACCAATCCAGTAGTCTTTGTGGCCAAGGTGGCAATTACATTTTTTTTACGACGATTGTTACATTGTCTTCATGATTCCTAATCAAGTCTTGTAGGAAGCTGACAATGAATGAGCTTATACTGAATACCATCACCGTCCTAGCGTTGTCCAAGTTGTATCCAAGACGTTGTCTTGGAGCCCAGAGTCCGCTTAGGTACTAGTCCTAACTGGGCTAGCTTTCATTTTGTCAGAATTGACAGAATGCAGACTTTTAAGCACATAACCAATGAGTACAGATTAACGTAGAAGCGCAGTTCTTAAGGATTTCGTGTGCCGATTTCAAGTGAATACTGTCTCCAGTTTAGTTCGTAGTTGGCGCCGTTAGCGGCGCTGGCGTCGTTCTCCGTCTCTTTTGCTCTCGTAGTTAAGATACACAGGAGGAACTTTCGCCTCTCTTGCTCTCGTAGAGACAGCGGCAATTTGGCTCACAGAAAGTTTGTGTTCAGAGCGCCCATAGGAAATGCGCCTCTATGTATATATCTGAGCTCTTTGACATAACTTCGATAAGTCAATGGAAGATCTGAACCCGATAACTTCTGCATGGCAGTCTGTTGGTATCTCCAGTCGGCTATCACTGCCTCAATATGCCGCTGCTTATACTAAAAACCACAATTTCCATAGTGCATTAATTTTCTCTTCATGTCGTTGATAAAATATGAATTTTCAAACTAAACCGAGATAGTTTCAACACGAATGTAAAACGTCTAAACAAAACTTTTCTAATCGAACTTTAACGTGCGCGATATAAATTTTCATGTTGTGTTGCCAACTAAAAAACTCCTTTGAGCCACCCAAATATTTATATTGCAACTGCGAAATTTTAATATTTTGTAAAATTTTAAAATGTGATTATATTGACATTCTGTTCGTTAATATGACCTTCGCTATTTGTAGGTATGGTATACTTGAAAGAATTTGACGAATAATTACGAAAAGCGACGAAGAATTTGAGTCTTTTGTATATCTATAAGCGTATTTTTATATTGAACGAACCCCGATCATCTATTTCTGAAGGTGCGATGTCTTGTTTTGACTTAATTTTTAAAACCCGAATTGTAAATGTCCAGCGTTTTGGTAAACCTCAAGTTGAAGGCGTATGGTGGAGATTTTTTTGGAGTGTAGTTGGTATGGGATATCGCTATCCCTTAGGGTTGCCGGGGTCAGACAGGCAGTCACTCTGTGGAAAAGCTAGTGTTCTGCCAAATCCAGTTAGACTAGTAAGCGGATCCCCGGGTTGAAACTGGGATAACGCTTAGAGGATGATGACCGTGTGTGGTTTTAGAGTGATGGTAGTTTTAAAAAATACCGTTGTCATGTCCTTTCTGTCGATAAGAGCTAGTCTAGAACATTGGTAAATGTGACCTGGTGAAAATGATCCATGTCATACCAAGATATACATACATAACGTCACGCCTTCCATCTCCGAAGGGGTAGGCAGAGGTGTATCTCTACACCCACTTTTCGCCAGATATACTTTAGTCCCACGTAATAAGGGGCGAGCCTATTGCCGTACCGGGCACATTGCCAGACTCCATGCTGCCACTGAGAATGTCGTGACAGAAAAACCCCATAACACTGCCCGACCCAGGAATCGAACCCGGGACCTCCCGATCCCACGCGCACATCTATGCCGCGAGACCAACGAGGCAGTCGTATAGGGTTTGATGTCGAGTTTTCCGTCTCTACGCAAAGATGGTATTTGCATCGTGTTATCCCTTAGTCGCCTCTTACGACACCCACGGGAAGATAGAGGGTGGTGACACTTGTATTCTATGCCGTCAACCACACGGCTCACATAATATGACCAAGATATGTCCCGCGCTCTCCATGTTGTTTAATAGTAGGCAAACGAGCAAACGGATCGTGTGATGGTATGCTATCACCACACGGAAAACCAGAGTCAAGCGCATTGCAAGCCTTTGGAATGGCAAAAAGAATAGAAGGTGGAGGAGTGGAAGAAGGAAGAAGTAAAAGGGGATAGAGTCTTCGGCACTCTCACGCACCGAAAGAAACAGTATAAATACTGCCACTTTACGTCGATAGTCTGTGCGAGTGTAGTACTTTCCTAGTCGAGCTGGTGCATACATGCTGAAAGCAGCATGGCTCTACTAGCTACGAACTCTATTCCAACCCATCCGGCCCATTAGTCTTAAAGTAGGCTAAATTCTCCCACCTAATGCCTCACCATGCTATTGCGAGGCAACTTAAGAGAGACATATGTCCAGTAGACTAGACTGTAAAAGGCGCTGATGATGATAACCAAGACATTTTGAGCTTTATTCATACCATTGGTATGCACCAATCACTTGCTTATATTTAAACAGTAACATTTGTCGACAGGCGGTAATAAACAGCACGATCACAGCCAACATGACGTTCACGAAGACATCGCAGAAGTTCGGACAGTGGAGCGACGTCAGAGCCAACACCGTGTACGGGCTGGGGTTCGCTTCAGAACCTGAGTTGGGGAAGGTAAGTGATTCGAGTTTGTGTTACTAGATATGAGTGTCAAAAAGCGACAAGTAGGGTTGCCAGATCCAGGCGCATCAATTCCGGGACATTTCCAAGGTAGAGGGTGGAGGGGTATTGACTAGTAAATAAAAATGCAACTTACTGGAACAAAGTAATTTTTGTTCTAGAACATGCAGAAACATTCCACAGGTTCGAGTGCCAGTGCCCGTTAGTTGGTTGCCTGTGTATAAACCGGTGTAGTTAATTTTGGTGTGTCGGAATCCGGGACAGCAAGGTCTAATATATAAATAGGTGTGTCGCAATCCGGGACAGCAACATCTAATTACTGGACACGGGATAGGATGTAAAATTCCGGACAATTCCGGCTATCCCGGCTATTTGGCAACCCTAGCGACAAGTCGAGTTAAACAGTTGCAGTACGATTTTAACATTTACTGGATGAGCCCGAAGTTACACCTGCGTGATTCAGGGCTACTGCCCTGCTCCCGTGGCTCATAGCGTGATGTTCTGGACCAGTTGTTATAAAGATATATATTGCCTACGGTATAAGAACGGTACAAAAGTCAAAGTGTCTTGCCTGACGTGTTGCCGTCTGTCCATACGTGAGATTTATTAGTAAAATAGATAAAATTGTAGTATTAGTCTTCTTCTCTAGTCTACTCCTCCGGTCTGCGCATTAGATGGCCATACCATCTCAGGCGGTTCTCCTGGAGCTTATCCGCCACGTCACGGACGCCAAGGCTACCGCGGTTGTAGACTTTACGAATACGGTCGGCTCTTGTAACGCCGTAAAATTGTATTATTAGTATCGCTAGTAAAATAAGAGTGTTATATTACATTATCTATCAAAATGCAAGTCGGGTTAATTATCACAAATTGTCAACACTAAAATCGATGTCGACTACGATGCCCAATAGCTAAAACAATGGCGATGTTGTATCGAGCAATCTTTTAAAGTATTGCTTGATTTTACCTAGGTATAGTTGTTATCTTTAAAACATACAAAAAATAGGGTTTAATTGGGCTTTATGAAAAGAACTGTTAACTGATGTCTTCTCTAATAAACTATAAGATTCAGATTCAGAGAATGAGTAGTTTTCGAGGTACGCGCTTACAAACGCGCTACATTACGAGCTTTAAAATACCGGACTCGCGTAAATGGGCATATTTCGGCGAGTTCGCTCGAAACGGTAGTGACATCTTGTCAGTGTCAACATGGATTCTGACGGCTCGCGCTTATATACGAGCTTAGAAGCGCGTCTACGCTCGTACGAGTTGCGCGTGTGCCAAAAGGCGCGCCTATACGTGCCTACATGCGCTTCCACAAACGAGCTTATACGCGCGTGTAAAACGCTAATCTGAAACCGCCCTAAGGTTAAGGACTTAAGTGGACTGTAAAGGTGCCTGCGACTTGGTACTTTATTTTCATCGCGGCCTGCCATATGGGAAATGCTAGACTAAGTTACAGTGATAAACTTTCGTCAAATCCAGTTTGGAGATGGTAGATGTATGTCACATAAAATGGAAAACATCGTTATGATATAAAGATCGTATTTCTTCTCTAATTAGTTTTTATTTGTGTGGTACAACGGCTGTTATGTTAAACATGTAGATAACGACCCAAAAATGTATACAGACATTTTGAATAAATTACGAAAAAAAAAAAACGTAGAGAGACCTCTTTCTATAGTTAATTGTCTTTGCCTAGACGGGATGTTCATTAACAAGTGCGTGTCGGGCCACGCGCAATGTAGGGTTCCGTAGTTGCCCATAATGACTTGCTGCAAAGGGTATTAATGTACAACAAATCCGACTGTTTATCTTGCTGAAAAAATAATTTTAATAACACTATTAAGTTTTGTTTAGAAAAATACTAGGTATGTATCCAGTTATGTATTGTAAACATAAAATGTGGTTTCCAAGATATACTACTACTATACATACGTAGTACCGTAGTACATTACATACCAAAGTACGTATATCTTTAAGATTAAGCCAGCGCGCCCAATATAAACTCACAGAAATAGGTATTAATAAGTTAACCGACGATTACTCGTAAACTAGTGATGTCTACTTAGCCGTGATAGTTTTCCTTTTAAATTCGTTATATGTACTACATTTGTGATTTTTTTCACCTCTTCCAAATTAATAGTTTAGCCGGCAGAGGGGGGGGGGGGACACTTGAGTCTAACAATTTTTTTCACTTCAAAGCTTGATATTTGACAAACCAATCACTTGATCGAAAAATGATTTGAGCAAACTAATAAAATTTTTTTAAAACCTATCTAATGATACCCCACATGATGGGGTACTCAACCAAAAAAAAAATCAACCCCACTATATGTAGGGGAGATACCCTTAAAAAAAATATTTTCCTAAATTTTATTCTACAGTTTTGTTGCAATATTTTATGTCTATATTCATGTCAAATATCAGCTTTCTAGCACCAGGCGTCTTTGAGCTAGGCTGCGGACGGACAGACGGACGGACATGACGAAACTATAAGGGTTCCTTGTGGACTACGGAACCCTAAAAGGTCGATTACTCCCATGAGGTTATAACTAAAATTAGGGATTTTGGATTTATCTAGTAGAAAATAAATTAATTACGTCGGAAATTGAGGTGGCATTTATCCGGTGATTTCGTGTGCTTGTTGCGTATCAAAAGTAATTTCAAAATGGCTAGTGTAATTTAAATTTGATTGATCTGTTTGATGTGTTGAAGACTTTTAAATTTTCGCGACTTGTACACCTACTAACAATTATAAAACTGGGGCCCAATTCTGCTAAATAAATATAGTCGAGATATCATGTCAGTGACATACGTCACAAAAAGCGTATTCTTCTAAATTATCTAATATTTGAATGAAATTGTAACGAGATCGTATGTGTCAACGACGAACTTTTTACTTTAAAATAATACGATAATGACATTAGGTTATCAGAATACCGCTCTTAAATCCATTCAAAATATAATATCAATGTCGTATAAAAATAGCAGAATTGGCCCGCAGGGTCAATATCATCATTTTCTTCTTAATCCACCGATTTGCCCACTGGCAAAACCATTGCAACGCAAGTGAGGGCTAAGCTCAAACCACGTAGTCTGTTTTCCTTTTTAATAAGAATTTTTTCAACAGTTCATAGAAAAATTCCAAGAGGTGAAAGAAGCTATACAAGCGCAGCAATGCGGCGGGGCGGGTGCTAAGAGTGTGACAAACGGCAACAGCGGTGCTGCCACGCCGGTCGCCAGCGCCACTGCCAGTCCGCTATTGGCTGGAAGAGCCACTGGCGCTGAGGAACAACCGCCCGCTGTGTCTCCTGCGCAGGTATGTAGTACACTATGTTATAGAGGTCTTGCTATATTGCTACAGTAGTCAACAGCGCCACTGCCAGTCCGCTGTTGGCCGGGAGAGCCACTGGTGCTGAGGAACAACCGCCCGCTGTGTCTCCTGCGCAGGTATGTTATACACAATATTACTACTGCCATACTGCCACGTTGGTCGCCAGCGCCGCTGCCAGTCCGCTGTTGGCCGGGAAAGCCACTGGTGCTGAGGAGCAGCCGCCCGCTGTGTCTCCTGCGCAGGTATGTTATACACAATAGTACTGCCATACTGCCACGTTGGTCACCAGCGCCACTGCCAGTCCGCTGTTGGCCGGGAGAGCCACTGGTGCTGAGGAGCAACCGCCCGCTGTGTCTTCTGCGCAGGTATGTTATACACAATGTTACACAGCTATACATCAGTTAACAGCGCCAATGCCAGTCTGCTGTTGCCCGGGAGAGCCACTGGCGCTGAGGAGGTGCAACCGCCCGCTGTGTCTTCTGCACAGGTATGTACCGGATTTGACTGAATATTAGTTTTATTACGGTCTTGCCAAGGTTTAGACCAGTGTCAGTATGTTCAAGGGTACTGACACCTAATAAAGACTGTCAGAGATCTTCATGCTAACCGGGACCGATGGATTAATGTGCTCTCTGAGGCATGAGGCAAATTATAATAGACAATTTAATACGCACTTAACATCGAAAAAATTGTGGTACGCGCTGTGGATTTGAACCCTCTGCATGGCGGTCTGTTGGTATCTCCACTAGGCTATCGATGCCCCAAAAATCTGTTATCATCGCCATGCGTATTTCCCGTATGCTTCCAAGAGGCTTTGGAGCTCGAGGGTTCGCTTTCAAAGCTAATCAGTTACCGAGTATGTTAAAAAGAAACCAATTTATTAAATACACTTTATACCTTAAAATCACATCCCGTCCGTTTCCTGCACCCAAAACTCCAAAGCTTATAACAGCTCAGGTAAACCGGAATCATCTCTCTCATTTAAGTAATAAACGCGTATAATAAAGGCTGTTTTCGCAGGCTAAGCCCGAACCGGAAGAATTGGCCGTACATCAGAGAGCGCATTCGGTGTCGTCTACACTCCAGGTAACTGTAAGAACCTATTGTATATACCTATTTGGATGTTGCGGTTTTTGGTTTAATTTTGAGGTTAATAAGTTGGAAATGTTGGCAAGTGTTGTGTGATATAGAAGATTATTAGTTGACCAAGCTATTTAGGTACGGCCGATCCTAATATTAATTGATTTATATATCGATTTGGCTACTCATCATCACCAGCCTTTAACCGTCCTCCTTTGAAAGAAGGAATTGGCCTACTATACCACGCTGGCCAAACGGGTGGTTGGTATAGGGTTTGTATCAAGTTTTCCTTCTCTTGCAGTGCTGTTCTCTGTATAATATGCTCCCTCTGTCGGCTCTTACGCCACTCATGGGAAGATATGGGATGGTGACAATCTGTATTCTTAATCCGTCACCACACGGACGTACTATTTGGCTACTAGAGACCTACATATTTGATATATTTTTAATGTGTATGAAGTGTATGTCAAATATGTATCTTCTAGTAGTCAAATCCTTGAATAGATTAAGGCCCACTTGCGTAACGTTTGATTTAAGTCACTCCTTAATTTAAACTTGTTGAACAGAATTAACAGCATAAAGTTATTTAAGTTAAAAGTATTTAGCGTCCTCTTGCACAACGACAACAACGCTTAGATTTAGTTAAACATTTTATGAGGTCGGTAAAGTAGTTTCTACGTTTTGTTTCATGGCATGAAGCCTTTTTGTTACGATTTTAACGATGTTATGCGTATGTTTTCGCATGAAACCTTAAAGTATTTATATACTTTGAGCATAAAACAAAACGCATTGTCGTCGCCTAGCAACGAAATGACAATTGACATATAATAACTAGAAACTTTTGAGCATTAACCCTAGAACCCTACATGGGGTGCAGGTGCACCCCACACCGATTTGTTTTTTAAATATCTCAATTTCTTTAATATCCACGAATTCGCGCGTCGGAGTATTTTAGTTTGGTGTCAACAGCTCGCGTTACGTCAATACCATGACGAGGGCCGCGTTGTGTGGTCGACTGTATAAGTGCTGTGGGGTACGCCAGTACCCCACTGTAGTAAAATCGTAAGATTATTTATTTATTACGATTGATGCATTTATATGTAATAAGTTATTAAATTTGATTATTTATTAAAACAATAGTCTTATATTAATTATATACAGATATTTTTTAGATATTATGAAGGTAAAATTCAATGAAGTTTATTTATTTTGTTTCGGATGGCTGTCAGAGGTTTGAATTATAAAGAAATAAGCTCTATTCTAGACCACAAATCTGGCGAGGAAGAAATAGAAGTTGGGACCAGTTGTAATTCCTGGGTTGAATAATAAGCCAAATGTAAAGTTTCAGCAGACAGTTTTGAAATTAGGTTTGGAACTGATACATGAATATTTGGAGGACCGTTACCGGATGCCAAATTAGTCATTGCAGTGATCCTCAAAAAAGGACCAAATCCTACAAGCGCTGTTGCTCAAACTACATTTAATTAACTTTGTGTAATAAGGCTGATTTGTGATCTCAAGTTACCGAATATATTTAATAAAACCTATTTTCATGAATTGTTTTATTTTTATTTTAAGGATTACAGTAATTTTAGTATGGGGTGTTCCAGCACCCCAGTTTAGGAATAACATGTGCGCCAAATAGTGTAGGATTCTAGGATCATCATCATCATGTCAGCCTAGAGACGTCCACTGCTGGACATAGGCCTCCCCATGCTGCGTCGTCCGGTCCAGTTATATAATTATAGATAATTCTCGTCGCTAATGACAGGGCCAACATCAGTGTGACAGTTCTTAAATGAAATTAGCCACTAAACAGCCGATTTTCGGTGATTAATTTTGACAGTTCTTAAATCATATTACTCAACAAATTTTTCGTTGTGCAAGACGCTAGTGGTGTTTAATTTTTTTTTTCTCGTTAAATACATCTTAATTCAATTTAAGAATCGTTGTGCAAGTGGGCCTTAATATTGGGACTAGCTGTTAGATTATCGTATGGAATAGGATTGAGAGGCGTTTAATTTGCTTGGTCGACAAGTAGTTTGATTGCTTCGTTGTGTAGTTCATGTATTTAATTGTGATTCTTATTGTTAAACGAGTTGTTATTGTAGTTACCTAAATATATCAGATGAAAAGCTTTTTAAGATGAAAATCATTTGTTAATTTCCTGTTAGAAAATTTAAGATTGACAGTTTTTGAAAATAAATAAAAAATGATATTGGTTAATAATAGGGTGAAAGTGTTAACAAAATATTGCTTCTTTTATGCATAGAATTCTACGAAATTGAAAGAGCTACCCAGTGGCGGATTCTGGGGAGTTTCTAAAGGGTCAAACAGTATCCAATTTCTTAGGAAGACAACTAATTTTCAGTGTTTTCTGGATAAAACCTAATCTCACTCTCATTTAAGGCCCATTACTCAAACAGAGCCACTCCCAAAACAAATTCCTGAATTCGTCAATGACTAAAAAACTGTATATTGGACAAATTCGAATACCTACTCGAAAAGCTTATAGCAATTTCATAATCTTTCCTCCTAGAGTTATCCAAAGTTTATCCAAGTCGTCCTCCTAGAGACAATCATTTATCCTCGTAAGTTCCACCTGGTTCTTAACCTCTCTCTTCCCCACAGAGCGGCTACGCTACAGTGGGTCGCGCGCCCCGCGGCCCGCTAGCATCAGCCGGCGCGCCCGCCGAGCCGCCGCCCGCCGAGTCTACGGAGCAGCAGCTGCGCTATGAGAATGACCGGCTGAAGCTCGCGCTCGCGCAGAGGTGAGTCCCTATAGATGTTTAGGTGTAAGGTTTATGGCATCGGCTGGTTGAGGACGCACGCGTCCATGGAATGACGAATGCATTGAGACTCAAAACGACTTGACGGTTATACCAACGCAGTAATATTAGTTAGCAGTGACCAGTGGCGGATCCAGGGTCAGCAGGGGGCTTCTGTTGCTTTGAGGGTAGCGATTAAACTGGATGAAAGAAGTTATTATCCAGAAAAAAACACTAAAGAGTGGTCTGGGGTGGCATGATTAGATTTTCAGTATTCATGCCTACTGTTTTCCATGTTGTTGTACTTTTGGTATGCCCTGCTTAAGGTAACCTAACGATATTAGTACCATTGGTATAAGTTTTCTTGGTTTGAAGACACGTTATTTTCAAGAAGCAAACTAGAAGCAAATTGGTTGAAACGTCCAAAAATAATGAAACAAATAAACAATTATAAAGTTTATTCAATCGCAAGAGTTTTTGTACAAACACTTATAAACTAAAAACAGAAACATTACAGTCAGATCTTAACTAATATAAACACAAATATGTTTCACACAACTAATAAATAAATTGTTCTATAGCTACTCATTACAACATCACAATAATAAATTAATCATATTCTTAATGAGTCTGCTACGAAATTCACACTTTTTCACATAAAAATATCGCGTAAAATGAGACGCGTAATTTTTCTCCCTCGCGTAATTTGAGCCTAACAAACATTTTGTTACGAAAAATGTCACTGATTAAGTGACTGAAGCAGTCTATATATATTACGTAATTTATAATTTTATTCATTACGATTTATAATATAAATTGATGCATAGAAAAAATTGGACTCATTTTACGCAAATTTTTATGTATATTTTTGTATACCAATCAATATTTTTAGTTATTCGTTTGCATATAAGTTTAATAATCATTTACTCAACTTATTGCAAATACATAATTAATATTAAACTGTTTCTTATAAGGATAGCCGTAATGGAGGGCAAAAACAGATATTGAATTAAGCAAATAACGTAACATGTAAACTTACTTTTTTTATACATTTTACGCTGTTCTACTGAGAATATTTTTAGTCAGATTTTTGGCAAGAAATACGTCAGAAAACGCCGTAAAAATATAAATTGATAACTACATAGCTTTATGGTATCGGGCGTATATCTTCGTAACCGAATGGCTCCTTAGTACGATGTTCCTATTATTGAAAAAATGGGATCGATGATGCTCTATTTAGTACAATGAATACTCTATTACAGTATTTACTTAATTTCATATCGGATTTAATGGCGAAAATATTAATATTTGATATTAAATCAATAAGCAAACATTATCTAAATTAAAGCATTATAAACCATAACAATGATCCATATACATTGAGTAATTCGGTCATCATTCAGAACGAACGTAATGAAGGTACGAGTGAATGAAATGAACAGAATGACTGGCCGTTCGACTGTACCAGTGAAATAAGTCGTCTTTGTATATTATAGATGATTATAGTTAAGTTTTGTATGTGAATGAATGTAAGAGGATTCTAGAATATTCTACGTTTTAAGATTATTGACGAAAATTATACTGGATGTATTAAAAAAAAATATGATCCCGATATTTATCATGAAATAGGTTTCTCAATAATGGACATACACGTTATTCTGTTTTCTTTTTATATAATATTCAGATAATAAATCGAATGAAAGATTCCAATAAACAAGGATTGTAAAAATCATGATGAGAAAATTCGCGTTACTGTAGGCAAAATTTGCGCCGAATTACGCTGCCATAAAATCGAACAATTTGACAAACGAAAACGTCATTGCAGCATCTTAAAGAGAGTTTTATTGCCCGTTCTTTCTCACGATTCTACGCCCTTGCATTGCGAACGTGGCACTAAATATAAATGTATAATTTTATTGTGCAATTCATCTGCAAATTGACGTTCATCAGTCTCTCATTGTGAGTAGGTATAAAATTTTGATGATGAAATCGCTGCGAGATTTCCTGCAAAATTCCAGAATTTTCGGCAAATCGTTCTTACCAATTAGGTAATATTTCAAGAAATCCTCATTTTCCTGGTCTTTCAGCAAAATTTTTTTACAAATTTAGAAATTAGTGCTACCTAAGAATCCTCCTACATTTTGTTCAAATACTTACTGTTCATTTAATGTTCAAAACCTCCTGAAACTGGTACAAATCCTTCATCGAAATCGCCGAAGTCGTGTTGATAATGTACCGGCTCATGGGCAGGCTTAGCTTCATACTTCTCGTATTTCTCGTATTTAGGCTCGTATTCCTCTTGTTTGGGAGTGCCGATCTTGTGCACGACTGCGTTGAAACCGTTCTTATCGTCTGCTTCGTATTCTACTACGCGTTTTGTGCCGTCCGTTTCTATTAGGGTGTAGCTACCTGAAGCAATGGATGTGTGGTTAGTTAAAAAGGTAGATTTTTGTTGGTAAAACGTGTGGTGTACGGGGTTAAAGAAACTGGCGGCATGGAATATTTTTTTGTGGTTTTATACATCATCATAAAGTTTCGATTTTATTGTAATAATAAATATTTATCGTAAACCATAGATTTCTACATACATACATACATATCGTCACGCCTTTTATCCCCGAAGGGGTAGGCAGAGGTGTATTTCTACACCCACTTTTCGCCAGATATAGATACTTTAGTCCCACGTAATAAGGGGCGAGCCTATTGCCGTACCGGGCACATTTCCAGACTCCGTGCTGCTACTGAGAATTTCGTGAAAGAAAAACCCAATAACACTGCCCGGCCCAGGAATCGAACCCGGGATCTCCCGATCCCACGCGCACATTTATGCCGCGAGCGAGACCAACGAGGCAGTCGTATAGGGTTTGATGTCGAGTTTTCCGTCTCTACGCAAAGATGGTATTTGCATCGCGTTATCCCTTAGTCGCCTCTTACGACACCCACGGGAAGATAGGGGGTGGTGACACTAATTGTATTCTATGCCGTCAACCACATTTATTTCTAGGCTTCTATTTATTTTAAATTGTCTTTTGGGATATATACCACGTACCTATGTTTAGAGTAACCGATATTTCGGCATTTACGCCGTACCTATCCCGTAAGACAATTTAAAATAAGTTTAAACGACTACGAAAGTTTAAATTATTATATAGATTTCTATGTTTGTAATAAAGACTATTAGTATTTGATATACGTACTACATTTTAAGCACCATGATAATTAAGTTTACAAAATGATACGTTTCGCTAGAATTAATTATTTCCAAAATACTCTGTAATATTCCTGGTAAATATCCCAGAAATACGGCAGAATATTCCACTATTACACAATTACGAGAATTCTCCAAGTATCCAAGAACCGTTGTATGTACCAGATTCCATGGAATTTGATCGAAGTATTGATTGCGAAGTGACGTGTAAAAACCACACATCGTTCTAGATTCCTATACCTGCCCACGTTTGTGTTTAGAACATTTTGGATTCGCTGTTTCGTACGTTCGATATGTGGTTAAAAAATAACGGCCAATATTCAATGGTCATATACATTATGACGAAGACAGTTGTATTAAAATATCCTAGGGCAAATCTCACACGGTCATCTGTTGCCAAACTGAGCATAAGCAATGAATACAGATTTACATAATAGAAGCGCATTTCTTAAGGATTTCGTGTGCCGATTCCAATTGGCGTGTTGGCGGGTGTCGTCAGTTCGTCTCTCTTGCACTCATAGAGACAGCTATCACAGCGCGACTGCCACGCCGCCAAGCGGCAATTTGGGTCACAGAAAGTTTGTCTACAGAGCGCCCATAAGAAATGCGCCTCTATATAAATATCTATGCTCTATGGCATAAGCTTGTAGTGTGTCAACCAGATAACTGATGAACACACTAAACGTCATCATATTTGGTTAGTTAGTTGGTCGTGGGTTTTCCGCACTTAGCCACTTATTTGGGCCATTGTGCGTAAGTGGCGACTTGACTGACGCCGACTACTCATACCACCTTAGCTCCTTCCAGAAAGCCATTAGTTGGCTGGTGTCGTTCAAAGCCTCACACATGGTTCTGGGGTTGTTCAGCAGCTTTGCCCGTTGATCGCTCACACTTGTACAGTGCAGAATGACGTGAGCGGGTGTTTCTTCAGTTTACATGCAGCCCCTGCACAGTGGGCTGTCCGTAACGCCTATGTTGAATAGGTGCTTGTTGAGTGGACAGTGGCCAGAATGTCATCATATAGCCTTTCTAAACACCGTCATCATCATTTCGGCAGAAAGACGTCCACTGCTGGACATAGTACTGCCTGTACCTGTACTGGATTCATTCTTAGTGTGGGAGCTGTATTTTTATAAAAGTAAATATAAGTTACCTTTGACTTTGTCTCCGTCCCTGGTCTCCCAGTGCTCTTTCTGGTCGCCGGTGTGAGGGTCCTTCACGGAGTAGTCGAATGAGTACTTAGGGTGTGCCTGGAACGAGGCGATAGATTTCGTTGTTAAATAATATATAAATAAATAAGACTGCCTCCGTGGTCCAGTGGACAGCGTATGCGACTGCTGATAGGAGGTCCCGGGTTCGATTCCCGGGTCGGGCAAAAGTGTTACTGGGTTTTTCCAAATTCTCAGTAGCAGCACGGAGTCTGGTGATGTGCCCGGTAACGGCAATAGGCTCGCCCCCTATTACGTGGGATCTAAAAATTCATGGCGAAATGTGGGTGTAATACTTATTACACCTCTGCCTATACCTGCGGGGATAAAGGCGTAAGTCTATAAAAAAAAACTACTGCATTTTCACACAGTCAAAACATGACAATATATGTTATTTTTTGGTTTGCTGTAATTTTTATTTTTACTACTGTAGCCTATCAAAATGACTCCATGCCACCTGTTCTGAAGCAATCTAGAGTCTCATAGCAAAAGCCATCATGCCAACTAAATATCCATAACTAGAGGACGCCAGCAGCTACGCCTGCATTTTTTTTAAATTTACCCGTTTTGGCCGATCCTGTGGGAATTTCGGGAAATCCCTTCTTAGTGCACCCTTACGGTCCCCAAGGAACATACATGCCAAATTTTAGCTTCCTGCGCCCAATAGTTTCGGCTGTAGCGTTTCTGTCAGTCAGTAAGTAACGCAAGGATTTTATATATTAAGATAATGTGATCGCCTAGAGAAAAACTTTTTCACGCTCCTTATCTTCATTCCCCCTACTGCATCTAATGTGTAGCCATGTTCAGTAGTATTGACCATTGAAGACAACTAGCTTTGTCACTCGTAAAGTCACGAAGTTTTATGTAGGTATTGTATATGTACCGCTCATTTGCCCTTAGTTAGAAAGAGCCAGCATCAGTTGTGGTATTAAATTATAGTTGTGCAAATATTAGCTACCCGCTTTAAACTGAAAACTAAACGAACAATAGGGTCGTGTGGGTACGGTTAGCAACGGCAAAATTATTTATTCAATTTAGAGGGGTAAGGATGGCCGTTGGGTGGAAAGGTTCTGGAATAGCTGCCTCGTACTCAACATACAACAGGGATATACCCTTCGCAAGTTGGATCGAAGATCCTGTCGTGATCACGGGAAGCGGTTGCATATGAGCAGCTTATGATCAGTCTATGTTGGAGAGCTTAAGGGGGACCTATATCCAACAGTGGAGGTCTCTACACGGAAATGATGTTTCTACAAGTTTTTTTTTTAAATTTATTTATAGACTCATGCCTGTATTCCAGAAGGGGTAGGCAGAGGTGTAATATTACACCCACATTTCGCCATGAATTTTTAGGTCCCACATAATAGGGGGCGAGCCTATTGCCATACCGGGCACATTACCAGACTCCGTGCTGCTACTGAGAATTTCCTAACGGTAAACCCCAATAACACTTTTGCCCGACCCGGGAATCGAACCCGAGACCTCCCAATCCCACGCGCACATTTATGCCGCGAGACCAACGAGGCAGTCTACAAGTTTAAGTAACACTTTATACACCTCACATACACAGTACACACCTCTAAATGCCATGGAACTCATAGTTCTTTCTTATTTTTTTTTTGTTCTTTATTTAAATTGGGGTTTTTATCCACGTGGATACGCCAACCCCATCATGTCTTGTACAAAAACAACATTAGGACTTAAACTAAAACATTGAAATTAAATAAAGTTAATGAGCTGACACAATCTTTTAGCTAGGGTTGATTTTGGTTGTGCTAGTTCTTTCTTATTTGCTATCTGTACTGTAGTTTGTGTTTTGTGTGTGTTCTATATTATCTTTATCACTCACACACTGTCTCTTTACATGTGTGTGTGTGTGATACTTGAAAGTTTGTTTGCTAAGGATTCATAGAGATCTGCTTAAAATATGTTATAGTCGTGAATATGTAACTTTAATGTTACTTATGTGCGCAGTTTAAGTTGGTGCGATATTCGTTAAGTTACAAAATATACCAAACGTGATAAGAGCATGTTGTGTTAGTGTTTTTTTAATTACTTACCTAAAGATGAGAATGGAATGGGACAGTGATATTCTGTATTCTTAATCCGGCATTCTACGAATTGATAAATGGGCATTTGAAAGAGCCTTGGCAATGATTCGTTAACCTTTAGTTAAATACCTAACCAAATGGAGTTTAGATTTCCTTTTAAAAACAAAAGTGCACACTTTCGATTGTTTCCTCCTTGTATTCACACTATTCTTGACGTATATATCTGTCCGAGTGGTGACGGATTAAGAATACAGAATGTCACCACCCCATATCATCCCATGGGTGTCGTAAGAGCCGACAGAGGGAGTACATAAGAGAAGGAAAACTTGATACAAACCCTATACCAACCCGTTTGTCCAGCGTGGTATAGTAGGCCAATTGCTCCTTACGTAGGAGAGGCCTATTCCAGCAGTGGACTGTTAAAGTTTGATGATGATGATGATGATGATTCACACTATTCTAGTGCACACCGGTAGAAATCAACCTATACAGTTGCGTACGATTATAATAATTTTTCTACATATTAACAACGTTCAAAGTGTGTAGCTTGACGTGTACAAGTTCTGCTTAGTTTACGGGACTTTTAGGGACTAGGTGGTGTTGTGTGTTTGTGGTAGAATATTCATCGTTCAGCGCTAGGACACCGCTTTCCTGGTTGCGATTCAAAACCTACGTCTTGGATCCCGAGGTCCGCATATATTCTGGTTGACTATTATTAATCACTAGAGGACGCCAGCAGCTACGCCTGCAATTTTTTTTAATTTACCCGTTTTGGCCGATCCCGTGGGAATTTCGGGAAATCCCTTCTTAGTGCACCCCTACGGTCTCCAAGGAACATACATGCTAAATTTCAACTTCTTTTGACCAGTAGTTTCGGCTGTAGCGTGTCTGTCAGTCAGTCAGTAACGCAAGGATTTTATATATTAAGATTATTCGTAAAGGCCAATAATGATGTCTGCCAACTCACATGGTAATCCAAGTCGAAGTCTTCTCCATGTCCTTCCTGGCTGTCGTCCAGGTTCTGCTGTTGCTGCAGATGCACCTGTGCCTTATGGTGGTAGCCTTCGTAGCCGCCGAAGTCTTCGTACTGGGCGGCGACGCACGCCACCAGGAGGAGCAGGGAGAGGGTACTCTGGAAATGAGAGGTTGTTACATGTTAAGAAAGACGAACATTTTACTTGCATAATAGGGAGAAATAGTGATGGGCGACTCGGAAAGTTTCCATCATTCCACCCAGAACATTCCTGGGAATATTCCCAAAATGGGTATTTGCCGGGGAAAGTTTCCAAATGGCGGGTAAATTAATTTCCATGATTTTTAAATTGGTAAGTACAGAATAAAAACAAAAACATCAACTATAAAATCGTTTAATCAACAACAGGTTGGTGTGAATATTAAAAAGATGGTTTAAAATTTGAAATACAAGGATTTGGGTAACAAAAGATATAGTTGGCACATTACGTTAAAATACTCTTCTATGGTAACACGTTATCGAGACTAAATTAGTCACTGTTTTCGGAGAATGTTTTTGTAATAACGCAAAACTCTATTTGTCTTGTATTTCTTCCAGAAGTTGATGGTTGAGGTTCAATATTTCTTATGGTTAATGGACTCATAATAAAAGGACTTGAAATGGGTTCCTCTTCTTCTTCGTCTTTTTGATTATTATCTAATAAATTCCAGTTATAGGATATGTAGGCAAGCTTTGCAGCTCTTTCTGTAGTTAATCTGTTCCATGCCATGAATGCTGAAGGTTCGTTCTGTTGCAGCCGATGTACAGGGAGCAGTTAAAAGCCAAGCTGCAACTTTGCTTAGAGCCTTGTTTTTGCAAATTCCTTTCCACCAAGTTAAAGGTTTCATGTTCTGGAGGCTGGTCCAAACAAAATATTTTGCCCAAAAGCCTTCTTCTTCAAACACAAAACACCAGAATTGTTGTAGTATAACACATAAGACACGTCCGCAAATACAATACTCTAGTGAATACTAAACATGGCCACCTTTGCCTACCTTTACCAGGTAGATAAAATGCACCAATCAAAAAACACCACGCACCGCCACCCGCCGGCGCGTACGTTCAAACAAAGCTTCAACGCTGGCACCTAATTCAAATTTTCTTTGTTTATACATACATACATACATAGACTCACGCCTGTTTCCCGGAGGGGTAGGCAGAGACTACGGAACGCCATTTGCAACGATCCTGACATACCTCACTTGCTTCACTCACTCCCATCAAGTTTCTCATGCATGATCTTCTGTTAAGGGTACTTCTGACTTGTCCTTTTTTTTCAGGATGTCTCCAATCTGCTCAGAGAACGTCCGCCTAAGTCTTCCCCTTTGTCCTGTTCCATTCACACTTGCCTTATATATCTTCCTTTGTCAGTCTATCGTCATCCATCCTCTCCATGTGCCCAAACCATCTTAACATGCCTTTCTCGATGCTTGTCACTACATCTTCTTTTACCCCACACCAGTCTCATATCACACAATTCTTTACTCTGTCGGTCAAAGACACACCACACATACTTCTCAGTGCTCTCATTTCTACAGCATTTATTTTACTTTCAAATCTCTTCTGCCATACCCAACTTTCACTTATTTATTTTACTTTACTTTGTTTATTGTTTTGCAAAATACGGCGCTGTTGTGTTGTGAACAATTTTTTATCAAAATACATTTAAAAAGATGTATTTTGACAAAAAAATTGTTCTTTGATCATGAAAATATAAATACCCGAATAAATACCCATTGGGTGGGTTCAATGGGAATATTGCCGGGAATTTTCCCATTTTGGGAATATACCCGGGTAGAATCCCATCACTAGGGAGAAATAGACGCGTAATGTAGCAGGTCTTATTTGACGGAATAGACGCGACCGAAGATACGTTCGACGTATCTTCCGTCAGATATGTGCCGACTCTGAACTCGAGACTTATTGTTTAGCAGTTTGTTGGTCTATCCACTAGGCTATCGCTTCGGGGTATTCCTGAAAGCGCAACTATTTTTGAGCGCAACTAAAAAAGCGCAACTACTTTATTCCACAAAGCGCAACCTCGTCGAAAAATAGTGAAGGGGCATAACAGATTCTTAAAGTACTATCGATAGGATTTACTATCGATAGGATTTGTAAATCGTCTGCCCATTTTTTATTTATTATTATTATGGTGATCGTTTTAAAAGTACCAGGATAACAGAAATGAACAGAGATTAGAAGTGTTTATAGAATCTGGTAACAAATATCAATCAGTAAAATGTTTTGAAAAGTACCAGGGTAACATAAATGAACAGAAGTTAGTAGCCTAATAAAAACCTGGTTTTAGGGTCATGAATCAAAAATAAAGCACTGGATGGTATAGGTAAAACTCAGGCGCACAGCAACAGCTAAAGTATACTGAAATGTCCTGTCTTATCAACTATCGATATTTTCCGTTTGTTATTAACCAGCACTATTGCATCATGATATTTAGTTGCGCTTTGTGGAATAAAGTAGTTGCGCTTTTTTAGTTGCGCTCAAAAATAGTTGCGCTTTCAGGAATACCCCATCGCTTCTTCATGTTCTGTTTTATGTTTATAAAACTATTTCAGTAGTCATTCAGTATTACGTACTTTACAACATTATAAACCATAGGCCTACAAAAAAAATCTATATCTCACGTATTTCTTGTAGTTTTCGTGCAGTCTGGTTTTTGACGCTAATAATAATAAAATATTATTTATTTGACGAAAAAAATGTATAAATATATGTATGTTTATTGCCGTGTGGTTGACGGCATAGAATACAAGTGTCATCTTCCCGTGGGTGTCGTAAGAGGCGACTAAGGGATAACATGATGCAAATACCATCTTTGCGTAGAGACGGAAAAGTCGACATCAAACTCTATACGACTGCCTCGTTGGTCTCGCGGCATAAATGTGCGCGTGGGATCGGGAGGTCCCGGGTTCGATTCCTGGGTCGGGCAGTGTTATTGAGTTTTTCTGTCACGAAATTCTCAGTAGCAGCACGGAGTCTGGAAATGTGCCCGGTACGGCAATAGGCTCGCCCCTTATTACGTGGGACTAAAGTATATCTGACGAAAAGTGGGTGTAGAAATACACCTCTGCCTACCCCTTCGGGGATAAAAGGCGTGACGTTATGTATGTATGTTTATCCATTATCTAGTACCCATAACACAAGCTCTGACTAGCTTATGACTAGATGGTGATGTGTGTATGTGGTAGATTATTATTATTATTATTTAATAAGAGAGATATACGCTCTAGCACTTTCTTATAAGCCTAGTCTGTAGACGGAATACATATCGTGATGATGTGAACTGATTGCGTCACGTGCGCCTGAGCTGTGAAATTGGAGAAAGCATAGCGTGCTAGCAACTAAGTTGCTATACTAAACGGTTGTTAGGATAGAATAGAGATTATTTTTATATACCTCACATTAAAATCATCATCATCATCAGCCTTTGACAGTCCACTGCTGGACTAGGCCTCTCCTTTGAAAGGAGGAATTGGTCTACTATACCACGCTGGCCATTCGGATTGGTATAGGGTTTGTATCAAGTTTTCCTTCTCTTACAGTGGTGTTCTCTGCATAATATGCTCTCTCTGTCGGCTCTAACGACACCCATGGGATGATACGGAGTGGTGACATTCTGTATTCTTAATTCGTCACCACACGGACAATTTAAAATAATCTCTAAACATATTAAAATAATCTCTTAGAAACATGCATGAACCTTGGTTCATTATTTTAAGGTTTATGACGATTAATCGTTAATTGTGTCAGTTGATTTTATATTTTTAACATACCCCGCGACAAAGAATTTATTCATAGAGTAAGAGATGGATGTCTTAAAAAATTTTAATGCATGTATGGAATTGAGTACTGTGACGATTGTTCTTGATAAGTTTCTTTAAGAAGAAGGGTGCATAGGGTTCCCACCAAGAACCTAGGGTCCCAAGTCAACCTCATCTGCAAGTGGTGCACCTGCTGATCAACGGACGAGGCTCTGGCAAACAAAATATCCCCATAAGCGGCAATAGGCTCGCCACCTATTACGTGGTATCAAATCACTGATGAAAAGTGGGCGTTTAATATGCCTCTGCCTACCCCTTCGGGGAAACAGGCGTGAGTCTATGTATATATGTAGGTATGTAAGTTTCTTTATGTCTTATTATGTGGGGCAATAGCACTGATATAAATAGAGGATTTGTGGCGCAAAAAAAATGTATTAGGGCTATGTACGGCATTAAGTCAGATCAATCTTGTCAACCAATATTTAAAAAACTTGGTTTGTTACCGCTGCCATCGCTTTATATTTATGAAATATGTGTCTTTGTACATAAGCATAAACATTGTTTTGTAACGGCCAACGATGTAAACCCTCGAAACCGTCGAGATCCAAATCGACTGGTGCTGAATGATATTCCCAGATCAACCAAATATAATAAGAGTTGCCTAGCTATGTGTGTTCGCATGTATAATAAAATACCTAGCCAAATTAAACTCAGTAATATGCACTTGTTTAAAACTAAATTACACGCATGGCTAGTTGAGCACAATTTTTATAGTGTTAAGGCATTTTTAGAGAAGAAATTGCAAAATGTTACCTAGTGATAATGTATGATGTTTATAAATAAATTTTAATATTATTAATGCATGCTATAAAACCGTAGCAAAACATGTGATCTAAATGTATAATGTACCATCCTCGAATACCATGTTTTATGCAAATAAATATATGAATATGAATATGAATTTAAAAGCTACTACTCCAGCACTAAGAAGAAAATTTTGTTGGGGGAATTTCCGAACTATCAATTAACGGGAACAACGTACACCCAGTGTATTGATGTTTTATGTTGGACTATACTTCGTTTATATTATTTACCCTAGTACAGGCACCTCATTATTTTACCTAAATTACTTTTTAAGAACTGTATGTATATTTTTGTGATGAATGAAAATGTATAAATGTTTATTATTTTATTATTTTTATTATACGTTACGTTGTTCTACTCAAGCGACATGTTAATAAGCAATTACATGGATTAAATGATGTATAATCAAAACAAGAAAATTCGGCGCTGGCTCTCAAATCGTCTCAAAATCATAATCACAATCCACAACTCATCTTATATTCCAGTGAAAGGCCAATAAAATCCATTAAGGGTCGTAGCACACATATCAACTCGGAAAAGGATCGTCACCGTATCGCCTTTCGCCTCGCCGTCAAACAGGCGTCATCCTGACGTAACCACGTAACGTAAGCGGATCGGAAGCTCCGGCACGTCGACTCGGCTACAGCTAGGCGACGCCGTGCTTACGGCTCGCCGACCGCTAGTTGACGGCTAGGCGGCACTACTTCAATCATTTTGAATCCGAACGCAGACCGCGGGAGGGGCGTGGACGAAGAGACGTAAGCTAAGCTATGGAGAGCCGTAAGCTAGCGTACGGAGAGCTGTTATAAGCTAGCGTACGGAGAACCGTAAGCGCGGGAACTGCAAGGCGACCACGCACCGCACCGGTTCGTGAGCTTGTCCTGAGGCGAGGAGATTACGTTACGATTCCGATTAGTGTGCGTTACAGTAGGGAGTTCCATACAAAGAATACTGAACGGCTCCAGGTGATACGGTGCCGATCCCTTTCCGAGTTGATACGTGTGCTACGACCCTAAACCGTTCTAATGATTACCCTAGACAATTACAAGTAAAAAAGAATATTGGTACATACATACATACATATCGTCACGCCTTTTATCCCCGAAGGGGTAGGCAGAGGTGTATTTCTACACCCACTTTTCGCTAAATATACTTTAGTCCCACGTAATAAGGGGCGAGCCCATTGCCGTACCGGGCACATTTCCAGACTCCGTGCTGCTACTGAGAATTTCATGACAGAAAAACCCAATAACATTGCCCGACCCAAGAATCGAACCCGGGACCTCCCGATCCCACGTGCACATTTATGCCGCGAGACCAACGAGGCAGTCGTATAGGGTTTGATGTCGAGTTTTCCGTCTCTACGCAAAGATGGTATTTGCATCGTGTTATCCCTTAGTCGCCTCTTACGACACCCACGGGAAGATAGGGGGTGGTGACACTTGTATTCTATGCCGTCAACCACACGGCCACACCCACGGGAAGATAGGGGGTGGTGACAAGGAATATTGGTATTTTATCTTAATGCTTAATTACCTAAGTATTACTTATAAGCGCTTGAGAGAAAATATTTCTTCAAAATGTACTAAAATATTATTTTTATGTTGAATTCATATACCTACCTAAAATCGATTTACAATAATCTTTAACCTAGTAACCGGCGTCGGGACGTGACGACCCCACCGCCCACTGGGGGAGTTACTCTGACGAGTAGATACTCGTCATAATATCTCCCCCAGCGCAAGCAGTCAACCGAAAGATGGCGGTCAAACCATCCGAACCTGGCGGAAGGAAATCCCGAGATGCTAGATGGGCAGCAGCGTCCAGCATTAAGAACTTCCGCCACTGCGATCGCCAATACGCCTGCCAAGCGTGGCGATTATGGCATATCCCCCCAATTATGAATCACACCATTAAAAACCGGCCCCTAGTCCCCGGCAGCCCCGCTAGTCCTGGTTATGGTAGCGGCCATGGTAACGGCGGGGCAAGGGGTGCGAAGAATCTCCGGAAGAGATCGGGCTACCACCACCAACGACAATTGGCCCTGGCAACACTGAACACGCGCACACTGCGGACCGACGAGAAGATTGTCGAGCTGGAAGAAGAATTGAGCAAGTTGCGATGGGATATCATAGGCCTATCTGAAGTCCGAAGACAGGGGGAGGACTCGATAGTTCTCAATTCCGGTAACTTGCTCTTCTACCGGGAGGGCGACCAACAGTCCCAAGGTGGTGTCGGGTTCATCGTCCACAAATCTCTCGTGACCAACGTGGTAAATATCGGGAGTGTGTCGAGCAGGGTAGCGTACCTTATACTCAGAATATCCAAGCGGTATTCGCTGAAGGTCATACAGGTATACGCTCCGACCTCGTCGCACCCCGATGAGGAGGTGGAAGCCATGTACGAGGACATATCTCGGGCTATACATGGCTACAAAACCCATTACACCGTGGTCATGGGAGATTTTAACGCGAAACTGGGCAAACGCGACGGTGATGAGCTGAGAGTGGGGCCATTTGGTTATGGGCATCGGAATTCCCGGGGTCACTTGCTGGCTAGCTTTATGGAGAAGGAAGGACTCTATATGATGAATTCCTTCTTCAAGAAGCGAGAATGCCGCAAGTGGACCTGGGTAAGTCCAGACGGTGCAACCAAAAATGAGATCGACTTTATCATGTCGACGAAGAGGCAGATATTCAATGATGTCTCCGTGATCAATTCACTTAAAGTGGGGAGCGATCACCGAATGGTAAGAGGCACATTGAATATCCGTACAAGCCTCGAACGGTCGAGGTTGATAAAGTCCACGCTCCGACCGGCACCGGTTCATATCCAAAACCCCGAGAGCTTTCAGCTCGAACTCAAGAACCGTTTCGAATGCCTGGGTGAATGCGTAGATGTGGACGTGTACAGTAACGGGTTCGTGGATGCTGTCCATACAACAGGGGCTAAATTTTTTAAGCCCCAGAAAAGCCAGAGAACCAAAAAGATCTCGGATCCGACCCTCGAGCTGTTAGAGGAAAGGCGCAAGATGGTTCTGCTATCCTCCGACGACATGCCGAAATATCGGCACCTCAACAGACAGATCTCTAAGTCTCTGACTCGCGATCTCCGCCAATACAACACAAAATGTGTTCGTGAGGCGATCGAGCGGAATAAGGGATCCAAAGTGGTCCAAAGGGATCTGTCTGTTGGGCAGAGTCAGCTGACAAAGCTGAAGACGGAGAATGGCAGAATCGTATCGTCCAAGCCTGAGCTCTTTGAGGAGATCGAAAGGTTCTATGGACAGCTATACACGACAACGCAACAACCCGCAAGCACTCCAGCGTCAGACCCTAGAGCTGGATTGACCCGACACTATACCGAAGATATCCCGGACGTCAGCATGCACGAGATTAGTGTGGCTCTCAAACAGCTTAAAAACAACAAGGCGCCGGGTGATGACGGAATTACGAGTGAGCTTCTGAAGGCCGGCGGTGCACCCGCTAGAGAAGCCCTCCGGAAGCTATTTAATTCCGTCATTCTCGAGGGTAAAACGCCACAGGCGTGGCACAGAGGTGTGGTGGTGCTTTTCTTTAAGAAAGGGGATAAAACCCTCTTGAAGAACTACAGACCCATCACACTTCTGAGCCACGTCTACAAGCTGTTTTCGAGGGTCATCACGAATCGTCTCGAGAGCAAGCTAGACGACTTCCAGCCTCCCGAACAAGCCGGTTTCCGTAAAGGCTATAGTACCATAGACCACATACATACGCTGCGGCAGGTTATACAGAAGTCCGAGGAGTATAACCAGCCCCTATGCTTGGCGTTTGTGGACTATGAGAAAGCCTTCGATTCGATCGAAACCTGGGCGGTGCTACAGTCTCTCCAACGGTGCCGGATTGACTACCGATATATCGAAGTGCTGAAGTGTTTGTATGAAAACGCCACTATGTCAGTCCGCCTCCAGGACCAGAGTTTGAAACCTATTCAACTCCAGCGAGGGGTGAGACAGGGGGATGTCATATCCCCGAAACTGTTTACCACTGCGCTGGAGGATGTTTTCAAGCTTCTGGACTGGAATGGACTCGGCATCAACATCAACGGCGAGTACATCACTCACCTTCGATTCGCAGACGATATCGTAGTCATGGCTAAGACCATGGAAGACCTAGGCACAATGCTCGATGGCCTCTGTAGAGTCTCCCAACAAGTAGGTCTTAAGATGAACATGGACAAGACGAAATTCATGTCGAACGTCCATGTTGTACCTGCTCCTATTCAGGTTGGGAACTCTACGCTCGAAGTTGTCGACAAGTATATCTACCTGGGACAAGTAGTCCAATTAGGTAGGTCCAACTTCGAGAAGGAGGTCAATCGTCGAATCCAACTCGGTTGGGCAGCGTTCGGGAAGCTACGACATATCTTCTCGTCCGATATCCCGCAGTGTCTCAAGACGAAAGTCTTTGACCAGTGTGTGTTGCCAGTGATGACTTACGGATCAGAGACGTGGTCGCTCACTATGGGCCTTATCAGAAGGCTCAAGGTCACTCAGAGGGCGATGGAGAGAGCTATGCTTGGAGTTTCCCTGCGAGATCGAATCAGAAATGAGGAGATCCGCAGTAGAACCAAAGTCGCCGACATAGCTCTCCGGATAGCCAAGCTGAAGTGGCAGTGGGCAGGGCACATAGCTCGAAGAACCGATGGCCGTTGGGGCAGAAAGGTTCTGGAGTGGCGGCCACGTACCGGACGACGCAGCAGAGGTAGGCCCCCCGCAAGGTGGACCGACGATCTTGTCAAGATCGCGGGAGGAGGTTAGATGCGGGCGGCTCAAGACCGGTCTGTGTGGAGAACCTTGGGCGAGGCCTATGTCCAGCAGTGGACGTCGTTTGGCTGATATGATAGTAACCGTCCCTCAAAAGCAAACATTTCTTATTAAATAATATCCAGACAGCGTGTTTAAATACGAAACACAACCTAAATTCTGTTAACAAAATAATGTAAACGAACCTATGTATTCATACTGTTTATCTAGAGCGAGATGTTTGTGTAGCCTTTGTTAAACAAATAAATATGTGCCTCAGTATGTATAGCTTTTGAGTATATGTTTTTAGGTAAACATTGCTGGAAGTTTTGATCAGCTTATTTTATTTTATAAGAAAGAAAAAGAAATTCATTTAGGGCTCTATCAGACAGAGAGCGGTCACGCGGTCAAGCGTTCAAGCGGTCATTTTTGCGTTCTTTGTGTTATATTACGTTAATAGGGTCCTATCAGACAGAGCGGTCACGTGGTCTATGTAACGTGATATAACACAAAAAACGCAAAACTGACCGCTCGAACGCTTGACCGCGTGACCGCTCTCTGTCTGATAGTGCCCTTATATCAATACGAGATGAAGAGGAATAAACATGAAATAAAATATCAAACAACTAGAGGACGCCAGCAGCTACGCCTGCATTTTTTTTTATTTACCCGTTTTGGTCGATCCCGTGGGAATTTCGGGAAATCCCTTCTTAGTGCACCCCTACGGTCCCCAAGGAACATATATGCCAAATTTCAGCTTCCTGAGCCCAATAGTTTTGGCTGTAGCGTGTCTGTCAGTCAGTCAGTAACGCAAGGATTTTATATATTAAGATAGGAATAGTTAGGACTGGTATACACTGCTTTATCATCATAACCATCGTCCAAGATTTATCCCGGTTGCATCCAAGACTCGCACGTCTTGGAGCCCGAGGTCCGCTTACCAGTCCATCAAGATATGACAGAATATCAACTTTTCCACAGAGCGACTGCTGTCTGACCTCCGCAACCTAAAGGAATAGCGATATTCCATGGTTTGGATATTAATTTATTTATTTTTGATACTTAGTTTATTTTTATTTTTTATTAGTTTAACCAAAGAGCTCAGATATTTGCATAGGGGCGCATTTCTTATGGGCGCTCTGTAGACAATCTTTCCATGACCCAAATTGCCACTTGGCGGCGTGGCAGTCGCGCTGTGACAGCTGTCTCTACGAGTGCAAGGGAGACGAACGTTCCTCCTGTATATCTTAACTACGAGAGCAAGAGAGACGGAGAACGAAGCCTGCGCCGCCAACGGCGCCAACTACGAACTACACTGGCGACAGCCGCCACTTGGAATCGGCACACGAAATCCTTAAGAAATACGCTTCTATGTAAATCTGTATTCAGTGGTTTAACTGACTTCCCGTAACGACTGTCAAAGATATTCATGACAGCCAGGCACACAGTTGGTTGATAAAAATACCTTTGATTTATAAAAACTAAACATCTAAAAACTTAAATGCGTAATTTGCTGGTACCTATAAAGTAAGCAACAATAAAACAGTAATAGCCAATTAAAAACAGTTGTCGTACACGATCGATAAACTAATTAACCTGTCTCACAAACCGAGACCCGTCTCGTTTAAGTTTTAAAAGCCCTATTTCGAATAGGATACCTTACAACTAATTGAACTAAAAAAAGAAATAAGCTACCTCTTTTTTTTTCTTAAGACCCTCACTTTAAAAACATACAGCCGACGGACACAATGAACAACCAGATTCCACGAGATAGCTTGTGTTATTTATTTTTACTCCCAAAACAACGAAAAAAATAAATAAAAAAAAGATACTGGATTCATCCTTTACTAGAAACACGCAACGAATTTGCGGCTCGCCGCTAAGTGACCACCAGTGCGTATACACAAGATGGCGGCTTGCCGCGAAGCGGGCCGCGGCCCTCCATTCAACCGCCTCGGTTGAAATTTTGTGGCGGTTTAGTGCGTATAATCATAAGCGGTTGCATATTAAACAGGAAAAGCGGCTAACCGCGGTTAACCGCTAGTGCGTAAGAGCTCTTAGGGGTGCAATAAGAAGGGATGTCCCGAAATTCCCACGGGTTAGAGATAAATATGCGGGCGTTGCTGCGGACATCCTCTTCTAGTGAATCGCACAACTTTCGTTTAATAAACCACGTTAGTTTAAAAGTAACAACCGGCATGTAAATAAAAGTTGGTTTTCCATCCGAGCACTGTAGGCTCCGTATAATAACAGCCGATTCCAAAATGGCTCCTGTGCCGTGCGTGACGCAAGCTTCGGATATTTCCACGCACAAGGTAAATATTTGTCTACCAGAACTGTACCTACCTATTTAATTTGTGCTATGTGGATGCCAATTTTTGGAAAACACATATGGCAAGTGCTTTTATGAAGGTCTGCATACCAATAATTGGAAGTATGCTCAGATAAAATAGAAATATAGTCTAAAATTGAAGTATTTCTGGCATTTCGAAGCTATATGCTTATTGAATTATTTGTATTTCACTGTTATTCCACACCTTAAATGCGTTACCTGAAGTCCGTAGTGTTTGGCAACTCTATTTACTTTATGATTACAGAAAACTTACAAGTACATTTTCCGAGGACGTATTTATAGAACAATTGGGCAAATTACAAGTTTTCACAATTAAAGTAACGAAAATAACAATAAGCAATCTAATAGAATTTGTGTGGATTTCGGCCAAGTTAATATAAAGGAAGTTTACGGAAGGGTTGACACATGTCCTTAGTATCTGACGAACGAGGTCTGATAAAACTGCACACACACTCATACGAACACATAACATCATAACATAACTTGAAGCCTTTATCCCCGAAGGGGTAGACAGAGGTGTATTACACACCCACATTTCGCCATTTATGTTGCGGTCCCAATGTAATAGGGGTGAGCCTATTGCCATCTACTGGGCACAGTATAAAGCAAGCGATAATTAACATTTTAAATACACACGTAAATTCTAATAGCCGTAACACACGCTCGAACTTGTCCGGCGGACCAAACCCGTCGGTCTGGCGGACCAAATCCGTTCTCGCTACAGACGACCGGATCGGACAGTTGCTTCACGTAAGCCATGTCCGATCCGACCGATCTGCAAACTAGCGGACCGAGGCGGACTCAATTAATAATAATTATGTTCGCCGGTCTACTCTAGAGACGGGCAGATTTGGTCCGGAGGCGACCCAAATCCGTGGTCTGTTCGAACCAAGTTCGAGCGTGTGTTAAGGCTATAAAAGTCAGAAGTGTGTGTCCGGGGCAGCTAGGGATTGAACCCCAGACCATCGTCTCATGACAGTCTGTTACGTACACCACTAGGCTATCGCACTGTTCATACAAACGATAGAAAATCGAAGACAATGCTTCGAACTTTGCTCAACAGTGTATAGACGCCTTAAAGCGTAGTATTTCACTGTAATTGACTTTTTATCTCGTTCCTAAGAATTCTCCGAGCAGTATTATATTACGGCTTCAGCCTGGCCCTAATTGATTTCGAGAAAGCGTAGCAGTTTCTAACAGATAAAGTTTTAGACGTCCCGGACACCGTTTGGTCAAAGAAAAACATTGTTACTTTGATTTATGTAAGACTATAATGGGAGGTGTATCATTCATTCTATTGATTTGAAGAACCAAGTTTAGCGGTAATTTTTTTTAGTTTCAGCATTATTTTCTCAATTTGAAAAAAAAAAATATTCAAAATGTGCAACTCGCCATATTGGTGGAAGTGTGTGACCGTCCGTGTGACTAAATCTTAGCCTTTGCGGATATCATACGCAATCTGATTTAAAGACAAACCCGCAAATTATCTAAAACACATGCTAATCAATTTTAAAAATTGGGCAAGTGCGAGTCGGACTCGCGCACAAAGGGTTCCGTACCATCATCTATAAAAGAAAATCACGTTCGTTGTATGTATACTTAAATACTTTATAAGTTTCTACCTGTTTATTAAGATCGAGTAACAAATTGCTAAAAATTACGTTTGTTGTATGGGAGCCCCCCTTTATTATTTACTTTTCTTAAATTTAATTATTTATTTTGAAAGGTAATATACAACTACATATTCTGTAAAAATTTAAAGCGTCTACCTGTAACAGTTAGTAATTTTGAGCAAAATATACGAAAAAAAACACGTTTTTTGTATGGGACCCCCCCTTAATTTTTATTTATTTTTTATTTTTAGTATTTGTTGTTATATCGGCAACCGAAATACATAATTTGTGAAAATTTCAGCTATCTAGCTATCATGGTTTATGAGATACAGCCTGGTGACAGACAGACAGACAACGGAGGCTTAGTAATAGGGTTCCGTTTTTTACCTTTTAGGTACGGAACCCTAAAAATGATCAGTAAATCGTTTCAAATCTTTCAAAAGTGCACATACCTAACAAAGTTTACAATTAAGCCAAAGCAGCTTTTTTACAGTTGCATGCAACATCAAAAGATTCAAAACTAAATCTTATGAGCCATTTAAAAGAGTGTGCTTGCTTTGCCTTGCAATTTTTTTATATTTTATACTTTTTCTGTCTGTGATAAATAAATAGTTTATATTTCTTTCTTTCTTCTTTCTAAAACCCAATATCCACATTGTATACCAAACCGCCCCACACAATACGTACAAAACCAAACTGATCTCCAATATTCGTCGCAAGTACATTACTATCACAGGGCACATATTACTGGGTACCTCACATCGCGTTACCAAATAGATGCCTTGACGTTTTGATACGTATTCTGCGGAATATATCGCACAACAGTGATGTGAGACAGTCAGTACATTCGCACAAAGGAATATTGAAGGTCTGGCACTCGGTTGCGAATATTCACGAAGTAATGATTTCTCGAAGTAAGCCGGTTGCTTCGTGTGCAATATGAAATTCGCAGACGTTTCTAGGATTTATGTTAAGTATATTAAACGGGGTATTGGAGTACGTACTATCCTTGTTGTTGTGTAGTCAAGGGGTAAAGGACATGTTATTGGGATTCGAGCTTTACAAAGTTGTAATAGGTACAAATGCAAGCTTTTTCAGGACTTGGCACTTTTGATTCGGCATATGGTACGTACATATAAGTGTGATTTCTTTTACTTAAAACACGATTGTATTGTTCGATTCGTGCCATTTTTGTGGACATTACTGAAATAAGTTTGCGAAATTTGTTTTTTTTTTGCTGACAAAGAATTGGAACAAGATCCTTGACAATAAACGTCTTTTAAAGGTAGATCTTCATGTTATTAGAGGGAAAAGTAGCAATTATGGAATACGTCCCCCATATGGAATACCATTGTATTTTTAAACCTAAGTGCCTAGAATAGTTCAAAACTTGGGGATATGGTAATATTAAATTAATTTTGGATGTAGTCCATATTTTGTACCGTTACTATACTAAAATTTTGGAATATTCGCGACGCTTAGTCTTCGAAATATAACGTATCCCATATCAGGGACGTATTCCATTATTGGTACCTTCCCTCATTTAATTTAAGTCTCAAACAATTTAGACGGAAAAGTCACATCTACAATCAACATCGTTTTCGCAAATTGTACCAAAAGTACACAGATAGCCTGTTGACACAGCAAATATCCAACTAAACTCTTCAAAATTCGAACAAAACAATAACACCAAACTTTCAAACAATATTGTATAACGTGATATCAAACTGTTGAATAAACAACTTTAAACTGATCGGGACAAAGTTGTTTTTCCAAGGATCAAAGTAAAATCGTTCGTCATTTTAATTCGTCCTTGCATTTTTATTGAAGTCGGGATTGGCTGGGGACCGTATTGATTGAATGTTCTACAGATAACCTTATGATTGGAACAAATTGCACGGAAAATTTCTCCTAGAAAATTGTGATGAAATTGTAGGAAATTGAATGAAAATAGTCTCCGTTTTGGATAAACATGTCGATGGGGAGGAAAAGTGGTTTTTTACTGGCATACATGTTATGTGTATTATTCAGCATTTTCTTATTCTTTCTTTGCCAATTCTTCGAGGGTAGGCTCGGATGTGTTTCGGCATTGCTTCCGTAATGCTAAAAGAATACAGCTATATCCAGGATTATTATGATTCTCTTACCGATAACAACGGAAAATAATGTTTCGATTAGATTTGTTTGTTACATCTATACAAATAATATAAAGCTGAAGGGTTTGTTTGTTTGCTTGAGCTTGAACGCACTAATCTCAGGAACTACTGTTCCGATTTGAAAAATTCTTCCAGTGTTAGATAGCCCATTTATAGAGGAAAGTTATAGAATATAATTATAACATCACGCTATGAGCAACGGAAGCGAAGCAGTAGCCTTGAATAACGGTGTAATCGCGGGCTCGTCTAGTATTGAGCTTACACCTACGTGCTATGTTTTTGTTTAGCATTCTTTAATTTTGTGTAGAAAAGTATCTATCGACTTATTTCGGCGGACTTATCAGGACAAATTTCAATTTTAGATTCTGGTGTATAGGCTACAGTTACTTTTACTAAATTTAATCAAAACACTGTCGGTAGCTTTGTGTGAAAGAGAGAAAAACACGCTCACAAACTTTCGCATTTATTATAGTAGTGAAATTTAAACCACAACGTGGTCACTACTACCTACCTAAGTTTCTAAATATCGGTTCATCATCATCGGCCCTGTATATAAACTGTCCCACTGCTGGACACGGGCCTCTTCTCACTATGAGAAGGGTAAAGTCATAGTCCAGCACGCTGGCCAAATGCGGGTTACTTATGTAGGTATGAAGAACTCCCAGCCATGCTGGTTTCTTCACGATGTTTTCCTTCACCGTTTAGCAAGCGATAATTAACTAATTTAATGTCGCTTCATGATAAACATAAATTATTTCGAACGATACAAAAAGTCTTCATGCTTATTCATCCTATCAAATTAGTCGTCTATAATCCGTTTTGAATGCCCTATCACATCAATGCTTGATGCCTGCACCTGCACGTATGACAGAGGTATAGTATATCTAGGTATCCATTTAGTAAGCTGCCATCAACGTATTTGATGCGGCACCGATCAAATGTTTGAATGTACTTCTAATTTGATCGTTTTGATTTATACTAATATTTCAAGTGGAGGCTTTGATTTGAATATTACGTTTATAGACGGGCTTTTTGTTATTAGTACCAACAAAGTAAAACCTAAAAGTCAAGCTGTGACTACGGCTATTGTAGCCCAGCTGAAACCACGGGGTAAATCTAGGATAAGGTATTTATTTCGCCTTTATTTAAAATTCAAAAAGAAAATAGGCGATCCCGAAACTGGGTAAAAAAATCACGTTCGTACGTGTTGGTTTGTAAACTAAATGAATTTGAATTGCTCAACTAATTACGCGATTGAGAGCCGTCACATAAATGTAAGTAAGTATGTGTGAGGACGAATTGCGAAAGTTTCCTCAATTAAAACTTCTGACAACTTTATTTTTCCTGTGTATTAAAGCTCGAAAAATATATAAAAAAGCCAAATCACTTCGCTTAATCAGCAAACTGTGCTATCCGATATTCACATGAAATCAGTTTAGTTACGTCATGCATAACGAAACCTCGCACTAATATGTTGTTCATATTACGCGTCTAGTCATTGTGCGTAATACCCCATGAGTCAGCAAATAATAAATAACCCGCTTTCTTTCAAATGTTATGTTTCATCCTCCTAGCGTTATCCCAGTCTCAACCTGGGGTCCGCTTTCTAGTCTAACCGGATTTGGCTGAATATTAGCTTTTCCACGGAGCGACTGCCTGTCTGACCTCCGCAACCCCAAGGGATAGCGATATTCCATGGTTTAGACTAGTGTCAGTTTATTCTAGAGGTACTGACGCCCTATAACGACTGTCAAAGATCTTCATGACAGCCGGGACCGACGGCTTAACGTGCTCTCCGAGGCACGAGACAAGCGATAATTAACAATTCAATACGCACATAACTCCGAAAAGTCAGTGGTGCGCGCCGTGGATTCGAACCCGATACCCTCTGCATGGCAGTCCGTTGGTATCTCCACTAGGCTATCGCTGCCTTCAAATGTTATGTATATGTCTTGTTATTACTAGGTAAGCGAACGAAATCGTAGATTCATCGTAGAGAGAAATTAGAGTAATCGTTACAATCGAGGTGGAAAAGTTGTTATCTTCACCTCATTTGTAAATATAAAAATAGTGATAAATGACGTCACTTATTACACTAGTGAAAACTGCATAAAAACGGTTATAGCGCAAAGATAGACACATCAAGATTTTATCATTTTAGGATTATTAGAAAACATAAACATCTATCCGCTTAGAATTTACAGTCCAAGGTACAAAAATAATATATCTACTTATTGCCTAAATACCTACTAACGATACATAGCTCCGAGCCAAAAAAAAGTGAAAAATTATTAAAACATACTACGTATATGGATGGAAACATGGCGCTTATACCTATATAAGTACATAATTAATTAATATAATAAAACTAAGAGAGTGGTGTGAGGTAAAAGAAGATGTAGTGACAAGCATCGAGAAAGGCATGTTAAGATGGTTTGGGCACATGGAGAGGATGGATGACGAAAGACTGACAAAAAAGATATATAAGGCAAATGTGAATGGGACAGGACGAAGGGGAAGACCTAGGCGGACGTTCTCTGACCATATTGAAGACATCCTAAAAAAAAGGACAGGTCAGAAGTACCCTAAACAGAAGAGCATGCATGAGAAACTTGATGGGAGTGAATGAAACGAGAGAGGTATGTCAGGATCGTTGCAAATGGCGTTCCGTAGTCTCTGCCTACCCCTCCGGGAAACAGGCGTGAGTCTATGTATGTATGTATCTAATTAATTAATTAGTAGACCAATCTTTAAGTCTTGAACGATCTGGGCGTGATTTGCATTCGATTTGGACGAGGTGCTTGTGAAGGCTTATCTGCTTGTTGCTTATAAAAGCGGATAGCTACAATTTGTTTAGAGGAAAGTGATAGGTTTGTTATGGAGTCGATTTTGTAATATGCAGGCTGAAACTCCCAACTATACTTCATACCGTTTTTTTGTTATAAAACGGGATAAACTACATTAGGGTAGGAATTTTCCATCGAGCTTTCGATCAATAAATAAACAATAACCTGCTCCTTAAAATAACCTTTTACAGCACGAAGTATTAGACATCGCTGAAATGCAATAATGTTACAAAAGTAAAAAGAAGTAGATATGTAGCTACCGGACGCTAAACATAAGCCAGTTGGCAAGTCTGACATATGTGTGTGTGAAGTCGCGAGCCCGCGTCAAAGTGGAACTGACACATCTTGTCAACCGAAAATAAAATAAAATATGGAGTTATCGATGTGTGCGTTAGTGTACCGTTTTTATGGATTGATTACTACGTAGGTAACGTATCTACCTCTTTCTTGAAATATCATTGCTGAAATGGTACTAAATGTGCAAATATCTATTCATAACTGTTAGTCTAGTTTTCTGGCCAATTAGTCAAATTTAGATCTTACTCATCATCATTCTAGACTTACGCCTCGGAGCCCGGGGTCTGCTGACTAGTCTAAATATGTAGATTTGACAGAATTTTAGCCTAGATCTTCATGTCACCTTCTTATTCCAACATTCATCAGTTATTAGGACGAAACACGGATATTTTGATCGAAGCTCAAAATTACGACCAGCCCCGCGACATTACACATCCATATATCTCGTATTCATACTTCCCAATTTAGATACGCATTGTTTTAACATGGAAATTGTACGATGTACTCTGTGCCGAACGTTTGGGCGTTTCGGTTCTTTTGAATGTCTAACAGCAATTTATTTGCTGTTATTGTAGGTGGAAGGTATTTTGTATTGTTCATTGACAATGCTTTGACTGAGCGATATCGATCGGGGTGGTGTAAAATTTCTCATTTTGCTATTAAAGGCAGCGATACCTTAGTGACTGCTTCCGTGGTCCAGTGGATAGCGTATGCGACTGCTGATCGGAGGTCCCGGGTTCGATTCCCGGGTCGGGTAAAAGTGTTACTGGGTTTTTCCGAATACTCAGTAGCAGCCCGGAGTCTGGTGATGTGCTCGGTAACGGTAATAGGCTCGGCCCCTATTACGTGAGACCTAAAAATTCATGGTGAAATGTGTGTGTAATATTGACACTCCTAGGGTTTTCGGGGATACAGGCGTCAGTCTATAAAAATAAAATATCGGGTTAAACTTATGGTATAGCCTATAATACGCGCTACTATTATTTTGAGGTTATTTGCGAAATATTTTGTTAATCCTCGAGATGTTTTCTTTCACTGTTTAGAATTGTGACGAATCTTGCTAGTCGTAGAGTTCTCCATGTTGTTTTCAAAGGTCTGCCAACCCGTACTTGGCCAAAGTGTTGCACTAATCTAACTGTTTTAATAACGAGAAGAGGTTTGAGCCTAGCAGTGGTCCGTGGTCCCTGCAGCACCCAAGCCCTGACTGGCAGGAAATGCCATAAAGTTCGCCTCTGTGTACTTATTTGCGGATACAGTTTTGAAAGTTTGTCCATTTTTGGCCGTAAATCTCTTCATAAGATTACGTTCTCACGCGGAATGCCTCGCCGATCACCTGACTCAAATGTCCGTAGCGTGTTGTCCGTACAAACTCGCGCACGCGATAATTTCACTCGCCAAAGCGTTTAAACACAGTTTGCATCCTTTTACTTTTCACTTAGCATGAACTGTCGTTCCCCGGCTGAGAGAAATTATGTTGTTATGTTAGATATTATGTAAATGGTAGATGATTGTGGGAATTCGCCTTGCTTGGATTGGAAAGTGTTATTTGATTAGACTGAAACAATTACTGAGGTAATTGGGCAGTTTGTATGTATCAGAAGCTAGCTGTTTCTCGTGGTCTGTCCGCATATAGATAGTTGCCCATCCAATTCAACTGAATGTGTAACGTTGACCTGATTATTTTATTTATTTATTTATTGAATATTCCTTAACAAGTATCGTTACAGGATTTAAACCTAATGCGATAAGGTGGCATGTAGGTATATTATTTCACTAACTACTACACTAACATACAATTATAACTAAACAATCTGTATATATAAAATCCTTGCGTTACTGACTGACTGACAGACACGCTAGAGCCGAAACTATTGGGCGCAGGAAGCTGAAATTTGGCATGTATGTTCCTTGGGGACCGTAGGGGTGCACTAAGAAGGGATTTCCCGAAATTCCCACGGGATCGGATAAAACAGGGAAATTAAAAAAAAATGCAGGCGTAGCTGCTGGCGTCATCTAGTATTTAATAAAATCCGATTATACGACGCATCATTGTCACATAATCATGTCAAATCAGTTTGGATCAGTGAGAGTACTCCGCTAGGCGAACTAGGCTAGTTGGCTGATCGTAAGAGGAATCTGATGCTTTGGGGAGGAGGTGGGGTCTTCTTGTCTATATTTGACTAGATGCCCGCGGTTACACCCGCGTTATTTAAGACTACTGCTCCGCTCCCGTCGCTCATAGCAAGATTTTATATAGCCTATATAGCCTTCCTCGATAAATGGGCTATCTAACACCGAAAGAATTTTTGAAATCGGTCCAGTAGTTCCTGAGATTAGCGCTTTCAACCAACCAAACAAACAAACTCTTCAGCTTTATATATTAGTAGTATAAGATAGGTATGAGAATAACGTAAATCGTATCTCATATTTCGAAGTTATACCTCGCTGTGATTAGGTGACTTGAACAAAATTTTCTTTTTTATTGACGAAGTTATTTTTGGTCTTGACAGATCAATGTTTACCGGGACCGGGACAGCTAGTTATACCTATGTGTATAAACAAGACAGGTAGAGTCCAGCTTTTCCAAAGAAAAATGAAAAAAAAATAATAATTGAGGAAGATCTTTGTTATGACTTATGACCAAAAAGATAAAAAGCCTTTGCGAAACCTTTATTGAAATCGTTCTACTGCGTAGTGACTTACGCTTACATTCATATCACGTTTAAACTTAAACGCAAACTATTTCTCGAAGATTATAATCATTCCAATTACCCAGCCACTTGATAACAAGGAAAGCACACATCGAAAGTGCCATACTAATTATCAATTATCGCGTAAAATGCTGAACGCTAATGAGTTGCTGTGTATTATGTTAATATGACGGAACTGGGTTTAGGAAGTTGATGCGCTGACACTACCGATTGGGGAAATTGTGTTATTTATGGGGTGATTGTAGTTGCTGGAACGTTGTACTTGTGTATTTAGGTAATGTGTCTATTATATTGTTTGTCATTCATAAGCGTAACATTGTAATCAATACTCGGTTTCATCATCCCTGGATAGACATATATTTTATACTAGATGCCCGTGGTTACACCTGCGTTATTTAAGGCTACTGTTCCGCTCCCGTCGCTCATAGCGTGATGTTATATAGCCTATAGCCTTCCTCGATAAATGGGCTATTTACCACTGAAATAATTTTTCTAATCGGCCCAGTAGTTCCTGAGATTAGCGCGTTCAACCAAACAAACGAACTCTTCAGTGTTATGTATAAGTATAAGATAGGAACAAAACGATAGTATTGTGTTGGCTTTACGTGAATGTTACACATTGAAATTCAACAACAGTTTACGGATTTTATCGCGATGTACCTACTTATTGATTTGACTGAGATTACATTTAAACAGAATGATCTAGAAGTTAGCTAAAAGTTGCCAATTAATTTAACCAGGGGCCCAATTCTCCGAGTTCAGCTCCGAGTCAGCAGTCGCATACGCTTTCCACTGAACCACGGAGGTAGTCAATTCATGGCGAAATGTGGGTGTAAAATGACACCTCTGCCCCTTCGAGAATAAAGGCGTGAGTCTATAATTATTTTTTAACAAATAACAAAATTTTCTCTAAATAGAACACAACTCAAAGCGTAACTTTAAACTGCTGAAAGTTTAATGTGCGCGTTACAGAGTAAACAATGGTCTGTTTAATTATTCGTGAACGCAAGTTTTAATTACTTTATTACTTACGTGCGCACTTACTTATTTGTGCTTACAAACGTAACTTGGACGTAAATTGTTGATAAAAATGTAATTTCCTTTTTCAACACTTCATGATATGAATATACTTACTAGCTTTTGCCGACAAATTTGCACGCGGAAAGGTTACATTATTTCAAGGAAACATATTCATATACCTAACATAAATGTAACTAATGGGCTTTAATAAGAGGTGAAATAATTTTCATCTCTTATTTCAAACTCTTTATGTTTATTTTCCGTATCAAAAGTTAGCAAAATATGTCCGCGATCTATTGCCTTGTTTGAACTAAAATTCAACAAACTCTGTTCATGTTTACGTTTACTTGTAGGCGAGTCAAAGTCATTTAGGATCAGCAATTCTCATATTTTTAAATGACATTGATATTATATTTTGAATTGACTCAGAAGCGGTATTCTTATAACCTAATGTCATTATCGTATAATTTGAAATAAACAGTTCGTCGTTGACACATATTTTGACACTTGTTTCAATTTACGATCTCGTTACAACTTCGTTCAATTATCAGATAATTTAGAAGAATACGCTTTTTGTGACGTACGTATGACTCATGATATCGAAACTATATTTATTTTGGAGAATTGGGCTCAGGTATCTTCACCATTCAAAGTAAATTGCCGACATTGGGGTATACAGAATTAGCCTGCTCACTTAAATACCACTGCGATGTCTTTGACTTCTTAAAGCGACGGGGTCAAGTGAATCTATAACAGTACTAGTCGATGCCAGCGGCTTCGCACGCACATATTTTCAAATTGCCCGTTTTGCCCGATCACGGGGGAATTTCGGGAAATCCCGTCTTAATGCACCCCTACGGTCCCCAAGGAACATGCATGCTAAATTTCAGCTTCTTGCGCCGAGTAGTTTCGGCTGTAGCGTGTCTGTCAGTCAGTCAGTAACGCAAGGATTTTATATATAGAGATAGTATAGCAGTTGCGAATTTGTCCGCAAAAGAGGACACTGCTGTTAATCTTTCAGTCTCTATAATCGAATGAAACCAACCGGTCTATACATAGCTTTTAGGTTTAAATTCAAAATATAAATGGTTTCAACGTATTCTCGGTGTCTGCTAGAGCCCTGAACAAAAGCGTCTGCGTAGGCTCGTAGAGGTCACTTTAAAAGTCACCTCGTCGGGACATCGAACCCGAAGCGTCTGCGAAGTATTGTAAGACAATCTGTACAATAACACCAATCTACAGGTTTACGATTTCATCGTAACCATATTATTAAATGCAAAATTACTTTCTATATAGCCTTTCGCCGATCCCGTCGGAATTTCGGGAAATTCCCACTTATTGCGCCCCTACGGTCCCCAAGCAACATACATGCTAGGAACGTAGATGCCAAATTTCAGCTTCTCGCGGTCAATAGTTTTGCGTTTTCTGGACTTGGGCGGTCTTCACCTGCTACACAGTATCACTTTGAGTGTTGTGGCTGTGTCAGCAATCATGGTACCACAAATTGTAAAATTAAGATTATGTTTTTAAAAAGGTGGCATGAGTTTCTTCCAGGCTCTTCTCATAGCCCTACCATCCCGAACATGGTTGTAAAAATAAAGAATTGACGTTCATAAGTGTTGCTTTTGTAACCTATATGAATAAATGAGTTTGAATTTGAGTCAATAAGAGTATTTGGTGTACTACACCACACTGACTAGATGGGTTTGATGCCTAGTTTTCCGTCTCTTCGCATTGACACTGTTTTCTTCGTGCATTTTCCTTAGTCGCCTCTTACACTCACGGAACTACATCGGTAGGGTTCGTTTGTATTCTTAATCGTCATCACACGGAAAATAACTTTCTTTTTCTTGTTTATTATTCAAGTAGTCTCAATTTCACTTGAAAATTAATAATTTACACAATCATGTATCAGTTAAGATTATTTAAATGATGTGATAAAGAAAGCTATAATTAGAAAAATAGACTGTTATAGAGAATGCGCACGATTTTTCAAGTATCTAAATTATTTCTACATGGTTACAATAACACGTAAAATAAAAACCAGCGTCAAAAAATATTTAGTAGAAAATAAATTGGTTTAAAATAGTAGGCAATTAATATAATTTTAAACAGCCGCCTTTCAGACCGCCCAAGACTAGCAAATTCGGTCACTGTTGTCACCTTCTTTAGGTATCACTTGTTAACCGTTTTAATCAACTCGGGTATCGAACCAAGACAAAGATAGACACCACTTTGTGATCGTATGGGATATAAAATATGAAAAGTCGGACAAACGATATTCTATAAGTTAACTGTAAGACCTATAGAACAGAACGCAGTAAAATTTTCAAAACAAATCTTGAATTTACGTAAATTAAGACAGTATTCCATTCTAGTCTCGGTTATAAGCGCATAACCGTCTAGATTCTTGCTACGCCTAATTGAATCGTAATTGTTATTCAGTTACGTTCAAGGCATAACATAATTAGATTCGCGCGTACATTACACGATGAAGATAGCCTTTTATTACACATTCTCTAGATATAAATAACTTTCTTATTACAATTTCGTAACATGAAAGTTATGAATCTAAGTATAGTAGGTAGGTATAGGTAAATTCACGAAAGATGACCACTGCGCAGAAGTCATTTTTTAGGTCCCCGTGGAGGTGCGGGGTGAGGCGCGGGTGGAGTGCCAATGGCGTGGCTCCGTTCTTGACGCATTCCCTAAATGCGTCAAGAATGGAGCAACGCCATTGGTGCACGAATGTACATATGCGCGACGGCCGCCATTTGTGGTCAACTTTCGTGAATTTACCTATACACTAGAAATCTTCGCTATGTATCAGCGCCTAAAAGTCACTCTCATAGCGTGAGTTGGCTTGACGTTCGTAATAGGTCGCCCAAGTTAAATAACGTCTATACGAGTCAAAACTTGGATGGGTGACCGCGTGTGGCATTGCCATAGAGCCATAACGTGCTCCGGAGGGTACGTAAAGCTATTGGGCCCAGTTTTTGTCTCAGAACAGGAATCGTTCAACCATGTCGGAATCCTTTGGGCGGTCTGAAAACCGACTCCACACACGCACGAAAAAGGAAAGAAAGCGGCAAAAAGATAAACTATACATATTTGCCGCATTCAAATCAAATGCCTAGGTTTTTTAAATGTCTGACCAAATATTGATTTGGTTAATTCAATTTACCATAGAGAAGTTTTGTGTCAATACACTAAACTTCTCTATGGTAAATTTCATTTATAGGTAAATTCACGAAAGATGACCACTGCGCAGAAGTAATTTTTTAGGTCCCCGTGGAGGTGCGGGGTGAGGCGCGGGTGGAGTGCCAATGGCATGGCTCCGTTCTTGACGCATTCCCTAAATGCGTCAAGAATGGAGCAACGCCATTGGTGCACGAATGTACATATGCGCGAAGGCCGCCATTTGTGGTCAACTTTCTTGAATTTACCTATACCTGCTGTGTTTCTTGTCACTAGTTTTTAACTGTAGCCAATTTCAAGCGTCTCGTATGCACTTAAAAGTTTACACGAAATTAATAGTTGTTCCATATAATTTATTATTTTGCCAAATGATAGGCATTAAATGAATATCAACATGCCATAAGCAGGTGTTACTAGAATAACACAAAAGTCTTCAAATTGCACAGATATAATTTTCATACCCAAGTTAACAATTACTAATAAGCTCGAAAGATATTGGAATAGGTATTTTTTTACTGTAGGTTGGTATATATAATTATCCGATATTGGCTGGTGAAGAGATAACCGGATTTTCCACAATAGAACCATCAAAACAAAAAAAAATAATTTTGGTGAGACCAAAATGGTCTACTACAAACACAGCATTTCTCACAGCATGTCGCTTAGCTTTTATAACATTTCTTTTTTAGATAATTGCTTGAACAAAGCCCGTCCAATTCCACAACACATTAAAACCACACTTCATTTAATCCAAATACCACCACCACTTATAATACGTTGTACTCACAATTTTGCAATCCATATTTAATCGGCGCTCACTTGGTATGTCTGTATCACTACACTGAATGTAAGCGGCTGAAGCGATGCACTTACTTATAGGCGTTGGTCATTTCGCCCCCTCTTCACTTGCCTAAGTAGGGGGTTATGTTCAGGTCTTGAGATGGGAGACGATTGAGAGATGGTTTTGCCGACATTTGAAGATGGTTTTATATAAAAATTAGAGGATACCGGCAGCTACTCCCGCACATATAATTTAAATTTAATTGAAGTCGTGAAATTCCTTCTTAGTCCGCTCCTGCGGTCCCCAAGGAAAATACATGCCAAATTTCCGCTTCTTACGGAAGATATACTAGGGGAGCCCATGAAGTAATTTCGGGATTTACATGATCGCGTTTTAATAAAATAGGAATGTTAATCTGATTCTTAGCACAATGGAGGTTGACGTAGGTACGTAAGATTTAAAAATGCAAAAAGAAAGAAAATTAATCGAGCGTTTCAGATTTTCTAAGGCGATGTTAAGTGAACCTAAAAAAGGCTCATTGAATAATTTGACAATTTGGATGTGACTTAAACTCGTGGTCATTATCAGATCGTGCAAAAAGAGTTCGCCATTATGAAATATGTACTCAAGTGCGTCAGATTAAGATTTTTATGCTTCATCCTTACGTCTTAGACGTGCTTTCTCATAATCTGATGGTTATCTAGAGGAATTATTGCAACAGTTTTTTAAAAGTTTTGATAATCTATAGCCGCGCTCCCCACGGATGAAAAGGTATGTATAAATACATTATTTCACATCACACATCATCAGCCCTTTATACTGTCGCACTGCGTGGCACGGGCCTCTTCTCACTATGAGAAGGGTAAGGCCATAGTCCATCACGCTGGACAAGCGCGGGATGGCAGACTTCACATGTCTTTCGAGAACATTATGGAGAACTCTCAGACATGCAGGTTTCCTCACGATGTTTTCCTTCACCGATTAACAAGCGATAATTAAAAATTTAATATGCACTTAACTCCGAAAAGTCATTGGTACGTGCCGTGGATTCGAACCCGAGACTCTCTGCGTAGCAGTCTGTCGGTATCTCCACTCAGCTATCGCTATTTCTTTTTTTTTAGTTTGACTGTGCCCAGCAGTGGAATAGTACCTATCTATACACAAATAAATTGGAGTGTCTGTTTGTAATATTAAAATAATCACTTTTTACTTAAGGCGGATGGATGTATACACGGTAGGTACATATTATACCGAAATGTATTTTTTTACCATTTTTGTCTGTCTGTCTGTTTGTTCTCGCTAATCTATGGAACGGCTGGACCGATTTTGTAGGGACTGGCGGATAGCTGATGTACCAAGGAGTAACTTAGGCTATAAATTAACCGGGTACGCGAAGTAGTTCCCTCAGGACGCGCGTGAAACCGCGGGAAACAGCTAGGATGTTAATAAAAGGAAAGTTTTTGCTTGAAACCCCACCCGCTTGTATATTAACAAACTTAAGTGCTACTCTGATTTATCAGCTACGTTACTGCAAAGTTTCATTTAAATCCGACTGAGTTGTTTTTGCGTGAAATATGACAAATGTCCATCCATCAAGCTTTCCTCGCAATTTTTCACGTTAATTGTCAGGCTGAAGCCTGAAACTAGCTTTCACAAATATAAAATACGCTATTCTGAAAAAAAAATGAAAGAATATTATGCAATGTACATCTTCTTCTTCATCAGCCTTTAGCATTCCACTGCTGGGCTAGTCCTCTCCTTTGAAAGGAGGAATTGGCCTACTATACCACGCTGGCCAAACGGGTTGGTATAGGGTTTGCATCAAGTTTTCCTTCTCTTACAGTGCTGTTCTCTGCATAATATAGGCTACTAGGATAGGTGCTGTTATGAGTGATGAAGAAAAAATTTGTTATGGTGTCCCCCAAGGGAGTATACTCGGTCCCACCCTATTCCTAATATACATCAATGATCTGTGTAGCCTTCACTTACAAAACTGTGAGATTTTCACATATGCAGATGACACTGCCCTGTTATCATATGGTGTAGATTGGGACTCCGCAAAGCGTCATGCAGAAAACGGGCTAGAAACAGTAATGAAGTGGCTCTCTATAAACTGTTTAACTTTAAATATCGAGAAAACCAAATTCGTACGTTTTTATATTCCAAACTCTCCGAAACCACCAGTTACTACTAACACTCAGCAAGCGCACAGCTGTACCGGTTCTGGTTATTGTGACTGTCTTCAGATATCGCAGGTAAACTGCATCAAGTATCTAGGAGTTCTGGTGGATGAACATTTAGATTGGCGACCACATGTTCTGGCCCTTGCCAATAGAGTCAGGAAGCTTATGGCAATATTTAAAACCTTGCGTCAATCTGCCGATTCTTCCACCATGCTTTCCGTTTATACTGCTCTCTGTCAGTCCGTCATTACCTACTGTATACCAGTATGGGGCGGCACGTATAAGATGCTTTTCCTAGGGTTAGAACGAGCACAGCGGGCCGTCTTAAAAGTAATTTGTTGCAAGCCTCGTTCCTATCCTACTTCACAACTTTATAGGGAATGTGAGGTTCTCACTGCAAGACAGTTATACATTCTACGCATAACACTGCGCAAGCACACGAAACTGGGACTAATTAGCAATATTCTACAGAAGCGTTCCAAAGCCGCAGTATGCCCTAGTGTGAGATGTAGAACTGCTTTTGCAAGCCGTCAGTTTGATGCAATGGGAGCAAGGTTATATAATAAAATAAATAAGACGTTGTCAATATACCATTTAAATAAATATGAAATTAAAAACAAACTTATAGATTGGTTACGTTATCTGACTTATGATCAAACTGAAATATTATTATCAGGCTGTTTCTAAGATAAATAAATAAAAATATATATATAAAAAAAAAGAATAATGTGTATTTCCTAGTTAGTAGCTAAATATTACTCAGTAAAATTAAGTATTTTTAATGTTTAAATTTAAGTGTAAAATTCATGTAAAATTCATATTAAGTGTAGTTACAAGTAAGTTATGTTCCACTAACCGGTTGCCATCTCAAATATTTATATGAGGAGAATCACTAACTCCTATCATACAAGCTCTGCTTAGTATAGGAGCTAGCTAACTCTATTTCAATTATCACAAATGTACAACTACAAGATGTAACAAAAATTTATTATAGTAATAAGGAACGTGTTATATGTTGTTGTACTTAATATGAATAAAGATTTTTATTATTATTTTATTATTATTATAATATGCTCCCTCTGTCGGCTCTTACGACACCCATGGGATGATATGGGGTGGTGACATTCCGTATTCTTAATCCGTCACCACACGGATAACAATCACTGGTTAAAAAGGACAAAAAGTAATAGTAATTATTACATTCCTTAATTACCCATAATACTTAGATTAACATTTCTAAAATGTGCATAAATTATATAATTAATTATTCATGTAATTTTAATTTCTTAATACAGTTTCTGAAGGCTTTAACAAAAAAAATGTCTATAAAATTATGTTAGCAGTGTGGGTTCTAATAAAAAAAACATTTTTTTTTAAATGTGTACTAGTAACAAATATTCGGTACCGAAATATCAAGCTAGCGTTCATACACAAAGTAACATAATCAGTATTTTCGTTTAGGAGCTACGACGTCACACACGGACACACATGAAACAACAGGTCTAGTAAGAAGGATTGTGATGTTGCTTGTGTCCATGGGCGGCGGTAATTGCTTACCATCAGGCGATCCGTCTGCTCGTTTGCCGCCTATTATTATAAAAAGAAAGTATCCCAATGTGTCAAAATCTATATTTTGGACAGAATCCAATCTTTAAGATTCGTTTTTGTTTAGGTTCAACGTGTGCCGAAACGATATTTCTGAATGTTAAACATTAATTTGATAGCCGTCGTTTTAGGTGGCAGTTGAGCGTTTGCCTTTTATGAATCGACACTTGTACCCTCCAAATGGTCTGCAGATATTTTATTCAAGCGAATTGAATGCGGTATCTTGGAAATTTGAAGCGACCTTTCACCGCTTTTTATTAAAATACTAATGTTTTGAATTGAGTTTCAAAGAACTGACATTTATAATTTAAATGAGTACTTTTTCTATAGCCTTTATAGTTTAAGCGCGAAGGTAAGGTTTAAATAAAATAAATAATTAATAAATTTGCACTATTTCCGTATATATTATATATATTATATATTTATATATTCCCACACGAGACAACACTTTGTGTGATCCATTAATTGTTGTTTCGATTCTGGGTGTTCATTGTGTCCGTTGGTTGTATGTTTTAAAGTCTCCCGTGAGAATTTATTCCCAGTGCGGATGTTGTCTTTAAAAATAGAGAGAGGACCAACAGACTGCCCGGCAGAGGGTATGGCTTTCAAACCCATGAATCACACCACTGACTTTTCGAATCAAATTGTTTATTTTGTCGCCGGCAAACGGTTCTTCATAATGTTCCCAAACAATTTGAGAAGTCTGTCAACCCGCACTTGGCCACCGTGGTCCACCAATTGCCAAATCCATGGTTAGATCAAATATCCAAGATACAGGGTGTCACGAGACCTATCACCAAGCCGAAGTCTACTCGTTTTGGACATCATGCCAAGTCATACTAAGCAAAAATTAAACTTTGGAAATGATGTTTCTTTTTCAAATAGACACAGTTTTTAAACCGCCATTAAAAGTGCGCGCGTGCAATTTTCGAAATACCTACCTATCCATGGGTGCTGGGACATCCATAGCACAGGTGGGCGTGGTAAATGCATTGTGTCTAATTACAAAAGTTGTATAGTAACTTTGAGCCTCAATATCTCCTGAACCAGTAATTTCCCAGGTATGGTGCCGAAGTAAAAAACGTTCCTAATAATTGGTACAATATGGGATTTCAGTTTTCGTTAAGGGTCTTTTTACACCCTATATAATCCAATATCCATATATATATTGGGTCCGGCTGTTACTGATCTTTCAGTAATCAGACGACAAAAACTAAACTGACTTTACAACCGACGAACCGCCACAAGCGTTCACTCTAAATCAACGAGACTGTTCAATTTTCAATTCAATTTCAACAGAATTAACACCCTAATTCGAGTAATAGCCTTTTGATTTCAAAGTGGAATCTAATTCATTTTATACTCATTTAATTCTGGATTAGTCGGTTCCGACAAAAAATGGCACACCATTTTCTTTTGGCAGGACTGATTTGGTTTCAGATTAGACTAATTAGGTAATAGCTTTCGGTGTTTCGTTAATGTGGACGTAATTAGGGATGATTAGTTGGCTGTGAGTGGTTAGTATTATGTCACTGTCTGCTATTAGTGAAGGAATTACGTTCAAGAGACTGAGTTATCGACAGTAAGTGGCGGTGATGTAAGAAAGCACCGATAGCCTGGTGGAGATACCAACAGACTGGATGGGAATTGGACCATTAAAAGTTTTGGGAGGAAGGAGTAGGCTTGTGAGAGTGAGAGGAAAACTGCCGCTTAAGACTAAGATATTCTTGAATGCCCTGAACCCTCCATAGAATCAAACCCAGATCTTGCTTATCACACACAATAACCACTAGACTGATCAAAAACTAAATAAATAAAACACGTACCATCAACCGTTCATAAACTCTGGGTATGACAAAGTGACAAAGATCCCGTGAGGCGTTTTATTGACAGCTCGTTTAGACCCTACCTCGCGTTATATGAGTCGAACCTTGTCTCCTCTTGTGAATTATGTATTGTTTCTTTAAGCGGACGGTTTTTATTGTTTTTAGTGTATTTGTTTGGGAATTTGCCTACACAGTGGGAATCGTTTGCGGACGTGGAAGCTAAATTACATACATCCAGCTTATCTAAGGGAACACAAGAATGTCTGACATATATTACTGAGATTCTCAGCGATGACAAATTACAATATGCTGTTACCTGGTGATTTTCATCTTCAATGGAGTCCTGGAGGCAAGCTAGATAAACACACACTAATTTGGTCAAAACAACAAACAAACAGAGGTGAAATATAACGATATTTCACCTCTGTTTTGCCTTGAAGACGCCGCGTTGAAATCTGGTACAGTAATGACTTTACCAGACTTCAACGCGGCGTCTTCAAGGCACGATGCACGAGGTGCAGTTAAACACCATTTTGATTTACAAATGTCAATGTGATACAATATCACAAATTCTATCAATCGCTCACAAAGTTTGCCGGGCAAATCAAAAGCGGCAGTTTTACATGGTTTTACAAAATTTACAACAAATTGACACGGGGAGCAAAATGGTGTGATCTCGATCAAGTCTTTTCTGGAAGAAGATGAGAATGATTTGTCAGTTCATAATTAATGTTTTGCGTAATATAGATAGGATTGTTAGCGCTTGTAGCGGTAGCCTAGTAGAGATGCCAATAGGCTGCTATGCGGAGGATATCAGGTACAAACCCACGGCGCGCACCACTGAATATTTGTTTGCGTTTTTTAAGTCTGTTTTTTTTATATAATAATTGGCGGTAAACAAGCAAATGGATCGCCTGATGGTAAGCAATTATCGCCACCCATGGACACAAGCAACACCACAGGAGTCACAAATGCGTTGCCGCCCCTTGGGGTTGGGAAAAGGGATAGGATTATCAGTGGGATGAGAGAGAAGGAATAGGGGATAGGGCCTCCGGCACTCTCACTCACCGAACGAAACGCAACAGTTTAGGTACTGTTAGTTTACGTCGATTTTCTGTGAGAGGGTAGTACCTCCCAGGTCGAGCCGGCCCATTCACGCTGAAATCAGCAAGGCTCTACTACCGTGAAAATTAAAAATTCTGAGCAAATTAAATACTGTATACTGTTAAGACACAGGATTTAATAGACAAACGCCGATGGTTGGTTGGCATGATTTGATTCCCACAAGGGATGACACTTCCATCGATCCACAAATCGTTGCTTCCCGTCTGGGTTGATTTTTTGCACACATAAATGCTTATCAAGTAATAGAATAAGATCCCAGGGCCGCCAGACCTTACTTATTTTCTCAGAAACGAAATGAATAGAATAATGTAGTGTTAGTATCTGCTATGAGCGTACGTATACTTGCTAGCTTTGATCGTGGCCAAATTTTAGTTATAAGGTACTAAAGGTCCGTGGACCTTCCCGTGGGAACAATTGCCATTCTACATGCGCCCCCTAGTGGTCTTTACCGATAGCTATAATATTTTGCACTACTTTAAAGCTCCTGGTAAAAATTACCGCCAAAGAAATGAGTGCGACAGTATTATTAATAAATGTTGAATAATATTTTCTAAAACACATAAAAATCAGCACTGAGAATTTAAGAAAAGTTAGTACTATTTTCAGCTAACTTTAGCACCTCGTAACCAATAATTAGCCCACGATCCAAGCTAACAAGTATGTGTACATTCATGAGTCATGACACATACTAACACTACATTATACATTTCGTCTCTGAGATAGTAAGGTCTGGCGGCCCTGCAGCCCTGGGATCCTGGACTATAAGTAATATGAGAGCGAAGCTACAGTTATTTCTCATCGGATACTTTACTCATTGAGGCAGTCGGAATCATCAAGACTTTTCTACTTCTACCTAAACTCATATTTTCTACGAAGATCTGCCTCTTATGAAAGCTCCTCTAGATTGTGAAAATTATGTTCTCCGTGCCGACTAGGTCGCACGCCCATCTAGCGCGAAGCGTTACATATTATTATATCGTCAGTCATATGCACAAACATAGTACTTAGTTTCTCTAGTTGACACAAATTACGTAACGTAATGAGTGTCTAATTATGTGCTACTTGAGACTGTCCTCAGTTTCGTCTGCGTAACAGCTTGTATCTCGAAGACGGCGCCATTTTCAGAGTCCTGTGTGAATATGTGTTAGTTTCAGCAAGGTTGAAACGGATTGATCACAGGACCATAATCCTGTAGTAAAATCTTCTTTTCTCTCCGTTTCCTACTGTCTTTTTCAAAGGAGTGTATGGCCAGCTCTGGTGTAGGAGTTTCCAGACCAGAAGGCAAGACCTAACGACTCCTGTCATGAGACAAGAACCGCGACTGACAGTAAGTGACGTCCAAAGCACTGTAGCGCTCTGATACTTATGTCATACGCCCATCCAAAATGGGGACCTGTGCAGGCGTTACTTAACTTTGCCAACCTACGCCTTGCCACGTTTCCACTGTGGTACGTGGTACCGTGGTAGAACCCATGGTCAATGGACAGGAAGGTTTTAGAATGGCACACGGACTAGATGAACAAGCTGGGGTGGGGTAAACCCCTTTATAAGGTGGATTAATCTCGTTGAGATCGTGAGAAGCAGTTGGATGTGGGTTGTTCAAGATCGGCCTATGTAGAAAACCTTTCAGGACGCCCATGTCTAACAGTAGACGTCTTCAGACCAACATGATGATCCATCGTTCAATCTTATACTAATATATGAAGCTGAAGAGTTTGTTTGTTTGAACGCGCTAATTTCAGAACTACTGGTCCGATTTGAAAAATTCTTTCAGTGTTAGATAGCTCATTTATCGAGGAAGACTATAGGCTATATAACAGCACGCTATGAGCGACGGGAGCTGAGCAGTAGCCTTAAGTAACGCGGATGTAACCGCGGGCATTATCTAGTTCTTGATAAATCTCATACCATTCTACAACAAAGTTATCATTTACAAAGCAAAGACGCAAGCAAATATATCATATATTTGCTACGCCTCGCGTGCCCATCGTCCGTAATTATCGGTGTTATTTTGCGATAATGTGTGGATGTCTATTGGAATATTGTTTACGTACAGTTCTCGCGTTGACTGTTAAATTGCTTGTTTTATAAGCGAAGGAGTATGCTACTTATTTCCTATAGTACGTTACAATGTCTACGGGATTTTCCAGTGTAATGAGTTCGCCTATGAATAGTTAATGTTTCCGATTTGTATGTACGTGGTAAATGTGGGTGTAAATATGAAAGATTGTCGGATTGCCCCTGATTTCCGGCAATGCGAAGAATGTTTTATTAATGGCCGATAAGATCGTTATTTTTATATCTTTGCCTAGCTTTGGTAGGCAATATACATATATGCGGTAAGGAGTACGAAAATAAAAGAGGAGTTCGGCAAACAGAAGTGTTTTGAGTATATGTATAGTCCAGGCGTGAGCTGTATGAGGCGAATTAACGGGTGGTGAGAATGGATGACGAAAGCCAAAGTGTAAACAGTCAAGGGTCGAAATAGAGACATGTAGACGTGCAGCGAAACCTTCTGCAGTAACTCTTAAGTACTAATAGCGGAGCCCAAAAAGGGATTTTGGGATTTACTCGAGCGCGTCAGGTATTGATAAGTAGCATCCATGTCCTACGTATTTTTAATAAAGTAGGAATGTTAATCTGATCGTTTGCATAGCCAACTAAGTAAGGTACGGTAAGATTTCAAAATGCAAAAAAAAGAATATTAATCGAGTTTGTCAGATTTTCGAACGGGGCGTTAAGTGAACCTAAAAAAGGCCCTCATTGAATAATCAATAGGGTGCATAGGGTTCCCACCAAGAACTTAGGGTCCCAAGCCAACCTCACCTGCAAGTGATGCACCTGCCGATCAACGGACGAGGCTCTGGCAAACAAAATATCCCGATAAGCGGCAATAGGCTCGCCACCTATTACGTGGGATCAAAACACTGGCGAAAAGTGGGCGTTTAATATGCCTCTGCCTACCCCTTCGGGGAAACAGGCGTGAGTCTATGTATGTATGTATTGAATAATCTGACGATTTAGGTGTCGCGCAAACTCGTGGCCATGATTAGAAAGTTGCAAATGTGAATGAGTGAATTTGCCGTTTTGAAATACTCGAGCGCGTCAGATTAAGATATATATGATTTATACTAACGTTCTAGACGTGCTTTCTCTTAATCTGACGATTATCTGGAGGTATTAAGGCAACAGCCCTTTTAAAAAAAAATTATGTCTATAGCCGATGAAAAGTTATACATTATTTACATTTTTATATTTTTATCATCTAAGCTTTGCAACCCAATAGGTCTCTATGACGCTCGAGTAAATCCCACTTAAGCATCGTGGGCTTCCCTATTCAGATCTTCCCCGCGCTAGCCAGCTCACGTTTCCCCTTTTCGTTTAAAAATACTAAACCCTACTATCTGCTGCGCCCGCAAGGGAGTCTGTTATCGCGATAAAATCTCCAGAAACCTTCAAAATCTTTTACGTCAATTTCTTCATAGTAAAATCCAGATAGGATACTTAACAAGGACACCAGTAATATGTATCCCAAATAGTATTTTCAAGATATTGCTTCACTGGTGACTGGTTGGATGGTGATCCATTTAGAAACATTGAACCCATTCTCATACCGTCTGTCACCACAAGCGTTCATCGCTCCTATCTCCTAAACAATGCTTTACAATGCGGCGTTATCAAGCGATATTATCACTAGCGTTTAAAAAGAAAATCGCCATTTTTCTTGTTCTCTTAGGAACGGTGAATAGTCTGTCGTTTTGATTAATGGCTTCAGACGGTTTATGAATTCAAGTAGTTTTCTCTAACGTTTAGCTTAGTGCTTAAAAGGTCGTTCAAAGAAAATGCTGAGCATCGGTTTGAGAAAATGTTCAATTTATTGTTTGTAATTTTAGCAATACTTGAGTTCTCCTTGTAGGGGAGTTCAGTGGCATATTAGTTCAAATGGGAAATCATATTAATTACTACGGGTTACAAATTCTATCGCGATGTATTAGTTTCGTGATGTAGGCATCGTCCTAGCTTTATCCCGGTTGCATCCAAGACTTGCAAAAGTTACCTTTGAGCCCGAGGTCCGCTTACTAGTCTAACCAGATATGACAAAATATTAATTTTTTCACAGAGAAACTGCTGATATTTTCAACCCAAAGGGACAGCGATAATCCATGGTCGGATGATGTTTTGTTGTATTTACAGAACAGTACCTTACTTCTCAGTTGATTGAATCAGGCGTTACTTGGTGGAACTCCATTTAAACCTAATGGAAGGAAAGAGGAACCCACCACGCACCCTCGGATTGACCACTCCAGCTATTGCAATAGAAAAAGGATTGACAATACCGAACTCCTCTAAAAGGGTAAAAGGTATATAGGAATGGTATGGGTTCCAGGAAGATACTTTTGGGTTGGTAAATCCGAGGGTGCGTGGTGGGTTCCTGTTTCCTTCCATTAGGTTACCTTACTTCTTTCTGTTTAAACAAAATATCGGCGGCAAAAAATATATAAAAAATATTAAAACCTCTAGAAATTATTTATATGGTAGAACAAAGTTTGCCGGGTCAGCTAGTTTCGCATCTTCTAGTCCGTTGCACCCTTGACAGACCGGTAGTTGTCGTCATGTTGTAGAACTGTGAGGGCAGATGTGATTTTCTGCACAAAAGCAAGTCCTTCCCTCGGTTTCACATACCGCACTGTTCTTTTTACTTTTTTTTGAAATTTGTTTAAAAAGTCAACTCCCGCATTGGGACTAAATCCTGTGTCGCGGGGGACTTTACAAACATACAACTAACGGACACAATGAACACCCAGACTCGAAACAACAATTTGTGAATTACACAAAGTGTCGCCTCGTGTGGGGATCGAACCCACAACACTCGGCGCAGTGTCAAGCGGCGAGGCAACCGCTTAAACCACTACGCCAACCGTGCAGTCGAGTTGTTGTATTGTTGTAGTGGTTTAAGCGGTCGCCTTGTCCCTTGACATTGCGCCGAGTGTTGTCAGTTCGATTCCCATACGTTACATTTGTGACCGTTAGTTGCATGTTTGTTAAGTCCTCCGCGAAATAGGATTCACTCCTAGTGCAGGAGATGTCTATGAAAATAAAAACCTACATAAAACCAAACGGCGGCCTTAGTTACCTAAATATTATTAAACTAGCTGTTTCCCGCGGTTTCACCCGCGTCCTGAGGGAACTACTTCGCAAACCTGGTTAATTTATCGCCTAAGTTACTCCTTGGTACATCACCTATCCGCCAGTGAAAGTCCCGTCAAAATCGGTCCAGCCGTTCCAGAGATTAGCGAGAACAAACAGACATACAGACAGACAAAAATTGTAAAAAATGTTATTTCGGTATATGTATCGTGTATACATCCATTTGCATTTAGTGAAAAGCGGTAATTTAATATTACAAACAGACACTCCAATTTAATTTATATGTATAGTTTTAATACTTTAGGTTTTGTAAAAATGGCGAAAGCTTACAATTATTTAAGAATTTAATTTAGATTTCTCTGTTTGAGCATACCAAGAAAATTTTAAGTTAGACACTTAAAATTTTCTTGGTATTTTTTTAATTTAAGATTTGAACATTTATTTGTTGTCAAATACTTTTCTCGAGTGTTATAAATACAATTTTAAACTAATTACTTTGCCAGTGAGTGTATTGAATAGGGTATTTGACTTAAAAAATCTAATTAGTCCGTCAGTTAGATTATAGAAAAATATTGGATACGTATTTTTTGTTTTATCAAATCAGCAAAAAAATACGAAGATAAAACGCATCAAAGATGGAGAAACGCATAAGAGTGGGGGCTTGTAACGTCACTTGCCAGTAAAAAGTGTACTGGCAAGTGACGTCACACGAGTTTTCAGCGAAGTTTGTCGTCTTAATTTTTTGTTTGCGAGACTAAAGAAAATATACGTGTCCAATATTTTTCGATAATCTAACTGATGGACTAATTAGATTTTTTTAGTCAAATACCCTATTGAATTAGAAAGTAATTTGGAAAAGTATTGTACTTTTAATTTGGTCTTCAGATATTGACTAGCAGCTACACTGTCCACGTTGATCTAATTATATTTATATAATAAATAAACTCAAGCAATATGTTTTTTTTTATGGTAATAGGCGGCAAACGAGCAGACGGATTGCCTGATGGTAAAAGCAATTACCGCCGCCCATGGACACAAGCAACACCACAGGAGTCACAAGTGCGTTGCCGCCCCTTAGGGTTGGGAAAAGGGATAGGATGAGGAGTGGGATCAGGGAGAAGGGATAGGGGATAGGGCCTCCGGCACTCTCACTCACCGAACGAAACGCAACAGTTTAGGTACTGTTACTTTACGTCAATTTTCTGTGAGAGGGTAATACTTCCCCGGTAGAGCCGGCCCATTCATGCTGAAATCAGCAAGGCTCTACTACCTTTTAAATATGTATTACATAAAGTGAGTTATTTACGTAATTTAATATTGTTTATTTTATTGTATAATAAAAATTGCCTTTCTTAAAAGACGTTAAATAAATTGATGATATTGTATAAAAAAAGGAAAGGACTGAGACTCCTCTAGAAGCATTCGGCTCTACTGATTAAATTATAAAGCTTAATTTGCCAAAGTTACCTATATGTAGATGGGTTACATCACGGTTGGTAACGTTTCTTGTTCATACTATGGCAATTCCTTAACCCTTGAGGTGCGATCAAACTAAAGGCAAAGTGCCACAAGTGCAAAAGGTCACGTTGCTGCAAATTTTCATTGGCGTAGGTTACCGGAAAAAAATTAATTATGACACCTTAATATAATTATATCACATAAATTGCATATCATTGTGTTGGTTATAAAATCAGCTATCATAATAATTACTAATAAATAGTTAATAGTTAGTAATAAATAGTTATAGTATGTGTAAAAGTGACCTGAAGAAGGTGGCTGGGACAGACTGGATGCGATAGGCTGAGGACTGTGTACTGTGGCGCGTGTTGGCAGAGGCCTATGTCCAACAGTGGACTGCGCTAGACTGATTGAGATTGATTTGTACAGGTTATAGGCACGACATCTAGTGACAAGATATGACATACCTATGGTGTCTTATGAAAGGGAAGTTCTACCTAAATAGCGTTAGACAAAATCCAGTGCCTTCAATAGGAACTGAAGCTACAACGTACGAGTGAATGCTAATGCCGCGACGCAAGATTGATGATAATAACTTCATTTTATTATCGTGCCGGAAGCTGAACGGGCCAGTTGTGCGTAAGTGAGTGTTGGGTAAAACATACGGCAGTATGATTGAGGCGGCCACGGCGAAGAATCGACTGAAGTTTCTATACAGGTTATGGCAATCCAAAGTGTGCTTTGTTTCAATGTTACTCCTTACTAGTAAAAACATACGATGGAAAATATATAATTCGGGAGCGGTGAGAGATCCAGCTAGTTTATATACATAACTAGAGGATGCCCGGAGGAATAAATAAAAAAAATGTGAAGGATTGGCTGGCACTCCTTCACATTTTTTTTATTTAATCCTTCGTCTCTCGTATCTCGTGGGATTTTCGGGTAATCCCTTCGTAGTGCACCCCTACAGACCCTAAAGAACATACATGCCAAATTTCAGCTTCCTGCGCCCAATAGTTTCGGCTGTGCGTTGGCTGGCAGTCAGTCAGTAACACAAGGATTTTATAGGTATACACAAAATTAGGTTTTATTCCAGCTGATTCTAAATTAGGCAGAGACAATACCATGGCAATCAAGGTGTATAAAATATACATATATATTTTTGTACATAACATTGAAGTTGCTCCTCAAAGGGGTTAAATTAAAGAAAATACATACCATTATGTGAATACAAGATTACAATTTCTGTTCCCAAACACTTTTACAAACAAATACCTCCTTCAAGGTGCGGTAAGAAATAAGATGAGTTGCCAATCATGCTTTGCGAGCCTCCATTTCTCACAAAATTTTGCACCTGATGTTTAATTTTGCATGTATGTAACAAGAACATCAGAATGAAAATAAGAATTTCGTGATCTTCCTCTGAAATATCTTGCCATATGTGCTCACGTTTGTCTGAGGGCTTTGGGACAGACACGTCGGATTTTATAGGCACGTGCAAGCGATTTAAAGCTTTAGAACGTTGTCAGACTTGTAATGGTCTCAGAAATGTGCCTTGGAACTGAGGTTTTATGATTGTTCGAGTAATCAGACTGGTGTGTTAGAATCTCAGATTCAAGGTCTACTTTGTGCCTTGTCTTTTATTTTAGAAATACGGTATTTTGGTGGTTTCTTTTTAGCTATAAAAGAATATATACGGCATGTATATCCGTGTGGTAACGGATTAAGAATACGGAATGTCACCACCCCATATCATCCCATGGGTGTCGTAAGAGCCGACAGAGGGAGCATATTACGCAGAGAACAGTAAGAGAATGAAAACTTGATGCAAACCCTATACCAACCCGTTTGGCCGGCGTACTCCTCCTTTCAAAGGAGAGGCCTAGTCCAGCAGTGGACTGTCAAAGGCTGATGATGATGATGATGATGTATACCACGTACCTACAGTCGAACAACTTTCCGCTAGACCACCTTAAGGGCGAGAATCGCTCAGCAAGACATCGTCGCTTCCAGTGCTACTTTACACGCACATTGACACTCGTATACAAAATCAGTTTGTAGTATGCTTCGACTCTATGAGCGAGCCAAGGGATTTTTTTTTCAAACTGGTCCAGCGCCGACTTGTTTGATTGTACCTTTGTTTCGAGTAAGCGGTATGTTGGCGCTGTTGCAAGCGCAATTTTCACGGATATTTATTTCTAGCTACTGTAATGCTTAATGACATATCAATTCAAATTCATTTATTCATATAGGTTACAAAAGCAACGCTTATGAACGTCAATTCTTTTTTTTTACAACCAGGTTCGGGATGGTAGGGCTACGAGAAGAGCCTGGAAGAAACTAATGCCACTCTTTTGAAAAAAGAATCTTAATTTTACAATTTGTGGTACCATGATTGCTGACACAGCCAAAACACTTTGCGTCACTGATAAATGAAAGAGAAAAAAACAAAACATGGGAATACTACAATAATAAAACACTATAGCTCAGTATTATAGATGTATCAGCAATCAATAGCTTAAAGAATTTTGTGAATGTGACAGGTGAACAATGATATGATACATAATGTTAAACTACATTCAACAAATCATAAAAATATCCAAATCCTGCAAGATCATGTGTTCACGAGGCACCTCCACTTAACATGGCATTTATCAAAACGAGAATTTAACAATTTTATATAACAATAATTATATTAAATGATCAGAAAAGAAAATAATCGTGAGTCAAACAAGCCTAAGCCTATCCCCATGGTGTCTTATCAATTAAATTCGGTTTAGTTCCTGAACCTTTTACTCTTGGAAGTTCTGCTGCGATTTGACCTTAAGGCAGGCCAATACAACGTACCTTATTACTAAGCGTCCTGGTCCAAATACAAATTATAAGAAGCTTGAACGTGTAGCAGGAGCCAGAAATTTGTCTCTTTGTATCTATGCTACGCTCTCGCTTTCGATGTTTTACCGGACCAACAAAACTACTAGTCTGGGCCTTGTTTTTCATAAGACGTGTTTTATTACTTGCTTGCAGTTTTTTGTGTTATTTAATTACTAACTGCCTCGTTGGTCTCGCGGCATAAATGTGCGCGTGGGATTGGGAGGTCTCGGGTTCGATTCCCGGGTCGGGCAAACTGTTATTGGGTTTTTCCGTTAGGAAATTCTCAGTAGCAGCACGGAGTCAGGTAATGTGCCCGGTACGGCAATAGGCTCGCCCCTAATTACGTGGACCTAAAAATTAATGGCGAAATGTGGGTGTAATATTAGACCTCTGCCTGACCTTCAGGTATACAGGAGTGAGCCTATAAAAAAATACTCTTAACGGGATATTTGCTGTGCGGTAGCTTGTCTTTTGTTGACTTGACTTTAGATATAGTTTGTAGTCCACGTCTGATAATTTCTGCTCCCTACTGGGTCATACACTCATACATCGTCCGCCATATAAAAATCCTGTCTCGTGGAGTACTTTAATCTACGGACACAAAATACACGAACAACAACAATTTGTGGCCACAAAGTGATGTCTCGTTTCGGAATCGAATCCACGACACTCAGTGCAGAGTAGTAGAGCCTTGCTGATTTCAGCATGAATGGGCCGGCTCGACCGGGGAAGTACTACCCTCTCACAGAAAATCGACGTAAAGTAACAGTACTTAAACTGTTGCGTTTCGTTCGGTGAGTGAGAGTGCCGGAGGCCCTTTCCCCTATTCCTTCTCCCTCATCCCACTCCTTATCCAATCCCTTTTCCCATTCCCAAGGGGCGGCAACGCACTTGTGACTCCTGTGGTGTTGCGGGTGTCCATGGGCGGCGGTAATTGCTTACCATCAGGCGATCCGTCTGCTCGTTTGCCGCCTATCTTAATATATAAAATCCTTGCGTTATTGACTGACTGACAGACACGCTACAGCCGAAACTATTGGGCGCAGGATGCTGAAATTTGGCATGTATGTTCCTTGGGGACCGTAGGGGTGCACTAAGAAGGGATTTCCCGAAGTTCCCACGGGATCGGCCAAAACGGGTAAATTTAAAAAAAATGCAGGTGTAGCTGCTGGTGTCCTCTAGTTATTACATAAAAAAGAAAGAGTTAAGCGGTGAGGTGACTGCTTTAACCACTACGCCAGTCATTAAGAAAAGACAGTGAACAAATAATTATTATTTTTTATTTTGCCCTTTTTTTTAATTTCTTTATTACAACAACCAGCTCCAATCATATTATTATGTATGTTCACGCTACAACAATTATTCACGTATATTCCACTGTAGCATCGTACGCTTCCGTCGTTTATATTGCTTACATTATATCGTACGCAACTGCACGTTTAAACAACAATTATTTACGCCTTTCTTCGTTATCTGTGCACTTTTTAATCTGTTCCGTTCGATTAATTTGTAGATAACATTGGCATTATTGTTACTATTATATATTGCTTAAATCTTTCTCTTTGACTGGACAAAATATTGTTGTATCGGGTTCCGAAATGCGTGAACTATTCATTAAAAACGCTACTCTTTGAAACTGTGTGCGACTGCGGACTCAGCAATTTGGTATGGGGAAAAATTACGACAGAAATTAATTTAGTTTTTTAACACAGTAAATTGAATTACCGCACAAAACTATTTTTTATTTACTCTATTGTTATCAATTAATTTGAATGGTGGTTTATCTGGTTAAATTTGGAGCTGTATTTTACTTAAGTAACCAATAAGTTTGATGGACACAAAGAAGGATGGTCAAATCGTACCTGATGAGGAAACGATGACGTCCCAATATGCCATATACATCAAAAAATCCCTTATTTTTAAAGGTTTTAGAAAATATAAGCAAAATATCCATATTCTCCCAAATTAAAAAGATATACCTTTTTTGGTTATTTATTTGAAATTATTTGGAATAACATGTTCAGAACGCACCCATTGACGATTAATTTCGGACATGAAATGATTTAACATTCATAGACTATGTATAAATTACTTATTTTTCTAAATACTTGTTAACCGTAATTCAATAAATATTTAGGCATCTGATCAACTAGTGTTATTAAGTATCTGAAGAACTTTTATCATTAAAAAATAATTAAGTAAGTACAAATTGAGTATGATCTTTTTGTTTATTTGCTCGGTTTATGCATATAACGGAACGTTATACGTCATCGATCGGCGCCATCGTCGATGGCGCCGATCGATGGCCCATCGATTGACTGACACCCAGTGACAGTGATCATTCGCTAACGCTTTGTGAATTATTGTGATTGTACTATTTTGGATTACCTTCTGTTCTTTTGACCTTGGCATTCATTTACGGACTGATAACTGACGCTTGTGACGATATTTGTGCTTTTGATTTCTGGACACCGATTTTGCTTTTTGGATTTTTGGAAGACATCAATATGCAGACGCCACAAGCAGCCCTGCGATTACTTTGTGTAAATTGCAATATACGCATTGATACACTTCCCCGTCATCTCGTTTTTGAGCTAGACACGAGAGTAATTTCTATGATTTGCGAGTGGAATTCTTCAATAATAGTACGTATTTATATACCATTACCTATCTTATTTTATTACAGATACAAAAACATACATAATAATACTACAATAATAAACAATGATAATTCGTATTTTAGATCACTGAGGAAGATTACTTATGTGATGCCTGTAACCAATTGGCAATGCAGCATGTCAACACTGGATTGTCTAATGAACCTGGTGCCTCATCCTCCCGAGGGCACATGCATGTTTGCATACTTTGTGGAAGTTCTTTGCGGAGCCGTAAACGTGACCTTATTGTGAGAGAGAATCCATCTCAGTTGCAGCAAGCTATACGGATTGAAATTGAAAATACAATTGCGCCACGGCAGGTAATTATGATGATATTTTGTTACATTAAACGATACTATTGAATCTATTGTTATACCTACATATATAAAAACTCTGAAACATATATATTAAGACAAGATTTTATGGTTGTTTTAGGTTACTTCATCAGACAATGTGTGTCATCCCTGCTGGCTAAGAGCCAGGAGAGTTGCAATGCATAATATGCAGCGAAATACTGGGCAGGAAGAACCAGAACTAGAACCGCATCAAGAGCTAGAACCGCAACCAGAGCTAGAACCGCAACCAGAGTTAGAGCCGCAACCAGAGCTAGAGCCGCTAGCTCAAGAAATTCGAAGGTCTCCAAGCATTGAACAGCAAGCTGGCGAAGCACCCAGGATGATATATTTATCTCAGTATAGATGAGCTGCTAATACTGCATCACATTGTGTTTTTTATGGTTGCCAGAATAGAGATTTGCATAGGATTTCTGACCCTCTAAGAGCAACAACTCTAAGCCAACACAAATACTACATGCCAATAAATGCTCGTATTTGTGAAGAGCATACATTTAGTACTGATTGGGATACATTGTTCAATTCCCAAAATAGTTTTAGAACATTTACGGCTGAACAAGTTGAACATGCATTGTCTTTTATAAATGCTTTTAACACATTCTTGGATTTCTCGAGCATGGAAAGTGTTGAAAGAATTGATGATCATTTGTTTCATTATTGGCTGGGAATAGGTAAACAGCAATTTGAATTATTATTGTATGAAATGCCGCGTCTTCTTGAAACGCATCGTGGCATTTTGGGTTTAGGTGCTCTTCTAATGAAGATGAGAACTGGTGACTCAGATGACCGGTTATCCCAGTTATTAATGGTACCAAGACGTACATTAGAGAGGTTGATGGATAAGGTCAGGGAAATATTGGAGCAGGATTTTGTGCCTAGATATCTGGGTATTGCACACATACCCCGTGAACAATTGTTGCAACACAATTTAATGATTCCGAATGCAATTTATAATCAGAATAATGAAAACACAATAATTATATGTGACGGGACTTATATTTACCTGAACAAGAGTTCTAATTATATGTTCCAAAAGGAAACATATTCCTTACATAAGTACAGAAACTTGTTAAAACCATTTTTGCTGGTAACACCTGATGGTTACATTGTAGACTGCTTTGGCCCATACAAAGCTACCACATCTGATGCAGATATAATGTAGTCTCTTTTTAGGGATGAAAACTCTGCTCTCAGACAATACTTTCAAAATAATGATATTTTTATTCTAGACAGAGGGTTTAGAGATTCGATTAGTTTGTTAGAAGCTTGCAGTTATAAAGCATACATGCCGGAATCCTTGCTTGAGGGTGAACATCAGCTCACCACCGAACAAGCTAACAGAAGTCGTTGTGTGACCTTATGCCGTTGGGTGGTGGAAGTTGTCAATGGGTATTTCAAACGAGACTTCAAAATATTCCGGCAAGAGTTTTTTAATAAATCTGTACCCAATATGATGCAAATGTTTTCAATAGCTGCAAGCCTTTTAAATAAATTCGGTGTAAGATTAAAAAATAGAAATGATGCTGCACAGATTATTAATGTGATTAGGGAACGATTTTCATTACATAATAATCTATCTGATTTTATAAACACCACACATATGAATAGACGAACATCTGATTTTAGTAATATAACAGCTCATTCTAATACTAATATTACGTTCCCCTGTCTAGAATATAGAGAACTAATATTATTTGCCCTAGGAACATACCAGATCCGACAGGCAAGGTCTTATTATAGTCAACATGTCAGGTTTCATGGAGGATATCGAATTGAAATATCCAGAGAAAATATTAATGTATCAGAGTATCGTTTGAGAGGGAGTGGAGATAATTCACTAATAAGAGGCAAAATTAAATCCAGACACATTTCTAGAAAAATATATTATGTTTATACATTAATAGAAAATAATGTGTCTGGAAGGGAAGGAATTGTAGAATATTGTTGCAATTGTTTAGTTGGTAGAAGAACGATTGGGTGTTGTGCACATGTAATGACACTTGTGTGGTACCTTGGGTGGGCCAGGCATCAATCAGCAATACCAACACCAGCAGCATTCCTCGATGCTGTAGTAATAAGAGAGGATGATGAATAAATAATATTTTTGTCAAGACTTATCTTTCATTTATCCCCATACCCATTATTATTACCTTATGATGGGTACCATTATTACTTCGACTTGATTAGTCAGTGAGTGAAAGATAGCAGGTATCTAGTCTCGTCTAACGACTTACTCTCTAGTCGGCACAGCCAGAAAAATGCCCCATTAGTGGATTTTAGTTCAGTCCTATTTTTTTCTATGAGGCATCGAATAAAATAGCTGTGAGATCGCTAATAACCCTCTTCGCTTTTTGCTACTACATTTTGGGCTTCGCCGCAGTCGGGTAAAAGGTACTTGTTGATTCTAACCTCAAAAGTTTTTCTGCGATATTTTAAAAAATCGTGGCTATTTATATAAGATTTTCAAACGGGATAGTATTTACAACATAAAAACAAACCATTCTCACTATAGTTTATTTAGGGACATCAAAAATAAAAGTCAAGTCCAGCTCATATAGAAATCTGGCCATTGTTCTTTGCAGTCAAATGTACATTAATTTTGAAAACGACCCATGTAGGTGTATTTTACAATGTGAATAAAATGTATTTGTACTTTCGTTATCACTACGTAGTATAAAGCAAATATGTATAATATATGCATAATATATAATTATGCATAATATATTGTAGAAGCAATAAGCATTGCACCCGTGCGAAGCCGGGGCTGGTCGCTAGTTAAGAATATATCATCTTTCCAGCGTTATCCCAGATGTAACCCGGAGTCCACTTACAAATTTATTCGGATTTGACAGAATATTAGCTTTTTCACACAGCGACTGCATACGTTATTCATCATCATCATCAGCCTTTAACAGTCCCTGCTGGACTAGGCCTCTCCTTTGAAAGGAGGAATTGGCCTACTATACCTCGTTGGCCAAACGGGTTGGTATAGGGTTTGTATCAAGTTTTCCTTCTCTTATAGTGCTGTTCTCTGCATAATATGCTCCCTCTGTCGGCTCTTACGACACCCATGGGATGATATGGGGTGGTGACAATCCGTATTCTTAATCCGTCACCACACGGAAAGTCACCATACGTTATTATATTTATTGAAATATAATTAAACCTGAAACCTTCTGCGTGGCAGTATAGTTACTCCACTAGGTTATCACTGCCTTAATAAGTAGGTATAATCGTAATTACGTGTCCAGGCAGTTTTTGTTTAGCGCAATCTTTGTGTCCTTCAACGTTGAACCTTCCTAATACTTTAAAGACAAGAGGATAATCCCGCTCTTAATAAACTTTGTCAGAAAATAAAAAGAAGAACCATTAAAATATAAAATACGGGACTTAAATTTAGTTAAAAACTCTTGTAAGGAGCCATTATTTTTTACTTTTAAAACAATAAGTTAAGCATACGCTCCGTAAAACATTGGTTTTTAACGTTGGAATCGTTCCAGTTATGGTGAGACGATTACTCATTTGACTGCGCTAAGCCAACCCCTTTATAATTAATCTGACGATGTTGAGAACGGCCCGAGTAAGCGATTTTTTTTTCACAAGAGGCCTACCACGTTCGGATCAAATGAGATTTTCTTACGTACGTATAGATTTCTTATAATTGATGTCGTATAGCTAGAGGTGGATCTTATTCATCGACATGTTTATGAAGACAGGTTTTCTATTTTAAAGGAATTATTGTCTATTTATTTATACACTCACGCCTGTATCCCCGAAGGTGATAGAGGTGTAATATTACACCCGTAATAGGAGGCGAGCCTATTGCCGTACCGTGCACATTACCAGACTCCGTGCTGCTACTGAGTATTTCCTAACGGAAAAACCCAATAACATTTTTGCCCGACCCGGGAATAGAATCCGAGGCCTCTCAATCCCACGCGCACATTTATGCCGCGAGACTAACGAGGCAGTTTAACCCGCCATCACTCGCGCGGGGTGCTGTTAGCACCCCACGCATTTTTGGACGTAAAAATTAATGATAATTTGTCTAGTTACTCATCCGGGCGTCTCAGTACCTTCAAGTGACGTTTACACGCGTCGACACGGGGCAGTAGGTGCAGTGTTGCGCAAGCGCTCGCTGCATGAGGACGTGTCAAATTTTTTGTGGGGTGGTCAAGACACCCCGCGAGCGCTCGTGTTATACTTTTGCGGATTTACTTTATCAGCAAGGTACGTGTTTTCAATTGTTTTGTAAAAGTAAATTATTTACTTGTGCCGTTTTTTATTACAGTGTAAAAAATGGTGTATTTCTAAGAACATCTTTAGTGGCTACTGTTTTAAAAACTTTTATTTACCTTGTTTTGTTCGCATATAACTTTTTATTTCAAATCTTTTTGTTTTCAGATTAGTTGGGAATTAGAGCAATCGAAATTGGCAGCTTTGTTAGAAGAAATAATATCGCGTAAGAAAGATAATGTTGCAGTGGAAGGTGATGCCAGCATGGTTGAAGATTTTATTCAAGAATCTGAGCATAATTTATCGTCTGAACAAGATGCTTCATCGCTTGAAAGGACTGAAGTAGAAGAAGGCTGAAACTAAAGGCTGGAAGAATCGTCAACGTGATTACTCGTGATACTTCTGGTATCAATGCCAATGTTATCTACAATTGGAATACGCTGCAATCGCAACCTAACTTCAAAAGGTCTGATTTTTTGAACCATTGGGTTTGAGCATGCTTCAAGTTCACCTTGAATAAAGAACTCCACAATCCAGGTTACCCAAAGCACTCAAGAGGAAGTTGAGTGCTCCTGCATCAAAGCTCGAAGGAATGTCACCAACATAAAAGCAGTGCTGTATAGTTTATCCACGCTCCAAGTCAGTGTCATCAGTGAGTCGCTGCAATTTTTGCAAACAAACCATATGTCTAAAACACATGAAATTAATTTACTGTTCTTGTTACGAAAAATAAGTTTTTATTTTTTATTTTGTTTTTCAATGAGAAAATTTATGTTAAAAACTAAGAAGTTTAATTTTTTTTTTGTTTTTTGAGACAGGAACTCAATTTTATAACTAAAAAGGGCTGATTATTTTAATGTTTCGTAGAAAAGTTGTAGTTGTAGAAAATTTGATTATAAAATTTACCTTTTATATTTATATACGTCATACAACACACAATAATAAATTGCTGTTATAATTCCATTAACTGATATTATATACATAAAAATGTACTATAAGTATGTGGGGTGGCTACAACACCCCGCGAGTGCTCACGAGGCTAAAAACCGCGCGAGTAATCGAGGGTTAAAGGAATATACATACATATGTGTGGCACCAGTGATAGTCTAGTAAAGAGACTGACAGACTGCTTACGCAGAGGATTTCGTGTCCAATCCCGTGGCATCCATCATACACTTTTGGTAGATGTGTCGCACTATCCCCGCCAAAACGCTGCTCAAACCGCGACCTTAGGTCGGCAGGCAGCTTCTTGAGCATTATATGTACCATCAGGTAGGACCTAGAAAAGTTTTTGGAGGACGAGTGCCGAGTTTTGGACAACTCCGTTGGTGACACGCCGGCTAAGTTGCAGCTGCCGAAGGTCAAGGAGGAAATGTTGATCGGCGCCCTGTCTGATCTGAGGTTAGGCATACTTAACCGCGCTAACTGCTACCAAAAGATATATTCAGAGCTTGCCTATACAGAAAAATGATACCAACTAATATTCTCGATTTAACTATCATAGACAAATATTTCTATTTCAAACACGAACTACTCGTATAAAGTAAATTAACTAAACTGTCGCTTGTTAAACAGTGAAGGAAATATGTCTTGGACTTGTCCATAATGTTCTCGAAGACAGTCATGTGAAGTATGCCATTCCGGACTAGACCAGCGTGGTGGACCTTCTCATAGTAGGAAGAGACCCGAGCCCAACAGTGGTACAGTTCATACTTTCAGTCTCCTTTCACATCTTTTCAGATGATGATGAAATCGAAAAAGGAAGCCTGTTCGGTACCAGTTTATTATAACGAAACTATCTGTCTATAAAACATTAATTGTTTTATAGACATGCTATATGAAAAAAGAAACTATTGTAATACTAATTAGTATTAGAATAGTCCCGCAAGGTGGACTGACGATCTGGATAAGATCGCGGGAAGCGGTTGGATGCGGGCGGCTCAAAATCGGTCTGTGTGTAGAATCTTGGGGGAGGCCTATGTCCAGCAATGGACGTTGTTCAGAATTTGCCTAGAAAGACTGGGAATTGTTTGCAGAGGATAATGGAAGCGTGATTGTATGTCATCCAGTTGTACTAGGCAAGACAAAAGTCAAACATATATTACTGTGATTCACAGCGATGAAATTAAACAAATTAATTACCTGGTATCTTGGTGATGTCAGGCTTGGAGCTAAATGAGACACACACACAGGACTAAAATTGGCCAATATTAGCTGGTGAATTATCTACTTAGCTGTCCAACCAAACGATGTCTTTAGGACACGTTGCCCGAGGTGCGGATTTACACAATTTTTGCAAATGTTCAATATGTCAGAATTTTATTACAAACTTTGCCGATAGTGGTCAAAAGCGGAAGATACAAGAATTATAAGACAAATTTACTTCAAATCTACAAATCACGCGACAAGCAAAATGGCGTGCACACAAGAGATTTTTTTCCGGAAGCAAGAATAACAATGATTTGACAGTTCATAGTGTGACCAGAGTCAAAAAATTACAATAGACAAAATAAAATGTTACTAAACTGATATAATCGATTTAACTTATCATAGACAATATTTCTATTTCAAACAGACGTCTCTAGGCTGACATGATGATGATGATGATGATTACAATAGTTTGTTTTTTCATGTAACATGCCATACCTGTAATAATGTTTATTACCTATCAGACGAAACGTCAAGACACTTCAACAAAAACACATCGAGACTAACACTTGCGACGAACTCTCTCAATGGATGCTTAAGCATATTGACAAATAAATCAATAAGGCCATTATTCGTATTAGGCACGGCTTTCCATTGTGTCGCGTCAAATCCGCCGCCCTGGAGAGGCTTAGGTAGGTATACACTTATAAAGCTCATTAGCCCAACACGCTGAGTTTTTGAGAGCTTGGCCTTATAAAATATGGTAGATGTAAATTGTATTATTTCTGTAAATTCTATTAATAAATAACTAGCGATAGCGTAGTGGAGATACCAACTGACTGCCATGCAGAGCGTATCGGGTTCGAATCCACGGCGCGCACCACTGACTCACTATGGTTCGTCTAGAACAAGCTAGCTAGACAAAAACAACTCTTAAATTCCTGGAAGTTAATTACTATTACGAACTCATTACCCCTATACATTGAGGATTACACCTATTAATTATCAATACTACCCTCATTAAGAGCGTCATTAAGGTATGTTTATAAGATGTTGACTATTTAAAGGGCATTCATTTGCATTTTTACATCATATTTGATAGCATTGTTTATGTCACTAAAAGAAATTTGTGAAAGTGTTTTTGTGATGGATTGTATACGTAAGGGTAAGTAGTTATATTTTATTTCATTTTCAACATGGGAACTTCATTCTTTAGTCTTATAAAATGAAATGTTTGAATTTTCACCCACTTTTTTACTCATTTTTTCAAATTCATCGGTCAAATAATAACATTTCCCCACTTGTCCCCACCGTAGAACCTATCATATACGATTCTCATAAGTGTCTAGTAGTTATACGTAAAAAAATTCATTGCGATATATTTGCACAACTAATTTTTATTTATTTTTTTCTTTCAACAGTTTTTACCGTCTCAAGAATGGATTTTTTCGAAGAATGGCTGAAACACCCGAAGGAAACGCGGAATGAGGAGCTCTTTCGGTTTATATCTTTGAGATATAATTTTGATGGTGTTACGGTGCTGTCTCTGCGAGATATTAAAGTACTAATCTCAAGATATTCAACGAAATTTGCTGAAAAGTGGAGCAGCTGTGGAAGAAATCGAGAGCGATTCCTACAAAAGTATTCGACGTGGCTGGAGGGTCTTGACATATCTTTCGATGTGTCCGTTTATTTATCTCTGCCACCTACATCTGGAGAACCGGGACCCGGAAGACCTACTAAAGATTTTGAACATTCTAGTCTCAAAACGAAGAGACGACGTGTAGACGATCTATTACAGTCCAGAAGTGCTAGTGAATTAATTTACGCCGCTGAAGTGTCAGCTCGAATCTCGGGTCAGAGAAGTGTAGCACGTCAAATTAAAGATGTGACTAGTGATCCTTCAATAACCAAGACCACGAGTGAAGAAAGTGCCCCCAGGAGTTTAACAAGTGAGGAAGCTTTAGCGTACTACGTTGATAGTAAATCAAGTAGCCATAGCTATAAGCAGACTCGGAAGTGGAGTATTAAAGCTGGACATAAGGTGTTTCCGTCAATGTACAGTGTTAGAAAGGCTAAAATAGCCTGCTTCCCGTCAGGTGAACAAATTACAGTCAATGAAACGCATGCTGAAATCAAAGTTCAGGCAATTCTTGATAAGACTGCCGAACGTTTAGTTTCAGCACAACAAGAAGTTGTTCATAGTCTGTTACCTTGCACGTCATTCACATTAATCAGTAAATGGGGTTGTGATGGAAGTTCCGGTCATAGTATGTACAAACAAAAATTCACTAATTGTGACGATAGTGACGAGTTTTTATTTGTATTTTCTTTCGTTCCTCTTCAATTGAAAGATGAAAGTGGTAATATTGTGTGGCAGAATCCTCGGCCCTGTTCTACAATGTATTGTCGGCCAATAAAGTTTATCTTTTCTAAGGAAACGAAAGATTTTACGATTTCGGAAACCAATAAGGTTTTACAAGAGATAAACGCTTTATTGCCGACAACCTGCAAGGTGATGGAGACCGAAGTATCTGTCACACATGTTATGCTTTTAACAATGATTGACGGAAAAGTTTGCAATGCTCTGACCGAAACTTCTTCCTCACAAAAATGTTTTATTTGTGGGGCAACTCCAACAATGATGAATGATCTGTCAAAAGAGTTTGCTGCGGACAAAGATAATCTTGGTTTTGGTTTGTCTACGTTGCACGCTTGGATAAGGTGCTTTGAATGCTTGCTTCACATTAGCTATCGACTAAATATAAAAAAATGGCAGTTAAGAACAGCCGAAGACAAAGCTAGTGTGAAACAACGTTCAGATGACATTAAAAAACGATTTAAAAGCGAAATGGGCTTGATTGTAGACAAACCAAAACCAGGGTTCGGTAACACTAATGACGGGAACACCGCGCGAAGATTTTTTGGAAATCCCGAGGCTAGTGCCGATATTACAGGGTTAGATGTTTCACTAATACAAAAATTTGGCATACTACTTCGCACTTTATCATCGGGATATGATATAAATATTGAAAAATTCGTTAACTTAGCTCAAGAAACTAGACAACTTTATGTAAATCTCTATTCATGGTATTACATGCCCGCTACTGTCCACAAAATACTTTTGCACAGTGGCGAAGTAATTAGATCGTCCCTTCTACCTATAGGCTAGCTTTCCGAGGAAGCACAGGAAGCTCGGAATAAGGACTGCAGAAGATTTCGTGAGCACAACACACGAAAGCGATCACGGGAGGCTACGAATAGAGATTTACTTAATATGTTATTGATAACATCTGACCCTGTAATAAACGGTTTACGAGAAGTTCCTCGGAAGAAAATAGGTACGCTTCCAACTGAAGTATTAGATTTAATTGTCCCACCTAGCTGTAAGGAACAAAATGTTAATATGATTTCTACTTTTCATAGTTCTGCCCCTCACGATCATGACTATTCAATGGATGATTCATCTGATGATAGTGATGATAATGAGTAATAGATTTAGTTCTTAGATATTTTATGCATCTGTTATTAGATTTTATAGCGACGTCGAGGGATAAATCACTTTATAAAATGTTCAAAAAATATATTATACACATATGCCCGATAAATGTTTTTTTTTTCATGATACCAGCTCAAATGACAAACTGCCTTGAAAAAAGTACCAAAAACCTTATATCTTTGCTTATTAACCGCATCTAGACATAAAAATCAAATAAAATAATTTTGTCTAGCTAGCTTGTTCTAGACGAACCATAGTGTGACTTTTCGAAGTAATGGGCGTATTAAATTGTAAATTATGGCTTGCCCCGTGCCTCGGAGAGCACGTCAGGCCGTCGGTCCCGGCTGTCATGAATATCTTCAACAGGCGTTATAGGGAGTCAGTACCTATGAATAAACTGACACTAGTCTAAACCATGGAATATCGATATCCCTTTAAGTTGCAGAGGTCAGACAGGCAGTCGCTCTGTGGAAAATCAACTTTTCAGTCAAATCCGGTTAGACTAGAAAATAGACCCTGGCTTATAACTGGGATAACGCTACGTGGATGATGAGTTTTTTTTGCATTTTCATAGTACAAGCCTCAAAATCACTGAGCTATGGAAAAAATACCTCTATCCGTATGGATAGAGGTATTTTTTCAGTTTTTGGATCATTCAATGTTCGTCCCGTGTATACGGGACAAACATTGAATGATCCAAAAACTTTATAATGACCCTTGAGGTGTTGTGATCGTTGCTTGAATGTTTGTTAAGTCCCTCGATTACTTTTTTATTTTATTTATAGACTCACGCCTGTATCCACGAAGGGGTAGACAGATATATGTGTGATATTACACTCATATGTTGTGGGTCCTACGCTTTATTCTTAATTCTTGATAATTATAAAAATAAAAACTTAATAAAATACACAAATAAAAAATTATTACTTAGCTCAATAAAAATAATTCTTGTTATCATCATCATCAGCCCTTTATACTGTACCATTGCTAAGTACGGGCCTCTTCTTACTATGAGAAGAGCAAGGCCATAGTACACCACGCTGGCCAAGTGCGGGTTGGCAGACTTCACATGTCTTTCGAGAACATCATGGGGAACTCTCAGACATGCAGGTTTTTTTTTTCCTTCATCGATAAGCAAGCGATAGTTAACAATTTATTAAATAATTTATCATCGCCTGCTTTATCAAGCAGTAATAAATAATGCGGCAACAATGAAAACAACGTGAGGAAACCTACATATCTGAGAGTTCTTCATAATGTTCTCGAAAGCCATAAGGAGTCTGTCAATCCGCACTTGACCAGCGTGGTGAACAACTCTTAGATTGATAAGAAACTGTGCCCAGCAGTGGAACAATTGATATACAGGGCTGATAATAATTGTCTGTACTTATTACAAACTTTCTGATGAACATTTACAGCAATATTAGCATACATCAAAATAGCACATAGACTATTTTTTATACGAGTCCAATTCGTACCGCCATCGTCGTCTCAGCCGTCCGCGTTGCCGCTTAGCACCTTCGGGGATTCAATTTGTGGCAATCTTAACCCAAAGCTCTTCAGGCATGCGTCAGACGGTGCCTGCTCAGCCCTATTACAGTTTGCCAGCTTGATGGGGACACATCTGCGATTTTCATTTTCAAGTCAGGCTTAAATCATATATCGCTGGGGACTTTTAAACGTATAATCCATTGACTCAAAGAATAACCAGACACCAGAACGATTTGTAGACTGAAAGTTTGTCAGGCAAATGCGCGTGCAGAAGCCAGTTGTATCTATCCATCTCCTCAGATCGTGCCAAAGTGATTGTCCTAACGAGCCGGCTGATCTAAAACCATCAGCGTTATGTTTATACCCGATGACTAAGAATGCGTAACAAACGAATGGCTTCATGCATTAGCCAAGTGTTGCAGATAACTCTTACATCGGCATAATATTGACGACTAGCTGTGCCCCGTGGTTACAGCCGATTTTTTCTTCTTCAAGCTTAAAATTAGAGTTTTCGGGCTCATTTCTCCCTCTTGGAGTAGGCAGAGGGTTTTCTAGAGACTCCTCTACGGGCGTTCGCTGCATACATACATGTAATAAATTTTTCTCGTCGGGGCAGGCAGAGACAACGGGTCGCCACATGCTTTTGTCCTTACAAACCACACGCGCTTCCTCTTCATTCATTACTTTTTCCATACATGCTCAGTGGTTACGGGTGTTTCGGACCCATCCGTTTCGGAATGAATGGACGACGAATGTCCGAATGACGAATCAAACGGCAGACCTCGTAAGGTCTGCCGTTTGATTCGTCATTCGTTCCGAGGTAATTCCTATTTATTAAAACCAATGCGGTGTCCGTCCATATGCCGTAGCGGCGACCGAATTGTGGTTAACATAACCTAGCGCGACCTTATCGCCCCTGGTTAAACTCCAGAGAGAAGAAATTTGCATATTGCGTTATTTTTAGGTATTTTCGCGCTAAAAACGTAAATATATCCGGGATGAAATATAACCTATACCTACGTGGCTACAAACTCCTCTATTTTCCAAACATTCATATCAAAATTTGCTGTTTGCGTTCCAAAGATAATATAATAGGTAAAATATATGTGTTTTAAAGTAATTTCACGACCTTGAGTAGACATATTTCTTTTAAATTCACACACAGACACTACAATTTTATTCGTATGTAAAGAAAATGCATTTTACGTAACATATATACGAAGCAGAACGCTGTGCAGGGAAATCGTATGATCTTCACGCTTATTAACTATATGCAAGGAAAATTTGATCTGGACGATCGACGATGCACCACTGTGCACTGTAGCTTCAGTAGTTTCATTTGAAAGTGTAGTTACATGAAAGTAGTAGCGTCTTTAGTACGTGGGCGAAGTCATAAACACTGGCTGACTTCGGCGGCTATAGTGGAGAGCTCTGTCGGCTTACGACAGAGCTCGAGTGTACGACAGACTTTTTGAAGATATGTGCTTATTAAATTATTGACTATCGGTTGCCCAGTACCCCGGAGAGCACCTTAAATCGTCGGTTTCAGCTATCATGAAGATCTTTGACAGTCGTTACGGGAAGACAGTACGTTCAGATAAGTGATACTGGTCTAAACCATTGAATATCGATATCACTTTTGTGTTGCGGCGTTTCGGTTTTTCGTAAATGCTAATATTCAATCAAATCTGCTTAGATTGAAATTCAGACTTCGGACTCCAAAATAAAAGTCTTGGAGACTGGAATAAATAAGACAAGATGAGTCTGTTACATAAAATAACAAGTTCCCATACCTCACAGATATGAGAATTAGTATCAAATAGAGCGCATTCGTCCAACTAAGTGAGGCACGTTGACAGCTATGTGTGCGTGACCTTTGGCGACTGGCACTGTACGGACACGCGCGTCTATGTGTGTGAAAAGTTGCCAGATTATGAATAATCTCCCAGTATTTTGCATATAGTTATGTAATATTCTTATATTCATTTGCGGTTTTGAAGAATTTACCATGGATTTAATTAATGCTTTTATAAATACATTTCTTAAATGTAGGTACCGAATTAAGTTTTAACTACTTCGTAAATCTGTATATATAAAATCCTTGCGTTACTGACTGACTGACTGACAGACAAGCTACAGCCGAAACTACTCGGCGCATGAAGCTGAAATTTAGCATGTATGTTTCTTGGGAACCGTAGGGGTGCACCAAGACGGGATTTCTCGAAATTCCCACGGGATCGGGCAAAACGAGAAATAAGAAAATATGTGCGTGCGAAGCCGCTGGCGTCGATTAGTTGAGAAATAAATAGTATGTATGTACACACGGCACCAAGCCAAGCTAAACAGTTGCTGTACGATTTTGATACTTATTCCCTACGCCATAAGTATGTATGTACACACGGCGCCAAGTCAAGCTAAACAGTTGCTGTACGATTTTGATACTTATTCCCTACGCCATAAGTATGTATGTACACACGGCACCAAGTCAAGCTAAACAGTTGCTGTACGATTTTGATACTTATTCCCTACGCCATAAGTATGTATGTACACACCACGCCAAGTCAAGCTAAACAGTTGCTGTACGATTTTGATACTTATTCCCTACGCCATAAGTATGTATGTACACACGGCACCAAGTCAAGCTAAACAGTTGCTGTACGATTTTGATACTTATTCCTTACGCCATAAGTATGTATGTACACACGGCGCCAAGTTAAGCTAAACAGTTGCTGTACGATTTTGATACTTATTCCCTACGCCATAAGTATGTATGTACACACGGCGCCAAGTCAAGCTAAACAGTTGCTGTACGATTTTGATACTTATTCTTTACGCCATAAGAACGGTGCAAAGGACAAAGTGTATAAGCTTGACGAGTAGCAGGGTGTACACGAATATTAGGATATCGTTTGGGGATCGAACTCAAAACAATATAATGTAAGGTATATACTAATGGAAATTGAAATTCTATTACTATATTTATGAGAAAGAAGATATATCTACAATATACTTTTATAATACGGTAATGTATTTTTCATTAACATGACAATCATTATCACATAATCAATTGACAAGTGCATTTTCCCTAAATCAGGCAGAACGGCGTCGACAAAAACTGGCAACACTTACATATTTCTAGCACAAATACGAATTTTATCGAAATTAAATTAGAAAACAGTCAAATTATCAGTTACCTGTGAAAAGATATTCCATTTTCCTGTTTTTGTTTTTAGGAACAACTTTTACAGTGTTAAAGAACACAAGACGGCATTTTGAGAATTTAAAAGTTGAAGTAATCGTGACGCGTGAACTGTACGATGCTTCGTAGCGCACTGAGACGAGTTTGTATTCGCTTTTCAATTTTGTATTTGCTTTAGTAGCCGCACGCAACTGTGCCGCGCGTTCCATCTGACTAATTCTCATATCTGTGCCATACCTATAGTAGGTAAAAATAACATTCCCAACTTGCACTTCTAATCTTCACCCAGCGCCATTTATCCGTTGAGCAACAAATAAACAGTGGCAATTATATTATGATCTCGTTACGCATTCAATGTGTATTGCGTTGCGTCAACGAATCCAGGAAAAGCATTATAGAATTTATTATTGTGCCGCGTACTATGGGCGAATGGATTGCAATATCTATTAGATTTGCTCTGAAAAACGGGGTTTATTATAGATATTATCGTAATGTATTATGTAGAACGGTTATGCGTTCCAATACGTCCGTACAAGCGCTGTTAGGGCCTTATCATACTAGCGGTTTGGGAGCGGAACGGTTGCGGGGCGGAGCGGACGCGCAGCGAATGCGTCGCGAACACGCCGCGGCTGCGCAGCGAAGACGCCGCGGACGCGTGGCGAATACGTTACGTTTTCGTCGCGTGTTTCTAGCAAATTATCGACGTACAGTACATCCAGTAACTGTACAGTGTGTGTCCAGTAACTGTACAGTGTGTGTCCAGTAACTGGATGTACTGTACGTCGATAATTTGCTAGGAACACGCGACGAAAACGTAATGCATTCGCCACGCGTCCGCGGCGTCTTCGCTGCGCAGCCGCGGCGTCTTCGCTGCGCAGCCGCGGCGTGTTCGCGACGCATTCGCTGCGCGTCCGCTCCGCCCCGCAACCGCTCCCAAACCGCTAGTATGATAAGGCCCTTAGGCAGCTACAGCCTAGTGGAGATACCAATAGCCTGCTATGCGGAGAGTATCGGACTCGAAACCATAGTGCGCACCAATGACTTTTCGAAGTTATAGGCGTATTAATTGGTAATTAATCGCTTGCCCCGTGCCTCGAAGAGCAAGTTAAGTCAAAGATCTTCATGACAGCCGTCGGTCCCGGCTGTCATGGAGATCTTTGACAGTCGTTACGGGGAGTCAGTACCTCTGCATATATACAGAGTGTCACAAGACCCATCACCAAGCCGAAGTCTACTCGTTGTGGAGATCATGCCAAGTCATACTAAACAAAAATAATACCTGGGAAACGATTTTTTTTAAGTTTTCATATTTTTTAAACCGCAATTAAAAGCGCGCACGTGCAATTACCTACTTATACATGGTGTCATAGGACATCTAAAGAACATATTGGCGGGGTAAATGCATCCATTTTGTATCTAATTAGAAAAATTCCATACTAACTTTGAGCCTCAATATCTCCTGAACCAGTTATTTCCCAGGTATGGTGCCGAAGTAAAAAATGTTCGTAGTGATTGGTGCAATATGGGATTTCAGTTTTCGTTAAGGGTCTTTTTACACCATGTATATATTTTTTTATGTTGTGTATTTCTTTATACATTTTGGTGTCGTGTAAGCGGGATGACGCTAGGAGGATAACAAGCGCTATTATAGAAGCTTTAGGAAATCCGATGCCTATGGAATTATCATTAGCATTGTTCATAATGTGTAATGCTGCTGAGCACGGGCCTCTTCTATATAAATATAGTTTCGATATCATGTCAGTGTCATACATACATCACAAAAAGCGTATTCTTCTAAATTATCTTATAATTGAACGAAGTTGTAACGAGATCGTAAATTGAAAAAAGTGTCAAAATATGTGTCAACGACGAACAGTTTCTTTCAAATTATACGATAATGACATTAGGTTATCAGAATACCCCTTCTGAATCCATTCAAAATATAATATCAATGTCATATAAAAATAGGAAAATTGGCCCCAAGGCCATAGTCCGCAACGCAGGCCAAGAGTACATGGCTTTCGACAACACTATGTAGAACGGAGAGTTCTTCTAACAAGCAGATTTCATCGCAATGTTTTCCTTTACCGTTTAGTAAGGGATTCCTACTGACAATTTAATACACACTTAAATTGGAAAAGTCAGTAGACTGCCCGTGACGCTGACCGATTAAAATAAATACCTACACGATTGATCATATCAGCCCTGTTTACCCATATACCAGCCTATTTTTTCTACAAGAACGATTAGGGCGATTGTCCGTCAGTTTGGTGAAATGCGGGTTGTCAGAATTCACATATCTTTCGAGAATTTAACTGCCTCCGTGGTCCAGTCGATAGCGTATGCGACAGCTGATCGAAGGTCCCGGGTTTGATTCCCGGGTCGGGCAAAAGTGTTACTTGGTTTTGCCTAACTCTCAGTAGCAGCACGTAGTCTGGTGATGTGCCCGGTAACGGCACTAGACTCGCCCCCTATTACGCGGGAACTAAAACTTCATGACGAAATGTGGGTGTAATATTACGTCTCTGTCTAACCCTTTGGAGATACAGGCGTGAGTCTATAAAAAAAATATATAAATAACTTTCAGGTTTCCTTAAGATGTTTTCCTTCACTGTTTATTAAGCGATCATTAACAAACAACCAACGCTATAATATGCTGCCCCCAAGGAGTAAAATAAATTGATTCAAAGATCAGGCGAAACCGCGTGCAACTATTAGTGTTGTATAAAGTAGGTATATTACGATATCTCGTCCAGAGTTCAATATTATTTGTTTTCGAAGTGGAATACAACCAAGTCTTGCCCGAGACTTAGGTACTTGTTACTTACTTACTTACTCCTCTGGCGCAGCGACCCGAAGTGGGTCTTGGCCTCCGATACAAGAAAACGCCATTTATTTCGATCTTGTGCTGCCCCCTTCCAGTCTGTAACCTGGAGCTCTTGCAAATCCCGCTCAACTGTGTCCTTCCACCGGTATTTAGGCCTGCCAACGGGTCGGCGGCCGATCGGAGTACCAAGATATACTTTCTTGACACTACGACCGTCATCCATTCTCTCTAGGTGGCCCAACCAGCGGAGTCTCTGGGCCTTTGTTTCCCCGATAATGTTTGGTTCGGCGATTAGCGTCTCGATTTCGTAATTTTTTCGGACTCTCCAAGTGCCGGGACCGAAACATATCTGGCGAAGTGTGGGTGTGTAATACACCTCTGCCTACCCCTTCGGGGATAAAAGGCGTGAAGATATGTTATGTTATTTTCGCTTTGGTGCTCAGGGTCCGCTTTCTAGCCCAAACAAATCTGGCAGAAAATTTGCTTGCTTACAGAGCCCTGCAGCTTATGCTCCGCAAATCAAAGGGATAGCGATATTCCATGGCTTATAAAATAAAAAATAAATAAAATAAAATAAAATAAATTTATTTCAGGCAAGATACCCATAATAAAATTAATACATCAAATTAATTAATTACAAAATTGCCAGTATACACATTTGAACGTAATAAATCAAAATAAAATAGTAATTAAATTTAAAATAATCAAAGTATGATATAATCAAAAAAAAGAATTAAAAATAATATAATAATCAATGTCTGAGTGTAAAATAGGAACATAATACAAAAGTCAATTATTCAATAAAATAAGTAATGCAAATTTAATTAATTAAGATATTTACCACCCTCTGGGGCCCCAGACACACGCACTTGTGCTTGTACCCAGTGCACCAGGAGGGGGCTGTCGAGCTTATGGACGGTCCCAATATTAAGGCTATCCTTGCATTTGACTACAAGAGATATGCAGGGTGTCACAAGACCCATCACCAAGCCGAATTCTACTCGTTGTGGACATCATGCCAAGTCATACTAACCATAAATAATACCTGGGCAACGATATTTTTTTAAGTTTTCACTTTTTTAAACTGCAATTAAAAGCGCGCGCGTGCAATGCTCGAAATACCTACTTATCTATGGGGTCATAGGGCATCTAAAGAACATATTGGCGGGGTAAATGCATCGATTTTGTACCTAATTAGAAAAATTCCATACTAACTTTGAGCTTCAATATCTCCTAAACCAGTAATTTCCCAGGTACGGTGCCCAAGTAAAAAATGTTTGTAGTCATTGGTACAACATGGGATTTCAGTTTCCGTTAAGGGTCTTTTTACACCCTGTATATTTGACATAAGCTGCAATCATCATCATCAGCCCTTTATACTGTCCCACTGCTGGGCACGGGCCTCTTCTCACTATGAGAAGGGTAAGGCTATTCCACCACGCTGGCCAAGTGCGGGTTGGCAGACTTCACATGTCTTTCGAGAGCATTATGGAGAACTCTCAGACATGCCGGTTTCCTCACTATGTTTTCCTTCGCCGATTAGCAAGCGATAATTTACAATTTAATACGCACTTAACTCCGAAAAGTCAATGGTGCGTGCCGTGGATTCGAACCCGAGACCCTCTGCGTAGCAGTCTGTCGGTCTCACCACTCAAATATGGATAGATCAAATATTAGGACTGGCGTTAGACAACAACAATGTCTATCAAATCATCCGTCACAGATCATTAATGCCCATGTTATGCATTTTTTATCTAACAAAATAACAACTAGTGATGTAACACGTAATCTCGGCTCACTCGACGCGCATAATCGGTTCGCGCGTCACCGCACGATTGCGTAATCGTTACTCGCGTGGTTTATGATCGAAAGTGATCCGAGTCAGGCTGCGTGAGACGCTAATGAGAACGTTATTGGCGTTTTCTGTTCACTAATTATTCGTCTTAAACTGATTTTCCTTTTCAAGAAGGAATACATGTTGCTTTTTTACGAGATTAAGTATATGCCAAGGTAGTAGAGCCTGGCTGATTTCAGCATGAATGGGCCGGCTCGACCGGGGAAGTACTACCCTCTCACAGAAGATCGACGTTAAGTAACAGTACCTAAACTGTTGCGTTTCGTTCGGTGAGTGTGAGTGCCAGAGGGCCTATCCCCTATTCCTTATCCCTCATCCCACTGCTCATCCTATCCATTTTTCCATCACCAAGAGGCAACGCAGTTGTGACTCCTGTGGTGTTGCTCGTGTCCATGGGCGGAGGTAATTGGTTACCATCAGGCGATCCATCTGCTCGTTTCCCGCCTATTACCATAAAAAAATACAAGAACAGTAGAATTGCCTGATTTCTAGTGATTGCCACCGTCCATCGACCCACAACTCTAGAAGAGTCACAAGTGCGTTGTCTGCCTGCATGGGAAAAGGAATAGGAAGAGGAGTAGTAAAAGTATAATGAAGGAGAAGGAAAAGAGTATAAGGCATTCGGCACTCTCACTTGATGGATCTAACGCAACAGTATAGATACTAACCTAATGGGAGGAAAGAGGAACCCACCACGCACCCTCGGATTGACCACAACAACTATTGCAGTATCCCGCTGTATGCGCCGACTATTCTTCGACACGTGTTTCGCCTCTGCACGAGGCATCCTCAGGAGCGATGGACAACGACTTGATAGTCGGCGCATACAGCGGGGTACTGCTAGTCAGGTATCTTCCTGGAACCCATACCATTCCTATATCCCTTATCCTTTTAGAGGAGTTCGGTATTGTCAACCTTTTTCTATTGCAGTAGTTGGGGTGGTCAATCCGAGGGTGCGTGGTGGGTTCCTCTTTCCTACCATTAGGTTACAATGGAGTTCCGCCAAGTAACGCCTGATTCAATCATCAAGTATAGATACTGTTACTTTACGTCGATGCGGCATAGGTTTTCTGACGCTGGCGAAAATGCGGAGAACATCTAGTTTCAAAATTAATCAGAATTACCATTACATTCTATTTGCTATACTCGATTTGGACTAACAGAGCGAGTGATGACATTGATCGAGTAAGTGCCACCTTCGCTTTTCTCTTTAATTATCTCTTGCACCAACTTTATTCTTTAAACTCACTGACATGATATAAAAAGTCAATTAGGTTATGCAAATTCGAATCGATCTTGCGAAGAAATATTCTCTTGTAGAAGAGCTGTATCGTTACAAATGGTATGCAAAATAGATGTAAAAGATATGCATTCATCGTGTTTACTATGAATTCATGAATAAATATAGCAAGGCATTGAACTTTTATCAGTTGCTCTCTTAATTTCTAAGGGTGGCAATAAATATTTGTGCTGAAATAACTCCACGTCGGCGGCAAGAGCCGCCTGATGTCAAGGGGTCAGTGGAGTCCCATAGTAAAGGACATCATCCCAATAACCTAACAGTATGACATGATAAATAAATAAGTAAATACGAGGGTCAAACTGAAAGTTCTTAGAAAATCAAAAACTGATTACATTAGCCAGTTATTAGTTTTATTATATCTTTTCAAAATATTGTCCATTGACGTCAATACACCGCTGCATGCGATGGAACCACTGGGAAAAGCACTTTGCCCACTCGTCCTTAGGGGTCTCTTCAATGGCATCGCGATACGCAGCCACCGCTTCTTCAGCATTCATAAACCGCTTTCCTTTAAGTTTTTCTTTAATTTTTGGAAATAAATAAAAATCACAAGGCGCGAGGTCGGGGCTATACGGCGGGTGACCCAGTAATTCAACGTTTGATGTCGCCAAATAGTCGATCGTTCGCTTGGCGGTGTGCGACCAGGCGTTGTCGTGGTGAAGGAGGATCCTACTGCGAGGTCGTTTCTCTCGAACTTTTTCCAAGACAAGTGGCAAACAATTGGTAGTGTACCATTCTGCAGAAACTGTTTTTTGATCCTCTAACACAATTGTTGCGAAATGACCTATCCTTCCAAAGAACGAGGCCACCATTTTTTTCCCGCACTTCGATCTCTCTTCACTTTAGTTGGCAACTCCTCGAAAGGAAACACCCACTGAGCAGATTGTCTTTTGGTTTCAGGATCATAACAGTAAATCCAGCTTTCGTCACCTGTTAGTATGTCGAACACAGCATTTGAGTCACCTCCGTTAAATCTTTCAATCATTTTACGGCACCAATCCACACGATGGAGTTTTTGAGCCTTAGTCAAATTATGAGGTATCCACCGGGCGCAAAGCTTCCTGACCGCTAAATGTTCGTGGAGGATTTTGTGCACTTGACTCATACCGATGCCTAAGCTTGTCCGAATCTGCTGATAGGTCACTCTTTTGTCAGTCTCTATCATACGCCGCACAACACAGATGTTATTTTCAGTCGTCGCCGTAGAAGGCCGTCCCTCACGTACATCATCAGTGAGATTAGTGCGACCACGTTTAAACTCATTAAACCAGTTGTAAACAGTCGCACGAGATGGGGCTTCATCGTGAAAGGCCAATCGTAGTCTATCATAATTTTCTTGTTGACTTAAATGACATCGAAAGTCATAAAAAATCATTGCACGAAAATTTTCTCGTGTTAAATTCATGTTGACGTGACACAGACAATTTTCAATTTGCCGCCAAATCGTAAAACAAATGACAAATGAATGAAATATATACTCAGTAATATTGGCAAAGAGTTCTATTTTCAAATTTTAGAATATTTTTTTTATTATATTGTTTATAAGTGGCCAGTTCTAAGAACTTTCAGTTTGACCCTCGTAAATAAATGGCAATAGGTTGTGTGATAGCTATCATGTTAATTGAAATGTGATATCATTAATTTTTTGTTATAATGTATAACTTCATACTTAACTATGCAGACAGTACTGTGTTGCTGGGGAGTTTGTTGCGCTGCTTCTTCTTGTTAACAAAAACACATAGGAAGCGGTAAAGGGTTGGGCTTTTTGGGGGATTGTCTATTGTAAAATTTAACATTCAGAATGAGCTGTTTAGCAGCCAATTTAGAATAAAAGACTTTGACTTTGATAACTTAGACTAAAGCTTTTCACATCTCATCATCATCATGCCAGCCTAGAGACGTCCACTGCTGGACATAGGCCTCCCCAAAGGTTCTCCACACAGACCGATCTTAAGCCGCCCGCATCCAACCGCTTCCCGCGATCTTAACCAGATCGTCGGTCCACCTTGTGGGAGGCCTACCCCTGCTGCGTCGTCCGGTACGTGTTCGCCACTCCAGAACCCTCCTGCCCCAGCGGCCATCGGTTCTTCGCGCTATGTGCCCTGCCCATTGCCACTTCAGCCTGGCTATTCAGAGAGCTATGTCGGTTACTTTGGTTCTTCACATCTGGCTTGAACGATTTGATCCTAGATAGTATTACCTATCTGTTTATTTATTGGTTTTTTACTTTGCTTGAAATTAACTTCAAGTTTTATTTGTTTTACCTGTACTGGTTTGCATTATGCACCACGAATAGGGCCTGGATAAAAACCAGCGTCGAGCTTCGGCCTGGCATATGCTAAACTAGGCCCTTTTTCGTCGCATGCAGGGGACTTTTTATAATTGTCAATTAATTATTCTCCGTATTACCAGTAACAGTGTATGTGTTCAATATCTTTTTTGTTTATGCTTTTTGTGTCCCTTGTGTGTTGCGAAATAAAAGCACTTTTCTTTTTTGTTTTCATACCTACTTCTTGCAATGCATATAAGTAAGAAGGTCATAAATTTAAGTAAGACAGATACGTCCAATTTTTATCTTTCTGTACTTCCATGAATATAACGTAAATAATGAACTCAAGTTCATACGTAACATTATTTTATTTGTGTTTCTTGCTTTTTAAATCTGGGCTACATCGAATATCGATCACTGCCACTACTATATGTAAATACGAATCCAGTAAAAGCCGATCTATCATTTTATTCGCTATAAGTTAAAAAAATAGTCCAACTCCTATCGAAAACATATAGACTGACATGTTATGTACCAAATGTTTGCTTTTACAAATATGACTGATCACTTTTTCTGTACTTATGTCATACCTTTCAACTTTAAGCAAAAAGATGAAGTGACCTATGACAAGCAATATGTATCATATCCGTAAGTGCAAATAACAATGTTTAAATAAATTGCTGGTCATATTCGCACTGTTGTGATATTATTACAAGATGGTAAATAGAAAGTGGCGTGAGATGAGATGGCATTTTTCATTAACCTCGTTTTTTTTGTAGAGCTTTGAGATGAGTCTTAGAGAGGTTTTATGTTTTGATGTATTGGGGTTATGTTGTATTCGTCTACTCGAAATTGTGTCTTTAGGGCCTGCCCTGTTATGTTATAACTAGAGGACGCCAGCAGCTACGCCTACATTTTTTTTTAATTTACCCGTTTTGGCCGATCCCGTGAAATCCCTTCTTAGTGCACCTCTACGGTCCCCAAGGAACATACATGCCAAATTTCAGCTTCCTGCGCCCAATAGTTTCGGCTGTAGCGTGTCTGTCAGTCAGTCAGTAACGCAAGAATTTTATATATTAAGATTAGACTTCGCAGCTCCACCCGAGTAGAAGTCTGTTATCGCAGGAAAAAGTAGCCCTTGTTACACTCCAGAATAACTCCCCACACACAGAAATAAAGGAAAGCCAAGAAACACATTTCCCAATAACGGCCTTATGAATGTTTAATCAGGGTATTGGTTAACAAATTTTTGAAAAGGCATCATTATCATGTTATCTTCTTTATGCATGTTGCTAATAAATAAAAACCGAAGCATTTTCAAGACTGCCTCGTTGGTCCCGCGGCATAAATGTGCGCGTGGGATTGGAAGGTCTCGGGTTCGATTCCCGAGTCGGGCAAAAGTGTTATTGGGTTTTTCCGTTAGGAAATTCTCAGTAGCAGCGCGGAGTCTGGTAATGTGCCCGGTATGGCAATAGGCTCGCCCGCTATTACGTGGGACCTAAAAATTCATGGCGAAATGTGGGTGTAATATTACACCTCCGCCTACCCCGTCGGTGATACAGGCGTGAGTCTATAAATCCTACTAATATTATAAATGTGAAAGTTTGTGAAGATGTATGTATGGATGTTTGTTACTCTTTCACGCAAAAACTACTGAACGGATTTGGATGAAACTTTACAGTAATATAGTTTATACATCAGAATAACACATAGGCTACAATTTATAAAGATATTGTATAATGTTGCCATACTACAAGGAAAAGTATCAACTAAGTCGGCAAAAATCCTGTATTATCTTTTTTTGTTTGCTTGGGTCAAATTTAGTATTAATTCGAATTTTACCCCTTCCTGATGATTGATCTGATATTTGGTATACACTCATAATGTCATCGAGATTAAAAGATTTAAATGATTGTAAATTCAAGATGGCCGCCGATACAAAATGGCGGATCACATATTACTTCACAACAACCTCAATATGGGTATCAAATGAAAGGGTTTGATTGGTATAATGGAGCTCACTATGAAAAATCCAAGATGGCCGCTGCCACAAAATGGCTTATTATTTATTTTCCACAAATACCTCAATATGGGTATCAAATGAAAGGTCTCGATTCGTAGAATAGAGCTCCCTATGAAAAGTTCAAGATGGCCGCCGATACAAAATGGCGGATCACATATTACTTCACAACAACCTCAATATGGGTATCAAATGAAAGGGTTTGATTGGTAAAATGGAGCTCACTATGAAAAATCCAAGATAGCCGCTGCCACAAAATGGCTTATTATTTATTTTCCACAAATACCTCAATATGGGTATCAAATGAAAGGGCTTGATTCGTAGAATAGAGCTCGCTATGAAAAATACAAGATGGCCGCCGATACAAAATGGCGGATCACATATTACTTCACAACAACCTCAATATGGGTATCAAATGAAAGGGTTTGATTGGTAGAATGGAGCTCACTATGAAAAATCCAAGATGGCCGCTGCCACAAAATGTCTTATTATTTATTTTCCACAAATACCTCAATATGGGTATCACATGAAAGGGCTTGATTCGTAGAATAGAGCTCACTATAAAAAATCCAAGATGGCTGTCGCCGCAAAATGGTGGATTACATATTTTCCAAAAATAACTCAATATGGGTATCGAATGAAAGGGTTTGATTCGTAGAATGGAGCTCACTATGAAAAATCCAAAATGGCCGCTGCCACAAAATGTCTTATTATTTATTTTCCACAAATACCTCAATATGGGTATCAAATGAAAGGGCTTGATTCGTAGAATAGAGCTCACTATGAAAAATCCAAGATGGCTGTCGCCGCAAAATGGCGGAATACATTTTTTCCACAGATAACTCGATATGGGTATCGAATGAAAGGGTTTGATTGGTAGAATAAGGCTCACTATGAAAAATCCAAGATGGCTGCCACCACAAAATGGCGGATAACATATTTTCCGCAAATACCTCAATATGGGTATCAAATGAAAGGGCTTGATTGGTAGAATAGAGCTTAATATCAAAAAGCCAAGATGGCCGCCGCCACAAAATGGCAGATTACCTATTTTCCACAAATACCTCAATATGGGTATCGAATGACAGGACTTGATTGGTAGAAAAGGGCTCACTATTAAAAAAGAATGAGAAGTATCAACTAACAACAAAACTAAAAACTTAAAAAAAAATAACTAAAAAGATTGTTTTGGGCGTAGCGTATCCAGAGTAAACATTATGAAAAAAATTCACTTGTCCAAAGATTTTATATTTGTATGATCAATACCCAAGATTGATGAGAAGATTGATGCGATCTGGTAGCCAAATAACTTTTTAGCTTTTAGTACATAACCTAACTACATCATTTTATTGTAAAAAACAGTATAACAAAAAAATATATTTATGTTTTTTACAATGCTCATTCTAGAGTAGTTATCAAATTGTTTTCAAAATTGATAGATTTGTTGCCAGATCATTATTTAATGTAGATGAAATTTGTCTTTTACAGTAAGTAGTTTGGACGAATAGTTTAATAGTTATCACGCTATAATTGACCTAAGCGCAGCGTTATTAAAACCGCTTACCTACTATGAGTTGGCGCGCTTAAGTGCAGCGGGGCGGAGAGACGGTCTGATTTTGTACTTTGTGGTAATGCTTTCAGTTTTTATTTTTGGTGCTCTTCTGTTCAGTAGGTATAAAAGCTCTTCAATAACTTTAATAATATACACTACATACTAATCTTTACCTGAAGTTTGACGACTATGAAAACAAAAGTAATTTTAAGTATTATCTGTTTATAATATATGTATGCTACACGGCTAATGTGTGATGAAATTTGATATGGATAGTCTGAAACCTGGGGAAGTACAAAGGCTACTCTTTATTAAATTTCATGCGGGCGAAGCCGCGGGAAAAAGCTAGTATAAAATAAATAAACGAAGCATTTTGTAGGCAATTGTAGACGCCCGATTAACAAACAACCATAACGATTTTACGAGCACTACTGTTCATCTGTTATTATTTACATGGTCATTTAAAGGTGATGTACAGTCGAGTTGTACTTAGTTACTAAGGATTCATTGTGCCAGACCATCAGGCGAGTAAGATAGTTTTCGACTTATCTCTATAATTATCATAATTACCTCATAACGCGGATTTTAACTGTCTTTCGGGCACATATATGCCGCGTACCTTTATTTTGACTCATTGATTTTTTGGCACTGTTGCAAGGCTACCTAATAACGCTGATCAGAATTTGCCTAGAAAGACTGGGAATTGTTTGCAGAGGGCAATGGAAGTGTGATTGTATTCATCCAGTTGTTCTAAGGCAATCAAATCTCTGACATATGTTACTGTGTTTCACAGCGATGAATTTACAAGGTACAACTTACCTGGTGATCTTCTCTGGATGTCAGGCTTGGAGCTAAATTAGACACACACACAGATCTAAAATTGGCCAATATTAGCTGGTGAATTATCTTCTTAGCTGTTCCTCCAAACGATGTCTTCAGGACACGCTGCACGAGGTGCGGATTTACACAATTTTTGCAAAAGTTCAATATGTATAACAAATTCTATCACCGATGCCGGTGGTAGATCAAAAGCGGCAATTCATAAGGGTTACAAATTTACTTCAGTTCTACAAATCACACGACAAAGCAAAAGGTGTGCTCAAAAGGAATTTTCCGGAAACAAGAATGAGAATCATTTGACAGTTAATAGTGTGACCAGAGTCATAAAATTACAATAGACAAAATAAAATGTTACTAAACTGATATAATCGATTTAACTTATCATAGACAATATTTCTATTTCAAACAAACGCATTTATTAAACCCTTCATTTCTTTGTCCGCAGCTCCGCAAACGCCAAGAAATGGGAGGTGGAGTTGGCCACGCTAAAGAGCAACAACCTGCGACTGACGGCCGCTCTGCAGGAGAGCACCGCCAACGTGGACGAATGGAAGCGTCAGTTGCACCAGTACAGAGAGGAGGTGGCCAGGGCGCGTCACTATGCTGGTAAAGGTGAGAGGATACTGCACCAGTCATCATCAGCCTGCCATAGTCTACTTCTTTTCGAGTAGATGGTACAGAGATCAAATGGAACCAGCCCAGTGTGTGGCCACGCCACTGAGCCTGATTTTCGGCTGTTCGTGTCCAGCTGCTGCCGCTGCTGTCCAGCCACTTTCCATATATCGTCACTCCACCTAGCCAGTGGGGCGTCTTACACTACGTTTGCCAAAGCGCTGTCTCTACTCTAGAACACGACTACTCGGTTATCGGTTCTTCCACAAATATGACCTATAACTTGACTATTCAGAGAGTTATATTGGTGACTTCGAGTCGCCTGAGATTCTCTCCATTTCTGATTCGATCTCGCAGTAAATTTCGACCGTAGCTTTTTTCAGAGCTCTCTGAGTGTCCTAGAATCTTCTGATAAGGACGCGCAGCTATGATGGTAAAGATGAGGTGGAATAATGCACCAATCATTATCAGCCTGCTGCTGAATATAGGCATCTTCAATGGCACGCCACTGAGCCCGATTTTCGGGTTTTCGTGTCCAGCTGCTGCCAGCCACTTTGCGTATATCGTCACTCCACCTAGACGGAGGGCTTCTTACACTACGTTTGCCAGTGCGTGGCCTCCATTCTAGAACCAGACTACTCCAACGGTTATCGGTTTTCGACAAATCTGATCAGTCCACTGCCGCTTCAGCTTAACTGTTCAGAGAACTATATTGGTGACTTGAGTCGCCTGAGATTCTCTCCATTTCTGATTCGATCTCGCAGTAAACTTCGACCCTAGCTTTCTCCAGAGCTCTCTGAGTGTCCTAGAATCTTCTGATAAGGACGCGCCACTATGATGGTAAAGGTGAGACCAGATACTGCACCAATCGTCATCATCAGCCTGCCATAGTCTACTCCTGGATATAGGCTTCTCCGGTGGCACGACACTGAGCCCGATTTTCGGGTTTTCATGTCCAGCTGCTGCCAGCGTCTTTGCGTGTATCGTCAGTCCAGTCGGAGGTGAGCTGGAAGAGGGATGCTGATACCCTCTTCGGAAGACTAGCTTCAAAAGTCGGGTTCCTATCCCTTGCGGAGCGAAGACAATGATGGCTTATTATATTTACCCCGCAGGAGGAAAACCAAAACAGAAGAAATACGGGATGAACGGAACGAACCCCTTACTGACTTATTTTATTTACCTCGCAAGGGGAAAACCAAAACAAGGATCGAGCAAAAACGACTCAGTGGCCAAAAAGAGCAAGAATAATATCGCTTGTTCTAGAAAGCGGAGCTGACTGCTCCTCTTTCTAGAACTACATCTAATAAATCGATTTCTCATTCTCATTTCTATTTTAGGTTGGGAATCAGGCGACTAAACTACTTATTGGTGAAAATGCAAAAAAATATTTTATGAATAAGTTTTCTCTGCTTAGGCGTTTTAGGCTCATTACTCGATGAATACGTGTTTAATGTTTACTTGCACAGTTTTTAGAAAAATACGAAAAGCGAATGAGATCACTCATGTGTCCCTTCGTCTCAGTATTACTGCTATGTTCTCTAAAGTTCCTGGACCAAATGCAACCAACATACACAAAGAACACCCACACTCGGGACACAAAAACAATGTGTCGTGTGTGGACCGAGTCCGAAATACTGAGTGCAATGTCAAGCGGCAAAGCGGCCTAAACAGTACGCTAACCATGAAGTCAAACTGGACCAAATTTGTCATCATCAACATCAGCTCTAACTGTCCCACTGCAGGTTACGGGCCTCTTCTCACTGTGAGAAGGGTAAGGCCATTTTCCACCACGCTGGCCAAATGTGGGTTGGCAGACTTTACAGGTCTTTCGAGAACATTATGAAGAACTCTCGGATAAGCAGGTTTCCTCACGAGGTTTTCCTTCATCGATAAGCAAGCGCTTCGAAAAGTCATTGGTGCGTGCTGTGGATTCGAACTCGAGACGCTCTGCCTAGCAGTCTGTCGGTCTCTTCACTCAGCTATCGCTGCTTGCTAAATGTGTAATTTTTGGCACTTATGTACTTTTCTCTGGTGTTTCAGGCGCTGAGGCCAACGAAGTGGAACAGTTGCGGCAGCGCGTCGCACAACTCGAGGCTGAACTCGCTCAGAAAAACGAAGAGTTGGCGCAGATCACCAAGTCTAAGAAGAGCGAACAAGTATGACATCTTACCACTTGCTTTTTTCTCGCCTTGTTATCTCTATTGCTTTAAATCATATCATCAACTTCTTTCATCATCATCTAAGCCTAAAGACGTCTACTGCTAGACATTAGGCCCTTCAAGTCTCACCACCTAAAACGCTTTTGAGCTGCTCGCATCCAACCACTTACCGCGATCCATGGGCGTCGCCAAGACGGGAGGGGGGACGCCAGCTGCCCCCCTAGAGATGCAAAAAACCTTACAATTTGTACTTTTCTCATTTTCCATATCAAGTTGATAGGCCATCGGCTGGCGTACTTGACCACAAGACAATCGGCTGACGACGCCCTTGCCGCGATCCTAACAAGATCCTTTTTTTTTTTTTTTTTTGGTGTCGGGTTGGAAAATCCTCATGGAGTCCCTCCGCCCTGGGGGAAGGACGAAGGGGACTGTCAGACTTTTACTGACTAAAAACCAACCCGTGTTCCTCACGTACCCGTGTGTCGGAGGGTCGGGTATCGCTGAAGCATTCCTCGCTACCCCCCGACGGGTATTGGCCCGCCAGATGGTGAGGCGGGCCCCGAACAAAACACCCTTGGCGGCGAATGAAGGTGTTGGGCTCCGCCGCCAAAACACTCAGCGGCCGCAGAGGATAGGGAGGACGGCAACGCAACACCGCATCTCCTCTTCCTCTGCGGCCCCACCGCGACGCAACGATGGTGCGCCCCCATTTGGTCGCGGGAGATAGGGCGCGCGGCAACGCAACACCGACACGCCTCTCCTCCCGCGACCGCACCCGACTGCGAGGGACAGAGGAAACTGTCCCTCGCACCCGCCCCTTTGGACGCATCCTGCGCAGGCCTCCGTCAAGCCCACGCGGAGCGTCCCCTCCTGGATCCCTCTTAGCTTCACCGCGGGTGACCAATCCACGGTTACTGAGCCCCCCCACCACGACAAGGTGGAGATCCCACGGGGGGGATCCTAACTAGATCCTCGGTCAACCTTGCCACACTGCGTCCTACGCTACGTGGCCGCCTTCAATTAATTTAATCTTAGAACTTTCCTACCCGTAGAGTTTATATTTAATTCCCTTCTTTCCAAGCCCCTTTTCCAAAGTTACCATTGAATTAGCGCTTGATCTCTTATCATTTCAGAGACGATAAACAAACTAACATAAATTTTTGTATAATATTGAATTCCCCATTCCTTAAAATATCGGCGACGATACCCATATCGACTTACAAAAAAAACCCGTCCGCCATCTTTGATTTCCTATCCGCCATCTTTGATCACGAAATAGATGTTGTATTTGGATTCTCCATCCCTTAAATCATCAGAGACGATACCCAAACTTATTATTTTTTAAATTTTCCCATCCGCCATCTTTGATTTCCCATCCACCATCTTGAATCACGAAACAGATGTTGTATTTGGATTCCCCATCCCTTTTAACATCGCAGACGATACCAATATTGTTTTTTTTTTTATTTTCCCATCCGCCATCTTTGATTTCCCATCCGCCATCTTTGATCACGAAATTGATGTTGATAAGCTCACACCTGTATAGGCATAGGTATAATATTATTACATCAAAATTTCATGCCCCTATTGGGGGCGCGCCTATTGCCCATATGGGGCACATTTCCAGATTCCGTGCTGCTACTGAAAATTTGGCAAAGCTTAGTTTCTTTTACCCAAACCGGAAACCGAATCCTATCCACTGGACCGCAGAAGCAGTCAATATTCTCACACATGATATACCTCACACAATTCTCCTCTTTATCGTATAGACATAGGGTTCACATTATAAATATGTATGTGCATATGGCATTGCAGGTTTTATACGATTATATACTCTATGTTACAGGACGCAGAGGCCAAATTGGCCCAGAGCCAGTTGGAGTTGGCGCTTGCCGCGCAGGACGGCCAGCGGCAAGTCATCCAGGCGCTCAACGACCAACTGGCGAGGCAACTTGATGAGCTGGTGAGATATTATACACCTTATTGTAATGTAATAGAGTTGAGTTTGCTTCAGTATGATCCGTCCGTGTGGTGATGGATTAAAAGAATACAAAGTGTCTCCATCCCATTAGAGGCTAAGGAAAATATACAAAACAAATTGTATCCTGCGGAAGAGACGGCAACCTGTACTTCAAACCCGTCTGGTCAGCTTGGTATAGTAGACCAAATGCTCGTATTGCCTCGTAATGCTAATGTGACGCATATTCAATTCGGTAAGGGCAAGAGCAAAAACACACAAAACTAACTGTATCCTGCGGAAGAGACGGAAACCTGTATTTCAAACCCGTCTGGCCAGCTTGGTATAGTAGACCAAAGCGTCCTATTGCATCGCAATGCTAATATGACTCAAATTTCATTACCTACGAAAGGGATGAAGCAAAAACATAAAACAAATTGTATCTTACGAAACAGACGGAAAACTGTATAAAACCCGTCTTATCAGCGTGCTAAAGTAGACCAAATCATTATATTGCATCGCAATACTAATGTGACGGATATTAAGAGAAACGGTCTAGCAGTAGACTGTAAAAAGGCTGTATGAAAAATCGATCACTTTGGGTTTGGATTTAGCAAAAGACGCAGTTAGGTGGTCGCGTCATCACTATTTGTAGCATGACTCGACTAATAATAATAGGTTAAGCAACGCCGCGTTTGAAAATTATGCTAGTTCAAAGAGCTAAGTAACAGAATATAGAAAAATAAATTATGACATGGTGGCCCTGGTAGATTTCTCAATGCCTTTCAAACAAAAAAAAAATATGGCATATTGTTCTCAACGCCTGCCTTGCTGTTTAACATTTAACACTGCGCTCTGTGCAGTAAGTTCGATCCCACCAGTCGTATCTATATATATTATATCCCACTGCTGGACACGGAAATCTTCTCACTGTGAATAGCTTTCAACGCTCATGGCCTTATTTTTTATCCGCACCGTCGCACTATGGTTCGTCTAGAACAAACTAGCTAGACAAAAACAACTCTTAAATTCCTGGAAGTTAATTACTATTACGAACTCATTACCCCTATACATTGAGGATTACACCTATTAATTATCAATACTACCCTCATTAAGAGCGTCATTAAGGTATGTTTATAAGATGTTGACTATTTAAAGGGCATTCATTTGCATTTTTACATCATATTTGATAGCATTGTTTATGTCACTAAAAGAAATTTGTGAAAGTGTTTTTGTGATGGATTGTATACGTAAGGGTAAGTAGTTATATTTTATTTCATTTTCAACATGGGAACTTCATTCTTTAGTCTTATAAAATGAAATGTTTGAATTTTCACCCACTTTTTTACTCATTTTTTCAAATTCATCGGTCAAATAATAACATGTCCCCACTTGTCCCCACCGTAGAACCTATCATATACGATTCTCATAAGTGTCTAGTAGTTATACGTAAAAAAATTCATTGCGATATATTTGCACAACTAATTTTTATTTATTTTTTTCTTTCAACAGTTTTTACCGTCTCAAGAATGGATTTTTTCGAAGAATGGCTGAAACACCCGAAGGAAACGCGGAATGAGGAGCTCTTTCGGTTTATATCTTTGATATATAATTTTGATGGTGTTACGGAGCAGTCTCTGCGAGATATTAAAGTACTAATCTCAAGATATTCAACGAAATTTGCTGAAAAGTGGAACAGCTGTGGAAGAAATCGAGAGCGATTCCTACAAAAGTATTCGACGTGGCTGGAGGGTCTTGACATATCTTTCGATGTGTCCGTTTATTTATCTCTGCCAACTACATCTGGAGAACCGGGACCCGGAAGACCTACTAAAGATTTTGAACATTCTAGTCTCAAAACGAAGAGACGACGTGTAGACGATCTATTACAGTCCAGAAGTGCTAGTGAATTAATTTACGCCGCTGAAGTGTCAGCTCGAATCTCGGGTCAGAGAAGTGTAGCACGTCAAATTAAAGATGTGACTAGTGATCCTTCAATAACCAAGACCACGAGTGAAGAAAGTGCCCCCAGGAGTTTAACAAGTGAGGAAGCTTTAGCGTACTACGTTGATAGTAAATCAAGTAGCCATAGCTATAAGCAGACTCGGAAGTGGAGTATTAAAGCTGGACATAAGGTGTTTCCGTCAATGTACAGTGTTAGAAAGGCTAAAATAGCCTGCTACCCGTCAGGTGAACAAATTACAGTCAATGAAACGCATGCTGAAATCAAAGTTCAGGCAATTCTTGATAAGACTGCCGAACGTTTAGTTTCAGCACAACAAGAAGTTGTTCATAGTCTGTTACCTTGCACGTCATTCACATTAATCAGTAAATGGGGTTGTGATGGAAGTTCCGGTCATAGTATGTACAAACAAAAATTCACTAATTGTGACGATAGTGACGAGTTTTTATTTGTATTTTCTTTCGTTCCTCTTCAATTGAAAGATGAAAGTGGTAATATTGTGTGGCAGAATCCTCGGCCCTGTTCTACAATGTATTGTCGGCCAATAAAGTTTATCTTTTCTAAGGAAACGAAAGATTTTACGATTTCGGAAACCAATAAGGTTTTAGAAGAGATAAACGCTTTATTGCCGACAACCTGCAAGGTGATGGAGACCGAAGTATCTGTCACACATGTTATGCTTTTAACAATGATTGACGGAAAAGTTTGCAATGCTCTGACCGAAACTTCTTCCTCACAAAAATGTTTTATTTGTGGGGCAACTCCAACAATGATGAATGATCTGTCAAAAGAGTTTGCTGCGGACAAAGATAATCTTGGTTTTGGTTTGTCTACGTTGCACGCTTGGATAAGGTGCTTTGAATGCTTGCTTCACATTAGCTATCGACTAAATATAAAAAAATGGCAGTTAAGAACAGCCGAAGACAAAGCTAGTGTGAAACAACGTTCAGATGACATTAAAAAACGATTTAAAAGCGAAATGGGCTTGATTGTAGACAAACCAAAACCAGGGTTCGGTAACACTAATGACGGGAACACCGCGCGAAGATTTTTTGGAAATCCCGAGGCTAGTGCCGATATTACAGGGTTAGATGTTTCACTAATACAAAAATTTGGCATACTACTTCGCACTTTATCATCGGGATATGATATAAATATTGAAAAATTCGTTAACTTAGCTCAAGAAACTAGACAACTTTATGTAAATCTCTATTCATGGTATTACATGCCCGCTACTGTCCACAAAATACTTTTGCACAGTGGCGAAGTAATTAGATCGTCCCTTCTACCTATAGGCCAGCTTTCCGAGGAAGCACAGGAAGCTCGGAATAAGGACTGCAGAAGATTTCGTGAGCACAACACACGAAAGCGATCACGGGAGGCTACGAATAGAGATTTACTTAATATGTTATTGATAACATCTGACCCTGTAATAAACGGTTTACGAGAAGTTCCTCGGAAGAAAATAGGTACGCTTCCAACTGAAGTATTAGATTTAATTGTCCCACCTAGCTGTAAGGAACAAAATGTTAATATGATTTCTACTTTTCATAGTTCTGCCCCTCACGATCATGACTATTCAATGGATGATTCATCTGATGATAGTGATGATAATGAGTAATAGATTTAGTTCTTAGATATTTTATGCATCTGTTATTAGATTTTATAGCGACGTCGAGGGATAAATCACTTTATAAAATGTTCAAAAAATATATTATACACATATGCCCGATAAATGTTTTTTTTTTCATGATACCAGCTCAAATGACAAACTGCCTTGAAAAAAGTACCAAAAACCTTACATCTTTGCTTATTAACCGCATCTAGACATAAAAATCAAATAAAATAATTTTGTCTAGCTAGCTTGTTCTAGACGAACCATAGTGCGTCGGTACTTCGACACACTACACTTATGACGACTACACATAAAAAGTATAGTCAAGCGAAGGTAGCTAGCAAAGACGGCGCTGAGCAACATCAGTCCCTTCACGACCACGACCGTTGTAATTTGTTCGAAACGTCGGAGAAAACGAGGCATTTATACCTAAAATAAGTTATAAAACGCGTTCAAAACCCGTTAAATAAAATTGTATGATACAATCAGACTGTTTTTCCGAAAACTCAGTAGCAGCCCGGAGTCTGGTGATGTGCCCGGTAACGGCAATAGGCTCGCCCCTATTACGTGGGACCTAAAAAAAAATTTATGGCGAAATGTGGGTGTAATATTGACACCTCTGCCTACCCCTTCGGGGATACAGGCGTGAGACTATAAATAAATAAAATGAAAAACAAGACTGTTTAGCATCTATATCTACCGATCCACATGGATCAAAAATAATTAAAAAGAAACCTAATTACCTTAAGACTGTTTCAGACCTTAATCCGCACAATTAAGGTATAAAATTAATTTTTCTTAATTAAAGTACTTTGCTAAGATACGTAAAGTTAATTTATGAACTGTTTAATTGCGACGATGTCCTCATCTTAGCTAATTGTTAAGCTTAGAGTAATTTTGACGTTGTGTAAATTCTTATACTTAGCATCGCCTGGGATTTGGGCTGGATATTGTCTTTAAATTTGTTTTTAGTTTACTTGTTTCTTTGATTGAGTGCACTGAGAAGTATGTGTGGTGTATCTTTGACCGACAGAGTAAAGAATAGTGTGATAAGAGAGTGGTGTGGGGTAAAAGAAGATGTAGTGACAAGCATTGAGAAAGGCATGTTAAGATGGTTTGGACACATGGAGAGGATGGATTAAATTTCAATTTATTTAATAAGTATAAATATAGACACAATATAATACACGCAACACCATCTAGTCCCAAACTAAGCAGAGCTTGTACTATGGGTACTAGACAATGGATTGACATACATATTTTTAATGAATGAACATACATACAATATACAATTTTTGTTAGTAAGTATACTTATGAACTATGTTAATAAAACTTGCACGATGATGCTGTGCGTTCGTTCGTTCGTTCGGATGACGAAAGACTGACAAAGAAGATATATAAGGCAAGTGTGAATGGGACAGGACGAAGGGGAAGACCTAGGCGGACGTTCTTTGACCAGATTGGAGACATCCTAAAAAAAGGACAGGTCAGAAGTACCCTAAACAGAAGAGCATGCATGTGAAAGTTAATGGAAGTGAATGAAGCAAGAGAGGTATGTCAGGATCGTTGCTAATGATGTTCCGTAGTCTCTGCCTACCCCTCCGGGAAACAGGCGTGAGTCTATGTATGTATGTTTCTTTGATTGATTATGGTTTTTGTCAGTTAATTTTGGAGCAAGTTTGAAACTATATGGCCTTTCGCAGTCCACTGCTGGAAGTAATCATTTCGCAATTGTGAGTCGATAGGAGGGTTGGGCTTACGGGAACCTCATCATCCTCCTAGCATTATCCCAGTTTCAAACTGGGGTCCGCTTACTAGTCCAACCTAATTTGGCTGAATATTAGCTTTTCCGTAGAGCGACTGCCTGTCTGACACCCGCAATCGGAAGGGATAGCGATATACCAAGGTTTAGACTAGTGTCAGTTTGTTTAGAGGTAAAGACTGTCAAAGAAGAGAAAGAATGGGGACGGAATGAAATGGGGTAGAGATACGTATTCTGAATCCGTCACCACATGGTAAATTGTTATAGTAATTAGAACTGTCGAAAGCCGTACCGGAACCCTTGGCTACACAAGAAAGTCACTCCTCTAAGATGTTTTTTGTTTTTTTTTGGTTTATTTATTTTTTGGTTTTCGTGTGAGTGTGTAAAGGCCAACTCTGGTGTCGGAGTTTTTCAGACCGCCCTAAGGCCTCCGACATGGCCTAACGATCCTTAGCCTTAGACAAGAACCGGGACTGACAGCTTTACGTGCCCTCCGAAGCACGGTAGCGCTCAGATGTAAATGCCACACACGGTCACCCATCCAGGTGGCGACCTGTGCGAGCGTTGCTTAACTTTACCGATCTGTTACGAATGGCAAGCCAAGTCTCGCTATGAGCGCTACTTTCTTATCCTCTAAGATAAGAAAATCATCTATATATTAAAAGAATTTGTGTTTTATAATACGAGTCGGCCAGCCCGTTCTACCCAACCGATTCGCGTGATGTTTTTTTTAAATGAAAGCTCTCGCTGCATAGATTTGTCATCAAGCATTAGAAATTACCTAACTTGCACATTCATCAAGTTATATGCAAAAACTGTTTTCTCCCATACATTTTTTACGTTTTCGTAGCCGTAGTCAATGACTTTCTGCTTCTATAAATCTAATTTTCCTTGAGGTAGGCGTTTCGTTATAGGCCTAAAACACGCGCTGAAAAGAGCTCTTTCACTTAATGGTATGCTCATTTAAATTGGGTAAGTTTGAAGGAAGATAGGTGTGGACATTGAACTTAATTTTCAATATTTTCCTATAAATTTCTTAAGATTCCATTGCTTTCTCTCTACATGGACGGTTCTAAATTAAATTTTTTTTTATGGCATCTAATAAGTTCCTTGCAGTAACTGCCAGGAAAAAAGGTTATGCCTCCTTGCCTTACTTTCATATGGGTGTGAGTGTGGTGGTGTGTAAAATTATACGCGATGTTGGTAAAATTATCACTATAGTGAATTACTGCTGATGGCTGTCGGTGTTGCGTTGCCGCGCGCCCTATCTCCCGCGACCAAATGGGGGCGCACCATTGTTGCGTCGCGGTGGGGCCGCAGAGGAAGAGGCATCTCCTCTTCCTCTTGTTGTTGCGTTGCCGGCCTCCCTATCCTCTTCGGCCGCTGGGTGTTTTGGCGGCGGAGCCCAACACCTTCATCCGCCGCCAAGAGGGTTTCGTTTCGTTCGGCCAATACCCGTCGGGGGGTAGCGAGGAATGCTTCGGTGAAACCCTACCAAAGTCAAAGTCAAAGTCAAAAAACATTTATTCATCTGGGTCGCAAAGTGACGCTTATGAACGTCAAATTTTTATGTACATTACTTAATGCTTCTACATTTACATTTACTGCCCATTCGCAAAGCAATAGGTAGAACCACGAGAAAGAACGGGCAATAAAACTCGTGGCCACTCTTTTTAATCGCCAGTGTTACCCTCCGACACATGGGTACATGAGGAGCACGGGTTGGTTTTTAGTCAGTAAGAGTCTGACAGTCCCCTTCGTCCTTCCCTCCAGGGCGGTGGGACTCCATGAGGATTTTCCAACCCGACACCAAAAAAAAAAAAAGAAAAGAAAAAGTAATATTCCCCGAATGTTACCAGTTAAGCCTTAATGTTGGGTGAACTGATCTCTGATGTTGAGGAATTTTCCTTACGTTTTATGTTAGGAAAATTTTTGTGTTTTTAAGTTACGGACTTTCTTCGGGCATGGGGTCTCATTCCTTAGAACATTTTCCGTCATTCTTAACTCTCTCAACAGATGGCTTTACTAGTATCGATTGTTATTGATGACTTCATGCATAAATGATAAATAAGAAAATACAGTTCTAAAATATGATATTTATTAATTAAAAATTCCCTTTATTACGATTAAATAAAAAAATGAAACATTTAATTGAATATGAATATTTTTGAAAAATATGATGTGCACTTCGTTGCTCTGGTGGCCAAAATACGTACTAGCTTGTAGTAAAACGTTACAATGAGTTAACTTTCACTCGGCATTCATAGATGGCGCTTTTACGTATGTATATATTTATTTTTATTTAATTTGGTATTAATCTGTAGATGGTAAAATAAATAAATATTTATTAAATAAACATCAAATATTTGAAAAAGTAAGATATTATGTTAACCAATGAACGACCATGAGCATTTATTTTAAAAAGTACCTGTATCTTAGGTACCTAGTCGAGCGATTGCGTTTTGTTTTTACATTTAAGTACGTAAAAGTAGTGTAATTTAAATTTTATACATAATAATAACTTACTGTGTTTGTAGTAGTATTATATAATAAATTTTCATAAATTATGTTAATCAATATGCGTCTTACATTTATAGGTACCTATAGTCTGTTCAAGATACGAAAAAATAAAATATAAACAAACCATAAAATGGTTCTTTTAATGTCGCCTTCGCAACAAAAGTAGATTTAAGTTAAATACTCCAAGCGAAAGATGCAGTTAGTTTTACAAAAATACGCCTGTCCCTTCAATTCATAAATGATACTGTATATTTTTTACCTTTTATTTTTTTCGTAGGTATCTTGAACAGACAATAGCAACTAATAAACAGTTGATGTTGAGTATGTTGTAAATCAAGCTAATGAAAAAAAAAGCATTTTTAAACTTTGATAGCCGACTTCTCTAGAAGTCTAGAACTCATTCGCTTGGTTCCCGATAGGTATAGTATTAAATTTATCTATGCCGATAGTCACGACTTCATGAGTCGCACAATTGCAAAATCGCGTACCAAGTACAACAAGTGCGTCTCTAAAAATACCAGGGTCGAAAACCAGGTATCAAAGGCAAGTTTTTGGGCACTCGAGTATAGAAAACTTCGTGTGACGCCCTGGTAATGCAAGTTTGTATTGAAAAATAAACCTTATCTTAATATGAGTAAGGATGTTTATCGCAAAATTAGGTAATGGACTTTTCTAAATACTTTCATGGAAATTTATTCCTTACTACCATATATTTAAGGAACTTTGTCGCGCAAAACCTTGCAAGTTTTATATTCATGAGTACTCAAATTACTTTAAAGTATTTTAGTGTTTTGTGCGTCAAAGTTCCGTAAATGTATGCCAGTAAGGAATATTATTTCATAAAAGTATCTGTAGGGTAAATACGCCATACGTCGGCCCCTCCCCAAACTTCGGCCGTCTGCACATTTTCGGCTTGCGTTCATTTAAAACGTATTGAAGTTACACATTTGCCACTCGAATTACAATCTTAGTTCATAATCTATATGTACAACCGTTACTTTCCGATTACGTTACACACTCTTCGCACACTGAGCGTCAGTAGCGATTGCGCCGTCGAAGCGTCAATTTCATATTTAAAGTACCTTACTTGCTGTGAATACCCACACTTCGGGGATTGATATTAGAACGGCCAGACATTCCTTTTTTATTGTTTTAAGCATTATTATTTGTAATTAGTGATTTTGACTATATTTTGAGATAGATTTTTCAATGTTTAACGTATTGTTTTAAGGGAAAATAGGAGGCCGCCAATAGAATACCAATTTTGAATTAAAACCGGATTCTCGGCCGTGGCCGACTAAAAGTAAATGCAGTCTGTTTTATAATTTCCAATTGTACTAATTCCATTGCCTTAATAAGAGAATTTGCAACGCATATAGGCAAATAAATCTATTTTACGTTTAATCGCCAAATACCGGCCGCGGTGATATTAGTTGAATCTCGAGAAATAATGTACACAAAATAGAGGCTGGCTTTAGAAACATTAAAGATCGTAATGTCGACCAGCCTCGAATTCGAGCCCAACTATACAGGCTGATTACTTTTCTTATTTTCTCAAAATTAAATATTTATTATACGTTTATTTATTTCGTCCGTGTGGTGACGGATTAAGAATTCGGAATGTCACCACCCCATATCATCCCATGGGTGTCGTAAGAGCCGACAGAGGGAGCATATTATGCAGAGAACAGCACTGTAGAGAAGGAAAACTTGATACAAACCCTATACCAACCCGTTTGGCCAGCGTGGTATAGTAGGCCAATTCCTCCTGTCAAAGGAGAGGCCTAGTCCAGCAGTGGACTGTAAAAGGCTGGTGATGATTATTTATTTATAATATAAAGAGTTAAATTTAAATGTAGGAGTTGATATTATTGAAAACATTTATATTAGCTTATTATGGTATGGAAATATAAGATATAAATTGCTCTTTGGAACTTGCTACCTTAACCCATGTTAATTACGTAGCTTAAAAATATAAATATATTCAATAATGATACTCTGGGCCAAAAATGGTATGAATTATTTTTGAAAAGATATCCAGAACTAATTATAATTATTTTGATGTTTACTTTGTTATAAATTGTAATACTTACCTAACGTTATTTAAGTGCAAATAAAAAATACTTTACCTACTATTAAACAAATACGATTAATAACGTATACTTAGTGAGACTCCTGCCAAAATAAATCATATTAGTAATATTTATCCGTCTTAATTTAAAACATCCTATACCCGGCCGATATTTGGGAAAAAAGCGACCGACCATGGCCCGTGAATGGCCGACTTTAGGGTTTTTTCGTTCTCGACGCATATATAAACCTTAGTATTTTTTCCTTGTAGTAGAAATGTCAACCTTATGCCCATAAACATGAAATAGATTTATCAAACTATCCAAAACCGCATCGGAAGCTATCCTTTCGTTGCAAATTGATGGTGCCAGACCGATTCCAAAACAGAAAAACCGTAAGGATGCCGACATTTAGCGTATTTACCCTACTACGTTACCGTCGGGAAGTGATGGGTAGCACACTCTTTCAAAATGAGGATCGTGCGAGGCACTCTTTTTCCGAAGTGTGCTAGCACACTGTGCTAGCACGAATGAGGCGAGGCCGCGAGGTATTGATGGCACAGTGAGTGTGTGAGTGCACATAAGTGTGCCGCACTCAGGCGACATCGCATCGTGTGTCGTGAGTAACACAGGACACATTGGCACGCTCACAGAACATGGCACATTTTGACGGTATTCGCCGGCTCACCGTTTGATAAGATTTATTTGAAATGAGTAACTTACTGTAATATGTTTTGAGATTTGTTATATTTATATAATAACTTGAGTATATTGTAAATATACTTAAGATTTTTTCTGCATCTCATTTATCAAAGCACAAAAGTAATATTAACTCAAGCAACATCGAGTGTGCCACAACTGTGCTGTGTGCTAGCACGTCAAAATAAAAAGAGGGACTAACTCACCACAACGAAGTGAGTCACTACAAGTGTGCTAGCACATGTGCTGAGTACCCAACACTAGTCGGGAGTCGGTAATACGCGAAACGTGTTCGCGTACGTTCAAGTAAAAAATACTTTGAAAGTGTTGCAAATATTTTAGTGTTTTGCGCGACAAAGTTCCGTAAATGTATGGCGGTAAGGAATAATATCCCATTAAAGTAAAAGTACTCCGTTAAGATCGTGGATCGGCAAAACGCGAGACGCGATCGCGTACGTTTAATTCAAGTAAGAAATACTTTGAAAGTGTTGCAAGTATTAAAAAAAAAATCGTTACAATCAGCTTCAAAATTACGAATCCTACAAAATAAATGATTTTATAATAGTTAAATTTAGTTTTTTATCTAATTCTGTTTATCCACTTTAATGGAGGAATAAAAAACTACCTAATTTATCAATTTAAAAATATTAATTTGCCAACATCTGGATTTCAGTTAATTATCTAAATAACTAACTTGCACGTTTGCATAACTTGCTTGTAAGGCCGAATTAATAAACCAATTGTAATGACTAGCTTTTGCGCGCGACTTCGTTCCCGTGAAAGTTGAAGAGAAAAAATTCCAACGTTTTTGCAAGATTTTTTGTTAGTTGACGAGGTATTAAGTATGGTTTCATAAATAAAAAAATAAAATGAACTGTTGTTTCATTTCTACATTTTAATAGTTACCTACCTATTCCCCTTTTGCAATCTCGACGTTCGCTTCGCCAGGGGTTCGCCATTTAGGTGACATTAATTTCGCCTGAATACCAATTTAATTAAGAATATAATAATACAAATAAAGAATAACAATTTTCACGAAGCAGAACTCAAAGGAAAGCACCACCTAGTATAGTAATGTACCTATAATATTATCTGTAGCATGCACCACAGACCCTGGGACCACAAACCATCAGACCAAGGCAACCTCACAAGGTCATAGGTTTTGTCAAGTCTATTCAAACTAGCCCAAACACTACTAGTTTCTCATGTGTAGTTTAGGAGTTTCAGTGACCACCTGCCGGCTTCATCATCAGACCAAGGCAACCTCACAAGGTCATAGATTTTGTCAAATCTATTCAAACGAGCCCAAACACTAATAGTTTATCATGTGTAGTTTAGGAGTTCCTGTGACCACCTTCCGGCTTCATCATCAGACCAAGGCAACCACACAAGGTCATAGGTTTTGTCAAATCTATTCAAACGAGCCCAAACACTACTAGTTTATCATGTGTAGTTTAGGAGTTCCTGTGACCACCTTCCGGCTTCATCATCAGGCCAAGGCAACCACACAAGGTCATAGGTTTTGTCAAGTCTTGTCAAACGAGCCCAAACACGACTAGTTTATCATGTGTAGTTGGAGTTCCTGTGACCACCTTCCGGCTTCATCATCAGACCAAGGCAACCTCACAAGGTCATAGGTTTTGTCAAATCTATTCAAGCGAGCCCAAACACTACTAGTTTATCATGTGTAGTTTAGAAGTTCCTGTGACCACCTTCCGGCTTCATCATTAGACCAAGGCAACCACACAAGGTCATAGGTTTTGTCAAGTCTTGTCAAACGAGCCCAAACACTACTAGTTTATCATGTGTAGTTTAGGAGTTCCTGTGACCACCTTCCGGCTTCATCATCAGACCAAGGCAACCACACCAGGTCATAGGTTTTGTCAAGTCTTGTCAAACGAGCCCAAACACGACTAGTTTATCATGTGTAGTTTAGGAGTTCCTGTGACCACCTTCCGGCTTCATCATCAGACCAAGGCAACCACACAAGGTCATAGGTTTTGTCAAGTCTTGTCAAACGAGCCCAAACACGACTAGTTTATCATGTGTAGTTTAGGAGTTCCTGTGACCACCTTCCGGCTTCATCATCAGACCAAGGCAACCACACAAGGTCATAGGTTTTGTCAAGTCTTGTCAAACGAGCCCAAACACGACTAGTTTATCATGTGTAGTTTAGGAGTTCCTGTGACCACCTTCCGGCTTCATCATCAGACCAAGGCAACCACACAAGGTCATAGGTTTTGTCAAATCTATTCAAACGAGCCCAAACACTACTAGTTTATCATGTGTAGTTTAGGAGTTCCTGTGACCACCTTCCGGCTTCATCATCAGGCCAAGGCAACCACACAAGGTCATAGGTTTTGTCAAGTCTTGTCAAACGAGCCCAAACACGACTAGTTTATCATGTGTAGTTTAGGAGTTCCTGTGACCACCTTCCGGCTTCATCATCAGACCAAGGCAACCTCACAAGGTCATAGGTTTTGTCAAATCTTATCAAACGAGCCCAAACACTACTAGTTTATCATGTGTAGTTTAGGAGTTCCTGTGACCACCTTCCGGCTTCATCATCAGACCAAGGCAACCTCACAAGGTCATAGGTTTTGTCAAATCTATTCAAACGAGCCCGAACACTACTAGTTCATCATGTGTAGTTTAGGAGTTCCTGTGACCACCTTCCGGCTTCATCATCAGACCAAGGCAACCACACAAGGTCATAGGTTTTGTCAAGTCTTGTCAAACGAGCCCAAACACGACTAGTTTATCATGTTTAGTTTAGGAGTTCCTGTGACCACCTTCCGGCTTCATCATCAGACCAAGGCAACCTCACAAGGTCATAGGTTTTGTCAAGTCTTGTCAAACGAGCCCAAACACGACTGGTTTATCATGTGTAGTTTAGGAGTTCCTGTGACCACCTTCCGGCTTCATCATCAGACCAAGGTAACCTCACAAGGTCATAGGTTTTGTCAAGTCTATTCAAACGAGCCCAAACACTACTAGTTTATCATGTGTAGTTTAGGAGTTCCTGTGACTACCTTCCGTTTTCATCATCAGACCGAGGCAACCTCACAAGGTCATAGGTTTTGTCAAGTCTATTCAAACGAGCCCAAACACTACTAGTTTATCATGTGTAGTTTAGGAGTTCCTGTGACTACCTTCCGGTTTCATCATCAGACCAAGGCAACCTCACAAGGTCATAGGTTTTGTCAAGTCTATTCAAACGAGCCCAAACACTACTAGTTTATCACGTGTAGTTTAGGAGTTCCTGTGACCATCTTCCGGCTTCATCATCAGACCAAGGCAACCTCACAAGGTCATAGGTTTTGTCAAGTCAATTCAAACGAGCCCAAACACGAGTAGTTTATCATAATATGTAGTTTAGAAGTTCCTGTAACCACCTTCCCGGCTTCATCATCAGACCAAGGTGCATTCACAAGGTCATTCATCACTGCATCATTTCAATGTTACCGTAACATAGCCACCAAACTTACGTAAGTATGTCAAATATCAGCTTTATGGAACAGTGTACAAAGTGCATTCCTTTTGAACGGAAAGACACGAAGTCATAAAAATATCGCTAGATGTTTTAACGCCACCCCGGTACTCGTACATACGTAAAATAGGTACCTACTAGATCGGTAGATCGTGTTATAACCTTGAAATGAGGCACACTTGGGTGACAAGGTGAAATATCATATTGTTAACATTTTAGACAGAATGCTTTTTTATTATAGCGCCATCTCTTCTTTTTAATTTAAAATAACATCACTTATAAAATAAGACGTAAGATGTCGCTACCATCGAATCCCATTTTTTCGTCGCTAGCGCCATCTGTTGTATTATTTACGGTATTAACAAGTACTTATAAAAATAAAGGTCTAATATTAAAGATCTAACGTGGCCAATTTTTATGGACGACTTGCGGCATCTGTACTGTAAAGTATTATATTTATCTATGCTTCGGGCATCTTAATTTTTTTTTTATGTGGAACATATTACAGCGGTTCATCGTAGTACTACTGTCATATAATTATATTATTACAAATGGTAGTTATGGTAGAAATTGTAGCTTTGGTAAGTATAGTTTTGAGAGAAAAGGTACTTTTGACAGCACCGGCGGTTGTGGTAGAAATGGTAGTTTTGAAAAAATGGTAGATATGATAGTGTTAGTACGAATAGTAGTTTTGGTACAAATAGTAGATTTGATAGGAATAGTATTTTCAGAAGGAATAGAAGTTTTGGTAGAAATTGTATTTTTGGCAATTATGGTAGTTTTGGTAGTAATGTTACTCACGATTGCTACCAACGATACCATTCCTACCAAAACTACCATTACTACCAAAACTATAAGAAAACGTAATTATTACATTTCTAAATTATGATGGAATAATCACACCCATACACAAATCAAAATAAATCGTGCTTTTCACAGAAATATTTACCTGGATAACAGAAATAAAACCTATTTTCTTACTTATAAAAAAAGTTGTTTATCTATATTTTTAATTTTGGTAGTAAAATATTGACAGATAAAATAAAAAAAGTGAAGTTAGCGTAAGTTAGTTACTTAAGTTTCTGATTTAACAACGTATTTTTTGTGAGTAGTTGTGTTTTCAATTTTAATGATGGTTCTTGGAAAGAAATTGAAAAATGCTCGGAGAAAGTTTGAACAAAGAATCTTGGTCAATGACGGCCCTGTTGGAGATTTGGTACCGGATGGTCCTCCTACTAGGTACTAAAAAATACGGGTGGAAACGGGTTCAGATTTGATTAATTCAACAATTTTCAAGTGATTTCCATTCTTGGTGACGGTAATTGCATATTCCGCGCAATTTCTTATTGTTTATATGGAAGTGAGAATAACCATTATGAAATTTGTTTGGCCACTGTTGATAACATTGTCAATAAGTGGGATGTGTATAGTAACTTCATTGTTGGGGACGAAGCATATGGCCAGACCATTACAAATGCAACAGATTACAAACGTGTGATGGGTGCCAATGGACAGTGCGCAGGGCATGCTGAACTTCAGAGTGTAAGTGAGCTACCTATATCCCGAGTATCAATTCAGAGTTCACCTGGAAAACAGTATTACGATTACTGACTATGGTACTGGCGAAATTGTTCATAACTTGCTATTTTCTGGGCACCTGGACGAAGGACATTACAGTGCCCTAATGGAAAGAATGGTAGGGCAGCACAGTCATATTGAAGAACTTTTTTCGTCAATTTTCAGTTATACATATTATATATTATATCCCTATTGCGCGGTAAACCATTCAGTAATGCCAAAGTGGAAATTTCACTATAGATACCTAAGGTGCAACGCAAAGACAATGTTGAGAAAAGAAGTTTTGTGGTGTATATATTTTTGGTAAGAATATCATATTTTTACTTATTAGATAAGGCTACAATGTACTCATCATACCTATTATATGTAAGAGCTTTTTTATAATATTAAAATATGCTGTGGAGCAGCACGGGTCCTCTATTTAGTGATATGATACATTTTTGTTCTATAATGTTGTATTCATAAAAGTATAAAGTACTCTGGCAAACAAAATATCCCGATAAGCGGCAATAGGCTCGCCACCTATTACGTGGGATCAAAACACTGGCGAAAGGTGGGTGTTTAATATGCCTCTGCCTACCCCTTCGGGGAAACAGGCGTGAGTCTATGTATGTATGTATGTATGTCATAAAAGTAAATGAAATGATAATTTTGTTGCTATTTCTAGTCTGTACTGGTTTATTTAAGTATAGTATTTTTTTGAGTTTATGCTAACGCCTCATACTGAAATTAAACTACAATTTACGGATTTTATCGCGATATACCGGTTTTACTTAGATTACATTTAAACGGACTGAACTAAAAATTACCTTTTTAATATAAATTATAGTCAAACGTTTCGGTTACTTTTCAGGAACGGTGGTCACAGAAGGTCTACCGTGACCGTCGTTCCTGTAGGTTACAATGTTATATCTGATAAAATTTTATTTAAATTATTCTGTATAACTCACGTTAATGTTGGCACTTTTCGGGGCCTCCGTTAGGTAGACCTCTGGGCAAATGCCCGTTGTGACCACCTTCAGTATAAGCTTGCAATTTATTTTGTATAATGTTGTAAAAAAAAATTATGAAAATTATTATTTTTAAATTAGCATTTTGGTCAAAAATCCACATTTCACGGCACTACAACTGACGTGTATATGGGCGCACTGAGATGGTTTGTTAAAGCATAAACGTAGAGCAGAGCCATCTAGATGGCTAAATGATAACTAACCCGGAAGTTAATATTATTTTCATGTAATTTTAACTAAATAACCAGTAAAATATTAATTGCATTTGCTTGTAATTAATATTATATAAATTGTGTTACATTTCTGTATTTAAATAAAGTTCTTGACGCTGTATTGGTTTATATTGTCTTTAAATAGTTTGGTTAGCTTAGTCGCCCGCCAACACATTTTGGTAATTAATATTATAACTAATTAAATTTATCAAGACGTATTTCGACGCTTTAGCTAAAGTAACTGGAATTCTATATTGTTTCTTAATTATAAAGATTAATTGAAAGTTCATACATACGGTAATATAAATCTTGCAATTAAATGTATAATGTTTTGATACCGAGTAAGCTGATGCGACGGCGGGCGGCCATGACACTTTTCATCGGACTTTTGTATCGTGAATGAAGAATTCAAGAATATAATGCAGTTTTCAGTAAATTTGTGTGGTTTCATTTGTGGATCCTCTGGGGGTGTCCTGATGATGGTGCCACGGCGCCGAAATGTACGACAGTTAAGCTAGTTTGTAGGTAACAAATAGTGTATGTACATCGACATTACACATCGCGACGGTCGATGTTGTAGTGCTGTGAACTGTGAAATATTGATTTTAACGAAAACGCTTATTTAAAAAATGAAAATGTTTATTTTATTTTCTAAAACAAATTACACATAAGTACATAATATATCATTGTATATGTGAGACCTAGAAGTTCTTGGTGAAATGTGGGTGTAATATTACACCTCTGCCTAACCCTTCGGGGATACAGGCGTGAGTCTATAAAAAAAAAAGTCTACATATATCATGAGCTGAGAACATACTTTTCGGAAAACACTGACAAGACTCGGTGTAGAAAAGACTGTATTGACAATAAGGTTTTCTAACATTTGTTCTTTTCAATTGCAGACCACAATCCACCGCGAGATAAACACCGCACTGCAAACATGAGACGCGGCTCCCCCGCCCCCGGCGATCTACGCGGCGGTACAGAAACACCCGCGTCTCCCCTTACTCTTGCGCCACACGCCCCATTCGACCCACGCGCCCCATTCGACCCCCACGCCCCATGCGACCCACCCGCAACATTCGACCCACCCGCCCCATTCACACGAACCTACCTACGTGACACTCAAAGCGAAGAAATGAAGAGTGCTATCGGTATTTCGCAAGGTGCACGAGTTTTTTTAAAATGGAGGTTTTTTTTAAAGAAAATATTCTAAATTTTTTTTTTTTTCGAAAGAATGAAAAAATCTGAGATATTTTTTTTCGTGATTATATTGGGCTTCGTTTACGTTGGGTTTTTGATACAATGCTTAGTTTATAAGTATATACGACTTTGTAAATGTTTTTCACACTTCTTAGGATTGGATTGGATAGTGGATTTCGCTTGACCAGTGGCTATGTGCAATAAAGGGTGAGAAACACTGTCTTTGGGTCACAATTATCCAATTCACGCAGTAGATATGTCTGTCTGTACTTCTCTCATGTAAGTATAACAATATTTCTACGTAAATTCAACTAATCTAACCACGATACTAGAAATTTTACGTAAAATAATGATACATAGCAACGATGGTGAGAAGCAATCAAATTGCTTCTTTAAAAAAAGTGACTGAGAAAATTAAAAATGTTTCACTTTCAAACGACTTCAAAAACGGAGGTTCTCAATTGGGTTGTACATACATGCATAGAGACACGCCTGTTTACCGAAGGGGTCGGCAGGGACTACCTGACATCTCATTGGGATCATTGAGTTGTATTTTTATGGTAGTTAGCTCAGAACTCCATTATTTATCAACAGATTTAAAAAACAAAATGTTTTTGCATTGGGAGAATGCCTTCCAAGTCTAACAAATAAATTTGAAGTCGAATTTGGTTAAAATTTTGATTCATAATTATTTTGTATTCATTTATTAAGATACATACATCACTGTCATAAAAAACATGCGGTTGAAAAAACTGGTTCTTGTCCGGCACCAGAGTAGGCTACACACTCACTCGAAAAAGAGATACTGCCCTTCTAAAGGTGAAACTCAATGCTTAATCTGCACCGTTCCATAAAAATGTCAAATAGTCTAAGCGCTCTTACGCACTAGCGGTTAACCGCGGGGGCGGCTAACCACGCGGTTAGCCGCTTTTCCAGTTTAATATGCAACCGCTTATGATAGTACGCACTAAACCGCCACAAGATTTCAACCGCGGCGGTTGAATGGAGGGCCGCGGCCCACTTCGCGGCAAGCCGCCATCTTGTGTATACGCACTGGCGGTCAGTTAGCGGCGAGCCGCAAATTCGTTGCGTGTTTCTAGTAAAGGATGAATCCAGTATATTTTTTAATATTTTTTTCGTTGTTTTCGAGAGTAAAAATAAATAACACAAGCTATGCCGACGGCGTCCATTTTGCTTATGGGCCACGCGCCTTCGAGCGGCATACCGCGAAGAAAAACGCGAAGAAACCGCATTAAGCGGTTGGGCCTCTCAAACTAACCGTCTAGTGGCCTACCGCTGGTGCGTAAGGTCCTTAAGTCATTACCATTTAAATGTCCCATATTATTACAAGAGTCATCAAAATATTGACATCTTCATTGTCAAAATGGTAAATGTTTTCACAAATCGTATGAAATAACTTTGAGATGACAATCCATTTCGTTGCACTATATTATAGTTTTTGTCTAAAGACATCGCCCGAATATTCCAGTTTAAAGAAAGTGCAAGCTTTCTGTAATATAAATGTTATGACAATTTTGTCGCAAAATCGTACGCATACGAACAGCAACAACCACATTTTTGTTAATAATCGATATTAAACTTTCGCGTTTTGCGTACATCATACAAAAAAATAAGCGGGTCTTAATCGCGTACAATTAACTTATTTAAGGTATAAATGCCTATTTGTTTCCGACGTTTCGCACGTCTTGCACCGAGCGTGGTCGCGGAGAGACTGATGAGAGCTGAGCGCCGTCTTGTGGAAGTGCAGGTTTCGGCTCCTACCCTCACTTGGTCTTTATTTAAGTTCACAATGTCCGCACTCCGACACACTACACTAATGACGTCTACACACTGTTGACATTTATCACTGCGGCCGTTTTTATGACAGACCAAGTGAGGGTAAGTGCCAAAACCCGCACCTCCACAAGACGGCGCTGAGCTCTCATCAGTCTCTCCGCGACCACGCTCGGTGCAAGACGAGCGAAACGTCGGAAACAAATAAGTATTTATACCTTGAATAAGTTAATAGTACGCGATTAAGACCCGGTAATTTACTTTCTATGACACAATATTTTGTGGCGGTTTCGTTGTATTTTATAATTTGGTGCTATTTGTTTTTATATAAAGTCCTACAATTGAATGCCTAAGCCCTTTGAACAGTCTGTCTTAGCTGGTTATTTGTCAAGTATGAGCTATGTAGTGAGAAAGACCGCTATTGATGCACTATAACCTCAAAACCGACTGTTTGCAACAATCATTCCAGAAAGAGTACCTACCCACATTTATAACAAAAAATACTGCCTGTTATACTAATTGTAAATTGAACTAATAATATTCTAGATAGCTACATACAATAACCTTTGGTAAAGCACGCTCTAAACTACTCGCGAAGTTGGTCGAAGTTGAGCGAATACGATAGTGTAGAGAGGCACTTCGGCTTACCTCGTCAAACTTTACCTCGCCTCGGGCGACTTCGGGTCGTTGTCGGTTTTTGCGCCCGAGTCAAACGGCCCGAGGTTGCGAAGTTCGAAGCGTCTGACTACCATGTCGTGCTAGCCAATACAATGTATGAACCTGTCGTTGTTCTCGTGAGAATATAGTGTTCTGTGGCTGGGCAACTGAGCTCCTCGCGAGGTTGCACGAGTGGTTAGTCACATATGTAGTTCGGACTTCGGTCAACTTCGACGAGTACTTCGTCGAAGTAATTTCGCGAGTAGTGTAGAGCGTGCTTTATAATTACAAACACTGCCATCTTGGAAAATCCGACTGCCACATATCACTGCAAAACATGATTTTAAAATTATTTTAAATCGTCTTTCGGGATTTATACCACGTACCTTTGTTTGGAGTAACCGATATTTCGGCACTGTTGCAAGCGCCATGTTCACGGATGTACTGAGGGTATTGCGGATGAATGAATGTTACGAGCAAGTATAACGGTCTACCCGCTTTCTTACTCGTTTTTTGCGTACAACACCACTGCCACTGTTTTCACTATCGCACTGTACCCGATCACGACATACTACACTCACTACGTCAGCTCGCGGTTTGACTTTTTTATTTTAACGGGTTTTACATAGACGTACCACTGGATGCCAGATACTCGACAGTTGAAACCCATCCTCTCTATTGAAATTTCTGAACTTTTTAATTTCAATAGCTTCCCTAACCATTCGGGGTATGTAGTGGCGTTCTGTCGAAAGCACCTGAGGGTTGTGTTACTCAAACGGTTACTCCAAACAAAGGTACGTGGTATAAATCCCGAAAGACAATTTAAAATAAGTTTAAATGACCACGTAACTTTAAATTCCTATATGATTTTAAAATGATTTATTTTAGAAGTTATTTTGCATACGTCAAAATGCAAAAGTGACTTCTCAATATTGTCAGTTCAGCGATTTATAGGCCCAGTCAATGAATACAGATTTACATATAGAAGCGCATTTCTTAAGGATTTCGTGTGCCGATTCCAAATGGCGAGTTGGCGACTGTCGTCAGTGTAGTACGGAGATGGCGCCGTTGCTGGCGCTGGAGTCGTTTTCCGTCTCTCTTGCTCTCGTAGTTATGATACACAGGAGGAACGTTCGTCTCTCTTGCACTCATAGAGACAGCTGTCACAGAGCGACCATAAGAAATGCGCCTCTATGTAAATATATATGCTCTATGGCCTAGTTTTCAACAACTCTGGATAGACCTCATGTTTCAAATAAATTCTAAACTGAAACGCACGTTGTATGAGTTATCTGACAGATTAGTTTATCAGGAACTTATCAGCCAGCGGTGAAATTGGTCAATAGTGTTGAAATTTTGGTGTTCGTGAAGCTTGTTTCAGATAGGCTATACTAAATTGTTGATGGTATTGATGGTATTAAAATTTGCAGTATTAAAAGTGTTGCTATGCGTTTGATGAATAAGTTTTCTTGATGGCAACTTAAATCAATTTTTTTTTTTAAAGATTTCGTGGTCAACCCCTGAACCAATCTACTTCGAATTGTTAATTTATCGGTGTCTGTAAATTACATATAATCAAAACTGAATACCATATTCATATTATCGTGGTAACGTTATTCTCTAGATTGTATAAAGAAAAGTTTCGTCTATCATAAACTATTGACGATAGTTTCGTGTCAATTCGACTGTGACATGTTGACCCACCCTTATGTCTTTGTAAATACGTTCTAAAATCGTGTAACCCCACGATACAATGCCAAAAAAATAACTAATTTTATTATTAACGATTAATGTATATTTTAAAACGTAGATTTTTAATATTATATTATTATCGTAAGAAAAAAACTGGCTGCACGGTGAAATACCGAATTAAAAATATTAAAAAAATATTATTATTATTAATATGTATGTATGTAACTTTCTGTTTCGACATTCGCCTGATTATAAGTATATAGTTGTCAGGCTGTGCCATGTCTTAGTATATGTGTGTATATTGAAATATTTCGTAATTAATAATAATAATTATAATTAATATAATATCATATGAAAAACCGCTTTGTGACTTGGTAACTTTGTCTGCTCGACTCAAAAAAGGTGCTTTAGTTTTTACATACCTATATAATATCTTAATTTTAACCTTCAATATTTTTTTCATCTAGAGTTCTATATAAAATATAGATAATCTCAATTTGGGCAAAGTTACCAGCATCGACGAAAGTTACCCAGTTGTAAAGCATATTAAAAAATCGGCTAATACTATGCCTCAATAATCCCTTTCGTGGTCTTTCGCTGGACGCAATGAGATTCGAAGGGGATTTTAAAACAATGAATGTTAAAAGCTTTCGATTTAAAAATAAATCTTTTTGAAAACATAAAATTAAAATATTGGGTAGTAATATAATGTAACTTTTACCGGTCAATAGATATTTCGTGGTAATATTTACCTAATTGTAATCATAACTGATTCCGATCTGTCAACATTCATTTTCTGTGCATTTTTTTTATTTCTCGAATACATTTTTCCACTAAAGTAATATTGTTAAGTGAAGACAAGAAATTCTTAAGGCAGATCGCTCTATTTATGAAAGTTACACATGTTGATAAGAGTGAATGTGGTTGACTTTCGATAAATATAACGGAAAGCAAAAGAGATATCCCTGAAGTGAATGTTACTCAATCTTGAATTACGGAATGAATTCTCCAAGGTCGTGGCTAGCAAGTTTATGCAAGTTATAGTCATTGCGCATTTTAAGCTTTGATAGCATTACTTGAAAATGTTCGATTTTGATTTAAATGCATATTGTGTTACTTTGGACATTTATGGGTGTACCTTTCAAGTAACTTTAAAACATTTTAAATTCACGAATGTGTCAGTGGCGTCTTTAATAACTTTGTTTATTTGTTGCCGTATGATAACAATGTTATGTGCTTTTATATTTTTTCGATGTAGAGCGATCTTCAGTAAGAATATTATATCAAAATAATTCCTATCTTATATGATTAGATTTATGAACATATTTCAGTTTAACTTTCCTACTGTGTAGGTGTATTCTATTATAATGTTAAATGATAATTATTATATTATAATAACATAAAAATTCCAATCTCGATGATTTTTAATTATTATTATTATATTAAATATATTCATCCTTAGCTGTAAGATATCTAAAAACGACGCGTGAGATTATTTCTTTATTTATAAATAATACAGATTTTTATAAATCAATGAAATCAAAAACCTTTTTAAGTTAGAATTTTCGTTTGTAAAATATATATATTTTATGTGCTTTTTTAAATAAATAAATATAAAGTGATAATTTCTCGCGTGTATACGATTTATAAAAGCAGTAAGAAATGTCACCAGTATCCGTCTACTTACTCCCAAACTTTGAAGTAGCAGTCAATTTCGACTTTGTTTCCATTATATTAAGTTTCATTTTTGTTTCAAAACCCTGTATTTCATAGACCCCTTAGCAAATTAGTATGTAAACTTTGACAGATAATATTACCAGTAAAATTATAAAACATTTTTATTGAGTCCTTCTCGAATTCGAAGCACAGAAAATAATAAAGAAACGGCGTATTGAAAGTTACCCTAATGTTGAAAGTTGACTTATCATTAAAAGTTACTCGAGTCGACTGTATTATTTATCTTCATAGATTTTTTATATTTTATTAAAAATGGCTTCTAATATAATTTTCAAGTAAAATCGTAATTTAATGCGCCATTTGCTTGAAATTTTTATCTGTGGTTGGTAATTTATCTGTCAAAAACATGAATAAAAAATCTTTGGAAACAAAATGATATCATTGAAAAAGGCTGAGGACAACAATTTTTAAGATATACAATGTCTTCTGAACAGGGTAACCTTGGTTTACTGTTGAGTGGTTTTTACATAGAAAACGTTGTTAATCGATTTTTACTATCTGTCTTATATAACAAACAGTTTTTTGTAGTTAATAAAACATTGTTGATCCGACAAAAGGCGGCCGAGGTCACAACACTACTGAAGTTAATTTAAAAAAAGAATACGATTAAACTTAGTATTACCAATCGAAAAAAATAAATATATATTAAAAAAGAATATACTCTTTAAAACATTCATTTGAACAAGTTTTATTAAATAGTTAAATTAATTAATAGTTATAGTAGAAAATAATGTTTTATAGACAACATACTATTATTTATTTGTACATGTATTATAAAGATATCTGTTTAATACATAAATATAGTTGAATGTAGGTACCAAATGATCTGTTGGGTAATTGAAGGAAAAATGTAATATAGAAATAGATTCGAATAAGTGTTATTTCCATCATTATTTGTAAAGCCGAAGATGTTAAGTGTGACTACAGTATAATATATAAACAATATAGTTAATATAGTTATATGTATATTATACCATAGCGGCGGTTATAGACGAAATTTTAATTTTAAAATTTATGTTTTCTGGGTGACCAATATTTTTCGGCCTGACGTGTTATTTGCCCACCGAATACACATGTGGTGTGCCAATTTTTTTGCCATTATGTGTATTGAGCTGCTTTTTTTTCGAATTGTTTTACTTTGCCGGGCCGGAAATCAGGTCATCGAATATTGTTGTAATGTACCCGCATTATAGTTTTTAAATTATTGTAATTTATTCAATACAGAAAACAGTGTAGTCTGCTTTGCATTTATGGTTATTTTTTAAATTGTATTTGATGCGAATGTAAGGTATTTGATTCGGTATTTATTGTATATTTGTAATTATAATTTTGATTTATTTTATATTTTTGAGTATAATCGGTTTCTTCCATTGACTTATTATATTTGACAGTTATGATGAATATTTGTTTTAATGGACAGTTTAGTGTAAAAACTACAGTTTTGAGTAACGGAGTCGAAACCATTTATTAACATTTTAATAACTAAAAATAAATTACTCTTTTAAACAAATGTACAGAATAATACATTATCGCGGCTATTTATTAAGGAATATTGGGCAAAGTTCTTTGCAGATGGTGATATAAGCAAAATGCAGTGCATAACCCAACTGTCATGTAAACAATGATATTATAAGAAAAGGTGTTAAAACAAACATTTTACAGATAATTTATACTTCCATAACATATCTATAGGTCGGTTCACGAAAGATGACCACTGCGCAGAAATAATTTTTTAGGTCCCCGTGTTTGTGCGGGGTGAGGCGCGGGTGGAGTGCCAATGGCGTGGCTCCGTTCTTGACGCATTCCCTAAATGCGTCAAGAATGGAGCAACGCCATTGGTGCACGAATGTACATATACGCGACGGCCGCCGTTTGTGGTCAACTTTCGTGAATTTACCTATACCTACGTCTTTTTACTTGTAACATCATTGCATGTAAACTAGATATACCTTTCAAATTGCATTATTTCTGTCAGAATGATATCAGCTCTGTTTATATTTATAAACTTTCCCACTGCTGGGGACTCGGGCATCTTAAGATTTTTAGGCCGTAGTACACCTATCTGCCCAAGTGCGCGTGTAAGCTTCAATTTCTTTCAAGAAAAACCTTCAGACATGCAGGCTACCTCTCAATATTTTTCTACACTATTTAACAAGGGATAAATAACAATTTAACTATTGCTTGCTAAACAGCGAAGAAAACCATTGAGTTTTTTAAAAAATTGTTAGAGCGTTTGTATATGGTAAGAAAAAATATCTTGTTTACGCTACACACGACGAAATATTGTTTGTCGTGTACATGCTAATAATATAATAAGCAGCGATAGCTGAGTGGAGAGACCGACAGACTGCTACGCAGTGGGTCTCGGGTTCAAATCCACGGCACGCACCAATGACTTTTCGGAGTTAAGTGCGTATTAAATTGTTAATTATCGCTTGTTTATCGGTAAAGGAAAACATCGTGAGGAAACCTGCATGTCTGAGAGTTCCCCATAATGTTCACAAAAGACATGTGAAGTGTGCCAACCCGCACTTGGCCAGCGTGGTGGACTATGGCCTTACCCTTCTCATAGTGAGAAGAGGCCCGTGCCCAGCAGTGGGTAGTATAAAGGGCTGATGATGAATGACATGCTAATTTTCGTACCGTTTACATACGCCCCCAAAAATAAGTTTATTAATCGTGCTGGTGCTGCCTTCTTGGCAGTATTTTTTTGTCTGTTGGTTTGTTATAACTGTCAATTATATTTATGTAACGTTATGTTTGTGTGTAAGTGCAGGGCAGACTATCGATATGTACGTTATATCTTCCATTAGTCTCGTAGACGCTGTGAGCCGAGTATGCGTATTAAACAATAAATAAATACAATATGAATTTATTTTGGTGTGAGTTTTATTTTACCCGTTTTCGTCCTTTTATTGCAGTTTTAGAGTTGAGATAGACTAGACATATTTGGACTATTCGAAAAAGTGAGAAACAAGATCGACGCATGGGGCATAGGGTTCCCGCCAAGAGGGTGCATAGGGTTCCCGCCAAGAGGGTGCATAGGGTTCCCGCCAAGAGGGTGCATAGGGTTCCCGCCAAGAACTCAGGGTCGGGCGCCGACCTCACCTGCAAGTGGTGCACCTGCCGATCAACGGACGAGGCGACGGCAAACAAAATATCCCGATGAGCGGCAATAGGCTCGCCATCTATTACCCGATTCCGTGCGGATGATGCCGCACAGGCACCATGTAAATCTATTGCGTATGGCGTATGGTGCCCGAGAGGATACAAAACTAAAACATAAAAAAATCGGCTAAAACGACATTTGTCAAAAGAGTCCCGTAAATACAAGTGTCTTTATTTGTCACCCATATCATGCCTAGTGTTCGTTTCAAGTAATTTCGTAAATTAGCAGACTTCAGGGGTTGTAAACCAAGTTGTCGAGTCACATTTTATTATTGATTATTGCAACGTTAATCACTTGATAATTCTAACAGCCAACTTTCTGGAATGTTTCTCAGCAAAAATTAACCTTATCAAAAAATCAAATGCTTTTGTCATAAGTTTAATTTTTCAAATAAATTCTAAACTGAAACGAATGTTGTATGAGTTATCTGACAGATTAGTCTAACAGGAACTTATCACTTACCAGCGGTGAAATTGGTCCATAGTGTTGAAATTTTGGTGTTTGTGAAGCTTGTTTCAGATAGGCTATACTAAATTGTTGATGGTATTAAAATTTGCAGTATTAAAAGTGTTGCTATGCGTTTGATGAATAAGTTTTCTTGATGGCAACATAAATCAATATTTTATTTTAAAGATTTCGTGGTCAACCCCTGAACAAATCTACTTCGAATTGTTAATTTATCGGTGTCCGTAAATTACATATGATCAAAACTGAATACCATATTCATATTATCGTGGTAACATTATTCTCTAGATTGTATAAAGAAAAGTTTCGTCTATCATAAACTATTGACGAAAGTTTTGAGTTAATTCGAGTGTGACATGTTGACCCACCCTTATGTCTTTGTAAATACGTTCTAAAATCGTGTAACCCCACGATACAATGCCAAAAAATAACTAATTATTATTAACGATTAATGTATATTTTAAAACGTAGATTTTTAATATTATATTATTATCGTAAGAAAAAACTGGCTGCACGGTGAAATACCGAATTAAAAATATTAAAAAAATATTATTATTATTAATATGTATGTATGTAACTTTCTGTTTCGACATTCGCCTGATTATAAGTATATAGTTGTCAGGCTGTGCCATGTCTTAGTATATGTGTGTATATTGAAATATTTCGTAATTAATAATAATAATTATAATTAATATAATATCATATGAAAACCGCTTTGTGACTTGGTAACTTTGTCTGCTCGACTCAAAAAAGGTGCTTTAGTTTATACATACCTATATAATATCTTAATTTTAACCTTCATTATTTTTTTCATTTAGAGTTCTATATAAAATATAGATAATCTCAATTTGGCCAAAGTTACCCGCTTCGACGAAAGTTACCCAGTTGTAAAGCATATTAAAAAATCGGCTAATACTATGCCTCAATAATCCCTTTCGTGGTCTTTCGCTGGACGCAATGAGATTCGAAGGGGATTTTAAAACAATGAATGTTAAAAGCTTTCGATTTAAAAATAAATCTTTTTGAAAACATAAAATTAAAATATTGGGTAGTAATATAATGTAACTTTTACCGGTCAATAGATATTTCGTGGTAATATTTACCTAATTGTAATCATAACTGATTCCGATCTGTCAACATTCATTTTCTGTGCATTTTTTTATTTCTCGAATACATTTTTCCACTAAAGTAATATTGTTAAGTGAAGACAAGAAATTCTTAAGGCAGATCGCTCTATTTATGAAAGTTACACATGTTGATAAGAGTGAATGTGGTTGACTTTCGATAAATATAACGGAAAGCAAAAGAGATATCCCTGAAGTGAATGTTACTCAATCTTGAATTACGAAATGAATTCTCCAAGGTCGTGGCTAGCAAGTTTATGCAAGTTATAGTCATTGCGCATTTTAAGCTTTGATAGCATTACTTGAAAATGTTCGATTTTGATTTAAATGGAGATTGTGTTACTTTGGACATTTATGGGTGTACCTTTCAAGTAACTTTCAAACATGTTAAATTCACGAATGTGTCTGTGGCGTCTTTAATAACTTTGTTTATTTGTTGCTGTATGTAACAATGTTATGTGCTTTTATATTTTTTCGATGTAGAGCGATCTTCAGTAAGAATATAATATCAAAATAATTCCTATCTTATATGATTAGATTTATGAACATATTTCCGTTTAACTTTCCTACTGTGTAGGTGTATTCTATTATAATAATGTTAAATGATAATTATTATATTATAATAACATAAAAATTCCAATCTCGATGATTTTTAATTATTATTATTATATTAAATATATTCATCCTTAGCTGTAAGATATCTAACAACGACGCGTGAGATTATTTCTTTATTTATAAATAATAAAGATTTTTATAAATCAATGAAATCAAAAACCTTTTTAAGTTAGAATTTTCGTTTGTAAAATATATATATATTTTATGTGCTTTTTAAATAAATAAATATAAAGTGATAATTTCTCGCGTGTATACGATGTATAAAAACAGTAAGAAATGTCACCAGTATCCGTCTACTTACTCCCAAACTTTGAAGTAGCAGTCAATTTCGACTTTGTTTCCATTATATTAAGTTTCATTTTTGTTTCAAAACCCTGTATTTCATAGACCCCTTAGCAAATTAGTATGTAAACTTTGACAGATAATATTACCAGTAAAATTATGAAACATTTTTATTGTGTCCTACTTGAATTTGAAGCACAGAACATATTAAAGAAACGGCGTATTGAAAGTTACCCTAATGTTGAAAGTTGACCTATCGTTAAAAGTTAGCCGAGTTGACTGTATTATTTAACTTCATAGATTTTATCAAAAATGGCTTCTAATACAATTTTCAAGTAAAATCGTAATTTAGAGCGCCATTTGCTTGAAATTTTTATCTGTGGTTGGTAATTTATCTGTCAAAAACATGAATAAAAAAATCTTTGGAAACAAAATGATATCATTGAAAAAGGCTGAGGACAACAATTTTTAAGATATACAATGTCTTCTGAACAGGGTAACCTTGGTTTACTGTTGAGTGGTTTTTACATAGAAAACGTTGTTAATCGATTTTTACTATCTGTCTTTATAACAAACAGTTTTTTGTAGTTAATAAAACATTGTTGATCCGACAAAAGACGGCCGAGATCACAACACTACTGAAGTTAATTTAAAAAAAGAATACGATTAAACTTAGTACTACCAATCGAAAAAAATAAATATATATTAAAAAATAATATACTCTTTAAAACATTCATTTGAACAAGTTTTATTTCGTAGTTAAATTAATTAATAGTTATAGTAGAAAATAATGTTTTATAGACAACATATTATTATTTATTTGTACATGTATTATAAAGATATCTGTTTAATACATAAATATAGTTGAATGTAGGTACCAAATGATCTGTTGGGTAATTGAAGGAAAAAAATGTAATATAGAAATAGATTCGAATAAGTGTTATTTCCATCATTATTTGTAAAGCCGAAGATGTTAAGTGTGACTACAGTATAATATATAAACAATATAGTTAATATAGTTATATGTATATTATACCATAGCGGCGGTTATAGACGAAATTATAATTTAAAAATTTATGTTTTCTGGGTGACCAATTTTTTTCGGCCTGACGTGTTTTTTGCCCACCGAATACACTTGTGGTGTGCCAATTTTTTGCCATATGTGTATTGAGCTGCATTTTTTTTCGAATTGTTTTACTTTGCCGGGCCGAAAATCCGGTCATCGAATATTGTTGTAATGTACCCGCATTATAGCTTTTAAATTATTGTAATTTATTCAATACAGAAAACAGTGTAGTCTGCTTTGCATGTATAGTTTATTTCCTAAATATATTTGTATTTGATGCGAATGTAAGATATTTGATTCGGTATTTATTGTATTTTTGTAATTATAATTTTGATTTATTTTATATTTTTGAGTATAATCGGTTTCTTCCATTGACTTATTATATTTGACAGTTATGATGAATATTTGGACAGTTTAGTGTAAAAACTACAGTTTTGAGTAACAGATTCGAAAACATTACTAACATTTAAATAACTAAGAATAAATGACTCTTTTAAACAAATGTACAGAATAATACATTATCGCGGCTATTTATTAAGGAATATTGGGCAAAGTTCTTTGCAGATGGTGATATAAGCAAAATGCAGTGCATAACCCAACTGTCATGTAAACAATGATATTATGAGAAAAGGTAGATACGTTACCTACGTAGTAATCAATCCGTAGAAACGGTACACTAACGCACACATCGATAACTACATATTTTATTTTATTTTCGGTTGACAAGATGTGTCAGTTCCCTTATGACGACGGCGCGCGACGTCACACACACATAATATGTCAGGCTTGCCAACTGGCTTACGTTTACGTCCTGCTTTTGGTACGCCTATAAAAAATGAAAAAGTATTTATTCGGTGTTAAAACAAACATTTTACAGATAATTTATACTTCCATAACATATCTATAGGTCGGTTCACGAAAGATGACCACTGCGCAGAAATATTTTTTTAGGTCCCCGTGTTTGTGCGGGGTGAGGCGCGGGTGGAGTGCCAATGGCGTGGCTCCGTTCTTGACGCATTCCATAAATGCGTCAAGAATGGAGCCACGTCATTGGTGCACGAATGTACATATGCGCGACGGCCGCCATTTGTGGTCAACTTTCGTGACTTTACCTATACCTACATCTTTTTACGTGTACCTAACATCATTGCATGTAAACTAGATATACCTTTCAAATTGCATTATTTCTGTCAGAATGATATCAGCTCTGTTTATATTTATAAACTTTCCCACTGCTGGACTCGGGCATCTTGAGATTTTTAGGATGTAGTACACCTATCTGCCCAAGTGCGCGTGTAAGCTTCAATTTCTTTCAAGAAAAACCTTCATACATGCAGGCTACCTCTCAATATTTTTCTACACTATTTAACAAGGGATACATAACAATTTAACTATTGCTTGCTAAACAGCGAAGAAAACCATTGAGTTTTTCAAAAAATTGTTAGAGCGTTTGTATATGGTAAGAAAAAATATCTTGTTTACGCTACACACGACGAAATATTGTTTGTCGTGTACATGCTAATAATATAATAAGCAGCGATAGCTGAGTGGAGAGACCGACAGACTGCTACGCAGTGGGTCTCGGGTTCAAATCCACGGCACGCACCAATGACTTTTCGGAGTTAAGTGCGTATTAAATTGTTAATTATCGCTTGTTTATCGGTGAAGGAAAACATCGTGAGGAAACCTGCATGTCTGAGAGTTCTCCATAATGTTCACAAAAGACATGTGAAGTGTGCCAACCCGCACTTGGCCAGCGTGGTGGACTATGGCCTTACCCTTCACATAGTGAGAAGAGGCCCGTGCCCAGCAGTGGGACAGTATAAAGGGCTGATGATGAATGACATGCTAATTTTCGTACCGTTTACATACGCCCCCAAAAATAAGTTTATTAATCGTGCTGGTGCTGCCTTCTTGGCAGTATTTTTTTGTCTGTTGGTTAGTTATAACTGTCAATTATATTTATGTAACGTTATGTTTGTGTGTAAGTGCAGGGCAGACTATCGATATGTACGTTATATCTTCCATTAGTCTCGTAGACGCTGTGAGCCGAGTATGCGTATTAAACAATAAATAAATACAATATGAATTTATTTTGGTGTGAGTTTTATTTTACCCGTTTTCGTCCTTTTATTGCAGTTTTAGAGTTGAGATAGACTAGACATATTTGGACTATTCGAAAAAGTGAGAAACAAGATCGACGCATGGGGCATAGGGTTCCCGCCAAGAGGGTGCATAGGGTTCCCGCCAAGAGGGTGCATAGGGTTCCCGCCAAGAGGGTGCATAGGGTTCCCGCCAAGAACTCAGGGTCGGGCGCCGACCTCACCTGCAAGTGGTGCACCTGCCGATCAACGGACGAGGCGACGGCAAACAAAATATCCCGATGAGCGGCAATAGGCTCGCCATCTATTACCCGATTCCGTGCGGATGATGCCGCACAGGCACCATGTAAATCTATTGCGTATGGCGTATGGTGCCCGAGAGGATACAAAACTAAAACATAAAAAAATCGGCTAAAACGACATTTGTCAAAAGAGTCCCGTAAATACAAGTGTCTTTATTTGTCACCCATATCATGCCTAGTGTTCGTTTCAAGTAATTTCGTAAATTAGCAGACTTCAGGGGTTGTAAACCAAGTTGTCGAGTCACATTTTATTATTGATTATTGCAACGTTAATCACTTGATAATTCTAACAGCCAACTTTCTGGAATGTTTCTCAGCAAAAATTAACCTTATCAAAAAATCAAATGCTTTTGTCATAAGTTTAATTTTTCAAATAAATTCTAAACTGAAACGAATGTTGTATGAGTTATCTGACAGATTAGTCTAACAGGAACTTATCACTTACCAGCGGTGAAATTGGTCCATAGTGTTGAAATTTTGGTGTTTGTGAAGCTTGTTTCAGATAGGCTATACTAAATTGTTGATGGTATTAAAATTTGCAGTATTAAAAGTGTTGCTATGCGTTTGATGAATAAGTTTTCTTGATGGCAACATAAATCAATATTTTATTTTAAAGATTTCGTGGTCAACCCCTGAACAAATCTACTTCGAATTGTTAATTTATCGGTGTCTGTAAATTACATATGATCAAAACTGAATACCATATTCATATTATCGTGGTAACATTATTCTCTAGATTGTATAAAGAAAAGTTTCGTCTATCATAAACTATTGACGAAAGTTTTGAGTTAATTCGAGTGTGACATGTTGACCCACCCTTATGTCTTTGTAAATACGTTCTAAAATCGTGTAACCCCACGATACAATGCCAAAAAATAACTAATTATTATTAACGATTAATGTATATTTTAAAACGTAGATTTTTAATATTATATTATTATCGTAAGAAAAAACTGGCTGCACGGTGAAATACCGAATTAAAAATATTAAAAAAATATTATTATTATTAATATGTATGTATGTAACTTTCTGTTTCGACATTCGCCTGATTATAAGTATATAGTTGTCAGGCTGTGCCATGTCTTAGTATATGTGTGTATATTGAAATATTTCGTAATTAATAATAATAATTATAATTAATATAATATCATATGAAAACCGCTTTGTGACTTGGTAACTTTGTCTGCTCGACTCAAAAAAGGTGCTTTAGTTTATACATACCTATATAATATCTTAATTTTAACCTTCATTATTTTTTTCATTTAGAGTTCTATATAAAATATAGATAATCTCAATTTGGCCAAAGTTACCCGCTTCGACGAAAGTTACCCAGTTGTAAAGCATATTAAAAAATCGGCTAATACTATGCCTCAATAATCCCTTTCGTGGTCTTTCGCTGGACGCAATGAGATTCGAAGGGGATTTTAAAACAATGAATGTTAAAAGCTTTCGATTTAAAAATAAATCTTTTTGAAAACATAAAATTAAAATATTGGGTAGTAATATAATGTAACTTTTACCGGTCAATAGATATTTCGTGGTAATATTTACCTAATTGTAATCATAACTGATTCCGATCTGTCAACATTCATTTTCTGTGCATTTTTTTATTTCTCGAATACATTTTTCCACTAAAGTAATATTGTTAAGTGAAGACAAGAAATTCTTAAGGCAGATCGCTCTATTTATGAAAGTTACACATGTTGATAAGAGTGAATGTGGTTGACTTTCGATAAATATAACGGAAAGCAAAAGAGATATCCCTGAAGTGAATGTTACTCAATCTTGAATTACGAAATGAATTCTCCAAGGTCGTGGCTAGCAAGTTTATGCAAGTTATAGTCATTGCGCATTTTAAGCTTTGATAGCATTACTTGAAAATGTTCGATTTTGATTTAAATGGAGATTGTGTTACTTTGGACATTTATGGGTGTACCTTTCAAGTAACTTTCAAACATGTTAAATTCACGAATGTGTCTGTGGCGTCTTTAATAACTTTGTTTATTTGTTGCTGTATGTAACAATGTTATGTGCTTTTATATTTTTTCGATGTAGAGCGATCTTCAGTAAGAATATAATATCAAAATAATTCCTATCTTATATGATTAGATTTATGAACATATTTCCGTTTAACTTTCCTACTGTGTAGGTGTATTCTATTATAATAATGTTAAATGATAATTATTATATTATAATAACATAAAAATTCCAATCTCGATGATTTTTAATTATTATTATTATATTAAATATATTCATCCTTAGCTGTAAGATATCTAACAACGACGCGTGAGATTATTTCTTTATTTATAAATAATAAAGATTTTTATAAATCAATGAAATCAAAAACCTTTTTAAGTTAGAATTTTCGTTTGTAAAATATATATATTTTATGTGCTTTTTAAATAAATAAATATAAAGTGATAATTTCTCGCGTGTATACGATGTATAAAAGCAGTAAGAAATGTCACCAGTATCCGTCTACTTACTCCCAAACTTTGAAGTAGCAGTCAATTTCGACTTTGTTTCCATTACATTAAGTTTCATTTTTGTTTCAAAACCCTGTATTTCATAGACCCCTTAGCAAATTAGTATGTAAACTTTGACAGATAATATTACCAGTAAAATTATGAAACATTTTTATTGAGTCCTTCTCGAATTCGAAGCACAGAAAATAATAAAGAAACGGCGTATTGAAAGTTACCCTAAAGTTGAAAGTTGACCTATCGTTAAAAGTTACCCGAGTCAACTGTATTATTTATCTTCATTTAATACTTTATCAAAAATGGCTTCTAATATAATTTTCAAGTAAAATCGTATTTGAATGCGCCATTTGCTTGAAATTTTTATCTGTGGTTGGTAATTTATCTGTCAAAAACATGAATAAAAAAATCTTTGGAAACAAAATGATATCATTGAAAAAGGCTGAGGACAACAATTTTTAAGATATACAATGTCTTCTGAACAGGGTAACCTTGGTTTACTGTTGAGTGTTTTTTACATAGAAAACGTTGTTAATCGATTTTTACTATCTGTCTTTATAACAAACAGTTTTTTGTAGTTAATAAAACTTTGTTGATCCGACAAAAGACGGCCGAGGTCACAACACTACTGAAGTTAATTTAAAAAAAGAATACGATTAAACTTAGTATTACCAATCGAAAAAAATAAATATATATTAAAAAATAATATACTCTTTAAAACATTCATTTGAACAAGTTTTATTAAATAGTTAAATTAATTAATAGTTATAGTAGAAAATAATGTTTTATAGACAACATATTATTATTTATTTGTACATGTATTATAAAGATATCTGTTTAATACATAAATATAGTTGAATGTAGGTACCAAATGATCTGTTGGGTAATTGAAGGAAAAAATGTAATATAGAAATAGATTCGAATAAGTGTTATTTCCATCATTATTTGTAAAGCCGAAGATGTTAAGTGTGACTACAGTATAATATATAAACAATATAGTTAATATAGTTATATGTATATTATACCATAGCGGCGGTTATAGACGAAATTATAATTTAAAAATTTATGTTTTCTGGGTGACCAATTTTTTTCGGCCTGACGTGTTTTTTGCCCACCGAATACACATGTGGTGTGCCAATTTTTTTGCCACTATGTGTATTGAGCTGCTTTTTTTCGAATTGTTTTACTTTGCCGGGCCGGAAATCTGGTCATCGAATATTGTTGTAATGTACCCGCATTATAGTTTTTAAATTATTGTAATTTATTCAATACAGAAAACAGTGTAGTCTGCTTTGCATGTATAGTTTATTTCCTAAATATATTTGTATTTGATGCGAATGTAAGATATTTGTTTCGGTATTTATTGTATATTTGTAATTATAATTTTGATTTATTTTATATTTTTGAGTAATAAAAGAAGGACGAAAAGGGAGAGGACGGCCAAGGAAGAGATGGATGGACTGTGTGAGGATGGATATGAAAGAGAAAGGGGTAAACGATCGGATGACTGGTGACAGAGAAGTATGGAAGCGAAGGACATACTGCGCCGACCCCAAATAAATTGGGACCAGGGCAAGACAATGATGATTATATTTTTGAGTATAATCGGTTTCTTCCATTGACTTATTATATTTGACAGTTATGATGAATATTTGTTTTAATGGACAGTTTAGTGTAAGAACTACAGTTTTGAGTAACAGATTCGAAAACATTATTAATATTTAAATAACTAAGAATAAATGACTCTTTTAAACAAATGTACAGAATAATACATTATCGCGGCTATTTATTAAGGAATATTGGGCAAAGTTCTTTGCAGATGGTGATATAAGCAAAATGCAGTGCATAACCCAACTGTCATGTAAACAATGATATAAGAAAAGGTAGATACGTTACCTACGTAGTAATCAATCCGTAGAAACGGTACACTAACGCACACATCGATAACTACATATTTTATTTTCGGTTGACAAGATGTGTCAGTTCCCTTATGACGCCGGCTCGCGACGTCACATACACATAATATGTCAGGCTTGCCAACTGGCTTACGTTTACGTCCTGCTTTTGGTACGCCTATAAAAAAAATGAAAAAGTATTTATTCGGTGTTAAAACAAACATTTTACAGATAATTTATACTTCCATAACATATCTATAGGTCTGTTCACGAAAGATGACCACTGCGCAGAAATAATTTTTTAGGTCCCCGTGTTTGTGCGGGGTGAGGCGCGGGTGGAGTGCCAATGGCGTGGCTTCGTTCTTGACGCATTCCCTAAATGCGTCAAGAATGGAGCCACGTCATTGGTGCACGAATGTACATATGCGCGACGGCCGCCATTTGTGGTCAATTTTCGTGAATTTACCTATACCTACATCTTTTTACGTGTACCTAACATCATTGCATGTAAACTAGATATACCTTTCAAATTGCATTATTTCTGTCAGAATGATATCAGCTCTGTTTATATTTATAAACTTTCCCACTGCTGGACTCGGGCATCTTGAGATTTTTAGGCCGTAGTACACCTATCTGCCCAAGTGCGCGTGTAAGCTTCAATTTCTTTCAAGAAAAACCGTCAGACATGCAGGCTACCTCTCAATATTTTTCTACACTATTTAACAAGGGATAAATAATAATTTAACTATTGCTTGCTAAACAGCGAAGAAAACCATTGAGTTTTTCAAAAAATTGTTACAGCGTCTGTATATGGTAAGAAAAAATATCTTGTTTACGCTACACACGACGAAATATTGTTTGTCGTGTACATGCTAATAATATAATAAGCAGCGATAGCTGAGTGGAGAGACCGACAGACTGCTACGCAGTGGGTCTCGGGTTCAAATCCACGGCACGCACCAATGACTTTTCGGAGTTAAGTGCGTATTAAATTGTTAATTATCGCTTGTTTATCGGTAAAGGAAAACATCGTGAGGAAACCTGCATGTCTGAGAGTTCCCCATAATGTTCACAAAAGACATGCAAAGTCTGCCAACCCGCAGTTGGCCAGCGTGGTGGACTATGGCCCTACCCTTCTCATAGTGAGAAGAGGCCCGTGCCCAGCAGTGGGACAGTATAAAGGGCTGATGATGAATGACATGCTAATTTTCGTAGGTACCGTTTACATACGCCCCCAAAAATAGGTTTATTTATCGTGCTGGTGCTGCCTTCTTGGCAGTATTTTTTTGTCTGTTGGTTTGTTATAACTGTCAATTATATATAAGTAACGTTATGTTTGTGTAAGTGCAGGGCAGACTATCGATATGTACGTTATATCTTCCATTAGTCTCGTAGAAGCTGTGAGCCGAGTATGCGTATTAAACAATAAATAAATACAATATGAATTTATTTTGGTGTGAGTTTTATTTTACCCGTTTTCGTCCTTTTATTGCAGTTTTAGAGTTGAGATAGACTAGACATATTTACATAACATAACTTCACGCCTTTTATACCCGAAGGGGTAGGCACACTTCGCCAGTTATGTTTCGGTCCCAATGTAATAAGGGGGCGGGCCTATTGCCATCTACCGGGCACATTGTTAAGAGAGCGATAATTAACATTTTGATACACACATAACTTAGAAAAGTCAGATGTGTGTGCCCGGGGTACCTGGTGGATCGAACCCGAGACCATCGTCTCGGCACTCCGTTATGTACACCTGGCTATCGCTGCTGCTCTATTTATTTCTATTACTAGACATATTTATTTCTGCTTTTTGGTTGGTTACAACACCAATGTGTCACAGCGATAGCCCAGCGGAGATACCAACAGACTGCCATGCAGAAGTTATCGGGTTCGAATCCACGCCGCCCACCACTGACTTTACGGAGTTATGTGCGTATTGAATTGTTATTTATCGCTTGTCTTGTGCCTTGTTGAGCACTTTAAGCCCGGGTTTTATGAAGTTCTTAGCACCTCTGAATAACCTGTCAATAGTCTAAAAGATAGGTAGGTAAGTAATTAACCATAGATTTTTTTATTTACTTATTTATAGACTCACGCCTGAAGGGGTAGGCAGAGGTGTACATATTACACCCACATTTCGGCATGAATTTTTAGGTCCTACGTAATGGGGGGCGAGCCCGGAGTCTGGTGATGTGCCCGGTAACGGCAATCGTTACCGGGCACATCACCAGACTCCGGGCTGCTACTGAGTATTCGGTAAAACCCAGTCACACTTTTGCCCAACCCGGCAATCGAACCCGGGACCTCCGATCCATAGAATATCGCTATCTATTTGGGTCTCGGAGGTCAGACAGGCAGTCACTGTAGAAAAGCTAATATTCAGTCAAATCGGGGGGGGCGATTCAGAATCTATCGATATCTCATTTGACATTCGATACCGTTAATTGTCAAACGGGCTACCTCATTTTTTGTCAAAACTATCGCATTTCCTATCAATTTTTAAACAGAATTCAATGAATATTTGTTCAAAATATCTCTGATAGGCGGCTAAAAGACGAAGACAATACCTAATTTGACATATCAATTAGATCTCGTGACATTCTGAATCGGCCTGCTGGTTAGACTAGTAAGTGGACCCCGAGTCGCAACGGGGATCACTCTAGGAGTATGATGCCAACTCTTATGAAGTCTACATCCCTGTGGGAACTCTTACTAGAATCTCGTAACCTGTAGGGAAAATACCGGGATGTCCGGGATAGATGATACTAACCTATAATAAAAAAAAATGAAAATCATTTAATACCAAATGAGCAATACAATTTTCACCACAGCAGCTCAAACATGCCGCTTTTGCTGCGAGACAACAGTGAACAAAACGCGTCCGTGGATATGTATGGAGATGCGCGCATGTTACGACGTGACAACTGGGTGACATTTGTGTACGCCGACCGGCGAACAAGCCCGTGACGAAACTGTCACCGCGCCGTTAGGTTTTCATAGCGGTGCGCGCACTCGTGACAATTTGATAAATAAGCTGACATATTTTATATTTAACTAGCTTTTGCCCGCCGCTTCGCGCGCGTTAAATTTGGGGTAACACAAATCTACTTTTAGTCTCAAGTTGTGTGAAGACACTCCTGATTATTCTAAAGACTTCAGAACTCGGTCCATCAGTATCCATGACATTATCTACCGATAACTACCTACCGAAATAAAATCACCTTGCATACAGTCAAATGTCAAAGCCATGTTCTAATACATGTTCAATATATCTCTATAAACATTTTCGCATTTTTAATATTAGTAGGGAAAATTGTTTCAGCCGTTTAAGCTTATTATATAATTATTAGTTTATAAATGCGACAAATCAACGTGCACAATATGACATTATGAATGACGTGACGGTACTGACAGAATATGCGATAGCACATGCGCAGCACTCTATTATTAGCATTTGCGTTCTTACTTCCAAGACAAGAGGTAAATTTGGGCCGTACAAACTTTTACCCTCCCTACAATCCCTCCCAGTTTAATTTTTGCAACTTATGGTAGCCTATATCCGTCTCCATGGTCTAATATATCTCTTTATTAAATTTCAACAAAATTGGTTCAGCCGTTTTAACGTGAAAACGGAACATACATACCATTGAATTATTACCTACAGAAACCAAGTACGCGCACGCAATACGCGCCGTTCATTTGGGTCAGGATCTGACCCAATCGGCGGCCGCGTTGTCTGTAGTCCGAGTCGCACGGTAGCGTAAGCATCTCCCGCAAAATAATCGAAATTATGACATACTGTACAGTGTTTTGTGCCACAAAGCTTCAGAAAAAGATTATAAGGTTGCTGGAGTATCATTCCACCGGTCAGACATTAATTTTATTACGTAGATTGTCTAATAATACAAATACAGTGAATCATAATAAGTACGAGCGGAGTGTTGCCAGTTGGGTGTGAAATTGTCCCAGTTTAATTTACACATTCCTTACCAAAATTTATTCTATTGACAGTAATAATAAAAATAGGAATTAGGTAGTTACATATATAAACTTAACCTTTCAAACACCGCTGGCTGGTACATATCAATCGGTTACGACAAATTTGTCACGTCAAGCTCTAGCCGAGCTCGGCTAAGACGACATTGTCTCAAAGCACTCGATTTTTCCGTTTTTGTATTGAAAGGCTAGTATCTAAAGTCTAGTATTGTCTTGTACTTAATGTAGGCACGCGTAACTAACTTCGTTGTTGAACGAATGATGTTACCGACCTAATTTTATTAGAATTTTTAAACTTTTCGCCTTTTTTTGGTCACCATAGCGCAACGGCGCACACATACTCGTAGTACTCGCTGTTGATTTTTGATAATTTTTTCTCACAAATATACATAAATACTTTTTTATGTACTATAAAGAGCATTTAACTAGGAAATCACTCGGCACTTGTTAGTGCTCACGTTTGAGTAAGTTTCGTCAAGATTGATTTAGCCATCGTTAGTCAGTTGTCAAAACTTAAAAAGCAGACAGTGTTACTTTAGAATTTATAATATACAATTACTTATTTCATGCAAAATTTATGAATTTACCCTATTTGTGGGAAAGACGTTGTAACTGGCAACTCTATAATTGCATCTGTGTGCGTGATGCAGCAAGTAAACACAGCACAGTTCCGCACACATAGCGAATTTTCGGCTTAGCTTCTGAGCTCGCGTTGTTTGAATACTGACTTTCTGTAGGTAATAATTCAATGATACATACATTCATACACACTTTCGAATTTATAATGGAATCACTTCAAAGGGGGTGTACACAGTATTCTCTGCGCTTTCTGTTTCTCCTGAGTCTCATGAGTTTACAGAGAACGACCGTCTCTTCGAAATCCATTTCGGCAAATGACGCTAGGATTTCAAAAAAGTTTTGTCACTGTCATCCTTCGTGAGCGCACCTCACTTGGGCGACGTGACGTGACGGTGACAAAAACTTTTTTTGTCTTCGTGACAAAAGTCACCAGTGCGCGCTAGCTCTAAAAGTAACTTTTTAATTTTTCAATCTTCAGTGTCACGAATTGACATTGTTCAGCCATAAATTTGAAACATTCGAATTTTACTGTGCTGTCTCTTTCACATGCATATAAAAAGTGAGTGAAAAAACAAAGCCCTTCGAATTCGAAATTCGATTTTGGAATTCGACCTCAAAGAAAACACCTACGGCAACGCAAAAAAAAAGATATTTGTAATAAAGAAATTACTTTTTTTTATATGTTTTTGTTTACCTGTTTAATTTATTATTGGATTTTAATAAAAATAAGTCTAATTAATAGTATAAAATTAGTATTTAACCAATACATTTTTATTTAGAATTACAACAATGATACATTTGAAAAATAAACATCAGGGACGCGGTATTAAAACGTGATTTAAAGCTGCGCGTCCACCGGATCGGAATCGGAGGAATATCGAAGCAGGAGGATAGTGACGAGGATATTGATGTAGATTAATTTTCGGAGAATATTATACATTTGATGAATATCATAAAATTCATAAATAATGAATATCATAGATTTTTGGGTACATTCATATGACTCTACTAAAGTAATTAAAACATCGTCATTCATCGTGAATAAGTATTTTTGCCTACAGTTTAATGCCGCAAACACGTCAGAACTTGAAACGCTCGGAATCCGAATGATGCGTTCACTGCGGATGACGTCATCAGCACAAATACCGGTCTCTGGCGCAGAAATGCTGATCCAGTGCACGCAGTTTCATAGAAATTAATACAAAGCAACAAATCCTTCCGCTCCGTACGCTCCGATTCCGATCCTGTGGACGCACAGCTTAAAAAAGTAGCGGGAATAAAACTTTCGCTGATGCTGATACAGTAGGTATAGCGTAACGTGTTAAATTATATTATATATATATAAAATAATCTAAAAATATGAGTGAAACTAGCGTTGATGACTGTACTTTAACACCAGAAGAGTTAAATCAACAAGTGATTATGCAGAATTCAATCTATTCCTGTTCATTTCTATGTCTCCTAAGTAATATGTGTTCTCACTGCTGTGGTGAAAAGTTATGTGTGCTACACGAGAGCAAAGTTTTTTGTATCTCGTGCTGTTGAGTCCCTCACATCGCTCAGGATTCTAACTTTGATTCACTCACTACGCTCGTGAATCAATCATAGAATCCTTCGCTTGCTCGGGACTCAAAATCAGCACTCGAAACAAAAAACATCTTTGCTCTCTTGTTGCACAAATAACTATTGTTGATATCCATCGACCCCACACTAGGCAAAGCCTGTCCTGTGGGTGCCTGTTACGGTTGACAATTCCCGGTTTTTTAGAAGAGTAGCTCAGTCGACATTTTACGATTTATTCCATAGTAGGTAGGTACATGTTACACTTTTGAGTATCAATTCATATTATATAAAAACAAACACTGTGGTAATGAAATGATTTACACATGGACAAAAATAAAATTGGGAAGATGAATACAAAATAAAAGTTTGGAGAAAGGACAATAGAATTAGGTAGGTACTTAGGTAGGTACTATATCACATTAAATAGGTACATAATATGCCTCAAAAATAAATAATTTACATATATGTCTAATTATATGCAGGTGTTTATATATAATATCAGCAAAAATGAACGAAAAGCTTTTCAGTTGCATCATACATAATAGATAATACGATAATGATAGTAGCCACCTCATGATTTTGGGCTTTGCTTCCGTAGTCGAGCAACGTTTAATGTCACAGTAATTTACCACTTTATTATATAAGTAGCGCTCAATAAAGGGACTAAACCTTAACTAAACTATGATATTATACGACGCGTTTCGCACTACCGGGGCAGATGGAACAGGATACGCCGGACACCCCGATGGGTGGATAGAACATACTCGATAAATAAAATTCGATCATGATTTTTTACCTTTGTTCATTAAGTCTTCCGTGACCACGGCTCCTGCAAAGTAGCTGAAACGTCGGATTATAGTAAGATTTTACATCATTTTATTAAAGAGTAATGTCAAAAACCAATACCTATATAGTAAACCGTTGATTTCAATTTGTTGATTCAATTTATTATGTAATTTTACAAAATTGAAAATTATGTTGTACCTACTTATTCATTTTGGATAGTGGTGTGAGTAGGTACACATTTATTCGTATCTAATTAATGTTTTGCTCTATTTTTAAAGCATAATATGGTGTTTCAGTCGAAAATAAAGAAAATGAAAATGCACTGTGGCGGCGCGGCCTAGAAAAGTTGCTACCACATACTAATGGTGGTTAATATAGCATATAGCACAATAGCACAGCACGCTAATTTTATTTCGCATCTAATAGCAAGTTCATTCGGCTCTCGTTCGTGCTATAAAATAGCATATAGCATATCAATCAAACATCGCGCCGACGCGACGGCACATCGCACTTCGCACGTTCGCAGCGCTGCGAACTGCGATATTTGCGATCAGTCTTCGCGTACTAACGCGAGCAGCCAGACGTGAACTTGCGTAGCGTGCGAATTTTAGCTGTTCGACGGCTCGCGCGATTTAAGTAGGCATATAAGTACGCGAGTTATTTTACGTTCTCAAAAGTTAAGTGTTTTGTGTTTGATTAAAAGAACTGTGTAACATGTGTGTTAAAATGATTTAAATAACTCTATATAATTAATTATATACAGTCCTAAGCCTGAAAAGTATGAAGGAAAATTAATTGACTTATTTATTATTAATTAGTTGGTTAATATTAGTTTGTTGTGCATAATGATTACATTTTATACTTAGAAGAAATGTACAAATATGTATATGTATTGTTTATTCATGTGTAACATTACAGTTCACCATGTTATCTGCCACGCGTAAAGTCTTCAGACTCGTTAGGCAAATAGCATGTTTGTCGACGCTATATTAACCTACGTTCAAATATGGATAGCGCGACAGTGCGCTATATCGTACATGTGCTAAAACTAGCGGTCACACGAAGGGTGTTGACGCTTCGCACGATAGCATGCTATATTATAGCATTTTCAATAGCATGCTATAAAAATGTAGCATATAGTTCATAGCATGCGATTGATAAATAGCAGATTCGAACATCATTACCACATACCCACACATACGCATAATAGGACTAGGCAGAGCTAATGAGCACTACGCTCATTAGCAAGCCTCTTTAGTTAGGTAGGTACGTCACGTTATCGCGTTGTTGGATACACCTTTTGTCGCATATTTTTCATCTCCTCTGGTAGAAACAGAAACTGGTGCTTGGCACGTTGACTATGGGTACTAGATAATGGATAAACATACATAATTATATACCTACTTCCTTTTTTGTAAATACATATGTATATAGAAACACTCAGACCAAGACAAACATCAATGATCACGCACACAAATGTTTAACTTGAGGCACAGAATAATTAATAGTACTAACGTACAGAAGCTTCACTTTTCAAACCAATTTATTGAAATTGCGACTCTTGGTACTAAGCAATAAAGTTCAATTCAGCTCGCATAAGCACTCAGTGCCTAATGCGATATTAACCTAACAGTTCCCGTTCTTTTCTAACACATAACGTTGTCGCTGTCTGGCGCTGAGTGGCGAGCTAGGGTTGTCGACTTGGCGTTGCTACTATATTTATTCATCGTCTATCTACCTACTTGAATGATTAAATAATTATCCTATAAGTATCCTATCCCACTATTTGAGCTAGTAGAACAAAAGCAAAAAAAGTCTGATCGTTTACATTTTTACTATACAAATTCTTAGTTATTTCCTAAACGCGTGGACCGATTTACATGATTCAAACAGATAAAATGGTTTTTGAACTAGATCTTTAATTTGACACCATAATCGTTGAGATATCTCAACAAACAAAAAATCAAATTTTCAAGTTGCTCTCGTAATATAAATAAAATCAAATTTTCAAGTCGCTTTCGACACATAGTTAATTAAGCAATACTTTGCATTAGACTTGTGATGATACATTTTTGTTGTTAAAGGCGTATAAGTATATAATTTGAACAGTGTATGAACACGGCGCGTGAGAATACAGAGCGGTCGCACTCGTTGCGTGACGTCTAATGTGAGCGGCGCGCGGCAACCTACTAAATCCAACCATGTCGACATGGTCGGCCGAGGTACTTGTAAGTTTGTACCTAAAATGCGAAGTGCGCCCGGCCTGCTTGAGCGGGAATCGAACCCGCGACCTTCGGCGAGGCAGTCACTTAAACTCCCGCTCCGCCAACCGGTCGTCAATTTTGGCATCAGTTTTGGCATCGCCACTGGTTGCAAATGGAATACAGACCTGAAAAACAGTCGCTACGTTGTCACTAGCCAACACGTTTGTAATGTGCGAATGTGCAAACGCGCGACAGACATCGCTACTATTACGTAGGTACCTAGCTACGTATCATCCTTCTAAAGGTTACCTACATAAGCATACATACATACATAACTTCCAGCCGGTTATCCCCGAAGGGGTAGCTAGAGGTGTATCTATTAGATACACACCCAAACTTCGCCAGTTATGTTTCGGTACTAATGTAATAGGGTGCGAGACTATTGCCATCTACCACACATAACTTCGAAAAGTCAGAGGTGTGTGCCTGGGTACGTAAGTACCTGTTTATTCTGTGGCCTGGGGTACCTGGGGATCGAACCCGAGACCATCGTCTCGGCAGTCTGTCACGTACACCACTGGGCTAATATTATATTATCTATGGGGCTATCGCCTATCTATAAGGTACCTAATGCTATAAATACGCTGTCCGATTGCTGTCCACTCGCTACTTCTCGTTTTGGATCGGGCCATTTGCCACCACGCTGGCGAAGTTTGGGATGGTAGACTTGACATATCTTTCGAGAACATAATGGAGAACTCGTAAGACAGGTTTTCTCACAATGTTCTCTTTTACCGTTTTAACGATTGAATATCCTACGCATTTGACTTCAGAAAGTCTGTGGTGCACGCTGTGAGAATGAACCTGAGACTGCGAAGCAGTCTGCTCGTATCCACTCAGTTGTCGCTGCCTATATTCACCACGGATTTTTAGGTCCCACGTAATAGGGGGCGAGCCTATTGCCGTTACAGGGCACATCACGAGACTCCGTGCTGCTACTGAGAATTCGGAAAAACCCAGTAACACTTTTGCCCGACCCGGGAATCGAACTCGGGACCTTTGATCAGCAGTCGCATACGCTATCCACTGGACCACGGAGGCAGTCTAATATTACTATAGCTGAAAAATGTTTCTGATGCTTCGATCGTGCTAATCTTAGAAATGAGTAGGTGGTCCGGTCTGAAAATATTGTCGAATTTAACAGTCTGTTTATTGAGAGTGGTTATAGGCCATAAATAATGATATCATGCGCTACAACACGAGGGAATGAGCTGATCGGCTAATATTACGATGATCAAACCTACCGTAGTATACTTATACCTAGGCATACCTACCAACTACCCACACTTCGCCAGTTCAGACTGCCTCCATGGTCCAGTGGATAGCGTATGCGACTGCTGATCGTAGGTCCCGGGTTCGATTCCCGGGTCGGGCAAGTGTTACTGGGTTTTCCGAATACTCAGCAGCAGCCCGGAGTCTGGTGATGTGCCCGGTAACGGCAATAGGCTCGCCCCCTATTACATGGGAGCTAAAAATTCATGGCTAAATGTTGGTGTATTATTTACACCTCTGCCTACCCCTTCAGGGATACAGGCATGAGACCATAAATAAAATAAATAAATAACCTACCAACTACACTGCGCCCGTGGCTCAGTCCATGTGGAAGTCGGTTAGCGCGATAAAAATGAACCTGACACCTTCCATCTTGAGCTTCCTAACTATCTCGATACACAAAAATCATACCCCTAACATCACGACGTAGCGACGTAATAAAAGGCAAAAGAACAAACACACTTTGCATTTAAATGTAAATGTAGAATCAAAAAGTAATTAATTTCGATTTTGACGTTCATAAGCGTCACTTTGTGGCCTAGATGATTTTTTTTTTAATGTCAGCTCCCGCATTGGGACTAGATCCTGTGTCGCGGGGGACTTTACAAACGAACGGACACAATGAACACCCAGACTCGAAACAACAATTTATGAATCACACAAAATGTTGTCTCGCGTGGGAATCGAACCCACAACACTCGCGCAGTGTCAAGCGGTGAGGTGGCCGCTTAAACCACTAGGTACATCAGCCAACCGTGCAGTCCTAAATAATTTTGACTTTATAGGTATCTAATATTGGTATGAATGGTCATCGTGGGCGTATGATAGCGAGACATGGCTTGCTATTCGTAGTACGTTGGCAAAGTTATGTAACACATGCACAGGTCGCCACTTGGATGGGTGACCGCGGGTGGCTTTTATATTGGAACGCTACCGAGCTTCGGTGGCCACGTAAAGCTATCGGTACTGGTTCTTGTTCCAGAATCGTTAGGCCTTTGGGCGGTCTGAAAACTCCAAGACCATAGTAGGCCACACACACACGAAAAAGTAAGAATGAGCGCAGTGCGCAGAGCCAGACCAAACTCTAGCCCACGTCGTAAACGATTGTCCGCACCACCGGTTCTCTGGCGGTATGTCCGAGTTGCACCAGCTCTCTGCAGCGGCCAAAGACTGGCTAATAAATCTAAAAATAGACATAAAGGATCTATCGCAAAGAATGCCATACGAAATGAAATGACGATGAGCGCTCGGAAAGTCACTGCAACAGCAAACGCTGACACATTCACGAATAATAACGCAGTACCACACTGAGAGCCGTCTTAAGCCGTGCAGGGGCCCCTGGGCACAAAGCAATTGGGGGCCCTCGGGCACACAAAAATGCCCAATAAAAGTAGGGAAAATGGGTGATATTTGCAGATTTTGATTACGAATTTGTTTTTAACAATATTTATAGTGAATTGACTGTCTGTAATTTAATACAATTATTGCTAGGTAGGTGATTTTTGTTATATTATGTGGACACATGCCTCTTGTGCTAAAGACAGTTTTGATTGAGATCCTAGGATCTAGGAGAACAAGCGGAAGTTTAACAGTGCTTAATCGGTCTGCAGCACTCCTGCTACAAAGCTTGTTCTGTGAGAGAAAAGTTTTGCCTTGGATGCTGAAAGTTCGAATTAACGTCGTACTTTCCGCCACTCTATGGTTCGTCATGGAGCTGGCGAATGAGGTGCATGAGACTCTCTACTAGAGTCGTTTAGGGACTTCAGGACTTCACTACTCATAAAAATATCGGGGTGGCAGCTGTAACCACCGCTATTATAATAATAATAATGGGTATGTCGCAAGCCTTGGGCATCAACGAGACAGACATGAAACAAGCGTTGCGAGAGCGCTTCTTTGGTCACCTGAAAAAAGTTCTGAAGAGTCTTCTTTCAGGCGGTAACAAGGTGCGCGCCTGTATAACGGTTGTGTCATGCCACTCTCGATGTACTCTTTCGGCATACTCAAGTGGACTCAGACCGAACTGGACGAGATTGATAGGCGAGTCCGTTCACTGTTGACCATATATCGAATGCATCACCCACGTTCGTCTGTAATGAGGTTGTACATCCCGCGGAAGTGCGGGGGCCGATGGTTTCTAAATGCTAAGGCCCTACATAACCGCGAGGTGTGCAACCTTAGGGAATATTTTCTAACGGGCAGTGTGGATGTGCATCGGGATGTGGTTGCAGTTGACGGTGGCCTAACCCCGCTCTCTTTGGCGAAAGAGAACTAGCGCAGGCCTATAGCTTTAGGCGTCGACGACCGCAGGCTAGTATGGCAGAGCAAGGAGCTGCACGGTAGATTCTACCGGGCCCTTCACGGACCTGATGTAGATCAACTAGCTTCTGTGGCCTGGCTACGTTTTGGTAATCTTTTCGGAGAAACCGAAGGTTTTGTCTGTGCAATTGCAGATGAGGTCATCAAGACGAGAAATTACCGGAGGTATATCATGAGGGACGGCTCAGTAGACCTTTGTCGAGCTTGCAACCGGCCTGGTGAGTCCCTCAGGCATATAGTCTCCGGGTGTTCTCGTCTTGCTAATAGTGAGTACTCGCACAGACACAACCAAGTAGCCAGGATCATACATCAGCAACTGGCTCTGCGATACAGGCTTGTGGACGTCGAGATGCCATATTACAAGTGCAGCCCTGAGCCAGTTCTCGAGAATGGTCATGCAACATTGTACTGGGATCGATCTATTGTCACAGATAGGACTGTTGTATGCAACAGGCCTGATATTGTGATGATAGATCGATCAGAGCGCCGCGCAATGATTGTTGACATTACTATCCCACATGACGAGAATCTCGTGAAAGCAGAAAAAGACAAACAAGAGAAATATTTGGACTTGGCTCACGAGATTGTCGATATGTGGGATATTGATTCAGCAATAATTGTTCCGATAGTTGTGTCCGTTAATGTACTTATAGCCGAAACCCTCGAACACCATCTAGAGAGGTTGAAACTAGGCAGCTGGGTCAAGAGTTTGATGCAAAAGGCAGTTCTTCTGCAAACGGCTCGCATTGTGAGGAAATTTCTAGCTCTGGAGCCCTAACCACCGGTGACTTGGATCCTATTCCCGTCGTCGGTGGGAATCTATTTTTATATTTTTTAACTAGCTTTCGCCCGCGGCTTCGCCAGCATGAAATTTTAATAAAGGGTAACCTATGTACTTCTCCGGGTTTCAGACTATTCATGTCAAATTTCAGCACAAACGACTCTGCAGATTAGCTGTGTAACATACATATAAACAGAAACAGATAATACTTAAAAATTACTTATGTTTTCATAATCGGCGAACTTCAGGTAAAGATTAGTGTGTAGGTATATTATTGAAGTTATGAAGAGCTTAAAATATACCTACTGAATATAACAGCAGCAAAAATAAAAACTGAAAGCATTACCACAAAGTACATATCAGACCGTCCCTCCACCCCGCTGTGCTTAAGCGCGCTAACTCATAGAAAGCTTTTAATGACGCTGCGCTTAGGTCAAATATACCGTGATAACTTTTAAACTATTTGTCCAAACTACTTACTGTAAAAGACAAAGTTCATCTACATTAAATACTGCTCTAGCAATAAATCTATCAATTTTGAAAACAATTTGATAACTATTCTAAAATGAGCATTGTAAAAAACATAATAAGTATATTTTTTATGTTATAATGTTTTATTACAATAAAAATGATGTAGTTAGGTTATGTACTAAAAGCTAAAATGTAATTCGGTAAGTCCTAGCTAGCAGGTCGCACCAATGTTCTCATCAATCTTGGGTATTGGTCAGACAAATATAAAATCGTTGGGCAAGTGATTTTTTTTTATAATGTTTACTCTGGATACGATACGCCCAAAACAATTTTTTTTAGTTAATTTTATTTTCAAGTTTTTAGTTTTGTTGTTAGTTGATACTTCTCATTCTTTTTTCATAGTGAGCCCTTTTCTACCAATCAAGCCCTGTCATTCGATACCCATATTGATGTATTTGTGGAAAATAGGTAATCTGCCATTTTGTGGCAGCGGCCCTCTTGGCTTTTTCATAGTAAGCTCTATTCTACCAATCAAGCCCTTTCATTTGATACCCATATTGAGGTATCTGTGGAAAATACGTTATCCGCCATTTTGTGGCGGCATCCATCTTGGCTTTTTCATAGTGAGCTCTATTCTACCAATCAAGCCCTTTCATTTGATACCCATATTGCGTTATTTGTGGAAAATATGTAATCCACCATTTTGCGGTGACAGCCATCTTGGATTTTTCATAGTGAGCTCTATTCTACGAATCAAACCCTTTCATTAAATACCCATATTGAGGTATTTGTGGAAAATAAGTAACCCGCAAATTTTGTGGCGGCGGCCATCTTGGATTTTTCATAGTGAGCTCCATTCTACCAATCAAGCCCTTTCATTCGATACCCATATTGAGTTATTTGTGGAAAATATGTAATACGCCATTTTGCGGCGACAGCCATCTTGGATTTTTCATAGTGAGCTCTATTCTACGAATCAAGCCCTTTCATTTGATACCCATATTGAGGTATTTGTGGAAAATAAATAATCCGCCATTTTGTGGCAGCGGCCATCTTGGATTTTTCATAGTGAGCTCTATTCTACGAATCAAACCCTTTCATTAAATACCCATATTGAGGTATTTGTGGAAAATAAGTAACCCGCAAATTTTGTGGCGGCGGCCATCTTGGATTTTTCATAGAGAGCTCCATTCTACCAATCAAGCCCTTTCATTCGATACCCATATTGAGTTATTTGTGGAAAATAAGTAACCCGCCATTTTGTGGCGGCGGCCATCTTGGATTTTTCATAGAGAGCTCCATTCTACCAATCAAGCCCTTTCATTCGATACCCATATTGAGTTATTTGTGGAAAATATGTAATCCGCCATTTTGCGGCGACAGCCATCTTGGATTTTTCATAGTGAGCTCTATTCTACGAATCAAGCCCTTTCATTTGATACCCATATTGAGGTATTTGTGGAAAATAAATTATCCGCCATTTTGTGGCAGCGGCCATCTTGGATTTTTCATAGTGAGCTCCATTCTACCAAACAAACCCTTTCATTTGATACCCATATTGAGGTTGTTGTGAAGTAATATGTGATCCGCCATTTGGTATCGGCGGCCATCTTGAATTTACAATCATTTAAATATTATCTATTAATATTGATGACAATATGAGTGTATACCAAATATCAGATCAATCATCAGGAAGGGGGTAAAATTCCAATTACTAAATTTGACCCATGCAAACAAATATAGATAATACAGGATTTTTGCCGACGTAGTTGACACTTTTCCTTATAGTATGGCAACACTATACAAAAGCTTTATAAATTGTAGCCTATGTGTTATTCTGATGTATAAATTATATTACTGTAACGTTTCATCCAAATCCGTTCAGTAGTTTTTGCGTGAAAGAGTAACAAACATCCATCCATCCATCCATCCATCCATCTATACATACATCTTCACAAACTTTCACATTTACAATATTAGTAGGATATCATTTTTATTTTTTTTAGAGTGTTATATTTAAAAATGTAAAAGATAGGATAGATATGAAAATAAAGAGAATGATAATAATAATATAGTTTATTGAAGTAACCTTAGACTCATTTTTGTTAGTAACAGAAACTTAACCTATGTTAGTAAACAGCACACATTACAAAATTATCATGTTCCAAAAAAGGCTACGCACATCACCGCTGCGCAGTTCCATGGGCAATTGCACAGCAGTGATTTACGTACCGGCAGTCAAACCTGCCCGCTATCATCTTCAGAAGGCTGTTGTAGCTAGCCCACACTCTGCGCACCATGAATGCACACCTTTTGCGCATTGTGGTATAGAAACAATCCACACGCGCTTCAGCGAACATCCCTGAAGCGCTACAAAAGCGAGAAAGCCCCAGCAGCACTCTAAACGCATAGTTATGTTGGATACGGAGGGTATTGTAAGACTTTTGAGTATATCTAGTCCACAGGCTACAGGCATAGAAAGATGTGCAGTAAGCTCTAAAAAGAGTCAACTTCACATCCTCCCCGCATCTGGCAAACCGCGAGCTAGCATGTTCGCTCTCACTGACAACGCCCTCCGCTCCCTCACTATATCCGCATCATCTTGGAGGTCGGGTGTCAATATATGCCCTAAGTATTTAAATTGATAAACTCTTTTCAAAGGGAGTCCTTTGAGAAAGATAGGAGGAAGTTCTTTAGGACTCTTGCCACTCGCCTCAAAGATCATGACTTCACTTTTCGTTACATTATAAATTAAGCCATGAGTTTCTGAATATCTTTCGCATATACCGATAAGCTTGCGCAATCCACAGGGTGACGCACTCAACAGCACCATGTCATCAGCGTAACTAATGTTGTTGATAGGTATGCCATCAATATCAACATTGACGCTGCTGAGCTCGCCAATTAACTCATTCACATAAAGGTTAAAAAGCGTTGGTGAGGTCAAGCCACCTTGTCTCACCCCGCATTCCAACCCATACGAGTCAGACATAGCCCCTGCCCATCCTACACTATTGACTTGGTTTCCATACCAATACTTCAAAATGTTTATTTAAGCTACCGGCACTGACCGCGACTTTTCCAACTTCTGCCATAAAATGTCGTAGGAAACCAAGTCAAAAGCCCTAGAAAGGTCCAAGAAGCAGCAAAAAACAGAGGTATTCCTCTTCACATAGTAGTTAACAGCATGCTTAAGGCACAGCACAGCACTTTCTGTCGATAAACCAGGCCGAAAACCAAATTGATTGTCATCAAGATCAATAGATTGATTTAGCTGTGTGTTAAGCATACCATCAAGTACCTTAGAAATGACTGTTGCTAACGATATGGGCCTATAGTTATTTTTGTCTGCGGTATCGCCTGTTTTATTCTTCACTATAGGTAGTTATGCAGCCCCCACATACTGTTCGCACGGTTCGCACCATAACAGTTCCATGAAGGCGAACAAACAATAATATTAAGTTTTATGGTTATTGTTTTGGTCATCATTAAATTTATTGTAATTAATCAATTACCAGACGATACCCAGTAACAGTAGCCATGTCTCCATGTCAGAGGTGGTCCCATGCTTGGTACCCCCCGTACCCCACCTTAGCTTGTAAGCCTTTTATAAACCATGTATCTTGTCATTTTCTTCATTCTCATTGTACTGCTCATGCTGAGCACATAACTTGTAAACTTCAAAATAAAGTTTTTAAAAAGTTATTTTCACTCCGTTTATATTTGACTAGGTACCTACTACAACAGTCCGTAATATTTCTTTAGGCATGTAACTGTGAGTTAGGATACAAAAAGAAAACAGCATTGCCAATACTCTCGCCAAATGAGGTCCCCAATTATATAGGTGCCACCTCGATATTTTCATGATGACTCACGCGAATTACAGCTAGTACACCTTTTTTTAAAAGCTATTCTTTAAGGAATAATTCATGTACGTGTGTCTTGGGTGTTGAAAGTTCTCGAAAAACGCGGCGCGATTACTCTGACGCGACATCGGCCACGGCGGGCAGCCGTGGCGGAGTAAGGTGCGCCATGTACAGTCGAACAACTTCCCGCTAGACCATCATAAGGGCGAGAATCGCTCAGTAAGACATCGTCGCTTCCAGTGCTAATTCACACGCACATTGACACTTGTATACAAAATCAGTTTCTAGTATGAGCGAGCCAAGGGATTTTTTTTCAAACTGGTCCAGCGCCGACTTGTTTGATTGTACCTACATCGAAATCACCGCCGCTGCCGCTCGCCGCTCGCTGTAGGTCGTAAACAGCTAAAAACTAAAAAAACTTAATTAGGTACCTACCTATAATACCTACTTTGCTCCATCTAGGAATTACACTTGTTGCAAACCAAAACCACAACACAATAGCACCATCGGTCTTTTGATCTCAATAAGTGACGATGCAGTTGACCGCATACCACGTGCTGTTACGGTTGACGCTTTTTTTGTTATATAATAATAGGGGGAAAACGAGCAGACGGCTCGTCTGATGGTAAACAATTACCGCCGCCCATGGACACAAGCAATACCACAGAAGTCACAAGTGCGTAACCACCCCTTGGGGTTGGGAAAGGGATAGGAGAAGGAGTGGGATATGGGAGAAGGAATAGGGGATGGGGCCTCCGGCACTCTCACTCAGTAAAGTAACAGTTTAGGTACTGTTACTTTACGTCGATTTTCTGTGAGAGGGTAGTACTTTTTCGGTCGAGCCGGCCTATTCATGCTGACATCAGCAAGGCTCTACTACCTATAACTACAGCTTAGAGCAACTAGTACGTTCACGCTCTTATAATCCATTGAAAAGTTACATTAGGGGCTGCATTCGTCAGAGGACTCAATTTTATGTTTTAGATGTATAGGGAGGGCGGTCGTACGGTCGTACTTCTCATCCCGCGGCCGCAATCTTGGAAAAAGTGGTGGTGTGGATGGTTTTTCGTATTTACTTAACAGGTAAACTATTGATCGCAAATAAGATGTGTTTAAGCACTTTTTGTTGCAAATTAATTGTTTTACAACTTTGGTTCTGATACTTTTTGTCGTAAAACCAAAAATATTATGTTTATTCTTGTTATTGTAGTATTTGATAATTACAGTGGTTCTTAATTTTTACTGTGTCCTTTGTCTTTTTTATGAGCGAGGCTTCAGCTTATGGTTTAAATGAGTGACGATATTTAATTGTTGATGAAGATCTATTGTAAAATCGTAATTTTTTTCAGCAAACCATTATTTTCACAGATTTTTACAAATACTTTGCTGGATGTGTCCCCAGAACATTGAGGCGCTGCAGAACATTGCAGTTTCCTTTGCATAGACAGAATATCAAGTTCAGAAGCCCACTACACGTTTTGTCCATATTATGCCAACCTATATTTTTAGGGTCGATGTAATGAGTAAATATTGGACCTATTGATAGTCTCTAAGGCTGCGGAGGCTCAAGTTGGAGAACTAGGTCTTGTTTTGGAGGAATTAAAGACGAATTAAATGTATAGTTTGCTACTGACGACGAAAAAATTACAACACATTGAATAGAAAATTTGTTGTTAAATTAATTCTTGTTTCATTTGTAACTTTGTTATTTTCGATTTTGCGACTAAATGCTACAGGACCAAAGTTGTAGAAAATTTAATTGGCAACTTAACGTGTCTTGAAAATTTTCTGTACAACCAATAGTTTTCCAGATAAACTAGAAATCCCATTTGTACCATTTTTTTCAAGATGACGGCCACAGGACTAGAGCTGCGACCCCTCAAATTTAGATTTAACTTTACTGTAACCCCGTCTTGACATCTATACCTAAAATAAAATTACGTCCTCTGTCAAATGTATGCTAAGCCCTTGCTAAGCCCAACAGAATGTAACATTTCAATAATGAGGTCGAAGAAAAAGTAATGAGGTCGAAGTATAGTCCATACTTAGACCTCATTCCTTTTCGACAAAGCTTTATAAATAACTAGATGAGCCCGCGGTTACACCCGCGTTATTTAAGGCTACTGCTCCGCTCCCGTGGCTAACTAACAATGAAAGAATTTTTCAAATCGGACCAGTAGTTCCTGAGATTAGCGCGTTCAACCAAACAAACTCTTCTTCCTCTTCTTACACTAAATTGGGTAGGAGAATGGTATGTATGGGTAAATAAAGATTGTATTATTGATGTCTCTACAATGAATAATACCATCTTTATGTATGTGTACACTCTAAACTAACCAGGCCAGCTATTACAAATTTGTTCATAACACTTCCTTATTTAATTTTATGCAGTAAGCAACTTGCCCGTTATTATTCTAGTATGAAAATAACAATAAAGACCCAAGCGGTAGAGTAAGCAATCCCGGGTCCACTAAGAAATGTTTTCTTAGTGGACCCGGAATTGCTAACTCTACCCCTGGACCTCTGAGGCAGTCTATAGGAAGATTTAAGTTCTGGGGCCCAATTCTCCTAAATAAATACAGTTTAGATATTATGTCAGTGTCATACTTACGTCACAAAAAGCGTATTCTTCTAAATTATTATGATATTTGAATGAAATTGTAACGAGATCGTTATTCAAACAAATGTCAAAAATAGGTATATGTGACCAAGTAAAAACAAGTAGATATGTTATAGGCGTACCAACAGCAGGACGCTAAACATAAGCCAGTTGGCAAGTCTGACATATTATGTGTGTGTGACGTCGCGAGCCGGCGTCAAAGTGAAACTGACACATCTTGTCAACCGAAAATAAAATAAAGTATGGAGTTATCGATGTGTGCGTTAGTGTACCGTTTCTACGGATTGATTACTACGTAGGTAACGTATCTACCTTTTTCTTGTAATATCATTGTCAACGACGAACTGTTTATTTCAAATTATACGATATTGACATTAGGTTATCAGAATACTTCTGAGTCAATTCAAAATATAATTTCAATGTCATATAAAAATACGAGAATTGGCCTGCGGTACTCACCGGACAAAATGCATCTTCACTCATCCTGTCACCGGAACAATAAGAAAGTATTTTAATTGCAATTATTTATTTTTCAAAAGATGTCGCCCGCGCATTGAGTGAAACACATAGAATGTTCTTCGCGCGGTCCTTTATATTGTCCCACTGCTGGGCACGGGCCTCTCCCCATTATGAGAAGGGTAAGGCCATAGTCCACCATGCTGGCCAAGTGCGGATTGGCAGACTTCACATGTCTTTCGAGAGAGTTTCCTCACGATGTTTTCCTTCACTGTTTAGTAAGCGATCATTAACAATTTAACACGCACACAACTCCGAAAAGTCATCGGTGCGCGCCGTGGATTCGAACCCGGACCCTCTGCGTAGCAGTCTGTCGGAATAAATCCTATGTTTCGTGCGAAGCATTTTACAAATATGCAATCAACCAACACGAAGTACACTCAGACTCGTCAGAACTAATTACGGATTACTCAAAGTGTCGTCTCATGTAAGAAACCCTTCGTTTCCTACTTGAGGCAGCACTTTAAGTGTACAGTCAAACAACTTCCCGCTAGGCCACCATAAGTGCGAGAATCGCTCAGCAAGACATCGTCGCTTCCAGTGCTACTTTACGCACCCATTGACACTCGTATACAAAACCCGTTTCTAGTGTGTTCACTCTATGAGCGAGCCAAGGGATATTTTTCAAAGTGGTCCAGCGCCGACTTGTTTGATTGTACATCGGCGGAGTGTATAACGCCAGACAACCACTCAAACCAATACATCATACGTGCAATAAAATAAATTAGTAGGTAGATAGATATAAGTACCCAAACACATACTGGGAGCGTAGGTACTATCCCTATCTTAATGAGGCTTACCACCATATACTTCAAGTGTTTTGAGTATTTTGGATATGTTGCTAGATAAATAGGTGACTTAGAAAAACTGCTGACGGACAAAATAAAGATACCTAAAGATAAAATAATTTTTATTCTTACAGTGTCAGAACAGGGCATAGTTCAGCATTTATCAGGCAGATGCTTGACGCTGATTTTCAACTATGCCCTTGAGCACCACCCTCTGAGTATTTTAAAATAAATTTTAAAATACTCAGAGGTAGCCTAATACGTTAGTCAGACCAAATTTGCTCCACGCTGAACACTACTGCGACACCATTCACAACACAGAACAAGTGAGAGTAGTTTGATCTGTGTTCTACACCGCCGCAGATAGGATATGATGCTGAAAGGTAGTCTAGCAGGTGATTCGTAGAAGTCACGACCAGCAAAGTCAAAGTCAAAATCATTTATTCATCTAGGTCACAAGGTGACGCTTACGAACGTCAAATTTTAATGTACATTACTTCATGCTTCTACATGTACATTTACTGCCCATTCGCAAAGCAGCATTGAGGACAAACGATATAAACAGAGGAGGAGGTACTATCCCGGGTGGCGTCAACGATTTCAGAAAGCTCTACCCAGCTCTACCTAAATCAGCAAGCTTTTACAGCTCAATGGTAATTTTTTTCTTACAGGAGGTCGCTATACTTTACAGTACCTGGCTTCAAATGTGTAACTTATTTGTTACTAGGATAAACGTGAATTATTCTAAATTATTGATTCCAACAATGAGTCATCATCAGGCCTGTATATATACTGTCCCACTGCTGGGCACGGGCCTCTTCTCACTATGAGAAGGGTAAAGCCACAGTCCACCACGCTGGCCAACTGCGGGTTGGCAGACTTCACATGTCTTTCGAGAACATTATGGAGAACTTGAGAGTTCTCAAAGAAAAACATCGTGAGGAAACCTGCTTGTCTGAGGACAAGCAGGTTTCCTCACGATGTTTTTCTTCACCGATAAGCAAGCGATAATTAACAATTTAGTACGCACTTAACTTCGAAAAGCCATTGGTGCGTGCCGTGGATTCGAACCCGAGAGCCTCTGCGTAGCAGTCTGTCGGTCTCTCCGCTCAGCTATCGCTGCTTGTTAACGCCAACTATGAGTCGCAGATCGGAAATCTTACATCTGTGAACATAGCCTGGCAACAGCGGCTAATGTAATATAGAATAATCAAAATTAATATAGGAACTATGACCTCCCCGATAAATCCTGAAAGACAATTTAGTATTAACAATTTTATGTTAATAACGACGAAAGCTGAAATTCTTGTATAATACTGCTCATTTTTGTAAAGCACTTCTGCAAGCAAGAAAGCGTTGTGGTCAGCGTTTCCAAATAAAGTAGGTAGGTATGTAAGCCTTTAGATACTTTTTAAAAGAACTAGACACAAATAATCCCCACTGACCTATTTCTACTCATCCCACAGGGAGCCTTTGTACATGTAGGTAAATAAAATAATTTTTTTCACAAAGCCGCACAAAAATTGGATCAAAAACTTTATACCGAGTGAAACAAATTTTCATTCTAGTAAGCAAACACAGCGGCGTTGCGTCCACGTTTTATTCAATCCACTTTCGTTGTGCAAATCGTAATCCTTTATGCAAACCATGCGACAAAAAATCCCAAAAAACCGCTGAGTATCATGAAAACTTCAAATATGGCGCTCGCCACAGATTATTCACAAAATTCGGCATCGATTTCTCATGGCGCATGACAGTATTCCCGCCATTTCACCAGCCAGTGCCGCGCAAGGACTGCCGTAGTTCGGACGCGATGCGTTACACGTCCTGACAATCAGGAAAATCAAATAAAAAAAACTGTGCTTATAACTAAAATTTGACAGTGGTTAGATAGATTTTAACGTGGTTCAACCAAAATTTAATTCTGATGCTTGCCTGATCGTATCCTGTACTGAAGTCACATTGTTTTTGGTAAGATTTCCACTTATTACAAATCGATATATTCGGGAATATAAATTGTCTACAATGAATGTAATATTTTCTAGCCATCCTTCTAGTATTTTCCTTAGATTGTCAATAAGTTTTCCAATTTTTTATGTGACATTTACAGCATTTTCGATATCAGTATTCGCGTTTTCGTACTATGTATCTACTGTTTTCAATAACTTTATTTAAAAATAAAATTTAAAATTAGTCAGTGCTTCTAGAAATAAATGCTCAATTATACTGAGTTTATTAAGATTTTTCCTTTTCGTATATTTGTGAATAAATTGGTATTTATCCTTGTTTCGTCTGAATATGTCCATAGATACGTATTGAAAACATTTGACAACCGTTCGTTCACAAAGATGATCTCTCGCCAATTTTCGTGGTACCATCTTGTGAGTTCGTCTCTGTTCGAGCTTTGTAAAAGTCGGGAAGAAAATGACATTAGAGAAAAGTAAAACAAAACCGGCGTAATCTGGATATATCCAGAATAATATTCAAAAGCAGTATTAAATTTCGACGTATTTAATTATCTTTTTGTTCAAATCTCAGCATAATACATAATACTGTATGATGACGTTATACAAGTGCTAGCGACTAAATGAAAAGAACGAACTCATTATCATGCTGTAGCCTAAATTTTTTTCGGAAAATGTTACGACTTTTTCGGACTCATGATTTTTCGTTTTTTAACTGCACTGTGGATGAGTAAAGTTGTAATCTCGACGCTGCCCGTGTGTTTTGCGTCTTTTCTATTTGTGCCACCCACAAATACTTTCCTCAGTCTGAGTTGTTTCAAAACTATTTTTTGTTTATTTTAAAACTTTATGCACATAATAGTACAAAGGCGGACTTAATGCCGAAGGCATTATCTACCAGTCAACCTTTAAGTGATGCAGAGAAATATGTAATAGGTGCAGTTTTCAAATTAAAATGATAAACAAAAGACAAACCTACTCATTATTATAAATTATAAAATGATATATAATTAATAAATATACGTACTTAGGTACATACATACCATAAATATATATTTATTAATAAACGCATAAATATATATTCTATAATTCTAATAAATATATACATATATAAAATAATTAAACGATAAATAACTTATGACGATTCAGTTAGTGCGTCAGAATAATTCTGCCGAACTCTCTCTACTCTTTTAAATGTAAAACGGTTAGTGGACATCCTGATATCAAGAGGGAGAGCATTCCACAGAAGGATAGATTGTATATTAAAGGATGAATGTACTAGTGTAGAAGTGATATGAATATCTCAGAATTAATCAGGTAGCAGAGCTTTGCTGATTTCAGCATGAATAGGCCGGCTCGACCGGGGAAGTACTACCCTCTCACAGAAAATCGACGTAAAGTAACAGTACCTAAACTGTTGCGTTTCGTTCGGTGAGTGAGAGCGCTGAAGCCCCATCCTCTGTTCCTTCCCTCTTATCCCACTCCTCCTCCTATCCCTTTTCCCAAACCCAAGGGGCGGCAACGTACATGTGACTCCTCTGGTGTTGCTTGTGTCCATGGGCGACGGTAATTGTTTACCATCAGGCGATCCGTCTGTTCGTTTGCCGCCTTTTACCATAAAAAAAAAGATTTATCGGTCTGGGGTCTGGAGATCAGAGATCATCATCCTAGCGTTATCCAGCTTGCATGCAAGTCTTGTCATCTGCGAGCCCAGGATCCGCTTATTGGTCTAACCATATTATACATAACAAGAGGATACCGAAAGTCAAACCTTTTTTTTAATTTAACCATTTCTGTCCCATCCTGTGGGAAATTCGTTAAATCCCTTCTTAGTGAAACCTACTGTCCTAACGAAAAACCATTCCTACCAGTTTCTTGCGTCCAAAACCTTTGGCAGTGCGTAGTCTGTCAGTCAGTCAGTAACGAATCAATTTTATGTATACAGATATAAACAACAAACGGAAAGCATTGCTCTACCGTTAAAAAGACGTAAGTGGATGCTTCTGTTTCACCATATTTACTTTGGGAGGCTTACCAAATGAATATAATTTACTGCTTGTGTACTTGAGTATGATAACAATAGTTACTAAAAAAATTACTAGTAGATGTCTACAATGTGAAACAGTTGCAGCTCCTTACAAAAATAAAATATTCAACAATTATATTTGATCGAAAAAAGTGGCCATGAGTTTTATTGTCCGTTCTTTCTCGTGGTTCTACCTATTGCATTGCGAACGTGGCAGTAAATGAAACGTAGAATCATTGAGTAATTAACTTAAATTTGTCGTTCATAAGCGTCACTTTGTGACCTAGATGAATAAATGATTTTGACTTTAACTTTACCGACAAGAGCTAAACTAGAGAACTAGAGAGATGAAAGAAAAAAATGTATGCTATACGCCTGTATGATGTATCCCGCTACATAATTCTAAGTAATACACAGTACTATGTAATATGAAGTAAGTACTTAATTCGCATTATGTTTACAACACTGATGACGTAAGTGGGTATAATAGATCGTTTGTTTGTCAGAATTCTGGCATTGACGTACAACAATAATAGATGGAATATTCTTAGATCATCTAAAGATATAAAATGGTCATATTGTATCTGTTCAACATTTTTATTAGCTGTCAATTTTATTTAAAGCATGTTTTGATTTGTTGAAAGAACAGTAAATATGTCACAGTTACTGTTCTTTGGTCGTGGAACTGTTCTGATGTCGAAATATGTGCCGAAGTTGTATTTGATACATACATACATACATAACTTCACGTCTTTTATCCCCGAAAGGGTGTAGGCAGAGGTGTATTACACACCCACACTTCACCAGTTATGTTTCGGCACCAATGTAATAGGGGGCGGGCCTATTGCCATCTACCGGGCACATTGTTAAGCGAGCGATAATTAACATTTTAATACACACATAACTTCGAAAAGTCAGAGGTGTGTGCCCAGGGTAACTAGGGATCGAACCCGAGACCATCGTCTCGGCAGTCCGTTACATACACCACTGGGCTATCGCCGCTGCTAGTATTTGATTTTGTGACAAAATACTGTGACATATGGTACCTAATAGTACCTATGTTCTATGTCCGCCAATCTTATGGACTAGAGCGACATAGAGACACAGAGAAGATCGGTATAATTGATCATAGACATAAAAACAGGGATCTAATAGGTATTCCCCTGAGCCTTCTAGCGTTATCCCAGTTTCACTGCCTGTCTGACCTCCGCAACCCGAAGAGATAGCGATATGCCATGGCTTAGACTAGTGTCAGTTTATTTAGTAGGTACTGACACCCTGTAACGACTGTCAAAGACCTTCATGACGACCGGGACCGACGGCTTAACGTGCTCTCCGAGGCACAGGGCAAGCGATAATTAACAAGAAAATACGCACATAACTCTGAAAAGCCATTGGTGCGCGCCGTGGATTCGAACCCGATACCTTCTGCATGGCAGTCTGATGGTATCTTCACTAGGCTATCGTTGCCTCCCAGTAGATATCTAGGGCATCTAGTAGGTATTCCGCTGAAGGTTGTAAAAACAATTATATCATAAAACGTGCTAATTAGAGATATCCTTTAAAGTTGGCGTTGTCTCTTTCAAACACTCTGAAAATATATTTTAATAATACAAAGCAGAAGGTTTGTTTGTTTGGATGAACGCGCTAATTATAGGAATATGTTGGATTGCTCACTTATCGAGAAAGGCTAAGGGCGGTTTCAAAATAGCGTATTTTTCTGCATGTATACGCTCGTTTCAGCATACGCACTTACACGCGCACTACATTACGCGCTTCAAAAAACCGGACTCGCGTAAACGGGCATATGTCGGCGTGTTCGCTCGAAACGGTAGTGCCATCTTGTCAGTGGCAACATGGATTCTGACGGCTCGCGCTTATACGAGCTTAGAAGCGCGTCAACGCTCGTACGAGTTGCCGCGTATAGGCGCGCCTACATGCGCTTCCAAAAACGAGCTTAGAGGCGCGTATAAAACGCTAATCTGAAACCGCCCTAAAGGCTATATAACATCACGCTAAATAACGCGGGTGCAACCGAGGGCGTAGGTAGTCATTGAATAAATGAGACAGCATACGCAATTAATCAATTCTTTTCTTGCTACAAATTGGTAAATTTTATGAAGATGTCATGCATTTTCTAATGGCTTTCTTGACAACCTTATTCTTTAGCAAAAATAAGGGTGGGGTAACACAAGCTTGTTTCGAGGCCTTTCCTCTGCTTTATTATTTCGATTCAATGCTATGAATGACTTCGCGCAATTTTCATAGCGTCTGTGTAAATAGAAATATCCTAATTGATATTTTAACAACTTACGCTTGTTCAGACAGATGACAATTACTTAACTGGATGGTTGATTGCTTAGGCTATTGATATAAAAGCAGCATGATAAATGAAATGATATGAAAATGAAAATATTATTTATTTATCCTACATACAGCACACATCATAAGATATATATAATAACAAGCAATACTAACAAAAAAAGAATAAAGTGACAAAAAAAATTATATAATAATAACAAAATCACAAAAAAAGAACATTACATAATAATATACTTAGACAAAAAAAAAGAAAAATACAAAAAACAAGACAAGGAAAGTAAAATGAAAAGAAAGAGCAGTAAAATAGGTAAGGTGTGTAGTCAAAATAGGACCTAGTTCGGCATGTGCCGAATGTGCCTGGCGCCCATTTTCAACTAGGCCCTCTACAACAAAATATAACTATCCTTTTTAATGGTTAGGCTCAATAAACCTGCACCCGAAAATCGGAGTGCTGCTTGGCAGGGCTCCGTAAATGCTAAAGGTATTCTACACATTGTCTAGTTGTATAGCATATGTGAATTATGCAGATAGCTGGTAACTCTCAGAGAAGATCAACAATGCATAGCATAGTAGGTATGTAGTAGGTATTGCATATGTATGTACAGCATGTTATATTTTCCAGTACGGTATTTGTAAAGTAAAGCCGGAGGCTTTAGACCAACCCTCTCTTTATATACAACTAGAAAATACCTGTCTCGTTGGTCTCGCGGCATAAATGTACGCATGGGATTGGGAGGTCTCGGGTTCGATTCCCGGGTCGGGGAAAGTGTTATTGGGTTTTTCCGTTAGGAAATTCTCAATAACAGCACGGAGTCTGGTAATGTGCCCGGTACGACAATAGGCTCGCCCTCTATTACGTGGGACCTAAAAATTCATGGCGAAATGTGGGTGTAATATTACGCCCCATACTACGCCCGCGCCCCTACATTATTTTCTTTAACCGTTTCTGACGGTACCGCGGGAGTTTCGGTAAATTCCACAGATGTGAGAAGTATCAGATATAGCACATTCGTCCAACTAAGTGTGGCACGTTGACAGCTATGTGTACGTGACCTTTGGCGACTGGCACTGTACGGACACGCGCGTCTATGTGTGTGTAAAGTTGCCAGATTATGAATAATCTCCCAGTATTTTGCATATAGTTATGTAATATTCTTATATTCATTTGCGGTTTTGAAGAATTTACCATGGATTTAATTAATGCTTTTATAAATACATTTCTTAAATGTAGGTACCGAGTTAAGTTTTAACTACTTCGTAAATCTGTATACATAAAATCCTTGCGTTACTGACTGACTGACAGACAAGCTACAGCTGAAACTACTCGGCGCATGAAGGTGAAATTTAGCATGTATGTTTCTTGGGAACTGTATGGGTGCACTAAGACGGGATTTCTCGAAATTCCCACGGGATCAGGCAAAACGAGAAACACGAAAATATGTGCGTGCGAAGCCGCTGGCGTCGATTAGTTGAGAAATAAATAGTATGTATGTACACACGGCACCAAGTCAAGCTAAACAGTTGCTGTACGATTTTGATACTTATTCCCTACGCCATAAGTATGTATGTACATAAGGTGCCAAGTCAAGCTAAACAGTTGCTGTACGATTTTGATACTTATTCCCTACGCCATAAGTATGTATGTACACACGGCACCAAGTCAAGCTAAACAGTTGCTGTACGATTTTGATACTTATTCCTTACGCCATAAGTATGTATGTACACATGGCGCCAAGTCAAGCTAAACAGTTGCTGTACGATTTTGATACTTATTCCCTACGCCATAAGTATGTATGTACACACGGCACCAAGTCAAGCTAAACAGTTGCTGACTGCTGTACGATTTTGATACTTATTCCCTACGCCATTAGTATGTATGTAATGTACACAGGGCGCCAAGTCAAGCTAAACAGTTGCTGTACGATTTTGATACTTATTCCCTACGCCATAAGTATGTATGTACATACGGCGCCAAGTCAAGCTAAACAGTTGCTATACGATTTTGATACTTATTCCCTACGCCATAAGTATGTATGTAAACACGGCACCAAGTCAAGCTAAACAATTGCTGTACGATTTTGATACTTATGCCCTACGCCATTAGTATGTATGTAATGTACACAGGGCGCCAAGTCAAGCTAAACAGTTGCTGTACGATTTTGATACTTATTCCCTACGCCATAAGTATGTATGTACACACAGCGCCAAGTCAAGCTAAACATTTGCTGTACGATTTTGATACTTATTCTTTACGTCATAAGAACGGTGCAAAGGTCAAAGTTTATAAGCTTGACGAGTAGCAGGGTGTACACGAATATTTGGATCGTTTGGGGATCGAACACAAGACAATATTATGTAAGGTATATACTAATGGAAATTGAAATTCTATTACTATATTTATGAGAAAGAAGATATATCTACAATATACTTTTATAATACGGTAATGTATTTTTCATTAACATGACAATCATTATCACATAATCAATTGACAAGTGCATTTTCCCTAATTCAGGCAGAACGGCGTCGACAAAAACTGGCAACACTTACATATTTCTTGCACGAATACGAATTTTATCGAAATTAAATTATGAAACAGTCAAATTATCAATAGTTACCTGTGAAAAGATATTCCATTTTCCTGCTTTTGTTTTTAGGAACAACTTTTACAGTGTTTAAGAACACAAGACGGCATTTTGAGAATTTAAAAGATGACGTGATCGTGACGCGTGAACTGTACGATGCTTCGTAGCGCACTGAGACGAGTTTGTATTCGCTTTTCAATTTTGTATTTGCTTTAGTGGCCGCACGCAACTGTGCCGCGCGTTACATCTGATACTTCTCACATCTGTGGTAAATTCCTTCTTAGTGCATCCATACGGTCCCTACAGAACATACATGCCAAACATTCTTACGCCCAATAGTTTCAGCTGAGCGTTGCCTGATACAATTGTATTGAAACGGGTCTTACTCGCGATATTAAATTAAATGAAGGTGTAAATGCCGCGGTCGTGGCGGGACCACGACCGCTGTATTAGACAATTTTATATACCTATACAGAGTGTTGATTTGAATTTGCAAAATATTTTAAGGGAAAATATAAGTATACATACAGGGTGTCACAAGACCCATCACCAAGCCGAAGTCTACTCGTTGTGGACATTATGCCAAGTTACATTTACCAAAAATAATACTTGGGAAACGATTTTTTTTTAAGCTTTCACATTTTTTAGACCGCAATTAAAAGCGCACGCGCGCAATGCTCGAAATACCTACTTATCCATGGGGTTATAGGCCATCTAAAGAAAATATTGGCGGGATAAATGCATCAATTTTGTACCTTATTAGGAAAATTCCATACTAACTTTGAGCCTCATTATCTCCAGAACCAGTAATTTCACAGGTATGGTGCCGAAGTAAAAAATGTTCGTAGTGATTGGTACAACATGGGATTTCAGTTTTCGTTAAGGTTCTTTTTACACCCTGTATACATATAACTGAATACAAATACATGAAAAAATAAGCCACAAAAAGTTAAAAAAATGTTTCGTCACTATGCACTTTGAAAATTAACTCGGTGTATTGACCGCCGCCGCCGCTCAGCTGATCGCCATTGCAGGTGCCTAACACACACAAGCCCACGTACCTACAGTAACTGCGCGATACAGTCTTATTTTGCAGGATTTAACAGTTTATTCAGATTTACTATCTAAGTAACATTTAATCAAATTTATATCATCGCACACTGTTTAAAATAATTTTAGGTGAATAAGTATACTGTCTTATGGCAGCGATAGCCGAGTGGATATACCAACAGACTGCCATGCAGAGGGTATCGGGTTCGAATCCACGGCGCCCACCAATGACTTTTCGGAGTTATGTGCGTATAATTATCGCTTGTCCCGTGCCTTGGAGAGCACGTTAAGCCGTCGGTCCCGGTTGTCATGAAGATCTTTGACAGTCGTTACAGGGCGACAGTGCCTTCTAATTAAACTGACACTAGTCTAAACCATGGAATATCGCTTTCCCTTCGGGTTGCGGAGGTCAGACAGGCAGTCGCTCTGTGGAAAAGCTAATATTCAGCTAAATCCGGATAGACTAGTAAGCGGACCCCTGATTAAAACTGGGATAACGTTAAGAGAAAGAAGAAGTATACTGTCTATATTGTATTACTAAAATATTTTGCAAATGCCGATCAACACATTGTATAGACAGTTAAGGAAAGCAATAAAATTTAAAAAGAATGTGTGAGGCTAGCTATTCGTTTTTCCCATGGCAATGAGCCATTAATACCCAGTTACCACCGCTAACCCCTCTGTACTTACGCTTAAAACCGCATAACCACTTAACATCAATCGAGCCTCAGCTCGTTGATGGCTTTAGTTAAAAAACAATAATGCTCATAGCAAAACTGATTCTAGAAAAAATATAATGGGTTTTTAATGGAAACACAACAACAAGCTCTCATATGTGCTAAACAATATCAAAAAGCTCGTCAATAGTAATTTAACGAGCCTAAATATGATCGGGTCGTGTCCTTTTACTGCATAGTACCTATGGCCACCTTCCAGCTCCAGTATTCTCAGCTCCATGACAGTATAATACTGAATTGTCACGCAATATACAATCTTAATATATAAAATCCTTGCGTTACTTACTGACTGACAGACACGCTACAGCCGAAACTATTGGGCGCAGGAAGCTGAAATTTGGCATGTATGTTCCTTGGGGACCGTAGGGGTGCACTAAGAAGGGATTACCCGAAATTCCCACGGGATCGGCCAAAACGGGTAAATTTAAAAAAATACAGGCGTAGCTGCTGGCGTCCTCTAGTTAATATAAAATTTCAGCTCCATAGAAAACTGGTAAGGTCAAATTTATCTTGCAGGATTTCATTACAGACACTGAGACAGGTGAAAGAAAATAAAATCTAGTAAAAGTAACAAATTAACACGGTGGACGAAGAACTAATTTAATAAATTTAATAAAGCAACTGCGTCTGCTATTGTTAGAGTAGGTATATGTATTTTTTATTAAACTGTGCTGTCCCGATGTTGTTTGCCCAACAACGGGATAGTATGTCTTCAGCTATTTCTGTCGAATTTGAGAAGGCATCTAGCTCATCTTGCCAACGCTTTCTGGGTCTACCCCGACCACGACGTCCCTGCGGTGTCCACCACGTGGTGATATGTGCCGATTTTTCGAAATGCATTCTGCAGACATGACCTGCCCAAAGCCATTTTAATTTGCGACCTTGCAACATCAGATATATCAGTTTTTACCCGTATGTTTGTGTTACGGATTTGGTCTGATAGGTATATGTTGCGATAGGTAAATTGTGTTTAAATTGGGTGCATAGGGTTTCCACCAAGAACTTAGGGTCCCAAGCCAACCTCACCTGCAAGTGGTGCACCTGCCGATCAACGGACGAGGCTCTGGCAAACAAAATTTCCCGATAAGCGGCAATAGGCTCGCCACCTATTACGTGGGATCAAAAAACTGGCGAAAAGTGGGCGTTTAATATGCCTCTGCCTACCCCTTCGAGGAAACAGGCGTGAGTCTATGTATGTATGTAGGTAAATTGTTATTTACCACAAAATTTCTCACAACGCTCTCGCAGGCCAAACATAAAAGAACTATTTTACTACACAATAATTTTGTATTGTATACTAGAGAAATATAAAAAGGAAATTAAACACATATTGGATAAAAGTAATAAACATAAGAACACAATATCTACGTTGTGTTTTATGTTTATTATTTATTAAATTATGTGTTTATTATTAGATATTTTTATCCAGCTTATGTGATTACATTCATACTTACACATAAATACAAAGGATTAAGAATAGCTATGTATATACAATGCTGAAATGGTTTGGGTACAGAAAGTCAAGAAAGAATGACATATAGAGGCAAAAGTGTATGGGCAACTCGGCCGCGGCAGGACATTAGTCGACCTTATTGGGAACGTCTCAAAATGGAAAAGTCAGAAGTCACCTGAAACCGACGAGCATGTATGAAAAGAGTAAAGAATGTAGAGGCAGCGCGTGAGGTTTGTACCGATAGAAGCAAGTGGCGTTCTAATGTCTCTGCCTACCCTGGCGGGAAAAAGGCGTGAGTATATGTATGTATGTATGTAATAAAGTATCTGAGTGAAACATGTAGAAAGATGTACATATGTGTAGAGGGTCGGCGGTATAACCCCAGCCAATTAAAACCGGCGAGGCTTTTTCCAATGCGTACTTATTATAATTGCTTCATTGCTATTCTATTGTTGGTGCAGCAATGTATGTTTTATAGCTTGGTAATGGATATGTGACGTCATTCGTTTTGTTGAGCGTTACGGCACGTTTGTTATCAATTGCTAAGGCTTGGTAGAGTCAACAAGGTATTGCAAATATACTAACGAATATTTAGGCAATTCCGTTTCATGAAACGCTTAGAATAGTAGTTAGTAGTTTTTGAGGGAAAACTCGATAGCAAGTTCTATACCAAGCTCTCTGGCCAGTGAGGTATAGTAGGCCAAATTCTCCTGCTGACTTACAATGTTATTGAGACTTAAATTTGAAGAGCTCTTCGTCCTGCAGTGGACTGATAAAAGCTGTAAGAAGAATAAATAGCTAGCTGATTTTGGCATGAATGTGCCGGCTCATCCGGGGAAGTACTATATCTTCTCACAGAATATGGACGTGCCTTCGTGGTCCAGTGGTTAGCGTATGCGACCGCTGATCGGAGGTCCCGGGTTCGATTCCCGGGTCGGGCAAAGTGTTACTGGGTTTATCCAAATTCTCAGTACCAGCACGGAGTCTGGTGATGTGCCCGGTAACGGCAATAGGCTCGCTCCCTATTTCGTGGGACCTAAAAATTCATGGCGAAATGTGGGTGCAATATTACACCTCTGCCTGCTCCTTCGGGGATTCAGGCGTGATTCTATAAAAATATAAAAAATAAAAGAAGATGGGCGTAGAGTAACGTATCTTAACTGTTCCGTTGCGCTCGGTGAATGAGAATACCTGAAGCCCTGTCCTCTTTTGCTTCTCCCTTATTCTCCTCCTATTCTTGTTCCATTCAGGTCACAAACGCATTTGTGACTTGTCTGCTGATGCTTGTGTCCAGGAGCTTGACTACATGCAAAATTTCAACTGCCTGCGGCTTCAAGTTTACGCTGTAGCTAGGCAGTCACTCAGTAACGCAAAAGTTTTATATCAACAGATTATTTTTAATTACTGTCCCAACACCTTGAGGTCCTGCGGAGTGCAGTTCTTCAGGATACAAAGTAGTACGTCATCGGTGAGGTCTAGCAGTTGACCCCGGCCCTTATACTCCTCTGCCGACCCTGTGGGGGCAAAATTAAATTTAATAAAGGCATCAGGATATCATCATCCTCCTAGCGTTATCCCAGTTTCAAATCAGACTGCACGGTTTGCCTAGTAGTTTAAGCGGTCGCCTCGACGCTTGACACTGCGCCGAGTGTTGTGGGTTCGATTCCCACGCGAGACAACACCTTGTGTGATCCATAAATTGTTGTTTCGAGTCTGGGTGTTCATTGTGTCCGTTAGTTGTATGTTTGTAAAGTCCCCCGCGACACAGGATTTAGTCCTAGTGCGGGTAGTTGTCTTTTAAAACAAGAAAAAAGGAAAGAAGGAAAAGGAACTTCGGTAATCACTCATTATCAGGCGTTCCGTCAGCTCGTTTGCCCTCCTCACGTAAAATTAAATAATACAAGGTAAATTGTGTGAAGGAAAAATATCCGTTCAAGTTTACCTTGTCAGTAATCGGAGCGAGGATTTCGATTTGCTTAGATATCTTTTCGTTACTTTCCTCCTGTAATGGAGGGCATAATCTAAAGATACGTCCAAATTATTATAACATAATATGTTGCAAAACATTGCTGTATAATATGTTTCTGTAATGTGGAGAAAGAATGCTACATAATGTTCTTTTTAATGTGGATATATCTTTTGATTTTGAAAGAAGCAGCGATAGCCGAGTGGAGAGACTGACAGACTGCTACGCAGAGGGTCTCAGGTTCGAATCCTCGGCTCGGATCAATGACTTTTCGAAGTGAAACGATGAAGGAAAACATCGTAAGGAAACCTGCATGTCTGAGAGTTCTCCATAATGTTCTCGAAAGACATGTGAAGTCTGCCAACCCACACTTGGCCAGCGTGGTGGACTATGGCCTTACCCTTCTCATAGTGACAAGAGGCCCGTGCCCAGCAGTGGGTCAGTATAAAGGGCTGATGACGACGATAATATATTTTGATAACTTATTCTTATACTTTCGATTTATATAAGTCTTACAAGTTTCTTTAACTGTTGTGTCATCAAAAGGTTTCTAGGCAGAAATCACTTTTAGCAACAAAGGTTCTGTACTCTACTTTTATTGTCATATTTTTACGATGTTGATTATATTAATTACTAGCTGTTTCCCGCGGTTTCAAGCGCGTCCTGAGGGAACTACTTCGCGTACCCGGTTAATTTATAGCCTAAGTTACTCCTTGGTAAATCAGCTATCCGCCAGTGTGAAAGTCCTGTCAAAATCGGTCCAGCCGTTCCAGAGATTAGCGAGAACAAACAGACAGACAGAGAAATAGACAGACAGACAAAAATTGAAAAATTGTCATTTCGGTATATGTACGTTACCGTTTATACATCCAGATGCATTTAGTAAAAAGCGGTTATTTTTGTATTAAAAACAGTCATTTCAATTTTATTTATGTGTATAGATATATCGGCTATGTATGTAAACTGTCGCACAGCCAGAATTCCCAAAATTATCAATACGAATTTTGATTTCGGTGTACACACATACAGATTCACACCTGTTTCCCGAAAGGGTAGGCAGAGACTACGGACCGCCATTTGCAACGATCCTGACTTATCTCTCTTGATTCTTTCACTCTGCTTAAATTTCTCATGCGCGCTCTTCGGTTTAGAGTACTTATAGACAGTCCTTTTTTTAGGATATCTCCAATTTGGCCAGAGAGCGTCTAAGTCCTCCCGTTTCTCGTGTCCCATTCCAGTTTCGATGTAATCTTATATACTTAATATATAAAGCTGAAGAGTTTGTTTGTTTGTTTGGTTGAACACGCTAATCTCAGGAACTACTGGTCCAATTTGAAAAATTCTTTCAGTGTTAGATAGCCCATTTATCGAGGAAGGCTATAGGCTATATAACATCACGCTATGAGCGACTGAAGCAGAGCAGTAGCCTTAAATAACGCGGGTGTAACCGCGGGCATCGTCTAGTACTTAATATATAAAGCTGAAGAGTTTGTTTGTTTGTTTGGTTGAACGCGCTAATCTCAGGAACTACTGGTCCGATTTGAAAAATTATTTCAGTGTTACATAGCCTATTTATCGAGAAAGGCTATAGGCTATATAACATCACACTATGAGCGACGGGAGCAGTGCAGTAGCCTTAAATAACGTGGGTATAACCGCGGGCATCGTCTAGTAAAATATAAACATGTTTCAGTAACATTTATAAATAATTCTAGAAGGGCCATGGTAAAGGTTTCCTTGTTTATTAATTCATTATACATTGCTCAAGGTACACTAGAGACATAAATGTTTTTATATTCTTCGCCGAGACCAAAATGGCGGCCCTGTAGTCGGGAACTTCATACATTTTGGATGTTAGCCGTCAAATTGTACCTACTTACTCTAGCTACAACCAGAAAAATAAAGATGTACTTAAATTTGGAGAGGATGGATGACGAGAGACTGACAAAGAAGATATATAAGGCAAGTGTGAATGGGACAGGACGAAGGGGAAGACCTAGACGGACGTTCTCTGACCAGATTGGAGACATCCTAAAAAAAGGCACAGGTCAGAAGTACCCTAAACAGAAGAGCATGCATGAGAAACTTTATGGGAGTGAATGAAGCAAGAGGAGTATGTCAGGATCGTAGCAAATGGCATTCCGTATTCACTGCCTACTCCTCCGGGCAACAGGCGTGAGTCTATGTATGAAACCAGCGATATTATGGTGGAGAGACCAACAGACTGCTATGAGGCTACGCAGCTTGAAAAAAAAAGAAGAAAGAACTCGAGACTAGGGTCTCGACTAATAACTATAGAGGTTAAGGTTATCAGAAAATTTACGACTGAAAATGCTTGCACATTCTACAGCATTCTATGATAAATCCTTTTCTGTATCGGCTGTTCGCTTGTGGACTGCATTACCTCTAAATATAAGGCAGGCACAGATGGTTACTTCATTCAAAGCTTTAGTTATGGAACATTACTTGTCCGTTTCATTTATTTCCTATTCTAAAGAATGTGTATTGAGTATTATGCACCAATTTATTTAAGTACTAGACCCGCATTATTTAATACTGCTCTGCTCCCGTCGCTCATAGCGTGATGTTATATAGCCTATAGTCTTCCTCGATAAATAGGCTATCTAACACTGAAAGAATTTTTCAAATAGGACCAGTAGTTTCTGAGATTAGCAAGTTCAACCAAACAAACAAACTCTTCAGATTTATACATATTATAGTAAGTATAAGATGTCTATTTTATAACGGGTGGCGCAAAAGTAATGACTCTATTTGGTTCAGCTACAACTTCGTTTCTAAATTAGAAAACTAGAATTAGTCATTTAATATGTATATTTCTGCCATTTGTGTCTATTATGTTGACCTCCAGAGTTGACGAAACTCCAGAGTGGATTGCCTGGTAGATATGGCTTTAAGCGATAAGGCCGCCCTTATACTTTACCTAATATATACGATTTCTATAATGTTGATACTGCTGTACAATAAAGTTTAAATAAATAAAATCAAAAATAGAGTTACAAGTTCAATCCAACGGCACACCTACTGACTTTTCGAAGTTAAGTGCGTATCAAATTGCTAATTATCACTTCCTGAACGGCGATGTTCAACATCGTGAGGAAACCTGCACGTCTAAGTGTTCTCATTAGTGTCCTCGAAAAATACCTATGTGTCTCCGTACTTGGCCCAGTGCAGATATAGCCTTACCCTTCTCATAATCTTTCCTTTTACTTTTTAACTGCCTCCGTGGTCCTATTACGTGGGACCTAAAAAATCATGGCGAAATGTGGGTGTAATATTTACACCTCTGCCTACCCCTTCGGGGATACAGGCGTGAGACAACAAAAAAAAATCTTTTCTTTTTCTTTTCCGTGTGTGGCCATCTCTTTTGTCGGTGTTTTCAGAGCGCCCGAAGGCCTCCAACACGGCCTAACCAGTCTTGTCCAGACACAAGAATCGGGACCGAAAGCATTGCGTGCCCTTCGAAGCAAGGTAGCGCTCTGATGTCAATGCAACCCGCCACGGTCACCCATCCAATGGACGACCTATGTAGCGGAACTTTGCCGACCTGTTACGAACGGCAAGCGAAGTCTTGCTATAAACACCAGTGAGAATTACCCAGCAGAGGGACTGTCTACAGGGCTGATGATGATACACTTTTAACATACATACATATACTCACGCCTTTTTCCCGTCGGGGTAGGCAGAGACAACGGAACGCCACTTGCTTCTATCATTACAGACCTCACGCGCTTCCTCTACACTCATTACTCCTTTCATACATGCTCGCCCGTTTGGGGTACTTCGGACCTTGCCATTTTTTAGGACGTCCCCAATTTGGTCGAGGAATGTCCGACGAGTACTGCCGCGACCGACTTGCCCACACACATTTGCCTTATAAATCCGATTCGTCATTCTTTATTCACTCATTCGCTCCACGTGTCCAAACCACATCAGCATTCCTTTCTCAATCCTAGTCACGACATCTTCTTTCAGACCACTGTTCTCTCGTATAGACTTTTATTTTGTACACTACCATCAACGTCAACCACTACTAGCCATGTGGTTGACGGCATAGAATACAAGTGTCACCACCCCCTATCTTCCCGTGGGTGTCGTAAGAGGCGACTAAGGGATAACAAGATGCAAATACCATCTTTGTGTAGAGACGGAAAACTCGACATCAAACCCTATACGACTGCCTCGTTGGTCTCGCGGCATAAATGTGCGCGTGTGATCGGGAGGTCCCGGGTTCGATTCCTGGGTCGGGCAGTGTTATTGGGTTTTTCTGTCACGAAAATCTCAGTAGCAGCACGGAGTCTGGAAATGTGCCCGGTACGGCAATAGGCTCGCCCCTTATTACGTGGGACTAAAGTATATCTGGCGAAAAGTGGGTGTAGAAATACACCTCTGCCTCTTTGGGGTTATAGGCGTGAGACTATGTATGTATGTATGTACTTTTAAATATATTATATACACTTTTAAATATCACCTCTGATCAAACGAGCAACCCACGACTCAACTTAGTCACAAAATTCATAAAGCACACAACCATCTAAACAAGAATATCAGATTTATAATTTAAACTTTCAGCGTTCTCTATGCCGCTTCTATTTCGTTATAGCCGGGTATTTTAATCTCGACACAGCGAAATGTTCAAATTAAATTTCGCAGATGCCTTTTTTATTTGAAGCCGACGGCTTGACGGCTGCGGTCTGTCTGCAAATTTTTCATATCTCTTTTTTTCTCAAGTTATTGTACAATGTACTGTTTTGTATTAAAGGATTGTTATCCATTGAAATTTATAGGGAAACTTATAATTATAATTTGTGGTAGTAGAGTATTGCTAGTTTAATTTTGTTTTCAAGTTCAAATAATTTATTCACTTAGCTAATTGTTATTCAATCTGTTGCATCTGAACGTCTACAGTTTTGTTTACTGTGGTAAACCCTTTCTTATCTTCCGCCCTAAAAGTGTAGGCAAAAATAAAATGAAAAATGTTTATTTGAACTCAATTCAACATAACAAAATAGAGAGAGATTGCCTCCGTGGTCCAGTGGATAGTGTATGCGACTGCTGATCGGAGGTCCCGGGTCGGGCAAGTCTTACTGGGTTTTTCCGAATACTCAGTAGCAGCCTATTACGTGGGATCTAAAATTCATGGCGAAATGTTGCTGGACACCTCTGCCTACCCCTTCGAGGATCCAGACGTGAGACAATAAATAAAAAAGAGACTTAACTATAAAGGTATTTACGCGTTTTAACTAAAAACTACCGGTGTCCTTCGAGGTTCTATAGCGTATGTTATGTACATTTTGTTTGCTAGCAGGGTGCCTTGCCATTTTTTTAAAGAAATGTTCTACTCTGTACATACAAACATACATATTTTATTTCATTTCATTTACCTACGCCTTTTTCCCGTCGGGGTAGGCAGAGATCCGAAATCGGCGAGCATGTATGAAGAGGAAGCGTCCTCTTCATACATGCTCGCCGATTTCTGGTGCTTCGGACCTTGTCGTTTTTCAAGACATCCTCAATTTGGCCGACGAATGTCCAGTTAGTAACTTAAATAAAACATCTCAATTCATGTAATCTCGTTACACACATAAAAGAAGAACATAAAATCCGCCAAGTATGTGAAAAATAACCGTCTCTAGAAAACTTGTAGTTGACCAAAGAACTTCTTTCAAAAGACAAGAGGTTATTCTGAATGGGCCCAGCCTTGTAAGGCGTCAATAATTAGCTTGTTGACCCAAATAAACAAGAGTTCTACACGAGTTACGTTTAGACATGGGCGTTTTCGGATTTTTTCGCAAACCGATACAAATCCGATTTGAGATTTTGAAATCGATTTCAAAAACCGATTTTAGAAATCGATGTCAGGAGCGGATTTTGGAGCGTAGTTACTAGTTAGTATATTATACGACAAACACAAACAAACGAAATCTTATTGTCAAACAACACTCTCCAAACATAAATTCCTAATAACTATTTACAATATTCAAAATAAACATTAAGTAGTTGCAATCTGAATTAGATATTATCACCTCGATTTTTAGTTTTATTTTTAAATTCAATCTGCAATTAATTGAACCGCAAAAATCCAAAACGATTCGCTTGCATGGCGAAAATTCGCTCCATCTCTTTTGCTCTTTAAACGGATCACTAAGCTAGAAAGAAAAGGATATGAAATTCGCTCACTCTCATTCTGACTACGGAGTCTTTGGGTAGAGTGATAGAGAACGAATGAATATGAAAACTATCGAAAACGTAAGCTTTAGATTTAGTTTGTAGGGTTTGGTTTGGATTAAATTGTTTGAGTTATCGTGGTATTGCTTATGCGTTTTCTAAAATCGGGTTTCCTATATTGGAATATCGATACGATACGATTTCTGACTAGAATCGGATTTCCGATTCGTTTTCATATATCGGTCTCATGGCTAGTTACGTTGCGACAGTCTGTGCTAAGTCATGTTTTGATCTGCGGGATTGCTGTAGCTTAGTTGATAGTGTTTATGGCATTGATAGAGATGAAACTCTTAATTCTAATACTTGGAAATCTCCGGGCTTATTATAAAACTAGGGCCAAATGAGGAAAGCGTAGAGGCTTAAGCGGTTATTTTGCCACTTTTGTTGTGGGTTCGATTCCCAGACGAGATAACACTGAGAGTAATCCATAAATCCTTGTGTCCGTTAATTGAATGCTTCTAAAGTACCTGCGAAATAAAATTTAAACAGTGTTTTTCAAAATCGAATAAAAGAAAAAAAGATGCATGGTTTTCTCCCAGTCTTAGCTATGTTAAATTAAATTCTTAGATTAAAGCTACATTTTTAGTCACTTGTCTCACTGTTAATAACCAAATCTTCTCGACTTTACTGGTGGTAAAGCAGTAAATTTACCGCTTTAACACTAGCTTGCTAACACGGTAGGTATTTAAGTCTAAATACTTTTTGGCACGGCAATATGCCAGGAAACAGTTGTAAATCTTATTATATAAAATCCTTGCGTTACTGACTGACTGACGGACACGCTACAGCCGAAACTATTGGGCATGTATGTTCCTTGGGAACCGTAGGGGTGCACTAAGAAGGGATTTCCAGAAATTCCCACGGAATCGGCCAAAACGGGTAAATTAAAAAAAAATGTAGGCGTAGCTGCTGGCGTCCTCTAGTAAATACATAAGATGCTGCTTTCTTGTGAGGATTCAAATACAAAACCCATTCGTATCTTTAGACTTTTAAGTTAAAGATTTCATTGTACTAGACTGTAGACTGCCTCTGTGGTCCAGTAGATAGCGTATGCGACTGCTGATCGGAGGTCCCGGGTTCGATCCCGGGTCGGGCAAGTGTTAGTGGGTTTTTCCGAATTCTCAGTAGCAACACGGAGTCTGGTGAAGTGCCCGGTAACGGCAATAGGCTCGCCCGCTATTACGTGGGACCTAACAATTCATGGCGAAATGTGGGTATAATAATACACCTCTGCCTACCCATTCGGGAATACAGGCGTGAGTCTATAAAAAAATTCATTATATTTTGTTTGTCCTTCCACGCTAAAACTTCTTGTCGAGTCTTCTGATAATTATTGTTTTGGTAATAGGGTAGTTTCCAGGGTCAAAATAATTACATTTTATTTAGTCCGTATTTTAGATTATAAAAAAATATTGGACACGTATTTTTTCTTTTTTCGATTAAATAAAAAATAACAAAGATATAGCTCATTAAAGTTACGTGTGACGTCACCTAGTGCGAAAAAATGCAGCACGGCGTGACGTTATACGTAACTTTAATGAGCTATATCTTGGTCATTTTTGATTTAATTTACAAATAAAAAAATACGTATCGCTTATTTTTGAATAATCTAAAGGACGGAGTTATACATTTTTTTTCGTCAACTAGCCTATTCATGTGATTAAAAACTGACTCTTAAGAAAATTACACTACACCATTTTTCATGGCAGCCTTTGCTACACAATAGGTGTATCAAATTTAAAATTTATAGCTTGACGGTTGATAAGACCAAATTATTTCGCATTACGGACATAAGCTAGAAATAATAAATTACATATTGTAATTGGTCTGATAGCAGAATGAGTTGGATTTTTGAGGAGGTTCGATGACCCAGGGATCTAGCCTTCGATGCCGGAGTTGAAACAAGCCTAGGTCGAGTTTTTGCTAACATCATAATAAAATTATTATATTTGAGTTGCTTTTTATATCAATTCTATATACATTTGTGCTGCAACTAACCGGCATTGTAAGTGTTCTTTAATTGTCATTTTCTGAATCATCGACAGAGGTTGGGAGAAAAGTCAGAAAGAGAGCTGTATTCTCTTTCTCTCTTTCAGTTTCTCATCATTCTCCTGGCGTTACCCCAGGGTCTGCTTTCTAGTCTAACGGGATGTGACTGAATATTAGCTTTTCCACAGAGCGACTGCCTGTCTGACCTCCGCAACCCAAAGGGATAGCTATATTCAGTTTATATACTGCCTCTATAATTGGTTAACGGGACATTTTCATAGGATTCTGTTTTGTTTAATTAAGAATACGAAGTGTAACTAGGTATTCCATTAATATAAGATGTTACTTCAATGATTCCATTTTATGCCGTGAATTCCGTAAGAGTCATACATACATACTCACGCCTGTTTCCCGGAGGGATAGGCAGAGACTACGGAACGCCATTTGCAACGATCCTGACATATCTCTCCCATCAAATTTCTCATGCATGCTCTGCGGTTAAGGGTACTTCTAACCCGTCCTTTTTTTAGGATGTCTCCAATCTGGTCAGATAACGTCCGTCTAGGTCTTACCCTTCCTCTTGTCCCATTCACACTTGCCTTATATAACTTCTTGGTCAGTCTTTCGTCATCCATCCTCTCCATCTGTCCAAACCATTTTAGCATACCTTTCTCAATGGTTGTCACTACATCTTCTTTTACCCCACACCACTCTCGTATCACACAATTCTTTATTCTGTCGAAAGAAAACACACAAAGCAAACATTGGAATAAAATTTGGGAATAGACAAAAAACTCTACATCAAACTCTATACAAACCCGTCTGACCAGCGAGTTATACTAGGTCAAACATTGGTCAAATCTTTCCATTGACTTACAACGCTATTGTGATGGAAATTTAAAGAGATCCTTCCAGCAGTAGACTGCGAAATACTCTATGATGACCAGGATAGGATCGAAAACTGATGATGACCAGTATACCCAATGATCCAAAGTCAAAGTCAGAATCATTTATTCATCTAGGCCACAAAGTGTCGCTTATGAACGTCAAAATTAAAGTTAATTACTTAATGATTCTACATTCACATTTACTGCCACGTTCGCAATGCAATACGTAGAACCATGAGAAAGAACGGGCAATAAAACTCGTGGCCACTCTTTTTAATCGCCAGTATAGTGGTTTTACATGTTATGTTTGTAAGGAGCTGCGTGTGAAACAGTTCACATTGCAAGTTATCTACTAATAATAATAATAATTATTGATGCGACTCAGATATCAAACCTATGTCGTAGGTGTATGTATAGATAGATGCAAAATTACTGCCTCATTGGTCTCGCGGCATAAATGTGCGCGTGGGATTAGGATGTCTCGGGTTCGAATCCCGGGTCGGGCAAAGTGTTATTGGGGTTTTCCGTTAGGAAATTCTCAGTAGCAGCACGGAGTCTGGTATTGTGCCCGGTACGGCAATAGGCTCGCCCCCTATTACGTGGTACCTAAAAATTCATGGCGAAATGTGGGTGTAATATTACACTTCTGCCTACCCCTTCGGGGATACAGGCGTGAGTCTATAAAAAAAAGGTGCAAAATTATACTTCTAAAACCATCAACCCAGCACCAGCAAGTCAGCTTATAACTGTACTACACTCATTTAATACGCGCGGGCCCCTTTCCTGAACTCTGCCACGTTATATCGTTTTAGGCACCTCTCTATTTGCATGTAAATTGTATGGGACGGGGGATATTACAGTAATAAACTTGTATTTTATGACAGTATGAAATGTTTGAAAGATATCCGACGTCCTGGGAATACGGCTATGGCTTGTGGTGGATAATACGATAGTAAAAAGCGGGATGAAGTGTAATTGAGTTTTTGAGGAAATTAAATATGGCGATGTTGAGAAATTTGGTTAAAGGTGGCGAATATGTAGATATGGTACTTGCTATCCGTAGCAAATAGCCAACTCCTGCAAGATTATCGCATACTTAATTCGTATTGTACATACATGAATTACGCTACATGATTTTCTATTTTTATATTCATTGTATACACTGTGATAGATAGATAATAGGTAAAATAGCTTATTTTTAGAAATACTCTCTATCTATATCGCGGCGATAGCCCAGCTATATATATCGCGGCGATAGCCCAGTGGTGTACGTAACGGACTGCCGAGACGATGATCTCGGGTTCGATCCCCAGGTACCCCGGGCACACACCTCTGACTTTTCGAAGTTATGTGTGTATTAAAAATGTTAATTATCGCTTGCTTAACAATGTGCCCGGTAGATGGCAATAGGCTCGCCCCCTATTACATTGGGACCGAAACATAACTGGCGAAGTGTGGGTGTGTAATACACCTCTGCCTACCCCTTCGGGGATAAAAGGCGTGAAGTTATGTTGTATGTATGTTTACTCTCTACAGACTTATGCAGTTCACTGCTGCACTTAAACCTTTCTTAATTTGACTTTCAGTAGCACTGTGACTGTTTGAAATAGAATTAGTTTTTATTATAAGTCAAATCGATTAGATCGATTGAGTAACATTTTGTTTAGTCTATTGAAAATTTCTGACAATGGTCACACTGAACTGTCAATCTTTTCGTTCATTGTCGTTTCCCGCGGTCAGCGAAAAAAGCTAGCTCTGGATAGATTTCGTGTTGTGAGCGTTTTGATCTTGTATTTAGAACCCGTTTGATTGCCACTTCCTTGATCAATAACTGGCACCGGTTAATTGTGATAAAAATAGTATTTTAACGAACATTGTAAAACTTGAGTGAATCCGATGCACGTGGTTGGTGCCGGAAGAATTTGCTGATTGAAGACGCTGCGTGGAGTCTGGTAAAGTAAAGATAATTCACTTGCTAATATTGGCCAATTTTAGTCTCGTGTGTGTCTAACTTGCCTCCAGGACTCCACTCAAGAACATCACCAGGAGATATTTGGTAAGTAAGTTGTTTAATTCTTAGCGCCAAGAAACTTGGCCCATGTGTTAGATCCTTTGTCTTGGGCTAAGACTGGATGAATTAATCGCTTCCACTGATCTGTGTTAAAAAATACCCATTCTTAGCCCGAATTCTACACATAATTTTTGGTAGCAGAGCGTGGTTGAAATTTAGCCGCTGTTGCATTACTGAGTATAAACTCAGATTGGTATGAGCTTGTATCTTATCACCTTGTAGACAGTATTGTAGTGTTTGTCAGGTCAGTTATTGTCTAAAATACATAATATTTAATTGTATAAGTTGACCTAGATAATTTGAAACACATTGTCACATAACCTCAATCAGTAATTGTTGATTTGTATTGTTGGAAAATCTAACTTAAATTTGTTGTTGCATTAATAAGTCAGTTTGTTTGGATACATAACAGCTGTATGTATCAATAAATTTAGTAAATTTAGTTTATTGCATATATTCATAAACATTGTAATAATCAAACTTGACCTTGCCACTTGGGCGGGTCACATTAATAAACTTTGTTTGTTATAATATAGATAATATTGCTAGGTAACACATATTCTGTGCTTACTTCATATTGTATATCATAAATAACACAGTTAGTCTGTCTGTTGCAAATAATTAACTAATTAAGTTGAAGTTTCAACTTTATTAATTTGTTATAAGTTATAACTTTGATAACTTTTGTGTTTGTTTCAATATACTGAAACTTTTAATTTTGTTGGGCAGTAAATACCTGTCACTTGCCTGCACTTGCAATAAACAGGCTAATACCTTGTTGGTTTCAAAGAATTAAGAAAAATTAAGTTTGATTGTTAATATTGTTTAACGCTTGTCCGGGCTCTTTTGAAATTTTGATTATGTCAGCTATCAAGGACTTGCGTGCGGCTGCTGGTGCTATTGCATCAGATTTGCGCTGGTTTGCCTCAGCCAGTGCTTTAGTGAACCGGCCTGATCGCCAGCAGGCCCTACTTCAAAGGTACGAGCGGATTGACGATCGCCTGTCAAGTGTGGAACTGCAATTCCGCACTTTCAGCACTTGCTGTCTTGAAGTGTCAATCAATGATTTCACCGCTGACCAGCGAAATAAGGTCAGCGAAGACTATGCCCAGGTCTTAGACCTGTATGATGCTGTCTCCAATACTGCGAGACAACTAGTTGCCGATAGGGAAGGGCAACCCGGCCTGAAGCAGGAGCTTCCTAGGTCAGCACCGGGGCTGGTGAGTAGGCTCCCTACTTTGGACCTCCCCCATTTTGATGGCTGCCTAGGAAGCTACCTGGGCTTCATTAACTTGTTCGACAGCCTGGTGAATGATAGGGCTGACCTTCGGCCGGCACAAAAGTTGGCCTATCTAATGTCGGTACTGGATGGGGAGGCTAAGGGCCTCATCCAGCATCTGCCCGTGTCTGACGAGGCGTACCAGACGGCTCGGGACCTAATCACCCGTAGGTACCATAACAAGCGTGGCCTCGCCGACACGCATATTGAGCAGATTTTGGGCTTGCCGACGCTCACCCGGGTCTCTGGGTTGCGCACCCAACTGTTGAACCCGCTTTTGGTGGCCATCAACGCACTTAAGTGCCTTGACCTGCCCGTGGACCAATGGTCCTATCTATTGGTGCACATTGTGCTGAAGAAGCTGCCTGCCGACCTGAGGTCGCGTTTTGAACAGCGCTTTGGTGGGGATAGCGCGACCCATCTGCCCCCCTTTGCTGACCTGGAGAAGTTCCTGGAGGATGAGTGCCGGGTCTTGGACAACTCCGGTGGTGACACGCCGGCTAAGTCGCAGCCGCCCAAGGTCAAGGAGCAGGCTCGCGTTCACACCCGAGCCAGTGTTGACCGGCGCCCTCCTCGCTTTGCAGTCACGCAGAGCCCAGTGGAGTGCTCCTACTGCAAGGTCACGGGGCACAGAACGGCCAGTTGTAGGGCATTCTTGGACCTGCATGTCGCCTCTCGTAGGCGCATCGCGAATGCCCGCCGCCTTTGCTTCTCTTGTTTGGGGTCCCACTACCAGCGAGACTGCCCAAATTCTCGCCCCTGTCCTCACTGTGGAGGACAGCATTTGGACATTCTTTGTATGAATGCCAGAGAGGTAGGCCGCTTGTCCAACCAGCCGACGCCGCGCACGGGCGGGTGTTTTGAAGGTGGCAGCCGAGGCTCACCGGCGCGTAGCCGAGAGTCGCCTCGCTCAATTGATCGCCACTCGCCCCGCTTGGAGAACCGTAGCGTGCGCACGCCTCCTCTCTCTCGAGCACCTGAATGTGCTGTTCAGCGTCATCAGCACCATGACTGCTGCCCCAGGTATTCCCCTCCTTTGGCGGAGCGTCCCCGCCTTGACTCGCGCCCACCTCGTTTTGGGCGGGTGCGCCACTATGACCCCCCACAGATGGCGCGCGGATCGAGTCATCGCGCCTTTGAGGACTTCAAGCCGCACCCCCATTTTGATTTGCCTGGTCCTGGCCAACGGTCGCCGCCCAGGCAACAATAGGTCATTGACCCCTGCCCTATAACGCCAACCTCCCCCATTGAGACCGTTATCCTACCAACGGTTGATGTTAGGGTCTGGGGACCCACGGGGACCTCTGTTGTTGTCCGTGCTATATTGGACACAGGTTCACAAGGTTGCATTGTTTCCACTTTTTTGGTAGGGCAGGTTAAATTAAATATGGGTTCTTTTCCGAATTGTATACGGGGCATAGGTGACGTAGCCTCTAATGTTGAAGGGCAAGTTAAGGTTTTGTTTGGCCCTGTTGGATCTTCACACCCGAGGATTAAAACCTCGGCTATTGTGTTGAATAATATTTTGGGTATGCATCCACAGAAGCAGCTACCTGCTGCTGTGGTGAATTTGACATCGGGATTGGAACTGGCAGACCCCAAATTTGACACACCGGGACAAATCGACTTGTTGATTGGCTCTGATGTCCTCGGTGGAATTTTGATTGGTGGGAAAAGGGTCTTGGTGCCAAATGGTTTGACTGCCATCCCGACCATATTTGGATTTGCTTTGATGGGACCTGTACCTAGGGACCCTCCTCCACCTGAACTTGACAATTTGTTGGCTGTAGGCTCTGCTCTCTCTGATGCGGTTCAGAGGTTTTGGGAAGTAGAGGAGCCCCCTCAAGCTGCCCGTTCGAATCCAGAACATGAGGAGTGCGAGCTGTTCTTCCAGAACAACACGGGTCGACTCCGTTCTGGTCGGATCATTACGAGGCTACCCTTTCTGTCTGTTCGGCCTCCGCTTGGTGAGTCACGACCTTTAGCCGAAAAGAGATTGTTGGCTATGGAGCGTCGCATGGGCCGTGATCCGGAGCTCAGACAGAAGTACATTGAGTTCATGAGGGAATATGAACAGTTGGGACACATGTCTGTGTCAAATTTGGATTGGCGTTCGGTGGAGCACTACTTTCTCCCGCATCATGCGGTATTGAAGCCATCGACTGGCAAGCTGCGCACAGTGTTTGATGGTTCTGCGCAGACTTCAACAGGCGTATCCTTGAACCAGTGCTTGCATTCTGGTCCCAAGTTGGTCAAGGACCTTTGTGACGTCATCACCAGCTTCCGACGACATCAGGTTGTCTTTGTGGCCGACATAAAAATGATGTTCAGGCAGACGATTATCCACCCTGATGACCGTCGCTTCCAGCTGATCCTTTGGAGAGAGTCTCCTCGCGATCCCATGGTCGTCTACGAGCTCAATACAAATACGTACGGGTTAAGGTCAAGCCCCTACTTGGCAATACGTTCTCTTTGGGAGCTCGCAGACCGCGAAGGCCTACGTTTCCCAAGAGCCTCCGCCATCTTGAAGGACGATATTTACGTCGATGACATTTGCTCGGGCGCCTCCACAGCGGACGAGGCGATCCTCCTGCGGGACGAATTGATAGGTATTTTGGCCTCCGCTGGTTATGAGTTGCGCAAATGGATTTCCAACTCGCCAGCGCTTTTGGAAGGCTTGCCAGAGGATCATCAGCAAGATCCACATTTGTTTGAGATTGTTGACAACCCCGCCATGATGGCTGTTCTCGGCGTTCAGTACAGACCAGTCCAAGACATCTTTACATATAACGTAGACTTGAAATTGCCGTGTTCTTGGACTAAACGTCTCGTATTGTCTACTGTCGCCAGAACCTTTGATCCGAACGGTTGGATCTGTCCTATCATATTTTGGGCAAAATGCTTCTTGCAGAAGCTTTGGACAGCAGGATTGACCTGGGACGAACCTCTACACGGTACTCTTGTTGAGGAATGGACCTCTTTTGTATCCTCACTTCCTGCCGTCAACGAGATCTCCTTGCCTCGTCCCATCCTTCCTCCCGGGAAGTACAGGGCCACCCTTCACGGGTTTTGTGATGCCTCGGAACGTGGTCACGCGGCCGTGGTGTACTTGCGCACAGTCAGTGCCTCAGGTCAGGTGAGAGTCTCCCTGATCATGGCGAAGAGCAAGGTAGCACCCCTTCGTACATCTCTGACCATTCCGAAATTGGAGCTCTCGGGAGCAGCCCTTCTTGTACGCTTGTTGAACCACGTGTCCAGTACTTTGGGTAAAAGCATTTGCATTAATGGGACCTACGCCTGGACAGACAGCCAAATTGTTCTTTGTTGGTTGAAGGCTTCTGTCCACACTTTGGAGGTATTTGTCGCTAATCGCGTTTCCCAAATCCAGAAATCCGAAGTCAAACTTGTTTGGAGACACGTGCCAGGTGAGCTCAACCCCGCTGATTGTGCCTCGCGCGGATGCTTGACGCCTAGTTTGATAGGCCATTCGCTGTGGTGGGGTCCGGAATGGTTGAGTCGACCAGAAATTGATTGGCCTCGAACGCCAGTTTTGAATACTTCTAATTTGCCGGGTCTACGAACACTCGCTCTTGAGAAGGTGGAATGCGCCTTCGACCCCGATTTCTTGTTGAATCGCTACAGCTCCCTTGACAAGTTGTTAGGTGTTACTGCTTGGATAAAGCGTTTTGTTTTTAATTTTAGGCACCCACAACAGAAACGACTGACACCGTTTCTCTCACCACAGGAACGACAGGAGTCCCTCACCTTTTGGGTTCGTTCTGTGCAATTGGCGCATTTTGAAAAGGAGATTGCTATCCTTAAATCAGGGAGATCGAAATTGTCGGGAGCTGTCTCTAAATTGAACCCCTTTTTGGACGAAACGGGTCTCTTGCGCGTTGGAGGGCGTCTCAAGAACGCCAACCTCCCTTACGGGGCTCGTCACCCCCCTTTGTTACCTAAGGACGGTCATTTGGTACGCTTGTTGGTAACTGACCGTCACCTTAAAAATTCGCATGCTGGTTGTAATGCGCTCTTGGCCATTTTGCAACGCGAGTTTTGGATTTTGTCTGCCCGAAGAATTATTCGGAGTGTAGTCTTTCGCTGCATCCCTTGCTATAAGCTCAAGGCTTCTACCATGCAGCCCTTGATGGGAGACTTACCGGCAGATCGCGTAACTGAAAGCAGGACGTTTGACGGTGTTGGCACGGACTTCGCTGGTCCTTTTTTGGTGAAAACGTCGACACTTCGAAACAGCAAGACTGTTAAGGCCTGCTTGTGTGTTTTTGTTTGTCTTTCCACAAAGGCCGTACATTTGGAACTGGTCTCCTCGCTTACGACCGAGGCGTTTGTAGCCACATTTGACAGATTTGTATCCCGCAGAGGGCTGCCTTCCTTGATCCGTTCTGACTGCGGCACTAACTTCAAGGGCACCTATAATTATTTGAATGATGTTGTTAATTTCCTTGAAACCAACAAAGCTGATATAGGTGATAGGCTTGCCCGACGTGGGATAAATTGGTTGTTTTCCCCACCAAATTGTCCACACTGGGGTGGTATATTTGAGGCCGCTGTAAAATCGGCCAAAACACACTTGCGCAGGACAATCGGTGAATCTGTCCTTACATTTGAGGAACTCGCAACTGTGTTTTGTAAGATTGAGGCCGTTTTGAACTCTCGGCCATTGTGCCCGATCTCCTCAGATCCGAATGATTTGGAGGCCCTTACGCCGGGCCATTTTTTGATTGGTCGCCCACTTGTCGCCTTGCCTGAGTACCCCTATATTGATACGAGAACTGGTCGCCTCTCGCGTTTTGAATTGGTACGCCAGATTACTCAGAGCTTTTGGAAACGCTGGAACTTGGAATATTTGCACATACTCCAGCAACGCGTTAAGTGGACCGACAAGACCGATCCACCCAAGATTGGTGACCTCGTTTTGATCAAGGAGGCTAACCTTCCGCCACTCAGATGGCGCAGGGGGCGCATCCTTCATTTGGTAACTGGGGCTGATGGAGTTCCCCGATTTGCTGAGGTCTTGGTGGACGGTTCGATTCTGAGGAGAGCGGTTGCAACATTGTCGCGTCTACCAACCGATTAGCGGACCGGTAGGCCGGTCCGGGGCGGGTGGATGTTTGAAATAGAATTAGTTTTTATTATAAGTCAAATCGATTAGATCGATTGAGTAACATTTTGTTTAGTCTATTGAAAATTTCTGACAATGGTCACACTGAACTGTCAATCTTTTCGTTCATTGTCGTTTCCCGCGGTCAGCGAAAAAAGCTAGCTCTGGATAGATTTCGTGTTGTGAGCGTTTTGATCTTGTATTTAGAACCCGTTTGATTGCCACTTCCTTGATCAATAACTGGCACCGGTTAATTGTGATAAAAATAGTATTTTAACGAACATTGTAAAACTTGAGTGAATCCGATGCACGTGGTTGGTGCCGGAAGAATTTGCTGATTGAAGACGCTGCGTGGAGTCTGGTAAAGTAAAGATAATTCACTTGCTAATATTGGCCAATTTTAGTCTCGTGTGTGTCTAACTTGCCTCCAGGACTCCACTCAAGAACATCACCAGGAGATATTTGGTAAGTAAGTTGTTTAATTCTTAGCGCCAAGAAACTTGGCCCATGTGTTAGATCCTTTGTCTTGGGCTAAGACTGGATGAATTAATCGCTTCCACTGATCTGTGTTAAAAAATACCCATTCTTAGCCCGAATTCTACACAGTGACAATAGGAGGATCTGGTTTTCTATACGACGCTGGTCAGATGGGTTAGTCCCGGGTAAGATTTCCGTCTTTTCACAAAGATACAATTTTCTTTATGTTTTATCCGCCTCTTGCGATGGCCACGGAATGAAATAGTTACATTTTGTTTTCTTGATCTGCCACCACAGCGATATTGTATTTTTATAAAAGCAGCTTAAAAATCAAGCAGCCTTTCATCCCTAACATCTTAAAATATTACAATAATGTCTTTACGGCATCTAAGACATTGAGAGGATTCGACAGCCGACGTTTTAATGGCTGACCTACTAACCCGATAATATACAATTTTGCAGCTTTAAAATCCTAAAAGATAAGGGGCGTAAAAGGTCCATCTTCAAGTATATTGATCGCTGGCACAAAATTTTCATGAGTAAAGACAAAGACATTTATTTTTAAAACATGGGCTTGACAAGAAAAGTGTACTTGGTTTCAGTGATACAAGAAGATTTTCATGTTTGGCTAAATATTTCTTTAACAAGTTTACTAATGGAAGAGGAATTGAAGCGAACGTAGAGATAAAATCCAAAGCAAGAATTATTTCTTTCTTAAATAGGTACATGGACAGAATTTCTTTCTGTCCATGAATGTTGCAAACGCCATGGTCACACATGTATCTCATTGCTGGGCACTGGCCTCTTCTCATTATGAGAAGGGTAAGGCTAAAGTCTACCACGCTGGTCAAGTGCGGATTGGCAGAATCATAATAATAATTTGAGAGTCATCATCATCGTTATTGTTAGTATATATGTAAGTATATATGTATATATTTGAATGCATGATTGTCACCTTGAAGCCCTGAGAATCTGCTTACTAATCTGATACCTTACTGATCGATATGATCAAAAATATGACGAAAGCGTTAGACATATTTAATCCCAATTTCAACACATTTATTAATAACATTAAAGACATCCTCCATAGTTAGTAGATTGAGCTTGGATGCTTCAGACATCGGAGATGTCAGAGGCAACTAATGCTAGTCTGATTCTGTATGCAAAATATATAAAATGTATGTAGCGTCCAATTAAGCTTCGATTTTTTGTTCCATTTTCTATAATTGAGCCCCTGTATTATTTGTAACTTTGATTTTGATGTATGCACTGTTGTTACGTTGCAATCCAGAACAGATATATCTGGTTTAATATACATACATACATACATACATATACTCACGCCTTTTTCCCGTCGGGGTAGGCAGAGACAACAGAACGCCACTTGCTCCTATCCTTACAAACCTCACGCGCTTCCTCTACACTCATTACTCTTTTCATACATGCTCGCCGGTTGCGGGTACTTCGGACCTTTCCGTTTCTTAGGATGTCTCCAATTTGGTCGAAGAATGTCCGCCGAGGTCTGCCGCGACCGACTTGCCCACACACATTTGCCTTATATATCTGATTCGTCATTCTTTCTTCACTCATTCGCTCCACGTGTCCAAACCACCTAAGCATTCCTTTCTCAATCCTTGTCACCACATCTTCTTTCAGTCCACTGCTCTTTCGTATGGTTTAATATGTATTTTTGTAAACTGATTGTAATGTGTTTTGTGCATCTAAATAAATTAAAAAACATCTAACCACATTTGACAGAATATCAGCTTATCCACAGAACGATATTTTATGGTCAGACCTAGGTAACGAATAAAATCGAGTATGGCACTTAAAGTAATTGAAAGCACGTATATGTAATTAAAATCACTCAAAGTAGACCTACTAACAAAACAAACTATTCGCTCGGCAATCAATTTTTTCATTCCAAAACTCGGAAAGTCCCACATAATTTATTGTGTATATACGCAATGGTGAAAGACAAGTGCTGACTCAGCACATCACTTGGTATATTATTGATTGCGATAGTTTTTGCCGCAGTATGACTGACGAATATTTATGTGATATGTAGATGAAGTTGAGGCGTCCGTTTGTTCGTAATTTCCATTTTACTTTTTGCGAAAGTTCGCCTATTTTCTATCCAGCAAGAGTGAAAAGAAAATCATTTGATATGGGTTATACATGTTGTATGTAGACAGTGAACTGATGAGCAATGTTTGCAAAGTTATATTCCTTGATGGGTGCCCGTGTGGTATGATATGTTCAGTCGAACAACTTCCCGCTAGACAACCATAAGGGCGAGAATCGCCCAGCAAGACATCGTTGCTTCCAGTGCTACTTTACACGCACATTAACCCTCGTATACAAAACCAGTGTGCCTCGACTCTATGGGCGAGCCAAAGAATTTTTTTTCAAACTGATCTAGCGCCGACTTGTTTTATTGTACCTATATCAGAGAACTACCGTGCTAGGACCGGTACTTACAGTTGCTCTCGGTTTTTATTACATCTAGAATCGTGACTTCTTATCTAATACTAATATACAGGGAGGCGCTTGCATAGGGGCATTGATTTAAAAAGGACGTAGCATTTTTTTTTTTTGTGTAAACTTTGTAAGTACTTACGAAACGTCATTTAAAAGAAATATTTAATACAATTATTTTTGTGTGTCGAATTAGAACAGCTCAGTCCCAAGCGTTTTGGTCGTCTTTTTAGTCAGATATTTTATAATAGGCTTTTGAACACAATTTCGCTTTTACAATAATTTTGAACTTATTTATAGATAGGTCTCTTATATTATAAGGGAGCTTGTTATAAAAGCGTATACATTGCCCCATAAAACAGCTACTTATTTTGTGGAGACGAGTGCTATGAACTACGAGATTATTCCTGTGTCTTGTATTTACAGAATGTATATCACATTTTTTACAAAATTTGTCAATATTTTTATGTACATATAGCAGATTTTCATCAATATATTGTGATACAACAGTTAGAATGTTTATTTCTTTGAACTTTTCTCTTAGAGAAACTCTTGGACTGAGGTTATAAATTCCCCTTACAGCTCTTTTCTGCAGAACAAATATTGTATTTAGGTCTGCAGCATTCCCCCAGAGAAGAATCCCATACGACATTAAGCTATGAAAGTAACTGAAATAAACCATTCTAGCTGTTTCTAAATCTGTGAGGCGTCTAATTGTCTTAACTGCATAAGCTGCAGAACTGAGTTTGCCCGAAAGCCTTTTTATATGTGATGCCTATAAAATGTTTTATATCAACAAAAAAGGTCATGGGGCCAAAATAAAATAATAAAATTTTCAAACAAAATAAACTATGAAATATGAGTAGCAAAACGAAACACCATTTGTAGACCAATATGAAATTAGGTTACAGACCTTTGAAAGAACGGCAACGTGTGCTATGCGGCAGACGATGCCACGGAGATAGTTCACATTTATTGACGAATTACCTATTTCAGTAATTCAACACATCACTCCAATGTTTGGTCACTCATTAGGCAAGCACTGGTGTCGTTTTCATATCAACAAAAACCCACTTAACACAAACCCACGTAAAAGGTAGCAAAAATTTTTAAATTCTCAAAATGGCCGCCATTGTTATCACGAATTACCTATTTCAGTAATTCTACAAATCACTCTAATGAAAGTTCAGTAATTAGGAAAGCAGTGGTGTCTTTTTCATAACAAAAACCCACGTTACACAATATTATCCGCATATTCGGACGACATAAAGTTTGTCATCACAAATAATGCAAAAATGACGAATGATAAAGTTCACTAAACAACAACACAATTAAATAACACAACTAAATACAATCACACAATTCAATACCAAAAACAAAGCGCGCGCGCAATCTGATCGACTGTTTTTGCGGCACTAAACAAACATTTGATGAGTCACCGATCACCGATGCGCCGCTGGCGCCGACATGTCTAGGATAGGAAATAGAGATGCGCAATAGGTACTATGAATGTCGATATTTTTGAAACGTTAATACGTTAACAACAAAATAACACAAAATGTTTTTATACAACGGACTATGCATTCTTACTTGTATTAACAATAATGCTATTGCTTAATTGTGTTGCTAATACGACACAGTTAAACAAGTTTATGAAATACTATGCACATACTTCAATTAGTTCAGTAGTTTTAGTACATAGTTATTATAATTCTTAAGTAGATTGTTGAACTCATTAGACCATTTAAAAATACTATACGGAAAGAGCTAAAATAGTCAATAATTATTAACTTATTTCAAATGATTAAATAATTGAATATCTTTACATGTTTATCATTGTTTACCTATTAAAAAACGTCTTTATTTGTACCACACTTTGAAAATTTCGAACGTAAAGTCATTGATAAGTCGATTACAATAACTTTAAATACAAACAATGTAGATACAATAAACAACAAACTTTTACGGTGCGTAGGATTTTTTATCGATACTATCATTGATAAGACGATTACATTAAAGTTAAATACAAACAATGTCGATACAATAAACAACAAACTTTTACGGTGCGTAGGTATTTTTTATCGATACTATCATTGATAAGACGATTACATTAACGTTAAATACAATCAATGTCGATACAATAAACAACACACTTTTACGGTGCGTATTTTTTATCGATACTATTGACAATATTTTGTTCATAATTGGGCAACTCTATTTGGCTCGACTATGCGGGGACTATGCTTGTCCTTGTCACACGTAGTGCATTTACTGTGCATACCTAATCAGATTTTTTCGTGCTTGCGGAATCGATCCATTTTATTATTATGTAACTTTATTGAAAAGGTAATTAGGAAATTTCAAATGTTTTGTTCTGTTAAAAATGTTACGCATTAACTTGGGCGCAAAAACCTACAACGACGACAAACGACGCAACGCAACGTTGCACGAAGACGTCATCGTCCTAAGTCGTCGAAGGGTCAACGCAGACAGAGAGGAATAATCCCCGCGCGGTCTCGGGCATTTTCTTTACGGATTGCGTATGCTCAAGCTTGCGCGCGACCTCGCGAGCCTGCGTGAGTAAAACGTTCAGGGTTACCACTCTACAGTAATTATTTTGTCACGAAAGTTCGTTGAACCCTGAAAATACGCATACGACACGGGCGCCGACTCGACTTTGCGCGGGGATTTCCGCTATATCGCGGATATCTTCGAGGACGCGCGAATATTTTTTATCAGGTTCAAGCATTTATGAACTTTATTGTAAAAACATTAAAGTTTATTTTCAAGTGCGTTGATAAAATCCTGTCCGCTGCGCTCTGTTCTGTCTGCGCTGAGCCTAGCTTCGGATGACGTCGAGGCGTCGCGTCGTGAGTAGTACCTAGCGAGTCGCGGCGCGCAATGTAGGGTCGTTGACCGTTTTGTATCAGCTGTATGGAACTCAAAGCGTGTGCAAAAATTGCGGAACTTAAAATCGATATTGTGGCTAAACTACTGCACCGATTTAATTGATTTTTGGTACAAGGCTTAAGAATGTTGTAAGCTATGCCTTTGTTCAAAAAGTGCCACTAGGCAAGCGCCACCCTGTATAAAGCTGAAGAGTTCGTTTGTTTAGTTGAACGCGCTACTCTCAGGAACTACCGGTCCGATTTGAAAAAATCTTTCAGTGTTAGATAGGTCATCTATCGAGGAAGGCTATAGGCTGTATAACATCACGCTATGAGCCACGGGAGCGGAGCAGTAGCCTTAAATAACGCAGGTGTAAACGCGGTCATCATCTAGTAAATGATAAAATGTTGCCAGGTGCGTGTTTTCGTTTAACCATATTGTGTTCATGGCGTTTTAAGACGTTTCTTATAAAAATTGGTATAATAATTTTCATGTTATTTTAAGACGTTTTTATTAAAATTTCTTTGATTTTTGGATCTTTCTTCATGAATTGTAACTAGTGAATATCATTTTATTTGAATGACAATTATTTTACGTAACATGAAACAAATATTTGCTGCTTGTCGGGATAACATTTTTTCCGTATAACTTACACACAAAAGTTGGTTATATACATGTATGTATGTATATAAAGCTTCTCTGCCTTCTTGGCTTAGCAAGCGACAAGGCTGTCTGCACTTACACAGATAATAATATGGGAGTACATACCTACTACGTAAACACACTCATACAAAATTAAGAAGCCAGTGCCATGAAAATACTTACATCTAGAACACTTCGGGAATGTATTTCTTTACAATCTATCTATACAGCATACGCAAGCATACCAGTAAACGCCAGGCTCAGATTATAGAACAAGAATTCTAGAGACGCCAGGCCCAATTCTCCTAAATAAATACAATTTCAATATAATGTCACTGTCATACTTACGTCACAAAAAGCGTATTCTTCTAAATTATCTGATATCTGAATGAAATAGTAACGAGATCGTTATTCAAACAAGTGTCAAAATATGTTTCAACGACGAACTGTTTATTTCAAATTATACGGTAATGACATTAGGTGATCAGAATACCGCTTTTGAGTCCATTCAAAATACGATGTCTCATAAAAATAGGAGAATTGGCCCGCTGGTAGCTGTTACTGACACAGAGTACATTGGTATGTTATTGACTTGTAAGACAGTAGGTATAACACGAGTAAGATATATATTACTATCTTCTTAAACATTAAAAACACAAGTGAAACTCCAGGAAAACACAAGTATATCCACACATTTGAGCAGATATAAAGTTATAAAAGTGTTTGGCCGCCGTCAACAACTTCAGTATTTATAGTGCCGCAGTGAGCGTAAACAGTTTTACTGGCGATATAAAGAGAGCTTAGTTTGGCCAAAGAGCTCAGATATTTACATAGAGGCGCATTTCATATGGGCGCTTTGAAGACAAACTTTCTACGACTCAAATTGCCGCTTGGCGGCGTGGCAGTCGCACTGCGGCAGCTGTCTCTCTCTCCTACAGTGTATGTGAACTACGAAAGCGAGGGAGACGTTGAACGACGCCAGCGCCGCCAACGGCGCCAACTACGAACTAAACTGGAAACGGTCTCCACTCAGAACCGGCACACGAAATCCTTAAGAACTGCGCTTCTATGTAAATCTGTATTCATTGGTTTGGCCAAGAGATTATACCAGTAGAAACTTCATTGCAAGACTACGTCAATTTGATTTTTAATTTTTATTTTTAACTTTACACTTACATATATGCCTCCGTGGTCCAGTCGATAGCGTATGCGACTGCTGATCGGAGGTCCCGGGTTCAATTCCCGGGTCGGGCAATAAGTGTTACTGGGTTTTTCCGAATACTCAGTAGCAGCCCGGAGTCTGGTGATGTGCCCGGTAACGGCAGTAGGCTCGCCTCCTGTCGTGGGTCGTCATGTGGGTTTAATATTACACCTCAGCCTACCCCTTTGGGGATACAGGCGTTAGTCTATATAAACTTACATATATCCCCAAAGGAGTAGGCAGACAGTAATATTACACCCACATTTCGTTTTTGGTTTTTTAAATTGTTAACAATCGCTTGTCTCATGCCTCGGAGAGCACGTTAAGCCGTCGGTCCCGGCTGTCATGAAGATCTTTGACAGTCGTTATAGGGCGTCAGTACCTCTAAATAAACTGACACTAGTCTAAACCAAGGAATATGGCTATCCCTTCGGGTTGCGGAGGTCGGACAGGCAGTCGCTCTGTGGAAAAGATAATATTCAGCCAAATCCGGTTAGACTAGTAAGCGGAGGTTGAAACTGGGATAACGCGAGGAGGATGATTACGGCTTGTGTTTTGCCGTTACCAAGCACATTTCCAAACATCGTGCTGCTACTGAGAATTCGGAAAACTTAGTAACACTTTTGCCCGACCCGGGAATCGAACCTGGGACCCGATCTGCAGACTCATGCGTTATCTACAGCACCGCAGAGGCAAAATATTATCACCATTAGACCTTTAGGTCTTTAGGCCACTGTTGGACATAAACGTCACCTAATTTGAGTCACCACAGGACTCTGAGGCTATAGGAGTTACTGGCCTTCTTCTTATACCATGCTGGACCGGCCGTTAGGTCCTGGATGTGGCTAATAGAGATATATAATTGACATATTTTGTATGAAGCTTCGGTGAAGGAAAACATCGTGAGGAAACCTGCATGTCTGAGAGTTCTCCATAATGTTCTTGAAAGACATGTGAAGTCTGCCAACCCGCATTTGGCCAGCGTGGTGGACTATGGCCTTACTCTTCTCATAGTGAGATGAGGCCCGTGCCCAGCTGTGGGACAGTATAAAGGGCTGATGACGTATGAAGCTTATGTCAAACTAGCTGTTTCCCGCGGTTTCACCTGCGTCCTGAGGTAACTACTTCGCGTACCCGGTTAATTAGCCTATGTTACTCCTTGGTATATCAGCTATCCGCCAGTGAAAGTCCCGTCAAAATCGGTCCAGCCGTTCCAGAGATTAGCAAGAACACACAGACAGACAGACGCAAAAATTTTAAAAATAATAATATCGGTATATGTACCGTGTACCACTTGCATTTAGTAAAAAGCGGTTATTTTAATATTCCAAACAGACACTCCAATTTTATTTATATGCATAGATATGTATCTCCAGTAGCAAAATATGTAGATAGATCAAATTTTGGGACCAGCCTGTAGCTGTGTTGGTAGAAGGTTTGATGTCGCGTTTTTCGTCTCATCGCTAAAATATTGTTTTATTCGTGTATTTTCTCATTTTCTTTAACAGTCCACTGTTGGACTAGGCCTCTCCTTTGAAAGGAGGAATTGGCCTATTATACCACGCTGGCCAAACGGGTTGGTATAGGGTTTGTATCAAGTTTTCCTTCTCTTACAGTGTTGTTATCTGCATAATATGCTCCCTCTGTCGGCTCTTACGACACCCATGGGATGATATGGGGTGGTGACATTCCGTATTCTTAATCCGTCACCACACGGACTCTTACGATACCCTCGCAATAAAATGAGGTAGTGAGACTTTATGCCTACACTCAATCCGAGACCAAATGAATTTCTTTTTAAAGCATTTGTTAATATTTTATATCCCGAGACTGCCTCGCTGGCCTCGCGGCATAAATGTGCGCGTGGTATTGGGAGGTCTCGGGTTCGATTCACGGGTCGGGCAAAGTGTTATTGGGTTTTTCCTTTAGGAAATTCTCAGTAGCAGCTCGGAGTCTGGTAATGTGCCCGGACTCGAACTAAAAATTAATGGTGAAATGTGGGTGTAATATTACATCTCTGCCCCTTCGGGGATACAGGCGTGAGTCTTTTTTTTACATACATACATATTTCCCCGAAGGGGTAGACAGAGGCATATTAAACGCCCACTTTTCGCCAGTGTTTTGATCCCACGTAATAGGTGGCGAGCCTATCGCCGCTTATCGGGATATTTTGTTTGCCAGAGCCTCGTCCGTTGATCGGCAGGTGCACCACTTGCAGGTGAGGGTTGGCTTGGGACAATAAGTTCTTGGTGGGAACCCTATGCACCCTATCCTTTTTTGAATCCTCTTTTTTTCCTTTAAATAAACTCATATGCCTTAGTCATTTTTGAGTCATCGCGAACAGATAGAGGTAGCTTCATTAAATGATAAAATTCTAATAATAACCTGATTCTGTTCATTATTTCAGATAAATTGTGCTTAAGCGAGATTAATACTAAAGCCAAATAAAACGATTCTCCCTTGAAAGCGAACATTTTATACGATTTGGGAGCTTTTCAAGGTGACGTTTCGACGCAAACCTAATTTTAGATCCATTCACCAATATCATTACAGATTTAACAGACATTCAAATTCACAATCATTTATTCATTTAGGCCACAAAGTGACGCTTATGAACGTCAAAAATTTAAGTTAATTACTAGATGATTCTACATTTACATTTACTGCCACGTTCGCAATGCAATAGGTAGAACCACGAGAAAGAACGGGCAATAAAACTCGTGGCCACTCTTTTTAACTGCCAGTATAATGTTCTTACATGTTGTCTTTGTAAGGAGCTGCAACTGTTTCACATTGTGAGTTATCTACAAATGCAAAATTTTAATAGTTATTGATATCGTACTCAAGCAATAAATGATGTTCATTTGCTCAGCCTCCCAAAGTAAATGTACATTGAAATACCATCAAGCTTATATACATTATTGTTTATTTACTTTGGACCGGTAAACATACATATATAGCCTTCTTCTTTCATTATACCCATTAGAAGTGAAAGGTTGTGATAATGGATGGACGTAGAATTGTTTCTTTCACGCAGACAGTACTGCAAAAGAAATGGATGGCACTTTGCAGTTATGTATTTTCTTAGTTTATTTGAATCATTTTCTTATATACCAGGTATTTAAAACAATGATTCTAAAGTTATTCGTAAGTTTGATAATACTGAAAGAGAGCGACACCAATTTGAATTATTTCACGTTGTTCAATATAAGGATTTTTAAAAATAATATTATTGGAACTGTTGTTTTTAGGGTTCTGTACCTCACAAGGTAAAAAAAGGAACCCTTAGGTGTAAGATCACTTTCTTGTCCGTCTGTCTCTATGTTTGTCTGTCTGTCTGTCCGTGTGTCACCACCGATTTTCTCAGGAACGGGTAGACCTAGCAAATTGAAATTTATACCAGATACTTAGGTCTATGGGTTCTATTAGGTGTATAAAAATCAGGGTCCTGGGTCAACCCGATTAAAAGATATGGTCAAAATTAGATTTTTGCGAAAACTTATAAGTACCAAAATTAACCTTCATTTTCAACTTTTTTTAATTTTCAGAATTTTTCCTTTACCTGTGCTGTAAGACCTTGTTTTTAACCAAAATTGACAATTCTAGGTCAACCGTGAGTACTCTATAGGTTTTGGGTCAAAAATCTATATGGTAGTTCCCGTTGAACTAGAATCACGAAATTTGGCCAAAAGCAGGGTCTTACAGCACAAATAAAGGAAAAATTACAAAAAATAAAAAAAAACGTGGATAATTTAAGGGTGTCCCCATACATACATAGTAGACTCCATTTAAGATAGTCCTCTAAGTTGTATGGGCGCTCATACAGATTTAGAGGACTAGCGTAATTAGCACCAACCTCAAATAAGGTAAAATGCGTACGGAACCCTCGGTGCGCGGGTCAGACTCGTACTTGCCCGATTTTTTTATTTTTGTGTAGCGTTTGCCTGAAACTCTTTACATTTCTTAAGTTTACTAAGAAAGATTATCTTTTTTTTCAGATAATTTAACAGATCTTTACTTTATAAAACACAGCTTTGAATACATAAGTTAGTAAGTACATAAGTCTTCCTTCCTCTTCTAAGCGCTTAAAGCTCTTTACTTTTGTCACCCGCTAAGGACGGAGATAACTTATTTATCACTTTTTTTACAGGCTATTGTCTATCTGCTAGAAGTGTATAAAGACAAAATAATGTACCTTCATAATAACATAGATCTATATTTATTTTTTTAAGACTACTCCCGCACTAAGAATAAATACTGTGGCGCGGGGTATTTTACAAACATGCGACCAGTCATAATTAACACCCAGACTCGAAACAATAATTTATGGATCACACAATGTGCTGTCTCGTGTGGGAATCGAACCCACAACACTTTACGCAGTGTCAAGCGAGGAGGCGACCGCTTAAACGACTACGCCAACCGTGCAGACCTATGACCTACATATAACAAAACAAACGCCTTTACAATCCCAAAATACCTCTTATCAAAAGCCGCTCATTAAAAATATACACCCCACTCAGAATAAGTAAACGAGGCACTCACACACCTTATTCTGCTTACCCCACTGCATTTAAATACACAAAGGTCTAAAACGAGACGAATCTCTTTAGCATATACATTATTCATTACTTATGAGGCGGTGTACAAAGGGACATACCCCATTGTGCCATTTCAGGGACATAAACTGTTGTCATCGCTGGCGAAATTGTTTTCTTGTTCCTTAACATTTCACTTGGTTAATGTCAAGTATATTATAGCATTGCTACTAGAGAAACTAGCAGAATGCTACGCAGAGGGTTTCGAGTACAAATCCACGGTATTATGGCTACTTTTGAGGGTTTCGTACCTAAAAGGTAAAAAACGGGATCCTATTACTAAACCTCCGCTGTCTGTCTGTCTCTGTCTGTCTGTCTGTCTGTCACCAGGCTGTATTTCATAAACCGTGATAGCTAGAAAGCTAAAATTTTTACAAATTATGTATTTCGGTTGCCGCTAAACAACAAATATTAAAAATAAAAAAATAAAAATACTAAGGGCTATAAAAATACCCATACAATAAACGTGTTTTTTTACGTATTTTTTGGTCAAAATTACTAACGGTAACAGGTAGACGCTTAAAATTTTCACAGAATAGGTATGTAGTTGTAGGTATATTGCCTTTCAAAATAAATACTTAAATTAAAAAAAGGAAATAATAAAGGGGGGCTCCCATACAACAAACGTAATTTTTAAGCAATTTGTTGCTCGATCTTAATAAACAGGTAGAAACTTAAAAAATATTTAAATATTCATACAACAAACGTGATTTTATTTTAAAGATGATGGTACGAAACTGACTCGCACTTGCCCAATTTTTTAAGTAAGCGTTTTAAATTGTTAATTATTGCTTGTCCTGTGTCTTGGCTACTGCCAAGATCTTTCACAGTCTGACTTACCATAACGGTAAGTCAGACTTTTGAATATTTTGATATTCGTCTCAGCCATGAAGCTCTTTGGTTCGCGAAGATCAGACGGCAGTCGCTCCGTGGGAAAACATAAATATTTGGTCTTAACTGGTTGACACTGGCAAGCAAACCCCTGGCCAAGGCATACAGATTTTACATAGAAGCGCAGTTCTTAAGGATTTAGGATGCCGATTCCAAGTGGAGACTGTCTCCAGTTTAGTTCGTAGTTGGCGGCGTTGGCGGCGCTGGCGTCGTTCTCCGTCTCTCTTTCTCTCGTAGTTAAGATACACTGGAGGAACGTTCGTCTCTCTTGCTCTCGTAGAGACAGCTGTCACAGCGCGACTGCCACGCCGCCAAGCGGAAATTTGAGTCGCAGAAAGTTTGTCTTCAAAGCGACTATATGAAATGCGCCTCTATGTAAATATCTGAGCTCTTTGCCCTGGCTCCAAGATGACAGTCATGGATGACATCGAGTAAACGCTTTTTATATAACCGATTTCCACGCAGGCAGAGCTGCGAGCAAAGTTAAGTTGCAAAATAAATAATTATAATATAATGATATATATTCTACCACATTTACACAGCACCATCTAGGCCCAAACTAAGCAGAAGCTTGTATCATGCGTACTAGATAATGGATAAACGTACATACCTATATACTTTTTTTTTGTAAATACATACATACACATATTATACACAGAAACACCCAGACCAAGACAACCATCCATGTTAATGCACACAAATGTTTGACTTCAGCGGGAATCGAACCCTACATAGGTATATATTCTTTCTGAGGTTTCGTATCTTAACGTTACCTTCTACTTTTGGCCTTTGAGTCAAAACGCCATAGGATCAAAATACTCGATCTATTTTTAGAGGCCTTAGACAAAGCAGTGTGAAGCCCACGTTTTATAAGACCATTTAGAACGCTGAAAGCTGACGCTGAAATATGCCTTAAATATAGCGGTTTCTGTTCATTCACGTAGGTGGTCTCACTCGCTTGAAACTGAAGTTTCAAAAGTAAATTTGCTACGAATTATTATTTCGTTAATGAAGATATTTCTGTATAAAGAGATCCGTGCAATTATTTAGGGATGTTAGACTCTTTGAAGTGAATGAAGCAAGAGAGATATGTCAGGATCGTTGCAAATGGCGTTTCGTATAGTCTCTGCCTACCCCTCCGGGAAACAGGCGTGAGTCTATGTATGTATGTATGTTAGACTCTTTTCGCTGTACGATTTTCAAGCGAACTACTTCTACTTAGAAGGTTATCCTTAGCTGATTTGCTTAATTTGGTTATGATTTATTTGATAGCATATCTCTAAGTAATAACTTAGAAGTGGGATCATGTCGCATTGATTAATGGTGTTAGAACTAACTAGGTACCTCTCGAATATATTATCCTTCGTTAATAATTATCACTGAAGATGTTTTCCAATATCTTCAGTTCGATTCCCGCTCAAGTCAAACATTTGTGTGCGTGAACATGGATGTTTGTCTTGGTCTGGGTGTTTCTATGTATAATTTGTATGTATTTATAAAAAAAGTATAATTATATGCACAGATGAGAGAATTATCAGATGGAACGCGCGGCACTGTTGCGTGCGGCCACTAAAGCAAATACAAAATTGAAAAGCGAATACAAACTCGTCTCAGTGCGCTACGAAGCATCGTACAGTTCACGCGTCACGATCACTTCAACTTTTAAATTCTCAAAATGCCGTCTTGTGTTCTTAAACACTGTAAAAGTTGTTCCTAAAAACAAAAACAGGAAAATGGAATATCTTTTCACAGGTAACTATTGATAATTTGACTGTTTCCTAATTTAATTTCGATAAAATTCGTATTTGTGCAAGAAATATGTAAGTGTTGCCAGTTTTTGTCGACGCCGTTCTGCCTGAATTAGGGAAAATGCACTTGTCAATTGATTATGTGATAATGATTGTCATGTTAATGAAAAATACATTAACGTATTATAAAAGTATATTGTAGATATATCTTCTTTCTCATAAATATAGTAATAGAATTTCCATTTCCATTAGTATATACCTTACATAATATTGTTTTGAGTTCGATCCCCAAACGATCCAAATATTCGTGTACGTACACCCTGCTACTCGTCAAGCTTATACACTTTGACCTTTGCACCGTTTTTATTGCGTAAAGAATAAGTATCAAAATCGTACAGCAAATGTTTAGCTTGACTTGGTGCCGTGTGTACATACATACTTATGGCGTAGGGAATAAGTATCAAAATCGTACAGCAACTGTTTAGCTTGACTTGGCGCCGTGTGTACATACATACTTATGGCGTAGGGAATAAGTATCAAAATCGTACAGCAACTGTTTAGCTTGACTTGGTGCCGTGTGTACATACATACTTATGGCGTAGGGAATAAGTATCAAAATCGTACAGCAACTGTTTAGCTTGACTTGGCGCCGTGTGTACATACATACTTATGGCGTAGGGAATAAGTATCAAAATCGTACAGCAACTGTTTAGCTTGACTTGGCGCCGTGTGTACATACATGCTTATGGCGTAGGGAATAAGTATCAAAATCGTACAGCAACTGTTTAGCTTGACTTGGCGCCGTGTGTACATACATACTTATGACGTAGGGAATAAGTATCAAAATGGTACAGAAACTGTTTAGCTTGACTTGGTGCCGTGTGTACATACATACTATTTATTTCTCAACTAATCGACGCCAGCGGCTTCGCACGCACATATTTTCGTATTTCTCGTTTTGCCCGATCCCGTGGGAATTTCGAGAAATCCCGTCTTAGTGCACCCCTACGGTTCCCAAGAAACATACATGCTAAATTTCAGCTTCATGCGCCGAGTAGTTTCAGCTGTAGCTTGTCTGTCAGTCAGTCAGTAACGCAAGGATTTTATATATACAGATTTACGAAGTAGTTAAAACTTAACTCGGTACCTACATTTAAGAAATGTATTTATAAAAGTGTGGTGACGGATTAAGAATACGGATTGTCACCACCCCATATCATCCCATGGGTGTCGTAAGAGCCGACAGAGGGAGCATATTATGCAGAAAACAGCACTGTCAGAGAAGGAAAACTTGATACAAACCCTATACCAACCCGTTTGGCCAGCGTGGTATAGTAGGCCAATTCCTCCTTTCAAAGGAGAGGCCTAGTCCAGCAGTGGACTGATAAAGGCTGATGATGATGATGATGATTTATAAAAGCATTAATTAAATCCATGGTAAATTCTTCAAAACCGCAAATGAATATAAGAATTTTACATAACTATATGCAAAATACTGGGAGATTATTCATAATCTGGCAACTTTACACACACATAGACGCGCGTGTCCGTACAGTGCCAGTCGCCAAAGGTCACGCACACATAGCTGTCAACGTGCCACACTTAGTTGGACGAATGCGCTCTATCTGATACTTGTCTCATCTGTGATTATATGTATGTTTATCCATTATCTAGTACCCATAGTACAAGCTCTGCTTATTTTGGGACTAGATGGTGCTGTGTGAATGTGGTAGAATATTATATTATATTTATATTATTATATATCCGAGAGACTATCATTAGGATTATTCAGCATCCCTGGAGAGACGTCATTTTGATTAATTTACAAAGGATCTCTTAAAATTGAAGGACCAGTTATTTAATACCTACTTAGAGGTCATTCGCGATACCGCCGAGTGGCAGTCGGTTATAAGGTATTCATTCCTTGCTAATGCCAAAGAGCCTAAATAATTACATAGAGGCGAATTTCCTTTGTGCGCTCTGAAGACAAACTTTCTGTGACCCAAATTGCCGCTTGGCGGCGTGGCAGTCGCGCTGTGACAGCTGTCTCTTCGAGAGCAAGAGAGACGAACGTTCCTCCTGTGTATCTTAACTACTGAATACTGTTTTTACACCATTAATTAATACAAATCTTATACTAATATATAAATCTGAAGAGTTTATTTGTTTGATTGAACGCGCTAATCTCAGGAACTACTGGTCCGATTTGAAAAATTATTTCAGTGTTCGATAGCCCATTTATCGAGGAAGGCTATAGGCTATATAACATCACGCTATAAGCGACGGGAGCAGAGCAGTAGCCTTAAATAACGCGGGTGTAACCGTGGGCATCCTCTAGTTATAAATAAATATAAATTAATTTAAGATTATGTGTATGCTTATTGTGGTCCATTTGTTATTATAAGAAAATATAATTTACATACATACATAGACTCACGCCTGTTTCCCCGAAGGGGTAGGCAGAGGCATATTAAACGCCCACTTTTCGCCAGTGTTATGATCTCACGTAATAGGTGGCGAGCCTATTACCGCTTATTGGGACATTTTGTTTGCCAGAGCCTCGTCCGCTGATCGGCAGGTGCACCACTTGCAGGTGAGGTTGGCTTGGGACCCTAAGTTCTTGGTGGGAACCCTATGCACCCAAAACCCTAAATAAAATTTAGTATTAACTATTAAGTAATTGTATAATTTAATTATTTCTTATTATTAAAGACTCACGCCCGTATCTCCGAAGAGGTAGGCAGAGGTGTAATATTACACCCATATTTCGCCATGAATTTCTAGGTCCCACGTAATAGGGGGCGAGCCTATTGCCATACCGGGCACATTACCAGACTCCGAGCTGCTACTGAGAATTTCCTAACGGAAAAACCCAGTAACACTTTGCCCGACCCGGGAATCGAACCCGAGACCTCCCAATCCCACGCGCACATTTATGCCGCGGGACCAACGAGGCAGTCTGTATAATTTAAATGTTTAAATTTTCACATGAACACGAAATCCTTAAGAACTGCGCTTCTATGTAAATCTGTATTCATTGCTTAGGCGTCTCCCGCGGTTGTGACTACGCGCAGTCAGTTATCTATATATTAAAAGAATTTGTGTTTTATAATACGAGTCGGCCAGCCCGTTCTACGCAACCGATCCGCATGTTTTTTTTTTAAATGAAAGCTCTCGCTGCATAGATTTGTCATCAAGCATTAGAAATTACCTAACTTGCACATTCATCAAGTTATTTGCAAAAACAGTTTTCTCCCATACATTTTTTACGTTTTCGTAGCCGTAGACAATGACTTTCTGCTTCTATATATCTGGTTCTCATTGAGGTAGGCATTTCGTTATAGGCCTATAACACGCGCTGAAAAGAGCTCTTTAATTTGATGGTTTGTTCATTTAAATTGGGTAAGTTTGAAGGAAGATAGGTGTGGACATTGAACTTATTTTTCAATATTTTCCTATAAATTTCTTAAGATTCCATTGCTTTCTCTCTACATGGACGGTTCTAAATTCAAAAAATATTTTTATGGCATCTAATAAGTTCCTTGCGGTAACTGCCAGGAAAAACCGTTATGCCTCCTTAAGGTGACCTTGCCTTACTTTCATACGGGTGTGAGTATGGTGGTGTGTAAAATTATACCCGATGTATGCCCGATGTTGGTAAAATTATCACTATAGTAAATTATCGCTGATGGCAGGTAATATTCCCCGAATGTTACCAGTTAACCCTTAATGTTGGGTGAAATGAACTATAATGTTGAGGAATTTTCCCCTTTTTTTGTATCGCGATGAAATCCTGTTACGGACTGTCCCTCAAAGGGACAACTCTGTACCGAGTTTGGGGCAGGTGGAGGGGGTGTGTGTGGCTCAGCTCTCCCCCCTAGGTGTTCGGGCGGGCATACCCACTAAAACACCGCGGTGTTCCTCTATCGACCCTGAGGACGGGGTCGCGGTAACGACGTCAGTATACCCGCGACGGCCGCGACCCGAGGAATTTTCTGCAAATGTAGTTAAATTTCCCCCTAATGTTGGGAAAATCAACCCTACAGACGGGTAAATTCCGTTTTATGTAAGGAAAATTTTTGTGTTTTTAAATTACGGGCTTTCTTCGGGCATCTTATTTTTTTTTATGTGGAACATATTACAGCGGTTCATAGTATACTGTCATATAATTATATTACAAGTGGTTGTTATGGTAGAAATTGTAGCTTTGGTATGAATAGTAGTTTTGAGAGAAAAGGTAGTTTTGACAGCACCGGCGGTTTTGGTAAAAAAGGTAGTTTTGAAAAAATGGTAGATTTGATAGTGTGAGTACGAATAGTAGTTTTGGTATAAATAGTAGTTTTGATAGGAATCACTAGTTTTGGAGATTTTCGTAGACAAACATACATACATCTTTGAAATTGTGTATATTTATTTGGAAGTCCTAACAGATTACCATATATTATATGAAAATTACGCAATTCCAATAATATTATAGTCTCACGCCTGTATGGGGATACAGGCGTGAGACTATAATATTATTGGAATTTAATTCTTCGGGGGAAGAGGTAGGCAGAGGTGTAATATTACACCCACATTTCGCCATGATTTTTTTAGGTCCCACGTAATAGGGGGCGAGCCTATTGCCGTACCGGGCACATTACCAGACTCCGTGCTGCTACTAATACTACTAATAATATTACATACATGCATATCGAATTGTTATCTTCCTTTTTTGAAGTCGTTAAATTTTTTGAAGCCGTGTGGTTGACGGCATAGAATACAAGTGTCACCACCCCCTATCTTCCCGTGGGTGTCGTAAGAGGCGACTAAGGGATAACACGATGCAAATACCATCTTTGCGTAGAGACGGAAAACTCGACATCAAACCCTATACGACTGCCTCGTTGGTCTCGCGGCATAAATGTGCGCGTGGAATCGGGAGGTCCCGGGTTCGATTCCTGGGTCGGGCAGTGTTATTGGGTTTTTCTGTCACGAAATTCTCAGTAGCAGCACGGAGTCTGGAAATGTGCCCGGTACGGCAATAGGCTCGCCCCTTATTACGTGGGACTAAAGTATATCTGGCGAAAAGTGGGTGTAGAAATACACCTCTGCCTACCCCTTCGGGGATAAAAGGCGTGACGATATATGTAAATTTAAGAGCTTTATTTCAGTCATACATATTATATATATATATATATCCCTATTGCGCGGCAAACCATTCAGTAATGCCAAGGTGGAAATTTCACGATACCTAAGGTGCAACGCAAAGCCAATGTTGTGAGAAAAGGAGTTTTGTGATATATATATTTTTGGTAAGAATATCATCTTATTACTTATTACATAAGGCTACAATGTGCTCATCATACCTACATGTGAGAGCTTTTTCATAATATTAAAATATGCTGTGGAGCAGCACGGGTCCTCTAGTCGCTATGAAAAAGTAGCTTATGTCACTTTCCAGCTTCATAATTACCTCCACACAAAACTCGTATCATAATACTACCATATACTAGGATATTACTATTATATTTGTCCGTGTGGTGACGGATTAAGAATACGGATTGTCACCACCCCATATCGTCCCATGGGTATCGTAAGAGCCGACAGAGGGAGCATATTATGCAGAGAACAGCACTGTAAGAGAAGGAAAACTTGATACAAACCCTATACCAACACGTGTGGCCAGCGTGGTGTAGTAGGCCAATTCCTCCTTGAAGACTATTATATTAGATAAGAAAATGGTTATATATAGCCTATAGCCTTCCTCGACAAATAAGCTATCCAACACAGAATACTTATTTAAATCAGACCAGTAGTCACTGAGATCAGCACGTTCAACCAAACAAACAAACTCCTAAGGTTTATTATATTAGTATAGATTTAACATTGTCTATCAGTCTTTGCCCTACCATTTCCTTCTCCTCTCTCAAGAGTCTAAGACGGGAGGTAAACAGGTGCATTTGTAAGGTACGTTTAAATCATCCCTTAATAGCACCCTTTGTAAAGCTAATCGTTATCGCTCTCTCAAGAAGGCTCCATTTATTTGTGTTGTGGCGCTCAATACGTTTGGGTTCTTCTGAGCACTCTTGAGGTTCGGAAGAAACAAATAAAATGAGGACTATAAAAGAAAGATTGAATGAGGCTTAAGATTCGTTTTGTGACAATAGTCATCGTCGAAATTTTACATTTATGAAGTTGAAGGATTTTTGGAATTAAATTGAGAGCAAATAAATAACCAAATTAAAAGTATTTTAGATTTTGACCATATCATGGAAGATAGGCAGTTTATTGCATCATCGTCCTAGCTACATCTCAGATATTTCGCTTTGGCCCCGGCACCTGCCATGAACAGCTACAAAACCAAGTATTTTCGTACTATAGTTTGTATTGTACACGAACACAGATTGAAACTTCTGCAATATCGAAAATTTTAGTCTTTCAAATTTATTAATTTACTGCTACACATTTTACTGTACATTCTTTGCAAATCATCATCATCAGCCTTTAACAGTCCACTGCTGGACTAGGCCTCTCCTTTGAAAGGAAGAATTGGCCTACTATACCACGCTGGCCAAACGTGTTGCTATAGGGTTTGTATCAAGTTATCCTTCTCTTACAGTGCTGTTCTCTGCATAGTATGGTCCCTCTGTCGGCTTTTACGACACCCATGGGATGATATGGGGTGGTGACAATCCGTATTCTTAATCCGTCACCACACGGACAAATCTTTGCAAATAAATGAATTCTATTCTATTCTAGCTTATGTGACAGTTTAGTAATAATATTATGTAAAAAAAGGGCTGCTTTTCCACATAAACGTAATCCACTGTTTCCTCCCTGGAGAAATAAAGCAATTATTTTCTTCCAAAAAACATATGGTCTCTACTAGCATGTCCCAGTGTTTCCTTTTTCCATAAATAAATTATTAAAAGACAGGAACTTTTAAAATATTAAAAGCTGGTCTTATTTTCCGCTGCGTAAAACTAAAGAACACGACCAAGCATTTCCTTATGAAATGAAATGAAATGAAAAAGCATTTATTTTTATAATATACACACAACAGTATGACAATTTAACAAGTTGTGACACAGTTCTTAGCCAAGAGGTATATTATAAAAATGAAGTTACCATTCAGGCTTATGTTGGTTGAGATATAAGCAAACCAAACCTGATATTAGTTGGTAACCCCAAGTGACGATCACAGAAATCAACATTCTTATACATACACAAAAACATGCAAACATTCATACACTTTAAATATGGAATCGAATTTCATTTCTTTTTCTTTCTAACTTAGTGATCCGTTGAAAGAGCGAAAGAGATGAAGTGAATTGTCGCCAAGTAAGCGATTCGTTTTGGATTTTGGCGGTTTTATGAATTGCATATTGAATAGAAAAATAGAACTAAATATCGAGGCGATAATATCTAATTCAGATTGCACTATTTAATGTTTATTTTGAAAATTGCAAATAATTATTAGGAATTTATGTTTGGAGATTTTTATTTGACTTGATTGGTCTCATGCCTAAAATACAATAAGATTTCGATTGTTTGCGTTTGTCGTACGCTACGCTCCAACATCCGGTATTGAAATCGATTTTTAAAATCGATTTGAAAATCTTGAATCGGATTTTTATCGGCTTTGCGTAAAAATCCGAAAACGCCCATGCCTTGTCAAATCTGGTTAGACTAGTAAGCGGACCCAGGGTTATAACTGTGATAACAATAGGAGGGTGATGTAGACTATAGGTAAATGGCTGAATTATTATGTCCTATTTCTGGCGCTAAAAGTATCTACAGCTCTGTCTAATTACGCACATTCTCAAGCAAATACGAGACTAAACTATTTACCGATCACCGAAATAAAAGCACGAATTCTCCGCGCAAATAAAAACATAGTCCTTCGACCCGGATAGCGAGTATTGGGACAAAGTAAAGCAGCCAATATCACCATCCGAGGCGTCAATAAACTATGTTGTTTCCGAATGCCCCGACCCATGATGTAGGGGAATTTATGATGTGTAAGTTACGAAGACATGTGTGTAGCTATGTTCTATTTGTACGTCAATGATTTTTTGGTGTAGACCTAGTGTTGGAGAAAACTCGAGTCCGGGAGTCGATTTTTACATAGATACTCGACTGAATTTCACGGCGTTCGTTATGCTCGTAACTCGAGAGTCCAGAGTGCAGCGCGAGTCTTAACTTGATACACGACTCTTAAAAAGAACTCGAGTAACAAATCAAACTCGAGTTTTTAACGAAAGTCGAGTTCAAAGACTAACTCGATGTAACTTCGACTCAAAAAAATGTCGAGCAAACATGTAGTTTTCTATTATATATTTACCCAGAACATATTTCTTTCTACATGTTTCATAGACCGAAAAATTTTGCAACAATTTTGTCACACACAAAAACAAATAGATGTGAGTCATGTGACACCCTGCAATGGCACAGCAACAATTATAAATATAAATTAATAATAATAATAACAATTAATTGATTTACATTATTAACATTATTAAAATCTATTATAAATAAAACACAAGGCAAATCAGTTATACTATAAACAATAATAGTGATTTAGCTAGTTAGGTGATGGGTTCTCAGTTCAAAACGAGTCGAGCTCGACTCGTTCATTACGTGAGCAAGCTCGAGCTCATAACAAAACTCGAGCACGAATGCTAAACTCGTGTTTAAAGGGATGCTCTCTAAACTCGCAACACATTGAGCAGGAGTATGTGTCTTAGTGAGTCGAGTATTGCGACTCGAGTTTTCTCCATCACTATGTAGACCTAGCTGAAACTGAAAAAGAAATCATGGAATAATATTATTATGGTCTCGATACTATACAGCTACTTAGACTGTATGTTTAGTGTAATACGTAATTAGTACACGACTTCACGCATGGTATACTGGCCCAAACGGTCGCCTCGCCATATAAAACAATTCTAGTGTTGTGGGTTCCATCCCCACACGAGGCAGCAATTTGTGCGGTCTCAAATTTTTGTTTCGAGTCTGGGTATGCTTAGTGTCTGATGATTGTATGTTTGTAAAGTCTCGGGATTTATTCCTGGAACGGGAGATGCCTTTTTAAGGAAAAAGAAATTAGATTCTGCCTCCGTATTCACCCGTGTATGTTCGGTTGTCGAGGCAAAAGCAATGAATACAGATTTACATAGAAGCGCAGTTCTTAAGGATTTCGTGTGCCGATTCCAAATCTCCAGTTTAGTTCGTAGTTGGCGCCGTTGGCGGCGCTGGCGTCGTTCTCCGTCTCTCTCGCTTTCGTAGTTAAGATACACTGGAGGAGAGAGAGACAGCTGCCGCAGTGCGACTGCCATGCCGCCAAGATGCAATTTGAGTCGCAGAAAGTTTGTCTTCAAAGCGCCCATAAGAAATGCGCCTCTATGTAAATATCTGAGCTCTTTGGCAAAAGGTAGTCCATGTGCTATTTTGACGTATAAGAAGTTTAATCACAATCCGTTAAGTAGTTCTTGCGTGGAGAAGAGCTCTATAATCTCATTCCGGTCGCAGCTTCACTAAAGCAATGTTTATTCATAAAGCAGTGGTATACTTACTATCTATTATACATTCAAATGCGTGAATCGCAATTCGCTTTCTATGAATAGATTTTGCATCTAGTGGAGATACGAAGAGACTGCCATGCAGAGGAATATGAGAGGTTCGAATCTACGGTTTCCTTCATTTGACTTTGCGAAGTTATGTGCGTATTGAAATTATCATTTGCCCCGTGCCTCGGAGAGCCCGTTAAGCCCTAGGTGCTAGCTTTCAAGAAGATCTTTGATAGTCGTTACAGAGAGTCAGTACCCTCAAATAAACTGATACTGGTCTAAATCATGGAATATCGCTATCCCTTCATGTTGCATAGGTCAGACGACTCAGACGGCAGTCGTTCTGTAGAAAGACTGATATTCTGTCATATCTGCTTAGACCAGTAAGTGGACCCCGGGGCTTCAAGGTGGAAGTTTTGGATTTAAAGAGATAACGCTAGGAAGATGTTGATTAAACAATGTAATTCACATTTAACTTCGAGAAGTCATTGACGAGTATCGTGGCTTCGAACTCGAGACCCTCGTAGCAGTCTGTGGACAGATTACCACTAGGCTGTCGCTGCTTTTCAGAGTATAGACCTTTTATCGTCATCCAAATACTTACATTCAGTATTTGTTCTAGAGGACATTGCAGTATTATTTTTCAAGTGCATTCTGCCTAGGTCTTTGCCACAAAATGTGTTTGTGTACCCCTATAAAACCCAAGTAGCTGCTTGCAATAGTAAAATATAATGAAACGTTTAATTTTATAGTCTATTTTATTTATATTGCTCACAGCGTGACTTACTTACAAAGAAAGATTGAATGAGTCTTCAGATTCAATTTAGACGATAATCATCGTCGAAATTTTACATTTATTATGTTGAAGAGTTCCTTTGATTTGAATTGAGAGCAAACAAATTACCATATTATAAAGTCTTTTACGGATCTCTGCCTTTTCGCCGAAAATTGTTCAGCTGATTATCACTTGCCAACTAACGTTTCGCAGAATTTTACTTCGCAGAATAATCATTTGCCAACTTGTGATATAATTTTGTTTTTATTTCCCAACCTCACAGTTGCCAACTTTACGTTTGGTCTTCCTTTTATTGTCGCAGTTCTAACCTAACCTAACCAGCCATTGTTTCAGTTGACGTGCATTGTTTATCAGCATACTAACCTAACCTAACCGATTCCTTTCGATTTCACCTGAACTTTCCGAAACATAACCTGAACATACGAAACGTTATTCGTCTAAAAGTTGTCTGGCCTAATAATTTGACAAAAGATAAATGCCCCAAACGTTTTTTTGTCATTACAATAATAAGCTTAACAATAATTCTACCAAATGAAACCTTGATTCTAGAGCTTGTGTGAGGATAAACGGGGCATACACTGACTGGTTTACCATCGATAAAGGTGTTAGACAGGGATGTGTAGCGTCGCCGTGGCTGTTTAACCTCTTCATGGACAGTTGTTTGCAAGATTTAAAACATAGTGACTGCGGATTAAGGATGAATGGGTTACTCGTCAAATGCCTCCTTTATGCTGATGATCAGGTTATACTTGCATCTTCAACGGAGGAGTTGCAGGAGATGGTAACAATCATGCATCGTGCGTTAGAAAGGAAAGGAATGAAAGTGAATGTAAGTAAAACGAAAGTTATGGTTTTTGAAAAGGAGGAATGCGTTACGGCTTGTAATGTTTTGATCGATGGACAGCGAGTGGAACAAGTGAATGAGTTTGTTTACTTAGGTTCGTTGTTTACAAGAGATGGTAAGAATGAAGCAGATATTGAAAGGAGAGTTAATGCAGGTAATTGTGTGAATGGAGCTCTGAAGGCGTTTATGAACAGTCAAAACGTGTCCAAAAAGGCACGTTTGGCTGTACATAGAGGTGTGTTAGTGCCTACCCTTATGTATGGTAGTGAAAGTTGGGTATGGCAGAAGAGATTTGAAAGTAGAATAAATGCTGTAGAAATGAGAGCACTGAGAAGTATGTGTGGTGTGTCTTTGACCGACAGAGTAAAGAATTGTGTGATACGAGAGTGGTGTGGGGTAAAAGAAGATGTAGTGACAAGCATTGAGAAAGGCATGTTAAGATGGTTTGGGCACATGGAGAGGATGGATGACGATAGACTGACAAAGAAGATATATCAGGCTAGTGTGAATGGGACAGGACAAAGGGGAAGACCTAGGAGAACGTTCTCTGACCAGATTGGAGACATCCTGAAAAAAGGACAAGTCAGAAGTACCCTTAACAGAAGAGCATGCATGAGAAACTTGATGGGAGTGAGTGAAGCAAGTGAGGTATGTCAGGATCGTTGCAAATGGCGTTCCGTAGTCTCTGCCTACCCCTTCGGGAAACAGGCGTGAGTCTATGTATGTATGTATGAAACCTTGTCATGAAAAATTTGACAATCGTTAGTCGTCAAAGTGAAAAATAGGATCGTGCCGGGTATTGGGACAAAATAAAGCCAATATCACCATCCGAGGCGTCAAAAAACTATGTTGTTTCCGGATACCCCGACCCACGATGTAGGGGAATTTATTATGTGTAAGTTACGAATACATGTGTGTAGCTATGTTCTATTTGTATGTCAAGGATTTTTTGGTGTAGACCTAGTGTTGGAGAAAACTCGAGTCCGGGAGTCGATTTTTACATAGGTACTCGACGCAATTTCACGGCGTTCGTTATGCTCATAACTCGAGAGTCCAGAGTGCAGCGCGAGTCTTAACTTGATACACGACTGTTAAAAAGAACTCGAGTAACAAATCAAACTCGAGTTTTTAACGAAAGTCGAGTTCAAAGATCGATGTAACTTCGACTCAAAAAAATATCGAGCAAAACAAGTTTTCTATTATATACCCAGTATATATTTCTTTCTACATGTTTCATAGACCGAAAAATTTTGCAACAATTTTGTTACACACAAATAACAAATACATGTGAGTCATGCATGTGACACCCTGCAATGGCAAAGCAACAATTATAAATATAAATTAATAATAATAATAACAATTAATTCATTTACATTATTAACATTATTAAAATCCATTATAAATAAAACACAAGGAAAATCAGTTATACTATAAACAATAACAGTGATTTAGCTAGTTAGGTGATGGGTGCTCAGTTCAAAACGAGTCGAGCTCGACTCGTTCATTACGTGAGCAAGCTCGAGCTCATAACAAAACTCGAGCACGAATGCTAAACTCGTGTTTAAAGGGATGCTCTCTAAACTCGCAACACATTGAGCAGGAGTATGTGTCTTAGTGAGTCGAGTATTGCGATTAAGAGCTGAGCACTGAAATGTCGACTCGAGTTTTCTCCATCACTATGTAGACCTAGCTGAAACTGAAAAAGTAATCAATAATATTATTATGGTCTCGATACTATACAGCTACTTAGACAATGTTTAGTGCGGGGCGGCACATATCTGACGGAAGATGCGTCGAACGTATCTTCGGTCGCGTCTATTCCGTCAAATGAATCGGTACACATCTGACGGAAAATGCGTCGAGCGTATCTGCACACATTCGCTGAAAGCGTGGCTATTATGAACACATATCAGTTTGTTCGTGCAGGGCCGTACTCGGGGCAGCTCAATATTTTACTGTCATATTCTTTTACCTAATAATTTTTCGTGTTCCCTGATGTTATGTAGTCACTGAAGTCCTGCAATTCGAGTTAGACTATTAAAAATATGTCGGACTTCGAAGATTTTTTATAGTAGCCAACAAACGTTTTTGAATATATTTCCTATATAGGTATGGAGGTTCAAAAATAAAAGACGATGATACGATTTGGTTATGATTTTAAAAAAAATATATACAAATGATATAGAAGGGGTTACAGTTGCAGAGCATGACAAAATGTTTTCTATGTATGGAAATTGTTCCCGTGGACCTTTAGCACATCATACCTAAAAATTGGCCCTCGATCCAATCTAGCAAGTATGCGTACACTCATAGCACATACGAACACTACATTATTCTACACATTTCGTTTCTGAAAAAATAAGTAGGGTCTGGCGGCCCTGGAATCTTACGATCTTAAAATCACCGATCTGGGAATGACATGGATATGGTATGTCCAATACCTATGAATTTAGCGTGCATACCTACTACGAAACGTTGGGAAAATAAAATGGCTGCCATTTGGGTTGTGCTCCAGAATTTAATCGATATCGATATGGAGCCGGTTAGAAGAAAATAATACATTTTTGTAGTAAGTTACTGCAGTTAGTTTAAATCTTTTGCCAGATTAGTTTATTGCATAATGTAAATGTGGGCGAACATGGCAAAGCGAAACACGACCCTTGTATGAAACATGTAACAAAATATTCTCTGAGAGCCAATATCGATACTGCGTCGCTAAGAAAGTACCGGACATGAAAGGCACCATACATACGGTAATGAAACACACTGCCTGAAGCACTGATTCATCTGGTTTTCAGACATATTTATGCACAAAATCAAAATTTTTATGTTCGATATACAACGATTTCACAGCAGATGTACCACAAACCTTTGCGAAAAATATGGCGACAGTGCAGCAGTGGCACGAATGATATTTCTAATAAAATAACGTCATGATTAATTTATTCAGTAAACTATAGTTATCTCTTTTTTCTGACAGAGATATCCCTAAGACAAAACGAGACAACACTATGTTTGGTGGCTTTATGTCGATTTCGTATATATGTGTATAAAAAAATACATGGCAAAATGTGGGTGTAATATTACACCTCTGCCTGCCCCTCCGGGGATACAGGCGTGAGTCTATAAGAATAAAAAATATAATAATATATGTGTATAATGAAATTTTTCTATAATTATGTACTACATATTTGCCCTCTCCATGTATATTTCTTACTCAAAGGTCAAAATTCACGTGGTGCGTGGTGCGCGCAACGTCGACGGATAATCCGTTAGTACGCTCGACGTACTAACGGATTATCGGTCAGGTGTGAATGGTTGAACGTTTTTCTATACATTTGTATGTATTGGCGTTACGCGACCGATAAAACGCGACGGATCTTCCGTTAGATATGTTCCGGCCCAATACGTAATTACGAGAGGAGGTCCAAAAGATCGTGGAATGGAGGGTATGGAGAGGGGATAGGGGCGCCCGCTTAATGTCATACTACTTGGGGATTCATCATTAGTATATAAATAGAGTTCCAGCCCTGTTGCGTCATTCGTTTACGAACACTCGCCTGCTAAACAAGTCATTCCGGAAGGAACAAGTCACACCGCTTAAGAAACAGCAGTCCGTTGATGCTTCAAAGCGGGTTTTGGAGTTGTGTGGAGATGAACCTGCACAGTTTTTGGACTGGATTGTTACTGGAGATAAAAAATGGGTCCATTTTGAGCCTGAGTCAAAACAGGAGTCCATGCAATGGAATAAAAAGGGCACACCACCCCCAAAGAAATTCAAGGTGTCGGAATCGGCTGGAAAGTTGATGGGTACTGTTTTTTGGGATTGTGAGGGAATAATACTGATTGATAACAAAGAAAAGGGAAGAAACATAACCGGAGAATACTACGCATCGATATTAGAGAAAAAAGAGGCCATCAAAGAAAAACGTCGAGGAAAATTTTCTAAGGGTGTGTTGCTCTTGCAAAACAACGCACCATCACTTCACAAGAGTAGACTTGCAATGGCTGCTCTGCACACGCACGGCTTTGAATCACTAGTCCATCCACCGTACAGTCCAGACCTGGCCCCTTGTGATTATTATTTCTTCCCCAATTAAAAAAAAAGCCTAAGGGGAAGGAAGTTTTCCGACGACAATGAGGTGAAGGAGGCAATTTTGGCCCATTTTGAGGCGAAAGACAAAAAATATTATTTCGACGGCTTAGAAAAATTAATTCATAGATCCAATAAATGTATTCAGCTCAAGGGTGATTATATTGCAAAGAAAAAATAGATTTAATGCTTTATTTAACTTAGAACCGTTTCATTCCACGAACTTTTGGACCTCCCCTCGTAGTACACGACTTCACGCATGGTGTACTGGCCCAAACGGTCGCATCGCCATTTAAAACAAGTCTAGTGTTGTGGGTTCCATCCCCACACGAGGCAGCACTTTGTGCGGTCTCAAAATTATTGTTTCGAGTCTGGGTATGCTTAGTGTCTGTTGATTGTATGTTTGTAAAGTCTCGGGATTTATTCTTGGAGCGGGAGATGCATTTTTATGGAGAAAGGAGCTAGATTTTGCCTGCGTATTCGCCCGTGTATGTTCAGTTGTCAGGGCAAAAGCAATGAATACAGATTTACATAGAAGCGCAGTTCCTAAGGATTTCGTGTGCCGATTCCAAATCGCCAGTTTAGTTCGTAGTTGGCGCCGTTGCGTTGGCGGCGCTGGCATGGTTCTCCGTCTCTCTTGCTCTCGTAGTTAAGATACACAGGAGAAGAGAGAGACAGCGGCCGCAGCGCGACTGACTCGCCGCAAAGCGGCAATTTGAGTCGCAGAAAGTTTGTCTTCAAAACGCCCATATAAATTGCGCCTCTATGTAAATATCTGAGCTCTTTGGCAAAAGGTAGTCCATGTGCTATTTTGACGTATAATCACAATCCGTTAAGTAGTTCTTGCGTGAACGAGAGCTCTATTATCTGATTCCGGTCGCAGCTTCACTAATGCAATGTTTATTCATAAAGCAGTGGTATACTTACTAACTATTATACATTCAAATGCGTGAATCGCAATTCGCTTTCTATGAATAGATTTTGCATCTAGTGGAGATACGAACAGACTGCCATGCAGAGGAATGTGAGAGGTTCGAATCTACGGTTTCCTTCATTTGACTTTGCGAAGTTATGTGCGTATTGAATTGTTAATTATCATTTGCCCCGTGCCTCGGAGAGCCCGTTAAGCCCTAGGTGCTAGCTTTCATGAAGATCTTTGATAGTCGTTACCTAGAGTCAGTACCCTCAAATAAACTGATACTGGTCTAAATCATGGAATATCGCTATCCCTTCGTGTTGCATAGGTCAGACAACTCAGACGGCAGTCGTTCTGTAGAAAGACAGATATTCTGTCATATCTGCTAAGACCAGTAAGTGGACCCCGGCGAAACCCCGGCGCTTCAAGATGGAAGTCTTGGATGCAAAAGAGATAACGCTAGGAAGATGTTGATTAAACAATGTAATTCACATTTAACTTCGAGAAGTCATTGACGAGTATCGTAGCTTCGAACTCGAGACCCTAGACCACTAGGCTATCGCTGCTTTTCAGAGTATAGACCTTTTATCGTCATCCAAATACATTCAATATTTGTTCTAGAGGACATTGCAGTATTATTTTTCAAGTGCATTCTGCCTAGGTCTTTGCCACAAAATGTGTTTGTGCACCCCTATAAAATCCAAGTAGCAGCTTGCAATAGTAAAATATAATGGGACGTTTAATTTTATAGTCTATTTTATTTATATTGCTCACAGCGTGACTAAGAAAGATTGAATGAGTCTTCAGATTCAATTTAGACGATAATCATCGTCAAAATTTTACATTTATTATATTGAAGAGTTCCTTTGATTTGAATTGAGAGCAAACAAATTACCATAATTATTATAAAGTCTTTTACGGATCTCTGCCTTTTCGCCGAAAATTGTTTAGCCGATTATCACTTGCCAACTAACGTTTCGCAGAATTTTATTTCGCAGAATAATCATTTGATATTTGAATCCGAATAACTTGTGATATAATTTTGTTTTTATTTCCCAACCTCACAGTTGCCAACTTTACGTTTGGTCTTCCTTTTATTGTCGCAGTTCTAACCTAACCGACGTAGCATATTTAAATGCCCTGTGTAGTGAAATAAAAGCGATTTGGTTCTGGCACTTCGCCGGCCGCTGCCGCGGCACGCTCGCTTCGCTCGCTCGGCTCGTGCGTTGTGGTCGCAGTTCTAACCTAACCTAACCAGCCATCGTTTCAGTTGACGTGCATTGTTTATCAGCATACTAACCTAACCTAACCGATTCCTTTCGATTTCACCTGAACTTCCCGAAACATCACCTGAACAGACGAAACGTTATTCTTTTAAAAGTTGTCTGGCCTAATAATTTGACAAAAGATAAATGCCTCAAACGTTTTTTATCATTACAATAATCAGCTTAAAAATAATTTTACCACATGAAACGGTGTCATACAAAAATTTGACAATCGTTAGTCGTCAAAGTGAAAAATAGGCGAAACGTTGGTTGGCAAGTGATAATCGGCCAAACAATATTCGGCGAAAAGGCAGGATCCCGTTTTACATTTCATCATACCACAAACTAAAGTCCTAGGTTCATCCCAGTTGCATCAAATACGTTTCGCAGATCTATAAAGTTCTTTTGCCATTTTTGGCTACGGAACCCTATAAAGGGAACACTGCCAAAGCCTTTCTTTACTTTCCAATGAAAATACTAGCTTAATTGATTGTGTTTTGAAGAAGAAATCAGGGGACTAATTTTGTGTACTTTTAGTCGAGATTTTCACGAAAGAAACATATTTTACTGGCCGTTCGTGTTTCCTCCAAACTCATCGTAGTGGCCGCTAAAGCGATTGCGCCAAATCTGAATTTAAGATATGTTTATGTAAATTATGATTAATTTTACGTGAATCGTGAATAGGTGCATAGGGTTCCCACCAAAAACTTAGGGTCCCAAGCCAACCTCACCTGCAAGTGGTGCACCTGCCGATCAACGGACGAGGCTCTGGCAAACAAAATATCCCGATACGCGGCAATAGGCTCGCCACCTATTACGTGGGATCAAAACATTGGCGAAAAGTGGGCGGTTAATATGCCTCTGCCTACCCCTTCGGGGAAACAGGCGTGAGTCTATGTATGTATGTACGTATGTTTACGTGAATCGTGTGACTATGGTTTTGCCATGTAGTATCTATTTATATATTTCGTTATCATTTCCTGCAGAGCGTCGGTGTATGCGGTTTGTATCCGTCCTTGGCAAATTATGTAATGAATGTTTGGTTATTTTGTTTACTGACGCGAATTTGTAGCATACTTTGACATGGTCCTTACAGGTAAAATGTATAGAATTTTCTCATAGGTATATCAAAAAGCTTTTGGTAAGGCCTTGCTGATTTCAGAATAAATGGGCCGGATCGACGAGGGAAGTACTACCCTCTTATAATACTGTTGCGTTTCGTTCGGTGAATGAGAGTGCCGGATAGTCGTCACCCTTTTTCATCTTTTTCCTCTCACTCCTGCTATTCTTTTTCCCATCTCAAAGTTCTGCAATGCATGACTTATCTGGTGTTGTGGGTGTTCAGGGGCGGCAGTAATCCTTCCCTTGGGGTTGAGGACGTCATACAGGCAGTCGCTCTGTTGAAAAGCTAATATTCAGTCAAATCCGGTTAGACTAGTAAGCGATCCCCGGTTTATAACTGTGATAATAATAAGAGGATGATGGAGCCTATAAATGGCTGAATTATTATGTCCTATTTCTGGCGTTTAAAGTATCTTCATCTCCAAAGACGTTACAAAAATAAAAAGAAGTAATACATTAAAGGCGTACCAAAAGTAGGACGCTAAACATAAGCCAGTTAGCAAGTCTGACATGACTGTGTGTGTGTGACGTAGCGAGCCGGCGTAAAAGTGATACTGTCACATCTTGTCAACCGAAATTAAAATAAAATATGGAGTTATCGATGTGTGCGTTAGTGTACCGTTTCTACGGATTGATTACTACGTATGTAACGTATCTACATCTTTGTTGTAATATCATTGTTCATCTCTGTCTTATTACACACATTCTCAAGCAAATACAAAACTAAACTATTTACCTATCACCGAAATAAAAGCACGAATTCTCCGCAAATAAAAACATGGTCCCTCGACCCGGATCGTGCCGGGTATTGGGACAAAATAAAGCAGCCAATATCACCATCCGAGGCGTCAATAAACTATGTTGTTTCCGAATGTCCCGGCCCACGATGTAAGGGAATTTATTATGTGTAAGTTACGGAGGACAGGTAAGTAGCTATGTTCTAGTTGTATGTCAGGGATTTTTTGGTGTAGACCTAGTTGAGACTGAAAAAGATATCAATAATATTATTATGTCATACGGAGAGATGTTCTGTCTACGCGACTACGCTCGGTGCAAGAAGAGCGAAACATCGGAAACAAATAGGTATTTATACCTTAAACTAGAGGACGCCAGCAGCTACGCCTGCATTTTTTTTTAATTTACCCGTTTTGGCCGATCCTGTGGGAATTTCGGAAAATCCCTTCTTAGTGCACCCCTACGGTCCCCAAGGAACATACATGCCAAATTTCAGCTTCCTGCGCCCAATAGTTTCGGCTGTAGCATGTCTGTCATTCAGTCAGTAACGCAAGGATTTTATATATTAAGATAAGTTAAGTTAACGCGATTAAGACCCGCTAAAATATGTATTTTGCATGTTAAATACAAATCGCAAAAGTTTAAAATTGATTAATATTATTATGGTTTCGTACTATACATACACTTATGGAACATAGCTATCCCTTCGGGTTGCGGAGGTCAGACAGGCAGTCGCTCTGTGGAAAAGCTAATATTCAGTCAAATCCGGTTAGACTGGAAAGCGGACCCCGGGTTCAGACTAGGATAACGCTAGGAGAATGATGATGACTATAAAGCTACTTAGAACTACTGAATGTTTAGTGTAATACGTAATTAGTAAATGACTTCACGCATGGTGTACTAGCCCAAACGGTCGCCTCGCTATATAAAACGAGTCTAGTGTTGTGGGTTCCATCCCCACATGAAGCAGCACTTTGTGCGGTCTCCAAATTATTGTTTCGGCTCTGGGTGTGCTCTGTTGATTGAATCTTTGTAAAGTCTTGGGATTTATTATTAGAGTGGGAGATGCCTTTAAGGAAAAGGAACTAGATTCTGCCTGCGTATTCGCCGGTGTACCTATGTTCGGTTGTCAAGGCAAAAGGTAGTCCATGTACTATTTAGACGTAAAAGAAGTTTCATTACAATCCGTTCAGTAGTTCTTGCGTGAAGGAGAACTCTATATTGTCATTCCGGTCGCAGCTTCACTAGTGCAATGTTTATTCATAAAGCAGTGGTATACTTACTAACTATTATACATTCAAATACGCGTATTGCAATTCGCTTTCTATGAATAGATTTTGCATCTGAATTACTATCGAAACGGCGATAGGCTAGTGGAGATACCAACAGACTGACATGCAGAGGAATGTCAGGGTCCGAATTTACAGTTTCCTTCCTTTGACTTTTCGAAGTTATGAGCGTATCGAATTGTTAATTATCGCTTGCCTCGTGCCCCGGAGAGCACGTTAAGCCAACGGTCCCAGTTTTCATGAATATCTTTGGCAGTTAAGGCTGCGAGTAGCCTCAAGGAAACTGATACTCGTCTAAACCATGGAATATCGCTATCCCTTCGTGTTGCATAGGTCAGACAATTCAGACGGCAGTCGTTCTGTAGAAAGACTGATATTCTGTCATATCTGCTTAGTCCAGTAAGTGGACCCTGGGGCTTCAAGGTGCAAACTCTTGAATGCTACAGGAAACATTTTTATGTAACATAATTTTTTTTTCTTTTATATAGTCTGATGCTTGTATCCCCGAGGGGTAGGCAGAGGTGTAAATATTACCTACATCCACATTTTGCCATTAATTTTTAGTTCCCACGTAATATAGGGCGAGCCTATTGTCGTTACCGGGCACATCACCAGACTCCGGGCTGCTACTGACTGTTCGGAAAAACCCAGTAACACTTTTGCCCGACCCGGGAATCGAACCTGGGACCTCCGATCAGCAGTCGCATACGCTATCCACTGGGCCACGGAGGCAGTGTAACATTATAATACGCACTTAACTTCAAAAAGTCATTTACCATAGGTTTGAACTCAAGACGTTATACGTAGCAGTCGGTAAATCTCTCCACTAGGCTATCACTGCCTTTTAGAGTCATCATCTTCTTGCCCTGGTCCCAATTTATTTGGGGTCGGTGCAGTACGTCCTTCGCTTCCATTCTTTTCTGTCGCCCGTCATCTGATCATTTACCCCTTTCTCCTTTATATCCATCCTCACCCAGTCCATCCATCTTTTCCTGGGCCTCCCTCTCCCTTTCCATCCCTCTACCTTCATATTCATCACTTGCTTACCTACATACATATCATCTCTTCGTATAATATGTCCATACCAAGCCAAACGACTTCCTTTCACTTTCTCGTCTATAGGCGCCACTTTCAGACTACCTCTCACGTATTCATTCCTAATCTTATCCATTCTCGTAACTCCACACATCCATCGCAACATTCTGGAGAGGGATGCATGCCTTTTAGAGTATAGATCTTTTAACGTCGTCCAAATAAATGATTCAGTATTTGTTCTAGAAAACGTTGCAGTATTTATCAAGTGCATTCCGTCTAGGTCTTTGCCACGAAATGAGTTTGTGCACCCCTATAAAATCCAAGTAGCAGCTTGCAATAGAAAATAATAATAAAATATAATGGGATGTTTAATTTTGTAGTTTATTTTATTTATATTGCTCACAGCGTGACTTGGCCAAATGTTTGTAATACACTGGCAAGGTTAAACTACGTTGCTGAGGTCACCTCTTGGATGGGTGACCCTTTGTTGTGGCGTTTATGTCAGAGTGCCCCTATGCTTCAGAAAGCACGGAAAAACGGCGATCTCATTTCTTGCTTTAGGACATAAAGTCGACGCCGACAAAGTGCGGGTTAGCAGACTTCACATGTCTTTCGAGAACATTATGGAGAACTCTCAGACATGCAGGTTTCCTCACGATGTTTTCCTTCACCGATAATCAAGCGATAATTAACTATTTTTAATACGCACATAACTCTGAAAAGTATCTAATTGGTGCGTGCCGTGGATTCGAACCCGGACCCTCTGCGTAGCAGTCTGTCGGTCTCTCCACTAGGCTATCGCTGCTTGCTAGCAAGAGTCTGATTGCTTCGTGTATTTGTCTTAGTAGGTAATTTCATAGGACCTGCACGGAATCAAATTGCGTTCTTAATCCGTCACCCGTAAATAACAAAATATAAATAGAAAATCAATAGTAACGACTTTGACTGCCTCCGTGGTCCAGTAGATAGCGTATGCGACTGCTGTTCGGAGGTTCCGGGCTCGATTCCGGGGTCGGGCAAAAGTGTTACTGGGTTTTTCCGAACTCTCAGTAGCAGCACGGAGTTTGGTGAAGTGCCCGGTAACGGCAATAGGCTCGCCCCCTATTACGTGGGACCTAACAATTCATGGTGAAATGTGGGTTTAATATTACACCTCTGCCTACCCCTTCGGGAATACAGGCTTAAGTCTATAAATAACGATTTATCTTTGTGTATTAATTGAACAAAGGAATAAACGTAAATTAAAACACACATCACTCACCAGTATCGTATGAATCCCATCTAAACCCTCAGGACTACAAAACAACCCGTAATTTTAATAACATTCCATTTACATGGAAATTGCCCCAAATTACCCCTGGGACGCACCACTCAAAGGATAAAGTATTGCCGGGACAATAACATCAAAAAACATTACCCTCCCTTTTCGTTCAGAGTCGGGTAACAAAGGGAATTGTCGAGAGACTCATTATGTAACTGAAAACAGCGACAATTATGTGATAATTAGCGCAATAGTTGCTAATTTGCGATCATTAGAAAGGTCTTTGAATGCTGGGGGTTTGATCTGGTTTGGATAATTGTTCAGAAAACGAATAAAATAACCTTTGTTTATTTTGAAGACGTGACCGTCGGCTTGTACGTAAACACTTTTTTTTATTCATCATCAGCCTTTTATACTGTCCCACTGCTGGGCACGGACCTCTTCTCACTATGAGAAGGGTAAGGCCATAGTCCACCAAGCTGGCCAAGTGCGGGTTGGCAGACTTCACATGTCTTTCGAGAACATTTGGAGAACTCTCAGACATGCACGTTTCATCACGATGTTTTCCTTCACCTAGCGATAATTAACAATTTAATACGCACTTAACTTCGAAAAGTCATTGGTGCCTGCCGTGGATTCGAACCCGAGACCCTCTGCGTAGCAGTCTGTCGGTCTCTCCACTCGGCTATCGCAGTATCGCGCTTTTTAATACAAGTACAAAAGATTTGTAGAAGGGTGCATAGGGTTCCCACCAAGAACTAAGGGTCCCAAGCCAACCTCACCTGCAAGTGGTGCACCTGGCGATCAACGGACGAGGCTCTGGCAAACAAAATATCCCGATAAGCGGCAATAGGCTCGCCACCTATTACGTGGGATCAAAACACTGGCGAAAAGTGGGCGTTTAATATGCCTCTGCCTACCCCTTCGGGGAAACAGGCGTGAGTCTATGTATGTATGTATGTAGATTTGTAGAAGCGATAGCCTAGTGGAGATACCAACAGACTGCCACACAGAGGGTATCAGGCACGCACCATTGACTTTTCGGAGATATCAGTATTGAATTGTTAATAATCGCTTGTCCCGTGCATCGGAGAGCACGTTAGGCCATCCGTCCCGGCTATCATGACACTAGTTTAAACTATTGAATACCTATCCTATCCCATTGGGTTGCGGAGGTCAAGACAGGCAGGTCGCTCTAGAGAAAAGCTAATACACAAACTCAAATGGGTAGTCGGTTAGTAGTAGGTATAGTGTGTATGCTTATAACCGTGTGTACTCCAACTTGGGTGTCTATATAACTGTATGCTACGAGTATGTGTGTGTTTCGTGGCTGGGTGTGTATGTAGGCGAATGTGCTATGTATATAGACATATGTGGGTATAAGTGTGTCTGTCGTGGCGTTGACGGCCGTGGGCCGGTGCGAGTGATATGGGAATGGCAAGTTAATTTTGTGGTTTCTCATTATTTTCGGGCAAAACCTTTTCATAAAGTTTGTTTGTTGTAGGTGTTTATAACCTATTGCATTTCAAATGCATTAGGCATGTATTGTTTAGTAAGAAGGTATTTCGCGAAATGAAAAAAAGTAGGTGCATAGGGTTCCCTCCAAGAACTTAGGCTAAGCCACAGATAAGACAATACTATCTAAGCCAACCTCACCTGTAAGTGGTGCATCTGCCGATCAACAGACGAGGCTCTGGCAAACAAAATATCCTTTTTCTTCCGATAAGCGGCAATAGGCTCGCCACCTGTTACGTGGGATCAAAACACTGGCGAAAAGTGGGCGTTTAATATGCCTCTGCCTACCCCTTTAGGGAGACAGGCGTGAGTCTATGTATGTTTGTATGAAAAAAAGTAACAAATAAGAAGTGCGTTCGTAGCTACGCGGGCATCCTCCAGTTTGTCCATAAATCTTAACACTTATTTTTTGACTCATCATGTAAAAATATCCATTCTAATGCACAATCAGTATTCTCCAAACACCCCATTAATTAATGTTCCATCAAACTCATTACACAAGTAATTTAATAAGAAACAAGAGCACAGAACACAATAGAAACAAAAATAAAAGAAAGCCTTTTAAGTAACAAATCTGCGTTTCTTCCGCCATACTTTTCTCGTCCGACGTTGAGAGGTAAACTTATTAAACATTTTTTTCTGGAAGAGGAAAGAGAAAATGAATTACTTGCTGGCGTTTCATTTCGCAAAATTACTGCACGTCTGTGATACGCATATGATATGGAGTCACGGATTCTTCAGAAAGTTTTGAGATCGTTATAAGATTGGAGATTTCGAGAGTATTATATCCTCCGTGTGGTGACGGATTAAGAATACGGAATGTCACCACCCCATATCATCCCATGGGTGACGTAAGAGCCGACAGAGGGAGCATATTATGCAGAGAACAGCACTGTAAGAGAAGGAAAACTTGATACAAACCCAATACCAACCCGTTTGGCCAGCGTGGTATGGTAGGCCAATTCCTCCTTTCAAAGGAGAGGCCTAGTCCAGCAGTGGACTGTTAAAGGCTGATGATGATAATGATATCCTCCGTGGACCCACTGGTCCACTATCCACTGATAGCGTATGCGTTTGCTGATCGGGAGGCCCCGACTTCGATTCCCGAGTCAGACAAAAGTATTACTGAGCTTTTCTGAATTCTCAGTAGTATCACGCTGTCTGGCAATGCGCCCGATAACGGTAATAGGCTCGCCTGCTATCCCGTGAGATTTGTAAAACTCTGCCTACCCCTTTGGTGAAACAGGCGTGATTCTGTAATTTAATAACGAATTTAAGATCTATAAGATGATAATGTAATACACCTCTGCCTACCCCTTCGGGGACAAAAGGCGTGAAGTTATGTTATGTTAAGACGATCTGGTTAAGATCGGAATCAGTTGAATGCTGAAGGCTGAAGATCGTTTTATGTCAAGGCTCTCCTTGGGGAGGCCAATGTCCTGCAGTAGACAGTCTCTGGACTGAGGTGATGATAATAACAAAGATTTGACTGCCTCCGTGGTCCAGTGGATATCGTATGCGACTGCTGATCGGAGATCCCGGGTTCGATTCCCGGGTCAGGATAAAGTGTTACTGGGTTTGCCGAATACTCAGTAGCAGCCCGGAGTCTAGTGATGTGCCTGGTAACGGCAATAGGCTCGCCCCCTATTCATCATCATCAGCCTTTAACAGTCCACTGCTAGACTAGGCCTCTCCTTAGGAAGGAGGAATTGGCCTACTATACCACGCTGGCCAAACGGGTTGGTATAGGGTTTGTGTCAAGTTTTCCTTCTCTTACAGTGCTGTTCTCTGCATAATATGCGCCCTCTGTCAGCTCTTATGACACCCATGGGATGATATGGGGTGGTGACATTCCGTATTCTTAATCCGTCACCACATTACGAGGCCCCTATTACGTGGGACCTAAAAATTCATGGCGAAACGTGGGTGTTATATTTACACCTCTGCCTACCCCTTCGGGGATACAGGCGTGAGACTATAAATAAATAACAAATATTTGACTTCAGCAGGCGTATACCGGTCTTATTTAGTATCTAGTAAAAACATACACGGGAAATGTGCATAAAAATATTCATCCATCCATGTTTTCCGAAAGACGATCATAAAACGAATCATATTCATTCTGTTCCTCACATTTTTATAACCATTCCTCGTAAACAAAGTCTAGAAATAAAATAAAATATAAATAAGATAATACAAACATAACATAACATACGTATAAAGTTATGTTAACAATCAATACTCTGGTTTATTTGTATCTCAATAAAAATATGCTTTGATGTTTTCAAAATGGCGATTGCGATCAAAAATTTGAAAATCAATCAATTAAGATACATGCCGCATTGAATCGATGTGAGAAAATAAAATAGATTTCATTGATAGTGAGAAATATTTTCTTTTCTCGCAAGTCGTCAAATAGTTTATTATTGTGATAGAATTTTCTTTATTGCTTTTGATGGTAGTTGAGATATGATTTTTAAAAATGTGTTGCATCTGAGGGCTCCTACGCATTATGTGGTTGGCTGGAATGTGACCAGCCGTGCGGGTGACCGCAAGCAAAAATTAAAGTCTATACATATTACAAAACTAGAGGATGCCTCGGTTACACCCGCGTTATTTAAGGCTACTGCTCTGCTCTCGTCTCTTATAGCGTGATGTTATATAGTCTATAGCCTTCCTCAATAAATGGGCTATCTAACACTGAAAGAATTTATCAAATCGGACCAGTACTTCCTGAGATTAGCACGTTCAACCAAACAAACAAACAAACTCTTCAGCTTTATATATTAGTATAAGATATAAGATGAAGTCCCCTTTCCTTCCTGTCTGTCTATAGGATCGCAATAAATTCAAAAACTACCGAACAGGATTCTTACGGTTTCCATTAATAAATAATTCACGCGAGCGCAGCCGCGGTTGAAGTCTAGTAAAATCTAAAGAAAGTCAACTCTACTTCGGTCTTATAGTGTTCAATGTTTACTGTAAAGTTTGACATGCCGCTCGCTAGATGGCGTTGTACCATATTTGTATATTTCTGAAGCGCGTTATCAACATTCTCCTCGGGCAGTATATAACGTCTGGTTGATTCATTAAATATTGTACTCGCTTGGGAACGTGTTTCACTTACAACACCTACTCCTAAAGGCGATTTTTGGGACTACGGTCCATATATAATAAATTAAGTATAAGCTGAAAGCCTAAATTAAAATACCTGCACGAAGTTTTAAAGATTTTATGCATCTCCGCTGACATTTCCCTTAATTAAATTTTCTTAGTGAAACGGAATGAAATGTATTTAAACTTAGAGTTTTATTAGATTCTCTTACACGGAAGACTCTATCGAATTTCTATAATAAGACTATGAGCCATTTGACGTCATTGATAGCTTACATGATATATTTTCCTTATACCGCCGAATCTTTAAAATTTTCGAGATTTATACATTTACTAGCTGAACCAGCGAACTGCGTACCGCCTAATAGTCGATTCTTTAACTATATTTTTTTCCTGTGGGCTAAATTGTGAATCTAAACCATTCTCAAGCCCCTTGAACACAAACAAAACATTTCATCAAAATCGGTCCAGTCGTTTAGAAGGAGTTCAGTGACATACACACGCACACAAGAAATCACTACATAGAAGAAAACAAAGTCTGTCTTCTGTCTGTGTGTCCCTATGTATGCTTAAATCTTTAAAACTACGCAACGGATTTTAATGCGGTTTTTTAATAGATAGAATGATTCAAGAGGAAAGTTTATATGTATAATACATATATGGTGGTATGAAGTTCAACGGGTCAGCTAGTATATACAGGATGTAAAAAGACCCTTAACGAAAACTGAAATCCCATGTTGTACCAATCAATACGAACATTTTTTACTTCGGCACCATACCTGGGAAATTACTGGTTCAGGAGATATTGAGACTCAAAGTTAGTATGGAACTTTTATAATTAGTAAAAAAATCGGGTTATTGTAAACTCACCACAATGAAAATTCGCCACATTTAAAAATATTGGTTAACTTGCCACAGTGACAAAATAATCCACAACAGGCATAGTAAACTCGTCACAGGTACGTCAAACTTGTTTTGAATGTACCGACAGCATAACGATATTCGTTCTACATAAGTTTTTAGTAAAAGTAATGTAGTTTCAGAATAAAGAAAAAGAAGAAAATTATTTTAGGTAACAATCAGTTTAATTGAAAGTAAAAGGCGTGATTATATAGATAGGTAGATAGATCAGTTTAATTGGATAAATCATAGATTTAAAAAGGTTTAACCATGTTTTAAAGTAGGAATTACTAACGAAAATAACTACAAACTACAAATCACAGCATTTTGTATTACTCAATCAAACTTACAACTACATTGATACATAACATAAAATGTAGAGACGTTTATCTTTAAACACAGTTAAAATATAAGGTAAAATCTTTATAAAAATTAAATATATATAAAAAAAACACAGTATTATTTAACAAATCCGACATATAAGTTCAAAATATCTAACTTTGGCTTAATTACAAATCAGTCAAACCTACAATTACAATGGGACTGAAACCAGGCATGAAGTTCGACGGCTACAATGCCTGTTTTGCAAAGGTTTAGCAAATCGTTCTTCTTAGCTTGTGTAATTGGTAACATGGAAATGTAAGCCTTTGATAATGTCGATTCCTTATTTTCTATAGTTATGACACTGTTTTTTGTCTTAGTTCTTGTCTTCTTAATATCTTTTGTATCTAGAATTGAGTAATCTCCACTGTGATCATTTCTAAATTTTATGATACCCGCTCTATAGCTCTTTCTTATACCTAAGGCACAACCATTGTTCTACTTTATTTCCAATGTCTTATTAAAAGTTGTATTAGAAGCTAACTTCTTGACATCTATTACTTCGTTGTGTTTTATCTCCTGTATTTCGTAGGGTAGCGCATTTTTCTTATGTCTATTAGGCCGAGCTCTTTTAACTACATTCTTTCAATCATTCATGTAGTAAATATAAGCTTTTTTACGTTCATATTCAATCCCGGAATGCATCTAGTCAACATTCATCATCGTATGCCCAGATTCTAAAAAAAATTGTTCTATAACGATTAAATGCGATGTTTGAATTATATAAAGGAAAAATGCTGCAATATATTGGTTCCGATTTTGCTCCGAACACGTGTCTGAAAAAATAGACACTACTATAATATTTTGCGGAATTACATCAAGCCACTTTTTCAAACAAGTAGCTATTTCTGAACTTCCTTGTTTGCAATTCAGCTCGTTCCACATCATACAAAAACCTTTATTTGGTGATTTGGCTTCATATATTGTAACATTATAGACGCATAATTGCCGGGTATAATAGACCTCTCCTAACGTCACCGCTTGGTATTTGTAGAACGCTTTGGAAATCTGCCGTAACAGAGAGAAAAGTATGGCTGTGTGTGGCTTTGGCTTTGGCTGAACCAAGACGACACGGCACGGCATGGCATGGCTTTGGCTTGGCTGGCAGTCGGGTGACCATTACAGTAATATTAAACACTACAATTTCGTTTGCTATCAGTACTTTTAAAGCTGTGGCAAGTTTTCGTGAGACAGATAAGACTGTGGCGAGTTTACTATAATTTTTACTTGTGGCAAATTTTCATTATGGCGAGTTTACAATAACCCAAAAAATCGCTGCATTTACCCCGCCGATATGATCTTTAGATGCCCTATGACCCCATGGATAAGTAGGTATTTCGAGCATTGCACGTTAGCGCTTTTAATTGCGGTTTAAAAAAAATAATCGCTGAATGATGATGCAAAATCTATCGCGACCCATCATCATTTAATAGCTACCCTCTCCTGGCAAAGCAAGAACATTATTGAAGTACTTTTTTTTCTTGTGAAGGTGTGGCCAACTCTGGTGTGGCCATGGATGATTCCTAACGATTCTTGTTGTAAGACAAGAACCGGCAGCGACAGATTTACGTACCCTCAGCACGGTAGCCCTCTGATGTAAATGCCACACGCGGTCACCCATCCAAATAGCAACCTGTGCAAGCGTTGCTTAACTTTACCGACCTATTACGAACAGCATCGTTGGTCTCGCGGCATAAATGTGCGCGTGGGATTGGGAGGTCTCGGGTTCGATTCCCAGGTCGAGCAAAGTGTTATTGGGTTTTTCCGTTATGCTACTGCTACACCTGCGTTAGCGTTAGCGTTAACGGCAATGGCCAACAACGCGTTAACTAACGCGTTAAAGATTCGCCTTGACAATTTGTAATTTAACGCGTTAAAACGTTGGCCACATCTGCGTAGCGCCTAAATTAAGGCGCTGTGCTAAGCGACTGTTTTGGTAAATGAGGGGGTGAAGCAGGGGAGGTGAAGGGAGCTTAGCTCCGTCTACTGCGGGGCGCCCCCCTTCATTCTCGTCGTGTGCGGCCGTATTCTGGCGACATCCGTATTCCGATATTTCAAAATCGCAAGCAAAACGTTTTAGCATATTGAATTGAGATACTGATATTAAAATTTATATTACTTACATCAATCTGTTTGTACAATATAGGCATAGCGCAATTTTTGTTCTCAGTGCAGCCATGAGCAAAATTGGTTTACATTAGACGTTATAGGTATTAATAGTTGACGAAAGTAGGTAAATACCTACGTGCCGTAAGATGTTCAAAATAATTAAGTCAGTTCCATGTATGGAGAGGCCATTATTATGTTTGTTTTGTTTTTGTATAAAAATAGTGGAGCAGTTCATAGAATACCTACATCTAATTCCATTCCTGCCAGTTTTCAAATCTGTTTTGCAATAAATTGGCTGTGACATACGGGCGGACAGACAGACAGACATTGCGAATCTATAAGGGTTCCGTTTTTACAATTTTTGGCTACGGTACCCTAAAAAACACAATACTGCTCTACTAAGCGCAAAAGCCGTATCTCAACTAAAGCGAGTTACGAGATAATTGAAGTTTAGTAAAAGTTGATTTCTTTTATTTATTTATGGATGTTTATTGTTATTATAGGTATAATTATTATGGTAAAGGTTTCGAAATACGTCGCCGTTTTTAGGGGTTGTGAGTGATTGGAGAGAGAGGAGGGGAGGTCTTGAAACCCCCCTCACCATTTTCAATTGCCGGAAATACTTGGTTTCCTCTGAAAAAAAAAATCTCCAAACATCGGTGTCATGGCACTGCCAACTTCCACATTCATCACACTAGTTTAATAAACTAAGGTTGACGAAGCCCTGCGAAGGGCTCCTATTTTCGGATTAAGGGTCAAAAGAGAACCTAACATAACCTATTTAGTTACTTATTACAGTCGCACCTAACCCTAGGCACTCGAAAGCAATGACGCACAAATTTGACATTAGCTGTCAATATGATCATTCCAAGATGGCAGTTTTGCGTTTCGTTTCACGTTTTTCACATAAAACATAAAATAGACATTCGTAAAACTGTACTAAAGTATTAAAACTACGTTCCGTTTTGCATAATTGCCGAAGTATTAATGAAATTTTGGAAATTGTTTAAAAATATTTAGACGCAACTCCGGCAGCCAACATTACTATTAGGTGATTAAAACGAACTCCCTTAAGCCCCCTACACTACCAATACCCTCAAATTCAGGCGACTTGTTTCGAAACTCAACCCATTATTATTTTTCAAAATAGATGAAACATCAAAAATATATGTGGATATACCTTATTCATGAGATACTGCTATGTCGCTTAGAATTTGAGTTACCTACTGCTTTTTCCTTAGCTCTCGTCAGACATGTTTGTATGGAAAAATATAAAAAATTTCTTTCGCTTCAAATATGTGTTGTTTCAAAGAAAATAAATATAAAAAAAATAAAAGAAATACAGAGTTTACAGAATCAAAAGTTAGCTGTCTGCTACAACCCGGCAGGTTTTCTTTATTCTCATCGAATGTTAAAGGCAGTGTGTGAGGTGATAAGACTTATTATTTGCTGTTGCTCACGAGGCACAGTTTCATTTACTTTCCTTTTACGGCTTGGTATTGTAGAAATTTCAAGCACTGATGAAACATTTTCCTCTCCGTGATCTTGCAATGCCATCCCTTGAGCTTGACGAGAATCAACAATTTCAGGCAACTGACAATTCATATAAAACGCCACAAGCTTCTCCCAGAAAACATCATCTCTTTCTATAATTTCTATTTTTAGTGGTATACTTTCGCCACTCCACACAGCAAATAAACACTTTTGTTTGCGTGTAACGTGGCGTTGCCCCTGAATTTGGTAATAACAATTACAATATTTGTTTAGACTTGTCAGTTCACTTTTTTATCATGTTTCCATATTTGTATTTTATTTGCTCTTATACTATTCGCCAGGCCATTCTTATATGCAACTTTAGAACATTAAATTTCCACAATCGTGTTTGGACCTATTTATCCATCTGGCGTGGCACCAATAATCGAATAATCCACAAGGCTCGATTGTTACATTTTCTTGCTTCGCAAGTTGTTGCAAAGCCAGTTGTTCATTTTAGATTCCATGCGCAACTGATTTTACATTGCAAATATTTTATTTGTACAAAATATTTTATTTTAAGTTGGCTTTGCTGCTGTTATCTCTTCTTTTTACCACTATACAAAAAATTCAATCTGCCAACATATTCTTACGCAATTCGAACCAGTCACTGCTATCCCTCTTGTAATTTTTGCTTATCACTACGGAATTAGAGTCAAATTTGTTAAAAAAATTGTTTGGCATTTCTTGGCTAGCTCTTGAACAGATCGTGTTAGGAATGACTGAAGTCAAATGTGTGTAAGACGTTGCAGAACTGTTATCTTTAACTTCACTGTAATTACAATAATGATAATTAGTTACGTACTTTATTATTAAAAAAATACTATATCTTGTGTTATAGCAAACAGAGAAGTCACCTTCTTACTTATAAATGATTGATTTTAGAAATTAAAAAGATATTAGATGTACTGAGACATACCTAATAGTTTATGAATAATCAAAGTTTTACCCGATGTACCTAAAAAGGTTTATGTTCAAAACACAATAATACAACATTCGTTACCGCTTGTGTGCGGATTGCGGAGCGCCATATTAGCGCTGTCATCATTATTGTTCGCCGTGGCGGCATCTTAGCGCTCCAGGCGCTCTGACAAGCTAATGAATTTGAAATATAGGTACATAAAATGATTCGATTTTATGTTATTACTCTTTCAAAAATTGAAAACTGTGGCAGCTATGTATTGTGAGAATAATTTATATAATTATATTATGCATAATCGATAATATATAAGTAACATAGTTAGTCATAAAAGACTCTTATGAAAATAATTTGTGTAAAAATGTTACATATTTCATAATCACTTGGCCATGGATGAATTTCTATTTTATTACGACGCTTTCTTGTACAAATCCTTCGTAGAACTTCATTTCTCTAATTGTCCATATTTTATTCTTCTAATTATATATTTATAAGCACAGAAACAATAACACATTAAACGCAACAAGAGTATAAACTTAGGTCCTAATTATATGTGCCCATAGTTACATGAAAAGCCTATTTAATTCAAAGTATTCAGTCTATAACATAAAACATGAAATTACGATCTCAAATCGGCGTATTATAATAACAAACAGGTTTACGTAAAATTTCGTGCAGCGGAGACGCAAGCGACATGACCTATCTCTCACAGGGCTCATAGCCGAATGATGAGGTCTGGGCGGGGCGTAAACTAGCAACTGACACTCAGTACACCGCTTATGCTAATAAGGTTTAAATTGCTGAAGCGTTTGATATTGATGGGATCTACCGAGCGTCAAAATCATAGACGTTTGGCAGATTTTATTTTATTTTACAAAATATACAGGTATAATATGAAAATAAATAGGGTAATTCTTTAGTTCATTAGATTTCCTACAATATTATCAAAAAAAATACGACAGCTTACGATCAAAATATTGCAAATAGTGAGACGAAAGATTATTTTCTGCCTCGATTTTGTGATTTTTTTACCGTGATTCTATTTTACGTACATGAAAAATTCTTTCAAAAGTCTTTTGTTCAGACTTTTGACTTTAAGCTCTAATTTTTGCTAGTTTGTAATATGTACCGTTATGGCTAGATGCGCGACGAAAAATTAGGAGTTTCACGGCTTCTGAGGTATAACAGCGCCTTAACGCGCTAATTAACGCGTTAAGACGCAGGTGTAGCAGGAGCATTAGGAAATAACCATTAACACAGCAGCACGGAGTCTGGTAATGTGCCCGGTACGGCAATAGGCTCGCCCTCTATTACGTGGGATCTAAAAATTCATGGCGAAATGTGGGTGTAATATTACTCCTCTGCCTACCCCTTCGGGGATACAGGCGTGAGTATATAAATAAATAAATAAACGAACAGCAAACTAAGACATACTATGAGCGCTACAGTAATAAAATTAAAAGCTTATAACAACCTTGTATGGCAAGCTAGCATTCTCATAATATAATTAATTCTGCTAATAGGAACTCAATGAGTTAATGCTTTATATCGTAGCAACTCGTCCGATAATGACTGAGTAAATACAATTTAAGTAAACAGTCGTTAATAGATTATGTATTGTGCCACTTCATTTATACTTACCATCACGACTGTCTTTTCTGTGAAGGGGTAGACAGGCAAAGACGGGTAGGGGTAAGCGTACCTTTTATTTTATAGGTTCGCCGTGAGCAACTCTAGTAATGGTTTGTGAACAATGATATTAGAAAAGTCGTAGATACGTTACCTGCGTAGTAATCAATCCGTAGAAACGGTACACTAACGCACACATTAATAACTCCATTTTTTATTTAAATTTCAGTTGGCAAGATGTGTCAGTTTCACTATGACGCCGGCTCGCGACGTCACACACACATCTTATACTAATACTAGCTGACCCAGCGAACTCCGTATCGCCTTTTTAAGAGTTTATATTTAATTCCCTTTTTTCCAAGCCCCTTTTCCAAAGTTACCATTGACTTAGCACTTAATCTCTTATCATTTCAGAGTCTATAAATGATGAACAAACAAACATAGATTTTTATATAAAATTGAATTCCCCATTCCTTAAAATATCGGAGACGATACCCATATCGACTTTAAAAAAAACCCGTCTGCCATCTTTGATTTCCTATCCGCCATCTTTGATCACGAAATAGATGTTGTGTTTAGATTCTTCATCCCTTTAATCATCAGAGACGATAACCATATTGATTTTTAAAATTTTTCCCTTCCGCCACCTTTGATTTCCCATCCGCCATCTTGAATCACGAAATAGATGTTGTATTTGGATTCTCCATCCCTTTAAACATCGGAGACGATACCCATATTGATTTTTTTAAAATTTTCCCATCCGCCATCTTTGATTTCCCATCCGCCATCTTTGATCACGAAATAGATGTCGTATTGCGATTCCCCACCCCTTAAAATATCGAAGGCGATACCCATATCGATTTTTTAAATTTTCTCATCCGCCATCTTTGATTTCCCGTCCGCCATCTTTGATCACGAAATAAATGTTGTATTTGGATTCACCATCCCTTAAATCATCAGAGACGATACCCATATTGATTTTTTTATGGGAACATCCGCCATCTTTGATCACGAAAAAGATGGTGTTTTTGAATTCCCCATTCCTTAAAATATCGGAGACGATACCCATATTGATTTTTTAAAATTTTCCCATCCGCCATCTTTGATTTCCTATCCGCCATCTTTGATCACGAAATAGATGTTGTATTTGGATTCACCATCCCTTAAATCATTAGAGACGATACCCATATTGATTTTTTAAATTTTTCCCATCCGCCATGTTTGATTTCCCATCCGCCATCTTTGATCACGAAATAGATGGTGTTTTTGAATTCCCCATTCCTTAAAATATCGGAGACGATACCCATATTGATTTTTTAAAATTTTCCCATCCGCCATCTTTGATTTCCTATCCGCCATCTTGAATCACGAAATAGATGTTGTATTTGGATTCCCCATCCCTTTAAACATCGGAGACGATACCCATATTGATTTTTTTTTAATTCCCATCCGCCATCTTTGATCACGAAATAGATGGTGTTTTTGAATTCCCCATTCCTTAAAATATCGGAGACGATACCCATATTGATTTTTTAAAATTTTCCCATCCGCCATCTTTGATTTCCTATCCGCCATCTTTGATCACGAAATAGATGTTGTATTTGGATTCACCATCCCTTAAATCATTAGAGACGATACCCATATTGATTTTTTTAATTTTTCCCATCCGCCATGTTTGATTTCCCATCCGCCATCTTTGATCACGAAATAGATGGTGTTTTTGAATTCCCCATTCCTTAAAATATCGGAGACGATACCCATATTGATTTTTTAAAATTTTTCCATTCGCCATCTTTGATTTCCTATCCGCCATCTTTGATCACGAAATAGATGTTGTATTTGGATTCACCATCCCTTAAATCATCAGAGACGATACCCATATTGTTTTTTTTAATTTTTCCCATCCGCCATGTTTTATTTCCCATCCGCCATCTTGAATCACAAAATATATGTTGTATTTGGATTCCCCATCCCTTTAAACATCGGAGACGATACCCATATTGATTTTTTAAAATTTTCCCATCCGCCATCTTTGATTTCCTATCCGCCATCTTTGATCACGAAATAAATGTTGTATTTGGATTCACCATCCCTTAAATCATCAGAGACGATACCCATATTGATTTTTTTAATTTTTCCCATCCACCATGTTTGATTTCCCATCCACCATCTTGAATCACAAAATAGATGTTGTATTTGGATTCCCCATCCCTTTAAACATCGGAGACGATACCCATATTGATTTTTTAAAATTTTCCCATCCGCCATCTTTGATTTCCCATCCGCCATCTTTGATCACGAAATAGATGTCGTATTGCGATTCCCCACCCCTTAAAATATCGAAGGCGATACCCATATCGATTTTTTAAATTTTCTCATCCGCCATCTTTGATTTCCCGTCCGCCATCTTGGATCACTAAATAAATTTCATTTTATTAATCAGCGTCCCGAAAATCTCGAAAACGATACTCATATAGATTGTATCCTATTCGTTTAGCCTTTTTTTGCCCTTGACCAAACCCTCCCCCTTCTCGTTTGACCATTTTATTATTTTTGTCTGGCCTCTAAAAGTTGTGGGGTAATTTTATATAGCCTATAGCCTTTTGGCATAATTGGGCTATCATAGTCAATAACAATTTTTAAAATCCGACTGCTAGTTCCTGAGATAAGCCGACATTATCTTTTAGCCTTTTTAGCCTTTTGCCCGGCTCCAAAGGGTCGAAGCGTTATGTTATATAGCCTATAGCCTGCCGGAATAACTGGGCTGTCGTATACAAAAAGAATTTTTCAGATCCGACCGGTAGTTCCTGAGATTAGCGCGTTCAAACAAACAAACAAACAAACAAACTCTTCCGCTTTATTATATTAGTATAGGTATAAAGCTGAAGAGTTTGTATGTTTGGTTGAACGCGCTAATCTCAGGAACTACTGGTCCGATTCGAAAAATTCTTTCAGTGTTAGATAGCCCATTTATCGAGGAAGGCTATAGGCTATATACCATCACGCTATGTGCGACGGAAGCGGAGCAGTAGCCATAAATAACGCGGGTGTAACCGCGGGCATCCTCTGTTAGACTTGCCAACTGGCTTATTTTTAGCGTCTTGCTTTTGGTACGCCTATAACGTATCTACTTCTTTTTACTTGTAACATCGTTGTTTGTGAAGGCATAAAGTGTAGTGTGCTTCCAACTAGAGGGAAGATCCTAAGATCAGGTCAAGTGCTTGTGCCTGGTGAACTACAGTTCAACTGACGTAGTTGAAAACTTGTACTTGCTTAAAGTAATGGCATAAGAGAACTTTAATTGCGCGATGCAGGTTATAGTTCCGTTGTGTTAGCTAGATGTCGCCAGTGTTGTTTGTTTTCGCCATTGTTAGAAAGATGGCCTCAGTTTCATGAAGTTACCGCTTCTAGTTCCTCTCCACCACTCGGAATTCAGGTTGGACTGAAGTAGAGTGTTTTGGTGGCGCCGGAATCTGTTTATGAGTCTTTTACAATCTATAAAAGACTATTGGGTTTTTATGTCCATGCTGAAAACGATATATCAACAAAGTCAATCAAACAAGATATCATTTATGAGCGTTATATGGCTGTTAGTGACTCTGTAATAATACAGGAGAAACCTAGTACGTTTTCATCTTAAAAAGCCTTATTTACTAATAAACTTATTTTCTGTCTTTCTTCTTCCAGTGGAGTATCCTTGATTCTGATGATAGTCTGATCGATTTCTAACTACCAATTAACTTTACTGGATAGCCTATAAAAATGATTAATTCTCTTAATAGATTATTATTGGCTCTGATCACGATAAATTGTTAGAAGCAACTCATTCCAACAGTGAACGTGTAAATAGAATATAAGCAATCAACTGTCGGTAATAGGTTGGTTACGGAGAACGTTGGTCAAGGTCTTATTAATACTTCAAGTGAAAGTACTTTGTTGCATACATACATAGACTCACGCCTGTTTCCCTGAAGGGGTAGGCAGAGGCATATTAAACGCCCACTTTTCGCCAGTGTTTTGATCCCACGTAATAGGTGGCGAGCCTATTTTTTTTTTTTGCTTACGCAATAAATGAAATGGAGGGTTTTATGACTAGAAAACTCAAATAATAGTCGAAATTATCAGACGTTTTATGTGTTACTTACGTCGTTGGCTCAAAGACCCAAAAGTCGTGACTTACGACATTAAGTTGCGCTTTTATTTTCGTTTTAGGTGTCAGCCTTCCTAAAAATCATCATCATCATCATCAGCCGTTTTATACTGTCCCACTGCTGGGCACGGGCCTCTTCTAACTATGAGAAGGGTAAGGCCATAGTCCACCACGCTGGCCAAGTGCGGGTTGGCAGACTTCACATGTCTTTCGAGAACATTATGGAGAACTCTCAGACATGCAGGTTTCCTCACGATGTTTTCCTTCACCGATAAGCAAGCGATAACTAACGATTTAATACACACTAAACTTCGAAAAGAAAAAAAGATTTTTTCCTTCATCGATAAGCAATATATACCGATAATTAACAATTTAATACGCTCATAACTTCGAAAAGTTTTTGGTGCGTGCCGTGGATTCGAACCCGAGACCCTCTGCGTAGCAGTCTGTCGGTCTCTCCACTCAGCGATCGCTGCTCAATCATGCTCAATCAAAAAATCATCATCTTATTCAAAATACTCCTACTGCTGATTATAGGCTCCTAAGGTGACCTGCACTGTCTAATTCAATCTGTGATCCTAGAAAAAAATTCGACTAACTCGCAAGGCACTTTCTAAAATATCTGCATTACATTGTAGGGAGTGAGAAATCTTGCAGACAGAGAGGGAGAGAGAGATTTATTATTTTGGTGTTTTTGTAGAGAATTAGACCAAAGCAAAAAGGGGGAAAGAATTACGCACACGGAGAGAGTATGATAATGAAAATAGCAGGGAGGAATACAGAGAGCGAGATAGAGAGAAATATAGAGAAAGACAGAGAGAGGAAATGAGAGAGAGCGGGAGTTGATCTATGATATACTGAATTAAAATGATTAGTTAATTAATTACCGAAGCTGATAACAACATATCAACATATGTATATTATTATGAAAGAAACCAGCTTTTTTACAAAAAGATGTAGCTGCCGTTTCACTAGCATTATAAAATCGATGATGCAATAAACGCATTCGTCACATATACAATGAGATGAGATCCGTCGCCCTAGGCTTGTTTGATCATACGTGAGAGATACTAACTCTCTACCTACTTTATTTTAAATTTATTTTACTTTATGACCGACATTTGTGTTCTTGATATTTTTTTTGCAATTTGAAAAGGTATAGGTATATCTATACGGGAATTAAAGCGAACATGCATTAGGTATTTACATACCTACCTTATTTTTGCTTGACGTTTCGAGACGGTTGCACTTCCCGTGGTCACAAGCTGACTGGTGTAGCGATGTCACGACTCTGAGTGTGAGGTAGGAGGTTCTATTTCTACCCCCGGTTATATAATTATTCTTAAACATGCAACGCGAGTGTTTAAAAGTTTCAATTTGAAAAGGTGAGTTACTTTTGGCCTTCATAGGCCCTCGTAGCTCTTGGATAAAGATACTAATACCAATAATGATACTTTAAAAATTAATTTTAAGACAGAATAACCGAATGCATTTTTTGTGATTCCGAACCGCGGGCGAAGGAAGTCTTGGACATATTACAAAGCTAATGAGTTTGTTTATTTGCGTTTTTCTCAAGCACTGCTGGGCTAAATTGAAAACAGAGGCCCAATTCTCCTAAGTATATTTGATCAAAATGCAGTTCCGATCTAATGTCAGTGTCATACTCATGTCACAAATGGTATTCTCCTAAATTAATTCATATTTGAATGGTATTGGAATGTTATCGTGACTAGATCTTAATTTGAACAACGTCGAACTATAGTCAAATTAGACGATAATGACATTAAATTAACAGAATACAGATTCTGAGCAAATTCAAAATATAATCTCATTTCGTTCAAAATATAGTTTCAATGTCATTTAAAATACGAGAATTGGCCTTCAGATGTCCAATCATAGGAACGGATTTTTTAAGTGTTTCACAAAAAAAGAACTTGTATGTCTGGGATTAAATCTAGCTTCATGTTTAGTTATTGTTTTATAAGTTTTAGGGTAGACTATTCCATAGTTTGTGCCAGACTTATCAAACCTGTCATATCCATCAATTTATTTACAGAGTATCGTGTCGAATATTTCGTTCGACAAATGGATAGCCATTACTAACCTAGAAAACATTTTGGACAACGTCATCCATCAAACTCCAAAATAGATTTGTATTTGAGCGATGAATGGTGTATGAACTAAATATTTTAGCCAATCGTAGAGTTATTAAGACTAGCCGTTTTTCGCGGTTTCACCCGCGTCCTGAGGGAACTACTTCGCGTACCCCAAAAACCCAAATATCTTACGGACTCATATTTTTTCTAAAATAAAATATAGCCTATGTTACTCGCAGGTAATGTAGCTTTCTAATGGTGAAAGAATTTTTAAAATCGGTCCAGTACTTTATGAGTTTATCCATTACAAACAAACAAAAATAAAAAAAATATAATAGTAGTGTAGATGTAGTTTGCATTCGAACACTATTGTTTCAATAATGTTTGGAAATAAAATGGAAGGTTAGCCAGCGGGTCAATGACTCATTTTTTATGGACCACTGCCTGTGACCTGTTTTTCGGGAGACTTTATAAACATACAACCAAAGGACTCTATTTTCTTGCTTAAAACTGTGGTCATTGTAGACGGGATGATAATTAAATTTTTCTCTTTTAAAGATAATGCAAGAACTTATTTAAGGTATAACAAATATATTATAAAAAGTCTCTCTGTGACCACGATCGGTGCAAGCCGATCGAAGCGTCGGAAACAAATAAGTATTTATACCTTAAGTAAGTTAATTTTACTCGATTTAGGCCGGTGTTCACCCACACTTTAACATATGTTTAAATTTGTAACCAACTGTTTAGTTCAATTTTCATGTTCACCATACCTTATACGTCAGTTAAAATGCTAAATCGGGCGGTTATTTTAACCGAGCCTCGCATCCATGTTTAACGCGTTTAAACGTTGGTTATCGCTGTCAATGTGACATTTTGTTTACTAGTTACATTTATTTGTCAACAGAACAGTTTCATATCATAGAGGTATCATTACAGTACTATTGTAATGATACCTCTTTGTTTCATATAAAGACAAAAGGATATCCGTATTAATTTTTTTATGGATGGTGAATATAATCACCCAAAATATTTCTTTCGTTAAGGCTCAAATTGCTGGTACGGTTCCTATCAGCCACTTTTTTCTTAAGGTTCCTTATGAAATCAGAAAGTAATCGTTTGATGTGCTCAACGATAACTTTTCACGTATTAAAACCTCTTTTGAAATGGTTATGGCATTTCTACACAATTAACAATAACAATGACAAATGTCATAAAATTAATCCTGCCAAAAAATGTTGTGATACTCCTAAAAAGAAAAATAACGAAAAATACAACGTCTGAACTTGACTGCATTATAATATTATACGATTGTTTAAAAGAGTTGTACAAGTAAACGTCATTTGATGTTGTAATAGTACATTTTCATTTGGCAATGTTACATTTCTCACTCATTTCATTCAAGAACGTCAAGCAATATTCAAAATTTAAGTTATAATAAATTCAAAAAGATTATAAAACGTAAACTTTGCCAAAAAGGGTACTATTCAGTGCTAGATTATATTGAAGATAAAAATGCTTGGGATTAATTTGCTCAGTCCCACAGGCTACTTATGTTTGATTAGTGTTAAGTTTCATGTGAGTGTGAGTTATTGTGTCTATATTATGCTAGTTAGTACTTTCATATTATTATTAAAAAAGCCTTATTAATTGACAACAACATTATAGACACACCAGCTCATATACCTATGAAAAATTCAATGTAGTTACTAAGCTTTTAAATTGTATAGAATCAAGACGTAGAAAAGAGTGGCCCGGAGTTTCTTGCCTGATTCTTCTCACGAGGCTCTACTTTCTGAACAGGCATTTTTTTTCAATGCTCAACTATGTTAATATGCTTTTAAAGTTACTTTTTTATTATTTTTTATTTGTATGACTTTCTGACGTGTCCAAAAAATTTAAACATTTTTATGGAAATAAACATATTTGAGTTTGAGTTTGAGTTTGTCCGGTTTTCTAACCGGCATCCAAACGGCACTGATGAACAGTAAAAAAACAATCTCTGTTTATCTTGATGTTCAACATTAAACAGTTGTTATTGCAATCGACCGTTATATCATTGTCGGTGAACTTGGGTCTAAGACCCACTAAATTATTAAGTTTGACGAATACAAATCGCGAAAGTTTAAAATCTATTAATGCAATAACTAGGAATATATCAAGGATTGCATAAGATAAAAAAAACCATCAACTGACATATTGGATGGCGCAGATAATAGTGTTGTCGCGTTGTGTTGAATACAATTTTCTCAAAATTTGAATATTTAATAAAAATATTCTAACAATTTAAATACACAACTAAGAAATTGACGTTCAAATTTCGGTGTTATGTTAGGACAGATTAATAAAAAATAAAAGCTCCAGAAAAGATTTTCTTCACACATTTCGCTATAAATCGCTGATAAAACCTCTTTCTAACTCGAATGAAAAAAGCCTTCTATATTTCTAGCGGGAATTAATGTTTGATGGGTTGTTTTAGAGCTCGGTTTTAGTTTCACCAGAAGTGGCAGGGATTAGTAAAATTCATAAGGGATTACAGTGTGAATCCACCTAACATTTTAATGGGGTACCGCTAAGAGGGTTTTACCTGGTAAGCAATTATTTTTAAGGTTCTAATATATATATTTTGGAGTGGCAAGTTTGTTAAAATATTGGAGTAAGAAGGAAATCATCAATACACTCTTGGAGTGTATTCAAGTGGAGCGTAAAATCGTATGGTGACGTATTATGACATAAAGTGTCACAACCCAATTTCATACACGAAACTATTGGTATCTTTATTGCAACCGCCTCCGTGGTCCAGTGGATAGCGTATGCGACTGCTGATCGGAGGTCCCGGGTTCGATTTCCGGGTCGGGCAAAACTGTTACTGGGTTTTTTCCGAATACTCAGTAGCAGCCCGAAGTCTGGTGATGTGCCCGGTAACAGCAATAGGCTCGCCCTCTATTACGTGGGACCTAAAAATTAATGGCGAAATGTGGGTTGTAAATTACACCTCTGCCTACCCCTTCGGGGACACAGGCGTGAATCTATAATTAAAAAAATAAAAAACTATTGGTATTTTTATTGAGAGGCGGAAAACTCAACATCCAATCATCAAAATGTGACGAAAATTAGGAGAGGGCTATTTCCCGAGTGAATGCCTTGGGGCTATTTGATGATGACGATGATAATGTAAAATATTTTAATATTAGACTACGTCAAAGATAATAAAATAAATCATTGAGGAAAGAAAATTGTTACGTCACGTTGATGTTTGTACAAGTTAGGGCCTAACCTTCGATAGCTCTTAAGTATAGCCCTAAGCTTGCACGTACCTAAACCTAGACTTATCTTAATTTAAGCGTACTGGTTCCTATATCTAGCCTAACCTATCTTATGATATACCTATCCCTATTTTAGATCTAACTCTAACCTAACTCCCTAGTCTACCCTAGCCCTTTTAGGTATAGTGTATAGCGAGGCTGTGTACACTGTGGTCACACAGACTGTCGCGTATACAACCCTAATCCCTAGTTCCCTAGCAGTCCCTGGGATCCCTAGGCCGGGATATCTGTCGCCGGGAGACCTAAGGCGACAGACGGAAAGTGGGTAGGATTTAGGGTGTAGTGAAGTGGGTTTTCTCACTGCCGGTCGAGCAGACTCACAAGACCGATCATGGTGACGGCTAAGGGTGTCTTGGCCGCAGTGAGAGGTGAGGGGTAGGGTATGAGTCAAAGCCGGGAGTGAGCTAATGACTGGTTTATTTCTTAAAACTATAATCTTATATACTAAACTTATTCTATGTACACATATACACGTATTTAGTTGTGTGCCGTCTGTGTATTGTGCCGATGCAGCATGTCTGAGCCGACCGCCGTACGTGATAAATTACATGATCTTAAAATATCACGCATCTTCCTCGGTGATAAGTTGGATGTGTGTTGGAATGCCAAGAATGTCATGTTCATGTTTGAACATTCTGGCGTCTCTCCGGGATAGGCTTCAGGAAGGTCAGGTTCCGGCGTGAACATTCTAGCGCCTCTCTGGGGCAGGCTCTAGAAAGTTCTTATGTTTAGGCGTGAACATTCTGGCGTCTCTTCGGCGTAGGCTTCAGCTCAACGTTAACGGCATCTGTAGTTTGTTGTTCACTGGTGATTCGTTTTCTTGACGGCTTCGGTTGGCTGGCTGTAGGCCATGTATGATGCGGTCCTGGCAGCGGCAGCTTATTGCGTTGCTTGCTGTGGAACCTTGAGGATCGTTGCGGTGGATATGTTAAGTACCTATGTGTAGTAGGAAAAAACAAGGTATATTTTATATTTAGTCAACATGCAGTTGTTTTGTACCATTGCATGTTATTCACCCTCCAGAAATTCCATCCTTTCTCTTATTTAGTAGTAGTAGTAGTAGACGTTGTAGTAGTAGTAGTGTAGTAGTAGTGTAGTAGTAGACGTTGTAGTAGTAGTGTAGTAGTTGTAGTAGTAGACGTTGTAGTAGTAGTAGTAATAGTGTAGTATTTGTAGTAGTAGTAGTCGTTGTAGTAGTAGTAGTAAACTTAGTATATTCGTAAAAATTTAGCGCCCATGAACTCTGATCGCGCAGAACTCGTATACAAGTGTGTATCGCGGCTGTGGCAGTAACTTGTTACGAGGACGATGGCGGTTTGTCAACACTGTGGTTTTCTGGGAGTCAGGTTCGATTGGACTTCATGACTTGTAACATGTTCTTAATTGTAAAGGTATGGGTCCTTGATTTGTTTATCTAAGGCCCTTGTTATGTATTCATTGTTATTTGCTTCCTCTAGCCAATCCTAACTTGTTTACGTAGATATGTCTTTCCCTAAACTTGGTTGCAATCTCGTCCTCGAAACGGTAAGTGCGACTTCTCGAGTACCGGGGCGACCCGCTTGTGGGAGACCGATACCTGATTCGCTACCGCCCGACGCAACCAAGTTAGTTAGTATCTTACTATACCACGAGACTAGCGCGATTGGGGAACACTAGCTCGCAATATAATAAGTGTCAGTCAGTCAGCTAGTCAGCCTACGGGAACAGGAGTTCCAGAGATGTTATATCGCTTTTGCTCGAAGGACCATTGTACAAGTTAGGGCCTAACCTTCGATAGCTCTTAAGTATAGCCCTAAGCTTGCACGTACCTAAACCTAGACTTATCTTAATTTAAGCGTACTGGTTCCTATATCTAGCCTAACCTATCTTATGATATACCTATCCCTATTTTAGATCTAACTCTAACCTAACTCCCTAGTCTACCCTAGCCCTTTTAGGTATAGTGTATAGCGAGGCCGTGTACACTGTGGTCACACAGACTGTCGCGTATACAACCCTAATCCCTAGTTCCCTAGCAGTCCCTGGGATCCCTAGGCCGGGATATCTGTCGCCGGGAGACCTAAGGCGACAGACGGAAAGTGGGTAGGATTTAGGGTGTAGTGAAGTGGGTTTTCTCACTGCCGGTCGAGCAGACTCACAAGACCGATCATGGTGACGGCTAAGGGTGTCTTGGCCGCAGTGAGAGGTGAGGGGTAGGGTATGAGTCAAAGCCGGGAGTGAGCTAATGACTGGTTTATTTCTTAAAACTATAATCTTATATACTAAACTTATTCTATGTACACATATACACGTATTTAGTTGTGTGCCGTCTGTGTATTGTGCCGATGCAGCATGTCTGAGCCGACCGCCGTACGTGATAAATTACATGATTTTAAAATATCACGCATCTTCCTCGGTGATAAGTTGGATGTGTGTTGGAATGCCAAGAATGTCATGTTCATGTTTGAACAATGTTTTTGAAAGAGGATCATCATCCTCCTAGCGTTATCCCAGTCTCAACCTGGGGTCCGCTTACTAGTCTAACCGGATTTGGCTGAATATTAGCTTTTCCACAGAGCGACTACCTGTCCGACCTCCGCAACCCGAAGGGATAGCGATATTCCATGGTTTAGACTAGTGTCAGTTTATTTGACGCCCTGTAACGACTGTCAAAGATCTTCATGACAACTGCGACCGGCAGCTTTACGTGCTCTCCGAGGCACGGGACAAGCGATAGTTAACCATTCAATACGCACATAACTCCGAAAAGTCATTGCTGCGCGCCGTGGATTCGAACTCAAATTTGCAAGACAGTCTGTTGGCATATCCACTCGGCTATTTTAATATTGGACGACGTCAAAGATAAGATAATAAATCATTGAGAAAAAAAATGTTACGTCACGTTGATGTTTTTGAAAGAGGATGTGTTTGAAATAGAATTAGTTTTTATTATAAGTCAAATCGATTAGATCGATTGAGTAACATTTTGTTTAGTCTATTGAAAATTTCTGACAATGGTCACACTGAACTGTCAATTTTTTTCATTCATTGTCGTTTCCCGCGGTCAGCGAAAAATCTGCTCTGGATAGATTTCGTGTTGTGAGCGTTTTGATCTTGTATTTAGAACCCGTTTGATTGCCACTTCCTTGATCAATAACTGGCACCGGTTAATTGTGATAAAAATAGCATTTTAACGAACATTGTAAAACTTGAGTGAATCCGATGCACGTGGTTGGTGCCGGAAGAATTTGCTGATTGAAGACGCTGCGTGGAGTCTGGTAAAGTAAAGATAATTCACTTGCTAATATTGGCCAATTTTAGTCTCGTGTGTGTCTAACTTGCCTCCAGGACTCCACTCAAGAACATCACCAGGAGATATTTGGTAAGTAAGTTGTTTAATTCTTAGCGCCAAGAAACTTGGCCCATGTGTTAGATCCTTTGTCTTGGGCTAAGACTGGATGAATTAATCGCTTCCACTGATCTGTGTTAAAAAATACCCATTCTTAGCCCGAATTCTACACATAATTTTTGGTGCAGAGCTGTAGTTGAAATTTAGCCGCTGTTGCATTACTGAGTATAAACTCAGATTGGTATGAGCTTGTATCTTATCACCTTGTAGACAGTATTGTAGTGTTTGTCAGGTCAGTTATTGTCTAAAATACATAATATTTAATTGTATAAGTTGACCTAGATAATTTGAAACACATTGTCACATAACCTCAATCAGTAATTGTTGATTTGTATTGTTGGAAAATCTAACTTAAATTTGTTGTTGCATTAATAAGTCAGTTTGTTTGGATACATAACAGCTGTATGTATCAATAAATTTAGTAAATTTAGTTTATTGCATATATTCATAAACATTGTAATAATCAAACTTGACCTTGCCACTTGGGCGGGTCACATTAATAAACTTTGTTTGTTATAATATAGATAATATTGCTAGGTAACACATATTCTGTGCTTACTTCATATTGTATATCATAAATAACACAGTTAGTCTGTCTGTTGCAAATAATTAACTAATTAAGTTGAAGTTTCAACTTTATTAATTTGTTATAAGTTATAACTTTGATAACTTTTGTGTTTGTTTCAATATACTGAAACTTTTAATTTTGTTGGGCAGTAAATACCTGTCACTTGCCTGCACTTGCAATAAACAGGCTAATACCTTGTTGGTTTCAAAGAATTAAGAAAAATTAAGTTTGATTGTTAATATTGTTTAACGCTTGTCCGGGCTCTTTTGAAATTTTGATTATGTCAGCTATCAAGGACTTGCGTGCGGCTGCTGGTGCTATTGCATCAGATTTGCGCTGGTTTGCCTCAGCCAGTGCTTTAGTGAACCGGCCTGATCGCCAGCAGGCCCTACTTCAAAGGTACGAGCGGATTGACGATCGCCTGGCAAGTGTGGAACAGCAATTCCGCACGTTCAGCACTTGCTGTCTTGAAGTGTCAATCAATGATTTCACCGCTGACCAGCGAAATAAGGTCAGCGAAGACTATGCCCAGGTCTTAGACCTGTATGATGCTGTCTCCAATACTGCGAGACAACTAGTTGCCGATAGGGAAGGGCAACCCGGCCTGAAGCAGGAGCTTCCTAGGTCAGCACCGGGGCTGGTGAGTAGGCTCCCTACTTTGGACCTCCCCCATTTTGATGGCTGCCTAGGAAGCTACCTGGGCTTCATTAACTTGTTCGACAGCCTGGTGAATGATAGGGCTGACCTTCGGCCGGCACAAAAGTTGGCCTATCTAATGTCGGTACTGGATGGGGAGGCTAAGGGCCTCATCCAGCATCTGCCCGTGTCTGACGAGGCGTACCAGACGGCTCGGGACCTAATCACCCGTAGGTACCATAACAAGCGTGGCCTCGCCGACACGCATATTGAGCAGATTTTGGGCTTGCCGACGCTCACCCGGGTCTCTGGGTTGCGCACCCAACTTTTGAACCCGCTCTTGGTGGCCATCAACGCACTTAAGTGCCTTGACCTGCCCGTGGACCAATGGTCCTATCTATTGGTGCACATTGTGCTGAAGAAGCTGCCTGCCGACCTGAGGTCGCGTTTTGAACAGCGCTTTGGTGGGGATAGCGCGACCCATCTGCCCCCCTTTGCTGACCTGGAGAAGTTCCTGGAGGATGAGTGCCGGGTCTTGGACAACTCCGGTGGTGACACGCCGGCTAAGTCGCAGCCGCCCAAGGTCAAGGAGCAGGCTCGCGTTCACACCCGAGCCAGTGTTGACCGGCGCCCTCCTCGCTTTGCAGTCACGCAGAGCCCAGTGGAGTGCTCCTACTGCAAGTTCACGGGGCACAGAACGGCCAGTTGTAGGGCATTCTTGGACCTGCATGTCGCCTCTCGTAGGCGCATCGCGAATGCCCGCCGCCTTTGCTTCTCTTGTTTGGGGTCCCACTACCAGCGAGACTGCCCAAATTCTCGCCCCTGTCCTCACTGTGGAGGACAGCATTTGGACATTCTTTGTATGAATGCCAGAGAGGTTGGCCGCTTGTCCAACCAGCCGACGCCGCGCACGGGCGGGTGTTTTGAAGGTGGCAGCCGAGGCTCACCGGCGCGTAGCCGAGAGTCGCCTCGCTCAGTTGATCGCCACTCGCCCCGCTTGGAGAACCGTAGCGTGCGCACGCCTCCTCTCTCTCGCGCACCTGAATGTGCGACCGCGCAACGTCACCAACACCATGACTGCTGCCCCAGGTACTCCCCTCCTTTGGCGGAGCGTCCCCGCCTTGACTCGCGCCCACCTCGTTTTGGGCGGGTGCGTCACTATGACCCCCCACAGATGGCGCGCGGATCGAGTCATCGCGCCTTTGAGGACTTCAAGCCGCACCCTCATTTTGACTTGCCAGGTCCTGGCCAACGGTCGCCGCCCAGGCAACAATAGGTCATTGACCCCTGCCCTATAACGCCAACCTCCCCCATTGAGACCGTTATCCTACCAACGGTTGCTGTTAGGGTCTGGGGACCCACGGGGACCTCTGTTGTTGTCCGTGCTATATTGGACACAGGTTCACAAGGTTGCATTGTTTCCACTTATTTGGTAGGGCAGGTTAAATTAAATATGGGCTCTTTTCCGAATTGTATACGGGGCATAGGTGACGTAGCCTCTAATGTTGAAGGGCAAGTTAAAGTTTTGTTTGGCCCTGATGAATCTTCACACCCGAGGATTAGAACCTCGGCTATTGTGCTGAAGAATATTTTGGGCATGCATCCACAGAAACAGCTACCTGCTGCTGTGGTGAATTTGACATCGGGATTGGAACTGGCAGACCCCAAATTTGACACACCGGGACAAATCGACTTGTTGATTGGCTCTGATGTCCTCGGTGGAATTTTGATTGGTGGGAAACGGGTCTTGGTGCCAAATGGTTTGACTGCCATCCCGACCATATTTGGACTTGCTTTGATGGGACCTGTACCTAGGGACCCCCCTCCACCTGAACTTGATAATTTGTTGGCTGTAGGCTCTGCTCTCTCTGATGCGGTTCAGAGGTTTTGGGAAGTAGAGGAGCCCCCTCAAGTTGCCCGTTTGAATCCAGAACATGAGGAGTGCGAGCTGTTCTTCCAGAACAACACTGGTCGTCTCCGTTCTGGTCGGATTATTACGAGGCTTCCCTTCCTGTCTGTTCGGCCTCCGCTTGGTGAGTCACGACCTTTAGCCGAAAAGAGGTTGTTGGCCATGGAGCGCCGCATGGGTCGTGATCCGGAGCTCAGACAGAAGTACATTGAGTTCATGAGGGAATATGAACAGTTGGGACACATGTCTGTGTCAAATTTGGATTGGCGTTCGGTGGAGCATTACTTTCTCCCGCATCATGCGGTATTGAAGCCATCGACTGGCAAGCTGCGCACAGTGTTTGATGGTTCTGCGCAGACTTCAACAGGCGTATCCTTGAACCAGTGCTTGCATTCTGGTCCCAAGTTGGTCAAGGACCTTTGTGACGTCATCACCAGCTTCCGACGACATCAGGTTGTCTTTGTGGCCGACATAAAAATGATGTTCAGGCAGACGATTATCCACCCTGATGACCGTCGCTTCCAGCTGATCCTTTGGAGAGAGTCTCCTCGCGATCCCATGGTCGTCTACGAGCTCAATACAAATACGTACGGGTTAAGGTCAAGCCCCTACTTGGCAATACGTTCTCTTTGGGAGCTCGCAGACCGCGAAGGCCTACGTTTCCCAAGAGCCTCCGCCATCTTGAAGGACGATATTTACGTCGATGACATTTGCTCGGGCGCCTCCACAGCGGACGAGGCGATCCTCCTGCGGGACGAATTGATAGGTATTTTGGCCTCTGCTGGTTATGAGTTGCGTAAATGGATTTCCAACTCACCAGCGCTTTTGGAAGGCTTGCCAGAGGATCATCAGCAGGATCCACATTTGTTTGAGATTGTTGACAACCCAGCCATGATGGCTGTTCTCGGCGTTCAGTACAGACCAGTCCAAGACATCTTTACGTATAACGTAGACTTGAAATTGCCTTGTGCTTGGACTAAACGTCTCGTATTGTCTACTGTCGCCAGAACCTTTGATCCGAATGGTTGGATCTGTCCAATTATATTTTGGGCAAAATGCTTCTTGCAGAAGCTTTGGACAGCAGGATTGACTTGGGACGAACCTCTGCACGGCACTCTTGTTGAGGAATGGACCTCTTTTGTATCCTCACTTCCTGCCGTCAATGAGATCTCCTTGCCTCGTCCCATCCTTCCTCCCGGGAAGTACAAGGCCACCCTTCACGGGTTTTGTGATGCCTCGGAACGTGGGCACGCGGCCGTGGTGTACTTGCGCACAGTTAGTGCCTCAGGTCAGGTGAGGGTTTCCCTGATCATGGCGAAGAGCAAGGTGGCACCCCTTCGGACATCTCTGACCATTCCAAAATTGGAGCTCTCGGGAGCAGCCCTACTTGTACGCTTGTTGAACCACGTGTCCAGTACTTTGGGTAAAAGCATTTGCATTAATGGGACCTACGCCTGGACAGACAGCCAAATTGTTCTTTGTTGGTTGAAGGCTTCTGTCCACACTTTGGAGGTATTTGTCGCTAATCGCGTTTCCCAAATCCAGAAATCCGAAGTCAAACTTGTTTGGAGACACGTGCCAGGTGAGCTCAACCCCGCTGATTGTGCCTCGCGCGGATGCTTGACGCCTAGTTTGATAGGTCATTCGCTGTGGTGGGGTCCGGAATGGTTGAGTCGACCAGAAATTGATTGGCCTCGAACGCCAGTTTTGAATACTTCTAATTTGCCGGGTCTACGAACACTCGCTCTTGAGAAGGTAGAATGCGCCTTCGACCCCGATTTTTTGTTGAATCGTTACAGCTCCCTCGACAAGTTGTTAGGTGTCACTGCTTGGATAAAGCGTTTTGTTTTTAATTTTAGGCACCCACAACAGAAACGACTGACACCGTTTCTCTCACCACAGGAACGACAGGAGTCCCTCACCTTTTGGGTTCGTTCTGTGCAATTGGCGCATTTTGAAAAGGAGATTGCTATCCTTAAATCAGGGAGATCGAAATTGTCGGGAGCTGTCTCTAAATTGAACCCCTTTTTGGACAAAACGGGTCTCTTGCGCGTTGGAGGGCGTCTCAAGAACGCCAACCTCCCTTACGGGGCTCGTCACCCCCTTTTGTTACCTAAGGACGGTCATTTGGTACGCTTGTTGGTAACTGACCGTCACCTTAAGAACTCGCATGCTGGTTGTAATGCGCTCTTGGCCATTTTGCAACGCGAATTTTGGATTTTGTCTGCCCGAAGAATTATTCGGAGTGTAGTCTTTCGCTGCATCCCTTGCTATAAGCTCAAGGCTTCTACCATGCAGCCCTTGATGGGGGACTTACCGGCAGATCGCGTAACTGAAAGCAGGACGTTTGACGGTGTTGGCACGGACTTCGCTGGTCCTTTTTTGGTGAAAACGTCGACACTTCGAAACAGCAAGACTGTTAAGGCCTACTTGTGTGTTTTTGTTTGTCTCTCCACAAAGGCCGTACACTTAGAACTGGTCTCCTCGCTTACGACCGAGGCGTTTGTAGCCACATTTGACAGATTTGTATCCCGCAGAGGGATGCCTTCCTTGATCCGTTCTGACTGCGGCACTAACTTCAAGGGCACCTATAATTATTTGAATGATGTTGTTAATTTCCTTGAAACCAACAAAGCTGATATAGGTGATAGGCTTGCCCGACGTGGGATAAATTGGTTGTTTTCCCCACCAAATTGTCCACACTGGGGTGGTATATTTGAGGCCGCCGTAAAATCGGCCAAAACACACTTGCGCAGGACAATCGGTGAGTCTGTTCTTACATTTGAGGAACTCGCAACTGTGTTTTGTAAGATTGAGGCCGTTTTGAACTCTCGGCCATTGTGCCCGATCTCCTCAGATCCGAATGATTTGGAGGCCCTTACGCCGGGCCATTTTTTGATTGGTCGCCCACTTGTCGCCTTGCCTGAGTACCCCTATATTGATACGAGACCTGGTCGTCTCTCGCGTTTTGAATTGGTACGCCAGATTACTCAGAGCTTTTGGAAACGCTGGAATTTGGAATATTTGCACATACTCCAGCAACGCGTTAAGTGGACCGACAAGACCGATCCACCCAAGATTGGAGACCTCGTTTTGATCAAGGAGGCTAACCTTCCGCCACTCAGATGGCGCAGGGGGCGCATCCTTCATTTGGTAACTGGGGCTGATGGAGTTCCCCGATTTGCTGAGGTCTTGGTGGACGGTTCGATTCTGAGGAGAGCGGTTGCAACATTGTCACGTCTACCAACCGATTAGCGGACCGGTAGGCCGGTCCGGGGCGGGTGGATGTTTGAAATAGAATTAGTTTTTATTATAAGTCAAATCGATTAGATCGATTGAGTAACATTTTGTTTAGTCTATTGAAAATTTCTGACAATGGTCACACTGAACTGTCAATTTTTTTCATTCATTGTCGTTTCCCGCGGTCAGCGAAAAATCTGCTCTGGATAGATTTCGTGTTGTGAGCGTTTTGATCTTGTATTTAGAACCCGTTTGATTGCCACTTCCTTGATCAATAACTGGCACCGGTTAATTGTGATAAAAATAGCATTTTAACGAACATTGTAAAACTTGAGTGAATCCGATGCACGTGGTTGGTGCCGGAAGAATTTGCTGATTGAAGACGCTGCGTGGAGTCTGGTAAAGTAAAGATAATTCACTTGCTAATATTGGCCAATTTTAGTCTCGTGTGTGTCTAACTTGCCTCCAGGACTCCACTCAAGAACATCACCAGGAGATATTTGGTAAGTAAGTTGTTTAATTCTTAGCGCCAAGAAACTTGGCCCATGTGTTAGATCCTTTGTCTTGGGCTAAGACTGGATGAATTAATCGCTTCCACTGATCTGTGTTAAAAAATACCCATTCTTAGCCCGAATTCTACACAGGATGTATCTACATATATAATCAACTCTGTACATAAACTGTCCCACTGCTGGGCACGTCTGGGTAGTATTTTTTTTCACGTGTTTACACCGCGGCGCCGCCGGCTTTGTCGGCGCGCGCTATTTCACCGTTTTTTTAAGTGATTGCGCTGAATACTACAGAATTTAAGCTTGCATATATTTTTTTTTCAAATACCTGCTGACTAGCTAAGCGTTATATAACTATCTAAATGCCCTTTATAGCGAGAAAAATGTAACAAGTTTAATTTACTGTCGTTTAACACATTGTATAATATTAATAACGTTTATTACAAAACTGAATGGTCGCGGGCGAGCAGTGTAGTACCTACATGCATGCGCGCGATCAGACGCGCCGCGCATCCCGTACTGAATCCGCGCCGAGCTTGCCGCGCTCGTGAGATTGTGTGCGTGAAAAGTGCGTGCGTACACGGCGCCCCGGCGACTCACGCATACATTCACACCAGCATATTTTTTTATATGAGGCAATTTCTGTGGACCAATTTGACTTAACATAATATATATGAATATGACCATCTTAAGCCAAAGAAATTGCCTCATATAAAAAAAAATGCTCACTTTTTTTAAAAAAAAAAGCGCACCTGAGGCCGTGATACCGAGTATGTCAAAAAATCATAAATAATTTAAGGATTAATCCCCTAGAAGGGAATTAGGGCCAATTGTGCGATAGCAGAGTTATCGTATTTTTTTATGTTGTCTCCATACAAATTTTTAAAGAAAAATTTCTCAAACTTCCGTTTATGTACCCATTTCATAAAGAGTATATTTTTAGGCATGTAATTAGATTCCTCCAGCATTCCATGTGAAAAAAATGTCACTTTAAAAAAAACATTTGAATGTCTATGAAACGTTGATCTCAGCCCACAGTGCGGCGGCGGCGGCCGATTTGTATGAAGCTATCCTACTATTCTGTTTGTACTATGGTACAACCGGCGAGCATGTATGAAAAGAGTAATGAATGTAGAGGAAGCGGGTGAGGTTTGTAGGGATAGAAGCAAGCATAGATAATATAATTTGGAAGCAAGTGTTCAGGGTAGGTGTTCCGTTGTCTCTGTCTACCCCGAAGGGAAAAAGGCGTGAGTAGGTATATGTATGTATGTATGTATGAACTACTCCCACACTAGTAACAAAGCCTGTGTCCCGAGGGACTTACAAACATACAACCAACGGACCTCTTGCTTGAAGCTGTGGTCATTTTAGATGCGATGTTAATTCACTTGTTCTCTTTTGAAAGATAATGCAAACACTATCAATATATCCCGGATTGCATAAAATTTAAAAAGTCCCGCAACTGACAAAAATAACATAGACTGCAATCAATTATTTTTGATACCACCTGGCGCTGATAATAGTGTTGGATACTCTCAGTGCTCTCAAATAAGCACAAAATTTGAATATTTAATAAAAATAATCTAACAATTTAAATACACAACTAAGAAATTGTCGTTCAAATTTCGGTGTTATGTTAGGACAGATTAATAAAAAATAAAAGCTACAAAAAAGATTTTCTTCACACATTTCGCTATAAATCGCTGATATAACCTCTTTCTAACTTGAATGAAAAAAGCCTTCTATATTTCTAGCGGGAATTAATTTTTGATGGGTTGTTTTAGAGCTCGGTTTTAGTTTCACCAGAAGCGGCAGGGATTAGTAACATTCATAAGGGATTACAGTGTAAATCCACCTAGCATTTTAATGGGGTACCGCTTAGAGGATTTTACCTGGTAAGCAATTATTTTTAAGGTTCCGATATATATTTTGGAGTGGCAAGTTTGTTAAAATATTGGGGTAAGAAGGAAATCATTAATACACTCTTGGATTGAATTCAAGTGGAGCGTAAAATCGTATGGTGACGAACATAAAGTATCACAGCCCAATTTCATACACGAAACTATTAGTATATTTATTGAAACCGCCTCCGTGGTCCAGTGGATAGCGTATGCAACTGCTGATCGGAGGTCCCGGGTTCGATTCCCGGGTCGGGCAAAAATGTTATTGGGTTTTTCCGAATACTCAGTAGCAGCCCGAAGTCTGGTGGTGTGCCCGGTAACAGCAATAGGCTCGCCCTCTATTACGTGGGACCTAAAAATTAATGGCGAAATGTGGGTTGTAAATTACACCTCTGCCTACCCCTTCGGAGATACAGGCATGAGTCTATAAATAAATAAAAAAAACTATTGGTATCTTTATTGAGAGATAGAAAACTCAACATCCAATCATCAAAGGTGACGCAAATTAGGAGAGGGCTATTTCAGGGCTATTCCCCGAGTGGATGCCTTAGGGCTATTTGATGATGACGATGATTTAAATGTAAAATATTTTAATATTAGACTACGTCAAAGATAAGAAAATAAATCATTGAGAAAAAAATTGTTACGTCACGTTGATGTTTTTGAAAGAGGATCATCATCCTCCTAGCGTTATCCCAGTCTCAACCTGGGGTCCGCTTACTAGTCTAACCGGATTTGGCTGAATATTAGCTTTTCCACAGAGCGACTACCTGTCCGACCTCCGCAACCCGAAGGGATAGCGATATTCCATGGTTTAGACTAGTGTCAGTTTATTTGACGCCCTGTAACGACTGTCAAAGATCTTCATGACAACTGCGACCGGCAGCTTAACGTGCTCTCCGAGGCACGGGACAAGCGATAGTTAACCATTCAATACGCACATAACTCCGAAAAGTCATTGCTGCGCGCCGTGGATTCGAACTCCAATTTGCATGGCGGTCTGTTGGCATATCCACTCGGCTATTTACGTCATTAGATATTTTTGAAAGAGGATGTACCTACATATATAATCAGCTCTGTACATAAACTGTCCCACTGCTGGGCACGTCTGGGTAGGTCGCTTCTTACAATTAAAAAAACATGTTTTTTATATAAAATATTATTTTTATATAAAATCAGACTAAGCGGTTTATTAATAAATTAGAAAGAACACCACTCCTGTACTAGTTAGAAAACTGTATCACAGTAAGTGAGTTCTCCCTTTACAAATTCTTGTTTTGTATTTTAACAATACCACAAAATAATTATAATATCCGTAAACAAAAATAAAAAGGTAAAACACTAAAATGAGTTTCTAATAAATAGGTACATACATATAACATTGACGCATTTATTATTAAAATTGCGTGTTGTGAATTCAGTATTATTTTTGAAAGAACTTCTTTCTAAGTAAATATCAGTCATGGTGATTATTAACCACATCTTACAGTAAAATCAGGAAGTCTATTTTATCAACACATTCGTGAAAGAGATGTTGTAATACTTCGCAAGTACGCAACCGCATAAATTGTTCATTCGGGTCGAGTTAGTACAAAAATCATAAAAACAAAACCAACGGGGCTCATCTAAATGAAAATTAATGATGGGCGACCTGTACGCTGAAATCTGTTTTATGCGCAATGAAAAAAGTTAGATAAACAACGATAAAATTACGTAAAAACGGCTTTTGCTCGGCGTTTATTGTTTACTAGCTCTGCCCGCGGGTTCGCTCGGTTAACGGCACACAATGTAGCCTATATAGTAGCCAGAATATGAGCTACAGTACTGCAAAGTTTTATCGAAATTTTTTCAGTAGTTTTTGCGTGAAAGAGTAACAAGCATCGAGCATTCGTTCATCCTCACACATTTTCACGTCAATGATTTGTAACATTTAAGAACTAAAAAAATTCATTGCTTATTTTATTAGCTGTGATACGAACTTAACTTTACCGACCTATTACAAACAGCAAACCAAGACACGCTATGAGCGATGCAGTAATAAAATTAATATCTTAAAACAACCTTGTATGGAACGCTAGCATTCTCATAATAATAGAATTAATTCTGCTAATAGGAACTTATTGAGTTAATGCTTTATATCGTAGCAACTCGTTCCGATAATTACTAAGTAGGTAAATACAATGTAAGTAAACAGTTGCTAATAGATTATGTATTGTGCCACTTCATTTATACTTACCATTACGACTGTATTTCTGTGAAGGGGTAGACAGGCAAGGACAGATAAGGGGGTAAGGTACAGGATAAGAGGGTAAGAGTACCTTTTATTTTATAAGTTTCGCCGTGAGCAACTCTAGTAATGGTTTGTGAACTATGATATAAGAAAAGTCGTAGATACGTTACCTACGTAGTAATCAATCCGTAGAAACGGTACACTAACGCACACATCGATAACTCCATATTTTATTTTAATTCCAGTTGACAAGATGTGTCAGTTTCACTATGACGGCGGCTCGCGACTTCACACACACATATGTCAGACTTGCCAACTGGCTTATGTTTAGCGTCCTGCTTTTGGTACGCCTATGACGTATCTACTTCATTTTACTTGTAAAATCGTTGTTTGTGAAGGCGTAAAGTGTAGTGTGCTTCCAACTTTAGGGAAGATCCTAAGATCAGGCAAGTGCTCGTGCCAGGTGGACTGTAGTTCAACTGATGGAGTTAAAAACTTGTAAGTACTTGCTTAAAGTAATGGCGTGCGAGAACTTTAAGGGTTGAGCTACACCTATCAGCACCGTCAGCACGCCCGCCGTAGAATCGATCGTGCTGACGCGTTCCCTCTCTCTTTCTCGCTCTAGTAAATGACGGTCCTAAGTGACAGAAAAGGATAGAAGCATAGAAAAGTGCGATGCGGTGCTGATAGGTGTAGCTCAACCCTAATTGCGCGATGCAGGATCCAGTTCCGTCGTATTACTTAGATGTCGCCAGTGTTGTTTGTCTTCGCCATTGTACGATGGATGGCCTAAGTTTCATGTAGCTACTGCTGTTGATCCTTCTCTACCAATCAGATTTAAGTTAAGGCTGAAATAAAGTCATCATCATCCTCTTAGCGTTATCCCAGTTTCAACCTGGGGTCCACTCTCTAACCGTCTAACCGGATTTGGCTGAATATTAGCTTTTCCACGGAGGGACTGCCTGTCTGACCTCCGCAACCCGAAGGGATAGCGATATTCTATGGTTTAGACTAGTGTCAGTTTATTTAGAAGGTACTGACGCCCTATAACGACTGTCAAAGATTTTCATGACAACCGGGACCGACGGCTTAACGTGCTCTCCGAGGCACGAAACAAGCGATAATTAACAATTCAATACGCACATAACTCCGAAAAGTCATTGGTGCGCGCCGCGGATTCGAACCCGATACCCTCTGCATGGCAGTCTGTTGGTATATCCACTCGGCTATCGCTGCCATAAAGTGTGGTCTATTATTCCAATTTATAATTAACCATTAGGTTTGTATGTCCATGTTGCAAATAAAAGTTACATTAAGATATGGTATGTCCAATTTATACATGAAATCTGTACTAAGTAGCCTTTAAAATTGACATCATCAGCTTGCTGTAGTCCACTGCTGGATACAGACCTCTCAAAGGAACGCTACAGTCGTTTAAGTTTCCAACAACACATAAGAAGCCTGTGTAGTCATTAAAAAAACATAATTTGTAATAAACTTACTTGTCCGGGTGGTGACGGATTAAGAATACGGTTTGTCACCACCCCATATCATCCCATGGGTGTCGTAAGAGCCGACAGAGGGAGCATATTATGCAGAGAACAGCACTGTAAAAGAAGGAAAACTTGATACAAACCCTATACCAACCCGTTTGGCCAGCGTATAGTAGGCCAATTCCTCCTTTCAAAGGAGGGGCCTAGTCCAGCAGTGGACTGTTAAAGGCTGATGATGAATAAACTTACATTATTTCTTTCTTATTCCAATTAAGTATATCCTTGATTCTGATGATAGTCTGATCGATTTCTAACTACCAATTAACTTTACAAGATAGTCTATAAAAATGATTAATTCTCTTAATAGATTATTATTGGCTCTGATCACGATAAATTGTTAGAAGCAACACATTCCAACAGTGAACGCGTAAATAGTATATAAGTAATCAGTCGTCGGTAATAGGTTGGTTACGGAGAACGTTGGTCAAGGTCTTATTAATACTTCAAGAGAAAGTACTTTGTTGCTTATGTAATAAATGAAATGGAGGGCTTCAACCCACAAATTGCCAGGATTTTTTAGGTCCCACGTAATAGGGGGCGAGCCTATTGCCGTACCGGGCACATTACCAGACTCTGTGCTGCTACTGAGAATTTTGTAACGGAAAAACCCAATAACACTTTGCCCGACCCGGGAATCGAACCCGAGACCGCCCAATCCCACGCGTACATTTATGCCGCTAGACCAACGAGGCAGTCGGTTTCGGTTAACACGCAAGGCACTTTCTAAAATATCTGCATTACATTGCAGGGAGTGAGAAATCTTGCAGACAGAGAGGGAGAGAGAGATTTATTATTTTGGTGTTTTTGTAGAGAATTAGACCAAAGCAGAAAGGGAGAAAGAATTACGCACACGGATCTCCGTGTGCGTAATTATTTCCGTGTGCGAGAAAGACACAGAGTGAGGAAATGGGCGAGAGAGAAAGAGACGGAGTTGATCTATAACATTACATAACTTCACGCCTTTTATCCCCGAAAGGGTAGGCAGAGGTGTATTACACACCCACTTTTCGCCAGTTATGTTTTGGTCCCAATGTAATAGGGGGCGAGCCTATTGCCATCTACCGGGCACATTAGTATAATTTAATACACACATAACTTCGAAAAGTCAGAGGTGTGTGCCCGGGGTACTTGGGACCGAACCCGAGAACATCGTCTCGGCAGACTGTTACGTACACCACTGGGCTATCGCCGCCTCTGAGTTGATCTATGATATACTGAATTAAAATGATTAGTTAATTAATTACCGAAGCTGATAATAACATATCAACATACGTATATTATTATGAAAGAAACCAGCTTTTTTACAAAAAGATGTAGCTGCCGTTTCACTAGCATTATAAAATCGGCGACGCAATAAACGCATTCGTCACTTATACAATGAGATGAGTCCCGTCGCCCTGGGCTTGTTTGATCATACGTGAGAGATGCCGACTCTCTAACGTACCTACTTTATTTTAAACTAGTCGACGCCAGCGGCTTCGCACGCACATATTTTCGAATTTCCCGTTTTTCCCGATCCCATGGGAATTTCGGGAAATCCCTTCTTAGTGCACCCCTACGGTCCACAAGGAACATACATGCCAAATTTCAGCTTCCTACTCCCAATATTTTCGGCTGTAGCGTGTCTGTCAGTCAGTCAGTAACGCAAGGATTTTATATATACAGATTTATTTTACTTTATGACCAACATTATTGTGTTCTTGATATTTTTTTTTTGCAATTTGAAAAGGTGAATTTCTTTTGGCCTTCATAGGCCCTCGTAGCTCTTGGATAAAGATACTAATTGCCGATTAAAGTTGGCGTATTGACGGTTGTCAGAGTAGTACGTAGTTGGCGCCGTTGGCGGCGCTGGCGTCGTTCTCCGTCTTTCTTGCTCTCGTAGTTAAGTGACACAGGAGAAACTTTCGTCTCTCTTGCACTCGTAGAGTCAGCTGTCACAACGCGACTGCCACGCCGCCAAGCGGCAATATGGGTCACACTGGTCACAGAAAGTTGGTCTACAGAGCGCCCATAAGAAATGTGCCTCTATTATCTAATACCAATAATGATACTTTAAAATTAATTTTAAGACAGAATAACCGAACGCATTTTTTGTGATTCCGAACCGCGGACGAAGTCTTGTACATATTACAAAACTGAAGAGTTTGTTTATTTGCGTTTTTCACAAGCACTGCTGAGCTAAATTGAAAACAGAGGCCCAATTCTCCTAATTATATTTGATCAAAATGAAGTTCCGATTTAATGTCAGTGTCATACTCACGTCACAAATGGTATTCTCCTAAATTAATTGATATTTGAACGGTATTGGAATGTTATCGTGACTAGATCGTAAATTGAACAACGTTGAACTATAGAAGTCAAATTAGACGATAATGACATTAAATTAACAGAATACAGATTCTGAGATTCAAAATATAATCTCATTTCGTTCAAAATATAGTTTCAATGTCATTTAAAATAAGAGAATTGGCCTTCAGATGTCCAATCATAGGAACGGATTTTTTAAGTGTTTTCTAAAAAGGAATTGTGTGTCTGGGATTAAATCTAGCTTCATGTTTAGTTATTGTTTTATAAGTTTGTAGGGTAGACTATGCCATAGTTTGTGCCAGACTTATCAAACCTGTCATATCCATCAATTTATTTACAGAGTATCGTGTCGAATATTTCGTTCGACAAATGGATAGCCATTACTAACCTAGAAAACATCTTGGACAACGTCATCCATCAAACTCCAAAATAGATTTTTATTTGAGCGTTGAATGGTGTATGAACTAAATATTTTAGCCAATCGTAGGGTTATTAAACATTGAATTCGAACACTATTGTTTCGACAATGTTTGGAAATAAAATGGAAGGTTAACCAGTGGGTCAATGCCTCATTTTTTATGGGCTACTAGCGGCGAGCATGTATGAAAAGAGTAATGAATGTAGAGGAAGCGCGTGAGGTTTGTAGGGATAGAAGCAAGCATAGATAATATAATATGGAAGCAAGTGTTCAGGGTAGGCGTTCCGTTGTCTCTGCCTACCCCGAAGGGAAAAAGGCGTGAGTAGGTATATGTATGTATGAACTACTCCCACACTAGTAACAAAGCCTGTGTCCCGAGGGACTTACAAACATACAACCAACGGACCCTATTTTCTTGCTTGAAGCTGTGGTCATTTTAGACGCAATGTTAATTTACGTTCTCTTTTGCAAATGCAAACACTATGAATATATCCCGGATTGCACGAGATTTAAAAAGTCCCGCAACTGACAAAAAATACACAGACTGAAAATAATTATTTTTGATACCAATGGCGCTTGATGGCGCTGATAATAGTGTTGTCGCGTTGTGTTGAATACAATTTTCTCAAAATTTGAATATTTAATAAAAATAATCTAACAATTTAAATACACAACTAAGAAACTGTCGTTCAAATTTCGGTGTTATGTTAGGACAGATTAATGAAAAATTTAAGCTCCAAAAAATATTTTCTTCACACATTTCGCTATAAATCGCTGATAAAACCTCTTTCTAACTCGAATGAAAAAAGCCTTCTATATTTCTAGCGGGAATGAATTTTTGATGGGTTGTTTTAGAGCTCGGTTTTAGTTTCACCAGAAGCGGAAGCAGGGATTAGTAAAATTCATGAGGGATTACAGTGTGAATCCACCTAACATTTTAATGGGGTACCGCTAAGAGGATTTTACCTGGTGAGGGATTATTTTTAAGGTTCTAATATATATATTTTGGAGTGGCAAGTTTGTTAAAATATTGGGGTAAGAAGGAAATCATCAATACACTCTTGGATTGTATTCAAGTGGAGCGTAAAATCGTATGGTGAACTATTAAGATCATAAAGTGTCACAACCCAATTTCATACACGAAACTATTGGTATCTTTATTGAAACCGCCTCCGTGGTCCAGTGGATAGCGTATGCGACTGCTGATCGGAGGTCCCGGGTTCGATTCCCGGGTCTGGCGAAAGTGTTACTGGGTTTTTCCGAATACTCAGTAGCAGCCCGAAGTCTGGTGATGTGCCCAGTAACAGCAATAGGCTCGCCCTCTATAACGTGGGACCTAAAAATTAATGGCGAAATGTGGGTTGTAAATTACACCTGCCTACCCCTTCGGGGACACAGGCGTGAGTCTATAATTAAAAAAATAAAAAAACTGTTGGTATTTTTATTGAGAGGCGGAAAAATCAACATCCAATCATCAAAATGTGACGAAAATTAGGAGAGGGCTATTTCCCGAGTGAATGCCTTGGGGCTATTTGATGATGACGATGATAATGTAAAATATTTTAATATTAGACTACGTCAAAGATAAGAAAATAAATCATTGAGAAAAGAAAATTGTTACGTCACGTTGATGTTTTTGAAAGAGGATCATCATCCTCCTAGCGTTATCCCAGTCTCAACCTGGGGACTGCTTACTAGTGTAACCGGATTTGGCTGAATATTAGCTTTTCCACAGAGCGACTGCCTGTCTGACCTCCGCAACCCGAAGGGATAGCGATATTCCATGGTTTAGACTAGTGTCAGTTTATTTAGAAGGTACTGACGCCCTGTAACAACTGTCAAAGATCTTCATGACAACCGTGAACGGCAGCTTAACGTGCTCTCCGAGGCACGGGACAAGCGATAATTAAGCATTCAATACGCACATAACTCCGAAAAGACATTGGTGCACGCCGTGGATTCGAACCCGACTTTGCAAGGCAGTCTGTTGGTATATGCACTCGGCTATTTTAATATTGGACTACGTCAAATATAAGATAATAAATCATTGAGAAAAAAAATTGTTACTTCACTTGATATTTTTGAAAGAGGATGTACCTACATATATAATCAGCTCTGTACATAAACTGTCCCACTGCTGGGCACGTCTGGGTAGGTCTCTTATTACAATTAAAAAAAATATTTTTTGATGTAAAATATTATTTTTATATAAAATCAGACTTAAGGCTTAGCGGTTTATTAATAAACTAGAGGACGCCAGCAGCTACGCCTGCATTTTTTTTAATTTACTCGTTTTGGCCGATGCCGTGGGAATTTCGGGAAATTCCTTCTTAGTGCACCCCTACGGTCCCCAAGGAACATACATGCCAAATTTAGGCTTCCTGCGCCCAATAGTTTCGGCTGTAGCGTGTCTGTCAGTCAGTCAGTAATGCAAGGATTTTATATATTAAGATTAGAAAGAACACCACTCCTGTACTAGATAGAAAACTGTATCACAGTAAGTGAGTTCTCCCTTTACAAATTCTTGTTTTGTATTTTAACAATACCACGAAATAATTATAATATCCGTAAACAAAAATAAAAAGGTAAAACATTAAAATGAGTTTCTAATAAATAGGTACATACATATAACATTGACGCATTTATTATTAAAATTGCGTGTTGTGAATTCAGTATTATTTTTGAAAGAACTTCTTTCTAAGTAAATATCAGTCATGGTGATTATTAACCACATCTTACAGTAAAATCAGGAAGTCTATTTTATCAACACATTCGTGACAGAGATGTTGTAATACTTCGCAAGTACGCAACCGCATAAATTGTTCATTCGGGTCGAGTTAGTACAAAAATCATAAAAACAAAACCAACGGGGCTCATCTAAATGAAAATTAATGATGGGCGACCTGTACGCTGAAATCTGTTTTATGCGCAATGAAAAAAGTTAGATAAACAACGATAAAATTACGTAAAAACGGCTTTTGCTCGGCGTTTATTGTTTACTAGCTCTGCCCGCGGGTTCGCTCGGACACAATGTAGACTATATAGTAGCCAGTATATGAGCTACAGTACTGCGAAGTTTTATCAAAATTTGTTCAGTATTTTTTTGCGTAGCATCGAGCATTCGTTCATCCTCACAATTTTTCACGTTAATGATTTTAGTAACATATAAGAATTACTTTAAAAAAAACATCGCTCGTTTTATTAGCTGTTTTCACAGTTATTTTATTTATATTGTCCGCAACGCAACACATCTGTATATATAAAATTTTGGTATTACTGTCTGACAGACAACGCATAGTAAACCAAGGAACTTATATACTAACTTATATATTAGTAGGTATATAAGTTCCTTGTAGTTCACACATTGGCTGCTGGCCTAAGATTCGTAGACGGCCTTATGCTATGCGGCCTCGGGTATGTATCCAAGTGACGTATTTCTTATCTTTTCGTTTTCGTTGTTTACATTTGAATTTTAGTGAAATATCTTATTTGCTATGTATATTTTATTTACAAAAAAGACAACTTCCGCACTGACTGCGACCGCCTAAAAACCACTAACTTTATATTATTTTATATTATTCTATACCTAAAAAGGAGAATACTGATACTTTATACTTTTTTTAAAAGGACTGATCCCGCACTAGTTATAAATACTGTGTCGCGGAGGACTTTACTAACATACTATCATCGGACACAATGAACACCCACCCTTTATTTTAATTATTGTGATTGTCATGAACTCTTTTTTTATATAGTAATAGGTGGCAAACGAGCAGACGGATCGCCTGATGGTAATTAATTACCGCCGCCCATGGACACAAGCAACACCACAGGAGTCACAAGTGCGTTGCCGCCCCTTGGGGTTGGTAAAAGGGATAGGATGAGGAGTGGGATGAGGGAGAAGGAATAAGGGATAGGGCCTCCGGCACTCTCACTCACCGAACGAAACGCAACAGTTTAGGTATTGTTACTTTACGTCGATCTTCTGTGAGAGGGTAGTACTTCCTCGGTCGAGCTGGCCCATTCATGCTGAAATCAGCAAGGCCCTACTACCGTGAACTCTGATAACAATTGGTTTATGTTTAAAGTATAAAGTATTTTACCATAACCTTTTATAAGCACAATAATTAAATCAGAAAATACCACAAAATTGTAACTTTTTGCAAATTTAATTAGGCAGATCGTACCCCTGAAGTCACGGTAACTTTGAGGTTCTGTGTAACTTTGTGACTTTAATTTATAAATTATTAAAATTTGAGATCTCTGTTGTATTTTTATCAAAAATATTTACATTTTCCATATTTATATTTTTATTTCCACTGTACCGAATATTTCGGTATTACGTTGAACGATATCTGGTTTAATCTGGATAAACTCAATAACATTCAACAAAAGTGAGCTTGTTTGTTTGTTTGTGCCGCTCTCATGCTAGAAATACTAAACCGATCAGCATATAATTTTGCGAACACATTGCCTATTATCTAGAAAAGGATAGTGGATACTTTTTAATTATCAGCGTTGGTAAAAGTTAGTTCGAAATAAGAAAGATATTGTATACCTAGGTATAGAGTAGAGCTCTACTTTTGCGTCTGAATTGTGGCCTATTTTCGTGTTTTCTTACCTCTGTATTTGCTTCCGTTACCGCAATAACTTATAAGGTAACAAATAATTAAGTTTCTCTGCTTATTACTATTAGGAATTAAGGATTTTTTTTAATGCAGATTGCATTCAAAACTGCCTAACTTCAATTTATCAAATAATGTTTTTAAATTTTACAAGAGGTAATTTAATTCATTTTTTTAAGTATAGCGTTGTAAAGCTTTTTTCTATCTCCAGTAAGCTAATTATATAGTTAACAAAGTATTTACTTTCATCATCATCATCATCAGCCCATTATATTGTTCCTCTGCTGGGCACGGGCCTCTTCTCACTAAGAAGTGTAAAGCCATAGTCCACCACGCTGGCCAACTGCGGGTTGGCAGACTTCACATGTCTTTCGAGGACCTTATGGAGAACTCTCAGACATGCAGGTTTCCTCACGATGTTTTCCTTCGCCGATAATTAACAAATTAATACGCACTTAACTTCGAAAAGTCATTGGTGCGTGCTTTAGATTCGAACCCGAGACCCTCTGTGTAGCAGTCTGTCGGTCTCCCCACTCGGCTATCGCTGCTGTATTTACTTTTATATATCCGAAATTGTTTCTGTTCATGTTTTGCCATGATTTTATTAAGTCATCTATTTTTGTGCCAGCTTTAATTATTATATTACTTCTGTTGCATCACATATCAAAACTGAGGTAGTTAGTAAAATGTAAGAAATCTAGCTGTGTCTATATATCCCGATGGCCGGGGTAGTTGCCAGCAATATTTATTTTATTTATAGTCTCACGCCTGTATCCCTGAAGGGGTAGGCAGAGGTGTAAATATTACACCCACATTTCGCCATGAATTTTTAGGTCCCACGTAATATGGCGCGAGCCTACTGCCGTTACCGGACACATCATCAGACTCCGGGCTGCTACTGAGTATTTGGAAAAACCCAGTAACACTTTTGCCCGACCCGGGAAGCGAACCCGGGGCCTCCGATCAGCAGTCGCATACGCTATCCACTGGACCACGGAGGCAGCCAGCTATAATAGTGTATGTGAAATGCCACTTGATTGGACTTATCATCGGTAAGCCATTGTCTAATACTCATGGCGGTTTCAATGTACATAGATCAGCAGGCATTGTGAGTTTAATTAGAACATGAACCATTCGTTCACAAAGTTACCTAAGATTGAGAAATTCAAGCCAAGAGGTCAATATTTATCTCATTTCCCTAGGAGTTCCTATACAGGGTGTCACAAGACCCATCACCAAACCGAAGTCAACTCGTTTTGGACATCATGCCAAATCATACTAAGCAAAAATAAAACCTGGGAAACGACTTTTTTATGTATTCACTTTATTCTAGCCGCTATAAAAAATGCGCGCGTGCAATTTTCGAAATACCTACTAATCCATGGGTGCATAGGACATCTGAACTGATTGGCGGGGTGAATGCACCGATTTTGTACCTAATTACAAAAATTCCATAGTAACTTTGAGCCTCAATACCTCCAGAACCAGTAATTTCCCAGGTATGATGCCGAAGCAAAAAAGTTTGTAATGATTGATACAATATGGGGTTTCAGTTTTCGTTCAGGGTCTTTTTACACCCTGTATATTTCAGAACATAAGTAGAATCTCATTTAATGAGAATGGAGTCTGGTAATGTGCCCGGTACGGCAATAGGCTCGCCCCCTATTACGTGGGACCTAAAAATTCATGGCGAAATGTGGGTGTAATATAACACCTCTGCCTACCGCTTAAGGGATACAGGCGTGAGTCTATAAATAAATAAAACAAATAAATTTAATGAGAAATATAGGTATAATATAATTCTGTCATGGGCTGGTCACATTCTTCCGGAACCGATAACCGTTGGAGTAGTCGCGTTTTAGAGTGGAATCCGCGCTTCGTCAAACATAGCGTAGGACTCCGGCTAGGTGGAGTGACGATATACGCAAAGTGGCTGGCAGCGGCTGGACACGAAGAGCCGAAAATGGGATTCAGTGGCGTACCTCTGGTGAGCCCTATATCCTATATCCAGCGGTGGACTATGGAAGCTGATGATTGAATAAGTGCACCTAGGGTTGTAACTAGGGTAACCGTTCGTAACAGATCGGCAAAGTTAAGCAACGCTTGCACAGGTCACCACTTGGATGGGTAACCGTTTGTGGCATTTACATCTGAGCGCTACCGTGCTTTGGAGGGCACGTAAAGCTGTCGGTCCCGGTTCTTGTCTAAGGATAAGGGTCGTTAGGTCATGTCGGAGGCCTTCGGGCGGTCTGAAAACTCCGACACCAGAGTTGGCCAAACACTCACACGAAAAACAAACAAAGAAACTAGAGTAACGCTAGGAGGATATTGAGGTACAGCTACATTTTTATTTTGCAAACTCTTTCATATAAAATGCGTGTATCAGAAGCCGTATTATCACCCGTTGGATGGTATTCGAGTAAATGGGTCGCCGCGGCGCCGCCGGTCATCTCCGACTTACGACTTTTCGTTGTATGCGATATGACGTCACCTTGCATTGCCTATTGGAGTTTTTAGAATTACAGTTCAGATATATTGTTATTTTTCTTTCTGGCTATTGCCTTTTCCTTTCTTTTAAAAACTAACTTCCATAATAAGACTTAATAATAAATCGTAGAAAATTCTATAGACATATTGACAACATATGGGCATATGGACAAGGACTCCAAAACCCGAAAGAACAATTTGTGACACACAAAATTATAAAGTGTTGTTTGCTAAAATACCGTTTATGTGTTTTTTGGGTCGGGCTATGTCGTTTTTAATTTTTATACTAATTTATTAGTTAACGCGACAAAAATAGCATACATCATTGTTATTCTGCAAAGCTTCAAACAAAACTGCGTTCAGTCATTTCCGTGTTTCCGTGTAACAGTAACTTCCCGCTTATATTAGTTGTAGTTAGTGTATTTGACATTGTTCTTATAACATAAGGTGCACAGGGTTCCCACCAAGAACTTAGGGTCCCGAGCCAACCTCACCTGCAAGTGGTGCACCTGCCGATCAACGGACGAGGCTCTGGCAAACAAAATATCCCGATAAGCGGCAATAGGCTCGCCACCTATTACGTGGGATCAAAACACTGGCGAAAAGTGGACGTTTAATATGCCTCTGCCTACCCCTTCGGGGAAACAGACGTGAGTCTATGTAAGTATGTATGTAACATAAGCTTTCAGCAAATGAATCAGGCGATACCTGAAGCTCCGTCGCACTTACACGGGTATAAAACCAAACAATACCTATACCCAGGCACCATAGCTTACCGTTCCGCAGGTATTTCGGTCACAGTTTACAAACGATCGTGTTGTTTGTATTACACTAGTGCTGGCACGTGGTGTGGCCTGATTCTGCTGTTTATTGTTTACAACACGGATTTTCGGTTTACAAGGAATTTTCGGCTTATTAAAGATGTTATTGAAAATTTTAATAATAGTTTGAGTCAGTTTAATGGATCGTTAGCAGAATCAGAGGTGTTAGTTTGGCGTGTTTTTGTATACAAATGTGCTTTTTTAGACTTAAAATATGAATCGCTTTTTGTAAGATATATCAGTTTTTATTTAATATCAGAAATATTTAAATGCAATTGAATTAAAACTAACAATAACTAAGTGGATATTTATGTACATATAAATTAAAACAATAATTTCTATACTTAAATAACTAACAAATAAAAGCAATACATAAAAGTTTTGGTCTTCCTTTTTGTAAGAAGATCAAAACTTTTGTCGCTTTTTTCGTGCTTTGAAGAGTACGATTAACCGTCAGTTCCTGCTGTCATGAAGTTCTTTGACAATCATTATAAGGTTGTATATTCAAGGGTATTGTCACCCTTGAATAATAATAATATAATAATAATAATTTAATATTCTAACATCTAGTCCCAAACTAAGCAGAAGTTTGTACTATGGGTACTAGACAATGGATAAACATACATATATACCTATTTTTTTTTTGTAAATACATAAATATTATACATAGAAACACTCAGACCAAGACAAACATCCATGTTCATGCACACAAATGTGTGACTTGAGCGGGAATCGAACCCACGACCTTCGGCGTAGCAGTTGATTACACTCCCGCGGCGCCAACCGGTCGTCAAATAATATAAATTTAATATACTGCCACTGTTCGTAACTATAGAATATCGCTATCCTAAAGGAATCTATTTTATCCTAAAAGAGCCCCGTGCTCTAAGGCGGCTAAAGTAATATAATCATAATACGGTGACATTGTGGTTTTTCGCTGCACTATGAGCTATAGCAAAGAGCATATATTTACATAGAGGCGCATTTCCTATGGGCGCTCTAAAGACAAACTTTCTGTGACCCAAATTGCCGCTTGGCGGCGTGGCAGTCACGCTGTGACAGCTGTCTCTACGAGAGCAAGAGAGACGAACGTTCCACGAGTGTAGCTTAACTGCGAGAGCAAGAGAGACGGAGAACGACGCCAGCGCCGCTAACGGCGCCAACTGCGAACTAAACTGGAGACAGTCCCTACTTGGAATCGGCACACGAAATCCTTAAGAACTGCGCTTCTATGTAAATCTGTATTCATTGGCTATAGGTCTGACATTTCAGATGATGTATTTTACGCAACTGATTCTAACGTGTTACTTAGTATAAAAAGTTAACAATAATATTGTTGTCTAAATTTACTCATGAAATCTATTTCTTTTGTTACAGCGTCCAACCCACAACGAACACCAAGCCAACCTCAAACCAAGTAGTGCGTTAAGTGATTTAAAATAATGTGCAACACAACGGTGCGGTTCGCGGTGCCCGAAGTCAGTTCGGAATCGTTCGGCTGTTTCCGTGAAACCTGTCAATGAGAACACAAGATGGCGGAAAAGGTCAGCTGATCGGAGAATCGCCCGCGCCCGCCCCGCAGCAAGAGGCGAATTAAGCGCATCATGGTGAGGAAACTTTATATTATATTAGACCTTTTTATATAAAGTAACTCATTGCTGGGTAAGACTCTCTACTACCTATCTTGTGGCTTCCAGCGGGAATGGAAGACTTCACATGTCTGTATAAAATAGTAGAGGATGCTTGCAGATACGCCTGCACATTTTTCTAACCTAAATAAAATGAAAAAAATCTAAACTAACCATTTCTGCGTGGTCCCGTGAGAATTGCGGAAAATCCCTTAGGGCACTCTTACGGACTGCAAGGAACATACATATTATGTAAGTAGGTACATAAAAAAATATCAGCTTCTTGCGCCCAATAGTTTTGGCTGTACGTTATCTGTCAGTCAGTCAGTAACGCAAGATTTTTATATACGGGGTGTAAGGGACGGTGTACCGAAAACCGATACCAGTGAAACCGTACATGGTACTGAGGCTATTGGCGGTCGAATTTTCTGCAAAATTTTCATGAATTTTCCGATTTTTCTTTTGCATTTTTTCCATATAATGTAATGAAATAGTGACTATAGTCGACCCGCATTACTATTTTTGTAAAATTCTAAAAATTAAACATGTACATGGCGCGTTTACTCTGCCGTGACATCGGCCGCGGCGCGCGGCCGCAGCACAGGAAGCGCACCAGTACATCGTAATCACTGCCGCTACCACCCGCCGCTGTAGGACCGTAACAGCTGATAGTGCGAGTTTGCGTGTTCCTATTTACATCGCAATTTTTTGGAAATTTGTCGAGTTCTAAGATTTTTTTCGGCAAATTCGACCGCCAAGGGTCTCAGTATAATGTACTGAATCACGGGTATCAGTTTTTGGTACACCGTGCCTTACACCCACTATACCCTGCTTATAAAATAAATATTTATAAAATAAACCTTTATTTTATTTTATTTGCTGGCTATGTCTCTCTACTACGTATGGTGTGGGTTAGTCCAGTCGGCATGGCACATTTCATACGTCTTTCTAGAGCATTGTAAAGAACTTCTAAACATGCAGGTTTCCCTTCGATGTTTTACTTTACCATATCATCATCAGCCTCCCGTAGTCTATCTTTTAGACATGCTGGTTACGGTATTTTACTTTACTATGCCCTAGTCCAATGCTGGATATAGGCCCACCGATAGGACTTCACTGAGCTCGATTTTTGGATCTTTATGTCCAGCCCCTGCCAACCATATGGTAAGCGATAGTATAATTAACAGTTCAACACGGACATTGAAAAATCGATGTTACGAGCTATAGGTTACAATCAGAGTCGATCTGCGAGATATAATGATGGTCTTCCTCTAGGTTTTTAAATATCTAAATTCAATTATTATAGTAGGGGTGAGGCAGGGAGATGTTAAATGTACAAAACTCTTCACCGCTGCGCTGGAAGACGTTTTCAAACTTCTGGACTGCGAAGGGCTCGGCATCAACATCAACGCCGAGTACATCACTCACCTTCGATTTGCTGATGATATCGTAGATATCGTAGTCATGGCTGAGACCATGGAAGACCCCAGGATAAGGCTCGATGGCCGCTGTAGAGTCTCACAACAAGTAGGTCTTAAGATGAACATGGACAAGACGAAAATCATGTCTAACGTCCATGTTGTACCTACTCCTATCCAGGGGGAACTCTACACTCGAAGTTGTCGACGTGTACCAACTGATCCAATTGGGTTGGACCTACTTCGAAAAAGAGGTCATTCGTCGAATCCGACTCGGTTGGGCGGCGTTCGGGAAGTTACGGCATATCTTCACGTCCGATATCCCGCAGTGTCTTAAGACGAAAGTCTTTGACCAGTGTGTGTTGCCAGTGATGATCTACGGCGCTGAGACGTGGTCGCTAATTATGAGCCACATCTGAAAACTCAGGGTCACTCTGAAGGCAATGGAGATAGCTATGCTCGGAGTTTCCCTGCGAGATCGAATCAGTAATGAGGAGATCCGCAGGAGAACCAAAGTTACCGACATAGCTCTCCGAATAGCCAGGCTGAAGTGGCAATGGGCAGGGCATATATCGTGAAGAACCGATGGCCGTTGGGGCAGGCGGGTTCTGGAGTGGCGACCACGTACCGGACGACGCAGCAGGGGTAGGACTCACAAGGTGAACCGACGATCTGGTTAAGATTGTGGGAAGCGGTTGAATGCGAGGGGCTCAAAGTCGGTCTGTGTGGCACCTTGGGGGAGGCCTATGTCCAGCAGTGGACGTCTCTAGGCTGGCATGATGATGATTATAGTAGCGCAATTGCACAAGTCATAAACGAAATTATGAATGTCTGAGTCCCAACTTGCCGTGTGGTTGACGGCATAGAATACAAGTGTCACCACCCCCTATCTTCCCGTGGGTATCGTAAGAGGCGACTAAGGGATAACACGATGCAAATACCATCTTTGCGTAGAGACGGCAAACTCGACATCAAACCCTATACGACTGCCTCGTCGGTCTCGCGGCATAAATGTGCGCGTGGGATCGGGTGAGGTCCCGGGTTCGATTCTTGGGTCGGGCAGTGTTATTGAGTTTTTCTGTCACGAAATTCTCAGTAGCAGCACGGAGTCTGGAAATGTGCCCGGTACGGCAATAGGCTCGCCCCTGATTACGTGGGACTAAAGTATATCTGGCGAAAAGTGGGTGTAGAAATACACCTCTGCCTACCCCTTCGGGGATAAAAGGCGTGACGTTATGTATGTATGAGTCCCAACATTATTTAGCCAAGCTGATGGGTAAAGAAGAATAACATTCATAGCTTAAACAGAAGTAGAAGATAGATTCAATAAGGCATGTATGCATCATGACAAAGACGATATATAAGGCAAGTGTGAATGGGACAGGGCGAAGGGTAAGACCTAGGCGGACGTTCTCCGACCAGATTGGAGATATCCTAAAAAAAGGTCAGGTCAGAAGTACCCTAAACAGAAGAACATGCATGAGAAACTTGATGGGAGTGAATGAAGGAAGAGAGATATGTCAGGATTGTTCCAAATGGCATTCCGCATTCTCTGCCTACCCTTTCGGGAAACAGGCGTGAGTCTATGTATGTATTACATATACTGCAAAAAATATTCCAAGAAGCTTTTAAGCTAAAAGCTGTCTGTCTATATTGGGTAGCATTTACTGGAATATAAGTAATATAATTTGTAACCTGAAAGTGCCGCAAAGATAGGAATAACTACTACTAAAATACATAGTCTCACGCCTATAACCCTGAAGAGGTAGGCAGAGGTGTATTTCTACACCCACTTTTCGCCAGATATACCTTAGTCCCACGTAATAAGGGGCGAGCCTATTGCCGTACCGGGCACATTTCCAGACTCCGTGCTGCTACTGAGAATTTCGTGACAGAAAAACTCAATAACACTGCCCGACCCAGGAATCGAACCCGAGACCTCCCGATCCCGCGCGCACATTTATGCCACGAGACCAACGAGGCAGTCGTATAGGGTTTGATGTCGAGTTTTCCGTCTTTACGCAAAGATGGTATTTGCATCGTGTTATCCCTTAGTCGCCTCTTACGACACCCACGGGAAGATAGGGGGTGGTGACACTTGTATTCTATGCCGTCAACCACCCACACCCACATTATCTTCCATACAGCTTCTGTAAATGTTAAAGCATCGATAGCTGAGTGGGGAGACCGACAGACTGCTACGCAGAGGGTCTCGGTTTCGAATCCACGGCACGCACCAAAAACTTTTCGAAGTTAAGTGCGTATTAAATTGTCAATTATTGCTTGCTTATCGGTGAAGGAAAACATCGTGAGGAAACCTGCATGTCTGAGAGTTCTCTATAATGTTCTCGAAAGACATGTGAAGTCTGCCAACCCGCACTTGGCCAGCGTGGTGGACTATGGCCTTACCCTTCACATAGTTAGAAAAGGCCTGTGATGATGATGAATGTTAAAAGCCTATGTATGCAAAAATCTTTTAATACCACTGTATCAGAAGTTACTTATACTTCAGAATTTTACCCTTAATGCATTACTAGAGGACGCCAGCAGCGACGCCTGCATTTTTTTTTAAATTTACCCGCTTTGGCCGAACCCGTAGGAATTTCGGGAAATCCCTTCTTAGTGCACCTCTACGGTCCCCAAGGAACATACATGCCAAATTTCAGCTTCCTGCGCCCAATAGTTTCGGCTGTAGCGTGTCTGTCAGTCAGTCAGTAACGCGAGGATTTTATACATATATTAAGATTATAACTACATTTGCCTGTTCCACCCTGTATAAGGAAAGTTCTATAGAAGGTGTTGCCGGTTCGTTGCCTTGAAACAATTACTCTTATCTCGAATGGCGCCCTTTGAACCGACAAAATATTATTATGACCTTCCATAATTTTAATTGTTGCCTTGTTTTAACTCTTTGACTCGGAAAATAGGTCTGTTGGAACGTTTTTACTTATTTTCGTTACCTTTCATATTTTTTTTTTGGAAACGACAACGGAATACTGGACTATAAATTGCGTCTACTGTCTGCCTCTTACATTTTTAACATAACATAACATAACGCCTTTTATCCCCGAAGGGATAGACAGAGGTGTATTACACACCCACATTTCGCCAGTTATGTTTTGGTCCCAATGTAATACGGGGCGAGCCTATTGCCATCTACCGGGCACATTATTAAGCGAGCGATAATTAACTTTTTAATACACACATAACTTCGAAAAGTCAGAGATGTGTGCCCGGGGTACCTGGGGATTGAACCCGAGACCATCGTCTCGGCAGTCCGTTACGTACACCATTGGGCTATCGCCGATTTCTTTCAAAATGTTTAAGCTGAACCGATTAACGGCCGGTTTCAATATTTATATGGATATTCAATATGGATATTTGAGATAAGTATATGTTTGATATATTTTGTATCGAGCTTAGGTATGTCAAAAATGAATCTAAGGTCTCAAAAATACTGCCTCCGTGGTCCAGTGGATAGCGTTTGCGACTGCTGATCGGAGGTCCCGGGTTCGATTCCCGGGTCGGGCAAAAGTGTTACTGGGTTTTTCCGACTTCTCAGTAGCAGCACGGAGTCTGGTGATGGGCCCGGTAACGGCAATAGGGCCCTCTATTACGTGGGACATAAAATTCATGGCCATATGTGGGTGTAATATTACACCGCTGCCTACCCCTTCGGGGATACAGGCGTGAGTATATAAAATAAAAATGTATAGTCAACAAAAGTCAAGAATCATTTATTCATCTAGGTCACAAGGTGACGCTTATGAACGTCAAATTTAAAAAATAATTACTTAAAGCTTCTTCATTTACATTTACTGCCACGTTCGCAAAGCAAGGGCGTAGAACCATGAGAAAGAACTGGCAACAAAACTCACGGTCACTCTTTTTCTTCGCCAGGTTTTGCATAATACATAACAATTTCAATTTTGTAAGGTGCTGCAACTGTTACAACTTCTATGTCACTTGTATATATTTAGTCTACTAAATCAAGCATAATCTAGTTAAACTTTGAGGTTCATTTAATTAGCCTCCTGAAAATAGACATGGTGAAACAGGAGCATCCACTTATTAAGTACCTAATAATGCAGACAATTCGCGCAAATGTTCAGAACCATGATGGAAATGACGCAGTTAAGTATTAAAAATGTAATACCAGCCTGTAAGACCGTCATCGACCTGTCATCGCAAGTAGCCCCCTTCACGAGTATGACGCCTTCATTCGAATGACGACTTGACGAATTCTCCTACTGACTCATAACCCTATTGAAGTGTTTTTTTCTATATACTCACGCCTGTATTCCCGAAGGTGTAGGCAGAGGCGTAATATTACACCCACATTTCGCCATGATTTTTTAGGTCCCACGTAATAGGGGGCGAGCCTATTGCCGTACCGGGCACATTACTAGACGCCGTGCTGCTACTGAGAATTTCCTTACGGAAAAACCCAATAATACTTTTCCCGACCCGGGAATGGAACCCGAGAGCTCCCAATCCCACGACAGGACTGCGACAAGCTGGATGATCAGACTCAAGCCGTTCCTGCAGCTTATATACTTAGCATAGATACAATTTATCAACAACTCTTTCCTTATCGTATGGGGGTGTGGCCAACTCTGATGTCGGCGTTTATTGGCCGCCCGAAGGCGTCCGATATAGCCTAACGACTCTTGTCCTGGATCAAGAAACCAGGACTGACGGTTATTACGTGCCCTCCGACGCACAGTAGAGTCCTGATGTAAATTTCCCAACAAACGGTCATCCATCCAAGGTGTACATACATACATACATAGACTCACGCCTGTTTCCCGGAGGGGTAGGCAGAGACTACGGAACGCCATTTGCAACGATCCTGACATATCTCTCTTGCTTCATTCACTCCCATCAGATTCCTCATGCATGCTCTTCTGTTCAGGGTACTTCTAACCTGTCCTGTTTTTAGGATGTCTCCAATCTGGTTAGAGAACGTCCGCCTAGGTCTTCCCCTTCGTCCTGTTCCTTCCACACTTGCCTTATCTGCTTGGTCAGTCTTTCGTCATCCATCCTCTTCACGTGTCCAAACCATCTTAGCATACCTTTCTCGATGCTTGTCACTACATCTTCTTAGATCCAAGGTGTGTCTTGCATCAACGTTACTTTACTTTTTTAATAGATTATGAACAACAACCGGTTTCAGTATTTGATCTATCATGGATTTAGATATTAGAGATACACGTTTGATATATTTTGTATCATCATCATCCTCTTAGCGTTATCCCAGTATCAATCTGGGGTCCGCTTCCTAGTCTAACTGGATTTGGCTGGATATTAGCTTTTCCTCAGAGCGACTGCCTGTCTGACCTCCGCAATCCGAAGGGATAGCGATATTCCATGGTTTAGACTAGTGTCAATTTATTCAGAAGGTACTGACGCCCTGTAACGACTGTTAAAGATCTTCATGACAACCGGGACCGACGGCTTAACGTGCTTTCCGAGGCACAGGGCAAGCGATAATTAATAATTCAATACGCACATAACTCCGAAAAGTCAATAGTGCGCGCCGTGGATTCGAACCCGATAGCCTCTGCATGGCAGTCTGTTGGTATCTCCACTAGGCTATCGCTGCCGTTTGATATATTTTGTATGAAATCTCCAAATCTATGGCTAGATAGTATATTGAAACCGGCTGTAAGAAGGAACTACTACTATATTTTGGATACGTTCGATATATTTTCGACGTCACACACACTGCCATGTCACGCCCCATGATATATCAAGTTTCTTCAGTGGGCGTTATTTGAGAATCTTTAGTCCCAGGGGATGGCGGTGTGCTAATGGCACTTGAAGTATGTTATGGCTGCTTGTTGGAGATTCTACTGTAGATAATATTGCACTACTTAATACATTGGGAGCTTTTACCCCATAGTGGATTAAAAAGAACTAAGTACATAATACATATTGGCAATAAATAAACCATAATGTTGTAAGGGTGTACTTCAATTTTTCTTTCCTTAACTAAAGAACTATTAGAAAACACTCCGGCGATCAAAGTAAGTTTTTGTCTATTATAAATCACCAGCAAAATAAATTAATATATATTGTATCGCAAAGAATTTGCATTCAATCGAATGATAGATAGATAGATTATACTTTATTGAACACCAAAACAAACAAAGTATTTACATAAGTATCTAAATCACAGAAATCTTAATAATAAGGCAATATTATTATGATTTCTATGATCTTAATATACACCGCTATTTTTTAATTAGTTCAAAAAATTTAACAGGGCACTAAGTATCTTTAACTGATCATAATTATGTAGTTGAAAAATAAAAACACTAAGTCCCAAAACTGTCTCAAAACTGTCCACAAAAATACGTGATAATTGGTAAATGCAATACTAATACTATGACCGACCCGTGTACTATCATACCATTGATAAATTAGCCCCCCCCCGCCCCTCTGCGCCTGCGCCACGCCCCGACGATGCGACAGACAGTACTAAATTACTAGTGAAAGTCAGCGTATCTAATTTCGTTGCAAAACTTAATTGTTTGTCTACGTTTGCCCGACGCGATGGCCTATCATATCAGTTCATATCACGGGAGTATGTAGCTATGCTTCGTGCGTACTTTTTGAGTGGAAAAATCGCGAGTGCAGCTGTGTACCCATGGACATCGTATTGAGAGTGTACAAAAGTGACCGGGTCAGTGTCAAACAATTAAAACAGTGCATATTGGATGCTTTTGACAACGGTGGTGGACATTTCGAAGGACAATGGAAATACTTGTAAGTTTAGTAAATAATACGTACTTAAGTAAATAATAATTTGATGCAGGCGCCTCAAAATCGGTCTGTGTTCTCCACACACCTTGAGGAAGGCCTATGTCCAACAGTGGACGTCTCTAGGCTGACATGATGATGATAAAATAATTTGTTAATAGCAGATGATTCTAACTTCATAAATACGCCAAAATTACTCTTTTCTTTTAGTCCAGAACACCATCTTTTATTTTGATATTTATTTGCTTTCTAATTACATACCTCCGTATTTAATTACTTGATAAACGATAAATGTTACCGGTCCTACGCCCGAATGAAGCATGAAGGAGAGGGTAGAATTAACAAAATTAAAAAATAACTACCTACATTTATTATTTTTCTTCATTTTATTTTCTATTGCTAGCTACATCATAAGTGCGACAGAGAGAATGCGAATGAGCAGGATGCAATATTATCAATGAATTAGTGAATGGATTGTAAAATATGACTATGATTTAAGTGAGATTTTCTACAATAAACAAATGATAATAACTTTGCTCTTTATTGATATTATGAAATTCTTACGTCACATATATGATAATAATATCTTCGCTAATCTGTCCTTAAAGTTTTTGTACTAATTAAAAAATAGCGGTGTATAAAATCCTTGCGTTACTGACGGACTGACAGACACGCTACAGCCGAAGCTTTTGGACGCAGGAAGCTGAAATTTGGCATATACGTTCCTTGGGGACCGTAGGGGTGCACTAAGAAGGGATTTCCCGAAATTCCCACGGGATCGGCCAAAACGGGTAAATGAAAAAAAAATTGCAGTCGTAGCTGCTGGCGTCCTCTAGTATAACTTAAAACTAGTGTGCAATTGGCGGCCTTATCACTAATAGAGCGATTTCTTCCAGGCAACCGCGGATGGACAGAAAAGATATAGGTTAACAGTCATGTTCATTGATGGTGTAGCGTCAGTAATCTATAATATTCATAAATAAGTACCTAAATATATACACATTGTAATATACACTTACATAAATACAGTCTATATTATAATAATTATAATATAGGTACATACTATACATGCTACACTATATATATATATATATATATATGTACATTCTAACACATTCACACAACACCAAATCCCACACATAATCAAATCTTAGTTAAAGAGTTTTGGAGATTCGCAGTAACAGAGGTATGTTAATGCAATAGTATTATGATGCCTTCTCCATACTTCGTTCTAGATGTAAAAGACTAGCCAAAGAATGTTACAATAGGTACTTATCTTCTACTGAAAATTCTATTAAGAAGATCATGAAATTGTTCTGGAAATTTGTAAACAACAAAAAGGGTCAAACCTCAATATCTCGAGTTATGTCGTTGGGAGAATCTAATTCATCTAATGGTCAAGGTATTTGCGAACTCTTCTCTACTCACTCTGGACCTTACTGTAATTATCAATACCTAGCAATTTTCATTAATTCAGAGCCCATCAACTTTCCCAGTACAATGAAAACGTTTATAAAACTACAACATCTAACTAAAAAGGCGCTACTATTAAGGCATTGCCTAGCATCTGATAACGCTTCGTTCATAATAGGAGCTTAGGCATACATAATTAATCTATTCCGTAAATCATTTCGGTTCGCTTGCCCTGTTTAATAATTACTGTATCCCAAAAGACCATCCGTTTTAACGGCCTAGTTAATGTATTACCGACTATTAGTGAGAATATTAGAAGATGTACTAAATAGGATAGAATATTAAGGTGTAAAACATAGCAGCAATATCCGACTGTAGACATCAGCACATTGCCATGCAGAGGGTATCGTGTTCAAATTCACGGCACCACTAACTATTAAGCCTTGTGTGTATTAAATTGTCAATTATCGCGTGCTCCGTTAGGGTCGTAGCACACGTATCAACTCGGAAAGGGATCGGCACCGTATCAACTGGAGCCGTTCATCATCATCAGCCTTTAACAGTCCACTGCTGGACTAGGCCTCTCCTTTGAAAGGAGGAATTGGCCTAGTATACCACGCTGGCCAAACGCCAGCGTGGTATAGTAGGTTGGTATAGGGTTTGTATCAAGTTTTCCTTCTCTTACAGTGCTGTTCTCTGCATAATATGATCCCTCTGTTGGCTCTTACGACACCCGTAGGATGATATGGGGTGGTGACAATCCGTATTCTTAATCCGTCACCACACGGACAACGTCACCGACGGAGCCGTTCAGTATTATTTATTTGTATGGAACTCCCTACTGCAACGCACACTAATCGGAATCGTAACGTAATCGCCTCGCCTCGGGACAAGCTCACGCACCGCGGTGAGGTGCGTGGTCGACTTGCAGTTCCCGCGCTTACGGTTCTTCGTACCCTAGCTTACGGCTCTCTGTAGCCTAGCTTACGTCTCTTCGTCCACGCCCCTCCCGCGGTCTGCGTTCGGATTCAAAATGATTGAAGTAGTGCCGCCTAGCCGTCATCCAGCGGTCGGCGAGCCGTAAGCACGGCGCGCGGCGTCGCCTAGCTGTAGCCGAGTCGACTTGCCGGAGCTTCTGATCCGCTTACGTTACGTGGTTACGTCAGGTTGACGCCTGTTTGACGGCGAGGCGAAAGGCGATACGGTGACGATCCTTTTCCGAGTTGATAATGTGTGCTACGACCCTAACGTTAAGCCGTCGGTTGCAGCTGTCGTGAAGATCATTGACAATAGTTATGGGGAGTCAGAACCACTGTATAAACTGACACTGGTCCAAAGTCCTTCACCTTAGAGACAAGGATCCGCTAGCTACTCTAATCAAATTTGACACGATATTACCTTGCGGATTTCTCCTTTTTGAAAGTAATACCGTTCGCCCCTGAAAACTATAAAACACATTTAAAACACCCCTCATTTCCATCAAGGATGTGTATGTAAATGAGCTAAATATTAAAATTGCATGACGCCACATTTAGGTTCATTTGCAAGAGCTTACAAAGCGTTATGGAGTAAGCCGAGCTCTTGGCATTGGAATATTAAACCGTTTGTCATGTATAAACTTTTCATTGTTTTTTAACAAAGCTGCTGCGCTCTAATTGACAAAGTTTACTGGCGCGCAGTTCGTTTCTTCGTTCTAGAACTTATGTAGAACTAGAGGACGCCAGCAGCTACGCCTGCACATTTTTTTAAATTTATCTGTTTTGACCGATCCTGTGGGTATTTCGGGAAATCCGTTCTTAGTGCACCCCTACGGTTCCCAAAGAACATACATGCCAAATTTCAGCTTCCTGCGCCCAATAGTTTTGGCTGTAGCTTGTCTGTCAATCAGTCAGTAACGCAAGGATTTTATATATTATGATGATCTGGTACCGCGGCGTTCGATGTAGTGTATAATAATTATCCTTTATAGGTATATCAAGATCCTAGAGGTATGAGGCAGCGAATACCTAGTCGAGATATTGAGTAGTAGTGTAAATGTCCATGCAGAGCGTATCGGTTTAAAATCTGAGGCTTGCGCCACAGATTATGGTTCAAACCTACGACGAAGTTCTCGTTTACCGTTTAACTAGCGATAATTAACACGTTGCGCACCCTGAACTGAAAGCATACTGCCTTAAGGCACAGAATAGATAGTACTAACGTACGAGTACGAGTTCGTACCCGATGACGAACAGCAACTGCACGTGACGTATCGCTGTAGTCCTTATTTCAAAGCCAACCGCAGATGGCACCGGCAGCTGTCTCATGATTTAGAGAACGTCATTGCTTATACTAAAGTGCGGTCGAATAATACTGATGTGTGGTCGGGTGACACCTCGCATCGGCGCGCCGTAGACGATGTGTCGCTCGCTACGAAGGTAAAGGTATTTCATAGAAACTAGTAGTGTCGCCTGCGGCTAAAAAGTCGTACCTTAAGGGTCGCAGCACACGTATCAACTCGGAAAGGGATCGGCACCGTATCAACTTGAGCCGTTCAGTATTATTTGTATGGAACTCCCTACTGCAACGCACACTAATCGGAATCGTAACGTAATCGCCTCGCCTCGGGACAGGCTTACGAACGCGGTGCGGTGCGTGGTCGACTTGCAGTTCCCGCGCTTACGGCTCTCCGTACGCTAGCTTACGGCTCTCCGTAGCCTAGCTTACGGCTTTCCGTAGCTTAGCTTACGTCACTTCGTCCACGCCCCTCTCGCGGTCTGCGTTGCCGAACATGCTTTCATTGGCTGTCATTGTCATTCACAAGGCAGCTTCCAGTCGTGTTGAGCGCGTGTTGAATGGAATAGATTGGTTCGATAAAATAAAAAAATAACGATGATTAGGGAGAAACTCATAGAAGAAGTAAGGAAGTATCCATATTTATATGATTTAAGTGACTCTAAACTTAACTAATAACTAATCTAACACTTAACGTTCGGATTCAAAATGATTGAAGTAGTGCCGCCTAGCCGACAAACAGCGGTCGGCGAGCCGTAAGCATGGCGTCGCCTAACCGTAGCCGAGTCGACGTGCCGGAGCTTCCGATCAGCTTACGTTACGTGGTTACGTCAGGTTGACGCCTGTTTGACGGCGAGGCGAAAGGCGTTACGGTGCCGATCCCTTTCCGAGTTGATATGTGTGCTACGACCTTAACAGCTCAGCCACGACCTATAGCGGCGGTGGCAGCAGCGAGCGTTTTCGATGTATGTACGTACATACATGGCCCGCTTTGTTGCCGATGTCGCCTTACGCTACGGCCACACTACCGTGATATGCCAATAATTATTGCCATAATTTCAACAACGCCTAGGTGTAACCACGATTTATAGCCATAATTTTACAATGCCAATCAATATGGCATATGGCGGTGGGCAATAGCTCCGGCGGCGGCGGTCTTTTTTCGCACATCAAAGAAGATTACCGCAGTAATTAATGCGTTTGTGGCCACACTACCGTTTGTTCAGTGTGCAACACGAGTTCGACGACGACGCACGTATCTACCGATATGGAGTGGTCAAATAAAAAAGCGCTCGAATTTTTGGAATTATTCCAATCCGAACCGTCTCTTTCGGATACCCGACAGAAAGCTAAAAATTTAAAAGATTCATGTTAAAATAATTGGCACTCATAAAATACCAAACAGCTGCAGCTTCAACCGCCATCTTGAAAAATTATATTTTTACCGCCTAGTTTAATGACATATCTCGGTAAACTCTAGTGTAACCACACGACTTCACGCAGTAATTTAAACGGTGATTTATTGCCATAATTATGGCGGTAAGATCCCGGTAGACGGTAAAGTAGTGTGGCCGTAACATTAGAGTAAACGCGCCGTGTACATCGAAATCGCTTGCCACTGCCGCCGCCGCTGTAAGGCGTGGCCGGGCCGTAAGAGTCTGTTATGCTGGCTGTCCACTGGAGCAGAGAGAAACGGGACTAGCTTTAACTCAACCATTATAAATGTGTAAAATCTTTTTGGGGGTATAATTCATTTCTCCATAAGACAATCGCAGATATTGAGTCTTCTGAAAATGCCTGTATAATAAGTAGTAGGTACGTACTGCCTATTTATCTAACTGCAGTATATAATCGTGGCAGCATTTTTGATGTTGCTTTTACCAAAAAATCTCTAAATACATACTGCCTTTCTCTGATGATCTAACTGCAGTTTATAATTCCACAGCAGGTTTTTAGCGAGTAAGTTACCAGTTCTAGCAAAACGACAAAGTTTTTGATAGAATATCAAAACCACCAAAAGTCCCTCGAAAATCCCACCATCCCTAAATACGTACCATCTATCCTCATGGTCTAACTGCATTCATATTTCCGCAGCAGGTGTTCGGCGAGTGGGCCCAAGTGGAGGTGGTGGAGCTGGTGAACGACGGCTCGGGGCTCGCGTTCGGCATCGTGGGGGGGAGGTCCTCCGGCGTCGTCGTCAAGAGTGTGCTGCCGGGGGGAGTGGCTGACCGGGTGAGTCATCTATATATACATATGTTTTTGTAGTAGAGACAGTTTATATGCATCTATATCAATAAAAATTGGGCAAGTGCGAGTCGGACTTGCGCACGATGGGTTCCGTACCATCATCTAAGTATAAAAGAAAATCACGTTTGTTGTATGTATACTTACTTAAATATTTTTAAGTTTCTGCTTAAAAATTAGGAGCCCCCCTTCGTTGTTTACTTTTTTTAAATTTTGTTATTTCTTTGGAATGATAATATTCTACTACATATTCTGTGAAAATGTTATTCGTCTACTTGTTACCGTTAGTAATTTTGAGCAAAAAATACGAAATAAATCACGTGTATTGTATGGGACCCCCTCTTAATATTTTCATTTTTTTTGTATCTATTTGTTGTTATAGCGGCAACCGAAATACATAATTTGTGAAATTTTCCGCTTTCTAGCTATCACGGCTTATGAGATACAGCCTGGAGACAGACAGACAGACAGACAGCGGAGCTTAGTAGGTCCCGTTTTTTACCTTTTAGGTACGGAACCCTAAAAATGAATGACCAAAATGGTTTGTACGCGCATAACTTACAGACTTATAAAGCTGTAGGGTTTGTTAGTTTGAACGCCCTAATCCCAGGTACTACAGGTTCATATTTAAAGATATTGGTTTGTTTTACCTATAGTTACTCATTAGACTAACATTTCTAAGGCCACGTGGATGTTTCGTCGATCTTCAGAATTCTAAAACAAATTGTCCGATATGAAAATATTTTATGTTCTAGCTAAATGCTATAAAAATAATGACATAAGACAAAACTCTAACCATACAAATAGTCTCCATTTTATCTGTCAAACAATAGCTTGCATTTATTGAAAAGCTTTATAGTAATTTCAAGTTATTGTACAATCCTACTTATTATATCCAATTGTGACAATATTATAATGTAACGTCAACGATAACTCTTTAACGAAACAAAAATCAAGCAGAATAAAGTTTCCGACGTAATAGATATTTGAAGCATCGTTAAAACTATCAAAGACTTGAAACAACCCATCTTAAAATCTCGGTAGCCTACATACTCCAGTACATAACCAGATTATTTCATTTTATATTTTTTCAATGCTGAGAGAGCTACATTCTGCAATGTTATTCTTTAATTTTGTACTGTGTAGTACGGGAAACGAGTAAAAATGTGGAGAATTGGATAAAAGTTTCCGCTTCGTATTTCATTTTCAGATTAATATGGAGATCTCGTTTACATTTAGTGCTTTCAATGTTTTGTTCAAGTTTTGTTTTATGAAGTTTGTTGTGTGGAATTTGTTTTGAAGTTGTGAAAACGTAAGCTGTTTTAATGTTTCTCACGATTGCTTCTTTTTGTCTAAGTTTGGAGTATTGAACAACGAGATAAAATATATAATCGGAAATCGAGCCCAAGTAAGTACTGTTTTATTAATAGCGTAATTATGACACCATTTCCCTTTACAATTGGCAGCAATTTGGGTGCATTGCTTTCGATTAGAGAGATATATCTGTGGCACAAATTAAACCAATAAACTGGCGAAGGAAGTAATAATCATCATCATCATCATCATATCAGCCGAAAGACGTCCACTGCTGCCATTAGGAAGTGATAATAATATCCTTTAAAGCCATCTTCCACACCAGGCTTAAATACTGAGTCGCGAGCGACTTCACAAAATTTCAACCAAACGACACGTGGAGTATTTGAAATCTCGACTCGAAATAAAATTTGTGGATACCACATGTTAGAGGTTATGGACTAAAAGAGAAACACTTTTATAAATATTCACTTGATATTTATTCACTTTGAATATCACTAGGAAGTATATAAATGTCCGTTCACTTTGAGAGCGTTTAACAGAGTGAGCAATCATTATAATAATGATACCCTATTTATAAAAAATCTAACTGTCAAATGTTGCCATACTATTTGTATTGTTTTACACTTAAATATACAATTAATAATTTAATTTTTGCATGCACAATAAAATACAATCTAACACCACACACCACAAGGTTTTGTCTCATTTGGGAATCGAAGCCACGATACTCAGTGCAGACCTAAACGGCGAAGCGACCACTTAACCACTACGCCATTCGCAAATCTAAAACCTCTTTATAACGTTACCGTTATAGGCAGGTTTTAGATTTGCGATTTGCTAAAATTTCCTTATAACTTTAACGATATAGGCAAAGCATTTAACTCTGTACTGAGTAAAATTACCAAATACTAACTACAGCAGCGCATTCCCGTAATCAATTATATTACAAGAAAAAGGCAGATACGTTACCTACGTAGAAATCAATCCGTAGAAACGGTACACTAACACACACATTGATAGCTCCATATTTTATTTTAATTTCGGTTGACAAGATATCTCAGTTTCACTTTGACGCCGGTTTGCCACGTCACACACACATAATTATATCATACTTTCCATTGGCTTATGTTTAGTGACCTACTTTTGGTACGCCTTTGACGTATCTACTTCTTTTTACATTCGTAACATTATTGCCCGTAATAGACTCAGACCAGTCTCTTGAGACTCTACCCGCGAATAGAATATTAACTATTCATAAAATAGACATTCCGACGGTCAGATAGTAAATTCCAAATTATGCTTCGCTGTTGCCATGGTCACGGACCTGAATATCCCGAAAGTCAATTTAAAACGAATGTTTATGACGACAAAACTTTAAAAGTAACTAACATGTCTAAAAATAAGATGTAGCCACACCCATACATAACATTGTAAACTAATTAAAACATGAACACCAAATTGGGCACATTTAAACACATGAAACGTATATCTGTAAAAAATTTTACAAAGCCTCGACCGACAAGTTTGATCCAAAGACCCGCAGTGATAAACTACATAGATTACACACTGATGGAATAACAAGAAATTGATGCTGTATCTACACTACAGTACGGGAACAGAGATGCCCCGCAAGTTGTAGCAAAGTTACCGATCTTAGATAACAATCTAGTAATTGACCGCTAACTTGTTTGCGCCTGAGAACAAAGTTGTTTGAATACAGGGAACGCCTTCGATTGGATTGAACGGGGAGTTAAGGATGCTTTTGAGATTTCTATCGTTACTAAGAACACCATTCAGCGAGGTATCTCATATACTTAATTTGATTTGGAAAGGTCATCAGTTCAGCAAGAAGGATATCTGTATATATAAAATCCTTGCGTTACTGACTGACTGACAGAGAAGCTACAGCCAAAACTATTAGGCGCAGAAAGCTGAAATTTGACATGTATGTTCCTTGAGGACCGTAGGGGTGCATTAAGAAGGGATTTCCTAAAATTTCTACGGAATCGGACAAAACCGCTAACTTGAAAAATTGTGCGGGTGTAGCCTGCTGGCATTCTCTAGTCGTTAATAATTACATTAAATTACATAAGCAAATAAAACTTTATAAACTAACTAAACAAACAAAGAGAAATTAGTCTTTTATCCAGATTTTATTGATGAGTTAACAGTACTTCTTCTATCATGATATTGAAGTCAAGTAGCGAAGGTCAATGCCTCAGCCAATAAACTACCGGGTCACAACATACCTGCCTTGTTTTAAAAATAATTCGACGTATACCTAGTTTAGTGACTAAATAGGCGATACCAAAATATTATAATTAAGTGCCTTGTATTAATAAAAAACATTTCTACTAATAATAAATGTGTATTATTTAACCTTAACGGAACCAGCTTAGGTTTAAAAGTATTCAAAGGGCTACGAAGGGGCAATGTGAAAATTATCGGGTATGGCAGAACAATGTTTGGGAAACACTTCCTTATACAGTTTGTGACTTTGTAACGCTTTCTCAATAGTATAAGAGCCAGCAACGTTTTCGAGGGAGAATTTCAGGTAGGCCAGTTTTTAGTAATGCTATCTCTCTCTCTCTCCCGGACGTCAAACGAAAATTAGCGATTGGCACAGTTAAAACAACAAAGAAAATGTCTGACAATATAAATTCATGTTGAAAAGAGGTCAATAAAAATAATAAACGAAATAAAAAACTTCTTAAAATTATTTCTGTTTTTTTAACCTGTGCAGGTACGATGCACACTGATGAACGCAAACACTACCGCCAGCCAGATAGCCTGTATGACGTCCAGGAGAGTGATAGAGATAGCATATATAAAAACTGGCCTACCTGAAATTCTTGTTTTGCCGCCGCCGCCGTTGCTAGCTCTCGTACTACAAAGTGTGGTAAATTGTTTCTGCCAATCAAGTAAGTCTTTTCCGTGCCGTACGCAAAGGCCCCATAATTGTTTTTGTTAATCATCACTAGACATAACGTGTACACCATGCTTATAAATACTATATATAATTACGTCATCTAAATAGGCGAAAAACTGCTTTGCCCTTTTCCACAAGACAAGATATTTATTTCACAAAATAGATATTCAGCAAAAAGAAACTGACGTCGTGCTAGATAATTTTCGCAACGTTTCGAGGAATTTTGTTTCATTAACACGAATTCTCTCATTTATGTTCCTAATTAGGTTGTGAAGAAAATTTCCCTCCTTTGAACCAACTTGTGAGCCACAAGTTGGTTCAAAGGAGGGAAATTTTCTTTTTCCTCCTTTGATAAATACTTTTTGGTTACGTGGAATAAATTTAGGATTTTACTTGCGGTCGGTCGTTCGATAGCTAGTTGTACGGTTGGAAAAGGGTATTGGGTTTCCTTTGAGCAGAATCTCAATGGCGAATTCCTTTGTACCAAAAACTGCAAAAATCTAATGTGGATAATATTATTTTGGTATGATTGGAAGGATATATTATACTTTCTGTATGATTTGATTAATATTCTTGAAATCAATTAACAGTCGTAGGCGGGACCAGCTCTTTGTTTGCTAATACTCGGCGAAGCATTAACCTTGTGTACTAAACTTCAATATCATGAAAGAAGACGTATTGTTGGCTCATCAATATAAAATCTGGGAAAAAGAATAATTTATCTTCGTTTCTTTTGTAACTTTATAAAGTTTTATTTACTTCATCCTCCTAGCGTTATCCCAGTTTCAATCTGGGGTCCGCTTACTAGTCTAACCGGAGTTGGCTGAATATTAGCTTTTTCACAGAGCGACTGCCTGTCTGACCTCCGCAACCCGAAGGGATAGCGATATTACATGGTTTAGACTAGTGTCCGTTATTTAGAAGGTACTGACGCCCTATAACGACTGTCAAAGATCTTCATGACTCTCCGAGGCACGGGACAAGCGATAATTGACATTTCAATACACACATAACTCCGAAAATTCTTGGTGCGCGCCGTGGATTCGAACTCGATACCCTCTGCATGGCAGTCTGTTGGTTCTCCACTAGGCTATCGCTGCCTCGTAATAAAGTTTTATTTACTTTTTACTTATGTAATAAAATATAATTCTTAATGATATAATTCTTGCTGTACTGATGATCTGTCTAAATCACATAAGTAACATCTCAAATATTTTTCAACTTTCCAATATTCTTGTCTTTCTCTCTCTTATCTTAAATATGTTACCTGTCCTTGTTTACATCGTATGTAAGTGAAAATGTAAGATTGATGAGCCAAACGATTCAGATGCTATATTCTCGTTTATTTGTGAAGTTGTCCCAGTGAGTCGTTGTGTAAGATGTAGGTCACACTCGTGGCTCGGGGCAAATTGCATTGCCTTGTTTATGTATACCGATCTGCCAATGATAAGCATTTGGAAAGCGCGAATAACTTACCCATGGTAGATTCATTCGCTTTCAAAGGCTGTAAATAGAAATAATTTTTTTTTGCTTATAAAAGGGTTAGTTTTTAGTCCTAACTTGGAATTTGGCACTGAAAATATGTTTCATAGCTTTTTTACTTGTAGCTCCATCTATAAATTTTAAAATAACGTGATGCTCCTAAAAGTTTTGTCTTGATAAAATATAATTGACTGTAATTTTTTATTATTCCCTCTTTCAAGCATAGTATTCTCATAGCACTGCTGAGAATCGTTACATAATTATTATTAGTATACATACTATATTTGTTTTTATTGTGATCAGATATGATTTATATATACTGAAATATAAAGTATTGTGTTCGTACATCTTTGTGCTGGTACCCTGTAACGGCTCTCGCCTGTTGTATAGTTGTTGTTGTCAGAAACATGACACCCTGGATATTGTCTTGAAATGGGATAATTATCTTTATAGATCGATTTCAAATAGATAGCATCATTACTCTCAAGTTTTAATAATGTATAAAGAATAATTGTTTGTACTTTAGGACTTTATATGCATAGAAAATTAACTGAAATGTATTCGCTGCAGATAAGTAAGTAGTATAGGTAATACTCGAATTAGGATCATTTCGCCTGTTCGCGTCCATTTAGTGCAGTTGGCAAGTTTGAAGGAGAAAATAAAAATGTTCCAGCAAATTGATTCAATGAAAAATTTATGTAATGCGTTCATTATATAGTCTATTTTAATAATAACTTTCAGTTTTGTTCGAAACTTGTGTTTTTTTTTAAATAGACAAACTTCAAAATATGGCATTTTACCCAGTTTGCGTCCAAAAAATCCAATTTGCGTCCACCTGTGGACCAGTTCGCGTCCACCAGCTTAGTCTTAACAATATCAGTCTTATAATCCTTCATATAAGGGTGATATTGTTAAGACAATCTAAAGAAAGATTGGCTTTTAACAATTTCTACATTTAAGATTAAAGTTATAAAAAGTCTACATTATTATCATTATTAAATCACTTTATAGAAACTATAAATAACGGTATTGTCTTATCTGTGAAATAACTATTTATTGTTCTCAACATCGATGGAACTTAAAATCAAAGATAAAAAAATAACGATACATGTTTTCCAATATTGTGTTCTTCGGAATAGCATAATTTTTACATAATTATGTACATATTTGTCTTATCGATTTCTTCTCACGAATATCACAAAACGCTTTCTATAATTAATCACCTTTTGTTTTTTCTTCTTTCTTCTTTCTTGTCTCCTAAGAACTCATCTTGAATAGAAAAAATATGGAATAAAAGAAATTAAATGTTATAATTCAATTTTAAACTCAGTCTTAATCAAAAATGCATTTTAAATTATAATATATATATATATATATATATATATATATATATATAGTGGTGGTCATATAATTAAGAACGCTGATATAATGGGAAGATTTTTTCAAACTAAGACGTATAACTAATTGCATGCAATTTTTTTTATTTCTCTCGGTATCATACAACTTTTCCATAAAACTACTGAATTCATTGATGCTCACGATTAGCTAAAAATAAATAAGCAAACTTTTTTTTCACTACTTCTAAACATAGTATTCCTATTGACTGGCTGGTCACGTAATTAAGAACGCTTTTTAATTTATACATTTTTTCAAATTTAAAAAGAGAACACTCAGTAGATTTGCAGTTGTAGGTTACTGTTTGTGTAATTTTGGCGCCATTTACGGCCATTTTCAATATTCGAACTATAGATAGATCTGTAGATTTTAGATTCGTGTTTGAAATATTTTGTATGGAGCTTATGTCAAACACTGTCAAAAACGAATCTAAAATCTACAGATCTATCCATAATTCGAATATTGAATTTCGTAGTTACTGCTGTAATAGATTAAAAGTAATTGTTTCTTATAAAAAATACAATGGGAAAAATAAAAGTTGTGATAAATCTACAAGGGAAGTCATAATAAAACTTCGCCGGCAAAATTGGTCTTATAAAAAGATAGCTGACCATCTGCAATGTTCAAAAACGATGGTTTTCCACGCTGTAAAGCATTTTGCTACGTATCAAACTACTTCGAATGTTCCACGTGTACCTAGACAGAGAAAAACAACTCCTCGAGATGACCGAAACATCGTTCGTATGGCAAAACAAAATCCTTTTAAAGGGTCAAACGAGCTGAGAAAAGAATATTTTGGTGAAAATAACCCTTCAGCATTTGGTAGAAGAAAATTTGCACGGAAGGATAGCAAGGAAGGTACCCATGTTGAAACTTTGCCACAGGCAAGCCCGGCTTGCATTTGCGAGAAAGTATGAAAACTGGACTGTGCGGCAGAGTTGGAAAAATGTACTTTTTTTCTGACGAGACGAAAATAAACAGTATGTTCTGATGGAAAACGATATGTACGACGTCCCCCGAATACATCATTCGATCCTAAGTACACGAAAGTTACATTAAAGCACGGTGGTGGTAATGTGAAAATTTGGGGGTGCTTTTCTGGACATGGTGTTGGACCTGTAAAGTTGATAGAAGGTAACATGGATCAATTTCAATACAAAAATATACTGGAAGAAACAATGTTACCTTATGCTGAAGACGTTCTACCGGTTATTTGGACATTCCAACACGACAATGATCCAAAGCACACTGCACGCACTGTAAAGGAATTTCTTACAGCGCAATCAGTTTCTGTCTTAGACTGGCCAGCTAACAGCCCAGATCTAAACCCAATAGAGAATCTGTGGTTTGAAGTAAAGAAAAATGTTTCAAATACACAGTGTGGAAATCTACGAGAGCTGTACGACGTTTTTTTAGAAGAATGGAACTCTATTTCTCTTGCGAAATGTCAAAAATTAATAGAGTCAATGCCTCGTCGGTGTAAAGCAGTGATTAAAAGCTGCGGACATGCTATTAACTATTAATTTTAGTTAAAATGTACTAAATTGTTTTTTAAATTTTTCGCGACACATATTATTGAAATTTTTAAATGTAAATGTCATACAAAACAAATTCCGTTCAATTTAAGAAGTCGTTCTTAATTATTTGTCCAGCTTCAGTACTATTTGATTGTGTTACTTTGGTAAAATAAATTAAATTTTAGAAAAAGAGTTGACAGTTTTATTCTTTATTACTAAGCCACGTTGCTCTATTAATGTAGCTATTTTATAACATAACAAGTTGCTTCTCAGAAGGTGCACATCTCAGTGTATGACATTATTTAATTAAAAACTTCTAGTACTTCAAATCGTTCTTAATTATATGACCACAACTGTATATATATAGAATGTATTTATGCGATCATTTCTATTTCATGAAAATATGGACGCAATTTGCTATAATATTATCCCTTGCAGGTATAGTTTGCGTCCGCTTGTGATCGATTATTATATCGATTGTATCTTTTATTACAATCATAATAATGTGGACGCAAATTGGTCATTACAATTGCATACTATTAATGTTCAAATAAACAAAATCCCAATTTCTCTCTCATATTTTAATCACATAAAAATAAACAACTAAAGAAATCATAAATAGACGAGTTCGCGTCCATTGTGGACGCAAAGTGGAAGTTTTATAAATTCGGTGTTGTAATTCGCGTCCACCTTATTTTAATTGTTAACTATAAAAAAAACAAGCTAATTCATAATTCATACTTTTCGTCTGTACATTATTAATGTCTAGAAACAGCTATGTATCCTAAAATTCACATAAAAGAATAAAATACTTACCGTCAAACACGCCGCTGCAAACTATTTTTTTATTTATATCCCGCGCATCTGCACTCTTTTCTTGAACAACCGAGATTAACAAATTTTTTTAAACAGGATAAGCTGGGCGCACGGAACTTTTGTCTATTTGTGCGTGTACCTTATACGTCGAGGTATTGGCGATACTGACTTTTCATTTTATTACTGTGTTAGTATTCTTATTTCCGAGCATTTTTAAAGGCACGTCCGCAAAATGGACGCGAATAGGGGGATGGACGCGAACAGGCGAAATGACCCTATATTCACATATTTTTTAAATAACTGAGCAAAATTTGATCATCTTCAGAGCACTGTATTTAAGCATATTTTTTCAATTACTTAAGTCTCATAATAGAGGGTGGGCTTATTCAAACACATTTTCAGACACCGAATTAATACTGATAATTTTGTTACTGCTAAAACTATAGTATTTACCTTCTAGTAACCTGTTTTATGGCATAGGACGTATTCTAACACAGGTATCATTATTATACTTAAAGGGATACCTCCGTCCGGATATTTTATCATGTACATATGTGATGACGTCATACATTTCTTTTGTAAATATTCTTAGGATACAAAACACCTTAGACTATATTAACGATAATTCCACAAACTGGCCTATTACTCGCCCTGTGCTAGCTTTAATGACCCGCCCTTGAAAAATCGCATATCTAATTATGTATATAAAATGACTTGTACTGGACTGACATATTATCACAGAGTCCAAACTACTGAAGCTAGAACTCAGCTCGTTCTACGACGTAGCATAGACACCCACTATGGAAGGTTACTTTAAGCGAAACACCAAAACTAATTTGTAACTTACTGAAAAAAGTACCTATTTCTTATTGTGTTCCTATTTTGTTGCTGAACATTGGTTACCGCACAGAATAGGTTGCGGTTGTGAGCGCAGTATTGAATTAGTAATGGATATTGCTCCGGTTAAATGGCAGACGATTGACGATGTTATGACGCACGATGCTGTGTGTTTAATTAGATCAATAGCAATCGAACGGTTAGATGGCGCAATGGACAGGGCGATTGACAGAAAGCAACATACATTTTAGTAACAGTTTATAGAATCGAAGTCAACTATATTTAGTTTCAAAGTTTCGTGATTTGTAAAACTTAAACTCAAGTATGTTTATTTCCATAAAAATGTCAAACATTTTTTGGACATTTCAGAAAGTCCTAGATAATAATATAAGAAAAAAAGTAAATATAAATGCATATTTTTACATAATTGAGCATTGAAAAAAATGCCTGTTCAGTAGAGCCTCTGAGACGAATCAGGCAAAAAACTCAGGGCCACTCTTTTCATCGTCCAATTTTATACAATTAAATAACTAAGTAACTACATTGCATTTTTCATATATGAGCTGGACTGTCCATGATGTTGTCGTTCATTAATATGGTTATTTAAAAAAATAATAAAAAAGCACTAAACTAGACTAGCACAATACATACACAACAGCTCACGTTCACAAAAAGCTTAAAATGTTAAGAAGGAAATACTGAACAAGTGAATCCCAAGCATTTTTATCTTCAATAGAATCTAGTACTGAATAGTTTTCTCTTTTGACATAGTTTTCGTTTGATACATTTTTGAATTTGTTCAAACTTAAATTTTGAATATTGCGTTGTACTTTATTGCAAAAGCGCACACATTGGCCTTTGAAAGATCTTTTTATTTTCTCTAGCCGTGTGGACGGCACTACTAGTTTACTCATATTTTTAGTATTTACATTATGGATATCACTTTTCTTGAGTATGGCCTTGTTTTGGAATACTTAATTATATAAGATTGGAATATATGTACTGGCTTGCAACTGTTAAAATATTTATTTCTTAAACTTTATTCCTTAACGAAGCCCTATAATCCATATTATAAATTGCTCGGGTAGCTCTGCAGAACAAAGATGGTCTGAATGTCAGCAGCATTTCCCCACAAGAGAATACCGTATGACATTACACTATGAAAATAGCTATGATATACAAGCCTGGCTGTGTCAATGTCAGTTAACTGTCGAATTTGTCTGACTGCGTATGCTGCAGAGCTGAGTCTATTCGACAATTTACTAATATGTGGTCCCCATTACAGCTTACAATCCAACATAATGTCTAAAAACTGGGTGCTATCCATAAGATCAAACACATCATCCTTAACCTTTAGTGAGGTGTTCGCTTGTTTGACGTTAGGCATCAAAATCGAATACATTTAGTTTTAAGTCTATTTAAAAGCAGCTTATTAACCTCAAAACACCGAACCACCTTTGAGATAGCAATGTTTATATCGTCTATATCAATTTGTTGGCGTTTTTATTTAAATAATAGTGAGGTATCATCAGCAAACAGTACTATCCCGTGCTTGTCATTTACGAGGTGTGGTAAGTCATTAATGTACACTAAAAATAAAAACGGACTGAGGATTGAGCCCTGTAGGACGCCCATTTTGTCTACAGACCCATGTGAACGCGTCCCGTTGACATCAACTCTCTGAATCCTATTACTCAAATATGAAGTAAGAAGATGCAGAGCAGAACTACTTAAATCATAGTGATGTAATTTATATCAAGCAAATGTATATGTACATACTCGTACATCAGGGAAAACAATAGATATATCTTTCGTTTTGTAATTATTATAACGTGATTTTGATTTTTTTGTAGAGGCCTGCTATGGCAGGTTGATGATGATTATCCCCTGTTACTTTTTGAAATACTAGATTTTACCCACGGCTCTACTCGTGTATTTGTCGATTATCGTGACAAAGGTAGCATATGTATCATCCTAATGAGTAAGCTACGTTGTAACTGCTAAATTCCGTTGAGTTCTTTTTGCTTATAATATTAGATCCAGCGTTGCAAACTTTCATGTCTATAATAAAATATCATTCTATAATAAAATATCAATTCAAGCTCTTCCTCTAATTAGTCAACCTACATATTTCAAGCTCATTTGCACGTGCTACTATAAAAAGGGTTGAATAGAAGTGTACGTAATGAATGTCAACGTTGGACCCTCGTATCTTGTAGCAACGAGAGTGGCAGATTGACAATGTAATGTTGTGATATATTAAGGTTCTTGTTGCAAAACTTAGTTTTATCAATAGCTAATTTTCAAGGTGTATGTATAGAACCATTGTGCCACAAGTTTAATCTTTTCAAAATTGAGACTGCTTTGTTCTCCAAAAATAATTAATGTTGAGTTTCTTTGCTGATTCTTTTTGGCAGTAGTCCTCTCCTAAATGAGATAAAGAAAATTAACGTTTCGTAAGCACTAGTTTTATACTATTGGTTGACTACGGGATTATTATTTTTACAAAGAGATGAGATCTGTAGAGCTTTGTTACTGTGTTCATATACATAATTATTATGTCTGATGTAACCATAATGTATTTTCTAACATCATCATCATCATCAGCCTTTAACAATCCACTGCGGGACTAGGCCTCTCCTTTGCAAGGAGGAATTGGCCTACTATACCACGCTGGCCAAACGGGTTGGTATAGGGTTTGTATCAAGTTTTCCTTCTCTTACAGTGCTGTTCTCTGCATAATATGCTCCCTCTGTCGGCTCTTACGACACCCATGGGATAATATGGGATGGTGACAATCCGTATTCTTATTTATTTATTTATTTATTTATTTAATTCTTTATTGTACACCAGTAATTACAGAACCAAGTACAGTAAATAACTTAATCCGTCATCGTCTTCTAACGTGGCCAAACCATAAGGATTATTCAGTTTTCATCATCATCTTAGTAGTAATGACCTAAGATCATCCCCATGGATCCCATGATCCACTTTTTAGTTCAATCAAATCAGGCAGAAACTAAGTTTCCCTCTGGAGAAACAGCTATTTGCCTAGCTTTTTCACGCTAGTTAGTTGACCTACAAACATCTAGCTACTTCAAACGATATATCGTATACAAGGATAGATAGAAGATACGCAATCAGTGTCAGAGGCGAGACGCCACAAATTGTAGCGGGCCTTGTAAACTGGCGCAATTACTCACATATACGTAGTATACTCTGTACGTACTTACGTTTACGTGGTATACGTAGCTATCTGACTGCCTCTGTGGTCCTGCGGTAGTGTTAGCGACTGCAGATCATGAGGTCTCGGGTTCGATACCCGGGTTAACAAAAAGTGAAATTGAGTTTTTCTGATAGGAATTATCCAATAGAAGTTCGGAGTCAGGAAGTTGGCGGTGTCACATCTCCGTGCCTCGGAAAGCACGTTAAGCCGTTGGTCCTGCGCCCTATCTCTCTCCAGTCGTGTCGCATGTGGCGTCCCATCGGACTATGAGAGTGAGGGAATAGAGAGTGCACTTGTGTATGCGCACACACTTGTGCACTATAATAATTATGACCCGCGCAGTTGGCAAGTCTCATATATGGACAAGCCACCGTGGCCGGAATCGGTCGGGAGGATATTATTATACGTAGCTATGAACAGAAGGCCAAAACTGAAAATTCAAACTATGTTTTAAACGAAATGAGATTAGATTTTTAATTGACTCGAGAATTGATGTTCTGGTAATTTTATGCATTATCGTCTAATTTGACTACTATAGTTCGACGTTGAGACATTTTTCATGTCAATATAACATTCCAATAACATTCAAATATTAGTTAATTTATATAAACTCCTCTGTGGTCCAGTGCCAGTCCAGTCCCGGGTTCGATTACCGGGTCGGGCAAAAGTGTTACTGGGTTTTTCCGAATTCTCAGTAGCAGCCCGGAGTCTGGTGATGTATCCGGTAACGGCAATAGGCTTGTCCCCTATTACGTGGGACTTAAAAAATCATGGCAAAATGTGTGTGTAATATTGTAATATTACACACAAAATATATATATAGTTCATTTAGGAGAATACCATTTGTGACATGAGTTAACTTACATTAGATCGAAACTGCATTTTGAACAAACTTATTTAAAAGAATTGGGCCTCTGTACGTACCTATGTATACGTGGTATACGTAGGTATGTACACAGTGCACACGCGATGCACCGTGTAACAGATGTGTAGCGGTTAGTTGGTGAGGTGAAAATGTATACTGTAATGTTTTAGTATTATAATTAACAGGTTTGAGAAGTATAGTTGAGTCGAGAACACTTTTGCTTAAAGTAGAGCGTCTGTTACAAGAATGTATGGATAAAGTAGAGCGTTTCATCATGTCAGCCTAGAAACGTCCACTGTTGGACATAGGCCTCCCCCAAGGTTCTCCACACAGACCGATCCTCCGCCATCCAACCGCTTCCCGCGATCTTAACCAGATCGTCGGTCCACCTTGCAGGAGGCCTACCCCTGCTGCGTCGTCCGGTACGTGGTCGCCACTCCAGAACCCGCCTGCCCCAGTGGCCATCGGTTCTTCGCGCTATGTGCCCTACCCATTGCCACTTCAGCCTGGCTATTCGGAGAGCTATGTCGGTTACTTTGGTTCTCTTGCGAATCTCCTCATTGCTGATTCGATCTCGCAGGGAAACTCCGAGCGTCTCAGATTCTGTTTATTTTGAGTCGAGTTACAAAACATTATCATCACCCCTGCTGGGCACTGGCCTTCTCTCACTATGAAAATAGTAAGACCATAGTCCATCACTCTAGCCTATGGAGGGTTAGCAGACCTCACATGTCCTCCAAGAACATTATGGAAAACTTTCAGAAAAATGTAGATTTCCTTACTATGTCTTCCTTCACCGTTAAATAAGAGATAATATATAATTTAATACGCACATGCAATAAATTATCAACGTTTCGGCTACCCGCATGCATGACACAGTGAACTGTGTACTTAATGAAATATTATTTAGCACTTTCACGACAAAACCGCGTTATAATCTCTGATGACAGATGAGAAATTGAAACCAAACACCACTGAAATACTGTTCAATCTTATCTTATCTAATACTAATATATAAAGCTGAAGAGTTTGTTTGTTTGTTTGTTTGGTTGAACGCGCTAATCTCAGGCACTACAGCTGGTCCGATTTGAAAAATTCTTTCAGTGTTAGAAAGTCCATTGCTATATAACATTGCGCTATGAGCGACGTGAGCAGAGCAGTAGCCTTAAATAACGCGGGTGTAACCGTGGGCATCCTCTACTTCTAGTACTAATATATAAAGATGAAGAGTTTGTTTGTTTGTTTGAACGCGCTAATTTTAGGAACTACTGGTCCGATTTGAAAAATTATTTCACTGTTTGATAGCCCATTTATCGAGGAAGGCTATAGGCTATATAACATCACGCTATGAGCGACAGGAGCGGAGCAGTAGCCTTAAATAACGCGGGTGTAACCGCGGGCATCCTCTAGTATTTAATATGGGAATTAACATGTCATGTCTGACAGGATTTCGATCCTGAAGGTCTGTCACACAGACGTGCTTGTTACAATGGGGTTGATTATTTATGTCGTGGGAGATTTAGGGGACACGGAATGAAGTGGAGTAGTGACATTTTCCACACAAACTAATCCGTAACCACACTGATAAATGTCACATGTCTTTAACTACGGAATTCAATATTCGATCTATAGATAGATCTGTAGATTTTAGATTCGTTTTTGACATAAGCTCCATACAAAATATGTCAAACACGAATCTCGAATCGCAAAATCCATGTATGGATCGAATATTGAAAATGGCCGTAAGACTAAATTCTCGAAATATGACTATACTAGTCGACGCCAGCGGCTTCGCACGCAAATATTTTCGTGTTTTCCGTTTCGCCCGATCCCGTGGGCATTTCGGGAAATCCCGCCTTAGTGCACCCCTACGGTTCCCAAGGAACATACATGCTAAATTTCAGCTTCTTGCGCGCAGTAGTTTCGGCTGTAGCTTGTCTGTCAGTCAGTCAGTAACGCAAGGATTTTATATATTATACAGATTTCCGTAGTAGACTTTGGTTACCAGTTGGTTTATCACGACATGTTTTATCGCAGAAAACGTGGGTACACGTTTGTATCTATCTCCACACATAAAAACCATACCATAACATCGCTCCGATACAAGGTAAAAGCAGGTTAAACGACCATTCAAACACATTGACTGCCTCGTTGGTCTCGCGGCATAAATGTGCGCGTGGGATTTGGAGGTCTCGGGTTAGATTCCCGGGTCGGGCAAAGTGTTATTGGGGTTTTCCGTTAGGAAATTCTCAGTAGCAGCACGGCGTCTGGTAATGTGCCTGGTACGGCAATAGGCTCGCCCCCTATTACATTGGGACCGAAACATAACTGGCGAAGTGCAGTTGTGTAATATACCTCTGCCTACCCCTTCAGGGATAAAAGGCTTGAAGTTATGTTTTGTAAGTTTATTTCCGTATTAAACATTGAATGAGCGTTCAGTGCTCGGTTTTGTACGTCGTGTATTCTAAAGTCTCATCTGTCATCGTGGATCGCGCCGCGGTTTCACCGAGCCCCTCTCTGTAATAATTAACTGGGTATACAGTTAATTGTGCCATGCGGGTTTCACAAGCGCTACGGTATCATTGTTTAACATGCCTATGTGTATTTATGTTGAATTCTGCTACCTGTTGTAAAAGCTTGCGTTTATATATACATAGTATACATAATCAAATTTATGAAAATTTGCCTGTACCTATACCAGTGTAGGTGTCGACTATTCGGAAAAACTGCAGCCTACGAGTATACTGATTCTATTCGATGTAGGTATAAGCTTCTTTACAGGCTATCGCAGTCCACAGCTGGTTTGCCTCTTAATAGCTCTTCAGTAGTATTGTGATTAGGGAATGCAATCTCGTTCTCGCGAAATCGAGATCTCGCGAGATTTACGTGATTGCACTCGAGCATAAAACGTCTTATTTGAAGCGCGAACTGACTCGGACGGAGTTGCAATCTGTCGGTATCGGCATTAATAAATAATGAAATGAATTTATGAGAGTCCGGGGGATCAAAAGGCAACCTTGTGCAGTTCGTAGATGTCTGCCTGAGAACTGCAATTTGGGTTTCAATTTGGGTTCAAAGGGAAAGGGCCTTCTCAGCGGCTGGTTATCGGGCCAACAGAAAAAGAAGTCGTTTAGCAGGCGATTCTTTGGACATTTTGTGCTTCCGAAGGAGCTACTTTGAAAATAATTCGTAATAATGGCTTGTGATTTGAACTGAACCAATCATTCCTTTGATTGGTATATTTTGTTAATTAGGATCTGTAATTTCTAATACTCTGTCTTATTGGTATATTTTGTTAATTAATCCGTAGGTAATATCTCAAATGTCTACTGAGTAGATATAGTTTTATTTATCTAATTGATAATAGTAACTCAGTTTAGTAACATAGATGATGAATGAGTAAGTTTATTTTTTTGACCTCTCGTTGTTTTGTTTATTATAAAATAAATGTTTTATTACAAAAATATTTTTGTTTGATATTAGAAGCGAAGACTGGTTGTTTCTTTCATTTCTTGTTTGACAGATGCGTCCGTAAAAGTTTACTTCATAAAAGTTTATTAAAAAAATATAGACATATAGGTACCTACGTCAAACAATGTTTGAAGCATAAAAGGCTATTGAAATATTCGTGAAAAATAATGTTTATCTTATAATACTTAAAATGGTTATTATTTTTGTCCTAATTGATTCAAATATTGCGATTATTTACAAAGCGATTATTTTTTTAAAACACTTACAAGACTGCCAATCTCGCGAGAACTGCTTCATAATCTTCCGAGATCTCGCTTGAGCCCAAATCTCGCGAGATTTGCATTCCCTGATTGTGATACAATAGCAAAGTATAGGGTTTAGTGTCGAGTTTTTCGTTTCTTGGCAAAGATTCTACCTATATACATAATTATATTAAAAAGTTTCATCAAAACAGTTGCAAGGTGAAAATAAGATAAAGCGTGAAAATATATTTATGCTTCTTCTCCATAAACCTACTCATCTTTGGAACAGTACATCTAGAAGTTGTTGACGTTTCTGAATAGTGTCTCAGTACCTTTCCTAACAAAAATATTTCTACTAGAATTTAAATTAGTTTTGCGCATAAGTAGAGCAAAGTTATTGAGATTCTTAGAAAAAAATCTAAGAAGTCTGGAGACGGGCGTGGTTGTCGGTTTATTTTGAAGTTTGTACGAACTGAGGCAAATTGTATGTCGTACGTTTTTGATGACGCTGATATGTAGGTACTGTGTAATCTTATGACGAAGCGCCTGTTGGCTGTTGGTTTTGGAAGCATTTCTTTTATTGGACGTTTTGTGTACAGCGTTAATGGAGTATTAGCTGTGCCCGCGGTTACACCCGCATTATTTAGGGCTACTGCCTTCGCTCTCATGGGCCATAGCGTGATGTTATATATAGCCGTCCTCAATAAATGGTCTATCCAACTCAAAAATAATCAACCAGAAATAAACTGAGCCGTGTGGTTGACGGCATAGAATACAAGTGTCACCACCCTCTATCTTCCCGTGGATGTCGTAAGAGCAAATACCATCTTTGCGTAGAGACGGAAAACTCGACATCAAACCATATACGACTGCCTCGTTGGTCTCGCGGCATAGATGTGCGCGTGGGGTCGGGAGGTCCCGGGTTCAATTTCTGGGTCGGGCAGTGTTATTGGGTTTTTCTGTCACGAAATTCTCAGTAGCAGCACGGAGTCTTGAAATGTGCCCGGTACGGCAATAGGCTCGCCCCTTATTACGTGGGACTAAAGTATATCTGGCGAAAAGTGGGTGTAGAAATACACCTCTCCCTACCTCTTCGGGGTTATAGGCGTGAGACTATGTATGTATGTAGAAATAAACAAACCCATCAGCTTTATAATATTAGTAATTATATAGATAGTAAGAAGGTATAGAAGCATTTTTCATGCTTCATAAACTAGAGGAAATACCTTCTGCATGGCAGTCTGTTAGTATCTCCTCTAGGCTGCCTAAACGATTCTTCAGAATCTAAGACCAGTGATTGTTGCAGGATGGCCGCCTCCGCAGCGGTGATATGTTACTCCGCATCGGCGCTGTGTCGGTGGTGGGAATGTGCGCGCGGCAGGCGGCGGCGGTGCTGAGACAGTGCGGAGCGTGTGTGAGGTTGCTGGTGGCGAGACCCGCTACCAGCGCGCCTGATGCCTCGCTACAGGTATGTCACTTAAACGTTTATGGCTACGTCATACAGAACGCGCTCTTGGCGCGCTTCAAGGCGCTAACCTGAGACACAGCGACGAATTACATATGTTACTTTCGGCAAACGAAGAGCAGGACGCCCCTCGAGTAGATGGTCCAATAGCCTAAAAATCGTGGCTCATTGTAGCGCATGTTGGGACAGGCCTGTGTCCAGCAGTGGAGTGCGCTGTGGTGGGAATGTGTGCGCGGCAGACGGCTGCAGTACTGAGACACTGCAGGGCGTGTGTGAAGCTGTGGGTCGCGAGACCGGCTACCAGCGCGCCTGATGTCTCGCTCGATGCCTATTCCTGGAAAGGGTTAATTCCAGCAGTGGATTGATAAAGGCTGTAGCTTTCTTATTTGCACTAATAGGCATTCATAGCAGGGGAGCAGGTAACCGCGTCTACCCCAGGATGGTCTAGTGCACACCCCAGAATATTATATTCGTTACTGATTCGTAATTCTCGGCTGGATACCTAAAAAACTGTACCTAAAAACACACCGCTGTCTTATGAACACCCAACCCGACCCAGAAAAATAACCGTAGATTCGCCAATATTTGTATCACAATAACATTGAGGATTTGGCCTACTGACTTTAGCGTTTGCGCTGCGTTCATCGATCGTCAATGTCTCACTTTACTAGGCTACGGAAAACGTAGCTTTCCTCACTGAGGTTTCGATCAAAGTCAAAGCTAAAACTCTTCTTAAAACGGAAACACAATTCAAAACCTTTATCATTTTCACCTCTTACTAATAAGCAAAAATCAAACCAACATTCGCAATGAAAATCAAAAAACCCTAAAGCAAACTATACTTGCGATCAGAACTTAAAGCTTACTCCGCAAACACTTGTGCAAATTATTCACGTTTAAACTAGGCACATTTTCACAGCAGTTCTGAAGTGTTTTCACACATTTACGGAGCACAGGTTTCTATTTTAAACGTCACTTAGGCCGCGACCCCGTTACTTAATTGGTGCCGGAGTTTCTTGGCGTTTGTACTGTCCAATTAAGAGCAGTGATTTATACAGGAAAGGTTCTTAGGCGGGGTTGTGGGGTTATTGAGGTGTTTGGGAGTGACTGGAAGAGATATGGAGGCGATATAATTATTATTTTAGTCTTTTACTTGTTTTGGAAGAGATGGAAGGGATAAATTTGTATTTTTCATTTGGGAAATTTTGTTGCTAGAGGTTAAAATAATTAAGGATATAAACTTACAGTTAGTAATTAAAAACTAGCGACCCGTAACGGCTTTGACTGGGCTGTCGTATATGACGTTGTAAATGAACTGTATAATGAATTTATGAACGTCTGTTACTCTGTGACGCAAAATGACTGAATAGATTTTTTAAAATCTTTGCAGTTAGATACATGGCGTATACACATCTGAATACGTCATACAAAAGATCACATCTGAATAGCTAATTGACTACCTTTTGTCCAAAACTACAAAAGTGAGTCTTCAAATGTAACACACTAGTATTCTCTAAAATACACACTACAGTGAACCAGGTAATATTTTCCAACTCGTAAAAAAAAAATTGGGCAAGTGCGAGTCGGACTTGCGCACGAAGGGTTCCGTACTTCTATAAAAAAAATCACTTACTTAAATAAACTAATAATTATTGTAACAGCGTTGGCTAATCCCTACTAATATTTGGTATATATGCGAAAATGTGTATGTATGTATGTACCGATTTCACGCTAAACCGGCTGAACCTATATTCTCTACTCATAAATGCGAAAAGTGGGCGTTTAATATGCCTCTGCCTACCCCTTCGGGGAAACAGCCGTGAAACTATGTATATATGTATGTATAAATGCGAAAGTGTGTATAGAGATAAATCGGACCATGGCTTTGATATTTGACTGTATGCAAAGTGATGTTGTTGAGCACCTTTCGGTAGATAATGTCATGAATACTTACCATGTTCGTACCCTATAGAGTTTCTGAACTCCTTACAATTATCAGGAGTACCTTCACGCAACTTGATACTGAACGGTGCTTTTCCAGTCCTGATAATGCGGAATCTTAATGCACCAAAGCTTTGTAATGGCAAACATTATAAAAGCTATTCGCTATTGCCAGTCAGACTCGCTCGTGAAGGGTTCCGCAGTGGAAGTATCCACTTACCATAGCTATTATCTTCGACTAACTATTAATAGTATTTGTATAAACGACAAAGCTTTATTTCCGGTTTTTAAGATGTGATTTATTTCAATAACTGCTGACTACATATCGTTCAAACCGATTTTCGATGGAAGTTTTTATAACGATCTACAGCATATATTTTTTTTAGATTTGGCACTCTCGTACTTTAGAAGTTAGAGGGGGACACACATCCATTTTACCACTTTGGAATCGTATATCTTTCAAACGATTGACTTAGAAAAAAAGGGTTTTAGGAACCTCAAATTAATTTTTAACGACCCATTTTCCACATTAGTTCCATGTATGAAGAGGCCCCCTTAATATTCAATATTTTTTATTTTCTATAACGTCGTAAAGCGGTTCACAGAATACATATACCTACCAATTTTCAAATGTGTAAACTGAATAGTTTCGGCATAAAGTGGCTGTGACATACGGATATACTGACAGACATAGCGCATCTCGAAGAATTCCGTGTTTAGCCATTTTGGCTTAGGTACGGAGCTCTAAAAATACTGTTTACAGAAATGTTTTAAATACTTCTTGCGGCTATATTTCTTATTAGTCCCTGTGAACAGAATTAAAACGAAAATTACTATCGGACGATGAAGACGATGACCCCGAATTTAACGTGAGCGAAGCTGCGGGCAAAAGCTAGTAAATAATGAAATATCTTTATTATTTTGGGTTGTGGAGTTAAAACCGCAGTCGATCTGTGGAAAACCGAATATTCTGAAAAATTTGGTTAGACCAGATAGTGTACTTCTCTCTTCTCTCTCTTCTTTCTTCTCGCCGGGCTGATGATGAAGAATTCTATGTAGTGTAGAAATTCTTCTTATTTTAATAAACTTAAGTTACCTACTTACCGTACAGTACCTATACAAAGAGCAAGAGACAGTTTGTAAATTCGCGAAGAAAGACACAATTGGTACAACAAGCACTCACCCTCTTGCACGGCCAAGTCCCGTGACAAAACTTCACTTTAGTTCAGTTCTTGCTTGCGACCTCGTTACTGCATAGTTTCTGCAACTTGCTCTTCACTAATCGATATCTAAGGGAAGTCCGCCTTGACTTACACTTCCGATATTTAATGGCATTGTTGTTTTGTAATTTATTGTCTGAGATAGTTGACAGAACAGTTGTTCTATTGTTGTTATTGGCAGTCGTTTGATTGTAGAGCTTGCTATTTGATACTGCGTCGAGAATCGGAGGTTCAATGAGTTCGACGTTTACAGCCAAACGCTTGCTCGCGCGTATTTTTCCCAAACCACCCAAAGCCACCTACTTATAAAGATTGACAAGTAAAAGCTATTTCTAGTCTAATTACTACGCCAAGATCCCATCGCAATATATATAGAGATTTTTATAAAAAACTTGTACAGATACGCACGGCTGCCGGCCTAAATTTAAAAAAAAAAATACTTTTATTTTCTCTTGATAAAACGTTATTTGACTGTATATAAATTAATTTATGTCGTTAGCAACAGACTGGTAGACAAAGTATAGCCGAAATTATTGAGCGTTAGAAGGTGAAATTTAGTCCAGGGGTGCAATAACCACCCCCCCGTGGGATCTCCACCTTGTCGTGGTGGGGGGGCTCAGTAACCGTGGATTGGTGACCCCGGTGAAGCTAAGAGGGATCCAGGAGGGGACGCTCCGCGTGGGCTTGACGGGGCCTGCGCAGGATGCGTCCAACGGTGCGGGTGCGGGGGACAGTTCTGTCTGTCCCTCGCAGTCGGGTGCGGTCGCGGGAGGAGAGGCGTGTCGGTGTTGCGTTGCCGCGCGCCCTATCTCCCGCGACCAAATGGGGGCGCACCATTCGATGCGTCGCGGTGGGGCCGCAGAGGAAGAGGAGATGCGGTGTTGCGTTGCCGTCCTCCCTATCCTCTGCGGCCGCTGGGTGTTTTGGCGGCGGAGCCCAACACCTTAATCCGCCGCCAAGGGGGTTTTGTTCGGGGCCCGCCTGATCATCTGGCGGGCCGATACCCGTCGGGGGGTTGCGACGTATGCTTGTGCGAAACCCGACCCTCCGACACACGGGTACATGAGGCACACGGGTTGGTTTTTAGTCAGTAAGAGTCTGACAGTCCCCTTCGCCCATCCCCCAGGGCGGAGGGACTCCATGAGGATTTTCCAACCCGAAACAAAAAAAAAAAAAAAAAGGGGTGCAATAACCAAAAAAATCCACAAAATTCCCAAGGGATCGAGAAAAGACGGATTAGTTTAAAAATAAATATTGCTAGTGTAGCTGCGGTCTTCCACTAGTTTGGTACAACATAAATAGTATACATTACGCCAAGCTACGGGCAAAATCTTATACAAATATATAAAGCTGCAGAGTTTGTTTGTTTGGTTGAACGCGCTAATCTCAGGAACTACCGGACCAATTTCAAAAATTCTCTCAGTGTTAGATAGCCCATTTATCGAGTAAGGCTATAGGCTATATAACATCACGCTGTAAGCGACGGGAGCGGAGCAGTAGCCTTAAATAACGCGGGTGTAACCGCGGGCTCATCTAAGCTTATTATAGAAAATAAAGACAGTCAAAATAGAATGTTACCAGTGTCTAAAAATAACACATCGTTTTCATAACTCTGTTTTATATGAAAATACGTTACTATATAAACGGCTTTCACCCGAAATACAGAATATAGAATCAGACAAAACGCGATCCTTCAACAAATTGAGTAGGTAAACAACTTGGGTATCAGTACCTGTATACAGAGGCACAAAAAGATCTCGTATTGAAATATCAAAAGGCATTCTATGAAGATATTTGTATACCTGTTTTATGGAGGTAATAATTGATATTAAAGGAGAAATACCAAATACGGCCTGTAGCAGCCAGAAAGTTGTGAATCGTTGAAATTAAACATATAATTTTTTAAATGTATACATCGTTTTCGTTTCTTGATAGAGCTTCGGTGAAAGATTTTAGTTTTTAAAGATTATTGTTTTGAATAGGCTATGGTAATAGCGGATGAATGTCTTATGTTGCCAGCATTATAAATAAAATGAAGTATGGTAGGCAGAAATTGTTTTAAGGAAATAATATTTTTATTATTATATTAGAAAACAATATCTCTTATTTACTTTATAAATATATTCGTAAAATGAATCAAGAAATATATAATTTATTATATATTCCATAATTATTAATCGGTAAAAATCGTTTTGTTTTTTAATCCATGGTATAAATATTTTTTCAAACCATTGCAACACATTTTTTATTTGTTATGTCATTCGTGTTGCTACTACCCTCAATATACATATCTGTAGTTGATGAATGAATGTTTTGCTCTGATTTATTGGTGTTTTCGTGCGGGTTTAATTGTAATGTAGTTGAATATAAGTTCAATAATAATAATCACTACCTTCTACCCATGCTAAGAATATGCAGCGGTGTTCGTGATAGTGGTTAGTTTTTTTGGACGAGTATAGTACGAGGTTCCCTAGTACACAGGTGATAATTCATTATTATTGGCCTCTCTTTATGTAGTTTTTGTTCTATATGACACAAAGACATACTTTTATTTACTCCTAGGTATTGTATTTGGCTCGGCTTTACACCGAAACCGTAGGGTTCTAGGCGACTTGGGAAGGATTAATGGAATGGACTGTATTAGGGCGAGTTCTGGGTCGCCTAGAAAGGAATAAGGGAAGAGGAGATGGATACGGGAGGAGGTGATTGAGTGGGTATAGGATATTTCAAGGATGGAAGGCACTTACCTTATACAGCCTTCTTCGTTTCTTTTCCTCCTGGTGTTTCGTGATGCAGCTGATTGTTTACACTTCAATTCACCGTCACTCTCACTTGCGAGCGGTTTATATAATCACATACAACGGTGCGGCGCGGTACGGTATCGAGACGGCGTTCTCAGCGGGAGGAATGTTCTCGGCTGTCACTCGCGTCGACGAATCGCGTCGACGAATCAGGCGAAGGCAGTGCCCTTCCAGGGAGTGGGATAGAGCGGGACGGAAATATGGTATCGCTCGCACTAGACGTGGAACGATTGATCTTGATGCGATTAGTTATATATAGGAAGGTAGATGGCGCTACCATATCCCCCCGGCCCTAAAGGGTTGCCTTTAAAAAAAATAGAATTAAACTTAGCTATGTTGGGTGTACTACCGCATAACCCATCAATAGGCTAAGACAGCGATATGACAATAAAATTAATCTAAACTAACTTTAGCGAAAACTACAAACGCAATAATAGCGAAAACTACTAACTAAATACTTAAACTAAGAGGTAGGTCCAACTTCAGGCTAGATCTCACTGAGTTGGAAGCGGACGCGAGTTGATCAGTGCCTCGACTTGTGCAAGGACGGTTAAAGGCTCTTCGTAAGAGAGGATCTGTTGACCTATAACTTTGAAGAGATGCGTTTTAATTACTTTGACCATGCTTGCCCAACATCCACCGAAATGTGGTGATGCTGGTGGAATAAACTTCCAGTCAATATGATCTATGGAGAGTTCTTCCTGAAGACGAGTATGATAACCCGCGACGTGATTGAAACAAGTAGCGGGAACAAGTTCAATCAATTTACTAACGCGGTTGGCGACAAAAGTCTGCCAGCGATGAGGAGAAGAATGAATCCAAGCGAGCACTACTTTGGAGTCGGAAAATGCGTATATTTATTAATAGAGTAGTGGGGCAAAACTGTGTCTTGAACCTTGTGGAGCAACTGAGACAGCAGAAGGGCCGCGCACAACTCCAGTCTCGCAACCGAAATGGTTTTAACAGGCGAGACCTTAGACTTGGCACAAACTAACTGCACCGAGTAGTTAGAACCAATGCGGACTTGCAGATATACGACTCCGCCGTAAGCACGCTCGCTGGCGTCAGCGAAACCTATTAAGTTGATGGTACATCCATTTACCAACCCAAGATGACGCGGAATAGTAATTTGATTGAGCGTGGTAAGCTCAATACAAACTGGCCCCAAGCGGCGACAATATGGTCAGGGGGTGTTTCATCCCACTCACACTTTGATAGCCAAAGCTCTTTGATCAAGAGCTTGGCGTACAAAATTGTGGGAGCCACAAAACCCATTATGTCCCATAGTCGAGCCACTGTGGACAGCATAGTGCGTTTGGTGCACTTATCATCTGGTGGTGAGACGTCAAACCGACAACTATCACAGGATTTGTCCCAGCGTAAACCGAGAACCTCATGCGGTACAGACTTCTCAAACTCAATGTCTGGAGAAGCTTTATGAGAATCTGGTATGCATGTGAGAACCTCCTTAGAGTTGCTTGTCCATTTGACAAGATCAAACTGGCCTCGCTTGAAAAGCTGAATAAGCTCTTCACAAAGCGAAATTGCTAGCGGAGCGGGTATGACATTACAGGCAATGTCTTCTATATACAAAGCGGATGTGTAGTATAGTATAGTGTAGCGTAGCGTCGCTTAGCATAGCATAGCGTAGCATAGCATAGCATAGCATAGCGTAGCATAGCATAGCTAATTAGTGCTTTATCTTACACACAGTTTTAGCACCCACCTTGATCTCTTGAAGAGCAGAACAACAACAAGACGTAATACAATGAGAAGTATGTAACGTAGGTACGGTACCCATAATCACATACCCAAGTACCGTCTCAATAGCGGGCGGTAAATCATATCGCTCACTACGTACTATTTTAGTTAGTAGCAAGTGCGGAAATATTGAAGCTCCGATCAAAAGATCAATGCCTGCCGGATTCGCAAACTCCGCGTCGGCTAGCGGCAATGATTCGAGATGAGTGAGTGATGCTACGTCCACATTAGCGTTCGGCAATGCGTCCGTGATACGCTCCACGATAAGCGAAGAAATGTTAAAATTAATGTCCCTATTAAAACGCGGATGTATTTTAATATCTACGGAACCTTTGCAATGCCTTTCTGATCCGCCTATCCCTTTGACGGTTGAGTTAGTATTTTTAAAGTTATTCCATAATCCGAGGCGTTTGAAGCATTCCGATGTTATTAGATTGGTCTGAGATGCGCTATCTAGCAGACAACGTACCATGTGCGGCGACCCATTAACATCATAAACGATAACTTGCGCTGTCGCCAACAGTACCGTGTTAGACGCCGTACACTGCGTTTTGGCCCTGCGCGGATCATTATAGATGCGCGAGTGCCGTCCTCGCGTGCGCGTCGCCCGCGCAATGGATGTCATACACAACGATACTTCGCCCTCAGACGCGGAAGGCGCAGCTACCGTGGTCTGCTGCACCTGCGGCGCGAGTGTGTCAAGGTTAGCGGCTTGGCTTGACAACCGGTTATTTTTATCCAAATGTAACAGTGTATGATGTTTTTGTTTACACGTGCGACATCTCGTTCTACTGGAACAATTACTCGTTTTATGTTTTATGCTTAAGCAATTAATGCAAGCTTTGTTATCTTTTACGCTTTTAAAACGAGCAATTGGATTTAAATCATTAAAGGTGGGACACTTATAGTAATGGTCGTGCACTATATTACTGCACAGACACTTCTGTGAATTATTACTATTAGATTCCGAACATGTTACGTAAGATTGTGGATTAGGGACTGAGTTATTATTACTATTTCGCGATTTATCCAACCTTTGTTTGTTGTTGTTAGTGTTAGACGGGCCAGGTGAACCAGACTGCGTATTATGAAATATTCGACACTGATCTTTGATGAACGAAATAAAACTATCTAGTGTAGGTATTTTATTATTGCGTTCCGTCATCTCGAATGCGCGAATTGTATCAGTGTCAAACTTTTTTAAAGCGAGTTGAAGCAACATAAAGTCGGAAAGATCTTCTAATTTTAAATTCCTAAGAGAATTAACCGCGGTTACGAAGTTATCAATAAACAGCTGGAAATTCGAGACAGACGCGTTGCTGGACAGTTTGAGATTTAAAGCTTGGTCAAAGTACGTAGACGCTAGAACGCGCGTGTCTTGATATCTGTCAAGTAGTGACTGAAATATGACCTGATAATTCTCAGCACTGGGTGTGACACCTGCAAATACGGTCTGGGCCTTCGGTGACAGTTTACCTATTAAATAGTACAACCTGTCAGCATCTGTCAGAGAACCATTATCGTGCACTGTAGACTTAAAACTCGCATAGAATAACGGCCAATTTCGTATATCTCTGTCAAACGACATAATCTCGATTGGCGGTAATCTCGGTTTGTGGGCAACGGGCTCTGCCGAACATTTACCCTCCAATTGCGATTGTATACGCTTAATAATACAATAAAGATCTTCGAATGAGGTATACGCCTGATAGTTCGGTTTTTCATCAGGATTGATAGAAAGTAATCTAGCGTTATAATCGTCTAACAACTTATGAAAATCTGTTCGAATACTATCTACTGTTATACAATAACTGAGAAATGCTTCGCTATTACTGTCAGACATAGATGCGGTTTTTGATCGTTCATAGATATTTTGAATGCGCTCAAATAAAATATTGCGTTTTGCTTCTAAGATTGTCATCTCTTTGTCTTCCGACACGCGTGACTTCTTTTGTTGTGACATGCTTACGTAAGTATAAGCTAATGAGAACGAAACAAAATAAGAATAGATAATGTATCTATTATTTTACCTAAGTAGGCAACACTTTAGAGCTGAGGAAATAAAAGTTGATTGAAATATGAGATTTATAAGACAACTATGATAGTTGCAGAAATAATAATTTAATAAGTAGGTAGCTACATAAAAGTTTACCTACTAATGCGGGCGGAAATAACCATGTGACGGTTATGTGAATATATTAGGAGTATAGCTAGGTGCTATAACTGCCTAGGTATAGCGGTATAACGTATAAAACGTAAATGAATCCGACTCGTATGGATCAAAAAAATGGCTCGGCTTTACACCGAAACCGTAGGGTTCTAGGCGACTTGGGAAGGATTAATGGAATGGACTGTATTAGGGCGAGTTCTGGGTCGCCTAGAAAGGAATAAGGGAAGAGGAGATGGATACGGGAGGAGGTGATTGAGTGGGTATAGGATATTTCAAGGATGGAAGGCACTTACCTTATACAGCCTTCTTCGTTTCTTTTCCTCCTGGTGTTTCGTGATGCAGCTGATTGTTTACACTTCAATTCACCGTCACTCTCACTTGCGAGCGGTTTATATAATCACATACAACGGTGCGGCGCGGTACGGTATCGAGACGGCGTTCTCAGCGGGAGGAATGTTCTCGGCTGTCACTCGCGTCGACGAATCGCGTCGACGAATCAGGCGAAGGCAGTGCCCTTCCAGGGAGTGGGATAGAGCGGGACGGAAATATGGTATCGCTCGCACTAGACGTGGAACGATTGATCTTGATGCGATTAGTTATATATAGGAAGGTAGATGGCGCTACCAGTATTTATGTTAAAATTCAATTTTAAGGTATATTTAGTTGTGGAATAATTTCCATTTCAAATATCTCGTATCTTATTTCCACCAAAAGTTATTTAAAAAAAAATTATACAGGCTAATAGAGTAGTCATTTATCTTCAAAACACACATGGTTTCGTGTTTGTCCTTGCCAGGCCCATAATGTATGGCCAAATGGTACATCTCCTTTAGTGATGTCTTTTAATAGAATTGTGTGCTGAAGTAGGGTTTTGGTTGGCTAATAGAAATTGGCCGTCGAGCGGACTGAAACTGCCATCACCAGAATAGACCACACACTCACACGAAAATTTAAATGAATGGGGATTGTAATTAAGTTGGAATTTTGAGGAGCAGCATTTGGATAGAGATATAATTTCATTATCATAATCATCAGCCCTGTATATGTATAAACTATATCACAGCTGGGAAAGGACCTATTCTCACTATGAAAAGGGTAAGGCCGTAGTCCACCAACCTGGGCAAATGTGCTTTGGCAGTCTTCACATATTATCGTCTAGAACATTATGGAGAATTCTCAGGCTACACAATGTTTTCCTTCGTCGATATTTATTACACACTAGAGGTTGCTAGCGGGTTCACCCGCGTCAAATATACATATTTATATGTATAATTGACGCGGCCTTCCTCTTGAATCATTCTATCTATTAAAACAAACCGCATTAAAATGCGCTGCGTAGTTTTTAAGATTTAAGCGTACATAGGGACAGACAGACAGTTTTATACTATGTACCTAGTGATATTACTTCGAAATAGAAAGCGAGAGTGCTTAGTGGAGGGACCAACAGACTGCTACGCAGATGGTCTCGGGTTCGAATCCACGGCGTGCATCAATGACTTTTTGAAGTGCGTATCAAGTAAAATTTTGTTTTTCCAAAAGTGAGAAGAGGCCTGTGCCCAGCAGTAGGACATGGTATATAAACACGGCTTATATGTGATGGTGATAACTTTAAAAAGTCAGTGGTAATGGGTTTGAACCCACGAACCGCTGCATGGCAGTCTGTTAGTCTTTCCACTAAGCTATCACTGCTCTCTGCTTACCACTTGCAGCAAAAATGTATTCTCAATTCGTTTTTTCTGATGCGTCAGATTCAGGAAAGCTCCCTAGTGTAGAGACAGTTTTGATAAATAAAAGAGACAACTATCAAATCATACTTTCATTTATTCAGTTTGGCACAAGGATATACCTTTAAATTACGTCGTGATTCTACATTTACATTTAGAGCCCAGTTCGCAAAGCAAAGACATAGAACCAAGAGAAAGAACGGGTAATATAACTCTTGGCCATTCTTTTTAATAAGTATTAATTCACAAATAGAGGTACAGCCAATTTATATCAAATGCCAATGTTGTGGGTAGTTTTATATAACAAGAAAGGTCTGTCTTACAACACAACATAAAAAGCATTATTTAGCATCAACACAATTTACTAAATGTTTACCACACGTACATAATGAATCTCATTAATACAACTTGATCCACGGTATATTATTTTATCCTATATTACAATCTTTAATATCTCACAAACGATCAAACTACCCACAATATCAATAAGATAATTATTACACTATCTTATATGGTTTCCTAGATGATGTAACAAAAGAACAAGCAACACAGAATATTGAAACATAGTGGCAGTTAAATAGTCAGAACCATTATCGTACCTGAGCCGTCGTCGAAGGAGAATAGGACGAAATAGCAGAGCTTGTCGACTTATATAGCTAGCTTAAACCTTAAATACATGTTTGACAGTTTAACTGTTAAACGTCATGTCAGTGCCAATATCCTCTTACATATCTTATACTAATACTAGCTGACCCAGCGAACTCCGTATCGCCTTTTTAAGAATTTTTATTTAATTCCCTTTTTACCAAGCCCCTTTTCCAAAGTTACCATTGACTTAGCGCTTAATCTTTTATAATTTCAGAGTCTATAAATGATGAACAAACAAACATAGATTTTTATATAATATTGAATTCCCCATTCCTTAAAATATCGGAGACGATACCCATATCGACTTTAAAAATAAAACTCCCGTCCGCCATCTTTGATTTCCTATCCACCATCTTTGATCACGAAACAGATGTTGTATTTGGATTCACCATCCCTTAAATCATCAGAGACGATACCCATATTGATTTTTAAAATTTTTCCCATCCGCCATCTTTGATTTCCCATCCGCCATCTTGAATCACAAAATAGATGTTGTATTTGGATTCCCCATCCCTTTAAACATCGGAGACGATACCCATATTGATTTAAAAAAAAATCCCATCCGCCATCTTTGATCACGAAATAGATGGTGTTTTTGAACTTCCCATTCCTTAAACTATTGGAGACGATACCCATATCGACTTAAAAAAAAATCCCGTCCGCCATCTTTGATTTCCTATCCGCCATCTTTAATCACGAAATAGATGTTGTATTTGGATTCACCATCCCTTTAAACATCGGAAACGATACACATATTGATTTAAAAAAAATTCCCATCTGCCATCTTTAATCACGAAATATATGGTGTTTTTGAATTCCCCATCCCTTAAATCATCAGAGACGATACCCATATTGATTTTTAACATTTTTCCCATCCGCCATCTTTGATTTCCCATCCACCATTTTGAATCACGAAACAGATGTTGTATTTGGATTCCACATCCCTTTTAACATCGCAGACGATAACAATATTGTTTTTTTTATTTTTTCCCATCCGCCATCTTTGATTTCCCATCCGCCATCTTGGATCACTAAATAAATTTCATATTATTAATCAGCGTCCCGAAAATCTCGATAACGATACCCATATAGATTGTATCCTATTCGTTTAGCCTTTTTTTGCCTTTGACCCAACCCTCCCCCTTCTCGTTTGACCATTTTATTATTTTTGTCCAGCCCTAAAAGTTGTGGCGTAATTTTATATAGCCTATAGCCTTTCGGAATAATTGGGCTATCATAGGCAATAACAACTTTTAAAATCCGACTGCTAGTTCCTGAGATTAACCGACTTTGTCTTTTAGCCTTTTTAGCCTTTTGCCCGGCCCCAAAGGGTCGAAGCGTTATGTTATATAGCCTATAGCCTTCCGGAATAACTGGGCTATCGTATACAAAAAGAATTTTTCAGATCCGACCGGTAGTTCCTGAGATTAGCGCGTTCAAAGAAACAAACAAACAAACTCTTCCGCTTTATTATATTAGTATAGATATAAAGCTGAAGAGTTTGTTGTTTGTTTGGTTGAACGCGCTAATCTCAGGAACTACTGGTCCGATTTGAAAAATTCTTTCAGTGTTAGATAGCCTATATATATCGAGGAAGGCTATAGGCTATATAACATCACGCTATGAGCGACGGGAGCAGAGCAGTAGCCTAAAATAACGCGGGTGTAACCGCGGGCATCATCTAGTTATGAATAAATACTTGGATATCAGTAATTTTAGCCCACAGCCTAAATCCGTGATCATTATCATTACATACATATATCTCTCAAACGCAACGACCCAGAAATACTTTTTCAATGGCAGCTCAAATTGGAATTTGTTTGTTTCAATATTTTGAAATACTTTTCAAATACCAACCAAAAACATTGTTGCTCATTGGATAAACATTTAAAGTAAACCACAATGAAATTGTGAAAATAGTTTTGTTTTAATTCAATGTTCACATAAATGGAATACTCATGTTTCGCGGTTTAACCAAAACATTAAATAATATTGCTTTATGAATTTGCTTGCTTATTCAATTATTCTGCGAAAACATGTAAATGATACTCAGTAATATGGTCCGATGCAAAATATGCACATGTAGAAATGTGAGACCTAGGCGGACGTTCTCTGATCAGATTGGAGACATCCTAAAAACAGGACAGGTGAGAAGTACCCTGAACAGAAGAGCATGCATGAGAAATCTGATGGGAGTGAATGAAGCAAGAGAGATATGTCTGGATCGTTGCAAATGGCGTTCCGTAGTCTCTGCCTACCCCTCCGGGACACAGGCGTGAGTCTATGTATGTATGTAGAAATGTGTGGATATAATATTATTATATAATCCTCCTAGCGTTATCCCAGTTTCAACCCGTGGTCTGCTGACTAGTCTTACCGGATTTGACTGAGCATTAGCTTTTCTAGAGAGCGACTGCTTGTCTGACCACCGCAACTCAAAGGGGTAGCGATATACCATAGTTTAGACTAGTGTAAGATTATTCAAAAGTATTGATTCTCTATAACGTCTGTAATGGATCTTCATCACGGCCGGGACCGAAGGCTAGACGTGCTCTCCGAGAATAAACTATCTTATACTAATATATGAAGCTGAAGAGTTCGTTTGTTTGTTTTTCTGTTTTATTTAACGCGCTAATCTCAGGAACCACTGGTCCGATTTGAAAAATTATGGAGGAAGGCTATAGGCTATATATAAAATCACGCTATGAGCCACGGGAGAACGCGGGTGTAGCCGCGGGCTCATCGAGAAAATTATTAAATGATGCAATAATTTTAAAATGTGTCAGAGTCAAAATTTCAGTGGCTCGAGAAATAATTGTTATAATTAAGACATGTTCGTCCAATTGCTCTACGTTTGAATATGTATTGTTTATTTGTAATGTATGAAATAAATGCAATAGAACATCCATCGTGGCGTGTCAAATTGGCACCGTAACAACTGTGTTAATCTTTATGGGATGGATGAATGTTTTTATTTGCGTGGAATGTTTTAGAAAAATTGTGTGCGAATTATTACTGTGCATGTATATTATTTCATTATCCTCCTAGCGTTATCCCAGTTTCAGCCTGGGGTCCGCTTACTAGTCTAACCGGATTTACATGGTTTAGACTAGAGTCAGTTTATTTAGAAGGTACTGACGCCCTATAACGACTGTCAAAGATCTTCATGACAACCGGGACCGACGACGCCTTAACGTGCTCTCCGAGGCACGGGACAAGCGACAAGTAATGTATTATATTATTTATGTTCAAGATAAACTAACGCATTTTATGTGTTTAGCGTCTCGTGCTCAATTACAATTTGAGTAATTAAAGTGTTTCTTGCGGTATATACCTACGGCGTAGAGTATGTGATATATATACCAAGTATAGTTTTCAGAATCTGATATTTCGGTACTGTGCAAGTACCATGTTCACGCATGCATTTGCCATTTGCGGATGCCACAGTCTTCCTAACTTGAGCATGAATTTTGTATTCTGCATTAATTCCCCATGGCGAATAACTAAAACCCTTTTATAAATGCCTGTGAGATTTTCCTTTTTACCCTGTCCGTTCAAGTTACATACCATCCATAATTAACCCGGTTAATTACCTACCCAAAACTTTCCTTTAACCTCACTCAATTATCTTACAATCTTTCTAAAAAAGATAGATTATGACACTTCAAAAGTAAGAACTATCTAACCATTCAACATTTCATAAAAGTGAAACTCGTTTACCTAAAGTTGTTAGAGTTATATCAAAGCCAGCCGGAAGTCAGTGAAGGCTATGAAATCTGTCTGACGTAATTACGTCACATCCGCCGGGCGCCGGAAGTGGCGTCGCGCCGGTGATGAGACGGATGTGTTGGTAATAGCCCTCGACTAGTCAATTATTTGACTTGGTCCAAGCCTGAATTTAGTTACGATGTTTCTGATGAGATTTAGGATGAGGTTATGATGTTTGAAAGTTGGCTAATATGGTTTAGGTACAGTCAGTTTTAGAGGGCTGCACTCAAAAGCGATGCTTGAATAAACATTTTATTGATGTAATTCGTACAAATGTAACTTACTTTCTAACACGCTTTTATTAGCTTCGGTTGTAAACGGAAACTTTAAACGACTTTGCAACGGCGAATAATTTAAAAACTTTGCATATTTATCAAGGACCGATGACAATGCTAGAAAGTTAAATTAAAAAAATATTAGAAAATTTAACTGCCTGTGTGGTCCAGTGGATAGCGTATGCGATGATCGGAGGTCCCGGGTTCGATTCCCGGGTCGGGCAAAAAGTGTTAAGTACTGGGTTTTTCCGAATTTTCAGTAGCGGCACGGAGTCTGGTGATGTGCCCGGTTACGGCAATAGGCTCGCGCCCTATTACGTGGGACTAAAAATTCATGACGAAATGTGGGTGTAATATTACACCTCTGCCTACCCCTTCGTGGATACAGGCGTGAGTCTATAAAAATAAGGAAAAAAGAAAAGTTATAAAAGCGTGTTTTAGTTTTTTCAAACTCATTATAATTTACAGATGCTGCTATAAATTGTATAATGTAACAATATTTGATTCAAAGAGAGGTTTTAATTTCTGTCAGGCAGTTCTCATTTTCTCTTCAGGCCTAATTTATTCGAAACAAAACGGGATATAAAAAATCGTTTGATGTTCATAAGTGTTACACTTGGACCTTTCTAAAGCAAATAAGTAATATCAAAATCTTAGGTACATTTTAGACTCTTTAGAAATGTATGAGAAATGTGTGATATTCATACCCAAATTGTGTAATATTTAATGAAGGCGAAGTCTTCTAATTTAGCAATATTTGCTACATATTATATAGCAAAGCACGAGTAAAAATCCTGTTCTCAACATAACTCTTATGTTGGGAACAGGATTTTTCACTGAATTTTTACTCTGGCTTGAACATAGCGAAAATACATGCATTTTTCGCTTAAGTAACATTATGTGTAGTGAGAACTAAAACAGTTTAGTTCTCACTCAAAATATGCACTAAAAGCAAGTAGAAAATAAATACATTCACACTACGTTAAATTTATGATAGTTTAGTGGGTCAGCTTCCCAGGTAAAATCAGGTCAAATTGTTCCATTTTCGCTGAATCCAACCAGGCGTTTTCTCTCACGAATACTGGTGTCCCATTACCAATTATCATTTATCTCTTTTTATTTTAAATTTACCAACAACAATATGGATTGAAATATTGAAAAGAAACATATATTACTACATAAATAAATAAGAGATGAGTTTACCGAATTCTCAATAGAAGGAGGGTACGTATATTCACCCTATTACGTTGTACTTACAAATTCTTAATACGACAAAATGTGGGTGTAATATTATACAACTGCCTAGCCATTATTTTTACAGCCGTCAGTAAAAAAATTAAAGTATTTCAAGCTGCAATGGGTAGGTGCTATGTTCCCGTGATTTCGGCCGATGGAATTCGTTCAACCTTTAAAAAAAATCCACGTCATTTAAAAGCCTGCTGATTGATACCTTTGTAACATGTATTAATATGGTATATGTTTATTTTATTTTAAGTACGAGAATGAAATATTTATACAGAATTTTATACCATGCATCGCATTTATATATAAAGCTACACCATCACCACGAACCTACTAACATAATTTGCATCCGTCCTAAGGTTGCCTGCAAGCAATCGGCCTTGACGATAAGGCCGCCGATTGTACACAAATCGTATTTTTAAGTCAGTTAATACTGTATTTTGGTGTCAAATGCAGAATGTTATATATCTATCCATCTATCTATGTTACGATTAACTCTAAGTTTCCTCCACAGCCGCTAGGCGCGACACCAGCTCCAATAATCCCGTCGCGACTACTAGCAGACCCCATAGAGCTAGAACGTCGGCTGTCTGAAGCTGGTCATGATGGTTTCGGAGCTTTATGTGAAGATGCCTCGCCGCCGTCACCGCCGCCCACCATTATTGAAGAGAGGCTGCATCATCGGGTGAGTTGGCTTTTGGACGAGACATATCTTCTCAGATAATACTGCAGATATTGCAAGCCAAAAAGTAGTAGTGTGTGACTCCCCTACAGATGGATAGGTATAGTCAGTCTGGCACGTCGATTCTGTAAAATTCAAACAACAAGTCGCATTTCACGTCGCTATTCGCTCTCACTTCGCATAAGGTTCAAAACGACCTTGATTTTGAGTGCGAAGTGAGCATCGAACTGACGGGGGAATTACCTTATAGAATGCCACTTTTTACATCATCTCATACTTTATCTGTCAAAATCTCGACGTCAATTTAGTTCAACTCGTAAACACGCTCGCAAGAGTAGCGCTAGTGTAGATTCGAATTATCAACCGAGTTTTTGAATGTCAATCAAGAAACTCACAGCGGATTCAGATTCGAATTTTACAATGAAGTCTTACAGAATCACACTGTGGGACTTGAAATTGAGGATTGTTGAAACTCTTAAGAAGTCGTAAAATTTAATAAGTAAGTAAGGTAAATTACTCTATTATTATAATCTATTTTCTGCTTGCTATCTGATTTCTTAGAGTAAAAGCAACAGCAATAAAGAAACGAAATTCGCACGGGATCGAACAGTAACGGTTAAATTAAATCAAAACGTGCGAGCGTAGCTGCAATCTTCTAGATGTTTATAATTTTCAAATATGCGGGTTCCGTTACGATGTATTCCTTCAAAGCTTAGCTCTAAAAATAACTAACAATTTAGTAACGCACTTAACTTCGAATGTCAAATTTGTATTGTGGGTTTGAACTCGTGACCTCTAAGCTTAGGAGACTGTTAGACTATTCACTAAAAATAATAACTAAAACAACATTGTACTAGAAATGCTCTACAATAATGTAATTTGCAGAACACATTGTCCAAACAATAAATAAAATAAATTCTTGAGAGCGTTGGTCCCACATATATAACATATACACATAGACTGCACGGTTAGCGTAGTGGTTTAAGCGGTCGCCTCGCTGCTGGACGCTGCGCGCAGTGTTGTGGGTTCGATCCCCACACGAGACAACACTTTGTGTGATTCATAAATTGTTGTTTCGAGTCTGGGTGTTCATTGTGTCCGTTAGATGTATGTTTGTAAAGTCCCCCGCGACACAGGATTCGGTCCTAGTGCGGGAGTTGTCTTTGTTAAATTAATTAATTAATAATAATCATTAATTAAATTAATAATTAATTAATAAAAACATATTACACAAATGTAGAAAGTGCAGTGTAAGCTTTATAAATATGCAAAATATGTTATAAACGAAAATGCAGTAAGTGTACTCACAAAATGGAATTTGGAATGTAAGGGTCTTGAAGTGAGAGATGAATTTTAGATAATAAAATTACATTTCAGCTGCGTTCGCCAGAGAATTCACAGAAAAGTGGTTTTGAACATAATGACACTTACAATTTATTTTAAGGTATAGTGCAGATCACTACAACATTCAAAATTGTTTTAATACTTCGTGATAATTAAATTACAATTATCATCAGTCATATAAATAAGCTGCCCACAGCTGGGCACGGTCCTCTCCTCACTATAAGTAGGATTAGGCCGTCCGAGTGGTGACGGATTAAGAATACGGAATGTGACCAACCCATATCTATATAGGTGTCGTTAGAGCCGAAAGAGGGAGCATATTATGCAGAGAACAGCACTGTAAGAACAGGAAAACTTGATACAAACCCTATACCAACCCGTTTGGCCAGCGTGGTATAGTAGGCCAATTCCTCCTTTCAAAGGAGAGGCCTAGTCCAGCAGTGGACTGTTCAAGGCTGATGATGATGAAGGCCATCTACGCTGGCTAAGAATAACTTGGCAGATAGATAATTATATTGGGACTAAGAATTTTCTCAAATGTTACGATAAACGGTCACCCATCAATTGGATGGGTGACCGGCCTCTGAAAATGTTGGTTGATATGTTACTAACAGGGAGTCAAGCCATGCTAAAAGCGTTACGAGCCATAATATGAAGCTCCTTAAGCAAAACCCATTGTACTCGTAAACGTTTTCACTGAAATAGTTCCTCTATGAAAGATCGAGCGACAGGCTAAACGCGACGTAATTTCTGTTGATGTGTAGAGACTTGAAAAACACTGCGAGAGTATTCAAGTAAACGTTGTAAATGTAGCATGATGAATTAATTAACTTAAATTTTAACGTTCATAGACATCACATTGTGGCCTGAATGAATAAAATCATTTTGAGTTTGAGTTTGACTTTGTTCGGGGACGCAGAATCCGCAGATGTGACGTGACACTAACGTTATCTTTGTTTTGTGTACAGCCAGTGGCATCTATAGTGGCGGTGGTACCGCGAGGTGCGCTGGCCCCATCACCACGCCCTCCAGCTTTAGTGGTGCCACCACCACAACCGCAGCCCCAACCCCTCAGGTAAGATATTTTAATAGACTCACGCCTATATTATTATACGTACCTATATATTTATGTTATATAGTATATAAGTATATGAGTATGTATTTATACTGTATAGATATAATAAAATATTTATTTAATCTTAATTTGATGTAGAATATTAAATAAGTTAAACATTCCTTAACAGTAATTGTACCTAAGGTAAACGTACGTAATTCCGGCAGTGTCCCGGTACCCGGTAACTAGTCGGTTTTTATATTTTTTTAGGTTTCTACCAAAAAAAAATTCGGGCAAGTGCGGGTTTGACCCGCGCACCGAGGGTTCCGTACGCATTTTACCTTATTTGAGGTTGGTGCTAATTACGACTAAATCTGTATGAGCGCCCATACAACTTAGAGGACTATCTTAAATGGTGTTTACTATGTATGTATGGGGAAACCCTTAAATTTTCCACTTTTTTAATTTTTTGTAATTTTTCCTTTATTTGTGCTGTAAGACCCTGCTTTTGGCCAAATTTCGTGATTCTAGTTCAACGGGAACTACCATATAGGTTTTCGACCCAAAACCTATAGGGTACTTACGGTTGACCTAGAATTGTCAATTTTGGTCAAAACCAAGGTCTTACAGCACAAGTAAAGGAAAAATTCCAAAAATTAAAAAAAGTTGAAAATTACGGTTAATTTTGGTACTTACAAGTTTTCGCAAAAATCTAATTTTGACCATATCTTTTTATTGGGTTGACCCTGGACCCTGATTTTCATACACCTAATAGCAACCATAGATTTCAGTATCTGGTATAAATTTCAATTTGCTAGGTCCACCCGTTCCTGAGAAAATCGGTGATGACACACGGACAGACAGACAGACAGACAGACAGACAGACAGACAGACAGACAGACAGACGGACAGACAGACGGACAAGAAAGTGATCTTATAAGGGTTCCTTTTTTTACCTTGAGGTACGGAACCCTAAAAATAATTAAAGTTTGAGAATTGCAATACATACTTGATATTATTTCGTATAATTATAATATTAAAGCTGGTCAATATTTGTAATGGTAGCAAAACTATACTACTATGAAAGTGTGGTGTGCGAAAATGTTGTGGCATTTCGAGTTTCTGTTACTAAACTACGAAGCTACCACATTGTATTTATTGGTTTGCTTATCATATTGCTGCGGATAGCGGCACTGTGAGAGTGTTTATTTGCTTAAATATTTGAGTTAATTATCTCGCGATATAGTCCATAAGCTGCGATGAATTTTATGAAATAGTAAGTATTTTGGCATATTACATTTACTGGTACTCAGAAACCCCTACATGACCCAGTACCCGGCAATATTATACCCTTTTTTACCGGATACTGGTACACAAGTTAACTTCGTACTACCCGTTGCACCAGAGCCCGTTACTGCACCTTAATGCCTTGCAATAAGTATCATTATCCTTTGAAACTTTAGTAGTGTAGTAGTAGAGTATTATAACATATATTCTGCCTGATGCTGGGACGTACACTACCACTTTTCACGATTCTAAACCCTATCATATGAAAGGGCTTGATGTGTATATTTCAAAACGTATTTTATTACGAGGCATAAATACTTATTTTTAATGAAAAATAAGAGTACGGTGCCCTGCTCCCATTTCCTAATTTGTATAGAGCTAATCGCATGATGGAGCTGGAAAGTGGCCATAGGAACGCCGCAATAAAACGACACAAGCCCATCGAGTTTGGGCTCGTTTCAATCGTATTGAAGAGTACTCTGATCCTATATAGCAACCAGATTTTGATGATGCGTGGTCAAAGTTGACTTCAACTCAAAGTTGATTTCAAATCATGGTTGAGTTCACCTGACAGATGAGTTCTACTGAAACATGATTTCAACGTGACAGACCAACTGGGCGACCACAGAGCCCTCGACCACGAGCCACTTCACCGAAGTTACCTATCCCGGATGTCGAACAGAGCGAGGCACGGATGGCGTTTGAGCAACTTAGGAAAAATAAAGCATCTGGTGATGATGGCATCTCTGCAGAACTCCTCAGAGCAGGTGGGGACACAACCTTGAGAGAGCTAGCAAGTCTTTCCAATACCGTCATCCACGAAGGTTCAAAACTACGGGCAAGGAGCGGGAGTGTGGTGGCTCTTTTCTTCAAAAAAGGCGACAAAACTTTATTGAAGAATTGCAGACCCATTTCACACCTCAGCCATCTACAAGTTGTTCTCGAGGGTTGTAATAAACAACTCGACGACTTCCAGCCATCAGTGCAAGTTTCGAAGAGGCTTCATCACCGTGGAGCACATCCATACTGAAGACACATGAGTACAACCAGCCGCTGTGTATGGCATTCGTGGACCACGAGAAACCCAGCGACTCTATCGAAATCTGGGCAGTTCTTGACAGCCTGCAACGATGACGCATTAGATGGCGATATATCAAGGTGTTAAGATATTTGTATGAAACCGACTGACGACCATGACCGTTCAGATCCAAGACAGAAGGACATAACACCATAGAGTTGCGTAGGGGAGTCCGGCAAGGGGATGTAATATCTTCCAAGCTGTTCACCAACGCACTTGAGGATATCTCCAAGACATTGTAGTGGGCTCAACGAATATAAACGGCGAGTACATCTCACACCTTCAATTTGCTGACGACTTCGTCCTAATAGCAGAGACGTTGGAAGAGCTTAGCGGAATGCTGTACGACCTTAATGAAGCCTCCCCGGTGATTGGTCTTGGCATGAGCCTGACTAAAACGAAGGTGTGTGATCAATGAACACGTCGTGTTGAGACCGATCTGCATTGACGGTTCCTTGCTCGAAGTTGTGCAACAGAATGTTTACTTACATACATACATATACTCACGCCTTTTTCCCGTCGGGGTAGGCAGAGACAACGGAACGCTACTTGCATCTATCCTTACAAACCTCACGCGCTTCTTCTATATTCATTACCCTGTTCATATATGCTCGCCGGTTGCGGGTGCTTCGGACCTTGCCATTTTTTAAGATGTCCCCAATCTGATCGACAGAATGTTTACCTGGGGAAAATAATACAGTTGGGTGGACACAGCTTCGAAAAGGAAATCGATAAATGGATTCAGTTGGTATGGGCAGCATTCGGTAAGCTACGTCGGATCTTCTCGTCGCCTATCCCACAAAGCCTCAAGACAAAAGTCTTGGACCACCAGTCCTACCAGTAAAGATAAACGGTGCCGAAATCTGGAAACTCCCGGTAGTGCTGGTCCATAGATTCAAATAACTCAGCGTGCTATGGATCGAGCTATACTCGGAGTTTCTCTAAAGGATAGAATTCGCAACGAGGTCATCAGGAAGAGAACTGGAGTCACCGACATAGCTCGCCGTATAAGCAGTATGAAGTGGCAATGAGCTGCCCACGTCTGCCGAAGGACCGACGATCGTTGGAGCAGACAAGTCTTAGAGAGGAGACCACGTTTCGGCAAACAAAGAGTGGTGGTTGAGCTGACTGCACGGTTGGCGTCGTGGTTGAAGAGGCCACCTCGCCGCTTTGCACTTGCCTAGTGTTGTGGGTTCAATATTGGATGTTCATCGTGCCCGTTTGCTGTATGTTGCTAAAGACTCCCGCGACACAGGTTTTATCCCTAGTGTGTGAGTTGTTCTATTAAAGAAAGGGCCTCGCGAAGCTATAAATTGTACGTAAATTGTAATTAAACCAATCGCATACGATATTTTCTTATAGTACCTGTTGTTAAATTGTTTTATATGGTAGGATTTGATCTGTGTTTAGAAACCTAAAAAACAATTTTGCTGTTTAACTTTAATCCAACAAAAATTACTGTAAGAAGTCACTTCTTAGAGTTATTTTAAACTTTCAAAAATAATTGACGTAGGTTGTTTTGTTTAGTTTATTTTAGAGAAAAGTTTAAAAGATATAGATTTAGTATTAGTGATATCCTTTGAAATACATTTCAATAAAAATAAATATCTTTTCTTTGGCCCCTTTAAATACATAACAATTACATTACACAATATTTATAAATAAAAAGTTCAAATATTATAAACTTTAACATTAAGGAAATAGGGTTCAAATTCGCGGTTAAAATTTGCCGGTATCTGGGACCATTTACCGTTTACTAGGACAAATCTACCGGCTACTGGTACAAATGGGTCTTTTCAAACTTAATTTAAATTAAAGTATTCTTACAGTCATATGTATCAAAGACTATAAAATTATACGAAAACAAGAATAAATTGTCTATAAACTTCCGTAAATTTCATTTTTGTTAGTCTTTTAACCTTTACATAGCAGACCTGCAAAGTCAGCGTAGTTCAGAATTTCACGGCTATTGGGCCGTTTACCTTAGCTCATTTTATCTCTGCACCACCCAAAGATTGACTGGGAGAAAATGCCTACGGCATTAAGTCCGCCTCTGTACAGATATTTTGTGCATAAAGTTTTCAATAAATAAATAATATATTAGGTGTAGGCAGAGGTGTAATTTTTTTTTATAGACTCACGCCTGTATCCCCGAAGCGGTAGGCAGAGGTGTAATATTACACCCACTTTTTGCCATGCTATGAATTATAGGTCCCATGTAATAGAGGCGAGCCTAATGCCGTTATCAGGCACATCACTAGACTCCGTGCTGCTACTGAGAATTCGGCAATCTCAGAAACACTTTTGCCCGACCTGGGAATCGAACCCATCGGGACCACCCGATTAGCAGACGCATACGCTATCCACTGGACCTCGAAAGCACAATAAATATACAGCATATAAAAATTATTATAAAAGAAATATGAATCCATCACGCATACCATTATTGCAATAGAAAAAGGTTGGTAATACCGAACTCTTCTGATGAAAAAGTATAAGGGATATAAATAAATATTCTACCACATTCACACAACACCATCTAGTCCCAAACTAAGCAGAGCTTGTACTATGGGTACTAGACAATTGATAAACATGCATATAAACTTTTTTTTTGTAAATACATACATATTATACATACAAACACCCAGACCAAGAAAAACATCCATGTTCATGCACACAAATGTTTGACTAGAGCGGGAATCGAACCCGCGGGCTTCGTCGTAGCAGGTCGTCCGGATGTATGGAACTATGCGCTGACTATGATTCGACACGTGTTTTGCCACCCTCAGGAGCGTTAGCAAAGACTAAGCTAAATACATAGCTTAGTCGTTGAGAGAGTTAAGTGCCAGTCAGTAAGACTTGACCGGGGAAGAACTATCATCTCACAGAAGATCGACGTAACGTAACAGTACCTATACATAATTTTTGTAAGGGGTACCGCTTTGCCCCGCTATTAGGTTTAGCCATTTAACCGCTTAACCTAGGTATGGAGTTAAGACTGTTTAGAGGCGAAATGGCTAAACCACATTAACAGAACATAATCTAATCGTCCGTGTGGTGACGGATTAAGAAAACGGAATGTCACCGCTCCATATCATCCCATGGGTGTCGTAAGAGCCAACACTGTAAGAGAAGGAAAACTTGATACCAACCCTATACCAACCCGTTTGGCCAGCCAATTCCTCCTTTCAAAGGAGAGGCCTAATCCAGTAGTGTACTGTTAAAGGCTGATGATGATGAATCTAGTTGTAAAATACACGTCATATCTTGCGTAAAATTATTTTATGTTTTATCAATTTATTTTATTTATTAGATTACTTTTGGTAATATATGTTTTAGATATAAACAAGTTTGGTAAAAACTTAAGAACTGCACTGAAAAACATGCTTTACAAAAAGCCACATCCTAATCGATTCACCAGTTTACCAGCTAAGTTGCCACAGTCAGACGCACATAGTCATCAAACTGATAATGCCCTTCTGTTTGTAGCTTAAAGAAATAACTAATGTCAAGAACAGCACGTTGATTCTGTAAAATTCTAACAACAACTCGCATTTCACGTATAAGCTCATATAAGCATAAGGCTCAAAATGACCTTGATTTTGAGTGCGAAGTGAGCGTCGAACTGACGATGACGTGGGAATTACCTTATAGAATGCCACTTTTTACGTCATCTCTTACTTTATCTGTCAAAATCTCGAGGTCAATTTAGTTCAACTCACAAGCACGCTCGCAAGAGTAGCGCTAGTGTAGATTCGAATTATCAACCGAGATTTTAGAATGCCAATCAAGAAACTCACAGCGGATTCAGATTCGAAGTTTACAATGAAGTCTTACAGAATCACACTGTTTGCTATCTAACTGATTAGCTTTATTAATAAAACTTTACTTAAGTCGTGTCTGTAATAATTTAATTCACATTGAAGTTTTGGCCATATTTTACTAGAGGCTATCCATTCATCTTAACATTATCGCCACTTTAGATAAACTGACTCAGACCAGTACTTACCACAAACGAAGGAAATGTGCAATACCTAGTTGAAAATTTGGTTCAATTGGTACTTAGGTAAAATTGGAGTGAGTAAAACAAAAGAAAAGAAAAAAAAACCTTTCTTTCTTGAGCTATTTTACTTTCAAAGAATGAAAAAGAAAGCTGATCTGCAGAACTATTATAGTTCTCAGATACAACAATATACATTTGCCGGTAATGTTCAGCAAATATTCTACCACATACACACAACACCATCTAGTCCCAAACCAAGCAGAACTTACACTATGGACATTACTAGTCAATGAGACAATGGATGAACATACATAATATACTACAACCTTTTCTTTTGTAAACACATACACATTATAATACATAGAAAGTAGAAACATAATTATATACATGTTCACGCTCAAAAATGTTTGACTTGAGCGGTAATCCAACCCGCGAACTTTAGCGTGGCAGTCGTTTTCACTCCCGCTACCTCTGTAAATGATGTAACGAGACAACCGGCTATACTCGGCAATGAGCCTTAATACAATGCCATAAGATTCATATTGTTATTCTTGTATAGGTTACCATTGGACATGGCAGTGCGAGGCACCGGAGAGCCAGAGACTTTGAGCTACGATGTGCTGCTGAATAAGGACTCAGCTTTGGGGCTAGGGATCACCGTGGCTGGATATGTTTGTGAACAAGGTATGTACCTAATTTATTTCGACACATTTGGCGATCATGCGTCATACTTGTGAACGGGTGCTACAATACTTACGATGACTGGTCGATGTCGGTCTTACGGGCTGGTACTAAATTTTTACTATTTAATTGCATCATTTCCATTATGGTTCTGAACATTTGCGCGGATTGCCTGCATTATTAGGTACTTAATGTAAGTGGATGCTCCTGTTTCACCATGTCTATTTTCAGGAAGCTAATTAAATGAACATCAAAATTTTACTAAATTATGCTTGAGTATTATGTAGAGTAAATAGATAGTGACATAGAAGGTGTAACAGTTGCAGCACCTTACAAATTGAAATTGTTATGTATTATGCAAAACCTGGCGATGAAAAAGAGTGACCGTGAGTTTTATTGCCCGTTCTTTCTCATGGTTCTACGCCCTTGCTTTGCGAACGTGGCAGTAAATGGAAATGTAGAAGCTTTAAGTAATTATTTTTTTAATTTGACGTTCATAAGTCTCATCTTGTGATTCAATTGAATAAAGGATTTTGACTTTGACTTCGACACCGAGTTATGAGACTCCTTAATTCTGAGTATTTTGTCATTGTACCGTACGTGTTTCGTGAAAATACCCTATCTCTGATATACTGGTTGGTAATGCTTGGAAATGGTGAACACTCCGCTTTTTCCAAGAAGCCTATATGCATAGTACCAGTAAATAACTATACTACTACTAAATATCGATAAACGCTTCAGAAAATATACGAAGAAGTAGGCAGGATTCTAGATTGCTTAATGTTTGTCAATTTTCAAGATGGTGTGCGTTCCATTATCTAGTGAAAGAATTGCGATAACACTACTGCCTGCGACGTGGGTACCTTAACAACTATTCAGTGTACGGACACAAAAAACATCTAAATTTTTTCATAGACTCACGCCTGTATCCCTGAAGGGGTAGGCAGAGGTGTAATATTACACCCACATTCCGCCATGAATAGTTAGGTCCCACGTAATAGGGGGCGAGCCTATTGCCGTACCAGGCACATTACCAGACTCCGTGTTGCTACTGAGAATTTCCTAACGGAGAAACACAATAACACTTTGCCCGACCCGGGGAATCGAACCCGAGACCTCCCAATCCCATGCGCATATTTATGCCGCGAGACCAACGAGGCAGTCTAAGTAGGAAACATATAAATTAGGAACAAACATTTGAGGATCATTCAGTGTTAACCGGTGGAAATGGTACTGTACGAAACGCTCTGAGAAGTCCATCTACATAACTTTTCTATACGTGTAATCAATTTGTTATTGGGACCCTGGGAAAATCAAGATTGATCGCCCTACTTAGGAAGCAAAGTATATACCTATGCAGGTGTAGCATTATCTACTGCCTGAGAAATATGTTCTATTTAGTCTATATTTTACTCGTATTGATTACTACTGGGAAGCAGCGATAGCCGAGTGTAGAGACCGACATACTGCTACGCAGTGGGTCTCAGGTTCGAATCCTCGGCTCGCACTGACTTTTCGAAGTTAAGTGCGTATTAAATTGTTAATTATCGCTTGCTACACGGTGAAGGAAAACATCGTGAGGAAACCTGCATGTCTGCGAGTTCTCCATAATGTTCTCAAAAGACATGTTAAGTCTACCAATCCGCACTATAAGGCCAGCGTGGTGGACTACGGCCTTACTCTACTCATAGTGAGAAGAGGACCGTGCCCAGCAGTGGGACAGTTTAAAGGGCTGATGATGATAATTACTACTACAACTTTTACTCTTATTACCGACAAGGCTGCTTGGACGTTAAAGCTAGATCTCAATTGCAGTGCTATTCACCAAGACCAATAGGGTATATTAATGTCTATAACTATAAGAAAGAAATCATAAATATACAAAATTGTGAGAGCTTTAATTTGCAAATAAACATTTAAAAGCATTTTACTTATAAAGTCAAATTAGCACGACCAGCATGCAACACAACTTATAACTACGCAACATCTATTAGAAAACCATCCCAGAATACAATACCTCAGCTTAAGAGCTAAATTTATCTCCGATAACATTCTCCTAAGTTATTTGCAAATTGTTGTTCGTATTTTTCTCCAGACACTTTATTTTCGCCCTGAAAGCGTTCTACTGAATGTTTCAAACGACAGGCGGCCTACAAACTCCAAAGGTTATATATATATATATATATAGCCAGACAGAACCTCCTGAATAGGTGATGAGAGTTATTTTCTCTGAACCAGGTCGTATTGTGTACGATTAAATAACTGTGAATTATTTAGTTAGGTACTGAAGTTGGAGACACATTTTTTTATTTTTAAAAAGGGACGTAAAGGCTTCCATTTATATAATGTTATTTTTGGTATACTAAAACCCATCAGGGGCTAATTGTACTCATGCTATCATGCATCGTCCTCCTAGCACTATCCCTCCCTAGTTTTTCAAGGTAGTAGAGCCTTGCTGATTTCAGCATGAATGGGCCGGTAGAGTACTACTAGAAGTACTACCCTCTCACAGAAGATCGACACGTAAAGTAACAGTACCTAAACTGTTGCGTTTCATTCGGTGAGTGAGAGTGACGGAGGCCCCATCCCCTATTCTTTCTTCCTCATCTCATTCCTCCTCCTATCCCGTTTCCCAACCCTAGGGGCGGCAACGCACTTGTGACTCCTGTGGTGTTGCTTGTGTCCATGGGCGGCTTTAATTGCTTACCATCAGGCGATCCGTCTGATCGTTTGCCGCCTATTACTATAAAAAAAAGTTGCATCCATGGTTTTTCTTCTGGATCCAAAGGTTCATCTTATAGTCTTCTCAGATTTGACAGAATATTACCCTTTTCACGGGGTCTCCGTCCGTCTGGTCTTCGCAACTACGATAGCGAATTTTTATGTTTTACATCAGTATATGTAAGGGTATTGATTCCCTATGAGACTGTCAAAGGTCTTCCTGGCAGGCTGTACCGTTGACTGAACGTGTTCTTCGAGGCAAAGAGCAGATGATAATTAACAATCTCATCTGTTATAAAAATAAACGATTTTTTCTTTCTTTTTCTTTCTTTATTTTATTTTTTTATTTTATTTATAGACTCACGCCTGTATCCCCGAAGGGGTAGGCAGAGGTGTAACATTAGTAACAATACACCCACATTTCGCCATGAAATTTTAGGTCCCACGTAATAGGGGGCGAGCCTATTGCCGTTACCGGGCACATCACCAGACTCCGTGCTGCTACTGAGAATTCGGAAAAACCCAGTAACACTTTTGCCCGACCCAGGAATCGAACCCGGGACCTCTGATCAGCAGTCACATACGCTATCCACTGGACTACGGAGGCTTTCTTTCTTTCTTTCTTATCTCATTACAAAGCGCAATGACAGCAAATATTTTCATATTTTTCCTCACAAGGAAAAATACCTTCATCAAAGTGAACGCACTTAATTTATGAGCAACCTACTTTGCACAAATACATTTCGTTAAAAATACATTTTGTGGCAAATGTATTTTGCTACGACGACGGTACTTTCTTGCAAAAATAAAGGATTTTTTTTGCACGTAAACAGGGATAGTGTTGGTTAAGGTAAATTCTAAGGTTTTTAAAAGTTGCTCTAAAGTACTTAAGAAAAGTTTCTATGGAAAATGTCAGTTGTGTTTACAGGAGATGTAAGTTCGAGAGTTTTTGATATATGCAGGGTGTTTTGATGGCCCGATAAGGCTTTTATTTTATTTTTTAGGGTTCCGTACCTAAAAGGTAAAAAACGGAACCCTATTACTAAGCCTCCGCTGTCTGTCTGTCTGTCTGTCTGTCTGTCTGTCTGTCTGTCACCAGGCTGTATCTCATAAACCATGATTGCTAGAAAGCTGAAATTTTCACAAATTATGTATTTCGGTTGCCGCTATAACAACAAATACTAAAATTAAAAAAAATGAAAATATTAAGGGGGGGTCCCATACAAAAAACGTGTTTTTTTTCGTATTTTTTGCTCAAAATTACTAACTGTAACAGGTAGACGCTTTACATTTTCACAGAATATGTAGTTGTATATTACCTTTCAAAATAAATAATTAAATTTAAAAAAAGTAAATAATAAAGGGGGGCTCCCATACAACAAACGTAATTTTTAAGCAATTTGTTACTCGATTTTAATAAACAGGTAGAAACTTATAAAGTATTTAAGTATACATACAACGAACGTGATTTTCTTTTATAGATGATGGTACGGAACCCTTTGTGCGCGAGTCCGACTCGCACTTGCCCAATTTTTTACTTTTGAGGTAAATACGGTGTTTTTTTTTCGGTGTTTGTCGGTTGCGGGTGCTTTAAGTAGTCTTTTTCTACAGGTAGGTACTTTATTATCGTAAGCATTCGGCTTCAGTGCGGCAGCGATAGCCTAGCGGAGATACCAACAGACTGCCATACAGAGGGTATCAGGTTCGAATCCACGGCGCGCACCAATGACTTTTCGGAGTTATGTGCGGATTAAATTGTTAATTGTCGCTTACTCCTTGCCTCGGAGAGCACGTTAAGCCGTCGGTCCCGGTTGTCATGAAGATCTTTGACAGTCGTTATAGGGTGTCAGTACCTTCTAAATAAACTGACACTAGTCTAAACCATGGAATATCGCTATCCCTTCGGGTTGCGGAGGTCAGACAGGCAGTCGCTCCGTGGAAAAGCTAATATTCATCAAATCCGGTTAGACTAGAAAGCGGACCCCGGTTTGAAACTGGGATAACGCTAGGAGGATGATTCGCTTTCAATGTAAAGTTACAAATTCGATTTTGAGGATTACGCCATTCTGACGAGCATTCTGTTATGAAACATTTCATTTATTTGAAATGGTTGGGCTGCTGAGCGCGTAGATATATGTGATATATTATATACATACGCATATTAAGTAGTTAAATAACAATTATTTACATAAAATGCAGAAGTAGCAACTAAAAAGTGAATAAATATATCTAAAGATTTTTTTTATAGACTCACGCCTGTATCCCCGAAGGGGTAGGCAGAGGTGTAATATTACACCCACATTTTGCCATGAATTTTTAGGTCCCACGTAATAGGGGGCGAGCCTATTGCCGTACCGGGCACATTACCAGACTCCGTGCTACTACTGAGAATTTCCTAACGGAAAACCCCAATACACTTTGCCGGGAATCGAACCCGAGACCTCCCAATCCCACGCGCACATTTATCCCGCGAGACCAACGAGGCAGTATCTAAAGTTATAAAATCATAATACTCATTTCTTCAAATGTTAAATTACAAAACGCAATCTAATCGATTCCCGACAAAGTGTTATTGAAGGGAGTCGAACCCGAGACCTCCCAATCCCACGCGCACATTTATCCCGCGAGACCAACGAGGCAGAATCTAAAGTTATACAATCATAATACTCATTTCTTCACATGTTAAATTACAAAACGCAATCTAAATAACAAATAACCAAGAACAGAAACAATACCACAATGTAACGACTCTCATATATAACAGGTGCCTCCAACTTCCAGCATAAAGCTAATAAAGTTGCACAAATTATGATTTCCCACCCGACTCTCGAACATTCCAGAACATTCGAGTACTTTCTACAGTTTTTAATTAATCCCACCTGCTAAAGTTCGATCATTTGGCGGTTTTCTTGAGGAAATGTGGCTTTTTGATGAGTTCTGGTAAAGGAGGTTTATAGTTTCGAGTTGGTTTTGCGTATGGCTATGAATTTTAGAGGTTTTAGAGTATTTAGAGATGCAATAGCTGCAGGCCACACTTCATTGAACTTGGCATACTAACACGACCTTCTATGTTCATCTTCGAAATCTGTCTATTGTCAAAAAACACATCCATCTATTTGCCCTAAAGAAGGATCATTACACACATCCTCGTAACTTAAGAAACAAAAATTCACTTGCTCTACCAAGATCAAACTTATCTATATTTCATTCTGGACCATATGTAATGTGTGTTAAAATATTCAACAAAATACCACAACAATTAAAATACTCATCCAGCTTCAATATATTTAAAATTAAATTATTTAAATGTGAGCTGTTGGTACTCTCCGATTTTACTGCATGACAGTCATAAATGCTTTTTTGTTCGAATAGCCTCTATACAGCCTTTCTCAGTATTGTACTGGAAATAGGCCTTTCCTAATATGCATTGTAATAGCGTTGTGATACAAAATGAGGGTTTAGTCTTTTATTTCACGCTGGCCTGGGTTGGTGTAGGAAATTCTGTTCCTCCCCCCCGTGGGATCTCCACCTTGTCGTGGTGGTGGGCACCTCCCTATCCTCTGCGGCCGCTGGGTGTTTTGGCGGCGGAGCCCAACACCTTCATCCGCCGCCAAGGGGGTTTTGTTCGGGGCCCGCCTGACCACCTGGCGGGCCAATACGTACCATTGGTACCGTTTGGCCGTACCATTGGTCGCAACCCGCCGACGGCGGGTTGCGACCAATGCTTCGGCGATACCCTACCCTCCGACACACGGGTACATGAAAAAGTCGAAGTGGTTTTTAGTGGTAACACCACATACTCCGGCTTTCATTTCCCCCAAGAGTCGGCGATCCGAAGGGATTTTCCACCTCGTAAAACAAAAAAATAAATAAAAGGAAATTCTGTTCCTAAGGAAAGTATTTGTTTTGTGTATTTTCCTTACTTGCGTCTTATGTCACTCACGGAATGAAATGGGGAGAAACGGTTCTCCCATATACATTTTTACACATAACTCCAACACTGTCGCTGTAGAAATTCAGATACTCAAAACTAAGGTAATGCTACATATCCCGAAAGACAATTTAAAACCAACAGTAGAAAAAGGTAAAAATACTCAGATATAACGAATTTCGGTGATGCTACTGGAATATTATATATATGTGCTTTTCGCGCTTTGTGCAAAGTTTATGAATAATTGTTATGACAAGTGCCTGTGTTCGGCCATTACAGTGAAATATGGGACATTTATAGCGATCCTGTGATATATTATTGTGCAAGTACTCTTTACTTAACGAAAATATTCACAGTTCCAGTCTGCCAGTTTTTAGTTTCAACAGAGGAAATTTTGTAGTTAATATTTTTAAATTTTACTCGTGTGCTACATCTTTATGTATCTCAAAGACAGGATGGACAGTAAAATTAACATAATTACATTTTAATTCACTAGTCTATGAATTTTTCAAGGTAGTAGACCCTTGTTGATTTCAGCATGAATGGGCCGGCTCGACCGGGCAAGTACTACCCTCTCACAGAAAATCGACGTAAAGTATCAGTACCTAAACTGTTGCATTTCGTTCGGTGAGTGAGAGTACCGGAGGCCCTATCCCCTTTTCCTTCTCCCTCATCCCACTCCTCATCCTATCCCTTTGCCCAACCCCAAGGGGCGGCAACGCACTTGTGACTCCTGTGCACTGTGGTGTTGCTTGTGTCCATGGGCGGCGTTAATTGCTTACCATCAGGCGATCCGTCTGCTCATTGGCCGCCTATTACCATAAAAAAAATTAAGGCACTGATTTACCACCTTCAGATAAGCGTTGTCTTCCAGATAAATACAAATTAGTACGAAATTTGTATGAATTCCACCCAAGTAATTTAAGAAGAACTTTGCCAGTAGTATCGTGTCCACAAATACAAAATAGTATCATAATCATCATGTAGGTATATTACAAACTGTCCCACTGCTGGGCACGAGCCTCTTCTCACTATGAGAAGGGTAAGGCCAAAATAGTATACTTTTGACAATCAAATACTTACTTCATATCACGTTTACAACTTTTATTTTTGTTTCTACGACTAAAAGTTTCAATATAAATCTTGTATGTCACTACAATTGTAATGAAAAATGGTTTAAAAACTGTCTACACAACAAGGGTTGCGACAAAAAGCAAACTCCTCTTGACATCTAAAAAATTAAAGCTGCGTCTTTCAGACAAACGCAATCCTAATATAACATATCAATAGACATGAAATCCCTGCATATGAATATGAAAACCGGATTCCCTACGCATATCTATTTCAGCAATCTCTTTTCTCTCTTAAAACTATTATTAATACATCGCTGACTCCCTTTAGCCTAGATTTTCCTTCCATTGTTAGTCTCAAGTGTTCTGATGCGGAAAAGCAATCCAATTTGAATTTTAATCAGTCAAATCCCATTCAACTTATAAAAGAATATTCATATTCATATTTATTTGCATTCCACAATGTATATAAGATGTTACAAAATGGCTTAGAGCTAAGTGCAATTGTGGACCCTGTAGGGCACAGCAAAATAAAATTAATCTTACGTCTAAAATTACAAGAAGGTATTAAAACAATCAGAAAATATATAAAATTAATTAACGTTACATCTAAAATTAATAAAACAATAAAAAATATGTATATAAAATTCAACAACTAGACCTAAAAATTAAACATCTTTATTCGTATATATAGGAACTATAGACTATATAATATGTATGTAATGAAATAACAGGCATTTGGTACATGGACTAACATAACAGGACTCTGATATTGGAAAGTGTGAAATGTTTTGTGTATCATGTTGTGTATAGGCAATATTGTTTTCATTGATGTATTCATTTATTGAGTAGTAGGCTTTGTGGATGAGGATGTTCTTGAGTGCGCGTATGAATTTAGCTTGTTTCATTTATGATATGATTTTTTTATAATATGATTTTGCCGAGAGCTCTATTTGAACAAGAATAACTTTTTATGTGATAGGGTGCAAATGAGCAGACGGATCGCCTGATGTTACCGTTTACCGCCGCTCATGCACACAAGCAACACCAAAGGAGTCTCATTAGTATTATCTCAGTGACACAAAAGAAATAGGAGGAGAGGCGAGATGAGAGGGAAGGATGTTGCTTTCGGTCTCGGTTATTGTCTTAAAAACAAAAATCGTAAGGCCTTCGCGGTCTGAAAACTCTAACATCAGAGTTGGTCACACACTCAGACGAATAAAATAAAGAGATACAGAATGAAAAAAAAGGACAGGGCATTCGGCTCTCTCATGCACCGAATGAAATGGCACAGTATTAATATAATATATAATATTCTACCACATACACACATCACCATCTAGTCCCAAGCTAAGCTTAGCTTGTGTTATATGCTAATGGGTAAACATACATATATACTTTTTTTTGTAAATACATACATATTATACACAGAAATACCCAGACCAAGACAAACATCAATGTTCATGCACACAAATGTTTGACTTGAGCGGGAATCGAACCCGCGACCTTCAGCGTAGCAGTAGCTATTGCCGTACACTCCCGCTGCGCTAACCGGTCGTCAGTATAGAATAGTATAGATATACAGTATAGATATTGTCATTTTACGTTGATACCTTTCGAAATTGCTTCTTAGAAAACTTTTGATTGTAAGCAATTTGTTGCTAAATTGTTTGGACGCGCTTGCCTTTAGAATCGCGGAGAAAAATATATTTTAGTTCTCTTTCATTTTGTTGTCAAGTTTTAAGTGTAACTAGTTGTTCTCCGACAACAGCGCCACCTGCCAAGTTAAATAAAAGTATACGCTGCCCTAGACAATTCTCTATCACTCAGGGCAAGTCCCATTAAAATCAGTTCGATCATTTCAGAGATGACCTCAGACAAACAGAAAGTCCCTCTCTCTCCCCTCAATCTTTACGTGACGAATACGATTATTTAGATAAATAATCGTATTCGTATAATATAATACAGATGTATTCTGTTATTTGTTTTACTGTAGTGGTTTAGTAAAAATCCAAATATAAGTATAGTATAAGACCAAAATCGGCACAAACATAAGGATTATTAGGAATTCCTAAACAAAAAACTCCAATGATACTTTTGCTGATCCGGGGATTTTGCTAAAGATCGGATGGATAGATAAGAATATGCCAACATGGCGGTTTGGCTCACGTTATAAGCTCAAAATAAAATGTCTACCAAAAGAAGGCTCACAAAAACAAGGAAATAACGAAGTCATCACTGGCTTTCAATCTGTTTCTCCTGAAAAAGGACTCACCTATGAAGTCGGCAGAGATGTCGTCGAAGACGGTGCAGGGAAGTGTAGGGAAGAATAAAGCTAGGGTAGCGTAGCCCGGAGCTTCAAGGTGGACCTGGAACCAGAAGGAAAGCAGCATTAGAAGAACCACAACCAATAGAGTCAGGCAGGCGGCGCCAGCCGGCCTCAGCTAGCAGGTTCTTTTTTTTATAGTAGTTGGCGGCAAACGAGCAGACGGATCACCTGATGGTTAGCAATTACCGCCGCTCATGAACACAAGCAACACCACAGGAGTCACAAGTGCGTTGCCACCCCTTGGGGTTGGTAAAAGGGATAGGATGAGGAGTAGGATGAGGGAGAAGGAATAGGGGATAGGGCCTCCGGCACTCTCACTCACCGAACGAAATGCAACAGTTTAGATACTGTTACTTTACGTAGATTTTCTGTGAGAGGGTAGTACTTCCCCGGTCGAGCCGGCTCAATCCTCCGGCTGAAATCAGCAAGGCTCTACTACCGACAAAGTAGGTAGAGAGATGGGCAGTACGCTAACGCAGTAAATGTAGTAACTCACCCACACCTGGGACCTGGATACACGTACGACGTAGACGTAGCACGTAGATCAGACAGGGTGATAAGTAGCGGTGCCGGCCTCTGTGTCGGCCCCTTTATATACCAGACCTCTCCATCAGAGTTTGTGTCGGTGCATTACCATATAAGGGCAAAACTCCACGAGCGCGGACGATGGCCTTCTCTGATTGGACAAGTGTATGGACGGTATTATGCACACAACGGTATTATAACACATATTTGGTGGGTACCGGATATACTTTACAATTTATAAAGTCAAATTAATGCGAACATCATCCAACACAACTTATAATTACGCAACATCTATTAGAAAACCATCCCAGTATACAATACCTCAGCTTAAGAGCTAAATTTATCTCCGAGAACATTCGCCTAAGTTATGTGCAAATTGTTGTTCGTATTTTTCTCCAGACACTTTATTTTCGTTCTGAAAGCGTTCTGCTGAATGTTTCAAACGACAGACGGCCTACAAACTCCAAAGGTTATATATATATATATATAGCCAGACAGAACCTCCTGAATAGGTGATGAGAGTTATTTTCCCTGAACCAGGTCGTATTGTGTACGATTAAATAACTGTGAATTATTTAGTTACTGAAGTTGGAGACACATTTTTTTTTATTTTTAAAAAGGGACGTAAGGGCTTCCATTTATATAATGTTATTTTTTTGTATACTAAAACCCATCAGAGGCTAATTGTACTCATGATATCATTCATCGTCCTCCTAGCACTATCCCTCCCTAGTTTTTCAAGGTAGTAGAGCCTTGCTGATTTCAGCATGAATGGGCCGGTAGAGTACTACTAGAAGTACTACCCTCTCACAGAAGATCGACACGTAAAGTAACAGTACCTAAACTGTTGCGTTTCATTCGGTGAGTGAGAGTGCCGGAGGCCCCATCCCCTATTCTTTCTTTCTCATCTCTTTCCTCCTCCTATCCCGTTTCCCGACCCAAGGGGTGGCAACGCATTTGAGACTCCTGTAGTGTTGCTTGTGTCCATGGTCGGCGGTAATTGCTTACCATCAGGCGATCCGTCTGATCGTTTGCCGCCTATTACTATAAAAAAAAGTTGCATCCATGGTTTTTCTTCTGGATCCAAAAGTTCATCATCAGATTTGACAGAATATTACCCTTTTCACAGGGTCTCCGTCCGTCTGGTCTTCGCAACTACGATAGCGAATTTTTATGTTTTAGATCAGTATAGGTATGTAAGGGTATTGATTCCCTATAAGACTGCCAAAGATCTTCCTGGCAGCCTGTACCGTTGACTGAACGTGTTCTTCGAGGCAAAGAGCAGATGATAATTAACAATCTCATCTGTTATAAAAATAAACGATATTTTCTTTCTTTTTCTTTCTTTTTTTAATTTTTTTTATTTTATTTATAGACTCACGCCTGTATCCCCGAAGGGGTAGGCAGAGGTGTAACATTAGTAACAATACACCCACATTTCGTCATGAAATTTTAGGTCCCACGTAATAGGAGGCGAGCCTATTGCCGTTACCGGGCATATCACCAGACTCCGTGCTGCTACTGAGAATTCGGAAAAACCCAGTAACACTTTTGCCCGACCCAGGAATCGAACCCGGGACCTCCGATCAGCAGTCACATACGCTATCCACTGGACTACGGAGGCTTTCTTTCTTTCTTTCTTATCTCATTACAAAGCGCAATGACAGCAAATATTTTCATATTTTTCCTCACAAGGAAAAATACCTTCATCAAAGTGAACGCACTTAATTTATGAGCAACCTACTTTGCACAAATACATTTCGTTAAAAATACATTTTGTGGCAAATGTATTTTGCTACGACGGCACTTTCTTGCAAAAATAAAGAAATATTTTTACACGTAAACAGTGATGGTGTTGGTTAAGGAAAATTCTAAGGTTTTTAAAAGTTGTTATAAAGTACTTAAGAAAAGTTTCTATGGAAAATGTCAGTTGTGGTAACAGGAGATGTAAGTTCGAGAGTTTTTGATGTATGCAGGGTGTTTTGATGGCCCGATAAGGATTTTATTTTTTTGTTACTTTTGAGGTAAATACGGTGATTTGTTTCGGTGTTTGTCGGTTGTGGGTGCATTAAGTAATCTTTTTCTATGGGTACTATAAGAATTATTATCGTAAGCATTCGCCTTCAATGTAAAGTTACAAATTCGATTTTGAGGATTACGCCAATCTGACGAGCATTCTGTAATGAAACATTTCATTTATTTGAAACGGTAAGGCTGCTGAGCGCGTATATGCTGTGCGAGTGCGTATAATATGTGATATATTATATATACGTACGTATATTAAGTAGTTAAATAACAATTATTTACATAAAAATGCAAAAGTAACCACTTCATTATTGAAAAGTGAATTAGAATATCTAAAGTTATAAAATCATAATACATATTTAATCTATCTTAGTATACAAACTCAAACTCAAATATGTTTATTTGCATAAAAATGTTTAATTTTTTTGGACACAACAGACACAGAAGGTCGTACAAATAAAAATAAAAATTAATAAAAATGCCTGTTCAGAAAGTAGAGCCTCGTGAGAAGAATCAGGCAAGAAACTCCGGGCCACTCTTTTCTACGTCTTGATTCTATACAATTTAAAAACTTAGTAACTACATTGAATTTTTCATAGGTATATGAGCTGGTGTGTCTATAATGTCGTTGTCAATTAATAAGGATTTTTATAATAATATAAAAGTACTAAACTAGCATAATATAGACACAATAACTCACACTCCCATGAAACTTAACACTAATCAAACATAAGTAGCCTGTGGGACCGAGCAAATTAATCCCAAGCATTTTTATCTTCAATATAATCTAACACCGAATAGTACTCTTTTTGACAAAGTTTACGTTTTATAACCTTTTTGAATTTATTAAAACTTACATTTTGTATATTGTTATACAAAACGCAATCTAAATAACAAATAGCCAAGAATATAAGCAATACCACAATCTAACAACCTTCATATATAACAGGTGCCACCAACTTCCAGCGTAAAGCTAATAAAGTTGCACAAATTATGATTTCCCACCCGACTCTCGAACATTCCAGAACATTGGAGAACTTTCTACAGTTTTTAATTAATCCCACCTGCTACCTAGTTCGATCATTTGGCGGTTTTTTTGAGGAAATGTGGCTTTTTGATGAGTTCTGGTAAAGGAGGTTTATAGTTTCGAGTTGGTTTTGCGTATGGCTATGAATTTTAAAGGTTTTAGAGTATTTAGAGATGGAATAGCTGCAGGCCACACTTCATTGAACTTGGCATACTAACACGACCTTCTATGTATATCTTCGAAACCTGTCTATTGTCAAAAAACACATCCATCTATTTGCCCTAAAGAAGGATCATTACACACATCCTCGTAACTTAAGAAACAAAAATTCACTTGCTCTACCAACATCAAACTTATCTATATTTCATTCTGGACCATATGTAATGTGTGTTAAAATATTCAACAAAATACCACAACAACTAAAATACTCATCCAGCTTCAATATATTTAAAATTAAATTATTTAAATGTGAGCTGTTGGTACTCTCCGATTTTACTGCATGACAGTCATAAATGCTTTTTTGTTCGAATAGCCTCTATACAGCCTTTCTCAGTCTTGTACTGGAAATAGGCCTTTCCTAATATGCATTGTAATAGCGTTGTGATACAAAATGAGGGTTTAGTCTTTTATTTCACGCTGGCCTGGGTTGGTGTAGGAAATTCTGTTCCTCCCGCCCGTGGGATCTCCAATCCAATACGTACCATTTAGTGGTAACACCACATACTCCGGCTCTTATTTCCCCCAAGAGTCGGCGATCCGAAGGGATTTTCCACCTCGTAAAACAAAAAAAAAAGAAAAAGAAATTCTGTTCCTAAAGAAAGTATTTGTTTTGTGTATTTTCCTCACTTGCGTCTTATGTCACTCACGGAATGAAATGGGGAGAAACGGTTCTCTCATATACATTTTTATACATAACTCCAACACTGTCGCTGTAGAAATTCAGATACTCAAAACTAAGGTAATGCTACATATCCCGAAAGACAATTTAAAACCAACAGTAGAAAAAGGTATAAATACTCAGATTTAGCGAAGGTTATGCTATTGGAATAATTATTATATGTGCTTTTCGCGTTTTGAGCAAAGTTTATGAATAATTGTTATGACAAGTGCCTGTGTTCGGCCATTACAGTGAAATGTGGGACATTTATAGCGATCCTGTGATATATTGTTGTGCAAGTACTCTTTGCTAAACGAAAATATTTACAGTTCCAGTCTGCCAGTTTTTAGTTTCGTCAGAGGAAATTTTGTAGTAAATATTTTTAATATTACTCGTGTGCTAAATCTTTATGTATCTCAGTGACAGGATGGACAATAAAATTAAAATAATTACATTTTACTTCACTAGTCTATACAGGGTGTAAAAAGACCCTTATCGAAAGCTGAAACCCCATGTTGTACCAATCACTACGAACATTTTTTACTTCGGCACCATACCTCGGAAATGACTGGTTCAGGACATATTGAGCATCAAAGTTAGTACGGAATTTAAAATTAGGTACAAAATCGATACATTTACCCCGCCAATACGTTCTTTAGATGCCCTAAGACCCCGTGGATAAGTAGATATTTCGAGCATTGCACGCGCGCACTTTTATATGCGGTTTAAAACTGTGAAAACTTGAAAAAAGATCGTTTCCCAGGTATTATTTTTGGTTAGTATGACTTGCCATGATGTCCACAACGAGCACACTTCAGCTTGGTGATGGGTCTTGTGACACCCTGTATGTATTAAAGTCCTGTTTTACCACCTTCAGATAGGCGTTGTCTTTCAGATAAATACAAGTTAGTACGAAATTTGTATGAATTTATGTGCCAAGTAACTTAAGAAGAACTTTGCCAGTAGTATCGTGTCCACAAATACATAACTGTATCATAATCATCATGTAGGTATATTACAAACTGTCCCACTGCTGGGCACGAGCCTCTTCTCACTATGAGAAGGGTAAGGCCAAAATAGTATACTTTTGACAATCAAATACTTACTTCATATCACGTTTATAACTTTTATTTTTGTTTCTACGACTAAAAGTTTCAATATAAATCTTGCAGCTCTCTAAAATTGCAATGAAAAATGGTTTAAAAACTGTCTACACCTGTTTTTCAAGATGGTGGCCTTGGGACAAAGGTTGCGACAAAAAGCAAACTCCCCTTGACATCTAAAAAATTAAAGCTGCTTCCTCTGACAAACGCAATCCTAATATAACATATCATACACCTACATACATAGACTCACGCCTGTTTCTCCGAAGGGGTAGGCAGAGGCATATTAAACGCCCACTTTTCGCCAGTGTTTAGATCCCACGTAATAGGTGGCGAGCCTATTGCCGCTTATCGGGATATTTTGTTTGCCAGAACCTCGTCCGTTGATCGGCAGGTGCACCACTTGCAGGTGAGGTTGGCTTGGGACCCTAAGTTCTTGGTGGGAACCCTATGCACACCTATGAACCCCTATGAACCCTATAACATATCAATAGACATGAAATCCCTGCATACGAATATGAAAACCGGATTCCCTACGCATCTATTTCAGCAATCTCTTTTCTCTCTTAAAACTATTAGGTATTATTAATACGTCGCTGACTCCCTTTAGCCTAGATTTTCCTTCCATTGTTAGTCTCAAGTGTTCTGATGCGGAAAACCAATCCAATTTGAATTTTAATCAGTCAAATCCCATTCAACTTATAAAAGAATATGATTTTGCCGAGAGCGTCTATTTGAACAAGAATTACTTTTTATTGTGATAGTAGGCAAACGAGCAGACGGATCGGCTGATGGTAAGCTATTACCGCCGCCCATGGATAGAAGCAACACCAGAGGAATCACATTAGTAGTGTCTTAGAGACAAAAAATGGAATTGGAGGAGGAGAAGCAGGATGAGAGAGAAAGATGTAGCGCCTATAGCATGACTTGGCCATTTTTAATCAGTCGGTAAAGTTAAGCAACGTCAGCACAGGTCGCCACTAGGATGGGTGACAGCGTGTGGCATTTACATCAGAGCTCTATTGTGCTTCGGAGGACATTTAAAGCTTGAGCTTGGTTCTTGTCTTCAGGACAAGAATCGTTAGGCCATGTCGGGGGCCTTCGGGCGGTCTGCAAAACTCCGACATCAGAGTTGGTCACACACTCACACGAAAAAAGAAAGAGATACAGAATCAAATAAAGGACAGGGCGTTCGGCTCTCTCATGCACCGAATGAAACGCCAGAGTATAGATACTGTTATTTTACGTTGATACCTTTTGAAATTGCTTCTTAGAAAACTTTTGATTGTAAGCTATTTGTTGCTAAATTGTTTGGACGCGCTTGCCTTCAACAATCGTGGAGAAAAATAAATTTTAGTGTTATTTCATTTTGTGGTCAAGTTTTAAGTGTAACTTGTTGTTACCCGTGCCCACACTCGCGCTATTTTCGGTAGGTATCTCGACGACAGCACCAGCTTTCAGGTCAAATTAAAGCCACTATGTTGCCCTATAAAGACCTATATCCTTCAGGAGTTCGGCTTTTTACCCGACTGCGCGACGCAAAGGAGGGTAATGTGTTTATCAGTCTATGTATGTATGTAAGTATGTATGTATGTATGTTTGTTTCTATGTGGCGTTCTAGAGACCAAATGCGTTGGTCGATTTTGATGATTCTTACGTCAATCGATTCGTCTTAACCTTGCGAGTGTCACTAAAGCCATGACAGTTATTAAAATTCAACACAGCGTCAACCAGACGCCATATTGTCAAAATGAAAAAAAAATATGTCGATGAACTATGTCATGTGGGGTGTCGTTGAATAGGTATTTTAAAATCATCTTTAGGTTCCTTTTATCATTTTTAATTTAAAATAATAGTTTAGGATATATAACGATTTAAAGTTGTTTAATAAAACAATCATTCTCGCTTATGTTGTTACTTATTGATTTAATTTTTACTTCAAGTATAAACGATAAACAAACAAAAAAAGCAGTGAATAACTAAAAAGTATAAAATAAAAAAAATATTTAAAGAAAAACAAAAAACCCGACTGCGTAAAAAATAATTTTAAAAAATACGTGACAAAAATAACTTAAATAAAAACTAAAAAGAAAGAAACAAGGCTAGTAGTTTAGAATTCTAATGCAGAACAGACCGACTCACAGTCGGGGCCCATTCAAATTTTACCAATCAAATGTTTCCAAGGGGCCCGACTGTGAGTCGGTCTGTTCTGCATTAGAATTCTAAACTACTAGCCTTGTTTCTTTCTTTTTAGTTTTTATTTAAGTTATTTTTGTCACGTATTTTTTAAAATTATTTTTTACGCAGTCGGGTTTTTTGTTTTTCTTTAAATATTTTTTTCAGAGATTACCTTGCACACGACACAAAAAAGAAATAAATATTTTTGACTTAGGGCAACTAACAATATGAACTTGAAGAAACATAAATCTTTTGAAAGTGTATGTATAGACGTAAATTGTCATTCCGAACCGACTGCTAAATTATCTGTTTGTCTATTGGTTAGTTATCTTGATTGCTAAACCGCAGGTAGCAGATTCTTCCCTCCTCAATCTTTGTGTGACAAGCACTATTATTTCTTGTATTTGGATGTTATTTATCTGTATTTTGTCATTTTCTTACTGTAGTTGTACAGTACCTATTTGTATGGGACTAGATGGTCGAAATCAAATCTATTTTTCTGTAAAAATCTATCGGTATGCTAAAATTAATTCTAATTAGCTTCAGCCGTTTTGGTGTGAAATCGGAACAAACATAAAGATTATTGGACATTCCTAAACAAAATACTCCAATGATACTGCTGATCCGGGGATTTTGCTAAAGATCGGATGGATAGATAAGAATATGCCAACATGGTGGTATGGCTAACGTTACAAGCTCAAAATAAAATGTCTACCCATAAGAAGGCCAAGTAAACACAAGTTAATAACGAACCCAAATGGCTTTAATGTTGTTACTCCTGTAAAAAGGACTCACGTACGTAACATATCTGTTCTGTCTTTATAGTGTTATAGAAAACTTGTCTACATTTTCATAGTCAGCAACGTCATCGGACTGTTGTAGTACACTGCTGGATAAAGTAGGTCTCTTAAATGACACGACACTGAGTTCGATCGTCATAGATCACATCATCATGTCAGCCTAGAGACGTCCACTGCTGGACATAGGCCTCCCCCAAGGTTCTCCACACAGACCAATTTTGAGCCGCCCGCATCCAACCGCTTCCCGCGATCTAAACCAGATCGTCGGTCCACCTTGCGGGAGGCCTACCCCTGGATGGCCCAAGGATACCTACTACATTATCCTCTTAGCACTGGAATATAAAACAACAGTCCCTTGGGATGCCTATGTTATAAATGAAACACACTGTCCAAATTTCATGATGTTTCAGCAGTTTAGGCTCTGCGATGATTATGTCAGTCAGGAGAAGTAATTTTAAATATAAAAAAGGCTAGAAGGAGAATATGGACTTTGTTGCATGTGTTTCTCTTATATTGTAACTAGATGAGCCCGCGGTTACACCCGCGTTATGTAAGGATACTGCGCCGCTCCCGTGACTCTTGGCGTGATGTTATATAGCCTATAGCCTTCCTCGATAAATGGACTATCTAACACTGAAAGAATTTTTGAAATCGGTCCAGTAGTTCCTGAGATTAGCGCGTTCAACCAAACAAACAAACAAACAAACAAACAAACAAACTCTTCAGCTTTATGTTTTAGTATACGATTACCATTACGTAGAATGTAGATTTCGGTTTCAAAACCCACATTTATACTTAGAATACAAAAACGCCTATAAATTCAGTGGTCTCTCTAAAACGTTACAAATTCCACAGCACTATGTAATACTTGCGTTGCCGGGTGTACACAAGTACCAATAAACAGTTCGACCGTCGATACAACCTCGAGCGCAGGTCCACGTGCTAAGAACTTTTCTAATATGGACGACCGACTAGAGTGAAATTAAAACTTCCAACCACGTATTTATTTCCTTGCCAATTCAGCTGGACCAACAAGAAGGGATCTCTATGTTTACGGGGATTGGTGGCAATTTGACGACCGGTTGGCGCAGCGGGAGTGTAAGCGACTGCTACGCCGAAGGTCGCGGGTTCGATTCCCGCTCAAGTCAAACATTTGTGTGCATGAACATGGATGTTTGTCTTGGTCTGGGGTTTCTATGTATAATATGTATGTATTCACAAAAAATAAACCGGTCAGGTGCGAGTCGAACTCGCGCACCGAGGCTTCCGTGCAAACCTGTAGTTATCTATAATTATTTAAAAAATATATAATTTAACTAGGTTTTCGAACTTTTTCTTAGGTGCTGTAAAACGTTGCTTTATGCAAAACTTCAAAATTCTAGATCGACTGGAATAACCCTTTAGCTTTGACTTGAGCATTTAATATGAATTTCAATTTTCTACCTCTACAGGTTCATGAGGAAAGGGTAACTTTAAAATTATAAAAAATATTTTTATTATATGATACTAGAGGACGCCAGCAGCTACGCCTGCTTTTTTTTTAATTTACCAGTTTTGGCCGATCCCTTGGGAATTTCGGGAAATCCCTTCTTGGTGCACCCCTACGGTCTCCAAGGAACATACATGCCAAATTTCAGTTTCCTGCACCCAATAGTTTCGGCTGTAGCGTGTCTGTCAGTCAGTCAGTAACGGAAGGATTTTATATATTAAGATAACCAAAAATGTACAGTTTTTGCAATTTTTCTTTATCTATACTATAAGATGTTGCTTCGTACCAAATTTCAAGATTCTGAGTGCACTGAAAGTACCCTGTAGGTTTTGATTCCCTTTCAAACTCGCATTTCAATTGCTGTACCTTTTGATTGCGTTGAGGTAGAAGTTTAATTTTGTTACAGCTTAAAAGTATTATAGACCCGAGTAATTCTTATGAATTTCAATTTAATAACTTAACGCATTCATGAGGAAAGGGGTAGTAACTTTTAAAATAATAATAAAAAATGTTTATATGATGTAACAAAAAATTTACTGTTTTCGCAATTTTTCCTTAACCTGTGCTATAAGACATTGCTTTGTACCAAATTGCAAGATTCTGAGTTCACGGGAAGTGCTCTGTAGGTTTTGATTCCCTTACCAGTAGTTGCGAGTTTGGAAATATAGTAAAATTGCTGTACCTTTTGATTGCGTTGAGGTAGAAGTTTAATTTTGTTACAGCTGAAAAGTATTATAGATCCGAGTATTTGATATGAATTTCAATTTAATAACTTAACGCATTCATAAGGAAAGGGGCAGTAACTTTAAAATTACTTAATAATACTTTTTTTTATGTGATGTAACTAAAAATTTACTGTTTTCGCAATTTTTCCTTCATCTGTGCTATAAGACATTGCTTGGTACCAAATTTCAAGATTCTGAGTTCACGGGAAGTGCTCTGTAGGTTTTGTTTCTCTTGCGAGTAGTTGCGAGTTTGAAAATATAGTAAAATTGCTGTATCTTTGACTGCGTTGAGATAGAAGTTTAATTTTGTTACAGCTTAAAAGTATTATAGACCCGAGTATTTGATATGAATTTCAATTTAATAACTTAACGCATTCATATTCATAGCCGTATGGTTGGCGGCATAGAATACAAGTGTCACCACCCGCTATCTTCCCGTGGGTGTCGTAAGAGGCGACTAAGGGATAACACAATGCAAATACCATCTTTGCGTAGAGACGGAAAACTCGTCATCAAACCCTATACGACTGCCTCGTTAGTCTCGCGGCATAAATGTGCGCGTGGGATCGGGAGGTCCCGGGTTCTATTCCTGGGTCGGGCAGTGTTACTGGGTTTTTCTGTCACGAAATTCTCAGTAGCAGCACGGAGTCTGGATATGTGCCCGGTACGGCAATAGGCTCGCCCCTTATTACGTGGGACTAAAGTACCTATCTGGCGAAAAGTGGGTATAGAAATACACCTCTGCCTACCTCATCAGGGTTATAGGCGTGAGACTATGTATGTATGTAAATCCCATTCAACTTATAAAAGAATATGATTTTGCCGAGAGCGTCTAAACAAGAATTACTTTTTATGTGATAGTAGGCAAACGAGCTTATGATTCGGCTGATGGTAAACGATTACTGCCGCCCATGTATAGAAGCAACACCAGAGGAATCACATTAGTGGTGTCTTAGAGACAAATAAAATTGGGCAAGTGCGAGTCGGACTCGCGCACGAAGGGTTCCGTACCATCATCTATAAAAGAAAATCACGTTTGTTGTATGTATACTTAAATATTTTGTTAAGTTTCTACCTGTTTATTAAGATCGAGTAACAAATTACTTAAAAATTAGTTTAGGTTTGTTGTATGGGAGTCCCTCTTTTTTATCTACTTTTTTATTTAATTATTTATTTTGAAAGGTAATTAATATACAACTACATATTCTGTGAACATTTAAAGCGTCTACCTGTTACAGTTAGTAATTTTGAGCAAAAAATACGAAAAAAAACACGTTTTTTGTATGGGACCTCCCTTAATATTTTCATTTTTTTTATTCTTGTTATAGCCGCAACCGAAATACATAATTTGTGAAAATTTCAGCTTTCTAGCTATCATGGTTTATGAGATACAGCCTGGTGACAGACAGACGGACAGACAGACAGACAGACAGACAGACAGCGGAGGCTTAGTAATAGGGTTCCGTTTTTTACGTTTTAGGTACGGAACCCTAAAAAAACACGTTTGTTGTATGAGACCCCCCTCTTAATATTTTATTTTTTTTAATTTTTAGTATTTGTTGTAATAGCGGCAACCGAAATATATAATTTGTGAAAATTTCAGCTTTCTAGCTATCACGGTTTATGAGATACAGCCTGTTGACAGACAGACGGACAGACAGACAGACAGCGGAGGCTTAGTAATAGGGTCCCGTTTTTTACCTTTTAGGTACGGAAAAAGGAATCGGAGGAGGAGAAGCAGGATGCGAGAGAAGGATGTAGCGCTCATAGCATAACTTGGCTTGCCATTTTTAATAGGTCGGTAAAGTTAAGCAGCAACGTCGGCACAGGTCGCCATTTGGATGGGTAACCCCGTGCGGCATTTACATCAGAGCCCTATCGTGCTTCGGAGGCACCTAAAGCTATCGGTCTCGGTTCTTGTCTTCAGGACAAGAATTGTTAGGTCATGTCGGAGGTCTTCGGGCGGTCTGAAAACTCCGACATCAAAGTTGGTCACACACTCACACGAAAAAAGAAAGAGATACAGAATCAAATAAAGGACAGGGCGTTCAGCTCTTTAATGCACCGAACGAAACGCCACTCTAAACTGTTATTTTACGTTGATATCTTTTGAAATTGCTTCTTAGAAAACTTTTGATTGTAAGCAATTTGTTGCTAAATTGTTTGGACGCGCTTGCCTTGAAGAATCGCGGAGAAAATATATATTTTAGTTTTATTGCATTTCGTGGTAATTTTTAAGAGCAATGTCAACTGTGTCTTTTCAAACCACTCGCTGGCTGTCAAGCGGTTAGTAGTTAGCTAATCTGGAGGTCATGGGTTCTTCTCTCTTTAATTTTTGCGTGACGCGCAAGATTATTTCTTAGGCATGGGCGTTTTCGGATTTTTACGCAAACCGATAAAAATCCGATTTCAGAATTTGAAATCGATTTCAAAAACCGATTTTAGAAATCGATTTCAGTTGCGGATGTTGGAGCGTAGCGTACGACAAACGCAAATAATCGAAATCTTATTGTATTTTAGGCATGAGACCTATCAAGTCAAATAAAACTCTCCAAACATAAATTCCTAATAACTATTTGCAATTTTCAAAATAAACATTAAATAGTTGCAATTTGAATGAGATATTATCGCCTCGATTTTTAGTTTCATTTTTTCTATTCAATCTGCAATTCATATAAAACCGCCAAAATCCAAAACGATTCGCTTGTTTGGCGACAATTCGCTTCATCTATTTTGCTCTTTCAACGTATCACTAAGTTAGTAAGAAAAATAAATGAGATTCGCTCTTTCTCATTCTAACTAACTAGTCGTTTGGTAGTCTGAAAGAGAACGAATGAATATGAAAACTATCGAAAACGTAAGCTTTAGATTTACTTTGTTGTTTGGTTGCGCTTGCACCGTTTGGTTTAGATTAGATTGTTTGCGTTATCGTGGTATTGTTTTGCGTTTTCTAAAATCGGTTTTCTCACATTGGCATATCCATACGATTCGATTTCCGGTTGCAATCGGATTGCAGATTCGTTTTGATATATCGGTCTTATGCCTATTATTTCTTGTATTTTGTCACGTTATGAGAACAGATGATGTCTTTGTGGTGGAGATAGCCTTGAACCTTCCGGGAAAAAAGGGAGGCAGAGGACACTCTTCATACAGGCGGTATATCAGTATGACAAGCCTCTCACAAAACACGATCTACCCGACCTGACAACCCTAGGCCGACTGTCATGACGCAGAAGAATTAGGAGGTCCGAACCTAATTAACGTGGGAAAGAGCAAGGAAGGAGATTATCTTTAGCCGTTTTGGTGTGAAATCAGAACAAAGGACTACAATAGGGATTATTAAAGAATGCCAAAACTGAAAACTCCAATGATCATTTTGCTGATCCCGGGCTTTTACTAAAGATCGGATGGATAGATAAGAATATGCCAACATGGTGGTTTCGCACACGTTATAAGCTCAAAATAAAATCTCTACCCCAAAGAACACAAGTTAATAACGAACCCAAATGGCTTTAATTTTGCGTTCTTTCTTTTTCGTCATCAGCCTTTAATAGTCCACTGCTGTACTAGGCCTCTTCTTTGAAAGGAGGAATTGGCCTACTATACCACGCTGGCCAAACGGGTCGGCATATCATATTAATTTAAGTTAATTTAGTTTATCATAAATAGTTAAAATATACTATTTTCCAATCAATATCAATTTCTATCATTTCTTTATCCGTCCATCCGTTCGAGGTAACTGGAACAATAGGGTTTATATCAAGTTTTCCTTCTCTTGCAGTGCTGTTCTCTGCATAATATACTCCCTCTGTCGGTTCTTACGACACCCATGGCATGATATGGGGTGGTGACATTCCGTATTCTTAATCCGTCACCACACGGACCGTCATTCTTTTTAGTGAGAGTTAAACTCCGGTGTAGGAGTTTTAGGACACGGCCTAGTGATACTTGTCGAGCGATAAGAGCTTTACGTGCTCCCGAAGCACGGTAGCACTCTGATATAAGTGCCACAACTGGTCACCCACCCAAGTGGCGACCTGTGCAAGGGTTGCTTAACTCTGCCGACCTATTACGAACGGCAAGCCAAGTCTCGCCATGAGCGCTACCTATATATGTATTTAATGTTGTTACTCTTGAAAAAGGTCTCACACCCGAAACGGTTCGGCTTCATATCTTTATCGTTTCTAAGTCAAAGATAAAATCATTTATTCAGTTAAGTCACAATGTGACGCTTATAGATTTCTTTTTTTTTTCTTTTTATGGTAACAGACGGCAAACGAGCAGACGGATCATCTGATGGTAAGCAATTACCGCCGCCCATGGACACAAGCAACACCACAAGAGTCATAAGTGCGTTGCCGCCCCCTAGGGTTGGGAATAGGGATAGGATGAGGAGTGGGATGAGGGAGAAGGAATAGGGGATAGGGCCTCCGGCACTCTCACTCACCGAACGAAACGCAACAATTTAGGTACTGTTACTTTACGTCGATTATCTGTGAGAGGGTAGTACTTGCACGGTCGAGCCGGCCCATTCATGCTGAAATCAGCAAAGCTCTACTACCTAGAAATGTCAAAGAACGTTTCGTGTTTTGTTAGCAACCGCCTGTATAATACACATAAATATCATTTATGTAAGGAGCTGCAACTACAACATCTGCTAAATCCTTTTTTATATTTGCCAAACATCATTTTAATGTAGATTAATCATTGATATGAAATCTTCGTCATCAGCTCTGTATACAGGGTGTAAAAAGACCCTTAACGAAAACTGAAATCCCATGTATTACCAATCACTACGAACATTTTTTTACTTTGGCACCATACCTGGGAAATTACTGGTTCAGGAGATATTGAGGCTCAAAGTTAGTATGGAATGTTTCTAATTAGGTACAAAATCAATGCATTTTCCCCGCCAATATGTTCTTTAGATGCCTTATGACCCCATGGATAAGTAGGTATTTCAGGGATTGCACGCGCGCGCTTTTAATAGCGGCTTAAATAATGTGAAAACTCAAAAAAAAAAGGTTTCCCAGGTATTATTTTTGTTTAGTATGACTTGTCCACAACGAGTAGACTTCGGCTTGGTGATGGGTCTTGTGACATCCTTTATAAACTGTCCCACTACTGGGCACGGGCCTCTTCCCACTATGAGTAGAGTAAGGCCATAGTCCACCACGCTGGCCTAGTGCGGGTTGGCAGACTTCACATGTCCCTCGAGAACATTACGGAGAACTCTCAAACATACAGGTATCCTCACGATGTTTTCCTTCACCCTGAAATCATATTCAGAGCAAAATCAGCGACATTTTTGGGCATCCAATACATTACAAAATCCACAGCATAATGTAATAAGTAGTACTTGCGTTGCCGGGTGTACACAAGTACCAATAAACAGTTCGACCGTCGATACAACCTCGAGCGCAGGTCCACGTGCTACGAACTTTTCTAATATGGACGACCGACTAGAGCGACATTAAAACTTCCACCCACGTATTTATTTCCTTGCCAATTCAGCTGGACCAACTAGAAGGGATCTCGATGTTTACGGGGATTGGTGGCAATTTGACGACCGGTTGGCGCAGCGGGAGTGTAAGCGACTGCTACGCCGGTCGCGGGTTCGATTCCCGCTCAAGTCAAACATTTGTGTGAATGAACATGGATGTTTTTCTTGGTCTGGGTGTTCCTATATATGATATGTATGTGTTTACAAAAAAAGTATATATGTTTGTTTATTCATTATCTAGTGCCCATAGTACAAGCTCTGCTTAGTTTGGGACTAGATGGTGATGTGTGTATGTGGTAGAATATTTTTATTTATTAATTTTAGAAAGCATATACGAGTATGTACACCGTGTATCATAATTCAGTGTTTTCCTGAGAATTCCGTATATACTTAGTCCATGATATAGAAACGTCCTATAGTATTTATTACTAGAGGAAGCCAGCAGCTACGCCTGCATTTTTTTTAATTTACCCGTTTTGGCCGATCCCGTGGGAATTTCGGGAAATCCCTTCTTAGTGCACCCCTACGGTCCCCACGGAACATACGTGCCAAATTTTAGCTTCCTGCGCCCAATAGTTTCAGCTGTAGCGTGTCTGTCAGTCAGTCAGTAACGCAAGGATTATGTATATTAAGATAATGAACGAATTTCGTAACAAAATATTTTTTATTAAATTCGTTTATTAAAATAAGACTGTCTTTATATACACGATGCATTTTACCTTGTTGTAGCCATGTGTTATTGGCAGCGATAGCCTAATGGAGATACAAACAGACTGCCATGCAAAGGGGTGTTTTTCCTGTCAAAGATACAATGTGCTGGGTTTTTTTTCTTCCTTACACTCACGGAAATAATTCTGGTAATGGCATTTTGAATTCCTAATACCACACCGCGCGGGCATATATTTGTTTTCCAAATAAAAAATACAGTGATATGCATAATGCTCCTGCTACACCTGCGTTTTAACGCGTTAAAATACTAATTTCAAATGCGAATTTTTTAACGCAATAACTAACGCGTTATTGGACATTGCCATTAACGTCAACGCTAACGCAGGTGTAGCAGTAGCATAAAAAAGAGATTTTAATTAAAGATTCGGATCATCTGACATATTTGAACAAAAGAACTCTCTTTTATGTCCCAATAAAATTGATACAATCAGCAGGGTGGAGTCTCATCAACTGTTTTGGGCAATATTAGTCCGTGAGTGGGGGCTTTTACCCTTATCGCGCTGATATATGAAGGGTACAGTAAGAGGGTAGTTGAGTAAACCTTTGCGGGTATGTTTTGGGGTAAATAGTGGATTTAAGTTGTATTCCCTTGCGGTGTTTGAGTTTTAAATGCTTTGTTAGTGGTTTCGTCTTGGTTCAGGATAGATTACGCAGTAATACTAGTGTTGTGTGTTGGTTTGTTTACGTTTGAATATCTCAGCCGTGTATTAGGTAAAAGCTGCATTTGCTTGGATATAGAGGGATCAATGTTCTATATTTTATTTTTTATTTATAGTCTCACGCCTGTATCACCGAAGGGGTAGGCAGAAGTGAAATATTACACCTACATTTCGACATGAATTTTTAGGTTCCACGTAATAGGGGGAGAGCCTATTGCCGTTACCGGGCACATCACCAGACTCCGGGCTGCTACTGAGTATTCGGAAAAACCCAGTAACACTTTTGCCCAACCCGGGAATCGAACCCGGGACCTCCGATCAGCAGTCGCATACGCTATCCACTGGTCCACGGAGGCAGTTTTATATTTAGTTGACGTAAAAGTCCTTTGAATTCTTTGCGCCTGGATAAATTTTTCATCAGGTATCTAAATTTCACATAGCAATAGTAAGGAAAACAATGCTATTTTGTACGGAATCTTGACTTCCTTACATACATACATAGACTCACGCCTGTTTCCCTGAGGGGTAGGCAGAGACTACGGAACGCCATTTGCAACGATCCTGACATATCTCTCTTGCTTCATTCACTCCCATCAGATTCCTCATGCATGCTCTTCTGTTCAGGGTACTTCTAACCTGTCCTGTTTTTAGGATGTCTCCAATCTGGTCAGATAACATCCCCCTAGGTCTTCCCCTTCGTCCTGCCCCATTCACACTTGCCTGGTCAATCTTTCGACATCCATCCTCTCCACGTGCCCAAACCACCTTAGCATACCTTTCTCGACGATTGTCACTACATATTGGCTTGCCACTACATATTGGCTTGTCACTGGCTTTCAATATACAGATGTAAATGGAATAAAAATGATTAAACTATTGAAATGAATACAGCTTACTAGATACCTACTCTAGTTTTAGGATCTGAAAATTAATGGGTAAATCTTTTTAAGAAATCTGTCGTCAACACGTAACTATGAACCTTTGTCTCCCATCCGCTACACGTGCAAAAGATGAAGTCATCGTCATGCATTGATGGCATAGTGCCTTAAGCGGCCATCTTGATGTTAAGCATTACGCCGAATGTCGTGGGTCTAATTGCCATACGAGTGTGGAGCACACAAATCCTTTTGTGGTATACAAATTATGTACAGTCCGTGTGGTGACGGATTAAGAATACGGAATGTCACCACCCCGTATCATCCCATGGTTGTCGTAAGAGCCGAAAGAGGGAGCATATTACGCAGAGAACAGCACTGTAAGAGAAGGAAAACTCGATACAAACCCTATGCCAACCCGTTTGGCCAGCGTGATATAGTAGGTTCCTCCTTTCAAAGGAGAGGCCTAGTCCAGCAGTGGACTGTTAAGAGGTGGATATACGCCGTTGACCTTGCTCGTACTACTGGTTAGTTGTCCACGCGCGATTTGCGAGTATCGGTGACGTAAAAATTCCTTAGAAAATAATAAGTAAAGTTATTTGCAAAAATAAGCTGAAGGTTCCCTTGGTGTTCTAATATATAAGAGGCTGATTCAATTTAAACAATCAATTGATAGATTAGGAAAAAAAGGTAATAACTACAAAAACAGAGGTTACTTTGCATATTTTATTCAGATATTTAAAATACTTTCTTTAGGATTTGGTACCAAAGAGAAAATGTTCTATATGATGTAAATTAAGATATATTTTTTTGGATTTTTTTCTTTAACGATTACGGAGAAAAACGGTTTTAATTTACCCCTAATGACGCCCAATTCACATATATGTCCTCGCCTAAAGGCTGATGATGAAGATACAAATTATTATTTCGAATCTGGGTGTTCTTTTTACGTCCTTAGATTTAGACTCCCATGATACAGAATTCATTAGTATGGGAGTTGCATAATTGATATCATTCAAGTGTGATTGCGCCGTATTCAATTGATGATCCGCCTATGTCACTTCCTTCAATACTTTATGGCCGGTTAAAATTATCACGGAACCCGAAATAGCCCGATTCATCTTGAGATGACCTACTGACACATACCGATCTTGAATCGCCCGCATCCAACCGCTTCCCGTGATCTAAACCAGAGCGTCGGTCCACCTTGCGGGAGGCCTACCCCTTGATCCCCAAGGATATCTACTACATTATCCTCTTAGCACTGGAATATAAAACAACAGTCCCTTGGGATGCCTACGACATAAATGAAAAACACTGTCCAAATTTCATGATGTTTCAGCAGTTTAGGCTCTGCGATGATTATGTTAGTCAGGAGAAGTAATTTTAAATATAAAATTACTTATCCTGACATATCTATCTTGCTTCATTCACTCCCATCAGATTTCTCATGCATGCTCTTCTGTTCAGGGTACTTCTAACCTGTCCTGTTTTTAGGATGTCTCCAAACTGGTCAGCGAACGTCCGCCTAGGTCTTCCCCTTCGTCCTGTCCCATTCACACTTGCCTTATATATCTGCTTGGTCAGTTTTTCGTCATCCATTCTCTCCACGTGCCTAAACCACCTTAGCATACCTTTCTCGATGCTTGTCCCTACATATCGGCTTGCGCTTGCACTGGCTTTCAATATACAGATGTAAATGGATTAAAAATGATAAAACTATTGAAATTATTATACCTACTATGGTTTTAGGTTCTGAAAATTAATGGCTAAATCTTTTTAAGAAATCTATCGTCAACACGTAACTATAAACCTTTGTCTTCCTTGCTACACGTGCAAATGATGAAGTCATCATCATGCATGGATGGCATAGTGGCTTAAGCGGCCATCTTGCTGTTAAACATTGCGCCGAATGTCGTGGGTCTAATTTCCGTACGAGTGTGGAGCATACAAATCCTTGTGTGGTATCATCATCATCATCAGCCTTTAACAGTCCACTGCTGGACTAGGCCTCTCCTTTGAACGGAGGAATTGGCCTACTATACCACGCTGGCGAAACGGGTTGGCATAGGGTTTGTATCAAGTTTTCTTTACAGTGCTGTTCTCTGCATAATATGCTCCCTCTGTCGGCTCTTACGACACCCATGGGATGATATAGGGTGGTGACAATCCTGTTTCTTAATCCGTCACCACGCGGACTTGTGTGGTACCTATACAAATTATTATTTCGAATCTGCGTGTTCTTTTTATGTCCTTAGATTTAGACTCCCATCATACAGAATTCATTTGTATGGGAGTTGCATAATTGATATGATTCAAGTGTGATTGCGCCGTATTCAAGTGATGATCTGCCTTTGTCACTTCCTTGCATACTTTATGGCCGGTTCAAATTATCACGGCACCCGAAATAGCCCGATTTATGCTGAGATGACCTACTGACACAAGGGTACTTAAATCTGATCTTTAAAACCACCCCAGTCTCTTTGCGTGCACTTGACCGACTTATATGCAATTTTAAGGAGTAATCACATTATTTTTAACGTCCGCCTTGAGAATCAACGGTTCAACCATCAAAAAACGATTCCAGGCAATTAATTCGCTGTATTTGATACATTACTGCTTCACCTGCGTTAGCGTTAACGTTAATGTCCAATAACGCTTTAGTTAACGCGTTAAAAATTTGCATTGGAAATTAGTATTTTAACGCGTTAAAACTTTGGCCATATCTATGAAACGCCCAAATTAATGCGCTAATTGACGCGTTAAGACGCAGGTGTAGCAGGAACAGTACGCTATTAAAAATAACAGCTATAAGAGACAGCCTCGTTGGTCTCGCGGCATAAATGTGCGCGTAGGATTGGGAGGTCTCGGGTTCGATCCCCGGGTCGGGCAAAGTGTTAGGTACTGGGTTTTTCCGAATTCTCAGTAGCAGCACGGAGTCTGGTGATGTGCCCGGCAATAGGCTCGACCCCTATTCAAAAGGTACTCTGTGCCCCTATTAAGTGGGACCTAAAAATTCATGGCGAACTGTGGGTGTAATTATATAAAGATACAAGACTATAAAAAATAAATATAAAAAAATAATTAAAAATAAATAATAATAAATAAATATTGTTTATTTCTCTCAAAAAGGTACAATGGTATTCTTATATTTATTGATACAGAAAACCAGAAACCTTGTTAAGAGCTGTCTGAGCTAGGTTTGAAACCTGCGTGACAGAACTCCAGTCCTCGCCTCTAAACAATATAATAGTTAGCTTATAATACTTTTTCCTTCTGTTCCCAAAGATTCTTTTGCCTTGCTTCGTGTATTCTTTAGTCGGCTCTTACGCCACCCATGAGATTTTTATTTATAATATCATCCTCTTAGCGTTATTCTAGTTTCAATCTGGGGTCCGCTTACTAGTCTTACCGGATTTGGCTGAATATTAGCTTTTCCACGGAGCGACTGCCTGTCTGACCTCCGCAACCAGAAGAGATAGCGATATTCCATGATTTAGGCTAGTGTCAGTTTATTTGACGCCCTGTAACGATTGTCAAAGATCTTCATGACAACCGCGGCCAACGGCTTAACGTGCTCTCTGAGGCACGGGACCAGCGATAATTAACAATTCAATGCGCACATAACTCCGAGAAGTCATTGGTGCGCGCCGTGGATCCGAACCCGATCCCCTCTGCATGACAGTCTGTTGGTATCTCCACTAGGCTATCGCTGCCTCACCAATATACTGTAAAGTGTCCCATATGGTGACCCAAATCCAGTTAGACTAGTAAGCGGACTTGGGTTGAAACTGGGATAACGCTAGGCGAAAGAAAGATTCGAACCGTACCGACACACGGAAAACGTCATGTCAGTTTAAAGCTGTTTATTCAGACGGGCCGATATTCGGCCATTTTCGATCAAATCGGCCTCTGTTTACTATTGGAGATTAAAGCTAGGTAGACGAGAATTTTATGTACATTAAACAGAGATGCATGGAAAGGGAGGCCTTTACCCTGCAGTAGGACGGTACAGGCTGAAAATAATTAATAAATAATAATTTGCATAAAGTAACCAGCAGCGATAGCTGAGTGGAGAGAGGTCTCGGGATCGAATCCACGGCACTCATTAATGACTTTTCGGAGTTAAGTGCGTATTAATTTGTTAATAATAATTATCGCTTGCTTATCGGTGAAGGAAAACATCGAGAGGAAACCTGCATGTCTGAGAGTTCTCCATAATGTTCTCGAAAGACATGTGAAGTCTGCCAACCCGTACTTGGCCAGCATGGTGGCACTTACCCTTCTCGTAGTGAGAAGAGGCCCGTGCCCAGCAGTGGGACAATGTAAAGGGCTGATGATGACATGAAAAGGGTTAGACCGTAGACCAATATACTGACTTTGTACTGACTGAGTGAGGGGGTTGGCAGTTGTCTGCGGCGCAGGATTTATTCATAGTGCGAACGTTGTTATTATTTTTAATAAACAATAATATATAGACTACAAATTGGTATCTAATATATTTTATTTGTTCAGCAGCTATTATTAGCTCAGAATAATAATAAAGAAATACTGGTGAATAATAAAATTTTGCGGTTGCGGTTTAATTCATCAGTCAATGGTGATTGGACGAATGTCGTACGTTAAACTTAATGGTTTTATTGATAAACTCGTTTCTATCCGTAGCTCCACCGATGTGGATGTAGGTTATCGCGACAGAAGTTAGTTTATTGTTTGATAGTTTTTGAGGGCAATAGTTGCAAACATACATACGTTTATGCATCTGTCCTTCCAAAACTTCGCGTCTATAATGGTGGTAGGATTTACTTCTAACTATACAGACTTATTTTATACCTACTTTTTTCTCACATTAAAGAATATGGATTAGGATGGGCTCAGGCTAAGAATATGGAATATACATAGAAACCGCATAAAAAGCAGCAGCTATATCCAATATATTTACTTCACTTTGACTTATGAATTCTTTCTAGTGATAGAGTAAGATACATTATACAAATGACGTTTCGAATTTTCGTAGGTTGTCACTAATTTCAATTTTATAAGTGATGGGCTTACTCAGAATGAATATCGATAGAATATCGATAAAATTTGAAATAAATCGTCAAGTCTGGTTTACTTAGAATTAATATCGACAGAATGATGATAATTCCTCAATCAAGTAAATTATCTTAATATATAAAATCCTTGCGTTACTGACTGACTGACAGACACGCTACAGCCGAAACTATTGGGCGCAGGAAGCTGAAATTCGGCATATGTGATCCTTGGGGACCGTAGGGGTGCACTAAGAAGGGATTTCCCGAAATTCCCACGGGATCGGCTAAAATGGGTAAATTAAAAAAAATTGCAGGCGTAGCTGCTGGCGTCCTCTAGTTAGTTATATAATCTAAGGCTCAGGCGTTGTCAAATTGACACTTGACAACTTAAACACAATATACAAATAACTTGGAAATGTCATTTTTTTTCTTATGGTAATAGGCGGCAAACGAGCAGACAGACTCCGCCGCCCATTTACACAAGCAACACCACAGGAGTCACAAGTGCGTTGCCGCCCCTTGGGGTTGGGGAGTTGGGAAAAGAGATAGGATGAGGAGTGGGATCATGGAGAAGGAATAGGGGATAGGGCACATAATAATAAAAAATGGTACATAATAAATTTAGTACATTCTCTATCAATCTCGCCAAGATTCAACTGCAAAAGGCTATTCTCCTAATGTTGCTTTCTTTTTCAGAGGAGTTAAGCGGCATCTTCGTGAAGAGTATCAGCGAGGGTAGTTCTGCTGACCTCTGCGGCAAGATACAAGTCAACGATAGAATTGTAGAGGTATGTTGATCTTACACGACATGTATATACTAATGTATTGTTATGTTATGTTGGAGCGGTCGTGTTAGATTGAGAACGCGCCTTGACAAACGTTGTGTAACCTCGCCATTCGGTTGGGTTGGGTGGAGTGACGATATACGCAAAATGGTTGGCAGTGGCTGGACAGGAAAAGCCGAAAATTGGGCTCAGTTGCGTGTCATTGGAGAGGCCTATAGATCTAAGAGTGGACTATGGCAGGCTTATGATGATGATGATTTAGTTATGTAAATAGACTTGAGTGCATATTATCGCAAAACCCTAACTACTGGGAAAAAGAAAGTGGATAGGTAAGTATTTTTATTCCTGGTTTCAGTATTTTTGTGATTTTGACAAGTAATATTGTTTATGTACTTAACGGGTCTGACCATACCGTGACTGGATGTGACGGACTGGTGTAACCTGCACGTCGGTCATCATCAGCCCTTTATACTGTTCCACTGCTGGGTACGGGCCTCTTCTCACTATGAGAAGGGTAAGGCCCATAGTCCACCACGCTGGCCAAGTGCGGGTTGGCAGACTTTACATGTCTTTCGAGAACATTATGGAGAACTCTCAGACATGCAGGTTTCCTCAAGATGTTTTCCTTCACCGATAAGCAAGCAATAATTAACATTTTAATACGCACTTAACTCCGAAAAGTCATTGGTGCGTACCGTGGATTCGAACCCGAGACCCTCTGCATAGCAGTCTGTCGGTCTCTCCACTCGGCTATCGCTGCTTCCACGTCGGTCGTTATATTAATATTTTTATTTTATTTTACTTTATTTGGAAATAAAAACGATATTACAATATATATGCTTAAGGTATGGGTGTATGTTTGGACAATGGTTTCCTTATATAACGCAGTCACTCATTAAGGAAGGATTAATCAATACTCCCATATACAGGCGTATTATATTATAAAAACGTACATGTCCGTGCATAGTGACGGTACAATACAATTCTTGTTTATGAACGACCACAATCTTATTTCTGTCCCAATTCGTCGGAGACAACGCAGAAATTAGGTTACTACATTACTTCGGTGTGTACCGACAACAATGAAATTGCGTACCGAAATAGCCTGTTAGTTGAAATTTTCGTTAGAAGATGCTTTTGTGGGCTGTGTTCGTTATTTGGTACATTTTTTTATGTAATGGCGCTTATAAATGTGCCGTAATGTCGGATATTCAATATAAACGTTAGTACAGTCAAAGAAATCGGCGCTGGTCCAGTTTGAAAAAAGCTCTTGGTTCGCTCATAGAGTCGATGCACACTAGAAACTGGTTTTGTATACGAGGGTCAATGTGGGTGTAAAGTAGCACTGGACGTGACGACTTCTTGCTGAGCGATTCTCGCCCTTATGGTGGTCTAGCGGGAAGTTGATCGATTGTAATTACGTGTGTAGTGGTTTATACACGATATAAAGATTCAAATTCTAATTAATTTATTCATATAGATTACAAGGCAACACTTATGAACGTAATATTTTTACAACTAGATTCGAGTTGTTAGGCCTATGAGAACTGCCTGAAAAAACTCATGCCACTCTTTTAAAGTCAAAATCTTAATATATTATAAACAATTTTTTGCACCGTGACTGCTGATAAATATTTTTGTGGGTGGATTTTTTTACACGATGCAAATACCATCTTTGCGTAGAGACGGAAAACTCGACATCAAACCAGATACGACTGCCTCGTTGGTCTCGCGGCATAAATGTGCGCGTGGGATTGAGAGATCCCGGGTTCGATTCCTGGGTCGGACAGTGCTATTGGGTTTTTCTGTCACGAAATTCTCAGTAGCAGCACGGAGTCTGGAAATGTGCCCGGTACGGCAATAGGCTCGCCCCTTATTACGTGGGACTAAAGTATATCTGGCGAAAAGTGGGTGTAGAAATACACATCTGCCTTCTTCGGGGTTATAGGCGTGAGACTATGTATGTATGTAGGATTTTTTATCTCGTTTACACATGAAAAACGAAAAGACCACTCCCAAATGTCAATGTAAAACTGAGCAAAATCTAAATCAGATTTTTTGGAATTTAGCTTCATCTCTACATCTACATCAAAATTTTACATAAATTTATGGAAATTACGAAAAACGTGAACGGTTTACTTTTCTCGCCATGAAAAATCTTTATATTTTTTATTATTTTTATAGACTCACGCCAGTATCCCCGAAGGGGTAGGCAGAGGAGTAATATTACACCCACATTTCGCCATGATTTTTTAAGGTACCACGTAATAGGGGGCGAACCTATTGCCGTTACTGGGCACATCACCAGACTCCGTGCTGCTACTGAGAATTTGCAAAAACCCAGTAACACTTTTTGCCCGACCCGGGAATCGAACCCGGGTCCTCCGATCAGCAGTCGCATACGCTATCCATTGGACTACGGAGGCAGTCTAACAAAATCTAACAGACTTGACAAATATTGAAACAACGGTCAAAAATCAACTCAACCTCTAAACCACTGCTAACAATAGTTTTGTCCCTTTCCATACGTAGTCCCTAGTGCGAGAGCGATAGAGAAACAAATACATAAGCCGCTTTGCAGTCAATAAAATCACCATGTAAAGAGTATCGATAGATATCCAATTTTGAAACAGCCGTCACTCACAACTGGCAAATTGGATTTACCCAGGAACTTTTGCTGTCGGTACCTACACAGTTTCAATATGTAACGGCGATATACAGACTTCGTTGTATCCCGCTGTTGTATGCTGTGTATGTTTAGGACGCGATGTATGTGTGTGCTGTTGATGTCGCAGGCAGAGTTGTAATACAGATAAATGCGGTAATGACATTTTTTATTGAACAATTTGTTTTTAAATTTTATTGTCTTTTAAATAAAATTAATATAAAAAATCTTTATTTGCTAAATAACAGGTTAGAAATGATGGTATATAAGCAAAAGTATAAGGCTTGACGTCGAGTTCTAGTAACGTTTAGTATTTGTAATCAGTCACTTCATAGACCAAAAGTACCCAGACTACCGTTATACTCGGCAATGCAACTACCAGGGTATCTATCTAGTTAATAAAAAATATAAAAGTCTAAATTTATAGCGGCGATAGCCCAGTGGTGTACAGAACGGGCTGCGGAGACGATGGTCTCGGGTTCGATCCCCAGGTACCCCAGGTCCACTCTGACTTTTCAAAGTTATGTGTGTATTAAAAAAATGATAATTATCTCTCGCTTAACTTTACTTCTGTAACACCAAGGGAACACAATTGTATCTGTAACTAAAGTTCCAACTTACTTACGTCCCAGGCTCGCCTACCGCCCACAGCTATAAAAATTATCGACTTAACTAACAGTATTATCATTCTCTTCGTGATATCAAGGCCACATTGTAGGCTAATAGCTGTCTAATATACCATTGTATAAAATCGATAGATAAGCCTCGCTTAAGTTAACCGTAGCCTATTTTTGATACGACTGATACCAATATCTAGTCATAGTCGTAACCTGAACGAAAATGTATCGAAAAAGATCACGAATATAATTTTACAAACATACATACATACATAGTCTAACGCCTATAACCCCGAAGAGGTAGGCAGAGGTGTATTTCTATACCCACTTTTCGCCAGATATAATTTTACTTTGAATAAAATGGCGGAATGGTACCGAGTAATGAATTAGGTCCCACAACTTACCTACACATCAGAATCCTCAGAATTTGTAAAGAGTTTAGTTGACTGGACAATGGATATCTTGATAAAAACTCTTATCTGTTTGCGATTAAGCAAAAATGTGCATACTTTTACTCTGAATAGATTGATGGAATGAAATTAATCATGCATCATATAAAGCTACACAAAGTAATCTGGCCTCCGTGGTCCAGTGGATATATGCGTATGCGACTGCTGATCGGAGGTCCTGGGTTCGATTCCTGGGTCGGGCAAAAGTGTCAGCACTGTGTCAGGTGATGTGCCCGGTAACGGCAATAGGCTCGCCCCCTATTACGTGGAACCTGAAAATTCATAGCACAATATGGGTGTAATAGTAATTACACCTCTGCCTACCCCTTCGGGGATACAGGCGTGAGTCTATAATAAAAAAAAAAACTGACCTTATGTCAGCTCAGCCATATTGCTCAAAACATCTATGTCTTTGCATTCAAAAATCTCTTTACCAAAAAGCAAAAATGATTCCTTTCTTTACCTTACAGTTCAACTTACAATTACCACACTAGATTACCGAAAGAAGCAAACTCTAAAGTCCTAAATCCGACTTTTAAGCGTCTTCTAAATCGCACCCCACTAAATACTAAAAAGTAAGAAAAAGTCTTATTTATGGTATTGTAGTAAATTTACCTTTCGTTGTTTAACCAGGTTTCTAAAAAGGTTTATTCCCAACGTCGGCAAATAACGGGAGGTGGTATTTTTAGTTTAAGCTTCTTTAAGTTTATTTAGGTTGGTTGGTTCTTTGGATAAAGTTTTAGTTTGTTATGCTTGGTGCTAGTTTAGGAGTATAAAGAAAATACATAGTATCTTAATGGCTAAGTTTTAACTGCTAGAGAAAGCTAAGTTTCGGATTTGAGAGATGAATTTCTGTTGATGTTTGCCAGTCTGCGATTAAGTATTCTTACTGAAACCTCTAGGTAATTCTGAAAGAAATCCACTTTTATTATTACAAGGTATCAGAATTTAATCATTTGTTGAATAATAAATGAATTTCAATTACTGTGATATTGAAATGCCAGATGCCGTAGTGCTTTTGATTGATTGAGAATTCTAATATCTGATTACAGTATTTGGCAAAATGGTCCTTCATTTTGAGCTATGTCGGTACTAGCGATAATTTCCAATTTAAGCGGCGATAACTTAGTGGAGTATGTGACGGGCTGCCTACCCCTTGGGGGATAAAGGCGTGAACTTATGTTATGTAATTTTGCGGAAACAAGACGTTTCCATATACTACGGAAATTTCTAGCCAAACTACGTATAAATCCTGTGTCGTGGGGGACTGTACAAACGTTCAATCAGTGGACAGAAAGAAAACCCAGGCTCTAAAATACAACTTGTGTATAACACAAAAATTATGTCACGAATGGAAATTCCCCCCACAATACTTGGACCAATGCCCGGGTTCGATTCCCGGGTCGGGCAAAAGTGTTATTGGGTTTTTCCGTTAGGAAATTCTTAGTAGCAGCCAGGAGTCTTGCAAAGTGCCCGGTACCGAAAATAGGCTCGCTTATTACGAGGGACTACCAAATTCATAACAAAGTGAGTGTAATATTACACCTCTGTCTACCCCTTCAGGGATACAGGCTTGAGTAAATAAAAATAAAACTATAGTAAGGCAAGCAAATCAAAGACCAAATTCTTTATTTTATCATCCTCAGCTTATGGCTTTACCCTTCTCATAGTGAGAAGAGGCCCGTGCCCAGGAGTGGGACAGTTTATATACAGGGCTGATGATGATGATGATAATCCGCAGCGTGTAGATAAATCGTGTAGTCCAGTAAAAAAACAAACACAGAATGACCAAAAACAATTGTTTCACTACAAGAAAAATAATTTGTTCTCCCAGGAAATTGTTCAAAACGTCCGTATGGTTAGTTTCACAGTGGCAAACGCCCGTTGTCCCTCGTCGGAAACAATTATGTCGCACGATTTGTCACTGCACTCAGGGGACAGTTACACATTACTATTGATATTGTTGTAAACAATATAATAATATCCTTTGAATTCCTTTGATAATCTACACACAACTATGATGAAATAGGCAGAGACTGTACTCAGGTAACTGATAAAAATACTTTAAGGCATTCATCCTTAAAAACGTATTTATTATACCTCACTAACTAGACTTTGAGCAGCGATAGCCGAGTGGAGAGACGGACAGACTGCCAAGCAAAGGGACTCGGGTTCGATTCAATGGCACGCACCAATGACTTTTCGAAGTTAAGTGCGTATTAAATTGTTAATTATCGCTAGCCCCGTGCCACGGAGAGCACGTTAAGCCGTCGGTCCCGGTTGTCATGAAGATCTTTGACAGTATTAATAGGGCGTCAGTACCTTCTAAATAAACTGACACTAGTCTAAACTATGGAATATCGCTATCCCTTCGGGTTGCGGAGGTCAGCAAGGCAGTCGCTCTGTGGAAAAGCTAATATTCAGCCAAATTCGGTTAGACTAGTAAGCGGACCCCAGATTGAAACTGGGATAACGCTAGGAGGATGTTGATGCTGACTAGACTTTATCCTCGGCTCCACCTGCGAGAACTATACACCTAAGCCTTCCCTGGGAAACACACTATCTATTGATGAAAAACGTACAACAATCCGTTCGATAGTTTTTGAGTTTATTGTTTTTATATAGATAGACAGGACGGCCTCCGTGGTCCAGTGGATTGCAAATGCGACTGCTGATCGGAGGTCCCGGGTTCGATTCCTGGGTCGGCCATAAGTGTTACTGGGTTTTTCCGAATTCTCAGTAGCAGCACGGAGTCTGGTGAAGTGCCCGGTAACGGCAATAGACTCGCCCCCTATTACGTGGGACCTAAAAATTCATGGCGAAATGTAATTTTACACCTCTGCCTGCCCCTTCGGGGAAACAGGCGTGAGTCTATAATAAAAAAAATATAATCTGACCTTATGTCAGTTCAGCCATATCGCTCAAAATATCACTCTCTTTGAATTCAAAAATCATTCCTTTCTTTACCATACAGTTCAACTTACAATTACCACACTAGATTACCGAAAGAAGCAAACTCTAAAGTCCTAAATCCGACTTTTAAGCGTCTTCAAAATCTCACCCCCCTAAATACTAAAAAGTAAGAAAAAGTCTTATTTATGTTATTGTAGTTAATTTACCTTTCTTTGTTTAACCAGGTTTCTAAAAAGGTTTATTCCCAACGTCGGCAAATAACGGGAGGTGGTATTTTTAGTTTAAGCTTCTTTAAGTTTATTTAGGTTGGTCGGTTCTTTGGATAAAGTTTTAGTTTGTTATGCTTGGTGCTAGTTTAGGAGTATAAAGAAAATACAAAGTATCTAAATGGCTAAGTTTTAACTGCTAGAGAAAGCTAAGTTTCGGATTTGAGAGATGAATTTCTGTTGATGTTTGCCAGTCTGCGATTAAGTATTCCTACTGAAACCTCTAGGTAAATATGAAAGAGATTTTTCATATCCACTTTTATTATTACAAGGTATCAGAATTTAATCATTTGTTGAATAATAAATGAATTTCAATTACTGTGATATTAAAATGCCAGATGGCCGTGTGGTTGACGGCATAGAATACAAGTGTCACCACCCCCTATCTTCCCGTGGGTGTCGTAAGAGGCGACTAAGGGATAACACGATGCAAATACCATTTTTGCGTAGAGGCGGAAAACTCGACATCAAACCCTACACGACTGCCTCGTTGGTCTCGCGGCGTAAATGTGCGCGTGGGATCGGGAGGTCCCGGGTTCGATTCCTGGGTCGGGCAGTGTTATTGGGTTTTTCTGTCACGAAATTCTCAGTAGCAGCACGGAGTCTGGAAATGTGCCCGGTACGGCAATAGGCTCGCCCCTTATTACGTGGGACTAAAGTATATCTGGCGAAAAGTGGGTGTAGAAATACACCTCTGCCTACCCCTTCGGGGATAAAAGGCGTGACGATATGTATGTATGTATGTATGAAATGCCAGATGCCGTTATGCTTTTGATTGATTGAGAATTCTTATAACTGATTACAGTATTTGGCAAAATGGCCTTTCATTTTGAGCTATGTCGGTACTAGCGATAATTTCCAATAAAAGCGGCGATAACTTAGTGGAGTATGTGACGGACTGCCTACCCCTTGGGGGATAAAGGCGTAAACTTATGTTATGTAATTTTGCGGAAACAAGACGTTTCCATATACTACGGAACTTTCTTGCCACACTAATTATAAATCCTGTGTCGAGGGGACTGTGCAAACGTTCAATCACTAGACAGAAAGAATACTCAGGCTCTAAAAAACAACTTGTGTGTAACACAAAATTATGTCATGAGTGGGAATCACCCCACAATACACGGACCAATACCCGGGTTCGATTCCCTTGTCGGGCAAAAGTGATACTGAGTTTTGCCGAATTCTCAGTAGCAGCCCGGATTCTGGCAAAGTGCCCGGTATCGGAAATAGGTTTGCTTATTTCGAGGGACTAAAAAATTCATAATAAAGTGAGTGTAATATTACACCTCTGTCTACCCCTTCGGGGATACAGGCTTGAGTAAATTAAAATAAAACTATAGTAAGGCAAGCAAATCAAAGACCAAATTCTTTATTTTATCATCCGCAGCGTTTAGATAAATCGCGTAGTCCAGTAAAACACGCCACACACACCAAATTACCAAAACAATCGTTTCATACATACATACATAGACTTACGCCTGTTTCCCCGAAGGGGTAGGCAGAGGCATATTAAACGCCCACTTTTCGCCAGTGTTTTGATCCCACGTAATAGGTGGCGAGCCTATTGCCGCTTATCGGGATATTTTGTTTGCCAGAGCCTCGTCCGTTGATCGGCAGGTGCACCACTTGCAGGTGAGGTTGCCTTGGGACCCTAAGTTCTTGGTGGGAACCCTATGCACCCACAATCCTTACACTGCAAGAAAATTAATTTGTTCTCTTAGGAAATTGTTCAAAACGTCCGTATGGTTAGTTTCACAGTGGCAAACGCCCGTTGTCCCTCGTCGGAAACAATTATGTCGCACGATTTGTCACTGCACCCCAGGGGACAGTTACACAGTACTAGTATGATATTGTTGTAAACAATATAATAATATCCTTTGAATTCCTTTGATAATCTACACGTAACTAGGATGAGCTAGGCAGAGACTGTACTCAGGTAACTGATAAAAATACTTTAAGGCTTTATACTGTCCCACTGCTGGGCACGGGCCTCTTCTCACTATGAGCAGGGAAAGGCCATAGTCCACCACGCTGGCCAAGTGCGGGTTGGCTGACTTCACATGTCTTTCGAGAACATTATGGAGAACTCTCAGACATGCAGGTTTCCTCACAATGTTTTCCTTCACCGTTTAGCATGCGATTACTCACGACTTACTTGTTACACTAATCATTAGCATAAAAAGTGACTCAAACAATGTAATCTGTTGGAGTTAATGATCTATAACCACCAACGACAACCCAGCCTACTAGACGGCAGACGTAAGGCGAACACTTTCTGACAACACGTCAGACTTATACGTCTTACATTAGACCAATCCCAACACTAGTAATGAATTATGACGCACCACAAATTTAAACTGGCCAATTAGAATGCATTTTTGTAGCCCCCTTCGCCCCGCATACCTCATCGCTTTGACAGAATTGTTTGTTTGTAGAAATGAAAACATGTAGGCTGGGTTGTCGTTGATAACCACCAACCTTCTATGGTCTCGGACATTGTACAAAACGTCCGTATGTCAAGTTTGACCGCGACACACGCGCCCTCGTCGGAAACAATTACTTCGCTCGATTTGTCACTGCACCCCACTAACTTGGCCGTTGATGTTTACGCCATATTACCAACTTTTATAGCACTATGAAGTTTTATTTGATGCGATGCATTATTTGCCCCTTTTTCTGAAGCTGCTTTTCTTTATTTTAAAAAGGCAACTACTAATACAATGTCAGTCAACAGTAATTGTACCACAATTTTGTTTATAATTTAAGATTCTGACTAAAGAGTAACATTAATTTCGTTCAGGCTCTTCTCATAGCACTACCATCCTTATATACTATCCATGGTTATGGGTTTATGAATAAATATTACCAAACATGTAACCAAAACTCTTAAACAACACTTATATATCAAAGTAACAAACTCTTGTGATATTAAACAGTGCTCAGTAAAAGAAGCAAAGTTAAAAATTACAGATTGGTTGTTGTCACTCTCGTACAATTCTACTAAAAGTATTTTAATTCATCCTCTTAAAAATTTTCCATATCAAACAATTAAAACGACTAATATAATATATATTTATTAGTATCATATATATGTACACACTCATGCTCATACACACACTTACTTAATAATATAGTAAACTAGAGGACGCCAGCAGCTACGCCTGCATTTTTTTTAATTTACCCGGCTTGGCCGATCCCGTGGGAATTTCGGGAAATCCCTTCTTAGTGCACCCCTACGGTCCCCAAGGAACATCCATGTCAAATTTCAGCTTCCTGCGCCCAATCGGTTCGGCTGTAGCGTGTCTGTCAGTCAGTCAGTAACGCAAGGATTTTATATATTAAGATTATAAGTTTCATTCAGTAATCATTAGTAAAATTTGTTCTTTTTGTTTAACTCGTTAGATAAGTTTAAGGTATAATGATGTCGACCGACGCTAATATGTTAATGTACATGGTAAATCAGTACAGGACAGGACAGGCTTGTCTAGTGTGGGGCCGCTGGTAGTATCACAAAATAATATATAAAGAATTTGAAACGTGGATCACATTGCCATCTTTGTATGGGAATCAGACTCTACATTGGGCACAATGTCAGACGTCAAGTCAACCACTACAGACGACCTTGCTTTTCTCTGTCCACCTATTTCTATTTAAGGCTTTTGGCACAGAATAGATAGTTCTTACGAACAGAAGCACCACTTCGGAAACCAATTTAAAGAAATGGCGACTCTTGCTACTAAGCAAGAAAGTGCAATTCAGCTCGCATGAGCATTCAGTACCTAACGCGATATTGACCTAACTGTTCCCGCTCTTTTCTAACACATAACGCTGTCGCTGTTTGGCGCGGAGCGGTGCGCTAGGGTTGTCGACTTGCCGCTGCTACTATAATATTTATTCATCGTCTATCTACCTACTTGACCACGTACCTAATAATAAATATTTATACTATAAGTATCCTATACCACTATTTGTGCTCGTAGAACGAAAACCACAAAAATTCTGGTGGTTTACATTTTCACTATACTAATTCTTAGTTATTTCCTAAACGCGTAGACCGATTTATATGATTCAAACAGATAAAATGGTTTTTGAACTAGATCTTTAATTTGACACCATAATCGTTGAGATATCTCAACAAATAAAAAGTACAATTTTTAAGTTGCTCTCGTAAAATAAATAAAATCTAAATTTCAAGTTGCTTCCTACAAACATCCGTTAAATGAGCAATACATTCCACCAGACTTGTGATGTGAACATTTTTATTGTTCACTATTAAAATTCACGTTATTAGCTAGCCCTGCGCGCGAGCGGTGACGACGCGGCGTGGAAGCCGCGCCAAAGTGTAGGCACTTATCGCTGTAGGTACAGCTGAGTGAAGGAGGCCTGCTTTTGGGACCAGCGTTAGTCAAAGTCGTTAATTTCGTTTCGCCATCTTTGTCTAGGTCTGTCACGAAATGTTTTTATTGCCTATTATTTTTAGCGCTCAAACATCTATTAAAACTTTTATTAAGATTGTTAATGTTATCTTGGTTTTGTTGCAAAGAAACAACGAATCTTAAATACGAGTTTAAAAGAATTCCAATTACACAAAGTTTTAAGTACGCTTTCTTACAGATTGAACCCATATTTCACGAACAGGTAAAGATTTTAAAATCAAATCAAAATTCATAGGTTTCCAAACCGTCTCATACCTACTTAGAACGAGTTAAGTTTTGCAATCAGACTAACTTTTCATATAAAAAGTTGTTCTCTCAAAAACTCTTAAGTTCATTTGGTTGAGAAAATAATTTGCTGAAAATTCTTCAGTTGCCGCGACGCTGAAACTTTGATTATATAGCTTTCAAATTATCAAATTTCTTCATCATTGTTTTTTTTTGTTTTCTACCTTTATTTATTTATTTTATTCATAGACTTACGCCTGTATCCCCGAAGGGGTAGGCAGAAGTGTTACATTACACCCACATTTCGCCATGTGTTTTTAGGTCCAACGTAATAGGGGGCGAGCCTATTGCCGTTACCGGGATTACCAGATTCCGTGCTGCTACTGAGAATTCGGGAAAACCCAGTAACACTTTTGCCCGACCTGGGTATCGAACCCGGGACCTCCGATCAGCAGTCGCATGCGCTGGACCTGGACTGGATACTGGACCACGAAGGCAGTCTACCTTTATAGGGAAAGAAATTGGATATTCAAAACTTGTATCAAGTAAAAACGAGTAAGCAAATAGTCTTTTTTATTTTCTTGCCTATTTATTGTGTAAAACACTACTACTAGAGTAACTGTATTCTAATCTCCGGAACTCAAAAGAAAGCAATATTCCCTGACTTAGACCAGTTTTAGTATTTTTAAGGGTACTGACTCTACATAATAACAGTCAATGATATTCATTATAGCTGGGACTACGGCTACAAGTGCTTTCCAAGTCAAAGTCAAAATCATTTATTCATCAAGGCCACAAAGTGATGCTTATGAACGTCAAAATGAAGTTAATTACTTAATGATTCTACATTTACTGCCACGTTCGCAATGCAATAGGTGGAACCACTAGAAAGAACGGGCAATAAAACTCAAAACACGGGGCAAGCGATAATTAACAATTTAACAGCACATGGCTTCGATGCGCACCGTGGATTTGAAGCCCATACCCTCTGCATGGCATTCAGTTATTATCTCCACTAAGCTATAACGTCAACTATCTTGTGCACAGTCTGTTTATTTAGAAAATTTAACGAATATAATACCATATAGGATTAAATTGTCGTTTTAACCTTTAATCTTCAATGACCTTTATCCCGGTAAATTGCTTCCTGTTCATTTATTTATGCTTTGGATTAAATACTTCAGAAGAAATTTCAGCGGGATAACTTCCACTTCATTTATTTGGTTGAAAACAAAGATATTTATAATTTTTAACTCTACCGTCATTAAGGACAAGTGAACAAATGTTGGTAACAGTTGGTATAACTACAACTTTATATAATCAAAATTATAATTTCTGGTAGTAGAGCCTTGCTACGTAAAGTAACAGTACCTAAACTGTAGCGTTTCGTTCGGTAAGTGAGAGTGCCGGAGGCCCTATCCCCTATTCCTTCTCCTTCATCACACTTCTCATCCTATCCCTTTTCCCAACCCCAAGGGGCGGCAATGCACATGTGACTCCTGTGGTGTTGCTGTGTCCTTGGGCGGCGGGATAATTGCTTACCATCAAGTGATCCGTCTGCACGTTTGCCGCCTACTACCATAAAAAATATAGTAATAATATGTAGAAGCACTAAGAGAGGATTGTTAGCAATTCCTCTTCTAAACGGGGTTAAAAAAGCGTGTCAGAGATTGTATGTAAATTTTATATTTTTCAATATCGTATAAAAATAAGACCTTGTGGCAGTCAAACCCACGCACTCCGGATTAGTAATCAAAATCATCACCCACTAAACTAACAGGCTAGTGAACCAACAATCCCAAGTAGTAGAACTATTACATTTATTACAATAAAAAAACTGCAGCAGGACGGCTTAGACGAACGTTCTCTGACCAGATTGAAGACATCTTAAAACAAAGGCAGGTTAGAAGTCCCCTAAACCGAAGAGCAAGCATGAGAAATTGGATGGGAGTGAATGAAGCAAGAGAGATATGTCAGGATCGTTACAAATGGCGTTCCGTAGTCTCTGCCTACCCCTCCGGAAAACAGGCGTGAGTCTATGTATGTATGTATGTAAAAAAACAGCAACTTTAAAACAAACAAGACATCTCAAGCAGACAATAGCTTCCTCATAAAAATAATCGCAGTCTTACCAACCCTATAACGAAGTAGGTACTCAGAATACGACTCTTTATTACGATTCAACTCAAAACATGATCCTTGGCCCACTTGCGAACCGTCACGTGCAAGCTCCGCTAGAATATTAATACAGAATTAATGGGGCGAATCTGAATACCTTTCGTTCGTATTAAAGATGTAATGACGTAGTAAGTCTTGCGTTTTGTCTTGATTGTGTTGGAGTACCTACTTTGGAAATAAGTGATGCAGACATCACTGATGTCTGAGAGGAGGGAGCAATTTTCTATCTAATGAATTGACTCAGGCGTTTTTGGATGGCCAAAACGTGTCCAAAAAGGCACGTTTGGCTGTGCATAGAGGAATATTAGTGCCTACCCTTATGTACGTTAGTGAAAGTTGGGTAGGGCAGAAGAGATTTGAAAGTAGAATAAATGCTGTAGAAATGAGAGCACTGAGAAGTATGTGTGGTGTATCTTTGACTGACAGAGTAAAGAATTGTGTGATAAGAAATTGTTGTGGGGTAAAAGAAGATGTAGTGACAAGCATTGAGAAAGGCATGTTAAGATGGTTTGGGCACATGGAGAGGATGGATGACGATAGACTGACAAAGAAGATATATAAGGCAAGTGTGAATGGGACAGGACAAAGGGGAAAACCTAGGCGGACGTTCTCCGACCAGATTGGAGACATCCTAAAAAAAGGACAGATCAGAAGTACCCTTAACAGAAGAGCATGCATGAGAAAGTTTATGGGAGTGAATGAAGCAAGAGAGGTATGTCAGGATCGTAGCAAATGGCGTTCCGTAGTCTCTTCCTTCCCCTCCGAAACAGGTGTGAGTCTACGTATGCATGTATGTATAAATTGACTTCATGCTGCTTTGTGATAAGTTGCTGATGATCTTTTATCGTTGGCTTACGTGATGTCTTGAAGGACACAAACACATAGCTTTTGAAACGCATCGACTGCACTATCTACCTCTCCTTGATTCTCGTTTTGCTTTTGGCTTATCTTCCAACTCGCCTTTCGCTACTCTGTCAACTTAAGGCGTAAGGGTATACAGGGTATAAAAAGACCCTTAACGAAAACTGAAATCCCATGTTGTACCAATCACTATGAACATTTTTTACTTCGGCACCATACCTGGGAAATTACTGGTTCAGGAGATATTGAGGCTCAAAGTTAGTATGGATTTTTTCTAATTAGGTACAAAATCGATGCATTTACCCCGCCAATATGTTCTTTAGATGTCCTATGACCCCATGGATAAGTAGGGCGTAGTTTCGAGCATTGCACGCGCGCGCTTTTAATAGCGGTTTAAAAATGTGAAAATTGAAAAAAAAATGTCGTTTCCCAGGTACTATTTTTGGTTAGTATGACTTGGCATGATGTCCACAACGAGTAGACTACGGCTTGGTGATGGGTCTTGTGACATCCTGTATATACAGTTGCGATGCTGATAAGAGAGCGCATGGCTTGTACCAGTATTAGATAGTACATCCAAATCGAACGCCATGGACAAGTCGTAAAGTTGCTATACCCAGGCAGATCAAAACGCCAATGTGAGCAACGCCGTATCTTCGGCAACGTGACGACATTCGCCAGTGATGCCAGCTAGGCATATCCTGACAAACGTAGCTTAGAAAGCCTGCCAACTTGGTGCATAGTAGTAGCAGAATACGATATAGGTAAAGTGACTGGACGCGAAGAGCCGAAAATTGAACTTAGTGGCATGACATCAGAGAGGCCTATATCCACTACTTATTTATTTTATTATTTATTTTTCGTGTGAGTGTGTAGCCAACTCTGGTGTCGGAGTTTTCAGACCGCTCGAAGGCCTCCGACATGGCCTAACGATCCTTATCCTTAGACAAGAACCGGGACCGACAGCTTTACGTGCCCTCCGAAGCACGGTAGCGCTCAGATGTAAATGCCACACATGGTCACCCATCCAAGTGGCGACCTGTGCAAGCGTTGCTTAACTTTGCCGATCTGTTACGAATGGCAAGCCAAGTCTCGCAATGAGCGCTATCCACTACCACGGCGGGCTGTTCTATAGTTGTGGTCCGCAGTTTCGGTCCTAAAAGTACCAACTATCCCGCAAAGCAACTTTAAGTTTAATCTCTAGAATTATGTATGGACGCTGCAATTCTTCGACATAAATACATAGATTTACGCCTGTTTCCCGATTTACGTCTTTTTAAGGAAATGTTGTGTACATTTCCTTAAAAAGAAACTGATAGCTTTCAGTTTCTCAGAATCCCTGTGAGCTTCACTCAATTTTGTGCCTTCATGTAATATCCAGGATATTAAAATCGCTTGTCATGATAAATTTGCATGACGTGTATGTCATTCTTGATAGGTACCTATTTTCCTCTCGCACCGCGAACTCCGTTCAGAATATTAAATGTGGCGAGAGGTAACTCTGTTACAGCGCATGAATAAAATATTTGTTCAATTCGAATATGCAGTTGTTGGGATAAATTCGTATAGCGATTGGTAAGGTAACTTGTTTCATTTGGATAAAGTGTTATTGTATCTTTATGTACCGGAGTTTAATATAGGTCATCTTCAGCCCTTTATACTGTCCCACTGCTGGGCACGGGCCTCTTCTCACTATGAGAAGGGTAGGCAAGTGCGGGTTGGCAGACTTCACATGTCTTTCGAGAACATTATGGAGAATTCTCAGACATGCAGGTTTCTTCACGATGTTTTCCTTCACCGTTTAGCAAGCGATCATGAACAATTTAATACGCACATAACTTCGAAAAGTCATTAGTGCGCGCCGTGGATTCGAATCCGAGACCCTCTGCGTAGCAGTCCGTCGGTCTCTCCACTCGGCTATCGCTGCCGTCATTTCATACAGGTACTAGGAGTTAAAAAGGGGAGTAATAAATACTTTTGAACTTTCTAATAATGTAATCTAAGGGTGGTGGGTAATAGGTATATAAACTGTCCCTCTTCTGGGCAATTGCCTAGTAAATGATTGTGATTTTTACACAGGTAGGTACTAATAATTTTGTAACAGATCTCAGTCACGAAGTTATTTTAAAATAAAGGAAAAACTTTAAATGCATTCACATACTTATATTTTAATCGTCCATATTTTTGACATTTTATACAACTTTTTTTATCAGAAGCTGCCCTAGGCAGGAATTGATGCAGAAGGCAGTAGAAGTTTGTATTAGGATCCACCTGACCAGAGCAAAGCAAGAAGTCTCTGACGGCGTCTTCAACACGAGGGGTGGATTCACATAATTTTCAGTTTAATAAAATGTCAAAGTTCAATACAATATCACAAATTCATCAAGGGCTCACTGAACCGATGCCGGGCAGATCAAATATAGTGGCAATTTACAAGGGTTTTACAAAATTTACTTCAATAAGACAAGTAACAAAAATGGTGTGTTCCACGTAGTATTTGGTGTGTTCTTTCATTTTGTTTCGGAAAAGGAATGAATCAAGAAATACTTGCCAGTTACAATGTGACCAGTGTCAAAAAATTATTACCAAAGATGCCAAATGTTACAAACTGATATTCTCGTTCCAATCATAGACATATAATCAAAAAACTACTATAGGAGATTTTATAATTATTATTTTATGTAATTTTAACCAATATGAATAAGCAGAAGATGTTATTTGTTTGGGTGAACGCGCTAACCTTAGGCCATACTGGTTCTATTTGAGTAATTAATTTTATGTCGGAAAGCCCATTTATTTTACCGAAGAAGGCTGTTAGCAGCAGTAAACGTAAATAACGCAATTGTTACCCCGGCTCAGCTATTATTAGCTATGTCGATGTTAGTACACTACTTGCTTACTAAGTACCTCCAATAATATAATTGTACCATGTTTCTTGTTAGTAAGAGGTAATACTTCGTAATTGGCCCTTGTAATTAGCAGCATTAATCGCTGCACGCTAATTAGGGAAGTGGTGCTCTCATCTAACGTTATTCGATACCTAAGGATAATGTTATTGCGGAACAATGTTCGATTAGAGAGCATTTATACGTCTTAATTTGTATTACATTAGTTGTGCTACTCAACTTTCCTCTATATACAGTATGTATAATTGTATATAATAATAATAATATTCTACCACATTCACACAACACCATCTAGTCCCAAACTAAGCAGAGCTTGTACTATGGGTACTAGATAATGGATAAACATACATATATACTTTTTTTTTGTTTTTGTAAATACATACATATTATACATGGAAACACCCAGACCAAGACAAACATCCATGTTCATGCACACAAATATTTGACTTGAGCGAGAATCGAACCAAGTAATCTGTGCCGGCGACCTTCGGCGTAGCAGTCGCTTACACTCCCGCTCCGCCAACCGGTCGTCGAATATGTAGCGCTCGAAGCATGATTTCGCGAACCGTTGTAATATGATAGCAAAGTAACGCTTGCACAGGCCACTACTTGGATGGGTAACCATGAGTGACATTACATCAAAGCACTACTGTGATTCTAAGGACACGTAGAGCCGGTAGCCGGTTTACACGGTAGTAGAGCCTTGCTGATTTCAGCATGAAGGGGCCTACTCAACCGGGGAAGTATGTACTACTACTAGCCTCTCACAGAAAATCGACTTATATATATATTGATGCGTTTCGCTCGGTGAGTAAGAGTGCCGGAAGCCCTATCCTCTATTCCTACTCCCTCGTCCCACTCCTAATCCTATCCCTTTTCTCAACTCCAAGGTGTGACTTGTGACACCTGTGATGTTGCTTGTGTCCATGGGCGGCGGTAATTTCATACCATCAGGCGATCCGTCTGATCGTTTGCCGCCTATTATTATAAAAAAAAGCCGTGGGTCTCGGTTCTTGTCGCAACACAAGAATCGTTGGATCACATCGAAGACCTTTGAGTGGTCTGAAAACTCCGTCACCAGAGTTGGCCACATCATCATCAGCCCTTTATACTCTCTCACTACTGGGCACGGGCCTCTTCTCACTATGAGAAGGGTATGGTCATAGTCCACCACGCTGGCCAAGTGCGGGTTGGCAGACTTCACATGTCTTTCGAGAACATTATGGAGAACTCTAGGACAAGCAGGTTTCCTCACGATGTTTTCCTTCACCGATTTGCAAGCGATAATTAACAATTTAATACGCACTTAACTACGAAAAATCATTGGTGCCTGCCGTGGATTAGAACCCGAGACCCTCTGCGCAGCAATCTGTCGGTCTCTCCACTCAGCTATCGCTGCTTATATAATATGGCCACACACTCTCACGAAAATAAAAGATAGTTTGCTTCAGACCATTGGGCTCTCTTGAGGTCTCTTTTTATCAAACACCACGAAGTCAATGGCGAACGGCTTCTACCACGTTTGAAAGAGTCCTTACGATGGCTACAACGTACGCGATTTTCGAAGGGTTTTATACAGTTATAGACTAAGGGTTATTTATGTTACAGGTGGATGGAGTATCTTTACACGGTGTTACAAATCACCGCGCGGTAGCGCTACTGAGGGATGCGAAGGGGCCTGTGGTGCGACTTAAAGCTTTGAGGTATGGACCTGTATATTTTACTTGTCTCTGATATTATATAGTTTTTTTGTGTTACTGATAGACTAGGCACAGCCGAAGCTATGTAGTGCAAAAAACTGACATTTGGCATGTATGCCACTGGGGCTTGGGGTTTTAGCCCTAAGAGAGAATTTTTGGCGATTGCCATACGAACAAATAGTCCTACGCGGGCGGTGTCGTCGGGCAGTCTAGTCTATACATACGAAGAGTCCTAGCGATATCCCGTAAAAGGATTTGTAACGAGGTCTTTTAAATCCAACACCTTACACGAAGCTATAGCTTAGTGAAGAATGTGAATTCAGAGGATTCAAACCCACGGAGCGCACAAAAAGTAAATAAAAGTCAAAGTTCATCATCATCAGCCTTTAACAGTCCACAGCTGGACTAGGCCTCTCCTTTGAAAGGAGGAAGTGGCCTACTATATCACGCTGGCCAAACGGGTTGGTATAGGGTTTGTATCAAGTTTTCCTTCTCTTACAGTGCTGTTCTCTGCATAATATGCTCCCTCTGTCGGCTCTTACGACACCCATGGGATAATATGGGGTGGTGACATTTCGTATTCTTAATCCGTCACCACACAGACTATACTAAGTCAAAGCTATCGAAATATAAAGATAAAGGTATAGATATATTAAGTTATCGCTTGCCACGTGCAAGCTCTTTAATCCATCGGTCTCGTCCGTCATGAATAGGGTATTTGACTAAAAAAATCGAATTAGTCCGTCAGATAGAATTCCAAAAAATATTGGACACGTATATTTTCTTTAGTCGCGTAAACAAAAAATTAAGACGACAAACTTTGCTGAAAACTCGTGTGACGTCACTTGCCAGTACACTTTTTACTGGCAAGTGACGTTACAAGCCCCCACTCTTATACGTTTCTCCATCTTTGATGCGTTTTATCTTCGTCATTTCTATTTTTACTGATTCGATAAAACAAAAAATACGTATCCAATATTTTTCGATAATCTAACTGACTGACTAATTCGATTTTTTTAGTCAAATACCCTATTAGGAGCCAGTAGCCTTCAATAATACTACTGACACATGAAGCTATGGAATATCGACACATTTTTGGTGGCACACAGACTAAAGAAAATGAAATGACAGAAAAGACACGCAATGTCTTTGAGTTTGTTTCGGCCTTTCTTCTCAAGAAGTCATTTAGCTAGGATAAGCCGGCATCGTCTAAAATAGGGTTTTGACTTGTATGAGTGTAGTAAACAAGCAAAATTTGACGACCGGTTGGCGCAGCGGGAGTGTAAGCGACTGCTACGCCAATGGTCGCGGGTTCGATTTCCGCTCAAGTCAAACATTTGTGTGCATGAACATGGATGTTTATCTTGGTCTGGGTGTTTCTATGTATAATATGTATGTATTTACAAAAATAAAAGTAAATATGTATGTTATCCATTATCTAGTGCCCATAGCACAAGCTCTGCTTAGTTTGGGACTAGATGGTGATGTGTGTAGGTGGTAGAATATTAAAATATATTTTTTTTTAATGCAGGAATAAATACGTCTTTGAGACGGTAGTCGCTCTGTGATCAAAGCTACTATTCTGTCAGATCTAGCTAGACTAGTGCACGGACCCCATGGTACAAGATAGGACCACAAAGGCTTGTACATAACCAGGATAAAGCTAGCTCGACGATTATGATCCTTATTCAATAATCTAGTTTCGATAATTCCACAATAGCCTGTTTTTACGTAAACTAGTAAAAACAAAAAAATATCTATTTTATGTTTCAACAAAAATCTAGCTTAGATATAAAGCTCAACGTCAACATATCCGTTGGCAGAGACCCAAGCTAGGAATCTAGGTTCCTTATATAAACTGTTACGCGTTTTTGGACCGGTGACAAAATTTCAGAGTGAAACTACATTTGTTAATGCTTAGTTCGAATCTGGTTTATTTACAAGTCAGATTATCTTTTCTGATAATCTGACTAGTAAATAAACTCTTTTCTTAGCCGTGTGGTTGACGGCATAGAATACAAGTGTCACCACCCCCTATCTTCCCGTGGGTGTCGTAAGAGGCGACTAAGGGATAACATGATGCAAATACCATCTTTGCGTAGAGACGGAAAACTCGACATCAAACCCTATACGACTGCCTCGTTGGTCTCGCGGCATAAATGTCCGCGTGGGATCGGGAGGTCCCGGGTTCGATTCCTGGGTCGGGCAGTGTTATTGGGTTTTTCTGTCACGAAATTCTCAGTAGCAGTACGGAGTCTGGAAATGTGCCCGGTACGGCAATAGGCTCGCCCCTTATTACGTGGGACTAAAGTATATTTGGCGAAAAGTGGGTGTAGAAATACACCTCTGCCTACCCCTTCGGGGATAAAAGGCGTGACGATATGTATGTATGTATGTATTATCTGTTCTGGGTAAAATCATATACACACATCAAAAAAGTCTAAGCAACACCTACAAATTTCAATTTTACAATGTGTTTTCGCATTAAATCCTTAGTATTTTCTTATTAGTAGCATAGGGTTCTCACCAAGAACTTAGGGTCCCAAGCCAACCTCACCTGCAAGTGGTGCACCTGCCGATCAACGGACGAGGCTCTGGCAAACAAAATATCCCGATAAGCGGCAATAGGCTCGCCACCTATTACGTGGGATCAAACCACTGGCGAAAAGTGGGCGTTTAATATGCCTCTGCCTACCCCTTCGGGGAAACAGGCGTGAGTCTATGTATGTATGTATTTTCTTATTTATATTACTTTTTAATGCTTTTTTTGACATTAAACAACAATTAGTTTTTTTTTACAATCTTAATTAACAATAATTACGAGTAAGTACTGTACGTACGTAGTACAAAGTAAGGTGCCTAATGGTAGTATAAAAATTGCATAATTTAATACAAAGTGTGGCCTCCTCTGTTATTGAGAACTTGCTGGCACCGATTATTCATAGAATCGATGAGATTGTTAATGTTATCCTGCGGCAATCGCTCCCAATGAAATTTTATTACTGACTTGGTAAGAAATGATATAATAATTGATTCATAATTTTTTTTAATTTTTAAAAATTAATTTTTAAATTAATTGGTGCATAGGGTTCCCACCAAGAACTTAGGGTCCCAAGCCAACCTCACCTGCAAGTGGTGCACCTGCCGATCAACGGACGAGGCGACGGCAAACAAAATATCCCGATAAGCGGCAATAGGCTCGCCACCTATTACGTGGGATCAAAACACTGGCGAAAAGTGGGCGTTTAATATGCCTCTGCCTACCCCTTCGGGGAAACAGGCGTGAGTCTATGTATGTATGTATGTAATAATTTGAAATAGTTTGTGTTGCTTAGACTTTTTTTAATGTGTATTACCAAGTATAGCGGCAATTAATATTATACTGAAGGAGAGTTAATGCCTTTTGTGGTTATGGTTGCCAAATTGATTCAGCACTGTTTCGAAAATGAATTAAGTTAGCTTTTTTTATCTTTATTCTTTATATTTTTTTATTTATTCTTTATACTATATTTTCTCATTCTTTATACTTTGTGGAGGTTTTGCTTTTTGGGTATGGTTGAAATTTTTTGGATTATAGTGACTTTGATTAATTATTACGCTTAGCGTTTTAAATAATATACTTGACAGTACAATGTGCTATCAGATTTTCTATTTGGAAACTATCAATACAAACAAAAACTAGTAGTACACTAAACGAAAACAGGCAGTTTAGCCAATTATCCACCAGGGAACTGTTAAAGGTAAGAAAACTGATGAAATTGTAGCATTGAGGCATCTAATTCTCAAATTGACACATTTTCTTCTATAGTTTCGTAATGTTGAAAAAATAATGGCTATGTAATATTCAAGAATATAAACCGTGTACAAAGAACATATATACCCTGATAAGCCCATGTTTTGCGGAAAGGCAGTTCCCACGACTGTACTTAGAACAATAAAATTATATTTGAATGATGCTGAATGCTCTTTAGGGACCAATTTGATCACCACTGGTACATTAAAGTGACTCGCTGATCAAAACTCTGTAGTCAAACTTAACATAACGTAACTTCACGCCTTTATTCCCGAAGTGGTAGGCAGAGAAGTATTATATACTCACACTTCGCCAGTTATGTTTCGGTCTCAGTGTAGTATGAGGCGAATGCCCGTGGTACCTGGGGATCTAACCCGAGGCCATCGTCTCGCCAGTCCGTTACGTACACCACTGGGCTATCGCCGCTCTCTTAGTCAAACTTGAGTTAAACATTGTATTAAGAAAATCTATTTAGAGCAGCAATAATATTCTTGCGATATGTTCAATAATATATTACTTTTGTGTTTATTTTCTGTTTTTTTTGTATTTTCTTTATTTTTATTTATTTCATAGACTCACGCCTGTATCCCCAAAGGGGTAGGCAGGGGTGTAATATCACACCCACATTTCGCTATGAATTTTTAGGTCCACGTAATAGGGGACGAGCCTATTGCCGTTACCGGGCAGATCACCAGACTCGGTGCTGCTACTGAGAATTCGGAAAAACCCAGTAACACTTTTGCCCGACCCGGGAATCCTCTCCGGTCAGCAGTCGCATACGCTATCCACTGGACCATGGAGGCAGTCTAGTATTTTCTTTACTTTTTTATAAATTCTGGTGTGTGTAATTTGTGAAAAAAATATTTCAAAATATTTCTATTGTATCCTTTGCAGGTATCTCCGTGGTGCGGGGTTTGAAAAGCTTCAGAAGGCTTTAGCGGCGCAGGATGGCAGAAGATCGCCGATAGCACCGCCCAGCCCATCTGTGACGTCACTCGCTAAATACAGCTTTAGCGTGGTTGGTATCTACAATATTTTTGACAAACATAACTGTTCTGTGAGGGCTGCAAATTGTCGCTTACGGTTACAAGCTTGTAATCGAGCCAGCAGTCCCCTAAGGGGGGATTATTTTGGCTTATAGTATTTCTTAGCTCGTTGACGAAATGTTAAAAACCTAAGTTTAAAGAATAGAGAGGGATGTACCTATGTCCGTAACATCCATTATCAAAAATTCTTTCAAAATAGCATCTTAAGAATTTCTATAAGAACTCGTTCTATCGTGAAAAGGCAAAAGGCTGTATTATGAAAAAGACGATTTCGAGAAAAAAATAAATAGTTCTCATAGAGTTTTTGGCCTTTCCCATTATATAGTATACATAAAATTATATAAAATTGGTATCATTGTGTAGGTATTTTAAGGGTGATTACAGCCGTGTTAAAATATTAATAAAAATTAGAGATTTTAAAATAAATTGAAGAAAATTGTTTAAAAAAGAACGACGAACTTGTGTTATGATATTGTTAATTCTTTAAAGAAAGATTGATTATTTATTATCTTGGTCCGTAAATCACTCAAATTTATATATTTTATGCAAAAAATATACATGAATATTACATTACAATGGCACTTTTTAAAGCGCACTAATTTGAATCAAAACAAACCGATCACGCAGTGCGTGGTTCGCAGTGGTACTGCACTAACATCAGCGCGAGCCCTAAGAGCGAGAAAGACAGCAATAAAATGCGCGAAATGCGCGCTCTGGCCAGTTTAGTATGGCAAAACACTGTATCAGGGTATACAGTCTTTTGCTTAGGTTACGGTTAATTTTTTTATAAATACATGGTTTTTCAATCAATCAATCAAATGTTTTATTGTGAAAACAGTGGTTACAGGGTGTTGTTACAGCTAAATAGCATATAATGGATATAGAATCACACTGCTCGGCCGTGTAAGGCGTACAATATCATTATAATAAAGAACAATGGCAGAATTTGGTCTGGGTTTGTTGTGGCGACCTCAAACTTCATATGAACAAAACAAATAGTTTTTTTTCTACAATTTTTAATATTTTCACTTTGTCTCGTTAAAGCTGGAGTATTTTATGATGACAAAAAGCATTCCAATTGATTACGAATACTTTATTATTTGATTGTTGCCATAGACAATGGTGTGACAGGAATAGACGTGAGTGCTACATCCGTATCGATTATTAAATAAGGAATCGATACGATCGACCTTTATAGAGTTGGTTTGGTTTAAAATGCAGTTATTTAATATTTAATCAACATTATATCAATAAGCTAATATTTTTGAAGCAAAACAACGTTTAAATTAAATAAAAACGTCACAGCATCGTTTCAATGTTGTATCGATTTCACATAAAATCGATTTAAAATGTGCAGCTCCGCTTTTGTCTTTGGCTGTGACAGTTAGATGCTACAAAATACTTCCGCGTTTTGATGTCAATCTGACATAATTATGTCATTTGATAATTCAAACGTACCTACCTACATTGTTTAACTTTCATACTATAACTTTCCTTTTACCTACATTGTTCATTCGTAACTAAAAATTCAAACACCTATATCTTCTTTTTCCACCTTTCCTGAGTGAAAATAGAATTTATAGACTCTGTTACTTACGCCAAATTTTTTGATATATTTTTTATTACTGTACGCTTCCATTTAATTTCAGACATTTTGATGTAGGTACGGAGATCTGCCATTGTCCTTTACGTCATATAATTACACCAAACGCGAGAATTTTAAAGTTTTATAACCTAGGATCTTATAAACATTACATCCTCAAAATGGAGATCTGTCATTGTCCTTTACAAACAAACTTAAGTAAAAAAAATTAACATTAAATTATTAAATTAACTATCCACTTCAATAAAAAAAGAAAAATAATTAGATATAATAAAATGAAATATTGGCTCAATTTCCGAAAGAGTCAAGTAGAAATTCTTGGATTGTGTAATAGGGTCTACTTACTAGGAAATCTTTTAATGTTTTTTGAAGGTTTTTATGTCATTAATTTCTCTTATTTTCTTTGGTATCTTGTTATAAATGCGTGACGATATGCCAAAAAAACTTTTTGAAAAAGGAGCTGTTATGGATTGATTATTTGCGACTTTGTCAACATGTCTACGCGAGCAAAGTTTACCGAACATGGTTTTATTTGTTTTGACAAAAGTTGCCACCTCAAAAACATATAACGCAGGCATAGTTAGAATTTCAATTTTTTTAAAATGGGGCAAACAGCTGTCTTGAATGCGAATGCCACAGACTGCTCTAAGGCATCTCTTTTGGGCTCTGAAGGCAAGTTCTTTGTCTGTAGCATTTCCCCAAAATATTATGCCATACCGCAGTGTGGATGTTACGTGTGCATGATATGCAGTTAAGACTGCGGCAAGGCTTGCTGTTTTTGACAGTTTATATAATGCAAAGGAAAACTGGTTAAGTTTTTTACAGACAGTTTCGATGTGAGTTTTCCAAGACATGTTTTTGTCGATCCAAAGACCAAGGAATTTAATGCAGTCCGTTTCTTCTATTTTTTTCATATTATAATGAATGTTCAATGTTACTGGTGATTTATTCTGAGAATAATGAACTATTTTTGTTTTGTCAAGATTAATTACAAGATTGTTGCAAGTCAACCAGTCTATGATATTTTTGAGTGTGTCATTTATCTCTTTTTCGTAAGTTTCAATGTCTGTTGGAGTAAATACAGCCTTACTACTGTCTGAAAATAATATTATAGGTGATTTAACAGCTTTAGACAACTCATTGATATAAATAAGAAAGAGTAAGAGACCTAATATACTTCCTTGTGGTATACCATAAGCTATTGTTCTGTGACAAGACAAATAACTTTTCTCAGTTTTTGATGAATAACATAGTGAATTTATTTGTGTCACTTGTGTTCTTTGACTCAAATATGATTTAAGTAGTGACAAAACGTTACTCCGTATCTGTACAATTTCTTAGCTAACAAGTTGTGATCAACATGATTGAAAGCCTTAGTCATATCAATATACATTGCAGTTGTAGGTAATTTATTATTCAGACCGTTATATATTTTTAAAAGGAGGTCATGAATGGCCATATTGATGGTCTTGCCCTTACGAAAACCCTTCTGTTCGCAAACAAAAAGATTAATGTAGTATATCTCTATAAATAAACGTCGTATAGTAAAAATAAAACTATAACGCTATGGTAAACCTCAAACCAAGCAGAATAAGCGTTGTTAAGCAAAAACACTGTATACTGCAGTAGGTATCTCTATTAACACAGAATATCTAAAAGTGAGTAACTATTAGATATTCTGCGGTGTGTGCACGAGTTAAACTTCTAAATGGTAATAGTTACTCAAAAATATATTCACTCTTCCTCAGTACGACGAATCAACAGTAATCGAAGCGGAGCCGGAATCAGAGATCGTCCACTTACCTTCCCCCACATCTCCGTCAGAGGAGGCGGAGATAGTGATAGGGAGGGACGACGAGGTCTCGGAGAGGGAGGCCCGGAGGATCCAGGACAAGTGGCGGGACATACTCAGGGCGGAGGCCGACTGGCCCGGACATCAGTACCAGTATGATATTGTGGTGAGTATGGTTTAAGAGCGTTGAATAATTCATTTTTATGGTGATATCGCCTTATGAAATTTTGGTCCCACGTTATTTAGGTTACTTACTGTTTTTAGGTTACGTGGGACAAAAATTCATAACGCTCGCCCCCTAGGGAGAACCTGTTGCCGTTACCGGGCACATTACCAGACTCCGTGCTACTACTGAGAATTTGGAAAAACTCAGTAACACTTTTTGCCTGACCAGGGAATCAAACCCAGGTCCTCCCGATCAGCAGACGCATACGCATCCACTGGAACACGGAAGCTATCAAAAATTTATAACATATATATGCTTATTTGGACGTTTCGATCACGTGGAGGTCGTCTGGATGTCAGGCATTGTGGCATGTCCTGGATACCTGTGTAATTCAGTATTAATCATGCCTTAGACAACCTCTTCTGCTACAGTACAGTATAGAGAGCAAATTGGATAGGTACAACAGTATTCAAAAACATCATAAAGTGTTGGTGGGTATGCCACCTCCAAACTAAGCCAAACTTATAACTATTGCAGTCCATTCCGGACCTAGGCCTTCCCGCCCGCTTTCGCGTTTTTGCCAACCAGTTACTACCAGCCTCCTCAAGTCTTTAGTACATCTAGCAGGAGGGAGTACAACACTACGGACGCCCGGCTCAATAATGATTTTGTTCTCTTTCTTCACCAGTGCGGCACAATAATGAAAGAGAAGGACAGTGGCTTGGGCATTTCCTTAGAAGGTACTGTTCGAGTGGTGGGAGGGAAGGAGGTGCAAGCGAGACACTACATCAGAGCCATAGCCCCGAATGGACCAGTAGCCAGGACGGGGATGTACAGAGTTGGAGATGAGTTGCTGGAGGTAAGTCACTTTACACCGCCATTAATGTGCCCCGCTAAAAGACGTCAAGGACTTGGCGCGAGTATATTAAGTTGGCCTTGTTTGTTTTAAAAGAGTTTCAGACACCTATTTTACCAGAGCCTTGCTGATTTCAGCATGAATGGGCCGGCTCGACCGGGGAAGTACTACCCTCTCACTGAAAATCGACGTAAAGTAACAGTACTTAAACTGTTGCGTTTCGCTCGGTGAGTGCATCCCACTCCTCATCCTATCCTTTATCCCAATCCCAAGGGGTGACAACGCACTTGTGACTCCTGTGGTGTTGCTTGTGTCCATGGCCGGCGGTAATTGCTTACCATCAGGCGATCCATTTGCTCGTTTGCCGCCTATTACCATAAAAAGAAAACCAATTGGAATGACTAATGTTTTCAAGGCTAACTCTGGCGTATATTTTTTCGAAGTTAGAAACAAGCTCTTTCTGCATGATGATCTTTGGATAGATAGTGATGGAATGATAGATAGTTTGTATAGAGGCTATGTTCTTCATATACTCGAAGACTTTTCTTAAAGCTCGAAACTGAGGGTATGGAAGCAGTACCATAACGAACCTTCTATGCGCAAATTCATCATCTTCAGCCCCTTACAGTCCACTGCTGGACTAGGCCTCTCCTTTGAAAGTAGGAATTGGCCTACTATACCACGCTGGCCAAACGGGTTGGTATAGGGTTTCTTTCAAGTTTTCTCTTATAGTGCTGTTCTCTGCATAGTTTGGTCCCTCTGTCGGCTCTTACGACACCCATGGGATGATTGGGGTGGTGACATTCCGTATTCTTAATCCTTCACCACACGGATATGCGCAAATTACGATCTTCAAAAACTGCGTCTTGGAAAGATTGGGCCTCCTTTGCGCCTCTCCGGATTCTGCGCTTAGTGCCCGAGTACTACTAGTACGTCAATAGATGGCACTGAATGGAAATTGTTCTTGTTTACTTATAATGTTTATTTTGTGTAATGAGTATGTTTCGCTTTTGTGTATTTTTGTTTCTTTAATTTTAATTTGACTTCTACACACTATCCTTTTAATCTGCCCTTAAACACTAGCGGCACTGAAAATTTCGGGAATTAAGGAAGTGACACAACATTACTATTTAAAAATGGATTTTTTGCTTTTCGAAGTATTCTCCGCGAAATTTGACACATTTTTCCATACGATGGAACCAATCATTGAAGCAACCATTCCATTCGGAAGTTGGGGTCTCCAAAATGGCCGTTTTGTAGGCGTCCACAGCTTCTTCAGGTGATGAAAATCTCTGTCCACGCCATTTATTCTTTATTTTAGGGAATGTATAGAAATCATTAGGGCTTATGTCGGGGCTGTACGGCGGATGGTCTAATAATTCTATGTTTTCTTGCTCTAAAAACTGTTTTGTTCTGTACGCGGTGTGAGAACTCGCATTGTCGTGATGGAGGATGATGCAGTGGTTGCAGTTCTCTTTACGGAGTTCAGAAACGACCTTTGGCAAACAAATGCTAGCATACCATTCTGTATTAACCGTTCTTTGTCCCTCAAGAGGAATAGTCGTAACATGGCCGATTTCGAAGACAAACGTGGCCACCATTTCTTTTGCAACACTCCGTGAACGAAACATTTTTGTTGGCTTTAACTCATTTTCGAACACCCAAACTCTGTGACTGGTTTTTTGTTTCGGGTTCGTACGCGTATATCCAGGATTCGTCACCTGATACGATGTTGTGTACGAATGCTGTATGCATTTGAGGATCCTGCGTGGAATCTTCCGAGAGTTCTGACCCACCAAGTAACGCGAGCCGCTTTTTGCTCTTCACAGAGCGAATGCGGTATCCATCGGGAAAACAACTTTTTTACACCTAATTGTTCATGCAAGATTATTTGTATTTGACTCATGCCAATGTCTAAAGTTGCCTGAATTTCGCGGTATGTCACATGTCGATCTTCCTCAATCAGCTTACGCACAGCATGAACGTTTTCTTGGGTGACTGCAGTTTTTGGACGACCTTGACGGGGATCATCACTGAGCTTGACACATCCATGTTGAAATTCAGCAAACCAGCGATAAATTGTGGTTTTGGATGGGGCTTCATCACCAAATGCAGAAATCATCCGGTCAACACACTGTTTTTGTGTTAAACCACTTCGAAAGTCATAATAAATCGTCGCTCTTGAATTTTCTCGAGTCAATTTCATTTTCTCAACGACTAAACAAGTTTGACAAAACCTTGTGACAAGACCGAGAATCTTTTTTAAAATAAATAAATGGTATTCGATTTTTAAAACCAAGGAGTTTTCAATTAAAAAGATTTTAATATGACAGGACCAGTGGAAATATTCTATTCCCGATACTTTTAGTGCAGCCTATGTACTTTGGTTATATGTATAAGTGTTGTGATGCGTATGCAGCAATAAATGATATTCTTTCTTTCTTACAGGTGAACGGCTGGCGGGTACTAGGAGCGCATCACGTTGAGGTGGTGACAAGACTTCGAGCTGTGACGTCACCAGTGTCACTAGTCGTTGTCAGAAAGAGAGCTGAGCTGATAGATGAACGACTGCCGGATAAAGGGTTTGCGAGGGTAAGGCAGACTTGGTGCATAGAACGAGTATATACGGCATGAGACAGATGACTAGATTTTTTAGAAAATGTTTTTTGATAGGAATGTAAAAGATCTTCATTATGAGTCTGCCGTTTTGAAGTATGTCTATTTCAGAAATTGTCTTAATAAACCGTGCCCACTTACTGCCGGATTCAAGATCCGATCTGTCCTTGGATATGGAAATTAGAAACGCATATTTGACATAACCTCCATACCTCCATACCAACCGGATTCCAACGGACTGCCATGCAGAGGGTACCAGGTTCGAATCCATGGCGCGCACCACTGACTTTTCGGAGTTATGTGCGTATTGAATTGTTAATTATCGCTTGTCCCGTGCCTCGGAGAGCACGTTAAGCCGTCGGTCCCGGTTGTCATGAAGATCTTTGACAATCGTTACAGGACGTCAGTACATTCTAATAAACTGGCACTAGTATAAACCATGGAATATCGCTATCCCTTTGGGTTGCGGAGGTCAGACAGGCAGTCGCTCCGTGGAAAAGCTAATATTCAGCCAAATCCGGTTAGACTAGAAAGCGGACCCCAGGTTGAGACTGGGTTAACGCTAGGAGGATGATGATATGACATAACCTCCATACAAAATATGTCAAATATGTATCTCTAATCTCCAAAACTATGGATAGATGATATATTGGTACCAGCTGGTTTTCCGGTTCGTCCAAAAAGACGGTAGTGCCAGTGGCAGCAGAATTTATGTGACATAGACAACTTAGACCAATATAGGAATTTAAACTTTCGTGGTCACTATCAATACTTTTTACTGTTTCTATGGGATATTTACAAAAATTTCAATAGAGAAGATGGGTTTCAACTGTTGAACACCTGGCATCCAGTGGTACGTCTATTTCAAACCCGTGAACCGCAAAAAGTTAAATTACGAGCCGACATAGTGAGTACAGTGTGTCGCGATCGAGTACAGTGCGAGAGTGAAAACGGTGGTAGTGGTTGTGCGCGCAATAAACGAGTAAGAAAGCGGGTAGACCGGTTCACCTGTTTATAATATTCATCCACCCGCAATACTTTAGTACATCCGTGAACATGACGCTTGCAACAGTACCGAAATATCGGTTACTTAAAACAAAGGTACGTGGTATATATCCCGTAGAAACAGTAAAAACTTAGACCAAGAAAACGTAGTGTAGCCGGTATATTGTAGTGGGAACGTATGTTACGTAAATGTAGTGCTCATAGCGAGACAGCTTGCCGTTCGTAACAGATCGGCAAGGTTAAGCAACGCTTGCACAGGTCACCACTTGGATGGGTGACCGTTTATGGCATTTACATCTGAGCGCTACCGTGCTTCGGAGGCCACGTTAAGCTGTCGGTCCCGGTTCTTGTCTAAAGATAAGGATCGTTAGGCCAAGTCGGAGGCCTTCGGGCGGTCTGAAAATTCCGACACCAGAGTTGGCCACACACTCACACGATGTTTTTCGTGTGAGTGTGTGGCCAACTCTGGTCTCTCACACGAAAAACAAAACAAGCAAGTGAGAACGGGCGTAAGATAGTTCGTATTTATTTATGGGAAGTCGAAGATCGGTAACACTAAACTTTTTAACGAAATATTTCTACTACTCTTGAAGAATTGGAAGGAAATCAGTCCACTCTTTTACCAGCGTGATAATGTCTCTAAACCTTCATCTTCACGAGCGTGTGAGATACAAATATAACTATCAGCCTAGAGACGTCCACTGCTGGACATAGGGCGTCCACTGCTAAACGTCCTATGGACTTTGTTTGGAAACGAATATAGATCTGGCATATCTATTTATCATCAGCCTTTAACAGTCCACTGCTGGACTAGGTCTCTCCTTTGAAAGGAGGAATTGGCCTACTATACCACGCTGGCCAAACGGGTTGGTATAGGGTTTGTATCAAGTTTTCCTTCTCTTACAATGCTGTTCTCTGCATAATATGCTCTGTCGGCTCTGACGACACCCATGGGATATCTATATTCGTTTCTAAATAAATTACAATCCATGTTTCTTATCCACAGAGTAACATCCTAGGTGGAAGTCTCCAAGACCTGTTGAGTCCTCCTCAGCGGCTGATCAAGGCGAAGTCGGAGAGCTCCGTGGCGTCACTGTGCAGCGCCACAACTGTCATGTCTGCTGGACATGATCATGATGGTAAATAATGCATTACTGACTGACTGACAGAGCTACAGCCAAAAAAATTGGGAATCCCTTTTACTTTACAAACAGTGGTAGCATTTTTATCTTCTCCCTTACTGTAACCCTGTGGATACTGTGTAGTTAGAAGTGTTTTTTTTTATATATAAATAGGCGGCAAACGAGCAGACGGATTGCCTGATGGTAAGCAATTACCGCCGCCCATGGACACAAGCAACACCACAGGAGTCACAAGTGCGTTGCCGCCCCTTAGGGTTGGGAAAAGGGATAGGATGAGGAGTGGGATGAGGGAGAAGGAATAGGGGATAGGGCCTCCGGCACTCTCACTCACCGAACGAAACGCAACAGTTTAAGTACTGTTACTTTACGTCAATTTTCTGTGAGAGAGTAGTACTTCCTCGGTCGAACCGGCCCATTTATGCTGAAATCAGCAATGCTCTACTACCTGAAAATTGTGTCTGTGCCTATTTTGTAATTTGAGGTCATTTTATGTTAACCAACATCAATTTGATGAAATATTTCCACAAATTACTGTTCAAGTACTTACTTACGTATCGTGTTGATGGCAACACTTTAAATATATTGGGCCCAAAACTCGGCCACTCAGATGGCATTTGGCCTTGCCTTATACAGGTCGTCAAGCGTACACGACTCTGGGCCTGCGGGCCACGTAAGCCATCATCTGTGGAGACACGACACAACCGCATTTATTCGTACTTGGGTCTAAAAATCCCCACCTTGACAGATTGTCCCTGGATCTGCCAACCTGGGTACGCAGCCTATTGACTGTTCAAATGACAGGGTTGTAAAAGCATACTTGAACACTGGATGGGTTTAACTTTAACCACAAAAAAAATATTTTTAATCAGTGCATATGTATACTACACATATCTAGTAATATTCTGTATCAAGAATATAGACATGACAAAAATAACAAAACATTTTTAACTCAATCGCCATTTTGACGGCCGGTTGGCGTAACGCGAGTGTAAGCGACTGCTACGTCGAAGGTCGCGGGTTCGATTCCCGCTCAAGTTAAACATTTTGTGTGCATGAACATGGATGTTTGTCTTGGTCTGGGTGTTTCTGTGTATAATAATTACGTATGTATTTACAAAAAAAGTATATATGTAGGTATCTTTATCCATTATCTAGTACCCATAGTACAAGCTCTGCTTAGTTTGGGACTAGATTGTGTTGTGTGAATGTGGAAAAATATTATATTATTATATTATACTATATTTCTTTCAGAATTCTGCACAGAAGACATGGAGCGCGTACGATCTCGGTCTTTAGAACCTCTGAGCGGTCTGGCGATGTGGAGCGACCACGTCGAATACATTCAGCTGGTGAAAGAAGACAGGGGTCTTGGGTTCTCTATACTGGATTATTTGGTGAGTCACAATGTGGTAAGGATGAAGATCATCATCATCAGCCCTGTATATAATTAGTCCCACTGCTGGGCACGGGCCTCTTCTCACTATGGGAAGTGTAAGGCCATAGTCCACCACGCTGGCCAAGTGCGGGTTGACAGACATCACATGTCTTTTGAGAACATTATGGAGAACTCTCAGACATGTAGGTTTCCTCACGATGTTTTCCTTCACCGATAGCCACCGATAACTTCGAAGAGTCATTGGTGCGCGCCGTGGATTCGAACCTGGACCCTCTGCGTAGCAGTCTGTCGGCCTCTCCACTAGGCTATCGCTGCTTTTTGAAGAATAACTCAATGTATTATGAAATGGTGGCACGCAGCTAGATTTTATGCAGTACCTCTGACGGTTAACACAATATGTGGGCAAGCCGTTGCATCTCGTTTCTTTGGCTGAACGCACTAATCTCAGAAACGACTGGTCTGATTTGAATAATTATTATTGTGTTATATAGTTATTTATCGAGGTAGGCTATAGGTTATATAGCATTACGCTATGAGTCACAGAAGCGGAGCAGTAGCCTTAAAAAAGCGGAGAAACCGCGAGCTCAGCTAGTGTTAGGCAGGACTGTACAGCTAGTAGTTTAAATTGTTACTTTATCGTTTGGCACTAAGTTTGATTCCAAGAGACAACATTTTAGGTGATTCACAAATTGATGTTTCGGGTCTGAGTGCCCTTTGTGTCCGTTGATTGAATAAGTGCTAAACGTAGCAGGTAGTAGAGCCTTGCTGATTTCAGCATGAATGGGCCGGCTCGACCGGGGAAGTACTACCCTCTCACAGAAAATCGACGTAAAGTAACAGTACCTAAACTGTTGCGTTTCGTTCGGTGAGTGAGAGTGCCGGGGGCCCTATCCCCTATTCCTTCTCCCTCATCCCACTCCTCATCCCTATCCCTTTTCCCAATCCCAAGGGGCGGCAACGCACTTTTGACTCCTGTGGTGTTGCTTGTGTCCATGGGCGGCGGTAATTGCTTACCATCAGGCGATACGTCTGCTCGTTTGCCGCCCGTTACTATAAACAAAAAAATTCGAAGACCTCCCCCTTGGTCTAACAAGCTGCAACCCTACAGCTCTAAGTACCTGTCCAACTGATGACCAAGCGTTGCTGTTTGCCGACCTATGACGAACGGCTAGCCAAGTCATGCTATGTGTCCAATTAGTGTATAACAACGTGTTCTCTATCTAACCCATCGTTCTTCCAACAGGATCCCTCAGAGCCCGGTAGCTCAGTGATCGTGGTCCGCTCAGTAGTGGTGGGAGGTGCGGCAGCGGCGGATGGACGGCTGGCTCCTGGAGATCGACTCGTGTCGGTCAATGGAGTGGATGTCGCTAGGAGCCCGCTGGCGCATGCGGTTAGAGCCATCAAGGGAGCTCCTAAAGGTAAAGATACTGTTGATCATATATGTAATGATTTTGCAGGACCGGAACACGATTTGGGTAGATCGTGGACGGGAACAATTCCCATTGAAGTTTTGAAAGCACGCTCTACCGACCAGTTAAGGGAGCTTTTAACAATGTTTAGACACTCGGATTAGGCCCTCTGATAAAGGAAACGCTCTCAAAGCAATGATTTTAAAGCGACCTCTATAGGTAAGTAGGAGGCTCTTTTAGAAAAACAAATAGGCAATACGGATTAGGGCCCCTAACGAAGTAATCGCTATTCGCGACTTAAATACAGTGGTGTAGTTAAATATTCGCCAAAGTAGGATATTTGCTAATTTGGGTGATTCAGATCCTGAGCTTGTGGTTTCCGAAGTGCTTACCGATTTTTTTATTCTGTGTGGTGACGGATTAAGAATACGGAATGTCACCACCCATGGGTGTCGTAAGAGCCGACAGAGGGAGCATATTATGCAGAGAACAGCACTGTAAGAGAAGGAAGGAAAACTTGATACAAGCCCTATACCAACCCGTTTGGCCGGCGTGGTATAGTAGGCCGATTCCTCCTTTCAAAGGAGAGGCCTAGTCCTGCAGTGGACTGTTAAAGGCTGATGATGATGATACCGTTTTTTTGCCTGAACACGTGCAATGAAACAATGTACTTGTGGTGCATAACACACTATGCCGAAATTCCGCGACCGAAGTTCTCACCTGATTTTGCTTACCGATCATCCACCATCGGTTCTACGACAGTTGTGGCCAGCTCATTGTCACTTCAGTTTGCTAAAGCTCTAAACTACGTCAGATAATTTGGTCTTCTGTTTTGATTATTGAAATTCCATTCAGGCGTAGTCACGCCGAAGTTCGGTTGCGAGACTAAAAATATTTCTGTACAAGGTACTCCAATGATATAATCAAACTTAGCACGTGATATGCTGCTCCACCCGTGTTTGCAAACAAATAAATACAATATTTTACACACGTAATATTTTATAAAACAAATTGTGAAAATAAATAGTTTTGATCTGATAAAACGAAGAGAAACTAATATTATCAGAGTACCAGAGATAAACACATCTATACTAATATAATAAAGCGGAAGAGTTTGTTTGTTTGTTCGTTTGTTTGTTTGTTTGAACGCGCTAATCTCAGGAACTACAGGTCGGATCTGAAAAATTCTTTTTGTATACGATAGCCCAGTTATTCTGGTAGGCTATAGGCTATATAACATAAGGCTTCGACCCTTTGGGGCCGGGCAAAAGGCTAAAAAGGCTAAAAGATAATGTCGGCTAATCACAGGAACTAGCAGTCGGATTTTAAAAATCGTTATTGCCTATGATAACCCAATTATTCCGAAAGGCTATAGGCTATATAAAATTACGCCACAACTTTTAGGGGCCAGACAAAAATAATAAAATGGTCAAACGGAAGGCCTGGCTTTGACCCAACTCTCCCGGTTGGGTCAAAGGCAAAAAAGGCTTAACGAATAGGATACAATCTAAATGGGTATCGTTTTCAGAATTTTCGGGATGCTGATTAATAATATGAAATTTATTCAGTGATCCAAGATGGCGGACGGGAAATCAAAGATAGCAGATGAGAAAATTTCAAAATTCAATATTGGTATCGCCTTCGATATTTTAAGGGGTGGGGAATCGAAATACAACATCTATTTCGTGATCAAAGATGGTGGATGGGAAATCAAAAATGGCGGATGGTAAAATTTTAAAAAATCGATATTGGTATCGTCTGCGATGTTAAAAGGGATAGGGAATCCAAATACAACATCTGTTTCGTGATTCAAGATGGTGGATGGGAAATCAAAGATGGCGGATGGGAATAATTTAAAAAATCAATATGGATATCGTCTGTGGTGATTTAAGGGATGGAGAATCCACATACAACATCTGTTTCGTGATCAAAGATGGCGGATAGGAAATCAAAGATGGCGGACGGGATTTTTTTAAAGTTGATATGAGTATCATCTCCGATATTTTAAGGAATGGGGAATTCAAAAACACCATCTATTTCGTGATCAAAGATGGCGGATGGGATTTTTTTAAAAATTGATATTGGTATCGTCTCCGATGTTTAAAGGGATGGGGAATCCAAATAGAACATCTATTTCGTGATTCAAGATGGCAGATGGGAAATCAAAGATGGCGGACGGGTTTTTTTTTTAAAGTCGATCTGGGTATCGTCTCCGATATTTTAAGGAATGGGGAATTCAATATTATATAACAATCTATGTTTGTTTGTTCATCATTTATAGACTCTGAAATGATAAGATTAAGCGCTAAGTCAATGGTAACTTTGGAAAAGGGGCTTGGAAAAAAGGGAATTAAATAAAAACTCTTAAAAAGGCGATACGGAGTTCGCTGGGTCAGCTAGTGACATAATAAATATAATGTTTCATCCATCAACCCTATATATAAACTGTCCCACTGCTGGGCACGGGCCTCTTCTCACTATGAGAAGGGTAAGGCCATAGTCCACCGCGCTGGCCAAGTGCGGGTTGGCAGACTTCACATGTCTTTCGAGAACATTATGGAGAACTCTCAGACATGCAGGTTACCTCACGATGTTTTCCTTCACCGATTAGCAAGCGATAATTAACAATTTAATACGCACTTAACTACGAAAAGTCATTGGTGCATGCCGTGGATTCGAACCCGAGACCCTCTGCGTAGCAGTCTGTCGGTCTCTCCACTTAGCTATCGCTGCTTTTCGCGAAGCTTTGTATAGCGAAGTGCAGTAAATTAATTACAGAAAATGTATTGATTTGATTAAAAAAATAAAGGAATATTTCGTTAGTATGTTGCTTGTTGAATAATTTGTCAAAAATCAGAATGATTGTATGTATTTTAATATGATTTTTATTCGTTAAAATTTTTTTTTTAGTGGTATCTTTGTGATTTTTTTCTATCGATTAAAGTTAGTTGTATTATGATTTCAACACACTACTTAACTAGATTATATCCTGAAGTATATCATATATTTTTCTGATTGTGTTAACTGCATTAAATCATATATTTTAAAGCATTATAAAACTCGCGTTTAGCTCTTGTAGTCCCCTTAAAACGAAAACAATGTTGCTAATAGTTCGACAGTGAAAGACGCTGTCCACTGACTTTCGCTATATTATGGGTATCGGGCCTTATGTTTTTACACAATATCGCCAATCCTCAACAAATATTGTTTAATAGTTTATATCCACATAAACATTACGATTTGCTTCATAGAACTCACATTTTGTATTTGAATTTTCATACATTGTGACTACAATGATGACTAAGCACATTTAACACTGTGAGCTCTACCAGTATAAGTGTATAATCTATGGTGAGCTCATTCTGCGTAAATAGTAACACCAGTAGTTGAAAAATGTTCGGGTACTTTGAGATAACTTATACATTCAAGAAAAAGACAAATATCACCTCAGTCTGCCGTGAACATGAATCCTGTAAAGAATTCGAAACGTCGGCTAGTAATACATTAAAAATGTAGTTTCTAGATCATTAGTTTCAAATGTAATAACTTAGTGAAACCAATACATCGCGATAAAATTCGTAAACTGTAGTTTAATTTCAATAAGCACATTTATGAGTTAAATAGTCAGTTCCAGGTAAAAATGCATATTTTGTATGAAACCAGCCATAAAACATATTAAACATGTATGGTGAAGATCAGTGCACACAGATAGAGCTCAATACAAACACAGTTATCAGCGCCGCTAATGACGACATTACGTACAGTCATACTACATAATTATTACGTAGTCTGCTTCGGTTGGTTTGTCATAATTTCTTTCTCGTATAATATATTTTTTTATAGTCTCACGCCTGTATTCCCGAAGGGGTAGACAGAGGTGTAATATTACACCCAAATTTCGCCATGACTTTTTAGGTGCCACGTAATAGGGGGCGATCCTATTGCCGTTACCGGGCACATCACCAGACTCCGTGCTGCTACTGAGAATTCGGAAAAATCCAGTAACACTTTTGACCGACCCGGGAATCGAACCCGGGACCTCCGATCAGCAGTCCCATACGCTATCCACTGGACCACGGAAGCAGTCAGTTTGTCATAATTTCTTTCTCGTATAATATGGTTTTTAAAAGGGTGAAGCGACTGCAGTTTTGTTTCCTTTGAAATTAGATGGATTACTCTCTGGCTAGTTTAACCAGGTTGGAATGATTAGATAGGTATTGTTTCGTGTGAGATTTGGCCAGGTTTGGTGTGGTGTCTGCCATAATTTAAATAGTATTTATCTGAGGGTTATGAAACTAGCCTTAGTTTGCTAAAGGAGTTTGGAAATATTCTGTTAATTATCTGATGCAACAATTGTTTTATCATCATAATCAGCCTTTAACAGTCCACTGCTGGACTAGGCCTCTGCTTTGACCTATCGAATGCCAATTCCTCCTAAGGAATTGGCCTACTATACCACGCTGGCCAAACGGGTTGGTATAGGGTTTGTAACAAGTTTTCCTTCTCTTACAGTGCTGTTCTCTGCATAATATGCTCCCTTTGTCGGCTCTTACGACACCCATGGGATGATATGGGGTGGTGACAATCCGTATTCTTAATCCGTCACCACACGGACAATTTTAATGTTTGTCTTGCAATGATTGTTTTATGGCAAGACAATAAATATTACTGTGGTCTTGTAAACGAAGCCACATGTAATCACTTGTATAGAATAAGCAAACACCCGCCATGTAATCAGTGTAATGAGTGCTTGTCGTTCAGTATCGTTTGTAGTGAGTGAGTGTTATCATGGCACGTCTCCACTGCTTTAGTTTTAAAGGTAATGTGATGTCATACACCTATTTACTAACACTGTGCTAGACTAGGTACTAATAGAGTAGAGTACTCGATGATGTTTTAGAGAAATTATCGTATCGTGACGACATTGATCGTTTATGCTGCTACCTAAACACACAAGTTTGATCTTACATTGGGTACCATGTACAAAAACATTACCAAAATGTTTTTGTACACATACGAAGCATTAGCTTGAAATATCGCTATCCCTTCGGGTTGCGGAGGTCATGGGCCCAATTTCTACTATACAAGGAGCATTGCTCCTTGCTACTATATAAATACATACATACATAGACTCACGCCCGCTTCCCCAAAGGGGTAGGCAGAGGCATATTAAACGCCCACTTTTCGCCAGTGTTTTGATCCCACGTAATAGGTGGCGAGCCTATTGCCACTTATCGGGATATTTTGTTTGCCGTCGCCTCGTCCGTTGATCGGCAGGTGCACCACTTGCAGGTGAGGTTGGCTTGGGACCCTAAGTTCTTGATGGGAATATAAAAATATAAATATAGTTTCGATATCATGTCAGTGTCATACATACGTCACTATTATTCTTCTTAATTATCTGATAATTGAACGAAGTTGTAACGAGATCGTAAGTTGAAACAAGTGTCAAACTATATGTCAACGACGAACTGTTTAATTTCAAATTATACGATAATGACATTAGGTTATCAGAATACCGCTTCTGAGTCAATTCAAAATATAATATCAATGTCATAAAGAAATAAGATAATTGGCCGCCTGTTAGGCGGTCACTCCGTGGAAAAGCTAATATTCAGTCAAATCCGGTTAGACTAGAAACCCCGGGTTCAAACTGGAATAACGCTAGGAGGATGATGATGACGAATCATTAGCTTCATGACGTGTCTTTTAAGTAGATTAGGCAAGTTGTACTTTTTGGGAATATATAATTTTATTTTCATTTTTTTTATAGACTCACGCCTGTATCCCCGAAGGGGTAGGCAGAGGTGTAATATTACACCCATATTTCGCCACGAATTTTTAGGTCCTACGTAATAGAGGGCGAGCCTATTGCCGTACCGAGCATTTTACTAGACTCCTTGCTGCTACTGAGGATTTCCTAACGGATAAACCCAATAACACTTTGCCCGACCCGGGAATCGAACCTGAGACCTCCCAATCCCACGCGCACATTTTATGCTGCGAGACCAACGAGGCAGTCTCGAGGGAATAAATAAATTGTTATATAATTTACGTCCTGGGGCCCAGGAACCGCTTACTGGTCTAATCCAAATTTCGAGATTATTATCTTTTCTATAGAGCCGACTGATCTTTGAAACCCAAAGCTGCCTATTTCTTTAAAAATTTACGGGCGTAGCTGCGGGTATCCTATTTTCCTAATTAAAAACATATGATAATTATATCATCAGCTGAGTTGTATACAAAACTATTAATATAAAATATATATTGAATTATATTCGTATCTATGTATAATAAAATCATGACCTAAAGGGGATAATGCCATATTACTGCAGTTTTAAACCATTGTATTTTCCTTGTTACAGGCATAGTGACGATTGGAATATCCAAGCCATTGCCGTGCAGTACTGTTGTTGGTGGCGAGAAAGCAAACGGACACAGCATTCAAAGTAGCCAGGTAATCACATATTTATTTTTATAAAATTTAGCAAAATAAATAATAATAAAATCTTTGGATTTTAAACTTTGTGACTCTATATTCTGATGTATCTCCCTCAAATATTGACTTAACAAAGTTATTACGTTGTGAAAAATTAAATATAAAAATATCAAGAGAATATAATACTGTGTTACGATAAAAATAATAAAATATAGAATAAAATAAATATGTACTGTATAGAAATTATAAAGGAGTCACAAGGATTCTTTACACTGTAAAAAATACAAATAATAAAAAAGTTTTTTTACTGTATTTAATTTGAAGAAGCGTGATATTGTACACTGAGGGAAATAAAAGTAAGTTAAGTTTTCTATACTAAAGCTTATTTTACGCTTAGAGCAGTATTGGTCTAACAGTAGCATGCGTTTTTATACAATTTACTACTTTCAAAATACTTTCTTGTACAATAAAGGGAATTAAATTACCGCTCTAAGAATTTAGCAATAAATAGATATAGTTTAAATAAAAATAATGCTTAAAAGTTTTAATATTTCCCTTTAGTGTACAATATTCAGTAGCATGCTTTGTTTTATTTATATTATTTTGCAAAATGTATTAAAAGAAAAATCATTTTCGCATAATTTCTAGTCATTTCATGAATGTCGATTTTCTCACTTTCACCACAACATAAAATTAAGCTTCAATTGCTTTCACTTTTCAGAAGCTGGAATACTTCACAAAAATCCTTCGTCTGATAATGTCTTTGCATCGAGACATAATGGAATTGCAGCTACAATGTTCCCATGACGTGATTGAACCACATGCGCCATTCAGAGTCCCCCCTAAGATAAAAGCAGAGATCACACTAAAATGACAGAGAGATAGACTGAAGTATACTGTCAGCGTGGAAGTACCAGATAACATGAACCTTGGTAACCAAGAAGGATTAGGCAAAGGAGAGCTCAATATATAATGGCTGGATAAAGATGGATTGATGTATGCGGTGTACTACAGTTTTTCTACTTCAGAATTTCAAGAGTGAGATAAATACAAATGTATATGCACTTATTCGTAAAAGTGAAAGGACTCTAATGGAAAACAAAAATATCACATGATAATACGACTAGTCTTTTTGGCTTTATCGAAATTATTTTGCAATTGGTTTAGTAATGAATTTGTATAACATTTTCGCCAAAGAGTCCATGGTTTTCCAGATAGTCGGATAAATTTTAATTCTAGATGTTACATTTAAGGAAAATGCGCTTGTGTCAATTGATAATGGCTTTTGAATGTAAAGGAGAGAAAAGTAAATAATGAATGATTATGTATGTGTAAAAATACAATCTACGGGAAAACTCATAAGGTAGCTAAGGCATTTGTAAAGAGTTTGGCTCAATTGCAGCAAATGCAAGCAGCTTTTTGATGTGATTTTTAGTTAATAGTATATAAAGAATCGAGGTTTTGGAATGTTAAATATAAGTCAAGAAAGAGAGAGATATAAACACAAAAATATTAATAAAGCAGATTAATGATAGAAACAATGTATCACTTGTTATACATTAACGCATACATATCTGTACCTACACAAAATTACTATAATGACATGAAAGCACTCTAAAGATGTTTGATATCGAGAATTTATCTGTCACTAAAATGTTATATTTAATGCTAAAGAATATAAAGAAAACGTCCATTTTTTGAATTGATGAGCTTAAATTTATTTAAAAGCATAATTGGATAGGTATTGGCACTAAAAGCTACATTCTTTGTAAGCAGATTTTATCCCTAACAAGTTCGCTAAAATAATTCCTTCTAATATAAAGCTTAAAATGTGCTTTGAAGAGTATTGGGGTTAAAAGTAACGGCATTGCTGCGAAAGAATTACTGGTTAAGTAAAATCATATAGGTAGTTTTAAATTGTTGTTATAAATGTTATAATGTAGTAATTAAATGAAAATACATTTCCCTTCTTTATATAGTCGGATATTTATTTGTTTGATCTAGTTGTGTGTTTTGTATAAAATATTGAACGGAAATTGTATGCAGAAAAATAAAGATTGGAATATAAATATACTAGGGGTCCTATTTGTGCATTTACTTTGTTTAAACCAGTATGCATGATGTATTTGTCTTTAAGTCAGTATACATATTTTTTTCTTCATATCATGATATTTTGTTGTTCAGGATATTGGACACTAGTAGATCAAAATTCAATATTTTATTGGTTGTCAAAGATGATCGTCTAAAACACGAATAGTATAAATGGAAATGAATAATCTTTTATTCTATTTAATTTGTCAGACAGTCATCAAACGCTGATCGACACAATACATTACCTACATAAAGTAATGAAATTCCCGTTCCACATTATAATAATTCTTATTACTATAAGGTGCTTATTTTGTAGACAATTTGTAGTTCTTCCATGTAAGAAAATGAAGGCATAGTAAACTTGTGCTCAATTATTTGTTTTAGTGAGAATCTTAGTACTGCTTGGGCCACAGCAAGTGTAACCTCGATTCGATTGAAGTTTGATGGAATTACTGATCTATTTCAAGGTCCGATAGTTATAGAATTAAAAAGTGATATGAGTAGTCAGTGTATCGAACTTCTATCAAATCGAGCTGATTAAAGTCATGTTTATCTTTAATTTTTTTAGCAAATTGAATATTAAATGTTATTGATAATAATAATTGTGATCATAGATATTGATGTCTATTTATACGGCGGTTGTGTAGTTGCGAAATATAATATATGTAGTACATAATTTATTGATAGTTGTATGTGTTAGCTGTCAATTTGGATATGTGATAGATTTTCTAGTCACTGTTTGATCAATAAAAATATCGCTGTACTAATTTTTTATTAGGATTATTGATTCATAATTTAGTCCATAGATATATTTATTGAGTAGTTAAAACTACATTCCGTCAAAAAATTACTTAGATGTTATTAGTTTAAAGCTGAAATTCCTTTTTATACCGATATGTAGGTAGATTATACAAGGTTATATAGCGGGTCTTACTCGCGATAAATCATATATTTAAGGCATAAATACCTCGGTTTTTGCCAACGTTTCGGCTGACTTGCTTCAGCCGTGGTCGCGGCAGGACCATTAATCGCGAAAGTTTAAAACCGTTTATGTAGGTAGATGTAAAGAGATTCTAATGCAGTTTATGACGAAATCAAAAATTCTATTCAAAATCTATACTATTTTAATTATAAAACTGAATCTTACTGAATTTTCTTCCCCTAGAAAGAAAAAGCATTATGGCCAAAATAATATATCATTATTTTACCCATATTTTGTACGTTGTTGTCTTCCTAAGGTAATCCTCCGGAATTAAGACATTGTTTTGATTATCTGCCTATTGAGTGAGGTAGAGATAACCAAAAATACAAATTTTCTTAAGTATTGCTTTGAAATTTGCTGTTCATCATTTAGCTTTCTTTCTTTCTTTTTCATAAGTTTACTATGTTTAAAAGATTCTGAACGTAGGTCTTTTCTAAACTTTCCTTGTATATTTTTCTAAACTGATCTAGCTGGTTGTTTTTAGCTTTAAACCAACGATACAACGGTTCTGTTGGGAGAAACTAAATAGTCAATTTCTACCTTTAAAAATACACAAACGATGGAGAGAAACGTGCAAAATTTTTTTTACAACATATTCGGCTTACTTCTAGCCGTTTCTAAAACATCGTCTTACCTTTTGTCGCACTATGTAAAACAGCAATACACTAATTTGAGTTTAGTTACTTCATCAGGAAACCCACAGCTATTATTTTAGTATCGTTATACTTTGAAGCAAAATATAAATTATAATGACATATTACTGGACAAAATAAGACTTGGCAAACATTGCAATCTACCGTCAATTTTTAAAAGGAATTACAGTAATACTTTGCTTGAAACTGTAAAATTAAGTAATTTACCTACAGGTAATTCACAACATATCATAGTGTTAAGCATCGCTGAATAATTCATGTAAATATACGCGTATTTTAGTAAAAATATTATAATATAATTATAAAATTATATTATAATAGTTATTATTATTGTTTAAAACAAAAAAGACTGTATAGAAGTTACGTTACATTTCAGATATTTTTTAAAGATTTGGCAATTTGGCTAAATGTCGAATTTGAGATTACCGTCTGCAACATTATACAATAATTTGAAAGTTTATATTTTATTATGAATGAGGATAATATATTAAAATTATTATGATAATGTTGAAGAGTTATTATAGGCGATTGAACAACTTTTGATCGGTGCAGAATTTCTTTGATCGGATTTGTAACACAAACTTTGTAATCAGGGCTTATTTTTAAATAGCAAAAACATTCGGTATGCTTGAGAAATTGTTCGCTGAAGAGATTACTATACTCTGAAAAATGTGGACCATATAATGTTTTGTTAAGTATAATACAGTGCAAATAATTAGGCTTGGCAAAAATAATGTTTTGGTATTAAAGGATAATGTAAAAAATAAACAAGCATTTAAAGATCTAAAGTGTGCGACATAGATGACTAGGGAATCTAAATTTGCTTACCTAGGCACCTGTATTGCAAACAGCTAAAATATAATGCACACCGTCTTTTTTCACATCCCAACAGGCCTTACGATTCACATTATAAGATGAAACTGGTTGATTGCGAAGAACCTTTCTAAAAAAGATACCCAACGTTACCCCACAATAAGAGTACACCTATTCAGGTAATGAATACTGCTACCATTGCTTAACTAAGACAATTTATTACGAATAGCTGTACAATTTGAAAATAAGCCTCTGAAATAAAATATAATAAATTAATACTTACAAAACGTACCTAACAAAGTTTAAAGAAAGTTGATTTAGAAATCAGATGTAACTGAAGTAACTCGTAAATCATAAAAATATTTTGTATAATATCTGTTGCGAGGAAATGTTTTGTATATATAATATTGTTTATGTATTGTATATTATATGATGTGCGTTGATGCTTACGTCCGTGTTCAATGTCTACGCTTTGTTGTGTCTGCTAAATATAAATATAACTGCACATTATTTTGTGTTTCATTTATAAAATACTAGCTGATCGCTATTTGTTTTTTCCTTCGATTATTTTTATTTTATTTTTCGTACAAACCTTCTCCTGACAGTTATTGCGATCACATAAAAGAATGGTTTATCTAATGTGATTCAGTCGTTTGGAAGTTAGTAGTTCATCATCATCATCATCAGCCTTTAACAGTCCACTGCTGGACTAGGCCTTTCCTTTGAAAGGAGAAGTTAGTAGTTGCGTATACATATTTATAATATAGATGAACTACGTCATCTAGTATAGTTGACATATGATATTCATTGAGAATATGTCCTTAAACGACGCAATACGGGCTGTGACGTAGGCTTAAGTAGGATCTGTTTCTATGTCTGATACATCACTACTTGTCTTGTTATTGGTCAAAGTATAATATAGATTTACATAGAAGCTCAGTTCTTAAGGATTTTGTGTGCCGATTCCAAGTAGGGACTGTCTCCAGCTTTGTTCATATTTGGCGCCGTTGGCGTGGCTGGCGTCGTTCTTCGTCTCTCTCGCTCTCTTAGTTAAGATACACTGGAGAAGGGAGAGACAGCTGCCACGCCACCAAGTGGCAATTTGAGTCGCAAAAAGTTTGTCTTCAAAGCACACATATGAAATGCGCCTCTATGTAAATATTTGAGCTCTTTGGTATAACTTATATCTAAAACTTTACCCTACCCTGTTAACAAACAAGTATTTTCAGGATTCTGTAAAAATATTTATAATAATATATACGTTAAATTAATTGAACATTCAGGTTGGTAGAATTTTTTAGCAATGCTAATGTATTTGTCATGTAAAAATGACATATTTTAATTAATATATTTTATTATCTATAACTCTCATAATACATGTCTTCATTTTGCAGGAATGCATCAACTCATTGGCATCCGATGACCATACTGGGATGGATTCCTTCCACGAGTGTCTCCAAGAATATGGCGAAGGCTTAGAAGTAGTACAAATATGTCTAGAACCCGAGGAAGCCTCGATAAAGGATGACGAGCTGTCTGCTTTAGGAGACCTAAGTATGGATGATTACAAGAAGATTAAGAAAGAAATCATCATTGAAGACCCAATTGAAATAAAGGTTAATGGACTAAAGTCTTCCAAGTCAGATGACTCTTTGGATGATCACGATGATGATATGACGATCACTGAGGATGACGTGTTAGTAGCGCCAAGGGCATTGCCTGACACAAGAAGTAAGTCAGCTGACAGGAAAGAGGTAAATAAAGAAAAGTGCCTCTCAAAACAACAAAGCAAAGAAATTTCCACATCGGATGAAATGGTTTTTGCTGTTACGCCGACAGGCTTAGAGAGAATAAGCTTCGATAAATACTGGAAAGAAAACGATGCGAAGATAGAAAATCCATTAGAAAAAGTCAAAAGCGACGAAAGTTGGAAAGAGTGTCTCAATTCTCCAACTGAAGATACAGTGAGTTTCTACGATGCAACGACAAGAATTTCCGTCCAGGAAGAGAACAATTCTTTACTATATATAGATCATGAGATAGATGGTTACGAAACATGTCTGGACGAAGATTCGTCATCACAAAAGTGTAGTGTACAGAGCGCTCGTAAAATGAACGGGGATACTGAGATCAAAGAGTTTAGTAAACACGAAAAAATAGTTTCTAAAAACAAAGACAACGATGTAAGTGCCAAAATAGTGGACGTAAAGACTTCCAATGAAACACTGATTGATGAGTCGTCGTATGGCCATCCATACGTGCAGGAACACATCATAAAACAGATGAAGTCACTACGGATAGAGCCGTTAAACATAAACATTTGTACTAAAAAGAAAAAACGCAGTCCAAGCAAACCGTCCAAGCATGAAGTCAAATCAAGTCCCAGAAGCCAGTGCGTGGAATACTACAACGACCAAGCGGAATGTTTAAAAGAAATACGTAAGAAGAAACTTGAAGACGAAGAAAAGAAACACAAAGAGCACCAGCAGAAAATATTAGAAACAAACCGTGTTGCAATGGAGAAAAGGATGAAAATGCTACAACAAGCGAGTGAAGATTCTACTGATGTTGAAAACTACGATCCAAATTGTCATAAGTGTTTTTTGGAGAACTATGCGTATGCTATTAAGGCTTATATAGCTGAGGCTAGTACGTGTAAATATTGTGAAGTGGTTAGGGAGATGTTGGAGGTGCCTAAGGACGCTAGTAGAAGGGGTTCGGCTCCTGCGTTAGTGAATTTAGACAGTGGGAGTTCTGAGACTGATGAGGAGAATTTGTTGATGGTCCCCGTGGTGAAAGATCGACGGAAATCTGCCGGTCCTCTGAAGTTTCCTATGTCTTCCAGACGGCCTAGGTAAGTGTCTTGTTTATAATACTTATATCAATAGGTGGCGCTGTAACAGAATAATAAAGTATTGCGGTTTATTTCGTATATTGTGATAACATGTTGACCTCTACGAACTGAACCACGTTAATCTATGTCTCCAAAATAAAACACCTAATCGGACCTACTGGCTAATTACAAGGGATATTAATTTTTTGATTACTTACTAATTAATTGAAAGTTTTTCAGTGACACAAATTGCGCAGAATTATGATTTTCACCAAGATGCGATAGTATTGTAGATGATATTACCTAGAATTTGTCTGAAAATTTAAACAAACGTAAATTTGGTCGTCAAAAAGACCTTGAACGAGATTATTCACTTCTCGATTATACAAGACAATGCCAAACATACGTAAGTATCTGTTCTGCGGCAATATTAGTAAATGACATTCTTTTCTTCAGTAACAAGGTCACCGAAATAGGTAAGCGTCACAGATGGTTTTCAATTGAAAAATCTTTCATATTTATTTATTCATTTAGGTTATATCGTAACACTTATGAACGTAAAAAACATAGAATGTATATAATGTAACTAATAACATAGGTAAGTCAATTTTCATAGTTGGCTTTAATTTATTTTCGTCTGACTATGGTTCTAATGAACGACAGGGATGCAACAAACATTTGCATTTTTCTTCGTAATGTAATAATATTTTTTATACAAGTAATACCAGGACTTAACTCTGATCTAGCCCTTGTTTTAAAACAAGGCTGTTTAAGGGTTGAGCTACACCTATCAGCACCGCATCGCACTTTCCTATGCTTCTATCCTTTTCTGTCACTTAGGACCGTCATTTACTAGAGCGAGAAAGAGAGAGGGAACGCGTCAGCACGCCGCGGAATCGATCGTGCTGACGCGTTCCCTCAGAAAAGGATAGAAGCATAGGAAAGTGCGATGCGGCGCTGATAAGTGTAGCTCAACCCTAAGTTTACCAATTTACAATTAAACTAGATGATGTCCGTAGCCGCTCGCTCTTTTTTGAATTTATCTGTTTCTAGCCGATCACCTGATAATTTCGGGCAATCCCTTCTTTGTGCCCTCCTACGATCCCCAAAGAACATGCCAGCCAAATTTTAGCTTTTTGTGCTCAGTAGCTTCGGTTGTGCGTTGTCTGTCAGTCAGTCAGTCAGTACCGAAAAAATATTATAAATACCGATTGGTTCTATTTAATTTTTTTATATATTTTTATTTATAGTCTCACGCCTGTATCTCCGAAAGGGTAGCCAGAGGTGTAAGTTTTACACCCACATTTCGTCATGAATTTTTAGGTCCCACGTAATAGGGGGCGGAGGGCGTTACCGGGCACGTCACCAGATTCCGGCCTGCTACTGAGTATTCGGAAAAACCCAGTAACACTTTTGCCCGAACTGGGCATCGAACCCGGGAACTCCTACCAGCAGTCGCATACGCTATCCACTGGACCACGGAGGCAGTCATAACTGCTTCTATTATAAAAACTGAGTAATCTGTTTACAGTTCAGTATATTATTATGTTTCGGTATCCTATTAAGTTATAATTAATTACACATGAAACTAAACAACTATACAAGCCTGTGTCCTGTCCCGTCCCGTCTGGAAAGTGTGGCATAGTAGAATAGATTCTCGTATTGACTCACAGTGATACTGTGGAGTCCGTGTGGTGACGGATTAAGAATACGAATTGTCACCACCCCATATCATCCCATGGGTGTCGTAAGAGCCGACAGAGAGCGCATATTACGCAGAGAACAGCACTGTAAGAGAAGGAAAACTTGATACAAACCCTATACCAACCCGTTTGGCCAGCGCGGTATAGTAGGCCAATTCCTCCTTTCAAAGGAGAGGCCTAGTCCAGCAGTGGACTGTTAAATGCTGATGATGAGTGAATCCTATTAACTTATATTTGATTACACATGAAACTAAACAACTATAGATTCCTATACTCGCCGTCAACATAGATTTCCTGAGCACCATGTGATGCTAATGCGATGAAGCCTTACACAGAGTATGGGCTTAAAACTATCTGTTTATAACCTAACAAAACCATACAATCCAAAATCATCCATATTTTTATACCTATTGAGTTCAAATTGAAATGAAAAAAGTGAGACGCAGTTGAAGAATGTTTTCACAAGGCAAAATGAATTGTGTTTGTTGATAGGTAGAGTTGAATTTTGCTTGTAGCCAGTTTGGAAGGCTGATCTTATAAACGTGATAAGTCGTGATACTTGCTCCAATATTGACGTCAAGTTCAAGTTTTCAAAGCCATTGAATTCACGTGATCGGTTTAGGTGTGAAAAATTTCTAGCTATGGCGATTTTTTAGGTATTTTCAGGTCACAAAATGCTCTTAATGATAGACTTTTAGAGTCTTACTGGGTTTTACTAGTAGACTTAAGCTGGAACAGCTAGAATGGGCTGGCTTGATAATTTTTTATGGCACTCTCTCATAGAAGGGTAAGGGTGGCGGGTTCCCACCAAGAACTAAGGGTACCAAGTCAACCTCACCTGCAAGTGTTGCACCTGCCGATCAACGGACGAGGCTCTGGCAAACAAAATATCCCGATAAGCGGCAATAGGCTCGCCACCTATTACGTGGGATCAAAACACTGGCGAAAAGTGGGCGTTTAATATGCCTCTGCCTACCCCTTCGGGGACACAGGCTTGAGTCTATGAGTCTCTCTCATAGAAGATTGATGTACAATGGTATTATGCCTGCTAAGCTAGGATCTTTTAAATGTCTACTAAGATAACAAAATGTCGCTACTAAAATTTATACTGAAGGTGTCTTAAAACGCGACTGCCAAAAATACACGACGGGCATAATATTTCTGTGAAGAGACAAAAAACTCAACATCAAACCCTATACCAAACCGTCTGGAAAAGTCAAAAGTTAAAAATCATTTATTCATCTAGGTCACAAAGTGACGCTTATGAACGTCAAATTTTAAAGTAAATTACTTAATGCTTCTACATTTACATTTACTGCCTCGTTCGCAAAGCAATAGGTAGAACCACGAGAAAGAACGGGCAATAAAACTCGTGGCCGCTCTTTTTTATCGCCAGTGTTATGGTACATATTTTGTTTTTGTAAGGAGCTGCAACTGTTTCAAATTGTTATTAATTACTTGTAAATAGTAAATAGGAACATATATTAAGGCAGCGATAGGCGAGTGGATATAGATACCAACAGACTGCCATGCAGAGGGTATCGGGTTCGAATCCACGGCGCGCACCAATGACTTTTCGGAGTTACGTGCGTATTGAATTGTTAATTATCACTTGTCCCGTGCCTCGGAGAGCACGTTAAGCCGTCGGTCCCGGTTGTCATCAAGATCTTTGACAGTCGTTACAGGGCGTCAGTGCCTTCTAAATAAACTGACACTAGTCTAAACCATGGAATATCGCTATCCCTTCGGGTTGCGGAGGTCAGACAGGCAGTTGCTCTGTGGAAAACCTAATATTCAGCCAAATCCGGTTAGACTAGTAAGCGGACTCCAGATTGAAAAATGGGATAACGCTAAGAGAAAGAAGAAGTAAATAGGAACATACATAATACTTGAACAATTATGCAGTTGCTAAATTAAGTGCTGTAGTACCCTTCCAATGTGAATCTTGCATCCACTTACGCCTTATAATGTAGGCAACTCGCGATCATCTACAGAACTAGGAAATGTATGTTACAGAAAGTGAAGGTATATGAATACACGAAAATTACAAAAAAAATAGTATACAGCCCATGATAACGAGTTATCTTCATCTAACACTGAAATTTTAATAAAATTAGTGGAACAACAATGCAAATGTAAATGTAGTAAGCTGAATGATCTAATAATACATGAATATAAAATTAATAGAACTAGAGATATTATATAAAAAAAAAACTGAAAAGAAAGGTATCTATATAAATTCTGAATAAGTACAAAGATCAAGAGTTGGCTAGTGTAAGTGACCATCTATCCTTATCACTGAATTAATCCTTAATGGTATAATAACCTTTCCTAATAAGGCAGTCTTTTATTTTACCTTTAAACGTACTGAATGGTAATTCTAAAAGACTAATTGGTATTTTATTGTATATACAAATACCTATCCCTACAAAGGAATTATTAACTTTATGTAAACGATGATAAGGGGCATTATGCCTGTTTCGAGTATTTATGTTGTGTATATCACTTTTTGTAGTAAATAAACCTATATTTTGCCTAATATACAATAAATTAGCGAATAAAAATTGCGAGGCTGCTGTAAGAATCCCTATAGACTTAAAGCGTTGCCTAAGAGTATATTTTGCACCTAACATGTATATTGCTCGTACCGCTCGTTTCTGTAGAACGAAGATATTCTGAATATCCGCAGCTTTGCCCCATAACAAAATGGCGTAGGACATGACACTATGAAGATAGCTAAAATAAACTAGACGAGCTGTGTCGACATCAGTAAGTTGTCTAACTTTTCTGACAGCATACGCAGCAGAGCTGAGCTTACCTGCAAGACATGCTATGTGTGCACCCCATTGTTACTTATTATCTAGTGTAATGCCTAGAAACACTGTCGAGTCACCTGTGTCAAGTTTCTCCCTATTTAGCCTTATATCTCGCGGGGTAACGTGCTCGAATATAAACACGCTTTTGCATTCAGGTACACTGCTAAGCAAAAAATTTCCAGCGTCTAATGACGATGATTGTAAAGAGCTAGTAGCTGTTATAGATATGCTCGTAAAGAAACTATTGAATATATGCGCTACTTGCGATTTTTCTGTGATTAATAAATTGTTATCATGGATTTCAAATTGGTTCTCCCGTTGTCGTGCTCTACCGGTTTCATTATTTATAATTCTCCACGTTTCTTTAATTATATTTGTCGATTGCTTAATTTTACCACTAATAAATTTTGATTTTGCCATAACACAAACTTGTTTAAAAATTGTTGAGTAGTTTTTACATAATTTAGCAAAAGGTGTGTCAAATCTATGTATGTTGTTTCATACCATATAATTCAAACAATTTGGCTCTACTTCTGTATATACCTATGTGGTCCACTGGTTAAAAGATCCGGTAGTACCCTTTAGTGTGACAGTTTTACTCTTGAAAGTATTGTGAAACTCATTATTAACTATTCCAAAAAGTGAATTATAAATTGTGTTTGGATTTTCTGAGTTCAATATTGATGGATGGAGTTTAGCGATATTATTGTTTTTAAAACGTATTAAGACGATTGGTAGTTTGAGGCCTACATTCTACTGTATGTGATTTATCATATGTTGAACAGGAAAAACTAGCTATCTGTCCACGGTGATCAGAAGGAAGAGAACTAATAACTACTGGGTTTTTAGCAACACAAGAACTAAATATGTTATCCAAACAAGTAGAAGATGTTGCAGAGACTCTAGAAGGCTCACAGAATAAATTTCTTAAATTAAATGAATTAAAAAGATTTAGAAATCTAATTCTCTAACATATTAATATTAAAATCACCACATACTATAATATTCTTATGACTACCTATAATTTTATTAATAGCATCTTCCATAACAGTCTCAAATAGATTATAATCACTAGAAAGCGGTCGATATACACAAATTACAATATATAAGTCTAGTTCCACACAGGACAACTCAATAGTGCGCTAAATAGATAAGTTTACAATATCCTAACGTTCTTTACATTTTAATAAATGTGAAGTCATTATGAGAGAACCACCTCTAATAGCCTGCTTTCTTATATACGATCTCTGCACTGTGTAATATTCATTTATAACAATAACCTCATGGGTGCTTAACCAATGTTCAGTTAAGCACAAAACGTCATATTTTTATTAAGTCATATTTTTCTAGAAATAAACTTAACTCTAACTCTTTGCCAGATAGGCACTGCATGTTTTGATGTAGGTAGTATATTCAAATACTGGAGCCTAACTGTTGTCCTATCTTTTAATCACAACATGTGTCAATAAAAACGTTTTTAGTACATGTACTAACCCTATCAAATAAATAGTCAACACAAGGTTCTCTGCCTTGCTGTAAATTGTATGCTAATAACTTAGCAACCTGTCGCTTAATGTAAAATGGCAGACACATTGTATCTTTTGTTAAAGTAAATTTACTAATAAATGTATTTGCGTCAAAAAACTATATTGCGTCACTATGACGACAAGTTATGTTATACAATAACATATTTAATGAGTGTATGTGCATATTTTGTGTGTGTGTTAAGTTGTTTGAGTAAGGTAAAGCACCTAAAATAAATTTACAACTAAATTTAGAATTAAGTTCTATCAACAATTCAACACATTCTATGATATCCTATCTCTTTACAGTTAAACTGTTACCAAACAATAATATGGCAGTACTACTCTTATCTAAGGGGTGTAACTTAATCTGATTAACTAAGCTACTGTAACTATCCCCTGGCCTACAATAATCCCGGTTCGGTTCCCGCTCAAGTCAAATATATGTGTGCTTGAACATGGATGTTTGTCTTGGTCTGGGTGTTTCTATGTATAGTATGTATGTATTAACAAAAAAAGTAGGTATATATGTATGTTTATCCATTGTCTAGTACCCATAGTACAAGCTTTGCTTAGTTTGGGACTAGACGGTGGTGTGTGAATGTGGTAGAATATTATATTATATTATTATTATTATTTATAACACACTGATTTGTATATTCACTGAGAATACTACCAAAATTGTGACCTAGCCTATCAGAAAAGCTAAAAGTTTTATAAATTGATGTTGGAAGCCTAGATTTATTTAAATTTGATTGAAATGAGTGTGAGTTTTGTGGATTGTACTCAATGGTACTCAATGGCTCTGCTGGTATAAGAGTATGAGTAAAAGAACACGAGAGCTTATTGGTCAAAGACTCATACATCTCTGCATTACACCTCACCAAGTCTACGAGCTCACCTGCCTCCACTATACGCTTGCTCAGTTCTTGTTGAGAAGCTTGGTACTTGTTGAAGATCTCATTTAAGGTTCTTTCCCTAAGTAATATCTCTTCCCTTAAGCGATGAGTATCCATATCATACACTGATCTGCTATGTTCCAAATTTCTAGAGTACTCAGAAAGTTGATTAACTAAGTTTATGCGCTACTTTCTAAGATTTTAATTAACTCTATGCCCATTATATTTCCTAATAGATTTATGACATTTTTTAATTAATTTAGTAATTTTAATGTAACGTTGAACGGGAAAGTGTGGTTGGTATATAAGAAGCCGCGAATATATATAAGAAGCCGCGGGCAAAAGCTAGTAAATGTTAAAAAGTTCATAATTACGCATGCATGTATGTATTTCTATAAATACTTATTTGTATGTCAAAATTGACAAGACATAGCGCAATAACTAGTTCATAAGATCCATCTAAAATGTTCATACGTATGTTTCACAAATAAATTGATTTGATTTGATTTGAGGGTGTTTAAGCCTATGGAGCGCACCACTGAATGAAAGGTCGCAAAGATTTAAAAAATATTTCATGATACTTTTACTGCTGACTCATACTAATGCATTGAGGCATTTGACTAATGGTTATATTTTTGATACGCGGTGAAATTGTTTAGTCTATGGTTTTATTCAATTAGCGATATAAAGAGAAGCGAACGTGTGTTTTTTTTTGTTCTGTTCTAAAATACATTTTACACTTAGATACCGGATTCTCGGCATATTTTTCTTTGTTGTCGTAACTGTTGAAAGAAAACTAGCAATTTATAAAATTTGTGAAGGTGACGTAATATAATAGCTTAACAAATCGAATACTAATATATACAGCTGAAGTGTTTCTTTCCTTGAACGCGCTAATCACAGGCACTACTGGACCGATTTGAACAATTCTTTCAGTGTTAGATAGCCCACTTATCGAGGAAGGCTATAAGTAGGCTATATAAGATCACACAGGCTCGACCCCTATTACGTGGGACCTAAAAATTCATGGCGAAATGTGGGTGTGATATTACACCTCTGCCTACCTCTGCGCTTCGCTCCCGTGGTAGTAGCCCTAAATAACGCGGGTATAACCGCGGGCTAAACTAGTGTATTAATAAAAATGATTTATTTATAAGAAAAGGCTCGCAGCAGAAACAAAGGCTACAACTATTTTAATCCAGGCCATGGTCTGGCTTAGACTTTAGAAAAATTAGACCTTTAGGAAAAGAATGCTCGGGCGCCGGACCCGTAGGAATTTTTAGGAATCCCGTTCCTAGCATATATTTATACTTTCAAAGACATCTACGTAGGTTCGGCAGTAAAACCTAAAATGTGCCCGATACCGTGGGAATGTTGGGCAATCTCTTCTTAGTGGAACTCTACGTTTGTCAAGAATTAACTCACAAATTTTAGCTCTATATCGAATCTTTAGGCCAGGCTGGCCTGGCGTAGCGTTCATAGCGAGACTTGGCTTGACGTTCGTAACAGATCAGCAAAGTTAAGCAACGCTTGCACAGGTCGCAACATGGATGGGTGACCAAGTGTGGCATTTACATCTGAGCGCTCCCGTGCTTCGGAGGGCACGTAAAGATGTTGATCCCAGTTCTTGTCTCAGGATAAGAATCGTTAGGCCATGTCGGAGGCCTTCGAGCGGTCTGAAAACTCCGACACTAGAGTTCACACACTCACACGAAAAACAAAAACAAGGCCAGGCTGGGCGCCTTTGGGCTGTGTGAAACTCAGACACCAGAGAAGCGCTATAGTTCCAGTAGATTCGGCTAAGCTTCGTCTGTCAGTACCGCAACAACTTTATGCAAATGATTGATGACAGTTACTTCAGAAGTTATAGACCACAACTTAAACTGTTTAAATACTTCCTACCGTCGCCCGATAGATGGCCTTTGTTGCATGTAGGTACCGTTACACTATGATAACTATAAAAATGTCAGCCAACTCTATAACTCGGTTAATGCCAACAATTCAGATGATATTACAGCGCATTAATTTGGCTAAGTGTTCCTACCCCGTGGGACCATAATGGTAATGGAATGGACAAACGAATGCTTGGACCCATGGGAACTCAATTTATCGTTGGCTACTTGATTAACATAATGGTCAGTGCAGACTTTTGGGTGTAATTTGTATATGAATAATTTTAGTACTAGAATGAAAATTATGTGCTTGTACGTATGTTCTTTTTTATGATATTAGGCGGCAAACGAGCAGACGGATCGCCTGATGGTAAGCAATTACCGCCGCCCATGGACACAAGCAACACCACAGGAGTACAAGTGCGTTGCCGCCCCTTGGGGTTGGGAAAAGGGATAGGATGAGGAGTGGGATGAGGGGGAAGGAATAGTAGATAGGGCCTCCGGCACTCTCACTCACCGAACGAAACGCAACAGTTTAGGTACTGTCACTTTACGTCGATTTTCTGTGAGAGGGTAGTACTTCCTCGGTAGCAAAGCTTTTCTACCTTCAAAAGTATGTATTTCTTTAAATAGCAAGCCCTAGTGGCTTGCTCGTTTGATAGTCGGTTATCTTCGGAGATACAGGGTTCTATTACTATCAAAGCTTGCAAATGCAACACTTTTTTATGCTACATTTTCAATTTGCATGTAATTGTACCTATAGTAGTATAATCAGACTGCCTCGTCGGTCTCGCGGCATAAATTGGGAGGTCTCGGGTTCGATGCCCGGGTCGAGCAAAGTGTTATTGGGTTTTTCCGTAAGGAATTTCTCAGTAGCAGCACGGAGTCTGGTAATGTGCCCGGTACGGCAATAGGCTCGCCCCCTGTTAGGTGGGACCTAAAAATTCATGGCGAAATGTGGGTGTAATGTTACACCTCTGCCTACCCCTTCGAGGATACAGACGTGAGTCTATAAATAAATAAAAAAACAGTTTGTTTTGTTTTTCGTGTGAGTGTGTGGCCAACTCTGGTGTCGGAGTTTTCAGACCGCCCGAAGGCCTCCGACATGGCCTAACGATTTTTATCCTTAGACAAGAACCGGGACCGACAGCTTTACGTGCCCTCCGAAGCACGGTAGCGCTCAGATGAAAATGCCACATACGGTCACCCATCCAACTGGTAACCTGTGCAAGCGTTGCTTAACTTTGCCGATATGTTACGACCGGCAAGCCAAGTCTCGCTATGAGCGCTACTTGTACTAAAAAAACAGTATGACCAGTTGTCTGCTTGCCATAGTAGTTTCCAACTTTTGGACAAGATGGCAATATGTATTATCGCAGGATATTGATATTACGTTTCTTTTTTACATTTATTGGCATTAACGAAATGTTGTTTATTTAATTAAAGGAAGGTTTCTCTGACCAGTGGGTTGTTCATCGTATTTGACAAACTCAGAAATTTATTTATTTATAGACTCACGCCTGTATCCCCGAAGGGATAGGCAGAGGTGTAATATTACACCCACATTTCGCTATGGATTTTTAAGTCCCACGTAATAGGGGGCGAGCCTATTGCCGTACCGGGCACATCACCAGACTCCGTGCTGCTACTGAGAATTCGGAAAAGCCCAGTAACACTTTTGCCCGGCCCGGGAATCGAACCCGGAACCTACGATCAGCAGGCACATACGCTATCTACTGGACCACGGAGGCAGTTAAACGGTTTAAGTTGTGGTCTTTCATACATTACTGAAGTAATCGTCATCAATCAATTTGTATAAAATCGTTCCAGTACTGACAGACTGACAGACAAAGCTCGGCCAAATCCAGTGTATGGCCAACTTTGGTGCCTGAGTTTTAGACAGCCCAAAGGCGTCTGGTCTGGCCTAGCGATTCGATAAACTTGGAAGGTAATTTTCTTGACAAACGTAGAGTTAGATATGAAGAGATTGCCCGAAAGTCCCATAAACATCTTAGGTTTTACTGCCGAAACTACTACTGTAACTACTTTCTAGTCTAAACAAATGTCACAGAAAGTAAGTTCTTCCACAGGGCGACTGTCATCTGACCTGCGTATTTCAAAGGGATAGCAATGTTCATGTGCCTAGACTTTTGTATTCAAGAATACTGCTTCCCCATAGCGTCTTCAGATCTTCATGACAGCCGGGACCAACGGCTAAACGTGCACTCCGAAGCACGCAACTTCATAAAGTCAGTAGATCGCCCCGTGGGTTTGACTTCCCTCTGTTGTTTGTTTGTTTTTCGTGTGAGTGTGTGGCCAACTCTAGTGTCGGAGTTTTTCAGACCGCCTGAAGGCCTCCGACATGGCCTAACAATTCTTATCCTGAGACAAGAACCGGGACCGACAGCTTTACGTGCCCTCCAAAGCACGGCAGCGCTCAGATGTAAATGCCACACGCGGTCACCCATCCAAGCGGCGACCTGTGCAAGCGTTGCTTAACTTTCCCTATCTATTACGAACGGCTAGCCAAGTCTCGCTATGAGCGTTATACTTCTACTACTTTCCTCTGCATGACAAGTCTGTTAAGTTGGTATCTCCACTAGGCTATCACTGTCCTCATTAAAGCTGTAACACACGCTCGAATTTGGTCCAATACCAAATCCGTTGGTCCGGCGGACCAAATCCGTTCTCGCCACAGACGACCGGATCGGACAGTTGCTTCACGTAAGCCTTCAGGTGAATCCATATCCGATGTGCAAACTAGCGGACCGAGGCGGATTCAATTAATAATAATTCGCAGGACTATTCTACAGACGGGCAGATTTGGTCCGGATGCGAACCAAATCCGTGGTCTGTTCGGTAGTAGAGCCTTGCTGATTACAGGTAGTAGAGCCTTGCTGATTTCAGCATGAATGGGCTGGCTCGACGGGGAAGTACTACCCTCTCACAAAAAATCGACGTAAAGTAACAGTACCTAAACTGTTGCGTTTCGTTCGGTGAGTGAGAGTGCCGGAGGCCCTATCCCCTATTCCTTTTCCCTCATTCCACTCCTCATCCTATCCCTTTTCCCAACCCCAAGGGGCGGCAACGCACTTGTGACTCCTGTGGTGTTGCTTGTGTCCATGGGCGGCGGTAATTGCTTACCACCAGGCAATCCGTCTGCTCGTTTGCCGCCTATTATCATAAAAAAAGCTATTAGAAACTGCTGCGACTTTAAACTGAGAAAACCTGCCTTACAACAAAGAAAACGTGTCCACTTGGAGATACGTAAACAATGAGTATCGCGTGACGATTAGCCTGCAGATTCTTCACATACCTATTAATTTATGACTCACATAATAGTAACGAGACTGTTCTAGGAAAATTAATAAAAAGTAAAATCCAGGCCCGCGGCGGCTTATGTGGGATTAAAGAAAACAGTAGTGATGGGATAAATGTTGTTTATGTGTGTTATTATCGATGTTTATCTAATGCTAAGTTTTAGTATAGTATTTTCTTGGATTTACGCGAATGTTACACATTGAAATTAAACTACAGTTTTTATCGCGTTATATAGGTTTCACTGGTTGTTACATTTAAACCGAATGATCTAGAAACTACATTTTTATAACTAGCCGACGTTTCGAATTCTTTACAGCATTCATGTTCACCGCAGACAGAGGTGATTTTCTTGAATGTATTAGTTATCTCAAAGTACCCAAATTTTTTTCAACTATTGGTGTTACTATTTACGCAGAATGAGCTCACAGTGTCGTTAGGTCTTCTGGTGACTTTGTCCTTCTTGGGTTTCATTAGCCTTATAACAGGGTCCCAAGCTGGAGGAACATTCCAACCGTCTTCCCTATCAAAATAAGTTAACTAAGTTTTAGTATTTGTATTGCAAGCAGTAGAAAGACGAGCATATGGCCCGATCGGTAACCCCGGTTCTTAATATACCTATTGCTGTTTAAAAACACAATTAGGCCATAGCTTTCCACGAAAATGGAAAATGAACTAAGAGGGAGGCGGCGTATCGGTATAAGGAAAACGGAAGTAGGTACTCGACCGGAGGGGTTGAACCGGCCTATTTATGCTGAAGTCAGTAAGACTCTACTACCTAGTTATAGTAGATAACCTCCTCATTAATGTAGCCCTATAATATGTCTGTATATAGTATGCACTCGGTGCAAGAAAAGCTGAAAGAAAATCGTCTAGCATGGTATGGGCATTTGATGAGGAGGGATGAAAAGCATGTGACTAGAAAGGTGATAAATATAAGAGTTGAAGGATACAAGGCAAGAGGAAGACCAAAGAAAAGATGGATGGATTGCGTGAAGGATGACATGAATGAAAAGGGAGTGAATAATCAGATGACTGATAGGAGATAAGGAGAGAATGGAAGCGAAAGACATTCCGCGCTGACCCCAAATAGATAATATGGGAACAAGGCAGGCAAAAGAAGAAGAGTATGTTGTTAAAATTTACTTGATTTTTTTTACATATAATATTGGTAATAACAATCAATAAGTAATATATACAACAGCGCTAAAGAAAGGCGCATGTCACGCTGAAAGCTAATTTGATTTTGTAAGTTATATTTTTCAATATTTGTGATATGCATGTAATATGATTAATAAAACATCATGTGATAGCGTTCTCTCAAGAGACAAACACATTTTTTTTAATTAATACAGTTATTGAAAGAGGTAGAGCAATGTAGTAGCAACTAATAAAGCTCTGCAAATTTTTAAACTATTTTATTGCAGATATTGGATAATGTAGGCCTGACAATAAGCAGAACTAAAACAGAATATATGTTCTGTAGCTTTGGCGGTCTCTCCAGTCCTATACCGGTTACACTTAGCGGTACACATCTACCAGTAAGCTCCGATTTCCGCTACCTAGGTTCACTCCTGCAAGATGACGGCAAAATTGATCAGGATGATAGGCAAAAAATCAACGCAGAATGGATGGAATGGCGACAGCTCTCAGGCATAATATGCGACCACAAAATGCCTGTGAAATTAAAGGGCCACATGTATAAGTCGGTTATAAGGCCTGTTGTACTGTATGGAGCTGAGTATTGCGCTACAAAGAAGATGGATGAGAAACGATTGCATGTGGCAGAGATGAGAATGTTACGATGGATGTGTGGAGTGACAAGAATGGATAGAATAAGGAATGATTAAGTTAGAAGTAGTATGAAAGTGGCGCCCATTGATGAAAAAGTAAAAGGGAGTCGATTGGCCTGGTATTGACATGTTATGCGGAGAGATGACATGTATGTAGGTAAAAAAGTGATGTATATGCATGTAGAAGGACGAAAAGGGAGAGGACGGCCAAAGAAAAGATGGATGGACTGTGTGAGGATGAATATAAAAGAGAAAGGGCTAAATGATCGGATGACTGGTGTCAAAGAATTATAGAAGACAAGAACATACTGCGCCGACCCCAATTAAATTGGGACCAGGGCAAGACAATGATAATGATGATGAGAAAAAATCTAGCACTAATATTTTCACACCCAAAAATCATTACAACAATTCTATAGCGAACAAATAAAATGAATCTCCTCTCACAAAAGAACTTCTCCAAGTAATATCCTAAAACTGCAACGTACCAATAAATCATTTTACTAATAAGCAGTACATTTATCATGCAGCCGCAACAAACAGAAACTCTTCCAAACATAAACATTCATGTACACACATCAATGCGTCTGCACATATGTTTTTCTCTTGGAGAAACTCTTGCAAACTGATTAATGACGACCTTCGAGACTTCCAATGTTTTTGTTTGAATGAAACGTTTGTCTGTGAATGCTGTGTTCTTGATTATTTGTATTTTTATCTACTGACGAATACGTATGCTAGAAATATACTCGTTTTCGTAATGTTCATTGCAAGTTGGTTAACCTACTTAACCTAGGTCTGACAACTATTTGATTACACCAATGCACTGTAAATGAGTGTTCATTGAAAAGTGACGATTATATTAATATCACTATGATCTCAAATTTGTCAGTATCCTATTAATGTATCATTAGTTACGTCTCTTGTATGAATTGATATGACTTGACATTCAAACATTTTTATACTACCTGTCCTGGTCTAAGCCGTGCAATAATGCTACCACAGAGGGTTACAGAGGTGATATGGCAAACGCTTTATGCAAAAAATCAAATATTTTATTAAGTCTGGGTATAGTAGAAAATACTCTGGGTTAAAAGTTTTGAATGTAAGCGGAATTACGATAGAACGATGATGAATAAAACATTTAGCATACGATGGACCAATTTACGATGACAAAACCAACATACATTTTATTTTCACTGTATTTTGCCTAGAAGAAGCTAGATAAACAAAATTCAACACAGAGTTTGATGAAAAATAGAAGGAAAACAACACCCCTCATCTCAGATCCTAAGAACTGTTTACATCAAAAAGTAATGAAATAAAAGTTTATTAATGGGCCAGTGACATTTTGGCGATATGTTTGACATGACATTAAATCGTAATCCCTACTAATTACAAATATTATAAATTCGAAAGTGTGTATGTAGGTATGTATGTATGTATGTTTCGTTTAACGCTAAAACGGCTGAACCGATTTTGTTGAAAACTTTAATACAAAAACGTTTAATATAGAGATTTATTCGACCCTGGAGACGAACATAGGCTACCATAAGTTGCAAAAATTTAACTGGGTGGGACTGTAGGGAGGGTCGAAGTTTTTACGGCACAAATTTACGTCTTGGAAGTAAGAACGCATGCGCTGTAATAATTGAGTAAGTACTGCGCATGTGCAATCGTATATATCTGTCATTACTGTCACATCATACATATTGTCATATTGTGCACGGTGATTACATTGTTCGCATTCAAAAACTAATAATTATATACTACGCTTAAACAGCTGAAACGATTTTCCCTACTAATAATAATAATATATAAATAATAATATTCTACCACATTCACACAACACCATCTAGTCCCAAACTAAGCAGAAGCTTGTACTATGGGTACTAGACAATGGATAAACATACATATATACTTTTTTTTGTAAATACATACATATTATACATAGAAACACCCAGACCAAGACAAACATCCATGTTCATGCACACAAATGTTTGACTTGAGCGGGAATCGAACCCGCGACCTTCGACGTAGCAGTCGCTTGCACTCCCGCGGCGCCAACCGGTCGTCAAATAATATTATAAATGCGAAGTGTTCTTAGATATATATTAGAACATGTATTGGAACATGGCCTTGACATTTGACTTTATGCAAGGTGATGTTATTATGTACCTTTCGGTAGATAATGTCATGGATACTGACCGAGTTATTCTGGACCCTATAGAGTTTCTGAACTCTTTAGAATAATCATGAGTGTCATCACACAACTTCAGACTGAAAGTAGATTTGAGTTACCCCCCATTTAACGCCCGCGAAGCCGCGGGCAAAAGCTAGTAATTTATAATATTTATATTATACTATATAAGAAATTAAACGTTATCTTAATATATAAAATCCTTGCGTTACTGACTGACTGACAGACACGCTACAGCCGAAACTATTGGGCGCAGGAAGCTAAAATTTGGCATGTGTGTTCCTTGGGGACCGCAGGGGTGCACTAAGAAGGGATTTCCTGAAATTCCCACGGGATAGGCCAAAAGGGGTCAATTTAAAAAAATTGCAGGCGTAGCTGCTGGCGTCCTCTAGTATGAAATAGAGGTGAAATACGATATATTTAATTTTGCTTCGACGTTTCGTCGCGGGTTACACTGGCCGTGGTCAGGGGTTGATCGATGTCCTGCAGTGTCTTCTCCGAGAAATGCGAGTTACGGCATCTACCACCACTTGGTCTTCATAACAATTTTTGTCCCAGCACTTCAAAATTATATTCTTCACAAACTCAGCGGCAGTCTTTTTTAGGGTAACGCCCGCACTAGGTATAAATTCTGTGTCACGGGAGACTTAAAAAACATGCTACTACCAGACACAAAATACACCCATACTCGAAACAACAATTTATGGACCACATAAAGTGTTTTCTCGTTGCCGTGTGGTTGACGGCATAGAATACAAGTGTCACCATCCCTTATCTTCCCGTGGGTGTCGTAAGAGGCGACTAAGGGATAACACGATGCAAATACCATCTTTGCGTAGAGACGGAAAACTCGACATCAAACCCTATACGACTGCCTCGTTGGTCTCGCAGCATAAATGTGCGCGTGGGATCGGGAGGTCCCGGGTTCGATTCCTGGGTCGGGCAGTGTTATTGGGTTTTTCTGTCATGAAATTCTCAGTAGCAGCACGGAGTCTGGAAATGTGCCCGGTACGGCAATAGGCTCACCCCTTATTACGTGGGACTAAAGTATATCTGGCGAAAAGTGGGTGTAGAAATACACCTCTGTCTACCCCTTCGGGGATAAAAGGCGTGACGTTATGTATGTATGTATAAAGTGTTTTCTCGTGTGGGGATCGAACCCACAATACGCGTCACAGCGTCAAGCGGCTAGGCGACCGCTTCAACTACTACGCGAATCATGCAGTCTTATTTAAAAAGACTGGGATAGGGAAGCTCGCAGCATCCATTTCAGTCTATTGTGGACTATAGTTTCGTCTGAAGCTTGTCTGTCAGTCAGGCAGTAACAAGGATTTTATTTATACAGATATCGATAACGACAAAACAAATCACTCTTAGTGTCCCCTCACTAGTAGAAAATTGTTAATACCCGTAATTGAGTTATGTAGAGACGACCTCATTGCTCCATTACGGCCTGTCAGCCGGCCCACGGTTCACGTTTATGTGTCATATATTCGGCATAGATTTGGCATAGATTCGGCTTTCGGCAAAACTTTCGGCAGTCGGCCTTCAATCGGATTGTCTGGATATGTAGTGGTGGCTGTTTAGTCTAGTCGTCTTTATCGGTAAGTTGATTTTATTTTCTTTATAATATGTTGATTTCGTGTGGATAAGTTCTCAATAAAACACTTTAGAGGTCTATACTAATGTTGTAAAGCCGAAGAGTATGTTGTTTGTTTGTTTGGTTGAACGCGCTAATCTCAGGGAGTACTGATTTGATTGGAATCGAGGAAGGTTAAAGGCTATTAAAATCATTTTTAAGCCACGCATGCGGAAAAATAGCCCTAAATAACTTGGATGTCTGACTTCCTCCGTGGTCCAGTGGATAGCGCACCCGGGGCTCGATGCCGGGATCGGGCAAAGTGTTACTGGGTTTTCCCAAATTCTCAGTAGCAGCACGGAGTCTGGTGATGTGCCCGGCTCTGCCTACCCTTTCAGGGATACAGGCGTGAGTCTATAAATAAAATTAAAAAAAACTGTTAGTTTATGTCAATATTCTGTAAGGAAGTGGTACTACCTAACTCGAGCCAGCCCATGCATTATCAACAAGGCATACCTAGCTGCCTAGCTCTAAATAAAATCAAAACAAAATCGCATCTTACATGCTGCTGTATCTCCCGCTCATCGCTTTAGTTGAGGACACACACTCTACATAGATACTTTCCATAACTAACTAGGTGTTTCAGGAAATCGTTCACATTAAGTGACGAACACGCAGCAATTGGGCAATTAATTAATTCACTTAATATGTCAACACGCATGAATGTGGGTGATACTATGCTTAATTGTTTTTGGAAGTATATAGCATTAATATATCTAAATGTCTCTTCACCAGCCCTTCCAAATGTAGGTTAATATCTTAATATATAAAATCCTTGCGTTACTGACTGACTGACAGACACGCTACAGCCAAAACTATTGGGCGCAGGAAGGAAATTTGGCATGTATGTTCCTTGGGGACCTTAGGGGTGCACTAAGAAGGGATTTTCCGAAATTCCCTCGGGATCGGCCAAAACGGGTAAATTAGAGAAAAATGCAGGTGTAGCTGCTGGCGTCCTCTAGTTTAAAATAAATTTTCACATAAAAGTAATGCTTCATACATTATACATACTTACATAGTCCACTGCTGGAAGTAGGCTTCTCGAAATTTGCGTCACAATAGCATACATACATACAAAGACTCACGCTTGTTTACCGGAGGGGTAGGCAGAGACTACGGAATGCCATTTGCAACAATCCTGACATATCTCTCTTGTTTCATTCATCCCCCCATCAAATTTCTCATGCATGCTCTTCTGTTAAGGGTACTTCTAACCAGTCCTTTTTTTAGGATGTCTCCAATTTGGTCAGAGAACGTCCGTCTAGGTCTTTCCCTTCCTTCTGTCTCATTCACACTTGACTTATATAACTTCTTGGTCAGTCTTTCGTCATCAATAGCATCATGAGTCAAAAAGGATACTTACGTTAAGGAGTGGGAGGGAGGAAGGCTTACTGTACCACACTGGACAGACGGGTTGATATAAGGTTTGAAGTCGACTGTTCCGATGCTATTGTTATATTTTTTATTTATTTATAGACTCACGCCTGTTATCCCCGAAGGGGTAGGCAGAGGTGTCATATTACGCCCATATTTCGCCATGTTTTTTTTAGGTTCCACGTAATAGGGGGCATGCCTATTGCCGTTACCGGGCACATCACCAGACTCCGAGCCGCTACTGAGAATTCGGAAAAACCCAGTAACACTTTTTGACCGACCCGGGAATCGAACACGGGACCTGCGATCAGCAGTTGCATACGCTATCCACTGGACCACGGAGGCAGTTATTGTTGTATTTTCCTTAATCTCTTACGACACCCACAAACCTAGTGTAGGGGGAGATGGGGTAGCTTCATACAGCTTTTATGTTTAGTGTTATAGAATTCTCTCTGGTATAGATATCTATATCGATTCATCAAAAATCAATAGTCTCACTATCTGGCTTTATATTTAAATTATGTTTTTTTTATAAATACACTTGTAGGGCTTTTTATAAAATCTTAATATATAAAATCCTTGCGTTACTGACTGACTGACAGACACGCTACAGCCGAAACTATTAGGCGCAGGAAGCTGAAATTTAGCATGTATGTTCCTTGGGGACCGTATGAGTGCACTAAGAAGGGATTTCCCGAAATTCCCACGGGATCGGCCAAAACGGGTAAATTTAAAAAAAAATACAGGCGTAGCTGCTGGCGTCCTCTAGTAAAATATAAAAATAGAGAAATGTATGAATGTGCCCCACATGCGGGTCACTTTCATACAAGTGAAAAATACACAAGTAGTACATGAAATATTTATTTATTAACCAAATGAATGTATCAGAATCAAAATATAGGGATGCAACGTTTTCATAAAAATATTATGAAAATAAAATAACATAAAGGCACCAAGGGAACTAAGCTAATGATTCTTTCTAATCAGTCCCATTACTATTTAATTCTAGACATTAGTATCTTCGTCTTTCATCATCATCAACATCTTCGTCCTTATTTACTTCTTATTTATTCATGTTTGTGCATTAACTCCATACTCTACAAATTTGCCCCCATTACTCATACAGTATGAATGTGCCCCGTATACTATTGTATGAATCTACCCCATGACAAGAAAATGAAATGAAAATATTGTTAGAAACAAGGCAACTATATATAGAATAATTTGCGACTCATTGCACTAATTTGATCCTATTATCGTTGAAATAAAATATAACTAAATAATCTAGAGAGCTACTTTTATTGAAATAAAGACGTTCAAAGTGAGGGTATAAAATTACTTACACCCGGCCGAATCACGTTTAGTATCACACCGTCGCCCGTTTGGCGCTAAGCCCTGTCAAACTACGTCAGCAACCACAGTCATAGGTAAGCTTCGCACACACGAATAAGTCATTTTTTTAATATGCGCCTAACATCAGTTGTACCTAGTGTACGAAGGTGCCGCTTGTATGAATCTGCCCCACTTTCCCTTACGATCTTTCACCTTTAAATTGTTATGCGAATGATAATTACTAATAGATAGTCATCAGTATCGCGGACCGGAGAAATGATACAGAGATGTTAATGCTTTGATAGTTTTATTGATACTAAAGCTTATGCTAGTACAATATTATGCGTATTTGTCCGCCAGAATCAGTATCATAGTAATCTTAATCTTAGTAATCTTAATCTTAATATATAAAATCCTTGCGTTACTGACTAACTGACAGACACGCTACAGCCGAAACTATTGGGCGCAGGAAGCTGAAATTTGGCATGTATGCTCCTTGGGGACCGTAGGGGTGCACTAAGAAGGGATTTCCCGAAATTCCCACGGGATCGGCCAAAAGGGGTAAATAAAAAAAAATGCAGGCGTAGCTGCTGGCGTCCTCTAGTATAAAATAAATGGACGGGTTTGCTAGTACACCTGGTATGATTAGGAAGTGGGCAGTCGCCAGGGTGGAAATCTTGGATATACTGGAATGTGGAATAACGCTAACATAGACACATCCACTGCCGAACATAATTTTCCCTCAAGGTCCTCCATACAGTCCTTTCTTGAGTCACCCGCGTCCATCCCGCGATCTCAACAAAATCGTCAGTCCACCTTACAGGGCTCCACCCCTGCTGATAAAGATGACATTTCACTCGAAATTCTACTTAGATAATATTTTTAGAATCACTTCCATATGCTTTTAAACACAGCTTAGTAAAAGTACTGCACCGTCCAATGCATCTCGCTAACACAATTTTGCGCTAGGCTGAGCGGAAAACTGATGAACAGTGTTAGCATCAAAGCATACCGATTTGATATTAGCGTTTTCCTCATGTACTTCTATAAGGTTATGGTTGGATACACATAAGAGTACATAGATAACACAATATTTATATATCTCTTTTATTTACTTATACTTAATTACACTCACATTCCACCAATTTATGAATTTTTGGATACCACGTAATAGGGGGCCAGACTATTGCCATTACCAGACGCCGTTCTGCTACTGAAAATTTAGAAAAACTCAGTAACTCTTGTGCTCGGCCCGGGAATCAGTAAACAGATACGCTATCCACTAGACCACGGAGGCAGTCCAGATATCTCAATAATATTTTAACATATCTTGGGTAAAAGGTTTGAAGTACCCGAAACAGGCGAGCATGTATGAAAAGAGTACTGAGTGTAGAGGAAGCGCGTGAGGTTTGTAAGGATAGGAGCAAGTGGCGTTATGTTGTCTCCGCCTACCCCAACGGGCAATAGGCGTGAGTTTATTGTAATGTATGTATGTAATGTAATAGGTAAAAGGTGGTGATACCAACAGACTGCCATGCAGAGGATACGGGTACAAATCCACGGCGTATTTATGTGCTTATTCAAGTATTTATTATCGCTTGCCCCGTGCCTCGGAGAGCACGTTAAGCCGTCGTCCCCTGAAATGAAGATACAGGCAGTACTCTTGAATATACTGGCACTATTAGCGATAGCCTAGTGCAGAGACCGACAGACTGCTACGCAGAGGGTCCGAGTTCGAATCCACGACGCGCACCAATGACATTTCGGAGTTATGTGCGTATTAAATTGTTAATTATCGCTTGCTAAACGGTGAAGGAAAACATCGTGAGGAAACCTGCATGTCTGAGACTTCTCCATAACGTTCTCGAAAGATATGTGAAGTCTGCCAACCCGCACTAGGCCAGCGTGGTGGACTATGGCCTTACCCTTCTCATAGTGAGAACAGGCCCGTGCCCAGCGGTGGGACAGTTTATATACAGGGCTGATGATGATTAGTCTAAGTCATTGTTTGGGTCGCAGCGGTCAGATGGAAGTCGTTCTGTGGAAAAGCACTTTTGTCAAATCTTTTAGGCAAGAGGTCACCGAATTCAGAAGAGACCATCAGTCTTGGATACAAACGGTAAGAATTCGTAGGATGCTGTCTGATCCCAATCTAGACAACGGGTATCGATCAGATCACGATATCAGTAAATTCTTAAATACATAAATATTCTTCTTATCATTACGACACTTACGACAGCAACACTTTACATAATTTTGACCTAGTGCTCGGTTATGAGGATAGTACTCGACCTTGCTAAGAAACGGTTGTTAAGCGTGCACAATTCTGACCTAGCGGGACCAGAAGATAGACCATTGCCTGCGGGAATTAGAAACACATACATTTTTATTTGGGTCGATAAGTTTATCCCTATTTCGATAGATTTTCCTGTCTTCCTCACATAACGGTAGCAAAATATAGACTCCTATGAAAACAATCATTTGGGTTGCACTCGAAATATTTTCCCATGTGGGAATCGAACCCATGACATTTGTAGCGGTGTTGTTGGCTTCTAAGAACATGTCCGCTTTAACCGTTAGTATGTTCTCCACACCATAATATGCAATTGTTATTTTAGCAACTGTCAAATCTTAATATATAAAATCCTTGCGTTACTGACTGACTGACAGACACGCTACAGCCGAAATTATTGGGCGCAGGAAGCTGAAATTTGGCGTGTATGTTCCTTGGGGACCGTAGGGGTGCACTAAGAAGGGATTTCCCGAAATTGCCACGGGATCGGCAAAAACGGGTAAATTTTAAAAAAGTGCAGGCGTAGCTGCTGGCGTCCTCTAGTAAAAATATAAGTCTAGTGTCGCAAAAGCATTTAAACACATAAAAATTAGACACAGAGAAATCTAGATTTCAAAGAAATATTTTAAATCGACCTGTTTATCATCATCCTCCTAGCGTTATCCCAGTTTCAATCTGGGGTCCGCTTACAAGTCTAACCGGATTTGGCTGAATATTAGCTTTTCCACAGAGCGACTGCCTGTCTGACCTCTGCAACCCGAAGGGATAGCAATATTCCATGGTTTAGACTAGTGTCAGTTTATTTAGAAGGTACTGACGCCCTATAACGACTGTCAAAGATCTTCATGACAACCAGGACCGCCGGCTTAACGTGCTGTCCGAGGCACGGGACAAGCGATAATTGAAAATTTAATCTTAATATATAAAAATTTTGCGTTACTGACTGACTGACAGACACGCTGCAGCCGAAACTATTGGGCGCAGGAAGCTGAAATTTGGCATGTATGTTCCTTGGGGACCGTAGGGGTGCACTAAGAAGGGTTTTCCCGAAATTCCCACGGGATCGGCCAAAACGGGTAAATTAAAAAAAAATGCAGGCGTAGCTGCTGGCGTCCTCTAGTACGCACATAACTCCGAAAAGTCATTGGAGCGCGCCGTGGATTCGAACCCGATACCCTCTGCATGGCAGTCTGTTGGTATCTCCACTAGGCTATCGCTGCCTACTTTGAATCGACCTGTTTATACTCCATGCAATTAAATTACATACCCTTACATAGCACAATTGCCTCGTCACGTGTTCACATGTTTTTCAATGCAGCTCTTGCATGCCGTTTGATTCATCTTAATTGTAGATGTCAATCAAGCCCATTGTCTCTCTGCCATTGTGGCATTTAATTATTTAGTTGTCACTTAATAGTGAATGAATTCTGCTGAACCACTTCTCATAGGTGTTTGAATAGTTTTTACTTGCTGCTTCTAGGAATTATCTTATACAAGCCGACCCGGCGAAGTCCGTACCGCCATTTTTATTAATATTTTTCTATTATTTCTTTTTTTTATAGTCTGCCTGTATCTCATAAGGGGTAGGCAGAGGTGTAAATATTACACCCATATTTCGCCATGAATTTTTAGGTCCCATGTAATAGGGGGCGAACCTATTGCCGTTACCAGGCACATCACCAGACTCCGGGCTGCTACCATAGTAAAAACAGAATAGTAAGATAGCTTCATACAAATCGGCCGCCGCGCTGCCGCGCTGGTTTGAATGTACGCGTGAGTCGCCAGCGCCGTGTACGTACGCACTTTTCACGCACACAATCTCACGAGCGCGGCAAGCTCGGCGCGGATTCAGTACGGAATGCGCATTCATGTAGGTACTTCACTGCTCGCCCGATTGAATTGTTTATATACATTCAGTTTTGTAATAAACGTTATTAATAATATACAATGTGTTAAACGACAGTAAATTTAACTTGTTACTTTTTCTCATTAAAAAAGGCATTTATATAGTTATATAACGCTTAGGTAGTCAGTAGGTATTTGAGAAAAAATAAATTCAAGCTTAAATTGTGAAGTATTCAGCGCGATCACTTAAAAAAGCGGCGAAAAATAGCGAGCGCCGACAAAGCCGGCGCCGCGGTGTAAACAAGTGACAACCCGTGCGTCAACGCAAGAGTAGGTAGGCAATTAACTCGCCGAGCGGCCTTAGCTAACCTACTATTCTGTTTTTACTATGCTGCTACTGAGTATTCGGCAAAACCCAGTAACAATTTTGCCCGAACCGGGAATCGAACCCGGGACCTCCGATCAGAAGTCGCATACGCTATCCACTGGACCACGGAGGCAGTCGTATTATTTTTAATATTTTTTATACAAACCTTCTCCTGACAATAACGAACACATGAAATAAAGATTTATCCAATTTGGTGCAGCCGTTTGGCAGTTATGTGCGTACTAACAGTTCGGTGATTCATTTTATAATAGATTTGTTTTGGAGTAAAATATACATAAATATAGGCAATAGAGCCTTGCTGAGCACTGATTTCAGTACGATTGGGTCGGCTCGACCGGGAAAATACTACTCACTCACAGAATATTAACGTAAAATAACATTATCTATCTATACCAATAATATTATGAGAAAGAGGTAGATACGTTACCTACGTAGTAATCAATCCGTAACAACGGTACTCTAACGCACACATCGATAACTCCATATTTTCGGCTCACGACGTCACAAACACATATGTATGTCAGACTTGCCAACTGGCTTGGGACTTGGTACTTGGTAGCACGGCCTGTTTCCGCAACTCCACGTCCTGGCGTGTATTTTGCGTGCGGGTGGGAATGGTCTTGTCACTCGAGCCATCCCAGCTCTTCGAGGAAGCCCAGCAGACTCTTGATGTGGCCCACTGCTTCCCTCGGGGTGCTGTATCTGATCTGTATCTATCGGATCTGATACTGCTGCTTATACTGTGCGACCTCAGGGCAGTCGAGGAGCAGGTGGGCTGACGTCTCGTCTGCTGCCATACAGGCCCTGCACAGCGGGCTGTCGGTGATACCTATAGTAAATAGGTGCCAACTGGCTTATGTTTAGCGTCCTGCTTTTGGTACGCCTATAACTTATCTACTTATTTTTACTTTTCTAACATCATTGATCTATACTGTTGTGTTTAGTTCGGTGAGGGAGAGTACCGGCTCCTCCGTCCGTTTTTTGTTCTGTCTTATCTCACGCCTCCTACTATTCATTTGCCCATTCCAAAAGACGGCAAGGCACTTGTGACTCCTGTGGTGTTGCTTGTGTCCATGGGCGGCGGTAATCGCTTACCATCAGGCGATTCGACTGTGCTTTTGCCGCCTATTGCATAACAAAATAATCAAAAATAGTGCAGCGATAGCTTAGTGGAGAGACCGACAGACTGCTACGCAGAGGGTCTCGGGTTTGATTATCGCAAAATAATTATGATACCGAAAATATTTCCACGTATTCTTTAGTTTCTAATTATGCAATATCATCATCAGCCCTTTATACTGTCCCACTGCTGGGCACGGGCCTCTTCTCACTATGAGAAGGGTAAGGCCATAGTCCACCACGCTGGCTTAGTGCAGGTTGGCAGACTTCACATGTCTTTCTAGAACATTATGGAGAACTCTCAGATATGCAGGTTTCCTCACGATGTTTCCTTCACCATTTAGCAAGTGATAATTAACAATTTAATACGCACATAACTCTGAAAAGTCATTGGTGCGTGTCATGGATTCGAACCCGAACCCTCTGTGTAGCAGTCTGTCGGTCTCTCCACTAGGCTATCGCTGCCTTTTTTTTGACTTAGCCATACACTCACATGAAAAAGGAAGATAGACGGTATAGCATACACAAGCGTGGTTTTGTGATATAGGGTGTCAGTACAATACATGCACAGTACATGATAAAGTGGAACAAGTGAATGAGTTTGTGTATTTAGGCTATTTGTTTACGAGAGATGGAAAATGTGAGGGAGATGTTGAAAGGAGAGTAAAGCAGGAAATAGTGTGAATGGTGCCTTATGGTCCATCATCAGTAGCGAAATTATCCCAAGTAAGGCTCGCCTTGCTGTACTGCAGGGAGTTTTGGCGCCAACACTGATGTATGGTAGCGAATCATGGGTATGGCAGAAGAAGCATGAAAGTAGAATCAATGCTATGGAGATGAGAGCTTTAAGAAGTATGTGCGGAGTAGGTATGATAGATAAAGTGCGTAACAGTGTGATACGGGAAAAGTGTGGTCTAAAAGAAGATGTAGTGACAAAGACTGAAAAAGGAATGTTGCGTTGGTTTGGACATTTGGAACGGATGGATGAAAGAAGAAATACGAAAGGACTGTATCGTGCGAGAGTGAATGGAAATGTCGGTAGGGGGCGCCCTAGGCGGACGTACGCCGACCAAATAGGTGACGTACTAAAAAAGGGCCAAATTAAAAGTACCCATAACCGACGCGCATGCATAATGAGGTTAATGAATTCGAGGAAGCGAAAGAGGTATGTTTGAACCGAAGCATGTGGCGTTCCGTAGTCTCTGCCTACCCCTATGGGAGATAGATAGAAAGATGGGTGTCAGTACCTCTGTTTAAATTGAAATGAGTCTAAACCATGAAATAGGTATCGCTCCCATTGGGTTGCGCACGCCAGACATGCAGTCACTCTGTTGAAAACCTAATATCCAGTAAAATCCGGTTAGACTAGTAAGCGGACCCCGGGTTGAAACTGGGATAACGTTAGGAGGATGATGATATTATAGATACGTATGGGTGTTGTAGCCACACCCTCCGATCGCCGCTTCGTTCTGTGATTGATTCGTATGCATCGGGTACAGTCGCTAGCTACAGGTTTAATACTGTAATGTATTTGTGGAATGCATTTCATTTTCTGCAAGTGGAAACAATAACATACTGCTACTCAGAAGGCCTCACACTAAATGCCATCGTGCGCACCTTCGGCTTCGCAAATTATTTTTAATAAACGCTTGTTCATTAACGTTGCAAGGTAATCTTGCGAAGAAACTTGTATTTTTAACAGTTCTTCATTACGTTCTCGAAAGATATGTAAAGTTTACCGAGCCATATTTGACCAGTGCTATACCCTTTAGCCGTGTAGTTGACGGCATAGAATACAAGTGTCACCACCCCCTATCTTCCCGTGGGTGTCGCAAGAGGCGACTAAGGGATAACACGATGCAAATACCATCTTTGCGTAGAGACGGAAAACTCGACATCAAACCCTATACGAATGCCTCGATGGTCTCGCGGCATAAATGTGCGCCTGAGATCCCGGGTTCGATGCCTGGGTCGGGCAGTGTCATTGGGTTTTTCTGTCACAAAATTCTCAGCAGCACGGAGTCTGGAAATGTGCCCGGTATGGCAATAGGCTCGCCCCTTATTACGTGGGACTAAAGTATATCTTGCGAAAAGTGGGTGTAGAAATACACCTCTGCCTACCTCTTCGGGGTTATACTGTGACTATGTATGTATGCTATAGCTTTTCATAATAAGAAAAGGCCTCTGCCCAGCAATGGGACGGATTATAAATAGAGCTGACTCTCCTCAAAACTAAATTTTATTAAAATTAGGCGTTAAGAACTAAACCCCTTTAAGTCTTATCTGCATGGGGTATCCATACAATTTTGTAAAGAAATACAAAACATTGCTTTCTTATTTGGAAGTAGTGTATGGGAGCTACCAGAAATAGTAACTTTAAAAATTTTGTAATGTAGTTTCGTACGCGTCGTTATCGTGTAAAATATCAGCTTACTAGTGGTTTCAGTTTTTGCGCAAAACAGCCGACGGACAGACAGACGGGCGGACATGGCGAACCTTAACTGATAGCTGGTGTAACCCATACCGAAACGTGGAGTCAAATAAAAGTATTCATCATCATCATCAGCCCTTTATACTGTCCCACTGCTGGGCGCGGGCCTCTTCTCACTATGAGAAGGGTAAGCGTGGTGGACTATCCAGTATCCACCACGCTGGCCAAGTGCGGGTTGGCAGACTTCACATGTCTTTCGAGAACATTATGGAGAACTCTCAGACACGCAGCATTCCTCACGATGTTTTCCTTCACCAATAAAAGTATTTTATCTTTAAACTAGAGGACGCCAGCAGCTACGCCTGCATTTTTTTTTAATTTACCCGTTTTGGCCGATCCCGTGGGAGTTTCGGGAAATCCCTTCTTAGTGCACCCCTACGGTCCCAAAGGAACATACATGCCAAATTTCAGCTTCCTGTGCCCAATAGTTTCGGCTGTAGCGTGTCTGTCAGTCAGTCAGTAACGCAAGGATTTTATATATTAAGAAGATTACTAATAAAAGTTTGTACTCAACAGTACAATGCAAGTGACCACTCGTACGATATTCATTCACTTTAATTCTTTGGAGCGCCGCACGTTTTAATAACACACTCCATTGGGTTAGGGCGCGCCTTTGTTGACGTATGTGGCTGTTTTACATACTGATAGGGGTTTACAGGTCATGAAATGTAGAGCTTTTGATAGATAGCTGCGTGAAAATGGCGTACTTATAGGTATGTAATTTTGTGGGACAATTCTCACACGGTCTGATGACGACACTAGGCAGACTCTGCCTAGTTTCGTCTTCAATTGTTCGTATGAGTCTGATTTTGATGGCTTTAGTGATTTTAATATTCCTCCAAACCTTTATCAATTTCTCCATTGCGGTTCTTGTCAAGGCCATTCGTCGTCCCACTTCATCTACGCAGCAGCCGTTACTTGAAATTAGAGCATCAAAATATATGTAGGTCCGGACTACTCTGCAGTTCGTAATTTGTGTCACTTCTGGCGTTGACGCTATCTACAATATCTCCATAAGCCCAGGACTACTCGCAAACAGGGTAGTATCACCCGCGTACCACAAATTAGCAAGTTTGTAGCCTACAATCATAACACCATCGGTCCAGTCTTCAAGAGGGAATTGCTTCACAAGCTCGGTGTAGGTATTAAAAAGTAAAGGTAAAATTATGCATCCCTGTGGTACACCCGCATTTGGAAATGAAGGAAACTTGCTGAGAGGAGCTCGTCAGTTCGCACGGAATCTGTACCGCTTTCGTAAAGTTCCTTGAAGGAGGTGTACGTAGTGTGCCTATGTCCAGTTATGTTTTTCACAACGCTGACCATTTCGCCAAGTCAAAAGCTTTAGAGAAATCAACAAACCATTATATAATCAAACATAACGAAGGCATTAAAGGAAAGTAAAGTATCTAAGTTTTCTGCCATTACACAGTACATATTACAATGTTGAAAAAGCAATCCAACTCTCAGTACTGAGTCAGACTACCAAATTCAATTTCACCCGTCAAATCGCATATTCTTTTTTCCTTTCATACATTGTTCTTCATTGTCATAAAATTTCGCAAGTATGATGCATGACGGCAGTTATGTCGTGCAGATCTCAATTGTGAAGCACCACTTATTCAATTGTCGTTGTTTATGATTCCTCTCTGAGGTTCGCAGCCGATGTTATTGTCACTCAGGGCGGGATATACTTCGGTATAGCTCAATATATCTATCTATACAGGTACCTTCATTTAGCGCTGAATTCAATATTCGATTTAAACGATTTTAGTTTCATTTTTGACATAACGGATGTATATATGGATTATTAAAACCGGCCGTTAAAACATACTTTTCCCTACTGACAAATCATCACAGAGCCTAAACAAACTACTGAAACTACAAACATGAAAGTACAGTGGGTTCACTAAGGAAGTAGTATGATATCAATAACTATTAACTTTTGCATTAGTAGATGACTCACAATGTGAAACAGTTGCAGCTCCTTACAAAGATAACATGTAAAACCATTATACTGGCAGTTAAAAAGACTGGCCACGAGTTTTATTGTCCGTTCTTTCTCGTGGTTCTACCTATTGCATTACGAACGTGGCAGTAAATGTAAATGTCGAATCATCTAGTAATTAACGAAATTTTTTGACGTTCATAAGCGTCACTTTGTTGCCTAAATGAATAAATGATTTTGACTTTGACTTTGAAGGCTTCTTTATAATTATTATTACTTATTACAATCCTCAGGAAGTAAAGAAGCACTTGAAAATCCGATGATTTTGAAGCTAGCACTATAAAAATGCGGGTCCAAGTAGTAAATTATAATCTTACACAAAGAAATTCGTATACCAAGCGATCCATACGCAGCGCAGGGTAAAATTGTTTTGTGGATGCCATTATAACTATGTGAAACGGATTTTAATCGTCATTAAAATCAAATTCAAAATAGGTCCTGACGATTCGGCCTGAGTTATACCAGCTATGATTACGGGATGACTGATGTCCTGCGGCACTGTTATCGTGAAGTCCTTTTTTTCAATCGACTTGATAATAAAGAGAATTCTAGACTATTATTATCTATGTATATAAAAGCGAAAGGTCACTCCAAAACCGCTGAAGGTATAAAGAAAAAATTTGGAAGTCAACTTGTTTGTTTTTTCGAAAGGCGAAGGGCTTACATAAGTTTGTATAAAGGTAAATTTTTATCTGTCTAGTTACTTAAATGATGCGATGGAGGGATCAAATAAAATCGATTGGATCAAATAAAGTTTGCTAAACGAACCCTTTTAAATGACTGCAGTAGGGTGGCATAAAGGGATAGCGTGCTGTCATGAAGCAAATTATCATCTTTCCATTACAGTCCTACAACATGACGATCACGACCAAGAGCTTAACGGATAAGAAGAAGAACATACATGCATATGCTCACGCCTTTTTCCCGTCGGGGTAGGCAGAGACAACCGAACGCCGCTAATGCTCGCCGATTACGGGTGAAAGAAGAAGAAGTTACTTAAAAATATGTTTTTTACAGTTTCGCGCCACCATCAACGATGACGGTGACAGTATCATCGGATCGCCGTTCGGAGACCCTCGTGGCTCAACGATGGGGTTCTCCACGACAGGTCACTCTCAAGCGATGTCCCGGCGCACCGCTAGGAGTCAGCATCGTCGGTGGCAAGGTATTTTGAGTTCTACTTCTTTGATTTAAGGTTCCTAGTCCTAGATAGACACTATTGGGTCGGATGCGAGCCTTTCATCGATGGCAACAGTTTCTATATTTTTTTTACTAGTGTCTACTGATTAGGCCTTCTAAATAATATTTGGACGATATTTGGTCAATTTTCTTTATCGCGGAATAAATGTACTGCCTTGCAAGTACGCAAAGGGCTATAACTAAAGCTTTGACTTCATTTTGTCGCTATCACAAAGGCAATGTCACATCATTATTATTTAGACCCTGACGGCGCAACTCTGGGGTTTTCCTGAACATACCAGCCTGAGAGACAGAGTATACCAAGTATCATCTTTGAAAATCTTAATATATAAAATCCTTGCGTTACTGACTGACTGACAGACACGCTACAGCCGAAACTATTGGGCGCAGGAAGCTGAAATTTGGCATGTATGTTCCTTGGGGACCGTAGGGGTGCACTAAGAAGGGATTTCCCGAAATTCCCACGGGATCAGCCAAAATGGATAAATTTAAAAAAAATGCAGGCGTAGCTGCTGGCGTCCTCTAGTATTGTATAAAAAGATAATTTACATATTTCCATCACTCAAGCAATAATTTGTTATGTGAAGCATATTCCATAAAGCTTGAAAAGCCTAAAGATAACTTACAAACATACATAGACTCACGCCTGTTTCCCGGAGGGGTAGGCAGAGACTACGGAACGCCATTTGCAACGACCCTGACACACCTCTCTTGCTTCATTCACTCCTATCAAGTTTCTCATGCATGCTCTTCTGTTTAGGGTACTTCTGACCTGTCTTTTTTTAGGATGGCTCCAATCTGGTCAGAGAACGTCCACCTAGGTCTTCCCCTTCGTCCTGTCCCATTCACACTTGCCTTATATTTATATCTTCTTTGTCAGTCTTTCGACATCCATTCTCTCCATGTGCCCAAACCATCTTAACATGCCTTTCTCGATGCTTGTCACTACATCTTCTCTCACCCCACACAATTCTTTACTCTGTCAGTCAAAGACACTCCACACATACTTCTCAGTGCTCTCATTTCTACAGCATTTATTATACTTTCATGAGAAAACTCATGAACAGGAAAAATCCTAAATCATTTCTTCTCTAGCTAATCTTTCACGCTAGAGTGATCCTATAGAAAGCAGTTGACAGTCCGTTTTCATAAGCGCCTTAAAATGCTTTTTTTAAATGCCTTTCTTATGAAAAAGGATCTTACTGCGCAGTTACTTACACAAAATCGTGGAAAGTTCCAGGCGTTATTGTGAATTTGTTTCTTTCTTCCTTTTAGATATTATCAACAGTTTATATAACATGACATATAAAGATACAGAATCCCACGTAAAAATAGATATTTAGACTAATAAATATTTTGCTAAATACGTAATTATATAAGGTAATGAGTGAGGAAAATAAGGCGTCGGAAATTTCCTAAAGGTTGTGTTCCGATAATTTTATTGTTATGTGGCACGTGCCCAAAGTAGTTGTTGTTTGAATAGCATTAATGATATTATAAATATACATGTGACGTAGGTACATGTTTTATCCTTTCTATTTAGATCTATTATGGAATTCCACTGAAACTTTCGTGTCTAAACTGTCATAAATAACCAGTAAAATGTCACTTCAGCCTTAAAGAACAAAATTTACCAAAGCACAAGGATATGTACCTACTATAGACAACCATGTTTTAGGTATTATGCTCGACACCAAACTACAGTGGCGTCCACATATTGAAAGGCTATCGGGCAAACTCAGTTCTGCAGCTTAAGCAGTTAAGACAATTAGACGCCTCACAGACTTAGAAACAGCCAGGAATAGGATGATTTATTTCAGTTACTTTCATAGCTTAATGTCGTATGGGATTCTTCTCTGGGGGAATGCTGCAGACTAAAATACAATATTCGTTCTGCAGAAAATAGCTGTAAGGGTAATTTCAAAGAAATAAACTTTCTTACTGTTGTATCACAATATATTTATGAAAATCTGTTATATGTAAGTACATAAAAATATTGTCAAATTTAGTAAAAAAATGTGACACACATTCTGTAAATACAAGACAAAGGAATATTATCGTAGTTCATAGCACTCGTCTCCATAAAATAAGTAGCTGTTACTACCCCTTAGGGGATACAGGCGTGAGTCTATGTAAAAATTAAAATATTTATTTTTGTCTTGAAAAGGTTGATATAATCTCAAGTCACGAAAGCGATGATGGTGAAGAAAAGACGATATTTGGCATCTTCATCAAGAATGTGGTGCCCGACAGTCCTGCGGGGAACAGTGGACAGTTGCAAGTAAGTCGTTCTTAATCTGAAGCGATTGCTCACTGGAGAAGTTGCGATTGCTCACTGGAGAAGTTGCAATCGCTTGAAAATTACGGTTTTTTAGTATTTTATTTTATACAACTTTATTCTTAATACTGTGAAAACCTCTCTGGGTATGATTTTACGAAATAGCCGCCGGAATAAACTGATTATTACACAATTGAAGTTCAGCCTCAACAAAGTGTTGCGATTTCAAAAAAAATCTAGTTAATCGTTCATAATATCAAGTAAAATCACTCTCCAAGAAATTTGCTTTTTAATATACATATCAACGTAAACAACTTGATTTACTAACCTAGGCATCTGGCCTATTAAGATATTTTTGAGATTTAAATACACTTGAATAATGTTTTGATACTCCGTGAATCGTATGAATTCTATTCTCTTCTATCATATAAATACCTATCGCAAATTTTATGCGCCCTTAAAACCATTGTCTGCATACGAGTCATCTAGAAACATTCAAAAGAATGGATTGGTGTCTGGAAAGTTGAGAGAATCCATCAGCGTGTGAATTTCTCTCTCAACGGGTTTTTGATAATTCTGAACAGATATGGAATGATGATGAATATAGTTTTGTGTGCCACACGGCAGTCATATCCCACAGCAGTTCACATGAATATGTTAATCTATAAACTGTTCGTCTAAATCCCCCTCTCCCAACAGACAGGTGACAGGATCTTGGAAGTGGACGGCACATGCGTGCGATCTGCGCAGCACGAGCGAGCAGTACAGCTCATCAAAGCAGCCGGAGACACCGTCACGCTTACAGTTCAGAGTCTACTCGCTTGGGTTTGTTTGATTTTTTATGTTTTAGTCTATATAATGTCCGTGTGGTGACGGATTAAGAATACGGCATGTCACCACCCCATATCACCCCATGGGTGTCGTAAAAGCCGACAGAGGAAGCATATTACGCAGAGAACACCACTGTAAGAGAAGGAAAACTTGATACAAACCCTATACCAACCCGTTTGGCCAACGTGGTATAGTAGGCCAATTCCTCCTTTCAAAGGAGAGGCCTAATCCAGCAGTGGACTGTTTAAGGCTGATGATGATGAGTCTATATAAAGCCATAGGTTGCGTGGGAGTAAGCTATTGCGGCAAAGGTCTGTGTTATTCTGATCTATAAACTACGAAAGCTTATCAAAATATCTTTACTATTTTTTTATGTGCTATCTACGTGAAAGATCAACAAACATCAGAGGATGTAATATGTCTAAACATGCGAGGATGCACGCACTATCGCGTTTATAGTAGTAGTAGGATTTTGGAGAACTATCCAATTTTTTTTTAATATACACTACTTTTCGCAACCCTCCTAGAAGCGATAGCCTAGTAGAGATACCACCGGACTGCCATGCAGAGGGTATCGGGTTCGAATCCACGGCCCGCACCACCGACTTTTCGGAGTTATTTGCGTATTGAATTGTTAATTATCGCTTGTCTCGTGCCTCGGAGAGCACGTTAAGCCTTCGGTCCCGACTGTCATGAAGATCTTTGACAGTCGTTATAGGGCGTTAGTACCTTTAAAATAAACTGACAGTAGTCTAAACCATGAAATATCGCTATCCCTTCGGGTGGCCGAGGTCAGACAGGCAGTCGATCCGTGGAAAAGGTAATATTCCGCCAAATCCGGTTAGACTAGAAAGCGGACCCCAGGTTGAGACTGGGATAACGCTAGGAGGATGATGATAACGCAACCCTCCTCCTTATGCGTGGGACTATGTGACTATGACGTCAAAATCAAAATCAAATCAAAATCAAAATCATTTATTCATCTAGGCCACAAAGTGACGCTTATGAACGTCAAAATTTAAGTTAATTACTTAATGATTCTACATTTACATTTACTGCCACGTTCGCAATGCAATAGGTAGAACCACGAGAAAGAACGGGCAATAAAACTCATGGCCACTCTTTTCAAACAAATATAATGGTGGTACATTTTATTTTTGTAAGGAGCTGCAACTGTTTCACATTGTAGACATCTACTAGTAAAATTTTTAGTAGCTATTGATATCATACTCAAGCAGTAAATGATGTTCATATGGTAAGCCTCCCAAAGTAAATATGTTGAAACAGGAGCATCCACTTACGTCTTTTTAATGTAGGCAACTCGCGAAGACTCACGTCTGAAGCAAAAGCTAAATTACTGCAAAGTTTCGTTCAACTCCATCCACTGGCTTTGCGGGAGAGAGTAACAGACATTTATCCTCCCAAATTTTTGGTCTGTAACAGGTGAATTAAACTTTTTCAGTGGATTTAAAAATTTACTTACGAATATCAACTATCACACGAACCTCTTGAAATTTAAAGGAAAACTAAAGCATCCGAAGAAGACTGCCTCGTTCGTCTCGCGGCATAAATGTGCGCGTGGGACTGGGTGGTCTCGGGTTCGATTCCCGGGTCGGACAAAGTGTTATTGGGTTTTTCCGTTAGGAAATTCTCAGTAGCAGCACGGAGTCTGGTAATGTGCCCCGTACGCCCCCTATTACGTGGGACCTAAAAATTCATGGCGAAATGTGGGTGTAATATTACACCTCTGCCTACCCCTTCGGGGATACAGGCGTGAGTCTATTAAACATATTAATAAAAATAAAAAGAAGACCTCACTAAGATCAAATTGAGAGAATACCAATCAAAATTTGGTTGGTAAAGATAATTGTTATAATATAAGTACTTCTCTTGCAGAACACAGACTCTTCAGACGTAGAAGCGTCATCACCTCCTGCCACACCTGCGCAAGCAGCTAGAAAGTCACCCATACCACCATCATTGGAAAAAACACCAGCGCACGAAATCAAGGTAAATAAAATTATGTAACGAAACTTTGAAGTTACAGTACGGCCGTTTAACGATGGCGAGTCTGAAGTTCGCGCAGAAGGCGGCGCAGTAATCCTTTTTAGGAACAACGCGGTGGCAAGAAGCGGGGTGCGCGGGGCGGAAGTCTAGGCCAGTGATGCACGTTATGTGCAAAAATTAATAGTCTATTCAATCAAAAATTTAAATCGATTAGTTTTATAATTGATTTTGAATTAATAATTTTTTGTTATAATAATAAAAGTACTATAAGATATAAAATGAAATAGATTTATTAAACCAAGCAATATAGTGAGATTTTGTTTTTAGTTAAAAAACAAATCTAATAAAATTTATTTTCTCGGTTTAAAGACCAGATTTACTTATATCAGTTATCTATTAACGATGACATAAATGAAAAGAGTTGGAACACGTTTTCAATCTTTATATTTTGTAATTGAATACACGTATATTTTTTCTAATTATTTTTAATCGATATCAATAATATAATCGATTAAATTCAGCGTCAAACACGTAGGTACATTGGACATCTCTTTTTTACTTTTGAAGTTTTCGGTGCGATATAATGTGTCTGTGTCTCTGTCACAACTTAGTATTCGTTTTACTATCTCTGTCTTGAGTACAGACGATGACAAAAGTATTAATAGTCCATTGAAAAGTTACATTTGGGGTTGCAATTATCAGACGATGCAATTTTATTTTACAGATGTGTGGGATGGGCTATTGTAAAGATTGATTCAAATTTATTGGGACGTACCTCTTGTCCCTCGGCCGCCATCTTAAAAAGAGTGCATATGCAGATAGTTTTTCTTGATTATCTGGTAAACTATAGGCCGCACAAAGAATATGTGAACGAGATTTTTGTTGCAAATTAAATTCTCTACAACTTTAGTCATAAAACTTTTATCCTAATGCAAATATATAAAACATATATCTTTAGATAATGATCTATAGAAGTCCTATGCACCCATGGATACTTATTCATGGGTGCATACCATGCGTGCCATGTTCCAAATACCTACTTATTTGGAATACAACACGCGCGCATTCTTAATTGCGGCTTAAAAGATGTGTCTACCTAAAGAAAAATCCGTTCGATCATGTTTGTCAATGCAATTAATACAAAAAATAAATACGGCAGCATTCAGGTGTTTCTTTTGTTGCCGATTGTTCAACAGGCTTATGGATAACCTTCTAAAATATTTTTGATGTGACTGGAATCAATGCTATAGGTCTGTAACGAGTCATACTATGTTTATCATGTTTCTTAAAGAGCCGTTTTATTATGGTCCTTTTTAATTCCGTGGGACTACTCCCTGTACCGAAAATTACGTGGCTCATTGGATTTGATATTTTACTGGACACGGTTTTCAGTATCCTAGTTGATACACCATCGTATCCAGTACGGTTAAAATATCTGCCACTATTTTCAGGTGAGGTGCATTCATCATAAAATACTACATACATACATACATAGACTCACGCCTGTTTCCCCGAAGGGGTAGGCAGAGGCATATTAAACGCCCACTTTTCGCCAGTGTTTTGATCCCACGTAATAGGTGGCGAGCCTATTGCCGCTTATCGGGATATAAAATACTACTTGTATATAAATTATATAAAATCTGGCAATAACAGTTTTCTACACGAGTATACATGCGCGGTAATTCGCAAAGCCTAGCTTCAGACCCGCCATCATTCGTCGGCCGTAGTGTACTATTCTAAATAGCCTTTTTGCTTGTCGTGGATTAAACGGAAACTTAAAAACAACTGTTTCTTTTGATATTTTAGAAGATTATTGGTATGTTCTTGTGTTTGGATTTTTAGCCCAAATTGCGCCTTTTCATATCCGTGTCGCATATCTCTACTGGTTTTATATTTCTTCTGTTTATATATTTTTTCTGGTTTTATATTTCATTTGTTCTGTTTATGTTGCGCAGAAGGTATTCCTTATTCACTTGAACAACAAAATCTCTAAATAAATATTCTTTGATATGTTGTTTGCCTTAATATGTTTGTAAGTTTGTACAAATAAATAACAATCAAATCAAAAGTACCGTAGTCTGAAATTTAAGTGTTTGTTTGAGAATTTGAGACTATTCAAACACAAACAAATTACACGTCTTGTAAAAAAACTTGTATCATCAGTTCTTGAACATACACTTTGAAGCTTGTAAAATACGACCAGCCTTCATAATTTGTTACAAACATACCTTTGTCTTTAACTGTGTAAATCATACAACTCAGACAAACAAAAGTCGAGAGTTCCAAATATACAAAATTAACGACTTCAGCTGTCTTCCAAACTTGTATATCAATCAGTATATTTTTGTTCCTCTTAATCATTGCGTTTTCAGTATATAATGTACCAGTTGCCTTGGTTTTAATATCTGAAGTATAATTTATTTTTTTACTATCAGCTCTTGAAACTTCGTTCATACCGTCTGCTGATAAAGTTTAGCTATTTTCAAATTGTTCTGAAGGGGTTTTTTCTTCTTGACATTATAAGGTTTTTTAAATCAATTATTTATATATGCTGATCAATTATTTATATATAGGCTGATTATGAGTGAAGTTAAAATAATAAATATTTTACTTCACACAATACATAATCAGCCTTTTACAGTCCACTGCTGGACTAGCCCTCTCCTTTGAAAGGAGGAATTGGCCTACTATACCACGCTGGCCAAAGGGTTGGTATAGGGTTTGTATCAATTTTTATTTCTCTTACAGCGCTGTTCTCTGCATAATATGCTCCCTCTGTCGGCTCTTACGACACCCATGGGATGATATGGGGTGGCGACATTCCGTATTCTTAATCCGTCACCACACGGACAATTTTAACTTCATTTAGTCCTTATTGATCTTGCATTAAAATCAATATAAGTTCACGTGGGTGTTAAACTAGTCAAATTCAAAATTAAAAATAAATTCAACTAAAGATGTTAGTAGAAATACTGTGGAAAAATTGAAATCATGTGTTTACTTTTGTACTATTAACTTCGAAGAAACAATAGTTTTGCAGCTGTTGCGGACTTGTCTTCTTTCTGACTAAATTATCGTCAAAATTGATAAGATTTTGTAGTGCTTTGTTGTTTCTTTATAAATTGTTTAGTTTTATAATATTATGAATTTTGGGTGCATAGGGTTCCCACAAAGAACTTAGGGTCCCAAGCCAACCTCACCTGCAAGTGGTGCACCTGCTGATCAACGGACGAGGCTCTGGCAAACAAAATGTCCCAATAAGCGGCAATAGGCTCGCCACCTATTACGTGGGATCAAAACACTGGCGAAAAGTGGGCGTTTAATATGCCTCTGCCTACCCCGGGGAAACAGTCGTGAGTCTATGTATGTATGTGAATTTTACCTCACATTTATTGTTACATAATAGTTTTAGTTTTAGACAATGCACAAGTCTGTATGTGACTTGTACATTTTCTTTTACACGATGAGGAATACAACGACTCTTGGCGTTACATTATATGATATGACTTATGATTTTCTTTACATGTTTTTTACACTAGTTGGTTTAAATTACTTTTAAGTCTTGATATGTGTAAGTGTAGTTTATGTGATTTGATATACTTACCAAATCACAAAACAATTTAAAAAATTCACATAATTATTCTAATAATCGTTACCAAAGGTCTTAATTTCAGAAGATTTTCTTTTATTGCATGTAAATTCACATATATTCCTGATCTGTAACAATTTAATCGAAATCTTTGCCAACAGATAACAGTCACTTCCGAAACAGAAGTAGAGAAGGAAGCAGAATGTGCGAAAGAGAGAGAAGATGATAAAGAAGCAGCTCCACCAGAACCAAAGCCGGTGTATTCAGACGACTCGGAAAGTAGTGACGAAGAAGATGAAAGAGAACTACAGGGAAGGACATATTCAGACAAAGGAGTCGAGGTGAGAGGAACAGTCTTTTTACATGAGGGATTTCAGACAAAAACATGTTATAAGCTACGTCAATATTTGAGCAACTTTATCTATAGGTACTTCTTCACCTACCTACTGTAAAGGAACTAGGCTGAAACAATTTTAGCCAATATGGCAAAGTAAAATCTACCTACTCAAAGATAGTTTGACTGATAATAAACAATGTAAAGACTGTACTGGCGTAATTAAATTGACACAGTCTATGACAGCTGATAATACCTAGTATCCAGAGAAAAAAAAATTGAATCAATAATGACGTCATTCACGCAAATAACACAAAATTGGCAAAAAAGACATCTGATACATTTTAACTCCGTGGCAACATTTGCTAAAAATAAAAGAAAAATAGATAAGTTGAACCTAATGAAAGAGAAGGATGAAAACTTTCATCATCTTGAGGACTCGAATTACATTTTAATTACAACACATTTTTTGTGCCAATAATTACAAGGTCCTTCAGGGAAAATGGCCTGGGAACGATTGGGCTAAGGGAAAAGTGTACTATCGCGTTAACTTTCGTAACTTATTTGGTGAAGAGAAGAAAATAGAGAGAGAAAAATAGAAAGATTTTTATATATTTGGGTAGTTGTGTTAAGAAGCTTTTGTTAAATTAGGCTACTGCAGCGCATACCTGAATAGATAGAAATATAAATGATATAGCGCCATAGAAAAGATGTATTTAAGTTTTCAATACGCTCTTTTACACAAATCGCTTACGAGAAATATTGTTATGGGTGACCTTAGCCATCACAATCCACTGAGTAAGTCAAAGTGAAAATAAATAAAAGAACTAAGTAAGTTGCGGAAGTTACTTAAGGAACGTAGATTTTAGCAATAAATTCATCCTTTCACCAATAATTTGAATATTTACAAGATCCATTTTCTTTTTCTTTTTCTTAGATCGATCGTGCCTCAGCCGGAGCGGTGAAACGCACCAAAGAAGAGAAGGAAGCGGACCCAGAAGAAGAAGACGACTTCGGCTACACAACAAGTGAGTGGAAAGATACATTGTTCACGCTCTTTAACTTCTCTTTTTATCTAGTACATGTGTATTTTTACGCCTGTCTTATTGAACATAATCCATAAATTATAATAGAAACAATTTTTTGACTAAGCTGAAAGAAGAAATTTATCAAAATTTTACTTAAATGGAGCAAATCTAAAAAGCCTATTTTCCGATAAGAATTATTACGAAATAGATATTGAACGTTTTCAACGAATTTTAAAACTGACCATGTTTTACGTCGTGTTAGATTAGAATTAAACCATTTTAAAGTGTAATGCTACTAGTGCGGTTCTTTTGTGATAAATTGTATTAAGTTAGACACGTATTTAGGATGTAAATTTGATACCTGCGATATTGATGATAGGTGATGAGATATTATACATGCCGTTTATTTATAAAACATCACAAACTGTAAGTATGTATATTTCGGCGCCATGGCACCATCATCAGGACACCCCCAGAGGATCCACAAATGAAACCACACAATTAACTTAAAACTGCATTATATTTTGGGAAGAAACCTCACGATACCAAAGCCCGATCAAAAGTGTCATGGCCGCCCGCCGTCGCATCAGCTTACTCGGTATCAAAACATTATACATTTAATTGCAAGATTTATATTATCGTATGTATGAACTTTCAATTAATCTTTATAATTAAGAAACAATATAGAATTCCAGTTACTTTAGCGAAAGCGTCGAAATACGTCTTGATAAATTTAATTAGTTATAATATTAATTACCAAAATGTGTTGGCGGGCGACTAACTATTTAAAGACAATATAAACCAATTCAGCGTCAAGAAATATATGTAAATACATAAATGTAACACAATTTATATAATATTAATTACAAGCAAATGCAATTAATATTTTACTGGTTATTTAGTTAAAATTACATTAAAATAATATTAACTTCCGGGTTAGTTATCATTTAGCCATCTAGATGGCTCTGCTCTACGTTTATGCTTTAACAAACCATCTCAGTGCGCCCATATATATGTACTTTTCAATGAATCAATCAATCAATCATTTTATTTGCTGAATAAAGGTATACAGAGATGTTCGATATAAGTTACATATTGTCCTCTTCATTCTACCTAATCGGCATGCAAAATTTAATTTCATAATACTGTCTGAATATAATACCAAATTATAGTTTTAAAATAATTCATTAACATAATATAAACATAGGTACTAAATTCGATACTCATTAGACAAATAAAATAATTAAATTAAACAATATAAAAACATGTACAGTCAATGAAGCTATTAAACAATTAAATAATGATAATCAATACGTTAAAATATAAGTGAATGTCAATAGTAATAATGATTATATTTATGTCATGTATAACAATAATTTATTTATTTGCCATCAATGAAATCATTAATTTTATAATAACACTTATTTACTAGAAAATTGTACAAACGCTTCTTAAACATATTAGTATTAATTTATAGTATTATTAATTTTAGTACTCTATTATAAATGACAGCAGTGATTTGCACTAAATAAACAATATTTTTTCTCTTTTTCCGCTACTCTTTCAAAAACTTTTCATGTATTAAGCAACAACTAAAAAAATAATATCGTGCAATTATATCCACTCTACTTTCGGCAACTTTCTTGAAGATTCTATGTAATTTTGAACATAATATTTTTTAACGATCTTAAAAATATTTTCTCGAAACTAATTCACCACGTTGGCGGTCATATGTTTACAAATTAATATACTGTTTAATCAGTTACTATTCATAGGAGCGATACAGGAAGCGATGTGGTTATTCATAGTCTAACCACATTTGATCATAAACTGTTTTAGAGCTAAACAAACTGAAAGTTATGTTGTAAATACCGTATATATTGTGATGGGTGGGTCTGTGCGATTGGATGTACAGGTTTTACCTTGTAATAAGCTTCGCTATCGTCATTTTAGTTTAAAAGAGATCTTTTTTTTTGGTGTCGGGTTGGAAAATCCTCGTGGAGTACCTCCGCCCTGGGGGAAGGACGAAGGGGACTGTCAGACTCTTACCGACTAAAAACCAACCCGTGTTCCTCATGTTTCCGTGGAGGGTCGGGTATTGACGAAGCATTCGTCGCTACCCCCCGACGAGTATTGCCCCGCCAGATAGTCAGGCGGGTCCCAAACAAGACCCCCTTGGCGGCGGATGAAGGTGTTGGGCTCCGCCGCCAAAACACCCAGCGGCCGCAGAGGATAGGGAGAACGGCAACCTGGCAACACCGCATCTCCTCTTCCTCTACGGCCCCACCGCGACGTAACAATGGTGCGCCCCCATTTGGTCGCGGGAGATAGGACGCTCGGCAACGTAACACCGATACGCCTCTCCTCCCGCGACCGCGCCCGACTGCGAGGGACAGACAAAACTTTCCCCCGCACCCGCACCTTTGGACGCATCCTGCGTAGGCCCCTCCAAGCCCACGCGGAGCGTCCACTCCCGGAATCTCTCTTAGCTTCACCGTGGGTGTCCAAGCCACGGTTACTGAGCCCCTCCACCACGACAAGGTGGAGATCCCACGGGGGGGAATTTAAAAGAGATCTGCTGGATGTAGGTCTACCCCAAGGTCTACCCCTCAACTAGGACTGACATTCCTTATACTTCTTTATACTACTTTATGCGCTCTAAGACGTTTATTTAGATTTATTTTCAGGTTTTGGTATTTGTATGAGTCAGTTACCATTTTTCTATTACCTATAGTTGATTTATTGATTTAGTCAAAGATTAATTTGTGATTAAAAAAGTTACAAAGGAAAGTTTGAAAAAGAAAATAAATCGGCATTTAATATATACTTTGACCTTTTATACGTGAATTCAGCTTATGTTATCAATTTTTATTTATGGACTTACTATAAATAATTTTAGATGGATATTACGTGTAAGTTTGATAAGTTGTCGTATCTTAAAGAAAGTTTAAACGTATTGAAACTATTAAATAAAATACACATGCAATTATATATTAATGAAAGATCTGATGAAGACAGAAATCTTTCTCGGTAAACGCAACAGCTAGCGGATTAAAATAAGTGAACATACCATAGCAAGAAAGCCATCCTTCTAAACTCTAAAGATCTTACAAGCAATATAGTCGAAGCTTATAAAAAACTTGGGCAAGTGCGAGTCGGACTCGCGCACGAAGGGTTCCGTACCATCACCTATAAAAGAAAATCACGTTCGTTGTATGTATACTTAAATACTTTATAAGTTTCTACTTGTTTATTAAGATCGAGTAACAAATTGCTTAAAAATTACGTTTGTTGTAAGGGATTATTTTATTATTTACTTTTTTTAAATAAATTTAATTATTTATTTTGAAAGGTAATATACAACTACATATTCTGTGAAAGTTTAAAGCGTCTACCTGTTACAGTTAGTAATTTTGAGCAAAAAATACGAAAAAAACACGTTTTTTGTATGGGACCCCCCTTTAATATTTTCATTTTTTTATTTTTAGTATTTGTTATTATAGCGGCAACCGAAATACATAATTTGTGAAAATTTCAGCTTTCTAGCTATCATGGTTTATGAGATACAGCCTGGTGACAGACAGACGGACAGACAGACAAACAGACAGACAGACAGCGGAGGCTTAGTAATAGGGTTCCGTTTTTTACCTTTTAGGTACGGAACCCTAAAAACTGTTACATCAGACTCAGATGAAGTTCGTTTCCAAGAAACCCTATCTCAACACCCTAGCAGAAAAGGTTAAGTCAATAAAGAATTTACAATTTCTTTCCACTTGAATGCCAACGAGACACGATGGGTGCACACAAAACAATTTCCATATTATTCTTCCGCATCTCAGAATCTAGGCCAAGCTAAAGCCTATATTTACATCGCAGTGAAAACAGATTGAGAACTTACTAAATCTTTGAATAAAAGAGAGCTTTAAACTGGAACGCTGGCAGCTGTATATTTACATTTTAATAAACAGTATAAGACGTAGTAACTGAAAAAAGGTTTATAAAAGAATATATATATAGGTAGGTACATATATATAATTGCTTCTTCTGCAGTATTGCTTCTATGATTTAGAGAAGCTATGCTGGTAACCTAGGAAACAGTCTCATGTTCAGTGCTACCGCAACGATAAATGACCTAATCGATAAACGTTTGGCGTATTGATTGAACCGCTTAAAGTTCTACGATGATTTGTCTTTGAATCCGACCAAACAGCGCCAGGCCGTCGCAATGAAGAACTACTCGTTCCGTACATACATGTTTAGGAGATTGAGGAATTTAATAGTTAAGCAGAGTTTACACTATTTACTTGATAACGCCGAGAAAAGCAATCACAATTGCCTGATCACTAACAAAATAATCATTTCCTATAACAACAAAAAACTTTGCATTCAACTTAACCTAACATTAATCTATATGGCTTAAGTATTTGAGTCGAGACTTTTTTTTTTGTCATTTAGATTATGAGTCGGCTACGGTGCTGACAAGTCGGCACCTCGAAATAACGGTACGTGATTAAAAATGCTTCGATATAAATTCATTAAAGTACTCGAATGACATTACTCAGTGTTGTTTTCTCATCATTTCTCATTATATTTTTACCTGATAAAATATACTTACTAACGTATAACTTCATGTTGCTACAGAAATGACAAAAAAAGCAATGACTCTGAGTTTGTTTCGGCCTTTCTTCTCAAGAAGTCATTTAGCTAGGAAAAGCCGGCTTCATCTAGAATAGGGTTTTAACATGTATAAGTGTTGTAAACAACCAAAATGCAGAAATAAATATGTCTTTATGTCTTTGATCTTTTAGTAGAGAAAATTAGGTTTGCATTTCTGTAATTAGCTCTTTATTTACCAACCTCTGATTCCTGTAATAATAAGTCAACATTATCATCTCATACTTTCTGTTTGATTCATTAATTTCTATGCATGTTTACTAAAGTAAAATCATAAATAGTTGTCTTGGCATTTCTTCAAAACATCTATCTTAAAGGTAGATAGCGCTTTGCTATTCATTCTAACTCGGGATACTACTTACTTGGAAAAGTTTAACTGGTTCATCTTGCTAGGGCATTCTATTTTGCAGCTATTATGTGCAGGTAAAAGTGCCAAAGGCTCTGAAACTGCATACATATGTGTATTAAAAACGTTTTGAGAACAGTTTTCTAGTGACCGTTGGGACTAATCTGCTTAATATATAAAATCCTTGCGTTACTGACTGACTGACAGACACGCTACAGCCGAAACTATTGGGCGCAAGAAGATGAAATTTAGCATGTATATTCCTTGGGGACCGTAGGGGTGCACTAAGACCTGATTTCCCGAAATTCCCACGGGATCGGGCAAAACGGGAAATTCGAAAATATGTGCGTGCGAAGCCGCTGGCGTCGACTAGTGGAGAGATATTTTTCTTTGATCATCTTCGTTACAGCATTGTCCCGGTTGCATCCAAATTTTTTTAGCGCCCGAGATCCGTTTTGACCGACGGAACCAAGATTTGACAGACTATTGGCTTTTTTGTGAAAAAAAGCTTCGCTCTGTGGAGCGACTGCATGCTCATGCAGGGTATGGCCAAGAGCCAAAATTCTGAATAAATTGATAAAAAATAATCATGTTTTTAAGTACGTCATATTTTCATATACTTACCACACAACTTGTATTACAGAGTCACATTCAAACAAGTATATAACTAAGTTCGATAGAATAAATACATGATGTTCTGGGAAGAGTATTTTTCTGAGGCGATTGTTGTAAATACTTGAAGTTTTATTCTCTAACTTTGGTTTGTGCATTATTCAAGAATTCTTTGAATACCGAGATGGTACAAGTTTAGTCTTAATGTATAGATTTGAATTTAGTTTTCAACGAATTTAATAACACGATACTGTCGAATATTAGTAGATAATAACTTATCATTTTCTTCTACATATTTCGGCTGTAAAAGGCTGCATATGAATTTACAGCCAGTACAATGTATTATTTATACAGATGTTTAAACCAGGAAATATTTAAAAAATCTGCGAAGATCTGACTGCCTCCGTGGTCCAGTGGATAGCGCATGCGACTGCTGATCAGAGGTCCCGGGTTCGATTCCTGGGTCGGGCCAGTGTTACTGGGTTTTTCCGAATTCTCAGTAGCAGCACGGAGTCTGGTTGTGTGCCCGGTAACGGCAATAGGCTCGCCCCCAATTACGTGGGACCTAAAAATTCATGGCGAAATGTAGGTGTAATACCTATTACGCCTGTGCCTTCGGGGATACAGACGTGAGTATATAAAAAAAAACTGCGCGAAGTGTCTTTTGCACCGCAACACGTAATGCTAGCGCGATACGGTCGTTTAATTCACCATAATTTAAATTTTGGTGCGATTAGCCGTAACAAGGATTCACATTAGGCTACAGCAGATTTGAGGCATTAACATTTTCTAATATATTATTATTTGCATGTAACATCACCAGTACCGTAGTTTACCGTAGAAATTACACATTAATTTTATTATTCAACATATAATGTATCTTTTCACTGGCTTGTTTTCTATAAGGTCTGGAATACATATGCTTAATATTGGCACAATAGCATGCTACTAAAGTTCCAACACTCATAGTTTTCGAATTACAACAAATAAGTTTACTAATTGCTTAATAAAAGCATGAAAATAACGCACAGATTACTTGCTTGCTATTTAAAATAGTATACAAAAAAGGTAGTTTGCTTTTTATTGGCATTTGTATTCTGTTCCTTATAATATTTTGTCTGTATGTATGTAAGAATATCATCATCATTAATTTTTTGTTCACTAACTGGAAGCTTTGTTTTGTGCCCTCAGACATAAGATAATGGAGTTTTGAGGTTTGGTGGAAGGGTTTTATGAGTCTACTCGAACAGCGTTCAGGGTCACTGCGGTGGTTTTCATGAGTAGTTCTCTGTAACAACCATGGTGTCCTTAACTAAGACATTTAAGGGTCTACTAAAGACACCACGTTAGTTTCAGTGAGTAGTTAATTGGAACAGCCACGGCTTCCTTGACTTCTCTTATTTGTAGCGTCTCACGAATTTACCACCGTGTACAAGGTACTGACCGCTAATATTTTAGCCTTGGCGCCATCTTTGACTGTTCAAAGAAATCTCAGATCATATATTAGTATCTATATTCCTTGGACGAAAACATATTTGTAGTTGGTATATTGATCGGCGTGTCCATGTGGTGACGGATTAAGAATAAGGATTGTCACCACCCCATATCATCCCATGGGTGTCGTAAGAGCCGACAGAGGGACCATACTATGCAGAGAACAGCACTGTAAGAGAAGGAAAACTTGATACAAACCCTATAGCAACCCGTTTGGCCAGCGTGGTATAGTAGGCCAATTCCTCCTTTCAAAGGAGAGGCCTAATCCAGCAGTGGACTGTTAAAGGCTGATGATGATGATGAGTTGGCATATTAGTCTAATTCTAAGAATGAAATGATTACTGTGTCGTCGATATGGTTATTTTTTAAACAATGTAACTAAATGCCATATTTAGACCATCATCACCATTTATTACCAGCTGAAATTAGATAGGTACTTGACACGTTTTTGTATATTCCTATATTTAGATCTTCAAGGTAGATTTTTATTTGTAAATATAGCCATATACGCAGTCATATTAAAATAATATTCTTTAATAATTATAGACTTCATCTATGGTTTGAGTTTTAATGAAATAACAACACATGCAATTCTCATATCACAATATTTATTTTAGAACCTCGCCGTAATTTCCGTCTGATATATTCATAACAGTCGGGACCGATGGTTTAGCGTGCTCTCTGAAGCACAGGGCAAGCTCTACTTAACAAACCTGATACCCTCTGCATAGCAGTCTGTTGGTATCACCACTAGGCTATCGCTGCCCCTTGCAGTTGGCGCAGCGGGAGTGTAAGCGACTGCTACGTCGAAGGTCGCGGGTTCGATTCCCGCTCAAGTCAAACATTTGTGTGCATGAACATGGATGTTTGTCATGGTCTGCGTGTTTCTATGTGTGATATGTATGTACATACATACATACATATCGTCACGCCTTTTATCCCCGAAGGGGTAGGCAGAGGTGTATTTCTACACCCACTTTTCGCCAGATATACTTTAGTCCCACGTAATAAGGGGCGAGCCTATTGCCGTACCGGGCACATTTCCAGACTCCGTGCTGCTACTGAGAATTTCGTGACAGAAAAACCCAATAACACTGCCCGACCCAGGAATCGAACCCGGGACCTCCCGATCCCACGCGCACATTTATGCCGCGAGACCAACGAGGCAGTCGTAAAGGGTTTGATGTCGAGTTTTCCGTCTCTACGCAAAGATGGTATTTGCATCGTGTTATCCCTTAGTCGCCTCTTACGACACCCACGCGAAGATGGTGGTGGTGGACAGGGGGTGGTGACACTTGTATTCTATGCCGACAACCACACGGTAATATGTATGTATTTACAAAAAGAAGTATATATGTATGTTTATCCATTATCTAGTACCCATAACACAAGCTCTGCTTAGCTTGGGACTAGATGGCGATGTGTGTATGTGGTAGAATATTATATATATTATTATTATATCAATCGTTTGGATAAAAATATATAAAAATAATTGACGATATACGCAAAGTGGCTAGCAGTGGTTGTACAGTATAGGCTGAAAATCGGGCTCAGTGGGGTGCCATTAGAGAGGCCTATATCCAACAGTAGACTACGGCAGGCTGCTGATGATGATAAAAATAATTGGTAGTAAGTAAACGACGACGTGTGGTGACGGATTAAGAATACGGAGGAATGTCACCACCCCATATCATACCATGGGTGTCGTAAGAGCCGACAGAGGGACCATATTATGCAGAGAACAGCACTGTAAGAGAAGGAAAACTTAATACAAACCCTATACCAACCCGTTTGGACAGCGTGGTATAGTAGGCACATTCCTCTTTTCAAAGGAGAGGCCTAGTCCAGCAGTGGACTGTTAAAGGCTGATCATAAAACGACTGATATTACTTTATTCGGGGTTTACAAGTCCCAACTCATATACTGCATAAATATCGGTAAGTTTCCACTCGATTTGTAATAAGTATCGATTGTAATATGGACGGGGAGCACCTACTGATAACGGATGTTATCACTGCTTCGTGACGTGATCTCATTGAATAAGTTTACTGCGAAACTTGTACTGGAATATTTTTTACTAAAAGGACTACTCTCGCTTTGTATAAGTAAATTCAACTTACCTGTACCAGGTATTGCAGAATCCAATACAAAGATATGTATACATAAATCAACTAAGCCTGTTACAATTGCAGATTCAAATGATTCAGTCAGAATCGAACGCACATACTGGCTCAAATCGCTATACCACCCAGTTCGTACATTGTAACACAAGGTTAACCATCGAAAACTGTATCGGACCTCTCTTTTACACGACAGATCAACCATCGAAAACTGTATCGGACCTCTCTTTCGCACGCAATGGTTTTTCTTGTTTTCATACTGCCACGTATTGTTTCTATGTGTGAATTACTCACACCTGTTCGTTTATTGTTTATTGCGAATGGCCTTCGCACGTCAAAAATAGATGGGCACACACACATGCACCTTGTGTACAGATACTTACAGATGTGTGTGTGCGTTTGCTTCGATTCATTCGATAGCAGTATGAAAGTTTCATGTGCCGTTTGGAGTGTTTTGATTCGGCTCTTAAACAAAGTTTGGGAGAGTTCGGATCGACTTACTTTTAGATTTTTCTTGTAACTTTCCAGTACAGAATGAGGAATGCAATTCCAATCTATCCTAGCTACACAATTGCAGTTTGAAAAACATGACGTTAAGAGAGAGGTTATAATTTCTCGAAGAGTATGAGCGCTAATCATCAGACAGAAAAGGTGGTTGTCTATACATTTTAACAGTCATCTAGTAATTAAACGTAGTCCGTGTGGTGACGGATTAAGAATACGGAATGTCACCACCCCATATCATCCCATGGGTGTCGTAAGAGCCGACAGAGGGAGCATATTATGCAGAGAAGAGCACTGTAAGAGAACGAAAACTTGATACAAACTGTATACCAACCCGTTAGGCCAGCGTGGTATAGTAGACCAATTCATCCTTTCAAAGGAGAGGCCTAGTCCAGCAGTGGACTGTTAAAGGCTGATGATGATGAGTAATTAAATATCATGGTGATAACAAAAAGTCATCATTATCTGCAGTGCCAAAACTGTTTTCCGAAAAGGCCTAGTAACATAACAATTGGTTAAACTTTAACCAACATCCCTTTACATATTCATGATTGTTATTCCTTTAAAAAGCCCTAAAACTACCCCTGCCGATAAATTTTAACATCATTGAGTTCCCACTCGCAGTTATATTTTGAAAGTTTTTACAAAAGCTATTCATAGTTTGAAATCAGAAACTATTTTACAATGTTCAATGCGAGAAGTTATAAAATGTCGGGAAGTTAAAGTTGTATTTGAATCATGTTTACGTCAGAACACGAGAGGTTTTGTTGAGAAAATTAATGTTGAACATCGAAATGAATCTGCTGTTGAACAGTTTGTTGAAATAGTTGATAGTTCGACAATGAATGATCTGGTTTTCTGTAAAGATTAGGTCACGAATGTAGGTGAAACCACGGAGTTGTGAAGGAAAGGAGAGTGATATTTTACAGGGAACAGTTTTGTAGAAAATTATAGTCCTGATCAAGTGAACAAGAATTTTAGAAATGTCGAAACCAGAAACTAATTGCTGAAGAAAATGCTGACCGGAAGAGAGAGAAAGGAGAAGTATACGCAGATAAAGAAGAAAAATATTATAAATCCACCGATCGCACATAGTAAAAATAGTCTTTTAGTCTCTTGTAATCGTGCATTATCATCTTTTTAAACCACAACTATAAAAGACATTTTAAAGACTTCAAATAAAAAAGTTCAAAATAAAAAAAATATAATACAACCAAAACTTTCCCACACTTGAAGCTGTGCATGTACTGCATTTAAATTCTATCTAAATCTCTGGCAAAGTTCTGGACTTGAAGAACATTCTAGATCTTGTGTTTGTGAAATTTTATCCATCCAAGTTATACGTGTAAAATGTTTTCAGTGAGCCATAAAATTTTCCCATTCAATTTCAAAAGTTATTGTGATGGTTTATAGTTACGAAATGAGTGGAAATATTATTCTTACTAAACTTTTATAAAAATGTGCTAAGCGGTGAAGGAAAACATAGTGAGAAAACCTGCGTGTCTGATTCTTCATAATGTTCTCAACAGACATGTGTAGTCTGCCAACCCGCCCTTAGCTGGCGTGGTGGACTATTATCTAACCCTTCTCATTGAAAGAAGTGACACGTCCCTGGCAGCAGTAGAACACCTTATATCATGAACGGCTGATGGTGACTCTGATGAACAAGGGGGATACTAACACTCAATATCACTGCATGCATTATGCGATACTATCACAAGCAATATTTGATACAACTAAACAAATAAATTATAAGACAGGATAAACTATTATTTGCCGAACTTCGCCGGGTGCCAAAATTCCACAAAGATTATTACATAAATAAATACAAATATTTCTATTTACTGTGCAAACAAAATGGCTACCGGAAGGCAGCACATCAAAGTATACGAACACTGGCGCCTATTATGATGTTGCGGAATATTTTTTACTGCACTGCAAAAAACAGGCTATTGTATTCTGTTTTCTCTTTCTTTATTCAAAGAATGAGATAGGAGGATAGCTGCTATTTATAAATCTAAACTATTTGGCACATGAGGAAAAGCTTGTACTGAACTTATGAATAATATTAATAACCTTTTTTCCATACATACATACATAGACTCACGCCTGTTTCCCGGAGGGGTAGGCAGAGACTACGGAGCGCCATTTGCAACGATCTTGACATATATCTCTTGCTTCATTCACTCCCATCAGATTCTCATGCATGCTCTTCTGTTCAGGGTGCTTCTAACCTGTCCTGTTTTTAGGATGTCTCCAATCTGGTCAGAGAACGTCCGCCTAGGTCTTCCCCTTCGTCCTGTCCCTTCCACACTTGCCTTATATATCTGCTTGGTCAGTCTTTCGTCATCCATCCTCTCCACGTGTCCGAACCATCTTAGCATACCTTTCTCGATGCTTGTCACTACATCTTCTTTTACCCCACAACACTCTCTTATCACACAATTCTTTACTCTGTCAGTCAAAGAAACACCACACATACTTCGCAGTGCTCTCAGTTCTACAGCATTTATTCTCCTTTCATGACTCTTTTTTGATGTATAAAAATCGCTTTGGTAAGATATTTGCATTTTCTTTTTCATTGCCTATACGAGTATATTCAGTGCCATATGCCTCGTATTCATAAAATGATTCCTTTTATTTTAGCTTAATTCAAATTAGTTATTTCATCATCCTCTTAGCGTTATCCCAGTTTCAATCTGGAGTCCGCTTTCTAGTCTAACCGGATTTGGCTGAATATTAGCTTTTCCACGGAGCGACTGCCTGTCTGACCTCCGCAACCCGAAGGGATAGCGATATTCCATAGTTTCAGTTTATTTAGAAGGTACTGACGCTCTGTAACGACTGTCAAAGATCTTCATGACAACCGGGACCGACGGCTTAACGTGCTCTCCGAGGCACGGGACAAGCGATAATTAACAATTCAATACGCACATAACTCCGAAAAGTCATTTGTGCGCGCCGTGGATTCGAACCCGATACCCTCTGCATGGCAGTCTGTTGGTATATCCACTCGGCTATCGCTGCCTTTTTTAATTCAAATTAGTTATTTATTTCTTCCTATTTTCTATTGTTTCTGTTTTCTCTGGTTTTAACTATTTTCATTTTCCTTACTGTTTTACTTGTCCTTCTTTTGCCTTATTTCTACCGAAGTTTGCAAATATATCTGAGAGTAGTCTATCAGATATAATTATATTTGCAAACTTCGATAAGTCATACTTCGATTTCAATTCGTCACAAAAACAATAAATAATTGCATGTGACGTGTATTTCATTTCTGCATACCCCATCGCGATTTACAGGTGTAATAGTCTGGTGGACGAAGCCACCATAATAGACGCCTTCACATAGTATTGAAATGAATTCGTCATAGTAACATATGTATTAGTTTGACTGCTGATGTGAGCGCATAAAGATGTTTTATAGTGTAGTAAAAATGTAACTACATGTAGATACTGATGGTGTTCTCTATTTTTGTACCGTGTTTTACGGACTTTCCGGTTATCGGACTTAATATCTGAATGTTTTATTTGCGTTTTGATATCTTTGTTGGATTTTTCTTAATAGTTTGATGTAGTAATAAATTATGTTTAGATTTTGTATGATATAATAACAGTTGTTTTCAAATGCGGGAAGTAATATAATTTTCGGACGCAATAATATTTAGATCACCTGAATATATTCTTCAAAATAAGGCTGACAGAAAACAGTTTAGAAACATTCAACTTAAACATACAAATGAATGGGGGTCGAATCTATAACACTCGGCGCAGCAGGTTAAGTAATTATCTTTTAATTTGACGTTCATAAGGGTCACATTGTCACCTAAAATGATTTAATGATTTCGACTTTGGCAGAGTACTAAAAGCAGCGATATCTGTGTGGAGAGACCGACAGACTGCTACGCGGTAGGTCTAGGGTTCGAATCCACGGCACGCACCTATGACTTTTCGGAGTTAAGTGCGTATTTAATTGTTAATTATCGCTTGCTTATCGGTGAAGGAAAACATCGTGTGGAAACCTGCATGTCTAAGAGTTCTCCATAATGTTCTCGAAAGACATGTGAAGTCTGCCAACCCACACTTGGCCAGCGTGGTGGACTATGGCCTTACCCTTCTCATAGTCTTCTCTTACCGCCTGTGGCACAGGTTTACCCTAGTACAAGCACCCAATGTTATCTAGAACATATTTACCCTTAGAAGTACATATACTATTATTGTAAAAAGTTGAATAAATAAATTATTATTATTATTATAGTGAGAATAGGCCCGTGCCCAGCAGTGGGACAGTATAAAGGGCTGAGGTTTAAATTACTACGACATCTGTGCAATCAAAATAAATGTACAGTGACTAATATAAATTATTCTCCATTCTGATATTAGAAATTCAATTTCGTTAGCTATCGCTAATATCTTTTAAATTACTATCTTTGATCGAAATCTTCCATAATACGTAGGTATGCTACACCATCCATATAATTGAGTCCTTTTTAATTACTTATCGGGACACGGTCATTAATATCGTTGAATACGTTTTAATTATTGCATACGTGAGTACTAAGACTGTTTAGTTAATAGAAAAGTCCATCATAGAAATTAAAAAATAGATAAGGTATTGGTGAAACGCGATGAAATAAAAGAATATTTGGCAGACCTTCAAGCACTTTCCAATAATTATAGTGACATCGCTTGTAGCTCCACGTGAATTAAACAAGTATTTACGGGTAGTAGAGCCTTGCTGATTTCAGCATGAATGGGCCGGCTCGACCGGGGAAGTACTACCCTCTCACAGAAAATTGACGTAAAGTAACAGTACGTGAACTGTTGCGTTTTGTTCGGTGAGTGAGAGTGCTGGAAGCCCCATCCCCTATTCCTTCTCTCTCATCCCACTGATTATCCTATCCCTTTTCCCAACCCCAAGGGGCGGCAACGCACTTGTGACTCCTGTGGTGTTGCTTGTGTCCTTGGGTGGCGGTAATTGCTTACCATCAGGCGATCCGTCTGCTCGTTTCCCGCCTATTACTATAAAAAAAAGTTTTGTTAGTGAAAACCGTAATATAAATGTAATCTATTCGGTAGTTTTTGAGCTTATCACCTTCATAGAGATAGACAGTATGAGTCTCATGACTGGTTTACTAAAGAGCCTGGGTGATATCCATGTCCAACAGTGGACGTCTTTCCTCTGAGACGTCGATGATGATGAATAAGTCTCAAATGCGTAACTATTCAAAAAAGAAGTTCACCTTCACTTCTTCGGTCTGCTTTTTCATTCATCTGACGACTGGTTGCCGCAGCGGGAGTGTAAGCGACTGCCACGTCGAAGGTCGCGGGTTCGATTCCCGCTCAAGTCAAACATTTGTGTGCGTGAACATGGATGTTTGTCTTGGTCTGGGTGTTTCTATGTATAATATGTATGTATTTATAAAAAGAAAGTATATACGTAGATATGTTTATCCATTGTCTAGTACCCATAGTACAACCTCTGCTTAGTTTGGGACTAGATGGTGTTGTGTGAATGTGGTAGAATATTATACAGGGTGTAAAAAGACCCTTAACGAAAACTGAAATTCCATGTTGTACCAATCACTACGAACATTTTTTACTTCGGCACCATACCTGGAAAATTACGGGTTCAGGAGATATTGAGGCTCAAAGTTAGTATGGAATTTTTCTACTTAGGTACAAAATCGATGCATTTACATTTTACATTTGCATTTAGATGCCCTATAACCCCATGGATAGGTAGGTATTTCGAGCATTGCACGCGCGTGCTTTTGGTTGCGGTTTAAAAATTGTGAAAACTTAAAAAAATTGTCGTTTCCCAGGTATTATTTTCGGTTAGTATGACTTGGCATGATGTCCACAGCGAGTAGACTTCAGCTTGGTGATGGGTCTTGTGACACCCTGTATATTTTATTGTTTCGGTCTGCGTGTTCTTTGTGCACGTTGATTGAAAGTTTGTAAAGTCCTCTGCGACACAGGATCAATGCCAGTGCAGGGCATTGTCAAAAAAAGTTGACCAATCTTTCAAACAGTGTGTCAGCTATACCACGGTTCAATGAACCAGCGCCTACATGCACTCGAGTGGGATTCAAATGCCTGTTCCTGAATTTATGTACCGCGTTATATCCTGCTACTATTAGTAACTCGAAAGTTAGTGAGAATTGATGGATGTTTGTTACTCTTACACGTAAAAAGAATGAACGAATTTTGATGAAGTTTTGCAGTAATTTACCTGCTACAGCAGAATATCATATAGACAGCGATTGCCTAATGGATAAACCGACTATCCGGTGGCTCAGGTGTTTTTTTTATGTAATAATAGGCGGCAAACGAGCAGACGGATCGCCTGATGGTAAGCAATTACCGCCGCCCATGGACACAAGCAACACCACAGGAGTCAAATATCGTTGCCGCCCCTTCGGGTTGGGAAAAGGGATAGGATGAGGAGTGGGATGAGGAAGAAGGAATAGGGGATAGCTCCTCCGGTACTCTCGGCATGTTAAGCCATCGGTCTCGGTGTCAATGAAGATTTTTGATAGTCTTTATTAAGAGCCAGTACCAAGATAGCGATAGCCTAGTGGAGATACCAACAGACTGCCATGCAGAGGGTATTGGGTTCGAATCCACGGCGCGCACCAATGACTTTTCGGAGTTATAAGCGTATTGAATTGTTAATTATCACTTGTCCCGTGCCTCGGAGAGCACGTTAAGCCGTCGGTCCCGGTTGTCATGAAGATCTTTGACAGTCGTTACAGGGCGTCAGTACCTTCTATATAAACTGGCACTAGTCTAAACCATGGAATATCGCTATCCCTTCGGATTGCGGAGGTCAGACAGGCAGTCGCTCTGTGGAAAAGCTAATATTCAGCCTAATTCAGTTAGACTTAGAAGCAGACCCCAGATTGAAACTGGGATAACGCTAAGATAATTATATTACAAGTTGTAGCCAGTACCCTTAAATATGCTGACACTAGTCTAAGCCGAACATCGCTACCCATTTAGAGGTCAGACGGCAACCGGTGTGTGGAAAGCAATCATCACCATCATTACATACATACATACATACATAGACTCACGCCTGTTTCCTAAAGGGGTGGGCAGAGACTACGGAACGCCATTTGCAACGATCCTCACATATCTCTCTTGCTTTATTCACTCTCATCACTGAGACACAGACTGAGTCTGATTTTCAGCTATTCGTGGAATAGTAATGTAATCTATGAATCTGATTACATCAGAAAGCGTATCCTGGACTCTAAGACACAAGTCTTTGATTATTATGGTGGTAAAGTAAGATAAAAAAAACCGCGGACAGACAGACATACGGACATGGCGAAACTATAAAGTTTCCTTCTCGTTCACTACGGATTTTAACGGAAATTATAGCCTATCAGCCCTACAAAGTCTTATATCTTCTAGTTTGTTTGTTTTTCGTGTGAGCGTGTGGCCAACTCTGGTGTCGGATTTTTCAGACCGCCCGAAGCCCTCCGACATGACCTTACGATCCTTATCCTTAGACAAGAACCGGGACCGACAGCTTTGCGTGCCCTCCGAAGCACGGTATATCTTCTAGTGAAAATTGCATTAAAATCGGTGCAACCATTCCAGAGGTTACCCTGAACCAACGGCAACCCAGTCTACTAGACACCTAATGTTTTCATTTCTACAAACAAACAATTCTGTCAAAGCGGTGAGGTTTGCGGGGCGAAGGGGTCTACAAAAATGCATTCTAATTGGCCGGTTCAAATTTGCGGTACGTCACAATTCATAACTAGTGTTGGGATTGGTCTTATGTAAGACGTATAAGCATAGTAAAAACAGAATAGTAAGCTAGCTAAGGCCGCTCGGCGAGTTAATTGCCTACTCTTGCGTTGACGCACGGGTTGTCACGTGTTTACACCGCGGCGCCGGCTTTGTCGGCGCGCGCGCTTTTTCGCCGTTTTTTTAAGTGATTGCGCTGAATACTACAGAATTTAAGCTTGCATATATTTTTTTTCAAAAACCTACTGACTAGCTAAGCGTTATATAACTATCTAAATGCCCTTTATAGCGAGAAAAATGTAACAAGTTTAATTTACTGTCGTTTAACACATTGTATAATATTAATAACGTTTATTACAAAACTGAATGTACATAAACAATTCGAGCGGGCGAGCAGTGTAGTACCTACATGAATGCGCGCGATCAGACGCGCGGCGCATCTAGTATATTCTAATCTATGGCGCATCCCGTACTGAATCCGCGCTGAGCTTGCCGCGCTCGTGAGATTGAGTGCGTGAAAAGTGCGTGCGTACACGGCGCCCCGGCGCCTCATACATTCAAACCAGCGCGGCGGCGGCGGCCGATTTGTATGAAGCTATCCTACTATTCTGTTTTTACTATGGTATAAGTCTAAAGTGTTGTTAGAAAGTGTTCGCCTTACGTCTGCCGTCGTTGCCCTGAACAGACTGAAAGATAAAAAATTTAAAAGAGGTTGTTTATGTACCCAATATAACCACATAAGAAATCTTTTGTTCCGATAACCGAAAGCCACACAAGTAGAACCGCGACCCATCTCTAGTCTTCCATACTTCTTCAACCTACGTTGCTCTTACCATTATTCAAGCGAATTTATTTAAGCATTCTTTGTCTGATATAGATTTATGTGAGGATTTGTGTGTTTATTTACTTTGTTAAGAGATGCTTGTAAATCTCATGTTGGCTGAGGTCAGGGAACTCGCAATCCGAACTGTCTTTGGATGGGTGAATTACAAAAAAGAAAATACAGATTTGTGCGGTAACCTATAGAAATGTCAATTGTATAGAGTAGTGCCACGCCACTCTATCGCGAGAATGGGTAAAAGATTATTTTTAAAGACTCACGCCTGTATCCCTGAACGGGTAGGCAGAGGTGAAATATTACGCCCACCTTTCGCCATGAATTTTTTGGTTCCCACGTAATAGGGGGCGAGCCTATTTCCATACCGGGCACATTACCAGACCCCGTGCTGCTACTAAAAATTTCCTAACGGAAAATCCCAATAATACTTTGCCGACCCGGGAATCGAACCCGATACCTCCCAATCCCACGCGCACATTTATGCCGCGAGACCAATGAGGCAGGGTAAAAGGATTGGGAGGGATAAGGAGAACGAACAGCTTAAATCTTGGCTTCAAAATATTTGGTTAGACTAGTAAGTGGACCCCGGGCTCCAAAAAAGGCGAGGAGTCAAAGTCAAAATTCTTTTATTCATCTAGGCCACAAGGTGACGCTTATGAACGTCAAAATTGGAGTTAATTAGTTTATGATTCTACATTTACATTTACTGCCACGTTCTGCAATAGGTAGAATCACAAGAAAGAACAGGCAATAAAAGTCATGGCCACTCTTTTCAATCGCTAATATAATAGTTATACATTTTTATTTTGTAAGGAGCTGCCACTGTTTCATGCTAGGACGATGATGATGAGGGAAAAGGAAACGGTCTTGGCACTTCTGGTACTTCCACTGACCGACCGAAACGCAACCTTATAGATAAACTTTAACTTTACGACAATATTCTTACTTACCTACTTCTCCAATCTAGCCGTCCCATTCATGCTGAAATTGGACCTACGAATATTAGTTATCTATTTTGATTCTACGATCATATTATTATATTGTAATTGCAATGTCCGCTTATCTATAACTCAGCATTCATCCTTACGTTCAGTACGTGGACGGATAAAAGATTTGAAGTAATTCATATTCAACATCAGCTATAGCCAATTACGTTCTATTTTGATTCATCCATTCATTCAATTTCAATTTGCTCAAAGGGAGTTCATTCAATTTTACAGTGCTATCATTTCATTCGGTCGTTGACCCTTGGATTTGACGTTCCTTTTTCAACCGTTCTCGACCGTTGCGTCCTTCGGTCGTTTGACAAACAGACCCGGTTTAACTTAATCGCGATCCATCCTTCCAATCCCACATTATTTTGAACAGAATTCGCTCGTAAACAAAACTTTTCACGTAGAAATTCTGCGCGCACTGAATATTTTCTCAGATCATTACCTAAATAATGTCGTATCATATTACCAAGTTTTTAATGCCGTTCCTCAAATCTACGTTCCGAAAAAACATTCTAAATTGAACCTAATGAGCTTGTAATAAAGTGATTCGGTCATACAGCGTCGAATTACCGATCGCATAATAAAGCTTTTGCTAACAAGCGCAAGCTCCCGACCGGTGACGAATTTTCACGAGTTGTCAACTTTTCCATATTTGAAAAGTACTTGAAAGTCACTTGTCATGTCAAAATGAGCTATAATACATATAACATACGGTTTGAAGTCGATTAACATTACGTTTTCAAGTTTCTATTTTCTCCGGTTTGTACGAGAGGATTTTAAATTGAAATTCGTTCTTTTCATGATGAGTATGATTGAATTTGAGTTCTATTGTGTTTGTTATAGTGTGTAATTTCGTTTGTTGGTTTGTGGTTGAAGGACCACGTGTTTGGTTTTCCGCCAGTGCCGCGTTAGCGATGGTCGAGGTCAGACGCCTTGAGTGACAATTTTCGCGCGTTTTTCTCGCGGAGTTTTCTTTAACAGTTTTAATTTACCGAAACAAATTGTTTAACGTTTAAAAGTGATTAATTATTTGGGAAGATAAAGTGTCTGTGGTGAAGTTTGTGTAGTTAAATAAATATAAAACAACTGTGACGATAAGGAATTAATATTTACGATTTCCATTTTGCGGTATTGTATTTTGTAGTGAATTTTAAACATCTGCGGCTGACAATAACATTTATATATTTTCTTATTCCGGTGATTTCTACGAAGAAAAGCTTTTAATTTTCCTTAAAAATAACTTTGTTTATTTAACTTAAACTAATAAGTCTATAAGCGAATAAGTCTGCAAGTAATAATAATAGAAACAGGTATAATTATTGCGTAAATAATATAATAGGCATAAAATCAATAAAATAAATTAGTGGGGGAAACCAGTTATAGGCCGCATAAATTTGTAGTAGGTTCACCCTATTTGATAAACAAATTTTGATCGCTGTTGGTTTTCTTAATAAAAATAAATAAATATGATAAATAAACATTACAGTTTCAATTCCAAAATCGATTTGGGTTTTCATGCACATTAAATCAATTTATTTTTTATTTTTCCATGATAATTTATTGCGCTGTTATTGAACTGGTGTGAAATTTCTTCATAGTTGCTCTATAAATGATTTACCTGAACCGGGAATCAAATTCTGGTGCTACACAATCCCTTAATAACACATGCAGCATATTTTCTTTGCAGTTTTCTGTATCTATTATCATAATAACAAGAGTATTCTTACCTGTGCCGGCGTTTGCATTTTATAGATCATTGACCGCCGTTTACAGCAAACTTCATCGAAATCATTTCAGTGTTTTAGCATGAAAACTTTATGGTAAATAGTTATTTTTTCATTCACCGAGCCTGCTACAGATACTAAAAGTCTTAGGTATTAATACTAGTGGATGCCTGCACCTACGCCTGCTCATTACTTTTTTATTTTACCGTTTTACGGATTGGTATAGAGATTGTGATGTTGAGGTTTTCTCTTCTCAATGATACAATTTGTTTCTTGTACTTTCTTTAGTCGTCACTGACGACACGCACGATATTAAATGGAATGGTGACATTTTGTATTCTTAATTCGTCACCCTACGGACCCCATATAAGTACCTACATATTTACTTCTAATAAAATAAATTGTTTCGCAGACAGGTGTCTTGTTCACAAACTAAACTAGTAGTCTTCAATGGTCACTGTTGTTAAAATTGATTGACGACCGGTTGGCGCAGCGGGAGTGTAAGCGACTGCTACGCCGAAGGTTGCGGGTTCGATTCCCGCTCAAGTCAAACATGTCTGGGTGTTTCTATGTATAATAAGTATGTATTTACAAAAAAAACAGTATATATGTATGTTTATCCATTATATAGTACCCATAGGACAAGCTCTGCTTAGTTTGGGACTAGATGATGATGTGTGTATGTGGTAGAATATATAGAGAATGGCTACACAATTGATATAGTAGTGGGAACGCGGATAGGAAATGTCACTATACAAAAATAGGCTAGGTACCTCATATCCGCAAGCGAAACCGCGAGCAATAACTAGCGCACTAATAAGTCCACGAATTACTTTTATATAATGTATTCTATATCATCATCATCAGCCTTTAACAGTCCACTGCTGGACTAGGCCTCTCCTATGAAAGGAGGAATTGGCCTACTATACCACGCTGGCCAAACGGGTTGGTATAGAGTTTGTATCAAGTTTTCCTTCCCTTACAGTGCTGTTCTCTGCATAATATGCTCCCTCTGTCGGCTCTTACGACACCCATGGGAAGATAGGGGATGGTGACACTTGTATTCTATGCCGTCAACCACACGGCAATGAATCTATATAATAAAATAATAATATAAATTCTACCATACACCCACCAACACCAGCTAGTCCCAAACTAAGCAGAACTTGTTCTATGGGTACTCGATACAACGCTTCAAATTTTACTATCCAATACATGTTGATCTATCATTCCATAACATCTTCATACAGAAACAGGTCAGGTTATACTGGTAATGTCCTTCATGACAGGTAACTGTGCACCTTACCGAACATAATAAACAATTACGCCTTATCACCTCATCGCGTTTTCCCTAAGCTGTGATAAAAATGTCATACACATATGAATACTCCTGACTTATCTGAGGCTTCTGTACAGATTGATACAGGATTTTCATTTTTTTATTTTTTTTTATTTATAGACTCACGCCTGTATCCCCGAAGGGGTAGGCAGAGGTGTAATATTACACCCACAATTCGCCATTAACTTTTAGGTCCAACGTAATAGGGGACGAGCCTATTGCCGTTACCGGACACATCACTAGACTCCGTGCTGCTATTGAGAATTAGGGAAAACTCAGTAACACTTTTGCCCGACTCGGGAATCGAACCCAAGACCTCCAAGAACCCGATTCCCGAGTCGGGCAAAAATGTTACTGAGTTTTTCCGAATTCTCAGTAGCAGTACGGAGTCTAGTTAATGTGCCCGGTAACGGCAAGCTCGCCCATTATTACGAGGGACCTAAAAATTCCTTGCGAAATGTGGGTGTACCTAATATTACACTTCTACCTACCCCTTCGGGGCTACAGGCGTGAGTCTATAAAAAAATATCTGTATCGCCGGTGACTTCGAATTGGCCTATCGCATTTCACCTTATATGTTACTAAGTTATCTTCATCATCAGCCCTTAACAGTCCACTGCTGGGCTAGGCCTCTCCTTTGAAAGGAGGAATTGGCCAACTATACCACGCTGGCCAAACGGGTTGGTATAGGGTTTGTATCAAGTTTTCCTCCTCTTACAATGCTGTTCTCTGCATAATATGCTCCCGCTGTCGGCTCTTACGATACTCATGGGATGATATGGGGTGGTGACATTCCGTATTCTTAATCCGTCACCACACGGAAACTAAGTTATCTATCAGTAAAATAAAAAAACATGGAGTATAAATTCTACCATTATATTTTAAATGCACATAGTTTAACAACATTAACAGAAGTCAAGGTGATGTTATGATAATTTTGTTTTTTTATCTTGATTTATTGACAATCGTTAGATTCATTTGACGTCATAAAGGTACCGCTTGTAAACTGGAAAGATGATACATGCATACATAAATTCACGCCTTTTATCCCCGAAGGGGTAGGCAGAGGTGTATTACCAGTTATGTTTCGGTCTCAATGTAATAGGGGGCGAACCTATTGCCTTCTACCGGGCACATTATTTATATTTTTAATACACACATAACTTCGAAAAGTCAGAGGTGTGTGTTCGGGGTAGGTACTTGGGGATCGAACCCGAGACCATCGTCTCGGCAGTCCGTTACTTACACCACCAGGCTATCGAAAAATGATATGTCAATAATATGGTATCTCAGTACGCAAAACATCCCTAAATACTTCAATTTGACAACTGTAGTTTTATCTTTCATTGCTACAGACATAGGATATAAGACCAAGTTATCATCATCATCAGTCTTTAACAGTCCACTGCTGGACTAGGCCTCTCCTTTGAAAGGAGGAATTGACTTACTATACCACGCTGGCGAAATGGGTTGGTATAGGGTTTGTATCAAACTCCCTCTGTCGCCTCTTACGCCCATGGGATGATATGGGATGGTGACAATCCGTATTCTTAATCCGTCACTACACGGACGTATAAGACCCAGTAGGAGGTGGCAAAAGATCTGTTACAATTTTTTTGCTGGATTCTTTTAATGAAAATTCCAACTCAAAGATTAGTAGGTATATTGTATCAAGGAGGACATCACCAAACATTCAACCGACGTATCAAAAGTAAGTCAGGCCCAAAATGCAAATATTTTATACAAAACTATTAATATTTTTACGAGACGGCCGTTTAAAGTACGACGTTATAAGCACATTCAAAGTAATAACAAATTTTAACCTATTTATATATTTATTTATAGACTTACGCCTGTATCCCCGAAGGGGTAGGCAGAGGTGTAAATATTACACACACTTTAGGTTCCACGTAATAGGGGGCGAGCCTATTGCCGTTACCGGGCACATCACCAGACTCCGTGCTGCTACTGAAAATTCGGAAAAACCCAGTAACACTTTTGCTCGGCCCGGGAATAGAACCCGGGACCTCCGACCAGCAGTCGCATACGCTATCCACTGGACCACGGAGGCAGTCAGTCCCACGTAATTTTAATCTATCTGTATAATTATCATAGAAATAGATTTTACTTAACCTACCTATACAGTTGAGCAACGGTAAAACTATTTTAAACCAATTGTCACCAAAATTGATTCAGCCATTTAAACATTAGACACATTACTACTATGTATAAATCTTCTTCTTTCTCTTAGCGTTATCCCAGTTTCAATCTGGGGTCCGCTTTCTAGTCTAACCGGATTTGGCTGAATATTAGCTTTTCCACGGAGCGACTGCCTGTCTGACCTCCGCAACCCGAAGGGATAGAGATATTCCATGGTTTAGACTAGTGTCAGTTTATTTAGAAGGTACTGACGCCCTGTAACGACTGTCAAAGATCTTCATGACAACCGGGACCGACGTCTTAACGTGCTCTCCGAGGCACGAGACAAGCGATAATTAACAATTCAATACGCACATAACTCCGAAAAGTCATTGGTGCGCGCCGTGGATTCGAACTCGATACCCTCTGCATCGCAGTCTGTTGGTATATCCACTCGGCTATCGCTGCCTTTTACTACTATGTATAAATGAACAGCCAAAATTATTCTTTAAACATCACTAATATTGGTACAATAATACCTAGTATACATTTCAAAATAAACTCTACATAACTAAGTTCAAACTAACTTATCATGTCACTCGAAGCTTTCAAGTCACTACAAACTTTGCCATACATAATTAAGACACAAGGAATACCCGATATCATATCGATTTCTCCAGCATTTCCCGTGAAAGACATAGAAAAACCCGATACAAAGCAATATGACCACTATTAACTTCATGGCTTAAGGGATACTGTTGCATAATTGAGTAGGGAATTATGGATTTCGATTCTGAAGAATGTGGAAGAACCTATTATTTGCTAGGTACGTTATTTGGATTTTTTATAGAATTGGACGTAAGGATGATGATAATATATCTAATCTAATAGGTACTAATATATAAAGCTGAAGAGTTTGTTTGTTTGTTTGGTTGAATGCGCTAATCTCAAGTACTACTGGTCCGATTGAAAAATTATTTCAGTGTTAGATAAATCATTTATCGAGGAAGGCTATAGGCTAAATAACATCACGCTATGAGCCACGGGAGCGGAGCAGTACCTTTTTTATACTTATTTAACTATTTCTGCCCGATTCCGTGGGAACATACATGCGAAATGTCAGCATCTTGCATCCAATCCCGAGGAAATTTTGGGCAATTCTGTCTTAGTGCTCCCGACGGCTCCAATAATCGTGCTCGTCCCACAAAGCCTTATTTCGGATGGGAATCGAACCCACGGCCTCCAGCGTAGCAAACATATGGAAAAGGTGGAAAAATAAACTTGTCACGACTATGTGTTATCCTGATACTACATAATAATAACGTGTAGGTTATCTAAACAGGCACACAGACATACATAGGTATAGCCGATTTATATAAAACTCAATTAGGTTAACATAATTATGCGAATCATGTGCAAATCTAACAATGTCACATACATACGTCGTTGAATTATTGACAACCATATTTTTTAAATGCGTCAGATCAGTAAAATTATTATTTACTCTACTTAACAGTAAAAAATATTTCGTCACTATTCAATATTTCATACAAGTTCCGTAGAAAATTAGTCGTAAATTATTTACAACTAAATCTTTAATACGTATAAACCTACAACTAAATTAAAAATACGTGACCTCTGCCTACTCGTTCGGGGATAAGGCGTGAAGTTATGATATGTTAAATTAAACATTAAAATATTGAATACATAATACATGCTAATTTACAAGGCGGGAAACGTTTTGGCGTCCTTGAATTCCTCCGCATCACTGTCACTGTAAAGTTACACAATAGTACAATTAACAATGCTTATAGAAGCTGTAACGATTGTATTAATCACCGAGTGACCTTGAACGTGAGTCGGCCAAGGTCACGGCGCGATAGTATTATTGATTGATGTAATGCGAGATACATGGGACATGTATCTTTTAATTGTAGATTGACTTTGTACAGATCGCAGTGTTTTTCTTATTTTTTATTTATCGTCTCACGCCTGTATCCCCGAAGGGGAAGAGCAGAGGTGTAATATACGAGCCTATTCCCGCTATCGGGCACATCACTGGTGATGTAATCGAAGGTGATCGGAGGTCCCGGGTTCGATTCCCGGGTCGGGCAAAAGCTTACTGGGCTTTCCCGTATACTTAGTAGCAGCCCGGAGTCTGATGATGTGCCCGGTAACGGCAATAGGCTCGCCCCCTATTACGTGGGACCATGGCGAAATGTGGGTGTAATATTTACACCTCTGCCTACCCCTTCGGGGATACAGGCGTGAAACTATAACTAAAAATAATAAATAAATCTGGTTAAACCAGAAACCGGACTCCGAGCTGCAAGTTGAAAGTCAGGTAACCGGGATAGCGCTAGGACGATTATGGGCGATGATGATTATTCACGAAAAATTTAACGAAATTGTCGTGTATTTCGTTCCAATTCTTATTTTTCAGACGTTTCCTCACAAATTCTCATACAAAAGTCCTTCAAGAACCTTGAAACACATCAGATAGTTTTCCATCCATAAGTCCACATAAACGATTAGCAGTATTAATTTAATTGAGGTCAATTGATAGAGGGACAGTCGTCTTGAGCGCCATAAATGCTCCATAGGAGCGGCTAAATAGGTTTATTTCGTTGTATAAAATCCGTATTATAGCTTTATTTACGTGAAGTAATGGGAATATCCTATGGTCTGCAGTGATGTGTGTTTCTGTTTTGTGTCTATCTGGTGGACGGTTTATTGCCTGTTCTTTCTCATGGTTCTACGCCTTTGCTTACCGAACTTGGCAGTAAATGCTTATTTTTATAGACTCACGCCTGTATCCCCGAAGGGGTAGGCAGAGGTGTGATATAACACCCACATTTCGCATGAATTTTTAGGTCCCACGAAGCGGGCGAGCCTATTGCTGCACCGGGCACATTACCAGACTCCGAGCTGCTACTGAAAATTTCCTAACGGGAAAACCCAATAACACTTTGCCCGACCCGGGAATCGAACCCGAGACCTCCCAATCCCACGCGCACGTTTATGCCGCGAGACCAACGAGGCAGTAATTTTGAATGTAGAATCTTAAAGTATTTTTTATTTGACGTTCACAAGCGTCCCATTTTGACTGAAGTGATAAAGGATTTGACTCGACTTCAGCGGTAAATCAGTCTTCCTAGGAAAAAACAGTAAACGCTGATAACATGACAAAGACAGTACAATACTTACCTATTTGTGTGGCGGCATAGCGATCGATTAAAAAATCGCCTCTAGACAAGTCTTTCTGAGATCTACAATGATTTAAACTTGCATTCTTTTAAAAGTTGATATTACGTGTGTATGCAAAACACAGGATTGCCATGGTAATATAATTCTAATCCAACCTCTAAATCATGATTTTTCTATTCCAAATATTATGAAAGAAAACAGTCAGACTTCTGAGAGTGGAAAACACAGCAAGTTTTCTTTTAAACAAAAATGTAAAACATAGACAAATCGAAACGGAAATCATTAAAGTAGGTTGAAAAGAAAAATATCTGCGAATGATACGGTTGGTTAAAAATGGGTCATTGTAGGTCGCACATGTTGTAATGTATGTACATACATACATAAATATTTAGGATATACTCATTTGATACGTCGTGAAGAATTGCAATACGAAGATTTCGTTTCTGTCTTTTAAAAGCGTATTAGGGAGACGGTATTTTCGTATGGTATCGGAATAACATTGGTCGTTTTGCTTTTGGCAACACAGCAATTGTTTTCTTTCATATTTAATAGAAAGACCAAAATCGTTTATTCTCAAATTGATACTTTTGATCATCATCATCTTCCTAACTTCCTAGGTACAACGAAAAATTTCGCTTTAAGTACTTATCCGTCAATAAAAGTAAAAAAGCTCTTTCTCTTCTCTTAAAACAATGTCAGTTGACGTCTCAGCAGACATTGTTTTAAGAGAAGAGTAAAAACGGGCTAAGAAACTCAAAGTTCCACATTTTACATCATAAAATATTATTGAGCGGGTCTTAGTCGCGATAATTTACTTATTTAAAGGCATAAATACTTCTGTTATTCTCCTACGTTTCTACTGGCTTGCAACGGTTGCGGTCGCGCAACACCTTCCCATTTTAGTCCAAAATACGTATAAGAATCTCCTTTTTCTTAAAAAATGTGTCTATAATAGCACCTTTGCTTTACCGAAATGCCGTGCCAAGTGGCGAAGCGATCGCTTAAACCACTACCCTACTAGTGAGTTTACTTCAAAAGAGCGCTGAAGAAAACTTAAGAGCAAAAATAACGCCTCACTTAAGACAAAGACATAACCTCAGTCTTACCAAAGTAACATTTATTCCAAAAAAACATTGGCCGAGTGCAAGTCGGACTCACGCTCGAAGGGTTCCGTACCATCATCTATAAAAGAAAATCATGTTTGTTGTATGTATACTTAAATATTTTCTAAGTTACTCTCTGTTTATTAAGATCGAGAAAAAAATTGAATAAAATTACGTTTGTTGTTTGGGATGGATCCGATGGATGGATGGATTTAATATTAACTTTATTATCATTTATTTATTTATTTTGAAAGGTTATATACAACTACATATTCTGTGAAAATTTTAAGCGTCTACCTGTTACCGTTAGTAATATTTAGCAAAAAATACGAAAAAAAACACGTTTATTGTATGGGACCCCCCTTAAACGAGGGCTACGAAAATACATAATTTGTGAAAATTTCAGCTTTCGGCAACTTTCTAGCTATCACGGTTTATGAGTTATAGCCTGGTGACAGACAGACACCGGAGGCTTAGTAATAAAAACTGCCAACCCGCCAAAGGTAAAAAACGGGACCCCGTTTTTTACCCTTTAGGTACGGAACCCTAAAAAGCCAAAAGGTAAAAAATATGTACATTGATGTTTCAATTTAAGAATAAAGTCATTGTAAAGCTAAATATATGGGCGATGAAGATGACAGCTAAAAATGAAAAAGAAAAAAAAGTATTGTAGTTTGGATAAAAAATGTTATTTCACGGAAACTGCCAACAGAGCCATTAAATCATAAAATTATTGTTATGATCTGAAATAATGATAAAATTAATTCCATTTTCCTTCCGCCATATAACTCATATAACACTGTATATGAATATAATATGTAAAACGATAATAAAAGGGCCGAAGTTACCCCACGTTAGCAATTTAATTTCTTTGTCACACTTGAAATTGTGCCAATTTGCATTTTATTCATTAACTTATGCATGAACTTATTAGCACTTCGTAAAGTTATCAGCGAACTTAGACGCTGAAGAGAGGATATAAAATTATAGTTTGAGTAAAATTTTGTAACACTTATTAAGGTGTTCAAAGCTGCTAATGACATTTAAATAGGTGCTCCTTAAAAGAAGACTTCAGTATTTTATTTCTTTTAACTGCCTTGTTGGTCTCGCGGCTTAAATGTGCGCGTGGGATTGGGAGGTCTTGGGTTCGGTTCCCGGGTCGAGCAAAGTGTTATTGGGTTTTTCCGTTAGGAAATTCTCAGTACCAGCACGGAGTCTGGTAATGTGCCCGGTACGGCAATAGGCTCGCCCCCTATTACGTGGGACCTAAAAAAATTCATAGCGAAATGTGGTTGTAATATTACACCTCTGCCTACCCCTTCGGGAATACAGGCTTGAGTCAATAAAGTAAAATATAAAAAATAAATTTATTTCTTTTCTTTTTCCGTCATTGTTTTAATTTTTATCAAAGTCCCCTGCCACACTTTTTCAATGATGCAATGTTTTGCCAGTTTTCCACCATCCATGTCTCAATTTGACACTCTGACTATGACTTTTAGGATCACACCGTATGCTTGTCCACTTCTCTAGATAACCCTATAAAAAGGCTTTACTTTAGAACTGTCTTATAGGAAAATGGCATCCACCATATACGACGACAATACAAGATTTATATCAATTATTTTATAATCCAAATTGCAATTTATCCTAAAACAGCTAGATAGCATCGATATAATGCCCATAGTAGCACCGATATCTTCTGTTGAAACAATAAGTAGATTATTTTAATACCTATCGTTAATCAGGCTTAAGTTTTCATAAGCCAGATTAGATGCCTCGGCTTTGTTTCGGAACTATCAAATCGATAATTTATAATTGCTTTAAATGAAACGGCTCTTGCCAATTATATTAAGCTAAATGGTTTGCAAGGTTTCGTGTGATAGAAGAGAATGGAAGAGAAAGACATTCTGCGCCGACCCCAAGTAATAAGGGTACAGGGCAGGCAGAAGAAGAAGGTTTGCAAGGTTTCACCTGTGATGTGTGATGTTAATATGCATAATGCGTTTCTGGCTAAAAAGCTATTTTAGCTTATGCTGTCCCACTGCTGAGCAAAGGTCTCATTTACACTCATCCAAGTATCACTCAGTGCGGTGACGGATTAAGAATACGGAATGTCACCACCCTATTCCATCCCATGGATGTCGTAAGAGCCGACAGAGGGAGCATATTATGCAGAAAACAGCACAGTAAGAGAAGGAAAACTTGATACAAACCCTATATTAACCCGTTTGGTCAGTAGGCCAATTCCTCCTTTCAAAGGAGAGGCCTAGTCCAGCAGTGGACTGTTAAAGGCTGATGATGTAGTATCACTCTACTGTCCCAGGTTGGGCCAGGTCCTGACGAAGTTATCGAGATCATCACGCCATGGTTTTCGAGTCATGGCGTGACAATCTCTGCCCATTCGGATTACGCTGTCCATCCATTCTCACTTTAGGAAAGGCTATATAGGAGACAAAAAATTTGGTATATATTTTAGACTAGAGGACGCCAGCAGCTACGACTGCATTTTTTTTTAATTTACCCCTTTTAGCCGATCCCGTGGGAATTTCGGGAAATCCCTTCTTAGTGCACCCCTACGGTCCCCAAGGAACATACATGCCAAAATTCAGCTTCCTGTGCCCAATAGTTTCAGCTGTAGCGTGTCTCTCGGTCAGTCAGAAACGCAAGGATTTTCTATATTAAGATTAAAAACTTTGTGGCACTAAAGTTCTTGCTGAATTCATCTCAGAGGACTTTTTCTCTAAGTCTTAAATTATATAAAACAACGGAGATTCGGATTATAATCATCAGCCCTTTATACTGTCGCACTGCTAGGCACGGGCCTCTTCTCACTGTGAGAAGGGTAAGGCCATAGTTCACCACACTGGCCAAGTGCGGGTTGGCAGAGTTCACATGTCTTTTGAGAACATCATGGAGAACTCTCAGACATGCAGGTTTCCTCACGATGTTTTCCTTCACCGATAAGCAAGCGATAATTAACAATTTAATACCCACTTAACTACGAAAAGTTATTGGTGCGTACCGTGGATTCGAATCCGAGACCGTAGCGTAGCAGCCTGTCGATCTTACCACTCGGCTATCACTGCTAGATTCGGGTTACTATATACCTAGATAAACTGACACAACACCATTTTCTCAGCTGTAGCAGTAGACAGCAGAGCTTTCATATTTTCACAGGCTGATTTAAATACAATCATTAACCACTAAATGCATCGCAGTTCAGATACATATCTGATCCGCTAAGCTTCTAACAATACAATTTTTATAATTTTCAGCTTGAACATTTTACAATAGTATATTTTTGTATTTTGTACAAACATGAACTTGCCATACGTCAAAAAACGGACGTTTCCATTTCATTGGACGCAATAAAATCGTATTCCGCTCAATTGATATGATTGATCGGCTCGAATAAATAAGCTTAGAAAAAATAAGTCTGGGGTTTACCAGAATTTTGACGTAGAATTCGGTTTATTGAACAATCGTTCGGTGTCGTTTCGTTGGTCCTGTCTGGATTTTTTTATTATCTTTACTAGTTTTCGTTGGGTTTTGGAAATAATTCCGACTGGTGCCGTTTTTTTTAAGAAAATGATCAGTAGTTACAATATGTTGGTCAATATTAAGGCAGCGATAATAGCGATACCTACAGACTGTCATACCATGGAATATGCAGACATTTGTCTACGCCATGGAATATGGCTATGGGTTCCGGAGATAAGACGGCAGTCGTTCCTAGAAAAAGCTAATTTCTGTCAAATCTGTTTTGACTAAACAAGAAAGCGGCCCTGTCTCTGTCTGGTCTCCGAGGTAAGAACATTAGAAGTAAAAACAAGAGCAGTTGATGATGATTGGAAGATTTTGATGATTATTTACATACATACATACATACATAGACTCACGCCTGTTTCCCCGAAGGGGTAGGCAGAGGCATATTAAACGCCCACTTTTCGCCAGTGTTTTGATCCCACGTAATAGGTGGCGAGCCTATTGCCGCTTATTGGGACATTTTGTTTGCCAGAGCCTCGTCCGTTGATCGGCAGGTGCACCACTTGCAGGTGAGGTTGGCTTGGGACCCTAAGTTCTTGGTGGGAACCTTATGCACCCTGATGATTATTTATTTATTTATTTATTAGGTATACCAACAATTGTTACAATAATACATACATTAATATTAAAAATGTGACAAGAGCTAATTGTACAATTAATTATAGGTAAACACCGCTTGCTAACACATACATATATTATAATTTTATAACGGAAGATAAACTATTACAGACAAATACAACAACAAGTTATGCATAAAAAAACAACATTTTCTTAAAGTGCACAGCAAAGTATACAAAATATTAACAAAATATTAACTACACAGTGTCACTTGAACTTGGCAACAATTGATGACTTAAACTTAGCCAAGGACATAAAGTGTACATCTATTGATTCACTGCAATCATTGTACAGCTCACATATTCTGGACACCGGTTAGTTAGCTCCTTGAATTATGATGATTTGAGTCTATTACAGTACCTATAATAAATATTATAATAAAATGTATATTACACACTTCTATAAACTGTTACCATAATACAACAATGATGCAAAGAAAACAATCCTACAAAAAAATCCTTTGCAAATTCTGTACTTAAATCATTTTAGCATTACCTCTCCGTGTGGTGACGGATTAAGAATACGGAATGTCATCACCCCATACCATCCCATGGGTGTCGTAAGAGCCGACAGAGGGAGCATATTATGCAGAGAACAGCACTGTAAGGCCAAATTCTTTCAAAGGAGAGGCCTAGTCCAGCAGTGGACTGTTAATGGCTGATGATGATGATTACCTCTCCAAACTTCTCTTTAAATAAGTAACAACCTAGCTTGGTACAGGAATAACGAAACAAAACAGCTCTCGCTTTAATCTCCAGTCTAACACTTGTATTTATTAAAAGCACCTTGGAATGCGCCCGTGGGCAATCATAACTGACGCTAAGTAATGCATTTGTGTTCAATGCAGCAGCCAAAATTGGCACGCCATTGTAAATAGTCTGCACATTTGTTTCTAGTACACAAAACACACCAAATATATCAGCGCTGTAAGTTTCTGGCGTGCATCTGTAACTATCGAACACTTACTAAATGGGTACACAAAAATATTTGTAGCGTACATCGTGCCTTGACTTGGCGTTCGTAATAGATTGGAGAAGTTAAGCAACTCTTGCACAGGTCACCTTTAGGATAGGTGACCGTTTGTGGCATTCACATCCAACGTACCCCTCGAAACACAATAGCAACTGTGCTTTGGAGGGTACGTCATAATCAGCCTTTAGCAGACCACTGCCGGACTAGGCCTCTCCTTTGAAAGGAGGAATTGGCCTACTATACCACGCTGGCCAAACGGGTTAGTATAGGGTTTGTATCAAGTTTTCATTCTCTTACAGTGGTGTTCTCTGCATAATATGCTCCCTCTGTCGGCTCTTACGACACCCATGGGATGATATGGGGTGGTGAGTGACATTCCGTAGTCTTAATCCGTCACCACACGGACAAGGTACGTAATGCCATCAATCCCGTTTCTTTTATCAGCAAGAATCGTAAGGACACGTTGGAGGCCTTCGGGTGGCATAAGAACATTGACACCAGAATTGACCACACACTTACATGCAAAAGGGGACAAAAATACTGAACTAAAATATTCGAACTGTTGAGTCTAAATCAGCAGAGAGGGCCAAGGGCATTCCCTGTCACATAGTGCTCTCTCCATTTAGCTTCTTTTTCTTTTTCTATTTCTTATAGTACATACATACATACATAGACTCACGCCTGTTTCCCCGAAGGTGTAGGCAGAGGCATATTAAGCGCCCACTTTTCGCCAGTGTTTTGATCCCACGTTGGCGAGCCTATTGCCGCTTATCGGGATATTTTGTTTGCCAGAGCCTCGTCCGTAAGTTCTTGGTGGGAACCCCAGGCACCCCTTTCTAAATATATATATTTCTTATAGTACATAGGCTTGAATATTTTTGATAATGTTAAGAAACCGTTCAAATCAGCTACAACTCTGAATCAGAGTTACCGTTTTTAACGGGGGTGAGCTTTCTGTTTAGGTGAACAAATTAAAAATTTATTCTTATACCCATTACAGCTTTGGGTGATGCATATAATTATGTCAGTTAGGTACGCTCGGAAATTTAGTAGTAGGTAACAGATAAATTTAACCAACATCATTCGTGGTTGATGAGACTCGCAATTCTGTCCTGTCATCTTTACCTATTGGTACACATATATTTTATTTGATAAGTGCATCGCATGGCTAATCTGCAAAGTGGTCTGGTTTCACACTTCTCTAGATCATAAAACACACCAAATATATCTAGATCATAAAGATCGATGAGGAATCTATGGAGTGATTTTTTCGCCTGACTTCTCCCATCGCAGGTATAATGCCTGTTCCACTGGGGATTTTACTGACACAAATGACATCCTAAACAAATATCTTCGCATCACGGAAACTCATCTTCAAAATAATTAAAAATTGAAATAGTTTTTATTCATCTTAATATATACAATCCTTGCGTTACTGACTGACTGACAGACACGCTACAGCCGAAACTATTGGGCGCAGGAAGCTGAAATTTGGCATGTATGTTCCTTGGGGACCGTAGGGGTGCATTAAGAAGGGATTTCCCGAAATTCCCATGGGATCGGCCAAAACGGGTAAATTTAAAAAAAGTGCAGGCGTAGCTGCTGGCGTCCTCTAGTTACCAATAATAAATATTAACTAAACAGTCAGTTTCATGTTTGTATACATGACTGTAATAATAAACTAGTTTATTTAGCACGTTTAAATAATAACGTTTCGTTAGCTATTTAGATATTTAATGATGTTGTTGAGTGAATTTGAACAGGAAAGTTCATTCAAGGTTCGGTTTAATAGTGCGACGTGTTAATATGTTAATGAGTTGAAAAACACCAGTCTGATTGAAAACGTCTTCGCGCGAAATCTTCAAGGCAGTTACATACCACTACAAAATACAGACAAATATATATATTTTTTTATTTATAGTCTCACGCCTGTATCCCCGAAAGAGTAGGTAAGCAGAGGTGTAATTACACCCACATTTTGCCATGAATATTTAGGTCCCACGTAATAGGGGGCGAGCCTATTGCCGTTACCGGGCACATCACCAGACTCCGTGCTGCTACTGAGAATTCGGAAAACCCAGTAACACTTTTGCCCGACCCGGGAATCGAACCCGGGACCTCCCGATCCCACGCGCACATTTATGCCGCGAGACCAACGAGGCAGTCGTATAGGGTTTGATGTCGAGTTTTCCGTCTCTACGCAAAGATGGTATTTGCATCGTGTTATCCCTTAGTCGCCTCTTACGACACCCACGGGAAGATAGGGGGTGGTGACACTTGTATTCTATGCCGTCAACCACACGGCTAAGAACAAACCACAAGGCAAAGCAGAGACAAATAAGACAACAAAAAATCAGATATTGACTTGCAAGTTATTTTTTTTAAAGACTCACACCTGTATCCGGGATAAGCAATGGTGTAATATTACACACACACATTTCACGATGAATTTTTAGATCCCACGTAATAGTTGGCGAGCCTATTGCCATTACCGGGCACATCACCAGACTCCGTGCTGCTACTGAGAATTCGGAAAAACCTAGTAACACTTTTGTCCGATCCGGGAATCGAACGCGGGACTTCCGATCTGCAGTCGCATACGCTATCCACTGGACCACGGAGGCAGTCCATGCAAGTTAATATTCTCTCAAATCTGGTTGTAGGTATATGTGACTGGACTCCGGTCTCCAAGACCTTGGATGTAACCGGAAACACGTGTAGATGATAATAGTGTAGTCGTAGCGCTCATATAGCTTCTTTATAGATTGTCAAAGTTAAGCAACGCTTGCACAGGTCGCCTTTTTTTTTGTATGGTAATAGGCGGCAAACGAGCAGACGGATTGCCTGATGGTAAGCAATTACCGCCGCCCATGGACACAAGCAACACCACAGGAATCACAAGTGCGTTGCCGCCCCTTAGGGTTGGGAAAAGGGATAGGATGAGGAGTGGGATCAGGAAAAAGGGATAGGGGATAGGGCCTCCGGCACTCTCACTCACCGAACGAAACGCAACAGTTTAGGTATTGTTACTTTACGTTGATTTTCTGTGAGAGGGTAGTACTTCCCGGGTCGATCCGGCCCATTCATGCTGAAATCAGCAAGGCTCTACTACCTTAAAAACTCTTGGATGGGTGACCGCGTGAGGCATTCCCGTTAGAGAACTATTGTCGTTTAGACGGCAAGTAAAACTGTCGATCCCGGTTCTTGTTTCGTAACAAGAATCGTCAGTCATGTCGGAAACCTTTGGGTGATATGAAAATTCGAAACAAGCGTTGGCCACACACTCACACGATAAAGAAAATAATCTTGTAATGAATAAATGAATGGAAATGTATATGGAAATGAATGAAGGCAGTGATAGCCTAGTGGAGATACCAATGTACTGCCATACAGAGGGTATCGGGTTCGAATTCGAATTATCGCTTGTCTCGTGCCTCGGAGAGCACGTTAAGCCGTCGGTCCCGGCTATCATGAAGATCTTTGACAGTCGTTATAGGGCGTCAATACCTGTAAAATAAACTGACAATAGCCTAAACCATGGAATATCGCTATCCCTTCGGGTTGCGGAGGTCAGACAGGCAGTCGCTCCATGGAAAAGCTAATATTCAGCCAAATCCGGTTAGACTAAAAAGCGGATCCCAGGTTGAGATTGGAATAACGCTAGGAGGATGATGAATAAATGAATGGAAAGCTATCAGCCTTCTTAATATTAAATCTGCACTCATACGCGTTCAATAGGTAGGAAAGTTACATAAGTGACAAGGCTGCGCACTAAAATAACTTCTTAATCATCAGACAGAATCTGTTACTGGAAGGAATTAAGATGTTTTCCATCCTACACCGGATACCGCAAAAAAAATTAGCTCGTGTCATTAAAAACCACAGTTTATATATAATTTGATGACCCGTTAACTTGTATTTTACAGTATTTTCAATTAACGTCGTAAATTTAATGTTGGTTCATAAATTTTTATAGAGAAACTGGAGCTAAGGGTTGTCGACCACTTGTCAGATTGCAGCGCTCATAGCGTGATTTTGCTCGCCGTTTGTTATAGGTTGGCAAAGTTAAGCAACGCTTCTATAGGTCCCTACATGGATTGGTGACCGGTTGCGGCATTGCCATCAGAGCGCTACCATCTTTCAAAGGGCACATAAAGCTGTCGGTCCCGGTTTCTGATTGTCTCGGTTTCTCAGGACGAGAATCGTTGGAACATATCAGAGACCTTTGTGTGGTCTGAAAACTCCAACACCAGAGTGGGTTACTCTGATGTCAGGGAGATACAACATAACATAACTTCACGCCTTTATCCCCGAAGGGGTAGGCAGAGGTGTATTCCACACCGACACTTCGCCAGTTATGTTTCGGTCCCAATGTAATAGGGGGCGAGCCTATTGCCATTTACCGGGCACATTATTAAACTAGCGATAATTAACATTGTTAATACACACATAACTTCTAAAATTCAGAGGTGTGTGCCCGGGGTACTCGGTGATCGAACCCGAGACCATCATCTCCGCAGTCCGCTAGAGACACACTCACATGAAGAAGAAAGAAAAAAAAGAAGTCGAAACTACACTAACTTGGGATACGATAAATTTTTTTGGGTCACGCAATTATTTTATTCCGGACTGTTTTACTTGTTGATGACCCTCTAACTAAACTATTAATAAAGAAAGGCTTCAATGGCCAAAAACTATTTGTCATGTTTTCGATCTCGTCTTGAAACTAGTGATGTGCCGTCTCGTTAAAAATGTATATCCGCGGATACGGATCGGTATACGGATGTTTGGTGTCAAGATCTGCGGATACGGATACGGATATTTATTTTCTTACTGAATCGATGTCGGTGCGCGCGACCTTGTAACGAAAGGTGACGTCATGCACGCCCGGCGGAACAATAGACAGATTATGTTTCGACATGTATTGAAATTATATTAAAAATATTCTGGATGGAATTTAATAGCTTTTTAATTCTACATAACTACCTTTAGCATTCCATCCTATCAATTGAAAATATTAAGGTGAAAGATCCGTAAAAGATCCGCGAGAAAAGTAACGGATACGGATCTTTCTTCTTCCGCGGATATCTACGGATACGGATACGGATATCCGGAAGATCACTACTTGAAACCCAGGGTCTGCTTTCTATTTTAACGAGATATAACTAGCTTTCACATAATACTACAGTGAATGTTCTAAATTGTAATTTTATTTACAAAATATGTGCAAAAATTTTGGATTGATGTGTTGGTTATTTGTTTGATAAATGAAACACAAATATATCTTCGTAAATATTTATATCTATCTAAAATGGAATTTCTCGATGACTATAATATTTTTAGTTTGAAATTTACACAGAGTATATTGGATGATTATTTCCTGGATTCGTTGATTTTTTTGCTTATATTTGGATTAGGCACATGGTGCGTGTACCCCAGGCATTTTTAGTTTCAAACAATTATAGTAACAGGGTTGTTTTATAGCCGATATAAGGGTGACACCTTTGAAATGAAATTTTTCATAGTTTTGACTGCCTCAAAATTAACAAATAGATTTGCCTACATGATGTCAACACATTTGAATACATATATCTACATTCGTAACAATAATATTACAGTCCACTGCTGGACATAGGCCTCACGCAACAGGCGCCAGAGTACACCGTCCTCAGCCTTCCACATCCAGTCCGTCCCAGCCACCACTTTCAGGTCGTCGGTCTACCTAGCCGCCTTACCTTACGCTTACAGAGCCATGGTCTCTTCAGAATACGCTTTGTTCTATCGGTCATCGGTCCTTCTACAGATAAAATGCTGTAATTACTCCATAATGTGCTAAGACCTTTACCAAACATACACACACATTTTAGCAAGAAAGACATTAAACTAACATTTTATTATTTGTTTACGATTCGTTGTTGGGACTTCGGCCAATCAGTTTTATTTCTTCACACTTTGAAACTGGCAGTATACGAGTTTGAAGTGTCATGACACATACTGGCATTGCTTGAATATTTCGTTTCTGAATCATGCCAAGGAGGCGTAGGCTCACGACTTACAACCCAAGGGAACTGCTGAAATCTTCTCTTTACGATAGTATAGAATTATTATGGGACTAATGACCGTGTGGTGACGGATTAAGAATTCGGATTAATTAATTAAAAGAATTCGGTTATAAGGCTAATAGGCGTTGTGCTGCACATAAGGTCTTTAGGCCTTGTATCCGCAAGGAATTGCAATTTTTGGCTTCCAGTGCGGCATAGGGTCGAAAGGCCTTATACAAGTATTATTACAAAAATAAGCAGCCGTTCAAAAGAAGATCACAAATATATATTTGTCTCTTTTACACAAAGAGAACTCTTTAAATTACAGCGTCCGCACCAGAGGGAGAACGCTATATAAGCGCTCCGCACTGACTGCGAGTTCATGCATAAGGCCTTTTAACCTCATATCGCACTGAGCGTGTTAACACATCCTTTAGCAAAACACTAATTTAAAAGTTGTTAAGAAAATTCTATAGAACCAGGGTCGTGTGATTCGGCGATAGTAAGGGGTCTTGTTGGAGATACGCTTCTGGTGGTCGTTCGGGAAGAGTAGCTGGGGCACTTAGCTTGCTCGCCGCTGTTCAGCCGAATGCAAAAAGGGCCGAGCGCTCCCAGCGCCTCCGTATTTATAGGAAGCCCGAAGCCCGGTGTGGTGTCTGAGGTGAGAGGGAGGTGTGATCGCGAAGTCACAGCGACGTCACAAGTGGTGTTCGTTAGGGGACAGTGAGAATGGGTAGCTTATTTCTATAACGCAAGGATGACAGCTACATCCTATGTCCTTACCTACCTATTGTAAGTATAGCGACTAACACTTGCGTCCCAGTAAAGTTTACATATTAATACCTAATGAATATCTTGACATACAGGATATCGCACGAATTAGGAAAAATATACACAAGAGTTTTACAAGACAACGTTTTTTTTATGTTAATAGGCGGCAAACGAGCAGACGGATTGCCTGATGGCCCATGGACACAAGCAACACCACAGGAGTCACAAGTGCGTTGCCGCCCCTTGGGGTTGGGAATGGGGATAGGATGAGGAGTGGGATGAGGGAGAAGGAATAGGGGATAGGGCCTCCGGCACTCTCACTCACCGAACGAAACGCAACAGTTTAGGTACCGTTACTTGACGTCGATTTTCTGTCAGAAGGTAGTACTTCCCCGGTCGAGCCTGCCCATTCATGCTGAAATCAGCAAGGCTGTACTACTTATAAACGTGCAACATTGACGGCAATATAATACCTCATAGTCATACTCGAGTTCCATTATTATCTAATGCAGTACCAACTTGTATAGAAATAAGTTTCGCTACAAAGTTTCCATTGTCAAACTTGACTGCAAGTCGTTAATTTTGCAGCAATCGGAAAGTGCGGACCATTATCTTGGGATAATATTTGATCGGCATTGATTGCAGTTATGGCGTAGTTAGGGTCCATGTCTTTGTTGTTTGTTTTGTTTTTCGTGTGAGTGGGTGGCCAACTCTGACATCGGAGTTTTCAGTCCGCCCGAAGGCCTCCGACATGGCCTATCCTTATCCTTAGACAAGAACCGGAACCGACAGCTTTACGTGACCTCCGAAGCACGGTAGCGCTCAGATGTAAATGCCACACACGGTCACCTATCCAAGTGGCGGCCTGTGCAAGCGTTGCTTAACTTTGCCAAGCTGTTACGAATGGCAAGTCAAGTCTCGCTATGAGCGCTACAAATGTCATTGTGAATGTGAGTAATTATTTAAGTTATGTATGTACATTATTATAGAGATACAACTCATATTTAAAAAACTAATAAAAGGTTGAATATGCATCATATTGATTGGAAGCTGCCGTTGTAAGTGGAAAAGTTAATAACTGAATATGTAAATAGTTGTCCGTGTGGTGACGGATTAAGAATACGGAATGTCACCACCCCATATCATCCCATGGGTGTCGTAAGAGCCGACAGAGGGAGCATATTATGCAGAGACTAGCGCTGTAAGAGAAGGAAAACTTAATACAAACCATATACCAAACCGTTTGGCCAGCGTGGTATAGTAGGCCAATTCCTCCTTTCAAAGGAGAGGCCTAGTCCAGCAGTGGACTGTTAAAGGCTGATGAAAAAGATGTAAATAGTAGCAAAATCAAAATCTTAAATTCCTCTCTTAATGACTAGTCCTGTGTCTTGGAGAGCACGTTAATCTCTTGATTCCGGCTGGAATAAAGGGACAATCAGTAGGTACGTGGAGTCAGTATACTTCATCTTCAGCCCCTTACAGTCCACTGCTGGACTAGGCCTCTCCTTTGAAAGGAGGAATTGGCCTACTATCCTACGCTGGCCAAACGGGTTGGTATAGGCTTTGTTTCACGTTTTCCTTCTCTTATAGTGCTGTTCTCTGCATAGTATGGTCCCTCTGTCGGCTCTTACGACACCCATGGGATGATATGGGGTGGTGACATTCCGTATTCTTAATCCGTCACCACACGGATGATACATGGATTGGGTATACTTGCACTGGTCTAAGTCATGGAATGTCGGTATCCTTTTGGGTTGCAGAACTCTGAAGGTTGTAGCATCGAAAGCTAATATTTTATCATATTTAGCTACACGAAATAGTGCACCAGACTTCAAAGATAAAGTTAAGGATGCAAGGATGATATAAAATAAATGAAATGAAATGAAATATTTATTTTGCCACAAATGGCACACACTAAACATATTTGACAAAAAATAGGTACAAAACAAAATATAAAAAAAACCATAGCCTTAATAATAAAATAAAATAAAAAACAAAACATATTAAAATGAAACACTAAAACAAATAATTTATACAAATGGCAGATCGTTACGTCTGCTCACTGGCAACCCAACGCTTCCCGGCTGACCAATTGGAAGCCGTCTGCTGCCATTGGCCAAATAAAATACAAACAAACAATTAAATATGACGAGTATGTTTCTGTTTTTGGAAACAATATTTCCAATTCTTCTCATAAAAAATTAGTATCTAAATTAATGCAAAGATGTAACTTAGGTTCCTGAGTAGTTTCAGAGATTAGCATTCAACCAAACAAACAAACTCTTCAGCTAAATATAGATATATATTATCATAGAAAATAATCATCTTAGCAGGCGGTATGGCCCACTTACAACTAATCATAGTTCATGTATAATCACATTAGCTGCGTACTTACACGTACGTAATCACTAAACCTATATGCTTTACAATTTGCATAGCTGCTTAGCATAACTAATAAGGCTGTAATTATCTAGCAACCGGTAGGTCATATTGTAGACGTCGAACACTTAAAGGATATACTACCGTAGTGTTTATGTTAGGCACCAAGTGATTTCGCAAGGCATTGCTATAGGGTTCCCACCAAGAACTTAGGGTCCCAAGCCAAGCGGCAATAGGCTCGCCACCTATTACGTGGGATCAAAACACTGGCGAAAGTGGGCGTTTAATATGCCTCTGCCTACCCCTTCGGGGAAACAGGCGTGAGTCTAAGTATGTATGTATGTATGTTTATAATGTTCAGTAATATGAATAGTGACAAATCAAATCAAAGAAAAATGGCTAAGTGCATGTCGAGCCACGTGCAATGTAGGGTTCCGTAGTAGCCTTTACCTAGTATTTATTGTTAAATAACTTCCCACTAACTTTTAGTTATTCTATCCCAATAATGGGTTTCATTCGTCTTTTCCGTAAAATCTATATTAGTCGCCGTCTCCCTTTAAAATCATAGTAATTTCTGAATTTTGATTGGTCACAAAGTTTAAATAAGTCAAAACCCCATTCTAGATGATGCAGCTTTTTCCTAGCTTAATGACCTCTTGAGAAGAAAAGCAGAAACAACTTCAGAGTCATTGCTTTTTTTCTTATCATTTCATTATCTTTTCTTATTATTTTTAAAGTCTGGTCCTTATAATTACTAACGAAAAGATTAGGCACGGCTACGTACCTCATAATTATCCATCTAGTTATCCGTTGTATTTATAATATCTACTATAACAGTAAATATTAATAAAACATATAAATTAGCGACTCGTTCAGAATTCCTCTACGTATACTAAAATGTATAAATCAGACTGTTTATTCACAATTGTGGCTTCATTATCTGAATATTCATTAAGTTATCTGTGGTTAGAATAAATACGCCGTCACAGATCTACGTTACTTACAATAATATATTGGAGATACGTGTCGCTAATTGTGAGAGAAATAGAGAATGTTATAGCGAAACGCGATTTTCGCAGAAAAATTCCTTAGACGAAAATGTGAGGCCCAAAGAGGGCTGATTTACGTGACGGTAGTGTTTGTTGTTCGAATAAAAAGTTACTAGCAATTTTTGAGCTGGTTTCTAGATAAGGGGGTTTTACTTAGTTTACAAGATTGTAACACAACCTTACAGAAACTATACCTTCTATAATAATTGGCTTATCATGCAATCTTAATATATAAAATCCTTGCGTCACTGACTGACTGACAGACACGCTACAGCCGAAACTATTGAGCGCAGGAAGCTGAAATTTGGCATGTAGGTATGTTCCTTGGGGACCGTAGGGGTGCACTAAGAAGGGGTTGCCCGAAATTCCCACGGGATCGGCAAAAACGGGTAAATTTAAAAAAAAGCTGGCGTAGCTGCTGGCTTCCTCTAGTCAACTTATAGAAATAATCAAATTCTATCTAGTAGTTCGGATTTGCGCGTTCATAGTTTATTACTTATATATACTCTGCTTCATGCAACTGGGCTCGCACATGGCTCGCCCATTATTTGTCGAGCTAGTTAAAGAGGTTTCCTGGACGTTTGACACTTTGCCGAGTGTTGTGGATTCAATCCCCAAAAGTGTTGACCACTTTGTCAGATCCACAAATTGTTCTTTGTTTTCGTTGATTGAATGTTGAAGTCTCTACAAATACATAATATATAACACTAGATGGGCCCGCGGTTATACCCGCGTTATTTAAGGCTACTGCTCCGCTTCCTTGGCTCATAGCGTGATGTTACATAGCCTTCCTCGATAAATTGGCTATCTAACACTGAAATAATTCTTGGATTCGGTCCTAAAAAAACCCGATAACCCCTTTCTGCCACGTAGTCCACCATATTAATATTTAATAGATTCTATTCGTACGATCGAGTTAACTATTGAGTACCAATGATCGATTGCTTTTTGAATGTCAGGTAAATATACACTGTCTATTCTAATTATACCAATTATAGAGTTTAGTAGTCCATTTGTTTTGACATTTACACTGAGAATATAGTATTAATATTATATGTTCAATAGAAAATACAAACTTATTAGTCTTATTACCTACACGAAAGGTACAACGTTTCTTTAAAATATAGGCGTTCGTACATATTTTTTTTTTATAGACTCACGCCTTTAGCCGAAGGGATAGGCAGAGGTGTAATATAACAACCACATTTCGCCATGAATTTTTAGGTCCCACGTAATAGGGGGCGAGCCTATTGCAGTTACAGGGCACATCACCAGACTCCGTGCTGCTACTGAGAATTTGGGAAACCCAGTAACACTTTGCCCGACCCGGGAATCGAACCCGGGCCCGCTGATCAGCAGTTGCATACGCTATCCACTGGACCACGGAGGCAGTCATTAAGAAAATAAAAAGTCTCTATCCCATTCGATTCCGTTGGTGTCGTAAGATATGACTAAGGAAACTACAAGAAGCAAATTGAATCTTTGCGAAGAAACAGCAACTCACTGTGGTAAATCAACACATACATACATAGACTCACGCCTGTTTCCCCGAAGGGGTAGGCAGAGGCATATTAAACGCCCACTTTTCGCCAGTGTTTTGATCCCACGTAATAGATGGCGAGCCTATTGCCGCTTATCGCGATATTTTTTTTGCCAGAGTCTCGTCCGTTGATCGCCAGGTGTAACACTTGCAGGTGAGGTTGGCTCGGGACCCTAAGTTCTTGGTGGGATCCCTATGCACCTTGGTGGGAACCCTATGCACCTATGGTCCTGTGGCAAATCAAGTCAAAGTCAAAATCCTTTATTCATTTGAGTCACAATGTGACGCTTATGAACTTCAAAATAATACATTTATAAAATAATTACTTAAACACTACATTTACTGCCACGTTCGCAAAGCAAGGGCGTAGAACCATGAGAAAGGACGAGCAATAAAAAAAATCTAATCCTCTTATTAGCTCAAAATGCAATTGTAACGCAGATTAAGAGAGGACTACGTCCAGCAATGGGCAAGTCTGTATGGTGAATCCTCGTAGAGGTAAACTGCAAGTAGAAATATAATATGTGTGTAATATCAACTAATCAATTATAATCGACAATTTCGGCAGATAATATGTATTTCTGATCTTATTATTATTTGCAGACTTTACGTTTTTACCTAGATATTTTTGAGAATATTCTCTAAAACTGACTAGCTTCCAACAATAATTAATTCATATCTTAATAACATAAATATTTACAGTGAAAAAATCTAAACAATTTATCAGTGCCAACCCTAAAAAAATAGTGATGTGCCGATCGTGACCGAAACCGAGTGACCGGTTCCGTGACCCGCTGCCATGCCGGTGACCGACCAGTGAAGAATGTGTAGCTAGTGTGTAGCCAGTGACGTGACGTGACGTGACGTGACGTAATACCTCCAACCACGTTGGTGCACGCCGCGTGCTTCGAGTGCGCGCGGCGTGCCGGTCGCGCGCGCACCATCCCCGCGCGCGACCTCGAGCCATGCCCTGAACGTGTCATGGAGACCATCTCTGAAGATGCTGAGGCTGAATTGGAACTTGGTAATGATGGTTTTTATTTTTTTTATTTTGATAAGATGAGATTGATTTATAGGTTGTAAAAGACCGAACAAAATGGAGAAAATTGAGCAGGAAAGCGGAGCCTGACCGGGATTAGTAATCGCCAGGCAGAAGAAAAAAATGTTGCTTAATTTTTTTATAGACTCTCCTCTGTATCCTCGTAGAGGCAGGCAGAGGTGTAATTGTACACCCTCATTCCGCCATGGTATAAATTTTAGGTGCAAGTAATAAGGGGCGAGGCTATTACCGTGCTGCTACAGAGAATTTAGAAAACTCAGTAACACTTTTTTCGAGTCTGGAATCAAACCCGTGACTCGATCGGCACACGTATACGCGATCACGGAAGTTGTTCATAAGATGCTATGTGTTGTATAAGTGTGCAAGGATTTTAAAAGGATGTAAAGGACATTAGGATCAACTCAAACTCACTCTTTTCTGAGTCTGTGCGTGCCTCATCTTCGGTCATATCATCAATTCGCATTAGGGGTGGTTGAACTTTAATTAAATTTTATGAACTACTTATGTTCTAACCTAAATCGCGATAAAATAATCAGCTGTTCCATACAACATTGAACATCAACCTCTACAAAATGTTCGGAATAGATATGAGTGATATTTTTTTACCAGTAACTGTTGCCATAATTATAAAAAATCTGATTTATAAAATAACATCGATTGCTCACATCCCATGTATTTCGGATGCATTCTTTCAAATAGTTATTCTTGCCACAGTGATTGGAGCAATCCAAAACGCCTACTCCATTATTATGTTAAAAATTACTCATTAATTTCTAGATTTTTCTATACAAGGTCCCAACACTAACCCACTTCTTAAATCACTACACCTGCTACTCAGAACCTAATTATCTTCTAGCTCATTAAATAGTCGACTGAATCGGGCGGTATGTCTGTCCGAAATATTGACCGTAGTAATTGGTCCAGTTTATTTCGGCGTGCACGTGGCTGAGCCACCATTATAACCCTTTTTTTGTCGGTAGGGTTGTCACGTGGTCAGCTTTAGGGCTTCACGTGGCGAAGGGTAATGGTTTACGCAAGTTGAAGGGTAGGTTGTGGTGTTATGTTGTTTAATTTTGTGTGTTGATTTTTTAAAGATTACATAATTTTTAATGAAAATTAGTAGGTAGATCTATAAAATAAATAAAGAATTAAATAAGTAAGATAAAAGGATATTAATATACATAGGTTATCTACCTTTAGTTCCGAGATTTGCATGTTTGAAAGGTAGAATTAAATAATAATAATTAAAAAGAAACAAAAGAAGAATATTAGAACTTACAAATGATTAGTTTGCCCGTAGTACGTTTCACCCTTTTTTTTAAACTTTACTTACCCTTTCAAACTTTATTTTATTTTATGTCCATCTTCTAAGTCTTAACTATTTCTATTCTTACAGTCATTTACATTGGTTTGGTCGCTCCGTCAGGGATTTGTGTTTTGGGTTGCTTATAAAATAAACAAATCTAATTTGTATCGTATCTAGTGTAGCATAACCATAACGCTACAAAAAGAAGAAAATTCAGCATAACTTAATTTTAAGCCAATTCATTCAATCGTTTTTGTGTCAAAGACAGATTCCTAAACTTTCAGATTTAGAAAAGGAAAGCTATGTGCTATTTTGAATTAATCATCCTCCTAGCGTAGGAGTATAAACTTTCGTGGTCGCTATCATTACTTTTTACTGTTCTTATGGGATATATGTGTTACCGGCAAACTCTATAATCCGGTATTCTATACAATACCTAGGAAATTTATAGAATACCTAAAACGTGTAGGTTATGTATGAAATATTATTTATTTTATACTTTGCCTAGGTATTCTATACAATACCGAATGCGCAGCCGGTAAAAGGTAAAAGACGAGAGCACGGAAAGGGGGACCTGCGTTCAAAGTGCGTATGATGAACACAATATGACTATGCCAAGTGCTGAGATTTTTGATAAGCTTGCGAATAACTGCGATACTAAAAAGTGTTCTTGTCTTAAAAGTAAGATTTTGTGCATTTCAAAATGTCATAATAGTATCTCCTGAAAGAAATTTTTTTTTTTTATCCCGTCATTTTATAGGTAGGCCTGGTTAACTGATAAATATTGACCAAGATCAATTTATTTTATACATTGCCGGTGGAACAGCAGGAACTCTATACAATCCCTAGGAATTGTATTAATTACCTAGGTAAAGTATGTAATGGACAATATTATTCATAATATTTCATACATTGCCTGGACGCCCCAGGTATTCCATATATTGCCTAGGTATTGTATAGAATACCTGAATTATACAGATTGCCGGTAACATGTATACCACGTACCTTTGTTTTGAGTAACCGATATTTCGGCACTGTTGCAAGTGCCATGTTCACGGATGTACATCCGTGTATCCCGTAGGAACATCGTAGCGTTATCCCATTTACAACCCGCTTACTAGACTAACTGGATTTGACTGAATATTAACATTTTCACAGAGCGACTGCCTAAGCCCAAAGCAATTTATATAGGTATACTAGAGGACGCCAGCAGCTACGCCTGCATTTTTTTTAATTTACCCGTTTTGGCCGATCCCGTGGGAATTTCGGGAAATCCCTTCTTAGTGCACCCCTACGGTCCTCAAGGAACATACATGCCAAATTTCAGCTTCCTGCGCCCAGTAGTTTCGGCTGTAGCGTGTCTGTCAGTCAGTCAGTAACGCAAGGATTTTGTATATTAAGAAGATAATATCAAAACAAAACATAAGGATATTTTCATGTATCACATCAAAATGGCCTTCTATCTCGACGACCCATAGCGACGCATGTGGAGTACGGGTATAAACTAGTATACCATATTATTTACACAGCTTGTTTCTCAAGCCGCGAATTTGCGCTGCTAATAATGTTTACACGTTTTATTTTCGCGCGTGCGCACAGGTGCGCAAGCTGCTATTAATATACCTCTTCACACATAGTTCGCAAATTACTGCGGTAATGTACTGGAACGTAATTCGTTTTTGTTTGGAACAATACAACTGGCAGTATATAATGAATTGTAGCTGAGCCCAAGTTTACACGCTTTATTTAGGGCTACTGCTCCGCTTCAGTGGCTCATAGCGTGATGTTATAGCTTATAGCCTTCCTCGATTCAGCACAAAAACAATTTTAACATCGCACCTGTACCTACTTCATGATTAGCGCGTTTAATCAAACAAACAAACAAACTATTCTAAATATTACAATGAAGTATAGATAGACCCTGTGGATAGACCTATACCCAGCAGTGGATTATGGCAGGCTGATGATTATCGATAGTATATGCTAGCTTAGCTCTTTGCTCCCCCCACGTGGGAGTCATCATCATGTCAGCCTAGAGACGTCCACTGCTGGACATAGGCCTCCCCCAAGGTTCTCCACACAGACCGATTTTGAGCCGCCCGCATCCAACCGCTTCCCGCGATCTTAACCAGATCGTCGGTCCACCTTGTGGGAGGCCTACCCCTGCTGCGTCGTCCGATACGTGGTCGCCACTCTAGAACCCGCCTGCTCCAACATGGGGAGTCATATTTATTAATATTTAAGACATTTTTTTTAATCAAAAGTCTTGTAAAATGGTGGACTTAATGCTCAAGAAATTCTCTGCTAGTCTACCTTTGGGTGTTGCAGAGACAAATCGCAGTTCTCCAAAAGTAGCCTATATTACTTGGCAAGCTCATAAATAACTTCACACACTAACAAAGCTGGGTTGTGATGTGAAAGAAGGACAAACGGGAGAGCTATCTTTATGTTATAAATATACTATAACCAAATTCACACTATTTCAGCGCTAATAAATTCTGCCTTATTATGTTACCTATTTCCTATTCTTGCTAAAACTATGGTATATCTAATAAATGGTTGTTTATGTTCTGTAGAAAAAAAAATAACTGTGTAAAAATATTTTATGTATAAATTCATATTTAGGACTTGCAAAGTCAGGTTTCGTATTTTTTTTTGTTTTTATTTTCGTTATATAGGTGCATAGGGTTTTCACCAAGAACTTAGGGTCCCAAGCCAACCTCACCTGCAAGTGGTGCACCTGCCGATCAACGGACGAGGCTCTGGCAAACAAAATATCCCGACAAGCGGCAATAGGCTCGCCACCTATTACGTGGGATCAAAACACTGGCGAAAAGTGGGCGTTTAATATGCCTCTGCCTACCCCTTCGGGGAAACAGGCGTGAGTCTATGTATGTATGTATGTTATTTTCGTTTCATTTTCTGGGCGTGGGCCTCTTCTTATTTTGATGAGCATTAACCACCACGATGACCAAGTGCGGGTTGACAGACTTCACATGTCTTTCGAGAACGTTATGGAGAACTCTCAGACACGCAGGTTGCCTCACGAGTTTTCCTTTCTTAACGGAAAGCAATCACTAACAACTTAATACGCACTATTCGACAAGTTAGTAGCCGTATTTTTGAGCTCGGAACCCACTGCATAGTAGTCTGATAGTTTCTTTTTTTTTATAGTCTCCAGCCTATATCCCCGAAGGGGTAGGCAGAGGTGTAAATATCACACCCACATTTCGCCATGACTTTTTAGGTCCCACGTAATAGGGGCGAGCCTATTGCCGTTACCGGGCACATCACCAGACTCCGGGTTGCTACTGAGTATTCGGAAAAACTCAGAAACACTTTTCCCGAGTCGCATACGCTATCCACTAGATCACGGAGGCAGCCAGAGTGATAGTTTCTTCAGTAGGCTATATATAGTCATGGATGTCTCTTGTAAATCAAACCCAAGACTTCTCTGTTGCGGTGTGTCAACACTTGCTTAAGAATATTTTCTACACAGCGCTTCGCAGGCCACTGCTGGACTTCTCTGAACCACTATTTAATTGCTACACAGAAGCACCATGTAGCACTATGAGTCAATGCGAGTATTTTGGCTATACTACGCCGTCGGCCAGACGGGTATCGGCTTTGATGTCGATTTTTCTAGCCCAACAAAATAATAATAATAATATTCTACCTCATTCACACAACATCACCTAATCCCAAACTAAGCAGAAGCTTGTACTATGGGTACTAGATAATGGATAAACATACATAATATGTACATTTTTTTGTAAATTCTTACCTACACACAATTATATTAGAAAAGTCGTAGATACGTTACCTACGTAGTAATCAATCCGTAGAAACGGTACACTAACGCACACATCGATAACTCCATATTTTATTTTAATTTCAGTTGACAAGATGTGTCAGTTTCACTATGACGCCGGCTCGCGACATCACACACACATATGTCAGACTTGCTAACTGGTTTATGTTTAGCGTCCTGCTTTTGGTACGCCTATAACGTATCTACTTCTTTTGACTTGTAACATCGTTGCCTACATATTATACATAGAAAAGAATACTATTTGCTTTGTGTCGTTCCCTTAGGCGTTTTTCGTCGACAATCACATAATGAAATGCGGTAGTAGCTGTAGTTATTGCTAGAAAGGCATAAGGAAATCACTGTTTTCTATTAGGATACTCATGGCTCATATATTTATCGAACATACGTCGAACACTCAACACACGGTCTATTAATAGTTTTGTAATGGCCACTTAATCCGCTGCACGGTGGTTTAGTCCATCGTAATTAGTAATTAAAATACCGCGGTCGACTGGTGCATTCGAAAATAAATCCTTTATTGATGTAATGGTATTACATACATATCGTCACGCCTTTTATCCCCGAAGGGGTAGGCAGAGGTGTATTTCTACACCCACTTTTCGCCAGATATACTTTAGTTCCACGTAATAAGGGGCGAGCCTATTGCCGTACCGGGCACATTTCCAGACTCCGTGCTGCTACTGAGAATTTCGTGACAGAAAAACCCAATAACATTGCCCGACCCAGAAATCGAACCCGGGACCTCCCGATCCCACGCGCACATTTATGCCGCGAGACCAACGAGGCAGTCGTATAGGGTTTGATGTCGAGTTTTCCGTCTCCTACGCAAATATGGTATTTGCATCGTGTTATCCCTTAGTCGCCTCTTACGACACCCACGGTAAGATAGGGGGTGGTGACACTTGTATTCTATGCCGTCAACCACACGGCATAATGGTATTCTTATTGTTTATAGCAGGTGCTCAATGAATATATATCTTGCAAGGCAACCAAAAGCTGGGATGATGATAAAGGTTAGTCTAAAGACGTGCACAGGTAACCAGCTCTCCACAGAGATTGATCTTTAGCTGCCGCCTATCCAACCACTAGCCGCGATCCAATAACATGGTCAACCTTGCCGCCACTCTAGAACCTACCTGCTCCGATGGCCATTGGTTCTTCCAGCTATGTGCCTAGCCCATTGGCACTTCAGAGACTTGATTAAAAATAAATATTGACCTATGCAACAAACTCAAAGAATATTACCTAGCTACTTGAGAACAATACGGTTTTATTTAACGGTAGTAGAGCCTTGCTGATTTCAGCATGAATGGGCCGGCTCGACCGGGGAAGTACAACCCTCTCACAGAAAATCAACGTAAAGTAACAGTACTTAAACTGTTGCGGTTAGTTCGGTGAGTGAGAGTGCCGGAGGCCCTATCCCCTATTCCTTCTCCCTCACCCCAGTCCTCATCCTATCCCTTTTCCCAACCCCAACGGGCGGCAACGCATTTGTGACTCCTGTGGTGTTGCTTGTGTCCATGGGCGGCGGTAATTGCTTACCATCAGGCGATTCGTCTGCTCGTTTGCCGCCTATTACGATAAAAAAAAAGAAAATAGAAATTTTGATAATCTCCGCCTGGCAAACTCTTTTGTATTACCTCTTCTTAGATCGAAGTTTTGTTCTCCTTTACTAGCATGTTTAGGCAATTATAGCACCTTGTAGGAACCGTATCAGCTGTCTTGAGTCTTGTGACAGAGTTAGGCATAGCATAGTAACAAAAAACACAATCATGTTTGTAAGATATGCATACAACTACAGACCACCTAGGGTGACCAATTAAAAGGGAACTTGCTAAAAGTCACTTTTACCAAATTGGTAAAAATATACTGTAAACTGATCCCAATCTCTTTGAATATTTCAATACCATTTACACATAGTTAGCAATTCTAATGTGCCAGTAATGAAATCGTCTCATGAATTAAATCGTCAAGCGTAGGCAGAAGCAAAAATTTCAGACAAAATGCGAAGCGTATTCAAAATACCATCTTGTTTTTCTTTACTAGACGAATGGTCTAGATGTTCATTTGTATAAGCTATGCCACTGAAACTCACACATGCATGATTCTATACCTACATAATATTATGATGCTTTGCCAATAAGAGTGAAGATTTTTTTGGGTGCGAGCTAGATGCCTAGGGTAACTTTAATATTATTATGATTATATGAATTTCCAATGCTTTGTGTGTCGTTAGTTATTCTTAGAGAAAAGATTTTTGTCAAATTAATCCATCAAATTTTATTGTATGGGCATTTGCAGTATTTGTATTGATATGTAACACAATGTTATACACTAATTGCGTTATTTACAAAAACAAAACTTAAACAGCAAAATGTGGGTAAAAATAGAGTAATGCATATTATAATAAAAAATGCTTGAAACTCTATGACATGTAGGTATACATAAGTAAATAAAATATATTAGTTGTCTACGCACTGTAGAAAAACATAAAAATTGTTAATGCAAACTTTGCTGGCACGATCCATTATTAACTGTCATTACGTCTTAATAGTTCCGCAGTTTTATAATAGATGTCGCTAGTCGTACCTACGCTGTACAACATTACCGACGTTTTAAACGAATTATTTTTATAGCCGTCCCACGATCAGTATCGAGCTAGTAAAACACAATCAATCATGCCTGCCATCAGTTATTAATCGATCACGTGGAACACCACAACATCTAAAGTAAATGCTCCAGTTTTCTTCAATATTTATTATTTTTCCCAACCCTTTTTGTAATAAAAATATGACTGTGCTATCAAAGTGTTTTGATGGGAACGATGCCAAGAACTTGTCAATACTATCTGTAGACATTGATGTAAGTCGTTTTGTGGGACTAGACTTTGTTTTTCCCGCGGCTTTGCTCGCGGATGAAAAGTTGGCGACAGTGTATAAATGACTGCACGCTAGTAATGCTAAACATCAAAATAAAAGATGGCCTCCACTAACTTTCAACTATTTTAACACGTTTTTGTCTTAGTTGAATATCGTCTTTCGGGATATACCTATACCACGTACCTACCACATTTTTTTATAAGCACTAGTTTATAAAGACTAGGTACATATTTAAGGACTATTTGAAAACCAGGCTGAATAGGGAATATGCATGATTTTTTTTTATTGTTGCTATCGTTTATTTATGTTAATATGATACCGTAAAAAATATTATAGGTGAAGAAGTTAACATTTACTTTAAATTAAATATTGAAAATTGCAATGACATAGCGCTAGTTTAAACACCTCCATTTTAGCGCGCTTTGTGGTGACGTCAGCGCTTCAGCGTTCTCAACTTCAACTTCAATTTTACTTATAATGGCTCCATCGTATGAATCGATGATTTTGCAATGTCAAGGTGGAAAAAGAATTTAATAATGAATTAGTTAAAAACACAAAAGAGACTATTGACCGGTAATACTAGCAATGGTTTCTCTTTGAAGAGCCAAGTTACTGAAAAAGGACAATACAAATATTAGTAAAAATACAATTGTAGAAGGTTAAAAGAATTAATATGATAAATGAAAGGGGTAAGGGGGAAAGAAAGGGGGGAATAGGAGACTAAATCTTAATTTTGTTTATGGCGATAAATTTGTATAAAATTTTGATAAGGCGGGTGTGAGCCAGGGTTACGAGGAAAGCCAAGTTGACGGGTCTAGGGATTTGGATGGATGCTTTACGAAAAATTGGCTTTAGTCTACATGTTATAAATTGTATGCTGATAAGGAGAGTAAGATTTGAAATAAATTAAGTTCATTTTTTATTAAAAGACCAATGGATTATCTGCTAGGTATTTTCTCAACACCTCCATATTTTTATTATGTCTGATAGTTAGTAATGTGGGATTTGGATAAAGAAAAAATATTTAAATGAGGTTCTTACACCTTATAATTTTACTCTTATATTTTTTTACAGGCTCACGCCTGTATACCCGAAGGGGTAGGCAGAGGTGTAATATTACACCCACATTTCGCCATGAATTTTTAGGTCCCACGACTCCCACGTAATAGGGGGCGAGCCTATTGGCGTAACCGGGCATATCACCAGACTCCGTGCTGCTACTGAGAATTCGGGAAACCCAGTAACACTTTTGGCCGACTCGGAAATCGAAGCCGGGACCTCCGATCACCAGTCGCGTACGCTATCCACTGGACCACGGAGGGAATTACTCTTATACTTTCGGGTTAAATGTGCTTTTAACCATACGTGCTCTGACGGGTTCTGTAGTAGTTCGTCTTCATGGGAGCTAACCACAGAAATAAATAGTAATAGAATGGTGAAAGTCACGTCATCGCGTACATTTCGCGCGTGCCACATTTCAGCAACCCCCGCCCACAGTGATGTATAGATAGTGAGGGGACACTAAGGAATTATTATCGATGTGTGTGTGTGATGTAGCTGTGGAAAATGAAATTATGTTATTGTTTATATAAAAACTGACCATTGTTGATTGTCAGGCAGAATAATGTTGTACAACATGTGTAAACACATGCACTATAGTGCAATAGTTTGACACGCGCACCACGCCCATGTCACCGTTCTATTTCTATTTATTTCTGTGGAGCTAACCATGAAAAAAAGAGCGGGATCTCCTGATTGAAGCAATAAACTTAAATGGAGGCTCCGGTCATCGTTGAATAAATACCAGTATTATTGCTGTCTTATAAGTTCTTGTTAAATAAATTTTCTGGATAACTTCAACAATTTTCGTTCCAATTTTGTATTGAACTGGGAGATAAGGCCTACCCAGTGGTGATACTGGGTCTTAGTCGCATCATCATCAGGCCCTTACAGTCCACTGCTGGACTAGGCCTCTCCTTTGAAAGGAAGAATTGGCCTTCTATACCACGCTGGCCAAACGTGTTGGTATAGGGTTTGTATCAAGTTTTCCTTCTCTTACAGTGCTGTTCTCTGCATAATATGCTCCCTCTGTCGGCTCTTACGACACCCGTGGGATGATATGGGGTGGTGACATTGCGTATTCTTAATCCGTCACCACACGGACATTAGTCGCATATTATTGAAGAAATTAAAAGTTTTATTTGTTTTTTTATAACAAAGTGTAACCTCCTTCAAATGTCAGCTTTTCGGAGAGTAGTAAAACCTATTTTTTGTCTGCCTATTTTGTCGTGTCCTCTCCCCTGGATTTCCATAAATCTTTGTTATTTGCTATCTCTGGCCAGTCGTCTAAACGGCCATTTTAAATATTCGAGCCATACATGGATTTTGAGATTCGAGATTCGTGTTTGACATATTTTGTATGGAGCTTATGTCACAAACGAATCTAAAATCTACAAATCTATCTAAAGCAATGAATATAGATTTACAATAGAAGCGCATTTTTTAAGGATTTCATTGATTCCAAGTGGCGAGTTGGCAATTGTCGTCAGTGTAGTTCGTAGTTGGCGCCGTTGGCGGCGCTGGCGTCGCTCTCCGTCTCTCTTGCTCTCGTAGTTAAGATATACAGGAGAAACGTTAATCTCTCTTGCACTCGTAGAAACAGCTGTCACAGCGCGACTGCCACGCAGCCAAGCGGCAATATGAGTCACAGAAAGTTTGTCTATGTCTATAGATCGAATATTCAATTCCGTAGTAAGTCATAAAAACTTTAGTTTCCGAAAAAACCAAACCGACATGCCAAAACCGTAAATTGCTTCAGACCTATGCCTACCTACGGGACCCTAAAAAAGGTTCTGTCTCCAACAAAACAGTCCCTACAGAGACATACATACGTCTAATAAATCAACCCTTACCGTTCAATTATAGAGTGCCGAATAAATTTATGTCTACCAACAGATTCTCGCACAGTTCGACTGGTTGGCACAATTTATCGTTCGATTATCAACTTTTGTTTTGTTTTCTAATACCGTACAGCGTTTCAATGTGCGTACTGAGATTTAGATGAAGACTATTTCTATTGAAGGAAATGAAATGGCATGAATACGTAGCTTAGTGGATATACCGTACGTAGCTTAGTGGAATCTATATATTTGAGAAATAAAATAAAACTATCAGAAAACACTATAAAGGCTACCTGGAATGTGATCAACAATGAAACTGGCAGAGCCAAAGCACGCAGCCGCGACTACCTGTTAAAAATCAATAATGTGAGTATTTCAGAGGACCTGGAAGTGGCGACAGATTTTGAAAATTTCTTTGCTAATATACCTATAGTGACAACAGAGTCGCTCAACTCATCTTCTATGTCTGCTGAAATGCTTCTTAGGGACTGCGTCCCAGAATGTGATGCAGCCTTTGAATTCACTGTTGTTACTACTGACGATATTATTAAACAATTTAAAACTTTAAATATGAAAAAGACAATGGACTTGTGGGGACTGTCAGTGAAGACTACTTCATCTATTATTAGCATAATTGCTCCACATCTTGCAGCGGTATTCAATGGTTGCGTCGCTTCTGGAATATTTCCTGACTTAATGAAATATAGTAAAGTTATACCTTTATTTAAATCTGGTGACACAACCGACCCTTCTAATTTTCGACCTATTTCTGTATTGCCGACACTTAGTAAAATTTTTGAAAAATTAATTCTTAGTCAGTTGCTTAGTTATTTCAATAGACATAATCTACTCCACGAGAAACAGTTCGGATTTACGAGGGGTCGTTCGACTACTGACGCAGGAGTTGAGCTACTCAAAAGTATATTTGCAGCTTGGGAGAAGTCGCAAGATGCATTAGGTATTTTTTGCGACTTGTCAAAAGCTTTTGATTGTGTACATCATGACACTCTGGTCAGGAAATTGTATCATTACGGCGTTAGGAACAAAGGTCTCGATCTCCTGGTTTCTTACTTGGGCAACAGAATCCAGAAGGTCCAGATCAATGACAAGACATCTCCAGGTTCTGCCTTAAAAATGGGAGTCCCGCAGGGGTCAATTCTCGGACCATTTCTTTTTTTGATTTATATTAACGATCTACCTTATTATGTAAAAAAGAATCATGAGATTGTGTTGTACGCGGATGACACCTCCTTAATTTTTAATATAAGACGACAACAGATAAATTTTGACGAAGTAAACAATGCACTCTCTAAACTTGTTAATTGGTTTAATGTAAATAATTTATTACTTAATGATAAGAAAACCAAACTATTAAAATTCTCAATGCCCAATGTTAAACAGATGGAAACCAATGTACAACTTAAGGAATCCAGAATTGAGCCCGTCGGGACAACTATGTTTCTAGGTATTATGCTTGATACCAAACTCCAATGGGGTCCGCATATAGAAAGACTTTCGGGCAAACTTAGTTCTGCAGCTTATGCAGTTAGGACAATTAGACGCCTTACAGATATAGATACAGCTAGAATGGTTTATTTCAGTTACTTTCATAGTATTATGTCTTATGGGATTCTTCTCTGGGGGAATGCTGCAGACCTTAACACAATATTCGTTCTGCAGAAAAGAGCAATAAGGGGAATTTACAACCTTGGTCCTCGTGTTTCTCTAAGAGGAAAGTTCAGTGAGATAGGCATTCTAACTGTTGTATCGCAATATATATACGATAATCTCTTATATGTCCACAAGAATATTGACAAATTTAGTAAAAAAAGTGATCTTCACACTGTAAATACTAGACATAAGTATAATCTTGTAGTTCATAGCACCCGCCTCCACAAAATAAGTAACTGTTTTATGGGGCAATGAATACGCTTTTATAACAAGCTCCCTCTTAATATAAGAAATTTGACAATAAATAAATTTAAGATAATTGTTAAAACTAAATTGTGTTTAAAAGCATATTATAAAATTTCCGATTATATAGACGACAAAAATGCTTGGGATTGAGCTGCTCTAATTCAACATAAAAATATAAACTTGTACAACTGATAAATTTAAAATTGACGTTTCGTAAGCACTTTATACAAAGTTTACACGAAATAAAGAATAATTTCATTTCATTTCATTTCATTTCATTTCATTACCAACCGACGGCCATGCAGAGGGTAAATCCAGGGCGCGCACCACTGACTTTTCAGTTATGTCCGTATTGAATTGTTAACTATCACTTGCCCCATGCCTCGGTTTCACCAAAATCTATTCAGTTATCCTGTTTTAAATTTGGTCTAATATGTTACTTGAAGGCAGTGTAGGCATGTGTAGATCAATGTATAACTTTTGCTGTAGCATCTACTAAACAATTCCCACTGTTCATCTCACGAAATACAAGAATCAAAAGCAACTCTACTAAAAAAAGTGTCATATAACGTCAAGCGTAATTCAGCACACAATATAATAGTTGACTAGCCAATAAGAAAAGTTTCCAGCATTCCTTGCGTAACGACAAGCTCTCAGAGCGGCTGCCTACGTTTAGGCAATAACACACAGCTAGCGCATGCGATAAAGATTCAGTCACATCTGCGAGACGGTATAACAATGTTTCTTTTTTGACAATAAAGGCTGAAATATTTACTTACTTACTTTTTTGGTTCATTGACCCGAAGTGAATCTTGGCCTCTAAAACTAAGGTTTGCCATGTCTCTGCCTTCCACAATATCTCGCTAGTCATAGGCTAAGTACACCCAGATTCGACTCCACCATATCATTTTACTTGTACTTCTTGAAATTCGCAATCTTCTTAAAAGCGTCCGATTTTCAAAAGGTTGCTTTGAGGTGTGAGAGTGAGACTAGTGTGAAGGCTGAAGTGGAAAATTTAATTCTTACGATGGTATATTATTATGTAATAGTTATGTTCGCGGCACGGTCGCAATAAGTTTTAATCGCGAAGCCATGTCGCTAAGTTGTTTGAAACACGTGCAAATTAATGCCTGCGCTACGATATATGCAAGATATTTTTAATATATTTTTCACAGTACCTATTATTGACTGCAAGAATGTAGTAGTTGTTTAAGCCTAGCGGTATTCCTAGGTACATTTATTCAATTTTATTTGTCCTCACAAAAATATACTAAAATATGCTCGCAACTACCATCGCACAATTTCGTTTGATTTAACTGTTTTTGCCTGATTCCGGTAGAATTTCGAGAAAACTCATCTAACTGAACCACTATGGTACGCTAATTTTATTTATCTACTAGCTTTGCTCGCGGTTACACCCGCGTAGTTTAGTGCTACAGCTCCATTCCTGTGGCTCATATCGTGATTTTATATGGCCTTCCTTAATAAATGGGCTATCTATCAGTCTTGTTGTTCCTGAGATTAGTGCGTTCAAGCAAACAAACAAACAATTCAGCTTCATAATACTAGTATAGATGATCATTAAGCAGCTACTTAACACTCGTTTAGAAAATTACCTACGTCCAAACAATGCATTATTGTTTTGTATGCGCTGTCGTGCTAATAGTAAAGTTCAAGTGAACTGTCAACTGTTATGTAATACCCAATTCAAATGCTATGCCCACTCACCGCGTCTGTCGGTACGAGCCAACCCTTACGCAACAAGGGACGTCAGTTACGGGCGGTTACAGCAATTAGCGATGTGGTGACGAACTGACTTGCTTGATTGAGTCCTAAGAGCTACTTGTAGAGGTACGGTTAGACGTCTAATGCTTTTAGTAGTAATATATTTGCATATCTTTTGTATCGGAATTTAAATTTTATTTGGCCTGTTGGATGTTTGGTAACTGAAATCAGTTTCGGAATTGCTAAAAAACAAGTCCACGCAATCAGTTGCGTGGACTTGTTTTTTAGCAATTCCGAAAAGGTAGGCAGAGGCATATTAAACGCCCACTCTCCGCCAGTGTTTTGATCCCACGTAATAGGTGGCGAGCCTATTGCCGCTTATCGGGATATTTTGTTTGCCAGAGCTTCGTCCGTTGATCGGCAGGTGCACCACTTGCAGGTGAGGTTGGCTTGGGACCCTAAGTTCTTGGTGGGAACCCTATGCACCCTAGTCTGTACTTAAAAACGGCTATTATTTTTAGCCACGATAAAACTTTGTGTGATTAGCACTATTATAACAAATTATTTTCTGTGTTTGGATCTAATTTATCTACATACTAGACGTCGCCAGCGGCTGCGCCCGCCTCAATTATGCATATAAACCTTCCTCTTGAATCATTATACCTATTAAAAACCGCATTAATATCCGTTGCGTAGTTTTAAAGATTAAAGCATACATAGGGACAGACAGACAAAACACAGACTTTGTTTTATACTATGTAGTCATGATTTCACGTGTATTTGTTTTTAACAATAAATGTAAATAAGTTTCTAGTAATTTATTACAGAGCTCTAAAATAGTAGTGATTTTTTATATGTTACCAAGGGTGTCCGCAGCTAAGACCGTATATTTTTTTTACTAAGCCGCTTCTGTCCGATCCTGAGGGAATTTTGGGCATTTCTTATAAGTGCAGCTGTAATCATACGGTCCCCAAGGAACATGCTTGTGCAACTTTAGTTTCTTGCACCTAGAAGTTGTCTGTGCCTTGTCTGTCAGTCATTCAGTAAGTAATATAATAAATAAATCATTAGATTTACTAAAATTATGATATATTTAGAAATGTGTAAGTATATTTATCAGCAATCTGGTTGTCATAGTACAAGCTCTGCTTATTTTGAGCTCAGACGACCACGTGTGAGTTGTCCTAGCATAATTATTTATTATCCAGCAGTCTTCATAATTCAAGCATTTTCCGGTAGACATTCTGCCGTATTTCACACTTGACTTCAACCATAAAGATATAGGCACCAGTAAAATGATAATTCAAAGCAGACAGATGTAATTAACTGTGCATTTCTTTGGCACGGCTCCCTGAATGTTCGCGCATGTTGTTACGTGTCAAAATGACGGTTACGGTTCTCATAAATTATCAGATATGAATTGAGCTTTATGAAATTATAAAAAATTTTTGCTATTAAAGTTTTATTAATGTTTTGAGTATTTTGAATAATTATTATAGTTACTGCAAGAGTTATTTCAATTATGTTTTATTAAAAAAACAACTTCCGCATAGGAAACTCTTTTTTAAGACTACTCCCGCACTAGCTATAAATCTCGTGTCGCGGGGCCTTAACAAACATTAAATCAATCTAATACATCCAGACTCGTACCAACATTTTGTTGATCTCACAAGGTAGGTAAGTATCGAACCCACGACACTCGGCTCAGTGCTAAAAGACGAGACGACCGCTTAAACCACTACACCATCCGTGCAGTTTCTTGTGTTTTATAGATAGTCAGTTTGCACAAGCATTCATTTTCTTCATCATCAGCCTTTAACAGTCCACTGCTGGACTAGGCCTCTCCTTTAAAAGGAGGAATTGGCCTACTATACCACGCTGTTCAAACGGGTTGGTATAGGGTTTGTATCAAGTTTTCCTTCTCTTACAGTGCTGTTCTCTGCATAATATGGTCCCTCTGTCGGCTCTTACGACACCCATGGGATGATAAGGGGTGGTGACATTCCGTATTCTTAATCCGTCACCACACGGATTCATTGTCTTCGCTTACTGGATTATCTCAACTATTGTCTCGTGTAAATGTCGATTACACATGTTCAACTTCATTTGTCATTTCATTTTATTACGTTGTTAATTTTTCACAAACAAAAACAAGGAAATAAAAAGTATTGTTTATTATTCAGAAGTGGAATCGTTTTATGACTTTTAAAGCGGTAAAGTTGTAAGGCTTCTTTGAGAAACGTTTGAAGTTTTGGTACTCGGTAAACGGTCAACGTTAGATTGAGGGTTTCTTTAAAGGTACTGGTAGACTTGAGTATTCCGCTGTAACAAAAGATTGAGCATTAGCCGTTTTTAAATTTATCGAACAAAACAACGATTAGAGCCAGCCTAAAGCTTGCAATACATGTTGGTCGAGCTTAGGCCAACGCGAGCGTAGGCAAATTAATACAAGTCAAGTGTTACTGCCTACACGTTTGGCAAATATATCGAAAACCAATTCAAGTGGCCAATACAGACGAATTTTGAAGAGATGCCCACACGTTGGGCTCCGTCAGTTTGTATTGTGAATTGAAACAAGATGGATGTCGAAGACGTAGCAGTTATTGCAGTTGCTGCTATTTATTTAATGAGCGCTTATATTTTTTATGTCAGTGTATACCGCACTAAAGTTGAGAAAAAGAAAATATGACAAATAAGGTGGTGGATGTTGAGTATTTATAAAAATAGAACAACGGCGTAATGGCGCGCTGACAAACATGTGGACACTATTGGCCGAGTGCGCGCGAGCGCCTTTGATTTGTGCAGAAAAACCGACAGCGCTCCGAAGTGCGGCAAGTGCTCGCGAGCGATCGCAAGTTGTGACAAGCTACGCCAAATGAGTTCTATACACGTTGGCGCTTGAATTTACTCGGCTAACTAGGCGAGCGACACCGAGCGATGGCAAGACAATGCAAATATACTGTCTAAACGTTGTTATTGGCGTTCACTCGGCGACGCTCGTCCAACATGTATTGCAGGCTTAACATTAAGATATGTAATTTATCTATTAACTAAAACGATGATATATTAAAAAAAGTAATTATTTAATTTTTAATTCTGGACAAAATTTTAGTCAACCCACTTGCAATATATTCAGTAACATATTTAATTTAATAAAAAATATTTTTCATTTATTAACCAGGTAAAGGTCGTTTTATACTCGGATCTTAGACTAATACATAATTATTATAGAAAAAATCACTCTATGATAACAAAACAATAATATGAAGACAATATTATTATTTCGTTATCTTCAAGAGGTTAACTCGTGTCACAATTTGGTAGGATATTTCCTCTGGGATTCAAAACAAACTACCGACCGCCAAGTTTAACCAATAGTCTGGTAAAGTAATAAAAACAGTTGTTTTTCCATCTAAACAAACCGATAGTGTTGACGGAACTCATCAATACTTTATTATGTGCTTTACTTTTATGCTGATAAGGTTTATATTTTCAAAACTAAGGTATAATAAAATTAGTTTTGGGTTTACGTTACTTTGATTCAGCAAGGTGGACCTCTTTTGTACCTAATAACAAATATTAAAGGGATTTTATTGGGAGTGAAAGTTACTACGAAGAAACATTATATGTATACAGGGTGTAAAAAGACCCTTAATGAAAACTGAAATCCCATTGTGTAGCAATCACTACGACCATTTTTTACTTCGGCACCATACCTGGGAAATTACTGGTTCAGGAGATATTGAGGCTCAAAGTTAGTATGGATTTTTTCTAATTAGGTACAAAATCGATGCATTTACCCCGTCAATATTTTCTTAAGATGCCCTATAATCACATGGATAAGTAGGTATTTTGAGCATTGCACGCGCGCGCGCTTTTAATTGCGGTTAAAAAAATGTGAAAACTCAAAAAAAGATCGTTTCCCAGGTATTATTTTTGGTTAGTATGACTTGGCATGATGTCCACAACGATTAGACTTCGGCTTGGTGATGTGTCTTGTGACAACCTGTATAATTGTGTGAATAAATTTTCTTAAGTCCGGCATAATCTTTTGAAACAATTATTTGTGCATCTCAAAAAGTTTTGTCTCATGGAGAAATCGTACCCACGGCACTCGGTGCAATGCTAAACCAGCAGGCGACTGCTTCAACCACTGCGTCATATGCAGTTACAAAAGAACAATGCCCATTTCTGGCCCAGTTTGGAACTCATGAACAGCACAATAGAGTATCAATTTGTTGTTGAATAATCCTTTTTATTTATAACTTACTTTATAGGCGTTACTAAAAGTGTGCCGAGAAACATAATCAATAAATAGGTTTAAAAAGATGTGTTAACGTCTAAATAGCAAACACGTAATAGATCAGAAATTGCCAGTAAAGAATTCATAATATTAAATCGATTATCTTAATCGATTTCACATTTTCAAACTGATTACTACTACTCAAAATGATTTTAATAATTAATGACTAGCAAATCTTTATTTGGTTCTTAAGCATTTTTATTATGTGTATTTTTAAGGAATATATGCGTTTAACTTAATAACTGGGCTATTAGAAAACTTACAAATAAGTCCTGTTTTTAATTAAATATATAGATATAAAACCAATGATGACCCAAATCTATATCGATTAATATCATTTAAAAACTGTAAAATGGCAACACTTTTTTGACTCTTAGTAAATGTCATATTCAATTTATTTTGTTTTTTATTTGTTTTGCTCGTGCGCATTCTGAATGTTTGTGGATCTTTTACGACTTCTGGCTTTTTCTTTCGGATTTCTACCCTTACCAAACAATTAACTCATTCCGTTCTACTCAAAACAACGAAATACTGTAACTATCCTAATAAAAGAAGGTACACACCTAACTTTTTTTAAGCAAAAAATAGTACTTCTTGTAATAAAACTATGAATGTGGCCGACCTCTAATAAATCTCAAAATTCTAGTTTAACACTCTTTTATCGAATGCAATAACAACTACTACGATTTTTGACGGTCCACACCTGGGCCAGCGTCTCTAAGAAAAATGGGCATTGTTCTTTGGTATATAAATCTCTTTAGTTTTTTAGTTAAAGTTACAAATATGGGTTCTTCTTAACTCGCCAAAAAATATAGTTGTATGTCGTAGTCTTTCATAACCTATACGCTTTTCTTTTTGATACTTATATCCTAAATTTACGAGCGAAGCCTTTGCCAAAAGCTCATAATACATTTCATAAGAAGTCACCTAAACGATTCGACAGTTACAAAGTATCGAAAAGCTGTACCTCAAACCGCGAAACCGTCGATCCGCCGAAACCTCCAAAAGTTTCTCCCAAAGCCGTATTTTATAACAAAACGGACCTAATCAGGTAAAAAGAGGTTCTTTTTGTTGGACGGAATTGTTGAGACCACTGGGAGTGAAAACAAACGTAAATACTGTTCAGAGGTACTCTCCGGTACGTTTGATAAAACCATTAAAAGTTTATAATGAGGGTAGCAACGCCTCTTAGTAGATACTGTTGCAGGGTTGGCATTTTGTGGATGTCACTTGAATGTTTTCGGTCGCTCGTTAAAGGTGGCAGTTGTTCTGCTTTTTTTTTTAGTTTATTATATTATTTAATAATGAGATTTTGTTTCTTTTTGTGAGAATAATCTAAAGGAACATTGAAAAGAAAGATTTTATAGCCTGTCACAATATTTGATTTATCATGGACTTTGCTACTAAAGATACATATTTGACCTTTTAACCCAAGAAGATTTTTATAATAACTTCATGGGTTTACGCGAATGTTACACATTTAAATTAAACTACAGTTTACGGATTTTATCGCGTTATATTGGTTTCACTATGTTATTACATTTAAACCGAATGATCTCTAAACTACAATTTTTAATTTATTATTATCCGACGTTTCAAATTCTTTACATACATATAATATAACGCGATAAAATCCGTAAACTGTAGTTTAATATCAATGTGTAACATTCACGTAAACCCAAGAAGATATTATAATTAGTTTTATTTCAATAGTAATTATGTCAGTTATAGGTATATCTCTAGTAGTAATATCCATGGATAGATCGCTGGTCAGTGGTCGATATTCTGCGCAGTTAGTAGTTGTAAATATGCTCTATATCTTGTCATATCTGGTTAGTAAATATCCCGATAAGCGGCAATAGGCTCGCCACCTATTACGTGGGATCAAAACACTGGCGAAAAGTGGGCGTTAAACATGCCTCTGCCTACCCCTTCGGGGAAACAGGCGTGAGTCTATGTATGTATGTATCTGGTTAGACTAGCCTACCCTAATTTTCAAGGCGAAACTCTTGGATATTACCAGGATAACGCTGGAAACATGATAATGAATTATGAGTAATGACTGGATGCAACATAATTGTAAATTCTATGTATCTAAGAACACTTTTTGTTTGTCGTAAGGGGCATCTCAAGCAAAGAAAAAGGAGTTAAATATAATGACCACCAAAAAATGCTTTGATACCCTTAGTTCTTTAACCAAAAATATATACTTAACACCAGAAAAATAAAGTCTAAAATTACAATAGAATTTTACGTTAGACCATTTTAGTCACGACTGCACTTCAAATTGTATTCGAACACCAAATGTAGTAAATAATCACCAAATAAATAGGTTATGTTAGGTTCACTTGTGACCCTTAATTAAAAAATAGGAGCCCGATTTATGTGTATTTCATACAACTAACAAAAAAACTTTGGTTATAATTTAACATTAAAATGCTGGTTTAATTTTGGTGATCATTTACTACTTTTGGGTTAACAATTATTTATTTGGAGTCATTTTGCTTAAATAGGATAGCGAAATGTTAAAACCTTGGTTATAATTTTACATTAAAATACGAATTTCATTTTGGTGATCATTTACTATTTTTGTCTGTTATATGTTACTTATCTCGTGGTAAGTTAAACATAAGCCAAAGAAAAATAGTAAACCATAAGATGCATAACTATGTACGTGCGCGCATTTTATTTTAATGTAACTGTTTCTGGCTGAACTGACTGACTTTTGGAAGTTGTGCGTATTGAATTGTTAATTATCGCTTGCCCCGTGCCTCGGAGAGCACGTTAAACCGTCGGTCCCGGCTATCATGAAGATCTTTGACAGTCGTTACAGGAAGTCAGTACCTTCTAAATAAACTGACACTGGTCTAAACCATAGAACATAGCTATCCCTTCGGGTTGCGGAGGTCAGACAGGCAGTCGATCTGTGGAAAAGCTAATATTCAGTCAAATCCGGTTAGACTAGTAAGCGGAACCCAGGTTGAAAATGGGACAACGCTAAGAGGATGATGAACTGTTTCTGCCTGAACCCGTGGCAATTTCGAGAAAACCTCTTCGTGCACCCTTTCCCGTTCTTTCTCATGGTTCTACGCCCTTGCTTTGCGAACGTGGCAGTAAATGTAAATGTAGAAGCAAAATAATGAAAAGTAATAATGTTTCATTTTCATTTTAAATTTGACGTTCATGAGTGTCACTTTGTGATCAAAATGAATAAAGGATTTTGACTTTGACTTACAGTCCCTAAATAAAGAACAATGGCCACTTCTCATACATTGAATGACCTGATAATGAATTATTGTGTATATAGATAAAATGTACAAAAACAAGTAGATCTATGAACAAGAAATTATACTGTAAAGACAGTTTTTCTTGAAAAGGTCTAGGAATTACATAATACACCGAAATTAATTCGTATTAATTTGACAGATTCTCCCATGTCCAATGTCACCGGCGGCGTCTTTACGTCAAAAACGTTCCATTGCATCCTTATCCAATGTTTTCAACGGCAGAAATACATTTATATTTATCTTTTTATATCTTTTAACATAAAAACATACATTAATTTATGATCAGCTTTTAACAACTTGATTCAATTTATATATAAAATTAAGTTTGCTCGAGGTTTTGACAAAACCAAATGCTAAAGATGTGGTATAAGTGAAATGGAACGTAGCTAAACAAGAATGTATCTTCGCGCACAGATAATATAACAATGCAGCGAATAAAAAATATTTTGATAAGGATGCGTTCACGAGTTCTAGGACATCTTTACAACCCAAAACTTTACTTTTTACCTAGACTTCTATAAAATATAATTGTTAGTGAAATCATTACACAAAAAAATAACCTTAATTTTAAAATAAGTTTTATCTCTATACATGTTTAGGTCAAAAATGGCCATTCTTCTTTTAGCTTCTTGCGCCCTATAGCTTCGGCTGTGCGTTGTCAGGCAGGGACGACACTTTTATACATAGAGATGAAGGGAAAGTAATAAAAAATTAGAGAAGTGCGAGTCGAACTTGCGCACCAAGGGTTCCGTACCATCATCTTTAAAAGAAAATCACTTTTGTTGTATGTATACTTAAATATTTTTTAAGTAACTATTATTTTATTAAGATCAAGTAAAAAATTGCTACGTTTGTTGTATGGGAGCCCCCCTTGATATTTACTTTATTTTTATTTATTTTGAAAGGTAATATATAACTACATATTCTGTGAAAAGTTTAAGCGTCTACCTGTTACCATTACCTAATATTGAGCAAACAATACGAAAAAGTAACACGTTTATTGTATGGGACCCCCCTTAATATTTACATTTTTTTATTTTTAGTATTTCGCTCATTTGGAGCGACAGTGACGTATCTGCAAAAAAAATAAAAAAATGCAAAACGTTAGGAGTGAAAACGCTACATTTGTAAGTTAAAAAAACAGCCGATAGAGGACCAAAAGACGTTGTTGTAATATTCCATTTTGGCGCACAAATGCCGGGCGACAACGGCCGAACAGACAGTTGCGCGGGGGAGCCCGTTGAATGTGTACGTGTCTGAGAGCTACATCGCCACTAAGGTAAATATGACAAATGTTGGTATCCAATATTGGTTCTACAATGACGCAACTGTATTTTATGACATAATTAACTTGAAATTACTATAATTTTAGGACTACAATGACTTATCTTAAATTAAATATAATTCTCTTAAATTATAATAAGGGCCCTAATTATGTAAACAGTGGCTGTCATTGTTTATTATAATTCAAATAAAACTAATTTTGTTGATTGATAAAATTTGGTTTCATGTTTTAAAATACACTAAAGGTCATAACTACACGATTTTTTTCCTAGGATAACAGCGACGCAACTGTAAGTCTTACAACGTATTTTATTTTTTTCGGAACGATTTGGATTGGGTATTGAAAAAACATGCGCCTATTTTCAAGCCCAAGGTTTAAACTACAATAAAAAAATAAATAAATATTCATTAGCTGTAAGAATAATTAAGAATCTTCATTAGTGTTCCTAAAAAATCTTAAATATGGCGTAGTGTAAAATTAACAGATTTGCACTTGTGTCACTGTCGCTCCAAATGAGCGATTTGTTGTATAGCAGCAACGGAAATACATAATTTGTGAAAATTTCAGCTTTCTAGCTATCACGGTTTATGAGATACAGCCTGGTCCCGTTTTTGACCTTTTAGGTACGGAATCCTAAAAATGGATAATACTTGTAAGAACGTTCGTCCTGAAGTCGTAATGAGGTAAACCATACTACCATTCGTTACATTCGTATAATTAACATAACTTCCATTTTCTTAATGTGGGTAACCCTATTTACCACACACCATCTCTGTACTTTCATCTTGTGTTGCCGTTTATTAAATTAAATAGAATTAGTGTTGCTACTGTGTTCGGTGTTCGCAAAGGATTCATCTTTAACTACCCGTATTATAATCCCAAGTAGTTCCACAACTTACTTTTGGTATGTAAGTTCATTCGTATGGAAAGTTAGTGCGAAATTGTATGAACTTACCTAATGTAATGTGATTTCAATTTGTAGTAGTACCTATTATAAAAATGCACACGTTTGTTTTTGTGTTTTAAGCATAGCTGAGCTGTGACATTGCAGGCTTATATCCAACAGTTGACTATGGCAGGCTAATAATGATGAACCGATTTTATAAAAAACTAAATGAGCCCGCGGTTACACCCGCGTTATTTAAGACTATTGCTCTGCTCCCGTTGCTCATAGCATGATGTTATATAGCTTATAGCCTTTCTCGATAAATGGGCTATTTAACACTAAAATAATTTTTCAATTCGGTCCAGTAGTTCCTGAAATTAGCGCGTTCTACCAAACAAACAAACAAACTCTTCAGCTTTATATCTTAATATATATATTTCTTGTGTGCGTGTGTATGTCACTGAACTCCCCGTAAATGACTGGACAGAACTTGATGATTTTTTTTGTGTGTGTTCAAGGGGGCTTGAAAATGGTTTAGATTCACAATTTAAGTCTACTGGAAAATGTTTTTTTACTTAATTTTTAATTTGTAAGTAGTTGTGGATTTTGGAATGTTTCACATTGGAACCGACGAACTGCGCTGCTATCGCAGTGTCAAATCTGATACTAATAATTTCGTCAAGGAGTACATCGAAACGTTACCTGAATAATAAAACATAATACCTATAACACAAAATAAAGATTTCGAGTCGACAACATATCCGCAAAATTCTGATTGTCGAGTATTTTGTTAACTTCTAATGGTTCTGACAGACAATTAATCGCAGTCGCCATATTGGCTACTATAGCGAAACGTCACTGATACCGGATAACACATGGAGGTGGGATAACATTTTGTGTATTATTAAGTCTTTGCTAAGTAGTTTATATGTGAAAATACTTTTTGCAGTTATATTTCTTAAACAGTTAAAACGACAATTTTAGAAGTATCCACCCAACAAATGAGATTTCTGTTACCCCGAACATAGATGATATACTATAAGTAGAGAACCCCGAATTTACGCGAGCGAAGCCGCGGGCAAAAGCTAGTATTAGTATAAGATTTCGCCCACTTGGGTTTCTTTTATAATAAATAACAAAAGGTATTCTGTAATTTTGATGTAGGTATAGGCTATATCAATTTATTTTTCCAAAATCAGTGCAGTATTTGTTATGTGAAAGAATAACATAAATTCATAAATTCTTACAAACTTTCACATTTATAAATATGTAGTAAGGTTTACGGAAGCAAACAGAAGTATTTAAATCACCTAGAAAGTTTATTGAAATATATCTTATATTCATACTTCCTTAAGTCCTTCTTGAATGCAGGTTTTGATACTTCTTTTCTTGTTTCTTACAATGGAATTTTATATACAAATACATAATGCAATTGTAAGAAACGACCACCGCTCTATCAGTTCTTTATAAATAGGTATATTCTATAATAGGTCAGCTATTTAGTTTTAAACTTGGTGTCTTGGGCACTGTGCAGATTCGATGACGCGGGCTGTTTTACAAGTTTTGATTTAATATGCTTTATAACATAACAAGGAATAAATGTAACATCTATCTATCTATATCGTCACGCCTGTCTTCTATTGGGGTAGGCAGAGACTATGGATCGCTAAATGCTCCGGTTCAAACATACCTCTTTCGCTTCCTCGACATTCATTAACCTCATCATGCATGCGCGTCGGTTATGGGTACTTTTAATTTGGCAAAAAATTTAACATGGAAAAATATATACCTAAATAAAATATAAGATGAATATATAAGTAGTAGAGTAGGATTGATTTGAGCATGATTGGCTTTACCGGAAAAGTTCACACTCTGTGAGAGTGTAGGGATGATGGCTGACACATGCGTCATACTCGTGAACTGGTGCTACTTGCGATGACTGGTCGATAGCAGTCTTACGGGCTGGTATTACATTTTAATATTTAACTGCATCATTTCCATCATGGTTTTAATCACTTTCACGGATTGCTGGCATTATAAGGTATATATAATGTAAGTGGATGCTCCTGTTTCACCATGTCTATTCGGAGGAGGCTAACTAAATGAACATCAAAATTAAAATTAAGTATTATGCTTAAGTATTATTATGTACAATGAATATATACAAGTGATATAGAAGGTGTAACAGTTGCAGCACCTTACAAAATGTAAATTATGTGTATTATGCAAAACCTGGGGATGAAAAAGAGTGACCGTGAGTTTTATTGCCCGTTCTTTCTCATGGTTCTACGCCCTTGCTTTGCGAACGTGGCAGTAAATGTAAATATAGAATCTTTAAGTAATTATTTTATAAATTTATTATTTTGACGTTCATAAGCGTCACATTGTGACCCAAATGAATAAAGGATTTTGACTTTGACTTTGTAGTTTTCTCACAGAATGTCGTCGTAAAGTAGCAGTATAAACAATGTTGCATTTCTTTTGATGAGTGAGAGTGCTGTAGGCTTGGTCTCATTTTCCTTCTCCCTCATCCAGCTCTTTCTCCTTTTCCTACCCAGGCCGCCAACGTACCTACTTGTAGGTGCGACGCTAATCACTTACCATCAGACGAGCCGTTCGCTCGTATGCCATCTTATACACTTATACTAATATATAAACCTGAAGAGTTTGTTTGTTGTTTGTTTGGTTGGTTGAACGCGCTAATCTCAGGAACTAATGGTCCGATTTGAAAAATACTTTCAGTGTTAGATAGCCCATTTATCGAGAAAGGCTATAGGCTATATAACATCACGCTATGAGCAACGGTAGCAGAGCAGTAGCCTTAAATAACGCGGGTGTAATCGCGGGCATCCTCTAGTCACATAATAAAAGAAGTTTAGTGTTCGTGTTACATTTAGTTAGGTATTTATAGAATAATATCCATATTTTTACTTTTAATTAGTAGTATGTAAGTATGGTTATGTGATTATAGTCAGTTTTGCGTTGTTTACGATGTAGGTATTTATCGCTTCTATTTGTAAAATATAATTGTATAAATCAAAGTATAACTATATAAGCTAAATTGATATAAATAAATTTGCATTTAAAACAAGGCATGTCTATCTCGAGACCTTTCAATAGTTCTTAACATTCCATTATAAGACACAAATAAACAGTAGAATCAAGTACTCCATTCAATTCAACCTCTCAACGACTTGCCATAAAAAATCGAATACGCGTAACAAAATGGTAAAATGTGCTCCTTAACAAGGGTCCCATCGTCCTAAAAACACAGAGGGACCCCTGGAATCCGTAAAACTGGCGGAATTATGCGCAAATATAATAATAAAAGTTTTACTTACATACAGCGGACTTCATGAGTTGCGTGTGTTTTACAGTTGAAGCGGAAATTCAGTTTTGAGGATATACTATTATTAAAATAAACGCAAAAGTTCGTGAGGATGTTTGTTTGTTGTTTTGTTTCGCACACTAAACTACTGAACGAGTTTTGATAATACTTTGCAGTAATGAAGCTTGTGCATCAGAATTATACAAAGCCGTACAGAATTAGTCCTGAATATTTCTATGTAGGTACATATTGTGTCTAGTATATTATAGTAAGCAGTTGGTCCTGCGCCCAATCTATCTCTGGTCGTGTCGCTTGTGGCGTCCCTCAGGACTACGAGAGCGAGGGAATAGAGAGTGCACACACTTGTGCACTATAAATATATTTGTGTCCCGCGCATTTGGCAAGTATCATATTATAAAGACAAACCGCCGCGCCGTGGCCGGAATCGGTCGGGTGGACATTAAATTAAATTATAATATGTTTATTAGTTATTTGGCTGCTACTTAATTACTTATATTAAAATGTAAAAAGAGACGAACACTGTCATCCGATATATTTTTTTGTGTCTCGGTGATTAAATCAAGTCAAAAGACAAAATCATTTATTCATCTAGGCCACAAAGTGACAAAATTTAAGTTAATTACTTAATGATTCTACTTTTACATTTACTGCCACGTTCGCAATGCAATATGTAGAATCACGAGAAAGAACGGGCAATAAAACTCATGGCCACTCTTTTCAATCAAATATAATGGTTGTACATTTAATTTTTGTAAGGAGCTGCAACTGTTTCACATTGTAGACATCTACTAGTAAAACTTTTAGTAACTATTGATATCATACTCAAGCACTCAAGTAGTAAATGATGTTCATTTGGCTTACCAAATACCATACCATATTTACTTTGGGAGGCTTACCTCCCAAAGTAAATATGGTGAAACAGGAGCATCCACTTACGTCTTTTTAATGTAGGTAAATATTGCAATGTAAGATTTATTCAATAATCTCACGAATTCATATACTATTTCTCTTTCAATAACTCAAAGTTATTGAAAGAGAAAGTGAAATAGTCAGACCAAGAAAAATATTTCATATGAAAATATCTTAAAGCACCTATCCATCTGTTACCTATCCCGTATTCCATCTAATAGCAAAGACATACGATGCGCAGAACATGAGGTGTCCACCTCAACATAAAATCCTTTGTGATCGTAAATACGCGATAATATGTACGATTTTTATAGTTGTCTGTATGATATTGCTTTAAGGTTGCGTATGCAATAAAGATGTTTAAGGAAGATGAACTAAGAAAACATACTTACAGAAGATCGACGTAAAGTAGCAGTATTCTTCATCATACGGTCTGCCGCTTCAACTGCTCGACATAAAATTTGGCCTGCTATACCATGCTGGTTAGATGCGTTGGTGAAGGGTCCGTCTCTGGTTGCGGCAGACCTAGTTAAACATTTCACGGTAGTAGAGCTTTGCCTTCAGCATGAATGGGCCGGCTCGACCGGGGAAGTACTTCCCTCTCACAGAAAATCGACGTAAAGTAACAGTATCTAAACTGTTGCGTTTCGTTCGGAGAGTGTGAGTGCCGGAAGCCCTATCCTCTATTCCTTCTCCCTCATCCTTTCCCATTTCACAACCCCAAGGGGCGGCAATGCACTTGTGGCTCCTGTAGTGTTGCTTGTGTCCATGAGCGGCGGTAATTGCTTACCATCAGGCGATCTGTATGCTCGTTTGCCGCCTATTACTATAAAAAAAAAACATTCGTTGGCCAAATTGTGGCCGTCTGGAAGAGTCCGAAGCACCCGTAACCGGCGAGCGTGTATGAAAAGAGTAATCAACGTAGAGGAAGTGCGTGAGGTTTGTAAGGAAAGCAAATGGCGTTCTGTTGTCTCTGCCTACCCCGACGGGAAAAGGCGTGAGCGTATGTATGTATGATTCCGCCTCTTCCCAAAGATTGCTTCGTGTATTGCCCTGGTTCAACTATTTTGTCTTGTTTTTACCGCACACTGCTCAGCTGCCGCACATCACATCTCTTTTGTATACGCAACCTAATATCCGGTGCCAGCTGCCTAGCGTTTTACTTGTTAGATAAATATTTATATCATTTAATTGAAATATAAATCCTTCCATACGTTGTTTGCAAACTAAATTGGAATGCTACAAATTTTGGCGCATGTCTACATGATACAAGTTTTATTGTTTATTGTTATAATAAAACATTGAATCTTCGTAATGTAGGTTATAGATATTTGCTTGCAATATCCGGTTGCGTATAATTTATTTATTATGATTTTATATTGAGAATAGTTTACATTTATAAGCTACCGAAATATTTCTCCTTAGCTCACAACTTACTCTTTCTATTTCTGTATCAAATAGCAGAAATTTCGCGCACTATGTCGCAATAAACTCCTCTCGGGGACGGTTTTTACCCCCGGGAGATTCTCAAAAAAAAAGCTAAGGAAAGAACCAAAAATCGAGCTCAGAGGCGTGCCATTAGTGAGGCCTATATACATAATGGATTGCGACAGGCTGATGATGATGATGACATAAGGCAGCGAAAGCCTGGTAGACTTCTAAAGATCTCAAGGTTAAAAACTCATGGCGCACGACAGATTTTTTGAGGTCTAGCTTATATTAACTTGTCAATTATCGCTTGCTTGACGGTGAAGGAAATCATTGTAAAGAAAAAAAAATAATAGGCGACCAACGATTAGATGGTAAGCAACTACCGCTGCCCATGGACACCCGCATCGTTTTTTTTTTCTTTTTTTTTTTGACTCATGGTGGAAACCAAACAATTTACGGGCTGTACCTCCCAGGCTGGGTCCTAAAAGGGGCTCAGTCTAGGGAGAGTGTGGTGACACCCCGACGAGAAGCGCCGGGTCTACCCACTAAAACCACCATGGTGTTCCTTTATCCGATCCCATTGAATGGCGGGGTCACGGGATCTACGTTAACATTACTACCGCGACCCCACCTGAGCTGGCCCGCCGAGACGGGCCCCGTCCCTCGCATGCATCCATCTGCATCCATCATATTTGCCCTCATGCATCCTCTTCCATAATGGACACCCGTATCTGAATGCATACATGCTGTAATCATCAATGCTCTACTACCTGTAAAAAATGTATAGGAGATCTTAACTCTACTAACATTTTTCTACCCTAGATAGCATTCAAATACATACATACATAGACTCACGCCTGTTCCCCGGAGGGGTAGGCAGAGACTACGGAACGCCATTTGCTACGATCCTGACATACCTCTCTTGCTTCATTCACTCCCATCAAGTTTCTCATGCATGCTCTTCTGTTTAGGGTAGGCACTTCTGACCTGTCCTTTTTTTAGGCCAACCAATCAAATCTTATACAATAGACTCTGCTTATCTTTCCAACAATGCGTAGGCGGGAGAACTTTGTATTTGACTGTAACTCAGTGACCTAAATGGTTTGATTTGTTTTGATATTGACCAGTGTCTGTTAGATGCCGACCCCGATACGTTGCTATAACAAGGCTGAGAAGATTGATCGTTAGATTGCGCAAATCAATAACAACTTTGGTTACAGCTACATGCGACTTGTGACGGCGTTATGTTTTGCACATCCACATTCTGCCGTTTGTGGTTATGGTTTTGTAAATTATTTTGGTTTGGAAATATCGGTATTATCGGATGTGATCGCACCTTCGGAGTGGACGTCTTAAAGATATCTAAATAAAAAATGGACCTGATGATGATAAGGTGGCGTAGTAGCGAGTTTAAACATCTGCTTGTACAACATTAAACATTTGTGTGCATGAACATCAATATTTGTCTGGGTGTTTCTATGTTTTATTTGTATGTATTTCCTAAAAAGTATAATATGGAGTGTATCCATTGTCTAGTACCCATGGCATAAGCTCTGCTTAGACTAGGACTAGATGGTGTTGTATGTATGTGGTAGAATGTTATTATCATTATGATGAGGTAATGGTTTAATCTTGTTTATAATTTGGCCCACTGCTAAACACAGGACTCGACTCATTATGAGAAGGATTAGGCCATAGTCCACAACGCCAACGGCCAAGTACCGGTAGACAGATTTTACATGTCTTTCAAGATCATTATGGAGAACTCTCAGACGCTATCTCGCGATGTTTTTCTTCAGCGTTAAGTAATCGATATTCAGCAATTTAATAGGCACTTAAGTCCGTATTAAATCACTATATATCGCTTACTGCGAAAAATTCGAATTCAAGAAACCTTACGTAGCAATCTATTTGTCTAAAAAATTAGTCATGACGGGCTCTGCCTATCCGTTAGCATTATAATAGCGTGATGTTCTTTTTAATGGACCATACATACCGGCACAGCGTTTTCACCAAATTATTTCTTACTTAAAACTCGATTCAAGGCAACGGAGCCCCATGACTTTGTCTCTCTTTATCGTTTTAACTGCCCGTTAAAGTTATCGTTCGGTCTCATCTTAAGGTTCTTAAATGTCGCAGTAAAACAGATAAAAGTATGGAGCCATGCAAATTTTGTTTGCGTAAAATGAGGGGGTTTACAAAGCGTGATAGAGTTTGAGTGTTCGCCACAGTTCCTTAGGGCTTGGGTTGTGCTGTGTGGGGTATTTATAGGGGTACTTGGTGTTATACATACATACATACATAACGTCACGCCTTTTATCCCCGAAGGAGTAGGCAGAGGTGTATTTCTACACCCACTTTTCGCCAGATATACTTTAGTCCCACGTAATAAGGGGCGAGCCTATTGCCGTACCGGGCACATTTCCAGACTCCGTGCTGCTACTGAGAATTTCGTGACAGAAAAACTGAAACAAAAAACTGAACGTGAAAAAAATAACACTGCCCGACCCAGGCATCGAACCCGGGACCTCCCGATACCACGCGCACGTTTATGCCGCGAGACCAACGAGGCTGTCGTATAGGGTTTGATAGCGAGTTTTCCGTCTCTACGCAAAGATGGTATTTGCATCGTGTTATCCCTTAGTCGCCTCTTACGACACCCACGGGAAGATAGGGGGTGGTGACACTTGTATTCTATGCCGTCAACCACACGGCAAACTACTTGGTGTTATCTATTGTAAAAAGATTCAGCATCAAAAACAGGTTTTATTTTGCTGCTATGTCCTTCTTTAATTTCTTATAAGGGCGGGGTAACACCAATTTACTACAGTGTGCTATGGCTTGAACAACGAGATTCGGAACCCATATATGCACGTCAATCATTTCCCCCCCTGGGTAGATCAATAGTCAAACATAGATCCCTTGAAAAGTTTTAAACGTCTTACCTAAGGTACTAAAATATGGAGTTAAAAGTTTATATCGTCTTCATCAGCCTTGGAAGGAAGGAATTGGCCTACTATACCACGCTGGCCAAACGGGTTGGTCTATACCAACTCGTTTGGCCAGCGTGGTAGAGAAGGAATAGAGAAGGAAAACATGATACAAACCCTTTGGTTTGTATCATGTTTTCCTTCTTTTACAGTGCTGTTATCTGCATAATATGCTCCCTCTGTCGGCTCTTACGACACCCATGGGAAGATATGGGGTGGTGATAATCCATATTCTTAATCCGTCACCACACGAACAAAAAGTTTACATGCATTTTAGTAAACGTACATATTGTTATCTGCTTTTACAACTAGTTTACCTTCTTCTTCGCAAGCGAAGCCGCGTTCAAAAGCTAGCAAACTGTAAACAAGATAGTTATCCCACAAAATGCAATCACTTCGATGACGTCATACCGTCGCTGGTTTAGTAATGGCTTTTTAATGAAACTTTGTGATTCTAGCCGCTACATCGCTTCATAGTAACGTAGTAGATCAGTGTTGATTGCGCTGTTATGATAAAGACTGACGGGGTTAAAGAATATCGGCGAAAAATAGAAGAGCTGCTAAATTAAGGGTTTGAAAGTAATGATGTATCATGCTTGTGTGGGGAGGATTGGATGTTTTTATTAATTATTAAACGTTTTTATTTAGCTTGACCTGTTTATTTGTTTGGGTCAAATTTAGTAATTGGAATTTCACCACTTTCCTGACGACAGATTGATCTGATATTTGGTACACACTCTTAATTTTGATGACAATACAACATAATACATTCCTTATGATTGTAAATCTAAGATGGCCGCCGATACAAAATGGCGGATCACATATTACTTCACAACAACCTCGATATGGGTATCAAATGAAAGGGCTTGATTGGTAGAATAGAGCTCACTTTGAAAAATCCAAGATGGCCGCCGGTACAAAATGGCTGATCACATATTTCTTCGCAACAACCTCAATATGGGTATCAAATGAAAGGGCTTGATTGGTAGAATAGAGCTCACTATGAAAAATCCAAGATGGCCGCCGCTACAAAATGGCGAATTATATTTTTCACAAATACTTCAATATGGGTATCTAATGAAAGGGCTTGATTGGTAGAATAGAGCTCACTATGAAAAATCCAAGATGGCTTCCGCCACAAAATGGCGGATTACGTATTTTTCACAAATACCTCAATATAGGTATCGAATGAAAGGGCTTGATTGGTAGAATAGGGCTCACTATGAACTAACAACAAAACTAAAAACTTGAAAATAAAATAAAATAAAAAACATTATTATGTTAAACGGTTTTATTACCATACAAAAAATATGTAGGTTATGTACTAAAAGCTAAAAAATAATTCGGCAAGTCCTAGCTACCAGATCGCACCAATCTTCTCATCAATCTGGGGCATTTATCAGACAAATATAAAATCGTTGGGCGCGTGAATTTTTTATCAAAATGTTTACTCTGGATTCCGACAACGTCTTATAAATTGGTTTGCCGGGTGACACTTCAAGAAACTGCGTTACGCTCCGCTCACGTTATGCGCTCACAATGAGAGCGAGTGAGAGGCACGCGTCCCGCCTAAGAGCGAGAGAGACAGACATAAAAAGTGAAAGGCACGCGTCTTTCATCCTTCTTCCTACTATACGAATGAATATTCACATTAAAATTATTTTACCACTCAAAGTCGTTGTCACGTAAAACTTTCGCCCGTATACCGACTTTACAGGCAACCAATTTTTTTTAATGTTTTATTATTCAGGTAAGGTTTCGATGTACTTCTTGACGAAATTATTAATATAAGATTTGACACTGCGATAGCAGCGCAGTCCCTCGGTTCCAATGTGAAACATTCCAAAATCCACAACTACTTACAAATTAAAAATTAAGTAAAAAACATTTTCCAGTGGACTACATTGTGAATCTAAACCATTCTCAAGTCCCCTAGAACACACACAAAAACTTTCATCAAGATCGGTCCATTCGTTTAGGAGGAGTTCAGTGACATACACACGCACACAAGAAATATGTATATTAAGATGTTGCATTGCTTGTGGTGAGAGAGAGTGATGTAGGACCTGTGTCATTTTCCTTTTACCTTATCTAGCTCCTCCTCCTTTTCCCATCCGGGTTGGTTCCGTAACTGTGACTCATATGCATCCATGGGCGACGGTAATTGCTTAACATCAGACAATACGTTTGCTCGTATGACCCCATCACGTAATAAAGAGTCCTCGAGTTACATTTAGTTAGGTATTTATAAAAGATAGCTTTAGTTTTATAGTAGTTAAATAAAGGTAAGTATAAATTATGTGATAATAGGCAGTAATGCGATGTTTGTAGTGTTATGATGCTGGTGCATGACACTTCTATTTGGTAAATATCACTTTAATATTAATATGAGTACTCAGCAAAATTGAAATAAATAAATCTGCATCTAATAACAGCATCGGCACTTCTCAATAGATCTTAACATTCCATTATAGACACAAATAAACAGTAGAATCAAATACTCAATTCAATTCAACCTCTCAACGACTTACCATAAAAAATCGAATACGCGTAACAAAATGGTAAAATGTGCTCCTTAACAAGGGTCCCATCGTCCTAAAAACACAGAGGGACCTGAATCCGTAAAACTGTCGAAATTATCCGCAAATATAATAATAAAAGTTTTACTTACATACAGCGGACTTCTTGAGTTGCGTGTGTTTTACAGTTGAAGCGGAAATTCAGTTTTGAGGATATACTATTATTAAAATAAACGCAAAAGTTCGTGAGGATGTTTGTTTGTTGTTTTGTTTCGCACATTAAACTACTGAACGAGTTTTGATAATACTTTGCAGTAGCCAGTAATGAAGCTTGTGCATCAGAATTATACAAAGCCGTACAGCCTAATTTAAGGAAAGAGGAACCCACCACGCACCCTCGGATTGACCACCCCAACTATTGCAATAGAAAAAGGTTGACAATACTGAACTCCTCTAAAAGGATAAGGGATATAGGAATGGTATGAAGAATACAGGAAGATACCTGACTTGCAGTATCCCGCTGTATGCGCCGACTATTCTTCGACACGTGTTTCGCCTCTGCACGAGGCATCCTCAGGAGCGATGGGCAACGACTGAGAGCTTAGTCGTTGCCCATCGCTCCTGAGGTGCGTGGTGGGTTCCTCTTTCCTTCCATTAGGTTACAATGGAGTTCCGCCAAGTAACGCCTGATTCAATCAACTATAAAGCCGTACAGAATTAGTCCTTAATATTTCTATGTAGGTACATATTGTGTCTAGTATATTATAGTAAGCAGTTGGTCCTGCGCTCAATCTCTCTCCGGTCGTGTCGCTTGTGGCGTCCCTCAGGACTATGAGAGCGAGGGAATAGAGAGTGCACACGCTTGTGCACTATAAATATATATGTGTCCCGCGCAGTTGGCAAGTATCATATAAAGACAAGCCGCCGCGCCGTGGCTGGAATCGGTCGGGTGGACATTAAATTAAATTATAATATGTTTATTAGTTATTTGGCTGCTACTTAATTACTTATATTAAAATGAATATGTAAAAAGAGACGAACACTGTAATCCGATTTTTTTGTGTCTCGGTGATTAAGTCAAGTCAAAAGTAAAAATCATTTATTCATCTAAGCCACAAAGTGACGCTTATGAACGTCAAAATTTAAGTTAATTACTTAATGATTCTACATTTACATTTACTGCCACGTTCGCAATGCAATATGTAGAATCAAGAGAAAGAACGGGCAATAAAACTCATGGCCACTCTTTGCAATGAAATATAATGGTTGTACAATTTATTTTTGTAAGAAGCTGCAACTGTTTTACATTGTAGACATCTACTAGTAAAACTTTTAGTAACTATTGATATCATACTCAAGCACTCAAGTAGTAAATGATGTTCATTTGGCTTACCAAATACCATACCATATTTACTTTGGGAGGCTTACCTCCCAAAGTAAATATGGTGAAACAGGAGCATCCACTTACGTCTTTTTAATGTAGGTAAATATTGCAATGTAAGATTTATTCAATAATCTCACGAATTCATATACTATTTCTCTTTCAATAACTCAAAGTTATTGAAAGAGAAAGTGAAATAGTCAGACCAAGAAAAATATTTCATATGAAAATATCTTAAAGCACCCATTCATCTGTTACCTATCCCGTATTCCATCTAATAGCAAAGACATACGATGCGCAGAACATGAGGTGTCCACCTCAACATAAAATTCTTTGAGATCGTAAATACGCGATAATATGTACGATTTTATAGCTGTCTGTATGATATTGCTTTAAGGCTACGTATGCAATAAAGATGTTTAAGGAAGATGAGCTAAGAAAACATACTTACAGAAGATCGACGTAAAGTAGCAGTATTCTTCATCATACGGTCTGTCGCATGCATAGGGTTCCCACCAAGAACTTAGGGTCCCAAGCCAACCTCAACTGCAAGTGGTGCACCTGCCGATCAACGGACGAGGCTCTGGCAAACAAAATATCCCGATAAGCGGCAATAGGCTCGCCACCTATTACGTGGGATCAAAACACTGGCGAAAAGTGGGCGTTTAATATGCCTCTGCCTACCCCTTCGGGGAAACAGGCGTGAGTCTATGTATGTATGTATGTACGGTCTGTCGCAGTTAACTGCTGGACGTAAGCCTCAATTATTACTGACATTAGCCTATCAACACAATAGCATTAGGAGCCAATAAAAGGATTTGGTATACCACGCTGGCTAGTTGCGTTGGTAAAGGTTCCGTCTCTGGTTACGGCAGACCTAGTTAAACATTTCACGGTAGGAGAGCCTTGCTGATTTCAGCATGAATGGGCCGGCTAGACCGGAGAAGTACTACCCTCTCACAGAAAATCGACTTAAAGTAACAGTATCTAAACTGTTGCGTTTCGTTCGGTGAGTGAGAGTGCCGGAGGCCCTATCCCCTGTTCCTTCTCCCTCATCCCACTCCTCATCCTATCCCATTTCACAAATTCAAATTCAATTCAATTCAAAATCGTTTATTCATTTGGGTCACAATGTGACGCTTATGAACATCAAAATAATAAATTTATAAAATAATTACTTAAAGACTACATTTACTGCCACGTTCGCAAAGCAATAGGTAGAACCATGAGAAAGAAGGGGCAATAAAACTCACGGTCACTCTTTTTCTTCGCCAGGTTTTGCATAATACACACAACCCCAAGGGGCGGCAATGCACTTGTGACTCTTGTGATGTTGCTTGTGTCCATGGGCGGCGGTAATTGCTTACCATCAGGCGATCCGTCTGCTCGTTTACCGCCCTATTACTATAAAAAAAACAATCGTTGGCCAAATTGTGGCCGTCTGGAAGGGTCCGAAGCACCCGTAACCGGCGAGCGTGTATGAAAAGAGTAATCAACGTAGAGGAAGTGCGTGAGGTTTGTAAGGAAAGCAAATGGCGTTCTGTTGTCTCTGCCTACCCCGACGGGTAAAAGGCGTGAGCGTATGTATGTATGTATGATTCCGTCTCTTCCCGAAGATTGCTTTATGTATTGCCCTGGTTCAACTATTTTGTCTTGTTTTTACCGCACACCGCTCAGCTGCCGCACATCACATCTCTTTTGTATACGCAACCTAATATCCGGTGCCAGCTGCCTAGCGTTTTACTTGTTAGACAAATATTTATATCATTTAATTGAAATATAAATCCTTCCATACGTTGTTTGCAAACTAAATTGGAATGCTACAAATTTTGGCGCATGTCTACATGATACAAGTTTTATTGTTTATTGTTATAATAAAACATTGAATCTCTGGTAATGTAGGTTATAGATATTTGCTTGCAATATCCGGTTGCGTATAATTTATTTATTATGATTTTATATTGAGAATAGTTTACATTTATAAGCTACCGAAATATTTCTCCTTTGCTCTCAACTTGCTCTCTCTATTTCTGTATCAAATAGCAGAAATTTTGCGCACTATGTTGCAATGAACTCCTCTCGGGGACGGTTTTTACCCCCGGGAGATTCTCAAAAAAAAAAAGCTAAAGAAGGAACCAAAAATCGAGCTCAGAGGCGTGCCATTAGTGAGGCCTATATACATAGTGGATTGCGACAGCCTGATGGTGATGATGACATAAGGCAGCGAAAGCCTGGTAGACTTCTAAAGATCTCAAGGTTAAAAACTCATGGCGCACGACAGACTTTTTGAGGTCTAGCTTATATTAACTTGTCAATTATCGCTTGCTTGACGGTGAAGGAAATCATTGTAAAGAAAAAAATAATAATAGGCGACCAACGATTAGATGGTAAGCAATTACCGCTGCCCATGGACACCCGCATCGTTTTTTTTTTCTTTTTTTTTGACTCATGGTGGAAGCCAAACAATTTACGGGCTGAACCCCCCAGGCTGGGTCCCTAAAGGGGCTCAGTCTAGGGAGAGTGTGGTGACACCCCGACGAGAAGCGCCGGGTCTACCCACTAAAACCACCATGGTGTTCCTTTATCCGATCCCATTGAATGGTGGGGTCACGGGATCTACGTTAACATTACTACCGCGACCCCACCTGAGCTGGCCCGCCGAGGCAGGCCCCGTCCCTCGCATGCATCCATCTGCATCCATCATATTTACCCTCATGCATGCCTCTTCCATAATGGACACCCGTATCTGAATGCATACATGCTGTAATCATCAACGCTCTACTACCTGTAAAAAATGTCTGGGAGATCTTAACTCTACTAACATTTTACCTACATAGACTCACGCCTGTTTCCCGGAGGGGTAGGCAGAGACTACGGAACGCCATTTGCAACGATCCTGACATACCTCTCTTGCTTCATTCACTCCCATCAAGTTTCTCATGCATGCTCTTCTGTTTAGGGTAGGCACTTCTGACCTGTCCTTTTTTTAGGCCAACCAATCAAATCTTATACAAAAGACTCTGCTTATCTTTCCAACAATGCGTAGGCGGGAGAACTTTGTATTTGACTGTAACTCAGTGACCCAAATGGTTTGATTTGTTTTGATATTGACCAGTGTCAGTTAGATGCCGACCCCGATTCGTTCCTATAACAAGGCTGAGAAGATTGATCGTTAGATTGCGTAAATCAACAACAACTTTGGTTACAGCTACATGCGACTTGTGACGGCGTTATGTTTTGCACATCTACATTCTGCCGTTTGTGGTAATAGATTTGAAAAGTATTTTAGTTTGAAAATATTAAATTTTGCCTGCACCCTCGCCGAATATCTATGTGGAAACTCATCATATCAGCCAAACGACGTCCACTGCTGGACATAGGCCTCCCCCAAGGTTCTCCACACAGACCGGTCTTGAGCCGACCGCATCCAACCGCCTCCCGCGATCTTGACGAGATCGTCGGTCCACCTTGCGGGGGGCCTACCTCTGCTGCGTCGTCCGGTACGTGGCCGCCACTCCAGAACCTTTCTGTCCCTACGGCCATCGCTTCTTCGAGCTATGTGCACTGCCCACTGCCACTTCAGCTTGGCTATCCGGAGAGCTATGTCGGCGACTTTGGTTCTACTGCGGATCTCCTCATTTCTGATTCGATCTCGCAGGGAAACTCCAAGCATAGCATAGCTCTCTCCATCGAGATCGAGAGAGCTATGTGGAAACTAGATGATAAAGATTAATATATCAAATTGATGATGATGTTGAAATCTGTTGATGAGGTTTTGGAAAAGAGTGTCTTCCGATGTCATCGTCATCGACATCTTAATTGGCACTAGTCCTACTCTCATTCTCACTACTGTGTCACCTGTGTAGCCTAGTTAAGCAGCAGTGACCATTGATTTCAACGAGTTCTGACACTCATGAAGTCGCGGTGATAGATAAACTGTCTTGGAACCCGCAACAAACTTAATCAGAAGTTCTAAAATAGAGGAGAAGAAAAATAAATAATCTACCCATCGCCATCATCGTATTTATTTATTTATAGACTCATGCCTGTATCCCCGAAGGGGTAGGCAGAGGTGTAATATTACACCCACATTTCGCCATGAATTTTTAGGTCCCACGTAATAGGGGGCGAGCCTAGTGCCGTACCGGGCACATTACCAGACTCCGTGCTGCTACTGAGAATTTCCTAACGGAAAAACCCAATAACACTTTGCCCGACCCGGGAATCGAACCCGAGACCTCCCGATCCCACGCGTACATTTATGCCGCGAGACCAAAGAGGCAGTCATCATCCGTGTTAATAATCAGTCCTACTGCTGAGCACAGACTTCTTCACATGTAGAGAAGGGTTAGGTAGCCTACCACGCTGGCTAAGTACCGGTAGACGGACTTTACATGTCTTTCAAGATCATTATGGAGAACTCTCAGACATTACCTCCCGATGTTTTTCTTCATCGTTAAGCAAACGACATTCAGGAAATTAATAGGCACTTAAGTGCGTATTCAATTGATATATATCGCTTACTGCAAAAGATTCGAATTCAAGAAACCTTACGTAGCAATATGTTAGTCTAAAAATTGATGATGATACTGACTGATGATGAGATTTTAAATGGCTTCCAAGATCATTATGGAGAACACTCAGCCATACATGACCACACGATGTTTTTCTACATCGTTAAGCAAACGATATTTAGCAATTTTATACGCACTTTACATCGAAAGATCATTAGTACCTAATTATAGTCTTGAATTCGAGACCCTCTGCGTGGCTAACTGGCAATCTGTCATCAAAAATTTTGGGGTGGACTCTGTCTATCCTTTAGCATTATAATAGCGTGATGTTCTACTTAATAGACCATACCTCACTTACCATAGCGTTTTCACCAAATTATTCCTTACTTAAAACTCGATTCAACGGAGCCCCATGACTTTGTCTCTCTTTATCGTTTTAACTGCCCGTTAAAGTTATCGTTCGGTCTCATCTTAAGGTTCTTAAATGTCGCAGTAAAACAGATAAAAGTATGGAGCCATGCAAATTTTGTTTGTGTAAAATGGGGTGGTTTAAAAAGCGAGATAGAGTTTCGGTGTTTGCACTTCCCTTAGGGCACGGGATGTGGTTCTGAGGGGTATTTATATTTGGGTACTTGATGTCATCTCTTTTAAAAATATTTGACCCGGTGGCGTAGCGGAAATGTAATCGACTAGCGAACCGTGGGTCGCGGGTACGATACCCGCTCAAGTCAAATATTTTTGAGCGTGAATGTGGATGTTTGTCTTGGTCTGGTAGTTTTGTACTATCACCTATAGTAAAAAAAAGAGAGTGCTGGAGGCCGGATCCCCTATTCCTTCTCCCTCATCCCACTCCTCATCCTACCCCTTTTCCCAACCCCAAGGGCGGCAACGCACTCGTGACTCCTGTGGTATTGCTTGTGTCCATGGGCGTCGGTAATTGCTTACTATCAGGCGATCCATCTGCTCGTTTGCCGCCTATTATCATAAAAAAAAGCTTGACAAAAATTGACTATATCAAATTGTGGCGATGAGGAGATTTTGGCCTCGAGTGTTACCGGATAGGATCATCCGGATCCCCTATTCCTTCTCCCTCATCCCACTCCTCATCCTACCCCTTTTCCCAACCCCAAGGGCGGCAACGCACTTGTGACTCCTGTGGTATTGCTTGTGTCCATGGGCGTCGGTAATTGCTTACTATCAGGCGATCCATCTGCTCGTTTGCCGCCTATTATCACAAAAAAAAGCTTGACAAAAATTGACTATATCAAATTGTGGCGATGAGGAGATTTTGGCCTCGAGTATTACCGGATAGGATCATCATCGTCCTTATTAAAATCTATTCCACTAAAGAGCATAAGCCTCTAGCCGTAATTCACTACGCTGGCTATTTGCGGCTTGGCAGACTTTAAATCAAAGCAAAGCAGCGATAGCCAGCCAAGAGAAGAGACTGACAGACTGCTACAAAGAGGGTCTCAGGTTCAAATCCTCGGCTCGCACCAATGACTTTTCGAAGTTAAGTGCGAATTAAATTGTTAATTATCGATTGCTAAACGGAGAAGGAAAACATCGTGAGGAAACCTGCATGTCTGAGAGTTCTCCATAATGTTCTCGAAAGAAATGTGAAGTCTGCCAACCCGCACTTGGCCAGCGTGGTGGACTATGGCCTTACCTCCTCATAGTAAGCAGAGGCCCGTGCCCAGCAGTGGGACAGTTTAAAGGGCTGATGATGAGACTTTAAATGGCTTCCAAGATCATTATGGAGAACACTCAGACATACATGACCACACGATGTTTTTCTACATCGTTAAGCAAACGATATTTAGCAATTTTAAACGCACATCGAAAGATCTTTTGTAATTATAGTCTTGAATTCGAGACCCTCTGCGTGGCAAATTGGCAATCTGTCATCAAAAATTTTGGGGTGGACTCTACCTATCCTTTAGCATTATAATAACGTGATGTTCTACTTAAAAGACCATACCCCACTTACCACAGCGTTTGCACCAAATTATTCCTTACTTAAAACTCGATTCAACGGAGCCCCATGACTTTGTCTCTCTTTATCGTTTTAACTGCCCGTTAAAGTTATCGTTCGGTCTCATCTTAAGGTTCTTAAATATCGCAGTAAAACAGATAAAAGTATGGAGCCATGCAAATTTTGTTTGCGTAAAATGGGGTGGCTTAAAAAGCGTGATAGAGTTTCGGTGTTTGCACTTCCCTTAGGGCACGGGATGTGGTTCTGAGGGGTATTTATATTTGGGTACTTGATGTCATCTCTTGTAAAAATATTTGACCCGGTGGCGTAGCGGAAATGTAATCGACTAGCGAACCATGGGTCGCGGGTACGATTCCCGCTCAAGTCAAATATTTTTGAGCGTGAATGTGGATGTTTGTCTTGGTCTGGTAGTTTTGTACTATCACCTATAGTAAAAAAAAGAGAGTGCTGGAGGCCGGATCCCCTATTCCTTCTCCCTCATCCCACTCCTCATCCTACCCCTTTTCCCAACCCCAAGGGCGGCAACGCACTTGTGACTCCTGTGGTATTGCTTGTGTCCATGGGCGTCGGTAATTGCTTACTATCAGGCGATCCATCTGCTCGTTTGCCGCTTATTATCATAAAAAAAAGCTTGACAAAAATTGACTATATCAAACTGTGGCGATGAGGAGATTTTGGCCACGAGTATTACCGGATAGGATCATCATCGTCCTTATTAAAATCTATCCCACTATAGAGCATAAGCCTCTAGCCGTAATTCTCTACGCTGGCTATTTGCGGCTTGGCAGACTTTATATCAAAGAAAGCAGCGATAGCCGGCCGAGAGAAGAGACTGACAGACTGCTACAAAGAGGGTCTCAGGTTCGAAGCCTCGGCTCGCACCAATGACTTTTCGAAGTTAAGTGCGCATTAAGTTGTTAATTATCGCTTACTAAACGGTGAAGGAAAACATCGTGAGGAAACCTGCATGTCTCAGAGTTCTCTATAATGTTCTCGAAAGACATGTGAAGTCTGCCAACCCGCACTAGGCCAGCGTGGTGGACTATGGCCTTACCCTTCTAATAGTGAGAAGAGGCCCGTGCCCAGCAGTGGGACAGTTTAAAGGGCTGATGATGAGACTTTAAATGGCTTCCAAGATCATTATGGAGAACACTCAGACATACATGACCACACGATGTTTTTCTACATCGTTAAGCAAACGATATTTAGCAATTTTAAACGCACTTTACATCGAAAGATCTTTAGTAATTATAGTCTTGAATTCGAGACCCTCTGCGTGGCAAATTGGCAATCTGTCATCAAAAATTTAGGGGTGGACTCTACCTATCCTTTAGCATTATAATAGCGTGATGTTCTACTTAATAGACCATACCCCACTTACCACAGCGTTTGCACCAAATTATTGCTTACTTAAAACTCGATTCAACGGAGCCCCATGACTTTGTCTCTCTTTATCGTTTTAACTGCCCGTTAAAGTTATCGTTCGGTCTCATCTTAAGGTTCTTAAATGTCGCAGTAAAACAGATAAAAGTATGGAGCCATGCAAATTTTGTTTGCGTAAAATGGGGTGGTTTAAAAAGCCTGATAGAGTTTCGGTGTTTGCACTTCCCTTAGGGCACGGGATGTGGTTCTGAGGGGTACTTATAGATGGGTACTTGATGTCATCTCTTGTAAAAATATTTGACCCGGTGGCGTAGCGGAAATGTAATCGACTAGCGAACCGTGGGTCGCGAGTACGATTCCCGCATAAGTCAAATATTTGTGAGCGTTAATATGGATGTTTGTCTTGGTCTAGTAGTTTCTATATACTTATACCTAATGTATGTATTTACAGGAAAAACAGTAAAGCTCTGCTTAGTTTGGGACTACATGGTGTTGTGTATGAGGGAGAATATATTTTAGTAGAATATAGAAGATTTTTCCGTTACCATTTTATTTATTTACTAGAGGACGCCAGCAGCGACGCCTGCATTTTTTTTAATTTACCCGTTTTGGCCGATCCCGTGGGAATTTCGGGAAATCCTTTCTTAGTGCACCCCTATGGTCCCCAAGGAACATATATGGCAAATTTCAGCTTCCTGCGCCCAGTAGTTTCGGCTGTAGCGTGTCTGTCAGTCAGTAACGCAAGGATTTTATATATATTTATTTATATAGACTCACGCCTGTATCCCTGAAGGGGTAGGCAGAGGTGTAGTATTACACCTACATTTCGGTATTAATTTTTAGGTCCCACGTAATAGGGGGCGAGCCTATTGCCGTACCGGGCACATTACCGGACTCCGTGCTGCTACTGAGAATTTCCTAACGGGAAAACCCAATAACACTTTGCCCGACCTGAGAATCGAACCCGAGACCTCCCAATCCCACGCGCACATTTATGCCGCGAGACCAAGGAGGCAGTCTTTTTCCATTACCAATATAATAAAAATGCAGCAGAAAAATTGGTTTTATAATTGTAGTGTCTTTTCTTACTACTACAGTGTGGTATGGCATGTGCGCCATAACGAAATTCGGTCCACGTAAGTACATACCCGACAATAATTTCTTCTCTTAGAAGGAGCGATAGCCAAACATAGGTCACTTTAAAAGTTTTAATCATCGCCCCTAAGTTTAATTCTTTTCTAAGAGGCTTAAAGGCATAAGGTTTAATTGAATTTTGGCACCCATTCATAAATTACCTGTTTCTACAACTAGCCCCCTTTTTGACACACCACTCAGGCAAAGCTGCGGGCAATAGCTAGCAAACTGTAAACAAGATAGTTATCCCACAAAATGCAATCACTTCGATGACGTCATACCGTCGCTGGTTTAGTAATAGCTTTTTAATGAAACTTTGTGATTCTAGCGGCTACATCGCTTCATAGTAACGTAGGGTCATTTCGCCTGTTCGCGTCCACCCCCCTGTTTGCGTCCATTTTGCGGACCTCCTTTTAAAAATGCTCGGAAATAAGTATACTAACACACTAATAAAATTAAAAGTCAGTATCGCCAATACCTCGACGTATAAGAGACACGCACAAATAGACAAAAGTTCCGTGCGCCCAGCTTATCCTGTTTTAAAAAAATAGTTAATCTCGGTTGTTCAACAAAAGAGTGCAGATGCGCGGGATATAAATAAAAAAATAGTGTGCAGCGGCGTGTTTGACGGTAAGTATTTTATTGTTTTATGTGAATTTTAGGATGCATAGCTGTTTCTAGACATTAATAATGAAAAGACGAATAGTATGAATTATGAATTAGCTTGTTTTTTTTATAGTGAACAATTAAAATAAGGTGGACGCGAATTACAACACCGAATTTATAAAACTTCCACTTTGCGTCCACAATGGACGCGAACTCGTCTATTTATGATTTCTTTAGTTGTTTGTTTTTATGTGATTAAAATATGAGAGAGAAATAGGGATTTTATTTATTTTAACATTAATAGTATGCAATTGTAATGATCAATTTGCGTCCACATTATTATGATTTTAATAAAAGATACAATCGATATAATAATCGATCACAAGTGGACGCAAACTATACCTGCAAGGGATAATATCATAGCAAATTGCGTCCATATTTTCATGAAATAGAAATGATGGCTTAATACATTCTATATATATATATATATATATATATTTTCTTATAATTTAAAATGCATTTTTGATTAAGACTGAGTTTTAAATTGAATTATTACATTTAATTTCTTTTATGCCATATGTTTTCTATTCAAGATGGGTTCTTAGGAGACAAGTAAGAAGAAGGAAAAAAAATACAAAAGATGATTAAATAAAGAAAGCGTTTTGTGATATTCGTGAGAAGAAGAAATCGATAAGACAAATATGTACATAATTATGGAAAAATTATGCTATTCCGAAGACCACAATATTGGACAACATGTATCGTTATTTTTTTATCTTTGATTTTAAGTTCCATCGATGTTGAGAACAATAAATAGTTATTTATAGTTTCTATAAAGTGATTTAAAATGATAATAATGTAAATTTTTTATAACTTTAATCTTAAATGTAAAAATTGTTAAAAGCCAATCTTTCTTTAGATTGTCTTAACAATATCACCCTTATATGAAGGATTATAATGCTGATATTGTTAAGACTAAGCCGGTGGACGCGAACTGGTCCACAGGTGGACGCAATTTGGATTTTTTGGACGCAAACTGGGTAAAATGCCATATTTTGAAGTTTGTCTATTTAAAAAAAAAACACAACAAGTTTCGAACAAAACTGAAAGTTATTATTAAAATAGACTATATAATGAACGCATTACATAAATTTTTCATTGAATCAATTTGCTGGAACATTTTTATTTTCTCCTTCGAACTTGCCAACTGCACTAAATGGACGCGAACAGGCGAAATGATCCTAGTACGTAATTGTTGATTGCGCTGTTATGACTGAAGGGGTAAAGAATAGCAGCGTAAAAATGGAAGAGCTTCTAAATGGCTCGTTTGGTTTTGAAAATTATGGTGTATCATGCTTGTGTGAATTATTGGATATTTCATAATATATGTACACTGCACTAGGTGAGATTCGTTTATTCTCTGAAGGTATTAAAAATAATGAACGTTTTATTTAAGACGGATTCCCATATTGTTTTTGGTAATTTATGTTAGTACCAGATCGATACATCTATCCAATCTTTAGTAACACTATTGTGCTAACGTCTTTCTTTCTGTCATGAATCATACGGCTTGCTATTAGATTGCCAAATTGACCGACGACCGACAATCGAATGCTGTGAGGGATGCATATAGCGCTTTTACACCAGCTAGTAAACCGGGCATACCCATGCCACAACCTTTCATCTCAAATCTAATATTTTGCTATTGGAATGTCAAATGTAAAACCCTCAATAACCGCAAATTTTGCTGCCATCTTTCTTTCCGTCACGAATAATTCAAACAGACATTCCAATGGCTAGCCGTTAGCTTGTCATTGCACTAATTGAAAATTCGAAAAAAAAAACGCAATATATCAGCTAAATCGCTGATCTACCGTCTATAAAGCTTAATTTAATGATTCTGTTAGAATTCGATCCCATCGTAAGTGTAGTCTTGCCATTGGAATTCCGAATTTAAGAACTCACTTAAATACAATTAAGTATGTACTAATACTGTCCCAATCGAATGCTGAAATGTCTCTAGGTATATAGTATTCTTTCCTCTAGTAAGTAAATGAGTGTGACTACAAGAAGTAGAGCGATATGCCTTTAAGTTGTATCTGAATCTTCGCCCGCTGAACTATTCAGAGTGGCTCTTGAACCAGAGCCGTGACAATGCTTTTACTTATACTCCACAGTATTGCACAACTCCTGCACAACCATAGAGATCACGAGTACACCCTAGATCACGCGATTTAGTCCAATTTACAGTCAAAATACTAGCAAAACCTCCTTCATTATTTACGAGCACATTATATCTATGTAGGTAATATACCAATAGATAATATTCTAATTAAATAGTTGATTGAATCAAGCGCTACTTGGCGGACCTCCATTGTAACCTAATGGAAGGAAAGAGGAACCCACCACGCACCCTCGGATTGACCACCCCAACTATTGCAATAAAAAAATGTTGACAATACCGAACTCCTCTAAAAGGATAAGGGATATAGGAATGGTATGGGTTCCAGGAAGATACCTGACTTGCAGTATCCCGCTGTATGCGCCGGCTATTCGCCGAGTTCGGTATTGTCAACCTTTTTCTATTGCAATAGTTGGAGTGGTCTATCCGAGGGTGCGTGGTGGGTTCCTCTTTCCTTCCATTAGGTTATTCAAATTAAATCTGAAAGGAAACTATAACAATTATGCTTCTGTTAGAAGTAGTTCATATAGGTATGTAGTGTAATAGCAATTGATCTCACGAACTCGATCATGATTCTAATGACTTACCACTGGAATGTCCATTTGAAAATTGCCTATACACAGAACAGCAAATCGTCGAACTTATATAAAGGACGGTATATAAAGCTAAAAGAAATGGTTCTGTATGAATTAGGTCCCACTGTATGTGTAGCAGCCTTTCTAAAGACTTCAAAATTAAATAATACGTTTAATTACAATATAGTTTGACAAGTACTGCCTGAAACGTTTTCATATAACACTTTTTCCTTTAGTAAGAGAGCTATATCCCTTCATGTCGTATCTCAATCTTCGCCCGCTGAACTATTCAGAGTGGCACTTGACCCAGAGACGTGACAATGCTTTACTTATACTCCACTCTCTCGCTCGCTTGAACTTCACACTTGGGAGCTGACTTTCGATTAAGATGATGCTTTTAGTTTTTAAATGTCGCAGTTTTAGTACGAATGTTGTAGTGGAATGCAATCTCATAGATATTTGTTTATGCCAATTAATTTGAGGCAAATATGCAGCATGTTCCATCATATAATTATTTTAGATCATCATCATCATCATCTCACCTTAGACACGTCCACTGCTGTGCATAGGCCTCCCCCAATGCTCTCTAAGAAGACCGATCTTGAGTTGCTCACATTCTCACGATTTTAACCAGGTAGTCAGTTTCAGCTATCATTTTTGAACACATAAACTTAAAAATATACATTTTATATTAAAGTAAAATTACTTAGTAATTTTACTTTAATATACTTAGTAATTTTACTTTAATAACTACTACGTTGACTAAGTATACATAGAGAACAATTATTGAAACTACTAAAGCTAGAAACATGAAAGGACAGTGGGACGTAAACACTCACTAAGAAATAATTAAGTATGCAATACTTAACCCCTATGGATGTAATCATCATCAGCCTTTAACAGTCCACTGCTGGACTAGGCCTCTCCTTTAAAAGGAGGAATGGCCTACTATACCACGTTGGTTAAACGGGTTGGTATAGGGTTTGTATCAATTTTCCTTCTGTTACAGTGATGTTCTGTGCATAATGTGCTCCCTCTGTCGGCTCTTACGACACCCATGGGATGATATGGGGTGGTGACATTCCGTATTCTTAATCCGTCACCACACGCACCCAAGGGTATTCCTAAATAGCCCTAAGAGCATAATAGTTAGATTACATATACACGACACTTCACTTTTATTATATTCTGTATACTACGAGATACAAAATATCAAACCTTCCGTATTATTTTCATGCAATATTCCTTTTATGTAAAAATAATAAGGCTAGTACTCAACGTTCAGTGCGGTGTCGGAGCTTTGTTAGTTGACAATAGCCAGGTCGAGTGTGTGCCTGCCCTTATTCTGCCACCAACCAGACAAAACAGAAGAACAACGTTGAACTTCACCAATAAAACAAAAAATATTATTTGATTAAACAATTTGTAAAAGCCAATGATCATAGGAAATTAAGTCGTTTACAGCAAACGACCTGAATTGATTTGAAGATCTTTCATTTTTCGTGTAAGCGTGCGTCCTTTTTGTGTGAATTCTTATTCTGAATCAAGAACCGGGACTGACACTTTTAAGTTTTTTTTTATAGACTCACTCACGCCTTTATTCCCGAAGGGGTAGGTAGAGGTGTAATATTACTCCCACATTTCGCCATAAATTTTTAGGTCCCACGTAATAGGGGGCGAGCCTATATACTTTGCCTTATTATTTTTCGTATGAGTGTGTTTTAGATCGCATGTAATCCCGTGTATTAGGCCTTCGACAAGGCCTAACGTAGAATCGTTCCATCGATATCATGAGACAAAAACTAGGATTGATGATTTCATGACTTCCATAGCACGATAGTACTCTGATATTAATGCCATTAACGGTCACGCATCCAAGTTCTGTTTTCCGCGAACGTTGCTTTATTGACTGATCTATTACGAATGACTGCCTCCGTGGTCCAGTGGATAGCGTATGCTGCTGCTGATCGGAGGTCCCGGGTTCGATTCCCGGGTCGGGTAAAGTGTTACTGGGTTTTCCCAAATTCTCAGTAGCAGCACGGAGTCTGGTAATGTGCCCGGTAACGCCAAAAGGCTTGCCCCCTATTACGTGGGACCTAAAAATTCATGGCGAAATGTGGGTGTAATTTTACACCTCTGCGTACCCCTTTGGGGATACAGGCGTGAGTCTATAAATAAATAAATACACCATATCAGTTGCAAAATAACCAAATAAGAGAATAAAAGAAAAATAATAATAAATATAGTAGAGGAAAGAATGAAAAATATATAGAAGAAATTTTTTCGCGTTGTTGAGTTGTATTTCTGTACCGTATTTGTCGTGTGGATGGTGTGACAAGCGGCCTATATCTGAAGAGGCACAATTTAATGGGCCGCACTCGTAGTCCTCAATAACCTGACAGCTGATAGTAACGCTTGTCCGGATTCATATCTTGCTAATGATCCTGGCATATTTCTTTGACTCCTTCAAATATAAGAAATATACAGATGGAGTCATCTGTCATATTGTCACGCAGAGTGTGTGCGGCCAATTTCAATTGTAAAGAAATAAATTAGTAATCTGACGTCTGGAATGTCAGGAACTCAACTGGGTACGCCAATTTAAAAGTAGTCGTTTGGCTTCACTTTGACAAGCGATCGGTCCGTCTAGTGAAGATACTATGCCGGGTGTAAGGGACCGCCCCTACCGAAAACTGATACCAGTGATTCAGTACATTATACCCTATGCATGAGACCCTTGGCGATCAAATTTACCGGAAAAATCTAAGAACTCGACAATTTTGTTTTTTTGAAAAAAATGCGATGTAAATAGGAACACGCAAACTCGCACTATCAGCTGTTACGGCCCTACAGCGGCGGGTGGTAGCGGCAGTGATTACGATGTACTGGTGCGCTTACTGTGCTGCTGCCGCCCCCCGCAGTTGAGGACAAATCAGAGTAAACGAGCAATGTACATGTTTAATTTTTAGAATTTTACAAAAATATTAATGCGGATCAACTATAGTTACTATTTCATTACATTTTTTATGGCAAAAAATGCTAAAGAAAAATGGGAAAAAAAGAGATTCCCGAAAATTCGACGGCTAATGGCCTCAGTATCGTGTACGGAATCACTGGTATCGGTTTTCGGTACACCATCCCTTACACCCTGTATAATTCTGGGTTCAACACATGGTATTCCTCTCCGATAACTGTTAGTCTTTTGTTAATGATAACTTGGCTAGTTTTATCATTGTTTTAACCCACTTTAAAAAGGAGGAGGTTCACAATCTGACAGTTTTTTACTAGTGTTGCCTCAGGACTTTTCACTAGGTGGAACGATTTTGATCAGTACATTATATTTCTTTACTTAGACAAATGATTGGTATCGGTTCGCCAGAGCGAGACCAATCATTAGTCTATGTTTCTTTACTTGGTCACTGGTGCTGCTTACAGTCATTTGTTATGTGCTTTTGCGATCCTAATGAATAGTTTATAAGTTGTCCTTTATATAACATAACATAACTTTACGCCTTTTATCCCCGAAGCGGTAGGCAGATTAATTATAGAATTATATTTACCTTGATATAGGTAAATATAATTTGAGAATTTCGAAGTCGGTTTTCAAACGCTGTTTTGAATTTCTTCAACTCTAAGGACAGTTCACACAGCATTCCTTCAATTCTTTTAAATATTTTATAGAGTCGTTTAGATAACGCGACTTGTTTTTATTTGCTCCGAAGTTCTCAGTATGAATTGCTCAAATCCTGGTCATGAAATGGCTGATTTTAACGAGGCTGCATTCTGGAAAGACAGATCTTGCGATTTTGCTGAATGGAACCAGATAACACGACGAGGAAAATTAATGACGCGTTCCAAATCCAGCAGTTAAAATATAATTATAAAATTTTCAATTACCAAAAGATCTGTAATCACCATTCATGTGTAAATGTGCGTTCATTATGATTGCAGATTTGTAATATTCTTGTTAAAAAATATTGAGTAGTTATAAGTAGGAACTTTAAAAATACACTGCCTCGTTAGTCTCGCGGCATAAATGTGCGCATGGGATTGGGAGATCTCGGGTTCGATCTCCGGATCGGGCAAAGTATTATTGGGTTTTTCCGTTAAGAAATTCTCTGTAGCAGCTCGGATTCTCTTTCTTTACCAGCCCACGTGTTTCCCTCCACTTATGATCCTGGGTCCTTTAAGCGGGGCGTGAAAAAGCTTTTCTCAAGGCCGTCAAGGTGAGGGCCATCATACCATAATGCCATGCTGGCTGCTGGGATGATGGCCATCACTATGGGACTTCACTGACTGCTTAACATCAGGCAGCATGGAGTCAATTTGATCGGCAGTAATTAAAAAAAAAAGAAAAAAAAATGTGCCCGGTACGGCAATAGGCTCGCCCCCTATTACGTGGGACTAAAATAAATCTGGCGAAAAGTGGGTGTAGCAATATACCTCTGCCTACCTCTTCGGGGATGTAGGCGTGAGACTAAGTATGTATGTATGTAAAAAACACAACTGATGGTAATTTACTTATTAATGAGTCATTGTAGCACTTACAAAACGCAAGTTGTTAGTTAGATAACCCTTCAAATCTTAGCATTGCTCTTTGAGTCAATATCATCACAATGAGAAAGAGGTGTGTAAAATATATCTAGCAAGTAATGTTCTATATATGTAGCTTTGAACATCAGCACATTACCGACGCCCAACTCAATTTGTGCCTCGGTCGGGGAGGGTAAGTATTTGGTTATAGGAGATGCGATTTCGTACTGAGCTATCTAGAAAATGTGATCGGATCATGTTGGAAGTACATTTGTTCCTTACCGCTTAGTGGGGCGTGACCTTTTTTATTAGATAGTGTAACATCAGCGAAAGTTTTTTACAGCCGCGGCGATAGCCCAGTGGTTAAGCGGCGATAGCCCAGTGGTATACGTAACGGACTGTCGAGACGATGGTCTCGGATTCGATCCCCAGGTACCCCGGGCACACACCTCTGACTTTTCGAAATTATCTGTGTATAATTACGCTCGCTTAATAATGTGCCCGGTAGATGGCAATAGGCTCGCCTCCTATTACATTGGGACCGAAACATAACTGGCGAAAAGTGGGAGTGTAATACACCTATGCCTACCAATTCGGGGATAACAGGCGTGAAGTTATGAAGTTTGTTCTTTATAGCCTTTCATAGTCCACTGCTGGATATATGCCTTCGTTACAATAGCATTGTTTGACGACCGGTTGGCGTAGCGGGAGTATAAGCGACTGCCACGCCAAAGGTCGCGGGTTCGATTCCCGCTCAAGTCAAACATTTGTGTGCGTGAACATGGATGTTTGTCTTGGTCTGGGTGTTTCTATGTATAATATGTATGTATTTATAAAAAAGTATATATGTATGTTTGTCCATTGTATAGTACCCATAGTACAAGCTCTGCTTAGTCAAAGTCAAAGTCAAAATCATTTATTCATTTAGGCCACAAAGTGACGCTTATGAACGTCAAAAATTAAAGTTAATTACTTAGGTACTAGATGATTCTACATTTACATTTACTGCCACGTTCGCAATGCAATAGGTAGAACCACGAAAAAGAACGGGCAATAAAACTCGTGGCCACTCTTTTTAACTGCCAGTATAATGGTTTTACATGTAGTTTGGAACTAGATGGTGTTGTGTGAAAGTGGTAGAATATAATTATTTATTATTATTGTGAGTCAAAAGAATGATGTGCTACCTATATGAATACCTCTCTAGTTTGGTTCACGGTAGCGCTGTGAGTTAATAGGAGGTTTTGGCCTACTATAACCACGGGTTGGTATAGGGTTTGATGTCAAGATTAGATTGCCGTCTGTTCGTACAACACTCACGGCATTAATTCGTCACCATATGGAAAATCTTCAATTTATTTTGCCCGCCGTTTTAGTATAGATAACACCAGTCGTGGTCACGAGTTAACTTAATAAATAGAAGGCGTGGGTATCAAACTTTTCTTAAATTGGGCAATGTGACGCTTATGAACGTCAAATTGACAGATGAATTACAGTATAATCGAGTCGAACAAATTTTCTACAATTACATTTATAGAGAATAAAATTCACAAAAATATGTCAAAAATTTCAATATTCGAGACATTCTTAAAGCCAGTTTCAATATTTGAATGACAATAATCCATTGAATCCGAAACTCATTTTAATATGTGACACTTGGAAGAAACCGCTTCCAATACGAAGTGCCTCAGAACGCCAATAAGTGTATCGCTTAATACCTCAAAGTTCCAATTAATTGAGTTGAAAATTATTGGTGAAAACTGTAATAATAGGTATATAAAGTCTTTTCGTCGTTTTTTAAAAAGGGTGCACAGGGTTCCCACCAAGAACTCAGGGTCCCAAGCCAACCTCACCTGCAAGTGGTGCACCTGCCGATCAACCGACGAGGCTCTGGCAAACAAAATATCCCGATAAGCGGCAATAGGCTCGCCGCCTATTACGTAGGATCAAAACACTGGCGAAAAGTGGGCGTTTAATATGCTTCTGCCTACCCCTTCGGGGAAACAGGCGTGAGTCTATGTATGTATGTATGTAAAGTCTTTTTGACAGTGTACTGTCTTAATAAGAGAATTATGTTTAAGTTTAAGCAGGTAATTTCGTATTTCTATTGACTCACGCCTGTATCCCCGAATGGGTAGTCAGAGCTGTAGTATAACGCCCATATTTCGCCATGTTAGAATCTTTGGTCCCACGTAATAGGAGGCGAGCCTATTGACTTAGCCTGACGCATCAATGCACTTCGCCAGCCTCCGTGCTGCTACTGAGAATTCGGAAAAACTCACTCACACTTTGGCTGACCCGAGAATATATTTTCATATAAATCTGTCACTTGCTTTCTCTTAATATGTCCATAAATTTACTATAAAGATTATTTTGTCACCTACTTCAAAAGCGAAATGTATATTTTCGCACAAATATTCGCGAGATATTAATGGTATCATCTTAGTAAGCCATATTAAAAGAATTGATTAATGTTCTTAGGACGGCGGTGTCGACCCAATTGTCTTGTTTTTTTCCTTTTATTGTGGATTTTGTTATGAGACCGTTGACCTGTAAGGACGGAAGCACATACGTTGTTTTTCACCACCGAAAGATATAGGGTGAAGGCCCGGTCAGGATTTCGGAAGTAATTAGTTTAGTATTAATTTGCCACATCTTTTAAGGTAGGTTTACGCATTAATTGAATCCAATCAACTGAATTCGCAAATTTAATTAAATTTTAAATATTTTTGGACCTTATTACTTTTTATATTTTTGTGGACGATCGTCGACTGTAGCTGTGAGCTGACTGCTAAGCTGGATATCGTGGATTCGATTTCCTCCCAAGGCACAAGTTCCGCCTAGTTTGGGATCAGAATAGATGTTCACTTAGGTGTCGTCGAAGGATTTTATTATAGGGTCAATATAACACCTGTGCCTAATTTTAGGTCATACGTATTACAGGACGCGCCTATTGTCGTTTCCGGCCACACTGCCAAACTCCGTGCTGCTAATGAGAATTCGAAAAAACTCAGTAACACTTTTGCCCGACCCGCGAATCGAACTCTGTACCCCGATCAGCAGATCCATACGCTATCCACTGGACCACGGAGGCAGTCTAGAATTCAAATTCAAATTATCTTTATTGCTCAAATTGTGGTATTACAAAGATCTTAAAAACTAAAGAGTACAGCACAATTTACCTTACTAGGTATGCAATAATTGGTTTTATAGGAACATTTCCAAACACATATTTACAATTTACATTTTAAATATTCTTCTACAGAGTAAAAACATTTACTGCATAATAATTTGTGTAGTTGTTTCTTAAATTTATATCATGGCAAGTCCTTTAAATCCGTGGGCAAGTAGTTGAATATGCGTACAGACATTGCATAACTGTTACGGCTACATAATTCCGTTTTTAATGGTGGAAGGACAAGTCTATTAGGATATCTAGTATTAAATTTACATGTATTCTTTAACATGGTGTATAAATTAGAATTACATTTGACAAAAACACAAATCTCAAATATGTATAGACATGGTACTGTTAATAAGGTCAGTTTTATAAATGAAGGCTTACAACTAACCCATGGCGCTATACTACATAAAGATCTGACACATTGTTTTTGAGCAATAAATGCTCTGTTCATGTGTATTGAGTTACCCCAAACTACAATTCCATATCGGAGATTTGAAACCACATACCCGTGATAAGCCTTTAAAGCAGTATCCCTATTTGCAATTTGAATTAAACGCCATAGTGCATAAGCAAATCTGTTAATTTTTTTACAAATCCTCTCAATGTGGGCTTTCCAATTACATTTTTCATCTATGGTCAAACCAAGGAAAGTAATATCAGAAGCTTCTGTTAGAGGTTGGTCATTGTACTGTATATTTAATCTACTTTTATTTCCTCCTCTGTTAGTAAATTGAACATAATTAGTTTTATTTAAATTTACATTAAGGTTATTACGGTTTAGCCATTCAATTACATCTCGGACTGTTTTATTAAGGATTTCATTATAGTTAATATTCGGATTAGTATTTGCTACAACAACTGATATATCATCCGCATAAAGTATACAGTTATGTTCTGTTGTCTGCGGTAAATCGTTAATATATAGAAGAAAAAGAAGAGGCCCAAGGATACTGCCCTGAGGGACACCAACTCTATTATATTTCAAACATGATTTCGTGAGTACTTCATGTTTGTTTGAATCGAAGTATGAAATTTCTACGAACTGGGTTCTGTCTTCCAGATAACTTCTTAACCAAACATTTGATAGACCTCGTATGCCATATAACTCGCATTTTAACAACAATAGTTCATGATCCACAAAATCAAAGGCTTTGCTCATGTCAAAAAATATGCCAGTAACTTGTCTTTTTAAGTTTAAGTTATTTATGATGTCATTTATGAGCTTAAATGCAGCCAGCGTGGTAGATTTACCTTTTAAAAAACCGTGCTGTTCTGGACATAAAACTTTAAATCTATCCAAAAAAGAGACTATTCTTTTGTACATAATTTTTTCATATAATTTAGCTATTGTAGGAATTAGAGCAATAGGGCGATAGTTATTAGTGATATTTCTGTCTCCTTTTTTATACAATGGTTTTATTACAGTGGTTTTCAATTTTTCCGGAAATTTGCCTTCTGTCAGCGATAAATTAATTAAGTGAGCTAGTACTGGCGCAACTAATTGCCCGCAATCTTTTAACAATTTTGTAGGAAATCGATCGTATCCTACTGATGTTGTATTTTTTAATAAATTAATGCATTTTGTAATCTTTTCTGTATCAGTGGGTACCAAATATAGACTGTTTCCGTTCCTTGTAATATTAATTTTATTTTGGCACAAGTGAAATTGAGATTTGCAATTGATAGGAGAATTATTCGATATGTTTATAAAGAAATCATTGAAAATATTTGAGATTATTATTGGGTCAGTGAATTTTTGGTTATTATGTATAATTTGGGTTATATTTCTTGTGTTGTGGTTTTGTTTTAGGTAACTATTTATAATTTTCCATGAGGCCTTGCAAACATTTGATGCTTTCATTATATATGATTCATTACATAATCGTTGGGCAGTTGAAATACATTTTTTAAATAATTTATTGTAATTATTGTAGGTGATTTTATTTTTAATATTATTATGGCTATAACTATTAAATCTTAAGAGCCGTTTGTTTTTGGATGATATTTTAATTCCTTTTGTAATCCATTGGGTGTTCTTAACTTGCCGGCAAACTTTTTTATAGTAAACTGGAAAACATAAATTAAAAAACAGTATCAGATTGTCATGAAAATGATTGAAACCTGTATTTGAATCAGATGCCAGAGTAACATCAGACCATGAAAGTGCTGACAGACAGTTTTTGAATTTTCTTATATTATCATTGCTAAAATCTCTTCTCATACTATAAACATGAGATGATGGTATATCTTTATTTTCTATTGGAAAAGTAAGAAGTTGACCAGTGTTATGGTCTGAAAGATATAGAGGTAGTATTTTTCCCGCAGCAAACGCTATATTACTCAATATTTGATCGATACAGCTATTAAGTCTGGTGTGTTCGTTAATATGGAAGATAAAGTTGTAATTTTGGACAATTCTTTTGAGTTTAATTTGTGATTTAGAGTCCTTCAATAAATCTATATTAAAATCTCCAGTAATGATGACCTTTTTATTTGTTTTATGCCTTAATTTGGTCATTAATTTCTCCAGATTTTTTAGAAATAAGTGTACGTTAGAATTGGGTATACGATAGAGACACACTATTATGCAGTTGTATTGAGGAATATCTATACCGCAGGCTTCAAACACAAACTCGGTAGTAAGATCTTGTAGACATGCCAGTTTATTTGATTCAATATGGCATCTACACATAATGCAAACTCCTCCACGTCTTTGTTTTGATCTAGAAAACGAGTTGGCCAGATAAAAATCGTTCAATTTAATATTGTTTTCATCTCCTAACTTTAAAAACGTTTCACTAAAACAAAGCACATCAATGTAGTTACCATTATTAGCTAAATCATTTAGAGTGATTTGTAGAATATCCCTTTTATTTAAAATGCCTGAAATATTTTGATGAAGTATAGAAAATGTATTTGATTTATTATTATTAACGAAAAAGTTGTTTGAAAGTTTTGTCTCTTACGTTATTGCGTTCATTTTGACTGTAATTGATAGTATTTGATTGCTTACTAGGGATTGAATTATACATTTTTGGGAAGTACTTATATAAGGTTTGTTGTTTAAGTTTTTTGTCATTTTTTGATTCAGCACTTTGGGCTGTATAACTCATGATAGGTGAACCCGTTTTATGTGCATTAAAGCTTAAATACTTAATTTTGTAATCAATACAATCAATCATATAATTCAGACGCTTACAGGTGTCGAAACGACCGGTAATCACAAAATGACAGTTGGGTATGTTCTGACATATTCATTGAATCTCATTATTTAATTTGTATTCGTTCATAAACTTATTCCTTACAACATTTAACACAAGAACAGTGCAGGTAGTCAGTTTTTTTAACGTGCCTACCAATGCCAATATCACGTTCAAAGGGTTCACATCATTTTTCCCTACACATAATATAACCTTGTCGCCAGAGTTGACTTGAGTATGCTGAATATCCTTTAAGATTTGTTCTGAGGACGCGAGTGGCTTAGTAAATCCTATAATATTGTAATTCTCGTACCTAGTGTTTCTTCTAGAGCGCAACAGTTTGGAGGCTAGACCGACACATTGTTGTGAACCATAGATAAATATTCTTCTTTGAGGTGGTTCATTTGTTTTAGAAGTATCATTAGTATTATTAACCACCATATCAGATTTTTTTGTTCCTGTTAAAGTATCCCCGTCTGGAATACTAATAAGCTTCTGGGTACTCTACACACTAGGTTCCAGCAAAAGACAGCTACTATTTATGTCATCGGTAGGCTTAGGAAAAACAGATGTTGATAACCGATTCATAGCACGACGTCTATCCTTTTTAGTAGATCTAGTTGGAGTGGGATTAATGTAGCATATAGTTTTAAGTTGAGAAATTGTCTTATCTCTTTCCATGATTTGATCTTTCAAGCATCGATTTTGCATTATTATATTTTCTATTTCTGTATGAGCACTCTCCAGTTGCTTTTTTAAGTTTAATATCTCCTCTTTCTGTTCTTCTATTTCATTATTGTAATTAGTTGATAAATCGGGCAGGCTATGCGCCCGTAAATCATAACTTGATGATGATATGAAGGAGACGTCCATATTTTTAATAGATTTTGGAGCTTTATCCCGAAATGTTATATTTTCATAATCCATTTCTTATCTTATTTATAATTAAGAAATTTTTTGTAAGACTGGTAAGATCAACAATGATGGGAATTCAAGTTTCTTATGTGGCAACACTGTATTGTAGATTGCAACACTAATTAACATATGGAAACACGACGAAGTTCGATTCATTCATTCATTAGCAGATTTGGTCGTGTCATCTCTAGTAGAAAATGTATTGTCTATGACTTTGTTTTGCAACAAATGTCAAAATTTGAAATCTTTCAGCCGTTCAATGATATTTATTATTTAGTTGATATTTATTACGTTTTTACACTTTGTTTCTCACATTAACCACGATGTGCACACATATAATCAATGATTTCAAAAGAAAGGATGCGCCCATCTGAACATTTTATACAAGCCTTCTTAATACAAGCAAAAATATTGACATCTGTCATATGTGGCATAACAAATACGAACTTCATGAGTGACGCGTTGCATAGGTCAACGACGTAACCTTGAAAGCACGTACTATATAACTTTTTTCACATTTTAACATGCCGATAAAAGTAGGTACATAACGATTTCCTTTTTGTGATGATATTTTACAGGTTACAAAGACGTGTAAGTAAAACGAATTTGTCTCAAACAGCTTTATTTGAAATTGTAATCAACTTACTATAAGGTATTGGGATATTTAAAAGCAACAAAAAAAAAGACGAAATAACTTATTTTACATATTATACCAAAATTACTGTCCTTTAAATAAAACATTTTTTTTAAATTTTTGCCTCTCAGTTCCCTTCCCCGTGTTTTCTGTGATAGACTCGTGATGCAATCTGACATTTATATATTTCTTAATGATGGCCCGAATAAGATGCAATCTATAATTAAGTGTGGCCGGCTGATCAACAGAGTGCAAGTTTAAAACAGTGAATGTACTCTTTCCTACAAAGTTTGCTAAAGTTTTTGTGGATAGTCACACATATAGTCACTTTTTGTCATAAATTGGGGTCTATTATTATGTCTTATATTTTTTTCGGTTTCTAAGCATACCTCAAACAGATCAAGAGAAGAAAAATAAAGTCCGCCCATATTTGTCAATTCTATCAGCTTATGAAAAAATAATTTTTCGTTACTAACTAGACTGTTTAAACAAATTTCACACTTAATCTTTTTTGTTAAACTTCTGGCTACCCATCCAGCAATATACCCAACAATGAGTTCTATATTCTCTGTTAGGTGCCCAAAGACGTTTTCTGTTGGACTATCCAAAGTATGCGATAACAGAGCACAGTTATTGTTATAAACTTCATCCCTTTCCTCATGATACGTAACCGTTGATGTCTGATTCATGGGCTTGTCTTCTTCTTCGTGACGATTCATTTCAGTGGTGCAATTAATAGCTCTTACAGATGACACGGTTAAAATTGGAAAATTGTCTAAAGGAATGCTGTTTCCAGTAAATGTCGATTTTAATGACAAGTGATTCATGCAACGCCTGTACGCTCCTTTAAGTTGTATAGCATTTGGGTTATCGTTGTAACCCCCGTGCTTTCTTATCAAGCTAAAAAATAGCTCTAAGTGATCCTGAGACAGGCGGTACGTCGAAATGTACTTCAATTTAGACGATGACTCAACTAAATTTTTATAGAGGATTTTTAAACTCTCCAAGCACACAATCAATCCTAAGAATCCTACTCTGCTTTTGGATTCCAAAATGCTTATTTTTCTAATGATCAAAACTATTCGTGGTTGTCTGTTATGTCTTTTAATAATCCGTTTCACATTAGAGAAAATTTTTAGACCTTTAATGTAAGCAATAGCCTGCTCAGTAAAATTAAAAATTTTCACTTTATTTTTTTGTGAAATGGCTCTCTTGAATCCGGATTGGTTGAATCTGCGAGAATTTAAAATATCGAATATGTTATTGAAAAAATTAATGAATTCGACTGTTGCAGTGCTTTCTGAAAAATAACTACTATGTAATACTTCGTTGCAGAGTGTCAGTGCTTTTGCAACACTTCGGCTTAATAATTGTGTCGCTAATTTTACCTTCATTATCTGGTTTCTAAAGTATATGTGTCTGTAGGTTAATTTATTAGCAAAATTTAGCTGCTGGTTTGTTTGGAGTTTTAAGAGCCGAATCAAAAATTTCCATTCAATTCGCTGATTCTTCTCGTTGAAAATTATCTTTTTTTTTCAAACACGTTCCTTACTAATTTTATCATGTGGCATGCGTCCATAAAAACTACAATATTTACTTTTGTGACAGGGTGGGGGAAAGTTGTTTTTAATTGACCTATATTACTTATGTTGCAACCCAGTATGTTCGCAGCTTTTATATTCGTTGGACATCCATCGAATGTGAGAGCTTCGACATTGACACCGACGGAATTACATTTTTCGAGACAAATATTAACAGTATTTGCTATAAGTTCACTAGCGAAACCGTGCACTAAAAAATAACCGACTGGTATTTTCCAATTTTCAGAAAGACACACAAGCATCATGACAAAAGCTTTAGTAGCTTTCTCTTCTTTTTCAATTTTTCCATATCCCATGTCTACGTGACCGACATTTCTATCACCTTTCCATAATTTGGCTTGTCGAATGTTCATCTCATCAAAAATTAGACAGCATTCAATATTTTCTGTCAAACTATCCCTCTTAAGTTTTAGCATTTCAAATGATTCCTGTGTAAATCCAGGCTCGCCGTTAATGGAGCTATACCTATAACAAAGGGGAATAATGAAATATATGAAGTAAGGAACATATTATGCGTCCGACTTATAAGTACTACGTTACTAGTAAGTCTTTATTAACTTACCATTTGGTTAAGGTTCTCGGGTGCGGCAGACAACACTCAAATTTCCTTCGCACGTATTTATAAGCAGATGGCGAATAAAAATTTAAAGTCATAGCAAACTTTCGAAGGGCGGGTGGATAAGATGGTCGCTTTTTTTTTGTAGGATTGTTTGTATTTCTATTGTATTTGTTTTTTAAGACTTGTAGTCGATAAAGCTCTATTATTTCAAGGTTTGTTCCAAGAGCAGACTCAATTTCATCAGTGATATGCTTTTTCTGTTTCAAATCTTTAATAATATATGTCAGTGATTTGTTTTTTCTTTTTAACCGAGCATTCTGCTTCTTTAAATTTTTTATCTTCTTGGTTGCAACAATTTGACGTTTTTGTAATCTATCAATTCTTTTTTTAGGTGTACTTTTCTTGGCGAGTCAAATATTGAATTGAGATCGCTAATATCAACATCAATTTCCTCTACTTGTGATGTTTGTGCTGGCGTTGAAGGCCGGAGTTCTTCATTCTCGCAAACCTGTAAATGACTATGATATTTAGAAGGAATATAGGATATTTAGTAGATAGGATTCCAATTAGGTTAAAAATATTTAGTTTTAATGCAGGTAAATAGGTATGCGTGAGGCCAATACCTTAACCTCAAATCGTGGTACCCATCCTTCGTGGTAACCGATCCTTTTAGCCTTCGGAGTCCGGCTTTTGAGATATCTACATCTATGTCACAAAAATGAGCAGAGCATACTCTTATATTTTTATGAGGCTTGAAATAAGGCTCCTTTCGTTGTTCCCTAATAATGCGACTCCAAATCTCTTTACGTGTGGAATCATTAGGAAATCTGTAAGTTATAAAATATTTGAATTGTAATTCGTTACTGCATATCCATCCGTCCATACTAATATCCATATCCATACTTCCATACTAATATTATCAGTGGGGAAGTAACTGTCTATCTGTTGGTCTGTTACGCTGTCACGATTTGACCACTGAACCGATTTTGATGAAATGTGGTACAGACTAAGCTTGAACCGCAAAAAAGGATCTAGGCTAGTATCTACGATAACGGAAATTCACGCGGACGCAAGCGCGGGCGAAATTTCGTTGTGTTAAAGATTTCTCTTAACCATTTTCACCAGAAGCTAGATGATGGCATTAACTCCTCACAGATTGCGTGATTGTTTTTTATTGAATTACTTTTTGAATATAATACATATTATTAAGTACCAAAATTACTTACACTAAGTTCTTAAGACAAAAATAAAACAAATAAAAATGACGTCCCTACAAAGTTACTTCGTTTACTTAGCGTGTTCAATGACGGTCACACAATGGCCGCCATCGTGGTCTTCGATAGTAAAATGAATATCACTTTAAAATGTGTTTATTTAATAACTTAATGACAACAAAGTAATATTAGGTTACTTACCTATGATATGATATCCCATGTTCCTTTTTAACCTTTGTATCGTAATTTTTGCAGCCTTTTACCACACAACTAGGCATTTTTATGACAAGCCAATACTCGCTTACTCGGACCAATGTCGACTGAGTCGCGTTGGCCCTAAACTAACATTTTAGGGCCAACGTACTGGTGCCATTTAAACGCGCGGTTGGCCCGGTCCTTACGCAGTAATATATAAGTCAATGCATATAATAACAAACATCCGTTCAAACACTTTTTTAGACGTCACTGAACGATGATATGCGCTGATCGAAAATTGTAGTTTATTTGTCTTTCTTAGCAGAAGGCCTTGGTATTTTTTGTTGCTAACATTTATTGGCAATATTTGTTCACTTTTACACTTATTTAACCACTTTTTGATCTTGAGAAATCAAAATAACTAATTTCGAGGATTTTAAAATACGCGAACTATGTTTACATTGATGATTGACATAAGATAGAAGAGAAGGATATTATAATTAAATAATTTCAAATTTTGTACGTCATAAAAGTAGATACTTACTTTTACCTAAGACCAGTCAAAATAGGGACATCTTAAAGCCGTCACTCCCACGTAAGAAGTTCCTAAGTAATATGTGAGGGTCTTTAACCCAATTTGTATCGGCCTCCCAAGATTTGATCTCTCACCCTCAGCATAACTTTTATATACGTTTGATCTATATTATATTATAGTTTCAGCTTGTGTTTGTTTGACAAAGTTTCACTAACCTGCGGTAACTTTTAATACTATACGGGTAATGTGGCAAAACTTTTCTGTCTCTCACTATATATCGGTGATTTGGTGAACACTCGTTTGGTGTAAGATTTAGTGTTCCGTATTTGGAAGAGCTTAGCAGTTTTGTTGCTGATACTTTCAGTTATATTTTTTTAGTTTTCTACAGTATTTGTTTATTTTATTTATTCGATCGCCAACAACGCAATTCTTATATGTAAATAAAAATTGACAAACATGCCTTGTGCTCTTTTTCTAACAAGCTGTGCTTACAGACAACCACATCTAACATTTATACATGTAAAGAAACAGTAAATATTATATATAACCTTCATCTGAATCTAAAAAATTAAATAAGAAAGTAAAATGATAAATACTGAAATGGAACAAAAAAGGAATATGGAAACTGTTTTACTCTAGACACGGGCTCTCACTCTGTGAAGGCTAAGGCCAACCACATTGACCAATTGTGGGTTAGAAAAATTATTGTCATCTATATAACAAATAATTTAACTTTAATTAATATTTGCTTTTGCCCGCGGCTTCGCACGCGTTAAATTCGGGGTAACACAAATCTATTTTCAGTATCAAGTTGTGTGAACAAACTCCTAAATTATTCGAAAGACTTCAGAAACTCTATAGTATACAAAGTAACTCGGTCAGTATCCATGATATTATCTACCGAAAGGTACATAATAACATCCCCTTGCATACAGTCAAATGTCAAAGCCATGTTCCAATAGACGTCCAATATATATCTATAAACACTTTCGCATTAAAATATTAGTAGAGAAAATCGTTTCAGCCGTGTAGCATATAATTATTAGTTTATATATGCCAACATCGTAATAACCAAGGGTAATAACAGTGCACAATATGACATTATGTATGATGTGACAGTGCTGACAGATAGCACATGCGCACAATTATTACAGCGCATGCGTTCTTACTTCCAAGAGGTTTTGTGCCGTACAAAGTTCTACCCTCCCTACAATCACTCCCAGTTTATTTTTTGCAACTTATGGTAGCCTAAGTCCGTCTCCATGGTTCAATATATCTTTATATACAATTTCAACATAATCGGTTCAGCCGTTTTAGCGTGAAAACTGAACATACATACATACACACCTTCGAATTTATAATATTAGTAGGGATTAACTTAAGTTTTAACTGATCTATAAAACAAGTAGTCAAAGATACAGAAAAAAACACCAATTAAAAGTTATTAATATTTAAATAATGTAAAAAAGAAAATTTTCTGTCCTTTATTTGCAAAATGATATTTTGTGCTAGACATTCGTACACGAAATTCTTTCTAACTCATAGAATTCCGTCTTCGCTGTCTCTTTATCGCAATTAATATACGTAAAACTAGCTCCATATGAAAAAAATACTGCATTGTTAACTATTCGTTATAAAAACAGCTCGTATCAGATGAAAGCGCAGGTCAACTCGACTGCCAGGCCCACGTCAAATAATGCCTAATAACTAGCAGTTGCTTTGCTTCTCTGTGTCCTAATTAGTAAACCCAATTTTAGATAAATGGGATATTAAAATGTTGTTTTTATATTCGTAAGGCTGAAATAAAAGGATTATAATAAATTATTATTGTTTTTAGGGACTTTTGAAGATAGGTGGTATTTGTTAGGAATAGATTTTCGGTCAGTTTCGATATTCAATCTATCCAGGGACTTAGCTATTACGAAGTATATAGTTAATTCTCGTTGCCCAGTTTATATTTTTGTACTTAAACTACACTAAATTGTAGCCTTTATTTAAATTTATATTATTGAAATGAAATAGTAACAAATTAATGATACACCCGGCAAAACCAACGCCAAACCGGCAGTGTATCTAAAGAAGCAGTATAATATACTGCTTCAATCTCATCGCCAAAGTCAAAAATCTTTATCCTCCTGTATAGGTCACAATACTCATGATGTAAAGCTTATTAACTACAAATAAAATAAAAACTAAAATATTTAAATTTACTGCCACGTTCGTAAAGCAAGGGCGTAGAACCACGAGAAAAAATGGGAACTAAAACTCACGGTCCTTTTCATCGCCAGGTTGTATAAATACAGAAACAGAATAAAAAAAAGAAGAAGAAATCAATTGACCGTCCCTCATCTTTCCAGATAAAATCCGGAAGAAGTATGCGAACCTGGGCGACAGCGTGCTATCGATCCGGCTGGAGAGATCACCCCGGGCTGGACTGGGCCTCAGTCTTGCAGGCCACAGGGACAGAAGCAAGATGGCCGTCTTCGTCTGTGGCCTGCATCCAGCAGGCGCCGCGGCTAAGGCCAGCCCGCCGGTCAAAGTCGGAGATGAAATCCTCGAGGTTAGTTTTTAATCCTCTTTGTTTTAAAGCAATCACTTTCTGTTATGATTGTGTTGTCAGTTGATGTCAGCATTCTTATACATACATACATACATAGACTCACGTCGGTTTCTCCGAAGGGGTAGGCAGAGGCATATTAAACGCCCACTTTTCGCCAGTGTTTTTCGGGATATTTTGTTTGCCAGAGCCTCATCCGTTGATCGGCAGGTGCACCACTTGCAGGTCAGGTTGGCTTGGGACCGTAAGTTTTTAGTGGGAACCCTATGCACCACAAACAGCATTCTTATGTAATGTCCAAAGTCCGTGTGGTGATGGATTTAGAATGTAAAGTGTCATTCCCTTGTTCAATTACGTAGTGTGGAAGGGACAGGACGAAGGGGAAGACCTAGGCGGACGTTCTCTGACCAGATTGGAGACATCCTAAAAACAGGACAGGTGGGAAGTACCCTGAACAGAAGAGCATGCATGAGGAATTTGATGGGAGTGAATGAAGCAAGAAAGATATGTCAGGATCGTTGCAAATGGCGTTCCGTAGTCTCTGCCTACCCCTCCGGGAAACGGGCGTGAGTCTATGTAATTACGTAGATGTCGTAAGAGGCAACTGGGGATGGGAATCTACATGAAGCAAATGATATCTTTGAAAAGGTACGACGTACTCGGCATCAAATCATTTACCACATATGTGTTCATGTGTGCTATAGCACACATTTAGGAAGTATTTATTAAATTACTTATATTTTAATTTTAGTTCATACTGTAATAATTAGTAAGTGTTAATCATAATTAGTAAGTTTACAATGTAATCATATAAAAATATTGCCTATGATATTATATGATGTCAACCGAGCAAACAATACAACTGTATAATCGTATCAGGTACCCACAGGACAGGCATTGCCTAGTGTGGGGCCACTGAATACCATACTATTGTAAATGTTATTGGCAATAAACGATTTTTATTTATTTATTTATTTATTTACCAACTCGCCTGGTCAGCGTGGTATAACAGGCCAAAAACCTACTCTTGATGCTATTGTGACCGCGATAGGCTGTTTGAGGATATCAATAATTATGAGCACCTTACCATTACTTGGACTGATAACATCATCATCCTCCTAGCGTTATCCCAGTTTCAATCTGAGGTCCGCCTTCTAGTCTAACTGGATTTGGCTGAATATTAACTTTTCCACAGAGCGACTATCTGTCTGACCTCCGCAACTCGAAGGGATAGCGATATTCCATGGTTTAGACTAGTGTCAGTTTGTTTAGAAGGTACTGACGCCCTGTAACTACTGTCAAAGATCTTCATAACAACCGGGACCGACGGCTTAACGTGCTCTCCAAGGCACGGGACAAGCGATAATTAACAATTCAATACGCACATATGTAACTCCGAAAAGTCATTGGTGCGCGCCGTGGATTCGAACCCGATACCCTCTGCATGGCAGTCTGTTGGTATCTCCACTAGGCTATCGCTGCCCTCTGATTGATAACATATGACACCCTAACTGAATCGACGACTTCGTTTAAATGGAGTGCCGAATCCTTATGAAGGGTTGAAAAAAGTTCCTTATGTTCTTACTTGAGGTGCCACCCAACTCCGCAGAATATAAAAACTGACAAAAACACAGTTATTTTCTTCCACCTTCACCGAGATATACACCCATGAAAGTACATTTGCACGGAAACCTGAGAAACCATACAAAGTTACACAACAAACCAACAATAAGGTAAACTAATTAACTTATAAGGTTTAGGAGCAGAACGCAAGTAATTTAAGTTCGCAAGTTGTCGAACTTGCGCTGTTATGAGTACCAACTTTAGATTGGGTACAGGAGTGCAATTATTGATTTAAATTATTTAATAGGATTTAAATTAGTACTAAAACATTACAGGGTAAATCGAAGTATATTTTTTATTGCTCTTAAATCCATACTAATATTATAAATGCGAAAGTAAGTTTGTTTGTCCTTCTTTCACGATGCAAAGGAACTATTTTATTATATTACTAGAAGATGCCCGCGGTTACATCTGCGTTATTTAAGGCTATTGCGCCGCTCCCGTCGCTCATAGCGATGTTAGCCTTCCTCGATAAATGGGCTATCTAACACTGAAAGAATTTTTCAAATCGGACCAGTAGTTCCTGAGATTAGCGCGTTCAACCAAACATACAAACTCTTCAGCTTTACATATACAGGGTGTAAAAAGACCATTAACGAAAACTGAAATCCCATGTTGTACCAATCACTACGAATTTTTTTTACTTCGGCACCATACCTGGAAATTACTGGCTCAGGAGATATTGAGGCTCAAAGTTAGTATGGATTTTTTCTAATTAGGTACAAAATCGATGAATTTACCCCACTAATATGTACTTTAAATGCCGTATAACCCCATGGGTAAGTAGGTATTTCGAGCATTGCACGCGCGCACTTTTGATTGCGGTTTAAAAAATGTGAAAACTAAAAAAAAACATCGCTTCCCAGGTATTATTTTTGGTTAGTATGACTTGGCATGATGTCCACAACGAGTAGACTTCGGCTTGGTGATGGGTCTTGTGACACCCTGTATATTAGTATAAGATTTTAGAGGGGTGGAGACAGTTAGTAGGCTTGAGAGAGTCGGGCACTTTTTGCAGTGATAACTGTCTGCCACGAATTCTGACCAATATATCTTCTGTATATATAATATTCTCTCCGTGGTCCAGTAGATAGCGTATGCGACTGCTGATCGGAGGTCACGGGTTCGATTCCCGGGTCGGGCAAAAGTATTACTAGGTTTTTCCGAATTCTCAGTAGCAGCACGGAGTCTGGTGATGTGCTCGGTAACGGCAATAGGCTCGCCCCCTATTACGTGGGACCTAAAAATTCATGGCGAAAAGTGGGTGTAATAGTACGCCTCTGCCTATAACTTTGGGGATACAGGCGTGAGTCTATAAACAAAATATAAAAAAGCAGCAGCGGAGTACGGCCCTGGTTCGATCGCGAGTGCGCCGATGCTGTTAAACAAAAACAGTCGGCTTACCGCGCTTGGATCAGGGCTCGGTCTCGTCGCAATCCGAATGTCCATCTCATCAAGGCAGCCTATAATAGAGCCACCAAGGTCTGCAAGAGGGCATACATAAGAGCGGATGCCCAGCGCATTGCACGGTTTGGTCAAGAACTCTTGTCGCACCCCACGGGCAGCCGGGGATTGGCCAAAGGATACTGGCGATTGGCCAAAGCCGTGCAATCTAATTTCTGCCAGCCTTCACTGCCGCCGTTGCGATGCCCTGATGGATCACTGGCCCATGGGCCGCAAGAGAAAGCTGACCTGCTTGTCAATCTCTTTGCGGCCAACTCCCGAATCAATGATCGTAGTGCGCAGCTGCCTTCGATTCCCTACTGCGGCCACTCCATGCCTGATATTAAAATCAGGCAATGCGATGTTCGCGCGACACTGCGATCTCTCGATGTCCGGAAAGCCAGTGGACCTGACGGAATTGCAGCGGTTGTGCTTAGGAAATGCGCAGCCGAGTTGTCTCCAATGCTTACACGCCTGTATCGCCTATCATATGCCTCTGGCGTAGTGCCGCAGGCTTGGAAAGAGGCGAACGTACAACCGATTCCCAAGAAAGGGGATCGTTCTGATCCGGGCAGCTATCGACCCATTGCTATCACCCCGATCCTTTGCAAGGTGTTCGAACGATTAATAAACAACCAACTCGTTCGCTACCTAGAAGATCACTCGCTCATCAGTGATCGTCAGTATGGCTTCAGACTGAAACGATCAACGGGTGATCTTCTAGCGTATGTCACTCACCTTAGGGGTGAGGCGATGGATAGGCATGGGGAGTCGTTGGCTATTAGTCTCGACATCTCCAAAGCCTTCGATAGTTTCGCATCGTGCGCTTCTTTCCAAGCTTCCAGCCTACGGCTTGCCGCCTCGATTGTGCAACTGAGTTGCCAGCTTCCTGCATGAGCGCCGTATACGAGCCCTTTGTGACGGTGAGTCATCGAAGTTTCTCCAGGTGAATGCTGGTGTGCTTCAGGGATCCGTGTTATCGCCCACGCATTTTCTTCTGCATATCAATAATATGCTCACTTTTGGGGGCATACATTGCTATGCAAATGACAGTACTGTACATGGGCGATATCTCGGACACCCTGCAGCTAAGCAAGCCGATACTGAAGAGTATAGGCGAACACTTGTTGCTGAGCTTGACTGGGTTCTGAATTGCATCTCGCATTGGGGTGATGAGAACCTGGTCGAATTCAACGCCAAGAAAACACAGGTGTGCGCATTCTCAGCCAAGGTATCTCCATTTCTTTCCCATCCCTCTCTTCTGGACACTCCAATACCGATTCAAGACAGCCTCAATATCCTGGGTATGGACATACGCAGAAATCTCAACCAGAACAACTACATCGAGGATGTCGTCAAAACCGCATCTCGGAAACTCGGGGTCCTGAACAAGGTGAGGAGGTTTCACGCCGGAGCTGCGGAGCAGTTGTGTCTGTTATACAAGACCCAGGTTCACTCCAGCGTGGAATACTGCTCTCACCTTTGGAATGGCTCCGCTCAGTACTTATTGGACACCCTCGATAGGTTGCAGCGGCGTGCTGTCCGTATCATTGGGGATCCAGAGGGCACTAAAACTCTTGAGTCACTGCAATTACGCAGAGACGTGGCCTCAATGGCTGTCTTCTATCGCATTTATCACGGTGAGTGCTCCGAAGAGCTCTTTCAACTAATCCCACCCTCTCCTTTCCTATCTTCCTTTCCTATTCCGAACGACACGTGCTGGGTTAAGGTACCACTCTTACACGGTAGAACAGATACCGTCACGCACCAAACGGTTCGGTGCCTCTTATCTGCCGTACCATTAACATGTGGAACTCTTTACCAGCCCACGTGTTTCCCTCCGCTTATGATCCTGGGTCCTTTAAGCGGGGCGTGAAAAAGCTTTTCTCAAGGCCGTAGATGTGAGGGCCATCATGCCATAATGCCATGCTGGCTGCTGAGATGATGGCCATCACTATGGGACTTCACTGACTGCTTAACATCAGGCAGCATGAAGTCAATTTGTTCGGCAGAAATAAAAAAAACAAAAAAATATATAATCTTCTTCTATTACTAACTGTTTGACAGACGACACTATTCGGCACAAGAAGTTGTTTGTCATGTATATTCCTTTGGGAGTAGAAGCACTAAGAAAGTATTTTGGAAATTCCTCCCTAAAGCGGTAAAGAAGGTGGTCAGAGTTCGTTTGTTTGAGTAATAGTCAGACTTAAAGTGACATTCATTCAGTATTCTACAAAATAATGGTATTACCTCACCAGCTTCCATACTTTGAAACAGCTCGCCTCAAATAAATGCAATTATGCAACTGTAATATTAATGAGGTTTTCATTTAAGAACTTTAAGTAGGTCGTGTTCTACTATAACTGTTATACAATTACTAATTATTGTTTAACTAGGAATAGCCTGAATGCATATGAAAAGGTCATGTGTTTTAGTAGATTATACACATAATTACCCTAACATAACTACATAGCTGCACGCCTTTGTCCCCGAAGAGGTAGGCAGGTATACCTCTGCCTACCCACACTTCGCCAGTTATGTTTTGGTCCCAATGTGATAGAGGGCGAGCCTATTGCCATCTACTGGGCACGTTATTAAACTAGCGATAATTTATATTTTAAGTCAGAGGTGTGTGCGCGGGGTACCTACCTGTACATCGCACCCGAGACCATCGTCTCGACAGTCCATTACGTTCACCACTGGGCTATCGCCGCTTCACCTTGTGCTAACAGTATCATCATCCGCGTTATCCCATTTTCTATCTGGGGTCCGCTTTCTAGTCTGACCGGCTTTGGCTGAATATTAGCTTTTCCACAGAGCGATTGCCTGTCTGACCTCCGCAACCCGAAAGGATAGCGATATTCCATGATTTAGACTTTTAGACTAGTGTCAGTTTATTTAGAAGGTACTGCCGCCCTGTAACGACTGTCAAAGATCTTCATGACAGGCGGGACCGACGGCTTAACGTGTTCTCCGAGGCACGGGACAAGCGATAATTAACCATTCAATATGCACATAACTCCGAAAAGTCATTGGTGCGCGCCATGGATTCGAACCCGATACCCTCTGCATGGCAGTCTGTTGGTATATCCACTCTGCTATCGCCGCCTACCATACATTTTTATTATACTTACATGGCTGAACATTTCAATACACAGAAATGCCTATGTATTTTAGTAGTTATATAATAATAATCACAAATTAATAGTGGGTACTAGAGCCTTACTGTTTTCAGCATAATTGGGCCGGCTCGACCGTGGAAGTAGACGTAGAAGAAGCCTCTCAAAGAACTGAAAACTGAAAATCGACGTAAAGTCCGTAGTCCGAAAGCCCCTATTCCTTTTTCCTCACCACACTCCTCTTCCTATACCTTTTCTCAACCTAGGTTCCTCTGGTTTTGCTTGTGTTCATGGTCGGCGGTAAACGCTTTAGGTATAATTTCAACTCACGAAGTCTTCCTTCACCGATAAGCAAGCGATAATTAACAATTTAATACGCACTTACCTTCGAAAAGTCATTGGTGCGCGCCGTAGATTTGAACCCGAGACCTTCGGCGTAGCAGTCTTACGGTCTCTCCACTCGGCTATCGCTGCCTGTGTCGATGGGCGGCGGTAATAGCTTACCATCAGACGATCAATCGGACTCCTATGAAATAAAAAATATATCATCCCAGGTTATTCAGAACGTATTTTACCTGATGGGCTGTGAGATATAACGTGAAACTTTTAATTAAATATATAAAATGTCCAAATCTATTAATGTGTATCCACCGGCCGTGATAAACCAGATTCAAATTTATTTAACTCAAACCACAGAAGTAATTGATGTTTGTGAAAATGGATTTATTATCGAAGCTATACAGATGTGGTAGTTGATAGATACAAACCTACATGTTCTGTTTAAAAAGACCTTCTTTTATGTTGCATAAAATGTCTTCTTTATGGGTTTGAAAATGTGCGTGCACCAGATTGTATGCTGAAAGATGCATGCCGTGGATTCCAACCCGATACCCTCTGCATGGCAGTATGTTGGCATCTCCACTAGGCTATCGCTGCCTTAAAAACATATTATTATATTATCTATGGTTATATCAACGCAATTTTAGGGTTCCGTACCTCACAAGGTAAAAAAAGGAACCCTTATAAGATCACTTTCTAGTCCGTCTGTCTGTCTGTCCGTGTGTCACTACCTATTTTGTCAGGAACGGGTGGACCTAGCAAATTGAAATTTATACCAGATACTGAGGTCTATGGTTCCTATTAGGTGTATAAAAATCAGGGTCCTGGGTCAACTCGATAAAAAGATATGGTCAAATTAGATTTTTGTGAAAACTTGTAAGTATCAAAATTAACCATAATTTACAACTTTTTTTAATTTTCGGAATTTTTTCTTGACTTGTGCTACCTTGGTTTCAACCAAAACTGACAATTCCAGGTCAACCGTAAGTACCCTATAGGTTTTAGGTCGAAAACCTATATGGTAGTTCCCGTTGAACTAGAATCACGAAATTTGGCCAAAAGCAGGGTCTTACAGCACAAATAAAGAAAAAAATTAGAAAAAATAAAAAGTGGAAAATTTAAGGGCGTCCCCATAGGTACACACATAGTAGACTTCATTTAAGATAGTCCTCTAAGTGGTATGGGCGCTCATAGAGGCCTGACGTAATTAGCATTACCTTATTTGAGGTTGGCCTCAAATAAGGTAAAATGCGTACGGAACCCTCGGTGCGCGGGTCAGACTCGCACTTGCACGAATATTTCATAGATACCTACACGTACGCCAGGTTTTTAAGCGAGTCTCGTTACTCCTTATCTCCCAAGAAGGTAGGTGACAAGTTAATCGAACTCGCGACTTTACGATAGCTTTTGAGATTAGCGATTTAAATTTTGGTACTAGAATTAAATTTTTTTTCGTAATGAAAGCATTGTTTCTCCTTGTGCAGCTCTACTTGTGCCACTTATTGATTAATTTTGTAGTGGCTATAAGTAGGTATCCTACAAGATTTTCATTTTGATTTGAGATTATCAAAGATTTAAACAATATTTAAATATTTATGACGAACTGCCTCCGTGGTCCAGTGTATGCGCACCGCATGCGTCTACTTATCTGGAGCTCCCGGTGTCGATTCCTTGGTCGGGCAAAAGAGCTACTCGTTTTTTCCGAATTCTTAGTAAGTAGCAAGGATTCTAACGAAGTGCCCGGTATTTTTTTTGTTAAATATATATTTATGTGTTAATTTAACATTTATCACGCATTCCTGAGAAATGATGGACATAGCATACAGAGTCAAACCAACTTCAAAGTAATTTCGTCCGTTTTCTGTTTCGGATTTAGACGTACCAAACCCAAAAATCCAATAAAAAATATACGCCGCATTTTTCGACGAGACGCAACTGTCATTGCGCCAAATATTTTTTATAGATAGGTACATACTTTTACTCAAGAATGTACCGACTGTTATTAATAATCCACGGCCGGTGATTATAATAAGTAATATTTGACAAATATTACAAGAAAAATGCCATTACGTCTGACACCATGTTACGTGTTTGGCGGCCATCCAACGTCTTCTCAAGAGATTTATTTAATACTAGACGATGCCCGCGGTTACACCCGCGTTATTTAAGGCTACTGCTCTGCTCCCGTCGCTCATAGCGTGATGTTATATAGCCTATAGCCTTCCTCAATAAATGGGCTATCTAACACTGAAAGAATTTTTCAAATCGGACCAGTAGTTCCTGAGATTAGCGCGTTCAACCAAACAAACAAACAAACAAACTCTTCAGCTTTATATATTAGTACTAGCTGACCCAGCGAACTCCGTATCGCCTTTTTAAGAGTTTTTATTTAATTCCCTTTTTCCAAGCCACTTTTCCAAAGTTACCATTGACTTAGCGCTTAATCTCTTATCATTCCAGGGTCTATAAATGATGCAAAAACAAACATAGATTTTTATATAATATTGAATTCCCCATTCCTTAAAATATCGGAGACGATACCCATATCGACTTAAAAAAAAGCCCGTCCGCCATCTTTGATTTCCTATCCGCCATCTTTGATCACGAAATAGATGTTGTATTTGGATTCACCATCCCTTAAATCATCAGAGACGATACCATATTGATTTTTTAAATTTTTCCCATCCGCCATCTTTGATTTCCCATCCACCATCTTGAATCACGAAATAGATGTTGTATTTAGATTCCTCATCCCTTCAAACATCGGGGACGATACCCTTATTGATTTAAAAAAAAATCCCATCCGCCATCTTTGATCACGAAATAAATGGTGTTTTTGAATTCCCCATTCCTTAAAATATCGGAGACGATACCCATATCGACTTTAAAAAAATCCCGTCCGCCATCTTTGATTTCCTATCCGCCATATTTGATCACGAAATAGATGTTGTATTTAGATTCGCCATCCCTTAAAACATCGGAGACGATAACCATATTGATTTTTTTAAATTTTCTCATCCACCATCTTTGATTTCTCATCCGCCATCTTTGATCACGAAATAGATGTCGGATTCGGATTCCCCATCCCTTTAAATATCGGCGACAATACCCACATCGACTTTAAAAACATCCCGTCCGCCATCTTTGATTTCCTATCCGCCATCTTTGATCACGAAATAGATGTTGTATTTAGATTCGCCATCCCTTAAAACATCGGAGACGATAACCATATTGATTTTTTAAAGCTTTTTCATCAGCCATCTTTGATTTCTCATCCGCCATCTTTGATCACGAAATAGATGTCGGATTTGGATTCCCCATCCCTTTAAATATCGGCGACGATACCCATATCGACTTTAAAAATAATCCCGTCCGCCATCTTTGATTTCCTATCCGCCATCTTTGATCACGAAATAGATGTTGTATTTGGATTCACCATCCCTTAAATCATCAGAGACGATACCCATATTGATTTTAAATTTTTTCCCATCCGCCATTTTTGATTTCCCATCCGCCATCTTAAATCACGAAATAGATGTTGTATTTGGATTCCCCATCCCTTTAAACATCGGAGACGATACCAATATTGATTTTTTAAAATTTTCCCATCCGCCATCTTTGATTGCCCATCCGCCATCTTTAATCACGAAATATATGTTGTATTTCGATTCTCCACCCCTTAAAATATCGAAGGCGATACCCATATTGATATTTAAAATTTTCTCATCCGCCATCTTTGATTTCCCGTCCGCCATCTTAGATCACTAAATAAATTTCATATTATTAATCAGCGTCCCGAAAATCTCGAAAACGATACCCATATAGATTGTATCCTATTCGTTTAGCCTTTTTTTGCCTTTGACCCAACCCTCCCCCTTCTCGTTTGACCATTTTATTATTTTTGTCTGGCCCCTAAAAGTTGTGGCGTAATTTTATATAGCTTATAGCCTTTCGGAATAATTGGGCTATCATAGGCAATAACTATTTTTAAAATCCGACTGCTAGTTCCTGAGATTAGCCGACATTATGTTTTAGCCTTTTTAGCCTTTTGCCCGGCCCCAAAGGGTCGAAGCGTTATGTTATATAGCCTATAGCCTTCCGGAATAACTGGGCTATCGTATAAAAAAAGAATTTTTCAAATCCAACCGGTAGTTCCTGAGATTAGCGCGTTCAAACAAACAAACAAACAAACAAACAAACAAACAAACTCTTCCGCTTTATTATATTAGTATAGATAAGAAAAGCGTCGATAGCCCAGTGGTTTACGTAACGAACTGCCGAGACGATGGTCTTGGGTTCGATACCCAGGTGCCCCGGGCACACACCTGTGACTTTTCGAAGTTATGTGTGTATTAAAAAAAAAATTCTCAGTAGCAGCACGGAGTCTGGTGAAGTGCCCGGTAACGGCAATATTAAGCTCGCCCCTACGTGGGACCTAAAAATTCATGGCGAAATGTGAGTGTAATCTTACATCTTCTGAAATGAAATGAAATAATTCTTTATTTCATGTAAACTTTGCAAGTACTTACGAAACGTCACTTAAAAAGAAATAATTTATAAAATTATTTTTGTGTGTCGAATTAGACCTTTTACACCTCTGCCTACTCCTTCGGGGATACAGGCGTGAGTTTATAAAAAAATAAATAAATATAAAAAGAAATAATTATCGCTCGCGTAGTAATGTGCCCGGTAGATGGCAATAGGCTCGCCCCCTACTACATTGCGACCGAAACATAACTGGTGACGACACCCACAGTTGTGTTATACACCTCTGCCTACGCCTTCGGGGATAAAGTCTTGAAGTTATGTTATATTAAATGCCATTACGTCTGACACGGTGTTACGTGTTTGGCGATCATCCAACGTGGTCTCAGGAGATTTATCTCTGCATATTACATAGCGAAGCAGTGACGTAGCCAATGCGCACGGAAAATGGAATTTTCGAAGGTGAATGGATGCATTTTCTCATACTTTTTATTTTTTGTTGTTGACAAAAAAGCAGCGATAGCCAAGTGGAGAGGCCGACGGACGGGTTGGATTTTAAAACGAGTCACCTGAATTTGAGGGTATTGGTGGTGTAGGGAGTTAGTCTTAATCCTCTCTAAGTAATTTTGGCTGCCGCGCCGGAGTGACGTCTAAATATTTTTTAAAAAATCCAGAAATTCTTAAATACGTTGGCAATTATGCAAAATGGAACGTAGTTTTTATGCTTTAGTACAGTTTTTCAAGTGTAATTTTTAGGTTTTATGTGAAAAACGTGAAACGAAACGCAACCCGCCGTCTTGGATGGATGATATTGACAGCTAATGTCAAATTTGTGCGTCATTCCTTTGCTTTCGAGTGCCTAGGGTAAGGTGCGTGCGACTGTAATTCAAGTAACTAAATAGGTTATGTTAGTTTCTCTTTTGACCGTTAACCCGAAAATAGGAGCCTAAGAATTAAACTAGTGTGAAGAATGTGGAAGTTGGCACCATCATACACACTGCATATAATTTTTATTTATTTATTTATTTATTTTAACTAAATTAACAAAGTAACATTACAGAATGACTTCCAAACCGTTACAGTGCATACTTAAAAGATACGTAAACAATATTAATATCTTAACAAAATTTATAAACACAACTAAAACATAAACACTAACGGTAAACAATATTTATGACTAAACAGAATAATAATATCTAATACATAGGATCTAAATACTAAAAAATATTCTGGCCTTCTTCACAAATGTACTCAAATTATCAAAAAATACATTAGCGTCGTGAACTTGACTCATGAAGTCATTATATAAATTTATGGCTCTAACAGTTGGGGTACTGCTTACATAGCTGCAGCTCCATTCGGTAGGACACGAAAATAGGTGATGTCTTCGCCTTCCTACGCCACGTGTGTAATTTTGAGGAACATAGAGTTGCATGCATTCTAGTACTGCAGGATTATCTACCTTACCGCGCAATAACAGATAGTAATGTAGTATAAGCATTACCCTGCGTCTCAACAGCAGCGTGTCAAATCCCACCATTCCAGACACAAACAGGGATGGGTACATGTATGGATAATACCCAAACTTTCTTTTATAGAGGTACCGCGCACACTTCTTTTGGATTTTTTCTATCATAAGTGCATGCTTTTTATCATGTGGGTCCCATATTATAGCATTGTATTCTAGTTTGCTACGTACATAAGCGTTATATAATAAGACTATTACATTCGTACTGTGAAATTGTGACGATGTCCTAAGTATAAACCCTAGAGCTCTACATGCACTTTTACATGTAGTTGAAATGTGTTCACGAAAATTAAGTTTGGAGTCGAAAATCAATCCCAGGTCTCGGATGGTATTTACTCGCTCTAGTTGAGAATTTCCTAAACAGTACTGTTCTATGATAGGATTTCGAGACCTAGTGAATGATATGACCTTACACTTGTCCACATTAAGATCTAACCTATTTTCTTTACTCCAGAGATTGACTGCGTTTATGTCGCGTTGTAAGTTTTCACAGTCAGCTGCACTATTTATGGGAAGATATATCTTTAGGTCATCCGCGAACATAAGGCACTTAGCTGTATTCAGCACCTTTGGGAGGTCATTTATCATTAAAATAAATTGAGTAGGTCCTAAAGTACTGCCTTGGCTTACTCCCGATCTGGTGTAGTACTGATTTGATCGGTATCCCATAAGCTGTACATACTGTCTCCTGTCTCTTAGATAACTGGCTATGAGTTTCAGTAGTCTTGGACTAAAGCCTAAAGATGAGAACTTCGCTAATAATACGTCATTATCCACAACATCAAATGCCTTCCGATAATCTAAGTAAACAGCATCAACTTGACGACCGGTTCTCATCTGGTTCTTTACACTATCTATGAATGTTATGTGGTTAGTCAAGGTAGAACGATTCAATCGAAAACCATGCTGAGTATCATCTAAATGACACTTAACCTGTTCAATAATTTTGCGATTTAAAATACTTTCGAATACTTTACTAAATACTGATAATATGGCTATCGGTCTGAAATTTGTTACTTGTAGTGATGTATTACTTTTAGGTACTGGAGTGACTCTCGAAACCTTCCACCTAGAGGGATATACTCCCTGCTGTATGCATAAGTTGTATACATATAAAAGAGCGTCTTCTAATACACATGCGCAGTCCTTAAGAATAAATGCTGGTACAGCATCCGGCCCACTCGCAGAAGAGGTTTTGAGACGCTGGATAGCTTTCCGCAAATCACTTAAGCTAATCCTGTCTATGCTGACTCCTGGCACGTGTCCTTGATCATTCGCAGCACGCTCTGCTTTGATAGGATTTAATTCGGGCGATTTTTTTTGAAACACAGAACTAAAATACTCACCAAATGCGTCAGCCGCCTCCTGACCTGTTACTGTTTTAGATCCTAATAAATATTCTTTGTTACATTGTCTATTGTTGCGTTTATTTTTCACGTATTTCCAGAAACTAGCAGGCTCTTTACTAATATCTTTCTCTACAGATGTTATGTATTTCTTATATGCATCATCAATAAGTTTTTTTACTTTAGTTCTATAAAACTTGAACATTTCTTTATTAAACTGTAGGCCATAATTTTTGTATTTAATAAAATGACTGTATTTTACTTTTATAAGCCGAATTATTTCAGGGTTATACCATGTAGGATAATAGTGCGTTGGGACTGTTGAGTATGGAATTTTATTTGGAACGTTATCATTTATTGTTTTATTTATGTTCTCATATAAATTATCTACCGCTACATTAACATCAGATTGCTGTAATACGTTGGACCAATCTATGTTACCTATATCTGCATACAAATCAAGTAAATTAGCCTTACGGAAATTCCAAACGGGTGTGGTGTATTTATTTTGTAATGTAGATGGCTGGGATCTTAACACTGCTGTTGAGATACTAACAGTAACTGTAATCTCGATAGGTGGGTGATATGCGTCCATTTGTACAAGAGGTTCAACATCGCCATCCACACTAATACTGTCAGTTTCAATGTTTGCTAAAATCAAATCTAAAATGCCTCCATATTTATTTTTAACATAGTTGTACTGCTTCAGTTTACAAAATTCCATAAAGTTATTAAAGTGTGAAGTAGCGTTATTATTACATGAGGTCAAATTAAAGTCACCTAATATGACAAACTGATAGTTTGAGTATTTATACATAGCATTTTCTATACAGTCTAGAACATCACAATATTGCGTATCACTATAATTTGGCGGCAAATATACTACACATACAATAATTTTCGTATTTTTATAAGTTACCATTCCAAAAATTAACTCTTTGTTGTCCGATAAGCCATCAATATCTAATAAAAGTTTAACACTATAGCAGTTCCTAACGGCTAATAAAACACCGCCCCATCCCGTGTCACCTGCCCGATCTTTACGCAAAACTATGAAGTCTTGGGGAAACAATTCTGCATCAGTAACCGAACTATTCAAAAATGTTTCAGTCAAAGCTACAATTTCGTATGGACATAGGCGGAGATTGTTACGAAATTGTTCAGTTTTTGATCTTAAACCTCTGACGTTCTGATAAAACATATGCATTTTCTTACTGGGCTTGAGGCGCTCCCTGTTTCTTAATTTTGTTCCGAAAGGGCTGCCGCCAAGGCCTGATGCATATATCTTCCGTCCAATTACCAGGGGATAATACTCTGTCAGCCAATTTAGATGGAACTCCCAATTTGAAAGAAGCATAGTTACCTCGAGCCTTCAGAGCTTCGACGGTGCACTCGCATTCGCAAATAGTTTTGAGGTGGTCACATACCTGCTCTACGGTTGTACCTATCTGCAGGTAGTAAAGGTGTAAATAATTCCAACGTTCCGATGCTTGTAGTCCCGTAGGCCCAGGAGAAGCTTCGCCACGTATTAGTTTACTATCAGATCGACGGATAACCTTTTTGTTTGCCTCTGACCGTTCGCTTTTATGAGTCTCGCTGTTCAGAAGATTCGTGGTAAGTGTAGGTGATTCTTCATTATTTTGAGGTAAACTGCAAGGTGCGTGACACTCTGATTGGGTTGGTTTACTTTCTTTAGCACTTTTTATATTTTTAGATTGCTTTTTTGGTGTCTTACTAGTCTCCTTGGTAATATTATCTGGAAGACATTTTACTGCTTTGCTACCTGCGTCTGACTGCCCGATATGCCTTTGAATTGTACTTTGCATTATAGCAACCTTACTTTCTAACAGATAAATACGTTTTTCTAACTGTGAGAAGCCACTTTGCATAATCACCGTAACTCTGTCAGTTATTGCATTGCTCATTTGAGTGGTCAGTCGCTCATTCAGTACGCTTTGGATCTCTTCACGTATTATCATTCGCAAGTTATCAACGCAAGTTACGTCCTCAAGAAAACCAAATATATTTTCAGTACTCTGCTCACTCACGGTGTTTTGTGTCAATTTCGACCGAGAGTTACGGATTGTCACGTTCTCACAAGGATCCCACAGTAGGCTCGACGACATATTAAGGTCATTCTTATTCTGGCTAGAATTTGTTTCCAAACTAGTCCTTGCTCTTGCTTCCAGTGAGCGAATAGGAGTGTTAGAATTGTCACCTTTGGGTTCCTTTGACTTGCAGCAAAAACATACCCACTTAGTTCTTTGATCTTTTGTCATCTTCTTATACCAGTTTTCAGACACATTACTGCACAAAAGATCAAAATGTTGTTTACATTGTGAGCATTTCATATAATGCGCATTTTTTATTATTATTAAGCAGCCACCACATATAATTTCTGGTGCAATAGTTTTAGGTCCTTTAGATGCCATCTTTTGATAATTTTCTTAATGTCCGGTAATGAAGGTTCTTCTATCCGATACAAGATGGCACCTCTAATAAAATACTTTGGTCAAGAGGTTTAATATTTATGATATTCTAAGCAAAACTATTGTTGTATTATTGTGTAGGGCGCATCCAGTATTTGAGTAATAAAGTAGGTATACACGGTAATTATTGAAATGCACTGATATAGAGAATTTTTAAAGTTCTGTGTTTTGTGTCGGTTCGTTGACCCCACGCGCAAGCGTCACGAGATTTAAATTATCCGTTAGTGCAAAATGTAATTAGATGTATATTTTATATTTTGTGACGTAAATATTGGCACTTATTTCTAGTTTTTATAGTTATTTTACGTAAATATGTAATCACATGTCTATGCACAATACCACAACACTGTTTCTGTTCGTTTGTTATGTTTCAACCGTAGTACACTTTAGTATCGATTTTATAATAGTTATCAATAATATCTTCATGAGATAACAATGATACACACTTATTGTCACTTTATCTTTCCGAAATTGAGTAATTACAGTTACAGAAAGCACTAAAACTATTTTTATCAAATTTTTTAAACTCTAAACACGGGAGCTACTGTATCACTAGCTACATAGTTTATTTTTTCTAAGGAAACCAAGTATTTCCGGCGGGTGAAAATGGTGAGGGAGGGACTCGACATCTCCCCCCCTCCCTTCAACCACTCACAACCCCTAAAATGGCGACGTATTTCGAAATTTTTACCCGACGGACTGCTACGCAGAGGGCCTCGGGTTCGAATCCACGGCGCGCACCAATGACTTTTCGAAGTCAAGTGCGTATTAAATTGTTAATTATCGCTTGCTTATCGGTTTAGGAAAATATCGTGAGGAAACCTGCATGTCTCAGAGTTCTCTATAATGTTCTCGAAAGACATGTGAAGTCTGCCAACCCGCACTTGGCAATAGCGTGGTGGACTATGACCTAACCCTTCTCATAGTGAGAAGACCTTCTCATAGTGCCCAGCAGTGGGACAGAATAAAGGGCTGATGATGATGGTTGTTGACTATCACATTGACTCCATGCCGCTTGATCTTACGCAGTCAGAGAGTCCCATCGTAACGGTAATAATCTCAATCTTAAACTAATATAATTATACCTAAAGCTGAAGAGTTTGTTTGTTTGGTTGAACGTGCTTATCTCAGAAACTAGTGGTTCGATTTGAAAAATTCTTTCAGTGTTAGATAGACCATTTGCCGAGGAAGGCTATAGGTTATATAACATCACGCTATGAGCCACGGGAGCGGAGCAGTAGCCTTAAATAACGCGGGTGTGACCGTGGGTTCATCTAGTATCATATAAATTACTAGAGGACGCCAGCAGCTACGCCTGCATTCTTTTTTAAATTTATCCGTTTTGGCCGATCCCGTGGGAATTTCAGAAAATCCCTTCTTAGTGCACCCCTACGGTCTCCAAGGAACATACATGCCAAATTTCAGCTTCCTGCGCCCAATAGTTTCGGCTGTAGCGTGTCTGTCAGTCAGTCAGTAACGCAAGGATTTTATATATTAAGATTATGGCATGATGGCCCTTACCTTGATTTTTACGTCCCGCGTAAATGACCGGGGTTCGAAAGAGGAAGGGTGCACTTGGGAACCCGCCTTGAGCTGGTCAAACACAAGTGTGCACAGGAACCAACGAAGAAAAACCCAAGAATAATCAAACAGTATAATTAATTGCCTAGTTTCTACGACTGCCTTCGTGGTCTAGTGGATAGCGCATGCGTCTGATGATCAGGAGGTCCCGGGTTCGATTCCCGGGTCGGGCAAAAGTGTTACTGAGTTTTTCCCGAATTCTCAATAGCAGCACCGAGTCTTGCAAAGTGCCCGGTAAAGGCAATAGGCTCACCGCTATTCAAGTAATAGAGGCAAGCCTATTGCCTTTATTACCTTTTGGACCTACAAATACGTAACATGGCGAAATGTGGGTTTAATAAAACACCTTTGCCAGCTTTACCTACTTACCCTACCCTTCGGGGATACAGGCGTGAGTGTGACTGAACAATAGCCTCACCGCTTGACACTGCGCCGTGTTGTGATTTCGATTCCCACACGATGCAACACTTTTTGTGATTCATAAATTGTTGTTTCGGTTCTGGGTGTTCATTGTGTCCGTTAGTATGTTTGTTAAGTCCCCCACAACACAGGATTTAATTCTAGTGCGGGTCTCTTCATAATAGAGACAGAGAATAGAGCATATGTTCTCTTCTCAGTCGTGCCCTCTTGTCAGAGTGGTCGTGGTCATGCGTCGGTCGGAATAGAGCATATAAAAAAATATTTTCCTCGAATTGGCTCTCAGTATATAAACTTACCTACTTCCAACAATATAAAAACTACATCATGAATGAATGAGACGTGTACGCGTACATGTTTGTGCAATAAATTAACAAGTGATCTGTTGTTCTTTGTACTGGCGGTCCGCCAACGGAGATACGGTACGTGATTTAGTTTAACGGAGCGAGTTGTACGTATGCATTAGTACTTTTGATGTGCATTTCGTTGTATGTGATTTAAGAATGTAATATATATACGCATAATATACTTCACGGGGACGCCGGACGTCGGCCACCGTGGTAAAAAGTACCAGTCGACAGCGATATAGTAAAACAGGCCTATGTCGCGTAATTATTTGAAAACAGAAGATTAAATATCTTATTTGTATCTAGAATAGAACCAAAGTCGCCGACATAGCTCTCCGGATAGCCGAAGTGGCAGTGGGCAGGGCACATAGCTCGAAGAACCGATGGCCGTTGGGGCAGAAAGGTTCTGGAGTGGCGATCACGTACCGGACAACGCAGCAGAGGTAGGTCCCCGCAAGGTGGACCGACGATCTCGTCAAGATCGCGGGAGGCGGTTGGATGCGGGTGACTCAAGACCGGTCTGTGTGGAGAACCTTGGGGGAGGCCTATGTCCAGCAGTGGATGTCGTTTGGCTGATATGATGATGATGATGATCTAGAATGACTAGACGATTCCTGTCCTCTGTTTTACCCCTATGGTTTTCGTCAACAGTCGCGGTGGTTTTTAGTGGTAAACATCGTCACAACACCGGACGTCGTAACAAAAAGAAGAAAAAAATAAACGCTTAAATAAAGAAATTGACTAGTATCAATGAGGTCATGGCCTTCTACCAGGTGCTCCTGGTTGGATCTGACATCTTCGAGAAGCTTTTTTTTTTTTTGATAAGTAAGGTTCGACTAGAGCGTTAGCTAGAAAGATAATGAAAATGAATAGCAATTTTTGGATCAATGCTTGCCTCAGTTGTTTGTTCAGTTTGTTCGTTCATCAGCCTTTAACATTCCACTGCTGGACTAGGCCTCTCCTTTGAAAGGAGGAATTGGCCTACTATACCACGCTGGCCAAACGTATAGGGTTTGTATCAAGTTTTCCTTCTCTTACAGTTCTGTTCTCTGCATAATATGCTCCCTCTGTCGGCTCTTACGACTCCTATAGGATGATAAGCGGTGGTGACATTCCGGATTCTTAATCCCTCACCACACGGATGTTCAGTTTGACATAATAAAAAAGGCGAATGCTCGGTCTTTTGTTACTAGTGAATGCTTAAGCCTATAAGCCTTTTAATGTATCTATGACGCTCCGCTTATATGTGTACTCTATACTTTAAATTGGAATCGTGACTCAAATACTACTAATGTAACGAATCAACAAAGCTACAAGGCGAATACGAATAAATACAATATGTAATTGTAGATAATGTTTTGTACTAGAAATGTGTTCACTGCAATAATGTACCTACAAAAAATAACTACGAGAATATCGGGATCTGAGACGTGCTCGCACTTTATGCCTTATCATAAGGCTCAACGTCACTAAGAGAACGATGGAGCAAGATATGTTCATAGTTTCCCTGCGAGATCAATTCAGAAATGAGGAGATCCTCATTGAACCGAAATGACACGTCAAGGCCAAAGTCAAAATCCTTTATTCATTTGGGTCACAATGTGACGCTTATGAACGTCAAAATAACAGATTTATAAATAAAATAATTACTTAAAGACTCTACATTTACATTTACTGCCATGTTCTCAAAGCAAGGGCGTAGAACTATGAGAAAGAACGGGCAATAAAACTCACGGTCACTGTTTTTCATTACCAGGTTTTGCATAATACACATAATTTATATTTTGTAAGATGCTGCAACTGTTACACCTTCTATATCACTTGTATATATTTACTGTACATAATAATAGGTACTCAAGCATATTACTTAATTTTAATTTTGATGCTCATTTAGTTAGCCTCCTCAGAATAGACATGGTGAAACAAGAGCATCCACTTACATTAGGATATATACCTAATAATGCAGGCAATCCGTGAAAGTGAACAAAACCATGATGGAAATGATGCAGTTAAATATTAAAATGTAATATGAAGTCGTCATGATGAAGAGGTGACGGCCTAAACAGATTTCTCGAAGTACCGCAGTAGGAAAGTTCTGAGGTGGTGGCCACGCACCGGACGAAAATTATTCACGTATGTGTAGATATCGCATATCGATATGTATGGTCCGTGTGGTGACGGATAAAGAATACGGAATGTCACCGCCCCATATCATTCCATGGTTGTCGTAAGAGCCGACAGAGGGAGCATATTATGCAGAGAACAGCACTTTAAGAAAAGGAAAACTTGATACAAACCCTATACCAACCCGTTTGGCCAGCGTGGTATAGTAGGCCAATTCCTTCTTTCAAAGGAGAGGTCTAGTCCAGCAGTGGGCTGTTAAAGGCTGATGATGATGATGTGTAGATATTTCTCACCAATATTTGATAGCTCATTAGTTTCTGCCTGCGACTGTGCCCGCGTGAGTGTCAGTTGTTGCAACAAAAAGTAACCTATGTGCTCCTCTGAAATTTAGGCTATACCTATTACTGGAAAGTTTCATCAATAAACATTAATTCGATTTTGCGTCAAATGAAAAAAACTTTAAAAAAAATACTTAGATCTAACTTTTACTGAAACCGAAATTCGAACCCTGGATTAATCGATCGGCTACAGAATTTTTTGCAGAAAAGTATCACAGAGAATTGAATTTGATATAAAATAATATGATATTCCCAACAGCACTCTCTTGATTAAAATCGATCACGATCAGTTGCAATTCAAGCGAGCTTCGAAACATTTTCTTATGTTATGTAGCTTTATTAAACAGCGATAACCCAATGGTGAGGCTAATAGATTGCTATGTAAGGGTTTAAACCACCAAAATATTACAACAATGCACTTTTAAATGAGTTTGTATATTTAGGTACGCTGTTTACAAGAGATAGTAAGAATGTAGAAGATATTGAAAGAAGAGTTAATGCAGGTAATAGAGTGAATGGAGCTCTAAAGGCGTTTATGAATAGCCAAAACGTGTCCAAAAAGGCACGTTTGGCTGTGCATAGAGGGGTGTTAGTACCTACTCTTATGTATGGTAGTGATAGTTGGGTATGGCAGAAGAGTCATGAAAGTAGAATAAATGCTGTAGAAATGAGAGCACTGAGAAGTATGTGTGGTGTTTCTCTGACTGACAGAGTAAAGAATTGTGTGATAAGAGAGTGTTGTGGGGTAAAAGAAGATGTAGTGACTAGCATCGAGAAAGGTATGCTAAGATGGTTTGGGCACATGGAGAGGATGGATGACGAAAGACTGTCAAAGAAGATATATAAGGCAAGTGTGGAAGGGACATGACGAAGAGGAAGATCTAGGCGGACGTTCTCTGACCAGATTGGAGACATCCTAAAAACAGGACAGGTAAGAAGTACCCTGAACAGAAGAGCATGCATGCAAATGGCGTTCCGTAGTCTCTGCCTACCCCTCCGGGAAACAGGCGTGAGTCTATGTACATATGTATGTATGCACTGTTCCATTACTTGAATATGAAACCATGCCATCATAATATGATTCATTGAACAAACTACCGAATTATGGCCAGACTATATTAGAAACTGGGTTTCCTAAACAACCGAATTAACTGCATCACAACGACAGCGCCGAAATTGGCACGACTCGCGTAAACAATAAACAAATAGTGTAATTTGTGGCAACGTTTCAATTGTAAGAACCGTTTAGCGGAGATTATTTGCTTTTATATATGTAGAACTGTTGGTACCTATTCGTGAAGGGATTATGTTTGTAGGACGTTTCTAGTATTGCTATAGAACCTAGTCTATTTATTTAAAAAAAATTGGCCAAGTGAACGTCAAAAATTTAAGTTAAATACTAGATGATTCTACATTTACATGAACTGCCACGTTCGCAATGCAATAGGTAAAACCACGAGAAACAACGGGCAATAAAACTCGTGGCCACTCTTTTTGACTGCCAGTATATGGTTTTACATGTTATCTTTGTAAGTAGCTGCAACTGTTTCACATTGTGAGTTATCTACTAATGCAAAAAATAATAGTTATTGATATCATACTCAAGCCATACATTATGTTCATTTGATTCCTTTGTTGTATAGAAGCCCCCTTTAATATTTAATTTATTTTTATTTAATTATTAATTTTGAAAGGTAATAAGTATACAACTATATATTCTGTGAAAATTTTAAGCGTCTACCGGTTACCGTTAGTAATATTGAGCAAAAAATACGAAATAAACACCATTATTGTATGGCATCCCTCTTAATATTTTATTTTTAGTATTTTTTGTTATAGCGGCAACGGAAATACATAATTTAATAAATAGGTGATAAATTATGCTTAGGGCCAAATAGACATAGGATACAACTAAAAAGTAGTATTAAAAAGCTTAAACAACAAAGGAAGTTATATAAAATAAATAAAAATATTACTAAACTGGTACTGAACTTAAAACAATATAATAAAATGAAAATGACAATAAAGCAATACAAAACATTAGTTTCTGAACATACAGAATTGTTACAGGACCTAGAAAATTATAATATTGAATTAATTAATGGTAGGATGTTGTATGATCAGCATACAAGGGACCTTAAATCACAAATCAGTGCTTTAGAATCTCAACTAAATAGGATGAATACCCAGTATGAGAAAGAGGTTCAGGTATATATAAATAAATATGATGAGATTGCACGAATTGGAAAGAGTAATTTGGAATATGTAAAGGCGTTGACAAACACAAATAGTTACTCAAATTGTTTAAAATCTACCTTGTTAGCTAACGAGTCTGGTGATAGTGATTCAGGTCTCTGTTCAAGTTCTAGTTCCAGTACAACCAGTAGTACAAAGGATAGGACACCCTTAGTTGACAACTCTGGCACAAAAAAAGTTTACATGTTTTCAGATAGGTTAGGTGTAGGTTTAGGTAGCTTAATGAATAGTAATTTAAAACAACACAATATCATTAATTATTGTTATCCAGGGTCATCTTTTACAAACTTAATAGATATTTTAAAAATAACCACATTTGATAGACAGTCAACAATAGTAATTGTGTATGGTGACAGTCAAATGGTGACCAAAAAAGATATTTATAACTTAACAGAAGTAATTTTATCACTTCATAAAAAATTTGGATGTCAATTTATTACTTGTGCGTTACCTTTTTCAGGTACACTAGATGGAAAGGTGAATCAACATATCTATGACCTCAATTTGTGTTTTTACAATATGACATGGCAATATAAAGATATTATTTTATATTTTGACATAAATAAAGGAGAAATACCAAATACGGCCTGTAGCAGCCAGAAAGTTGTGAATCGTTGAAATTAAACATATAATTTTTTAAATGTATACATCGTTTTCGTTTCTTAATAGAGCTTCGGTGAAAGATTTTAGTTTTTAAAGATTATTGTTTTGAATAGGCTATGGTAATAGCGGATGAATGTCTTATGTTGCCAGCATTATAAATAAAATGAAGTATGGTAGGCAGAAATTGTTTAAAGGGAATAATATTTTTATTATTATATTAGAAAACAATATCTCTTATTTACTTTATAAATATATTCGTAAAATGAATCAAGAAAAATATAATTTATTATATATTCCATAATTATTAATCGGTAAAAATCGTTTTGTTTTTTAATCCATAGTAGAAATATTTTTTCAAACCATTGCAACACATTTTTTATTTGTTATGTCATTCGTGTTGCTTCTACCCACAATATACTTATCTATAGTTGATGAATGAATGTAATGCTCTGTATTATTGGTGTTTTCGTGCGGGTTTAATTGTAATGTAGTTGAATATAAGTTCAATAATAATAATCACTACCTTCTACCCATGCTAAGAATATGCAGCGGTGTTCGTGATTGTGGTCAGTTTTTTTGGACGAGTATAGTACGAGGTTCCCTAGTACACAGGTGATAATTCATTATATTATTGGCCTCTCTTTATGTAGTTTTTGTTCTATATGACACAAAGACATACCTTTATTTACGCCTAGGTTTTATATTTATGTTAAAATTCAATTTTAAGGTATATTTAGTTGTGGAATAATTTCCATTTCAAATATCTCGTATCTTATTTCCACCAAAAGTTATTTAAAAACAAATAATACAGTGTAATAGAGTAGTCATTTATCTTCAAAACACACATGGTTTCGTGTTTGTCCTTGCCAGGCCCATAATGTATGGCCAAATGGTACATCTCCTTTATTAATAAATATAACTTCACATTGACCAAAGATACTATGTATCTTTCGCTATCTTATAAACGACAAATTGCTAAATTATTAGCATATAATATACAAAGTGACACAGGTACATGTAGGGTATCCAAGGAAATGATTTCTGTAAATAATTCTGTCTTTACCATGTCTTCTATTTTAAATACTGACACGAGTTCTTTAAACTTAAGAATTGGACAAAGGATAGACATTGTCAATTAAATATAGGACATCAAAATATACAGGGTCTATCTGGCAAACATTTAGAATTAAGTTTATATTTAGAAAGTCATAATATAAAAGTTATGTGCATAACGGAGCACTGGTTGAAGGATTATCAAATATATTTTTTAAATAACATGCATTACACTGTGCAAAGTGCTTTCGCTAGGAGTCAAGCCATCCATGGTGGATCCTTGATACTAGTTTCAAATACCATACTGTGTAAGGAACGAAAGGACATAAGCACCTTGTCTGTAGAACGCAGTAGTAGAAATTTCCTGTATTGAACTGGAACAGTATGTTGTTATATGTGTGTATCGCCCTCCTTTAAGTAACTTTAATATGTTCGAATCTATTATGGAAGATGCAATTGGTAAAATTAGGACCAATAAAAAAGGGATCATAGTTTGTGGAGATTTCAATATTAATATACTGGATAGTTCACCAATGACTAGTAGGCTTTTAAATCTTTTTAAATCATTTAATTTGACAAATTTATTTCTTGAACCTACTAGAATAACTGCATCATCTTCCACTTGTCTTGACAATATATTTAGTAATCATACAGTATCACATAAATTAGTTACTACTGACTTAACTTCGGATCACTGTGGTCAATTGGCAGGATTTTCATATATAAATGATAATGCAGTACGTAAGGTGACAGTTAGGCCATTACCTAGGTATAAATTTAATGAGTTTAGGAACAAAATTTTAATAGGTATGAATCCTGATATGATGGAGCTTAAGTCACCAAATAAGATTTATGAAACTATGTTTAATTTAGTTCACAACGAATTTAGAAGTACTTTTAAAACCAAGGAAAAAGTAATCAAGGAGTCTAGAGCATTTAGTGAGTGGGCTACTGTAGGTATTTATAAAAGCAGAGCAAGAATGTATGAGTTGTATGGTATGAAGAAATACAATTTTGATGCGAGCTTCACTGAGTATGTCAGAAATTATTCAAAAATATTTAAAAAGGTATGCAATATAGCTAAGGCACGTTTTGTAAGTGATAAAATTAGAAACTCTTCTAATAAAGTTAAGGCCACATGGCAAGCTATTAACGAAGCAACGGGCAAGGCAACCTTTAGGAATACCAATTTTAACTTGCTAGATAATAATAAAATGATTAATAATGACGAGGAAGTCGCACTCGCATTCAATAATTTTTTTGCTAGCATACCTATTGCTACTACTATAGGTCTAAACTCATCAGCTTCAGTCGCAGTAAATTTATTAGAATCTAGTGTAGAAAAATGTAATGTATTATTTAAATTCAGTCCTATTAATTCTACTGACATTATAAACACTTTCCAATCTCTAGAATCTAAGAATACGGGTGATCTCTGGGGAATATCTGTGAAGATTCTGAAAAGTATAATAGATATAGTAGCACCTTATCTAAGTAACTTGTTCAATAAGTGTATAGAATCAGGCGATTTTCCAGATTTAATGAAACATAGTAGGATAATACCTCTGTTTAAATCCGGCAGTAAGACTGATCCTAGTAATTATAGGCCAATTTCAATACTACCTACTTTTAGTAAAATCTTTGAAAAGATAATACTCAAGCAACTTCTGAAGCACTTTAATTTAAACAGCCTCCTTCATACTGAGCAATATGGTTTTACTAAGGGTCACTCGACGACGGATGCAGGAGTAGCTTTACTCAAACACATCTACAATGCATGGGAGAACTCTCAGAATGCTATTGGTGCGTTTTGCGACCTTTCGAAAGCATTCGATTGTGTCTGCCATGATACGCTCTTATGCAAACTTAAACATTACGGTGTCCAGACTAAAGCATTGGATGTTATTAAGGCATATTTAAATAACAGAATCCAATGTGTAGAAATAAATGGCTCAAAATCCAGTGGCGTACCAGTACAATTGGGAGTGCCGCAGGGTAGTATCCTAGGGCCTTTCCTGTTTCTAGTTTACATAAATGATTTGCCATTTTACCTGAGAAATATTTGTGACGTGGTATTGTTTGCTGACGATACTTCATTGATATTTAAAGTAGATAGAAATAAGGAAAACTTTACCGAAATAAACAGTGCTCTTATTCAGGTGACTAAATGGTTTACTGTAAATAACTTAGTACTGAACGCCAGAAAAACCAAATGTGTTAAGTTTGCTTTGCCCAACGTCAGAAACCTTGGTCCTAACATAGTTTTGAATGGTGATGTACTGGAAACAACTGAATCTACATTGTTTCTAGGAATAACACTTGATTCGAAGTTACAATGGGGCGCACACATTACATATCTGTCAGCGAAACTTAGTTCGGCTGCTTATGCCATTAAGAAGGTGCGCAATTTAACAGATGTCGATACGGCTAGATTGGTATATTTTGGCTATTTTCATAGTGTTATGTCTTATAGCATATTACTTTGGGGTAGAGCTGCTGATATCGAAAGTATTTTTATATTGCAAAAAAGGGCAGTTCGGGCCATTTACCAATTACGGACAAGAGTTTCGCTCAAAGAAAGATTCAAGGAAATCGGTATTCTAACAGTAGCGTCTCAGTATATTTATGCTAGTGTTATGCATGTACGTAAAAATATAAATTCATATTCAAAGAATAGTGATATACACTCTATAAATACAAGAAATAGACATAAATTATGTGTTCCGTATTTTCGTTTGTGCAAAACTCATAGTTCTTTTATAGGACTTAGTATACGTATCTACAACAAGATACCGATAAGTATTTTGGACCTGCCTTTTAACGCATTTCAGATAAAGATTAAAAATGACCTAATGCAAAAGGCATATTATAATTTAAATGAATATCTGAATGACAAATGCGCTTGGAAATAATGTTTCATAATTCATATATTATACAGTAAATAGGTAGATGATAAGTTTCTTGACATGTAATTAAATATTATTCCATTCCAATTAAAATCATGTAAATGATAGTTTTTGGAATCGCCACCACATTACTAAATGTCACTCATCTCGTTAGATACTTTTATTTGTTATTTTTTTTATAATGTATTATAATCGTGTAGCCAATCAGTTCGATCGGTGGTTATATTTCAAAAAGTATCATGTCAATCAATCAAATATAGGTACTACATTTGCATTTTGCACGCGTTCCACATATTTATGATAATATTAACGATCTGGAAAATGCAGGTAATTCGTGTTCATGGTCAGTATACCAACAGATTGTTAATTACTGCCGGTTCGTGTACCGTTGTCGTCATGCTCACTAAAATGTCATTTCTTGTGGTGGCGTCGTGTGTCGGGTCATCCCTGTCCCTCTGATATGGCGAGAGGGATGATGGCTGGCCCATGCGTCATACTCGTGAACGGGTGCTACTTGCGATGACTGGTCGATGTCGGTCTTACGGGCTGGTATTACATTTTTAATATTAAACTGTATCATTTCTATCATGGTTCTGAACATTTGCGCGGATTGCCTGCATTGTTAGGTACTTAATGTAAGTGGATGCTCCTGTTTCACCATGTCAATTCTCAGGAGGCTAATTAAATGAACATCAAAATTTTACTACATTATGCTTGAGTATTAAGTAGAGTAAATATATACAAATGACATAGAAGGTGAAACAGTTGCAGCACCTTACAAAATTTAAATTTGTATGTATTATGCAAAACCTGGCGATGAAAAAGAGTGACCTTGAGTTTTATTGCCCGTTCTTTCTCATGGTTCTACCTATTGCTTTGCGAACGTGGCAGTAAATGTAAATGTAGAAGCTTTAAGTAATTATTTTTTTAAATTGACGTTCATAAGTGTCACTTTGTGATTTAAATGAATAAAGGATTTTGACTTTGACTTTGACTTTGACTTTAAGAAAATTTTCAGCGTTCTAGATATCAAGGTTTTTGAGATACAGCCTGGTGACAGACAGACGGACAGACACACAGCGGAGGCTTAGTAATAGGGTACCGATTTTATCTTTTAGGTACGGAACCCTAATAAGTAGACTAGGTTCTTTACCAAATATCAGTTAAAGTATATTTCGCTCGTTTAGTAGGTACCTATGTTTTTTGCAAATAATATCATTGGGAAAAAGTTTTGCGTCTCTATCATTCAGAGCGAGTATCGCTTCGACAGAAAGTCGAAAGCACATTTTTAACCGCTTTCAGAACGTAATGTTGCTGACTCGTAACTACTGTTAAAGATCTTCATGACAGCTAGGGGTGACGCCAATTAATGGCTTAATGTTATCTCAAGGCAAAGAACAAGACTGCCTCCGTGGTCCAGTGGATAGCGTATGCGACTGTTGATCGGAGGTCTCGGGTTCGATTTCCGAGTCGGGCAAGAGCATACTTATGCTCTTTTTCCGAATTCTCAGTAGCAGCACGGAGTCTGGTGATGTGTCCGGTAACGGCCAAAGGCTCGCCCTCTATTAAGTGGGACCTAAAAATTCATGGCGGAATGTGGGTGTAATATTTACACCTCTGCCTATCCCTTCGGGGATACAAGCGTGAGTCTATAAATAAAAAACAAACAAGAAAGAACAAGTACCTAATGAAATTTTTTATAGGTACGCACATAGAAAAGTCAGAGGGTTCCGCTGCGATTTGCCACCTACCTAAGACTCTATCTAGCAGTCTAACTTCTCTTCTCAAAAGTCGAACTTTATTCTAATAGCTGAAATAGTTATAAAACATATTATACCAGTGCCAAATCTATAGATTGCTCTGAGAAATTTGAATGCGCCTACCAAAACGTTTACAGCAATATTCACGTACATGGTTGCTTTGGAAATATAAGTAGGCAGGCAATATTTGAAATTACTTTTAAAGTCTTTATATATATTGTTACTATACGGCAGAATATAGTTATAACTACACCAAACTACTTACTCATAAATGGCGGGTTACTTTTAATTCGTCAAAGTTGGCAGTTGGCAGTCGAGATGGATACGTGAACCCTTTATAAACATATTATTTATTAGTTTAACATTTTTACCTGTACTTCCAAAGTCTAGAGCGTCCTTCTGTCCACGATCATGACACATGTAAGCCAGAAGCAACGTTGGAGACATGAGAAGTATTAAAATATACATAAGTCTAGGTACCAGAGCCTTGCTCTAGGTAGTAGAGCCTTGCTGATTTCAGCATGAATGGGCCGGCTCGACCGGGGAAGTACTACGCTCTCACAGAAAATCGACGTAAAGTAAAAGTACCTATACTGTTGCGTTTCGTTCGGTGAGTGAGAGTGCCGGAGGGCCTATCCCCTATTCCCTCTCCCTCATCCCACTCCTCATCCTATCCCGTTTCCCAACCCCAAGGGGCGGCAACGCACTTGTGACTCCTGTGGTGTTGGTTGTGTCCATGGGCGGCGGTAATTGCTTACCATCAGGCGATCCATCTGCTCGTTTGCCGCCTATTACCATAAAAAAGTCAATTTGTGTGATTCAAACGTGACAAATACTTGAATGATGAATACAAATCATCGTGCATCATCATTATCATCTTAATGTTAGTCTCGATTCAAATTGAACCTTCGAATTGAAGCCCGGAGTCCTCTTGAATAATGCAAGTTTTTAATAAAATTTACTACATTTCGCCCGCGTCGCCGCCCAAGGCACGTGCCCTCCAAGGCACGGGACAAGCGATAATTTTATTAACAATTCAATACGCATACGCACATAACTCCGAAAAGTCATTGGTGCGCGCCGTGGATTCGAACCCGATAACCTCTGCATGGCAGTCTGTTGGTATCTCCACTCGGCTATCGTTGCCTATCTATTGGTGAAACTTACAAAAATCATCTTATTCTTTGTTTGGGATAAATCTCATTCATACCGACAAACAGAACGGCCGGGAGATTTAATTTTATAATTATGTATCTTAAATTTAAATGTCTTGTTTCATTTTGTTTCAGGTGAACGGAATCGTTCTGCATGGAAGGTGTCACCTAAATGCATCGGCAATCATCAAAGGACTCGTTGGACCCGTATTTAAGATCATTTTACTGAGGTAAGTTTAACTCCTTTGGTGCTAGAAGGTTGTAGACTGAACGCCACCCATCGAACGAGGAGTAGGGGTAGGTTTACCGCAAGGTGGACCGACGATCTTGGATCGCGGGTAGTAGTTTGATGCAAGCAGCTCAAGAACGGTCTCTGTGGACAGCCTTGGAGAAACCCCATGTAGTTGATCAGGCGTTACTTGGCGGAACTCCATTGTAACCTAATGGAAGGAAAGAGGAACCCACCACGCACCCTCGGATTGACCACCCCAAGTATTGCAATAGAAAAAGGCTGACATTACCGAACTCCTCTAAAAGGATAAGGGATATAGGAATGGTATGGGTTCCAGGAAGATACCTGACTTGCAGTCTCCCGCTGTATGCGCCGACTATTCTTCGACACGTATTTCGCCTCTGCGCGAGGCATCCTCAGGAGCGATGGGCAACCCTTATCCTTTTAGAGGAGTTCGGTATTGTCAACCTTTTTCTATTGCAATGGTTGGGGTGGTCAATCCGAGGGTGCGTGGTGGGTTCCTCTTGGCTTCCATTAGATAGCCTATGTGTTTTGCCAGGCATGAATTAATTATGTTAAGCAGAACAGAAAGACAAACTGCTGAGTAGAGCCCTACTGGTTTCAATTGAATATGCAAAGGTTTAAAAAGGAACTCTCCAAAACCGATGTAAAATAAGAGTACATTCCTTGATTTTTAGGTGCCACCGGTTATTGAACATCAGATATTGTATCCTTCATTCTCAATTTACATTTTGTCACTTCGGCGGCATCCATAACATTTTTGAAGGCCGGAGTTTGCTTGCCTAATCCGACTAACTGTCGCAACCTAATACTATAAAACTAATACCGTACACGGTGTCACTATAACAACTACAGAGATCTTCTCGATATTCATTCATTTTACGTGCTTTGTGAGGTGCAAGACTTACGTTGCTAATGAGGTAACCTATGTGTAAGCTGTCATCATCAGCCCTTTATAGGTACTGTCGTACTGCTGGGCACCGGCCTCTTCTCACTATGAGAAGGGTAAGGCCATAGTCCACCACGCTGGCCAAGTGCGGGTTGACAGACTTCACATGTCTCTCGAGAACATTATGGAGAACTCTCGGACATGCAGGTTTCCTCACGATGTTTTCCTTCACCGTTTAGCAAGCGATAATTAACTCACTTAACTCCGAAAAGTCATTGGCGCGTGCCGTGGATTCGAACCCGAGACCCTCTGCGTAGCAGTCTTTCAGTCTCTCCACTCAGCTATCGCTGCCTTGCTAAAGCTAACAGATATCAAAATAAAAGAAGGTATTCTGTACTAAAATAAAAGAAGATATTCTGGACAAAAGAAAAGAGTAATTTTGGCGGAATGTATAAGGTGACCTATATCGAATTTCCTTTTTCACTTTAAACGTAATGTTCACAAACTCCATAGTCTGACGCCTATAATTAGCTATTTTTACCCTGGTATCCTTAATATGTTCTTGGTTGCGTTAAACTTGAACTTTTGTGTCTATGATAAAAGCCTCGTAAAATAGGTACTGTACAACCCAAAAGTCGCAAGTGGGTATAATATTACACCTCTGCCTATGCCTTCGGTAGGCAGAGGTGTATGTAATATTATACCCACTTGCCCTACCCTTCGGGGATACAGGCGTGAGTCTATATATACAGGGTGTAAAAAGACCCTTAACGAAAACTGAAATCCCATGTTGTACCAATCACTACAATATTTTTTACTTCGGCACCATACCTGGGAAATTACTGGTTCAGGAGATATTGAGGCTATTTAGGTACAAAATCGATACATTTACCACACCAATATGTACTTTAGATGCCCTATGACCCCATGAATAAGTAGGTATTTCGAGCATTGCACGCGCGCGCTTTTAATTGCGGTTTAAAAAACGTGAAAACCGAAAAAAAAGGTCGTTTCCCAGGTATTATTTTTGGTTAGTATGACTTGGCATGATGTCCACAACGAGTAGACTTCGGCTTGGTGAAGGTTCTTGTGACACCCTGTATATATATACAGAAAGTCGCAGTAAATCCTCTCAATATTTTCCAAGTCACAATTCGTTCGTAGCATAAGACATATAATTGTGCTACGTATAAGACGAAGTATTCGGCACATTAAACGGACAATTGGTTATCAGCAGGGGTCGCAGTCGGCACACAAAGAATCGTATAGAACCATATTAAATGGACAAAAGCCTCTGACGACTGGTTTCGAAGATATGAGGAACTGGAAGGGACTTTTATCTTTTTCTATTTATAATATATATTTTTTATAGTAGGTAATAGGCGGCAAACGAGCAGTCGGATCGCCTGATGATAAGCAATTACCGCCGCCCATGGACACAAGCAACACCACAGGAGTCACAAGTGCGTTGCCGCTCCGTGGGATTGGGAAAAGGGATAGGATAAGGAATGGGATGAGGGAGAAGGAATAGGGAATAGGGCCTCCGGCACTCTCACTCACCGAACGAAACGCTACAGTTAAGGTACTGGTACTTTACGTCGATTTTCTGTGAGAGGATAGTACTTCTCCGGTCGAGCCGGCCCATTCATGCTGAAATCAGCAAGGCTCTACTACCGTGTTACCATCAGGTGAAAAGTCCGTTCGTTTGCCAACTATTACATAAAAAAATGGGACAAGCGATAACTAACAATTTAATACTCACATAACGTCCAAAAGTAGGTGTAAGTACAGGTAGGCGGATGTACATGCAACGGACTGTCATACAGAGGGTATAGGGTTGGAATCCACGGCGCGCACCAATGACTTTTCGAAGTTCGTATTAAATTGTTAATCATCGCTTGCCCCGTGCCTCGGAGAGCACCTTAATCCGTCGGTCCCGGCTGTTATGAAGATCTTTGATAGTCGTTATGGGGAGTCAGTATCCTCAAATAGACTGATACCGGTCTAAACCATGGAATATCGCTATCCCTTTGGGTTGAGGAGGTCAGATATCCGTCACTCTGAGGAAAAGTTGATTTTCTGTCATATCTGGTTAGACCAGTAAGCCCTCGGGCTCCAAGGCGTGTAAGTCTTGAATGCAACCGGGATAACGCTAGGGCGATGATGATGAACGTCGAAAAGTAGGTGGTGCACGCCCAAGGGTTTTAAGCCTTATTGCTATACTTTACCGCTTCCTCTAAATTTTTCTTCCAAACACCAATTATTTTGGATATATTCCCGATTGCCTCCGTGGTCCAGTGGATAGCGTATGCGACTGCTGATCGGAGGTCCCGAGTTCAATTCCCAGGTCGGGCAAAAGTGTCACTGGATTTTTCCGAATACTCAGTAGCAGCATGGAGTCTGGTAATGTGCCCGGTACGGCAATCGGCTCGCCCCCTATTACGTTGGCCCTAAAAATTCATGGCGGAATGTGGGTGTTATGTTTCTCCTCTGCCTACCCCTTCAGGGATACAGGCGTGAGACTATAAATAAATAAAATAAATTCCCGATACTTTAAAACTATTTGTTACATTCCGGGACCGTTTTGGGAAAAGGTTGCCACATCCAGCCTCATATTCTCCGTATACAACCTCTTTCGTATTTATTATCACAGACAGCGCCCTCCCCTCTTCTACTGCACCACAACTATTTATCTTGATTCTTCTCCATGTAGACAGAGGTATTAATATCAGTTTGGGATATAAGTCCTCTTTATTAGAAAGATAATTTAATGGCTACACGATGTACATTCCAAGGGCGGCATTAATTTAATACATTATTTTATAACTATCTTTTTGTGTATAAATAAAATGGAAGTGTCTGTTTTTAATATTAAAATAACCGCTTTTTACTAAATTCATATGGATACACGGTAGTCGGAGACACCAACAGACTGCCATGCAGAGGGTATCGGGATCGAATCCACGGCGCGCACCAATGACTTTTCGGAGTTATGTGCGTATTGAATTGTTAATTATCGCTTGTCCCGTGCCTCGGAGAGCACGTTAAGCCGTCGGTCGCGGTTGTCATGAAGATCTTTGACAATCGTTACAGGGCGTCAGTACCTTCTAAACAAACTGACACTAGTCTAAACCATGGAATATCGCTAGCCCTTCGGGTTGCGGAGGTCAGACAGGCAGTCGCTCCGTGGAAAAAGCTAATATTCAGCCAAATCCGGTTAGACTAGTAAGCGGACCTCAGATTGAAACTGGGATAACGTTAAGAGGATGATGATATGGATACACGGTACATATACCGAAATGACATTTTTTACAATTTTTGTCTGTCTGTCTGTTTTTTCTCGCTAATCTCTGATACGGCTGGACCGATTTTTACGGGACTTTCTCTGGCGGATAGCTGATGTACCAAGTACCAAGGAGTAAATTAGGCTATAAATTAACCGGGTACGCGAAGTAGTTCCCTCAGGACGCGGGTGAATCCGCGGGAAATAGATAGTATTGATCAATAAATACCAAATTAACATACTTTTACAACGAGAGCCTTTTGCAATCTACTGCTGGAGTAAAACTACTCTTAATTTGCTTCACAGAAGCACTGGTCAATAGGAAAGTTTGAAAAACTCCGATCTGGTGTCGGAGTTTTTCAGACCGCCCTGAAAGCCTTCGACAAGGCTTAACGATCCTTATCCTTAGACAAGAACCGGAACCGACAGCTTTACATGCCCTCCGAAGCACGGTAGCGCTCAGATGTAAATGCCACACACGGTCACCCATCCAAGTGGTGACCTATACAAGCGTTACTTAACTTTGCCAATCTGTAACGAACGGCAAGACAAGTCTCGCCATGAGCTAGTCTCTACAATACCACTCTGACCGGATGGGTTGGCATAGAGCTTGATGTTCAGTTTCCCTTCTTTTAGCAAAGATGCTATTTGCCTCGTGGCCTAGTGGAGAGACCGACGGACTGCTACGCAGAGGGTCTCGGGTTCGAATCCACGGCGCGCACCAATGACTTTTCGAAGTTATGTGCGTATCAAACTGTTAATTATCGCTTGCTAAACGGTGAAGGAAAACATCGTGAGGAAACCTGCATGTCTGAGAGTTCTCCATAATGTACTAGAAAGACACGTGAAGTCTGCCAACCCGCACTTGGCCAGCGTGGTGGACTTTGACTTTACCCTTCTCATAGTGAGAAGATGCCCGTGCCCAGCAGCGGGACAAATTTTATACAGGGCCGATGATGATGATGATTTCCCTTAATCTTACTAAACACAGAATGAATGAAATAGGGTAAAGATATTTGCATTCTTAATTCGTCACCACATGTACAAAAAATGTAAAATAGTCGGCATCGTACCCGACTAACCATCCTAACTTTTGCATATTTAATAAACACCCGTCCATTCTCACAACGAAACTTAGTGAAGATGTATGGATGGATGCTTGTTACTTATTCACGCAAAAACTACTGAACCGATTTTGATGAAACTTTTTTTATTTTTAGTCTCACGCCTGTATCCCCGAAGAGGTTGGCAGAGCTGTAAATATTACACCCACATTTCGCCATGAACTTTTAGGACCCACGTAACAGGGGGCGAGCCTATTGCCGTTACCGGGCACATCACCAGACTAGGGTTGCTACTGAGTATTCAGAAAAACCCAGTAACACTTTTGCCCGACCCGGGAATCGAACCCGGGACCTCCGAGCAGCAGTCGCATACGCTATCCACTGGACCACTAAGGCAGTCTCAGGATGAAACTTTGCAGTAATATATTACACTTACAGCATCAGCTACCTCTTGTCCCGAAAACCTGGTCGGTTATCACGGAAGAAACCGCGGGCAGAAGCTAGTCTTAAAAGGCGCAGTTGATTCGAAGTGCCGGAGGAAGTTAATTAAAATTGTTTGAATTTTTTTTCGGTAATCGAATCTTGGACCTACAAAGCTTTTATACTTTTTAATGGTTTTTTTTATCTTTAGCATCACGTGCTTGACACGTGTCGGTGTTCTGTTGGAAATGCCGGTCGGTGAGTGATTGCACTCTTAAATTGACATGAAGAGTTTGTTTGGATGTATTAACCTCAGGAATTATTTAACTGATTTGGAAATTCTTTGTGCGATCAGTAAGTTATGTTAGAGGGAAATAAGTTATTGTGATGAATTTGAGTTTATCATTTCTGATAAAAGGTGTCCACATCTGGGCATATGACTTAGTTAAGGTTTTCTATCCAGAGGGAGGTTTCAACGAGTTTGTCGAATTTGGGTCATATGTAAATAATATGAAAACAAAAACCGCGAATGTTATTCAACTTGATAACCAAGAGCCATTTTTAGAATCTGTATATTTATTATATAAAATCCTTGCGTTACTGACTGACTGACAGACAAGCTACAGCCGAAACTACTCGGCGCAAGAAGCTGAAATTCAGCATGTATGTTCCTTGGAGACCGTAGGGATGCACTAAGACGGGATTTCCCGAAATTCCCACGGGATCGGGCAAAACGGGCAATTCGAAAATATGTGCGTTCGAAGCCGCTGGCGTCGACTAGTGTTAATATAAAAAGGCAGCGATGGCCGAGTCGAGAGAGTAACAGATTGCTACGCACATAGTTCTAACCCATGTCATGTACCCCTCACTTCTCTATCCTTTAGGTACTAATGATGAGATTGACAATGATAACTGGGACTAAGACCTAGTACTCATAGTACCGTAAAATAGTGCTACTTTACATATAGTCCTCCTTATCGATTTCGATAACGGCGACCAAAGACAATTTAAACAATTTAAGCACATGCTCGAAATTAAAAGGCTTTTTAATTTCGAGCATGTGCTCTAATATGGCATTACACTCTAAATAGAGGGGTAACTTTGATTATTACTTTTTATAGATGCTTTTTAGGGTTCCGTACCTAAAAGGTAAAAAACGGGACCCTATTACTACGCCTCCGCTGTCTGTCCGTCTACGTCTGTCTGTCTGTCACCAGGCTGTATCTCAATCAAGCTAGAAAGCTGAAATTTTCACAAATTATGTATTTCGGTTGCCGCTATAACAACAAATACAAAAAATAAAAAAAATGAAAATGTTAATCCCATACTAATCCGTATTTTTTGCTCAAAATTACTAACTGTTACGGATAGACGCTTTAAATTTTCACAGAATATGTAGTTGTTTATCACCTTTAAAAATAAATAATTAAATTAAAAAAATATAAATAATAACGGGGGGCTCCCATACAACAAACGTAATTTTTAAGCAATTTGTTACTCGATCTTAATAAATAGTTAGAAACTTAAAAAGTATTTAAGTATACATACAACGAACATGATTTTCTTTTATAGATTATGGTATGGAACCCTTCGTGCGCGAGTCCGACTCGCACTTGCTAAACTGCGCAATTTTTTGATAATATAAATAGTTTTCTAGGGAAAGCACCCATATGACTTTTTTTTGTTGGCCGCATTAACAGTAGAGTTATCTTTCTTCGATAAGTGAGCGTCGGTGTTCAAAACGTTCCTTGTTTAAAAAATTGGGCAAGTGCGAGTCGGACTCGCGCACGTAGGGTTCCGTACCATCATCTATAAAAGAAAATCACGTTCGTTGTATGTATACTTAAATACTTTATAAGTTTCTACCTGTTTATTAAGATCGAGTAACAAATTGCTTAAAAATTACGTTTGTTGTATGGGAGCCCCCCTTTATTATTTACTTTTTTTTTATTTAATTAATTATTTTGAAAGGTAATATACAATTACATATTCTGTGAAAATTTAAAGCGTCTACCTGTTACAGTTAGTAATTTTGAGCAAAAAATACGAAAAAAAATCACGTTTTTTGTATGGGACCCCCCCCCCTTAATATTTTAATTTTTTTTATTTTTAGTATTTGTTGTTATAGCGGCAACCGAAATACATAATTTGTGAAAATTTCAGCTTTCTAGCTATCATGGTTTATGAGATACAGCCTGGTGACAGACAGACGGACAGACGGACAGACAGACAGACAGACAGCGGAGGCTTAGTAATAGGGTTCCGTTTTTTACCTTTTAGGTACGGAACCCTAAAAATATCAATGTGACCCCTGTAGAAAAAAAAACCAAAGACCACCCCACCGGTATAAGCTCTGCTTATTTTGTAACTAGATGGTGTTGTTTGTATGTAGAAGAATATTATTATTATAAACATGTTTTCTTTCACTTTTCAGAAGGAAGTCAGCCTTAGAAGATGTTGCAGTTAAGCCATTAACACCGGCGCAGTTCCCAGTGGCCTTAGAGGAAGAGGTATGTAATAATATATATTAATTTTAGCACTCATCGCTATTCACAGGACTAGAAAATGCCTGTGTATATTTACCAACTAGTATGTCTGTGGGCATACGTGTTATTTTCAAGTATTTTTGTAAAGAAATAACTAAATGCGATGCAAGAATTCTTGGATATAAACGCCGGTGGAATCTGATACGATATTTTGTTAAGAAATTATGTATGGGATTTACGATCAAAACTATATTATTTATATATTTACAAATTAAAAGATTCTTATTCATTGGAACAGCCAGAGCCATGATATTATATATGTAGATATGACAGTGGTAATGATTTTACGATTTGAAATATGGTTCAACATTGCTTTAAAAGCATTAACATAAAGCGTTAAAAGCATTAACATAATCATCAAATGCAGGGATTTTGCAAATTAATCAAACAGCCTATAAAGAAGATAGACTAGAGAGAAACTGACGTAATTGGAAATGCTCCGATTTAGTGACTTAATAATGAACTGTCAAAACAATTTTATAAGGAAAATTTTATAAGGGAAATATACCTACTTCGATATAATATGTTCCAAGTACTGTTTAAGATAATCCTTGAATTTTTGTTACAAAAATATGTATAGATATACAATTATACATACCAAAGTATGTAATTGTACCTACATATAATACAAGTTCAAGATTTCAGAAGAACAGTCAGTAAATGTATTTATTTAAATGATTAACAATATAATTAAATTAAGTCTTAAAATAATTAAAAAAAACTAATTAATATTTACAAGGGAAAATCCAAAAAATTAAAAATTAAAATTTAGAAGGCGTCATGAAACTCATCCGCATCGCACTCAATTGGAAGCGTGCCCAGAAGACTGGCAGCATTGCCTCGTTGGATGGCTATACTTATTTTTTGAGCCAAATACGTGTCAGCCCTCTGGTCTAGGACTTGGACTTGGACCCCATGGCCCCAATGTTTCGACCCCAAACGGCTCAAATACATAATCTCCTATTAGATTTACATATTTGCGCCGTTTGAGTGTCTCCGCTGTAGCAGCAGCAGCGCCCGCACAAGCTGCTGTGCTGGGAAGATGAGATAGCGCAAGGGTATCGACACATGTTGCGTCCCATACCAATGGCCTACCCAGCTTCCACGGCAGTAACGACATCCCGTCTGGTCTTTTGCCATCGTCGCGCGCCAAGCCTTGAGGTTCAAGTTGGGCTGGAACGCCAGCGGTGGCAAGAGCACGGCGCAGTATGTCATTGAGGTTGGCGTGTCAAGAAATACGACCCGCGCTCCTGCTGCATGACAGGCCATGGTGACCAAGGCTATCGACAGCCTCTCCACAGTGACAACGATGCGGAGAGACACATGACGCACCTAAACGGAGGCAAGTAGCGAAGCGGAAGGTCGTATCGTCCAACATGGTACCTATATTGGACGATGGCAGTGCTTGAAGCCAGAGGCCCGATTCCCATTCTCCCACAGCCAGCAGGCGAGCACGCTCCGCAGCGTTGGACGATCAGTTAATAATAAAATTTTAGCATTTTAAACTTTTAAATACAACAATAGCTTTCCCGGGGACTTTACGATTTTCAAAACTTGGTTTCTTCTATGGTCATTTTGTATTCTAATTAGCTTTTGCTCTAATAAAGATGCAAAATTTTGATTTGTCGCATTTTGAAGAAGTCAAAAGTAGCACGAAATGATTCGTATAATAATAATTTACACACACTACATCGCCAGGTCGGTTACCTTGTTTAAACAAACTGCCACGTGTCTAGACAAAATTTATTTCACGTAAGTATACAGGGTGTAAAAAGACCCTTAACGAAAACTGAAATCTCAAGTTGTACCAATCACTACGAACATTTTTTACTTCGGCACCATACCTGGGAAATTACTGGTTCAGGAGATATTGAGGCTCAAAGTTAATATGGAATTTTTCTAATTAGGTACAAAATCGATGCATTTACCCCGCCAATATGTTCTTTAGAAGCCCTATTACCCCATGGATAAGTAGGTATTTCGATCATTGCACGCGCGCTTTTTTAAGTGCGGTTTAAAAAATGTGAAAACCCAAAAATAATATCGTTTCCCAGGTATTATTTTTGGTTAGTATGACTTGGCATTATGTAGAACGAGTAGATTTCGGCTTGGTGGTGGGTCTTGTGACACCCTGTATACCTATTAAATTTCTATAGGTATACAACGTGTATAATCTCTACTTATTTTATTTCCGTTATTCTGTTGTGTATCGTTCTAAATATATATATTTAGTTCGATACATTATTATTTTAAATTAATGACTTATTATTTTTAACACCTGCAATACTGCGTAGATACGTTCGCAGATGAAAATGAGGTGCTAAGGTTATCAATAATAAGTAGTTCGTATATTAAACGTGTGTATGTGACTCATATTAAATAATAGCAATAGTTGTTGTGCTCCTTTAGATAAACAATGTGATATCACTATTTCGTTTGAAAAGGTACACCTTGAAATAAAACTTTGTTTTTCGTGTGAGTGCATGGCCAACTCTGGTGACGGAGTATTTAGGTATACTAGGTACCCGAAGGCCTCCGATATTACCTAACGATTCGTATCCTGAAACCGAGAGAAATCGGGACCGACAGCTTTACGAGCTATCCGAAGCGCGGTAACGCTCTGATGTAAATAATACACGCGGTCACCCATCCAAGATGTGACCGGTGCAAAGGTTGCTTTACTTTACCGACCTATTAGAAACGTCGAGCCAAATCACGCCATGAGCGCTACGAAATAATCCTTAAGAGCATGCTTTACATTTTTAGTAGAACCTGTAGGGGAAGAATCTTCATCATACATGCCTTTCGACACTTAGTCCACAAATGGACGTGAGCCTCTCTGAATTTAAGGCTTTTTTATATAGTAATAGGTGGCAAACGAGCGGACGGATCGCCTGATGGTAAGCAATTACCACCGCCCATGGACACAAGAAGCAACACCAGAGGAGTCACAAGTGCGTTGCCGCCTCTTGGGATTGGGAAAAGGGATAGGATGAGGAGTGGGATGAGGGAGAAGGAATAGGGGATGGGGCCTCCAGTACTCTCACTCACTGAACGAAACGCAACAGTTTAGGTACTGTTACTTTACGTCGATTTTCTGTGAGAGGGTAGTACTTCCCCGGTCGAGCCGGCCCATTCATGCTGAAATCAGCAAGGCTCTACTACCTGTAAAGTCACGACAAAACTAAGTGTCAATGACAAGATTTAAAAGAACTCGGCATCAACATCAACGGCGAGTACAGCACTCACCTTCGATTCGCTGACGATATCGTAGTCACGGCTGAGACTATGAAAGACTTCGGCACAATGTTCGGTGGTCTCTGTAGTGTCTCCCAACAAGTAGGTCTTAAGATGAACATGGACAAGACGAAGACCATCTCTAACGTCCAGGTTGTACCTGCTCCTATTCAGGTTGGGAACTCTACACTCGAAGTTGTCGACACCGGACAAATTATTCAATTGAGTAGGTCCAATTCCGAGAAAGAGGTCATTCATCGAATCCAACTCAGTTGGGCGGCGTTCGGGTTACGACATATCTGCACGTCCGATATCCCGCAGTGTCTCAAGATGAAAATCTTTGACCAGTGTATGTTGCCAGTGATGATCTACGCCGCTGAGACGTGGTCGCTAACTATGGACCTCATCCGAAAACTCAGGGTCACTCAGAGGGCGATGGAGAGAGCTATGCTCGGAGTTTCCCTGCGAGATCGAATCAGAAATGAGGAGATCCGCAGGCGAACCAAAGTCACCGACATAGCTTTCCGAATAGTCAGGCTGAAGTGGCAGTGGGCAGGGCACATAGCCAGAAGAACCGATGGCCGTTGGAGCAGAAAGGTTCTGGAGTGGCGGCCACGCACAGGAGGTCGTAGCAGAGGTAGGCCTCCCGCAAGGTGGACTGCCGACCTTGTTGGGATCGCGGGCAGCGGATGGATGCGGGTGGCTCAGGATTGTGAGAGAGTAGTGGAGAGACCAAAGAACCGCAACGCAGAGGGTATGGATATTGAGCTTTGAACCAATAAATTATCGAAATCGCGAAATAAATTGTTAATTATCGCTTGCTAAACCGTGAACAAAAACATTGTGAGGAAACCTGCATGTCTGAGAGTTCTCCATAATGTTGTCGAAAGACATGTGAAGTCTACCAACCTCGAACCTGGAATTTTTATTGCATGCGGGCGACTCGAGATTGGTCTGTGTGGAGAGCATTGGGGGAGGTCAATGTCACGGTAATATAATCTAACAGTATTGTAACTCGGCCGCCATCGTGAGTTATATACCTACCAGACGCGCCGCATGCGAGCTGCCGCACGATCGCGGCTGTGGGTACTCTTGGCACAGTCCGCACAGTCTAATGGGTACTCTGCTCGCGGCGCGTAGGTATAACTCGAGTTTCGTGCGTTTGTACGGAGTTACAATACTGTTAGATATTATTACCGTGTCTATGTGCAGCAGTGGACGTCTTTCGGCTGATGGTGATGATGATGATAAGATTTGGCCTAAACATTCCGGTCAAAAGGAGGATTTGGTCTTCTATATTAAACTAGTTAGACGGCATGGTATAGGCACAGATAATATAATACTATACTAGTACTTAGATTTTGATGTCGAGTTTTCTGTCACTGCACAAAGATATTATTATTTTATTTACTCTACATCTAAATTTTTTATAGACTGACGCCTGTATCCCCGAAGAGGTAGGGCAGAGGTGTAATATAACACCCACATTTCACCATGAATTTTTAGGTCCCACGTAATAGGGGGCGAGCCTATTGCCGTTACCGGGCACATCACTAGACTCCGTGCTGCTACTGAGAATTCAGAAAAACCCAGTAACACTCTGCCCGACTCGGGTATCGAACCCGGGACCTCCGATCAGCAGTCGTATACGCTATCCACTGGACCACGGAGACAGTCAGATATTATTTACTTGGCATATTTTCCTAAGTCGAATGTGACACACCAACGGAATGAAATGTAGTGACACTGCATTCTTAATCCATCACCACGGACTACTATAACTACCTACCTACTATATTTTTTTCATACAAACTTTGAACCATTGTCTACATTGCAAGAAGTCCGTGCGCAAAATTTAAAGTTTCTGGTGCGGTCTGTTTGTGATTTTGCACGAGTCTATTATAATATTTAAACAAACAAACGATGAATAATCAGTGCTTCAACCCAAAATTCGACATAGGTCACCCGGGGCGAAAGCAACTAAAAATAATAAAATTGGAACTTTACCTCCCTCTACCATTAACTACTTAATTAGGAAGGTTATTTAAATAAACTTACTTAATTCTACGCCTTTCACTGAATAGTTTCGACATAAAGTACGTTAAAAATAGGTTTAGGTTTTTCTATAATTTACATTATTGTTGAATAAGAGCACTAAAAGTTACATTTACCCCACCTTGAGGTTAATGCAACTATGTGGCATAACCTTGTTGTAATCTATAGCTAGATGTTAGGAAAAAAAATATAATTGTAGTTTTAGACAACAGCTATCCGAAAATGGTACCTAGTCGCTGGGAAAAGGGCTCAGTTTCCAGAAAATTCCATATTTATTTTTTATGGGGCGAATGCGACTGTCTTTCATACTGGCTAGTGGTGTGATAGGTCCATACTACTTATCGATAAATCTTCGTAAAACAAATTTTCAAATTGTCGTAGGTATATAAGTACTGATTGATTGCTCGTTATAAATAGATAAGTTAATAGGTTCGTTGCCACTAGTACCATTAACAGTAATAAGATGAAAATTTGTAAAAATAAGAAGCGAATAAAGCTTTATCACTTATTTATTTATTTTTCAACAACTTCAATGTTTTCCGAAAACCTGTAAAGTTCTCCTACGCAATCAGGCTGAGGTAGCATCTTGATTATATCCGTCAAATCTATTATTGATACGTCATTTTTAATACATTTAAACGTATTTTTTTGTTTAAAAGTTTTCATACCTTTCACGACAGCTTTATTTTCAGAAATATTTTCAATCAAGCAAACATACTTGTAAGTTCTCTTTCCCAAAGCAGAGCTAAATTTTGCTAGTATAAAGTCACCTTCTTTTGGCATAAATACAAACTCATCTTTTGAAGTAGATGGTACGTCTTCTAACTTATTATAAATTATACGCTGGTTTTCTTTTTTAATCAAACTTTCTGTTTTGTTACTTATCTTCATCTTTTTTTCTGTTAAACATGGTTTAACAGAAAGGTTTCGTTTTGTCTTCTTAGTTTCTTCTTTGGCTATTTGATCAATTTTTATTGTTAAATTAGATAGATCTTCTTCAATATTTATAGAACTATTATCAGAGTTATCTTCCACCAATCTTCTGTAAAAAGTTTCTGCGGTCTCGCTCTCTAACGAAACGTCACTTTGGTACGAACCACTTTTATTACTATCCGTTTCACATCGCGTTTTCTTTCTCTTTGCTTTATTCTTCATATTCTTTTTTATTTTTCTCTTTGGTTTGACTTGTTTCTCATTTGCTTCCCCATTTTTCTCTTCTTGTTCTATTTCCATTCGATCGATTTCCTCAGCAGTCAATGTTTTCTTTTTTTTCGCCAAATTCTCCTTTTTTATGTTTCTTCTGACTTGTTTCATTTCTGCCTCCCTTTTATTCTCTTCTTGGTCTCTTTCCATTCGGTCATCTTCTTCAATATTTATAGAATTATTATCCGAGTTATCTTCCACCAATCTTCTGTAAAAAGTTTCTGCGGTCTCGCTCTCTAACGAAACGTCACTTTGGTACGAACCACTTGTATTACTATCCGTTTCACATCGCGTTTTCTTTCTCTTTGCTTTATTCTTCATATTCTTTTTTATTTTTCTCTTTGGTTTGACTTGTTTCTCATTTGCTTCCCCATTTTTCTCTTCTTGTTCTATTTCCATTCGATCGATTTCCTCAGCAGTCAATGTTTTCTTTTTTTCGCCAAATTCTCCTTTTTTATGTTTCTTCTGACTTGTTTCATTTCTGCCTCCCTTTTTTTCTCTTCTTGGTCTCTTTCCATTCGGTCAATGACTTCCTTATAAGTCAAGATTTCGGCGCCTTTACCGACGCGCTTTTTTTTTGCTTTGGGTGGATCATTGCGAGCTATTTTTTCTAATAAAAGTTCCTGAAATGATACATTCATAATATTCTGTGATCTGTTTTCTAGGTTATATGTATCAGAGATTTCGACCTTTTGTGAGTGTTGCAGCTTTTGATCCTTTTTTTCATATGTTTTAAGCTTTTCTTTTGTTTCTTTTTTCACTTCTATATTTTCTTTATTATTACTTAGCGTTGCAGGTTTAATTAATATGTTTTGTAGTATTGTTATTTTTGAAGATGTAGTGTTTTTAGAATCATTAGATGTAGCTTTCTGTACTTGTTCAATGGAATCTTGTTTTAATGCGGTAAAAAAATATTCCGACTTTTCCTTCTCGTTGACTCTTCGCTCTTGTTTTTCTTCTTTCCTTGTTTTTAACCCTTTTTATTTTTCTGCTATTCTCTTTTTTCCTTTGCTAATTTCTTGAAGTGTCAAGCTTAAAAGTGTTGGTACGGTAACATAAACTTGATTTCCGACAACCTGATGTGCGTAATTGCATAGAGTTTCATCATATGTTTCCACGTTGTTTTCAACTTCAGGCAGGAGTTCTTGTTCTTTTTCCCATTGGGCTAATGCCAAAGGATGAAATATATTTTTAGAGATTGCATGCCGGTTAAATGGATATATACCAGTTTTTTAAAATCCATTTTGCAGGATAACTGGGTTTAAATTGGCCCATATTTCGGTCAAGATTCTTGAGAATTCTTTCTTTGGTAGTTTAGCACCGATGTGCAATCTTTGCCATTTTACGAGGGCCTCATCCCATCTATCTAATGGTTGAAGGGTGTCGGATGAGTGTGGAGGTAATTTAATTATGGTAACGTTTTCGGATTGAGCCAGCTTGATGACATTTAAATCCACGTGAGTGGAGTGCCCGTCATAGATTAACAAAATCGGCCTGTCATTGCCAATTGCAGGTAAAAACACGCTTCTAAAATATTTCTCAATAATGGATGTCTCCATCCACCCCTTTTGGCTAACAGTGTAAGCTGTTTTGACTGATTGATCCTTGTAACACCACTCATTCCACAAATGCTTGCCTGGAAATATGATGAGTGGAGGGACTTTATCGCCGACTGCATTTGTTGCCAATAATACAGTCGTGTTTTCTCTTCCAGGAGAACTAGTAGTTCTGGTGCAGCGAACTCCTTTTTCACCTAAGACTCGAGTTTTGGACGGATCATTGCAGAAACTTGTTTCGTCGAGATTGTATATCCTTTCAGGTTTTTCAGTGAGGTCAAGATCATTCAAAACATCTTGTAATAAATTGAAATATTCATACACTGTATATGGATTGCATGCCCTTTTACGGGCAATTTCAACTGGCTGCGGTTTTTTCATTGACAAACCGTTCCTCTTGCGAAAACCACGAAGCCATTCATCACCTGGTATATCTTCTTTTAATGGCGTTATTATACCATTTCTTTTAATGTATTCTGACACCAATGCCTTGACTTCTTTTGTTGTCAATGGAAATCCGTTTTTTCCATTATTTTTAAATAGGAAGATATTTCTTGCTCAAATGATCTAGAAAATACAGTATCTTTTCCAGGGTTTATCTGTTTTTGTCCGCGCGTAGCGTACACATGTGATATAATTGTTGATCGAGGAATATTAAATCGTTCCGCAGCAGCATGTTTTAACTGTTTTTGCTTCACTAGTTGTACAGCTTCAAGAAGCTTTTCTCGGGTATAAGCATTCTCCCTTTTTCTTTTATAGTCGCGAACCATCTGGAATAAGTAACAAAATTTTGATATTGTTGAAATACTGTGCATGTGTCTTTTTAATAAATAATGAAATCATTTATACTGGATTTACGTATGTATGTATATATATCTTATTTAATGTTTGTCCATGTAGTCTATTTTACGTTTTTATTTTAGTTTGAATAAGTATTTTGTGCACGCCTAATCTGCGTTTCCATGTCTAAATTTCTTTTAAATAAGCTGCACTTGTTATATCATGTCCCTTTTTAGTAAGTTTTTTTCTGCTTTGTATGTGTACAATAAATTGTAAATAAATAAATAAAATTAAATATCGACTCATATAAATATCGACACGGAACGTCACTAGTGATTTGTATTTTTCATACAAATACGATGGGGCGATTGTAACTACAAAAATAGTTGCAATTACCCATCTGCACAAAAATTTGAGGTTATTGTAACTGTATCAATAAAATGTCAATTATGAGACCTAGCTTTTAATAAAATATACCAAAACCACTTACGTTTTATCTTAATATTGGGATGAACTTGCAATTTTGCTGGAAACGACGTTAAATATTTTTATGGCACAGAACTAAATAGAGGACACCGCTGAACGGTGCTTTAAAATGGCGATTGTCAAAAAATGCTATGTCGGTACAACAGTTAGCGACCTAGAAGCGCCATCTACACCTTATAATAAAAAAACAATAATTGCTCTACTTTTCAACAGATGGCACGTTTCACAAAAAATCATTATATTGAGAAAAAATCAATCAGTCGCTTTAGCCTCATAGTTGTTTTCGCCCCGGGTGACTTATTTATTATTTATTTATTTTATGCTTTATTGTACACCAGAAATATTACATAGGATATCATACAAAAAAAGCGAAGTACAACGGGCGGCCTTATCGCTTATAGCGATCTCTACCAGCCTGGTAATAATATTTCCATCCAAAGGTTGCCTGGTAGTACCAGGCAACCTTTGGATGGAAATATTATTGGTCAGAAAATAGTGGTAGTTGTAGGTGTAACAGTTGTAATACATTATATTTCTAAACACATACATATATACCTATTCATAAACTCTACTCTATGTACCTACATACAAATATACATATACATACATACATACAAATACATATATACATAAACATACAAAACATATATATATAAGGGACATAATTATACACACATAAACTATAGCCATGTCTTAATTATAGAATATTTTAGAAATTATAACTATATGTGTGGTGTTTAGTTGACGTATTGGATACTGGGTGTCAGGTAATTCGGCTTTTTAACGATTTTAAACTTTCGCGATTTGTATACATTATACAGGGCTATGCCGCGGGACTTACTCGCGATAAATAGGTAAGATATTTAAGGCATAAATACCTCGGTGTTTAACGACGTTTCGACCGACTTGCTCCGGTCGTGGTCGCGGCGGGACACGAGACCACGTGCTTCAATAGCTGGCTATATGTTAGGTTATTTGCAACATATCGACCACCATCAACTAAAAATCAAAATTAACGGTTTCGGAGATATAAGATAAGATTTAGAGAGATGATATTTTTTTTTATTTTTACCTTGTCTTAAAAATTATCGAAATTAAAAAAAAACCTATTAACTTTTTCACTCTAAATTGTTTATTGTTGGTAAGCCTATCAACTAGCAATTAATCAAGCCTAATATGACAGGAATGTTCACTATCCCCACGTTTATTTATACTATGTACCCTATAATTTATATTATTAGATATGTATATTTATTTTATACTACAGTCTAAAGTACACTGCTCTGACACACGTATTTGATTATGAGTTAGAACGTAAAACCTTAGATCATGCTGAGAACCGCATCGTAAAATTGAACCGTCATCATGACTTGTGTTTTACAGATCATATGATTTAAAACTAGACATACATAAAGGTTATACCGTGATGTCTATAAATAGAAACATCGATACAATCTTAAAAAAACTGTAGGGTAGATGATGCAGCGAAAGCCTCGCGAATAGACCGACAGACTGCTACGCAGAGGTCTCAGGTTCGAACCTACGGGACGCGACAATGTCTTTTCGAAGTGGGTATTAAATTGTTGATTATTGCTTTTAACGACGACGAAAAACATCGTGAGAAAACTTGCATGTCTGAGAGCTCCCCATAATGATCTCGAAAGACATGAAAAGACTTCGTCGGCGTAGAGGACCATGCCCTTACCCGTCTTATAGTGGGAATAGGCCAGTGCCCAGCAGTGTACAGTATAATATGCAGGGCTGAAGAATTATTAAATAACATGAAAGCTTATTCCAGAAGAGCAAGGTATTAGATGGTTTTAGATATTGACCCTGAACGCCTTTAGATAAGAGTCTTGTACACTGTTTTTATGGGTAGTAGAGCCTTGCTGATCAGCTTGAATGGGTCGGCTCGACCGGGGTAGTACTACCCTCTCACAGAAGATCGACGTAAAGTAAGAGTACCTAAACTGTTGCATTTCGTTCGGTGAGTGAGAGTTCCGGAGGCCCTATCCCCGATTTTTAAACAAAAAGCGGGCCTAGGTCGTGTCTCCACCGCGAGAACAAGGTTTATCATTATTGATTAGAATGTTAGAGTATGAAAGGCGAGATTACCTGCAACAGTACTACCCCATGAATATCAACATTAAATAGCAGTACCCACGGCTATGGAATAAGATGCTTTGCACAAAGAAGTATGAACTTTTTGTAAGCAAATTGCTCTCAATATTTTTTGGAGTTAGGGCTGCGGAAAGTGTTTGAATTTAACATCAATTTATCTTTATAAACCCACTTTCAATTGCCTCAAGCCCCTCTAGAGATTATAATGCAATTGACTTGAGCTCATCTTAATATATAAAATCCTTGCGTTACTGACTGACTGACAGACACGCTAAAGCCGAAACTATTGGGCGCAGGAAGCTGAAATTTGGCATGTATGTTCCTTAGGGACCGTAGGGGTGCACTAAGAAGGGATTTCCCGAAATTCCCACGGGATCGCCCAAAACGGGTAAATTTAAAAAAAATGCAGGCGTAGCTGCTGGCGTCCTCTAGTCTCTAATATTATTTGGGTCTATACCTACTAGCTGAACTTATTCCTCTTACAAGAAAGATTTAACAGTAATTCTTGTCATTCTCACCAAATAAGCGGCAAGATTGTAATTCATCAGCCCTGTATATAAACTGCTGGGCACGGGCCTCTTCACACTTCGAGAACGTTGATAGATTTCTCATTATATCTTTATTATATTCTACCACATTCACACAACACCATCTAGTCCCAAACTAAGCAGAGCTTGTACTATGGGTAGGTACTAGACAATGGATAAACATGCGTAATATATACTTTTTTGTTGTAAATACATACATATTATACATAGAAACACCCAGACCAAGACAAACATCCATGTTCACGCACACACATGTTTGACTTGAGCGGGCATCGAACCCGCGAACTTAGGCGTAGCAGTCGCTTACACTCCCGCGGCGCCAACCGGTCGTCTTATCGTCGTCGTCGTCCAATCTTTCGAGAACATTATGGAGAAGTTTTAGACATGCAGGTTTCCTCACGAATGGCCTTTACCGTTTGCCAAACGATAGCGATAATTAATATTTTAGTAGTAACAAACAAAACAAAACAGTAGTGTGTGGCGTGGGCTTGCGTAAGCCATCACTGGTACTAGACGGTATAGTAAAATATGTTTATTATCCAATATTGTTTACTTGGGTGACATACTTATTCCAGTGTTACATTTTCCCATGGGGCCGATCTAAAGTAATTTTCTGATTCAGCTCACAAATTATCTCCTAATAATAATCCTTTCTTCTTCTTTTGTAAATTGCCGTGCGCGTCAGGGTTCATATTTGATCTATTTATGTATGTAACACCATGAAAACATATGGAGAGCAATAAAATATTTGAATTTGAATTTGAGTTTGAATTTGAATCACTAAAATAACGGAGTTCTGAAGTAAAAAAAACTCCCTTTTTTGGCATAAGTTACAAATAGCTGAAGATGATGATAATTAAAGATTAATTTAATTTCAATTGTGAGTTTTTTGTCTCTGTTGATTGGATGATTGTTAACTCTTCCACGAGACGTCTTATGAAATTCGTGGGAATTTCGGGAAATCCCTTCTTAGTGCACCACTACGGTCCCCAAGGAACATACATGCCAAATTTCAACTTCCTGCGCCCAATAGTTTCGGCTGTAGCGTGTCTGTCAATCAGTCAGTAACGCAAGGATTTTATATATTAAGAAGACTAGAGGACGCCCGCAGCTACGCCTGCATTTTTTTTTAATTACCCGTTTTGGACGATCCCGTGGGAATTTCGGAAAATCCCTTCTTAGTGCATCCCTACGGTCTACAAGAAACATACCAGCGCAATTTCAGCTTCCTGCGCCCAATAGTTTCGGCTGTAGCGTGTCTGTCAGTCAGTCAGTAACGCAAGGATTTTATATATTAAGATTAAAGAAAGAATAATTAAATTTATTCGGTGTCTGTATTCAATCGAATAGCAGTCATATTTACACATTTCCTTTATAAATACACACACAATATCAAAATAATCAAAGTCCCATTCAACAATATACCAGTTAAACACGTGGAAGAAAACGTGTGTATATTATTAATAGTTATAATTTATATATAAGAGATTCCCTTGCCGTATAATAATAAATCATTTAATATCTACTGATTATGCCAAGCACGAGCGTCGATAGGTCACAGTCCAATACGCTGGTCATATGTCAATACTGTCATCTTATACTTAACTAGAGGATGCCCGCGGTTAAACCCCGTTATTTAAGGCTACTGCTCCGCTCCAGTGACTCATACCATGATGTTATATAGCCTAAAGCCTGCCTCGATAAATAGGCTTTCTAACACTGAAATAATGTTTCAAATCGGACCAATAGTTCCTGAGATAGTGCGTTCAAACAAACAAACAAACTCTTTAGCTTTGTATATTAGTATAAGATATTTTCAAAAATTCTTTCAGTGTTTCATTTCTCGAGGAAGGCTATAGGCTATATAACATCACGCTATGAGCCACGGGAGCGGAGCAGTAGCCTTAAATAACGCGGGTGTAACCGCGGGCTCATCTAGTTTACTACTACTACTACTGTCCGTGTGGTGACGGATTAAGAATACGGATTGTCACCACCCCATATCATCCCATGGGTGTCGTAAGAGCCGACAGAGGGAGCATATTATGCAGAGAACAGCACTGTAAGAGAAGGAAAACTTGATACAAACCCTATACCAACCCGTTTGGCCAGCGTGGTATAGTAGGCCAATTCCTCCTTTCAAAGGAGAGGCCTAGTCCAGCAGTGGACTGTTACAGGCTGATGATGATGATGATAATGATTATCTAGTTTATAATACGGTAAGATTACGGTAAGATAATCTAACCATTTGAAAGTTTGAGCATGTCTGCCTTAAAAAAAAAATTCCAAGGTAATAAATAAGTTTGTTTGATTTTCGCTTTGACACAGAATAAAGAATAGTACTAACGTACAGAAAATTCACTTGTCAAACCAATTTATTGAATTTGCGACTCTTGCTACTAAGCAACAAAGTGCAATTCAACTCGCATAAGCACTCAGTGCCTAATGCGATATTAACCTAACCGTTCCCTTTCTTTTCTAACACATAACGCTGTCACTGTCTGGCGCGGAGTGGCGCGCTAGGGTTGTTGACTTGCCGCTGCAACTATAATATTTATTCATCGTCTATCTACCTACTTGACCACGTACCTAATAATAAATAATTATCATATAAGTATCCTATCCCACTATTTGAGCTCGTAGAACAAATACCACAAAAATTCTGGTTGTTTACATTTTTACTATACTGATTCTTAGTTATTTCCTAAACGCGTGGACCGATTTACATGATTCAAACAGATAAAATGGTTTTTGAACTAGATCTTTAATTTGACACCATAATCGTTAAGATATCTCAACAAACAAAAAATCCAATTTTCAAGTTGCTCTCGTAATATAAATAAAATAAAATCAAATTTTCAAGTCGCTTTCGACACACAGTTAATTGAGCAATACTTTGCATTAGACTTGTGATGATACATTTTTGTTGTTAAAGGCGTTTAGGTATATAATTTGCACAGTGTATGAACACGGCGCGTGAGAATACGGAGCGGTCGCACTCGTTGCGTTGCGTGACGTCTAATGTGAGCGGCGCGCGGCAACCCACTAAATCCAACCACGTCGACGTGGTCGGCCGAGGTACTTGTAAGTTTGTACCTAAAATGCGAAGTGCGCCAGGCCTGGCTTTGAGTGGAACAAAAATTGACGCGTTAGAATATGACTTACTCAGTTTTCTATTTTAATGATCTTTTGATTACATTTTTAAACATGATTCCCGATCTTCTACGATGCTATCATTACATCTTTACATGTAAGTAAAATTGGAGTGTCTGTTTGTAATATTAAAATAACAGCTTTTTACTAAATGTATATGAATGTATACATATACATATAACCAAATGACAATTTTTACAATTTTTGTCTGTCTCTTTGTTCCCGCTAGTCTCTGAAACGGCTGGACCGATTTTGACGGGACTTTCACTGGCGGATAGCTAATGTACCAAGGAGTAACTTAGGCTTAACTTAACCGGGTACGCGAAGTAATTCCCTCAGGACGCGGGTGAAACAGCTATTAGAAATATATTCTGTGTCGCTCTCCACAATTAATATTCAATTAATGGCGGCAAATAACACCCAGACCCGAAACAACAATGTATAGATCACAAAAAGTGTTGTCTCGTGTGGGAATCGAACCTGCAACCTTCGGTGCAGTGCTGTTTATTTTAATTAATGAGATGTTTTTATAACATGTTCGACACGTGTAAATATTTGCGACCTAGAACGGCAAGAAAAACAAACAAAAGTATAATTTATAAAAGATCAAGGCAAAAATGTGTAATAAACCTTAAAAACTCTCTAAGTAATGAATAAAATTCTAATCAAAAATTATAAAGCAGTTTTCGAGGTTAGAACCAAAATACATACAAACAAACGAAGCCGGTCACTTTTGCATGATAGCGACCAGTTGACATAGTGATAAGTCGATATATGTAGTTTTTTTATATAAATTGTATGCCAAGTATTAAAATATATAAAGTGTGATAAAATAAAAATAATATGTTACAAACCAGTATTTATTAAGTATATGAGGAATAATTCTCAAAGTTTATATATTATGTGCCTATTATGTTTGTAAGTGTTGACCTTGCGTATATCTTCCGTCTCCCTCCCACCCACGGCTTTTATATCCCAAGAGATTTTCGAATCGTTTTCCTAAGTGCCACACATCACACAAATTTGTACTCTAATCTATTGCGAATAAAATTTATTATCGATTGCCGCTTACATTTTTCAGTGTTTATCTTTGGTACCGTTTTTAGAATGACGTAAGTGTTGTATTGCTGCCGAGCGAGTTTATACTTTATTTCGTTGAAAGTATGATGGGATTTTCTTTGATTTTTGTTTTGTACTTGATGCGTATTTTCGTATATGTATACTAAACGTATTATCTCGCATTTTAGCAGTGTCATATTGAAAACAGTGTTAGTACAGTTTTGGAGACGTAGTAATGTGCGTCCGGTTGCTAAAATTACTAAATTATTTAGTAATACTAAAAGTTAAATAGTAAAAAATACGGTAAAGTGTGAACCAGTGATGTTGTGAGGTGTCAAGTGTAAAATAAACGTATAAATCTGTGTAAAATAACTGTAAAACTATAGAGTTAACAGGTAAATTTGAACAAAACATACAACCGGAGTTTGTGTGTAATCTACACAAATAAGTGCTATGATTACAAATATACATTGTTCTAAATATAATATAGGTACACTTAGTCCAGTGATACTTATATCCGGGTTCTATTATATTAATTATTTGATTTATTCCGTTACTTTATTTCAATCTCCTGCTTCTTTTTATGAATTTCATGATTCCTGTTTCGAATTTGGCTGATTTCTTTGAATTTTCTTGATTCCTTTTTTGAATTACCCTGATTCTTTTTTTGAATTCTATTATATCACCTGATTCTTTTTTCAATTTGTCTGATTCTGTTATTATATACTTGTTAATATTTCGAATACATTTGATTCTTTTAGTGATAGAATCAAACTAATGAAGTACATTTTTCATTACTCGCTGTTAGAATAAATTTGAATACGCGCTATAATTAAATAGTCGTACTTACGTTGTAAAATCAGGTGTTTTGTAAGTCATTGCAAAATGTATCTTTTTCTCAGTGTGTAAAATTCAAAATCGATTGTAGAGTAACTTACTTATTAAAATTAGTTTTACTTGTAGTTTGTTTTGTTAGCTGGGCAGACATTGAGGCGGCCTGTCTGCTGGTAATTGTTAAGTGTTTTGAACGTGGGAAATAATGGAATATGGTCAATTTAGTGACTTTTGAGGTAGAAGGGTTTTATAAAACTTCTTCTACAGAATAAGAAGGCTTATAAAGACATAAAAGAACATAAAAGACTGCCTCCGTGGTCCAGTGGATAGCGTATGCGACTGCTGATCGGAGGTCCCGGGTTCGATTCCCGGGCCGGGCAAAAGCGTTACTGGGTTTTTCCGAATTCTCAGTAGCACGCCGGAGTCTGGTGATGTGCCCGGTAACGGTAACAGGCTCGCCCCCTATTACGTGGGACCTAAATAATTCGTGCCGAAATGTGGGTGTAATATTACACCTCTGCCTACCCCTTCGGGGATATAGGCGTGAGACTATAAATAAAAATTTCACATTACTAGACTCCGTATTGCTACTGAGAATTTCCTAACGGAAAAACCCAATAAAACTTTGCCCGACCCGGGAATCGAACCTGAGACCTCCCAATCCCACGCGCACATTTATGCCGCGAGACCAACGAAAATAAATAAAGGAAAGTCTAGATTGTATGTAATTTCTGGCTTTAGTAGTAGCATCTGCAATGAGATTATGCCAGTCAGAATATGGCTTTTTATATAATACTATCTTCTATAGTCCTACCTTTCTGCAATTAACATATATCATGACATAGAATATGTGTGCGTTGTCTTCATCATCATCAGCCTTTAACAGTTCACTGCTAGACTAGGCCTCTCCTTTGAAAGGAGGAATTGACCTACTATACCACGCTGGCCAAACGGGTTGGTATAGGGTTTGTATCAAGTTTTCCTTCTCTTACAGTGCTGTTCTCTGCATAATATGCTCCCTCTGTCGGCTCCTACGATACCCATGGGATGATATGGGGTGGTAACATTCCGTATTCTTAATCCGTCACCACACGACATGTCTTAGGACATTACAATTACATTAGCTGCAGAAAAGACTACATGATGTGCTAATCAAAGCACTGATGAACACATTAAAACAATTTAAGCATTGAAATGTATTTTTCACTAGAGGATGCCCGCGGTTACACCCGCGTTATTTAAGGCTACTGCTTCGCTCCCCTCGCTCATAGCGCAATGTTATAATAGCCTTTAGCCTTCCTCGATAAATGGGCTATCTAACACTGAAATATTTTTTCAAATCGGACCAGTAGTTCCTGAGATTAGCGCGTTCAACCAAACAAACAAACAAACTCTTCAGCTTTTTAGATTAGTTTCAGATTCATCGTCATCGTCAGTTTTAAACTGTCAGTACTGGGCACAGGACTCTTCCCATTGTAGGAAGGGTAAGGTACCCTAGGCTAAATGTAGGCTAGCAGACTTCATAAATCTTTTAAGAACATTATAAAAACAGGACAGGTAAGAAGTACCCTGAACAGAAGAGCATGCATGAGGAATCTGATGGGAGTGAATGAAGCAAGAGAGATATGTCAGGATCGTTGCAAATAGCGTTCTGTAGTCTCTGCCTACCCCTCCGGGAAACAGGCGTGAGTCTATGTATGTATGTATAGAGAACTCACAGATGTGAGGTTTCCTCGCGATGTCTTAATTCGCCATGTCTTAATTCGCCATCAGCAAGCGCTTTCATTTCGCGAATCCGAAATTTCTTTGGTTTGAACCTGACACCGTCTGCCGGAGCACTAGGATGTCGTCTCTCAACTAAGCTATCGCTGTTTTTTGGGTAGTAATATGAAAATATAATGAAACCTGGCAGCGATAGCCGAGTGGAAATACCAACAGACTGCCGTGCAGAGGGTTCGAATCCACGCACACCAAAGACTTTTCGGAGTTATGTTTGTATTGAATTGTTCATTATCACTTGTCACGTGCCTCGGAGAGCACGTTAAGCCATCGGTCCCGGTTGTCATGAAGATCTTTGACAGTCGTTACAGGGCGTCAGTACCTTCTGAATAAACTGACACTAGTCTAAACCATGGAATATCGCTATCCCTTCGGGTTGCGGAGGTCAGACAGGCAGTCGCTCCGTGGAAAAGCTAATATTCAGCCAAATCCAGTTAGACTAGTAAGCGGACCCCAGATTGAAACTGGGATAACGCTAAGAGGATGAATGAAACCTACCAAGTGTGTGTTGTGCCAAGTAGAGTACCTACCAATCAAAGTTCTCGTTACCCAGTGTCGTAAGAGTTTAACTCAAGGACAATATTAATATTATCGCTCGCAAAAATAATATTAAATTATGCCAGCAATGCCAGCATTGCTGAGTTAATTAATAAAGTCTAATTAGTTGTGATAATTTTCCTTGTTAATATATTATTTGTGCCATTGTTTAGAATAGTTTATATACGCCAAAATACGTTTCAGCTGGTAAGAGGGAATACATTCTGGTTGATAATAATGAATGCGGAATAATAATAATAATAATCATCCTTATTGTACATCAAAACAATATTACAAGAATAAAGATATATATAGAAACAGTACAAATGGCGGCCCTATCTAGCAATGTCTTACAGGCAACCTTGGGATGGACAAGACATCAGATCATCAGAACATGGATCCAGAAAGAAAGAAAGAAGGGTAGTTTGGCGTTATTAATGATTTAGATACATTAGGTATATAATACATAAATAGCGAGCAAATATAAAAATACAAATACATAAACATTATCATACAAAATATGATACATCAATTTTATAAATGAATATACATACATAAATAATTAAAATGCGGAATATTCCGGAACTGACAATAAACTACAGAAAATTCCTACCTTTTTGGGTTGCGGACGTCAGACAGGCAGTTGCTCTGTGGAAAAGCTAACATCACATAACTTCACGCCTTTTATACCCGAAGGGGTAAGCAGAGGTGTATTACACACCCACACTTCGCCAGTTAGGTTTCGGTCCCAATGTAATAGGAGTCGAGCCTATTGCCATCTACCGGCATGTTAAGCGAGCGATAATAAACATTTTTAATAAGTACACACAACCGTGAAAAGTCAGAGGTGCCAAGGGTACCTGGGGATCGAACCCGAGACCATCGTCTCGGCAGTCCGTTACGTACACCACATTTTGTCCAAAATGATTTGACTATAACATCACGCTATGAGCGACGGGAGCAGAGCAGTAGCCTATAATAACGCGGGTGTAACCGCGGGCATCCTCTAGTATGAAAATGTAATGAAACCTGTCAAGTGTGTGTTGTGACAAGTAGACTATGCCTCTGCCTACCCCTTCGGGGATGAAAGGCGTGAAGTTATGTGTTTTTTTATATAGGATGAGACTAGCTAGCGGACTCTGAGTTCTAAGGCAAAAAAGTCTTGGATGCATCTGGGATATCGCTATGAACGCTACGAAAATTCATTACATTTCTTAAACATAATTTCAAAAGGCTTGAATATAGGACTCACTGAGGAGTTGAAATCAGAAACATTTTGATGCCTTGTATTCGTTAATTATCGCTTGCTAATCGGTGAAGGAAAACATCGTGAGGAAACCTGCATGTCTGAGAGTTCTCCATAATGTTCTCGAAAGACATGAGAAGTCTGCCAAGCCGCCCTTGGCCAGCGTGGTGGACTATGGCCTTACCCTTCTCATAGTGAGAAGAGGCTTGTGCCCAGCAGTGGGACAGGACAAAGAGCTGTTGATGATGGTGCCTTGTATTTTGCAAAGGAACCATTTTAAACTATGCTTTATCCAGCTTCAATTGAACCTTTCATCTGGTTATATTCAAGATTCTTCCGTTAGTTGAATGACAGACAACATGCAGCCAAAACTATTGCATGTATGTTCCTTGAGGACAGTTGGGGACCATTATTACTAGGATCATTGTGCTGGTCCTAGTTGACTTCTCAAACGCCTTCAATACCGTCAGTCACGATATCCTCCTGTCTACCCTATCCTATCTTGTGATCTCCTCCGAAACACTGGAATAGTTCTCTTCATATCTTCGTGGATGTAAGCAGTCCGTCAGAGTCGATGAGGCTTCATCGAGTTAGCGAGACCTTGAGGCTGGTGTTCCACAAGGTAGCATACTCTGTCCTCTTTTATTTTCTCTGTTTATAAATCTCATTACCCTTGATCTTCAGTGTTCGTGTCGTTTGTACGCCGATGACCTACAACTTTACTCGCAGGCTAAAATTGAGGATCTGACGGATGCGATCGATGATATGAACCGGGACTTGGCAAGGATTCGGGATTGGTCCGAGAAGTACAGCTTATGCGTCAATCCTGTGAAATGCCAAGCTATCATCATTGGAGGCTCTAGAATTATAAACAGGCTGGACTTGGCATCGCTTCCACCGGTAACATTAATGGAACCAATATACCTCTGAGTCCTTCCGTTAAAGATCTCGGTTTACACATCGACGCTACACTTAGCTGGCAACCCCAGATTACAAGCGTTTTGCCAAAAGGTTACCGGTGTCCTGCGTTCTTTATATCGCCTGAAGAATTTCCTTCCTGTCAAGACAAAGATAATGCTTGTGCAGACCTTGGTTTTTCCTATAATCGACTATGGTGATGTGTGTTATCTCTACCTGAATGCAGATCTACTCAATAAACTTGACCGACTTCTCAACAATTGCATTCGGTTCATTTTCAATCTCCGTAAATATGACCACGTGTCCTCATATCGTAAACAGCTGTCATGGTTACCTATAAGTCAGTGTCGTAATATGCGCGTGTTGACTACTCTTTTCACTTTTCTTCATTCATCTAATAGTCCCAGCTACCTAGCTCCTTACTTTCAATACCGCTGCTCCAACCATGACAGAAATTTTCGGTCTTCTAATAATTATCTTCTTTCGTGTCCTTCTCATAGCTCAAGCCTTGTACATTCTTCTTTCATTGTACAATCAGTTCTTCTCTGGAATGCGCTCCCTCTCGAGATTAGGATGGCGACGAATCGTTTCACGTTCAGGGCTAAGGTGCGCCAGTATTACATCAAACTGTCACTTGAAAGACCATAGAAACATCATCTCTTACATTTGTTACACTGTGTATTTAATATACGTATGTATAATATATGTAGGTATATATTCGTTGTATATAGTATCTATAGGTATGTATTATCATAACATTTATATATATTATGTATAAAAAGTAGTATAATGTTGGATTACATATTAATTATTTCAATCTTTGTAGTTTATACACCTGCCACACTCTTCTCTGCATCACCCTAAGGTTGACTGGCAGAAAAGTCCGCCTTTGCATTAAAATTGCAGGAAGTGTAAAAATAAATAAATAATTATGATAGAGGTACGCTAAGAATCGATTTCCCGAAATTCCCACGCGCTCGGGCAAAAACGATACATTAAATTAAAATGTGCGTGCGTCCTCTAGTGCTGCATGTAATTCAAAGAATACTGCCAAATCGCCGAATATCTATTTCCACATGACATCAAAAATTACATTATCAGAAATAGTTTATCCAGTTCTCAATACTGTCCGTTCGCTGAATATTTTCATGCAAAACTCTTCCTGTAAGAATTAAAATAGATTTTCCGGGGCTTGTATAACTATGATATTTCAATCGGTTAGAGGCTATCATTTGACCAGAGTGTTTATTATTTTTGCCCACGTCTAACACATGTGTTAGATCATCTTAAATCTTTGACAACAAGTAACTAACGGGTTTTTCGTCTGTAATTAGGATAGAATACGGTACTCACAGACATCTTACTTTTACAAACGTGATAGTTTGTTACTCTCTTACTCAGAAACTACTGGAAGAATTTAGATGAAAGTTTGAAGTAATATCTTATCTTATATCTTATACTAATATATAAATTGTTTTGTGAAAAATATATTTTGTGAATAGTTGTAACAAGTTTGTGGATGTGTAAGTGTAAATATGTGTTTAGAATGGATTGTTAACATTGTGTTATAGGCTTATTGTGTCAAAGAAGCTGCGCTTGCTAGCAAATCTTAATATATAAAATCCTTGCGTTACTGACTGACTGACAGACACGCTACAGCCGAAACTATTGGGCGCAGGAAGCTGAAATTTGGCATGTATGTTCCTTGGGGACCGTAGGGGTGCACTAAGAAGGGTTTTCCCGAAATTCCCACGGGATCGGCCAAAACGCTAAATTAAAAAAAAATGCAGCTGCTGGCGTCCTCTAGTGTATGTATAATATTAAATTTTTCTCCATAAGTGAATTATATTTTCTTGTTGAGAAATAAATCTTATACTAATATATAAAGCTGAAGAGTTTGTTTGTTTGTTTTGTTGAACGCGCTAATCTCAGGAACTACTGGTCCGATTTGAAAAATTTTTTCAATGTTAGATAGCCTATTTATTGAGCAAGGCTATAGGCTATATAACATCACGCTATGAGCGACGGGAGCAGAGCAGTAGCCTTAAATAACGCGGGTGTAACCGCGGGCATCCTCTAGTTAATCTATACTAATATAATAAAGCGGAAGAGTTTGTTTGTTTGTTTGTTTGTTTGTTTGTTTGTTTGTTTGTTTGAACGCGCTAATCTCAGGAACTACCGGTCGGATCTGAAAAATTCTTTTTGTATACGATAGCCCAGTTACTCCGGCAGGCTATAGGCTATATAACATAACGCTTTGACCCTTTGGAGCCGGGCAAAAGGCTAAAAAGGCTAAAAGATAATGTCGGCTAATCTCAGGAACTAGCAGACGGATTTTAAAATTTGTTATTGCCTATGATAGCCCAACTATTCCGCAAGGTTATAGGCTATATCAAATTACGCCACTACTTTTAGGGCCCAGACAAAAGTAATAAAATGGTCAAACGAGAAGGGGGAGGGTTGGACCAAAGGCAAAAAAAGGCTAAACGAATAGGATACAATCTATATGGGTATCGTTTTCGCGATTTTCGGGACGCTCATTAATAATATGAAATTTATTTAGTGATCCAAGATGGCGGACGGGAAATCAAAGATGGCGGGCGAGAAAATTAAAAAAACTCAATATGGGTATCGCCTTCGATATTTTAAGGGGTGGGGAATCCAAATACAACATCTATTTTGTGATCCAAGATGGCGGATGGGAAATCAAAGATGGCAGATGGGAAAAATTTTAAAAATCAATATGGGTATCGTCTCTGATGATTTAAGGGATGGTGAATCCAAATACAACATCTATTTCATGATTCAAGCTGGCGGATGGGAAATCAAAGATGGCGGACGGGATTTTTTTTGAAAGTCGATATGGGTATCAACTCCGATAATTTAAGGAATGAGGAATTCAAAAACACCATCTATTTCGTGATCAAAGATGGCGGATGGGAATATTTTTAAAAATCAATATGGGTATCGTCTCCGATGTTTAAAGGGATGGGGAATCCAAATACAACATATATTTCGTGATTCAATATAGCGGATGGTAAATCAAAGATGGTGGATGGGAAAAATTTTAAAAATCAATATGGGTGTCGTCTCTGATGATTTAAGGGATGGTAAATCCAAATACAACATCTATTTCGTGATTCAAGATGGCGGATGGGAAATCAAAGATGGCGGACGGGATTTTTTTTGAAAGTCGATATGGGTATCGTCTCCTCCGTAAAAACCCCGAAAATGATACCCATATTAATTTTATTAAAAATTTCCCGTCCGCCATCTTGGATTCCCAAATAGATGTCATGGGAATATTTTTAAAAATCAATATGGGTATCGTCTCCGATGTTTAAAGGGTTGGGGAATCCAAATACAACATCTATTTCGTGATTCAAGATGGCGGATGGGAAATCAAAGATGGCCGATGGGCAAATCTTTAAAAATCAATATGGGTGTCGTCTCTGATGATTTAAGGGATGGTGAATCCAAATACACCATCTATTTCGTGATCAAAGATGGCGGATGGGAATATTTTTAAAAATCAATATGGGTATCGTCTCCGATGTCTAAAGGGATGGGGAATCCAAATACAACATATATTTTGTGATTCAAGATAGCGGATGGGAAATCAAAGATGGTGGTTGGGAAAAATTTTAAAAATCAATATGGGTGTCGTCTCTGATGATTTAAGGGATGATAAATCCAAATACAAAATCTATTTCGTGATTCAAGATGGCGGATGGGAAATCAAAGATGGCGGACGGGATTTTTTTTGAAAGTCGATATGGGTATCGTCTCCGATATTTTAAGGAATGGGGAATTCAAAAACACCATCTATTTCGTGATCAAAGATGGCGGATGGGAATATTTTTAAAAATCAATATGGGTATCGTCTCCGATGTTTAAAGGGATGGGGAATCCAAATACAACATCTATTTCGTGATTCAAGATGGCGGATGGGAAATCAAAGATGGTCGATGGGCAAAATTTAAAAAATCAATATGGGTGTCGTCTCTGATGATTTAAGGGATGGTGAATCCAAATACAACATCTATTTTGTGATCAATGATGGCGGATAGGAAATCAAAGATGGCGGACGGGTTTTATTTTTGAAAGTCGATATGGGTATCGTCTCCGATATTTTAAGGAATGGGGAATTCAATATTATATAAAAATCTATGTTTGTTTGTTCATCATTTACAGACTCTGAAATGATAAGAGATTAAGCGCTAAGTCAATGGCAACTATGGAAAAGGGGCTTGGAAAAAAGGGAATTAAATAAAAACTCTTTAAAAGGCGATACGAAGTTCGCTGGGTCAGCTAGTATATGTATAAAGCTGAAGAGTTTGTTTGTTTGCTGTGTTGAACGCGCTAATCTCAGGAACTACTGGTCCGATTTGAAAAATTCTTTCAGTGTTAGACAGCTCATTTATAGAGGAAGGTTATAGGCTACATAACATCACGCTATGAGCCACGGGAGCGGAGCAGTAGCCTTAAATAACGCGGGTGTAACCGCGGGCATCCTCTAGTAGCTTATATAATAGCTCATGGGCTACCTTTCGTCCCGATAAATGTCTCCCAAGCAGGTAAAGCCGCGGGAAATAGCTAGTAAAACTATATAACAAAGATACTAAATTCTGCTCTCGACTCCGCCCGTGGGTGTGTCTGTTATCGCGAATTAAGATAATCTATCGACCACGTGCGTGTCTTTGGCGCGACATAAACTATAGACTACACAGATGTAGAAGCTATATTACTTCTGCTTTATTTTCGTCAAAATCTGTTCAGTCGTTTTTGCACACAATAGCAACAAACAAACATCCATCTTTTCATTCTCACGAAAATTAAACGTCCGGAGTTTACGCTTTAATTAATAGTGCCAATCTTGTGATTGACACTATTAATTAAATTATAAATATCATACTAATAAGGAATATTAGGCACAATGACTTGTAGAAGTCATAATATAATTTAAAAAAACAGGGCCAGCGACAATTATACCACATCTAACAAAAAGCTATCGTCAAAAGTGAAATAGCTAATCGATATACATACCTACATTTTTTTTTTATTTTTTTTTATAGACTCACGCCTGAAGAGGTGGGCAGAGGTGTAATATTACACCCACATTTCGCCATGAATTTTAAGGTCCCACGTAATAGGGGGCGAGCTTATAGCCGTTACCGGGCTCATGACCAAGCTCCGTGCTGCTACTGAGAATTCGGAAAAACCCAGCAACACTTTTGCCCGACCCGGGAATCGAACCCGGGACCTCCGATCAGCAGTCGCATACGCTATCGACTGAACCACGGAGGCAGTCACATACATGCATAAAAAATATAATACGGACTGAATTAGAAACCTCCTCCTTTTTGAAGTCATTTATAAATAAAGTGGACTTTTTACATTTGATTTATTCTATTTTATTAATAATAATTTTCACAAGGACATTACAGATTATTAATTTTAACTGTATACATTACTATACTTACTACTTAGAATATCCATGCTTTGGATAAATAATTTGAATTCGACCTCTATAAAATTACTTACTAATTAAAATACCACCTATAAATCTTTTAAAATGACTGTTAATAAATTAAAATAATATGTTTATATCTTTGTGATTATGTTAAATATTCGCGCATGCTCATTGAAAATAGCTAGGTATTAATTTTAATGAATTTAACCTCTATAGTTTTTAATTACTCTTATCCCGACATATCAAATATATTTCAGCAGCCACGGGAAATACTGATAACAGTTAAATATAATAACACAATAAATAAATTATATATTAAATTATTTACTAGACGATGTCCGCAAGTACGTTCGCACATTATTTATTTTTTCTCGATTCCGTGGGAATTTCGGAAAATCCCTTCCAAGAAACGGTTCATCATCATCATCAGCCTTTACCAGTCCACTGCTGCACTAGGCCTCTCCTTTGAAAGGAGGAATTGGCCTACTATACCACGCTGGCCAAACGGGTTGGTATAGGGTTTATATCAAGTTTTCCTTCTCTAACAGTGCTGTTCTCTGCATAATATGCTCCCTCTGTCGACTCTTACGACACCCATGGGATGATATGGGGTGGTGACAATCCGTATTCTTAATCTGTCACCACACAGACAATATAATACAAAATAAACCGTTAAATTAAAGAAAAGTGCAGGCATAGTTGCGGGTATTCTCTAGTATTATCTATTCATTTTACTATTTAGATCACGCCTTCTCAGTAATATATTGGACTACTTATATCTCACATTTCTCAGTCATTACGAAGCACTAAACAGCGTACTCTAAGTGTTCTCTTTACATACTAATAATTTTTGACGTATAAATATTTTCACAGAACATATTAGATTCTGTGAAAGATATATCAAGTGATCGCGGGTGAAATGTTCGCAGAATAGGAAGTAGTACATACAATAGTTTTTCGCGCTTTAGAATAAACTGACTTTTTAGGGTTTCGTGCCTAAAAGGTAAAAAACGGAACCCTATTACTTAGCCTCCGCTGTCTGTCTGTCTGTCCGTCTGTCTGTCTGTCACCAGGCTGTATCTCATAAACCGAGATAGCTAGAAAGCTGAAATTTTCACAAATTATGTATTTTGGTTGCCGCTAACAACAAATAATAAAAATAAAAAAAATTAAACATTAAGGGGGTGCTATACAAAAAACGTGTATTTTTTTCGTATTTTTTGCTCAAAATTACTAGCTGTAACAGGTAGACGCTTTAAATTTTCACAGAATATGTAGTTGTATATTACGTTTCAAAATAATTTATTAAATAAAAAAATGTAAATAATAAAGGAGAGCTCCCATACAACAAAAGTAATTTTAAGCAATTTGTTACTCCATCTTAATAAACAGGTAGAAACTTAAAAAGAATTTAAGTATACATACAACGAACGTGATTTTCTTTTATAGATGATGGTACGGAACCCTTCGTGCGCGAGTCCGACTCGCACTTGCCCAATTTTTTTTCTAAACGGTTCTTAAGCTGTGCAGTAGCACAGCTTAAGAACCGCGCTGATACACTTGTTTTGCAGTAGTAACTGGGCACGGCAATTTTCTTCTCTATGAGAAGGTTAATCCACAGTCCACCACGTTGGACAAGTATGGATTGGCAGGCTCCACATGCGTTTTGAGAACATAATAGAGCAATTTCAGACATGCAGGTTTCCTCACGATGTTTTCCTTCACCGATAAGCAAGCGATAATTAACAATTTAATACGCACATGACTTCAAAAAGTCAGTTGTACGTCGCTGCCTCGTAGTAATATTGAAATAGATTTTCTTTTCAATTTAATAGTTTTCCCTGTGTTTTCAAATGTAAATTATACTTTGTTCTTAAGACAAATGATACCTACAAGCCGGTGTGTGTACCTAGAACGTTATACATGTATTGGAGGTATTATTTTACGTCTCTTGTTACATAAATCTCATGTATAAAGGTGCTTTTACACCGTCTAGATGTTAAGTTGTTTGTATGGCATAAAATACAGGTTGACGGCATAGAATACAAGTGTCACCACCCCCTATCTTCCCGTGGGTGTCGTAAGAGGCGACTAAGGCTAACACGATGCAAATACCATCTTTGCGTAGAGACGGAAAACTCGACATCAAACCCTATACGACTGCCTCGTTGGTCTCGCGGCATAAATGTGCGCGTGGGATCGGTAGGTCCCGGGTTCGATTGGGTCGGGCAGTGTTACTGAGTTTTTCTGTCACGAAATTCTCAGTAGCAGCACGGAGTCTGGAAATGTGCCCGGTACGGCAATAGGCTCGCCCCTTATTATGTGGGACTTAAGTATATCTTGCGAAAAGTGGGTGTAGAAATAGGTACACCTCTGCCTAACTCTTCGGGGTTATAGGCGTGAGACTATGTATGTATGTATGTATTTGGAGTGAAAGATGGAGTCACATCCAGTGTGAGACAAGATTTTCATTTTTTACGGCATAGTAGGCAAACGATCAGATGGTACCGCCTGATGGTAAACGGTAACTGCCACCTATGGACTCAAGCAACCCTAGAGGAGTTACAAGTATGTTGCCGGTCTGATTGTAAGAGACGGGTAGACTGAAGAGTAGTACTTCCCCGGTCGCTTCCTAGGCATTTTAGGCGAAAAAGTAACAAACGCCTTTAGATGAATCCATCATAGTAGTAAGAAATAAGATGATCCAAAATATTCCAGTGTTATATTTAGTAGTAGCAGCGATAACGTAGTGGAAAAACTAACAGATAGCTACATAGAGGGTCTTGAGTTCACCACTGACTTTTACATACATACATACATATACTCACGCCTTTTTCCCGTCGGGGTAGGCAGAGAAAACGGAACGCCACTTGCATCTATCCTTACAAACCTCACGCGCTTCCTCTACATTCATTACTCTTTTCATGCATGCTCGCCGGTTCCGGACTTTTACGTGTAAAGGCTTACGAGGATATTTTGTTTGCCAGAACCTCGTCCGTTGATCGGCAGGTGCACCACTTGCAGGTGAGGTTGGCTTGGGACCCTAAGTTCTTGGTGGGAACCCTATGCACCCGGAGCAATTGTGTCTGTTTATCTGTTATACAAGACCCAGGTTAGCTCCTGCGTGGAATACTGCTCTCACCTTTGAAATGGCTCCGCTCAGTACTAATTGGACACCCTCGATAGGTTGCAGCGGCGTGCTGTCCGTATCATTGGGGATCCAGAGGCCACTAAGACTCTTGAGTCACTGCAATTACGCAGAGAAGTGGCCTCAATGGCTGTCTTCTATCGCATTTATCACGGTGAGTGCTCCGAAGAGCTCTTTCAACTAATTCCACCCACTCCTTTCCTATCCTGAACGACACGTGCGGGCTAAGGTACCACTCTTACACGGTAGAACAGATACCGTCACGCGCCAAACGGTTCGGCGCCTCTTATCTCTGCCGTACCATTAAGATGTGGAACTCATTACCAGCCCACGTGTTTCCCTCCACTTATGATCCTGGGTCCTTTAAGCGGGGCGTGAAAAAGCTTTTCAAGGCCGTCAAGGTGTGGCCCATCATGCCATAATGCCATGCTGGTTGCTGGGATGATGGCCATCACTATGGGACTTCACTGACTGCTTAACATCAGGCAGCATGGAGTCAATTTGTTCGGCAGAAATAAAATAAAAAAAATATAGATCTTACAAAACTAGGAACTAGACCCCAGGATGCAACTCGAGAGTTTGGGATACCATTGGTATAAGACAATGAACTCACACCAAAAATACTAGAATAGGTATTTGTTATACTTTGAGTCCGTTGCTCCTTATTTTTATTTCTAAGCTCACGCCTGTATCCCCCAAGGGGTAGGCAGAGGTGTACACCCACATTTTGTCATTTCGTTGCTTCTTAGTATGCATCTTTATTATTTTTTAATAAGAAACCCACTTGCAATCAAAATAGTTTTGTTCATACACCTTTTGAAACGAGTAATTGTCGTTCGGGAATCCCAGATACAAGTTTATAGCAATCCAGTTTTATAAAACGTCTTAAGACTGGTTGAAGCTTGATTATTTTAAAATTATTTAATGCTAGCTGCTTGCTACGGTTTACGCGTAGTTTATTTTTTACCTTAATTGGAGAGAAATGTATATAATTATTACTCTATTTATATTTATTTGATTTTAAGCCCTAATTATTTATTTTTAACTTTATAAATAAAGTCGCCTTTACTTGGTAACAAAAACTTATTTTTTTTGTTGTATGCAAATATTTAATAGTTTAATCTAATTTACTTTATTTATAAAATAACATAACATACATATAAATCATAAAATACATTATCTTATTTAATACTAGAGAATGCCCGGTAACTGCGCCCGCATAGTCTATTTTAATTGAATGGTTTTTCCCGATCCCGGGAAATCCCTCCTACTAAGAAGGGCACTGCTCCCTACGGTCCCCGATCATACATGCCAAATTCCAGCATCTTGCGCCCAGTAGTTTCACCTGTGTGATGTCTGTCAGTCATTCAGTTACACATTTTTTCATAGACTCACGCCTGTATCCCCGAAGGGGTAGGCAGAGGTGTAATATTACACCCACATTTCGCCATGAATTTTTAGGTCCCACGTAATAGGGGGCGAGCCTATTGCCGTTACCGGGCACATCACCAGATTCCATGCTGCTACTGAGAATTTGGAAAAACCCAGTAACACTTTTGCCCGACCCGGGAATCGAACCCGGGACCTCCGATCAGCAGTCGCATACGCTATCCACTGGACCACGGAGGCAGTTTCAGTAACACAAGAATAGGCTTGTGTCCTAAAATGTAATTAGTCATTGATTCGTACTTTTATTAGATGCTAACCGGAATAATCTGAAATTTTCTTCAAAAATCGATCAGCAACATTACTAATTACGGCTTTTTAAAAACCTATTTGAATTTGACCCGAAAACGCTGTAAACCATCATGGCGGTTGATGATGTCACAAAGTGCAAAACAAAACAAACTGTGAATGAATTCTGGTCTGATGTACCCACTTTTATTTTATTATATTCGATTTGACAGGTAAAAAGTTTTACGTTTTAGTTGTATTTACTACCAAAACGTCAACAACATCAATGGCGGACGCACTGTTTGACGTAATGCTCTCTGATTGGTGTTCACTGTTAAAAGAATAAATACATTATTTTTAGTTTTAGAATCCTAAAAATAACATAAATCTTACCTTTTTACAATAAATAATAAACTTTATGGACATCTTAAAATCATAATGAATCTATAGATACTACAATCAAACCGATTTATTCTTAGTGGACGCAAGCCTATTGTATGGAATAACGCAAGGATTTTATATATATACTTATCTACAGTTTAACAGCTACCTACATGTCCTCGAATCATCACGACGGCCGTCAATCGTGTGGGTTTGGTTCATTTGCATTAGTTATCTGCGTTATCTTGTGATCCGCCGGCACTACGTGGGCAGAGGAGATTAGCGCGTCCTCTGTACATTGATTTAACCTGAGTGCATTAAAAAATCCTGTGTTACTACATAAAAAATATTAAAATCTGGCAAGTGCATGTCGAGGCACGTGCAATGTAGGGTTCTGTACCTGACGTCAAAGAGCTTACATATTTAGATAGAGGCGCATTCCTTATGGACGCTCTGAAGGCAAACTTTCTGTGACCCAAATTGCCGCTTGGTGGCGTGGCACTCGCGCTGCGACAGCTGTCTCTACAAGAGCAAGAGAGACGAACGTTCCTCCTGTGTATCTTAATTACGAGAGCAAGAGAGACGGAGAACGATGCCAGCGCCGCCAACGGCGTGAACTGCGAACTAAACTGGAACTTTTTATACTTCAACGCCATTGTGGGGTCGCCAGGGGGTCGAGTTAGCATTCTACCCTGACACCCCGGCGGATACCCCAAAGGCCACAACTTCCTTGGCGGCGAATGAAGGTGTTGGGCTCCGGCGTCAAAACACCCAGCGGCTGCAGAGGATAGGGAGTACGGCAACCTGACAACACCGCATCTCCTCTTCCTCTGCGGCCCAACCGCGACGCAACAATGGTGCATTTGGTCGCGGGAGAAAGGGCGCGTGGCAACGCAACACCGACACGACTCTTCTCCCGCGACCGCGCCCGACTGCGAGGGACAGACAGAGTGTCCCCCGCACCCGCACCTTTAGACGCATCCTTCGCAGGCCTCCTCCAAGCCCACGCGGAGTGTCCACTCCCGGGATCTCTCTTAGCTTCACCGCGGATGTCCAAGCCATGGTTACTATTGTTACTAAGCCCCCCAGACTGGCCTTTACCCTAGGTCACTAACCGCTAGACCAACTGGCCAAAATATAATTATAATAATTAAATTGTTGCGTTGCCATAAACACACCTTTATTTCTATTTCGAGATACACGTTCTGCCAAATTGTGGTGATTGTCTGTGACAGATAACTCTATAAATGTCAGGAAACGCCGATTTCGCTATCATCCATCCGTCACCACACTGTTTATGGTTTTAACATGTAGGTACATTTAGTTTAAGGCAACAACTTTGAATATAATTATATTTTCTGTGGATTTAACTCCTCGCTCTATATGTGCTATGTATAAAATAGACAAATAATTTAAATAAAGTCGAAAAACAAATAACAATAATTATAAAACTACACTATTTAACATTTTCAGCTTGTTTTGGCTAATCGCCGAAACAGCTTAATCGTTTTACGTGTTTTCCAGATATCTGACATAATAAATCGGCACTAGGCGGTAGCGATGTGCCGAGTACGGTTTGACTCGAGTCAGACTCGATTCCTGCTTGGAACTCGCCTACTCGAATACCAATTTATTTTGATTCGAGTACGCCGGACTCGATCCCGGTACTCGAGTCTGGAAGAATCGAATCGTTCTCGCTAACTCGATTCTATTTATGCGAGTCCAACTGACTCAAGTCTCGTATTCGAGTTTGCTTAACTCGCTCGTACTCGCAAACTGTTTACTTAAGCAATGAAGTGCCTAATTAATAATACAAACAAGTTTGAACCTGCATCTTTTTGTTTTGATTTCTTTATTTTGTGTCAGTTAGCAGTTATTATGAGTAATGAAATCTACTGAATGAATTTATTTAATTGTTTATTAATACCGGAAGTGAAGTGACTACATTGTAATTAACTTTATTTTAGAATGGCGCCGAAAAAACCCTCAGGTGTATGGAAGTGTTTTGAGAAAGTAGACGGCGGTAAAATAAAGTGCAAAAACTGTGACTCCGTATTTAAAGATTTCAAAAACACAACTAATTTGTTAAAGCATCTAAAAAAATCTCATCAATATTTACTCGACTCAGATTGACAATTCTTCAATTACCCCGCTCAATGTGATTCCGATTTATTAAGTGTAGCTTCTGGTTCTGGAGATGGAACGCCAGTGAACGAGGACAAGAACTCCAAATCCCAGTCAAAAAATTATTGATTTATTATTGTTGTGTCATAAGGCTTAACCTAACCTAAACGCTGTTTGAAGTTAACTCCTTTTAATTTTTCCCTTTTGTTCTAAAATCGGACTCTAGATCTGGACTAGAATTTTCAGACTCGAGTCAGTATCCGAATACCAAACATAGAATTCGAGTACTGGTCTCGAATCAGGGAATCGAGTCATGATTCGAATACCGGATAAACTGACTCGAGTCGACTCGATCCATCAAAACAGCGACTCGGCACATCACTACTAGGCGGCGGAAACACCTTATAACCTAAAATACTGTGGCACAGTTTATCTGAACAACAATATAATTATGTCAGATTTTTTAAAAATCCTGTGTGTCAATAGAGCCAACGGCGTTTAGCGTCTAACTGAATCAATGTGGCATTGAGGTTAGAAAACACTATGCCAATACCTGCCCCAGGCTCGAATCTGGTATGTGATGGACTGCAAAATCTTAATATATAAAATCCTTGCATTACTGACTGACTGACAGACACGCTACAGCCGAAACCATTGGGCGCAGTAAGCTGAAATTTGGCCTGTATGTTCCTTGGGGACCGTAGGGGTGCACTAAGAAGGAATTTACCAAAATTCCCACGGGATCCGCCAAAACAGGTAAATTAAAAAAAAATGCAGGTGTAGCTGCTGGCGTCCTCTAGTTTATAATAAATAGAGTGGCAAGTATTTACTACTAATAGTGACCCGCTAAATAACCAGAATACTACTTAAAAACTACTTTTAAAGATGCGTTCTTGAACTTTATAGTAATGATCTAAATTACTGAGATGCATCCGTGATACACTTATTATATTTACATTTATTCCGAGAATAGCTATAAATGATTATTGTGTATATAATAAGATAGTTATACAATCCATAAATTAATAATATCCATAATAATATGTATAAGCAGAACGTATACAGATGTGCGTGTCCGTGTGGTGACGGATTAAGTACGGAATATCACCACCCCATATCATCCCATGGGTGTCGTAAGAGAGCCTACAGAGGGAGCATATTATGCAGAGAACAGCACTGTAAGAGAAGGAAAACATGATACAAACCCTATACCAACCCGTTTGGCCAGCGTGGTATAGTAGGCCAATTCTTCCTTTCAAAGGAGAGGCCTAGTCCAGCAGTGGACTGTTACAGGCTGATGATGATGATACTGATGTGCATGTTTTTCTTCTTAAGGCTGGTTTCAGTATTCGATCTATCCCAAATCACCAAATCCATTTGATGATTTGAGATAGGTGCATGTTTGACATATATTTTGTATGCAGCTTATATCAAATTTTATATGAATCTCAAATCTCTTAATAAATAAAATTGGGCAAGTGCGAGTCGGACTCGCGCACAAAGGGTTCCGTACCATCATCTATAAAAGAAAATCACGTTCGTTGTATGTATACTTAAATACTTTATAAGTTTCTACCTGTTTATTAAGATCGAGTAACAAATTGCTTAAAAATTACGTTTGTTGTATGGGAGCCCCCCTTTATTATTATTTTTTTTTAAATTTAAATTTATTTTGAAAGGTAATATACAACTACATATTCTGTAAAAATTTAAAGCGTCTACCTGTAACAGTTAGTAATTTTGAGCAAAATATACGAAAAAAAACACGTTTTTTGTATGGGACCCCCCCCCTTAATTTTTTATTTTTTTTATTTTTAGTATTTGTTGTTATAGCGGCAACTGAAATACATAACTTGTGAAAATTTCAGCTATCTAGCTATCATGGTTTATGAGATACAGCCTGGTGACAGACAGACAGACAGACAGACAGACAGACAGACAGACAGACAGACAGACAGACGACGGAGGCTTAGTAATAGGGTTCCGTTTTTTACCTTTTAGGTACGGAACCCTAAAAATGGATTTATCGCAATAGGCTCGCCCCTTATTACGTGGGACTAAGGTATATAAAAGTGGGTGTAGAAATACACCCCTTCGGGGATGAAAGGCGTGACGTTGTGTAATGAAAAATATTAAAAAAAATGATTTATTGCTGCCACAACCAGACAAATTACATAATAAAAGAAAGGCACAGACAAATAAAAAAAAAAAATAATAATAAAAAAACATCTACATAATAATAACATTAGCAACAACTAAGGCCAGGTCGTGGCAGTAATGGGACCCCGTTCAGCATAACACCAGACCTGCTGGCACTGATATTCTACGACTGATATTCTACGTGAATGTATGTATGTATGAATTCAGTGGTTAAAAACAATAATATATAATAATATAATATATTCTACCACATACACACATCACCCTCTAGTCTCAAACTAAGCAGAGCTTGTACTATGGGTGCTAGATAATGGATAAACATACTTATATACTTTATTTTGCAAATACACACATATTATATATAGAAACCCCCAGACCAAGACAAACATCCATGTTCATGCACACAAATGTTTGACTTGAGCGGGAATCGAACCCGCGACCTTCAGCGTGGCAGTCGTTTATACTCCCGCTGCGCCAATCGGTCGTCAATATTTCGACTAGGTATACATTTTGCATACTGGGGAACTTTACTTAAATTTTATTGTCTTGTGTGCAGTGTCAATTTACCCGTTTTGGCCGACCCCGTGGGAATTTCGGGAAATCCCATCTTAGTGCACCCCTACGGTCCCCAAGGAACATACATGCCAATTTTCAGCTTCCTGCGCCCAATAGTTTCGGCTGTAGCGTGTCTGTCAGTCATTCAGTAACGCAAGGATTTTATATATCTTAATATATAAAATCCTTGCGTTATTGCCTGACAAACAGAAAGCCTCTCTTAATTGAAATAAAATATGCGGGCGCAGCTGCGACCAAATTCTAGTTTCAAATAAATAAGCAGTTTCTATAAACGTATTCAAATAAACTCTTCAGATTTATATATTAATAAACATTTAACAGACCTTGTCATACATAATATATTTTAAAATAATAAAATCAAACAGAATACACGTGCCAAAATTTATAGCATAAATAATATTATATTATCATTTTTGAATAATAATTATTCAAAATGTTATGCATTTTGAACAGTTTATATTCAAATAATATATATTTTTAATCAATATTCGTAATTAATGCAAATATTTACATTTAATTAGATTGTTTTATTGTAGGCTTTAGTTTTTGTCACCTTGCATTTCATTTACATTCGCACTTGAAAACGTTTGGTTTTATGTAAATAATAATTTCAAGAGCGAAATAATGAATTTTAATGGAATCGTATTAATTTTAAATTAATGCATTTATTATCTTTCTCTAAACATCGGACAATCTCACTTTTTTTATAGACTATCGTCTGTATCCCCGAAGGGATAGGAAGAGGTGTAATATTACACCCACATTTCGCCATGAATATTTAGGTCCCACGTAATAGGGGGCGAGCCTATTGCCGTTTATTAATCTCACATGTTTAGAAAAATGTTATATATTCATACTAGAAAATACTCCTCCACCTAAAGTACTATGTACTAACGTACCATAGTAAGTTAGTACATATAATAATTATATCGATGAGCCTATATTTCTCGTTTGTTCTTCAATAAAATTGAATGCCTTCTAACAGAAGTATATTGTCAAGTTAGCAAGAAATCTCTTTGGCCTGGGCTGGCAATATAGAAACCAAAGAAAACCTCTGCCATCGACACAGGCAGAGTTTGCTTTCATAAACAATAACATTATCTCCAGAAGAACTTAAGCTGAAAATTACTAACGCATATAATGCAATATAAGTATATTTTACAAAAAAAGTGACTATAGCATTTATTTATGGTTAGACTTACACAAACTCTAAACTCTGATTTTCTATCTTAGTAAGAAAAATCTTAAGTTTTATACAATAACGTAAATAGTGAAAACCAAACCACACAAAATACATACGAAAGAAATCAAGTAACCAGTGTGGGAAAAGTGACTTAACTAATATTACAGTAAAGTTACAAGCAAAGTGATCATAGTGACATTGAGGAATTCTCAGTAAAGTGACGTTACTACAAGTGCTACCGTAACGTCACAAACAGATGAAGAACTCTCAATAAAGTGACGATACCATAAGTGCTACTGTGACGTTGCTCCCAAATGAAGCACTCATAATAAAGTGAAGTTACTATAAGTGCTACCGTGACGTTACGACAAATGGAGCACTCATAATAAAGTGACGTTACTACAAGTGCTACCGTGACGTTACGACAAATGAAGCACTCCCAGTAAAGTGATGACTGTGATGACTGAGGTGCGCACTCGGCGCCCCTTATCGGAGCAATATTGTAATCCATCGTCATTCCTGAGAACAATATGGCGACGGACATCGTTATCCTTCAAAAAGAGGAAGGTGAGTTGAACTAAAAATATTTGTTAAAGCATAAAGTCTACTAAGCGAATAACATTAAATGGTTTTAAGTTTACAACTAAAAAATAAGGTTTTATATAACTGCAATATATACTTTGCTGCATCCGTTGAAAACTTAAGCCATATGAATATGCTCTTTCTCTCAAAAACTATTATTTTTTGCACAGTTTTAATGCAAGCTGTTCTACAGACCTTTAACAGCTGAAGATTTCGGTATTGTTAATTTTATTCATCTGCATTATATTAAAAAAGTTAGAGTAGACAATCGTATGACCTGAAGTGTGCCGGAAATAGATTATTTTATAATGTGTCTTTTTTACATAACATAACATAACTTAACGCCTTTTATACCCTAAGTGGTAGGCAGAGGAGTATTACACACCCACATTTCGCCAGTTATGTTTAGGTCCCAATGTAATAGGGGGCGAGCCTATTGCCATCTACCGGGCACATTATTAAGCAAGTGATAATTAACAACTTTTTTACAATAAAATACAAACGTTGTGAGCACTGTCCCACTGCTGGCATGAGCTTTTACTTACTAAAAGCAAGACAAAATCCACCATGCTGGCCCAGTGCAGACCGGCAGACGTCCGATGTCTTCTGAGAGTCCGTAATGAAAACTTTCAACGAAAATTGGTTTGTACGAGATGTGAATACATACATTCATACATAGTCTCACGCCTATAACCCCGAAGAGGTAGGCAGAGCTACACCCACTTTTCGCCAGATATACTTTAGTCCCACGTCATAAGGGGCAAGCCTATTGCCGTACCGGGCACATTTCCAGACTCCGTGCTGCTACTGAGAATTTCGTGACTGAAAAACCCAATAACACTGCCCGACCCAGGAATCGAACCCAGGACCTCCCGTCCCACGCGCACATTTATACCGCGAGACCAACGTATAGTATAGGGTTTGATGTCGAGTTTTCCGTCTCTACGCAAAGATGGTATTTGCATCGTGTTATCCCTTAGTCGCCTCTTACGACACCCACGGGAAGATAGGGGGTGGTGACACTTGTATTCTATGCCGTCACACACACGGCACTACGAAAGGTAGTCAGCAATTTTTGAGATATAGCACATAGGTAGGTACTCAAAATCCGGAATTATTACTTTGTCGTTTATTCAAGCACTATGGAAAACAAAGTTATTTTTGCTGGCGAAAAAGTGATAGTGATATTTATAAAATACTAGAGGACGCCAGCAGCTACGCCTGAATTTTTTTTTAAGTTTACCCGTTTTGGCCGATCCGGTGGGAATTTCGGGAAATCCCTTCTTAGTGCACCCCTACGCTCCCCAAGAAACATACATGCCAAATTTCAGCTTTCTGCGCCCAATAGTTTCGGCTGTAGCGTGTCTGTCAGTCAGTCAGTAACGCAAGGATTTTATATATTAAGATATTGTTAATGGATACCTCTGCTACGGAACCCTTCATGAGCGAGTCCGATTCGAATTTGTTTGAATTATTCTAAGCTGTAGACCAATCATAAAATAATAATTAAATTATTTAAATGGCCATAAAGTACTTATTGTTTCAATTCAATCTAACCTTTGATTTCCTTGTGCTTCTAATAATTATGGGAAGAAAATAATGCGTTGTGTATTATTAGGTATAGTTTTCCCTGTAGCTTGTGGGACGCGCAATAAATTAATCTAACATTGACACGGTCACAGAGTATTTATAAAGCCAAATACCTATACCTTATAGACTCACGCCTGTATCCCCAAAGGGGTAGGTAATATTTCACCCACATTTCGCCATGAATTTTTAGGTCCCACGTAATAGGGGGCGAGCTTTACCGTTACCGGACACATCAACAGATTCCGTGCTGCTACTAAGAATTTGCAAAATATACCTTACGATAATCTTAATAAATATAAAATCCTTGCGTTACTGACTGACTTACAGACACGCTAAAGCCGAAACTATTGGGCGCAAAAAGCTGAAATTTGGCATGTATGTTCCTTGGGGACCGTAAGGTTGCACTAAGACAGGATTTCCCGAAATTCCCACGAGATCGGGCAAAACGGGAAATTCGAAAATAATGTAAAAAATATAGATTAATATTATGTGACAGTTGACACTATAGTAATACTACAAGGGCGTTGTTTTTTGTGAATGTGATTTATCTTTGTGATATAATATATTTATTTGGATTGATCTATAAAAAAATACTTGGTAAGTTTATTTTAGTTACACAGGGAGGAACTAAAGCCTATGATACAGGCTCGGCCTAGTTTAGGCGTTAGTGTCCATTAAATTGTTAGAACGATACCATTGTATAAGAATTACTATTAGTTATGTAATCTTCCGAGTGCAAATAAATAAAATAAATAAATAATAAATAAAATAAATGTGCGTGCGAAGCCGCTGGAGTCGACTAGTTTCGTTATAAGGCCTTAAGATTATTTCTCAATAATATTGTTTCACATAACGACTTTCGGCCGGTTTTAGATCTATCCCTGAATTTCGCTACTAGAGAAACATCATCATCATCATATCAGCCAACCGACGTCCACTGCTGGACATAGGCCTCCCCCAAGGTTCTCCACACAGACCGGTCTTGAGCCGCCCGCATCCAACCGCCTCCCGCGATCTTGACGGGATCGTCGGTCCACCTTGCGGGGGGCCTACCTCAGCTGCGTCATCCGGTACGTGGCCAATACTCCAGAACCTTTCTGTCCCAACGGCCATCGGCCATCGGCCATCTAGAGATACATATTTATTTCATATACTAGCTTTTGCCCGCGGCTTCGCGCGTTTTTATTCGGGGTTACACAAATATATTTTAGTTTACTTTAATAATTATGACATGACAATATGTTTGACGCGACAGTACTGACAAATGCGATAGCACATGCGCAGTACTCAGTTATTACAGCGCATGCGTTCTTATTTCCAACAGTTGATTTGTGCCCTACAAACTTTGTCCCTCCCTACAATCTCTCCCAGGTTAATTTTTGCAACGAATGGTAACCTGTCCGTCTCCATGATCCAATATATATCTATATTAAATTTTAACAAAATCGGTTCAGCCGTTATAGCGTGAAAAATAGGGAATGCAAATCTCGCGAGATTTGGGCTCAAGCGAGATCTCGCCAATTTCGAGATCTCGCTAGATTGGCAATTTTGTACGTTTTTTTTTTGTAAATAATCGCAATATTTGATTAATTAGGACAAAAATAATAACCATTTTAAGTATTATAGGAAACATTATTTATCACGAATTTTCCAATAGACTTTTACGCTTCAAACATTGTTTGACGTACCTATCTCACCCTTTTTTAATAAACTTTTATGAAGTAAACTTTTACGGACGGATCTGTCAAATAAGAAAGGAAAGAAACATCCAGTCTTCGTTTCTAATTTCAAACATAAATCTTTTAGTAATAAAACATTTCTTTTATAACAAACAAAACAACAAGAGGTAAAATAAAATCTATGTTACTAAACTGAGGTATTATTATCAATTATATAATAAAATTATATCTAGATACTCAGTAGACCTTTTAGATATTACAGATTAATTAACCAATATACCAATTAGACAGACTTTTAGAAATTACAGATCCTAATTAACAAAATATACCAATCAAAGGAAAGATTGGTACAGTTCAAATCACAAGCCATCATTATGAAATATTTTCAAAGTAGCTCCTTCAGAAGCACAAAATGTCCAAAGAATCGTCTGCTAAACGGCTTCCTTCTCTGTTGGCCAGATAACCAGCCGCTGTGGAGGCCCTTTCGGATTCAACGCTAATTGAAATTCTCGCAGTTCTCAGGCAGACATCCACGAACTGCAAAAGTTTGCCTTTTAACCCCCCCGGACTCGTATAAATTCATTTCATTTTTTTATTAATGCCGATACCGACAGATTGCAATTCCGTCCGAGTCAGCTCGCGCTTCAAATAATACGTTTTCTCGCTAAAAAAGGCCGAGATCTTGCGAGATCGAGATCTCGCGAGATCGAGATTGCATTCCCTAGTGAAAACGGAACATACATACATACACACTTTCGGATTTATAATATTAGTAGGGATTTTGTATGGGGCTTTCGTCAAATACCTATGTATCTATAGGTACTTAGTAGCCAAATCCATGTAAAGATTGAATACAAAAACCGACTTATGCCATTACAGCATTAAATGTTTCAGTCTTGCCTTAGTTTAAAAGATAGAACAGGGTATCAAGGCAGCAATCGGAAAAGTTATTAAATCATTGTTTTTGTCAAACGAATTTGTCAAGTGTCAATCCATCGGCTCACTCAGAAACCAAGCAGTAGACTTATCTAGAAAGAAAACGAATTTCGACGCGAACATTGCACGTTTAAAAATAACTGGTTGGATTATGTACCTTTAGAAGTATAGAGCTTGTGTTCATCTCAAGCTGGCTTCTCACGGAGTGCCAGCTAAACCACACACATATATACATACATACATACATATCGTCACGCCTTTTATCCCTGAAGGGGTAGGCAGAGGTATATTTCAACACCCATTTTTCGCCAGATATACTTTAGTCCCACGTAATAAGGGGCGAGCCTATTGCCGTACCGGGCACATTTCCAGACTCCGTGCTGCTACTGAGAATTTCGTGACAGAAAAACCCAATAACACTGCCCGACCCAGGAATCGAACCCGGGACCTCCCGATCCCACGCGCACATTTATGCCGCGAGACCAACGAGGCAGTCGTATAGGCTTTGATGTCGAGTTTTCCGTCTCTACGCAAAGATGGTATTTGCATCGTGTTATCCCTTAGTCGCCTCTTACGACACCCACGGGAAGATTGGGGGTGGTGACACTTGTATTCTATGCCGTCAACCACACAGCAATATATGTATGAACACATATATGTATGAACTAAAAACGAATCCAGTTCTAAAGGTCTTCAAGAAATACCAAATCATACTTAATGATTCGTATTAAGACCGGAACGAGCAATAACCGTTGCACAAATCACATTAATATCATTGAATCAACAAGGTAATTCGTAAATTGATACATCGAAACTATCAAGTTCAAGTTTTTTGACCCTGTACACCAACCAACATAACTTGACCTATTCTCATTTGAATTACCCAAACAACTACAACCCGGAATAAACTGGTCATCTTATAGTAGGTATGTCCAAAATAATTTGACCTACTATCATATCGATTAGTCAAACAATAACAGACCAATTAATGCTAGCCGCTCAGACGTGATGTCGCCGCCTGTACCAATATATTAACCTTTAAATTGTAAACAATGTGTCATTTATACATCGATCGTTTAATATGGAAAGCTCGTCTCCACGGCCATACAATAACCGCAATGTATAAATAAATTATCAATCCGGATTTGGCTGAATATTAGCTTTTCCACAAGTACGACTGCCTGTCTGACCTCCGCAACCCGAAGGGATAGCGATATTGCATGGTTTAGACTAGTGTCAGTTTATTTAGAAGGTACTGACGCCCTGTAACGACTGCCAAAGATCTTCATGACAACCGGGACCGACGGCTTAACGTGCTCTCCGAGGCACGGGACAAGCGATAATTATCCATTTACATAAATAAAGTTTTTAATTTCACATAAATAAACCATTCACATAACTAAAAGTTTACATAAATTTGCATATGATTACCTAATATACCTAGATTTTTTGGGTAGTTGTCATTGAGAATTCTTATTCAATTATTAATGAAAGCAAAAAATACATTATTTGTTACATTTACAAAAAAGGGTGTGTGCTCATATAAAAGGTATTTAAATGTACCATTATAATAAGTAAAGGTGCCGCGCACGTCCGTCCTCAAAACCACGCACCATGGGAAGCTAGCTTTGCTAGTACAAAACCTCTTAAGAGGTTATTGTACTCATTATTATGAAGAACTTTAGTAAAAAAATCAAAATTGGTGAAATAAAGTCTGCTGTTCCATGCAAAATTGACTTTAACCTCGAACAGAACAGCTATTAAGAACGGACGGTGATAGCTTAATTATGAGGTTTCGGTGGAATTCTTTGAGTACAAGTCTTAATATGCCTAGCTTATACTAACATAATTAGCACAACAGCCCAGTGGTGTATCTAACGTACTGCCGAGACGATGGCCTCGGGTTCGATCCTCAGGTACCTCGGGCACACACCTCTGACTTTTCGAAGTTATGTGTGTATTAATAAAATGTTAATTATCCCTCGCTTTATAGTGTGCCCGGTAGATGGCAATAGGCTCGCCCCTATTACATTGGGACCTAAACATAACTGGCGAAATGTGGGTGTGGGATACACCTCTGCCTACCCCTTCGGGGATAAAAGGCGTGAAGTTATCTTATGTTATTAAATAAGTGAATTTGGTTAATAATTTAAGTTTATTGTGTACAATATGAAAATCTTGTTGAGATCGCGGGCAGCGGATCTCAACAAGATTTTAGAACCTTAGGGGAGGCCTATGTCCAGCAGTGGACGTCTTTCTGCTGATATGATGATGTTTTTCTTCACCGTTAAGCAAGCGATTTATTAAGGAAAAGTTATTGATGAGTGCCGTGGATTCAAACCCGAGACCCTCATTCGCGTATATAAAAAGAACTAATTTGTGTTTCTAAACCTTTGGGCCTTTCGATATGGGTTACATTAAACCATTCGTGATCACGAGATGACTGAGTGTATTCATTATTTCTAATCAGACAAGTCATTTGATTGCTTTGATTAGTTTTAATCGTGTTAATCATCCATCTTATTTAACCTATAGAGTATTGTAACTTCATAAAAACTATATTATCAGACATTTTGTACACCACGGTTATGGTAGAATATTAAATTATATTGAACCAAACAATGTAATTACTGCCTCCGTGGTCCAGTGGATTGCGTATGCGACTGCTGGTCGGAGGTCCCGGGTTCGATTCCCGGGTCGGGCAAGAGTGTTACTGGGTTTTTCCGAATTCTCAGTAGCAGCACGGAGTCTGATGATGTGCCCGGTAACGGCAATATGCTCGGCCCCTATTACGTGGCATCTAAAAAATCATGGCGAAATGTGGGTGTAATATTTACACCTCTGCCTACTCCTTCGGGGATACAGGCGTGAGTCTATATAAAAATCTAATTATTAACATTTGACTTTGTTTTATGTACTACACTGAACTACATTCTGGCAAATACATTAATTGAATTTGAGATGATCGGACTTCGGCGAAAACAAAAGTAGATACTAAAGGACACCTTAAAATAATTTGTTAAAATCATTAACATTTAAAATTGCTTGCATATATTAAAGTCCGTTTCCACAGTAAAGGGGAAAACATGGCATGCCCACATTGTTACAACGAAATAATTAATTATTTTGCATTGTACTTTCGGCAGTATTGAAATAGAGTGATTGATAGGAACCGCCATTTAATAATATTTTAAAATGATACTGATAAAATGTTTTATTTGTTTATCAACAGATATAAATGAGGGAGCCCATTTTTTATTTTGAACAAAAGTTTTATGGTTCATTTGGTTAAAAAAAGCGATTTACTTGAAAGATAACTTTACAATGATTCTTCAATTGAAGGTTAACTGACACACTATCTGTATAAATGAAATTCTTGCATTACTGACTGACTGACTTACAGACAACGCACATAAACACTATTGGGCGCGAGAAGCTGCATGTGGGTTTCTTGGTGACCGTAGGGGTGCACTTAGAAAGGACTACTCGAAATTCCAACGAGATCTGAAATAAACAGTTCATCATTATCAGCCCTTTATACTGTCCCACTGCATGGGCCTCTTCCCATTATGAGAAGGGTAAGGCCATAGTCCACCACGCTGGCCAAGTGCGAGTTGGCAGACTTCACATGTCTTTCGAGAACATTATGGAGAACTCTCAGACATGCAGGTTTTCTCTCGATATTTTCCTTCACCGTTTAACAAGCGATAATTAACAATTTAATACGCACATAACTCCGAAAAGTCATTGGTGCGCGCCGTGGATTCGAACCCGGACCCTCTGCGTAGCAGTCTGTCGGTCTCTCCACTCGGGTATCACTCGTTAGAAACTGAAATGTCTGAAAGAATCAGTTAAGTTAAAATAAATTTTGCGAACGTAGCATCCTCTAGTATAAGATAAATCATGTAGATTGTAGGGCCATCGGGAAGATTTTAATTATTTAAAACCCTTTTATGCATAAACTGAACAAGGGCGGGCTTAATGCCATGGGTTTTTCTGCCACATAACCTTAGAGTGGTGCATATTAAGAGTAGAAGTATGCTTAATTAAGTTGGAATTTACTTGAATAACGATACGCTTTAAAAATGTTAAAAGATGGTAATGAAATATATTCCCCAAAAATAGGTCAATGTCATTCTGACTACATCAGTAGGTCATTTTAAAAATTGGGCAAGTGCGAGGCGGACTCGCGCACGAAGGGTTCCGTACCATCATCTATAAAAGAAATCACGTTCGTTGTATGTATACTTAAACACTTTTTAAGTTTCTAGCTGTTTTTTTAAGATCAAGTAATTTAACAAATTGCTTAAAAATTACGTTTGTTGTATGGGCCTCCCCTTTATTATTTAATTTATTTTTATTTAATTATTTATTTTGAAAGGTAATATAGAATATGTAGTTGACATATTCTGTGAAAATTTAAAGCGTCTACCTGTTACAGTTAGTAATTTTGAGCACAAAACACGAAAAAAAACACGTTTTTTGTATGGGACCCCCCTTAAAATTTTCATTTTTTTTTTAGTATTTGTTGTTATAGCGGCCACCGAAATATATAATGTGTGAAAATTTCAGATTTCTAGCTATTACGGTTTATAAGATACAGCCTGGTGACAGACAGACGGACAGACAGACAGACAGCGGAGGCTTAGTAATAGGGTCCCGTTTTTTACCTTTTAAGTACGGAACCCTTAAAATGGCTTCGAAAAAAATAACAGCATTCAAATTGGCAAGTATAACCATGAACTTGTCAATATTCAAGTTTATTTAGAATATAAAGCATTCATTACATAACATGATCATAAATATTTTATGTTCACACAAAATAAAAAAATATGTTTCACATACATTAGATATGTTAGTATAAAAACACATTCTGGGAATAGAATCCGGAACCGCTGACTCAGTGCTTATTTTACGATATTTTAATACTACAAACAAATTAGATTTTGTTTGAAAATATTATAATTAAGAAATTGTTGAGCGGCACATTGCTTTTGTTTAAACATTTGTGGTCGAATTACTACGAAACGTTCACAAAGACTTAAGAAACTGTTTACTATCATTTTGCTTAAACATTTTATGAAAAACAAAGAATTTCGGTAACATACATAGATGGCTTTAGTAAGTCATGGCTTGACTTACCTTATCTTAAGAGTTTGGCGAAGTTAAGCACCACTTTCACAAGGCACCATTTGGATGGGTTACCGCTATTTGAGGCATTGCCATCAGAGTGTGCACTTAAGTCGAAGGGCACGTAAAGTCGTCGGTCCCAGTCCATGTCTCAAGACAACATCATCATCAGCCTTTAATAGTCCACTGCTGGACTAGGCCTCTCCTTTGAAAGGAGGAATTGGCCTACTATACCACGCTGGCCAAACGGGTTGGTGTAGGGTTTGTATCAAGTTTTCCTTCTCTTACAGTGCTGTTCTCTGCGTAATATGCTCCCTCTGTCGGCTCTTACGACACCCATGGGATGATATGGGGTGGTGAAATTCCGTATTCTTAATCCGTCACCACATGGACGACAACAATCTACATGGAAGAGCAACAAATATTTATCCAATCTCACACCTTTTAGCGTTTAAAATAGTAGCAGGATGTAAGTCTACAGAAGTGCCTCAACATAGGTACTTAATCTTTACCTTATATACCTATAGATATACTCGTATGTATGTATACAATGTAGCAACTGATTAAACAAAGGCACGCTCTGTTTGACTACGATTGTATGAAATACAAATTAGATTTATATTTAGAGGACGGTGCGGCAAGGATGGGTTTGCTGCAGAAATGAGTATGAAATGCGTGAACATTTTTATTATGTTCGCTAGAAACTATGGGGACCGCTGGTAACTGGGACTGCGGTCTCAGTAAATGCAGTCGTAATATTTTTTTTTGATTTCTACGTTATGGCCGGTGACTTAACTACTTACACCATTGTCGATCTGTTTATGAGACGATATTTTTTTTTTTACCACATATACATATCACTATCTAGTCCCAAGCTAAGCAGGGCTTGTGTTATGGGTACTAGATAATGGATAAACATACATATATGTATATACTTTTTTTTTGTAAATACATACATATTATACATAGAAACACCCAGACCAAGACAAACATCCATGATGATGCACACAAATGTTTGACTTGAGCGGGAATAGAACCCGCGACCATCGGCGTAGCAGTCGCTTACACTCCCACTGCGCCAACCGGTCGTCAAAAATTGGTATATTGGTGCGCCATTCACAACTTGCACCTTAAATGGATCGCTTTCGCACAATTTTGTACGTTTCTGTACACAAGAACATCGTACGAAAATGCAGCTTAGCACTGTTAGCAGCTATCAAAATGTTTATAATTTGCTATTCCTATAATCTGTCCGTGTGGTGACGTATTAAGAATACGGAATGCCATCACCCCATATCATCCCATGGGTGTTGTAAGAGCCGACAGAGGGAGCATATTATGCAGAGAACAGCACTGTAAGAGAAGGAAAACTTGATACAAACCCTATACCAACCCCTATGGCCAGCGTGGTACCTATAGTAGGCCAATTCCTCCTTTCAAAGGAGAGGCCTAGTCCAGCAGTGGACTGTTAAAGGCTGATGATTCCTATAATCTAATATCTTTAATATACGTAAAGTGGCTGACAGCGGCTGGACACGAAGAGCTGAAAATCGACCTCAGAAGAAAGGCTATCAGGGTCGGAACTATCAGGAGTATCAGGGATTGCACGATAAAAGCCAGATAACAAAAAAAATTAACTTGAATTACTGCGGAACCATATCTTAAATCGTAAAATCATGGCTTTTTAGTATGTATTTATTTGTCAAGATTATTCCGTCTCAGAGTATTTGATTAAATAGGAAAAGGCAAATTAATTGTTGTTTAAAAATATCATGGCTCGATTAGATGATAATGTTTAACCTCAATTTCATTCTGGTATGAAAATATATTAATAGAAGGTGATAAATAATTTATTATCTTATTAATAAGATTATCAATGATTACCTACTTTTATTTATTTATAGCTTCTATTATTTTATCATGAATTAATTATTATATTTAAAGTTGACATACTTTGTGTTTATTTTTTACAGCGAAAACCGCCGCCAAGGGTAATATTAAAAAAAATAAGCATGCTTTATGGCATGAATGCCTATCTTCTTCTCTATCTAACTGTGCTTCTCTTAAAATTCTATGTGCCTAAAACAATAAAATAAATAGCAAACATAACAAAATTACTGTTTCTCATCGCATGAAAACTGAATATTATTAATATTCTGTAAAATAATTAATGTTTAAATAAATTAATCCCAGTAGGTAAATAAAATTTCCCCGCCTTCTTCTTCTACAGACTTCTAAAACATCTAACATTCTTCCTCAAATAAACTGGACATAATCTTTTCAATGCATGAGTGTAACTTTTCATATTGACTAACTTTTATGATGTTTAGTATACTACAATACCCCTTAAAATCTGTCTATGTTATGTAGTACAATTAACTATTAAATTCTTTACTCTAAACATTTGTGTAAAACTTGTAACTAACCGAAAATAAGGCTGAAATACCTAATATCCACCCAAAAACTAGGCATGGGTTACACTAACCATGACTAGTAATTCCGTTACATAAAAACTAAAACAACCTTTTAATTTGAATCTCTATACCTTGGAGCACCCTTTCATATTACCTACTGTGAATAATTATATTTCTTTGTATACATTCTAACATATAATTTATGTTGTTTCAGTCATCGGAAGACCGGTTTGCTGGCTACAAAGGTGTCCGAGACATCACCGTCAAAAAGGTGCGCATTTTATTTTTTGTTCTTAATGGCGCTGGTACACTTGTGCATTCACTTGTAACAGAACAACGAGCATTCGCCGTATTTTCTTTTATAGTAATAGGCGGCAAACGAGCAGGCGGATCGCCTAATGGTTAGCAATTAACACCACAATTAAGACGCAAGCAACACCACAAGAGTCACAGTCTTTACCGTCCCTTGGGATTAAGAAATGGGATAGGATGAGGAGTGGGATGAGGGAGAAGGAATAGGGGATAAGGCCTCCGGCACTCTCACTCACCGAACGAAATGCAACAGTTTAAGTACTGTTACTTTACGTCGATTTTCTGTGAGAGGGTAGTACTTCCCCAGTCGAGCCGGCCCATTCATGCTGAAATCAGCAAGGCTCTACTAACGTGAAAACGTTGGATAGAATGCTCACTAGAACACTCTCGTTTGTTTTTATGTTTTTATTAATTAGCAAAAATGCTCATTACAGGTGAATGCGCAAGTGTATCAGCACCAGAATATAATTATATGTATTTTGTATAATTATAATTGTAGTTTTTGAATAGTATTTGTTTGAGAAATAAGCAAGTCATTGTATGCTGTTGTTATTCGGGAGATTTGCATACATGATGAGATAGCATTTGCTGCAAGATTATATAATCATTTTGATGAACAATCAGTTATATTAAAGAACAAAAAACTAAGAGTTAATTTTGACAAAATGCAATCATTCTTGAATGCAATCATTCTTGAATAACAATTATACTAATCAGGCGGTTCCAGTATTATTTTGTACTAGACGTACAATCAAACAACTTCCCGCTAGACCACCATAAGGGCGAGAATCGCTCAGCAAGACATCGTCGCTTCCGGTGCTACTTTACACGCACATTGACACTCGTATACAAAATCAGTTTCTAGTGTGCCTTGACTCTATGTCGTGCGAGCCAAGAGTATTTTTTTCAAACTGGTCCAGCGCCGACTTGTTTCATTATACACACAGCTACTCATCAAGCTAGACACTTTAACCTTTGTAGGTACCGTTTTTTAGGTTACCTTTATGGCGTAGGCAATAAGTTACAAAATTGTACTGCAACTGTTAAACTTGACTTGTAGCAGTATACACCACAGTTTCGCCAGCTGATAGCTTAGCATTATTTTTTTTCTTTTCTTTAGCCCTGTGTAAAATAAGATATAGGTATGGCACAGAATCTTCCTTGGAAACCTTTGACCGAGTGAAAGAAACCGTAAAAGCAACGTCGTATCAAAATTTAACACACTGGCTGAAGATAGCATTCATGAAAGAGGCTCTACCAAAGAGAGCTTACCTCCTAAAAGTACCGTAATCAAATAAAAAAGTACAAGTACCTACCTACTAAAAGATTTATCCATCATAATGCAAACAACAACACATCATCATCATTATCAGCCTTTAACAGTCCACTGCTGGACTAGGCCTCTCCTTTGAAAGGAGGAATTGGCCTACTATACCACGCTGGCCACGGGTAGTTATACGGTTTGTATCAAGTTTTCCTTCTCTTACAGTGCTGTTCTTTGCATAATCTGCTCCCTCTGTCGGCTCTTACGACACCCATGGGATGATATGGATTGGTGACAATCCGTATTCTTAATCCGTCACCACACGGAGCAACTAATTTAAAAAAAATCTCTCTTAATTTCCAGGGTCCATCAGGTCTGGGCATCATGATAATCGAGGGTCGGCACACGGAGGCAGGCCGGGGGATCTTCGTTTCAGATCTGCAAGAAGGCAGTGCTGCTGAACAGGTAGAATATTTAACAAAACATATTGGGCCTTATTACAAAACATGGTTTAAATATAAAACCAGGTTTAGGTATCGATGGAGTATGTTTAAAAGGACTTTTTGACAAAAGTAGTTATTTATTTTAATTTGACATTTGTTAGAACGAATTTTAGTGGCAATAGTTTAAAAGAAAAGTGTTAATTGTGCACGTATGATCAATTTTACGCGGTAAAACTTAGGAGTAAACCTTGATTTATTTTTTGTCCATGTGCTGTTATAAGGTGGATATGGTTCAATAAAAAATATATGGATCTTTTTGTGCCTCTGAGTTTGTCTTGGATGTTTCTTCACAGGGTTGGTAGTAACTAGTGATGTGCCGGATATCCGTATCCGCGGATATCCGAAGAAAAACAAAGATCCGTATTCGTATCCGTATACGTTACTTTTCTCGCGGATCTTTCGCCTTATTATTTTAATTTGATAGGATGGAATGCTATAGGTGGTTAGGTAGAATTAAAAAATTATGAAATTTGATTCAGAGTATTTTTAATATAATTTCAATACAAGTCCAGACATGATCTGTCAGTCTGTCTATCGTTCCGCCGGGCGTGGGTGACGTCAACTATCGTCTCAAGGTCGCGCGCACCGACATCAATTCAGTAAGAAAATAAAGATCCGTATCCGTATCCGCGGATCTTATCACCAAATATCCGTATGCCGATCCGTATCCCCGTATATACATTTTTAACGATCCGGCACACCACTAGTAGTAACAGGCACAAGCTTATAAGCATAATATGTCAAATATGTTTCTCTAGTAGTGAATTACATGGATGGATGTTGGGACCGTATGTAGGTTAGCACCGACACAGTTTAGCTTTAATAAAAAAGTACATTGTTTATGAGTCTTTACTGGAACGTTGTTATTTTTCAGGGAGGCTTACAGATCGGTGACATGCTGCTAGCAGTCAACAGAGACTCTTTACTCAACTGTAGTTATGATGCAGTAAGTCTATACATATCTTAATTTATAAAATCCTTGCGTTACTGACTGACTGACAGACACGCTACAGCCAAAACTATTGGGCGCAGGCAGCTGAAATTTGGCATGTATGTTCCTTGGGGACCGTAGGGGTGCACTAAGAAGGGACTGCCCGAAATTCCCACGGGATCGGCCAAAACGGGTAAATTTACAAAAAATGCAGGCGTAGCTGCTGGCGCCCTTTAGTTTATACCTAAAATTTTGAATGGGATATCATCAACAGCCCCGTATAGATTCTGTCCCACTGGTCACTTCTACTGGAAGGGTAAGGTCATAGTTGACCACGCTGGCCTAGTGCGGGCTGGCAGACTTCATATATCTTTCGAGAACACTATGGAGAACAATCAGACATGCATGTTTTTATATCGTCTCTCACGCCTGTATCCCCGAAGGGACAGGCAGAGAGGATGAAAGGCCATGAATTTTTAGGTCCCACGTAATAGGGGACGAGCCTATTGCCGTTACCGAGCACACCACCAGACTCCGTGCTGCTACTGAGAATTCGGAAAAACCCAGAAACAGTTTTGCCCGACCCGGGAATCGAACCCGAGACCTCCGATCAGCAGTCGCATACGCTATCCACTGGACCACGGAGGCAGCAGCATGATTTTACTCACGACGTTTTCCTTCGCTGTTAAGCGAGCGACCTAACTTCGAAAAGTTAGTCATTGAAAAGACATCTCCACTAGGCTATGGCTGTAACTATAGAAGATGTGTGAAGTCCTGTGTTAACTAGGTAACCGACACAAGCACCGCGCAAGCTGTTATATAATACAACAGCTTGCGCGGTAAAACATCATCGTAAATATCGGACCCACAAAACTCAGCATACCGCAACGACCGTTTAAATCTCTTCGTCATATGCACAGTCGAACAACTTCCCGCTAGACCACTAGACCACCATAAGGGCGAAAATCACTCAGCAAGACAACATTGCTTCCAGTGCTACTTTACACACGCATTGACACTCGTATACTTAACCAGTTTCTAGTGTGCCTCGACTCTATGAGCGAGCCAAAGGAATTTGTTTTCAAACTGGTCCAGCGCCGACTTGTTTGATTGTACAATCAAAAGATTACACCAGTCATCTCGTATGTGATATGCTAAGGTAGTATAAAGCCTCAAGTTATTTACATTACAGATAAGACGAGACACAATCATCTAGAACACTTATTGACACTTGTCATGAAAAATAAATACCATTACTACGTTTTATTTGCTCTTCCACAAGAATATTTTCCTAATTTATGACTATACATTTTTGTGGTATAATAACTATTTTGATATTAAAACTATCGTATAAAATGATCGTCCCGTGACACAGAATTTATATTTAGTTCTGCAGTTGCCTAGACAAAAAGAACAATCCTCAATCGCGCTATTAAATTTCTCGCACGCGGTTTATCATCAGCCTTTAACAGTCCACTGCTGGACTAGGCCTCTCCTTTGAAAGGAGGAATTGACCTACTACACCACGCTGGCCAAACGGGTTGGTATAGAGTTTGTATCAAGTTTTCCTTCTCTTACAGTGCTGTTCTCTGTATAATATGGTCCCTCTGGGATGATATGGGGTGCTGACATTCCGTATTATTTGACTGCCTCCGAGGTCCAGTGGATAGCGCATGCGTTTGCTGATCGGGTGCTCCCGGGTTCGATTTCCGGGTCAGGCGAAAGTGTTATTGAGTTTTCCCAATTCTCTGTACAGCACGGAGTCTAGCAATGTGCCCGGTAACGGCAATAGGCTCGCTCCCACTATCGCTATGACTCCTAGGTCCTATGTAACCTAAAATCCATACCGAGGCGAAATGTGGGTTTAGTTTTACACCTCTGCCTAACCATTCGGGGATACAGGCGTAGTGTGTCATCATGATCATCATCATGATCAGCCTTTAACAGTCCACTGCTGGACTAGGCCTCTCCTTTGACAGGAGGAATTGGCCTACTATACCACGCTGGCCAAACGGGTTGGTATATGGTTTGTATTAAGTTTTCCTTCTCTTACAGTGCTGTTCTCTGTATAATATGGTCCCTCTGGGATGATATGGGGTGCTGACATACCGTATTATTAATATCTGTCACCACGTACACGCGGTTACTAAATGTCAAAGGTAATCTAGCTTGGTCAAAGAACTCTAGTTGGAGGAACACCACATCATCTTTCCTCCGCATTGTATTTCAAAAATATTTACTACATGACGGACCTATTTCCCTTATCAATAATTTTGACGAGTCGTGGCAGATAACGTAATACAGACATCTGATAAAACAGATATGATTGAATTGATAACATATATATGTGGAAAAGTGTCTGGTGCTTCATAAAAAGCTATTTAGAAATGTTGTACAGTTGACTGCCTCGTTGGTCTCACGGCATAAATGTGCTTGTGGGATTGGGAGGTCTCGGGTTCGATCCCCGGGTCGAGCACAGTGTTATTGGGTTTTTCCGTTAGGAAATTCTCAGTAGCAGCACGGAGTCTGGTAATGTGCCCGGTACGACAATAGGCTCGCCCCCTATTACGTGGGACTAAAATAAATCTGGCGAAAAGTGGGTGTAGCAATATACCTCTGCCTACTCTTTGGGGATATAGGCGTGAGACTATGTATGTATGTCTGCATGTACAGTTGAATTTATATAACATTCCTAATATTCTAAATCCGACATGATGTCGCTGCTCTAAAGACTTTTTAAGAATCTCAGTAAAACTTTACAATTAGCTTAGCATAATCATCATAAGTTTATAATATTTGCCATATTATGAACATGCCTCTTCTCTTGGTGAGAAGGCTAAGGCCTTCTTTCGAGAACAAAATGGAAATCTCTTACACATACATACACTTAGACTCACGACGTTTTACTTAATCTACATGAGCGGTTCTATCGCAAATTATCATTTCTTCCTGGCAACCATTATTAGATTTTTTTGTCTATCCTATTTTGTCCCACTGGGCAAAGGTCTCCTTTACGCTCTTCCAACCGTTTTCTATCTTGTGCCAAGTTGGGCGAACTTGGACCAATGGAAATAATAATCTTAATATATAAAATCCTTGCGTTACTGACTGACTGACAGACACGCTACAGCCGAAACTATTGGGCGCAGAAAGCTGCAATTTGGCATGTGTGTTCCTTGGAGATTGTAGGGGTGCACTAAGAAGGGATTTCCCGAAATGCCCACCGGATCGGCCAAAACGGGTAAATTAAAAAAAAATGCAGGCGTAGCTGCTGGCGTCCTCTAGTAGTAAATAAAATGGGTAGGTTATACTTTTGATTTTTTTTGTCCGTGTGGTGACGGATTAAGAATACGTAATGTCACCACCCAAAACATCCCATGGGTGTCGTAAGAGCAGACAGAAGGAACGTATTATGCAGAGAACAGCACTGTAAGAGAAGGAAAACTTAAAACGAACCCTATACCAACCCGTTTGGCCAGCGTGGTATAGTAGGCTAATTCCTCTTTTCAAAGGAGAGGCCTACTCCAGCAGCGAACTGTAAGGGGCCGATGATGATGAAATCCCAAAATAGACTGAAAAGGACCTTTGAGACAACCCTGCGTTTCAGTTCCACTGTTACGGTGCCAGTACATTGTACCTTGAAATTAAACCACGTTTCTCTGTATTCCAGGCGGCAGCAAAACTAAAGCAGACGGAAGGAGTAGTTACACTGACGGTGTGTACTCCGAACCTCAAGGAGCCTGGAGACGAGTCTACCGCGACCACGCCTGGCACACCAGGTACAAACTACCTTCTTCATATCAGCTGAAAAACCACTGAATTCACATAGCTGTAAGCCAAAGGTTTTAGGCTTTATAGGCGGCAAACGAGCAGACGGATTGCCTGATGGTAAGCAATTACCGCCGCCCATGGACACAAGCAACACCACAGGAGTCACAAGTGCGTTGTCGCCCCTTGGGGCTGTGAAAAGAGCGATGAGGAGTGGGATGAGGGAGAAGGAATAGGGGATAGGGCCTCCGGCACTCTCACTCACCGAACGAAACTCAACAGTTTAGGTACTGTTACTGTTGAAGGTTTAATATCTACACAGTATGTATTAGCACTGGCCATGTATCGTACTGGCCATCTGTCTTTTACTGTCACTAGACATATAGACATGTATTTGAAATTATGTGTTTACTTCTATAATAAGAAATAAAACATTGTCAGTCTTTGCCACTCGTCTCTGGGAATACGTGGTTTTATTTCAGGTTATGGGCCCAGAGAGCTCATAAAATCGCTATTGAGTTTTTTTTTAGCAAGAATTTTGCATTTTGCAAGTGTTAAAAGACAGTATTCAGTGCGATTTAGATGTCATTTTAATTATCGCAGTAAGTTCCAGTATATCAGTTCGACAAAATGGCTAGCAACTACCTAGTAAATGTGCCGAAACTAAAGGGACGCGATAATTATTCCGAGTGGTGTTTCGCAGCAGAAAATTTCTTGGTACTGGAAGGCATGAAACATTGCATAAAGGCAGAACCAGATAAAGAAATTTCAAGCGCTGATGACGAAAAAACGAAAGCAAAATTGATAATGACTATCGACCCGTCATTGTATGTCCACGTAAAAAATGTAAAATCGTCAAAAGAATTATGGCATAAGTTACAGCAACTATTTGACGATAGTGGATTTTCAAGAAGAATAAGTCTATTAAGAAATTTAATTTCAATCCGGCGAGAAAACTGCACTTCAATGACGTCATATGTGACGCAGATTATTGATACAGCGCAAAAACTAAGCGGAACAGGCTTTGAGATAAATGATCAGTGGACAGGGTCATTGTTGTTGGCTGGATTGCCTGATCGTTTTGCACCAATGATCATGGCAATAGAACATTCAGGAATTTCCATTACAGCAGACAATATCAAAACGAAACTTTTAGATATGGAGTCAGTAGAATACGAAAGCGAAATGAACGGTGCTTTTATTAGTCATGCAAAGCAAAATAAAAAGAATTTGTCTATGGCCAAGAAAAAGTATAATGCTGACAGTACTGTTCTGTCAAAGTCAAACACGGCAGTGAAATGCTACCGGTGTAAACAAATCGGCCATTACAAAAGTCAGTGCATGAATGAAAATAATTTTGCACAGAAGAAAAATACTGAAAGAGTGCAATCAAACGCATTCAGTGCTGTATTTTTAAGTGCGAATTTCAACAAAAATGAGTGGTATATTGACTCCGGGGCAAGTGTACACCTAACAGCTAATGAAAGTTGGGTAATGAATGCCAAATACGAACAAAACAAAGAAATTGTCGTAGCTAATAGAGAGAAGTTGACTGTATTATGTTCTGGCAATGTTTAAATAACTACTACAACTGATGATTGCGAGTACGACATCGTGGTAGAAGACGTACGCTGTATACCATCTCTGACTACTAACCTACTATCAGTCAGTCAATTAATTAGAAAAGGAAATAGTGTGTCTTTTACAGAAAAAGGCTGTTATGTTTACAATAAAAAGAAACAGTTAGTCGCTACAGCAGTATTAGTCAATGGAGTATACAAGGTAAACTTGATATCTCAGGAGTATTTGGCTGCATCAGCTGTATCAGGAGTAACATGGCATCGCAGATTAGGACATGTCAACAAGGAATATTTATATAAAATGAAGAATGCTGTCTTGGGAATGTCATTTGATGAGAAAATAGATATAAGCAAGGCTTCTTGCACAACATGCTGTGAAGGTAAACAGTGTCGCTTACCATTTAAAGGCAGTGGACAGAGAAGCAGTAACTTGCTAGATTTAGTGCACACAGATATTTGTGGCCCTATGGAGACTACATCGATAGGAGGAGCAAGGTATTTCTTGTTATTTGTCGATGACTACAGTCGCTTTACGTTTGTTTATTTTCTAAAGCACAAGAATGAAGCTCTGAAGGTTTTCAAGAACTTCAAAGCACAGGTGGAAAATCAAACAAATAGAACAATTAAAGTGATAAGAAGCGATAATGGTTTAGAGTATTGCAATAAGGAATTTGGAGATTACCTAAACAGTGCTGGTATTATCCACCAGAAAAGCAACCCATACAGCCCAGAACAAAATGGTTTGTGCGAAAGATACAATCGCACAGTCGTGGAAAAAGCGAGATGTCTACTGTTTGATGCAAACCTGGGAAAAGAGTTTTGGGGTGAGGCCACCAATACGGCAGTGTATCTGCAGAATAGAACTGTGGCTGCTGCGTTGGATAATAGAACGCCATATGAATTATGGACTGGCACGAAACCAGATATCAGTGATATCAGAATATTTGGGAGCACTGTCATGGTACACGTTGCTAAACAAAAACGGAAGAAATGGGATAAGAAATCTGTAAAATGTATTCTTACAGGATATCCAGATAATTGTAACGCATCGATTTTATCTCGCATTACAGTACGCCTATGCGTATTCCTTTTTCGCGTGTTCGGTTGGTATTAGTCGATTTTCTGTCGATACATATGGTATTTTGTTAATGGGCTTCCCTATTATTAATTTTTTTTACCTTGTCTATGGCAAACTGACATGGTCACTTTCTTTCCTGAGTCGCGCCGTTAACTACATGTCGACGCTAGAATAATCCAAAAATTATGGATTAATCGCATTAAAATGTGGTACTAAAAGCCACTTTAATATTTAGAAGCCGTGGATCGGCCTATATATTGTTGTATTTCACCAATATGGTAAGAGTTGTTTATTTGATTGGTTTCTTCTAGTCGTTAGATTTTGTCCGGATCATTTGTACAATTTCGATGTATCCTATTTGTTACAGACACATTGATACGTTTAAGAATATTTCCGGCGCATGTTTTCATTCGCCTGAAGGAATTTTATTCTGGAATTGTGTGAGGTGAGTTTTCGAATGTTTTTGGCGTTAGCGGAACGCGTCATTTGAGTAGAATATGGCGTCTTAAACGTTTGTATTTCTGTTCGTTTTTATCCTATGGCGTTTTTCTGGATATAGTTTAAAATCCGCCGTGTTATCTGGATTAGGCACGCCGAGATGCTGTTCTCGTCGTGGACATGAGGTGGACAAAGTATACCACGTGGACATGGCGGTGCACATTCTTTCTTTTCGTATTTTAATTACCTAAGTATATCTAAAACAGGTAACTTTTTTAATTATTTTTTTACATCAACGCAATTTCAAGTAAATCTAAATAACCACAAATTAACTTAAATTAGACTAAATTCCTTTTCAACAACTTTACTAGAAAGCCTCAATTTCAATTTCTATGCTAATATATAAGTTGTAATGCCATCGACCATACAAAATTATTGTATCTATCATCTCGGCTAGGTCGCCCTGACTTGAGATCAAAGGTCCATATTGTACTCTATCACTGACTTATCTGGCAAATTTTGTATTTTCTGGGATTGTATCTGACGCCCGATATAACTTATATTATTTAAAATTCTGTATTTTCTTTATGATACAACCCATAGTTATAAAAATAAATGTTTATGAATTCCATAACATGTTTAATTTCAACTTTAAACCTTACAGGATAGGTTATGTCTTAAATTCATAACAAACACACATTTACATTTACATCTCTTTATTTCCAAAATCTTTTAAATATTATTTCAATCACCACTTACAATTATATTTTTTTTTTTTATATATTACATAATATAAAAGGATACAGAGTCTATAATCCAGAATCAAGGACTGTGTTTACATTAAGGGATGTGGTTATTATTGAGCCAAAAATAAAGTCTGAATGTACGATTCTAGTACAAGACCAGAATGTTGCTTCAGTGGGGGACGAGCTTAAACCAGGGCAAGCCCAGAAGGTTGAATCAACATCTAGTCTTGAAGATAAACAAGTCCAGAAGGTAACAAGTTTGGAATCTATATCTAGTCTTGAAGATAACAGTGAAAATGACTATGAAGACTCAGAGAGTATACTTCCGTGTGAAAATGAAGCTTTCATGGACAGACCCAGACGAACACGGAAACCACCAGAGAGATATGGTATGTTGAATCTTTGTACCAGTACAAACGCTGAAACCTATGAAGATGGGGCAGGTTTGACGCTGCAACGGACCAGAAAAGAAACAGTGGATGTTGTCCATGCAAGAAGAAAAGTTAAAAGAAAATGATGCATGGGAATTATATGATAGTTCACAAGATGGTAGGGTTGTGCAGTGTAAGTGGGTGCTTTGTAAAAATATGAGTGTTAACAAAGTTCGATTCCATGTATGTTTAGTTACTATATTTGTCAAATATTAGTTATAGGGAGATCTAAGATAGATCCATGTATGTATACAAAAGTTAGAAATATTTTTGTAGAGATTTTTATTTTTTTCAAATGGTTATAAAGAAACAGAATATTTGAAAAATGTTAGTTAGTATTTCAAACTTATGAAAGTTATTGGTGTCAATGTGTTAATTAATCTGACAAATCTATCACATTGAACCAGTCTGATTATATTGATCAGGTGTTATAAAAATTAACTTGCATGTATGTAAGGGGGAAAACTATGTTGGAAAATTCCCATATCAAGCTATTGGTTGTCTAATGTACTTAGCAGTTCTAACCTGGCCTGATAGTACTTATGCAGTTAGATTTTTGAATTACTTTTACAATTGCTATTCTAGAGAACATTGTGAAATGTAAAGCGTCTATTCTAGATATTTTACTTTTGTATTGAATGTGTAGTAAATACAATTGTAAATGTGACGTAATTTGCCTACAGCTGTGAGATGCCAGCTGATGTATTAAGTTTTTGGATATATTAGGTATTCAAAGATTGTAATAATTGTGTATATACATATTGTTAGATATAGTGGGGGTGTTGAAGGTTTAATATCTACACAGTATGTATTAGCACTGGCCATGTATCGTACTGGCCATCTGTCTTTTACTGTCACTAGACATATAGACATGTATTTGAAATTATGTGTTTACTTCTATAATAAGAAATAAAACATTGTCAGTCTTTGCCACTCGTCTCTGGGAATACGTGGTTTTATTTCAGTTACTTTACGTCGATTTTCTGTGAGAGGGTAGTACTTCCCCGGTCGAGCCGGCCCATTCATGCTGAAGTCAGCATGGACCGATCTTCAGCCACCAGCATCCATCCGCTGCCCGCGATCCCAATAAAATCGTCAGTCCACCTTGCGGGGACAACTTTTGCTACCTTTGCTACGACGTCCGATGCGTGGCTACCTCCTTGTATTACCTATCCATATATTGCAACTGAGCATGAGCCCGCGGTTACACCCGCGTTATTTAAGGCTACTACTCCGCTCCCGTGGCTCATAGCGTGATGTTATATTATAGCCTTCCTCGATTAATGGGCTATATAACACTGAAAGAATTTTCAAAATCGGACTAATAATTCCTGAGTTCAAGTAAAGAAACAAGCTCTTCAGCTTTATAGTATTAGATAATAATATAATAGGCGACAGACTAGCAGACAGAACGCCTGATGGTAAGCGATTACCGCCGCCCATGGACGACCGCGACATCAGAGGGTTGTACAAAAGATTGTCACAGTGACGATAGCCTAGTCGACGGGAACAATTTCCATACATTTTCTAAAAGCGCCCCTAATGGAGAGTAGCGATCGATAGAGACCGCTAGGGGGCACATTTAGAAAATGTATGAAAATTGTTCCCGACGACTAGTCTATCGTCACCGTGTAAAACTCGTACTAGACCCTCAGAAGAGTCACCAGGGCGTTGTCGCCCTTGGGGTTGGGAAAAGGGATAGGCGGAGGAGTAGGATGAGGGAGAAGCAATAGAGGATGGGCCACCAACACTCTCACACACCCAACCAAACGCATCAGTATATACGTAGGTACTGTTACTTTACTTCGATTTTCTGTGAGAGGGTAGTACTTCCCCGGTCGAGCCGACCCATTGATGCTGAATTATTTATGTGTAAAATCAGTGTTTTGAATAGAGTAAAATGTTGTACACTTGCTTGCTTTGTTCATGAGCCCAAGCAATTTTTCGAAAATGAAATATTTATTTGCCTATAACGATGATTTACAACTGAAGAAATAATTATTTTTTAGTTTTTCATCATCATTTTATTTTCATGATTAAAATTATGAAAGAAGAGAAAGAAAGAAAAAGCATTTATTTCTGTCACAAAATACACCAAACACAAAATAAATAATACACAAAAAAAATATATATACTAAAGGTAGATGGGTTCACACATTTTATTAAAACAAAGCAGGCAATCTAGTATACAGCATTATTAAAAATTAGGTACCTATATAATATCAGAGGTGTAAAAAGTGACTGAAATAGGACCCACTTCAGCATAATGCCAGGCCGAAAGTCTGACGCTGGTCTTCCAGCAGGCCCTCTTAGCGAGTCACGAACATCATGCAGTGTCTCATAAAAATGTATACGTAAATAGACATACTTATATATAATTTTATCAATAAACGTCTAATATTATTACAAGAAACACCGCAACATTACGTTAGTTTGTAGCATCTACTCCCATTAAATAATAAATTTATATAAATATGAGTGGGTACTCGAAGATATTAATGATGAACGGTTACATTTATTGAGTGGGTGCTAGATCTCTGTCTTGTCCAATTTGAATAAAAAATCATTAGGAAATTTTGTAGCATTGTCGAAGTTAAAACATTTTGTCACTTAAGTCACAAAGTGACGCTTGTGAACGTCATTAAAAAAAAATCATAAACTTTCTTCATTTAGATTTAGTGTCACGTTGGCAATGGGGCGTACAAAGAACGGACAATAAAACATTAAGTTTTTAAAATATGTATTCTTTTGCTTCACAAATATTTCAAAACGTTTTTCCTTGTAATTGCAGGAGCCCCACCGGGATCGCGACCTGCGAGTAGGAACGCCGACAACGCGCTGGCGGCGAGCAGACCTCAGACTCCTAGACCTACACCATCACCTGTTAAAGGTAACTGATTATAATATTCTACTTCTAGAGAAAGATTAGGCCATAGACTACTACGATGGTTACTGCAGAATTGCTCTTGAGCATATCTGTCTAGTGAAGTCTACTGCCTCCGTGGTCTTGCGGAAGTGAAAGCTACTGTGGATCATGAGGTATCAGTTTCGATTTCCGGATCAAACAAAAAGTGATATTGTTTTTTTCTGTTAAGATTTTTTTTATGGTAATATGCGGCGAACGAGCAGCCAGATTGCCAGATGGTAAGCAATTACCGCCGCCATGGACACAAGCAACACCACAGGGGTCTCAAGTGCGTTGCCGCCCCTTGGGGTTGGGAAAAGGGATAGGAGGACGAGTGGGATCAAGGAGAAAGGATAGGGCCTCCGGCACTCTCACTCACCGAACGAAACGCAACAGTTTAGGTACTGTTACTTTACGTCGATTTTCTGTGATAGGGTAGTACTTCCCCGGTCGAGCCGGCTCATTCATGCTGAAATCAGCAAGGCTCTACTACCTTGAATTATCCAATAGAAGTTCGGAGTCAAGTCAAAAACAAACCAATAATAAAATTATTTTTCCGTTTACAGTGGAACCACCTCCCGACCCGGCAACGTGTCCAATAGAACCGAACAAAGACATGGTGATAGAAATCAACACTGCTAACGAAGTGCTCGGCATCACGTTGCTTGGGGGCAGTGATACGCTTCTCAATGTAAGTACTATGCTTTTTAGGGTTCCGTAGCAAAAAATGGAAAATACGGAACCCAAAGATTCGTCATGTCTATCTGTCTATCCGTCCGTATATCGTAGCTACTTTATTAAGGACTGTTCCAATATAAATCGGCAGTTTGGAACGTCGGAATCTATTGAAATAAAAATGAGTCAAATGTTTGTACGCGCATAACTGCCAAACGACGACATCAAAATGGATAAATCTTTATTTTATGTGTTCGTATTTGCAGAAGAACGTTTTTATAACAAAAACTAGCGTTGCGCGGGCGCTGCTGCTGCTACAGCTGAGTCCCTCAAACGGCGCAAATACATGAACCTAGTAGGGGATTATGTATTTGAACCGTTTGGAGTCGAAACGTTGGGACCATGGGGTCCAAGTGCGAGATCTCTTTTTAGATATCTCTCAAAGAGATTGGTTGACGCCTGGCGTGACCAGAGGGCTGGCCTGTATTTGGCACAAAAGATCTGCATTGCCAAACAACGTGGCAATGCTGCCAGCATACTGAGCACGCTCCCAATTGACGGCGACTTGGAGGATTTCCATGACGCCCTTTAAAACTTTTTCTTTGCCTTTTTATGTATTGGTTTTTATTTGTTAGGTACTTAAGCATAGAAATAATTGTTTTATTATATGTGTACATAATTATATAGCCCGCTAGTAATAGTTAAATTTTCTTAAATATTAAATTACTTAATAAAAACTAGCTTACCCCGCAAACTTCTGGTGGTACAAAGTTCACCTGGTCAGCTAGTTTAGTATATTTCTTTTAAAAATTTAATGAACACTATTTATATTTTCTGCCTGTAGACCAAATATAATTTAGTAAAAAGGATATCCTGAATCTAAATGTTGACTATAAATTTACACCCTGCCAGTCGAGTGTAAGCGGCCTGGTAAATTGAACTTGTTTCGGACTTTCTGTCCAAAATTAGCCTGCACATATTTCATAGAGCTTAATAACTTCTAGATGTTGAAAGTTATTGCGAGATAAAGGCTGCCAGTTTGATTTTTTTTGTATTGTCATATCTTGCCTGAAAATAAATTTTAAACTTCTTCAAAATACTTATTCAAACAAAATTGCTTAACATTCTTACTGTATCATGATTCATGATGTAAGATATGCTCCGTCAGAAAGACTGCTACTTAAGACCAGAAGGCGTGATGAGGCCTTTGATAATCAAAGTTTCCCATGTCTACTGAATTTTTTATGTTTCCCTTGACAAAACCTTCCAGGATCAATCACCATCCAAACCAAATTCTTACAGTCGAAACAAAAGTTTCCAATACAGTCTCAGTTTAACCAACGGATAGGCCTTATCTTTCGGATAAATTCGAAGTTCGTATAGAGCAGCGATAGCCGAGTGGACAGACCGACAGACTGCTACGCAGAGGGTCTCGGGTTCGAATCCACGGCACGCACCAATGACTTTTCGAAGTTAAGTGCATATTAAATTGTTAATTATCGCTTGCTTATCGGTGAAGGAAAACATCGTGAGGAAACCTGCATGTCTGAGAGTTCTCCGAAAAAAATGTTCTCGAAAAACATGTGAAGTCTGCCAACCCGCACTTGGCCAGCGTGGTGGACTATGGCCTTATCCTTCTCTTAGTGAGAAGAGGCCCGTGCCCAGCAGTGGGACAGTATAAGGGCTGATGATAATGATGATGATTTATCTGACATATTAATTTATCAGGTACCTAACAGACAGCAGTGAAACCGGTCATTAAACTTCGTTTATCTTCTTTTCGCAGGGTGCATCGGCAGTAATCCTGGACATATACAAGAACGGTGCAATCGCCAAAGACGGTAGACTGAAGGTCGGAGACCAGATCCTGGAGTGCAACGGAGTAGCCATCACCAAGGAGATGGCTCATGAACGTGTCTGTCTTTCTATTAAGCGGAAAACAGCTAAGGTACATGAGAACTTCTAATCACAATTTTTTGTCACGACATTTTTACTTCTGCTTCCATTTAAGAGCTAACTTGCTCTTGTCGTGGAGCTATGGCCATTGGCTTCGGTTTTTATTACCACATTTTTACTACAAACGGACAAATATTCTATTAAATCTTTTGTCTAGTTAGTGGACGCCGCACCCCAAATCGAAATCACCCAGCGTCATCCTGGTTGCATCTTAGACGGATGCAACCAGGATGACGCGGGCGATGGGCGATGATAACGGTATTTTTACGTCTCCGTGATTTTGCTTGTGATTAATCCGAATTGTCTGGCTCGTCTGTAGTTAAATGTTGCTTTGAAATTTTTTCTTTACAAATATACAAACAAATATGAAAACATCGAAATTTGTTTTAGCCATTGATATATTCTGCGGTCAAGCATACACAACCTTCAGGAGATGTGGATAGGTTACTCGAAAATAAAGGAAATACTTGACTAATTCGAATAATCTTAACTTTAAGTAGATTTTATTTTTAGCTTCAGTATTTTGTGACCATCAGTCAGACAGTCAGGCAGGACATGTCTTTTTATGTTTAGGTTGGATACATCAGCCATTCAGGACTTTGTCTCCGCTTCTTTGTTTATAGTTCGATGACGTACTTGATTTCTTTTCAGTTAAAAATGACGGTCCATCGTCCAGAGCCCATAAAGTTTGAAGAGATCGAGGTGGATCTGACGAGGAAAGCAGGAAAGGTGCTAGGACTGACATGCGTAGCTCCTGTGCAAGCACCCGGAGTATACCTTGGAGACATGGTGAGTTTCATCTGTCACTTGTATCTTGGATATGTAGGTATCTTCTTTCGTGGTTGTAAAAGGCATGGGGGTGTAAGCTTTTTCATGAAACGACAATTTTAAGAAGCGAAACATGGTTAAGTTATGTAATATAGGTTTATTTTGGTGATATGCAGCAACGGATGCTGGAACAACTATTCGTCTACGTCTACTAAATCGATTACGGTACCATTCTTCGTGCTATTTGTGAATGTTTGTTTCCTTCTTATTAGAAGATACTACATAGCAATGACTTGAATGCGTTCTATGGCATTATTTTAGTGTACTGTGGTAATTTCTCCATTAGCCACCATCTCTGAATCATTTTTCGGTGTTTTGTGGCATAGTCAAAATTGGCTGGTTTATGCCATAAATACAACTTACTTTTTTAATTAATGCCTATGTCGTGATGGTAATAAAACACCCACAAAAGATGTACCCTGGCTTCCTAAAATCGATAAAACCAACTTAAAACAGTTTTAAAGTAAATATTCTCTCCAACAGCTACCAGGCACCCCAGCTGAGTTAGACGGTCGCATCCAAAAAGGAGACTTCCTCATCACAGTAGACGGCAAAGACGTCTCTACCTTAGACCTAATGGGAGTAGCCGCCGCCCTCAAACTCTGCAGTAATAAGGCCACCATCAAAGTGAAACGGTTCAAAAGCGTTAGGTAAAGGTGGTAAGCAGAATTAGAAGATTTGGTGTCACTGGAATAATTTTGGTTAGGCAGCGTATTTATTTGTTTCCGTTGAGCTGTGATGGCGTTTTAAGGGTTAAATTAAAAGGTATTCATTTCTTGAGGAATCAGGCAGGGACATTGATTATGCTATAACAGTCCTCCTTACAGTGTCTTTAGAGAAATAGCACCAAGTAGGTACTTTTATTTCGAGTTTTATATATATATTTCGGCACTATTGCAAGCTATTGCTACCACTTCTGTACTGAATGTACTGTGTTTGGAAATGTTCACATTTCCTAGCAGATATTGTTCAAATGATTCTGATGAAACATCAGAAATATTTCAACAAAGAGTAACTTTCTTTGACAAAAACTACTGAGTTGTCATGATACGTTTTTAATTTAACCTTATTTTATAATGTACCTACACCGAGTTATTTTAAAACCCCTATCAAATTAACATTATTTTCATGTAAATAATTGTAGTAATAAACCTTTACGGTCTTATTAATAAAAAATGCTTATTTTTCTCTTACTCCAAAGTAATACCGGGGGTAGTTAATTCTAGATCAGTTATGGAATAGTTACGTGTTGATAACGGTATTAATAAATACGAAGTAAGTTCGGAGTAACAATACTATTCTTACACTGAGATTAAGGTATACGTTATGGCAACCCACTGATATAAAAAGTAAAAAGAATGAACAAAATGACCTGGTCGAATAAAAACTTTTTATTAAACACTTTTATTTGATAACTAGCTTTTGCCCGCGGCTTCGCGCGCGTTAAATTCGGGGTAACACAAATCTACTTTTAGTCTCAAGTTGTAGGAAGACACTCCTGATTATTCTAAAGACTTCAGAAACTATAGGGTACAAAGTAGCTCGGTCAGTAGGTATTCATGACACTATACACCTAGTATTATATCTACATAATAACATCGCCTTGCATACAGTCAAATGTCAAAGCCATGTTCCAATACATGTCCAATATAATATATCTATGAACACTTTCGCGTTTATAATATTAGTAGAGAAAATTGTTTCAGCCGTTTAAGCGTAGTACTTATACAATTATTAGTTTATATATGCGAATAATGTAATCACCGTGCACAATATGACATTATATTGTATGATGTGTCAGTATTGACAGATCATGACAGATATACGCACAGCGCACTCAGTTATCATAGCGCATGCGTTCTTACTTCCAAGAGGTAAATTTGTGGAGAAAAAACTTCTAGCCTCCCTACAATCCCTCCCAGTTTAATTTTTGCATCTTATGGTAGCCTATGTCCGTCTCCATGGTCCAGTATAGGTATCTCTATATAAAATTTTAGCAAAATCGGTTCAGCCGTTTTAGCGTGAAAACGGAACATACATAGTTACATACATACATAGGTACATACATACACACTTTCGCATTTATAATATTAGTAGGGATCACAACTATCCCAAGCGAACATAACACACAACCATAGTAAAAACAGAATAGTAAGATAGCTTCATACAAATCGGCCGCCGCGCTGCCGCGGTGGTTTGAATGTACGCGTGAGTCGCCGGCGCCGTGTACGCACGCACTTTTCACGCACACAATCTCACGAGCGCGGCAAGCTCGGCGCGGATTCAGTACGGGATGCGCCGCGCGTCTGATCGAGTGCATTCATGTAGGTACTTCACTGCTCGCCCGCTTGAATTGTTTATATACATTCAGTTTTGTAATAAACGTTATTAACAATATACAATGTGTTAAACGACAGTAAATTTAACTTGTTACTTTTTCTCATTAAAAAAGGCATTTAGATAGTTATATAACGCTTAGGTAGTCAGTAGGTATTTGAGAAAAAATAAATTCAAGCTTAAATTGTGAAGTATTCAGCGCGATCACTTAAAAAAGCGGCGAAAAAGCGCGAGCGCCGACAAAGCCGGCGCCGCGGTGTAAACAAGTGACAACCCGTGCGTCAACGCAAGAGTAGGCAATTAACTCGCCGAGCGGCTTTAGCTAACCTACTATTCTGTTTTTACTATGACACAACCAACACATACTTATGTAATGGTGCGTCCGCACGCTTGCCAAACCTCGGCAAACTATCAGAAACGCAAACGTGCGAATAGGGTATTTGGCTAGGTTTGTATAGGTTGGCAAGCGTTTGTGTTGGTTGGCAATCTTCAATGAAAATAATCTCTATTAATTTTAACCCATAATTATAAAATTACAAAATCAGATACTAGTAAGTAGGTAGGTACTCTAACGAACACCAAACAAATGTGAAAATATATTTGGGTTATGTATATAAATCTCAATGAAAGTTGGAAATACAATATAAATCTACGACCTTTTGCCCGCGGCTTCGCTCGCGTAAATTCGAAGTAACACAATTCTCTTAAATAGACGGATACTTCAATAATCATTGTCGTTTAAACAAACTGTTTATACCGATAAGAAGTATAGGTAACTGCAAGAAGTATTTACACATGGTATACAAACTACATAGTAGATACTCAACATGACTGTTATTCGGTGACAGTGACTTATCTGTCTTTTTTTATTATTATAATTTCGAATACTGTCAGAAGCATTAGAAAAGCATTAGAATTTTGCGGATATATGTTGTCGACTCGAAATCTTTATTTTTTATGTTTTAGTATTCAGGTAAAGTTTCGATCTAGTCTTCCGTACCCCGTGACAAGTAGATGCTTACTCCTTGCTTACTCCAGCGTTAAACCATGGGTCTCCGCGAAGTAACTTTTATTCCCGGAGTAAATTATGAATAGCTAACTCCGTCCTTACTCCTAGTTTATTAATACCATAATTGCCTAATCTTGGCTTAAGTCTTGGAGTAAAGTTGTTCTGACGCTAATCCTAGTTTATTAATAAGACGGTTACTGTTTCTGGATTATATATTGTTCTTAATTTGTTTAAGTTTTTTAAATGTGACACCAAAACTGTAATATTATTGACATTATTAGGTAAGACAAATTTGCAGAACAAACAATATTTAATAAATAATTTATTTTATTTCATAACTCGAATAGAAACTCTAAAAATACTATGAATGCAAGACTTCGAATTACGCGCGCCATTTTTCAAAATGGCGACAAGGTTTATTCTGCAAATGCGTCAATATTATACTTAGAAATTAAATCTGTTTCACTAGTATCAAATGAAATCTGTAATATATATCTATCTGCCTCTTTTTCCATAGGGAGTATAAGAAACAACTATATATTTGTTTGTCTCACTTGATATTGGTAAAACAGTTCCTAATTAGGCCAAATGTTAATATTCTGTAGTTATTCATCGGGCGTTGAAAGTGATTAGACAATAAAAAACGTCGTTTCTGTACTTTAGTTAACCTTTCACCGCCATCTTGGAATTGGATTGAATATGGTATACCTAGTCTATAAACTAGATATTTAAAAGATAAATATTCTGTCAACTGCACTGCAGGGTGCACGGATACCAACGATCGGCCGCAATATTCACCTAAACTAGCAGTACCTAAAATAATGTAAACTACCACGATTTGTATTTATTGAACAAGTCTATATAACTGGTCTTAACGCGGCTCTCCGCGTTATTGGATGCTTCGGCACCTCACTTGAAGTATTTTTTTTTATTTTTTACTGCGCTGTCGGTACTTCGTGACCAATACCATCTACTCGCCATTGAAGTGTGTGAAAAGGGTCTCCCTTGTTTGACCGAAAGGAATTTGACAAAATTTCACTTCCCAAAAAAATTTTCGCGTAATTTCATTGGCCAAATTATTACTTAGCAAAAAATCTATTCACAAAAAATTGTAACGCAAACCTAATGTTTAGGACGTTTAAACTATAACTTGTTTACCAACTAGTACTTTTAACATTTTTTATTTAGTCAAATATTTCAGTTGGAATAACAGTTTTTACGCAAAATCAATAATTATCCTAATCTAAATAGTTCAGTTCCGGGTAACCTACTAAAAACAATATCTTTTTTATATTAATGCAAGTCGTTTCTGGCGTAGGAGGTCACAGTTCTAACCTAACCTTACCATTTTTTAAATAAATAAACTAATATCACCAAAGGTTTATTGTCTGAAGATTGTTTGCTGTAATAAATAAATCATTTGATTAAAAACCAAATGCCATAATGACATTATACTTGGTAATATTTTGCCAAGTAAAAATTTGACCAAATAAAAATATGCGTACTAAAATCATTCGAAATATTGCATTGGTATAAAAAAAGGTTGCTAAAATTTGTTTGAGTAATGAAATTTTGTCAAAATCTTTTCGGCAAAACTGCAGGATCCCGTGTGAAAAGCATTGGTATGCATGCATTTTTCAGACCTGTAATATTAATTTCTATGAAAGCAGTATCTATCGCTCACCTCAATCTGCTCGACGTCAACTGGTTACCATATTCAATCTACACAAACTTTCACTTAAACTGCAAAAATGCCAAAGTCTCGACGAAAATAATATTATAACTGACTATATTTGTGTATATTTCTTTGTAGAACAGTTGAATCAAAGTTTTTGTAGCAATAGTACGAGTATTTGTCTCTCGATTTCGATCGTCGTCGTCGAGTATTCGATTCGAAAGCTGAAAGAGAAGCAAGGTATTCTAAAAACTCACGCTATAGAACTTTGTTTTACTCCGTACAAAACTGTAGAAAGATTTGGCTAAGTACAGTAGAAACGTAATTATTGTAAGAAACTATCTATAGAGAGAATATTGTTTAAATTATTAACTATTTTGCTTGTAAATAGGTACTATATTTTAAGTTGTATCTAGGTTGCTACAAGTTTGCCTATAAAATCTGACATTTCCTTGCAGACTTGTAGCACAATGACTGTTGTATTATGTAGTAGGAATCTATTTCAATAGCTTGGCCATCTATACCAAACTGGCAAGACGGGTTGGTATAGGATTTCGGATCGAATTCTCCGTCTCTTCTAAAAGATACTTATTTACTTTGTCGCCTTGACATCCGTGGAATCTTATCGGCTAGTCATACTTTTTGTTCTTAATCTGTCACCACAAGAAGCGAGTATATCATCATCATCATCAGCCTTTAACAGTCCACTGCTGGACTAGGCCTCTCCTTTGAAAGGAGGAATTGGTCTACTATACCACGCTGGCCAAACGGGTTGGTATAGGGTTTGTATCAAGTTTTCCTTCTCTTACAGTGCTGTTCTCTGCATAATATGCTCCCTCTGTCGGCTCTTACTACACCCATGGGATGATAGGGGGTGGTGACATTCCGTATTCTTAATCCGTCACCACACGGGCAGCGAGTATATGGATAGTAAGATATTATATACGGTATTTAAAATATAGTACCTATCGATAAATTAAATTTTTCGAATAATTTGCTATATATTTGTGAAATTCAGTATTTGTTACTAGGATATTTTGGAAGTTTAGCTTACACTTATGTTCTAAGGCCGGTATAACCCTGGTTGTAGCTTAGATACAAGCAGTATTTAAAAAATCGCTAATTTAGAACTTCTAGTTGCAGTTTTCGAATAAATTTAGCAATTATTCCGCAGCTACAGAATAAATATAGCAATTATTTCGCAGTCACCGAATAAATGTAGTATTTATTTCGCAGTTACCGGATAAATACGTCATTTCTGACTTTATTATTTTATTTTACCGTTGAAATATTTTGAACAATGCTGTAAATAATATTTTTGTCATATCAAAATTAATTATCTATTTTTCGTTCGGTTATTTAAGAATTTTGTTTCATATACGTAAAATAAATAAAAACTTTCCGCTTTTTCCTTAATTTGTAACATTTATTTATTGCATTTTATTTCGAAGCTAAAGTTACTTCCTAATCGTTAGTAAAAACGAATGTTACACTAAAGTTACATAAGATAAGTACACGCGATATCTAGTCGTACTAGCGAATATAAGTTGCCTTTTAGTCTAGGCTACTTTCCACTAACGTCGCTAGAAGCTAGCCTCCTACTCCTAAATTTAGTACCACTTTAGTGACGCACTTAGTAAACTGTCACTTTATACCTAGTTAGCAAATGTATTGGTTTGAACACCGTCTATTATATCACGCTATTCTAACTATTGAAAACCTCTTAGGGAATGATTGTAGTCAATACTGTGGACAACTTTGGGGATATTGCCAAAAACGCGACAAATAATCAATCGTTCAATGGATTTTACTAAGGTTAACATTAGCCGCTGCCAAAGAGCTCAGATATTTACATAAAGGCGCATTTCTTATGGGCGCTCTGTAGACAAACTTTCCGTGACCCAAATTGCCGCTTGGCGGCGTGGCAGTCGCGCTGTGACAGCTGTCTCTACGAGTGCAAGAGAGACGAACGTTCCTCCTGTGTATCTTAACTACGAGAACAAGAGAGACGGAGAACGACGCCAGCGCCGCCAACGGCGCCAACTACGTACTACACTGGCGACAGTCGCCACTTGGAATCGGCACACGAAATCCTTAAGAAATGCGCTTCTATTTAAATCTGTATTCAGTGCCGCTGCGTAGGAGTGAAAGATTGGCTGTCAATTATTTTTGCATGGCAGGGACATTTATAACACCTCGGAATATTTAAGTATTGTCACCTGTCACATTAGGTGAGCTTCGCTGTGTGTAAATATACATTGAATATTGTCAAAGACGAGACAAAAATAAGTGGCATATAAATAAGCCAGCCAGATCGCTGCCACCTTAAGCAAAAAAAAAATTATGATAGAATTGCTGATTTAGGTTAGGTTTAAAGATCTTTATTACTCAAAGAACATTACAGCCCACTAAATGAGCATAATATTAAATATACCTAAATAGAGTAATCCAAAGAAACAGGGATTAATAGGTCTACAAATCAATGACTCGAAAAAGCAATGGTAAAAAACTTGTTGTTGTAGTACTTACTTACATGAAATTGTGCATAGTCTATGTATGTATGTATATACATACATAGACTCACGCCTGTTTCCCCGAAGGGGTAGGCAGAGGCATATTAAACGCCCACTTTTCGCCAGTGTTTTGATCCCACGTAATAGGTGGCGAGCCTATTGCCGCTTATCGGGATATTTTGTTTGCCAGAGCCTCGTCCGTTGATCGGCAGGTGCACCACTTGCAGGTGAGGTTGGCGCCCGACCCTAAGTTCTTGGTGGGAATTATGGTGCAACTATATAATTTATATGTGGTGGAATTATATATTTTATATAAATCGTTGTAGGTATTCCGTTACGTTTAGTCACTGCAGTAAATATTACATTTATTGTTAAAAAAAACTTCTAATGCATGTCTTATTCAAAATCTTTCCGTGAAGGTAAGGTAAATAATTAATGAAGATGCAACCAAAATGCAATTTGCCACTAAAAAAATCCTTTTGGCTCAAGGTTCATCACACTTCAAACTCTGTATCTGCAGTAGCTCTTTCGTGTCTAGATTAATAAATAATGTTTTTTTTATAGACTCACGCCTGTATCCCCGAAGGGGTAGGCAGAGGTGTAATATTACATAAATAATGATGATGACACAAAAATGCTGTTTGCCGCCAAAATCCTTTTAGGCTCGCTATCCAACACTTTAAATTCCAACTGGTAGCACAATACGGTCGTCATTCGTCATCATCATCATCATCAGCCTTTGACAGTCCACTGCTGGACTAGGCCTCTCCTTTGAAAGGAGGAATTGGCCTACTATGCCACGCTGGCCAAACGGGTTGGTATAGGGTTTGTATCAAGTTTTCCTTCTCTTACAGTGCTGTTCTCTGCATAATATGCTCCCTGTCGGGTCTTACGACACCCACGGGATGATATGGAGTGGTGACATTCCGTATTCTTAATCCGTCACCACACGGACGGTAATGAAACTATGGTAATGGGAGGAGAAAAATTTGAGCCCTGGGTTAATTATTCATCTAAGTCATAAAAATAACGATGTATTATGAGAAGAAAAGTAGATTCTCATGAGCCTAACATTGCAATCACAGTTAAGAAGGCATGATTAAAATAAAATATTCAGGAAAATTAACTATTTAGATTTTATAGACGGTGTTCAACAACAAATACAAAATAGTTATGTAAAAAGATAATATTTATAAATGTTTGAATTTCGCTAATAGCTATTAAAAATATAAGAAAAAGCGAATTCGCGTCTTTTTATAATAAATTAAATATATAAAATAATGCATTTAAATAATGGATGGAAGGCGTAGCATAATTCTAAATCATTGTAAAGTGTATAAAGTGTGCGTCTTTGCCCCTTTTAATAAATATTTAGAAAAGTACAGATTAGGTATAAAATAAAAGAGATTTTTCATTAGATTTTAGTACAATAATATGGCCTGAGTTCCAGCTAAAACACCTGTATAAATAGTATATACTCTATAGTTTAGTGACAAAGTAACAAATTGTGCCACTTTTTACAAAAAAAGTAAATAAAAACAATAAAAATAAAAACTAATAATGACTAAACTTTATGGCCATTTTTGAACCAAATGAAGTCAATAGTATTATTTTACTATTTTCATTAAATTTTAACTGAAGATTTATTTTTAAAACTATAATAACGCAAATATAAGTTAAAAGATTATCGTAATAATTTTTTTATTTATCAATTTTGATGTCGGTTAAACGGTGTAACACTATTCTAACAAATTATAGTATTACATTAGAATAAGTAGAAATTTGTGATCTTATTAGATATATTATAATAACCATTTGATTGTAAATTAATAATATTAGATCAATTGTAACTAACTTTTCTCCGGTACTTACTTAGATCTTTTCTAAGATTCGCCTTGTTAAAATAATTTTAATATTAGTATAAATGCTAGTAATAAATGATAGTTTAGTTTGAAACTTCTACTTGACGCGAATCTGTAGTGTCTTAAGTATTTCTTATAAAGTTTTACCGTTGGAGTTTACCTAATATGTACACAAGTGAAATATTGTATGACATAGTGATACTGTAATAAAATTGTGCGCTTTTTTATGTGTGTAGTTTTATTTTGTGGTGTCCTCATCCTTTATAGCAGTCTGATTAATCTAGTTGGGGGTCTCGTCAGAGTTTTGCACTCAATTGCCATGGGGACTTGTGACTTGTCGACAGGAACAATTGCCATACATTTTTTTATTGCCCCTTTGGTGGTCGCTACTGACCTGTTACTATCTGCTAAAATGTACGTATTTGATATTTTTCTACCGCCAGACGGCGCTTAGTATGCGTCAGGTCCTAACTGACGTCAGATATGTACAGACGCGTACACAAACATGATACAAACAAAAACAGATGTTCGAAAATATAGAGGCTTTGACAGTTTTGACAGGTTTCTGGACCTGATGCCTCAGTGCTGCCGCCTAGTGAGCGTCATTTCAGAAGACCCTCATTGTTCCCGTCGACTAGCCACTAGTATTTTTTGAAAGCCTCACGCCTGTATCAGAGTACAGGCAGAGGCATAATATTAGGTACACCCACATTTCGCAATGAATTTTTAGGCCCACGTAATAGGCTTGTGTCCACTAAGCATAAATCGGCTTGATTGTAGTATCTATAGATTCATTATGATTTTAAGATGTCAATAAAGTTTATTATTTATTATTAAAAGGTAAGATTAATGTAATTGTATTCTATGCCGTCAACCACACGGCACCACCCCCTATCTTCCCGTGGGTGTCGTAAGAGGCGACTAAGGGATAACACGATGCAAAAACCATCTTTGCGTAGAGACGGAAAACTCGACATCAAACCCTATACGACTGCCTCGTTGGTCTCGCGGCATAAATGTGCGCGTGGGATCGGGAGGTCCCGGGTTCGATTCCTGGGTCGGGCAGTGTTATTGGGTTTTTCTGTCACGAAATTCTCAGTAGCAGCACGGAGTCTGGAAATATGCCCAGTACGTCAATAGGCTCGCCCCTTATTACGTGGGACTAAAGTATATCTGGCGAAAAGTGGGTGTAGAAATACACCTCCGCCTACCCCTTCGGGGATAAAAGGCGTGACGATATATATGTGATTAATGTAATTTTTATGATTCTAAAACTAAAAATAATGTATTTATTCTTGTGACAGTGAACACCAATCAGAGGGCATTACGTCAAACAGTACGACCACCCATTCATATTGTTGACGTTTTAGAAGTACCTAAATACAACTGAAACTTAAAACTTTCTACCTGTCAAATCGAATATAACAAAATAAAAGTGGGTACATCAGACCAGACTTCATTCACGGTGTGTTTTGTTTTGGACTTTGTGATATCACTCAACCGCCATGATGGTTTTCGTGTCAAATTCAAAAATGTTTTAAAAAAGCCATAATCAGTAATGTTGCTGATCGATTTTTAAAGAAAAAATCATTTATTTCAGTTTAACATCTAATAAAGGAACGAATCAATCGCTAATTACATTTTAGGACACAAGCCTATTGTGGGCGAGGCTATTGCTGTTACCGGGCACATCAGCATAGCCACTAGTCATCGTGACAATCGAGTGCAAACTCGGACGAGACCCTCTGAAATGCACATACATGGCGCGTTCACTGTGACGCGGCGCGCGGCCGCCTCAAAGTAAACGCGCCATGTACATCGCCCCTGCCGCGCCGCTCGTCGCTTAGACCGATCTCGTGACCAGGCCCTGAGGTCCGCTTACTGGTCTAACCAGATATGACAGAATATCAACTTTTCCACAGAGCGACTGCCATCTGACCTCTTTCTTCTCCTGCCAATATACCATCTGAAATATATGATACAATATAGTCGTGATAATTTACTTATTTCAAGACCGGCTTGCAATGGTCGTGATCGCTGAGCCCCTCCGCGACCACACCGTTGCAAGCCGGTAGGAACGTCGGAGAATAACAGAGGTATGCCTTGAAATAAGTAAATTATTGCGACTAAGACCCACTAAATAATATTGTATGATATATACAAATTGCGAAAGTTTAAAATCATCTGAAATATGCCTCACTATCAATCAAAAATTGTTGCATATACTGTAAGTAATACATACATACATAGGTATGTAGGTATATACATAGACTCACGCCTGTTTCCCGGAGGGGTAGGCAGAGACACCGGAACGCCATTTGCAACAATCCTGACATACCTCTCTCTTGCTTCCTTCACTCCCATCAAGTTTCTCATGCATGCTCTTCTGTTTAGGGTACTTACTTCTAACCTGTCCTTTTTTAGGATGTCTCCAATCTGGTCAAAGAACGTCCGCCTAGGTCTTCCCCTTCGTCCTGTCCCATTCACACTTGCCTTAAATATCTTCTTTGTCAGTCTTTCGTCATCCATCCTCTCCATGTGTCCAAACCATCTTAACATGCCTTTCTCGATGCTTGTCACTACATCTTCTTTTACCCCACACCACTCTCGTTTCACACAATTCACTCTGTCGGTCAAAGACACACCACACATACTCCTCAGTGCTCTCATTTCTACAGCATTTATTCTACTTTCAGGTCTCTTCTGCCATACCCAACTTTCACTACCATCCATACATAAGGGTAGGCACTAACACCCCTCTATGCACAGCCAAACGTGCCTTTTTGGACAAGTTTTGACTGTTCATAAACGCCTTCAGAGCTCCATTCACACTATTACCTGCATTAACTCTTATTTCAATATCTTCTTCATTCTTACCATCTCTTGTAAACAATGTTCCTAAATAAACAAACTCATTCACTTGTTCCACTCGCTGTCCATCGATCAAAACATTACAAGCCGTAACGCTTTCCTCCTTTTCAAAAACCATAACTTCAGTTTTACTTATATTCACTTTCATTCCTTTCCTCTCTAACGCACCATGCATGATTGTTACCATCTCCTGCAACTCTTCCGCTGAAGACGCAAGTATTACCTGATCATTAGCGTAAAGGAGGCATTTGACGAGTAACCCATTCATCCTTAATCCGCAGTCACTATGTTTAAATCTTGCAAACAACAGAACTGTCCATGAAGAATCCAAGTAAGTAATCCAAGGGTAAAATTATACGTACTTTGAATATGCAACATAAAAAGTCAAATTAAATATGTTACGCCCATTAAAACATACAATGGAAGTAAAAAATAAAACAAAGCATATTTATTTAAATAATTTTATTCCGGGACATTGAAACTTAACAATAGCTATATACATTATTAAATATTAAGTCACTTTAATTTTTATTATAAACAATGAACATTATGCAGATCCATTAGTTGTTATTTGTTCGAAATATTATGTTAGTGGTAATTTAAGAACGCAACTGTGGTCAAATGTCATATCTCTAGTAATTGTTTTTCAATGTGTTTTATGAATTCTAGAATTACAAAGATAAAAGTGTGAATACTAGTTGCAATCCAAACTTCATCTTTGTAATAAAATCTTACGAAATTCGCAAAAATATTTTTTAAACTTTTGCGTTTTGTAAACATAATACAAAATAATTAAGCGTGTCTTAATGGCGTAAAATTTTAAGCGGAAGGATGGATATAGATTATTGCTTGGAATCCAGTCATCAGCAAACGACAAAACTCAACAGTGTGTAGACGTCATTAGTGAAGTGTGTCGAAGTACCTACCGACATTGCGAACTTAAATAAAAACCAAGTCAGGGTAGGTGCCGAAAGGCGCATATATTATGTCTGTAACTAATTACTATTTACAAGTAATTAAGTACAATGTGAAACAGTTGCAGCTCCTTACAAAAGTAAAATACATATGTACCATAATATTGGCGATTCAAAAGAGTGGCCACGAGTTTTATTGCCCGTTCTTTCTCGTGGTTCGACCTATTGCTTTGCGAACGAGGCAGTAAATGTAAATGTAGAAGCATTAAGTAATTCCATTTAAAAAATTGACGTTCATAAGCGTCACCTTGTGACCTAGATGAATAAATGATTTTGACTTTGACTTTGAGCGCACTTCTACAGGCGCTGAGCTCTCACCAGTCTCTCTGCGACCACGATCGGTGCAAGACGATCGAAACGGCGGCAACAAATAGGTCTTCATACCTTAAATAAGTTAATTTTACGTAATTAAGACCTACTTAATTATTTTGAATAATATTAGAATTACTTTAAAATAAAATTTGATTATAAAGGAAATAGTTTTTTACTAGTTGACCTTAACCAAATATATTTTTCACATTTGTAACATTATATAGATGTTCTGATCACTTTACCACAGTTGCGTTTCAATACTTAATTTGCCTAAATAACTGACAATGACTAGATAACAATATTAAGTACTTAATAATAATAGGTAGGTTTTTACATTATTATGAATATTTATTAAGAAACTACAATAATAATTATTATACTTATTAAATCACAAGTTTCCTTCTGAACTAACTTAAGTAACTTTATTCAACATTTTTGGTAAGGTTTTTAAGAATATACACTGGTAGAATTATTTAAGGCAATAAATACATCGCACCTTTCCATTATTATACATAAAAGTTGAACAAAATAAAATAAATACATGGCATAAATAATATTATAATAATCCTACAATGATTGTGTAAATGTTTCAAATATTTTACAAAATTATTATGAAACCATCATCTGAAATATTTAATGACAATAAAATTATATTTTACTGTTTTTGTTGTTTTCGCTATTTTAATTATTATACATAAAACAAATAATACTTTTGCGTAGACAACCAATCCATGTCGTATTTATACACTTTCAACACAAATACGTACTTATCTAAAACTTATTTATAGTTTAATTTCTCTTAATAACTAAAACGTCTACTTTTGATTGCATATGTTGATATTTATCCCTTCATTTTATTATAACGTCAAAGACCTAGTCTCATTACATTTCACTGGTATCATCTTAGGATTTACAGATGGCCTTTGAATAAATAATTTGAATTCCCGAGTATAATTTTATTTATATGATAAATCTAGAAGTCTTAAAATGTAAGGCACATTTTTTATAACTTGATCTTAGTTTATTTCCCCAAGTTGAAACCAATAAATAAATTACTTACTACTTTACAATACCCATCCAAAATTAAATAATGTCCCAAACAATACAAAATAAATAAACAAAATCGTGCTATTTGGTGACCAGTTCCGTAACAAAAAAATGAATTAGTCAACCCCAAAAATAACCTAAGTAGTCATTACAATGTTGAAATTACACCATGCAATCCCTACATTTTACTTCTAAAAATACTGTTTACAACCTCTCATTAGAATTCTTTTTAATCACTAATGGCTTTAATCTACTTCTCAATTTTACTAATCTTTTGCTAACCTTACCTGCCGAATCCGTCGTTGGATTTGGGTTCCTCAAATCCGGCATGGATTTACTTTCGTGAACTGGAATAGGTTCAGTAGGTTTAGTTATAGTCCCATAGTACCTCGGCATACTATAGTCCTCTTGGTACATCATAGCAGACTTTTGCCTAATGCTCTGAAGACTAGTATCTTCCTTATATTCCGGTATAGAAGGCCCTTCAGCAAAGAACCTTGGAAGATTAGTACTTTTGATAATTGGAGTATCAGGTAGCTGACTAAGTTTAAGTTCATCAATAGCCGACATAACTCCCACCATGGATTTGCTCTTAATTAAAGGTGGTTTCTCAGGTGCTAAATGTTCAGGAATATTCAAGAAAGATGCACTCCTATGAGGCACTCTTGCAAGAACTTTATTAAGTTTATTTGGATCTATATTCTTCAAGCTTTCCACCCTGCTTAGAACAGGCTTGGTAAGCTTACTTCCACTGTCAACTCTTTCCAAAGTCTTCGCACTATTGCTCCTAGTTAGGTCATCTTTCATTCTCAATATTCCTTTTATAGATTCCACTCTTGGTAAAGAGAATGAAGATGGTAAAGCCATAACAGATAGGGGTTCATATTGGTAAATTGGATGAGGTGTGGTAATTTTTGTTTCATCTTTGATAGTCACTGTACTTGGTTTGATAACATCTTGCTTTTTAACAGACACATTCATAATCAGTCCTTCTTCAGTATCTTGACTTATTTTATCAGTTTCTTCTTCTTCGTCAATCTTAAACATGTCGTGATTCGCTAGAAGCTCGTCTTTGAACATTATTTCGAAGTCAGTTACAGGTGAATTGACTTCATCTTCGAAGTACACTTTGGTTCTATTAGGTCTGTCATATAGATAGTCAGGTTCTGATTTGGTTTCTAGTTCGTCAAGTGAGTTGGTGGATTTTGTCTTCAGCTCATGCTCATCTCTAAATATCAAGGATTTAGAGAATACCTGAAATTGAAGAGAAAATATTCTGTTAATATATATTTTGTAGACTACAGGAATTCGCAGAGAGAGAGAGAGAGAGAGAGAGACGTAAAATAATTATTTAATTTATAGTCTTTATTTAAAGAAAGACTAGTCATAGTGTTTAGAGGCTAGTAGTACCGTGACAGATAGTACATAATAGAAATTACGCGTATCTGATAGGTATTAAAAACGTTCAGATTTGAGGATGATATTGATGTTGTGTTCTTGCTATTTAGCTAATTCGGGTAATTTCTAGACGGTTTAGATTTATAACGGAGCTGACAGGTGTCACTGTTAAAGAAAGCTGGTAGGCTAGTAGGTGCCACAAGATATGAAATTATCAGAAATTACCATAAAAGATAGCGAGTTTTGAAATACGTGTAGTTCAAAATTCAAATTCAAAATCCTATATTCATTTGGGTCACAATGTGACGCTTATGAACGTCAAAATAATAAATTTATAAAATAATTACTTATACTCAAATTTAAAACATAATTACTGTGTGCTTCTACATTTACATTTACTGCCACGTTCGCAAAGCAATAGGTAGAACCATGAGAAAGAACGAGCATTAAAACTCACGGTCACTCTTTTTCATCGCCAGGTTTTGCATAATACACAATTTACATTTTGTAAGGTGCTGCAACTGTTACACCTTCTATATCACTTGTATGTATTTACTGTACATAATAATACTCAAGCATGATACTTTTGGTTAGCCTCCTCAGAATAGACATGGTGAAACAGGAGCATCCACTTACATTATTTATACCTAATAATGCTGGCAATCCGCGAAAGTGATCAGAACCATGATGGAAATGATGCAGTTAAATATTAAAATCTAATACCAGCCCGCAAGACCGTCATCGACCAGCAAGTAGCACCCGTTCACGAGTATGACGCATGTGCCAGCCATCATCCCTCTCGCCATAGTTTCAGGTACAACCCAGTATAGCCCCATATTTGAAGAAGGGAAAAATATTTACTGAGTTCCCTCGGAAGTACCATAGCTCTCTGATGTAAATAAAACAAGTCAAGTGTTGGCTTTTACTAAAGCTGTATTAAAGACATAAAAAAGACATATTTATTTCTGCATTTTGGTTGTTTACAACACCTATACATGTCAAAACCCTATTCTAGATGAAGCCGGCTTTTCCTAGCTAAATGACTTCTTGAGAAGAAAGGCCGAAACAAACTGAGAGTCATTGCTTTTTTTGTCATTTCATCTCTTCGTTTATATTTTTTTGAAGTCCAGACATAATAGGTTTAGATGCGAGTACAATGCAGGATATCATCTGACGCTTAAAACTGACTCAGCCCGCTGATGGCCCGCATTCAACAGCCATCGTACGGCTCAACCTTGATTGAGGGAGCCAGCACGACCTGAATCATTATGCCTCCACGCCATCAGTAGGTGTATGCATAAGCATGCCAGCCTAAGCCACCAGACAGGTATTACTTGGCCAATCTATGGTAGTAGTTTGCCAATATACGTAGCCCACGTCGTTTAGGTCTTAAGCTTAGGTGCATCCAGGGTGTGAAAAGACCCTAAACGAAAGCTAACATGGGATATGTTATACCAATTACTACAAAAATTTTTTACTTCGGCACCATACCTGGGAAATTCTGGTTCAGGAGATATTGAGGCTCAAAGTTAGTACTTATGGATTTTTTCTAATTAAGTACAAAATCGATGCATTTACCCCGCTAATATGTTCTTTAGATGCTGATGAGCGCAATGCTCGAAATACCTACTTATTCATGGGTTCATTCATGGGTTCACGCGCACGCTTTTAATTGCGGTTTAAAAATGTGAAAACTTAAAAAAATATCGTTTCCCAAGTATTCATTTTGGTTATTATGATTTGGCATAATGTCCACAACGAGTAGACTTCGGCTTGGTGATGGGTCTTGTGACACCCTGTATAATTCTTAACAAATGGGGTATTCAACATAAAATAATTATTCAAACCGAACTTGTAGTTCCATAGATTACTAAACAAACTCTTCAGCTTTATGAGCATATAGATAGAGTCTCCAATGCCTCACCTCATAAAGCTTATCAGCATGCAGCGGCATCTCATTAACCTCTCTGCCGACGATTGCTCGTTGTGGCAGATGGTTGTTGTTCATCGGTTGCTCCGTCACTACGCTGTCTAAACTCGCGCCGTTGTTTGTGTAGCCGTTGGTACGAGCTGCATCGTCGTCGAGCCTGGAAAAGACGATAAGAAAGTGATATATTGGTTTTCATCATCATCATCAGCTTTTAACAGTCCACTGCTGAACTAGGCCGCTCCTTTCAGGAGGAATTGGCCTACTATACCACGCTGGCCAAACGGGTTGGTATAGGGTTTGTATTAAGTTTTTCTTCTCTTACAGTGCTGTTCTCTGCACAATATGCTCCCTCTGTCGGCTCTTACGACACCCATAGAAAGATATGGGGTGGTGACATTCCGTATTCTTAATCCGTCGACAATAATTATATATTATGTATTGGTATATAATATTGGTTTTATGGTTACTACAAGCCAAGAATTGTGCACTCTTGACGACATAACATGCAAGGCGTAATGCGATACGTGTTGCTGAGCACTGGGCTAAAACTAGAATACAAGAATGTATTTATTTTTATAGTGAAAGCGGCAAACGAGTAGACGATCGCCTGATGGTAAGAGTTTACCGCCGCCCTTGGGAAAAGTAACACCAACAGTCACAAGTGCGTTGCCGATTTGAGGTGAGAATAGAGGAGCAGAATGAGCGAGAAGGATAAGGGCATGGGACTCACTGGACGAAGCGCAACAGTATACCTACTGTTACTTTACGTCAATATTATACGAGAAGGTAGTACTTTTCCGGTAAAGCCGGCCCCATCCGTGTCAAAATCAGCTTGTCTTTACTCTCTACGACATATTTTTTAATTTAGACTTTAAAATCTAAATTAAATACTTAAATACTCTACATATTATTGTTAATTTTTTTTTTATTTATAGACTCGCGCCTGTTTCCCCGAAGGGGTAGGCAGGTTGTAGGTGTAATATTACACGCACAATTCGCCATGAATTCTTAGGTCCCACGTAATAGGGGGCGAGAATATTGCCGTATCGGGCACATTACTAGACTCCGAGCTGCTACTCTTTTTTTTTTTTTTTGGTGTCGGGTTGGAAAATCCTCATGGAGTCCCTTCGGCCTGGGGGGAAGGACGAAGGGGACTGTCAGACTCTTACTGAATAAAAACCAACCCGTCTTCCTCATGTACCCATGTGTCGGAGGGTAGGGTTTCACCGAAGCATTCCTCGCTACCCCCCGACGGGTTCCGTACTGAGAATTAGGAAAAAACCAGTTACACTTTGCCCAACCTGGGAATCCAACCCGAGTTCTCCCAATCCCACGCGCACATTTATGCCGCGAGACCAACGAGGCAGTTATTAATTAATAACAATATAATATTATTGTTCAACGGCTAAAAAAATATTACATTTATACAGTATTTTTACAATGTATTAAGTATGTTATAACAACAAAGGATTTAGTACTTATGTTGTAGCTTATATGTATTATCTGTGGCAGTATGTAGATTACAACGATAAACAATAAGCTACGTGTTTACTTGTTATTTAGTCTCACGTTGCATACAATTGTAAAGATAAGCAAATTGTGGAAATACTGGATTATTAAAATAGAAATAGATATAAAATAAATCGAAATAAAAATAAATCTATTCACAGACGACAGGAGTTTAAAAGTTCCCCCCCTCCCCGTGGGATCTCCACCTTGTCGTGGTAAATTAACCGTAACCGTAAATTGGACACCCGGGGTGAAGCTAAGCGAGATCCCGAGAGTGGACGCTCCGCGGGGGCTTGGAGGGGCCTGCGCAGGGTGCGTCCATCGGTGCGGGTGCGGGGGACAGTTCTGTCTGTCCCTCGCAGTCGGGCGCGGTCGCGGGAGTAGAGGCGTGTCGGTGTTGCGTTGCCGCGCGCCCTATCTCCCGCGACCAAATGGAGGCGCACCATCGTTGCGTCGCGGTTGGGCCGCAGAGGAAGAGGAGATGCGATGTTGTCAGGTTGGCGTTCTCCCTATCCTCTGCGGCCGCTGGGTTTTAGTGCCTGCGGACGGCGAGCGCTGGGGCTGCTCCCCGTCCGCCAAAAGTCAAGGGGGCGGCGAATCGCGTGACCCCGCCAACATACGGGACCCGTAGGGACACCGCGGTGATCTTAGTGGGTATGCCTTGAACGCCTGTAGGGGACAGCCTCCACACACCTCCTCCGCCAGTCCCTAGCCCGGTCGATCACACTCACGGCCGGGTTGGCGTCGAGTTGAGATGGCTCCTTCCGCGACCGCGCCCGACTGCGAGGGACAGGCAGAACTGTACCCCGCACCCTTGGACGCATCGGACGGCTACTGAGCCTCCCCACCACGACAAGGCAGAGATCCCACGGGGGGTACTACTCTGGTCTAGGGCACGGGTCGGTATAGGGTTTGATATTTTCTTTGAGTATTAATTAATATTTACATAGAAGGTGTTCTATTCCCTTTGCAGAGATCAGACTGGCAATTGCACTGTGAAAAAGCTAATATTCAGTCAGATCTGGTCAGCAGACTCCGGGTTCTAAGTGGAATAACACTTGATAACTTATTCGAATGTCATCAACAGCAAAATAAAACGTCAACGGTATAATATAAAATGCTTGTTGGACAATATTGTGAAATGACTGATCTGCCCTACTTGTTACAATTGTAGTGCCTATAATGATTGACGTAAATTGTATATCATGACATGTTGCAACCATTGTCGTGAGCGAGGTTCATAAGTATGTTGTCGTTGTGAGTAGAGTAATAATAGGACATGAATTACGGTAAAAAAGTTAAGGAGCCACTTCTAAGTGGAAAGGAAAATGAAAAAAAGATATAAACGGAAGGATGACAAGCAGAGTCAAAGATTTAAGGGTTTCAGCAGTAGAAATAAATCTCGTGTCAAGATTTTATAAACAATAAATAAACGGAACATAACATAACAGTCTGTGCGTGCAAGGCTTGAAATACCTTCGTATCCGTGGGTGCATAGGACATCTATAGAACAAATTGGCGGGGTAATTGCAATTTTATACCTAAGTAGAAAATTGTAAGGTGACTTTGAGCCTCAATATCTCCTGAACCAGTAATTGCCCAGGTACTATGCCGAAAAAAAAAATGTTCGTAATGATTGGTACAATATGGGTTTTCGGATTTCGTTAAAGTTCTTTTTACAGCCCGTATTTAAATAACTATTTATTACCATTCCAGGTCTGGGCGTGTGGAAAGTGTCACCACATCAAGTCGACGTATACGTCCTAACGTTTTTAGAGAGGGCCCGACATTTACTTAGCAAGGAGTTGTTACAAAACGTTACTGACATCAACTTCTCTTACATTATGCCTAGCGCTAAGATATTAGGTAAGTTTATTTGTATAATAAACGTTTTGTCCGTATTTTCATTGGATTTCACCCCGAAAGTGTAGGCAGAGGTGTATTACACACCCACACTTTGCCAATGTAGAGGAAGCGCATGAGGTTTGTAAGGATAGAAGCAAGTGGCGTTTGTTGTCTCTGCCTACCCCGACGGAAAAAAGGCGTGAGCATATGTATGTATGTATGTACTTCGCCAGTTATGTTTCGGTCCCAATGTAACAGGGGAAATATAATAAATAAACGGATATAGATTCATCATGTGCTAATTGTGCTATAAAGAACTATTGCTATCTTCGAGCTCCATCAGACTCCGACTACCATGAAACAATCATAGTACTTGTTTAAACGAATCGAACGAGCCGGAACTTGGCGGGGTTCTGTTGTTTTATTGTATGGGTCGGCAAAGTAAGGCGCTACCTCGAAAATGTATGCCCTTTTTGATTACAGATTTTGAAGCAGTGAGACACACCAGCAAAGTGAAAATTTTATATATTATTTATCAGGTCTTTATCTAGGGACTCTCACACAGATACACGATTGGAAGTTTTTCGCTCGATAGAATTTTAATTTGAAAAACATGCTTTCTCTAAATATTTTTTAGGATATTAAAAAAAATACCTACTTAACTTTTCGGCTTGATATTGCTACTCACTGAAAGAAGAGCTGGTTTATTAGGGATTGGTCTAACGATTTTTTTCTAAAACGATTATTACTTGAGTTATGAACGAAATAAGATTTCAGACAGTTTCGTGATGGCATGCCATGTCAAAAACCGTGCAATATTCAACTTTATAGCTAACGCTTAGCGATGACCTCTGCACGATTTTTTGACCTTCGAGGTAGCCTCTTAAGGAACGATTGCACAGGTTGCCCCTAGGATGGTGACCGTGTGTAGCATTTACATTACAGAGCGCTACCGTGCTACGGCGGGTACTAAAAAGGGATTTCCTGAAATTCTGATGGCATCGGGCAGAAACAATAGGGTAGTTTCCAGGGTCAAAATAATTACATTTTATTTAGTCCGTATTTTAGATTATAAAAAAATATTGGACACGTATGTTTTATTTTTTCGATTAAATAAAAAATAACAAAGATATAGCCCATTAAAGTTACGTGTGACGTCACCTAGTGCGAAAAAATGCAGCACTGCGTGACGTTATACGTAACTTTAATGAGCTATATCTTGGTCATTTTTGGTTTAATTTACAAATAAAAAAAAACGTATCGCTTATTTTTGAATAATCTAAAGGACGGACTTATAAATTTTTTTTGTCAACTAGCCTATTGAATTAGAAAATGTGTGTGACTGCCTCGTTGGTCTCGCGGTAAATGTGCGCGTGGGATTGGGAGGTTTCGGGTTCGACCCGGGTCGGGCAAAGTGTTATTGGGTTTTTTCGTTAGGAAATTCTCAGTAGCAGCACGAAGTCATTGTTTAATGTGCCCGATACGGCAATAGGCTCGCCCTCTCTTACGTGGGACTAAAATAAATCTGGCTAATAGTGGATGTAGCAATATACCTCTGCCTACCTCTTCGGGGATATAGGCGTGAGACTATGTATGTATCTATATAAAGAGTTGACAAAAATTCAACTGCCGCAGCATGTTTGTACATTAGATTTGCACATGTATTATTACCTTATATTACTAAGACAATAATATATATCTGTTTATGAAGGTTTCTTCACAGTTTTCCTTAGTGCACGTAATATTCTAGTTAAATACAACATTGTCAGAATGTGTACCATTGTTTAATGTTGATAATAATATTGTTATTCATTCATACTGTTATGTTTTACGTAAATCTATTATCTTCTTGTGTTTTATACGTTTTATGCACGTGTATGTTTAGTTGAGTTTCACCTAAAAATATGAATTTTACTAAAATTATTTCTAAACGTCAAGCAATATATTCGGCCAGAATAAAATATTTTCGCTAAACCTGGGCATTATAATTATACTTTAGTTGCAATTGATGATTTCTGTGCGATCCTTATTAGAAAACAGTCTTGAATTTTCTATTAAAAAATACTGAACTTAGAGAAATTTTCTTTCGAAATAGTATTATTCAATCAATCAGCCTATTGCAGTCCACTGCTGGGCATATAGTATTATTAAAAAATAATATTTTTTGGCTCTGTTGGGTGCATATTTGTAAAGTCATCAGCGACATAGGATTAGTATCCAGTGCGGTTACTAAACGCCAGGAATACCAATAATTAAGTTTGGATTTTGAGTCAGACGATGTTGAATCATACGAGTTTTATTGCCCGTTCTTTCTTGTGGTTCTACCTATTGCTTTGCGAAAGAGGCAGTAAATGTAAATGTAGAAGCATTCGATTTAAAAAAAATACGTTCATAAGCGTCACCTTGTGTCCTAGATGAATAAACGATTTTGACTTTGACTTTTTTATAGTAATAGGCGGCAAACGAGCAGACGGATTGCCTGATGGTAAGCAATTACCGCCGGCCATGGACACAAGCAACATCACAGGAGTCACAAGTCCGTTGCCGCCTCTTGGGATTGGGAAAAGGGATAGGATGAGGAGTGGGATAAGGGGAAAGGGATAGGGGATAGGGCATCCGGCCCTCTCACTCACCGAACGAAACGCAACAGTTTAGGTACTGTTACTTTACGTCGATTTTCTGTGAGAGGGAAGTACTTCCCCGGTCGAGTCGGCCCATTCATGCTGAAATCAGCAAGGCTCTACTACCAGATAAAAATAATACTACTTTGTTTGAATGGTTACTATACGACTACTGGCCGAAGACATCCACAGATATGGTCCAGTTGGATGTAGCCTATCAATTTCCCTGCACTTCTGCCAAGTAATCCTGACTTGCAGTATAGCCTAGCATTGAAATCATCACCATATTTGATTGTGTGCTTTACATTTTTCCACTTAAGGTATTAATATTGTCAACATCGATAATAGCTAATTAAACAATTTCATGTATTTCGTCCAAAGCGCTGACAGCTAAAAATATTATATTTGAACAGCATTTTCAGCATGAAATCACAAAATTACGAAATACATATCTTTGTTTTTGAATATATAAAATATTTTCGTTACTGACTGACTGACCGATAATCAGTAATCATGAAAGCTATCATTTGTATAGTCTGTGGCGCGGAATCCTTAATACCGGCAATTTGGTAAAGTAGTATCATCAGCTCTGATATACTGTCCCACTGCTGGGCACAGGCCTCTCCTTACTATGAGAAGGGTAAGGTCATAGTCCACCACGCTGACCAAATGCGGGTTGGCAGACATCACATGCCTTTTAAGAACATTATGGAGAGCTCTCAAACATGGAGGTTACCTCAAGATGTTCTCCTTCAGTGATAAGCAAGCGATTTAATATGCACTTAACATCGAAAAGTCATTGGTGCGTGCCGTGGATTCGAATCCGAGACCCCCTATAGCAGTCTATCGGTCTCTCCACTCGGCTATCGCTGCTCTTTTTGGCAAATAAAGCAGTAAAAACCGATGGTGTAATCGTGCTCACCAAATTAAGATTTGTCCTGGACGGGTTTCAAACCCACGACCTCCAACGTATCAGACAGGCTCATTAACCATTTGACCAAGAATTAATTCAAAATTCTTGTCATACGGATTCCGTAGACAATAAAATCAAATTATAAATCATGGCAATACCTCATTTAATCCACAGAACATCTCATTATTTAAACAAAGCTTTTATTTGTCAGTTTGTTTGTTTAACTAAATAATATACACATCACTCTTGTATTATTTGTTTAAGAATTTAAATACTTTGTAAAGTGTTTAATCTAGTTTGATATTGTAGTTTTCCCAACTGGTTGTATATGTCTATATGACGTGGAATAGGCTCGCGTTTATTTTTGTTGTAGATATGGTAATTTGTTTAGTTAGTCGATAAGAATTCAAATATGATTACTCATTTCAGGCTTTCTGATTTGACTATTCCGTTCAGTTCATACGAATTTTAAATAGTTACTAGTCGACGCCAGCGGCTGCGCACGCACATATTTTCGAATTTCCCGTTTTGCCCGATCCCGTTGGACTTTCGGGAAATCCCGTCTTAGTGCACCCCTACGGTCCCCAAGAAACATACATGCTAAATTTCAGCTTCCTGCGCCCAATAGTTTCGGCTGTAGCGTGTCTGTCAGTCAGTAAGTAACACAAGGATTTTATATATTAAAATTTATTTCTTCTTTCTCGTGAGTGTGTGACAAACTCGTGTTTTCAGACCGCCCGAAGGTCTCTGACATGGTCTATGCAGCCATTATTAGAGTGTGCTCCGCGGAGCCCCGGGGTTCCACGAAGTATCCCTAGGGCCTCCAAGAAACGATTGCTCAAATCAAATTACTAAATTCAACTAAATCACTAGATAGCAGACTATAGCTAATTTTTTACATAGAACTTGGTTTTGTTCTATTTTAGGGCTCGATCAAATATTTGGTAATCCAAAAGGGTACCATCTCGAAAAAGTTTGAGAATCACTGGTCTAAAGATTCATGCCCTGAGACAAAGAGCCTGGCCAACGGATTTACGTAACCGCCAAAGCGTGATAGTGATTTTAGTGATCTAATGTAAATGCCACAACACGTGGTCACCTAATCAAAACTCTTAGGAGGTACCGGCAATAGGCTCGCCCCCTATTACGTGGGACCTAAAAATTCATGTCGAAATGTGGGTGTAATATTACACATCTGCCTACCCCTTTGGGATATAGGCGTGAGACTATAAATAAATATTTTTATATGTGTCTTTTCTGGTTACTTACTTGTACGTGGCTATCTTCTTATCGAAGCAGAACCGCTCCTCGCAGCAGTTCCAGTACATCGTCTCCAGACAGCTGGAAATATTAAAAAGTAAATTTTAGTTATTATAATATGCGATAAAACTACAATGGATGATGAGACTTGTCTAAAATAAATCTTTCTCCTAGCGTTATCCCAGTTTCAACCCGGGGTCCGCTTACTAGTCTAACCGGATTTGACTGAATATTAGCTTTTCTACGGAGCGACTGCCTGTCTGACCACCGCAACCCGAAGGACTAGCGCTATTTCATGGTTTAGACTAGTGTCAGTTTATTCAGAGATAGGTTGACTCCCTACAACGACTGTCAAAGATCTTCATGACAACCGGGACCGACGGCTTAACGTGCTCTCCGAGGCACGGGACAAGCGATAATTAATAATTCAATACGCACATAGCTCCGAAAAGTCAGTGGTGCGCGCCATGGATTCGAACCCGATACCCTCTGCATGGCAGTCTGTTGGTATCTCCACTAGGCTATCGCTGCCTTATCTAAAATAAATCTTAATATATAAAATCCTTGCGTTACTGACTGACTGACAGACACGCTACAGCCGAAACTATTGGGTGCAGGAAGCTGAAATTTGGCATGTATGTTCCTTGGGGACCGTAGGGGTGCACTAAGAAGGGATTTCCCGAAATTCCCACGGGATTGGCGAAAACGGGTAAATTTAAAAAACATGCAGGCGTAGCTGCTGGCGTCCTCTAGTATATTTATAAATGAGCACCAAAATGTCACAGACAAAGAAAGCAAGGCCCCTACACTTCAGCGACTGGTCTATCAGTCGTAAAATTCGGTTGACATCACACACCAAACGATCAGAACAGTCGGAATTATAGGAAGGTAGCGGGTAACTTTTCGTCGCGTGATATAGGAGACTTGAACTCTTGCGAAAAGAAAACATTCAACTGAACTGTCGGCGCTGGTTACGCAGACGTCCTGGGAAACTTAAAGCGCATTATTTACGTTCTTACACCTGTGCTGACCGGTTATAAACACAACTGATACAAAATCACGCACCGATTTTCAACCACGAAACAAACACAAAAATCTCAGTCTTTTCCTAAGTACAATACACAGAGAACGAAAAATATTCCACTACATAGATTAAAAAAAATGCCAAACAGATTAGGTGAGACATTAAAGATTTATTAAAAAGCTTAAAGTATTTTTTTTCCCCTCGAAGCGTCAGTTTCCACACAGTATCTTGCTAATACTGTACTAAATAACAATAACGGACATATGCTAATATTCTCTACTGTTATCAATCATTGTTCTGAACTGAACGCCTTGACTAATTCGTTCTGTTAAACTAGATCAGTCTACGAGGTTAGCCATTTTACTTATGTGTGTAGAAGATTCTCGTAAAAAGAGGAGTGTTGCCTAAGTAGGTTCTTGTTTTTGAGTGACTAAAATTCTTCGAACTGTTTTAAAAATGGCTCTCAGTTGGCTATTAGAATTGCTTGGCAGATTAAAATTAGAGATATTTTGGACGCTTTTCATTACAAATTGACAACTTGGAATTCCTTATTCAGCATTTAGAGCCCCTCCACTCTAGAGTTTGCCGAGTGAGGCGTTCGATGAACGGTTAAAACGAACGATTGTAAATGTTACGGCGTTTTCTCTGCGGCAACTGCGCCGCGATAGCCGAGTGGAGAGACCGACAGACTGCTACGCAGAGGGTCTCGGGTTCGAATCCACGGCGCACACCAATGATTTTTCGAAGTTAGGTTAAGTGCCAGCGTTGTGGACTATGGCCTTACCCTTCTTATAAGTGAGAAGAGGCCAATGCCCAGCAGTGGGACAGTATAAAGGGCTGATGATTATGAACTGCGCCGCGTTTAAATTGTATTTTTTTATTGCATGGGAGAAAAACGAGTCGTTGGATCGCTTGGTGATAAGTTATTCAGAGGAGTCACAAGTGTTCAAATATTTTTCTCTATAACTTACCTAAACATTAATATCTACTACAGAGTTTGCTTTTTAATACGCAATGGCAAAAGCCAAGTAATCATGAGTCAGGAGAAAACGATATAATCAGATCATTATTTATTGTGTAACGACATTATCAGCAAATAATGATCTGTTTATATCAAATTCCTGCGTTACTGACTGACTGACAGACGAGCTACAGTCAAAACAATTAGGCGCAGGAAGCTAAAATTTGATATGTTCATGGGGGACCATAGGGGTGCACTACGGGGTCGGGCACAAACGGATATTTTTTTTTATAGACTCACGCCTGTATCCCCGAAGGGGTAGGCAGAGGTGTAATATTACACCCACATTTCGCCATGGATTGTTACGTCCCACGTAATAGGGGGCGAGCCTATTGCCGTTACCGGGCACTTCACCACCTGACTCCGTGCTGCTACTGAAAATGCGGAAAAACCCAGTAACACTTTTGCCCGACCCGGGAATCGAGCTCGGCACCTCCGATTAGCAGTCGCATACGCTATCCACTGGACCCGGAGGCAGTCAGTCAGTCAAATTAAAAAAAAATGTAATAAGGTATTTTTAATAGTAAGTAGCTGAGCCTGCGGTTACATCCGCGACATTTAGGGCTACTAGTCCGCACCCGTGGCTTACAGCGTGATGTTATATAGCCTACAGCCTTCCTCGGTAAATAGGCTATCTAACGCAAAAAATATTGATAGAATTTAAACAGCAGTTCTTGAGATAAGCGTGTGCAACCAAAAATAAAAATTGGGTAAGTGCGAGTCGGACTCGCGCACGAAGGGTTCCGTACCATCATCTATAAAAGAAAATCACGTTCGTTGTATGTATACTTAAATACTTTTTAAGTTTCTACCTGTTTATTAAGATCGAGTAACAAATTGCTTAAAAATTACGTTTGTTGTATGGGATTTTTTTTTATTTAATTATTTATTTTGAAAGGTAATATACAAATACATATTCTGTGAAAATTTAAAGCGTCTATCTGTTACAGTCAGTAATTTTGAGCAAAATTACGAAAAAAACACGTTTTTGTATGGGACCCCCCCTTAATATATTATTTTTAGTATTTGTTGTTATAGCGGCAACCAAAATACATAATTTGTGAAAATTTCAGCTTTCTAGCTATCACGGTTTATGAGATATAGCCTGGTCACAGACAGACAGACAAACAGACAGACAGACAGCGGAGGCTTAGTAATAGGGTCCCGTTTACCTTTTAGGTACGGAACCCTAAAAAACAAGTATACAAAAAGGGTTTTGAACCAAAAAAAGTTTAATACATTATCTACTTTTTTTTATTTTTTTTTATTTATAGGTACCTACGTATCAACTCAAACACTTAGTTAACAAAGATATACATATAATAACTTCGGCAATAGGCTCGCCCCCTATTACGTGGGACCTAAGAATTCATGGCGAAATGTGGGTGGTAATATTACACCTCTGCCTACCGCTTCTGGGATACAGGCGTGAGTCTATAAATAAATAAATAAAATAATATAATAACTTAAGTATTCAAAGCAACTTAAGTAAGATAATTAATTGTTTTGTGTTAAAGTTCAAGTTATAATAACTTGGAAGTCTAGTAGGAACTTGGTAGTTTGGGTTTTTTTTTTCTTTTTTCCTCGTCTATTTTGTTATTTTTATTTATTTAGTTTTATTGATTTAGTTTAGGATAGTTTAGTTGCATAAGTAGTTTTATTCTGTTGTAAATATGTTATTTGTTACTTCAATAAAGTATGAAAAAAAAATATAAAAAAAAAACTTGGTAGTTTTTGACACTCCTACTAAAAGACAGGCTCTATCGCAAAATTCTAAAACTTCAAGTTAAGGCTAAAGATACCAAACCAATAGATACCTTACAGACATTATCATATTATATCATAAAAATCCTTGATATCACGTATCCATTATCACACTTATCAGTCAGCCATCGGAGGTCGTGATAACAAGTTAAGTAAATAATGCAACTGTAGGTCGACAATATAAACATGACATTGACGATTTATGGCTTTAATTGAGTTAACAATGTCAGGTGACATCAAATGATTCTGTTAGATATACCATAGAGCATAGATATATACATAGAGGCGCATTTCTTATTGGCGCTCTGTAGACAAACTTTCTGTGACCCAAACTGCCGCTTGGCTTGGCAGTCGCGCTGTGACAGTTGTCTCTATGAGTGCAAGAGAGACGAACGTTCCTCCTGTCATCCTGTGTATCTTAAGTACGAGAGCAAGAGAGACGGAGAACGACGCCAGCGCCACCAACGGCGCCAACTACGTCCTACACTGATGACAGTCGCCAACTCGCCATTTGGAATCGGCACACGAAATCCTTAAGAAATGCGCTTCTATATGTAAATCTGTATTTATTGGATATACTATGGAACCGGCAATCTATGGTGGGCTTGAGCATATTTGTCACAGTATTTTTTATAGATGGGTGACCGTGCACACGTATGGGATTGGGTTTAAGCAGTCTCGTCGTCGCTTAACATTGCACCGAGTGCTGGATTCAATCACCACAAGGGACAGCACTTTGTGTGATACATGAATTGTTAAATCGAACCTGGTTCTTTGTGCCCGTTAGTTGAATTGGAAAGTCTCCCGCGACACATTTTGGGACACAGACGTTGTTTTATTTTTTATTTATATATAGAATCATGCCTAAATCCCCGAAGGGGAAGCAGAGGTGTAAATATTACACCCACATTTTGCCATGAATTTTTAGGTCCCACGTAAAAGAGGGCGAGCCTATTGCTGTTAACGGGCACATCACCAGACTCCGTGCTGCCACTGAGAATTCGGAAAAACCCAGTAAGACTTTTGCCCGGCCCGGAAATCAGAATCAACCCGGGACCTCCGACCAGCACTCGCATACGCTATCCACTGGACCACGGAGGCAGTCAAGGCGTTGTCTTATAATAAATGAAAGAAAAGAAGGTCTTCTGATTCCTAAAGTCAAGCATATCCGTCATAAACCGATTTATGCGACGTGTATGCCACAAAAGTCACACTTTTCCGTGACTCTTAGGTAATATACTGTCATGAAGATCTGTGACAGTCGCTACGGCTTCCATGTCCTCCCAAATATACTGACACTAGGATAAAACGGAATATGGCTATCACGTTGGTTTGCAGAGATCAGACAGGCAATCGCTCTGCAGAAAAGTTATTATTTCATAAAGAAAACAGGATTAAGGAACGGACAGGTATACTTTTACGGACTTCTTTTATGGCTGTCGATGGTAAAACCTATGGTTCTCGATAGTCAAAAGTATGGCTCTAATGTATTCTGTTAAATTTGGTTAAACTAGAAAGCGGTACCCAATTCACCGGGATAGCGTTAGATAGGACTATGATGATTTGATACAAACTTGTCATTAAAAATAAGCTATGTTCGCTAGATTTGTTGCTGGCAATAGTTCGCTTTTGCGCAACCGATGAAATAAGGACAGTGATTACAGCTAAGATAACATTAATTACAATAATTATTGATTTTTAGATTGTGCAATTTTCGCCAACTTTTCGCAATCACTTCTGTGAGAATCACTGGTCAACGACTTACCTAACATACATAGTCTCACGCCTATATCACCGAAGAGGTAGGCAGAGGTATATTGCAACACCCACTTTTCGCCAGATTTATTATTAGTCCCACGTAATAGGGGACGAGCCTACCGGGCACATTACCAGACTCTGCTACTGAGAATTTCCTAACTGGAAAACTCAATAACACTTTGCCCGACCCGGGTATCGAACCCGTAACCTCCCAATCCCACGCGCCCATTTATGACGGGAGACCAACGAGGCAGTAAATATCGCAATTTTGACAAAAAAAGTAAACTTACGATTATTACATCCAATGTTTAATATTAGTTCACATATTCACAATTTAGTCCACTGACACTTCATAAGTGTGACTCAAGACTGGATGTGACACTGTCTCATTACTCTTATTCTAAAAAACGTTCAGTTTATCTTGACAATGACTGACACTATCTTAGTTGGAAACAGTCTTGTGGAAGATTAAAGGTATGCATGCACTGATGTGTAACGATGTGAGAACATCGGAGAAGCTGATTTGCGAATACATACATACATACATAGTCTCACGCCTATAACCCCGAAGAGGTAGGCAGAGGTGTATTTCTACACCTACTTTTCGCCAGATATACTTGAGTCCCACGTGATTTGCGAATATTGTATAATTATAGTAAAAGAGCCTTACTGATTTCAGCATGAATGGGCCGGCTCGACCGAGGAAGTACTACCCTCTCAAAGAAAATCGACGTAAAGTAACAGTACTTAAACTGTTGCGTTTCGTTCGGTGAGTGAGAGTGCCGGAGGCCCTATCCCCTATTCCTTCTCCCTCATCCCATCTCTTTGCCCAACCCCAAGGGGCGGCAACGCACTTGCGACTCCTTTGGTGTTGCTTGTGTCCATGGGCGGCGGTAATTGCTTACCATAACGCGATCCGTCTGCTCGTTTGCCGCCTATTACTATAAAAAAAATATATAACTTCATCGTCCATATGAATATTATCCTACCTTCGATTACGGAGTCCACTATAAAAACATGATATAAATTCAGTAATAGAAAATATTTTTTTCTTTTTGTTCCTATCTAATGGAATAACAGCACCCGTTTACAAAATAGGATGTTTAAGTAATAATAAGGCAGAGGTGTATTTCTACACCCACTTTTCGCCAGATATACTTTATTCCCACGTAATAGGGGGCGAACCTATTGCCGTACCGGGCACATTTCCAGACTCCGCGCTGCTACTGAGAATTTCGTGACAGAAATACACCTCTGCCTACCCCTTCAGGGATAAAAGGCGTGACGATATGTATGTATGGATGTATGTAAGTAATAATAAATGTTATCTGTGCATAATTTAAAATTTCTTGCCTTACAATTTCCTTTCTTTTGTTCTCTGGTATAATTTCTTTGTCACTACTCCGTGAAACCTTGAACTGTGTTGTACAATTATTTCTATAGCATATCCTTATTGAAGTAACCAACCTCAAGTCATTTGATTGTAACATAGGAAGTAGATAAGTGTTTCATTGCAAAACCTTCTAGATATTCACAGATTAAAATCTTCTGTGAGTGATTTTACTTGTTTTGTCTTTGGCTGTAGGCTATATAATGATGCTATGAACCATGGGCGCTGAGGAGTAGCCCAAAAGAGCGCAGGTGTTACCGTTGGGGCAGTCAGCCCTATATAATAATGCTTGAATAAACGCTAATTCAATTATCAAAATTAACAATTATTGTTGTTAATTGTACATTAAAGTACTAGACATACATTTGCCAAACATCAAAGTTATTAGACGACAGAGGACTCTTCACAGCAATCATAAGTATGAAAATTTACTCATTATTTTACACATTGATTTAATACCTAGATGATAAATACAATGTGTCCTAATGTAGAAGCTATCACCAAAAATTGTAGAAATACTAGAGGAAAGACTGGTCAAAGTCTACAAGAAGAATTCTACCTTCCTTCCTTTACAGCCTTTCACAGTTCCCTACTGATCTTAAGCTTCTCCTAAGTTTTTGTGAATAGAACTTATAAGTCGAAAATTATGAAAATGGGAAAAAAAGACAAGGAAAACTAAGGAGAGTGAGAATTGGTTACAAACTTTTGAAGCTAGCGAAACAGGCATGTTCCGGAGGCATAGAATATTTTGTTATGTCCTATCATAATGATTACTTGCCACTTGTGAAAACATCATGTTTAGAAAAAATTATGGAATATTTTGATTTACGATCTCGTGAAAAAGGTATTTGGTTTAAAACGATCCAACCACATCCTCCGTATGTACCTTGGATTGATAAATGTCCATATTCTAGAGAGGATTTAACCATTTTGCTTCGCTTACGATCCGGTCACATACCTTTAAACAAATTTGCTCATTTACTACGGAATTCAATACTCGATCTAAAGATAGATCTGTAGATTTTAGATTCGTTTTTGACATAAGCTCCATACAAAATATGTCAAACACGAATCTCAAAATCCATGTATGGATCGAATATTGAAAATGGCCGTTAATGAATAAAAGATTCTCTCTAAAATGTGATATTTGTAATGAAGATGAGTATGTGTACCATATTTTAATGAGATGTGTGCGAAATGAAAACATGAGAAATCAAATTAGCTTATACAATATAAATTTGTCAAACCCGTTCTCAATATACATTTGTTAAAATGGTTTAATCCGCTTTAAAATGTAGATTAAGTATGTCATGCTAGATGTTACCTACTTTATTATATTTTATACCTTTATTATAAATAACGGAGTGGCATATTCGCAATAGCGAATAAACTCTTTAAATAAAGAAAAAAATACTTTTGAAGCTAGATAATACAGTTCATCAATAATTGACTCGACTGCACGGTTGGCGTAGTGGTTTAAGCAGCCGCCTCACCGCTTGACACTGTGCCGAAGTGTTGTGGGTTCGATCCCCACACGAGACAACACTTTGTGTGATTCATAAATTGTTGTTTCGAATCTGGGTGTTCATTGTGTCCGTTAGTTGTATGTCTGTAAAAGTTCCCCGCAACACAGGATTTAGGCCTAATGCGGGAGTTGTCTTTTTAAAAAAAAAATTACAATACAGTGTTACAGTGGGAGCGCTCATCAATTCAGTGGACTGATTGCCTTAGGATCTCTATTGTATTTCACACGTTTCTGCTTCATACATTATCTACGTCATTGGACATTCATAGTCTATTGACGCAGACCTAGACGATATCGTATGACAACGACTTAGCGTGAACCATTTAGTCCATTTATTATCATTAGAAAAATTTTGAACAGTAATATGTTATGAATGGTCTGAAAAAGAACAATGGGAGAATTTGGTCTGGGTTTGTTGTAGCCTTAAACTTCATGTGAACAAAACAAATTGTTTTTTTTTTCTACGATATAATATTTTCACTTTGTCTCGTTAAAGCTGGAGTATTTTATGATGATAAAAAGCATTCCAATTGATTACGAATACTTTATTATTTGATTGTTGCCATAGACAATGTTGTGACAGGAATAGACGTGAGTGCTATATCCGTATCGATTATTAAATAAGTAATCGATAGGATCGACCTTTATTGAGTTGGTTTGGTTTAAAATGCAGTTATTTAATATTTAATCAACATTATATCAATAAGCTAATATTTTTGAAGCAAAACAACGTTTAAAACAAATAAAAACGTCATAGCATCGTTTTAATGTTGGATCGATTTCACATAAAATCGATTTAAAATGTGCAGCTCTGCTTTTGTCTTTGGCTGTGACAGTTAGATGCTACAAAATCAGAGAGGTTGGACGTTTAGACTAGAGAGAACATGCTCGCCATATTTCCTTATACCGAACGTGCAACATGTAATGTCAGTTGGTCTTAGTTGGTTTATCATAACGTCAAATTACGCGTCTCATTTAAAGAGGCATAGACTCTTTACAGACTTCATATCTTTGACTGCATTCTCTAAATAGCCCATCCTGCTGGGCTGCTGTCGAATCCCATCATTAAGGAGTGATGGGATTTGACAGTGAAAGGAGATAGCGATGTTTTTTGAATGAGGGATAAATATGGAAACAAACTATCGGTCATGAATGTAAAACTGAATCGTACCCGCAAGCTTCGGCGTGGCAGTCGGTTGCACTCACGCCAACTGGGTTGTCAAAGTAGTTCACTGCTGTACTAATATTTACATAAAGGCGAATCATTTGTGCTCGCGTATCACAAATCGGATTACCTACAACTCTAAAAAAATCGAGCAGTGTCCAACGTAAGCGATAGCAAGCAACGTGATATGATGCGACGCACACAAATTGCCAAAGCCTGCCGCATTAGCCAATCTGGTATAATTCGTACAATACATAATCTAAGTGACAGTTTCTTAGCATCGCATCGCAAGTCGCAACGCATCGCTCATTTTTATGTTTATGAATACTTTTTGTCAATAGATTTTATGGCTAAAACGAACAAATAAACACGTGATTTTTTTTAGTACTGTCTGTCTGGCTTTGCAAAGCACTGTCCAGCGTCGACAGCAAGAACTACAATTTCAATATTTTAGTTGTTTACTTCAACGGCTTAAATATATCGACACGTAGATACTAAAGTTAGACATTTGACCAAAAATATTTATCGATAAATCATTACTGTTACGAACAACACTCGGTTTCCTAACTCTATGTTTTGTCTACTGTTTGGCTACCACGACGCTGCTATAAGAGCGTGCTGCTAAACCTATAGCTCTTTCTATCATACTGCATGTGCCATTAGAAAGAAGATATCAATCATAGCAACCGCTGTTGTTATTTTGGTGTTACTTCTATGACTTAAGGTTATATTTCTTTGTACAAAATACTTCCGCGTTTTGATGTCAGTCTGACATATGTCATTTGATAATTCAAACGTACCTTATAGTATAGTATGAAAGTTAAACAATGTGTTTAACTTTCATACTATAACTTTCCTTTTACCTACATTGTTCATTATTAACTAAAAATTCAAACACCCATACACATCTTCTTTTTCCACCTTTCCTGAGTGAAAATAGAATCATTTATAGACTCTGTTACTTAAGCCAAATTTTTTGATATATTTTTGATTATTGTTCGCTTCAAATTATTTTCAGACATTTTGATGTATGGACATCTGCCATTGTCCTTTATTGCTTGAATACCTCGATGTTGACGTGTCACGTCTGAGTTGACAATTCAATACGCACATAACTCCGAAAAGTCATTGGTGCGCGCCGTGGATTCGAACCCGATACACTCTGCATGGCAGTCTGTTGGTATCTCCACTCGGCTATCGCTGCCATTATTGTGTCCGTGTTAAAATAATTATAAATTAAATGTATCACAATAGTTGGATTATGGCTAGTTTTGAGTTTATTTAAAAAACTTGAAACTGCAAATTGAAATAGTGGCGATAGCCCAATGCTGTACGTAACGGACTGCCGAAACCATGGTCTCGGGTCTTGCCAGGTACTGCGGGCACACACCTCTAAAGTCAAAGCCTTTCGAAGATATACAGGGTGTCACAAGATCCATCACCAAGCCGAAGTCTACTCGTTGTGGACATCATGCCAAGTCATACTAAGCAAAAATAATACCTGGAAAACGTTTTTTTTTAAGTTTTTACATTTTTTAAACCGCAATTAAAAGCGCGCGTGCAATACTCGAAATACATGCTTATCTATGAGGTTATATGGATCTAAAGAACAGATTGGCGGGGTAAATGCATCGATTTTGTACCTAATTAGAAGAATTCCATACTAACTTTGAGCCTCAATATCTCCTGAACCAGTAATTTGCCAGTAGTGATTGGTACAACATGGGATTTCAGTTTTCGTTAAAGGTCTTTTTACATCCTGTATGTATGTGCATTAAAAATGTTAATTATCGCTCGCTTCACTATGTGCCCGGTAGATGGCAGTAGGCTCGCCCTCTATTACATCATAGTAAAAACAGAATAGTAAGATAGCTTCATACAAATCGGCCGCCGCGCTGCCGCGCTGGTTTGAATGGACGCGTGAGTCGCCGGCGCCGTGTACGCACGCACTTTGCACGCACACAATCTCACGAGCGCGGCAAGCTCGGCGCGGATTCAGTACAGGATGCGCCGCGCGTCTGATCGAGCGCATTCATGTAGGTACTTCACTGCTCGCCCGCTTGAATTGTTTATATACATTGAGTTTTGTAATAAACGTTATTAATAATATACAATGTGTTAAACGACAGTAAATTTAACTTGTTACTTTTTCTCATTAAAAAAGGCATTTAGATAGTTATATGACGCTTAGTTAGTCAGTAGGTATTTGAGAAAAAATAAATTCAAGCTTAATTTGTGAAGTATTCAGCGCGATCACTTAAAAAAGCGGCGAAAAAGCGCGAGCGCCGACAAAGCCGGCGCCGCGGTGTAAACAAGTGACAACCCGTGCGTCAACGCAAGAGTAGGCAATTAACTCGCCGAGCGGCCTTAGCTAACCTACTATTCTGTTTTTACTATGATTACATTGAGACCTAAACATAACTGCGAAGTGTGGGTGTGTAAGCAACATCTGCCTACCCCTTCGGGAATAAAAAAGTGAAGTTATGTTATGTATGACACTGCACTATAATGTCAGTGTACGTCATTTAATTCACCATCAGCAGCATTTAACAGTCCACTGCTGGACTAGGCCTCTCCTTTGAAAGGAGGAATTGTAGGCCAAACGGGTTGGCACAGGGTTTGTATCAAGTTTTCCTTCTCTTACAGTGCTGTTCTCTGCATAATATGCTCCCTCTGTCGGCTCTTACGACACCCATGGGATGATATGGGGTGGTGATATTCCGTATTCTTAATCCGTCACCACACGGACATCGTCATTTAATTAACAGAGTAAAAATTTGCTAAAGGAAACTGACTAATCGAATCGAATGTTCCCTATTCGAAGTGGAAGAGACACGCTGGTTACAGCATGAATAAATCGATTTGAGGAGGTAGTATTAACTTTAAAGATCGTAGACACTTATTTTTATTAAAGAGACTACTCCCGTACTAGGAATAAATCCTGTATCGCGGGGCACTTTACAAACATACAACCAACCGACACAATGGACATCCGGTCTCGAAACAACAATTTATGAATCATACAAAGTGTTGTCTCGTGTGGGAATCGAGCCCACAACACTCGGCGCAGTGTCAAGCGGACTACGGTTGGCGTAGTGGTTTAAGCGGAGGCGACCGCTTAAACCACTACGCCAACCGTGTAGTCGATTCCTACTATTTAGATTTGCTAGTATTGTGTCTATTTTGTTGAGTGCGCGTCAAACCTATACACTTTTCCTCAACAGAATTAACTGATAATAATATATTGTTATACTAGACGTCTACAGCGGCTTCGCCCGCGTCAATTATACATACAAACCTTCCTCTTGAATCATTCTATCTATTAAAAAAATACCGCATTAAAATCCATTGCGTAGATTTTAAGATTTAAGCATACATAGGGACAGACAGACAGAAGACAGACTTTGTTTTATACTATTTAGTGATATAAAAATACATACTACTGGCAAGACTTGCACAGCTTGAGCAGCATGATGGATGATCGCTTGGAGTCCACATCAGCGGAGATGACGTCGCCTGCTCTCTGGTGAGCCCGGGGATCTCTTTACTGATGTATAGCAGCGATCCTGAAAAGATAAACGTAGGTATTCATTAAGTGATATATCAGAACTGGTCTATATCATAACTTTATTTTTATTACTTTAGGCATGTATTTAATGCGGCGACTAAGTAAAGCGAATACAAGTTTCAAAAATAATTGGAGTGGGTACCATATATGTATAATCAATAATGGGTTGGCAGCTAATAAGGAGTATCGTAATAAGTAAAATGTAGCATATTAATAAGTCAGTAACAAGCTTCGTTTTATTTTTTTAAACTAGCAGCTTTTTTTTTTGGGAACTGAATTAGTTTCGAAGCGGAAACTTGATTGACGTTGTTGACGCGTTGCGATTAGAAAGAATTCAGAAACGTTTTATGTGGCATCTAGCGTTTCGTGAAGGAAAAGCCAAATGCCTCCCCTCCTACACAACACGCATGCATTATTTTAGGGTGACTAGTCTAACCGCACGCAGAGATATCATAGACATAGTATTTCTGTACAAACTAATAAAAAATAAGCTTGACTGCTCAAAGCTACTGGGTCTGGTGAGATTTCGTGCTCCTTCTAGGTACCCTAGGAATAGAATCACACCTCTATGCCCACCACTGCGAAGGTCCGTGCTGGGTTTTAACTCCCCTTTGCCTAGGTTGTGCAGGATTCTCAATAGCTACAGTGACTTAGTGGACATACACCAGGACAGCTTAAGAAAATTAATTAGAGTCTTAACAACAGAAACTAATAACAAATAGCAACTTCCAACTTCAAATTTATTTAACTTCTAATTTATTTATTATTATTATTTTAATTGAATCCAATTGTATTATTTAAAAATTCTAAAGCAATTATGAATACGGACATCAATATCACAATCAATTATTTTAAGTTTTAATTATTTCTAGTTAATAATTTTATTTTTCGGTTACTTAAATGTTTTTAAATTATTGTAATTATTGTAGTGTTTGTTAATTATTGTAATTTTATATTAGATAAGTACTGTTCTGTAAATGATTTGGATGTAATGATATGTTTTGTACTCTTACGCAATCTTCTTACTTACGATTGATATTGCATTGTTTAATATTCCATATGAATTTGTCACAAAAAAAAAATATAATATACTATGTTTAACCGTTATTAGTGCATGTGGTGTTAGCCAGTAAATGATTGTTACACCTGTAAACGTGTCATAGCCAAATAATCTGTAATGATCTGTGTAAACAATTGTTGGTTAACCTTATAATAAATAAATAAATAAATAAATTGACCTATTTTTGGGTACAGGGTCACAAGAAAACCTAACATAACCTACCTACTAATATTATTAGTCGCCAAGTCATTATTTATAGCTCCTCGGCTATTATTTCAATTGACTTGTATAGTTTATTTGCTACCTAAACGCAGCTGCTAGTTTTAAGTTTCTATAACACCCTTAGTTTTTAATCTTATTTAATATAATAGTCGCGAGAATATTTAATCGCTAGCAACTTATTTCATTAGTTGCAAACATTTAGTCATCTTTTAAGTTATTAGTCACTCGAAAAAATATTTGCCATTACTTTATATACCTAGGTGACTTAACAAACGTTGTTTGGCTATTATAAGTCTTTTATGCGAAAATCATAACGAAATCTAAACAATAAAACAATAAAATTCTTGGCGGTCACCCTTTTCACCTAGGGGAATAAAAAACCACAACAACCAATGATGTTATCTCAGACCTACCAAATCATCACCAGTCTTTAACAGTCCACTGCTGGACTAGGCCTCTCCATTGTAAGGAGGAATTGGCCTACTACACCACGCTGGCCAAACGGGTCGGTATAGGGTTTGTATCAAGTTTTCCTTCTCTTACAGTGCTGTTCTCTTCATAAAATGCTCGATCAGTGGGCTCTTACGACACCCATGGGATGATATGGGGTGGTGACATTCCGTATTCTTAATCCGTCACCACACGATACTACGATAACCTAGATATATTACACGCAAACACAGTTCGAATACGATTATTTGTTGCTCATCACACCAAGAGTTGTTCTGGTTATTAATCAAACGAAATCAAGTCAACTGCGCCATAAATGCGTATCGTGTGTAACTTTTCCTATAGTAGGCTTGTGTCCTAAAATGTAATTAGCGATTGATTCGTTCCTTTATTAGATGTTAAACTGAAATTCCTGATTTTTTCTTCAAAAACCGATCAGCAACATTACTAATTACGGCTTTTTAAAAACCTTTTTGAATTTGACACGAAAACGCTGTAAACCATCATGGCGGTTGAGTTATATCACAAAGTCCAAAACAAAAAAAACCGTGAATGAAGTCTGGTCTGATGTACCCACTTTTATTTTGTTATATTCGATTTGACAGGTAGAAAGTTTGACGTTTTAGTTGTATTTGCTACTAAAAAGTCAACAACATGAATGGCGGACGTACTGTTTGACGTAATGCTCTCTGATTGGTGTTCACTGTCACAAGAATAAATACATTATTTTTAGTTTTAGAATCCTAAAAATAACATTAATCTTACCATTTTATAATAAATAATAAACTTTATTCACATCTTAAAATCATAATGAATGTATAGATACTACAATCAAACCGATTTATTCTTAGTGGACACAAGCCTATTTTACAATCAGATCATAAAAATAATGCCTCTCATATTATACCTAGGCTAGGGTACGGAATGTGGGCCCATTGTGAATCCCAACACTATTGGTTTTTATTTGCATTTATAAATAAATGTAATATAGAACAAAACATGCCATACATTTGTGTACCGATACAAATGTACAATACTCATTTATACATTCCAGTGGAGGACAATTCGTTTCTCCTTATTATGAATAGCTTGTAGGTAATAGAATATCGCATATAATAATATAACGTTAGAACATATTGTTATGAAGGTATTTTATATCGGTTTTTCCGAATTCTCAGTAGTAGCACGGAGTCTGGTAATATGCCCAGAACGGCAATAGGCTCGCCCCCTATTACGTGGGACCTAAAAAAATCATGGCGAAATGTGGGTGTAATATACTCTGCCTACCCCTTCGGGGATACAGGCGTGAGTCTATAAGTAAACTAAAAAAAACGAGTTTCACCCGCAGCTTCACCCATCCATCCCGTCGTTTCGTATTAAGTTTTTTCGACATTAAGAGCGTACGAAATTGTTAATTATTATTTGCTTAACGATGAAGGATGTTTCCTTCATAGTTAGGAAACCAATAAATATCTTCATGAACTTCATGAGACAGCCTCCACGCTTGAGAGATCTAGGTACCAACATAGTATTCTCGAAAGACATGTGAAGTCTTCCAACCCGCACTCGGCAGCGTATTGGACCATGGTCTTACCCTCCCCATAGTGTAGAGGCCCGTGCCCGGCAGTAGGACAATTTATATACATAACATAACTTCACGCCTTTTACCTCCGAAGGGGTAGGCAGAGGCGCATTACACACCCACATTTCGCCAGTTATGTTTAGGTCCCAATGTAATTGGGGGCGAGCCTATTGCATTTTACCGGGCACATTATTAAGCGAGCGATAATTAACATTTATAATACACACATAACTTCGAAAAGTCAGAGGTGTGTGCCCGGGGTACCTGGGCATCGAACCCGAGACCATCGTCTCGGCAGTCCGTTGCATACACCAATTTATATACGTTGCTCATATATTGATAGTGTGTATCTAAGTTGAAATTGATCGTATCCCGCATTGCATCAATGAAACCACTATTAAACATGCTTAAATTACGTTAATTTTAAAATACAATAACACGCAAAAAGACAGGGAAATCCCACAAAGATTTGTCCTGGGTGGCAAGGAACCCGGGACCTTCCAAGTAGCAGTTATGCTTGTAGCTAATCTGAAAGCCGCGGTTTTGATGCGGTTTTAGTAACTAGACTAACAGGGCGATCGTTATATGTATGATTATAGCCTAAGTTACTCCTTGGTACATCAGCTATCCGCCAGTGAAAGGCCCGTAAAAATCGGTTCAGCCGTTCCAGAGATTAGCGAGAACAAACACAGACAGGTAGACAAAAATTGTTAAAATGTCATTTAGGTATATGTACCATGTATACATCCATATGCATTTAGTAAAAAGCGCTTATTTTGATATTACAATCAGACATTGCAATAGGCTAGTTGACAAAAAAAAATTATAAGTCCGTCCTTTAGATTATTCAAAAATAAGCGATACGTATTTTTTTATTTGTAAATTAAACCAAAAATGACCAAGATATAGCTCATCAAAGTTACGTATAACGTCACGCCGTGCTGCATTTTTTCGCACTAGATGACGTCACACGTAAATTTAAAGGGCTATATCTTTGTTATATTTTATTTAATCGAAAAAAGAAAAAATACGTGTCCAATATTTTTTTTATAATCTAAAATACGGACTAAATTAAATGTAATTATTTCGACCCTGGAAACTACCCTATTTTATTTATGTTAATATGTTAAATGATGATACGGCTGGCGACCTACCCTACCTACCTGTGAACATACAACTTTCTATTCAAAGAATGCTTTGGAAAACCCACTTTCAATAATTTGCAGCTGTTATCAAAGAGCAGATTGATCTTAGAGCAATCACCATTGTATGTTAATGCGACCTCTGTCTAACCTACATTATAGCCGAGAGCAAGGCGAAGGGTGTAAGTGGTTTAAGTCACGTAGCTAACCGCCAATTATATATAGTTCTTAGAATATAATTCATCAGAGTACTATAGAAATCAGTCCGTCGAGTCTTCTCGTCATCTCTACCGCAAAGCCTTAAGACAAAAGTCTTCAACGAGTGCGTCCTACCCGTTATGACTTACGGTACCGAGACGTGGACACTCACAGTGGGACTAGTCCACTAACTAAAAGTCACGCAGCGAGCTATGGAGAGAGCTATGCTCGGAGTTTCTCTGAAGGATCGAATTCGTAATCAAGTGATCCGACAGAGAACCAAGGTAATCGACATAGCTCAGAAAATCAGCAAGTTGAAGTGGCAGTGGGCTGGTCACATCTGTCGCAGAACCGATTACCGTTGGAGTAGTCGTGTTCTAGAGTGGAGACCGCGCCTTGGCAAACGTAGTGTAGGACGCCCTCCGGCTAGATGGAGTGACGATATACGCAAAGTGGCTGGCAGTGGCTGGATACGAAGAGCCGAAAATCGGGCTCAGTGGCGTGCCAGAGGCCTTTATCCAGCAGTGGACTACTTCAAGCTGATGATGATGATGATGATGACTATAGAAATAATAATATACGCATACAAAAAAATATGAGGGATACTATTATGCCAGGAACCGTCAGCCTAAATGTATATATTGTCCAACAACTGGACACAGGCCCTTGCTCATTACAGTCAGAGTACGGCCATCATTCACCACGCTGACACCAAGGACGGGTTGGCAGATGACAATTTTCTTTTTAAAGACAACTGCCTCACTAGTAATTCTTTCTGTCTCGCGGGGAACTTTACAATAAATTATATAAATGAATAAATTAAATAAATAAATAAAAAGACAGCCAACGTACATGATAAACAACCAGACTCAAAACAACTTTATACGGATGATTTAAAGTCAGGGGCGGATTTGATAAATTGGGTGTCCTAGGCTTACGAAAGATTGTCCCCCCCTCTCCCTTATGTGCTGTAAAGCATGAAAATTAAATAAACTATACAAATTAAATTAAAATAAAATGATAGTCAGTAAATGATCTAATTATTTCCATCAGTGTTTTTCAGATACTGATTCTAGCGGGATGCTATACGGCCACATTATTGGGTTTTTACAAGTAGGCGCGTAGGCAACTACTTAAAAAAAAATACGACCAAATGCCGCCCCCTAAATTTTGCCGCCCGGGACTACTCCGCCTATAGCGAAATCAGAGGCAGCCGTTTAAAACCACTACGCTAACCAAGATGTCGTATTATCTACATAGTGTTGTTACTGTTAGTATCATAGTATACAAAGTATTCTTTAGATAAAATTACAAAATAGCAATATAACACCAGCACGACTGTCCAACGATAAAACATATTATAATGAGTTCCTCATTGTCACCTAAGCTGAATAATAGGCACTTGAATTCGTGACTCTTTGTGAAGATAATAAACATATGTTAATTAATATATCTGTAATTATAATTTTAGTTGTGCAATAATATGTATACATCTGGCTTGAGAAAGCTCTGCTTATGTTTATAATTGCTATCTCTATTACTATTTTAAGCGCATCGAATATTTTGACAACTTGTAAATCTAAAGCAATGAATACAGATTTACATAGAAGCGCATTTCTTAAGGATTTCTTGTGCCGATTTCAAGTGGCGAGTTGGCAACTGTCGTCAGTGTAGTTCGTAGTTGGCGCCGTTGGCGGCGCTGGCGTCGTTCTCCGTTTCTCTTGCTCTCGTAGTTAAGATACAGGAGAAACGTTCGTCTCTCTTGCACGCGTAGAGACAGCTGTCAAAGCACGACTGCCACAACGCCAAGCGGCAATATGGGTCACAGAAAGTTTGTCTACAGAGCGCCCATAAGAAATGCGCCTCTATGTAAATATCTATGCTCTATGTCTAAAGCCACTTGCAGTTGGCAGCACTGCGTGGTTTGTCATTTCTCATATTAGCACTTGTACATCTTCAAGTCACAAACTAGCGCGGTTAGAAACCGCGCGTAGCTTTGGCTAAGACTTTAATTGCATAAAAATCAAACCCGTTGTCTTCAAGAGTACTTGAAGGAGCAAAATGTCATACAGAACCCCTGGTACAAACGAGACATATCTTTCGATCTGTCGGAAGTCGACTTATACGCCCACAACACATACCTATCCAGAACAATGGGTTGTCATCTTGTAAACAAGTACACAATAACATTTGAGTGGCCTCCGTGAGGCCGCTTATTGAATTTCTGGGTGAGCCAGATATGGTAGAAAGGAGAGTAAGTATATATATATATCAATACAATTGTGCATTAATTAAATTCTAATACCTTTACCAAATCTACTTTACTACTTACCAACGCTTCTGGACAATGCGACAGCCCAAGGAAACATTTTGCATAGGAACATTCAGATTTACCTATTAGTTAGAATCTGTTTAACTTAGTGTCTAGAAAAAAACTTTCCAATAGATATCTATTTAGCCGGCTATTTCCAACGAACTAATATTAAACTACCTCCCACGGGAAAATAAAAAGAACCCCAAATAATTTTGGGATTTTCGCTTCATTATGCTAAAGGTCAAATTGGTTCTTTCTTACAACTCCATTTTTACCAATAATGAACTAGAAAAATGCCAACTGTTTCTGTGGTAAATGAAACAACTCCCATAATCCCTTTTCGCGGGCAAATCAAACATTGATTCAACACATGAGTGCCAGTTGATTCAATGTTTGATTGAATATCCAGACTCGAAACAACAATTCGTGAATCGCACAAAGTGTTGCAATGGCTAGAGATCGAACCCGCAACACCTGGATATTGGGACGACCATATGAACCTTTCCGCAATTGGTGCAGTTATTATTAATTTATTTTTTATTCTACCACATACACACATCCCATCTAGTCCCAAACTAAGCAGAGCTTGTACTATGGGTACTAGACAATGGATAAACATACGTATATACTTTGTTTTTGTAAATACATACATATTATACATAGAAAACACCCAGACTAAGAAAAACATCCCTGTTCACGCACACAAATGTTTGACTTGAGCGGGAATCGAACCCGCAACCGTCGGCGTGGCTGTCGTTTACACTCCCGCTACGCCACCAGGTCGTCAATGTTGTCAATGCTTGCTATAAGCAGCATAAGAAATATAAACAAAAAGCCCTTATAAAACATACATACATAGACTCACGCCTGTTTCCCCGAAGGGGTAGGCAGAGGCATATTAAACGCCCACTTTTCCGCCCGCCTTATAAAACAAGTAACAATAATGCTCTATATTAATATTAGCACCTACAAGATCCCTTCATGATGAACCGACAAAGATAATCTGAAGTACATTTGAACAATGATAACATGCGTCAGCTGCCTTCATTCCGTGATATGTTGATAATGATACATATGTTGATGAGGGAGATAATAAGCTAAATATACAGCGATATCTGAGCTCAGTGATTATAAGTGCACTGTGAAAGTGTTTGCATAAGATTTAAAGGAAATGGCTTATGAGTAGGATGGTTGATTACTTTTTTCTTGCTTTCAGTCATGAATGAAAGTCCGGAGATGTCGAAAAAAAGGAGGAAATTTATTTTGTGTTTAGTGGTTGGCAGACATTTTCGAGGGAGTAGAGCCTCGCTGATTTCAGCATGAATGGGCCGGCTCGACCGGGGAAGTACTACCCTCTCACAGAAAATCGACGTAAAGTAACAGTTCCTAAACTGTTTCGTTTCGTTCGGTGAGTGAGACTGCCGGAGGCCCATCCCCTATTCCTTCTCCTTCATCCTATTCCTCCTCCTGTCCCTTTTCCCAGCCCCAAGGGGTGGCAACGCACTTGTGACTCCTGTGGTGTTGCTTGTGTCCATGGGCGGCAGTAATTGCTAACCTACCCGTCAGGCGACCCGTCTGCTCGTTTGCAGTTTTATAAAAAAAGACATATCACATTGAAAATGGATTCTTCATGGTTTCAGATTTATGTTAGCCTTTATAAGATTCTACCTTTTACGAGTGAAAAAGTCGCCTTAAGAATAATAGAAGAAGAATAAATAGAGGAGAACAATTCTCGAATACTTATTAGTACTTACTATTTAAGAAAATCTAAGCACTATTTAATAAAATCGACGTAAAGTATTATTTTCATTTTCGTAAAGGCAGTGAAAGGGCCCGTGGGCGTACACTCAGACTCGAAACAACAATTTGTTGTTCACATGAATAGTCTGTCCCGCGCCTCGGAGAGCACGTTAAGCCGTCGGTCCCGGTTGTTATGAAGATCTTTAATAATCGTTATAGGGCGTCAGTACCTCTAAATAAAACTGTCACTAGTCTACATAATGGTAGGTATATCGCTATCCCTTCGGAATGCGTAGGTTAGATAAGCAGTCGCTCTTTGGAAAAGCTAATATTCAGCCAAATCCGGTTAGACTAGTAAGCGGACCCCAGGTTGAAACTGGGATAACGCTAGGAGGATGAGGATTAAAAAGTGTCGTCTGTCTGGAGATCGAACCCACAATACTCGGCGCAGTGCCACAATTTCTTTGCCAACTGTGCAGTCAAATTGATTTGTCATACTTTACGTTATAGCTTAGTATACTGTAACAAAAGCCGTCGCAATAAGATATTTTACCACATACAATAATGTCCTCCTAACCGATTTCGGCCACGGCGGCTTGTCTATATTTGAGACTTGCCAACTGCGCGGGACATATTATAGTACCCAAGTGTGTGCGCATACACAAGTGCACTCTCTATTCTCGCACTCTCATAGTCCAATGGGACGCACCAGCGACACGACCGGAGAGAGACAGGGCGCAGGACCAACGGCTTAACGTGCTTTCCGAGGCACGGGGTTGTGACACCGCCATCTCCCTGACTCCGAACATCTATTGGATAATTCCTAACAGAAAAACCCAATATCAATTTTGTTCGACCCGGGAATCGACGACACTACCGCAGGACCACAAAGGCACATAAAATGAAAGGCATATGATACTAATCTTAAGACTTAAATTTACAAAGAAAATTGACAACAAAAATATACTGGCTTATGCTTCTAGCAACATTATCACAGAGATGTATGAAATCTTTTGTTTGCCTCATTAGATAAATGGATGTGGGTTAATCTCAATTGTCACTTTAACCTAGTAGTTCAGATTGATATCTTTAACAGCATACTGTTGTCGCGAAGCGAGGTTACTAAGTAATTTTAATATATAAAATCTTTGCGTTACTGACTGACTGACAGACACGCTACAGCCGAAACTATTCGGCGCAAGAAGCTGAAATTTAGCATGTATGTTCCTTGGGGACCGTAGAGGTGCACTAAGAAGGGATTTCCCAAAATTCAAATTCATCTATTTTTCAAAAAAAAAAAAAAAATTTGCAAAGCAACGTTTGCCGGGTCAGCTAGTATACCAGTAAATATCTCTAGTTAAGCATGGTAAGGGTCGCTTTCTTGTGAGTTCTGGGAATTAAAAAAAAACATATTTTTAACATTATTTATTCGGCGTAATCAATGTCTGTTGTGATTTTATCTAAAAATACCGCAAACATTTTGATTTCTTGTTGGTGTCTAGCCGAGGATAAAAAATAAATGATACTGACACTATGCGCGCAACTGCATATGGTACGGAGGCCATGTATACACGAGCAGTAATAATCTTCAACTGTTTGTCTTCCTTGTCTCGCCTGGTTTATCAAAATATCTTCGTACGTAGTATTTTCGCGCTCTGACATAACGACCGGTTGGCGCAGCGGGAGTGTACGCGACTGCCACGCTGATGGTCGCGGGTTTGACTCCCGCTCAAGTCAAACATTTGTGTGCATGAACATGGATGTTTGTCATGGTCTGGGTGTTTCTATGTATAATATGTATGTATCTACAAAAACAAAGTATATATGTATTTTTATCCATTATCTAGTACCCATAGTACAAGCTTTGATTAGTTTGGGACTATATGGTGATGTGTGTATGTGGTAGAATATTATTAGAATTAGAATATTAGAATATTTTATGGGTTGGCTGAGGGTTTCGAATCCAGGGCGCACACCAATGACTTTCGAAGTTAAGTGTGTATTATATTGTTAATAATAGCTTACCCCGTGCCTCGGAGAGAACGTTAAACCGTCGGTCCTGGCTGTCATGAAGATCTTTGACAGTCGTTACGGGGAATCAGTACTCTAAAAATAACAGATACTGGTCCAAACCATGGAATATCGCTATGCCTTTGGGTTGCGGAGGTCAGACGACAGTCGCTCCGGCTCCAAGACGTGTAAGTCTTGAATGATGATGATGATGATCAATATTTTATCTTAATATATAAAATCCTTGCGTTACTGACTGACTGACAGACACGCTACAGCCGAACTGAACTGGGCGCAGGAAGCTGAAATTTGGCATGTATGTTCCTTGGGGACCGTAAGGGTGCACTAAGAAGGGATTTCTCGAAATTCCCAGGGGATCGGCCAAAACGGGTAAATTTAAAAAAAATGCAGGCGTAGCTGCTTGCGTCGTCTAGTTGTTTATAAAATCTTAGTCTCATATGCCCATGACAGTAGGACTTGTCCAATCTTTGATGATAATAAAATTATCAGTTCTTCGTATGGCAAGTGTGGGAAATCTCTAAAATCTGGTTCGTTTCCATCTAATGGCATGAATGATCACTCGGTAGGCACATGCATGCACTCGACAGACCCGATTTGTAGCTATTTTTAACAGTACCACAATTTATATTACTTAAATAGAGTATGAGATTTTTGCTTTTTTATAAATATATTTCTAGCTCAAACTTTGTTCTCCCATGGATTAAAAAAAAAACTCGTATTTACTGGTAAGAGCATTCATGCTCTTTTATTTTATACCAAGTTCGTCAATGTCCGTGACCGGGTCGGAATACGCCCAATGTCCTTTGGCATGTATGTTCCTTGGGCACCGTAGGGGTGCACTAAGAAGGGATTTCCCGAAATTCCCACGGGATCAGCCAAAACGGGTAAATTAAAAAAAAATGCAGGCGTAGCTGCTGGCGTCCTCTAGTTAATTATAAAATTAAGACAATGGAAAGATAATTGGTAATTTAGTCTGATTTACCACAGTTGTGACGCAAGTTTGTGGTTTTTTATGTTGCAATTCATCATTCTATAGCGTCAAAATGATTTATTTAAGAAATAAACTCTGTGTTGACTGACTACCTTCCGTGTAGACAGACAATCAGACAAAAAAATAAACATGTTTGCTTACCACTTAGTATCGTGTGACTCACTACATACAGGATGTCACAAGACCCATCACCAAGCCGAAGTCTACTCGTTGTGGACATCATGCCAAGTCATACTAACCAAAAAACTGGGAAACGATTTTTTTTAAGTTTTCATATTTTTTAAACCGCAATTAAAAGCGCGCGCGTGCAATGCTCGAAATACCTAATTATCCATGGTTATAGGGCATCTAAAGAACATACTGGCGTGGTAAATGCATCGATTTTGTACCAAATTAGAAAAAAAACAATACTAACTTTGAGCCTCAATATCTCCTGAACCAGTAATTCCCAGGTATGGTGCCGAAGTAAGAAATGTTCGATAGCGATGGTACAACATGGGATTTCAGTTTTCCTTATGAGTCTTTTTACACTTTGTATAAGCTACGTAGTTATTTTGAAATCACACTTAGACTTGGACAGTACGATTTGAATTATAAGTATAGAGGGCTCAGGCGCAAAATGTCTCTTTCGTAGAATGTCTCTTTCGCAAAATGTCTCTTTCGCAGAATATCTCTTTTGCAGAATGTCTCTTTCGTAGAATGTCGCGCCAGGTTTTAACTACCTTCACATAATATTATAAGTGGCTCAGGCGCAAAATGTCTCTTTCGCAAAATGTCCCTTGGTCGTAAAATGTCTCTTTTGAAGAATGTCTCTTTCGCAAAATGTCTCTTTCGCAGAATATCTCTTTCGCAGAATGTGTCTTTTGCAGAATGTCGCGCCAGGTTTTAACTACTTTCACATATTATTATAAGTGTGTGTCATTCATTATTTCCGAGCTGTGTGGTTAGGTGCGACGAACTAAATAAATAGTTTATGTTAGGTTGTCTTTTGAACCCTAACCCAAAAATAGAAGCCCTGCGAAGCAGGGCTCCGTCAACTTAGGCCACGTTCTTCACACTAGTTTAATAAAATAAAGTTGACGGAGCCCTGCTTCGCAGGGCTCCTAATTTCGGATTAAGGGTCAAAAGAGAACCTAACATAACCTATTTAGGTACTGGAATTACAGTCGGACCCATGGGCGTCACCAAGACGTCTTTTTGTTTTGAAAATCGAAATTTTACCTAAGTCCCTGGCGCGACATTCTGCGAAAGAGACATTCTGCGAATGAGACATCCTGCGAAAGAGACATTTTGCGAAAGAGACATTCTGCGAAAGAGACGTTTTACGACCAGGGGACATTTTGCGAAAGAGACATTTTGCGGCTGAGCCGTATAGAGAGGTACGAATACAATATCAATCTAAGAACAAAATCGTTGATAAGATTGATGCTTACTCATTTGATCTTAGTGACGCAACGCTGACAATTCGTCGGCATCGGCACTTTGCAATATGCATAAATATTTTTGTTTATACACTCATATTACTACTTACACTATCTTATTTATGTTAATATTTATTAGTTTACGTTGAATTTTTATGTCTATATTTATTTTATCTGTGTGTATGTAGGTACCTATACTATTTATAATAGAATATATATCTAAGTATATAGGTGTAATTCTGTGTTTCTTTTATACTCTGTATATTATTTATTTTCTTGATATCACATGCGTGAGTAACTAGAGGGCCCGGTTGAAAATCGGCGCCAAGTGTTCGCCTGGCACATGCCGAACTGGGTCATATTTTGTCTACACTCCTTATTTCTTTTACTGCTGTTTCTTCTTCTTCTTTCTCTTAGCGTTATCCCAGTTTCAATCTGGGGTCCGCTTACTAGTCTAACCGGATTTTGGCTGAATATTAGCTTTTCCACAGAGCGACTGCTTTTATTTTAAGTTTATTTTCCTTCCTTTTTTGTTATTGTTTGGTTTTATTTTTAATGTACATTTTTGTTTTGTTTTATTATAAATTTTTTTCTTCATTTGTTACTATTTGATTCTTTTTTTTGTATCTTTATAATATTTGTGTGTTATAAGTTATAATATGAGTACGTCAAAATAATGTTATTTATACCAGCACAAACGAACACTATTATTAATGTTAATTTATAGGAACCAGATATTTGTTGCCGTTCTTTACAAAACAAACCGTAACAATTTCGAATGAAACCGATATTCACCAGAAACGATTGTTTATTTCAAACTATGAGCTATTTTCATCATGGAATACTAATTGATTAACATGAAAACAATGGCTTCATGCTTCAATTGTAATGCTTTTCATCTACAGCCAACGGAAAACGGTTATTAAACATTCCACTTTACATGAATGGCGTAGTGACCCATGCGGCATTTGAGTGTTGTGGGTTCGAACCCCCAAGGGGTAAAAAGGCAAGAAAATGTAATAATATATTCTGCCACACACACACAGCACCCAAATTAGGTAAAGACTTGCACTATGGGAACTAGACAACGGATATACCAACCTATATATTATTGTTTTGTTAATACATATAATTACATAGCTGTCCGTGTGGTGACGGATTAAGAATACGGAATGTCACCACCCCATATCATCCCATGGGTGTCGTAAGAGCCGACAAAGGGAGCATATTATGCAGAGAACAACGCTGTAAGAGAAGGAAAACTTGATACAAACCCTATACCAACCCATTTGGCCAGCGTGGTATAGTAGGCCAATTCCTCCTTTCAAAGGAGAGGCCTAGAGCAGCAGTGGACTGTTAAAGGCTGATGATGATATACTTACATAGTATAAGTAGAAATGTTAATAAATTGGCATCAATGTTAATAAACTTACTTAGCGCGGATTAGGTATCAACATCATTACTCACACCGCAAATCACAGATCAGAACTGCTCAGACGTTCTTTAGTAATTTTATGGCATTACTGCACATTTAAACAATCGTATATAGAAGGAAAACCCATTTAGGTAAATAAGTAATGTGACGGTTTATGATAACTATAAATTATTTACTATCATATTATACCGGTTATTTACCTTGGGACATGCGTATGCAAAGAGGATAAACCAATTATATGTTACGATTTCCACGTGTATTTATATATACATATACTCACGCCTTTTTCCCGTCGGGGTAGGCAGAGACAACGGAACGCCATTTGCATCTATCCTTACAATCCTCACGCGCTTCCTCTACATTCATTACTCTGTTCATACATGCTCGCCGGTTCCGAGTGCTTCGGACCTTCCCATTCTTTAAGATGTCCCCAATCTGATCGAAGAATGTCCGACGAGGTCTGCCGCGTCCGACTTGCCCACACACGTTAGCCTCATAAATTTGATGCGTCACTCTTTCTTCACTCATTCGCTCCACGTGCCCAAACCATTTCAGCATTCCTTTCTCAATCCTTGTCACGACATCTACCTTCAGGCCGTATCGCTCTCGTATCACTGCATTCGGAATTCTATCAATCAGTCTTACCCCACACATACTACGCAGTGATCGCATCTCAACTGCGTTAATTCTGCTTTCATGCTTTTTCTGCCACACCCAACACTCACTACCGTATATCAACTTAGGCACAAGCACTCCATTATGAACCGCCAGTCGCGCCTGTTTTGCCACATTCTGGCCGTTCATAAAGGCATGCAGCGCTCCATTCACACAGTTTCCCGCAGTCACTCTCCTTTCAATATCTCCTTCACATCTTCCATCTCTTGTTAACATGCTACCCTATTGCTATTTATATACGTAAATGTTAATGCATTAACTACACCAAAAATGCAATTTGTGTATTCTGCAGTGATATGGAGCTCTTTAAAACAACTAGATGAGCCCGTGGTTACACCCGCCTTATTTAAGGCTACCTACTGCTCCGCTCCCGTGGTTCATAACTCATAGCGTGACGGTATAGCCTATAGCCTTTTTTGATAAACGGGCTATCCAACACTGTAATAATTTTTCAAATCGGACCAGTAGTTCCTGAGATTAGCGCGTTCAAGCAAACAAATAATTAAACTCTTCATATTTATATACAGAGTGTCACAAGACCCATAACCAAGCCGAAGTCTACTCATTGTGAACATCATGCCAAGTCATACTAACCAAAATAATACCTGGGAAATGATTTTTTTTTAAGTTTTTACATTTTTTAAACTGCAATTAAAAGCGCGAGCGTGCAATGCTCGAAATACCTACTTATCCATGGGATCATGGGGCATCTAAAGAACACATTGGCGGGGTAAATGAATCAATATTGTACCTAATTAGACAATTCCATACTAACTTTGAGCCTCAATATCTCCTGAACCAGTAATTTCCCAGGTATGGTGCCGAAGTAAAAACTGTTCGTAGTGTTTGGTACAACATGGGATTTCAGTTTTCGTTAAGGGTCTTTTTACACCCTGTATTTAGTATTAGACATATCTAACCCATCCAAAAATTGGTTGTTTGATTATTGATTATGGACTATAAATAATTAGAGCACGTTTGTTCTGCTGATCCCGTATATACATATCTATATATCTTCCAACTTCCGAGCTACCTATTATACTAGATGTTTGAATCGACCGTGGATTTCAATAAATTGATCTTTATCTACTGATAAAAGAGACGAATACTCAAAAACCGCCTTTGACTGCCTCCGTGGTCCAGTGGATAGCGTAGGCGACTGCTGATCGGAGGTCCTGGGTTCGATTCCCGGGTCGGCAAAAGTGTTACTGGGTTTTTCCGAATTCTCAGTAGCAGCACGGAGTCTGGTGATGTGCCAGGTAACGGCAATAGGCTCGCTCGCCCCCTATTACGTGGGTCCTAAATATTCATGGCGAAATGTAGGTGTAACATTACCCCTTCGGGGATACAGGCGTGAGTCTATATATAAACTCAAAAACCGAAACGATATCTAACTAGTTATATTTTAAACAACAATGACCTTCAAATATTCTATAGACAGGCAAGGACAACGTACAAAAGATCACAACAAAACCAAACTGAGCCCTTCGCCAGAAATAACGCAACTCATCCGCGAACCCAAGGTTAGTGGTTGTCAACAATGAACTTGCGTTCTTAGAAGGAGATTAATGTCATATTCTGGAACTCTTCACGGCCATCCGATTCCAAATTAGACAGAGCATATAATAGGACCTACAAACAACTGGGCCCAATTCTTCTAAATGGATATAGTTACGATCATAGTATCATGTCAGTGTCATACTTACGTCACAAAAAGTGTATTCTTCTAAATTATCTGATAATTGAACAAAGTTGTAACGAGTTCGTAAATTGAAACAAGTGTCAAAATATGTGTCAAAGACGAACTGTTTAATTCAAATTATACGATAATGACATTAGGTTATCAGAATACCGCTTCTGAGTCTATTCAAAATATAATATCAATGTCATGTAAAAATAGGAGAATTTACCTCCTGATAATAATACTTTTACTCTTAAATACTTCTATTCTTAAATACCTACATTCCATGGATCAATAAAAAACAAACAACACAACTTATCACACTGAAATCAATACGAGAACTTGTTTTGATGTATTCTTACAAAACTAAGAATGTCTTCCATACCCAAATGCATACATACATACATACATAGACTCACGCCTGTATCCCCGAAGGGATAGGCAGAGGCATATTAAACGCCCACTTTTCGCCAGTGTTTTGATCCCACGTAATAGGTGGCGAGCCTATTGCCGCTTATCGGGATATTTTGTTTGCCAGAGCCTCGTCCGTTGATCGGCAGGTGCACCACTTGCAGGAGAGGTTGGCTTGGGACCCTAAGTTCTTGGAAGGAACCCTATGCACCCAAACCTAAATAATATGACATTAATAGTTCATTTATAGTATCTGACTCATCACCATCGTCCTATCGTCATCCCAGTCGCATTCACGACTTTTCATCTTGGAGCTCGGAATCCGTTTAGATTTAGACAATATAGTATCATGACTATTCCATAATGCATATAATAAACTAGAGGGTGCCCGCGGTTACACCCGCGTTATTTAAGGCTACTGCTCCGCTGCCGTCGCTCATAGCGCGATGTGATATAGCCTATAGCCTTCCTCGATAAATTGGCTATGTAACACTGAAATAATTTTTCAAATCAGACCAGTAGTGCCTGAGATTAGCGCGTTCAACCAAACAATGAAACAAACTCTTCAGCTTTATTGTATACTAGATGATGCCCGCGGTTACACCCGCGTTATTTAAAGCTACTGCTCTGCTCCTGTCGCGCACAGCGTGATGTTATATAGCTTATAGCCTTCCTCGATAAATGACCTATCTAACACTGAAAGAATTTTTCAAATCAGACCAGTGGTGCCTGAGATTAGCGCGTTCAACCAAACAAACAAACAAACTCTTCAGCTTTATATATTAAGTATAAGATTAGTATAAGAAAAAAAATGTGTCTGTTTCTTTGTTATTCACGCTAACACTACTGAACTGAAGGGTCCCAAGCCAACCTCACCTGCAAGTGGTGCACCTGCCGATCAACGGACGAGGGTCTGGCAAACAAAATATCCCGATAAGCGGCAACAGGCTCGCCACCTATTACGTGGGATCAAAACACTGGCGAAAAGTGGGCGTTTAATATACCTCTGCCTACCCCTTCGGGGAAACAGGCGTGAGTCTATGTACATATGTATGCACTACTGAACGAAACAAAGTATTTTGATGCAGGAATAAACCTAAAGTGATGCCGATGTGAGATGTCGTGATAGCGGACCCCTACATGGGCAGAATCTAATATCCGTAGAAAAAACACTTCACAGTTTATATCTCTCGTATCATTACTAATAGATATATCTCAGAGCTCTCGCTTACAAAAACAGTAACATCTTATTTACTTGTCGTCGCTCTCCTGGTATGCCCGTATACGTATATCGAAGGTGCTGCCAGTTATGTAGCGAAAGCACATACACCTGGCATGCCTAGATATAGCAATAGACTGTTTTTGTAGTAGCTTAGAAACGACGGCTTAGAAAGTAAGTTTCGTAACGAGAATATCTAGAATTTTTTTATTGAGAGATTGATGGTAAATAAATGTAACAAAGAAATACTCTAGGGGAGATACCGACAGATTGCTATGCGGTGGATTCATGCTCACTAAAATGTCATTTCTTGTGGTGGCGTCGTGTGTCGGGTCATCGCTGTCCCTCTAATATGGCAAGAGGGATGATGGCTGGCACATATGCGTCATACTCGTGAACAGGTGCTACTTGCGATGACTGGTCGATGACGGTCTTGCGGGCTGGTATTAGATTTTAATATTTAACTGCATCATTTCCATCATGGTTCTGATCACTTTCGCGGATTGCCTGCATTATTAGGGATATATAATGTAAGTGGATGCTCCTGTTTCACCATGTCTATTCTGAGGAGGCTAACCAAAAGTATTATGCTTGAGTATTATTATGTACAGTAAATATATACAAGTGATATAGAAGGTGTATCAGTTGCAGCACCTTACAAAATGTAAATTGTGTATTATGCAAAACCTGGCAATGAAAAAGAGTGACCGTGAGTTTTATTGCCCGTTCTTTTTCATGGTTCTACCTATTGCTTTGCGAACGTGGCAGTAAATGTAAATGTAGAGTCTTTAAGTAATTATTTTAATTATTTTGACGTTGATAAGCGTCACATTGTGACCCAAATGAATAAAGGATTTTGAATTTGAATTTGATTACAGGTTCGAACTTCGAACCCACGGTATGACTTACTTTTCTTTTCTGTACTTATGTGCGTGGTACTAGATTGTTAATGATCGATTGCCCCGTGCCTCGGAGAGCTCTGTAAGCAGTCGGCCCCTGCTATTACAAAGATTTTCGACATTAATTATGAGAATTTAGTACCCTTAGAATACTGTCACTGGAACTGTCTACGGAATATCGCTATCCCGTTGTAAAGTTTGACATTTGCCTGTCTTCTTTATTTAATGTCATACCTGGCTCGACTAGAGAACGAATCTCAGACTCTTGGAGCCCTGGATGAAACCTAGGATAACGCTAAAATAGTGATATTATGAGAATGTAGAACTGTGATCAAATCAAGCTGAAACTGACCATTTCATTACTCGCATTTAGAAGTGGTACAGTCAAAGTAAATAGATGACATTTAAACTCTTTATAAAAATATACTTACTAAATAAAAAGAAACAACTATGACGCGGACTAATAGATCAAAGTTTAGTTTCATCAGAATAATTGTTAAATAATTTCCTGTATATGTCCCTACTCATTAAACCTTTGTTTTTGAGTTACGCAATTGTTTTGCGAAATGTTCTGAAGGATATATTCTAAGAAAAATAACCACCATCATGTTTTGAACAACACCTTTAGTAGAAAACAAGGTGAACTCAATAATGAATAACAAAGTTATAAAACAATAGGGTAGTTTCCAGGGTCAAAATAATTACATTTTATTTAGTCCGTATTTTAGATTATAAAAAAATATTGGACACGTATTTTTTCTTTTTTCGATTAAATAAAAAATAACAAAGATATAGCCCATTAAAATTACTTGTGACGTCATCTAGTGCTAAAAATGTAGGACGGCGTGACGTTATACGTAACTTTAATGAGATATATCTTGGTCATTTTTGGTTTAATTTACAAATAAAAAAATACGTATCGCTTATTTTTTAATAATCTAAACGACGGAATTATATTTTTTTTTGTCAACTAATCTATTATGGCTCCGACTACGTGTACCCATTTAAACACTTAAACCTTCCTTAGAAATCACATTATCTACTGGTGAAGATCGTACAAAAATCCATTCGCTAGTTCTTAATCCTATATCATTATATATATATTTCCTACAGGCAAGGACTTAATATTTTATACCACAAATAATTAATTTAATTATGATAATAATTGGCATACACATCGTTGCTTTTAGTAATGTGTAAGCCGCTCAGGAGGTTGAATACATAAAGACGAATTACAAAAAGATTGATCAATGCGTGCCCATAAATTAAATAAGTCGTCATCATATAAAAACTACTCGCCAAAAATTACAGAATTATAGCTCCAATTCATTGTGGTTTTGGTTTAAAGTACCAAATTCACAAACAGAACTCTACCAAAATTGAATTAAAATTATACGTTTGGAGGCAAAATTCGCATTTACACCACATTTCAAGAAATTATAATCCAACATTAAATGGAAATTGAACGTAATTTGTCTGGTTAATTAAATTATACTTCATGCGATCTTAGCATTTCTTTCTTCGAAGTCATTATAAGGTAAAGAATGTAACTTAGCGGAACGGAGCGACTAGCGGGCTTTTACTTTGCTAATTTTATAGAAAGAGGCTAAGCGCATAATTGGGGCATGTTGTCTTGTTTAAAAAAGAGCGAAAAACAATCTTAATATATAAAATCCTTGCGTTACTGACTGACTGACAGACACGCTACAGCCGAAACTATTGGGCGCAGGAAGCTGAAATTTGGCATGTATATTCCTTGGGGACCGTAGAGGTGCACTAAGAAGTAATTTCCCGAAATTCCCACGGGATCAGCCAAAACAGGTAAATAAAAAAAAAATGCAGGCGTAGCTGCTGGCGTCTTCTAGTATCATATAAAAATATATCTTACGCAAGATTTTGGTCACAATTCATTAATAGTTTTCAATGTCACTATTTTTATAGTAAATAAACATACACACACACATACACATACACACACTTTTCGCCAGATATATCCCACGTAATAAGGGGCGAGCCTATTGCCGTACCGGGCACAGTTCCAGACTCCGTGCTGCTACTGAGAATTTCGTGACAGAAAAACCCAATAACACTGCCCGACCCAGGAATGGAACCCGGGACCTCCCGATCCCACGCGCACATTTATGCTGCGAGACCAACGAGGCAGTCGCATAGGGTTTGATGTCAAGTTTTCCGTCTCTACGCCAAGATGGTATTTGCATCGTGTTATCCCTTATTCGCCTCTTACGACACCCACGGGAAGATAGGGGGTGGTGACACTTGTATTCTATGCCGTCAACCACACGGCAAATATATATAATAGTAGTATAGTAAAAATAGTAAATATAGTAAATATAATTAATAAAAAATCCATTAACAAGTAAATAACATTTAATAATAAAAATACTATGAGCACCAACACACACAACACGAATGACTGCATGGGTGGCTCAGAACATGCCACCAAAGGACACTTTATGCCCATTGATTAAAATATGTTTCGAAAGTTTCTCGGCATACAGCCTCACTCCTATTATATACGCCATCTTAATAAATCGTTAGGTACTTAAAGACATTTTCAGAGTTTACAAAATGTATCGCTTTCCACTCCGCTTATACTGAACCATCTACCTAATATCATAATAGCAGGCTAGCAGTTCACAAATAACGTTAATGCGATGTTATTTCTGTTATTGTCGCTGAATAGCATTTAATTTCACATGTCAGCTGATTGAAGGTGGAAACGAAATATGAGAGATGCCTCGAGTGATTTGTGTAAGGATGGTTACAAACGTGCGATTTTTATGCGACTTATAAATCACCGATTTTGAATTCATCTGGCAGATAAGGCCTTTCCGTAGGTGGTAAAACTGGATCTCAAGAAATAAAGCCTTCTGGTATCTGTCCTTCAAGACCTAGTGAGCTCATTCTAAGTAACACAAAGTTGTACATTGTTCGGATACTTTGATATAACTTCTGCATTAAAGACAGACACAAAATTTAAAGGCGCTGATACACTTGAGCATTCAGCTGTAATGAGCATACTCGCGAATGTTGCAAAACAAATGAGTGTGTTTTAGCGAGCATGCTCACGAACATTCGGGCGAGCCTTAGAATATAGATAATACCTACATAGAATTCGCGCTACAATGGCGGGTAAACCCAATATATTTACTTCACTTCGACTTATGATTTTAATCTAGGGAAGAATCTTAGTAGTTTGTCACTAATTTTAACTTGACTAGTGATGGGCTTACTCAGAAAAAATATCGATAATATAAGATCCTTAGATTTGGTTTACTCAGAATTAATTTCAATAGAATGTTGATAAACTCTCGATATCGATAAATAAATTTGAACGTAGGAACAGACACTTGTGTGATTTATTAAACCTGTTCAAATTAAAATCTGCATTTTATTATTTAGAAACGTTATTTGTTTATGACGTATCTTACTTTTACTCTAGAAATAATTCATAAGTGAAACTGAAGTAAAACTGCTGTTGTAGTGCGATGTCTATATTTTCTGTATTCTACGGACTATTTGAATTTAGAGTGTTCACTAGAATGATCGTGAAAATGTTCGGTTCGACAAAACAGAAAACGGCGAATGCTCGCTGTTCTGTTACAAGTTACATGTGAATGCTCAGGTGAATCAGCGCCATAATAATGCCATCTCAGTCGAGAGTGACCACGGTTCCTGAAAAGTAACGGAAACGGCGGATAATAATAAATAATGTCAGTAAAACCAATACATGTCGATAAAATCCGTAAACAGTATTTTATTTTCAATGAGTAACATTCGCATAAACCTGTTTAAAAATATTTTATTTATTATTAAGTAATTATATACTATATCATCTGACCTAAAAAATGATTTATCACTTTATTTATTTATGTATATTATTAATACGCATAATATTAAAATTGCAACCAGCCTAAATATTTACTTCCTCTGCATTGACGTCGCAAATGTCACCGACCGACCTTGAACGGTTCTGGGTTCCGTTCCTGCCTCGGACATACCTACTTAAAATATTGAGTATAAAAAGGGCTTATTATATTATTAATAATGGAGATTATAGTTTTATTTATATCGTTGCACTCCGAGATAAAAATACGTTAGGTAGGTACATGTGATCTTAAACTTGGTTGAAATTTCCATTTTTTATTTTTTCATAGAAGGACAACTCCCGCATAAGGACTAAATCCTGTGTCACGGGGGTTTTTACAAACATACAACCAACGGACGCAATGAACACCCAGACTCGAGACAATAATTAATGGATCACACAAAGTGTTGTCTCGTGTGGGGATCGAACCCACAACACTCGCGCAGTGTCAAGCGGCGAGGCGGCTGCTTAAACCACTACACCAACCGTGCAGTCATCTAATTACTCACTGACTGGTAACCATACTCATTTATAGTATTTTTTTGTATTTATGCAAATGTTACACATTGATATTCGATTCCTGTAAAGAAATCGAACCGTTGGATTAATTTAAATAATTTCTAGATCATTCGGTTATAATTATTCACTGCACGGTTGGCGTAGTGGTTTAAGCGGCCGCCTCGCCGCTCGACACTGCGCCGAGTGATGTCTTTAAAAAACTAAAACTAAATTATTATAAATGTAGGTAATGTGTTTATCCAATCTAATATCGCAATAGATTCCATGCATCGTAGTCTGATTCGTGTGGTAACGGATTAAGAATACGGAATGTCACCACCCCATATCATCCCATGGGCGTCGTAAGAGCCGACAGAGGGAGCATATTATACAGAGAACACCACTGTAAGAGAAGGAAAACTTGAGACAAACCCTATACCAACCCGTTTGGCCAGCGTGGTATAGTAGACCAATTCCTCCTTTCAAAGGAGAGGCCTAGTCCAGCAGTGGACTGTTAAAGGCTGATGATGATGATCGTAGTCTGATTAGAATACTGGTTTATTCTTAAATCAATACACAAAATAGTCAATCGGGTAATATATAAACAAAAGCACAGAATTTTGCAAATCGGCTATCAAGACGAAGAACCGAATTGAAAACCTCTTCTTTTGTGAAGTCGGTTAAATAATCGGTTGGGTCAATGACACCATAGCACGAAACCGCAAGTGGCGTGATTACCCTCTACATTGTTAAAAATGACCTTCAACTTTAAGTATATTCTACACTAGCTGTTTCCCGTGGCTTTACTGTTCCTGAGGAAACTACTTCGCGTACCCTGTTAATTTATAGCCCACGTTACTCCTTGGTACATCAGCTATTCGCCAGTCAAAGTCCCGTCAAAATCGGTCCAACCGATCCAGAGATTAGCGAGCACAAATAGACAGACAGACAGACATAAATTATAAAAACAATCATTTCGGTATATCTACCGTGTATACATCCTTATGAATTTAGTAAAAAGCGGTTATTTTAATATTACAAACAGACACTCCAATTTTATTTATGTGTATTGATTAATTTGATGTAATGTTTCAGGGCTGGTTAGAAGTAACCTGCACAGAAGAGCATGCATTTTACAATTGATGGGAGTGGATGAAGTGTTCCATAATCTCTGCTCCCCTACCCCTTCGGGAAACAGGCGTGAGTCTGTGTGTGTAACGATAATGAGTCATTCATCATTATCAGCCTTTAACAGTCCACTGCTGGACTAGGCCACTCCTTTGAAAGAAGGAATTGGCCTACTATACCACGCTGGCCAAACGAGTTGGTATAGGGTTTGTGTCAAGTTTTCCTTCTCTTACAGTGCTGTTCTCTGCATAATATGCTCCCTCTGTTGGCTCTTACGACACCCATGGGATGATATTATGGGGTGGTGACAATCCGTATTCTTAATCCGTCACCACACGGACGAATGAGTCATTAGAAGAAGCTAAAAGGACGCTTGGCTTATGTCCAAGAGTGTCCCTTACGGATGGCCTGACAAAGCCAGTGATTAATCGAGAAGACATGAAACTTGGATAAATTAATTATAAAGTATAATTATGAGTCCTTGTGTTCGTTTTTATATTAATAACGTTTGACGTTTTTGTATAAATTTTATGCCGTGTGGTTGACGGCATAGAATACAAGTGTCACCACCCCCTATCTTCCCGTGGGTGTCGTAAGAGGCGACTAAGGGATAACACGATGCAAATACCATCTTTGCGTAGAGACGGAAAACTCGACATCAAACTTATACGACTGCCGCGTTGGTCTCGCGGCAGAAATGTGCGCGTGGGATCGGGAGGTCCCGGGTTCGATTCCTGGGTCGGGCAGTGTCATTGGGTTTTTCTGTAACGAAATTCTCAGTAGCAGCACGGAGTCTGGAAATGTGCCCGGTACGGCAATAGGCTCGCCCCTTATTACGTGGGACTAAAGTATATCTGGCGAAAAGTGGGTGTAGAAATACACCTCTACCTACCCCTTAGGGGATAAAAGGCGTGACGTCATGTATGTGCTCGTTTTCTGGATGAAGTCATGGAAATGGTAAAGATAGACCTGTGACTGTACAATCTTAGTTTCGATTCTCGTGCATTGCAAATATTCATGTACTGTTTCTTAATATAAGTGTGTATGTACTTCATAATAAGAGCTTACAGAATAAGGTACTGCTTTTCCATAAAATCTATATCAGTATCTGCTAAGCTCAAGTTTTTTTTTGTTATCTTTGCTTGGTTGATCGCTTATCTTAGAAACTACTGGTTCTAATTATATGATTGTGTTTGAAAGTCCATTTATCAAGTAAGACTATCTGCTATTAACATCACGCTTTAAGCCATGGGTGCGACGTAGTCATCATCATCAGCCTGCTGGACTAGGCCTCTCCTTTGAAAGGAGGAATTGGCCTACTACACCACGCTGGCCAAACGTGTTGGTATAGGGTTTGTATCAAGTTTTCCTTCTCTTACAGTGCTGTTCTCTGCATCATATGCTCCCTCTGTCGGCTCTTACGACACCCACGGGATGATATGGGGTGGTGACATTCCGTATTCTTAATCCGTCACCACACGCGACGTAGTGGCTATAAGTAATTAAATCGCGGGAGTAACCCTCGGTGCAGTCATTTAATATATTTAAAGGAGGATAGGCTCACAAATAACTATATAGCTCCTGAGCACCGCCAGGATTATTTTAGTGCATGCTCATAAGACTGCAGGCAAAAATTCCTTTGAATAGAGAGAGGTCACTAGTTGAACTGTCAGCGAGTAAAAGGAATGCAGGTTGACCACCTAAGATCTCTCAACCAGCGCCGAAGGTTTTAGCTAAAGCGGAAATCGGACTGATAAACGGACAGCATTGATTTCATATTCGAAATCTCCCGCGCGCGGCATTCTGAATTCTTACTACTACCACAGTATAAAGACACTTTATGACATCTACAATTTCGTTTTCCCCTACGGATAGCAATAAACAGATGTTGCCGAGGCTGCTGCGCTCGTTCGGGGACTGTTTCCTCTGCTGCTCGCTCTGTGTGGACCCGCCTATTAATAGTCTTCGCGGTTGCCTCGCTTTAGCGCCGAAGACTTATGTGTTCAGGCAAGAGCCATCACATTTTCGAACACTCAAATAGTTGTTGCAAACGAAATAGTTATTCTTATTCGCAATAACTGCATAACGGATTCTGATGAAGATTTGAAGTAAAACAGCTTATACATCAACATATTTATTTGTATGGTGTAGATGTAGAGATTTCCGTGTGGTGACGGATTAAGAATACGAATTGTCACCACCCCATATCATCCCATGGGTGTCGTAAGAGCCGACTGAGGGAGCATATTATGCAGAGAACAGCACTGTAAGAGAAGGAAAACTTGATACAAACCCTATACCAACCCGCTTGGCCAGCGTGGTATAGTAGGCCAATTCCTCCTTTCAAAGGAGAGGCCTAGTCCAGCAGTGGACTATTAAAGGCTGATGATGGAGATGTAGAGACTCGACGTTATAAAGAAAAGTAATGTAGGTCGCGCATGTAAGCAAAATGCGTACGGCAGTTAAACGTCTGCACGTTAACCGTGGGTAGGTTACTTTTTGTCCTTATAACCAACCAAGACGCGGGCCAAGCCGCCGCGCGAAACTAGTATTGTAAGAAGCCTAAAAAGTCTTAAAACTGGTTTTTAACAACACGTCCCCAATATCAGGCACCAACTTGTTTTTCTAGAAGAATTTAGCGCGTAAAATGTATCGGATAGTAAGTCACCTGGAAAAACCTGAACCTACCGGTTTTGTTGCGTAACGTAGAATATATTACATCATTTGGGTGTGATTGTAAAATATACGATACTAAGGTAAAATATCGTAATTTAAAGCTACTACGAGGAAAAATAATCTTACGGTTATTTTAATAGGTTTTTTTAGGTTTGGTTACTTAATCTAATACTAATATACAAAGCTGAAGAGTTTGTTTGTTGAACGCGCTAATCTCAGAAACTACTGGTCGGATTTGAAAATTCTTTCAGTGTTAGATAGCTCATTTATCGAGTAAGGCTATAGGCTATATAACATCACGCTATGAGCCACGGGAGCGGGGCAGTAGCCTTAAATAACGCGAGTGTAACAGCTCGCTCATCTAGTACATATTATAAAATGAAGTCCCTTTTTGTTTCTGTCGGTCGGTACGAACGCGTTAAACTCGAAAACTACCGAACGGATATTGTTTCGCCTTTTACCAATAAATAGCGTGATTCCTGAGGGCTGTTTAGGCGTGTAATGCGGGTGCGGCCCTGAGCGAAGTTTAGTTAAGTAGATAAATATATTTTTTTTCTTATAAAACAACTCCCGCACTAGGACTAAATCCTGTGTCGCGGGGCACTTTACAAACATACAACTAACGGACACAATGAACACCCAGACTCGACACAACAATTTATGAATCACACAAAGTGTTGTCTTGTGTGGGAATCGAACCCACAACACTCAGCGTAGTGTTCAACGGTGAGGCGGCCGCTTGAACCACTACGCCAACCGTGCAGTGAATATAATTTAAATGTGTTTTAGGTTATGCCGTACTCTCTTTCTTTCTCGTGTGTGTGGCCAACTCTGTTTGATTTGTAATAAATGCAGTAAATGCTTTAACAGGAATTATCAAATGTTTTCCCAAAAAAATTATAATTATGTAACCCAATTAATCGTACAGATCAAAGATGTTCTTGTTGCATTTGATTTAGGGAGTAACAGTGACAATAGGGAGGGAAGTTTCCTGTAGGTAAGTGAAAAAAATATACAAGTATTTTTATCCATTGAAATATGTCAAATTAATGGTAGTTTCATTCATCAAATAATGTTAAAACTTTATTTAAAATTTTTTATCGACAATTCATTGATAATAAGTATTCTATTTGACAGCAAAAAACTATGACGTCACTAGGTCTTATTTCATACAAACGCCGTAGAAAAGGTCGTTTTTGACATTTAATTAAAAGTGCTTGATTTGACTAGTTTGAAACAACCCTATTGGCTAACGGCATGTGGACAGAACTGTTTGTAAGTAAGAACTTGTTGATTTAAGTTTCTCTAAATCGAAATCGTCAATTGCGCAGTGAATCGTGCCTGCATTTGAATCGAGTATATAAATTGAAGTAACGAATAAATTAAGTCAACCCTGAATTTTGATCGTTCGGTCTTATAGACCGCGTCCTTCCATCGCTCGCAGTTTTGAGTCAATACCGTTTTTTTAATCGATAGGTACCTACTGAAATAGTCAGAAAATAAATAATCATAAAGTATTTAATCTCTCAAGGTCCAATTCATTACACTATAATTAAAATAATATGATTCAGAAATGACTCGTAAATATTTAAATTGAACAAATAGCAACGTTTAATAAACCTTAGAAGAAAAATAACATATTACAAGAAACTAAAGAATTGTGTGATAAGAGAGTGTTGTGGGGAAAAAGAAGATGTAGTGACAACTATTGAGAAAGGTATGCTAAAATGGTTTGGACACATGTAGAGGATGGATGACGAAAGACTGACCAAGAAGTTATATAAGTCAAGTATATATGGGACAGGAGGAAGGGGAAGACCTAGACGGACGTTCTCTGACCAGCAGGCCGATTCAGAATGTCACGACAAGTAATCGTACTATATGTCAAATTTTTGTCCTCGTCTTTTAGCCGCATATCAGAGATATTTTGAACAAATATTCATTGAATTCGGTTTATTTATTAATTTACTTCATACTGAATGCATAAAATTGATAAGAAATGCGACAGTTTTGACAAAAAATTAGATAGCCCGTTCGACAATTAACGGAATCGAATGTCAAATGAGAGATCGAAAGATTCTGAATCGCCCCCCAGATTGGAGACATCCTAAAAAAAGGACAGGTTAGAAGTACCCTTAACCCAAGAGCATTCATGAGAAATTTGATGGGAGTGAATGAAGCAAGAGATATGTCAGGATCGTTTCAAATGGCGTTCCGTAGTCTCTGCCTACCCCTCCAGGAAACAGGCGTGAGTGTATGTATGTACAACAAACTAACAATTTATGAAGCCCTGAAGTGATTTTTTGTAGAGATTATTAACCCTATAATTTTACAACAATGACTTTTAAGTCAAGTGTTTCAAACATGACTCTGAAAAAGTGCGGTCTGTGAGACCGGGCATCAATGTTTTTCTTTATTTTTTTTTATAGACTCACGCCTGTATCTCCGAAGGGGTAGGCAGAGGTGTAATATTACACCCACATTTCGCCATGAATTTTAGGTACCACGTAATAGGGGGCGAGCCTATTGCCGTACCGGGCACATTTCCAGACTCCGTGCTGCTAATGAGAATTTCGTGACAGAAAAACTCAATAACACTGCCCGACCCAGGAATCGAAACCGGGACCTCCCGATCCCACGCGCACATTTATGCCGCGAGACCAACGAGGCAGTCGTATAGGGTTTGATGTCGAGTTTTCCGTCTCTACGCAAAGATGGTATTTACATCGTGTTATCCCTTAGTCGCCTCTTACGACACCCACGAGAAGATAGGGGGTGGTGACACTTGTATTCTATGCCGTCAACCACACGGCTAATTAAAAATTATTTAATCTTGCAATTAAAAATAATACAGGCCAGGCTAATAGTTTCTTAGGGTAGAGTCGAAAAGATCTACAGAGAATCCCTAGATCAAACCGTCTGGTCTAAGTGGCATAATAGGCCAAATACTTATATTGCTACTTGCAATGCTGTTGTACCCAAAATTCAGAGAGGGCTATATCCAGTGGTTAACATGCTGTATGAGGAAAATACTCCTCAATAAATCAACTTTAGTATCCAAACGTATATAGAAGCAGGACAAGATGCGTAGATTTGGTTAGGTTAGTTAATAAATTTATATTTCTTATAGACTCACGCCTGTATATCACCGAAGGGGTAGGCAGAGGTGTAACATTACACCCACATTTCGCCATGAATTTTTAGGTCCCACGTAATAGGGGGCGAGCCTATTGCCGTTACCGGGCACATCACCAGACTCCGTGCTGCTACAGAGAATTTGGAAAAACCCAGTAACACTTACCCGAGCCGGGAATCAAACCCGGAACCTCCGATCAGCAGTCGCATACGCTATCCACTGGAACACGGAGGCAGTCCAGTCAGTTTATAAAAAACCTAGAAAATTTATAAATTTACGGTACTCGTTATTTTCCGGTGACATTACCACACCAAAGACAAAATAGAGTCATCTATAAATCATCTAGAATCAACAACTTAAGCCGAGAATTTCCAAAACTGTCCAAGAATCCCACGCTGTTATCGCAAAACCCAATCACTATAAGAAACCCATGACAATTCTACTAAGGCAGTGGGTATAAATATATTTTCTCATAGCCATAGCATATTTTTAATATAAACATCAAATACTATATACAAGAAGGGTCCTTCACTACCTAATATTATAAATGTAAAATTGTATAAGTACAGGTACATATTATGTATGTTACATTTGCACTAAAAATCGTATGGCTCAATTTCGATGAATTGCATCGTACAAATAGATTAGACCTTGGAGACGGTCAATGCATTTTTGATTGATGTACATGGACACCATCATCATCCTCTTAGCGTTATCCCAGTTTCAATCTGGGATCCGCTTACTAGTCTAACCGGATTTTGCTGAATATTAGCTTTTCCACGGAGCGACTGCCTGTCTGACCTCCCCAACTCGAAGGGATAACGATATTCCATGGTTTGGACCAGTGTCAGTAGATTAAGAAGATACTGACGCCCTGTAACGATTGTCAAAGATCTTCATGACAACCGGGACCGACGGCTTAACGTGCTCTCCGAGGCACGGGACAAGCGATAATTAATAATTCAATACGTACATAACTCCGGAGAGTCATTGGTGCGCGTCGTGGATTCGAACCCGATACCCTCTGCATGGCAGTCTGTTGGTATCTCCACTCGGCTATCGCTGCCTTTTTGTACATGGACACCATATTGCAAAAATATAAAAATAGTTAAGGGGTGAAAGATAAAGGATGAAAATAAAGAAAATGAAGGGGTTGAAAGTGAAAATATTGTATTTTTATGTTAGGTATGAGAATAATAAATAAGGCTTAGTTTATACGTGGTTCTTTGACGCAATGCCACCTTTCATCCGCAAGCGAAGCCGAGGGAAAAGCTAGTACATACACACATAGACTCACGCCTGTTTCCCGGAGGGGTAGGCAGAGACTACGGAACGCCATTTGCAACGATCCTGACATATCTCTCTTGCTTCATTCACTCCCACCTAATTTCTCATGCATGCTCTTCGGTTAAGGGTACTTCTAACCTGTCCAAAGCTTGTAACTATCTTTAATCAAGAAATAAACGATATATTGAATTGATGATATTATTATGTCGATATTGCGATAGTAATATATTCGGCACAGCTGTCATCGCATAAGAATTCTCTCAATAAAAACTTAATTAACATATCAATAGTAGTATTTATTTTGTATTGTGGTAGTGCGTAGCTGATATTTGGGCATCAGCTGTTAAGTAGGTATTATTATTCTTGTATATTTACATTTTTTGTCCGTGTGGTGACGGAATGTCACCACCCCATATCATCCCATAGGTGTCGTAAGAGCCGCCAGAGGGAGCATATTATGCAGAGAACAGCACTGTAAGAGAAGGAAAACTTGATACAAACCCTATATCAACTCGTTTGGCCAGCGTGGTATAGTAGGCCAATTCCTCCTTTCAAAGGAGAGGCCTAGTCCAGCAGTGGACTGTTTATGACTGATGATGATATTTATATACGAAATACTTTAATTGTAAGCCTGACTTAGAGATATGGTAATTCTAAACTTATATTATGGATCAATTCGCGGCATTATTTTCGAAAATATTGTGGAAGACTGTAGAGTGTAGTCCAGTGGATACAGTATGTGTCAGCTGATCCCAGGTCCCAGGTTCAATACCCGAGACCAGCAAAAGTAATATTGTGTTTTTCCGAAACTTTAGTAGCAGCGGAGGTTGGCAAAGTGCCCGGTAACGGCAATAGGCTAACTCCCTTATTTCGTGGGACCTACAAATTATAACATGTCAAAATGTGGTTGTAATATTACATCTCTGCCTACCCCTTCGGAGATACAGGCGTAAGTCTATAAACAAATAATAAAATGGCATATTTTATTGTAGACTAGCTGTTTCCCGCGGTTTCACACGCGTCCTGAGAGAACTACTTCGCGTACCCGGTTTATTTATAGCCTAAGTTACTCCTTCACATCAGCTATCCGCCAGTAAAAGTCTCGTCAAAATCGGTCCAGCCGTTCAAGAGATTAGCGAGAACAGACAGACATACAGACCGGCAGACAGAAAAAAATTATAAATGTCATTTCGGTATGTGTACCGTGTATACATCCGTATGCATTAAGTAGGTAAAAAGTGGTTATTTTAATATTACAAACAGACACTCCAATTTTATTTATGGGTATAGAAGAAACAAATCACTTAGACAATAAACAGGCTACTGAAAGAGGTTCCTCACTCAGTCGTCACATGAAACTAAAGAGTACCTACCAATATTGTGTCTTGACACTCTCCAACAGTGATCATTACACATGCAAATTATTTCTGGAAATCCCTGTCACCGCAGGCCTACACCAAAAAGAACTTCTATGGCGCTGTTATAAGTACCCAACAGAAAAATATCATACGTATGTTAAAGACGATGTGTTTTTATTTTAACAGTATAACTAGCTGTTTCCCGCGGTTTCACCTGCGTCCTGAGGGAACTATTTCGCATACCCGGTTAATTTATAGCCTAAGTTACTCCTTGGTACATCAGCTATCCGCTACTGAAAGTCCCGTCAAAATCGGTCCAGACGTTCCAGAGCTTAGCGACAACAAACAGACATATAGACAAACAAAAATTGTGAAAAATGTCATTTCGGTATATGTACTGTGTATACATCCATTTATGCATTTAGTAAAAAGCGTTTATTTTAATACTAGTGGACGCCAGCAGCTACGCCTGCATTTTTTTTAAATTTACCCGTTTTGGCCGATCCCGTGGGAATTTTGGGAAATCCCTTCTTAGTGCACCCCTACGGTCCCCAAGGAACATACATGCCAAATTTCAGCTTCCTGCGCCCAATAGTTTCGGCTGTAGAGTGTCTGTCAGTCAGTCAGTAACGCAAGGATTTTATATATTAAGATTACAAACAGACACTCCAATTATATTTATCTGTATAGATTAAGGTTTCTAAATACCCTATAGACACAAGGATCACAAAGGAATCAAAAGGAATATCATTATTTTGCTTCGTTGGCAATACATCAAGAAATGAGTAGCTTCCATTAGAGATGATCATTGGGTTCTTTAGTGGGCGCCGGTTTCCAGTGCAAATGTCTTGGATGATGATGATGAAATCCACCTGGGATATCTCAAGAGAGATAGATGATAATGGATATCCATTACAATACTTTTGTATACTTGGCATACCACGCACCAGCTCTTTGTCAATAATCCTCTCCCAACCCTTAGCGTTATCCCAGTTTCAATCTGGGGTCCGCTTACTGGTCTAACCAGATTTGGCTGAATATTAGCTTTTCCACAGAGCGTCTGCCTGTCTGACCGCCCCAACCCGAAGGTATAGCGATATTCCATTGTTTAGACTAGAGTCGGTTGATTAAGAAGCTACTGAGGCCCTGTAACAACTGTCAAAGATCTTCATAACAACCGGGACCGACGGCTTAACGTGCACTCCGAGGCACGGGACAAGCGATAATTAATAAATCACCCAATCTTATATGCGTCACCAGTCACGTACTTTTCATTGAAAAATTTTTTATCCTTTATCTATGATAATTCCCCAGACTGATTTCTGCTTTGAATTCTTATTAAATACAGCAAACGGGTACACCCGCGTTATTTAGGTCTACTGCTCCGTATCTGTGGCTCATAGCGTGATGTTTTATAAGTATTTTTTATTTTTATTATAGATTCACGCCTGTATCCCCGAAGAGGTAGGCAGAGGTGTAATATAACAATATAATCTATACTAATATAATAAAGCGGAAGAGTTTGTTTGTTTGTTTGTTTTTTTGTTTGTTTTTTTGTTTGTTTGAGCGCGCTAATCTCAGGAACTACCCGGTCGGATTTGAAAAATTCTTTTTGTATACGATAGCCCAGTTATTCCGGAAGGTTATAGGCTATATAACATAACGCTTCGACCCTTTGGGGCCGGGCAAAAGACTAAAAAGGCTAAAACATAATGTCGGCTAATCTCAGAAACTAGCAGTCGGATTTAAAAAATTGTTATTGCCTATGATAGCCCAATTATTCCGAAAGGCTATAGGCTATATAAAATTACGCCATAACTTTTAGGGTTCAGACAAAAATAATAAAATGGTCAAACGAGAAGGGGGAGGGTTGGGTCAAAGGCAAAAAAGGCTAAACGAATAGGATACAATCTATATGGGTGTCGTTTTCGAGATTTTCGGGACGCTGATTAATAATATGAAATTTATTTAGTGATCCAAGATGGCGGACGGGAAATCAAAGATGGCGGATGAGAAAATTTTAAATATCAATATGGGTATCGCCTTCGATATTTTAAGGGGTGGAGAATCGAAATAAGACATCTATTTCGTGATCAAAGATGGCGGATGTGCAATCAAAGATGGCGGCTGGGAAAATTAAAAAAAATCAATATTGGTATCGTCTCCGATGTTTAAAGGGATGGGGAATCCAAATACAACATCTATTTCGTGATTCAAGATGGCGGATGGGAAATCAAAAATGGCGGATGGGAAAAATTTTAAAAATCAATATGGTTATCGTCTCCGATGTTTTAAGGGATGGCGAAGCTAAATACAACATCTATTTCGTGATCAAAGATGGCGGATAGGAAATCAAAGATGGCGGACGGGATTTTTTTAAAGTCGATATGGGTATCGTCTCCGATATTTTAAGGAATGGGGAATTCAAAATCACCATCTATTTCGTGATCAAAGATGGCGGATGGGATTTTTTAAAAATCAATATGGTATCGTCTCCGAAGTTTGAAGGGATGGGGAATCCAAATACAACATCTATTTCGTGATTCAAGATGGCGGATGGGAAATCAATGATGGCGGATGGGAAAATTTTAAATATCAAGATGGGTATCGTCTCTGATGATTTAAGGGATGGTGAAACCAAATACAACATCTATTTCGTGATCAAAGATGGCGGATAGGAAATCAAAGATGGCGGACGGGATTTTTTTAAAGTCGATATGGGAAATCAAAAATGGCGGATGGGAAAAATTTTAAAAATCAATATGGTTATCGTCTCCGATGTTTTAAGGGATGGCGAAGCTAAATACAACATCTATTTCGTGATCAAAGATGGCGGATAGGAAATCAAAGATGGCGGACGGGATTTTTTTAAAGTCGATATGGGTATCGTCTCCGATATTTTAAGGAATGGGGAATTCAAAATCACCATCTATTTCGTGATCAAAGATGGCGGATGGGATTTTTGAAAAATAAATATGGTATCGTCTCCAAAGTTTGAAGGGATGGGGAATCCAAATACAACATCTATTTCGTGATTCAAGATGGCGGATGGGAAATCAATGATGGCGGATGGGAAAATTTTAAATATCAAGATGGGTATCGTCTCTGATGATTTAAGGGATGGTGAAACCAAATACAACATCTATTTCGTGATCAAAGATGGCGGATGGGAAATCAAAAATGGCGGATGGGAAAAATTTTAAAAATCAATATGGTTATCGTCTCCGATGTTTAAGGGATGGCGAAGCTAAATACAACATCTATTTCGTGATCAAAGATGGCGGATAGGAAATCAAAGATGGCGGACGGGATTTTTTTAAAGTCGATATGGGTATCGTCTCCGATATTTTAAGGAATGGGGAATTCAAAATCACCATCTATTTCGTGATCAAAGATGGCGGATGGGATTTTTTAAAAATCAATATGGTATCGTCTCCGAAGTTTGAAGGGATGGGGAATCCAAATACAACATCTATTTCGTGATTCAAGATGGCGGATGGGAAATCAATGATGGCGGATGGGAAAATTTTAAATATCAAGATGGGTATCGTCTCTGATGATTTAAGGGATGGTGAAACCAAATACAACATCTATTTCGTGATCAAAGATGGCGGATAGGAAATCAAAGATGGCGGACGGGATTTTTTTTAAGTCGATATGGGTATCGTCTCCGATATTTTAAGGAATGGGGAATTCAATCTTATACTAATATATAAAGCTGAAGAGTTTGTTTGTTTGTTTGTATGTTTGTATGTTTGTTTGTTTGTTTGGTTGAACGTGCTAATCTCAGGAACTACCGGTGGGATCTAAAAAATATTTTTGTATTCGATAGCCCAGTTATTCCGGCAGGCTATAGGCTATATAACATAACGCTTCGATCCTTTGGGGCCGGGCAAAAGGCTAAAAAGGCTAAAAGATAATGTCGGCTAATCTCAGGAACTTAAAGTTTGATCACGATATAGATGTTGTATTTGGGTTCCCCATCTCTTTCAACATCGGAGACGATACCCATATTGATTTTTTAAAAAATCCCATCCGCCATCTGGTGGGGAATCGAAATACAACATCTATTTCGTGATCAAAGATGGCGGATGGGAAATCAAAGATGGCGGATGGGAAAATAAAAAGAAAAACAATATTGGTATCGTCTGCGATGTAAAAAAGGATGAGGAATCCATATACAACATCTGTTTCGCGATTCAAGATGGTGGATGGGAAATCAAAGATGGCGGATGCGAAAAATTTTAAAAATCAATATGGGTATCGTCTTTGATGATGTAAGGGATGGTGAATCCAAATACAACATCTATTTCATGATCAAAGATGGCGGATAGGAAATTAAAGATGGCGGACGGGATTTTCACTAAAGTCGATATGGGTATCGTCTCCGATATTTTAAGGAATGGGGTATTCAATATTAGGTATATAAAATCTATGTTTGTTTGTTCATCATTTATAGACTATGAAATGATAAGAGATTAAGCGCTAAGTTAATGGTAACCTTGGAAAAGGGGCTTGGAAAAAAGGGAATTAAATAAAAATTCTTAAAAAGGCGATACGAAGTTCGCTGGGTCAGCTAGTATAATATAACACCCACATTTCGCCATGAATTTTTAGGTCCCACGTAATAGGGGGCGAGCCAATTGCCGTTACCTCACATCATCAGATTCGTGCTGCTACTGAGAATTCGGAAAAACCCAGTAACAGTATTGCCCGACCCGGGAATCGAACCCGGGACCTCAGATCAACAATCGCATACTCTATCCACTGGACCACGGAGGCAGTCAGTTTTATAAGTATAGCATATTATTATAACCTTTTTCGACAACTCGGCTATCCAAGCAAACAATAATAATTCAAATTGAACCAGTAGTTTTTAAGATTAGCGAACAGCCAAACAAACTCTTCATCATATACTAATTAATATATAAAGCTGAAGAGTTTGGTTGAACGCGCTAATCTTAGGAACTACTGGTCCGATTAGAAAAATTCTTACAGCGTTAGATAGCCCATTTATCGAGGAAGGCTATAGGCTATATAACATCACGCTTAGAGCCACGGGAGCGGAGCAGTAGCCTTAAATAACGCGGGTGTAACCGCGGGCTCATCTAATCTTTATAATATTAGTATCGATTTATTGCTCTGTCGCAACTTTTTATATCGCCTGTAACTTGCCTTTCAAATCTAATGATTCATGCAACACTAGAGAATAAACGTATTTGTCATAATATAATCCATTCATAGAATCGTCTATCAGGTACTTCAATTTGGCATTTAATAGGAAATGGGTAGATTCATACGATATAAATTGCCCTCTGAGTCATATAAAGTAATAATCATATCAAACATGATCTAATCAGTGTGTCTATTGAAACGGTAATTTCCTTTTTATTTTAGGTGTAGTTTTATCGGTCAAACTTATGATATCAATGAGGCTTTCCTTTATGAATTACATTATACATACATAGACTCACGCCTGTTTCCCCGAAGGGGTAGGCAGAGGCATATTAAACGCCCACTTTTCGCCAGTGTTTTGATCCCACGTAATTGGTGGCGAGCCTATTGCCGCTTATCGGGATATTTTGTTTGCCGTCGCCTCGTCCGTTGATCGGCAGGTGCACCACTTGCAGGTGAGGTTGGCTTGGGACCCTAAGTTCTTGGTGGGAACCCTATGCAACTGAATTATATTATTGTCCTCAGAAATCTTAATATATAAAATCCTTGCGTTACTGACTGACTGATAGACACGCTACAGCCGAAACTATTGGGCGCAGGAAGCTGAAATTTGGCATATACCTATGTTCTTTGGGGACCGTACGGGTGCACTAAGACGGGATTGCCCGAAATTTCCACGGGATCGGCCAAAACGGGTAAATTTAAAAAAATGCAGGTGTAGCTGCTGGCGTCCCCTAGTATAAATATAAAAGCAGAAGCATACGAGTATAGGTCATAATTATGTATGTACCTTGCTGTGGTTTAAGTAAGGCAGTAAAACTATTTTAGGTATAGTCATTTTATCATAAACCATTTTATGAGACTACTAGCTTTGCTTTCGGTTTCATCCGCTGATCTTTCTGGTATAGTAGGGTCTTTTTTGTTAACACCATTATAGTCTTACGTAGTATTTGTATACTCTTTGCCATTATAGGATTCCTCACGCGTTTTTTTTAATTTAACCATTCCTGCCCAATCCCTTGGTAATTTCAGGAAATGCCTTCTTATTGGAACTGCAGGTTCCCAAGAAACATACTTCCAAATTATAGTTTCTATCACAGAAGTTTTGGCCGTGCGTTTTCTGTCAACCCGTTACGCGTATAATCAAATTCTTTGGTTGTAATATAGGACTTACTATCATCATCAGCCTTTATCAGTCCACTACTGGACTAGGCCTCTCCTTTGAAAGGAGGAATTGGCCTACTATACCATGCTGCCCAAACGGGTTGGTATAAGGTTTGTATCAAGTTTTCCTTCTCTTACAGTGTTGTTCTCTGCATAAATAATATGCTCCCTCTGTCGGCTCTTACGACACCCATGGGATAATATGGGGTGGTGACATTCCGTATTCTTAATCCGTCGCCACACGGACAAATAGGACTTACTATACCTTTTTTTATTATTATTTTCTAGCGCTATCCCGGTTTCTATCCAAGGCCGTTACCTTGTAGCCCGGAGTCCGCTTGCTATACAATTTGAATAGGTAATTAATTTTAAATGAATCATGCTAGGTACAATACCACAATAGCAAGCTCACCGTGACATTTTGATGAGATAATATCAATAATATTTACACATGGCCGCTGATCATACATATACCAAATATGTTATTGTAACCGGGAAATACCTAATAAGTACCTACTGATATGCCTGCTTACTATCTAAATGATTCAGTTTGAAATTTTGAATATTATATCATGTTAGTTCTGCCAGTGAAGGTTACCATCCTTCTTTTTCGTGTGTGGTACAACCTAAATGCTGTTCAGCTTCAATATTATGTTTTTAGGGTCCTAGGGGATGTTAAATGAAAAGTGGACTGTATTTCTGCTGGTTTATTCTCGTCTTCATATCACAATCGGTCTCCCGGAAAACACGGTGTATAAGTATAATAAAAAAGGATCGTCCGTTGCCGGTGGTGTTCGCGAGTGCCGGTCTAGTAAAGAGCCGGCGACCGGTTCGGATGACGTCGATTAGTACGATGTATCGGTGCCGCGCGCCGCTGATGTACTCGCGCGGTGGTGTTGGGTTCGATTCCCAACAATGTTAGTTTTGTTATTAAAGGGTGTAAGTAGGCATACCCATCATCCTTTCTTTTTGTGTGAGTATGGCTAACTCTGGTGTCGGAGTTTTCAGATGGCCTAAAGGCCTCCATTTTTAAAGGCCTCCGACATGGCCTTACGATTTTTGTTTTGAGATAAGAACCAAGACCGACAACTTAACGCGCCCTCCGAAGCACGGTAACGCTCTGATGTAAATGCTACACTTGGTCACCCATCCAAGATGTGACCTGTGCAAGCGCTGCTTAACTTTGGCGACCTATTACACCGCAAGCCAAGCCACGCTACGAGCGCTTAGTAAAATTCTAAAAGACTAACATAAATGCATGTTTATGTTTTTAATTACAATTGAAGTTATCCTATCAATTAATAAAGTCGATAGTTCAACTAATCAATCATCAAATGAATCTATATATTAAAAGAATTTGTGTTTTACAATACGAGTCGGCCAGCCCGTTCTACCCAACCGATTCGGATGATTTTTTTTTATATGAATTGTGGCTCGGCTCTCCCCCCTAGATATTCGGGGGGGCATACCCACTAAAACACCGCAGTGTTCCTGTATCGAACCTCATGACGGGGTCGGGGTAACGACGTCCGCGACCCCGTCATGAGGGTCCAAAAACGGGTCGCGGGTATACTACCCGCGACCCGTACCCGCGAGGAATTTTCCCCAAATGTAGTAAAATTTCCGCCTAATGTTGGAAAAATCAAACCTACAGACGGGTAAATTACGTTTTATGTTGGGAAAATTTTTGTGTTTTTAAATTACGGACTTTCTTCGGGCATCTTATTTTTTTTTTCTCATCATCAGCCTTTAACAGTCCACTGCTGGACTAGGCCTCTCCTTTGAAAGGAGGAATTGGCCTACTATACCACGCTGGCCAAACGGGTTGGTATAGGATTTTTAATCAAGTTTTCCTTCTCTTACAGTGCTGTTCTATGCATAAAATGCTCCCTCTGTCGGCTCTTACGACACCCATGGAATGATATGGGGTGGTGACAATCCGTATTCTTAATCCGTCACCACACGGTTTTTTTATTTTTTTATTTGGAACATATTACAGCGGTTCATAGTACTATTGTCATATAATTATATTACAAGTGGTAGTTATGGTAGAAATTGTAGCTTTGGTAAGAATAGTACTTTTGAGAGAAAAGGTACTTTGGACAGCACGGGCGGTTTTAGTAGATATGGTAGTTTTAAAAAAATGGTACATGTGATAGTGTTAGTACGAATAGTAGTTTTGGTACAAATAGTAGTTTTGATAGGAAAAGTATTTTCGGTACGAATAGTAGTTTTGGCAGAACTGTCACTTACGATTGCTACCAAAACTGCTATTCCTATGTAAGAGCTTTTTTATAATATTAAAATATGCTGTGGAGCAGCGTGGTTCCTCTAGTTCATTATTAATTTGGTTATATAATCTTGTTTTCATCTTTATCTATGTCCGTCTAGACGATGAGAACTAGTCATACCTAATTTGCGAATAATTTAACATAAAAAATACTAAACACTGTTTAGGATAAAAATTTTGAAGTAGTGTTATCATGATAATCAAAATACACAACCGGTCACTTGCATGTTTTAGTTTGTTTATTTATTAAAACTAGTTTTTGTACCATCTTAGCAGCCGGTTTCAATAAGCGATGTATACGAATAGATCCATGATATGACAATAATATAAGCATTACTAGATAAATTGACATATTGTCGTATTATGTGCAGAGCTTATGTCAAATATGTACCTATCTCTAGTAGCTGAATCCATAGACAGATAAAATATATCGAAACAGGCTTTAAGAGTTTATTGTTCGATAATAATATATCAATATTCAGTTGGGGACTAGGTAAGTCCCCATCTGCATATAATCGTTCGAGGGCTGTGTTCACGGAAAAACCAATTACTTAAACTTATTTTTATATTTTTTTATAGACTCACGCCTGTATCCCCGAAGGGGTAGGCTCTGGTGTAATATTACACCCGCATTTCGCCATGAATTTTTAGGTCCCACGTAATAGGGGGCGAGCCTATTGCCGTACCGGGCACATTACCAGACTCCGTGCTGCTACTGGAAATTCGGGAAAACCAAGTAAGTAAAACTTTTGCCCGACCCGGGACATCGAACCCGAGACCTCTCAATCCCACGCGCACATTTATGCCGCGAGACGCGGCATTAGCTTTTCCACAGAGCGACTATCTGTCTGACTTCTGCAACCCGAAGGTATAGCTATATTCCATGGTTTAGACTAGTGTCAGTTTATTTAGAGGTACTGACGCCCTATAACGACTGTCAAAGATCTTCATGACAACTGGGACCGACGGCTTTACGTGCTCTCCGAGACACGGGACAAGCGATAATTAACAATTCAATACGCACATAACTCCGAAAAGTCATTGGTGCGCGCCGTGGATTCGAACCCGGTACCCTCTGTATCCTCTGCATGGCAGTCTGTTGGTATCTCCACTAGGCTATCGCTGCCTGTGGAAAAGCTAATATTCAGTCAAATCCGGTAAGACTAGTAAGCGGACCCCAGGTTGGAACTGGGTTAACGTAAGGAGGATGATAGTGATATACTTTTATATCTCCACATTTACAAGCAGAAGAAAGAAGTACAAAACAAAATACAAACGTCAAACGTCAGAGGCAATTAAACCATAGGTAATCTAAAAAACTGACAATTTAAATTACTAAAAGATGAAATCACTGATATTTATAAATATTACTTATATCTATAAAACGTTTATTTATAGACATTATTAAAGTAATCCGAACGAAGATTTCATTCATATTTTATTAAGATATAAGTTATGATATGATACTTAATGTCAAAATATTAAAATCTGTTTATACGCTTCAGAAAAGTGACTTATCGAAAATATTGACTGAAATCACAACGCTATTAACATGTTTCATGTGGAAAATCCGAATCTCAACAAACAGGGAATCAAACTTAAAACCTCATGATTGCGGAAACTGCGAAGATCTTATATATTACATACATACATACATACATAGACTCACGCCTGTTTCCCGAAGGGGTAGGCAGAGACTACGGAACGCCATTTGCAACGATCCTGACATATCTCTCTTGCTTCATTCACTCCCATCAGATTCCTCATGCATGCTCTTCTGTTCAGGGTACTTCTCACCTGTCCTGTTTTTAGGATGTCTCCAATCTGATCAGAGAACGTCCGCCTAGGTCTTCCCCTTCGTCCTGTCCCTTCCACACTTGCCTTATATATCTGCTTGGTCATTCTTTCGTCATCCATCCTCTCCACGTGCCCAAACCATCTTAGCATACCTTTCTCAATGCTTGTCACTACATCTTCTTTTACCCCACAACACTCTCTTATCACACAATTATTTACTCTGTATATTTTATTATTATATATTATGCAAACTTATGAGACAACTGATCCAAAAATAACAATAATTACATACTTAACAAGTATGATAACAATAAGATAATGAGCAGGTATTTAGAGTAATTGTATACACTTTTAGGGCAACAAAAACATTTAGACTGCCTTCGTAGTCCAGTGGATAGCGTATACGACTGCTAATCGGAGGTCCCGGGTTCGATTCCCGGGTCGGGCAAAAGTGTTACTGGGTTTTCAGAATTCTCAGTAGTAGCTAGGAGTCTGGTGATGTGCCCGGTAACGGCAATAGGCTCGCCCCCTATTACGTGGCACCTAAAAATTCATGGCGAAGTGTGGGTGTAATATTACACCTCTGCCTACCCCTTCGGGGATACAGGCGAGAGCCTATAGAATAACAGATAGGCTAACTTTTATCACGATAGCTTTATTACTTTTTTTTTTAGTTTTTAAAGAGCACTCCCGCACTAGGACTAAATCCCGTGTCGCAGAGCACAATAGACACCCAGACTCGAAACAATAATTTATGAATCACAAAAAGTGTTTTCTAGTGTGGGGATCGAACAGCACTCAGCGCAGAACAGTGTCAAAGGGCGAGGCGGTCACTTAAACCACTACGCCAACCGTGAAATTATGATGTTAAGTCGATATACACGTATCAAGAAGCACACATTTGAAGTAGAACTGTAGAAAATACTCGAACAAAACGATGCACTAATGAGGCACTCATGCAATATATAATTATGGCAAATTTATTTACAATATCAACTCTAACTTATGTGTTTAATCTTAAAATAACTTGGACTTAATTAAAAATTAGTATTGACATCATTAGTATTGACATAGTATTGACATATATAACATCTCACTGGAAGTGTATGTCGGTAATAATATTATAGGCAGATTAGCTTCTTTCCTTAGCTTAAAACAAGGAAATAAAAACTACATGTTACATGTTGCACATGCCTAAACTTGCAGTTAATGCACCTAAGTTTTTATACGTAATATTTTCTGTATTTAAGTACCTACATAAACTATGCCAGTTATTTTATGAAGTTTAAAATGTGTGCCAGGTATGTAGGTGTAAGTATGAATTAGTATCTACCTGCTTTACTTTGTATAAGTATGTAATGAAATTTGTAACTACCTGTATACTTTGTGTAAACTTTTTTATGAGCATGGGTACGAAACGTAGGCAATTTATTTTATCCAATTTAAGACTTTGGGAAGTTTTTCAGGTGAGAGGAACTGTCAAGAGACTGAAAAAGAATAGGTATATTTTCGGGAGCAATCAGCAAAAAAATGCTAGGTAGGTATGTCATTATTTAAATTGTTGTCGTAAAATTCGTTGAATTAGAGCAGTTCATGCCAAGCATGTACCAATTTTCTTAAACTCAGTTTTTAAATATAGAAACAAAATCTGAATAAATCTCGTAGTTCAGAGGATTTCAACCAAGAACCTACCTACATAAACAAACATTTCCTATTAATATGATAAAATTCCTACAGTATCCTCAAACACTACAAAATATAATACAATTAATATTTTAATAATATAATTATCTATTTCTTTATTATACTTACAATGTCCAGCCTTCTTAATACAAAAATATCCTTTTTAAAAACACAATACAGCTGTCGCTGGCACAAATTAAGCACTCCACAGATAAACAACACTTTTATTCGAAATTCGAACGGTCACAAAAATGGCGGGTACTCGCGGGTGCGTTGGCCCGGCGCGGTAGTGAAACTAAATGACCGCGTGAGTAGTGAGTACTACCGCTGTGATTCATTGAGTAGTGCGGGGTAGCAGGACATAAGCGGTAGCGATTTAGATTATTTATTTGATGGTATGTGTATGATATTGCGTCAAGTATAAAAAGTATATTAAGGAGTTAAAGATTATAGATATATTTTAGGTATTTACTATTAATTGATTCTTATTACTGATATTATGAAATTGTCTTTAATACCTGCGCGTCGAGTCTGGGATTTTAACCAGCGGTCGTTATTTTGAGCGCAACATATTGTAAGTCATAAAATCTACGTTAAAATAAAACGAATCCAATTTGCTTTTTTAATACATAAACTATGACTATAAAAATGCATACCTAATATCAGATCTTGATAAAACAAATATAGAAGGACCACTCGCGTAGCCCCGTATTCAAATAAAAATGGAATCATCAAATCGAATAACGTAGTAAAAAGTTCTGAGGGAACACTGAAAAAAAATACCGTTGTATCGAAAACCTCCACCTTTTTTGAAGTCGGTTAAATGTCATAGAGACGATGCAATGAAGTGGAAAATTAATTTGCCAAGTTTTAATAATATTAATAACATCAAATAAAAAAAACACTTGATTCCTTATGCATAATATAATTCTGAGCATAATAAGGTTTAAACTATGCACTACAATTTAATATGCATTATAGTTGACTGATTTATTCTAATGAAGGTTTTCTGAAATAACGCACATCAGGCGGCAGCACTGAGGCGACAGGTCCAGAATCCTGTCAAAAGTGTCAGAGCACCTATACTTTGGTACATCTGTGTTAGTTTGTTGCATGTGTGTGTACGTGTCTTGACAGCGTTTGGACCTGACGCATATGAAACGCCGTATGGTGGCAGAAAAAATTTCATACACCCTAATTTTTTTTTTAATTTTTTTAAGACACCGCACTAGGAAGAAATTCCTGTGTCGCGGGGGACTTTACAAACATTCAATCAACGGACTCATTGCAAAAAGTAATGATTAATGATGCGATGAAACTTTTTAACATCATAACCGACATCTAAAGTATTAAATATCCATCGATCTGATTATTTAATCAGGTATTAAAATATCATAAAGTCAAAACAGCGTCTTAATAAACAGGATATCGATGATTTATATTAAATTATGACTTCAATCGTTGTACTTTAACCTTAACTGGCACGCACCGACCTGTTAGTTATCACATAAATTATTTTGATCTATTGACTGCATACATGACTCACACATTTAGCTATCTAAGTGCAAAAATGATTTATGTGAGTGTTATTAGTAAGTAGTTTATATTAGATTGCTGTTGCCTGTGGTTTCGCCTGCCCATGTGCCAAATGTTCAAATTTTACTTTTCCCCTTAGAGACCGACTTGTCAAATGGTTGAAACACATGTTTCCTTGTATCTGACCATATAATGAAATAAAAATTTTAACTACTATACTGTGCCCGGCAGGGTCCATAATTGTTACATACCTATAGGTATTACCTACATATTTTAAGTACCACTTAAACAAAAATTGTGGAAAGCAATAAAAGTATTTAGGCATAGTAACTAGCTTCAATTACCGGATGAAAAGAGTCTTACCACCATTATTCTTTGGGGATGAACTATTAGATCTTCTTTTTATAAAAAAAAATAAAGGCAACTCCCGCATTAGGACTAAATCCTATGTCGCGGGGGACTTTACAAACGTACATCTAACGGACTCGAAACAACAATTTATGGATCACACAAAGTGTTGTCTCGTGTGGGAATCGAACCCACAACACTCGGCGCAGTGTCAAGCGGCAAGGCGGCCGCTTAAACCACTACGCCAAACGTGCAGATCGTTCCTTAGTGGAAGGCTACGTCATTGTTTAAATTCAGTATTTCTAGCTTGGCAGCACTATATATTTTATTCTCATCATATCATAGGGTCTGAGTTGATAAGTCTTCATATACCTCATATGTGTACAAATATATAGAATATAATGATTTACACGTGATCCATTACTGATTTTACAACAATTATTATGTGTCGTCATTGAAGGTTAAACGTATTGAATACCACATTTATTGATTGTGGCAAATAAATCACATATTTGAGTGGCCCGTCAATGTCATGTAGTAATGAATGGTTATTGTTATGGGGATATTGTTATGTAGATTATGATTATTTGTTAAAATTACGGTTTGAATAGTTCCTGAAGTTTTATTGTACTATAGTATTATTCATGTACATTTATCTGAGTTGTCTAGACTATTTTGTCAAAGTAAAAAAGTTATCGGGTATGTGTTTAAAAAGATAGGCTAGCAGATATTGATTGCTACTGCAGTGTGGGAGGAGCGGCGGTATACGACAAGTAGAAGCACATAAATACTCTGCGAACGCTTGCTTAAGCAATTTTATAGGATACTAGAGCATGCCCCCAGCTACGCTCGTATATTTTTAATTTAAATTTAACTGTTTCTGCTCGACCCCTGAAAATTTCAAGAAATTCATTCTTAGTACACCCTTACTGTTCTCAAGGAACATACAACCCAAATTTCAGCTTCCTGCGCCTCATAGTTTCGCCTGTAAGTAACTCAAGGTTTTTATATATAGGTATATAGAATATATTGGCACTGCTTTTGTGAGTAAAAATAGTAGCTAGTGTAAGTTTGTGCTTAAATGAGTAATTTAAAGAAATGATTAAATAACGTTATGTTGTTAATAAATTACACACTTTTAGTCACACTTGTAGTATGTTCACGGTATATAATTATCGCGTTGTAATCAATGTATCGTGATAGCGTTAGCATTGATACGATTCGTCATACGTGTAATTAATAACACTACGGCCGTGTAAGCGTTTTAATGTTATGTGAAGGCGGTACGATTTGAGTTTATATGATTGGAAATTAAAATTCAATGTTGGGTATAATACAACACAGGACTGCATGGATGGCGTACTTAGTAGTCTAAGCGGTTACCATAGCACTTGCCAATGTACCGGTTGTCGTGGGTTCCATAATGCGTGTGGGGACATAGGACAGCACAATTTGTGTGAACTACAAATCTTTGTTTTGAGTCTGGGTATTTTTTATTATTGTTTAATGTTATTGTTAATTAAATGTTTATTAAGTCTCCAACAAGATATGATTAATTTCTAGAATGGGAATTATCTAAAAAGAAAAAGTGCTCCACCTTGGTTAAAGTAACACGATTTTTGTGTACGCGCTGGTATATTGTTTAATAGCAATTACGAACTCTTTAGAATATGTTTGACGCTGCACTGATATAATGGCGTTAGCTAAATGCGTTAATATAGGTTCCAATCGTATTTAACTAATTTTAATAGACATGGCCCATCGTTTGTGGAGACGCGCCGCAGCCGCATTTATTTCTGCTTGGTTCTGTAAATCCCCGCTAAGTTACTGACTGGCAATAACCATATAACCTCCAAGATCCTTCAGCAATAAAAATATCGTTTCCCAGGCTTGGTAATTACCAACTTTAATTTCTGATAATTCAAAGGTAGCTAATAACCCGCTACCGCTTATGCTTCACGGTGGTAGACGCAATTTTATAAAATCATGACGTAACGCGCTCCATCGGGCTCTGGTTTCTAATGACGTATCACGTATACCACGCGACGAACCTTGCTGTCAACAACGACTGTCTTGTGGCGGGAACTTACTGTGAGGAAACGTCATGCGGTGAAATAGAAAGGAGAATGTGCATATAATTTAAATCTGTAGTTACGTACAGAGGGTCTAGTACGAGTTTAACACGGTGACGATAGCCTACTCGACGGGAACAATTTTCATACGTTTTCTAAATGCGCACCCTAGCGGACTCTATCCATCGCTACTCTCCGTTAGGGGCGCTTTAAGAAAATGTATGGAAATTGTTCCCGTCGCCTAGACTGTCGTCACCGTGACGATCGAGAGCAAAACTCATACTAGACCCTCTGGTCGGGAAGATATTCGTTTCATCATCATCAGCCTGCCATAGTCCACTGTTGGATATAGGCCCCCACAGTGGCCACTGAGCCCGATTTTCGGCTGAAAATTAGGAAATTCGTTTCATAGGATACTTTGATACAATTTTTTTTTATATGCCTGTACCATATTACCCCACATCATGAACGCGACGCCAAATGTCTGAATAAATTAACGAGTAGTTAAAAATTATGACTAGCCTGACTAGGTACCGTTTTTTTTTGTAATTTCTCTAGTACGTCATGTCTGGTTAATATTATGTATGATCACATTAGTACAAAATTACTGAAATCGCGATCTATAATCTTCAATCAATCAATCAATCAGCAAATCGCTGTCCACTGCTGGACATAGGCCTCTCCCAACACGCGCCACAGTACACGGTCTTCAGCTTTCCGCATCCAGTCTGTCCCAGACACCGTTTTCAGGTCGTCGGTCCACCTAGCCGGGGGTCGCCCCACCTTACGCTTGCCGCGCCGTGATCTCCACTCTAGCACACGCTTGCTCCATCGGCCATCAGCCCTTCTACAGATATGGCCAGCCCACTGCCACTTGAGCTTACTGATTCTGTGAGCTATGTCGGTAACTTTGGTACTCTGTCGGATAACTTCGTTTCGGATTTTATCCTTCAAAGAGTCGCCAAGCATAGCCCGTTCCATAGCTCGCTGCGTGACTTTTAGTTTGTAGACTAGTCTCACTGTGAGTGTCCACGTCTCGGCACCGTACGTCATAACAGGTAGGACGCATTGGTTGAAGACTTTGGTCTTCAGGCATCGCGTTTTAATTTTTAATCCTGGATTATTTCAACTTCTTCCCCGATTTAAAATAATTCAGACTTGGCCAATAATGACAAGAAATCGTGTGAGACTTCGTAAATTACTAATTAGGTATCATGTTTTGTACCTACATAAAGCAACAAAGTCTGTGGCTGGGTTGCTCTATGGTTTTATTTTTATTTCACTACACACGCTTCCGTAGTCCCTTCTAACGGTTTACCTGCGCAGGTAGATCCTTTCCTTCCCCAAAACCCCAAAAGTATTATAAAAGTATTTATTGTGCGGTTGATAACAACCATTTATGAACGCCATAACAGGATGAGCAGTCTAACGGAGAAATGGCCGATTAGATCAGAGCATGTTTGACGAATTTAAGTTAAATATTCTGGGGTCTTGTGGTACTTACCTGTGTCTAAGTTTTTAGGGATCTCTAGTTAAATACAAGAAAACCTTATAGTTTCGCCATGTCAGTCCGTCCGTCTGTATATCGGGTTTACGCTAATGGTACTATAAGCAGTAAAGAGCTGTAACTTGGCAAAGTTATGCAATGAAACCACGCGGCCAAGACTGTATGATATTTTTTTAATTACGTTAACTGGTAGCTCCCATATACCTAAATGAGAAAGCGATGTATTTCTACACAACATTTTATGGAGTATCATTCGATATTTATTTCAGAAACGCTAGGTATTTACTTTAACCGTTTTTTTTATTTAAGGATCCGTTTGCGAAATTAACGAAATCTAACTTAAACTTCTACTTGCAAGCGATAAAGTACTTAACTCATTAGGTAAATGTACTACGGAGTACGGAACCCTACATTGTGCCTGACTCGACATGCTCTTGACCGATTTTTTTATTAAAGAAAAGAAAGAGTCTACTTATAAAAGTACCGATGTAGTTAAACCACTTATATTTCGATGCCTGCACTACCACCTGGTCAGATATCAAGTCAGTGACGTCAAAAAGTGCGTCAACACAACAAGTGGCTTATCGCATTGTACTACAGTAATTGCACGTTTCCTCGTCCGTTAATGGGAATAATGACAGGGAAATTTCCGGGCAGATGAGTAATAGTTTAATTTATTTTGACTTTTTTTGGTAGTGATGGTAGGGGAGAGTCGACAGAGGGAGCATATTATGCAGAGAACAGCACTGTAAGAGAAGGAAAACTTGATACAAACCCTATACCAACCCGTTTGGTCAGCGTGGTATAGTAGGCCAATTCCCCCTTTTAAAGGAGAGGCCTAGTCCAGCAGTGGACTGTTAAAGGCTGATGATGATGATGGTAGGTACCTATTAAATAAATTTAATCTATTTGTCTGTATTATAGTAAATGGTGATCTACGAAATTATAAATGCGATTTTTACTTAATTATTAAATTAGTAACAGCTCCGTATAGTTTAGCGTTGTCCAGGTTTCATCCAAGATTAGCCTCGGATTTGATATTTGGCAAACAGATCAATGTTTTGACTGCATTTACATGTTGATACTTTTAAGAAGGGAACAATACCTTATTACTTTAGTAAAAAAAAAGAAATAGTGGACCAAAAAACACAACAAGGTAGATTGCGCAAGCTGTCAAGTAAACATTAGCTCTGCAGTTAAATAACATAAAAAATATAAAATCTTGCTTTTCGTGATACATTTCGTGCTTACCAAGTTTATTTCTTTGTGATAATCGTCATCTATCATTTGTAGACTATTACAATATCGATTACCGGAATAAAATCATTAATGTGAGAGTGCCGTTATAAACACCAAAATAACTATTAGAAGTGCTTAAAAACTGATATACTGTGATATAAAAAACAATATTACCATATATATATAGTGTACAGTGCAAAACAAAAACAGTTGAAACATAATTGTGCGAAGTGTGAAAAAATAAAATCGTTACGAGAATGACTCAAATTCAAAACAATCATAAGTCATAACACCAAGTGACGTTTGTTTACATCAATTTACGGCATTATATACCAAACAAGTATTTCAATCTGACTCAAGCAAGCATAGGTGGTTGGTTCGACGAGTCATCGACTTAATCCACTTGTGGAACGTGGAACTTGCGGTTCGAATCTCAGGATTGGATAAACTTTTTGACATTCATATTTTTTTTGTTTTTGGATTTTTCTCATTGCTTAGTTTTATATAATTATATATATATACATATATATATAAATAAAAATGTCGTGTGGTAATATAACCATAAGAAAAGGACGTTTGAGGCGATCTTTATCGATTGAATCTTTGGATAGCCTGTCTTCAGACGTAAGCACTCAAAGTATGATGGACTTATCGACTCATAAGAAATGCAGCGAAATAGTACAATTAAAAGCTACCATAGAAACCCTCAAGGGGCAACTATCAAGTGCGCATGCCGAAATAGAAACATTGCACTTAGAAATTGGGTCTCTTAAACAAAAATTAGATGCAGAAACGCAAAAAAATGGACATCTAAGAAATCTATATATCACTAGTATTAGCTGCCAGAAGAAGGAAAAGCTCCCTAGAAGTGCTAAACGTTCATCTTATATAGGAAATAATAAAGGAGTTTCAAACATTTCTGCTCGGAAATTAGATTTGGATACTGATTTTCAAACACCAAAAACTTCTGATAAAACACAAAGGACTACGTATTTTCAAGCCTACAAAGAAGAACTTCTTAACACAAAATCCTTGTCAAGCGAAAACATAGTATGCCCAGTGACGACAAACCAAGAGGCAGAAGGAAAAGAAATATTTGAGAGCGAAACTGAACATTTTGATAGGAAGAATAATGATATTCCTACGACACAAGACAATTTGGACTGTGGTAGAATACTTTTACTTTCTGATGACCAGGGACAGGGACTAATACACAAACTATTTTTAGAAAAAGATAGTCTATTACCAAAGAATTACAAGTTATTATCATTTAGAAAACCACAGGCAAGAACAGAAGATGTTCTATCCAATTGTTACAACATTTCGAAACAGCTTACAAGCAAAGATTATGTTCTCATATTGACTGGTAGCAATGACTCAAATCCTTTTAAAATATTGTCAGAAATAACAGTAGCACTTAAAACTCTTAAAACCTGTAATGTTATCTTAACGAATGTGTTATACAATGCATTTCTTAATACGCAGAAACTAAACTACCATCTTAAATTAATTGCTCAGAACACATCAAACTGCACTTTCATGGAGACGAGTACTGGTACTACCAATATAGCTCAACAAATAATAACAACAATTAATAAACTTTATTATAATAAAACATTTCTATCATATAACTTTACCAATCATAATAATAAACAAACGCTTTCAAAGGACAATCGTAGTTCAATTCGTAATGCACATTCAAGTGGTTCCTACACTAAACTTCGCCAAAATAAAATAACTTATCCTAATGACAGACAAAGACAGACAACTATAAATACAAAGACTATGACTACTGTTAGCACATCAAAACCCGTCAAAGGAACGATCCCTTACTACTTTGCTGTCGTAAATAAAATAAAAGCCACCACAAAAAGTCCTACTAACGAACAATTTTTTCGTTGACCATTGTAAGAACTGGAACAAGAAAAGTAGTAGTAGCAGTATTTTCGTAATGCATCAAAACATTGCCGGGGCTCTTAACAAAATGCATGATCTTGACCTGGCTTTAAACGAATTACACCAATCAAAGACAAATATTATCGCTGTGTGCCTTACTGAACATTTTGTAGTTAAGGGGGAAGAAAAGTACTTAAATTTAAATAATTTTAAGCTTCAAACCATATTCTCAAGGGAAAAGCAACGGAGAGGTGGCACGTGTATTCTATGTGCAAATAACATACAAGGTGTAGAAATAAAAGAATTAAAAGACTTGAGTATAGAAAAACATTTTGAAATATGTGGTATCGAAATTCAACTAATGAAACTTATCATCTTGTGCATCTATAGAACTCCTAATTCTGACATCAAACTTTTTTTTGCCAAACTGAATGAAACCTTGACTAAACTTCAAAACAAGAAAAGTAAAATAATTATATGTGGTGATTTTAATATTAATATATTATGTAAGAATAACATCAGCACTCAATTTTTAGATACAATATCAAACTATGGTTTGCAATGCCATATCAAAGAACCTACAAGGTTAAACAAATGCATCGACAATATTATTAGCAACATTTCAGGAGTAACAGGTCAGACGTTCAACCTATGTTTATCGGACCATAATACAGCACAAGTTGCAGAATTTCAGTCCCTGACTAACAGAAAACTTGCTTACAATTATTTTATTAGAGTAAATTGACCATTCAAAAGTAAATACAAGAAAATTCATGGAATGTATTGGTAGCTTAACATTTTCTGAAGTTTTTAATATAACAAATGCTAATGACGCTTTTACTGCCTTTCACAACGAACTTGTATTATTTTACAAACTTTGTTTTCCTGTTATAAGAATTAAAATAAGTCACAAAGTTAAAGGTATTGCTTGGGCCACAAAAGGTATCAAACGAAGTTGTAAAACTAAAAGAACCTTAAGATATAAATACTATATTGACAAAACTAGTAATAGCAAGAGTCAGTTTAAAAAATATTCGAACTTGTTAAAGAAATGCATTAATACTATTCAGTCTCATTACAACTTAAAGCATATATCTAATTCGAAAAATAAAGGTAAGGCTGCATGGGATATCGTCAAGCGCAGTATGGGTAATTCTAATTCAAAAGAATATATTGATAATTTAATTGATAATGGTAACTTTGTTGAAACAGGATTAGACATAGCTAATTTATTTAATAACTTTTTTATTGACATAATACAAAATAACCCAGTAATGACAACAACAGACACACTAAATTATGACACTCACAAATTAAAAACTAATGTTTCAAGTTTCTTCCTGGAACCTACAAATCCAGGTGAAATCTATCAGATAATTATGTCATTAAAAAATTCAAAGTGTGCTGGTTATGATCAGATCCACGCAGACCTGCTAAAACGTATTGCATTGTATGTAGCGGTACCTATGTCACATATAATTAATCTATCTATTGAACAAGGACTTTTCCCAGATAAACTGAAACTGTCTGTTATAAAACCCCTATTCAAAAAAGGTTCTAAGCAAGACAAGAATAACTACAGACCTATAGCTTTAACTCCTATATTGTCAAAAATTTTTGAAAGGGTAGTATACAAAAGACTTCTTAAATTCCTAGATAAGAATGATATTCTAGCTAAAGAACAGTATGGTTTTAGAAAATGTAAATCAACTCAACTGGCTACCTTTACCTTGGTTAATTCTATAATTCAAAATATAAATGCAAAAGTACCGACAACTGCCCTTTTTCTTGATCTTAGCAAGGCGTTCGATTTTGTAGATCACTCGATACTTATTGACAAATTAGAAAAATATGGAATAAGAGGTATAGCTTCGCAATGGTTCCAATCATATTTGAGTAATAGAATGCAGTTTACAAGAGTGACAAAATTTAATAATTCTACTAATTCAATACAAAATTACGATTCGGAACAACGTGTAAACTACTCTGGCGTCCCACAAGGAAGCATATTGGGACCTTTATTGTTCCTTGTCTATATTAACGACCTCCCACGTGCGGTATCACACAACTCTGTCTTATTTGCTGACGACACCACTGTTATAATAAAATGTAAAAATATAGATTATTACGAGTCTGAAGTAAATGAAACACTTCTACAAATTATTAAATGGCTAGATGTAAATAAATTAAGGATAAATATTGAAAAGACAAAAATTATGCACTTTAGAACCTTCAAAAGTAATCAGTTAAAATTAAATATTAAATACAACAATAATAAAATAGAACTAATAGAAAGCACAAAATTCTTGGGAATAACACTAGACGCTCATTTTACATGGAGAGGTCATGTCGATAGCATTTGCAACAATATCAATAGATTCGTCTTTGCTCTGCGTAAACTTAAAGATATAACATCAAGACGTACCTCCTTAATGGTATATCATGCCTATGTTTGTTCGATTATACGATATGGCATAGTGGTCTGGGGTAACTCTACTGACCTTATGAGGGTCTTCATAGCGCAAAAAAAATGCATCCGTTCAATTTATGGAATGAGATGGCATGAGTCCTGTAAGCCTATATTTAAGTCGGAGAAATTACTTACTGTCCCTGGTATTTACATATATGAAGTTGCAAAATTTGTCAAAGGTCATTCGTACCTCTTCGAATGCAACAACAACAAAAGTAAGCGTAAAGTAACTCAAATTCATCTCAAAATGCCAGTACCAAAATTGGAACTTTTTAGACGCAGTTGTGCTTACATGGCACCTTTAATTTTTAACTCTTTGCCTAAACATATTGCTGATTTGCCATATGGTAAATTCTGTCGAGCTTTGCGGCATTGGCTGACAGAGGAAAGCTTTTATACTATTAAAGATTTTCTTAAAAAGAGCTCCTTTCGTTTTTTCTATTATGGAAATGCATTGTAATACACTTAATATTATCATTAAACTTAGTAAGTTATTAATTTATTTTTTAACTCAATGTTTAAATTTGCACACCTTTAAAGAAGGTGAAATATGTCGTGATCTTATATTGTATTTTAACATCTTATGTACCATATTTCTTGCAAATAAATAAATGAATGAATGAAAAAAATGAATGAACAAAATTTAGGTAAAAAGGAACTTTTTCGTGCCTAAAGTTGAATCGAGTATAACTTTATTTCATCAGAATATAGCGGTATAGGTGCAATTAATAAAAGCGAGGACATTATTTTTGCTTTATCAGAGTTTTCCAAAAAATCGAACGATATCGATATACTATGTTTCACTGAGACTTTCATTAAGAAAGGTACGGAGCATTTATTAAAAATACCAGGATACAACATGGTTGCTTCGTTCTCCCGCAACGCAAAAAGAGGAGGTTCTTGTATCTTGATCAGGAATGATTTCGATTACAAAACATTAAAATGTTTACCTAACATTGCCTGTAATTTCCATTTTGAATATTGTGGCGTTGAGCTATTATCACAAAATATTATTGTCATATGTATATACAGAACTCCAACTAGTAATCCATATGCTTTCATTGAAAAAATAGAACAGCTGTTATCACAACTATCGTATCGTTCAAAGAAAATAGTTTTGTGTGGTGATTGGAATTTGGATACTCTTAGGCCAAGTAAAAGTTGTTTAGAACTTATAAACACATTAAAAAACTTTGACATACAAATACAAATCAGGTTACCCACTAGACAGCAGGCATGTATTGACCTATTTGCCAGTAATGTGAAACACGCTCGAGCTGAAGTTCACTACTTCGGGCTTTCAGACCACGAGACAGGACAAACATTAACAATTACAACCAATATTAAACGCCAGAAACATTGTTGGTATGAGGAGGTCAGAAATTTTAATAAACAAAATGTTGACAAATTTTGTAACTACATATCATCATTATCTTTCTCGGATGTCTATAAAAAATGTGATGTAAATGAAGCATTTGAAGAATTTCACAGTTTGATTGCACTATTTTTTAATCTATGCTTTCCTACATTTAAAGTAAAAAAAAAACAAATAAAGTGGATAAAAGTAGTTGGTTGACAAAAGGTCTGAAGAAGTGTTGTATAAAAAAAAGAATTCTTTATTTAAAAGGTAAGCAAGTAAGTGCTGATAAAAAGGAAAATATTAGATTTTACAAAAATTACTGTAAAATTCTTAAGAAATGTCTACACAAGTCAAAGCAATTAGAAAATTGTAAATATATTAACAATAATAGTAATAAATGCAAAGCGGTGTGGAAAATTATAAACCAAAATATTGGAGACAATAAAACTAATTCAGAAATAGACAAAATATTACACAATAACCAGTTACATACGACTGCAGATGACATAAGTAAAATATTTAATTCCTTTTATGTTGACTTGACTAATAATAATGACTTTAAATATAATATTGACCATATAAATGAAACTATGGACATGAACAAAGTAAAATTAAATTCAATTTTTTTAAGGCCGACAGATCCGATTGAGATATTTAGATTAATTCACAATCTCAAAAATACTTACTCCGTAGGTATTGATGGTATCAACACAAAAATGATAAAACTCTGTGCACACTGGATATGCGAACCCTTGAGCTTCATCATAAATATGTCATTCCAACAAGGTATTTTTCCGACGATCCTTAAAAAGTCAATTGTTAAGCCCTTATATAAAAAAGGTGAGCCGACAGATATGAACAATTATCGTTCAGTTACCCTTATACCAGTTATATCAAAAAAATTTGAAAAGGCTATGTTAAAAAGAGTTCATGACTTCGTTTTGAAGGAAAGAATACTAAAAGAAGAGCAATTTGGTTTTAGAAAAAGCAGTAGTACTTCACTAGCCTGCTTCAATCTGATTAAAATAATTACTGAATGCATTAATGATAGAATACCTGTAACGACATTATTTCTAGATATGAGTAAAGCGTTCGATTTTGTTGATCACAAACTGTTGCTCTACAAGCTAGAAAAGTACGGAGTAAGAGGAATCGCTAATGATTGGATTAGGAGCTACTTAGAGGACCGATATCAATGTGTAGAAATATCCAAAATAGAAAATAATAAAAAAGTCACATGTAGATCAAATTTCAAACTAAATAGATTCGGTGTCCCACAGCGCAGCGTACTGGGACCCTTTTTGTTCTTAATCTACATTAATGACCTACCTAATATTACACACCACAGAACTATTTTATTTGCAGATGACACGACACTTATTATCAAATGTGACAATAAAGAAACATATGAACATGACATCAATTTGACGCTTAACAAGACAATTAATTGGCTACTTAACAATAATTTAAAAATTAACGTTGATAAAACGCAAGTGATACAATTTCTAAATTATAGGAGGAAACATATTGACATAAATGTAAATTATAAAAATAATAAAATACAAGAGGTTAATACAGCGAAATTTCTAGGTCTGATGCTCGATAAGCACTGTAACTGGAAGGCACATGTTGAATATGTTTGCAATAAACTTGATCGGTTCGTGTTTGCTATTAAACGTTTACGACAATCAGTGTCAACGGAAGCGGCTCTCAGTGCATACCACGGATACGTGTCGTCGGTGCTGTCATATGGTCTCATGCTATGGGGGAACTCGGTTGAGATTGAAAAAGCATTTCGGGTGCAAAAGAAATGCGTGAGAGCTATTTGTGGAGCTTGGTTTACTGACAGTTGTAAGCCAGTATTTAAAAAGTTTCACATCCTGCCACTGGTTTGCATGTACATTAGAGAACTCTGTGTTTTTGTTAAACTTCATCCACAATACTTTAGTAAATATTCTGAAACAGTTGGTAGAAACTCTAGGAATAAATTTAAGCTTCTCCGACCTAGGTGTCGTTTGGACATATTTGAGAAGAATGTCTATGTGAAGGCTATAGAAGTGTATAATAAGTTACCAGACACGTTTAAAGAACTACCTTATACTGTATTTAAAAGAAATGTTACAGCGTGGCTAGCGGAAAAATGTTTCTATACTTTAAATGATTTTATGACTTACTAGTCGACGCCAGCAGCTACGCCAGCATTAAGATAAAGAAAATGTTTAAATTTATTAATGTTAAAAAAAATCACGTATGACAACAAGAGCAACATTATCGGGACATTTAAATTTATTTTAATTTGACACTTCTATGCAATTATTAATTTAATATTATATTTTACAATTATACATGACTAACATTTTGACATTAATTAACTGATACATCAATACAATATAAACATATTTTTTTTGAATTATATTATTGTATAAATTGACATATTTGCGCATCATTGTTATGGTAGAATGTGAGGATCACTATTACTGTACCAGTACTATGTAACCACATTTCTCGTAAATAAATGCATTTCATTTCATTTCATTTCATTTCACGGTTGGCGTAGTGGTTTAAGCGGTCGCCTTTGCTTGACACTGTGCCGAGTGTTGTGGGTTCGATCCCCGCACGAGACAACACTTTGTGTGATTCATAAATTGTTGTTTCGAGTCTTGGTGTTCATTGTGCTCGTTCATTCACCCGCGACACAGGTTTTTGTCTTTAAAAAAAATGTTTGGGAACATACATACATACATACATAGACTCACGCCTGTTTCCCGGAGCGGTAGGCAGAGACTACGGAACGCCATTTGCAACGATCCTGACATACCTCACTTGCTTCACTCACTCCTATCAAGTTTCTCATGCATGCTCTTCTGTTAAGGGTACTTCTGACTTGACCTTTTTTCAGGATGTCTCCAATCTGCTCAGAGAACGTCCGCCTAGGTCTTCCCCTTTGTCCTGTTCCATTCACACTTGCCTTATATATCTTCTTTGTCAGTCTATCGTTTGGGAACATAATTTAGCTTATCTTCAGAGCGACTACTGTCAGGCCTCCCGGTTAATAAAATATAGTCATTATCACCCTATCCCAATTGCATCCAAGGTCAATACGGTTTGGAGCCCGAGGGCTGCTTACTGATCAAACCAGATATGACAGAATGTCAACTTTTCCGCAGAGCGACTGCCGTCTGATCACCGCAACCCAAAGGGATAGCGATATTCCATGGTTTAGACCAGTATCAGTTTATTTTAGGGTACTGACTCCCTGTAACGACTGTCAAAGATCTTCATGATAGCCGAGACCGACGGTTTAACGTGCTCTCCGAGGCACGGGGCAAGCGATAATGACAATTTAATACGCACTTAACTTCTAAAAGTCATTGGTGCGCGACGTGGATTCGAACCCAATACCCTCTGCATGGCAGTCCGTTAGTATCTCCACTAGGCTATCGCTGTCTTTGGTTAATAAAATATTGTATTCTAAAGTAAATTAAAATAACGTAAAGAGGTATTAATGTGCTTACAAAATATTTTGGCACGAAGATCTGTAAGAAGTCGCGGGCAGTTTTAATTAATTTTGGATAAGAATAATATTATTACGATTTCAAATAATTTGTTACATGTGGGTTGGGTTTCTGGATAACAAAAATAAATACGTGATAAAATCAGTCAATCAAATGCAGATCAACACTTTGTTGATCTGTATTTGCAAAATATTTTAATACTTAATACAATATAGGTACAATATACTTATTCACCTAAAATTATTTAAAATAATGTGCGATGATATCAAACCAGAATAAACTGTTGACTGGTGCAGAAAGACTGCACAGTAGGTACATGTGCTTGTGTGTGTTAGGTACCTACAATGGGAGCTCGCGGCGATCAGCTGAGCGGCGACAGAGGTCCGCCCCGAACTGATTTTTAGAATGTATGACGAAAAAAAAGTTCTAAGAGTTTTAGTGACTTACTTGTTCCCGTATTTGTATTCAGTTATAGCAGTATATTCATCCTTGAAAATATTTTTCAAATGCGTATCAACGTACTGTATTTATCGCAACTAATGCACAAATTATCACTTGAATTATATGTGAATATCAATGCAGTAGGTAGGTACATTCAATATCTGACCAAAGTCAAAACATTATAGGTACATGCCCACAAAAGTTTTACGTGGGAATTGAATCCACAACACTGGCGAAGCGAAGTGGCCGCTAAAACCAAAACTACTACATCTGTGCAGATTATTAGAATATGCACAATTAAAAATAAAAAAAACATCGTAGGTACCTACTTTCTTTGCATGCACTACTTATAAATGTACAGTCGAATGGTGAGAAATGACATCTATATCTGTGGAAATGACTGTTAACGTCTTAGATACAAAACTTAAAATACCATGGCTAACCTTATGCATAGTATGCTATTTACGGTAGACTAGTTAAAACCGCGAACGCGATCTTGACTCCATTTCTCTTATTTTTAAAAGTTTAAAAAAAAGTATGAAACAACTGGATCACTAAAGAGACACAAAACCGGATACAGCCAAAGGCAGAACAATTTAAATGACACTTCACATTAGACCGATTTTTCTAGGATCGGTCCAAATGTAAACAGTGTTATGCAAGCTCTATTGCATGGAATCTTCTTGGGTTTACGCGAATGTTACACAATGAAATTAAAGAACAGTTTACGGATTTTATCGCGTTATATTGGTTTCACTATTTATAGTAACACCAATAGTTGAAAAAAATTTCGGGTACATTCAAGAAAAAGACAAATCCCATAAAAACAATACTTGTCAAAAATACCAAGTCTCGCGACCGTAAAAAGTTGTGAGATCCATGTAATACCAAGTCGGTGAATTAATAGGTAATCTTGAATGTTTTAAATAAATAGATTGACTCGGCCATCGCATGAAAACATAATATATCTCATAAGTAATACATATATTATAAAAATTGGGCAAGTGCGAGTCGGACTCGCGCACGAAGGGTTCCGTACCATCATCTATAAAAGAAAATCACGTTCGTTGTATGTATACTTAAATACTTTATAAGTTTCTACCTGTTTATTAAGATCGAGTAACAAATTGCTTAAACATTACGTTTGTTGTATGGGAGCCCCCCTTTATTATTTACTTTTTTTTAATTAAATTATTTATTTTGAAAGGTAATATACAACTACATATTCTGTAAACATTTAAAGCGTCTACCTGTAACAGTTAGTAATTTTGAGCGAAAAATACGAAAAAAAACACGTTTTTTGTATGGGACCCCCCCTTAATATTTTCATTTTTTTTGTTTTTAGTATTTGTTGTTATAGCGGCAACCGAAATACATAATTTGTGAAAATTTCAGCTTTCTAGCTATCATGGTTTATGAGATACAGCCTGGTGACAGACAGACAGACAGACAGACAGACAGACAGACAGCGGAGGCTTAGTAATAGGGTTCCGTTTTTTACCTTTTAGGTACGGAACCCTAAAAATTAGATTGTTTTAAGCGATTGCCAAGTCAATCTATTTATTTAAAACATTCAAGATTATGAATTCACCGACTTGGTATTACTTACATGGATCTCACAACTTTTTACGGTCGCGAGACTTGGTATTTTTGACAAGTATTGTTTTTATGGGATCTCATTTCTTTTTGTAGATAGTATTACTTTTGTTCTTTCCAGTACCTTGTACTTCTTATACTCCAACAACGAATTTTCTTAATTAAAGCTCTAACTGCAATTGTAATTTTGTAATCCTATTTATTTATATGGGATTACCAAGTTATTTATGCAGTTGATGTATCTCTAAAACTGGACAGAAATTGGTTAATATTTTAATTTTTCCTTGATTCATATACTAAACACTAATTGTATACTTAAATTGAAGCTTCTTTGTCTGCTAGAAGTGCCTTAGACTTTTGATGATCGGTCAGTGAGTGAAAAATTAAGAATTTTGACTCGTTATAATTCTTAAACTACTGGGTCAAATTGAATAAAATTTAAAATACACCATGTTTATACGATATGTGCATGGTTACAAAAAAATCAGGCTTCTAGTTTTATACACAACGGAAATGGCCTGAATTGCTTCGATAAAAGGATGGTACGGCCGTGCCGCTTTTTTGCTCGACTTGGTGGGGGCACTACCGTGCCCCCAGATTTAATGTCATCTCAGTCTGCCGTGATCATTAATCCTGTAAATTAAATTAAAAAAGAATTCGAAACCTCGGCTAGTAATGAATTAAAATTGTAGTTTCTAGATAGTAAAGTAAAGTAAAAAGCATTTAGAGATCATTCGGTTTAAATGTAATAACTAAGTGAAACCAATATAACGCCCTAAAATCCGGCAAATGTGTTGTATGGTTTATAAATCATACAAGTATGTACGTTTGATCATCATAAAGCCTTTTGCTATGCTCTGCTGGATCTCTCCTAATAAGCGCCTTTGCCATATTTGCCTCTTTAAACGGACCGAGAAAGCAGACTGTCTGTCTTAGTTAGGAATGGCTCTTACACATATTTTATTGCCCCTGGCATAGCCGTTTCTTTAGACCGACTAAAAAAACAGACGGTCCTTGGTGGGAACTGGGCCTAAGGATTATTTTTAATATCTTTATCTGATAAAATAAAAAGAAATGCCTTTTGTGAACATATTGAAGGTCTATCATCATATGACCTGCAATCAGTGACAAGCTTAATCAGTGTTTTATCATAAACATTATTATAATTATAATGATTAATATAAATTTCCTGCAAAACATACATGATAATAATAGGTAGTTATTATGATTGGATATAAACATGTACGCGCGGATTTTTATCATAATCAACTTCAAGGTATCGCATAATTAATGAAAAACATATGAGTGTCCAAATTGTAACACATTTGTTAGTTTTGAAGCAAAATGGGTGTAATAGAGGGACCTTACAAACGAGAGGTCCTATTATTAGGGGTGCCTTTTTTGTTGTTATTGTACACAATCCAATAAACTTATTTTGGCGAAATACCTGTGTTATATGTTTTTATCTAAAGATGGATGACGAAAGATTGACCAAAAAGATATACTAGGCAAGTGTGAATGGGACAGAACGAAGGGGAAGACCTAGGCGGACGTTCTCTGACCAGTTTGGTGACATACTAAAAACAGGACAGGTTAGAAGTACTGAACAGAAGAGCATGCATGAGGAATCTGATGGGAGTGAATGAAGCAAGAGAGATATGTCAGGATCGTTGTAAATGGCGTTCCGTAGTCTCTGCCTACGCCTCCGGGAAACAGGCGTGAGACTATGTGTGTATGTATGTATATGTTTTTATAATTCATACGAGTATGTATGTTTGATCATCATACTGGCTTTCGCAGACCTCTGCTTGACATAGGAATCCCTAATTTTCGACAAAATAGCTTTGTAACTCAATAGAATAATTTTGCACATAGGTACTAAGTATACCAAACTCGTCGGAATAATTCTTCACCGCCAAAACTTTATTTATTTATAGACTCACGCCTGAATCCCCAAAGGGGTAGGCAGAGGCGTAACATTATACCCACATTTCGCCATGAATTTTGATGTCCCACGTAATAGGGGGCGAGACTATTGACGTTACCGGGCACCTTACCAGACTCCGTGCTGCTACTGAGAATTTCGGAAAAACCCAGTAACACTTTTGCCCGACCCGGGAATCAAACCCGGGACCTCCGATCAGCAGTGGCATACGCTATCAACTGGACCACGGAGGCAATCACCACCAAAACTATATTAATAAAATCTATATATTATCCAATTGATTAGTCACTTCGTTACTTATTTAAAGAATGTGTCTCACCCTCATGGCCACTATCACCCGTGGCGTATATTCAGGTTAAGCAGTGCCAAATACTGAAAAAATACTGAGTTTTGACACTCGTGAAGTCTCGGGGAAAGTTAAACTGTCTTTCTTGGAACCATGAACGAATCAGAAGTATGTTCGAAGAATTGCATTTCTTAGCAACGCAGAGGACAATGACTAATTAATTATTAATAGATTAATTTTAAACGCATAGGTGAGATAATTTCTAGATAACAGAAATTGAAATTCAATTCAACTCATTAATTTATACAAAAATATAAGCTTACAGCATTACATCAATAGGGTTGTTTCCAACTAGTCAAATCAAGCACTTTTAATAAAATGTCAAAAACGACCTTTTCCACGGCGTTTATGAAATAAAACTTTAACATTAATTGATGAATGAAACTACTATTAATTTGACATATTTCACTGGATACAAATACTTGTATAATTTGTTTCACTTTCAGGAAACTTCCCTATTCGCTTACATTTATGCTAAATATACAAAATAGGTTACACATTAGAATATTATCAATTATTATTATTAAGAAAAACAAAATAAGGTAAATTCAGGGATATTACAATATACATTTTAAAAGAAAAAATAAATAAAATAAAATAAACTTAACCATATTACAACAAACGTTTTAACAATTTATTATTGACAGAAAAGTAAGCAATGACTCTCATCTTCTAGAATAGCGTTTTGGCTTGTATAAGTGTTGTAAGCAATTAAAATGCAGAAAGAAATGTAATATATCTTAATGTCTTTCGATAATAAAATGGCATCAAGTGTTTAAAAATTCCAATCACTTGTCCGCTACAGATGTCAGTTACATGATGCAAGCGAGCCCTACAAACCGATTGATAAATCATCGCAAGGCCATTTCGCAAACAATTACAACTGTCTATCGTAATTCGTAACGATGGCCTCTGGCGTCAAATGGCGAACGTTGCGACAACCATTGTCATCATGGGACAGGTTGTGACAGACCTGGGAATATACATACAAACATAGACTCACGCCTGTTTCCCCGAAAGGGTAGGCAGAGGCATATTAAACGCCCACTTTTCGCCAGTGTTTTGATCCCACGTAATAGGTGGCGAGCCTATTGCCGCTTATCGGGATATTTTGTTTGCCAGAGCCTCGTCCGTTGATCGGCAGGTGCACCACTTGCAGGTGAGGTTGGCTTGCGATCCTAAGTTCTTGGTGGGAACCCTATGCACCTGGGAATATCTAGCTCAGATAAGCGTTTCTGGTCGAGAAATTTTTGGTAACTGTATGTTTGGACCAATATAAGAGTTTTTACAAGTCTATGAACGATTTGACAGTGTTATTTTGGGGCGACTGCCGACTGACCTACGATTTTGATCGCAACCGAAAGGGCTAGCTATAATCATTGGCTTAGACAAGTGTCAGAATATTCTAGAGCTCTGATTCCCAATAACGAAAGAAATAAAAAGAAAGAAAATCTATTTATTTGTCACAGACGCAGAAAAAGTACAACATAAAAAAACCGGCCAAGTGCGTGTCGGGCCACGCACAATGTAGGGTTCCGTAGTTGCCCATAATGGCCATTATTGATAATAACATCTGGTTGACATGAGACTAAAAACGGGCATCTTTAAGATTAAGCCAGCGCTCCCAATGTAAACTCACAGAAATAGGTATTTATAAGTTAACCGACGATTACTCTTAAACTTGTTATGTCTACTTAGCCGTGATAGTTTTCCTTTTAAATTCGTTATATGTACTACATTTGTGATTTTTTTCACCTCTTCCAAATTAATAGTTTAGCCGGCAGAGGGGGGGGGGGACACTTGTGTCTAACAATTGTTTTCACTTCACAGCTTGATATTTGACAAACCAATCACTTGATCGAAAAAATGATTGGAGCAAACTAATAATATTTTTTCAAATATTTTTAATAACATTTTGTGGGGTATCCAATGATACCCCACAAAATGGGGTACTCAACCAAAAAAAAATTAACCCCACTATATATGTAGGGGAGATACCCTTAAAAAATATTTTCCTAGATTTTATTCTATGCATTTTTTTATTTGTTGCAATATCTTATGTCTATATTCATGTCAAATATCAGCTTTCTAGCACCGAGCGTCTTTGAGCTAGGCTGCGGACGGACAGATGGACGGACATGACGAAACTATAAGGGTTACTTGTGGACTACGGAACCTTAAAAAGAAACAAAACGCAAGGCATAGTATTAGTCTGTGACAGATAGGTACACACTCAGCTGTATCGTTGCATTGTGGTAGTCTCCACAATACATCGCTGGTATTCTGTGTGTGTCGACTGTTAAAGACCTTTTTGGCTGCCGATACTGACGACTTAGCGACTAGCGTGCTTTCCTTGGTAGGTACGGGGTAAGCGAGAATTAATAATTAAAAACGTATAATACTTTCAATTACTGACTTTGGATGTATTGTGGTATGCGGTTTAAAATCATTGTGTACCTAATACCCTGTGTATGACAGCTTGTTGGTATCTGCACTAGGCCAAAGAGCTCAGATATTTACATAGAGGCGCATTTCCTATGGGCGCTCTAAAGACAAACTTTCTGTGACCCAAATTGGCGGCGTGGCAGTCTCGCTGTGACAGCTGTTTCCACGAGAGGAAGAGAGACGAACGTTCCTCGAGTGTATCTTAACTGCGAGAGCAAGAGAGACGGAGATCGAAGCCAGCGCTACCAACGGCGCCAACTACGAACTAAACTGGAGACAGTCCCCACTTGGAATCGGCACACGAAATCACTAGGCTATCGCCGTCACTATTGTCAGTCCAAAATCAAATATTGTCGATTCTTTCTTCATTCGAATGAGGTATATGGACAATATAGGACTGAACGCTCTGGTTTTGCAATATTTCTTTTATCATAATTCTCATTTTAAGCGTAACAACTTCAAGGTAGTAGAGCCTTGCTGATTTCAGCATGAATGGGCCAGCTCGACCGAGGAAGTACTACCCTCTCACAGCAAAACGACGTAAAGTAACAGTTCCTAAACTGTTGCGTTTCGTTCGGTGAGTGAGAGTGCCGGAGGCCCTATCCCCTATTCCTTCTCCCTCATCCCACTCCTCATCCTATCCCCTTTCCCATCCCCAAGGGGCGGCAACGCACTTGTGACTCCTGTGGTGTTGCTCGTGTCCATGGGCAGCGGTAATTGCTTACCATCAGGCAATCCGTCTGCTCGTTTGCCGCCTTTTACCATAAAAAAAAACAACGATTTTAAACTTCATTTCGTCTTGCTTTGTGGGATCAGCAGTGCTGAAGGTCCCATCAGTTATCACGTTTTTATTTCAATGCCTTCTCAACCAACTTTTTATACAAAGTATCGCGATCTTATAATGACAAAAATTATCGATTTGTCATGTTTTCTGATGCGTGAAGGTCGTTTTAACAAAAGGTATGTTTATCATTTATCTGTGATGTGATGTGAAATACTATCGATTGAAACTGACAAGTGATAAAGATGAAAATCTTTGGTGATTAGATTTGTAACCGGGCGCAAAATATTAAATGGATTTTCTGTTATTCGAAGATTATTTTAGCTACCACTTGTGAGCTGCCTCCGTGGTCCAGTGGATAGCGTATGTGACTGCTGATCGCAGGTCCCGGGTTTGATTCCCGGGTCGGGCAAAAGTGTTACTGGGTTTTTTCGAATTCTCAGTAGCAGCACGGAGTCTGGTGATCGCCCGGTAACGGCAATAGGTTCGCCCCCTATTACGTGGGACCTAAAATTCGTTGCAAAATGTGAGTAATATTACACCTCTGCCTACCCTTCGGGGATACAGGCGTGAGTCTATAAAAAAAATATAAATAAAATAAAAACCACTTGTGAGCAATTTTATTAGATAGACTTCTTTCTGAAGTTTCATGCAGACTTGGGTATGTAGTATTTATGTCTGTCGAAAGTACAGCGTGGTGAGTCATAAAAAGAGTTGTAAAATCATCGTCCTCTTATCGTTATCCTAGTTCCCGGGGTCCGCTTACTAGTCTAATCGGATTATACTTAATATTAGATTTTCCACAGAGCGACTGCCTGTCTGACCTCCACAACACCACGGGATAGCGGCATTCCTGGTTTAGACCAGTGTCTGTGTGTTCAGAGGTACTGGCTCCCTATCATCATCAGCCTTTATCTGTCCACTGCTGGACTAGGCCTCTAATTTGAAAGGAGGAATTGGCCTACTATACCACGCTGGCCAAACGGGTTGGTATAGGGTTTGTATCAAGTTTTCCTTCTCTTACAGTGCTGTTCCTGCATAATATGGTCCCTCTGTCGGCTCTTACGACACCCATGGGATGATACGGGGTGATGACATTCCGTATTCTTAATCCGTCACCACACGGACGGGTCCCTATAACGACTGTTAAAGATCTTCGTAACAGCCGGGACCGACGGGTTACCGTGCTCTCCGAGACACGTGGTAGCGATATTTAACAATTCAATACGCACATAACTAGCTTTGATAAGACAATAGTGCACGCCCTGGATGCGAATCCGATACGACCTGCATAGCAGTCTGTTGATGGCTCTGTGCCTAAAAAAAACTTAAATATACAGTCGATTTTCAATGTTCTTATGACGATTTTTATTTGATTTTCGTGTATACTTTAACGAGGGGACATCGAACACCAAATTAGTCGAACCCACACTATCTACACTAATTTTATAAATGCGGAAAATATTGGATATTTTTCTTTTTTTATTATTTATTGACTCACGCCTGTATCCCCGAAGGGGTAGGCAGAGGTGTAATATCACACCCACACTTCGCCATGAATTGTTAGGTCCCACGTAATAGGGGCGAGCCTATTGCCGTTACCGGGCACATTACCAGACTCCGTGCTACTACTGAGAATTCGGTAAAACCCAGTAACACCTTTGCCCGACCCGGGAGTCGAACCCGGGAACTCCGATCAGCAGTCGCATACGCTATCCACTGGACCACGGAAGCAGTCAGTTACTTATTATGGGCGAATTTATGAGGTAGAAATTTTTTCTTGAGATTTTTGTTACTTGGATAATATTTGTGTGGTGAGTGATGCGTAAATTAAATAAAGTGGCGGTGACATACGGACAGACAGATAGATAGACAGACATGGCGAATCTATGAGGGTCCCGTTTTAAACCATTTTTGGTTACGGAACGATAAAAACAACTTTTGTAGTAAAATGTTCAATGGATACCTATTCATTGTTTTTATTTGATTTTTATCTTCAACGAGTGGAAATCGAAGACCAAGTCAACCTTGACCCATTTTGATGAAATTTAACATAGGAGATAAACACATTCTTTTTTTCAATACGGGATAGTTTCACAAATAGTCTACCTTTATCGACACACCACGTAGGCGAAGCGCGGGACAAACCCTTGTAATATATTTAAAAAAGCCTTAACTTAAAAAAGACGACATTTTAAACGAATTACACTTTACAATAATAATTACTTAAATAAGTAATGTTAAGTGCATCGCTTCTTAAATGTTTGCGGCACTGAACTTTAGGTTTGTTGATACCATTGAGTCGGTGTTACCTTGGCGGTAACCCTGACTTTGTAACAGTGTGAATCATGCTTTGTGGACTAAATTTAAAATGTTATAAATAATAAATATGTCTACTATTATACCGAATTAAAATATTTAAGTATTTAATTTTAATATTTATGTTGTATATTTAAGATGTAGTGACAAGCATCGAATAAAGGTATGCTGTGATGGTTTGGATACATGGACAGGATGGATGATGGAAGACTGACCAAGACGATATATAAGGCAAGTGTGAATGAGACAGGACAAAGGGGAAGACCTAGGCGGACGTTCTCTGGCCAAATTGGAGAGATCCTAAGAAAAGGACAAATTAGAAGTACCCTAAACAGAAGAGCATGCATGAGAAACTTGATGGGAGTGAATGAAGGAAGAGAGATATGTCAGGATCGTTCCAAATGGCGTTCCGTATTCTTTGCCTACCCCTCTGGGAAACAGGCATGAGTCTATGTATTTATGTTGTACGTGTGGTGACGGAATGTCACCACCCCATATCATCTCGTGGGTGTCGTAAGAGCCGACAGAGGGAGCATATTGTGCAGAGAACAGCACTGTAAGAGAAGGAAAACTTGAAACAAACCCTATACCAACTCGTTTGGCCAATGTGGTATAGTAGGCCAATTCCTCCTTCCTAGACCAGCAATGGACTGTTAGGGGCTGATGATTACGACTAATTCTTTCTCCGCGGATTTGCTGCTCTAAGCTTTTAACATTTAGTATCGAGGGCACCAATGTGGGGTTATGTTGTATAATGTGAGATGCCAAAAGGCGAGATAACAATTTCTTAGAACAAGATATGTACGGAAAATTGAACTCTCTACAAGTGTAAACGAATAAAAGAACTTCATCTTGTTACGAAGAGAAAGGCCGAAGACCATAGATCTTTTAAGAGATTCGCATTTCTACGAAAGCAAGCGAGAACCTTTATGAATTGCCGTCCATTATTGCAAGAGGGTTGGTTTAGCAAGATTATATTTATTTTTTATTTTGTACGAATATAGTCGATTCTAGCGTAAGAACAGTATTTTTTTGATCTTTTTGGCGACTAGAGCGATCGCCAGGAATATCCTGAATGTTCGTAGCGATTTTTGGCTCAGTTCGTAGTTCTATATGACAAATCTAGCAATTCTTTTAGAGACCTTATAGGCGTCAACTTTCGAGTAGATAATACTGTAGATTCTACCGTCCCTCAAACAAAAGTTTCATAACACAGGTGTAATATCACACCCACATTTCGCCATGAATTTTTATCATCAGCCTTTAACAGTCCACTGCTGGGCTAGGCCTCTCCTTTGAAAGGAGGAATTGGCCTACTATACCACGCTGGCCAAACGGGTTGGTATAGGGTTTGTATCCAATTTTCCTTCTCTTGCAGTGCTGTTCTCTGCATAATATGCTCCCTCTGTCGGCTCTTGTGACACCCATGGGATGACATGGGGTGGTGACATTCCGTATTCTTAATCCGTCACCACACGGACATTAATTTTTAGGTCCCACGTACAGGGGGCGAGCCTTTTGCCGTTACCGGGCACATCAGCAGACTCCGTGCCGCTACTGAGAATTCGGAAAACCCCAGTAACACTTTTGCCCGACCCGGGAATCGAACCCGGGACCTCGAGCAGTCGCACGCGCTATCCACTGGACCACGGAGGCAGGGAGCAGAGGCTAGAAGTTACTATCAACTTATTTATTTTTGCATATTTTATATCCACGATACTAATCTAGATCTGTGACAAATACATACATAAATACTTCCACATCTCACTCCCATTTACATTGAATTAATATGTTACTTTATTCACTCGTTCTATAAACTACATCCGACTAAGATACATTACTATCATACGAAACTACTAAACACATATGCAGCAAACTATTTTATAATTTATAGTACAGCTTACACGCAACGAACTGGCAATTACATGTAATCGAAATACCAATAAACAAAGCATATTCAAACACGGATTTGAACTTTATTTCAGTAGACTTAAGATCTATTGCGACTGCATTTTAAACTTGGTGATCTTAATAAGGTAAACGACTAATTTGCTTCGGTAGTGCGATATTGATTCTTATGTACTTGGAAATAAGGGTTTAAGTAAGTGTTTGGTGATCAGATTTAATACGATTGTAAGAGACATGTGGATAAATATCGATTAATTATAGAGGCAGACATTAATATTTTCTAGGTTGTCACATGTGGGGCAGGGTTTACCTACTATGTATGCATGTGTAAGGTTATGTACTTATGTATCGAAAATATTAATATTAGGTACTCTAAGTTGCAAACTAGGTCCTTCAATCTTAATATATAAAATCCTTGCGTTACTTACTTACTGACTGACAGACACGCTACAGCCGAAACTATTGGGCGCAGGAAGCTGAAAGGAGATGTACCATTTGGCCATACATTATGGGCCTGGCACGGCCAAACACAACACCATGTGTGTTTTGAAGATAAATGACTACTCTATTAACCTGTATAATTTCTTTTTAAATAACTTTTGGTGGAAATAAGATACGAGATATTTGAAATGGAAATTATTCCGCAACTAAATATACCTCAAAATTGAATTTTAACATAAATATAATACCTAGATGTAAATAAAAGTATGTCTTTGCGTCTTAAAGAACAAAAACTACATAAAGAGTGGCCAATAATAATGAATAATCACCTGTGTACTAGGGAACCTCGTACTATGTATACTCGTCCAAAAAAGCTAACCACAATCACAAACACCGCTGCATATTCTTAGTATGAGTAGAAGGTACTGATCATTATTATTGAATTTATATTCAATTACATTACATTAAAACCGTACGAAAACACTAATTAATCAGAGCAAAATATTTACGATACACAGTAGCAACACGAATGACATAACAGATAAAAAAAGTGTTGCAAATGGTTTGAAAAAATATTTCTACTATCGATTAAAAAACAAAACGATTTTTACCGATTAATAATTATGGAATGTATAATAAATTATATATTTCTTGATTCTTTTTACAAATATACTTATAAAGTAAATAAAATATATTGTTTTCTAATATAGTAATAAAAATATTATTTCCTTAAAACAATTTCTGCCTACCATACTTCATTTTATTTTTAATGCTGGCAACATAAGACATTCATCCGCTATTACCATAGCTTATTCAAAATAATTAATCTTTAAAAACTAAATTCTTTCACCGATACTCTATCAAGAAACGAAAACGATGTAAATTTTTTAAAAATTATATGTTTAATTTCAACGATTCACAACTTTCTGGCCGCTACAGGCCGTATTTGGTCTTTCTCCTTTGGCATGTATGTTCCTTGGGGACCGTAGAATGCACTAAGAAGGGATATCCCGAAATTCCCACGGGATCGGCCAAAACGGGCAAATTTAAAAAAAAATCAGTCGTAGCTGCTGGCGTCCTCTAGTAGCCTATAACCTACTGGTTTAATGATCACTGAACCAGATTTTGACTGAAAAAGCATGTTAGTTGATCTCTCTGTGTCTAGGTGTAACTAGATTAAATAAAGAACCCAAATTGTGACCCAAATTGCCGCTTGGCGGTGTGGCAGTCGCGCTGTGACAGCTGCCTCTATGAGTGCAAGAGGGACGAACATTACTCCTGTATATCTTAACTACGAGAGCAAGAGAGACGGAGAACGACGCCAGCGCTGCCAACGGCGCCAACTACGAACTATACTGATGTCAGTCGCCAACTCACCATTTGGAATCGGCACACGAAATCCCTAAGAAATGCACTTCTATATGTAAAACTGTATTCATTGACGATACTGAGTACCGTGTATGACTGACTAACGGAGAAATACGATAAAAAATGGAAGCCCAACAATGAGATCAAATCTACTTCAACACAATAGTTCTAACAAATTTAATTCTGCGAAAATGTCTTACAAAGTTAACGGTTACTGTACCTACTTAATTAATACCGTTATACAACATTTGTTCTGTGATTGCTTTTTCAATCAATCAATCAATCAGCCTATCGCAGTCCACTGCTGGACATAGGGCTCTCCCAACACGCGCCACAGTACACGGTCCTCAGACTTCCGCATCCAGTCTGTCCCAGCCACCTTTTTCAGGTCGTCGGTCCACCTAGCCGGGGGCCGCCGTACCTTACGCTTGCCGAGACGTGGACTCCACTCTAGTGCTTTTTACGCCATATTTATTGTATACACATACATACATACATACATATCGTCACGCCTTTTATCCCCGAAGGGGTAGGCAGAGGTGTATTTCTACACCCACTTTTCGCCAGATATACTTTAGTCCCACGTAATAAGGGGCGAGCCTATTGCCGTACCGGGCACATTTCCAGACTCCGTGCTGCTACTGAGAATTTCGTGACAGAAAAACCCAGTAACACTGCCCGACCCAGGAATCGAACCCGGGACCTCCCGATCCCACGCGCACATTTATGCCGGGAGACCAAAGAGGCAGTCGTATAGGGTTTGATGTCGAGTTTTCCGTCTCTACGCAAAGATGGTATTTGCATCGTTTTATCCCTTAGTCGCCTCTTACGACACCCACGGGAAGATAGGGGGTGGTGACACTTGTATTCTATGTCGTCAACCACACGGCATAAAAATTATATAAAAACTTACAAATGTAGCGTTTTCACTCCTAACGTCCATGACTATGGGGATCATTTTGTTATAATTAGGTCAGTTTTGCATTTTTTTGCAGATACGTCACTGTCGCTCCAAATGAGCGACTTGTATTCTATGCCGTCAACCACACGGCAATTATTGTATTTTTGCATGAAATATGGTGTTCCTCCAGCCAAGGGAGGATTTTAACCAGGCTAAGTGATCTTATTTACTTTTGGGAGGACCCAAGCCACAGATTACTAAATAGTTACTTCGTAACCCAAGCTAGTTGATCAAACACAGTTTTGTTCGCGGCTCCGCCTTCATCCGGATGAGTCTTGGTGACCGCAGCAAAAGGTAGCTTTTGCCTTATTCTGCTGTTTAAGCTATAGGTATTATTCCTGTGAACTTTCATCTAAATCCATTCAGCAGTTTAAGCGTGAGAGAAGGGCAAAGAAACAAACACGCATTCGACTTTTATTAGTATGGATATGATACTCGTACTATTTAGCTACCGCTAAATATTCATGTATATGATTTAAGGCGGCAAACGAGCAGACGGATTGCCTGATGGTAAGCAATTACCACCGCCCATGGACACAAGCAACACCGCAGGAGTCACAAGTGCGCTGCCGCCTCTTGGTCTTGGGAAAAAGGATAGGATGAGGAGTGGGATAAGGGAGAAGGAATGGGGGATAGGGCCTCCGGCACTCTCACTCACCGAACGAAACGCAACAGTTTAGGTACTGTTACTTTACGTCGATTTTCTGTGAGAGGGTAGTACTTCCCCGGTCGAGCCGGCCCATCTATGCTGTAATCAGCAAGGCTCTACTACCTGCAATATATGTAGGTAGACAAGCAGTCTCGAACAACAGTTTTAATTATCATAATAATTATTATTGTGGCAATTCTGCCCGTATGGCTTGCAATTTAAAATTTTCGGATGCCTTTGATGAATTGACGTGCCGACATTTACTTTTTTATACAGTAGCGTTGCCGGCGACTTCGTTTAATTTACGGAGGCATGAAAATGCTTGCCTTGGGAAGTATGTAATTTGTTTTCATAAAAATAATATAAATTACAATTATTATGCATTCATACGTTTTATAGTGTTCTGTACCTAAAAGATAGAGAGAACCTTTCTAGCATAATTTTGATGTCCGTCTGTCTTACTGTCTGTCGAGACGAACTTTCTTAGTCGTGAAATACCAGGTCAAAATTACTATGGAATGCTAAAACCTATTGTCAAGACAGCAATATTCCAGTGGAAATACCAACATACTTCTATGCAGAGAGTATCAGGTTCTAACCCATCGCCACGGTACTTAGTGTTTATTCCAAGTTATGTGCGTAGTGATTTGTGAATTATCATCGCTTGTCTTTTTTTTTTTACTTCTGATAAGTTAACGTTTGACCGCGATCTCACCTGATGTTAAGCTATGATACGGTTGAAGATGGCGCACGCTTGCCTAGAAGGTACCTATTCACCCGCGACTTGAAAACACCCAGATTGTACTCATCAGGAAACACATACTCAGGGAAGAAGTTCCATTCCACCTTTGCAGTCCGCATAATAAATGAGGAAGCAAAGCGTTTCGTGCGTATGGATGGGATGTCAACCATATAACGGTGACGATGATAAGTTTGTCTGGTCGTCCGATTGTAAAAAGGGGATGGAGGAATCAGGTTATGTAGTTCCTCTGCATACTCTCCGAATTGTGCCTAGGAGAGCACGTTTTTCTTTTCCAGCCAATATGAAAAGCTTTGAGAGTACTGACTCTCACAGCTTTTCATATTCTTTACATTAGACCAGTTACAATATATTCAAACGTACTGACGTTTGAATATTTTGTCACTGGTCTATGCTAGTATTGGCCATGAAATATCGATATCCCTGTAAGTTTGAAAAAAGCTGGTATTCTTTTAAATCTGTTCAGTCGAGTGCGCGAATCTTGGGCCTCAAGGCTAGAAAGTTTTGGATGCTGAAGATGACTAAATTCCATTGTCGCATGGTACTCTAAAATACTTCCAGGTCAATCCCATAAGAGGATTTAAAATGTAATTTTTAACCGATTCGCTTCAATCAATTCTCCTGATAAATCATGAATTTCCACTTGTAAACCATTGGCTCACCTTCAGATAAGCCATTTTCAAGGCGTCCCACAGGGTTCAATCCTCGGTCCTTTTTTATTTTTAGTTTATATTAATGACTTACCACACCTCGTCAATGACAAGCACGGGATAGTACTGTTTGCTGATGATACCTCACTTTTATTTAAATTAAAACGACAGCAAATTGATATGGACGATGTAAACATTGCTATCTCAAAGGTGGTTCGCTGGTTTGAGGTTAACAACCTGCTTTTAAATAGACTAAAAACTAAATGTATTCGATTTTTGATGCCTAACGTCAAACAAGTGAACACCTCAGTAAAGGTTAAGGATGATGTGTTGGATCTTGTGGATAACACCAAATTTTTAGGCATTACACTAGATTCTAAGCTGCAATGGGGACCACATATTAGTAAATTGTCGAATAGACTCAGCTCTGCAGCATACGCAGTCAGGAAAATTCGCCAGTTAACTGACATTGACACTGCCAGGCTTGTATATCATAGCTATTTTCATAGTATAATGTCATACGGTATTCTCCTGTGGGGAAATGCTGCCGACATTCAGACCATCTTTGTTCTGCAGAAAAGAGCTATTCGGGCAATTTATAATTTGGATTATGGGGCTTCGTTAAGGAATAAATTCAAGGAAATAAACATTTAAACAGTTGCAAGCCAGTACATTTATTCCAACCAAATATATTTATTCCAAAACAAGGCCTCATACTCAAAGAAAAGTGATATCCACAATTTGAATACTAGAAATAAGAGTAAGCTAGTAGTGCCGGCAACCCGGCTAGAGAAAATAAAAAAATCTTTTCAAGGCCAATGTGTGCGCTTTTACAATAAAGTGCTAATATAATATTCAAAATTTAAGTTATAATAAATTCAAAAAGATTATAAAACGTAAACTTTGTCAAAAAGGGTACTATTCAGTGCTAGATTATATTGAAGATAAAAATGCTTGGGATTTTGATTAGTGTTAAGTTTCATGTGAGTGTGAGTTATTGTGTCTATATTAAGCTAGTTAGTACTTTTATATTATTATTAAAAAAGCCTTATTAATTGACAACAACATTATAGACACACCAGCTCATATACGTATGAAAAATTCAATGTAGTTACTAAGTTTTTAAATTGTATAGAATCAAGACGTAGAAAAGAGTGGCCCGGAGTTTCTTGCCTGATTCTTCTCACGAGGCTCTACTTTCTGAACAGGCATTTTTTTCAATGCTCAACTATATTAATATGCATTTAAAGTTACTTTTTTATTATTTTTTATTTGTATAACTTTCTGACGTGTCCAAAAAATTTAAACATTTTTATGGAAATAAACATATTTGAGTTTGAGTTTGAGTTTGAGTTCAAGGCCTCTATCTAAAGATAGAGAGAGAAAGAAGTGATTTGTGTTTGAATAGGAGATGGTACTAACTTTAAATAAGGTGCCTGCTTAATTATATAGCGAGAAACCATTTTTCACAAATGCTCATGAATTTTGTATCAAAAGCAATCGTAAATACGAACTATAAAGTCCATATACATAATTCAAAGAAATCTACAGTCACGAAATCACATGACTATTTTAATGAATATTGTCATCTCGCATAACTCGGATGACCGCGTATCTTAGCACGAGGCCTTCAAACCGATCCGTTGGTGTTTTTGCGACAATTATCTCGGTCATGTGACGACAGTCACCGGTCAGCTGACTGCTAGTATAATTGGCGACTGGTAGTTTGTGGACATTAGGTTGTGGTCAGTGTGGAGATGCGTGGCAGCTGAGCTGTACGAGGGGAACCTTTACCAAAATAAAACAACATGTACACTAACATAATGTATGTATGTTTAACGGTAGAGGACCCTTGCTGATTTCAGCATGAATTGGCCGGCTCGAACAGGGAAGTAACGTCTCACAGAAAATCGACGTAAAGTAACAGTACCTAAACTGTTGCGTTTCGTTCGGTGAGTGAGAGTACCGGAGGCTCTATCCCCTATTCCTTCTCCCTCATCCCACTCCTCATCCTATCCCTTTTCCCAACCCCAAGGGGCAGCAACGCACTTGTGACTCCCGTGGTGTTGCTTGTGTCCATGGGCGGCGGTAATTGCTTATCATCAGGCGATCCGTCTGCTCGTTTGCCGCCGATTACCATAAAAAAATAAGAAATAAATAAAGCGGAAATGAGCTAGCCCCGCATTTCTCATTTACGTGTTTTCTGTAAGCCACTTGCCGTATGCTTGCGGATGTTTCTTGGTGAGTGGGTCCCAAGCGACTTTAGGGGAGAGTCTCACTTACTTCTACCACTTATCCAAACCCTTATACAAAGAGGGAGAGGGAAGGAAAAGGAAATAAATCGTGTCCAATATTTTGAGACCAGTTTACATTATACATGTTATGCCGATGAATATTGAAATTGTAGAACTACATAACAACGCCAGGTGCGTTGTTATATAATAGACGGCTTGTCATATCTTACAGACGTTGCCTCGTTGGTCTCGCAGCATAAATGTGCGCAAAATCAGGCAAAGTGTTATTGGGTTTTCCCGTTAGGAAATGCTCACTAGCAGCACGGAGTCTGGTAATATGCCCGGTACGGCAACAGGCTCGCCCTCTATTACGTGGGACCTAAAAATTCATGGCGAAATGTGGGTGTAATATTACACCTCTGCCTACCCCTTCGGGGATACAGGCGTGAGTCTATAAAAATCTTATAGACGTCAATCATCATCATCCTAGCGTTATCCCAGTAGCATCCAAGACTTTCCCCGTAGAGTCCAAGGTCCGCTTACTAGTCGAACCAGATTTTTCAGAATGAATAGCTTTCTTCTCTCGTTTTATCATGTCAGAAAAGATCATCATCATCATCAGCCCGGCTGCTTTATACTGGCCCACTGCTGGACACGGGCCTCTTCTCACTTATGAGAAGGGTAAGGCCATAGTCCACCACGCTGGCCTTGTGCGGGTTGGCAGACTTCACATGTCTTTCGAGAACATCATGGAGAACTCTCAGACATGCAGGTTTCCCCACGATGTTTTCCTTCACCGATTAGCAAGCGATAATTAACAATTTAATACGCACTTAACTCCGAAAAGCGTGCCGTGGATTCGAACCCGAGACCCTCTGAATAGCAGTCTGTCGGTCTCTCCACTCGGCTATCGCTGCTGAACAGAAAAGATAAAGGATTTTATTTTCCTCGCACAAATCCTCAGCTCAGCTATAGTACAGCTCCGATGGATAGGCGGCCTAATTCGCTTTTAGCGTTACATTCCCGGCTGATTTATATAATTACTTATTAGAGAACCTTCTGGTATGGCTTACTTGTAATTACGAATAGTTTTGAGTTGTTGGCTTTGCTGACAAGGGATTATAGTGCTAAGTATAGTTATTATACAAGCTTGAGTTGAAGTACGATAAATGTTGAGATTATGTCCCTAATACGACGGTTTCTTTGACGGACTGGTGCCACGCTAAACGTCGCGAGTTCATATGTCCCTCAAATAAAATATTTGAGTGCATGAGCATGATTGATGTGTGCCTTGGTCTGGGTGTTTTTTGGGTTCCGTACCTAAAAGGTAAAAAAACGGAACCCTATTACTAAGCCTCCGCTGACTGTGTGTCTGTCTGTCTGTCACCAAGCTGTATCTCATAAACCGTGATAGCTAGAAAGCTGAAATGTTCACAAATTATGTATTTCCGTTGCTGCTATAACAACAAATACTAAAAATAAAAAAATGAAAATATTAAGGGGGAGTCCCATACAATAAACGTGTTTTTTCGTATTTTTTGCTCAATATTACTACGGTAACAGGTAGACGCTTAAAATTTTCACAGAATATGTAGTTGTATATTACCTTTCAAAATAAATTATTAAATTAAAAAAAAGTAAATATTTAACGGGGCTCCTATACAATAAACGTAATTTTTAAGCAATTTGTTACTCGATCTTAATAAACAGGCAGAAACTTAAAAAATATTTAAGTTTACATACAACAAACGTGATTTTCTTTTATAGATGATGGTACGGAACCCTGCGTGCGCGTGTCCGACCCGCAGTTGCCCAATTTTTTGAATAATCACGACACATTTATTTCCAAAAAAGATAGGTGTGTATATGTGTATATTTATCATTGTCTACTGACCAAGTATAAGTTTTGCATAGTTTGGGACTAGATGGTGTTGTGTGTATGTGGTAGAATATTGTATCATTTGGTTTCATAATATTGAGATAATTATTACAACGTCTTATTGATTCAAGTCTTTTGTGTCTTAGTTCTGTTGCAAGCGCCATAATAACGATTATTTTATATACAAACTCTTTCTGACTTACAATCTTAATATATAAAATCCTTGCGTTACTGACTGACTGACAGACACGCTACAGCCGAAACTATTGGGGGCAGAAAGCTGAAATTTGGCATGTGTGTTCCTTGGGGACCGCAGGGGCGCACTAAGAAGGGATTCCCCGAAATTCCCACGGGATCGGCCAAAACGGGTAAATTAAAAAAAAATGCGGGCGTAGCTGCTGGCGTCCTCTAGTTTAAAATAAAATGTAAGACGACCAAATGACATCATTGCTCTACATTGACAGAGAAGTAAGTACTTTCTTCCGTTAAAACTGTTTAAGACTACAATGTAAAATATAACGTTATATCAAGCTCTTAAAATAGTCCGTTGTAATCACAATTTAACGCGCTTGACGCGATTAATATAACATATCAAATTGCTATCGTGAAATCACAATAATAGTGATTTATAACTGTTATTCTTGGAAATAAGCATTAAGCACTAGGTATGGTTGAAAATAAGCAGTTAATATAACACGTGATTTCACTTATCACCGTTGCGTTTGCGATCCGTGATAGCAATACTGCTTAGTATTTGGTAGGCTGTTGGCTCTGGTGCAAAAGGTATCATCAAAAATATAACAACAACCAGATGACTTGCGGGTGCTAAAGGTTGGAAGGGTCTTTCAGAAGTGTATTTTTCAATCGTTTTTATATCAGCCATATCTATACACATAAATAAAATTAAAGTGTCTGTTTTTAATATTAAAATAACCGCATTTTACTAAATGCATATGGATGTATACACGGTACATAATAATACCGAAATGACAATTTTTATAATTTTTGTCTGTCTGTCTATCTATCTGTCTGTCTATCTGTCTGTCTATCTGTCTGTCTATCTGTCTGTCTATCTGTCAGTCTGTTTGTTCTCGCTAATATCTGGAACGGCTGAACCAATTTTGACGGGACTTTCACTGGCGGATAGCTGATGTACCAAGGAGTAACTTAGACTATAAATTAACCGGATACGCGAAGTAGTTCCCTCAGGACGCGGGTGAAACCGCGGGAAACAGTTAGTTATTAAAATATGTAAAGAATATTTTCGTTTATTTTGCACTAGTTGTAGTCCCTCTCAAGTTATATTTACCAAATAATTCTTTGTACAATACTACGAGATCCTTCAGGTGGGCGTTCCATTTGCACTTGACCTTTCCAAAATATCCGTTTTGTAATCTTTCGAAGAAAAATTTATTGTCCATCAAAAGTTGCCCAGTCGCTTTGAGATCAGGCCACGATAGTATTTGATTGCAATATAATACACCAGTTGTTTCATTAATACAATTAGTATGCCACGCGAGCGGCTCTTAGTATTCGTCGTTCGTCTTTCGAGCAAATAGTTCTTCACATTTGGTGACTGCGATCTTATTTCTATTGTGTATGTATATGTGTAGGTATATACATGTATGTGTTGTGTGTTTGAGTTGATTGTTTTGACAGAGATTTGGCGGTACATTATCATAATGAGTGCTTTGTAAGAGAGGTTTTGGTGGTACCTAATGTTGTCTTCTTATGTGAATGAAAAGTTGACTCTTTAAGTCAGTACATACCTACATACATACACACTTTTCGCCAGATATACTTTAGTCCCACGTAATAAGGGGCGAGCCTATTGCCGTACCGGGCACATTTCCAGACTCCGTGCTGCTACTGAGAATTTCGTGAAAATAAAAACCCAATAACACTGCCCGACCCAGGAATCGAACCTGGGACCTCCCGATCTCACGCGCACATTTATGCCGCGAGACCAACGAGGCAGTCGTATAGGGTTTGATGTCGAGTTTTCCCAGTTCTCATACGCACTACTATATGACCTGTGAAACCAGGCTCAGCAGCAGTGACCATAAAAGACACCAGTTTTGACGCTCGTGAAGTCCCGAGGAAAACTGAGCTGTCTTGGAACCCGCAACGAATTTAGTCAGAAGAAGTTTATTGGGGATCAGGAAAAAAATGTGGATACTGTTTAGATTGTCAATGAAATAACTAAGGCCAATTACTTATGGCATGTTGTCTCTCTGCTCGCTACTAGATTTAACAATGTTAAAAGCAAAACAATAAAAACTCATAGTAATTATCGTCCTAGTTATATCACAGTTACTGCGAGTCTTCGTGTTGCAGCCAGAGGTCAATTTTCTGGTCTAACCAGATAAGAAAGAATATTAATTAGCTTTTTGCAAAGCTACTGCCGTCTGAACAAAGGCATAGCTATATTCCATAACTAGAGGACGCCAGCAGCTACGCCTGCATTTTTTTTTTAATTTACCCGTTTTGGCCGATCCCGTGTGAATTTCAGGAAATTCCTTCTTAGTGCACCCCTACGGTCCCCAAGGAACATACATGCCAAATTTCAGCTTCCTGCGCCCAATAGTTTCGGCTGTAGCGTGTCTGTCAGTCAGTCAGTAAAGCAAGGATTTTATATATTAAGATTAAGACCAGCTTCAATATATTTTCAATTTATTTGAATTTCTTTGACTGACAGAGTAAATAATTGAGTGATAAGAGAGTGTTGTGGGGTAAAAGAAGAAATAGTGACAAGCATCGAGAAAGGTATGCTAAGATGGTTTGGGCACGTGGAGAGGATGGATGACGAAAGACTGACCAAGCAGATATATAAGGCAAGTGTGGAAGGGACGAAGGAGAGCACCTAGGTGGACGTTCTCTAACCAGATTGGAGACATCCTAAAAACAGGACAGCTTAGAAGTATCCTGAACAGAAGAGCATGCGTGAGGAATCTGATGGGAGTGAATGAAGCAAGAGAGATATGTCAGGATTGTTGCAAATGGCGTTCCGTAGTCTCTGCCTACCCCTCCGGGAAACAGGCGTGAGTCTATGTATGTATGTATGTTCAATATATGATGGGCACCAAATCCCCAACGATCTTCATGATAGCCCACGGCTATCAGAATACATCATAGAGAGACTGACGGCTTAATATGCTCGCCGTGGCACAAAGCAAGGAATAATTTTAACTAAACTCTTCTTTTACTTTGACAACAAAATAAGCGATATGCAAGACCTGCCAGTTTTCGTTACGTACGGTATTATAAATATTTATTAATACTTATAACTTTACCTGAAGCAGGAAAACTGCCATTACATTCTAGCGATAGGAAGGAAATACTTAATATGTAGCTGTGTTCATTGTGTTGTTGGTTCCGTTGCAGGGCTAGACCTTGGGTTTCAACACTGTGTGAATGTTGGGAATTAGAAGAATTTGTGGCGTTTCTACCTAATTACTAGCTGCCAGATAGGTAAATGGTGACTGTTTGGCTGTTCTGGCTGAGCTATGAAATAGTTGGACCGATTTTGATGAAAGTCATCACTGGAGAATCTTATACTAATATATAAAGCTGAAGAGTTTGTTTTTTTGTTTGTTTGGTTGTTTGTTTGTTTGGTTGAACGCGCTAATCTCAGGAACAACTAGTCCGATTTGAAAAATTCTTTCAGTGTTAGATAGCCCATTTATCGAGGAAGGTTATAGGCTATATAACATCACGCTATGAGCGACGGGAGCAGAGCAGTAGCCTTAAATAACGCGGGTGTAACCGCGGGCGTCCTCTTGTGGTTGATATATGTATTTAGTATAAATGTTCATATTTTTGTAAAAGATGATTGCGTGCCATAAATTTAAACTAATTTTCTTTAAATGCTTATGTTTATTTTAAAAGACGCTATCATTTTTCCCATTCGAATGTTTATTTTGATACATCACGTACTATAGTTCTATATTTCTGATATCTGACAGTGACGCAAGGTTAATGATGACCGACACAGAACTGCCGAGTACAAGGTTTGTACGCCGATATTTTAATAATTTTCATACTGAAAATTACCATATAAGTTTTAATCCTATCCTCCTATAATATTTAAAACTTAAGATTGTTACATACATACATAGACTCACGCCTGTTTCCCGGAGGGGTAGGCAGAGACTACGGAACGCCATTTGCAACGATCCTGACATATCTCTTTTGCTTCATTCACTCCCGTCAAGGTTTTCATGCATGCTCTTCTGTTTAGGGTACTTCTGGCCTGTCCGTTTTTTAGGATGTCTCGGATCTGGTCAGAGAACGTCCGCCTAGGTGGGGTGTCTTGTCCCATTCAAACTTGCCTTATGTATCTTCTTTGTCAGTTTTTCGTCATCCATTCTCTTCATGTGCCCTAACTATCTTAACATGCCTTTCTCGATACTTGTCACTACATTTTCTTTTACCTCACAACACTCTCTATATATACATACATACATAGACTCACGCCTGTTTCCCCGAAGGGGTAGGCAGAGGCATATTAAACGCCCACTTTTGTCCAGTGTTTTGATCCCACGTAATAGGTGGCGAGCCTATTGCCGCTTATCGGGAAATTTGGTTGCCAGAGCCTCGTCCGTTGATCGGCACTTGCAGGTGAGGTTGGCTTGGGACCCTAAGTTCTTGGTGGGAACCCTAGGCACCCTATGCTTTCTATATATAATATTTGTTATTATTTTACACAAAATATACTAAACATATTTTGACAAAAGTTAGCAGTTACATACTATAGTAAACACATCGAAATGGCACATACATACATAGGTTACCTTTTTTCTCCACGGATCGGTGGGCTAAACAAAAAAAGATACTGTAGAATAAGCAACCACGAAAGTTTCAATACCTACATAAACAGTGCATGCACGAATACTGCAGCCTAATTTATTGCAAATAAAAGCAAAATACGTACACAACGTTCCAACACTTGTTCGTTCAAGTTATTCAGTGAAAGTAGAACGGGCAAACTGTTCATAGATGTTCCGCATTCGTACGGATAATATGTTGTCTTTGTTTTCTAGATTAGATTGTGTTCTATTTTGTGGGAGAAACCGAATTAAATTTTGAAATTGGTAATTAAATGACTAAGAGACATAACATTTAGGCGCCAGTTTGCGACAGCAAGTGTCAGAATGTCGCCCGGAAAAGATTAATTATGTCTAATACCTTATACCACATATTATTACCACAATCGGTAATACTACTAATGACGAAATAAGAACACAAAATGTCACTACCCCATATCTTTTACTAGGTATACTATACTCAGTAAGAGGCGATTATGGAAAGAACAAAAAATTAAAATTCGTCAATAAACCCTAGGTACTCTAACCGTTTGGCCAGCGTGATATAGTAGCTAGGTTATCCTCTTATTAACCCACAATACCATAGATTATACAGATAGGTATACTAGTACCAAAAAGAGCTCAGATATTTACATAGAGGCGCATTTCCTATAGGTGCTCTAAAGACAATTTTTCTGCGATCCAGATTGCCACTTGGCGGCGTGGCAGTCGTTCTCCCAGTGTAAGAGCAAGAGAGACGGTGTATCTTAACGACGAGGGCAAAAGAGACGCAGAACGACGCCAATGCCGCCAAAGGCATCAACTTCGAACTAAACTGGGGCCAGACCCCACTTAGAATCGGCACACGAAATCCGTAAGGACTGCCGTTCTATGTATAGAACTACTAGAGGACGCCAGCAGCTACGCCTGCATTTTTTTTAAATTTACCCGTTTTGGCCGATCCCGTGGGCATTTCGGAAAATCCCTTCTTAGTGCACCCCTACGGTCCCCAAGGAACATACATGCCAAATTTCAGCTTCCTGCGCCCAATAGTTTCGGCTGTAGCGTGTCTGCCAGTCAGTCAGTAACGCAAGGATTTTATATATTAAGATAAATCTGTATTCATTGCTAGTACACAATACTATAATGACACAAGTTGCGAGAGAACTATGTACTTATGTCCAGCAGTGGCCTGCGAAGGGCTTTATGATAACGACTGTAAAGAAACCAGTTAAATAAGTAATATAATACCTGAGCTAGTTATCAAACCGGCAATCTCACGATAACCGGTTATCATTATCGAAAATAATCCAGAGCATTTTATTGAAAACAGTATAAAATATATCGTTACAGCTCTTCCGGTTGATAAAAGTGCATACATGTACTATAACTTCCGACTATGGTTTTGCCTTCGTAAATGTCAGTAATCGTGATAAATTTTATCATAAGTGATATTTGACTGCATCCGTAGTTCAGTGGATAGCGTATGCGACTGCTGATCGGCGGTCCCAGGTTCGATTCCCGGGTCGGGCAAAAGTGTTACTGGGTTTTTCCGAATTCTCAGTAGCAGCACGGAGTCTGGTAATGTACCCGGTAACGGCAATAGGCTCGCCCCCTATTACGTGGGACCTTCAAATTCATGGCGAAATGTGGGTGTAATATTACACCTCTGCCTATCCCTTCGGGAATGCAGGCGTGAGTCTATAAAAAAAATATAATATGTGATATTTTGATATGTGACATCATCGTTCTATCGCTATCCCGGTTGCATCCAAGGCTTTTAACTTACAGCCCGGTGGCAATTTTTGGTCTATTTTGACAGAATATTGGTTTTTCCACAGAGCGACTGCCGCCTGACCGGTGCAAACCAAAGGGATAGCAGTATACCACTGCATAGACAGTCAGTCAGTTTATTCAAAGATTTTTCGGTAACGACTGTTACTTAAATGTCTTTATGACCATCTGGATCGACGTTTTCTCCGAAGCACGATAAATAAAATTGTAAACGCATGTAATTTCGATAAGACAGCAGTGCGCGCCGTGGAATTGAACCCGATACCCTCTGTATGACAGTATATTGGTGTCCCGTGTCTCCACTAGGCTATCGCTGCCTTACTTTGCATGTCGAAGGATTGATTACCATGCAAGGCAATGGATGTTTTTGACAAATTATTCATCCAGTTCTTTAAAACTTTGTAGAGTTTTAATTATTTAAAAATTCTCCATAGCATAATATTCTTTCTCTTAGCGTTATCCCAGTTTCAATCTAGGGTCCGCTTACTAGTCCAACCGGATTTGGCTGAGTATTAGCTTTTCCACAGAGCGACTGCCTGTCTGACCTCCGCAACCCGAAGGGATAGCGATATTCCATGGTTTAGACTAGTGTCAGTTTATTTTAGAAGGTACTAACGCCCTGTAACGACTGTCAAAGATCTTTATGACAACCGGGACCGACGGCTTAACGTGCTCTCCGAGGCACGGGACAAGCGATAATTAACAATTCAATACGCACATAACTCCGAAAAGTCATTGGTGCGCGCCGTGGATTCGAACCTGATACCCTCTGCATGGCACTCTGTTGGTATATCCAATCGGCTATCGCTGCCTTTCATAGCATAATATTCATACAATAAAAACAATAAGAAACAGAGGCTTCTGACTTTTATGTCAGGTGTACTTTGTTAATATCAAAGTCTTCCCAAATAAGCCTTACCGAAATCAATGGTGTGTATGAGCTCGTATGACTTAAAAATAACGAACTTCTAGTTAGTTTACACTAGGGTTGCCAACCGTACTCTAAAATAGAGTATTGTACTCTATATCATGGAACCGTACTCTATAATCTATAACACTAATAGAGTACGCTAAAATACTCTTTTTTACACAATGTTTATTAACTAGTGCCAGTCATATAATATTATGCAAAAACCCATGATCAAAACCAAAAGAAGTCGACTATTTACTATTAATAAGTTGGTATCCCCAATTCCTCAAACCACATTCGGACATTCGTGAACGCAGCCACTAATGTCATTTCATTATGTCAAAGGTGTCAATGTCATGCACAGATTTAACCATAGAGATATTAGAATAGAGTGGCAGAACAGTACCTAACTCAATACTGTGTCGTGTCCGTCGGTGCGAGAGAGAACGCAACATTAAAGGCCCCCTGCATCTCTCTCTAACAATACATGCACAACATCAACATTACGCAGTGGCGTGCTACCTGTAACTATTATTTATATCAGTTTATCAGTAATCAACATTTTAAAAATATATAAACTTTTTTGTCACTTCAAACTATCTTCGTGTATCAATAAAAACAACTTTTAAACTATTGATTACTAATAAACTGATTTAAATAATAGTTACAGGTAGCACGCCACTGCGTAATGTTGATGTTGTGCATGTATTGTTAGAGAGAGATGCAGGGGGCCTTTCATGTTGCGTTCTCTCTCCCACCGGCGGACACGAATAGGCCCCACTCTGCCACTCTATTCTTAATATCTCTATGGATTTAACAAACAAGAACCAGATAGAGCGCATTCGTCCAACTAAGTGAGGCACGTTGACAGCTATGTGTGCGTGACATTTGGCGACTGGCACTATACGGACACGCGCGTCTATATGTATGTAAAGTTGCCAGATTATGAATAATCTCCCACTATTTTACATATAGTTTTTGCAAACGAATATAATAATATTACATAGGTAATATTTTATATTCGTTTGCGGTTTGGAAGAATGTACCATGGATTTAATTAATGCTTTTAATATGTAATGTTGTTGTGAAAATTATTCAAATAAAAGATACCATTAAAGTATGCTTTTATAAATACATTTCTTAAATGTAGGTACCGAGTTAAGTTTTAACTAATTTTATTCCTAAATTGAGAAATAAATAGATTATGTTTTGTGATTCATACCCTCGATCCAGAAGAAATACTTATATAATACCAACTACATATATTTACGCATACTGATCATGAGGTTCAGATCTTAGATTGGCGAATTTATGTTGTTTATTTTTTGTTTAGAAATTCTCAGTATAGTATCTGGAAATGTTTGGTTAAATGCAATAGGCTTGCGTCCTAAATATTAATTAGCTAAAAACATTTTGTCATGCACACAACAAATTATGAATATTATGAATTTATGATTCATAAATTAGGCATGGGCGTTTTCGGATTTTTCCGCAAACCGATACAAATTCGATTTCAGATACTGAAATCGATTTCAAAAACCGATTTTAGAAATCGATTTCTGTAGCGGATGTCGGAGCGACGAGCGTAGTTACTAGTTGCGTAGACAAACGCAAACAATCGAATTCTGATTGTATTGTCATGTCATGCGTCCATATTTCCCTTGGTTTGCGTGACATATTGAAAAAGAAAACCTACTAACTACCTCAAACTAATTATTAAAAAACTCAGTCGCCAAACAAACTAAAATTACACAACACGAATTGTTTCTATTTATTTACACTTTACAATCCTAACCTACTAACTACCTAAGACTAATTGTTAAAAAACTCAGTCGCCAAACAAACTAAAATTACACAACACGAATTGTTTCTATTTATTTACACTTTACAATCCTTACCTAATAACTACCTAAAACTAATTGTTAAAAAACTCAGTCGCCAAACAAACTAAAATTACGCAACACCAATTGTTTCTATTTATTTACACTTTACAATCCTAACAACGTAACAATAAAACTTTTTAAATCCTAATAGTATAACTTTCACGAAAACCAGATATAGGTACTTAATTTTATTATTATTGCGCGCGCACCGCACTGCACGTGTCACCTAGGTCAAGTGAACAAATAAACATTGATCAAGTCAAAACTCTCCAAACATAAATCCCTAATAACTATTAGAACTATTTGCAATTTTCAAAACAAACATTAAATAGTTGCAATCTGAATTAGATCTTATCGCCTCGATGTTTAGTTTTATTTTTTCTATTCAATCTGCAATTCATAAAACCGCCAAAATCCATAACGCACTAGGTACTACGACTGGCTTGCTTGGCAACGATCGATATTCGCTTCATCTCTTTTGCTCTTTAAACGGATCACTAAGTAAGAAAGAAAAGGATATGAAATTCGCTCTCTCTCATTCTAACTAAGTAGTCGTTGGGTAGAGTGAAAGAGAACGAATGAATATGAAAACTATCGAAAACGTAAGCTTTAGATTTACTTTGTAGTTTGGTTGCGCTTGCACAGTTTCCGTTTGGTTTGGATTAGATTGTTTGCGTTATCGTGGTATTGTTTTACTTTTTCTAAAATCGGTTTTCTCATATTGGAATATCGATACGATACGATTTCTGACTGCAATCGGATTTCAGTTTCGTTTTGATATATCGGTCTCATGCCTATCATAAATCATAACAAAAAAAAATGCAACTAGAAATAAATAATGGCTGCAATCAATAATTTCTGTTTCTGTACGTAATGTACACACGACGCCAAGTCAAGCTAACAGTTGCAGTACGATTTTGATACTTATTCCCTACGCCATAAGAACGGTACAAAGATTTATTCTGTGACAAAGGTCAAAGTGTACAGTATATGGGGATCGAACTCAAAACAATATATATACTAATGGAAATTCTATTACTATATCTATATACTATAATAAAACTGTAGAGATGAAAAAGTCTGTACATTAAAGATATTTTGACGAAAATTAGCTAAAAAATCTAGGAAAATGCTAAAAAGCAATACTTGATAATTTTTAGAATTTATGTCTGTCTGTCTGTCTGTCCGACGTCTTTCCCTATATTGCTAAAGATCTCTAAAATGGCGAAATTGATTTCAATAAAACTTACACTCATGTACAAAGGATACTCAAACCTATAAAATAGTATATGTTACATCACAATCGGTTGAGTGGTTTTCGTTGTACAGCTTGACCTCTTCTTTGTACGTAGACCCAAACAAAACAGGGATCATCCAAAACTGGTTATTTAATTATGTGGTGCCATCTATGATCATTATAAGTTTGTTAGTAAGAGTAAAGTTAGTCCAAATAGGAACCTTCAAAGTGTTTTATGGCTATTTACCGACCAATAGATAGATGTCACTATTTTCAAATTATTTTCTAGCAAAATTAATGTTTCTTGCAAAAAAGACAATAATTATGTGTCGGGTATCTTTCTGTTATTAAAAAAATAATAGAGTATAATATTCGGCATTTTCATAAACAAAAAGTCTCTGTGTCAAAATTTATAACAACTATCTATACTATAATAAAACTGTAGAGGTGAAAAAGTCTGTAGGTACATTAAAGATATTTTGACGAAAATTAGCTCAAAAATCTTAGGAAAATGCTAAAAAGCAATACTTGATAATTTTTAGAATTTATGTCTGTCTGTCTGTTTGTTTCGTTTGATCGTGTTCTGTACTTATACAGGTGACATAATACCCAAATTCCCACACCTCACGTACGTGGGAATCCGTGGGTGGGAGACTGAGGCCTGAATTCAGATACCTCTTGAGTAACTCAACGGGGCTATCTTACTTTCGGCAGGGCTGGATATTCGTAGCCCTGTGTGTATTTTCTAAATAAATCGCAGGGACAGACTTGAAACAGCTGGAATCGACTCCCGAATATGTTGTTTTTCACATGGTCAGTTATATGTGGCATGTTCACAAGTAAGCGGTAAAAATAATTTACATGTTCTATGTGAAGGTGGTAAAACAGATAATGTTGTGTATAAAGAAATTAGGCAATAGGCTCGCCCCCTATTACGTGGGACCCAAAAATTGAAGGCGAAATGTGGGTGTAATATTGTACCTCTGCCTACCCCTTCAGGGGTACAGGCGTGAGCCTATAAAAAAAATAAGAAATTCTCTAATGATATGTATTATATAATCTATACATATATATAAAAGAAAGTCGTGTTAGTTACACTATTTATAACTCAAGAACGGCATAACCGATTTGGCTGAAAATCGGTGGGGAGGTAGCTCAGAACCAGGAAAAACACATAGGATACAATTAGCTGCAAAAAATAATCTAGGAGGGATTTTAGAGAGGGTCGAAGTTTGTAGGGACAAACCTACTACCTTTGACAGTAAGAACGCTTGAGCTATATGGGCTATCGTATATCTGTCAGTACTGTCACATTATACATTGTCCTATGGTGCACTGTCATTACTTCATTCGCTTACATATATAAACTAATAATTATTGTAACAGCTTTGGCTAATCCCTACTAATATCAGGTATAAATGCGAAAATGTGTACCTATGTATGTATCTACCGATTTCACGTTAAAGCGGCTGAACTTATATTCTCTACTCATAAATGCGAAAGTGTGTCTAGAGATATAGCAGACCATGGCTTTGACATTTGACTGTATGCAAAGTGATGTTGTCGAGCACCTTTTGGTAGATAATGTCATGAATTCTGACCAAGTTACTTCAAGGTACCCTATAGAGTTTCTGAACTCTCAGGAGTACCTTCATGCAAGTTGAGACCGAACGTTGGTGTTCCAGTCCTATCAATGCGGAATCTTAATGCACTAAAGCTTTGTAATGGCAAACGGCTACAAGTAACACCAAGGATGAAACATTATAAAAGCTATTCGCTATTGCGAGTCAGACTTGCTCATGAAGGGTTCCGTAGTGCAGGTATCCACTTACCATAGCCATTATCTTCGACTAACTATTATAGTAGTATAGTATTTGTCTAAACGACAAAGCTATATTTGCAGTTTTTAAGATGTGCTTTATTTCAAAAACTGCTGACTACATATCGTTCAAATCAATTTTCGTTGGAAGTTTTTAGAACGATCTACAGGATATATTAATATTTTTTATAGATTTGTCACTCTCTTACTATTAAAGTTAGAGGGATCCTCACACCCATTTTACCACTTTGGAACCGTATATCTTTCAAATGATTGACTTTGAGAAACAATGGTTTTAGGAACCTCAAAGTAATTATTAACGACACATTTTCCACATCAGTTCCATGTATGAAGAAATTATCTTATATATCCTTAATACTTATTCAATATTTTTTGGTTTTGGTGGTTCACAGAATACGTCTACCTACCAATTTTCAAATGTGTAAACTAAATAGTTTCGGCACTTTCGGCATAAAGTGGCTGTGAGATACGGACTGACGGACATAGCGCGTCTATAAAGATTCCGTGTTTAGCCATTTTTCACTACAGAACTCTAAAAACACTGTTTACAAAAATGTTTTAAATACTTCTTGCGGTTATATTTCTTATCAGTCCCTATGACCAGAATTAAAACGAAAATTACTATCGGACGATGAAGGAGTTATGTGTTACCCCGAATTTAACGTGAGCGAAGCCGCGGGCAAAAGCTAGTTTATAATAAAAAAGATAATCTACAATATACTTTTACAATACGTTAATGTATTTTTCATTAACATGACAATAATTATTACCTACATAATCAATTGACAAGTGCATTTTCCCTAATTCAGGGAAAACAGTGTCGACGTAAACTGGCAAGACTTACATATTTTCTGCAGAAATACGAATTTTATCGAAATAATATTATAAAACAGTCAAATAATCCATAGTTATCTGTAAAAATATATTCCATCTTCCCGTTTTTGCTTTTGGAAACAACTTTTACAATGTTTAAAAACGCAAGACGGCATTTCATGAATTTAAAAGCTGGATTGATCGTGGCGTATGAACTGTGCGATGCTTCGCAGCGCACTGAGCCGAGTTTGTATTCGCTTTTCAATTTTGTGTTTGCTTTAGTGGCCTCACGCAAGTGTTCCGCGCGCTCTGTCTGCCTTTTGTTCTGTAGTCTTAGATGTCATGTACAATGTCTTAGATGTCTTGTACTCATGTCACAACATTGAATTATTACCTACAGAAAGTCAGTATTCAAACAACGCGAACTCAGAAGTTAAGCCGATAATTCGCTATGTGTGCGGAACTGTGCTGTGTTTACTTGCTGCATCACGCACACAGACGCCATTATAGAGTTGCCAGTTACAACGTCTTTCCCCTAAAAATAGGGTAAATTCATAATTTTTGCATGAAATAAGTAATTGTATATTATAAATTCTAAAGTCACACTGTCTGCTTTTTAAGTTTTACAACTGACTAACGATGGCTAAATCAATCTTGACGAAACTTACTCAAACGTGAGCGCTAACAAGTGCCGAGTAATTTTCTAGTTAAATGCTCTTTATAGTACCTACATAAAAAGTATTTATGTATATTTGTGAGAAAAATTATCAAAAATCAATAGCGAGTACTATGTGTGCGTCGTTGCGCTATGGTGACCAAAAAAAGGCGACAAGTTTAAAAATTATAATATAATTCGGTCGGTAACGTCATTCGTTCAACAACGAAGTTAGTTACGCGTACCTACATTACAAGACAATACTAGACTTAGAAAGAAGATACTAGCCTTTCAATACAAAAACGGAAAAATCGAGTGCTTTGAGACAATGTCGTCTTAGCCGAGCTCGGCTAGAGCTTGGCGTGACAAATTTGTCGTAACCGATTGGTATGTACCAGCCAGCGGTGTTTGAAAGGTTAAGTTTATATAATTATGTAACTACCTAATTCCTTTTTTTATTATTACTGTCAATAGGATAAATTTTGGTAAGGAATGTGTAAATTAAACTGGGACAATTTCACACCCAACTGGCAACACTCCGCTCGTACTTATTATGATTCACTGTATTTGTATTATTAGACAATCTACGTAATAAAATTTATGTCTTACCGGTTGAATGATACTCCAGCAACCTTATAATCTTTTTCTGAAGCATTGTGGCACAAAACACTGTACATTATGTCATAATTTCGATTATTTTTCGGGAGATGCTTACGCTACCGTGCGACTCGGACCACAGACAACGCGGCCGCCGATTGGGTCAGATTCTGACCCAAATGAACGGCGCGTATTGCGTGCGCGTACTTTGTTTCTGTAGGTAATAATTCAATGTGTCACAAGTTGTTTTGAGAAGTCTTTGAGGTTAGTTTCGGTTAGGTTAGTCTTTTCACTCATGAATGTGAAGTGGCAAGAAGAGAGGAACAGAGCTTCATTGAAATTATTAAAAATGAGCTCTTGATCTACATAAATTTAGAGTTAGAATGTTTGGACTCATACAATTATTTAAAAAACAATGAAAAAAGTACAACAAATACCATTTTAAAAATATAAAATAAATGATACTCTTTTTTTTAAGTCCGTACTCTTTATTAACCTCCTTTGAAATCAGATATACTCTATTTCTTCTAAAAAAAGTTGGCAACCCTAGTTTACACAGATGTTACCACAAGCTAAGTAACAATAAGTAAAACAAATATTTACTTACCTCAAAATTTAAACAGACGGTAATCCTCCAGTGTTATATTTGTTATCACTACTTATCACTGATTATGTTATCATCATTTATAAATAAAATAATACTAACACAAATAAATACAAAATATTACATTTATCACATCATTCACTAGATTTTGAGTTCATATTTTTCACATTTCCGCGGCAATTTCACTAAAATACACAGATTATAACACGTTCGTTTTTCAAACTATGGTTTATTTTTTTCTCTAAAGGCACACGTAAAAATCTGTTTCGTCCTGGTTCTTGGCTTAGGACATTAATCGTTCAGCCTAGTCGGACGCCTGCGGCCAAGAAGATTTCATATGCCTTCGGCCTATAAACTCTGACACTGGAGTTGGCCACACACAAAGATGAAAAAAAGTTTTCTTAACGAATGGTTCTTTGTGTAATCATGCATATATCGATGGTTTAATGGCATCAATTGTTATGCCTTTTCAGAGGCTTTCGGCCACCCATAAACTCCGACACTTGAGTTGGCCACACACAAACACGAAAATAAAAATATTACGGTTTTTTATAAAATGGTTTCCGATTGCGACGCGTAACCTTCTCTTTACCGGTTTCCAACAGTTTCCACGTGCGTTTATCACGCTCTTGTAACGGTCACTGATTACTGGCGCGTTTTTGTGTCTGCCGTGTATATACGAGTAGTTCTTTTTAATTGTAGAATAATTCTCCTAGTAATTTCATGAGAAACATTTATCATTTGTACTGTTAATTATTGTAATTTAAAAATAAACTGTTTGTTTTGATTTAACCTTGGGTTATAATTGTTTCGTAGGGTAGTAAAGCCTTGCTGATTTCCCTAAAAAAGGAAGGAAAGTACTACCCTCTCACAGAAAATCAACGTAAAGTAACAGTACCTAAACTGTTGCTTTTCGTTCGGTGAGTGAGAGTGCCGGAGGCCATATTCCCTATTCCTTCTCCCTCATCCCACTCCTCGTCTCATCCCTTTTTCCAACCCCAAGGGGCGGCAACGCACTTGTGACTCCTGTGGTGTTGCTAGTGCCCATGGGCGGTAATTGCTTACTCGTACCATTAGGCGATCCGTCTGCTCGTTTGCCGCCTATTACCTTAAAAAAGTATAAGTTTGTTTTGTTATAACAGCTTGGACTGAGAATTCTCTTATAAGAAAATCTCACCGTGTCATGTCTTTATTTCCGATAACACAGTGGGAAAAAGAAATATATATATTTCACATAATAATTTAAACAATTAGTACATACTAAGAACAAAATTTCCCGCAACTCATTTAATTTTATTAACTCGTCGTCCTAGCGTTATCCCAATTACAACCTAGGGGCCGCTTACTACTAGTAGGTATAGCCCATCGATCCCCCCCGTGGGATCTCCACCTTGTCGTGGTGGGGGCCTCAGTAACCGTGGTTAGGTCACCCACGGTGAAGCTAAGCGAGATCCCGGGAGTGAACGCTCCGCGTGGGCTTGACGGAAGCCTGCGCAGGATGCGTCCAATAGTGCGGGTGCGAGGGACAGTTCTTCTGTCCCTCGCAGTCGGGCGCGGTCGCGGGAGGAGAGGCGTGACGGTGTTGCGTTGCCGCGCGCCCTATCTCCCGCGACCAAATGGGGGCGCACCATTGTTGCGTCGCGGTGGGGCCGCAGAGGAAGAGGAGATGCGGTGTTGCGTTGCCGTCCACCCTATCCTCTGCGGCCGCTGGGTGTTTTGGCAGCGGAGCCCAACACCTTCATCCGCCGCCAAGGGGGTCTTGCTCGCCTGACCATCTGGCGGGCCAATACCCGTTGGAGGGTAGTGAGGAATGCTTCGGTGATACCCGACCCTCCAACACAAGGGTTGGTTTTTAGTCACTAAGAGTCTGACAGTCCCCTTCGCTCTTCCACGAGGATTTTCCAACCTATGAAGCATTTATGTCCGTTGAAAGTTAAGCGTGGTGAGACATAAAAAAAGTACCTTAACAGAATAGCCTGCATAAGAAACTTGATGGGAGTGAATGAAGGAAGAGAGATATGTCAGGATCATTGCAAATGGCGTTCCGTATTCTTTGCCTACCCCTCTGGGAAACAGGCATGAGTGTATGTATTTATGTTGTACGTGTGGTGACGGATTAAGAATACGGAATGTCACCACCCATATCATCTCGTGGGTGTCGTAAGAGCCGACAGAGCGAGCATATTGTGCAGAGAACATCACTGTAAGAGAAGGAAAACTTGAAACAAACCCTATACCAACTCGTTTAGCCAGCGTGGTATAGTAGGCCAATTCCTCCTTCCTAGACCAGTAATGGACTGTTAGGGGCTCTAAGCTTTCAACATTTATTTTCGCGGTCACCAATGTGGAGTTATGTTGTATAATGTGAGATGCCAAAAGGCGAGATAACGATTTCTTAGAACAAGATATGTACGGAAAATTTAACTCTCTACAAGTGTACACGAATAAAAGAACTTCATCTTGTTACGAAGAGAAAGGCCTTATTATCTTTTAAGAGACTAGAGGACGCAGGCAGCTACGCCTGCAATTTTTTTAAATTTACCCGTTTTGGCGGATCCCGTGGGAATTTCGGGAAATCCCTTCTTAGTGCACCCCTACGGTCCCCAAATTTCAGCTTCCTGCGTTCAGTAGTTTCGGCTGTAGCGTGTCTGTCAGTCAGTCAGTAACGCTAGGATTTTATATATTAAGATAACTTATAACGGATTTCTACGAAAGTAAGCGAGAACCTTAATGAATTGCCGTCCATTATTGCGAGAGGGTTGGTTTAGCAAGAGTATATTATTTTTTTATTTGGTACGAATATAGTTGATTCTATTATTTTGTGACTAGAGCGTTCGCCAGAAATATCCTGAATGTTCGTAGCGATGTTTGGCTTAGTTTGTAGTTCTATAAGACAAATTAATTTAAAAACTGCGATTGCTTTATGTTCTTTCACAAGACAAATCTAGCAATTCTTTTAGAGACCTTATTGGCGTCAACTTTCGAATAATACTGTAGGTAGATTCTACCGTCCCTCAAACAAAAGTTTAATAAGCTAGGAGTAATTTTTTAAGTATTTTTATAGTCTCACGCCTGTATCCTCGAAGGGGTAGGCAGAGGTGTAATATTACACCCACATTTTGCCATGAAATTTTAGGTGCCACGTAATAGGGGGCGAGCCTTTTGCCGTTACCGGGCACCAGACTCCGTGCTGCTACTGAGAATTCGGAAAACCCCAGTAACACTTTTGCCCGACCCGGGAATCGAACCCGGGACCTCGAGCAGTCGCACGCGCTATCCACTGGACCACGGAGGCAGGGAGCAGAGGCTAGAAGTTACTATCAACTTATTTATTTTTGCATATTTTATATCCACGATACTAATCTAGATCTGTGACAAATACATACATAAATACTTCCACATCTCACTCCCATTTACTTACTTACTTACTCCGATGGCTCAGCGACCCAAAGTGTGTCTTGGCCTCCGATATGAGAGCTCGCCACTTCACCCGATCCCTCGCAGTTTCTTGCCAGTTAATGGCTTGGAGCTGCCGAAGGTCCTCCTTAACTACATCACTCCAGCGATATCTCGGTCGACCAACCGGGCGACGTCCAGTTGGTCGGCCGAGATATGCTCTCTTTACGCTGCGATCCTCTCCCATTCTTTCTAGGTGGCCTAGCCACTCCCATTTACATTAAATTAATATGTTACTTTATCCACTCGTTCTATAAACTACATCCGACTAAGATTCATTACTATCATACGAAACTACTAAACACATATGCAGCAAACTATTTTATAATTTATAGTATCTACAGCTTACACGCAACAAACTGGCAATTACATGTAATCAAAATACCAATAAACAAAGCAATATTCAAACACGGATTTGAACTTTATAACAGCAGACTTAAGATCTATTGCGACTGCATTTTAAACTTGATGATCTTAATAAGGTAAACGACTTATTTGCTTCGGTTGTGCGATATTGATTCTTATGCACTTGGAAATAAAGGTTTTAGTAAGCGTTTGGTGATCAGATTTAATAAGATTGTAAGAGACATGGATAAATATCGATTAATTATAGAGGCAGGCATTAATATTTTCTAGGTTGTCACATGTGGGGCAGGGTTTACCCACTATGTACGCATGTGTAAGGTTATGTACTTACGTATCAAAAATATTAATATTACTCTACTAGGTTGTAAACTAGGTACTTATAGCCTTGGTTAAGGTTTCGAAATACGTCGCCGTTTTTAGGGGTTTTGAGTGATTGGGAGTGGAGGGGGGGATGTCTCGGAACCACCCCTCACCATTTTCACTTGCCGGAAATACTTGGTTTCCTCTGGGAAAAAAATTATCTCCAAACATCGGTGTGCATGGCACTGCCAACTTCCACATTCTTCACACTAGTTTAATAAACAAAGGATGACGGAGCCCTGCTACGCAGGGCTCCTATCTTCGGATTAAGGGTCAAAAGAGAAAACCTATTTAATTACTTATTACAGTCGCACCTAACCCTAGGTACTCGAAAGCAATGATGCACAAATTTGACATTAGCTGTCAATATAATTCATACAAGACGGCGGTTGCGTTTCGTTTCACGTTTTTCACATAAAACCTAAGTATCGCTTTGATTCCACTAGTTTAATAAACTGAGGTTGACGGAGCCCTCTTCGCAGGGCTTCTATTTTCGGGTTAAGGGTCAAAAGAGAACCTAACACAACCTATTTAGTTACTTTCACATAAAACCTAAAATTACGTTCCATTTTGCATATTTGAATGAAGAATTTTTGGAAATTGTTTAAAAATATTTAGACGCAACTCCGGCAGCCAAAATTACTTTTAGGGGTTTAAAACTAACTTCCTTAAGGCCCCTACGCCACCTATCCCCTTAAATTCGGGCGACGCGTTTCGAAACCCGACCCATAGCCTTTATTAGCCTACTGGTTTAATGATCACTGAACCAGATTTTGACTGAAAAATCATGTATGTTTTGTAACAAAAGTTTTGATTATGATGTTAGTAACATAGTCCTGAGAGGTTAACGGTGTTTTACAAATAACCCTGTATATAATTTATTAATTATGGAGTTACCTCAGAACAAGCTTTGCCAATATGTGGAATTTCCCTGGAAAATATTATTAGTTTTAGAGAGAGCTATTTTATGTGCAATTTTACAAACTACTTAGCAACTGTTTAACGATACTGTGTACCGCGTATGAGTAACTAACGGAGAAATACGATAAAAAATCGAAGCCCAACAATGAGATAAAATCTACTTCAACACAATAGTTCTAACAAATTCAATTCTGCGAAAATGTCTTACAAAGTTAACGGTTAGGTACTGTACTTAATTAATACCGTTATACAACATTTATTCTGTGATTGCTTTTTACACTATATTTATATATATACTAGAGGACGCCAGCAGCTACGCCTGCATTTCTTTTTAATTTACCCGTTTTGGCCGATCCCATGGGAATTTCGGGAAATCCCTTCTTAGTGCACCCCTACGGTCCCCAAGGAACATAAATGCCAAATTTCAGCTTCCTGCGCCCAATAGTTTCGGCTGTAGCGTGTCGGTCAGTCTGTCAGTAACGCAAGGATATATTAAGATTTGCATGAAATAATTATGGTGTTCCTCCAGCCAAGGGAGGATTTAACCAGGCTAAGTGACCTTACTTACTTTTTGGGAGGACCCAAGATAGGTGATCGTACAGTTTTGTCCGCGGCTCCGCCTTTGTCCGGAAGGGTCTTGGTTACCGCAGCAAAAGGTAGCTTTTGCCTTATTCTGCTGTATAAGCTTTAGGTATTATTCCTGTGAATTTTCATCTAAATCCTTTCAGCAGTTTAAGAGTGAGAGAACGGCAAAGAAACAAACACACATTCGGCTTTTATTAGTATGGATATGATACTACTTAGCTACCGCTACATATTCATGTATATGGTTTTTTATAGTAATAGCACAGAATAATTAATGGTACTAACGTAAATAGGCAGCAAACGAGCAGACGGATTGCCTGATGGTAAGCAATTACCGCCGCCCATGAACACAAGCAACACCACAGGAGTCACAAGTGCGCTGCCGCCTCTTGGTTGGGAAAAGGGATAGGATGAGGAGTGGAATAAGGGAGAAGGAATGGGGGATAGGGCCTCCGGCACTCTCACTCACCGAGCAACAGTTTAGGTACTGTTACTTTACGTCGATTTTCTGTGAGAGGGTAGTACTTCCCCGGTCGAGCCGGCCCATCTATGCTGTAATCAGCAAGGCTCTACTACCTGCAATATATGTAGGTAGACAAGCAGTCTCGAACAACAGTTTTAATTATCATAATAATTATTATTGTGGCAATTCTGCCCGTATGGCTTGCAATTTAAAATTTTCGGATGCCTTTGATGAATTGACGTGCCGACATTTACTTTTTTATACAGTAGCGTTGCCGGCGACTTCGTTTAATTTACGGAGGCATGAAAATGCTTGCCTTGGGAAGTATGTAATTTGTTTTCATAAAAATAATATAAATTACAATTATGATGCATTCATACGTTTTATAGTGTTCTGTACCTAAAAGATAGAGAGAACCTTTCTAGCATAATTTTGATGTCCGTCTGTCTTACTGTCTGTCGAGACGAACTTTCTTAGTCGTGAAATACCAGGTCAAAATTACTATGGAATGCTAAAACCTATTGTCAAGACAGCAATATTCCAGTGGAAATACCAACATACTTCTATGCAGAGAGTATCAGGTTCTAACCCATCGCCACGGTACTTAGTGTTTATTCCAAGTTATGTGCGTAGTGATTTGTGAATTATCATCGCTTGTCTTTTTTTTTTACTTCTGATAAGTTAACGTTTGACCGCGATCTCGCCTGATGTTAAGCTATGATACGGTTGAAGATGGCGTACGCTTGCCTAGAAGGTACCCGCGACTTGAAAACACCCAGATTGTACTCATCAGGAAACACATACTCAGGGAAGAAGTTCCATGCCACCTTTGCAGTCCGCATAATAAATGAGGAAGCAAAGCGTTTCGTGCGTATGGATGGGATGTCAACCATAAAACGGTGACGATGATAAGTTTGTCTGGTCGTCCGATTGTAAAAAGGGGATGGAGGAATCAGGTTATGTAGTTCCTCTGCACACTCTCCGAATTGTGCTTAGGAGAGCACGTTTTTCCAGCTAATATGAAAAGCTTTGAGAGTCAGTACGTTTGAATATTTTGTCACTTCACTGGTCTATGCTAGTACTGGCTATGAAATTTCGTTAATCCTGTAGGTTTCAAATAAGCTGATATTCTTTCAAATCTGTTCTGTCAAGTGCGTGGATCCTGGGGTCCAAGGTGAAAAAGTCCTCGATGCTGATGAGGACTAAATTCTACTGTCGCATGGTACTGTAAAAATACTTCCAGGTCAATCCCATAAGAGGATTTAAAATGTAATTTTTAACCGATTCGCTTCAATCCATTCTCCTGATAAATCATGAATTTTCACTTGTCAACCATTGGTTCACCTGCAGATAAGCCATTTTTAAGTCCCCCATCTAAAGATAGAGAGAGAAAGAAGTGATTTGTGTTTCAATAGGAGATGGTACTAACTTTAAATAAGGTGCTTGCGTAATTATATATTTGTTGTTATTATAATTGTATTATTGTTATAATTGTACGTGTGGTGACGGATTAAGAATACAGCATGTCACCACCCCATATCATCCCATGGGTGTCGTAAGAGCCGACAGAGGCAGCATATTATGCAGAGAACAGCACTGTAAGAGAAGGAAAACTTGATACAAACCCTATACCAACCCGTTTGGCCAGCGTGGTATAATAGGCCAATTCCTTCTTTCAAAGGAGAGGCCTAGTCCAGCAGTAGGCTGTTAAAGGCTGATAAAAGTAATTATATAGCGAGCAACCGTTTTTCAAAAATGCTTATGAATTTTGTATCAAAAGCAATCGTAAATACGAACTATAAAGTCCATATACATAATTCAAAGAAATCTACCGTCACGAAATCACATGACTATTTTTTATGAATATTGCCATCTCGCATAACTAGGATGACCGCGTATCTTAGCACGAGGCCTTCAAACCGATTCGCTGGTGTTTTTGCGATAATTATCTCGGTCATGTGACGACAGTCAACGGTCAGCTGACTGCTAGTATAATTGGCAACTGGTAGTTTGTGGACATTAGGTTGTGGTCAATATGTAGATGCGTGGCAACTGAGCTGTACGAGGGAAACCTTTACCAAAATAAAACAACATGTACACTAACATAATGTATGTATGTTTAACGGTAGAGGACCCTTGCTGATTTCAGCATGAATTGGCCGGCTCGAACAGGGAAGTAACGTCTCACAGAAAATCGACGTAAAGTAACAGTACCGAAACTGTTGCGTTTCGTTCGGTGAGTGAGAGTACCGGAGGCCCTATTCCTTCTCCTTCATCCCACTCTCATCCTATCCCTTTTCCCAACCCCAAGGGGCGACAACGCACTTGTGACTCCTGTGGTGTTGCTTGTGTCCATGGGCGCCGGTAATTGCTTATCATCAGGCGATCCGTCTGCTCGTTTGCCGCCGATTACCATAAAAAAAATAAGAAATAAATAAAGCGGAAATGAGCTAGCCCCGCATTTCTCATTTACGTGTTTTCTGTAAGCCACTTGCCGTATGCTTGCGGATGTTTCTTGGTGAGTGGGTCCCAAGCGACTTTAGGGGAGAGTCTCACTTACTTCTACCACCTATCCAAACCCTTATACAAAGAGGGAGAGGGAAGGAAAAGGAAATAAATCGTGTCCAATATTTTGAGACCAGTTTACATTATACATGTTATGCCGATGAATATTGAAGTTGTAGAAATACATAACAACGCCAGGTGCGTTGTTATATAATAGACGGCTTGTCATATCTTACAGACGTTGCCTCGTTGGTCTCGCAGCATAAATGTGCGCAAAATCGGGCAAAGTGTTATTGGGTTTTCCCGTTAGGAAATGCTCACTAGCAGCACGGAGTCTGGTAATGTGCCCGGTACGGCAATAGGCTCACCCCCTATTACGTGGGAGCTAAAAATTCATGGTGAAATCTGGGTGTAATATTACACCTCTGCCTATCCCTTCGGTATACAGGCGTGATCATCATCCTAGCGTTATCTTAGTAGCATCCAAAATTTTCCCCTTAGAGTCCAAGGCCATATTTTTCAGAATAAATAGCATTTCTTCTCTCGTTTTACCGTGTCAGAAAAGCCAAAGGATTTTATTTTCCTCGCACAAATCCTCAGCTCAGCTCAGCTATCGTACAGCTCCAATGGACAGGCGGCCTATTTCGCTACTGGCATTACATTCCCGGCTGATTTACATCATTATTTAGTAGAGAACCTTCTGGTATGGCTTACTTGTAATTACGAATAGTTTCGAGTTGTTGGCTTTGCTGACAAGGGATTATAGTGCTAAGTGTAGTTATTATACAAGCTTGAGTTGAAGTACGATAAATGTTGAGATTATGTCCCTAATACGACGGTTTCTTTGACGGACTGGTGCCACGCTAAACGTCGCGAGTTCATATGTCCCTCAAATAAAATATTTGAGTGCATGAGCATGATTGATGTGTGCCTTGGTCTGGGGTGTTTTTAGGGTTCCGTACCTAAAAGGTAAAAAACGGGACCCTATTACTAAGCCTCCGCTGTCTGTGTGTCTGTCTTTCTGTAACAAGGCTGTATCTCATAAACCGTATTAGCTATAAAACTGAAATGTTCACAAATTATGTATTTCCGTTGCCGCTATAACAACAAATACTTAAAATAAAAAATGAAAATATTAAGGGGGGGTCCTATACAATAAACGTGTTTTTTCGTATTTTTGCTCAATATTACTAACGGTAACAGGCAGACGCTTAAAATTTTTACTGAATATGTAATTGTATATTACCTTTCAAAATAAATTATTAAATTAAAAAAAGTAAATATTTAAGGGGGCTCCTATACAATAAACGTAATTTTTAAGCAATTTGTTACTCGATCTTAATAAACAGGCAGAAACTTAAAAAATATTTAAGTATACATACATAAAACGTGATTTTCTTTTATAGATGATGGTACGGAATCCTTCGTGCGCGTGTCCGACTCGCACTTGCCCAATTTTTTTAATAATCACGACACATTTATTTCCAAAAAAATTAGGTGTGTATATGTGTATATTTATCATTGTCTACTGACCAAGTACAAGTTTTGCATAGTTTGGGACTAGATAGTGTTGTGTGTATGTGGTAGAATATTGTATCATTTGGTTTCATAATCTTAAGGCGAGGATTTCCGAGCGCTCAAAGCTTTTGAGGCTCCCCTCTTCCCCAGTTCGCGAGTATAATTACGATCAATCGCGACGCGAGACGCGACGCACCTGCCGCCATATTATGTAGGTATAACACTTTCGCGCCACAGTATAGAAAATTGAAGCAGTATATCAATTTAAATATAAACTTACTTATCGAGTATAAATAATTTACAAAGTTTTTGTTTTGAATAAACCTTTATGAAATTCGAAAGTAGTTTTACAAAATTGCTTTTGTTTATAGTGACAATAGTAATCAGTAGATAATTTATGAACATGATGTTGGTTGTTAATTATAAAAAAAACTTATGATCGCTCGCAATGCGAAAGTATCGCTTGTTCGATATCAATCTTAGGGAAAAGGATTAGATTAATATAAATTAATTAATACGTTGCTACTGTCAGCAAAACAACGGCATAGAACCAATAATACACATAAAGGGTAAGATACTCATAGCTACTTTTAATCACCAATAATTACATTTTGTTATATTTATTTTAACTATGCAATCTCTAAGATACTATTCTGTCAAAAAAGTACCGGAAAAAGATCAATAATACACAAGATTTTTATTACAGGGCAATAGTTATAGCAATATATACTCATGCAAACACGTGCATGCATAATAAAGGATATCACCCAGCCCCATACAAATTTAGACTATTCTAAAAGTGCCGGCCATCGATATATATGTACTAAACATATGTCAATGGTGCCGGCCAACTAAAATAAAGTTATAAAATATTACGAAATAAACATTTTTTATTACTACACTAAGGTTCTAAGTGCAGTCTGTGAGATCATATTCCAGCTCAAAGAATCTATTCTGTTCCTAAAATAAATCCTAAGTAATAACTGTTATTTTTTTGCCTAAAATAACGTGCATGTTGCAATTTAAATGGCATCAGGTAATGACAGGTAGTAAGCCAAGAGCGAAATATCTGATTGATAAGCATTACTGCCTCACAGAAAGAGACGCTGACGTTCCAAGCCATCACGCACCAGACTATGGGCAGGGCAGGTAGCGAGGGTACGACTGTTAGACTACAGGCCCATGTCCAAAATGGATGGGTTATATGAACCACCAGGTGACGTATATAGGACGATATAAGAGCATAAAATAATAAGATTCAGCACTATGCCGTCACTTGTAAGCTGTCCAAATGAGTACTGATGAGAATTCAAAAGTGCAGGTAGAGTGAGTACGCATTTCGGTCATATAATTTTGTACAGCATTATGACCTTCGATAGATCCATGATAAGTAATAAGAAAGCGCGCAGTGCCGTAAAAAAATGGTGCGCTACAAAGTCGGTAATTTTTTGGAAATTGTCAGAAAATCAAATTCTCACCAGCACTCAGTTGGACAGCTTACAAGTGACGGCATAGTGCTGAATCTTATTATTTGATGCTCTAATATCTTCCTATATACGTCACCTGGTGGTTCATATGACCCATGCATTTTGGAAATGGGCCTGTAGTCTATGTAACAATTGCCGCAATCAGTTTACGGCCAATTCGAAACATGACCAGTGAAAACTCCAGCGGAATAACAATTGCAGTAGGATGTACCCGATTAGAATTCTTCAATAAATAGTATATTATACCTAGGGCAAGAAATAAAGATGGGCAAAGCAAACCAAGTGAACAGGATTGATACACGTATCCATTTGGGTTGGGCTGCTTTCGATAAACTGGCATTTGCTTTTACGAAGCAACAAAAAGCAAGAATATTCAACCAGTGCGTCCTGCCAGTGCTCACCTACGGAGCCGAAATTTGGGTTACTACAGAGGCAGTGCTACAGAAACTTGAAGTTGTTCAAAGAACAATGGAGAGAAAACTGGCAGGAGTGACAGTCAGAGACAGAAAGAAGAATAAATAGCTCCGAAAAGAAAGTCTAGTGCCAGATGTTGCCAAAAGAGTAGCGGCCGGACATGTAGCCAGAAATCCCGAAACATGGTGCAAGCAAATATTAAAATGGCAACCATGGGATTGTAAATGACTAGCTGGAACGGCAAATGAGATGGAAAGAAGACATCATAAAGATAGCAGGCAGTAATTGGTTGAAGACTGCTCAAAACAGAACGGAAAGGAATTTGTTGTAGAGGTCTACACCAAAATGGTCGGAAAAGGCTTAAGATGGTGATGTTCACGGCGCTGAGATGCATAAGCGGGGCATTCCGCCAACATTTGTAGCGCCGTTTCTTGGACAGGGTTGCGGCTGCTGTCACTATAGTGATATCCAGGTGTTTCCGACTGGCCTTTTCTCTACAAGAACCGGCCGAAACATTGGAAAGTGAGAACGCCGCGACGCAACATCTCTTCAACCACATGGTGCGATGCCTGTACATCATGCAAGACATCTGTACCTGACCGGTCATAGACATTCCTACTAAAGGTTTAGACGATATTTTTATATTTGGTCAGGAGTATTTAAAAATATGTCTTTTACTTTTTTTATGAGTCCACTGCATTTTAAGGCTCACGTATTTCACGTTAGGCTGAAAACGTATAGTTGACTACTGTTACACCTCTTTGATTTACCACTTTTGTCAAAACAAAACTGCTCTACGGTACTTTGAGACATACATTCAAACCTAAATATTGTCTCAGAGAATACGCTTGTATCCTAAAATGTAATTAGCGATTGATTCGTTCCTTTATTAGATGTTAAACTGAAATACCTGATTTTTCTTCAAAAAACAATCAGCAATATTACTAATTACGGCTTTTTAAAAATCTTTTTGAATTTGACACGAAAACGCTGTAAACCATCATAGCGGTTGAGTGATATCACAAAGTACAAAACAAAACAATCCGTGAATGAAGTCTGGTCTGTTGCACCCACTTTTATTTTGTTATATTCGATTTGACAGTTAGAAACTTTTACTTTTTAGTTGTATTTACTACTAAAACGTCAACAACATGAATGGTGGACGTACTGTTTGACGTAATGCTCTCTGATTGGTGTTCACTGTCACAAGAATAAGTAAAAACATTATTTTTTAGTTTTAGAATCCTAAAAATTACATTAATCTTTATCCTTTTTATAATAAATAATAAACTTTATTGACATCTTAAATCATAATGGATCTATAGATACTACAATCAAACCGATTTATTCTTAGTGGACACAAGCCTATTGACTTAGAAGTTTGGTGTAATAGTTAAAATGTTTACAACAGTGTGTTCTATTAAAATAACACAATTTATTGATTGGTCGACAAAATAAAAATTAGCCCAATTTGGGTGATCTCCTTTAGGCGCTGCCATCGGCAAGTAGTAGTGAAAAAAAGTTAAAATTTTACATACATATATACGTACGAAATGATACTCCTACACCCACAACGCTTATTTTCCGCCAACCAATAATAAACTCTAGTTTTCGTTATTATTTGTCGGTCAAATTGATATACTTACCTACCGAACACCTTACCTACCTTTCTAAGCTGTGACACCAGTGCATTCTTCCTCGGCGTGATAAATAATTACTATAATATTATTAGGTGTCCATTGTTCCGTGTTTGGTAATAGTGTGGAAATCAATGATATTATTGGTGGAAATAGTCAATAGAATTATTGAATAGACGGAAATTCATTTTTTTTTGTTTTTGATCGCGCTAGTCTTAGGAACTAGCAGGCCAATTTGTAAGATTTATTTGCTTCTCTAGCCCATTTGTTGAGGAAGGTTATACCAAATAACATCACGCTACTACCCACGAGGGTGGGGCAGTAACCATAAATACCACTAAGTAGGTAACTGCGGATATTTGTATTTTAATTTTATTTTATTTTATTTATTTAGGTAGGTAGGTACCTATAAAATTCGCTTGTATAGCTTTTAGGTACATCTCACATTTTATTTCCGTATATAGGTACACAGAATAAAAGTGTGAATTATTGTACTAGGTAGGTACCCAATACAACAATAATACTATAAATCATCCACAATATACAACAAATCAATATTTTTCTAAAGTACTGTTACCTAACTATGCTGTTGTTATCAAGTCGTTATCTTGTCCAATAATCAAAACGATATTTTTAAAACTATACTTCTTACTTATATACACTATTATTACTTACTAAAAATTTACAATACCTATTTACAAACTAAACCTAGATGTAATATATTTATCAATAAGTGATGATGACATTCGTAACTGACGATAAAATAATTCGTAATCCTGCGGTGCGCTCTGCAAACTAGCGATACGTCCTGTCTCCATTACATCCCGCTCGGGACTGAACGACGCCGGAGAGAGCGCGTCGGCAGTAGGAAATTACGTATTTTCGGTATTATATTTTTGTATATATTAAAATTCATAATGTGATTGCCGAGAACCAACCGCTTTTACATGACCTTTCTTTTGGTATACTTTTGAAAATTCTAATCCCAATCCAACTCAAATGAAACGGGAAAAGTTGTTTAAACAGACCTATATTCGCGATTATTTTCTATCGTATCAAATGACAGTAATCGTGTTTCGAATGGCCGAAATATAAAGATCTAATGCTGTAGAATAACATATATTTTTTTCCGAATTTAAATCTCTGTAATTTACAAATAAAACGCGTTTGGCCACGCTAGATAACACTGTATTTTGGGAAATCCTCGCCTTAATATATAAAATCCTTGCGTTACTGACTGACTGACAGACACGCTACAGCCAAAACTATTGAGCGCAGGAAGCTGAAATTTGGCATGTATGTTCCTTGGGGACCGTAGGGGTGCACTAAGAAGGGATTTCCCGAAATTCCCACGGGATCGTCCAAAACGGGTAAATTAAAAAATTGCAGGCGTAGCTGCTGGCGTCCTCTAGTATTAAGATAATTATTACAACATCTTATTGATTCAAGTATTTTGTGTCTTGGTTCTGTTGCAAGCGCCATAATAACGGTTATTTTATATACAAACTCTTTCCGATTTACAATAAAATTTAAAATAAAATGTAAGACGATCAAATGACATCATTGCTCTACATTGACAGAGAAGTAAGTACTTTCGTCCGTTAAAACTGTTTAAGACTACAATATAAAATATAACATTATATCAAGCTCTTAAAATAGTCCGTTGTAATCACAATTTAACGCGCTTGAGGCGATTAATATAACATATCAAATTGCTATCGTGAAATCACAATAATTGTGATTTATAACTGTTATTCTTGGAAATAAGCAGTTAATACTGTTGGAAATAAGCATTAAGCATTAAATAAAAAGCAGTTAATATAACACGTGATTTCACTTATCACCGTTGCGTTTGCGAGTCGTGATAGCAGTGCTGCTAAGTATTTGGTACCCAGATAACAATGTAAACTTGCCAAACTTGCAGCAAGTTTACGTCACAGTGAAACTAGGAAGTTGATTTAAACTTGCTGCAAGTTTGTTGTTATCTGGGTAGGCTGTTGGCTCTGCTGCAAAAGGTATGGTAAAATAATAACAACAACCATTTGCAGGTGCATGCTAAAGGTTGGAGGGTTTTTCAGAAGTGTATTTTTTTATCGTTTTTATATCAGCCACATCTATACACATAAATAAAATTAAAGTGTCTGTTTGTAATATTAAAATAACCGCTTTTTACTAAATGCATATGTATGTATACACGGTACATAATATACCGAAATGACAATTTTTATAATTTTTGTCTGTCTGTCTATCTATCTATCTGTATGTCGGTCTGTGTGTCTGTCTGTCTGTTTGTTCTCGCTAATCTCTGGAACGGCTGAGCCAATTTTGACGGTACTTACACTGGTGGATAGCTGATGTGCCAAGGAGTAACTTGGGCTATGAATTAACCGGGTATGCGAAGTAGTTCCCTCAAGACGCAGGTGAAACAGCGGGACACAGTTAGTTATTAACATATGTAAAGAATATTTTTGTTTATTTTTGCACTGGTTATAGTGTATCTATCACTGGTTATATGTATATAGGCCTCTCAAGTTATATTTACCAAATAATTATTTGTTCCTACAATACTACGAGATCCTTCAGGTGGGCGTTCCATTTGCACTTGACCTTTCCAAAATATCCGTTTTGTAATCTTTCCAAGTAAAATTTAGCTTATTGTCCATCAAAAGTTGCCCATTCGCTTTGAGATCAGGCCACGATAGTATTTGATTGCAATATAATACACCAGGTGTTTCATTAATACAATTTAGTATGCTATGCGAGCGTCTCTTGGTATTCGTCGTTCGTCTTTGGAGCAAATAGTTTCTTCACATTTGGTGACTGCGATCTTATTTCTATTGTGTATGTATATGTGTAGGTATATACATGTATGTGTTGTGTGTTTGAGTTGTTTGTTTTGACAGAGATTTGGCGGTACATTATCATAATGAGTGCTATGTAAGGGAGGTTTTGGTGGTACCTAATGTTGTCTTCTTATGTGAATGAAAAGTTGACTCTTTAAGTCAGTACATACCTACATACATACACACTTTTCGCCAGATATACTTTAGTCCCACGTAATAAGGGGCGAGCCTATTGCCGTACCGGGCACATTTCCAGACTCCGTGCTGCTACTGAGAATTTCGTGAAAATAAAAACCCAATAACACTGCCTGACCCAGGAATCGAACCTGGGACCTCCCGATCTCACGCGCACATTTATGCCGCGAGACCAACGAGGCAGTCGTATAGGGTTTGATGTCGAGTTTTCCCAGTTCTCATACGCACTACTATATGACCTGTGAAACCAGGCTCAGCAGCAGTGATCATAAAAGACACCAAGTTTTGACGCTCGTGCAGTCCCTGGGAAAACTGAGCTGTCTTGGAACCCGCAAGGAATTTAGTCAGAAGAAGTTTATTGGGAAGTAGGAAAGAAATGTAGATACTGTTTAGATTGTCAATCAAATAACTAAGGCCAATTACTTATGGCATGTTGTCTCTCTGCTCGCTACTAGATTTAACAATGTTAAAAGCAAAACAATAAAAACTCATAGTAACCAGATTAGATAGAATATTAGCTTTTTGCAGAGCTACTGCCGTCTGAACAAAGGGATAGATGTATTCCATGATTAAGACCAGCTTCAATATATGTTCTTTTTTATAGTAATAGGCGGCAAACGAGCAGACGGATCGCCTGATGGTAAGTAATTACCACCACCCATGGACACAAGCAACACCACAGTAGTTACAAGTGCGTTGCCGCCTCCTAGGGTTGGGAAAAGGGATAGGATGAGGAGTGGGATGAGGGAGAAGGAATAGGGGATAGGGTCTCCGGCACTGTCACTCACCGAACGAAACGCAACAGTTTAAGTACTGTTACTTTACGTCGATTTTCTGTGAAAGGTGAAAGGGTAGTACTTCCCCGGTCGAGCCGGCCCATTCATGCTGAAATCAGCAAGGCTCTTCGACCGTTATGGGCACCAATTCCCCATAACGATCTTCATGATAGCCCACGGCTATCAGACTACATCATAGAGAGACTGACGGCTTAACCTGCTCTCCGTGGCACAAAGCAAGCGATAATTTAAACTAAGCTCTTTGACAACAAAATAAGCGCTATGTAAGAACTGCCAGTTTTCGTTACGTACGGCATTAGAAACATTTATTAATACTTATCACTTCACCTGAAGCAGGAAAACTGCCATTACATTCTAGCGATAGGAAGGAAATACTTAATAGATAGCTGTGCTCATTGTGTTGTCGGTTCCGTTGTAGGACTAGACCTTGGGTTTCAACACTGTGTGAATGTTGGGAATTAGAAGAATTTATGGCGTTTCTACCTAATTACTAGCTGCCAGTTAGGTAAATGGCGACTGTTTGACTGTTCTGGCTGAGCTATGAAATAGTTGGACCGATTTTGATGAAACTGGAGAATGGTTGATATGTTAGGTATAAGTGTTCATATTTTTGTAAAAGATGATTGCGTGTTATAAATGTAAACTTATTTTCTTTAATTGCTTATGTTTATTTTGAAAGACGCTAGATATCATTTTTCCCATTCGAATGTTTATTTTGATACATCACGTATTATAGTTCTATATTTCTGATATCGCGACAGTGACGCAAGGTTAATGATGACCGACACCAAACTGCCGAGTACAAAGTTTGTACCCCGATGTTTTAATAATTTTCATACTGAAAATTACCATATAAGTTTTAATCCTATCCTCCTTTAACATTTAAAACCTAAGATTTATACATACATAGACTCACGCCTGTGTCCCGGAGGGATAGGCAGAGACTACGCAACGCCATTTGCAACGATCCTGACATATCTTCCTCGCTTCATTCACTCCCATCAAGTGTCTCATGTACCTACGCTCTGTCTGTTGCTGTGTCTGTTTAGGGTATCTACTTCTGACCTGTCCTTTTTTTAGAATGTCTCCCATCTGGTCAGACACAGGACGTCCGCCTAGGTCTTCCCCTTTGTCTTGTCCCATTCACACTTGCCTTATATATCTTCTTTGTCAGTCTTTCATCATCCATTCTCTCCATGTTCCCTAACTATCTTAACATGCCTTTCTCGATACTTGTCACTACATCTTCTTTTACCCCACAACACTCTCTGTATATAATATTTGTTTTTATTTTTTACAAAATATTCATCAATTAATTCATCATCAGCCTGTAACAGTCCACTGCTGGACTAGGCTTCTCCTTTGGAAGGAGGAATTGGCCTACTATACCACGCTGGCCAAACGGGTTGGTATAAGGTTTGTATCAAGTTTTCCTTCTCTTACAGTTCTGTTCCCTGCATAATATACTCCCTCTGTCGGCTCTTACGACACTCATGGGATGGTATGGGGTGTCACACGGACACACAAAATATACTAAACGTATTTTTACAAAAGTAAGCAGTTACATACTATATTGAACATATCAAAATGGCACAACACATAGGTTACCTTTTTTCCCACAGCGATCGCCGGGCTAAACAAAAAAGATACTGTAGAGTAAGTAACCACGAAAGTTTCAATACCTACATAAACAGTGCATGCACGAATGCTGCAGCCTAATTTATTGCAAATAAAAGCAAAATACGTGTACACAATGTTCCAACACTTGTTCGTTCAAGTTATTCAGTGAAAGTAGAACGGGCAAACTGTTCATAGATGTTCCGCGTTCGTACGGATAATATGTTGTCTTTGTTTTCTAGATTAGATTTTGCTCTGTTTTGTGGGAGAAACCGAATTAAATTTTGAAATTGGTAATTAAATGATAAAAAGACATAGCATTTAGGCGGCATTTTGCCACAGCAAGTGTCAAAATACCGCCCGGAAAAGATTAATTATGTCTAAAACCTTATACCACATATTATTATCACAATCGGTTATACTACTAATGACGAAATAAGAACACAACATGTCACTACCCCATATCTTTTACTAGGTATACTATACTTAGTAAGAGGCGATTATGGAAAGAACAAAAAATTAAAATTCGTCAATAAACCCTAGGTACTCTAACCGTTTGGCCAGCGTGATATAGTAGCTAGGTTATCCTCTTATTAACCCACAATACCATAGATTATACAGATTGGTATACTAGTACCAATAAGAGCTCAGATATGCTCGGGCCACACTACCTTACCGTCTACCGGGCTGTTACCGCCATAATTATGGCAATAAATTACCGTTAAATTACTGCGTGAAGTCGTGTGTTCACACCAGAGTTTACCGAGATATGCCAATAAACTAGGCGGTAAAAATATCATTTTTCAAGATGGCGGATGAAGCTGCAGTTGTTTGGTATTTTATGAGTGCCAATTATTTTAACATGAATCTTTTAATTTTTTAGCTTTCTGTCGGGTATCACAGAGAGACGGTTCGGATTGCAATAACTCCAAAAATTCGAGCACTTTTTCATTTGACCACTCCATATCGGTAGATACGTGCATCGTCGTCGAACTCGTGTTGCACACTGAACAAACGGTAGTGTGGCCACAAACGCATTAATTACTGCGGTAATCTTCTTTGATGTGCGAAAAAAGACCGCCGCCGGTGCTATTGCCTACCGGCATATGCCATATTGATTGGCATTGTAAAATTATGGCCATAAATCGCGGTTACACCTAGGCGTTGTCGAAATTATGGCAATAATTATTGGCATATCCCGGTAGTGTGGCCCGAGCAATATAGACATAGAGGCGCATTTCCTATGGGTGCTCTAAAGACAAATTTTCTGCGATCCAGATTGCCACTTGGCGGCGTGGCAGTCGTTCTTCCAGTGTAAGAGCAAGAGAGACGGTGTATCTTAACTACGAGGGCAAAAGAGACGCAGCACGATGCCAATGCCACCAAAGGCGTCAACTTCGAACTAAACTGGGGCCAGACCCCACTTAGAATCAGCACACGAAATCCGTAAGGACTGCCGTTCTATGTATAGATACTATAAATCTGTATTCATTGCTAGTACACAATACTATTATGACACAAGTTGAGAGAGAACTATGTACTTATGTCCAGCAGTGGCCTGCGAAGGGCTTTATAACAACTATAACAGAAACCAGTTAAATAAGTAATATAATACCTGAGCTAGTTATCAAACCAGCAATCTCACGATAACCGGTTATCATTATCGAAAGTAATCGAGAGCATTTTATTGAAAACAGTATAAAATATATCGTTACAGCTCTTCCGGTCGATAAAAGTGCATGTACTATAACTTCCGACTATGGTTTTGCCTTCGTAAATGTCAGTAATCGTGATAAACTTTAGCATAAGTGATATTTGACTGCCTCCGTAGTTCAGTGGATAGCGTATGCGACTGCTGATCGGCGGTCCCAGGTTCGATTCCCGGGTCGGGCAAAAGTGTTACTGGGTTTTTGCGAATTCTCAGCAGCAGCACAGAGTCTGGTAATGTGCCCGGTAACGGCAATAAGCTCGCCCCCTATTACGTGGGACCTTAAAATTCATGGCGAAATGTGGGTGTAATATTACACGTCTGCCTACCCCTTCGGATATATAGGCGTGAGTCTATAAAAAATATAATATGTGATATTTTGATATGTGACATCATCGTTCTATCGCTATCCCGGTTGCATCCAAGGCTTTTAACTTACAGCTCGGGTGGCAATTTTTGGTCTATTTTGACAGAATATTGGTTTTTCCATAGAGCGACTGCCGCCTGACCAGTGCAACCCAAAGGTATGCCACTGCATAGACAGTCAGTCTGTTTATTCAAAGATTTTTCGGTAACGACAGTTACAAATGTCTTTATGACCATCTGGATCGACGTGCTCTCCGAAGCACGATAAATAAAATTGTAAACGCATATAACTTCGATAAGACAGCAGTGCGCGCCGTGGATTTGAACCCGATACCCTCTGTATGACAGTATATTGGTGTCCCGTGTCTCCACTAGGCTATCGCTGCCTTACTTTGCATGTCGTAGGATTGATTACCATGCAAGGCAATGGATGTTTTTGACAAATTATTCATCCAGTTCTTTAAAACTTTGTAGAGTTTTAATTATTTAAAAATTCTTCATAGCATAATATTCATACAATAAAAACAATAAGAAACAGAGGCTTCCGACTTTTATGTCAGGTGTACTTCTACTGTCTTCCCAAATAAGCCTTACCGAAATAAATGGTGTGTATGAGCTCGTATGACTTAAAAATAACGAACTTCTAGTTAGTTTACACAGATGTTACCACAAGCTAAGTAACAATAAGTAAAACAAATATTTACTTACCTCAAAATTTAAACAGACGGTAATCCTCCAGTATTATATTTATTATCACTACTTATCATCACTGATTATGTTATCATCATTTATAACTAAAATAATACTAACACAAATAAATACAAAATATTACATTTATCACATCATTCACTAGATTTTGTGTTCATATTTTTCACATTTCCGCGGCAATTTCACTAAAATACACAGATTATAACACGTTCGTTTTTCAAACTATGGTTTCTTTTTTTCTCTAAAGGCACACGTAAAAATCCGTTTCGTCCTGGTTCTTGGCTTAGGACATTAATCGTTCAGCCTGCCATGCCTTCGGACCATAAATTCCGACAGTAGAGTAGGCCACACAGAAACACGAAAATGAAAAAAAGGTTTCCTAACAAGTGGTTCTTTGTTTAAAGACATCAATCGTTATGCCTTGTCGCATAAACTTATACACAAATACTAAGTTAGCCACACATAAACACAAAAAAAAATAATTAAGAGTGGTGCTTATTTTTTTTCCGATTGCGACATATAACTTTGTCTTTACCGGTTTCCAACAGTTTCCACGTGCGTTTATCACGCTCTTGTAACGGTCACTGATTACTGGCGCGTTTTTGTGTCTGCCGTGTATATAATAGTTCTTTTTAATTGTAGAATAATTCTCCTAGTAATTTCGTGAGAAACATTTATAATTTGTACTGTTAATTATTGTAATTTAAAAATAAACTGTTTGTTTTGATTTAACCTTGGGTTATAATTATTTTGTAGGGTAGTAAAGTCTTGCTGATTTCAGTATGAAAGGGCCAGCTCGACCGGGAAAGTACTACCCTCTCACAGAAAATCGACGTAAAGTAACAGTACCTAAACTGTCGCGTTTCGTTCGGTGAGTGAGAGTGTCGGAGGCCTTATTCCTTATTCCTTCTCCCTCATCCCAGTCCTCATCCCATCCCTTTTCCCAACCCCAAGGGGCGGCAACGTACTTGTGACTTCTGTGGTGTTACTTGTGTCTATGGGCGGTAATTGCTTACTATCAGGCGATCCGTCTGCTCGTTTGCCGCCTATTATCATAAAAAAAGTATAAGTTTGTTTTGTTATAACAGCTTTGACTGAGAATTCTCTTATAAGAAAATCTCACCGTGTCATGTCTTAATTTATGATAACATAGTGGGAAAAAGAAATACATATTTCACATAATAATTTAAACAATAAGTACTTACTAAGAATAAATTTCACATAACTCATTTAATTTTACATATTAACTCGTCGTCCTAGCGTTATCCCAATTACAACCTAGGGGCCACTAACTACTAGTAAAGCCCATCGATCCCCCCCGTGGGATCTCCACCTTGTCGTGGTGGGAGGTCAGTAACCGTGGTTAGGTGAACCACGGTGAAGCTAAGAGAGCCCGGGAGTGGACGCTCCGCGTGGGCTTGACGGAGGCCTGCGCAGGTTGCGTCCAATGATGCGGGTGCGAGGGACAGTTCTTCTGTCCCTCGCAGTCGGGCGCGGTCGCGGGAGGAGAGGCATGTCGGTGTTGGCTTGCCGCGTGCCCTATCTCCCGCGACCAAATGGGGCCGCACATGATGGTTTACAGCGTTTTCGTGTCAAATTCAAAAAGGTTTTTAAAAAGCCGTAATTAGTAATGTTGCTGATCGATTTTTGAAGAAAAAATCGGGTACCTATTTCAAAAGGAACGAATCAATCGCTAATTACGTTTTAGGACACAAGCCTATTCTTGTGCTACTCATTGACAGACAACGCAAAGCCTAAACGACTGGACACAGTGTCCTGCAATTCAGCATGTAAGTTCCTAGAGGTTCGCAGGAGTACACTTATAAAGGACTAGAGGATGCCCGCGGTTACACCCGTGTTATTTAAGGCTACTGCTCTGCTCCCGTCGCTCATAGCGTTGCGCGTATATTATATAGCCTATAACCTTCCTAGATAAATGGGCTATCTAACACTGAAAGAATTTTTCAAATCGGACCAGTAGTTCCTGAGATTACTGCGTTCAACCAAACAAACAAACAACCTCTTCAGCTTTATGTATTGGTACAAGATATAAGATTTCTAGACATTTAAATGGGAGCAGCTAGAACAGGTTAAATTAAAACTGTGTTCCGGGTGCATAGGGTTTCCACCAAGAACTTAGGGTCCCAAGCCAACCTAACCTGCAAGTGGTGCACCTGCCGATCAACGGACGAGGCTCTGGCAAACAAAATATCCCGATAAGCGACAATAGGCTCGCCACCTATTACGTGGGATCAAAACACTGGCGAAAAGTGGGCGTTTAATATGCCTCCGCCTACCCCTTCGGGGAAACAGGCGTGAGTCTACGTATGTATGTATGTGTTCCGTAGTTTATGCTATTTTGCAAGCCACGGTTTTCCGAATAGTCATCAAAAAAATTTGTTTGTTCCGTTAGTCAATTTAACCTTCACGGTGCGAAATTGGTAAAATCACGAGTCGTCTGTAAAAGCACGTGCTTGGGTGCGTATTGTAGTTGCTTGATTAACCAAGACGGTCAGACAAGCAGACAACAATAGTAACCGAAACCATGCAAAACATTGAAATAATTATGTAATTCACATTTTTTCAAGTGAAGTAGGTCGTTGGAATCTTTCCTATCTTTCTTAATCAAAACTTTCCAAGTATTTCAAATTTATTGCAACGTCACAGTTTAATATTGACTGTCTTACTAATAAAAAATATGACACAGTGTATACAAGTTCTATAAGCAAACAAACTATCGGACATGAATGTAAAACTGAATCGTACCCGCAAGCTTCGGCGTGGCAGTCGGTTGCACTCACGCCAACTGGGTAGTCAAAGTAGTTCACTGCTGTACTAATCTTAATATATAAAATCATTGCGTTACTGACTGACTGACAGACACGCTACCGCCGAAACTATTGTGCGCAGGAAGCTGAAATTTGGCATGCATATTCCTTGGGGACCGTAAGGGTGCACTAAGAAGGGATTTCTCGAAATACCCACGGATTCGGTCAGAACAGATAATTTAAAAATGTGCAGGCGTAGCTGCTGGCGTCCTCTAGTATTTACATAAAGGCGAATCATTTGTGCTGGCGGATCACAAATCGGATTACCTACAACTCAAAAAAAATCGAGCAGTGTCCAACGTAAGCGATAGCAAGCAACGTGATATGATGCGACGCACACAAATTGCCAAAGCCTGCCGCATTAGCCAAACTGGTATAATTCGTACAATACATAATCTAAGTGACAGTTTCTTAGCACCTCATCGCAACGCATCGCTCATTAGTTTATGAATACTTTTTGTCAATAGATTTTATGGCTAAAACGAACAATTAAACACGTGAAATTTTTTAGTACTTACTGTCTGTCTGGCAAGTCCTTGCAAAGCACTGTCCGGCGTCGACAGCAAAAACTACAATTTCAATACTTTAGTTGTTTACTTCTACAGCTTAAATATATCGACACATACTAAAGTTAGAAATTTGACCAAAAATATTTGTCGATAAATCATCACTGTTACGAACAACACTCGGTTTCCTAACTCTATGTTTTGTCTACTGTTTGGCTACCACGACGCTGCTATAAGAGCGTCCTGCTAAGCCTATCGACAGCTCTTTCTATCATACTGCATGTGCCATTAGAAAGAAGATATCAAACATAGCAACCGCTGTTGTTATTTAGTGTTACTTCTATGACTTAAGGTTATATTTCTTTGATAAGGAGTACGTAAGAGCGAAATGGCGGCTATTTGGCCAGCTGAGGACGCTGAGGTTGTCACTTTACTTAGGTTATGCGCGCAATCTATGACAGAGAGGTTGGACTAGGAAGGTTATATTTCTTTGATCTATGAAATGAATGTTATTGTCGGTGGAGGCGTTCGGAAGCAAAGAAATATAACCTTAAGTCATAGAAGTAACACTAAATAACAACAGCGGTTGCTATGTTTGATATCTGCTTTCTAATGGCACATGCAGTATGATAGAAAGAGCTGTCGATAGGTTTAGCAGGACGCTCTTATAGCAGCGTCGTGGTAGCCAAACAGTAGACAAAACATAGAGTTAGGAAACCGAGTGTTGTTCGTTACAGTGATGATTTATCGATAAATATTTTTGGTCAAATGTCTAACTTTAGTATGTGTCGATATATTTAAGCCGTAGAAGTAAACAACTAAAGTATTGAAATTGTAGTTTTTGCTGTCGACGCCGGACAGTACTTTGCAAGGACTTGCCAGACCGACAGTAAGTACTAAAAAATTTCACGTGTTTAATTGTTCGTTTTAGCCATAAAATCTATTGACAAAAAGTATTCATAAACTAATGAGCGATGCGTTGCAATGAGGTGCTAAGAAACTGTCACTTAGATTATGTATTGTACGAATTATACCAGTTTGGCTAATGCGGCAGGCTTTGGCAATTTGTGTGCGTCGCATCATGTCAAGTTGCTTGCTATCGCTTACGTTGGACACTGCTCGATTTTTTTAGAGTTGTAGGTAATCCGATTTGTGATCCGCCAGCACAAATGATTCGCCTTTATGTAAATACTAGAGGACGCCAGCAGCTACGCCTGCACATTTTTAAATTATCTGTTCTGACCGAATCCGTGGGTATTTCGAGAAATCCCTTCTTAGTGCACCCTTACGGTCCCCAAGGAATATGCATGCCAAATTTCAGCTTCCTGCGCACAATAGTTTCGGCGGTAGCGTGTCTGTCAGTCAGTCAGTAACGCAATGATTTTATATATTAAGATTAGTACAGCAGTGAACTACTTTGACTACCCAGTTGGCGTGAGTGCAACCGACTGCCACGCCGAAGCTTGCGGGTACGATTCAGTTTTACATTCATGTCCGATAGTTTGTTTCCGTATTTATCCCTCATTCAAAAAACATCGATATCTCCTTTCACTGTCAAATCCCATCACTCCTTAATTATGGGATTTGCAGCACGGCTATTTAGAGAATGCAGTCAAAGATATGAGTCTGTAAGGAGTCTATGCCTCTTTAAATGAGACGCGTAATTTGACGTTATGATTAACCAACTAAGACCAACTGACATTACATGTTGCACGTTCGGTATAAGGAAATATGGCGAGCGTGTTCTCTCTAGTCTAAACGTCCAACCTCTCTGTTCGGAAGCTATGAGTATAAATAAAAAAATATTTATCCTTCAGAAAATAACAACCATTAGTCTTTAGTTTTTGTACATTAGATTAATAGACTAGGGATATTTTTAAGAAGAAACTCCATTTAATATATAATTAAGCTATTAAAATTATATATAAACTATAAAATAAAATAAAATTATTAAAACCAAGTTACGATTAGAAGTTTTTGAACGTACTTCATAAAAGGTTGTCAGCATATTTGACGTACACACAGCTACACATCAACCTATACAAAACCAATATTAGCTGAACTACTCAACAACAGGTTGGTCACACTAAGGGAGTTCGCCTAATATTGGGCTTGTGTGTGTACACAGACTACACAGCGTGAGTAGTTACACAAGCTTGTCTTTGCGTTTATTAGTAGCGATGTTGTGTAAACCCTGTATAACTCCTATACAGACTTTATACGCTGTGTAAGTATTCATACGTTAAACGTGTGAGTAATATTTTTTTATTAGTAAGACAGTGAGAATATATCTATCACAAGTCGTGTTGTATGATACTACCATCTATACATCCACTCATAGTAAGTACCTAATCGTACAAACAGAAACACGCACGCGCACACACTAATATACATATACAAAAACTCCCATGCAAACGCACAGCCTTGCAAAGGTTCGAAATTTAATTTGCGGACACTTATAATTAAAAACTTAGCCTTTTCATTTTATATAGACTCACACGCCTGTAATCCTCGAAGAGGTAGACAGAGGCGTGATATTACACCCACATTTCGCCGTGAATTTTAGGTCCCACGTAATAGGGGGCGAGGGGATGTATGTATGTACGATATTTTAATATTACAAACAGACACTCCAATTTTAATTATGTGTACAGAGTACCTATACATGAGCTGAACTTGTGACGTGAGCATATGTCAAATACGTATATTCAGTAACTAGATCCATGGATAGAGCGATTATTGAATACGGCATCTTATACTAATATATAAAGCTGAAGAGTTTGTTTGTTTGTTTGGTTGAACGCGCTAATCTCAGGAACTACAGGTCCGATTTGAAAAATTATTTCAGTGTTAGATAAGTCCATTTATCGAGGAAGGCTATAGGCTATATAACATCACGCTATGAGCGACAGGAGCAGAGCAGTAGCCTTAAATAACGCGGGTGTAACCGCGGGCATCCTCTAGCGTCTTATAAGTATAGATCATATTGCCATTATCTCGAACATACCAATGCTTCCAATCACACATTACGTACAATGTTAATACTCAGATATAACCTGATGAATATGCGTTGATTGCGTTTGTCGGCGGATGTGTTTGTACTGACGACCTTCGCGTCTCGGTCGTGTTACATAAGTTAATTCGACAACGTAATTGGTGCATGCGTTACCGTGAAATTGGTGTTTTAGACAATTATCAATATTACTAGAGCAAGTTTAACTGACATTTTAAACTGAGGCATCAGATAATAAATAAAAAGAAAGATGATGATGATGTTTAACACTTTATTGTACACCAGTAAACATGAGGACATACAATATTAACTTAAATAACTTAAAACTAGTAGCACAATAGGGCGGTCTTATCGCAAAATGCGATCTCTTCCAGACAACTAGTTTGGAATACAATGAATAAAAGTATAATAGTGTGGGTTAAGGTGTACAATGAAGAACAGTGTCATAATAGGTAAAATAATAAAACATGGTATTATGTCAAAACAATGTTATATAAGTAAAAACATATAATACGTATAAATTGTACGTACAATACATATAATAATACTAAATTACTGAATGGCAAAACAATACTTATATACAGTAGATAAATAAACTACACATATACCTAGATACTAAACATTATAATATACATAATATAAGCTATATATACAAATATATATAATTATATATATATCTAAATATATACCTACAACTGTCATGATAATTGTGACAAATAATGATTTGTTACAAGTTTTTTAAATACAGGGAGAGATTGAGCCCGTCTGATTGTTTCGGGTAACCCATTCCACAAACGTACAGCTTGCACTGTGAAGGATTTTTGAAAGAAAACTGTGGAGTGAGTAGGGACCTAAGGAAAGAGTACGCGACATAATTATGACAATATATCACTTAATCTTTATTTTATTGATTTTAGTTAACCTATACGTATTTTGTAAAGATATTTCTTTACGTACGTACCGACAGTTCTACTAAAGCGCCACCTGGCTCTAGATTAGATGGAGCTATCTTGGCTAAAACCAATGATTTTATAGTGATCGCGCATGGATGCGGGCGCGAAGACTAATCTATGCGAAAGCCTCGGGGAAGGCCTATGCCCAGCAGTTGACGATTATTGGCTGAGAAAATGATGATGTAGTTGACTAAAGAAGAAAGTCTTAAAGAAGACACTTTAAAACAATACGTTTGAATGAAGTAACTCTTTGAAAAGAGGGCTGTGTCCTGACATTTAGTAGCTATACTATAAAACCAAAATAAATAAAAAATAGAAGAAGATATGCTCAAATTTTAGCTATTACAGAAAATACGTACGTCACTATAGTGTGCTCATAATTGTAATAATAATTATAATCAATTTTCGTCTTTTAGCAACTCACTGCACTGCCATAAAAAGTTTATTGCCTGGGTTAAAAGTGGTTAAATTTTACATAATACAATACATTGTCTGCCATTCAAACTTTTTCCGTCTTAGGATCTGTTTCGCTTCCGCGAAATTATTAATCCTCTGCCATATACAATATAATGATCGATATCCTACATTTAATCAAAACTCCCAATTCTTTCTCTACTTGCCACAGTCCATAGGTGCGCTAACCGAAGGTGACAACTGTCAATAAAGATTATAATACAAGTGAAGGCGTTCACAGTAATCGTTCTAATGACATTTCCTTACAGAGGTCTGACATGCACTTTATCTAGAGCAAAGGCGATAAGCAGAAGTGTGATCATAATAAACATGTATCTTAATAGCTGCACCTGTAGAACCAGTGTTAGTAGGGCTGTAGCTGTTGGAAATTTGGATGGACTGTGAGTTCCAATCTGGTGGTTAATTTTTTTGTTATATAATAATATGCTAGAAAACTTACACAGGTCAACTGATCCTAGATAGCAGAGCCTGTACTATGGTAACCAGATTTTTTTTTTATTTAAAGACTCACGCCTGTATCCCCGAAGGGGTAGGCACTTAGGCAGAGGTGTAATACTACACCCACATTTCGCCATGAATTTTTAGGTCACACGTAATAGGGGGCGAGCCTATTGCCGTACCCTAAGACTATAGAAAAATCTATGGCCGTACCGGGCACACTACCAGACTCCGTGCTGCTACTGAGAATTGCCTAACGGAAAAACCCAATAACACTTTGCCCGACCCGGGAATCGAACCCGAGACCTCCCAATCCCACGTGCACGATTATGCCGCAAGACCAACGAGGCAGTCAGGTAATCAGATAACTCATAATATCATCATGTATTCCAAGCTAACCCGTTGTTCAGCTAAATATTATTTTTAGACCATATTGACCAGTTAATAATGTGCCCGGTAGATGGCAATAGGCTCGCCCCCTATTACATTACGACCGAAACATAACTGGCGAAGTGTGGGTGTGGAATACACCTCTACTTAGCCTTTCGGGGATAAAGGCGTGAAATTCTATTATGTTATAGTTAGACCAGTAAGCAGAACACACGCGAACATTTGTAATACTACACATACATACATACGGAAGCATCGCAAGGGATGCTACTGCATATCAAAGGCTGCGGCCGAAGGCACGTCAGAGTAAAACACGACAGGCGGCATGGAGTCATTTTGATAGGCATCAAATAAGCATCAATAAAATTAAATAAAAAACACAAGGTCATCGAAATGACTGCCGCTGCCGCCCGCCGTTGCTAGTCGTGAACAGCAGAATGTACTTTTTGCCTGATGGTAAGCAATTACCGCTACCCATGGACACACGCAACACCACAGAACTCACAAGTGCGTTGCCTCCCCTTGGGGTTGGGAAAAGGGATAGAATAAGGAATAGGGGATAGGGCCTCCGGCATTCGCACTCACCGAACGAAACGCAACAGTTTAGGTACAGTTACTTTACGTCGATTTTCTATGAGAGGGTAGTACACCTACTTCCCCGGTCGAGCCGGCCCATTCATGCTGAAATCAGCTAGGCTCTACTACTGTGATAATGTAACCAGATCCGTAATCTGTTTTAGTAGCTACGATGATAATAATTGAAATTTTATTCACACCTAGTCCCTTAAATGGCCTGTCAGCTATTCCCACCCTCATACAATCATCGTCAAAATTATTGTCAAAGTGAAGAAATGCCTTCCGTGATATTTAGACACAGAGTTTACAAGAAAAACTGCCGTATAATCAGATACGGTATACAGATATAATTAGATTCCTTTACAGCAAAAAGCTTTAAAGGCAAGTGTCGAGCGCGGCATGCCATCTGTCGGCTAATGAGGTATTACCGTATAAAGCTAGAATGATTGGATTTAGATAACTGCGTCTATGGAAGGAAGTATGAGAAGGCTTTATTAATATGGATTTGTATGACCTACATTAGTAGTGAATGTAGAGCAAAAAATGTTTATAGAGATAAATATCTTAAGTAGTTTTAGAGTTCTTTGTGAGTAATGTAGGTATAAGTATTGAAGTTTCTAGAAATAAACTCGGGAACACTGTGATATTATTTTTGGGTGTGGAGTTACACACACCAGCCATTTTCAGAATTTCTTTCTTTCTCTCTTTTCTTTTCTTTTTTCTTTCTTTCTTTTTAAAAATACAACTCCCGCACTATGACCAATTCCTGTGTTGCGGAGGACTTTACAAACATATAACTAACGGACACAATGAACACCCAGACTCGAAACAACACTTTATGAATCACACAAAGTGTTGTCTCGTGTGGAAATCGAGCCCACAACACTCGACACAGGGTCAAGCGGCGAGGCGGCCGCTTAAACCACTACGCCCACTGTGCAGTCTATTTCTTTCTTTCTTTTTCGTGTGAGTGTGACCAACTCTGGTGTCAGAGCTTTCAGACAGCCTACAGAGGAAATATATTTGTCGCCCAGTGGCGAGCCTTCCACACTTTTGAGTGAAAATTTGGTTAAAGGGAGTGTGGGCTCTACGTTCCTGTGGGCATTCGATACCTTCCCATTAGAATCAAACCAATATGCTAGCAGCGAGAACACGATCAAACCTCAAGCACACCACCTGGATGAGTGGCCTTCTTCCACCGTACGCTTCACATACCATTTCCTCTTTTGTACGATCAAACTCTGGAACGAGCTATCTGCAGCTGTATTTCCAAACCAATACAACATTGAAATCCTTAAGAAACGTGTTTATTATTTTTTAAAAGGTCTGCAACGCACTTGTGATCCTTCGGGAATTGCAGGTGTCTATGAGCGGCGGTGACCTTACCATCAGGTGACCCGCTTGCTAGTTTGTCTTCCAATGTAATAAAAAAAACTGGCCAAGTGCGTGTCGGGCCACGCGCAATGTAGGGTTCCGTAGTTGCGTATAATGACTTGCTGCAAAGGGTATTAATGAACAACAAATCCGACTGTTTATTTTGCTGAAAAATAATTTTAATAACACTATTATAAGAACCTAAGTATTGTTTAGGAAAATACTAGGTATGTATCCAGTTATGTATTGTAAACATAAAATGTGGTTTCCAAGATATACTACTACTATACATACGTAGTACCGTAGTACATTACATACCAAAGTACGTATATCTTTAAGATTATGACAGCGCGCCCAATGTAAACTCACAGAAATAGGTATTTTTATGTTAACCGACGATTACTCGTAAACTAGTGATGTCTACTTAGCCGTGATAGTTTTCCTTTTAAATTCGTTATATATACTACATTTGTGATTTTTTTCACCTCTTCCAAATTAATAGTTTAGCCGGCAGAGGGGGGGGGGGGGGACACTTGAGTCTAACAATTTTTTTCACTTCAAAGCTTGATATTTGACAAACCAATCACTTGATCGAAAAATATTTTTTTAAAACCTATCCAATGATACCCCACACAATAGGGTATTCAACAAAAAAAAAATCAACCCCACTGTATATGTAGGGGAGATACCCTTAAAAAAATATTTTCCTAAATTTTATTCTACAGTTTTGTTGCAATATCGTATGTCTATATTCATGTCAAATATCAGCTTTCTAGCACCAGGCGTCTTTGAGCTAGGCTGCGGACGGACAGACGGACGGACATGACGAAACTATAAGGGTTCCTTGTGGACTACGGAACCCTAAAAAAGAGGAAACGATTAAACTACCGCGTTCTAGTGTTAGTGGTAGTATACGTAACCTCGCCTACATTTGGTACGCTTGAGAGGATTGTTTATTCTCACTGAAATACGCATGAAAAACTTGGCCATCTCCATGGTCTCCTTCCACTTACCAATCGGTCGATTAAGCCCTTTATTTCGGCGTTCGCCGACTATCTTCAACGGGTCATACGCCGCACGCCGCTATGGCTGATTCTACAGACACCATTTTACTGACAAACGTACCTACTTATTTGAATACTCCTATTTTTTATTCGGTTCTTATATCTGCGATTTTATTTTGACTATAAGAAAATAAGGTAGGTATAATTCGTTCCTAGTATGCCAGAACGAATACAGGACCAGTTTGCGGGTTCCGGGACCCTACTGGTGTCTTTTTGATAGAGTTGAGCTGCAGCAGCACTTAATTTGTAAGCCTTCCAGATATCTTACGTCGACAACTTGTGAGCCTGAGTTTGTTGAGATAAATACTGTAGTGCAAGTTTGCTATGTGCAAATGAGTTTCATCTGTGATAAAAAGCGTCCCTACACCTCATTGGTTCTATTACATCAATATATAAATACACGCCTGTATCCCCGAAGGGCAACGATAACCCAGCCTACTAGACACCTAATGTTTTCATTTCTACAAACAAACAATTCTGTAAAAGCGGTGAGGTATGCGGGGCGAAGGGGGCTACAAAAATGCATTCTAATAGGCTGGTTCAAATTTACGGTACCTACATACGTCATAATTCATAACTACTGTTGGGATTGGTCTTATGTAAGACGTATAAGTCTAACGTGTTGTCAGAAAGTGTTCGCCTTACGTCTGCCGTCTAGGAGGCTGGGTTGTCGTTGCCGAAGGGGTACCTACCTACCTAGGCAAAGGGGTAATATTACACCCACACTAACACGTCATAGGGAGCGAGCCTATTGCCGTTACCGAGCACATTGCCAGACTCCGTGCTGCTACTGAGAGTTCGGCAAATCGCAATAAGAATTTTGCCTGAAACGGGAATCGAACCTGGGACGTCCTGATCAGCAAAAGCCTACGCTATCCATTGGACGACGGAGGCAGTAGTCATCCTTACGAAAAAATGTTTTTCATGAGTATAATCTTGACTATGGAGGTCATAAGGAGAAACCGATTAAAATTTTTGGGGAACACTTAGACGGACGTTCTCTGACCAGATTGGAGACATCCTAATAGGATGGACTAAGGACGGGGGTCTAGTACGAGTTTGTACTCGATCGTGACGGTGACGATAGCCTAGTCGACGGGAACAATTTCCATACATTTTCTAAATGCGCCCTGGCGATAGGTAAGTGCGAACTGTTTAATGAATGGCGCCTGCAAAAGTTATTATAGCAAGTTGCATATATACAAAACACATGTGAACGTTATTAAAAGTTACAATTAATTTTATTGCTATTACTAACTGCCCTGTTGATCTAGTTTGTGATCCTGAATTTCTGGATATCGAATAATGGAGTCAAGTATTGTTATGTATCAGGCTAAATTTCACTACAATAATTATACACGTTGTAAAAAGACCCACCGAAAATTAAAATCCCATATTGTACCAATTACTGCTTCAGAAGATATTGAGGCGCAAAGGCATCGTAAGTTTTTTCTAATTATTACGAAATCAACGCATTTCCCTCGCCAATTTGTTCTATACACGTCCTGAACAAAAAGTTGTATAGCCTATAGGACCTTTAGGCCTTTACACGGAGCATTGCAAGTGAACGCTTTACATTGCGACTTATAATATTTTTTAAAGATTTTACCGTTAGGCAGGCATTATTTTTGCTTGGTATGATTTTTTTACCTTACCTTACATACGTAATTATTTGGTGAGATCTCTTTAAGATATTCCAAAGAGACTGGGCGAGGCTGGCATGTATTTGACACAAAAGCTAAGCATTACAACGAGGCAATGCTGCCAGTCTTCTGGGCCCGCTTCCAATTGACTGCGATGCGGAGGACTTTTATTTCTTCGGGTTCTGTTAATATTATTTTGTTTATTTTTATATTAAGACTCAATATAATACTATTGTTGGCTGTGTTAATTTAATTACCTGAAATATTAATTTTATATTATACCAAAATCAAGAAAATCTTTCATGTTTATGCCAAATAAGTATAAAAATACATTGCACATCACCTCTTGTCAAGGATACGGAAATATGACATAATATAATAAATTAATATTAGTATCATAATATATGGCAATGTATTTAATTAATAATTACAGAAGTACATATTATTACACATATTTGTTTATCAAAAATGATTTATTTTATTTAAATAGGTAAAGTACGTAAAAGGAAGCCAGTCAAGGAAAACCTGAATGCAGGAACGGATAAACCGCACTATATACATGCTATAGAGAAACTACTGGGTAAGTAATAATAAGTCTAGATAAAATGGGAGTATAGATACATTGATAGCCGAGTAGAGAGACCGACAGACCGCTACGCAGAGGCCCTCGGGTTCGAATCCACGGAACGCACCAATGACTTTTCAATGTTGTATTAAATTAATATTTTCTTGGGTTTACGCGAATGTTACACATTGAAATTAAACTACAGTTTACGGATTTTATCGCGTTATATTGGTTTCACTGGTTAAACCACCGTTTAAGACCAATACAAATAGGTACTTAAACGGTGAATCTCACCACCATCCTAAAAAGTTAGCTATCGTAGGAATGTCTTTGTTTCAGAGAGCCCGGGGGATCTGTGACAAGAAACACCTGGACGCCGAGCTTCAACATGTCAAGCAAGTTCTGCAAGACAACAAGCTCCGACCGCCGCGCCAACGTCACAGATCCCCGAAGAACCAGCCAGCCACAGTAGAAAGACAACCTGCTGTCCTCCCATACATCAAGGGCGTGATCGACAAGATTGGCTACATCTTGAGGCGAGCTTTAATCAAAACTTTCTACAAGCCGCCAACGAAGATAAGCGGGGTTTACAAGATAGACTGTGAGTGTGGGCTCTCATACATTGGACAAACCAAGAGAAGCATAGCCATTCGACTAAAGGAACATATAGCTGACATTAAACACAAACGCTCGACGAAGTCTGCTGTGTGTGAACATGTAGAACAAGGAACTAAGCATTACCTGCGATTTGATAAACCACCGATACTCGCAAAAGAACACCGCTTTATTCCAAGATTGATACGTGAAGACATCCTAATTTCTATAGGGAAGATGGTTGGAATGTTCCTCCAGCTTGGGAACCTGTTATCAGGCTAATGAAACCCAAGAAGGACAAAGTCACCAGAAGACATCAAGACACAGTGAGCACATTCTGCGGAAATAGTAACACCAATAGTTGAAAAATATTCGGGTACTTTGAGATAACTTTAAAATTTAAGACAAAGACAATTTTCAATTTAAAAATTTTGACAAATTAAACTGTAGTTTAATTTCAATGTGTATTAAATTGTTAATTATCGCTTGCTTATCGGTGAAGGAAAACATCGTGAGAAAACCTGCGTGTCTGAGAGTTGTCCATAATGTTCTTGAAAGACATGTGAAGTCTGCCAACCTGCACTTGGCCAGCGTGGTGGACTATGGCCATACCCTTCTCATAGTGAGAAGAGGCCCGTACCCAGCAGTGGGACTGTATAAAGGGCTGATGATGATGAATGATGAAGTATAGAAAAAACGCCGCCGCGCAACTTTAAAGTTAACGCGTATTGATTTGGTAATTATCGCTTGCTCCGTGCCTTGGAGAGCATAAGTCGTCGGTCTCAGCTGCCATGATGATCACTACGCTACCGGAAATCGGTATCACTTAATATACTAACACTGGTCAAAGTTATGAAATATCGCTGTCACTTTTGACTGCGGTGGTCAGACAGTCGGACGGTAGTCGCTCAGTGGGACAGCAATTCTTTTTTTATAGTAATAACGAGCAGACGGATCGCCTGATGGTGAGCAATTACCGCTGCCCATGGACACAAGCAACACCACAGGAGTGACAAGTGCGTTGCCGCTCCTTGGGGATGGGAAAAGGGATAGGATAAGGAGTGGGATGAGGGAGAAGGAATAGGGGATAGGGCCTCCGGCACTCTCACTCACCGACCGTTAGGCAACAGTTAATGTACCGTTACTTTACGTCGATTTTCTGTGAGAGGGTAGTACGTCCCCGGTCGAGCCGGCCCATTCATGCTGAAATCTGCAAGGCTCTACTACCTGTAATAAACTATGTAATCTAACATGAATCTACGCTTTCCATAGTGTATGCGAATGCTGATCGGAAGACCCCGGGTTCGATTCCCGGGTCGGACAAAAATGCTTCTGGGTTTTTCCGAATTCTGAGTAGCAGCACGGAGTATGGCGAAAGTAACGGCAATTGGCCCACCCTCTATTACGTGGGACCTACAAATTCATAATATGGCGAAATGAAACGGTAATATTACACCTCTGCCTGTCCCTTTAACTATACATACGTGAGACTATAAAATAATATTTCATATATATTTACTATTAGTTTCTATTAGACATTTTTGGTATTAGTTTCCTTAATATCTAAAAATATAGTATGTCAATTGTTGCTTGCTGTATATAATGATAACATTAGTTTTGCTTGGTTACAATCAGTATATAGTAATTCCCTGTTGGGAAATAACGTATTTTAATTAATATAATTAAGTCCTTATTGTCGTGTGTGTACTGCAATTAATTTAAGTTAATAAGTTTGAAATAATTTCGCGAGTGTTCGATAAAATAATATATAATCTATTGGTTTTGTATCCACATTTTCGCAACAATGAAAGGCTCTACCAAAAAGTTATGAACCACGTTTAAAATTATTTAAACATTCCGGCAAATTTTGCAACTTTTGTAAATCTACGATAGTTTTTAGCTTCAGTGAAAAGCTTTCGTTATTCATAAACAATTACTAAGTACAGTGGCAATTTGTTATTCGTTTAAAAACCCATTATTTATAAATCTTTTTCGTAAGAGAATAGTTTCAGAAGATTAAGCAGTTTTTAAAATGGCGATGAACATAGTTGAGGTCTACCTCATGGTATATGTACTGACAATATTTGTGTTTTTACTCTTTGTACTTCTTGGATGCTGCTTTTGGATACGACATTGCTGCAAAAGTAAGTATTTTTTTACTGTCATCTTTTTATGTGAGTGTGTGGCGAACTCTGGCGTTGGTGTTTTCAGACCACTCAAAGGCCACCAGCATGGCCGAAAGATCCTTGTCCTGAGTCAAGTACCGGGGCCGACAGTTTAACATGTCCTCCGAAGTACTGTATCGGATGTAAATGGCCCACGTGTCGCCCATCCAAGTGGCGATTTGTGCAAGGTTTGCTTAACTTTGCCGATCTACTAAGAACGTCAAGCCAATTCAAGCTATTAGCGCCATATTTTTTTATTGTTATAATAGGTACACTTCCGTGTTCAGACGGATTAAAAATAATAAGTGTCACTTCCCTGGGCAGCGATAGCCTAGTGGAGATACAGACAGACTGCCATGCAGAGGGTATCGTGTTCGAATCCACGGCGCGCGCCAATGATTTTTCGGAGTTACTCGGAGAGCACGTTAAGCCGTCGGTCCCGGTTGTCATGAAGATCTTTGACAGTCGTTACAGGGCGTCAGTACCTTCTAAATAAACTGACACTAGTCAAATCATGGAATATCGCTATCCATTCGGGTTGCGGAGGTCAGACAGGCAGTCACTCTGTGGAAAAGCTAATATTCAGCCAAATCCGGTTAGACTAGTAAGCGGACCCTAGATTAAAACTGGGATAACGCTAAGAGGATGATGAAGTGTCACTGCCCTATTTCATTCGGTGCGTCATAAGATGCGATTGAGGATACTACACCAACCAAATAGTACCTTTAGGATGAGACGGGAAACTCGGCATCAAATCCTATACCAACCTATCGGGTCAGCGTAGGCCAAATCAATCCTTCAATTGACTCAATACTCTTGTGACGCCAGTTAGGAAAGGCCTTTGTCCAGGCGACTGCGAAAGACTGAATGATCATAATAATACACCATTTGTGTCTTGCAGTTTTATTAGCTTTATTGAAATCCAGCTGCAATTTATACTAATAAATCTGAAGACTTTGTTTGTTTTTGTGGTTGAACGCGCTAATATCAGAAACTACTAGATTGATTTAAAATATTAGTTTGTGTCGGATAGCCTATATATCGAGGAAGGCTATGACTATATAACATCATGCCCTAGCCACGGAAGCGGAGCATAATTATTATTAGCCTTCCTCAATCAATGGAGTATCCAATCCAAAAATAATTGTTCAAATCGGACCAGTAGTTCCTGAGATTAGCGCGTTAAAACAAAGCAACAAAGTCTTCAGCTTTATAATATGAGTTTACCTTTTGTCACAAAGGCCAATACACACGTGGACCGGTCCGCAGGCCGAGTTACATATTATAATATATATTATTATACTAGGTATATTACAAATAAGGTAATTTAAATAGTTGATTTCCTTTACCTATTATAATATTACTAGAGGACGCCAGCAGCTACGCCTGTATTTTTTTTTAATTTACCCATTTTGGCCGATCCCGTGGAAATTTCGGGAAATCCCTTCTAAGTGCACCCCTACGATCCCCAAGGAATATACATGTCGAATTTCAGCTGCCTGCGCCCAATAGTTTCGGCTGTAGCGTGTCTGTCAGTCAGTTAGTAACGCAAGGATTTTATATATTAAGATAATAATAATTTTATATTCTACCACATACACATTATACCATATTTTAGTCCCAAACTACGCAGAGCTTGTACTATGGGTACTAGATAATGAATAAATATACATAATTATATCTTTTTTTTTAAATACGTACATTTTATAGATAGAAACACCCAGTCCAAGACAAACATCCGTGTTTACAAATGTACACAAATGTTTGACTTGAGCGGGAATCGAATTGAATTGAAGGAAACCTGCGAGAAAAGTGCAGTCGCTTACAATCCCGCTACGGCACTAGGTCGTAAAATCGTCGACGACCTGTTGGCGCAGCGGGAGTGTAAGCGACTGCTACGCCGAAGGTCGCGGGTTCGATTCCCGCTCAAGTCAAACATTTGTGGGCATGAACATAGATGTTTGTCTTGGTCTGGGTGTTTCTATGTATAATATGTATGTATTAACAAAAAAAAAGTATATTTGTATGTTTATCCATTATCTAGTACCCATAACACAACCTCTGCTTAGCTTGGGACTAGATGGTGTTGTGTCTATGTGGTAGAATATTATTAAAAAAAAATAAAAAAATTAACACTATTGATTAGTTATGTCATCAGACCAGCCACAATCATCTTAGCTTACCTACTATGCCTACGCCTTCGCATGGTTAAACTATGGCGTCACCTTATGGGGTAATAGCACAGAAGCTCCTGTACTTTTTACTATGCAGAAAAAGAAAACCAAGATAGCTGCAAACCACAATTCCAAAACTACACATTTTAACCCTACCTAGTATATATATTCTGGAAACCCGCAAATTTGTAAGAAAATACTATGATTTTTACACCAAAAGAGAAGACTTAAACATCAATTATTCATTAAGACACAAAGATAGATTAAATCTGCCGACGTCGCGACTAAAAATGCATTCATCAAGCCCTTACGTAATGTCAATAAAAATAAATAAAAATCTACAATAAATTACCATCAAAAATAAAACGCGAAGAAAAAGACAACATCTTTGTAAAAAAATTGAAACATTTCCTACTGCATAAATGCTATTACCATATAAACGAATATTTAAATGACAGACTGAATTAGACTAATTATCATATATATTAGAAACAAATACAAAGTCTATTAACATAAAAAAAAAAATCCTCCTCTCTTCTACAATTGCCGTGCCCAAAAGGGTCCATAATTGTTACTTATTTTATGTTTTATAACACCTTTATATACATTGTGGAGTGCAATAAACTTGAAACTTGTAACTTATTTCATATCCTTTTATTTGTAGGCAAAAGAAGAGATTTCCCACCATCATCAGCGGTGACGGAGGTAGAATATATGCCAGCACCGGTCATGTACGCAACAGCACCTTCTGCTCCTAAATGGGGTAAGTAACATTGGTAATATCTTCTTTAGGTCTTAGCTCACTTACATGACCCGCCTCACACGCAACGAAAAGAATGTCATTCAAATATGGGCTTTAAATATTGCACTTTAGGTATTTTTACAATAATATTTATATATAGACTTATAGACTCACGTCTGTGTCTCCGAAGGGGTAGGCAGAAGTGTAATATTACACCCACATTTCGCCATGAATTTTTAGGTCCCACGCAATAGGGGGCAAGCCTATTGCCGTTACCGGGCACATAAGTAACACTTTTGCCCGACCCGGGATCGAACCCGGGACATTATTCAAATTTTGCATTAGTAGATAACTCACAATGTGAAACAGGTGCAGCTCCTTACAAAGATAACATGTAAAACCATTATTCTGGCAGTTAAAAAGAGTGGCCACGAGTTTAATTTCCCGTTATTTCTCGTGGTTCTACCTATTGCATTGCGAACGTGGCAGCAAATGTAAATGTAGAATCATCTAGTAATTAACTTTAATTTTTGACGTTCATAAGCGTCACTTTGTGGCCTAAATGAATAAATGATTTTGACTTTGGACCTCCGATCAGCAGTTGCATACGCTATCCACTGGACCATGGCGGCAGTATTCTTTATACATACATACATACATACATAGACTCACGCCTGTTTCCCCGAAGGGGTAGGCAGAGGCATATTAAACGCCCAGTTTTCGCCAGTGTTAGGTGGTGAGCCTATTGCCGCTTATCGGGATATTTTGTTTGCCAGAGCCTCGTCCGTTGATCAGCAGGTGCACCACTTGCAGGTGAGGTTGGCTTGGAACCCTAAGTTCTTGGTGGGAACCCTATGCACACAGTATTCTTTATATTGGCACATAAATTAGCAGACAGCTTGCTGTGTGCTAAATGTTGGCAATGTAAAAAGTATCTAAAGCGCGATACTTAAAATGCAGTGATACAGCGTTAACAATCTATACCATAATGAAGTTGAAGAGTTTATTTGCTTCGTTGAAAATGCTAATCTTAGAAACTAGTTGCTGGATTTAAATAATAACTTTTGAATAATTATTGCTGGATAGCCATCTATCGAAAGAGCTTTAAGTTTTATTTTATAATATCACACTATAAGCCATGGGCATGGATCAATAGACCTCAATAGCGCGGGTGTAAGTAACTTATCAAGATAATTGATTAACTTATCAAGATTTTAAGACTTATCATTCAGCTATTGTACTTACCTTGGTAATACCAAGAAAAGTTATCATCAGTTATCGTATCTTAATACGATGAGGTTTAGAAACAAACGCAGTATTGTCGATAGAGACATAAAGGTAGAGAAGAGGGAGCAGTGGTTACGACTAAGTTAAATGCCTGTTTATAAAACAAGACATTTTAGAATGTCTCCGATCTGGTCAGAGAACGTCCACCTAGGTCTTCCCCTTCGTCCTGTCCCATTCACACTTGCCTTATATATCTTCTTTGTCAGTCTTTCGTCATCCATCCTCTCCATGTGCCCAAACCATCTTAACATGCCTTTCTCGATGCTTGTCACTACATCTTCTTTTACCCCACACCACTCTCGTATCACACAATTCTTTACTCTGTCGGTCAAAGATACACCACACATACTTCTCAGTGCTCTCATTTCTACAGCATTTATTCTACTTTCAAGTCTCTTCTGCCATACCCAACATTCACTACCATACATAAGGGTAGGCATTAACACCCACACACAGCACAGCCAAACGCGCCTTTTTGGACACGTTTAAGAAGTACCCTGAACAGAAAAGCATGTATGAGGAATCTGATGGGAGTGGATGAAGCAAGAGAGGTATGTCAGGATCGTTGCAAATGGCGTTCCGTAGTCTCTGCCTACCCCTCCGGGAAACAGGCATGGCTCACGCCTGTTTCCCGGAGGGGTAGGCAGAGTGAGACTATGTATGTATGTGTACATTTTAGGATACATCGCAAGCCTTTGGCCTATAAACTCAGACACGAAACTCCAGCTCAGCTACCGAGAACAGCAAAATAAATCTATAAACATTTTGTATCTTTTTTACAGAATGTACGGCCCCGCCACTAAGTTGCGAAGAATTCATAGGAAACGACTGCCCGGAAAATCATCTGCAGCAACCGATCCTGGACCTATCACGTCAACATCACAACTGCTAGTGTCTTATCCACGGATACTTATTCAAATACACAAGACCTTCTTTAGGCATAAGAATGTGTTCCCACGACTGTCGCCTATAGCCATCCCATTATGGTCCTGATACAGTTGAGCGTTGTGCGCCTGTAATGAGCATTTTTGCGAATGTTACAAAACCGAAACACAAACATGTGTGTTCCGGCGAGCAATCTTGCGAATAGTTGGTACATTTTGTGTGCGCCAGTAAGATGGTGACAATGTTCGTAGTGATTTGAATCTGTTTGTTGTTCTGTTCAGCAAATTTAAAACACATCTCATCAGCATAATGGGTTTGGATCGGACGTAGTGGGAAATTGCTCTTAAAGAGCAATCTTTTTGTGTAAGCGTGGGGCCAAATCTGTGATTATCATTGAAACTTAGTGCAGCGTGAGTACGGCATCAAAGCAGTGCACACCAGAAATATTTGACCAAGTGAAATGGTCTCAGACTCAGGCCTGTATCCCCGAAGGGGTAGGCAGAGGTGTGTTTCGCCATGAATTTTTATGTCCCACGTAATAGGGGGCGAGCCTATTGCCGTTACCGGGTACATAACCAGACGCCGTGCTACTACTGAGAATTCGGAAAAACCCAGTAACACTTTTGCTCGACCCGGGAATCGAACCCAATATATTACACTATATATATTACTCTTCTGCCTACCCCTTCGGGGATACAAGCATGAGTCTAAAATGGTCTTCTGTAAGCACAATAATAACATAAATAATATAACCAACTTATTATACTGATAATACTATCAAATGTTGTATCGAATTTTGAGAGGAAAATGTTTTGTTTTCATGTATTTCGAGATTTCACGCAAAAGCTTTAATAAAAACAAAACTGAAAAAGGAGTTTTTAGTTTTCCTTTAAATAGATTAAGTTATTACTAGAGGACCCATGCTGCTCCACAGCATATTTTAATATTATAAAAAAGCTCTTACATAGGAATAGTAGTTTTGCTAAAATTGTAGTTTTGGTAAAACGGTAATTTTGGTAGAAATGGTAGCTTTGGTAGCAATCGTAAGTGACAGTTCTACCAAAACTACTATTCGTACCGAAAATACTATTCCTATCAAAACTACTATTTGTACCAAAACTACTATTCGTACTAATACCTACTATCATATGTACAATTTTTTTTAAACTACCATTTCTACCAAAACCGCCGGTGCTGTCCAACGTACCTTTTCTCTCAAAACTACTATATACAGGAACACCGCGGTGTTTTAGTGGGTATGCCCCCCGAATATCTAGGGGGGAGAGCCGAGCCACACACCCCCCCTCCACCTGCCCCAAACTCGGTACAGAGATGGCGGAGGGGTCCCTTTGAGGAACAGCCCGTAACTGGATTTCATCGCGATACAAAAAAAGGGGGAAAATTCCTTAAGGTTAACTGGTAACATTCGAGGAATATGACCTGCCATCAGCGATAATTCACTATAGTGATAATTTTACCAACATCGGGTATAATTTTACACACCACCACACTCTCACCCATATGAAAGGAGGCATAATGGTTTTTCCTGGCAGTTACCGCAAGGAACTTATTAGATGCCATAAAAATATTTTTATTATTATCATCTTCAATTATCATCGGGGAGATGGGCCTCGTTAGCCTTGGTTGGCAACCTGTCTAGGAGAAGGAAAACTCCGAATTTAAACCAACTTTCAGGGAGCATACCCGAAACAAAACCCCGATCTAAGGTGTGAACCGACCCGTGCCGAGGGATTCGTGGCCAGAGGGCAAGCTGGTCGTAAACGGAGGGTGCCTGTGTTGGTGGTCACAGGGCACAGCTGATATTCCGCCTTACCCCCGTAAAGGGCTCTGCGGGGATGGACCGTCTAGATCCCTAAATCTCGTGGGAACGCTATGGGAACAAAAACTTATTCTTCTCCATACGGCGGCGACGCGGTTCGCAACCCGTCACGTCTCGTTTCCCGCGAGGGCGAAAAGCGGCCTACGGAAAGCAGGTTTGCGACATTGAATGTTGGTGGAGGAATGAACGGCAAATTGGATGAAGTATGTCAGATGATGGATGATAGAAAGATTGATGTTCTTTGTGTGAATGAAACAAAAAGAAAAGGGTGTGACACCACCAAGCATGGTGCGTATACGGCGTATTGGTCTGGGGTAGATAGTACCACCAGAGCCTGTAAGGGAGTTGGTGTAGTACTGTCTGCGCGAATGAATGAGTGCGTAAAAGAGTTTGAATGTGTAAATGCTAGGCTACTGTGGATGAGAATGAAAGTAGGACTTACTCGTCTCTTTATTGAGGGGGTGTACGCCCCGGTCAATATAGTTACGGGTATGTCACAACATGAGCAAGACGAAAGGCAGGAGTTTTGGGAGAGTTTAAGAGAGATTTTGAGGAACTGCAAGGATAATGAAAGATTGATCTTGTTAGGGGATTTCAATGGATGGGTGGGAGTAAAGCGAGATGGATTTGAAAGGGTGTTAGGTGCATTTGGTGATGAGAGTGTGAACGAAAATGGAAAAGCACTGCTTGAGATTTGTTTGGAGTGGAGCCTTTGTGTGACAAACACCATGTTTGATCATAAAAGGATACATATGTATACGCGAGAGGCGAAAAATGTTAGAAGAAGTATGATTGATTTTGTGATAGTAGATGAACGATTGAGAAAGAATGTGTTGGATACAAGAGTATATCGAGGGATCGGCATCCACACAGACCACTTCTTGGTGTTGAGCCGGATAAGTGGGCTCTTTAAAGGATGGCGACACCGAGAGCATAATGAAAATAGGGTCTTGGAAAGAATAAAAGTTGAAAATCTACAAGAGAAAGATGTGAAAGATGAGTATAAACGAAGATTGATAGCAAGATTTGAGAGATTCGATGGCATAAATGATATGGAAGAATTATGGCAGGCCTTTAAAGAAGAGGTAGTATGTGTAGCGTCTGAAGTATGTGGTATGATCAAGAGAAGGAAAATACGAAAGGTTAAGAATACATGGTGGGACAAGGATGTACAATCAGCAGTGTCAGAGAAGAAGAAAGCTTGGTCAGATTGGTTGGCTGCCAGAGCAAATGAAAGAATGGGAAAAGCAACGAGTGTAGACATAGATGAAGCAAAAAAGGAGTTTGTTAGGTCAAAAAGAATAGTGAAAGAAATGGTTAAAAGGAAAAAAGAGGAAAAGAAAGATGAGTTTGATAGCAGATTATCTGACGATTTCCAGAGGAACATTAAGTTTTTCTGGAAATCCGTTCGTGCAGTTCGAGGAAGAACTCAATCCTCAGAACACACATCCATCAGAGACGAGAATGGAAGTATAGTAAATGGTGAATTGTGCGTGCTGAAGAGATGGAAAGAGTATTTTGAAAGTTTATTCGAAAGAACGGCAATAGAGACACCGATAACTGAAGTGAATTGTAATGATAGCAATGATGAAAGCGTTATTGGCGTGGATGAGATCGTGAAGGCACTGGGAAGTATGAAAGTAGGTAAGGCTGCAGGATATGATAGGATTACAGTCGAAATGCTGAAGGCTGGACAGGGCATCATAGTTGGTCAGTTGCAGCGGTTATATAACTTGTGTTGGAACACCGGCCGAGTACCTAATGAATAGGAATATTTCCTTTATAAAGGAAAAGGCTCGCAACAAGACTGCAAAAACTATAGAGGCATTAGCCTTCTCAGCATTGTTGGCAAATTGTATGCAAAGGTACTTATTGAAAGAGTTATGGAAGTAACCGACAAGAAAATATGGGATGTACAAGCGGGATTCCGAAAGGGTATGGGATGCACGGATCAGGTTTTTTCCTTGCGAAGCATAGCCGAAAAATTTTTGGCCAAAGGTCAAAAGGTCTATTGCGCATTCGTGGATTTGGAAAAGGCTTACGATAAAGTGGTGAGGAATGAAATGTGGTCGGTGCTGTCAATGAATGGGGTGGACAGCAGCCTCATTCGAGCTCTGAAATCCCTTTATGAGGATTCTAGAGCTTGTGTGAGGATAAACGGGGCATACACTGACTGGTTTACCATCGATAAAGGTGTTAGACAGGGATGTGTAGCGTCGCCGTGGCTGTTTAACCTCTTCATGGACAGTTGTTTGCAAGATTTAAAACATAGTGACTGCGGATTAAGGATGAATGGGTTACTCGTCAAATGCCTCCTTTATGCTGATGATCAGGTTATACTTGCATCTTCAACGGAGGAGTTGCAGGAGATGGTAACAATCATGCATCGTGCGTTAGAAAGGAAAGGAATGAAAGTGAATGTAAGTAAAACGAAAGTTATGGTTTTTGAAAAGGAGGAATGCGTTACGGCTTGTAATGTTTTGATCGATGGACAGCGAGTGGAACAACAACAACAACAACAACAACAAGAGTTTGTTTACTTAGGTACATTGTTTACAAGAGATGGTAAGAATGAAGCAGATATTGAAAGGAGAGTTAATGCAGGTAATTGTGTGAATGGAGCTCTGAAGGCGTTTATGAACAGTCAAAACGTGTCCAAAAAGGCACGTTTGGCTGTACATAGAGGTGTGTTAGTGCCTACCCTTATGTATGGTAGTGAAAGTTGGGTATGGCAGAAGAGATTTGAAAGTAGAATAAATGCTGTAGAAATGAGAGCACTGAGAAGTATGTGTGGTGTGTCTTTGACCGACAGAGTAAAGAATTGTGTGATACGAGAGTGGTGTGGGGTAAAAGAAGATGTAGTGACAAGCATTGAGAAAGGCATGTTAAGATGGTTTGGGCACATGGAGAGGATGGATGACGATAGACTGACAAAGAAGATATATCAGGCTAGTGTGAATGGGACAGGACAAAGGGGAAGACCTAGGAGAACGTTCTCTGACCAGATTGGAGACATCCTGAAAAAAGGACAAGTCAGAAGTACCCTTAACAGAAGAGCATGCATGAGAAACTTGATGGGAGTGAGTGAAGCAAGTGAGGTATGTCAGGATCGTTGCAAATGGCGTTCCGTAGTCTCTGCCTACCCCTCCGGGAAACAGACGTGAGTCTATGTATGTATGTATGTAAAAATATTTTTGAATTTAGAACCGTCCATGTAGAGAGAAAGCAATGGAATCTTAAGAAATTTATAGGAAAATATTGAAAAATAAGTTCAATGTCCACACCTATCTTCTTTCAAACTTACCTAATTTAAATGAGCATACCATCAAATGAAAGAGCTCTTTTCAGCGCGTGTTTTAGGCCTACAAAGAAACGCCTACCTCAATAAGTAGCAGATATATAGAAGCAGTAAGTCATTGACTACGGCTACGAAAACGTAAAAAATGTATGGGAGAAAACTGTTTTTGCATATAACTTGATGAATGTGCAAGTTAGATAATTTCTAATACTTGATGACAAATCTATGCAGCGAGAGCTTTCATTTAAAAAAAAAACATCCGAATCGGTTGGGTAGAACGGGCTGGCCGACTCGTATTATAAAACACAAATTCTTTTAATATATAGAAGATAAGTTTAAAACTCATATGCAAATTTATTTGCAGAAAATAGCTTTTCCAAATAAAAAAGCTCGGCCTTGATTAAATGTATGGAATAGCTATTTCCTTTGCAATTTTAGAGAGAAAACAATGATAATAACGAGTACAACCAACTCTTTAACCTGTTTAAATTTAATTAAGGTAATGGTAATGGTATGGAACAATCTTCCGCCGCCTATCAGATCACTTACAACGATCGGTACGTTCAAAACTCGACTTCGTCGCTACCTCATTGACGCACAGCGGGAGCTAGGTATGATAAATGTGAACGCTAGTTGTTTATAAAAATACATTTAAAAATATATAAATCATTATGGAGACCCACCAGTATCGGGAATAGGGTCCAAGCTACTGGTGGTTAGGGCTTCAGAGACAGGAACCGCCTCACTATGCGTGCCGTGTCCAAAAGTACCGCCTTCTGTATCAGACCCTTGACCCAAGGATCCAACGCGAGCCTCTTAAGATGGTGGTCGAGGCTCTTGGCTATAAGACCATTCACTGTGACGATTATCGGCACAATAATTGCTGAATCGACATCCCACATGTCCGCAATCTCGTGAGCCAAGTCCAGATATTTAATCTGCTTATCTTTCTCAGCCTTCACGAGATTCTCGTCATGAGGGATGGCAACATCAACAATTATTGCGCGGCGCTCTGATCGATCTACCACCACAATATCAGGTTTGTTGGCTACAACAGTCCTGTCTGTGATGATAGATCGATCCCAGTACAATGTGATATGACCATTTTCCAGAACAGGTTCCGCCACATACCTGTAGTACGGTACCTCAACATCTAAAAACCTGTATTTCAGAGCAAGTTGCTGGTGAATGATCCTGGCTACTTGGTTATGCCTGTGCAAGTACTCGCCGTTAGCAAGACGCGAACAGCCCGAAACTATATGCCTGAGGCTCACCAGGCTGGTGACACGCACGACAAATGTCAGTGGTGCCATCCCTCAGAATATATTTCCGGTAGTTATTCGTCTTGATTATTATTATTATATTATTCCCTTGTGGAAAAGCTATGTATTCTGACAATTTGAAAAATCTGGTAACTATAATAAATCGATTGCTTCATGTTACAGATAGGTTCCCCCGTATGCAAGTTAAGAAGATGGCGATAAACGAAAGAAAATCAAGCAGCAACTAGTCTTACAACAGCATCATTTAGCTGCACCAGAATTTATAATGTACTAGACGATGCCCGCAGTTACACCCGCGCTATTTAAGGCTACTGCGCCGCTCCCGTCACTCATAGTCTGATGTTATATTGCCAATAGCCTTCCTCGATAAATGGGCTATCTAACATTGAAATAATTTTTCAAATCGGACCAGTAGTTCCTGAGATTAGCGCGTTCAACCAAACAAACAAACAAACTCTTCAGCTTTATGTATTAGTATAAGATAAGCAAAAGTAAATAAGTATAAGATTTGAGTCAATTCCAATTCGAAAACAAGATTGTATTCATATTCAATCAGCCTATTGCAGTCCACAGCTGGAAATAAGCTTCTCCCAACATGCGCCACAACGACCGGCCCTCTACCTTCTAACTTCATACCATCTACTCGGAGGGCGGCCCACTTTTCGTTTCTGAAACGTGGTCTCCACTCGAAAACTCGTCTGCTCCATCGGTCGTCGGTCCTCCTTCAAATACGAAAAAAATTGGTTGCCTGTAAAGTCGGTATACGGGCGAAAGTTTTACGTGACAACGACTTTGAGTGGTGGTGGAATAATTTTAATGTGAATATTCATTCGTATAGTAGGAAGAAGGATGAAAGACGCGTGCCTTTCACTTTTTATGTCTGTCTCTCTCGCTCTTAGGCGGGACGCGTGCCTCTCACTCGCTCTCATTGTGAGCGCATAACGTGAGCGGAGCGTAACGCAGTTTCTTGAAGTGTCACCCGGCAAACCAATTTATAAGACGTTGTCACGTCAATATTTTTAATAGATTATATCCGTGTGGTGACGGATTAAGAATACCGATTGTCACCACCTCATATCATCCCATGGGTGTCGTAAGAGCCGACAAAGGGAGCATATTATGCAGAGAACAGCACTGTAAGAGAAGGTAAACTTGATACAAACCCTATACCAACCCGTTTGGACAGCGTGGTATAGTAGGCCAATTTATCCTTTCAAAAGAGAGGCCTAGTCCAGTAGTGGACTGTTAAAGGCTGATGATGATTTTTCAAGTATCTCAATTGTTTTTCCTTATGAATGTGTGGCCTGCTGTCGAAGTTTTTAGATCGCCCGAAGGCATTCGACATACCCTGACATATTTTGGCCTGAGACCAGAACTGGGACCGATGGCTCTCCATGCCTGCTGGCACGGTAGCGCTTTGATTACAATGCCACGTAAGCGGTCACCGATCCAAGCAGTGACCTATGTAAACGTTGCTTAATTTTGTAAGATCTATTCAGAACGGCAACTCAAGTCAAGATATAAGCGCTATTTATTTCAATGTATTTATCTGTATTCGAGTAAGGAAGTAGAGATGACAAATATGGCGTCGGCGTCAAGACATTTATTTTCAAACTTTCACAATTTATTCACTTATGATGTTTATGTAAGGGGTCCATTTTGTGTGAGAATGTCAAGAGTTCCAGACAAAATAACATAGTTGAAGACCATGTAAGGATAGTTGCCAAAACCACTTTACACTTCTTGCCGGAGGCGCCGTAAAATATCAGTCACCCGAGACCACGGCAGGTCTAAGCCACGCCGAAACGTCGGGGGAAATAAAAGGTATTTTACTTTAATTTTCAATAACCAACACGATATTAACCCGTTACTAAACATCAGCAGGTGTCAAGAAACATTGACAATAAACAAAACTAAAAACGACAATCGCGGGAACCCATTCTTATGCCTAAAGAAGATCTTGTATATTTGGACAAATATCCGTGGATAAGTTGCTAGTAGTTGCGATTGGTTGAAGGATCGGTTGCTGCAAAAGATTTTCGGGAAAGTCGATTCCTATGACCTCTTCATAACTTGGAGGTGGTGACGTCCATTCTGTAAAACACCACAAAATGTTTTAGATTTATTTTGCTGTTTGCGATGGCTGATCTGAAGTTTAGTGTAGCAGTTTACTCAACGTAAGTATCCTAACAAGTCTTGTCTTAAGGACAGAAATTACTTTATCCTCTGCAAACTCTACCGATATGTTTCAAACGACAAACCAAATGAAAGAAAGAAAGAATTACTTATTAGTAAGAATCATCATCAGCCTTTAACAGTCCACTGCTGGACTAGGCTTATCCTTTGAAAGGAGGAATTGACCTACTATACAATACTGGCCAAACGGGTTGGTATAGGGTTTGTATCAAGTTTTCCTTCTCCTACAGTGCTGTTCTCTGCTGAATATGCTCCCTCTGTCGGCTCATACGACACCCATGGGATGTTTTGGGGTGGCGACATTCCGTATTCTTAATCCGTCACCACACGGACAGTAGTAAGAATATAGTAACAAAATAGATGTTATTTCAAATCATTAAACCATTTCTGGTGTGCAAATATTCCATTAGTCCGTAAGTTGAAATGTCAAAATTAATTACGAATAACTATAATAATGATAATTTGTCACAAAATTTGAAATAGAGATACAGAACATAATTAAAATGAATCATATAAGTATTTGTAATAATAAAAACAATAACAATAGCACACTATAATTACAGGGTACCTATCTTTTAAGTAAGTAGTCACTTCACATGACCCATAGAGTAGTAGTACCCCGCAAGACATATGCTATTTCGGTGCTGCCCACGAAAATTATTTTTCTTTAGTCGTGCCTATCCTTCTTCAACTATTCTACTTCTTGCCTTCTACATGATGATTCGGGTATTATCTCCAGCAAAAACGGGTAAAAAAAGCTAAACCTATTATTCCACTAACTTAAATTGTACTCACCAGGGTTTGGTTCCAAATTGACGCGTATAGTCTCATTTAGCATGTTACACTTCACCGTCGGCAGTGGTCCAGCTGTTGCTTGCTCAGCATCTTAAAAATAAAAATTGTAGAGAAATGTGTTGCGTTACATACCACTTCGGCCATCTATCGTACGACGACAGACAATCAACACGGCGACATCTAACGGACACGATGGAACTAAAATCCTGAATCGCGGCAGCAGTGTTCTCACACACGATGCCAATATGTACATACATAGACTCACGCCTGTTTCCCGGAGGGGTATGCAGAGACTACGGAACGCATTTTACAACGATCCTGACATATCTCTCTTGCTTCATTCATACATACATACATAGACTCACGCCTGTTTCCCCGAAGGAGTAGGCAGAGGCATATTAAACGCCCACTTTTCGCCAGTGTTTTGATCCCACGTAATAGGTGGCGAGCCTATTGCCGCTTATTGGGACATTTTGTTTGCCAGAGCCTCGTCCGTTGATCGGCAGGTGCACCACTTGCAGGTGAGGTTGGCTTGGGACCCTAAGTTCTTAGTGGGAACACTATGCACCCACACTATGCACAATGCTTCATTCACTCCCATCAAATTCCTCATACATGCTTTTCTGTTCAGGGTACGTCTAACCTGTCCTGTTTTACAATCACACAATATATATAAGTTCCAAAAAGACATCCGGAGTGCAGTCCTCCAGGCACAATCACCAAGCCTGCTCAGAGGATCTTCGTCTAGTTGGTCGAACACCACACCTAATTCCTCCACAAATGGCATCAAGCTAGAACCACCTGGTTGTGCAGAAAGGCAGTGGTTTGGGTTGATGTTCGTATTCTAATACTTTTTTGCATTAATACAGAGTCAGTTTATAATACATACACACATACATACATATTCTCACGCCTATATCCCCGAAGAGGTAGGTAGGCAGAGGTATATTGCTACACCCACTTTTCGCCAGATTTATTTTAGTCCCACGTAATAGAGGGCAAGCCTATGGCCGTACCGGGCACATAACCAGACTCCGCGCTGTTACTGAGAATTTTCTAACGGAAAAAAACCCAATAACACTTTGCCCGACCCGGGAATCGAACCCGAGACCTCCCAATCCCACGCGAACATTTGAACAAGACCAATGCGGCAGTCATAATTTATAATATTTTATTTTATTTTTATTTATAGACTCACGCCTGTATCCCCGAAGTGGTAGGTAAAGGTGTAATATAACACTCACGTTTCAACATGAATTTTTAGGTCCCACATAATAGGGGGCGAGCCTGTAGTTGCTAGTTTATAATATAAGGTAGCATATGAGCTATTCTGATGTATAATTTGTGATTCAACGTTCTGTAGTTTATACATGAGAGAGTAAGCATCATCCGTCCACCCATCCGCACGAAATTTCGCATTGAGCAGTTGGATTTTACTATGGAATAAATTCATGCGAATTCCGGAAGGTTCCCTGGTTATAAATCAAAATCAACTTACTTTTTTTGCAGCACCATACACAATAAAGGAGGCAGACAATAAAGGACACTGTTAGAGCAACGCAATTGACGAGAAAAATTGTATTCGGTTCCATTACTTATTTAAACAATGCTTTTCCAATAATTTGTCCAAATCTCTCTAACTCTTGAAAGACGTTACGATAACACAAAAACAATTCGATAAAATGATGTAACAAAATATACGTATTTTCCCAATAAGGAATCGTATTGTACTGGACTCTTTTAAAGTCTAATAATATACTCCTAACTAGGAATATTTAAGAACAATACCTAATGCGTTATCGGAGTAATAGCGGTTCCTGTGCATTTTTTGGTTGAGGAAAAATGTTCGCAACATGACTGTATAAATGCTTTTTTTTTGTTTGTCCGTAGGGTGACGGTTTCAGAATATGGAATGTCACCACCCCATATCATCCCATGGGTGACACAGAGAGAGCATATTATGCAGAGAACAGCACTGTAAGAGAAGGAAAACTTGATACAAACCCTATACCAACCCGTTTGGCCAGCGTGGTATAGTAGGCCAACTCCTCGTTTCAAAGGAGAGGCCTAGCCCAGCAGTGGACTGTGAAAGGCTGATGATGATTATTTTTTTCATTCTGAAAATTCTGTTCTACTAGCAAACGGACCCTAAACTTCAAGGGACAAGTCTTGGATGCAATCGGGATTGCTCTTGTATGAAAATGATGATGATTCTTTTTATTTGACTGCCGAGGCGATGGTCTCGGGTTCGATCCCCAGTTACCCCAGACACACACCACTGGCATTTCGAAGTTATGTGTGTATTAAAAATTTTAATCATCGCTCGCTTAACAATGTGCCCGGTAGATGGCAGTAGGCTTGCCCCCTATCACATTGGAACCGAAACATAACTGTAGAAGTGTGGGTGTGTAATACACCTCTGCATACCCCTTAGGGGATAAAAGGCAGGCAGTTATGTTTATGTCTTTTTATTTGTAATCGACGAAATACTAACGAGGGATCAACAATTTTACTCCTTTATCAGGCCCATCCCATTACATCTTTTTAATCCATTATTAAAATTTATAAAACGTCGTAAGTAGGCGGCAAGGAGAACTGGTTTTAGACGATGATTGGTTTCATGCCAGTGTCATTCAAACTTATTTGCTGAATTGTGTACATACATACATACATAGACTCACGCCTGTTTCCCCGAAGGGGTAGGCAGAGGCATATTAAACGCCCACATTTCGCCAGGGTTTTGATCCCACGTAATAGGTGGCGAGCCTATTGCCGCTTATCGGGATATTTTGTTTGCCAGAGCCTCGTCTGTTGATCGGCAGGTGCACCACTTGCAGGTGAGGTTGGCTCGGGACCCTAAGTTCTTGGTGGGAACCCTATGCATACTTGTGTAGCAATGCGTTAAATTATTCGGTTACTACTTATTGCATTAATGAATTGAATTAGCTCATTCTCGTATCGTTTGTGGTTTCGATGTGGTCTGCGTCATATGCATATATGACACAAACCACATCGGGCGACAAAGACAGCAAGGTATTAGATTTAACTTTTAATCCTACAAAGTACCTACGTGTTCCGGTTGTTTTTTTTTTTAAGTAATAGGCGGCAAACGAGCAGACGAATCGCCTGATGGTAAGCAATTACCGCCGCCCATAGACACAGGCAACGCCATAGGAGTCACAAGTGCGTTACCGCCCTTTGGGGTTGGGATATGGGATAGGATGAGGAGTGGGATGAGGGAGAAGGAATAGGGGATAGGGCCTCCGGCACTCTCACTCACCGAACAAAAAGTAACAGTTTAGATACTGTTGTTGATTGTACTTGGTATAATTCTATGGAGTCATCCTTGGCTTCGTTCTGGTTCCGCGGCTGCTTCCTGGGAGGCTTCGGCAGATGGTTCGGCTGGCTGTAGACGGCGTTCCATGCAGTGTGCGTGGATGGTTGTTTGCTGTCTTGATGTAGTGCACATTGCGGGTGTGGTAGATCAGATCTTGATGATTTGCGTATTTTCTTTTTATTATACTGTTGTCGGCGATTTTTATTACTCCTACGTCTCGAAGTTATCTCTTCTCGCTTATTGGTTTTTTGATATAGACAACCAGTGCATAGTTGTTTCTAAAGTATATTAAGTACTTGACTTTTAGTGTAGTGATATTTGTAGGACATTTAGTGTTAGTTGATTTTTAAATGATTGGTCAACGATGCAATTTTTATTTAATTGCATGTTCTTCACCACTCCAGGGAAGCAAAGAAACTGTTCATCCCTTTGTTATAAGTTTGACCAAGTTGCACCGTGGCAATCTTGGTTGTAAGTTAACTTCAACACTGTGGTTTGAAGTCTTCGGTGTTTCATCACCGATACCTACTATCTCGCATTTTATTTTGCTGCGAGTGTAGGCCAGTAGTTAGGCAACTTCTTCTGTGAGAATGAAGCCTGAGAACCTTGATCACACAGCACTCTTAGTAGCCTTTATCTTGGCTTATGTATGCACAAGGGCCGTTGCTAAAAGCGTTGTACTCTGTGTGTCCGGTCCGGTAAGTTTGACCAAGTTGCACTGTGACAATCTTGGTTGTAAGTTAACTTCAACACTGTGGTTTGAAGTCTTCGGTGTTTCATCACCGATACCTACTATCTCGCATTTTATTTTGCTGCGAGTGTAGGCCAGTAGTTAGGCAACTTCTTCTGTGAGAATGAAGCCTGAGAACCTTGATCACACAGCACTCTTAGTAGCCTTTATCTTGGCTTATGTATGCACAAGGGCCGTTGCTAAAAGCGTTGTACTCTGTGTGTCCGGTCCGGTAAGTTTGACCAAGTTGCACTGTGACAATCTTGGTTGTAAGTTAACTTCAGCTCTGTGGCTTGAAGTCGTCGGTGTTTCGTCACCGACACCTACTATCTCGCATTTTATTTTTCTGCGAGTGTAGGATGGTAATTTGGCTACATCTTCTGTGAGAATGAAGCCTGAGAACCTAGATCACACAGCACCCTTAGTAGCCTTTATCTTGGCTTATGTCTGCTCAAGGGCCGTTGCTAAGAGCGTTGTAATCTGTGTGTCCGGTCCGGTATGTTTGACTTGGTTTTCTTCCAAGTTGTAGTTGTAGTTGGATTTTCAAAGGTTTTCCGATCCTTTAACCCTTTATGTTCGTCATTTTTATTAACGTAATTGTTGACATTAACCTTCTTTTGAGGTTCAAGGTGCAATAATGAATGGTGACCTAGTTTGCCACAATATTTACACTTTCCACTACTATAACATTGATTGGATGAGTCATGTATTATGCGCTGTCTGCATATGTGATTTTCCTTGACTTTGTTATTACGCTGTTCTGCTGACAATGCTTTAAATTGCGCGCACATGTATATGTTATGCGTGTTATTATTACATAGCCAGCACTTGTAGCCGTACGTGCTATTTATAGATTTTGTATTGTACAATTGTTTATAATCGGTTTTTCTTTCATAGTTGGTATTTTCAAGACACATAAATCGTTTTTCCAGGAACGACATCATTGATGAGAATGGTTGAGGCTTGTTCGGCTCTACGAGTTGTTGTTCGTATTTTTCGTCAGTTTCCGAATCCCAAGTGCGGCTCAATATCCTTGTCAAAATAGGATCCCACGACGAAATATCAATTTTCTGATTTCTAATCGCCTCTAAATTTTCGTTTATTGTATCATGCAGGACCTTCAAATTATTCGCAGTGCCCACGTTTAATTTTTGTATGTTGAGAATGTTGTCAACGTGCTTAGTGATAATCATTCTCTCATTTTTGTAGCGATTTTTAAGCAACGTCCACGCAGTTTCATAGTTGAATTCGCAGACTGTCAAATGCCTAATGATTCTAGCTGCATCACCTTTCACGTGCGTCTTCAAATACTGCATCTTTTCTGTATCTGTGAGTGATTTATCTTCGTGAACAATTTTCAAAAATAAATCATAGAACGAGCTCCAGGACTCATAGCCTCCCGTGAACATAGGGATGACTATTTTTGGTAGTTTTACGGATGGTTTGTGATCAGTGTGATGTTGTTGTAACTTTTCATATAATCGGTCGATTATGTCATCGTAGTCCGTTTTCAAGTTTTCAAACACTTGATCCTGAACAGAACTATGCTCCAAGATATTTTCTTCCTCGTAGATACTGAAGTGGCCTTCTTCCACTTTATCACACTGCTTTTGTAAGGCTTCTATCAATGTCTTATAATGATAGCTGGGTCTATCGTCTTCAATCGCCAAAGCTGCTTTTTTGAGGTCTTGACGCAAGTGATTGATGCGATATAATTGCAAATTCATTTTTGCGGAATTGGTACTGTTGGTTTTGATGTTTACATTTTCTAAGTCATGACGTTGCTGACAAGTGGAAAGTTTTGTCTCATATGGTTCCAAGTAATCCATAGCGTCTGTATAGAGGTCTTTAATAATCCCGAAGTAGTTAGACTTTATATAAGTATGTTCTTCTAAGATGTCCTGGTCTTCGAGTAGTGAATGGTTCTCCGATGCTCTGGTAAATACTTCTGTGAGTTGCGATCTTCCTTCTGCGATGTATTTTTCTGTTTTCCTGGATGCCGAGTCCTTTTTGATGTTGGTCAATATGCGTCCGATTTCTTTGTAGTAGCTCTCCTGGCTTTTTACAATTGCGTTGATCTGTTGTACGTCCATCTTGCTGCCCCTATCCTATCCTGTTTAACCTAACAAGGGGTGGGTTGAAAACAAAAAGTAACTTAGTTGCGATCTGTTTCCTCGTTACGGTATGTGCGACTTCTCGAGCACCGGGGCGACCCTGTTCAGGGAGACCGATACCTGATCCGCTACCGAACGACGCAACTAAGTTAGTCAGTCACTTAATATACAACGAAACAAGCGCTAGGTTGGTGCGCAAGTCTGCTGTATATCAGTTGTCAGTCAGTAAATTTGTCAATTTAAGGAACAAGAGCACGCGGTCCTCTTGTTACTGGTTTTTGCTCGAATAGGACTAAAATCCTAAATCCTACCCGACCGGCGAAGGACCACATGAACAGCGGGATAGCAGCCTAGGGCTACTGACCCTGCTGTACAGAAATGCCTAAATGCTAAGGGCCTAATCTAACTTGTTAACCTACACTATCCTAGAGTCGTAGCCTATCACCTATACCTAATATCCTATCCTAGTTATCCTAATCCTTATACCTATATGTATCCTAAACCTATCCTAACTTGCACCTAGCGTAAAATGCGTATAGGCTTGGTGCTCTGTGGTATTCTGTGATACAGACCAGCACTTATACGCACCTACTAATAAGCGCCTAACCTATGGCACGTACTATCGTGGTACTACTGTGGTATGCTGTGATACAGACCTACGATTCGTACGCGCCTAGAACCTAACCCTATTTGTCCCTACAATCCCTATTAGATCCTAGCCCTACTATACGTATTTATATATACTTATATAGATAGGTGCGGGATATCTGCCACCGGAGACCTATGATGACAGACAGACTGTGGGTAGGACTTAGGTATGGTGGAAATGGTTTTCTGACGGCCAACTCGACAGACTCACCGAGCTGATCAGTACTGATGGCTAAAGGTGTCTTGGCCACCGTCAGAGGTATGGGAAGGGTATCGAGTCAAAGTCGGATTAAACTTGTGACTGGTTTATTCTTAAAGTACATGATCTTATATACTAAACTTATCCTATGTACACACACGCAACTTTACGGTTGTGTGCTGTGTGTGTAAGGTGCCATCTCAGCGGTATATGCCTTACATGAATACGTCATATTTTCTTAATTTAATATGAATCACGAACAATCATTGTTCCAGTAAATACTCACGTAGGATTATATCACTGATATGCCATGTTCATGTGTGAACAGATGTGGTCTGCGCCATATGCATATATGACACAAACCACATCGGGCAACAAAGACGGCAAGGTATTAGATTTAACTTTTAATCCTACAAAGTACCTACGTGTTCCGGTTGTTTTTTTTTTAAGTAATAGGCGGCAAACGAGCAGACGAATCGCCTGATGGTAAGCAATTACCGCCGCCCATAGACACAGGCAACGCCATAGGAGTCACAAGTGCGTTGCCGGCCTATGGGGTTGGGATATGGGATAGGATGAGGAGTGGGATGAGGGAGAAGGAATAGGGGATAGGGCCTCCGGCACTCTCACTCATCGAACAAAAAGTAACAGTTTAGATACTGTTACTTTACGTCGATTTTCTGTGAGAGGGTAGTACTTCCCCGGTCGAGCCGGCCCATTCATGCTGAAGTCAGCAAGGTTCTACTAGGTACCTATAATTATCTTAGTAATACCAAGAATAGTTATCATCGTATACTGTCCCACTGCCAAGTATTAGTCTCTTCTTACTATGATAAGGCTTTGCAACAAACGCTATAATGATGCAGTGGTCACGACAAAGTTAAATGTCTGTTCTTAAGACAAAACATTTTAGGATATATCGCAGGTATTTGGCTTATAAATGCTGATACAAAGCTCGGGAACAGCCACTGAAAACAGTAAAATCAATCTAATAAAATGTTGTGTTTTTTTACAGAATGTTCGGCACCATTGGGGTGTAAGTAGTACTTCCCCGATTGAGCCGGCCCATTCATGCTGCAATCAGCAAGGCTCTACTGCCTATTATGTAGTGTGGTTGTGGTCTATGTGAAACAAGGAGGCCATTCAAATGCTTTGTTACAATTCAGTTCACTGTCAAATACAATAAATGGCATGAAAAGGTATTTGCAAGGAGAATATAAGTACTCACGCCTGCAACCCTGAAGGGGTAGGCAGAGATGTAGTAGTAGAGTGGTATTGGACCCACATTTTGCCATGTTATGAATTTGTAGGGTCTGCGTAATAGCGTTACCATGGGTACTTTGTCAGACTACATGCTGGTCGGCTTGAAATGAAAATAATTTATAAATTTGACTGTACATAGAATAAGAGTAAGCATAATATATTTATTTTTTATAGCCTCACGCCTGTATCCGCGAAGGGGTAGGCAGAGGTGTAAATATTATACCCACATTTTGCCATGAATTTTTAGGTCCCAAGTAATAGGGGCGAGCCTATTGCCGTTACCGGGCACATCACCAGACTCCGGCCTGCTTCTGAGTATTGGGGAAAACCCAGTACTTTACTACCACCTACCCAGTACTACACTTGTGCCCGACCCGAGAATCGAACTAGAGACCGATCAGCAGTCGCATACGCTATCCATTGGACCACGGAGGCAGTCGCATAGTATACATAGTTATTATTACGTATTAAAATTTTTGTGGTGCTAGATTTTTTCCTTATAATCAAATAAATATTATGACTTCCTTATTACATGTATAAGTAGTTAAAGAAGTAATCACCGATAGTGCGTGTTTAATAATCCTTTCTGAGTTATTTCTAAACTTACCATTAATTATTTGTATTATCTTTCCTACTTTTATGGCATAGAAGGAAAATAAGCAGACGGATCGTTTGATGGTTAACGCTAATTGTCCCAATAGATGCCCACATGGAAGATTGACAAGTATGTTGCCAAAATGGAAGGGGAAAGTAATAGGAGGGGGAGCAGGATGAGGGAAAAGGAAAAGAGGGTGGTGTCTCTGGTACCCTCAGTCACCTAACGATACGCAACAGTATACACGGTTTCAAAAGGTCAGTCACCAACCCGAAGTCTACTCGTTTAGCATGATATGCTAAGTCATCATCATCAGCCTTTAACAGTCCACCGCTGGACTAGGCCTCTCCTTTGAAAGGAGGAATTGGCCTCCTATACCACGCTGACCAAACGGGTTGGTATAAGGTTTGTATCAAGTTTTCCTTCTCTTACAGTGCTGTTCTCTGCATAATACGCTCCCTCTGTCGGCTCTTACGACACCCATGGGATGATATGGGGTGGGACATTCCGTATTCTTAATCCGTCACCACACGGAATGCCAAGTCAGACTAAGCAAAAATAATACCTGGGAATCGAAAAGCATTTTTAGTCTTAAACATTATATTAAAGCACGTGCTATGCTCGATATGCTTACCTATCTATGGGAGCATAGGACATGTATCGGACAAATTGGCGCGAGAAATGCATCAATTTTGCAATCATTCGAAAAATAAAATGGTGTCTTCGAGCCTTAATATCTCCTGAAGCTGTTATTGTCCAGGTATGGTGTTGAGGTAAAAATGTTCGTAATGATTTGTACAATATAGGATTTAACGTTTTGTTGTCTTTTTACACTATTACTTTAAGTCGATGTTCTGTGGGAAGATAGTACTTACACGGTCAAATCGAATCAACTCTGGAGTCGAAGTTTCAGCCCGACGGCCTCCGACATGGTCTAATAATTAATCTCATGAGATTAGAACCGAGACCGATGGCTTCACATGCCCTTCGGAGCATGGTAGCGCTTTAATCTTATCTTAATATATAAAATCCTTGCGTTACTGACTGACTGACAGACACGCTACAGCCGAAACTATTGGGCGCAGGAAGCTGAAATTTGGCATGTATGTTCCTTGGGGACCGTAGGGGTGCACTAAGAAGGGATTTCCCGAAATTCCCACGGAATCGGCCAAAACGGGTAAATTAAAAAAAAATGCAGGCGTAGCTGCTGACGTCCTCTAGTACTAATATATAAAGCTAAAGGGTTTGTCTGTATGGTTAAACGTGCTAATCTCAGGAACTACTGGTCCGATTTGAAAAATTCTTTAGGTGTTTGATAGCCCATTTATCGAGGATGGCTATAGGCTATATAACATCGCGCTATGAGTGACGGGAGCAGAGCAGTAGCCTCAAATAAAGCGGGTGTAACCGCGGGCATCATCTAGTAATCTTAATATATATAAATCTCCTGTCACGATGTTTGTTCGCGATGGATTCCTAAACTACTTAACCGATTTTAAATTAAATTGGCACACCGTGAGCAGTCTGGTCCAACTTGAGAGATAGGATAGCTTAGATCTTTAACTATAGTCGCAATTTTATTTTATTGCAAATTATTAATTTAATTTGTAAGTAGTTGTGGATTTTGGAATGTTTCACATTGGAATCGACGGACTGCGCTGCTATCGCAGTGTCAAATCTTATAATAATTATTTCGTCAAGGAGTACATCGAAACCTTACCTGAATAATAAAACATTAAAAAATAAAGATATCGAGTCGACAACATATATCCGCAAAATTTGGATTGTCGAGTATTTTGTTAAATTGTAATGGTTCTGACAGACAAATCACAGTCGCCATATTGGCCGATCTAGCGAAATGTCCCAGATACCGGATAACACAGTCTTTACTAAGTAGTTTGTATGTGTAAATACTTTTTGCACTTATATTTCTTTTAAACAGTTAAAACGACAACTATGGAAGTATCCGCCCAATAAAGGAGATTAGTATCAAATATAAAAAAAAATTAAAATATCTTTATCTTCTATCTATACTAATATAATAAAGCGGAAGAGTTTGTTTGTTTGTTTGTTTATTTGTTTGTTTGTTTGTTTGTTTGAACGCGCTAATCTCAGGAACTACCGGTCGGATCTGAAAAATTCTTTTTGTATACGATAGCCCAGTTTTTCCGGAAGGCTATAGGCTATATAACATCACGCTTCGACCCTTTGGGGCCAGGCAATAGGCTAAAAAGTCTAAAAGATAATGTCGGCTAATCTCAGGAACTAGCAGTCGGATTCGACAAATTGTTATTGCCTATGATAGCCCAAGTATTCCGAAAGGCTATAGGCTATATAAAATTACGCCACAACTTTTAGGGGCCAGACAAAAATAATAAAATGGTCAAACGAGAAGGGGGAGGGTTGGGTCAAAGGCAAAAAAAGGCTAAACGAATAGGATACAATCTATATGGGTATCGTTTTCAAGATTTTCGGGACGCTGATTAATAATATGAAATTTATTTAGTGATCCAAGATGGCGGACGGGAAATCAAAGATGGCGGATGAGAAAATTTAAAAAATCAATATGGGTATCGCCTTCGATATTTTAGGGGGTGGGGAATCGAAATACAACATCTATTTCGTGATCAAAGATGGCGGATGGGAAATCAAAGATGGCGGATGGAAAAAAATTATAAAATCAATATTGGTATCGTCTGCGATGTTAAAAGGGATGGGGAATCCAAATACAACATCTGTTTCGTGATTCAAGATGGTGGATGGGAAATCAAAGATGGCGGATGGGAAAAAATTTAAAAATCAATATGGGTATCGTCTCTGATGATTTAAGGGATGGAGAATGCAAATACAACAACTATTTCGTGATCAAAGATGGCGGGTAGGAAATCAAAGATGGCGGATGGGAAAAATTTAAAAAATCAATATGGGTATCGTCTCTGATGATTTAAGGGATGGTGAATCCAAATACAACATCTATTTCGTGATCAAAGATGGCGGATCGGAAATCAAAGATGGCGGATGGGATATTTTTTAAAGTCGATATGGGTATCGTCTCCGATATTTTATGGAATGGGGAATTCAAAAACACCATCTATTTCGTGATCAAAGATGGCGGATGGATTTTTTTTTAAAATCAATATGGGTATCATCTCCGATGTTTAAAGGGATGGGGAATCCAAATACAACATCTATTTCGTGATTCAAGATGGTGAATGGGAAATCAAAGATGGCGGATGGGAAAAATTAAAAAATCAATATGGGTATCGTCTCTCATGATTTAAGGTATGGTGAATCCAAATACAACATCTATTTCGTGATCAATGATGGCGGATAGGAAATCTAAGATGGTGGACGGGAATTTTTTTGTAAAGTCTATATGGGTATCGTCTCCGATATTTTAAGGAATGGGGAATTCAATATTAGGTATATAAAAATCTATGTTTTTTTGTTCATCATTTATAGACTCTGAAATGATAAGAGATTAAGCGCTATGTCAATGGTAACTTTGGAAATGGGGCTTGGAAAAAAGGGAATTAAATAAAAACTCTTAAAAAGGCGATACGGAGTTCGCTGGGTCAGCTAGTACTAATATAATAAAGCGGAAGAGTTTGTTTGTTTGTTTGTTTGAACGCGCTAATCTCAGGAACTACCGGTCGGATCTGAAAAATTCTTTTTGTATACGATAGCCCAGTTATTCCGGCAGGCTATAGGCTATATAACATAACGCTTCGACCCTTTGGGGCCGGGCAAAAGGCTAAAAAGGCTAAAAGATAATGTCGGCTTATCTCAGGAACTAGCAGTCGGATTTTAAAAATTGTTATTGCCTATGATAGCCCAATTATGCCAAAAGGCTATAGGCTATATAAAATTACCCCACAACTTTTAGAGGCCAGACAAAAATAATAAAATGGTCAAACGAGAAGGGGGAGGGTTTGGTCAAGGGCAAAAAAAGGCTAAACGAATAGGATACAATCTATATGAGTATCGTTTTCGAGATTTTCGGGACGTTGATTAATAAAATGAAATTTATTTAGTGATCCAAGATGGCCGACGGGAAATCAAAGATGGCGGATGAGAAAATTTAAAAAATCAATATGGGTATCGCCTTCGATATTTTAAGGGGTGGGGAATCGCAATACAACATCTATTTCGTGATCAAAGATGGCGGATGGGAAATCAAAGATGGCGAATGGGAAAATTTTAAAAAATCAATATGGGTATCGTCTCCGATGTTTAAAGGGATGGGGAATCCAAATACAACATCTGTTTTGTGATTCAAGATGGTGGATGGGAAATCAAACATGGCGGATGGGAAAAATTAAAAAAATCAATATGGGTATCGTCTCTGATGATTTAAGGGATGGTGAATCCAAATACAACATCTATTTCGTGATCAAAGATGGCGGATAGGAAATCAAAGATGGCGGATGGGAAAATTTAAAAAAATCAATATGGGTATCGTCTCCGATATTTTAAGGGGTGGAGAATCGCAATACAACATCTATTTCGTGATCAAAGATGGCGGATGGGAAATCAAAGATGGCGGATGGGAAAATTTTAAAAAATCAATATGAGTATCGTCTTCGATGTTTAAAGGAATGGGGAATCCAAATACAACATCTATTTTGTGATTCAAGATGGCGGATGGGAAATCAAACATGGCGGATGGGAAAAATTAAAAAAATCAATATGGGTATCGTCTCTGATGATTTAAGGGATGGTGAATCCAAATACAACATCTATTTCGTGATCAAAGATGGCGGATAGGAAATCAAAGATGGCGGATGGGAAAATTTTAAAAAATCAATATGGGTATCGTCTCCGATATTTTAAGGAATGGGGAATTCAAAAACACCATCTATTTCGTAATCAAAGATGGCGGATGGTAATTTAAAAAAAAAACAATATGGGTATCGTCTCCGATGTTTAAAGGGATGGGGAATCCAAATACAACATCTATTTTGTGATTCAAGATGGCGGATGGGAAATCAAACATGGCGGATGGGAAAAATAAAAAAAATCAATATGGGTATCGTCTCTGATGATTTAAGGGATGGTGAATCCAAATACAACATCTATTTCGTGATCAAAGATGGCGGATAGGAAATCAAAGATGGTGGATGGGAAAATTTTAAAAAATCAATATGGGTATCGTCTCCGATATTTTAAGGAATGGGGAATTCAAAAACACCATATATTTCATGATCAAAGAGTGCGGATAGTAATTTAAAAAAAAAATCGATATGGGTATCGTCTCCGATGTTTAAAGGGATGGGGAATCCAAATACAACATCTATTTTGTGATTCAATATGGCGGATGGGAAATCAAACATGGCGGATGGGAAAAATAAAAAAAATCAATATGGGAATCGTCTCTGATGATTTAAGGGATGGTGAATCCAAATACAACATCTATTTCGTGATCAAAGATGGCGGATAGAAAATCAAAGATGGCGGATGGGAAAATTTTAAAAAATCAATATGGGTATCGTCTCCGATATTTTAAGGAATGGGGAATTCAAAAACACTATCTATTTCGTGATCAAAGATGGCGGATGGGAATTAAAAAAAAAACAATATGGGTATCGTCTCCGATGTTTAAAGGGATGGGGAATCCAAATACAACATCTATTTCGTGATTCAAGATGGCGGATGGGAAATCAAAGGTGGCGGAAGGGAAAAATTTTAAAAATCAATATGGGTATCGTCTCTGATGATTAAAGGGATGAAGAATCTAAACACAACATCTATTTCGTGATCAAAGATGGCGGATAGGAAATCAAAGATGGCAGACGGGTTTTTTTTTTAAAGTCGATATGGGTATCGTCTCCGATATTTTAAGGAATGGGGAATTCAATATTATATAAAAATCTATGTTTGTTTGTTCATCATTTATAGACTCTGAAATGATAAGAGATTAAGAGCTAAGTCAATGGTAACTTTGGAAAAGGGACTTGGAAAAAAGGGAATTAAATAAAAACTCTTAAAAAGGCGATACGGAGTTCGCTGGGTCAGCTAGTATTATATAAAAATCTATGTTTGTTTGTTCAGCATATTATATAGACTCTGAAATGATAAGAGATTAAGCGCTAAGTCAATGGTAACTTTGGAAAAGGGGCTTGAGAAAAAGGGAATTAAATAAAAACTCTTAAAAAGACGAAATGGAGTCCGCTGGGTCAGCTAGTAATATATAAAACTGAAGAATTTGTTTGTCTGATTGAACGCGCTAATCTCTGGAACTACTGGTTCGATTTGAAAAATTATTTCAGTATTGGATAGCCCAGTTATTGAGGAAGGCTATAGGTTATATAACATCGCGCTATGAGCGACGGGACCGTAGCAGGAGCCTTAAATAACGCGGGTGTAACCGCGGGCATCCTCTAGTCGGATATATGTAAATGCCACAACGAGCGGTCAACGTCCAGGTGGTGACCTGCTTAAAGGTAACTTAACTTTGCAGATATATTACGGTCTTCAAGGCAAGACACGCTACGAAATGTAGAAGAGTAAGCTAGTAGTACGCTATCACGGTGTAAAAGAGGTTAACCAATGCTCATAGGCCAGAATACTACTACTGTGTGGCCAGTGCTCTATACATAATTATGTTGCTGGATGCTTGCTTCATGCTACTGATCATTATTGATGTCATCTATCGTATGATTGCGAAACAAGAGCGTAACCAGAGACCAATGGTGACATCTCACGGACAGGGACAAAACTAATTGTACATCCATACATAGTTTCATAGTTTCAAGCCTATATCCCCAAAGAGGTAGGCAGAGGTATATTGCTACACCCACTTTTCGCCAGCTTTACCTATACTAGTCCCACGTAATAGGGGGCGAGCCTATTGCGGTACCAGGCACATTACCAGACTCTGAACTGCTACTGAGAATTTCCTAACGGAAAAACCCAATGACACTTTGTCTGACCCGGCATTCGAACCCGAGACCTCACAATCCCACGCGCACATTTATGCCGCGAGACCAACGAGGCAGGCAATAGTAGGTACATCCATTCTAATAAATATAAAATAATACGCAATCACACATTGATGGGCGCTTGATGTCGTCTTGGTTCTTACATACATCATACATACATACATAGACTCACGCCTGTTTCCCCGAAGGGGTAGGCAGAGGCATATTAAACGCCCACTTTTCGCCAGTGTTTTGATCCCACGTAATAGGTGGCGAGCCTATTGCCGCTTATTGGGACATTTTGTTTGCCAGAGCCTCGTCCGTTGATCAGCAGGTGCACCACTTGCAGGTGAGGTTGGCTTGGGACCCTAAGTTCTTGGTGGTAGCCCTATGCACCCTTGGTCTTGGTTCTTATCACACGTTAACTATTTTTTTTTGTTATTTTGTAGGCCGGACGGCCTTTAACCCCTTCTTCTTTCTCTTAGCGTTATCCCAGTTTCAATCTGGGGTCCGCTTTCTAGTCTTACCGGATTTGACTGAATATTAGCTTTTCCACGGAGCGACTGCCTGTCTGACCTCCGCAACCCGAAGGGATAGCGATATTCCATGGTTTAGACTAGTGTCAGTTTTATTTAAAAGGTACTGACACCCTGTAACGATTGTCAAAGATCTTCATGACAACCGGGACCGACGGCTTAACGTGCTCTCCGAGGCACTGGACAAGCGATAATTAACAATTCAATACGCACATAACTCCGAAAAGTCATTGGTGCGCGCCGTGGATTCGAACCCGATACCCTCTGCATGGCAGTCTGTTGGTATATCCACTCGGCTAACGCCGCCTTTAACCCCTAAGGGTCAAAATTTACAATTCTACAGGTTAGTTATTAGAAGTTTTAACAATATTTAATTATAATTACACTCTTGCGTGTTGTCTTCAAAGGGCTAGGCAGTAGTGTAATATTGCACCCAAATTTTGCGATGTTATAAATTTGTAGGTCTCACGTAATAGGGGGCGAGCCTATTGCCCTTACCAGGCTCCCTGCCGGACTCCGTGCTGATACTCAGTAACACTTTTGCCCGGTCCAGGAATCGAATCTCGAACCAGCAGAAGCATACGCTATCCACTGGACTACAGAAATACTCAAATCAAAATCTAAATAATGTATGGAACCTATTACCTTCCGCTATGCGCATTGGACCTTATGTTACTACCCTGATTGCCCGAATAGTTTATTAAGGAATCTTAGTGAAAACATCTTGCGAGGACTACACGATTGGCGTAATGGTTTAAGCGGCCGCCTCGCCGCTTGACACTGCGCCGAGTGTTGTGGGTTCGATCCCCACACGAGGCAACACTTTGTGTAATTCACAAATTGTTGTTTCGAGTCTGGGTGTTCATTGTGTCCGTTAGTTGTATGTTTGTAAAGTCCCCCGCGACACAGGATTTAGTCCTAATGCGGGAGTTGTCTTTTTAAAAGGTAAAAAAAAGGTTTGACAGTCGTTACGGGGAATCACATACATACATACATACTTAACGCCACGCCTTTTAACCCCGAAGGGGTAGGCAGAGGTGTATTTCTACACCCACATTTCGCCATTAATTTTTAGGTCCCACGTAATAGGGGGCGAGCCTATTGACGTACCGGGCACATTTCTAGACTCCGTGCTGCTACTGAGAATTTCGTGACAGAAAAACCCAATAACAATGCCCGACCCAGGAATCGAACCCGGGACCTCCAAATCCCACGCGCACATTTATGCCGCGAGACCAAAGAGGCAGTCGTATAGGGTTTGATGTCGAGTTTTCCGTCTCTACGCAAAGATGGTATTTGCATCGTGTTATCCCTTAGTCGCCTCTTACGACATCCACGGGAAGATAGGGGGTGGTGACACTTGTATTCTATGCCGTCAACCACACGGCAATCAGATCCCTCAAATAAACTGATACTGGTATAAATCATGGAATATAGCGATATTATAGCTAAATATAAAAGGATAGCGATCCCTTTGGGTTGCGGAGGTTAAACGGCAGTCGCTCTGTGGAAAAGTTGATATCCTGTCATATCTGGTTAGACTAGTAAGCGGACCTCGGGCTCCAAGGCGTGAAAGACTTGGATGTAACCGGGATAACGCTAGGGAGACGATGCTGATGTCACGTTGACTAGTCGTCGGGCTAAATATCCATACATTTTCTAAATGCGCCCCCTGGCGGTCTCAACTAACCATTATTATCCACTAGGGGCGCTTTTGGTCTGGCTGGTCCACTAAGCTATCGCTGTCTCTTCTTAAAAGAAGTCTTGTACCTGCATATATTCTAAATAATAATTATGGTAGAAGAGCCTTGCTGATTTCAGCATGAATGGGCCGGCTCGACCGGGGAAGTACTAACCTCTCACAGAAAATCGACGTAAAGTAACAGTACTTAAACTGTTACGTTTCGTTTGGTGAGTGAGAGAGTCGGAGGCCCTATCCCCTATCCCCTCTCCCTCATCCCACTCCTCATCCTATCTCTTTTCCCAACCCCAAGAGCCGGCAACGCACATGTGACTCCTGTGGTGTTGCTTGTGTCCATGGGCGGCGGTAATTGCTTACAATCAGGCGATCCGTCTGCTCGTTAGCCGCCTATTACTATAAAAAAATATATATAACACTTGTCTTACGTTTCAGTTCCTACGTAATTGGGGCCAAGCCCATTACTGTCACCTGGAAACTATTCAATATTCCTTGAGTTACTAAGAACTTGAAAGTTAAAAAACCCGAACAAACTACGTAGTAATATTCCTCAAGTAAACATGACTTGTATATGTATTTATATTGCTAAGAACTACGAACCTACGTGAGACCAACCAAAACTACTACAGCCTAAGATATATTATCGATAAAGGTAGCAGATAGATTTGAGATTTGGTCTCGCGGGATAAATTTGCGTGGGGATTGGGAGGTCTCGGGTTCGATTACCGGGTCGGGCAAAGTGTTATTGGGTTTTCCGTTAGGAAATTCTCAGTAGCAGCACGGAGTCTGGTAATGTGTCCGGTACGTCAATAGGCTCACCCCTATTACGTGGGACCTAAAAATTCATGGCGAAATGTGGGTGTAATATTACACCTCTGCCTACCCCTTCGGGGATACAGGCGTGAGTCTACAAAAAAAAATAGATTAGTTTTTTTTAGATCACTTCCGTGACCGGTGGCATAACGAACGCTAAAATGTCGGCGCAAATATTGAGCACTAGAGGATCGATGATCTAAGCGTTGCTTTATGCAATCCCGCACTATATAGAATTCTTATGTTACTGACTGACTGACAGCCGAAACTCCTGGGTGCAAGTAGCTGTTTGGAATGTATATTCCTTGTGCTGTGTGGAGCACTGTGAGAGAAAACTTCTCACCCTAAGGGTGCTTGTACACGGCGCAGGTAACTTGAGCATGTTGAGGCACTTGCGCGGGTTATATGCACCGTAAACATATCGTTTAAAAAATGTGCGGGTCCAGCGACTCGAGCATGAACCAATGCGAGCCACCCGCGCAACTAATTCGCGTGCTGTGCGGCGCGCGCGGGTCACTCGCGCATGTTACTTGTTAAAATTACCTTTTTAACATATGATTTTAAAATAATTTTCGTTTGTCGAGATATTTTGACGCGATTCAAGTCATAAAGCTACCGCGCGAATAGCATGCACATGTACCTAGCTCTTGATCACGAACAAATAGCTTGTGTACATACAGCTTGCGCAAGTAGCCCGTGTCTTTGCTTGCTCCAGTTATTTGCACCATGTACAAGTACAATCGAGTAACTTGAACAAGTAGCTTGCGCATATTACTCACGCGTATAACCCGCACCTTTACTTGCTCCAGCTACATGCACCGTGTACAAACACCCTAATGAGCATTGAAGTAACATAACAACTAGAGTAACAAGCGCCTACAATTGACGTACAAAATAGCGTGGCGACCAGCCGAGATAGAAGACGTATCTTTGAAACAAATAAGCACCTTAGAAAAACCTATATTCATCTCTTTCACTTATTTAAAAATGACGTTCCAAACCGTGAATTTGAATGAGACAGCAACTGAACGTCAATCGTGAAGTGCGGTGTTCTCCAGTTGTAAACATGAGTTACTCCGAAAACATAACGGGGAGAAGAAACACTACTCATAGATACATAGTTGATTTCTAATAACATAACACACTTTTTTGAGCAGTCATGTAAAAAATTGGTCTCAAATTGTCTAGAAACTGAAATAAACAAAATAAATGTTTTAAATACAAATATTTTAAGGCGTTTTGTTGTTGATTGTATTTTATCGATCTATCTTTAAAATATAGGAATTTAATCTGTAAGACAAAATAGGAACAATAATAAATTAAAATAATCATTTACTGATTTCTATTATAGGAGGAATATCTTCTTAATATATAAAATCCTTGCGTTACTGACTGACTGACAGACACGCTACAGCCGAAACTATTGGGCGCAGCAGGCTGAAATTTGTCATGTATGTACCTTGGGGATCGTAGGGGTGTACTAAGAAGGGATTTCCCGAAATTCCCAGGGGATCGGCCTAAACGGGTAAATTAAAAAAAATGCAAGTGTAGCTGCTGGCGTCCTCTAGTTATTATATAAGTAGCGGATAGCAAATTACAGATCCTCACGTATAACTTTGCGTATGTCGTCCCTCCATGTAGCCAGAGGGTGTCCAAACCAAATGGGTAGTAAAACAAAAAATATTCTTCGATAAGATTAATAGATGACGAACGCTCTGGTGCTATACGTGAAAAATACAACCATATTGACAACACCTACATTTTTAGAAATTGGTTTTAAATAGTCATATGAAATAGATAGGTAGTTTAGAAGAAGTTTATAACACATCATCATCATCAGCCTTTATCAGTCCACTGCTGGACTAAGCCTCTTCTTTGAAAGGAGGAATTGGCCTACAATACCACGCTGGCCAAACGGGTTGGTATAGGGTTTGTATCAAGTTTTCCTTCTCTTACAGTGCTGTTTTCTGCATAATATGCTTCCTCTGTCGGCTCTTACGACACCCATGGGATGATATGGGGTGGTGACAATCCGTATTCTTAATCCGTCACCACACGGATAACACATACAATGGAATAATTTGACTCAAAATAGTCTTATCAAAGCGGAACTCATATTAAACGGAAAATCCCAATTAATTAATAAATTTGCCATCAATGATGTATATATTACGAATTAAACATATTGGCAAAAATATTACTCAGTACTTATACGCGCGTCATGTATCAACAGTCTGAAGTTTGCCGTCGACTAATACGGACATATTGTTGTATAAATTATATTGGTACAGCGTTTTCTGGCGGTAAACTTTTCGTTTCGAACTTGCGTCTCACTTCAACACTGTCACTTCGAATTTCGAAGACCAAAGTAAATAAAAGTGATGATAAAATTGTCAAGTGTTCATCAATTTTTAAATACTTTTGAAGGTACCAGTGAAATTTGATAAAATACAGTGAATTGAACCAACTAAACGGTTGGTGAACTAGTGTTGAGAAAACTATTAAACAATTGTTATTTAGTTTTGAGTGTACCAGTGAAACTTATAAAAATACCAAATAAAATGGATCCTAATAATTACTGGGTTTTAGGTGTTTTATTAATAGGAACACTTGTGCTGTGTTTTCTGCTTTGTTTCACAAAGGCTTTGAATAAAAGTAAGTTACCTATATTTTTATTAAATACTAGACTTTAAGCCTGACTTCGTCCAGTTCTTTCAGCTAATTATCCTCAGAGATTATCCAATGTAATTAATCATTCATCGTCTTCTTGCCCTGGTCCCAATCTATTTGGGGTCGGCGCAGTACGTCCTTCGCTTCCATTCTTTGCTGTCGCCCGTCATCTGATCATTTACCCCTTTCTCTTTCATGTCCCTACGGTCACAGTCCATCCATTTGTAATGTAATTAATCATTGAGATTGTTAAAATGGTGACAAATTTTCAAAATTGATTATTGATTACAAATACATACTGGTTCTATTTTCACGCGCATTAAGATATATTCATATTTAAGGGTAGATAGATCTACATATCTTAATCAGCGAAATAATCACAGGCTCCGAATCAAATATAGTAATAATTATAGTATCGGGAGAACGTGAATTTAATCCCAGTCATTACATTATCGATAGGAAACCACAATCTTCTTCCTCTTTCCTTAGATAAAGTTCAGAAAAAGATATTGGAGGTTAACAAGATTTTGCTTTGTTGTGCATAGAGTTTCCACCAAGAACTTAGGGTCCCAAGCCAACCTTACCTGCAAGTGGTGCACCTGCCGATCAACGGACGAGGCTCTGCCAAACAAAATGTAAGCGGCAATAGGCTCGCCACCTATTAAGTGGGATCAAAACACTGGCGAAAAGTGGGCGTTTAATAAATACCTATCCCTTCGGGGAAACAGGCGTGAGTCTATGTATGTATGTACTTTATTGACAACTTAAGTCATATTCAAAGTCATCAGTCTTCAAAATAGGTTCACTAACGGCCATTTTCAATATTCGAACTATAGATAGATCTGTAGATTTTCGTTTCGTGTATATTCTGTACGTCATATTTTGTATTGAGCTTATGTCAAAAACGAATCTAAAATCTACAAATCTATCTATAATTCGAATATTGAATTCCGTAGTACGACGCTCACGAGTGTATTTTAAGTAACTTTAAACTGAACTCTGCAGGATCAAATTCTGTAACATATATTTCTGTAGGATCTGGCATTATTAATAAGTAGCATATTACACCACCAGTTAACAGAGAATTCGACCACCTTGCGGAGTAGGAAAAGACTTCTCGTTAATTTGAATGTGTACCGTATATATGTATTGTTACAAGTAAAATTGTGTCACCTGGTACCAGGTACTTCAAGTACCTGTTATAAAAATGTTCAATGCTCTATAATAATTACGCTTACGGAAACTTGCAAAACCTTTCTAAATAGTAAAATTGAAGGAAAGATTCAAGGCATTAAATTGTCATATGAGTATTAAATTGTCTTTCGGAAAATGTGCCACGCATTTTTTCAATTAAAATTTTCATATTTTTTTTTACGAAAATGGGCGTGGCAATATACCTCTGTCTACCTCTTTGAGGATATAGGCGTGAGACTATGTATGTATGTATGTATTTTTCGCGAGTATCGACTGTTTTAAATACATTCATGAAAATGGCGCTTGCAACAGTGCCAAAATATCAAGTACTTACCCGAAAGAAAATTGCGGAGTACATATCCCGACAATTTTAAAGGATTTGTATTTGGCAACCGAAACTTTGTATCACGATGATCAAATAAGGCCAAGGCTAATTTTAAACTTTAAGATTAAACTGGAGGTAACTCTCAAATTAAATTACGAGAATTGAAAAGTCGTGATGTATGGTAATAAATAAATTGTTTAAAGATCATATTTACATTTACATACATTCGCGTAAACCCAAGAAAAACAAATTTGCAGCATGTCAAAATCCCGAGATAAAAAATTCTAGGTCATTTCCAACCTGCAGGGGATTATGCGTTTAAATTAGATGAACAAATTAACCCTGTTTATAATGAATGATTTCATAGCTGTAATGACGATGTCATTTTCGTCTCATTCCACCGCAGTCCGACCTCCGTCGGTTAAGTGGGTTTGACCTCAAGTCATGACGTCACTTGTACGTCATGAAATGCAGCGTGATGCTTATGACAATTACAAGATTGCCTTCATTCACTCACTACTATGATGTAGTACTGCCTCTGTGGTCCTGCGGTAGTGTTAGCGACTGCGGATCATGAGGTCTTGGGTTCGATTCCCGGGTCGAACAAAAAGTGATATTGGGTTTTTCTGTTAGGAATTATCTAATAGACGTTCGGAGTCAGGAAGTTGGAGGTATCACACCTCCGTGCCTGCGCACGTTAAGCCTTTGGCCCTGCGCCCAATTTCTCTCTGGTTGTGTCGCTTGTGCGTCCCATCGGACTATGAGAGTGAGGGAATAGAGAGTGTACTTGTGTATGTGCGCACACTTGTGCACTATAATATGTCCCGCGCAGTTGGAAAGTCTCCGTACCGTACCTGTCCGTGTGGTGACGGATTAAGAATACGGAATGTCACCACCCCATATCATCCCATGGATGTCGTAAGAGCTGACAGAGGGAGCATATTATGCAGAGAACAGCGCTGTAAGAGAAGGAAAACTTGATACAAACCCTATACCAACGCGTTTGGCCAGCGTGGTATAGTAGGCCAATTCCTCCTTTCAAAGGAGAGGCTAGGCCTAGTCCAGCAGTGGACTGTTGGAAGGCTGATGATGATGATATAGATCAAGTTTATAAAACCAGCTTAACTCGCTAATCAAGTAGTCAGTTGAAACGTTGAAGAGTAATAGGAATCCAATATATGCTATATTCACTGACATGACAAAAGCCTTCGATTTTGTCGATCATAACATCCTTCTTCAAAAATTGCACGGCTATGGTATAAGAGGAAATATCCTTAAACTCTTACAATCATACCTTAGTGATAGATCACAGTATACAGAAATCTCTAGAATATGCCCAATTAGTAAGATAGAATCAGTATACACATCTGAATCAAGACACGTAAAATATGGTGTGCCTCAAGGGAGTGTATTGGGACCGTTATTGTTCCTAATATACATTAACGATCTCCCAAAAGCGATAACACACAAAATGGTTCTCTTTGCTGATGACAGCACAGCAATTATTGAGTGTACTAATCCTCATGACTACCAAAATGAAATCAATAGCGCTGTAAGTGCAATTATAAAGTGGCTTGATAAGAATAATTTAAGAATAAATTTAAGCAAGACAAAAGTAATGCATTTCCATCAACGTCGTGCAAACCCAACTATTTCCGTTACATATAACAACTGTTTAATAGAAGAAGTCACTAGTATTAAGTTTCTGGGTGTAACTATCGACAATAAACTCACTTGGAAACTCCATATAGAAGATATATATAAGCGCATAAGTAAATCCGCATATGTACTTTTCCAACTTTCGAAAAAATTAAATATTGAAACCTTGCTGACAGCGTATCATGGTTTAGTAGGTTCAACTCTTAGATATGGTATTGTTTTTTGGGGACAATCAACTGAAAGAGAGATTGTATTCAGAATGCAAAAGCGTTGCATTAGGTCTATGTGCGGTCTACAAACCACAGACAGTTGTATGCCTTACTTCAAATCATTAAAACTGTTAACATTTCCGGCACTATATATATTAGAAACTGCACTTTTTGTAAAAAGAAACCTACATTTATTTATTAAACTATCAGCCGTCAAGAAAACTCAATTACGTGCTCAGTACAAAAATCAATTATGTAACACAAAATGTAAGACTGCCCTGATGTACAAAAGCTTTTTCGGAATCGCTCCTAGAATATATAATAAAATTCCTAATTTCATAAAAATAATGCCATTGTCTAAATTCAAAAAATCGCTGGAGAAAATTCTTCTTGACAAATGTTATTATGCAATAGACGAGTTTTTAAACGATAAAGAGTTATAATTTTATTTATGTTGCATTTAAAATTTTAACATCTGTAATTTTTATATTTTTATTATTTTACTTTTATTTTTATGTTTAATGAATATTATAACGTTTTGTTTATTAGAATGTATAATAAAATTTATTCATGTACTTATTTTTTTTTTAGCATATTCATTCTGCATGTGTATTTGTACGTCTGAAGACAAAACATAGCGTCCTATTTTATGTGTAAGACCTATTGTATACCTATGTTTCACAAATAAACTATTTGATTTGATTTGAATAGAGGTATTTATACCTTAAAATTGTAATACCGAAGACCGAAGTTTAAATACAAATGTATGAGGTTCAGACCAAGACCAAAACAATGCTAGGATGGTCAAAGGATTTTTATTCAATAGCCTTACCCCTTCGGGGACAAAGACGTGAAGTTATGGTATGTTATTTTACAAGCTGACCCGGCGAACTTCGTACCGTCTTTTTGTATTTATTTTGTTATTATTCCTTTTTTTCTTGACACTGACCAACTCATAAACGAAAGATTTATCCAATTTGGTGCAGTCGTTTGGTAGTTATGCGTGTACGAAAATTGCAGTGAAACGTTTATATTTATATAGATTTTCTTTATTTTTTAGGACTGGCATCCCGTGGATCTCCCCAGCGTAATACGCCATCAGTCATCATCAATTCATCATCGTTGGTTCAAACTGGTGAGTATCATGATATAAAAAAATAAAATGAAAAAAAAATGCTACAAAACATCATCATACAAATTTGGCAGTCCAGTTATGGACATGGGCTTTTTCTCATATGCGTTACAATAACTTCGTGAGGCAATAGGAGGGTTTTGCCTTCTATACCACGCTGGCCAGACGAGTTGAGATATATAATATCATCATCATCCTCTTAGCGTTATCCCAGTTTCAATCTGGGGTCCGCTTAATAGTCTAACCCAGGCCGATTCAGAATGTCACGACAAGTAATCGTACGATATGTCAAATTATTGTCCTCGTCTTTTAGCCGCCTATCAGAGATATTTTGAACAAATATTTATTGAATTCGGTTTATTTATTAATTTACTTCATACTAAATGCATAAAATTGATAGGAAATGCGATAGTTTTGACAAAAAATGAGGTAGCCCGTTCGACAATTAACGGTATCGAATGTCAAATGAGATATCGAACGATTCTGAATCGCCCTCCAGATTTGGCTGAATATTAGCTTTTCTACAGAGCGACTGCCTGTCTGACCTCTGCAATCTGAAGGGATAGCGATATTCCATGGTTTAGACTATTGTCAGTTTATTTAGAAGGTACTGACGCCCTGTACCGACTGTCAAAGATCTTCATGACAACCGGGGCCGACAGCTTAACGTGCTCTCCGAGGCAAGGGACAAGCGATAATTGATAATTCAATACGCACATAACTCCGAAAAGTCTTTGGTGCGTGCTGTGTATTCGAACCCGATACCCTCTGCATGGCAGTCTGTTGGTATCTCCACTAGACTATCGCTGTCTCTAGTTAGTAGTAGGTTAAGATATATAATAATAATATAATATTCTACCACATTCACACAACACCATCTACTCCCAAACTAAGCAGAAGCTTGTACTATGGGTACTAGACAACGGATAGACATACATATATACTTTCTTTTTGTAAATACATACGTATAATACATAGAAACACCCAAACCAAGGCAATCATCCATTTTCATGCACACAAATGTTTGACTTGAGCGGGAATCGAACCCGCGACCTTCGGCGTAGCAGTCGCTTACACTCTCGCGGCGCCAACCGGTCGTCATTTCGTCATTTGATGTCAAGTTTTCCGTCTCTTCCCGAGGGTATATACTACTAAATGACTGTGATATTAGTGTGAGGACTTAGGAGTCCTCTCTTACAACAAGAAATAGGTAGGTAGTCATACTTTGTATTTTTAATATTTATTTAGATCCTTAACACTAAAAATATATATAGTTTTCAGCTAAAAACAGCGCTGCGGTCATCGGTAGCACATGCTAAGCTGTGACTTTTTGGACACACTGCACAATATTTTTATTTCTTTCTGTTTGTTTGTGTTTTGTATACTTATTGGTTTTGTTTTTATTGACAAACTTTGATGTGTTTTTATTGGAGTGTCTAATAAATATTTTCTTTTCTTTCGGTTGTTTTCACAGAATCCACAAGAGGTGTTCCCCAGACACATATAACCATGCCATCAGTTGCATTACCACAGTATTCTCCACGAAGTCCCGAACGACACCCTGGAGTAACAGGTAAGATTCAGATTAGATTTTAGCTTGCAACATGAATGCGGCAACTGATTGGCAGCTGACTGTGAAGCCTGACAGAAACATTATTTTATGAATACATATCTACACTAATATTATAAAGAGGAAAACTTTGTATTTTTGTTTGTAATGGATAAACTCAAATACTACTGGACCGATTTTAAAAATTCGTTCAACTTTAGAAAGCTACATTATCTGCGAGTAACATAGGCTATATTTTATTTTTGGTTTTTCGGGTACGTGAAGTAGTTCCCTCAGGACGCGGGTGAAACCGCGGGAAACGGCTAGTGGTAGATAAATTACAATGAGACACAAGACAAATAACAATGCTCATTACACAAGGATTTTTCCTGGATAAAAATTAAACGGCGACGGCGATAGCCCAGTGGTGTACGTAACGTCCTACCGAGACGATGGTCTCAGGTTCGTTACCCCAGGCACACACCTCTGACTTTTAGAAGTTATATGGTATTAAAAATGTTAAGTGTCGCTCGCTTAATATTATACCCGGTAGATGGCAATAGGCTCGCTCCCCATTACATTGGAACTGAAATATCACTGGCGAAGTGTGAGTGTGTAATAAACCTCTGCCTACCCCTTCGGAGAAAATGGCGTGAAATTATATTATAGACTAGCCGTTTCCCGCGGTTTCACCCGCGTCCTGAGGGAACTACTTCACGTACCCGAAAAACCCAAAATAAAATATAGCCTATGTTACTCGCAGATAATGTAGCTTTCTAAAGGTGAAAGAATTTTTAAAATCGGTCCAGTAGTTTTTGAGTTTATCCATCACAAACAAAAATACAAAGTTTTCCTCTTTATAATATTAGTGTAGATATGTATTCATAAAATAATGTTTCTGTCAGGCTTCACAGTCAGCTGCCAATCAGTTGCCACATTCATGTTGCAAGCTAAAATCTAATCTGAATCTTACCTGTTACTCCAGGGTGTCGTTCGGGACTTCGTGGAGAATACTGTGGTAATGCAACTGATGGCATGGTTATATGTGTCTGGGGAACACCCGTTGTGGTTTCTGTGAAAACAACACAAAGAAAGGAAAATAACGAAAGTATTTATTAGACACACCAATAAAAACACAACAAAATTTGACAGTAAAAACAAAACAAATAATATACAAAACACAAACAAACAGAAAGAAATAAAAATATTGTGCAGTGTGTCCAAAAAGTAACAGCTTAGCATGTGCTACCGATGACCGCAGCGCTGTTTTTAGCTGAAAACCAAATATATTTTTAGTGTTAAGGATCTAAATAAATATTAAAAATACAAAGTATGACTACCTACCTATTTCTTGTTGTAAGAGAGGACTTAGGATATCACAGTCATTTAGTAGTACCCTCGGGAAGAGACGGAAAACTTGACATCAAATGACGACCGGTTGGCGCCACGGGAGTGTAAGCGACTGCTACGCCGAAGGTCGCGGGTTCTATTCCCGCTCAAGTCAAACATTTGTGTGCATGAAAATGGATGATTGCCTTGGTCTGGGTGTTTCTATGTATTATACGTATGTATTTACAAAAAGAAAGTATATATGTATGTCTATCCGTTGTCTAGTACCCATAGTACAAGCTTCTGCTTAGTTTGGGAGTAGATGGTGTTGTGTGAATGTGGTAGAATATTATATTATTATTATACTAGCTTTTGCCCGCGGCTTCGCTCACGTTAAATTCGGGGTAACACATAACTCCTTCATCGTCCGATAGTAATTTTCGTTTTAATTCTGGTCATAGGGACTGATAAGAAATATAACCGCAAGAAGTATTTAAAACATTTTTGTAAACAGTGTTTTTAGAGTTCTGTAGTCAAAAATGGCTAAACACGGAATCTTTATAGACGCGCTATGTCCGTCAGTCCGTATCTCACAGCCACTTTATGCCGAAAGTGCCGAAACTATTTAGTTTACACATTTGAAAATTGGTAGGTAGACGTATTCTGTGAACCACCAAAACCAAAAAATATTGAATAAGTATTAAGGATATATAAGATAATTTCTTCATACATGGAACTGATGTGGAAAATGTGTCGTTAATAATTACTTTGAGGTTCCTAAAACCATTGTTTCTCAAAGTCAATCATTTGAAAGATATACGGTTCCAAAGTGGTAAAATGGGTGTGAGGATCCCTCTAACTTTAATAGTAAGAGAGTGACAAATCTATAAAAAATATTAATATATCCTGTAGATCGTTCTAAAAACTTCCAACGAAAATTGATTTGAACGATATGTAGTCAGCAGTTTTTGAAATAAAGCACATCTTAAAAACTGCAAATATAGCTTTGTCGTTTAGACAAATACTATACTACTATAATAGTTAGTCGAAGATAATGGCTATGGTAAGTGGATACCTGCACTACGGAACCCTTCATGAGCAAGTCTGACTCGCAATAGCGAATAGCTTTTATAATGTTTCATCCTTGGTGTTACTTGTAGCCGTTTGCCATTACAAAGCTTTAGTGCATTAAGATTCCGCATTGATAGGACTGGAACACCAACGTTCGGTCTCAAGTTGCATGAAGGTACTCCTGAGAGTTCAGAAACTCTATAGGGTACCTTGAAGTAACTTGGTCAGAATTCATGACATTATCTACCAAAAGGTGCTCGACAACATCACTTTGCATACAGTCAAATGTCAAAGCCATGGTCTGCTATATCTCTAGACACACTTTCGCATTTATGAGTAGAGAATATAAGTTCAGCCGCTTTAACGTGAAATCGGTAGATACATACATAGGTACACATTTTCGCATTTATACCTGATATTAGTAGGGATTAGCCAAAGCTGTTACAATAATTATTAGTTTATATATGTAAGCGAATGAAGTAATGACAGTGCACCATAAGACAATGTATAATGTGACAGTACTGACAGATATACGATAGCCCATATAGCTCAAGCGTTCTTACTGTCAAAGGTAGTAGGTTTGTCCCTACAAACTTCGACCCTCTCTAAAATCCCTCCTAGATTATTTTTTGCAGCTAATTGTATCCTATGTGTTTTTCCTGGTTCTGAGCTACCTCCCCACCAATTTTCAGCCAAATCGGTTATGCCGTTCTTGAGTTATAAATAGTGTAACTAACACGACTTTCTTTTATATATATGTCTAGATTATATAATACATATCATTAGAGAATTTCTTATTTTTTTATAGACTCACGCCTGTATCCCTGAAGGGGTAGGCAGAGGTGCAATATTACACCCACATTTCGCCTTCAATTTTTGGGTCCCACGTAATAGGGAGCGAGCCTATTGCCTAATTTCTTTATACACAACATTATCTGTTTTACCACCTTCACATAGAACATGTAAATTATTTTTACCGCTTACTTGTGAACATGCCACATATAACTGACCATGTGAAAAACAACATATTCGGGAGTCGATTCCAGCTGTTTCAAGTCTGTCCCTGCGATTTATTTAGAAAATACACACAGGGCTACGAATATCCAGCCCTGCCGAAAGTAAGATAGCCCCGTTGAGTTACTCAAGAGGTATCTCAATTCAGGCCTCAGTCTCCCACCCACGGATTCCCACGTACGTGAGGTGTGGGAATTTGGGTATAATGTCACCTGTATAAGTACAGAACACGATCAATTGAAACAAACAGACAGACAGACATAAATTCTAACAATTATCAAGTATTGCTTTTTAGCATTTTCCTAAGATTTTTGAGCTAATTTTCGTCAAAATATCTTTAATGCACCTACAGACTTTTTCACCTCTACAGTTTTATTATAGTATAGATAGATAGTTGTTATAAATTTTGACACAGAGACTTTTTGTTTATGAAAATGCCGAATATTATACTCTATTATTTTTTAATAACAGAAAGATACCCGACACATAATTATTGTCTTTTTTGCAAGAAACATTAATTTTGATAGAAAATAATTTGAAAATAGTGACATCTATCTATTGGTCGGTAAATAGCCATAAAACACTTTGAAGGTTCCTATTTGGACTAACTTTACTCTTACTAACAAACTTATAATGATCATAGATGGCACCACATAATTAAATAACCAGTTTTGGATGATCCCTGTTTTGTTTGGGACTACGTACAAAGAAGAGGTCAAGCTGTACAACGAAAACCACTCAACCGATTGTGATGTAACATATACTATTTTATAGGTTTGAGTATCCTTTGTACATGAGTGTAAGTTTTATTGAAATCAATTTCGCCATTTTAGAGATCTTTAGCAATATAGGGAAAGACGTCGGACAGACAGACAGACAGACATAAATTCTAAAAATTATCAAGTATTGCTTTTTAGCATTTTCCTAGATTTTTTAGCTAATTTTCGTCAAAATATCTTTAATGTACAGACTTTTTCATCTCTACAGTTTTATTATAGTATAAGATAAATTGCATTGAGACACAGGGCGAATAACCATGGTCACCACATCATGCCAGGATTTTTCTGCATAAAAATCAAGCAGCAGCAGTCAGGCTCACAAGCCAGTAAAGGAACAGCCCAGTCAACTCTTATTGCGACTATTTTTCAATTTATTTTTATTTATAGACTGACGTCTGTATCCCCGAAGGGGTAGGCAGAGGTGTAAATATTACACCCACATTTTTGGGGCGAGCCTATACTGACTGCTTTATTCTGAAACCAATACCATCGAGGCGAGTATGTATACCTACTTAGGCAGCGATAGCCGAGTGGAGATGCCAACAGACTGCCATACAGAGGGTATCGGGTTCGATTTCACGGCGCGCACCAATGACTTTTCGGAGATATGTGCGTATTGAATTATTATTTATTTTTATTTCAGATCCTACGCCCCGTACTCCACCACCGACCTACGAAGAAGCAGTTAGTTTTCACCAATAATTGAATAAATATTGGCAAAAGAAGTGTAGCCAGGTTGTCCTTGGTCTTTTCCTTGGTCCCTAGTCCGGGGAAACTTCGGCTAGGTGGTCCGGCACCCTGGAAAAGGATGGCCTGGATGAGGAAAGCAGAAGACTGGCCGTTTTGGCGCAAATTTGGAGAGGCCTTTGTCTAGTTCTGGACTGCGATAGGCTGGCTAATTGATTGAATAATGGAAAACCGTTATAAATGCCTGTAAAGAGTGACTGATATTTATTAGGTCTTATATACGCTTTTAGGTATAAGTTGAATTGAATTCCTTTGCAATAATATAGTGAAACATATTTAATTAAAATGTTGTTTGTACATATTTTTGGTTTTTCATTTTTCCTTTATATTGTACTGCCTAAACCTACCTACAGTGAGGCACGTCATTATTTTGCAATATTAAATATATATTTTATCATGAAATAGGCATTTAGGTAAAAGGAAGTTTCAAGTACATACTAACATATATATAGACTCACGCTTGTTTCCGAAGGGATAGGCGAGAGACTACGGAACGCCTTTTGCAACGATCCTAAAATATCTCTCTAGCTTCATTCACTTCCATCACATTTCTCATGCATTCTCTTCGGTTAAAGGTACTTCTAACCTCTCCCTATTTTAGGATGTCTCCAATCTGGTCAGAGAACGTCAACCTAGGTCTTCTCCTTCCTCCTGTTCTTTTCATACTTGCCTTATATAACTTCTTGGTTAGTCTTTTGTCTAACATACTATATACATACTTTTCTCAATGGTTGTCACTACATCTTCTTTTGCCCCACAATACTCTCTTATCACACCATTCTTTACTCAGACGCTCAAAGACACACCAAACATATTTCTCAGTGCTCTCATTTCTACACCATTTATTCTTATTTCATGTCTATTCTGCCATACCCAACTTTCACTACCATACTTTCTCAGAGGGCACCCTTTAAAGTTACGCCAGACTCAGTCGAAACTCAACCCTTTGAAACACTTTCTCCCTAACCGTAACAAGCTCCCAGAAAATGTTGTTATGGCGCCTACATTGAACACTTTAAGAATAGACTCGACAAAATCTCCAAGTCTCAAAACACACACGCATCAGCTTAACCACACTAGCAACTTGCTAGTGTGGTTAAGCTGATGCTGAGCTTAGCTTTCTTTTCCTCTTTTTCCTTTTAACAATTTATTTCACTATTCTTTTTGACCTAACAAACCATAAAGATTTTGGACAGTCATAACAGGGTGACTGACGCTGGGAATGAGGCTAGAAAAAGTTAATAAGTTATTTATGGTTAGTACTATTAAAAATCAGACTGTTAAAATGGTTAGTTTTAATTGTAAGTCGGTTAGGAGGTCAGTGGAGGGGATACGTGAAGTATGTAAAACGCCCCATGATACCACTTTCATTGGAACGATTGACAACAACTTCGAGTACACCAGTAAGTCAGCGGTTGATACTTCGGTCGGAGTACTGCGTGGTCGCCCGTATGGTGGGGTGGCAGTGATGTGGAGAAAGGGTGTGTTCTCTTCCGTTACGGTGTTATCGTAGTATGTAGTAGTGTGAGGCTAGCAGCTGTTAAGCTTTGTATGGGTGAACGAAGCTCATTAGTGTTTTCGGTGTACATGCCAACAGACAGTGCTGATAACTCATTAGAATTTATTTTTTTATTTATTTATTTATTAAACTTCATACATACACTGTAGAGATATATGTATAGGCGGACTTAATGCCTAAGGCATTCTCTACCAGTCTACCTTTTGGGTGGTGCAGAGATTGAACAAAGTAGGTGTAAATTGAAGTTACTATAGGTAGAGAAGGACAATTCTTCGTATTAAGTAAAACTAATCAAGATAATATATAGGTATATATAAAGATAATTTATGCTAAAAATATATAAACATAAATAATATTCATAAATAAGAATACGCTATATACATACACACACGCACTTATATATATATACATTACATAAATATAATCATATACCTATATATATATACACATACACACACATATATATATATATATATATATATATAAATAATAATAATAACTACAATTGAATAGAGATGTCAACTCTGTGATGATCCTGCCAACTCGTTCTGCAGTAGTTGCCGCACTTTCAATTTAAATGTATGTCTGCTAGTAGCCATCCTGATTTCCAGAGGGAGGGCATTCCACAGAAGAATAGATTGCACAGGAAAAGAAGAATGAAGGAAATCAGAGTTATGTGTCGGACAGAGAAGAAGTAGATTGTTAGAAGAACGTAACGTTCTGTCGTGGTTGGAATGTAGATACTTAAAGTAAGGGGTTAAATAGGTAGGTGGGTTAGGACACATGAGGATAGAGTATAGTGTTGTGAGGGCACGCATACTACGGCGTTGACGGATAGGTTATTATATTTCAAACGGGAGCGATAAGTAGACACATGGTCATACTTGCGAAGATTAAAGACGAATCGAATGCAGTTATTGAGAAGACGGTCAAGTTTATTGAGAAGGTCTGCATTCAGGTCGAAATAACACACATCACCATAGTCGATTATGGGGAAAATTAAGGTATGCACAAGCGTTGTCTTGGTCCTGGGTGGTAGAAAGTTTTTCAGGCGATAAAGAGCACGCAGAGTACCGGTGACTTTTTGACAGACGTGAGTCACCTGAGCACGCCAATTTAGAGTAGAGTCTACATGTAGGCCCAGGTCCCTAACTACTGGACAATATTCTATAACTGATTCATTGAACATGATCGGCGGTAGTGCGGTCATATCAAGTCTACTCAAAATTCTTTGACTGCCCACAACTATTGCTTGACACTTACTGGGATTTACTGACAGACCGAAAGATTTAGACCAACTATGCAAATATTCAAGATCCCTGTTCACACGGGCTACAGCAGAAGATATGTTATCAATACTTGCTTGAGCATAAAGCTGCAAGTCATCGGCATACAGATGATAGGCGCATTGAAGATTCTGGGTTAGGAGATTGATAAAGATTGAAAATAGAAGTGGGGAAAGAATACCGCCTTGTGGAACGCCAGAGCCGATCTCACGCCAGTTTGACGAGGATTCGCCGACGCGAACCGACTGCTGACGTCCACGAAGATATGACGAGAACCATTCCAGAGCTTTGGAAGAGATCATAAGGTGGGAAAGGATAGCTAGCAGGATGTCGTGACTGACGACATTAAAGGCATTAGAGAAGTCAACTAAAGCCAACACCGTGACTTTGGTGTCCTCCATGCCTGACCTAATGTCGCCAGTCACTTTAAGGAGAGCGGAAACAGTACTGTGGCCAGGCCTAAAGCCAGACTGCATGGGACTTAAGAGATTATTTATGTGAATATGGCGAGATAACTGCTTATGGACACTGGCCTCAAGTACTTTGGACAGAAAAGGAAGAACGGAAATTGGACGGAAGTGATTGGGTAAGGAAGGATTCTGGATCTTGGGCAGAGGTGAGACAAAGGCTTTGCGCCATAAGTCAGGGAAAACGCTGGAGTCAAGGGAAAAATTGATGATGTGCGTGAGCACAGGGATAAGGTGTTCAAGGATAGTCATGATCATGCGGCGACTGATCTGATCACAGCCCACCGCATTTGACTTTATGGAGCGGATAATCCTTTTGATCTCGTCCGGAGCTATAGGAGAAAAACTGAAAGATTCGATGTTTGGGTGGGTCAAATTACCGAGGTAATCGATAGTGAGACACTTGGTTTGATGATCAAGGATAGTAGTTGTGGTGAAATGTTGATTTATATCATTCAAACCAAGTGTCCCCTGGAAATCGAAACGACGCTTCCCGCCAATGCCTAGAGTTCCAAGGAACTTCCAGACATCAGCAGGGGATGAACAGGAGATATTTTCATGAATATGTCGGCGTTTAGCGTTGCGTATTATCTGGTTACACCGGTTCCTTGCAGCCTTATAATCCGTCCAAGTGTCTTCACATCGGTCTCTCTTGTACTTGCGAAAAGCCCGGTCCCTGCGCCTCATCGCCATCCGGACACCTCTCGTTAGCCAAGGTGCTGGAGGACGTTTGAGCTTTATTTTCCTGATTGGAGCATGTACGTCATATAGGCCAATGAGATTGTCATTGAAGGCTTTGACTTTGTCGTTTACTGTGGTAGCCTGGAACACATTGTCCCAGTTAAGTAAGGCAGCGTCTTGACACAGTTTTTCTACGTCCATGCGACCAAAACAACGCCTCTGCACAACTTTAGGTGGGGATTTGGGTGGTTTTAGGATGTAGGAGAGGAAAATGAGGTCGTGATGAGAGAAAGCAGGAGCTATGTGTTGACCGTAGGAAGAGGCTAGGGTGGGATCGGAGGTTAGGATCAAGTCCAGCCAGGTGTCGTCACCTACCATGTTGTGATGGGTAGGTTGCAGAGGTAAGATGTGCAGACTGGCTGACTTAACAATGTCCAGGAGTTTGGAAGATCTTTGGGTAAAAGGGGACAGGAGATCGGTGTTAAAATCGCCCATGATGATATGATGTGAATACTCCGACCCTAAAGATTCCAGACTCATTTCGAGACTGGAGAAATAGTTTACAGAAGGAGGACAGTAGACGACACCAAGGACCAATTTGGACCCTTTAACGCAAACTTCGATAAAAAGATACTCCGCAGTGGCCGTTGAGGTGGGAGATGAAGAAAGAATTTTAAAGGGCAAGTTACTGCGGAGATAAATAGCAACACCTCCCCCCCTCCGGTCGACTCGATCATTACGGATCAAGATAAAACCGGGGAGAGGGTAAGTGGTAGAAAGAAGATGCGGTTTAAGCCAACTCTCCGAAACCAGGACGGCATGCACATTAGCGTTATTGAAAGCCTCTAGCAAGTCGCTATAATGGCTAGGTATGCTTTGTGCATTAATATGACATACATTAAAATTGCTGCGAGTAGTTTGATTGAAAGTTTTCCTCACAATGTCACCTAATGTATCAGTAAGAGAATGAAAACTCCCATCTAGCGTTACATTATCAGAACTATCGGCAGAATAGAAAGAATCATCATCAGAATACATAAAATATTATAATATACTATATATATAAATAAACAAATAATATATGAATATAAATTAAAACAGTAATAAATTAGTAATTAAGAAAGAAAATACATACGTACTTAATTGGTGCAAATATTCTATCCCTGCACCACCCGCCAGCTGACACACAATTTAGAAAACGCACTAATACAAACAAAACGTAATAAATCGATGCAATTTCCGAACGCAACAAAACGTCAAAATGACAGTGGTGACAATTTCTCATAAGCTATTTTGACATTATGCTATTTGTTTGTAATGTTTTAGTTTTACAAAAAACAAAAGTGAGATAAAAAAAGTTTACGGAAGTGTTAAGCGAAATTTATGCAGTGATTAAGAGTTGTGACAGTGAATCAGCCATAATTCTAAGTGATTTCAATGCTCATCCAAATGAGTTATTCTTTACGGAGTTAAACAACTTCTGTTCAGAGCGGAGCTGGCTCTGTGCGGACGTGATGAAGTTGACTATGTTGTCTGATACGCACACCTTTATTAGTGAAAGTCACAACAATTGTAAACGGTGGTTTGATCACTGTCTGACAACGGAGGCAGCTTGGCAATGTGTCACTGATATTAAGGTATGTTATGATTTGTACTGGTCGGACCATTTTCCACTGGAAGTGTAACCTGGTAACCTGAGTAACCTGAGTATATTACCTGGTAACCTCCAAATTATTGAATCAGCCAGTCTTCATAATTCACCACTTCAAGCCACTCACCAAAACAACAATGGGGAAGACACCTGGCTTGATTTAATCCTTACTTCCAGCCCTTCCCTTATATCCTGTCATGGCCAATATCCTGCTCCCGGTTTTTCCCACCATGACCTCATATTCCTGTCGTATATCCTCAAACCACCCAAACCCAAGCCTAAAGTGTTGCATCTGCGTAATTTTGCTCGGATGGATGTAAATAAGTTGGTAGAAGATGCTTCTCATGTTAATTGGGAGCCTTTGCTGTCGGCTGGCACTATAGATGACAAGGTTGATATCTTCAATAACGTACTAGTCAACTTGTATAATGTCCATGCCCTGGTTAGTAGGGTTAAATTGAAACGCCCTCCAGCCCCGTGAATGACCATAGGGGTAAGAATGGCAATGAGACGCAGGGACCGAGCATTTCGCAAATATAAAAGAGATCGTTCGGACGACAATTGGACCTCTTTCAAAGCTGCAAGGAATCGGTGTAACCAGATGGTACGTAACGCCAAACGCCGCCATATTCTTGAAAACATTGTCCCCAGCTCTCCAGCTGCTACTTGGAAATTCCTTGGAACTCTTGGCATCGGCAAACAGCAGCAATTCGACCTTCCGAATAATATCGGCTTGGATGATATTAATTGTCATTTCACCACTACTCCTTCAATTTGTCATCTAACCCGGGATCGGACGGTCGAATACGTGGCAAATTTGCACCAGGTTAACATAGATCCATTTCAGTTTTCTCCAGTTGCACCAGATGAGATCAAGAAGATTATCCTGTCCATCAAAACAAAGGCTGTGGGATACGATGACATTGGTCGACAAATGGTCATGCCAATTTTAGACCAACTCCTACCTGCAGTATCCCACATTATTAACTTTTCCTTAAATTCTTGTGTGTTTCCCTCCTTATGGCGTAAAGCCTTTATCCGACCCTTACCTAAGATCCCCAATCCGTCATTACCCAGCCACTTCCGTCCCATTTCCATACTTCCATACCTCTCCAAAGTGCTGGAAGCCTGTGTCCATAAACAATTATCTCACTTTGTACATGTCAACAATTTTTTAAGTCCTCTTCAGTCAGGGTTTAAGCTAGGACAGAGCACTACCTCTGCCCTGTTAAAAGTGACTGGCGATATTAGGGCGGGCGTTGAGGATTCCAAGGTTACTGTGTTAGTCTTGGTTGACTTACGAACGCCTTTAATACCGTCAGTCACGATATTCTCCTATCCATCCTCTCCCATCTTATGGTCTCATCTGATGCACTGGACTGGTTTCCTCTTATCTTCGGGAGCGTCAGCAGGCGGTTCGCATTGATGAATCATTATCATCTTGGCGAGTTCTCGACTCTGGCGTTCCACAGGGCGGTATTTTATCTCCTCTTCTTTTTGCTCTTTTCATTATTCTCCTGACTCATGACCTTCGGTGTACGTATCATTTGTATGCTGATGACTTGTAGTTATACTCTCAGGCCACGGTGGATAATCTAACTGCTGCCATTGACGCTGTGAACAATGATTTGACCGCTATTAAACATTGGTCCGATAGCTTTGGACTTCATGTCAACCCTTCTAAATGCCAGGCTATTATTATAGGAAGTAATCGTATGATGAGCAGAGTTAAAGCACTATCTCTTCCATCGATTTTATTTGATGGAACTGTAGTAAAGGTAACTTCGAGTGTCAAAAACCTAGGATTGTATATCGACGAATCTCTTAGTTGGCAAGCTCAAGTCACGAATGTGAGTAAGCGAATTACTGGGTCCCTGCGAACTCTCTATCGCATAAGACATTTTCTTCCCGTCAAAACAAAGGTAACGCTGGTGCAAACTTTACTCTTCCCGGTCATCGATTATGGTGATGTTTGTTATCTCGACCTGAATGCAGACCTTCTCGATAAACTTGACCGTCTTCTCAATAACTGCATTCGATTTATTTTTAATCTTCGCATGTGTCTGCTTTTCGTTCCGAACTTCGCTGGTTGCCCATTCGTCAGCGCCGAAGGTTGCGCACTCTCACGACTCTTTTTTCTCTTCTTCATTCTCCAAGTCCTCCCGTATACTTAATGTCTAATATTCAATTCTTAAGCTCGATTCATTCAAAAGATCTTCGCTCTTCTAACAATCTCTTACTTTCTTGCCCTTCTCACACGTCTGGCCTTGTCCACTCTTCCTTCACTGTGCAATCAGTTCATTTTTGGAATTGCCTGCCTCTGGAGATCAGGATGGCTGCTAATCGTTGGACGTTCAAGGTTAAGGCACGCGAGCATATTCGCAAAGACTTATTGGCACAATCATAATTTTTCACATCAACAAAACTGTATATGTATATATATATTATGTATATTTATATATATAGGTGACTATATATATGATTTAAATATATTTTTTTTTAATGTATATATGTAGCCATATTGTATAAAATATGTAATTATTGTATTTTATCATATGTATGTTACTTGTCATATACAAATATTAAGCTCCTTAAACTAATTTGTACACCTACCACAATTATCTCTGTATCACCCTATGGTTGACTGGGAGAAAATGCCTCGATGGCATTAAGTCCGCCATTGTACTTACATTGTGTATTGTACATAAAGTTTAAATAAATAAATAAATAAATATATTACCTGGTAACCTGAGTATATTACCTTGTAAAATACAATGTACAGAAAAGTTAAACAATAAAGTGAGATGGGGTCAGAGGGATGCTGAGCAGATCAGATTGTATACCGAGCTTTGTACGGAAAAATTGAGGGACATTAATATTCTGGTGGTACCTGGTCTGCGTGCTGACAATGTTTGTAGTATTAATAGTCACTATGTAATTATTGATAAGCTCTATAGTAGTATTGTCAGAGCTTTGACAGAGGCTGCGCAAAGCAGTCATAGACTGGGTGAGCGAAACAGAAAAAAATATGTTATTGGATGGAATAAGCATGTACCTAAAGAAGGCTCATATGGAGGCACAAAACCGCTTTCAGACCTGGATGCTATATGACAAACCAAGTCCGGTAATATTTATAATAGTATGCGCGAAACCAGGAGGCACTTTAAGTCTAAGTTGAAATCGTGTCAAGATAACGAGAATCAGATTAAGATGGACATCTTGGCCACACACCATAAAGACAAGGACTTCAAACGCTTCTGGAAGTATACCAGGAAACTGGCAGCTGGTTCGTGTGTGCCTGTGTGTGTTGAGGGTAGAAATGAGCCATGTCAGATTGCCGAGCTGTTTAGGGAACGTTTTAAGGTCGAGTCTCCTCTAGTAGGTGTGCAGCAGGTCCTTGATGCTGAGATCGAGGATGGAAAGCGGTTCAGATTCAAAGTGACAGAAGTCACTCATATTAATAAGTCTCCAGGGCATGATGACCTTAGCATCGAGCACTTGCAGTTTGCGGGTGTTCATTTACCAAGAGTGTTAGTTATGCTATTCAATTTGTGTATATGACATTCATACTTACCCCAGGAGCTTATGAAGACCATCGTAATACCTATTAATAAAAACAGGACGGGCGATGCCTCCGACGGTAATAACTACAGACCAATCTCACTGGCTACGGTGATCGCCAAGGTGCTGGATGGTATGCTTGATTGTCACCTAAATAATCATATAGACCTGCACGATGCCCAGTTCGGGTTTAGAGCTGGGCTATCAACTGATGCTGCGATACTGCGACTCAAGCATACTATCCAGTACTATGTTACAAGGAAGACGCCAATATACGGCTGTTTTTTGGACCTGTCGAAGGCATTTGACCTGGTATCCTATGACGTGTTGTGGGATAAGCTCCGGGGAGAAACCAGCACACCCAGGGATATGGTTAATATTTTAAGATATTGGTATGGCAACCAAACCAATATTGTTAAATGGGCGGGCTCGTGTTCGACGGAGTATAGGTTGGAGTGTGGCGTGAGGCAGGGTGGCCTGACCTCACCGCGACTCTTCAACCTGTATGTTAATAGTCTAATAGTTGAGCTCAGCAGGGCCGCGGTTGGTTGTTCCATTAATGGGAAATGCATGAACAACATCAGTTATTCCGATGATATGGTGCTGCTGAGCCCTTCTGTTAGAGCCCTCAGCACCTTCTTGGGTATATGTGAGAGGTACTCAGAGACACATGGTCTCAGGTATAATTGCAAGAAGAGTGAACTACTTTTTTTCAAGGCGGGTAATAAAAGTCCCAAATCTGTTCCACCGGTCAGACTTGGAGGTACTCCGGTAAGTAGGGTCACCAAATACAAGTACCTGGGGCACTGGGTCACTGCAGACTTCTCAGATGACCTAGATATTGAGCGGGAACGTAGGGCATTGGCAGTAAGATGCAATATGCTGGCGCGCAGGTTTGCGAGGTGCACAAATAATGTTAAAATTACCCTTTTCAAGGCGTACTGCCAGACATTTTACACCGGCAGCCTGTGGGTTCGTTATACGCAGAAAGCTTTCAATGTCCTACGGGTCCTATACAATAATGGGTTTAGAATGTTGTTGGGGTTGCCGCGCTTTTGTAGTGCATCAGGTATGTTTGTTGAGGCAAACAGTGACTGCTTGAGAGTGATAGTGAGGAAGAGAGTGGCCTCCCTGATGCAGCGTGTGCGGGACAGCTCCAATAGCCTTCTAAATTCCATTCTGGAAAGGATTGATTGTACTATTGTGTGGCACTGGAACAATGTACATGGTTCTGGGGGTGCCCTTTTTATTACAAAATAATTGTTTTTTTAGGTATTAATTTTACTAACATTATTATTAGTATAACTAACAATTTTATATGGAATATATATTCTGAAATGAATGATAATAATAATAATAGTAAGTAAGTACATCTGCATAAACTGACACTGGTCATAACCATAGAATATGGCTATCCCTTCGCGTTGTGGAGGTCAGACTGGCAGTCGCTCATTGCAAAAGCTAATTTCATTCAAATCCGGTTGGACCTGGTTGGTACTTGTTGCAACAGGGATAACACTAGGACGATGATGAGGCATACTTTCAATGAATCCTCAAGGTGAGAATGTTATTCATTCTTGATTCACTGTTATGCTTCACTATAATGTAATATCTAAGTGTAGCAGATGATTGCGACATATTAATGCACGATAATTAAATAATTCATCATCATCATCAGCCTTTAACAGGCCACTGCTGGACTAGGCCTCTCCTTTAAAAGGAGGAATTGGCCTACTATACCACGCTGGCCAAACGGGTTGGTATAGGGTTTGTATCAAGTTTTCCTTCTCTTACAGCGGTGTTCTCTGTATAATATGCTCCCTCTGTCGGCTCTTACGACACCCATGGGATGATATGGGGTGGTGACAATCCGTATTCTTAATCCGTCACCACACGGACTATTAAATAATTATCTGAGAGATAATCGACTTTCCAGAACATTTCACATTTCAAAGTTTATTTATATGGAATGCACCGATGAGTTCTAATTATTTTACTGGAGTAGGGGAAGTCCCGTAAAGCCGGACGGCACCTTTTTTTTATAGTGTGGAATGGAAAATGAGTTCAAAAACCACACGGTGTCTCCGTAGCTTGCAGGTACAACGAGAACTGTGGTTGTATTACTCCGCTGTACTTGTCGCGTTCGTCCCCTTGCTTGGGACGCGTGCTCGGGGAAAGGCGGCAACGCCTTTCACAGCAGACTGCGCCACACAGTTCGCTGCCTTCTCGGATCCGCTTGTGTTGGTACGTTAGAGGCACCTTCTCCCTCGCCCGCAGACCTGGGGAAGAGTAGGGTTTAACTGCCGCCGCCTCAACGCCACCTTCGCCTGCGAGCGGGGTTGCGTCGTTCACGCTCCCGCTCGGTGGGCTCCTTCTGGAGCATTACAGCTTCGCAGACGGAGACCATTGCACGCCCATTGTGGGTGTCTTCTACCATAGCCGCTACTAAGGCTGGTAGGGACAAATCTCTCCCGATTGTTGCGACCAGGGTACTCCGCTCGTCCGCCCACATGGGGCACACCTCTAGTGTGTTTTGAGCGGAGTCCAGGTCGTCATCGCAGTGGTGGCACTGTGTCGTCTCCTCACATCCGATCCGACTCATCCGACTCAGATACGAAGAATCACCGAGATCAGGATGGCTGCTAATCGTTGGACGTTCAAGGTTAAGGCACGCGAGCATATTCGCAAAGACTTATTGGCACAATCATAATTTTTCACATCAACAAAACTGTATATGTATATATATATTATGTATATTTATATATATAGGTGACTATATATATGATTTAAATATATTTTTTTTTAATGTATATATGTAGCCATATTGTATAAAATATGTAATTATTGTATTTTATCATATGTATGTTACTTGTCATATACAAATATTAAGCTCCTTAAACTAATTTGTACACCTACCACAATTATCTCTGTATCACCCTATGGTTGACTGGGAGAAAATGCCTCGATGGCATTAAGTCCGCCATTGTACTTACATTGTGTATTGTACATAAAGTTTAAATAAATAAATAAATAAATATATTACCTGGTAACCTGAGTATATTACCTTGTAAAATACAATGTACAGAAAAGTTAAACAATAAAGTGAGATGGGGTCAGAGGGATGCTGAGCAGATCAGATTGTATACCGAGCTTTGTACGGAAAAATTGAGGGACATTAATATTCTGGTGGTACCTGGTCTGCGTGCTGACAATGTTTGTAGTATTAATAGTCACTATGTAATTATTGATAAGCTCTATAGTAGTATTGTCAGAGCTTTGACAGAGGCTGCGCAAAGCAGTCATAGACTGGGTGAGCGAAACAGAAAAAAATATGTTATTGGATGGAATAAGCATGTACCTAAAGAAGGCTCATATGGAGGCACAAAACCGCTTTCAGACCTGGATGCTATATGACAAACCAAGTCCGGTAATATTTATAATAGTATGCGCGAAACCAGGAGGCACTTTAAGTCTAAGTTGAAATCGTGTCAAGATAACGAGAATCAGATTAAGATGGACATCTTGGCCACACACCATAAAGACAAGGACTTCAAACGCTTCTGGAAGTATACCAGGAAACTGGCAGCTGGTTCGTGTGTGCCTGTGTGTGTTGAGGGTAGAAATGAGCCATGTCAGATTGCCGAGCTGTTTAGGGAACGTTTTAAGGTCGAGTCTCCTCTAGTAGGTGTGCAGCAGGTCCTTGATGCTGAGATCGAGGATGGAAAGCGGTTCAGATTCAAAGTGACAGAAGTCACTCATATTAATAAGTCTCCAGGGCATGATGACCTTAGCATCGAGCACTTGCAGTTTGCGGGTGTTCATTTACCAAGAGTGTTAGTTATGCTATTCAATTTGTGTATATGACATTCATACTTACCCCAGGAGCTTATGAAGACCATCGTAATACCTATTAATAAAAACAGGACGGGCGATGCCTCCGACGGTAATAACTACAGACCAATCTCACTGGCTACGGTGATCGCCAAGGTGCTGGATGGTATGCTTGATTGTCACCTAAATAATCATATAGACCTGCACGATGCCCAGTTCGGGTTTAGAGCTGGGCTATCAACTGATGCTGCGATACTGCGACTCAAGCATACTATCCAGTACTATGTTACAAGGAAGACGCCAATATACGGCTGTTTTTTGGACCTGTCGAAGGCATTTGACCTGGTATCCTATGACGTGTTGTGGGATAAGCTCCGGGGAGAAACCAGCACACCCAGGGATATGGTTAATATTTTAAGATATTGGTATGGCAACCAAACCAATATTGTTAAATGGGCGGGCTCGTGTTCGACGGAGTATAGGTTGGAGTGTGGCGTGAGGCAGGGTGGCCTGACCTCACCGCGACTCTTCAACCTGTATGTTAATAGTCTAATAGTTGAGCTCAGCAGGGCCGCGGTTGGTTGTTCCATTAATGGGAAATGCATGAACAACATCAGTTATTCCGATGATATGGTGCTGCTGAGCCCTTCTGTTAGAGCCCTCAGCACCTTCTTGGGTATATGTGAGAGGTACTCAGAGACACATGGTCTCAGGTATAATTGCAAGAAGAGTGAACTACTTTTTTTCAAGGCGGGTAATAAAAGTCCCAAATCTGTTCCACCGGTCAGACTTGGAGGTACTCCGGTAAGTAGGGTCACCAAATACAAGTACCTGGGGCACTGGGTCACTGCAGACTTCTCAGATGACCTAGATATTGAGCGGGAACGTAGGGCATTGGCAGTAAGATGCAATATGCTGGCGCGCAGGTTTGCGAGGTGCACAAATAATGTTAAAATTACCCTTTTCAAGGCGTACTGCCAGACATTTTACACCGGCAGCCTGTGGGTTCGTTATACGCAGAAAGCTTTCAATGTCCTACGGGTCCTATACAATAATGGGTTTAGAATGTTGTTGGGGTTGCCGCGCTTTTGTAGTGCATCAGGTATGTTTGTTGAGGCAAACAGTGACTGCTTGAGAGTGATAGTGAGGAAGAGAGTGGCCTCCCTGATGCAGCGTGTGCGGGACAGCTCCAATAGCCTTCTAAATTCCATTCTGGAAAGGATTGATTGTACTATTGTGTGGCACTGGAACAATGTACATGGTTCTGGGGGTGCCCTTTTTATTACAAAATAATTGTTTTTTTAGGTATTAATTTTACTAACATTATTATTAGTATAACTAACAATTTTATATGGAATATATATTCTGAAATGAATGATAATAATAATAATAGTAAGTAAGTACATCTGCATAAACTGACACTGGTCATAACCATAGAATATGGCTATCCCTTCGCGTTGTGGAGGTCAGACTGGCAGTCGCTCATTGCAAAAGCTAATTTCATTCAAATCCGGTTGGACCTGGTTGGTACTTGTTGCAACAGGGATAACACTAGGACGATGATGAGGCATACTTTCAATGAATCCTCAAGGTGAGAATGTTATTCATTCTTGATTCACTGTTATGCTTCACTATAATGTAATATCTAAGTGTAGCAGATGATTGCGACATATTAATGCACGATAATTAAATAATTCATCATCATCATCAGCCTTTAACAGGCCACTGCTGGACTAGGCCTCTCCTTTAAAAGGAGGAATTGGCCTACTATACCACGCTGGCCAAACGGGTTGGTATAGGGTTTGTATCAAGTTTTCCTTCTCTTACAGCGGTGTTCTCTGTATAATATGCTCCCTCTGTCGGCTCTTACGACACCCATGGGATGATATGGGGTGGTGACAATCCGTATTCTTAATCCGTCACCACACGGACTATTAAATAATTATCTGAGAGATAATCGACTTTCCAGAACATTTCACATTTCAAAGTTTATTTATATGGAATGCACCGATGAGTTCTAATTATTTTACTGGAGTAGGGGAAGTCCCGTAAAGCCGGACGGCACCTTTTTTTTATAGTGTGGAATGGAAAATGAGTTCAAAAACCACACGGTGTCTCCGTAGCTTGCAGGTACAACGAGAACTGTGGTTGTATTACTCCGCTGTACTTGTCGCGTTCGTCCCCTTGCTTGGGACGCGTGCTCGGGGAAAGGCGGCAACGCCTTTCACAGCAGACTGCGCCACACAGTTCGCTGCCTTCTCGGATCCGCTTGTGTTGGTACGTTAGAGGCACCTTCTCCCTCGCCCGCAGACCTGGGGAAGAGTAGGGTTTAACTGCCGCCGCCTCAACGCCACCTTCGCCTGCGAGCGGGGTTGCGTCGTTCACGCTCCCGCTCGGTGGGCTCCTTCTGGAGCATTACAGCTTCGCAGACGGAGACCATTGCACGCCCATTGTGGGTGTCTTCTACCATAGCCGCTACTAAGGCTGGTAGGGACAAATCTCTCCCGATTGTTGCGACCAGGGTACTCCGCTCGTCCGCCCACATGGGGCACACCTCTAGTGTGTTTTGAGCGGAGTCCAGGTCGTCATCGCAGTGGTGGCACTGTGTCGTCTCCTCACATCCGATCCGACTCATCCGACTCAGATACGAAGAATCACCGAAGCAACCAGCCGGACGGCACCTAGCACCGGACACACACACTCGACACGTGATCATGCTTTCGAATAAAAAATAGTGCAAAGGGATCTAGTTGGGATCGCGGGCAGCGGGTGGATGTGGATGAACGTTTCAGTACAGGATCACAAGATGCGGTTTTCCAATGATGCAACTGGACACAGTGGTAGCCTTTTGCTGTTTATGGCAGCTTATTATTGCATAACGTTATTCTTAAGCAAGTATTCTACATAAGGTTTATTTTACGAGTTATTTTAAACTGTCGAAAAATATAATGTACCATCCGTATTTATAAAATATGAAAGTTTTCCAAATAAAGGATTTTGTAGATTTAGTATACTCGTAACTTTGAAGATTGTTGGGCACCTAGTACCGGACACTAAGATGTCCCGCAGCACCGGACAGTTAACGAATGGTTTATACTTCTAATTATTTATACATAGCGTTATAAGAATCTATATATTTTTTAGGCATAATATAATAAGCCTGCGATGAAAACCTGTCTAAGGATCCGGTACCAAAGGTCCACCTAATAACCCTATCACTGAACTTTAAGCCTGCAGTATGAAGCTGTTGACTAGTTATGGTCTCGCGGTTGTTCAGATAATTCGTGACCGTTACCTACTTCTACGATGAAAAGAGCAGCAGTTCGACAAAGTTAAATTGAATGTGAAAGAAGTAAAGTTAGTGAAATTTTAGCAACGTTAACCTACATAATTGTTGCTGAAGTGAAAAAGACGAAATGTAATCTCAGGAATAAAAGGAAAGAAATACGCTTTAAGTATAAAACAGCAATAAGTGAAAAATGCAGGCAAACCAATAATGTGAAGGCTTAAGGGAATAGTGGAGAGGAGCTATCAAAAATATGTCACTATCTCAAATATTCAACACAGACAAACACGTGTATGGAGAACCAAGATGAAGACTGGTTACAGTGCTCCAGATGCTAACGATGGGATCATGAAGCTTGTGCAGGCGATCTTGAATGTCTACACGCATCAGCGATCAAAGCTCGAAATACTGCCTCCGTGTTCCAGTGGATAGCGTATGCGTATGCTGATTGGCGATCCCGGGTTCGATCCCCAGGACGGGCAAAAGCGTTACAGAGTTTTTTCCGAATTCTCAGTCGCAGCACAGAGTCTGGTTATGTGCCCGGTAACTGCAATAGGCTCGCCCCATTACGTGGGACCTTCAAATTCATGGCGAAATGTGGTTGTAATATATACCTCTGCCTAACCGTTACGGGGATACAGGCGCGAGTCTATAAAAAAACAAAGTACGATGTTTTGCAGATGTCCGGCGCTTGACTGTGAACTAATTGTGTGGTATTATTTATGGATCTAAGAACTTTTTACGGTGGAAGAACTGAGCTGCGAGAATATTGGTTATTTGACAAGTGTTGATTTTAATGGGATTTATTTTACCTTTCATAGGTAATTTAGAAAGCTGCAGTGCTTTACAAACTTTATTTTTTTACATAATCATTATGATGATATGATGATGATCATCAGCCTACCATAGTCCACTGCTAGAAATAGGCCTCTCCAATGGCACGCCACTGAGCTAAATTTTCGGTTTTTCTGTCACCCACCTTTTTACATATCTATGTATTTACCTAACATAAAAGTATACTATGTATGTTCCTAATAACTATTTACAAGTAATTAATTACAATGTGAAACAGTTGCAGCTCCTTACAAAAACAAAATAATATATGTACCATAACACTGGCGATTAAAAAGAGTGGCAACGAGTTTTATTACCTGTTCTTTCTCGTGGTTCTACCTATTGCTTTGCGAACGAGGCAGTAAATGAAAATAATGTAGAAGCATTAAGTAATTTATTTTAAAATTTGACGTTCATAAGCGTCACCTTGTGACCTAGATGAATAAATAATTTTTGACTATGACTTTGACTTTCATACATACATAGACTCACGCCTGTTTCCCCGAAGGGGTAGGCAGAGGCATATTAAACGCCCACTTTTCGCCAGTGTTTTGATCCCACGTAATAGGTGGCGAGTAGTGGCGAGCCTATTGCCGCTCATCGGGATATTTTGTTTGCCAGAGCCTCGTCCGTTGATCGGCAGGTGCACCACTTGCAGGAGAGATTGACTTGGGACCCTAAGTTCTTGATGGGAACCCTATGCACCCCTATGCAATATAAAAGTAAAAATAGGACAATGGCAAAGAGTGGCAATAATAAAATTAATATTTAAATTGTAAATTTGACATTCATAACTTTCATAAGCTTTCACATTGTGTCGTTTTTTAAAGAATCGCACTAGGAATAGTTCCTGTAACGACAAGGACCTTTACAAAAATTCAACCAACGGATCCCGACTCAAACAACAATTTGGAAATCACACTGTGTTGCCGAAGCTACCATACTCTGTGCAGTGTCAAGCAAAAGTACTTTATTTTTTTTCAGGAATTTTTCACACTGAACATCACATGAAAACTGTATAAAAATTCGTTGAGCTTATTGTGTTCATATTATAATAATTATCATCATCATCCTCTTAGCGTCATCCCAGTTTTCAATCTGGGGTCCGCTTTCTGGTCTAACCGGATTTGGCTGAATATTAGCTTTTCCACAGAGCGACTGCCTGTCTGACCTCCGCAACCCGAAGGGATAGCGATATTCCATGGTTAAGACTAGTGTCAGTTTATTTAGAAGGTACAGTGACGCCCTGTAACGACTGTCAAAGATCTTCATGACAACCGGGGCCGACGGCTTAACGTGCTCTCCGAGGCACGGGACAAGCGATAATTAACAATTCAATACGCACATAACTCCGAAAAGTCATGGGTGCGCGCCGTGGATTCGAACCTGATACCCTCTGCATGGCAGTCTGTTGGTATATCCACTCGGCTATCGCCGCCATATTATAATAATTATATGTATAGATATATTTCCGTGTGGTGACGGATTAAGAATACGGATTGTCACCACCCCATATCATCCCATGGGTGTCGTAAGAGCCGACAGAGGGAGCATTTTATGCATAGAACAGCACTGTAAACTGTAAGAGAAGGAAAACTTGATAAAAACCCTATACCAACCCGTTTGACCAGCGTGGTATAGTAGGCCAATTCCTCCTTTCAAAGGAGAGGCCTAGTCCAGCAGTGGACTGTTAAAGGCTGATGATGATGATGTATAGATAGTCGGTCAAGACAGTTACTAAGTTTACTGGAAATAAATTCTAAGTAGGTAGTATCGCAGGGTATCAGAATTTCCCCAGTAAACGTCAATGTATAATATACTTCTGCTTATACTGCCAAGGATAAACAGGTGGAGTCTATGTCATGTTAAGGTTTAAAGTTCTACTTCTAGATGAAAAAATTAACGTCACTATACTGAGTCATATGAACTGACCTAGTTACATAGAAGCGCATTTGTTAAGGATTTCGTGTGCCGATTCCAAGTGGCGAGTTGGCGACTGTCGTCAGTGTAGTACGTAGTTGGCGCCGTTGGCGGCGCTGGTGTCGTTCTCCGTCTCTCTTGCTCTCGTAGATAAGATACACAGGAGGAAAGTTCGTCTCTCTTGCACTCATAGAGACAGCTGCCACGCCACCAAGCGGCTATATGGGTCACAGAAAGTTTGTCTACAGAGCGCCCATAAGAAATGCGCCTCTATGCAAATATCTATGCTCTATGGTTACACGTCATGACTTGTCACACAACGGAAGTTTCTGAGACATATACATTAAACATACGTGTCTTATATGACTTGAAACGGGTTAATCTCAGACCCCAGAGTTGACACATACTTGGTCAGCTGGCCACAGACGGCTAGATGGAAAAAGAAAGGGCGTTTGAATGATTCAAATAATCATACTGTTAGATTGTTTTAAAACACTGAGATTAAATTAAAACATTTGATTCATGTAAACAAATAATCACTCATTTGACCTTTGTATAAATTGTTAGACATAGATTTGAAATACATACTTTTAGTATGTATTTCAAATACCGTTCTGAAATTAAATAATTTAGCTTGTAAAATTTGTTATGATATATATTTAAATACCGTCTTAAAATTAATACATTTGTCAGTTAAATAATCACTAAATTGACTCTGGTTCAAGAAAACATAACTGTCACTCATTTGATTAAAAAGTATTTCCGATGTCAAATGTAAACCGTCATTAATATATTTCTGGCCAGCAGAATTCATTCTGATTGTAGCTTCCAGATAAGGAACACATCCTTACTTGTAAAGTAAATATAAGCATAGCGCTATATATAATTATATTAAATATACTGTACGTGTGATAAGGAATAAAATATTGCAACATCGTGACGAGGTGTTTGATTGCTCGCCCAGATCCAGCAAGGAGTTATATACTCTACATCTCAGAAGTGGTCTACCATCGCAATGTCTGCCTAAGTACACGCCTTATATTTTAAACCTTTTCTTAAACATACAAGTTACGTGTTAATATCTTTGATCATACTTATTTTGCATGTACCTACATGTGTCAACTGTAAAAGGCAGAAATAATAAGATTAACTTTCGCTGATATAATATCAATTATCAATGTCGTTAGGCAACAAGCCCTTTTACTTAATAGGTTATAGCAAAAATAATGCACTGTAAGTAAATTACAAGTGTTTGTCACTTTTGCATGCCGCTGAAAATACCATCAATACCTACCTATTTATTTATTTATTTGTAACAATAATCATGAAGTGCTAAATTAATCATTCTATTTAATTTCAACATGTGTATAATAAGTCGTGCGCTCACTATTTCGGTTATATATAATTATTAATAAATGTACCCACTTCAATTGATAATTGTCGTAAGTTTATATTGAATACCTTAGATTACTCGTAATTTGTTCTGCAAATGATCAAGGCACATTACCGCTCAATACAAACGTGCGCATTGTACACTATGAATACACATAAAAATACTGGCATGCTGAATGAGTGTTGCCTTTTGACGGTAATTTGGTAATAATCGTTAATGTTTAGCGGGTCCTTTGATGGCTTACGTATGCAAACGTCTTATGTAATACTACTTACAGTAAATCGAAGTTGAATTTATGCAGATGATTGGACCTGATTATTGACGTTTCGATAGAACTTTAATACTTCGTTGTTGACCAAATAGGCTATGCTATGTTCGGTCAGGACAACGACTGGCTAAATTATAATAAATATCAAATACATATTAACCCATCTAAGTAGTCTTATTCATTAACAATGAATCTCTAACATGGTTTCTTCTCTCGCACAACGCGAGTTTCAGGAACAGTGGCAGACCGGTCAGTCGCGGCTGTGACGCTAGTCACAGACGACTAGCCACGCCACAGGCAGACGGGCTTCACGATTCTAGCCGAGTCACACGCAGTCATTCTCGCCGAAGTCGCAGTCGCTCCTTACGCGATCAGGAACGAGAACTAGAACGGAAACGTGCTCGATTGCGTGTATTGGAAAGAGACTTGGATAGACGCCGCGAGGAAACGACGCCGGGCCCAGGATACAGTCGGGTCGCCAGGGCCAAGCAAGCGTCGCCGTGAACGCTACCCTAGTGGACAGCGCAGCACGACCAGGGACCGCGATGTGCAACAAGGCAGCAACGCACGCCGTGCCGACTCATCACCAAGTCAAGCAGCTGGAGGCAAACTAAGGTCACGTAGTCCTAATTCTTATTCCGACAACTTTGCAAGCTTTTTAAATGTACTCAAAAAGGGTATGTCATCGCAGCCGACAGCTGACGCACCGCTTGGGAAGAGATTTGACCATAAGAATATCCTTCCTAATTTTGACACCTCTGTCGGGAATCAACGGATTGATATTTGGCTAAGAAAGGTGAATGTGCGTCAGTCTACGGCTGGGATGAACGTACTACTACTCATTTTGCGATGCAGAAGCTGCAGGGTTTGGCCAAGGTGTGGTACGAGGGGTTAAATACAATTTTGTTTACTTGGCCTGAGTGGCAAGATAAACTAACTAGTGCATTCCCGTGCGAACAGAACTATGACCTAAACCTGGAGAATATGATGAAAAGAAGGAGTCGTTTTGGTGAACCAATTGATGTATACTATTACGAAAAACTAGCCTTGCTTAACCAATGTGACATAACTGGAAAACGTGCGGTAGATTGTATCATACATGGCATTAGCGACAGGACAACCAAATCTAGTGCGTTAGCTCTGCGTTGCTCCCAACCTGACCAGTTACTGCAGTTTTTAATGAGTAACGTAGATTCGGCAAATCATATGGTGCGGTCTAGTGTTAGGAACCGACCCTTTATTGATAGTTCAATCAATAATACTTACCCAAAATCTAATGCTGTCAAACCAAAACATGTCACAAACCTTCTATGCCGCGCACTGTTATAACTGCAAGGAGAAGGGACATCCATACCTCCAGTGCCCGAAACCTTTGTTGAGATGCAACCGTTGTAATAGGGTAGGTCATAAATCTGAAAATTGCATCGGTAGGCAGGAAGGCGGCAGTCAGAAACAGAATGCAGGTAGCGAAGTTCAGAAAACTATGCGTATTTCTAATTCCAAGCCTAGCTCTAAATTTATTAAGACAGTAAGGGTCAATGGATCACTTGTCGAAGCGTTTATAGATTTCGGGAGCGAGGTTACTCTAATGAAGGAATCGACTGCGTTGAAATTAGGATTATCCCATGATAACGTGTCGAATATCATGAAAGGATTTGGTAATAGCATCGTCCGTTCGTTAGGTGGGATAGTTGTCGATCTAGAAATTGATGATGTAAAAGCTGAGGTCTTGTGCAAAAAGACACATTGTTGTCTGATCCGTTATTGGACAGTCCTGTACTTGTTGGTCAATCATTTACTGAGCAAGCTCACATCGTCGTTATTAAAGATGCAAAAACCTTGCATTTTCATCACATAGCTCATGAAGTTCCTTATAATATTAGTAGTTCAGAGAATCCTTCAATAAAAGTGGTGTTGGTAGGCTATTCGAAGATATACGGGGCTGTCTCACTAAAAGCGTACATCGAAGATACTTCAGTTAGTGCAGTTTTGATTAATGGACGCGTAGTAGGTAAACTAAACGAGCAGTTTGTCGTGTTTGGTGGGATATACCCCGTCACTAAAGGCTACCTTAATGTAACAGTTATTCCCTGCCGTGGGCCTTGCCAACTGTATACGGGACTTGTCATTTCTCGCGCCGAAAGGATAGACGATGTTGATACGGTGTCAAGGTTGGATACGATTAAACCCGTTGATGAGATTGATAATAAGATCGTTACGATAGGCGACGCAGCGGCCGAAGGTCACAAAGTAAGACTCATGAAGTTGTTAGATTTGTATAAACACTGTTTTGCATCTAATTTATTAGAACTCGGGTGCACTACCGTAACAGAAATGACTCTAGAATTGAATAGCCAACGACCGATCGTCTACCGCCCTTACCGACTGTCACACTATGAGCGAGAGAAAGTGAGGGGAATGATTGATGACTTGTTACAAGCCGGTATAGTCCGCGAGTTGACATCTGAATACGCTAGTCCCGTCGTTTTAGTGCGCAAGAAAGATGGTAGCCCGCGGATGTGTATAGACTATAGAATGCTTAACTCCATTACTGTAAAGGAAAGATATCCTATGCCTATAATCGAAGACGAGATCTCGCGCTTGCATGGCCAGGCTTGCTTCATCACCCTAGACTTAGCGTCAGGCTACTATCAGGTGCCTATCTCTGAGCAGAGTAAACACTTAACAGCTTTCATTACGCCAGATGGCCAATTCGAATTTAATAGGATGCCATTTGGTTTAGCAAACGCGCCTGCAGTCTTCCAGATGATGATGAACCAAATTCTTGGTTCAGCTCGATATGACAAGGCTACTGCTTATATGGATGACTTATTGATATACGGGAAGACTGCAGACCAATGTTTAGACCGGTTGGAAGAAGTTTTTAGATTGTTGGAGGTCGCAAAATTGACTTTAAATCTATCCAAGTGCTCATTTCTGCAGAGCAAGATAGAATATTTGGGATACGAGATGAGTAGCTCAGGCGTTAGGCCAGGCGAGAGGAAAATTCAATGTGTCACAGATTTTCCTCGGCCAATTAATGTTCATGGCGTACGCCAATTTCTGGGCCTCGTTAGCTATTTTCGCAAATTTATTCGAAATTTTGCTCAAATCGCATTTCCTCTTACCAAGTTGCTAAAGAAAAACGTTTGTTGGGAATGGTCAGATAGCCAGGATAAAGCGTTTGAAAGTCTAAAATCTAAGTTGGTGCATAGACCCGTATTAGCTATATACGACCCTACGGCAGAATCCGAGTTGCATACAGATGCTAGTAAGATTGGTATCGGTGGTATTCTATTGCAACGTAATGACGCGTCCGAGTCTTTCCATCCAGTTGCGTTCTACAGTCGACAAACTTCACCAGAAGAAAAAAACTTTCATTCATACGAGTTAGAAACATTAGCGGTAGTCTGCTCTTTGAAGAAATTTAGGGTTTATCTACTCGGGAAGGAGTTTAAAATTGTGACAGACTGTAGTGCGTTACGCTCCACGTTCTTGAAGCGTGATCTGATCCCTCGTATAGCACGGTGGTGGTTAGCATTGCAAGAGTATGATTGTTCCATAGAGTATAGAGCCGGAACGAAAATGTCCCATGTAGACGCGCTATCGCGAAATCCTCTTCCCATTTCTGAAATCGGTGAGAGCGACACCGTCGTTCCCTGCTCTTTAGTTATGGCAATAAGTGATGAGGATTGGTTACACACTCTACAACTGGGTGATTCCGAGATTAGTAGGATACGCGATGTTCTCTCCACAAACTTAGATCCGAAAGGTTTACAGTATATTAAGGACAATTATATCGTTAGAAACAATAAGCTTTTTAGATTTATAGATGGGGATCAGGATAACGTTCGTTGGGTGGTCCCGAAGGGCGCAAGGTGGCAAATATGTCGGATGAACCACGATGACATAGGTCATTTTGGAGTCGAAAAGACTCTAGATAGGATAAAGAAAAATTATTGGTTCCCAAAGATGTCTAGATTCGTTAGAAAATACGTAGAAGCGTGCATCGAATGCGCTTATGCCAAAAAGAAGTCTAATACTCGTGAAGGTCACTTACATCCAATACCCAAAGTCGGTTTGCCATTCCATACACTGCATATTGACCACCTTGGGCCCTTCGTGAAGTCAAAAAGAGGTAATTGTTACCTTTTAGTTGTTGTAGACGGATTCACAAAGTTCGTTTTTATAAAGCCCGTTCGGAACACAAAAACGCAAAACTTTATTAGAGTATTAGATGACATATTTAGCACATTCAGAATACCAGATAGATTAATAAGTGATAGAGGCAGCTGTTTTACCTCCCACGCATTTAAAACATATTGCGAAGGCAAGGGTATTAAACATGTCTTAAATGCAGTTGCTAGTCTTAAATCTAACGGTCAAGTCGAGGGGTATAACCGCACTATCCTCGACTCACTAACAGCACAGAATCTGAAATATCATGAAAGGGATTGGGATCATCAATTAGGCAAAATTCAGTGGGGACTCAACAACACCCTTCAGAAAACCACTGGTAGGACTCCTGCTGAAGTAATGTTTGGGACAGGCATTAACAGTGAAAGCAACCCTAGCTCGAATGAAATTTTAATTGAAACTCGTAAAGAAACTGACTTGGCTACTATTCGACACGAGGTTAAAGATAATATCGACAAAGAACAACTGAAACAAAAGGAATATTACAACAGGAACAGGCAACCTGCACGTCTGTATAAAAAGGGTGAATTAGTCAAAATAACCAAAACCACATTCGAGGCTGATGGGAAGAGCAAGAAGCTCGTTCCCTCGTATATAGGACCGTTTCGAATAACAGGCGTTTTAGGCAATGACAGATACAGAATTGCTCCAATACCTGGATTTGTCGGGACGCAAAATAAGCGTGAAACCACGGTTGCGGCTGATCGAATGTTGCCTTGGGTTCACATTGCCGCGTTAAATCTCAATGATGATGACGCCGATACTGACGTTGAGGATAAGATGACGATATTGGATAGTGATGTCAATAGTGACGACGTTGACTAATTATTATTATGATTATACATGTCTTACTTAATATTATTACTACTAAAAATATTTCATTTCGTACATTGGTTAAGTTATGCTTAGAGACTGTGCCTTCGCACAGCTGAGCTAAGAGCTCGCACATAGACAAGCTTTGCTAAGCGCTTTGTTTGTACCTTGGCTTTGCTAAGCGCTTTGTTTGTACCTTGGCTGAGCTCTGCTAAGAGGTTGTACCTTGGCTGAGCTCTGCTAAGAGGTTGCACCTTGGCTTTGCTAAGCGCTTTGTTTGTACCTTGGCTTTGCTAAGCGCTTTGTTTGTACCTTGGCTGAGCTCTGCTAAGAGGTTGTACCTTGGCAGAGCTCTGCTAAGAGGTTGTACCTTGGCTTTGCTTTGCTAAGAGTTGTGATTAAGCTTTGTCAAGAGACTATACCTTAGCTTCTATTATTTAAGAATTTTAATGGTTGTACCTTGGTTTGGCCCTGCTAAGAGGTTGCACCTTGGCTTTGCCTCGCTAAGAGTTTAGAGTTTGGACCTTGGTTGAGTACTGCTAAGAGGTTGTGACCTTGGCTTTACGCTAAGAGAGGTTAGCTTTAATTTAATTTATCTGTGGTCAAGAGATTCTAAGAGTTTGTAATGTGGCCCTAGAAAGGAGCACATAAGGTCAGTACAATTCTTGTCATCGATATGCGTGTAACCTTAACAAAAATAATGTATTGACAAATCAAGTAGAAATGTATTTTTGTATTATCTCTATTTAGTAAAATTAATTAACCTTTGATTATAACTTGATATACGGAAACAATAACTATTGCCTTATTGTAATATAATACAGATGTAATTTTATTGTATAATATTCTCCTTATACTTAGTAACTATGTTAAGATTAACGTAATTTCTAAAGTAAATAACTGCTGGCCAAGTGTTAGATTAATCATTTGATTCGTGTATGGGGACATACACGGTGTCAGGACGGTCGAGTGTTAGATTGTTTTAAAACACTGAGATAAAATTAAAACATTTGATTCATGTAAACAAATAATCACTCATTTGACCTTTGTATAAATTGTTAGACATAGATTTGAAATACATACTTTTAGTATGTATTTCAAATACCGTTCTGAAATTAAATAATTTAGCTTGTAAAATTTGTTATGATATATATTTAAATACCGTCTTAAAATTAATACATTTGTCAGTTAAATAATCACTAAATTGACTCTGGTTCAAGAAAACATAACTGTCACTCATTTGATTAAAAAGTATTTCCGATGTCAAATGTAAACCGTCATTAATATATTTCTGGCCAGCAGAATTCATTCTGATTGTAGCTTCCAGATAAGGAACACATCCTTACTTGTAAAGTAAATATAAGCATAGCGCTATATATAATTATATTAAATATACTGTACGTGTGATAAGGAATAAAATATTGCAACATCGTGACGAGGTGTTTGATTGCTCGCCCAGATCCAGCAAGGAGTTATATAGTCTACAATACAATGTGTAATTTAATTTTATTTGTGTTAAAATAAAACTTAGAAAGTTAGATCATTGTCCATTATTTTTTGCAGGTCTCATACTCAGTTGGTCGATGAATCTATGCCCAGATATTTTCGAAGCTTCGCCGCACTTTGCATTCTGTAAAGAGAATAATTATAAAACTTTAAAATTTGTAAGCTATTTAATAGACAGGCACCATACTACGAAGGAGGGAACTATACAAAAGAGGTAGGCAGAGGTGTTATATTACATCACTGCCTACCCTTTCGGGGAAAAAGGCTTGAGTTTATAACAAAGTGGATAAATTCTGTACGGACTTCATTATAATGACACAGCCTTCCACATTCCACTGTTGGACATAGTTCTCTCCTCATTGGGGTCACAATAGCAATGTGCATCAATAGAAGGATTTGACCTACTATACCACGCTGGTGTGGTGACGTATTAAGAATACGAAATGTCACCACCCCATATCATCCCATGGGTGTCGTAAGAGCTGACAGAGGGAGCATATTATGCACAGAACAACACTGCAAGTGAAGGAAAACTTGATACAAACCCTATACCAACCCGTTTGGCCAGCGTGGTATAGTAGGGCAATTCCTCCTTTCAAAGGAGAGACCTAGTCCAGTAGTAGATTGTAAAAGGCTGATGATGAGATAACCACGCTGGCTAGACAGGTTGTTAAAGGATTTAATGGCAAGTTTGCCATCTCTTCCTAAAGATATGCTTACTCCTACACATTGTACTTTAAATGGTATCAAAGGTCGCTAGGCTTTTGTTGTATTTCTCTTCGAAGGAAGTTATGTCAACATGTTAGTGTTATGAATTATCGAATTCTTATTCATTTTGTTACACGAATGTCTACATCACATGACAATTTATTAATTTATATAATATAAAAAAGTTATAATATAAAGACTAGGAGCGCCTTTAATAAAAGCTTCTTAAGATATCATAATCTCTGAAGAAGAAACTAGTTTAAAAAACTAGTTTCCCTAAAACCCTAAAAAGGTAAATCATTCTAAAAAGAATGATTTAAGTTTTTAGGGTTGCGTACCTAAAGGTAAAAAACGGGACCCTATTACTAAGCCTCCGCTGTCTGTCTGTCTGTCCGTCTGTCTGTCTGTCACCAGGCTGTATCTCATAAACCGTGATAGCTAGAAAGCTGAAATTTTCACTAATTATGTATTTCGGTTGCCGCTATAACAACAAATACTAAAAGTAAAAAAAAAAAAAATATTAAGAGGGGGTCCCATACAAAAAACTTCTCTCTCTAACTATTATTTTAGTATTTTTTGCTTAAAATTACCAACTGTAACAGGCAGACGCTTTAAATGTTCACAGAATATATAGTTGTATATTACCTTTCAAAATAAATAGTTAAATAAGTTATATATATAAGTTATATATATCTTGATTGATTTAGTATCTAACGCATGTCGTGGCAGCCTATAATTAAGGCAGCACTATCTCATGTACCCGTTTGTTTGTGTCATTTCTATGTTTGTGTGTATGCTTTGTTGGCTGTCCTTAAATAAATAAAATAAAATAAAATAAAAATAAAATAAAAAAAAGTTAGTAATAAAGTGGGGCTCCCATACAACAAACGTAATTTTTAAGCAATTTGTTACTCGATCTTAATAAACATTTAATAAAATTTAAGTATACATACAACGAACGTGATTTTCTTTTATAGATGATGGTACGGAACCCTTAGTGCGTGAGTCCGACTTGCACTTGCCCATTTTTTATTGTACATGTTCTTGATTAGATATCTGGTACTTGGGTTAAACCTCATTAATTTTAAAGCCCCAATAAATAAAATGTAAGTATTGGAATTTGGCTTTGAGTTTTACGATTTATCATCTTTGGGTTAGGCGTTTTAACACATATTTAAAATTCCAAGAATAGGATGTAGAGGGTGAAAATAAAATTTGAAAGATGGCATGTCTACGGAAAAATATTTTTAAATCTTATATAGCTTTAAATCAAGTAGGTCTCTTTTAAGAGCGTTTACGCCATACGGCTTTTCATACAAACTTTCAAGTCTAAAAAGTTAATTGAAAATATTTTTAATTAACTTTTTAGACCTATGTATCCTGCTTATGTGTATGAAGTTTCATTAAAATCGGTTCATTTATTTCGAAAAATGAGGACTTGAAAGTTTGTATGACAAGCCTTACGGCTTGTCATACAAACTTTCAAGGCGTAAAGAAAACAAAAAACAGAAACGGCGTTAACGCTCTTAACGATCTACTTAGAGAGCTCTAGACTCCTCCCCTTCCTAGGACCTGCAACAGAATGTGGTCACAGGTACCAAAATTGTGTACAGGGAGACTTGCAAGTCTGAGAGGCATATTTCACAATGCTTTTAATATGAACGTGAAGCGCTCAAGCCTGCAGTTCTCCTTGCGATTCTTTCAACGTTCAATTCAGAATATTTTGTGATGGGCTACAGCTTAACTCTTCTCATAGCGAGAGGACCGTACCCAGCAGTGAGACATATTGTGAGAAGTAGCCTGTACCTAGGAGTGGGAGAGTTTAAAATATACATGGCTAGTGATGATGATCGGCAAATAGGAACATACGGCATTTTCGGGAGGCTCCTTGTAGCTTGTATGATGTCATCCGTAGGGTTGCTTGTGTCGACACCTGAAAAATGTCATTGTAACAATTTTTAAACACACTCAGGTAGATATTCACTTACATAATGTAATGAGAAAATGTAGTTAAGAACAGAGTAGATTAGAGTATGTATGTTTTAAAAATTAACACATCGTTCTATTCCATACGAAAACTATAGGTAAATTTGAAATTGTGTTTGCGCTTCTTACACGTTTCGTTCCAATGGGGCGACGATATTTGTGCGTGGAGATCTAGTCAAGAGCGACATAGACTAGAGTACTTTATTGAGAGCGGCTAATAGACTTCCAGAACGGCTAATAGACTTCCAGAACGGCTAATAGACTTCCAGAACGGCTAATAGACTTCCAGAACGGCTAATAGAGTGGCACAATAACATTTACGTAAATTTTCTTTCGTACTTTATATTATTAATTTAATATATCAGCAAAATTATCCTTATTTGCGATCCTCTATTAATAAATCACGTCAGTCTCTTATCGTCTCCTGTCTATAAACGTAAAGATAACAAAAAACAGAAATCAACATACCAGATTGCATCTCCCTCGATTTTTTTCGCAATATTAAGATATATTTAATCACTATTGCAACAATTACTGCGAGAATAAACCAGATAAGCAAAGACATATTTATTCACATCGGTCACTCTTACAGTTCAGAATTAAGTTTTTATTTGTAACTTATTTCTTACAGAATAGGTAAGCCGAACGTCAGTTATAATGGAAGAAATATTCCCTACTAACCGTTATGTGGTTTATTTATAGACGCATATGAGGATAAATTTGTTTAAAATTCAGTCAAAGCTAATAATGCAGGCTTCAAAGTTAAGAATTTTAGAATATACTAGACTTGGCCCACTGAAATTTTTAAACCTTTTTGGTGAGAATCTCCAAGAATTAAATTTTTTGTGCTGTCGTACACTCCACAAATTCCAGCTTCTTGCGCCGAATAGTTTCGGCTGTGTTGTTTGTCAGTCATAAAGTAACGCAAAAAAATATATAGAAAATAAAGGTGAAAAGATAAAATATTTCGGGGCAAATTTAAGATTTTTCATATATTTTTCCAAAATAATAACGCGATGGTGGGCCGTTAGAAAAATATTATGTGTACAAGTTGCGACGCGGAGGACGTCGCAGCAGAGGAAATTAAAGTATACTGACGGTCTTTTTGAAAATCGGTATCTGTGGAGAGTCTTAGGCGAATCCTTAGTCCAGCGATGGACTTCTTTAAATCTTGATGATGCTGATGAAAGATGATTATTCAATTTAGGAGCTAACTCTTGTCGATGGAGTCTCTTCCATGCTGTCCTATCTTCAGCCAGCGCTATGACCTGTTCATACGACCTTACTTTTATTTTTCCTTGGTGGTAAAACATTACCTTTCCTTCGCCACAGTCGGGTAAAATTAGAAGGAAGGAGAGCATGGCGTAGACCCAGAAGGATATAATTATATAGTCCAAGTGAAGGAAATTGTTTATTATCAAGCGATAATTTGTGGGATGAAACCCACAACACTGTGAATAGTGTTAAGCGCCAGAGTAGCCTCTTCGTCCACTATACTTCACTTCAATTAATAATCACACAAAGATGAATTCAATTTCCATCATCAATGTAAGAGCGAAAAATGAAAAATTATTCAATTCAATTATTTTTTATTCTTCTTCAAAGAGTATTAAGTCGGAACAAAATACTATTTGCAATGCAGCACTTAAGCTCCACTCTTGGTACCGTGTCACTATTTTACCGAGGTAAGCTCTTTAATGCTAAAATGCTCCGTTTTTCTTGTCCAAGAAAAACGTAGCATGTTAGCGACCGTAGAAAGAAGAAGAGGAAAGATGTTTGGCCACCTTATACGACATGATGACTTTATTAAAACCATATTGGAAGGCAAATTAGAAGGAAAGAGAGGAAGAGGTCGACCCAGACGGGCATACACGGATCAAATTAAAGAAAAAGCAAAGGTCATGTCGTATAAAGAGGTCAAGGTATTGGCCGAAGACCGAAATATATGGCGTACACTCCATCGACAAGAGCACAGCTCTTAAATTGAAAAGAAAGAAGCTCTTTAAATGCCTCAAGAGCACTCCCTAAATGTTGCGTTATAATCGTCCTAGAATACCTTGTTCTCACATCTCGAAGTGTAAATTTTGAAACGTAGCAATCGATATGAGGAAGAGGTATTGTATAGCATGTTACTGTGCAGAAAAGCTTGCTGCCAATTCGTGGGTTCGAAAAACTAGTATTACAATCATGGAGACTTCATTTAACTGCCTATCCACAGGCCTCCCCTGGACACTACAACATTATTAGAACAGTCTAAACAGTCAAGCTGAAGTGACCATGGACAGCGCACATAGCTCGAAAAAATGATGGCAGTTGGGATATAAGGCGCCGAGTACAGCTACTGAGTTGAGCTGTTGCTGTCACTGCCGGATTGTATACATAAGAAAGAGAAGCGCGACGACGACGGGACGTTCAGGACTTTAAAAAAACATTAAATAAATTAATTATAGGAAATGTATTCATTGGATTAAAAAAATAAAACAGTATTTCGTTAGTATATTGCTTGTTGAATAAGTTTTCAAAAAATCAGAATGATTGTATGTATTTTAATATGGTTTTTACTCGTTAAGCTATTTTTTTAGAGGTATCTTTGTGTTTTTTTTCCATCGATTAAAGTTAGTTGTATTATGTTTTCAACACAGTACTTAACTAGATTATATCCTGAAGAATATCATATATTTTTCTGATTGTTATAACTGCATTGAATCATATACTATAAAGCATTATAAAACTCGCGTTTAGCTCTTGTAGTCCCCATAAGAAAGTTTCTGGAGAGGCGGTTACGTGCCAGTGCAGCAGGGATTGTCGGTAGACCTTGTAAGTGAGTACTCTCCAATATATTAGTGAACCGACGATCTGATAAAGATTGTGTAAAGTGGTTGTATGCGGGTGACTAAGATCAGTTTGTGTGAAAAGCCCTAAGTCTTACGTCTTACGTAGATTGCAACAGGCCGATGAGATTCCAAAAGTATACTTTATTTTATTTATTTTATTTTTTTAAAAGACAACTCCCGCATTAGGACTAAATCCTGTGTCGCGGGGAACTTTACAGACATACAACTAACGGACACAATGAACACCCAGACTCGAAACAACAATTTATGAATCACACAAAGTGTTGTCTCGTGTGGGGATCGAACCCACAACACTTCGGCACAGTGTCAAGCGGTGAGGCGGCTGCTTAAACCACTACGCCAACCGTGCAGTCAAAGTCAAACTTTATCGGTAGATACCAGATAAATGAAAGTGAACTTTCAACTCCATCGCACCTACACAGTTCATTACAAACGATTCGGTAAATGCAAAGACCAAAATAAATTACGAACCAAGACGACGAACAGAATCGAGGTGTTTAAAATTCAGCTTGTACGTACGCGCTCGCATTTGTGGTTGAAACTAAGCGTTTGCGATCTGTTCGCGTGTTATTATAATAATATGTAAAATGAGCTGACTTGTAACTGTTGCGGCTTAATGTTTATAATTGCTAAGCAGTGGAACATATAAGTGTAATTAGGCTTGAAGACTGATGGAGAAATATACATTTACTAGAGGACGCCAGCAGCTACGCCTGCATTTTTTTAAATTTACCCGTTTTTGCCGATCCCGTGGGAATTTCGGGAAATCCCTTCTTAGTGCACCCCTACGGTCCCCAAGGAACATACATGCCAAATTTCAGCTTCCTGCGCCCAATAGTTTCGGCTGTAGCTTGTCTGTCAGTCAGTCAGTAACGCAAGGATTTTATATATTAAGATTAAAGGTTTATGTGTATACATTCATATTTAATTTTGTGTGGCCTATCATACATAAAGTATTTTTCAAGATAAATATATTTCATTGCTTTTTTGATAAACCGTCTGAACAGAAGTTATGGATACATGGCAAATACATTGTATCATTTAATCAACGAACACAACGGACTTATCAACTAAAAGTGGCCTAACATTTTACTTAAATTGAAAATTTTACAAAAGTTTTCTTTGTAATACTACAATTCATGTCCACTTTGTCCTCATAAATTGCTCATAAATTTTAGTGTATTCCTATACACGCTGATTTTTAATTGGTTTTGGAGCGAAAGCCATCTTATTACTTATCGTTAACAGAACCTTACCAGCTAATAATATTTGAAATATAAGCTAAAAAAATATTGAAAAAATAAATAATTTAATAGTTCGAGAGCACGAAGTATCACCATTGCCGCGCGCTAACGAAATCCGTTCGATCGTGTCATATACACACATAGGTACTAGGCATTGGTCATTCAACTGCGGTGTCTGCGACCCCCCCCCCAATCCTGTGCGCGCGCCTCGCTTGCATGAGAGGCCCCGTCTGCATTTCAACACAGGGCCAGCCAATAGCGGTGGCTTGACGCGGGCGCAATGCATCACTCGTATTCGTATCCAATCACGTTCGACTGTGTTCGGGTTCATTTGGCATGGGCCAGTAGTCCGTAGCCTTGAACTTCAGTCTTAAGAAATTAGGTCAGCGAGATAGTTGTATGTCACGTTTTATCCCATCACTTTGTATCCGTCTTACGTAATAAGTCGAGTATTATGGTCCCTATGTACCTAATTATTACGTGTTTGGAGATAACACGGAAGAAGCGACGTGTTCGAAGTGTAGTTAAAATAGGTACATAGGTGATAACTGTGATAAGGTAAGGTGAACGAAACAAGTGAAACTGTGTGAAAGGTGTAAATTGATTGTGATGTAGGCAGCAGACAGCTAAGGTAAATAATTTAGTCATTTTTGAATACCTACAGTGATTACATTCTTTTAAATACGTTAGAAATACGCAAGTAGGTACTAAACTTTTCCATTGTTAAAATCTTTGTCTAGTTATTCAAAAGATAATGTAGGTACCTATGGCAAACAACGTAACTAATAATTCTTAGTTTATCGTGTTTCTTCTAAAAGTTCATTATGATTTCGTGAACCCACAGCTTATTCGTCAGTCCGAGTAATGTACGAAGGAATTATTGAATAGGTATAGCTATTTAGTTACATACGTTTATTGTTCTAATTATTTATTACTGCACTTCATGGTTGGCGTAGTGGTTTAAGCGATGTTTCACACAACACTTTGTGTGATTCATAAATTCTTGTTTCGACTCCTGTGTCCGTTAGTGGTAGGTTTGTAATGTCCTTCGGAACACAGGATTTAGCACTAGGGTACGGGAGTGGTTCTTAAAAAGAGAACAAAAGAAGAAAAAACATGTGTTTAAAATTGTTGGCATCGTAATTACCTAAATCGTGTTTTCTAAGTAAATTACGTATCATTATCGGTCCGCACTAAGTAACTACCGCTGTAGGTAACAGCTGACGGCGCCCGGTGGCGCGCGCGGCGAGGTCACGACCGCGCGGCGCTCGAACATACCTAACTCGTGAGAATCGTGCGTTGCTACGTATTACCAACAGTTACCGATTTTTATAACTTTTTTGTTTTAGGTGCTATATGCATTTTGATTTTGAATATGAATAGAGGATTTTATTTCGGACATGAGGTTTCTTTTTCCTAAACCAATAAAAAATCAGCGAGTATAGTAAAATTTAAAGCACCTTACCAAGAAATTTAGTCAAATGAACATGATTGTGTTATTGACAATTAATTAAGATAGACATTTTGCTCGCTTTTTCACTGATTGTGTGATGATATCACTACGTGTTCTTTTTAACAAAATCTTCGTTTTATAATCATTTATGTGATGATAAACAGTCAGCCCGTGTTACGCAAGCACTCAGCTTTTCCCAGATCCTTTTGTCCAACAAGTCAAATTGAGATATCTTTCTTACTGTTGAAGGATACTTTACAATCGTAGTACTAGAAGACATAAAAAATCTTTAGTGATGAATAAACTATGAGATTATCATCTTAATTTTATTACTTTTCCCCAGGCGGCGCGCTACTACTATCTTTTGAACGATATTCTAAAGTTTTTGTTGAATTTCGACTGTCGTCAAAAATTTTAAAATATTCACACCATACTTTGCTTTTAAATGCGTTATTTTCGGGTCATACACAAAAAGTGAACAATGCAAAATATTTAAAATAAAACTTCACGATTTTTTATGAAACATTATATTTATTTAAAGTTAGCTAATGTTATGCTAACAATAATATCACTAGAGATCAGTCTTGGATATTTTAGGAATTAATCACGTTTTTAGTTTTTTCACGTCTACAGAAGAGATTGAGTTGTCTACAGAAGGGAACAAAAATTTACCTTACATAATCATATCAATAAGATCAAGAATAGAAACAATAAAAAATACTTAAAATGGAGTTCTCCTCAACCTCCAAACAAAACATAATCAAAATTCTATACCAATTCAGTGCAAAAAAATAAAAAGAAATTGTCCACAGACACTATTTAGTAATCTGTGCCACAGAACAGACATTATCCTTCTGTAGGCAAATAAAGGTACAGAATATTAAAATATATTATCCTCGTCAGAATCATCTCACATGGAATTCGTCGGCCGTTTTTTTTAGTAATCTGTGCCACAGAACAGACATTATCCTTCTGTAGGCAAATAAAGGAACAGAATATTAAAATATATTATCCTCGTCAGAATCATCTCACATGGAATTCGTCGGCCGTTTTTTTTAGTAATCTGTGCCACAGAACAGACATTATCCTTCTGTAGGCAAATAAAGGAACAGAATATTAAAATATATTATCCTCGTCAGAATCATCTCACATGGAATTCGTCGGCCGTTTTTTATGTGGTGAATCTTCAGTAGCTTCAGAGTCGTCTAAATAGTTTCTTTCTCTTCTGGGGTTTATGCCTTTGGTTAAATATTTCGATGGAAAGATCTGGAGTCAGTCTATCTGAGAGGCTTGGTAAATTTGGCTCAGTTGGAGCCTCAGGAGTAACTGGAGCCGTAGGAGAATCACGGATAGACAAATTCTCAGATAAAGAGTCTGGTGATCTTGATCCCTCAGGGCAAACAGGTGACAGATTATTCAAGGATGAATTGCTTGTGGCATAGTAACTGAAACAAAAGACCGCTGCAAGCAACATTATAAAATACTAAACAAAATAGATATATAATGGAATAATTAAACAGCGAATAACGCTATTGTTTTTTTAGGGTTCCGTACGTAAAAGGTAAAAGACGGGACTCTATTACTAAGCCTCCGCTGTCTGTCTGTCTGTCACCAGGCTGTATCTCATAAGCCGTGGTAGCTGGAAAGCTGAAATTTTCACAAACTATGTATTTCGGTTGCCGCTATAACAACAAATACTAAAAATAAAAAAAATAAAAATATTAAGGGGGGTCCCATATAAAAAACGTGTTTTTTTCGTATTTTTTGCTCAAAATTACTAACTGTTAGACCCTTTAAATTTTCACAGAATATGTAGTTGTATATTAACTTCCAAAATAAATTTAAAAAGTAAATAAAAAAGGGTGCTCCCATACAACAAACGTATTTTTAAGCAATTTATTACTCGATCTTAATAAACAGGTAGAAGCTTAAAAAATATTTAAGTATACATACAACAAACATGATTTTCTTTTATAGATGATGTCCGCGAGTCCGACTCGCACTTGCCAATTTCTTTTTCAAACACAGTGAATTTCTTTTGCCTATTCACTTCTGTTGACATACGTCTCTTCTGTAGATACAATGTCTACAGTAAAGATGTCTACACGAGAGACATATTTTCATAAGTCAAAGATGGCATCCTTTATTATGAGGTTATAATTTAAGCAATGCGATATTTGCATACTGCGCCCATAAGCTTAAACTATCTTAAAATTTGTGAACAACATGTGTATACGTTTTATTACAAAATTTTGAATTATAAATTTTTTAATACGTTATGTTATGAATATTTGATAATATAACTCATGTAATGAAACGATATTAAATCATCGAAAGTATGTGTATATATTTTTAACCATCACTTAAACTCATCTACTTGGTATCCGAACAGTCCACAGAAGGAGATTTTTTCAGATTCAAAAGCAAAAATTATAAATTAAATTTCAATACAACGCGATTTTTTTATGTAATGTAACTAGTTTTCAACACGAAATATTTATTAAATGTATTTAATGTTGATATAATATTTTAATAACGGCTTTACGTTGCATGAACATTTTTTTTTCGTTTTTTGTGTTTGACCATTTCATCTAAACTTCTGCAAAAAAAAACAGCAATTAACTGTCGAGATACCTTTTAGTTTAAAAACATATAGGTAAACATAACATAAAATAACATGACTGCCTCCGTGGTCCAGTAGATAGCGTATGCGACTGCTGATCGGATTTCCCGGGTTCGATTCCCGGGTCGGGCAAAGTGTAACTGGGTTTTTCCAAATTCTCAGTAGCAGCACGGAGTCTGGTGATGTGTCCGGTAACGGCAATAGGCTTGTCCCCTATTACGTGGGACCTAAAAATTCATGGCGAAATGTGGGTGTAATATTACACCTCTGCCTACCTCTTCGGGGATACAGGTGTGAGTCTATAAAAAAATAACATAACATACATACATTTACGCGCACGTAAAACTTATAAAGATCATCATCATAGTCTATTATTATCATATTCCAAAAATATCACATATTTATATTACCGTAAAATGGGGTGAATAGAAATCGTGGGGTGAATAGAAAAAAGTCCGGAAGTTTGATATTGTTGACTGTAGTTTGTTATTAGCCTTTTATCGAATGTTTTTCTCTATGATTTTCTGCCACCCACAAATGTACGTCAAGTTGAAATTTCATATAGATTTAAGCGGTTAAAGTGAAGGTATGAAAACTAGTAGTTTTTGCTGTTTATAAACTTTCTATAAACATCAAGTTATTGGTTGTGTTCCCCCTGTAGATGTGTATTATTCGATACATACATTTCTCATCTTTAAGAAAAACGAAGATTAGTGTCCGTTTTTGATTATTTTACATTATTTTTCTATTAAAATTGAGATGCTGGCTATTTTGCTCGAATTCGAGGTGAATAGATACGGGAAGGGGGTTAATAGATACACCATTGGAGGTGAATAGATATGGGTGGGAGGTTAATAGATACGAGTGGGGGCTCAATAGAAATATCTTTTTTAGGGTTGTCAAGCGAGGTTAGTTCATTAAGCGCACCTTTTTGTCAGATAACCATTGAAAATATTTTTATATTTAGGCAGGTGCCTACCTGTGTGATTAAAGAGGTAAATGTTGATATATGGTTTATTAAAAAATTACATAGCTCTCTGATTAATAACAATGTTGATATATTGAATAAAAATATAAGTTGATTTTGACAGCCCTAGCGTTTTTTCTCTATTCACCCCCTTCCCGTATCTTTTGACCCCTGTTTCGAGGTAAATAGAAAAAGCTTACTTTTTCTTCATTTACTAATTACTGTCCTGTTTTTACTAATTTATAGCATAAATATTGAGTAAGTTACAACTTAACTCATGATTTCAAAATGCTTCAATAATGACTCTCATTCAAAATATCTAATAAAATCGATGTTGAAGTTGAAATGTGTGTCTATTCACCCCATTTTACGGTATGTCAAATTGATAACTTCCTCGAACGACTGCCTCGTTGGTCTCGCGGCATAAATGTGCGCGTGGGATCGGGAGGTCCCGGGTTCGATTCCTGGGTCGGGCAATGTTATTGGGTTTTTCTGTCACGAAATTCTCAGTAGCAGCACGGAGTCTGGAAATGTGTCCGGTACGGCAATAGGCTCGCCCCTTATTACGTGGGACTAAAGTATATCTGGCGAAAAGTGGGTGTAGAAATACACCTCTGCCTACCCCTTCGGGGATGAAAGGCGTGACGTTATGTATGTATGTGTTAATAAACCGCCAAAGTAATTGCTACCTTTATCGATCACGTATCTTAGGCTGTAGTAGTTTTGGTCTGTTTCTCATCGAGTTGTATGCTACACGTCACGGAGGTCACTAAGTTCTAAGCAAAGTAAAAAGACAAGTCATGTTTACTTGAGGAATAATACTATACGTAGTTCGATTGGGTTTTTTTACCTTAAAGTTCTTAATAACTCACGGAATCTGGAATAGTTCCTAGGTGACGGTTATGGGCTTGGCCTCAATGACACGGGAACTGAAACCTATGTAAATGTGTGTAGTTAATTATAATTTTATTATTATTGACAAATGTACAATCTAAGACATTTCATATGCAATAACCACTGATAAAATAATCATATTAAATAAATACTTATTTCTCTTTCTTGTAACAATAAAAATTTGACAAGTGCGAGTCGGACTCACGCACGAAGGGTTCCGTACAATCATCTATAAAAGAAAATTACGTTCGTTGTATGTATACTTAAATACTTTTTAAGTTTCTACCTGTTTATTAAGATCGAGTAACAAATTGCTTAAAAAAAAATTAAAGAAAAACAAAAAACCCGACAGCGTAAAAAATAATTAAAAAAAATAACTTAAGTAAAAACTAAAAAGAAAGAAACAAGGCCAGTAGTTTAGAATTCTAATGCAGAACAGAACGACTTACAGTCGGGGCCCATTCAAACTTTACCAATCACATGTTCCCAAGGGGCCCCGAGTGCCCCGACTGTGAGTCGTTCTGTTCTGCATTAGAATTCTAAACTACTGGCCTTGTTTCTTTCTTTTTAGTTTTTACTTAAGTTATTTTTTTTTATTATTTTTTACGCAGTCGGGTTTTTTGTTTTTCTTTAATTTTTTATTTTATTTTATACTTTTTAGTTATTCACTGGTTTTTTGTTTGTTTATCGTTTATACTTGAAGTAAAAACTTAAATCAGTAAGTAACAACATTAGCGAGAATGATTGTTTTGTTAAACAAATTTAAATCGTTATATATCCTAAACTGTAATTTAAAATGAAAAATGATAAAAGGAACCTAAAGATGATTTTAAAATACCTATTCAACGACACCCCACATGACATAGTTCATCGTCATTTTTTTTTTCATTTTGACAATATGGCGTCTGGTTGTCGCTGTGGTGATTTTTTATTACTGTCATGTCTTTAGTGACACTCGCAAGGTTAAGACGAATCGATTGACGTAAGAATCATCAAAATCGGCCTACGCATTTGGTCTCTAGAACGCCACATAGAAACAAACATACATACATACATAGATACATACATACATAGACTGATAAACACATTACCCTCCTTTGCGTCGCGCAGTCGGGTAAAAATTACGTTTGTTGTACGGGAGCTCCCGTACAACAAACGTAATTTTTAAGGGTAATTTTATTATTTACTTTTTTAAATTTAATTATTTGTTTTGAAAGGTAATATACAGCTACATATTCTGTGAAAATTTAAAGCGTCTACCTGTTACATTTAGAAATTTTGGGAAAAAAATAGGAAAAATAACACGAGTTTTGTATGGGGTCCCATAGTCCCCTTAATATTTTTTTTTATTTTATTTTAGTATTTGGTGTTATAGCGGCAACCGAAATACATAATTTGTGAAAATTTCAGCATTCTAGCTATCACGGTTTATGAAATACGGCCTGGTGACAGACAGACAGACAGACAGCGGAGGCTTAGTAATACATACATACATAGACTCACGCCTGTTTCCCCGAAGGGGTAGGCAGAGGCATATTAAACGCCCACTTTTCGCCAGTGTTTTGATCCCAAGTAATAGGTGGCGAGCCTATTGCCGCTTATTGGGACATTTTGTTTGCCAGAGCCTCGTCCGTTGATCGGCAGGTGCACCACTTGCAGGTGAGGTTAGCTTACGACCCTAAGTTCTTGGTGGGAACCCTATGCACGCTTAGTAATAGGGTCCCCTTTTTTGCCTTTTAGGTACGGAACCCTAAAAACAGACTATTATTTCTACAAAGTTTTCTTACTAAACAATTAGAGTAATCGGGATAGCTATTTGGTTGTACCAATGATATACCCAGATAACACTAATCCACACAGCGGAAGCTTATTAAAGTTCCATATCATCATAATATTAATAATATATTCTATAATATTCTACCACATACACACATCACCATCTAGTCCCAAATGAAGCAGATCTTGTACTATGGGTACTAGATAACGGATAAACATACATATGTATATATATATTTTTTGTAGCGCTCGTAGCGAGGCTTGGCTTGCCGTTCGTAACAGATCGGCAAAGTTAAGCAACGCTTGCACAGGTTACCACTTGGATGGGTGACCGTGTGTGGCATTTACATCTGAGCGCTACCGTGCTTCGGAGGGCACGTAAAGCTGTCGGTCCCGGTTCTTGTCCAAGGATAAGGATCGTTAGACCATGTCGGAGGCCTTCGGGCGGTCTAAAAACTCCGACACCAGAGTTGGCCACACGCTCACACGAAAATCAATCAAATCAATATATATTTTTTGTAAATACCTGCATATTATACATAGAAACACCCAGACCAAGATAAACATCCATGTTCAGGTTCAGGCACACAAATGTTTGACTTGAGCGGGAATCGAAATGGCGAGCTTCGGCGTAGCAGTCGCTTACACTCCCTGTATGATACTGGAAAATAATTGTAAACTTTAACCCTTCGGGGATAATCAACTAGTAGTCATGGCATTGACATAAACACATGTGTATATTGTGTCTCAAAACCTTCCGTTGTACGTCACAGGTCATGACGTGTAACTACGTCAGTTCAAATGACTCAATACTTACTTACTTGATACTTGATGGCACAGGCTGTTTCCGCAACTCCACGTCTTGGCGTGTATTTTGCGTGCGGGTGGGAATGGTGTCGTCATTCCAGCCACCCCAGCTCTTCGAGGAAGGCCAGCAGACTCTTGATGTGGCCCACTGCTTCCCTCAGGGTGCTGTGTCTTGTCAGGTACTGCTGCCTGTACTGTGCGACCTCAGGGCAGTCGAGGAGCAGGTGGGCTGCCGTCTCGTCTGCTGCCATACAGGCCCTGCACAGCGGGCTGTCGGTGATACCTGTAGTAAATAGGTGTTTATTAAGGAATCCGTGTCCTGTGTAGGCGGCCGTGACTGTCCGCAGTTGTTGTTTGGACAGCCGGAGGATTTGTTTAGCTATCTTACCGTCTACTGCGGGAAGAGCCTCCTTGGCCTGCCTACATGTTTCAATACCAATCCAGGACTGGTTGTGTTGGGTCCTGGTCCTATTTCTTACCAGGTTGCGATAAAATCCAGAAGGGAGGGTAATAATGGGCTCGGGTCCCACCACCTCTAAAGTGGCCCCTCTTCTGGCAAGTACGTCGGCTGCGTCATTCCCTCTAGAGCCACTGTGGCCCTTGATCCATTGCAGTGTTAATTTGTTTTGTTTACCTACCTCTGTTAGTTTCTGGTGGCATTCAAGCGTGAGCGCCGAGGTGATAGTATGGCTTTTGAGGGCTGAGAGGACTGCCTTACTATCTGAGAGGATCCTAATGGATCGTTCCCTTACCTCACGTGCCATGATTGCTGTGGCAGCTAGGATTATGCCAAAACATTCGGCCTGGTAGACCGTGTTGTAGGCTCCCAGCGGTGCTGCGATGTTGATATTTAGGTCCTCGGAGAATACTCCTGAACCCGTACCTGTATCCGTCTTAGACCCATCTGAGAAGATCGTGAGCTCGTTGTGATTAACCGCTCCTTCGTGTAGATCCTCGTACAGTTGGATTTTGTATTTCTTGTCGAACACAAATTGTTTCAGTATTTGGTCGCCAATGGCTTGTGTGAGAGGAACTCCTTTAAAAAGTGTATTTAAGTTGCTAGTGTGCGGTGTGTTGGTGTCTTTCCAGAGCTTCAGAGCTCTTAGCCGGACCGCCGACATCGTTGCTTCTTGTTGTATAAACAGGTGCAATGGGGGCAGGTCCAGCAACACTTCGAGTGCCGCTGTAGGTGTAGTTTTCATGCAGCCCGCGGCCGCTAGGCTTGCAAGTCTTTGTAGCTTTTGAAGCTTGTTGGCGGCCGTTGTTAGGTTGGTCCGAGGCCACCACACTACTGCGCCGTAGCTTATCATCGGACGTATTATTGTCTTATAGAGCCATAAGACAATTTTGGGGGATAGGCCCCAGCGTTTGCCTATCATCTTCTTGCACTGCCAGAAGACAATGCTTGCTTTGTTGAGCTTATTTTCCATGTGGCTGTACCATGTCAATTTGCTGTCGAGAATGACACCCAGGTACTTGGTAGACAGCTTAAGCTCTGTGTTAAATAACCTGGGCAGTCGGTAAGTGCCCAGAGCGCGTTTGTGTGTGAACATAACTAGTTCGGTCTTGGTCGGGTTTACAGATAATTCGTACTCATTACACCACCACTCTACTATGCGTAGCGCTTGTTGGGTTAGGTCGTACACTGTATTGGTTACCTTACCTGAGGTGAGTATGGTTAGATTATCTGCATAACCTATTGTGTAGAAGTCTCTCGCGTTGAGTTTGTCTATGAGTTCATTGATGACTAAGTTCCACAATAGCGGGGAGAGTACACCTCCCTGCGGGCACCCTTTAGTTATCAAGGCTGTCTGAGTGTCGCCGTGTAGGCGCACTACCCTTTTGCTGAGCATGTTTTGGATCCACTGTATGAGCATCAGATCCACACCATGTCTGGTTAGGGCGTTGCTTATGCTGGAGAAGTTTGTCTTGTCGAAGGCTCCTTCTATGTCGATGAAGGTGCCCAGGCAGATGCTTTTTTGTTGTATAGCAGCTTCTATCTGGTTCACGACCTGATGTAAGGCCGATCCCGTCGATTTCCCTGAGCTGTATACATGTTGGTTGGCATGTAAGGGTAAGTGCTTAAGAGCCCCACTTCTTAGTTCCCTCTCGCAAAGCCTTTCCAAGGCTTTAAGCATGAAGGAGGTCAGGCTTATTGGTCTGAAGGACTTCGCATTGGTATAGTCTGTTTTGCCTGGTTTTGGTATGAAGATTAGTTTGACTTCCCTCCATTTCTTCGGTACATATCTGAGGGCCAGGCTAGCCCTCATGATTGCCAGGAGTCTTTTAAGGACAGGTTCACCTCCCCATTGTAGTAACCCTGGGAAGATGCCGTCCAGTCCGGCTGCTTTGAAGGGATGGAAGCTATCGATGGCCCATCGGAGTTTTTCTTCTGTGACCACGTTGTTTGCGTGTCTCCATTCGTGTTCGGTCGCCACTGTTGGTGTATCGTGCCACGTTATTACCGGGGTGAGGACGCAGCCTGGGAAATGTGTTTCGAGTAGGACGCGTCTTGTCTCCTCCTCCGATGTGGTGTATGTGTCATCCGGTTTACGGAGAGTACCTGGTGCAACTGTTGGTTGCTGAGCCAGTAGTTTCCTTACCCGGTTTGCTTGTTGGCAGGATTCAATGCTCCCACAGAATTTCCTCCATCCCATGGTGCGTCTGAATCTGAGGCATTTCCTGTAGTCTGATTTGGCCGCTTTATAAGCGTCCCAATCAGCGTCCGCGCTTGTGTTCATTGCTCTATTTAGAGCCTTTCTTACCTTCTTGCGCTTGCGTTCAAGCTCAGCGCCCCACCAGGGTTGTTTCCCCGGGGTTGAAGGCGGAGTGGTTTCCGGGCAAGCTGCATGGTAGCTGTCTAGCATCGACTGCGTCAGTGTGCATACCTGCTCGTCGATCTGTTCAGTGTCAACCAGTACCGTCGGCGTAGCGGTAAGGGTAAGTTTATCTCTAAGTAATAGGACATACTTTGATTTGTCCGTGTTGTGTGGTTTTCTGCGGGGCTGTGTGGGCTGTATATCGACTTTCATGGAGAAGCTGATCCATCTGTGGTCTGAGCATGATGCCTCCTTTGCGACGTGCCATCCCTTGATGCGTTCAGCCGCTTCTTCTGTTGCGAGAGTTAAGTCGATAATTGTCTGACTACGTTTTGTGACAAAGGTGGGCTCCGTACCTGTGTTTAATAGGGTAAGATTAGTGGTGAATAGGTATTCAACCAGTGACTTACCTCTATTATTGTTGCAGTCCATGCCCCACATTTGGTGGTGGGCATTGGAGTCCGTCCCTATTACGACCTCCGTATTGGTTCTCTCGCACTGGTTAACCAGACGCGTGAGGTCGAACGGAGGCGGGTCTTCAGCCTCGGGCATGTAAACCGATGCGAAAACGACCGCTATACTCCTTGGCTGCTGTATTATTTCAATTTGTATCGCTGTGACGTCTCTGGAACAGAACTCCATTAAAGCTTGGGCTCTGATGTTTTTAGTTGTAAGTATACAAGTTCTTGGATGTGTGTGGTCAGTAGAAGAGTAAATCTTACCTCCCAGGCTGGAGAGGCCTCTAATGAGGCCACCTCTTATCCAAGGTTCCTGGATGAGCACGATGGCTGAATGTTGGACCTCCATCCATTTGCGCAGTTGCGCAGTGGCCGTTTGGCTATGATGGAGGTTGATTTGCAGGCAGCTGACGTCACTAGGCAGAGGGTTCATCTGTGGGTGATGTCCCCTCCTCCCCGACCTTCAGCTGCGTTAGGCCCGCCAGGATGTCGCCGGCCCCCCACCCCGTCGTCCCGCCGCACCGGACTCAGGAGCAGGCTCTCATCTTCCGAGTTACCCTCGGCTGACGGGCCAGCCCCCAAGCCAGATGCGGCCGGCTCTGACGGGCCGGGTTCCGCGGAACACGCTGGCTGGGTGTCTGATGCTTGATGTGGTTGTGTGGAGTTGTCGCATTCCGGAGGATGATCGACATACTTGCCTGTTGAGTCCCGGAACCGGACGTAGACTGCACCCAGCCCCAACGCGAGGCGGCGCTCGTTCTGCACCAGGACCGGGACTTGTTCCTCCGGGACGCCCACGACCAGGAAGCACCCACCTGACTGTCTTTCGGAGTGCAGCAATGACCATTTGTCGACCGCCAACCAGGGGTTCTGGAACTCCAGAGCCCGACCCACGTCGCGCACGTCGTCCCAGACTCCCTGTTCGTTGGGAACGACAATGCCGCACCGCACTCTCTTCGGGGCCTCTTCCTGGCCCCTGACCTCCAGTTCGAAGCCCGGTGGTGGGACCAGGAGAGAGACCGCCTCCGTTAGCCAGGTACGCGTTGCCTCGTCGGCGCACCAGAGTTTGAGGACCCCGTCCGCGTACATGGGTTTCCCGGTGAACGCAGGAGCGGGGCGTTTGGGGGTTTTAGTCGACCAGACGTCACTTAGGATCTTCCTTTGAATCTCCGTGAGTATCCGGTCCACGAACTCCTTCGGCAAGTTCCCTGTGCGTTTGCATGTTACTGCAACGCCCAGGGACGCCTTGGAGGCCTGTGCGTAGGACTTACCTTGTGTCCTGGAGGAGTCGAGGCGGGGCTTCTTGTGCTCCCCTCGAGGCGAGCTGGTCTCGTTGAGAGCACGTTTGGCCTCACCTCTTTCCTTGTTTCCGGCAGTTTTACCTGCCGTGTTTCCCGGTGGTGCTGGGGCTGGATGCCGTCCAGGGTGGCCAGCCCGCCGCTTGGCGGCAGGTGGCTTCCCCGTACTGCCTCCGGCCTTCGTGCACCCCTCACTGCTGAGCGCGGGCTGCGCGCTGGTCACATTACTGGGACCTGCGACAGCGGCCTGCTCCGCTGTTTTTGTAGAGGCAGCAGCGGCGGCGGCAGCGGTTTGTGCAGCCTTACGCCTTATTGCCAGGCGCTGCCTCTTGTTTTTATTCGCCCTCTTCTTCTTCGCAGAGCTGGTAGCAGCGGGGCCACTCGGTTGTGTGGTGGGCGAGTGTCGTACAGGACCGGTGGTCTTGCCCTTACCCTTGCCCTTGTGGTGACTGACCACTTGCCAGCCCGCGAATTTGGAGTCGTCTTCCCGCTTTATCTCAAATGGGCTGACGATTGTAAGGACGGGACCAGTACTAGCGTTAGCCAGCGCTGAAGATACGTCCTTGGGGGATGGTGTGACACCTGCAGCCGGGGCCACGGCGTCGACCATCTGTATGGTTGTGGTTGTGGCGGCGGGAACAGCTTTCGCCGTCCCCGTCGCGGTATCCATGCAAGTTTACTAAGACTTCATCCCTCTGGCTTCCCACCCTCCATGGAGCCCGCATTTGGGAACGTCATACCGGACGTTAGGATTACCAGAGGGATATAGGAACGCGGGGCTGGTTTACAGCACGACTTCGGGCGCCCGCTCGGGTCAACGGCCTGAGCCGAGTTACCAACTCTAGCCGTCATCCTTCGCTTGCGCCCTCCGTATAGCCTTCACCTACCACATCAACAGCCGAAATAAATTCCGACTGTTGATGTAGACCCTACGTACCTAGCCCGTGGCCCTCTGACGGGACACGATGGCCATTTCCCCCGCTGCGGCTCACAGCGAGGGCTACCGTTTTGCGTGAAATCGGGACCAAAGAGGGCGTGTTGCCTCACGGTCGCATTACCGCCAGCGCCGCTCCTCTCAACCCCCCAGGACTCCGTCATCCCCGCGTACGGCGCTCGACTGCGCAGGTCCTAGCGCAGGTGGTCAACTTCTCTTACCCGTGACTTTTTACTACGAGCCCGCGCCCACCCGACCACGCGGGGGCGTGGTGAAGAGATGTGTTCCTGGATGTGGATGTGTGCGCGCATGTGTGTACGTGTGTGTGTGTGCGTGTGTAAAGTGCCTGTTGTTTGTGTTTCGGCTGGAGGTTTTGGTTGCATCCATTTCTGAAGGAACTGGCCCAAGAACGGGCGGCAACCTCGGGAAGGATAGTCCACCAGCCTTGCCTAAGGGGATCTTCGCGACCTGCGCTACCCCTGAGGCCATTCGCCACTCCCTGCACCGGACTCAGGTGTAGGGAGTAGAAGTCAGTGCAGTTCAGAGGTGTTAAGTATGAGTTGACCTGCACGGGCTTCCGCCCAAAAAATGACTCAATATTGTGACGTTTATTGTTTCATCTAGAAGTAGAACTTTAGACCTAAACATGACATAGATTATACAATATTATTTAGCGGGTCTTAGTCGCGATAATTTATTTATTTCAAGGCATAAATATCTCTGTAATTCTCCTACGTTTCTACCGACTTGCAACGGTTGTGGTCGCGGAGGGACTGATGTCAGCTCACCGCCGTCCTTGTGAAGCGCGGGTTTCGGCAGCTACCCTCACTTGTTTTGTATTTTTGATATTTTTAGTTCTATCCGCACTGTCGGTACTTCGACACACTACACTTATGACGTCTACACACTGATAAGTTGTGTTACTGCGGCGTTGTTTGCATTTGTTGATAACTGGGTTCCAAGTGGTCGATAGTCTGTATCCGTCCTCCCGGTTGAAATTTCTATGTTTTTTTATTTCAACCGCTTCACGTACTATCCTGGAGTAATAGTGGCGATCGGTGGATAAGATTTGTGGTTGATTTAATTATATCCAGTGGTTTGGTCCAGATTCCAGCAAATGCTCAGCTATGGCAGATTTATTAATTTGTCGATTTTTGACAGTTGTGATATGTTCTTTGACCCTTTCAGCGATCGTTCGTTTGGTCTGTCCGATATAGGAACTACCAGAACTGCAATCGACCTTGTAGACGCCTGGTGTTTGTAGAGGAATTACGTCCTTTGGGGTACGCAGATTGTGTGCTACCTTGGAGAGGGGACTATATATACAGTCTTGATGGAGTATTTCTGTGGTACTGTTCCGACTTTGTCCGTCACTCCCTTGATATAAGGTATGTAAGCCGACATTCTGCTTACTTCAGGTTTGCGGTCCTTCCTCTTCCGACGGGGTATCTCCTTTTTGTATCCGTTGCGCCTTTGTACCTCCTGAACATGTCACAATTCACTGTTTAAGTGTTCAGGGTCACAGAGTTCATAGGCTCTGTTCACTAACGAGGTCACTACGGATTCCAAATGTCGCGGGTGATGATGCGAGCAGGCGTTGAGATACCTGTCGGTGTGTGTCGGTTTTGTGTATACAGTGTGTCCAAGTGTACCATTAGCTCTCACCGTCACTTTGACGTCGAGAAAGGGTAGCGATCCGTCTACCTCCATTTCAAATGTAAACCGGATGTTCGGATGTATGGAGTTCAATTTGTCTGCGAATCGTTCTATGTCTTGCTTGTTGTCCTTCATGATGCAGAAAACATCGTCGACATACCTCTTCCTTAGCTTTACATTTGAAGCCTGCATGTCTATGGATTCTTCGAAATGTTCCATCCAGATATTGGCCATCACCGGTGCTACTGGGCTACCCATTGCCACTCCGTCGATCTGGAGGTAATGTTGTCCACGATATATGAAGTAGTTACCCTCCAAGCAATTCTTCAATAGAACGGCGTATTCGTTACACAAAACCACCACTTGGAACCCAGTTATCCACAAATGCAAACAACGCCGTAGTAACACAACTCATCAGTATGTAGACGTCATAAGACTCACACAAACACACTACACTTAGTGTAGTGTGTTGAAGTACCGACAATGCGGATAGAACTAAAAATATCAAAAATACAAAACAAGTGAGGGTAGCTGCCGAAACCCGCGCTTCACAAGGACGGCGCTAAGCTGACATCAGCCCCTTCGCGACCACAACCGTTGCAAGCCGGTAGAAACATAGGAGAATAACACAGGTATTTATGCCTTGAAATAAATAAATTATCGCTACTAAGACTCGCTAAATAATATAGTATGATGTATACAAATCGCGAAAGTTTAAAATTGATTATGACATAGATTTACACCTGTTTATCCCCGGTAGTATAAGCAGAAGTATATTATACATTGACGTTTACTGGGGATATAACGATACCCCGCGATAGATAGATAGATAATTCTTTATTGTGCAAATGTTGGTACAAATTCGGTGTAAATGACAAGTGTACTACATACATATCAAATGCACAAGGGCGGCCTTATCGCAAAGTGCGATCTCTTCCAGGCAACCTTAGGATGGACAGACTGAAAAGACAAAAAGCTTTGATGTGTAGTGACTAAGTATCTGATTACTATAAATTGGTTTTATTTATTATACATACATACGCAGGCATATATACAATAGATATGATAGGTGCTAAACATATTATAAATAAATAAATACATAATATGATACATACATATATAAACATATATATAATATTATACATAAATATAATACATATACATAAATATAATGCATATACATATGTACATATAATAATCTTCTTTTGCCTGCCCTATTCCCATTTTACTTGGGGTCGGCGCAGAATGTCTTTCGCTTCCATTCTCTCCTATCAGCCGTCATCTAATTATTCACTCCCTTATCATTCATGTCATCCTTCACACAATCCATCCATCTTTTCTTTGGTCTTCCTCTTGCTTTATATCCCTCAACTCTAATATTCATCACATGATTGAGTCACATGATTTTCATCCCTCCTCATAACATGCCCATACCACGCTAGACGATACCCTTACAGCTTTTCTTGCACCGGTGCAACTTTCAAACTTCCCCTAATATACTCATTTCTAATTTTATCCATCCTTGTGACCCCACACATCCATCTCAACATCCTCATCTCTGCTAGATGTAATCTTCTTTCATCAGTCTTCTTCACGGCCCAGCATTCCGTTCCATATAGTGCGACAGGTCTTATAACGGATTTGTAAATTTTGCCCTTTAATTTAAGGGGCATCCGTGGGTCACACGTTGTTCCAGTGACCTGTCGCCATTTCATCCAACCTGAGTTCATCCGGTGCGTGACATCGCGGTCTATTTCACCGTCCCCTTGAATAAGTGACCCGAGGTACCGGAAGTCGGAGCAGACTGATATGGGTTCTCCAGCAAGGGATATGGACGCAGGACTGGAGAGACCGCCGAAGTCGCAAAACATGTACTCAGTTTTGCTTTTGCTGACTTTCAGGCCTACACTCTCCAGCCTTTGCCACCAATTTGTCAGTCTGCTCTGGACCTCAAGGCCACTCTCGGCAATCAACACAATGTCGTCGGCGAATAGCATACACCAGGGCGCCTCTTCCTGTATGTCCACCGTAAGGGCGTCCATTATTAGCAGGAAGAGATAAGGGCTAAGAGCCGAACCCTGGTGCAAGCCTACAGCCACATTGAAGTTGCCGGTATTGCCCGCTGTGGACCGGACATGGGTTGTACATCTACTGTACATTGCCCGGATCAACTGTACATACTTCCCAGGCACTGCTTTCTTCTTAAGGGCCCACCACAAAACCTCACGCGGTACTCGATCATATGCCTTTTCGAGATCTACAAAAACCATGTGCAAGTTCTTGTGTGCACTTCTGTACTTTTCGCATAGTTGGCGGATCGCGAAAATGGCATCTGTTGAACCTCGACCAGGCATAAAACCGAATTGGTTTTGTGAAATTACACTCTCTTCTCTCAATCGTCGTTCAATCACTTTCTCCCAAGCTTTCATACTATGTGAAATTAGCTTTATTCCTCTATAGTTATTACACTCCAGCACATCACCTTTGCTTTTATAGATGGGCACCAGCGAACTGCTACACCATTCATCAGGTATGGCTTCTTCCACCAACAACTTATTGAAGAATAAAGCTAACCACTTCCATCCGTCTACTTGCAGTATCTTCCACACTTCAACTGGTATTCCATCCGGCCCCGCAGCTTTTCCATTCTTCATTCCATTTACTGCTACTCTCACTTCATCCTCACTTATCTTTCTTATTAGCCTTTCATTCACAGGTATATTCTCAAGCACACCACTCCAATCATTTTCTTCATTCATCAGTCTCGTAAAGTAATTCCTCCATCTATCCTTAATTTCGTCATCCGCGCAAAGTACCGTTCCATTTTCATCTTTTATACACTTTATGTTACATACATCCCTTGCTTTCCTCGTTCTAGCTTTAGCTATCCGGTATAGTTGTTTTTGGCCCGCCAGGTTCTCCAAGTTATTATATAAGCTCTCTTGGGCCGCTGCTTTTGCCAAATCAACGGCTTTCTTAGCTTTCTTCTTTAGATCATTATACTCTACCTTCTTTTCTTGTTTCAGGCTGACATTCATTTCATCCACACCCTGCCATTCCTTAAATTTCCTCTTCTTATCCTTCAAAATCTTTTGTACTTCTGTCGACCACCACCATGTATCTCTATCTATCGTTCCTTTTCCTTTTGATTCTCCTAAAATATCTTTCGCTGCACTCCTGATACACCCTGCCATTTCACTCCAGCATTCATTTATACTTCTACATTCCATATCATCCATTGCTATCATTTTATTTACAACTCGCTCTCTAAATTTCCTTTCATATTCTGGCCTTTCTAAGAAGTGCCACTTAATAATTTTAGAAGGTGATCGCTCTTTGTTTCTGTTGCATATTACTTCTGTAGTAACTTCCATTATGAGGAGCCTGTGCTGCGATGTTAGATCTTAAAGGTACATATAATAATATGAACACAAAATACAGTAACAAAATTAGTTTACAATGACAAATAATGTTTCTTTAGGGCATTTTTAAAAATGTTCAATGATTTAGCTTGCCTAATTTCGACCGGCAGCGCAATCCACAAACGGACAGCTTGAACAGCGAAGGATTTATCGTAGAAGTTTGTGGAATGTGTTGGCATCTGCAGTCTCAGATCCACCGACGACCTCAAGGTCTTTAAATATGTGTCATGAAGGAACTTAAAATGTTCTTTGAGATATGTGGGGGTATTAGGATTAAACAACACGTTGTACAGTAACATAAGAATATGAGTATTCCGGCGAAGTCGAATTGGGAGCCACTTGAGCCTGGATCGAAATTCAGATACATGATCGTATTTGCGTAAACCAAAAATGAATCTAATACAGAAGTTTTGGAGACGCTCAAGTTTATCAAGTTGGTCCTCATTAAGATCAAGATAGCTGACATCAGCATAATTGAGTATTGGGAGAAGCAAGGATTGTGCAAGCGCAATCTTGGTGTTGGTGGGAAGAAAGTTCCTCAGCCTACGTAATGACCCAGCTGAAACAAACAATTTACGGCTGGTCTCTTGTAATTGATTTCCCCATGAAAAAGTTTTGTCCAGATAAATACCAAGGTTTTTCACGTTATCTGAAATTGCTAAGATGTTACCATCGAAGTCAATCTGCGGCAGCTGTGGCCAATTTATCTTGGAAATCATCCTAGGACTGCCAATTAGAATGACCTGTGTTTTTGTCGGATTCACCTTGAGGCCATAATTTTTACTCCACGCACATACCTACTTAGAATACTACCTACTTAGAATTTATTTCCAGTAAACTTAATAACGGTCTGTGTGGAGAACCTTGGGCGAGGCCTATATGCAGCAGTGGACGTCGTTTGGCTGATATGATGATGATGATGATGAAACTTAATAAATGTCTTGACCGGCTATCTATACATATAATTATTATAATATGAACGCAATAAGCTCAAAAACTGCAAAACGAATTTTAATACAGTTTTCGTGTGATGTTCAGTGTGATTCCTGAAAACTTCCTGAAAAAAATAAGTAAGTACTTTTGCTTGACACTGTACCGAGTATTGGCTTCGGCAACACTTTATGGGATTTCCAAATTGTTGTTTGAGTCGGAGTCCGTAGGTTGAATTTTTGTAAAGTTCCTCGTCAGTGCAGGAACTATTCCTACTACGGTTATTGTCTTAAAAAAACAACACAATCTGAAACCTTATGAATGTCAAACTTACAATTTAAATATTAATTATGGCCACTCTTTTCAATTGCCCTATTTATACTTTTATATTAGGTAAGTACATATGTAAAACAGTGTCTGGCAGCGAAAGACCACGAAAAGCCGAAAATTGGGCTCAGTGGCGTGCCATTGGAGAGGCCTATATCCAGCAGTGGACTATAGCAGGCTGATGATGATGATAATGATTTTGTAAAAAAAAAAAAAGTTTGTAAAGCGCTGCAGCTTTATTATTTCAGAAAGGTAAAGTAAATTACTGGTATACTCAAGGAATTAATTTATACTTATATTAATTTATACTTACATAAAACAATTTCGTACTTTATAATTATTCAATTTATTTGAGTTCAGTTACACTCTAAATAGACGATTTCTTACGTCACAACCAATCCTCGAAGTATAACAGACATAAAATTAGGATTGAGCTCAGCGCCAAACGTTTGTGGTTTTGAAGTAACACTATTAATTGTAAATGAGATATAAGTTCGCGAAACGTTTAAGAAGACACTTGGACACCTCAGATATGATTCAATTGTTACTCGTCATCTGACTGTTGGACAACCTTCGATTTAAATGACATCATAATCGTACTCTAACTCGCATCTCAAATAATAATTAATTGAGCCTGTTAAACGCGGGTTATTACCGTACCAGTAGCGCATAGCACATTGTTATATATCATATAGCCATCTTCGATAAATGGGCTATTACAAGACTCGTAACTTTAAAGATTGACAGAACTCTAGTACCGGACAGTAATATGTCCCGCAGCTCCCGACAGGCTACGAATGGTTTATACTTTTAAACATTTATACATAGCGTTGTAAGAATTTATATATTATTTTTTTACATCATACTAAGCCTGCGATAAAAACCTGTCTAGGGATCCTGTATCAAAGGTACATCCACCAAAAAAACCATAGGGTTTTTTTGAGAGAGAGAGGATGAGGATAGCCTCATCCTCTTAGCGTTATCCCAGTTTCAATCTGGGGTCCACTTTCTAGTCTAACCGGATTTGGCTGAATATTAGCTTTCCACAGAGCGACTGCCTGTCTGACCTCCGCAACCCGAAGGGAGACCGATATTCCATGGTTTAGACTAGTGTCAGTTTATTTAGAAGGTACTGACGCCCTGTAACGATTGTCAAAGATCTTCATGACAACCGGGGCCGACGGCTTAACGTGCTCTCCGAGGCACGGGGCAAGCGGTAATTAACATTTCAATACGCACATAACTCCGAAAAGTCATTGCTGCGCGCCGTGGATTCGAACCCGATACCCCCTGCATGGCCTTAAAGCCTGCAGTATGAAGATGTTGACTAGTTCTGATCTCGCGGTTGTTCAGATAATTCGTGACCATTACCTGCTTCTACAGAGCCACCCACAACCAATCGCTGCCCGCGATCCAACAAGATCTTCTTTAACCTTTTTTAAAAGGAAAGCATGATTGCGTGTCGAAATAGTGAGGGTGTCCGGTATTAGGTGCCGTCCGGCGTTACGGGACTTCCCCTACGCCAATATAGTCATAACTCATCTATCAGTGCATTCCATATAAATGAACTTTGAAGTGTGGTGACTCAGTATGCAAGAAAGTTGATTATCTCTTAGATAATTGTCTAATTATCACGCATTAATATGTCGTGTCATCTGCTACATTTAGATATGACGTTATAGTGAAGTGAATAACAGTGAATCAAGAATGAATAAAATTCTCACCTTGAGGATTCATTGAAACTACGCCTCACCGGATGAGAATAACGCTAGGAGGAGTCCTAGCGTTATCCTTGTTGCAACTCGGAATCCGCTTACTATGCCAACCAGATTCGAATGAATATAAGCTTTTCCACGGACCGACTGCCAGTCTGACCTCCACAACCCAAAGGGACAGATATGTATTCTATGGTTATGACTAGAGTCAGTTTAAACAGAGGTACTGACTTCCTAGAACTATAACGCCTGTCAAAAATCTTTATGGCGGTGCTTTAATATGTTCTGTGGGGAATGGAGCAAGCGATAATTTACAATACAACTCGCTACTACAACGCACATAACTCTGAAATTCTCCGATTGCCTTCACTAGGCTATCGTCGCATCTTTAGTCATCATTATCAGCCTTTAACAGTCCACTGCTGGACTAGGCCTCTCCTTTGAAAGGAGGAATTGGCCTACTATACCACCCTGGCCAAACAGGTTGGTATAGGGTTTGTATCAAGTTTTCCTTCTCTTACAGTGCTGTTCTATGCATAATATGTCATCACACGGCATCTTTAGTAAAGAAACATAAAAATAATTTCACTGCCCCGCTTGAAACTGACTTCCTTTTACCTAAATGCTTATTTCATGGCAAAATACATGTATTTCAATATGATGACGTACCTAACTGTAGGTAGGTTTTGGCAGTACAATAGAAAGGAAAAATTAAAAACACAATAATATGTACAAACAACATTTTAATTAAAGATTTTACACTATAATATTGCACCACTATATAATTAAACATATACCTAAAATAAGCGTACGACCTAAATAATAATCAGTCTTTACAGGCAATGGTCATGGTTTTTGATTATTCAATAAATCAATCAGTGTATTGCAGTCCACTGCTGGACAAGGGTCTCTCTCTCAACTTGCGCCACAACGATCGATCTTCTGGTTTTTACAACCAGTTTGTCAGCTTCTGCATCCAGCTTACCCTGGCCACTTTTTTCAGGTCACCGGACCTTGGCGTCTCACGCTTCTTTCGCCGATATTCATTCAATTATTGGTGAATACCAACTGCTTCTTCGTAGGTCGGTGGTGGAGTACGGGGGGTAGAATCTGAAATAAAAAGAAATAAGATAAGTAATGTGTGGGCCACGCCTCGGCAAACGTAGCTTCGGACGCCCTCCGGCTATGTGGAGTGACGATATACGCGAAATGGCCGACATGAAGAGGCGGCATTCGAGCTCAATGGCATGCCATTGGAGGGGTCTATATCATGCAGTGGACTACGACAAGCGGATGAAGATAATAATGAAGCTAAGTAAACATAGTCATACATCGTCTCGATGGTATTGCTTTCAGAATCAAGTAACTTCAACCACAGAATAGATAGTACTAACGTACTTCAACTCAGAATAGATATTTTTAAACAATTAGCGGCGATATACTCGTATAGATATTTTTTGCCGTGTGGTTGACGGCATAGAATACAAGTGTCACCACCCCCTATCTTCCCGTGGGTGTTGTAAGAGGCGACTAAGGGATAACACGATGCAAATACCATCTTTGCGTAGAGACAGAAAACTCGACATAAAACCCTAAACGACTGCCTCGTTAGTGTCGCGGCATAAATGTGCGCGTGGGATCGGGAGGTCCCGGGTTCGATTCCTGGGTCGGGCAGTGTTATTGGGTTTTTCTGTCACGAAATTCTCAGTAGCAGCACGGAGTCTGGAAATGTGCCCGGTACGGCAAGGGGCGAGCCTATTGCCCCTTATTACGTGGGACTAAAGTATATCTGGCGAAAAGTGGGTGTAGAAATACACCTCTGCCTACCCCTTCGGAGATAAAAGGCGTGACGATATGTATGTATGTATATTTTTAAACAATTAGCGGCGATATAAGTAACCCATTTTTCTGTATCAGTGGCAGAAATTTCGTACACTATGTCGCAATAAACTCCTCTCTGGGGCGGTTTTAACCCAGGGAGATTCCCAAAAAAAATAAAACAATTGCGGCAGTAAGAATTGACACTTTGACTGGACCGTTCCTCTAGTTAGTTAGTTTGATTTTTATCCAAAATAATTAGTAATGAGTATGGTTACTTTTCTGTGCCTGACTGTAACTTATCTACAATATGTATTTATAAAATAATGTTTCTGTCAGGCTTCACAGTCAGCTGCCAATCAGTTGCCACATTCATGTTGCAAGCTAAAATCTAATCTGAATCTTACCTGTTACTCCATGGTGTCGTTCGGGACTTCGTGGAGAATACTGTGGTAATGCAACTGATGGCATGGTTATATGTGTCTGGGGAACACCCGTTGTGGTTTCTGTGAAAACAACTGAAAGAAAAGAAAATATTTATTAGACACTCCAATAAAAACACATCTAAGTTTGACAATAAAAACAAAACCAATATACAAAAAAATAAACAAACAGAGAGAAATTAAAATATTGCGCAGTGTGTCCATATGGTCACAGCTTAGCCTATGCTACGGATGACCGCAGTGCTGCTTATCAGCTGATAATCATATTTTAAGTGCTAAAGATCTAAATCATCTTAATATATAAAATCCTTGCGTTACTGACTGACTGACAGACACGCTACAGCCGAAACTATTAGGCGCAGGAAGCTGAAATTTGGCATGCGTGTTCCTTGGGGGTCGTAGGGGTGCACTAAGAAGGGATTTCCCGAAATTCCCACGGGATCGGCCAAAACGGGTAAATAAAAAAAAATGCAGGCGTAGCTGCTGGCGTCCTCTAGTAATATATAAAATCCTTGCGTTACTGACTGACTGACAGACACGCTACAGCCGAAACTACTCGGCGCAAGAAGCTGAAATTTGGCATGTATGTTGCTTGGGGACCGTAGGGGTGCACTAAGACGGGATTTCCCGATATTCCCACGGGATCGGGCAAAACGGGAAATTAGAATATAAATATGTGCGTGCGAAGCCGCTGGCATCGACTAGTAAATATTAAAAATACAAAGTATGTCTACCCCATTTTATATCTTGTTGTAAGAGAGGTCTTAGGATACTACAAGGCGTTTCGTTATAGGCCTAAAACACGCGCTGAAAAGAGCTCTTTCATTTGATGGTATGCTCATTTAAATTGGGTAAGATTGAAGGAAGATAGGCGTGGACATTCAACTTATTTTTCAATATTTTCCTATAAATTTCAAGATTGCATTGCTTTCTCTCTACATGGACGGTTCTTAATTCAAATATATTTTTATGGCATCTAATAAGATCCTTGCGGTAACTGCCAGGAAAATAAACGTTATGCCTCCTTGGTGACCTTGCCTTACTTTCATACGGGTGTGAGTGTGGTGGTGTGTAAAATATACGCGATGTTGGTCAAATTATCACTATAGTGAATTTTCGCTGATGGCAGGTAATATTCCCAGAATCTTACCAGTTAACCCTTAATATTGGGTGAATTGATCTCTGATGTTGAGGAATTTTCCTTACGTTTTATGTTAGGAAAATTTTTGTTTTTAAATTACGGACTTTCTTCGGGCATCTTAATTTTTTTTTATGTGGAACATATTACAGCCGTTCTATTGTCATATAAATCATAGTACTATTGTCATATATTCTTCATCAGCCTTAAAGTCATATATTATAATTATATTATTACAAGTGGTAGTTATGGTAGAAATTGTAGCTTTGGTAAGAATAGTAGTTTTGAGAGAAAAGGTAGGTACTTTTGACAGCACCGGCGGTTTTGGTAGAAATGGTAGTTTAAAAAAATGGTAGATATGATAGTGTTAGTACGAATAGTAGTTTTGGTACAAATAGTAGTTTTGATAGGAATAGTATTTTCGGTAGGAATAGTAGTTTTGGTAGAAATGGTATTTTGGCATATATTGTAGTTTTGGTAGCAATGTTACTTACGATTGGTAGCAATGTTACTTACGATTGCTACCAATGCTACCATTCCTACCAAAAGTACAATTTTGACCAAAACTATAAACAACATTATTACATTTCTAAATTATGATGGATTAATCACACCCATACACAAAACAAAATAAATCGTGCTTCTCACAGAAATATTTAGCTGGATAACAGAAATAAAACCTATTTTCTTACTTATAAAAAGAAGTTATTTATCTATATTTTTATTTTGATAATAAAATATTGACAGATAAAGAAAAAAGTGAAGTTAGCGTAAGTTAGTTACTTAAGTTTCTGATTTAATAACGTATTTTTTGTGAGTAGTTGTGTTTTCAATTATAATGATGGTTCTTGGAAGGAAATTGAAAAATGCTCAGAGAAAGTTTGAACAAAGAATTTTGATCAATGACGGCCCTGTTGGAGATTTGGTACCGGATGGTCCTCCTACTGCTAAAAAATACGGGTGGAAACGGGTTCAGATTTGGTTAATTCTACCATCAACAATTTTCAAGTGATTTCCGTTCTTGGTGACGGTAATTGCTTATTCCGCGCAATTTCTTATTGTTTATATGGAAGTGAGAATAAACATTATGAAATTCGTTTGGCCACTGTTGATAACATTGTCAATAAGTGGGATGTATATAGTAACTTCACTGTTGAGGACGAAGCATAATTATGGCCAGACCATTACAAATGCAACAGATTACAAACGTGTGATGGGTGCCAATAAACAGTACGCAGGGCATGCTGAACTTCAGAGTGTTAGTGAGCTATATCCCGAGTGTCAATTCAGAGTTCACATGGAAAACAGTAATACGATTACTGACTATGGTACTGGCGAAATTGTTCATAACTTGCTATTTTCTGGGCACCTGGACGAAGGACATTACAGTGTCCTAATGGAAAGAATGGTAGGGCAGCACAGTTATATTGAAGAACTTTCTTTCGTCAATGTTCAGTTATACACACAGAGTTATACATATTATATATATCTCTATTGCGCGGCAAACCATTCAGTAATGCCAAGGTGGAAATTTCAAGATACCTAAGGTGCAACGCAAAGCCAATGTTGTGAGAAAATAAGTTTTGTGATATATTATATTTTTGGTAAGAATATCATCTTTTTACTTATTATATAAGGCTACAATGTACCCATCATACCTATATGTAAGAGCTTTTTTATAATATTAAAATATGCTGTGGAGCAGCACGGGTCCTCTAGTTATATTATTATTATATATCTCAACCTCCTACTAACTAGAGGTAGCGATAGCCTAGTGGAGATACCAACAGACTGCCATGCAGAGGGTATCGGGTTCGATTCGAATCCACAGCGCGCACCAAAGACTTTTCGGATTTATGTGCGTATTGAATTATCAATTATCGCTTGTCCCGTGCCTCGGAGAGCACGTTAAGCTGTCGGCCCCGGTTGTCATGAAGATCTTTGACAGTCGTTACAGGGCGTCAGTACCTTCTAAATAAACTAACACTAGTCTAAACCATGGAATATCGCTATCCCTTCGGGTTGCAGAGGTCAGACAGGCAGTCGCTCTGTAGAAAAGCTAATATTCAGCCAAATCCGGTTAGACTAGTAAGCGGACCCCAGATTGAAACTGGGATAACGCTAAGCGGATGATGATGATATTATACATCACAACCCGTCTGGCCAGCGTGGTATAGAAGGCCAAACCCTTCTATTGCCTCACGAAGTTATTGTAACGCATATTAGAAGAAGCCTAGTTCCGGGACAGGACTTCCAAACTTGTATGATGACGTTTTGTAGCATTTTTTTTTCACTTCTTTTAATTTTTTTATCATGATAATCACCAGTTTGAACCAACGATGATGAATTGATGATGACTGATGGTGCATTACGTTGAGGAGATCCACGGGATACCAGTCCTGAAAAATAAAAAAAACTATATAAATATAAACGTTTCACTGCAATTTTTGTACAAGTATAACTTCCAAACGTCTGCAACAAATTTGATAAATCTTTCGTCAAAAAGTTCGTTAGTGTCAAGAAAAAAAGGAATAATAGCAATACAAAAAGGTGGTACGAAGTTCGCCGCAATAACGCAATAACTTCACGCCTTTATCCCCGCAGGGGTAAGGCTGTTGAATAAAAATCCTATGACCATCCTAGCATTGTTTTGGTCTTGGTCTGAACCTCATACAATTGTATTTAAACCTCGGTCTTCGGTATTAAAATTTTAAGGTATAAATACCTCTATTTCTCTTCAACGTTTCAACCGACTTACAAAGGTCGTGATCCTGAAGAGACAATTACTTTATTAGTTAAGCTGGTTTTATAAACTTGATCTATATAAATTCTGAAATTTTTTTATTGGTCTGAATCTCCAATTCGCTTTGGCGGAAGGGCTACGGTTTCTATGCTGACCAATTTTTATGTTTTCATAACCACACTAACGAAGTCGCGAGTAGAAGCTGGTAAATGAATACCTAGCTCAAATTTGGCAAGTATGTTCTTTGGGCACCGTAGGGTCGCACTAAGAAGGTATTTCCCGAAATTCACACGGTATCGAGCAGAACCGGTTAATAGACTCACGCCTGTATCCCCGGAGGGGTAGGCGGAGGTGTAATATTACACCCACATTTCGCCATGAATTTTTAGGTTCCACGTAATAGGGGGCGAGTCTATTGCCGCTACCGGGCATATCACCAGAATCCAACACTGCAAAAAACAACAACACAGTAACACTTTGGCCGACCCGGGAATCGAACCTACGATCAGCAGACGCATACGCTATCCACTGAACCACGGAGGCAGTCCGAAACGGTAAAAAATCACTTTTTATTCGACCCGGGAATCGAACCCGAGACCTCATGATGCGCAGTCGCTTACACTACCGCAGGACCACAGAGGCAGTACTACGTCATAGAATGAATTAACATGAAGGCAATTTTGTAATTTTCATAAGCATCACACTGCACTTCATGACGTACAAGTGACGTCATGACTTGAGGTAAGGCCCACTTAACTGACGGAAGTCGGACTGCGGTGGAATGACTCGAAAATGGCATCGTCATTGCAGCTTCTTAGCTGCAATGACGATGCCATTATTCATACAAAACAGGGTTAATTTGTTCGTCTTATTTAACCGCATATTCCCCTGCAGGTTGGAAATGACCTAGAATTTTTATTCTCGGGATTTTGACATGCTGCATATTTGTTTTTCTTGGGTTCAGGCGTACGTTGCACATTGAAATTAAACTACAGTTTACGGATTTTGTCGCGATATAATTGTAGGTTTGACTGAGATTAAATATAAACGAAATGATCTATAAACAAATTTATACCATCCAACGTTTCAATTGCCGTAATTTAATTTGAGAGTCACCTCCAGTTTAATTTTGAAGTTTATTAAAATTAGCCTTGGCCACAGAATAAAGAGAGTACTAACGTACTTGGACTTATTTGATCGTCGTGATACAAAGTTTCGGTTGCCAAATGAAAATACTTTTAAATTGTCTTTCGGGATATGTACTCCGCAATTTTCTTTCGAGTAAGTACTTGATATTTTGGCACTGTTGCCAGCGCCATGTTTATGAATGTATTTAAAACATTCGATACTCGCGAAAAAGTGCGTGGCACATTTTCCGAAAGACAAATTAATATGACAATTTAATGCCTTGAATCTTTCCTTCAATTTTACTATTTAGAAAGTTTTCGCAAGTTTTCGTAAGCATAACTGTTATAGAGCATTGAACATTTTTATAGCAGGTGGTAAAAAGGTCACACGATTACTTGTAACAATATACGGTACACATTCAAATTAACGACACTTAAAATTCAACACGTCTTTTCCGACTCCAAGGTGGCCGAATCTGACTTCTTTGTTAATCGCTGGTGTATTATGCTTCTTTTTATAGTGCCAGGTCTTACAGAAATGTATGTTACAAGATTTTGATCCTGCAGGTTTCAGTTTATAGTTACTTACAATACACTCATAAGCATCTTCTCGTGACCTAAATGAAACGATTTTGACGATGATTTTGAGTATGACTTAAGTTGTCAATAAGGTAAAATTTTGTTAACATCCCATATCTTTATTTGAACTTTATCTAAGGACGTAGGAGTAATTTGTGGTCCTATCGAGGGTTTTATGGGTTCAAATTTACGTTCTGCTGGTACTACAATTATTACTTTATTTGATTCGAAACCTGTCAATGATTAATTACTGTGGATAATCTCTGAAGATAATTAGCATAAAAATTGGAAGAAGTCGGGCTTAAAGTCTATTTAATAAAAATATAGGTAACTTACTTTTATTCAAAGTCCTTATGATACAAAGCAGAAAACATAGCACAGCTGATCCTATTAATAAAAATCCTATAACCGAGTAATTATAAGGAGCCATTTTATTTGTTTATTTCAGCTTTTATCAGTTTATATTACTGTATTTTTTGTAAATTTCACTGGTACACTCAAAACTAAATAACAATTGTTGAAGAGTTTTCTCAACACTAGTTCACCAACCGTTCAGTTAGTTCAATTCACTGTATTTTATCAAATTTCACTGATGCTATAAAAAGTAATTAAAAATTGATGAACACTTCACAATTTTATCGTCACTTTTATTCAATTTAGTCTGCGAAGTTCGAAGTGACAGTATTGAAGTGAGACGCAAGTTCGAAACGAAAACTTCACCGCCAGAAAACGTTGTAGCAATATACTTATTTAAAACAATACGTCCGTATTAGCCGACGGCAAACTTCAGACTGTTGATACATGACGTGCGTAAAGAATTAAGTAAGTACTGAGTAATATTTTTGCTCATATGTTCCACTTGTAAAACATACGTCATTGATGGCAAATTTATTTATTAATTGGGATTTTCCGCTCAATATGAGTTCCGCTTTGCTTGATCTATTTCAGTCAAATAATTCCATTGTATACGTTTTCTGACCAGATTGGAGACATCCTAAAAAACTACACATGTTAATGTGGAATGCGTAGCTCAAGCCATAGACAAGATGGTCAGAAGTACCATAAACAGGAGAGAATGCATGAGAAACTTGATAGGAGTGAATGAAGCAAGAGAGGTATGTCAGGATCAGGACGATGATGATGATGATGTTATATTACTTCTAGAGGATGCCTGCAGCGACGCACGCCTTTTCTTCAAATTGTTTTTTTTTTAATATGCGGCAAACGAGCCGACCGATCGCCTGATGGTAAGCAACACCACTGGAGTCACAAGTGCGTTGCCGCCCCTTGGGGTTGAAAAGGGATAGGATAAGGGGTTGTCCGTGTGGTGACGGATTAAGAATACGAAATGTCACCACCCCATATCATCCCATGGGTGTCGTAAGAGCCGACAGAGGGAGCATATTATGCAGAGAACAACACTGTAAGAGAAGGAAAACTTGATACAAACCCTACACCAAACCGTTTGGCCAGCGTGGTATAGTAGGCCAATTCCTCCTTTCAAAGGAGAGGCCTAGTCCAGCAGTGGACTGTTCAAGGCTGATGATGATGAGGATAAGGAGTGGGATGAGGGAGAAGTAATAGGGAATAGGGCCTCCGGCACTCTCACTCACCGAACGAAACGCAACAGTTAAAGTAATGTTACTTTGCGTCGATTTTCTGTGAGAGGGTAGTACTACCCCGGTCGAGCCGGCCCATTCGTGCTGAAATCAGCAAGGCTCTACTACCGCTAAAATTTAACTGCTTCAGTCCGAATTTCAGGCAACCCCTTCTTGTGCCCCCATGCTCCTTAAGGAACAAACGTGCCAAATTTCAAATTCTTGCGCGAGTCGTTTTGACTGTGCGTTATCTATCAGTCAGTAACGGAATAATTTCATATTGTAACTAGCTGAGTCTACGGTTACACCCTCGTTATTTAAGGCTATTGCTCCACTCCCGTGACTTATAGCGTGGTGTTATATAGCCTATAGCCTTCCTCGGCAAATGGGCTATCTAACACTGAAATAATTTTTCAAATCGGACCAGTAGTTTCTGGGATTAGCGTGTTCAACCAAACAAACAAACTCTTCAGCTTTATATATTAGTATAACATTAGTACTAGATAGATGTTGTTTCACGACGTTCATGAATGTAATTATATGAAATCAGTAATTTTCAATATTATGCTTATTGTAATATTATACCTTTTACCTATTTGTATATTCTTATACACAATACAATGGCAAACGTGTATGTTTGTCTTGGTATTATTATTATTTGCAGCCTAACCCGTCCCACTGCAGGGTCAAGAGCTCCCCACCCTTTTTTCACATCTCTCTATCGAGAGCTGTTGTTGTCTTGGTAACTTGATAATATTTGTATATATTGTATGTATTTTCAAAAATAGTATGTATGTATGTTTATCCATTTTCACGTAGCCATAGTACAAGCTCTGCTTAGTTTGGGACTAGATAGTGTATATAGATATACACTATCTAGTCCCAAACTAAGTAGAGTGTAGAATATTGTTATAGTATTAAAAAAAAATGTATCTGGCCAGCGTGGTATAGTAGGCCAGGTCAACTTATTACCTCATAAGCAAGGCTATTGTGACGCATATTAGGAGAGAATTACCTCCCCCCCCCGCGGGATCTCCACCTTGTCGTGGTGGGGGGGCTCAGTAACCGTGGATTGGTCACCCGCGCTGAAGCTAAGAGGGATCCAGGAGGGGACACTCCGCGTGGGCTTGGAGGAGCCTGCGCAGGATCCGTCCAACGGTGCGGGTGCGGGGGACAGTTCTGTCTGTCCCTCGCAGTCGGGTGCGGTCGCGGGAGGAGAGGCGTGTCGGTGTTGCGTTGCCGCGCGCCCTATCTCCCGCGACCAAATGGGGGCGCACCATTCGATGCGTCGCGGTGGGGCTGCAGAGGAAGAGGAGATGCGGTGTTGCGTTGCCGTCCTCCCTATCCTCTGCGGCCGCTGGGTGTTTTGGCGGCGGAGAACAACACCTTAATCCGCCGCCAAGGGGGTTTTGTTCGGGGCCCGCCTAGCCATCGGGTGGGCCAATGCCCGTCGGAGGGTGGCGCCGAATGCTTCGGCGATGCCCTACCCTCCGACACACGGGTTCATGATAAAGTCGAGGTGGTTTTTAGTGGTTACACCACATATTCCGGCTCGCACTTCCCCCAAGAGTCGGAGATCCGAAGGGATTTTCCACCTCGTAAAACAAAAAAAAAAAGCTAAAAAAAAGGAGAGAATTACCTCCAGAAGTCGACTACAAAAGTCCGATGACGTCTGTCGATATTAATAATTCTTAATATTAAAATAATTGTGTCATTACCATTTTTGTATTCAGTGAGTATACTAAACACCGTTAGGTAGGGTCTGCATGTATATTTTATTATGTATTTTTTTTAATACCTATCGCACTGCTGGGCAAAGGCCTCCCCCAATTTAATTGGTGATCACACCACGCCACCGCTTTCGGGCCAGGCCTCGGCGTCGTTTATCCTCTGGTACCCACAGTGGTGAGGTTTTTGCCCAATGAACCTCGTGCACAAGGTTGTCGTGGCCCACCCTGTTACATTTGAGACTAACAGCGTTTTTTCACGTTGACGTTCATGAATGTAATTGTATGAAATGAGTCATTTTCAATATTATGCTTATCGTAATATTATACCTTTTACCTATTTATATATTCTTATACACAATACAATGCCAAACGTACAAATCAACAGGAAACTCTAATCTCTAATATTTTTATTTAAAGGAATTTTACATGAATTCCCCGCTTGTTACTACGTTAACTGAATTGTTTGCAAGGAAAAGTAGTTCTAAAATAATTAAAATAAAAACAGATTTGGATAAATACAGGGTGTCATAAGACCCATCACCAAGCCGAAGTCTACTCGTTGTGGACATCATGCCAAGTCATACTAACCAAAAAGAATACCTGGGAAACGATTTTTTTTTAAGTTTTCACACTTTTTAAACCGCAATTAAAAGCGCGCGCGTGCAATGCTCGAAATACCTACTTATTCACGGGGTCATAGGGCATCTAAAGAACATATTGGCGGGGTAAATGCATCGATTTTGTACCTAATTAGAAAAATCTATACTAACTTTAAGCGCTCTTACGCACTAGCGCTTAACCGCGGGGGCGGCTAACCGCGTGGTTAGCCGCTTTTCCAGTTTAGTATGCAACCGCTTATGATTGTACGCACTAAACCGCCACAAAATTTCAACCGCGGCGGTTGAATGGCGGGCCGCGGCCCGCTTTGCGGCTAGCCGCCATCTTGTGTATACGCCCTGGCGGTCAGTTAGCGGCGAGCCGCAAATTCGTTGCTTGTTTCTAGTAAAGGATGAATCCAGTATCTTTTTTATTTTTTTTTCCTTGTTTTCGGGAGTAAAAATAAATATGGCAGACTGGGTAATCATACCCAGTCTGCCATATTTATTTTTACTCCGTTACGTGTGACAATCATGTCACACGGGTTGATTGTCACAGAGGCCATAATAGAATATCGAGTGGTCAAATAAGTCCATTAAATGGCATGTCGGAGTACGCTGACATGAGGTACAAACGGATGTGCTACTCCCTCGCTCCTAGCACGCCGTTTAATTGTCTGTTATGGCCTCTGTGACAACCATACCCGGTCTCCCCTAACACAAGCTATCTCGACGGCGTCCATTTTGCTTAGGGGCCACGCGCCTTCGAGCGGTCCAACCGCCGAACGCGGTTTCATCGCGGCTGACCGCTATGGCGGCTTACCGCGAAGAAAAACGCGAAGAAACCGCATTAAGCGGTTGGACCGCTCAAACAAACCGCCTAGTGGCCAACGTAAGGTGCGTAAGGTCCTTAAGCCTCAATATCTCCTGAACCAGTAATTTCCCAGGTATGGTGCCGAAGTAGAAAATGTTCGTACTGATTGGTACAACATGGGATTTCAGTTTTCGTTAAGGGTCTTTTTACATCATGTATATCAACATTTGATTCGTTGGGATTTTTGCATTCATCAGATTTCAGAACAAACGGACCAACTCCACCGGGGAAGTACTCCTCTCACAGAATATATCGACTTAATATAACAGTGCCCAAACTGTTGCGTTTCGTTCGGTGATTGAGAGTACCGAAGGCTTCATTCCTTTTCACTTCGCCGTTATCCCGTTTCTCCATCTATTCATCATCCTCCGAGCGTTATCACAGTTTCAACCCGGGGCATCGCTTAGTAGTTTAACTGGATTTTGCTATATGTTAGCTTTTCCACGGAGCGACTACCTGTCTGACCTCCACAAATGGAAGGTATAGCGATATTCCATGGTTCAGACTATAAAGCCCATATATATATACCTACCGTGTGGTGACAGATTAAGAAAACGGAATGTCACCACCCCATATTATCCCATGGGTGTCGTAAGAGCCGAAAGAGGGAGATATTATGCAGAGAACAGCACTGTAAGAGAAGGAAAACTTGATACAAACCCTATACCAACCCGTTTGGCCAGCGTGGTATAGTAGACCAATTCCTCCTTTCAAAGGAGAGGCCTAGTCCAGCAGTGCACTGTTAACGGCTGATGAGGAGGAGACTATAAAGTCTGAACCATGCAATTTAAGTCTATAAGTCAGTTTATTCAGAGTAACTGACGCCCTTGTTTCTCCTTCTATTCCTTTTCTCAAAAGGCTGGCAGCGTAAATACGTTGCCGGACGATATCAGAGCGGTCACAAGTATAACCTCTCTGTTGCTGGTGATCATGGGCAGCGGGTAATCGCTGAGATTTTTCTGCTTGTTTGCCTCCCATAATACAAAATATACTACTTTCGTTCGCGACTAAGTTCTCATGGAATCTTTATCTTCTTAATATATAAAATCCTGGCGTTACTTACTGACTGACAGACACGCTACAGCTGAAACTATTGGGCGCAGGAAACTGAAATTTGGCATGTATGTTCCTTGGGGACCATAGGGGTGCACTAAGACGGAATTTCCCGAAATTCCCACGTGATCGGAAAAACGGGAAATTCGAAAATATGTGCTTGCGATGCCGCTGGCGTCGACTAGTTTAATTCAAGTTTGAACCTTCTATGCGCCCTCTTTCGATAATATTTTGATCGCAATCTGTAGATGTATGGCATTATGTATTTTATCAGTCTATCAATGGATTGGCTACTAGAGATAGTTATATAGGGTGTCACAAGACCTATCACCAAGCCGAAGTCTACTCGTTTTGGACATCATGCCAAGTCATACCTACTAAGCAAAAATTATACCGAGGAAACACTTTTTTTTTAAACATACACATTTTTTAAACTGAAAATAAAAGCGCGCGCGGGCAATTCCCGAGATACCTTCTTATCTATGGGTGCATAGGACGTCTATAAAACAAATTGGGATAATTGCATCGATTTTGTGCCTAATTAGAAAAAAATCTGACTGCTTCGTTGGTCTTGCGGCATAAATGTGCGCGTGAGCTTGGGAGGTCTCGGATTCGATTCCCGGGTCGGGCTAAGTGTTATTGGGTTTTTTTTCTCAGTATATATTAATTCTCAGTAGCAGCACGGAGTTTGGTAATGTGCCCGGTACGGCAATAGGCTCGCCCCCTATTACGTGGGACCTAAAAATTCCTGGCGAAATGTGGGTGTAATCTTACACCTCTGCCTACCCCTTTGGGGATACAGGCGTGAGTCTATAAAAAAACAGTTAGAAAAATTTCATAGTGACTTTGAGCCTCAATATCTGCCGAACCAGTAATTACCCAGGTATGGTGTCGAAGTAACAAATGTTCGTAATGATTGGTACAATATGGGATTTCAGTTTTCGTTAAGGGTCTTTTTACATCCTGTATATTTGATAGACTTATTTGGTATGGAGCTCATATCAAATTTCATATATATCTCGAACCAAAATCATCGATAAATAAAATACACCAATAGCAATATGGTATAGGTAAATTCACGAAAGATGACCACTGCGCAGAAGTCATTTTATAGGTCCCCGTGGAGGTGCGGGGTGAGGCGCGGGTGGAGTGCCAATGGCATGGCTCCGTTCTTGACGCATTCCCTAAATGCGTCAAGAATGGAGCAACACCATTGGTGCACGAATGTACATATGCGCGAAGGCCGCCATTTGTGGTCAACTTTCGTGAATTTACCTATATCTACGAGATCATTGTATGGATAACTGACAGGCGTTATATAACTTCTGTGAAAGATCTAGTAACAGGTCAACTGGGACTGATGATTTCATCCTCTCTACGAAGCACGACACGAGTCAGGTGACGTTTTATTCACAATTAAATGTACCCATAAGTCCTCAGTCACCAGCGCCACCACCGACCACTGCAAACTATTATTTATTAATCCTTTAATATAAATAATTGCCAAAGTCAATCATTAAAAAAGAAACATACAAAAAACCTTTTATTTGCTTGCATCTATCATCATATTCATCATATATGACTGCCTCGTTGGTCTCGCGGCATAAATGTGCGCGTGGGATTGGGAGGTCTCGGGTTCGATTCCCGGGTCGGGCAAAGTGTTATTGGGTTTTTCCGTTTTCTCAGTAGCAGCACGGAGTCTGGTAATGTGCCCGGTACGGCAATAGGCTCGCCCCCTATTACATGGGACCTAAAAATTCATGGCGAAATGTGGGTGAAATATTACACCTCTGCCTACCCCTCCGGGGATACAGGAGTGAGTCTATAAATAAATAAAACTATCATCATATAACCTTCCGTAGTTCTCTGATTCGCCGTGTGTCTGAACTTGTATGTTTGTCTTAATATTTATTTACTAGAGGACGCCAGCAGCTACGCCTGCAATATTTTTAAATTTACCCGTTTTGGCCGATCCCGTGGGAATTTCGGGAAATCACTTCTTAGTGCACCCCTACGGTCCCCAAGGAACATACATGCCAAATTTCAGCTTACTGCGCCCAATAGTTTCGGCTGTAGCGTGTCTGTCAGTCAGTCAGTAACGCAAGGATTTTATATATTAAGATTTAATCACACGTGGCAGAATCTAGTACATTTGTGGCAAACATATATAAGCAATAGTATTATAAACTTAACTAGGTTCCTAAATATGCGTATACATCATGATCTGTAAAAATAGGAGAGTGAAAAATTATAATAATAAAAAGAAAGAAATAAACTTATTGTGTAACATACGATACGTTTATGTTACAAGTGTTAGTAGTCATTGAGACATAATATGCTGAACATCGTTCTTAAAAGTTAAGAATTTATTATAAAATATATCCAATTTGGAACTGTGTTTAGGTAGTAAGTCACTATAGTCGACACATCCTTACAATGGGGTTGTAAAATGACGTATTATTCAGGTGCACATTTAAAATGAAACTTTTTAAATGAGGATGTCGCGACCTAAACTTAGTATTAAAGTTAATGAGAGACACTAAAGTTGGACAGTCTCTCATCGTGAATAATTTATTATTATTATTTACAGCCTAACCCGTCCCACTGCAGGGCAAAGAGCTCCCTACCCTTTTTTCACATCTCTCTATCGAGAGCTGTTGTTGTTTTGGTAACTTGATAATAATTGTATGGATTTTCAAAAATAGTATGTATGTATGTTTATCCATTTTCGCGTACCCATAGTACAAGCTCTGATTAGTTTAGGAATAGATGGTGTTGTGTATATGTGGTAGAATATTGTAATAATATTAAAAAATATATATATATAGTATCTGGCCAGCGTGGTATAGTAGACCAGAGGGTCTAGTACGAGTTTGCACTCGATCGTCACGGTGGACGATAGCCTAGTCGACGGGAACAATTTCCATACATTTTGTAAAAGCGACCCTAACGGAGAATAGCGATCGATAGAGACCGCTAGGGGGCGCATTTAGAAAATGTTTGGAAATTGTTCCCGTCGACTAGGCTATCGTCCACCGTGACGATCGAGTGCAAACTCGTGCTACACCCTCAGGTCATCTTATTAACTCATAAGCAAGGCTATTGTGACGCATAGTAAGAGAGAATTATCTACAGAAGTCGACTACAAAAGGCTGATGACGTCTGTCGATATTAATTCTTATTATTAAAATAATTATGTCATTACCATTTTTGCATTCAGTGAGTATACTAAACGCAGTTAGGTAGGGTCTGCATGTATATTTTATTATGTATTTTTTTTAATACCTATCGCACTGTTGGGCAAATGCCTCCCCCAATTTAAGTGGTGATGTTAGTGGCGTGATGTGATGTGATGGCCTAGACGTCTAGGCCACACCACGCCACCTCTTTCCTTCCCGGCCTCGGCGTCGTTTATCCTCTGGTACCCACAGTGGTGAGGTTTTTGCCCAACGACCCTCGTGCACAAGGTTGTCGTGTTACATTTGAGACTAACAGCGTTTTTTTCCCACGTCTTTGATGCGTATAGGTATCGCCAAATTTCTAGTTCACTCTGAAGTTGCTGCGTATAGCTGCGCAGTAATCGAAAATTAGGTGTCAGCGGGACGGGGGCGGGTAGCGGGAGGGGACTTCACAATTCGTAGCGTGACGCATGCGGCTATGATTGGTTGCATTCAGATAATATTATGTTCTATTACGTTTGAAATTTGAATTTGTGTTCAAATCTTCCGTAAAGTACATTCACTAAGAAACGCGCCAAGCAACTTTAAATTATCTATTTGATATTATGTTGTGTTTTTCTTCGCTCTTTGTTGTTTTAGTTACATTTGTTGATTGTTATTTTATACTTACCTTTATACTCTTATACGTCAGTGATATTCACTTACTATTTTGTTTATTTGTCATCCACCAAGAATATTCTCCACCGCGAACCGATAAAGAAAATGGGGATGAATGTACGTAGATAATATATGTTTACAGTTTTCAACATCTTTTTGCCTAAATATTAGGTCTTGGTTCAAATTTGGTTCATTACTTTGTTGTTGCAATAAACTAAAAGTTAATTTATTTGTCATGGTAACAAAAATATGTATATTGAAATATATATTTTGTAAAGATTTTCTGTTTGACTGTACCTGCGCAAACACTTGCGTGGTTCAACTTCAGAGAGCACTAGAAGTTTGGCGAAAAGTATAGTTACCTCCTTTATGAATCTGAGGGTTGGGCTTATAGGTCTGTAACAGAGATAGGAATGTAAAAATGAATGTGTGTGGAACGAGGATGGACAGAGCTGGGGTAGAAATTAAACGCAGAAAATGCTTATTCTAAATCATTTGTAATAAAATTTTATTATAATGTTTTATATTACAAATAAAGTCTGTTAAGTAGGTATAACGTTTATTATCAGTACAGTACGTTTATAATAACATGCATATTACAGGAAAAATAAACAATACAAAATCGACCTAAATATATATTGGTTGTCTGTCGGTTTTAAATTGATTTTATTCTTTTACAACTTGTTACAGGTAAAATATGTTCGTCGGCCGGTTTGCGTAACGGGAGTGTAAGCGACTGCTACGTCGAAGGTCGCGGGTTCGATTCCCGCTCAAGTCAAACCTTTGTGTGCATGAACATGGATGTTTGTCTTGGTCTGGGTGTTTCTATGTATAATATATATATGTACCTATTTACAATAAAAGTATATAGGTATGTGTGTTTATCCATGATCTAGTACCCATTGTACAAGCTCTGCTTAGTTTGGGACTAAATGGTGTTGTGTGAATGTGGTAGAATATTATATTATTATATTTATTATATATTTTAATTAAAGTTCCTTAATAAAGGAGATATCGTCAGTTTCTATTAAGGAGTACTGTGACATACTTATCATCTCAGAGATATTATTACTAACGAAACGCTAAAAACATACAATTATTAGTTCCTTTTTCGACGTAGGTATACCTACTAAGAAAGTAGATTTTTATTCTAGGAGGTGTAAAAACGGGCTAAAATTCTCCAATCTAGAACCTTTCATACGAAAATTTGATATGTCCTTAATTTGTCTATAATACATACATACATACGTACATAGACTCACGCTTGTTTCCCGGAGGAGTAGGCAGAGACTACGGAACGCCATTTGCAACGATCCTGACATATCTCTCTTGCTTCAATCACTCCTATCAGATTCCTCATGCATGCTCTTCTGTTCAGGATGATCAGATAACTAGGCATAATTATGTAATTAAATGTTTATTATATAAAAAATATGATCGTAAACAGGTATTCTGTTTATACAAGCTATATTTTCTTAAAAATAATAGGCGAAAGTAGTTTATTTAGTGACACATGTATACGAGTTATTTGACTTCGAATAGGTTTATTTGTGATACTGTCATGGACAAAGAACGACATTGTAGTTGTTACTGAATCTTGGTTGAATGATAATATTTATGATGCTGAGATATTAGATGCAAGGTATACTATATATAGAAGAGATAGAGCCTCCAGTAGCAGCCTAAAAAGGGAAGGCGGTGGAAGTTTCATCGCTGTGTCCAAACACCTACCATCATCAAGACTCACAAGTTGGCAAAGTGAAATTGAAGATATTTGGGTTTTAGTGACTGTTTCGCCTGGAAAAAACATTGTCTTAGGTGCTGTTCATATACCTCCAAACATGGGCTCTGCGGTATATGGTAACTTTTTTGAAACTGTAAGCGAAAAATTAAGTTCATGTAAGTGCAAATTTGTTTATTTGGAGACTTTAACATGCAAACTTTGCAGTGGAGGAGAGATGAAGGGAGTCTCTTTACAATATGCTCAGAATGTAAAAACCAGGCGGCATTACTGTTATTCGATTTTATAACTCAAAATAATCTTTATCAGATAAACTACATCAAAAATAGAAATAATAAAGTATTAGATTTAGTCTTAAGTAATTTTCTAGAATTAACTATAAATCAGGAAATAAGTTCACTGTGTATTATTGACGGTCATCATTCTCCGCTGGAAGTATCAGTTCACCCTAATTATCAAGAAAATATATTAAACCCAAACCAGTTTGGTACTTTAAATTATAAAAAAGCTGATTACGACGCAATTAACGCTTACTTAGACAAAGTAGATTGGCATGATAAACTCTCTGCTTGTGCTAATGTTGATGATATGGTTGCGGTATTTTACGCTTGCTTACGAGAATGTATAGAACAGAATGTACCTAAATCAAAAAAGAGACAGTGGCAGTACCCTAAATGGTTTTCTCCATCTCTAGTTAGAATGATTCGTGAAAAAGTCAATAAACGATCAAAGTATAAAAGGACGCGGAACCCTCGGGATCACTTTGAATTCCAAATACTTCGAGAGAGAGTGGACAAAAAAATAAGAGAAGATTATAGAAGTTATGTCGCTTCCATTGAAAATCAAATTTTGACCAATCCAACACTATAATGGTCCTTTATAAAAGATAACAAAAACAGAAAATCTGTTTATCCTTCAACCATGTTTTTAGAAAATGTTTCTGCGGATACTCACTCAGAAATATGCAACTTATTTGCTACACACTTCTCTTCTACTTTCCTGCAGTCGTCAAACGATACATTGATTACACATTTTATTTTTTATTTATTTATTTATTTAACTTCTTGCACTACAAAATGTGGTACATAGGCGGACTTAATGCCTTAGGCATTCTCTACCATTTTTATTTTTTAAGTGCAAGTCTAGTCCTCACATAGCTACCAAGATATATTTTGCTGAAGAGACGGTCTTAAGAAAATTGAAATGTCTTAATGTTAACAAAAGCGCTGGGCCTGACGGAATTCCTCCTATTTTTATTAATCTGTGCTCTCGCGGTCTCTCTGCTCCATTGACAAAAATATTTAACGAGTCATTGAAAACAGCTACATTCCCTAGCTATTGGCAGAAGAGCAATGTTGTGCCTATTTATAAAAAAGGTGACAATGGCTCGATTAAAAATTATAGACCAGTAACGCTTTTGTGCATTTTTGCGAAGGTATTTGAGTCCCTCATTCATCCTTTATTGTTCTGGCATGTAAAAGAGATGATATCTCCTCCTCAACACGGATTTGTACCTCAGAAGTCGACAAATACCAATCTCATGTGCTATGTCAGTGATATATCATATGCTTTGGATGCCGGCGTTCAAATTGACGCAATCTACTTATACAGATTTTTCGAGCGCTTTCGACAAAGTTGATCATAATATATTATTGTATAAAATGGAAAATAGTTTTGGATTTTCAGAAGATATAATTTTATGGCTCAAGTCTTATCTAACAGATAGGTATCAGCGTGTTGTAAAGGATGGATACTTTTCAGATCCTTATTTGGCTTCATCAGGGGTACCCCAGGGTTCACACCTAGGGCCTTTATTGTTTGTATTATTCATTGACATAGTTAGGCAGGTTAAACATTCGAAGTGCTTACTTTTTGCTGATGACCTAAAACTATATAGAACTGTGAACTAGAATATGGACGCTCATATGTTACAAGAGGATTTGTCGCGTATTAATAACTGGTGTGCCTCAAATAGGATGACAATGAATACTAATAAATGTCATCATATTAAGTTTACGAAAAAAATACTACCAGTTTCTACGACATATAAGCTAGGCGATGTTATATTAGACGAGGTTAGTTCTGTCAAGGACCTGGGTGTCATTATGGATAGCAAAATGAATTTTATTAGTCATATTAATAGTGTAATAAGTAATAGTCAAAGAATAGTCGGTCTAATAAAACGCGTGGGCAGAACATTTAGGAACATCAAGACATTACAGACTCTTTACTTCGCGTTGGTCCGTAGCCGTCTTGAGTATTGCAGTCAAGTATGGAACCCATCTTGTCTTGATGTTCCTAAATGTTCTGCCCACGCGTTTTATTAGACCGAGCATTCTTTGACTATCACTTACTACACTATTAATATGACTAATAAAATTCATTTTGCTATCGATAATGACACCCAGGTCCTTGATAGAACTAACCTCGTCTAATATAACATTGCCTAGCTTATATGTCGTAGAAACTGGTAGTATTTTTTTCGTAAACTTATTATGATGACATTTATTAGCATTCATTGTCATCCTATTTGAGGCACACCAGTTATTAATACGCGACAAATCCTCTTGTAACATATGAGCGTCCATATTCGAGTTCACAGTTCTGTATAGCTTTAGGTCATCAGCAAAAAGTAAGCACTTCGAATGTTTAACCTGCCTAACTATGTCGTAAATGAATAACACAAACAATAAAGTCCCTAGGTGTGAACCCTGGAGTACCCCTGATGAAGCCAAATAAGGATCTGAAAAGTATCCATCCTTCACAACACGCTGATACCTATCTGTTAGATAAGACTTGAGCCATAAAATTATATCTTCTGAAAATCCAAAACTATTTTCCATTTTATACAATAATATATTATGATCAACTTTGTCGAAAGCGCTCGAAAAATCTGTATAAGTAGATTGCGTCAATTTGAACTCCGGCATCCAAAGCATATGATATATCACTGACATAGCACATGAGATTGGTATTTGTCGACTTCTGAGGTACAAATCCGTGTTGAGGAGGAGATATCATCTCTTTTACATGCCAGAACAATAAAGGATGAATGAGGGACTCAAATACCTTCGCAAAAATGCACAAAAGCGTTACTGGTCTATAATTTTTAATCTAACCATTGTCACCTTTTTTATAAATAGGCACAACATTGCTCTTCTTGACTGACAGAAATGCGATAGCACATGCGCAGCACTCAATTATTAGCGCATGCGTTCTTACTTCCAAGAGGTAAATTTGTGCCGAACAAACTTCTACCCTCCCTACAATGTCTCCCAGTTAAATTTTTGCAACTTATGGTAGCCTTTGTCCGTCTCCATGGTCCAATATATCTCTATATTAAATTTCAACAAAATCGGTTCAGCCGTTTTAGCGTGAAAACGGAACATACATACATACACACTTTCGAATTTTTAATATTAGTAGGGATGATTAAATTAAATCGAGTCATGGCGGCATATTTTTAAATGCCATTATGTAATATTATAATTATATATCTTATTATCGCCTTCATCGTCCTTAGTATGCTTACTTCAATAATTTGTTCACACAAGTATAACTTAAATTAACTTAAATTAATTGGAATTTTACACTTTGAGATATGAAATTAATGCATCTATCGTATGTTGCAGTCTTGTAGTTAACATTTTTTGTAAAGCTAAGCAAAACCAAGCATTCGGTCATTCTGTAAAAACTAATTCATGATGACAAAGTCAGCCAAACTTATAATTGCTTCCATACTAGCTTAAACTACAATATTTGGTTTTTGAGTTCCACTGGTTCTTATATTCACTCCTGGCTTTCCAACTACATACATACATAAATAGGCTCACGCCTGTTTCCCGGAGGGGTAGGCAGAGACTACGGAACGCCATTTGCAACGATCCTGACATATCTCTCGTGCTTCATTTACTCACTCTCATCAAATTCCTCATGCATGCTCTTCTGTTTAGGGTACTCCTAACCTTTCCTGTTTTAAGGATGTCTCCGATCTGGTCAAAGAACGTCCGTCTTGGTCTTCCCTAACTTCCTAATCTAAATGGATATTGACTGATTTATCAACAATCACAATATTGCTATAATTTTATTCGTTATTTAGTCTTTCATTCGTTTTTGGATAATCTTATTAACTAACCGCTAAATTCAATATCCGATCTAACCATGGACTTGGAGGTTCGAGATTCTTGTTTGACATATTTTATATGGGGCTTCAATATGTCAAACTAGACTAGAGGATGCCCGCGGTTACACCCACGTTATTTAAGGCTGCTCTGCTCCCGTCGCTTATAGCGTGATGTTATATATCCTATAGCTTTCCTCGATAAATGGGCTATCTAGCTCTGAAAGATTTTTCCAAATCGGACCAGTAGTTTCTGAGATAAGCGCGTTCAACCAAACTAACAAACAAACTCTTCAGCTTTATATATTAGTAAGTATAAGATATGTATCTCAATCCCTATCCCTATCTCAATCAATATGTCAAATATGTATATCAGAGCAGCGATAGCCGAGTGGAGAGACCGACAGACTGCCAAGAAAAGGGTCTCGGGTTCGAATCCATGGCAAGCACCAATGACTGTTCGGAGTTATGTGCGTATTAAATTGTTAATTATCGCTTGCTTATCGGTGAAGAAAAATATCGTGAGGAAACCTGGATGTCTGAGAGTTCTCCATAACGTCAACCTACCCGCACTTGCCAGCGTGGTGGACTATGGGCTTACCCTTCTCATAGTGAGAAGAGGCCCGTGCCCAGTAGTGGGACAGTATAAAGGGTTGATGATGATGTATCTCAAATCCATGGATAGATCGAATATTTAAACCGGCAGTAAGAGATTACATATGAGTCTGGATGGTAGGTCTTTCATTGACAGTGAGAATGACGGCCCCTTCGCTGTTTCTTGTAATCGTAGTATTGCTTCTGTAGTTGGCTTGAGCTGAAGTATTTGGTTGTGTGGTTTCTGCCAAAGCAGTTACTATGGGTTGCACGATTGGTTGCTGTAGACGGCGGTTAGATCGGTGGACTCCAATTGCCTCTTCGTAGCTAGGTGGAGCATCAGGACTTTCTGTAATAGACACAAGAAAACATTTCATTTAATGTTTCATTAAACGTTGGCGGACCGATCGTGTACAACGAAAAAGGGTCACAACAGGAATGCAAAAATTATCACGGTATAAGCCTCCTGAGTGTTGTTGGCAAATTGTATGCAAAGATACTGATTGAAAGAGTGATCTCTGAAACGGACAGTAAGATTTGGGATGTGCAATCGGGATTTAGAAAGGGAATGGGATGTACGGATCAAGTCTTTTCCTTAAGGTGCATTTCAGAGAAAATCTTAAGTAAACGCCAGAAGTTTTTCTGCGCCTTTATTGACCTGGACAAGGCTTACGATCGAGTGGTGAGGGATGAACTTTGGTCAACACTTTCTGTGTATGGAGTGAGCAGCAGTCTGATACGGGCACTTGAATCAAGATTCAAGTGCCTGTGTCAGAATAAACGGGGCCTACATTGGGGTTTAACATTGATCGTGGTGTTAGAAACGGATGTGTAGCGTCTCCTTGGCTGTTCAATCTATTCATGAACAGTTGTTTGACCGACCTGAAGAGTCTGAATGTGGATTCATAATGGGTGAATCTGTGTTTAAGACCCTACTATACACTGACGATCAGGTTCTTTTTGCGTGCTCAGCGTCTGATTTACAGCAGATGATCACCGTAATGATTGAGGCGTATAAGAAGAAGGGCATGAAAGTGAATGTAAGCAAGACTAAGGTCATGGTCATAGAGAGGGAAGACAGTATAACTGAATATAACATAATTATAGGAGATGAAAAACTGGAACAAGTGAATGAGTTTGTGTATTTAGGGTCTTTGTTTACGAGAGATGGAAAATGTGAGGGAGATGTTGAAATGAGAGTGAAAGCAGGAAATAGTGTAAATGGCGCCTTACAGTCCATCTTCAGTAACGACATTATCCCAAGTAAGGCTCGCCTAGCTGTACTGCAGGGAGTTTTGGCGCCAACGCAGATGTATGGTAGCGAATCATGGGTATGGCAGAAGAAGCATGAAAGTAGAATCAATGCTGTGGAGATGAGAGCTTTGATGAGTATGTGCGGAGTAACGCTGATAGATAAAGTTAAAAACAGTGTGATACGAGAGAAGTGTGGTCTTAAAGAAGATGTAGTGATAAAGATTGAAAAAGGAATGTTGCGATGGTTTGGACATTTGGAACGGATGGATGAAAGAAGAAATACAAAAGAAGTGTATCATGTAAGAATGAATGGAGATGTCAGTAGGGGATGCTCAAAACGGACGTATGCTGACAAAATAGGTGGCGTACTATAAAAGGGAAACAACAACAAATTAAAAGTACCTACCCATAACCGGCGAGCATGTATGATGAGGTTAATGAATGTCGAGGAAGCGAAAGAGGTGTGTTTGAACCGGAGCATTTGGCGTTCCATAGTCTCTGCCTACCCCAATGGGAGACAGGCGTGACGATAGATCGATAGATAGATATCGATAGATAGATAGATAGAAAGAGTGATCTCTGAAACGGACAGTAAGATTTGGGATGTGCAATCGGGATTTAGAAAGGGAATGGGACGTACGGATCAAGTCTTTTCCTTAAGGTGCATTTCAGACAAAATCTTAAGTAAACACCAGAAGGTTTTCTACGCCTTTATTGACCTGGACAAGGCTTACGATCGAGTGGTGAGGGATGAACTTTGGTCAACACTTTCTGTGTATGGAGTGAGCAGCAGTCTGATACGGGCACTTGAATCAAGATTCAAGTGCCTGTGTCAGAATAAACGGGGCCTACATTGGGGTTTAACATTGATCGTGGTGTTAGAAACGGATGTGTAGCGTCTCCTTGGCTGTTCAATCTATTCATGAACAGTTGTTTGACCGACCTGAAGAGTCTGAATGTGGATTCAGAATGGGTGAATCTGTGTTTAAGACCCTACTATACACTGACGATCAGGTTCTTTTTGCGTGCTCAGCGTCTGATTTACAGCAGATGATCACCGTAATGATTGAGGCGTATAAGAAGAAGGGCATGAAAGTGAATGTAAGCAAGACTAAGGTCATGGTCATAGAGAGGGAAGACAGTATAACTGAATATAACATAATTATAGGAGATGAAAAACTGGAACAAGTGAATGAGTTTGTGTATTTAGGGTCTTTGTTTACGAGAGATGGAAATCATCATTTAATGTCCAAAAAGGAATACAAATAAAAGTAATAAACGAATTAGATGGATTTATTGTACATCTAAGAATTAAACATTAATTCAGAAAATTAAAGAGGTTATACAAGAATTAGGTTTATTGGAATAGGTATATGAGTAACCTGCCAGCTAAACTGAAATGTGTTATTATGATTGAATGAGAATATTTGTGGCATAACAAGGTTCTTCTTACTCATAAAGATGATAGCAACCTAATAATAGACTTGGTCATAATGCACAATTTGATTCACAATAATTTTCTCATAGAGTAGCAGTTAGAATTAATTTCGATATATTAATTCTAAATTAGTACATACATACATAGACTCACGCCTGTTTACCAGAGAGGTAGGCAGAGACTACGGAACGCCATTTGCAACTATCCTGACATATCTCTTTTGCTTCATTCACTCCCATCAGATTCCTCATGCATGCTCTTCTGTTCAGGGTACTTCTAACCTGTCCTTTTTTTAGGATGTCTCCAATCTGGTCAGAGAACGTCCGCCTAGGTCTTCCCCTTCTTTCTGTCCTATTCACACTTGCCTTATGTATCTGCTTGGTCAATCTTTCGTCATCCACCCTCTCCACGTGCCCAATCCACCTTAGCATACCTTTCTCAATGCTTGTCACTACATCTTCTTTTACCCCAAAACACTCTCTTATCACATAATTCTTTACTCTGTCAGTCAAAGACATACCACACATACTTCTCAGTGCTCTCATTTCTACAGCATTTATTCTACTTAGTATTATTTTAATGTCATTTATTAGTTACATTAATTATTTTAACCGTCAGTGAAGGAATAGTAGCAACATTAATTTAGTTGCTAACGCTACGTTTAAAATTAGCTGCTTTATTGTTTAGTTGTAGACAAATCTCAAATGATACCAAAATATTATAGAAGATCTGATTTTAGATCAAGTATTTCCTTTTAGGGAGTAGTCCCACTCCCATTTTCAACCGACTTCAAAAAACGGAGGAGGTTCTCAATTCGGCCGGTATATATATTGTTTTTCCGATGTGTATGTACACCGATTTCTCCGAGGTTTCTGAACCGATTTACGTGATTCTTTTCACTACAATGTAGGCGGGTTCATCATTAATGTCCAATGAACATTGCAAACGAATTTTGTGAATTGTGTAGTCCTGGTGAAAGATAGACTGTTTTAGTACTTGCGACGAATTTAGCTAGAAGTCATTAGCTAGCGATACCCTTCTGGAAAGATTAACAGACTGTTATTTTATTTATTTTATTTTCGAATTTTGAAAACTTGCAGCTAGATAACAAACATGTATATCTTTGATTAAGCTATGGCCAATTACAACTTACAAGTTTTCACTTTTAGTATATATGTACAAAACATGTCGGTCTCTCTCCGTTAGGGGCGCTTTTACAAAATGTATGGAAATTGTTCCCGTCGACTAGTCTATCGTCACCGTGACGATCGAGTGGAAACTCGTACTAGACCCTCTGCGCTTGGTCAGTCTGGTTTCCAGCAGTGGGGCTACCTTACTGATAAACATATTAGACACTTACCACATTTTGGCATCGCAGGCAAGTCGAAGTAACTGACGCATCTTGGCAGCTCAGAATGAGAGTCTGGTATCAGCCGAGCACGGGACTCTGTGTACGGAAGACCGCGCTGTCGGAGAGCTGGGCTATTCGGCGGTGAGTTGTTTTCTGAAATATGAAAATGGTAAGTATTAATATATTAGAATTTCTTTGCAAAGAGACGGATAACTCGACATCAAACCCTATACCAACCCGACTGGCCAGCGTGGTGTAAGCCAAATCCTTTTTAATTAAGTTATACTGTAAAGCAACATAGGCTGACCCCATATTGGGCGTAAGCGTTCGTCCCAATTTAAGGGACACCTTAGGAATGCCTTAAGTCTTCCAGACCCCCAGTACCAGCTTCTCCCTCTGGACCGCATCCAACGGAGAGCCGCTCGAATTGTCGATTACCAAAATATTTGCAACCGGTTAGACCCCTTTGCGCTGCGTAGAGATGTAGCCTCGCTATGCATCTTTTATCGCTACTACTATGGGGAGTGCTCCGAAGAGTTGTTCGGATTAATCCCTGCCGCCTCTTTCCGCCATCGTTCTACGCGACAGAATTTCCATCCCCATCATTTAGATGGTTGGCAAGCCACAACGGTGCGTTTTTCTAGAAACTTTCTGCCTCGCACCTGTAAACTGTGGAATGATCTGTCGCCTGCGGTTTTTCCGAACCAATACGACCTTCAAACCTTCAAAAAAAGAGCGTATTCCTTTTTAAAAGGCCGGCAACGCACTTGTGACTCCTCTGGTGTTGCGGGTGTCCATGGGCGGCGGTAATCGCTTAACATCAGGCGATCCGTCTGCTCGTTTGCCCCCAATTCCATAAAAAAAAGACTATTAACTAGGAATAGGACAAAGGTTAGAACTAAGATATGAAATTCATATTACAATGAAATATAGTTTCCTGTAAGTTTTTACGCTATACCTACTCACCAGAAATGAACAAATATTTTTGTTTATTTTGTATCAATAACATTTTGTGGTGTTATTGTTATTTGTGAATCATAATATACCACGAAATAATAATCTATTTACAAACAAAATATGTAAAGAGAAACACATAGGCAGATTGCCTAGTGTAGAGACCAACTGAACAGACTGCTATGTAGAGGTCCCGAGTTCAAACCCTCGGCACCTACCAATGAGACTTTGAAGTTCAGTGCGTTTTAAATTATTTAATTTATTTATTACTAGAGGATGCCATCAGTTACACCCGCGTTATTTAAGACTATTGCTCCGCTCCCGTCGCTAATAGAGCAAAGTTATATAGCCTTACTCGATAAATGAGCCCATTTATCGAGTAAGGCTATATAACTTTGCTCTACTGGTCCGATTTGTAAAATTTTTCAAATCGGACCAGTAGTTCCTGAGATTAGCGCGTTCAACCAAACAAACAAACAAACGCTTCGGCTTTATATATTAGTACTAGCTGACGCAGCGAAATCGCCTTTTTAAGAGCTTTTATTTAATTCCCTTTTTTCCAAGCCCCTTTTCCAAAGTTACCATTGACTTAGCGCTTAATCTCTTATCATTTCAGAGTGTATAAATGATGAACAAACAAACATAGATTTTTATATAATATTGAATTCCCCATTCCTTAAAATATCGAAGACGATACCCATATCGACTTTAAAAAAAACCCTATCCGCCATCTTTGATCACGAAATAGATGTTGTATTTGGATTCACCATCCTTTAAATCATCAGAGACGATACCCATATTGATTTTTGAAATTTTCCCATCCGCCATCTTTGATTTCCCATCCGCCATCTTGAATCACGTTAAGTCCGTGTGGTGACGGATTAAGAATACGGAATGTCACCACCCCATATCATCCCATGGGTGTCGTAAGAGCTGACAGAGGGAGTATATTATGCAGAGAACAGCACTGTAAGAGAAGGAAAACTTGATACAAACCCTATACCAACCCGTTGGGCCAGCGTGGTATAGTAGGCCAATTCCTCCTTTCAAAGGAGAGGCCTAGTCCAGCAGTGGACTGTTAAAGGCTGATGATGATCTTGAATCACGAAATAGATGTTGTATTTGGATTCCCCATCCCTTTAAACATCGGAGACGATACCCATATCGACTTAAAAAAAAATCCCGTCCGCCATCTTTGATCTCCTATCCGCGATCTTTGATCACGAAAAAGATGTTGTATTTGGATTCTCCATCCCTTAAATCATCAGAGACGATTATTTGGATTCTCCATCCCTTAAATCATCAGAGACGATACCCATATTGACATTACTCGAATATTTTTTTTGTTTTCTCTGATCTGCAAATTCTTCGCTATTTTGATTGAATGTGAACGTGCTTTTATGATCAGTTTTATTCTTTTAAAATATTGTATGTTGTTCTATTTGTGCTGTATCCAAATAAATGTTTCTTTCTTTCTTTCTATATTGATTTTTTTTAATTTTCCCATCCGCCATCTTTGTTTTCCCGTCCGCCATCAGGGATCACTAAATAAATTTCATATTATTTATCAGCGTCGCGAAAGAACAATGGCAGAATTTGGTCTGGGTTTGTTGTGGCGACCTTAAACTTCTATTCATATTAACAAAACAAATTGTTTTATTTTCTACGATTTTTAATATTTTCACTTTGTCTCGTTAAATCTGGAGTATTTTATGATGATAAAAAGCATTCCAATTGATTATTACGAATACTTTATTATTTGATCAAAGAAATATAACCTTACTAGAGGACGCCAGCAGCTACGCCTGCATTTTTTTTTAAATTTACCCGTTTTGGGCGACCCCGTGGGAATTTCGGGCAATTCCTTCTTAGTGCACCCCTACGGTCCCCAAGGAACATACATGCCAAATTTCAGCTTCCTGCGCCCAATAGTTTCGGCTGTAGCGTGTCTGTCAGTCAGTCAGTAGCGCAAGGATTTGGTCCAACCTCTCTGTAATTGATTGTTGCCATAGACAATGGTGTGACAGGAATAGACGTGAGTGCTTTATCCGTAAAGATTATTAAATAAGTAATCGATACTATCGACTTTTATAGAGTTGGTTTGGTTTAAAATGCAGTTATTTATTATTTAATCAACATTATATCAATAAGCTAATATTTTTGAAGCAAAACAACGTTTAAATCAAATAAAAAGGTCACAGCATCGTTTTCATTTTGTATCGATTTCACATAAAATCGATTTAAAATGTGCAGCTCTGCTTTTATCTTTGGCTGTGACAGTTAGATACTTCAAAATCAAGTACAAACACAGAAGAATAACTAAAGCATGGAAGGAACGATATTTTTAAGAACAAATTGAATATAGCTACACTTTTCACTCATATGACAAATTAGAGTTGCCAGAAGAAGATGGCACTATGTTTGTCAGTTAGCCTAAGACAATTTGAACACAAATTTCGTAACTTTTTAATTTAATAGTGATTGAGCAAATCCGCTATCGATATCGATCAAAGTTTCAATATATGTGGATTCAAAATCAAACAGACTTGTAAAGTATATTATGTACATGTTATACATTTTAAATTCCGTAAGTTTGTGTCCACAGCAGTCAGAATGCTAGTTGATGGACAGTCTTTAAATAATGATTACACAAACTTGCATTTTTAAACTGAACTTATATATTTTTGTTTCAAATGGGAACTCAGTAGCACATAATCTTTCGAGGCGTTCTTTTCTCATTTTCATGATATTTTTCTTTACGCATCAAGAGCCTTTTCCAGTCCACTGCTGGTCTTAAGCCTCCCGTGGCGGAGGTTTTGGCCTACTATTATACCACACTAGCCAGACGTATTCGTATAGAGTTTTATTTCGAGATTTTCTTCTCTTGTGTTTCTCTTAGTCACCTCATACGACACCCTCGGCATAAATGTTTATTTATACTTACTTATAGTTATTTTTCAGCTGTAATGATAGCTGTAAGTGGGATTAATAAATATTAAATAAATAAATCATCACCCCCAAATAACATATTTTTATTAGAGAAAGCAAATAATTAAGAAAAAAGCAAAACTCATAGCTTAAGCATTATGATAACTGAGAATGGCATTTATCCAAATTAATTCTTGACAAGGATAAGACATAGTCGACATAGATTTTATCAAGAAAAACATAAAAATGAACTTTAAATAGATAAATCAGACAAAACCTTGAATAGTCCCCAAAGGTTTGTTATTAACAACAATCACTTTTATATAATTCTCCCTAAATTACACATTTTTGCTAGAGAAAGGAAACAATTAAGAATAAGGCAAAACGCATGCTTAGGCATTATGATAACTGTAAGTGTCATATATTATCCAAATCGACACATTGTAAGAAAAGGCATGGTCGACATGGATGGACACATAAAATTAAAGTTAAAATAGATACTTTAGTGAAAACCTTGAATAGTCCCCAAAGGTTTGTTATTAACAATAATCACTTTTTATTGACATTTTCTCATTACATAGTGTAGGTAATACAAATCTATGTGTAAAAATGTATGTGCGGGATCGGACACTTTTCGATCATATATGTGGCGCACAGAATATTTAGAGAGAAAAACGTTGTGGCTAGACTAGCCCTTCGATTTTATCTTGGGATCGGCACATTATTTATTAGCCCACTAGTCGAACAAGAACAACCAAGTGTTGGTCTCTGGGTAGATGACATTTAACAAACTTTCTTTCAAATGAAGATTTCCTTATTTTGATGCATATGCACTCAGTAGTCGTGGGTATGAAATGCAGACAGTTATCTTCAAACCCTCAAATTACTGTCCTTTAAATATTACTGTCAGATCAGTTTTTTGTATAGGTGCATTGTTTTTTTTTTGTAATATGATGGATTCTAATTTTGTAATATGTTTGACTAATGCACTTTATCAATAAAAATCTGTGATCATCAAACAATGTATTTTCTAGAGAATGTTCAATCAAATTTTAAAAAGGATGAATTCCGAAAATTCATTACTGTTGCTGATATTTTAGTTATTAGCAAGTAATTATTTAAACACTCACACTGATACGTTTAGAAGGGAGGAGTAATGTTGGCACAGAATTTTCTTTTAAAAATATACGGTGGATAGACATATCGATAAGATTTTTTACAACACTTGACAATGTCCATATAAATATTATACGACTAAATTCAAAATCATGTCAGAACAGTCATAAAAGAAAATCACTAAGGTTATATAATTTGATGGCATAATATTGTCTAAATTGTATCTTACACGTCAGTTGACTGTGTTCAATTTGTAAGTACTAGGATTACCTCTATGTATATATATCCAATCTCTTTGAGTACAAACCAAGAGATTGGATGTGAGTACAAAATACTTCTACGTTTTGATGTCAATCTGACATATGCCATTTGATAATTCAAACGTACCTCCCTACATTATTTAACTTTTATATTATAACCAAAGAGTATACAAATACTAATTATAACTTTCCTTTTACCTACATTGTTCATTCTTAACTAAAAATTCAAACATCGATATCTTTTTATTCCGCTTTTCCTGAGTGAAAATAGAATCATTTATAGACTCTGTTACTCACGCCAAATTTTTTGATATATTTTTATTACTGTACGTTTCAATTTAATTTCAGTCATTTTTATGTATGGAGATCTGCCATTGTCCTTTCGAAAACGATACCCCTAAAAGTTGTGGCGTAATTTTATATAGCCTATAGCCTTCCGGAATAACTGGGCTATCGTATACAAAAAGAATTTTTCAGATCCGACCGGTAGTTCCTGAGATTAGCGCGTTCAAACAAACAAACAAACTCTTCCGCTTTATTATATTAGTATAGATAAGGTAAGATAAGATAAGATAAAGACATGTTAACTATTGCTTGCCCCGTGTCTCGAAAAGCTCTTTAAGTCGTCGGTGCTAGCTGTCATGAAGATATTTGACAGTCTTTCCGAGGCTGCGATCTACTTAATTTACGTTGGCTGTGTTTCAAACGTACTAAACAGAATAAGATCTCACTTCTCAAGTAGTTATTTGCCGTGATGTTTATTTTTTTTTGCGGGGGCGCTATATCTAACAAGTAGTATAATATTGTTAATCGAAGTTCTGAGGTACCTATTTATAAACTTGAATATTAGGATACTGGTCTAAACCATAACATATCGCTATCCTTTTGAGTTGCGGTGGACAGACAGCCTTCGCTGTGTCAGAAATTAATTCTGTCAAATCTGAATAGAGTAGTAAGCTAATCACGGTCTTCAAGGTGCAAGACATAAATTCAATCGGGATAACGCTAGGACGATGACATACATACATAGACTCACGCCTGTTTCTCGGAGGGGTAGGCAGAGACTACGGAACGCCATTTGCAACGATCCTGACATACCTCTCTTGCTTCATTCACTGCCATCAAGTTTCTCATGCATGCTCGTCTGTTTAGGGTACTTCTGACCTGTCCTTTTTTTAGAATGTCTCCAATCTGTTCAGAGAACGTCCGCCTAGGTCTTCCCCTTCGTCCTGTCCCATTCACACTTGCCTTATATATCTTCTTTGTCAGTCTATCGTCATCCATCCTCTCCATGTGCTCAAACCATCTTAACATGCCTTTCTCGATGCTTGACACTACATCTTCTTTTAGTAGGACGATGATATTGTGTTTGTTCTGTCATTCACAATGACTGACGCATTTTGATAGAATAGCAACTAGAGCATTTTACAGCGAAATAAACAATGAGCTAGGTACGGGGAATCCCAACTAACATGGATACACATGTATATTTTTCTATTATCCCCATAGCAAAATACCCATCTAAACAATATTAAAGGTCATCTTATTTCACGCAAACATGATGACAAAATCAATAAATATCTATACTAATATTATACGGCTGGCAGTACCACTACTGAGCAAATTATAGTGCTCTATCGTCCACTGAAAGTCCTATTCAAATGGGTTCAGCCATTAAGAAGATGACCTCGGACAAACAGAAATACAGACAGAACGACAGTTGATTTTAATATAGGTTGTTTATGCCTTAGTATCGTTTAACTTACTATATGCACTTGAACATAGTTATTTTGAAGAGTTTTTTAATAGTTTTGGCTGTGCCGGTCATTCAATAACTCAAAAATCTTATATATAGGTACATTATTATTCTATAAAACATATTTATTGCAGTGCTTAGTTATGGGCTCGCATATATGGTACTCACTCTGAAGCTAACTCTCCGAGGTAAATTTACTTTTCCTTAAGTATAAGGTTACCATGGCCACTAAATACCATAAAATAATTAGTTTACACCGGTTATATTTCCAATATAATGATGATGTAATGGAAAGCTCTGGCATAACTATGAATATAAGGAAAATTATTTCTAACTAGAGGACGCCAGCAGCTACGCCTGCATTTTTTTAAATTTACCTGTTTTGGCCGATCCCGTGGGAATTTCGGAAAATCCCTTCTTAGTGCACCCCTACGGTCCACAAGGAACATACATGCCAAATTTCAGCTTCCTGCGCCCAATAGTTTCGGCTGTAGCGTGTGTGTCAGTCAGTCAGTAACGCAAGGATTTTATATATTAAGATATTATTCTATGAATATATGTTTCCGTTATAAAATCATTTAGCACAGTTCACTGTGTAAAGGGAGGTGGGCAGCGATAGCCTAGTGGAGATACCAACAGACTGCCATGCAGAGGGTATCGGGTTCGAATCCACGGCACGCACCACAGATTCTTCTGAGTTATATGCGTATTCAATTGGTATGTAACGCTTCCTAACGGCGTAGTAAGCAGTAGTAAACTTATGGCAGCGATAGCTTAGTGCAGAGACTGACAGACTACGTAGAAAGCCCGAGTTCGATTCGCTTTAAATTGTTAATAATAAATTAAACATGATCTCGATGTCATGCGGATCGTGTACCTACATATTATGAAATGGCAATAATATTTTTTTTTTTTATAGACTCACGCCTGTATCCCCGAAGAGGTAGGCAGAGGTGTAATATTACACCCACATTTCGCCATGAATTTTTAGGTCCCACGTAATAGGGGGCGAGCCTATTGCCGTACCGGGCACATTACCAGACTCCGTGCTGTTACTGGGAATTTCCTAATGGAAAGCCCAATAACACTTTGCCCGACTCGGGAATCGAACCCGAGACCTCCCAATCCCACGCGCACATTTATGCCGCGAGACCAACGAGGCAGTCAATAATAATAATGTTTTCAATCTTTATTACCAATGTATATGACAATACATTGGGAACATATATTACAAGGAAATAAAGTCAGTTATTATTAACACAGGTTACAGGAATAAAAAACTAAATATTGTACTTAATGCACATTTATATTATAAGTTAAATACAGTTTTTATTAGGCCGGTTTAAGATTAGCGTATTTTTCTGCGCGTATACGGTCGTTTCAGCATACGCACTTACACGCGCGCTACATTATACGCTTCGAAAACCGGACTCGCGTAAACGGGCATATTTCGGCGTGTTCGCTCGAAATAGTAGTGACATCTTGTCAGTGTCAACATGGATTCTGACGGCTTGCGCTTATACGAACTTAGAAACGCGTCAAAGCTCGTATGAGTTGCGCGTGTGCTAAAAGGCGCGCCTATACGCGCCTACATGCGCTTCCAAAAACGAGCTTATACGCGCGTATAAAACGCTAATCTGAAATCGCCCTTAGGCTCCGCAAGCTGGACCGAAGTTCTTACTGGGATTGTGTAAAGAGTGGCCATGAGTTTTATTGCCCGTTCTTTCTCGTGGTTCTACCTGTTGCATTGCGAACGTGGCAGTTAATGTAAATGTAGAATCAATCATTAAGTAATTAGCTTCAATGTTGTCGTTCATTTTTATTTATTCATAGTCTCACGCCTGTTACTCCGAAGGGGTAGGCAGAGGTGTAAATATTGCACCCACATTTTGCCATGAATTTTTATTGCCGTTACCGGGCACATCACCAGACTCCGGGCTCCTCCTGAGTATTCAGAAAAAACCCAGTAACACTTTTGCCCGACCTGGGTATCGAACCCGGAACCTCCTATCAGCAGTCGCATACGCTATCCACTGGACCACGGAGGCAGTCATAAGCGTCACTTTGTGACCTAGATGAATAAATAATTTTGACTATGATTTAGTGGGAAGCGGTTAGATGCGGTTGATTCATGATCAGTCTGTATGGAGAACTTTATGGCAGTCTTACGTCCAGGGTGATGGCGATATGTTCTATTACCTATTTATTTACACTCGACATTAAAAACTACCTGGCTCTTTGAAAGGTTTTCACGAATCCGATGCCTAGAGGCTCTACATGTAGTATTTTAATTAAAATAGGACACCACTAGATACCAACAGCCTGCCATGCAGAGGGTATAGGGTTCGAATCTACGGCGCGCATCAATAACTTTTCAGAGTTATGTGCGTATTAAATTACTAGAGGGCACCAGCAGCTACGCCTGCATTTTTTTTTAATTTACCCGTTTTGGCCGATCCCGTGGGAATTTCGCGAAATCCCTTCTTAGTGCACCCCTACGGTCCCCAAGGAACATACATGCCAAATTTCAGCTTCCTGCGCCCAATAGTTTCGGCTGTAGCGTGTCTGTCAGTCAGTCAGTAACGCAAGGATTTTATATATTAAGAAGATAAATTATCGTTTGTCCCGTGCCTCGGAGAGCACGTTAAGCCGTCGGTTTCGATTGTCATGAAGATCTTTGACAGTCATTTCAAGGCGTCAGTACCTTCTTAATAAATTGACACTAGTCTTAACCATGGAATATCGCTGTCTCTTCGGGTTGCAGAGGTCAGACAGGCAGTCGCTCCGTAGAAAAGCTAATATTCAGCCAAATCCGGTTAGACTAGTAAGCGGACCCCGGGTTGAAACTGGGATAACGCTAAGAGGTTGATGATGATAATATATAGGACACCCACTAAGATGTTCTTCATCATCATCATCATCAGCCTTTAACAGTCCACTGCTGGACTAGGCCTCTCCTTTGAAAGGAGGAATTGGCCTACTATACCACGCTGGCCAAACGGGTTGGTATAGGGTTTGTATCAAGTTTTCCTTCTCTTACAGTGCCGTTCTCTGCATACTATGCTCCCTCTGTCGGCTCTTACGACACCCATGGGATGATATGGGGTGGTGACATTCCGTATTCTTAATCCGTCACCACACGGAAGATGTTCTTACTAAAATAATAATGTCTTAAGACAAATCGCATACGGCTATCAGATCACAAACTGAGTAGAGACATCTAAGTTAATGACCATACGAGTTAATTTATTCATAAATATGTGCATAGGGTTCCCACCAAGAACTTAGGGTCCCAAGCCAACCTCACCTGCAAGTGGTGCACCTGCCGATCAACGGACGAGGCTCTGGCAAACAAAATATCCCGATAAGCGGCAATAGGCTCGCCACCTATTACGTGGGATCAAAACGCTGTGGGCGTTTAATATACCTCTGCCTACCCCTTCGAGGAAACAGGCGTGAGGTATGTGTGTATATAAATACGTATATTTTGTACTTAAGTAACAACCTGACTCAGAAATCATAATACTTATCTCAGCAAGGTTTGTTTAGCCAAGACCATTACAACCACAAGGTTTGTTTAGCCAAGACCATTTCAACCACAAGGTTTGTTTAGCCAAGACCATTACAACCACAAGGTTTGTTTAGCCAAGACCATTACAACCACAAGGTTTGTTTAGCCAAGACCATTACAACCACAAGGTTTGTTTAGGCTAATTTAAGTACAAAAATATGGCATGAGATAGCTCCACCCCCTGCGAAGTATGTAGAAGCCAAAGAACATCTACCCCCCGGAAGTAATCTGCAGTGGCCCATATGGACTCCCTGAATCGCTTACGAAGCCAGGTCGGCCGTTGCACATACAACCTATCGTTGACTCGGCCTACACGCAGTGCGACTGTGGCGCTCCAGAACAGACCATGAGTCACCTACTGGAGTGTCCTAAGTTTCCGCACAGTGTTCGATGGCCGATCTATGGCGAGCCACCGACAATGCTGTAGCCGTGGCCACATACTGGGCTGGTGCCATTTGATAGCAGTTCTGTACTAACGACTCGAGAAGAAGAAGAAGAAGCAAGGTTTTTCCTATGTAAATCGAAACCACAAGCGTTTGTGTACTCCTTAATTAATTGCCATCGATGGGGTCTGCTTACCAGGACTGAATCCCAGCAGAGTTGGGTATGTAGTAAATTAATTTTTTTAAATGTTTTAATGTTTTATTATTCAGGTAAGGTTTCGATGTACTCCTTGACGAAATTAATAATATAAGATTTGACACTGCGATAGCAGCGCAGTCCGTTGGTTATAATGTGAAACATTCCAAAATCCACATCTACTTACAAATTAAAAATTAAGTAATAAAACATTTTCCAGTGGACTAAATTGTGAATCCAAACCATTCTCAAGTCCCCTTGAACACACACAAAAAATTCCATCAAGATCGGTCCAGTCGTTTAGGAGGAGTTCAGTGACATACACACGCACACAAGAAATATATATATTAAGATTGAGGCAGCGATAGCCTAGTGGAGATACCAACAGACTGCCATGCAGAGGGTATCGGTTTCGAATCCACGGCGCGCGAATGACTTTTCGGAGTTATGTGCGTATTAAATTGCTAATTATCGCTTGTACCGTGCCTCGGAGAGCACGTTAAGCCGTCGGTCCCGGTTGCCATGAAGATCTTTGACGGTCGTTATAGGGCGTCAGAACCTTCTAAATAAACTGCCACTAGTCTAAAGCATGGAATATCGCTGTCCCTTCGGGTTACGGAGGTCAGACAGGCAGTCGCTCCGTGGAAAAGCTAATATTCAGCCAAATCCGGTTAGACCAGACCCCAGATTGAAACTGGGATAACGCTAGGAGGACGATGATGATGATATTATACAGATATAAATAATGTATACTTACTGTTGCACAAAAGAATCTTCAAACAGAAAACGACAGTCCAAACCACGAAAAGCCCAACCAATCCCCCCATCACTCCTCTATAGATCATGGCGTAATTCATTGTCACTTTCACCACTCAACTCCGTTCAATCAAAACTCAAAAACCCAATTAAAACTCTTCACTTGAACGCTCATAAAAATCAGTTTACACTTCAAGCGCCAAAAACCCAATCAAAACACTTCAAAGAGCACTCAAAAGTAATAGGCTAGTTGACTAAAAAAATTTTATAAGTCCGTCCTTTAGATTATCCAAAAATAAGCAATACTTATTTTTTTATTTGTAAATTAAACCAAAAATTACCAAGATATAGCTCATTAAAGTTACGTATAACGTCACGCCGTGCTGCATTTTTTCGCACTAGGTGACGTCACACGTAACTTTAATGGGCTATATCTTTATTATTTTTTATTTAATCGAAAAAAGAAAAATAACGGGTCCAATATTTTTTTATAATCTAAAATACGGACTAAATAAAATGTAATTATTTTGACCCTGGAAACTACCCTATTAAAAAGATTTTACACTTCATCAGCCATATTAACTAAATATAAGTACGTTTCCTATGTGTGGTGTGGTTGTACTAAAATCCTTGCTTAAGTCTCTTATGCGTAGTTGCTATGCAATACGTCATACCCAGTGCTAACTCATGTTAGATTGGGATTGAGGAAAAATGAAAACAATATATTAAACGGTAAACGCTGTTATATTGGCACATGTTTGGCTAACCAGTTTTGAAGCAGATTCTTGATTGTTAGTCAGATGGGAAATCATTGATTGGAGATGGATAAGTCCGCTGCTGGTCGTAGACCTCTCCGACGTGCCATAGCGTGCCATACGGCGTGCCGTAGCACGCCAGAAAGCTCACTCTTCAGCTTACCTCTTCCAGTCCCTGCCCATGTGTGAGGTCTCTGAGCCTCAATATATATGAGGAGATTCAAAAATGATGTACAACTGATGAAAATATGATTATTTTTTTTCTCACCGTGGGGTATTCTGACTAAATAAAATAATATACCTATATTCTATAGTTTTTATAAATTAATTTATTTTTTACGTATAATTAGTGTTTATTTTTTAAAATGAAAAAATGTGAGAGTAAGTATGGATTTAAAGTCAGTTTTGTTATCATACTTCGAGTCGCATAATAAATAATACCATAGCGTATTCTACCATTTTAATATATTATTCAAAAAGTACAGTCTTTTTATATTACTTAATGAATAAAAGAGTTACAAAAACATTTAAAAATACTATTAAAATACAATTATCTTTCGGGTTTGTTACCATGGTGCCCTAATCAAGCTTTTCATGCTGAGTATATAAAATAAACGATAACATATTAAAAACATGTTCAGAAGTTGTTTAATAATTAATATTTATTAACAAAACCAAATTTATTCTTAAAAGTAATTAATTTCACAACAAAATCTTAAAAAAACTTTTAAAACAAAATAGGGAGAGTAACAGAACTTTTCTACAGAACCGAACCGAACTGTTCTACAGAAACGAGCGGTACGAGCAATATACATGTTAGGTGCAAAAGATACTCTTAGGGAACGCTTTAAGTCTATAGGGATTCTTACAGTAGCCTCGCAATTTTTATTTGCTAATATATTGTATATTAGGCAAAATATAGGTTTATTTACTACAAAAAGTGATGTACATAACATAAATACTCGAAACAGGCATAAGTTATATGCCCCTTATCATCGTTTACATAAAGTTAATAATTCTTTTGTAGGGCTAGGTATTCGTATATACAATAAAATACCAATTAGTCTTTTAAAATTGCCATTTAGTACGTTCAAAAGTAAAATAAAGGACTGCCTTATTAGGAAAGGTTATTATACCATTAATGATTATTTCAGTGATAAGGATAGATGGTCACTTACACTAGCCAACTCTTGATTTTTTAAATTTATATAGATACCTTACTTTTCAGTTTTTTTTTTATATAATATCTTTAGTTCTATTAATTTAATATTCATGCATTATTAGGTCATTCAACTTACTACATTTACATTTTCATTGTTGTTCCACAAATTTTATTAAAATTTGCTACAGTGTTAGATGAAGGTAACTCGTTATCATGGGCTGGATACTAACGTTTTTGTAATTTTTCGTGTATTCATATACCGTCACTTTCTGTAACATACTTTTCCACCATAGTTCTGAACATGATCGCGAGTTGCCTACATTATAAAGCGTAAGTGGATGCTCCTGTTACACAAGATTCACATTTGAAGACTACTACAGCACTTAATTTACTAGTTCTTATTTACTATTTACAAGTAATTAATTACAATGTGAAACAGTTGCAGCTCCTTACAAAAACAAAATATTATGTACCATAACACTGGCGATTAAAAAGAATGGCCACGAGTTTTATTGCCCGTTCTTTCTCGTGGTTCTACCTATTGCTTTGCGAATGGGCAGTAAATGTAAATGTAGAAGCATTATTAATTTACTTAAAAAAATTTGACGTTCATAAGCGTCACGTTGTGACCTAGATGAATAAATGATTTTTGACTTTTGACTTTTGAACAAAACCGACGGTAACAAAATTGTTAGGCTTGGTTTACATTGCCTCAACACAACAATATTAAACTTAATCTAGTTGGTGTATTGTGATTCTCGCAGGCGAAGTCGCGGGCAACAAGTAGTATCTATATATTATAATAAAAACATATTGGTGTCTGGTAATTAGTTGGTTGTGTTATATTCTAGATAGGTGGGCACCTACAATAAAACACCACCAATTTCCATAAATCTTCTTAGATTTCTAAAGAAAAATGTTTTAAATAATTAATTTTTGAAGGTATGTAAACGTAGCTTTATTGTGTCGGTTTTGTTACTTTTTTGGTCCAACGGTGTTACCGTAACTGTAGTAACAAAACTGAAGTAACATAATGAATTATCCTAATCTCTAAAAATATATATTAGCGGTTCAGTTTCTCGTCAAGTTAAACTACATACAACAAGATTTTTAGTATAAAACCGTGCGTCTCTTTAATATATTATTATAGGGAATGGACGGATAAATAATTAGTTGCAATAGTACAAACCTGACGACGAATTTCTTCAGAGTTCAATTCGTGACACAACACACTGGCGACAAAATGACACTGGGTGTTCAATTTTTAACGTGTCCATTCTTTAGACTATTACTGTTGCCATATTTGAAAAACTAAAGAAATGCATTTGGTAGAATATATTTTAGGCAATTGCCGTAACAAACCTGACTTGGCCGGAAGTAACTAATTTCGGGGACACTTTTTGTTTTAAGTTTTACATGAATAAGATGAATAATAAGTTTCATTAAATACTTTATATTACACTTTAATATATATATCGCACCTTTAGAATTGAAGTGGCTTAACTCAAAAATTTAGGAAAATGAGTTTAATACACCGAAAGATTTGTAAACACGCATTCTATCAGTTTATTAAAATTAAACCGACGCTTTTGAGCTGGAAAAGGACAAACGTACTATTTCTGACTCTTTTAAATCACGCCATACGTCGCGCGTCCCTCAGTATTAAAGAACCCGTTTCAGTGTTGCGACGATCGTGCCAAACGTTGGGTTTTGCGCTAGCGCTCTGTAAGCGACGTAAACCGTATTCCGCCGTTTTAATTCTAAACTTATGGTAAGTTATTTGATCAGTATTTAATTTTGTAATGACATTTTATTGGTTTAGGGCGTTTCAATACTAAATAAGATAATATTGTGGTGACGTATTTGTAGTGCCGTCATTTTTTTATTAAACATTGCATGAATTGTGGAGCCGAATTTTATATTATAGCTTTACGTTACTAACAGATTTTGTGACTACGGATACTTAAACTTAAATATGTTTATTCTTTAATTAATTCTACCCCGCTTTGTGAGTTTATAATTATATTGTCTTTTTATTTCAGATCAAGTTAGAGATTAAAAGAAGAGCAGATCACATTTTTCAATTATTGAATATTCGAAATGAAAATACTAGCCTTGGTTGGCAACCTGTCTAGGAGAAGGAAAACTCCGAAATTAAACCAAACGTTCGGAGGTTGGGCCTCGTTAGCCTTGGTTGGCAACCTGTCTAGGAGAAGGAAAACTTCAAAATTAAACCAACTTTAAGGGAGCATACCCGACACTAAACCCCGATCTAAGGTGTGAAGTTGTGAACCGCCTCGTGCCGAGGGATTCGTGGCAATAGGGCAAGATTGTAAACGGAGGGTGCCTGTGTTGGTGGTTCACGGCACATATATTTTTTATTACTGTACGTTTCAATTTAATTTCAGTCATTTTTATGTATGGAGATCTGCCATTGTCCTTTCGAAAACGATACCCCTAAAAGTTGTGGCGTAATTTTATATAGCCTATAGCCTTCCGGAATAACTGGGCTATCGTATACAAAAAGAATTTTTCAGATCCGACTGGTAGTTCCTGAGATTAGCGCGTTCAAACAAACAAACAAACTCTTCCGCTTTATTATATTAGTATAGATAAGGTAAGATAAGATAAAGACATGTTAACTATTGCTTGCCCCGTGTCTCGAAAAGCTCTTTAAGTCGTCGGTGCTAGCTGTTATGAAGATATTTGACAGTCTTTCCGAGGCTGCGATCTACTTAATTTACGTTGGCTGTGTTTCAAACGTACTAAACAGAATAAGATCTCACTTCTCAAGTAGTTATTTGCCGTGATGTTTATTTTTTTTTGCGGGGGCGCTATATCTAACTAGTAGTATAATATTGTTAATCGAAGTTCTGAGGTACCTATTTATAAACTTGAATATTAGGATACTGGTCTAAACCATAACATATCGCTATCCTTTTGAGTTGCGGTGGACAGACAGCCTTCGCTGTGTCAGAAATTAATTCTGTCAAATCTGAATAGAGTAGTAAGCTAATCACGGTCTTCAAGGTGCAAGACATAAATTCAACCGGGATAACGCTAGGACGATGACATACATACATAGACTCACGCCTGTTTCTCGGAGGGGTAGGCAGAGACTACGGAACGCCATTTGCAACGATCCTGACATACCTCTCTTGCTTCATTCACTGCCATCAAGTTTCTCATGCATGCTCGTCTGTTTAGGGTACTTCTGACCTGTCCTTTTTTTAGAATGTCTCCAATCTGTTCAGAGAACGTCCGCCTAGGTCTTCCCCTTCGTCCTGTCCCATTCACACTTGCCTTATATATCTTCTTTGTCAGTCTATCGTCATCCATCCTCTCCATGTGCTCAAACCATCTTAACATGCCTTTCTCGATGCTTGTCACTATATCTTTATTTAGTAGGACGATGATATTGTGTTTGTTCCGTCATTCACAATGAATGACGCATTTTGATAGAACAGCAACTAGAGCATTTTACAGCGAAATAAACAATGAGCTAGGCACGGGGAATCCCAACTAACATGGATACACATGTATATTTTTCTATTATCCCCATAGCAAAATACCCATCTAAACAGCATGAAAGGTCATCGCATTTCACGCTGACATGATGACAAAATCATTAAATATCTATACTAATATTATAAGGCTGGCAGTCCTACTACTGAGCAAATTATAGTGTTCTATCGTCCACTGAAAGTCCTATTCAAATGGGTTCAGCCGTTAAAAGATTACCCCGGACAAACCGAAAGACAGACAGAGAGTCAAAACAAGATTTTAATATAGGTTGTTTATGTCTTAGTATCGTTTAACTTACTATACTAGTATGCACTTGAAATAAAATAGTTAAATTATTTTTCAAATTCAAATTCAAATCATTTATTTGCGTAATATGGGTTTACAGGGATCTTAAATTATCAATACAGGGTATCACCATACTTAGCTTTTAAGCATGCAAAATTTCATATTTAAAATTATTAGGTATGTAATTATTTAAAACATTATTGGACACAAGTATGTCAGCACTTATGATATAACTTATGTATGAATAAATATTAAAAAGTTACAAGGGATGTCAGAGGGTCTAGTCCGAGTTTGCACTCGATCGTCACGATCGACGATAGCTAGTCGACGGGAACAATTTCCATACATTTTCTAAATGCGCCCCCTAGCGGTCTCTATCGATCGCAACACACCGTTAGGTGACGCTTTTGGAAAATGTATGGAAATTGTTCCCGGCGACAATTCTATCGTCGATCGTGACGATCGAGTGCAAACTCGGACTAGACCCTCTGAATTAATTAGAATAATATAAATTATCAGTTATTATGAAGTATCAGACAAACACTTCGATTTTAGTTATATGTACATTTACTAGAGCGTGCTCGCACTAAATTTAATCAGCACATTACATTCAAATTTAATCGTGCCTGTTCCACCTTGTGAGAATTAAGCGAAATCTTATCTTAGTGCACGGTCTGCACGGAATATCAGCTCCCAAATTTCAGCTCCCTGCGCCTAATAGTTTTGGCTGTGCACTGTCTGTCAGTCAGTCAACAACTCAAAAATCAAATACATTATTCATACCTAACATATTTATTACAGTGCTTAGTTATGGGCTCATCATCAGCCTTTAATAGTCCACTGCTGGACTAGACCTCTCCTTTGAAAGGAGGAATTGGCCTACTACACCACGCTGGCCAAGCGGGTTGGTATAGGGTTTGTATCAAGTTTTCCTTCTCTTACAGTGATGTTCTCTGCATAATATGCTCCCTTTGTCGGCTCTTACGACACCCATGGGATGATATGGGGTGGTGACAATTCGTATTCTTAATCCGTCACCACACGGTAGTTATGGGCTCGCATAATATATGGTACTCACTCTGAAGCTAACTCTCCGAGGTAAATTTACTTTTCCTTAAGTATTAGGTTACCATGGCCACTAAATACCATAAAATAATTAGTTTACACCGGTTATATTTCCAATATAATGATGATGTAATGGAAAGCTCTGGCATAACTATGAATATAAGGAAAATTATTTCTAACTAGAGGACGCCAGCAGCTACGCCTGCATTTTTTTAAATTTACCTGTTTTGACCGATCCCGTGGGAATTTCGGAAAATTCCTTCTTAGTGCACCCCTACGATCCCCAAGGAACATACATGCCAAATTTCAGCTTCCTGCGCCCAATAGTTTCGGCTGTAGCGTGTGTGTCAGTCAGTCAGTAACGCAAGGATTTTATATATTAAGATATTATTCTATGAATATATGTTTCCGTTGTAAAATCATTTAGCACAGTTCACTGTGTAAAGGGAGGTGGGCAGCGATAGCCTAGTGGAGATACCAACAGACTGCCATGCTGAGGGTGTCTGGTTCGAATCCACGGTGCGCACGGATTTTTCTGAGTTATATGCGTATTCAATTGGTATGTAACGCTTCCTAACGGCATAATAAGCAGTAGTAAACTTATGGCAGCGATAGCTTAGTGCAGAGACTGACAGACTACGTAGAAAGCCCGAGTTCGATTCGCATTAAATTGTTAATAATAAATTAAACATGATCTCGATGTCATGCGGATCGTGTACCTACATATTATGAAATGGCAATAATGGCACGCCTGTATCCCCGAAGAGGTAGGCAGAAGTGTAATATTACACCCACATTTCGCCATGAATTTTTAGGTCCCACGTAATAGGGGGCGAGCCTATTGCCGTACCGGGCACATTACCAGACTCCGTGCTGTTACTGGGAATTTCCTAACGGAAAGCCCAATAACACTTTGCCCGACCCGGGAATCGAACCCAAGACCTCCCAATCCCACGCGCACATTTATGCCGCGAGACCAACGAGGCAGTCAATAATAATAATGTTTTCAATCTTTATTACCAATGTACATGACATACATTGGGAACATATATTACAAGGAAATAAAGTCAGTTATTATTAACACAGGTTACAGGAATAAAAAACTAAATATTGTACTTAATGCACATTTATATTATAAGTTAAATACAGTTATTATTAGGGCGGTTTTAGATTAGCGTATTTTTCTGCGCGTATACGGTCGTTTCAGCATACGCACTTACACGCGCGCTACATTATACGCTTCGAAAACCGGACTCGCGTAAACGGGCATATTTCGGCGTGTTCGCTCGAAATAGTAGTGACATCTTGTCAGTGTCAACATGGATTCTGACGGCTTGCGCTTATACGAACTTAGAAACGCGTCAAAGCTCGTATGAGTTGCGCGTGTGCTAAAAGGCGCGCCTATACGCGCCTACATGCGCTTCCAAAGACGAGCTTATACGCGCGTATAAAACGCTAATCTGAAATCGCCCTTAGGCTCCGCAAGCTGGACCGAAGTTCTTACTGGGATTGTGTAAAGAGTGGCCATGAGTTTTATTGCCCATTCTTTCTCGTGGTTCTACCTATTGCATTGCGAACGTCGCAGTAAATGTATATATCAATCATTAAGTAATTAGCTTCAATGTTGTCGTTCATTTTTATTTATTCATAGTCTCACGCCTGTTACTCCGAAGGGGTAGGCAGAGGTGTAAATATTGCACCCACATTTCGCTATGAATTTTTATTGCCGTTACCGGCCACATCACCAAACTCCGGGCTTCTACTGAGTATTCAGAAAAAACCCAGTAACACTTTTGCCCGACCTGGGTATCGAACCCGGAACCTCCGATCAGCAGTCGCATACGCTATCCACAAGACCACGGACCCAGTCCTAAGCGTCACTTTGTGACCTAGATGAATAAAAAATATTGGCTTTGACTTTGTGGGAAGCGGTTAGATGCGGTTGATTCATGATCAGTCTGTATGGAGAACTTTATGGCAGTCTTACGTCCATGATGATGACAATATGTTCCATTATTTATTTACACTCCACATTAAAAACTACCTGGCTCTTTGAAAGGTTTTCACATATCCGATGCCTAGAGGCTCTTCATATAGTATTTTAGTTATAATTATATAGGACTCCCACTAGATACCAACAGGCTGCCATGCAGAGGGTATCGGGTTCGAATCCACGGCGCGCACCAATGACTTTTCGGAGTTATGTGCGTATTAAATTATTAATTATCGCTTGTCCCGTGCCTCGAGAGCACGTTAAGTCGTCGGTCCCGGCTGTCATGAAGATCTTTGTCAGTCGTTTGAAGGCGTCAGTACCTTCTAAATAAATTGACACTAGTCTTAACCATGGAATATCGCTGTCTCTTCGGGTTGCAGAGGTCAGACAGGCAGTCGCTCCGTAGAAAAGCTAATATTCAGCCAAATCCGGTTAGACTAGTAAGCGGACCCCAGATTGAAACTGTGATAACGCTAAGAGGTTGATGATGATGTTCTTCATCATCATCATCATCAGCCTTTAACAGTCCACTGCTGGACTAGGCCTCTCCTTTGAAAGGAGGAATTGGCCTACTATACCACGCTGGCCAAACGGGTTGGTATAGGGTTTGTATCAAGTTTTCCTTCTCTTACAGTGCCGTTCTCTGCATACTATGCTCCCTCTGTCGGCTCTTACGACACCCATGGGATGATATGGGGTGGTGACATTCCGTATTCTTAATCCGTCACCACACGGAAGATGTTCTTACTAAAATAATAATGCCTTAAGACAAATCGCATACGGCTATCAGATCACAAACTGAGTAGAGACAACTAAGTTAATGACCATACGAGTTATTTTATTCATAAATACGTGCATAGGGTTCCCACCAAGAACTTAGGGTCCCAAGCCAACCTCACCTGTAAGTGGTGCACCTGCCGATCAACGGACGAGGCTCTGGCAAACAAAATATCCCGATAAGCGGCAATAGGCTCGCCACCTATTACGTAGGATCAAAACACTGGCGAAAAGTGGGCGTTTAATATGCGTCTGCCTACCCCTTCGAGGAAACAGGCGTGAGTCTATGTATGTATGTAAATACGTATATTTTGTTCTTAAGTAACAACCTGACTCAGAAATCATAGTACTTATCTCACCAAGGTTTGTTTAGCTAAGACCATTACAACCACAAGGTTTGTTTAGGCTAATTTAAGTACAAAAATATGGCATTAGACAGCTTCAGCCCCTGCGAACTATGTAGAAGCCAAAGAAGTTCTACCCCCCGTAAGTAATCTGCAGTGGCCCATATGGACTCCCTGAATCGCTTACGAAGCCAGGTCGGCCGTTGCAGATACAACCTATCGTTGACTCGGCCTACACGGAGTGCGACTGTGGCGCTCCAGAACAGACCATGAGTCACCTACTGGAGTGTCCTAAGTGTCCGCACTGATGTTCGATGGCCAATCTATGCCGAGCCACCGACAATGCTGTAGCCGTGGCCACATACTGGGCTGGTGCCATTTGATAGCAGTTCTGTACTAACGACTCGAGAAGAAGAAGAAGAAGCAAGGCTTCTCCTATGTAAATCAAAACCACTAGCGTTGGTGTACTCCTTAAAATAACTGACATCGATCGGGTCTGCTTACCAGGACTGAATCCCAGCAGAGTTGGGTATGTAGTAAATGAGCTTGGCACCAAGGGAAGTCGAATACACGGTGGGGTTTTTGAGGTCAAGTAATTGCCCTATCATTATGTTTGTACGGACCTCATTCATTCTAATTTTGCCTGTTATTTAACATCATTATATAAACAAGCAAAATAAACGAGGCTACACGACTACTTAAATCACTTAAATGTTTAGTATTTATAACTTATCGCAGTTCACTGCTGCATTTAACACATACATACATAACTTCACGCCTTTTATCCCCGAAGGGGTAGACAGAGGTGTATTACACACCCACGTTTCGCCAGTTATGTGTAGGTCCCAATATAATAGTGGGCGAGTCTATTGCCATTTAAGCCTCTCTTGATTTGCTTCTCAGTAGCACCATGAGGCAAAACAAAGATTGGGATACTACATGCGGACTAGACGGGTTGGTAAAGGATTTGGTCGAGATTTCCGTCTCTTGAAAGTTATATTAAAAACTAGAGGAAGCCTACGCTACGACTGCATTTTTTTAAATTTAACTGTTTCTGCTATCCGTGTGCTGACGGATTAAGAATACGGAATGTCACCACCCCATATCATCCTATGGGTGTCGTAAGAGCCGACAGAGGGAGTATATTACGCAGAGAACAGCACTGTAAGATAAGGAAAACTTGATACAAACCCTATACCAACCCGTTTGGACAGCGTGGTATAGTTAGCCTATTCCTCCTTTCAAAGGAGATGCCTCGTCCAGCAGTGGACTGTTAAAGGCTGATGATGATGAACTGTTTCTGCTTGAGCCCGTGGGTGATTCAGGAAATCCCTTCTTAGTACACCTCTGCAGACTTCAAAGAACATACATGCCAAATTCAGCTTCTTGCGCCCAGTAGTTTCAGCTGTGCATTGTCTGTCAGTCAGTCAGTAAAGCAATAAGTTTATAATAATATATATTATATTGAGGCAGCGATAGCCTAGTGGAGATACCAACAGACTGCCATGCAGAGGGTATCGGGTTCGAATCCACGGCGCCCACCAATGACTTTTCGGAGTTATGTGCGTATTAAATTGCTAATTACGCTTGCCCCGTGCCTCGGAGAGCACGTTAAGCCGTCGGTCCCGGTTGTCATGAAGATCTTTGACAGTCGTTATAAGGCGTCAGTACCTTCTAAATAAACTGGCACTAGTCTAAACCATGGAATATCGCTGTCCCTTCGGGTTGCGGAGGGCAAACAGGCAGTCGCTCCGTGGAAAAACTAATATTCAGCCAAATCCGGTTAGACTAGACCCCAGATTGAAACTGGGATGACGCTAGGAGGATGATGATGATGATATTATACAGATATTAATAATATATACTTACTGTTGCACAAAAGAATCTTCAAACAGAAAACGACAGTCCAAACCACGAAAAGCCCAACCAATCCCCCTATCACTCCTCTATAGACCATGGCGTAATTCATTGTCACTTTCACCACTCAACTCCGTTCAGTCAAAACTCAAAAACCCAATTAAAACTCTTCACTTGAACGCTCATAAAAATCAGTTTACACTTCAAGCGCCAAAAACCCAATCAAAACACTTCAAAGAGCAATCAAAAGTAATAGGCTAGTTGACTAAAAAATATTTATAAGTCCGTCCTTTAGATTATCCAAAAATAAGCAATACGTATTTTTTTATTTGTAAATTAAACCAAAAATGACCAAGATATAGCTCATTAAAGTTACGTATAACGTCACGCCGTGCTGCATTTTTTCGCACTAGGTGACGTCACACGTAACTTTAATGGGCTATATCTTTATTATTTTTTATTTAATCGAAAAAGGAAAAAAAATGGGTCTAATATTTTTTTATAATCTAAAATACGGACTAAATAAAATGTAATTATTTTGACCCTGGAAACTACCCTATTAAAAAGATTTTACACTTCATCAGCCATATTAACTAAATATAAGTACGTTTCCTATGTGTGGTGTGGTTCTACTAAAAATCCTTGCTTCAGTCTCTTATGCGTAGTTGCTATGCAATACGTCATACCCAGTTCTAAACTCATGTTAGATTGGGATTGAGGAAAAATGAAAACAATTTACCTATTAAACGGTAAATGCTGTTATATTGGCACATGTTCTCTAACCAGTTTTGAAACTGATTCTTTAGGGTTGGACTACACCTATCAGCACCGCATCGCACTTTCTTATGCTTCTATCCTTTTCTGCGCATCAGCACGCCGCGGAATGGAAAAGGCGATCGTGTTCCCTCTCTCTGTCTCGCTCTAGTAAATGACGGTCCTAAGTGACAGAAAAGGATAGAAGCATAGGAAAGTGCGCTGCGGTGCTGATAGTCAACCCGTCAGATGGGAAATCATTGATTGGAGATGGATAAGTCCGCTGCTGGTCGTAGGCCTCTCCGACGTGCCATAGAGTGCCATACGGCGTGCCGTAGCACGCCAATAAGCTCACTCTTCAGCTTTCGTCTTCCAGTCCCTGCCCATGTGTGGGGTCTCTGAGCCTCAATATACTATATCTCTTTAATCTCAATCTATCTGCTGAAGCAGTAATTATCCGGGTATGGTGCCGAAGTAAAAAAATATCGTTATGATTGGTACAATATGGAATTCTCACTTTTAATACGGGTCTTTGTACACTGAAAGAAAGAAAGAAAGAAAACTCATTTATTCTGTTTAAATATAAACTTACAGAAAGTAACATAATAATGGCAGAATATGCTGTACCTCAAATTGATAACATCTATGTAATACCATATTCTTGAAAATAAAAGATTATTCTATTCAAACTAACTTAACCTAAACAGAATTGGTTCCCAACTCAGCATATTGCCATCTTGTGACACAAGATGGCGCTGGTATTCTGGTATAGAATAGAATAATCTTTTATTTTCAAGAATATAGTATTACATAGATGAGGTATTATATTATATTATCAATTTGAGGTACAGCATATTCTGCCATTATGGCGTGTAAATATTACAGTCATTAATCAAAGGAAAGTTTAAATCAATGGTATTATGTGGTATACTGTGTATGATATCTTCCATACTTCTAATAGTTAAACTACATTATTTGGTTTTAATTTTCTTAAAAAAATCGAAATTAAGACTTATCTAAATTAATATTGACTGTTTCATCAACTATCACAATATTGCTTTCATTTAATTCATTATTTAGTCTTTCATTGGCTTTTGTATCGTCTTATGAACTAAGAGATTAACCGCCAAATTCAATAAGTACCAAATCTATGCATGGATTTGCAGATTAGAGATGCATATTTGGCATAAGCTCCCAATGATGTTACAAAAGCATAAAGAAGTAGATATGTTATAGGCGTACTAAAAGCAGGACGCTAAACATAAGTATGTATATAGTTATGCGTATGTATCATATTATTATATAATTTATTATTATATGTTATTATTCCTTATCTATGTACTATATTATTTTATTATGTATAGTATCCCATGTTTTAGTTAGGTATATTGTTATAACCAATAGTATCTATTATATTTCATAATTCCTAGAAAACGTGTAAAAAACACAAATCACTTGTGCACCTACCACATTTATCTCTGCACTACCTAAGGGTCGACCGGTAGAGAATGCCTCAAGGCATTATGTCCACCATTGTGCAGTTTGTATGTGTCTGTCATATGTGTCTGTAACGTCGCGAGCCGGTTTCAAAGTGAAACTGACACATCTTGTCAACCGAAAATAAAATATGGAGTTATCGATGTGTGCGTTAGGGTACCGTTTTTACGGAATGATTACTTCGTAGGTAACGTATCTACATTTTTCTTGTAATATCATTGTAAGCTGAAAGCTCCATACAAAATATGTCAAACAAGTATCTCAAAACAACCAAATCCATAGACAGATCGAATCGTAGTTTTTTGGATCGTCTTAATAACTAAGAGATTACATATGAGTCTGGATGGTAGGTCTTTCATTGACAGTGAGAATAACGGCTCCTTCGCTGTTTCTTGTAATAGTAGTATTGTTTCTATAGTTGGCTTGAGCTGAGGTATTTGGTTGTGAGGTTTCTGCCAAAGCAGTTGCTATGGGTTGCACGATTGGTTGCTGTAGACGGTTTGGACGGTGGACTCCGATCGCCTCTTCGTAGCTAGGTGGTGCGTCAGGACTTTCTGTAATAGAGATGGGTGGACATTTTAATGCGTAAAGAGGACTGTAAACAAAATTAATAAACGGACAGACTGCCTCGTTGGTCTCGCGGCATAAATGTGCGCGTGGGATTGGAAGGTCTCGGGTTCGATTCCCGGGTCGGGCAAAGTGTTATTGGGTTTTTTCTGTTAGGAAATTCTCAGTAGCAGCACGGAGTCTGGTAATGTGCCCGGTATGGCAATAGGCTCGCCCCCTATTACGTAGGACCAAAAATTCATGGCGAAATGTGGGTGTAATATTGCGCCTCTGCCTGCCCCTTCGGGGATACAGGCGTGAGTCTATAATAAACGGATTAGATAGATAATATTTTATTGTATACCAGACAGACACAGCTTCATGATAGAGAGACAAAGGGACAAGGGTTCTTTTAATTTTAAATAGATTATACCTTTTTTGTCACTTTTAATATTTTTTGTAAACGGGAGTCAAAGGTTTAAGCTGAAAACCAGCGCTTGGTAATTCTCCGGGATCCAAGCATAAGCTGACGCTTAAACCTTTTGCTTTCAGTATTATAGTTTATTTTGTAATTTATACACATTTGCTGTAATACTGAAACCAATAAACTTTTATTCTATTCTATTCTATTAAATAAAAGTAACAGTAAGAAATGTACAATATGATGGGTGACCGCTAAAAGCCATTTCTTCCAGCAACAACAAAACAGGAATAGATATTGTATCTTAGAATGATACTTTAAAGGGAGAATGATACTTTAAGAATTGGGTTTATTGGAATATATGATTAATCTTCCAGCTAAACTGAATGTCTGCGTTATTTTATAAAACTAACAGCTGTCTTAAAAAATAACTAATTGCTTATAGAATATCTAAAGGCTGATTAAAAGTTTTCACAAATGGTTCCTACCTATACAATAAAAGTTAAGGATACGAACGTGCACAAGAAAGAACAGCAATTTGTGCATTGTTTAAACCATACATAGATAACTCATTGTTTATACTACCTATCTATACAAACTATCCATATGATTTTACATATACATTTGAGATTTTACATATTTAACTCTTAAAGAAACGGTTATTAAGCAACCGTTTAGTTTTAGAAGCCGAAGTGTTAAATATATCAACATCATCGGCGATGGAGTTGTAACATATTATGCTTGAATGAGAATATTTGTGGCATAACAAGGTTCTTCTTACTCATAAGGATGATAGCGACCTAATAATAGACTTGAACATACGATTAAAATGTATAACTTGAATCATCATAATTTTCTTATTAAGTAGCAGTTAGAATTAAATTGGACATAGAATCCTGAATTACAATTTTGTTTGTTACTTAAATATTAATTATTTTAACTGCTTATGAAGTAATAGTTGCAACATCAATTCGGTACCTACATGTTGAAAACAAGCTATTTATTTGATTTTTTCTTGTACTTATAGATAAATCCATATACCTATGTAATACTAAGTATTGTGAGTGCTGGTGGTCTGATTTTAAACCAAAAGTAATGTCTGTAATCGTTAGATACGACACGTTTTTAGGAGTAGCCCACTACTATATGACACAGATTCACCAGCAATTTGCACTGTCAATTGCAGACAAAAATTTTTAACTACTTGTGTAGTCCCAGAGATAGTTAAACAGTCTAAGAACCAGTTACGAATTTAATTAGAATTTAATCTCTGGATAGCGACCTGCTGGAGAAACTGCTACGCAGAGGAACTATAAACCACGCGCGCTCTTTTGAAGTAACCACCATCATCATCGATCTATCGTTATCCCGTTTGCATTCGAGACTTACACACCTTGGAGCCACGGTCCACTTTCTGATCTATATTTGACAGAATATCTGCTTTTCCATGACCTCTGCCATCCAAATGGATAGCGATATTCCATGGTAAAAACCAGTATCAGTATATTTGATGGTACTGACACCCTATCTGTAACGACTGTCAATATCTATGCTATTTCGACGCCATGTGCCCTATTGAATTACTAATAGTCACTTGCTAATCGATTAAAAATAACATCGAATGCTGCATGTTCGAAAGGTCTCTATAGTGTTCTCGAAAGACATGTAAAGTATGCCAACTGCGTTTGGCTAGTCTGGGCGCAGCAGTGGGGCAGGCAATATTCCGGACTGATATTATTATTATTCCATAATAAAGGAGTTGATAATAAATGCAGGCAGCGATAGCCTTGTGGAGATACCAACAGACTGCCATGCAGAGGGTCGAATCCACGGCGCGCATCAATGATTTTTCGGAGTTATGTGCGTATTGAATTGTTAATTATAGCGTGTCCCGTGCCTCGGAGAGCACGTTAAGCCGTCGGTCCCGGTTGTCAAGAAGATCTTTGACAGTCGTTACAGGGCGTCAGTACCTTCTAAATAAACTGACACTAGTCTAAACCATGGAATATCGCTATCCCTTCGGGTTGCAGAGGTCAGAGAGGCAGTCGCTCTGTGGAAAAGCTAATATTCTGCCAAATCCGGTTAGACTATGAAGCGGACCCCAGATTGAAACTGGGATAACGCTAAGAGAATGATGAATAGTGGAGTTGGAAAATACACGACACTTACCACATTTGGGCATCGCAGGCAAGTCGAAGTAACTGACGCATCTTGGCAGCTCAGAATGAGAGTCTGGTATCAGCCGAGCGCGGGACTCTGTGTACGGAATACCACGTTGTCGGAGTGATGGACTATTCGGTGGTGAGTTGTTTTCTGAAAATGAAAATGGTAGGTATTAAAATTTACAGGCATGTATAGTTGTGACGGAAGAATACAATATATCACTACCTCACATTAATTAATAGGGATTTTTTATAGTAGTAATAGGCGGCAAACGAGCAGACGGATCGCCTGATGGTAAGCAATTACCACCGCCCATGGACACAAGCAACACCACAGGAGTCACAAGTGCGTTGCCGCCCCTTTGGGTTGGGAAAAGGGATAGGATGAGGAGTGGGATGAGCGAGAAGGAATAGGAGATAGGACCTCCGGCACTCTCACTCACCGAACGAAACGCAACAGTTTAGGTACTGTTACTTTACGTCGATTTTCTGCGAGAGGGTAGTACTTCGCTGGTCGAGCCGACCCATTCATGCTGAAATCAGCAAGGCTCTACTATCTTAATCTTGACCTTGGTGTCCGTCGTAATAGGTGACTGAGAAAAATACTATACCGACCCGTCTGGCCAGCGTGGTATAGTAGGCTATCCTGTTAATTGACTCACTATGGAGCAACTTAGACGTGACTTATGTCTCCGAGACTATTAAGTAGGACTAGGAAAAAGATGCATAGGGTTCCCACTGAGAACTTAGGGTCCCAAGCCAACCTCACCTGCAAGTGGTGCACCTGCCGATCAACGGACGAGGCTCTGGCAAACAAAATATCCCGATAAACGCTATTGCCGCTCGCCACCGCGCTCGCTACGTGGGATCAAAACACTGGCCAAAAGTGGGCGTTTAATATGCCTCTGCCTACCTCTTTGGGGAAACAGGCGTGAGTCTATGTATGTATGTATGTAGGACAAAGGTTTCAAAAGAGGTATGAAACTCACGTTACACTATATTGAGTTGGTATACTTTGCAGCATTAATACCTACAATGAATTTTCCTGTAACATTTTACTCTATACGTTATTACTGCATACATCAACATTGTCAGCCCAATATTTATTATAAACTGTCGCACTGCTGGGCACAGGCCTCTTACTAACAGAGGGTCTGTTACGGTATACTCCGCCACGCTTGCCAAGTACGCATTGGCAAATTACCCATGCAGGTTTCCTTACTATGCCGTTAGGAAGCGATAAATATCAATTGAATACGCAAATAACTCAGAAAAATCCGTGGTGCCCGCCGTGGATTCGAACCAGACACCCTCTGCATGGCAGTCTGTTGGTATATGATTGGTATCTTTACTTAGGCTATCGCTGCCCTCATTCCATACTTTTACGCATTGTCGTGTGCTAAATGATTTCACAACGGAAACATATATTCATAGAATTATATTAGACATAATTTTCCTCATATTCACAGTTATGCCAGAGCTTTCCATTACATCATCATGATATTGGAAATATAACCGGTGTAAACTAATTATTTTATGGTATTTAGTGGCCATGGTAACCTTATACTTAAGGAAAAGTAAATTTACCTTGGACAAATAGCTTCAGAGTGGGTACTGTATATGCGAGCCCATAACTAAGCAATGCAATAAATATGTTTTATAGAATAATAATGTACCTATATGTACAGTCGAACAACTTCCCGCTCGCCCACCATAAGGGCGCGAATCGCTCAGCAAGACATCGACGCTTTCAGTGCTACTTTACACGCACATTGACACTCGTATACAAAACCAGTTTCTAGTGTGCCTCGACTCTATGAGCGAGCCAAGGGATTTTTTTCAAACTGGTCCAACGCCGACTTGTTTAATTCTACCTATATATAAGATTTTTGAGTTATTGACAGACTGACAGACAGGGCACAGCCAAAACTATTAGGCGCTGGAATTCGACATGTACATAATGTTCCGCATGCACTAAGATGGGATTTCCCGAAGGTCCCACGGGGTCGGACAAACACGATTAAATTTAAATTTAACACGTTGTGCTGATTAAACTTTTTTTTTCCTAAAAAAGACAACGCCCGCATTAGGACTAAATCCTGTGTCGCGGGGGACTTTACAAACATGTAACATACGAGGAAAATTAACACCCAGACTCGAAACAACAATTTATGGGTCACATAAAGTATTGTCTCGTGTGGGAATCGAACCCACAACACTCGGCGCAGTGTCAAGCGGCGAGGCGGCTGCTTAAACTATTACGCCAACAGTGCAGTCAAATTTGCTGTGAGCATGCTCTAGAATACATGTAAATAAAATCGAAGTGTCTGTCTGATACTTCAAAATAACTATGTTCTTTCAAGTGCATACTAGTAAAGTAAGTTAAACGACACTAAGACATAAACAACCTAGTCTGTCTGTCTTTCTGTTTGTCCGGGGTAATCTTTTTAATGGCTGAACCCATTTGAATAGGACTTTCAGTGGACGATAGAGCACTATAATTTGCTCAGTAGTGGTACTGTCAGCCTTATAATATTAGTATAGATATTTATTAATTTTGTCATCATGTTAGCGTGAAGTAATATGACCTTTAATATTGTTTAGATGAGTATTTTGCTATGGGGATAATAGAAAAATATACATGTGTATCCATGTTAGTTGGGATTCCCCGTACCTAGCTCATTGTTTATGTCGCTGTTGCTCTAGTTGCTATTCTATCAAAATGCGTTAGTCATTGTGAATGACGGAACAAACACAATATCATCGTCCTAGCGTTATCCCGGTTGAATCTACGTCTTGCACCTTGCAAACCGTGATCCGCTTACTAGTCTATCTGGGGGCACGGCAGTGCCCCCACTAAGTCGAGCAAAAAAGCGGCACGGCCTTACCATCCTTTTCTCGAAGCAATTCAGGCCATTTTCGACCCCCTATAACTTCGTTGTGGATAAAACTAGAAGCCTGATTAACCATGTAACCATGCAGGCATTGTATAGACAAGGTGTATTTCAAATTTCATTCAATTTGAACCAGTAGTTTAAGAATTATAGCGAGTCATAATTCTTAATTTTGTCACTCACTGACCGATCTTCAAAAGTCTAAGGCACTTCTAGCAGACTCAGAAGCTTCAAATTTAGAGTAGGATTAGTGTTTAGTATATGAATCAAGGAAAAATTTAAATATTTTACAATTTCTGTACAGTTTTCGAGACACATCAACTACATAAATAACTTTGTAATCCCATATAAATATAGAGGATTACACAATTATATTTGCAATTAGAGCTTTATTTAAGAAAATTCGTTGTTGGTGTACAAGAAGTAGACGGTAGCGGAAAGGACAAAAGTAAGACAATCTACAAAAAAAATGAAATCACATTAACAAGTATTGTTTTTATGGGATTCCGATTTGACAGAATTTGCTTTTGACACAGCGAAGGCTATCTGACCACCGCAACTCAAAAGGATCGCGATATTCTATGGTTAAGACCAGTAACCTAATATTCAAGTTTACAATTTTTTTTTTAAACTCACCCCTGTATCCCCAAAGGGGTAGGCAGAGGTGTAATATTACACCGACATTTCGCCACGATGATTTATTTTGATTGTAGAATCGAAACAAATAAGGCAGCGATAGCCGAGTGGATATACCAACAGACTGCCATGCAAAGGGTATCGGGTTCGAATCCACGGCGCGCACCAATGACTTTTCGGAGTTATGTGCGTATTGAATTGTTAATTATCGCTTGTCCCGTGCCTCGGAGAGCACGTTAAGCCGTCGGTCCCGGTTGTCATGAAGATCTTTGACAGTCGTTACAGGGCGTCAGTACCTTCTAAAATAAACTGACACTAGTCTAAACCATGGAATATCGCTGTCCCTTCGGGTTGCAGAGGTCAGACAGGCAGTCGCTCTTTTGAAAGGCCATTCAGCCAAATCCGGTTAGACTAGTAAGCGGACCCCAGATTGAAACTGGGATAACGCTAAGAGAAAGAAGTAGAATCGAAATAAATCATCAACATCTTCTAGTACGAGAGCTAGCAACGTTGGGTAAACAAGAATTTCAGGTAGGCCAGTTTTTATTATATGCTATCTCTCTCACACTCCCGGATGTCATACAGGCCATCTGGCTGGCGGTAGTGGTTGCGTTCATCAGTGCGCACCGTACTTGTACAGGTAAAAAAAGTTTTTTTGTTATTGACCTTTTTTCAGCATTAATTTATTATTGCCAGACATTTTCATTGTTGTTTTAACTGTGCCAAACGCTAATTTTGGATGTCTTATTTTTTTAAATTATTTTAGTATGGTTGAAATTTATATAGGATGTTATTTAAGTAACTAAAAACCCAAAATTAATTTGCCAAGCAATAATTCGCTATACCTTCAGCCAGACCGATCTAAAATTGAAAAGTTATGTGGTATCATTTTGCTTGGTCTAAAAATTGTTGTTGAGTAAATTACGGAGAAAGGATTAAAAATTATTAAATCAATTTGAGGATAAATACAGTTCCAAAATAATTATTTATTATTAGACAAAATTAAGATAATGATCAATCTCAAGATTTTCAAGTATGAAAATAAATAAAAATTTGGATGGATATGTAAAAACTAAGGTTAATTTTTAATTCATAATTGTATGACTAAAAACGGAGGCATCTCCGTTTCAGGCATCACTGGAGGTATCATTATCATTATTATTATCATCATCATCTTCATCACTGCTGTCATTTTCATTGTCACCATCGTCCTTTGAATTGTTATCGTCTTGTGGTAAGTTGTCACCTGTAATAGAATGATTTTTTTTATATTTTTTGGCAAAGAATTGATTAGTATTTTATTTTTAATTCTTATTTCAATAGATAATAATGTCGGCAACTAATGATGATAATTGTTCTCCAAAAACCAGATAAAATCATATTTATCGTCATTTATGGTCCAGCCGGAAGCATGAGGTGATAGAGATGTTGGGTATTTTAAATGAGCATTTCTCGAAAATTTTGTGACAAACCTAAGCTCAATTTCCTCGTGTTTCGTCAAATCATTATCTTCTAATAAACTAGAATCTTTATGAATGATAACATTTTTTATATTTTTTTTAAAGAGTTTTGATTGATTTTTTAAATTGTTTTAAAATTTCTTCCTCAAAATAATGATTTGTCATTAAATTTACATCTGACTGAGACTTAAGCTTATTACTTATTCATAATTGTATGTGTCACAAATAGCAGAGGGTCTCGGGTTCGAATACACGGCACGCACCAATGACTTTTCGAAGTAGTATTAATAGACTCACGCCTGTATTCCCGAAGGGGTAGGCAGAGGTGTAATATTACACCCACATTTCGCCATGAATTTTTAGGTCCCACGTAATAGGGGGCGAGCCTATTGCCGTACCGGGCACATTACCAGACTCCGTGCTGTTACTGGGAATTTCCTAACGGAAAACCCAATAACACTTAGCCCGACCCGGGAATCGAACCCGAGACCTCCCAATCCCACGCGCACATTTATGCCGCGAGACCAACGATTAAATTGGTAATTATCGCTTGCTGATCGGTGAAGGAAAACATCGTGAGGAAACCTGCATGTCTGAGAGTTCTCCATAATGTTCTCGAAAGATATGTGAAGTCTGCCAACCCGCACTTGGCCAGCGTGGTGGACTATGGCCTTACTCTTCTCATAGTGAGATGAGACCCGTGCCTAGCACTGGGACAGTATAAAAGGCTGATGATGATATGTCACAAAGAGAACATGACAACAAACATTTTTTATTGTTGATTACTTCTTCCTCTACTAATGATCATCATCATCATCAGCCCTTTATACTGTCCCACTGCTGGGCACGGGCCTCTTCCCATTATAAGGAGGAAATAACTAATGATACAATTTGATAAAAAATGCACTGGTGGATACTTCGACTGTCATGCCAGGGAGTCTGTGGATAATCAGCAATAACTTTTATTATAGTCATTTGGATAGGTACCCCAATTCACATGAATGATGATAAAAGATAAACATTCACTTTTTGACTTTAAATTTTCTATTATTTCTAGCAACTCTTGAATATTTAAATTTGTGATCCACTCTACTATTTTTTTACAATTTTTGCATCATTTGAGGAATGTAAAGTTTGTTGTTTACCTTTTGATTGCTTGCGATATTTTCGTTTGACATTTGAATTTGTTTCTATATTTACCATACTTTCAGGCTCAATAATTGCATTATAAATGTCGTATTCTGGGATATTAACTTCAATATGTGTATTTTGAGACACAGGCAGGGTTTTGTTAACATCTACTGCAGTATTTGATAGTGAAGTTGAACTGGATGTGCTGGGAAGATCAGAAATTAATTTCAGATAAATTACGATATTTTGTCATTGAGCTGTAAAACTGCTGTAACAAATTTATCTGATACCCATCAGTGTCATTAACTTGCTCTAGCTCTCGTAACTGTACAATTTCATATTTAAGTTAAAAATTTACACGCATTTGTAAAACTTTCTTACATTTTTTTAATCTAATCTAATCTTTTTTATCTTCTACAAAAGTTATTATTTTTCCATTTCTGCCTTTACAAAATACACATTTTAGTTTGCACTAGCCATTGTAACACAATTTCGTTAAAAATATTAATAATAACAGCAACAAATACACCAATGTGATTAAACTGACACCATCTTGACTACAAACAGCTGCCGTGGTCTATCTCGCTTGCGCAATTAACACGTGATTGCCTGCACTATTCCAACATGCCTAATAACTTTTCACTGTTAGATCGGTCTGGCAGAAGGTTTAACAATCGAATTATTGCTTGGTAAATTAATTTTGAGTTTTTAGTTACTTAAATAACATCCTATATAAATTTCAGCCTTACTACAATAAATTGAAAAATAAATTTTCGATCCGCAATTAGCGTTTGGCACAGTTAAAGCAATAATGATTTTTGCATGTTGCAAAAAGGTCAATGAAAATAATAAAAAAAGAAAAAAACTTCTTAAAATTATTTGAAAAAATATCTTTTTTACCTGAACAGGTACGATGCACACTGATGAACGCAGCCACTACCGCCAGCCAGATGGTCTGTATGACATCCGGGAGAGTGAGAGAGATAGCATATCTAAAAACTGGCCTACCTGAGATTCTCTCTTGAAAACGTTGCTAGCTCTTATACTATTCCTACAGATATCCCGGTTGGACCTAAAACTTCCGCTGTGCAACCTGGAATCTACTTATAATAGTGTATTCATACGCAATTACTTTTTGTTGAATAACTTTCAAAATGTTAAAGCACATTTCAAATTTCAAAGCAGCAGCAACATCATTCTTTCAAAGAAGTCGACGTATCTTCATAGGTTGTTGCTAAAAGTTATTGAATGTTACCAAGTGTTGTCCTGTTTCTTAATAATAATAATAATAATATTCTACCACATACACACATCACCATCTAGTCCCAAGCTAAGCAGAGCTTGTGTTATGGGTACTAGATAATGGATAAACATACATATATACTTTTTTTTTGTAAATACATACATATTATACATAGAAACACCCAGACCAAGACAAACATCCATGTTCATGCACACAAAAGTTTGACTTGAGCGGGAATCGAACCCGCGACCAACGGCGTAGCAGTCGTTTACACTCCCGCTGCGCCAATAACAATCAACTGCAATGTTGTCCACAGAGCAGTTATTTTTTTCACCATAAATCTTACAAGATTTGATTGTATTAGCTTTTCAACTATATAATCCGGCCATATATCCTTCTCATAGTGAGAAGAGGCCCGTTCCCAGCAGTGAGACAGTTTAAAGGGCTGGAAGGGATAATGATGATGAAATATTTATGGCTAGAACTACAATATCCTAAGGTGATGAAATCAAAACCTAACAAGACGAGGCTTTTCCACAGGTATTCCTTCTACTTTGTTAAGAGACCTTCTCTTGGCGTCATATCTGGCATATTGATCAGTTTCCTTATACACAGAAGTCATAGCGAAGTTTTACTTCTTGTTTCTCATAGAAAAATATTCGGCTCGCGCCCTATTACATTGGGACCGAAACATAACTGGCAAAAAGTGGGCGTATATTACACCTCGGCCTATCCCTTCCGGGATAAAAGGCGTGAAGTTATGTTATGTTCTCATAGATCGGCTCTCTAAAACGACTTCGGCAACGTATACAATGTGAATGGGTGACTGCTTTTGTAGCATTTTTATTGGAACTCGTGCTTCGAAGGGTACTTAAACGCATAGACAAGGATAACTAAAATTCAATAAATTATGGATTAACATGATCTCAATGTTAATCCATTATTTATTGACGACCGGTTGGCGCAGCGGGAGTGTAAGCGACTGCTACGCCGAAGGTCGCGGGTTCGACTCCCACTCAAGTCAAACATTTGTGTGCATGAATATGGATGTTTTTCTTGGCCTGATTGTTTTTATGTATAATATGTATCTTTTTACAAAACAAAAAACTAGATAGTGATATGTGTATGTGGCAAAATAAGTGTGAGGATATTTTCGATGGTGGTGCGAAAAATGTTTTTAACTCACATAGTTATTATTATTATTATGATAATGTCATTGTTCATTATATACCTATGTAAATTGACAATAATAATTAAATTATAATAATGTTTTCAGTTCATGTTAACATTGTATTTAACATATATTTAGATTATCACTTAAATATAGGTATATCACTTAAATTTAATATATAATAGCCCAGTGGTGTACGTAACGGACTGACGAGACGATGGTCTCGGGTTCGATCCCCAGGTACCCCAGGCACACACCTCTGCCTTTTCGAAGTTATGTGTGTATTAAAAATGTTAATTATCGCTCGCTAATAACGTGCCCGGTAGATGGCAATAGGCTCGCCCCACATTGGGACTGAAACATAACTGGCGAAAAGTGTGTGTGTGGTACAAATGCCTACCCCTTCGGGGATAAAAGGCGTGAAGATATGTTTATAACTTAAATATAGGCCTCGCAAGGTGGTCAAAGATCATATTGGGATCACGGGAAGCGGTTGGATGCGGACGACTCAAGGTCTGTCTTTATGGATAACTTTGCGGAGGGTTTATGTCCAGCAGTGGATGTAATTTGGCTAGGATTATGATGATGATGACGATAGGTTCTATTATTTATTTACACTTCACATTGAAACCCACGTCGTGTTCTAGAGTGGAGACCGCGCTTTGGCAAACGTAGTGTAGGACGCCCTCCGGCTAGATGGAGTGACGATATACGCAAAGTGGCTGGCAGCGGCTGGACACGAAAAGCCGAAAATTGGGCTCCGTGGCGTGCCATTGGAGAGGCCTATATCCAGCAGTGGACACTTGCAGGCTGATGATGATGATTGAAACCTACTTGGCTCTTTTAATCTTAAATAATATAGTACACCCACTGAAAAGTTCCAAAATAATGTTTTAATAGGACAGCTCGCATACGGCTATCAGATCATAAACTAGGTAGAGCCAATTAAGTTAATAACCATATATGTTTTTTTTAGGGTTCCGTACCTTAAAGGTAAAAAGCGGGACCCTATTACTAAGCCTCCGCTGTCTGTCTGTCTGTCTGTCCGTCTGTCTGTATCTCACAAACCGTGATAGCTAGAAAGCTGAAATTTTTCACAAATTATGTATTTCGGTTGCCGCTATAACAACAAATACTAAAAATAAAAAATTGAAAATATTAAGGGGGTTCCTATACAAAAAAACTAGTGTTGCCCAAATTCAGTCTTGGTCTTGCAGTCTTGGTCTTGTTCTTGCGTTTTTGCAAGACCAAGACCAAGAACAAGACCGCGTATTTTTAGCAAGACCAAGACCAAGACTGATCGTGCAAGACTTGAGCAAGAACAAGACTAAGCCTGCAAGACTCTTGCGTCTTGCAGCTAGGACTTAGCGCTATTTCACGGAGTAGTTAGGTGTAACAGTTCGGTGTATAGGTACGCTTAGGAATTCTATGAGAAGCAAAAAACTGTATCAAAGAATATGAAAAACTGGACCTATGCGCATTACGACTAATAGGTACCATAAACATACCTACATAGCGAATAAAAAAATATCCATTAAAATTCTAAATTCTAGCTTTCCAAGCAGCTCGAGACAAAATGCTTAAACATTATAAGAAGAGCAACTGGATTTATTGTACTTCTTTAATTTTAGACCCAAGGCATAAGGCTCAGACTTTTGACCTGACAATGTGGGGGAAGCAACTTAAAACAGAAAGTCTGCGCAAGTTCAATGAACTTTATGAAGAATATAAAAGTCTACACTCACTGAACAAATCTCTGGAATTACCAAAAAAAGAAAATAAAGTATGTGATGAAGATGAAGACGTAATAGACTTTGATAAACTCTATGAATGTCCCTCGACGTCATCTGGATCTTGTCTTCAAGGCTTAGTGATAGACGAGTTGGAGGAGTACCTGAGAAAACCAAGAACTGCCAGCTCGGAAGACATTTTAGATTGGTGGAGGACGCATGAGACAGAGTATCCGACTTTATCGAAGATGGCCCGTGATTTTCTCTCAATACCTGCAACTTCAGTACCTGCTGAGAGATTATTTTCTAAAGCATCATTAGTAATTAGAAAACATAGAAATAGGTTAAGTGATGAGTCAGCCAGATGGTTACTTTGTATTAATTCTTGGTCAAAAGAATTGATATAAAGTAACATAACCTAATGATAAAGCTGTTGTGTACTGTTATGTTTGATTTGTGTTGTATTTTATTTTTATTGAAATAAATGATAAATCGTAAAACTCTTTTATTAAATTTCATATAAGTTGAGGGTTCAATCTCTTTCTAGACAGATATTGTTCTTTAAAATACAGTCAAGTTATTGTAATTAATTTGTTTTTTTTACATGTTTTAGCAAATGTAAGCTTATAAATCATAAATGTTTATTAAGAAACAGTTACTTCCATGGAAAACGACATATAGGTCAGTTGATTTTTCGAATTTCTTATCAAATCTTCAGTTATTTATTAATCTGCTTGATCTTTACTAGCTATGGCTGTGTTAATTCAAGCTCACAATGCATTGTGAGCTTGAATTAAAATGTTCCAATTCTAATACGTTTTTCTAAGATTTAAAAACTTTAATAAATAGTAATAGACTGATAGGTAATTGCAAGACTTGCAAGACTCTTGCTGCAAGACCAAGACCAAGACCAAGACTGGGAGCGCAATACCAAGACCAAGACCAGGTGTATTGGCGCAAGACCAAGACCAAGACTGGCTAAGTCTCGTCTTGTTCTTGCATTTGGGCAACACTAAAAAAACGTGTTTTTTTCGTATTTTTTGCTCAAAATTACTAAATGTAACAGGTAGATGCTTTAAATTTTCACAGAATATGTAGTTGTATATTACCGTGCAAAATAAATAATTAAATAAAGAAAAAGTAAATAATAAAGGAGGACTCCCATACAACAAACGTAATTTTTAAGCAATTTGTTACTCGATCTTAATAAGAAATTTGTTACTCGATCTTAATAAGCAGTTAGAAACTTAAAAAGTATTTAAGTATACCTACATACTACGAACGTGATTTTCTTTTATAGATGATGGCACGGAAACCTTCATGCGCGAGCCCGACTCGCACTTGCCCAACTTTTATCTATCTATATACTATAATAAAACTGTAGAGATGAAAAAGTCTGTACATTAAAGATATTTTGACGAAAATTAGCTAAAAAATCTAGGAAAATGCTAAAAAGCAATACTTGATAATTTTTAGAATTTATGTCTGTCTGTCTGTCTGTCCGACGTCTTTCCCTATATTGCTAAAGATCTCTAAAATGGCGAAATTGATTTCAATAAAACTTACACTCATGTACAAAGGATACTCAAACCTATAAAATAGTATATGTTACATCACAATCGGTTGAGTGGTTTTCGTTGTACAGCTTGACCTCTTCTTTGTACGTAGTCCCAAACAAAACAGGGATCATCCAAAACTGGTTATTTAATTATGTGGTGCCATCTATGATCATTATAAGTTTGTTAGTAAGAGTAAAGTTAGTCCAAATAGGAACCTTCAAAGTGTTTTATGGCTATTTACCGACCAATAGATAGATGTCACTATTTTCAAATTATTTTCTAGCAAAATTAATGTTTCTTGCAAAAAAAGACAATAATTATGTGTCGGGTATCTTTCTGTTATTAAAAAAATAATAGAGTATAATATTCGGCATTTTCATAAACAAAAAGTCTCTGTGTCAAAATTTATAACAACTATCTATACTATAATAAAACTGTAGAGGTGAAAAAGTCTGTAGGTACATTAAAGATATTTTGACGAAAATTAGCTCAAAAATCTTAGGAAAATGCTAAAAAGCAATACTTGATAATTTTTAGAATTTATGTCTGTCTGTCTGTTTGTTTCGTTTGATCGTGTTCTGTACTTATACAGGTGACATTATACCCAAATTCCCACACCTCACGTACGTGGGAATCCGTGGGTGGGAGACTGAGGCCTGAATTCAGATACCTCTTGAGTAACTCAACGGGGCTATCTTACTTTCGGCAGGGCTGGATATTCGTAGCCCTGTGTGTATTTTCTAAATAAATCGCAGGGACAGACTTGACGTGAAAGACTGGAATCGACTCCCGAATATGTTGTTTTTCACATGGTCAGTTATATGTGGCATGTTCACAAGTAAGCGGTAAAAATAATTTACATGTTCTATGTGAAGGTGGTAAAACAGATAATGTTGTGTATAAAGAAATTAGGCAATAGGCTCGCCCCCTATTACGTGGGACCCAAAAATTGAAGGCGAAATGTGGGTGTAATATTGCACCTCTGCCTACCCCTTCAGGGATACAGGCGTGAGTCTATAAAAAAAATAAGAAATTCTCTAATGATATGTATTATATAATCTATACATATATATAAAAGAAAGTCGTGTTAGTTACACTATTTATAACTCAAGAACGGCATAACCGATTTGGCTGAAAATTGGTGGGGAGGTAGCTCAGAACCAGGAAAAACACATAGGATACAATTAGCTGCAAAAAATAATCTAGGAGGGATTTTAGAGAGGGTCGAAGTTTGTAGGGACAAACCTACTACCTTTGACAGTAAGAACGCTTGAGCTATATGGGCTATCGTATATCTGTCAGTACTGTCACATTATACATTGTCCTATGGTGCACTGTCATTACTTCATTCGCTTACATATATAAACTAATAATTATTGTAACAGCTTTGGCTAATCCCTACTAATATCAGGTATAAATGCGAAAATGTGTACCTATGTATGTATCTACCGATTTCACGTTAAAGCGGCTGAACTTATATTCTCTACTCATAAATGCGAAAGTGTGTCTAGAGATATAGCAGACCATGGCTTTGACATTTGACTGTATGCAAAGTGATGTTGTCGAGCACCTTTTGGTAGATAATGTCATGAATTCTGACCAAGTTACTTCAAGGTACCCTATAGAGTTTCTGAACTCTCAGGAGTACCTTCATGCAACTTGAGACCGAACGTTGGTGTTCCAGTCCTATCAATGCGGAATCTTAATGCACTAAAGCTTTGTAATGGCAAACGGCTACAAGTAACACCAAGGATGAAACATTATAAAAGCTATTCGCTATTGCGAGTCAGACTTGCTCATGAAGGGTTCCGTAGTGCAGGTATCCACTTACCATAGCCATTATCTTCGACTAACTATTATAGTAGTATAGTATTTGTCTAAACGACAAAGCTATATTTGCAGTTTTTAAGATGTGCTTTATTTCAAAAACTGCTGACTACATATCGTTCAAATCAATTTTCGTTGGAAGTTTTTAGAACGATCTACAGGATATTATATTAATATTTTTTATAGATTTGTCACTCTCTTACTATTAAAGTTAGAGGGATCCTCACACCCATTTTACCACTTTGGAACCGTATATCTTTCAAATGATTGACTTTGAGAAACAATGGTTTTAGGAACCTCAAAGTAATTATTAACGACACATTTTCCACATCAGTTCCATGTATGAAGAAATTATCTTATATATCCTTAATACTTATTCAATATTTTTTGGTTTTGGTGGTTCACAGAATACGTCTACCTACCAATTTTCAAATGTGTAAACTAAATAGTTTCGGCACTTTCGGCATAAAGTGGCTGTGAGATACGGAATGACGGACATAGCGCGTCTATAAAGATTCCGTGTTTAGCCATTTTTGACTACAGAACTCTAAAAACACTGTTTACAAAAATGTTTTAAATACTTCTTGCGGTTATATTTCTTATCAGTCCCTATGACCAGAATTAAAACGAAAATTACTATCGGACGATGAAGGAGTTATGTGTTACCCCGAATTTAACGTGAGCGAAGCCGCGGGCAAAAGCTAGTTATTCATAAATACGTATATTTTGTACTCAAGCAACAATCTGACAGAAATCATTATACTTATCTCAGCAAGGTTTCTTCTATGTAATTAGAACCCAGGCCTCTCAGGGGCGTCGCCAGCCGATTGCCTCGAGGGGGGAGGGCAAAGTCGCCAGCCGATGTCCTAAGAGGTGGGTGAGGGAATCGGTATGGAAAATGAGAAAAGTACTGAAAAAGTATTAATCGTAGGGCTTTTTGAGTCTCTAGGGGGGGCAGCAGCCTCCTTCTGCCCCCCCTCTCCCTGGCGACGCCCTTGCTGCATCTGGTATGACAGACAGGGTCACTCATCATCCTCATCTCAGCACTGTTCGAGTTGCGATCCAAGATCACTAACTAGTTTAAAGAATTGCCACCAATGGGGTCTGCTTTGAGGACCGAATCCTGTCGGGATCGGTATGCCATACCTTACTGTGATAGATTCCCGTGACACCAAGGGAAGTCAAAGACACCACGGTATGTGAAATAAGTGCCCTATCATTATATACGAATACGAGTCTTACTCATTCTAATTTAGCCTGTTATTAACATCATTATATCAACAAATAAAATAAACGAGGCTACGTGACCACTTATATCACTTAGATTATATTATTTGACGACCGGGTGGCGCCGCAGTAGTGTAGTCGACTGCCACGCCGAAGGTCGCGGTTTCGGTTCCCGCTCAAGTCAAACATTTGTGTGCGTGAACATGGATGTTTGTCTTGGTCTCGGTGTTTCTGTGTATAATATGTATTTATTTACAAAACAAAAAGTATATAAGTACGTTTATCCATTGTCTAGTACCCATAGTACAGCTCTGGTTAGTTTTGTGTGAATGTAGTAGAATGTTATCTTAATATATAAAATCCTTGCGTTACTGACTGACTGACAGACACGCTACAGCCGAAACTATTGGGCGCAGGAAGCTGAAATTTGACATGTATGTTCCTTGGGGACCGTAGGGGTGCATTAAGAAGGAATTTCCCGAAATTCCCACGGGATCGGCCAAAACGGGTAAATTTTAAACAATTGCAGGCGTAGCTGCTGGCGTCTTCTAGTTATATTATGTTTCTCTTTCACGGGTAGTATTCTAATTTGTTAGAACAATACCCGACCCTTTGGCAGGCGTACACGGAGACATAGGTCCAACGCGCAGAGGCCCTTTGAGAGTTTAAATCTAGAATGTGATGGGATACCTACTGAGGCGCCGCCATCACTGCACTATTAAGTACAGTCACGGGTTAGCCGCAGCAGGTGAGGGACTATTGCTACACAGCCACAGTACACACCCACAGTTCGCCAGTTATGTTTCGGTCCCAATATAATAGCGGGTGAGCCTATTGCCATCTACCGGGCACATCATTAAGCGAGCGATAATTAATTTATAATGCACACATAACTTCAAAAAGTCAGAGGTGTGTGCCTGGGGTACCTGGGGATCGAACCCGAGACCATCGTCTCGGCAGTCCGTTACGTACACCATTGTGCTATCGCCGCTATTCCGTCTCTTGATAGTTATATAAAGCTTTCCTTATAAAATCACGCTTTACATTACGGTTTATAAACGTTATTAAGCCTAAAAATTGTTTCATTTCCCTGGTATTATATTTGCTTAGTGTACTTGTGATCCGGGCACTGCGGTTGTGATCACTTACCAGCTTGCTCGTTTGTCTCCTATGCAATAAAATAAATATATAATCTTAATATATAAAATCGTTGCGTTACTGACTGACTGACAGACACGCTACAGCCGAAACTATTGGGCGCAGGAAGCTGAAATTTGGCATGAATGTTCCTTGGGGACCGTAGGGGTGCACTAAGAAGGGATTTCCCAAAATTCCCACGGGATTGGCCAAAGCGGGTAAACTTAAAAAAAATTCAGGCGTAGCTGCTGGCGTCCACTAGTTAGAAATATAAATAAATAATACTTACTGTTGCACAATATAATCTTCAAACAGCAAAGGACAGTCCAAACCACAAAAAGCCCGATCAAACCCCCCATCAGTCCACTATAGATCATTGCGTAATTCATTGTCACTTTCCTCACTCAATTCCGCTCAAACAAAACTCAAAATCCTGAACAAAACACTTCACTAGAGCGCTCAAAACTAACTAAAAAGTCTTTACACTTCACCAGCCATGTTAACTAAATATAAGTGCGTTTCCTATGTGTGGTGTGGTTATACTGAAATGTGCTTGAGTCTCTTTTGCATAGTTACTATGCAATACGTCATAGCTAGTCAATGCTAAACTTATGTTCGGATTGAGGAAAAATGAAAACAATATATAAAACGGTAAACTCGGTTATATTGGCCATGTTTCTGTAACCAGTTTTGAAACTGGGAGGCTTGATTGTGACTAAGATGGGAAATCATTGATTGGATATTGATAAGATTGCGCAATGGAAGATGCTCACGTGACCAATATGTTGCAGAATATAAAATGATGCATAAAGATTCTGGGACTTCATCATCAGCCTTTAACAGTCCACACATGGACTAGGCCTCTCCTTTGAAAGGAGGAATTGGCCTACTATACCACGCTGGCCAAACGGGTTGGTATAGGGTTTGTATCAAGTTTTCCTTCTCTTACAGTACTATTCTCTGCATAATATGCTCCCTCTGTCGGCTCTTATGACACCCATGGGATGATATGGGGTGGTGACATTCCGTATTCTTAATCCGTCACCACACGGACAAGGGGGGACACTGGGACCTATCACAAGTCAAAGACATCTGTGACTATTATTATAGTTTTCATTAGCCTGTATCAGTCCACTGCTGGACGTAGGCTTCTCCTTCGGCACGGCAATGAGCCCAGTCTCCGGTTTTCCTCTTCCAGTTCCTGTTCGCTGCCGTACGAATATCATCGCCCCACCTGGCTACAGGACGCCCTACATTACGTCAAGGATTACATAATTCGTAATTTTGTTCTAGCTTTAGCTGCTGTATTAAAGTTACTTCATCATCATCAGCCTTTAACAGTCCACTGCTGGACTAGGCCTCTCCTTTGAAAGGAGGAATTGGCCTACTATACCACGCTGGCCAAACGGGTTGGTATAGGGTTTGTATCGAGTTTTCCTTCTCTTACAGTGCTGTTCTCTGCTCTTAAGACACCCATGGGATGATATGGTGTGGTGACATTCCGTATTCTTAATCCGTCACCACACGGAGAAAAGTTACTTACATCTGTATTTATGCCGAGAAACATCCTCTGCTGAACACAGCCCTACTGTAAAGCTCTCAATAAAGACCAATATAGGCTCGCCCGCATCCTTCCGCATCTCCTAATCCAGTGATCATTGTTCCATCGGTGCTGAAATAGCACTGGGCATGGCACATAGCTCGAAGAACCGATGGTCGTCGACCAGAAAGTTTCTAGAATGGCTGTCACGCAACGGACAGTGCGACAGACAATATTTGTCTAGCCTTTTGATCTGGTGGTCTACGATAAATTTGTGTGCTATGAACACGATTACTAGTCCTATGTATTGGTGTAATTTTACTACCTAATCTTTTGTCTACCTTTCTAATTCTAAAACTTGATCTTGATGTATCGCAGCAGTTTTATAAAATCATCATCACCAGCTGGAGTTTTTTTAAATAGCAATGAGTATGTCATGCATGCTTTGCAATTGAAGAAAACGACGTCATTGAGGCACTGAACAAATTGAAATTAGACAAAAGCCCGGGCTCGGACAACCCAGCAAACGAGACTCTAAAGATATCCGCCCCGATACTTGCTGCTACCTTTACAAATTTATTCAACTCTATCCTCGAATCTGGAGAGACGTCCCCCCAATGGTCTGAATCTAACATCATTCTGCTATACAAGAAAGGCGACCCGAATGATATTGGGAACTACAGACCTATAAGTCTGCTGCCGAGTGCATATAAGCTATTTTCTACAATCCTGACCAAGAAAATTTGCTCTACATTAGAAAAAAGACAACCTGTAGAACAGGCAGGATTCAGAAAAGGATTCTCTACCGTCGACCATATACACACACTCGAACTTCTCATCGAGAAATATCAGGAGAGAAATAGACTACTGTACTTGGCATATATAGAACACAAAAAAGCATTCGATTCAATGTCACACAACTACATCTGGGAAACTCTAACAACACAAAATGTGGAAAACGAATATATAAAAGTAATCAAAAGCATATACAGGAAGAGCAGAAGTAGAGTTAAACTAGAAACAGCAGATCCCTGGTTCTCTATAAAGAGAGGCGTAAGACAAGGAGACCCGCTTTCACCTATACTGTTTATAGCTACATTAGAGTCAATAATAAGCAAGCTTGACTGGAACGAATGCGGAATAAAAGTAAAAAATAAGTATTTAAACCACCTACGTTTTGCCGACGACCTGGTGCTGATATCAGAGAAAACAAATGAACTACAGTACATGGTAGAGTCACTAATCAAAGCTAGCAAGCTCGCCGGGCTAGAGATGAACCGCTCTAAAACTATGGTAATGACCAACACCACTATGGTACAAATATACGTTGACAACGAGCCTCTCCAATACACCGATTAATACATCTACCTAGGCAAGCAAATTAGTTTCGACAGACTAAGCAACTACCAAGAGATCGAGCGCAACTTAAATAAATTTTTAAGAGCAACATGCCAATAACATTGAAGACAAAGGTTATGAATTCTTGCCTTATGCCATGCCTAACCTATGCTTGTCGGACATGGAAGTTTAACAAAAATATTAAAAATAAAATTATAACGTGCCAGCGAGGAATGGAGCGGAGTATGCTAAACATAAAGAGAATAAATAAAATAAGGCATACAAAAATACGTAACATCACAAAAGCAACAGACGGTTTAGCTCAAGCTCTTGCATTAAAATGGAAGTGGGCCGGAAACATAGCACGCCTCGAAGATCAGAGGTGGACAAAAAGAGTGACAGAATGGAGGGGGCCAGTGGGCAAAAGAAAGAAAGGGAGACCTGTCACCAGATGGGAGGACGAAATCAAACGCATAGCGGGTCCAAACTGGACACAAACAGCACAATCCAGAGAAAACTGGCTCAATTTGGAGGAGGCCTTTACCCGCAGAGGGGTTCTTACAGAATAATCTGTAATTAAAATAGATACATATTATTATATACTTTAACTACGATAGTAACATAACCAAAAAATCTAAACTAAACTAAAAATTGTAAATATTAAACAAAAAACACTACTAACTTGTACAATGGGACTTTTTCTGGAAAAAATAAGTCTTTTTTATTTTTTATTTTATTTTATTATGACATGCATGCATCATCATCGTCCTAGCGTTATCCAAGTTGTATCCAAGATTTCTCGCCTTGAAGCTCGGGAACCGCTTTCTAGAGTAACAAGATTTGACAGAATATCAGCTTTTCCAGAGAGCGACTGCCGTCTGACGAACATAACCCAAACCAGCCCAAATAAATAGTTCTATTCCATGGTTTAGTCTAGGGCCAGTTTATTTGCGTGCTGTAACTATCAGCAACGACCATCATAGGTCTTCATGACCGTTATGAACCAACCCACAATACACTTTGCATGGCAGTCTGTTGGTAAAATGTATGAGATGCATTTAAATGCTATCGTTATTTTCATATTTTCTCTGAATGACTATCGGACAACTACGTACGCTAAGGGGAACGGAGAAGTATTATAGTTCTGAGTGCATATGTACCGGAAAATTGAGCTATGTGCCATGAACAGTCGAACAACTAAAGGGCATGTAAACCACGCCCGGCGTAAGCAAACAGCCTCGTGGGCAGCATGGTTCTTATTTTATTACTAGGCTAGCGTTTGACCATGATCTCACCTGATGTTAAGCGATAATATGGTCTAAGATGGAGCACGCTTACCTAGAGGGTACCTATTCAATCGCGAATTGAAGGCACCCAGGTTGTACTCATCAGGTAACACAAACTCGGGTAAAGACTTCCACACCTTGGCGGTACGTATAAGAAAGGAAGAAGCAAAGCGCTTCGTGCGTATAAGCGGGATATCCACCATGTAACGGTGACGCTGACTCGTTAGTCTAGTAGTCCAATGGAAGAAAGGGGAAGGAGGAATCAGATTGTGTAGTTCCTCTGCGCACTCTCCAAAATGTATCCGATAGAATACCGATAGACTAGCGACACTATGGCGATGCTCCAGGCTTTGGAGTCCTGCGTCAATCAATTGGTCATCGCCGATGATTCTTATAGCTTTTCTCTCAATGTAGTGGTAAGTAAAACCCTTTTTTGAGTCTCTTTTAAATTTGTCACGTTCATACAGACAGTTTTTTTTAGATGTATATTACATATAGATACTATATAGACAGTGAAACCTTATTGAGATACCAACGGACTGCCATGCAGAGGTTATCGGGTTCGAATCTACGGCGCGCACCACTAACTTTTCGGAGTTATGTGCGTATTGAATTTGTAATTATCCTTGTCCCGTGCCTCGGAGAGCACGTTAAGCCGTCGGTCCCGGTTGTCATGAAGATCTTTGACAGTCGTTATAGGGCGTCAGTACCTCAAAATAAACTGACACTAGTCTAAACCATGGAACATCGCTATCACTTCCGGTTTCGGAGGTCAGACAGGCAGTTCGTGGAAAAGCTAATATTAAGCCAAATCCGATTAGACTAGTAACCGGCCCCCGGGTTGAAATTTGGATAATGCTAGGAGGATGATATGAATAGGATAGGACATATAGATACTTATATATAGGTTGCAGGTAATAGAGCTGTACTGGTTTTAGCATAAATATCAGTTTGACCGTACTACATTATCACAGAATATCGACGCATCTCTCACTCATCATCATCATCATCAGCCCTGTATATATAGTATCCCACTGCTGGAAGCACTAACCTCTTCTCCCTATCAGAAGGATAAGGCCATAGTCCACCACGCTGGTCAAGTGCGGGTTGGCAAACTTCACATGTCTTTCGAGAACATTATGGAGAATTCTAAGACATGCAGATTTCCACACGATGTTTTCCTTCACCGATAAGCAAGTGATAATTAACGATGTAATACGCACTTAACTTCGAAAAGCTGGTGCGTGCTGTGGATTCGAATCCGAGAGTTTCTTCGTAGCAGTCTGTCGGTATCTCCACTCGGCTATCGCTGCTAATGCTTTTACCCGAAACCTCTAGTATACATTTTTGGATAACTTTTCAGTTGCCAAACCTAAAGTCGTACCAAAGTGAAGTGTTTAGTTGCTTTTAAAGTTAAGATACCTCTGACGTAAGTTATCAAGGAAATTAGCAACGTCTGTAGGGACTTATATATTTTAAATAACAATATTTTGAATGCTTCGATTTCTGGCTAATCGTTGTTATTCTCAGATAGTTCTCACGTCATTGAAGTACGAATATGTCGTGAGTAATTAATGAGTAATTGAATTGATTTAAATTAGTTTAATTGTATAGGAAACTTCTATACTCGCGTGAATCAAGGATATCAGGTAAATTGGTTCCAAAATGAGTTCCGCTAGAATATTAGGTATGTCTTTTTCTTTAAGTACAGAGAACACTCACTTACATAGATTTAAGATTGACACATAAATCATCACCATCATCCTCAGCCTTTAACAGTACACTGCTGGACTAGGCCTCTCCTTTGAAAGGAGGAATTGGCCTACTATACCACGCTGGCCAAACGGGTTGGTATAGGGTTTGTATCAAGCTTTCCTTCTCTTACAGTGCTGTTCTCTGCATAATATGCCCTCTGTCGGCTCTTACGACACCCATGGGATGATATGGGGTGGTGACATTCCGTACGTATTCTTAATCCGTCACCACACGGACAACAAATACACTCTCAGAAACACATCGTCAAGTCTTAATTTGAGCTCTTCAGCATTACCACCTTGTCTGACATCATACTGGGTTTTGCAGTCCACTGCTGGTTATAGACCTCTACCAATTTGCGTAACAAGAGCATTGTAAGTCTATACCAGGATTAAGTCTACTATATCACGCTTAATAATGTGCCCGGTAGATGGCAATAGGCTCGCCCCCTATTACATTGCGACCTAAACAGTACTATATATTCTGAGCCTAAACGTAACTGGCGAAACGTGGGTGTGTAATACAACTCTGGCTACCCCTTCGGGAATAAAAGGCGTGAAGTTATGTTATCTCGCTGGTCAGATAGAATGGCGTAGCTTTGATGTTTAGTTTTCAGTATTTTCTAAAGCTACTATTTGCTTCGTCTATTTTTCTTAGGGGTAAATATAATGACCACCATAAATGCTTTGATACCCTTAGTTCTTTAACCAAAATATATACTTAACACCAGAAAAATAAAGTCTAAAATTACAATAGTAGTATTTTAGTCACGACTGCACTTCAAATTGTATTCGAACACCAAATGTAGTAAATGATCACCAAATAAATACGTTACGTTAGGTTGTCTTGTGATACTTAATTCAAAAATAGGAACTCTTGTGACCCTTAATCAATTTGGTTTATTAAAGTAGGTGGTGCAACCAAATCCATTTTATGTGTTGGTATTTCATACAACTAACAAAAAAACTTTCGTTATAATTTTACATTAAAATGCTGGTTTAATTTTGGTGATCATTTACTACTTCTGGGTTAACAATAATTTATTTGGAATCATTTTCCTTAAATAGGATAGCGAAATGTTAAAACATTGGTTATAATTTTACATTAAAATGCGGGTTTCATTTTGGTGATCATTTACTATTTTTGTCTGTTATCTGGTGGTAAGTTAAACGTAAACCTTTTTTTAGTCTTACAACACCCATGGAATGAATCGGGGATATGATGATACTTTGTATTTTAAACCGTCACAGTCCGACATCCGTATGAATGTCGTATATTAATATGGGGAGTGTAGCGCCGAAATGCGAACTACTGCTACTTCAACAGAGATTAGGCGCAGGACAAGCGAATTAATGTGCCACCTGTGACGGAGTTGCAACACCGTCTGGTCAACTTTTAGCTATTATAAAATACATGCTTGACAGAAAAAAATACTATCTTACTGGATTTGGAAATTGAACTCGAGATTTCAATGATTTCGAGGTTGCATGCGCTTGAAATAGTTGTAATACCGTTGAACTGTACACGTAGTCGTGTATAATATTCAATTCTTGAATGGCCGATATGTTCAGTAGGTATCTTTGTATGAAGATCTCTCTCCCAATTAGATCATTTGTTTAAAATGTATCATGGTATACAAAATGAAACTAAAAAGTTCTTAGACTAATTTAAATTTATTTTAAAAATATAACTTTATAGGTACATCAAAATATATACATAAATTAGTTCGACTAATGATCTAAAATTTGCTTAACTCTCGAGCAAATTTTGGATCAGACAGTCAAATTTGATCAACAATATGTAGTTTTAGTAATTTACGGTTCTTACTAAATTACTAAAATAACACTATTATGTTAAAAAAGATACATTTTTTGTATTTTTGTACCAAATTATAAGCAGTCTTGCGTCCTCATTTAAGACGGAATATATTTGGTAGAAATAGTAATATACAATTGAATCGTTGCATTAGTTATTATAAATATTTGTCCGTTCTTCCGTTGTCTTGAACTAGAAATAAAATGTTCAATAATAAATAGTTATTTCATTTCTAGTTGGAGATCAAATTACTTTAATCGTTAACCAAGTTATCTTAACTATGTTGTTAATCGCGAAAGCAATTTATCAAACTCGATAAGGTTAATAATTATAACCTGTTTTGTGTTTTACACTTTAAACATTAATTTGAAGTATAAAACACAAAATGTTGCTAAACAACCTCCATCTTATAACCCAGTAACAATATAACGAAAACGGTCACCCGTTTTAAATCACAAAATACTTAGATACGGACTAGTAAAATTTAAATGCATAGCCTTTCACCCGCCAGCTTAACTGGAAGACTTTCACATACAAACATACAACAATAGCTAATTCAATCATGAGCTGGCGGTCGCTCTCTCGTTAACTGTGACAACGGAATCCTCGTTGCTTCGGGTTGGTGTCTCGTTGGGCCGGGTTGGCGTCTCGTTGGGCCGGGTTGGCGTCTCGTTGGGCCGGGTATCGTTGGCTTGTGCTGTTGTGCTCGGTGAGCTCTGTGCAAGCGCGGCTGCTATCGGTTGTGCGATTGGCTGTACTTGGTAGTTGGGATAGTGAATGCCTACTACTTCTTCGTAACTTGGCGGCGCCATGCATTCTGGAAAAGGAAAAAAAAATATTAATAATACTGTAAAACATAAGTTTATGAACTCACCGAGTAGTGATTATGCTTATTAATTTATATACATCATACAATATTATTTAACAGTCCTCCACCGTGTAAAATAAACTTATTTAAGGTATAAATGCACGTGTAAAGCCCGGAAGGCTTTCGACGGTCTTGTGTACCGGTCGTGGTCCGCGAAATAATATTTTAAACTAATTATACTTTCGAACAGTCTTTCCGCCGTATTTCTTTACAAAGACTTTTAGCTTGATTGCATAGCGGGGTAAACTTAGAACTGCATAGTTTCTATGTTGGTCTAGGAATTAACCCAGTAATGTTTGCGCACATATGTACTTGCTCACGTAATAATACTTTTTAGAGTTCCGTACCTAAAAGGTAAAAAACGGGACCCAATTACTAAGGCTGTATCTCATAAACTGTGATAGCAAGAAAGCTGAAATTTTCACAAATTATGTATTTCGGTTGCCGCTATAACAATCCCATACAAAAAACGTGTATTTTTTTTTCGTATTTTTGCTCTAAATTCTTAACTGTAGCAGTTAGACGGTTTCTTTCAAAATAAATAGTTAGGTAAATAAAAAAATTAAAATAATAAAGGGGGCTCCCATACAACAAACGAAATTTTTAAGCTATTTGTTAATCGATCTTAATAAAAAGGTAGAAACTTAAAAAGTATTTAAGTATACATACAACGAACGTGATTTTCTTTTATAGATGATGGTACAGAACCCTTCGTGCGCGAGTCCGACTCGCACTTGCCCAATTTTACGTCTGAGCTATTTTTATAGGTACCTATGCAGCCTATTTGACTAATTGGATGCTTTCTCAGTAAGTTGCTGTGACTAGTTAGGGTTGAAAGTTCAAGCTTTACAGAGGATAAAACCTTGTGTGATCCACAAATATTAGTATTGTCCCGTGCCTCGGCGAGCACGTTAAGCCATCGCTCCGCTCGCTCGCCAAAGATCTTTGACAGTCGTTACAGGGCGTCAGTACCTTCTAAATAAACTGACACTAGTCTAAACCATGGAATTTGCTATCCCTTCAGGTTGTGGAGCTCACACAGGCCGTCGCTCTGTGGAAAACCTAATATTCAGCCAAACCCGGTTAGACTAGTAAGCGGACCCCAGGTTGAGCCTGGGATGACGCTAGGAGGATGATGATCCTGACTTCGTTAAGCCATGGGTCCTAGTTTATATCTCAGAAGAATCATCGTTAAGCCAAGTGGCCGCAAGTCACCACTTGGATGGGTGACCACGTGTGGCATTTACACAACGACAACCCATCCTACCAGACACCTTATGTTTTCATTTCAACAAAAAAACAATTCTATCAAAGCCGTGAGGTATGCGGGGTGAAGGCGGCTTCAAAATGCATTCTAAATTGGCCGGTTCAAATTTGCGGTACATCTAAATTCATAACTAGTGTTGGGATTGGTCTTGTGTAAGACGTATAAGTCTAACGTGTTGTCAGAAAATGTTCGCTTTACTTCTGCCGTCTAGTAGGCTGGTTTGTCGTTGCATTTACATCATAGCACTACCGTGTTTTAATCTGTCGTTCCAACTCTTATCTCAGAACAGGAATCGGTAGACAAGAATCATTAGGCCACGTGGGAAACCTTTGAGTGGTCTATGAGCTCCACTACTAGAGTTGGGCACACACTTGTACGAAAAAGTAATTCAATTTCATTTATTTTTCACTTAGTTTACAAGGTTAACACTACTTATGAAAGCCAAATATTTAGTTTTTTTTACAAAATAAATAATTGTGGTACGTACCATATTTTGGTGGGGGAGGTAAGTTGGAGGGGCTGACGTATATAGTAGGCTCGTGTGGGCCCAGCGATGGCCTCGCACGAGACCCTACATACATTCGCCTCTGCTGCGGACTGCGCGTTTTTTGTCCTGGAAACAAAGAAAATATTACATTAATATCACAATAATAGACTCTTACTTATGCTACGGGCAATAGGGTAGTTTCCAGGGTCAAAATAATTACATTTTTATTTAGTCCGTATTTTAGATTATAAAAAAATATTGGACACGTATTTTTTCTTTTTTCGATTAAATAAAAAATAACAAAGATATAGCCCATTAAAGTTACGTGTGACGTCATCTAGTGCTAAAAAATGCAGCACGGCGTGACGTTATACGTAACTTTAATGAGCTATATCTCGGTAATTTTTGGTTTAATTTACAAATAAAAAAATACGTATCGCTTATTTTTGAATAATCTAAAGGATGGACTTATAACATTTTTTTTGCCAACTAGCTTATTGTATGTGTAGCACTCATACGGCCATTTTCAATATTCGATCCATACATGGATTTTGATGTTCGAGATTCGTGTTTGACATATTTTGTATGGAGCTTATGTCAAAAACGAATCTAAAATCTACAGATCAATCTATAGATCGAATATTTAATTCCGTAGATAGCGAGACTTGGCTTGTCGTTCGTAACAGATTGGCAAAGTTAAGCAACGCTTGCACAGGACATCACTTGGATGGGTGACCACGTGTAGCATTTAGATCAGAGTGCTACCGTGCTTCGGAGGGCACGTTAAGCTGTTCGTCCCGGTTCTTGTCTCAGAATAAGAATCGTTAGGTCATGTCGGAGGTCTTCGGGCGGTCTGAAAACTCCGACACCAGAGTAATCGGCCATATGACACACTCACACGAAAAACAAAACAAGCGGGCAATGGACGTTGAAAACACAAATATATTAGGCATTACTCTTAGTGATATTACTGGGAATGTACTCTGAAACCAGAAACTTTAATCAAGCTTCTGCTATAGAACCTATGAGTTACATGACATATCAATCTGGACTTATTTATTGGAGAATTCAAAAACTAAGTAATGATTTGCTATACAGTTGCTTTTTAGAAGAAAAAGTAATATACGCTTTGAGCTCAACTCTCAAAATCCTTTCTAACTAATGAAGACCCGTATAAAACTGTCATTAGCCAGCATTGAAAATTAAAAAAAATATTTTCAGTGAGTATTATTTTCATTGTGTAAAAATTACCGTTTGCTATCATCGAAAATAAGGTTAAAATATATCAAGAACATTATATATAGGCATAATATAATAATTTCCTTTTAGCACAGGGAGTTACTAACACATGAATGTGTGCTTATGTTATAACTATAACTTTTCCCTCCTCGTTGACAACTCATCAACAAACCATGTTGAGTATGATGATTCATATGTAGTACGTATGAGACTCATTTGTTTTATTTTGCTACTAGAGGATGCCCGCGGTTACACCCACGTTATTTAAGGCTACTGCTCCGCTCCCGTCGCTCATAGCGTGATGTTATATAGCCTATAGCCTTCCTCGATAAATGGGCTATCTAACAGTGAAAGAATTTTTCAAATCAGACCAGTAGTTCCTGAGATTAGCGCGTTCTTTGCGTCCACTATTCCAGCGTCCCTAAAATCCTCTAGAAGAGCACTTAGCTCGAGTAAAGGCAAGGAAATGTAAAGTGTTTGTGTTAAGTATAAAAAGGTACATGACTTACTTGCACTGAATATACCAAAGAGCCAAATTAGAAGGAGCATAAAGAATGAAAATATGCTTATCGCAAGAATATCAGTGTCTACCAGATGGGAAGACATGTTCACTCACAAGAATTAAAAAAATACGGGAATGAATCACAATAACAACTAGTATAGTACTATTACTTTATAAATATCGATATCGATGAACCACACACTGATTTTAAGGTTAAAATCGAAGAAGTAAAATTTTGCTTTCAGCAAAAAATGGTGATGTTTTTAAGACAAGGTATCTTCAGAGACTGACTTATTTTTTAGACTTTGTATTACTAATAAGTTTTATGCGCTTATCTTCCCTGTATAACGCATTGAATAATTAATCTTTTTCCTCCTTATTCTGAGTCAATTTCGTGATAAAATAACGTCAAAAATCCCAATCATTAAATTTTTTTGCAAGTCTATCCTTATTTTTTATAATAATAATATCCTGGGCAACTCCCAAACTGTTATTTGATCGTAAACGAAACAAAGTTATGAAAACCATATAGGTAACTGAAAAACATGCCTAAATAATCTTAAATACATACATACACTCACGACTTGTTCCCGTCGGGGTAAGCGTGAGGTTTGTAAGGATAGAGAACCAAGTGGCGTTGCGTTGTCTCTTAAATAGGTACAAACATTATTAATCCCTTAAATACCTACAATATAAACCAAACTAAACTATACATCTAAATCTTCTTCAGGAATTACTCTATCTATTGGTGAAAACCGTATAAAAATTTCTGTTGAATTGTTTTTTAGTATCGCCTATATAGAGGCAGATAGTACCCAACAATAAATTTTGTGCGTAGTGGACTAAGGAATATGACAACATTTATATTAAACTAGAAGATGACCGCAGCAACGACGATTAATATTTGTATATGTGTATGTTAAGTATGTTATAGAAATATTTGTCCGTGTGGTGACGGATTAAGAATACGGAATGTCACCACCCCATATTATCCCATGGGTGTCGTAAGAGCCGACAGAGGGGGCATATTATGCAGAGAACAGCACTATAAGAGAAGGAAAACTTGATACAAACCCTGTACCGACCCGTTTGGCCAGCGTGGTATAGTAGGCCAATTCCTCCTTTCAAAGGAGAGGCCTAGTCCAGAGTGGACTAGGCCTCTCCTTTGAAAGGAGACTAGTGGACTGTTAAAGGCTGATGATGAAATATAAATATTTAGTTATAGATTTAGTTACATAGGTACACCATCGTCACAAAACATCTAACGACATTCCTGTCCATCCTAAGGTTGCCTGGAAGAAATCGCCCTTGGCGATAAGGCCGCCGATTCTACATACATAAATAAAATTGTAGATTAAAGTTACCTACTTTAGAAATGTAGTTTATTTTGGTGTACAATAAAGAATATTATCTATCTATCAACGCAGATGTGTTTTAAACTTAACCTGACCCCGTGGGAATTTCGGAAAACCTCTAAACCTTTTTTTAAATTTCAGTGATTTGCGCCTTATAGTTTTGGCTGTTTGTTACTTTTTCTGCCAGTCGGTCAATAACAGAAAATTTTATATACACGGATTGCTAGCATTTTGATCAACATCAACGTCAAATTTACTATGGTCATCTTCTGATCACATTATTTTTCTATTTACACCAATAGTGCTAAATGGCAAATAACGTAAAAATGGCAAATAAAATAAAATTGAGACTTACCATTACAAAGCATAATAACAAAATACATGCCGACATACAACACGCCTAAGAGAAGAAAACCAATTATTATAAGACTATCTTGAGAAACCATAGCTATATCACTGAGAACACAAAACTTCGAATTTCCACAAAATATGATACACTTATTACTTTTTCGTAAATTATTTATTTTGGTGTAGTATAGTACACTTCTACGATTAGGCAGGTACTGAATATTTCCGCTATTTAATTATATTCAGCTTGTTGTGTCAGTCAAATAATCATTTACCGCATAAACATTACTGATATTATTTTAATATCATAAAATATGCTTTTTCCTTCAATTCAATTATCGATTTGAGGCAAGAAAAATATATGGTTATGTTAGTTCTATTTAAAACTATTTATCCTATTATTACTTTCGCAAAATTTTGTTAGTTACTCTTATACGCAAAAACGACTGTTCCGATTTTGATACAACTTTGCAGTAATATAGATAATACAGTCATCAAAATGTGCTATACATAGGCAAACTTGTGTCGAGATAACCTTTAACCTTTAAACACACGGCTGTAGCCATGGGTTGCCAGTACCATAATTTAAGGAAGTTTTGCTTTAAAAACATAATTTAACTCCTTAAGTACAACGTATGACGTAGCACACTTAATTATCAAGAACATCATATTGAAATCAATTTCCTGTTGATAATATTAATGAGGGTCGTATTTTCCTCTTACATTGTTTCTTATATCGCCATGCTCTTAACATTAATGACCGGTTTTATTATTGAAAACACCAGCCCTTATGAAATTATTAATTATATTATCATAACTAGCTGAGATGGGTGTTTTACACCTCTGCCTACTCCTTCGGGGATACAGGTGTGACGATAATTGTAAAAAAGAAACTCGCTTCGCATGCCTGGCTCATAGCCCGATGTCACATGAATAGCCATAAAGCCTTCCTCGATGTCTCTGACTGTCCAACACAAAAAAACTATTCCAATCTGACCATTAGTTCCTGATATTTATTTTCGCAACCTAATATCGTACTTAATACGAACCAAAATTAAACTAAAACTGTTCTTTGAAGAAATACTAAATTCACGAATTGAAGACCATTTTTCTTAATAAATTTATAGTAAAACGGTGTGCAAAGATACATTCGACTTTATAGATATTTTATCTATCTTTTAAATAATGCCGCACTCTTTGACTAATGATATAACATAAGTATTTAATATCTGTAAGTACGATTTATATCTGATTAGACGATAAAAAGATAATACTAATATTTATATAACGGCTCTCAATTGAATTTGTTTGAAAAATTGAGGTTTTATGTTTACCCGACTTTACGGAATGACTTTTATGACTTGCACACATACGTAGATATTGTTATGTGTAGAAATCGTGAAAGTTTAAAAGTATCTTAGAGATATACTTTACCTGTTATAAATACTTTAAGACATACAATCAGAAAGAGAAACAGTACGATAGTTGTACAGATACTGAGTGTTGACCACAAAATATCTATAAATGTTCCATTATACACAATTGTCACAGAATCGTCCTCCGCATCGCCGTCACCCTCAGTTACATTATAAGATTCCATCTCAAAAAATAACACTAATATTTTAATTGCAATTTTGATAAAAAATATCACTATTATTTTAACTGCTACTTTCTCAAAAATAGCACTGATATTTTAACTGCTACTTTTAACAAAAAATATCACTATTACTTAAAATATCGAATACTGCTAAAAGTTCTGCTATACGTTCAAATAAATAATTTATAACACTGTTATCTAAATGCCTCGAGTGTTATGACGTTACTGACTTGAAAAGCGTATCAACACCTGATTTCTATGCAGTTAATAGATTTTTAATATATGTTTGATTGGTTGCACTTATAAATTACTTTACAATTGACACTTCATTACATAATTATGTTATGTTAATGTATAGGAAATTTACAGCGTCGCTTTTAGAAATACCACATTAGATATATTTTACTTTCCTTATCATGAAAAGAAGAATCTATTAAAATCTTTCGTTACTTTTATTTCCATATGAGGCTCGCTTAAGGGCTTGAATCTTAAAAAAATATAACATAATTGTTTTATAGATTTAGCAGTGAAATCGTAACACACAAAGTAACCTGAGCATTTATAATACTACCATGATCTAGTCATATTGTTATGGTCGTAATTAAACCCTCAAATTTCAGTATTAGTAGTAATAGTATAATAAAATTTACCCAGAATTAGTACTCGTATACACGTTGAAATGAAGACAACCACCATAAACACAGCAGTAAAACCAATACCGGTCCAAACGACGTCAGAAAAAGACAAATTATTATAATTCGTCACCGAAGCATTCTCTGTATCGGAACCTGTCACATTTTGAGATTCCATCGTTACAATATTCGAATATCACTAATACGTTTTAAATACTCTATTATTCACATTTCTTTCACTAGTATTTTCACTGCTTCTTTTCACTTCACTAACATTTAAAAATACATTTATAAATAAACACGTTTATACGTCACTACACATAGGAGCAATGCATATAACTAAAACTCACGCATATAAATAGATTGGTATTAATGCTATCGGAATATATTATCATGGATTAACTGTATAAAATTTATTATTTTATATACCCCCAAGTATTTGTATTATCTCTGTACCGCTTACGTTACTTGAAAGAACTAAGTTGAAACAAATGGACGATCGTATCGATGAGTGCTTACGTACTTGCGTTAATTGATTTCTGATTTGCATTTAATTGGTCCCATTGAAGGTTGTATAACTATGAAGCGTATAACTGCGCACCTGGCCGCTTAGATAACAAGGAAACAAGATTGTCTTGTGGCATGTTACTAATAGTCATTGCATGTATGCAATAGTCAAAGATTTTGATAGTTTCTTCTCCTAGATATTGAGAGATAAAGATCTGGGATAGTATTTGATGTTAAAAATTGTTCTAAATGTTTCGCAGTTTGATTTAATTTTAATTTACATACATACATACATACATAGACTCACGCCTGTTTCCCGGACGGGTAGGCAGAGACTACGGAACGCCATTTGCAACGATCCTGACATACCTCTCTTGCTTCATTCACTCCCATCAAGTTTCATATGCATGCTCTTCTGTTTAGGGTACTTCTGACCTGATTTTAATTTAATTTGATAATAAGTATAATGATAATTTGATAAAAAATATTTTCACGCGAAACCTAATATTTGTATCCTACCACGTGTTAGTTCGTATCACTTCCGTATTATGTGGGCAGAATTCTTTATATATGATCTTCTTTGCACTTCAATGCTATGAAGCTTCTTACATCTTTTATTCAAACCAGCCATCCAATTTAAAATAAAATGTGCCATCTGGCCCAGCAGTTTCTGAGATTAGTGCGCAACAAACAATTTTTTTTACTGTATAATCTTAGTATAGATTCGATGAACTGTGACGCAACATTGGATCAGCTTAATCCAGTTGATTAGATTTGATCGATGAATATAAATCCATAAATGTAGCCACCGTTGACTAAGTATGCAAAATATCATGTCCATACCTAATCTTTTAATGTTGGAATATTTATAACACTCTCAGCAGGAGACTTGAACTGTAGACTTTGCTCACGAAATAACGTTTGATGTTCAAGTTGCTGAATTAAATCTTTAACATCTATAATATTGGTATAGATAGCATATATTGCAGAGAAGGCGAAACAGAAAGAAGTGACGTTCTTATTTTTTCTTTTCTAATTGTTTTGAGTCTGGGTGTTCATTGTGTTCGTTAGTTGTATGTTTGTAAAGTCCCTCGCGACACAGGATTCAGTCCTAATGCGGGAGTTGCCTCTTAAAAAGATAAAGATAAAGATTATTTATTATAGAGTATTAAGTTTGGATTTGCATTGTTGAAGTTAGTCTTATAAAGATCAATATTCACCAAATTAAAGTCATCGCTAACTTTTCTATTTCACAGCATAATAAAAACTGTATCAGTAAGGAATACATTTGGAATGATGACATCTGTTTCAAGTTACTTTCAATTGTGAACTTCAAATGAATACCTACTAATACTAAAGTCGTCTGTACTTAAAAAAGTGTAGTTTGCTTCTTAACGAATATTGACTCTAAAGAGAACTACCATTACAGAACGGTATGTTGCAAAAATATGATGGGTGTTGAGATATAAGGAAATAATTTATCAACTGGCCACATGTTCTACAAGGATGATGCAAACATTATCTTAAATAATAAAATATTGTATCTATAAGATAATACTTTATAAACGACGAACATAAAACAATAAAGTTTGTCTATAAAGCTATTAGTAAATTATCTTCGATAAGGAATATATATGACCATGTGATGAAAGAATAGAACGATTCGATTCCTACGTCGTTGGTACAAATTACTCATAAAGATTTTATATTCTACTAAGTCGTTACCTTTTAGAAGACGACGAATTTCATACTAAAATGTAAGAAGATAATATTCAAGATAAAGCCAAAGGTGTCAAATTACAACGCAGGTCACCATTTGACAGGTCAGATTAAGACTCAGTATCGGAAGTGCCAGAGTCCAAATCAAGAGGCATCGTAAGGAGTGCATTAACAACCACTTATCCTGCCCTTCATGGTTGATATGCTATTACCCTCTTACTAAAATGGACATGAATACTAAGCGAAAATGAATGAACATTTTCTTTTAATTTATAAATGAAGATGTTTCTGATGAGATGTTAGTACATCGCATCAGAATCTTTTTTTTATCTTTCTTGTGTAGTTTAGGGTTAGTACCCTAAACTGTACAGACAAATTAATACAAACAAGATTCAAGAATGCAGAAAAGAAATAACTTAGTCAAGAAAATTATAATCCGTAAAAGTCAAAGGTAGGACAAGAGAAAACGCAAAAGACACAAAACGTCACGCTGATAAGGAAACCAGTTAAAAGAGCTTTATCTAAACAGATGACTCATAAAAAATATTCATCATAATTTTTCTATTTTTCATATCAAAATAACATTTATAATTTTTAATACTTTGAAAAGATGTCATGCGTGACGTGCATATTTTTGAAAGCAATTATCATTCCTATCTCGGGCTTAAAGTATCTAAGGAGCTATATATCGATAAGTAATTATGATAACTCTATGATCTAGATTTTTATAAAAGTGAAATAATTAATACTTAGAGCAACGATCCTTAGACAGAAGTACATCACGAGCCAGAGCAGCATCATGGAGATTAACACCATCATGTACCAAAACGCCGCATGAGTCAAATTCGCGTCATTTGGATCTTTTACAACATCAGCTGTCTCCTCAGACACATCTTCTTCGAAGAAATTTGGATAATATGGCGCCATAGTAGATAGTTGCAGAACTCAAGTGAATATATATTCAGAAGGTTTTTAAATCGAATAAAGATTATTGGTCTAATTTATCACTTCTTAATGTCTTCTCGATAGGCCTTGACACAAAAACTTCAAGAAACTTCTAAGCTGTTTGTTCGACAAACGGTTAGAGTTCTTGATCGACTTGTATCCACTCACAACTAATTTGATCAAACAAATTATTGGAATGCCAACACTGATTATGCCACTAGTCTCACTGATTCACAAAGAAACAAAGTATTTTAAGATGCATTTTTAAATAAAATAAATGTGGTATACGTATCACAAAACGACGGCCGAATAACGAATCAACTATCTCAAGAATAGATATTGGTATCTAAGATATGTCAGTACTATCGGCACGATTAAGCAATATGTGAAACACTTTAAGATGAAATTCCGTATTAGAGCTGTCAGAGTAGCACCTGATATAGTGTACCGATCAAATATATTTTAGATAAATAAGACAATACACGATGGTGACCCAAAGGAGCCTCTTCTATAATTAGGTTTCACTAAGATAGAAAAATATAAAGTAATTTAACGTAAATAGAATATAATGGGTTACTTAATTACAAGACAAGAACATAATGAACGAATATGATAATGAAAGAAAATACAGGAGTAAAATATATAAGACCTAATATGTAAGAGACGACAACAGAAGAAAGGCGTAATTTTCGATAAGTGCAAAGTACATTTCCTAATTGCCATCAATATCTTACCTATATGTGCCATCTTCATGCACATTAGCACAAAGGACATAACCAGCAGAGTCATAAGTACAGAGATGTATACTATCACAGTTGCAGAAACAGTGTCTTGTGGAACATCTTGAGTAATATTTCCTTCAGCACCGGGCGCCATTTTGAAAAAAATGTCACCTCCTTTTTATGTAATAACGGATTTATTTAAATTTGGAATCAAATGTTCTTTTTCTTTTTCTGGCCAGTGTTATTAATCAGAAAAAGATAATTTTTGTTTGTTTTCTTAAGAAGGTTTACCAATGCAGGTGTCGTTTTAGCTTGATTGATTTGAGCTCTTCAGTCTTTTTAAGCTGATCATTAATTACGTAATCAAACAGATATCTTAGTATTCTTATCTTTAATTAAATTCTTGAGCCAAATTGTCTTCATAAATATATGTTTATATTCTCCTGTAGCTTCGATCACAATCACAAATAATCAAAAAAAGATTTAAATTACGATATTGTTAACTAAAACAACACGAATTAATTCTTAGATTTCTATATACAATCACTCTCTTATATTTAAAGAAAAAAACATAATGGTGATTTTTGTTTAAATATTATTCCTATTTGTCACAAGTCACTTTTATCTGTTGCATTTTTTTATAAATACGAAAGACATTTTGCTTCTTTAAATTATTGAAAAATACTGTTACTCTGCATTCTATTTATTTCCTAAGCGTCAAATCAAATGATTGTTTGTATCATAGACAATCTTAAACCTGCGTTTCTTGAATCAATTTGCACACGATTTTGGACTTTACTGCTTTGAGATTAGAATGTTATGGATATGTGAGGGCGCTTCTAGTTTATCTAAGGAGGTATTATATCACACAGTATTTTTCAGATAGGGATTATCTCAAATGTGATGGAGTAAATCTGATTTGCGTATTTGTCTTTGGTTGATAAAATTCAATCTTACAGTGCTACTGGATAAGTACTTACGTCTATTATTTGAACAAGGTCATCTGACAATCCCCAGCTCGTTTGAAAATATTGTTTCTTACAATAAAGAAACAATATTTTCAAACGAGCTGGGGAGGTTATGCAAATTGAAGTTAAGATAAATAAAATTATAAGTATTATCAATTATAAGCTAAATCATTTTCAATCATAATAGACTATCAGCAGGCACATGATATAATTATATCACAAAGATAATGAAGAAACAATAATTTATGCATTTAGAATTGCAGGAGGTCATTACATAATTGGTACAATCAGACATATTCACGGCTATTTTGGCAAATACCTAGGTACTACTTAGTTTTGAAGTATACTACGTGTACTAAAACAAAATCATCTGTTAATGACATCGTTGAACGCTGACGTGACAAATATTTTTTTATAGAAAACGATTAGCTTACTGTAAATCCACATCCTGCATGTCACCATCATGGAAGCGAAAATAATCACAAACATTGACCAAATCAGAAACGGAAGATCCATTTTTGCAAGAAAACTATTTAAAATGAACCCACAAGTAATATGTCTACCCAACGCACAAAGTAATTACTTTACTAAGATAATACAAAAGAAAATATCGATAAAAACATTTTATCAAATATATTTAATCGGTTGTAAAAATGTTAACGATAATCTATATCGCCATTTTTATTTGTTCAAGGTTTTGGAATAACGCCATCTTACGAAATAGCTTTGTACTACTTAAGCTTTGGTACTTTTACTTTGACAGCTGTCAAATGAATCATCGATAGATTAAAGTTAATGTTATTTCCCTGTAATACTTATAATTTCATTTGAAGCGATAACTAATAACTTCAGTCATCATGACGCCAATTTACAAAATCCTTCAAGACTTTGATTTTCAGGATTGCGATAGCTGAAGCCAACCTTTGTAGTAGTGAATCCGAGAAAGACTTTATGGGTTTAAACAGAAGAATGATTCCAAGACTGACTAGTCTCAAATTATATTTTATTTCTGCTGCCCATAAGTCATCAGCGTATGCATGAAAATAATATATTTTCTTTCAAGGTAAGACTCCTTAATGAGAGGAACTTTGGATGGCATTTTTAAACTTTTGAGAAGGTGCAATAGACGTGTACCTAGCTTGCATTTACCGAAAAATGGCGATCACAATTGGAGGTTCTGAAAGTTTGTAACATTTATATCTATTTATATTAGTTTTCAAATATGTTAAATCTAGGGATACAACTTTTTTTATTAAAAGCTATGAATGATGGCATTAAATTGAATGTTAAACTTTATTGGGTTAAGTTATCCTACCTAATAATTCTCAGGTACATTCACACAATCCCTATATTATTTAGAGTCATTCAAAATTCGTATTAACAAGCACGGAGCTGACCAATCAGAACATCAAACGGGGCAGACATGACACATGTCTTGACTTAAAAATATAATGGTCCGAGAGATGGCATCAATTTTGGGTAGATATTTGAAGCAAGCTGAAAACTTGCCTTATACCTTTCCGAATATAGGTACCTCAACACGGAACTGCAGACCTGGCTGGCGAGCAGCGGGATATAGAAAATTAGGAAAAAAAATATTTTCCGATATGTATTTGGGGCAATGTGCAATTTTTAAATGTTGTGGTTTAATGTTTAAAGAATAAAAAAGAATAAGCCCGATGATTTAGTCGGGGCTGTAACATTGCCAAGTGAATGCAAAAATATTTTGCAAACCAATATAAAAATGCCTGTCAATGTGATAGCCATTGTTTCTAATACTATCTGGAATAGTGCGCAGCTTATTCGACACCTAATGCAAGAAAAGCCAAGTCAAATGCATCATATCGAGGTTTCATTGCTCAACATTATTGTTTTATTCGAAGTTTTTATAATTAGCATAGCAACCAGATTATTATGGTCAAGATTAAAATATAAAAAAGAATATGTAAATCTAAATCAATGTCTACATCCAGTTTTATATTAATTCCATTTATGCAATAAGAGAGCCAAGTCCAGTTTGCGTAGGTACTAAAAGCAGTCCTGGCTAACACTATTGGCGCCCAACATGGGACTAGGTCCCCCGACCTACTAAAAGTAATACAATTGCTTTGAAATCTACAATATACATAGCTAGTTTGATATTATTAAGTTGCTATGCATAAATGGTAAAAAACAATTATTAACGCGTCACTATTAAAATAGAAATCAACACTTACCTAGACTGAAATAACATTTAAAAACCACAATTAATAATATAAAAATTATCACAAAACTGTTAATCACGAAACTTAAATAGTCCATTTCAATACTTAAGTCGTTTTATCAATTTATTATTCGATTTATAAAGATCTTCGTTTCAAACGGTTGGAAGTAACCAATGAGTTATTTGAAGGGACCACAGTCTTATATATTAAGAAATACACAGATAAAATTATTTGTCTATAGTGATTTTGTTTATCTTATCGTGTTAAATTAATTTGCTATCAGTACGTGCATGTGAACTTTTATAAAATTGTAGTCGAAAACAGTGCAGCCAAAAAGGGCACATGTTGAATAATGTGTCTGATAGATGGAGCTGTTTCGTTTCAGCAATGATGTAATTCGGATGATTATTAATCGATTATGCTTTTATGAAGGTTTTTTTAGGTACCTAAATTCTTGTATCACTATCTATATGCTAATGTTTATGTAACGATGCTATAATATGATATTTTTGTTCCGATGTTTCAACCCGGGCTATAACACCAGAGGGTCTAGTGCGAGTTTGCACTCGATTGTCACGATGGACGATAGCCTCGTCGTCGGGAACAATTTCCATACATTTTGTTAAAGCGCCCCTAACGGAGAGTAGCGATCGATAGAGACCGCTAGGGGGCGCATTTAGAAAATGTATGGAAATTGTTCCCGTCGACTAGGCTATCGTCCACCGAGACGATCGAGTGCAAACTCGTACTAGACCCTCTGAGGGTCTAATCTGAGGGTCTATCACGAGTTTTACACATGACTGTCACGGTGACGATAGCCTAGTCGACGGGAACAATTTCCATACATTTTCTTAAAGCGCCTCTAGCGGACAGTAGCGATGGATAGCCGTAGCAGTAGCATTTAGAAAATGTATGAAATTTTTTTCCCGTCGACTATCGTCACCGTGACAATCGTGTGTAAGACTCGCGGTAGACCATGAACCGAATTTGAACTGGAATAGGCCTAATAGAAAAGAACTACCCTTGACTATTTTAAGAAGAGACCCAGTGATATTACTATCAACTATAATGTAATCTAAATATATAAAATCCTTGCGTTACTGACTGACTGACAGACACGCTACAGCCGAAACTATTGGGTGCAGGAAGCTGAAATTTGGCATGTTCCTTGGAGACCGTAGGGGTGCACTAAGAAGGGATTTCCCGAAATTCCCACGAGACCGGCCAAAACTGGTAAATTTAAAAAAAATGCAGGCGTAGCTGCTGGCGTCCTCTAGTATATTTATATAACTTCTAGTTGTATCCTCTTTTGCCTAAATGTGTATTTAACCTCATCATTAGCATATTTATAAAGCGCCTCTAGTGACGTGACGTCTATAAATACTACTAATCAGGAACGAAATCTCCAGAATTTCCCAGAAGAATTAATTCCGTTACTATACTAGATATTTCATTTGATACTACATATCGTTCACATTTAATCGACGTAGCAGAGATTGATCTCATTGATAAAATACTCAGCAACATGATGATGATGATAAATTACCCCCTTTATAGCACTATCTGTCTTTCTTTAAAAACAATCTTTATTTGTCTGTGGAACTATCATCAAGGCAATACAAATAAATATTTATTTTCCTAAATATATAGCTTCTGTCCGTTGCTGTGCCGACGTGAATTTTCGGATAAGAAACAAACCCAGACACCTAAACAAGAATTGCTCGTTTAAAGAAAGGTATTTGATATTGATGATTGTTCTTGTAACTCTAAACCAATTGTGACATAGTTTGAAATTGTAGCCGTTAGATGGCATTAGTCTGGCTCATTATTGCGTCTGATTAATATGACTGTAGGTAGCAGGTGCAAAAAATACGTGAAAATCCTTTCCTATCAACTTTTTAGGGGAATTATGAGCGCCAATCTATAAATAAGTCTAATAAAACCTATATCCTGCTAAGACATGAAAGTGGGAGTACTGTAGAATGACATGACAAAGCTTCTGGCGTATCTAAGTTCGATTGTAAACATATGGCGAGGATTATCTTTAACTTGTACAGTGATTAACGTATCGCTCATAGTATGTTTTGACTAGCCGTTTGTAAGAGATCGCTTAAGTAAAGCAACGCTGTCATCACTTGGATGGGTGACCGTGTTATGGCTTTAAACATCATAATGTATACTGTAAAGCCATCGGTACCGGTTCTTGCCTCAAGAAAAAATAAATAGGTCTAGAAACTCTGACACCATAGTTGGCTATACACTCACACGAAAAATAAATAAGATAAACGAAATAAGAAGCGTTATGACGCAACGTTAAGTGGCTGTGTAAAATCTTTATGCAAATAATTGTATGAGACATTGCTATAATGTATTCGAAAGGCGGTGTGTAGCGTCATTTACCATCACCTAAGAACCTTCAATCAGTAACAATGTAACGTATCTAATTTGTCATTACAATTTCTGGATTTTCATTTATGGAACCTGGGTCAAGTAAGAGTTTGGACTCGATTGTCAAGGTGACGATAGCCTAGTCGACGGGAACAATTTCCATACAATTTCTAAATGCGCCCCCTAGCGGACTCTATCGAACGCTACTCTCCGTTAGGGGCGCTTTTAGAAAATGTATGGAAATTGTTCTTGTCGACTAATCTATCGTCACCGTGACTATCGAGTGCAAAACTCATACTAGACCCTCCATACGTTAACTAATAGAAGGTAAGGCGCAGAAAGAGATCAAACATAATATTAAGGAGGCCGATTAAGACAATTTGTCATAAAATGACAGTTATGAAGTGGCGTCCATCCTATTTAAGCTGGTTTTCTAACCCAAAATTTTTTGATTGAGTCTTGACAAAAACCTGTATGCAAATCGCGGATTTAAACTGATAGACAGTATTTTGTGTTGCCAATCTACTTATATCATTGACGGAGCCGAAAATTTGATAAATTTTAATAAATCTAATAATAATAATAATATTCACACAACACCATCTAGTCCCAAACTAAGCAGAAGCTTGTACTATGGGTACTAGATAATGGATAAACATACTTATATACTTTTTTTTGTAAATACATACATATTATACATAGAAACACCCAGACCAAGACAAACAACCATGTTCATGCACACAAATGTTTGACTTGAGCGGGAATCGAACCCGCGACCTTCGGCGTAGCAGTCGCTTACACTCCCGCTGCGCCAACCGGTCGTCTATCTGTAAGGATAATCTAGATACTGAGGGTCTAGTACGAGTTTGCACTCGATCGTCACGGTGGACGATAGCCTAGTCGACGGGAACAATTACCATACATTTTGTAAAAGCGCCACTAACGGAGAGTAGCGATCGATAGAGACCGCTAGGAGGCGCATTTAGAAAATGTATGGAAATTGTTCCCGTCGACTAGGCTATCGTCCACCGTGACGATCGAGTGCAAACTCGTACTAGACCCTCTGACGTTAATTCTAAACTTACCTAAATAAAAGTAATATCTGCAAATTGCAATAGGAATCAACACAAAAATAGCTACAACACAACCAGCCACAGTAGTGTCGTCCATTATATTTTAATATTAGAATTTATTTGATTTATAAATGACTGACTGCAGTCTCACAACTATCGGCGGAAGTGGATAATTACAAAGCACTCTATTCTATCTATTCGATCTACTCATAATGAATCGTCTCATAAAATGTATAAAAATAGCCAGTATCTATTTACTTTATCTTATCTCTTTGATTTTATATTAAAACAAAGAATGACTTAGTTACTGACAGCACAGCTGACAGTACATTTCAAATGACTTATCGCATTATTACAATAATCACTTTGAGAATTGCGCCATCTAGTTATTATAAATAGCAACTGAATCATTATTTTATATCAGTGTTCAATTTAATTTCATTGTTGGTGTTTATTACAAAGCCATAGCAATACACAATTTGTGAATTAAAAAGTAGTCGACTTCAGTAATAACATCGTTTGCAAACTTTTGTTAATAGCGCCATCTAGTGTCAAACAATTGCAACTCATATCTATTTGTTTGAGAATATAATTTATAGAGGGCGCTTTACGACTAAAGTGAGGCTATCGCGACTGTCACTTCTACTATGTTTGGCATTCTGATTGGCGCTTTCAAGGGTTTTAGACAAAGGAAATGTGACGTACAATTCAAAGTACTAACCTTGTATTGCAGAGCCTTGCGGGCCAATCGGAACGCCGTACGGTAATCGAACCGAGGTGACAGGGGGGGTGATAGGTAGTTAAAGCCGTACTAAGCTCCTGAGCTTTACTCTTTGCGCTTAAAATATTTTGACAAATTGTTTGTTGCTGCAGAAACATTGCGCAGGTTTTTTTTTTTCAGGCAGATTAAAAATAGTACATAAACCTACCGACCTACGTACATATTTAACATTAAAATGTACAGTAATTTATTTTGTGACTACTTCCAAATTGTTTTTTTTTTACTTATTTAAAACATATTAAATACAACAGCCATTCTAAATACCCAATTCTATATGAAAAACAGCTGATTAGCGATCTAAATAAGCAATTCGTACAAGGATAACAGATTTTAATCGTAAATAATGCAATTTGTTAGCACAACACAAATATGCTTCAATAAAAAATCACTAACGACATAAAACTTACTCATCACTCTTATAAACGACACCATGATCATAATCAAAATGATAAAACTCGTCCAAAGCAGAAAAGATGGTGTATAATGATACATTTTTATTTTATAAAATCTTACACTGTCACAAACTTATCACGAACAAGGCAAATGAACGAATAATTAAAATATAGATTAGGAGCTAATGAGTCTGTTTTCGATCGTTTTCATACAAATCTTATCAGGGCATTCAATATCAGGGTATTATAATCCGATTAAATAGATACACAAACAGGCCATTACAGAATTTTGGTTGATAAAAAAACGTATCCTTATCCAAAAGAAACCCTGATTACCGAGGGGCATATGTTGCTGGCATGGAATGGGCACTACCATAAGAAAATAATGCTTTTATACGTTCAATAATATACCTCCAGTGCCTTAGATTGCAACTGGGATAACACTATGATGATAATGATTGCCACTATTCGTCGAACAATCGGCAACCCTTAACAAAATGCTATAAAATGTCATTAAGAAATATGGTACGTGGTGAAACTCACATACTAATCATACTATATACGCAGTGAAAGCTTATCTCTTGGTTAACAAAGACAGACACAGTAAAAAATATTAATTGAAATTTTCTTGACCTCCTATCTATTTAAGGAGACCATAATGATTAAAAGGCAAATAGTAACGAAATAATCTTCATATTTAGGCTTATAAAATTGCAGAAGAGAGCACTATCATTCCAATTTCTTTAGCAAAACGGCGTAGAAATTGTTTTATTTATCTTTTATTGATAAACAAGCCGGCGAATGATAAAATGCGACGTCAATGATTAAGATGAAATCGCGTTCCATGCAAAAATATACTTTTCAAAGCATTACAACCGCTTGCGCAATAATGACAATAGCATTTATGGCAACGTTGTATTACTATATTTAGTGACGGATTTTCATCACGTAGATACTTACTTTAAGAGCAAATTATTCCCGCCGTTTAAACCGGGTCCTATCGGCCGTGATTACGGAAAGAGACAACGCAAAAAGATTGGAACTAATTATGCTATGTTCGACTGGATATGGACACTGTACAGAGAGGTATGATTAAATTAATGATTGACTGAATTGTTTTCCAGAATGTTTTAAAGCAATAAAGACTTGAGAAATGAAACGACAGAGAGTGAGACAAAGAGAAATATGTACGCCTGAAAAAATTATAATCGCACGTCTGGTCACTCTTGCATGTTAATAAGTATATAACGAATCCAGGCAACACCATAAAAATGATCATGATGATCATGATACTAAAGCATTTACATCTAATAAAGGTTCCTAAGAATGAAGCTGTCTCTGAGTTACTATTTATTTTACAATACCATCCTCTTTAGTAACTTCCAACCTAGTTTTTAGCTGGCACTTAGTTATATGTAAGACGAGAATAACAAAATATTTCACAGAGTATAGTTACATAATAATGTACTTACTCCTAATCAGGCGCGTTATCAGTTTCTTTATCAAAACCAAAAAAAATAACACAAGCACTATAACAGTCGTCCAAAACAAAAATGCTGGAGTTTGGTACCCTAGCCTCATTTTTATTTTTAATACACTGAATTTGCACTACTTGAACGTTCTACAACATTCATAAAAAGATTGCTAACATACGTACTTCCATTATTTTCGATAGTAGGTATGCATATCTTATCAAATAGGAGCAGTATCAAAGAAATCTTCAATGATCCAACATGTTTTAACAGGTATAATATTTTATAGAATTATTTGCAATGTTTTTAGATTATTATTATCATTTCAGAGATCTTTAAGGAGTATGTGCGGAGTAAGTTTGATAGATAAAGTGCGTAACAGTGTGATACGGAAAAAGTGTGGTCTAAAATATGTAGTGACAAAGATTGAAAAAGGAATGTTGCGTTGGTTTGGACATTTGGAACAGATGGATGAAAGAAGAAATACGAAAGGAGTGTATCGTGCGAGAATGAATGGAAATGTCGGTAGGGGACGCCTTAGGCGGATATACGCCGACCAAATAGGTGACGTACTGAAAAAGGGCCAAATTAAAAGTACCCCCTAACCGACGCGCATGCATGATGAGATTAATGAATGTCGAAGAAGCGAAAGAGGTATGTTTGAACCGAAGCATGTGGCGTTCCATAGTCTCTGCCTACCCCAATAGGAGACAGGCGTAAGGATATAGATAGATATTATAATTTTTGATATCTGCTTATGTACTTATATTATGATTGCAGACAGTATCAGAGGCCTAACGGCTTTATTGGTAATAAAGCAAGCGGTGCTAATGTACTCGCTTACTGTTTGTCAAGATTATGCGATGCCAACAACATGACCATATTGCCGTTCCTTTTTTAAGATATTACTACCCTTTCAAAGGTTTTTAATTTAATTAATGTATTTTTATTTTAATAATTACTATTTTGATAGTAATTATTAAAATAAAAATTTGCTGTGTGGACGACTTCATTTAAGTGGCAGTTACAAAAAAAACATTGTTGCATGGCATTCATTAGGGCATTGGCATTTATTTCTTTTATTTTTGAGAAAAGATCATCTTTTCTTACAGAAAAGAGGCCTACGTTTTCCATGCACAAGGAAAAGTTTTAAAGCTGCATGGCACTTGAAGGCCCATTACATGGCCTGACAATTGTTCTTGTACTGCGATATGTCCCATCTGAAGCACGGTGGTGCTCTGTTGTAAACGCTTAGACAGTAAACCATACAAGGATAAAGGACTCATCATATGTATAGGTAACCATTAAAGTAGATACTCGTATTGAATCATACGATACCTATGCCATATTATATAAACGTATTAAGTTGATAAGTGAAAGTTATCACATTCGTGTTGTAGTTATATTGGAATTTTCCTTCCAAGAAAACTTAATATCTAATCTCAGAGTATTATTGATTTTTATAAGTACTTTATAAGTAAATGATTAGTGCACGCATAGTTCTTGAGAATTAACAGCTAATGAATACTAATCATTATGCAATAAGGGCATTGTGAGTCAACATTATATCCATGCAAACTCTTATAATCTTAATATATGAAATCCTTGCGTTACTGACTGACTGACAGACACGCTACAGCCGAAACTATTGGGCGCAGAAAGCTGAGAATTAGCATGTATGTTCCTTGGGGACCGCAGCGGTGCACTAAGAAGGGATTTCCCGAAATTCCCACGGGATCGGCCAAAACGTGTAAATTTAAAAAAATGCAGGCGTAGCTGCTGGCGTCCTCTAGTACAATTATAAATGCGAAAGTTTTTGAGATTGTATGGATGTTTATAAGTCTTTCTTTTGTGAGCGGTTTTAATGAAACTTTACTGAAGCATAGCATAGCATAATATAGACAAGCTTTTGTCCCGATAACCGACTGAGTACACGCTTGGGCGACACTCTGAGACTTGACATCATGATGGTGCGACATGAAGTAATTAATTAACATATAATTACTTACTTGATAATGCTTGACTTAAGGATAAGGTACTCTTCAACAGAGTTCTGCTTTGCAGGTCTCCTATTTTTAGATGCAGAGTCATAAGAAAACCTAAACCTAAGCTAATGTCTAGTTTCAGTGAGTTGCACAAGTGTGCATTAAATACATATGATGAGACGCAGTGCAATTTTCTTATTGTGTTAATCATAGGTCCATTTAACGAGTTCATGAGCTATATTAGACGCCTACGTGGGCCGTACCGCGGCCAGACAACTAGTACATACAAACTAATGTAGTATTATAATCCCAGATAGACATTGAATCTAAATAGATACATAACACCATCGCCATAAAGCCTAATATCGACAACCATTGATAACAGACCAGTAAAAGCTGATAAACACAACTGATGCCATCAAACAAATAGTTGAAAATCAGATAATATAAAAAATCTAGGTCAAACGGCTAACAAAATCTTATCGGAGAGGAATTTAATATAAAAATAAATAAGAATAAAGACATTACCACAACACACCATAGCCAAGACATCGCAGATAATACAATCCAACATTGTGAAGCGAAATAAAACAGAAACAAACTAAATTTGAAGAGCTGCCGAATGTAAACAGCTTTATCGCGAATCACAGTCTGATAACTACTGAAGTTGCGGTCACTGATACAAAGATGGCGCTAGTGTACCTTATAAGTAATCTATGTTTATAAAAGCGCCATCTAGTATCCAGTGCAAGTACTTTCAAACAAAAGTTAGATACTCTAGAGAAGTTAGTTGTATAGATTATCTTCTTCTTCATCTTCATTACTCACCACATAACCGCTTGCTTGCCCGTGTTATATGGCATATAACAAAATTCAAACACTAAATTGCCCGTGTTATATGGCATATAACATCGCATCTCAGTCTACTTTGCCCGTGTCATACTGTATATGACATGGCTCCCGCGGTCGAAAGAGTGAAATATACTCGTCTCTGTCGCTCTATGGCTTAGTTTGTATTATCTATCTCGTTTCTACGTTAAATTTCCCGTCATACTAATCCCAGTCGAGTTTCGACTCCATAGAGAAATTAAAAAAAAAACGTTCGTTGTCAATGTTGTCATTGAGTGTTGAGTCGGTGCGGAATGTGCGGAATGTGTGAGTGTATTTGTGCTGTTTTTTCTATTAAATTTAGTTTTATTCTTTAAGATCTATTGTGTTTATCAAGGTATGTAAATAACTAACACGTATATATAATAATTCCAGCATGAAATATAAGATTTGACTTTTTTCGAGACCTTAAGTAGATTTTGGCGGGCGACAGTGATTTTACTGAGAGTATGGGAACTGTTTCAGAAATGTTCATATTACTCAGAAGTGGTGAATGCTATCCGTATGATTTCTTTTTGTTTTAAAAGAATATGAGACTACTTATTTAGTGTTTATTTATTTGTATGTTTAAAACTGTTATTTGTGCATTATATGGCCTTATCAAATTTAACATAAATTACGCCGCGCGGCGCCAGATAATGGTTTGGAATCAGAGGCCTGTAATTCATAAATATGTATAAAACAAGTGTACTTTTTTATTTTTATCTTATTATCTAATATATAAGTAACGTAATTAAATATTAAAAACAATATGTCACCGCTTTAAATTTTGAGGTATGAACTTATAAATACAAAGCGAACTCTAAAACGCGCTATCTCAATTTCAAACGAGCATCACTCGACACCAGAATCGTAATCTAAATAAACAAAGATAACATTGTATAGTTAGTTTCATAACAAACATAAATAATATAACACTTGATAACCTTTCAAAACAAATTAAGTCACAAGGACCGATTGTGTGGAACCCGACCCGCGCGCCGAGGCGATAAAAACGCGCGGGCATTTGATCGTTATCGCTTTCAAGTGGCCGGGCAGAGGGGCCGGCGTGGGTTGCGGCGCGGAGCAAGCAAGCGGATAATTTCAGAACTATGGAGAATATTATAAACAATATTATAAAAATTAATGTTCCATAGGCCAAAAGTTGCCCAATTTTTTGCGCTGGATTCATTTCAAATGAAAAGCAAGACTGCCGTCCGTTTAATGGACTTTCTGATAAAACTGCTATCATATGATAAGGCATTAATTAATACATTGACGTCACCATCAGAAATAAGAATCACAACAGGAACCACGAGTTATGAACGTTCGCTAAATTGGTTATCTAGTTCCAAAACGTGACGAAGACTTTGAAACTTAGTATGATTTTAGCCATTGCACGTTTTATGTCGATTCGAACAGCGTTTGGCGCACTAAGGGTCTTGTAAGAGTTTTGCACTCGATCGTCATGGTGACGATAGACTAGTCGACGGGAATAATTTTCATGCATTTTCTAAATACGCCCCCTAGCGGACTCTATCGATCGCTACTATCCGCTATCTCTCTGACTTTATCCACTCTCTTAGAAAATGTATGGAAATTGTTCCCGTCGACTAGTCTATCGTCACCGTGACAATGAAGTACAAAACTCATACTAGACCCCCTGATTAGCTTATAAAGAGTTATCATAAAGCCAGTCAATCATCATGCTGAGGGTCTAGTACGAGTTTTCCAACGACTTATCCGTTGTAGAGAATGGACAGCTCGATGTGCTTCACTCCATTTCGACTGATCCGCAGTACGAGCTCTCGAAATGGCACGGCGGGCAGGCCATTTCCGATCATCTGCACACATACGCACATAGGCCACGCCCTCTATTTCTCTCTCTTTTTAACTACTCGAAAAGAAAGAGATGAAGTATACGCATTCATTTTGACATTTTTGACACGACGGAGATGGCAAACCAGAATACCAGATTTAAAATACATGAGTGTTGACAATTTTTATATATTTTTTTGTAATATAATTAGTCATGAATTATTTTGATTATTTATTTAATTGTTTTATTTGCAACGTGAAATTAATCCTGCAATAAAATTAACAAAATCTTCTTATTATTAAATGTAATGTAATTTATATGGAATTTTGTTTTACGACCATACACGACTAACAATTTATCTTATGTAACAACACTGTAAAATCAGAAGTCTTAATTAATGTTGCCAAAGGCAATTATTTTTGGGAATTTAACTTTTAATTAGGTACATCTTTATCTTTATTAAATTATTTTATTTATTATTATATATATTATACATATTTCTTGTGTTCGTGTGTATGTCACTGAACTCCCCCTAAACGACTGGACCGATTATGATGAAATTTTTTGTGTGTGTTCAAGAGGACTTGAGAATGGTTTTGATTCACAATTTAATGCAAATAATGTGTACCACATGGATGGTAGAACCAATATGCTTTGAGATATACATGACTATATCTGAAATGAACTCCAAGTCACTACTCCGCGTCACATATTGTAAAAATTAACGTCTTATTATAAATTATATATTATAAATATAATATTATGAACTAGCTGTCACACGTGGCTCCGCCCGAGTGGATGTATGAGACGAATAATTTCACTCGGATATACTGATGCAATGGCCATGAAGTCGTGTTCATAATATAAGAACAGAATTAGTGAAATAGTAGAACCAACGTATTCGTAGCCTCATGTGAAATTGTTAATAGGCTAATTGCGAATCTATTACTGTGTTAATATTGTATATTCTGGTAATAGATTAGTATCTTAAGCCGTTTGTGTTATTCATTGGACTAAACAACAAAACTCTTCATTATTTGCTATCATTGAACAATAGAATCATCTGATTGAAGAATAGAAAAGTTGAGTATTAAAGTTACTTATTCTAGTTATCCCGATTGTATATACGACTCGATTAAGTACCTATTTCATATGTCATCTGACCTCCGCAACTTAAAATGATAATATGGTTTTGACCAGAATCAGGATATTTCAAGCTACTGCCGCTACTTACTCCTTACAACGACGGTCAAAGATCTTTATGACAGCAGGAACCAACGGATTAACGTACTCACATTGCAGCACACAATAACCACAAAATAAAAAAAAAACGCTATGGTTTCGAACTCAAGTCTCTCTAATATAAGTTTCTGTCTCTCTTATATTATGTATACAATATATCCATGTATTTGGAGATTAGAGAGGCATATTTGACAAAAGATCCATACAAAATACATATGTCAATACTAGCTGTCGCTCACGGCTCCACCCGCGTGGATGTCGGTTATCGCGATAAAAACTATGTCCTTCCTCGGGTCTTTAATTGCTCGAAGAATTATGAATATAGATCTCTCAACAAGAAATCCTCTTAATATTGGACAACTACTGCTAAGCCGTCGAGTCTGTATATTGTATAATTATAGTATAGTGCAGGTGGGATCTTATAATTCCTCATCAGATGTTTCAGATCTCTGATTTTTATAAGGCAACAGAAAATGCTCATCAGACTGAATAACTTTATCTGACACGTCATGGCTGTATATGTTTTAGCGTAGCTGGGCTCTCCGCATCAGATGTTCGAGATCTTCAAATAATCTCCCATCAGAAAATGCTCATCAGGCATAATGTTTTTTGCCAAACCGCATTTTTATGTTTTATAGTTTCGCCGGGCTGCACAGTGTTCGGCGTAGAACAAGCCAGGTGGACAAAAATATATTTTCAGTCATTATAATATACTAGAGGACGCCAGCAGCTACGCCTGCAATTTTTTTAAATTACCCGTTTTGGCTGATCCCGTGGGAATTTCGGGAAATCCCCTCTTAGTGCACCCCTACGGTCCTCAAGGAACATACATGCCAAATTTCAGCTTCCTGCGCCCAACAGTTTCGGCTGTAGCGTGTCTGTCAGTCAGTCAGTAACGCAAGGATTTTATATATTAAGATAATACTATATTTTTAAATAAATTATGCCGTGTGGTTGAAGCCATAGAATACAAGTGTCACCACCCCCTATCTTCCCGTGGGTGTCGTAAGAGGTGACTAAGGAATAACACGATGCAAATACCATCTTTGCGTAGAGACGGGAAACTCGACAACAAACCCCATACGACTGGCTCGTTGGTCTCGCGGCATAAATGTGCGCGTGGGATCGGGAGGTCCCGGGTTCGATTCCTGGGTCGGGCAGTGTTATTGGGTTTTTCTGTCTCGAAATTCTCAGTAGCAGCACGGAGTCTGGAAATGTGCCCGGTACGGCAATAGGCTCGCACCTTATTACGTGGGACTAAAGTATATCTGGCGAAAATTGGGTGTAGAAATACACCTCTGCCTACCCCTTCGGGCATAAAAGGCGTGACGTTATGTATGTATACAAAAATTATAAACTGACATATATTATACAAAAATTATTTATACAAAAATTATTAACTGACATATTTATAAAAAATAATAGTCAATTCAAATCAAATAATAAATATAAAAAGAACCACCAAGATCACAAGATGTAGGCTCCAAGTTGTTTATTTGTTCCAAAACTTTATTAGTCTCGATTTTTATTAATTCCGTAGTTTCTTTGGCAAAAATGAATTTAATTGAACGGCAAAACATCGACGATGGATGAGGATTTTGCCAGATAATGTTGTTACCTTCGTCGATTAACCTAAGAGAAACAAATGAAAAAACGAAAAGGAACTCATCAGTGTCTTCGCTATTGTCAAATCTCTGTTTATAACCACTATGAGATGATAGACCACCCATTTACTTATAAGAGTAAACGAGGAATTGTGGAGCACGCTTGTGACAACTTCTCTCCGAGCTTCTAACTAACCGTTCTGCAGTTTTATTAAAAATAGCATGTAGCTCAATTTCTGCTCGAGATTGTGGCACAACAACGTTATTCTCGGAAGGATAACACGCTTTTTTTTATTTAACAATTCATTCATATGATGGAGACACGTGATGTCCGACTTTCATAGTCCATGTCCTAGTCTGCTTGTATGAGTGACTTGTTGATTTTGAATCAATGTAATACGCTAATGCTCGTCACTACTTAGCGGTCTATTACTTTGCACAGCACTTGGTTGTTGAAGGCCAATATATACACTTACGGAAGCTGGATCAATGCCAATGTTCTTTATAACTCTGGCAACGTTCTTATGTTCAGTTGACCGTGCAGCTACCTCTTCTGCAGTCATTAATTCTATCTTCGAAGACTTTTTAGGCCTGCCAGGCCAAGAAAGGTCAGGGGATGAAATAGAAGGCTGTGGTTGAGTCGATCGCATACAAATTACTATCTCATCGCCTTTCAGCCACATCTTATTCTTATAAGGAAACGCTCTTTTGACTTTCCTGAAGAAACCCATTTTGTAGCAATTTTCGAAGAAATATTGGCTAATGTCATCTTAATTTCCCTTTGACATTCTTCAGTAATGTCAGATAAATCAAACTTAGATGAAATAAACGATCATTTCTTTCGTCTTTTTCGTGCTTTAGCCATTTTTCGAAAAACTCTATTTTACTAATAGAGTAAAGCTTTTCTGAAAAAAAAAAAGTAGTTGTACTCAAGTGTGCTACGTAAAATATATGCCATAATCGTCCATAGTCATGCACCTAAAACATATCAAAAATTCAGCCTGGATACAAGAGGATACATGGCTTTTCCAAGCTTGATAAGTTCGAAAACAAAGATAAAACATCATTTTTTTGTGCATTCATAGTTAGCCTACTTTACGTATGTTTATGACACATTAAAAGGATTCTTACAAGAAAATATATTATACATACCTTCAGAAGTAAAATCTATCACTGAAACTTTAAACAAAATAAGAACTGTCACCATGAGGTGTTAGCACAAGTGTAGCAAAAATGCCACTGACCTATTTCTTTAATTGCATTTACCTCATTAGCTTACTTTGATAAACGATTACTCATCAGTATGGAATGTTACACGTACCTAAACAATTCTTGGAATCAGGGGCTTAGGGGTGTTGTTTACAGGTAGAAAATACCTAATTCCGGGAATTTGATAATGACTTTTGTCCACATGGTTTGTTCTACGGCGAACACTGTGGGCTGTTGTGGTACTGCATCAGGTGTTCCACTTTCCAAAATCAATTATAGACTATAATTATGTTGACCCAGACCTAATAGCAATATTACAAAAAGAGTTTCATTCAAATCCATCCAGTAACTTCAGAGATTAGCGCGTACAAATAGACAAACGGACAAACAGACAGAATTTATTTTCTAGATTCATGCTCCTTTACTGATTCTTAGCCTAACAGAGTATTTTTTTTAACATATTCAAAGTACAAAAATATTATTTTTTAGTGTTTTATTATATGTATGAAATATAAATATAATAACACAGCAGAGAGTAACGGAGTCTAGTGATGTGCCCGGTAAAGGCAATAGGCTCGCCTCCTATTACGTGGGACCACTGGGACCTAAAAATTCATGGCGAAATGTGGGTGTAATATTACATCTCTGCCTACCCCGTCAGGGATACAGGTGTGCGTGAGCCTATAAAAATAATATAGATATACAAATAATAGCGGATGCCGCAACTACGCTCATCTATTTTATATACTTATGCAGTTTATCGGTTGAGGTATTCTATCGGATTTATACGGATGACACTGATTTCATCACGAGTAGATCGTCCCCACGGAACAGACAAAACAGTGATTTTCTGTGCCGTGATCCACCCATCAAAGGAAATACTACGCTCTCACGGAATATAAACGGCAACTAATATAGTGCCTGAGATTAGCGTGTCCAATCAAACAAACTCTTCAGCATTATAATACTAATTTAGAAATTGCATCTGGCATCACTAAAATGACATTATAAATGTCAGTCAGATTAAGTCAGATAAGTCAGTTGAATTATTACCTTTGTTGTTTTCTTTCAAACTTAATTATTTCGCCTACATTATGCTGAGTAAGTATTATTCTATCATCGTTTACCTATTCATTGTCAACGAGATACATAGTAAACCAATCCTATTATTTGTCTTTAATTCTCTTAAACTTACTCTTTCAGATCTTTCGTGTTCAGTTTAGCTGAAATAGTGCGCAGATCGAGTTTGGAACGTCTCAGGAGTGTAAGAAGCAAGTAGATCATAAGACATGTGGATAAAAGGACTTCAACACTAAGAAGTTTTGAATAAATTGACAAATGTTGAAAGATGTCGCGCAATAAACAAATTGCAGTGATATACAAACCACTGGGTGTGTATTCTAAAGATTATGATGTTATTTTTCTCTGTATTTATACCAATGGTTAGTAAACTATAGTTACTTTGTGATATTTTCCCAAGCCAGTATTTCAAATTACTAAATGCATGTGGTTTTAAAGTCAGTCTAAAAATAAACAATATTCAGAAAATTTTTACAGTAATTCTACTGAAATTCATAAAAAAATTATAGGTAACCTCTAAGTCTGTCATAGTCTTAATAAATATATAATTTGTTGGCAAACTGAAATGATATATTTTGATAAATACAAGAGTAGGTAATAAAAAATATCATTAAATAAAGTCATGTATTTTTTACTTATTTCAATGTTCAATAATTTCTTGTTTTTAGCTAATTACGGCAGACTTCAAGAACCGAGAGTAGGCAAGAATAGCAAGAATGTGAAGTCTGCAGCAATATTAGTACTGAAATAATGAGTTCACCAATTGGACATGTCTCAGTGTAGCAAGAATATGAAGTCTGCGGTAATATTAGTACTGAAATAATGAGTTCACAAATTGGACATGTCTTGGTGTAGCAAGAATATGAAGTCTGCAGCAATATTAGTACTGAAATAATGAGTTCACCAATTGGACATGTCTCGGTGTAGCAAGAATATAAAGTCTGAGGCAATATTAGTACTGAAATAAGGAGTTTACAAATTGGACATGTCTCGGTGTAGCAAGAATATGAAGTCTGTGGCATTATTAGTACTGAAATAAGGAGTTTACAAATTGAACATGTCTCGGTGTAGCAAGAATGTAAAGTCTGTGGCATTATTAGTACTGAAATAAGGAGTTTACAAATTGGACATGTCTCGGTGTAGCAAGAATATGAAGTCTGTGGCATTATTAGTACTCAAATAAGGAGTTTACAAATTTAACATGTCTCAGTGTAGCATGTTATGGATCACTTGAGTTTATAGTAGCAGAGATTAGCTTTACAAGTTTATTAGGTATTAAATGTGCCTGTGTATTGTATTGTAGTTCTTTTTTAACAGAAACCAGTTTTATGTTTAATCACTGGACTTAATATGCAACAAGTATAGTTTGTGTGAATGTATAAACAAATTTAATTGATCATTTATTATTAAAAGACATCATTAATTAGGACTGTCTAATTGTGTTTTCATAAATATACTCAATTTATGTAAAATATTTCCAAGATCTTACTTCTTACATGGTTTTTTTGTATTTATAAAATATTATTGTATTTCAAATAAAGGAAAAGCATAATATTGTAACATTAAATATATTTAGTGAATGCATAACACATATTAAGTATACAGAATAAAAAAATTGTATATTGTATGTTGTTCTTTCTTTATCAAAATATACATATTTTTGTCAAGATTACATGATTTCATTTTGTCCCTGCAACAAAACATAAGTTGCCTCAAGCAGTGAGATGTAGTAATTGCTTGTGGCAGTTTGGTCCACTCATTTACTGCCTTTCTGTTACTCTGTCTATACTGCCATATACATAACATGATTATAGAGACATGAATTGTCATATCATGTAAACAGCCATGAGCCATCAACGGCTCATCCATCTTGATGCAAATTTCAATTTGCCTGTTCCCATTAGATGATATTTATCTTCTTCTGATTTGATAATTGTTCTGTAACAAACAATATTCAAATTTAATGATATAATATAATTGACAAAGGTAGCTACACTCCCTATAATCAGCAATTATTATTTACAGTTAGGTGAACTAACTTTTGAAATTTAGTAAAAAGGAGTAAATGTTAATGAGTCATAGTGTGCATAGTACCTATATAAATTGGATGTAATGCAACTAGGACAATATGAACATTTGATGCCTCATAATATATATTAGGTACATAACAAGAACATGAAAATATTATTTTCAATTGTGTGTCATCACATCAATGATTGAATGGTTTGAGTATAGGGATGTGTTGAATTGCTGTAGCTATCATCTTAATAAAAATAACCGTTCCCTGTTGACAATTTAGAAAACGTTTTTCAACATAAAAAGATTAACAATTACATTGAACTTTGGTGCATCAATGTTAGTTAGGTTAGATAGATCCATAATTTGTAAGTTCTATTATTAGGTTATTCAAATACTACCTATTATGAAATAATAATAAAATTATAATGTTCAAGGTCCACATCTATAGTTATCATCTTTAGATAATAGGTACCTACTAAATGTTAAGTATAAAGATGTAGTGTATCGTTTTTCTCGTATTTCCTTCTTAAGTTTATGGAACTAACACAACGATACCTACCTTCCTACCTCTAAACAATTAATATCCACTTAAAAGTTTGCGAAACAAAGGATCTATTGTTGTAATTAACTTGTTGTGAACCGCCCCGTTATTTTAATTATGTCCATTACATATTTAGGTAAGTATATATTTACGTTGCTAGCAAAGTAGACATGACAAAGATATGTTTAGAGAGCCTGTGTAACAGAAAATTTTAAGGTTTGATCACTTCAGAAGTAACTTTTAATATACATATTAAAACAATTTTTACTTACCTGCGTTAGTTCTGGGAATGTTATGAGCCTCTAATAACACTCTATGACTCAACCTTCATTAACATTCCTTTGTAGAACCCAAAATAATATTGGTATTAACAAACGGTTGGTTGAAGACAATTTTGTACGTTATCTTCGATTCTCGCTCTTTCTCAGAGTCACACTTCAGCCACATCATCTTCCTGAGCCATTACAATAAGTTTTCAAGCAAAATAACATAAGATAATGATTTTCCTTTATTTATTACACTACTCACAACACGGGCTCACCAAAGTTTTTTCAGTGACAATAGAATGCTCGTTTGCTTCGACAATGGACTCGATATGCTTTATTTGACTTGTCAAAAGTGCAACTTAAACTGCGGATTTGCCTATTTTGTTATCGTCGTCCATCATCGTCGTCGACTCGTCGATCAAAATGACACTTGTACTCGCGATTTGAAAGTCGCTCCATCGGGTGACGTTCTTGCTACTCACTCCTAGGGGCGCTTTTAGAAAATGTATGGAAAATTGTTCCCGTTCGATAGGCTATCGTCCATCGTGACGATCGAGTGCAACTGGTACTAGACCCTCTGAACGACATTCGAAGAACGTAAGACGGCACGTCACTTATGCGTCGCTGGGAGCGCAGCAAAAGGACAAACAAAAAGACTAATTGCTACGTCCGGGTTGACATAAAATAAATATGCTCTGAATAGCGGTGTATATAATTATCATTAAGTCATTTTCCTGTATTTATTTTATCATTATACATACAACAATTACTTTATCCTATTTTATCTTATTACCTAATAAAGCGGAACTAATAATATGTACCTACCATGGTCATCACTAATGACTTTTTAACATTAACAATATACAAACACTGATAGCCCAAACATAATGACCGTGACAAACTTGACTTTGTGTCTTGTTCCACGATTCAAAGATGGCGCTGATAAGTTTCAAATTTTGCGTAGACACTAGCGCCACCTAGAATTTTAGAACATAATTTTTTGGTAAAGGAACGGAATCAGTGCAGGCAGTACATTTAATCTAAAGGTACTTACTATTTAAAAATAATCCCGGTAAATTACTCTCACGTCATTCAGTTGTGTATTAAAAGGAAAAGAAAGGCAAAGAACTAGACTTCGATATACAAGCCACGTAAACAAATAATTATATCAATCCGCATATATCTACTCAATTATCTGTCATAAAAATCAAACCTAAAATAAAACTAGAACGTAGTAGAATGTAGTGTCAAATCAAACGCAGAAAATGTGTAAATGTAAAATTCCGTAGCAAGGAAAATAACGGCAACGTAACCGTTATTGTAACGTTACTTCCGTTACCGATAACAGACATAAAATCTCTCACAAAATACTTACCGAAAAATTTGACTAGCACCGCATAAATAATCCAAAATAATAACACATTTACTACCATAAAAACCAAAGCACCAGTAACGTTCGTAGTCATGATTTACACAGTAAGTAATTACTAGTAAAAAAGTAAAATAAACTGCTTTTAGCCGATAGCTAAGTAATAATGAATGTGCCTAAAACCTTTGGCATGCTGATAGGATCCGATAAAGCTTCTATCTGACGATAACGTAGTAATTATCATGACGTGCCTTCTGTATAAAAATAAAAGCACATATTAGCACTTGTGTATCTGATGGATAAGCCAACGTTTTTTTTAATCATCATGATCGTCACATATATAAAATCACTACATAATATATGAAATTACTTATCCTGACTAGCATATCAGAGGGTCTAGTACGAGTAACGGAGAGTAGCGATCGATAGAGACCGCTAGGGGGCGCATTTAGAAAATATATGGAAATTGTTCCCGTCGACTAGGTTATCGTCCACCGTGACGATAGAATGCAAACTCGTACTAGACCCTCTGCGCGGAGCTTAAATACGGCAGCTATAAACTTGACATGCCGGACATTAAGGCAGGTTTCTATAATATTCAACTCCAAACGGGATTGAATAGGAGTTGACAGTTTTTAAGAAAAGCCTGTGACTTTGAAACTAGCTCTGTGACAACGCGGGCAATACAATGTATATATTGAAACTGACAAAGCCTGCACTGTGCGTCAGTCCGCCATTGCTGCAGACTTTACAAATATTCAAACTATGGACACAAAGAATATATGAAGTGGCGAGAAATAAAGGTAAATTTGCAATTAGGTACCTATAGAAATAAGCGAAATAATATGAGTGAAAAAGAAAATATTCTGTCAAACGGCTACCAGGCAAGAATCTTGAATACAACCAAGACAAAGGTTGTCCGTGTGGTGACGGATTAAGAATACGGATTGTCACCACTCCATATCATCCCATGAGTGTCGTAAGAGCCGACAGAGGGAGCATATTATGCAGAGAACAGCACTGTAAGAGAAGGAAAACTTGATACAAACCCTATACCAAACTGTTTGGCCAGCGTGGTATAGTAGGCCAATTCCTCCTTTCAAAGGAGAGGCCTAGTCCAGCAGTGGACTGTTACAGGCTGATGATGATGATGATGAAAGATAGGGAAACAATGATGATGATGAATACAAGTGCAAAAATTACTGGTTTCGAATATAATTTACAAATATTAAAAAGCGACGTAACTGTGTCACACTAAAATACTTCGTAACAAAAAGTATCAATCTCAAAAGCGCAAGGCAATAAAAAACAAAACACATTATTTCACGTAACTTATTGCACAAACATTGCACCATGGATAAAGTCTATAAAATTTCACAAAACTTACTATAATGCCTGAAAATCGCGAGAATTATAAAAACTATACATATTATTAGCCAAACAATTGTTGATGTGTATTGCATTATTAAAACAACAATAAATTTATAAATATCAACTTCAGAGGCCACAGCACTACACTACGACAATACCGTAATGTAAATGTATAATTATTTATTATACAAAGATAACTACCAGATAACGTTTATTTTCGAGTCCATTGTTCAAATTATAAGTGACGGAAGAAGTTTATAGATAATCAGAATAAGATATTGATAATAAAAGATATGGCATAAAGTGCGATTGATTGCTCATACGCCCCCTGCGCTGTCTGAAAGTTACTGTGTAGGATTGGAAGCAAACGAGCTTAATTTTTTTAACAGTGAATCACGTGAAATTAGTTGCTTAATTTACCCTGCATTCGATTTCATCCTAAAATCATTTTTATGCCACAAAGCGATTCAAAATAAGTTTTTCGCTGACACACATATTTTACATTCCACAGTTGAAGGATGGGAACGAGACCATTGTTAGAGAGCTTATAATGGAATACTTATTAAAAAAAACGTGATTGCTTATAATCATGTGAATCAGCGATATGCAAATAAATACCTATATTACAATAAATAAAAATCGGTACATTCTTCACTCAAATATGACCGCAAGGAATTTGCCGTTAGATAAGAGAGATTAAAACTATGATAATACAAAATTATGCCACAAATTATTGATTGTCTTTGATAGAAACAAGGATATGTTTTTGATAGAAGAGCATACGCAGGTCGTAGCGGAGGTAGGCCTCCCGCAAGGTGGACTGACTATCTTGTTGGGATCGCTGGATGCGGGTAGGAGCCTTGAGGGAGACCTATGTCCAGCAGTGGATGACGATGACATACATATATACCACATCCTCAGAACGGAAATTATATGAAGGCTGTATCGATACTAAGGACTGAAACTGAAGTACAAGTCACAGAACTTGAGTATAACCATCTCTGTCTAATTATATCTAGACCTCTCCTTTGAAAGGAATTGGAATTGGCCTATTATACCACGCTGGCCAAACCAGTTGGTATAGGGTTTGTATCGAGTTTTCCTTCTCTTACAGTGCTGTTCTCTGCATAATATGCTCCCTCTGTCGACTCTTACGACACAGATTGGATGATATGGGGTGGTGAAATGCCGTATTCTTAATCCGTCACCACACGGACAAACATATAAATTATATAGATATAACAAAGATAAAGTTAATAAAGATAATGAATGTTAAATGCTTGCCTTATAAAGTATATTCGCGATTGCTTTATACATTTTACTTTTAACGCCAAATAGTATTGCCAAAAATTTGCTAGTCATTATTTTCAATAAATTTTGAGTAAATATTTTTTAAAATTAAGTACATAACAATGTCCGTGTGGTGACGGATTAAGAATACGAAATGTCACCACCGCATATCATCCCATGCATGGGTGTCGTAAAAGCCGACAGATGGAGTATATTATGCAGAGAACAACACTGCAAGAGAAGGAAAACTTGATATAAACCCTATACCAACCCGTTTGGCCAGCGTGGTATAGTAGGCCAATTCCTCCTTTCAAAGGAGAGGCCTAGTCCAGCAGTGGACTATTAAGGCTGATATGATGATGACATAACAATGACTTTAAAGTTTTGATGAACAATTTGCAACAAAATATTTTGTAATACAAGTTTTATAATTCAAGATTTGCAAGTAATGATATGCACAGGTCTAGACGACAGATAAAGGCAGACAGCTTAAGACTTATCTGTGGTGATAGAAAATGTCCGTATTGAGACATTGCACTCAATGTGCCCGAAAACATAAAGCAACCTTATCGTACATCTATTGCACATAATAGAGATCAGAAGCCAAGAAAAGTTTATTAAAATTAATCTTCTTCTTTTGCCTGCCCTGTTCCCACATGACTTGGGGTCAGCGCAGAATGTCTTTCGCTTCCATTCTCTCCTATCAGACGTCATCTGATTATTCACTCCCTTATCCATCTTTTCTTTGGTCTTCCTCTTGTCTTATATCCGACAACTCTTATATTCATCACCTTTCTAGTCACATGCTTTTCATCGCTCCTCATTACATGCCCATACCACGCAAGACGATTTCCTCTCAACTTTTCTTGCACCGGTGCAACTTTCAAACTTCCCCTAATATACTCATTTCTAATTTTATCCATCCTTGTCACTACACACATCCATCTCAACATCCTCATCTCTGCTACATGTAATCTTCTTTCATCCGTCTTCTTCATGGCCCAGCATTCCGGTCCATACAGTGCGACAGGTCTTATAACGGATTTGTATATTTTGCCCTTTAGTTTAAGGGGCATCCGTGGGTCGCAAGTTGTTCCTGTGACCTGTCGCCATTTCATCCAACCTGAGTTGATCCGGTGCGTGATATCGCGGTCTATTTCACCGTCCCCTTGAATAAGTGACCCGAGGTACCGGGAGTTTATTAAAATTAATCGTCCAACAAAATTTTACGATAGCTTACAGCTGTAGCACAAGTAGTAAACAGATTACAATCAGATGCATTTTTTACCAAGGAGCTAAATATTCTATACCTCCTTATTTTTCTAGTCTAACAATGACATTTGAAAAGGCGCGATTGGCAAGCTTCTTAGCATATTGTGTTTGGCAATTTTTTGTAAAATATAAAAGGTTTTAAAAGGGCGTGAGCATCGTTTTCTACGTTCATTACAAACTTTCGCGATTTGAATATATAATGCATTATAAAAAGTGTAAGTTAAGTGCAAGTTAGTTTTTACTAAAAAAAGGACTGGTTAGAAGTACCATTAACCGAAGAGCATGCATGAGAAATTTGATGGGAGTGAATGAAGCAAGAGAGATATGTCAGGATCGTTGCAAATGGCGTTTTGTAGTCTCTGCCTACCCCTCCGGGAAACAGGCGTGAGTCTATGTATGTTTGTATGTATGTAGTTTTTACAAGTTTTTTACATAATGTCTAGTTACTATGACACACATTTTTACTCTTATGAGGCTGAACGCATGAGGCTCTTACCATTTTAACATACATACATAGACTCACGCCTGTTTCCCCGAAGGGGTAGGCAGAGGCATATTAAACGCCCACTTTTCGCCAGTGTTTTGATCCCACGTAATAGGTGGCGAGCCTATTGCCGCTTATCGGGATATTTTGTTTGCCAGAGCCTCGTCCGTTGATCGGCAGGTGCACCACTTGCAGGTGAGGTTGGCTTGGGACCCTAAGTTCTTGGTGGGAACCCTATGCGCCCATTACCATTTTAAATGAATATATTATGTACATAGGTACATAAGGTTCTATATAATCTTAATATTATACACTAACACCATGTATAATCGCTCCTATTATTGTTTTCGTATTTGACTGGTCATTGTATGGAAGGGCACTGCATAAGTTAAATCTAACCATGGGTAACAGAGTCCAACAAAACACGAATTTGTTAATATCACATTTTTGTTACTTAACATTGTAAAACAGGACGAAGGAGAAGACCTAAGCGTTAGGACGTTTTAACATAATAACAATGTATATTTACAAAGGCGTAAGGATTTTGTATAATTCGTCACGTTTCTATTTGTTACGTATGCAAGTGTGTATTAGTTTGTATTGTATGTTATATTAAAACTGAACAATGAAGAGTCGTGATTTTAACGCTTTATGTGCTTGAAAACATAGTAAGGAAGCTTGTATATCTGAGAGTTCTCCGTAATGTTCTCGAAAGATAGGGTCTAGTACGAGTTTGCACTCGATCGTCACAGTGGACTATAGCCTAGTCGACGGGAACAATTTCCATACATATTGTAAAAGCGCCCCTAACGGAGAGTAACGAGCGAAGGAGACCGCTAGGGGGCATTTAGAAAATGTTTGGAAATTGTTCCCGTCGACTAGGCTATAGTCCACTGTGACGATTGAGTGCAAACTCGTGCTAGACCTGCAGTTGGTCAGTGAGGTGGATTATGGCCTTACCCTTCTCAATGTGAGAAGAGGCCCTTGCTCAGCAGTGTGACAATTAACTAAGATGCAGTGCAGTTATTTACTTGCCATGTTATGAGTGTGGTAAGTTAATACGATGTGAGATTATTAGACCTTATAGGGTTATAAGTAGGTAAATATCAAAATAATTTAAAGCGAATGAAATTCATTTCAGGTTGAAAATTCCATGCAGTTGGGAGGAAAGGGGTAAAGTGTGACTTGATATTCATGCTGAGCGATTAAAAGTTGCAGAAAATTCAAAAAAACAATGTCATCCGAAAATATTTAAGAAGCTTTAACTGAAAAACAAAATATTACAATTTGTTTACTGTGTTTGTTCAACCAAACTCGGGAGAACATACCCTATCCGACACAAATACTACAATAATGACGAATGATAAGAGCAAAAATGGCATCTGATTAAATCAGACCCAGTTCTTTATCCTTAACTTGATCAATTTGGTCTGATTCCGCGTGGGTTACAATGATTTGATTTAATAGCTACCATGACGCTGCGCTGTCGAGAATAGCCCAATGCATCATTTCCTGTGTCGAAAGATACAGTTAGTAGATGATCCTAGGGACGTATTTGTGTCATATTACACGACTAGAGGACGCCAGCAGCTACGCCTGCATTTTTTTTTTACTTTACCCGTTTTGGCCGATCCCGTAGCAATTTCAGGAAATCCATTCTTAGTGCACCCCTGCGGTCCCCAAGGAACATACATGCCAAATATCAGCTTCCTGCGCCCAATAGTTTCGGCTATAGCGTGTCTGTCAGTCAGTCAGTAACGCAAGGAATTTATATATTAAGATTAGGACTATAATACTATCAAGAATATAACATGTGGTTGGACGAATACAAACAAATTGGATCACTAACATTAACGATGTCAGATTCGGTCAAGCTATTTAGGAAGATCTAAAAACAATGCATTTTATAATATGTAACAGCAAAACAATTTAACACTGCCTCTGCTGAATGTATGTCAATTTTATACTTTAGTAGAAGTAGATAATAATAAGGTTTGAACGAAAAAATAATATAAAATACTTTATCAGATAGAAATAGAAAGAAAATAAAGAAAGGGACGAAAGAAAGCAATTAATAAGTGTATTAAATTGTCATGTAGCTAACAAGTGGAAACAAAGATAATTAGTAACAAAATGTTAAGGATAGGCAAGAGTATTATTTTAAATCATGGCCTGCATTGCATACTTAAAGGAAAATTGTTGTTTTTAAACAAGAGCTATGAAAATACCAAGAAAATACTGATCTATGACATCAAACAGTTTTGAAAAATCTTATGCAGGGTTTTTTAACTTAGGTTGATGAATCAGATGATTGGTAAAGGGAAACTTAATTGAAGAAATGACGTATTAACGTTTGTTTATTGTGTCTTGACGTGTGATCGGGATATGTTAATTTATAGTTTGTATATGTTCTTCTTTGTGAAATCTTTTGCTGCACCTGTATCTAGACTGATGCTTCGGAATCAAACTTTAGATGTTTCCCTACATAATTTGGCTTAGTATGTAGTGTGGCCATTATTTAGATATTTGTAATATTCTGCTGGATATTATAAATCGTAGTACGAGAGGCAAAATATCTGGCATATTTTTTGTTAAAAGTTGTCACCTGTGATCGACTGTGAAACACTTGCTCTCCACTTCATATTTTGTATGAAGCTTATGTCAAATATGTATCACTATTAGACAAATCCAAAGATGGATCAAATAACCAACATTTTCGTATCGGATGTAAGTAAAAACGAAAATATTCCCAAATATTCCTTACGCTTTACTTAATAATCAATGTATAGCCAAATTTCGTATGCGCGCTCAGCAGTGTCTGATTAAATTGGGCGACAGTGTCTTATCTATCGATAACGTAAACAAAGCTAGCTGCCAGGCATTTAGATATTGGTAATAAACCCAATATGAACAGATATCTGAATATACAAAATTTGACAAATAAATGTGCGGCTTCGCTGCAGGATCCTCTAGTTTACTATAATGTTGCTAATTCGCAGATTAAATGCATATACCATTTTGTCTTTTAAAAGATATGACAATGATAAATATATAGCAAAAGCGAAGGTTTTTAAGAATGGTTGGATGTTTATTATGACTCTTTAACAAAACCGACTAAACGGATTTTGACGAACCTCTACTGTAATATAGGTTATACATCAGACTAGAACCTAGGCTACTTTTAGTCGCGATAAACGCTACCGCGCGCGAAGTCGCGGGCAGGAGCTAGTAGATAATACACTACCTTTTGCTAACACCGTATTATTAAGCACATATTTATATTGAGATGCTAAGTAATAATAACTATTTGAAAAGTATAAAGAACAAAACAAACTTACGTCTCTTCACACAGTTTCCGAAACAGAACCACAGCCAAAATAAATACACACACATAAACAACAGTAGACCAAACATAATCCTACTTAAGAGATCCATCGTGTTTATACTGTGGATCAACACTTACTGGCCGAAAACAAAAGTCATATCTAATCTACATCGTGAATTAAAAAAAAAATGCGTTCGATAAAGTCTGTACAAGAATATATTGTTGTATTGGCGGTTGAACAGAATGGATGAAAGGACGCGACTGCCAGTAAATTACATTGCTGTTGTCCAATGACGCTGTGTCGGAAAAAATAATAAGAAATTGGCTTATAGTTTTGAAAAGGAAAACTTATTTTTATTTTTTCCTTTTCTTTTAAATGGTAATTGCGTTGGTTATAAAGGTTGTACGTTACATTTGACTAGTAATACTGCTGCATATTTGAAAATATGTGTGCTTAATGGTGGACTCTGAGCTTTTAGGTCAGTCTTGAATGGGCTCGAAATGCTCGGGAAGTTCTGAACTATTTTTGGGCTAGAAGTTGATTGTACAGATTAAATTAGTTTCAATGGGCTTCTCCACGAAACTTATAGACATTTTTAGCATTGAGTAACAATAAAGGAAAGCTATAAACAATATAACACTGCGATAGAAAGGTGCATAACCACAAAAATAATTAACACAGGAGGCAACTAGTTTGAATATAATTATATTTTATAATTACATACAAAACTGACTCTGATTGAATATTAAGTGCTTTAAAACGATAGAAAACAGATAGACAAGGAACCATTACTTGTTATTAAACATGTACCTATCGCATAAAAATATCTGAAAGCAAACACACAGCATTTTATTGGCTTTTAAAAGGTGTCAGGCGATAAAGCGAAAAATAAGTGAGGCATAGTACGAGTTTAAGGCGGTTTACGTTTCACTTCGATCCGATCGTGTCGTTTGTCTCGGCAATTGGCCCGCTTCAATATTAAATAGTTTATTATCAACGTGAGTTAATCAGTACGCAAAAGTACGATCGACTCATCGTGATACGAAAGCTTGATAAACTTGTACTAAGTGTCCTGAATATTATCATTGACTCTTTCAGAATTCAAATTTAAATTAATTGATTTCATTTAGTACAGAGTACGAGTAACACTTATGAACGTCAAGAATTCTTATATTAAACAGAGCCATCTATCTTTTAAAGCCTTGAATGTGAAACTGACAAACGATACAGAAAAATGTAAAAATATATCAAGTATGTACTTACTTATTCGGATTATAATAGATATTGTAGTCATAACCAATAAGAATATTATAAGTATCATCACAGCTGGTGCCGTAAATACAAGAATTAACACAGAAACAGGGTCCATTACGTAGTAACTATTACTAAAATTTACACTTATAACACTAATATTATTAATCGTATACAATAATTAAAACCGTGTCTGTTTGCTAAAGAGCAATAGGTACTGTAATAAATTTGATATCAATTGAATGATTAATATATGTTGGTATTTGTGGATGTACAGGTTTATATGCTTATCAGCAATTTTATAACTACTATCAAGAGGCACCTTATAATACCGGCTTTTATCTATAGATGTGCTATTTTCAGTAGGTATATAAAATACATTTTCTTCTATTATTTCCTATTACTGCGATTATTCTGACTTGCATTTTCGTTATCACTGCATGTATTTTTAGGTACTTGACATAAACTTAGAATCAGTACGTGATAGGTAGATCTATGAATTTACAGGCGCCACCTCAATTAATACATTATTTTGACTTCTACTTTGAGTTCTTTATTATAATAGTAGCAAGGAAAATGCTATCTGCTTAAAAGCATATTTAAGCTATTATTGTGGTATGTTATCAATTAGATAGCATATCACAATTTTAAAAGCAACTATCAAAATAACTTTCTCTATGTGTTCAATATGCTCTGCGTTGATATTCTCAGTCAGTAAGACTGTTAAATAATTACCTTCCAAGGGCCCAAGTTTTTAAAATTCTGATCCAGAACGTTACAAAGATTCACAAGACAGAATTGAATCACAATTTTGGCCTTAATTTCACAATATTTTTAAACAAACATACGAACATAACTTCCAGACGTTTCGAACCTTTTATCTGTTAATCATAATCAAATAGCTTATCATTCACGATAAGAAAGCCAAAGTGCCAACTTGAAACAATGCCATCTGTCTTTAGCTTACATTACTAGTAATGGTGCTGATAAAAAAACGAATTAATTTGATTATCATTTAGTTCACAAACTCATTTATAGATGTCGCTTAGCTCAAATACGGTTATTTCACCTGCAAAGCCGATAGAGGGCGCCTTACTAAACTTATATTTTAATCTACTTTCACAACGCGTGTACAGCAAGCAACCATCTGTATCAGTTTCCCCCCGGTTCCTCTAGGGTAATCGTGAGAAGACCCGAAGAGACAACGCGTGCATTATTGCGAGGTTCAATAAATATTATTGACACAAACACACAATTGACACAAATGTCGTCCATTATTTTAAAAATCGATTATAGGCTTGTCCACATTTTTTGTACAGACAGATATTAATATATCCCCATTGGCTTTATGGTGGTTATCACGCTAGTATTTTAAGAATATTAATAATTAATAAAGAAAATGTATCGTTTTAAGTATACATTGTCTCCGAAAATAAAAAAAAAACGTCAATACGAAGGTTTTACTGCAAATATTAGAAAATTAGACATACAAACATTTCTTAAATTTCTATTATGTGTCGGAAGTCGACACATTGGTTTCCATTGGAGAACTGCAAGCCAAGAATTGGACTCCATACGATAAGTATTACATCTATTATCAGACATTCCTGCTAGTCCTATAAACGTTATCTTGAAGATAGTTATAAAAGTGGTTATTATGATGGTTCACTTTACGGTGTCAACTTTAGTCTTTATAGGCATACTAGAGGATGCCAGCAGTTACGCTCGTACATTTTATTTTAATTTAAACTTTTTTCCTGATATCGTGGGCATTTCGGTCAATCCCCTCTTAGTGCACCTCTACGGTCCCCAAGGAACAAATGTACCTATGAACAATATGCCAAATGTCAGCTCTATGTAGGTACTCAGGTATGTGACTGTGTGACCCTTTATACACAGATGAAGTACGTAACAGTTCTTTAGTCGGAATATTGATAGGTGACTGCCTCGTTAGTCTCGCGGCATAAATGTGCGCGTGGGATTGGGAGGTATCGGGTTCGATTCCCGGGTCGGGCCATGTGTTATTGGGTTTTTCCGTTAGGAAAGTCTCAGTACGGAGTCTTGGTAATGTGCCCGTTAAATTACGTGGGACCTAAAAATTCATGGCGAAATGTGGGTGTAATATTACACCTCTGTCTACCCCTTCGGGGATACAGGTGCGCGTCTATAAACTAAATTATAGGTACCTAACTGATTTTCAACTAGTCAAGTTTTTGTGGGTTGTTTATTTTGAAAATCGGAGCAGACACCAAACCATTATTGAAAATTTGCGAAATAATTTTGACCTTTGTATCCCGAAGAACTTTACAAACAACCAAATAAAGAGTAAGTGAAGAAGAAATCAACGGGGAATGTGTTTGAGACTTCACTGTTTGAAAACACAGTACCTAGCGTTTTCGTTTTGTCGATATTTCCCAAGAGGAAATGTGTACCGCGGTCTCCAAGTTGAAACATTGAAACGGTACTAGAGGATTTGGTTTGAATTTGCTGATCATTGGATTGCATCGTATATAGTTGATTGAATCAGGCGTTACTTGGCGGAACTCCATTGTTACCTAATTGTTGAGGTGGACTGTAGTTTTTAATCTTCCAAAGGAATGAAACGCCTGGCTTGATGGTGAGTTGATTTATTTTGATCAGGATCGGCTTGTTGCTTCGGATTTCTTGAGAGAACTACTGCTGACTGAACTGAACTACATCGGTGCAACAAACCGTCCTGCTTATGTTCTATTTTACAGGGTGCAAGTAGTGAGTGGATGTGAGCGCAACGCATTCGGTTCGGCCAATCACAGCGCTTCGTCCGAGTTTCACTTGTGGTGGCGTTCGGACAGGTTTCGACATGTTCAAACCTGTTCGATCGTGCTCGCGTCCACTTTACATCGTCATGTTTTAATTTCTTATTTACTATGGGATAATAAAACAACCTTAATCGAATAACAATAAACATTTCCCTACTCTCAAATCGTTTTTATTGAATCATCCTTATATCTACTTAAGTCTACTTATATATTCATATTTATTTACATTATTTATGATCATTACTTAATTATATTACAAAGCTACGACGTCCGTAACATCCTCCCCCCGGCGCAGGGCTACCGTAGCCTTATCTTCCACGCAGAGGACGGCGAGCTTCGTCGTGGGACGCCGTAGGATGCCTGCTGTAGTCCTGACGTCGGCTGATCGCACCTTGCCGTCTGGACCGACGTATGTAGTCTCCACGACGCCTCGGGGCCACGTCCCTCGTGGCAGTGTGGGGTCGATGACGACAACCAGGTCGCCAACGCGCAGAGGTCGTCCTCGGTCGTCGGATGCCCCCCTGGGCACCAGCGTCGGCAGGTATTCATTTACCCAGCGTCGCCAGAAATGGTCGGCGAGCGCCTGGGCAGCTCTCCACTGTTTTCGGCTGACCTCCTCGCAAGGCCCAGTATAGGGAAGGCCTGAGGAGGTCCCGATGAGGAAGTGGTTCGGAGTCAACGCCTCCGGATCCTTGGGATCGACGGAAACGTGGGTGAGAGGCCGAGAGTTTATAGAGTGTTCGGCCTCTACCATCAGGGTCAGCAGCACTTCTTCTTTTAGCGCCCGCTGATGCAGTGTCGCCCCCAACGCCGTTTTGACAGAGCGTACTAATCGTTCCCACGCTCCCCCCATATGCGGCGCCCCTGGTGGTATGAACTTCCACTTCATTCGGTGTGAAAGTCCGAAGTGGGCGAATTCTTTGGCCCATTCTTCATAGGCCGTGCGCAGTTCTGTGTCTGCTCCTCGAAAATTGGTGCCATTGTCGGAGTACATTACTCGGGGCCAACCTCGTCGTGCTGCCATTCTTCTTATGGCCATTATAGCCGAGTCGGACGACAGACTCGCCACCAGTTCCAGGTGAACTGCCCTGGTCACCAGGCAAGTGAACAGTGCTCCCCAGCGCTTCTCGTGTCTTCTTCCTATGACCACTGTCATTGGCCCAAAATAGTCGACTCCGCAGTGAATAAAGGGTCGCTGCGTCTCTGTTAGTCGTTCCATCGGTAGGTCCCCCGTGACTGGTTTTACTGGTGTCGCTCTTCTGATGCGGCAAAGTTGGCATCGCTGCGCTATGGCTCTTACTGTAGGGCGCAGATTGATCACCCAGTACCTTTGCCTTAAGTCGTTGACCACGCGTTCGTTGTTTGCATGGCCGGCCCTTCGATGGGCGTCTTCTATTAGCAGTCTGGTAAACGGGTGCTTGCCGTGTAATATGACCGGCTTCTTCTTCATGTCTGGAACCGCAGCGTGCCCGATTCTCCCTCTCACTTTGAGAATCTGGTCTTCCAAGTAAGGGTCCAGTTTATACAGGCTACTGGACTTGGGCACTGGTCTTCCTTTTTCCAACAGTCTTATTTCTTCTGCGTAGTCGTCGAGCTGCGCTTGTTTCACCCATGTCTTCTCAGCCTTTTCTATCAGGTCGACGGTCATCTGGCTAGCTCGATTTTTGTACTTTTCCTTGAAGAGAAAGAGTACCGCTGTAGTTCGTATCAGCTTCTCATATGAGGAGAATCTGCTTATGTCGGGCAGATGAGAAGCGTGTTTCTTTTCTGTGACTACATAAGTCACTTCTTCCTCTTGGTCTTCTTTCCTGGCTTTCTCTTTCGGCCAGAGTTCTTTTTCATCATATAGAAATTCAGGCCCGGTGAACCATCTGTCTTCTGGTTTCATTTGTAGTTTATAATTAGGGCGCGTTGCATCATCTGCCACGTTTTGTTCCGTGGGCACCCATCTCCATTGATTGGCGTCGGTCAGCTCCGCTATTTCGCCCAAGCGGTGTGCCACAAAGGGTGTGTACTTGATGGCATCTTTTTCTATCCAACGCAGAACAGTTTGTGAGTCCGTCCAATACGTCACGTTCTTGGGCTTGTCTCTATGCTCTCTCACGATTGTTTCCGCTAATCGTGCGCCGATCACTGCCGCTTGGAGTTCGAGTCGAGGGACGGTTACTGGTTTTAATGGTGCGACCCTTGCTTTTGCCGCAACCAGGCTCACAGTCACTCTTCCATCTGGTTTCAGGATCCTCCAGTAGGCGGTCGCCGCGTATGCTTGTTCACTCGCATCACAGAAGACATGGAGCTCTATGTCGTCTTCAGAGCTTTTGCCGTAGCATCTTGGGACTCGCAGTTTCGTGGCCATGCTCAAACCTCGGAGCCATTCTTCGAAATGTTGTGCGTCTTCTTCGGGAATCACTTCATCCCATCCCACTCCGTGTCTCCACAGGTTTTGAAGTATGATTTTACCCGTGATAGTAAAATGGCTGATGAGACCGAGGGGGTCGTAGACGGCCATCACTGCTCCAAGGGCTTCTCTTTTCGTCGGCGCTCTGTCTCTCATCCTCACTTCAGGTGCTAGACGGCTAAGCCCTGTGTTGAAGCCTAGTTCATCTTGATCCGTATGCCAAAGTAAACCAAGTGTCTTATCGGAGTTTTCCTGTCTCTGACCAAGCTTCACTTCGGCTTTGAGCACTCGTTTTTCTGTAGCCACGTTGTCCACCACATTAGGCCTGTTAGAGCACCATCCACGGAGGTTGAAGTGTGCATTCTCATGTATCTTCATGACCTCTTGTGCTGTTCTTATAGCTTCTCGCTCTGTGGCGAAGCTATCGACGTAGTCATCCATGTAGTGGCTCGATGTTATTGCTTGCACAGCGTTGGGGTATGCTTGTGCGTATCGTCTCGCGTTGGCATCTCTCACTGAGTGCGCGATGAACGGCGAGCACGATGCCCCGAAGATCATTGATATCATCTTGTACTTTTTCGGCGGCTTATCACGCTCTTCGTCTCGCCAAAGAAACATTTGAGCTGCTTGGTCTTGTGGTCTTATTCTTACTTGGAGGAACATCTCTTGAATATCTGCTGTCACGGCTACCTGACGTTCTCTGAATCTGAAGAGGATTCCTGGTAGCGATTTCAGGAGGTCAGGTCCCTCTAGTAAGTGATCATTGAGGCACACTCCGCTGTATCGGTGCGCCGCGTCAAAAACCAGCCGCATCTTTCCCGGCTTGTTAGGGTTCACGACCGGGAAGTGTGGCAGGTACCATATCTTCTTGCTTCGTTCCTCTTGTCCATCGCACTCTTGGGCATAACCTTTATCGAGGAGGTTTCTCACTTGAGCGCGATACTGTGCAGCGAAATCCGAAGAGGCGTCCATCTTTTTTTCTATCATCTTTAGTCTCTTCACGGCACAGTGATAATTATTGGGCATCGGAGCGTCTTCATCTCTCCATGGCAGACCCACTTCGAAGTGTTCACCAACCTTCCTCATTGTTCGTTGGACCACGTCGATTGCTTTTTGGTCTTCTGGTCTGACTTTCTTTGCCAGGGAGACTCCAAGGGCATCAATCCTGAAGTGTGCTTTCACTATTTCTTCTACGCGCCGCACATCTTCTGTCTGTTTGTTCGCAGACACGTCGTAGATATGAAGCACTAGTTGACCCTCCTTTTGAGTCAACGCTGAGCGTGGCGCCGTCCCATGAATTACCCATCCCAGTTGGGTATACGAGGCCGCAGGCTCATTCTTCTTGCCCATGCGTAGTTTTCGCGTCACGATCAGGTGCCAATTGTCCGCACCTATCAATACTTTCGGTGTGGCTTCGTCAAAGAATGCGTCCTTTTGCATGTCTCGGAGGTGTGGATATTTGAGTAACATTGATTTATCTACTGTCTGACCATGAAGTCGTAGATCCTTCATCGTTCGTGCGCGTAATTCTTGATAGTCGCCGTTCTGACCACGAATTTGTAGTTTGACCTCTTGACTGTGTTCTTCGTGTGGCTGTGAGGTCACTCCTTGTATTTTGAGTGAAGAAATTGGCCCTTTCACTTGGATACGGCGTGTTAAATCCTCGTCGATGAGTGAGATCGTCGATCCTTCGTCCATTAGCGCGAACGTGGTCACTTGACCGCCTGGTCCTTTCAAAACGACGGGGCACATCTTTAAGAGTACGCGATGCGGCGCGTCGCTGCTTGCTGAGACAGTCATCACGGACTCCGCTGTCGGTTTGGCATCCGTCGCTTTTTCTTTGGTGTCTCGTTGTAACATCTCTTTGTGGAGCAGCGCGTGATGCGGGCGGGTACAGTTTTCTTTGCCACACCGCTTAGCTCGGCAGTGCTCTCGCCGGTGGCGATTATTAAGACATTTAAAGCACACTTTCTCCGTTCGTGCCCATTCCCACCTGTCGTCGACACTCATCATTGAAAACTTGGCGCACTTAGGCACATCATGGTCCCCAGCACAACACAGACATACTTGTTTCTTTTCATCTTCTTTTTCTGTCGTGGCGTAAATAACTTCTCTGCCCGCTTTCCTTTTTGTGCTTGCTTGCACCACATTTTTCTGTTCTCTCTTTGGTGCGGGCGTGGGCGTCGGGTTTGTGAAGGCGTACTTCATTGCACGGTCAGCCTCCCGCCAGACGCAGAGTACAGGAGTGCGGAGACTGCTTCCCTTGCTGGACCTCTGACGCAGTTCCTCAGTCTCGCTAAATTTTCCATCGCGGTGAATTTGTAGACACTCGATGAATCTTCATAAGCTGCCTTGAATGGCAGCCATTCCGTAGCTGCTCCGGTGAACACAGGTAGCTCAGTCACTTGTCGTGGCGGCGGGCGTACACGCATCATTTTGTCCAGCGTGTCGGCCAGTTGTTCGATGCCTCTTCCTACTCTGCGTTCCCCTCTTGTAGGTGAACGTGAGATCGAACGTTGTCTCCTGCGTGGCATGGCAGGCGTTGTAGCGTCGACACATGTGTTCGGCTCTGCGGCGGTTCGTTGGGCGGCGGGGTGCGTCGGCTGAGTTCTCTCTTCGGTGACTGGTGGGTGGGCTTGGTCAATACTTTGCAGCCACTCATCCACCCTGTCTTCACTCCTATGTCTGGAGCCCTCTTCACGAGCCTCTGCCTCTGCTTCAATCGCCGACACTTCATACTCGAACCGTTTGTTTACTAGGGCCTTTTCAATTTCCAATTGCTCGTTCCTAATTGCAGCAATTCTTTTTTGTGCCTCATATTCCGCTAGTTTTACTCTTGCCACATCACTGCTATAAGATCCCCTTGATCTTATCGTACTTGCGGTGTCTCTCATTGACCTATTTGCCGTCATTGTTCTGACAGAGTCCTGAATTCTTGGCTGGAACGACGTGCTTGGAGTGACGAGTTGTTCTTCACGCATTGTTACGCTCGCGATCGCGGTTGCTCGACTCGCCGGTACGTGGCGTGGAGCGGGTGCGGTAAGCGCGGCGGACGCACCAGACGGTGGCACAACTCCTCCCGTCGCGGCGGTGGCGGGCGGTGCGGTCACCGACACAGCGGCGATGGGCGTGGCACTGTCGATTCCACTTGCGGGCACTTCATGTTGGACGCGCGGCAACGCGGACGCAACGGTTGAAGGTGATCTCGGCGGCTCTTCGAATGTTCGGCGACGTCGGCTGTCGTAACCCGATTCTGCCTCACTCTCTTTGGCCGCAATACTCCTAGTCTTCATTTTTTAGGAACACTGTACTTGCGTATTTTCTTTGTCTTCAACTCGTCAGGCGAACGATGATCCGACTGTATCCGGCGAGCGTAGGACCAAACTGTTGAGGTGGACTGTAGTTTTTAATCTTCCAAAGGAATGAAACGCCTGGCTTGATGGTGAGTTGATTTATTTTGATCAGGATCGGCTTGTTGCTTCGGATTTCTTGAGAGAACTACTGCTGACTGAACTGAACTACATCGGTGCAACAAACCGTCCTGCTTATGTTCTATTTTACAGGGTGCAAGTAGTGAGTGGATGTGAGCGCAACGCATTCGGTTCGGCCAATCACAGCGCTTCGTCCGAGTTTCACTTGTGGTGGCGTTCGGACAGGTTTCGACATGTTCAAACCTGTTCGATCGTGCTCGCGTCCACTTTACATCGTCATGTTTTAATTTCTTATTTACTATGGGATAATAAAACAACCTTAATCGAATAACAATAAACATTTCCCTACTCTCAAATCGTTTTTATTGAATCATCCTTATATCTACTTAAGTCTACTTATATATTCATATTTATTTACATTATTTATGATCATTACTTAATTATATTACAAAGCTACGACGTCCGTAACACTAATGGAAGGAAAGAGGAACCCACCACGCACCCTCGAATTGACCACCCCAACTATTGCAATAGAAAAAGGTTGACAATATCGAACTCCTCTAAAAGGATAAGGGATATAGGAATGGTATGGGTTCCAGGAAGATACCTGACTTGCAGTATCCCGCTGTATGCGCCGACTATTCTTCGACACGTGTTTCGCCTCTGCACGAGGCATCCTCAGGAACGATGGGCAACGACTGAGCATGAGTCGTTGCCCATCGTTCCGTGCAATAGTTGGGGTGGTCAATTCGAGGCTGCGTGGTGGGTTCCTCTTTCCTTCCATTAGGTTGCATCGAATAATTTATTAATTGAAATATTTTCTATGCATTTTATTTTATTTTATTTTATTTTATTTTATTTATTTTATTTTATTTATTTGGGACAAACAAACAGTAACACATTATATCTGCGCACATAACGTAAACAAAGGTATTATTATAAATGTGAAACCCACACCGTTAGCCACAGCATATACAATTCATATGACTATATTATACTATACTATACTATACTATACCATACTATACTAATGAACAATCTATGCGAGTAAGACTACAAGAATGTTCAAATAACTATACATCGGAATCCTTAAGTTTATTTAACAAAGCAGAACGAAATCTATTTGCTGACACTGAGAATAAATCTAATTCTGTAGTTTCTGAACAAAAGTCGTTATAGTTTTTGCACAAGCGACGTAGAGGCGCCCGCAGACCAGCATTGGTGCGGCAATGGGACACAGCAAAAAGAGGACGTGCGCACATCTCTCGTCTAATAACAGTTCTTGGGACACAGTAGCATATTTTATTAGTAATCTCAGAACAGTTATACCTGTTACAGCATAAGTCGAAAAGAAACATAATTTCTAGATATAAACGTCTAGACTTCAGGCTCATTAGATTGTAATTATCAAGAAGATTTTTATAGGTTGGGAAATTGGTTGGGAAATTGTGGCAGCACCTATAGTGCATCGATCTAAGGAATTTGCATTGCACTCTTTCTAGCATCTCAACGTATTTATTATAAAAAGGGTTCCACACCACCACCGCATATTCGAGTTGAGATCTAACTAGTGCTTTATAGAGATGACAAAAAGTGCTTGCGTGTTTAAATTCAGTAGCTGATCTCATAACGAACCCGTACATACGATAAGCCTTTTTGATGATGTTGTCAATATTTTGATCAAGGTGAAGTTTGTTATCTAGCAGTACCCCTAGGTCTCGCACGGATAGAGCTTTCAATAGAGGTACATTGTTTAGATTATAATTATGATTTAAAACGTTTTTGTTCTTTGTAAATGATATAGTTAAACATTTAGAAATACTAAGGCAAAGTTTGTTTTGAATACAGTATTCAGAGAGTCGATTTAAGTCTTCTTGTAACTGAAAACAATCTGCTGGTTTTCTTATAGCTTTAAAGATTTTTAGATCGTCAGCATAGAGCAAAAATTTTGAGTGTCTGAAACAATTTCCAATATCATTTATGAACAAAATGAATAAAAGAGGCCCTAAAATTGAGCCCTGGGGTACGCCAGATGTTACGATAGAAGTCGCCGAGTGGGATCCCTTGATAACAACCCTTTGTGATCTATTACTAACATATGATGCAAACCAGCGAAGCAAATCTCCTCGTATGCCGTTAAAGGCAATTTTGGTAAGAAGCAAATTGTGGTCTACCTTGTCGAACGCTTTTTGAAAGTCTGTGTATACTGCGTCAACTTGTACTTGTTGATCCATATTATTGAAGAGAAAGTCGGTAAATAATAATAGATTAGTAGTTGTAGATTTACTTTTAACAAATCCATGTTGTTGTTCTATTATAATTCTGTAAATTATCTTATGTATTTCCTGATAAACGAGCTTTTCAAAAAGCTTCGACAAAGCAGACAGAATAGATATGGGGCGATAATTTTCGACTTCTTGTTTGGACCCTGATTTATATACAGGAGTTATATTAGCCCTTTTAAATTGTTCAGGGAAGGTGCCGTCTGATATAAACATATTAAATATAATTTGCAGGGGTCTGTATATACTCTTAGCAGTCCTTTTAAGGAAATAAGGGGGTAGTTGATCCGGTCCAGGACCTTTAGTGGAATCTAAAGCTTGTAATGACTTCAAGATCTGATGCTCGCTAAACGTAATGCTAGTAATATGAGTGCAGTTGTCACTACTCTCTTCAGGGGGTATTTTCTAGATACTAGTATCTTCTTAGTCAAGTCATCATCATCATGGCCCTGTATATAATCTGTCCCACTGCTGGGCACGGGCCTCTTCTCACTATAAGAAGGGTAAGGCCATAGTCCACCACGCTGGTCAAGTGCGGGTTGGCAGAATTCACATGTCTTTCGAGACATTATGAAGAACTCTCAGACATGCAGGTTTCCTCACGATGTTTCCCTTCACCGTTTAGCAAGCGATAATTAACAATGGAATACGCACATAACTTCGAAAAGTCATTGGTGCGCGCCGTGGATTCGAACCCGAGACCCTCTGCGTAGCAGTCCGTCGGTCTCCCCACTAGGCTATCGCTGCTTCTGCTTAGTCAAGTACCTTCTATATTCTAGTACCTTCTTAGTCAAGTTTGTTTCTTCATGCTAGACTCTGAGATTTGAGTTGACTTATCACTTTTTATTACTACGTTGGAGGATTTTGTCACATTACATGCTATTATGCAATTTAAACCCCTGTCATTATGTCAGACTGCCTCGTTGGTTTCGCGGCATAAATGTGCGCGTGGGATTGGGAGGTCTCGGGTTCGATCCCGGGGTCGGACAAAGTTTTATTGGGTTTTTCCGTTACGAAATTCTCAGTAGCAGCTCGGAGTCTGGTAATGTGTCTGGTACGGCAATAGGGTCGCCCCCTATTACGTGGGACTAAAATAAATCTGGCGAAAAGTGGGTGTAGCAATATACCTTTGCCTACCTCTTCGGGTATATAAGCGTGAGACTATGTATGTATGTCATTATGTCAGTAAATGGATCTAACCATTAGTCACTTTTTATAAGACTGCCTAAACATAGCAGAGTGATTTTTCTAGTGTTCATGTATGTATGAAATAGCGATAGCCTTGTAGAGATACTGACAGTCTGCCATGTAGAGGGTATCGGGTTCGAATCCACAGGACGCACGAATGACTATTCGGAGTTAAGAGCTTATTGAATTGTCAATTATCCAATTATCGCTTGCCCAGTGCCTCGGACAGCACGTTAAGCCGTCGCTGGCGTCTATCATGAAGATCTTTAAAAGTCGTTACAGTGTGTCAGTACCTCTGAATGAACTGATGCTAGTCTAAACTATGGAATATCACTATCCCTCTAGGATGCGCAGTCGTTCTGTGGAAAAGCTATTCCACGGAACGACTGCGTAATCATATTCAGGCAAAGTCAAAGAGTTTTAAAATCAGGTTATTATTCTGTTGGAACCTATAAATCAGTACGGCCATTCATTTACATTAATCCGTCTACATCTGCGTGATCATTATCAATCATAGCGATAAGTATAGATCAGTATCAAACCAATATTTTGTGAATTTATAAACCCGATAGCGGTGTCGCTTAAAGGGCAAAGCATTGATAAATTCTATGAAATCATGAGGGGCACAATCAGTATTTTACAATATCGAGTTCCGGAGATTAAGCTCAGGGTCTAGTACGAGTTTGCACTCGATCGTCACGATCGACGAGGGACTAGTCGACGGGAACAATTTCCATACATTTTGTAAAAGCGCCCCTAACGGAGAGTAGCGATCGACAAAGACCGCTAGGGGGCGCATTTACAAAATGTATGGAAATTGTTCCCGTCGACTAGTCCCTCGTCGATCGTGACGATCGAGTGCAAACTCGTACTTAGACCCTCTGATTTGTTGTTTTTATCGCGATTTCATATTATTATATAATTTCCGGCTTTATTGGCAAGGTACGTCAGAGAAATTGCCACGTTGGCCAAATGCGGGCCGCCAAACGTAATATGGCTATCTAGATAATTATGGAAAAGTTATGTACGATTCCGCACAATATATAATAGTTAAGCAAGCGATAATCTATTTAAATAAAAATGTCTGTCAAACATTAAATAAACGGAACCGAACATTGCTAAAAATATTTTCACGATCTTTCTAAAGAACACTCTGAGGGTCTAGTACGAGTTTTACACGGTGACGATAGCCTACTCGACGGGAACAATTTCCATACATTTTCTAAATGCGCCCCCTAGCGGTCTCTATCGATCGCTACTCTCCGTTAGGGGCGCTTTTGGAAAATGTATGGTAATTGTTCCCGTCGACTAGTCTATCGTCGATCGTGACGATTGAGTGCAAAACTCATACTAGACCCTCAGCACCAGAACGGCTGATTTTATTACTTTGCTTTGTTATTTATAGACTCACACCTTTTTCCCCGAAGGGGTAGGCAGAGGTGTTATATTACACCCATATTTCAGCATGAGCTTTTAGGTCCCATGTAATAGGGGGGGCGAGCCTATTACCGTTACCGGGCACATTACCAGACTCCGTGCGGCTACTGACAATTCGGAAAAACCCAGTAACACTTTTGCCCGACCCGGGAATCGAACCCGGGACCTCCAATCAGCAGTCGCATGCGCTATCCACGGGACCACGGAGGCAAGCTTTTTTCTAGCAGATTTTAAATTTTTCAGAGTACCATCCCTACATTTTTGACGAAATTACCACGTAAGTTAAAACTCTTAATATGGTAACAAAATACCATGTTCAAATGTAGAGTCGCTGCGTATGTAGAGAAGAAATTATCCAATTGACCTATGTCTCTCGTGAACCCGTAATTGCACTTGTCATCGCTTCCATGTGTACAACCGCTTCGTATAAAGACGCACACAGACTCGCCAATTGAATAAAACACGAACGATGAATGAATTAATTAATTATGTAATAGTTAACATCGCCGGTTTGACGTCAGTTTGAACAAAATTAACTTTAAAGATTCTTTCTCGTCTACCGATAAAATCATCATCATCATCATCCTTTAACAATCCACTGCTGGACCAGGCCTCTCCTTTGAAAGGAGGAATTGGCCTACTATAACCACGCCGGCCAAACGGGCTGGTATAGGGTTTGTATCAAGTTTTCCTTCTCTTACAGTGCTGTTCCCTGCATAATATGCTCCCTCTGTCGGCTCCTACGACACCCATGGGATAATATGGGGTGGTGACATTCCGTATTCTTAATCCGTCACCACACGGACGAAATAAACATAGTGTTGTTGTATCAATCGAACCACGGCAAAAGTTGCTGAAGAAATTGTATCTGAGCTTTATGTCAGGCTCAACCTTTAGATGAGAATAAGTGAATTAAAATGCTATTGATTTTACTTAGTCGATCTTTTTACATAAGATGTTTATATACATATTTATTACTATTTATGTACATATGTGTATGTATATTTGTTATGTACTCTTATGTAATATAATTATGTATTTACTTTATTATACAATTGTTTCGCTCACTCTATATCACTTCATTCGTTTTTACGTACTAAGCACTCTTATATTATTGTATAATACCTATCCTTTTACTTTAAAAATTTTCTACACTATGTTAAATGCACCAGTCAACCTGGGTGGTGGAGAGATAAGTGTGGTAGACATTTATCTCTCCACCACCCAGGTTGACTGGTAGATAATGCCATAAGGCATGAAGTCCGCCTATATACTCTTCTTTTGTGCATAAAGAAATAAAATAAATAAATAAATATTTACCAGCACTTACCTATTTGAATTATTCCAATGCATTTACTTATCAAGAAAAAGCATTTGCGATCGATTATGTTAATTATTAAAATTAATTATGATAAACATCATCAATATAATCTTAAATTATTACGTGTAATTTTTTTGTTTTTGATTGTGATGCAAACGGAGCGCAGACATATTTTTTATATATATTTTTTTATTTAATATGAGTCTTTGTCGCTATAATTTATTGAAAAGAGTAAATCTGTGAGTCACAATGATATACTGAGTCAAAAGAGACCTGCTATACCATGCTGGGCAGACGGGTTGATATAGGGTTAGATATCGAGGATTTCGCTTCTTCACAAGGATATTATTTGCAAGGTATCTTTTCGTAGTCACCTATTATGACACCCTTAAAATGAAATGGAATGAACGTTTTCTGATTATAGTAATATAATAATTATTTAAATTTAATTTTTGGTAATTTCATAACGTTCTGAAAATGAATATCTATGAAGACTAGAGCTCATTCCTCTTACTATAAAATAAGAAGGCAACATGGAAGAAAGTGTAAGAATTATTAGATAAGAATTCCAACACTTTCTTCCATCTTCATTCTTATTTTATAGTGGCAAAATTATTAGACCGCCTGTCTAAGCGGTCTAATAATTGTGCCACTTATCGCACAGAACGCAAGACACAGGCTCTCAGCATCAGCATCCTCATCCTCTTAGCGTTATCCCAGTTTCAATCTGGGGTCCGCTTACTAGTCTAACCGGATTTGGCTCAATAATAGCTTTTCCACAGAGCGACTGCCTGTCTTATCTCCGCAACCCGAAGGGATAGCGATATTTTATGGTTTAGACTAGTGTCAGTTTATTTAGATGGTACTGACTAGTGATGGCAATTAATGCGATTTCGCATTAATTTCATTAGCATGCGAATTCGTGACTCTTAACATGCTAAATGCTATTGCTATGCTATTTGCTAATTATAACGGTGATTAATAATAATGTTACATGTGAAGTGCGAAATTTATTAATATGCGAATTAAAAAGCGCGTTCGCTTAAGAAAGACTCTTGCACAGGTATTTTATGTACCTAAGTAAGATAATGATCACAATTAAAATAAAAGAATAATATAAACATAACAACATTAACTACTTTAAGGACCTTCTGTCATACTTAGTAATTACCTACTTTATCTAGATTTGGGACTAACAATAAAATATAGAAACTGGTGTATTATTTAGTAGGTTGGTACCAGTATTATTTACAGGTACCTACTTATATAATTTGTTCATATTATTATCAATTATAAGTACAACAATAAATATTAGACGAAAGAAAGTTTATCAAATACGTAAACAAAACTCACTATTATGTCAATTATGTGCCAATTAGTACTAAACTTTGACATAATACGAACACGAAACGCGCCAAACGCGTGTAAACACAGATGATTATTACATAAACAAACATTCACACGCATTCACTCAATATACGACCTTAAATACGAGTAAATCAAAGATAATAATATAATAATTGCTTAACAACATTATTCGCATTCGCACCATTTGCTAATAATTTCACTTGTCGTGTCAGGTGAAACGGATATATTGAGTATTCCCGTGGACGAGACAGAGAACGCGTTTCCCGCTTTAGCAAAAAAATATAAACGAATCAAATCGCGCACGAAACGATAAATTCACAATTCACGAAATTTCGCAACGATATTTCATATGCTAAATGCTAAATGAAAATTCACATGCTAAAATTAATGTGAATGCTAATATATCCATCACTAGTACTGACGCCTTGTAACGACTGTAAAAGATCTTAATGACAACCGGGACCGACGGCTTAACGTGCTCTCCGAGGCACGGGACAAGCGGTAATTAACAATTCAATACGCACATAACTCCGAAAAGTCATTGGTGCGCGCCGTGGATTTGAACCTGATGCCCTCTGCATGACAGTCTGTTGGTATCTCCACTAGGCTATCGCTGCCTACATACATAGGCTCTCAGCATGAACTAGAAACCGAACTCACAACAAAAATAAGGCCACAAGTTAAAGCATAACTATTATCCATTGTTATCCAAAACTGGATGGATTGAACCGTAATCATTTGTACGCAAAAAGAATTTATATTAGAACGGAACACCTGCGCGTTTTAAAAAGACATTCCAGAAACATACATAGGTATAACATAACTTCACGCTTTTATCCCTGAAGGGGTAGGTAGAGTTGTATTAACACCCACACTTCGCCAGATATGGTTCGGTCCCAATGTAATAATAGGTGGCACGCCTATTAAGCTAAGCTTTTGTGGGTCCTATTCTAAGCCAGCGCCTTGACCTCCTAATCCGATGTAATACTAACATATATTATTATATCACTATCATATACGCACAATCAAAATTCTTAATCACTGTCTGACATACTTACTACTTTTTTATCTTGTCTAAATATACAATTATATTGTGGATTTAATTCGATTTGATTATGCTGTGAACTAAATTTTATTTATAGATTTTTCACGTACCGGCAAAATTACAGAGGCATACGGGATATATACCACGTACCTTTGTTTTGAGTAACCGATATTTCGGCACTGTTGCAAGCGCCATGTTCACGGATGTACCTACTGAAGTATTGCGGGTGGATGAAAGTTATAAACAAGTGAACCGGTCTACCCGCTTCCTTACTCGTTTATTGCGCGCACAACCACTATCACCGTTTTCACTCTCGCACTGTACTCGATCGCGACACACTGTACTCACTACGTCAGCTCGTGATTTAAGTTTTTCCGGTTTATGGGTTTTGCATAGACGTACCACTGGATGCCAGGTATTCGTCAGTTGAAACCCATCTTCTCTATTGAAGGTTTTATACTTTTTAATTTCAATAGCTTCTTTAACCATTCTAGGTATACGAGTATAGTGGCGTTCTGTCAAAAGCACCTGAGGGTTATGTAACTCAATCCAATGGTTCGTACCCGAGTCTAGGAGATGTTGAGCTATTGCCGACTTTTGTGGTTCATTGTTTTTGACTGCCCTGATATGTTCCTTGATGCGGCAGGAAATGGTGCGTTTCGTTTGTCCTATATAAGAACTCCCACAGCTGCAGTCAATTTTGTATACACCCGGCTTTTCCAAGGGGAACTGTCCTTTGGCGTTCTTATGTACTGTGACAGTTTCTTCAAAGGAGTGAAGATAGTTTTAACAGATACCTTCTCAAGGATATTAGAGACCTTATCTGTCACTCCTTTGACGTACGGTAAGTACGCTGGTTGTCGTTCTACCTTGTATTCGGTACAAGGTAGTACCCGGAAAATTATCAAGGAGTGCCAACACGCAATAGGTGAAGATACGGTGACATATTTATTAAGACCCAGATATAAGCTTACGTGACAAAATAGTTTTTAAGCCTCGTGTTTGTCAGAAATCAAGGATGATCTCAATCCATCGGATGTTTATTAAACATTTGTTCGGTTTACCATTGCATACGTAATTATTTTAAAACAATTGTCTATTTGATTTCGTCTAAATATAAATAACATTTTGGTAGCTGAATTATTTTTAAGTATAATATAAATCAATATAGTTAAACTTACATAGTTTCATACAAACATGCAATGAAAGACTTAGGTCATCTAGCGTCTAGAACTGTCGAATTCAATCTATCCGAACATTTAAGCACAGAAGATTATGCTAAAATCGAAAATATCTAAATCTGTATTTAAATCTCATTTCCTATTGAGTTAAAAACTAATATTAACTGAAATCAATGTCTGATATTTTAAGAGTACTTATTTTACGTTTTCAAATCATACAAGACACACTTTAATAAATCAAAATGATCACTTACCACTTATATTCATTCTCCAATACCTCACAATTACACCAATAAATATAAAACTAGCGAAAAATATCGACACGACCAAAAAACCAATTTGCATTTGATCCATTTTAATATAAATAACAAAAATAATAACACTAATGCAAAATATAATAATACTATAAATTTATTCGAATTATTAATAATAAATTTAGCACATAGTGAGACCACTTACAATAATAGAAATGCTGTGACAGTTAAAAGACTCAGAGCAAATATTTAATTACTACGATAATGCCAAATCTTATCTTATCTTAAAATATCTGAAATACAACAAATATAGTGGGTTTATGACGTAGTTTTGTAACCGGCCAGCTATTAATATATTCATCATCATTCATTCATCATTAGCCTTTAACAGTCCACTGCCTAGGCCTCTCCTTTGATAGGAGGAATTGGCCTACTATACCACGCTGGCCAAGCGGGTTGGTATAGGTTTTGTATCTCTGCATAATTCCCACGGGATCGGCCAAAACGCGTAAATTTAAAAAAAATGCAGGCGTAGCTGCTGGCGTCCTCTAGTTTATGTACTTATAAAAATCTAAGATTGTTTTCACACTTTGTAACGAAAAAAAGAAATACCTCGAATTTGAAATAGATTGCACCTGAGGGTAGTACGAGTTTGCATACATTTTTGCAATTTCCATACATTTTCTAAATTCGACCCCTAGCGGTCTCTATCGATCGCTACTCTCCGTTAGGGGCGCTTTTAGAAAATGTATGGTTATTGTTCCCGTCGACTAGGCTATCGTCACCGTGACAATGGTGTGCAAACTCGTACTAGGCCCTCTGGAGGGTCTAGTACGAGTTTTACACAGTGACGATACAGTAGTCGAGGGGAACAATTTTCAAACATTTCCTAAATGCGCCCCCTAGCGGAATCTATCGATCGCCACTGTCCGTTAGAGGCGCTTTTAGAAAATGTATGGTTATTGTTCCCGTCGAGTAGGCTATCGTCACCGTGACAATCTTAAGTAAAACTCGTACTAGACCCTTAGAGGGTCTAGTACGAGTTTGCACTCGATCGTCACGATCGAGGAGAGCTAGTCGACGGGAACAATTTCCATACATTTTCTAAAGGCGCCCCCTAGCGGTCTCTATCGATCGCTACTCTCCGTTAGAGGCGCCTTTGGAAAATGTATGGAAATTGTTCCCGTCGACTAGCTCTCCTCGATCGTGACGATCGAGTGCAAAACTCATACTAGACCCTCTGTTGTCCTTTTAAAAAGACCCACATAATTGTATTTCTACATCAGATTCAGACATCAAAAACTAGATTATATTAATCCAGGTTGGACTTTTGAACTATAATGATACGGAAAATGAAAACCGAGTTCCATAAAGCTGAAGTTTTATTTGCATAGTTTTATAATTTAGGGTACTTTACTCTTTACGTCAATATGACATGAAATGCGAAGTGTTTTGGCTGAGTCCTTCAACTACCTACAAATTGTAAATAAGATAATAATAATAACCTCTCTGGGGCAGTCGTTATCTCATCATGAGACTAATGCAATCTCAGAGGGCAGAGTAAAAACTTTCAAACATCACCTTCATCGTGTAATATAAACAAAAAATGTATTACAAGATGAAAAGAAATCTTACAACCGCAGGGCAGCTTTGTAGCGAGCTGAATGTGTGTGGCGACACTGCGGTCCCGAATGCTTCAGAGAGTCGGTCTCTCGTCTCCGGCTCTCGTCTCCGGCTTGCCTTTACTAGCTGGTCGGATTGGATTTCCAAGAGCGCCCGCAGTACCCTCGACTCTGGCTTGCCTTGGTCGGCCGTAGCTATTAGCTCGGGGGTGGAAGTGTCATGCTCAAGGGCGTAACTACGGGGAAACCCGCTCCGGGTCTCCGTTGTCACGAGACCCGCGATGGCGAAACCGGTGCCGCACCGCTCGACACCCCTAGCCACTCGCACTGGTGTTGCCCTCTGGCTGCTTTTATGGCAAAGTTTGTTTGCTTCGGGCGGCTGTTTAGAGAGGGCCCATCCAGTGAGTTGGCGAGTCACCACCTGCCATGCAGACGGATACTATGAGAGTATTACTGGCAGGTGCCATTTTTAATCCATAGCATTAATTACCATTACACTAAACAGCCATCCCCATAACCCGTATTCATTAGATCCACTAAAAACAATCTCTCAAAGGGCCTCTGCCCGTTGGACCTATGTCTCCGTGTACGCCAGCCAAGGGGCCGGTTATTCTTTTAACATCAAAGGTTAAAAAATAGCCGTGATAGAGAAACAAATAATAATAATATTCTAACACATTCACACAACACCATCTAGTCCCAAACTAAGCAGAACTTGTAACTATGGGTACTAGATAATGGATAAACATACATATATACCTTTTTTTTTGTAAATACATACATATTATACATAGAAACACCCAGACCAAAACAAACAGCCATGTTCATGCACACAAATGTTTGACTTGAGCGGGAATCGAACCCACGACCTTCGGCGTAGCAGTCGCTTACACTCCTGCTTCGCCAATCGGCCGTCATGATGAATGTAAAGGAAATTTAGAAGAGTGGAATGAGTGTCTTCCGGACCTTTCTAAGAGCCCTGTTGTCTATGTAAATCTAAATGCCTAAATTTAATATTTGTTTTGACGTTCATAAGTGTTACTTACTCTGTGACCTAAATTAAATAAATAAGGCCTTTCTTTAAATTTTTGATCTTTGTATAATATCATTATTATTCACATGAACAGTCCTGATAATATATCCTACTTTAAGGTAAGACTTGCTTCTCTATCTGTGTGAACATTTATAAATATCAACCAATCATATTGAAATATAACAAAAAATCGTTGAGTTTTCTGAAACTGTTCACTTTAAAATAGACATTTTTGAAAATAAATGTTGGTAATAGGCACAACCCCTGAAATTAGGACTAAATGTTATGTTATAGTAGGTATTATTAAATAATAATAACGCTGTCAATTTGACGTTCGCAAGCGACAGTTTTCCAAACCGACACCAAAAAAAAAAAACGGGTCTAGTACGAGTTTGCACTCGATCGTCACGGTGGACGATAGCCTTGTCGACGGGAACAATTTCCATACATTTTCTAAATGCGCCCCCTAGCGGTCTCTATCGATCGCTACTCTCCGTTACGCTACGCTTTTACAATAAATATGGAAATTGTTCCCGTCGACTAGGCTATCGTCCACCGTGACGATCGAGTGCAAACTCGTACTAGACCCTCTGCTGTCAGTGGTACACACTGCTAAATATGTTCATGTATTCAAGAGCTATTATTTGTAACAGCGCCATCTATGCGTGCATATCTGAACTTATATGTTGATATCAAATTAAAGGCGATATTATTTTGTGATTCACACAAACCGCGTTATCTTATTCAGTGTATCGCGCATAGCGCCATCTAATTGAACCCATTCAAACTGGGTGTTTTTATCAAATAAATGTTAAAGATAAGGAGAGCATACTTTATAAATACAACGAAGTTCTGCTATTTGACACCAGATGGCGGTGCAGAACATTTAAATTATTTTTGCTTCATTGACGTATTTTGCACTCGATCGTCACGGTGAACGATAGACTAGTCGACGGGAACAATTTCCATACATTTTCTAAATGCGCTCCCTAGCGGTCTCTATCGATCGCTACTCTCCGTTAGGGGCGCTTTTAGAAAATGTATGGAAATTGTTCCCGTCGACTAGGCTTACATATCGTCACCGTGACAATCGTGTGTAAAACTCGTACTAGACCCTCTGTTAATGGTTCCAAAAAGATAAAGGGGACAAATTGGAACAGTGGAGACCCTGAAACGGGGCAAATATCTAAATCTCGTACGTAAATGTAGGTAATTATATTTTAGCGGTTTTCAATTGGAACCTTACGAAAAATCTCGCAGAGACTAGTTGAAAGCTCTCGTGACAGAAGGCTGGAGTGAATCTGAGGCAAAAGATTAGCATTGCTTGAAAACAGGCTATGCCGCCAGTCTTCTGTCATAATCGACAACAATATAAGTAGAGGATTTTCATGTCACTAGCCCATTTCATTCCGTAGGTGTCATCCGTGTCAGAAGAGTCGACTTAGAGAGCAAATAATATCTTTGCGAAGAGACCACAAATTTGACATCAATAAGCCCCAAATCAACCCGTCTTTCCAGCGAGGTATGTAGGCCAATTCCGCCTAAATTGACTAACATTGTAATTTTTAACTAAATTAAGAGAGGCTCTATAGTATTTACCTACAATAATTATAAAAACACTAATAAGTAAATGTTAGTATGGATGGACGCCGGTGGCTCAAGATCGGTCTATGTGAAGAGCTTTGGGGGAGGACTATGACCAGAGGGTCTAGTACGAGTTTGCACTCGATCGTCACGGTGTCGATAGCCTAGTCGACGGGAACAATTTTCATATTTCATTTTCTAAAAGCGCCCCTAGCGGGGAGTAGCGATCGATAGAGTCCGCTAGGGGGCGCATTTAGAAATTGTATGGAAATTGGTCCCGTCGACTAGGCTATCGTCCACCGTGACGATCAAGTGCAAACTCGTACTAGACCCTCAGGTAAATCTTACCCAAAAGGTAGGTAAAAAAGGTAAATTGAGAAAGAAAGTGAGCAACATCGATAAATATCTTGTAGACACCTTTCACAATAATATTACCTACTTTATCTGTCAACATCATGAGCTATTTATAATTAATTAAAAGATAAAGACTATTTACAAATAAACGAATGACTCAACTAATCTAATCTTAGATTTGCATTGTTGTTTAGATTTGACCATCGGAAGCATTGAGAATTGAGATAACATAACTATACAGATCAATGCTCGGAAGCTTCCGTTTTACGTTTTCCAGCGATTTTAAAGGAGGAGAAATTTAAGAACTAGCCCAACAACGCATTTTTGAGTCTTCGTTTTCAGTAATTTTTGGCTTAAATTTTTTATCTTTATTTATACATGTGGTATGTACCACGCTGTGGAGGGCATGGAAAGCTGTGTTTCCACTCACACTTATTGTCCCTGGACAAGTATCGTTAAGCCTTCGAGCGGTCTGAGGGTCTAGAGGGGGTCAATTTCCATACATTTTCTAAATGCGCCCCCTAGTCGTCTCTAACTATCGCTACTCTCCGTTAGAGGCGCTTTTAGAAAATGTATGGAAATTGACCCCATAATGCGCCCCTAACGGACAGTAGCGATGGATAGAGTCCGCTAGGGGGCGCATTTAGAAAATGTATGAAAATTGTTCCCGTCGAGTAGGCTATCGTCACCGTGTAAAACTCGTACTAGACCCTCAGCAAACTCTGACGACAGGGTTGGCCACACACACAAAAAAGCAAATAGCGGTTGATAGTAATGTTGTTTCTATGCCTGCACATTTGACACAAATCGAAAAGAAAAGAAAGAGGAACAGCACGCATCTTCGGATTAACCATCCAAGCTATTGCAATAAAAAAAAGGTTGACAATACTGAACTCATCTAATGAAAAGGGTTCCAGGAAAATACCTGGTCCTTTGCATAATTGCATAATTTCCTGCTCTTTGCATTTCTTTTGCTCCCAAACATTTCTTTTCACTACACTATAATAAACATAAAGAGGAGGGAGCGATAGCCTAGTGGATATACCAACAGACTGCCATGCAGAGGGTATCGGGTTCGGCGCACCAATGACTTTTCGGAGTTATATGCGTATTGAATTGTCAATTATCGCTTGTCCCGTGCTTCGGCGAGCACGCTAAGGTCGCTAAGCCATCGGTCCCCGTTGTCAAGAAGATCTTTGACTGTCGTTATAAAGGGTTACGTTACCTTCTAAATAAATTGACTCTAGTCTAAACCATGGAATATCGCTACCCCTTCGAGTTGCGGAGGTCAGACAGGCAGTCGCTCTGTGGAAAAGCTACTATTCAGCCAAATCCGGTTGGACTAGTAAGCGGACCCCAGGTTAAAACTGGGATAAGGCTAGGAGGATGATAACACTATAATAAATATTAAAATATCTACTCACCACATACGCACACATATAATCGAAGTAAAAGCACTATCACTACAATAAAAACACAAAATACAGTTAAATACAATGCGAAAATGTCACCAAACATTGTGTATTAAAAAACAATAAAAACATCCGTTCACTCGCGAAAATGTTGACACACTAATGTTTAAATATTAAATTTTACTATATTATAAATCTCTAATTGATAAGATAATATAATTTCTAGTTTGACTAATACAACTTTTATTTCAATACCTATATGATAATCTTGCCGTGTGGTTGACGGCATAGAATACAAGTGTCACCACCCCCTATCTTCCCGTGGGTGTCGTAAGAGGCGACTAAGGGATAACACGATGCAAATACCATCTTTGCGTAGAGACGGAAAACTCGACATCAAAACCTATACGACTGCCTCGTTGGTCTCGCGGCTTAAATGTGTGCGTGGGATCGGGAGGTCCCGGGTTCGATTCCTGGGTCGGGCAGTGTTATTGGCTTTTTCTGTCACGAAATTCTCAGTAGCCGCACGGAGTCTGGAAATGTGCCCGGTACGGCAATAGGCTCGCCCCTTATTACCTACGTGGGACTAAAGTATATCTGACGAAAAGTGGGTGTAGAAATACACCTCTGCCTACCCCTTCGGGGATAAAAGGCGTGACGTTATGTATGTATGTATGTATGTATGTATGATAATCTTAAGATATCCACTAAGTAGTCTTTTGCGATAAAAGTGGGTGTGGAGAAAACAAAAGTTTGACATACAGTGGGTATCGGGTTCGAATTTTGAAACGATTTACATATTTAATTGTTAATTATCGCTTGCCCCGTGCCTTGGAGAGCAAGTGAAACCGTCGGTCCCATCTGTAATGAAGATCTTTGACAGTACGGGGAATCATTATCTTAAATAAACTGATACTGGTATAAACCATGGAATATCGTATTGAAATGAGAGGTCAGACGGCAGTCGCTTTGTGAAATAGCTCATATTCTGTCATATCTGGGGCCCAATTCTACTAAATAAACATAGTTTCGATATCATGTCAGTGTCATACTTACGTCACAAAAAGCGTATTCTTCTAAATTATCTGATATTTGAATGAAGTTGTAACCAGTTCGTAAATTGAAACAAGTGTCAAAATATGTGTCAACGACGAACTGCTAATTCAAATTATACGATAATGACCTTAGGTTATCCGCTTCTGAGTGTATTCAAAATATAATATCAATGTCATATAAAATAGGAGAATTGGCCCCCTGGTTAGAGTAGAAATCGGACGCCGGTCTCCAAGCTTCTTGGATGCAACCGAGATTAACACTAGGACGATTGGATCCAAGACCTGTCTTGGAGACCGGCGTCTCATTATTTTAGAGTAGAGTTTGACCAATGGAAAAATAAGACAATATGTTTATTATTTATAAATAACTAGACAAAGGATTTTTTATATTTACACCTCTGCTTACTAATTCGGGGCATACAGGCGAGAGCGAGTGCGTTGTACGTTACGTAAGTTGTTTACAAGAGATGGTAAGAATGAAAAAGATATTGAAAGAAGAGTTAATGCAGGTAATAGTGTGAATGGAGCTCTGAAGGCGTTTATGAACAGTCAAAACGTGTCCAAAAAGGCGCGTTTGGCTGTGCATAGAGGGGTGTTAGTTTATGGCAGCAGAGACTTAAAAGTAGAATAAATGCTGTAGAAATGAGAGCACTGAGAAGTATGTGTGGTGTGTCTTTGACCGACAGAGTAAAGAATTGTGTGATACGAGAGTTGTGTGGGGTAAAAGAAGATGTAGTGACAAGCATCGAGAAAGGCATGTTAAGATGGTTTGGGCACATGGAGAGGATGGATGACGAAAGACTGACAAAGAAGATATATAAGGCAAGTGTGAATGGGACAGGACGAAGGGGAAAATCTAGGCGGACGTTCGCTGACCAGATTGGAGACATCCTAAAAAAAGGACAGGTCAGAAGTACCCTAAACAGAAGAGCATGCATGAGAAACTTGATGCGAGTGGATGAAGCAAGAGAGGTATGTCAGGATCGTTGCAAATGGCGTTCCGTAGTCTCTGCCTACCCCTCCGGGAAACAGGCGTGAGTCTATGTATGTATGTATGTACAGGCGAGAGCCTATAAAATAAATAAATTTAAAATATTTTTTAACGCTCTGGTCGATGGTCGGTAAAAAATATTCTTCACAAGTACATCAAATCTGACGATTGCGTGTGCTGCATTTATACTTATAGCTTATATTAAAAAGGAAATAAAACATGTTGGCAAGCTAATTTCCTTTATTTTAAAGCTCAAAGCAAATGTACTGGCCTTTCACTAGAATACTCGCAAGAACCCCCGATAAAATGATCGCCAAAACGGTCTCACTTACTTTTCTGTAATGAAACCAATGAACATTCACAAAAGTGCTCATTCAAAGTGATGCTCAAATTTATCAGCATGTTATGAAGTTTGTACTATACAAAAATAACGTTTTACCTTCAAGCCATAAAGACACATTTATTTCTGCATTAGCTGTGTCCCGCGGTTTCACCCGCGTCCGGAGGAAACTACTTTGCGTGGCCGGTTAATTTAAAGCCTAAGTTACTCCTTGGTACATCAGCTAACCGCCAGTGCAAGTCCCATCAAAATCTGTCCAGCCGTTCCAGAGATTAGCGAGAACAACCAGACAGACAGACAGCTAGACAGACACACAAAAACTGTAAAAAATTACATTTCGGTATATATACCGTGTATACATCCATAGGTATGCATTATAGTAAAAAGTAGTTATTTTAATATTACAAACATACACTCCAATTTTATTTAAATGTATATATAGATTTTGGTTGCTTACAACACTTATAAACAAAAAACCCTATTCTAGATGATGCCAGCTTTTCCTAGCTAAATGACATCTTGAGAAGAAAGGCCGAAACCATCTCAGAGTCATTGCTTATTTTTCTGTTATTTCAATTTCTTTAATCATAAGTACATAGTTCACTTTTCATTCTAAAGTAGTCATGCACTTAATTAGCACCGAATGAGATAACAAACTTGAGATGCGAGGCAAACAATAGTTATTTGTATAAATTTATAAGATAACTTGTTTTATGGCGCTACTGTTTAATGTGTATAGTTTAAGAGTAAAAACAATACATAACAGGAGCTGGCAATATCGTAAATAGCTTAGTTTATTGTATATATTTGCTTGGAATTTCCATTTTAATATATAATTGTATTCGCTTATAGTAAGAGATTCGTAGAAGAGCGACCTTCACCGATCTGGTTAATGGATGAAAAAAAAGTATTTTATATCAAACTAGAGGACGCCAGCAGCTACGCCTGCATTTTTTTTAAATGTACCCGTTTTGGCTGATCCCGTGGGAATTTAGAGAAATCCCTTCTTAGTGCACGTCTACGGTCCCCAAGGAACATACATGCCATAGTCTCCCCCCGTCGGATCTCCACCTTGTCGTGGTGGAGGGGCGCAGTAACCGTGGGTTTGAGGTACACTCACGGTGAAGCTAAGCGGGATCCCGGGAGGTGACGCTCCACGTGGGCTTACGTGAGGTCTGCGTAGGATGCGTCCCAAGGTGCGGGTGCGGGGGACAGTTCTGTCTGTCCCTCGCAGTCGGGTGCGGTCGCGGGAGGAGAGGCGTGTCGGTGTTGCGTTGCCGCGCGCCCTATCTCCCGCGACCAAATTGGGGCGCACCATCGTTGCGTCGCGGTGGGGCCGCAGAGGAAGAGGAGATGCGGTGTTGCGTTGGCGTCCTCCCTATCCTCTGCAGCCGTTGGGTAATTTGGCGGCGGATGAAGGTGTTGGGCTCCGCTGGTTTTGTTCGGGGCCCGCCTGACCATCTGGCGGGCCAATACCCGTCGGGGGGTAGCGAAGAATACTTCGGTGAAACCCTACCCTACACATGGGTACATGAGGGGCACGGGTTGGTTTTTAGTCAGTAAGAGTCTGACAGTCCCCTTCGTCCTTCCCCCCAGGGCGGAAGGACTCCATGAGGATTTTCCAACCCGACACAAAAAAATACAATAAATATGGTTTAGACAAGTCTCAATTTATTCAGAGGTAGGTACCTACAGACCACTGTCTAAGATCTTCATAATAGCCGGCACCGTCGGCTTAACGTGCTCTCCGAGGCACGGTAAGTGATAATTAGCAATTTAACACGCACATAACTTTGAAAAGTCAGTGATGCGCGGGGTGGATTCAAACCCGATACCCTCTGCTGCATAGCAGTCTGTTGGTATCTCTACTAGGCTATAGCTGCCTCGTAGAATAGTTATAAAGTCAAAGTCAAAATCATTAATTATTTAGGCCACAAAGTGCCGCTTATGAACGTCAAAAATTAAAGTAAATTACTAGATGATTCTACATTTACATTTACTGCCACGTTCGCAATGCAATAGGTAGAACCACGAGAAAGAACGGGTTATAAAACTGCCTATATTCTATCAGGTACAAAATATATTGATCACGAAAGGTATTCGATTAAAAAAATCGTCATTTGTGTCCTTTAACGTCATACCTGAATCCGTGAATCCCCGCAATATCTAGTCAAAGAAAGCACTATCTACAAATATCTTAATGACTCAGCTTTACCAATCAAATTCAATCTTACTTCCTATCTTTCTTCTATCAAATAATGAACGCGAATCTTTGTGACGTTGGATGGATGAATTGACGTTTGTTACTCTTTCTCGCAAAACTGCTCCACCGATTTAGATAAAACTTTGCTGAACCTAATATAGCTGATACATTAGAATAGCATATAGGTAACCTAGAGGATGGATGACGAAAGATTGACCTAGCAGGTATACAAGGCAAGTGTGAATGGGACAGGACGAAGGGGAAGACTTTGGCGGGCGTTCTCTGACCAGATTGGAGACATCATAAAAACATGACAGGTTAGAAATACCCTGAACAGAAGAGTATGCTTGAGGAATCTGATGGGAGTGAATGAAGCAAGAGATATATGTGAGAATCGTTGCAAATGGCGTTCCGTAGTCTCTGCCTACCCCTCCGGGAAACACGCGTGAGTCTATGTATGTATGTATAGGTAACCTTTGGATCATACAGCTCTTTGCAGGCAGTAGACTGCGACTGCGATCCAAAGTTGTGAACATAGGCCTCTCGTATTTTGCATCCCAATGGCACGATGAGCCAATAGCAGAATTTGGCCTACTTATAATACATTGTAATTAAAATACTCTGTCCGTGTGGTGACGGATTAAAAATACGGATTGTCACCACTCCATATCATCTCATGGGTGGCGTAAGAACCGACAGTGGGAGCATATTATGCAGAGAACAGCACTGTAAGAGAAGGAAAACTTGATACAAACCCTATACCAACCCGTTTGGTCAGCGTGGTACTTATAGTAGGCCAATTCCTCCAATCAAAGGAGAGGCCTAGTCCAGCAGTGGACTGTTAAAAGCTGATGATGATGTGATTACACTGGCCAAACGGGTTGAAATAGATTTTGATGACGAGTTTAGAGTATCTTCTGCAAGGTACTATATGCTTCGTGTATCTTCCTTAGGGTGCATAGGGTTCCCACCAAGGGGTGCATAGGGTTCCCACCAAGAACTTAGGGTTCCAAGCCAACCTCACCTGCAAGTGGTGCACCTGCCGATCAACGGACGAGGCTCTGGCAAACAAAATGTCCCAATAAACGGCAATAGGCTCGCCACCTATTACGTGGGATCAAAACACTGGCGAAAAGTGGGCGTTTAATATGCCTCTGCCTACCCCTTCGGGGAAACAGGCGTGAGTCTATGTATGTATGTATGTATCTTCCTTAGTGGACTCTTACGACACCCATAAAACGGAATGGGGCGGTGACAATTCGTTTTCTTAATCCGTCACCGTCATCGGCCCTGTATATAATTTGTCCCACTGCTGGAAGCACGGGCCTCTTCTCACTATATAAAAGCTAAGACCATAGTCCACCTCGCTGGCCAAGTGCGGGTTGGCAGACTTCACATGCCTTTCGAGAACATTATGGAGAACTCTCAGACATGCAGGTTTCCTCACGATTTTTCCTTCACCATTTAGCATGCGATAATTAACAGTTTAACAAAACGATACATAACGAGTGATAAACAAAAAAATACTCACTTAGCGAAGCAAATTTAATCAAACTTATCACCAAACTAAAACCAACAAGACCTATAATTAACAACAGACCAATATTTTGTTGCTGCATTTTGTATTTCAAGCAACCAAAAATGTTCAACAAGAAATCCGTTCACTCCCGAAAAACTTTAACTCAGTAATGTATAAATAATTGCGAGGTATTTATCTGATATTTAATTATTCATAGTGTGATTAGATAATATTAAGTATCTTTTTGGATAATTTTATGGCATGTCCTCTTCCGATAATAGGAAGTACCTATAAGATAAGTACAGCAGAGACCCACAATCGCACTTCGGATATTTAAAGGAAATAAATATTATTATCTATATTCGTTTTATATAGGGTGCATAGGGTTCCCACCAAGAACTTAGGGTCCCAAGCCAACCTCACCTGCAAGTGGTGCACCTGCCGATCAACGGACGAGGCTCCGGCAAACAAAATATCCCGATAAGCGGCAATAGGCTCGCCACCTATTACGTGGGATCAAAACACTGGCGAAAAGTGGGCGTTCAATATGCCTCTGCCTACCCCTTCGGGGAAACAGGCGTGAGTCTATGTATGTATGTATGTATGTTTTATATAGCTGAAGTGTTTGCTTGTTTGACGCGGTAATCTCGGGAACTACTTTGATTTGAAAATATTACTTGTGCTGCATCGTCATACGAAGGCCAATTCTCGTATTTTATCTGACATCGAAACTATATTTTGAACGAAATGAGATTATAATTATATTGAAATTACTCACAATAGGGAAGTTTCCTGTAAGTGAAATAAACTATACGAGTATTTTAATCTAGTGAAACATGTCAAAATAATAAGTAGTTTCATTAATCAATTTATGTTAAAACTTTATTTAACATTTTTTATCGTCAATATATTGATAATAAGTATTCTACTTGACAGCAAAAAACTATGACGTCACTAAGTCATATTTCATACAAAAGCCGTAGCAAAGGTCGTTTTTGACATTTCAGTAAAAGTGTGTGATTTGACTAGTTGGAAACAACCCTGTTGCTATTCTGCTAACTAATGACATTGGGCCCAATTCTCCTAAATAAATACAATTTCGATATAAAGTGTCAAAATATGTGTCAACGACGAACTATTCATTTCAAATTATACAATAACTAGAGGACGCCAGCAGCTACGCCTGCATTTTTTTTTAATTTACCCGTTTTGGCCGATCCCGTGGGGATTTCGGGAAATCCCTTCTTAGTGCACCCCTACGGTCCCCAAGGAACATACATGCCACATTTCAGCTTCCTACGCCCAGTAGTTTCGGCTGTAGCGTGTTTGTCAGTCAGTCAGTAACGCAAGTATTTTATATATTAACATATATCAGAATACCGCTTTTGAGTCCATTCAAAATATAATATCAATGTCATATAAAAATACGAGAATTGGGCCAATTATCGTATAATTTGTCATAAATAGTTCGTGATTGACAGGTGGTTGACACATATTTTGACACATTGTTCAATTTACCATCTAGTCGCAATATCATTCAAGTATCAGTTAATTTAGGAGAATACCATATGTGACATAAGTGTGACACTGACATTAGATCGAAACTGCATTTTGAACAAATTGATTGGGAGAATTGGGCCTCTGTATGCGAAGTGCATTTAAATCAAGGATAAATACAACGTGTAGGTTGAGAGCTCCCTGCAGTTGTTTACAAACAGTGACACAATTGAACCATATATATATATTTTTTTATAGACTCACGCCTCACGCCGGGAAGGCAGAGGTGCAATATTACACCCAAATTTCGCTATGCATTTGTAGGTCCCACGTAAAAGGGGGCGAGCCTATTGCCGTTACCGGGAACATCCCCAGACTCCGTACTGCTACTGAGAGTTCTGCAAAACCCAGTAGCCCTTTTGCCCGACCCGGGAATCGAACCCGGGACCTCCGATCAGCATATGCTATCCACTGGACCACGGAGGAAGTCCAGAAGTGAACCATTTAAGTTTTGATTTATTTCTCACAAATGTAAGTTTGCATGAATACACAGCTACTCGTCAAGCTTGAGACTTTGACCTTTATACCGATCTTATTGTGAAGGTAGTAAGTATCAAAATCGTAATGCAAATCTTAAGCCATACCTTTGTTTGAAAGGTCGTTGACCCTATAGCTTAGGTGTAGCTTTTCTTTCTTTTACTGAGAATGTGTACCGAACTCTTGTGTCAACCTATTTTGAGCGCCTGAAGAACTCTGACATGGCCTAATAATGCTTGTACTAAGACGAATACTGGAATGGACAGCTTTACGTACCCTCCGAAGCATGATAGCGCTCTGATGGTACCATAATGAACGGTCAACCATCTATGTGATGACCTCTGCAAGCGTTGTTTGACTTTTGCTATATTTTTCTATGTCTAGTCGCGATGAGCTATACGAGTTCTACCTATTTACTTTGCTATAAATAACTGTGCGTTAAGCAAGAAATAAAAGAGTGTTCCGTTGCTAATCACTGGCTCGACTAAAATGTTAGTTTAGATTAAATTAGTAAGTAAGAACAATCCTGCGATTTTAGTAAAACTTCTTAAATTACTGATTGCCTCCTATAAAGCAACAGTCAAGAGGTATATCGACGGCGTTAAGTCAAGTCTACGAAAAAAGTACTCACTCTGCATCCAAGCATATTCCAATAAAAACACTATACCACCAAAACTCATAACCATAATTACAATTAAAATAGTGTCCGCCATTATTGTTTAAATATTTAAAAAAATAACTCTCACACTAGAACCAATTCTTTTTCAATAAGTATTTAAAAAAGGAACCCCACTCTAGAACAAATTCTTTTTTAATGTTTGTGTCGTGTGATTGAACCAACGGACACAAAGGACAAAGCACAAAAAATCCGTGGAGTTCCTCTAAAACAACAATTATTAATGTACATAGAAACGTTAATTTGTTTGTTTAAGTCGTTTTTCGATTCGATAACTGTTGTCACGGATCTAGATTTTTATCGTAAAAACAAAAACAATTTGGGTCAAATGGTATCGTTCAGTGAAACTGATTTTGTTTTATGGGTGTTTTATAAGTTTTATAAGTATTAATATTATTAAGACCATATTTATTATTATATACCAGCATAGTTATAGTTAATTTTATTACTACTACAAATACGAACTGGTCTAGTTTAATAATCTCAATCGATAATTGTTATAAAATAATAATAAACCCTTGTGTGTAAGTTTTCACGTCAAAACAGCAAGGTTGAAAAAGAGGCTGGAAGTTATTACAGAAAAATTAATATTCTTGCGTTAAATTAGGTTAGGGTTAAGTGGGCCTAACCTCTCCCCCTCACCTTCCAAATGCATCGAAGTCCTACCGTGATTAAGTGAGTTTTTAGTGGTTCCTTGGTAAAATCTACCTTCACAATAGCTTTATTGGTTTAGTGGCAAAAAATAAAGTAAGACGAAAAACAAAGTAAGGCATGGATCCAAATTCAGCAGGTACATACATACATTCGTAAGACATATGACAACATTTACGTAGGTCAATGGTGTAACTGTTTGTAAACAATTCTGTAGGTTACTCAACGTATGCACGTTCCATCCTTGGGTTAAACGCACTTCGCATACAAATGTATGACGATATCAATTAGTTAAAAGATCTTAACATGAATACTATTAAACAAAGAGTTCATATATTCAAATATAATAAAATTAATTTAAAGCTATACACAGCAGAGATTTTAAATTGAAATTTGAACAATTACCAAGTTTAACTTTAATCTCTCAAACCTCGACGGCAAAAATGATTTTTCCAAAGAAAATATAATATACGAAATCAGTTCATAAATTTAGAAGTTTTGAGGAAACAAACATAAAAAAACCGAATTGATAAAATCTTGCTTTTTTGATCACACACATAGGGAATATGCGTGTGATTCAGATATAGCGAATATATTTCTATGACATTATTTTATCGGTAAAGAAAGACACCTCTAACATTATTTTATATTTAAACACTCTAATATCGCGAATATTAAATAAAAGGTGGCAAATTTACGCGCGAAATTTAAAATGTCGAAACGCGTTGCCTAGACACCAACGTGACGACACGGTTCGCAGAGGGTATGTCAAAAGTGTCAAAATAGTACCAGACATTTAACAGAGTTGACAGTTAACAACTCAAACGTTGAAAACGCTGACGTCACTACAAAGCGCGCTAAAATGGTGGTGTTTAAACTAGCGTTATGTCTTTGCAATTTTCAACATTTAATTTAAAGTTAATGTTAATTTCTCCACGACTAATATTTTTTAACGGTATCATATTAACCCTTTATAAGGCATAAGGATCTAAGGACGATAAAATAAAAGTAATTATGGTTTTATGTTACTTTTATTATAGTTTTTCAGAAAAGGATAAAAAAAATTAAAATAATAAAAAAAACATGGTGGTAAGTATGTTCCCTCTGCCCGTCGGTGTTATGGGTACAAAGTTTAATTAAGGCAGATTGATGTGGTATTACTATTGCTGGTGAAACGCAGTAAAGCATGGTAATATGCAAAGAGGAACTGCACACTTTGAGCACATTATTTTAGACCGTTTTATGGTCATAATGTCTGCAATTTCGTCAACTCGGAATCCAGGGTCGGATGACCAATAAAGGTCAATCGAACGCAGCCTATGATACCCCATTATTATGAGAATTCCTGAGAAAGCCTTCAGCTTTTTCTTATCTAAATGTGTCCATTTTTCATCACTACTCTGTTCAGCATATAAGTTTGTTTGATATATTATCAAATCATAGACCTCATCAGTAAAATATTTTCCAAACGAAGTCAAGGGTCTAATACGGCTGCTAAACATATTCTCTGGTGCCATTGGAATTTCATCGTAAACGGTAGGATCCGGTCGAAAAGTGGTCCACTTTGTCTTTTTCCATGTATCTTCTTCGTCATCTGAATCTTCTGTTTCTGAGTCTGAATGAGTATAATTTACTGGTGATTCTGGTCTAGTTCTTGTGGTCTGCTGTGTACCAGAGCAACTGGGTAAATCTTGGGCAGCTGATACGCGTCTTGTACGAAGACTTTCGACTGATGCATGGCGTAAGCTTACAACAGAAGGTTGCTGGGATAATGGGCTGCTAGGTGGATTAGGTGTAGATGGGAAAGGTTCATTAGGCTCATCAAAGTTTTCTAAGATTCTTTGAAGCTTTGCGGTACTTATTTGTATAGTCTCTTCATCAGATTTTAAATCATCATCAGACACTTCAGGATCTTCAGGTAAGCCATAAAGCTCGTTTAATTGATTGATAATATCCAAATCATTAAGAATTTCGATTCATTATCAAACAAATTTATAACAAAAAACAAAGTTACATTTTGAGGCCGTAAGGTAAAGGGAATATATTTCCCACCACAACTAACCTTTATAATAAAGTTCTGCATATTCAAATGTTGAAAATATGTTTATATTGTAATTGAATGAACATTATTCTTTAGAAATAATAGCAACTCACTGTTTTTTATTCACAAATATCGAAGATTTATAAATATTTATCTTGCTGCATAAAACTACACCTGTTTTCACCTTTGACAACGTCATACGAAGAAAAAAAATATGGCGACCTGTCATCACCACCACCTATAAATATCGATTTGACATCAATAATAGTATTGTCATACGAAAATAATCACAAGTTAAAAACTTTTTGAATTATGTTGAATAATATATGGTGGGAAAAATATTCCCGTTGCCTTATAAAGGGTTAACATAAATAAACGATAGCAAAAATAAAAAATATCATGCATATTCGAAACAATGCACATGATGCAATAACGCAGTTACGAGATGACTGCTTAAACCACTTAACACTCAACTTTTTTTTATTTAGCCATTTATGTCTCCCACTGCTGGGCAAAGCTCTTACCATGCTTTTAACTAATCAAACTATGTAAAAAATTATTTATAAATACTTACGGTTATAACGACATTTAGTAACTTGGTACATAACCATCAATGTTATTAGGTACAGCGCATAACACGAAACTGGTATGAATATAACACACAATAATCCGAATAAATCTTCCGACATCATTAATACAAACACTAAACTATAGAACAAAGAAAAATAACTGATCGAAAACTTAAATAAAAAATAAAGATTACAAAACAGACTCAGAGAAAAAAAAATATAAAAACTTTTCACTACACCACAACAAATGGCAAAAATTGTAACTAAACTGGCCAACAATAAAAAAAAGACAAAAACTTTTGAAATCCTTTTTAGCAAAAGAAACAAAAATTAACACATTCAAAATAAGAACTAGTAGAAATTATGACACATCAAAAACCATCTTTTGAATTTTGAGAAAATGAATATTATTTTCTTTTTCGTAACGTCTTTTCGACCAGTAACTACAGTAACTATCAAAACTTCACTTAGATAATGTTAAATGTCAGAGCATTCGCGTATGTCAAATATAGTCGTATCTTGTGTATTTTGGCAAAGTACACAAGAATTAAATCTGATAAAACGTGCCCGGATGAAGGCCATCGCGTCCTAATGTCATACGAATAATTTGTTTTTTTTTTTAATATAATAATATGGCGTTTTCTTCTTAGCGTGTAGATGGAAATTTATATTGAATCAGCCTAAAACTTAGCTACGAGTATAGCATTTTCAATAGCGTCTATAAGTTTCTGTAAAGTGCACGCATTAGGGCACGTAGGACAAACTAGCCGCGTCTTTCGTTACCATAGCAGGATGTCTTTGATTGTGCTTTGTACAAAAGGGAAGTTATTATTATTTTAAGTAATTCATGACTCTTGCGCAAATACCGAAAACATTCCTGCCTTAAAACGGTTTGCTGTCTTCGACTCCGCTTTTTGGGGTCTGAAAATACTGACACCAGAGTTGGTCACACACACACGAGAAAGAGTTGGGTTCAGGTGAATCTACCGCAGTTTTGACATGGCATGTCCCATGGGGGAATACTTAGTGTTGCCTAAATATTGACGTAAGTATAACGAGCGTAGTTGGAACTAAAGTAAACTGTAGTAAAGAGCTAAGACACACAGTCATGTAATCTGACACAATCACGTATGGAGCACAGCCAGCATAACATGAGCTATTACTATAAAGTTTTACCGCAGAAAGCCAGACCAGTTTATGGAGGTATTTACTGCAAGATTAATCGTGTTGACATAATGTTTTTTATCTTAACACTGGTTGAATAAAAATGATTTTTATCTGAAGATGTTTATTAAACAATTTACGTTAGTTGGAGAGGTTTCCTTCGACGGAAAAGTTTTCTCAGGAAATCGGAATTGAAGGTGAAATGACTTGATTAACTGTTTCCTAGGCAAAGTGGAAAGATTTAAGGATATTATTCCATGGAAGATTTTTTAATATTTGACATTGTTGTACGTGGAAGGTCGGTCAATGAGCCGGAAATATATACGATTTGACATCACCATTGCCGAATGCTCGCTATTGCATTCAAGTCAAAAGTATAGTAAGAAACTTTGAATTGAAATTGACTCTCCATTAGTAAGAATATCAAGCAAATAATTGATTTAAATCGAAAATTGATAAAAATGCAATTGTCTATAGTTATATAGGTATAGTAACTGTGCTATATTCATATATTTCGCTTTGCCAGTTAATTGACAAAGGTCAAAGAACTTTCTAAAAAATGTCTAGTTTTTTATCTCATAGCGGTGAATCTTTGTTTACTTTTCTGTAACACTTCCTCATTCTTAACGCGATAAAAGCCAAGTCATACATTTATTTTTTATCAAGCAAAAGGTCTGTTGCTTTGAATAACTAACATATTTTCTATGACTTTAGTGTTCAGTTCAGTTTCATCATAGTCATAATAATCATCAGATTGAAATAGTCTAATAAATAAATCATCACCCTGAATAGTCTCTAATGGCACGACACTGAGCCTGATTTTCAGCTCTTCGAGTCCAGCAGCTACCATTCACTTTACATTAGTGATCGTTAAAAATGTATATCCGCGGATACGGATACGGATCTTTATTTTCTTACTAAATCGATGTCGGTGCACGCGACCTTGAAACGATAGTTGACGTCACGCACACCCGGCGGAACAATAGACAGAGCAAGTTTCGACTTGTATTGAAATTAGATTAAAAATACTCTATAGCATTCCATCCTATTGAAAATTAATAAAGTGAAAGATCCGTAAAAGATCCGCGAGAAAAGTAACGGATCCGGATACGAATACGGATCTTTCTTTTTCCTCGGATATCCGCGGATACGGATATGGATATCCGGAACATCACTACTTCGCATATTGTATAGTCACTCCAGCTAGCTAGGGCGTTCTTCACTTGGTTTGATGAGGCGAAAATGTTGTTAGTTTAATTAATATTAAGAATGTAGAAGCCTATATACGGTGGCACTCAACAGCTTAAGGTTTGATTCACAACTTGGGTGAAGGTAAAAACTATGTCTTAAACCCAGTAATTTGATAAATATCTGCTGTAAAATATCATTACTATTAGACACTACCTTTTTGAGCTCATAATCGTGATCTTCTATCATCTAAAACCATCTTACAGTATGAATCACCAACACGAAAAAGGTGACTAACTTGGCTCTACCACTACCGTGCGCCTAATTTGGCCAGTGCTATCATTAATTTTATTAAACGTTAACACATTTGGGAAGAACCGCGTGACTGTTTTTTGTAAGCAATACTTTCGTGGGTAAAATATTGTAAGGAGGATAAATCAACATATCAGCATTTTAAACATACATAATATTATACATATGTCATCCATGTTCACACACAGAAATGTTTGAATTGAGCGAGAATCGAACCTGTGGCCTTCGGCGTGGCATTCGTTTACACTCCTGCTGCGCCAGCGGGTCGACAACTGATTGTGGTTAGAAAAATGAGCTCCCGGTAAACATATTATTGTGCTTTTGATGAACATCAGAAAACAAAGCTAATAATTAGGAATAGAGATATGCTATGTAAACACTCTGTGGGGTTTTTACATAATTATCTAAATAACTTTAAGAACCTGCGTTTATAATGTGTAGGCAAACATAAAAAAAAAGATAAAAATATCAGTCAAACAGATTATTTACAATTTAAACAAAGTGAAAAGTTTGTAAACTATTATGAAGAGATTTCGAGACTTGAGAAGATAATTTAGATTTAAGATAACCTTATCTTTATTATGTGCGGTGACGGATTAAGAATACGAATTGTCACCACCCCATATCATCCCATGGGTGTCGTAAGAGCCGACAGAGGGAGCATGGTATGCAGAGAACAGCACTGTTAGAGAAGGAAAACTTGATACAAACCCTATACCAACCCGCTTGGCCAGCGTGGTATAGTAGACCAATTCTTCCTTTCAAAGGAGAGGCCTAGTCCAGCAGTGGACTATCAAAGGCTGATGATGAGTATCTTTATTATTTCTGTGTCTGCGTGTTTGTAATTATCATCCATAACTACACTTTTCGATTATATGATTTCTTTTCATTTAATTATATTTCATTTATTCAGTTTGTAAACATAGGTATTTATGTATACAGATGTTGACATGGTAAAAGTGCTAACTATGTTTGCCGATGCTTGGCGTACAAAATGTCATATGTAATTATATTAAAAGGTTTCAATATTCGAATTACAATTTAAACAATGCTATTATAAATAAACCAAAGTAATATGAATTTAAAATATCATAAGGTAAATATTAATATTAAGTCGGCCCTTCATACCTCTGTCTATCCATTATAAAGTCGGAGATAGAATAGTAACACTTATTTACTAAAAATATAAACAAGTGTTTTTTAAAAGAATCTACACATTCCTGGGTCCTAATTTGCAGCGGTATGTTGTTGTATAGTTTAGAAGTCATACCGAGTACCGATTTGCCGAACAATGCCGTATTATGGGGTGCAACACAGATAGTATTTTGATGCCGCCGAGAGCGCATGGTTTCAAATAAATACCAGTTACTTACATACATACATACATAACGTCACGCCTTTTATCCCCGAAGGGGTAGGCAGAGGTGTATTTCTACACCCACTTTTCGCCAGATATACTTTAGTCCCACGTAATAAGGGGCGAGCCCACAGAAATAAATAGTAATAGAATGGTGAATGTCACGTCATCGCGTACATTTCGCGCGTGCCACATTTCAGCAAGCCCCGCCCACAGTGACGTATAGATAATGAGGTTCACTAAGGAATTATTATCGATGTGTGTGTGTGATGTAGCTGTGGAAAATGAAATTATGTTATTGTTTATAAAAAACTGACCATTGCTGATTGTCAGGCAGAATAATGTTGTACAACATGTGTAAACACATGCGCTATAGTGCAATAGTTTGACACGCGCACCACGTCCATGTCACCGTTCTATTACTATTTATTTGTGGGCGAGCCTATTGCCGTACCGGGCACTTTTCCAGACTCCGTGCGGCTACTGAGAATTTCGTGACAGAAAAACCCAATAACACCGCCCGACCCAGGAATCGAACCCGGGACATACATAGTCTCACGCCTATAACCCCGAAGAGGTAGGCAGAGGTGTACTTCTACACCCACTTTTCGCCAGATATACTTTAGTCCCACGTCATAAGGGGCGAGCCTATTGCCATACCGGGCACATTTCCAGACTCCGTGCTGCTACTGAGAATTTCGTGACAGAAAAACCCAATAACACTGCCCGGCCCAGGAATCGAACCCGGGACCTCCCGATCCCACGCGCACATTTATGCCGCGAGACCAACGAGGCAGTCGTACTCGTATAGGGTTTGATGTCGAGTTTTCCGTCTCTACGCAAAGATGGTATTTGCATCGTGTTATCCCTTAGTCGCTTCTTACGACACCCACGGGAAGACAGGGGTGGTGACACTTGTATTCTATGCCGTCAACCACACGGCTAAGTATAATAAGTCAACCCTGTTCATAAATCTATCTGCTTCCTCTTTCCTCAAGAACTAATAGCTCCACAATGATATAGTTTGGTTAAATTGATCATGAAATTACCTTGGACTATAATCATAGGTTATATAGAGACTTGATCGTATGACATTGACATAATGGTGTATTATGTTATTAGTCTACTTGTGTACATATTATGATAGTAAGGGCAAAGATAATAGTACCTACTTTGAAAATTCTAAGGTGATATTGATTTTAATGAGTTTATCAGCAGCACGGAATCTGATAGAGTGCCCGGTAACAGCAATAGACTCGCCACCTATTACATGGGACCTAAAATGAATAAACACCGTAATATGGGTGTAATGTATTACACTTCTGCCAAACCCTTCGGCGATAAAGGCGTCATCATCCTCCTAGCGTTATCCCAGTTTTAACCTGGGGTCCGCTTACTAGCCTAACCAGATTTGGTTGAATTTTAGCTTTTCCACAGAGCGACTGCCTGTCTGACCTCCGCAACCCGAAGGGATAGCGATATTCCCTGGTTTAGGCCAGTGTCAGTTTATTTAGAAGGTACTGACGCCCTGTAACGACTGCCAAAGATCTTCATGACAACCGGGACCGACGTCTTAACGTGCTCTCCGAGGCACGAGACAAGCGATAATTAAAAATTCAATACGCACGTAGTTCCGAAAAATCATTGGTGCGCGCCGTGAATTCGAACCTGATACCTTCTGCATGGCAGTCTGTTGGTATCTCCACTCGGCTATCGCCACCTATTACGTAGGACTTAAATTCTTAACACGGCGTAATGTGGATGTAATATTACAGCTCTACCTACCCCTTAGGGGATAAAGGCGAGAGCCCATAAAAAAAATCCGACGCATAGTAAAAATGTTATTGGGCTGGTCATGTCTCCAGAATGTTTCCTAAAAACTGGGCACATGGTGGACAGTGTGGACACCGAAGGGACGTCGTGGTCGGGGAAGACCCAGAAAGCGTTAAGTAACTAAGTCTAGACCACCCGCCACATGCCATTCATAGAAATAAAAGCAATGTATATTATTTCTACTTCCTCCATGGTCTTCAGAATAATAGAAAAATGATTAAGTACCAACTTGAATAAAGTATTTTTTCGTCTCCTCTTAAAAATATTAAATATTTGCTTCGTATTTATTCCAAATTGACTGCCTCTGTGGACCAGTGGACAGCGTATGCGACTGCTGATCGGAGGTCCCGGGTTGGATTTTAGGGTCGGGCAAAAGAGTTACTGGGTTTTTTCCGAATACTAACTAGCAGCCCGGAGTCTGGTGCTATGCCCGGTAACGGCAATAGGCTCGCCCCCTGTTACGTGGGACCTAAAAATTCATGGCGAAATGTAGGTGTAATATTTAAACCTCTGCCTACCCCTTCGGGGATACTTATAGGCGTGAGACTATAAATAAATAAAAATAAATAAAATATTCCAAAGTGACTTCTTAAAACACCCACAGAATGAAATGAGGTACCTAGTGACAATTATTCTTAATCCATCACCACCAGTGAAAGTAAACCGTCATTTTAGTTAGACGTAGTAAGTTGCTATCAAAACTAATATTACAGAAAGTATTGTAGTACCTAACATATTAAACTGAGATAAGCAATGAACCGGGTACCGGTCGATCGATAGCTGATAAGCAGGGCAAACATATCAAGTGGTACGTTAATGGCAATGACTCCGACTTGTTCAAACATGTCGATGAAGGTTTCGAAGTACATATCAACCAGAATAAGCTGAGCTCTATTTGTAATACAAGTCTTCACGTCTAAGGGTCAGGTTGTGCTGGATATGCTGATGTGTAGGCCAGAATTAGCTGAGCTCTGTTTGTAATTCAAGTCTTCACGTCTAAGGGCCAGGTTATTTGGTTGGTTGATGTGTAAGGGCAGATTTATCTGAGCTCTATTTGTGCCATATGTTTTGTCGTCTGCAGTTCAGGTTATGCTGGATATTCTGGTGTGACTAGCCAGAATTGTCTGAGCTCTATTTGTAATACAAGTCTTTACCTTTGCAGGTCAGGTTATGTTGGATATGCTGATGTGTAGGCCAGAATTAGCTGAGCTATTTTTGTACCACAAGTTATTACGTCTGCAGGTCAGGTTGAGCTGGATATTCCAATGTGTCTAGCCAAAATTTGCTAAGCTGTATTCGTACCACTAGACTTTTAATCGAAAACTCAGGTAATGATGGATATTCTGAAGGGTACAGACAGATGTCTACTTCAATCCAGAATGAGCTGAGCTATGCTTGGACCACTAGTCGTTGCATTGAAAGGTCAGATTACTTTGGATATGCTGTATAACGCTATACGCTTACTATTAAACACGTGATAGAAATTTAGACCGCTGGACGTCTTTGTTTATTGCCAACTTAGCAACCGCGCTGTCGCTTCCAGCTACAGTTTTACATTCATGTCCGATAGTTTGTTTCCGTATTTATCCCTCATTCAAAAAACATCGATATCTCCTTTCACTGTCAAATCCCATCACTAAGGAGTGATGGGATTTGACAGCACGGCTATTTAGAGAATGCAGTCAAAAAAGATATGAGTCTGTAAGGAGTCTATGCCTCTTTAAATGAGACGCGTATAACGTATAAACGTTTACAAAAATATGGCAGGCTAGGTGTCCTTGATTAATAACCGTTTTTTAATATTTTCTCTCTCTAATCGCATTTAAACCGATACAGACGATCAAAGGCTTTCCGATATGATATAATATTCAGTCATATTTAATGTTGCATAGGGTTCCCACCAAGAACTTAGGGTCCCAAGCCAACCTCACCTGCAAGTGGTGCACCTGCCGATCAACGGACGAGGCTCTGGCAACCAAAATATCCCGATAAGCGGCAATACGCTCGCCACCTATTACGTGGGATCAAAACACTGCCGAAAAGTGGGCGTTTAATATGCCTCTGCCTACCCTTTCGGGGAAACAGGCGTGAGTCTATGTATGTATGTATGTAATGTATATTTAATTGCAATTTTGATTTGAGGAAAGTCGTTACAGAGGTAGGCCTCCCGCAAGGTAAACTGACTATCTTGTCAGTCCAGCAGTGGACGTCTTTGGGTGATATGTGATGATGATGACGATCTCTTAAATTCGTCGAAAGCATTTCCAAATTATCATTTTAGTCATAAAATAGAGTATCTTACGTAAAAAGATAATTTTAAAACCAACATGTTTTTTTTTATAGACTCACGCCTGTATCCCCGAAGGGGTAGGCAGAGGTGTAACATTACACCCACATTTCGCCATGAAATTTTAGGTCCCACGTAATAGGGAGCGAGCCTATTGCCGTACCGGGCACGTTACCAGACTCCGTGATGTTACTGAAAATTTCCTAACGGAAAAACCCCAATATCACTTTGCCCGATCCGGGAATCGAACCCGAGACCTCCCAATCCCACGCGCATATTTATGCCGCGAGACCAACGAGGCAGTCTTCGTCGAGGCAACTTGTTGATAGATTATCGCTTGAAAACAATCTCTGACGATATCTGCGATCAAATGTAATAATGTAAGTTTCATCATCATCATCAGCCTTTAACAGTCCACTGCTGGACTAGGCCTCTCCTTTGAAAGGAGGAATTGGCCTACTATACCACGCTGGCCAAACGGGTTGGTATAGGGTTTGTATCAAGTTTTCCTTCTCTTACAGTGCTTTTCTCTGCATAATATGCTCCCTCTGTCAGCTCTTACGACACCCATGGGATGATATGGGGTGGTGACAATCCGTATTCTTCATCCGTCACCACAAGGACAATGTAAGTTTATGTCAATCAATTTGCAATCAAATACATTTATGAGAAATTCAGGTGAGTTCTGGATGTGTAATGCGAGTTTTGATCGAGTTTCAAGTCGTTTCATGATGGGAATAATTTCCATCCATTTTCCTTGGGTATTATATTTCGATAAAAGCGGCGATAGCCCTGTGGTGTACGTAACGGGCTGCCGAGACGATGGTCTCGGGTTCGATCCCCAGGTACCCCGGGCACACACCTCTAACTTTTCGAAGTTATGTGTGTATTAAAAATGGTAATTATCGCTCGCTTAACAATGTGCCCGGTAGATGGCAATAGGCTCGCCCCCTATTACATTGGGACCTAAACATAACTGGCGAAGGGTGGATGTGCAATACACCTCTGCCTAACCCCTTCGGAGATAAAAGGCGTGAAGGTATGTTATGTTATATTTTTAGTTTATAGAGCACCATGGAATATCGCTATCAAATCTGGGGGGCGATTCAGAATCGTTCGATATCTCATTTGACATTCGATTCCGTTAATTGTCAAACGGGCTACCTCATTTTTTGTCAAAACTATCGCATTTTCTATCAATTTTATGCATTCAGTATGAAGTAACATAATAAATAAACCGAATTCAATGAAGATTTGTTCAAAATATCTCTGATAGGCGGCTAAAAGACGAGGACAATAATTTGACATATCGTACGATTACTTGTCGTGACATTCTGAATCGCCCCCCTGGTTAGACTAGAAAGCAGATCCGAGCTCCAAGACGAAAGTTTTGTAACAAATGAAACAGCTCTTAGACGACGATAATGGTTTAATTTGCAGCTATCAAAATAATACATACATAAATAGACTCCCGCCTGTATCCCGGAGGGGTAGGCAGAGACTACGGAACACCATTTGCAACGATCCTGACATACCTCTCTTGCTTCATTCACTCCCATCAAGTTTCTCATGCATGCTCTTCTGTTTAGGGTACTTCTGACCTGTCCCTTTTTTAGGATGTCTCCAATCTGGTCTGAAAACGTCCGCCTAGGTCTTCCCCTTCGTCCTATCCCATTCACACTTGCCTTATATATCTTCTTTATCAGTCTTTCGTCACCCATCCTCTGCATGTGCCCATTATCAAAATAAATATATTACTATATTGATTTTAATTCATTAATCTGTCTTCTATACATCTGTTAGTACATTCAACCACGTTTTCAACTCTTCAAAGGTCATCTAAGCTCGCAAAAAGTCTAGCCAGTCATCAAGGCGTCTGCAAATATAGAAATCGTCTCGCAAACAAAATTGAATGCAAAAACTCTGAATAGAAGCTAAATGATTCTTATAATATAAATCGGCCAAGTGCATGTTGAGCCACGCAAAATATCAATGAATAACATAAGATAACGTCACGCCTTGACCTCCGAAGGGGTGTGGGTGGATTATATATATTAATATCAGAGGTGTATTACACAACCACACTTCGCCAGTTATGTTTCGATCCGAATGTAATAGGGGCGAGCCTATTGCCATCTACCGCGCACATTATTAAGCGAGCGATAATTAACATTTTTTGCGCACTCATAATTTCGAAAAGTCAGCTAGGTGCCTGGAGTACCTGGGGATCGATTGTGTCGGATAGCCCATTTATCGAGACAGGCTATATAACATCACGCTTCAGCGACGGATGAGGAACAGTAACCCTAGAGAACGCAGTTGTAAGTAGTAAAGGCCCCATAAGATTGCTTCTCTGCTGCCGAAATATGTAGGTACTATAGATATTTCTATAAAGTTACCGATTTGTAACATAGGTAAGAGATAAACAAAATTATTTTTATTATATTTTATTTTTTATAGACTCACATCTGTTTCCCCGGAGGGGTAGACAGAAGTGTAACATTAGTGACATTACACCCACATTTCGCCATGAATTTTTAGGTTCCACGTAATAGGGGGCGAGCATATTGCCGTAACCGGGCACATCATCAGACTCCGTGCTGCTACTGAGAATTCGGAAAACCCAGTAACGCTTTTGCCCGACCCGGGAATCGAACCCGGGACCTCCGATCAGCAGTCGCATTCGCTATCCACTGGACCACGGAGGCAGTCGCAAAATTATTTGTTACGTAGACAATATATTTTCTCCGTTACAACACTGATTCCTGAACTGTGGGAGTATTCCATAGTCATCATCAATGGTATCACACTCTTATTAAAAGCAATGCTTGCATGTATTCTATAACGATTTAAGTGCTACAATGATTGCGATCTGCAGACGGCAAAAACTGATAACTGTTGCAAACAAATTCTATTGTTTTAAAATTTATGTAGAACAGCGATAAAAAACCGTTCAGACAAGAAAAGTGTTTGTTTACAATTGATAATACAAACATGATATTATTTTATAGTATTTTTGTAGAAACAGAAAAATATATAGACTATGTGAGTCTGGAATGAAAGAGAAAGAGGTGAATGATCTGAGGTGACCGAGAAGTTTGGAAGCGAAGGACATACTGCATCCATCATCATCCACAGCCCGACTGTGTCTACTGCTGAACATAGGCCTCTCTTTGTTCTTGCCACTTCCCTCAATCTTGTGGTAATCTAGTCCAGGTTCGGCTCGCGATTGCAATGATATCGTCGGCCCATTTTGCAAAGTCCCATCCGTGGCTGCCATTGTTACGGCCTTATTCCACCTGTTATCATCCCGTCTAGCCAGATGTCTTGCCCAATTCCATTTTGACGTTATTATTTGAGTTCTCACGTCGCGCACTTTAGTGAGTTTCCGAATTTCAATGTTGGGAACTCGGTCAATCTGACGGATACCAAGCATGGAGCGCTCCATGGCTCTTTGTGCGACTCTCACTCGGTATATCGCCTCTTGTGTGAGCGTCCATGTCTCGGCACCGTAGGTCATTGTGGGCAAAACACACTGGTTATAGAGAAGGGTCTTCAAACATTGAGGACATTCATTCTCATGATTGACATACTGCCCCAATCCGAAAAAACTGGGGACCAGGTCAAGAGAGTATTTTTGTATAATGTATATTTTTCCGTTAGGTACTTTGATCATCATCCAAGCGATATCTAAGTTGCATCCATGACATTCCACCTTGGAGTCTGGGGGCGGTATACTAATCTAACTAAATTTGACAGGATATTAGTTTTTCCACATTTATACTTCGATATGATGACATTACATAGGGTATATAGACTTTATAACAAAAAATATCTTCAACCAAAGTGCTTTGTTTGTGAAAGACGTGACTGCGAGCAAAAACTAAAGACAATGAAAAACATAGTAATTTGTACAACAACCATGACGACGGTATACCACAATGTGTAAAAAAATCTTAGGTATAGGATAAGATTTTTCCCTTGCTTTAGATGACAGAGTAACCAGTAGACTACCTGATGGTTAACATCATAAATATGGTTGACTACTTCCGTGGTCCTGCAGTAGTGTTAGCGACTACGGATCATGAAGTCTCGGGTTCGATTCCCGGGTCGATCAAAAAGTAATACGTATTGGGTTTTTCTGTTAGGAATTATTCAATAGAAGCGATCAATAGCCTGCGCTCAATCTTTCTCCGGCCGTGTCGCTTGTGGCGTCCCATCGGACTATGAGAGTAAGGGAAGTGTAAGTGCACTTGTGTTTGCGCACTCACTTGTGCAATTTAATATGTCCCGCACAGTTGGCAAGTCTCATAATACAGGGTGTAAAAAGACCCTTAACAAAAACTGAAACCCCATATTCTACCAATTGTCACGAACATTTTTTACTTCGGTACGATACAAGGGAAATTAATGGTTCAGGAGATATTGAGGCTCAAAGTTACTATGAAACTTGTGAAATTAGGTACAAAATAGATGCATTTACCCCGTCAACCTGATCTATAGATGACCTATGCACCCATGGAAAAGTAGGGTTTTCGAAAATTGCACGCGTGTACTTTTAATTGCGGATTAATAAAATGTGACTCCTTAAAAAATATATCTTTTCCCAGGTTTTATTTTTGCTTAGTATGACTTGGCATGATGTCCAAAACGCGTAGAGTTCGGCTTAGTGATGGGTCTTGTGACACCCTATATATACAGACAAGCCACCGTGGCCAGAATCCGACGTGAGGACATTATTGCATTATGGTTGATAGTCTCAACGGTAGAAGCAACGCAACGGGATACGTTCAAATATGTTATATTGGTAAGATTGGAACTTAGGGCTGTTTTAGTGAATTCAGCCGAAGAAGTAGGCACGCTACTTAGATAACTACACATTCTCGGGTTCACGCGAATTTCGCACATTGAAATCAAACGCCGTTTTAGTTTGTAGTTTGATTACAAAAGTACAATATTATACTTTTCACCGAAAGTCGACACGCTTTATGACGGCTGTGACTCCATTTGCTTATTACATGAAACGGATCTTTATCAAAACGGTGATTTAAATCACAAGACAGAATTAGTCACAATCAATGGGCAAGTCTATTTTTGGATATCGTCGGATGAAGATGACTGACTGAAGAATCTGGACCGGAAGTTGCTGCACACGCAGTGCCCAAGGCAGATAAGAACATTACTCAGAAGTAAGGTTAAAAATATCACTATCGATAAATCTGAGAAAATGATAGAAGACAAGTAGATAACTCTAGAATATAAAATCATATGACTAACAAACTCTTGGGTGTGACTCAGAAACATTAGCGTGGCAGAAAAACCATCGCTGATTGTAATGACATTTTAATATTGGATTCGCGTCACCATGAGGTTAGGTATAGTTAACTTCAGTTTTTATCTAATGTAAAGGTTGTTTGAGTCTTTGAAGATGAAGTAAAGTCAGTAGGGGTCTTCATTTATAAGGCTGTATTCTTCAGTTTTACAGATAGAAATGCGCGCGAAGCATAGCCAAATTTTTGCTTACTTGGTAACAGGGACGGTGGGATATGTCTCATTAGTTTGAAGCATAAGTAGCAGGAAACCGGTAAGGATGGAAGATGGTTATGAAGGAGGGAACGTGTTTTCAAATATGCAAAAATCACTTAATTCAGTGGCCAAGTAAAAATGGGCTTCAAGCATTTTGTTAGTACGAAACTGAAACGTTTTGAGGGTCTACGTTCTTTGAAGCGTAGGTATCCTAGTAAGTTTACAAACTAGAAAATTTGACGTTAATAATAAGTAGATACAGAAGAGAGAGAAACTATGAGAAGGCCAAGGTTTAAAACCTTGCCCTTCTCATAGTAAGAAGAGGCTCGTGCCCAGCAGTGATACCGTTTATATATACGCGGCCGATGATGACTTTGAACCTTAACCTCAGCTTTTATCAGATAGGTACTAGTTTTATAAACCTTGCGCACACAATACTGATAGGTGGTGCTAGAACCTTCGCCTTGTTTTCTAGATAGATATTTCAAATCACAGTCGTAAAAAAGACATGTTAACAAGATCCTCAATTAATTTTAATGCTCACCGCAAATTTAAAACCAACTTTAGGTAAATACACTTAATGATTGTAAAAAGTGAATGATGCATCTATCTGATCTTCATATTCCGTTGGCTATAATTAGAACAGGTTCTAGAAAAATATACCTCACAACCTCATCGTATTATTTACTATAGATCTACAACTAGCAACGTTTTTTTTATGTTAATAGGTGGCAAACGAGCAGACGGATTGCCTGATGGTAAGCAATTACCGCCGCCCATGGACACAAGCAACACCACAGGAATCACAGGTGCGTTGCCGCCCCTTGGGGTTGGGAAAAGGAATAGGATGAGGAGTGGGATGAGGGAGAAGTAATAGGGGATAGGGCCTCCGGCACTCTCACTCACCGAACGAAGCGCAACAGTTTGGTTACTGTTACTTTACGTCGATTTTCTGTGAGAGGGTATTACTTCCCCGGTCGAGCCGGCCCATTCATGCTGAAGTCAGCAAGGCTCTGCTACCTTATATCTTAAAATAACGTGTACAAAAATAACAAAACTACTTACATTTCCATATTCTTTTGGTAGCAGTTATACAGTAGACACAATAAAATAATAAATGATAATGTCAACGGTAATATTACCATTCTTAACCAAACATTTCGCGTCACTGTATCTAGATCTTCTTCATTCGTTGTCACTGGCGAGTCCATTTTTTATTTTCACTCAATTAGTCCCTTTTTTAAATTTCTCACTCGATAATAATTTATTTATTTTTTCAAAAGATGGTAATATATTTCTTTCATTTCTAGGAAGCGCGTTCTATTTTTGTTTAATCAACTTTTGAATTTATCACTTTATTTTTCGATAATGTTGATTTTTGGAGATTATTTTTTAGAAAACGTTTTCTTATTTTATGAAAAGATGTGCAAGGCAGTATTTGGTGTGTAGCATTGTGTACAGTGAGTTTAGTTAGGTAATTGCGACTGATACATAGTTTGCATAACAAATGATCAATTCCGTTATCGATACATTATCTATTATCAGGGTTAGTTTGCTTTGTAACTATATATTTGCAACAACTTCGCTTATATTGCGACAGAGAATATTTTTTGTGGCTATTGCTTTCTTGCCATGTAGCGGGTTTTACTTTTCAGTTTCATTTTTAAGAAGACAATTAGTTTGGTCTTTTGTGTTAGTATGGCTGTGACATTTGTCGCCTTTGTTGATTTTTGCAGATGATTTTTTTGTAATCTTTTCTTTCACAATTTCGCGATTTGTAAAACGTATGTATATTAATATTCATGTTACGGGTTACAATGAGTTATTATTTAAAAATAAGGTTGTCGTACCTTCTAGTTGACCTGAAGTTTCAACATGGGTTACACTTGTTGTGGTGACGGCAATTACTGGATTACAGTTACTGTCATCCAATATTACCCACGTGATTTAGACCCGTTAAATAAACATTAGTACCAGTTTTGATACATACATACATACATATCGTCACGCCTTTTATCCCCGAAGGGGTAAGCAGAGGTGTATTTCTACACCCACTTTTTGCCAGATATACTTTAGTCCCACGTAATAAGGGGCGAGCCTATTGCCGTACCGGGCACATTTCCAGACTCCGTGCTGCTACTGAGAATTTCGTGACAGAAAAACCGAATAACACTGCCCGACCCAGGAATCGAACCCGGGACCTCCCGATCCCACGCGCACATTTATGCCGCGAGACCAACGTGGCAGTCGTATAGGGTTTGATGTCGAGTTTTCCGTCTCTACGCAAAGATGGTATTTGCATCGTGTTATCCTTAGTCGCCTCTTACGACACCCACGGGAAGATAGGGGGTGGTGACACTTGTATTCTATGCCGTCAACCATACGGCGGTCAACCACACGGCGATATTACTACTTAATGGCGTGGCTAATATACTTGTTCATAGTTATGATTGTAGTTAGAATCGATAGTGAATCTTGAAGTCTTTAGGTTGCATCTGGCAGGAAATTCAAGCAAATACTAGAATGATGCGTGGTATTTTATCTGTATTGAAGGGTAGTTATCTACAATTGTTATCCATGTGTCATATGATACTTTAGATCTAGATATTATAATTTGGTTTTAAAGATTTTTCACTACAAATCATGTTATCGTCACCTTTCCTCATTTTTTATAGGAATAGGTGGCAGACGAGCAGACGGATCGCCTGATGGTAAGCAATCACCGCCGCCCATGGACACAAGCAATACCACAGGTCACAAGTGCGTTGCCGCCCCTTGGGGTTGGGAAAAGGGTTAGAATAAAAAGTGGCATGAGGGAGAAGGAATAGGGGATAGGGCTTCCGGCACTCTCACTCGCCGGACGAAACGCAACAGTTTAGGTACTGTTACTGTACGTCGATTTTCTGTGAGAGGGTAGTGTTTCCCCGGTCGAGGCGGCCATGCTGAAATCAGCAAGTCTCTACTACCGTGAAAATGAGTGATGTCAAGTTTATATCACTCACATACAATGAGTACGGAAACAATTTAAATATAAATACAGAGAAATTATAATATTTATTATTGGTATTTTATTTAAACTTCCAACATGTTCAAACAAAATGCCAATTCATTTCGAAAAGTCTTAATGTAGGAAACACAAATACAGTACAGGCGAATAATTTAAGCATTATTTGTTCCTATAACGTAGGCTAATATGGAAATCATGTTAAGTGCTGAGCAGATAAAGAGGACAAACAGTATTTATCTCGCTCTAACACCGTTGAGTAATAAGGAATCACATTTTCAATGCTACTCATATCAGCTGATTCATTGCCATATGGCGTTTTTCGGATGCTCTTTACGTGGATGGGAAAATGTATGTGGTTACTGCAATGATGAGGTGTGATGTTGCAATTTATTAAAGATCACCGCAGAGCAGCGATAGCCGAGTGGTGAGACCGACAGACTGCTACGCAGAGGATCTCGGGTTCGAATCCAAGGCACGCGTTGGTGCGTACCAATAACTTTTCGAAGTTAAGTGCGCATTAAATTGTTAACTATCGCTTGCGTGGTGAAGGAAAACATCGTGAGGAAACCTGCATGTCTGAGAGTTCTCCATGATGTTCTCGAAAGACATGTGAAGTCTGCCTACCCACACTTGGCCAGTGTGGTGGACTACGGCCTTACCCTTCTCATCTCATAGTGAGAAGAGGCCCGTGCCCAGCAGTGGGACAGCATAAAGGGCTGATGATGATGATGATGATAAATTCCACAAGCTGTTTCAATTATTTTATTAAGGCAAGCGTTAAAATGGGCGTTTCTTTAAACAAAACTAAACACCTATATAACCTGCTTTAAGACTGAATCTGAAAAAAATCCCTTGTAGGGTTTCATTTTATGACAAAGGAACCCTACTATTGTTGATTGTGATGTTTGTGACTTCAATAGTTTAGAATCTGCGATAGGGCCTGACTGACATATCGCAGGTTCTAAACTATTGAAGTCACAAACATCAAAATCAACAATAGTAGGGTTCCTTTGTCATAAAAGGAACCCTACCCCTTGTAGGGTTTATTCTTCTTTTTGTATTTTTTCTTAGTGCATCCCTACGGTCCCCAAGGAACATACATGCCAAATTTCAGCTTCCTGCGCCCAATAGTTTCGGCTGTAGCGAGTCTGTCAGTCAGTAAGTAACGCAAGGATTTTATATATACCTACAGATAATAATTATGATGATTATAACATGAAAGAAAAATAGAGGAAATATGTACATGAAACATTGTCGTGGGTAGCCATGGAACATGTAGAAACTAAGTCAATAAGCGCAGGTGTTTAGAAATAAGAAGGAAGACAATGATTTGACATAAGGCTATCGACGATTTGTGATTTAGCAGGCGACAAACTACACAGCGAAAAGCAATCAAATATGTTTTACAAAGTACTTAATTATAATAGAAAACAAACCAACGAATCCATAACTTACAATTCCTTATGGTGTCGCGCCTTAAAAAGGAATGATAACCGCGGAAGTCAAAGGCAGCGATAGCCCAGTGGAGATAGCAACGGACTGCCATGCAGAGGGTATCGGGTTCCAATCCACGGCGCGCACCACTTACTTTTCGTAGTTATGTGCGTATTCAATTGTTAATTATTGCTTGTCTCTGGCCTCGGAGAGCACGTAAAGTCGTCGGTCCGGCTGTCATGAAGATGTTTGACAGTAGTTATAGGTCAGTACCTCTAAAATAAACTGACACTAGTCTAAACCATGGAATATCGCTATTCCTTCGGGTTGCGGAGGTCAGACAGGCAGTCGCTCCGTGGACAAGCTAATATTCCGCCAAATCCGGTTAGACTCGAAAGCGGACCCCAGGTTGAGACTGGGATAACGCTAGAAGGATGATGATGATGAAATGCGGAAGTCATAAAGTGAATCATCTAAAAATAAAATAAAAAACATTTTTATGTTAAACGGTTTTATTACAATAAAAAATATGTAGGTTATGTACTAAAAGCTAAAAAATAATTCGGCAAGTCCTAGCTACCAGATCGCACCAATCTGCTCATCAATCTGGGGTATTGATCAGACAAATATAAAATCGTTGGGCGCGTGAAATTTTTATCAAAATGTTTACTCTGGATACGCTACGCCCAACGATTTTATATTTGTCTGATCAATACCCCAGATCGATGAGAAGATTGGTGCGATCTGGTAGCTAGGACTTGCCGAATTATTTTTTAGCTTTTAGTACATAACCTACATATTTTTTTATTGTAATAAAACCGTTTAACATAAAAAAAATAATATTTTATTTTATTTTCAAGTTTTTAGTTTTGTTGTTAGTTCATAGTGAGCCCTATTCTACCAATCAAGCCCTTTCATTTGATACCCATATCGAGGTTGTTGAGAAGTAATATTTGATCCGCCATTTTATATCGGCGGCCATCTTTGATTTACAATCATAAGGAATATATATTATTATGTTGTATTGTCATCAAGATTAAGAGTGTGTACCAAATATCAGATCAATCTGTCATCAAGAAGGGGGTGAAATTCCAATTACTAAATTTGACCCAAACAAATAAACAGGTCAAGCTAAATAAAACCGTTTAATAAAAAGATTGCGACGGCAGATTAAGATCTATGTTCGCACAAACATGATATTTTTGGCAGTCACGAGATTTTCTCTCCCAAGGTAAAGAAAAACAAATTTGCAATGTATCTATAAATAGAATAGAGATAAATTGTTTTTCTAGTGAATAATCATCGAAGTATTTGTAAGTTCAAATACCGCAAATAAAATAGAAATCAATCTATACGGAGGTGATAAATCTGAAGAGTTTATTTGTCTGCGCTAATCTCGGTAACTGCCGGTCCGATATTGAGAAAGATTATTGTGTTTAATAGTTCTTTTTTTTATTGAGGAAGAGTATAATATATCACGGTATGAGACATTGGGAGTATTATAAATAGAAGCCGAAATATTGGAAAATTTGGTCGTTCATGCGTCGGTCGTCATCGTATAATAAAACCTTAATTTTAAAAATACTATCAACGTCATTTTCCTGGGGGCCAATTCTCCTATTTTTATATGACATTGATATTGTATTTTGAATAGACTCAAAAGCGGTATTCTGATAACCTAATGTCATTATCGTTGACACATATTTTGACACTTGTTTCAATTTACGATCTCGTTACAACTTCGTTCAATTATCAGATAATTTAGAAGAATACGCTTTTTGTGACGATCTTCTTCTGTGGTGACGATAGTATGACACTGACATGACATCGAAACTATATTTATTTAGTAGAATTGGGCCCCTGCCGTTATCCTAGTTGCATTTAAGACATTTTCTCTTTGAGACTAAACAGAATTTCCCACAAGGAGATTACCGTCTGAACTCTGCAACCCAAAAGGATAGCGCTGTTTCATGGTTTGGACTAGTGTCAGTTTCTTCCGAGATACTGACTCCCTATAGTGCCTGTCAAAGATCTTCCTGATTGCCGGGACCGACTGCTTAGGCACGGTGCATGCTATAATATAAATTGAAAACCACATTTTACGAATTAGTGTGATATCTGTATCGTCACTTGGGGTCACCAAATAAAATCAGGGTGGATTTGAGGTGTAGCCTCAAATCAACAGTGCCTTAGTGGCGACCTCGTTTTCACAACATGCATACTGTTACTCTATCAATCTTAATATATAAAATCCTTGCGTTACTGACTGACTGACTGACAGATACGCTACAGCCGAATGTATTGGGCGCAGGAAGCTGAAATTTGGCATGTATGTTCCTTGGGGACCGTAGGGATGCACTAAGAAGCGATTTCCTGAAAGTCCCACGGGATTGGCCAAAACGGGTAAATTAAAAAAAAATGCAGGCGTAGCTGCTGGCGTCCTCTAGTGTGTTTATAAAACATTATGTAATCTGTGCCATATTATAAGATACGTATGTATGTATGTACATGTTCATGTACGTTGTGGAAATAAATGCTTTTCTTCTTCTTCTTCTTAATTACTCTTGCTGACACCTGGAAAGTTCTTTATCTCTAACATAAACTATTTACCTATACTCGTCGCTCAGTGTTATGCTTGAACGCTTTTATTCTCTATAATTATCTACAAACTCATAACCACTGCCTGCAACCCAAAAATAATTGTTTTCCTCATGCTCATAAGGAAGACTAATTATCCCATTAATTTTCACTGCATATGGGCTGTGCATTTGCATAATAATAGGTCTAAAATTTTTATTGTGGTAGCCTGCCTAGCTTAGGTTCACTTCCTGAGTAGGAAGATAAATCGTCTATGGTTTAGACTTTTGTCGTTAATTTAACAGAAATGCTTACTGGATGTAGTTGATTGAATCAGGTGTTACTTGGCGGAACTCCATTGTAACCTAATGGAAGGAAAGATGAACCCACCATGGCATTTAGGAAGCTAAATTTTGACACATTTCAAAGAAAAATCTGATAACAATTTAAGTGTTTTATCAATGCAGATTAATATATTAAATGCAGCTTTGTAAAAAAAACATCTCATGTGATGTTGAAAGAGGATAACTTAAGGGAAAATACCTGAAAGCTTTAGGTTGATCTTATTTAATCCAGTCTGAAATTTATATACTATATCTAAGCCAAATCCATACATGAATTAAATATTGGAACCGGACGTAAAGCAGTAAACAAACATTATATTAATAAAGCATCCAGTGAGCAACCTAATGGAAGGAAAGAGGAACCCACCACGCACCCTCGGATTGACCAGCCCAACTATTGCAATAGAAAAAGGTTGACAATACCGAACTTCTCTAAAAGGATAAGGTATATAGGAATGGTATGCGTTCCTCAGGACCGATGGGCAACGACTGAGCCTCAGTCGTTGCCCATCGGTTCTGAGGATGCCCCGTGCAGAGGCGAAACACGTGTCGAAGCATAGTCGGCGCATACAGTGAGATACTGTAAGTCAGGTATCTTCCTGGAACCCATACCATTCCTATATCCCTTATCCTTTTAGAGGAGTTCGGTATTGTCAACCTTTTTCTATTGCTATAGTTGGGGTGGTCAATCCGAGGGTGCGTGGTGGGTTCCTCTTTCCTTCCATTAGGTTGCTCACTGGATGCTTTATTAATATAATGTTTGTTTACTGCTTTACGTCCGGTCCCAATATTTAATCCATGAATGGATTTAACTAAGCTATAGTATATAAATTTCAGATTGGATTAAATAAGATCAACCTAAAGCTTTCAGGTATTTTCCCTTAACTTATCCTCTTTCAACCTCACATGAGAAATTTTTTTACAAAACTGCATTTAATACATTAATCTGCAATGATAAAACACTTACATTTTTATCAGATTTTCTTTGAAATGTGTCAAAATTTAGCTTCCTAAATGCCACTTGATCAATCCGATCCTTACAAAGCATCATGGTTCTAGATGTGTAGCAGAGGAACCCCCGGTCAAATGTGGCTTACTATGTCAAAGAAAGTGCAGCAATCTACCGTTGGCCGCTTGTCAGAAATGACAAGATCGCACTGCACTTTTGATCCATGGTATTAATGCGTAGGGTATGTTTTTTTAAACTAATAGATTTTATAGCAACAAAATAAAATATATAAACTGATAATTTTTTAAGACGAATTCCTGTTAAGTTACTTGCCAGCTCTGCTCATTATTTATTACGTCCTGAAATGGTGGCAGAGCAACAAAACGTATTCATTACATTTTAATAAAATATATATTCATTTTATATTGCATGCCTGCTTCGTTGGTCTCGCGGCATAAATGTGCGCGTATGCCTGCCTCGTTGGTCTCGCGGCATAAATGTGCGCGTAGGATTGAACGTATTAATTACATTTTAATAAAATATATATTCATTTTATATTGCATGCCTGCCTCGTTGGTCTCGCTGCATAAATGTGCGTGTGGGATTGAACGTATTAATTGTATTTTAATAAAATATATATTCATTTTATATTGCATGCCTGCCTCGTTGGTCTCGCGGCATAAATGTGCGCGTGGGATTGGGAGGTCTCGGGTTCGATTCCCGGGTCGGGCAAAGTGTTATTGGGTTTTTCTGTTAGCAAATTCTCAGTAGCAGCACGGAGTCTGGTAATGTGCCCAGTACGGCAATAGGCTCGCCCCCTATTACGTGGGACCTAAAATTCATGGCGAAATGTGGGTCTAATATTACATCTCTGCCTACCCCTTCGGCGATACAGGCGTGAGTCTATAAATAAATAGAATAAAATAAAATATATTCATTTTATATTGCATTTTTCGTAAATTCTTGTGCTCTGCTGTCCTTTATTCCAAGATCATAAAGTCACTCTCAACACCAATCTATCCTAGTCCAAGTTCGTCTTCCCACAGATAAAAGTCATACTATTTGCGTCAATAAGGCTATAACATCCGGAAATACTGCACTTTCGTCAATACTATCTACTCGTACTATATACAGTTCGTTCCCAGATGGTCACCAGTGATACAAAGATAATTCTCAAGTGTATTCATGTGATCGATGATAAAAGATGCGATCGATATCGGTAATCATACAAATCGCTCTCCATTGCGGCACTTTGATACAAGTGTTAGATCAACTGTAATCTCTTGCTTGGATTACTAAATCTATTTGTTTTTGTGATATTTTTGGTTTATTGGGAATAAACGAGACTTGTTTTTAAATGAGAGCACTGAGAAGTATGTGTGGAGTGTCTTTGAACGACAGAGTAAAGAATTGTGTGATAAGAGATTGTTGTGGGGTAAAAGAAGATGTAGTGTCAACCCAATGGTTGTCACTACATCTTCTTATACTCTACGAGAAAGGTATGCTAAGACGGTCTGGAAAAGAGGATGGATGACGAAACACTGACCAAGAAGTTATATAAGACAAGTGTGAATGAGACAGGAGAGAGGGTAAAACCTAGACGGACGTTCTCTGACCAGATTGGAGACATCCTAAAAAAGGACAGGTTAGAATTACCCTTAACCGAAGAGCATGCATGAGAAATTTGATGGGAGTGAATGAAGCAATAGAGATATGTCAGGATCGTTGCAAATGGCGTTCCGTAGTCTCTGCCTAGCCCTCCGGGAAACAGGCGTGAGTCTATGTATGTTTGTTTTTAACATATCATTGTCTTAATGTATGCATCTAAGACTTTTCGTCTTGGAGTCAAGTGTCCGCTTACTGGTCTGACCAGATTTGAAAGAGTACCTACTAGCTTTACCACAGAGCTTCTGCCGTCTGACCTACGCAACCCAAAGGGAAAACGATATTCCATGGTTTAGACCAGCGTTGCAGTGTGACCAGTTATCTGCACAAGGGTATTCTCTTACGTAATATGTTTTTTAATCAGTACTCCTGCACTGGAAATAAATTCTGCATCGCAGGTCATACAAACATTAAACTTACGGACACAACGAAAACCCAAATTCGAAAAAACAGTTTTGGGCACTGATTTTGGATTAATGCATAATTGCATATTAATCTGGGCTATGGTTAAAACAGGACGTTGCCTTGTTCTAACAATAAAATTGTAAATGACAATAATTTTAGAAGTATAACCTTATTCTATTTGATTTGGCAACCAATTCTTTAGCAGAATATAGTCAAATATACACAAATTATTACAAAAGACTATACAGTACCTATCTATCTGTATAACTATATCTAAACGTCACGCCTGTCTACCATTGGGGTAAGCTGAGACTACGGAACGCCATATGCCTCTTTCGCTTCCTCGACATTCATTAATCTCGTCATGCATGCTCGTCAGCTATGGGTACTTCTGATTTGACCCTCTTGCAGTACGTCACCAATTTGATCGGCGTAAGTCCGTCTTGGGCGTCCTGTACCGTCATCACCATTCATTCTTACTCGATACACTTCTTGGGTATTTCTTCTTTTATCCATCCGTTCCAAATGTCCAAAACATCGAAACATTCCTTTCCCAATCTTTGTCAGTACATCATTCAACCCACACACCTATCTCGGATTACACTATTTCTCTATTTTTTGACATACTTATCTGTCACCAAAGTATATAAAATCGTGTCAAAAATAACAAGAATCTTTATGAGTTATTCTACAACGATTACCGAACATTCTGGTTCCAATTTTAGCAAATTAAATGAAACAGCCAGAAAAGAGAAACACAATATAAACGAATAAACAAAAAAATACTAAAACCGTACCTATGTTTAAATACTCATAACCGGACTTTTCGTACCAACAACATATTATTGCAATACTTACGTAATTTGCATATTTTAAACTTGAAACTGATATCCCGCAGTATCTCAAGACAAAAGTCTTTGACCAGTGTGTGTTGCCAGTGACGACTTACGGATCAGAGACGTGGTCGCTCACTATGGGCCTTATCAGAAGGCTCAAGGTCACTCAGAGGGCGAAGCAGAGAGCTATATACTTGGAGTTTCCCTGCGAGATCGAATCAGAAATGAGGAGATCCGCAGTAGAACCAAAGTCACCGACATAGCTCTCCGGATAGCCAAGCTGAAGTGGCAGTGGGCAGGGCACATAGCTCGAAGAACCGATGGTCGTTGGGGCAGAAAGGTTCTGGAGTGGCGGCCACGTACCGGACGACGCAGCAGAGGTAGGCCCCCCGCAAGGTGGACCGACGATCTCGTCAAGATCGCGGGAGGCGGTTGGATGTGGGCGGCTCAAGACCGGTCTGTGTGGAGAACCTTGGGGGAGGCCTATGTCCAGCAGTGGACGTCGTTTGGCTGATATGATGATGATGAAACTTAAACTACATTTTTAGTATTTTTCTGGAAGTTTGAAATGACATGAATGATGGAAAAGAATTTCTGATGTACCTATATTGAAATTATCTCTGAATAGAGAGGTATTTGAATTTTGAAGGTCCCATTGCATTTTGTGGGTTTCGTAAGAGACGACTATGGAAAATTTTCGAAGTTAACATTATCTTTGCGAAGAAACGGAAGCTCGACACGAAATTCGATACCAACCCGTCTGGCCAGTGGCACTCTTCATAATGACGTCAAAAATGTTCTTGACAACCGTGACTGATGGCTTAACGTCCTCTCCCAAGCAAGGCCCAAGCTATTAACGATTTAATACTTAAACTAGAGGACGCCAGCAGCTACGCCAGCACTTCATTTCAATTTACCCGTTTTGGCCGATCCCGAGGGAATTTCGGGAAATCCCTTCTTAGTGCACCCCTACGGTCCCCAAGGGACATACATGCCAAATTTCAGCTTCGTGCACCCAATAGTTTCGGCTGTAGCGCGTCTGTCAGTCAGTAAGTAACGCTAGGATTTTATATATTAAGATTATAACCTCCAAAATTCAGTGGTGCGTCCCATAGAATTGATCCCGATACCTTCTACATGGCAGTCTGTTGGTATCTCCACTAGGCTATCGCTGCCTTTCTTACGTGCTAGTCTTATTCTTACGTGACGATAAGCATTGTTTACAATGACATAACATGTCATCTCCGCTTCACATACATACATACATAGACTAACGCCTGCTTCCCCGAAGGGGTAGGCAGAGGCATTTTCATTTTTTAAACGCCCACTTTTCGCCAGTGTTTTGATCCCACGTAATAGGTGGCGAGCCTATTGCCGCTTATCGGGATATTTTCACTTATGCAATTGTAACAACCTTGAGAGTTCAACTGAAACGTTTTATAATTGCACCTTAATACGATAAGATACAATAGCAATTCACACACACGTAATTGCATAATATTTATGCTAGTGCATATATGTGTGTTATACGTGAAAATACGCTGATAGATACGCATAAGAAATGTCTGGAACCGTTGAAAATGAGCGTAGCTAATGGTTTTATCTCATTTCATTATCTAAGGTTTTTTATCTTGAGAGAGCAACATAAGATTTCATGTAAATGTACGATTATTATGATTTGAAATTAATATTAGTCACTACAAATTTACTGACTCTGCGTCGAGGGTACCCCGCGATACAGAATTTAAACTTATTAAGGGAGTTGTCTTTAAAAAACTTAGGCATACAAAGAGTTATAAACTGTTAATTTTCTAAATACTTTCATTGTGTAAGACTGTATAAACATTTAACACAGTATAACTGTTACAATTAACTTACTTTAGAGAGTGTGGTATCACTTTAATATGGATTAGCCTTAGGAATAATTGTACAACACAGTTCAACGTTCCACGAAGTAGGTAGTGGTAAGCAAATCATACCAGAGAACAAAAGAAAAGTTATTTGGAAGGCACAAAATTCAAATTATTGTGCACAGATAACATATAACTTTAACAATAACAATGACCCTCCACCGATTTAGTAAGTACCTTTTGAGCAAATAAAATATCACGTCTATTATTTCAAACTAACTGCTCGTTAAAATGCGCTAATATCAGAAACTACTGGTCTGATTTAAATAATTCGCGTTGGATAGCGTATTTATCGGCTTGCTGACGTTTCGGACACCAGTTTCGGACAATGTGTCCCAATCGACACTTTCGAATTTTAATATATTTTTCATTGACGTTTCGGACACCATCAAATTATTGAAGCTGTTTAGTACAGTCAGAAAAGCTTTAAAATATATAACGTGGAGTAAAAAGCGTTACCTACCAAAACTATTTTAGGTCTATTAGATGCGCACCAAACATATTCTTACTTGCGCATCAAGACAACTTATATTATAGGTATTCTCAATTGGGCACCAAGAGTTATTTGTAGAAAAGGGCATTTAGCTTGTTATTATAACGAATCCCGATGTATTTTTTAAAGCGGATATTTGCTGTACGTTATATGCAAAATCTGGATATGTACCAGGACTACATAACATTCTAGGAGCATTCATTCATTCTACTTCATTCTATATTATTGAATATAAAACATCACGCTATGAGCCACGTGTAGGGAGCAGTAGCTCTAAACAACGCAAATATAACCGCGGGCTTAGCTAGTTACTTAATGCTTATAACTGACTAGCCGTTTCCTGCGTCCTGAGTCCCGAAAAACCCAAATATCTTACGTACCCCTATTTTTTTCTAAAATAAAATATAGCCTATGATACTCGCAGATAATGTAGCTTTCTAATGGTGAAAGAATTTTTAAAATCGGTCCAGTAGTTTTTGAGTTTATCCATTACAAACAAAAATACAAATTTTTCCTCTTTATAATATTAAGTGTAGATGCTAAAAACTACATACATTTTTGACCTTTGACCACTGATGCTATAAACTGCATATACTATGTACCGTGTGCGCCTTACTCGTAAACAATAATATATTTTCGATTAAACAAGAAACAGCGTAGTCACGACTAGTTTATAGAAGTACTTCGAGAATCTTTAAATATCTGTTGTCGTGTTTTCCTAAGCTATTTTTGTGCCGAAGGTCGTATCGTCCCGTACGTTTAAACGTTGCAATGCAAGTACGTTGCCCTGTCGCGACCATTTTGCTGTAATGTTTTGTTTACATTATTAATCTGCAGAAATGGTGGCTTAAAATATGTTTTTATGGTAGCCGTGATTCGAACAGACAGAGTCAAACCGAAATTATAAAAAATATACTGAGTTAATTTCCTTTTTTGGTAAAGATATCTGCGGGTGGTAAGCCCGCTATCAGTTAGGCCTATGGCCAGAGGGTCTAGTACGAGTTTGCACTCGATCGTCACGGTGGACGATAGCCTAGTCGACGGGAACAATTTCCATACATTTTCTAATTGCGCCCTCTAGCGGTCTCTATCGATCGCTACTCTCCGTTAGGGGCGCTTTTAGAAAATGTATGGAAATTGTTCCCGTCGACTAAGCTATCGTCCACCGTGACGATCGAGTGCAAACCCGTACTAGACCCTCAGCAGTGTCTTTGGGTTGAGATGATGATGATAAAAAAAAGGATTGAAATTTTACTCCACATGCAATTTTAACACACATGCTGTTTCGAAGTTATGTGTGTATTAAAAATGTGCCCGGTAGATGGTAATAGGCTCGCCCCCTATTACATTGGGACCTAAACATAACTGGCGAAGTGTGGGTGCTTAATACACCTCTGCCTGCCCCTTCGAAGATAAAAGGCGTTAGTTATGTTATGCAATTTTAACCATGATCCATAAACTTTTCTTTCGTGTCTAGACCCCAGAGTCATAGTAAAAACAGAATAGTAAGCTAGCTAAGGCCGTTCGGCGAGTTAATTGCCTACTCTTGCGATGACGCATGGGTTGTCACGTGTTTACACCGCGGCGCCGCCGGCTTTGTCGGCGCGCGCTATTTCGCCGTTTTTTTAAGTGATTGCGCTGAATACTACAGAATTTAAGTTTGCATATATTTTTTTTCAAATACCTGCTGACTAGCTAAGCGTTATATAACTATCTAAATGCCCTTTATAGCGAGAAAAATGTAACAAGTTTAATTTACTGTCGTTTAATACATTGTATAATAATAATAACGTTTATTGCAAAACTGAATGTACATAAACAATGGTCGCGGGCGAGCAGTGTAGTACCTACATGCATGCGCGCGATCAGACGCGCGGCGCATCCCGTACTGAATCCGCGCCGAGCGTTCCGCGCTCGTGAGATTGTGTGCGTGAAAAGTGCGTACGTACACGCCGCCGCGCCGCCCCGGCGACTCACGCATACATTCATACCAGCGCGGCGGCGGCGGCGGCCGATTTGTATGAAGCTATCTTAGCTAAATAGTTGGCGCACTGTTAGCACGTTGCATGACAAGTAGAGCTGGTGCGTAGGGAATTTAAAAGGACGAAAAGTAGCAACTTTAAGTATTGCTCTTTGTGCTCGTTCTAGCGGCAAAAGAACTGATTTTGCCGCACTACACTATTCTGTTTGTACTATGCCAGAGTTCCAGAATTTATTCCTAGTGTGAGAGATGGCATTTTTAAATAAAAAAAAAAATAAAGTCCCTTTTATAACGTTGCTGTGTTTAAAAAAACTATAAAGTACATCTCCATCGTACTGAAGATTTAAACTGGGTCTAAATTATAAAATAACCTAATTAGTCGTAAGTATGGCGGGTCACATAAAACAATAGCTTAAAGAGTTTTGTCCTCATGATTTCATTGCTCTCATCACGCAAATACTATTAATTTTGTAGCAATTTCAGAGCTGTTATAGGTTATTATCTTGGATAAGTACTTAATTTCATTAAAACAGCTCTATAATAACTCTTTATCAGTTATTATTAAGATCGTAAGCTACGAGCAGGTAATTATTATTGACCTGAATATATAATCGGAACCAACGCTTATAAGAGGGCACTTCTAAGATACCTAATTATCTTAAAAGTGCAATGGGCACTTTTTTTTCTAACTCTCTCTAACTCTCGTCCTGACTCAATAATGTATTTATTCATAGTCTCACGCCTGTATCCCCGAAGGGGTAGGCAGGTGTGTAAATATTACACCCACATTTCGCCATGAATATTTAGGTCCCACGTAATAGGGGGCGAGCCTATTGCCGTTACCGGGCACATCACCAGACCCCAGGCTGCTACTGAGTATTCGGAAAAACACAGTAAAGCTTTTGCCCGACCCGGGAATCTAACCCGGTACCTCCGATCAGCAGTCGCATAAGCTATCCACTGGACCACGGAGGCAGCAGAGACTCAATAATAATATTTAGATGCAAGGCCAACCTATACTTGCCTACAGAAGCACGATAACTTAATTATAAAGTCAGGAAGCCGTCACCCATACAAGAGAAGACCTCAGCAGACCTTAACTTGAAATTTAAGCCACCTTATTGTTGGAGTATTGTTCGTTATAATTATAGACTCACGCCTATATCCTCAATTTGAAATATCGAAAAAGCGGCGATAGCGCAGTGGTGTACGTAACGGACTGTTGAGAGGATGGTCTCGAGTTCGATCCCCAGTTATCCCGGGCACACACCTCTGACTTTTCGAAGTTATGTGTGTATAAAAAATGTTAATTATAGCTCGTTTAACAATATGCCCGGTAGATGGCTATAGGCGCGCCCCCTATTACATTGGGACTGAAACCTAACTGTCGAAGTGTGGGCGTGTAATACACCTCTGCCTACCCCTTCGGGGATAAAAGGCGTGAAGTCATGTTTGTTATGTCTATATCCTCGAAGGGGTAGGCAGATGTACCTACAATTGGTATTTATAAATGTTTAGGTCCCACGTAATAGGGAGAAAGCCTATTTACCTGAAACTTTACCAGAGTCCGTGCGTGCTACTGGGTATTCGGCAAACCCCACAGTACCCACACTTAACACTTTTGCCTTACCCAGGAATCGAACCCGGGACATCTTGATCAGCAGACGTGTACGCAATCCACTGGATCAAGGAGGCAGTTTATTTATGAGTACCTATGTCTCGATATTCTTGCGGTTTTATTTCAACATATATGTAAGTTGTTACCACTTGAATATTATTTTCAATGCTCTTATTAAATTTCATACATCGTGCGGTTTGGTCTTGTAACATTTTATGCAATTGTATTATAAACTACTAGCCGTTTCACGCGGTTTCACCCGCGTCCTGAGGTAAGTACTTCGCGTACCCGAAAAACCCAAATATCTTACGGACCCCTATTTTTTCTAAAATAGAATATAGCCTATGTTACTTGCAGATAATGTAGCTTTCTAATGGTGAAAGATTTTTTTAAATCGGTCCAGTAGTTTTTGAGTTTATCCATTACAAACAAAAATACAAATTTTTCCTCTTTATAATATTAGTATAGATTGAATAATTAAGCTTGTTCCAATTAATATCAATCAGCGATTACAATTTGTGTGTACGGTAACAAAACCAGATTAGGTCCGTGTGGTGACGGATTAAGAATACGGGATGTCACCATCCCATATCATCCCATAGGTGTCGTAAGAGCCGACGGAGGGAGCATATTATGAAGAGAACAGAAAACTTGATACAAACCCTATACCAAATGGTATAGTAGGCCAATTCCTCCTTTCAAAGAAGAGGCCTAGTCCAGCAGTGGACTATTAGAGGCTGATGATGATGTACGGTAACAAAAACAGATAATTTTTCAATGAAGCGAAAAATATCCATAAGGCCAGGCATTCAGATTATGTTACTAATAGTTGATAACTGAAACCTAATCGCTTGCATAATAATTTGAAAAATATTTTATTCACTCATAATTATCTTGACTGGGTTCTCTTCAACAGTAACAATTTCCACACCAATTATATTCTTTTTTTTTATAGTAATAGGCGGCAAACGGGCAGACGGATCGCCTGATGGTAAGCAATTACCGCCGCCCATGGACACAAGCTACACCACAGGAATCACAAGTGCGTTGCCGCCCCTTGGGGTTGGGAAATGGGAATGGATGAGGAGTGGGATGAGGAAGAAGGAATAGGTGATAGGGCCTCCGGCACTCTCACTCACCGAACGAAACACAACAGTTTAGGTACTGTTACTTTACGTCGATTTTCTGTGAGAGGGTAGTACTTCCCCGGTCGAGCCGACCCATCTATACTGAAACCAGCAAGGCTCTACTACCGTGGAATTATTATATATAAATTCTTGGATGACTCAGCCCTGTTTCCAACACTCATTTACTGCAACATCCATACTATGAAAAACATTAGCTACATATAATAAGCGTAAAGATTTTACCGCCATTTTTAAGACCAAATGTCAAGCGAACAGCCAAAAGGCTTGACACGGTGGATTAGTAAACTATAAAAGTAGAACACAACATTGTAAGCCGATTGTAAATTAGCAATTTAGTGCAGTTTTGCAGATATTATACCTACCGTTACGATGTAAGGAAAAAAATTTAAACAACAAAACTTAAAACCGGCCAAGTGCGTGTCGGCCACGCGCAATGTAGGGTTCCGTAGTTGCCCATAATGAGTTGCTGCAAAGGGTATTAATGTACAACAAATCCGACTGTTTATTTTTCTGAAAAATAATTTAATAACACTATCATAAGAACCTAAGTTTTGTTTAGAAAAATACTAGGTATGTATCCAGTTATGTATTGTAAACATAAAATGTGGTTTCCAAGATATACTACTACTATACATACGTAGTACCGTAGTACATTACATACCAAAGTACGTATATCTTTAAGATTAAGCCAGCGCGCCCAATGTAAACTCACAGAAATAGGTATTTATAAGTTAACCGACGATATCTACTTAGCCGTGATAGTTTTCCTTTTAAATTCGTTATATGTACTACATTTGTGATTTTTTTCACCTCTTCCAAATGAATAGTTTAGCCGGCAGGGGGGGGGGGGCACTTGAGTCTAACAATTTTTTTCACTTCAAAGCTTGATATTTGACAAACCAATCACTTGATCGAAAAATTATTTGAGCAAACTAATAATATTTTTTTAAAACCTATCCAATGATACCCAACGTGATGGGGTACTCAACCAAAAAAAAAATCTACCACCACTATATATGTAGGGGAGATACCGTTAAAAAAATATTTTCCTACATTTTATTCTACAGTTTTGTTGCAATATCGTATGTCTATATTCATGTCAAATATCAGCTTTCTAGCACCAGGCGTCTTTGAGCTAGGCTGCGGACGGACAGACGGACGGACATGACGAAACTATAAGGATTCCTTGTGGACTACGGAACCCTAAAAACCGCCTCCGTGGTCCAGTGGATAGCGTATGCGACTGCTGATCGGGGACCCGGGTTCGATTTCTGGGTCAGGCAAATGTGTTACTGGGTTTTTCTTAATTCTCAATAGCAGCACGTAATCTGGTGATGTGCCCGATAACGGCAATAGGCTCACCCCCTATTACGTGGGACCTAGAAATTCGTGGCGAAATGTGGGTGTAATATAACACCTCTGCTTACCCCTTCGGGGATACAGGCGTGAGTCTTTATACAAAACTTAAAAAAACACCATACTGTTCATCATCATCATCAGCCATGTATATAAAATGTCCCTCTGTTGGGCTAAGGCCTCTTCTCACTGTGAGAAGGATAAGTCCATAGTCCACTACGCTGGCAAAGAGCGGGTTGGCATAAAAAAAAACAGTTTCAGAAAATGTTGAAAAAGAAAAGCTTGTGCAAAAAGAAGAAATACTTCGGCAAATCTAAAAACAATCGATTAAGGGTTGAGCTATATTTATCAGCATCGCATCGCACTTTCTTATGCTTCTATCCTTTTCTGTCACTTAGGAGCGTCATTTACTAGAGCGAGAAAGAGAGAGGGAACGCGTCAGCACGCCGCGGAATCGATCGTGCTGACGAGAGACCACTTTGAAAAAAAAATCCATTGGCTCGCTCATAGAGTCGAGGCACACTAGAAACGAAATTTTTGTAAATGAGTGTCAATGTGCGTGTAAAATAGCACTTGAAGCGACGATGTCTTTCTGAGCGATTCTCGCCCTTATGGTGGTCTAGCGGGAATTTGTTCAACTATACATATTTGCCATATCAACAAACGATGAAATCTCTAAAAATATAAATATATCCGAAAATATGATATTAATGTAGAGCATGTCACTTGTTGTAAATGATAATTACATACCTACCTACCGCTAATGCAATTATGACGCTTGTGGTTTTTTAGGTAATTAAGTTCAGACAACACAATACCTAATATTAACTGCCGTATTAGCTAGTGGTTGTGACACTGATTGTCACGCTAGCAGACGTTAATTCGATACAGGACAAGTTTATATTATACTAGCTGTGCCCGCGACTCCGTTCGCGCGGCAAATGTATTTGCATTAGGTTACAAAATTGTTTCCCAAAATGCTTTAAGATGGATAATTATAATACACTAGATGAGCACTCGGTTACACCCGCGTTATATAAGCCTACTGCTCCGCTCCCGTGGCGCCATAGCTTGATGTTATATATTCTTAGCTTTTCTTGATAAATGGGCTACCTAACACTGAAATATTTTTTCAAATCGGACCACTAGTTCCTGAGATTAGCGCGTTCAATCAAACAAACAAACTCTTCAGCTTTATATATTAGATTATGATGCTATACGAGCAGTCATCGTCCGTGTGGTGACGTATTAAGAATACGGCATATCACCACCCCATATCATCCCATGGGTGTCGTAAGAGCCGACAGAGGGAGCATATTATGCAGAGAACAACACTGTAAAAGAACGAAAACTTGATACAAACCCTATACCTACCCGTTTGGCCAGCGTGGTTTAGTCGGCCAATTCCTCCTTTTAAAGGAGAGGCCTACTCAAGCAGTGGACTGTTAAAGGCTGATGATGATGATGACGAGCAGTCACCCACGGTTTCACCTGCCCTAAGTTTTCAATCTTTATTTGAACCCCTTAGAAGAGCAATTTTAAAAATGTCTTCTCTGTTATCGTTATAAAAGGAACTCGCTGACTAAATTCTATGTTTCTGAATTCAGAAGATTCAAGTTGTTAGTTTTTTTTATAGTAATAGGCGGCAAACGAGCAGACAGATCGCCTGATGGTAAGCAATTACCACCGCCCATGGACACAAGCAACACCACAGGAGTCGCAACTCACAAGTGCGTTGCCGCCCCTTGGGGTTGGGAAAAGGGATAGGATGAGGAGTGGGATGAGGGAGAAGAAATAAGGGATAGTGCCTCCGGCACTCTCACTCACCGAACGAAACAAACAGTTTAGGTACTATTACTTTACAACGATTTTTTGTGAGAGAGTAGTACTTCCCCGGTCGAGCCGGCCCATTCATGCTGAAATCAGCAAGGCTCTACCTACCGTGCAAAAAAAAAAAAACTAAGCGCGAGGAGCCGCCTACGAAGTCTCGTATAGAATAAGCTAATGATAGTAATCAATCAATTTATTTTAGAAAGTTGCCTTAGACAAATAAATTAGGTACTATCAAACAGATTTATTACCTGTAGAATATATTTAAAACTTATTCATAGATTTTAAGTTTTTACATATGAGTTCTTATAAAATCTATAATTACTGTCAAAATTAAAATAATTTATCATTGATTATTTTATAAACAAGTTGATAAGTTGTTACAAAATCTAACTGGCATTTAAAATTTAGCCATAAATTATTGATATTTGCATTTAGATGCAAATTTAGATAATCGGAATATTATATTTAAATGAAAGGTCTTTTTTTCTTTTTAAAGCAAAAAAATTAATTTACCGTTGGTTATTTTTAGCTTTGTCTGATTTATTATTTCTTATTGGCTTATTCGTAATGTTAAACTGATTTTTAAATGTATTAGATATTGTTATCACTGTCTGTAATAGGTATTACGATATTGGATAATATTCCTTCTTTGGACGACCTTAGACAATATTATTCTTCTATTATATACTACTTTCGAGCAAAGTCAAAGTAAAAATCATTTATTCATCTAGGTCACAAAGTGACGCTTATGAACGTCAAAATTTAAGTTAATTACTTAATGATTCTACATTTACAGTTACTGCCACGTTCGTAATGCAATAGGTAGAACCACGAGAGAGAACGGGCAATAAAACTCATGGCCACTCTTTTCAATCAAATATAATGGTTGATAATTTTATTTTTGTAAGGAGGTGCAACTGTTTCACATTGTAGACATCTACTAGTAAAAATTTTAGTAACTATTGATATCATACTCAAGCAGTAAATGATGTTCATTTGGTAAGCCTCCCAAAGTAAATATGGTGAAACAGGAGCATCCACTTACGTCTTTTTAATGTAGGTAACTCGCGAACATGGTCAGAACTATGGTGGAAGTGAATGTATCAGAAAGTAACGGTATATGAAACCAAAGCAATTGACAACCTATTAGTTAGCCCATGACCACGAGTTACCCACATTTTACAAATGCGCAAAGTTATAATGAAAGTGTGGAAAATTAATGCAAAATATAGTATGAAATGAGCTTAGAATAAACCCTGTATACGCCTGTACATAGGTATGGTTTGCGAACTTTACACATGTATACTTATCTAAACAATGGATGCAAAAACACATGAACTAGGTCACAGATAACTAAAGAGTTACTAAAGTCTCCAGTTGCATTCAAAAATTTTGCTTTGGGGACCGTTTTGTAGCCTAAACAGATTTTCAGAGTATTTTCGACACGCGCAACGATAGTAATACCCATAACTTCAAAAATGCAATGTTCCGCGCCATGAGTTTGAAACGGATTGCCTTTGCTTCATCTTAACCCATTAACAGTCCACTGCTGGACTAGGCCTCTCCTTTGAAAGGAGGAATTGGCCTACTATACCACGCTGGCCAAACGGGTTGGTATAGGATTTGTAATTTGTATTAAGTTTTCCTTCTCTTACAGTGTTGTTCTATGCATAATATGCTCCCTCTGTCGGCTCTTACGACACCCATGGGATGATATGGGGTGGTGACAATCCGTATTCCTAATCCGTCACCACACGCCTCTGCTTGTTGGTAGGTATTTCGACAAAGTTTTCAAAGCCTTTGCTTAGAGTTTGTACATAACGATCTATAATACTATCTAGTTCATAATGCATTTGCGTGTACCCAACAATTTCAGTCAACCTTCTACAGAGCATTACTGTTAAAGTTGTAGTCAATTTGGCCATGACCGGGGCTTGTAATGACCGCACATCTTAGACACGCCCCTCACAAACTATGCGGACTTCAATGTCAACTAGTTGAGATCTAGTGTTGCATCCTTTTACTAAAAATAGTGAATATCATTTACATAGTAATGAAGTTATTTTAAGATTTTTCTTTTTAGCTTGACGGCTTCTCTTGACGTCAGTATTTTTGGCGAAAAATGGTGATTAGTTTACAAATTGTTTATTATAAGACACCCGTTGACTAAATAACGAACTATAGAAGTAACGAATCACTCTAAAGGCGCTGATACACTTGAGCATTCACCTGTAATGAGCACACTCGCGATTGTTACAAAAGAAAATGAGTGTGTTGTAGCGAGCTTTCTCACGAACATTCGGGCGAGCCTTAGAATATAGATAATACATAGAATTCGCGCTACAGTGGCGGTTAAACCCAATATACCTATATTTACTTCACTTTGACTTCTGATTTTTTCTAGGGAAGAATCTTCGTCGTTTGTCACTAATTTTAAGTTGACTAGTGATGGGCTTACTCAGAATAAATATCGATAAAATATCTATAATGTTTACGATAGATCCTTAGATTTGGTTTACTCAGAATTAATTTCAATAGAATATTGACAAACTCTCGATATCGATAAATAAAATTGAACGTAGGAACACAGATTTGTGTGATTTATTAAACCTGTTCAAATTAAAATCTGCATTTTATTATTTAGAACGTCATTTGTATATGTATCTTACTCTTACTCTAGAAATGATTCATAACTGAAACTGGAGTAAATATATTGGGTGAAACTGCTGTTGTAATGCGATTTCTATATTTTTCTATATTCTACGGACTATTTGAATTTAGAGTGTTCGCTAGAATGATCGTGAAAATGTTCGGTTCGACAAATCAAAAACGGCGAATGCTCGCTGTTCTGTTACAAGTGAATGCACAGGGGCCCAATTCCGCTAAATAAATATAGTCGCAATATCATGTCAGTGTCATACTTACGTCACAAAAAGCGTATTCTTCTAAATTATCTGAAAATTGAACGAAGTTGTAACGAGATCGTATGTGTCAACGACGAACTGTTTATTTTAAATTATACGATGATGACATAAGGTTATCAGAATACCGCTTTTAAATCCATTCAAAATATGATATCAATGTCATATAAAAATAGCAGAATTGGCCCCCTGGTGTATCAGCGCCATAAAACGCCAGCTAAGTCATCCTCAAATAACGTTTTACGATTTGCATGTTTTTTATTTTACTTATCTCTCGTTCTTAGTCTAAGGCACATTTGTGAGATATACATGGTTATAAAGTTCAACCTCTTAAAATAAGGAAAAGTCGCAAATTTCTTAATACTTGACTCCCAATAAAAAACTGTCACTGAAAATGATTACTTTATTGCTTTTATTGTTCTATGATATTTAAGACTGCCTCGTTGGTCTCGCGGCATAAATGTGCGCGTGGGATTGGGAGCTCTCGGGTTCGATTCCCGGGTCGGGCAAAGTGTTATTTGGTTTTTCCGTTAGGAAATTCTCAGTAGCAGCACAGAGTCTGGTAATGTGCCCGGTACGGCAATAGGCTCGCCCCCTATTACGTGGGACCTAAAAATTCATGGCGAAACGTGGGTGTAATATTAAACCTCTGCCTACCCCTTCGGGGATACAGGCGTGAATCTATAAATAAAATAAATAAATAAAATGATATTTAATCTGTCTTTATTTTGCAAGCTATTGATTGACAATAACGACAGTAGTTTAGTAGTATAGTAATTGAGCCTTTCACCGAGTGTTGCAGGTTCGATCGAAACCTTACATGTAATGGGAGGTAACGATATGATACAGCCTTGATTTTCTTCTAGTTTTTAACAATATCTTATGTATATATAGGTACCACTGAGAAGTATGTGTGTTTCTCTGACTGACATAGTAAAAAATTGTGTGATAAGAGAGTGTTGTGGGGTAAAAGAAGATGTAGTGACAAGCATCGAGAAAGGAATGCTAATATGGTTTGGGCAAGTGGAGAGGATGGATGACGAAAAACTGACCAAGCAGATATATAAGGCAAGTGTGGAAGGGACAGGACGAAGGGAAAGACCTAGGCGGACGTTCTCTGACCAGATTGGAGACATCCTAAAAACAGGACAGGTGAGAAGTACCCTGAACAGAAGAACATGCATGCGGAATTTGATGGGAGTGAATGAAGCAAGAGAGATATGTCAGGATCGTTTCAAATGGCGTTCCGTCTCTGCCTAACCCTCCGGGAAACAGGCGTGAGTCTATGTATGTATGTATATAGGTACAGTATGTATAGTTGTATACCTACCTACCCTAATCTCAGAAACCACCCAACCAATTTAAGGATTATACTAGAGGACCCGTGCTGCTCCACAGCATATTTTAATATTATAAAAAAGCTCTTACACATAGGTATGATGAGTACATTGTAGCCTTATCTAATGAGTAAAAAGATGATATTCTTACCAAAAATATATATAGGTAGGTACCTATCACAGAACTTCTTTTCACACAACATTGGCTTTGCGTTGCACCTTAGGTATCGTGAAATTTCCACCTTGGCATTACTGAATAGTTTGCCGCGCAATAGATATATATATATATATATATATATATATATATATATATATATATATATATATAATATGTATAACTGAACATTGAAAGAAAGTTCTTCAATATGACTGTGCTGCCCTACCATTCTTTCCATTAGGACACTGTAATGTCCTTCGTCCAGGTGCCCAGAAAATAGCAAGTTATGAACAATTCCGCCAATACCATACTCAGTAATCGTATTACTGTTTTCCAGGTGAACTCTGAATTGACACTCGGGATATAGCTCAATAGCTCACTTACACATTGCTTACACTCTGAAGTTCAGCATGCCCTGCGTACTGTCCATTGGCACCCATCACACGTTTGTAATCTGTTGCAATTGTAATGGTCTGGCCATATGCTTCGTCCCCAAAAATGATGTTACTATATACCTACTTATTGACTATGTTATCAACAGTGGCCAAACGAATTTCATAATGTTTATTCTCACTTTTATATAAACAATAAGAAATTGCGCGGAATAAGCAATTACCGTCACCAAGAATGGAAATCACTTGAAAATAAAATTGTTGATGGTAGAATTATTCAAATCTGAACCCGTTACCACCCGTATTATTTTAGCAGTAGGAGGACCATCCGGTACCAAATCTACAACAGCGATTTGTCATTAACCAATATTCTTTGTTCAAACTTTCTCTGAGCATTATTTCCTATCAAGAATCATCATTATAATTGAAAACATAACTACTCACAAAAAATACGCTATTAAATCAGAAACTTAAGTAACTAACTTACACTAACTTCACTTTTTCCTTTAAGTATCTGTCAATATTTTACTATCAAAATTAAAAATATAGAAAAACAACTTTTTTTATAAGTAAGAAAATAGGTTTTATTTCTGTTATCCAGCTAAATATGTCTGTGAGAAGCACGATTTATTTTGTTTTGTGTATGGGTGTGATTAATCCATCATAATTTAGAAATGTAATAATGAGGTTTATAGTTCTGGTCGAAATTGTAGTTTTGGTAGGAATGGTAGCAATCGTAAGTAACATTGCTACCAAAACTACAATAAATGCCAAAAATACCATTTCTACCAAAACTACTATTCCTACCAAAAATACTATTCCTATCAAAACTACTATTCGTACTAACACTATCATATCAACCATTTTTTCAAAACTACCATTTCTACCAAAACCGCCGGTGCTGTCAAAATTACCTAAATTACCTAAAAAAATAAGATGCCCGAAGAAAGTCCGTAATTTAAAACACGAAAAATCTGTTCACCCAACGTGCAACGTTAAGGGTTAACTGGTAACATTCGGGGAATATTACCTGCCATCAGCGATAATTCACTATAGTGATAATTTGAGCAACATCGGATATAATTTTACACACCACCACACTCACCCGTATGAAAGTATGGCAAGGTCACCTTAAGGAGGCATAACGTTTTTTCCTGGCAGTTACCGCAAGGAACTTATTAGATGCCATAAAAATATTTTTGAATTTAGAACCGTCCATGTAGAGAGAAAGCAATGGAATCTTAAGAAATTTATAGGAAAATATTGAAAAATAAGTTCAATGTTCACACCCATCTTCCTTCAAACTTACCCAATTTTAATGAGCGTACCATCAAATTAAAGAGCTCTTTTCAGCGCGTGTTTTAGACCTATAACGAAACGCCTGCCTCAATGAGAACCAGATATATAGAAGCAGAAAGTCATTGACTACGGCTACGAAAACGTAAAAAATGTATGGGAGAAAACTGTTTTTGCATATAACTTGATGAATGTGCAAGTAAGGTAATTTCTAATGCTTGATGACAAATCTACGCAGCGAGAGCTTTCATTTAAAATAAAAATCATGCGAATCGGTTGGGTAGAACGGGCTGGCCGACTCGTATTATAAAACACAAATTCTTTTAATATATAGATTGCAATAGTTATCGAAAGCCAAAAACCACGTGAATAAAACCAAAGGCAGCAATTAGTGTTATAACTACAATATACAGGGTGTAAAAACTGTAAAAAGACCCTTAACGAAAACTGAAATCCCATGTTGTACCAATCACTATGAACATTTTTATCTGGCACCATACCTGGGAAATGACTGGTTCAGGAGATATTGAGGCTCAAAGTTAGTATGGATTTTTTCTAATTTAGTACAAAATCGATACGTTTACCCCGCCAATATGTTCTTTAGATGCCCTATAACCCCATGGATAAGTAGTATGTATTTCGAGCATTGCACGCGCGCGCTTTTAATTGCGATTTAAAAAATGTGAAAACTTAAAAAAAAAACGTTTCCCAGGTATTATTTTTGGTTAGTATGACTTGGCATGATGTCCACAACGAGTAGACTTCGGCTTGGTGATGGGTCTTGTGACACCAATAGACCCTGTATACCAATAGATCATAAATCAAGTATATTATTTTATATATTATCTATTCTTACTGCAATTTCCTCTTCATAATGTAAAAGTTAATTAAAAATTGGTTGCCTGTAAAGTCGGTATACGGGCGAAAGTTTTACGTGACAACGACTTTGAGTGGTAAAATAATTTTAATGTGAATATTCATTCGTATAGTAGGAAGAAGGATGAAAGACGCGTGCCTTTCACTTTTTATGTCTGTCTCTCTCGCTCTTAGGCGGGACGCGTGCCTCTCACTCGCTCTCATTGTGAGCGCATAACGTGAGCGGAGCGTAACGCAGTTTCTTGAAGTGTCACCCGGCAAACCAATTTATAAGACGTTGTCACGTCAAAATGACCTTCAACGTGAAGCGGAGGTCAAGCAACTGTTATGTATTTAGATGGGTGTGCAAATAAGAGTTAAATCAATATTGGAATAGATGTTCACGTTTTAATACACCAGTATTTTTATTTTGACTACCTCTATTCAAATAAGACTTTTCGGAGTTAAGTGCGTATTAAATTGTTAATTATCGCTTGCTAATCGGTGAAGGGAAACATCGTGAAGAAACCTGCATGTCTGAGAGTTCATCTCCATAATGTTCTCGAAAGACATGTGAAGTCTGCCAACCCGCACTTGGCCAGCGTGGTGGACTATGGCCTTACCCTTCTCGTAGTGAGATGAGGCCCGTGCCCAGCAGTGGGATAGTACAAAGGGCTGATGATGATTCTAATAAGAAATCGACGGCGGCGGAGGAATCGAAACAACGATTTGTGGTGCACACAAAATATTTTCCGATGAAGGAATTGAACCCACGACTCTCGGCACCGTACTATCGGAGAAGCGACTTTTTAAACACGTAGCCATGCAATCGGTAGCAGAGCCTTGCTGATTTCAGCATGAATGGGCCGGCTCGACCGGGGAAGTACTACCCTCTCACAGAAAATCGACGTAAAGTAACAGTACTTAAACTGTTGCGTTTCGTTCGGTGAGTAAGAGTACCGGAAGCCCCATCCCCTATTCCTTCTCCCTCATCCCACTCCTCCAATCCCCTTTCCTAATCCAAAGGACGGCAACGCACTTGTGACTCCTGTGGTGTTGCTTGTGTCCATGGGCGGCGGTAATTGCTTACCATCAGGTGATCCGTCTGCTCGTTTGCCGCTCATGACATAAAAAAAACATTGTTACTTTTTGTTCCAGTATTTAAATTTAAATGCAGTTGCATTCAGTTACATTTTCGAGGGAAATGTGACAGGCGGAACAAATTAATTTTTTACCGTTTTCTAATAAGTGTTTTGGCTTGGGGACGGATGTTTGTTATGCATATTTAGTATCTTTACAATTACATTTTCCGGTTATTTGCATAAAATATTCGACTGAATGATGTTGAACTTTATTTTGAAAAAGTATTAGTACGGTTCTTAAAGGTGTAACAATAAATAATTAAGTTGTTCACTAGGTTACCGGAGATCACCACCATGGAAGAACAAAATAATAACCCTTCTCTATTAGCCTGCTGAGACGCTGAAACGTGGTCGCTACCTATGGGCCTCATCCAAAAGCTCTGGGTCACTCTGAGGGCGATGGAGAGAGCTATGCTCGGAGTTTTCCTGCGAGATCGAACCAGAAATGAGGTGATCCGCAGGAGAACCAAAGTCTCCGACATAGCTCTCTGAATAGCCGTGCTGAAGAAGCAATGGGCAGGACACATAGCTCGAAGAATAGGGTTCTAGAGTAGCGACCACGTACCGGACGACGCAGCAGGGGTACGCCTCCCGCAAGGTGGACCGACGATCTGGTTAAGATCGCGGGAAGCGGTTGGATGCGGGAGGCTCAAAATCGGTCTGAGTGGAGAACCTTGGCCTTTGTCCAGCACTGGACGTCTTTAGGCTGACGTGATGATTAGCCTGCATAAGCATAATTTGATCGAAATCTGTTCAGAGATCACAGTACTGATTTTGATAAAGTTATGCACTATCAGTCTGTCACGCTTTCACGTCTATACTTGATGGCGTGACAGATAGACAGACAAACTTTCACATTTATTATATGGTACGTAGTATGGATTTTATCTCATAGATCAAGATGTACATACGTCTAGCCAATGACGTATTATAATATAGACACGCCATACTCCCACAAAGCGGCTCTGAAAAGCGGCTACTACTACCAAATAATATCTTGTATGAATAAAGAAAGAGAAAGTAAATAAATACTAATATAGGGGACACCTGTTGTTAGAGAGAGATAATTTTAGTTGTATTTTTAATTCTTACTCACAAATTATTGTTACGGAGCGTACTATATACAAAACACAGGTTCGCCGCGCGTAACTAAACGGAATGGCGGCAATTGCCTGCATTTCAGTTTGCCATTTCAGTGTGCGGGCAAAGCATCTATAGTTTTTATATATATTTGCGTCTAGCGGCGATTGATCTCGTAAAGTCGACATTGCAAATAGCCATAAAATATTTTGACCATTAATCTACATAATATTTATTAATAATATCTAAGAATGACCCCAACCAGTGGGGGACATATCGCGCAGATATAATGATACAAAAAAAAGGAATTTGTATGTGCTATCTGAAATTAAAAAGCGGCGATAGCCCAGCGGCGTACGTAACGGACTGCCGAGACGATGGTTTCGGGTTCGATCCCCATCAGTCACCCCGGGCACACACCTCTGACTTTTCGAAGTTTTGTGTGTATTAAAAATGTTAATTATCGTTCGCTTAAGAATGTGTCGAACGCGAGACCATCATCTTGGCAGTCCGTTACGTACAACACTGGGCTATCACCGCTTTAAAAAGACAAAACAAAGTAATTTTTTAAAGCTAGAGGGGGCCAGTGTTTCCTACCTACTACCCTGAGACGAAACATCCGAAACAAACTCAGAGGTCATAGTCTCGCAGCAAGTATCGTCTTACTTTATATAAGTTACTAGCTACTTTAAAGGTACCTGTCGTTCCTTAGCGCTACAAAATATGTAGTTGTTCTAAGTACTACTGCAGGTGCATTACATACATAGTCTTACGCCTATAATCCCGAAGAGGTAGGCAGAGGTGTATTTCTACACCCACTTTTCGCCTGATATACTTTAGTCCCACGTAATAAGGGGCGAGCCTACTAAGCAGGTGCATTAAACTAACAGCAAACCAAAGAATTTTACGCAACACTTCATGAGCAAAGACTGCTTACTAGCTTAGTGTATAATTTGCGGCTCACTTTTGGCGGTCACAATAATTTCCATCCGTGCGCATTTTGATAGCAAATACTGAATTAATTTCTTAATGAGTCTTGGGTTTCTTGAGCGTTGCGTAATGTTAAAATGGAGAGGCAATTAAAACGTAAATGGCTTATTGCTCAATATAAAACGCATGTTATGAAACGAGCAATATTTGAGAATTGGCTGCATACTACTGCATACACACTTATTTTCGAAGTGTAGGTGTACCTATAATACACCTCTGCCTACCCCTTCGGGGAAAAAGGCGTGATATTATGTTGTTTTTTAAAGCACAATTTTTTTTTTGTTATCGACTTTGACTAAGACCCGCTCATTATTTTTCAATTTAACCCGTACTTCCCAAACCCGTAAATATTTCGGGAAATCCCTTCTTAGTACATCCCTACGGTCCCCAAGGAACATACACGCCAAATTTAGAATTTCCTGCACCTTGTAGTTTTGGCTTTACGTTGTACTATATAACATTACGTTGCTAGACCACCAGTATCTTAGAAACAAAGTAGTAATCCTCAACTATTTTTAATAACCATTTGAGGTAAAATTATTTTCCCGCGATAAGTTTGTCACAAACTGTCCGCACAATGATCCCATGCCCTAAAATGTCGCAACATTTCGCGTCTCACTACACAAATAGTACCATAGAGCGAGTGGCTTGGCTTAACATAATGTACATAGCTCCAAGGATAAAATAGAAAGCCATGTAGACTGTGAGTGGATATCAGACGTGTGTGTACTCTTGAGAAGATAAAGGTGTCAACAGACTGTGCTGAGTTTTGTTGCATATTGAATCGAAGAAAACATTATTTAGACTTAGAAATCAATATCAATTCAGAAAGTGAAGTAAAAAGATGCTCATTAAATTTTGTTTTTTTTTGCGTTTGCGACGTATGGTGTTCTTGTGGTTAGTGACTGGTATGTTACTAAGGTTATGGGTTCGATTCCAGATTAAATATTTGTGTGATGAACTCGATGATTTGTTAAGGGTTATTAATTAGTAAATGCTTGATTAATACCTGGTAAATGCTTTAGACTCTAGAATGATTTGTTCTGTGTCGAATATGAGAGCTGATGCAAAATATTTAGTAAAACCCATTTTAGAGAGTCAGTTTTAATTATAATTTTGGACCAGTAGGCATCATCATTATGGACATTTCGCCCTATATACTTCAAAAGCATATGCGTCCCCAAGGCTCTTTTCACAAACAATGTAAATAATTAAAGAATTATATCCACGGCCTGCGTTGTCCAGTGGATAGCGTATGGGTCTGCCGATCGGAGGTCCCGGGTTCCTTTCCCGGGTCGGGAAAAAGTGTTTCTGGATTTTTCCAAATTCTCTGAAGCAGGAATCTGGTCACGTGCTCGGTACGGCAATAGGCTCGCCCCCTATTACGTGGGAACTAAAATTCATGGCGAAATGTGGGTGTAATACTACTCCTCTGCCTACCCCTTCGAGGATAAAGGCGTGAGACTATAAAAAATACACGATTAACGTAATTTATACCCAGTGGGCTTAAATCCCGAATAATACCATACACATCGAAAGCGCATAATTATGCTATTTGGTCACCCACACAAAATCGGCCGCGCTAAAGATAGCTTCACCTCAGTTATCACCGCAACCTCCTACAGAGCAACGGTTAATGAACCTTGAATGCATAACCTTGCGGGAAAATGGCTATTTAAATGTCATTCAGAATAGTATATGAATAATACATACATACATACAAACATACATAGACTCACGCCTCTTTCCCCGAAGGGGTAGGCTGAGGCATATTAAACACCCACTTTTCGCCAGTGTTTTGATTCCACGTAATAGGTGTGACGGATTAAGAATACGGAATGGCACCACCCCATATCATCCCATGGGTGTCGTAAGAGCCGACAGAGGGAGCATATTATACATATACCCAATAATATTATACATATTACACAATATATTATATTCTACGGTCACCTAATCCCAAAACAGGCAGGGTATTTACTGTAGTAACCAGATAACAGATACACATACCTACTTATAAAACATCATCATCGCCCTAGCGTTATCCCGGTTGCATCCAAGACTGACACGCCTTGGAGCCCGAGGTCCGCTTACTGGTCTAACCAGATATTACAGAATATTAGCATTTCCACATAGCGACTGCCGTCTGACCTCCGTAACCCAAAGGGATAGCAATATTCCATGGTTTAGTACCAGTATCATTATTGATATTGTCCGTGTGGTGACGGATTCATAAACGGCGACGGATTAAAAAAAATACGAATTGTCACCACCCCATATCATCCTTTGGGTGTCGTAAGAGCCGACAGAGAGAGCATATTATGCAGAGGACAGCACTGTAAGAGAAGGAAAACTTGATACAAACCCTATACCAACCCGTTTGGCCAGCGTGGTATAGTAGGCCAATTCCTCCTTTCAAAGGAGAGGCCTAGTCCAGCAGTGGACTATTAAAGGCTGATGATGATGATCATCATTGATTGTATTTACTTATTTATAGTCTCACGCCTGTATCCCCGAAGGGGTAGGCAGACGTGTAAATATTACACCCACATTTCGCTATGAATTTTTAGGTCCCATGTAATAGGGGGCGAGCCTATTGCCGCACCGTGCATATCACCAGAATCCAGGCTGCTACTGAGTATTCGGTAAAACCCAGTAACACTTTTGCTCAACCCAGGAATCGAACCCGGGAACTCCGATCAGCAGTCGCTTACGTTATCCACTGGACCACAGAGGCAGTCCAGTATCATCATATACGTAAAATAACATATAAAAATTAAATTACTTGTCCCGAGTTATTTATCATCGCAGAACCTAAATAATTAAAGCTAGAAATACGTTTAGTCAGTGGATTCAGCATGACCTAGACACCAACTTAGGAAGGTGTGGTTACCTACTTAGGAGATTATTATTAGGGGTTTACAGGGGTTGATTTTGTTCAATAATTTACTGCTTTTGAAATCTACTGCTGTCTTTCACATAATGCTAATGTGAAAGATAGCAATAGTTAGTTCATATAATTAAATGCGTATCATTCCAAACACGGAAAGTGCTCTCCATGAAATGGTTTGTCCTCTTGTCATCTACTATTTTTTATAGGTAGTAGAGCCTTGCTGATTTCAGCGTGAATGGGCCGGCTCGACCGGGGAAGTACTACCCTCTCACAGAAAATCGACGTCAAGTAACGGTAACTAAACTGTTGCGTTTCGTTCGTTGAGTGAGAGTGCCGGAGGCCCTATCCCCTATTCCTTCTCCCTCATCCCACTCCTCATCCTATCCCCATTCCCAACCCCAAGGGGCGGCAACGCACTTGTGACTCCTGTGGTGTTGCTTGTGTCCATGGGCGGCAGTAATTGCTTAGCATCAGACAATCCGTCTGCTCGTTTACCGCCTATTAACATAAAAAAAAACTTCCGTTTATTATAGGTATGCTAATTACCATCACCTCAAAAGCGGTGCAGCTCATTTGGTGATAAGCCGCAAGGTAGTGACAGATGACAATATAAATTAAATATTTGGTTTAACTGAATCAATAAAATAACAGTTCTTATTTTACAATACAAACAGATACTCAAAATTAATATTTTTGTAGCTGATTTTCGCAATAGTTTATCAATAGATTCCTAATATACAAAGAAATTTTTAACTGAATTCATTAGTATGGTGCAAATCTATTTGGGGGGTTATTGTACTCTTAATAATAAACAACTTTTCTTTTGGGTGATGGCCAAAATCTTAATATATAAAATCCTTGCGTTACTGACTGACTGACAGACACGCTACAGCCGAAACTATTGGGCGCAGGAAGATGAAATTTGGCATGTATGTTCCTTGAGGACCGTAGGGGTGCACTAAGAAGGGATTTCCCGAAATGCCCACGGGATCGGCCAAAACGGGGTAAATTTAAAAAAATGCAGGCGTAGCTGCTGGCGTCCTCTAGTGTTCCATATATTTTATCAAGTTTAAAGTTCAATGTACATGGTAGAGTAAATCCTCGGATGTCGCGTAAAAAAAAAAGTTGTTTGCAATTAAAATATGAGTACAATTACCCCTAAAAAGTATTTTTCTTTAAAGACAACATCCGTACTAGAAATAGATCCTGTTCGCGGAGGACTTTACTAACATTCAATCAACGTACAAAAAAAACACGCAGAACCGAAACAACAATTTGTGCACCACGCAATTTTTATGTACTATATTACAAACTAGCTGGGTTCCGCGGTTTCACCCGCGTCCTGAGGGAACTACTTCGCGTACCCGGTTTATTTATAGCCTAAGTTACTCCTTGGTACATCAGCTATCTGCCAGTGAAAATCGGTCCAGCCGTTCCAGCGATTAGCGAGAACAAACAGACAGACAGATAGACATACAGATAGACAGACAACATTTTTAAGAATTGTCATTTCGGTATATGTATTGTGTATGCATCCATATGCATTTAGTAAAAAGCGGTTATTTTAATATTACAAACAGACACTTCAATTTTATTTATGTGTTTAAAGAGTGTTATATAATAGCTACAGAATCGTAGACAGATCCCTGTTTAGGTATATGTATATCGACATAGCTTTTTTATTACCATCATCTCCAGACTTTTTCAACCAATTTGCTGTGGGTCTCCTTTCTCTTATTATATCCTTCGTCTAAATACATCATCATAATCGGTCTTGTATATAAACTATCCCAATGTTAGGCACGGGCCAACAATTTCTCTCATAAAGAGAAGAGTCTCTCTATGAGATTTGTTCGACTAGATTAAAGGTACCTATTTATTTGGACGAAGATTGTATCCGTGTGGTGACGGATTAAGAATACGGAATGTCACCACCCCATATCATCCCATGGGTGTCGTAAGAGCCGACAGAGGGAGCATATTATGCAGAGAACAGCACTGTAAGAGAAGGAAAACTTGATACAAACCCTATACCAAACCGTTTGGCCAGCGTGGTATAGTAGGCCAATTCCTCCTTTCAAAGGAGAGGCCTAGTCCAGCAGTGGAGTGTTAAAGGCTGATGATGATGATGATGTATCCGCTTAGCTTCGCTTATAAAATGCATTTGGAATGTATCATAAGTTTTACGTTAGCAAATTATTATACCTAAGCTATTAATAGTCTTTTAAAAATAGATTTAATGGTTTATTTTTATATTTATTTCACATCGGTTATATCGACCGTAGCTAATTGATAATGAAAGAGATTTTATTGTCGATGAAATCATAAGAAATTACGCAAGTGTTTAGGTTTGATTATAATTTTGATGAGATTTTGAAATAGAATGAATAGAATGGGTTCATATATGCGTTATTCTCATGTATTTTTAATTTTTTTTATTTAACCTATGTTGTCCCACAGCTGGGCAAAGGTCTCCCTTACACTCTTCCAAGCATCCCTATCTTCTGCCAAATTGTGCCAGTTTCTGTCAAAATTGTCTAGATCGTCACGCCATCGTTTTCGGGATCTGCCTCTGTTTCTGTTTTTTATTCTCATGTACTTATAAGTTATATTATTTAAAAGTTGCACCAAAATCCGTTCAGTTGTTTCGCATGCAAAAGTAGAACTTATCACGTTTAGGGAATTTCGGGCAAACCTTCATAAAGCACCCCTAAGTTCCCCAAGGAACATTCATGCCAAATTTCAGATGCCTGCGTTTAATAGTTTAAGCTGTAGCTTGTCTGTCAGTCACTAAGACGACCGGTTAGCGCAGCGGGAGTGTAAGCGACTGCTAAGCCGAAGGTCGTGGGTTCGATTCCCGCTCAAGTCAAACATTTGTGTGCATGAACATGGATGTTTGTCTTGGTCTGGGTGTTTCTATTTATAATATGTATGTATTTACAAAAAAAAGTATATATGTATGGTTATCCATTATCTAGTACCCATAGTTTATACTATGGGTACTAGATAATGGATAAACATACATACATATGCTCTGCTTAGTCTGGGACTAGATGGTGATGTGTGTATGTGGTAGAGTATTATTATTATTATAGTCACTCAGTAACACAAGAATTTGATGTATACAGATTATTATTTAGACGAAAATCTACGAAATGCATTATTCTTGCTGTTACGTTTCACTTGCGGTTTCGTTCGGTATTTAGGTTAATCGTATATTTCGACATTGGCTTTGATTACATGGCTTTCTCAGTGAATTTTTAATTGAATTATACAATCAGTTACTTTTTAACTTTATATACTCAAAGCGTAAAAGTGAACTAAGGAATTTTCTTAACAAAATCCATACGCTGGTCCGCATATTAAAAATAGGAGTATTTGAGAATTAATACTGCCAAGTAAAAAATAATTTGTAAGCCTGATGCATGACAAGCAATAGATCGATCACAATTTAATTAAAATAACATATTTTTTTAACTATAAACAAAAAATATTATATAGACATTACCTACATGTTTCTCATAGAATAACAAATATAAAATACGCTACAGACCCTTCGCATTATAAAGGGTTTTAAAAATATTCAATGCTGATTATATAGACTTACCGAAACTTTTATATAGAGTCCAGGATATCCTTAACACAATAATGAGAACAAGTATAAACATTGGTAGTAGACCAATCAGTCTTCTGTCAGAAGACGAAGACATCTGTTCGTCTTTCGTCTCCGAAGTATTCTCAAAAACATTCTCCATTGTTAAAAAAGTCACTAATTCACTACCACAAAAATTCAAAAACAGTTATTCAAAAATAATAGGTAAAGCGATTTTAATTATCGCAAAAATCACGGCTTCATTTCGAAAATCGAACACACCGTCTATGAATTTCGAATGGAAATTTGAGTTTAGAACACTGATTCACAGTTTTGTTTATTTTTTATTGAGATAAAACAGTTTTTCACACGCGTATTTTTGAATAGATAATTGTTTTCTGTTTTTATTGAATATTATTGTTCAGCGCGCGTCGTGTACTGTTCGTTGTAGCGTAGAACAAACAGTAAAATGACTCTTGAGAGCAGCGTCGTCGCTCCGTACACATTATCTGAGTTCATTGATAAAATATAAAGGTACGTGCCGAATGGCTGGCAACTTAGTATTACACAAATGTAGGCCATTCATAGATATTGTGTGTACGGTATGTAATCGTGGAGTAATTACTAGAGCTGTGTCATTATGGATTCGAGAGGCTGTTATTGAATATATTTTGATGTTATATCTTGTGCTTGATTAGCATGCCTTTGTCTCATATTTATATGATAATTACACACTAAAATTAAAATAGTACCTACATGTCGCACGGTTGCCAGAGCTAAATCACCAGTTCCACGTATACTGACTGCATTTAATGGTCTCCTGGATGCCGACTCATCTATTGATCTGTTTGTGGGTGATGGTCGAAGATTTTATTGGTGTGTCTGGAATTTTGTGTGATTGACTGAATATTTTAATTATGTCAACTTTCTTTTTTTTTGTTTTTTATTTGCTTGTATCATAACATTTTATTTTTTTATTTTGTTACCTAACCTTATTTATAATTGTAATTCTGTAATTTTGTATATATTTGTAATTTTGTTTTAATTAATGTTATTGGCTAACCGCAGTTCTAATTAATAATAAATAAAAAAAATAAAAAAAAATTAAAAAGAAAGGTTTAGGATTACATTAATTTATTACCCCACGTTTATTGCCTTTACAAGAAAATTGATCGCAGACATATCTATAAATATGTACATTTTTTAAAATTAAAAGATGAAAGACATATCTTTTCGCGACCTCAGTTTTTTTTAATAAATACGGACGTAGTAAACTGCATTCTTTGTATTTAAATTGCTGTTTATTTGCTATGCATTTTAAGAGGAAAAGGCAACCAATATTTCAGATAAGACAAAGAAATATTATTGCGTCAGTGTAAGTACCTACTTGATCAGAGAGTCGTGTCCCGGGTTCTATTCCCAAGTGATAAAAGTGCACTTAATTTAAATGTTAAACGATTAAGTAATTAACTAATAAAAACTAAAGTTCATAATCGACATATTGTTACCTAACTGTATTTTGACTTTAGTCACAGAAAATTGGTTAGAACGATCATGTCTAGCTATCCTTTAAAGGGGTATGTGTGTAAAAAGTAATGATAGTGACCACGAAGTTTAAATTCCGATATTGATTTCAATGTGTAACATTTGCGTAAAGTCCGTGTGGTAAAGGATTAAGAATACGGAATGTCACCACCCCATACCATCCCACGGGTTTCGTAAGAGCCGACAGAGGGAGCATATTATCCAGAGAACAGCACTGTAAGAGAAGGAAAACTTGATACAAACCCTATAGCAACCCGTTTGGCCAGCGTGGTATAGTAGGCCAATTCCTCCTTTCAAAGGAGAGGCCTAGTCCAGCAGTGGACTGTTAAGGGCTGATGATGATGATGTATTTACTATTTCTTTCCGCTGGATAAAGCTAGTAGGTATACAGATAAATAAGATAACCATTAAATAATATTATGTAAACGAACCACAAGTTATAATATATGTGAAGGTCTTAAAGATTAATATTAACCTTTGTTAACCTAGAATCTCAAATATCTTTATGCTATTCTTGAACTCATTAACCTTAAAAGTCTAATAAGGGTTAGGTAATAGAAAATTATAATATTTATTTAAGAATTTTCCATTAGTAACTTATGGATAATTTTATTCTCAAATTGTCATACGAAAGTAGCTATCTGGTTTGTTACTACAACCTACCAAATCGCTGTACCGATTTTGATGATATTATTGTAATTTGAAAGAAACAAAATTTTGGTAGAGTGCTCGCATACTATGCCTTAGCACTTTCGTGGACCGCGAAGGCCTGGGCTGGCCATTATTATTATTAAAAATATATTATTATTATATTTTTAGTGAAAAAGAGATTTATTATCCATTGTTGTAAAATTATTGAAAGACATTATCATAGTGCACAATTGCAATAGTAATGTGATTACGATATAAAATGCAACTCATTGTCACAGGTTCAAATCGGTACGTGTAAATTATCACACTTGCTTATCAAGCGTTAGCAACTTGTTAGAGTTTCATCATTTTTATCACATCACATGGCGAAAATAAATTATATCCGAAAATAAATATATCCATTATGTTGGTGCATAGGGTTCCCATCAAGAACTTAGGGTCCCAAGCCAACCTCACCTGCAAGTGGTGCACCTGCCGATCAACGGACGAGGCTCTGGCAAACAAAATATCCCGATAAGCGGCAATAGGCTCGCCACCTATTACGTGGGATCAAAACACTGGCGAAAAGTGGGCGTTTAATATGCCTCTGCCTACCCCTTCGGGGAAACAGGCGTGAGTCTATGTATGTATGTATGTATATCCATTATATAAGATCTATAAATATGTTTTAGTGTCACCTTGTCTATATGTAGAAAGGATATGTATTGTTGACTGACATATTATCAAAGAGCCTAAATTATTGAAGTGAAACAATGGGTTTACACTAAGAAAATGTTTTTTTATATTTTTAAATTAGGATTTTTTATATTTTTGCAAATTTCTAATTGAGGAATTGAAAAATTGGTTGGAAGCTTAATGCTATTGTATTTTTACCTAATGTTATTATATTTATCAATTTGTTTGGTAAATTTTTCACAATTTGTGCAGATACCAATATTTTTTACGCAATCATGACGGATCGCCTGATGGTAAGCAATTACAGTCGCCCATGGACACAAGCAACACTGCAGGAGTGACAAGTGCGTTGCCGCCCCGTGAGGTTGGGAATGGGGATAGGATGAGGGAGAAGGAATAGGGGATAGGGCCTCCGGCACTCTCACTCACCGAACGAAACGCAACAGTTTAGGTACTGTTACTTTACGTCGATTTTCTGTGAGAGATTAGATTAGATTTTTTTGTCTAACCCGTACGCCATCATCTGTCCAACAAGGCATCAAAACTTAAAACCTTACAGTTACTCAAATATCACTAAATTTAATGACTCAAAAATATAATTAGCATCAATTAATTAATCGGCAATAAAGCGGTGAACACATTATACAAACAGGTCTCTAAAGTTCTTACGTTACTGACTGACTGACCAACGCAAAGCCAACATTATTGGACACATGAAGCCGAAATTTGGCATGTACTCAAATGTTCCTTGGGGACTAATTTCACGATTTCTTCCGTGGTCCAGTGGATAGCGTATGCGACTGCTGATTGGAGGTCCCGGGTTCGATTCCTGGGTCGGGCAAAAGTGTTACTGGGTTTTTCCGATTACTCAGTAGCAGCACGGAGTCTGGTGATGTGCTCGGTAACGGTAATAGGCTCGCCCCCTATTACGTGGGACCTAAAAATTCATGGCGAAATGTGGGTGTAATATTTACACCTCTGTCTACCGCTTCGGGGGTACAGGCGTGAGACTATAAAAAATAAAACAAATCTAGAAGAAACGGTGAATTAATAATAGGCAAAGCTGTAAACACATTATGCAAACTGGTCTATATCGATGTTATCTGCAGCTAATTATAATTAAATACAAATACTGTGTTCGCAAATCATAATTACTGATAACTGAATATTCTAACCGATAACGGTATTACTTTTCTTTGTTTACTACCTGTCACAAATAAAATGAAAAAGATAAAAAGACATATTGGTCTATCCTAAGTGTAATCTATAGTCTAAACAAATATGATTATAATATTATTTGTTTTTGTTTTGCTATGTGCTATTATTTTAATCTATTATATATACTTAATACTAAAGCTTATATTATAAATTATTATCTTAAATTAAAAAACGGCAAGATCCGAAGCACCCTGAACCGGCGAGCATGTATGAAAAGAGTAATGAATGTAGAGGAAGCGCGTGAGGTTTGTCAGGATAGAAGCAAGTGGCGTTCCATTGTCTCTGCCTACCCCACGGGAAAAAGGCGTGGGTATATGTGTGTATATATGTCTGTTTATTATAAAGCTGAAGAGTTTGCTGGTTTGGTTGAACGCGCTAATAAATCTCAAAAACTACTGGTCCGATTTCAATAATTATACGTTACAAAACATCACGCTATGACCCAAGGGTGCAGAGCAGTAGCTCTAAATATAATAGGTTTAATTACAGCGTTCCCATATAATGTTGTCCAAGTTGATAGCCATCTGCCATCGGAACGAGACAAAACTCGAGAAAAAGAAGAGCATTTTATAAATACACTACACTAATAATACAATACACCCGCGTTATTTAAGGCTACTGCTCCGCTCCGGTCGCTCATAGTGTGATGTTATATAGCCTATAGCCTTCCTCGATAAATGGGCTATCAAACACTGAAAGGATTTTTCAAATCGGACCAGAAGTTCCTGAGATTAGCGCGTTCAATCAAAGAAACAAACAAACTCTTCAGCTTTATATGTATATATTTTTTACGACCGTTGACCAAGCATTTTACCTTCATTTTCCATATAAATAAATTGTACGATAATACGACTTAGTAGTAAAACAGTATCAGTAGCCCTTAAACACCAGTAATGCCAACCAGGTATCATTCGCACGTGCCAACCCTCGTGAAATAGACTACATAAAGCTATCAAAGTCAAGCTGATTTATTTCATTGTTTTATTTTCCATCTCATCTTGACTGCCTCGTTGGTCTCGCGGCATAAATGTGCGCGTGTGATTGGGTGGTCTCGGGTTCGATTGCCGGGTCGGGCAAAGTGTTATTGGGTTTTTCCGTAAGGAAATTCTCAGAAGCAGCACGGTGTCTGGTAATGTGCCCGGTCCGGCAATAGGTTCGCCCCCTATTACGTGGGACCTAAAAATTCATGGCGAAATGTGGGTGTAATATTACACCTCTGCCTACCCCTTCGGGGATACAGGCGTGAGACTATAAATATAAAAATATTTTCCATCGTACCCACTAGTATACTCTTTTCCCTTCAATACTTTCTCTTTTTCCAATGTCAGATTCATGACCTTAGTTCGGCGACATAATTATACGTTATATTAAGGGAAATACACCTCTGATCAACCTGCTTGGTTGACGACCGGTTGGCCCAGCGGGAGTATAAGCGACTGCTACGCCGAAGGTCGCGGGTTCAATTTCCGTTCAAGTCAAATATTTGTGTGCGTGAACATGGATGTTTGTCTTGGTCTGGGTGTCAAGTCAAATATTTGTGTGCGTGAACATGGATGTTTGTCTTGGTCTGGGTGTCAAGTCAAATATTTGTGTGCGTGAACATGGATGTTTGTCTTGGTCTGGGTGTCAAGTCAAATATTTGTGTGCGGGAACATGGATGTTTGTCTTGGTCTGGGTGTTTCTATGTATAATATGTATGCATTAACAAAAAAAAATATAATATGTATGTTTATCCTCGTACATCCAGAATTACGTAATACACCGAAATTTGTTCGTATTCATTTGACAGATTCTCTCATGTCCAATGTCACCGGCGGCATCTTTAACGTCAAAACGTTACGTTGTATCCTTATCCAATGTTTTCAACGACACAAATACATTTATATTTACTTATCTTTATATATATTTAAACATCAAAAGATGCATTCATTTATGGTCAGCTTTTAACAACTTGATTCAATTTATAATAAAATTAAGTACACATTGGCTCATAGGGTGGATCTCTTCTCGTGTACACTGAACGAATTCACACGGGCCGCTTATTGTTTGTTTGCTTTAGTTTAGTTATTTAAGTATACGAGTTACCATTATTGTTGATATTTATATACATAAGCTATTGAATTAGGTTATAAGTACCTGTAATAATAGTTTATATGAGTGTAAAATAAATAAAAAAAAAAAAAAAAAGTTTTCTCGACGTTTTTCCTAACCAGTCTATAAATGTGGTATAAGTGAAATGGAACGTAGCTAAACAAGGAAGTATTATCGAGCACAGATAATATAACAATGTAACAAATTTTTTTTTTTATTAAGATGCGTTCACGAATTCTAGAAAACATCTTTACAACCCAAAACTTTTCTTTTTACCTAAGCTTCTATAAAATATACCTAATTGTTAGTGAAATCTATAAAATAACCTTAATTTTAAAATGAATTTTATTTCTAGACATTATTAGGTCCGAAATGGCCGATGTTCACAGCAAACCAAGGCATGTTATGAGATAAAGTAGAACCTACATAGCCCTGAAGGTGGTCAATTGCCTCTTCGAAATGCCTCTAAAAGGATGATAAACAGAATTAACGCAATTTTATACGGAACAAGGAAAATATTTGCATACCAAAGGTACGTTTTTTTTCTTATTATTACAGATTCATCAATATTTAATTTTCCTTTGTTAAGAAATTAAATATTGATTGATATTAGTGCAGGAAAATGTTTTCAAGGATGAATCGTAAGTAGGTATCGGTAACATTTAATCATTGTTTCGTTAAAGTGGGCTTATTGAGCGAAATTATTATAAGGTGTAAATAATGACTGCCTCCGTGGTCCAGTGGATAGCGTATGCGACTGCTGTTCGGAGGTCCCGGGTGCGATTCCCGGGTCGGACATAAGAGTTACTGGGTTTTTACGAATTCTCAGTAACAGTACGGAGTCTGGCGAAGAGCCCGGTAACGGCAATAGGCTCGCCTCCTATTACGTGGGACCTAACAATTCATGGCGAAATGTGGGTGTAATATTACACCTCTGCCTACCCCTTCGGGGATACATACATAGACTCACGCCTGTTTCCCGGAGGGGTAGGCGGAGACTACGGAACGCCATTTGCAACGATCCGGACATATCTCTCTTGCTTCATTCACTCGCATCAGATTCCTCATGCATGCTCTTCTGTTCAGGGTACTTCTAACCTGTCCTGTTTTTAGGATGTCTCCAATCTGGTCAGAGAACGTCCGCCTAGGTCTTCCCCTTCGTCCTGTCCCAATCACACTTGCCTTGACGAAAGATTGACCAAGCAGATGCTTGGTCAATCTTTCGTCATCCATCCTCTCCACGTGCCCAAACCATCTTAGCATACCTTTCTCGATGCTTGTCAATACATCTTCTTTTACCCCACAACATCACACAATTCTTTACTCTGTGAGTCAAAGAAACGACACACATACTTCTCAGTGCACTCATTTCTACAGCATTTATTATACTTTCATGACTCTTCTGCCATACCCAACTATCACTACCATACATAAGAATAGGCACTAGCACCCCTCTATGCACAGCCAAACGCGCCTTTTTGGACACGTTTTGACTGTTCATAAACGCCTTCAGAGCTCCATTCACTCTATTACCTGCATTAACTCTTCTTTCAATCTTCTACATTCTTACCATCTCTTGTAAACTTCGGGGATACAGGTGTGAGTATATAAAAAAAAATATAATCATGGTGTGTAAAGAGTTGGCGTAGTGGTTTGAACGGGCGCATCGCCGTTGTTACCGAGTGTCATTGGTTCGATTCCCGCGCGAGACCGCAATTTTATTATCTACCAATTCTTGATTCGAGTCAGGGTGTAAAAACACACAGTGTCTTTGATTGAATCTTTGTAAAGTCGCCCGCGATACAGGATTTATTACTTATCTATACATATTATAAAACAAAGTCCCCCGCCGCGGTGTCTGTCTGTCTGTTCGCTTAAAACTCGAGAAGTACTGGACAAATTTTTATACGGTTTTCAACAACATCGAGAGTGATCCCTGAGGAAGGTTTTAGTGTATAATAAGTTTAGGTTTTGTGCAAACTGACGATATTACGACGATATTAGTTCAGCGCGCCGGCAAAAATTGAGCCGATCGGGAGCTTTCCTCGAAAACGCTGCCAAAACCTATCGAGTTATAACAAAACAATGTATGGTGGGATTGTACCTACCTCTTTAATAGATCTACAAAAAAGTCCGCAATGGTATATGTCTATCTTCCAAGGATAACCCACAATAAACATATTTTGCTTTTACATCTATCTATCTATACTAATATAATAGAGCCTTTGTTTGTTTGTTTGTTTGAACGCGCTAATCTCAGGAACTACCGAACGGATCTGGAAAATTCTTTTAGTATACGATAGCCCAGTTATTCCGGAAGGCTATAGGCTATATAATATAACGCTTCGACCCTTTGGGGCCGGGCAAAAGGCTAAAAAGCCTAAAAGATAATGTCGGCTAATCTCAGGAACTAGCAGTCGGATTTTAAAAATTGTTATTTCCTATGATAGCCCAATTATCCCGAAAGGCTATAGGCAATATAAAATTACGCCACAACTTTAAGGGGCCAGACAAAAATAATAAAATTGTCAAACGAGAAGGGGGAGGGTTGGGTCAAAGGCAAAAAAAGGCTAAACGAATAGGATACAATCTATATGGGTATCGTTTTCGAAATTTTCGGGACGCTGATTAATAATATGAAATTGATTTAGTGATCCAAGATGGCGGACGGGAAATCAAAGATGGCGGATGGGAAAATTTTAGAAATCAATATGGGTATGGGTATCGCCGTCGATATTTTAAGGGGTGGGGAATCGAAATACAACATCTATTTCGTGATCAAAGATGGCGGATGGGAAATCAAAGGTGGCGGATGGGAAAATTAAAAAAAAAACAATATTAGTATCGTCTGAGATGTTAAAAGGGATGGGGAATCCAAATAAAACCTCTATTTCATGATTGAAGATGGCGGATGGGAAATCAAAGATGGCGGATGGGAAAAATTTAAAAAGTCAATATGGGTATCGTCTCTGATGATTTAAGGGATGGTGAATCCAAATACGACATCTATTTCGTGATCAAAGATGGCGGATAGGAAACCAAGATGGCGGACGGTTTTTAAAAAAAAATCAATATGGGTATCGTCTCCGATTTTTAAAGGGATGTGGAATCTAAATACAACATCTATTCCGTGATTCAAGATGGCTGAGGGGAAATCAAAGATGGCGGTTGGGAAAAATTTTAAAAATCAATATGGATATCGTCTCTGATGATTTAAGGGATGGTGAATCCAAATACAACATCTATTTCATGATCAAAGATGGCGGATAGGAAATCAAATATGGCGGACGGGATTTTTTTTAAAGTCGATATGGGTATCGTCTCCGATATTTTAAGGAATGGAGAATTCAATAGTATATAAAAATCTATGTTTGTTTGTTCATCATTTATAGACTCTGAAATGATAAGAGATTAAGCTCTAAGTCAATGGTAACTTTGGAAAAGGGGCTTGGAAAAAGGGAATTAAATAAAAACTTAAAAAGCGATACGGAGTTCGCCGGGTCAGCTAGTCTTATATATAAAAATGAATCGCAAAATGTGTTGGTAAGCGCATAACTCAACAACGCCTGGACCAATTTGGCCAATTCTTTTTTTTAAATGTTCGTTGAAGTTCAAAGATGGTTTTTACGGCGAGCAAAATTTTTTAATTGCCGGAAAAGCCTAAAAACAGCCCCTTTCTTTTTCCCATACAAACGTTTTCTAACTAAAAGAGTTGTAGAGTCAATTTGTAATTTATTACATACATACATACATATCGTCACGCCTTTTATCCCCGAAGGGGTAGGCAGAGGTGTATTTCTACACCCACTTTTCGCCAGATATACTTTAGTCCCACGTAATAAGGGGCGAGCCTATTGCCGTACCGGGCACATTTCCAGACTCCGTGCTGCTACTGAGAATTTCGTGACAGAAAAACCCAATAACACTGGCCGACCCAGGAATCGAACCCGGGACCTCCCAATCCCACGCGCACATTTATGCCGCGAGACCAACGAGGCAGTCGTATAGGGTTTGATGTCGAGTTTTCCGTCTCTACGCAAAGATGGTATTTGCATAGTGTTATCCCTTAGTCGCCTCTTACGACACCCACGGAAAGATAGGGGGTGGTGACACTTGTATTCTATGCCGTCAACCACACGGTAATTTATTACCGCTGCAGAAAGTTCAAATTCGCGTGCGCGTTGATATACTTCTTTGTTGGATGGCAGTTTTGACAGGTTTTCGGACCTGAAGTCTCAGTGCTGCCGCCCAGCGGGCTTCATGTCAGAAGAAACCCATTGTTAATCCCTACTTAATATTATACATTCGAAATGATGTATGTATGTATGTTCCGATTTCACGCTAAAACGGCTGAACCAATTTTGTTGAAATTTTAATATAGAGATACATATATTGGACCATGGAGACGGATATAGGCTACCATAAGTTGTAAAAATTAAAATGGGAGGGATTGTAGGGAGGGTAGAAGTTTGTACGGCACAAATTTACCTCTTGGAAGTAGGAACGCATGCGCTGATAATTGATTGCTGTGCATATGCTATAGCATATCTGTCAGTACTGTCACGTCATACCTACATAATGTCATATTGTGCACGTTGATTAAATTGTTCGCATATCTATACTTCTATACTAATATAATAAAGCGGAAGAGTTTGTTTGTTTGTTTGAACGCGCTAATCTCAGGAACTACCGGCCGGATCTGAAAAAATATTTTTGTATACGATAGCGCAGTTATTCCGGAAGGCTATAGGCTATATAACATAACGCTTCGACCCTTTGGGGCCGGGCAAAAGGAATGTCGAAAAAAGATAATGTCGGCTAATCTCAGGAACTACTGGTCCGATTTGGAGAATTCTTTCAGTGCTAGATAGCCCATTTATCGAGGAGTTATTGCCTTTGATAGCCCAATTATTCCGGGCTATAGGCTATATAAAATTACGCCACAACTTTTAGGGGCCAGACAAAAATAATAAAATGGTCAAACGAGAAGGGGGAGGGTTGGGTCAAAGGCAAAAAAGGCTAAATGAACAGGATACAATCTACATGGGTATCGTTTTCGAGATTTTTGGGACGCTGATTAATAATATGAAATTTATTTAGTGACCCAAAATGGCGGACGGGAAATCAAAGATGGCGGAAGAGAAAATTTAAAATATCAGTATGGGTATCGCCTTCGATATTTTAAGGGGTGGGGAATCGAAATACAACATCTATTTCGTGATCAAAGATGGCGGATGGGAAATCAAAGATGGCGGATGGGAAAATTTTAAAAAATCAATATTGGTATCGTCTGCGATGTTAAAAGGGATGGGGAATCTAAATACAACATCTGTTTCGTGATTCAAGATGGTGGATGGGAAATCAAAGATAGCGGATGGGTAAAATTTAAAAAACCAATATGGGTATCGTCTCTGATGATTTAAGGGATGGAGAATCCAAATACAACATCTATTTCGTGATCAAAGATGGCGGATAGGAAATCAAAGATGGCGGATAGGAAATGAAAGATGGCGGATAGGAAATCAAAGATGGCGGACGGGGTTTTTTTAAAGTCGATATGGGTATCGTCTCCGATATTTTAAGGAATGAGGAATTCAAAAACACCATCTATTTTGTGATCAAAGATGGCGGATGGGTTATTTTTTTAAATTAATATGGTTATCGTCTCCGGTGTTAAAAGGGATGGGGAATCCAAATACAACATCTATTTCGTGATTCAAGATGGTGGATGGGAAATCAAAGATGGCGGATGGGAAAAATTTAAAAATCAATATGGGTATCGTCTTTGATGATTTAAGGGATGGTGAATCCAAATACAACATCTATTTCGTGATCAAAGATGGCGGATAGGAAATCAAAGATGGCGAACGGGATTTTTTTTAAAGTCGATATGGGTATCGTCTCCGTTGTTTTAAGGAATGGGGAATTCAATATTATATAAAAATCTATGTTTGTTTGTTCATCATTTATAGACTCTGAAATGATAAGAGATTAAACGCTAAGTCAATGGTAACTTTTGAAAAGGGGCTTGGAAAAAAGGGAATTAGGTAAATAAAAACTCTTAAAAAGGCGATACGAAGTTCGCTGGGTCAGCTAGTATTATATAAAAATCTATGTTTGTTTGTTCATCATTTATAGACTCTGAAATGATAAGAGATTAAACGCTAAGTCAATGGTAACTTTTGAAAAGGGGCTTGGAAAAAAGGGAATTAGGTAAATAAAAACTCTTAAAAAGGCGATACGAAGTTCGCTGGGTCAGCTAGTTGTCTATAAATCTAAATTTAATTACAACCATCATCTAACTAGTCACAATCACTAGAGTCACTAGGCTACCATTCATCATCAGCCTTTAACAGTCCACTGCTGGACTAGGCCTCTCCTTTGAAAGGAGGAATTGGCCTACTATACCACGCTGGCCAAACGGGTTGGTATAGGGTTTGTATCAAGTTTTCCTTCTCTTACAGTGCTGTTCTCTGCATAATATGGTCCCTCTGTCGGCTCTTACGACACCCAACTAATTAATTACAAATTGCCTATTAATTACAAAAAGGCATTATTAGATGTGTTTAAAAAGCATCGCATACTCGGGTTCACCCACCGTGCACAACTTACTTTTAAAAGTTTACTTGCGTTATTAGATTATCGCATATTAAACGGCAAAATAAAATATAATCGCGGAAACTGGCATGTCTGAGAGTTCTCCATAATGTTTCAAAAGATAAACGAAGTCTGTCAACCCGCACTCGATCTGCGTAATGCGTTTCCCAGCAGTGGGGCAGATGATAACCAAAATTTATAAATAGCACCATCTAACATCTTCATAATCTGTGTGAACGACCCAAATTATCAAGTCATGTGAGCAGCGAAGTGGATTATTTTAGATACAAAGATAGCTAATATGCGGCGATAGCCCAGTGGTGTACGTAACGGACAGCCGAGACGATGGTCTCGGGTTCGATCCCCACGTACCCCGGGGCACACACCTCTGTGTGAATTAAATATGTATATTAATTATCGCTTGCTTAATAATGTGCCCGGTAGATGGCAATAGGCTCGCCCCCTATTACATTAGGACCGAAACATAACTGTCGAAAAGTGGGTGTGTAATACACCTCTGCCTACCCCTTCGAGGATAACAGGCGTGAAGTTATGTTATGTGTTACAAAGATAGCTTATGGTGCTGGTACACCTGAGCATTCACTTGTAACGGAACAGCGAGCATTCGCCGTTTTTTAGGGTTCCGTACCTCACGAAGTAAAAAAAATGAGCAATTGCGAGTCGGACTCGCGACGAAGGGTTCCGTACCATCATCTATAAAAGAAAATCACGTTCGTTGTATGTATACTTAAATACTTTATAAGTTTCTACCTTTTTATTAAGATCGGGTAACAATAAATTGCTTAGAAATTACGTTTGTTGTATGGGAGCCCCCTTTATTATTTACTTTTTCTTTATTTTATTATTTATTTTGAAAAGTAATATACAACTACACATTCTGTGAAAATTTAAAGCGTCTAATTTTGAGCAAAAAATACGAAAAAAGCACGTTTTTTGTATGGGACCCCCCTTAATATTTTCATTTTTTTATTTTTGGTATTTGTTGTTATAGCGGCTACTGAAATACATAATTTGTGAAAATTTCAGCTTTCTAGCTATCACGGTTTATGAGATACAGCCTGGTGACAGACAGACAGTCGGACAGACAGACAGACAGACAGACAGACAACGGAGGCTTAGTAATAGGATTCCGTTTTTTACCTTTTAGGTACGGAACCCTAAAAAGGAACCCCCTTTAAGATCACTTTCTTGTCCGTCTGTCTGTCTGTCCGAGTGTCACTACCGATTTTCTCAGGAACAGGTGGACCTAGCATACCAGTCCTATATCAGATACTGAGGTCTATGGTTCCTATTAGGTGTATAAATATCAGAGTCCTGGATCAACCCGATAAAAATATATGGTCAAAATTAGATTTTTGCGAAAACTTGTAAGTTCCAAAATTAACCTTAATTTTCAACTTCTTTTAATTTTCGGAATTTTTCCTTCACTTGTGCTGTAAGACCTGGTTTTAATCAAAATTTACAATTCTAGGTCAACCGTAAGTACCCTATAGGTTTTGGGTCGAACACCTATATGGTAGTTCCCGTTGAACTAGAATCACGAAATTTGGCCAAAAGCAGGGTCTTATAGCACAAATAAAGGAAAAATTACAAAAAATAAAAAAGTGGAAAATTTAAGGGTCTCCCCATACATACATAGTAGACTCCATTTAAGATAGTCCTCTAAGTTGTATGGGCGCTCATACAGATTTAGAGGACTAGCGTAATTAGCACCAACCTCAAATAAGGCAAAATGCGTACGGAACCCTCAGTGCACAGGTCAGACTCGCACTTGCCCGAATTTTTGTTCCGTCGAACTGAACAACTGAACATTTTGACGATCTTCCCACTCTAATCAGCAAAAGCGTCAAAGCAAATTTACTATCTCTAAATAGACTGCTTCGTTGGTCTCGCGGCCTAAATGCGCGCGTGGGATTGGGCGGTCTCGGGTTCGATTCCCGAGTCGGGCAAAGTGTTATTGGGTTTTTCCGTTAGGAAATTCTCGGAGTCTGGTAATGTGCCCGGTACGGCAATAGGCTCGCCCTCTATTCCGTGGGACCTAAAAATTCATGGCGGAATGTGGGTGTAATATTACACCTCTGCCTACCCCTTCGGGGATACAGGCGTGAGTCGAAAAAAAATTACTATCAATCCACTAGAATACATTCTAAAACGTTCGTAAGAAACACAATCGTTTGTTTTTTCTGTTTCGTAACATTCGCAAGAGTGCTCATTACAGGAGAACGCTCAAGTGTACCAGCACCATTACTGAAACATGTGACAATTCTCTGTACGAGATCAGTATCTTATCATATCAATTGTAATCGATGCCACAATATTTTGAATGCGTCTGCTGATAGCGGTGCAAACCAGATTTATTCTTATCTGTATGCAATTATATGTTTTCTCTTTGATGGGGACCGAATTCAGGATTTGACGGCTGAATTCTCGACGACCGTAGTTTCGAGTTTGGGTAGATGATGGAGGTGTGTAAAGTTCTCCTCAAAGGAACCTATTTACTAAAAACCACCGCGGTGTCATATTTTCGAAAGGCACGTGAAGTCTGGCAATTCACAATTGGCCAGCGTAGTGGACTATGGTTAAGGCTATTGATTACGTATTTTGGGTGATTTGTCAGGTAAAGGTTAGGTTAGTATAGTGGGCGATTCAAGGGTTAGGTATATTTCAGAGCCTTAGTCTTCATAAAGCAATGGTCTAAGGTTTCTTGGGTGTCTAGTCTAGTATTTCGAATTGGTAACCAAAATAGGATTGTTTCCAACTAGTCAAATCAAGCACTTTTAATGTAATGTCAAAAACGCCCTTTGCCAAGGGTTTTGTATGAAATATGACGTAGTGACGTCGTAGTGTTTTGCTGTCAAGTAGGATACTTATTATTAATAAATTAACGATAAAAATGTTAAATAACGTTTTAACGTTAATTGATGAATGAAACTTGTATTATTTTGACATATTTCACTAGATAAAAATACTTGTATAATTTATTTCACTTGCTGGAAACTTCCCTATTCTGGGGTGCCCCCTCTGCTATACATATACGCCTATGCTCTAAAACTCTAAACCTCATTATAATGAGAGCCCTGTGCTCAGATGTGCAGCAGAATCTTTGTAAAAAGGCTGACAATGAATTAAAAATAAATACGAAAAACATTTTCAGAAAAGAGTTTTGGAGCATTACACTCATACCCTGTGATACGAGATTTATATATATTATAGGATACTTGTGTATAAGTGTACGGCTCTACTAACTTTATTAATGGCGATATTAGATGAGATTCGTGACGGCATCTCGTCTCGCCGAACTGCCATAAAACTTGGCCATGACCTGAATGGTTTAGAGCGTTTGGTAGTAAACATAAAGAACCTGATTAGTAAGATGTACTGTGTTTAACGATAGGTCAGACTGGGTCGTCTAAGGTTATGCCGGCGTCATAAAAATTGAGGGGCATTCAACACAATCATTGGGGCCATTAAAAAGAAAAAAACAACTGAGATCTTTTTTACAAAGTAAAGCGAACAAGACTTTATCTACTTCAAAAGGGATCTAACGTTCTTTTATTCTAATTAATAGCTCAATTATCAGTTTCATTTTTCGTGTGACTTAGGCCGCTTTTAATTTCGAAGTTTATAGACCGGGTGGTCTCCGACTTAGGTCAAAAATCAGGCCCGACTTCTTTGTGTAAGCTCCGAAGTACGCTACGTTCTGATACAAATGCCACAGAAGCACCTATCGAAATGGTGACCTGCGTGAATGTTGCTTGGCTATGTCCGTCTATTATGAACTGCAAGTCAAGCCACGCAGGTATGTTACATATGAATATGTTCATAATTTTTAGGTCAGCAACGCTTGCATATTTCGTCGCTTGGATGGGTGACCGAATTTTACACATACATCGGCACCGACAGCTTTTAGTGCTATCCAGAGCACAACCATGCTTCGGAGAGCACGTAAAAGTGCCGGTCCCAGTGCTTGTCTCCGGACGAAAATCGTTAGACCATATCGGAGGCCTTCGGGCGGTCTGAAAACGCGACACCAGAGTTGGCCACACTCTCACACGGGTTTAAGGTGGGCTTTGGCCACGATTCGATAGATACCGATAACCGTTGGAGTAGTCGTATTCTAGAGTGGAGACTAGCCATTGGCAAACGTAGCAGGAGGCCCTCCGGCTAGGTGGAGTGACGATATACGCAAAGTGGCTGGCAGCGGCTGGACACGAAGAGCCGAAAATCGGGCTCAGTGGCGTGCCATTGGAGAGGACTAAATCGAGCAGTGGACTACGGCAGGCTGATGATGATGATGATGGTCACTAGTCTCTAAAAATAAAGAGGGTATTGGTGAATTGTGTTAGGTCTTAATAGTCAGACTAAGACTTCCAGCTCGTGACTCGAGCGTTATTGATTGATGTAGTCAATATCAGAGGCGCGTGATTGTTGACTCAGTAACCGATGCCAGATGTTTATGATATTGCTCTTACGTTATGTAGGTCTTTATATACAATGTACAGATCAAACCGAAATAATAATAAGCTATTTCAGCATGTTTGACATGTACATGGTACCCTTTCATTTGGTATATCATTCAGCATGGCCCTTGGACCAACTCCTATACTTTTTTGCCCACTGTCATTTGGAGAGGCCTTCGTCCGGCATACATACATACATAGACTCACGCCTGTTTCTCGAAGGGGTAGGCAGATCGGCTTCGTCCAGCAGTGGGATGCAAAAAGCTTTTTGATGATAGTTAACAGAGTCTGTAACATATTTTTATTAATATTAGAGAAATGACTGCCTCTGTGGTCCTGCGGTAGTCTAAGCAACTGCCGATCATCAGGTCTCGGGTTCTATTCCGAGTCGATCACAAAGTGATATTTTCTGTAAAGAATTATTCAATAGAAGTTCAGAATTAGGGAGTTGGCGGTGTTACACCCCCGTGCCTCGGAAAGTACGTTAAGCTGTTGGTCCTGCGCCCAATCTCTCTCCGGTCGTGTCACTTGGGGCGTCCCATCACACAAGTGCACTTGTGTTTGCGGTTTGCGCACACACTTGTCATCACCATCAGCCTTTAACAGTCCACGGCTGGACTAGGCCTCTCCTTTGAAAGGAGGAATTGGCCTACTATCCCACGCTGGCCAAACGGGTTGGTATAGGGTTGGTATCAAGTTTTCCTTCTCTTACAGTGCTGTTCTCTGCATAATATGCTCCCTCTGTCGGCTCTTACGACACCCATGGGATGATATGGGGTGGTGACATACCGTATTCTTAATCCGTCACCACACGGACATGTGCCACACACTTGGATAGCCAGTCTCAAATGAGAACCTTGGCCAAAAATACGGTCTAGAGGACATTATTATTAGTAATTGTTATCTATTTAAATATCATAACCTAGGCGAGGATATTGTTATATACATATGACATAACCCAGACTAGTATCATCGTAATAGCAGACTGGTATTCCCAAGATAAGCGGGTAAGTATAAACAAAGAACGACTAGAATCTAGTTCAAAATAATATGCAGTAAAGTATTAAAACAGGAAATCTATGATGTTACTAAGCAATGTTTAATCTACAATATAAAAATGAATCGCTGAATGTGTTGCTAAGCGCAAGTCTCGAGAGCAGCTGAGCCAATTTCGCTAATTATTTTTTTATAATATTCCTTGAAGTACGAGGATGGTTCTTAGGTACGGAGAGAAAAATAATAAAATAAAAATTGGGCAAGTGCGAGTCGGACTCGAGCACGAAGGGTTCCGCACCATCTATAAAAGAAAATCACGTTCGTTGTATGTATACTAAAATACTTTCTAAGTTTCTCCCTGTTTATTAAGATCGAGTAACAATTTTTATTTTTTTATTTATAGTCTCACGCTTGTATCCCCGAAGGGGTAGGCAGAGGTGTAAATATTACACCCACATTTCGCCATGATTTTTTAGGTCCCTCGTAATAGGGGGCGAGCCTATTGCCGTTACCGGGCACATCACCAGACTCCGGGCTGCTACTGAGTATTACGAAAAACCCAGTAACACTTGCCCGACCCGGGAATCGAACCCGGGACCTCCGATCAGCAGTCGCATACGCTATCCACTGGACCACGAAGGCAGTCGAGTAACAAATTGCTTAAAAATTACGTTTATTGTATGGGACCCCCCCTTTATTATTTTTTTTTTAATTTAATTATTTATTTTTAAAGGTGATATACAACTACATATTCTGTGAAAATTTAAAGCGTCTACCTGTTACAGTTAATAATTTTGAGCAAAAAATACGAAAAAAAACCACGTTTTTTGTATGGGACCCTATACTTTTATTTATTCTATTTTACCCATATTTTTATTTTTTTGTTTTAGTATTTTTTGTTATAGCGGCAACCAAAATACATAATTTGTGAAAATTTCAGCTTTCTAGCTATCAGCTATCACGGTTTATGAGATACAGCCTGGTGACAGACAGACAGACAGACAGACGGACAGACAGACAGCGGAGGCTTAGTAATAGCACAGTATCATCATCATCCTCTTAGCGTTTTCCCAGTTTCAATCTAGGGTCCGCTTACTAGTCTAACCAGATTTGGCTGAATATTAGCTTTTCCACGGAGCGACTGCCTGTCAGACCTCCGCAACCCGAAGGGATAGCGATATTCCATGGTTTATACTAGTGTCAGTTTATTAGAAGGTTCTGACGCCCTGTAACGATTGTCAAAGATCTTCATGACAACCCGGACCGACGGCTTAACGTGCTCTCCGAGGCACGGGACAAGCGATAATTAACAATTCAATACGCACATAACTCCGAAAAGTCATTGGTGCGCGCCGTGGATTCGAACCCGATACCCTCTGCATGGCAGTCTGTTGGTATCTCCACTAGGCTATCGCTGCCTTAGTAATAGCACAGTATATAAAGACATATATGGATTATTTGACTGTGGTAATAGGTTCCCGATTTTTACCTTTTAGGTACGTAACCCTAAAAAACAATCGGCTGTTCGGCGGTAGGTACGAAGTTCGCCGGATCAGCTAATAGTTGTTATAGTTAGGTAAGGCTGTGTCTTCAAGAGGAATGGGCAACGAAAGCCTAGTGGAGATACCAACAGAGGGTCTAGTACGAGTTTGCACTCGATAGTCACGGTGGACGATAGACCGGGAACAAATTCCATACAATTTCTAAATGCGCCCCCTAGCGGACTCTATCGATCGCTACTCTCCGTTAGGGGCGCTTTTAGAAAGTGTATGGAAATTGTTCCCGTCGAGTAGGCTATCGCCCACAGTGACAATCGAGTGCAAAACTCATACTAGACCCTCAGACTGGAAAATCGAAAAGCAAAAGCTCTGTGGAAAAGCTAATAAGTATTCAGTGAAATCCGGTCATACTTGTAAGCAGATCCCAGGTTGCAACTGGGATGACGATTTAGGAGCATGTTGATTTAAGAGAGATGTTCGAAGTCTTATCTAAGCTGCAGCTTATGCGAGCGATCTTGTTCTATGTGTGAGAAAATCATTGATTTATGTGGCACTGAGTGGCTTAAAACCTCGACCGAAGGCAAGAGAAAATGTATTAAAAATCGTGTAAGTAAACCGCTTAGGCTAAGTTGGGACAGGAGGGTTCTGGAGTAGTGACTACGTACAGGACGACGCAGCAGGGGTGGGCCGCCCCCAAGGGGAACCGACACGATCCGCATTTTTTATAGAAAATTTCTCTGCCTCGCACAACACAACTGTGGAATGAGCTGTCACCTATCCGAACCAATACGACCTTCAAACTTTCAAGAAAAGACCGTACTCTTCGTAAAAGGGCGGCAACGCACTTGCGACTCATCACTTGTGTCCATGGGCGGCCGTGATCGCTAACCGTCAGGCGATCGTCTGCCTCATACTTATCATGTATTTACTTCATCATCATCAGCCTTTAACAGTCCACTGCTGGACTGGGCCTCTCCTTTGAAAGAAGGAATTGGCCTACTATACCACGCTGGCCAAACGGGTTGGTATAGGGTTTGTATTAAGTTTTCCTTCTCTTACAATGCTATTCTCTGCCTAATATGCTCCCTCTGTCGGCTCTTACGACACAAATTTACCTACGTAAAGAGGTATACCCCCCGGGATTTTATACCCGGTCCTTGGGGGTCATCTACTCCCACCGTGTAGATTCACAGATATGATAAAGATATTTCTAAGCTATATAATAATGATACCAATTCAATATCTTTGAAATCTTTTAACTTCAATCAAACAGCATTGATAGAATTCCTTTATCGCAGCGATAACGATCTTATTGCAACAGATTACTGATTTTATTTGATATTGTAACTTCATGGCCATTAGTGTATTTAAGATGGCCTTTATATGTTATCTGGTAATAATTATCGTCCGATATCCCGCAGTGTCTCAAGACGAAAGTGTTTGACCAGTGTGTGTTGCCAGTGATGATCTACGGAGCCGAGAAGTGGTTGCTAACTATGGGCCTTATCCGGAAGCTCAGGGTCACTCAGAGGGCGGTGGAGAGAGCTATGCTCGGAGTTTCCCTGCGAGATCGAATCAGAAATGAGGAGATCCGCAGGCGAACCAAAATCACCGACATAGCTCTCCGAATAGTCAGGCTGAAGCGGCAATGGGCAGGGCACATAGCCAGAAGAACCAATGACCGTTGGAGCAGAAAGGTTCTGGAGTGGCGGCCACGCACAGGACGTCGTAACAGAGAGTTAGGCCTCCCGCAAGGTGGACTGACGATCTTGTTGAGGTCGCGGGCAGCGGATGGATGCCGGTGGCTCAGGATCGGTCTGTGTGGAGAGCCTTGAGGGAGGCCTATGTCCAGCAGTGGACGTCTTTCGGCTGATGATGATGATGATGATGAATAATTATCTGGCAGATGATCTATCTATAATCGAAACAGCAGCGATATCCAAATGAAGAGCACGTAGGATCTCGTATTTAAATCCACGGTGCGTACCAATGACTTTTCGTAGTTATGCGTGGATGGAATTGTCAATTATAAGAGTTAAGCACGTGATAATTGACAATTTGATAAGCCACTTTTGACCTAACCTGACATAACCTCTCTTGTAGAGAGAAGAAGCCTATTCCCAGGGATAGGACAATTTTATCTTCTTAATACATAAAATCCTTGCGTTACTGACTGACTGACAGACACGCTACAGCCGAAATTATTGGGCGCAGGAAGCTGAAATTTGGCATGTATGTTCCTTGGGGACCGTGGGGGTGCACTAAGAAGGGATTTCCCGAAATTCCCACGGGATCGGCCAAAACGGGTAAATTTAAAAAAATTGCAGGGGTAGCTGCTGGCGTCCTCTAGTTTAAATACATATAAGCACAGCGTTGATGGTAATCAGACTACTGTTATACATCATCGTTATCCCAGTTGCATCCAAGACTTACAAGCCTAGGAGCCCCAGGTCCACTTACTATCCGAACCCGATACGACAGAATATCAGGTTTTCCACATAGTGACTTCTGTCTGTCTAATGAACTTTAGACCAGTTTACTTATGGGTGTATAGGGTTCCCACCAAGAACTTAGGGTCCCAAGCCAACCTCACCTGCAAGTGGTGCACCTGCCGATCAACGGACGAGGCTCTGGCAAACAAAATATCCCGATAAGCGGCAATAGGCTCGCCACCTATTACGTGGGATCAAAACACTGGCGAAAAGTGGGCGTTTAATATGCCTCTGCCTACCCCTTCGGGGAAACAGGCGTGAGTCTATGTATGTGTATGTATGTATGTACTTATGGATACTGACTCCCCGTTAAGACTATTAAAGATATTCATGACAGCCGGGACCGAAGGTTTCATTTGCTCTCCGAGGCACAAGGCAAACAATAATTAGGTACCAATTTATACGCACATAACTTAGAATATTCGAATAGTTGTGGGTGTAATATTACACCATCATCTACCCCTTCGGGGACACAGGCGTAAGTCTATAAATATTTTTTTTATTTTTTATTTATAGACTCACGCCTGTATCCCCGAAGGTGTAGGCAGAGGTGTAATATTACACCCACGCCATGAATTTTAGGTCCCACGTAATAGGGGGCGAGCCTATTGCCGTACCGGGCACATTACCAGACTCCGTGCTGTTACTGAGAATTTCCTAACGGAAAAACCCAATAACACTTTGCCCGACCCGGGAATCGAACCCGAGACCTCTCAATCCCATGCGCACATTAATGCCGCGAGACCAACGAGGCAGGCAGAGCAGATAAATAAAATAAATAACTTAAAATAGTCAGAGGTCCCCGCTGTGGAGTCAAACACGGTACCCTCTGCATGCTGTTGATATCTCCTATAGGTTGTCGCTGCCTTTTATTACTTATTCGGCGCAAGAGCTTAAATATGGCATGTATGTTCCTTGGGGACCGTAGGTATACTAAAAAGAGATTTGCTGAAATGCCCAAGGTATCGGACAAAAAACGTTAAATAAAAAAAATAATGTGCGGTAGCTGCGGCATACTCTAGATGTATCTTATACTAATATACTAGCCGTTTCCCGCGGTTTCACTCGCGTCCTGAGGGAACTACTTCGCGTACCTACCCGAAAAACCCAAATATCTTACGGACCCCTATTTGTTCTAAAATAAAATATAGCCTATGTTACTCTCAGATAATGTAGCTTTCTAATGGTGGAATTTTTTTTTAAATCGGTCCAGTAGTTTTTAAGTTTATCCATTACAAACAAACAAAAATACAAATGTTTCCTCTTTATAATATTAGTGTAGATAAAGCTGAAGAGTTTGTTTTGTTTGTTTGGTGGAACCCGCTAATCTCAGGGATAACTGGACCGATTTCAAAAATTATTTCAGTGTTAGATAGCCCATTTATCGAGGAAGACTATAGATTATATAACATCACGCTATGAGCTACGGGAGCGGAGCAGTAGCCTTAAATAACGCGGGTGCAACCGCAGGCTCATCAAGTCTAATATAAAAACAGAATTTTCTTCATTACTATATAAATATTAAAGTGTTTATAAATATAAAAGTCGATTAAAAATCATCTATTGCCTCACACCTGATTAAATCGATAGATAACGATATAGTTTACGCAACGTTCTCCGTAATCGTGACGACATCGCGATGCGTTCGATATTCATTCGATGTTGGCGTACTAAGGTCAAGCTGTGCGACGTTAAAGACGTTTATGTATCTACTTCAAATAAGCTGTTGATCTAAAGCAAATGTTTGTTTTTTTTATATAGTAATAGGTGACAAACGAGGAGACGGATCGCTTGATGGTAAGCAATTACCGCTGCCCATGGACACAAGCAACACCACAGGAGTCACAAGTGCGTTGCTGCCCCTTTGGGTTGGGAAAAGGGATAGGGTGAGGAATGGGATGAGGGAGAAGGAGTAGGGGATAAGGCCTACGGCACTCTCACTCACCGAACGAAACGCAACAGTTTAGGTACTGGTTACTTTACGTCGATTTTCTGGGAGAGGGTAGTAGGTACTTCCCTCAGCAAGGCTCTACTACCGTGTAAATAATGATGCCCTGCGGACAATACTGGAGGCCTAGATCAGGTTTTTAAAAGCGTCGCGGAGTCTGTGTTTGATTGGGTTGAGAGTTATTTTACGAAGGGAACGCTTTCCATATTTTTTTTTATAAGCGCCCCCTATCTGTAGATATGTATGATTATCCATTGTCTAGTACCTAATACAAGCTCTGCTTAGTTTGGGATTAAACGGTGTTCTGTGAATGTGGTAGAATATTATTGTTATTCCTTATTTACAAATGCGATAATGAAACGCTGACAAAAATTAATAGCGCCATCTACTATCCAATAGTAGAACTACTAACGTTCAAGCATTAACATTACAGTCCTCTAGCGGCTGAAATTACACACAGGTTGCTAAGGTTTTCATCTTGATACAAGCTACGTCGATAGATGGCGTGGTACCCATTTCCAAAAGAAGGCTTTCTTTCTATGTTTTCATTTAAATATAATGCAAAGAAGACTTCTCTTTCAAAACGTTTATAAACTATCAGAGGAGCTCCCTTAAAACATTTATAATAAAATATTTCCAACGATGACGGCGGTCTAGTCCGAGTTTTGTTCCCTAAAATCCGCTTGGGGCGCTGGGAGCGCTAGTAACGGTCAGTAATAACCGCCAGGGGGCGCATGTAGGCCGGTGTAGAATGCGAGCAAAATGGCCATTATTGCACAAACCGAAAGAAGGCCCGCCCCGACTGACCTTGTGCAAAAATTGCCAAACTAATATTTAGGAATTAGTACATTTTCCATAGCTTTAAATTTTCATCATGATAAGGTTTTGTTGATGTAGGTATATTATCTGGCGCACATTATATTTGTATCTTATTTATTCGAGTGCGCCACAAAATATTTAAATGGCTCTAAATCAAAATAATTATATTATGTTATCTTTAGTGGTGGTAATATTTAGTGAGTCATTGTTATCTAATCATGCGTATCTATGCTATATAAATATTACGTACGTATGTCGTAATATCATACTAGTGATGTGCCCTAGCTTTGTTCGCGTTTTCTATATTTTACTTATCGTATAGCGTTTAGTAGTCCACTGCTGGACATAGTCCTCTCCCAATTTGCGTCTCAATGGCATTGTTAGTAATTTGTAGGATTTGGCCAACTATACTACGATGGCCAGACGGGTTGCTACCCATAAGTTTAGCACCATAGATCTTCACGTTTTAGTCCATGTACCCATTAAACGTAGTCTTATTTAATAATTCCGTCTGTTAGTTAAAAAAACATAAAAAAATTACAATATACACACATACATACATGTAAGCGATGGGTCCATATTGGCTCACCTAAACTTCTTTACCCGAAATTGTTCTTCCTAACGATTTGTAATCCGAATGATCACTCTTCCTAAAATTTTTCATCCTAAAGTTTTCATTCATACTATTTGTAGTGCAACCGGCGATGTTCATAACGCATGTTTCCGAAAATTTTAATTAATAATATCATTAATGTAAATATATTTAAACTCCTAAGTACTGTTTTTTATCATAACGCTTTTATCCCTAAACATAATTACCATAGTTTTTCACTCATACTCAGAAATCAACATTTACCAAGTGTAATAAAAATATATGACACTTTTACCAAGACACTTTTAGCCTTATATTTAGGTGTTTTATACGATAGAATCGAGAAAATAAACGATTTGCAAAAATAACACTTTTTTGGCTAAATTTTTATAAGTCCTCGCGCCATAGCAAGGCTACACTCCAACCGAAATTCATAAAACACGACTCATTTACGGTTATGTTTATGGCCTGGGAATTTATACCGCAGTTTTAACCATACCTAAACCAATAACTATAGGGCCGATTCGGTTCTGGCACTTCGCCGGCCGCTGCCGCGGCACGCTCGCTTCGCTCGCTCGGCTCGTGCGTTGTGGTCACAGTTCTAACCTAACCTAAACCAATAATTATTAATAGCGCCGATTCGTTTCCGGAACCTTACCATTGAACTTTTGTGTATTTGTACCATGGTACTATTATTCTTATATGTTATACATGTTATGTGAAAATAAAGTTACGCAAAATTAATGTATATAATACTATGAATAAAAAGAAATCTAAATAAAAAAATATGACTTTGAATAATAGTGTCAAAGATGGTTATGTTGAGAAAATATAGGAAAACAAATAAAAGTATAATAGATGTTTATTGCTACTGATATTATGAAGTTGAATTTTCTTCGGAATTATGAACATTAGAGACAGAGTAGTTAGGAATTGTGATTGTTAGGATGAAAATGTTAGGAAGAACATTTTCGGATTTCCAATTATCGGAGTTGAAAATTTAGGTGAACTTTGGCGCACCCGTAAGCGATAGCCTAGTGGAGAGGCCGACGGCCTGTCACGTAAAGCGGCCTCGAGTTCGAATTCACAGCGCGCATCAATGACTTTTCCAATTTGTGAGCGTATTAGGTACCTAAATTTTTGTGAAGGAAAACATCGTGAGAAAACCTGCATGTCTAAGAGGACTCAATAGATGTTCTCGAAAGGCATGTGAAGTCTGCTAATCCGCAGCGTGGAATATGTTCTTACTATTCTCATAGTGAGAAGAGGCGCGACGCGCACAGTTTATATACAGGGCTGATGATGACACACATACAGGGCGGGGAAAGAATTTTCTTTTATAATACGTAGAATGATGTAATATTATGATCCAATGATCGTAAAATAAGATAAGAAAATTGTGTTAATTCATCGTGACGATCTTTAGTTACACAAAGCAGTGAAGTACAGTCATGTCTGACTCAGTTTTACTAAGACTTGTAAGTCACCAAACGGTATGTAATGAAAATTGTATCCCTCAAAATTTTTGTCAACAATTACTATTGCCATTTTCTCATGAGCTCAATTCAAAGACATACTTACATGCATGGAATAAAAATAAATATCTACAATAAACGATTTTATCCTTTCACGACTAGTATTAAAAATTATACAAGGTTATTTAGCGGGTCTTATTCGCGATAAATAATATATTTAAGGCATAAATACGTCGGTATTGGCCAACGTTTCGGCCGTCTTGCTTTGGTCGTGGTCGAGGCGGGACTGATGTGAGCTCATCGCCGTCCTTGTGTAGTGCGGGTTTTCGCACCTACCCTCACTAAACCTGATTTTTATTTTTGTGTAAATATCTTAAATACTAATATATAAAGCTGAAGAGTTTGTTTGTTTGGTTGAACGCGCTAATCTCAGAAACTACTGGTCCGATTAGTAAAATTCTTTCAGTGTTAGTTAGGCCGTTTATCGAGGAAGGTTATAGGCTATGAGTAACGGGAGTAGAGCAGTAGCCTTAAATAACGCGGGTGTAACCACGGGCATCCTCTAGTTTACAAATAACATAACCTAAAAAGTAATAAATTTGTAGTAAGTAGGGGAAACTCTGTTGAGCATGTTTGGGTAAAAAGCGTCTTTTGCCAAACTATGTTGTCTTTCTGGATAGATGCTTATAATCTTTAAGACCAAAGTTCACACGCACAAGAAAAGGAAAAAGCAGAAATATTATAATCCCGAGCTCATAATACGATTACAGCCTTAGATAGCAAATATCGATAAAAAAATCGTGTTTGAAAACATGTATTTATTTATGACATTTTAATATATTAGGTACATCCATTGTATTCTGGCTTTTTGTATCAAACTATAGATGGCCTGCAACCACAAACATTTTTGCGTTATCGTTAGATTGATGGATTGACAAAAATACTTAGATTTGATGACGTTTTGGATTATTATTCGTATTAAATTATTAATAATCATTTGATAAACGTCTGTCCGTGTGGTGACGGATTAAGAATACTGAATGTCACCACCCCATATCATCCCATGGGTGTCGTAAAAGCCGACAGAGGGAGCATATTATGCTGAGAACACCACTGTAATAGAAGGGAAACTTGATGAAACCCTATATCAACCCGTTTGGCCAGCGTGGTATTGCAGGCCAATTCCTCCTTTCAAAGGAGAGGCCTAGTCCAGCAGTGGACTGTTAAAGGCGGATGATGAATGATAAACCGTGAAGGAAAACATTGTTAAAACTAAACTAAACACCTGCGTGTCTAAGAGTTCTCCGTAATGTTTTTAAAAGCCTTCTGAACTCTGCTAAGCCGCACCAAGTGATATATGTAAATACATAGAAAACATCTCTACATTCTCTACCGAAGAAGACCAAATATATATATTGTAATTATTCCGCTGCCCAGCATAGCTTTGTAGGGGTTCTGTGATGAGGATGTACAACATCCTGGTATGTGTGAAGAGATAAAGAAAAAAATCAGGAAACGGAATACAAATATATATAGGTACTTTTAATGTGGTACCACATTAAATAGTTATAAATATACTATATGACTACGACCTAACCTAAGACTATAGAACAAAAGGCAGACAGAGCGCGCGGAACACTTGCGTGAGGCCACTAAAGCAAATACAAAATTGAAAAGCGAATACAAACTCGACTCTGTGCGCTGCGAAGCATCGCACAGTTCACACGCCACGATCGATCCAGCTTTTAAATTCATAAAATGCCGTCTTGCGTTTTTAAACATTGTCAAAGTTGTTTCTAAAAGCAAATACGGGAAGATGGAATATATTCTTACAGATAACAGATGGATTATTTGACCGTTTTATAATATTATTTCGATAAAATTCGTATTTCTGCAGACAATATGTAAGTGTTGCCAGTTTACGTCGACACCGTTTTCCCTGAATTAGGGAAAATGCACTTGTCAATTGATTATGTAGGTAATAATGATTGTCATGTTAATGAAAAATACATTAACGTATTGTAAAAGTATATTGTAGATTATATTTTTTCTTATAAATATACTAATAGGATTTCCATTAGTATATACATTGTTTTGAGTTCGATCCCCAAACGATCCAAATATTCGTGTACACGCGGCTACTTGTCAAGCTATACACTTTGACCTTTGTACCGTTCTTAGACCTTTGTACCGTTCTTATGGCGTAGGGAATAAGTATCAAAATCGTACTTCGACTATTTAGCTTGACTTGGCGCCGTGTGTACATTAAGTACAGAAACAGAAATTATTGATTGTAGCCATTATTTATTTTTAATTGCAATTTTTTTTTGTTACGATTTATGATATTCATAATTTATTGTATGCATGACAAAATGTTTTTAGTTAAATAATATTTATGACGTAAGCCTATCTATTTATTTCTCAATTTACGAATAAAATTAGTTAAAACTTAACTCGGAGCCTACATTTTTTAAGAAATGTATTTATAAAAGAATACTTTAATGGTATTTTTTATTTGAATAATTTTCACATTAGCATTACATATTAAAAGCATTAATTAAATCTATGGTAAATTCTTCAAAACCACAAACGAATATAAAATATTACCTATGTAATATTTTTATATTCGTTTGCAAAAACTATATGCAAAATAGTGGAAGATTATTCATAATCTGGCAACTTTACACACACATAGACGCGCGTGTCCGTACAGTGCCAGTCGCCAAATGTCACGCACACATAGCTGTCAACGTGCCTCACTTAGTTGGACGAATACGCTACATCTGATTCTTGTTAATAAATCTGTGGACCTAACGATACCAGTGCGAGAAGACGATTGCTGCGCCGCACTTAACTTACACAATAGCGTGCCTTGTATATAATTGGTGGCGTCAGCAGCCGCTACAGCTTCAAAGAGAAGAGCCCCGTTTCCAACAGTGGGACAGTTCATATAAAGGGCAGATAAAACTATCATATCATCAATAACTTCATGTGTGTGAACTCATACGTAACTAAAATATTTGATTCCTATTGATTTACGTTGTGCAAAGAATGCATAATACATGGCCAATTATTAATATTTGATAAACTATTAAAAGTAAACCACAGTTTACTGATTTTATAGCGATATATTGTGGATTGCCTGAGATTACATTGAAACCGAATGATCTGGAAACTACATTACAGAAATCGTTGTTACGGAAGACTGAGATCTAGGCCTAGATCATCCGGTTCAAATGTAATCTCAGTAAAACCAATAAATTTCCATAACATCCTTTAACTGTAGTATCATTACAATTTGTAACATTCGCGTAAACCCAACAAAATACAATGTAAGCCATTAAATAATACAATTAAATTATTTTGAGAAAGGCATGTTAAGCATCGAGAAAGGTATGTTAAGATGGTTTGGGCACATGGAAAGGATGGGTGATGAAAGACTGACAAAGAAGATATATAAGGCAAGTGTGAATGGGACAGCACGAAGGGGAAGACCTAGGCGGACATTCTCAGACCAGATTGGAGACATCCTAAAAAAAGGACTGGTCAGAAGTATCCTAAACAGAAGAGCATGCATGAGAAATTTGATGGGAGTGAATGAAGCAAGAGAGATATGTCAGAATCGTTGCAAATGGCGTTCCGTAGTCTCTGCCTACCCCTCCGGGGAACAGGCGTGAGTCTATGTATGTATTAAATTATTTTAGAATTTTTTCGTATTACTACACAATATAATAACACTTCTACATAATAGGTACTATTAGGTACACACGGCTACACGGCAAGCTAAGTAGACACTTTGACCTTTGTCCCGTCCTTATAGCGTAGGAAATAAGTGTTAAAATCGTATGTCGTTGTGTGTACGTATAAACAAACATATAATCTTTGGCACAATTTTATCTATTACGCCACATTTCGCGCGTTTTAACGATAATAATTATTATAATCGCGGATTTCAGCCGTAGCCTAGTGGAGATACCAACGGACTGCCATGCAGAGGGTATCGGGTTTGAATCCACGTATAAATGTATATCACTACGTAAGTTTCATCAAAAGCTGTTCAGTAATTTCCCCTTGATATCCGTGGCTTCCATGAATTTAGGAGCATAAAAGAAAGTCATCATCCTCTTAGCGTTATCCCAGTTTCAATCTAGGGTCCGCTTATCAGTCTAACCGGATTTGGCGGAATATTAGCTTTTCCACGGAGCGACTGCCTGTCTGACCTCCGCAACCCGAAGGAATATATAATGATAAGAAATTGAAATTGAAGAAATTGTGTTAATTCATCGTGACGATCTATAGCTACACAAAGCAGTACAGTCATGTCTGACTCAGTTTTACTAAGACTTGTAAGTCACCAAACGGTAGGTAGTAATGAAAATTGTATCCCTCTAAATTTTTGTCAAAAATTAGGTACTATTGCCATTTTCTCATGAGATCAATTCAAAGACATATTTACATGCATGGAATAAAAGTAAGTATCTACAATAAACGATTTTATCCTTTCGCGACTAGTATAAATTATACAAGGTTATTTAGCGGGTCTTACTCGCGATAAATAATATATAATAACGCGGGTGTTACCACGGGCATCCTCTAGTTTACAAATAACATAACCTAAAAAGTAATAAATTTGTAGTAAGTAGGGGAAACTCTGTTGAGCATGTTTGGGTAAAAAGCTTCTATTGCCAAACTATGTTGTCTTTCTGGATAGATGCTTATAATCTCTAAGACCAATGTCCACACACACAAGAAAAGGAAAAAGCAGAAATATTATAATCCCGAGCTCATAATACGATCACCGCCTTAGATAGCAAATATCGATAGAAAAATCGTGTTTGAAAACATGAATGTATTTATGAAATTTTAATTTATATCCATTCCATTCTGACTTTATGTAATTTTTTTTTGGCTTATTTATCAAACTATAAGCCAAAAAAAGTTGTATTTTTGGCACATCGTTAGATTGATGGACTGACAAAAATACTTAGATTTGATGACGTTTTGGATTATTATTCGTATTAAATTATTAATAATCATTTGATAAACCGTGAAGGAAAACATTGTTAAAACTAAACTAAACACCTGCGTGTCTATGAGTTCTCTGTAATGTTTTAAAAGCCTTGTGCCAGGAGATATAATATGTAAATACATAGAAAACATCTCTACATTATCTACCGAAGTAGACCAAAAATATATATTATAATTATTCCTCTGCCCAGCATAGCTTTGTAGGGGTTCTGTGATGATGTTGAAGGTATGTGTGAAGAGATAAAGGAAAGATGCAGGAAACGGAATATATACTTTTAATGTGGTACCACATTAAATAATCTTAATATATAAAATCCTTGCGTTACTGACTGACTGACAGACAAGCTACAGCCAAAACTATTGGGCGTAGGAAGCTGAAATTTGGCATGTATGTTCCTTGCGGATCGTAGGGGTGCACTAAGAAGGGATTTCCCGAATTACCCACGGGATCGGTCAAAACAGATAAATTTAAAAAATGTGCAGGCGTAGCTGCTGGCGTCCTCTAGTCATAAATATACTATATGACTACGACCTAACGATACCAGTGCGAGAAGACGACTGCTGCGCCGCACTTAACTTACACAATAGCGTGCCTTGTATATATTCGGTGGCGTCAGCAGCCGGTACAGCTTCAAAGAGAAGAGCCCCGTTTCCAACAGTGGGACAGTTCATATAAAGGGCTGATAAAACTATCCTATCATCAATAACTTCATGTGTGTGAACTAACACGTAATTAAAATAATTGATTTCTACGACGGTGTCATTGATACCTAAGAGCCGACAGAGGGAGCATATTATGTTGAGAACAGCGTTGTAAGAGAAGGAAAACTTGATCCAAACCCTATACCAACCCGTTTGGCCAGCGTGGTACAGTACCTAGGCTAATTCCTCCTTTCAAAGGAGAAGCCTAGTCAAGCAGTGGACTGTGAAAGGCTGATGATGATGATGACAATAAAAGAGATTTGTGTAACCCCGAAAATAATGCGTGCGAAGCCGCGGGCAAAAGCTAGTATTTTATAAACTATTAAAAATAAACTAAAATTTACGGATTTTATACCGATACTAGAGGACGCCAGCAGCTACGCCTGCATTTTTTTTTAAATTTATCCGTTTTGGCCGATCCCGTGGGAATTTTGGGAAATCCCTTCTTAGTGCACCCCTACGGTCCCCAAGGAACATACATGCCAAATTTCAGCTTCCTGCGCCCAATAGTTTCGGCTGTAGCGTGTCTGTCAGTCAGTCAGTAACGCAAGGATTTTATATATTAAGATATTGTGGTTTGCCTGAGATTACATTGAAACCGAATGATCCGGCAACTACATTACAGAAATCGTGTTCACGGAAGCCTGAGAGCTAGGTTTAGATCATCCGGTTTAAATGTAATCTCATTAAAACCAATAAATTGCCATAACATCCTTAAACTGTAGTATCATTACAATTTGTAACATTTGTGTAAACCCTACAAAATACAATGTAAGCCATTAAATAATACAATTAAATTATTTTGAGAAAGGCATATTAAGCATCGAGAAAGGTATATTAAGATGGTTTGGGCACATGGAGAGGATGGGTGATGAAAGACTGACAAAGAAGATATATAAGGCAAGTGTGAATGGGACAGCACGAAGGGGAAGACCTAGGCGGACATTCTCAGACCAGATTGGAGACATCCTAAAAAAAGGACTGGTCAGAAGTATCCTAAACAGAAGAGCATGCATGAGAAATTTGATGGGAGTGAATGAAGCAAGAGAGATATGTCAGAATCGTTGCAAATGGCGTTCCGTAGTCTCTGCCTACCCCTCCGGGGAACAGGCGTGAGTCTATGTCTGTATTAAATTATTTTAGATTTTTTTCGTATTACTACACAATATAATAACACTTCTACATAATAGGTACTATTAGGTACACACGGCTACACGGCAAGCTAAGTAGACACTTTGACCTTTGTCCCGTCCTTATAGCGTAGGAAATAAGTGTTAAAATCGTATGTCGTTGTGTGTACGTATAAACAAACATATAATCTTTGGCACAATTTTATCTATTACGCCACATTTCGCGCGTTTTAACGATAATAATTATTATAATCGCGGATTTCAGCCGTAGCCTAGTGGAGATACCAACGGACTGCCATGCAGAGGGTATCGGGTTTGAATCCACGTATAAATGTATATCACTACGTAAGTTTCATCAAAAGCTGTTCAGTAATTTCCCCTTGATATCCGTGGCTTCCATGAATTTAGGAGCATAAAAGAAAGTCATCATCCTTTTAGCGTTATCCCAGTTTCAATCTAGGGTCCGCTTATCAGCCTAACCGGATTTGGCGGAATATTAGCTTTTCCACGGAGCGACTGCCTGTCTGACCTCCGCAACCCGAAGGAATATATAATGATAAGAAATTGAAATTGAAGAAATTGTGTTAATTCATCGTGACGATCTATAGCTACACAAAGCAGTACAGTCATGTCTGACTCAGTTTTACTAAGACTTGTAAGTCACCAAACGGTAGGTAGTAATGAAAATTGTATCCCTCTAAATTTTTGTCAAAAATTAGGTACTATTGCCATTTTCTCATGAGATCAATTCAAAGACATATTTACATGCATGGAATAAAAATAAATATCTACAATAAACGATTTTATCCTTTCGCGACTAGTATAAATTATACAAGGTTATTTAGCGGGTCTTACTCGCGATAAATAATATATTTAAGGCATAAATACACAGCATAAATAGCTTGGTATTTGCCAACGTTTCGGCCGTCTTGCTTTGGTCGTAGTCGCGGCGGGACTGATGTGAGCTCAGCGCCGTCTTCGTGTGGTGCGGGTTTTGGCACCTACCCTCACTAGACTTGATTTTTATTTTTGTATAAATATCTTAAATACTAATATATAAAGCTGAAGAGTTTGTTTGTTTGGTTGAACGCACTAATCTCAGGAACTACTGGTCCGATTAGTAAAATTCTTTAAGTGTTAGATAGGCCATTTATCGAGGAAGGCTATAGGCTATATACCATCACGCTATGAGTGACGGGAGTAGAGCAGTAGCCTTAAATAACGCGGGTGTTACCACGGGCATCCTCTAGTTTACAAATAACATAACCTAAAAAGTAATAAATTTGTAGTAAGTAGGGGAAACTCTGTTGAGCATGTTTGGGTAAAAAGCTTCTATTGCCAAACTATGTTGTCTTTCTGGATAGATGCTTATAATCTCTAAGACCAAAGTTCACACGCACAAGAAAAGGAAAAAGCAGAAATATTATAATCCGGAGCTCATAATACGATTACCGCCTTAGATAGCAAATATCGATAAAAAAATCGTGTTTGAAAACATGAATGTATTTATGAAATTTTAATATATTAGGTACATCCATTGCATTCTGACTTTAAGTAATGGCTTTTTGTATCAAACTATAGATGGCCTGCAACCACAACCATTTTTGCGTTATCGTTAGATTGATGGATTGACAAAAATACTTAGATTTGATGACGTTTTGGAATATTATTCGTATTAAATTATTAGTAATAATTTGATAAACGTCTGTCCGTGTGGTGACGGATTAAGAATACTGAATGTCACAACCCCATATCATCCCATGGGTGTCGTAAAAGCCGACAGAGGGAGCATATTATGCAGAGAACACCACTGTAAGAGAAGGAAAACTTGATGAAACCCTATACCAACCCGTTTGGCCAGCGTGGTATTGTAGGCCAATTCCTCCTTTCAAAGGAGAGGCCTAGTCCAGCAGTGGACTGTTAAAGGCTGATGATGAATGATAAACCGTGAAGGAAAACATTGTTAAAACTAAACTAAACACTTGCGTGTCTAAGAGTTCTCCGTAATGTTTTTAAAAGCCTTCTGAACTCTGCTAAGCCGCACCAAGTGATATATGTAAATACATAGAAAACATCTCTATATTATCTACCGAAGAAGACCAAAAATATATATTATAATTATTCCTCTGCCCAGCACAGCTTTGTAGGGGTTCTGTGATGATGTTGTAGGTATGTGTGAAGAGATAAAGGAAAGATGCAGGAAACGGAATATATACTTTTAATGTGGTACCACATGAAATAATTATAAATATACTAGGTATATGACTACGACCTAACGATGTGCAAGAAGACGACTGCTGCGCCGCACTTACACAATAGCGTGCCTTGTACATATATAACTTGTGGCCTCAGCAGCCGCTACAGCTTCAAAGAGAAGAATCCCGTTTCCAACAGTGGGACAGTTCATATAAAAGTCTGATAAAACTGTCTTAACATCAATAACTTCATGTGTGTGAAGTTGTGAACTTACACGTCACTAAAATATTTGATTCCTATAGATTTACGTACCGCAAAATATTGTACAAAGAATGCATCATACAGGGCAATTATAGTTATTTAATGAACTATTAAATAATAACACTTCTACGTACTTAATAGATACACATGGTTACACGTCAATATAGACATTTTGACCTTTGTACCGTCCTTATAGCGTAGAAAATAAGTGTTAAAATCGTATGTCGTTGTGTGTATGTATACACAATAATATAATATTTGGCACAATTTTATCTATTACGCCACATTTCGCGCGTTTTAACGATAATAATTATAATCGCGGATTTCAGGCAGTAGAGGGTATCTGGTTTGAATCCACGTACAAATGTACGGGGTGTCACAAGACCCGCCACCAAGCCGAAGTCTACTCGTTATGGACATCATGCCAAGTCATACTAACCAAAAATAATACCTTGGAAACGTTTTTTTTTAAGTTTTCACATTTTTTATACCGCAATTAAAAGCGCGGGCGTGCAATGCTCAAAATACCTACTTATCCATGGGGTTACAGGGCATCTAAAGAACATATTGGCGGGGTAAATGCATCGATTTTGTACCTAATTAGAAAATTTCCATACTAACTTTGAGCCTCAATATCAGTAATTTCCCAGGTATGGTGCCGAAGTAAAAATTGTTCGTATTCATTGGTACAACATGGGATTTCAGTTTTCGTTAAGGGTCTTGTTACACCTTGTATATCACTGCGTAAGTTTCAGCAACGCTGTTCAGTACTTTCACCTTGATATCTGTGGCTACCATGAATTGAGGAGTATAAAAAAAAGTATTGTTGTGATAAGTGCTTAGTGTCTTCAGATTCAACAGCCGCCGTTTGCAACAAACACCACTTGGTCATTTGCCGACTTAGCAAACATTTCCACAACTTATTGTAAGAATCTAAGAGCTTAAATTAGAACAGCATATTAAATTGTTAATTATCGCTTGCTTATTTTATTTATTTTATTTTTATTTTATTTATTCAGGACAACAAACAATTGTACACGGTGCTCAATATAAGTGCTTATAACTAAAAAACAAAAACATTTGTATGTGCACAACCAACATTGCTGTCCGCAACATCAATATTAATATGAGTAGTAATAAGAACGTTATACATAATACTCTTTTTGGCATAAAAAACCTTAATTAAATTAATTAATTACATGTAATGACTGAGCAGCAAACAAATTTCAGTATCAACCATTATCATCATCAATTTCCTTGAGTTTCTCAACCACGCTTCTCTTGAATTGTCCCGGAGACAGTAAAAACAAATCAATGTCTGTAAAATATTTATTATAAAGCTTCATTAAGCGGCAAAGTGGAGCTCGCTCACCCGCTTTCGTTCTGCACATCCTGGGTGCAAAAAGGCCCCAATTATGTGCAGCGCGTATACGGTGTGAACTGCTAGGTATTCTAATTTGTACTTGATTCATAAGTTTATTGCAGTCATATTTACTACGACAAATGTTATAAATCACTGACAAGTCCAAAAGCCATCGTCTCTTTGTGAGTGTCATTAAAGAGAATCTAAACAGGTTTTCGTAGTAACTACTTCTTTGACTAAAACTTCTATAATTGACAGCACGCAGATATTTACGCTGTACAGCTTCTACCTGATGAATATATTTTGAGTAATAAGGATTCCACACAACAGTGGCGTATTCTAATTGTGATCTAATGAGTGACTTATAAAGAAGCAAGTATGATGCTGGCCTTTTAAACGGTACACAAGTGCGCATGACAAATCCAAACATTTGAAAAGCCTTATTTACTACCCAGTTAACATGAACATCAAGATGGAGTTTCGAGTCAAGTTGAATTCCAAGATCTCTAATTGACAATACTTTTTCTAGTGCATTGTCACAGAGGAGGTAGGTTTGATTAAATGTATTTTTTTTTTTGTGAAGGTTATTGACTTACACTTATTAATGTTTAATTGCAATTTATTGTTGGAGCAATAGTTAGTCAATCGATTCAAGTCTTCCTGTAATTTATCACAGTCACTTTGCAACTTGATTTCACGATAGATTTTTAAATCGTCCGCATACAAGAGATAATGAGAATGTTTAATGCAACTACCAATGTCATTTATAAATAAGACGAAGAGCAATGGACCCAAAATTGAGCCTTGGACAACACCTGAACTGATTTGTATTTCATTAGAATAGAAACCATTCAGTGCAACCCTTTGTGTTCTGTTAACTAAATACGACTTGAGCCAACGCATCAAGTTGCCACGTATACCATTATATGCTATCTTCTTTAAAAGTATGGAATGATCCACTTTATCAAATGCCTTACAAAAGTCGGTGTATACCGCATCCACCTGCAAGCAACTATCCATAGTTTCAAACAGATAATTTGTATAAAGCAATAAGTTGGTTACAGTAGACCGGCCGGCCTTTAACAAAGCCATGCTGAACTGGACTAGGTAATATATCTGTGTAGATGTGAATAAATTTCTTTATGTACTAAACGTTCGAGAGTCTTTGCCATTGTTGAGAGCAAGGAAATGGGACGGTAGTTGGTAACATCTGACTTGCACCCACTCTTATACACAGGCATTACATTAGCAGTCTTCCAAACCTGTGGCATTATGCCACTTGCCAGACTGTTATTATATATAATAAACAATGGAAGACTGATCGTCTCCACGGTGTGCTTTAAGAAAAAAGGAGGTATAGCGTCTGGACCCGCGCCTTTATTTACGTCCAAAGACATAAGCTCTTTTATTATCATGTCTCTGGTTATGTGTAAACCAGAAATGATTATATCAACAAATCCAGATACCTGCAAAGTTTCATAGTCTAAGTTTATGGGGTCGCTTTTTACATATACGGAACTAAAATAATTCGAAAACAAATTACAAATCTCAGAAGGATTATCTGATGTTATATTGTTATATTTCATTTCACTGGAGAATCCATCTTTGTTTTTGTGACTTTTTATAAATGACCAAAAGGCCTTGACATCCTTTTTTAAACCTTCCTCTATCGAATCAATGTAAGTTAAACGGTGAAGGAAAACATTGTGAGGAAACCTGCATGTCTGAGAGTTCTCCATAATGTTCTTGAAAGACATGTGAAGTCTGCCAACCCGCACTTGGCCAGCGTGGTGGTCTAAGGCCTGACCCTTCTCATAGTGAGAAGAGGCCCGTGCCCAGCAGTGGAACAGTTTATATACAGGGCTGATGATGATGAAAGTAGAACAATCACATTTCATTAAAAACGACCTACAACTTTTTACAATACAACATTCTTATCTTGTATTGTTTTTACTATGGCCTTTACGTTTCTGTCATTATTTATTTTAACAACACAGAAAGCCTTTTAATAATTTCATAGATAATAAAGGCGGGCGACAAATGTGATGATAATGTCACACCATTTAGAAAGAGCAAGATATCATTACAAACGTTATCTTTCTCTGTCAAGCTACCAGCCATTAACGGCCTTGATAAGTTTGCGTGAAAGACTATGCTTGTAGTATTTAATAGTTCCTGAAGTCCTGAAGATTGTCCTTGAAATAAATGCACAGGATTTAAAATGAACTACTTTCGTGATTGTATGATGCAGTATACACAAATCGCAAAAGATTAAAATAGTTTTGTTAGTTGTTTAAATCATCATGCCAGCCTCGAGACGTACACTGCTGGACATGGAAAATAATGGCAATTATAGATAAATAACATAACATAACTTCACGCCTTTTACACCCAAATGGGTAGGCAGAGGTGCATTACACACCCACATTTCGCCAGTTATGTTTAAGTCCCAATGTAATAGGGTGCGAGCCTATTGCCATCTACCGGGCATATTGTTAAGCGAGCGATAATTTACATTTTTAATACACACATAACTTTGAAATGTCAGAGGTGTGTGCACTGACTGGGGATCGAACCCGAGACGTCTCGACAGTCCGTTACGTAAACTACTGGGCTATCGCCGCTATAGATAAATGTCTGTAATAAAACTTAGGACCAGGGTCTAAACCCAAGGCATTAATGAAGTTGGCTTAAAAAAAAAAAGATTTCTTTCAGTACATGTCGTGTCCGAAATTACCGGCCTCTGCGTTTGACAATTGATCTAACAGTTAAAGCAAACCTCATGTGGTAGTGGACAACTGGACATTTATTATTATTATAGCGGCAATTAATGTAGAATTAAAGAAAATTAACCATCTTACACTGCTTCAGTTAATGTTGGATAATCTACTAAACAGACCCTTTAATTTGCATCTATACAAGTTCTCAAAACTAATAATCTCGTCCTGTCCAAGGTAATGAACCAATTTGATAATAATGTCTGCTGTCCTATACAAAGTCCATCAAATCACAATTGGCAGAACGAGGATAATCCGACAACTGCCAATAATCCTGCTTACAACTCCACACCAAAACCTTAATCCAAAAATCTCTTCAAAACGAAAATTTCACTCACCGAATAATTTACAGCATTGTATGCAGATACAGGTAAACGTATATACGATGATCAGCATCAACATGGGCATAAACAGAACAACATAATCCATGGCTACGATGTTAATTCGTTAGGAAAACAACACACACTGAAGTGTTGTGGCCGGTTATCGGCTAGGTTACTATCAGATACACAAATTGATAGTACGTAATTAGTTGATAAAGAATTATGCTAAAAGGTGTACGGTGAAAGGTTGGGTGCTTTTGGAAGGAGTGGAAATGTTTTGGGATATGAAGACACAAATTACAACTGTAGGATGTTGTATAAATACTAAAAGAGACCCTATATTTACAGAAACTACAGCCAGGATAAAGAAGACAAAGAATTGGAAATAATCCTCATCATTACATCAGTTGATAGACGTCCACCACTGGACATAGGCCTAGCCCAAGGTTCGCCAAATAGACCTATCTTATACTATAAGGCTGCTTTTGATGCCAACAAGATCGTAGGTCCACCTTTTTTTTATAGTAATAGGCGGCAAACCAGCAGGCGGATCGCCTGATGGTAAGCAATTACTGCCGCCCATGGACACAAGCTACACCACAGGAGTCACAAGTGGGAAAAGGGATAGGATGAGAAGTAGGATGAGGGAGAAGGAAAAGGAGATAGGGCCTCCGGAACTCTCACTTACCGAACGAAAAGCTACAGTTTAGGTACTGTTACTTTACGTCGATTTTCTATGAGAGGGTAGTACTTTCCCCTACTTAATACTTGTAAATTAATTAATACCTTGCGGAAATAATACGACATTGCAATTGTTGATATTATCTCATTTTGTCTTATCAGCTTATTGTAGTGTTCTGCTAGACGTAGTCTTCCCCAGGGTACGCAACAAGACTCTCTCATGCGTTTTCACCATCCATCTATGCCATTATTTTATCAATTAACTAACGTTTTCACCACAGCAGCTCAAACATGCTGCTTTTGCTGCGAGACAACAGTGAACAAAACGCGATTTTGATTCGAGCGTGAGGCAAAGTAGCTTTTTAATTTTTCAATCTTCAGTGCCACGAATTGACATTGTTCAGCCACAAATTTGAAACATTCGAATTTTAATGTGCTCTGTCTCTTTCACATGCATATAAAAAGTGAGTGAAAAAACAAACCCCTTCGAATTCGAAATTCGATTTTGGAATTCGACCTCAAAGAAAACACCTACGGCAACGCAAAAAAAAAAGAATAAAGAAATTACTTTTTTTTATATGTTATTGTTTACATGTTTAATTTATTATTGGATTTTAATAAAAATAAGTCTAATTAATAGTATAAAATTAGTATTTAACCAATACATTTATATTTAGAATTACAACAATGAAACATTTGAAAAATAAACATCAGGGACGCGGTATTAAAACGCGATTTAAAAAAGTAGCGGGAATTAAAATTTCGCTGATGCTGATACAGTAGGTATAGCGTAACGTGTTAAATTTATATTAATATATAAAATAATCTAAAAAGATGAGTGAAACTAGCATTGATGACTGTACTTTAACACCAGAAGAGTTAAATCAACAAGTGATTATGCAGAATTCAATCTATTTCTATGTCTCCTAAGTACCTAATATGTGTGCTACACGAGAGCAAAGTTTTTTGTATCTCGTGCTGTTGAGTCCCTCACCACGCTCAGGATTCTAACATTGATTCACTCGCTATGCTCGTGAATCAATCATAGAATCCTTCGCTTGCTCGGGACTCAAAATCAGCACTCGAAACAAAAAACAACTTTGCTCTCTTGTTGCACAAATAACTATTTCCCGCGGTTTCACCCACGTCCTGAGGGAACTACTTCCCGTACCAGGTTCATCAACTATCCGCCAGTGAAAGTCTCAAACAAATCGGTCAAAATCGGTCTATCTGTCCAGCCGTTCCAGAGGTTAGTGCATAATTATGCATTTAGTAAAAAGCGGTTATTTTAATGTTACAAATTATAAATTATTGCTTACCCCGTGCCTCGGAGAGCACTTTAAGCCGTCGGTCCCAGTTGTCATGAAGATCTTTGACAGTCGTTACAGGGCGTCAGTACCTTCTAAATAAACTGACACTAGTCTAAAAAATGGAATATCGCTATCCTTTCGGGTTGCGGAGGTCAGGCAGGCAGTCGCTCCGTGGAAAAGCTAATATTCAGCCAAATCCGGTTAGACTAGTAAGCGGACCCCAGGTTGAAACTGGGATAACGCTAGGAGAATGAAAAAAAAAACACTCCAATTTTATTTATGTGTATAGATTATTTAACAAAGAGATTAGACAATAGTTGTGGTATTAGCTATTATGACTCTTCGCACAAATATTTCAATGCAATCGTAGGATTACTATAAGGATTATATTCGGCGATACTAATTACTTCTATCAGATAAGTAAACGAAACATAACATAACATAACTTCACGCCTTTTATCCCCGAAGGGGCAGGCAGAGGTGTATTACACACCCACTTTTCGCCAGTTATGTTTGGCCAGCCTATTGCCATCTACCGGGCACATTACTAAGCGAGCGATAATTAACATTTTCAATACACACATAACTTCGAAAAGTCAGCAGTGTGTGCCCGGGGTACCTGGGGATCGACCCCGAGACCATCGTCTCGGCAGTCCGTTACGTACACCTCGAAACTGTGAGGTAAATAAGTCTCTAAGTCTACATGCAGGTGGCACAGTGTAGAATCTTCCCTTTATATTTAAATTCTTTCTCCTTTAGTCTTACAGAGATGGCTAAGTACTCGTTTTATTAAGACTTCATATTATTTCTTCTGTAATTACTTGATCTGCTACTACTAGCTTAATCACATCTATTCTCTATTTTCTCTGTTACTTTCTTGCGTTTGCATCTTACTTTCTGAGAATAAGCAGTGCTTAAAGCCAACAATTTGCTTCTGTTATATAGTTACTTCTGCCATCAATGTAAACGATTCTAAAAATACATTTCATCCTTTATGAATTTATTGCAAAAATAACAAATTAAATTCTAGTTGGACGAATTTGGCCTTCAACAATTACAAAGAAAGATATTTAAATTACAAACACGATGAAAGATGATTAATCTTATCATTTTATCGCAATCTCCAATTTAAAATATAAGGTACATTTTATGTGAATCATCAATGACAAACATTAGGTATGTTTCTTAATCTTTGCTTTATTGCTATTGCGGTTATTTAAAACTATTTTCTCAGCATTACTAAAGCAATGCTAAAAGAATACATAACAAGACATTTTCAGCCCTTTATACAGGCTGTAACAAGACCCTTAACGAAAACTGAAATCCCATGTTGTACTTACCAATCAGTACGAAAACTTTTTAGTTCAGCACCATACCTGGGACCACACTGGTTCAGGAGATATTGAGGCTCAAAGTTAGTATGGAAGTTTTCTAATTAGGTACAAAATTGATGCATTTACCCCGCCAATATGTTCTTTAGATGCCCGATAACCTCATGGATAAGAAGGTATTTCGAGCATTGCACGCGCGCGCTTTTAATTGTGGTTTAAAAAATGTGAAAACTCAAAAATAAATCGTTTCCCAGGTATTATTTTTGGTTAGTATGACTTGGCATGATGTCCACAACGAGTAGACTTCGGCTTGGTGATAGGTCTTGTGACACCCTGTATATGTAGAACTCATATGGTAGGTATTAGCTTTCATGGACATAATAAGCGCTAGTTGATGCCATAGGACCATATTATACCTACCTAATCGACAATGTTCAAGGCGACGATAGCCTAGTGCAGATATCAATTACAGACTGCCACGCAGAGGGTATCGGGTTTGAATCCACGGCGTGCACCACTGATTATACTTTTTATGTAAGGTGCGCATCATCATCATCATCAGTCTTTAACAGTCCACTGCTGGACTAGGCCTCTCCTTTGAAAGGAGGAATTGGCCTACTATACCACGCTGGCCAAACGGGTTGGTAAGTACGTTTTTTTTTACAAGGCTGTTCTCTGCATAATATGCTCTCTCTGTCGGCTCTTACGACACCCATGGGATGATATGGGGTGGCATTCCGTATTCTTAAGCCGTTACCACACGGAAAAGGTGCGTATAAAATTGTTAATTATCACTTGCCCCGTGCTTCGGAGAGCACGTTATTCTGTCGGTCCCGGCTATCATAAAAACAAGGCGGCCGATTAGCCTTACAGTAGGTACTTCACCCACATTTATGCGGACTAATGGGTTGGCGTTCTCGGCAGATGAATATGCATGCCCAGTATGGCATCGCTCAGTCCATGCAAAACTGGTCGATACAGCACTGAAAGAAACGTGCCCGATCATTACCGGTTGCTTTAAACAGAGCCCGGTGCTGATGCTGTATCTTCTAGTAGGAATAGCGCCACACCCTTTCCTCAATAACATTTTGGTGCTGCAAAGGCTGAAAAGCCACAATAGCTTTGTCAAGCGTGTCCTTCCACTCAATGAACAGTGAACACAGGCAAGGCGTAGACTGTGGCGGTATAGTGCTTTCTTACCCACTCCATTCGTCGCGCTTACTAAAAACTTTAAATTGCCATCGACACACTAAGAAGAAGAATGTTTTCCCATGAATGCTACTGACCAGGCAACCCAAAATTATCAGTGACACATTCAATACTTACTCGGCAATAAAAAATTTACATCATATAAAGGACAAAGTACATATTTATTATTGTATTCAATCATCAGGTGACTTTTACACGATAAGTCTTGATGTTAGCATAACATAGAGAAAATACAATAACTTCATTTAATCACTATTTCTTATATTTTCTTAGGTACATAGACTTTCCTCGGGGCCCGGAACCACCCAGCTCGGTGGTGTCGATTTGTGGTGCACAAGAACGGGTGGGGCGTACTATTAAGTGCCTTGGCCTCACTTTGGACTCTCGCTGGGAGTTCGAAGACCACTTCAAGAGTTTGGCCCCCCGGGTTCATGGTACGGCGGGCGCGCTTCAGCGCCTGCTCCCGAATCTGGGTGGGCCACACAAGGAAGTTCGCCGCCTCTACTGTGGCGTCGTGCGGTCCATGGTGTGGCATCATCGTCTCACGCGCGCCTCCTGCTGCAGGGCTATCCTACCCAGTCTGCAGCAGTTGGTGGCCATTCGGGTTGCACCTGACTACAGGACGATATCCCATGAGGCGGCGACGCTCATTGCGTGCCTCTCACCGTGGGATCTCCTGGTGTGGGTCTCCCGTCTTTATGACGAGGCTCGCCTTCGTCGGGTTGGCGGGGAGGCACCGAGTGAAACGCTCGAAGAGTGCCGAAGCTCGTATGAGTGGCGCGTGAGGCTGCATCTACCGCGTTGCACGCGCTAACGCATCGTCGTTGCGATTTGGCCAATATTTGACGCCTGGCTCGAGACGAAAGAGTGCACTACTTTCCAGCTGACTCAGATACTTACCGGGCATGGTTGCTTCGGTGAGTATCTGAGTCGGATCGGACGTGAGGAGACGACACAGTGCCACCACTGCGATGACGACCTGGACTCCGCTCAACTAACACTAGAGGTGAGCCCCGCGTGGGCGGACGAGCGGAGTATCCTGGTCGCTACCATCGGGAGGGATTTGTCCCTACCAGCCGTAGTAGTGGCTTTGGTAGAGGACACCCACAAATGGCGTCCAGTGGTCTCCTTCTGTGAAGCTGTAATGGTCCAGAAGGAAGCCGCCAAGTGGGAGCGTGAATGACGCAACCCCGCTCGCAGGCGAAGGCGGCGTCGAGGCGGCGGCAGCGGCCGTTGAACCCGACTCTTCCTCAAGTCTGCGGGCGTTGGAGGGGGTGCGTCTAACGACCCACCACAAGCGGATCCGAGAAGGCAGCGGACTGTGCGGCGCAGTCTGCTGTGAAAGGCATTGCAGACCCCGCCTTTCCCCGGGCACGCGTCCCAAGCAAGCAACCACAGTTCCCGCTGTACCTGCAAGGCTACGGAGCCACCGTGGGGTTTTTAGTAGGTAACCCAGCCCACGGGGCGGGAGTCTGACATACCCCCTTCGATCTCTTTCAGGTCGGAGGGGCATGAGGTAAATCATTTTCCAAACGTGAAAAAATAAATGTACATAGACTTTGTACTAGTTATTTTATTGTCCTTACTAAAATATTCACTATGGACATTTATCCGTTTTCATAGAAAAGAGGCCCGTGCCTAGCAGTGCAGTGAGAATAATTATATACACAGAGTTGATAATGATGATGATGACGAATATGCAGACTAAACTATGGGCGAATGAAACCGCGGAAAACAGCTAGTAACTTGTAAGAATGGAAGGAAACTGGCATTGTAGCGTCACTGCAACATCGATATGGTTTTATACAGGCGCTTATTACAGCATAAAACTCATCTCCTATAATCGAAATTTAATTTGAATCACTATATGACTATACATTGTGGTTCAGAGGAGGATTAAGTCTGTGGTGGTCTACTACCACACCATGCTAGCCAGGCAGTTTAGGGTTTTTTTCCTTAATTTATGACGTGTTTCTCGTCAACTTCCAAATGAGAAATGAATGAAATGAGGAATTTTAACACACCATTCACAACACCAATACTTAGGTACAAGCAATAAAAAGATTGTTTGTTACAGTTGTTGGTTCATGACTAGCTTATTAAGGACTGTCTGTAGTTATTTACTATTTACAAGTAATTAAGTACAATATGAAACAGATTCTTTTTTGGAGATTAGATTGGCAATTAAAAAGAGTGGCCACGAGTTTTATTGCCCGTTCTTTCTCGTGGTTCGACCTATTGCTTTGCGAACGAGTACGGTCACCTTCTACAATCGTTTTATACATTGGAGATCCCGAAGCAGTATCATCATCTTAATATATAAAATCCTTGCGTTACTGACTGACAGACACGCTACAGCCGAAACTATTGGGCGCAGGAAGCTGAAATTTGCATGTATGTTCCTTGGGGACCGTAGGGGTGCACTAAGAAGGGATTTCCCGAAATTCCCACGGGATCGTCCAAAACGGGATTTTAAATTTAAAAAAAATGCAGGCGTAGCTGCTGGTGTCCTCTAGTATAATTATAAAGATAATAATAAAAAATATCATCAATGACATTGACATTAGGTACATATGCCAAAAAATTTGGTTATAAAACCTTTATGGACAAGCGTCGAGGCCAAAACGGGATGTTTTATTATTCACCCATTATGGTGAAATTTAATGGTGCCAATTTTTTTTCTTTTTCATCTGAGAAATTCACAGTGCGCGTGTGTGCGCAGATTAAATAGTTAGTTATTGCCTTCTATACGGTTAAGGTAAACATTATGAGGAAACCTAAGTTCTCCATAATATTCTCGAAAAACATCTGGAAGCTACTAACCCGCACTTGGCCAGCATGGTGGACTAAGGCCTAAGCCCTTCACGTAGTCAAAAAAGGCCTGTGCCCAGCAGTGAGGCAGATTATAAGCAAGGCTGATTATAATAACCGACAGTCAGTTTACAGAATTTACCTCTGCAATTTTTTATCGAGTACTTAATCACCAACATTACGAAACTATGGGCCATGATCTGAAAACATTGAGAATCAATATTACCTAAAAAACATTGAGAATTTTTGTAACTTCTGGCAGATACTCCAATTTGAGTTGGTTACGTAGATTCTTGAGATACTGCAGATTGAGTATACAAAACATACCTTTCAATATTAGCTAACCAGTCATAATATGCTTGACATACGAACACAATACATCAGCTAATTCTAGCAATACATAGCTTTATGTTTAACTAGTTGATGCCTCTGTTTATAACATTTTTTTTTTTTTTTTTTTGTGTGTGTGGACTAGTTGTTGGCCGCTGATGGCCTTGACAACTTTACGCGGACTATGGGTGAGCGCAGAAGGCTCCCAACCCGTTGTTTATAACATTACATAACTTCACGCTTTTTATCCCCGAAGGGCTAGGCAGAAGTGTATTACATCTCAGACTTTTCAAAGTTGTGTGTGTATTAAAAATGTTAATTATTGCTCGCTTAATAATGTGCCGGGTAGATGGCAATAGGCTCGCTCCCTATTACATTAGGATCTTAACATAACTGGCGAAACGTGGTTGTGTAATACACCTCTGCCTCTGTTTATAGTCTTAAAATATCGAGTAATTCAGATCATCAAACTATAATTATATTATTTAGCATCTCGATGGATAAAAAGAGGTTAACTTGCTTATCAGTGTCAACACGTATCGTAGATCTTGTATAAGATAACCATAGAATACAATCAAAAGGATTGAAGGGCATAAATATTCATTTGGCATCAATAATTTCATATTGCAAGAGAAATTTATATTGCAACGCTACATAATTTTAACCTTGAAAAAATCTATGTCGACTACACAAACGTTTGAACATAATTCCAGACTATACTCTAGTTAAAGGTAAAATGGATAAAATGAAAGCTACAAATAATAACTATAGTGTACTTACTAAAAACTCTGAAGATATACTGCCCAATAACAATGTCACAGACCGTCAAATACACAAACACTAAGAAGAGAACAGTAACAAAGAATAGCAAGAACACAATTTCTTTTTGACTCAGAAACATTTTGAATTACACAACACTGCAACGCTGGTAAATCAAGATGACTACTAATTACAACGGATAATGTAAGAGTCAAATTCGTTTTAAATTCGGTGGATTAATCGTTCGGAGTTCGGATCGCACTGAAGGATTTTCCATTGCATTACTCTGAGGTGCTTCGAGTGCTGATAAAGGTGACACAATTTATTAGATTATGCGACAGTGTCTCAAGAATAAATGAAGTGATGTAGGCTAGACCCCACTAGTATGAATTTTGGGTATTTCAGATATTGCAAATAAAATATTGTAAAAAAATACATATAATTAAAAACAATAGAGATGTACGTTAAAATTCAGTCATAAATAACTGATATCAGTAATTTATTTGACGAAAAATAAGGCCTTTCAATAACATCGAAAGATTTATACTTATAAGTTTAAGTAGAAATCATGTAAACTAGTCTGCACTCAATTCTTTAACTTTACTGATATCTCTAATAAAATTTCAATAAATTTTCAATGCACGCAACATTTGTACCAAATCTTCTTCAAAAACTTTGCTTTCAACTTCTTCTCTTCTTCTGTCGCGACCTTATCCCATTTACTTGGGGTCGGCCCTCCTTATCCTTTTCCTCCATAGTGTACGGTCTTGAGCAGTGCTTGCGTCTATTTTAGCTTCTTTCAGGTCATTTTCGACCGTCGTTAACCAAGTGGCGGGTGGTCTTCCGCGTCCGCGTTTCGTCGTTGGCATATTTAGGGCAAGCTTGACCATGTGGTCATCGGGTTTCCTCTGGATGTGACCATACCATCGCAGGCGATTTTCTTTCACTTTGTCAGCGATAGGGACCACTTTGAAGCTGCCTCTTATGTACTCGTTTCGAACCTTGTCTAACTTAGTAACCCCCGCAGACCAGCGTAACATACGCATTTCGGCTGTATGTAAGGTATTAAGGTGTTTTTTTGTGGTTGCCCAACATTCTGACCCATACATCATTACAGGGCGTATTGCTGTTTTGTACACGTGGCCTTTGATTTTTATTGGCATTTTTCGGTCGCATATAACCCCTGTGAGCTGCCGCCATTTCCTTCAACCACATGATGTTCTGTGTGTTACGTCGCTTTCAATTTTAGCTTCATTACTTATGACTGAGCCTAGGTATTTAAATTGTGTAACTGTGGGAAGTGGCAAAGTTCCGATGGTAAATTTGTTGCTAACAGGATGAGTGGAACCGTCAAATATGCACGACATATGCACCGTTTTGGTTCTACTAACTTTCAAACCGTTATTTTCGAGTGCCTCCACCCACGAGTTGAGATTTTGCTGTAATTCATTTGCGTCGTCCGACATTAAGACCACATCGTCTGCGTACAAGATGTTCCAAGGTAGCGGTTTTTGGCAGTGCTTAGTGAGATAATCCATCGTGGTACTGAACAGCAGTGGGCTAAGAGTTGAGCCTTGGTGCACCCCGACCTCCAATTCAAACTTGCTACCTATTCCGGCTGGGCTTTGTACCTGTGTTGTCACGGATGTGTACATATCCTGAATTAATTTTATATAGCACTCGGGTACCAGTTGTTGTCGCAGTGCTTCCCAGATCAGATCACGAGGAATGTGGTCGAAAGCTTTCTCTAGATCAATAAAAATCATATGAAGATTTTTCTGATTCGCTTTGGTTTTCTCCAACATTATACGAATTGTCTGTATCGCATCAGATGTACCCTTTTGTGCAACAAAGCCGCACTGATTTGGTGTTAGTATTATTTTGGCATGTAACCGGTTGTTAATAACTCGTTCCCAGATTTTCATAGTGTGGGCCATCAATTTAACGGCCCTGTAGTTGCTGCATTCCCTCACATCGCCTTTGCCCTTATAGAAAGGTATAAGAAAACTATTGCGCCAGCAGTTGGAAATGGTACCGCCCTCAATAAATTAATTAAATAATTCGCACAGCCACAGAATACCCTGTTCACCCATGTGTTTCCAGACCTCGGCTGGTATTTCGTCTGGACCTGGTGCCTTGTTGTTCTTCATTTGCTTTAACGCCTTTTTAACTTCTTGTGGCTCGATAGCAGCGATTGGGCCAGCAACTGGTTCAGGGTGAGGGAAGGTTTGGTTTCTGGGACATGATATATTAAGTAGCTCTCTGTAGTATTCTGTCCACCTGTTTTTAATGTCCTCGTCTTGAGTTAGAAGTCGGTTTGCTTCATCATTTATGTATTTTACTGTTGTTAAGTCTTTTGTGTTGTTATGTCTCATTTTTGCTATTTTGTGAATGTTAACATCTGTGGTGGCTGACTCTAACTTTTCGTAGAACTTGCTGTTTGATTTTGCAATTGCAATTGCCACATGTCGCTTAGCCTGCTTTTTTTATCTTGGTATGTTTTACGGTCATTTTCATCTTGTGTGGATTGCCATAACTTGAAACTGTCCTTTTTTGCCAATATGACCTCCCTAATATCGGAACTCCACCACTGAGTTTCCTTGTTTGGACCTTTTCTACTTCTGGTTCTACCCAGGTATTTTTCTGCTGTTGTTATGCATACTTTTTTGAAGCGTTCCCACATTTCCTTCGCTGTACAGGCTGCTGTATCGTCGTTGGATAGGTAGTCTTTCAGATCTTTGATAAAAAGTTCACCAGAAGGTTCAATGATGTCTCTCCATTTTATTTGGGGTATCATCTTTCTTTTCAAGTTAATTGGCTTCGGCAAACTATAAACAGCCACCATCAGTCTGTGTTGGGTAGTGAGAGGTTCTCCAGGTATGATTTTACAGTCCTTGTATCTTCCTAAGCTACTTCGTCTTGCTAGCATATAGTCTATTTGCGTGGAATGGCCACCGCTTTGGTATGTGATTAGATGTGATTCTTTTTTCTTAAAGAAGGTGTTAATGATGGCTAGGTCATAGACAGATGAGTACTGCATGATAGTATTTCCATCATTATTCCGTGCACCGTACCCGTATCCACCATGCCATCTTTCAAAGTTTCTCCCTTTTTCGCCAACATGGCCATTCAAATCACCGCCCAGATGTACGGACTCGCACGAAGGTATAGTATTAGTTAGGTTATACAGATCATCCCAGAATGCTTCTTTCTCGCTGTCGGTAGTTCCTGTCTGCGGAGCATATGCTGATATTATATTAAAGCATGGTTGGTTTTCAAGTGCTATTTTCACCAACATTAGTCTATCGCTAACTCTCTCAACTTTTACAAGCCTGTTTGTTAATTTCTCCGATAGTATGATCCCCACGCCATTTTTATTTGCCACGGTTCCATTATATATGAGCTTAAACCCATTGCCGATATGTCTTGATTTTGCCCCTTTCCACTTGGTTTCCTGTACACAGCATGCATCTATTTTTCTCTTGACGAGTACGTCGCTGAGCTCGGCACTTCTGCCCGTCATAGAGCCGACATTCCATGTGGCTAAACGTAGAGATGCGCCTGTGTTCATTCGACCGTCGCTTGAGGGGGACGCCCTAACATTGTTGCCTCGATCGTCGCTTGAGGGGGACGCCCTAGTATGTATATGTCTTCCTTTATTGCGTACTTTCATATTTTTTCTTGGATAAGGAGATTTTGATTGGTTGTGGTTTTTACAGCCGGTTGCCACCTGACGCCAAGACAGTAATCCTCCTCAGGACTATGAGCGCCGCCGTTGAACAGTGATGGTTTCTTCCGCCGCCGACTCTTTTGGGTTGCCCTGCCCAGCACCCCAACTCCAGTGATGACCTAGTTGCCCCGGTAGCCAGGGTTAGCTCACCGCTAGGCTCTCCCCCCTCCGCACAATGGCCAAGCACTTATTTAATGGCGGTGCTAACTCGCCATGTCACAAGGTCGTCATCGGATTTGCGAGTATTTCTTAGAGCCTGTACCTGCCACAGTACAATCCACCCGCCTCCTGATAACCCTGCCGCCTCGGTCCGGGACTGCTTATTCGGTGTAACCTTATTCGCAGCTATCCTATATACTATAGGAGTATTCCACTATCCGCCACCTGTGGACCCGGTAGTTAGCTGAGGCTCGCTACTACAAAAAAATACTTTGCTTTTAACATGTTCAAAAAACTTTGCTTTCAACATGTTCAAAAAAAGAGCTGCTATATAATTTAAAATCTACTTTTGTGCTAAGAAATTCTTTGTCTGAGTATAAACATAATCTTGCTGAAACGCATTCAGACTAGTAACTGACGCTGTAATCTTCCTCACCTAAAATCACACAAAATTTAACTGTAATGTTGACGAAATACAGTGGATTTTATCTTGTTATTATTATCAATATCACTTTAGATAATCTGATAGGCTTATCTTGTTTTACGTAGATTGATGCCCATCATTATTTGGCATCCCGCGTCTCTATGGATGGTTACAATCCGGAGATAAACAGGTTGTTAGGTTGGGATGTGATGGATCAGGAGATTCTGGCCATAAGTATTGTAATATTAAGTGGATAAAGGTCGTTTGTCATAAAAATCAGCTGTTGGATGAGTAGTTGGAATTGTTTTATCGATCATATCAGTTACCTACTGTGTTCATGGGAGAATTATGGCGGATAAATACATATTTATGTGTTGTTTAGCATTAAAGTAGCAAAAATCTCTGCTTAGGTGCGGTACCTAGAGTCAAAGAAAGCTCCACCGTAATGAATCAAGTTGGTGTATTAAAACTACGAGTTTTACAACTGTTCACTATTCACCAAACTAGTAGAAACAAACTGTTACTAGTTATAGGTTTTTCGAAGGATTCACTAATTGGCTAGGCCTTTTTTATTTTTTTATTAGGTCATGATAAATCATTATTATTATTGAAATCCTAAAATGATCACGCTTGCTCTATATTCATCTTGGAACCATGGGTTAAATTATCTGACTGAATTTGAAAAAAATATTTTTCTTTTATGACTGATACGGCAAAGCATTTTCTGCAATTTAGACTCCTTCGGATGTAAAGGTACTGACTCCTCATAACGACTGCCATAGGTCTTCTCGAGGACCAGGTACGATGGGTTAGCATGTTCTTCAAAAGACCAGAATAGGTTAGACCCATCTATAAAAATATAGTAATGAACGGTGCTCCATAGGAATCGTTGGATTCGTGCGGTTGCCACTTTGTTACAGGCTCTCTCAGGGGCAGTTAATATACTAGGTGGCGCAAAAGTAATGACCCTATTTGGTTCAGTTACAACTTCGTTTCTAAATTAGAAAACAAGAATTAGTTTTTTTAATATATATATTTGTGCCATAAAATTTAGTTGCATTATGATTTAAATATGATATGTCTATTAAATGTTGACCTCCTGAGTTGAAGCACATTTGAGCCCCATTTATGACATTTTCCATAACTAGCCGTAACACTAAACTTCCTGCTATATGTTTGTTATTTCTTGGTGTATGTTTTCTTTTAAAGCTGCGAGAGGTTGTGGTTTGTCTCGAGATTTCAAATAATCCCAAGGAAAGAAGTCTGGACGCCACACCATACAGTTACTTTTAGTGGATGTAAAGATGTTTGTTGAATAATGCGCGGATTTTCAGTGCCCCAGAAGCGAGTATTCTGCTTATTGACATGCCCCGAGAGATGGAAGTGCGTTTCGTCACTCATAATCAATTTTGAAGAAAAATTATCCTCTTCACGGTTGAGGCACAGTTGAGGTTTATTACGCGGTTATTCCACGTTCTTGGGGAGTAAAGCGGCTCATGATTATTTTTAGTGAATTTTACATTTGATTACTACAAAATTTTCAACATCAGAATGACAGGAGATAGCATAAAAAATATAAGGAATTTCTATAGGGTCATTACTTTTGCGCCACCCTGTACAATAAGACATATTGATATTAAAAGAGAGCATTCGACATCAGAACGTGTACAAAACCCTGAAGCAAAGTTAGTAGCAGTACATTAATTTTTATAAAGTCAAAGACTCGTTGAAGATGGGTCTCATTATGAATTTCCAAAAACCAGTTCCAAAACATTTTTACGTGCAGGAATCCCGTCTTCACGCAAACCTGTGTCGAACTAATTTCGATTCTGAGAAAAAATATCTTAATAACAGCAGCTGCTGAGTCTGGCAATGCTTTGTGATGTTTGATTGAATGTGGGACAAAAAATGGAATGAAATATATCTAAGATGAATTACTTATGTGGCAAAAAACAAGAAGTTACAAGTATTGCAGTCCTAATGCGTATATCGGCACTAAATGATGAGAATGGTCCATATTCATTAAAAACTAGATGAGACCGCGGTTACACCCGCGTTTCTTAAGGCTACTGCCTGCTCCCGTGGGTCATAGCGTGATGTTATATAGCCTATAGCCTTCCTTGATAAATGGGCTATCTAACACTAAGATAACTTTTTAAATCGGTCCAGTAGTTCCTGAGATTAGCGCGTTGAACCAAAGAAACTAACAAACTCTTCAGCTTTATATATTAGTATACGATATAATATATACCCCTTGCATTAAGTAAGTGCCAGTAGTAGTTATATTTAATTTTAGATATTATTGGTATGCTTATGAACCTCTTTCAAATAAAATAAAAAGTTAATATTGCTTGTACTTAAGCAATAGCTTCAAAAGGGTGTGGGTTATATTTTTAATTGAAACCTTAAAAAAGACGACTTACTGTAGAAGGTATCCATTACTGATGATGAAATACAAGTAAGCTATCTTAAGCATTTTTTTAATAATTTTATAATGTATACTAACTACAGGTTAGTTAAACAAAATAAAATGTTTATCACTTGATATCACGTCAATAACTATAAGGAAACATTCATAAGGTTACATACAGATTTTTAATTTCATTCCAAAGTGTCGATAAAGTACCACTAGTGATGAAAACCTAGGTCATCAGATAACGACTGGACAGATGGCAACCCTGAACAGCCTATCCTTTAAATATAAACAGGATGAGAAACAAGTCTATATTTCCAATGAACTATACAAGTCCATCATAACTCAAAGCCCACTCGATATTATTGAATCATCAACATAACACGTCCACACCCCCGCAGGCGTACATTGCCGGTCCTCACCTGTCGTTCTACATAATGTAATTAACACCTGCGCAATGAATGGCAAACAAACAAAAAGTATTGTATTGATAACGATTTACATGCGAATTGAATGGGGTGCTCGCGGTACGGACGGTTGATTCGATTCGAAATCTATGCAAACCATATTTACTCCGCTTTAGTAAGTTTTTTATTTACGACTTTGTGAAACTCTTTCTTTCTTTATGGGTTATATATTATATGGTAAACATAAAGCTTTGTGTGTATTCATTGGAAGTAGATATTTTGATCGTAGGGAGTCTGCTTGTTCTTTGATCTGGGGGCCAATTCTGCTATTTTTATATGACATTGATATTATATTTTGAATGGATTTAAAAGCGGTATTCTGATAACCTAATGTCATTATCGTATAATTTAAAATAAACAGTTCGTCGTTGACACATACGATCTCGTTACAATTTCATTCAAATATCTGATAATTTAGAAGAATACGCTTCCTGTGACGTAAGTATGACACTGGCATGATATCGAGACTATATTTATTTAGGAGAATTGGGCCCCTGAATATTTGTCACCACTTTGTGGGGATTTACTGAATACAATCCTTGTACCTATAGGATAAAATGTGATAGCTAGAGGAGAACCTGCTGCTATTGTCTGCGAAAAAATATTGATCAAACAGAATTTTCAGTATTTAATATTGCTACCAAACAAACTCTGCTGATGAAACCCATAAAAGGCTTCATATTCAAAATCCACGGTGCGTACAACTGACGTAGTTTATTGTACATTTTTATCGCATGCTTGCTGAGACGAGATGTAGTGAGGAAACCTACATCTAACAGTTCTTCATATTTTTAGGAAAACCCCTGCACTTGGCATAATTTCTGTGTGGCAAGGTAAAGTATGTTTAAAATATACAGCTAAACAGACGCAGAGTTGTACCTAATGTTGTCGAATGTCTGACAACTCGCACTACATCCTAACATTTCTCTTAGCGATAATAGGCCCGTGCCCAGCAGTTGTTGACTTCATTTACAGGGCTGATATTATCTGCAGCTCTATATTAATTTAAATCATAGTAACAAATACGTTGTCATTACCGCGAGTAACATTTCGCGTCGCATCGCCCGCGGCGCTTTCGTTCGATCTCATCAACGCATCCCGTTTAAAGCGCATTACACATGTCCTTTACATGTGTTGCATGGGAATTTACGCATACGTTGGTACCAGATATGCCTAGAAGCAATTAGTATTGATACGACAAAGTAATACTTACAAATTATCGCGAATAGGCTAGATGACTTAATTTCTAAAATCGGCAATAATATTGTAGCTTGTACAACAGGAAAATAGCATACCTTGGAGGTAAAATATGTACATCAATGAAACTTTATTCGTAACTTTATCTTAGCATTCGAAATCAAAATCTGCCAAGTCAAACAAAAAAAAACACATTTTACAAACTGGGCACGTGAGGTTAGTTAGTTGGACAGGTGTTTTCACTTAATTGGGCCATTGTGCGCTAGCAGGGACACGGTTGTCGCCTGCTACTCATACCATGCAAGCTCCTTCCAGAAGGCCATAAGTTGACCAGTGTTGCGTATGGCTTCGCTCATGGTTCTGGGGTTGTTCAGGAACCTCGTCCGTTGGTCGCTCACGCTGGTACAATGTAGGATCACATGAGCGGGTGTTTCTTCGGTCTCCATGCAGCCCCTACATAATGGGCTGTCCGTGACGCCGATGTTGTAGAGATGCTTGTTTAGTGGACAGTGGCCGGTTCTTATGCCAGTCAGATTCTTGAGTGTTTTCCTGTTGGATGCGAGAGTCGTTTATCTAATTGGGGAAAGGCATCTTTAGATTGCCTCACTTATTTGACGACCGGTTGGCGCCGCGGGAGTGTAAGCGACTGCTACGCCGAAGGTCGCGGGTTCGATTCCCGCTCAAGTCAAACATTTGTGTGCATGAACATGGATGTTTGTCTTGGTCTGGGTGTTTCTATGTATAATATGTATGTATTTACAAAAAAAAAAGTATATATGTATGTTTATCCATTATCTAGTACCCATAGTACAAGCTTCTGCTTAGTTTGGGACTAGATGGTGTTGTGTGAATGTGGTAGAATATTATTATTTATTATTATTACTCTTTTAACTCTGCCCACTCTTTATCATGTTGTTGTAGGGTTCTCTCGCGTAACCACGTTTTTAGTTGGTTGAAAGGTATCGGAACAGTTGGTTCGGGTCACAGAGTTGTTGTGTCCGATCCTTTCCTTACCAGTTGGTCTGCTGCGTCATTGCCCGTGGAGTCACTGTGTCCTCGTATCCACTGGAGCGTGACCCGATTCCTAGCTGCAGTTTTCTGCAGCTCTTGGTGGCACTCCATAATTAGGCCGCTGTTAAAGCAGTTGCCATCGAGAGCTTGTAGTACTGAGGCACTGTCTGTGAAGATGCGTATTGACAGGTTACTCACGTTTCTGGCCGCGATCGCCGTCGCCGCCCTTATAATCCCAACGCATTCAGCTTGGAAGATGGTGTTGAGTTTACCAAGCGATGTTGAGAGATTGATGTTCAAGTCATGGGAGAATACTCCGGCACCTGTCCCATACTTTGTTTTTGAGCCGTCTGTGTATACTCTAACTTCGTGTATACCAGAGCTGTCCTTGTGGCACGTGAGGTATCATTCTCTTTTTAATTTTTGGCGCTGCATCGAATCAGACTATACTTATGCTGATAGGGTCATTATTTTGCAAGATAGGAGGGATTCTCACAAATTACCAAAACTGTAGTATGTGTTACATTCCCTCTAAGCGATACCAATCATTAACCTAAGTAGTATGCACTCTTCATGTAAGGAATTTAGATGAATTATTGAGAACTTGTATACTCATAGTAATCGGATTTGTAGCATTGCTATCATATTAATCTTTTCTTCTTTTTCTTTCATAAATGACTTCTACTTATAATCAACTTCAGAAACTCGTTACTAGTACAACCAATAGAAAATAAAAAGCCATTCAAATTATATTACCAGAATTATTATATTTTGTACAACAATATTAATACTTAAAGCAGTTATAACCAAAATATATATACCACAAACAGATTTCGGTGTTCCTTGATTAGGAGTTTTATACATTTTATAAGCAGCAGGGGTCGGTTTAACATCATTGACTGTAGCTTCAGTGCGATTAGATGTGGTTTCCACCTTATATTCATCTGATTTAGAAACAGACTTCAAAATGGTTTGTGGGATATTCTGAGTTTCTGGACGTCGAAAAGACTTAACAGCTTCTTTTATAAAGTTTGCCGATTCAGTTTCAGAACTCTGATCTGCCGCCGTATTAGAATGTGTGCCATCATCGCTTTCATCAAAAGATTTTTTAACTATAGGAGGTACATCTTGTACCAACCCAGATCTTATCTGCCTACCAGTATTTTCTTCGTCATACCACTTCTTGCGTCCAGGGGGTTTCGTTAACTTCCTTCTTTGCTGCCTCACAAACTGTAGCTTTTCTTCTTCTGAAGTCAACCCCGCAAACATTCTCCGCTTTGGTTTTATGGTTGTCCCTATCATTTTACTTTCGCCAAACATCTCAACATGTAGTTTCGCACTACTGTAGAAACCGAAGCGTACATACAGATCATAATTTAGCACTTTTCTTGTCCTTCTACTAAAATCTAAGAAGTGTACTTTCAATATTTTATGCGGCTTCCAGATATTGGCCTCTTCTGGTTTATATTCTCTCTCTCTGTCTTGTGTAGGAAACGGTCTAACGAGCAAGTATGGAGTTTCTTCTGAAGAAGTAATAGCTAAACCTTCTCCGACTTCAAGGAACTCTTTGTATGCCAAAGTCGCTGGTGTTCTCCATGCACTTTCAACCTGTGAAGAATAAACACAGTAAGGATGTTTGAAGTACGATCACAAGAAGTAAGTTAAGTTAAAGTTTTATGATCAAACTCTATGTATATCTGTATTATTCTCCATAATGTAACTGCTGCGTATTTTTTAACTGAAATTTCGCTCATCGTTCCACAAAATAATAAATTTCTTTGGATACCATATCATATATTGGAATAATTTAGTGTTCTTAGTAGGTATAAAATTTTGTGATAGCAATAAACATACTCCATAATAGTTCCTAAAATAAAATAATTCAGGCTTTAGTTTTTTCAATACCTATCACTCTAATACATACATATATACATAACGTCACGCCTTTTATCCCCGAAGGGGTAGGCAGAGGTGTATTTCTACACCCACTTTTCGCCAGATATACTTTAGTCCCACGTAATAAGGGGCGAGCCTATTGCCGTCCTGGGCACATTTTCAGACTCCGTGCTGCTACTGAGAGTTTCGTGACAGAAAAACACAATAACACTGCCCGACCCAGGAATCGAACCCGGGACCTCCCGATCCCCCGCGCACATTTATGCCGCGAGACCAACGAGGCAGTCGTATAGGGTTTGATGTCGAGTTTTCCGTCTCTACGCAAAGATGGTATTTGCATCGTGTTATCCCTTAGTCGCCTCTTACGACACCCACGGGAAGATAGGGGGTGGTGACACTTGTATTCTATGCCGTCAACCACACGGCAACTCTAATACAATTTTCTTTTTAAATGCATATCGTTTTATACTTACTCTGACGCTCTTCTGACTCTTGTAGCGCTCACAGCGAGGCTTGGCTAGCCGTTCGTAACAGATCGGCAAAGTTAAGCAACACTTGCACAGGTCGCCACTTGGATGGGTGACCGAGTGTGGCATTTACATCTGAGCGCTACCGTGCTTCGGAGGGCACGTAAAGCTGTCGGTCCCGGTTCTTGTCTAAGGATAAGAATCGTTAGGCCATGTCGGAGGCCTTCGGGCGGTCTGAAAACTCCGACACCAGAGTTGGCCACACACTCACACGAAAAACAAAACTAAAACAAAACAAACTTACTCTGACTACTACGCAGCTGCAATTATTCCTCGTAAGGTCATACAGAGATATCTGAAAGAAATGTTCAACCTTTTAACATATTACACATATACACATACCTAGTAATGATTTTATATGTAAACTAGAGGACGCCAGCAGCTACGCCTGCATTTTTTTAAATCTACCCAATTTGGCCGATCCCGTGGGAATTTCGGAAAATCCCTTCTTAGTGCACCCCTACGGTCCCCAAGGAACATACATGCCAAATTTTAGCTTCTTGCGCCCAATAGTTTCGGCTGTAGCGTGTCTGTCAGTCAAAGTCAAACGTTGGTTATAATTTTACATTAAAATCCTAGTTTAATTTTGGTGATCATTTACTACTTTTGGGTTAACAATGATTTATTTGGAGTCATTTTGCTTAAATAGGATAGCGAAATGTTAAAACTTTGGTTATAATTTTACATTATAATGCGGGTTTCATTTTGGTGATCATTTACTATTTTTGTCTGTTATATGTTACTATATCATAAGCTTTTACTTTATACTTGAAGGGGGACAAGATGATGCCCACAGCTACTCACTCGCATTATATTGTTACGGACGGGGTAACGGGATTGGAAGGAAACACCGAGTAGCAAGTCTTCAAACCTCTTTGCTAATTATTGTGTTTGACGACCGGCTAGTTTGTCGTGTAGACGTCAGTAGTCTTTGACGACCGTAGTGATGACAGCTTGACATGACACCGGCCGTCACAATATTATAATTTAACCTTGTACATATAAATCACAGAGTACCTTTTTAATATAAATCTTTAATTTAACTGTTTCTTTCTGATCTCGTGAGAATTTCGGGCATTCCCTTCTTAGTGCACCCTCACGGTCCCCAAAGACATACAAGCCAAGTTTCAGCCTCTTGCGTCTCTTTCTGAACGTTTCACCTGTTCGTTGTGTGTCAGTCAGTAACGCAAGGATTCTAAATATACAGATACATTTCAGAAATAAAGAAAGAAATAAGAATAATTTTATTTTCATCACCTTAAACATAGGTACTTAAAAAAGATGTAGTGACAATGACAAGCATCGAGAAAGGAATGCTAAGATGGCTTGGGCACATGGAGAGGATGGATGACGTAAGACTGACCAAGCAGATATATAAGGTAAGTGTGAATGGGACAGGACGAAGGGGAAGACGTAGGCGGACGTTCTCTGACCAGATTGGAGACATCCTTAAAACAGGAAAGGTTAGAAGTACCCTAAACAGAAGAGCGTGCATGAGGAATTTGATGGGAGTGATGAAGCAAGAGAGATATGTCAGGATCGTTGGAAATGGCGTTCCGTAGTCTCTACCTACCCCCCGGGAAACAGGCGTGAGCCTATGTATGTATACATACGTCGTAGAAGCATGGACAATTATGTAATATGTACCAATGTATGGTACGTAGGTACCAATAACATTGGAATAAGGAGACAAATAAATACACCTCATGCTTATTAATGTTCGTAATGCTTATATGCTTTGCTTTGCTTAACAAGTAACCGCGACGTGGGTGTCATATTACACCTCTGCCTACCCCTTCGGGGATACAGGCGTGAGTCTATAAAGAAAAAAGCAACCACGACGGTGTTCCGTTAATAACGAGCAACGTAAAAGGTGAAGCGTTTTCTAGCTTAATATTTACCTTGTAATACGCTGTCCCAGATTGCCCAAAGACAGATTTAAGTTCCATTTCTTCTTTATACAAAAGGTGCTTATGCACTGAGCAAGCTTTCGTAAAGGCTTCAAAAGTATCGTTAACTAGAAATAGAAAAAAGATTCAGTGTCTTAGGCATAGTATTTTGCAAATAGATTGTTTTGGTTCTATGTGAAAATATTCATAATTATAATTTAGACAGCTATCGAGTCTGACGGCGTTAGGCCACTTCGTAAAAAGCACAGAACATGGGTCATTGTTTTTTGCCCTATACAATATTTTGATCTGCATTTGCAAAATATTTTAATAATACAACATCATCATCAGCCTTTAACAGTCCACTGCTGGACTAGGTCTCTCCTTTGAAAGGAGGAATTTACTATACCACGCTGGCCAAACGGGTTGGTATAGGGTTTGTATCAAGTTTTCCTTCTCTTACAGTGCTGTCTCCGCCTAATATGCTCCCTCTGTCGGCTATTACGGCACCCATGGGATGATATCGGGTGGTGACATTTCGAATTCTTAATCCGTCACCACACGGACAATAACACAACATAGACTGTATACTTATTAAACTAACCATAGTAAATCAGAATAAACTGTTGAATCGTGCGAAATAAGACTGTTTCGCAGTCACATGTGCTTGTGTGTGTTAGACATCTGCAATGGCGATCAGCTGAGCGGCGGCGGCGGTGAATACACCGAATTAATTTTCAAAGTGTACGATGACGCAATGTGTATGTATGTAACCAGCCCACTGCCACTTCAGCTTGCTGTTGATAGTTACACAAAACTGTTTCATGTCAGCCTAGGGACGTCCACAGCTGGACAAAGGCATCCCAAAATCCTCCACACAGACCGATTTTGAGCGGCCCGCTTCCCGCGATCTTAGCCAGATCGTCGGTCCACCTTACGGGAGGCCTACTGCGTCATCCGGTACGTGGAAGCCACTACAGAACCCTCCTGAGTCTACGGCCATCGGTTCTTCGAGCTATGTGCTTTGCCTGGTGCCACTTCAGCTTGGCTATTCGGAGAGCTACGTCGGGTGCTATATAAACTATTAATACTTTTCAAAGTAATAGAGCCTTGCTGATTTCAGCATGAATGGGCCGGCTCAACCGGGGAAGTACTACCCTCTCACAGAAAATCGACGTTAAGTAACAGTACCTGAACTGTTGCGTTTCGTTCGGTGAGTGAGAGTGCCGGAGGCCCTATCCCCTATTCCTTCTCCCTGATCCCACTCCTCATCCTATCCCTTTTCCCAACCCCAAGGGGCGGCAACGCCCTAGTGACTCGTGTGGTGTTGCTTGTGTCCATGGGCGGCGGTAATTGCTTACCATCAGGCAATCCGTCTGCTCGTTTGCCGCCTATTACCATAAAAAAAAAAACTTACATGCGTATACAGCAAGAGTTTTATCATCCCGTTCGTCGACATTGAAGTACCTCGGCTTGCTAGTGTCAAATGGGTATGATGTATGGAACATTGTATGCGGTTTTAGTCTTGAGCGCTGGCGGCGAGTATCATTCATACTGCAACAAAAAGATTTATTTTTTATATTTATAGACTCACACCTGTATCCCCGAAGGGGTAGCCAGAGGTGTAATATTACACCCACATTTCGCCATGATTTTTTTAGGTCCCACGTAATAGGGGGTGAGCCTATTGCCGTACCGGGCACATTACCAGACTCCGAGCTGCTACTGAGAATTTCCTAACGGAAAAACCCAATAACACTTTGCCCGACCCGGGAATCGTACCCGAGACCTCCAAATCCCACGTGCACATTTATGCCGCGAGACCAACGAGGCAGTCTGCAACAAAAAGTACCTATATATATTTTTTTTTTAATAGAAATAGGCGGCAAACGAGCAGACGGATTGCTTCATGGTAAGCAATTACCACCGCCCATGGACACAAGCAACACCACAGGAGTCACAAGTGCGTTGCCGCCCTTTGGAATTGGGAAAAGGGATAGGATGAGGAGTGGGATGAGGGAGAAGGAATAGGGGATAGGGCCTCCGGAACTCTCACTCACCGAACGAAACGCAACAGCTTAGGTACTGTTACTTTACGTCGATTTTCTGTGAGAAGGTAGTACTTCCCCGGTCGAGCCGGCCCATTCATGCTGAAATCAGCAAGGCTCTACTACCTGGTTAATTAAACTGGTAAAAATATTGTACTAATAGTGCGGGAGGCGACGCTAGATTAGCCAAGGAATTTTATACCGAATGAAATGCACTTGTAGTACCTAATTGCTTAATGTTTACTAATCAGAAATATGTGCGTCAGTTGCCGCACCTGCGTTGGAGCTAGAATATATAGGGTGTAAAAAGACCCTTAACAAAAACTGACATCCCATGTTGTACCAATCACTACGAACATTTTTTACTTCGGCAACATACCTGGGAAATTACTGGTTCAGGAGATATTGAGGCTCAAAGTTAGTATGGAATTTTTCTAATTAGGTACAAAATCGATGCATTTACACCGTCAATATGTTCTTTAGATGCACTATAACCCCATGGATACGTAGGCATTTCGAGCATTGGACGCGCCCGCTTTTAATTGCGGTTTAAAAATGTGAAAACTAAAAAAAAAACATTCGTTTCTCAGGAATTATTTTTGGTTAGTACGACTTGGCATGATGTCCACAACGAGTAGACTTCGGCTTGGTGATGGGTCTTGTGACACCCTGTATATCACATATAAAAAAACCGCAAATATAACTATGTCGTTCATACTAAAACTATGGAAAACAAAGTTATTTTTGGTGGCGAAAAAGTAATAAATATAATTGATTAGGTGAAGTTAATGGGTATGTTAAGTGGATCCCTCTATTACGGAACCTTTCATGAGCGAGTTCGACTCAGCAGTTATTTAGGTAATTCTTCCGGTGTTGTCATTCCTTTGGTGTTGCGGGTGTCCATGGCCCGCCGTAACCGGTTACCATAAAGCGATCGGTCGGTTTTGTGAATTATTCCATAAAGACTTACTTGAAAAGCTCATGTAGAGGAATTTCCTCCGGTCCATCATCGATATCCTCTTTGTCATCTGCTTCGAAGTTGGTCCTGATCGTCTTATCCACCCACTGATGGTACTGCTGTAGGTTAATGAACCGAGCCGGAGCCGCGCATCCTGGACCTCGGATGCTTAAGCCCAGCTGTGGGCAAACAAATATAGGGAGCCAAATTTTAGGCATCTTTTGTAGTGATTTCTTTTCGTGCATTTCTTCGTATAACAGTAATGACTCTGAGTTCGTTTCGGCCTTTCTTCTGAAGAAGTTATTTAGTTAGACAAAGCCGGAATCATTTAGGATAGGGATTTGACTTGTATATGTGAACTTGTAAGCAATCAAAATGCAAAAAGAAATCTGTCAAAGGGCAAGGGCTATGTCACAGTCTGCTACGCTGGAGAAGAGGATCCCAGCAGTGGGACAGTTTATTCACAGGGCTGATGATGAAGATACCATTAATTCTTATGTGCTATTACTTACCAGTGTAAAAAATGAGGTTTCGTTGGACACCAATACCATGCCATTCTCCCAGACACATGAACTTTTGCTAGTTGCGGCCACACCACATTGGAAGTGAACTGGCTTTCGCTTTTCGTCGTCCAGCTTGAAAATTGTGAATTTTATTATTTATTCAAAACATTTGGTTTATCTGATGAACTTTGTAATCGTATAATGAGCGTAAACAGTTATTTCAATATACCAGCAATACACCAGCTGGGAGCGAAAGTGTCTCTAAGAGAACGGTTTGGGGATATTGGTATTCTCACTGTCGCGTCACAATTTATTTTTGCTAACATAATGAATGTTAGGGCAAATATCCACCTTTTTACGAAACAGTGATGTTCACAATATTAGCACTCGGAATAGACACAGACTGCATGTTCCTTGCCACCGACTGTATAAAGTACATGACTCATTTGTGGGCCTTGGCATCTACGTAAGTATAAACTACCCATTGCCTTGCTACAATTACCTTCAAATATATTTGAAACGAAAGTTAAAGCTATTTTGCTGAAGAAAGCGTACTATACATACATACATACATAGACTCACGCCTGTTTACCCGAAGGGGTAGGCAAAGGCATATTAAACGTACTATACAATTAATGATTATTTAAATGATGAACTTTGTAATCGTATAATGAGCGTAAACAGTTATTTCCGTAGATGTATTTCGTGCATATTGCTGAGCCAGCGGTTACACCTGCATTGTATGAGCTACTGCTCTGCACACGTAGTTTATAGCGTGATGTTATATAGCCTACAGCCTTCCTTGATAAATGAACTATTCAGCACAACAATAATTATTGAAATCCGATGTAGTAGTACCTGAGATTAGTGCGTTTAATCAAAGAACATCATCATCATCATCAGCCTTTAACGGTCCACTGCTGGACTAGGCCTCTCCTTTGAAAGGATAAATTGGCCTACTATACCACGCTGGCCAAACGGGTTGGTATAGGCTTTGTATCCAGTTTTCCTTCTGTTACAGTGCTGTTCTCTGCATAATATGCTCCCTCTGTCGGCTCTTACGACACCCATGGGATGATATGGGGTGGTGACATTCCGTATTCCTAATCCGTCACCACACGGACATCATATAGATTCATATGAATACCTTAAAAAATTGTAATGTGTAGATAGGATGGTTAATAAACAAATCTGCTCACCTCCGCTTTTTGATAGTATTCTGCACACGAAAGTTTATTTTTGAATCGTATCTTGTGAATCACTTTCTCCAGGATATAATTATCTGCAAAGTTGATAGCTTATTTAGTTTTATATTTATAAACTAACTGAAGCATGTCCTCAGTTCAACACGCACTTTTTTTTAAAATTTGAGTGCTTCTGCCCGATCCCATGGGAATTTCGGGCAATCCTTTCTATGTGCACTCTTACGTTCTCCAAGGAACATACATGCCAAATGTCGCTGTAACGCTAGAATTTTATATACTGGGTGTAAGGAACGGCGTACCAAAAACTGATACCAGTGATTCAGTACATGATACTGAGGCCCAGGAGGAGGTATTAATACTTTGTTTTTTTTTTCCTAAATTCAAATGCCACATTTGAATTTTACGGAAAAAAAACAAAGAATTAATCAATTTTCCGAAAACAAACAGCAATGTAGATAAGAACAGGTGTACCTACGTGTCATAGATGGTGTCATATACATGTTGGAATATGAGAATTTTATACAAATTTCAGTGCGGTTCGACAAATTAAAGTTAATGTTTCATTATACAGCATAAAAAAATCCAAAAAGAATCTGGAAAGTCAAGAAAATTTGCAGGAAAATTCGACTGACAAGGGCTTCAGTATCGTGGTCTGAATCACTGTGTCGGTTTTCGTACGCCGGCGCCATATCTTACACCCAATAAACAGATATTTATGCTAAGAGTATGTATCATTTCAGGAACACTACGTCGTAAGTTTACTGCCATTGTAGTATGCAGCGAAATATCAATAGAATAAGCTATAGCATTTAAGGCAAGCTTATTTCCGTCCAAATTATCTAGATTGTAATTTTAGCCTAGAAAAATATTATTTTAAAATTTTTATATTCCAAACGAGCAGACTGCCGCCCATAGGCACTCGCAACGTCAAAGGAGTCACAGGTGGGTAGAAGAATCGGGATGGGAAGAAGAAGAAGGGGATGAAGTATTCGGCATTATAAATAATGAAATCTTACCGTCCGTATATCCAGCTAGGTAAAAATCTTGAGCGGGTATTAACCTTCTCCGCGGCCAACAAACTGGTATCGGCAAGGGATCTGGACACAAAGTACTCGTAAGTTTTCTGATACTAGACGGAATTATTGCTGTAACCATATCAATGATTTAATAAAAATTCTATTTATAATACGTCCATGCGAGGTGACGAATTAACACTACAAAATTTCGTTCCGAGAGGGGTTGGTAAAGGCTTTGATATCGAAGTTACCATAGTATTTTGGGAAGACAGCTTCCCAAAGTACTTACTAGGTATGTATGTATTTGCTTCGTCTATTTCCCTTAGCTCCTTACCCCACTCTCGAAATAAAATAGGGATCTGACACTTTGCATTTCTATAAAAAATGAAATTTTAAAAGTCATCTTACAGTAGGAGCGGCCATAGCCCAGTGGTGTACGCGATGGACTGCCGAGACGATGGGCTCGATTCGATCTCCAGGTACCACGGGCACACTGCTCTGACTTTTCGAAGTTATGTGTGTATTATCGCTCGCTTAATATTGTCCCCGGTACAATAGGCTCACCCCCTTTTACATTTGGAACGAAACATAACTGGTAAACTGTGGGTGAGTAATACACATCTGTCTACCCATTTTGGGATAAAGGCGTGAAGTTATGTTATTTTAACTTACAGTTCTCTTCTCTGTCATCATCCAGTTGAACTAAAGCTATGGTGTTGATAGTTTTCTCTTCGTAGTCTGGATGAATGATGTACTTCCTAAGAGGATAGAACCAAGGGTCCTCTGGGTTCACTATAAACATTGCTGTGGTATCCTCACTGAAATAAGATATATTCTCTAGAACTTAACGGTAAATAAACTAAAAACGTGGTCTACGTTTATTCCAAAAAGCAAGAGATATTTAGCATATCGTTTGCTACTAACAAAACAAATCATTATTGGTATTTCTTAATATATATTATTGTATATATGTAGACAACCTTTCTGTGACCCAAATTGCCGCTTGGCGGCGTTGCAGTCGCGCTGTGACAGCTGTCTCTATGAATGCAAGAGAGACGGAAAACGACGCCAGCGCCGCCAACGCAAAGGCGCCAACTACGTACCACACTGACGACAGTCGCCAACTCGCCATTTGGAATCGGCACACGAAATCCTTAAGAAATACGCTTCTATATGTGAATCTGTATTCATTGCTTCTATCTACGGAATTCAATATTCGAATTATACAGAACATATAGAAGTCCACTGACAATACACTGACTAACGGCCATTTTCAATATTCGAGCTATAGAGAGATCTGTAGATTTTAGATTCGTGTTTGACATATTTTGTATGGAGCTTATGTCAATAACTGTCAAAAACGAATCTAAAATCTACAGATCTCTCTATAGCTCGAATATTGAAAATGGCCGTTAGTCAGTGTATTGTCAGTGGACTTCTATATGTTCTGTAGTTTCGTATAAAAATATAGATAGCTCACTTATTAATTAAAACGCCTACTGTAATTTCCATGCAATTTTAGTAAAATGCGTCTTTGCTAAGCATTGTAGGAATGCAGTAACTGAACGATTACTCAATGAACATTTTTTTTATAATTATGTTCTGATTTAGTGGTAGCGATATCCTGGTGGTAGTGGGAAGACCATAGATATACCGTGGGTTTTTTATAGACTTCGCTCGCCCTACATACAACTAACGGACACAATGAACACCCAGACTCGAAACAAAATTTATGAATTGTCTTGTGTGATGGAACACATACATTCGGCGCTGTGTCAAGCGGTGAGGCGGACGCTTAAGCCACTATATGAAAAAATCATCATCATGTCAGCCTAAAGACGTCCACTGCTGGACATAGGCCTCCCCCAAGATACCACACAGACCGATTTTGAGCCGCCCGCTTCCAACCGCTTCCCGCGATCTTAACTAGATCGTGGGTCCACCTTGCGGGAGGCCTACCTGCTGTGTCGTCCGGTACGTGGTTGCCACTCTAGAACCCGCCTGCCCCAACGGCCATCGGTTCTTCGCTCTATGTGCCCTGCCCATTGCCACTTCAGCCTGGCTATTCGGAGAGCTATGTCGGTGACTTTGTTTCTCCTGCGGATCTCTTCATTTCTGATTCGATCTCGCAGGGAAATTCCGAGCATAGCTCTTGCCATCGCCCTCTGAATGACCCCAAGCTTTCGGATATGGCCCATAGTTAGCGACCATGTCTCAGCGCCGTAGATCATCACTGGCAACACACACTGGTCAAAGACTTTCGTCTTGAGACACTGTATGAAAGATTATATACGTAAAAATGTTAATATTCGCTCGCTTGATAATGTGCCCGGAGATGGCAACAGGCTCGCCTCCTATTACATTGGGACCGAAATTAACTGTCGAAGTCGAAGTGTAATACACCTCTGCCTACCTCTTCGGGGATAAAAGGCGTGAAGTTATGTTATTATGTTATATATGCGTATATTATATTATGGAGAATGGAACAAGAACTAACCTGAACACCTTCTCAGGTATCTTGACGACATCATCTGCGTTGACGAGTGCGTACTTCGGTCTAACCAGCACCAGGCCTGACAACGCCACCTCTGATCTGTCGCCATCGTCTGTTTACATTTATTCATAAAATTGTTTAAATCAAACCTCAAGAGCGGACTCTAGGAAATATACAGTTCTTCAGGGCCAAATCAGACAATGAAATCAAACTATTGGCGTATTCTTTTGCCTTATTTCTATTGTTTGTTACATTATGTTTAAGTAATTTCTTATTGCTAGTGAAAATATCAGAGAAATATGAACGTACGATGCGCAGCGCAGAATGGTGAATTAATTACTAGCCAAAATTCTTCCTAGAGTTCTACGGCGCAGTTGAAGTAAGGAAAATGGTTATATCATAAATTGGGCTTTATTTACGTTGCAAGCTTGTCTTAGCTTAAAGTCTGCTTGCAGACTTTAAAGTGTAGTAGCTACACAGATACAACTTTGTCTCGTACATTTATCTATTAGGTGCTATCCGTACTATGAACCGTGTATTATAAATTAGTGTTTTCCTGAAATGTATGTACTCATCTCATCATATTATTGAAGCTTCCTGTAATTTACTTTACAAAAAAAAAGTTTTTTTCGAAATTGTATTTTAGTCAAAATCAATATTATACAACACAACAAAACTAATATGCGTAGGTAAGGTACTATGTACTACAATGTACTCTATTTATTACCTACACAGCTTGACTTTAGTGCTGTGCAAAACGGATTATGATGAAAATGCTTTATGGAAAATTACAATTTTTTACTTTATTTTGAAAAATAGTTAATGCTATAGGCTGCTCTATATCAGGGGCTAAGTACATACTTTTTAGGGAAACACTGACTTATAATACACGTTGTATAAGCCAGTGATTTACAATGACAATACTCACGCAAGTATACTCGTAGTACTCCTAGCCAAGGCAGTTTTCCCGGCTGTCCAATGTTCCCTTCCTCAACTTTAACTTCAGACGTATCACACTCAAATTTCGCCTTTACAGGAAAACCTTAAAAAACGATAAAGTAATTAAATTTTCATATGCATACTTGAAAATAAAATAATTTTGAGGCATAGAAATTAATCTATACTAATATTATAAAGCTGAATAGTTTGTTTGTTTGCTTGAACTCACTAATCTCAGGAACTACTGGCCCGATTTGAAAAATTCTTTCAGTGTTAGCCCAACACAAAAAATAATATTTTCAAATTGGTTCAACCAAACAAACTCTTTAGCATTATTATATTAGTATAGATTATATTTGGTATAAAATATAAAAGAATCGAGAGTATGAACTTAAAAAATCTAAAAACGAAGAAAAGTAATACTCACAATATATGACAAAACCGAATGTCACTAAAAGAAACCTCTTCATCGCAAAAACCACTTAAAATCTTAATTAAGATCGATTAATCAATAAACACACTGATTGTCTCAACAATTCAGATCGCAGACTGAATGTAGTAAGTGACTCTTTTAAAAATAATGTACTCATTGGTAATCAATAATATGTGTTTACGAAAATTCAATACCATCACGGAATGTCACTGAGTAAGTAAACACTTGAATGTTTAAGTATTTTGTTACTCTGCAGTTGTCGTATCAAATACATACATACATGTTTTTTTATGTTATTAGGCGGCAAACGAGCAGATGGATTGCCTGATGGTAAGCAATTACCGCCGCCCATGGACACAAGCAACACCACAGGAGTCACAAGTGTGTTGACGCCCCTTGGGGTTTGTAATGGGGATAGGATGAGGAGTGGGATGAGCAAGAAGGAATAGGGGATAGGGCCTCCGGCACTCTCACCCACCGAACGAAACGCAACAGTTTGGGTACCGTTACTTTACGTCGATTTTCTGTGAGAGGGTAGTACTTCCCCGGTCGAGCCGGTCCATTCATGCTGAAATCAGCAAGGCTCTACTACCTATAAGACTTATGCTTGTTTCCCGAAGGGGTAGGCAGAGATTACGAAGCGCCATTTGCAACGATCCTGACATATCTCTCTTGCTTCATTCACCCCCATCAAGTTTCTCATGCATGCTCTTCTATTTAGGGTACTTCTGCCCTGTCCTTTTTTTGGATGTCTCCAATCTGGTCAGAGAACGTCCGCCTAGGTCTTCCCCTTCGTCCTGTCCCATTCACACTTGCCTTATATATCTTCTTCGTCAGTCTTTCGTCACCCAACCTCTCCATGTGCCCAAACCATCTTAACATGCCTTTCTCGATGCTTGTCACTACATCTTCTTTTACCCCATCGTATCAAAATCGTATCATAATTAAGGTTGGTACTTAGTAGGTACGTATTTTCTTATAAAAGAGAACATTTTAAAATCAGTGGTTTCCGCTATTCGAGTTTTGTTAACGCTTTTGATATTACTATGATCATTTCTTCGATATTAAGAGGAAACACAAGAGCAGATTTACCATACAAACGTTATACCTATTTTCCTTCGAGGAAAATTAAAAAAAGGTCAGATATTTTGATTGTCAACATTACTGTCGTGTCTGGAATGGTAGGATTTGATACGCTGCTGTTGAGACGCAGGGTAATGCTTATACTACATTACTATCTGCTATTGCGCGGTAAGGTAGATAATCCTTCAGTGCTAGAATGCATGCAACTATATGTTCCTCAAAATTACACACGTGGCGTAGGAAGGCGAAGACATCACCTATTTTCGTGTCCTACCGAATGGAGCTGCAGCTAAGTAAGCAGTACCCCAACTGTTAGAGCCATAAAGTTATATAATGATTTCATGTGTCAAGTTCACGACGCTGATATATTTTTTGATAATTTGAGTACATTTGTGAAGAAGGCCAGAATATTTTTTTGTACTTAGATCTTAAGTCTTATTATTATTCTGTTTAGTCATAAATACTGTTTACCTTAAGACTTAAAAGTGTTAATGTTTTAGTTGTGTTTATAAAATTTTGTTAAGATTTTGTTTATGTATCTTTTAAGTATGCAATGTAACCGTTTGGAAGTCATTCTGTAATGTTACTTTGTTAATTTAATTTTAATCAACTGGAATACCACTGGGACTGATGATGATGACGATGTATTTTCTGACCATCATGAAAGGAATAATTGACAAAGAACGGAAAGAAGAGAGTAAGATTGGATCTACGGCGTTCTCATTCGCCGAATGCAACGCACACGCATGGATACTACTACGTTTGGTCAAAGAGCTCAGATATTTACATAGAAGCGCATTTCCTATTTGCACTCTGAAGACAAACTTTCTGTGACCCAAATTGCTGCTTGGTGGCGTGGCAGTCGCGCTGTGACAGCTGTCTCAACGAGAGCAAGAGAGATGGAGAACGACGCCAGCGCCGCCACGGCGCCAACTACGAACTAAATTGGAGACAGTCTCCACTTGGAATCGGCACACGAAATCCTTAAGAACTGCTCTTCTATGTAAATCTATATCCATTGGTTTGGTCGATATTTTTACGGCCGCTTTCAATAATTGATTTATTTATGGATGCATAGGGTTCCCACCAAGAATATAGGGTCCCAAGCCAACCTCACCTGCAAGTGGTGCACCTGCCGATCAACGGACGAGGCTCTGGCAAACAAAATATCCCGATAAGCGGCAATAGGCTCGCCACCTATTACGTGGGATCAAAACACTGGCGAAAAGTGGGCGTTTAATATGCCTCTGCCTACCCCTTCGGGGAAACAGGCGTGAGTCTATGTATGTATGTATGTTTATGGATCAAGATATAGGTACCTATATGGTCAACTTTTTGTTTGGAGCTTATGTCAAATATATTTTGTTTGTAGCCAAATTCATGGATGGATGGAATATTGGATAGAGAGTAGTTGTTGTACCCGTTATGAAAGAAAGAAAGAAAAGAAAGAAAACATATTTATTCTATTACGAACATACGAAATAATTACATTTTTTAGCACACATAACAGGTTTAGTAACAGAATTGGCCTCCAACTCAGCGTAGTGCTATCTAGTTCAACTAGATGGCGCTGATATTTTGTTGGTACCATTTTATCTTAATTACTAATAAATAAATAAATATATATTGTTCCTTTTTTTTGACCCCGGCCGGTCGTTTCACATTTGCATAAAGAGGAACACATTTATATACCGACAAGGCTTATTGTTTACACTTCTAAAATTGTGACACTTGACACATAGGAAATTAAAGGTAAGCCCAGAGAAGGCAGAGAACATGTTATATTCCATTTCACACACGAAGGCGCTGGTGACATAATTTCATCTCCGTACAAATAAATGAAAATCAGACGAATATGATCCTAAATAACAAACACCATTACACCACCCGCACCCCCCCAATGTGAAATGGAGTATAATTAAATTAAATTATAAAAAATAGATACAAAAAAGAGAAAATAAATAAAATACAACAAAGCTGACTGAAGCTGACAGAACAACAATAGTCTGAGGTGTGACCTGTCAGACCATTGCTGAATTGTGTGACATAATGACAAATATCAGAAATTAACGTAGCATCCCGTTCAAAAGAATGATTACATAATTATGTACTCTATGACTCGGCATAGGTCTACGAATACAAATACGATCAACGAAAAATGATGGCAACAGTATAAGTACGTAGCACCTCAACGAACATAATGCCAACACGTAATAATCCGTGAAGGTAACATTGTCCCAAAATAAAACGTTTGCTTAGTCTTGGGACAAAGTCACCATCATGTATGTATTAATCAAAATTATGGCATGCATTATTATTATGCAATTTATCTTACATGGTGTGTTAGAACATTTCTATAATCTAAGGTACTAATCACAGACTATTGGGATACTACGATACTAATAAAACAAACAATTTAATAGAGACATCATTAAGGACCAGATAAAATTTGTCCATGAATCCCGCTATGCTATGTAATCTGTACCATGAATTCATGCTTAGACTAATTATATACCTATGTAGGTACCTATTAAGATATTATGCTGCTATAAAAGTCTTTATTGTTTATATTGCAATATTAACAATATTGTTCCTAAATAATATAATATAAATTATTCATTCAATAATAATATCACATCTTAAAAAACTTTTGTGACACGTTGGAGTCGATGACTGATTGCCTCCTCCTCTCCATCTGAAATTAAAAATAAGGCTCAGATGAGTATTAACCTAATTAAATACTACTAAATAATTACATTACATCTATTATAATAATAAGTCCTATATACTTGTCGGGTATAAGATTTTTGACAGGAAAAAATGATACAAAGTGTTTAATTAATTTATTTATTTTTATTTATAGACTCACGCCTGTATCCCCGAATGGGTAGGCAGAGTTGTAATATTACACCCACATTTCGCCAGGAATTTGTAGGCACGGTAGTAGAGCCTTGGCTGATTTCAGCATGAATGGGCCGGCTCGACCGGGGAAGTACTACCCTCTCACAGAAAATCGACGTATAGTAACAGTACCGAAACTGTTGTATTTCGTTCGGTGAGTGTGCCGGAGGCCCTATCCCCTATTCCTTCTCCCTCATCCCACTCCTCATCCTATCCATTTTCCCAACCCCAAGGGGTGGCAACGCACTTGTGACTCCTGTGGCGTTGCTTGTGTCCATGGGCGGCGGTAATTTCTTAACATCAGGCGATCCGTCTGCTCGTTTGCCGCCTATTAATATAAAAAAGACTATAAAAAAATGAATAAGGGCAATCCCACATATAGCAAATGAACACTAAGTACGGATGGAAAACGGCGCCTTCCCTATACAGGCTGTAACAAGACCCATCACCAAGCCAAAGTCTACTCATTTTGGACATCATGCCAAGTCATACTAAGCAAAATGAATACCTGGGAATCTATTAGTTTTTTAGTAGATATATTTTTTAAGCTACAATTAAAAGGCGCGCGTGCATGGTTCGAAATACCTACTTATCCATGGGTGCATAGGACACCTACTATAGAACAAGTTGGCGGAAAAAAAGGCGTCGATTTTTGTACCTAAATAAAATTGTATGGTGACATTGAACCTCAATATCTCCCGAGACAGTAATTTCCTAGGTATGGTGACGAATAAAACATTATCGTAATGATATAACAATGTGGCATTTCACTTTTTGTTGAGGGTCCTTTTACACCCTCAATACTTACTATTTAATATTTCTATCCCTATTATAAGATAAGTCTGTTGTCAAAAGGTGATACATGGTTAAATATTATGTGAGTCAAAAGTCAAAATCGTTTAATCATCTAGCTCACAAGATGATGCTTATGAAAGTCATTTTTTGTCGTCGTAAATTGAATTACTTAATGCTTCTACATTTACATTTACTGCCTCGTTCGCAAAGCAATAGGTAGAACCACGAGAAAGAACGGGCAATAAAACTCTTAGCCACTCTTTTGAATCGCCAATATTATGGTAGATATGTATTTTATTTTCGTAAGGAGCTGCAACTGTTTCACATTGTACTTAATTACTTGTAAATAGTAAATAGTTACAGACATAATACTTAAGCAATTAATGCAGTTACTAAATTAAGTGCCTTATTGAATAGTGTGTAACAGGAGCATCCACTTACGTCGTCAAATGAGCAGATGGATCATCTTATGGGAAGCAATTAGCGCCGTCTATGGGCACCCGCAATACCAGAAGAGTCACAAGATCTAGGAGTATTGCTAATCATAAGAAAAACATTTTTTCCGAACGTTTCATGGATTAATCTACTTTAACACTGTAGATGAAAAACTGTCAGTCAAAATCATTTCTTTTTAATAGTAATAGGCGGCAAACGAGCAGACGGATCGCCTGATGGTAAGCAATTACCGCCGCCCATGGACACAAGCAACACCATAGGAGTCACAAGTGCCTTGCCGCCCTTTGGGGTTGGGAAAAGGGATAGGCTAAGGAGTGGGATGAGGGAGAAGGAATAGGGGATAGGGCCTCCGGCACTCCCACTCACCGAACGAAATGCAACAGTTTAGGTATTGTTACTTTACATCGATCTTCTGTGAGAGGGTAGTACTTCCCCGGTCGAGCCGGCTCATTCATGCTGAAATCAGCAAGGCTCTACTACCTTTGAAAACCGACATCCTTTATTCCACAATGTGACGCTTATGATCGTCAAAACTATAATTTTGCATAATAATTAGATAAAGATTCTACATTTACACCTGCCCTATACTCTTGTAGCACGTTATTTAGTTTCTCTGTCTCTGTTACACGGCTATTCTTCTAACTTTTAGTGTTAAAAGAATATCCGGACCTTTGGGAGGCTCTCATGGGGATATGGATCCAACGTGCCGAGGCCCGTAGAGAGCTTTAATCTAAAATGGGATGGGACACATGCTGCGGAGCCTCCACAACTGCACTACTGAGTATAGTTGTGGAACTAGTGGAGTACTTATTTAGTTTATTATTACCTTTAAAAAGGAGCAGCTTCTATATATAACCTGCTGCTACTTCTGGTATTCGAGATAATCCATCTCCTGTTTGGGCGAGACGCTATCCTCCACCCACTCGTAGTAGTGCTGCATGTCGATGAAACGCGCCGGCGCCGCACAACCAGGCCCGCGGATGGCGAAGCCTATCTGTATATGTGTATAAAAGTTCGTGTAGTGACGGATTAAGAATACGAAATGTCACCACCATATCATCCCATGGGTGTCGTAAGAGCCGACAGAGGGAGCATATTATGCAGAGAACAGGACTCTAAGCCCAGGCGCGCACTGGCGACCAGGTCGCAGCGGCCAGATCGCCGCGGCCAGCGAAATACATATTGTATTGTATGGAAATATGCATCAGTGCGCGCTCATGGCCGCAAACGGCCAGCAGCCGCTGTGGCCAATGAGATCACTGCAACGTAACCTGCGAACCGTATTGGACAGAATCTTTTCTTCTTGTTTTTTCGCTTCCTACTTGCAAGATAAACCCACACAGCTATATCCTCTACGTCCATCCAGAATCACTATGTACTCGGTACTGATAACTTTGGCCGCAGTTCTGGCTGCATGCTTGGTCACGACACTTGCGGCCTAGCCACCATACTGGCCGCTGCGACCTGGTCGCCAGTGCGCGCCTGGGCTAAGAGAAGGAAAACTTGATACAAACCCTATACCAACCCGTTTGGCCAGCGTGGTATAGTAGGCCAATTCCTCCTTTCAAAGGAGAGGCCTAGTCCAGCAGTGGACTGTTAAAGGCTGATGATGATTATGCTGATTGAGGCGCAATGTCGATCTTGCATAAACTAGGTCACAATTATGTTACTGTTTCTATAAAATATGTAAATAAACACATGCAAGTTATAAAATTGCTAAATAAAATAAAATATGTGGCGGTCTTAGGCGCCCTCATTATAGTCTACAGAGTTTATGTATCGTGATTCTGCTTTTTTTTCGCTGGGCATTCGAGGTCTCCAGTTTTATGGGTGCCTGGTTTTTTAGAACGTAGGCATGTTGCATATTTCGGCGTTTCATTCTTCTTTGTGCAATCTTTGGCCTCTTGACCTAGTTCGCCACAATGTCCATACGTGAAGCTGACCTCGCGACAAGTCTTTGCCGCATGTCCAAACTGTTGGCACAAGTGTAAAGTCACGAACAGGACAGGAGGTCCAATTGATGAAAGACTTTTCTAATGCTGGCAGGAACTTCAATGATAAAATTGCAAGTAAGTGCATCTTTTTACCAGATTTATGGCTTAACTTTATGCAAGATAAAAAGGACTCTCGTGACAAACTAGGTATCTTATCAACCAGGTTCTCCTCATATATGCAATCATATACTTCTTGGTCATGAAAGGCTGCCAGTTCACCTATGATGATTACGAGGGTCAAACTGAAAGTTCTTAGAACTGGCCACTTAAAGATAAAGATAAAGATAAAGATCATTTATTTCGCAAATATGGGTATTACATACATATATTATGTCAGATGGTATAATAGTAAATTTGGTTCAGCCATATTTTACCAGTCGGCATGCAAAATCTTGATTTACATTCTACAATCAAATGTTCAGTTCAAAATGTCAGTTAATTATAATTGTTTAATGGATGTCAAAGTTAGGAGATATTTGTACAAGTGTAATATAAAAATAAAAAATGAATGTCAAAATAAATGTAGCTAGAAAATAAATAGCTAGAAAATAAGTGTATTAATTGATTAAGGGATGTCTTCTAATTACTATTTTTCATTAATGAACAATCAACATTCTAATGTCACAGGTAATTAAATTATTTAATTTAAATTATTATCTACTACTAGATCACTTAACAATCATTTTGTCCAATAAAAAATCAGAGATATTATAATACGCTTTATCAGCAAGGTAAGCTCTTAGATTTTTTTTAAATTTGCTCTGAGTCAGATTCTTCCATGATGTCGGTAATTTATTGTAGATGATAGGAGCCATGCAGGAGGCACTTTTCCGCATAAGCATAGTTTTAGCATTATGAAGACATATTTTGCTGTTATTGCGTCTATTCCGCGGCAGTATGTCCGCTAGTCGTTCAAAGCGAGTTGGATTAGTCTTCACAAATGATGCCATTTCTAATATATAAATACAAGGAAGTGTTAAAATTTTATATTTTTTAAAATAAGGTACACAACTGTCGGTAGATTTTAGGTGAAATATCGATCTTATGCATCTTTTTTGAGACTTAAATGCCGCTTCTTTATCGGTCGAGTTTCCCCAAAATATAACGCCGTATCGAAGGTGTGATTCAACGATACCGTAGTAGGCGGTGATAAGCGCCTCCGTATTAACTTTGTACGATAACGTATGGAGAGCAAATGCAGATCTACTTAATATTTTATTAAGGCTAATTATGTGTTGTTTCCAGTCCAATTTCTTGTCAATTATAAGTCCTAAAAATTTCGTATATTCTACTTCGTCAACATTATGATCATTATATTTAATACATAGCTTGCTTTTGTCAGGATTACGCTGACTGAAGTGCATGATTTTCGTTTTATTTAAATTAATGTTCAAATTATTGTTATCTAACCATGTAATTATCGATTCTAAAGATTTATTAATGTCATTTTCATAGGTATTTGCATTCTTACAAGATATCGTTATCGTACTATCGTCTGCGAATAATGTCACAGGTTCATCTATACATTGAGGCATGTCATTTATATATAATATAAACAATAAAGGGCCTAGCACGCTGCCTTGAGGGACCCCAAAGTTGACATTGCGTACTCTAGATTGAAATGTCTCTTCGCGTTTGGTTTTAATATTAATTTTATTTATCATTGTTATTTGTTTTCTGTCACTAAGGTATGATTTTATAAGATTTAAGATATTGCCTCTGACACCATAAGCTCCTAGTTTATATAATAACGTTGGAAAATGGACATAATCAAACGCTTGGGTCATGTCGCAATAAATCGCGCATACTGGAATACGTTTATCTACGTTATTCATTACATTTTGCAAGAAGTCATAAATTGCCATATTTATTGTTTTTTGCCGTCTAAAGCCTTTCTGTTCCTCACATAAGATATTATTGTTTTCAATGTACTTATATAATTCCTTGTAGATATATTTCTCAAATATTTTAGACATAACTGAAATTAGTGCTATTGGCCTATAGTTCTCCATCAACTCCTTATTATCTTTTTTAAATAATGGTTTAATAATGGATATTTTAAGATCTTCTGGATATACCCCTGCACTTATGCTAAGGTTTATTATATAGCTAAGGTGGCCACTTGTTTCCTTGGCGACTGACTTTAATACTTTAGTACAAAACTCATCATGACCAACGCTGTTTGTATTTTTGAGATCATTGATAATTTTTTCAATGTCATGTGGAATACTAGGTGACATGAAGAAAGATTTAAGTTTTGTATTTTGTATGTTCGACTTGTGCTTGATTTCTGCCGGTATTTTTGGTTTTATTTTGTCAACAAAGAAATTATTAAAGCTGTCCGAAATAAGTTGTGGATCTGTTATAGTTAAATTGTTTAATGTTATTATAGTTGCTTGTTGCTTTGGTATGTTATGTTTTGCCTTATTAATTATTTGCCATGTGACTTTAGATTTATTTGTTGACTCTGTAATTTTGTGTATGTTTTGTGCTCTTTGTGTTAAATTAATAATGCGTTTGTACAATTTTGAATATTTTCTAAATTTTGCCTGATTAGAATAGGTTGGTTTTAACCGAGATTGCCATAGCAGCTTTCTTTTGTTTTTGTAGCACAGCTTTATCCCTTTGGAAAGCCACCGGGGCTTATTTATCAAATCCACTTTAAATAGCTTAATGGGGAAGCATAGTTCATAAAACATTTTAAAATTCTCTATAAATGCATTATAAGCTTCATTGGGGTCGTCAATAATGTAAATGTCAGAGAAAGAGAAATCTCTTAGACATTGTTTAAATTTTACTATATTTTCCTTACTGTAATTTCGACCTGTCTTATACCAGTGCTTAATTATACATGTTTTCCGTACCGAACATTGAAGAAGCTGAGCAGTGTGATCTGACAGCGCGAATTCTAATATCTCTGTATGACAGCGCTTACTAAAATTATGTGCAAAATTATCAATACATGTCTGACTCTTAAGTCGAGTTGGTTGATTAAATGCTAATTTCATGTTAAAGCTTAATAACAGATGCTCAAATTCATGTGTTTGCTTATTTGTTTTCATCATATCGATGTTAAAATCGCCAGCTAGAATTACATTTTGATAACGTTTCTTCATTAATGCACGTAAAAGAATATCTAATTTATTCATACAGTAGTCAAAATTTTTTGTATCTGGAATCCTATATATACATACGACAGCAATTTTGTGTTCAGTCAGCTCGATGGCGCAACATTCAAATACTCCAGCTGTAGACATTTTTGAGATTATCGGTAGGTCTGTCCACTGATGTCCGTTTCGTATCAGGATACATGCTCCTCCTCTTTTGCTTCCCTTCCGACTGAAGCAGGCAGCTAAGCGGTAAGCGGGTATCTCTAAATAATGTTCATGTCCTTCCACCATAAAATGTTCCGTAACGCATAATACATCAACACATATTTTTTTATCTAATAGTTCATGAAGGCATACGGTAAGACTATCAGATTTTGAAATCAGGCCTGCTATATTTTGATGTAATATATAAAAATATTTATTCACGAAAAAAGTTATCTTCAGTTTCATTCCCAGGCTTATTTATTTGAATGTCATTAATTAGTGTAATGTCCAAAATTAAATTCTTTAGGTCCTTAAAAATAGTTCGAAGTCCGTGGTCATTAATCATACCCGAATGTCTGTGAAACATCCTAAAACTTGCATCTAGATTCAGGTTACTGTCCAATAAAAATGCATAACCATGTGTTTGGATGTCCATGTATAGAAGATTATTGAATGATTCCACTCTCCAGTTAAATATACTGGAATAACTTGAAAATTTATAAGTTGGTAGGCAGATAACTATGTTGGTATGTATGATATTTCGAAGTACTTTTCGTATGCGATCTATAGTTTTAATGTTGTTACTAGTAGTCAAAAAATCTTCCTCCCCCAAGAAAATTACACAGAAATAATTTTTATTGAAAAGAGTCAATTTTTCCTCTAATTGTGTTAGGAGTTGCTCCGTAGTTGCATTTGGTTTTAAATAATGACACATTTCCATATTTTGAAATGTATCTTCAGCTATTGACAGTAATTTGTTATTCCTTTTTGTACTTAAAATACATAACTTTCTTTTATCTGTAGAATGGTTCATACTTTGAGTGACCTTAAGGCTATGTTTTTGTGTGTTGTCATTTGTGGGTAGTTTTGAACTAGTATCTCTTGGACTAGTGTAAATCATTTCTGGATCCGTCTGGGTCTCTTTACTACTGCATTGTTTATTATTTTTTCTATGTCCAGATGTTTTACTTTTGATGGGGGTATTTGTAACTTTTTTGTACAGATCATTTTTCTTAATAAGTTCGTCGTTCGATTTTTTTAAGTTAATGTTTTCTAACGACAATAATTCTATTTCTCTATGGGCACTGTTTAGATCTTGTGTAAGTTTACTGATTTGCTGCTTTAACTCATTCACTCTTTCGTCGTCATCGTCCGATATATCCGGCAAACTATTATTAGTCAAATCTATCAGACTTTTACTCTCATCTTGAGTGTCGGATTTGGTTCTGGTTCGTCGGAAAGTAATGTTGTCTAAGAAATTCATTATCCGCTTGTTAACTGTTTGTTGTTGATATTTTACTGAATATGAAATAACTCACTTGTATGGATACTAATGCGCTTGTGTGAACGTACTAATAGGCAATCGTTCACTTTGGTAGCATCACTAGCAATAGTCTCTGGCGTTTTGTTTATGGTTCAATTATATTTTTATTTCCACTCGTTGAAATGTCAATAGTTCAAAATCACACACAAGAAACGGTTTTTATGATGAAAAGAAAATGTTTTTTATGCAGCTTACTGTTTATAATGTCGTATTTGGATCACTGTTTAATAGAAGTTGGTGATGTTTATAGTTTATGTAGCACAAATTGTCACTGTGTCACTAAATTATGGTGGGACGCAATGTTTACTCAGGTAATGTTTTTTATTCGTACACATTCACAAACGTTTATTTGCCGATAATGTCCATACAACAAGATCTTTTCTTAATATTTTTCGCTATATAGTCAAAAAGATAGGTTTCTAACGCATTAGATATACGCGGACTTTGTTTACTTATAAACAATATAATAAAAAAAATATTCTAAAATTTGAAAATAGAACTCTTTGCCAATATTACTGAGTATATATTTCATTCATTTGTCATTTGTTTTACGATTTGGCGGCAAATTGAAAATTGTCTGTGTCACGTCAACATGAATTTAACACGAGAAAATTTTCGTGCAATGATTTTTCATGACTTTCGATGTCATTTAAGTCAACAAGAAAGTTATGATAGACTACGATTGGCCTTTCACGATGAAGCCCCATCTCGTGCGACTGTTTACAACTGGTTTAATGAGTTTAAACGTGGTCGCACTAATCTCACTGATGATGTACGTGAGGGACGGCCTTCTACGGCGACGACTGAAAATAACATCTGTGTTGTGCGGCGTATGATAGAGACTGACAAAAGAGTGACCTGTCAGCAGATTCGGACAAGCTTAGGCATCGGTATGAGTTAAGTGCACAAAATCCTCCACGAACATTTAGCGGTCAGGAAGCTTTGCGCCCGGTGGATACCTCATAATTTGACTAAGGCTCAAAAACTCCATCGTGTGGATTGGTGCCGTAAAATGATTGAAAGATTTAACGGAGGTGACTCAAATGCTGTGTTCGACATACTAACAGGTGACGAAAGCTGGATTTACTGTTATGATCCTGAAACCAAAAGACAATCTGCTCAGTGGGTGTTTCCTTTCGAGGAGTTGCCAACTAAAGTGAAGAGAGATCGAAGTGCGGGAAAAAAAATGGTGGCCTCGTTCTTTGGAAGGATAGGTCATTTCGCAACAATTGTGTTAGAGGATCAAAAAACAGTTTCTGCAGAATGGTACACTACCAATTGTTTGCCACTTGTCTTGGAAAAAGTTCGAGAGAAACGACCTCGCAGTAGGATCCTCCTTCACCACGACAACGCCTCGTCGCACACCGCCAAGCGAACGATCGACTATTTGGCGACATCAAACGTTGAATTACTGGGTCACCCGCCGTATAGCCCCGACCTCGCGCCTTGTGATTTTTATTTATTTCCAAAAATTAAAGAAAAACTTAAAGGAAAGCGGTTTATGAATGCTGAAGAAGCGGTGGCTGCGTATCGCGATGCCATTGAAGAGACCCCTAAGGACGAGTGGGCAAAGTGCTTTTCCCAGTGGTTCCATCGCATGCAGCGGTGTATTGACGTCAATGGACAATATTTTGAAAACATATAATAAAACTAATAACTGGCTAATGTAATCAGTTTTTGATTTTCTAAGAACTTTCAGTTTGACCCTCGTATCCTAGGTATTCTTTTATACGGCTCTTCCACTTTAAAGCCAAAACTACTTAGTTGAGTTGAGCTCCGCAGTTTTTCGACGTCTTCCTTTGATTCAGTGCTGATGATAACACCTCCGTTCTTTGTCTTACGTAATCTCCTTACGTGCAATTTCATCACATATTATCTTTTGTACGGGAGATTTGGTGTCGTCGCTAGTTTTAAATGTTTTATTGGGATAAAGGCTCTTAAGGCTACTAAAGATGTTTTGATCAAGATCGCCCTTTGCTTCAAAGACTGATAGTGCACAGCCATTTTAGAAGCACAATTTCCAACATTTCGCGCCAGAGTGTTAATGTTCAACTTTTGTTCTGTGTTGGCTTACCCTCGGCAACAATTTTGCACACATCGTTAAGGGCTTTTCTATAGTCGACATATAATATCCGATGTTACTAGTAGTGAGGGCTTGATACATCTCTTGGTCAGTGGCATGTTCTTGTGGTTGAGGAGTGCTGAGAAGGGCTGCGACACGTCTTCGTACTCCGGTTGAAAGGGCTATTTTCCATGTTAGCCATATTCCGTAAACGCTCACTTGTTCATAGTTTTTAACAATAACTATTTTACACTAAGTTATTTCTCTCTTTTTAATCTAGGTTACTTAATTTAAACATGTTAGTATAAATATTGCAAGGTAGACACGTCTGCTCGATATAAACTACATCTATACTAATATAATAAAGCGGAAGAGTTTGTTTGTTTGTTTGTTTGTTTGATTGTTTGTTTGAACGCGCTAATCTCAGGAACTACCGGTTGGATCTGAAAAATTCTTTTTGTATACGATAGCCCAGTTATTCCGGAAGGCTATAGGCTATATAACATAACGCTTCGACCCTTTGGGGCCGGGCAAAAGGCTAAAAAGGCTAAAACATAATGTCGGCTAATCTCAGGAACTAGCCGTCGGATTTTAAAAATTGTTATTGCCTATGATAGCCCAATTATTCCGAAAGGCTATAGGCTATATAAAATTACGCCACAACTTTTAGGGACCAGTCAAAAATAATAAAAGGGTCAAACGAGAAGGGGAGGGTTGGGTCAAAGGCAAAAAAAGGCTAAACGGATAGGATACAATATATATATGGGTATCGTTTTTGAGATTGCATTTTCAGGACGCTGATTTATAATATGAAATTGATTTAGTGATCCAAGATGGCGGACGGGAAATCAAAGATGGCGGATGAGAAAATTTTAAATATCAATATGGGTATCGCCTTCGATATTTTAAGGGGTGGAGAATCGAAATACAACATCTATTTCGTGATCAAAGATGGCGGATGGGCAATCAAAGATGGCGGATGGGAAAATTAAAAAAAATCAATTTTGGTATCGTCTCCGATGTTTAAAGGGATGGGGAATCCAAATATAACATCTATTTCGTGATTCAAGATGGCGGATGGGAAATAAAAAATGGCGGATGGGACAAATTAAAAAAATCGATATTGTTATCGTCTCTGATGATTTAAGGGATGGTGAATCCAAATACAACACCTATTTCGTGATCAAAGATGGCGGATAGGAAATCAAAGATGGCGGACGGGATTTTTTTTGAAGTCGATATGGGTATCGTCGCCGATATTAAAAGGGTTGGGGCATCCAAATCCGACATCTATTTCGTGATCAAAGATGGCGGATGAGAAATCAAAGATGGCGGATGAGAAAGTTAAAAAAATCAATATGGTTAGCGTCTCCGTTGTTTTAAGGGATGGCGAATCTAAATACAACATCTATTTCGTGATCAAAGATGGCGGATAGGAAATCAAAGATGGCGGACGGGATTTTTTTAAAGTCGATATGGGTATCGTCTCCGATATTTTAAGGAATGGGGAATTCAAAAACACCATCTATTTTGTGATCAAAGATGGCGGATGGAAAATTTTTAAAAATCAATTTGGATATCGTCTCCGATGTTTAAAGGGATGGGGAATCCAAATACAACATCTATTTTGTGATTTAAGATGACGGATGGGAAATCAAAGATGGCGGATGCGAAAAATTTAAAAAATTAATAGGTATGGGTATCGTCTCTGATGATTTAAGGGATGGTGAATCCAAATACAACATCTATTTCGTGATCATAGATGGCGGATGGGAAATTTTTCAAAAATCAATATGGGTATCGTCTCCAATATTAAAAGGGATGGGGAATCCAAATACAACGTCTATTTCGTGATTCAAGATGGCGGATGTGAAATCAAAGATGGCGGATGGAAAAAATTTCAAGTCAATATAGGTATCCTCTCCGATGTTTTAAGCTATGAAGAATGCAAATAAAAATCTATTTCGTGATCAAAGATGGCAAATGGGAAATCAAAGATGGTGGATGGAAAATCAAAGGTGGCGGCTGGGAAAATTCTTTACATTATTTATAAAAATCAATGTTCGTTTGTTTTTAGCCCTCTATAAACTCTGAAATTTTAGATTAAGCGCTGATGGCTTTGATAACTTTGTTAAGAATTTCCTGGAAAAGTAGTTGGAAAGAAAAGGAACTAGAAAAAAAAACCTCAAAAAGGCGATACGGAGTTCGCGGGGTCAGCTAGTAATATTATATAGACAACTGCCGCACTGACAATAAATCATAAATCGTGGGGGACTGCACAAACATTCAATTAATGGACAAAAAGAGACTCGAAATGAAAAGTGGGCCACAGAAAGTGTTTCGTGTGGGGTTCGAACCCACACCACTCGGTGCAATCGGGGAGCCCGGGTAAGGTTGTCACAGCGGATTAGCGCCTAACAGAAAACCGAAAGGTCGAATAAGTCTTGGCCCTTTTCTTGTTTGACACCATTTATAGCTAACACACACACACACGCACGCACGCACACACGCACGCACGCACGAACGCACGCACACGCGCACACACATAAAAAAGATGAGTCTTAGTACTTCATCATTATATCAGCCTATATCCGCTACTGGACACAGGGCGCCCCAAGGCTATCCACACACACTAATCTTGCAGGTACTTCACCACGTCAGCCTAGAGACGTCCACTGCTGGACATAGGCCTCCCCCAAGGTTCTCCACACATACCGATCTTGAGCGGCTCGCATCCAACTGCTTGCCACGATCTTAACCAGATCGTCTGTCTATCTTGTGGGAGGCCTACCAGTACGTCCTCCGGTACAAGGTTGCCACTCGAACCCTCCTCCCAACGGTCATCGTTGGTACTTCATCTCAGCCTCCTAGCGTTATCCCAGTTACAACCCGGAGTCCACTTACTAGTGTCACCGGATTCGGATGAATTAATTAATTAATTAATATTAATATAATAATTAATTGATATAATAATATATTTATCCTCAAAAATACAAAAAGGTACAGTACAATTAGCCTTAAATTAGATTAATTGGTATAACTAGCCTAAAGTCTTATATTTAGTTTTACTTATATCATAATTATATGGCATATAAACAATAGTGTACATAAGGCTAAAAAATAACTATTTGCACCATTGGCAAAAAAACTAAGATTGCGTTATAATACTTATAATACATCGGCTACCCGCTCGAATTAGGTTATACCTGTGCTTCGAGCTGACGCTTGATTATTACGTAATGATACAAATAACTATAATATTTAATTGTATGCTATAATATAACTTATTGTGAAAGTAATTAAATTAAGATTTATAGTAAATTATTAGAGACTAATTTATTTAAAATTAATAATACAATTACGAAATACTATTTAAAATTCTGTTCAGTTAGTAATGTAACTTATCAGTGCGATAAAACACGTAAAAATAGTAATATTATTAACGAATATTAGCTTTTTCACAGAGTGACTGCCTGTCTCCGCAACTCTAAGAGATAGCGATATTCCATGGTTGACTAGTGTCAGTTTATTCAGAGGTACCAATGAATACAGATTTACATAGAAGCGCATTTCTTAAGGATTTCGTGTCCCGATTCCAAGTGGCGAGTTGGCGACTGTCGTCAGTGTAGTACATAGTTGGCGCTGTTGACGGCGCTGGCGTTGTTCTCCGTCTCTCTTGCTCTCGTAGTTAACATACACAGGAGGAACGTTCGTGTCTCTTGCACTCATAGAGACAGCTGTCACAGCACGACTGCCACGCTGCCAAGCGGCAATTTGGGTCACAAAAAGTTTGTCTACAGAGCGCCCATAAGAAATGCGCCTCTATGTAAATATCTATGCTCTATGGGGGTACTTACCCCCGGACTGTCAAAGATGTTTATAACAGCAGGGACCGATGGCTTTTTACATGCTCTGCAAGGCATCAGTGGAACTTACTAGTGAGAAGTTTTCTGTGGCATTAGTCACTAAGGCCATCCCGTTATCCCACGTACACTGGCGTGTTTTGAATGTTGAGTAGCCACACAGGTAATTCGTTGGCTTATTCATGGGATCTGCCAGCTGGAAAATACATCAATGGCAATATACAAGAATGTAAAACTGAATCTTCAGTGTAATAACGATAATTTTTTTTATAGACTCACGCCTTTATCCCCGAAGGGGTAGGCAGAGGTGTAATATTACACCCACATTTCGCTATGAATTTTTAGGTCCCACGTAATAGGGGGAGAGCCTATTGCCGTACCGGGCACATTACCCGAGACCTCCCAATCCCACGCGCACATTTATGCCGCGAGACCAACCATGCAGTAATGACGATCAAATTGCTGTTATTTCAACATAATTCTGATTATTGGAAAAACGAATCATTTTAGGTGATGTTTTAGAGCTCTCAAAACAAATTAATAATAATAATCGTATCGTGACCGCATGCTGCCTCTGTTTCAGGGCTTCGAACCAGCTGTCAACGTTTCGGCACAGCGACTGTCGGATCAAGTGCGGGCTATCCAGCGCTGCCGCCTGCTGGATAACGACGCACTTGAGAGGCTACGATCTGACTTACTACGTAACCCGCCTATCCCTTCTTCTACGAGTAGTGATTTACAAGTTGCAAATATTGTCAGACCGCAAAGGACTGTTGAAGAGGTGCATAGTAGGGATACACAAGTATGTACCCAGTACATAGATGAATTAAGGAGTACTTTGGAGTGCACTATTCGGGAGTATCGTTTTGTGAATACCGCGGATAGGCCTCGCTTACCGCGTTTGCCCACACACAAGAAAAATATAGCGCTGGTGTGTGCCCTGGATTCACTATTGTCCACGTACTTAGACAATAGTGAAGATCTTAGCGATACCCACTCGATTCATTCAGATACTTTAAATTTTTCAACTAATAGTATGCCTGAGATATCAGATGACGAAGATAATGACCGCATAAGACAGTTAAAGACAGAAATTGAATCGCTTACAGCACAATTAAATAGCGCACACTCTGAGATAGAGAATTTGTCTCTAGAAAATAATACTTTGAAACAGAGGAATGAAGAATTGATAAAACGAAATAATTTATACAAGAAAGTAACGAACAGTCCAATAAAAAATAAAGTAATCACACCGAAAAAGCTGTCAATTTCCAGAAACAACAGCTTTCAAAGGGAGGCTCCCTTTGAAATTGCTTCACCTACGTTGTCCACAAAATGTAACAGTAATATGAAAGAACAAGCAACGAAAAGTTCTGAGAAAGATACACTAAAATTTCTACATAACACGAACAAAGCAGACTCATCTTATACACCGTTTCCTATGTATCGAAATGAAGAAAAAGTGTGTATATTGAGTACAAATAATAAAAATCAGGTTTATTCAATAGCTGCAGACACTTTCAAGACTGATGATATTTGCCATTATGTGAAACCAAATTCTAGCACTGAACAGCTCCTAACTGGAATAAAATCAAAATTGAGAGACTTCCAAATGTGTGACTATTGTATTATATTACTAGGAGAAGAAGATTTTAAGACAACATGTAACTACCATAAGATAGTTAAATATATGAGAGATATATTGAGTGATATTAAGCACACTAATGTCATTATTTGCCTACCAACCTACAAGTATGGAGCATTTACAAGTCTATTCAATTTGAGAGTTGAAACATTCAATAATTTGTTATACCAGGATATAACTAACCACTGCCACGCATACATACTTGATAGCAACCGCAATCTCAACACTGACTACAGCATGTTTAATAAGCATACTGGAGCTATTAATAACTATGGACTACGTACTATTTTTAATGATTTATTGACATTAACTAAGGACATTAAGCAGAGTATTGATATTGACATTCAACCAGAAGTAATTGACGATAATAGAAGGATTATGACAACAAACAATTTTTTTCTCGACTAGTCACTTGTATATTTTACATCAAAACATCGCTGGCTTATTATCGAAATCAGATATACTTACAGTCTGTCTTAATGAACTGGAAGATAAAAATATACATGTGGATGTGGTATGCATTACAGAGCATTTTATGATGGAAGGCTATGAAAACCATCTGAATATTCCAAACTATAATCTAGCAGCCTGTTTCAGTAGGAATAAATGCAAGAGAGGCGGTGCTTGTATTATTGTCAAGACTGGACTTAGATGGAAAGAAATTCCAAAAGTAGCCAAAATCTCAACTAGTGGCATGTTCGAATGTTGTGCCATAGAACTAACTGACCACAATATTGTGCTAGTTTGTATATATAGAGTACCGAATACAAAAAACCTCAATTCATGCTTTGAAAAATTTGAACTTTTGCTTAGAGAATTAGTGAAAAAGTGTTTTAAAAAGATTGTTATAACAGGCGATTTTAATATAGATTTATTGAAAAGAAACAGTCATTCAATAGAATTTAAAAATTTGTTGTTAAGCTTTAATTTAAAATTAGCTATTAATCAACCCACACGCCTAAAAAGCCAAACGTGTATTGACAATTTTGCGCATAATTTCAGTCAACCATGCAAAGCCAGTGTACTAGAATTGGCTCTATCTGACCACACGGCTCAATTACTTAAATGTCCAGTTGAGAGACAATGTTGCTTAAAGAGATGGCGTACAATAAAGCGCGACTACAGCATAGAAAATATAGTAAAATTTAAAAAATATATTAATTCTTTATCTTTCTCTAATGTATATAAATCCTCTGATACAAATGTAGCGTACAATAATTTCAATGAAATATTTTTATTACTTTATGATCAATGTTTTCCTAAAAAAACTATCTTAGTCAACTCAAATAAACGTAAAACCTGGATATCACGAGGGGTTAAGTTATGTAGCAAAAAGAAACGCCAATTGCTATGGCAATATAGAGTCAAACCATCGCTTTATAATAAAATTAAACTGACAAACTATTCGAAATTATTTAAAAGAATAATAAATCTGACAAAAAGGGTTCAGAATGACTTCAAAATAAAAACATCAATGAACAAGAATAAAACTACCTGGAAATTAATTAATGAATCAAAATTAAATGTCCCGAAAAATTATATATGTCAATTAACTGTAGACAAAATGCAAGTAAGCAACCCTAAAGATATTGCTAATTTATTTAATAATTATTTCGTAGATAAAATAAAATCAATTAATTATCAGTCAAATGCTTCAGTAACCAAATACATATTAGCCAAAAGAGATTCAATGTTCATGCCCCCATGTTTACCACGAGATGTTTTAAAAATAATATATTCTTTAAAAAATACTAGTAGCGTGGGGTATGATGGCATCTGTACAAAAATAGTTAAAGCAGTTGCAAATGAAATATGTGGACCCTTGCATCACGTAATCAATTTAAGCATAAGCGAAGGTATTTTTCCAGCTGCACTTAAAATATCTATAATAAAGCCTTTACATAAAAAAATGTGTAAAGAGTTAATGGAGAATTACAGACCTATTTCTCTAATACCTGTATTTTCTAAGATATTTGAAAAATATTATTATAAACAGTTAAACAAATACTTAGAAAAAAACAACATACTATGCCATGAACAGAAGGGCTTCAGGGAAAATAAAACCATAAACATGGCTATATATGATTTCCTACAGGTGGTACTGAATAATATGGATAAAAATATACCGGTGTCCTCAATATTTTGCGATATGACCCAGGCTTTTGACTGTGTACAGCACACTACTCTTTTACAAAAACTTGACGCATACGGGATAAGAGGAAACCTACGTAAACTATTTGAATCTTATCTGAGTAACCGGACACAAATCACTCAAATAAGCAGTATAAATGTAAAAAAACAAGAAGTAATATCTTTATCTGAGGCCCGCACGGTAGTACACGGAGTACCACAGGGGAGCGTTCTAGGACCACTTCTCTTTACACTATATATCAATGACTTTCCTAAGGCTACTATACATCCTATGACATTATTCGCTGACGATAGCACAATCACTATAACAAGTAAATCCCGGGACACTTTTGAAAATGATATAAATAATACGTTAACCTCAATTATAGATTGGTTAAATAATAATAACTTACAAATTAATCTAAAGAAGACATTAATAATGAATTTTAGCCAACGTTTAACAACTATAAATTTTGACATTAATTATAATAATACCAATATTGACGCAGTAAATACCACGAAGTTTTTAGGATTAACAATCGATAGGGCCCTTAATTGGAAAGCTCATATTGAAAACTTAAGTAAAAGATTAAGCAGTTGTGCATTTGCGTTAAACACTTTATCGCGAACTCTTAGTACAGATACACTACTTACTGCTTATTACGCACTGGCTGAATCTATTATCAGATACGGAATCATATTCTGGGGCAACTCAACAGACAAAGACATTATATTTAAAGCACAAAAGAGATGCCTCAGATCAATGTTTAATTTAAGAATAACGGATAGCTGTCAGCCTTACTTTAAACAATATAGGATACTTACATTGCCATCCTTATATATATTAGAAATGGTTTTGTTCGTAAAACAGAATCCTAATTTATTTTCACGGGTGACAGATATGTTTCCTCGAAACCGGCGTGATAACAGCAAATTATGTCTGAACCCGTCCAAGACTGCACTTATGCGCAAAAGTGTCCTATGCATGGCACCAGTCATATTTAATAAGCTACCTAAGACTTGGAAGGAACTTAACAATACCGAATTTAAAAATAAAATTAAATTGTTTTTGATTAATAAAGTATATTATAATGTTAATGATTATTTGACTGACAAATTCTGATTTATTAATTTTGACATTATATTCTATCTATTATTTTACAATTTATTGATTGACATTATAAAACTAATTTTATTAATGTATAACATTTGCACGTCATCGTATATGACAAACATGTCGCACAAAAATAACAATGTACCTACTGTATAACATCTTGCATGCAACTGTATGTATACACATGTTTTTAGCAAATAAATTTTATCTTATCTTATCTTATCTTATCTGATTCTGTACTGTGCGGCTGTTACAGCGTGTCGAGTGGCAGGTATTAAAATACCAAATGGTAGTAATACTGCCCCTCGAACTAATACTGTACCGGCCTGGCAGTGCAGGATTGAGCGTCGTATCGCTGAGGCCAGGGCGCTCATCGGAAAGCTAATTTGCTTCAGGTCGGGCAATACAAGACCGAGAGTGATGCGTTTTGTGACTCGGGCGTTCTTAGGTACGGGCCTTAGTCGCCAAGAATACGAATCACGAGTCACAGAACGCATCGACTACCTGAAGCAAAAAGTTTGTGCGTGGGCAAACCGTTTAAGACGGTACAAAAGGCGTGTGGACCGATACACCCAGAATAGGGCATTCCAAAAAGATGAAAGGTGGGTGTATAGAAGTTGGGAGCGGACTGATCCAAGTGTGGATGATGGGCGTCTGCCGGATGCTGAGGCAACGAACGCTTTCTGGCGCAGCATTTGGTCGATGCCCATCAGCCACACTGAGGGTGATTGGTTTGGGGATGTTAAGCGAGCATGTGAGGGAATACCTCAAATGCAGAGCGTAGCCATTGAAACAACGGATATAGCTTGTGCAGTCCGTTCATTATCTAACTGGAAATCAGCGGGACCGGACGGACTGCACAACTTCTGGTTGAAATGGCTACGTAGTGCCCATGCTCGGTTGGCATCCCAATTCCAGGCATCTTTGGAATCGGGCTCGATCCCAACTTTTATGACAACTGGTATCACTCACCTGCTCTTTAAGTCAGGTTGTACCACGGACCCCAAAAATTATAGACCGATAACGTGTCTACCGACTATGTATAAACTTCTTACATCCATTTTGAGGACGAAGATGTTATCACATATAAGAAATAATAACATTATGTCAGTGGCTCAAAATGGATGTAAGAATGGGGCCCGTGGTACAAAAGAGCTACTCCTATTTGACATGGCCATTAGCCAGCAGGTGCGTCGCAATCGAAAGGATCTGGCGACATGCTGGATAGATTACAAGAAGGCCTACGACTCCGTGCCACATACGTGGCTCTTGAGGGTGCTGGAGTTATATAAAGTCGATATAACTCTATGCACCTTCTTGAAAGCATGTATGGGGCAGTGGAGTACGGTCCTTCGCTATCCAGGGTGTCGGCAGATTCGCGATTGCGGTGCTCCTCTAAAGATCGAACGGGGTATATTCCAAGGTGACAGTTTAAGTCCCTTGTGGTTTTGTCTAGCTCTGAATCCTCTCAGCACTCTGCTAGAGAGGTCTGGGCTAGGCTATCGGTTGCAGCGTAGGGGTCAAGTTATATCCCACCTCTTTTATATGGATGACCTTAAATTATTTGCCCCCACCACTTTCCAATTGACAGCGTTACTAAAAGTAACTGAAACTTTTAGTAATTCTATCAAGATGGAATTTAGTGTGGATAAGTGTGCGGTCATGTATGTAAAACGAGGTGGTATTGTGGAATCTGGTGGAATAGAGCTTTCAGATTCCACAAAACTTAGATCTCTATCTGCAACCGAGACTTACAAGTATCTGGGTATGTCGCAGGCCTTAGGTATTGCTGAGACTGCCATGAAACAATCATTGCGGGAGCGCTTCTTTGGCCGCCTGAAGAAAATACTGAAAAGTTTTTTATCAGGCGGCAACAGGGTGCGTGCCTATAATGGTTGGGCCATGCCAGTCTTAGCGTACTCCTTCGGCATACTCAGATGGACTAAATCAGAACTGGACGCCTTGGACAGAAAAGTCCGTTGTCTATTGACTGAATATCGAATGCATCACCCGCGGTCGTCAGTAATGAGGTTGTACATCCCGCGGAAATGTGGTGGTCGTGGTTTCTTAAGTGCTAAGGACCTCCACAACCGCGAGGTGTACAACCTTAGAGAATATTTTCTCAAGACGGACACGGGTGTGCATCGTGATATTGTTGCTGTAGACAACGGACTTACCCCGTTGGGTCTGGCAAAAGAGAGCTGGCGCAAACCTGTTGTACTAAGTATTGAGGAGCGCAGGGATGTATGGAAGGGCAAGGAGTTGCATGGACGTTTTTATCGGGCCTTACATAGGCCTGATGTAGACTTCATGACATCAGTTGCTTGGCTACGGTTCGGTGATCTATTTGCAGAGACCGAAGGTTTTGTCTGTGCAATTATGGACGAAGTTGTCATGACGAACAACTACCGTAAGTATATTCTGAAGGATGGGACTGTTGACATATGTCGGGCGTGTCACCAGCCCGGCGAATCCCTCAGACATATAGTTTCCGGTTGTTCTCGTCTTGCCAACGGCGACTACTTGCACAGACACAATCAAGTAGCCAGGATCGTCCATCAGCAGCTTGCCTTAAAATACAGCCTTGTACCCTTTGAAGTACCGTACTACAGGTATGTGCCCGATCCATTTCTCGAAAATGGCCGTGCCACTATGTACTGGGATCGATCTATCATCACCGATAGGACTATCGTGGCTAACAAGCCCGATATCGTGGTGATAGATCGATCAGAACGCCTTGCAATGATCGTTGATGTAACTATTCCCCATGACGAGAATCTCGTGAAGGCCGAAAAAGACAAGGAAATCAAGTATTTGGACCTGGCTCACGAGATTGTCGACATGTGGGATGTGGACTCGGCGATCATTGTACCGATAGTCGTGTCAGTTAATGGTCTCATTGCCAAGAGCCTCGATCACCATCTCAAGAGGCTCTCGTTAGGCGGCTGGATCAAGTCCTCCATACAAAAGGCAGTATTGTTGGACACGACGCGCATAGTTCGGAGGTTCCTCTCTCTGGAGCCCTAACCACCGGTAGCTTGGTCCCTGTGCCCGGTACCGGTGGGTCTCCGTGGTCCTATTTTATATGGTTAAATTTTATTTGTATTTTTATAAGAGTGATTTAATTATGTAAAATAAGACGATGAGATAAAATTAGTGAATAAAGAGGAATAATAATAATAATAATAATAATCTTTATTGACGCTTTAAACAGTTTCACAATGTGGCTTAAAACTAGGCACTAGTAATTGTAATGTACTAATGGTGTTGATACTGTCTCCCAAACTAAGCAGGTGCTTGTATTTTGGGTGGCAGTGTTCAGTAGTAAATTGTGACTTTAATTACAAATTTACAATAAGTGGTAGTGAACTCTGACGCTGTATATATGACTGAAAAATAAAATTAGACATTAAAAAATTTAAATGAAAAATAAAAAGTTAATTAAAAATTAAAAATTCAAATTTAAAATTAAAATAAATTAAGATTACAATACTACTTATAGGGGACCATATCCATGTTTAAGGAGGGAGTGTGTGTTGCGTGCGTGCGTGTGTGTGTGTGTGTGTGTGTGTGTGTGTGTGTGTGTGTGTGTGTTTGTGCGTGTGTGTGTGTTGCGTGCGTGCGTGTGTGTGTGAGTGTGTGTGTTTGCGTGTGTGTGTGTGTGGTGTGTTTGCGTGTGTGTGCGGGTTTGTATGTGTTAGTGTGAATGTTGTTGTATTATTTAGCGGGATGTAGATTATGCGATGTATGTCAGTAGTTGTTCAGTTTCGTTGTAGTCCATATCTAAGAGCCATTCTGTTAGTGTGTTTTTAAGTTCGTGGCTGTTTAGTCGTGCGATATTAAGTTTTTTCTGTAAGGTGTTGTATATTTTTGAGCTTATGCTATTAAACTGTCTTCTGGCAAAGGATGTCTTACAGGTAGTGGGTGTGCATACAGACTTTTTGCTACGTCTATTTGGATCGGGGGGTGGCACATATCGGTGTCTTCTCAGGGTGGACTTTAGCACAAAGAGTTGTCGAACTGTTAACACTCTGCAGTCTGCGTATAGTGATGTGGTGGCGTATCTATACGGCTTTTTAGTCATTACTTTGAGAACAGCTCTTTGTGCTCTTTCCAGTCCTAGGAGAAGTGTCTTGCCAGCGCCACCCCAAGCTGGGATGCAGTACTGGATGATGGACTGACATAGAGTCAGGTAGATAAGTTTTAAATTTTCTATTGAAGTACAGTCTCTTAAGGATTTAAAAATGTGTATGAGTCTCCTCACTCTGTAGGTGACTGTATCTATCTGCTTGTTCCACCTCAGTCCATCATCTATGTATACTCCAAGGTATTTGACATGTTCGGCTCGATCGATTTGTTGACATTTGATGATGCAACTATGGGCTGTGATAGAAAAGTTTTGTGGTGGGCAGTTGTTTTTTCTAATGGAGAAAGGAACGTAGTACGTTTTTGAGAGGTTTAATGTCAGCAAGTTGTTTTTGAGCCAGCTCATGATTTTTGATAAAGAAGACTCAGCTCGTTCCTTGACGCTATTCCAGTCTGGTCCCCATACAAAAATTGCCGTGTCATCAGCGTATGTATAAATGTTACTGTAATCAAGGGATGTTTGACAGAGATCATTTATATAAAGTTGGAATAAGGTTGAGCTTAAAACGCTTCCTTGCGGGACACCGTAGGTTACCCCAGTCTCATCACTATCGGTATTTCCTACTCTGACTTTTTGTTTCCTATTGTCTAGGTAGTCTTTGATGATGTTGTATGCATTTCCTCTTATGCCTAATTTCTCTAGTTTGTTTAGAAGGATGGGGACAGAGACCGTGTCAAACGCCTTGGAAAGGTCTAGGAATATACATAGACACTTATTTTTGCTGTCCAGGGTTTTAGTAATCGCGCCTGTTAAGTCTAATACGGCATCTTCCGTAGAGTAACCAGAGCGGAATCCATATTGATTTTTGGCAAGGATGTTAAATTTGTGTAAAAATTCCTTGAGGGTCTTGTTAAGTATTTTCTCTAATATTTTGGAGATGCATGATAGTACCGCTATAGGGCGATAGTTGTTGACACAATCTCTGTCCCCGTTCTTGTAAATGGGGTGTATTATCGCTTTTTTAAGCATTTCTGGGAATACTCCTGTATTTATTGCGAAGTTGCATATGTAGGTGATAGGGGCGTTAAAATATGGTGACATTGTTTTATTATACGCGATGGGATGCCATCTGAGCCTACGGCGCAGTCAGTGCGGAGTTGCAATATTATGGATTTAGTATCCGATTCGTCTACTGCCATAACACCGATCGAGTTTGCAGGGTGGTTAATAGATGGTAGGTAACTTTGACGTGGGGTTCCCGGCATCTGGTTTTGTACGGATGAGGAGGTCAGTATCTTATCTGCCAGATGTTGTCCTACATTTGCGAAGAAATCACAGACATAATTGATTGACGTCTTGGGGTCGCCGCGTATTTGGAGGAGTTCTGTAGGAGTACTTTTAACTTTTTGTGTGTTGGTTATGTGTTTTATTGCTGTCCAGAGGGCTTTGGGATCTTTACCAGCTTTGTCAATCAGGCTTTTTTCATAGGCTACTTTCAAGTTACGCAAAAGGCGGTTGCAGTAATTTCTGTAGCGTGTGTATATTAACTTGGTAGTCATGTTGTCCGGCGCCTTTTTAGCTTTGATATGAAGTCTGTCTCGGTGTTTTATGCAACGGAGCAATCCAGAAGATATCCATGGCTTTATTATTCTATTTTTTCTAGTTATTTTGCTTGTTTTGGTGTTATTTTGTATTATCTTTGAAACTATAGATATTAAGGTGTTAGTAGCTAGGTTTGCATCGTCGGCCGTTAGCACATTTGTGAAGTCAGCGTTCTCCAGATCAGTTTTTATTTTGTGATAATCCAAAAGAGTTCTGTTTATTGATGGTTTATTGGAAGGTGTATTAGTATCTATGAATAGTACGATTGGCATATGATCCGTTACATATGACTTTAGTATTAGAGTCGTAGTTAGTAAGAAAGGTTTCGTAAGAAAATGGTCAAGGCAAGTTGTATTTCTGGTAGGATAAGTGTGTGTTGGGAAAAGTCCGTAAGTTGCATTGAAGGTCAGGTATTCGTCGCGTAAAGGATCTGAGTTATTAGGGCATATGTCGATGTTTATGTCGCCAACCAAAATAACAGAAGATTGCGTGTTGTAAACATCTTGGAGGCTATTTAAAAAGTTATTAAAGTTTTCTTTAGTTTTCAGCGAAGGTGAGCGATATGTTGCCACGATCGTGAGGTTATCGTTTATTTGGCAGATCAAACAACTTGCATCTTTGAATGTTGGTTCGCGTATTTTATATGACAAGCTTAGTTTAGCATAGATGACGACGCCATCGTTTTGATTAAGCTCAGAGGTCGTATGGTAAGCAGTGTATCCTTCTAATTTAGGTAAGTTGATCATCCCGCGTAGCCAACACTCAGTGAGAACGATGACGTCAAAGCTAACCTCAGTCATAGACAGTAATACACGAAGTTGGTCAAAGTTTTTATTTATGCTACGGATATTAATATGAAACAGTTTGATAGTAAAGTTTGCACGTTGGAGAAATTGTGGACAGTCCTCTGGTTGACAGACGTGGGCGTTTGTGAGTTCAAGTAAGTCTAGTTCTGTGTTAATGTTATTTATGTTAGCCATTTATTGTAGATATTATTGTTGTAGAATGTCAGACATCGCGTTGCTATTGTGTGTAGATGTAGCGGGTGAGTGCTTAGTATTGTGTTTGTGTAGTGTTCAGATTGTTGAGTGTGGTATGTGTGTTTTGTTTGTGTGTTAGACATAGATATTGGGGTGGTCCTACTCGTAAATTGTTTGTAAAATATTTTAAGAACAGATTCGTTGCATTTTAAGGCTTTAGTATATATGATAAATGTGTTCGTTAACTCGGCAATTAAAAAGAAAAAATAACAGTATAGAAAAGGCTTTAGCGTTTTCTTAGTTAGTCACAAAGTTTTCTTCAAATCCAATAGACATTGTTCCGCCGAAATCAGTACTTGTTTGTCTCCTTGTTCTTTGCGAAGAAAGATGTTACCGTTGGACGTCCAGCAGTATTTAAATTTATTTTGTTTAGCAAATTCTCGAGCTGCGTGGAATAGTTTCTTGGAGCTCACAGGTAGATAGTCGCTTACATATACAGGTTGTCGTTTTCCGGGGATGTTTATCAATTCTGTGTTGAGCTTTTCTTCGACGGTTTTCTTTCTGTTGTTGAAATCACGGACTGCAGCCATTGTTTTCGCTTTCGTTTGGACCGACTGGAATTCTACGATGATCGGACGAGTCGAGCCTTCCTTGCCCGGTAGACGGTATATGTCTCTAAAATCAGTGTTAGAGATAGGAACGCCGACGGACTGCCCGATTTTACTGACGATTTGTGTGAGATCTTCAGTGCTCTCTTGTATTTTTGGGGGGACGTTTCTAACTTCGATGCTGGAGGATCGAGATTTCAATTGTAGATCTTGGATTTTTCTCTCTAGTTTCTCCAAACATTTCCGCTGTTCAAGCTTTTCTTTTTGCAGACTGTCTAGACCGCTCTTGATTTCCTCGTACTGTTTGCTAATGAATGACATTGAGGTTGCTATTTCATCGTTCGATTCTTTGATTTTATATGTTTGTGTTTTCAGTTCCGAGATTTCGGTGGAGAGTTTAGCGATGAGTGAATTTTGTTTGGTACACATGTCATTAATTTTGGCATCAAGTTCTGATTTCCAACCATTCAACATCACCATTATATCTTGGTTGCGATCGCGGGCATCCCCGCCAGGTGATTGAGTGTGACGCGGGCGCTTGCTTCGGTTCTTGTTAACGAAGGCAGCATCGCTTATATGAGTTGAGTTTGAGTCCGATTCTGATTGGGTATGTTCTTTAGAAGATGAGGTAGTCACTGCTTTGGGGGGTGTATGCTGGAGCGACATATTAGTCTAGATTAATCTACAGCAAAAAAAAATATGGTATTTCGGGGCAAAGATACCCTCCAAAGATATGGGCCAATGTTACCCGCCAAAAGTATGGGCCAATGTTACCCGCCAAATGTATGGGCCAATGTTACCCGCCAAAAGTATGGGCCAATGTCACCCTCAAAATCGAATCTTTGTTTTGGAGTAACGGACTTCACAAACGTTACGAGACTGTCAAATACAAATTGGGAAATCAACTCATACCGTCCTTGTACACACCAATTTCACTCTTCCGAGCCGGGTATAGCGGTCAATATTGTTTGTTCTGGTTGATTCGCGGGTTTGTCACAGTGATGTTGCACAAATATCAAAGTTTGTAAACTGTTTTTATTAGTTATGAAAAACGTCACTTCGTAGCTTGGATTACGATTATAAACTGAGTACCTTTGCAATTGTAGTATTCATTAGTAGTTAAAGTCACTTATTCACTAAAAAAATATTTATTTACACTGGAGATCCAAAAAGTGTTTTGATACGAGAGAGCGCGTTTTTTCAAATTTCTTACTGATTTTGAGATGACAGGTAGTATACGCAATTTCAGTTGATATACCGTGTCAACTAAAATTGCGTACACGATAGTACAAGCAAATATTTTACAGTTTGCCTCCGCGGTCAAGTGGATAGCGCATGCGGCTGCTGGCGGTCCCGAGTTCAATTTCCAGGTCGGGTAAATGTCTTGCTGAGTTTTATCTAAATTCTCAGTAGCAGCATGAAGTCTGGCAATGAACCTATAATAAAAAAATTACGACCCATACAGTGAGACCTTCAAATTCATATCATGGGGAAAGGTGGCTGTAACATTACACCTCTGCCAATCTCTGTGACGCTTGAGTATAAAATAGATTTTTTTTAACAGAATCTTACCCCTGATCTATTATAAAAATCTTCACAGGCTTTCTTTTCAGTGTACTGCACTTTGTAAATTACTTTCTCAAGAAGATGATTCTCTGCAAAAATCACCCAAAAATATTATGAAAACAAAAAAGATATCACCATACATACATAGACTGCCTCCGTGATCCAGTGGATTGCGTATGCTACTGCTGATCGGAGGTCCCGGTTTTGATTCCCAGGTCGGGCAAAAGTTTTTTTTTTTTTATAGTAATAGGCGGCAAACGAGCAGACGGATTGCCTGATGGCAAGCAATACCGCCGCCCATGGACACAAGCAACACCACAGTAGTTACAAGTGCGTTGCCGCCTCTTAGGATTGGGAATAGGGATAGGATGAGGAGTGGGATAAGGGAGAAGGAATAGGGGATAGGGTCTCCGGCACTCTCACTCACCGAACGAAACGCAACAGTTTAGGTACTGTTACTTTACGTCGATTTTCTGTGAGAGGGTAGTACTTCCCCGGTCGAGCCGGCCCATTCATGCTGAAATCAGCAAGGCTCTACTACCTGTCAAAAGTGTTTCTGGGTTTTGTCGAATTCTCAGTAGCAGTTCGGAGTCTGGTGACGTGCCCGGTAAAGGCAATAGGCTCGCCCTCTATTACGTGGGACCTATAAATTCATGGTAAAATGTGGGTGAAATATTACACCTTGGCCTACCCCTTCGGGGATACAGGCGTGAGACTGTAAAATAACATAGATTCAAGCCTGTTTCCCGAAAGGGTAAGCAGAGACTACGGAACGCCTTTTGCAACGATCCTCACATATATCCCTTGCTTCATTCACTCTCTCTCAAAGTTATATCACCACAGCCACGATAAAGAATAAAATAATACTTGTATGATGTATCGTCCGTGTGGTGACGGATTAAGAATACGAAATGTCACCACCCCATATCATCCCATGGGTGTCGTAAGAGCCGACAGTGGGAGCATATTATGCAGAGAACAACATTGCAAGAGAAGGAAAACTTGATACAAACCCTATACCAACCCATTTGGCCAGCGTGGTATAGTAGGCCATTTCCTCCTTTCAAAGGAGAGGCCTAGTTCAGCAGTGGACTGTTAAAGGCTGATGATGATGATGATGTATACTTACCGTCTGTATAACCAGTAACATACAAAAATGTCGAGGTATTGAACGACATTAGATTTGTAAAGCATACTGGTCGCATCGGATCTGAAAAAGTTACAAAATAATAATATTTTCCGAGTAGACCATACGGCCTGCTTGAATTAGCTAAAAATTTATGAAATTATTCAAACAACTTTAAGAAAGATATCAAATGTGAACATGGATGACCGAGACTGGCTACAAGCGTCTTTACCTATACGTCTGGGTGAGCTCGTTTACGTTTTTGTCTTCGGTTTACAGCACGGAAGAGTTAACTAGGAAAATTTTAACAACTACACTAGTTGATTTGGAAGTGCTGTGCAAAACCGACGCTATAAACGCCTGAAAAATGGCTTGTCCAAACACTGAATTGCCTACCAACCCTTTCTCCCAGAGACAGTGGGACTTGCCGCTCTGTAACTTAGTAAGAAAAAATATTTTGTCATCAGCTAATGTTGCAGAGCGTGCTCGCTTGCTGGCTGTGGGGGAATGGGAGTCCGGTCTTTGGCTACAAGCTCTACCATCTTCCCACACAGGAACCATGTTGGACGATGAGACGTTCTGTATCACTTGCCACTTGCCTACGTTTGGGTGCTCCATGTGTTTCTCCGCATCGGTGCCATTGTGGAGAAGACGTCGATAGCCTCGGACATCATGGGCTTTCTTGCAGCAGAAGCGCGGGTAGAATTCCATGAAATGCTCATTTGAATGACATAATTCGTCGTACTCTTGTCGCGTCCGGCGTAACAGCTGTACTCGAACCAAATGGTTTGGTACGAGACGACGGCAAGAGACCTGACGGTATGTCGTTGTTGCCATGGAAAATGGGTAGGCCTTTGGTGTGGGACGCAACGTGCGTAGATACCCTTCCACCATCACATATTCCAAGCACAACAGGTCATGCTGGCGCTGCTGCTGCAATGGCGGAAACCCTCAAACGGCGCAAATACGGAAGTTTTGTCGGCAATTACGTTTTTGAGCCGTAGATACGTTGGGCCCATGGGGTCCGAGCGCTCGTATTTTGTACCGAGAAATTTCCAAACGCTTGATCGACGTCTCACGTGACCAAGAGGCTGGTTTATTCTTTGCTCAAAGAATCAGCATTGCCATCCAGCGTGGCAATGCTGCCAGCCTTCTGGGCACGTTACCCGATGACAGTGATGCGGAGAATACTACGACGCCTAAACGCCTCGTGCCTTGCGTTTTATAAGCATAGGTATATTATTTATAGGTATATTATTTTATTTTTAATTTAGTTATAAGTATATAAGTATAGTTTTATTTGTAAATAATAAATAAGTAATATTAAGTAGAAATGTAGGTAATTAGTTGTAAAATAATTGATTAGAAATAAAAAATACTTAGTAGATTACTTGTCATATCATGGAAGATATCTAGAGTATAGTCTACTCACAATCCATGATGTCATCAAGATCCAGTTCTAAGAGACCGATGGTGTTCACAGTCTTATACTCGTACTCGTGATGGGTCTTGAATGATTTGGGGGGGCAGTACCATGGCGTGTCTGTTGATGCCAGGAACATGACTCGGGAATCATCCCTGTAATTAGAACCATTATATTTAAGACTGATTACCGTTCTCAAAGTGAGAAGAGGCCCGTGCTTAGCAGTGAGACGGTTAATATAAAAGGCTGATGATGAAGACTTCGAATTCAATGTAGTGACGGATTAAGTATCACTAACTCATGTGAATCTGTTGGTCTCCATACTATGTAAATTACTTGAAGCAAATAGTATTTTAGGAAAGACACGAAAATCTAGCCATTACCAACTCTTCCCTAGCCAGCAAGTCGATTCTGTAAAATTCAAACAACAACTCGCACCTCACGTCGCTCTTCGCTCTCACTTCCCATAAGGTTCAAAATGACCTTGATTTTGAGTGCGAAGTGAACGTCGAACTGACGGAGGATTATCTTATAGAATGCCACTTTTTACGTCTTATCTGTCAAAAACTCGAGGACAATTTAGTTTAACTCGCAAACACGCTCGCAAGAGTAGCGCTAGTGTAGATTCGAATTATCAACTGAGTTTCAGAATGTCAATCAAGAAACACACAGCGGATTCAGATTCGAAGTTTAGAATGAAGTCTTACAGAATCACACTGCTGCTCTCACCCTAATGTTTTCACTTTTATCCAATAGAATATCACAGCTCTGTACCATGTTACGTGTTTCGAGGATCAGCTACAGAGTATCGTGCAATATACAATAAGGATAATATTGGAAGATAATAACCAGACAAAAACTTATCATAAGTAGTTTCGTAACTCATACAAAATAAATTAGCGGGTCTTAATCGTATCCAATGAACTTATTTAAGATATATAGGGTGTCACAAGACCCATCACCAAGCCGAAGTCTACTCGTTATGGACATCATGCCAAGTCATACTAAGCAAAAATAAAACCTGGGAAACGATATATTTTTTTAAGGAGACACATTTTTTAATCCGCAATTAAAAGTGCGCACGTGCAATTTTCGAAAACCCTACTTATCCACGGGTGCATAGGACATCTGTATAACGGGTTGGCGTAGTAAATGTATCGATGTTCTTTCTCGTGGTTCTACCTATTGCTTTGCGAATGGGCAGTAAATGTAAATGTAGAAGCATTACTAATTTACTTTAAAAATTTGACGTTCATAAGCGTCACGTTGTGACCTAGATGAATAAATGATTTTTGACTTTGACTTTGACTTTGATTGTGTACCTAATTACAAAAACTTCATAGTAACTTTGAGTCTCAATATCTCCTGAACCAGTGATTTCCCATGTATGGTGCCGAAGTAAAAAAATGTTCGTAGTGATTAGTACAACATATTTCAGTTTTCGTTAAGGGTCTTTTTACAACCTGTATATAAATCGCGAAAGTTTAAAATCGATTATTAAAATCGATTAGTTCCGTAACTATTCATAAAAGTACCATTTACCCTATTTAGAAACTGTCCCACTACAAGGCTTGAGCTTTTTACTATGAGACGGATTAGGCGGCAATGTTCGTACATTGTGGCCTACGTATTTATGACTTGCTATATTGAAATTCCGTGTGGTGACGGATTAAGAATACGGAATGTCACCACCCCATATCATCCCATGGGTGTCGTAAGAACCGACAGAGGGAGCATGTTATGCAAGGAAAGCACTGTAAGAGAAGGAAAACTTGATACAAACTCTATACCAACCCGTTTGGCCAGCATGGCACCTATAGTAGGCCAATTCCTCCTTTCAAAGGAGAGGCCTAGTCCAGCAGTTGACTGTTAAAGGCCTATTCAAACCTGAGCGATATTCGCAACCTCTGGGGGTAGAGGTACATACCGCGCGGGTTTCACTCAGGTATTTAGTATCAAGTGAAGGCCTGTTCAGACCTAAGCGGTATTCGCTACCGTCTGCGGCAGAGAAAACCCAGTGGGTATGCGGTAATATTACTGTTCCGCGGTAAAATTAAGTACCGCGGCTAGAGTGACCTGAGCGATATTCGCTGCCGGTGTGGGTAGAGGTACATACCGCGCGGGTTTCGCTCAGGTATTTGGTATCAAGTACCGCGGCCAGAGCGACCTAAATTTCTTACCTCTCTGAGCGAAACTCGACTACCGCGCGTTATTCTACCCATAAGGATAGCGAATACCGCCTAGGTCTGAACAGTAATATTACCGCATACCCACTGGGTTTTCTCTGCCGCAGACGGTAGCGAATACCGCTTAGGTCTGAACAGGCCTTAAAGGCTAATGATGTGATATTGAAAAGAAACTATTAAAGAAAGCAACAAATATCTGAACAAAACTTACTTGAACAATTTAGGTGGTATTTTGACAACATCATCAGCGTTGACTAGAGCGTAATGCCTTGTTATAAGCACCAGACCGGTTAGCGCTATCTGCAGCTTTTCATTGTTATCTGAGTAAAAGGAAGGAAATTTTAGAACCGCTACACATTTTGGAGAAGGAGGTTCCTGGATCGACTCCCGGGTTGGGCAAAAGTGTTACTGGGTTTTCCGAATTCTCAGTATTTATTTATTTATTTGGGACAAACAAACAGTAACACATTATATCTGCGCACATAATGTAAGCAAAGATATTATTATAAATGTGAAACCCACACCGTTAGCCACAGTATATACAATTCATATGACTATACTATACTATACTATACTATACTATACTATACTATACTATACTATACTATACTATACTATACTATACTATACTATACTATACTATACTATACTATACTATACTATACTATACTATACTATACTATACTATACTATACTATACTATACTATACTATACTATACTATACTATACTATACTATACTATACTATACTATACTATACTATACTATACTATACTATACTATACTATACTATACTATACTATACTATACTATACTATACTATACTATACTATACTATACTATACTATACTATACTATACTATACTATACTATACTATACTATACTATACTATACTATACTATACTATACTATACTATACTATACTATACTATACTATACTATACTATACTATACTATACTATACCATACTATACTAATGAACAATCTATGCGAGTAAGACTACAAGAATGTTCAAATAACTATACATCGGAATCCTTAAGTTTATTTAACAAAGCAGAACGAAATCTATTTGCTGACATTGAGAATAAATCTAATTCTGTAGTTTCTGAACAAAAGTCGTTATAGCTTTTGCACAAGCGACGTAGAGGCGCCCGCAGACCAGCATTGGTGCGGCAATGGGACACAGCAAAAAGAGGACGTGCGCACATCTCTCGTCTAATAACAGTTCTTGGGACACAGTAGCATATTTTATTAGTAATCTCAGAACAGTTATACCAGTAGCAGCACGAAGTCTGACAAAGTGTCCAGTAACGGCAATAGGCTCGTGAAAGGTGGGTATAATATTACAACTCAGCACATCTCTTCACCAATAACTTGCTTAATTATCGCTTGCTTATCGGTGAAGGAAAACATCGTGAGGAAACCTGCATGTCTGAGAGCTCTCCATAATGTTCTCGAAAGACATGTGAAGTCTGCCAACCCGCACTTGGCCAGTGCGGTGGACTATGGCCTTACCCTTCTCATAGTGAGAAGAGGCCCGTGCCCAGCAGTGGAAAGTACATAGGGCTGTTGATGATGATGATGACATCTCTTCAGGGATACAGGCGTGAACTTTTTTCGCCATGTAATGAATTAGAAGGTCACACGTAATGGGGGCAAGCCTTTAGCAACTCCGTGCAGCTACTGAGAATTTGAAAACAACCCAGTAACACTTTTGCCCGACCCGGGAATCGAAGAGCGGCTACCATCAGATCAGGTCAGTGAAAGGTCTGCTTGGTTTTATGACAATGTTTACTAACGCACATGCACCCGTAGTATTCCAAGCCAGGAGAACGTGCCCGACTGTCCAAGGTTCCCTTCCTCAATCGTCGTGTCTATAGAATCGTCGCATTCTGATGCCACCTGCCCTGCAAATAAACAATAAGCTATAAAAGAGTCGTTTTATAATTAATATATCTATCTATCTATCGTCACGCCTGTCTCCCATCGGGGTAGGCAGAGACTATGGAACGCCAAATGCTCCGGTTCAAACAGACCTCTTTCGCTTCCTCGACATTCATTAACCTCATCATACATACTCGCTGGTTATGGGTACTTTTAATTTGGCCCTTTTTTAGTACGTCACCTATTTGGTCGGCGTATCGGCGTATGTGTCCGTCTTGGGCGTCCCCAACCGACATCTCCATTCATTCTTACACGAAACACTTCTTTCGTATTTCTTCTTTCATCCATCCGTTCCAAATGTCTAAACCATCGCAACATTAATATAATACATACATATATAGCAATGAACACCGGCGAGCATGTATGAAAAGGGTAATGAATGTTGAGGAAGCGCGTGAGATTTGTAAGGATAGAAGCAAGTGGCGTTCCGTTGTGTCTGCCTACCCCGACTGGAAAAAGCCGTGAGTATACATATGTATGTATGTATAATAATAAATTTTATTGTCTTAAAGAAAGGACTACATATTTTATAATGACAAAATAATTAAAAGTTACATCATAAAACATTTTGAACTCTGACACCCGTGATAAGATTCAACTTGTGTTATGGATGCCAGGGCTCTCAAACCAATAGATGACCATTTTATTTCATTGTTTTTAAAGAGTGAACCGACAAAGAAGAGACAGAGAAAATCGTAAAAGATTTCATTGACGCGCCATCAAGGCAGCGACAGCCTTGTGGGGAGACTGACTGCTACGCAGAGGGTCTCAGGTTCGAATCCACGGCGCACACCAATGACTTTCCAAAAGTGCGGATTATATTGTTAATTTTCCCTTGCGGTAAAGGAAAATATCATTGAAAACTTACATGTCTGAGTTCACCATAGGTAATGTTGCGGAAAATAGGCGAAACTGTTACTTACAAGCAGAGCTGCACATTTAAATCGATTTTATGTGAAATCGATACAACATTCAAAACGATGCTGTGACGTTTTTATTTGATTTAAACGTTGTTTTGCTTCAAAAATATTAGCTTATTGATATAATGTTGATTAACTATTAAATAACTGCATTTTAAACCAAACCAACACTATAAAGGTCGATCGTATCGATTACTTATTTAATAATCGATACGGATATAGCACTCACGTCTATTCCTGTCACACCATTGTCTGTGGCAACAATCAAATAATAAAGTATTCGTAATCAATTGAAATGCTTTTTATCATCATAAAATACTCCAGTTTTAACGAGACAAAGTGAAAATATTAAAAATCGTAGAAAAAATAAACAATTTGTTTTGTTCATATGACGTTTAAGGTCGCCATAACAAACCCAGACCAAATTCTGCCATTGTTCTTTATATTATTATTACATTTTATAGACTCACGCCTGTATCCCCGAAGGGGTAGGTAGAGTTGTAATATTACACCCACATTTCGCCATGAATTTTTAGGTCCCACGTAATAGGGGCGAGCCTATTGCCGTACCGGGCACATTACCAGACTCCGTGCGCTACTGAGAATTTCCTAATAAATTTAAAGGTTAATAATTTAAAACTTACAAATCGTAGTTACAAATAATATCACTAAGACACAACATTTCATTTTCAGTATTGCACTAACTTGAATGAAACTGTAAACTCTTCAACTCCGTCACATTTGATTGTACATAAATATTTATGACTGCAAAGGTAAATAGGCGAAAAATTACGTTGAGTCTAATAACTCTAAGGAAACTTAGGTTAACACAAATATAACTACAGAATTTATTATGTAAACAACATGTTTTGCCGTGTGGTTGACGGCATAGAATACAAGTGTCACCACCCCCTATCTTCCCGTGGGTGTCGTAAGAGGCGACTAAGGGATAACACGATGCAAATACCATCTTTGCGTAGAGACGGAAAACTCGACATCAACCCTATACGACTGCCTCGTTGGTCTCGCGGCATAAATGTGCGCGTGGGATCGGGAGGTCCCGGGTTCGATTCCTGGGTCGGGCAGTGTTATTGGGTTTGTCTTTCACGAAATTCTCAGTAGCAGCACGGAGTCTGGAAGTGTGTCCGGTACGGCAATATGCTCGCCCCTTATTACGTGGGACTAAAGTATATATTTCGAAAAGTGGGTGTAGAAATACACCTCTGCCTACCCCTTCGGGGATAAAAGGCGTGACGATATGTATGTATGTATGTACAACATGTTTTAGTATTTACTAGCTGTTGCCCTTGGTTTCACCCGCGTTCTAAGGGAACTACTTCGCGTACCCGGCTAAGTTATAGCCTAAGTTACTCCTTGGTACATCAGCTGTCCGCCAGTGAAACTCCCGTCAAAATCAGTCCAGCCGTTCTAGAGATTAGCGAGAACAAACAGACAGACAGACAAAAATTGTAAAAAAATACATTTCGGTATATGTACCTTGTATATTATCCGTGTGGTGACGGATTAAGAATACGAAATGTCACCACCCCATATCATCCCATGGGTGTCGTAAGAGCCGACAGAGGGAGCGTATTATACAGAGAACAGCACTGTAAGAGAAGGAAAACTTGATACAAACCCTGTACCAACACGTTTGGCCAGCGTGGTATAGTAGGCCAATTCCTCCTTTAAAAGGAGAGGCCTAGTCCAGCAGTGAACTGTAAGGGGCTGAAGATGATGATGATGACCGAGTATACATCCATATGCATAAGTAAAAAGCAGTAATTTTAATATTACAAACAGACACTCCAATTTTATTTATGTATATAGATGAGTTGTTTAGGCAATTACCATGCTTAGCGCCGAGTGTTGTGGGTTCGATCCCCATACGAGACAACTTTGTATGATCCACAAATTGATGTTCCGAGACTGGTCGTAACTTGTGATAGTCATCATTCAGCCATGTCTATCAAATGTTCTATTGCTGTGCATTTTTTTTTACACGACATCTCCCGCTGTAGGACAAAAGCCTGTGTTGCGGGGGACTTTACAAACATACAACTAACGGACACAATTAACAACCAGACTCGAAACAACAATTTGTGAATTACACAAAGTGTTGTCTCGTGTGGGGATCGAACCCACAACACTCGGCGCAGTGTCAAGCGGCGAGGCGGCCGCTTAAACCTAGAGTGACATCAGCTAAACGTTTCTAATCTAATCGTATTATCATTTTATTACCTTCAAAGTTGCCCCTACAAATTATCGCTATATCTGCACAGTCTCCTAAACAAAAACTCTTCAAATAACATATTCCCTTTTACCATGGCCGGCTCTCAATCAATTCTCTTCAATGAATGGTTGATACGCATCTTTAGACAGATGACCATCATTTATCTATTATCTGTGCACTTTCTATGCACTGTGGTGCCGACCTAGGTTGCCTAGATCGCTAACTAAATTGCACATTGTGGTGGAAAAGAACATAAAATGATGGTGTGGGCTTAGGGGTCATCTATTTAATTCAAATAATAACCTATCTTTTAGCTTTGACACAAAGTAATGCTTACATCAAATTAAAAATAGGATTGGTATAGAACAGGCAGATTTTATCAAACAATTTTATTTAGTGGGTCTTAATAGTAATAATTCGGTCTTACTAGGTATAAATACCTCTGTCATTCTCCGATTTTAACCAACTTGCAACGGTCGTAGGGACTGATATCAGCTCAATGCCGTCCTTGTGAAGCGCGGATTACAGCAGCTACCTCCCTTGTTTCTTTTTTGTTTTTTGACTCACGCCTGTATCCCCGAAGAGGTAGGCAGAGGAGGATATTACACCCACATTTCGCCTTGTATTTTAATTTAGCGCACTATCCATATTTCGACACATTACATATACGTTACTTATGACGTCTACACACCTGTGATGAGTTGTGTTTGCATTGTTGATGACTAGGTTCCAAAGGGTCGATAGTTTGTATCCGTTAGCCTGGTTGAAATTAATCTATACCTTGATTTTTACCGCTTCGCGTACTATCCTGGAGTAATAGCACAGTAAAAAAAGAATAGTAGGTTAGCTAAGGGCGATTGGCGAGATAATTGCCTACCTACTCTTGCCTCCTACCTACGCGCGACGCATCCCGCACTGAGGCCGCGCCGGGCCGCGCTCGTCTGAGATTGTGTGCGTGAAAAGTCCGTGCGTACATTCAAACCGGCGCGGCGGCGGCCGATTTGTATGAAGCTATCCTACTATTCTTTTTTGTACTATGATAATAGTGACGATCGGAGGATAAGATCTTTTTGATCGACGCAATTCTATTTAGTGGTTTGATCCAGTATCCAACAAATGTTCATATGTTCTATAACGGACCAAAAGCCAAATATATAACACCCGTTTAAAACTTATGAATGCATGTTAGAGTATAAAAGATGAACTTCAGAAACATGCAATGCCTCTGTGTAGTAAGTGTCAGCAGTGTCTACTTCTAGATCCATAATTATATGCAAGAATTATTAGGGGTTAAAGTATGAAATTGCCGATTTGTACTGAAAATCAAAATTGTTTATTTTTTAATTTTTAACACATTTATTTAATCAAAATAATTACTATACATTGCTGCCATTTAAAAGGAAGGTCATTTATGCCTTTGCTATAGAACTCAGAAGATCTAGACTGCACAAACTGTGTGAAAGCATTTTGTACTGCCTCCTGGGAAGAAAACTTCTTGTCACGTAGATAATTGTCCAAATCACGAAAAAAATAGTAGTCCGTTGGAGCAAGGTCTGGCGAATACGGAGGATGACGAATGGTTTCTAACTGCAGTTCCGTAAGGGTCAAAAGGGTTTCTCGTGCTGTATGAGGTCTCGCGTTGTCATGGAGGAATAATGGTGAAGATCGATTCATGAGTCGGGCCTGTTTTACTGCTAGTTTTGCCAACATTGTTTGGAGCTCGGTACAATGGACATCTGCCGTTATTGCTTGACCAGATCGGAGAAAACTATAGTGTATAACACGATGTTGAGACCACCAAACTGTTACCATTACCTTTTTATTGGTAAGCTTTGCTTTAGGACACTGTTGTGACGTTTGACCTGGGGTCAGCCATTGCATTTTTCTTTTACGGTTATCATAAAGAATCCACTTTTCATCACATGTCAAAATTCGATCCAATATTCCTTCATTTCTGTACCGATTCAACAAGACAACACAAGTTTCAACACGCGTTTCTTTCTGCAGATCAGTCAAATCATGAGGCACCTATTTTTTGTATTTTTTTATTTTATTGATTTGACGCAAATGAGTCAATATTGTGGGCAAGGTAACGTTAAACCGTGCCGCTAATTCCTGGGTAGTTTGTATTTCTCTTAATTCATCGTTATTCACCATCGTGAAAGCGTTTAAACCAAAATCGCACGGTGCGTTCATTAGCAGACCTCTCTCGTAACGCAACATTGATATTGCGGGCTGTTTCTGCCGCGTTACTTCCGCGTCGGAACTCGTATTAAAAAATCACTCGAATTTTCGCAGAATCCATCTTTCTTGTCTAAGTTGAATAACAAAAACAATTGAAAGTCGATATTCAAATTTTTCACATTTTTAAAAGAACAGCATTATAGAAACTATGTGAAAAAAGTTTCATTTAAAAACCTCGAACCATGAAGATTCTATGTCAATTCAAAGTACCTATAACAATAAAATGGCAATTTCATACTTTAACCTCTATTACTAAAAACAAAACGCCTAGTAAAAAGTAAAAGACGAATATTTCAACTAATCACCTTTCAAAAAGTAGGAGCTAATTGTTGAAAAGCAATTGACACTATATTTCACTGCTGTTTAATATACGAATTTAAACTTTTATGGTCACTAATACTAGTTCCAAATCTATATTATTTTAAAAAGTGCTTGACCATGTTCAAAATTTGCAATTTGTTTTTATTTTAGGTAACTTCTTATGTGTCCATCTCCTTTATCCCTTAAGTATTTGATGTTGTTCACCTTGACATTGGCTGTTATAACTTTAATATTGATTACGACATAATTTAATAACAATACAATTAATTAGATGATGTTAATCCCTTTACTGATTTGTTCCTTAAATGTGCTTTTTTAGTCTTGACATAATTTTCCCAATATTTTTTCACTGACATTTAAGTAACTGAAACTTTTAGTCATTCTATCAAGATGGAATTTGGTGTGAACAAGTGTGCAGTCATGCATGTAAAACGAGGTGGTATTGTGGAATCTGATGGAATAGAGCATTCAGATTCCACAAAACTTAGATCTCTATCTGCGGCCGAGACTTACAAGTATCTGGGTGTGTCGCAGGCCTTAGGTATTGCTGAGACTGCCATGTAACAATCTTTGCGGGAGCGCTTCTTTGGCCGCCTGAAAAAATACTGAAAAGTTTTTTATCAGGCGGCAATAGGGTGCGTGCCTATAATGGTTGGTTCATGCCAGTCTTAGCGTACTCCTTCGGCATACTCAGATGGGCTCAATCAGAACTGGACGCCTTGGACAGAAAGGTCCGTTGTCCATTGACTGAATATCGAATGCATCACCTGCGGTCGTCAGTAATGAGGTTGTACGGGGTGTGTGTGTCGGGTCATCCCTGTCCCTCTGATATGGCGAGAGGGATGATGGCTGGCCCATGCGTCAAACTCGTGAACGGGTGCTACTTGCGATGACTGGTCGATGACGGTCTTACGGGCTGGTATTATATTTTTAATATTAAACTGTATCATTTCTATCATGGTTCTGAACATTTGCGCGGATTGCCTGCATTATTAGGTACTTCATGTAAGTGGATGCTCCTGTTTCACCATGTCTATTTTCAGGAGGCTAATTAAATGAACATCAAAATTTTACTAGATTATGCTTGAGTATTAAGTAGAGTAAATATATACAAATGACATAGAAAGTGTAACAGTTGCAGCACCTTACAAAATTTAAATTTTTATGTATTATGCAAAACCTGGCGATGAAAAAGAGTGACCTTGAGTTTTATTGCCCGTTCTTTCTCATGGTTCTACGCCCTTGCTTTGCGAACGTGGCAGTAAATGTAAATGTAGAAGCTTTAAGTAATTATTTTTTTAAATTTGACGTTTATAAGTGTCACTTTGTGATTTAATTGAATAAAGGATTTTGATTTGATTTGAATTGATTACATCCCGCGGAAATGTGGTGGTCGTGGTTTTTTTAAGTACTAAGACCTCCACAACTGTGAGGTGTACAATCTTAGAGAATATATGTGCAATTATTGACGAAGTTGTCATGACGAATAACTACCAAAAGTATATTCTGAAGGATGTGACTGTTGATATATTATGTCGGGCGTGTCACCAGCCCGGGGAATCTCTTAGACATATAGTTGCCGGTTGTTCTCGTCTTGCCAACGGCGAATACTTGCACAGACACAAACAAGTAGCCAGGATCGTCCATCAGCAGTTTGCCTTAAAATATGACCTTGTACCCTTTGAAGTACCGTACTACAGGTATGTGCCCGATCCAGTTCTCGAAAATGGCTGTGCCACTATGTACTGGGATCGATCTATCATCACCGATAGGACTATCGTGGCTAATAAGCCCGATATCGTTGATGTCACTATTCCCCATGACGAGAATCTCGTAAAGGCCGAAAAAGACAAGGAAATCAAGTATTTGGACCTGGCTCCCGAGATTGTCGACATATGGGATGTGGACTCGGCGATCATTGTACCGATAGTCGTGTCAGTTAATTTATATAAGCCTCACAGTATAACAAGTGTGGAAAATATTAAAATACTAGCCGTTTCCCGCGGTTTCACCCGCGTCCTGAGGAAAATAAAGAAAAAAATAAATAATAATTTATTTAGACTCTGCACAATGGACGCCAATAAATATACAAAAAAAATACACAAAAACACTGAAATACATATAAAATTGAAAGTAAAGAATAAAATAAGTAACATGCAAATATGACAGACAATACCAGAAAATAACAGAAAGCTATAATAATATTCAATGCAGAACATAATATACATAATTATACAATAGTCGCGTCTCACGGCGCGGTCTAAAAAGGACCTGGTTCAGCATATGCCAGCCCGAAGGCTGACGCTGATTTTCATTTTCTGGAGGGAACTACTTCGCATATCCGAAATACCCAAATATTTAAATCTAAAATAAAATATAGCCTATGTTACTCGCAGATAATGTAGCTTTCTAATGGTGAAAGAATTTTTAAAATCGGTCCAGTAGTTTTTGAGTTTATCCATTACAAACGAAAATACAATTTTTTCCTCTTTATAATAATAATTAATCTTAATATATAAAATCCTTGCGTTACTGACTGACTGACAGACACGCTACAGCTAAACTATTGGGCGCAGGAAGCTGAAATTTGGCATGTATATTCCTTGGGGACCGTAGGGGTGCACAGTGCACTAAGAAGGGATTTCCCGAAATTCCCACGGGATCGGGCAAAACGGGTAAATTTAAAAAAATTGCAGGCGTAGCTGCTGGCGTTTTCTAGTATAGTATAATATTAACAAGTCGACACTTGGAAAACTACACCTAGGCTTTTAAGGCGAGGATTTCCCAAAACAGTGTTATCTAGCGTGGCCAAACGCGTTTTATTTGTAAATAACAGAGATTTAAATTCGGAAAAAAATATATGTAATTCTACAGCATTAGATCTTTATATTTCGGCCATTCGAAACACGATTACTGTCATTTGATACGATAGAAAATAATCGCAAATATAGGTCTGTTTAAACAACTTTTCCCGTTTCATTTGAGTTGTATTGGGATTAGAATTTTCAAAAGTATACCAAAAGAAAGGTCATGTAAAAGCGGATGGTTTTCGGCAATCACATTATGAATTTTAATATATACAAAAATATAATACCGAAAATACGTAATTTCCTACTGCCGACGCGCTCTCTCCGGCGTCGTTCAGTCCCGAGCGGGATGTAATGGGGATAGGACGTATCGCTAGTTTGCAGAGCGCACCGCAGGATTACGAATTATTTTATCGTCAGTTACGAATGTCATTATCACTTATTGATAAATATATTACATCTAGGTTTAGTTTGTAAATAGGTATTGTAAATTTTTAGTAAGTAATAATAGTGTTTATAAGTAAGAAGTATAGTTTTAAAAATATCGTTTTGATTATTGGACAAGATAACGACTTGATAACAACAGCAGAGTTAGGTAACAGTAATTTAGAAAAATATTGATTTGTTGTATATTGTGGATGATTTATAGTATTATTGTTGTATTGGGTACCTACCTAATACAATAATTCACACTTTTATTCTGTGTACCTATATACGGAAATAAAATGTGAGATGTACCTAAAAGCTATACAAGCGAATTTTATAGGTACCTACCTACCTAAATAAATACAAATATCCGCAGTTACCTACTTAGTGGTATTTATGGTTACTGCCCCACCCTCGTGGGTAGTAGCGTGATGTTATTTGGTATAACCTTCCTCAACAAATGGGCTAGAGAAGCAAATAAATCTTAGAAATTGGCCTGCTAGTTCCTAAGACTAGCGCGATCAAAAACAAAAAAAAAATGAATTTCCGTCTATTCAATAATTCTATTGACTATTTCCACCAATAATATCATTGATTTCCACACTATTACCAAACACGGAACAATGGACACCTAATAATATTATAGGTAGTAATTATTTATCACGCCGAGGAAGTATGCACTGGTGTCACAGCTTAGAAAGGTAGGTAAGGTGTTCGGTAGGTAAGTATATCAATTTGAGCGACAAATAATAACGAAAACTAGAGTTTATTATTGGTTGGCGGAAAATAAGCGTTGTGGGTGTAGGAGTATCATTTCGTACGTATGTATGTATGTGAAATTTTAACTTTTTTCACTACTACTTGCCGATGGCAGCGCCTAAAGGAGATCACCCAAATAGGGCTAATTTTTATTTTGCCGGCCAATCAATAAATTGTGTTATTTTAATAAAACACACTGTTGTAAACATTTTAACTATTACACCAAACTTCTAAGTCAATAGGCTTGTGTCCACTAAGAATAAATCGGTTTGATTGTAGTATCTATAGATCCATTATGATTTAAGATGTCAATAAAGTTTATTATTTATTATAAAAAGGATAAAGATTAATGTAATTTTTAGGATTCTAAAACTAAAAAATAATGTTTTTACTTATTCTTGTGAGTTGTGACAGTGAACACCAATCAGAGAGCATTACGTCAAACAGTACGTCCACCATTCATGTTGTTGACGTTTTAGTAGTAAATACAACTACAAAGTAAAAGTTTCAAACTGTCAAATCGAATAACAAAATAAAAGTGGGTGCATCAGACCAGACTTCATTCACGGATTGTTTTGTTTTGTACTTTGTGATATCACTCAACCGCTATGATGGTTTACAGCGTTTTCGTGTCCAATTCAAAAAGTTTTTTAAATAGCCGTAATTAGTAATATTGCTGATTGTTTTTTGAAGAAAAATCAGGTATTTCAGTTTAACATCTAATAAAGGAACGAATCAATCGCTAATTACATTTTAGGATACAAGCGTATTCTCTGAGACAATATTTAGGTTTGAATGTATGTCTCAAAGTACCGTAGAGCATTTTTGTTTTGACAAAAGTGTTAAATCAAAGAGGTGTAACGGTAGTCAACTATACGTTTTCAGCCTAACGTGAAATACGTGAGCCTTAAAATGCAGTGGACTCATTAAAAAAGTAAAAAACATATTTTTAAATACTCCTGACCAAATATAAAAATATCGTCTAAACCTTTAGTAGGAATGTTTATGACCGGTCAGGTACAGATGTCTTGCATGATGTACAGGCATGGCACCATGTGATTGAAGAGATGTTGCGTCGCGACGTTCTCACTTTCCAATGTTTCGGCCGGTTCTTGTAGAGAAAAGGCCAGTTGGAAACACCTGGATATCACTATAGTGACAGCAGCCGCAACCCTGTCCAAGAAACGGCGCTACAAATGTTGGCGGAATGCCCCGCTTATGCATCCCAGCGCCGTGAACATCACCATCTTAAGCCTTTTCCGACCATTTTGGTGTAGACCTCTACAACAAATTCCTTTCCGTTCTGTTTTGGGCAGTCTTCAACCAATTACTGCCTGCTATCTTTATGATGTCTTCTTTCCATCTCATTTGCCGTTCCAGCTAGTCATTTACAATCCCATGGTTGCCATTTTAATATTTGCTTGCACCATGTTTCGGGATTTCTGGCTACATGTCCGGCCGCTACTCTTTTGGCAACATCTGATACTAGACTTTCTTTTCGGAGCTATTTATTCTTCTTTCTGTCTCTGAGTGTCACTCCTGCCAGTTTTCTCTCCATTGTTCTTTGAACAACTTCAAGTTTCTGTAACGCTGCTTCTGTAGTAACCCAAGTTTCAGCTCCGTAGGTGAGCACTGGCAGGACGCACTGGTTGAATATTCTTGCTTTTTGTTGCTTCGTAAAAGCAAATGCCAGTTTATCGAAAGCAGCCCAACCCAAATGGATACGTGTATCAATCCTGTTCACTTGGTTTGCTTTGCCCATCTTTATTTCTTGCCCTAGGTATAATATACTATTTATTGAAGAATTCTAATCGGGTACATCCTACTGCAATGGTTATTCCGCTGGAGTTTTCACTGGTCATGTTTCGAATTGGCCGTAAACTGATCGCGGCAATTGTTACATAGACTACAGGCCCATGTCCAAAATGGATGGGTCATATGAACCACCAGGTACGGACACATATAGTAGGACGTATATAGGACGATATAAGAGCATCAAATAATAAGTTTCAGCACTATGCCGTCACTTGTAAGCTGTCCAACTGAGTGCTGGTGAGAATTTGATTTTCTGGCAATTTCCAAAAAATTACCGACTTTGTAGCGCACCATTTTTTACGGCACTGCGCGCTTTCTTATTATTTATCATGGATCTATCGAAGGTCATAATGCTGTACAAAAATATATGACCAAAATGCGTACACACTCTACCTGCACTTTTGAATTCTCATCAGTACTCAGTTGGACAGCTTACAAGTGACGGCATAGTGCTGAATCTTATTATTTTATGCTCTTTTATCGTCCTATATACGTCACCTGGTGGTTCATATGACCCATCCATTTTGGACATGGGCCTGTAGTCTAACAGTCGTATCCTCGCTACCTGCCCTGCCCATAGTCTGGTGCGTGATGGCTTGGAACGTCAGCGTCTCTTTCTGTGAGGCAGTAATGCTTATCAATCAGATATTTCGCTCTTGGCTTACTACCTGTCATTACCTGATGCCATTTAAATTGCAACATGCACGTTATTTTAGGCAAAAAAATAACAGTAATTACTTAAGATTTATTTTAGGAACAGAATAGATTCTTTGAGCTGGAATATGATCTCACAGATTGCACTTAGAACCTTAGTGTAGTAATAAAAAATGTTTATTGCGTAATATTCTATAAGTTTATTTTAGTTGGCCGGCACCATTGACATATATTTAGTACATATATATCGATGGCCGGCACTTTTAGAATAGCCTAAATTTGTATGGGGCTGGGTGATCTCCTTTATTATGCATGCACGTGTGTTTGCATGAGTATATTATTATATTGCTATAACTATTGCCCTGTAATAAAAATCTTGTGTATTATTGATATTTTTCCGGTACTTTTTTGACAGAGTAGTATCTTAGAGATTGCATGGTTAAAATAAATATAACAAAATGTAATTATTGGTGATTAAAAGTAGCTATGAGTATCTTACCCTTTATGTGTATTATTGGTTCTATGCCGTTGTTTTGCTGACAGTAGCAACGAATTAATTAATTTATATTAATCTAATCCTTTTCCCTAAGATTGATATCGAACAAGCGATACTTTCGCATTGCGAGCGATCATACGTTTTTTTATAATTAACAACAAACATAATATTCATAAATTATCTACTGATTACTATTGTCACTATAAACAAAAGCAATTTTGTAAAACTACTTTCGAATTTCATAAAGGTTTATTCAAAACAAAAACTTTGCAAATTATTTATTTATACTCGATAAGTAAGTTTATATTTCAATTGATATACTGCTTCAATTTTCTATACTGTGGCGCGAAAGTGTTATACCTACATAATATGGCGGCAGGTGCGTCGCGTCTCGCGTCGCGATTGATCGTAATTATACTCGCGAACTGGGGAAGAGGGGAGCCTCAAAAGCTTTGAGCGCTCGGAAATCCTCGCCTTAACTATATGAGAAACGCCTAGCTATTCCCACACAAATGAACAATAGTCTATTGATTATTTCTATAAAACATAAGCATATAATATTATAATTAATTTCTTTATATTTACTTACAAAAGCTATGATTATATAGGTACAGGTTTATAGCGATGAAGTTTATAAACACTATGAGCACTATACACCGTAATTCATAATAACTATCGGTCGATTAATAAATTTGTTAGTTCCGCGGTCTCTGTCTACCTCTTCGGGAAACAGGCGTGAGTCTATGTATGGACATAATTTAAACCCTCTGTAAACTATTTACAAATGAGCAAACACATGACATAATTAGCGTAATGTGGCAGGTACACTAAGTAGTAAAAGGAACTATATCTTACTACAGTATCTTAGTGTGAGTTTGTTTGGTTGAACACGCTAATCTCAGGAACTACTGGTCCGATTTTAAAATTCTTTCAGTGTTAGATAGCCCATTTATCGAGGAAGGCTAAAGGCTATATAACATCGCGCTATGAGCGACGGGAGCGTAGCAGTAGCCTTAAATATATAGTATAATAAGTAAGCTATATTACTGCAAAGTTTAACCAAAACCTGTTTAGTAGTTTTTGCGTGACAGTGTAGCAATTCACGATCGCACACTTTACTAACCCTCAAACAACCCTTCGCAGTCCATTGAGCATATCCTAATTTGCTTGACAGATGCTTCACAGTATAACTATAACTATAACTGCCTCGTTGGTCTCGCGGCATAGACTGCCTCGTTGTATATATATGTAAATGTGCGCGTGGGATTGGGAGGTCTCGGGTTCGAGACCTGGGTAGGGCAAAAGCGTTACTGGTTACTGGGTTTTCCGAATACTCAGTAGCAGCCCGGAGTCTGGTAAAGTGCCCGGTAACGGCAATAGGCTGGCCCCCTATTACGTGGGACCTAAAAATTCATGGCAAAATGTGGGTGTAATATTTACACCTCTGCCTACTCCTTCGGGGATACAGGCGTGAGACTATAAATAAAATAAAAAGAAGTAGGTATATCTATGTTGTTTGATAGCGAGTTTTCAATCTCTTCGCAAAGATGCTATTAGCTCCATGTGGTTGCCTTACAACACTGATCATCATAATCATCATCGCCCTAGCGTTATCCTAGTTGCATCCAAGACTTCTCGCCTTGGAGCCCGGGGTCCGCTTACTAGTCCAACCAGATTTAACAGAATATCATCTTTTTCTACAGAGCGACTATCGTCTGAACTCCGTAACCCGAAGGGATAGCGATATTCCATGTTTTTTTTTCTACCAAATACATACATCACCATCTAGTCCCAAACTAAGCAGAGCTTGTTCTATGGGTACTAGATAATGGATAAACATACATAATTATATACTTTTTTTTTGTAAATACATCCATATTATACATAGAAAGACAAACATCCATGTTCATGCACAAAAATGTTTGACTTGAACGGGAATCGAACCCGCCACCTTCGGCGTAGCAGTCGCTTACACTCCCGCTGCGCCAACCGGTCGTCGTTATAAACTAGTGTCAGTTTATTCATAGGTACTGACGCCCTGTAACGACTGTCAAAGATCTTCATGACAACCGGGACCGATGGCTTAATGTAGTCTCCGACGTACGTGGCAAACGATTATTTAGAATTCAATACGCAAATACATACATACATACATAGACTCACGCCTGTTTCCCGGAGGGGTAAGCAGAGACTACGGAACGCCATTTGCAACGATCCTGACATACCTCTCTTGCTTCATTCACTCCCATCAAGATTCTCATGCATGCTCTTCTGTTAAGGGTACTTCTGACCTTTCCTTTTTTCAGGATGTCTCCAATCTGGTCAGAGAACTTCCGCCTAGGTCTTCCCCTTTGTCCTGTCCCATTCACACTTGCCTTATATATCTTCTTTGTCAGTCGCAAATTCGCAATACGCAAATAACTCCGAAAAGTCATTAGCGCGCGCCGTGGATTCGAACCCGATACCGCATGACAGTAGGTTGGTATCTCCACTAGGCTATCGCTGCCCTTACAACAATTACGGAAAGAAAATAGATATAGTTAACTAACCTATTACGCATACATTGACAACAAGCCCTTACCCACACTTGTGTAACTATGACCGGTGTTCAAACACAAAACAAATGGATGTTTATTTGTTTTTATTTCACACATACCATTAGTTACCTATTTCCTTTGCTATTTATAGATATATCGTGATCAATCAGTCTTTCATTTTGCATTAGACTGTGTTAGACGCAAGTTATGAATATTGTTAGAAAATTAAAAAGTTTTGATTGATGTGGTTTAAAATGGTTTCTGTAATGAGGAGTTGTTTGTTGACAGTGTTGGTGGTGGCCATGTTTTGTAAGTTTTACTTTTAATTATTTTTTGACGTGACAACGTCTTATAAATTGGTTTGCCGGGTGACACTTCAAGAAACTGCGTTACGCAGTACGCTCCGCTGACGTTATGCGCTCACAATGAGAGCGAGTGAGAGGCACGCGTCCCGCCTAAGAGCGAGAGAGACAGACATAAAAAGTGAAAGGCACGCGTCTTTCATCCTTCTTCCTACTATACGAATGAATATTCACATTAAAATTATTTTACCACTAAAAGTCGTTGTCACGTAAAACTTTCGCCCGTATACCGACTTTACAGGCAACCAATTTTTTTTTTAAAGTGTTTTATAGCGCTGATTTCGTTCCTCTAATTCCATTAGGGTTCATCTTGTATAGTGGCAATTGTGCAATAAATTGAATACCTACTTAGTATATTGGTTTCTTCGATTTTTCGTTGCCGAGAATCGAACCCAAAACTTTGGCAAATAGGCTTATTGTCTCTTAGCGTTTTAGCTACTGCGCAGCACAAGGCTTAAATCGTTCATAGCTTGATTAGGCTTTCCGTTCGTCATAAATTGACACAGCAACGCTTGCGCAGGTTTCAACATAATCATCATCATCAGCCCTTTATACTGTCCCACTGCTGGGCACAGGCCTCTTCTCACTATGAGAAGGGTAAGGTCATAGTCCACTACGCTGGCCTAATGCGGGTTGATAGACTTCACATGTCTTTCGAGAACATTATGGAGAACTCTAAGACATGCAGGTTTCCTCACGATGTTTTCTTTCACCGTTTAGCAAGCGATAATTAACAATTTAATACGCACTTAACTTCGAAAAGTCATTGGTGCGTGCCGTGGATTCGAACCCGGACCCTCTGCGTTCAATACCGTATGAAAATCCGTTTAATATTTTTTGAGTTTATCGCGCACATACAGTTGTCACAGAGTATCGGAGGATGTCTTAGATTTATAATATGTAGTTAAGTATATGGCAGAGAGAGATAAGTTCTTCCGTGACCACGATTTCTGTAAAGAAATTGAAACGTCAGACAGTAATAAATAATGTAGTTTCTAGATCATTCAATGTCTTCGTCATCAGCCTTTAACATTCCACTGCTAGACTAGGCCTCTTCTTTGAAAGAAGGAATCGGCCTACAATACCACGCTGGCCAAACGGGTTGGTATAGGGTTTGTATCAAGTTTTCCTTCTCTTACAGTGCTGTTCTCTGTATAACATGCTCTCTCTGTCGGCTCTTACGACACCCATGGGATGATATGGGGTGGTAACAATCCGTGTTCTTAATCCGTCACTACACTGACAAAAATGTAATCTCAGTTAAACTAACTGCCTCCGTGATTCAGTAAATAGCGTATGGGTCTGCTGTCTGGAGGTCCCGGATTCGATTCCCAGACCTAAAAATTCAAATGGTGAAATCTGGGTGTATTACACCTCTGCCTGGAGTCTGGTAATGTGCCCGGTACGGCAATAGGCTCGCCCCCTATTACGTGGAACCTAAAAATTGATGACGAAATGTGGGTGTAATATTACACCTCTGCCTACCTCTTCGGGGATACAGGCGTGAGTCTATATTTAACACATAACACATAACATAACATATCTTCACGCCTTTTATCCCCGAAGGGGTAGGCAGAGGTGTATTACACACCCACACTTCGCCAGATATGTTTCGGTCCCAATGTAATAGGGGGCGAGCCTATTGCCATCTACCGGGCACATTATTAAGCGAGCGATAATTAACATTTTTAATACACACATAACTTCGAAAAGTCAGAGGTGTGTGCCCGAGGTACCTGGGGATCGAACCCGAGACCATCGTCTCGGCAGTCCGTTACGTACACCACTGGGCTACCGCCGCTTTTTTTTTCTTTTTTTTTTCTATATATTTAAAATAAATATTACATGTTTGACTTTGGGGATACAGGCTATCAGTCAAACCAATGTATCGGTAAATTGTAGGCTAATTTCAATGTATGTATTCTTATTTCACAGGCCGGGTGACATCAGACTGCGATATATCTAGTCCCATGGTGTCTGAAGGCAATATTGGTCAGTCAGCTGCGTTTCCCTGGCTCGGTGTGCTACGAGTGCAATTGACGAGTAAGAACTAAATGAACTAATTATATTATTTACGCGGTTACAGGCGGGTTTAGAGTGAGTCGCCGTATTAAATACATACTAATTTCATACACATTAGCTTTAATTCTGGCCAGTGGTGTGAAATGAAATCTTAATAAAAATCCTTGCGTTACTTACTGACTGACAGACACGCTACAGCTGAAACTATTGCGCGCAGGAAGCTGAAATTTGGCATGTATGTTCCTTGGGGACCGTGGGCTAAGAAGGGATTTCCCGAAATTCCCACAGGATCGGCCAAAACGGGTAAATTAAAAAAACTGCAGGCGTAGCTGCTGGCGTCCTCTAGTATATTATAAAATCTATCAATAATATAATTTCGCACTAGCTAGGAAAACGAACGAATTTATCTTTCATTGTAAAAGATATGACTGCCTCGATGGTCTCGCGGCATAAATGTGCGCGTGGGATTCGGAGGTCTCGGGTTCGATTCCCGGGTCGGGCAAAGTGTTATTGGGTTTTCCGTTAGGAAATTCTCAGTAGCAGCTCGGAGTCTGGTAATGTGCCCGGTACGGCAATAGGCTCGCCCCCTATTACGTGGGACCTAAAAATTCATTGCGAAATGTGGGTGTTATATCACACCTCTGCCTTCCCCTTCGGGGACACAGCGTGAGTCTATAAATAAATAAATGATACAACTTCGTTGTAATTGACACCCAAGCTATTCACGCTTCGGCTTGCCGGTTTAAAAGTACTTTAGCCCCTTCAATAACATTCATAACATAATGTTTGTCTTCTAGATGAATACGGCGACAAACCAAACATCGCGTTGACAGGTATTGTGCTGATCAAGAAGAGATACGCGCTCGTCAGTGCAGATGATGTGGTCAGGCTACCAAAGAGGATTTTCGAGTAAGTATTGCTGTCATTTTACTATTTATGCGAACGATTGGCCTTCAAACATCTGCCTCCCTAGCTCGTCATGATCGTCCTAGCGTTATCCCAGTAGCATACAAGACTTAAACGCCTCGGAGCCCGGGGTCCGCTTACTGAACTAACTAGACAAAATATTAGCTTTTCTACGGAGCGACTTGCGTGCGTTGCCGCCCCTTGGGGATGGGAAAAGGGATAGGATGAGGAGTGGAATGGGGGAGAAGGAATAGGGGATAGGGCTTCCGGCACTCTCACTCACCGAACGAAATGCAACAGTTTAGGTACTGTTACTTTACGTCGATCTTCTGTGAGAGGGTAGTACTTCCCCGGTCAAGCCGGCTTATTCATGCTGAAATCAGCAAGGCTCTGCCTTGACTGTCTGCCTGACGGAGAAAGAGATAGCGATATTCATTTGGCAAAACACTTTCACCTATCCCGAACGACACGTGCTGGGTTGAGGTGCCACTCTTACACGGTAGAACAGATACCGTCACGCACCAAACGGTTCGGCACCTCTTATCTCTGCCGTACCATTAAGATGTGGAACTCTTTGCCAGCTCACGTGTTTCCCTCCACTTATGATCCTGGGTCCTTTAAGCGGGGCGTGAAAAAGCTTTTCTCAAGGCCGTCAAGGTGAGGGCCATCATACCATAATGCCATGCTGTCTGCTGGGATGATGGCCATCACTATGGGACTTCACTGACTGCTTAACATCAGGCAGCATGGAGTCAATTTGTTCAGCAGAAATAAAAAAAAAAACCTAATGGAAGGAAAGAGGAACCCACCACGCACCCTCGAATTGACCACCCCAACTATTGCAATAGAAAAAGGTTGACAATATCGAACTCCTCTAAAAGGATAAGGGATATAGGAGTGGTATGGGTTCCAGGAAGATACCTGACTTGCAGTATCCCGCTGTATGCGCCGACTATTCTTCGACACGTGTTTCGCCTCTGCACGAGGCATCCTCAGGAACGATGGGCAACGACTGAGCCTCAGTCGGCAGTTACAATGGAGTTCCGCCAAGTAACGCCTGATTCAATCAACTATAAAAAAAAATCATCATCATCAGCCCTGAATATATACTGTGCCAATGGTGGGCACAGGCCTCTTCCCACTAAGAGAACGGCAAAGCCATAGTCCAGTACTGTGGACAAACACTTTACTAACTGGTTAATAATACTGCACTAACTATCAATTCTCCGTAAGGCAATATCACATCAAAGATGTAAAATTTGACATCAAACACTAAACTAACCCATCTGGCTAGCGTGGTATAGTAGACTAACTACGGAATTCAATATTCGATCTATAGATACATCTGTAGATTTTAGATTCGTTTTTGACATAAGCTCCATACAAAATATGTCAAACACGAATCTTGAATCTCAAAATCCATGTATGGATGGAATATTGAAAATGGCCGTAAATCCAATTTCTCAAATTGACTCTCAATGCTATTGTAATGCAAAAAACAGGAGTATATCTGACTGCCTCCTCAATCCAGGGGAAACCGTATGCATCCACAGTCATCTACTGATCGGAAGGTCCCGGGTTCGATTCCCGGGTCGGGCAAAAGAGTTACTGAGTTTTGCCGAATTCTCTGGTAATGTGCCCGGCAATAGGTTCTTCCCATATTACATTATCATCGGCCCTTTATATTAACTGTCACACTGCTGGGCACGGGCCTCTTCTCACTATGAGAAGGGTAAGGCCATAGTCCACCACGCTGGCCAAGTGCGGGTTGGCAGACTTCACATGTCTTTCGAGAACATTATGGAGAACTCTCAGACATGCAGGTTTCCTCACGATGTTTTCCTTCAGCGATTAGCAAGCGATAATTAATAATTTAATACACACATAACTTCGAAAATTCATTGGTGCGCGCCGTGAATTCGAACCCGAGACCTCTGCGTAGCAGTCCGTCGGTCTCTCCACTAGGCTATCGCTGCTTACATTACATAAGATCTAAAATTGCCCATATTACATAAGATCTAAAATTTATTAGGTTAAATGTGGGTATAATATTACACCTCCGCCTACCCCTTCGGGGATACAGGTGTGACAGATATGTATATCCTGTAGTGGAAAACTGCGAAAGGCTGTAAAAAAATCTTTTCTTCCCAGGGAACACACACATGCAATGTTCATGGCTCACACAGACGATCCATGGTACTGCCGGCCGAAGTCGTTCAAAGTTCATGAAGAGTATGAATACAGGACAGTCAATACCATCGCTGTGCTAGAACTGGATTTAGAAGAAGGGATGCAGCGTAAGTACCTTCTGAAATGCAAATTTATTTCTTTTTTGTAATTATCATTACACTGTGTAATGATATCCTCTAGTTAATAAATAAAATGGCAAAACGGGACATATTTTTGAATAAATGTAATGAATACTGGTGTCACAAATCATCACTAGATACAGCTAGAAAGGATGCTAATCCTCATCCCGTCCCGTACGCTAAAGGTCTTAGCCCACTTAAACGTCTCTGCTCCAACACCGCTCCTACCCAACACGAGGCGACTACTCGCAGTCCACGCGGCGACAGCTAGCGGGCACTCAGCAGTCGCCCAGCTGTCCACGCGGCGACCGCTTTCGTGTAGGAAAAGTGGGCACCATACACCGACCGCGCAGACCGCTTGCTTCCAACGCGCGATAACCAAGGCGGCGACTAACGAGGCGTCTGATGGCGGACAGCGCGCTGTCTGCTAATTTATGTGCCAATGTTAAGAATACCTAAAGAGTAATCCTTAAAGCCCCTATTTGAATGATATTCTTTTGGTTGGATGTGAGGAGAGTCGTGTAAGTGGGCTAAGACGTTTATCCTTCGTAGAGGATGCCTGCAGCTCCAACCTCACTTTTTTTTTCATTTTAATCGTTTTACACGATACCGTGAGAATTTCTTACGGCCCCAAGTAGCGCCACGCCCAGTAGTTTTAGCTGTGCGTTGTCTATACAGATAAAATAAAATAAGTAAATAAATATTGTTTTGTTTTCAGCTCCAGTGCTTCCAATATGTTGGACTCATCGAATGTCTTTTCACACATCTTTATATCTTACTGGATACACTGATGGTGAGCTACAACTCTTGGTTATCGGATGTAAACTAACTCTTTGTGAAAACTTAATTACATACATACATAATTATATCTATCTATCTATCTATCGTCACGCCTGTCTTCCATTGGGGTAGGTTGAGACTATGGAACGCCAAATGCTCCGGTTCAAACACACCTCTTTCGCTGCCTCGACATTCATTAACCTCATCCTACATGCTCACCGGTTATGGGTACTTTTAATTTGGCCAATTTTTAGTACGTCACCTATTTGGTCGGCGTATGTCCGTCTTGGGCGCTCCCAACCGACATCTCCATTCATTCTTAAACGTAACACAATACACTTATTTCGTATTTATTCTTGCATCCATCCGTTCCAAATGTCCAAACCATCGCAACATTCCCTTCTCAATCTTTGTCACTACATCTTCTTTTAGACCACACTTCTCTCTTATCACACTGTGTTTCACTTTATCTATCAGCCTTACTCCGCACATACTCCTCAAAGCTCTCATCTCTACAGCATTGATTCTACTATCATGCTTATTCTGCCATACCCATGACTCGCTACCATACATCAGTGTTGGCGCCAAAACTCCTTGCAGTACAGCAAGGCAAGCCTTCGTTACTGATGATGGACTGTAAGGCGCCATTCACACTATTTCCTGCTTTTACTCTCCTTTCAACATGTCTCTCACATTTTCCATCTATCGTAACCAAAGACCCTAAATACACAAACTCATTCACTTATTCCACTTTTTCATCACCTGTCATTATGTTACATTAATTTATACTGTCTTCCCTCTCTATGACCATGACCTTAGTCTTGCTTACATTCACTTTCATGCCCTTCTTCTTATACGCCTTATTATTCACGGTGACCATCTGCAGTAAATCAGACGTTAACGACGTAAAAAGAACCTGATCGTCAGCGTATCAGCGTATAGTCTTAAACACAGATTCACTCATGCTTAATCCACATTCAGACTATTTTAAATCGGTCAGACAACTGTCCATGAATAGAGTGAACAGCCAAGGAGACGCTACACATCCCTGTCTTACACCACGATCAAAGTGTTGACCAAAGTTCATCCCTCACCACTCGATCGTAAGCCTTTTCCAGGTCAATAAAGGCGCAGAAAACCTTCTGGTGTTTACTTAATATTTTCTCTGAAATGCACCTTAAGGAAAATATTGATTGAATTACTTACGCCTTTTTCCCATCGGGGTAGGCAGATACAACAGCAGGTCACTTGCTTCTCATTCAAACCTCACGCCATTCTTCTACAAGCTTTAAAAGTGCTTCAGACCTTTCTGTTTTTCAAGACGTCCCCAATTCGGTCGACGAATATCTTACAAGGTCTTTCACGACAGCCTTAACTACTACTAAAATTAACATGCTGTACTTCAATTCATTTAACCATTTTAGAGAACACATAATCTAATCTCTTTACAATTCTAAAACATGCTTTAATCTAAGTGTAAATATTTTGCAGAAAACTCGATACTGGAGAAAGTGATACACAAAATGCAGCATCTTGAAACAGTTCATTGTGATATTTACTACAGACAATCAGAGGTAAATACTAATTTCATTACATTAACTTTTTAAAATACCATCATCATTATCATCATCATAATCAGCCACAGTCTTAAATTGTTAATTATCGCTTGCCCTGTGCCTCGGAGAGCACGTTAAACCGTCGGTCCCGGCTGTCATGAAGAGCTTTGATAGTCGTTAGGGGGAGTCAGTACTCTCAAATAAACCGATGCTGGTCTAAACCATGGAATATCGCTATCCCTTCGATTGCAGAGGTCAGACGACAGTCGCTCTGTGGAAAAGTTGATATTCTGTCATATCTGGTTAGACTAGTTAGCGGACCTCGGGCTCCAAGGCGTGTCAGTCTTGAATGCAATCGGGATAACGCTAGGGCGGTGATGATGATCAAGCACAGTCTTACTCTGCCCACAAATTAACGTAAGTATCTCTTTATTCTTGCCATGCCCTGATATCGTAATACCACTCGATATATTTTCGAATGTTTTATTTAAGTCAGTTATATAATCAAGGAAAAATTTTATAGTTTGATTGAACAAGCTAAACGGTCGAACTACCACTTGTGCCGGCAATTATAAAAGTATGTGACACATTTATAAGGGAAAGTATAGGCTTTGTAACACAACACAAAGATCTTCATGACAGCCGGGACTGGCGGCTTAACGTGCTTTTCGAGGCATGGGGTAAACGATAATTTACAATTCAATACGCACATAACTCCGAAAAGTCATTGGTGGGCGCCGTGGATTCGAACAATACCCTCTGCATGGCAGTCTGTTGGTATCTCCACTAGGCTATCGCTGCCTGTATTTTGTAAACAGTACAGTAATTTATTGTTTGTCTTTTAGCTTACAGACTCAAAGCGAGCTCCCGTTCACTATGTGTGTTGCTTCTCAAAATCAAAGAATAAGTGCATCTGGGAGAACGGAATGGTGCTCGTATCAAATGCCAGCCAACATTTTCAATTGGTACGTATATTGCGGATCCATATTTGTTTTGTACCCTAAACAGAAGAGCATGCATGAGAAACTTGATGGAAGTGAATGAAGCAAGAGAGGTATGTCAGGATCGTTGCAAATGGCGTTCCGTAGTCTCTGCCTACCCCTCCGGGAAACAGGCGTGAGTCTATGTATGTATGTATTTGTTTTGTTTTTAAAAGACGGTTGACAAATATTTCAAGTTGTGGCTTTCGTTTTTTAATTCTTCCATGTAATTCCTAAGGCTGGCTTCCACGGCTTTGAAGACGAGTATGCGTTATTCCTTTTAAGGTAGTACCGTAAGTGGCTAACTTCAAAGGAGTACCGTAAGTAGCTACCTTCAAAGGTGCGGTGCGCGGTATACAAAACTGCACACCGTGGGTAGCTAGCTTATGTCAAATAGACGAAGGATAGTGCAATGCTCCATGATCACTAAGTTATAACAAAATATATAAACGATTTTAAGCTTTTACCGACGGAGTACCGTCTGAGACTGCCTCCGTGGTCCAGTGAATAGCGAATGCGACTACTGATCGGAGGTCCCGGGTTCGAATCCCGGGTCGGGCAAAAGTGTTACTGGGTTTTTCCGAATTCTCAGTAGCAGCTCGGAGTCTGGCGATGTGCCCGGTAACGGCAATAGGCTCGTCCCCTATTACGTGGGACTTAAAAATTCATGGCGAAATGTGGGTGTAATATTACACCTCTGCCTCCCCCTTTGGGGATACAGGCGTGAGTCTATAAAAGAAAAGTACCGACAAATGGACTTGTAACGTCATCATTAGCCATAAGGCTATGGTACACTGCATGCTATGCACATAGGCCTGTCCTAATATTTATTTACTTACTTAGCTTTTCCTCTCAAAATAAACTAATATTAAAAATATATTATCATTAAAAGTAAATAAAATGTGTTTCTGTGCTTATATTATTTTTGATTTTTATCTTCCAGGTAGGCTTCTCCATCCAAGGTCCTGGTTGCGCGGCACCAGCTCGGTTCATCGACCTCCGGCAATACTACAAGTGGGTGGAAGGCGCCATCGCTCCGAAGAAAATAGTCGAAGATGATTATAGGAAGGACAATAAGGGTGTACATGAGTTGGGGTATGTTTCTTACATCAAAAGTTACCATTACATAACTTCACGCCTTTTTCCGCAAAGAGGTAGGCAGAGGTGAATTACACACCCACTTCGCCAGTTACGTTTCGGTTTCAATGTAATAGGGGGCGAGCCATATTGCCATCTACCGGTCACATTATTATGCGAGCGATAATTAACATTTTCAATGCACACATAACTCCAAAAAGTCAGTGGTACTATCGTCTCATACAAAATAATTTAGCGGGTCTTAATCGCGTTAACTTAACTTATTTAAGGTATAAATACCTATTTGTTGCCTACGTTTCGCTCTTCTTGCACCGAGCTATGTCGCGGAGAGACTGATGAGAGCTCAGCGCCGTCTTGTGGAAGTGCGGGTTTCGGCACCTACCCTCACTTGGTCTTTATTTAAGTTCGCAATGTCGGTACTCCGACACACTACACTAATGACGTCTACACACTGTTGAGATTTATCACTGCGGCGGTGTTTACATTTGCTGATGACTGGATTCCAAGTAGCCGATAATCTATATCCATCCTCCCGGTTGAAATTGTTATATTTCTTGATTTCTACCGCTTCACGTAATATCCTGGAGTAATAGCGACGATCGGTGGATAAGACTTGTGGTTGATGCAGTTCTATCCAGTGGTTTGGTCCAGACTCCAACAAATGCTCAGCTATCGCCGACTTATTAATATGTCGGTTTTTTACAGCTGCGATATGTTCTTTTACTCTTTCAGCGATTGTACGCTTAGTCTGCCCGATATATGAACTACCACAACTGCAATCGACTTTGTAGACGCCAGGTGTTTGGAGAGGAATGATATCCTTTGGGGTACGCAGATTGTGTGCTATCTTAGAGAGAGGACTGTATACAGTCTTGATGGAGTATTTCTTGAGTACTGTTCCAACTTTGTCCGTCACTCCCTTTAGATACGGCATGTAAGCGGGCACTCTGCTTACTTCAGGTTTACGCTCGTTCCTCTTCCGACGGAGTATGTTTTTCTTGTATCCGTTGCGCCTAAGTACCTCCCGAACATGTCACAGCTCACTATTTAATTGTTCAGGGTCACATAAGTCATACGCTCTGTTCACTAACGAAGACACAACGGAATCCAAGTGCCGCGGATGGTGGTGCGAGTTCGCGTTGAGATACCTGTCGGTGTGTGTCGGTTTCCTATCTGTGTATAGGAAACCGAAGGGTAGGGTGTGTCCAAGGGTACCATTATCTCTCACTGTCACTTTAACGTCGAGAAAGGGTAACGATCCGTCTACCTCCATTTCGAAAGTGAATCGGATGTTCGGATGTATGGAGTTCAATTTGTCTGCGAATTGTTCTACGTCCTGCTTGTTGCCCTTCATGATGCAGAAGTTATCGTCGACATACCTTTTCCATAGTTTCACATTTGACGCCTGCATGTCTATGGATTCCTCAAAGTGCTCCATCCAGATGTTGGCCATTACCGGTGCTATAGGGCTACCCATAGCCACACCATCGATCTGGAGGTAATGTTGTCCACGATATAGGAAGTAGTTTCCATCCAAACAATTCCTAAGTAGAACGATGTATTCGTTAGACAGACCGTTTTCCCTTAATTTTCTCTCTACGACGTCAAGGCAATCTTGAATAGGAACATTGGTGAATATTGACTCGACATCAAAACTCACCATCACCTCGTCCGGTTCCCTTGTCATGCTCTTGATGATTTCAATAAAGTGGCGAGAGTCCTTTACAAAAGAGTGCGTCTTGCCTACTAACGGTTGTAGTACCTTGCTTATGTGTTTCGCCAAACCATATGTAGGTGAATTTATTTGACTCACAATCGGTCGCAAAGGTACGTTAGTCTTATGTACTTTAGGTAATCCGTACATCTTAGGCGGCTGCACAATGTGAGGTTTATGTAATAAAGACCAAGTGAGGGTAGGTGCCGAAATCCGCACTTCCACAAGACGGCGCTGAGCTCTCATCAGTCTCTCCGCGACCAAGCTCGGTGCAAGACGAGCGAAACGTCGGAAACAAATAGGTATTTATACCTTAAATAAGTTAAGTTAACGTGATTAAGACCCGCTAAATTAATTTGTATGATGTATACAAATCGCGAAAGTTTAAAATCGATTACTATCGTCTCGGCAGTCCGTTACGTACACCACTGGGCTATCGCAGTTATTCAAGAGTTTCTCGGGGCAAAAATTAATATACCTACAGGGTGACAGTTTTCGACCTATTTCTTGAAGGAGGTTATAATATTTGAGATCAATTGCAACAAATTGACCCAGTCAACTAGGGGTCCAAAACTTAGGATTTCTGAGATATCAAGCTTTAAAGATTTTTTGCAAATTTGACGTCTTATATCAAAATAAACGAAATTAATTAGACAGGGTCACATGAATGAAGATGATAGCGAAAATGAAATGAAAATTTATTCGCTTAGAGACATGGTTATAAAGGTGTTACAGAATAAAGTTTGTTCATCACATCTCGCCGTCAGTAGGCATACGAATATTAAATATTTTTACGAGCTGGGGTTCGGTGATAAAATAAATGCACAATGGCACTAAAACTGCACTTTATTTAACACACACAACTTTATACACACTTAATTTCCAACACTAATAAACCCCAATGAAAACACTAGAAAACACACTGAAAACACACTTCCTCTTCGCACACTTTCGCTTCTTGATTATCGCTTCGCTTATTCAATTGTACTCCTGACTCGCGCGTTCACGCGGTATTTAAACCGGCCGGAACACATAACTAGTCTGTTCGAGACGCTTCAGGAAACTTCTGGTAACGTGCGAGCGTTCTAGAGTTCACGCATTGTTCTAGTAATCAACGGCAACGCCATCTATTAGAGGATAGATGAAACACTGATATATCCGTTCTCTTCTAGTTCTCTCATTCACCGATAGATGGCGTTATTCTCAAATAACGTCATTCACAACAATATCATCATGTCAGCCTAGAGACGCTGCAGACCACTGCTGGACATAGGCCTCCCCCAAGGTTCTCCACACAGACCAATTTTGAGCCGCCCGCATCCAACCGCTGCCCGCGATCTTAACCAGATCGTCGGTTCACCTTGCGGGAGGCCTACCCCTGCTGCGTCGTCCGGTACGTAGTCACCACTCCAGAACTCGCCTGCCCCAACGGCCATCGGTTCTTCGCGCTATGTGCCCTGCCCATTGCCACTTCAGCCTGGCTATTAGGAGAGCTATGTCGGTGACTTTGGTTCTCCTGCGGATCTCCTCGTTTCTGATAGCGAAATATAATTAAATGAATAATTGACTGAATGCCGATGCTCACACTCCTTAGGCAAAATGGTACGAATATATAGTTATATATTTCTTCCCATCGACAGAATAGTAGTTGTAAAGATTTGCTGCAACCAGTAAACGTTATCCACTGAAGTACTTTTTGTAGACCCATTGCAAACGAGCCTATGGGGAAGGACATGTATCGTTCATAGCGTGACTTAACTGAGATTAAACATCGCTCGCACAGGTCATTACTTGCATGGGTGACCGTTTGTAGGCAATTCTTTTTTGTTTTTTTGTTAAGAAAAGACAACTCCCGCGCTAGGAATAAATCCTGTGTAACGAGGGACTTTTAGAAACAAACAACCAACGGACACAATGACCACCCAGACTCGAATAAACAATTTATGGATCACATAAAGTGTTGTCTCGTGTGGGAATCGAACCCACGACACTCGGCGCAGTGTCAAGCAGCGAGGTAGCCGCTGAAACCACTACACCAACCGTGCAGCCAAATATATCAGAGCCCCAAAATACTTAGGCACGAAAAGCCGTTGGGCCTTCTTGTCTCAGGACATGAGTCGCTAGACCATGTTGGAGGCCTTCGGGCAAACTAAGAATTCCGACACCAGAGTATGCCACATACTCAAACGAAAAGAAAAATAATAATAATAATATTCTACTGCCTCCGTGGTCCAGTGGATACTGGTGACTGCTGATCGGAGGTCCCGGGTTCGATTCTCGGGTCAGGCAAAAGTATTACTGGGGTTTTCCGAATACTCAGTAGCAGCACACGGTCTGGTGATGTCAAATTCAAATTCAAATTCTTTATTTTGCTCAAACATAGGTGCACAATGATGTCAGTGTTTTACAATAATTAATAGTATCTCTATATTTGATGTGCTCGCCCCCTATAACGTGGGACCTAAAAATTCATGGCGAAATGTGGGTGTAATATTTACACCTCTGCTTACCCCTTTGGGGATACAGGCGTGAGACTTTAAATAAAATACAAATAATAAAAAAATATCTACCACATTCACACTACACCTTCTCTAGTCCCAAGCTAAGCAGAGCTTGTACTATAGGTACTAGATAATGGATAAAGTTATCTAATAGGTACGTACCTATACTTTAGTTTTGTAAATACATACATACATATTAAACATAGAAACACCCAGATCAAGACAAACGTCCATGTTTACGCACACAAACATTTGAAGAAATTTTGAGCGGGAATCGAAATCGAACCAGCGACCTTAGGCGCAGCAGTCGCTTACACTCCCGCTACGCCACCGGGTCGTCGAAGAGTAAACTAGTCCTTATGTTGAAGTACATAAGGATGTAATTTATAATCCCATTTTATACATACATACATAGACTCACGCCTGTTTCCCCGAAGGGGTAGGCAGAGGCATATTAAACGCCCACTTTTCGCCAGTGTTTTGATCCCACGTAATAGGTGGTGAGCCTATTGCCGCTTATCGGGATATTTTGTTTGCCAGTGCCTCGTCCGTTGATCGGCAGGTGCACCACTTGCAGGTGAGGTTGGCTTGGGACCCTAAGTTCTTGGTGGCAACCATGCACCCATTTTATGTTTGTAATCATTGTTCTAGTGTCAATGAAGACTTATCAGACGAAGATTGGGTGCCCGCCCCGCCACCAATGGGGCATGTGAAGTACGGCTTTGACACCGATAAGCCGAGGTACTTCAATGTGGACGAAGTTGACAACCAGACGCTTAGGGTCTTTCCATGTAAGTGCCATTTTCAAAACTTCACGCCTTTATCTCCGAAGGGGAAGGCAGAAGTGTATTACACACCCACACCTTCCTTTTTTTAATACACTTTTATTAGCTTCGGTTGTATGTATGTGGGTAAAGAAAAATTGAATGAACGCGATTTTGGCCGACTTTGAAACGTAGGATTAATTTGAAACTTTGCATATTTATCAAGGACCGATCACAATGCAATAATAAAAAATAAAATATATTGTGATGTAAAAAAAGAGTTGGGTGCTTTCAAGTGATCTATTGGTACCATGTACCCCACGCCTTTTTATATTCCAATACATTTTTTTTTATTAATTATATTCGTCCTAATAAAAAAATATTCAAATTATTTACACTATTATTAATTTAAATTTATTTTTATGCTGAGATTTCGAACATACTTAGTAACACTTTTGCCTGACCCGGGAATCGACCTCGGGATCTATCATACACTGGACTACGGATTTTATTATCTTCTTAATATATAAAATCCTTGCGTTACTGACTGACTGACATACACGCTACAGCCGAAACTATTGGGCGCAGGAAGCTGAAATTTGGCATGTATGTTCCTTGGGGACCGTAGGGGTGCACTAAGAAGGGATTTCTCGAAATTCCCACGGGATCGGCCAAAACGGGTAAATTTAAAAAAAGTGCAGGCGTAGCTGCTGGCGTCCTCTAGTAACAATATAATTTTTTTTACAGTTAATGAAACTGTCGAGTCATACGACAATGCCTGCGAGCAGAATAAGGTTCTGATTTATAAAGAACACCTGGAGCTTAAGTCCATAATGGGGCTTGATGGCGTTGCCTACTACAAGGTAAAAAAGACTTAAATTTTCGCGACTTGTATACATCATCATCCTACCGTAATACCAGTTGCAACTCGGAGTTCACTTACTAGTCTAACCGGATTATTTATTTATAGTCTCACGCCTGTATCCCCGAAGGGGTAGGCAGAGGTGTAATATTACACCCACATTTCGCCATGAATTTTTAGGTTCCACGTAATAGAGAAACTATTACCCTTACCGGGCACATCACCAGACTCCGTGCTGCTACTGAGAATTCGGAAAAAGCCAGTAACACTTTTGCCCGACCCGGGAATCGAACCCGGGACCTCCGATCAGCAGTCGCATACGCTAACCATTTGACCACGGAGGCAGTCTAAGCGGATTTGACTGAATATTATACTTTACCACAGACCGTCTGCTGTCTAGCATTCGCAACTCAAAGCAATAGTGATATGCCTTGGTTAAGACTAGTGTCACTTTACTCAGACGTAGTCACTCACGGCCATTTTCAATATTCGAACTATAGATAGATCTGTAGATTTTAGATACGTGTTTATTATTTTGTATGGAGCTTATGACAAAAACTGTCAAAAACGAATCTAAAATCTACAGATCTATCTATATTTCGAATATTGAATTTCGTAGTTAAACGACAGTCAAAGGTCTTTATGACAGCCGGGACCCACGGCTTAACGTGATGTACGAAGCATGGGCCGATGGGCCGATAGATAATTTAACAATTCAATACACTCATAACTCCAAAAATCCAGTGCTGCGACTGTGGATACGAACCGGAACATGTGACATTTAATTTCTATCTTTTGGCCAAATGTATTTGTAAAAAGCGTCTGTCATTGGCTTAGGGACATATATTTTTATTCAGTGTCCTTACGCTCCTACATACATGTTTGTCTGGTTATACTTATAGTGGTATACATATTGTTTTTTTATTAGACTCACGTCTGTATCCCCTAAGGGGTAGGCAGAGGTGTAATATTACACCCACATTTCGCCATGAATTTTTAGGTCCCACGTAATAGGGGGCGAGCCTGTGGAGGAAGAAAGGTGTGGTGTTCCTCCAACTAGAGGGAGGATCCTCTAACCAGGCTGGGTGATCGTGCCTGGCGGACTGTCAGTCCGACGGACGTATTTGAGAAGTTCTATATATAGTCAACTTCGTGTGCGAACTTTGCTTGTGCGATTCAGCACCTTGTTTCCGTAGAATCGTGTCCGATAGATGTCGCCATATGGATGTTGTTGAGACTTCGTCGTCACTCGCTAGATGGCCTCAGTTGTATGTAGCTACCGCTACATCACTCCCCTCCAAGACCGGAGGTCGATCTCGAAGGTGATGAGTCAGCTGTCGATGCTTCTGAAGAGCGTGCCAGTGCCAGTGGAGAGTAGGTGCCGCTAGTTCCAGTGAGTCGGAACTGTGTGCCGCTAGTAGGTCCAGTGAGTCGGGTCTAAGTACGGTGCGCGGTGAGCTATCCCAGTGAGTCGGGATAGTGGCTTCGCAATGGTCCCACGGTGAGTCGGGGAGAGGTTGCGAAGGAGCTGCGCAGTGAGTGTCCCACGGTGAGTCGGGGAGTTGCTGCGTGGCGGCTGCGTTGAGGCTGCGTAGTGGCTGCGTAGTGGCTGCGTAGTTGCTGCCAAGTGGTTGCGTAGTGGCACTGCTGCGTGGACGGGAGCGATGTGCGCTGCTTACGAGGACCGTGTGTGCAGTGTGGCGTGCCTATACGCTGGAGTGGCTGCAGGGACGACCAGGCATGCAAGCCTGCATGACTTACGGTTGGACCCTGGCCGAAGATGCTGGCTGGCGGCGACTTGATTGCTGACCATCAGGTGAAATGCGGAGTGAGGCGGAGGTGGAGATGACGACGATGCTGCTGTTGCGGATCTGACCGGTGAGGGCTTCTTCAGATCACGTCGAGAGCTGCTGGTAATCTGACCGGTGAGGGTTGCTTCAGATCACGTCGGGGTCACCAATGTGGAGGACAAAGAGTGTTGTGTTCCTCCAACTAGAGGGAGGATCCTCTAACCAGGCTGGGTGATCGTGCCTGGCGGACTGTCAGTCCGACGGACGTATTTGAGAAGTTCTATATATAGTCAACTTCGTGTGCGAACTTTGCTTGTGCGATTCAGCACCTTGTTTCCGTAGAATCGTGTCCGATAGATGTCGCCGTATGGATGTTGTTGAGACTTCGTCGTCGCTCGCTAGATAGCCTCAGTTGTATGTAGCTACCGCTACAAGCCTACTGCCGTACCGGGCACATTATTGGTTTTGAGATGTGTGTAATAATCATTCATTAGGAATGTATATTAAATAAATCATTCTAAATATAAATTCCGTGTGGTGTCGGATTAAGAATACGGAATGTCACCACCCCATATCATCCCATGGGAGTCGTAAGAGTCGACAGAGGGAGTATATTATGCAGAGAACAGCACTGTAAGAGAAGGAAAACTTGATACAAACCCTATACCAACCCGTTTGGCCAGCGTGGTATAGTAGGCCTATTCCTCCTTTCAAAGAAGAGGCCTAGTCCAACAGTGGACTCTTAAAGGCTGATGATGATGATGATGAAATATAAATTAACAAAGACGTATTTATTTCTGCATTTTGGTTGTTTACAACACATATACAACTAGTCAAAGCGCTATTCTAGATGATGCCAGCTTTTCCTAACTCAGAGTCATTGCTTTTTTTTGTCACTTCAATTTCTTTCTTTATTCTTTCAGATATCACTGTACGACCTGATGAAGAAAGTATGTGGCTGTGTTCACCTTCATGTAAGTAGTAAATAAACTCATTACTCCGGAAAGTTTTTATAGTCTTGTGTTCATATAAACCACATGATAATGAACGCAAAGCGTGGCATAGGCGTGCTGGTACACTTTAGCATTCACCTGTAATGAGCATTCTCGCGAATGTTAAAAAACAAATGAGTGTGTTTTAGCGAGCATTCTCACGAACATTCGAGCGAGTCTTAGAATATAGAAAAAACATAGAATTCGTGCTACAATGGCGGTTAAACCTAATATATTTACTTCACTTTACTTATGATTTTAATCTAGGGAATTATCTTCGTAGTTTGTCACTAATTTTAACTTGACTAGTGATGGGCTTACTCAGAATAAATATCGACAAAATATACATAATGTTTAAAATAAATCCTTAGATTTTGTTTACACAGAATTGTAATGAAGGTTCTTGCGAATGTTACAAAACAGAAACAGGAGTGTTTTAGCGGGCATTCTGGCGAGCATTCTGGCGAGCACTTCGACCTTTTTGTTGATTAGAGCATTCGCCAGAAAGATCGTGAAAATGCTCGTACCAATGTTCGGCTCTGATCGTTGTTTGGTTCGACAGAACAATAAATGGCGAATTCTCGTTGTTCTGTTACATCTGAATGCGCTGGTGTATCAGCTCCAAGACAAACTAGAAGAACATTATAGCATTTACCATGTAATAACGAGATATATAAGAGCGGTAATAATGATTAGTGGCTTGTTAGATCTTACTAGGCTATGAATAATGGTAACACTATACCGTCAATTATATCAATATGTTTGAGAAGATTTACAATAATTATTAAAGTTTGATTGGAGAAGTTGGATTGGACAAGTCTAATTTCTATAGCATGAATAACCGTTTATCTAAAGGTAATGGGTGAAAATCATTTAAAATGACCATTGTGACAAAAATGAATCAAAAATGAAAATGTAACAAAGATGAAACGCGTAACAAAAAATAACAAAAATGAAATATTAGGGCTCGGTTACAACACACATTATTATCTGAATGTTATTTATTTTATTGATTTAGTATAATTATTATGGTGTTCCGCAATAAAACACTGCATTTTTTATCATTTGTTTTATTAATTCAATATGAACAAACAGAAAGACATACGGATCCATATTAAATACAACAAAAATACACTCGCATATTTTATACAACATTAATATCACGCTCTATTAATAAAGTTTTATCGGCAATGTGATTGTGACTTTATTTCATTTTTGTTATTTCATTGTTGTTATTTCGTTTTTGTAACGTAACTAAAATCATAACAGAAATGAAAAGCTGCTGTACATTGAAAGTAACTTCAAATACGTTAAGCCAAACAGAAATCGCAATCAGTTACAACCACTTTGCATTTCAATAAATGTCAACAATAAAGTACTTAATTGATTAATCTGTATATATAAAATCCTTGCGTTACTGACTGACTGACAGACAAGCTACAGCCGAAACTACTCGGCGCAAGAAGCTGAAATTTAGCATGTATGTTTCTTGAGGACCGTAGGGGTGCACTAAGACGGGATTTTCCGAAATTCCCACGGGATCGGCCAAAACGGAAATTTCGAAAATATGTGCGTGCGAAGCCGCTGGCGTCGACTAGTTTAATAATATAAGGATTCACTCTTTCACGTTGTTGGAAACAAAACAAAACTGACAAATTAAAATTAGATTTTTTCTCGCTGACAAAAAAACACGCGTCATTCACTATTTTCACTCGAGGACATAATGACCGACTCTTATTAGATTCCGGCATGTGATTGGCTCGTTATAGTTTGAGTGATGCCATTTTACAAATTCTAATTAATACCCAATTTGACGTTACAAAAATGAATAACAAAAATGAACAAAATAATGGACATTATTTTCTACCCAAAATTTAAATATTTTAAATATTAAATATAAATAATTTTTTACCGTAATCAAGGGCCATCAACAACGTTTTGACAAAAAGTTCATCAATAAGTAAAAACTGTAGCTAATAAATTTATTCAGATAACTTTTGTCACGCAGCCCGTGAAGAGGACACATTATTTTGTACGGATATTATCCGACTTTGAAGAGAACGAAGGAATATAATGAATTAATTATGCGCAACAGATATAGATGTGTGTGTTATATAGTTAGATGATATACATCAGCGTACTAATAGGTAGTTTTTACATAGTAAAAATTACTGTATCATAAAATATCGGGTGTGGACAAATTTTGTAACCAAAATGGTCATTTTAAATGATTTTCACCCAATATAATTTCTACTCGCAGAGCTTTTATCAATAAATATGCAAAGCAATGTCAACAATTTGCGCTTATAAATTTTTGGTTACAATTTAGAAATCGCATCCATCAATCAATATAATCCTAAACTAATATTTCTTCATCAGATTGACAGTAAATGGCGTAGCCTCGCGTACATCTCATACAAGGAAATCTTTGACATCGGTGAAGGCACAGCACTGACGTCGTCGGAAGAAACTCCTGAAAGTCACCTCAAATATTTCAACTTGTTTGATAGAACGACATCATCACCAACTGAGCGCAAAGAATGGAGGCCATCACACGTTTTAAAACCACACATTTTGGTCGATGAAAGAATAAGACAAAGAATAATGAACTACGACCTATACGTACGTTTTGGGTTCTATGGTCATGCTACTATGAAAGTTGAAATGTACAGTCAGAATATTCCTCCTACATCTAGTACGACTCCGATTGCTCGCAGAATGTTCGAGAATGTGCCCTTGACTTCGCAAGAGGAACGACTGGTATACCTCAAGCAGAAAAGAGTGAAGATGACGAGACCACCGAGCCGCAAAATGTGGTACGATAAAATTCCAAAAAATAGAACTATTAGATCTGGCTTAGTTAAGTCAGTGCCTAAAACTATCTCCAATTATTTTGATAGAAATATGTATACTGAAGATATTTATGATATACACGTTTCTAAAATTGAAAATCAAGAAAATGAAGATATTGAGCCTGAATTAGATGCTGAAAGTGAGAATACGTATCTTAAATTTATTCAAAGCACTGCAAAGCCTGCTAAAGAGAGGTTTACGTTTCGTCGTGATTCAGTTGAAGAAGATGATATGCCCGAACGGAATCAAATTCCAGAGTTTATAATAAATGCCATTAGGGCCTTGAGTAGTGCTCCTAGGGTTGTAAATCGATCGACGAGTATTCTCTATTCACATGAACACGTAGAAAATATGTCTGTAGTAGCGGCAAGTAGTGCTAGTGTAATTTCACATTTAGATGACATTATTTGTTTGACTGTATTTGTATTTTTGTTAAATTTGTAAATATATTTTGTTATGATAAGGCTAATTAGGCATTTTTGAAAATAATGGAGTGTTGGTTATTTTAGTAACATACTTTGGGCTGGACATCCTAATAAATATTTTTATAGTTTTTTGTGTCACTTTGCAAATGGTCAATGGAAATTGTTTTGTAAAAAGTTGTAATAAATTGGAGAATTAAACCAACGGACTTTATTTTTGTAAATTTAGTAATGTAGTAGAATCTTCTTCTGCCTGCCCTGTTCCCATATTACTTGGGGTCAGAATGTCTTTCTCTTCCATTCTCTCCTATCAGACGTCATCTCATTATTCATTCCCTTTTGATTCATGTCACTCTTCACACAATCCATCCATATTTTCTTTGGTCTTCCTCTTGCTTTATAACCCTCAACTCTCATCTTTATCACCTTTCTAGTCACACGATTTTCATCCCTCCTCATCAATGCCCATAGTAATGTAGTAGAATATATTTTTGAATATACTTACATATCTACATAATCAATATCATTTGCTGGTATAGGTTTGCTGATTTCAACATGAATGTGCTGGCCCGGCCGAGGAAGTAGGTAATACCCTCTCTCAGAATATCAACGTAAAGTAACAGTAAGAGTGCCAGGGGCCCTATTCCCTTCTCCTCCTTCCTCATCCCGCTTCTCCTGCCATTCTTTTCCCATTTAGGTCGAAAAAGGATATGTGACTGCTCAGAAGCCGTGGGTGTCCATGGGCGGCAGTACCCGCTTACCAGTCAATCTGTCTGCTCGTTTGCTTTCTACGTCATATAAAAAGTTATCAAGATGTTATCATCATTATCAGCAACCTTGTTTATAATGTGGCCCACTGCTGGGCACAGGTCTCTTTTCATTGCGAGTATTAATCTTTAATCCACCAAATTAGTCAAATCAGAGAAGACAGACTGCACAAGTCTTTCTTAATAAATATGGACAACTCTCAGACATATGTACAGGCATTATCTGTGGTACAGGCTAGTATAGTATTATATTATCTGTGGTACAGGTTTCATCACGATATTTGGCTTCAACGTTTATTTAAGAAGCGATAATTATCAATTTAATCCACTTATGAGTTTGAAAAGACATTAGTGCTTGCCGTGGGTTTGAACCTGCCACCCTCTGCGTAGCCAAAGAGCTCAGATATTTACATAGGTAACAGATCAATGTTACATAGAGGCGCATTACCTATTGGCGCTCTGAAGACAAACTTTCTGTGACCCAAATTGCCGCTTGGCGGCGTGGTAGTCACGCTGTTACAGCTGTGTCTACGAGAGCAAGAGAGACGAACGTTCCTCGAGTGTATCTTAACTGCGAGAGCAAGAGAGACGGAGAACAACGCTAGCGCCGCCAACAACGGCGCCAACTACGAACTAAACTGGAGACAGTCCCAACTTGGAATCGGCACACGAAATCCTTAAGAACTGCTTTTCTATGTAAATCTGTATTAATTGGCGTAGCCATCTGTTTTCTGTCACGTTTTTCCGCTGGACCATAACAAGATGTAATATTATTTAAAGTCCTATTGACTAAGTGGAATTAAATGAAAGCTCTGCAATCTCACTCACCATCCCCTTAGCGTTATTCCAGTTGCAACCCAGGGGCCCAATTCTCCTAAATAAATACAGTTTCGATATAATGTCGGTGTCATACTTACGTCACAAAAAGCGTATTCTTATAAGTTATCTGATATTTGAACGAAATTGTAACGAGATCGTAATTCAAAGAAGTGTCAAAATATTATGTGTCAACGACGAACTGTTTATTTCAAATTATACGATAATGACATTAGGTTATCCGAATACCGCTTCTGAGTCAATTCAAAACATAATTTCAATGACATATAAAAAACTGGTTTTACGTTTATAAAGCAATCACTCATTAAAAAAGATATTTTTCCTTAAGGAGGTAAAATAAAGGCTGAAAGATTGTTTAAGATTCAGTGATTTATGACCTAGCACTGTTAGGGTGGTAAACAGAATATGGAAAACACGACATCAAACCATACAACACGTCTTCTTGCCAGCGTGGTTAGTCATCATATCAGCCAAACGACGTCCACTGCTGGACATAGGCCTCCCCCAAGGTTCTCCACACAGACCGGTCTTGAGCCGCCCGCATCCAACCTCCTCCCGCGATCTTGACAAGATCGTCGGTCCACCTTGCGGGGGGCCTACCCCTGCTGCGTCGTCCGGTACGTGGCCGCCACTCCAGAACCTTTCTGCCCCAACGGCCATCGGTTCTTCGAGCTATGTGCCCTGCCCACTGCCACTTCAGCTTGGCTATCCGGAGAGCTATGTCGGTGACTTTGGTTCTACTGCGGATCTCCTCATTTCTGATTCGATCTCGCAGGGAAACTCCAAGCATAGCTCTCTCCATCGCCCTCTGAGTGACCTTGAGCCTTCTGATAAGGCCCATAGTGAGCGGCGTGGTTAGTATACTAGGCCAAATCCTCTTCAATCAAAACCTTAGTGGACTTCGGAAGGCTGCATGTTATAATTTTGATGACTATAATGATGCATCACCGTGATAAACAATTGTCTTACACACTGAACAACAACAATAACAACAATAATATACATTATTCTGTCAATAAATCATCTACATTTGATATCTAAATAACAGTCTCTATTACATCTCGATCGCCATTTTTCTCGACGATAACAAGGCACATCTGTGTTCCCATGGTTAGACCTCATTATGGTGGTACACATTACGGCGTATTATGGTACATTATGTTGTCATTGCGAACAGTGAGTGTGAGGTTTATGTGAGAAACACGCCTACTGACCGATACTTAAGGTTCTTCTAAGTGTTTTGTGGGTTCTTTGTTACTGATGTAGGAAAAATAACTAATTTTGGATTTCTTGGTCATACAGAGTTCTTGTTTGTAAGCTTACTTATGTCTAAGAGTCGTGACTCGTTATTTTATGTTTTTTTTAGTATTAGTACTAGATTATTATACAATACTAGGGGACGCCAGCAGCTACGCCTGCATTTTTTTTAAATTTACCCGTTTTGGCCGATCCCGTGGGAATTTCGGGATATCCCTTCTTAGTGCACCCCTGCGGTCCCCAAGGAACAAACGTACCAAATTTCAGTTTCCTGCGCCCAATAGTTTCGGCTGTACCGTGTCTGTCAGTCAGTAAGTAACGCAAGGATTTTATATAATAAGATAATAGTGTTTATTGGGTCTTCTTTCTCTAACATTAAACTACTCCGAATATTTTATGCTCAAAATGAACCACAATTGTTTTATTGTGAGTTCAAAGAATAAAATGACATACCGGCGCCGTAATTTGATCGCATTAGGTAAATATTCAGTTAAGTTCATATTAAAAAGCGAGAACAATATGTAGCGTGGTTTTTTTATAAAATATTTTATATTCTCTACAGAAAGGACGTCACTTATAACTATGCGAACGGATACGTAGGTGAACAGAGCTAAATTTATAATTAACCAACACAATGTTAACCTTACAAATTTTTCTCAAGACCACAGTGTAGAACAATAAGAAAAAACAACTCACCAACCAACAGCAAAGATGCAAATTCCCGATTGATTTACTGACAATTGTCTTGTACTGTGGTCATGTTCCTTTTTCTGAGTCTTAATTACTTCACGACCCAAATATGGAGTCAGGCGTTAATTATATCCAGTACTGCTTTAGTTATAAATATTAAAGAACTCTGCTTCGACTACTGTTTTTGCTACAGAAATATGTGAGTAACAGACAGGTATAGGGACTAAATTAGGCCCTTGTGCTACGCCATAAAAATCAATTAAATTTTCACACTGGAATGTTTTTATTTGTTGATTATGATATAGTTACTTAATAGCTCGTTGGTCCATTACTTATTATTTTTGCTGCTTCCGTCACTCCTTGTAGTGGTGGCCATATTCCGTGCCTTCGAACAGTTTCAGTATATCTAAGGGTATTGACCCCATAACAAATGTCAAAGATCTTCATCACAGACACGATCGGCAGCTTTATTTATCCTCCGAAGCAAAGAACATGCGATAATTAACAATTAAATACGCACAAGACTCCGAAAAATCAGTGGTGCGCGCCGTGGATCCGAACCCTTCCGTAGGCTATCGCTGCTTTATAGAGAGTGTCAAATGTGAACAAAATATATACTGTAGATCATAATGAAAATTTCCAACAAACAGGTTTGAGCGAGCAGTCAACAGCTTTTGAGAGAAAGCACATTGTCATAATTTGCAAATTTAACTTTGTCGTTTATACTAACGGTATGGAAAATAAAGTTATTTTTGGTGGCGAAAAAGTGATAGTGTTGATTTGTTTGGGTGAAGATAATGGATACGTAAAGTAGAAACATCTACTACGGAACCCTTCATGAGCGAGTCCGACTCGCACTTGATTCAATTATTAGCTGTCCCGATGTGCACGGGTTATGTATGACAGACCATAAAGTGATAGACGCATTCATTGGAACACTGAAAGATAGATATGCCATCTTTTTTTAAAGTAAGTAATCCAAATATAAATGTAATTCTTACCGAAACACATACATAGCTAGGTACTTGATAACATTCTTGTTTCGAACTTTACACCTTTTGTGCTCTTGTAAAGTGACCCTAGTCGGCAATTACTTGCTTTTAAGGGTCAAGCAGGTATTTAACTCGATCGTAAATAGATGCAGTACAAATTACAACTAGCGGTGAAACATCGGGTGACTCCATTACAATGTTAAAACAAGTGCGGGTTTGGCGTGTTCTGATTGGTACCCATAATTTAATATTTTATCCTTTCACTTGTCTGTGTATCTTGAATGGTTCTCGTGGTATTTTGACCATTTTTTATCAACACCTACTAATATAATAAAGCCGAAGAATTTGTTTGTTTAGGTAAACGCGCCAATCAATAACCACTGGTTATATTTTAATATTTGTTTATGTATTGGATAGCGCATTTATCGAGGTAGACTATTTGATGGTAGATGGTAACCTCGTGCTCAGTTATTTGTGGATAACCAGCTAACTTGCCAATTTAAATTGAACTACTCTATAGAATTTTATATTAGTTTGTTTTAACTACTTTTAAACTACCACGATTTGTACACATACTAAAGATTATGTAACGGGTCTGAATCGTGTTAACTAAACGAAAATATAGATGAAATACCTTTCTATTTGCCCCGACGTTTCGGCATGGGTTACACCGTGGTCACGGGATGACTGATGTCCGGGTTTCGGAACCTACCCTCACTTGGTCTTCACAATTATTAACATTTATAAGTTCGGAACTGTCGGTACTTCGACACACAGCACTAATGGTATCTTCACACTGGCGGGTAATCCACCTACCACCAAGTTATATTACGCGCCAGTGTGAAGATACCATTTGTGTTTTAGATAAATGTTACATCAGTCATCCCGTGACCACGGTTGGTGTAACCCATGCCGGAATGTCGGGGCAAAAAGAAAGGTATTTCATCTTTCTTTTCGTTCAGTTAACACGTTAGTCCGTCGTCAGACCCGTTACATAATCTTTAGTATAGTTTGTTTTAGTTCGAAAGTTATTTGAGAAAACCGAGGCATTTATGACTCATACTAATAACGTGGTGGTTGTAAGAAGTATAGGTGTAAATAAATAAAATTTTAAATATTTTATTGTATGACTCGTTTTAAGCGATAAGCCCCCTCTATGTACCTACCTACTTTACTTAATATGTAAGATTTTTATATTATTGATACTTGTGTACCATCAAACTTAAATAAAATAAATAAATAAGCCACTTTATGAATATTTATAAATATTTTAATAGTTTTACCCACCCGAAAGTTTCAGACAACATAATATTATTATAATATGGATTTACGTTTGTAATTCTTTACCTGAAAAGCGATTGCAAACCTTGCATTATCAGAATAGGCTATTAATATTTTTTTTCAATAAAATATACTGTCATGCCTGAAGCGGCGGGCAGAAGATAGCAAACTTCTTTTGGTTTCTGTCACAGAGCAAATACAAAGTTTCTGTAACCAAGGTAATTGCTGTAACGGACATCATCATCCTGCGTTATCCCAGTTTCAATCTGGGGTCCACTTTCTAGTCTAACCGGATTTGGCTGAATATTAGCTTTTCCACGGAGCGACTGCCTGTCTGACCTCCGCAACCCGAAGGGATAGCGATATTCCCCATGATTTGACTAGTGTCAGTTTGTTAAAAAGGTACTAGTTTATGAATTTCTTGTAGAAATTCATTAACTTGTAAATTTATAATAGTGTATATTTTACTTGTTATATCTGAGATTTATTTTGTTTTTTAAAAGAGAATAAAAAGCTTTTACCTTTCTATGTATAAGTTATAATTCCATATTGCATAAATGATACTAATCAAATATTCTATTGCAAGACGTGAGTTAGTACGTCACTTTATGACGAAATCGTTTGCAACTCGACAAAAACATCGTAATATCTTGTTTTATAAATGAATAATAATTTAATAGTCGTCATACATGGGGATATAGCTCAGTGGTAGAGCAATCGACTGCAGATCGATAGGTCCCCGGTTCAAATCCGGGTGTCCCCTTAAATTTCATTGTTTTTACTTTTTAACATATTTATCTAAGATGTCTGTGTTGCCGATTGTGATGCGTAATTTCGTTTTAATTTCCCGTGGGGATATAGCTCAGTGGCAGAGCAATCGACTGCAGATCGATAGGTCCCCGATTCAAATCCGGGTGTCCCCTGTTAAACGGAACTTTTTATTCAATTCACAGTTTTTTTGCTTTTCCGTTCATACATTATTTTAGTTAGCTAAAATATTATAATAACCCGATACCCTCTGCATGGCAGCCTGTTGGTATCGCCACTAGGCTATCGCTGTAACGGACCTAAGTAGAATAAACCACTATCGTCTGATCTACGCGCCAGGTAACTGATATCAGATAACAACAAGTCGGGTGTCGTGTCCTGACATCTGAGAAGCTCACGGAGTTTATGTTAGATTATGTAGATTTACCTACTTTATTTGTACCAAACTACCAAGCAAAATCGCAGCTGTATAAGTTACTTACAACAATAGTGTATAGTAGCTTAAACGATCCTCATTCCAAAAATACATTTATGTAAGACTGCCTCCGTGGTTCAGTGAATAGCGTATGCGACTGCTGATCGGAGGTTCCGGGTTCGATTCCCGGGTCGTGCAAAAGTGTAACTGGATTTTTCCGAATTCTCAGTAGCAGCACGGAGTCCAGTGATGTGCCCGGTAACGGCAATAGGCTCGCCCGCTATTACGTGGGACCTAAAAAAAATCTATATAAAAATAGATATATAAGGCAAATGTGGGGCAAGTCGGTCGCGGCAGACCTCGGCGGACATTCGTCGACCAAATTTGAGAAATCCTAAGAAACGGAAAGGTCCGAAGTACCCGAAACCGGCGAGCATGTATGAAAACAGTAATGAGTGTAGAGGAAGCGCGTGAGGTTTGTAAGGATAGGAGCAAGTGGCGTTCTGTTGTCTCTGCCTATCCCGACGGGAAAAAGGCGTGAATATATGTATGTAAAAAAAATCATGGTGAAATGTGGGTGAAATACTTATTACGCCTCTGCCTACCCTTTCGGGGATAAAGGCGTGAGTCTATAAATAAATAAAAAAAAAAAAAAAATATATATATATATAAGTATATAAAAGCGAAAGGCCATCATGAAATCTCGACAATCGCTGGACGTATAAACTTTTCGCTTTGCGTATTAAATTGCCACAACACACTGGCTGAGGCGGCGAAATCATTGCAGTTCCTTACAATTTTTTTTTTCTGTATTATGCGAAACCTGCCATTATAAAAGCCTGACCTTAGTTAGTTTTATTGCCCGTTCGTTTATGCTTCACGCTCTTGTATTGCGAACGTGGTGCTAATTGTAAATGTTGTACCTTTAAGTATTTTAGTGATTATTGTTTTAATTCGACTTTCATAAACGTCAGATTGTGTTCTGAATGAGGAAAGTATTTTGACTTTCACTTTGAATATGTCACAAAACGTGTATGCGATTTTTTATAGTTTACATCAGTATATTGAGACTTCTATAATACTTATCATAATCTTCGCAACATTTTTATCTTAAATTCAAATTCAATTCAAATTTAAAATCATTTATTCATATAGGTTACAAAAGCAACGCTTATGAACGTCAATTCTTTTTTTTTTACAACCAGGTTCAGGATGGTAGGGCTATGAGAAGAGCCTGGAAGAAACTCATGCCACTCTTTTAAATCTAATAAGCATAACATAATTATCAGGGATAAAATAATTTTCTTGACTGGACCAGCCGTTTCAGAGATTCGCACCCATCACATTAAGACAAACTCTTTAACTCTGCAAGTAGTCTGTATAACCTAAAGGGACAACCAAAATTTTATTCGCAAGAGGTCATCGCCTTCAGCTCAAAAACCTTGTTTTGATTAAAGAATCTCATTTCAAAATATTTTTTCCCTCACAGCTTCCATAATGATGTCGTTGTCATCCGGTACAGGCTTGCGTCCATTAGTGTCGCATAAAAAAGTCTTGCGACCGAGTCGCACAAAAAGTCGTCGGACTACATAGCCGGGACTTGTTACAGGGAGTTATAAGGTATAACTGGGTGTGAATGAGTGTAAGAATCAGAAAATAGCTGTCTTGGCCCGTACTTTGATTAGTATGTTGAGTATGAGGTCGTAGATTCGACTCCAATCACAGTATCGTACTGAAAATAAGTTAGATAGTTTAATTTCAAAGTGGAACATTTGTCGTTCCGAGACCATACATTGACAAGTTTTAAATTCAATGTAATCTGCTTCTTTCATTGCACTATATTAAAAATAACTTTGTTTGACAATTATAATGCTCATCCCATTCCATTAATGTATTACTATTTTTCAAAGCCCCAAAGCCCCAAGATTAACGAATACACTAACGTAAGAATATCAATCAAATATTTATTTTCGTTTTGTAAAACAATCCATAAAACATATATAATGCTTTTATAATAACCGTCTATTACAGAACTCTATAAAACCAATAAAATCTAATAACCAAAACCCACCCCATATAAATAACATATCATATAAAATAGAGCACCCTTACCATTGTAGTGTTAATTATGACATCATACATCAAATCCTACCGCACGACGTATTAAAACGTCGTTAAAATATTTTAGGGGTCTGTGAGACCCCGCAGAGGTAAATAAAAAGTAGATAAGTCAAACAAATGGGTTCGCTGAGGCATTATTCAAAGCCTCAAACGCAGGGGAAGTATTAGGTGTCACATTTAATAGTTACGATAGTAAGCGAGGAAGGGTGTTTGTTTCCTTTGTCATACGATAATATTGTATGGCTTTTACGAGAAACATTAAAGTGCTCCAAAAACTTATTAATTTTAGCTTGAGTGTACGTAAAGTCAACACTTTGTACCATCATCATCAGCCTTTAACAGTCCACTGCTGGACTAGGCCTCTCCTTTGAAAGGAGGAATTGGCCTACTATACCACGCTGGCCAAACGGGTTGGTATAGGGTTTGTATCAAGTTTTCCTTCTCTTACAGTGCTGTTCTCTGCATAATATGCTCCCTCTGTCGGCTCTTACGACACCCATGGGATGATATGGGGTGGTGACAATCCGTATTCTTAATCCGTCACCACACGGAGACTTTGTTCCATACACAAAATAATATGTGACTGTGCAGGGTCTCTATGTATCTTAAGTCTTTAGTTTGATGGTCTTCAATAATTACATAAAATCAGCCTATGTACCACATTTTCTTTGTTAAGCAAAAAGTTAAAATAAAAAGAGAAAAGTACTCGAGAGAGGTTTTGTCTTTTACATCATCTTAATATATAAAATCCTTGCTTACTGACTGACTAACAGACACGCTACAGCCGAAACTATTGGGCGCAGGAAGCTGAAATTTGGTATGTATGTCTCTTGGGGACCGTAGGGGTGCACTAAGAAGGGATTTCTCGAAATTCCCACGGGATCGGCCAAAACGGGTAAATTAAAAAAAAATGCAGGTGTAGCTGCTGGCGTCCTCTAGTAAACATATATTATGTTTACTAGAGGACGCCAGCAGCTACACCTGCATTTTTTTTTAATTTACCCGTTTTGGCCGATCCCGTGGGAATTTCGAGAAATCCCTTCTTAGTGCACCCCTACGGTCCCCAAGAGACATACATACCAAATTTCAGCTTCCTGCGCCCAATAGTTTCGGCTGTAGCGTGTCTGTTAGTCAGTCAGTAAGCAAGGATTTTATATATTAAGATGATGTTCTAATAAGGAACGCGCCTATGCTTGTTGCCTAATTTAATTTTGTCCACGTCCCTTTAATCAAGAGCGTAGTATTTTAAATATCCACAAAGTGATACTTAAAGATTCAAACATTTTCTGTCGAATAATTCGTAACGCATACGGTAAATCCAGGTTATGTTAGACCGTCAGGTATCGCTTTCACATCTGCAAATAACTATAATAATTTAATAAAATTACAAGAAACCTTTCATTAATCAGTAGGTAGGCTTCAAGGTGATAAACTATAGACTCGTGGGTGTTAATATTCTGCGTGGGACTTAATGAGTCAATCTCATTAACTAATTATCTAAATTTAATAAACATATGTCTTAATTACAATAAATGCGTAGGCTTTTATAAAAAAATGATATGGCATTAAAATATTTTGGTAAAGGGCAAGCCAAGTTCATGCAGAAAGATGACATTTATTTAAATATTAGTGATAAATGTGATACGTTATTACTAAGACGGTATTTTTAACCGACATCAAAAAAAGGGAGCGATCCTCGTTTTGCTGTTATTTCTTTATGTTTATTGCCTGAAAACTCCGTCATAAATAGCCGATTTCGATAATTCATCTTTCTTATAAATATTTTCGAACTTTCTGTTTTTGAAAAAAGATAGGTATGATTAAAATAAACAGCTGAGTGTTTTATTTCACTGATATTTATTAACTTACGGTATGAAATGATCCCTGGGATTATTTTACCTCAACCCCAGGGATCATTTTATACATAGGTGTGTATAAAATGATTCTTTACTAAACTTTAACAAAAACCTCTAATACAAAAAAACTACATTAATATAATAAAAAATAAGTATGCAGTTACAAAGTTAAGTAAATTCACTACTTCCAACAATAAAAAGCTTGCGATTTTGCCTTCAACTTTAGCCGCAGTTAAGTTTTTCCCTTAAGGGGATCATTATACCTCACCTTCCCCTACTTCCAGTTTGGGTTTTAAAGTATAAAGTGGGCTTCTAAAAAATATGTTGGAAATTTCTTCAGATTTTAATAACTATTTCATATAATTTTCTGTGAACGGGACAATGCTAGGAATTAATTGATTGATCGTTTTAATTTATATTTTTAACAAACCATAGATAAATAAACTAACGCGCCTCAGTTTTATTCTAAACCCTTACGAACATATTCCATAATAGCTAAACAGTTTTAAAGTGACGCTTGTTTTGTATTTAAACTTGGCTTGGAACATACTGTGCACCTAGATAATATACAATAATTATGCATAAATTACTAATAATGGGTATTATAAACGCATTACGTCGGCTTTTGTCGTATTATGAATAAATAAAATATGCGTGATGTTGTAATTAAAATTTGATAGTACGAAACGTAGGTACTTGCTTGAACCACCTAAACGTGCTATTTTCAATCAAAACGAGCGCTGAGCGCTACAATAATTACCATAAGCTTTGTTTATTTATAACCTGTCGTACTGCTGGGCACAGGCCTCCTCCCATGCGAATGGTACCATAGTCCACCACGCTGACTTAGTGCAGGCAGATATTATGTACAGAACACTCAACCATCCAAGTTTCCTCACTATGTTTACGATGAACATTCAGGGATGCTCGCCGTAAGTTTGAATCCAAAACCCTGTGCGTAGCAGCCTGTTAATATATCCACAGATAATGCCTAGCCACGAATAGGGATTTCAACCTTTTTAATTTTTTGTCACCTATGTCTTAATCACCAACCACTTAAGAGACTCAACTTGATTCGACGATCCCTTATCAAGACGTGTCAAAACGTCTTCAGTCATTTGCAATACGCTCTTTATTACTAAGATAACATTTTATTCGCATCTTTTTTAATTCACCAGCTTCTTCAATAAATTGTTCGTAATTAAAAGATAAGACTTAATCAGTAAAATGTGTTACTATAAATTGGTTTGATAAAATGAAGAGAATTTTACATTTGGCGAGATTAGATGCAAATTAATTTAAAACTTCCTCTGTTAATTAACTTGTAATATCTACTTAACATAAACGGTACTAAGTGAAAATGTTAATGGAGATAGTCGTATTGATATACTTAGGTAAATAAAATTAAGCACAAGAAACAATTATGTAATTGTTTTTTGTGCTTAACTTCGTTTTAAACGTAAATATTATTTAAATTTCACTTTTTTATATTTTAGAACGTCACTATAATGAATCTAATATTGTTTAAAATATGATTAGTTAATACAAAATATAATATATTGTTCAAAATGATGTCTGTAAAACAATTGAACACATAATAATATTCTGTTCTACTGTGAACGTGCATAATATAGAGATGATAGAGCGAGACTGGAAAAATATTTGCCCAAATAAACCTCAACATCCTTTACACTCAGCCCTTTTTTCGTAAGCCAGCATAAACGCACCTGTCCTACGGCATTTTGTTTTGGTGTTTTTATGTATAATATGTATGTATTTACAAAAAAAAGTATATATGTATGTTTATCCATAATCTAGTACCCATAGTACAAGCTCTGCTTAGTTTGGGACTAGATGGTGTTGTGTGAATGTGGTAGAATATTGTTATTATTATTTTATCTTTTCATCTCGTGTCGTACACGACATTACACGACATTGGACACGCACAACGGATAACAATGGTCCATACAAACTCTTACAGACCACACAGATCCGCTCCTTATAATTATTTCTTATGTTCAAACAGCATCCATTATGCTGAACTTATTTACTTGGTTTGTTTACGGAGTTTACTACAAGTAATCATTTTTGTCATTGGCTTCTTTGGGATATGTGTTGAAACTAAGCTATGATTTGCTACTAACCTAGATAAAAAGTAGGTACGGGTTATCTTAATATATAAAATCCTTGCGTTACTGACTGACAGACACGCTACAGCCGAAACTATTGGGCGCAGGAAGCTGAAATTTGGCATGTACGTTCCTTGGGGACCGTAGGGAAGAAGGGATTTCCCGAAATTCCCACGAGATCGGCCAAAACGGGTAAATTTAAAAAAAATGCAGGCGTAGCTGCTGGCTTCCTCTAGTTTTACATAATTTCTCTCACTAGGCATAAATTCTGTATCGCGTTTAACTTTAAAAACATTCAAACTAGATAGTAAGGACGTAAAGACTTGAAACGACATTTAAGCGTTACGCAGTAGTGTCCTACATATATTTACTTGTTAACAACTTCGAGTGTAGTGTTTCCAACCTGGATAGGAGCAGGTACGAAAAATATGTTATACATGATCTTCGTCTTGTTCATGTTCATCTTAAGACCTACTTGTTGGGAGACACTACAGAGGCCACCGAGCATTGTGCCGAGGTCGTCCACGGTCTCAGCCATGATTAAGATATTGTCAGCGTTTCGAAGGTGAGTGATGTACTCGCCGTTGATGTTGATGCCGAGTCCTTCCCGGTCCAGAAGCTTGAAAATGTCTTCCAGCGCAGCGTTGAACAGTTTCGGAGATTTAACATCTTCCTACCTCACCCTCACTGTAGTCGAATGGAGTCGAGCTCTGGTCCTGGAGACCGACTGACATGGTGGCGTTTTCGTACAAACATTTCAGCATTTCGCAAGGTAGTATAGCCTTGCTGATTTCAGCATGAATGGGCCGGCTCGACCGGGGAAGTACTACCCTCTAACAGAAAATCGACGTTAAGTAACAGTACCTAAATTGTTGCGTTTCGTTCTGTGAGTGAGAGTGCCGGAGGCCTTATCCCCTATTCCTTCTCCCTCATCCGACTGTTCATCCTATTCCTTTTCCTAACCCCAAGGGGCGGCAACGCACTTGTGACTCCTGTGGTGTTGCGTGTGTCCATGGCGGCGGTGATTGCTTACCATCAGGCGATCCGTCTGCTCGTTTGCTGCCTATCACTATAAAACAAATCGACGTATCGATAGTCGATCTGGCACCGTTGGAGGGACTTCAGCACTGCCTAGGTTTTGATGGAATCGAAGGCTTTCTCATAGTCCACAAACGCCAAGCATAGAGGCTGGTTATACTCTTCGGACCTCTGTATAACCTACTGCAGTGTCGCAGAATATGTATATGGTCTATTTACTATAAGTAAGGCGGATAACATAAAATACATAATAGTTAACTTTTTAAATAAACTTTAAACTCTGACTATGCCAGAAAAAGGCTTGTGCCAAACAGTAGGGCAGTTTATAAACAGGGGTGATGAAACCAAGGACGAATACTTACGCCAAAAATTATCAGTCATCAACATCTGACCGTATAATATTTTTAATACACCTATCAAGACAGGAATTCAAAAGTTAACATAATACTCATCATCATCGCCCTAGCGTTATCCCGGTTGCATCCAAGACTTACACGCCTTGGAGCCCAGGGTCCGTTTACTGGTCTAACCAGATATGACTGAATATTAACTTTTCCATAGAGCGACTGCCGTCTGACCTCCGCAACCCAACACGATAGCGATGTTCCTTGGTTTAGACCAGTATCAGTTTATTTGAGGGTACTGACTCCCCGCAACGACTGTCAAAGATCTTCATGACAGCCGGGACCGACGGTTTAACGTGCTCTCCGAGGCACAGGGCAAGCGATAATTAACAATTTAATACGCACTTAAATTTGAAAAGTCATTGGTGCGCGCCGTGGATTTAAACCCGATACCCTCTACATGGCAGTCCGTTGGTATCTCCACAAAGCTATCGCTGCCTTTAAAAGTTAATATAATACTAAATAAACATAATACAAAGCTTCTTAAAACCACTTTGCTTATACTAAGCAATTGAAAAAAATATATCTCCGATTTATAGAATTAAAGGTGACATTCCGCGCACAAGAATGCGAGCACAATGGATTTAAATGGGGTTGTATTGACACGAGCAAGCGTAGGTGGCGAGATAAAAATATCCATGTTAATATCTCAGGGTACGAATATCATGTACAATGTTCGCAGTTTTGTGCGGTGAAACTGCAATAGCAAAGTATTTATGGGTAACTGCGAGTTTAATGTAATATAATACAGTCTGTTAGACCTTATATTAAAAAAGGTGGTTATTTTAACACTTTTGTATAGTTGCAGACATGCACCAATATGATGATTGATAAATTGTTACGACTGTACGTTGGCGTTGTGGTTTAACCAGTCGCCTCGCCGCATGACACTGGGTTGAATATTGTGGGTTCGATCCCCACACGAAACAACAAGTTAATAGGAGTGTGATAAACGGCTTACTTTCAACAACGCTTACAACGTTGTACTTATATTGAAAAGCGCGCTTTTGAAAAAGCTTTTTACTTATTTAACGCTTTTTGCAATTCGCTGTGAAAGCGGACATGCTGCCGCTTTGAACTAAATTAATTTAATATATACAAAATTTAAACTATTGACAGTCACAGGTTTAATTTCCGCACGTAAAAGTTCCAATTTATATTATTTACGTACGTATGCACTTACGTAATGGCCGCGAAAAGCATACTAACAATACATTGAAGAAAAAACAAATCGTTTAAACGAAAGTTTATGCAACTAAAAACAAAATACTTTTTACTTTAAATATTATTACGTAAACAAACAACTCGTAATTTAGTAGCTTAATCCTAATGTTGTGATATATCAATTGTAGTTTTGACTCTTGGTGTACAATGTGTCCGTTAGTAACTATATTTGTTAAGTCTTCGCGACACAGGATTTAAACCTATTGTAGGAATCGCCTGTACCTATAAAAAAATTTAAGGCTACTTGACAAAAAAAATATAAGTCCGTCCTTTAGATTATTCAAAAATAAGCGATACGTATTTTTTTATTTGTAAATTAAACCAAAAATGAACAAGATATAGCTCATTAAAGTTACGTATAACGTCACACCGTGCTGCATTTTTTAGCACTAGGTGACGTCACGTGTAACTTTAATGGGTAATGTAACTTTATTAAATCGAAAAAAGAAAAAATAAAAATAAAATGTCCAATATTTTTTTATAATCTAAAATACGGACTAAATAAAATGTAATTATTTTGACCCTGGAAACTACCCTAATAGGGTTTAGCTCTGTATATACTGTCCCATTGCTAGGCACTTGCCTCTTCTCACTAGAAGAAGGGTTGGGTCGTAGGCAAAGTATGGATTGGAAAATTTCATATGACCTTCAGAACATTATGGAGAACTCTCAGTATACAAGTTTCTTCATGATGATTTCCTTCACTGTCGTGCCTCCACATGTACCGATCCTGAACCACCCGCATCCATCTGCTACCCGCGATCCCAACAAGCTCGTCAGTCCACCTTGCGGGAGGCCCACCTCTGCGACGACGTCCGGTGTGTGGTCGCTACTCCGAAACCTTTCTGCTCCAACGGCAATCGGTTCTTCTGGCTATATGCCCTGCCTACTGCCACTTCACTTGACTTCACCGTTTATCAAATTATAATTAGCAAATTAATGCGCACTTAACTTTGGAAAGTCAGTTGCGCACGCCGCGGATTTAAATTCGAAACTTTCTGCTTCGTAGTCTGTTATTCTCTACAAAAGGTTATCGCTGCCAAGGAAATTACATTACCTTCTACTAAACACACCACCACAAACCACAAAACGGCAGTCACGAACGCTCAGTGAACATAAAAGAACTGAGGAAAGCGTAACAAAGAAACAGCATCACATGTTTATATTACACTAGAGGATGCCAGCAGCTACGCCTGCATTTTTTTTTAATTTACCCGTTTTGGCCGATCCCGTGGGAATTTCGGGAAATCCCTTCTTAGTGCACCCTTACGGTCCCCAAGGAACATACATGCCAAATTTCATCTTCCTGCGCCCAATAGTTTCGGCTGTAGCGTGTCTGTCAGTTAGTCAGTAACGCAAGGATTTTATATATTAAGGAGATAATTTATTGTTTTTGCATACCGAGTATTCCACTCACACAGAAAACCTAGTAACAAATTAGACCAGAATTTAAATTGGCTTATGTTTAACTTACCGCCAGATATAGTAACATATAATAACAGACAGAAATAGTAAACTATCACCAAAATTAAACCTTCATTTTAATGTTAAATTATAACCAAAGTTTTAACATTTCGCTATACTATTTAAGCAAAATGACTCCAAATAAATAATTGTTAACCCAAAAGTAGTCAATGATCACCAAAATTAAACCAGCATTTTAATGTAAAATTATAACGAAAGTTTCTTTGTTAGTTGTATGAAATACCAACACATAAATTGGATTCGGTAACACCACCTATTTAATAAACTAAGTTGACGGAGCCCTGCTTAGCAGGGCTCCTATTTTTGAATTAAGGGTTACAAGAGAACCTAACATACCCTATTTATTTGGTGATCATTTACTACATTTGGTGTTCGAATACAATTTGAAGTGCAGTCGTGACTAAAATAGCTATTGTAATTTTAGACTTTATTTTTCTGGTGTTAAGTATATATGTTTGGTTAAAGAACTAAGGGTATCAAAGCATTTTTCATCATGTCATTATCAGGTCATTATATTTAACCTCATTTAACTTTAAGACTTCATACCTAAAGCGGACTCCGGCATCCAGGGCGAAGGCATTAGATAACAACAATTTTTTTTTTAACGGCTGTATCCTCAAAGGGCTAAGCAGAGGTGTAATATTACACCCACATTTCGCCTTAAATGCATTTTAGGTCCCACGTAATAGGGGGCGAGCCTATTGTCGCTATCGGAAAAGCTCAGTAAAACTTGTCGACCCGGTAATCGAACCCGGGACCTCCGGATAAGCAAATGCATACACTATCCACTAGACCAAGGAGGCAGTCACGACAACTAAAATAGCGCAAGTATCGTAATTGGCAGTATTATTTTCTAAACATCCACAGGCAAAAACAACCAGCAAGATGATAGTGCAATTCCTTAATATTTCTTCTTCAAAACTTCTTAATTCATACATTAAAAACTAATTCCATACACAATTAGCTCTTATTTCCACAAAAATCCTTTAACAAGCGTCATACAACGGAACATTGTCTCTTCCAAAACTTTTATTATCGTAGAACAGGATTAACTCACACCTTTCCTATCTGATGCAACCTTTTTTTAAGTAAACAAAGTGAGTCCATTATAAATGAGTCTCTCAGACCCATAAACATGTCATCGGCGCGATTGGGTCTGTGAAACCCGCCCGCGAAGGGTTCTCTCCGACTGTTTTATTTTGATTTATGTTATGTCCTTTATAGACAAATAAAAGTTACATTGTTAAGATTGATACGTTGAATGTTTTGATGTAAAAATAGAATAAATGTACTCGTACTTATTTTTTTTTGTATTATAAACATGTACTCAATGCTTTGGTAACATTTATGGTAAGTGACAATAGTCGCAAGTAAGGCATTTTATGTTATTGTTGCAACACTAAGATTTAAGCGTTTTTTTACTAAGGTCCAAAAACGTCTAAAATGCATTTTTTATTTTTATTTAGTTCAAATATGTGCTGAATGAATAGTTCAACGTGTATTAAAATAGTCAGATGCGTATACAATTATGAATTAACCTAAACAGCAAAGGAAAATACCGTGAGGATATCTGCATATCTAAGACTTCTCTATAATGTCCTTGAAAGACAAGACTTAATTATTATACTAATATATAAAGCTGAAGAGTTTGTTTGTTTGGTTGTTTAGTTGAACGCGCTAATCTCAGGAACTACTGGTCCGATTTGAAAAATTATTTCAGTGTTAGATAGCCCATTTATCGAGGTAGGCTATAGGCTATATAACATCGCGCTATGAGCGCCAGGAGCGGAGCAGTAGCCTTAAATAACGAGGCTATAACCGCGGGCATCCTCTAGTGAAGTATAACTAGTATGGCCTTACGCTTATCATAGTGAGAAGAACAGTGCCCAGCTGTCGGTCAGTTCTTAAAAACTGAGTTGGTATTATATTATGCAATTCGAATTGTTAGTTACTTGATTATTTTCATAATGGGTAACAACAGTCTTTAGGTATTTTTCTACAGCAGTATTTTACTATATCTTGATTATTTTTAATCTTTCGCGACTTCTACATAGTAATATTTATGTATCGAGTCTACGTCCCGTAATTATTTGAAAATATACGTAAAATACCTTATATTTCCTTCGACGTTTCAGCATGGGTTACACCACGTCACGAGATGTCTGTTTCTCGATAGTATTGTTCTCACAAATGCTAATGCACCGACGATTGCCGAAGGCTTACGATGTTTTCCGATCATTCATACAATTCTGTACGCTAAGTAAATGCGTAGTATTTGTCTTCATCTCTCACAAGCTTGTAAAGTTATGATCGATAATAAGTCATGCTTGTAAAGGTTTTGTAAGTCTAGTTGTTTATTGAGTAGAAAGGAGGCTTCAGAATAATTTGTAGGTATACTGTATTATAATTATTATGTAGGTAAATTTTGACATAGTATAAAAGTACTGATTTTATAAAGGTTTAGATTATTAAGGTACTGGATTGTTCAAGAAATTATAAGGTGATGATGTACAGTATATTATGTACCTACTGTTGAGTTTTCTTTGAGTAAGTAAGTGAGCTGAAGGCACAAGTTCTATATTGATACGAAACCTTTCTATCCACCTTGATATAACTTAACATTTTTGAACTTACCCGACTCCGACTACCTGACTTTATTTTCCTAGTTGTCACGTTCGGCCGCGTAATAACAGTTGTAATGAGTTATCAAATCATGCTTACGTAAAGAAATGAGTAATTATTTTATCAGTTAAAAGATATGGGGATATAGCTCAGTGGTAGAGCAATCGACTGCAGATCGATAGGTCCCCGGTTCAAATCCGGGTGTCCCCTGTGACATTTATTTTGCAATAGTCGTCTTCATTTTATTTTAGGCACATAAAAGGTCATCTATTTTTTTAATATGATATTATTATTTTAGCTTATTAAAATTAAATTATAAATTAATTAATTTGGAATACGCGTGGAACGCATAAGCAAGGATTGTGTGGGGGTTAACATGAAAGAGGACGGGGTAAATGATCGGATAACGGGTAACAAAGAACTATATGCTGAACATATCTTGCTGGATGATAAAGGAGACATCTTGCAGAAACCTGTATATGCGAGAGTTCTCTATTATATTTTTATACGACATTTGTAGTCTGCCAACCCACACTTAGCCAACGTGGTGAACTATGCCCAACCGTTTTTATAACATGAAGAGGCTCGTGTCCAGCGATGGAATAGTTTATACACAGGGTTGAAGATGATGATAAGCAGCGATCTTAGAAACTATCTCCAAACAATTTGACAACTGATCTTTACGTAAATCTTATAATAAACCATTTTTAAAACCACCCAGTGTGTATCGATCTCCACCCAACTCCTGCGCAAAATCTACGCGTCAAATACCCACAAACACCTATAAGCGCGGTACTACACTACGCGCAAATTTTCCGCTACCCACCTATAATTGATTTTACTCGCTCTCCAGTTATTATATTATTCAAATGGGTGATAATTCTTAATAAATGACGACTGTGATTGTGCATAATGCGATCGAGTCGCTCTCAATACGACTTAGACAAATATTTATGAGCTCTGTGCGTTTTCCCTATATTTACATTACATTAAAGTAAGTTTTGTTGTGACTATTTCACGCCTTGAAACATTTTATTAGATTTATAGTTTGTTGCGATATCTGTTTATAGTTATAAGATAATTTATTGGGTATTAGGATTGTGTATTTTATTCAGGTAAAGAGGTAAGCAGGTGGGTAAGTTAAATGTATTCAAACTGTGCTATTGTTGAGGATTGCCGTTTTCTAGACAATTTGTCTTTTAGTGAACGTTTCTAATAAGGAACATGACATGTTCCTTATTCCAATTGTCTTAGGGCGCGTGTAAGCATGGAAAGTGAGAGCCCATCTATCATGTGGCTTATTGCTGGGCTGTGTATGTGTGTTTAGTAAACAAATATTATTGCAACAATGTAGTGGGAATATTGTAGCCAAGTTTGAATACGAATTTCGAGCGTCTTAGTCGTTTTCAAGTAATAAAGACTATAATTAGTTTTATATTATTTTAAAAGGTGTTAAGACATTCATGCTCAACGAAAATTTTATCGTCCTTGCGTTATCGCGGGTACATCCAAGAATAGAGCTTTTTATAGAGCGAAAGCCATCTGACTTTCGCAACCCAAAGGGATAGCGATATTCTATGTCCAGTCTGTCGTGAAAAGGCAAAAGACTGTATTCAAGAATACAGTGTTTTTGCTTCACAACGCTCATTCTACTTGGTTTGAGGTCTACTATAGCGTAATATTTTTATTTTTACTATACGACGTATATTTATAGAGATGTACTACAATAAAAAAACATGTATTTATGAAAAAATCAACCTTTTAACCTAAGCAAAAGACTGTATAGCCTGATACAGTGTTTTGCCATACGAAACTGGCCAGAGCGCGCATTTCACGAATTTTATTGCTATTTTTCTCGCTCTTAGGGCTCGCGCTGATGTAAGAGCAGTACCACTACGAACCACGCACTGCGTGATTGGTTTGTTTTGATTCAAGTTATTGTGCTTTAAAAAGTGCCATTGTAATGTAATTCACGTATATTTTTGGCATAAAACATATAAATATGAGTGATTTACGGAGCAAGATAATAATCAATCTTTATTTAAAGAATTAACAATATCATAACACAAGTTCGTCGTTTTTTAAAACAATTTTCTTCAATTTACTTTAAAATCTCTATTTTTTATTAATATTTTTAACACGGCTGTAATTACTATTAAAATATCACAATGATACCAATTTCATATAATTTTATGTTTACTATATTTCGAAAATACAGTGGTGCGCGCCGTGGATTTGAACCCGATATCATCTGTACTCCGTATGACAATCTGTTGTTATCTATTTCAAAGTGTATCCGTTTTTTAATACCGAAAGTCAATGTGCATGAGTACCCAGATAGCAACAAACTTGCAGCAAGTTTAAATCAAACTTGCTAGTTTCACTGTGACAAACTTGCATGAAGTTTGATTTTGCAAAGGTTGCACAGGTACAAGGCACAGGTTGGTGGTCCGACAACAGCTGGTCGTCGAGCACCTCCTGCTGTATCTAGGAGGTCGACCGACCACCAACCTGTGCTCGTCGTCATCCAAATCCTTTGAAAAACCAACTTCATGCAAGTTTGTCACAGTGAAACTAGCAAGTTTGATTTAAACTTGCTGCAAGTTTGGCAAGTTTACATTGTTATCTGGGTATGGTCTATTTAAAGGTACTGCGTTTATTATTTCATGCCATGGCTTTATGATAGAAGTTTCTAGAGCAAAAGCAAATAAAATTCTCTGAAGCAATATTTTCTTTATAAGTTTTACTGCTGGATTTGACTGAATAGATACTTAGCGTCATTTTGTTAGTAAGTAACTTGATACGAAAGGGAAAGTAAAATAGGTTACGTTTGACTAAAGGAATTAAAGTTCACTCGCGATGTACTTATCATAAGTATTGTTAAGATGTAATAGAGACAACGGTAGAAATCTTAACCTTTTGATTGAATGTGGAAAGGTTAACTGCACGTCTGGTATAGTGGCAGAAGTGTCGCCTCGCAGTTTACTAGTGCGCGAAGTGTTGTGGGCTCGATTTCTAATCGGGACAAAACAAACTGAATTAAATGTTTGACTTGAGTAGTTTTGGAAGGTTTAAAATATACTGTTTAGTATTTTATTTTGCCATATAAAAATAGTTCGGCAAGAAAATTTTAAAAGTCAAGAAATTTAACAATTTCAACCGGGAGGATGGTTAGAGATTATCGGCTTCTTGGAATCCAGACATCAGCAAATGTAAACACCGCCGCAGTGATAAATCTCAACAGTGTGTAGACGTCATTAGTGTAGTATGTCGGAGTACCGACAGTGCGAACTAAAATAAAGACCAAGTGAGGGTAAGTGGCGAAACCCGCATTTCCACAAGACGGCGCTGAGCTCTCATCAGTCTCTCCGCGACTACGCACGGTGCAAGACGAGCGAAACGTCGAAAAAAAAAGGTACCTTAAATGAGTTAACTAAGTTATTTTGTATGATCAGACATTTCCAAATTGTATTTTCTTTTTCTGTTGACTGCAAACCCTTAACTAATAGTTTACCGTGTATTCAAGTAGTTAAGTGCATATTAAACTGTTAATTTTCGTTCGCGAAGGAAACTATCGTGAGGAAACCTGTATGCCTAAGAGTTCTCCAAAATGTTGTCGAAAGACATGTGTATTGTGTAGTATAAACTAAGGCCTAACTATTGTTAAAGTGAGAAGTCTTGTGCCAAGCAATCGGACAGTTTTTAAACGGACCTGGTATTATATAATGTAATTTTTATGTCAGTTATTTTCCTATATTTATGATAGGTGGTAACAGCCATTCAGTATTTATCTACAGCAGTGTTTTACTATAGTTGTCGTTAGTATGGAATACTTTAAAACTTTCGCGACTTGGACTCATAATATTTATTTTTATTACTTTTTTATAGACAACGCCTGTATCCCCGAAGGGGTAGGCAGAGGCGCAATAGTTATTACACCCACATTTCGCCATGAATGTTTTCTGGTCCCACGTAATAGGGGGCGAGCCTATTGCCATTACCGAGCACATCACCAGACTCCGAGCTGCTACTGAGAATTCGGAAAAACCCAGTAACACTTTTGCTGGACCCGGGAATCGAACCCGGGACCTCCGATCAGCAGTCGCATACGCTATCCACTGGACCACGGAGGCCGTAAAAGTATTTATTCGAAAATATACGTAAAATACCTTAAATTTCCTTCGACGTTTCAGCATGGCTTACACCACGTCACGAGGTGTCTGTTTCTCGTTAGTATTGTTCTCACAAATGCTAATGCACCGACGATTGCCGAAGGCTTACGATGTTCCCCGACCATTCATACAATTCTGTACGCTAAGTAAATGCGTAGTATTTGTCTTCATCTCTCACAAGCTTGTAAAGTTATGATCGATAATTAGTTATGCTTGTAAAGGTTTTATAATTCAAGTTGTATATTGAGTAGAAAGGAGGCTACAGAATAATTTGTAGGTATACTGTATTAAAGGTAAATTTTGACATAGTATAAAAGTACTGATTTTATAAAGGTTTAGATTATTAAGGTACTGGGTTGTTCAAGAAATTATAAGGTGATGATTTACATTATATTATGTACTGTTGAGTTTTTTTTGAGTAAGTAAGTGAGCTGAAGGCACAAGTTCTATATTGATACGAAACCTTTCTATCCCCCTTGATATAACTTAACATTTTTGAACTTACCCGACTCCGACTACCTGACTTTATTTTCGTAGTTGTCACATTCGGCCGCGTAATAACAGACCATTGTAATGAGTTATCAAATCATGCTTACGTAAAGAAATGAGTAATTATTTTACAATTAAAAGATATAGGTCCCCGGTTCAAATCCGGGTGTCCCCTGTGACATTTATTTTGCAGCAGTCGACATTTATTTTGCAGCAGTCGACTTCATATTAATTCTAGGCACATAAAAAAGGTCATCAATTTTTTTTAATATGATATTATTATTTTAGCTTATTAAAATTAAATTATAAATTAATTAATTTGGAATACGCGTGGAACGCATAAGCAAGGATTGTGTGAGGGTTAACATGAAAGAGGGCGGGGTAAATGATCGGATGACGGGTGACAAAGAACTTAACATATCCTAACAGATATATCCGAGATATATGCGAGAGTTCTCTATTATATTCTTATACGACATTTGTAGTCTGCCAACCCGCACTTAGCCAACGTGGTGAACTGTGGCCAAACCATTTTTATAATAGCAAGGGGCTCGTGTCCAGCAATGGAACAGTTTATACACAGGGTTGATGATGATGATAAGCAGCGATCTTAGAAACTATCTCCAAACAACCTGACCACTGATCTTTACGTAAATCTTATAAAAAAACATTTTTTTAACCACCCAGTGTGTATCGATCTGCACCCAACTCCCGTGCAAAATCTAAGCGTCAAATAACCACAAACACCTTTAAGCGCGGTACTACACTATGCGCAAATTTGCCGCTACCCACCTATAATTGATTTTACTCGCTCTCCAGTTATTATATTATTCAAATGGGTGATAATTCTTAATAAATGACGACTGTGATTGTGCATAATGCGATCGAGTCGCTCTCAATACGACTGAGACAAATATTTATGAGCTCTGTGCGTTTTCCCTATATTTACATTACATTAAAGTAAGTTTTGTTGTACTATTTCACGCCTTGAAACATTTTATTAGATTTATAGTTTGTTGCGATATCTGTTTATAGTTATAAGATAATTTATTGGGTATTAGGATTGTGTATTTTATTAAGGTAAAGAGGTAAGCAGGTGGGTAAGTTTAATGTATTCAAACTGTGCTATTGTTGAGGATTGCCGTTTTCTAGACAATTTGTCTTTTGGTGAACGTTTGTAATAAGGAACATGTCTAAGAGCGCGTGTAAATGTAGAAAGTGAGAGCCCATCTATCATGTGGCTTATTGTTTAGTTAACAAATATGTTATTGCAACAATGTAGTGGAAATATTGTAGTTACCTAAGTGTGAAAGCGATTTGAAGCGTTTTAGTCTGCTTTCAAGTAATAAAGACTTTAATTACTTTTTAACTCACGCCTGTATCGCCGAAGGGTTGGGCAGAGGTGTAATATTACCTTTCACAATTTTCTTAATTTGTGGGTCCCAAGTTAAAGGGGGGCGAGCCTATTGCCGTTACCGGGCACTTTGCCAGACTCCGAGCTGCTACTGAGAAATCGGAAAAACCCAGTAACACTTTTGCCCGACCCGGGAATCGAACGCAGGACCACAATACTGGACCACGGTTTGGGTAGTATTTTAAAGTTAGGTGTAAAGACATTCGTCCTCACTGACATCATTAACGTCCTTTCGTCGGTCGCATCCAAAACTTTTTTTAGCTAGTAGAGCTGGAGGTCCACTTTATATTCTAACCGTATATTAAACGGAGCATTATTACTATTTTTTCATACAGCTAAAGCCGTCGGATCTCCACAACCTAGTCATAGCGATATTCCATGGCTTCTTCCAGTTTAAATACTGACTGCCCAAAACGACTGACAAAGGTCTTCATGACAGCCGGGACGAACGCCTTCATTTATTTTATTTATTTATTTAAAAATCAATAACTCTCTCCACTTACAGTTTCCCAAAACGTAGAGAGAGTCAAGGTAGTCCTTGTCGATGCTCTCCGAGGCATGAGGTAGAAATATTCAAAAAGACAGTGGTTCGGGCTGTGGATTTGAACCAGATACCCTCTGTACTGCGTATGACAATCTGTTGTTATCTATCACAAAATATTACCATTTTTACCCACAAGCCGTGAGCATGAGTATGAGCCTTTTTTATAATAGGTATAATAGTTATATAATAATTTTTATAATATAATATAGGGTTCCCACCAAGAACTTAGAGTCCCAAGCCAACCTCACCTGCAAGTGGTGCACCTGCCGATCAACGGACGAGGCTCTGGCAAACAAAATATCCCGATAAGCGGCAATAGGCTCGCCACCTATTACGTGGGAAAAAACACTGGCGAAAAGTGGGCGTTTAATATGCCTCTGCCTACCCCTTCGGGGAAACAGGCGTGAGTCTATGTATGTATGTATGATGACAAGATGTGTCAGTTTCACTATGACGCCGGCTCGGTTAGATTTGAGTTAATAGATACTTAGCACTATTTTGTTAGTAAGTAACTTGATACGAAAGGGAAAGTAAAATAGGTTGCGTTTGACTAAAGGACTTAAAGTTCACTCGCGATCTACTTATCATAAGTATTGTTAAGATGTAATAGAGACAGTGGTAGTAATCTGAAACTAATTTTGATTGAATGAGTAAAAGTTGACTGCACTTCTGACGTAGTGGTTGAAGTATGTCCTTGTCGTTTACTGGTGCGCGAAGTGTTATGGGCTCGATTCCTAATCGGGACAAAACAAACTGAATTCGGTTTGATAAATATTTGACTTGAGTAGTTTTGGAAGGTCAAAAATATACTGTAATCTTGTTTAGTATTTTATTTTGCCGTATAAAAATCTTTTCGTGTAGTTTAGCTGGTATTGCTAGATTTTTATGTCAGTAACATGACTGTTGTGTTTGACAGCCAATCTAGCCATCATGACTGATTTGAACAAATTATTAATTTTAATCTGGGTGTAAGTACTTTGTTTCCGTGGTTTGAATGTTTGAAGAAGGTACCCGAAACTCACGAATAAGAATATTGCGGGAGTGGTCTCGAAGAACGAGAAAAATGTAAATAAAACAAGCAATGTGTCTAGGTAGATGCAAATGCTATATGTGTCCGAAATTTATGCAATCCAAAGCCAAAACGGATTTTGGAGATATATGTAGAAAACAGTTACTGCCCAGACCAAACTTGGAACAATATTTCGCACAAACTGCTGCGATGGACTGCTACGCAGAGAGTCTCAGATCCACGGCGCGTACCAATGACATTTCTAAGTTATGTGCGTCTTAAATTGTTAATTACCGCTTGCTAAACGGTGAAGGAAAACATCGTCAGGAAAGCTGCATGTCTAAGAGTTCTCCATAGTGGCTATGGCCTTCTCATAGCGAGAAGAGGCCCGTGCCCGGGAGTGGGACAGTATATATACAGGCCTGATGATAGGGCCGAGAAATATAAAACTGTCTTTGAAATAAAACGTAATTGTATCTGTATGCAGTCACCTTTAATATTAAAGCCAACAACATTATGTAAGTTCACCGTTTTTTACTAGAGATCTGATGGCGTTTTAGAAACTCCGTCATTGCTCGCTACATGTACATTGTGCATTAGTACTTGTATTGATTTTGCATCTCAGGCATCGATTCCGAGGCTTTTCAACCAAATGCACGAAAGGCCAATTGTACATAATACATAAAAACCAAATTATATAAATAAACATTTCTACAAGTTATTTAAATTAATATTTTAGCTAACTAAAATAATTTATGATCGGAAAAGCAAAAAAAACTGTCTGAATAAAAAGTTCCGTTTACAGGGGACACCCGGATTTGAACCGGGGACCTATCGATCTGCAGTCGATTGCTCTACCACTGAGCTATATCCCCATGCGCTACCAAAGCGAAATTACGCATCGCAATCGGCAACACAGACATTTTAGATAAATGTGTTTAAAAATAAAAACAATGAAACTTTAGGGGACACCCGGATTTGAACCGGGGACCTATCGATCTGCAGTCGATTGCTCTACCACTGAGCTATATCCCCATGTATGACTACTATTAAATTATTATTCATTTATAAAACAAGATATTATGATGTTTTTGTCGAGTTGCAAACGATTTCTTCATAAAGTCACGTACTGCTCATTGCAATAGAATATTTCATTACTATCTTATGCAATATGGAATTGTAACTTATACATGGGCAGGTAATACCTAGCTTTTTAACCGACTTCAAAAAAAGGAGGAGGTTTACAATTCGTCGGAATCTTTTTTTTTTTATGTATGTTCCCCGATTTCTCTAATACGCCTGGACCGATTTCGAATATTCTTGTTTTGATTGAAAGAGTATACCTCCTAGTTGGTCCCATGATCATCAGGTCAGGATCTGATCATGGAATCCTGAGAAATCGAAGGAACTCTTCAAATTTTATAAGCACACTTGAAGCGATTTGACCGTAACAACCCAATACCGTCGAGTTTGGGCTCGTTTGAGTCGTCTTTTACATGGACTTTGAAGCTAGATGATTTCCATGGTCTGATGATAGAGTTGGAAGGTAACCAAAAGATCTTTGTGATACAATAACCCAATCTCATCGAGGTTAAGGTCGTTTGATTCGTCTTTACATGGAATTTGGTACTGGATGTTTTGCAGGGTCTGATGATGGAGCAGGAAGGTTGCCATAGGATGTTTGTAATACAAAGATGCAATCCCATTGAGCTTGGGCTCGTTTGATTCGTTTTTACATGGACTTTAGTGCTGAATGTTCACCAAACTCTGATGATGGAGCAGAAAGGTAGCCATGGGATATTTGTAATAAGTTACGCAATCCCATCGAGTTTGGGCTCGTTTGAGTCGTCTTTACATAGACTTAGATGCTGGATGATTTCCATGGTCTAATGATAGAGCTGGAAGGTAACCCAATATCATCGAGTTTAGGGTCGTTTCTTGGTCTTTACATGGACTTTGGTACTGGATGTTTTCCAGGGTCTGACGATGGAGCAGGAAGGTGGCCATGGCATCTTTGTAATACAAAGACGCAATCCCATTGAGTTTGGGCTCTTTGGATTCGTCTTTACATGGACTTTATTGCTGAATGTTTACCAAACTCTGATGATGGAGCAGGAAGGTGGCCATGGGATCTTTGTAATACAATAACGCAATATCATCGTGTTTAGGCTCGTTTGTTTTGTCTTTGGTATTGGATGATTTCCGAGATCTGATGATGGAACTGAAACGAACGTGTTAAGGCAATTTAGTTGAATACAAAAAATACTTGAAATTGCCAGAAACGTACAGGTCTACATTTCAGAATTGAGGCACGTAAGGAAGGCCTCCCCATCATGTACCACCTACACTATCCTCATCATCATCATCATCAGCCTTTAACAGTCCACTGCTGGACTAGGCCTCTCCTTTGAAAGGAGGACTTGGCCTACTATACCACGCTGGCCAAACGGGTTGGTATAGGGTTTGTATCAAGTTTTCCTTCTCTTACAGTGCTGTTCTCTGCATAATATGCTCCCTCTGTCGGCTCTTACGACACCCATCGGATGATATGGGGTGGTGACAATCCTTATTCTTAATCCGTCACCACACGGACACTATCCTATGTACCACTTATTACTATTTTTATTAGTATACCACTAAAAAGACAAAAATAAAAATTATTTTTAAATAAAAAAAAACCAACTTCAAAAAAACACTAAGGAACTAAAAAACAAAAAATAATTGGTTTTGGAGCAAACATTTTTGAATTCGGTGCCAAGCCCTTACGCAAAAAGTTACTAAATTACAAACTACCTATTCCATCAACAACGAAAATTATATAAAAATGTGTAGAGGTTTTATAGTCAGATCAGAAATACTTTGCTTGGCACCGACTTCAAAAATGTTTGCTCCAAAACCAATTATTTTTTGTTTTTTAGTTCCTTAGTGTTTTTTTGAAGTTGGTTTTTTTTTATTTAAAAATAATTTTTATTATTCTCCGTTAAAAAACAAAATAAATCTCAGAAATAACAAGTAAAATATACACTATTATACATTTAAAAGTTTATGAATTTCTATAAGAAATGTTATGTTATATGTTTCATCCATAGCTACATATAAGGCATCAAATCATCGTACTAATAAAATATTATTAATAATGGCATTATGGCCTTTACTCTTGTGTCTTTACTATGGTCATTTTCTTTAAGCCTTCAAGGCTTAAAGAAAATGACCCGGGATCATAGGAAGAAGGGTATTATACGAATATTGTGAAATTCCAACAATACATATCAATTCTGATTGAATGCATAATTTTCTTCTTTAAATTCGTTTACGAAATACATACATTGTTTTAACTAATTATTACATAGACTTAATAATTTTATCGAAAAGTGAGTCTAACTGGAAAATCTTAGCACATACATAGACTCATGTCTCCCCGAAGGAGTAGGCAGAGGCATATTAAACGCCCACTTTTCGCCAGTGTTTTGATCCCACGTAATAGGTGGCGAGCCTATTGCCGCTTATCGGGATATTTTGTTTGCCAGAGCCTCGTCCGTTGATCGGCAGGTGCACCACTTGCAGGTGAGGTTGGCTAGGGACCCTAAGTTCTTGGTAGGAACCCTATGCACCCTAACCGAAAATCTTAGCTGCAATGGTAAAATTAGAAGAAGGATGCCGATGACACGAAACTACAATTATTGCATCCGACAAAATGTTACTCATATCACCTACAGTTTGCATTGGTCCGGTTCTCTGGTTGAAATGCATTTAAGTCAAACAATGCAGAGGTTTCCGTGTGGTGACGGATTAAGAATACGGAATGTCACCACCCCATATCATCCCATGGGTGTCGTAAGAGCCGACAGAGGGAGCATACAATGCAGAACAGCACTGTAAGAGAAGGAAAACTTGATACAAACCCTATACCAACCCGTTTGGCCAGCGTGGTATAGTAGGCCAATTCCTCCTTTCAAAGGAGAGGCCTAGTCCAACAGTAGACTGTTAAAGGCTGATGATGATGATGATACAGAGGTTTTTGTTTCAATGAGCGTGTAAAGTAACAGTTTTTTTAATTGCTACCAATAGACAGACGAGTCAGAGGTCCACCTGATGGTAATTAGTGACCCAGGCTGATACACCTGGCTGAATTCGAAAAGACAACCAAGCCTGGTGGTTTTTATATCTCGAGAATGGGGCTACTTTTCCTCAGTATATGACTATTAGTCACATACTATTAATGGAGTTAAAAGAAGTAAGTACGTCCAGCAGTGAACTGCAAAAGGCTGTATGATAACGAGTAGAGAATTTTCAGACAATCAAAATAAAAAAATATAGAATTCGCCTAGATATTGGCGATATTCACGATATCAAGTATATGTACTATTTTTTACACCAGACAAGAAATGGGTGGACTCCATATTATTTCATCAAAACTTTTTAGTTTTCTCATTAAAAAGTAGACTCTATTTTGCCATGATCAAATTGGTTCAGCACTTTTGTCGTGAATGTATGACAGGACAGGCAGCAGACATTCGCATTAACGATATTAGTTTAGATCACACCTAAATTGATAATATTATATTTGAAGTCGTTGCTAATCTTAATATATAAAATCCTTGCGTTACTGACTGACTGACAGACAAGCTACAGCCGAAACTACGCGGCGCAAGAAGCTGAAATTCAGCATGCATTTTCCTTGGGGACCGTAGGGGTGCACTAAGTCGGGATTTCCCGAAATTCCCACGGGATTAGGCAAAACGGCAAATTCGAAAATATGTGCGTGCGAAGCCGTTGTCGTCAACGAGTATGATTATAAAAGGCCAAGTATGATATTTCACATGAATCTTACAGTCAGCAATAATTATATAATTTTAACATAGCAAGCTGACTAAACACAAAGATTCATTATTGCACTGAAGTAATTTATATTCGTTGGCGTAGTAATCCTTCCACAATGTTCACGGCTTATTGTGCCTTATAAGTCATTTTGCCACTAGTTAGGCTGAGACTACTAGTGATCTATGTGCGGCTGGTCCATGTGCGAGGCAGCGACAATTAAATGGCTGTGACATGTGGTCGGACAGACAGACCTGGAGAATCTATAAGGGTTCCGTTTTCTGCCTGTTTGCAACGCAACCTTAAAAACGTCCAGCCCAAATTACTAAATAGTTACTACGTTGCATTATTTGACGTAATTTTATCTAGTTGATTGAATCAGGCGTTACTTGGTGGAACTCTATTGTAACCTAATGGAAGGAAAGAGGAACCTACCACGCACCCTCAGATTGACCACCCCAACTATTGCAATAGAAAAAGGTTGACAATACCGAACTCCTCTAAAAGGACAAGGGATATAGGAATGGTATGGGTTCCAGGAAGATACCTGACTTGCAGTATCCCGATGTATGCGACGACTATTCTTCGACACGTGTTTCGCCTCTGCACGAGGCATCCTCAGGAGCGATGGGCAACGACGGTCGTTGCCCATCGCTCCTGAGGATGCCTCAGCGGGATACTGCAAGTCAGGTACCTTCCTGGAACCCATACCATTCCTATATCCCTTATCTTTTTAGAGGAGTTCGGTATTGTCAACCTTTTTCTATTGCAATAGTTGGGGTGGTCAATCCGAGGGTGCGTGGTGGGTTCCTCTTTCCTTCCATTAGGTTGTAATGTTATCTAGTATTTACTTGGGTTTACGTGAATGTTACACATTGAAATAAAACAAAGGTTTACGGCTTCTATCGAGATATTGGTTTTACTTACATTTCAATTAAACCGCATAATCTAGAAACTAAATTATCTATTATAATCCGACGTTTCAACTGGAGCCGTGGTCACGGAAGACTGGAATGATTGTAGCCTTTGTCTTAAAAGTAGAAATTATTTCAAAGTGGCCGTAGGCTCGGCCTAAAAGTATAATCATAATACTGAATTGGCCACATGGAGATTCTCATGGCAGAGTTGGTGAATATGTCTAACATTAATGTAATGTTGTCTTTGTCTTATAAAAACGTTGAAAAGAGATAGCGTGAGGTATTTTATGTAAATCAGCCTTTAGCTCACGTATTTATCCGTAAGTTGAACACAATTCTACAATAAACTTCGAGATAATGAAGATTTAAAACCAAAACGGCTGTTAAGAAATACCTGCTCTATGCTGGCCTTAATCTATATGTTGCTGTACTTTGCAATAGTTTCCATTGCTAAGCTGTTTTTGATATTTAATCGATTATTTAGGTATTATTATCTGGCTACTAGAATTGGAAGGCATAAAATGTGATACAATATTCATTTGTTAAGATAATTCTAGTCGATGAATAAATACTTACAACTTTGCGCGATTTCTATTCCTATAAATTTATATTACGGGCCTCAATCGCTTTATTTTTATTATCTCTGTATATATATACCTTTTTTTTTTCTTTTTTGTTTTACGAGGTGGAAAATCCCTTCGGATCTCCGACTCTTAGGGAAATGAGAGCCGGAGTATGTGGTGTTACCACTAAAAACCACCTCGACTTTTTCATATACCCGTGTGTCTGAGGGTCAGGTACCGCTGAAGCATTCGTCGCTACCCCCCGACGGGTACATGAAAAAGTCGAGGTGGTTTTTAGTGGTAACACCACATACTCCGGCTCTCATTTCCCTAAGAGTCGGAGATCCGAAGGGATTTTCCACCTCGTTGGCCCGCCAGATGATCAGGCGGTCCCCGAACAAAACCCTCTTGGCGGCGGATGAAGGTGTTGGGCTCCGCCGCCAAAACACCCAACGGCCGCAGACGATAGGGAGGACGGCAACGCAACACCGCATCTCCTCTTCCTCTACGGCCCCACCGCGACGCAACGATGGTGCGCCCCCATTTGGTCGCGGGAGATAGGGCGCGCGGCAACGCAACACCGACACGCCTCTCCTCCCGCGACCGCACCCGACTGCGATGGACAGACAGAACTGTCCCCCGCACCCGCACCTTGGGACGCATCCTACGCAGGCCTCACGCAAACCCACGTGGAGCGTCCCCGCTTAGCTTCACCGTGGGTGTACCTCAAACCCACGGTTACTGAGCCCCCCCACCACGACAAGGTGAAGATCCCACGGGGAGGATCTCCGTGTATATACCTAGAAAATATTAAAATTATTATAACACGAAGCAGCTGCCTCGCGGTATTTAAACTTTTTTTCATCCTGTAATACATTATTGTTAACATCACAAGATGAAGGTGATGTTTGAGAACTGTTACTCTGCCCTCTGAGATTGCGTTAGTCTCATGGCATCGGCATTGTCACAGATAATATAATACTATACTAGTATATATTATAATTACTATGTAGATTAGCAGTAAGACCTTGGTCAAAATACGTTGTATAAAACACATACATACATAGACTCACGCCTGTTTCCCCGAAGGGGTAGGCAGAGGCATATTAAACGCCCACTTTTCGCCAGTGTTTTGATCCCACGTAATAGGTGGCGAGCCTATTGCCGCTTATCGGGATATTTTGTTTGCCAGAGCCTCGTCCGTTGCTCGGCAGGTGCACCACTTGCAGGTGAGGTTGGCTTGGGACCCTAAGTTCTTGGTGGGAACCCTATGCACTTGTATAAAACACAACGCGTAGTTAATTTTGTACACTCAAAATAATAATGACTGTGCGAAGCGTACCCAAGGCTAAATACTGTCATGTTGATAACTTGATAGGTAGTAGGGTCTTGCTGATTTCAGCATGAATGGGCGGGCTCGATCGGGGAAGTACTACCCTCTCACAGAAAATCGACGTAAAGTAACAGTACCTAAACTGTTGCGTTTCGTTCGGTGAGTGTGAGTACCGGAGGCCCTATCCCCTATTCCTTCTCTCTCATCCCACTCCTCATCCTTTCCCTTTTCCCAACACCAAGGGGCGGCAACGCACTTGTGACTCCTGTGGTGTTGCTTGTGTCCATGGGCGGCGGTAATTGCTTACCTTCAGGTAATCCGTTTGCTCGTTTACCGCCTATTATATATAAAAATGTCTGATATAGGCCCCAACTCCTTTCCTTGTTTCTCATCGCGCTCCTCTTATTCCTTATCACATCCCGAAGGCTGGCAACGCACATGTGCTTGGGTGTCCATGAGCGGTGGTAATCGCTTTCCATCAAGCGATCCCTCTAAATGGGACAATATGCCGACTATTGTCAATATATCGTCATTTGTTGTTGTTTTTCGTGTGAGTGTGTGGCCAACTCTGGTGTCGGAGTTTTCAGACCGCTCAAAGGCCTCCGACATGGCCTAACGATCCTTATCCATAGACAAGAACCAGGACCGACAGCTTTACGTGCCCTCCGAAGCACGGTAGCGCTCAGATGTAAATGCCACACACGGTCACCCATTCAAGTGGCGACCTGTGCAAGCGTTGCTTAACTTTGCCGATCTGTTGCGAATGGCAAGTATCTCTATGAGCGATATGTCTCGTCATTATCATCATATCAGCCGAAAGACGTCTATTGCTGGACATCCCATTCATGGCCTCCCACAGGCCTCTCCACATGGTCCGATCCTCAGCTACCCGCATCCATCCGCTGCCCGCGACCCCAACAAGATCGTCAGTCCACCTTGCGGGAGTCCTTCCTCTGCTACGACGTCCGGTGCGTGGTCGGTACTCTAGAACCTTTCGGCTCCAAGTGTGCCCTGCCTACTGCCACTTCAGCCTGACTATTCGGAGAGCTATGTCAAAAAATGGTCACTTTTAATTCTGACTGTGACGGCGACAATGACGGTTTTAAGAATTTTATATTATACAGATTTTATATTATATATATTTATTATAAAATTCTTGCGTTACTGACTGACTGACAGACAAGCCATAGCTATGGCATATACTATTTGACGCAAGAAGCTAAAATTTGGAATGGGTGTTCCTTGGAGACCGTGGTGCAATACAAGAAAAAAATGCCCAAAATTACCACGAGATCAGATAAAAACAGTTTAATTAAAACAAAATGTTTGGGCGTGCAGCTTTGCCGGCACATTATAGACTCAGTATCAGGACATCGTCCAGTATCTAATACTTACTAATATATAAAGCTGAAGAGTATGTTTGTTAGCTTGAACGCGCTAATTTCAGGAACTACTGGTCCGATTTGAAAAAATCTTTCAGTGTTAGATAGTCCATTTATCGAGGAAGGCTATAGGCTATATAACATCACGCTATGGGCGATGGGAGCAGAGCAGTAGCCTTAAATAACATGGGTGTAACCGTGGGCATCGTCTAGTTATATTAAAATTCTAAAATTTCCATAGGATCAGGCAGTACCGACTAAATTTAAAATAATGTGCGGACGCAGCTGCGGTCTTCTTCAAATACCTATTTACCCGACTGCGCGACGCAAAGGAGGGTAATGTGTTTATCAGTCTATGTAAGTATGTATGTAAGTATGTATGTAAGTATGTATGTATGTATGTATGTTTGTTTCTATGTGGCGTTCTAGAGACCAAATGCGTAGGCCGATTTTGATGATTCTTACGTCAATCGATTCGTCTTAACCTTGCGAGTGTCACTAAAGACATGACAGTAATCAAAATTCACCACAGCCTCAACCAGACGCCATATTGTCAAAATGAAAAAATAAAATGTCGATGAACTATGTCATGTGGGGTGTCGTTGAATAGGTATTTTAAAATCATCTTTAGGTTCCTTTTATCATTTTTCATTTTAAATAATAGTTTAGGATATATAACGATCTAAAGTTGTTTAACAAAAAAAAATCTCGCTAATTTTCTTACTTAATGATTTTAGTTTTTATTTCAAGTATAAACGATATACAAACACTTGATTGCGAATTTTACCATCTTATAACGAAGTCAATGAATCGTAACTATAAAGTATAAAATAAAATAAATAATTTAAAGAAAAACAAAAAACCCGACTGCATAAAAACTAATTAAAAAATACGTGAAAAAATTAACTTCAATAAAAACTAAAAAGAAAGAAACAAGCCCAGTAGTTTAGAATTCTGTTAAGTAATATGCAGAAGAGAACGACTCACAGTCGGGGCCCATTCAAATTTTACCAATCAAATCTTCCCAAGGGGCCCCGATTGTGAGTCGTTCTGTTCTGCATATTACTTAACAGAATTCTAAAGTACTGGGCTTGTTTCTTTCTTTTTAGTTTTTATTGAAGTTAATTTTTTCACGTATTTTTTAATTAGTTATTATGCAGTCGGGTTTTTTGTTTTTCTTTAAATTATTATCTATATAAACGTAACTTAAGCACAAGAGCAAGCAATTTAATGAGTCTACATTAATAAATTACAAGGTATCTTTAAGCAAGTGCCTATAAAGGCTACAATCAACATTATATCGGCAGCTGTACCTCTTGTTCATATTATTTATCGACTTATCGGTGTGGAAACTGGCTTTGTACACTTTCCCTTTTATCTTAACTAGTAAAGCTGTGTAATGTTTATCGTAAGTTGATAAAAGTTTCGAATTACTAAGATGAAATGCGGTAGAGTTGGACCAAAATATATTAAATATACCTAGTATATGGTTATTATCCAATAAACCCCATAAAATTTCCTTTGAAATACATGTATCACGTCGAAACGGCTGCACCTCAAGCTTTTTTTTTTGTGTCGGGTTGGAAAATCCTCATGGAGTCCCTCCGCCCTGGGGGGAAGGACGAAAGGGACTGTCAGACTCTTACTGACTAAAAACCAACCCGTGCTCCTCATGTACCCATGTGTCGGAGGGTGGGGTTTCACCGAAGCATTCCTCGCTACCCCCCGACGGGTATTGGCCCGCCAGATGGTCAGGCGGGCCCCGAACGAAACCCCCTTGGCGGTGGATGAAGGTGTTGGGCTCCGCCGCCAAAACACCCAGCGGCCGCAGAGGCTAGGGAGGACGGCAACGCAACACCGCATCTCCTGTTCCTCTGCGGCCCCACCGCGACGCATCGAATGGTGCGCCCCCATTTGGTCGCGGGAGATAGGGCGCGCGGCAACGCAACACCGACACACCTCTCCGCCCGCGACCACACCCGACTGCGAGGGCAAACAGAACTGTCCCCCGCACCCGTACTTTGGACGCATCCTACCCAGGCCTCACTCAGTCCCACGTGGAGCGTCCCCTCCCGGGATCCCGCTTTGCTTCACCGTGGGTGTACCTCAAACCCACGGTTACTGAGCCCCCCACCACGACAAGGTGGAGATCCCACGGAGGGGGGTGCACCTCATGCTTGACACATTTTCAAGCTTGACCTTTGTACCGAACTTATGGTGTAGGAAATAAGTATCTAAATCGTAGGTACTGAAAGTATTTTTTTTTAAAGCATCTCCCGCAGTAGGTAGGAATATATCCTGTGTCGCGAGCGACTTTACAAACATACAACTAACGGACACATTGGACACCCAAACTCGAAACAACAATTTATGGATCAACAAAGTGTTGTCTCGTGTGGGAATCGAACCCACGACACTCGGCGCAGTGTCAAGCGGCGAGGCGGCCGCTTAAACAACTACGCCAACCGTGCAGTCGAATTTATTAAGCTTCACTTGGCGCTGTGTGAACCTTTTTTTCGAGTATCCGAATGTATGTATTTGGTAGTCTTGTTGATTTCAGCATGAATGGGCCGGCTCGACCGGGGAAGTACTACCCTCTCACAGACAATCGACGTAAAGTAACAGTACCTAAACTGTTGCGTTTCGTTCGGTGAGTGAGAGTGCCGGAGGCCCTATCCCCTGTTCCTTCTTCCTCATCCCACTCCTCATTCTATCCCTTTTCCCAATCCCAAGGGGCGGCAATGCACTTGTGACTCCTGTGGTGTTGCTTGTGTCCATCCATTATCCATCTGATCGTTTGCCGCCTATAACTGGAAAAAAAGAAACTGGCCAATCGATTTGGTGGTTACTTAGTTGTTTGATTGTAGTTTGTGTAAGTGTGTGGCCATCTCCGGTGTCGGAGTTTTCAGACAGAGTGGTCTAAGGATTACTGTCTTGAGACAAGAACCGGCACCGGATTAACGTGCCCTCCAAAACACGATGAGATGAGAGCTCTACTCTCATATTAATGCCATAACGAGCGGTCACCCTTCCAGGTTGTGGCCTGGGCAAGAAGTGCTTGACTTTGCCGATAAATTACGAACTGCAATTCATGTCCCGCTATGAGCTATAGTAGTTAGTGACATCGTTGATTCATCTAGTCTCAACAGCTGACTCTTCATCATTAGCCTTTAACAGTCCACTTCTGGACTAGGCCGCTCCTAAAGGAGGAATTGGCCTACTATACCACGCTGGCCAAACGGGTTGGTATAGGGTTTGTATCAAGTTTTCCTTCTCTTACAGTGCTGTTCTCTGCATAATATGCTCCATCTGTCGGCTCTTACGACACCCATGAGATGATGTGGGGTGGTGACATGCCGTATTCTTAATCCACACGGACTCTTACTTCAAATCTTTCATTTCTATTCTATGCAGAGAGCATTTTTTAGTCCTCTATCGTAGAAATAAAAATGTATACCTGCATTATGAGTATGTATTGAAGCTTGATCATTAATAAATGTCAGATAAAATGTTTGCTATCTTTTCAATGGATTGTTAGGTGAACATAAAAATCCTAAATCTAAATACAAATAACACGTTTTAAATGCTAGATCGATTAAATTATACAAAATAAAATGCATATAAATCAGATTGAATTGATAAGAGGTGGCAAATGACTACTTGAATAATATTAAATTATGTATTTAATAATTATACATAATTGTATACATATACCTATGGTCATCTTATTTCAAATCTATGTCCTATATGCTATAGATTACAAAGCAACACTTATGAACGTGAATTTTCTTTTTTACAACCAGATGCGGGATGGTGGGGCTATGAGAAAAGCCCGGAAAAAACTCATTCCACTTTTTTTTATTTACAAACTAAGCAGTGTATTAACAGCCCACTGATAAATTTATTTATTTTTTTATTTATAGATTCACGCCTGTATCCCCATAGGGGTAGGCAGAGCTGTAATATTACACCCACATTTCGCCATAAATTTTTAGGTGCCACGAAATAGGGGCGAGCCTATTGCCGTTACCGGGCACATCACCAGACTCCGTGCTGCTACTGAGAATTCGGAAAAACCCTTTTGACCCACCCGGGAATCGAACCCAGTATCTCCGATCAGCAGTCGCACGTAGGCAGTCCTATTATATATTTCTAAATCTATCCTAATATTATAAAGCTGAGGAGCTTTGCCTACCTAAATCTTCTTATGGCCAGTAAATTCACTAGTTACAATACCATTCAAATACTACTTGGCGGCAAAATAACTGATACTACTGTGGTACCTACCTACCTAGACGGCCCCGAAATAAGACGTCGGCAACCCCCTTTAATTGTTCTGTGTCTGCAACCAATCAAGTTAATAGTACTTTCTTGGGTTTACGCGAAAGTTACACATTTAAATTTAGCTATAGTTTACGGATTCTATCGCACCTTAGTCTTCCGTGACCATGATTCCTGTAAAGAAATCGAAACATCGGATAGTAATAAATAATATACTTTAAGATTATTTGGTTTTAATGTAGCCTCAGTCAAACCAATAAATCGCGATTAAATCCATAAACTGGATTAATTTCGATTGAATTTCGATCGGGAAATTAAAGCTCTTGTTTGCTCATACGAGTATGTATCCACGCTGAACTCCGCCATACATGCCATACAAAACTCATGGTTTTTTGTATCTGAACTACGGAATTCCACCGAAATGTGTTAAGAAGGTAGCGATGTTCCGTTGACAGGTAATTAATAGCGCTTTGACATTAGATACACATTAGAGGAGCATTACGTCATACAACGAGATGTAGCGCTTATGTCATGGTGATAAGCGGTGCGATAAGTGGAGCGACAAGCGGCCTGAAAATATCGGAAAATTTTACCAGCGTTCTACTCGCCACAAGTTCAAGTTCCACCTTGATGAGTATTTTTCCAGCGCACGTCTCTAGGTTTTGCGACTAATCTGAAAGGTATAGTTGATTGAATCAGGCGTTACTTGGCAGAACTCCATTGTAACCTAATGGAAGGAAAGAGGAACCCACTACGCACCCTCGGATTGACCACCCCAGCTATAACAATAGAAAAAGGTTGACAATACCGAGTCGTTGCCCATCACTCCTGAGGATGCCTCGTGCAGAGGCGAAACACGTGTCGAAGTATAGTCGGCGCATACAGCGGGATACTGCAAGTCAGGTATCTTACTGGAACCCATACCTACCCTATATCCCTTATCCTTTTAGAGGAGGTCGGTATTGTCAACCTTTTTCTATTGCAATAGTTGGTCAATCCGAGGGTGCGTGGTGGGTCCCTCTTTCCTTCCATTAGGTAACCTGGAAGGCTTATAGAGAAGACTACAATTTGATTTCTATCGAAAATTAAATGATGAACATATTTTTTTTAAAGAAATATCTGCGTTATAGGTACTTACTTTATAAGGCTACTAACAGATAACCAATACAACATTTTCCGTTTTGGTCCTTGACATATATTCTTTCATTAATTATTCCTACGAGACTCTCAGCGCACAAACCCTTTTAACAGGAATAAAAACAGGATAGGGAACGAATGGAATTCTATAGACCAATTACGCTCATACCAGTATTTTCGAAAGTTTTTGAAAAATTCATCTACAAGCAAATGTATAATTTTATTGAAAGAGAAAATATCTTAGCTTCAGAACAAAAAGGATTTCGAGCAAACAAGAGTATAAATAGGGCCATATATGACTTCTTAAATGTAATAATAACAAATGTTGATAGCAAAATACCAGTCTGCGCGATATTCTGTGATATGACGCAGGCATTCGATTACGTAGATCATGATATATTAATAAAAAAGCTAGATATGTATGGAATAAGAGGCAATGTTTTGAATCTTATAAAATCTTATCTGGGAAATAGGAAGCAATATACTGAGCTTCAAAATATCAATCCCAAGAACAAAAGACAAGAATCATACATTTCTCACATCCAAACAGTAAGTTATGGTGTGGGACAAGGCAGTGTTCTAGCTCCATTATTATTTAATTTATACATCAATGATCTGCCTAAAATAACCCCCCATCCGGTAACATTATTCGCGGACGACAGCACAGTCGCCATTCACTGCCAAAACAAAAACACATACGAAAATGACATTAATTCTACACTACTTAATATTATAAAATGGATGGACAATAATAACTTAAGGATAAACATTTCTAAAACTAATATAATGCAATTTTCGCAAAGAACCCCTTTAATAAATCTTGACATTAAATATAATAATATTAAAATTAATGAAGTTGACACTGCAAAATTTTTAGGCCTCAAAATTGATAGTAAAATTAATTGGAAAAGTCATACGGAGGACCTATGTAAAAAAATTTGTAATACTGCTTATGCCCTTCGTAAGCTTGCACCTACTCTTAACCACGAGGCATTACTCATGGCATATCATGGTACAACTGCCTCAAAACTAAGATATGCCATAATATTCTGGGGTAACTCAACAAACAGGGACATGGTGTTTAAAGCACAAAAACAGTGTATCAGAGCTATGTTTAAATTAAAATCCACGGAAAGCTGCAAACCATATTTTAAAAAATACAACATTTTAACACTGCCATGCTTGTACATATACGAAGTAGCAGTCTTTGTAAAAAGTAATGCTGATTTATTTGAAAAGTTAGGGGATACAGTTTTACGAAACAGGAGAAACAAAACTAGCAATAGACTTCGTATACGCAAAGCCAATACGACCCTAATGCACAAAAGTATATTTTGTATGGCCCCAGTTGTATTTAATAAGATCCCAACCTCAATCACAAATATGAGCTCAAACATGTTCAAAAGACATCTAAACAACTATTTGGTAAACAAATGTTACTACTCAATTAATGATTTTTTAACAGAAAATGACATAATATGACAATTGTAACTTTTTTTGACCTATGCTATTGTGACTTTAAATAAAATTATAATATTATTTCTTGACTTTATCTGATTATATAAATTTTATTGACATAAACTATTCTTAATCATAAATTATAACTATATTATTATGAATTGTTGATGATGACTATCGAATTTATTATGCGACATTGTTTTCTTTTATTAATATGTATAATTGCTAATTGTTTTATTATTATTCAATTGAGTGCATGTGTATGCAATAGTTAGGAATTTTATATCTTTAAATAGCTCAAATTAGTTTTATTATTTATGAAATGTTGCAAAATATATTTGTACGTCTATATGACAGAGCAAAGAGCGCTAATATTTGTATAATTGTAAGACCAATGTATCTACCTTTGTTCAGCAAATAAAATGATGAAATGATGAACACATCAATAACAAACCAACACTTATAACAATGATTAATATCCAACTACGTACATAAATCCCGAAACATCATTGACCCCGGCAGTACCATAAGCACCATTACTGCGAAGGTTTGAAACAAAACTGAGAAACATTAACCTACTACTTAGTACGTACTGTAATACGATTTACGTTGAGACACAGCTCTGACGTAATTTGAGTTATGGTTACCATAAGTGCGCCAACAATAAACACAGTATATGCTACTAGTACGTATGATAAACGCGAAATTTTGTGAGAATGGATGATTTTACTTTTACACGCTAAAACTACTGAGCAGGTTTTGATATGAAATGTAATTTTAGTTTCTTTTTAAAGACTGTCTGTGCATTAATGCCGTATCACTGGGAGCTTTATCGTGCAACCTACGGGGACAAAAAGTAATCAGACTGGAAGCAACAATATGTGGATCACAATAATGTTGTCCCATGTGGAGATCGAACCTGCATTATTCGGCGCAATGTCAAGTGACGAGATGACCGATTAAGCCAATACGCCAACCCCGTAGCAGGCCGGGCGCACTTCGCATTTTAGGTACAAACTTACAAGTACCTCGGCCGACCATGTCGACATGGTTGGATTTAGTAGGTTGCCGCGCGCCGCTCACATTAGACGTCACGCAACGAGTGCGACCGCTCCGTATTCTCACGCGCCCCGTGTTCATACACTGTTCAAATTATATACTTAAACGCCTTTAACAACAAAAATGTATCATCACAAGTCTAATGCAAAGTATTGCTTAATTAACTGTGTGTCGAAAGCGACTTGAAAATTTGATTTTATTTATATTACGAGAGCAACTTGTAAATTTGATTTTTGTTTGTTGAGATATCTCAACGATTATAGTGTCAAATTAAAGATCTTGTTCAAAAACCATTTTATCTGTTTGAATCATGTAAATCGGTCCACGCGTTTAGGAAATAACTAAGAATTTGTATAGTAAAAATGTTAACGACCAGAATTTTTGTGCTTTTGTTCTACTAGCTCAAATAGTGGGAAGGGATACTTATAGGATAATTATTTATTATTAGGTACGTGGTCAAGTAGGTAGATAGACGATGAATAAATATAGTAGCAGCGCCAAGTCGACAACCCTAGCGCGCCACTCCACGCCAGACAGCGACAGCGTTATATGTTAGAAAAGAACGGGCACTGTTAGGTTAATATCGCATTAGGCACTGAGTGCTTATGCGAGCTGAATTGAACTTTATTGCTTAGTAACAAGAGTCGCAATTTCAATAAATTGGTTTGAAAAGTGAAGCTTCTGTACGTTAGTACTATTAATTATTCTGTGCCCGTAGTCTCTACTTTATAGTAATTTAGCTTAAACATGCGTATAATCATTAAAGGGTAACTTTTGTCGTAATAATCGACACTCTCCTTAATTTCACAAATTCTTAAATTTCCTATTATTGTTTTAATTTCACAACTTCTCAAGAAAACCCTGTATTATTCGGATACAATTTATTTTTTATCGAATCAATCGACATGCAAAAATAAACGTGTACAAAAAAGTTTAATGTACTTTTAATTGGGAGCTTAAAAACCCGCTGTCACTTTCCACTAAGCCTCACTTCCCATCAATAAAGCAGCTTTTTTTCTAACAAAAAGTGTTCACCTTTTAACGTCCGAATTAGCTGAGTTGTCGCGTCGAAAGCGATAAATACGTCACCAGTCATATCTATCGCAATAAAGTGTCTGACAGATAGCTACCGTCGGCGCCGGGGTAACAAGCGTTCGGACACAATAGGAGTAAACCTAAATTAGGGTTGTGCAGTAGACGATGTAGGTTTATTGGGTTTTAAATACTTTATTGGGTTACATGGCGCCTATTTCTTGGCAAAATTGTTTTGCCTTTGTTCGTGTGTTTGATTGTGGTTTGAACAAAATTGACAAATATGACACTAATTGAATATTGATGAGAATATTCACATTAAAATTGAAAGACTAGCAATGTATGTAAGTTCTACATCCTAGTTCTAGATAGATGATAGGTCTGTTTGTATTTCGTTTTTCTTTCTGCCATGAATTTCACTAATGTGAAATATCATAATTTGTTTACTTTATATAAGAAATTTAAAGTTAATACATAGCATTGTATTCAAAATTCATTAATTAAATATTTGACTTAACTTGCAAGGAGAATCCCCACATGAAATGACTTTGAATTGAAACGGTTATCTCACGGTTTTGCAGAAAAAGTTGTTATTTACCTTTATTACTTTAATAAAGCCTAGTTTGTATTAAGCTTGTTATCATTGACATAATAACACTTTTAATAATAGCAACCTCCACCTGGCTAATAAACAGTAATTTTCAAAGACATAACTATTTTTATTAATTTGTTTTGCATTAATTAGCATGTATAAAATAGGTTAAAACCACACAGTAAAACAATAAAATTGTTAGTTGTTTCTGCAATAAAACATAGTAATAAAATTAAAATATTTTATTATTATAGAAAATACGTAAAATGAAGCCTTCAAGCTATAAGTATTAAAATGAATATTTTGATTAGTAAGAAGACATATATTTAATTTAAGGGAACGAACGTTAAACAACTTAATTACTTATTTTTATATTAGTTACGAGACATAATTTTTTTTATTATTCTGATGCAGATTCCTTTTGAAGCTTTGATTCCAACGACTCCAGTCGAGTCGAAAGCTAAGAAAATGCTAATCTCTTTTCAATCTGTTTTCAACAACTGCCATACTAGAGGCCGGTGTCAATATAAGATCTATCAATAGACTTGAAGAATTGAGATACATGTCTGACACGTTTTGTATGGAGCTTCTTCTTTTTCTTCTTTTCGTTTCGATGGCAACACTTTTCATACGGTTTTAGCCCAGTACTCGGCAACGCGTATCGCATTTGGCCTCGCTTGATACATTGAATACTCATAGAATTGTAACAACTTCAAAGTCATAGTTTCACATTAATTATTCCATTAATCATGATCGACATATTCCTGTGACATGTATGCATATCAAGTGGCAGCTGGTTTTCCGGCATAGTTTCGACAATATCTCTGATTTTTTGCTAGAAAAACCTTCAATGGTCACAGAGATTATGTCAAATATCTCAGTTCTCTAAAAAGTGGATAGATCGATCGTTGAATTCAGCGCCAGTTATCAAACAGCAGCCTTAAAGCTCAGAAAGAAATATAAAAATAAAAAACGCAAGTTCAAGTTGTCCACTACGTACGACGTCAAGTTTTTAACTCGGGGGCGTAATCGCGAGCATGATTATCCATTACTCGTAAGTTATCTGACTCATTTATTCGCAATAAATGGGTATTAAACTCGTTGTAGCGATAATCGTATCGACTTTATTGCCTTTAATTAGGTATGGATGTATTATTGTGTGTTATACGTAATTGGTTGAAATAATTAGTGAACCGCCCTTGTATGTAACTAGTAGTGGTTCATGAAAGCCTTTGGCAGGCCTCCTTCACTCGGCCGTAGCTACAGCGATAAGTGCCTACACTTTCGCGCGGCTTCCAAGCCCGCGTCCGACGCGACGCGCAAGGGTTGTCGACTTGAAAATTTGATTTTATTTATTTTACGAGAGCAACTTGAAAATTAGATTTTTTGTCTGTTGAGATATCCCAACGATTATGGTGTCAAATTAAAGATCTAGTTCAAAAACCATTTTATCTGTTTGAATCATGTAAATCGGTCCACGCGTTTAGGAAATAACTAATTAGTATAGTGAAAATGTAAACGACCAGATTTTTTGTGGTTTTTGTTCTACGAGCTCAAATAGTTGGATAGGATACTTATATGATGATTATGTATTATTAGGTACGTGGTCAAGTAGGTAGATAGACGATGAATAAATATTATAGTAGCAGCGGCAAGTCGACAACCCTAGCGCGACAGCTGGCGCGTCACTCCGCGCCAGACAGCGACAGCGTTATATGTTACAAAAGAGCGGGAACGGTTTGGTAAATATCGCATTAGGCACTGAGTGCTTATGCGAGCCGAATTGCACTTTGTTGCTTAGTAGCAAGAGTCGCAATTTCAATGAATAGGTTTGAGAAGTGGTGCTTCTGTACGTAAGTACTGTTTATTCTGTGCCTTTGGTGTATTTCGTATTGCCATTGATAGTAAAACTTTTTTGGAGCAGCAAAAAGCTTTAGAGTAATCATTTACTGAATAGTCAGCTTGATAATGAGAGTTAACCCTGATGCACTTCCATGAGTACAGATACACACTATTTTGCTATGTTATATAATGTTGAGTGCACCTTGGTAAAAGTGCAGACCGCTCTGCGACTAGATGGAGTGCTGATGAGTGGCTGTGTCTCATCATACATATCAAACAGAAGCGTAGAAATCTTGGAACATTTAACATAACATAACTTCACGCCCTTTATCCCCGAAGGGGTAGGCAGAAGTGTATTACACACCCACATTTGGAACATTTATTTGTAAAAATGCTGGTAATCGCACCCCTTAACTAAGTTCTTTATCATAACAACAATGCAGCATGATAATAATAACTTCTTTCATATTATATCAGATAATTACAATTCACACAATTACGCTTAGTCATAAATATTAACAGGCTTAACATTTCAAACTTTACGATTGATTCGTCAATATAACTAAATGTTTTGATTGCAATCCGTCATAACTTAATGTTTGTTGAAATCGCTGATAATGGCTCCATTGTATACGGTAATATTGCAATGACTATTATATTATTGGCGCCAGTATTTAAAGCAACTACAATAAAATTTATTATTTTATCGTCTGCATAATATGTTTATGTGTAAAGCTTCTATAAGAATAGAGGCATATGAATAGTATTTTATCATAGATTATCATATAAACTTTAATCATAAACCGTATTTTTATAGTTATGTCGTCATTTTAAGAGTATGTATCCCCCATACCCTACAATAACTGGGGTAAGCAGTATGTATATTGTATAATAGGATAGTGAACATTTAACTTTAAACTTAAATTATTAAAGAAAGCTATGTAAAATTATCAATAAAATACAAAAATAAAAAGAAATCACATTTATGAGTCCACATAAAAACCACATAATATGTGAGAAAATGTTAAAATCTCCACAGGCATAGAACAGGCATATAATTTTATTATAAAATATCACTTCTTCAGTATCACTAGTGTTAGAGTTAAGCCATGTAGAGATATTATGAAACTAAAAAGGTTACTTTATTTATATAGGCACCAGAAAAATATAACCACCTTCAAGTGAAGCTCACTGAAATTATAGCAGCGGGCCGTTTTTACTTGACAATTATAATCGCAAATTATGTGACGATGAAAAACCTTATCGTAAATCATTATTTAAAAATATTGAAATTTACGAAAAGAAAAGAGCATTTGGTAAAAGAACCGAACATCTTATATTATTATAGATTCGTGGACGATATTTTGCTGGCTTGGAAGGGCACAGAACGTCAGCTTCACTGTTTTCTTACAAGAATTAATAGTATACACCCCAAAATTAAGTTCGAATTGGAGATAGAACAAAACAGCTCAATAAACTTCTTAGATTTGACTATCAAAAGGGAGGGTACCTCACACTCATTTGAAATTTATCGTAAACCGACGTATACAGATAGTACAATACCAGCATCGTCCTGTCATCCATCGCAACACAAAATGGCAGCATTTCACAGTATGATTCATAGATTATTAAATGTACCACTGAATATAGAATCATATAACAGAGAATTAAATATTATTTATCATATAGCTCAATCCAACGGGTATAGTAAAAGCCTAATTGACAAGATGATTAGAGGAAAACAACTTAGAATGGCCAAGTCACTTTTATATCCCTCTATAAAAGAACCTATAAATAATACCGCTGTTCTTACCTATTTTGGAAGCATAACTGACCGTATGGCGCGTATACTGAGTAGGAACGGTATCAGATCAGCCTATAAACCATACAAAACGTTAAAATTTCTTTGCAATGGTAAAGATAAAGTATGCAAGAACAAAAAGTCCGGTATTTACTGCTTAACATGCGACCAATGCCAAAATAAGTACATAGGACAGACGGGTCGAAGTTTTGAGCTGAGATATAAAGAACATTTAGCGGCGTTTAGAAACAACAAGCCGGAAAAGTCTCATTTTGCCGAACATTTACTTGAATCGGGTCATACCTTAAATAGCGGACATTCATTTGACGTCATACACACTGTCAAAAGGGTATTAGAATGTGCGTATTGGAACAATTAGAGATTTTAAAGCGGGACAAGCATACATTACTGAACGATGAAACCAACTTTAACGGGTCCCCATTGCTGAATATATTCGCACACCGTCATAATGACTCACATCAGTCGAGCAACGGAGGGAGGGGATTAGAAAGTACAATCGTTTATAAGACATGCCCACAGTTGGAAAGCGCTCAGTCGTTGCCCATCGTTCCTGAGGATGCCTCGTGCAGAGGCGAAACACGTGTCGAAGAATAGTCGGCGCATACAGCGGGATACTGCAAGTCAGGTATCTTCCTGGAACCCATACCATTCCTATATCCCTTATCCTTTTAGAGGAGTTCGATATTGTCAACCTTTTTCTATTGCAATAGTTGGGGTGGTCAATTCGAGGGTGCGTGGTGGGTTCCTTTTTCCTTCCATTAGGTAACAATGGAGTTCCGCCAAGTAACGCCTGATTCAATCAACTAGAAAAGAAAACATTCCTTCTCGTGAAATTGTAACTTAATCTGTCAATACAATAGACTCTTTGATATTGTCACTGCGCATAGTGCCAACCCTGTAACTTTAATCTGACGTCACGAAGGGTCGAAGGTATTTGTCGCTTGTCACTTTTTGTTGCTCCCATTGTTTCGACGACAATTTGTTTACGAATTAATTGGAGCGGAGATCTCAGATCATTCACAGATACTGTTCGTGTTTAGTGTGAAACTAATTCTTTTTAATTGTTTTAGTTGGCGTATGGGTGACAGTTTTTTATGTAGTTCGCTTTTGAGAAAGGAGGGCGATTTAAAACGAATAAATGTAGACAAATGTTACTTAGTTTTTGGAGGCATTCTTCGGAATTTTTTAGATGAAATTGAAAAGAGAACTGCGGTGAGTCAGTAGATTATATTTGGGATATAAATTAAACTTCTAGAGCATAGGAAACACAGTGCAGTGCAATTACTTGATTATGATGTTAGAAACTCACATTATTTTGCAATTATATAAAAATGATCCTTATACACCCTAATACCCCTTGGTAGTGAGAATATTACATAGGATTATTAGATAGTCTATAAATCTCAAAGTAGAGGATATTAATCTAATAATAAGAATAGCGCAAAAGCTATTTCTTGGAAAAGTTGCGATATTATTACTATACTCAATAGGGTGATATCCCAGTCCAATAGGTTTATTCCTCTTGTAACCAGAGTACACGAGTACTCTGGTTACAAGAGGAATAAACCTATTATCATCTGATATATATATATATCAAATCTGATTAATTTATATGACGTGCACGCGCCTATTCGCGCCGTTAAAATAAAACACTTACCAGCACCATGGCTAACAGCAGATATAAAAAACATTATGGCAAAGAAATCCGCCGCTAAAGCAAAATTGAAGCATAAACCTAGCGCTTTCAATCAACAAAAATACGTGGCTATCAGGAATCACTGTAACAAGGTGTGTAGGAAAGCGCAACGCCAACATATTCAAACATCAGTTGAAGACGGTAATCCAGCAAAGGTCTGGCAATTTCTTAAATCCTTGGGAGTTGGTAAGGCACGGCAACAAACAATTCCAAACAATATTAACCTCGATTCTCTTAATACTCATTTCACTACTTCGTCCAAATTTGATGGAATTACAAAAAGAACCACTTTAGAATATCTTTCATCTTTGCCAACCCCAAATTATTCTCCCTTTATCTTCAATCAATTTTCCGCTTGTGACGTTAAGAAGAGCATACTGGCAGTGACGTCCAATGCAGTCGGCAACGATTGTGTCAGCCGCAAAATGATCCTTCCCATCCTAGATGAAATTCTTCCAGTCCTATGTCACATCCTTAACCATTCCATAGCCCGTGGTGTCTTTCCATCAAGTTGGAAAGATGCACTAATAATTCCTTTACCTAAGAAGTCCAAACCCAGCTCCTTCTCCGATTATCGACCCATTTCCATACTACCTTTCCTATCAAAAGTCCTTGAACGTCTTGTTCACTCTCAACTTAGCTCCTTCCTACATAAACATGCGCTCCTAAATCCCTATCAATCTGGTTTCCGCCCCGGGCACAGTACTGTCACTGCATTGGTTCGTGTAACAGATGACATTAGGCTGGGTATGGATAGTGGCAATCTGACGGTTTTGACCCTACTTGATTTTAGTAATGCGTTTAATACCGTAGATTTTCACATTATACTTGGCATATTACGCTCTCTTAACGTATCTCCAACGGCAATTGACTGGTTTCACAGTTACCTGTTTGGTCGCCGGCAACGTATACGCATCGAAGACACTTATTCCACTTGGTCTAACACAAATGCCGGTGTGCCACAGGGTGGCGTGCTATCTCCTTTACTCTTCGCAATATTTATTAATTCTATCTCAAACCAATTACTTTCATCCTACCACCTTTACGCAGATGATTTGCAAATTTACACGCAGGCTCCGTTAAATAAGCTAGCAGAAGCCTGTACTACCATTAGCTCGGACCTGTCGCGTATCTGTGAGTGGACCACGAAATATGGACTTAAGGTAAATCCTGACAAAACACAATTGATTGTTGTCGGCAGCCCCAAACTCGTCTCGAAAATTTGTTGGTCCGAACTGCCACGCATTAGTTTTAACGGAAAGGATCTTCCGTTCAGCAAAACCGTAAGGAATCTAGGTATTTACTTTGATGATACTATGTCATGGAGATCTCAAATCCTAGAAACGAGTCGCAAACTATTTGCATCAGCAGGATCATTGCGTAGATTACGCAACTTCCTTCCAACTGCCACTAAGATTGCGCTTGCTCAAGCTCTGCTTCTGCCTATAATTGACTACGCGGACGTCAGCTATCTTGACCCCACTGAAGAGCAGCTAGATAAACTTGAGCGTCTCCAAAACTTTTGCATACGATTTATATTTGGATTGCGCAAATATGATCACGTTTCAGATTTTCGCAACAAACTCAAGTGGCTGCCAATTCGTCTTCGCAGGAATACTCACATTCTTACATTGTTATATAATGTACTTTTTAATCCCAATTCTCCCTCTTATCTCAAAGAACGCTTTAAGTTCCTCGATGACACACATGTAAAGTCCTTGAGGTCGTCTGAGGATCTAACGCTGGAGATGCCGAAGCATTCCACAAATTACTTCGACAAATCTTTTACTGTTCAGGCTGTGCGACTGTGGAATGCTTTACCAGTGGAGATTCGAAGAGCAAGCACAATAAATATTTTCAAAGACTTGGTAAAGAAGCACTATTTCAAGGATTGACAAATATATCAACTTAATTATCGTCTGAGTTCATCACTTGTATAAACTGTATCTATATTATTTAGTATATTGATATATATTTAATTGTATTTGTATAAATTATGTATGTATTTTATGTATGTAAGTAAAAGGTATATTTATTTATGTATATATGTGTATCTTATTTAGGATAATCTTATTCATAATTATTTCACTTTAAAGCTACACCATGCCCACAATAATGCTTTAATCATTCCTGTCCATCCCAAGGTTGCCTGGCAGAGATCGCCCCTGGCGATAAGGCCGCCGTTTGTACATGAAACTTAGCTTTAAGTCACTATATAAAATGTACTTTACTTTGGTGTGCAATAAAGAATACATCTATCTATCATCTATCTATCTATCTACCTCTAACTGTAGCCTGAGTAGCTCAAATTACAGTTATTTCACATAATACACGTACACTAGATTTCAAGTACCTTTCACCAGTCAATTTTATTTACAATAAACGTCTTAAGATCTATAAATTTCTCCTTAATGTATTGTAAGTAAATCAAGGTTTCCCTAAATATAAAGTAAGATCTCAATATAATGTGTAATAATGGAGTATTAGCAATAGATCTGTCTGTCAGTGGGTTAACAGTGGTCTCATGTTGAGAAATGTTCGGTTAATAAAACAATTCAGTGCCCTTTTAAAGATATATTGCGTCCTGTAGAAGTATGCTGTGTTGTAGGTAAAGTTTATTTTCAGACATCTGAAAAACGTTTTTATCTTTCTTCTTCCGCGCCTTTTTCGATGTAAGATCCACTCTCCACTTTGTAAGGCGCTATATCTGCTATATCCTGCATTTTATAGGTGTTCAGTTATATGCATTATTTATCTCTGGCAACAGTTGTCCACCACGTGGCCAGCAGCCGCCATCTTTAATGCCAAATTTAATGACTATTGACTCACAAAATAACTTTTTTGCGACTCAGTAGTCATTTGGCCCAAGACCACATTGGCTAGACAGGATGGTATAGGATTTGGGTTTTCGTCTCTTTAAAATGTAGTATTTGCTGCATTTATTTTCACTAGACGTCTTTTAGGACACCTACGACGTAACGAAATCGAGTTCTTTTTTATATAATACAACTCCCGAATTAAGACTGAATCCTGTGTCGCGGGGGACTTTACAAACATACAACTAACGGACACAATGAACACCCAGACTCGAAACAACAACTCATGAATCACACAAAGTGTTGTCTCGTGCGGGGATCGAACCCACAATACTTCGGCGCAGTGTCAAGCGGTGAGGCGGCCGCTTTATTCATTGCGTCAACCTTGCAGTTGGTACATATTTTGTATCCTTAATAAGCCAACACACGGTCAAGTTCGTTCCCAAATACTTTGCTCGAGACATTTTATCAATAATTATAGGATGCCCGCAGCTACTCTCGCTTTTTTATTCAACTCTTTCTGCCCGATCCCGGGAGAATTTCAGAAAATTCTTTCTCAGTGCCCCCTTACAGTCTCCAAAGAACATACATGCCAAATTTCAGGTTCTTGCGCCTCATAGTTTTGGCTGTAGCATGGCTTTCATTCAGTCAGTAACGCAAGCATTTTCTATACAGCTTTTCACATACTGTTTACCAGCAAAATAGATGAGATGACATGGAATAAATGAATCACGACCAATTTCAAACTTGACCCGCAACAAAAATAAACCTAAATCTGTGTGGTGGCTTGTTGGTAACTTTAGTAGATATTAACGTCGTGTAGGATCAAGCTGGCACGAAAGTTACAAGCTTTATGTACGACAGCAGACAGCTTACACGCGAACACCGATCACTGATTACGTGGCGCGGTATACGTCACTGGTGTTGGGGAAATAGATCAGAAATCTATGAAATCTGTGTTATACGAATAATACGTGAAATAGATCACAAATCTGTGTTTTACATCTGTGTAATACACGGATGTAGATATCTGTACATGCAGCGTGTAAAAAGACCCTTAACGAAAACTGAAATCCCATGTTGTACCAATCACTATGAATATTTTTTACTTCGGCACCATACCTGGGAAATTACTGGTTCAGGAGATGTTGAGGCTCAAAGTTAGTATAGAATTTTTTCTAATTAGGTACAAAATCAATGCATTTACCCCACCAATATGTTCTTTAGATTTATGACCCTATGGATAAGTAGATATTTCGAGTATTGCATGCGCGCGCTTTTAATTACGGTTTAAAAAATGTGAAAGCTCAAAAAAAATTGTTTCCCGTTTTTGGTTAGTATGACTTGGCATGGCATGATGTCCACAACGAGTAGACTTCGGCTTGGTATTGGGTCTTGTGACACCCTGTATATAAAATTCTTTTGTTACTGGCTGACAAACAGACAAAGCTCAGCCAAAACTATTAAGCGCAAGAATCTGAAATTTGGTGTGTATATTCCTTGAGGTGCGTAGAGGTTTGGTAAAGGTGCACTAAAAAGGGATTTAAAAGGGATTTATAGCTTACTTGCTAGCTCTTGGTGCATTGTTAATAATTGTCAAAATTAGTAGAACATCCAACCTTATTTTTTTAAACAAAAATAGTTCATTATCACTTCGGCACAACACAGAGAGCAGGTTAAGCCGTTGGTCCCGGGTGTCATGAAGATCTTTATCAGTCGTTGATGAGTCAATTAACCTAGAATGGCGATATTTCTTGGCTTGACCAGTGTCACTGTGGTACAGGCCTAAGCCCCGGAATATGTAATAAATCGAAGCCATTGTCAAAATTTTATGTTGCTGGCTATGTGATGAGTATAATTGTTTGATTTGGATTGAAGTTTATTTCAACAATCAGAACATTTTTTACCATTGAATAAAACAAGCGTCCAGATTAAATATAAAAAAATAATTTGAATAACAAAACACAAGACACACTCAAAGCCACTATGCATTTTCTCCCAATATCAAAAACGCATTACACATACACCGAACAAGAAAAATGACTCTCCCATCTAAAAATTAGTTAAGTCTCTACGAGTATTTAATGACTTCCGGCGATACATTTTATAAGTTTATAATTATTTATGTTCATTAAATCTCGATTTACAACTAAAATGAAATAAACCCACGCAGTAATACATCTTGGGAGAACTTTTAAAATAATGAGCTATAATTGACATGAGTTTCATAAGCTGTGCCGTCTATACAAGGTTCGCCCGCGGCGTCCCTCATTACCGCGTCATTACTGTGTCATTGTGTCTGTCTGTCTGTCCGCACGCAATGCTAAATTGTAGTACAATAAATAACAAAGTAGTGAGGAAATTATAGTAAAGGGTTCGTGGAATGTCTGGATAGTGTTAGGTTTACCGCAGGCTACAGATTTGTGTTTTTCTTATACACTTTTTTTAATTACACTTGTTTGTTTTTTTTTTACTGCATGGATGTAGTAATGGTTAAAGTGTTTGTCTTGCCGCTTAACACACTTTGCCGAGTGTTACATAGTCTCTCACGCCTATATCACCGAAGAGGTAGGCAGAGGTGTATTGCTACACCCACTTTTCGCCAGATTTTATTTTAGTCTATCTAATAGGGCTCGAGCCTATTGCCGTACCGGGCACATTACCAGACTCCGTGCTGCTACTGAGAATTTCCTAGTGGAAAAACCTAATAACAGAAAGAAAGAAATAATGATTTTACTTGCACTATCAGAATAATTACAGTAATAAATAAAAGCTAAAGAAAGACAAAACAAAGAAGTAAGACGCGCAAATTTCTCGCTGGCTGGCGCCACCGCAGGTACTAACACTACCTAACACTTTGCCCAACCCGGGGATCGAACCCGAGACCTCCAAATCCCACGCGCATATTTATGCCTCGAGACCAACGAGGCAGTCTGCCGAGTGTTGTGGGTTCGATTTGACAAAACAACACTTTGTGTCATCCATATTGTTTTAAGTCTGAGAATTTTGTGTGCGTTGGTTCAATGTTTATAAAGTCACCACGATAAGAATTTATATTAAGACTAAAGGATGCCCGCGGTTACACCCGCGTTATTTAAGGCTACTGCGCCGCTTTTGTCGCTCATAGCGCGATGTTATATAGCCTATAGCTTTCCTCGATAAATGGGCTATCTAACACTGAAATAATTTTTGAAATCGGACCAGTAGTTCCTGACATTAGCGCGTTCAACCAAACAAACAAACTCTTCAGCTTTATACATACATACATAGACTCACGCCTGTTTCCCCAAAGCCACTTTCCACTTTTCGCACGTGTTTTGATCCCACGTAATAGGTGGCGAGCCTATTGCCGCTTATCGGGATATTTTGTTTGCCAGAGCCTCGTCCGTTGATCGGCAGGTGCACCACTTGCAGGTGAGGTTGGCTTGGGACCCTAAGTTCTTGGCGGGAACCCTATGCACCTAGCTTTATATATTAGTATAAGATAAGATATAAGATTTGTGGAGGTTGTAAAAGAAAAAGAAACGTACATAGAAGTTCTTACGCAAGTTACGCAACTATTGCTCGTAGTGTAAGGTTCGTTTCCGCGTCTAGATATGAGTTATTAGGTTTTCTATTCGAGATAACGTAGAGACTAGAACATGACTTACAAGCACAATGGTAATTTATCTAGTGTTATATTTATTGTAATAAACAAGCTCGGATACTGCGCACTAGTCTAATAACATTTGGCTGAATTTTTTTTTATAGTCTCACGCCTGTATCCTCGAAAGGGTAGGCAGAGGTGTAATGTATTACACCCACATAATGCCATGAATTTGTAAGTCTCACGTAATAGGGGGCGAGCCCATTGCCGTTACCGGGCACATCACCAGACTCAGAGCTGCTACTGAGAATTCTGAAAAACCCAGTAACACTTTTACCCGACCCGGGAATCGAACCCGGGACCTCCGATCAGCAGTCGCATACGCTATCCACTGGACCACGGCGTCAGGCTGAAATTTAGGTTGTCTATATTGCGACTGGTATCTTACTTCCGAACTACAAAGGGATTTTAATACTCCATGGTTTAGGCTAGCATCAGTACACCGTGTATATGAAGGCAGTGTTTTCCAGAAAAGTATGTACTTATGCCATGATATAGTCATAGTCATTTATTCACATATAATAGAGTATACAGATGGCATGTAACAATGTATGTACTTATGATCTATTAAGCCGATATTTGGCATGTGAATTATGTAATAGCATTAATTAAAATAGGGATACAAAATATCAAAAATAAAAATAAATGTCAGTGAATAATAAATAACATCAATAACTTATTACAAAAAACATCAAAAACCAATATAATATTACAGGAGCCATTCATTAACAGAGTAAACAATTTTTTTCCATTAACAATGTTTTTAATTTTGTTTTAAATCTAAATAATAGCAGATTTTGTAACTGTAGTGGCAATTTATAAATTTTTTTTTGCACATTACGTAACAGCTTTTATTGTATAATGTAGTTCTAGGAACTACATCTAAAACTAGCCGCCTGTCTTGTGTTTCGTTGTTAAATGTCTTTCGCTTTCACAAATAAATTTGGGCTAGTTTTAACAAATACACAAATTTCAAAAATGTACATACTCGGTAGTGGTAATATTTTGAACTTTTTAAAATGTGGTTTGCACGATTCAAAGGGCGGAATACCAACTATAGCCCTTATACATCTCTTTTGCGACAAAAACGCTCTCTGTAAATCTGTTGAGTTTCCCCATAGTATTAAACTATATCGTAGGACCGAACTCACATAGCCATGGTATGTTAACAATAAAGTCTCTATATTTGAATAAAATAGAACCTAACTAAAGCATTTATTTTACAAAATATAGTAAAAAGTATGTTATTTTCGATTATACATTTTCGTCAAAATCAACATTTTACAGCACTACAACGTAACGTGAATAGTTTAGTTAGTTTTTAGGAAACTAATAGAGTTCATCGACCTTACGCATCAACTGTCATCTTGTAGTGCTGTGAATTATTGACACAAATAATAATTATCGAAAGAAAATATTTTAAAATTGTATTACATACATACATAACGTCACGCCTTTTATCCCCGAAGGGGTAGGCAGAGGTGTATTTCTACACCCACTTTTCGCCAGATATACTTTAGTCCCACGTAATAAGGGGCGAGCCTATTGCCGTACCGGGCACATTTTCAGACTCCGTGCTGCTACTGAGAATTTCGTGACAGAAAAACCCAATTACACTGCCCGACCCAGGAATCGAACCCGGGACCTCCCGATCCCACGCGCTCATTTATGCCGCGAGACCAACGAGGCAGTCGTATAGGGTTTGATGTCGAGTTTTCCGTCTCTACACAAAGATGGTATTTGCATCGTGTTATCCCTTAGTCGCCTTTTACGACACCCACGGGCAGATAGGGGGTGGTGACACTTGTATTCTATGCCGTCAACCACACGGCAAAAATTGTATTATATTAAATAAATGCTATACGAAACTTTTATATCATTGGATGAGAACATATTTTCGAGAAAAACACTGACTTGTAATACGCGATTTATATTCAAAGGTATTACTGACTACTGATGTGCCCGGTAACGGCAATAGGCTCGCTCCCTATTACGTGGGACCTAAAAATTCATGGCGAAATGAGGGTGTAATATTACATCTCTGCCTAACCCTTCGGGGATACAGACGTGAGTCTATAAAAAAATAATAAATAAATATATACTGACTCCTCATAACCACTGGTAAACATCTTCATTGCACCCGGGAAAGAAGGCTAAATGTCCCCTGGGCAAGCGGTAGTAACTATACGCTGAATATAATACATGCCATTGGAGAGGCCTATGTCTAGATGTGGACAATAGCAGGCTGATGATGAATACAGTGACTCAAACTCAAACTTAAATATGTTTATTTCCATAAAAACGACAAAAAATTTTTGGACACGCAAGAAAGTCATAGATAGTAACATAGGAGAAAAAGTTAATATAAATGCATATACACATAATAGAGCATTGAAAAAAATGCCTGTTCAAAAAGCAGAGCCTCTGAGCGTTAAAGTCTGGCTCTGCCTCGTTTCATGCCTGATTCGTCTGAATCAGGCATGAAACTCAGGGCCACTCTTTACATCGTCCAATTTTATACAATTAAATAACTAAGTAACTACATTGCATTTTTCATATATGAGCTGGATTGTCCATAATGTTGTTCTTAATTAATATGGTTTTTTTTTTTAATAATAATATAAAAGCACTAAACTAGACTAGCACAACAACTTAAAATGTTGAGAAGGAAATAGCCCGTGGGACTGAACAAGTTAATCCCAAGCATTTTTATCTTCAATACAATTTAGTACAGAATAGTAGCTGATAACTACCTTTTTACTTCATACCTAATATCTCTTTCATATTACGTCAATTATATTGTAACACATAATACATTTTGTGTGTGTGAACATAAACTAGAACAGAAACAGTAACAGTACGCACAGCGGCGCCATCTGTCACCATTTGTCAGAGCATTGTTACTATCTAACGTGATACCGAACAGTAGCGAGTATACAGGGCTGCCACGTGATAGGGTAGGTGAAATTTTTTTTTGATTTTATTTATTTATTTTATTTATAGACTCACGCCTGTATCCCCGAAGGGGTAGACTGAGGTGTAATATTACTCCCACATTTCGCCAGGATTGATTTTTTTTTGATATATGCTAATATTACAAAACTGAAGAGAGCCTGGTTGAGTGCGCGCAATTCTTTTTGTGCTGGATATCCGATTTATCGAGGAAGGCTTTAAGCTATACTAGAGAATGCCTATTTCTGTTTATTTTAATTTCATGTAAGTCGTTTTTGCCCGATTCCGTGGAAGTTTTTGGTACCTTCTTAGTGCACCCCTACGTTCCCAAGGAACATATTCAAATTCAAATTCCTTTATTCTTTTGGGTCACAATGTGACGCTCATGAACGTCAAAATAATAAATTTATAAAATAATTACTTATACTCAAATTTAAAACATTATTACTGTATGCTTCTACATTTACATTTACTGCCACGTTCGCAAAGCAATAGGTAGAACCATGAGAAAGAACGGGCAATAAAACTCACGGTCACTCTTTTTCATCGCCAGGTTTTGCATAATACACAATTTACATTTTGTAAGGTGCTGCAACTGTTACACCTTCTATATCACTTGTATATATTTACTGTACATCATAATACTCAAGCATAATACTTTTGGTTAGCCTACTCAGAATAGACATGGTGAAACAGGAGCATCCACTTACATTATAAATACCTAATAATGCAGGCAATCCGCGAAAGTGATCAGAACCATGATGGAAATGATGCAGTTAAATATTAAAATCTAATACCAGCCCGCAAGACCGTCATCGACCAGTCATCGCAAGTAGCACCCGTTCACGAGTATGACGCATGTGCCAGCCATCATCCCTCTCGCCATATTAGAGGGACAGGGATGACCCGACACACAACGCCACCACAAGAAATGACATTTTAGTGAGCATGACGACAACGGTATACGAACCAGCAGTAAAAAACAATCTATTGGTATACTGACCATGAGCGCCAAGTACCTCCATTTTCCAGATCGTTATTATTAACATAAGTTAGTGGAACGCGTGAAGGAATGCAAATGTAGAAAGAATTTTGTGAAGGTGACAAGTGAACAATGATATGATCAGGGATAAATAATGTTAAACTATCCAAATCCTGCAAAAATCATGTGTACATGATGAAACAACGTTTTGCGCCCAATAGTTTTGGCTGTAGGTTGTCTGTAAGTCAGATGGGATTACCCAACATTCTTACGATATCGAGCAGACACAGTTAAATAAAAATAATGTGCGGGCGTCATCTACAATAGCAGTAGCCCTAAATGACGCGGTTGTAAACGCGGGTTCAAGTTCTATTAAATAAAGACGTAACCTGTCACTACATTATTTCTCCCCATAAGTGTATATTCCGTGTGGTGACGGAATGTCACCACCCCATATCATCCCATGGGTGTCGTAAGAGCCGACGGAGAGAGCATATCATGCAGAGAACAGCATTGTAAGAGAAGGAAAACTTGGTACAAACTCTATACCAACCCGTTTGGCCAGCGTGGTATAGTAGGCCAATTCCTCCTTTCAAAGGAGAGGCCTAGTCCAGCAGTGGACTGTTAAATGCTGATGATGATGATAATTGTTGTAAGAGGCGACTAAGGAAGATCAAAAATAGCACGCAAGTAGTACCTGAATTGTGAAAGGCTGTATGGTGATGATGAATTACGATATCCTATTGGAGATACCAATAAACGACGAAATTTATAAACCAATATAAAATGAATAAGTTCAGCCCTACCGCTAGACGTCAGTAGGACGGCAGTACGTGTTTAGTTGCACCGTATATTATTTCACGTGTGATCTTGTACCGACAGCATCGAAACTGTTTTTCACGATTTAAATGGTCGTCTAAAATTGACTTCATTTTTACACCTACATAGACTCACGGCTTCTTCCGAAGGGGTAGGTAAAGACTGTGGACCGCCATTTGCAACGATCCTGACATATCTCTTTTGCTTCATTCACTCTTATCAAATTATTCATGCATGCTCTTCGGTTTAGGGTACTTCTAACTTATCTTTTTTTAGCATGTCTCCAATCTGGTCTGAGAACGTCCACCTATTATTTGAACGGTTAGAAGCTAGAACTTTAGGTATTTGACTCTACCCATGGCCAATTTCATTTTCAAAGAACTAAAGGAGATGACACTTGCCTCTATAGAGAGAAATTAATATTGCTACACCGTCAGGCACTCAGCACTTAAATAAGAGAGGGATAGATACATTTATTTTCTAACGGTACCAATATTAGGGAAAGCTGCGGCCTGCGGTCTGTAATGTATCCTCCGTGCTAACGGTACTAGAGGGCCTAGTGCGGCTCTGGGAGGCTGTGTCGATCCGACATGAATACATTCATGAGTGCAATAGAGCCTGCGCGCGCGCTGGTAACGAAGCGCTAGGCAGAGGTGATGTGCACTAAGAAATGTTTGTTGCGCAATAGAGATATTTCAAAAACCTCTACTAATAAATAAATTGGTTTATTATAAGTATTTTTGACAGCAAACAGTCTTGAAGTTATTGTTCTGCACAATGGAATATCGATATCTCTTAAGATTGTGGTGGATAAACATTAAACGCTCTGTGGTAAAAATTTATCTGACTTCGGGTTTTAAGGCCTTGAAAGCACTGGGATAAGGCTACGACGGCGAGTATAAGGTCAAATGGAGATGTGTGCTACTGGTTATAAAAATGTTATTACATAATTTGATAAAAAAATACAATCGGTTCATCATCAGCCTTTAACATTCCACTGCTGGACTATCCCGCTCCTTTGAAAGGAGGAATTGGCCTACTATACCACGCTGGCCAAACGGGTTGGTATAGGGTTTGTATCAAATTTTCCTTCTCTTACAGTGCTGTTCTTTGCATAATATGGTCTCTCTGTCGGCTCTTACGACACCCATGGGATGATATGGAGTGGTGACATTCCGTATTCTTAATCCGTCACCACACGGACACAATCGGTTGTCTGCAGTTTAATTTACTTATTTACAATATTATCACATTTGAACCAAACCTAAACAGCCCTATTTTACCTCTTTAGAGCCTAGCTTAGCTTAGAATATAAAAAAAACTCCTTTGTTATTGGGTGCCTGTCGTATACGAAATCCACTGTCCAATGCCTGCGTTACAAGACTTTTAGTATTAAATCTTAATATATAAAATCCTTGCGTTACTGACTGACTGACAGACACGCTACAGCCGAAACTATAGGGCGCAGGAACCTGAAATTTGGCATGTTTGTTCCTTGGGGACCGGAGGGGTGCACTAAGAAGGGATTTTCCGAAATTCCCATGGGATCGGCCAAAACGGGTAAATTTAAAAAAAAATGCAGGCGTAGCTGCTGGCGTCCTCTAGTTATTTATAAAAGTCAACTCATTTCTTTGAACAATCATTAAATAAAAGTACATAAAGAACACACAGATTTTATATAAAATCTTTTATACCACACTAAGAAACCTTTTGTACACATAGGGTGTAATATACCCTATGGAAATTGAACCCTCAATCTGTGATGCACTAGCAGTATCCAAGTGATTACTTAAATGACAACATCATACAAGCAGCCAAGTTACCTACTGCTTGCATATCCTTAATGAGTGCGCTAGTTCGCGCGATGTTTAGCCATTAAGCTTTATATAGAGCCTCCGATAAGGAGATAGTTTAGGAGTGCTAGTACTATTAACACGTAATTGTCTTTGGGGTCAATCGCTACTTAGTCGTAAAGACAGACTTAAATTAGATTATCTGAAGGAAATGAATTTAATATTAAATTACTTCATTCTGATTATCTTGCCAATATTAAAAATATATGCTTTGATTTAAAGAATACTTTGATGAACGAAGTGTCCAAAAATGGTATTTGGTTTAAGAGTATTCAACATCAGCCTTCTCGTGTACCCTGGTTCATAAATAGTAGATTAAGCAGAAATATAATTGTTATAGCTCATAGACTTCGTTCAGGACACTATCCGTCTAGAAAGTTTGGATATCTAATGAAAAAAGTTGAGTCTCCAAATTGTGAGGTTTGTGGAAAACTTGATGATGTCCAACACTTGCTGACGGATTGCGTCAAATATCGAACACAGAGAGAGTCATTGATGAGAAAATATTGTATATATGGGTACGATACTGGATACTTTATAAATATTTAAGGATCCTCAGAATCTGCACTGGACTTATTTAGGATATTTACCCATCAAAGGCTTTGATGTAGGTACATAAAGCTTAATAGTATGAAACAAATTAGGGTACGATAGGACTAACATATTACTTTGTAATAAAAGTCCCTAAATTAAATAAAGAGAAAAAAAAAGCTTTGACTATCTTTCTTTGCTTAAGAGTGTGTGGCCAACTCTAGCGTTGGGTTTATAGACCACTCGAAGACCTCTGCCATGGCCGAAATTATCGTCCAAATTCTTGTCTAGTACAAAAATTTGGAACGACTGCTTTACGTCCTGAGCAGGGAAGCAGTGATATAAATGTCAGAACAAGCGGTTAACCATCCAAATGATGACCTCTGTGAAAGTTGCTGAACTCTACCAAACTATTACGAATGGCAATAAAAATCACGTCAAGGGCACTTGTCTAACTAAGATACTGTGAGATTCAAGCTGGAGATACATTACGTGTCATAATAATATATATATTTTTTTTATATCGACTCACGCCTGTATCCCCGAAGGGGTAGGCAGGGGTGTAAAATTACACCCACATTTCGCCATGAATTTTTAGGTTCCACGTAATAGGGGGTGATCCTATTGCCGTACCGGGCCCATTACCAGACTCTGTGCTGCTACTGAGACGGAAAACCCAATAACACTTTGCTCTACCCGGGAATCGAACCCGAGACCTCCCAATCCCACGCGCTCATTTATGCCGCGAGACCAACGAGGCAGTCTAAATAATTCTCAAATATAATGCTCAGAATCGCCTTAGCATTATAGGTACCGAGCTGTAATAAATTTGTAACATTTAGATACATCGCACAATTTTCTGAAGCACATTGCAGGCTATCTCAGCGTTAGCGAAGAGCTTAAAACATTGCTACGCAGATTGCCTCAGGTTCAAAGCCGAGGTACGCGCCGTTAACTTATCGAAAATATGTGCGTTGAAAATATTAACTTTAGCTTGCTGAAAGGAAAAGAAAACATCTTGATGAAACCTCCATATTTAAGAGCTCACTATAATGTTATAATTCTATAATTTAATATCTTGCCTACTTCAAATTTTCAAGAAAACACGCAATAAAATGAAACACATAAAATCATAACTAGGACTAATAAAATCATAATTTAATCTAAATGCAAATGATTACAAGTAATTTTGTCGTCGTAAAACTATACTTAACTAAGTAATTAAATACTTCGCGTAACTTGACGCTAAGACCTTGTATTAAGTTAAAAGGTAAGGCAATAACAATAACGGTAAAGGAATATTAAAAGCAATATTAAATGCATGAGAGTTCACGTCAAACTGGAGCATTATCTTAATATATTAAATCCTTGCGTTACTGACTGACTGACAGACACGCTACAGCCGAAACTATTGGGCGCAGGAAGCTGAAATTTGGCATGTATGTTCCTTGGGGACCGTAGGGGTGCACTAAGAAGGGATTTCCCGAAATTCCCACGGGATCGGCCAAAACGGGTAAATTTAAAAAAAAGCAGGCGTAGCTGCTGGCGTCCTCTAGTATATTATATAAATTGTCCTACTGCTGGATACGAGGACTGATATCCACAATGTAAATACTAGAAATAAGAGTTAACTAGTACCCTCCACACGGCAAGAGAAAATAAAACATACATACATACATATACTCACGCCTTTTTCCCGTCGGGGTAGGCAGAGACAACGGAACGCCACTTGCTTCTATCCTTAAAAACCTCACGCGCTTCCTCTACACTCATTACTCTTTTCATGCATGCGCCCCGGTTCCGGGTGCTTCGGACCTTGCCGTTTTTCAGAACGTCACCAATTTGGTCGACGAATGTCCTACGAGGTCGGCCGCGACCGGCTTGCCCATACACGTTTGGCTCATATATTTGGTGCGTCATTCTTTCTTCACTCATTCGCTCCACGTGTCCAAACCATCTCAGCATTCCTTTCTCAATTCTTGTCACAACATCTTCTTTCAGGCCACATCGCTCTCGTATTACTGCATTCGGAATTCTATCAGTCAGTCTCACCCCACACATACTACGCAGTGATCGCATCTCAACTGCGTTAATTCTGCTTTCATGCTTTTTCTGCCATACCCAACACTCACTACCATACATCAGCGTGGGCACAAGCACACCATTATGAACCGCCAGTCGCGCCTCTTTCGGCACAGTCTGACCGTTCATACAGGCGTGCAGCGCTCCATTCACACAGTTTCCCGCAGTCACTCTCCTTTCAATATCTCCTTCACATCTTCCATCTCTTGTAAACATGCTACCCAAATATACAAATTCTTCAACTTGTTCAACATGCTCATCTTCAATCGCAATATTACACTCAGTCACACTTTCAACCTTCTCAAACACCATAACTTTCGTTTTTCTTGCATTTAATTTCATACCCTTCGCTTTAAAGCTCTCGTTCATGCAGTCCATCATTTGCTGCAACTCATTCGCCGAGGACGCAAGAATATAAAAAGAAAATAAAAAGATCTTTCAATGGCCAATGTGTGCGCTTTTACAATAAAGTATTTTCAAAATTTAAGTTTCAACAAATTCAAGAAGTTTATAAAACGACAACTATGTTAAAAAGGCTATTCAGTACTAGATTATATTGAAGATAAAAATGCTTGGGATTAACTTGTTCAGTCCCACGGGCTATTTCCTTCTTAACATTTTTTTTTTGTGAATGTGAGCTGTTGTGTCTGTATTGTGCTAGGCTAGTTTAGTGCTTTTATATTATTTTTTAAATAACCATATTAATTAACGACAACATTATGGACAATCCAGCTCATACCTAGTTATTTTTACAGGCTCACACCTGTATCCCCGATGGGCTAAGCAGAGGTGTAATATTACACCCACATTTCGCCATGAATTTTTAGGTACCACGTTATAGGGGGCGAGCCTATTGCCGTTACCGGGCACATCACCACACTCCGTGCTGCTACTAAGAATTCGGAAAAACCCAGTAACAGTTTTGCCCGACCCGGGAATCAAACCCGGGACCTCCTATCAGCAGTCGCATACGCTATCCACTGGACCACGGAGGCAGTCTTACTTAGTTATTTAATTGTATAAAATTGGACGATGAAAAGAGTGGCCTTGAGTTTCTTGCCTGATTCTTCTGAGGCTCTACTTTCTAAACAGGCATTTTTTCAATGCTCAATTATGTAAATATGCATTTATATTTACTTTTTTTCTTATATTATTATCTATGACTTTATGACGTGTCCAAAAAAAATTTGTCATTTTTATGGAAAAGACATATTTGAGTTTGAGGCTCTTCTCACTATGAGAAATGCAAGGCCAGCATGGTCAACAATCATCTTGCTGGTCAAGTGCGTTTCAGTAGACTTTACAATATTTCGAGAATACATACATACATAGTTTCACGCCTATAACCCCGAAGAGGTAGGCAGAGGTGTATTTCTACACCCACTTTTCGCCAGATATACTTTAGTCCCACGTAATAAGGGGCGAGCCTATTGCCGTACCGGGCACATTTCCAGACCCCGTGCTGCTACTGAGAATTTCGTGACAGAAAAACCCAATAACACTGCCCGACCCAGGAATCGAACCCGGGACCTCCCGATCCCACGCGCACATTTATTCCGCGAGACCAACGAGGCATTCGTATAGGGTTTGATGTCGAGTTTTCCGTCTCTACGCAAATATGGTATTTGCACCATGTTATCTCTTAGTCGACTCTTACGACACCCACGGGAAGATAGGGGGTGGTGACACTTGTATTCTCTGCCGTCAACCACACGGCTATATCCTCCGTATTCTTGGCCAATATATACATGAGTCGGGCTGAACAAAAGTCAATCTATTTTAAACTATTTGGCTGACAGTCTAATCATGTGTGTATAACGGTAGAATAACTATAATATTGTGGTCAACGAAAAAGTTAGTCTAAATGTCACAATTTACTTACCAAAAAAAAAGCATCCATAGGGCCTCCGCAGACTAGCTTCTTTTAGCATCGGCGACCGGCGATTTTGCAACTGTATCGATGCTGCATCGCGTTTTAGCGACTCTCTGCGTTCGGACGCGGCGACCGTAGTGCTGTAGTATGTTGTTCGTGATCGGCCGAGTCGACTATCGATAAATTGATTTATTTTTTCATCGTTGTAATACAATAATTGTACAATATCAGTTATATAGGTTTCTATCAAAAAACACAAATATACCAGAATAATTAAGTGATGTTCGTTACAATGATGTTAAATTATGTTCTATTACTAATAGACTTATACTATCGAAAACTGGCAAGTTATACTCTACATTTTATGCTCTAAACAATAGATGGCATGGACAGTACTGCATTCATTTCTTCGTATTAATATTAACGTTTGAATTGATAGATGATGCTCTCTGAAAGTAATACGAGAACTGGTTTTTAGATGTAGGTAAAAAATACTGACTTTAGCTTGCTTAATATTTTCATCGGTATAAAGAAATCAGTTGGTAGTGTAGCTTTATCATAACCTATGATAAGGGTCGCCTCGTCAAAATCTAGTACATCACCCTAGGTAGTGTACTGCCTTAATAAAAACTTAAATATTTATTATAAGCGCTGTCATAATTTTATCGACATTAATTATTCTGTTTAAGCCAGTCACTAGTCAAACCCTATAATAACATCCTTATTTTCGGTTACAGAATAATAAATAAAACTTGGGGGTAAAATTACCCCAAACGGCTATTAAAAGTTGTAGTGTACAAAACAAATTATTTTTGTAGTTTACATGGGGATATTTTTAACAAAGCATCAAAAATTTTAAATCACACTAAAGTGCTTCACGTTAAAAAACTTCATTATTTCATTAAATTACTAATTGTACACCAAATTAACGAGCGTTCTACAAAATATAATTTAATATGAAAAGTCTCGTCCGCTCCGGAAACTTATCCATTCAGAAAACTTAATAGGTTATGTTAGGTTTTCTTGTGACGCTGCCACCCAAAAAAGGAGCTTCGCAGGGCTCTGTAAACTTAGTTTATCAAACATTTGACTAAATTAATGAGAAATGAATGCATGCGTAACTGACACCCTGGGATAATTTTCTCACATAGTTAAGCAGACTAGATGGAAGTGTTTTTTAGGCCACGTGACTGACAAAGGAGAAGTTGCAACTTCCATATAAAATTACCCCACGTCCGACAGCTGAGAAAAATATCTCAAATGATAGATAAAATTGAGTATTAATAAAGTGCATACCTCTGATTGTCATCCTTACTGGCTATCATACTTAGAAATTGCTCCAAATATTGTTTCAGGCGCAGTATTCAGTACTTATCTTAAAAATATTTTACTTTTAATCATGCAATACCTACAACTCTAACGACCATAAAAAATGGAATAAAGATTAAACAAATGAACATATTTTTTATAGACTCTAGCCTGTATCCTCGAACACATTTTCTAAAAGCGCCCCTAACGGAGAGTAGCGATCGATAGAGTCCGCTAGGGGGCGCATTTAGAAAATGTATGGAAATTGTTCCCGACGACTCTAGGCTATCGTCCACCGTGACGATCGAGTGCAAACTCGTACTAGACCCTCTGATATCATAATTAATTCCTCATATGTCTCGGAAAATCATATTAACTTCTTCGCTAGTTGCTTCCAACCTCGCAAAGGGAACTCTGCTGGTTTGGATTATGTTCTTCGACATAATCTGCTAACAAGTTTGGTTTAAGCATATTATTTAGTCTTATTGTTTGACAAAACTCTTCAGTATGTGTGCTTTATTACTAACCTGGTATAATAACTATTATCAAACATGAGTTATTACAGTGTTTAATTGCTTTTTAATCCTATTCTAAAACTAAAAACAGAAGTTAGTATATTACAGGTTTTCTACTCCTGAATTAATATTTAGAGCAATTTTTTATGTGCTAGCCAGTAAAGATGATTTCCGGAAGTATATAATTTTTTTATACTGATTTTTAGCGATTTTTTGAGATACTTATCTTTGCAGTCGGAAGTGGGGCATTTTTGCTACTTCTTCTTTAGGAGATGAATCGTAATAATCGTAATCATCGTAAGAAAAAACACAAGTTGTGCCCCTGGCGTGAAGAATTTTATTACCCCACGGTGTTATTTAAGGGTTAACAATTAATAAGTGACAACCTATGGTAAGGAGTCGTCCTTTAATCACGTGAGTCTTGATAGGTGGAAGGGACAAATAAGTGTAGACAGATATCAAGTGTCCTTGTTTTTCTTGAGCCAGAGATTTTTATCCTATACGCATCATAAAACAACGATCGTTCGTTCGATTGGCAGGGATTCAGAAAAACCTGTATTAAGATCTTTCGTTGCCTTTGGATGCTCTAGGATGCTTTAATCAACCCACTTCAAAAAGGAGGAGTCCTCAGTTTGGTCTGGATATTTTGATTTTATGTAGGTGCACCGGTCTCTGAATTTTCTGATCAATTTCTGGAATTCTTTATGTTTGATATGCTTATATTTTGCAAGATTATTATATTTTGCAAGATTGAATTGCAATTATTGCAAGTCAAGACATAAATGAGCCAGTATACTTCTAAAATAGCGTTCTTAAAGGTAATGATGCATGATATGTATATTCATATTTTTTACAATGCCAAAATAGAGAAAATATGAAAGTAGTCTGCAAGTAGCGTCCATGGATGAAAAGATTTGCATTTTAGAAACATCTTATGAGAAGAGTGGATGATTATGTATTTAGGTAAACAAGTGATAAATAGGAGGGTAGAGAGGAAAAGGCAGGGGGCGACCATATAAAAGATGGAATAACTGTGTGAGAATAGATATGTAAGAAAAGGGGGAAGTGATCGGATGACTGGTGACAGAGAAGTATGGAAGAGAATGTATGTCCATACAGCGCCAACCCAAACAAATTAAAGTCAGGTAAGAGATGAAGAGAATAATGAGTGTTATATTTTTTATTTTAGCTTAAATTTTGACACCAGTAGCTCGCAATGTCTGTTTTGGATAAAATATTTTTTTATTCACTTTGTATAAAAAAAACCTTTTGATAAAGAATGAGGAGAGGTGGTATGGATGAGGAGCCTCCAGCCTACCCAGGTATCATCATCACAGAGTAAGTTTAAAATTGGAAAGACATAAAATCACGTTATTAATGGACGACCCCTACGTTATTATTTTAAGTGACAAGTCGCCGCGATCGGCATCTTTCAGTGTGCGGTGTAAGAATTCGGATGCTGCACCTGGATGCTAAAAAGCGACTGAATCGCCGGTCGCCGATGCTAAAAGAAGCTAGTCTGCGGAGGCCCATAGATGCAGTCGATTGCGTGGTTGGCGCATTGGTTTGAGTGACGGACAAATATTGATTTTTGGTTCAGGCTATATTTTAGCAAACGGGTACCCAAACGAAATAAATGTTTCTTTAAACTGACTGTGCCCCACCAAAGTGAAACATTACGAACTTCCTGACTCATTCGCAACTTTACCAATATATATCTCTTGAAATCCTAGAACCGTTTGTAAAATAGTCTTGAGTATCAAACCTAAACTTCATTATCAGCAGTTTTATACACCTCCAAAAGACCACCGGTATAACCATACTAGACCATGTCGACAACTCAATAGAAACCTTTGCGCTACGTGTCAACAGCCACCATAACATGAAATAACATATACATATTGAAGATACAGAAAGTTGTCGACACTATTTTAAGCACTATAAAATCCTAACCCTGCCAAGCATATACATTTTAGAAACATGCAAATTAGTACACAAACACCAAGAATTTTACACAAAACGAGAAGACATATAAGTAAAATATACATTCCGCCATAAAAATAGATTAAATCTACGGACGTCTAACTTAACCACGCACTCGTCTAGCTCACATGTAATGTCTATTAAGATATATGTATAACAAATTACCCGGTGCAATAAAATCGGAAAAGAAAATACATATATTTACAAAGACAGTTAAAAACCTTTTATTGGACAAATGCTATTATTCAATATTAATGATTACTTAACTGATATGATGCTTACCAACATAAAATCATAAAACAAATAGAATATAACTATAATTTACATTCTCAATCATAGACATTACTTTTCTTCCTCTCTTCTACACTTGCTGTGCCCAACAGGGTTCACAATGATCAGAATTGTACTTCTTTACCACCTAAGTAAACATTGTGAAATGCAAATAAAGTATTGAGTATTGACAATAACACATAACTAACATCATACTAAGCACATTATAATAATTTCTTGTAAAGGTTAGCAGTAAAATTAACATTCACGCCGTTCACAAATCTTACTACCTCCCATTTTTGGACGAGCATGTCTTTTAATTAATAATCTCTACCAAAACACTAATGTGATTGCAAAAGCATAGCATTTTATAGCTGAGCCCGTAGTTACACCTGCGTTATTTAGTACTACTGTTGAACCCGTGGCTAATAGCGTGATGTTATGAAGCCTTTAGCTTGCCTCTATAAATGAGCTCATCATCATCAGCCCATTTTACTGTCCCACTGCTGGGCACGGGCCTATTCTCCCTATGAGTAGGGCCATAGTAATCATATATAGTCATAGTCCACCACGCTGGCCAAGTGCGGGTTGACAGACTTCACATGTCTTTCGAGAGCATTTTGGAGAACTCTCAGACATGCAGATTTCCACACGATGTTTACCTTCACCGATAATTAACAATTTCAAAAGAAGAAAAGAAAAGAAGCAGAAGAGAAAAGTCATTGGTGCGTGCCATGGATTCGAACCCGAGGCCCTCTGCGTAGCAGTCTGTCGGTTTCTCCACTCGGCTATCGCTGCTTATAAATGAGCTATACAACACAAAAATGGTCATACCTTAGTGGAGAGACCAGCAGACAGCTACGCAGAGTTTCTTGGATTCTAACTCACGATGTGCACTACAGACCTTTAGAAGTTAAATGCATAGTTGCCTCGTCACCAGCTGTCATGAACACCTTTGGAAGTTCACCTTTGGAAAAGGGTGGCATTTCACTTGAATATACGGTTTCTTGAATGTCCGTGTGGTGATGGATTAAGAATACGGAATGTCACCACCCCATATCATCCCATGGGTGTCGTAAGAGCCGACAGGGGGAGCATATTATGCAGAGAACAACACTGTATATATAATAAAATGTTGATCGTGTATAAATATTGTATTTTACATTTGTACACCGTTAAATAAGGTATATCACAGAGAACTGTCACAATCGTTTTAAGATCTCACTGCTTGTATTTATAACAAATGTATGTGTACCTGTGATAACAAATAAATTATTTTGATTTGATTTGATTTGATTTGTAAGAGAAGAAAAACTTGAAAACACAAACCCTATACCAACCCGTTTGGCCAGCGTGGTATAGTAGGGCAATTCCTCCTTTCAAAGGAGAGACCTAGTCCAGCAGTGGACAGTTAAAGGCTGATGATGATACGGTTTCTAGTATAACCCTTAGAATATCGCAATCCCTTTGAGTTGCGGCGGTCAAACAACAAATCTAATCTAATACTTTGACAAATCTGTTAAGACTGGCAAGCGGACCCTGGGCGAATGACTTAGATGCAACCACGATAACGCAGGAACGATGGAGATAATGAGTTTAGTAGACCAAATAATGCGATCGGCTCAGCACAATCTTAATAAAAATATATTTTTTTTAAGTGTAAAACATCACCATCCTCTTAGCGTTATCCCAGTTTCAATCTGGGGTCCGCTTTCTAGTCTAACCGGATTTGACTGAATATTAGCTTTTCCACGGAGCGACTGCCTGTCTGACCTCCACAACCCGAAGGGATAGCGATATTCTATGGTTTAGACTAGTGTTAGTTTATTTAGAAGATACTAACGCCCTGTAACGACTGTCAAAGATCTTCATGACAACCGAGACCGACGGCTTAACGTGCTCTCCGAGGCACGGGACAAGCGATAATTAACAATTCAAGACGCACATAACTCCGAAAAGTCATTGGTGCGGGTCGTGGATTCGAACCCAATACCCTCTGCATGGCAGTCTGTTGGTATATCCACTCGGCTATCGCTGCCTTTTTTTAAGTGTAAAACATAATCCGAAGCAAATAGTACCGTTGTGGAGAGGCGGAAAACTCGCCATCAAGCCCTGTGGCCAGCATAGTACAGTAGGTCAAATCACCCATTTGACTTATATTGCTACTGTGAAGCAAATTATCACAGGTGTTAGTCCAGCAGTGGACTGCGAAAGACTATAATGTAAAACAAAATCAAGGTCAAAGTTATCACTTAGTGAAGTACGATTCCAGTACAAAAGACATCAACGAGCTTCAACGTTGTGTGAGCAATTTCATACTCAACTAGACTTCGGCCGCGGCTTCGTACGCGTGGGATTTTTTGCGAGAGGAAATTGCCAAAACCCTCTCTCAGTGCTCCTCTATGCTCCTCAAAGAACATGCATGCCAAATTTCAGCTTCTTGCGCTCAGAAGTTTCAACTATGCTTTGTTTGACAGTCAGTAAGTAACGAAATAATTTTGACAAAATGGGTCGATAGTGTTCAAAGTACTGCAGCCGCAGTACAAGTAGTCCAGCCGGCCCAACACCAGCCTTTAAAAGTCCACTACTGGACCAGTGCTCTCCTTTGAAAGGAGGAATTGGCCTACTATACCACGCTGGCCAAACGGGTTGGTATAGGGTTTGTATCAAGTTTTTCTTCTCTTATAGTGCTGTTCTCTGCATAATATGCTCCCTCTGTCAGCTCTTACGACACCCATGGCATGATATGGGGTGGTGACATTCCGTATTCTTAATACGTCACTACATGGACCGTCCAGCCGGCCCATTCGTGTTAAAATCAGCAAGGCTCTACTAGGTACCCACATTTTATGTGCATATTATGCATATAATTATAAACGCACTTAACTCTCAAAAGTCAGTACTGTGCGCCTTGGTTTCGAACCCGATACCATCTGCGTAGCGGTTTGTTGGTCTCTCCACTAGGCTATCACTGATTTTATGTAAACATAATAAATTATTTTAACCGCTCATTATAACACTATCTTATAAAATATGAAAATAAACTTAGCATATGTAAATAGTAGCAAATTAATTGCTATCGTTAATATTTAATTAAAATTCTTATTTATAATAAAGTATGGGATGTTTTTATGCTAAAAACCGCTAGGAATTTGCCGTGGCATAGCTAAATCATCGTTAGAAGGAATTCTGAATCGTTAACATATGGAGTTATGGATGCGGATAACGAAGCAAAAAATAAATATGTATATCAAAGGATAGACCGCACACAACGCGAGATCGTAGAGTACCTACTTGTATTGTAATAGATTCTTGAATATCTAACTCTTTACTACATACATACATACATAGACTCACGCCTGTTTCCCCGAAGGGGTAGGCAGAGGCATATTAAACGTCCACTTTTCGCCAGTGTTTTGATCCCACGTAATAGGTGGCGAGCCTATTGCCGCTTATTGGGACATTTTGTTTGCCAGAGCCTCGTCCGTTGATCGGCAGGTGCACCACTTGCAGGTGAGGTTGCCCTAAGTTCTTGGTGGGAACCCTATACCTGTGCCATAGCGTCCAAATAATTCAAACCTTCTCTAAACGGCACCATCCCTCACAAAATCTAAGGTAACATTGTCCGTAGGTACATCTATACAAGATTACATATTAAATTGAATTGTAACCATTGCTGCCGCATTTCAATGGTACATCCAATAAGACGTTTCGCTTGATCGATTCTCACCGCGGACAAATAGGATTATTACCATAATCTAAGTGATGTTTATATATACTTTTTCTATACGTGTATGTCACTGAATTCCTTCGAAGCGGCTGAACCGATTTTAATATGATTTTCTTTATGTATGAATGCGTCCTTGTAGGTTTAGATTAACCATTGGATGTAGTAGGTGGCGATGTAATCAAGACATAGGACGTAAAGGGAGGTATTAATACTCTACCTATTAAGGAATCAACAAGGTAAATAATTTCATTTTCTTCTAATAAGAATAAATGAAAACGATAATCAGCTTTTATAATTTTCTTAATTTTTTTTAAAATTTTCTTCAATGCGACAAAAGGTTTAAGCTAGTAAATTCAAAAACAACATGTGGTTCTTTACAGCCTTTCAGAGTCCCCTGCTGGAGTGCCTCTCCTAATTAGCATCACAGTATCACTGTGATTCAGGAGGATTTGGCCTACAATACCACGCTGGCCAGACGAATTGGTTTGATGTCGAGTTTTCCATCTCTTCGCAATCTCTTAGTCGCCTCTTTCTACGGCATGAAATGGTGTAGCGATATTTTGTATTTTTAATCTATCACCACAAGGATAACTTCTTTACATAACTTGACGCCTTTAATCCCCGAAGGGGTTGGCAGAGGTGTATTACACACCCACTTTTCGCCAGTTATGTTTAGGTCCCAATGGAATAGGGGGCGAGCCTATTGCCATCTACCGGGCACGTTATTAAGCGAGCGATAATTAACATTATACACACATAACTTCGAAAAGTCAGAGGTGTGTGCCCGGGGTACTTAGGATCGAACCCGAGACCATCGTCTCGACAGTCCGTTACGTACACCACTGGGCTGTCGCCGATAGGATAGTAATAAAAAAATATAGTAGAAACAAAAACAAGTCTTTCACAATAAGTAAGGATTTTTTCTTTGCTCACCAGAACACACAATCATACATATGTTTATATACTAATAAACAAATTAATAAACATTCATAGGAAACAATAAAATTGCTTACACAAGAAACGCCGTAAATTAATTTACTTTTGTAATTAAATACACATTAGTACATTAACGTTAATTCAATAAAGTTAATATTTTATTACTTGTTTGTTTGTTGTAGTAATGGTTCTATCCTTGTCTTGCATTTAACGATTTGTCTACAAGTTGAAGAACACGCAGCGATAGCCTAGTGTAGATACCAACAGACTGCTGTGCAGAGAGTACCGGGTTCGACACCACAGCGCGCCTCACCGATTTTTCAAAGTTATGTGTGATTAAATTGTTGAAGGAAGGCTTAGAAGACCACTTTAAACCGACGTCACCACACTGGTGATATTATAATAATTATTAAATATTTATGTATTGACGAGATTATTTTCTCTAAATATATTTATAAAAGAAGATTTGCTTTATGGTTTAGCGATGAGAGTAAAATTGTCTGTCACATCAAGGAAGTGCGTCGAAGTTCTATTTGTGGTCAAACTGCAACACAGTATGTGCGTCGCAGTCAAATTACAAGATTAGTCATTTTGTCTAATCACTTGGACTATAGATTCTTTTATTTTTTGCTTTACTTACATAGTACTTTTTCTCATAAGTTGTTGGTATGTTTTTGGTTCTTTAGTCAAGCAAAAATGCCTGAAGTACCTGAAGTGTTGTTTGATTCTACGATCTTTTAAAAATACTTTAATGGTAATAATTTTAATAATAGTCTTATTCTTCGATGTATCCGTCGGGACATGTAAATATATAATGTATATTATACATTCCAAACACCCTGACTAAGTCAAACATCCATGTTCAAATATTTGACTTGAGCGAGCATCGAACCCGCGATCTTTGTCGTGACCGTCGTTTACACTCCGCCAAGCCACCGAGTCATCACTGTACTAAGTTTATACAGAAGATTTAGGTACAAAATCGAGGCCTATCACATATTCAAATACTAATCCAAATTACCTTGGTAATTATCATCGCAATAATGTATACCCATTGAAACTGACAGCTCATTTACTGAAACTGGATACCTAACAAAACAGTGAGACCGGATCAATACACTCTCAGCTCATTGGTCAATAGAAATGCGAGATATTTCAACAATGGTTGTTTACAATATTATTTCCGTATCTGTACACTTATTGAGTAAATCCAAACTACCGATACAAGTGAATTCAAGTATCTGAGAAAAAAATTTTATTGTTAAAAAAGGCTATGCCCGCACTAGGATTACATCCTGCGTCGCGGGGGACTTTACAAACATGTGACAAACGGGCATAATAAAAATAACATAACCTATGAAAACACACTTATTTGATCCCAAACTAAGCTGAGCCATTTGGGGCATGTACTATGGAGGTTATTATGCATAAAACTGCACTGCAAGAGAAGGAAAACTTGATAAAAGCCCTATACAAACCCGTTTGGCCAGCGTGGCATAGTGGGTCAATTCCTCCTTTAAAAGGAGAGGCCTAGTCCAGCTGTGGACTGTTAAAGGCTGATGATGATGACTATGGCAAACACATACTTATTTAAGAATTTAAACTTACGTGGTCATTTAAACTTATTTTAAATTGTTTTTCGGGATTTATACCACGTACCTTTGTTTGGAGTAACCGATATTTCGGCACTGTTGCAAGCGCCATGTTCACGGATGTATACATACACATATTATAAACAAATGATTTCCAGAGGTAAAACAATTATTCACCGTGCTCATCACAGAATCCAAAGTCCTGGGTGGAAACCGAACTCACGACCGCCGGCTTAACTGTCAGTATCACTGACCACAAGATCAACAGGTCAGTTAAACACTGGCGGAGAGGCGGTTTTTATACTTGGCTGATATGATGGATGAAGTTATGTAAAAAAATATATTATAATTAATATTTGCCATCACTTAAAACTGATTATTGATTAAATGGGAAGTGCCTATAGCGTGACTTTGCATGCTGTTTGTAACAGTCGGCAAAGTTAAATGCTTGCACAGCTCAAATCAGAACACTACCAGTCTACCATGCTTTGGTGTGCACGTCAAGCTCCCGGTTCTTTTCTCAGAAAAAGAACCGTTAAAGCCTGTCGGAGGCCTTCGGGTGGCCTAAACTTAATACCAGAGTAAGTCACATAGTCACACCTAAAAAAAGAAAAATAGAACGCCCATTATTTTGTACACAGACAATGTACTTATGTAGTTTATAGTATGTAAACACATAAATAACAGCATTGATCTAATCAACTTGTCAGCCATTACACTAATAGTGATGATGATCAGTTTGAGTGATTATCTTAGCATGTGAACATACGATATAATTTATTATAGAGCCTTCTGCCTATCGGCTCGAGGGCAAGCAGGTGTAATAATACGTTGTTACAAGAACGTGACTGTTAGATGTTTATTTTATCACTTGATCGCTAGGAATTGGATTTAAATCTAGAGAAATTACTGCCTCTGTTGGATAGCGAGTGCGTCTACTAATTGGAGGTATCGGGTTCGATTCCTGGGTGGGGCAAAAATGTTACTGAGTTTTGCCGAGTTCTCAGTAGCAGCACGGGGTCTGGCTAATGTGCCCGTTAACGCCAATAGGCTCACCCTCCTTTTATGTGGGACCTTAAAATTAATAATATGGCGTAATTTGGTTCATCAGCATCAGCCTTTAACAGTCCACTGCTGGACTAGGCCTCTTCTTTGAAAGGAGGAATTGGCCTAGTATACCACGCAGGCCAAATGGGTTGGTATAGGGTTTGTATCAAGTTTTCCTTCTCTTACAGTGCTGTTCTCTGCATAATATGCTCCCTCTGTCGGCTCTTACGACGCCCATAGGATGATATGGGGTGGTGATATTCCGTATTCTTAATCCGTCACCACACGGACAATTATATAATTATATATAGTAATTTGGTTATATAACACCTTTGCCTACCGGGAATACAGGGCTGAGACTATAAAAATCGAATACTAAATATATAAAGCTGAAGAGTTTGTTTGTTTGGTTGAACGCGCTAATCTCAGGAACTACTGGTCCAATTTGAAAAATTATTTCAGTCTTAGATAGGTCATTTGCCGAGAAAGGCTATAGGCTATAACATCACGCTATGAGCCACGGGAGCGGAGCAGTAGCCTTAAAATAACGCGGGTGTAGCCGCGGGCATAATCTAGTAAATTATAAATCCAAGGAAAATTTGTTGATTTTGATTGATTTGTATTTTTTTAAAAGCCTCACTCATTTTATCCCGAAGTAGGCAGAGGTGTAATACTACACCAATATTTCGCCCTGTTATGAATTATTCATCATCATCAGCCTTTAACAGTCCACTGCTGGACTAGGCCTCTCCTTTGGAAAGAGGACCTGGCCTACTATACCACGCTGGCGAAACCGGTTGGTATAGGGTTTGTATCAAGTTTTCCTTCTTTTACAGTGTTGTTCTCTGCACAATATGCTCCCTCTGTCGGCTCTTACGACACCCATGGGATGATATGGGGTGGTGACATTCTGTATTCTTAATCCGTCACCACACGGACAATTCAATATGAATTTTTAGGCTCCACATAACAGAGGCGAGCGATTTGTAAACTTTTACCTTAACGACAACATTGCCATGGATGTATAGAATTTTAAAAGTGTAACAGATAGCGTAGCGCAGTTGCTTAAGAAGCCAGTTCGCTGCACTAAAGTCCGCTGAGTGTCGTGGGTTCGATTCCCACGTGAGACAATACTTTGTGAACCATAATTTATTATTTCGAGCCTTTCTGTCATTGATTTAATATACACATACATACATACATAGTCTCACGCCTATAACCCCGAAGAGGTAGGCAGAGGTGTATTTCTACACCCACTTTTCGCCAGATATACCTTAGTCCCACGTAATAAGGGGCGAGCCTATTGCCATACCGGGCACATTTCCAGACTCCGTGCTGCTACTGAGAATTTCGTGACAGAAAAACCCAATAATGCCCGACCCAGGAATCGAACCCGGAACCACGATCCTGATCACATGCGCACATTTATGCCGCGAGACCAACGAGGCAGTCGTATAGGGTTTGATGTCGAGTTTTCCGTCTCTACGCAAAGATGGCATTTGCATCATGTTATCCCTTAGTCGCCTCTTACGAAACCCACGGGCAGATAGGGGGTGGTGACACTTGTATTCTATGCCGTCAACCACACGGCTAAAGATCCTATGTAAGCCTTTATAAACGTAATTAACAATAAAAAATACATGCCATTAATTTTTAACCAAATTATTTATCTAGAGATTTCTAGAGAGATATTTAGAGATACTTAATTTCTGCCTGACTGCCTCCGTGGTCCGGTGGATAGTGTATGCGACTGCCGATCGTAGGTCCCGGGTTCGATTCCCGGGTCGGGCAAAGTGTTACTGGGTTTTTCCAAATCCTCAGTAGCAGCAGCTCAGTGGTGATGTGCCCGGTAACGGCAATAGGCTCGCTCCCTCTTACGTGGGACCTAAAAATTCATGGCGAAATGTGGGTGTAATATTACACCTCTGCCTACCCTTTCGGGGATACAGGCGTGAGTCTATAAAAAAATTATCATTCGTGTGGGAAAAATTAAAACACTAGGCCATCGGAGTATGTCAGTGAAATAAAAATAAATATCAGATATTAAATCACAATCTTCGCATATGTCATTAAACTAATCTAATCGAAATTTGGATTAGAAATTTCTTGAAACTACCAATTTCACCTTTTATCCGCGACATACACATGAATATTGATGCATTTATCTAGTGACAGCGAAATCAATCCATTGGCGTTCCGGTTCCACATCCATAATTATAATCTATTTATAGACGTTCGCACCACCTTCGTTAAAATAACTCACGGACAAGACACGACTTGCAGTGCAGAATTAAAAAAGCTTGTTACGGTGCAAGAGTGAAATAGGTACAGCAAATAAACTACCGGAAAATGGTGCAATGGTGCAAGTGAACAATCTTTCTACTAAGTCGCTGTTCGATTACAGCACAGTAAGATTCTTGAAATTATTATTTTTGTTTAAATCAAATATACATAATAATAGTGTTCTATAATTCCAGGGAACTGATTGAAGAATATATATTTACTAGGTCGTCTATAAAAATGTGGCCGCAAGTATTTTTTTTTATTTTATTTGGTTATTGATTTTTGGGAAAAAGATCCGTTCACTTGATTTTTAAATAAAATATCGTCTACATCACGGCAATGTATATAAATATTCTGAAAAATCATACATTTTAATAAGCAACCTAGTAAATAGATATTCTCCTAACCATAAACTTCTATAAAAAATTGGTTTTTAGCGAAAACTCTATGAGTACACTAATTTGTCGGATCTTAGTCTATATGTTGCTTTTTTCTGCACTCGTGTAATAACTAAATTTACATAAAAGCTACAACATGAAACACTTTTGCGCTTACAAAATTACGATAGCAATATGGCATTAACAATTTAAAAAAAAAATCTTCAACTCCTTCAATTTGATTTATCTTCAGAATAACTTTTGGATGATTCAGAATAAATTCTGATTAAAAGGGCTTTTAACTGCCTCCGTGGTACAGTGGATAGCGTATGCGACTGCTGATCGGAGGTCCCGGGTTTGATTCCCGGGTCGGGCAAAAGTGTTACTGGATTTATCCGAATTCTCAGTAGCAGCTCGGAATCTGGTGATGTGCCTGATAACGGCTATAGGCTCTCCCCCTATTACGTGGGACCTAAAAATTAATGGCGTAATATTAAGCCTCTGCCTACCCCTTCAGGGATACAGGCGTGAGTCTATAAATAAAAAAATAAAGAATAAAAGGGAACATTTTACAGAACTTGATAAAAATGGATAACCTTTTAGCAGCAATCTTGAAAACTCCAAAAAGCCCGTAAAGCTTTTAATCTGGCAGAAATTGCCCGTGATTATGACTTTTTAATCATTAAAATTTAATTAGTTTTCCATTAAGTAAGAGACGAAAATATCTAGCCTCATAAAATATGTTTGCAGGTGACCCTGGAATTGAAAATGTGTTGAAAAAAGCTTCAACACATTTTCAATTCCAGTATTTACCTCATTATGTAAACATCTCTATTTTCAACCAACTACAAAAAAGGAGAGCGTTTTCTATTTGATTGTATTTTTATGTTTATTACGTCGGAACTCCTCATTTACTCATCAATTATATTTAAAAAATCTTTTGGCAGGATCTGTTCTGCGTTTGGTCCCATCCAACTTTCGGGAGTTACATTTTTCACCGTTTTTCATTAAAATTATAATTAATAATTATCAATCCATTGCTGGCCGAAAAGCACCCACCACGAAATGATTTCATACATTGACATCATCGTACATGTAAAGGTTTCCGGTATGCACTAGCCGGTCCAGAGGATCTCATTCAGTGGATGCTGTGACGCCAAAGCGAACGGTCGCGTCGCTCTGTGCCGGACAACGCGAGAATAGTGCCGCGTGAGTGCAGTTCGTTATGAAGATTATTTCACTTGTGTCTGTGTTATACGTGAATTATATTTTGTAGTGACATCGAAAAATACTGTGAGTATTTATTATTTGTTGTTATATTTGTAGTTTATAGATTTTTTGGTAGTTTTCAGAGATACTCGATAAGCTTTTGTATTTCTATCACTCTCTAAAACATATATTTAAAGTATTGCACAGTGCTGAAAAGAATTACAAGCCAATATTAACTACGTTTTACAAAATATTTTATTTTTTACAACTTGTATAAACAAAGTATATAAACTTTTATTACTTGACCATAATGGGATGCAGATTTCGCTATTACCACAGCTGCTGATCGGCGATATCTTGAATTTATATTTTAAATCCTATCCGTAATCACAGAAATTAAATTAAATTCTGACAATCTATGAAAAAATAACGGCACTGTTCCATTAACCAACCTAACAATTAATATTTTGCGAACTCGAGCATTAGATTTATGAAATTTTGTTCTTTTTAATTTAAAAGCTTAAATGACAAGTAGTGTCGTGAAAAAAGTACAACTACTGCATACTGACATTTAAATAACGTGTCTATATCGTGTTTTTATTGACAGTAAAGGTTAAAAATATTTATTACAAGCTCTGGCTGCTGCTGTTTTAATAAGAAACAGTAGTACACTGTACAACCTAAACCACGATGTAGATATAATCGATTTTAAACTTTCGAGATTTGTATACATCATACAATATTATTTAGCGGGTCTTAGTCGCGATAATTTACTTATTTATAGGCATAGATACCTCTCCGTCCCTCCGCAACCACGACCGTTGCAAGCTGGTAAAAACGTAGAAGAATAACAGAGGTTTCATGCCTTTAAATAAGTTAATTATCGCGACTAAGATCCGCTAAATAATATTGTGTAATGTAGAAATACTACAAGCTTCGAATTGCCAAATTGTATTACAAGTATTAAATCTATCCATGTCTGATATGCAAGATGAACAATACCATATCACGATGCGACGGGCGGTAATCTTGTTACTGAGCTTATTAGTAATTTTAGGTACGTGTTTTTTATATAAAACAAAGCTTCGATGATAAAAAGCTTGCACTCTCAGAATATGGAACATTTTTCGTATTCAATATTCTACAAGCTTTTCGTGATCAAAGCTTTGGCAGCGCGATATAATATGGGCTGGCTCAATTAATAGATTTGTTATCAACAGCAAAAATATGCACGTTTATCAAACTTACCGCTCTTAATATTACGCGTTCCAATAATACAATTTCACCTTAAAAATGGACAGTATAATAAAAGGTAAGACTCTTAAATTCGCAGTTAAAAGTGCTTAAAGAGTTGCTTATCTGAGTTTGTTGTACACATAACATAACACTTTATGACATATCAGAACTACTTGCTCTTGTACTACAAAATTATCTAACGCTACTTATCATATAATCGATTGACAGTCCACTGCTGGACGTAAAAGTCCTGCAATTTGAGTCCTAATAACATAGGCAGCGATAGCCTAGTGGAGATACCAACAGACTGCCATGCAGAGGGTATCGGGCTAAGACTATAGAATAAAAGGCAGACAGAGCGCGCGGAACACTTGCGTGAGGCCACTAAAGCAAATACAAAATTGAAAAGCGAATACAAACTCGACTCAGTGCGCTGCGAAGCATCGCACAGTTCACACGCCACGATCGATCCTGCTTTTAAATTCATAAAATGCCGTCTTGCGTTTTTAAACATTGTAAAAGTTGTTTCTAAAAGCAAATACGGGAAGATGGAATATATTCTTACAGATAACTATGGATCATTTGACCGTTTTATAATATTATTTCGATAAAATTCGTATTTCTGCAGAAAATATGTAAGTGTTGCCAGCTTACGTCGACACCGTTTTCCCTGAATTAGGGAAAATGCACTTGTCAATTGATTATGTAGGTAATAATGATTGTCATGTTAATGAAAAATACATTAACGTATTGTAAAAGTATATTGTAGATTATATTTTTTCTTATAAATATACTAATAGGATTTCTATTAGTATATTACTATATTATTATTATTATATTACATTGTTTTGAGTTCGATCCCCAAACGATCCAAATATTCGTGTACACGCGGCTACTTGTCAAGCTATACACTTTGACCTTTGTACCGTTGTTAGACCTTTGTACCGTTCTTATGGCGTAGGGAATAAGTATCAAAATCGTACTTCGACTATTTAGCTTGACTTGGCGCCGTGTGTACATTAAGTACAGAAACAGAAATTATTGATTGTAGCCATTATTTATTTTTAATTGCAATTTTTTTTGGTTACGATTTATGATTATGATATTCATAATTTATTGTATGCATGACAAAATGTTTTTAGCTAATTAATATTTATGACGCAAGCCTATCTATTTATTTCTCAATTTACGAATAAAATTAGTTAAAACTTAACTCGAAGCCTACATTTTTTAAGAAATGTATTTATAAAAGCATACTTTAATGGTATCTTTTATTTGAATAATTTTCACAACAGCATTACATATTAAAAGCATTAATTAAATCTATGGTAAATTCTTTAAAACCACAAACGAATATAAAATATTACCTATGTAATATTTTTATATTCGTTTGCAAAAACTATATGCAAAATAGTGGGAGATTATTCATAATCTGGCAACTTTACACACACATAGACGCGCGTGTCCGTACAGTGCCAGTCGCCAAATGTCACGCACACATAGCTGTCAACGTGCCTCACTTAGTTGGACGAATACGCTACATCTGGTTCTTGTTTGTTAAATCTGTGGTATCGGGTTCGAATCCACGGCGCGCACCACTGACTTGTAGAAGTTATGTGCGTATTAAATTGTTAATGATCGCTTGCCACGTGCCACGGAGAGCGCGTTAAACCGTCGGTAGCGACTGTCATGAAGATCTTTGACAGTCTTTACGGGGAGTCAGTATCCTCAAATAAACTGATACTGGTCTAAACCATAGAATATCGCTATCCCTTTGGATTGCGGAAGTCAGACGGTAGTCGCTCTGTGGAAATTTTGATGTTCTTTCATATCTGGTTAGACCAGTAAGCGGCCCTCAGGCTCCAAGGCGTGTAAGTCTTGGATACAACCGGGATAACGCTTGGGCGATGATGATGAACATTGTGAGTCAAAGGATTTTGACCAGCTTTAGGTACTACGCGGTCCCGACGGATCAGTATTGATGACAAGTTTTCCGGCTCTTCTCATATACATATGCTATTGGTTGCTCCGTATATTTACCATAGTCGCCTTTTACTACACTGTATTTTCTTCTTAATACATCGACCAATTAGCTAGGCACAATAAAAACACAAAAAAATGTACCTCTTACTAATATATGCATTTACAACTGGTCTAAATTGCGTAATTGCTTTAAAATGAAAGCAAACTACCTTCTATTTGAAGTACTCTAGGTACTACTGCTTAACCCATTTCCAAGTTGTGAAGTTACAACCTAAACAATTGAGGCAGCAGTTAAGTTAGTAAACTAATGTAGTAATTAATTAGTGTTGACAAGATATCTAATTCGTATTGTGTAAGTTAATGGCTTAGGCTTTGTCGCGATCTGTTGATGGCTAAATTTGTACATTTTGAATGTAGTTTGTATTATTATATTATAGTGCTTGGTAAATCTGATAGCAAATCTGATAGCAAATCTGATAGCTTATATTGATAGTTTATCAGTGAAGGCTATGGGTTTGATAAGTGGATTAGGCAAGTGTTTTGGAGATCATCTCAAGCAGAGAAAGGTCATACCTTTCTCTGCTTGTATGATCTGTGAGTTTTACACATCTGCGCCGTAGTACAAGTTATACTTTATTTTACTCGTTCTGTATAATTGGATGAAATACATTTCCAAACTTCGTATCATCATCAGCCCTTTAAACTGTCCCACTGCTGGGCACGGGTCTCTTCTCACTATGAAAAGGGTAAGGCCATAGTCCACCACGCAGGCCTAGTGCGGGTTGGTAGACTTCACATGTCTTTCGAGAACATTATGGAGAACTCTGCAGACATGCAGGTTTCCTCACGATGTTTTACTTCACTGATTAGCAAGCGATAATTAACAATTTAATACGCGCTTAACTCCGAAACGTCTTTGGTGCGCGCCGTGGATTCGAACTCGAGACCCTCTGCGTAGCAGTCTGTCGGTCTCTCCACTCAGCTATCGCTGCTTTCTTCGTATAGTTATAGAAAAATAAGCATCGTTAGTCATTATAATGTGTAGGTATACTAAATTATATAATTAGTCATTTCGTATGCTTGGAAAAAGGTTAACAAGAAATTTAATAGAGCAACAATTATTTCATATAAATTCCTCATAAAATATATGCACAATATAAAACAATGCATTGAATGTTTGTTTTAATGGGTTTTTCCTAATGTTCAGTAGCAGCCCGGAGTCTGGTGATGTGCCCGGTAACGGCAATAGGCTCGCCCCCTATTACGTGGGACCTAAAAATTCATGGCGAAATGTGGTTGTAATATTTACACCTCTGCTTACCCTTTCGGGGATACAGGCGTGACACTATAAAAAAATATTGAATGTTACATCTTAAAAATATTTCTGCCTATCCCTTTAATAGTATCTCTACTCTTTCAAGAACTCCCAAACTTTTTATTCTATGACTTATGTATTTGCCTTGCCTTAAGCTTAATTCTAAAGTATGTATCCGCTCAATGTATGTCGCAAATTTCTAATTGTCGTTAACCCAGATGATCTAACGCATCAGTTGTGATTCTGAAGTGTTTAACTGAACAATTTCACACTTTACAACCATTTATCGTATCAATGTTTATAGTTGGTGCCACGAGAAGATAGACTTTTTGTAAACAAACATTCAGGGCTTCACAACCTTTTTTCAAACAGTTGTGTTTAAGATTTTATACTTTTTGAACAGTCTTTTTTTTCAATGCCTAAGTATGCCACTATTTTTTTAAATTTATATTGTAAAATTTTACTGAAATAAAAATATTTGATTTTGTGTTTGAATGGTCGAATGTTCATAAATTTGCCGATTTTTTTGTCGTTTTACACATAATTTATTCTGTAAATTAAGGATAAAAAAGAGTACCATGTATGTTAATGACAGAGGACATACATGTTACTCTATTATTGACACGTTTTTTTTTAAATCATAGACAATAAATCACTTGCTCAAAGTAGCATACATATCCTAAAATATTAAATTATTGACCAACAATGAATAATATTACAGATAACTAGCTAGTACATTGCTTAAAAATTTCTAGGCATGGAGATTTTACGTTGTCAGTGAATGAAATCGTCAGAATGAACTTAAACACAATCCATCAAAAGTTACGGTAGTCTGAAAACGCAATTTCTTTTTTAGGTATAAATAATTTTCTGCCATCTGCTATATTCTGCACCCGCTTTTTCGAGATGCCGGCAGCGGGATGAGCATTGCGACCCTATAAACGTGCATTTAACTTTACATTTACTCCTTCTTGATAACTAAAAAAAAAAAAATCCTTAGATAAATGCAAGCTAAGCCCAAGAATGTAAAATTTCAATGAAGTAAAACCAAATGTTGACATTCCAGGTTCCAGTACCACAAAATATTAAAAGATCCTGTTGACAGGGCTTAATATCGATAAAAACCCGATCCATTGACATATTAGTTTCCAATGACACGTATCTATGTACCATTGCGCTCATTGGATTTACCATTATTTGTAATTGACAGAACTATCGCTAAGTCACTTAGTAGAAATTCTTTGTTTACAAAAAGTCTATGTTCTCGTGGCACGGACTTTAGATGACTAACAAAGGACAAAATAGTAGTTAAATAATTCAGTAATTAAAGTTGCGTGGGTGTTTTTAGGGTTCCGTACCTAAAAGGTAAAAAACGGAACCCTTTACTAAACCTCCACTGTCTGTCCGTCTGTCTGTCACCAGGCTGTATCTCATAAACCGTGATAACTAGAAAGCTGAAATTTTCACAAATTATGTATTTCGGTTGCTGCTATAACAACAAATAATAAAAATTAAAAAAATAATATTAAGGGGGGTCCCATACAAAAAACGTGTTTTTTTCGTATTTTTGCTCAAAATTACTAACTGTAACATGTAGACGCTTTAAATTTTCACAGAATAATATGTAGTTGTATATTACCTTTCAAAATAAATAATTAAATAAAAAAAGTAAATAATAAAGGAGGGCTCCCATACAACAAACGCAATTTTTAAGCAATTTGTCACTCGATCTTAAGAGGAAACACTACGGGCGAGAGAATTGAAAAATAGGTATTTGTTAAATCTATTGCTGTCGCGCAGCCTCAAGCCGCCCCCCGTAGAGCGCGATAGAGACAACGCTACTGCTGGACCAAAAATACCTATTAAATGTACACAAAATCAACGTTTCGTATTCTCCTGATTCCTTCTCCAAAACTTCATCGATTTAGGTAGTTTTTTATATTAAATTAAAGAAAGGCTTTGGCCGTGTTCCTATGTTTTCCTTTTTTTAAATAATCTAGCCAAATTTGTTTTTTGGATGTTTGAACACAACGAAAAATCTGGCCAACTTTTTAGATTTTTGAACGTTCATATCTTTTTTAATATTTAATTTATGAGAAAAAGGAAAACATAGGGACATGCCAATCGGGGCCATACATCTTTTGGAAAAAAATAATTGCTCTACTATCATTATCCAGGGAGAAAACAGGAGACTACGTTTGTATACGACCGTGGTGTTTCCTCTTAATAAACAGGTAGAAACTTAAAAAGTTTTTAAGTATACATAGAACGAACGTGATTTTCTTTTATAGATGGTGGTACGGAACCCTTCGTGCGCGAGTCCGGCTCGCAATTGCCCAATTTTTTTAAATATTATATGATCTACCCTTGCCCTTATTGTTACTCTTCTCATGGTGAGAAGAGGCACTCATATTGTCGCTCTATGGTCGTTGAAAGTGCATGTGTGGTTTTCATTGACTTCAATTGAAAGTTTTAAAGTGAATGAAAATTACAGAATATTTGAACGGTTCGTACAAAGACTCATAAAAAGGTTATAAAAGCGTCATATTTAGAAAATATGCATAAGAAGCTATTTATTATTTTCATCTAACATATGGAATTTTGCCGATACGGGAAGCGTATCTGCGACTTTATCAGCCGCAAAAGAGCATCTATCGAAAAAAGGTAAAGGTATTAACTTCTCTCTAAAAATAAAATAAATAGACAAAAATATCCAAAAAAAGTGTTAATAATAACAAAATGCTAAAATAAATAGTTATAAATCAAGTCGAGCGAGTCGCCTTAATTATATAAATAACCTTTGTGATTTAAAATACAAAACCCAAATCATGACTTTTAATTCATTTTTTAGTAATTCTAATTGTTTTATATCTATAAATTGACAAATTATGTTTTAAGTCAAATATAAATATAATTGTTATAAAAGATATCATAACTGCTTTAAACATGAATATAATTTTTTTTATTTATAAAAGCAATGAAAGCCTAGTGGAGATACCAAGGGCCTGCTACGCAGAGGGTCTTAGGTTTGAACTCACGGCACGTACCATAGAATGTTCGCACATATGTTTGGATTAAATTTATTTATTTTATTTATAGGCTTGTATCCCCGAAGGGATAGGCAGAGGTGTAAATATTACCCCCACATTTCGCCATGAATTTTTAGGTCCCACGTAATAGGGGGCGAGCCTATTGCCGTTACCGGGCACATTACCAGACTCCGGGCTAATACTGAGTATTCGGAAAAACCCAGTAACACTTTTGCCCGACCCGGGAATCGAACCCGGGACCTCCGATCAGCAGTCGCATACGCTATCCACTGGACCACGGATGCAGTCTTTATGCTGATGATCAGGTAATACTTGCGTCTTCAGCGGAGGAGTGGCAGGAGATGGTAACAATCATGCATGGTGCTTTATGGAGGAAAATAATGAAGATGAATTTTATGTATGAATAGTAAGCAAGATGAAAGTTATGGTTTTTGAAAAGGAGGGATATGTTACGGCTAGTAATGCTATGATCGATGGACAACTAGTGGATTAAGTGAATGATTTTGTGTATTTAGGTACGCTGTTTACTAGGAATGGTAAAAATGAAGAAGAGTAAATGCAGGTAATAGGGTGAATGGAGCTATGAAGGCTTTTATCAACAGTCAAAACGTGTCCAAAAAGGCACGTTTGGCTGTGCATAGAGGGGTGTTAATACCTACGCTTATGTATGGTAGGGCAGAAAGTAGAATAAATACTGTAGAAATGAGAGCAGTGAGAAGTGATAGCGTATAGGACATATGCTATCCACTGGACCACGGAGGCAGATTTGGATTAAAGTTATAATTTATCGTTTGCTAACCGTTGAAGGAAAACATCGTGATGAAATCTGCATGTCTGAGAGTTCTCCATGATGTTCTCAAACGACATGTTAAGGCTGCCAACCCAAACTTGTTCAGCAGGTGAGACTTATGGCCTAGTTCTTCTCATAGTCAAATAAAGATTGAGGTATATCTCCAACAGTGTGACAAATAGAACTACTCTCTTAAGATGTCTGATTTTCAATAGAAAATTAATACATTTTGACGAGGTCAGAAATCATTTGTTCAATTGTTTATGTACCTGATAATTCATCATCATCATCAGCTCTGTCTGTCTGTATACACTGTCCCAATCCTGGGCACGAGCCTCCTCTTACAATGAGAAGGGTATGGTATGGTACCTAATAAATAGTAAGATTATTATTATATATGTACATTACTGTCGGACTGCCTCCGTGGTTTAGTTGATAGAGTATGCGACTGCTGATCGGAGAACCGGGAATCGAACCCGGGACGGGTTCGAATCCCGGGTCGGGCAAAAGTGTTACTGGGTTTGATCCAAATTCTCAGTAGCAGCTCCGAGTCTGGTGATGTGCCCGGTAACGCCAATAGGCTCGCCCCCTATTACGTGGGACCTAAAAATTCATGGCGAAATGTGGGTGCAATATTACACCTCTGCCTATCCCTTCCGGGATACAGGCGTGAGTCTATAAAAAAACATTTCTAGGGCAACATGAAACAAAAATATCTTTTATATTCTATTTTAGCAGAACATGTAATTATAAATAAATATTTTCAATTAAAACAAATAATATATGAACATCTAACTGTCACATCGCTGTTTTAATTACACGTAGTTCTATCTCCCAGTTTAATTATAAGTAGAGAATAAAATATAATAGTTAGCACATGGCTACGTCGTTAAATCTCTATATAAGGGACTGGATTTTATTAGGTTAATACTAGTTGTATAAATAGGTAAGTAATATTAATTAAAGATTAAATTAACAGTCTACGTATGCGTACACGCATATTTTCATAGGATTGTTAGAGATAGCTATCTAATATTCGATAGGAACTTTAAATGACTGCCTCCGTGGTCTAGTGGATAGCGTTTGCGACTGCTAATCGGAGGTCCCGGGCTCGATTCCCGGGTCGGGCAAAAGTGTTACTGGTTTTTTCCGAATTCTCAGTAGAAGCACGGAGTCTGGTGATGTTCCCAGTAACGGCATTAGGCTCGCCCCCTATTACGTGGGACCTAAAAATTCATGGCGAAATGTGGGTGTAATATTACACCTCTGCCTACCCCTTCGGGGATACAGGCGTGAGTCTATAAATAAATAAATATATAATTAAATTCCATTTTCGTCCTGCCAATGAAGGTGATATACTCAAAAACTACCGTATGGATTTTTATACGGGTTTCTCCAATAGAAGGTTTAAGTGTATATTGACTCGGGCGGAACCACGGGCGTTCTAGTAAGTATATTATTTACATCCCTTAGCTTTGCAATGAGAGTCATATTTTTATGCCATTTATTCCATCCTCTTAGCGTTGGCCCCGTTTGAATCTATGCCCGCTTATCAGTCTAACCGGATTTGGCTGAATATTAGCTTTTCCACAGAGCGACTGCCTGTCTGACCTCCGCAACCTGAGGGGATAGCGATATTCCATGGTTGAGACCAGTGTCAGTTTATTTACAAGGTACTGACGCCCTGTAACGACTGTCAAAGATCTTCATGACAACCGGGACCGACGGCTTAACGTGCTCTCCAAGCGATAATTAACAATTCAATACGCACATAACTACGAAAAGTCATTGGTGTGCACCGTGGATTCGAACCCGATACTGATACAGTCTATTGGTATATCCTCTCGGCTATCACTGCCGTTTTTTTATGCCATTTATTAAATGTGCATAGCTTACTTATCTGCAAAAAGTACCTTCCTAACATTGTAGATTACATTTACCTAATAGTTGTAGGTATGATAATAAAACCCATAGTGTAATTAGGGTGCTTCTACACGGTGCAAGTAGCTGGAGCAAGTAAAGGTGCGGGTTACATGCGCGGGTAATATGCGCAAGCTACTTGATCAAGTTACTCGCTTGTACTTGTACATGGTGCAAATAACAGGAGCAAGTAAAGACGCGGGCTACTTGCGCAAGCTGTACCTATGCAAGAGCTACATGTGCATGCTATTCGCGCGGTAGCTTTATGACTTGAATCGCGTCAAATGTCTCGACGAACGAAAATTATTTCAAAATCATATGTTAAAAATGTAATTTTAACAAGTAACATGCGCGAGTGACCCGTGCGCGCCGCAGAGCACGCGAGTTAGTTGCGCGGGTGGCTCGCTTTGGTACATGCTCGAGTCGCTGGACCCGCACATTGTTTTAAACGAACCTTGTCATATAAAAATAACTAGTACTTAATAACCCTTTCACAACACCTAGCAGTTTACACCATATTTAATAGACTACAACATTGCAAGGAATGTCTTAATACTCTGAATTCTCAGAACAGAGTCGATTCTTTACTAAATATTTGGACCTAATCAGTGGGGTGACGTAAGAGCTACGATAGACGAGTCAGCGGCGGTTCGTTAGAGAAAATTTCACAAAATTAAAAAGTTTATTAGCAACGGTTTGGAATGCAGTCTGCACAGTTGAAACGAGCCGACATATACTAGAGATACATCTGTTTAGTTTTGTATAGCTGGAACCCCTGGTTTAGTCTGCGTTTTGGTATATTATTTTTTGAGACGAACATGCCGATCTTCCTAGAGATCCAATAAAGTAATAAAAATAATCAAAGAACATTGTGATGGCGTTAAGTAAAACTGAGTAACTGAACCGTTTTTGCAATGGCATTTGAGGCAGGAAGGTTCTGGAGTGGTGGCCACGCGCTGGACGACGCAGCAGGGACCTCTGCTTGGTGAACCAACGATTGGAATCGAATTTTCAATGTTATCTGCGTATTAATTGTTAGCAATTTAATTGTTAATTAGTTATCGCACACCCTGTGCCTTGAAGAACACGACAGTCACGAAGATCTTTGATAGTCGTTTTTGGTAGTCAGTACCCTACTTGGTAGCCAATATTCTGTCAAATCTTGTTAGCATACGGACCTCCGGCTCCAAAACTCTTGCATACCTGTGAAATAACGCTAGGACACTAATAATAAACACTGAATCGGTTTTCCTCACATAAGTCTCGTAACCACGGCTAATATAACCCTTGTCGAAAGGTTGGGACAAACTAAGATTTATATACTTTTATTTTCGAATAATTTCGCGATTAAGGGCAGTTTCAGATTTGCGTTTTATACGAGCATATAAGCTCGTTTTTGGAAGCGCATGTATGCGCGTATAGCCGCGCCTTTTGGCACACGCGCATCTCGTACGAGCGTTAACGCACTGACCCGTCAGAATCCAAGTTGGCACTGACAAGATGTCACTACCATTTCGAGCGAACACGCCAAAGTATGCTCGTTTACGCGAGTCCGGTTTTTGAAGCGCGTAATGTAGCGCGCGTATGCTGAAACGATCATATATGCGCAGAAAAATACGCTAATCTCAAACCGCCCTAAAATTTTTTTCTTCTCATAAACTCTTAAGCTTGCAGGGCCGCAAGATAGTAAACTTTAATCACAACAGACAGTTAAACAAACCCACAGCCGATACATATAGCTAATTATTCTCATTACATATGCATCTATATGTATCTAAAGTCATTATCGAAAGTGTTACTGATGAAATCTATTCAAATGTAAACTTAACACCCGTTTGGTATGCCAACGTCGGATTTAAACGATACATGCATTCTTGTATGTAATTAAAATTATACACTTCAATTATTAAGTAAGTGGTTTTTTGTTGAAAGTGAATAAATTAGGGTTAGTTAGTCATGGGTTCCATTCTCTTATAGGAAGAAACGTTGTGGAAATTACAGGGGGGAATTTGTTGATCCCCCCGTGGGATCTCCACCTTGTCGTGGTGGGGGGTGGGGCTCAGTAACCGTGGCTTGGACACCCGCGGTGAAGTGAGTCTGACAGTCCCCTTCACCCTTCCCCCAGGGCGGAGGGACTTCTAAAACTACTCAAGATACGTAAACTGAAAACGCTAGTTCATCGTCAATATCAGTTTATCAAGTAAAAACTTCTTAGGTTACTCATATAAAAATAACCATCGAATCGAGAACTTCTTTGTTTTGAAATTTTTAAAGCTCCTATATTTTGATCGGAAGGATGTGATTATATTTTTTGTTTCTTTTTATAGTCTCACGCCTGTATCCCCGAAAGGGTAGGCAGAGGTGTAATATTACACCCACATTTCGCCATGAATTTTTAGGTTCCACGTAATAGGGGCGAGCCTATTGCCGTTACCGGGCACATCACCAGACTCCGTGCTGCCACTGAGAATTCGGAAAAATCCAGTAACACTTTTTGGCCGACCCGAGAATCGAACCCGGGACCTCCGATCAGCAGTCGCATATGCTATGGACTGGACCACGGAGGCAGTCTTAAGTGAATTATTTCTATTATAGGATTGATATTATAGGATAGATTGATTTCTATTATCCATTCTATTATAGGAAGAGGCGTTGTTGAAATTTTAAGGGTTTGTTGATACGAAGAGTACATGATAAATAATGTCAGCAGCCTGAGCTGACTTCTAAAGCTACTCAAAATAGATAAACTGAAAACGCCAGTTCATCTAGTTTCAAGTTCTTAGGTTACTCATATAAAAAGAAACATCTCATCTAATCGAGAACCTCCTTGGTTTTGAAGTCGTTTAAGGGCGGTTTCAGATTAGCGTTTTATACGCGCGTAAAAGCTCGTTTTTGGAAGCGCATGTAGTCGTCCGTGTGGTGATGGATTAAGAATACGGAATGTCACCACCCCATATCATCCCATGGGTGTCGTAAGAGCCGACAGAGGGAGCATATTATGCAGAGAACAGCACTGTAAGAGAAGGAAAACTTGATACAAACCCTATACCAACCCGTTTGGCCAGCGTGGTATAGTAGGCCAATTCCTCCTTCCATAGGAGAGGCCTAGTCCAGCAGTGGACTATTAAAGGCTGATGATGATAATGATGATGATGATAATGTAGGCGCGTATAGGCGCGCCTTTTGACACACGCGCAACTCATACGAGCGATGACGCGCTTAGCCGTCAGAATCCATGTTGACACTGGCAAGATCTCACTACCGTTTCGAGCGAACACGCCGAAATATGCCCGTTTACGCGAGTCCGGTTTTTCGAAGGGCGTAATGTAGCGCGCGTGTAAGCGCGTATGCTACAACAACCGTAAATACGCAGAAAAATACGCTAATCTAAAACCGCCCTAAGCTCCTATATTTCGATCGGGTGTGATAATAATATAATTTAAAATGCAAGAAAATAATATTGCCTTATTGCAAGGCAAAGAAAAATTACCTACCTTTAAGATAAACATATTTGTAAACTTTACAAATTTGAAAACTCCGGGTAACACACGTTACTGACCGAGTAAAAAATGTAAAAGTCGTTACTCGTTTATTCACATCCCTAGCATACTCTACTTTCCATATTTCATACAAAAACATCACCGCAATACTCTTAACTTAAAACGTACACATTTAAAAATATCCCTACACATTCTTATAGACAGAAATAAATAGCATATCCCCATAAATGCAAAATAAAACTACCTTAACAAAGCAAACACGAGCTTTTATATATTAAATATCTAGGCTCTCCGCATCTTATATTGTATCTTCAAGTCGTGACCGAGAAACGGCTGTATCTACATCTGCACAACCTGGGTACGAACCTGCTACATCGTATCGTGTTTCTGTACCTACAATGTTTAATGGTGAAACAGATAAAAGATTGGCTATTGTCTATGGGTTTGTCTTTGGTGAATTTATTAGTTTGATTGTGAATTCTGTGGTTTTACTAGATGCTATTACTTCGAAGTGTAAGTTTAGTTTGATTGGAAATCAAGTGGTTTTACTAGGTACAGATAGGCAGATTATTTTTAAAGCGAAATGTTGTGAGGATGGACGGCGGTTTTTTTATATTTTTCCGCAATAACTTCTGGACGGATTCTGATGAAACTGCAGTTATATTATAAGTGCGATAGTGTTTCTGTTGTGTTGTGTGTGTTTAAGTCGCGATAGCCGAGTGGAGAGACCGACAGACTGCTACGCAGAGGGCCGCGGGTTCGAAACCACGGCACGCACCAATGACTTTTCGAAGTTATGTGCGAATTAAATTGTTAATTATAGCTTGCTAAGCGGTGAAGGAAAACATCGTGAGGAAACCTGCATGCCTAAGAGTTCTCCATAATGTTCGCGAAAGACATGTGAAGTCTGCCAACCCGTACTTGGCCAGTGTGGTGGACTATGGCCTTACCCTTCTCATAGAGAGAAGAGGCCCGTGCCCAGCAGTGGGACAGTATATATACAGGGCTGATGATGAGTGTTTCTGTTGGTTTATCTTACTTTCACGCTAAAACTGAATACGTAGATACAGTCATAGAGAATATCTATCAAACTGCAGGGATAGCTAATAATAGCTATAGCATCATAGAATATAGATATCTATCCTTTTGGTTTGAGGAGGTCAGAATTGCTTATATCTATTAAAGAATTTCATGCGTTTACGTATTTAGATTGTTTAGATACTGAAGCACATCACGCCTGACCGACTTTATACATTTGAATCCAGCCTCAAGAAAAACATTTATTAATTGATTAAGCTTCGGTCCGTGTGGTAACGGATTAAGAATACGGAATGTTACCACCCCATATCATCCCATGGGTGTCGTAAGAGCCGACAGAGGGAGCATATTATGCAGAGACCAGCACTGTAAGAGAAGAAAAACTTGATACAAACCCTATACCAACCCGTTTGGCCAGCGTGGTATAGTAGGCCAATTCCTCCTTTCAAAGAAGAGGCCTAGTCCAGCAGTGGACTGTTAAAGGCTGATGAGGAATTTAGCTTAGCATGAGAAATATTAGAAGCAGCGATAGCCTAGTGGAGAGATCGACAGACTGTTACGCAGAGGGTCCGGTTTCGAATCCACTGACCACTGACTGTTCAGAGATATGTGCGAATAAAATTGTTAATTATCGCTTGCTAAGCGGTGAAGGAAAACATCGTGAGGAAACCTGCATTTCTAAGAGTTCTCCATAATGTTCTCGAAAGACATGTGAAGTCTGCCGACCCGCACTAGACCAGCGTGGTGGACTATGGCCTTACCCTTCACGTAATAAGAACAGGCCCGTGCCAGTTTATATACAGGGCTGATGATAATGATGAGAAATATTAATGCCTGTTACCGTACTGCTGATATATTACTGCTTGCCGTTTGATTACCACCCTTGCCGGGTTGAGGTACATCTGACTGATCGCCAACTTAGACCAGCTTGACGAACACTGGTTTCCTTCGTGGCGCGTGACCCCTATATATTAATATATTAAAAAGTATATTAATATATTATATAAAACAAACCATAAAACCGATAAAACAACCGTTGAATGATATTCACTCGTTATCTAAGCAAAGATGTGTGAAACGGCTTAACATATTTAACTGAGACTAATTAAAATTTTATAGATCATTTAATTGCAAATATATACGGGTAAAGTGTAGACAATTGTATTAATATCATTTTATTTTTATTTTTTTATGTATAGTCTCAAGCCTGTTTCCCCGAAGGGGTAGGCAGAGGTGTAAATATTACACCCACATTTCGCCAGATTTATTTTAGTCCCACGTAATAGGGGGCGAGCCTATTGCTGTACCGGGCACATTACCAGACTCCGTGCTGCTACTGAATATTCGGAAAAACCCAGTAACACTTTTGCCCGACCCGGGAATCGAACCCGAGACCTCCCAATCCCACGCGCACATTTATGCCGCGAGACCAACGAGGCATCATTTTATATGCATGTATTATTAAGTATGTGACAGAAATTCTAATTATGTGTTTGTATAGATTAGGTTAGACTAGAGAATAATCTTTAGTTCATTGAGATATGGTTACACGTTTTGAAAGGCGTATCTTCAAAGAGTCTTTCGCAGTCCACTGCTGGACAAAGACTTCTTCTTATTTACTTAACAATAAAATTGTGATTAGATTTTGCCCGACCCGATTAGGTCATCCCTTTTAGTGCATTTCTACAGTCTTCAAAGGAACATACATGCCAAATTTCAGTTTCTTGCGTCCAATAGTTTTGTCTGTCAGTCAGTCAGTAACGCAATAGTCTTATACTAATATATAAAGCTGAAGAGTTTGTTTGTTTGGTTGAACGCGCTCATCTCAGGAACTTACTGGTTCGATTTGAAACATTATTTCAGTGTTAGATGGCCCATTTATCGAGAAAAGCCAGAGGCTATATAACATCGCGCTATGAGCGACGGGAGCGGAGCAGTAGCCTTAAATAACGGGGGTGTAACCGCGGGCATCCACTAGCTTTATATATACAGATACAGATATGGGACTCAATTAGGAGCTACTTATCATCAAATGGGCTACTCGTTCAACTGCGACCAATAACAATAAAAAGTTGTTAACTTAATGCATTAACTTGTACTTACTTAATAAGTAAAAGTAATAAAAATAAATGAAACAGCACCCGAACAGTATAAGTGATAAGAAATGTAGATATAGTCAAGTGCGAGTCGCCACCGGCTTGAAGTTAAGCGTATATTAATATTTATAAGTCGCTGCATACGGTCACTAATACGATGTCCATTTGAGGCATCTCTCGTAATATAGGTAATATATAGTCGTACAGACATGGAAGTTATACATACTTGTTTTTCTCAAGGGATTAAGTAGTGGGTCTTAATAGGAGCTAAGCAGAAATTGTCATTAATTATAACTTACTAGAGGACGCCAGCAGCTACGCCTGCATTCTTTTTTAATTTGCTCGTTTTGACCGATCCCGTGGGAATTTCGGGATATCCCTTCTTAGTGCACCCCTACGGTCCCCAAGGAACATACATGCCAAATTTCAGCTTCCTGCGCCCAATAGTTTCGGCGGTAATGTGTCTGTCAGTCAGTCAGTAACGCAAGGATTTTATATATTAAGATAACTAAGTTTCACGTGATACGATGAGTAGGTACTTATACAGGGTGTAAAAAGACCCTTAACGAAAACTGAAACCCCATATTTTACCAATCATTACGAAGATTTTCTACTTCGGCACCATACCTGCGAAATTACTGGTTCAGGAGATGTTGAGGCTCAAAGTTACTATACAATTTTTGTAATTAGGTACAAAATGGATGCAATTACCCCGCCAATCTGTTCTATAGATGTCCCATGCACCCATGGATAAGTAGGTATTTCGAAAATTGCACGCACACATTTTTAATAGCGGCTTAAAAAATGTGTCAATTTGAAAAAAAAAAATCATTTCCCAAGTGTTATTTTTGCTTAGTATGCCTTGGCGAGATGCCCAAAACGAGTAGACTTCGGCTTAGTGATGGGTCTTGTGACAACCTGTATTTGCACCTAAATTTAAAGCTGTAGTGGAAACCAAAGTGTTAGGTACAAGCAGAATAAGATACTAATAACCACCCACGAATTTGGGTACTATATATTTTTAAATACGAATTTCACACTAGGAATAAAATCCTATAACACGGGGATTGAAAATGACAATAAACTTCCTTACTATTTACAGTAATTTTGGACCAGCTTAATTAATAATCGATGTGAAACTTTCACGATTTGTATATATCATACAAAATAAATTAGCGGGATATTTTCTTGGGTTTACGCGAATGTTACACATTGAAATTAAACTACAGTTTACGGATTTTATCGCGTTATATTGGTTTCACTTGTTTTTACATTTAACCCGAATGATCTAGAAACTACATTTTTATTACTAGCCAACGTTTCGAATTCTTTACAGGATTCATGTTCACGGCAGACTGAGGTGGTATTTGTCTTTGTCTTGAATTTAAAAGTTATCTCAAAGTACCCGAACATTTTTCAACTATTGGTGTTACTATCTACGCAGAATGTGCTCACTGTGTCTTGATGTCTTCTGGTGACTTTGTCCTTCCTGGGTTTCATTAGCCTGATAACAGGGTCCCAAGCTGGAGGAACATTCCAACCATCTTCCCTATTGAAATTAGGATGTTTTTTAATTTCAATAGCTTCTCGTATCATTCTTGGAATAAAGCGGTGTTCTTTTGCGAGTATCTGTGGTTTATCAAATCGCAGGTAATGGTTGGTTCCTTGTTCTACATGTTCACATACAGCAGACTTCGTCGAGCGTTTGTGTTTAATGTCAGCTATATGTTCCTTTAGTCGAATGCCTATGCTTCTCTTGGTTTGTCCAATGTATGAGAGCCCACACTCACAGTCTATCTTGTAAACCCCGGCCTCTTGTAAGGGTAACTGACTCTTGACAGATGGTAATAATTGGCTTATCTTCGTTGGCGGCTTGTAGAAAGTTTTGATTGAAGCTCGCTTCAAGATGTAGCCAATCTTGTCGGTCACGCCCTTGATGTATGGGAGGACAGCAGGTTGTCTCTCTACTGTGGCTGGCTTGTTCTTCGGGGATCTGTGACGTTGGCGCGGCGGTCGGAGCTTGTTGTCTTGCAGAACTTGCTTGACATGTTGAAGCTCGGCGTCCAGGTGTTTCTTGTCACAGATCCCCCGGGCTCTCTGAAACAAAGACATTCCTACGGTAGCTAACTGTTTAGGATGGTGGTGAGATTCACCGTTTAAGTACCTATTTGTATCAAGACACAGTGAGCACATTCTGCGTAGATAGTAACACCAATAGTTGAAAAATGTTCGGGTACTTTGAGATAACTTTTAAATTCAAGACAAAGACAAATACCACCTCAGTCTGCCGTGAACATGAATCCTGTAAAGAATTCGAAACGTTGGCTAGTAATAAAAATGTAGTTTCTAGATCATTCGGGTTAAATGTAAAAACAAGTGAAACCAATATAACGCGATAAAATCCGTAAACTGTAGTTTAATTTCAATAAATTAGCGGGATTTAATCGCGTCCTATTAACTTATTTAAGGTATAAATACCTGTTTGTTTCCGACGTTTCGCTCGTCTTGCACCGAGCGTGGTCGCGGAGAGTCTCTCCGTTAATTGGACGCGATTAAGACCCGCTATTCTTTTTTGTATGAGCTTAATTAATCTTAAGTTCTATTTCATATTGCTGTTACGCAATCAATCTGTCTCATTTACATACATACCATTAGTATCCTTCATTATCATTAACACCGTTATATTCACACACAAATCAATATAAACTAAAATAACCAAAATCTAACAGGACAACCAGTTAAGTCTTCCAATAATTATGTTTTACATACAAACACAAATTCTCCGCTTTTTAATTATATAGATAAATTGTTAGTTTTAATTGATATGTTAATGAGGTCCGGTTTTGTCTGTTGAGCGTAGTTGATGGCTCCTTGGGTAAAGCTTAGGTCACATGGGAAACGGATCGTAATGAGTCCTGCCCAGCTTTACTTATTCATGCATTCAAATACAGGGTGTAAAAAGACCCTTAACGAAAACTGAAATCTCATGTTGTACCAATCACTACGAATATTTTTTACTTGGGCACTATACCTGGGAAATTACTGGTTCAGAAGATTTTGAGGCTCAAAGTTAGTACGGAATTTTTCTAATTAGATACAAAATCGATGCATTTACCCCGCCAATATAGATGCCCTATGACCCCATGGATAAAAAACGATTCCCATTTTTGGTTAGTATGACTTGGCATGATGTCCACAACAAATAGACTTCGGCTTGGTGATGGGTCTTGTGACACCCTGAATGTATCTACCGCGGCCGTTCATACTGAACTTCGTTCTAAAAACCTGACTATGGAGTTAAAGGGATAGAACGAAGCTTAACTGTTATAGCTTCGCTTATAATACCCTCGCATCCCGCGCAGCTTCAGACACGACGCACCGTGTAAGTCAAAACAGGCAAAGCAGCAGTAGCTAAGTTTTCGATGTTATTTGAACAAAGCTGCTCTCTCGCCGTCCTGGTATATAATATAATATATATATATATATATATATATATATATATATATATATATATATATATAGATTACTCAGTCAAACACAAACTAAGAAATATTATTTGTAGATATATTTTTAACCCTATAGTCTCTTGCACATGTCTGGTGACGTATCTTTACTCGGCAGTGATAATGAAACTGTCAAACTGTAATATAAGCCGAATAAACCCATAGGTACCCATAACCCTAATAGGCGGCAAACGAGCAGACGGATCGCCTGATGGTAAGCAATTACTGCCACCCATGGACACAAGCAATACCACAGGAGTCACAAGTGCGTTGCCGCCCCTTAGGGTTGGGAAAAGGGATAGGATGAGGAGTGGGATGAGATAGAAGGATTAGGGGATAGTGCCTCCGGAACTCTCACGCACCGAACAAACGAAACAGTTTAAGTACTGTTACTTTACGTCGATTCTCTGTTAGAGGGTAGTACTTCCCCGGTCGAGCCGGCCCATTCATGTTGAAATCAGCAAGGCTCTACTACCTGTAGAAAATTCCTATATGAGGCGAGATAGCTAAATGCACGAAAATAAACGCACTTCGCCTGCTTAAGTTCTTTCCACGACATAACCCGCACCGGCTAAACGTAATTAGCTCCGTTCACATTGTGGCCTATGCTTAATAAATCGACGCCGTTAATTAAGTAATGTGGTGTGAGTTGTCAAAACAGGTGTAAGATATAGGCTTTTACCACGCCCGGTGTAGATAAGTAAGCGATTAGCCGTATGGACAAAATTATGTTAAGGTTCATTATAAATATGTTTGGGACATTCCTTGTGCCGTTAGAAGAGACTTATTACTAGAATTTCAAATTAAGGATACAAAAAAAAACATTTTTCACAGCACTGCTTTTTATTAAACATATTTAATGTTATATTTTTGTCCCGTGCCTCAGAGAGCACGTTAAGCCGTCGGTCCCAGTTGTCATGAAGATCTTTGACAGTCGTTATAGGGCGTCAGTACCTTCTAAATAAACTGACACTAGTCTAAACCATGGAATATTGCTATCCCTTCGGGTTTCGGAGGTCAGACAGTCAGTCGCTATGTGGAAAAGCTAATATTCAGCCAAATCCGGTTAGACTAGAAAGCGGACCCCAGATTGAAACTGGGATAACGCTAGGAGGATGATGAATGTTATATTTTTAACATATATAACATATCTTCACGCCTTTTATCCCCGAAGGGGTAGGCAGAGGTGTATTACACACCCACACTTCGCCAGATATGTTTCGGTCCCAATGTAATAGGGGGCGAGCCTATTGCCATCTACCGGGCACATTTTTAAGCGAGCGATAATTAATATTTTTATTTTAATACACACATAACTTCGAAAAGTCATAGGTGTGTGCCCGGGGTAACTGGGGATCGAACCCGAGACCATCGTCTCGGCAGTCCGTTACGTACACCACTGGGCTATCGCCGCCTTTTGAATGTTATATTTTTGTCCTTATTTAATGTTAAATAAAACAAGAAAACTTACTTTGCACTTGAAGAATTAGGTACTGCAAAACATTAAACGAGAGACTGTAAATTGAAAAGGCATAATAATAAAATACTTCTTGAAGCGATAACCTAATAGAAAGACAAACATACTGCTACACAGCATGTCTAGGGTCAATCACACAAAAAGTAGGCAGTTCTCCATCTCGTGAGTTTCAAACTTAAGTATTGCACTGACTTTTTGAAATTAAATTCGTATACACATCGTGAGAATACTCAAGAGCTTTCCATAATCATTCTTAAAATGCAAACAAAGTCTACTTAACCTCTTGTATGCCGGAATGCCAGACACAATTAAAAAGCTATTGTGTCTCGCGTAGATCTGCGTTCCGGCATACAAGGGGTTAAACTTTCATGGATGTAGCGTGATCAATTACGGTATACACTTTTTCATAGTGAGAAGTGGCCTGTGCGAAGAAAAAGAATCGAAATCGCGACAATCGATGAGGTCAAATGCCAGTGTTGATACAGCTATATACAGGTTGTCACAAGACCCATCACTAAGCCGAAGTCTACTCGTTGTGGACATCATGCCAAGTTATACTAACCAAAAATAATACCTGCGAAACGATTTTTTTAAAAGTTTTTTACATTTTTAAACCGCAATTAAAAGCACGCGCGTGCAATGCTCGATATACCTACTTACCCATGGGGTCATAGGGCATCTAAAGAACATATTGCCGGGGTAAATGCATCGATTTTGTACCTAATTAGAAAAATTCCATACTAACTTTGAGCCTCAATATCTCCTGAACCAGTAATTTCCCAGGTATGGTGCCGAAGTAAAAAATGGGCGCAGTGATTGGTACAACATGGGATTTCAGTTTTCGGTAAGGGTCTTTTTACACCCTGTATTTAGGGATCCCAGATTTCCTCTGTAAGTAGATACAACCGACAACTTTTGAAGTAACTTGTGAACCGAATTAACTATTTGGCCATACATATGAGAGAAACGCAACGACTTGCAAAATCAGATGCTTATCAAAAAAACAAATTACTTCAGGAAAACTGACATTTGTTTTGGTGACAGAATTAGCGGAACTCACAAATATACCTAGTTGAACTATTTCCGCACTGATTAGTAAAGATAAAGATTTATATTTGACGCGCTTTGTGAAAATATCTAATTAAAAATATCAAATAGGTAATACTCGTATCGCTAGTCTACATCTGGTGATGAAGACTGGTTTTATTGATGTCTTGCACGCTATTTGACTTCTTCTGCCACTGACGTAGTGGTTAAAACGGCCAAATCGCTACAAAACACTGTGTCGAGTGTTTTGAGTTCGATCTCCACAAGTGAAAACACTTTTTACGATCTACAAATTGTTTTTAGAGTCTGGGTGTTCATTGTGTCCGTTGGTCGAATTATTGTAAATTCTACGCCAAACAGGTTTTATTCCTAGTGCGGGAGTTCTTTGTAAAAATAGAAAGAAAACCTGCAATAAAATATTTGCACTAGCGCGAATGGCACCTAGCCTAGTCCACGAAAGGCGAGCCATTACAAAGATACATCAATAATATCGTAAATCAAGTCTGACTCCGTGGCCACGTGGAAAGTATATGCGTCTGCTGATCGAGAGGTACCGAGTTCGGGTCCGGGATCGGACTAATGTGTTACTGGTTTTTTTCGAATTTAGCAGCACGGAGTCTGGCAAAGTGCCTGGGCACGGCAATAGGCCTACAAATAACATGGCGAAGTGTGGGTGTAACATACACGTTTGCCTACCCCTTAGGGGATACAGGTGTGAGAAATTATATACTTGGCGCGGTATGTTATGGACTTTGATCAGGCAATGTAGGTTATACTCGTTATGTCTACAGGCTGATATGGCAAAGTTATAGTGGAATGAAATATATGATTCTCTTATTAGCCATTCTACTTTATGCTGGTGATTGGAGTATCCTGACTTTATATTTGTTGAATATATGTATTAAAAAGCTGTTGAATAGAAAATTGCATAAACCTGGAATGAGTTTCACATAAAGCACGTAGATTTTAAAAGATCCCTATAAGTTTAATTAATAACATTTCATTATACATATTAGTTTATATATTAACATTCATGCTGTCCTTACATTGAAGCTGGAGTAGATATCTGCTAATTACTATTCACAATAGATAATGATTACACTAAACAAGCTCTAATTTATCAACCGATTTAAAACGGAGGAGGTTCTCAAGTCAGTTATATGTTTTATTTTTGATGTTTGTAACATAATTATGTCATTTATTACTCGAAAAAATATTCAGTCGTATAGTTTGATTGGTTTGGAAAGATATACTTGCCGTTTGGTGCACTCTAGCTTTGAGGAAAGAGAGATTTTTGGTGAAATTTTTATTTGATATTTTAACTTCAGAGCCGCCAAGATATAACGTCTTATGTAAACAATAAAACGTGCACTGCGCGCAGCCGGTAATGACAACGTCAGCCCGACCACCTGAAAGTGCGCGAATCTTAGTCTAAAGGTTCTAACAAAGACTAATTTATCTGCTTTCACAAGATTCTCTTCATGAGAAATGGTGACGTCGATGACCATTGCACAGTATCTCAATACAAGATATTACTATAGTTATTACACATAAAATTGAAACCCAATCGAAGGTACAACACAGGTAATGTAAAGTTTATCATTAAGAAACATTTCCTCGTAAGAAAGCGGTCGGGCTGTCCATAGAATAGATACGGTGGTAATCGAATAGTGTAAATTGTATCGGGTAATCGATTCACTGACTACAAGATTAACCTGACTGTTTATATTATTAACATTACATTTTCTCCAGTATTCGCCTGTCGAGTGTCTTATTGTCGATATGTAGTTATGTTAGTTGGTGCTTTCTAGGAATATTGCTTATTATGGCTACTAGTTGTGGCTATGCTGCTATGATTATTTAAATATATTTATATATGAATTTGTATACTTTTTGGGATTTGCACACATATTTAAATTAATCTACCAGCTCTCTATCATGTAGTTATTTCAAGCATAGGTCACATCAACTATGGTCACGCGAAACGGTTGAACGCGCTAATCTCAAGAATTACTGGTCCGATTTGAAAAATTCTTTCAGTGTTAAATAGCCCATTTATTGAGGAAGGCTATAGGCTATATAATATCAGGCTATAAGCCACGGGAGCAGAGCAGTAGCCTTAAATAACGCGGGTGTAACCGCGGGCATCGTCTAGTTATGGATAAGGAATTTGCCCAGATTTAATGCAAATTGAATATCAAATTATTTTTAAGAGGTTAATACATACATACATAGACTCACGCCAGTTTCCCGGAAGGGGTAGGCAGAGGCATATTAAACGCCTTCTTTTCGCCAATGTTTTGATCCCACGTAATACGTGGCGAGCCTATTGCCGCTTATCGGGATATTTTGTTTGCCAGAGCCTCGTCCGTTGATCGGCAGGTGCACCACTTGCAGGTGAGGTTGGCTTGGGACCCTAAGTTCTTGGTGGGAACCCTATGCACACATGATGATGTGTCCGCTTGTTTCAATAGCATTAGAGTGGCTATCGTGCTTCAGAGAGCACGTAGAGTGGTCGGACCTGGTTCTTGCCTGAAGTCAAGAATCGTTAGACCGTCTTGGAGGCTTTCAGAAGACCCATAAACTTCGACACTAGTTACTGTTAGTCCCACACTCTCTTGATATGATATACTAGATGATGCCCGCGGTTACACCCGCGTTATTTCAGGCTACTGCACCGCTCCCATGGATCATAGCGTTATGTTATACAGCCTATAGCCTTCCTCGATAAATGGGCTATCTAACACTGAAAGTATTTTTCAAATCGGACCAGTATTACCTGAGATTAGCGCGTTCAACCAAACAAACTCTTTAAACTTAACTCGCTTTATATATTAGTAAACTAGCTGACCCAGCGAACTTCGTATCGCCTTTTTAAGAATTTTTATTTAATTCCCTTTTTTCCAAGCCCCTTTTCCAAGGTTACCATTAACTTAGCGCTTAATCTCTTATCATTTCAGAGTCTATAAATGATGAACAAACAAACATAGATTTTATATACCTAATATTGAATTCCCCATTCCTTAAAATATCGGAGACGATACCCATATCGACTTTAAAAAAAATCCCGTCCGCCATCTTTGATTTCCTATCCGCCATCTTTGATCACGAAATAGATGTTGTATTTCGATTCCCCACCAGATGGCGGATAGGATTTTTTTTTAAAATCAATATAGGTATCGTCTCCGATGTTGAAAGAGATGGGGAATCCAAATACAACATCCATTTCGTGATCAAACTTTAAGATCCTGAGATTAACCGACATTATCTTTTAGCCTTTTTAGCCTTTTGCCCGGCCCCAAAGGATTGAAGCGTTATGTTATATAGCCTTCCGGAATAACTGGGCTATCGAATACAAAAATATTTTTTTAGATCCAACCGGTAGTTCCTGAGATTAGCGCGTTCAACCAAACAAACATACAAACAAACAAACAAAATCTTCAGCTTTATATATTAGTATAAGATTGAATTCCCCATTCCTTAAAATATCGGAGACGATACCCATATCGACTTAAAAAAAAATCCCGTCCGCCATCTTTGATTTCCTATCCGCCATCTTTGATCACGAAATAGATGTTGTATTTGGTTTCACCATCCCTTAAATCATCAGAGACGATACCCATCTTGATATTTTAAATTTTTCCCATCCGCCATCTTTGCTTTCCCATCCGCCATCTTGAATCACGAAATAGATGTTGTATTTGGTTTCCCCATCCCTTCAAACATCGGAGACGATACCCATATTGATTTAAAAAAAAATCCCATCCGCCATCTTTGATCACGAAATAGATGGTGTTTTTCAATTCCCCATTCCTTAAAATATCGGAGACGATACCCATATCGACTTTAAAAAAATCCCGTCCGCCATCTTTGATTTCCTATCCGCCATCTTTGATCACGAAATAGATGTTGTATTTAGCTTCGCCATCCCTTAAAACATCGGAGACGATAACCATATCGATTTTTAAAAAATTTCCCATCCGCCATTTTTGATTTCCCATCCGCCATCTTGAATCACGAAATAGATGTTGTATTTGGATTCCCCATCCCTTTAAACATCGGAGACGATACCAATATTGATTTTTAAAATTTTTCCCATCCGCCATTTTTGATTTCCCATCCGCCATCTTAAATCACGAAATAGATGTTGTATTTGGATTCCCCATCCCTTAAAATATCGAAGGCGATACCCATATTGATATTTAAAATTTTCTCATCCGCCATCTTTGATTTCCCGTCCGCCGTCTTGGATCACTAAATAAAATTCATTTTATTAATCAGCGTCCCGAAAATCTCGAAAACGATACCCATATAGATTGTATCCTATTCGTTTAGCCTTTTTTTGCGTTTGACCCAACCCTCCCCCTTCTCGTTTGACCATTTTATTATTTTTGTCTGAACCCTAAAAGTTATGGCGTAATTTTATATAGCCTATAGCCTTTCGGAATAATTGGGCTATCATAGGCAATAACAATTTTTAAAATCCGACTGCTAGTTCCTGAGATTAGCCGACATTATGTTTTAGCCATTTTAGCCTTTTGCCCGGCCCCAAAGGGTCGAAGCGTTATGTTATATAGCCTATAACCTTCCGGAATAACTGGGCTATCGTATACAAAAAGAATTTTTCAAATCCGACCGGTAGTTCCTGAGATTAGCGCGTTCAAACAAACAAACAAACAAACAAACTCTTCCGCTTTATTATATTAGTATAGATAAGATATGTATATTTTACATCATACACATACATAGACTCACGCCTGTTTGTTTTTAGGCAGAGGCATATTAAACGCCCACTCTTCGCCAGTGTTTTGATCCCACGTAATAGGTGGCGAGCCTATTGCCGCTTGTCGGGATATTGTTTGCCAGAGCCTCGTCCGTTGATCGGCAGGTGCACCACTTGCAGGTGAGGTTGGCTTGGGACCTTACGTTCTTGGTGGGAACCCTATGCACCCATGTATATTTTGTCCTATAATAATTACAAATTGCGTATTTATACAAAAGTTCAACAAATACCCTCTTCAATACCAAAATATATATTTTACGAACAGCGATAAATAATAATTATAAGCTTTTTAATTGATTGTTGAAATTAATTTTCAACTCTCGAGACTATTGATTTATGTTTAAATTATGTTATGTAAATTAATTTACAATATAAATTACTTACAAGAGACAGTCATTAAAGCACATGAATAAATGGATAAATATATCAAACGTCAGACGGATAAAAACAACACACAATATTTATTTGTAGTTTTTACAGACTATTGTGCCGAGTCGGGATCGTTTCCTTCACCGTTTAGCAAGCGATAACTAACAATTTAATACGCACATAACTCCGAAAAGTCATTGGTGCGTGCCGTGGAACCCGAGACCCTCTGCATAGCAGACTGTCGGTCTCACCACTCGGCTATCGCTGCTTATATACTCAAATATAACAAATATTAATTTGTGGATGGCACAAACTCATCATCCTCCTAGCGTTATCCCAGTTTCAATCTGGGGTCCGCTTACTAGCCCAACCAGATTTGGCTGAATATTAGCTTTTCCACATAGCGACTGCCTGTCTGTCATCTGCAACCCGAAGGGATAGCGATAATCCATAGTTTAGACTAGTATCTTACGAATGTGTATGTAATACGACTCGCCGTTTCACACATAAGCCCCGGGAGGTTTGATTGAATGGCTATGGAGCAAAACATTGTCATTTTGTATTGTGGAAAAAAAATTAAATAAAAAAAATAAAAAAAAATTTGAAGGTACTGACGCCCTGTAACGACTGTCAAAGATCTTCATGACAACCGGGACCGACGGCTTAACGTGCTCTCCGAGGCACGGGACAAGCGATAATTAACAATTCAATACTCAAATATAACAAATATTTATTTGTAGATGGCACAAACTATTATCTTAATATATAAAATCCTTGCGTTACTGACTGACTGACAGACACGCTACAGCCGAAACTATTGGGCGCAGAAAGCTGAAATTTGGCATGTATGTTCCTTGGGAACCGTAGGGGTGCACTAAGAAGGGATTGCCCGAAATTCCCACGGGATCGGCCAAAACGGATAAATTAAAAAAAAAATGCAGGCGTAGCTGCTGGCGTCCTCTAGTCCCATATAGTAATCGCACCCACAATGCCATCGTCATTAGCCCTGTAGATACCTACATATGCTGTCCCACTGCTGGGCACGGGCCACTTCTCACTCTTAGAAGGAGAAGGCGTCCACCACGCTGGCCAAATGCCGATTAGCGGACTACACATGTTTTTCGAGAACATTATAGAGAACGCTCAGACATGCAGGTTTCCTCACGATATTTTCCTTCACCGGTAGACAAGCGATAATGAACAATTTTTATTTATTATTTATTTTTATTTATTATTTATTTATAGACTCACGCCTGTATCCCCGAAGAGGTAGGCAGAGGTGTAAATATTACACCCACATTTCGCCATGAATTTTTAGGTCCTACGTAATAGGGGGCGAGGCTATTACCGTAACCGGGCACATCACGAGACTCCGGGCTGCTACACTTTTGCCCGACCCGGGAATCAAACCCGGGACCTCCGATTAGCAGTCGCATACGCTATCCACCGGACCACGGAGGCAGTAGGTTCAGCTGCAGGAACAATTTAACACCCACTTAACTTCGAAAAGTCATTGATACGCCTTGGATTCTAACCCAAGGCCCTCTGCGAACCAGTCTGTCAATTTCTCCATTAGGCTATCGTTTCAAACGCCATCAATGGAGTTAATGTTTCATTGCTTATGTAAAGTAAATGTTTTCTTGTTGTGGTAGCGCTTCAGGGTTGCGTGTTCACTGTGTGTATGAATTTGGTCTCAGCAAAAACTTAATATATAAAATCCTTGCGTTACTGACTGACTGACAGACACGCTACAGCCGAAACTATTGGGCGCAGGAAGCTGAAATTTGGCATGAATGTTCCTTGGGGACTGTAGGGATGCACTAAGAAGGGATTTCTCGAAATTCCCACGGGATCGGCCCAAATGGGTAAATTAATAAAAAATTGCAGGCGTAGCTGCTGGCGTCCTCTAGTACAATACAATGTGGCACTCACAGTTTACTATCAAAACAATGTCACATTTCTATTTCTCCCCTAGCTAATAGTCCTAGTAACTGGTACCCCACTGACCGACATTTTCAATCGCCTGACAAGCCTCTGACCCAGCTAGCTGGTCATCAATTGCAGATGTGAAGTTATTATATAGCGATATTGATTGATATAATACAAGAATATGAATAGGGTAGTTTCCAGGGTCAAAATAATTACATTTTATTTAGTCCGTATTTTAGATTATAAAAAATACATATATTGGACACATATTTTTTCTTTTTTCGATTAAATAAAAAATAACAAAGATAAAGCCCATTAAAGTTACGTGTGACGTCAACTAGTGCGAAAAAATGCAGCACGGCGTGACGTTATACGTAACTTTAATGAGTTATATCTTGGTCATTTTTGGTTTAATTTACAAATAAAAAAATACGTATCGCTTATTTTTGAATAATCTAAAGGACGGACTTATAAAAATTTTTTCGTCAACTAGCCTATTGAAGCAAATCCTCAAACGAGTCTATTCCTATTAAACTTTTGTAATGCGTGCCGTAGAAACTTAACTTTGTGCTACATGTGTCTTTGTTATACTCAGATAAATTAATAAATATTCACTCTTCAGTTAAAGACATTTTTAATATACTCACGCCTGTATCCCGGAAGAGGTAGGCAGAAGTGTACCTAATATTACACCCACATTTCATCATGGTATAAATTTTAGTAAAGTCACACGTAAACAATGATATACATATCACTAGACATACTGTCATATGTTAAAATTTATTTTTATTATTAGTTTTTATTATTAGTTTTGTCCATAGTATTGCATATGTATTTTTTATATTTCTATTTATAGCATAAGCTCTATCATGTTAAAAAATGATGTGTATAGTTATAAGTGGACTTCAGATTTGAATATTGTGTCCAACTGAATATTGTGGTGTATGACATAGGATCTGTAGTCTATTACTATACCTATTTAATTAAAATAAAATAAATAATAGGCAAGCTTATTGCTACTGAGAATTCGCAAAAGCTCAATAACACTTGCTCTACCCAGGATTCAAACCCGGGACCTCACGATTAGCAGACGCATACGGTATCCACTGGACCATGGAGGCAGTCTGATGTAGTTATAGATCGGGATATTAATTTAATAACTTATTTCACATGATAATTTTAGCATTTTCTCTTTCATTCTTCTCTTACCCGCAGTTGTCATTTAGATTATAGCAATACTGATTAGCCTACTTAAGCATCTTACATTGAGGTTAATGTAAAATACAACACAACAATAACCGAGAATCAAACTTTATTCCTATGCAGCAAAATAGAAATTCTTAGCAATCAATAACAAGTAACTTAACTAAAAAGCACAGCTTTGTTAATCTTGTCGCCATTAATTCTGCCTGCTGATCAATTTCATTTAATATCACACTATAGAACACTCCCAAGATTCAGACATTTATTTCAAGCCTCAATTTGATCGAGTCTGTTTTAGGTCCCAATTCTGTTCTCATTCACAGTAATAAAACAAATCAAAATGTTTCTACCCTAATTTTTCTTACGACTTAATAAGTAAATTCTGAAATTGTATATACAAGTGGCGACCCTATCAGAAATGAATAATATCTTACTATTGCTTTCATAATAAAATGGTATAATGAAAATTTGTTTTTGGTTTTTTTGTACGGCAAGGTCCGCAGTAACCGAAACCGGCGAGCATGTTTGAAAAGAGTAATGAGTGTAGAGGAAGCGCGTGAGGTTTGTAAGGATAGAAGCAAGTGGCGTTCTGTTGTCTCTGCCTACCCCGACGGGGAAAAGGCGAGAGTATATGTATGTATGTGAAACATTGTTATAATGCACATTTTAAATAATTTTCTAATCTCCGGCTGTTTTGTAACTCAATAGGTTATGTTAGGATTTTTTGTGACCTTCCACCCAAAAAGGTTTACTCCATCAACTTGGGTTATTATAAAAGCTTTATGCATATTGTAAATTATGAAACATGAACGGTATATAAATGAATCATTACATCATATTCTGTCATCATGCCATATGACACACATAAGAACAACTCAAAACAAGAATTTATAAATCACACAAAGTGTTGTCGATAGGATGGAATCAACAATACACTACGCCGAACTACGCCATCTGTGGCGTATAACACAATTATAATTGCATCCTAAAAAGCTGAAAATAATTTAGCCCATAAACTTGAGAATCGGTCCCCGTCGCAACAAATCAGTGTAGTACACAAAGTGCTCGATATCGTTATCGCCTACATAAAGCTTACGCATCTAATCACTGAGATTGTCACTGTACTTGCTCTGGACCAACGAGTGGGATTTAGTACTTGATTTAGTATTGTTGTAGCTAATACAGACGAAGATAAAAGAAAGAAAGTTGTAATTATAAATTAAAAAATTTACTCGTAAAGTATAGGGAGAAAATTGTGATTTAAGATAGATGCGGTGCATTGCGAGGTTTTGGTTGCCAGGTCGAATAATGTAGTCTATTTTACATAATGATTCCTACTATCTTGGATTACATGAGAACTGAATATTTCGCGAAAAGTTCGCGTTAATTACTTTTACTCATCCAATCCTGAATCCACTCCAATACTAAGATAAGTATTCTGTTCACTTATTTAAAAGGGTTAGCACAAAAAATCATCTAAAATTATATTAGGATGGAACCTTTATAATCCTAAATAACGATAGTAAATTCTCTCCTTCATGTTAGAAAGCAATGGGCAAACCACGAAAATATAATTTTAAGCAATAGGGAAGATTACTGCCAAGTTAAACCACCAGATGGCGGTATCACCGACTACAGTAAACAATGAATCTTGGCAAGTATGACATTTGAGTGACAATTTGACAACTCGTTTAGACTTCAAACTTTGGATGCGCGATCTCATATCAAACAAGTCACTATAACAGAAACATTGTACCATATTTATTGTTATTAATAATTACATATATGAGAACTGTTTTGTCTATATAAATAAGTATAGATATATTGTTGTCTTGTTGATGACAATATTTGAAAAGCGCGCTACGAAAGTTTGTTTACTGTAGTTGCTCGTGCTGCCATCTGCATCGAGCTTTCCGTAATGTTCCCTATTCTTTAGTTATTTATCAGTCATACAAATATTTAAAAATAAGTTTGTCATATAAGTTTATTTCTTACAGATGCTTTAATCAATTAGGTATTAAGTGTAATAGCTTTTAATAGTCACTTCAGTATTCTCTCATGTTTTGAACTCCTAACACTGTAGTGATCTCGGCCAGTCTAATCGCAACTACGATAGGCGGTATCTATTACCTTATATGAGAAAATATAAAGACCCGTCTAATAAACATAAAATAAACTTATCGGGAATACAGGTATTGTAATTAAGATTTCAAAGTCGCCATCAATACTTGACGACAACACAAAGTCAATCTCGAACAAATATCAATAAATATCTCGTGAATATATCAGCCACGTTCCCACGTGCGATGGAAGCCATACATAATACGAATTTGACATTAATAGCTTACTAATATAGACCGTAGAACATCTCGTTATATGTATGCCTCATTATAAAGGTGATTCTACACTGGAAATTTGGTTTCGGTACCGTTATTCGGTTTTTAAAAGCTTAGCGTCGTTGAAGATTTGATGGCGCAATTTTGTGAATTTTAGTATAATTTCTGATCGATCAATCTTATACTAATATATAAAGCTGCAGAGTTTGTTTGTTTGTTTATTTGTTTGGTTTGGTAACTACTGAACCTATTTCAAAAATTATTTCAGTTTTAGATAGCTCATTTATCGAGGAAGGCTTATAGGCTATATAACATCATGCTTTAAGCCACGGGAGCGGAGCAGTAGCCTCAAATAACGCGGGTGTAACCGCAGGCTCATCTAGTTCTCTATAAAGCAACTATATGCTACCCGCGCACTCCCGCGTAAGGGTTATGTAGCATGGTGGGGAGAGTATAAGACACATAATTATATACCTAAGTTAGTTGTGGTATTAAAAATATCTATCTAGCCAACCATCTCTAGAAACTCTCCCGTTTCTAATAGCTGTGAACCGGTGCTCATTAAAAAAGGGTAACATTTTTTAATTTTTACCCGCCTTCAAAATGGAGTAGGTTCTCAATTCGAGAATATTTTAATGTATGAACTGAAATTGATAATTATTATATTTTTATTTAATTTATTTGAATGTTGGTGTTTTTCGTGTGGTATGGCTATTTTAATTTGATCAAGATCTGACTTGTAGTTTTTGAGATTTCCCTAAAAAGTGCGTTTTAGTTTAAATATTTTGGGGATCTTTGCAGTTATGAAACGAAGTTGTATAATGGCGTCTAATATTGCTATATAGACCATAATATTATTGATTTGCTTTAACTTTACGCAAGCTAGGAAAGGTTTGCATCGATTGCCGCAACATTTAAATGTTAAAGCCCTTGTTTTCTGACATAAGCTGTAATCAATTTTGTCGGCTTCTAACTTATTACGTTGTTCAAAGTTCAACTGTTGTTCAATTGTAGGTGTCATGTTAATGAATTCATTTTGGTGTTTGGTAACTGGAGTACTTTCAGGTGGGTGAAACATATTTATCATGCTCATATAATAATTGTTAGAGTTTGAAATAATGTGTCAAGTTTCAAAACCTGTGGCATATTTTGTTTAAATAGCTTTTAATAAGTAAAATGGTTTTCGAAGTTTCGTCAACCAAAATTTATCATTTCGGTCGATCAAAATAATGGGCATTCCATTTTAAACCTTACAATACATATCACTTACTAATATCAACATAAGGGTCGTAGATAGCACACGTATCAACTCAGAAAGGGATCGTCACCGCATCAACTGGAGCCGTTCAGTATTATTTGTATGGAACTCCCTACTGCAACGCACACTAATCGGAATCGTAACGTAATCGCCTCGCCTCGGGACAAGCTCACGAACGTGCGTGGTCGACTTGCAGTTCCCGCGCTTACGTTTCTCCGTACCCTAACTTACGGCGCTCCGTAGCCTAGCTTACGTCTCTCGTCTACGCCCCTCCCGCAGTCTGCGTTCGGATTCAAAATGATTGAAGTAGTGCCTAGCCGTCAACCAGCGGTTGGCGAGCCGTAAGCACGGCGTCGCCTAGCTGTAGCCGAGTCGACGTGCCGGAGCTTCTGATCCGCTTACGTTACGTGGTTACATCAGGTTGACGGCTGTTTGACGGCGAGGCAAAAGGCGATACGGTGACGATCCTTTTCCGAGTTAATATGTGTGCTACGACCCATACGCGCCTATATTGCGGATTCATTAAAAAAATAAAATTTAACATCTTGTACGACTGTACGTATTTGCTCGATTACTAATTACAAACATACCAGCATGTGTACACAATTAACTTAAATAATTAAGTATACGAAATTGTATACTTAATTATTTAAAACTATATAAAATAAAAAAATAAAATAAAAATATGATTATAATATCAAAACCTTTCTTCTTTCTTTATATTTCTGATATTTTATCTATCTCTACGACTTACCCTGACCGGATTGTATCATGTACACACACCCTAACATATACCGTAGAGGCAAACCATTAAAGAAATAGAGCTACGTAAAATCGATTCGACACAGAGTCTATAAAATCACGTCTGTATAAATGATAGCCGTTTGATAGAGACGTAGGCAGATGACTACGTAGGCTTTTGACTATAATTATTAGTAGTTTTAGGAATAAATACGAACAAGGTCTCATTGGATACAGTTAAGGCATGTTGGGCAAATTGTGTCGATTGACTTAGATTTATGGAGGTGCTTATTATTGACTGCCTCGTTGGTCTCGCGGCATAAATGTGCGCGTGGGATTGGGAGGTCTCGGGTTCGATTCCTGGGTCGGGCAAAGTGTTATTGGGTTTTTCCGTTAGGAAATTATCAGTAGCAGCACGGAGTCTGGTAATGTGCCCGGTACGGCAATAGGCTCGCCCACTATTACGTGGGACCTAAAAATTCATGGCGAAATGTGGGTGTAATATTACACCTCTGCCTACCCCTTCGGGGATACAGGCGTGAGTCTATAAAAAATAAAAATATATTATTATTGAATGTTTGGTTGAGCTTTTGTGATGGTATACCTTGTGTATATTTGTGGGGTACCTCAAAATAGAAAATTACTAGTAGGTAAGCATCTAAGCTTTTGTAATCAATCAAAAACTAATAATGGAGTCACTAATGCGAATGCGGTTTCTAGGAATGTTATAAATGAAGAAGATATTGAAAGAAGAGTTAATGTAGGTAATAGGGTGAATGGAGCTTTGAAGGCTTTTATGAACAGTCGAAACGTGTCCAAAAAGGCATGTTTGGCTGTGCATAGAGGTGTGTTAGTACCTTCACTTATGTATGGTAGTGAAAATTGGGAATGGCAGAATAGACATGGAAGTAGAATAAATGCCGTACAAATGAGAGCACTGATAAGTATGTGTGGAGTGTATTTGAACGACAGAGTAAAAAAATGTGTGATAATGGTAAGAGAGTATTGTGGGGTAAAAGAAGATGTAGTGACAAGCATCGAGAAAGACTGGTTAAGACTGGACTGGACTCGCTAAGATGGTTTGTTTTGGACACGTGGAGAGGATGGATGATGAAAGACTGACCAAGAAGTCATATTACTTAAGTGTGAATTGGACAGGAGGAAGGGACCTAGACGGACGTTCTCTGACCAGATTGGAGACATCCTAAAAAAAGGACAGGTTATAAGTACCCTCAACCGAAGAGCATGCGTGAGAAATTTGATGGGAGTGAATGAAGCAAGAGAGGTATGTAAGGATCGTTGCAAATGGTGTTCCGTAGTCTCTGCCTACGCCTCCGGGAAATAGGCGTGAGTATATGCATGTATGTAATGCGAATTATTTTCGCAGTGTCAGCTGTCTTGCTACTACGGTAACTGTAGAAAACTCATATCAGTCTTTTAAACTTGTTTTTATCATAGCTCGGTCTATCCGAACCTAACATTTTTAAATAGTTAATACATTATTGTTCATGTTCAAACATTTGCTTTGTACAGTACCATGTGTGCTGCCATGTACCTACCTGTACTATAATCGTCCATATTATTTTAATAGCTTAATACATAGATAAAAAGCTATTTTCATGTCACTTTTTGGTGGGACTATCTCCTTTTTAAAAAGTATTAATTTATTTTCCCTCTTATGTAAGAACAATAATACCTACATAATTACCAGTTAATGATTTTATCCGATCGGACTCCCTCGTTCTATTAGAAATTTAGATTTGAGCTTTAATTTCGAGCGACTTGAAGAATTCATGAATACGCCAAAAGGTACCCAGAAACATACATACATACATAGACTCACGCCTGTTTCCCGGAGGGGTAGGCAGAGACTACGGAACGCCATTTGCAACGATCCTGACATATCTCTCTTGCTTCATTCACTCCCATCAGATTGCTCATGCATGCTCTTCTGTTCAGGGTACTTCTCACCTGTCCTGTTTTTAGGATGTCTCCAATCTGGTCAGAGAACGTCCGCCTAGGTCTTCCCCTTCGTCCTGTCCCTTCCACACTTGCCTTATATATCTGCTTGGTCAGTCTTTCGTCATCCACCCTCTTCACGTGCCCAAACCATCTTAGCATACCTTTCTCGATGCTTGTCACTATATCTTCTCTTCTATCACACAATTCTTTACTCTGTCCACAGTATATAAAGACCTGTCAGTCAGAGAGAAACACAAAACGTAAATCATTTTCACATCTGTTTGTTATCATACAATCAGATCAGATCAGATTTAATTCTATATCCGTAATTATTACAATTAACAGCAAAAGAATACATCGCGATAAAAACTCCTCAAAACTCAGCAATAAGAAAAGGCACTGCCACCCAACATGGCAATATAACGTAACGTACTTATACTCCAAATAAAAATAATGAGCCTCGGCCACTTCGCGGACGGAATAATTATGTGAGTCAAACGTGTACACGAAGGCACAGAGTAGATAACATTCAGTTTATTTTAAATCAGTACGTTTTATATTGAAGAATAAGAAGAGGGATATATAAAAAGTAAAGAAGAAAGAAAGAGATAAATAGAAAGAAAGATAAAGAAGATAGAAATGAAAAAAGGAGAACTTAAAAAGGAAGAAAGCGAACATGACATGAAGAAATAAATACAAAAGCAGAAAATGAAAAAAGCTTTGCAATAAATAAATGAATAATTACTACGTTGATAAATGGTCAAATATTCTAAAAAAAGGAGAAATATTTATAGCAAATGGCTTTATTTCCTATTACCATAATTATGTAAGCATGTATGAAAAGAGTAATGAGTGTAGAGGAAGCGCGTGAGGTTTGTAAGGATAGAAGCAAGTGGCGTTCTGTTGTCTCTGCCCACCCCGACGGAAAAAAGGCGTGAGTATATGTATGTATGTATAATTATTAGTGACTTCGGATTTTACGTGCAGTATTCTCACTGTAATTTGCACTAAGCGGGATTGGAATCTCTATCTTAATGGACAATTACGCATACCTTGCTCATACCACGGATGTAAAATCACCCATAGAGATCCGTATCTACTAATTTGATGATCCAATGACGTCATAAAAAAAAACGGCCCATCCACTTCCGATTTACGACCTAAACGCTTAACCGTTACGGCACCCAAAAAAGACCGTTGAACAATGCAATTAATGGCATTGATAGCTTAATTTAAAAGCGGATTTTTTTTATTTATTATAATTATAATTGATTTAGAATTAATTAAGCGAAAGGTCACATCCGATATGTTGGACGACATATCGTCCGACCACCCGTGGTTACGGCAGCGTGGGTTGGCAACATTTTCATTAAATATTGCTTTATTAATAAAATTAATAAATGATTGTGACGGCATATAACTGTGATGTACAGTTTGTCTCTCTTCGTAGAAACATAAATTTTAAAACGCCTTGGTACTCCTATTTTGACTTGTTTTTGGGTTTTGTATGTTGTTAGTTGTGTGTAAATGCATTTTAAACCGATGTTACTTTTACTTTTAAACTTTAGGTGTGGTCTATTTCGTTTTTAATGAACAAGGTTCGATACGAAAAGTTGCAAAGGCTTTAAAGCTCAGTTTCCTCTATTACATTTTAGAATTAGCTCTGCTTATAATTTTGTCAGGGTAGAACTTAAAACAATTAATGGTTTCGAATTTTTGCAAAGCACATGATTTTTCTTAAATAGTAGTAGGGTAAGGTGCCATATAATATTAGATATATATAAGTGACCGTCTAAGGTTCAGTCATTTTGGAGATCAGATGCCGAAAAACCAGATCGACAGTAAAAACCGTTTTATACTGAATACTTGTCATACATTAGTTATTTAAAAGTGAATAAGTACATGTACTTAGAATTACTCGAGTCATCTCTTTCATCATGCCTACATACATACATACATACATAGTCTCACGCCTATAACCCCGAAGAGGTAGACAGAGGTGTATTTCTACACCCACTTTTCGCCAGATATACTTTAGTCCCACGTAATAAGGGGCGAGCCTATTGCCGTACCGGGCACATTGCCAGACTCCGTGCTGCTACTGAGAATTTCGTGTCAGAAAAACCCAATAACACTGCCCGACCCAGGAATCGAACCCGGGACCGCCCGATCCCACGCACACATTTATGCCGCGAGACCAACGAGGCAGTCGTATAGGGTTTGATGTCGAGTTTTCCGTCTCTACGCAAAGATGGTATTTGCATCGTGTTATCCCTTAGTCGCCTCTTACGACACCCACGGGAAGATAGGGGGTGGTGACACTTGTATTCTATGCCGTCAGCCACACGGCTACATCATACCTATTTGTAGCTTAAACTCATTTCAGCCTACAGTCTCATTTTTGTTTAACATCGGCACTTCTCTATTATCAGGAAATATTTATAATAGTTTCTAATATTGCCAAGCTTTTCCAACTATGTAGGTGTTATGTTGTCATTACACAGAACACATTGAGTGTATTGCGACATAAGGCTATTAAATTGTCTAATGCCAATAATCGGACATACTTTGACACGATTTCAATCAAATAAAATGTTATGAAAGGCTAGATACAATTTTAACGAAGTTAATAACATTATATTTCGTAGTAAAAATTGCTGGAAGCCTTTAAACTCAAGAACGAAATAAAAATTTGTGTTGTAATTACAGCCAGAATAGTGGACATTTTCACGAAAGAAAACGACTTGAAATTTCTTTCCAGCGACTTAAATAGTCCCAAATACGAAGGGTAGGTACCTATCTCTCGATCCAATGACAACAAAAAAAACAAATCGATTAATAAATGTCGGATTCCTGAGGTGCCAAATTGAAAAAAATATACCCGTTGTTAAGCCTCCTCCTTTTCGGAACTCGGTTAAAAACTTTACAAAATATTGACTTCATCATCAGCCTTTAACAGTCCACTGCTGGACAGGCCTCTCCTTTGAAAGGAGGAATTGGCCTACTATACCACGCTGGCCAAACGGGTTGGTATAGGGTTTGTATCAAGTTTTCCGGTGCAGTTCTCTGCATAATATGCTGCCTCTGTCAGCTCTTACGACACCCATGGGATGATATGGGGTGGTGATTTTCCGTATTCTTAATCCGTCACCACACGGAATGAAAAAGTATTGACTTATTCAATGACTAATCTTACTTAAATTTTAAATAGCTTTCCAAAATCACATCTCTTAGTGCATCCCTAAAGTCCTCAAAGAAAATTTATGCCAAATTTCAGCTTCTTACCACCAGTAGTTTCATCTGTGTGTTGTCGGTCAGTCAGTCAGTAACGCAATAATTTTATATATGTATACAGATTCATTCGGAATGTGTTTATATCAGGTACATATTAAAGGTTTCAAAATCCGTCTTCAGCAAGAACCATTTCAACTTTCGCCTGTTCAATTAGACAAACAGATCACAGCGGGATCTCCGCTACCAACAGCGACCCCACATCGATACTACTATTACTACAAGGGATCCCACATCAGTACTAATATTATTACAAGCATCAATAAGTCATCGCAATCACTGGTTCCCACAGGTGGGCTATATTATGCATAAGTATTTTCAAAACTTTGGTGATTACACTCTAATATGGTATAATGCATGTGGTGATGGATTAAGAATGTCGCGCCACGCAAAATGTAGTATTTCGTAATACTCCTTACCAAGTAACCTAAGGATAGTACGACTGAAGCACAATATTCATTTTATAAGTTTAAGATAAGTGCCTATTACCTACTCGTTAATTAGTTAAGTCTAATTTGTCGTTATTATTTAATTGATAGTTCAATATATGTATATGGTCACTATTTAGCATGTTCACCTTTTCTATTAAAGTGTACCTACGCTACCCAAACCAAACCAAAACTTTTCAAGAATTTTATTATATATTTTTGTCCGCATAATCACAATGTACAACCTTGCCTAATTTCAGCTTTCTCGTGCTTATAGTTTCTGCGTAAAACCGCGGACGGACAGACGGATGGACGGACATAGCGAAACTAGGGTTCCTAGTAGTTTACTCATCATCATCAGCCCTTTATACTGTCCCACTGCTGGGCACGGGCCTCTTCTCACTTATGAGAAGGGTAAGGCCATAGTCCACCACGCTGGCCAAGTGCGGGTTGGCAGACTTCACATGTCTTTCGAGAACATTATGGAGAACTCTCAGACATGCAGGTTTCCTCACTATGTTTTCCTTCACCGTTTAGAAAGCGATAATTAACAATTTAATACGCACTTAACTTCGAAAAGTCATTGGTGCGTGCCGTGGATTCGAAACCGAGACCCTCTGCTTAGCAGTCTATCGGTCTCTCCACTCGGCTATTGCTGCTCTTAGTAGTTTACTACGGAACAATAAAAACGGACATAAAGCTATTTTATTTATATTTTTGCCGCCTCTGACTGTAGCATAGTCTGTGCATGCGCGGGAGTTCTCTTCTAATAGGCAGTAAAGCGCGCCAATTCTGCCGACGCAATGGCCGCCAAATAAGTATATTGCACCGTAACGAAGCATTTCATTAAATTTTATACATTTTCATTAGTTTTACGGCCATTGTAAACGGTTGATTGGTGTTTAATTAGGCACTGTGCTTGTGCCCACGTATTCATAGATAGTATGTCTATGTGTGAGTAGGTAGGTCTGTGGGTGCGTTTTGTATGTGTTTGGTTGGATGCATGTGTGCGTTTATCGGTTTTAAATTGGTGTGGATTTCTAGACAATTTGATGCGACTGGAAACAAAATTAATTAAAAACTTATGGACACATAGGCTAAGTTACTCTACTGATCAACTTAAGATGCAAAAGTTCTAGCAAACTGCACATAAAAATATTTATTTAACTCTTAAATATTTCTCTCTATAATAGGGGAGCCTGAGAAGGGATTTCGGGATTTACTCAAGCGCGTCAGATATTGATAGTATCCATGTCCTACGTATTTTTATAAAGTAGGAATGTTCATCTGATCATTTGCAAAATGGAGGAAAAATTTCAAAAGGCAAAAAGAAGAAAATTAATCGAGTGTGTCAGATTTTCTAAGGGGATGTTAGGTGAACCTAAAAAACAGCTCTCATTGGATAATCCGACGATTTAGGTGTCACGCAGACTCGTGGCCATTATTAGAAATTTGCAAACGTGAATAAATGAGTCATATAGAATCAAAAACAGCAATCTGACTTTTGACTTATTAACGGTAATTAGGAAAAGTAGTTTCATTATTACAAACTACATCTTTTTTAATGTGTGTTTATAATAACGTATGCTTTAGATTTTTGAATTCATTATACTAAGATTTAAATAGATTTAAATTGAATCAAATTAATAGTTATTATCTAAAATTATCAGATTGCTGTTTTTGATATTGACTTCCAAACATTGCTGAGTATGATACTTAACAATGATTAGATTGCTGTCTTTGATTCTTGCCAAAATGAAACACACATAGGGTTGTCAATAATTAAAACTTCTTAATTTAATACAATCTTTTTATTTGGTTTGCTATCACTAAAGTTATTAAGAAGGAGATTTTCATATCAAAAATACTTTGTCATTTGACAACCCTCGAATAAAAAATGCAAGGTAAGGTCCTTGCAAGTTTAGCGACATTTACTTCGCAATTTACGGGATCTCTTGCCTTTTTTCTCGCGTATCTATTAGTTACACGTGTGGGATGTAAATCTATGTTATGTTTTTTCACCTCCATACTAATTATTTAACACTATTTTTGCAATAAAATTACAAAACACGCACACGGATCTTACGACAAAATCAATCAGACGCCATCTTGACGTCATGATCAATGAACGCCTGTGATTGGTCGAAGCTAGCAGATTGCTGTTTTTGCATCTCATCGTATGCAGATTGCTGTATTTGATACCAATATGGGTTTGACATTCAAGTTTTTGGTGGAATATTGCTGTTTTTGATACGATGTGACTAAAAAAGTAAAACATATTTTAAAAATACAATGTTACCATAGTCATAACTCGAATTGCGTAAAATTGACAGATTGCTGTTTTTGATTCTACACGACTCAAATGAATTCGCAGTTTTGAAATACTCAAGCGCGTCAGATTAAGATATATGAGTATATGCTCTAGGTATCCTAACGTTCTAGACGTGCTTACTCATAATCTGACGATTATCTGGAGAGATAAAGGCAACAACTCTTTTAAAAATTTTGATGGTCTATAGCCGCTCTCCCCACCGATGAAAAATTATACTTGCATTATTCACCTTTTTATCCTTTTATCATTTAAGCTTTGTGACCCAATATGTCTCTATGATGCTCGAGTAAATCTCAATTTAGCATCGTGGGCTCCCCTACTACGAGGGACGACTATGTCGACCGTTTAAATATTCTTTTAATTATTTTTCTTTCAATCCTCTATGTAACGCCTCCTACACACTATAATACCACAACCATAATTATGTATTTTACTCATGTGTGAGTGTTAGGCAACATCCAATCGGTGTCCAAGAAAAACGCGTAGGTTATGGCCGCGCCCTCTGTCTAACTTAGGTTGTATGTCCATTAGTGATGTGGGAAAGAAATACTAATGACATGAAGAAATACCTGACAAAAAAAATTTGCTTACCTTTGCATTAATTATCGTTTACTAAACGGTGAAAAAAAACATCGTGAGAAATCTTCAAGTCCGAGAGTTCTTCATAATGTTCTCGAAAGGCATGTGAAGTCTACCAACAAGCAGTAGGTCAGTGTGTTGGACTGTGGCTCTGTAGTCTTACTCATCTTCTTATAGTAGGAAGAGGCCGCACCCAGCAGTAGACATATTATACATATACAAGACTTCATCAGCCCAGCGTACCTATTGCGCTAACTATATTTACGCAAATGTGACTCGATGCTTTCCTTGCTCACAACTCGATTTTATTTTATTTGGTAAGCTTACGGCTACTTTTGCAATGCAGATATGAATGTGAGTTAATACATGACAAATACAAGCTTTCACAAACATTCTATCTACAAAAGAACATCCAGGCCCAAACATTAATTTGTGAATCACATGGTGTTATCTCGGAATTGAACCCGCAACCGGCGCATTTCTAAACAGCAAGGTAACCGCTTAAACCACTATGCCACCCCTGCTGTCAAACTCTAATGTAGTGTTTAAACTTTCGTGGTCATTTAAACTTATTTTAAATTGTCTTTCGGGATATATACCAGTACATCCGTGAACATGGCGCTTGCAAAAGTGCCGAAATATCGGTTACTCAAAACAAAGGTACGTGGTATATATCCTGAAAGACAATTTAAAAATAAGTCTAATGTGTTGTGGTGGATACATACCTTTATGCTCCTAAAACGTCCCACGATTGATGTCCGTTCTCGATTCGATCTGTCATCCACCCACAGCGACATTACGTCATTATTAAATGATGACAGTTGTGGACCGTTCAGTAATTAATTTTTAATATATTACAACTCTGACCAAATATATGGTTTTGGAAACGACTTCGAAAGATGATTTGTGGAATACAACTGTTATAATATTATCTAGAAACGGTTACACATTATTATATTGTTCAGATGTACTCAACATTTTAAATAATTTCTATGTATGTGAAAACTATAAGAACTGCTATGAGCAATCATAGCATGACGTGGCTTGTCGTTTGAAATCGATCGGTGAAGTTAAGCTACACTTACTCAAGTCATTTGGATGGGTGACTGCGTGTGCCATTTACATCAGAGCGCTACTCTGGGGCAGAAAGGTTCTGGAGTGACGGCCACGTACCGGACGACGCAGCAGAGGTAGGCCCCCCCCAAGGTGGACCGACGATCTCGTCAAGATCGCGTGAGGCGGTTGGATGCGGGCGGCTCAAGACCGGTCTGTGTGGAGAACCTAGGGGGAGGCCTTTGTCCAGCAGTGGACGTCGTTTGGCTGATTTGATGATGATGATGATGATGCTACCCTGGTTTGGTAAGCACGTAAAGATTTCGGTCCCGGTGCTTGCCCCAGGATACGAAAATTGTAAAGTCATATCGTAAGTCTTCGGGCGGTCTTTTTGTAATCAGAATAATAGGGAGACGACGAAAGAAATATATTATAATAAAATCACTATAAATACATACATATACATATCGTCACGCCTTTTATCCCCGAAGGGGTAGACAGAGGTGTAGGTATTTCTACACCCCCTTTTCGCCAGATATACTTTAGTCCCACGTAATAAGGGGCGAGCCTATTGCCGTACCGGGCACATTTCCAGACTCCGTGCTGCCACTGAGAATTTCGTGACAGAAAAACCCAATAACACTGCCCGACCCAGGAATCGAACCCGCGACCTCCCAAACCCACGCGCACATTTATGCCGCGAGACCAACGAGGCAGTCGTATAGGGTTTGATGTCGAGTTTTCCATCTCTACGCAAAGATGGTATTTGCATCGTGTTATCCCTTAGTCGCCTCTTACGACACCCACGGGAAGATAGGGGGTGGTGACACTTGTATTCTATGCCGTCAACCACACGGCTTCACTATCACTATGACTATAAATAGACAAGTTAATATCCTATGGTCCGCCTTACTAGCCAATCCATAATATCATTTCAAATGATACCTAATTAAATAAATCGGATAAACGATGTTTTGGCAATGGGAGCGGATAATCCGTGATTCTATCACAATATTGCTTATAATCGGATTATTAACGACCACATTTTGAAACTTATTAAGCGTGGTTACGTGTGTGGTCGCATTTAGACTATAGTCTGTGAGGTGGGCGACGATTAAGGGATTATTTATGAAATCAGTGATAAGGTTCGGATAGTTTGTGGTCTGATCACTTCTGTGATGATTGGAGAAAGTGGTCGATATCTTGAACGTTATTTCGCATAATTGTTTATGTATTCCAACTTGGTGCTTTTTAATTCTTATAGATTTTCATACATACATACATATGTTCACGCCTTTTTCCCGTCGGGGTAGGCAGAGACAACAGATCGCCACTAAGTAAATAGTCACTACCTAAAATCCAGATTCAGACAGATGACTGCCTCGTTGGTCTCGCGGCATAAATGTGCGCATGGGATTGGGAGGTCTCGGGTTCGATCCCCGGGTCGAGCTGAGTGTTATTGGGTTTTTCCGTTAGGAAATTCTCAGTAGCAGCATAAAGTCTGGTAATGTGACCGGTACGGCAATAGGCTCGCCCCCTATTACGTGGGACCTAAAAATTCATTGCGAAATGTGGGTGTAATATTTACACCTCTGCCTAACCCTTCGGTGATACAGGCGTGAGACTATAAATAAATAAAATGAATAAAACTAAAATCCAGCGCTACATTACGTTTTTTTCGTCAACGAGAGTTAGTCAGTTAGTCAACTCTTAAAAAAACTTTGTTCACCTTAACGCACTTTAAAATATCATGGAAAGGTAGAGAAGATATTATGGCGTTTTGATTTTTAACACCATAGAAACAAACATCTTTATATTTAACCTTATCTCTTAGGAAAGGAATAATTATAGGAATGACTTTTCGATAAGAATACTGCTACTGTATATCGATCTACTGTGGAAAGGTGGTCGAGTAGTGTCGAAAACAAACGAGTCTCTGCTGCTTTTAATAAAAAAACCGGTCAAGTGCGAGTCGGACTCGCGCACCGAGGGTTCCGTACAAACCTGTATATATAATTATTTAAAAAATGTTATGTAGGTAACTAAAAATTAAAGATTTTCGAAATTTTTCCTATGTGCTATAAAACGTTGCTTTATGCCAAATTTCAAGATTCTAGATCGACTGGAAGTGCCCTTTAGTTTTTCTTGAGCATTTGATATGAATTTCAATTTAATACCTCTACGGGTTCATGAGGAAAGGGGAAAGTAGGTACCTATAAAATTATTAAAAATATTTTATGATATGATGTAACAAAAAAATTACGGTTTTCGCAATTTTTCCTTTATCTGTGCTATAAGACATGGCTTTGTACCAAATTTCAAGAATCTGAGTACAACGGACAACAAAGTGATCCTTTAAGGGATCCGCTTTTTATTTCGAGGTACGGAAACCTAAAAATATAAATATTTTTAGATAGTAATATAGTACATGTCCTAATATCTTCTTGGGTTTACGCGAATGTTACCTACACATTGAAATTAAACTACAGTTTACAGAATTTAATTTCAATATACTTGTTTTCTTTCAAATTGACAAAAATAATTCGTCCATCGCCCACACAAAACAAAATACCGAAACATAATTACCAAAATTATGTACAGCGGTGATCCAGATCTTTACGATGCCGATGCAGCAACCTGATTACCATAACGACTTGAAGGTACATTGTCATGCTGAGCGCGGACAAATTGCGACAGATGAACTACATACCTTACACATCTGTCAAAATTATGATACAGTTGACGTTAATGCGCGTTTTATTTAGATTTGTTTGACCCCGCAATTTAGAGGCGCTGAGGATGCTCCGGTTGTCTTAGTGACGACTACAGCCTAGTGAAGCGATAGCTGAGTGGAGAGACCGACAGACTGCTACGCAGAGGGTCAAGGGTTCGAATCAACGGCACGCACCAATGACTTTTCTAAGTTAAGTGCGTATTAAATTGTTAATTATCGCTTGCTAATGGGTGAAGGAAAACATCGTGAGGAAACCTGCATGTCTGAGAGTTCTCCATTATGTTCTAGAAAGGCACTTGGCCAGCGTGGTGGACTATAACCCTACCCTTCTCATAGTGAGAAGTGGCCCGTGCCCAGCAATGGGTCAGTATTAAGGGCTGATGATGACGACTACCTAGTGGAGATACCAACAGACTGCAGTGCATGCCTAGTTATATCTAATTGTTTTGAGTGGGAATCCAATCTTTGTCACGTAAACTGACCCAACGATGGCTATTTGCATAATAGTGCACATGTTAAAGAACTTTTCATCATCATCATCATCAGCCTTTAACAGTCCACTGCTGGATTAGGCCTCTCCTTTGAAAGGAGGAATTGGGCTACTATACCACGCTGGCCAAACGGGTTGGTATAGGGTTTGTATCAAGTTTTCCTACTCTTACAGTGTTGTTCTCTGCATATTATGCTCCCTCTGTCGGCTCTTACGACACCCATGGGATGATATGGTGTGGTGACATTCGTATTCTTAATCCGTCACCACACGGACGAAGTAACTTTTATTTTTGTAATATTAAACTGCCTCCGTGGTGTAGTGGATGGCGAATGCGTCTGCTGATCGTCTACTGGTCCCACGTGCGATTCCCGGGTCGGGTAAAGAGTCCTGTGATTTTCCGAATTCTCAGTAGCATCGCGGATTCTGCTACCCCCTATTACGTGGGACCTTAAAATATATGGTGAAATGTGTATATAATATTACACCTCGGCCTACCCCTTCGGGGATAAAAAGCGTGAGCCTATATTAAACTGATGATTGTATCCGGATTGATGGCTTTCTATGTTTTATATTAGTTGATTTTATTTTCCCTTTTGTCTAGATTTTCTTTGAGGTAATGTAAACTTTTTAGTTAGCGAGACGACAGAAAAAATCGTATAAAAATAATATTTGATAGTAAAGTCATCTCATTTTCTCTTGAAGTTAAAATTTGATATAGCTCTGTTTCATATTTTTAGACGTAGCTATGATTTTAAAGATAATTATATTCAAACTAGAGGACGCCAGCAGCTAAGCCTGCATTTTTTTTTAATTTACCCGTTTTGGCCGATCACGTGGGAATTTCGGGAAATTCCTTCTTAGTGCTCACCTAGGGTCCCCAAGGAACATACATGCCAAATTTCAGCTTCCTGCGCCCAATAGTTTCGGCTGTAGCGTGTCTGTCAGTCAGTCAGTAACGCAAGGATTTTATATATTAAGATCATAGATATTATTAATTATTCTTCATCCTGCTTATCTAACCGCTTATACATTGTAACACAATTTATTTCCTAGCACTTTACAGCAAGCTTTTAGCACTAGACGTGTCCAATCAAGGGCTACAGCGATTGTATGGAGGTCCCGCTATGTGCCGTTGGACAGGCGGTGATGCGACAAGAGTTACTGCTAGTGCCTGCCAGGTTGGACTGTGGAGCCGACAACTGGAAGATGAGCTATGCTAAGATGACTAGCGAAGCTGTTTAATGTAAACCTTCGTCATTCATCGTCCTAGATTTATCCCGCTTCATATTTTAACCGAATATGGCAGCATATTAGCTCTTTTACCGTCTATTCGACATAAGATTTTTTTTTATGAGACTATGCATTAGGACTAAATCCTGTGTCGCGGAGGACTTTACAAACATACAACCAACGGACACAATGAACACCCAGATCACAGGTATTAAACTGATAAACCACTGAGCTCATCTCTGATGTATATGCAAGTGATTATCTTAATATATAAAATCCTTGCGTTACTGACTGACTGACAGACACGCTACAGCCGAAACTATTGGGCGCAGGAAGCTGAAATTTGGCATGCATGTTCCTTGGAGACCGTAGGGGTGCACTAAGAAGGGATTTCCCGAAATGCCAACGGGATCGGCAAAAACGGGTAAATTAAAAAAAAATGCAGGCGTAGCTGCTGGCGTCATCTAGTAGTTCATAAAAAGCAAATTCCTCGCTCGTATCTCTACTCAAAAGCGTTTTTTTTCACTCGCGTTATTAAGCCAACTGCTTATTTAATAGCGTATTACATAGCCTATAGACCTCCTATAGACTTGATAGTACCTAAATATACCCGATAGCAACACAAAAATAATTATTCCAATCAGACTAGTAGGTAGTTCTTGATATTAGCGCGCTCAACCAAACAAACAGCCTTCAGCTTAATAAGATTTCAATTATCTCTTCAGGTTAGCCGAGTGAAACAAATTAAAAAGATACTATTGGTTTATACTTTCTTTCGACACAGCTCAGCTTCGCACATCTTTAAAGGAAACGCAACCTTAAGCCTGTCTAGCGGTGCTTCGGCTAAGTCAGGGTGGTTTTGATTTCACTTTCATTGCTAAAGACCTAGTAATGAGTAAGCTTGAGTATGACCATTAGATGGACGATAAGGTATCTATTAATGTTGTTAATATACGGATGGTTAATGGATATACGTGACTACAATGTATGGTAACGTTGGTATGTATGGCTTAGTGGTTTAAGTGATCGGATCACTGGTTAAAATTGCGTGGAGAGTACAAGGTTTGATTCCCTAACGAGTAAACACTTTGAGCGATTAGTTTGTAATTAGTTTTAGTTGCGCTGCCGAATAATATTCTACCACATACACACAACACCATCTAGTCCCAAACTTAGCAGAGCTTGTACTATGGATACTAGACAATGGATAAACATACATATATACTATTGTTTTGTAAATACATACATATTATACATAGAAACACCCAGACCAAGACAAACATCCATGTTCATGCACACAAATGTTTGACTTGAGCGGGAATCGAGCCCGCGACCATCGGTGTTGCAGTCACTTACACTCCCGCTGCGCCAACCAGTCGTCAAAATCAAAGAGTTTGTCGTGTCTGTTTGTATGTTTGTAAAGTCCAGCGTGACTGAAGAAAAACGTACTAACCTAAACATTAAACTCCTTTTTGGGCAGATATTAATTCAATTCAATTCAATCTTTATTGCGTTCTATAATGTAATGTACATACAGGTGGAGGCTTAATAACTAAAGTAACAATTATGGACCCTGTCGGGCACAGCAATTTTTGGAAGAGAGAAAGAGCGCTTTACACAAACACAGTTCTCGTCTTTAAAAGTGAAACCGAATACCCGTAGAATCGAAAACCATACCAAATAATCTGAAAACCGAACCCGAATACCTACGGCCGATACAAAACCACATGACCAACGAAACATTCAAATCACCAAGACCATTAACAATTCTTTACTAAACGGTTCGACGTGAACTATCATATAACTCACAACAACGACCACTTAGTTATAACTTCATAACAATCTCCATATCTTAACACAAGATTCATATATTTTATAATCGCCATAAAGGTATAACAATGATGGCGATACCGTTGTAAATAATATTAGGTTAGCTCGTAAACATATCATCAGAATTGCTTTAATCCAATCAAATGTTAAGATGGCTACGCATTGACGATAAGGACGTCATTTGTTACGCGAATTTGGAATTATTTTTGTTATTATAACAAACTAGAGGACGCCAGCAGCCAGGCCTGCTCATTTTTTTTAATTTATCTGTTTTGACCGATCCCGTGGGTATTTCGGGAAATTCCTTCTTAGTGCACCCCTACGGTCCCCAAAGAACATACATGCCAAATTTCAGCTTCCTGCGCCCGATAGTTTCGGCTGTAGCGTGTCTGTCAGTCAGTCAGTAACGCAAGGATTTTATATATTAAGATTAGCATTGATACAATGACATGCATGGTGTAGTGGATAAGGCAGACGTCTCGCGGCTTAAAACTGATATAGGTACCGTAACAGAGTGTTATAGGTTCGATATGAATATTGATGTTTATGTATATGTGTATTAAGTATATAATTATTATGTCATAGCTGTGCTTGTATTTGTTGTATTGTGAATTGTATACCTAGCTGTTTGTGTTGTATTTTTTGTATTGTGCGTTGTATTTGGTGTGTCAATAAATGATTTACTTACTTACTTACTTACATATGCCCCGTGGCTCAGAGAGCACTTTAAACCGTCGTCGGTCCAGGCTGTCAAAAAGATCTTTGACGATCGTTATGGAGAGTCAGTTACTGACATTGATTTAACTCTTAACGGTGATCAGACGGCAGTCGTTTATGGGAAAGCTATTTTTTTTATTTATTTTTTATTTATAGACTCACGACTCGGGGATACATCCCCGAAGGGGCAGAAGGCAGAGGTGTAATATTGCACCCACATTTCGCCAGGAATTTTTAGGTCCCACGTAAGCGAGCCTATTGCCTTACCGGGCATATTACCAGACTCCGTGCTGCTACTGAGAATTTCCTAATGGAAAAACCCAATGACACTTTGCCCGACCCGGGAATCGAACCCGAGACCCCCCAATCCCACGCGCACATTTATGCCGCGAGACCAACGAACAGGAAAGCTAATATGCTGTGAAACCTAAGTTAGACTAATAAGCGGACCTCGAGCTCCAACACCGAAGCATTGGATGCAATCGGGATAACGGGAGGCCAATGATAATTTATGATGATGTCATTAACCCAATCCCCATTTCCATTTAATTTTCTTTATGTCTCTCAAGAGTTTTATCGCCCGTTCATTCTTCTTCCTATTGCATTGCGAACGTGGCAGTAAATGTAAAATGTAGAATCATTAAGTCATCATCATCAGCCTTTAACAGTCCACTGCTGGACTAGGCCTCTCCTTTGAAAGGAGGAATTGGCCTACTATACCACGCTGAGATCATTGGGTAATTGACTTCAATTTTGACTTATATTAAATTGCCTTTCGGGATATATACCACGTACCTTTGTTAGGAGTAGCCGATATTGCGTTAGTAGGTACATCCGTGAACATGGCGCTTGCAACAGTACCGAAACATCGGTTACGCCAAGCAAAGGTACCTACGTGGTATACAGGATGTCACAAGACCTATCACCAAGCCGAAGTCTACTCGTTTTGGACATCATGCCAAATCATACTAAGGAAAAATAAAACTTGGGAAATTACTATTTTTTCAGATAATCACATTTTTAAGCCTCAATTAAAATTGTGCGCGTACAATTTTCGAAATACCTACTTATCCATGGGTGCATAGGTCATCCATACAACAGGTTGGCATGGTAATTGCATCGATTTTGTACCTAATTACAAAAATTCCATAGTAACTTTGAGCCTCAATATCTCCTGAACCAGTAATTTCCCAGGTATGGTGCCGAAGTAAAAGTCAAATGTCCATAATGATTGGTTTAATATAGGGTTTCAGTTTTCGTTAAGGGTCTTTTTACACCCTGTATATCCCGAAAGACAATTTAAAATAAGTTTAAATGACCACGAAAGTTCAATTTTTACGTTAATAAGCGTCACATTGTAGCCTAGATGATTTTGACTTTGACTTCAACTCTTTTACCAATTTTTTTATTCTCCTTTTTGGAGTCGAATAAATAATTTAGCATCCGAAGTCCTTTCTCAAGCTATGAAGGATTCTGGAGGAAGGCAGTCCTCATCGAAGGTTACAGTACCGTTACAGCAAAAGATAATTGACTGTTAAAGCTTGAACTATAAAATTTTGATTCTTTCACATTTTACGATTGTTGCGAACATTAAAGCACTGCGAACGGATGCCGCATTCTGTGCCGAGTATCCGATATTACGACACTGTTGAAGATGTATTACGGCGCATTTATAAATTTAGGTATAACTATTGTCCGTGTGGTGACGGATTAAGAATACGGAATGTCACCACCCCATATCAACCCATGGGTGTCGTAAGAGCCGACAGAGGGAGCATATTATGTAGAGAACAGCATTGTAACGAAAACTTGATACAAACCCTATACCAACCCGCTTGGCCTGCGTGGTATAGTAGGCCAATTCCTCCTTTCATAGGAGAGGCCTAGTCCAGCAGTGGACTGTTAAAGGCTGATGATGTGATGTGATAACTAATGACCACGAAAGCTACAATTTCTACAAATCCATTGTAATATTAATAAGTGCAAAACTGTGTTTTTCTGTCCGTTTTACACATCGTAATCGATTTTTGTGTGCGGAGATACTTAGGAGGTTGACATAATCTTTTTACCACGACATCCACGCGGACAGAACCGCGGGCTAAGCCCAGTCTTCAGTATTTTGTCAAGCACGCAAATCAGGTACCTAATTGATATCCACTAATAAATAACCAAAAAGTATATCTGTGCTATTGAAATATTCTATACACGTGCAAAGCTCATAATGCAAGCTGTGCTGTTTTTAAGTGTTATTACAATAATTGAGGACGCCAGCAGCTACGCCTGCAGTTTTTTTAGTTTACCCGTTTTGGCCGATCCCGTGGGAATTTCGAATAGATATTTCCTATAGGACAACAACGATGAGGTATAAGAAGAACAAAAAGACATGTTACTGGAATAAGGAACAAAACCCAGGACTGTATCACTCGTCGGCAACGCAAGCGCTAACGGAGACACGTCTGGTAGTATAAAAAACTGGCCGGTACACTTTGGTAGTCACCTGACCGACCAAGTCGCGTGTTAGTTGTTGCGAGATAATACTTACAACTGTCGAAGCGAGCTTATCGGAATGATATGTTTTATATCTTTAGTTTTGATGTTTAAAACCACTTTGTAAAAAAAATGATTTTGCTTGCAGGATATGTCGATAAATGAACATGCACATAAAACAAACACATTTTCAAACAAACTAAGAACAGTAGGTCGTGTTTGATCCCAAGTCTCTCACACTTCTGTGCTTACTTCAAAATATAAGTTTGCCTCGAAAACGTTGTAATCTAGATGTAGCTATTTTTTATTTTTTATAGACTCACGCCTGTATCCCCGAAGGGGTAAGCAGATGTGTAATACACCCACATTTCGGCATGAATTTTAGGCCCCACGTAATAGGGAGCGAGCCTATTGCCGTACCGGGCACATTAGCAGACTCCGTGCTGCTACTGAGAATTTTGTAACGGAAAAACCCAATAACACTTTACCCAACCCGGGAATCGAACCCGAGACCTCCCAATCCCACGCGCACATTCAAGCCGCGAGATCAACGAGGCAGTCAATGTAGCTATTAGAAGGAAGAAACGGAAATCCAAACTAGGTTTCTTAAGTCTCGTTCTTTCGAATATGAGGCCAACGTAAATATTTATGTGTTTCCCAATAAACAAATAAAAATAAAATGACTAAAGGATACTAACATAGTAAAATAGATAGATAATATGAATACTACAAAATAGCATATTACAACAACCTTAACGGGTCAAACTCTAAACAGGTTTTATAAACATGTGCTGCATGTTCACAATTGTGTCCGATGTCTGTAACCGAAGCGATGACACGTCAAAATAAAATGTCGATAGTATTTTTTGCGTCACCTGCCTAATTGATATCGACCACTTTTAAATGTGCGCGTGGGATTGGGAGGTCTCGGGTTCGATTCTCGGGTCGGGCAAAGTGTTATTGGGTTTTTTTGTTAGGAAATTCTCAGCAGCAGCACGCAGTCTGGTAATGTGCCCGGTACGGCAATAGGCTCGCCCCCTATTACGTTGGACCTAAAATTCATGGCGAAATGTGAGTGTAATATTACACCTCTGCCTACCCCTTCGGGGATACAGGCGTGAGTCTATAAATAAATAAGTATTGCGAGTTGTTTCAAAGAATGACCATATGCAGATACTAAAACTGTAACTTAAATACAATCAGGGTAGTAGCTAAATAACATAAGGTCAGGAGCAACAAGTCCCGGTGAGGCCCAGGAAGTATCATCATCATCATCACCCTGTCATAGTCCACTGCTGGACATAGGCCTTTTCAATAGCACGCTACTGAGCCCGATTTCCTGCTTTTCGTGTCCAGCCGCTGCCAGGAAGTATACGTACTGCGATTAGCGCAAGCCCGTCAAACCTAAAAGAAGTTAAGGACGTCGAAAGCTACCGGGGTGTTTTTAGTGAGAAGGCCCCGAAAGTCTCAGATATCTACATCCTCAAACTCTTACAAAGAGTACAGCAACAAACAAACAAAAATAAACAGACTAAAAGTAAAAATAACTGACCATATTTTATTGCGTGGGCTAAACACTGAGAAACGGACAGAATACAAATAGTATTATGCACAAATAAAGCTTTTGAACACAAGAACAAATAGTAAATTAAGTATAATAAAAATAATAACCAAAAACCTAACAACTAAATTCATAAAAACCTCAACAATCATAAAACAAATTAACTATACAGGAAATAACATTTCCAACAAAAATACTTCACCTGCTATTAGACAAATTTGCAGACAAAATTGCGAAATTTAACATAATATAACTAACAATAAAACTGTAAGAACACATATTAAACTTATTATACAAAAAAATCATGGCTGAACTATATAATTTCTGAACAAAAAACAGGTAAAAAAGCAGATTTGTACTACAAGACCAGTAATATTCTTGTCAGAACTAGATCTGAGATTGAAGTCAAATAAAAGCTCCCAATTATAACTTTGATTCATTTCAACAAAAAATATTATACGAGCTATATGTCTGTCAGATTCGAAGAAGACGGCAATTAATTTGGTTATTATAAAGATATGGGACATGTCTGTCTGTATGTATGTTTACTAGTTTGTGCTCGTGCTTGGTGTAACTGACATCGTGACATTGTGTGTTTTTTTAATGTATAATCTGCTATATACTGCAGCGTCTTCTCGCGGCATAAATGTGCGTGTGGGATTGGGAGGTCTCGGGTTCGATTCCCGGATCAGGCGAAGTGTTATTGGGTTTACGTTAGGAAAATCTCAATAGCAGCACGGAGTCTGGTAATGTGCCCGGTACGGCAATAGGCTCGCCCCCTATTACGTGGGACCTAAAAAATAGATGGCGAAATGTGGGTGTAATATAACACCTCTGCCTAACCCTTCGGGATACAGGTGTGAGACTATAAAAAAAACTGCTATATAACTGCAAAGTTTTATAAATTTCCATTTAGTATTTTGTGTCAGGTAGTTACAAACAGCTGCCTATCCTCACTACCTTTCGTGGTTATAATACTAGTCGAACCCTTAAGCTTCTCAGGCATTATCTAGCCTGATGTATATATAACCATTAAGCGGATTCCTGGCCCCAAGACAAAAAATCTTGGATGTGACTAGGATAACGCTAGGACCCCCCTCGTGGGATCTTCACCTTGTCGTGGTGGGGGGGGGCTCAGTAACCGTGGCTTGGACACCCACGGTGAAGCTAAGAGAAATCCCGGGAGTGGACGCTCCGCGTGAGCTTGGAGGGGCCTGCGCAGGATGCATCCAAAGGTGCGGGTGCGGGGGACAGTTCTGTCTGTCTCTCGCAATCGGGCGTGGTTGCGGGAGGAGAGGCGTGTCGGTGTTGCGTTGCCGGGCGCCCTATCTCCCGCGACCAAATGGACCGCGCAACATTATTGCGTCGCGGTGGGGCCGCAGAGAAAGAGGAGATGCAGTGTTGCCAGGTTGCCGTCCTCCCTATCCTCTGCGGCTGCTGGGTGTTTTGGCGGCGGAGCCCAACACCTTCATCCGCCGCCAAGGGGGTTTTGTTCGGGGCCCGCCTGACCATCTGGCGGGCCAATACCCGTCGGGTAGCGACGAATGCTTCGGCGATACCCGACCCTCCGACACACGGGTACATGACGAACACTGGTTGGTTTTTAGTCAGTAAGAGTCTGACAGTCCCCGTCGCCCTTCCCCTAGGGTAGAGGGACTCCTTGAGGATTTTCCCAACCGACACCAAAAATAAAAAAGAGGATAACGCTAGGATGATGATGACTGCAATGTTACATCAAAAACAATTTATTACTTTTTGCGTGATAGCCGATCTACAATGATTATAAGTATATCTTTCATGTGGCTGTTGTTCATATTACTCTTACTAACAAATCATTTTTATTTACAGGTATGTTGCATAGAAGTCGGATATAATATTTTTGTGTAAGTATCAAGGCAAATTCCTTTAGAGTTTTATTTTTGCAACAAATCGACGTTCATAAAATTTAAATTTAAAAAATATTATCAACTTCAGTCGTTTTGTCGTGAAAATAGAACATAAATACACAATATGTTTACTTTAAAATGTCTTCTCATTTTTATTATGTTTGATGAAACGAGATACACCTAAAACTTTAAATATAATGTAGCATTCAAATATAACATCGGAATCAATTTCATCTCAATATAATATTCTGCAGAATCATCTACGTGATGTAATAATAGATTGAGTGGGATACATTGATTGATATAATCAAACGAAGCAATAAAATCAAAAGCATATTTACAACTTCTATTCAGCACTTAAGATTGCACTTCGTAAGTGCTGAATATAAATACCAAATACTTAATAATTAGAACACTTTACTTTATTGTGTTTTTTATTAGTGTCTACTATTTAATCTTTATCTAAAATCAGTTTTTGGTATTGGATAAAAGGTATATTTTTTTCTAAGCAAAACTGTTGACAGTCAAAAGATCGAGGAGTTTTTAGCGGAATCTACTTCATCATCATCCTACCGTTATCCTGGCGGTGATTTTTAAATATATTTTATAGGTGGTGATTTATTAGATAGTAAATAAAACCAAATATCACTTTTTGTTCGACCTTGGAATCGAACCCGAGACCTCATGATCCGCAGTTTCTAACACTGCCGCAGAACCACAGATGCAGTCACTAAACCTTTGAAGAATAATTTTCTCTTGGGTACAATATTCAACCTGAATCAGTATTATGTTATCCGTGTGGTGACGGATTAGGCATACATCATTCCATTGCAATCCGAAGGTGGCGTAAAAGAAATCGATGCATAAAAACCGAAGCAATGGAAGGATTAAAATCTTTGGGAATAGAAAAAAGCTCGACATCAAAACCTATTCTAACCGGTCTGACCGCGTGAAATAGGAGGTTATATGTCATATCCTTCTATCGACTCACAGGGCTATTGTACAGAGGGAGAAGTATATATTGCCAGCAGTGGACTCCGCAAGACTGTGTGGCGATGATGATATATAGACACACATACACACAGACGCACACACCACGATTTCTGGTCTATATTGAATTTTAACACGGTATCATTATCGATCAGGTGTTAACATTCGTCAGAATAGAATAAAAAATATGTTCTACTCGATCGCCAACGTCGAAGGCTCGCTTCTAACGAGCAGTCGTAAAAACTAATAAATTACATTTATTAATTTATGATACAGCTGCCTATTATTAATAGCAACGTGTAGTTATGGATGTATGGTCAATAAAAAGGTTCTTCTAGTTCATTTTGAATAATTCTGTGGCAAAGGTTTGTAGAAATATATGATCCCCAATCGTATGCTCTGTTTGAAATCAAATATAGGACTTGCTGACCGTATCATGCTTTAAAATTACCTAAAAAAAAATTATAACCCTAAGTTTATTATACCAAGGGTTAACAAAACCAAAAATGTTTAAATAATTCGTTCGGATTTCTGATGAAATTAGATGGACAGATAAGCTAAGAAGAAATCAATCTGATGACAGCAGTGGATAGCACAACTGCATCTGAAAATAACTAAATTAATTCAAGGCAATATTTCATCATTACAATTAATTAAAACTTTCAACTCCTTCCTTCCTGAAGCGACTTTCAAGTGTCACAATTTCAATAATAGTAGTAGTATCAAGTCTTTATCATACGTTTAAATATTTTACAAGTAATAGTACTAGCTATTGATTTCCTTCCTATTTTAGTTATTTAACCTTTACCTTTAACCATTACCTGATATCCTGCTTGTAATACAATAATTGACGTTCATAATCCTCCTAGCGTTATTTCAGTTGCAACCCGGGGTCTACTTACTAGTCTTACCAGATTTAACTGCATATTAGCTTACAAGCATTGACATAGCTGACACAAATACAGTAACTATCTTTGTACTATGCAGTTAGACCGATCCCGTTATCATAGACACGCAACATACACTTATCATCCTAATCTTAACTTGCCAACTAATATTACAAATGTGAATGTTAGTTTATTTGTCACGCCTTAAAACATTAACACTACTATACATGGCTACAAAACCCATTACACCGTGGTCATGGGAGATTTTAACGCGAAACTGGGCAAACGCGACGGTGATGAGCTGAGAGTGGGGCCATTTGGTTATGGGCATCGGAATTCCCGGGGTCACTTGCTGGCTAGCTTTATGGAGAAGGAAGGACTCTATATGATGAATTCCTTCTTCAAGAAGCGAGAATGCCGCAAGTGGACCTGGGTAAGTCCAGACGGTGCAACCAAAAATGAGATCGACTTTATCATGTCGACGAAGAGGCAGATATTCAATGATGTCTCCGTGATCAATTCACTTAAAGTGGGGAGCGATCACCGAATGGTAAGAGGCACATTGAATATCTGTACAAGCCTCGAACGGTCGAGGTTGATAAAGTCCACGCTCCGACCGGCACCGGTTCATATCCAAAACCCCGAGAGCTTTCAGCTCGAACTCAAGAACCGTTTCGAATGCCTGGGTGAATGCGTAGATGTGGACGTGTACAGTAACGGGTTCGTGGATGCTGTCCATACAACAGGGGCAAAATTTTTTAAGCCCCAGAAAAGCCAGAGAACCAAAAAGATCTCGGATCCGACCCTTGAGCTGTTAGAGGAAAGGCGCAAGATGGTTCTGCTATCCTCCGACGACATGCCGAAATATCGGCACCTCAACAGACAGATCTCTAAGTCTCTGACTCGCGATCTCCGCCAATACAACACAAAATGTGTCCGTGAGGCGATCGAGCGGAATAAGGGATCCAAAGTGTTCCAGAGGGATCTGTCTGTTGGTCAGAGTCAGCTGACAAAGCTGAAGACGGAGGATGGCAGAATCGTATCGTCCAAGCCTGAGCTCTTGGAGGAGATCGAAAGGTTCTATGGACAGCTATACACGACAACGCAACAACCCGCAAGCACTCCAGCGTCAGACCCTAGAGCTGGATTGACCCGACACTATACCGAAGATATCCCGGACGTCAGCATGCACGAGATTAGTGTGGCTCTCAAACAGCTTAAAAACAACAAGGCGCCGGGTGATGACGGAATTACGAGTGAGCTTCTGAAGGCCGGCGGTGCACCCGCTAGAGAAGCCCTCCGGAAGCTATTTAATTCCGTCATTCTCGAGGGTAAAACGCCACAGGCGTGGCATAGAGGTGTGGGGGTGCTTTTCTTTAAGAAAGGGGATAAAACCCTCTTGAAGAACTACAGACCCATCACACTTCTGAGCCACGTCTACAAGCTGTTTTCGAGGGTCATCACGAATCGTCTCGAGAGCAAGCTAGACGACTTCCAGCCTCCCGAACAAGCCGGTTTCCGTAAAGGCTATAGTACCATAGACCACATACATACGCTGCGGCAGGTTATACAGAAGTCCGAGGAGTATAACCAGCCCCTATGCTTGGCGTTTGTGGACTATGAGAAAGCCTTCGATTCGATCGAAACCTGGGCGGTGCTACAGTCTCTCCAACGGTGCCGGATTGACTACCGATATATCGAAGTGCTGAAGTGTTTGTATGAAAACGCCACTATGTCAGTCCGCCTCCAGGACCAGAGTTCGAAACCTATTCAACTCCAGCGAGGAGTGAGACAGGGGGATGTCATATCCCCGAAACTGTTTACCACTGCGCTGGAGGATGTTTTCAAGCTTCTGGACTGGAATGGGCTCGGCATCAACATCAACGACGAGTACATCACTCACCTTCGATTCGCAGACGATATCGTAGTCATGGCTGAGACCATGGAAGACTTAGGCACAATGCTCGATGGCCTCTGTAGAGTCTCTCAACAAGTAGGTCTTAAGATGAACATGGACAAGACGAAAATCATGTCGAACGTCCATGTTGTACCTGCTCCTATTCAGGTTGGGAACTCTACGCTCGAAGTTGTCGACAAGTATACCTACCTGGGACAAGTAGTCCAATTAGGTAGGTCCAACTTCGAGAAGGAGGTCAATCGTCGAATCCAACTCGGTTGGGCAGCGTTCGGGAAGCTACGACATATCTTCTCGTCCGATATCCCGCAGTGTCTCAAGACGAAAGTCTTTGACCAGTGTGTGTTGCCAGTGATGACTTACGGATCAGAGACGTGGTCGCTCACTATGGGCCTTATCAGAAGGCTCAAGGTCACTCAGAGGGCGATGGAGAGAGCTATGCTTGGAGTTTCCCTGCGAGATCGAATCAGAAATGAGGAGATCCGCAGTAGAACCAAAGTCGCCGACATAGCTCTCCGGATAGCCAAGCTGAAGTGGCAGTGGGCAGGGCACATAGCTCGAAGAACCGATGGCCGTTGGGGCAGAAAGGTTCTGGAGTGGCGGCCACGTACCGGACGACGCAGCAGAGGTAGGCCCCCCGCAAGGTGGACCGACGATCTTGTCAAGATCACGGGAGGAGGTTGGATGCGGGCGGCTCAAGACCGGTCTGTGTGGAGAACCTTGGGGGAGGCCTATGTCCAGCAGTGGACGTCGTTTGGCTGATATGATGATGATGATGATGATGAAAACATTAACTGCTGGATCAATCATCATAAAATTACACCAACAACACATTTGCATGTAAAGTTAGCAGATTGGAGATTGGATCGTGATAGTCTTTTCGATGTGAAGAATGTCATGGACAAGAAAAGTAAAGTAAATAATAGATAATTGCATGCCACATTCATCGTATACGCTAATCTTCAAAGACATCAAACCGATTTCATTGAAACTTTTTGAACGTGTATGATTGGTTTCTCATTAAAATAGATTTTGTATCCGTTGACTAGCACTGCAGTTGAAATCCTAAAAATTCCGCAGCAGAAATTAGATAACACGTACCGGGACAGTACGTCGAAGGACGATCCTTAATAGATCACGACACAACGTCCATCGACGGCTGACTATAAGCTTCGAAATACGGCAGCTCGTCAAAGGACGGGTCGTCAGCAATATAAAATATTGTAGGGTGACGTATTAGTGTCGTATTACAAGAACCTACAGCTGGCTAGTGTCACATCGTGAACTACACTGTGTCATTGCGCGGGAGCCCCGCGTCGCTAAAGCTCATGCCACCGAATGCGATCGTGAAAAGTCTATATAACTATAATAACTTGTATTTTATTGTTGTCTTGCTATAAAATTTGTTCGTGAAAACAGTCGTCAAAAATGTGAATACTTAATGGTCACGTCGAGAAACGTACTGTCGTATCACGCAATATGAATAAGTACAAGGTATACCACAAGAAACGTCGTCAAGCGGGGGGGTGAATTTGTATGGGCAAATCTAGTGTTAATTTGAGTAGGTTTTGGAGTACCACCCCTCGACGTTATGTCCCGGAAAGTGTTAATAAAGTATAACTAGCATCCTTTAGGTTGGTTTCAGGAAGAGGTTTTGATACGTATATGCTGTAATAAAGCATCGAAAGCTTGCCAAAAGTCGTAACACATTTGGCCCCACATAAAACCCCGTCCAACATCACAAAGAGCCGACTAAGGACGTAGTCCAAGATATTATTTTAAATCGATCATTACGGTGAAGTGGAACAAAATGTGAAGCGGCTGAATTATGCGGAACCAATAAAATAGCGGTTATGAATATTAGGTTTTCATGTTCACTTCCTCAACTGTTTCTAGTTTCGTGCAGACTGTTTGGGTGTCAGCCCATAATAATAAACTAACAAGAGTATAAACTTTAACACTCAAATTATCCTAATCTGCGATTTGCACAGATGTATGCCGCAAATAGTACTACCAGTGACATGATATGGCAAGATTTATAGTAGCCCGCGGTTCTATCTGTGTGGATATGGAAGGATTAAAATCTTTGGGAATAATCAGAAAGATCTATCAAATCCTATTCCAACCGATCTGACCGCGTGTAGTAGGCAATATCCTTCTATCGACACACAGGGCTATTATACGGTTATCAAGACTAAAGCTTACGCGCTACTCTAATGTGTGCAGTATAATATTAAGTACTGCAAATCATGACCAAAAGCCGTTTAGCAGTTTTGCCGAGAAAGAGTTACAAACATCCATCCATCCTCACAAACTTTCGAGTTTATATAAGTAGTGTGATAGCTAATATACACGTCGTGTTGACTTACACGTTTTTATTAGTAAAAAAAATCTCTATTCGTTTACCTTACATTTAAATATGTGTCATTAGACGGCAGCTGCAATTAATTTTTATTGTTAGTGCCCCAATACAGCCCCTTGTGGCATACCTTCCAATCAATCTTACTATCTTAACACTGATAACTATCTAAACTATTTTCCAACTGATGTTATAATAAACTCAGTTCCGTAATAAATTGTATACCGTTACAAATACACACAAACAGTCAATCGTCAAGTCGATTCATTGAAGAGTGCAATCACCTTTGTATGAGAAGGTCACTCAGTTGCTTAAGCCGTTTCCTTTACTATTACCTACTTGCTACGTCACTGTGTCAATTGCTTATGGAGATACAACGTTTCGTAAGTCTTGAACATCTTATTTATAGCTCGGTTGAGCCACTAGCTGTATCAGGTCAAGATTGAGGTTAGTTAAAGTTATTCAGTAACATGAGATATTCCACCTTGCGATTCCAATGCTGCTCTGTTACAAATCTTAGTAACTGTGTTCCTATTCGTGCTGAAATGGATATGCAAATATTTTGGCTTGACCATGCGGTTCGTATCGATTACGACGATTGTACGTCCTTAGTCAATACTGAAATATCAATATCTCTTGAAATTGCATGACTCTTATAACGATAAATTAGATAACTTAGTATTTGAATACTTACTAAATAAGATTGAAGCAACGCAACGTTATAATTTGTACATCATCTTTATTTAAGTATTTCGTTTTCGTGTTTATTTCTATTTGTATAACTGAATGAACTATAAGTAACTGTTTGTTTTAAAGCTAAGCTTCTAAGTCGCAGTTCTTAGTATAGATCGCGAGCAAAAAATCCTATTTGGCATTTAGATTTTGACTAGATAGTCGGCGTATATGGACGCCCAAGTCAGTCAGCGCCCAGCGAAACCTGTTTTAGAACTATTTCGTACAACGCATGTCTAAAAACTTGCACTTTTTAGAATCGTTGATGTAAAAGAAACACAATGCGTCATTTAGAACCACTAGAATGTTACGTATCGAAATTATAATACTATTTGTGGATTCTTTACGGTTTATTTCGAGGAAGCGATCTCGAATTACATGATTATATTTTTGGGCGATTCGGGTGTTTCATCACTTTTTGTCAAAGTCAAAATTCGTTATTTATCCATCCATGTCACAAGGTGACGCTCAAGAACGTCAATATTTTTTTATTAAATTTCTTAATGCGTCTAAATTTACATTTACTGCCTCGTCCGGAAAGTAATAGGTAGAACCACGAGAAAGAACGGGCAATAAAACTGGTCACTTGAATTTTTGCCCGATCCCGGGGGCATTTCGGGAAGTTCTTTCTTAGTGAATCTCTATGGTCCACAAGGACCATAGAGATGCACAAAGCAGTCCAATATTTTTGGCTGTGCATTGTTGGCTAGACAGTTAGTAAAGCAAGAATTTTATAAATACTAATGTGAATGAGTATAAAATAGCTACCATTTTATAAAAATATGTAAAACTCTTTACCTATGATGACAGATCAATGAGTCATGACAGTATTGCATGTTTAGTGATAACACCCATAAACAAGGAAAACTATTTAATTTGCATGTATATTACACAAATTGTTGATTTAAAATCCAATGGATCCTTATTTATTAATAAGTGCTACTTAGCGTGCCAAGTGCTAGTCCTCGCAGTAACATTTCGATAAATTTACTAAGGCTAAGCTTTCAATGGTATTCAATTACCTAATAATAAAGATCTAGAAAGATCTATTGACACAAATTACTTAATTCAATTCGTTCAATGTTTTACTTTGGCTTCTTACCCAAACTATTAACCAGTTTATTCTGACCTTTAGATATTAAATATAATGCTAGTAGTCAAAGGTCATTCTATAACATTTTTTTTTTATTTTGACATATGCATTAGCTTTTACTGATTCATAATGTCTTCATTACGTTATGTTAAAAAAACTTGTACTTAAAATTACTTGCATTGGCTGTCATATCGCAGACCCCAAACAACTGAAGTTAGGGTGCTTGTACACGGTGCATGTAGCTGGAGCAAGTAAAGGTGCGGGTTACATGCGTGAGTAATATGCGCAAGCTACTTGTTCAAGTTACTCGCTTGTACTTGTACGTGGTGCAAATAACTGAAGCAAGTAAAGACACGGGCTACTTGCGCAAGCTGTGTGTACAAGTTATTTGTTCGTAATCAAGAGCTAGGTAGGTACATGTGCATGCTATTCGCGTGATAGTTTTATAACTTAAATCGCGTCAAAATATCTCGACGAACGAAAATTATTTTAAAATCATATGTTAAAAATGTAATTTTAACAGATAACATGCGCGAGTGACCCGCGCGCGTCGCAGAGCACGCGAATTACTTGCGCGGGTGGCTCGCTTTGGTACATGCTCGAGTCGCTGGACCCGCACAATTTTTTAAACGATATGTTTACGGTGCCGTCCGCACAAGTGCCTCAACATGCTCAAGCTACATGCACCGTGTACAAGCACCCTTAGGACATGAAATTTGGACAGCTGGTCCCTTTTATGACGTAGGCAGTGTGGGCCTAACTAACCGCCGGTTTCAATATTCAATCTATCCGTAGAATTGGCTACTCGCGATAGATATTTGTTATTTTTCGTATGATTCTGATGTCAAATCAAAATCAAAGTTCTTTATTTCAAATAGACCATTTCCTGGCACTTTTTAACGTCATTACATAAATATATCTACAGGATAGGACTAATATATGTATCTGTAAGGATCTCTAATAAGTCCGTAAGGAAGTAATTATTATTCTTGTTTCAACTGATCTCTTCTAAAGCCCTCTGCTCAGGAATGATTTCTAGTTAAACATTTTCGTACCAACGCTACCGGCCACATCTTTAAACGCAGTCATTAGCGCAAATTTATGGTACTTAACCAATAAAAGGCTTTTAAAATCAATAGTATTTCTTATCTGCATCTTACTTTATAGATAGATAAGCACTTTTATAGTCCCTCCAATTCTCACAAGATAGTCAATAATAGTTACAATGTTTGTACAAAGTAATACAACATTCACATTGTAAGGTTATGTCGTCTTAAAGATGAGTGAGATAGCTGAGCGACGTGAGGAAAACATCTATCAACAGATACACACAAAACATCGTGAGGAAACCTGCATGTCGGAGAGTTCTCCATAATGTTCTCGAAAGACATGTGAAGTCTGCCAACTCCCACTTGGCCAACGTGGTGGACTATGGCCTTACCCTTCTCATAATGGGAAGAGGCCTGTGCCCAGCAGTGAGACAGTATAAAGGGCTGATGATGATGAAATAAGAGGATTAGGCCTACTATATCTTGCTGGCCAGACGGGTCTGAATAGAGTTGGATGTCGAGTTTTTACTCTCTCCCTAAAGATATTTTGGCTCCGAGTCGCCTCTTGCAACTTACGGAATGAAAATAAGAGGTAGACAATACACACATATACATATACTCTTTGTATTATTATAGGAGGTATGAGTATCTGTAAATTAATAAAATGTTTATAAATGAACAGAGTAATGAATGTAGAGGAAGCGCCTGAGGTTTGTAAGGATAGATGCAAGTGGCGTTCCGTTGTCTCTGAATACCCCGACGGAAAAAAGGCGTGAGTATGTATAGTACCTACTCTTTTGTAAAAATAATTTTATTCGCCTAACTCCGTTCAGTTGAAGTTTTACTATTACTTTCTACCGCGTAGATTGTTTATTAGCACACAGCTCAGCTTAGCTTCGTACATCCCTATTAAGTACTATAACCTCTTTATGTACGGAGCCTGCTCACACATTAGCGCTCATCTGACAAATACCTTTGCAGCCCATAAACTCTAAGATAATCCCATGGTATAGAGGAATTCAATAAAATATGCAATATTGTATAAGCTGTGCGATAGAAAATTAATTTGTAGAGCTGATGTGTTCATGTTTACTTTTAAACACTGCATGGTTGGCGTATGGGTTAAGCGGTTGCCTCGCAACTTGACATTGGACTGCGTGTTTTGGGTTCGATTCCCATACTGGACAGAACTTTGTATGAACCACAAGTTATTGTTGTTCATTATCATTTGTGTCCTTTACCAGTTTGGTAGAGTCCTCTGCAGCACTGGATTTATTCCTAGGGAAAAAAACAGAACTGATTCAAGACACCTCGCCGTTTAGAACTAGACTTAGTATTTTAGGTTCTAACTCCACACGAGACTACACTTTGTGTAAAAAAAAGGTTTATTTATTTAATGTTTGTAAAGACATACGAAATAGAATAACAATTCATAACAAGGTGATACTGCTGTTATTCTCTCGTTATTTAGGTCTACTGCCTCGTACCCGTGGCTCATAGCGTGATATTATAATAGCCTTCTTTGATAAATGGCCTATCCAACACAAAAAAATAATCCAAATTAGACCAGAAGTTCCTGAGATAAGCGCGTGCAAACAAACTAATTAACTAAATTGTCCGTGTGGTGACGGATTAAGAATACGGAATGTCACCATCCCATATCATCCCATGGGTGTCGTAAGAGCCGATAGAGGGACCATATTATGCAGAGAACAGCACTATAAGAGAAGGAAAACTTGATACAAACCCTATACCAACCCGTTTGGCCAGCGTGGTATAGTAGGCCAATTCTTCCTTTCAAAGGAGAGGCCTAGTCCAGCAGTGGACTGTTAAAGGCTTATGATTATGATGATGAACCAAACTAACCAACAAACTCTTCAGCTCTAATATATTAGTATAGAAGTAGCGAAGAATTGTTTTTATCAAACTCACTAAACAATTTTGCCACTCATCACACTTTCATCACGAACCTAACGGTAAAAATATATCAACAACTGGATCTCGAACAGTTAACAACAACTATGAAACACCATACATTCATACAACGTATGATCAAAATAAAAAACAACACCAAGTACCGATACTAACTGGACATGCCAATCACTTCATCAGATTCAGTCCAGCTATGCGAGGTAACCAGTTTAACTTGATCCGCGTAATAAATCAGACACATCTGTCATACGTCTGCTCCCCTGGTACCGAGAACAGGTACAACGGCACCTGATGGCTTAGTTTTTGCTTCATCTTAGAAAATACGTATGTCCGTCTGTATTACAGAAAGGAATATAATTTATGCAATTTATAAGGGAATGAAAGTATACTTATTTGTTTATACAGAATACCTCCTGCAGCACACTTTATAATATTTTAATCTACTTAACCGTTTCTTTCCGTACCCGTCGGAATTTCGGCAATTCCCTTCTTAGTGCACCCCTACTATGGTCTCCAAAAACATGGATGCCAAATTTCAGTCAACCAGTCAGTCAATAACACACGAATTTTATATATAGTCATTGATAAGTACGTCTGTCTGTCTGTACGCAAAGTTATATGATATTTTTTTTATGTCATGAGCGGCAAACGAGCAGACGGATCACCTGATGGTAAGCAATTACCGCCGCCCATAGACACAAGCAACACCACAGGAGTCACAAGTGCGTTGCCGCCCTTAGGGTCAGGAAAAGGGATTGGAGGAGGAGTGGGATGCGGGAGAAGGAATAGGGGATGGGCCTTCGGCAACCTCACTCACCGAACGAAACGCAACAGTTTAGGTACTGTTACTTTACGTCGATTTTCTGTGAGAGGGTAGTACTTCCCCTGTCGAGCCAGCACATTCATGCTGAAATCAGCAAGCAGCAAGGCTCTACTACCGATAGATATATTTTTATTATTATATTTTTTATTGTCTCACGCCTGTATCCCCGAAGGGGTAGGCAGAGGTGTAATTTTACACCCACATTTCGCCATGAACTTTTAGGTGCCACGTAATAGGGGGCGAGCCTATTGCCGTTACTGGGTACATCACCAGACTCCGTGCTGCTACTGAGAATTCAGAAAAAGCCAGTAACACTTGCCCGGCCCGGGAGTCGAACCCGGGACCTCCAATCAGCAGTCGCATACGCTATTCACTGGATCACGGAGGCAGACATTTTATTCTATTGACTATCGTGTCGCAAATTAGGAGATACTGGTCAGCGAAAAACTGCGCGATGACTATTTATTTAACTTTAACTACATCTACAGTGGAGTGGATTAAGTGGTCACCATGATTAAGAATCATACCATGCAAGAAATAAACACATGATGCAATTAATAAAAGCTTGTTAATTACTTATCCCACACACTCACACATGCTTATCACATACATACACAGACTCACGCCTGTTTCCCAGAAGGGTAGGCAGAGACTACGGAACGCCATTTGCAACGATCCTGAAATATCTCTCTTGCTTCATTCACTCCCATCAGATTCCTCATGCATACTCTTCTGTTCAGGGTACTTCTAACCTGCCCTGTTTTTAGGATGTCTCCAATCTGGTCAGAGAACGTCCGCCTAGTTCTTCCACTTCGTCCTGTCCCATTCACACTTGCCTTACCTATATATCTGCTTGGTCAATCTTTCGTCATCCTCATGCTTATCACATACTCAGGAAATAGCCGGCGCTAATTACTAACTCAAAAATTAATACTAACATATTGCCATAAAACATCTATCATTATACTAGCGGCGTCTACGTTATTTCTTTTTCATATTCAAGTACTACTTCAAGACTACCTCGTTGGTCTCGCGGCATAAATGTGCGCGTGGGATAGTGAGGTCTCGGGTTCGATTCCCGGGTCGGGCAAAAGTGTTATTGGGTTTTTCCGTTAGGAAATTCTCAGTAGCAGCACGGAGTCTGGTAATGTGCCCGGTACGGTAATAGGCTCGTCTCCTATTACGTGGGACCTAAAAATTCATGGTGAAATGTGGGTGTAATATTACACCTCTGCCTACCCCTTCGGGGATACAGGCGTGAGTCTAAAAAAAAAACTACTTTTCACTGAATATCAACACTGTTATACTGCTAATGTATCTGCACTGTAGCGTGTCGTTCTATGAGTGAGAGTGCCATAGGTCCATCTACTTTTCCCTCTCCCTCATCCCATGCCTCCTCCTATTCCTTTTCCCAGGCAGACCGATAATGCCCTTGTGTCCCCTCTGGTCTGGAAAATCATCTACCATAACGCGATCCATATGCTCGTTTTAAATTCCATCACATAAAAAAGCACCTTTAAACAAACAAACCCTTTAACTTTTTGTGTTAGAATAGATTGCTATACTGCACGGTGAATGCAGCCAGGGCATACCACTAGTATAGTTGTAATACTCGTAATATAAACATCAGTGTCTGTTATAAATGGTGGACTTATATGGCCTCAGGATATTTGCGAGCCATAACTTTAGAAACAACCATCTACATTTCAATTTTATATGCCCTGTGTAAAAGTTGAGCCAAGTCTGGTGTAGCTTAAACATATTGTGATGATAGAGGCAAAGAGGGATAGAACATTGCGATTGTTTCTTTTAAATTATTGAAAAACATAACAGAACTTCACGCTATTTTCCCCGAAGGGGTAGGCAGAGGTGTAATACACAGCCACACTTCGCCAGCTATGTTTCGGGCCCAATTTAATAGGGGGCGAGGCGGGGGCTGTTGCCATCTAACGGACACATTGTTAAGCGAATGATAATTAACATTTTGAATGCACACATAGCTTCGAAAAGGCATAGGTGTGTGCCCTGGGTACCTAGGGATGGAACCCGAGACCATCGTCTCGGCAGTCCGTTACGTACACCACTGGGCTATCGCCGCTTACTTAGGCTCATCAAAAGATAAATCTATTTTCACCACAGCAGCTCAAACATGTCGCTTTTGCTGCGAGACAACAGTGAACAAAACGCGATTTTGATTCGAGCGTGAGGCAAAGTAGCTTTTTAATTTTTCAATCTTCAGTGCCACGAATTGACATTGTTCAGCCACAAATTTGAAACATTCGAATTTTACTGTGCTCTGTCTCTTTCACATGCATATAAAAAGTGAGTGAAAAAACAAACCTCTTCGAATTCGAAATTCGATTTTGGAAATTCGACCTCAAAGAAAACACCTACGGCAACGCAAAAAAAAGATATTTGTAATAAAGAAATTACTTTTTTTATATGTTATTGTTTACATATTTAATTTATTATTGGATTTTAATAAAAAAAAGTCTAATTAATAGTATAAAATTAGTATTAAACCAATACATTTTTATTTAGAATTACAACAATGATACATTTGAAAAATAAACATCAGGGACGCGGTATTAAAACGCGATTTAAAAAAGTAGCGGGAATAAAAATTTCGCTGATGCTGATACAGTAGGTATAGCGTAACGTGTTACATTTATATTAATATATAAAATAATCTAAAAAGATGATGACTGTACTTTAACACCAGAAGAGTTAAATCAACAAGTGATTATGCAGAATCCAATCTATTCCTGTTCATTTCTATGTCTCCTAAGTAATAGGTATGTGTTCTCACTGCTGTGGTGAAAAGTTATGTGTGCTACACGAGAGCAAAGTTTTTTGTATCTCGTGCTATTGAGTCCCTCACCACGCTCAGGATTCTAACTTTGATTCACTCGCTACGCTCGTGAATCAATCATAGAATCCTTCGCTTGCTCGGGACTCAGAATCAGCACTCGAAACAAAAAACAACTTTGCTCTCTTGTTGCACAAATAACTATTTATGCGTTCAATTGAATATAAATTAGAAATACCAATTATATCATCAAAATTTTATATAAATTAGTCTAATTTTATAAAAATTGGTACCTGTTGAAATGTCATCGATATATCGGGATATATCGATGACATTTCAACAGGTACCAAATTAGCCGCAGGGCAGGAGATTTTGTTAACCGGGGGTTAACAAAATCTCCTGCCCTGCGGCTAATAACTCAATCTTATAACGAAATAAATAACTCGTTAATTAAAATAGCTCTATATTATTGTTATTTATTAGACAAGCAGCTATATATTTAAAGCAATTAGATCAGCGAACCAACATGTCCAGCTTATCATGCGATATTGTGGGGCCACCAAAACAGAGAACTTAAAACTTTAAGTCCACAAAAATGGCGACTAGCGGTGCTATTTATTTTAAACTAGTCGACGCCAGCGGCTTCGCACGCACATATTTTCAAATTTCCCGTTTTGCCCGATCCCGTGCCAATTTCGGGAAATCCCGTCTTAGTGCACCCCTACGGACCCCAAATTTCAGCTTCTTGCGCCGAGTAGTTTCGGCTGTAGCTTGTCTGTCAGTCAGTCAGTAACGCAAGGATTTTATATATACAGATTTATTAAGGTAAATATCCTCTTATTGATTCACAATGCAATTGTAGCACAAATTGGGAGAAAAATAAGTCCAGGGCCGGACTGCGATAGGCTGTGATGAAAAAAAATACGTGCAGGGGCGTACTGCGACAGGCTGTGATGAAAAAATACGTCCAGGGGCGGACTGCGACAGGCTGTGATGAAAAAAAAATACGTTCAGGGGCGGACTGCGACAGGCTGCAATGAAAAAAATACGTCCAGGGGCGGACTGCGATAGGCTGTAATGAAAAAAAATACGCCCAGGGGCAGACTGCTACAAAAATACAGCAATTATATTTAAATACTTATGTCTAAGTTCGTATGAATTATGAATACAAAGTTATACTACCCATTTCATTGTGGGTGTCATAAAAGTAGATTAAGGAAAAATCACGAAGCGAATAGTATATTTGCGAAGAGACGGAAAACTCGACATCAAAACCTACAACAACCTATCTGACCAGTGCGCTAGAGTCGGTCAAATCCTCTTTTTGACTTACACTGCTACTGCGAAGCAAATTAGGAGACACCCATGTCCAATAGTGAACTGCGAAAGGCTGTAATATTCTCAACGACTTTAGACAGATTCACGGATGTCATCGCAAAGATAATAATAACTCTATTAACTCTTGAAGCTTATACTACCTACTAACAAAAACTCGTTACCTTGGCAACGACTATCGCTCTTACCATGATATCATAATACAACCGTTGGCTAAGACCATTAGTCTAATGTTGCTGATACACCTGAGAATTCACTTGTAACAGAACAGCGAGCATTCGCCATTAAATTTGTCGAACTCAACAACGTACAGAGCCGAACATTCTCACTTTCTTTCAGGCGAGTGGTCTAATCTAATCAGCTTAAACGTCAAAGCCAATTTACTGTCAATTCCAATGATGTTACAAAAGAAAAAAGAAGTAGATATGTTATAGGCGTACAAAAAGCAGGACGCTAAACATAAGCCAGTTGGCAAGTCTGACATTTGTGTGAGTGACGTCGCGAGCCGGCGTCAAAGTGAAACTGACACATCTTGTCAACCGAAAATAAAATAAAATATGGAGTTATCGATTTGTGCGTTAGTGTACCGTTTCTACGGATTGATTACTACTTCGGTAACGTATCTACCCTTTTCTTGTATTATCATTGGTCAATTCGCTTGAATGCTCGCTAGAACGCTCGATAGAATGCTCGCTAAAAACACTCTCGTTGGTTCTTCTGTTATGTAACTTTCACAAGAAAGCTGATTACAGGTAAATGCACAAGTGTATCAGCACCATAACACAACTCAGTGACGCCACAAAAACGCCAGATCATTCGAATGAAGTGTCATCTCATATTGATTTATGTTAGTAATTCGTCACACCGCCACGCCATTCGAATGACTGACTTAATTCGGTTGCGTATTACTAAAGATTTGACAACTTGACGGATAGTTATAAGTTTGATGTATTTTATGTAATCAGAAATGTGCAATTTATCAATATTAATGAGTGTCTGTCAAAATAATATTTGAATTAGATTTATGTGTTAGCAGTCTAGCTGATATTATGAAGTAATTTGAACAAAATCAGGTAAAATTTTATTGAAATTAAATTTTTGGCACAATTCACACACGGTTTCTTAATCTCAATCTAAACAAAACCTATACTATTACAACCACATAAGCATTATACATACTTGTATATTCTTATTATTTAATTATTTATAGACTCACGCCTATATCTCCTAAGGCAGAGGTGTAATATTCTTATGTACATACATATTATATCTACCACAATCACACAACACCATCTAGTCCCAATCTAAGCAGAGATTGTGTCTACTAGACAATGTATAAATATACATAATGAACATTTATATACTTCTTTTGTAAACACATACATACATATATAACGTAGGTAACGTGAGAGAATGCGGGCATTCTTCGTCTCTCAGGTCTTCCTCCATCGTACATTTCAGGAAAATAAGACTCGTTGTACACTCCATAGGTTTTACTCAAACTAATTAGTTCACTTCACAAACTAAATATGCACACGTAGCTCGGATGAAAATGGATTACTTTTGGAAACGCGGCGAAGTCGGACGTAGGTAGGCCACACTTGTTTCCTCCGCGGTGTCTGTCACCAAAGTGTCCGTTGACAGCTCCACGTTCGCTTATAAAAACATCAAATGACATTGACAGCTGTCAACTACCGACCTCAGTGTTGCCAACCATCGTATCCGAATACGCCCAAATCTATTAAGATTTGACGTTCCGTTCTCCAATCTCCGACATATATTTTATACAAAGACACACCCAGACCAAGACAAACATCGAACCGAATCCATTAGTACATAAAATATCGATGACCGAATCGAACCCGCAACCTTCGCCGAGACAGTGGTTTATACGCCCGCTAAGCCACCGAGTCATCAATACATGTATCTTCCTAGTGTAGATAAAGCCTTACCACATCATCGTCATCCTAGCGCCATAAGGTCATCGCCTCGAAGGCCGAGATCCGCTCAACTCATAAAAACCCTTACTTGTTATATGTTTATCCTTTGCACCAAACACTAAAACCTGCGCGAGACTCGCTACACGTAATTACGTCTGACGGGTGTAATTCTCAAATCTCTGTCCGTTCATGAGTCTAATATATACCCGCCCTTGGCATTTGCACCTCGTCACAACACTTAGACATACTAGATACGGTCTAAAATCTAGATCACATGACCTCAAAGTTTTGATTGTAAGGACGTATACTAGTTTGTTCCTGTTCTAAAAGCGAAAGTTTGTGAAGTTGGGCGGACGTATGGTCATCATCATCGGCCCTGTATATAAACTGTCCCACTGCTGGGCACGGACCTCTTCTCACTATGAGAAGGGTAAGACTATAGTCCACCACGCTGACCAAGTGCGGGTTGGCAGACTTCACATATCTTTGGAGAACATTATGGAGAACTCTCAGACATGCAGGTTTCCTCACGATGTGTTCCTTCACGTATGGGACTTGATCTAAACGGATTTTGATAAAAAAGTAGCAGTTTTCGTCTGCACAGTTGGCATAGTGACTAAAGCGGCCGTAGCACTTGACACTGTGTCCTAGTGTTGCCCAAATGCAAGAACAAGACGAGACTTAGCCAGTCTTGGTCTTGGTCTTGCGCCAATACACCTGGTCTTGGTCTTGGTCTTGGTATTGCGCTCCCAGTCTTGGTCTTGGTCTTGCAGCAAGAGTCTTGCAAGTCTTGCAATTACCTATCAGTCTATTACTATTTATTAAAGTTTTTAAATCTTAGAAAAACATATTAGAATTGGAACATTGTGAGCTTGAATTAACACAGCCATAGTAAAGATCAAGCAGATTAATAAATAACTGAAGATTTGATAAGAAATTCGAAAAATCAACTGACCTATATGTCGTTTTCCATGGAAGTAACTGTTTCTTAATAAACATTTATGATTTATAAGCTTACATTTGCTAAAACATGTAAAAAAAACAAATTAATTACAATAACTTGACTGTATTTTAAAGAACAATATCTGTCTAGAAAGAGATTGAACCCTCAACTTATATGAAATTTAATAAAAGAGTTTTACGATTTATCATTTATTTCAATAAAAAATAAAATACAACACAAATCAAACATAACAGTACACAACAGCTTTACCATTAGGTTATGTTACTTTATATCAATTCTTTTGACCAAGAAATAATACAAAGTAACCATCTGGCTGACTCATCACTTAACCTATTTCTATGTTTTCTAATTACTAATGATGCTTTAGAAAATAATCTCTCAGCAGGTACTGAAGTTGCAGGTATTGAGAGAAAATCACGGGCCATCTTCGATAAAGTCGGATACTCTGTCTCATGCGTCCTCCACCAATCTAAAATGTCTTCCGAGCTGGCAGTTCTTGGTTTTCTCAGGTACTCCTCCAACTCGTCTATCACTAAGCCTTGAAGACAAGATCCAGATGACGTCGAGGGACATTCATAGAGTTTATCAAAGTCTATTACGTCTTCATCTTCATCACATACTTTATTTTCTTTTTTTGGTAATTCCAGAGATTTGTTCAGTGAGTGTAGACTTTTATATTCTTCATAAAGTTCATTGAACTTGCGCAGACTTTCTGTTTTAAGTTGCTTCCCCCACATTGTCAGGTCAAAAGTCTAAGCCTTATGCCTTGGGTCTAAAATTAAAGAAGTACAATAAATCCAGTTGCTCTTCTTATAATGTTTAAGCATTTTGTCTCGAGCTGCTTGGAAAGCTAGAATGAGCCTTTCATCCACTTCAGATCGATTAGGTTTCTCATCTAACTGTTTTACCATGGATTCAATTTTATCTAGCAAGAGATTGAATGATACAATGACTAGCGGTAAAGTAACATATTTGTCTCCACCAAGTTTTGTACTTAAAAGTTTAAAGTTTATTAGGAATTCATGTAATTTTTCGAGTACCTGCCATTCACTAGCTGTGATTTGAAAATCATTCAATTCGGTGACAGAACTGCACAATATGTTAGTGCCCGCTCTCACTTTTAAACCAAATCCAATCATATCATGTGTGGAATTCCATCTCGTTGGACAGTCAAGAATGGCATTTAGATTTGATGGCACGCCAGCTGCTTCACAAGCAGACTGAAACTTCTTCTTCACTATCTCACTTCTTTTTATTTTACTGGAAATACTGCGTAACTTTGTTACAGATGTACGCGAATCAGCAATATTTGGTGCATATTCTTTATCTTCCTCATCCTCAGTTTCGTCTGCATAGTCTTCATACTGCTGATCTTGCGCGTTAGTGTCAGACTCATAGTGTAATGCTAAGGTCTTTAATAAATCTTGTACACCAAGGTTTAAAATGTGAGCAAAGCACCGGAAATGTTGATTGTCTGAATCAAAGTGTGGCGGCAGCTGTTTGCCCAGTTCATACATAAATTTGGTATTTGCAGTTGCGTAGTCGACCGTGATACCTTGTATTTTATCAATTATGTCATATTCCAATAAACATTCATGGAAAATCGTTGCAATATCTTCCCCAGTATGTCGACCGCGTGATGGTATAAAATCAAGAACTACAGATCGATACTTCCATTCGTTGTCTATATAATGCATAATAACCCCGTAGTAACTCCTACCAGCAATTGACGTCCACCCATCAATGGTAAACGACATTTTAGATGATAATTGTTGAAGTTGTTCCTTGAGATTCAATTGGAGCTCTTCAAATCTCTCTTTGACTTTCCTTCAAAGTGTAGACCTTTTAGGAAACACCATATTAGGGCAAATACGTCGAAAATATACTTGTGTAGCTTCGTCATCGAAAAATGAGAAGGGAAGATATTTTTTCACCACCCAATCAACTGTAGCTGTCGTGATGTTGTCACTGCTGTTTTCCGACTGAAATAAAACAATAAATCTTCTGTTATTATTTAAAACATACTAGGTTTGAGCGTTTAGGAAGAGGAGGTTTGTTGTTGTTAAATCGAGAAAATCGTTAAATTGACATTTGTTATATTAAGGTTGCACTGTACTGTAATTTACCAAAATAAAGTACTTAGTTGTTACTGGCCGATTATGAAAACAAATGAAAATATGGGTGTTTATAAAAAATATTTAAGACGATAATTACATACTTAATATGTCGCACCCCTAGATGAAAACACCACAAACTCAAAAATACTTACGTAAGTTAATGGCGTTTTTGAAAGTATCGCATGAATAGCTACGCGGAGTTAAAATTCCCGTAGCGACAACTTCGACCGTTGTTAAAAAAATATTCTTACCTGTCCACTTCTTCCAGCGGTTACTAAAAAGCTTGTGATATCTCCTTCTCCACTTAATTTTGGTTTAACAGGAAGAAATATTTGTGATTCCTTTTTGTGGAAAGATATTAGATGTTTCCTTAAGCCTGAAGTGTTTCTGTTTTTCATTTTTATTTCAATCTTTTTATGTTGGCACAATTTACACAAGGCAGTTTGGGATGCATGAATTATTTCGAAAAACTCCTCAAATTTGCTTTTGGGTCTTTTAGATCTGTGACTCAAACTCTCGTTACTCGGACTAGAATAATTTGAATCTTCGTCACTCATATTAAATTGTACACGTGATACGTTTTTAGAAAACAACAAGAATTAGTAAAAACAATTATTAAGTTAGACTCGAAGCACAGCTCAATTGGAAATGACTGGAATTAAAATAATTCCTTTATTTATAGTACCTACGTTTCCTTGCTTTCTACCGCGCCGCCTCGCCACGTGCCAGCTCTATTAAAAGGATGCGGCCGCAAATCAAACGATGCCGCGTGCGGCGTACAAACACAGATTATTACCTACTTGTACAGACGCGACGCGTGAATAAAATATATGTAAAGAATTAGTGCCAATCACTATTCTTTACATATAAGTGAATGTTTTGGCGTACATCTATACTAATATTATAAAGCTGAAGAGTTTGTTTGTATGTTTGATGACAGACGTTTAAAAATAAATAAATAAATCCTGAACGTCACTATACCTCCAAAGTTACTATTCCTCGTGGACGAAGTCGCGGGCACTGCTAGTAAATACTTACTCTCATCATCTCTCTCAGAGATATTCGGGCTGGTAAGCAATACAAAACTCTTATCGCAGGCTTTTTATTTTATTAGTAGGTAAGTACCTACGCTTTTTATATTATTTTATTAGTTTTGTAGAATTTTTTTACACTTTTCAAGTATATTTAAAAGTGGCTACAATATTTATCAAGGATATGTTTCTACTCAGTATGCCTACTACTACTCCCTGAAGTTGGTTTTTATTTATGTACATCAACAGCGACATTGGTCCAATGTTTCGAACCCTATTATTTCATTTTCTCTCTAAACTACTACGACAATTATACGACCAATTTCGGGAAATTTATGATCATGGGAACATTGCGATTGAATCGTATATTTATCTAGGCAAACGCGTTTAATGACAAGATGGCGAATAAAGTCAGCTCAGCTCAACTCAAAAACAATAGATCTTGTTATTTTAACTGATCGAGGTAGTACATAAATTAAAAAGATTCAATACCTGTATTGTAAATTAGGTAGGTAAATTTCGTATAACTTTCAATAAACCCAAAAGGTTGACAATGATTGACACATCTGATTATTTATTCTTTGATTACGGAGTAGCGGACCGCGGCTGCGGCTGGTGCCGCCAAAGAAAACCGACTAAGCCGACAGAGAAATAAAAGACTAGCCGACCACCAATCGTAGCTTAGCCGCCGGCTTAAAATAAAAGCCGCCTGCCAATAGCGGGCAATCGCAGACCTTTCAGCAATTAAGCCACACCCACAAAATACATTTATTTTTCACCCTGCGGGTTCCGTCATAATTATTTTTGATAATTGTGTTTACTTTTTTTTAACGCAAGATAGATGTAGATCTATCTTGCATAAAAAAAGTAAAGTAGTTGGTGGTTACTCGTAGGATTGACCAATAACTTGCCTGATGTGTTAAGCGAAAGCGTGGCCGAGGATGAAGCTCGTCAATCTAGAAGATATCTATTCACTCTTGCCTTGAAAATCAAAGTTTGAATGAATACTGATATAATAAAAAACAGGTCTGGTTGGTTAAATAAAAAAAATTGCTAGATTGAAATTGATAAAATTTTAATGAAGCTCATTGTGAGAAGGATAAGGCCATAGTCTACCACGCTGGCCAAGTGCGTGTTGGCTGACTTTACACATCTTCAAATCATTGAGAACTCTCCGACATGTAGGTTTCCTCACGATGTTTTCCTTCACCGCTTAAAGTTGGCGGCAATCAACAATACGCAAATAACTTCGAAAACACAGAGGTGCGTGCCGCGGGATTCGAACGCATGACCTGCAGATCGCAAGTCATGCGGTCTCCCGACTAGACTGCCGGAAACTCAGAGTGTGCAAAGCTTATCTTCGAATAAACCAAATGACTAAACTGAAATTGAAACTTTTTAATGGAATCTATTAAAGCGTGCTCCATCGTAAACCGCAACAGTCGCTTGACATCAGACGAGTTGACGGTCAAGTGCAAAGTATCTTCGAATAAAAATTTGAGTAAAAATGTTGAAATTATTTTAAAAATAAAAAACGGAACCCTAAATCAATTCGCTTAGAAAATCACACCCACAAAATACACTTATTTATCGCCCTGCGGGTTCCGTCATAATTATTTTTGAAAATTGTGTTTTTTTACGCAAGATAGATCCGATTGACCACCAATTTGCCTAACGTATTAAGCGACGGTGTGGCCGAGGTTGGAGCTCATCAAAAGCCGCTTGACATCAGGCGAGTTAACGGTCAAGTGCAAAAATGAGTATTACTTACAGCATTGCATTAAAGAATTACATTAAAGCGTGCTCCATCATAGCAACAGCCGCTTGGCATCAGGCGAGTTGACGGTCAAGAGCAAAGTTTATCTTCGAATAAAACAAATGACTATTACATTACAGTATTGCATTAAAGAATTACATTAAAGCGTGCTCCATCGTAGACAGCAACATCCGCTTGACATCAGGCGAGTCGACGGTCAAGTGTAACGCTTATCTTCGAATATTAAAAAATAAAAACGGAACCCTAAACGGAGCCGCTTTGAAAATGCCGCTTTTATTTTAAAAATCTTCACTCGGCTTTCGTCATTAGAGGTTTGAGGTTGTATTTTTTCACGTTTATTTTATTTTATTTTTTTATCATACAGACGATGTCTTATTCAAACGCAGAGTATTACGATATGATACTTTGCGTCGGAGCTGGGAACGGGTCCTGGAGCGGGGGTCGCGAGCTGTACCGTCAACGATTCGTCGACGGCAGGCCGCTAGCGTCACAAAGGCGTCTCCCTTCATATTCAAGCTTCCGCGGACTTTGTTTACGTCTGCACAGCACCGGAAGTTTTCATGATGCACCAACTAACAGGGCCGGCCGAACCATCAGCGGTAATGTGGAAACTCAGATCCTGGAGCATTTTGCCGACAATCCGCGTACTAGCACTCGTCGAGCGGGTGCGCGGCTTCGCGTCGATCACAGGGTAGTGTGGAGGACTCTTCATGAAGACGGCCAGCACCCTTATCATTTCCGCAGAACACAGGAACTACTTCGGGCAGACTACAGTGCTAGAGTTGATTTTTGTGAGTGGTTAATTGAACAAATTGCTGTGGATTCTTCGTTCGTGGAAAAAGTGTTATGGACTGACGAAGCAACATTTACACGAAGTGGACTTGCCAACCTGCACAATGACCACGTATGGGCACACGTCAATCCGCACGCGTCTACCGAAAGCAGTTTTCAGCATCAGTGGCGGATTAATGTCTGGGCGGGCATAATCGGAGACTGCTTAATCGGCTCTATCTTCTTGCCTGCCAGCTTGACTGCTGCAGGCTACTAGGAGCATCTGCAGGGTGAGCTGGAAGATGAAATTGACAACTTGCCGTTGGCCGTGGGGCATAACATGTGGTTTCAACACGACGGAGCGCCAGCGCATTTCGCACGTCGCGTCCGCCAATACCTACATACTCGTTTTCCCGGCCGGATCGGTCGCGGCGAAGATGCGCCGAGGTCGTGACCTCCACGCTCCCCGGACCTGACGCCCTTGGATTTCTTTTTGTGGCGTTACATAAAGAATATTGTGTATTCGGAGCCGTGCAACACGAGAGAAGATATGATACCGCGCATTACAGCGGCATTCAACAACATAACCCCACAAATGTTGAAAAAAGTCATGAGTTCGATTTCTCGGCGCGCCCGGCTGTGTATTGAGAAGGGAGGCCAGCACTTCGAACCTTTTCTTTAATGCGTCGTGAGTAAAGAAAAGTAGGTAAACTAACGACCCGTCCGTTGTACGTAAAGTACATTGAAAGTAAAATGTTAATCGTAATTTTGTTACGAATAAATGTGAATAATAAACCAAAGTGTATGTAACAATAAACAAGCATTGATTAATTAATTAGTAATGGTATTTTTAATCACTCTCACTCCCTCGGTTTAGGTACCCTAAGGTAAGCAATGCACCTCGACATTATTTGGTGATATGATAGGTAAATAAATTTAGTATTGTATTTTAATTCAGATAATTAAATTTTTAGATTAGAATTAAGATAAGCGAATTACTTGTAATGTGTCAGGTTCTATCTAGGCACCTGTTACATTTCGATTTAAAATAATCGCAATTTATTTTCCTATTCATCAATAATTGTACCTAATCATAGGCAGGTAGGTTATCCAGTTAGGTTTAGTTAGATACTAATTAGACCACAGATAAGGTTAGGATGATGATAATAATTAAACTAGTTAAAATGTGTACCTATGCAAGTTATTACATCATGCGATTAATTGCATAACTTACAGAAAGTTTTTTTTAAGTAGGTGCACGTGCGCTGAACGTGGCGCGGGTGGCGTGGAGGAGCGGGGATGACGGGTGATAGTATACGTGTGTGCGTGCCACAACCACGACTATAGAGTTGTTAGGGTTGTCGAAAAAAACACAAAAAAATATTTTTTTTAGTTTTGTATGGAAAAAAAAGTTTCGCTTTCATTATTAACATTTACGCATACGATTCCAAACTTGATATAGATAAACACCTTTAAATATTGTTGGGCCTAACTCGGACACCCTGTATACTTACTAGAATAAATTATTATGACATCTACTACCTATCCTTACCATTTTATCCTAATCATAATACTGCTTGCGTGATCAGTATAATGTATTCATTTTCATTCTAAGCACTCTGAAACTTATTTATTCTTTGGAACACCTGTAGGTACTCTTAAAATTCGAAATTATTTTGCATGAATCTACCTACGCCCTGTGGCGGCAATCAAATAGTGTCAAATGTTGTGATTTCGGCGCGGCGGCAACGATTGTTGTATATGATTTCAAAAGAAGCCGCCGGCGCGTGTATCATAACCATGTACTTCCGAAAAGCGGCAAATTTCTTTGAGAAGTAAGTACAAAACCTTTGATGCCGCATTATCAAAGTGCCGATGGTTAAAACATAACTATGCATGCACTCAGTTTGATTTTAATGGATATTTTTTTATTCGCTATGTAGGTATGTTTATGGTACCTATTAGTCGTAATGCGCATAGGTCCAGTTTTTCATATTCTTTGATACAGTTTTTTGCGTCTCATAGAATTCCTAAGCGTACCTATACACCGAACTGTTACACCTAACTACTCCGTGAAATAGCGCTAAGTCCTAGCTGCAAGACGCAAGAGTCTTGCAGGCTTAGTCTTGTTCTTGCTCAAGTCTTGCACGATCAGTCTTGGTCTTGGTCTTGCTAAAAATACGCGGTCTTGTTCTTGGTCTTGGTCTTGCAAAAACGCAAGAACAAGACCAAGACTGCAAGACCAAGACTGAATTTGGACAACACTACTGTGTCCAGTGTTGTGGGTTCGATTTCTATCGAACACTGCGTGATACATTTTTTTTTGGATTTGATTTGATGGCACGGGCTGATTCCGCAACTCCACGTCTTGGCGTGTATTTTGCGTGCAGGTGGGAATGGTGTCTTCATTCGAGCCACCCCAGCTCTTTGAGGAAGGCCAGCAGACTCTTGATGTGGCCCACTGCCTCCCTCAGGGTGCTGTATCTCGTCAGGTACTGCTGCCTGTACTGTGCGACCTCAGGGCAGTCGAGGAGCAGGTGGGCTGCCGTCTCGTCCGCTGCCATACAGGCCCTGCACAGCGGGCTGTCGGTGATACCTATAGTAAATAGGTGTTTATTAAAGAATCCGTGTCCTGTGTAGGCGGCCGTGACTGTCCGCAGTTGTTGTTTGGACAGCCGGAGGATTTGTTTGGCTATCTTACCGTCTACTGCGGGAAGAGCCTCCTTGGCCTGCCTACATGTTTCAATACCAATCCAGGACTGGTTGTGTTGGGTCCTGGTCCTATTCCTTACCAGGTTGCGATAGAAACCAGAAGGGAGGGGAATAATGGGCTCGGGTCCCACCACCTCTAAAGTGGCCCCTCTTCTGGCAAGTACGTCGGCTGCGTCATTCCCTCTTGAGCCACTGTGGCCCTTGATCCATTGCAGTGTTAATTTGTTTTGTTTACCTACCTCTGTTAGTTTCTGGTGGCATTCAAGCGTGAGTGCCGAGGTGATAGTATGGCTTTTGAGGGCTGAGAGGACAGCCTTACTATCTGAGAGGATCCTAATGGATCGTTCCCTTACCTCACGTGCCATGATTGCTGTGGCAGCTAGGATTATGCCAAAACATTCGGCCTGGTAGACCGTGTTGTAGGCTCCCAGCGGTGCTGCGATGTTGATGTTAAGGTCCTCGGAGAATACTCCTGAACCCGTACCTGTATCCGTCTTAGACCCATCTGTGAAGATCGTGAGCTCGTTGTGGCCAACCGCTCCCTCGTGTAGATCCTCGTACAGTTGGATTTTGTATTTCTTATCGAAAACAAATTGTTTCGGTATTCGGTCGCCAATGGCTTGTGTGAGAGGAACTTCTTTAAAGAGTGTGTTTAAGTTGCTAGTGTGCAGTGTGTTAGTGTCTTTCCAGAGCTTCAGTGCTCTTAGCCGGATCGCCGACATCGTTGCTTCCTGTTGTATGAACAGGTGCAATGGAGGCAAGTCCAGCAACACTTCGAGTGCCGCTGTAGGTGTAGTTTTCATGCAGCCCGTGGCCGCTAGGCATGCAAGTCTTTGAAGCTTTTGAAGCTTGTTGGCGGCCGTTGTTAAGTTAGTCCGAGGCCACCACACTACTGCGCCGTAGCTTATCATCGGACGTATTATTGTCTTATAGAGCCATAAGACAATTTTGGGGGATAGGCCCCATCGTTTACCTATCATCTTCTTGCACTGCTAGAAGACGATGCTGGCTTTATTGAGCTTATTTTCCATGTGGCTGTTCCATGTCAATTTGCTGTCAAGAGTGACTCCCAGGTACTTTACCTCGGTGGACAGCTTGAGCTCTGTGTTGAATAGCCTGGGCAGTCGGTAAGTACCCAGCGCGCGTTTGTGTGTGAACATAACTAGTTCGGTCTTGTTCGGGTTTACTGATAATTCGTACTCATTACACCACCACTCTACTATGCGTAGAGCCTGTTGAGTAAGGTCGTACACTGTACTAGTTACCTTACCTGAGGTGAGAATGGTCAGATCATCTGCATATCCTATTGTGTAAAAATATCTCGCGTTGAGTTTGTCTATGAGTTCATTGATGACTAAGTTCCACAATAGCGGGGAGAGTACACCGCCCTGCGGGCAACCTTTAGTTATCAAGGCTGTCTGGGAGTCGCCGTGCAGGCGCACTACTCTTTTGCTGAGCATGTTTTGGATCCACTGTATGAGCATCTGATCCACACCATGTCTGGCTAGGGCGTTGCTTATACTGGAGAAGTTTGTCTTGTCAAAGGCTCCTTCTATGTCAATGAAGGTGCCCAGACAGATGCTTTTTTGTTGTATAGCAGCTTCTATCTGGTTCACGACCTGATGTAAGGCCGATTCCGTCGATTTCCCTGAGCTGTATGCATGTTGATTGGCATGTAGGGGTAGGTGTTTAAGTGCCCCACTTCTTAATTCCCTCTCGCATAGCCTTTCCAAGGCTTTAAGCATGAAGGAGGTCAGGCTTATTGGTCTGAAGGACTTTGCATTTGTGTAGTCTGTTTTGCCTGGTTTTGGTATGAAAATTAGTTTGACTTCCCTCCAATTCTTCGGTACATATCTAAGGGCCAGGCTAGCCCTCATGATTGCCAGAAGTCTTTTGCGGACCGGTTCACCCCCCCATTGTAATAACCCAGGGAAGATGCCGTCCAGTCCGGCTGCTTTGAAGGGATGGAAGCTATCGATGGCCCATCGGAGTTTTTCTTCTGTGACCACGGTGTTTGCGTGTCTCCACTCGTGTTCGGTCGCCACTGTTGGTGTATCGTGCCACGTTATTACCGGGGTGAGGACGCAGCCTGGGAAGTGTGTTTCTAGTAGGACGCGTCTTGTCTCCTCCTCCGATGTGGTGTATGTGTTATCCGGTTTACGGAGAGTACCTGGTGCAACCAACGGTTGCTGAGCCAGTAGTTTCCTTACCCGGTTTGCTTGTTGGCAAGATTCAATGCTCCCACAGAATTTCCGCCATCCCATGGTGCGTCTGAATCTGAGGCATTTCTTGTAGCTTGATTTGGCCGCTTTATAAGCGTCCCAATCTGCGTCCGCGCTTGTTTTCATTGCCCTGTTAAGGGCCCTTCTTACCTTCTTGCGCTTGCGTTCAAGCTCAGCGCCCCACCAGGGTTGTTTACCTGGGATTGAGGGTAGAGTGGTTTCTGGGCATGCTGCGTGGTAGCTGTCTAGCATCGACTGCGTCAGTGTACATACCTGCTCGTCGATCTGTTCATTGTCACCCAGTACCGTCGGCATAGCAGTAAGGGTAAGTTTCTCTTTAAGTAATTGGACATACTTTGCTTTGTCAGTGTTGTGTGGTTTCCTGCGTGGCTGTGTAGGTTGTATAACGACTTCCATAGAGAAGCTGATCCATCTGTGGTCTGAGCACGATGCCTCTTTCGAGACGTGCCATCCCTTGATGCGTTCAGCCGCTCCTTCTGTTGCGAGAGTTAAGTCGATAATTGTCTGACTACGTCTTGTGACGAAGGTGGGCTCCGTACCTATGTTTAATAGGGTAAGATTAGTGGTGAATAGGTATTCAACCAGTGATTTACCTCTGTTGTTATTGCAGTTCATGCCCCACATTTGGTGGTGGGCATTGGAGTCCGTTCCTATTACGACCTCCGTTTTGGTTCTCTCGCACTGGTTAACCAGACGCGTGAGGTCGAACGGTGGCGGGTCTTCGGCCTCGGGCATGTAGACCGATGCGAAAACAACCGCTATACTCCTTGGCTGCTGTGTTATTTCAATTTGTATCGCTGTGATGTCTCTGGAACAGAACTCCGTTAGAACTTGGGCTCTGATGTTTTTAGTTGTCAGTATGCAGGTTCTTGGATGTGTGTGGTCAGTTGAAGAATAAATCTTACCTCCCAGGCTGGAGAGGCCTCTGATGAGGCCACCCCTTATCCAAGGTTCCTGGATGAGCACGATGGCTGATTGTTGGACCTCCATCCATTTGCGCAGTTGCGCAGTGGCCGTTTGGCTGTGATGGAGGTTGATTTGGAGGCAACTGACGTCACTAGGCAGAGGGTTCATCTTTGGATGATGTCCCCACCTCCCCGACCGTCAGCTGCGTTAGGCCGGCCAGGATGTCGCCAGCCTCCACCCCGTCGTCCCGCCGCACCGGGCTCAGGAGCAGGCTCTCATCTTCCGAGTTACCCTCGGCTGACGGGCCAGCCCCCGAGCCAGACGCGGCCGGCTCTGACGGGCCGGGTTCTGCGTCGCACCCTGGCTTGGTGTTTGAGTCCTGCTTGACTCGTGTGGAGTTGTCGTCCGGAGGATGGTCGACAAACTTACCTGAGGGGTCCCGGAACCTGACGTAGACGGCACCTACCCCCAACGCGAGGCGGCGCTCGTTCTTCATCAGGATCGGGACCTGTTCTACTGGGACGCCCACTACTAGGAACCACCCACCCGACTGCCTTTCAGAGTGCAGCATCGACCATTTGTCAACCTCCAACCAGGGGTTCTGAAACTCCAGAGCGCGACCCACGTCGCGCACGTCGCCTAAGACCCCCTGTTCGTCGGGTACGACAATGCCGCACCGCACTCTCTTCGGGGTCTCTTCCTGGCCCCTGACCTCCAGTTCGAAGCCCGGTGGTGGGACCAGGAGAGAGACTGCCTCCGTCAGCCAGGTACGCGTTGCCTCGTCGGCGCACCAAAGTTTGAGGACCCCGTCCGCGTGCACGGGTTTCCCGGTGAACGCTGGAGCGGGGCGTTTGGGGGTTTTGGTCGACCAGGCATCACTCAGGATCTTCTTTTGGAGCTCCCGGAGTGCCTGGTCCACCAACTCCTTCGGCAAGTTCCCTGTGCGTTTGCATGTTACTGCAACACCCAGGGACGCCTTGGAGGCCTGTGCGTAGGACTTACCTTGTATCCTGGAGGAGTCGAGGCGGGGCTTCTTGTGCTCCCCTCGAGGCGAGCTGGTCTCGTTGAGAGCACGTTTGGCCTCACCTCTTTCCTTGTTTTCGGCAGTTTTACCTGCCGCGTTTCCCGGTGGTGCTGGGGCTGGATGCCGTCCAGGGTGGCCAGCCCGCCGCTTGGCGGCAGGCGGCTTCCCCGTACTGCCTCCGGCCTTCGTGCACCCCTCGCTACTGAGCGTGGGCTGCGCGCTGGTCACATTGCTGGGACTTGCGACGGCAACCTGCTCAGCTGTTTTAGTGGAGGCAGCACCGGCAGTAGCAGTGGCTTGTTCAGCCTTCCGCCTAATTGCCATGCGCTGTCTCTTGCTTTTGTTGTTCCTCTTTTTCTTCGTGGAACTGGTAGCAGCGGGGCCACTCGGTTGTGTGGTGGGCGTGCGTTGGACAGGACCGGTGGTCTTGCCCTTACCCTTACCCTTACGGTGACTCACCACTTGCCAGCCCGCGAAGGAGGAGTCATCTTCCCGCTTGATCTCAAACGGGCTGACGATTGTAAGGACGGGACCAGTACTAGCGTTAGCCAGCGCTGAAGTCACGTCCTTGGGGGATGGTTTGACACCTGCAGCCGGGGCCACGGCATCGACCATCTGTATGGTTTTGGTTGTGGCGGTGGGAACAGCTTTCGCCGTCCCCGTCGCGGTTGGGGTAGTAAAAAGGATTTCGGTATCCATGCGTTTACTTAAAGACTTCATCCCTCTGGCTTCCCACCCTCCATGGAGCCCGCAACAGGGAACGTCATACCGGACGTTAGGATTACCAGAGGGATATAGGAACGCAAGGCTGGCTTACAGCACGACATCGGGCGCCCGCTCGGGTCAAAGGTCGGAGCCGAGTTACCAACTCCATCCGTCTTCCCTCGCTTGCGCCTTCAGTATAGCCTTCACCCACCACATCAACAGCCGAAATAAATTCCAACTGCTGATGCGGACCCCACGTCCCTAGCCTGTGGCCCTCTGACGGGACACGATGGCCATTTCCCCCGCTGCGGCTCACAGCGGGGGCTACCGTTTAGCGTGAAATCGGGACCAAAGAGGGCGTGTTGCCTCACGGTCGCATTACCGCCAGCGCCGCTCGGCTCAACCCCCCAGGACTCCGTCATCCCCGCGTACGGCGCTCGACTGCGCAGGTCCTAGCGCAGGTGGTCAACTTCTCTTACCCGTGACTGTTTACTACGGGCCCAAGCCCACCCGGCCACGAGGGGGCGTGGTGAAGAGATGTGTAAGTGAATGTGTTTGTGCGCGCGCATGTGTGTACGTGTGTGTGTATGCGTGTGTAAAGTGCCTGTTATTTGTGTTTCGGCTGGAGGTTTTGGTTGCATCCATTTCTGAAGGAACTGGACCAAGAACGGGCGGCAACCTCGAGAAGGATAGTCCACCAGCCTTGCCTTAGGGATCATCGCGACCTGCGCTACCCCTGAGACCATTCGCCACTCCCTGCACCGGACTCAGGTGCAGGGAGTAGAAGTCAGTGCAGCTCAGTGATGCTAAAGATGAGTTGACCTGCACGGGCTTCCGCCCTTGCGTGATACATAAATAGTTGTTTCGAGCAAGTGTGCTTTGTGTGTGTAAAGTGTTGTAAAGTCACAGGACTTATTGCTAGTGTCTTAAATAATAAAATATACATATTATATAGAGAATAAATATAGTTTATACATCAGAACGCATTCCGTGTGGTGACGGATTAAGAATACGGAATGTCACCACTCCATATCATCCCATGGGTGTCGTAAGAGCCGACAGAGGGAGCATTATACAGAGAACAGCACTGTAAGAGAAGGAAAACTTAATACAAACCCTATACGAACCCGATTGGCCAGCGTGGTATAGTAGGCCAGTTCCTACTTTCAAAAGAGAGGCCTAGTCCAGCAGTGGACTGTTAAAGGCTGATGATGATGATGATCAGAACGCAGCCGTACGATCAACAACGACGACGATGATGATTATAATGACGTTCATGTAGATTCGGTCTTTAAAAGATTCTCGGAAAACAGGCATGACTTGATTTAAGTCAGACACTCTTTTCAACCAGAACAGATCCATACTTGAGCACCAATGGCATACACCGAAGACCAAAAAACTGGCCATAATTAGCCGACTGTATCATTTGATGCTATTAGACACGGCTGTTGTGAGGTGAACCGATTATGTCAGCCACGCATGTGGCATTTGGGGCCGTAGATAATTGCACTTGTTAGCTTTACCTACTAAACGGATTAAAGAAATATGGTATTCGTTTATAATTGGTATTAGGTTGATCGCCGAATCAGATAAATTTTGTCTGTAATAATTATAACGCCAGAAATAGTGACTGTTTAATTATATCTATCATATGTAAACCTAAAGATTGGGTTCTAGAAAAATACAATTTTATAGTCAGACATGCACTCTAGCAATCATGCCCTATAGACATAGTACAAAAAGAATAGTAAGATAGCTACATACAAATCGGCCACCACCGGTTCGAATGTATTCGCCACCAGCGCCGTGCGTGGGGTAGCAATATTATACCCTTGAACCTTCCTCATTAATCAATCCATCCATTTATCAAAAGCACATTATACTTCATTCTGTAGTTTTTGAGTTTATTGCGAATAGTCAGCCAGTTGCGAAACCTTTTTAACCTTTTGAACTATTTTACCGTAACTCTTTGAACCATATCTGCCTGACTGATGCACAATCCTCTTAAGTCGTATAATGGCACAACCGTCATCATCATCATCATCAGCCTTTAACAGTCCACTGCTGGACTAGGCCTCTCTTTTGAAAGGAGGAATTAGCGTACTATACCACGCTGGCCAAACGGGTTGATGTAGGGTTTGTATCAAGTTTTCCTTGTCTTACAGTGCTGTTCTTTGCATAATATGCTCCCTCTGTCGGCTCTTACGACACCCATGGGATGATATGGGATGGTGACATTCCGTATTCTTAATCCGTCACCACACGGACATGGCACAACCCTGCAGTAGGTGAAAACATTACAACACCCAGTCATACATTTCCCCGCTAACTTTATGAGTCCTAAACTGTCTATTTGAGTACGCCCCGTGAACGCACTAATGTATTTATAACCGTAACGTATGGACTGAACATTGGGTCACTAGTGCACGCGGCTAAGAGTGCGGACACACTAGAGAGGTCAGTTTAGCTGCGGAAACTAGCGAATTGAATGGTACGATTGGTCAATATCTCCGTACACTCAGCTTCCTCAAACATGTTGTATGTATTTTGCTTATTTATAGACTCACGCGTGTACTCCGGAGGGGTAGGCAGAGGTGTAATATTACACACACATTTCGGCATGTCAGCTTTTAGGTCTCCCGTAATAGGGGGCGAGCCTATTGCCGTTCCCGGGCACATTGCCAGACTTCGTTCCGCTACTATCATCATCATCATCATCAGCCTTTAACTGTCCACTGCTGGACTAGGCCTCTCCTTTGAAAGGAGGAATTGGCCTACTATACCACGCTGGCCAAACGGGTTGGTATAGGGTTTGTATCAAGTTTTCCTGTCTGCGCTACTAAGAATTCGGAAAATCTCAGTAGCACTTTTGCCCGTCCCAGGAATCGAACCAGGAGGACACTCCTGGTCTACAGATGCATACTCTGTTCCAATGAACCACGGAGGCAGTCAGTCATGTATTTTTTAACGGATGAAAAAATAACTATATCTACTTTTCAGATTAGCCGTCTATTAGCAGTCTAGTAACATATGTTCTAGACTGCTAACTCGGTATTTTTTTTAGCCTAAATCTTGTATAACAGACACAACTGCTCCGGCGTGAAAAACCTCCTCACCTTGTTCAGGACTCCCAGTTTCCGAGATGCGGATTTCATGACACCCTCGATGTAGTTCTTCTGGTTAAGATTTCTGCGTATGTCCATACCCAGGATATTGAGGCTGTCTTGAATCGGTAGTGGAGTGTCCAGAAGAGAGGGATAGGGAGGAATGGAGATACCTTGGCTGAGAATGCGCACACCTGTGTTTTCTTGGCGTTGAACTCGACCAGGTTCTCATCATCCCAATGCGGGATGCAATTCAGAACATAGTCAAGCTCAGCAACAATGTTCGCCTATACTCCTCAGTATCGGCTTGCTTAGCCGCAGGGTGTCCGAGATATCGCATGTACAGTACTGTCATCTGCATACCAATGTATGCCCCCAAAAGTGTGCATATCATTGATATGCAGAAGAAAAGCGTGGGCGATAACACGGACCCCAGCATTCACCTGGAGAAACTTCTATATCTGTTCCGCGAACCACGCTGCAAATCGACCCGATACAAAAAGTTCTTGGCGATTTACAATGCATTTAGAATTAAAAAGTTATATTTATCTTTCAGAGTTTTTACACGAAACTTAAAGCTTACACCATAATGCACACTTAGTATAAAATATGATAATATCTACGCGGAACAGGAAAATTGCGTTTGTTTGTAATCTACTTTCTCTCCTTAACAATGTAGTTAGATCTGATATGCCTCGCTGATCCTGAGGGGTGATGTCACTTACTACGGAATTCAATATTCGATCTTCAGATAGATCTATAGATTTCAGATTCGTTTTTGACATAAGCTCCATACAAAATATGTCAAACACAATCCAATCAATCTCGAAAACAACCTCGAAAACAATCTCGAATCTCAAAATCCATGTATGGATCGAATATTGAAAATGGCCGTTAGTCGTGCGATCATTGGAGCTAGTTCATTTTATTTTAAATGGTACGGATTTGATCCGTATTATTCCGTATGACCCCATTTCAGACAACTCTTAAAAAACTCCCTACATTGTGAATAGGTACTACTTGAAGGTGCGTGTGAGGTACGTAAGCTATGCGTGTTGTGTGCGTGCAGCTTGCGTACACTTGTGTCGTATAAATTTCGAGTACCTAGTACAGTAAAGAAACTTTTCCATCATCATCATTATAGCGTCAATTTCAATAACTTTCATATCTCTTTATCATGTCTTTTTATACTATGCACGCATGCGACGCGCTGCACACAAGTTAATCAGGCCTCAAAATACACGCAAGCTGCGCGTAGATTTCGCGTGCAACTAGCGTACAGTTTGAGTGCAATACGCGTGCAGTTTTGCGTGTATAGATAAATTCTATTATTATGTTCCATGACTAACAACCTAACTAGCTAGTACAATAACGATTGTGAGCACATTTCGTGCAGGGTACTAGAGAAAGTAGTTCAACGTTCATTTTAATGCGAGAGCGCTGCCTTTGCTCGGACTTATTGTTAGGGGTAACAATGGGTCAAGCTAAATAGTGTCCACTGTGATGTAGATGTAGGGATATAGATAGACAGAGTGCAAGCGTATCATTTTACAGTTACTAATTTAAGTAGTAGAGAAAGGGTGTTCCTTGTTTTGACGTATGGCGCAGTGACTTAAGCGGTCGCTTCTCTGTTCAACACTGTGCCGATTCCTGTGGATTCGATCCCTACAGGCTGGGTTTACTTTGTGCCCCTTGCTTGACTGTTTGTAATGTCCCGCGTTACAGGATTCATCTCTAGTTGTAGTGTTTTAAGAAGTCTTGTCCCAGGCTCAAATACACGATTAATACATATATTAATAATAAGTTAGAGTAACGCTATCCTACAAAATAGCCTGTAACATGTCTCGATAAATAGATTATCCAACATAAAACTAATAATTCAATATTTCTAGTACTTCCTGAGGACGTCGTAGCAGAGGTAGGCCTCCCGCAAGGTGGACTGACGATCTTGTTGGAGTCACGGGCAGCGGATGGATAGGGGTGGCTCAGGATCGATCTATGTGGAGAGCCTTGGGTATGTCCAGCAGTGGACGACTTTCGGCTGATATGATGAGTACTTCCTAAGTTTAACGCGTTAAACCAAACAAATAAAGAAACTCTTTAGCTTTAACATAGTATAGACTTGACTCACACCCATTTGTTATCTGAAATTACAAATTGGATACATTTTAGCAACGTATCAAGCTGGTGAGGCCGTGGACAAAAGCTAGTTGAATAATTTTGACGCGTTCATATTGTTTGTTAGGAAAGTTGTCTACAAGTTCTCTTTTGTGCCGTCTGTAAGTTTCAACTAGCTACCGAACTTTACCTCGTTCATTATACCAATCTCGTAATTTATACCACAAACTATCTGTTATAAAATACACAAATGAACTGCAAACTATCTGTTATAAAATACACAAATGAACTGCAGCGCAGCGAGCGGAATACTTGTTAGTAAGTTGTGTTACAATGTTCGTATGGTGTAGATGTTTAAATGTTGTTGTAAATGAAAATCATATAGAGCGTCGGTTTTTAATATCAGAGTAACATCTTCTTGACTAACTTCAAAGAGGAGATTATCAATTTGTTATTCACTTCACTTTGTCCGTGTGGTGACGGATTAAGAATACAGCCCAGTTTCCACCGCGAGCGGAACGGACCCATTAATGACTCCTTTTTCATTTCTACGGCAAGACCGCGACGGAGCGGACATATTTTACTCGTTTGTTCGGCTCAACTCATTTTGGTGCAAACATTTCATTGTAAAATTCAATTGCTAGTTGAAAGGACTCATTTATGACTCCGGTCCACTCTTTAGAAATTAAAAAGGAAACCGGGCTTTAGGAATGTCACCACCCCATATCATCCCATGGGTGTCGTAAGAGCCGACAGAGGGAGCATATTATGCATAGAACAGCACTGTAAGAGAAGGAAAACTTGATACAAACCCTAAACCAACCCGTTTGGCCAGCGTGGTATAGTAGGCCAATTCCTCCTTTCAAAGGAGAGGCCTAGTCCAGCAGTGGATTGTTAAAGGCTGATGATGATGATTCACTTCATAGTAGATCGATCCCAATTGGGTTGTTATTTTATTAATGTATTTTACCTCAAAACTTCGTAAATTATTGCCCTATTTTGATAAACCTTTTCTTTCGAAGGATATACCTATATACTGTTTGGTCTCCTCCAAATCAGTAAAATAAAATTTGAAATTGGCTTCTTGTTAAAAGGATTACGTTGCAGATATTTTTTTTTTTTTTGGAAAAAAATATTTTGTGTGTGTGGCTTATCACCAAAACGGTGGAGATCAATTTTGCCAGTACTTAACTGGCAGACATCAACGTGACTGAGGCAATATTTTGCATAAACAGGTGGGCCTAGACAGGTGGGAATTGTTGCTAAAGGCAGTGGAAGCTAATTTACACCCACTTGACCAGGGCAAACAAGAGTCTGACATAATATGTTGACTGTGTTACTCAGCGCTAAGAATCAAATACAATATGTACAGTTACCTTGATCCTCACTGATATCAGTCCTGGAGCCAAGCTAGATAAACACACACTATAGTGGCCACGATAGACTGAATGATATATCTACTTAGCTGGCTATACTCCAAACGTGATGTCTTCAAGGCACGAGACACAATGTCACACAATTCAAGATAACGGAATGTCAATAGTTCCTATTCAACATCACAAAGTTATCATCAAGGGCTGACTGAACCGTACCGGACAAATCAAATAGCGGCAATTTTACAAAGGTTAAGTTCAATGTGCTTTTCAACAGGCGAGATCCAAACTTAGCTCAAAAAAAGAGAAGTAAATGACTTGTCAGTTCTTACAAATGTGACCAGTTTCAAAATTAATTAATATAGATAACAAATGTTACTAAACTGATATGCTCGTTCTATACTAATTATCATAGACCATATATCTATTTCAAACAGGTAGGATAATAGCTTTTTTTTATAGTCGGGTTGGAAAATCCTCATGGAGTCCCTTCGCCCTGAGGGGAAGGACGACCCGTGCTCCTCATGTATCCATGTGTCGGAGGGTAGGGTTTCACCGAAGCATTCCTCGCTATCCCCCGACGGGTATTGGCCCCCCAGATGGTCAGGCGGGCCCCGAACGAAACCCCCTTGGCGGCGGATGAAGGTGTTGGGCTCCACCGCCCAAAACACCCAGCGGCCGCAGAGGATAGGGAGGACGGCGACGCAACACCGCATCTCCTCTTCCTCTGCGGCCCCACCGCGACACAACGATGGTGCGCCCCCATTTGGTCGCGGGAGATAGGGCGCGCGGCAACGCAACACCGACACGCCTCTCCTCCCGCGACCGCACCCGACTGCGAGGGACAGACAGAACTGTCCCCCGCACCCGCACCTATGGACGCATCCTACGCAGGCCTCACGCAAGCCCACGTGGAGCGTCCCCTCCCGGGAACCCGCTTAGCTTCACCACGTGTGAAAATCAAATCCACGGTTACTAAGCCCCCCACCACGACAAGGTGGAGATCCCACGGGGGGAGGTAGGATAATAGCAGTCAAGAAATTCAAATATGAAGTAGACTTGCTTTGTGCGTATTTCATTGAATCTCTGGATGATTCGATTCTGACAAAATTTTCACATTGCAAGCGCCATACGAAATATCGGTTACTCAAAAGAAAGGTACGTGGTGTGTATCCCGTAGAAAAATGTAAAGATATTGTTAATGAAAAAAGTTTCAATTCCTATATTGTGCAGCTATTTTCATATATCTTCTTCTTCATATCTTCACGCCTTTTATCCCCGAAGGGGTAGGCAGAGGTGTATTACACACCCACACTTCGCCAGATATGTTTCGGTCCCAATGTAATAGGGGGCGAGCCTATTGCCATCTACCGGGCACATTATTAAGCGAGCGATAATTAACATTTTTAATACACACATAACTTCGAAAAGTCAGAGGTGTGTGCCCGGGGTACCTGGGCATCGAACCCGAGACCATCGACTCGGCAGTCCGTTACGTACGCCACTGGGCTACCGCCGCTTTTTTCACAGTTCTCTTAATTGTTCCCGTGGGTTGAAACCACCGTAGAACCGAACCAAGCAATCCATATAATTAGACTAGATGAGCCCGCGGTTACACCCGCGCAATTTCAGGCTACTGCTCCGCTCCCGTGGCTCATAGCGTGATGTTATATAACCTATAGCCTTCGTCAATAAATGGGCTATCTTACAGTGAAATAATTTTTCAAATCGGACCAGTAGTTCCTGCGATTAGCGCGTTCAACCAAAGAAACAAACTCTTTAGCTTTATATATTAGTAAAGGATACTTAAAATGTAACAACCAGACAGCAAAACATAGTTTACCTACTTATATTCCGTATAAATCCTACTTCTCAGAAGAATAGATGTCAACTACTGATATCATCGTCATCTTCAGCCCCTTACAGTCCACTGCTGGACTAGGCCTCTCCTTTAAAAGGAGGAATTAGCCTACTATACCACGCTGGCCAAACGGGTTGGTATATGTATTTGTTTCAAGTTTTCCATCTCTTACAGTGCTGTTCTCTGCATAATATGCTCGCTCTGTCGGCTCTTACGAGACCCACGGGATGATATGGGGTGGTGACATTCCGTATTCTTAATCCGTCACCACACGGATAGACTACTACAGATATACTCTTGCTCAAATCTAAATCTGAAGTATTTCAATAATGTTTAATTCGTTAATAAATACAATAATAATCGAGCAATGACTCACTCGGACAAAACTAGTTCGAATAAATTGTAACTTTATCAGCTGTTTATGTAGGTTCAAAGCACAGTGCAACTTACAAATCGATAGAATCATAATATTTGCTCTCGTTTACACGAATAACTCTGAATCAAGCTTCGATTTGTCAATTTTGTGTTTATAGTAGTAATATTCAAGCGTCGTTTTGACGCTGACCACTTGGTCTACCGAGAACGTTCGATTATTAATAAGAGATTACAGCGTAAACTCAGATCTGCGTTTCGTAAAAGACAATTAACGTTCGCATGGTTTGACGACCGGGTGGCGCAGCGGGAGTGTAACCGACTGTTACGCGTATGGTCGCGGGTTCTTTACTCGCTCAAGTATAAACATTTGTGTCCGTGAAAATGGATGTTTGACTAGGTCTGGGTGATTCTATGTATGTTTATCTATTGTTTAGTACCCACAGTACAAGCTCTGCTTAGTTTAGGATTAAATACATACAATACATATATATCGTCACGCCTTTTATCCCCGAAGGGGTAGGCAAAGGTGTATTTCTACACCCACTTTTCGCCAGATAACGGTTTCGCCGGATTCGGTGAATAAGTACATGTACTTAGAATTACTCGAGTCATCTCTTTCATCATGCCTACATACATACATACATACATAGTCTCACGCCTATAACCCCGAAGAGGTAGACAGAGGTGTATTTCTACACCCACTTTTCGCCAGATATACTTTAGTCCCACGTAATAAGGGGCGAGCCTATTGCCGTACCGGGCACATTTCCATACTCCGTGCTGCTACTGAGAATTTAGTGACAGAAAAACCCAATCGCCCGACCCAGGAATCGAACCCGGGACCTCCCGATCCCACGCGCACATTTATGCCGCGAGACCAACGAGGCAGTCGTATAGGGTTTGATGTCGAGTTTTCCGTCTCTACGCAAAGATGGTATTTGCATCGTGTTATCCCTTAGTCGCCTCTTACGACACCCACGGGAAGATAGGGGGTGGTGACACTTGTATTCTATGCCGTCAACCACACGATTATTTACGAGGATTAAATAGTGGTAGATAGTGGATAGAATTGGTATTATTATTAATATTATTATATTGGTTCACGATTTGGACAGCTTGGCACATTGTAGCATTTCATCAGAGCCCTACCGGGATCTGCAAGACACGTAAAGCGGTCTTATTCACTTTTTATTCTAGGATATGAATCTTTAGTCCCGTAAAGTCATTGATTACGAAGCCATTTCGGCGTTCTTCACGCGGCTAGAATTAAAAGAAGTAGGTACCTACTAATTTCTAAAAAGAGTCTAGATTACTTTGTATATTTGCTTAAGATCATCGGAGAATCTAAGATTGAAAGTTCCTTCACACACTACGGTTTTCTACGACAAATATTTTACTGTACAGTCTGTACGATTGTGGAATTAGTTGCCTGAGACAATCCGACAGGCTCAGTCCTTAACAGTATTTAAGAAACTCGTCACCCATCACTACTTGGCAGATATTCCTTGACTGCTCTTTTAAACTTGCACTAATATTGTACAGTGTGTTTCATAACCCCCTGTCCGATAACGAAACCACATATTACTGAGTTGCTAGACATACTAGGAAAAATAATAAAAAAAATCCAGGTCTTCATAAAACATCACAATTTATTTCCTTAGTATAGTATTAACGAGAAACATTACCCCGAAATTAGGGAAAATTCCCTAAACTAGCAACACTCCACCCAGCGGCGGTATCCTTTATGATTCTATTAATTCTATTAAAATATTGTCGGCTTTTCGTGTCAAAGGGCATGCCGCCTTTAAAATAGTGCAATTTTACCGTCAAACGAGCCGCTCGACACAATACCGAAACGCGGTAGAGATGTTTACGTTCGATAGCAGCTAATATCGATTTAATAAATTTTAACATGAAATGTGACACAACAATCATTTTTCAAAGAATTATTACATTAATGATATTACGATATCGACACATTACGTAAACAAGACTTAAATAAGACTTTTGTGTTACAGAACTTAGTAGATCATAGACAAAAGACTATGAGATACTAATTTCGGTAACCTAAATCAAATAAAAAAGTTACATCATTTTTATGTGTTATAACAATATTTTAAAAACAAACAACAATTTTGCGTTGGATACGTGCCCATCTCGTACGGGGACAATAATAACATATCGATAAAAACAGAACTCCAATAAATATCATTGGTTACATCCCTAGCTGGCTTTTTTTACGACTTCAATTTACCTACTGATCGCTCAGTCTTGCCCTAGGATTAGTTTTGTTCGGACTATTCATCGTCGGTCGTATTCAAACTCTGAATAGGTACTTTAACATTTCGATGTGTTTAGGTAGGAGTGAATGCAATTCATGCAGGTGCACGTAGTGATAAGGAGGAACAGTTCGCTGGACCACCAGGTCTGCCAGTGCCTTTGGAGCGCGTTGTTCAACGGCTTCACTACCTCGTGAACTACAGTGTGCTAGTTAGTGTGCTTTCAAATAGGTAGGTACCTTTGATGAAAAGGTACCGTAAGTGTCTTAACCTTTATGGTCGACATGTGGAGCATGATCGTCGTACGCAGCTTACAAGTACCTAGGTAAGTTGATGTTTTTCGGAATTAAAGGTAACCTACCTAAGTAAGATTAAAAAAAATTGTGATTACCGTAAATACTGCAGCGCTCATAGCGTGACGAAGCTTTTGGATCGTAATAGTTTGGCAAAGTTAAGTAACGGTTGCACAGGTCATAACTTGGATGGGTGCCCACGTACTCAGAAGGCAGTAAAACTGAATCTAAGAATCGTAAGGCCATGTCGTATGCCTTCGGGTGATCTGAAATGTCTGAATACACGGACACCAAAGTTGGCTACGCACTCTTACGAAACAAACAAACAATGTAAACAATACCTTTCGTTTTACCTAATCCAATAAACCAGCTGTTGCAACAAACTCATACATAATAAATAAAATGGGTATACCTACCTACCTAAAATGATGGCACGTGTAAAGTTGACGTTCGGCTTTAGTCAAAGGATTAGGTAACTAGACGCGGCCGCCGCGCCGGCGGCCGATGCACTCAACGACCTTTTATGAACTTTAGGTAGATACCTAGTTATTACGATTTATGAGTCTTCGGTGTTGCCATGGGTAATCTGATGTGATATTATTTAAAGTTAATTAAATTTACCAGGGAAAATTTTATCTTGAATTTTCGTGAATTAATGACAAATACCTCATCAATTTACTCTACCCTACAACCCCTTCATTGATCGGACGGGGGGTTCTGAAACACCCTGTATATATTTATTGTATATATTTATAGTATCTATTTATATATTTTATAATGTATATATTTATGTATTTAGTAATATTAGTATGTAAGTAAATTGTATTGTTATTAGTCTTGCTGAGCTTCTATGTATATACTGTTCCATAAAGTACACCATGATTTACCCACTCTCTCAGTCACTAAATCATTGTATTCTTGGTTGTCTGGAAGAAATTTTGCGATAAGACCGCCCTTGTACCATTAGACTTAAGTTCATTATATGATCCATGTATTCTTGTTTTTTCTGGTGTACAATAAAGGGTTACTATCTATCTATCTATATTTGTATACTATACACATTTCGCAAGTTGATATTACACTACCACCAACTAAAATATACCTATTTCACCTTTATTTTTCAAAAGATGACGCCATTGAAACCATAAAAATTTGTATCTATACATAGTGTAATACAACACCTTCCTATCCCAAGAAGTAAAACTAGGCCATTCTCAAGCAAATAGACAAGAACATCAAAGTGTCATATAATTATGATTCACCATAGTTCATCATGGAGGCGACAAATGTCTTAATTTCCAACACTCAATTATGTGTACATATCATTTGATACCGCGAATAGTCGCGGCCCGGGAAGCGAATCTAAAATTAGATCGGCATTTGACTTGGACTGGAATAAGGCTGAGAGTGTATTGGGCGATTAGATTACTGCTAGGTCTGACTATTTGCAGAAAATATGTTTTTGCTTGATGTATAGCCAATTGATTAAAATGAAAAGTATCTAATAGAGGTTTCCTAGTATGATAATGATATAATGACTCCGTATAAATGTTATGTAAAACTGTTAATAAACACGATTACGTTATAGTTTTAGAAGTCACCTCGACCCCTGACGGGACAATATTTTATCCTGTTACACAAATTGTTTATTTTGCCGATCTGAGTAATCTTTGTGACTGTTTCTAAAATGTTTGGAAAGTCAATTGTCTTTTTAGATTGAGAAGAAGAGAAATAGATAATAGTGAAATTGACTATGGTTATAATTTGGAAGTCCAATCAACGACACCCGGCGCAGTATCAATCAGCGATGCGTCCGCTTCAACAACTATGTCATACCTGCCGACGATAAAAAAATGTAGTTTGAAGCATGCTTGATAATTTCGCGACCTGTATAGGTCGGTTCACGAAAGTTGAACAGAAATGGCGGCCGTCGCGCATATGTACATTCGTGCACCAATGGCGTGGCTCCATTCTTGACGCATTTAGGGAATGCGTCAAGAACGGAGCCACGCCATTGGCATTTCACCCGCGCCTCACCCCGCACCTCCACGGGGACCTAAAAAATGATTTCTGCGCAGTGGACATCTTTCGCGAACCGACCTATACACATACTAATATTTATGTAACGGTTCTGTATCGCCTATTTTTTTAAATAATGCTGAATTACCTTATAATTTGCCTCAAGGTTTTAATTGACGCCGAAACATCCATCCGCCACCCGTGTCTCCCACCTAACCGAAACATCGGCATCTTTACCCACATACACATCGCGCCAGCACAAATAGATTAAACAATTACTTGATCACTTACAATTGCGCGGCTCTGTACCGCTAATTTTATTGTTCCTTCCGTCTGCCGACGCGTTTCAATTGATCTATGGACTATAGATCTGGAGATAAGTTGACTAGAGTCATGGGTTTATCTAGCTGTAGTATTACAGTGGCTTAGTAAAGACAACGTACATATATGGTAGCTCTATGCTCGCTAGTGTGGCAACGTTGCCGTTGGTTAGAGATTTTTATAGCGTTTGTCTTGAAGGATTTACAGTTACATCCTCGGATGTAAAGTTGCTCTATTGATTTAGGTTTTACGCAATTTTTTATTATTATGCTGGTATTTTTTTCTTCCACAATTTACAGCGCTTTAAATTTCAATACTTTTAGATCTTACTGTGATTGCCAGGATACTATATACAAGTGTTAGTGTGTGTGTGTGCATAACACTGGCGATTAAAAAGAGTGGCCACGAGTTTTATTGCCCGTTCTTTCTCGTGGTTTACCTATTGCTTTGCGAACGAGGCAGTAAATGTAAATGTAGAAGCATTAAGTAATGTACTTTCAAATTTGACGTTCATAAGCGTCACCTTGTGACCTAGATGAATAAATGATTTTGACTTTGACTTTGTTGTAAAGCACCCAAAACGAAGAAAGTGTGTAAGATAAGGGGAGAGATTTTGAAGGAGAATGGAAAATGTTAAAATACAGTTTTATTTTTTGTCTTTTCTTATTTCTGGTATTACGTGTGTTGTTCTTATCCATCCAAAGGTTGCTTGATAGTGATGCATACATACATACATAGACTCACGCCTGTTTCCTCGAAGGGGTAGGCAGAGGCATATTGATCGCCCCCTTTTCGCCAGTGTTTTGATCTCACGTAATAGGTGGCGAGCCTATTGCCGCTTATCGGGATATTTTGTTTGCCAGAGCCTCGTCCGTTGATCGGCAGGTGCACCACTCGCAGGTGAGGTTGACTTGGGATCCTAAGTTCTTGGTGGGAACCCTATGCACCCATAACCCAATTTGATAGTGATAAGGCCGCCTATTGTACTTTCTGGTATTTTTCTTTTGTTAAGATTCATTATTGTAGTTTCTTTGGCATTTGTACAATAAAGATTATTATTATTATTATTACATCCTTTTAAGTCATTCTACGCATACAATTAGGTTCCAAATAGTAACGTAATAATAAATTATTTTTAAATAAAAAAGAAAACCGACTTCAAGAATCACTAAGGAACTAAAAAGCAAAAAATAATTGGTTTTGGAGCAAAACTTTTTGGAGTCGGTGCCAAGCCAAGTATTTCTGATCTGATTATAAAACCTCTACACCTCTATACTTTTTTATATATCTTTCGTTGTTGATTGAATAGGAAGTTTGTAGTTTAGTAACTTTTTGCGTAAGGGCTTGGCACCGACTCCAAAAAGTTTTGCTCCAAAACCAATTATTTTTTGCTTTTTAGTTCCTTAGTGATTCTTGAAGTCGGTTTTCTTTTTTATTTAAAAATAATTTATTTTTTGCTTTTTAGTGGTATACTAATAAAAATATAGTAAAAGGTGGTAAGTAGCTACATAGGATAGTGTAGGTGGTACATGATGTGGAGCCCTTCCTTACGTGCCTCAATTCTGAAATGTAGACGTGTCCCTTTCTGGCAATTTCAAGTATTTTTTTTGTTTTCAACTTACTTGCCTAAACACGTTCGTTTTAGTTCCATCATTAGATCCCGACAATCATCCAGTACCAAAATGTTTGCCAAGACAAAACAAACGAGCCTAAACTCGATGAGATTGCGTTATTGTATTACAAAGATTCCATGGCCACCTTTCTGCTCTATCATCAGACTTTGGAAAACATTCAGCACTAAAGTCCATGTAAAGACGTATCAAACGAGACCAAACTCAATGGGATTGCGTAATTGTATTACAAAGATCCCATGGCCACCTTCCTGCACCATCATCAGAGTTTGGTAAACATACAGCATTAAAGTCCATGTAAAGACGAATCAAACGAGCCCAAGCTCAATGAGATTGCGTCTTTGTATTACAAAGATCCCATGGCCACCTTCCTGCTCCATCATCAGACCCTGGAAAACATCCAGTGACAAAGTCCATGTAAAGACGAATCAAACAACCCAAAACTCGATGAGATTGGGTTGTTGTATCACAAAGATCTCATGGTTACCTTCCAGCTCTATCATCAGACCATAGAAATCATCCAGCATCAAAGTCTATGTAGAGACGATTCAAACGAGCCCAAACTCGGCGGCATTGGGTTGTTATCGTCAAATCACTTTAAATGTGCTAATAAAATTTGAAGAGTTCCTCCGATTTTTTCAGGATTCCATGATCAGATCCTGACCTGATGATCATGGGACCAACTAGAAAGTATACTCTTTCAATCAAGACAAAAATTTTTGAAATCGGTCCAGGCGTCTTAGAGAAATCAGGGAACATACATAAAAAAAAAAAGATTCCGACGAATTGAGAACCTCCTCCTTTTTTCGAAGTCGGTTAAAAACACAACTCAAAATAATAATTAACCTTAAGCATGCTATAATCATTTGTGTTTAACCCATTCGCTGTCCGGCGCGAGACACAATAGAAAATCAATTGTTATGAATCATATATGATACACGGGACAGGGAAACTGTAAATTATACAAATTGCCACATTCTTGTCAACACCCCGGTCTAGTGTCACTAAGCAGTACTTGATCGATTCACAGACAGCGCGACTAAGGTTGCATACCAAGCTGAAATGAGATAGGAAGCTGAGCGGAGTGGTATAAGTAGAAAGCATTCACGAAGTTTCACATACACAGGGCGAGGGTACTAACTAACTGCTATTCATAAACAACACTCAATGATGTTATAGGACAACAAGGATCTTTTTGAAAGCTGTGACAATTCAAACAAGCGGAAGGTCTCACATATTTCAATAAAAATGCCAGTTCCTAGGCTGGAACTTTTAGAAAGAGCTGTGTGTACATGGCCCCGTTAATTTTTAATTCATTGCCAAAGGAGATGATGGATTTTCCATACAATAAATTCTGTAGGACATTGCAAGAGTGGCTGATTCAGAGGAGTTTCTATTCAGTTAAGGACTTCTTAGACCATGGTTCTTGTCGACGTTTTTATAAAATGTAGCATTCTTTTTTATTTGACATTAAATTTCATTTGACATAACAATTTCAACATACATACATACATACATATCGTCACGCCTTTTATCCCGGAAGGGGTAGGCAGAGGTGTATTTCGACACCCACTTTTCGCCAGATATACTTTAGTCCCACGTAATAAGGGGCGAGCCTATTGCCGTACCGGGCACATTTCCAGACTCCGTGCTGCTACTGAGAATTTCGTGACAGAAAAACCCAATAACACTGCCCGACCCAGGAATCGAACCTGGGACCTCCCGATCCCACGCGCACATTTATGCCGCGAGACCAAGGAGGCAGTCGTATAGGGTTTGATTTCGAGTTTTCCGTCTCTACGCAAAGATGGTATTTGCATCGTGTTATCCCTTAGTCGCCTCTTACGACACCCACGGGAAGATAGGGGGTGGTGACACTTGTATTCTATGCCGTCAACCACACGGCAAAACAATTTCAACTTTGTATTTTTTTTCTATTTCAATTTGACATTTAATTTTATTTGACATATCTAATAATTTCAAATTTGTAATTTGCATACCAGTATTGTTGGTGAAATATGTCCTGTACTTTTTAAATGTAACACCTTGTGTACCGTATTTCAAGCAAAATTATTATATTATTATTCTTATAACTCACACACAGTCATGTGATCCCAATCTAGGCAGAGCCTGCACAAGTGCAACCAGATATTTAAGTTTGTATTTTTAAATAAATATATGTAAAATTCTTGCGTAACTGTGTATCAGACAATGCAGAAGAAACTACTGGCTCAAGAAGCAGAAAAAAGGATTTTTGAAAATTTCCATCCTAAGAGGGTAAAATAAACTCGTGGACGAAGTTTAGTACATACATGTCTTAATATATAAAATCCTTGCGTTACTTACTGATTGACAGACACGCTACAGCCGAAACTATTGGGCGCAGGAAGCTGAAATTTGGCATGTATCTTCCTTGGGGACCGTAGGGGTGCACTAAGAAGGGATTTCCCGAAATTCCCACGGGATCGGCCAAATCGGGTAAATTTAAAAAAAATGTAGGCGTATCTGCTGGCGTCCTCTAGTTACAGATAATTTAAATGACATTCAGACACATACAAAATTTAATCAATGCACTCATCGTTCAAAAGTTTGTCATGGGAGGGAATTAAACCCACAATATCATGAGTCATGACTTACGTAAATAAACGAATACTGCTGCTTGACTCTCAAATATTGTTTACTAGCTGTTTCCCGCGGTCTCACCCGCGTCTTGAGGGAACTATTTCGCGTACCCAGTTAATTTATAGCTTAAGTTACTCCTTGGTACATGAGCTATCCGCCAGTGAAAATCGGTCCAGCCGTTCCAGAAATTAGCGGGAACAAACAGACAGGCAGACAAAAATTTTACAATTTGTCATTTCGGTATATGTACCGTGTATGCATCCATATGCATTTAGTAAAAAGCGGTTATTTTAATATTACAAACAGACACTTCAATTTTAGTTATGTGTATAGATGAAATTGCCCATTCTACATAATGTTTTTTGTGAATATGATTGATAAATAGTTTTCTAGCACACCACTTAGCTCAGCACATCTTGGGTTGCTACTCAGCCTTTACCCGGTGAGTGGTAGGCCGGATAGGGTCTATGTTACGGTGACCTGATTAAAGGTCAACGCTCATTAGAGCCACCCGGCACCCACTCCGCACCGCCTCGCCTCGTCCTAAGCCGGTGACAACTCGCTGCTCGCATGCTCGCCGCGCGTTGACTGCTCGACGCCGCGTTGACCGCGCGCCGTTCACTTATTGACGGCGCGCGGTCCACTGGTTGACCGCGCGACGTCCACCCGTGGACCACTCGTGGACGCCGTGCGGAATGGGTGCCGGGTGGCTCTAATGAGCTGTGACCTTAAGACTATTTAATTGTAAACATTGTTACCGCGCGAAGAACAACACACGTAATTGGCACCTACCATTATCTAGATGTAGTGGCGGTATAGTTATACTGACTGTAAGTTTCAATGAGCTGATTGTAGTGAGTTTGTGAATAAACGTTATATTTTGGCTAACTTTATCTTATGACCACATCTTCATTCAATATAAATAAAATTATTACAGTCAGAACTATTAAACGCAAGAAGCTGATATTTGGCATTTTAAGAGAAGTTTTTGATAGATAGAGATTAGGTACTTTATAGATTATCTAAAGAAATGTGAAGTACCTATGTCAACACGTAGGTACTTGGCCAGTGCGATGGACTGTTCGCTTCTCACAGTGACAAGAGACTCACGCAGTGCCCAACAGTGGGAAAGTTTATTTACATACATACATAGACTCACGCCTGTTTCCCCGAAGGGGTAGGCAGAGGCATATCAAACGCCCACTTTTCGCCAGTGTTTTGATCCCACGTAATAGGTGACGAGCCTATTGCCGCTTATCGGGATATTTTGTTTGCCAGAGCTTCGTCCGTTGATCGGCAGGTGCACCACTTGCAGGTGAGGTTGACTTGGGACCCCAAGTTCTTGGTGGGAACTCTATGCACCCCAAGTCTATTTACAAGGCTAATATTATAACAATATTGTACTAAGCATAGACATTATGCTCTGACAATAAAATAACATATTTATTGTGATGAGACCGATAACACACAATCAAAAAATGCTTCAACAAAATGCCTTTTCTCTTAATTGCATAACCATCACTCGTTGAACTTGATAAAAAACAAGTTCAACTGTATCTGCGACACGACGTTGTCAACAAAAAGTCGAGGCTCGACAATAATCGTAACAAGTCGACACTTTTGTAAAAAAAACGTATCGATTCTCGTGATCTCGATACAATATTGCACACAAGTAGAGTGACCATATTTTGTTGCTTTTGAGATATATTTTTTTCATTTGATTATGTTGCAAATCTGTATATATAAAATCCTTGCGTTACTGACTGACTGACAGACAAGCTACAGCCGAAACTACTCGGCTCAAGAAGCTGAAATTTAGCATGTATGTTCCTTGGAGACCGTAGGGGTGCACTAAGACGGGATTTCCCGAAATTCCCACGGAATCGGGCAAAACGGGAAATTCGAAAATATATGTGTGCGTAGCCGCTGGCGTCGACTAGTAATTTTATAAAATTTACTTTACACAAAAGGGTTGTATTATATTAATAAAACACGTTTATTTTTTTGGCCTTTTGTTAGTCCGGAGTAATCTTGTAAACTATTTTACTTTAAATAAATTTATTTCTTTCTTTCTATTAGTAAAATATATTTCAACTCACAAATTTTGGCTTCCCTTATATGCTAAGCCTATTCGACCTTACTGATTTATACTTGAGATACTTACAAATATACTTAAATAAAATGGGAATACAGGCTTTAATGCCAGGGCGGGAGTTAAATAAAAAAATATACGTTAAAAGTTCGTTATGTCATCCTCAATAATTAAAGCAACAGTAATTATAGTTCATCTTTATCCTGCACTGAGTATACACAACATAGTGTCTATAGTGATCCAATTGATCGCAGTTCAATAATCCTATAAACTGATGCTTCATCGGATAATTGCGTGCGCAGTTGGACAATGTAACGTTTTGCACGAGTTCAGCACCTAGCACGGGTTTGAGACAAAGTAGCGTGGCAGATTATGTCACTTTTATATAAAGGAAATTCAATAGCTATGACGTATTTTTATACTGACACTAGGTTGTAATTGTATAAATATAATATTACAATAATATTTTTAAAATAATACTACCTAATTGTCTTTGGAAATACGCTCATATTTACTGATCTTACATTGTGGGTTCCCGTGAAATATTCTTATAACAATTTAACTTACCTACATAACACATTATTTTCTTCCAAAAGATACACTACTCCTTATTTTCGTCATAATTGACATAAAGTTGATACACATTGTTTATTTTTTTTTATAGACTCACGCCTGTATCCCCGAAGGGGTAGGCAGAGGTGTAATATTACGCCCACATTTCGCCATGAATTTTTAGGTCCCACGTAATAGGGGGCGAACCTATTGCCGTACCGGGCACATTACCAGACTCCGTGCTGTTACTGGGAATTTCCTAACGGAAAACCCAATAACAGTTTGCCCGACCCGCATATTTATGCCGCGAGACCAACGAGGTGTTAATACACCGATTATAAACAATGTGTATCGAGGCTAATGCCTTCGACCGCGGCTGACTGTATCTCCTGTGAAGTCAGTTATCGCGGTAATAAGAGGCCTTTGTCATTGTCTAGCCTCATATCTAGCGCAAGACACAAAATCACTACAACATTTATATAAGTATTGATTTTTATTTTTTGTGTTTTTTATAGACTCACCTGTATCCCCGAAGGGGTAGCCAGGGGTGTAACATTAGTAACATTACACCCACATTTCGCCATGAATTTTTAGGTTCTACGTAAAATAACCGGACGCATCACCAGACTCCGTGCTGCTACTGAGAATTCGGAAAAAACCCGTAACACTTTTGCCGAACCCGGGAATCGAACCCGGGACCTCCGATCAGCAGTCGCATACTCTATCCACTGGACTACGGAGGTAGTCTAGATTAAGTATGTTTTTTCTAAAGCGAAGTTGATAAGCATGACAAACTTCCACCTACGCATTTGACTTAATCTCTAGCAAGATAACCCATGCTAGGTCCGGGTTAGTCTGTCACCGATGACTCACGGCAAGTTAGCACAGATCTTAATCCGCGGAATACTATTTATATGACTACCTTCCGGGAATAGCACTCGCTAATGCATGCCCGACCTATTTTCACACGCATTGTTGATTTTATAGACCTATAGGCATTATAGGCGTGTACCATTGCTTATTGTCATCGTAAAGTTTATGAGTAGGAAATATTTTGAACTATGTCCGCTCCCAATATTTTATCTATTTATGTATTTTGGCTGCTAGAGATATGTATTCGACATATTATGTCAAATATAAATATTTAGTAAGTAGCCAAATTCATCGAAAGTTAAAATATCGGGAACGGTCAGTAATGATAAATGGTAATACGTAATTATGTAGTAGTAATGGTTACTTGGCCGTTGGAGCAGAAAGGTTCGGGAGTGGCGGCCACGCACCGGACGTTGTAGCTAAGGTAGGCCCGATCCCGCAAGGTGGACCGATGATCTTGCTGGGCCCTGTTTAATAAAGCTGACAATGCGACAAGTCTGACATATGTCAAGAAGTGACAATTTGACAATTTGTCTGTTTAATAAAACTTGCAAGCGACAAAATTGTCACGTTGGAAAATTCACAAATATGTCGGATTGTCGCGACAATACGACATTTTTCTGTTTAATAAAACTTTTTAAGCGACAGGTTTTTTTTTTTTTTTACGAGGTGGAAAATCCTTTCGGATCTCCGACTCTTGGGGGAAATAAGAGCCGGAGTATGTGGTGTTTCCACTAAAAACCACCTCGACTGCCGCCATGTACCCGTGTGTCGGAGGGTGGGGCATCACCTAAGCACTCGTCGCCACCCTCCGACGGGTATTGGCCCGCCAGATGGTCAGGCGGGCCCCGAACAAAACCCCCTTGGCGACGGATTAAGGTGTTGGACTCCGCCGCCAAAACGCCCAGCGGCCGCAGAGGATAGGGAGGACGGCAACGCAACACCGCATCTCCTCTTCCTCTGCGGCCCCACCGCGACGCATCGAATGGTGCGCCCCCATTTGGTCGCGGGAGATAGGGCGCGCGGCAACGCAACACCGACACGCCTCTCCTCCCGCGACCGCACCCGACTGCGAGGGACAGACAGAACTGTCCCCCGCACCCGCACCGTTGGACGCATCCTGCGCAGGCCCCTCCAAGCCCACGCGGAGCGTCCCCTCCTGGATCCCTCTTAGCTTCACCGCGGGTGACCAATCCACGGTTACTGAGCCCCCCCACCACGACAAGGTGAAGATCCCACGGGGGGGAAGCGACAGGTGACAGATGACAATATGTCGTGAAAAACTTGTCAAATCTGCTTTATTAAACAGAAAATTGTCATGACATATTGACATATTTGTAAAATTGTTTGACAATTCTGACAGGAGCCTATACCCTCTGTCGCGAAATGTAATATTTGCAAATATGTCAAAAGTCGACATAATTGTCATGACTCCGTATCCGACAATTGTCAGAAATATGTTGACCGTGGTTTTCTGACATAATATGTCGAGTTTTATTAAACGCATTTTTACATGATAAATATAACAAGATTTCACCTGTCGATTTTTGACTTATTTGTCACTTTTATTAAACAGCTTTAGCGCGACAATTCTACAATGTTGTCTTTTTTGATATATTTGTCGAATTGTCAGCTTTATTAAACAGGGCCCAGGTATTGTGGATGTGGGTGGCACAGAATCGGCCAAGGGAGAGCCTTGGGAAGGTCTATGTCCAGCAGTGGACGTCTTACGGCTGATTTATTTATTTATGTAGTACAACTATTCACTTCACTTACAGTTGCCCAAAACGTGTAGTGAGCTATTATATTTAAATAGGTACATACTACATAAAATAAGGTAACTTAATCTCTAATCGTTTAAATGACTTTGAACTCATTTGACACGAAAAATACATTTTACATACAATTAAAAACATATACAGTTTGGTGACAAATATGTCCACATCCGGATATTTAACAATAATACTATTATATTGTGCAGTGTGAGTGCCTATTAGGCGCGTATTGCGCGGTGCAGGCACAGAATAGATACTATAGATAGTAGGTACTAACGTAGTGCATGTTCTTACCTGTGGCGCGGCCAGTAGGCGCCGCGAGCTCACTCGCGTATTATATTGGGTTGGTGCTGAGATCGAACAGCGGTAAACGTGTTAGGGTCATCTTTTTCTTTATATAGCAATAAAAAAATAATGTAAAACTAATTTACATTTACCTAGTGTGTCGAGGCCTACCATACCAGACACGAAAAGAGACGGATATAAATAAGGGTAGAAGCCATACAACTTTTTGTACAAAAACCGTGCAAATTTGCGTTGTACGCTTTCAGTCATCGTGATATACTTCTCCTCATGTGGATCCCAGATTACGGAACTATATTCCAGAATACTGCGGACAAAAGAAAAATACAGCAAAACGATAGCACACCAGCTCTGAAAAGGAATTGACTGCCTCATCACAAATCCCAATGCTTTTTAACTTTGCTTACAAATCGTAGAATGTTAAACATGTAGGTATCCAGAGTGACACCTAAGTCTCGTATTTGGCTGACTCGCTCCAACCGGTCACCAGAAATATTATAGTCGTATGCGATGATGATGATGATAATGAATGGTTACTAACAGTTTGGACATTTTCTGTAATAATAGTTTTAAAGTGACAAGATATAATCTATGGAACAGTGAGGGCGAGACTGATCCCCAAGGGGACAGTAACGGTTAACTAAAAAACCTTGAAGTCTGTGGAGTTCATCTCAAAAGACACCTCTTTAGATCGCCGTTTACTATTTCAGCCGTAATGTCTTTGTTTTATAATATACAACTAGACTTTCGCCGTGTCTTCGCTCGCGTGGGTGTCGTTCAACGGGAGAAAATATAACTTAGGTATGTGTTTTTCTAATGTATAAACTTTGCCTGCCCAAAGCTTTCAACCAATATTTCATCAGGGTTGAAATATCAAAAATCCTTTCTTAGTAATGACGGGTTACGAATACAAAGTCTCACTAGGTTCACCAATTCAACCCGTGGGTGTCATAAGAGACAATTAAGAAAAATACACGAAGCAAATATCATTGGGAAGAGATGGATAACTCGAGGAAAGGCCTATGTCCAGCAGTGGACTGTAAGAGGCTGTAAGAAGTCGCAAACATGCTGTTCTAATTAATTGATTCTCAGAAACAAGATTAAATTCACATAGCCCGGTACTGTGCCTATTTGCCAACAGTTTTTATGGAAACCTGTGTTTTCATGCATTATTTACAATATTTTAAATAAAATTAACGCAATGCTAAAAACATTGCACTAGCATGTGGGCATGTTATCTTGTCTTACAAATGACGTCATATGAAAAAGCAATAGAGATATGAGCGCCACTACGACGAAAAAGTTTTTAGGAAATAAACCTTACTTTTGCCTCCGTAGTCCAACGGATAGCGTAGCGTCTACTGATCGGAAGGTGTCGGGTTCGACTCTCGTGTTGGGCAAAAGTATTACTGAGTTTCCTGAATTCTCTGTGCCTGGTAACGGCTATAGACTCGCCCTTTATTACGTGGGACCTAAAATTAAACATGGCAAAAGGTAGATGTAATATTACAACTCTACCTTCATAATAATAAAAAAAATCAACATTTTTTATATTTGTGAAATGCACAAAATGTTGTTCCAAATGGAAATCGAAGCCACATGACCCGGTGCAGTCATAAATAGTGAAGTGACCAATTAAATCCTACCCCTACTATACTATACTTAATCACACTACACTACTTTAATATAAATGAACAGAAGAGCATGCATGAGGAATCTGATGGGAGTGAATGAAGCAAGAGAGATATGTCAGGATCGTTGCAAATGGCGTTCCGTAGTCTCTGCCTACCCCTCCGGGAAACAGGCGTGAGTCTATATATGTATTTATGTATGTACTATTGTACTACTATAATCAGAACCAGCGTAGGTACAGAGTTTTTTTTTCAATTATAACGTATATTACAGTACTTATCAGGCATATTTCTTAGTAGATATAGATACCATAGCCATCGGGACCTACAATAAAGAGGAGCACAATATTTACAACGCACTCTTGTGAGTTACAGTGTCGTGCCGCGCGGCTTTGTCTCTGTAAAACTAACTAGTCGTAAAGATGGCTAAGCTGAACTGAGCTGTTTAGCGCTGCTCTAGGGTTGGTTAAACAGCAAATACTTAATTTTTTTGAACTGTGGGCAATTCAATAACCTTGTAAACCTTGTCTAAATAGAATGCTTTGAAAAGGTAAATCCCTTCAAAATCGGCTCTGTGGTTTAGAAGATAAGCCTAAATCGACAGACAAACCAAGCAGATTTTGATAACTATCACCGAACGAGTGCCGTGTGGTTGACGGCATAGAATACAAGTGTCAGCACCCCCTATCTTCCCGTGGGTGTCGTAAGAGCCGACTAAGGGATAACACGATGCAAATACCATCTTTGCATAGAGACGGAAAACTCGACATTAAACCCTATACGACTGCCTCGTTGGTCTCGCGGCCTAGGTGTGGAATCGGGAGGTCCCGGGTTCGATTCCTGGGTCGGGCAGTGTTATTGGGTTTTTCTGTCACGAAATTCTCAGTATCAGCACGGAGTCTGGAAATGTGCCCGGTACGGCAATAGGCTCGCCCCTTATTACGTGGGACTAAAGTATATCTGGCGAAAAGTGGGTGTAGAAATACACCTCTGCCTACCCCTTCGGGGATAAAAGGCGTGACGTTATGTATGTATGTATGTCACCGAACGAACACTTTACACTAAAAAGATGGTTGCGGGACCCCCATGTCGGACAACGCTATGTGATTCACAAATTGTGGTGTCGAGTCTCGCTGTAAATTCCCAGCGATACATTCAATCGTTAATAGTCTTTAATGATAACATGGTATTTAAAAAAGATAACATAACACAACTTCGCGCCTTTATCCCCGAAGAGGTAGGCAGAGGTGGCCCCAATGTAATATTAATTTAAAAACGAAAACAAATAAATTTCTTGACACACAAGTATCAAGAAACTTAAAAAAGAAACTCATTAAATTCCTCTAGAAATCGCATACCCATCGATAGCGACCAATCAGTAAGCGATCCCTCGATTGATTGATCACAGCTTCTGTTAATTTACGCGATCTCGTTACTGTGGTCGTTGCATCCAGTATACAGCCTCGCAAATCACTCGAGAACATCTCACACTTGATTTACTGTATATACCTGTCTTGTGGCGTTGATTTACTGTCGTAACTTTATATCGTGGCGTGGCTGTTGTAAATTCGGTTTGTAATTTAAAGCTAAAGGCAAAGAAGTGGTGTGATGGGTTGGGATTGTATACTACTAATTTTGTGTTGTTGAGTAAATTAGTTATCGGTACGAATAATGAAAAATATTTTCTGCTGTCATGCTAATATTTATATCATCATCCTCTTAGCGTTATCCCCAGTTTTCAATCTGGGGTCCGCTTACTAGTCTAACCGGATTTGGCTGAATATTAGCTTTTTTACAGAGCGACTGCCTGTCTGACCTCCGCAACCCGAAGGGATAGCGATATTCCATTAGACTAGTGTTTATTTAGAAGGTACTGACGCCCTGTAACGACTGTCAAAGATCGTCATGGCAACCGGGACCCACGGCTTAACGTGCTCTCCGAGGCACGGGACAAGTGATAATTAACAATTCAATTCGCACATAACTCCGAAAAGTTTTTTTGGTGCGCGCCGTGGTTTCGAACCCGATACCCTCTGCATGACAGTCTGTTGGTGTCTCCACTAGGCTATCGCTGCCTTGCATGCTAATATTTATATAACAGAAATTAATCGGAAGCGAAATAAAATTCTTTATTGGTCCAGAGTTCCTGACGTTTCAGCATGGACAATTAATTTACTCGATACATAATAATATATATTATGAATGTGAAAGTGATTTGTGTTTGTTTTTTTCACTGAATATAAGTGGTATGACCTAAGATTCAAATATAAAAGAAATCCAAATACAACATCTGGCAATACGCAACACGGGAATTGAACGCAGGAATTCAATCACAAAACCATTGTAAACCCCAATGCGTTTGTACGTAGATGAGATCTACATTAAATAATAGGAATTCTCTATTCTCATTTACTTTTGTCTCCAGCAGAGAGGTAATTAAATATTTAATTAACTCGGTCCTTGCTCCGTAGGGTTGAACCAAATCAATTTTGAATCAGTATTTTTTTGATTTTGAGGAACGTATATTTATTTATAGACTCACGCCCGTATCACCGAAGGGGTAGGCAGAGGTGTAGTATTACAACCACATTTCGCCATGAATTTTTAGGTCCCACGTAATATGGGGCGAGCCTATTGCCGTTACCGGGCACATCACCAGACTCCGTGCTGCTACTGTGAATTCGGCTAAAATCAGTAACACTTTGGCCCGACCCGGGAATCGAACCCAGGACCTCCGAACAACAGACGCATATGCTATCCACTGGACCACGGAGATAGTCTAGTACTTTCAGGCACATGTAGGTACAATAATAATAATACGCTTATTACTCTAAAATCAAGTTCCATATGTTTGTAACACTAAATGTTATGTAGGTACTTAGTGATAACATTAAAATTAATCGGGCAGGAAAAGAGACATTTTTAAAATGGACATTTGGAACGGATGGATGAAAGAAGAAATACGAAAGGAGTGTATCGTACGAGAATGAATGGAAATGTCGGTAGGGGACGCCCTAGGCGGACGTACGCCGACCAAATAGGTGACGTACCTACTGAAAAAGGCCCAAATTAAAAGTACCCATAACCGACGCGCATGCATGAGGTTAATGAATGTCGAGGAAGCGAAAGAGGTATGTTTGAACCGAAGCATGTGGCGTTCTATAGTCTCTGCCTACCCCAGTCGGAGACAGGCGTGACGATATAGATAGAAATGAAAGAAAGCATAGAAGTAAGATTGATGACATTGAATCCCTATCAAAATGTGGTCAAAATATTGCAATTTTTTGTGTTAAATGCAACTTAATTTTACAAACATTCACTCAATAGTCAGCAAGTACACCCAGACACCAAAAAAAATTGATGATCACACAAAGTATCGTTTGGGAATCGAACCTACAATTTTCGGCGCAGTACTGAGTCGGCCTAAACAGCTACGCCTTACGTCGAGAATTTATAAAAAACGCCACAGCCCTAACATAGCTTATACTAACGGGACCGCACCGTGGACCATGTTATTAATTTAAACAAATATTATTCTACCGCCCAATAGCTCAATACGAGTCTCATTAACCTCCAAGTTTATTTAATATTAACGCAAATAGATCATGTCTGTGTCTGTTCTCGTGTATATGTGTTATGCATTGAACTTAAAACAAAGAAAAGCGTAATATTTGTATTGTCCGTTTGGTGACGGATTAAGAATACGGAATGTCACCATCCCATATCATACCATGGGTGTCGTAAGAGCCGACAGAGGGAGCATTATGCAGAGAACAGCACTGTAAGAGAAGGAAAACTTGATACAAACCCCATACCAACCCGTTTGGCCAGCGTGGTATAGTAGGCCAATTCCTCCTTTCAAAGGAGAGGCCTAGTCCAGCGGTGGACTGTTAAAGGCTGATGATGAAATATTTGTATTGAAACGCAAACTCTAAAGACATTATCTGTATATTTGTATAAAATTCTTGCGTTACTGATTCAATTAAATAAAATCTTCTAGTAAAATAATCATCATATAATGAGAGATGACAATAGGATCATCATTATTATTATATTATCATCAGCCTTAGCCAGTTTTATAAGCTGCCCACAGCTGGGCATGAACCTTTACTCATTCAGGGGCAGTCCATTCGCCATCACGCTAGTCAAGTTCGGATTGGCAGACTTCACGTGTCTTTCGAGAAGGTTGAATTATGGAGAACTTGCAGGCATCCAGGTATCCTTACCATATTTCTTTAATAGTATAGTAAGTTATGAACAATATTTGCACTCATCTTCGAAAATTCAACGGTGAGCGCCGTGGATTTGAACCAAAGACAACCCAGCCTACTAGACGGCAGACGTAAGGCGAACACTTTCTGACAACACGTTAGACTTATACGTCTTACATAAGACCAATCCCAACACTAGTTATAAATTATGACGTACCGCAAATTTGAACCGGCCAATTAGAATGCGTTTTTGAAGCCCCCTTCGCCCCGCATACCTCACCGCTTTGACAGAATTGTTTGTTTGTAGAAATGAAAACATTAGGTGTCTAGTAGGTTGGGTTGTCGTTGATTTGAACCCACCTATCAGCCTCTTGGTCTCTTCACTATCCTATCGCTGCCAGATCTTATGATCTACATGAAAATGTATTCCACATTGCATTCGTGCATTCGTTACTATAATCTGTCGAATCGAATTAATTGGCTTAGTTTCGAGCACCGTATTTGTGTCCTGACGTCATTTAGTGCGCGGTCGACACACCCGTATACTTGGGCACATTGCACGCATTTCATAGCTGTCGTTAAGGTACTTAGATCAATCATATATTGACAGTTTTGTCACGAAATACACAAAAACAAATCAAGAAACTTACGATAAAATACTAAAATTCCTTGATCATGCGAATCTTAGAATTTTAATTACATATATAAAACGTACAAATGAAATGTACGATATATCACATGTTTCATCATCATCATCATCATCATCATCAGCCCTTTACGCTGTCCCACTGCTGGGCACGGGCATCTCCCATTATGAGGCCATAGTCCACCACGCTGGCCAAGTGCGGGTTGGCAGACTTCACATGTCTTTCGAGAACATTATGAAGAACTCTCAGACATGCAGGTTTCTCACGATGTTTTCTTTCACCGTTAAGCAAGATATAATTAACAATTTGATACGCACATAACTCCGAAAAGTCGGTGCGCGCCGTGGATTCGAACCCAGACCCTCTGCGTAGCAGTCTGTCGGTCTCTCCACTAGGTTATCGCTGCTTTTTCCACATGTTTGCCGTACTATAAATACCCTTCCACTGATTTCTAAACTCTCGCCAATCTTCTTACTTCTTTTCCCTCTGCCCATATATCCTTGCCATGCTCGAAGAATCCAAATGGCACTGTTGCCGAAAAAATTATGCCTATTTTCAAAATTCCATAACTCTTTACGAAACTCCTTTGGTTACTGGTTCCAAAAATTATGTATGCAAATGTATACATTACAGTTGTCCAAGTGGGATCAGCTATAAGGCCCCTAATTTCCAAATTTTTTTTTGTAGATTCACGCCTGTAATCCCCGAAGGGGTAGGCAGAGGTACACCCACATTTCGCCATGAATTTTTAGGTCCCACATAATAGGCGGCGAGCCTATAGCCGTTACCGGGCACATCACCAGATTCCGTGCTGTTACGGAGAATTTGGAAAAACCCAGTAACACTTTTGCCCGAGCCGGGCATCAAACCCGGGACCTCCGATCCGCAGTCGCGTACGCTATCCAAAGGACCACGGAGGCAGTTCTAACACTTCCTTCGAAAACCAAACTCGTCATACAGATTCACCAGTATCCAAGTATTTACTAACAATGTTGACTGCCGTTTAAATAATGCGGAATGGGATGTTAACATTCCGATAGGACGTACAGTAACACGTAACTTCAGATCGGCATACATTGAGTGATTAGACAACGTTTCTTAAACTGAAAATAGTGACCCCAGCAGGTGAATGTAAATGATGAAAATAGTTACAACGAGGCTAAAGTCATTTTTAAGTTTCTTACAAATGCAAAAAGCATGCGAAATTGGTAATTAAAAAAGTACTTATAGCAAATACTGATTTTTAAACCATAACATAATTTGACGCCTTTTATCCCCGGAGGGGTAAACAGAGGCGTATTACACACCCACATTTCGCCAGTTATGTTTAGGTTCCAATGTAATAGGGGGCGAGCCTATTGCCATCTACCGGGTGCAATATTAAGCGAGCGATAATTACAATAACATTTTTAATACACAGATAACGATTATCGTCTAGGCAGTCCGTTACGTACACCACTAAGCTATCGCCACCCGCCTGATTTTAAACCAATAGGCGACTAATGATTCTTTTTTCACTAAAGAAACACTATTTACTTTGCAGCCAAAACCATGACCTGTGTGTAAACATGGCAACAACGCTTGTAACAAATGTAATCTACAACCTGATATCACGATATATAACATCGATGACCAATTTCTATGACAATCTTTTTAACGGCACTATGATCTATTCATCATCCTCCTCCTAACGTTATCCCAGTGTCAACCTGGGGTCCGCTTTCTAGTCTAACCGGATTTGGCTTTTCCACGGAGCGACTGCCTGTCTGACCTCCACAACCCGAAGGGATAGCGATATTCCATGGTTAAGACTAGTGTCAGTTTGTTTAGAAGGTACTGACACCCTGTAACGACTGTCAAACATCTTCATGACAGCCGGGACCGACAGCTTAACGTGCTCACCGAGGCCCGAGACAAGCGATTATTAACAATTCACTTCTACGATTCTAAAAATCACAGTAACATCATTGTGAATACCTATTCACCTCCATAACATGACCCCCTTACAAAGTTTGAGAAACATACCCACCATAATATATAGGATAATATATACATTTTATGTCACTGCCTCCAACCATAGACCACTTGAGTTACTGCCACTTGCAAGATATAAAATGGGCTCAGGTATATTCCCAGTAGGTTTAAAGATTTGCAAAACATATCTCCTGTGGATTAAAGGTCTTCGCACATCGTCGACATCAATACAAGAAACTCGTGTGCAGTTGTCCTTATTGAATTACCCGTTAGCGTGTATACGGAAACTGTAATTTACTATTCGAGTGATAAAATATGTTTCCTAGCGACATATGTACTTACTAGCTCAGTAATGGGGTTCTGTTTATACGTCTCTGTACGCAATGACGAGTCGTTGGCACAGCTTTGTGCTGATTGGTCCGCTTCCAAGGTCAGATGCTTTTAGTACTCGAAGGGTACCAATCACAGCTTTGAACACAATTCAAAACTTTTTTGTCACTGTTGCAGCGCTGTTAACTATTTCTGTCAACGTTACGGCAGTCTCCAAGCTTAAAAAGATGCCAAAAATATAAAAATTGCTTACATACTAAATAAATATACCTACTTACTACTGCAAGCCAGAACTGCAACTGTGAACATCTTGTATCAAAATATTACGAGGAGATAGTATAGTGGTAAAGCCGTACCTTTAACTATACAGTCCATAGATTGCACAGATTTGCCTCTCAGGAGCTGATTGAATGTGCTTTGTTGGCTCTCAAGGCTTAGAGGTCAAAACCGTCGATAATACCTATGGTTATCGCTAGTTTTATATTTTCAAACTCCTCCAATATGATCGATTTTAAACTTTCGCGACTTGTATACATCATACAATTTTATTTAAACGGGTCTTATTCACAAGGACGACGCTGAGATGACATCAGTCCTGCCGCGACCAAGGCTGTTGTAAGACGGCCGAAACGTCGGTAAAGCATAGGTATTTATACCTTAAATTAATTAAATATCGCGAATAAGACCCGTTTTAATAAAATTATATGGTCCTCCAATATGGGTTGAGCTACAACTCGATCGATTCCGCGGCGTGCTGACGCGTTCCCTCTCTCTTTCTCGCTCTAGTAAATGACGGTCCTAAGTGACAGGAAAAGATAGAAGCATAGGAAAGTGCGATGCGGTGCTGATAGGTGTAGCTCTACCCTATACCTGCCAACTTCTGATCAAACTTCACATAAATACAATCAACGGACACCAACAATTTTATTTGTGGATCACGGAAAGTGTTATGTTGTTCACTGCCCAATGTCAAGCGGTGAGGTAGCCGCTTAAACAACTACGCCAACAATTCAATCAAACAGTATCATAGCTGCTGAGTTTGGCTACACAAGAAATACAGTAGAGCGAATACAGGTGCGACTAATGCTAGAAAAATGAGGGTACCGCTAGTCTGTCTTAAATGGGTCTAGTTCATAATATCGACAGTCACTACATCGATGGTCGCTGTATCGAAAACGTTCCATCGACGGGCTAACGTATCGACAGTACCCCAAATCGATGGTACGCTACATCGACAGTACCCCAAATCGTTGGTACACTTCATCGTTAGTACACTAAAACGACGGTATGCTACATCGACAGTAAACCAAATCGATAGTACGCTGCATCGACTACCCGAACAAGTAACTCCTAAGATTTACTAGCATGAGTTGGTAAATGTCCGAATTTTTAAAGAAAAAAACACAAAGTTGACTTTTTTGGATTAAAGGTTACAAGACAACCTAACATAACCTACTTACTTGAGTTACAGTCTCACCTAACCTTCATTTCTTTTTGTCGTGGAAAATTGTGATTAAAACTTTTAAAAATCCTGTGTTTTTATTTAAATCTGGCTCGGGTCGGGTAATCGATGCAGCCTATCGATTTGGTTTACTGTCGATGTAGCATACCGTCATTTTAGTGTACTAACGATGAAGCGTACCAACGATTTGGGGTACTGTCCATGCAGCATACTATCAATTTGGTTTACTGTCGATGTAGCATACCGTCGTTTTAGTGTACTAACGATGAAGCGTACCAACGATTTGGGGTACTGTCGATATAGCATACTATCGATTTGGTTTACTGTCGATGTAGCATACCGTCGTTTTAGTGTACTAACGATGAAGCGTACCAACGATTTGGGGTACTGTCGATGCAGCGTACTATCGATTTGGTTTACTTTCGATGTAGCATACCGTCGTTTTAGTGTACTAACGATGATGCGTACCAACGATTTGGGGTACTGTCGATTTATTAGCCCGTCGATGGAACGTTTTCGCTACAGCGACCATCGATGTACTTAGTGACTGTCGATATTATAAGCGGCTACCGTCATAAATAGCCATAAAAAACGGTCATCTCCACAGTCTAATATCAGTTCCACGATTGGAAAGCACACGGCGAACGCAATCAAACCAATCTAACTTTATGTATTCCTAATGAATCTCCGGAGAAATTGTATGACATTCTTTCTACTTTAACTATCAACAAGGCATGTTTATGATTATAAATACTAGTGCTGCCTCAAGGCATCGTCCGGGTTGTTTAATTTAGAAAGATTTATGTTATAGCCTATGGACAGAAATAAATAAATATTTTGAAATTGTTGTTGGGGTAACGGTGAATGTAAATAAAAAGATTATAATTAACAGGTCCAGCGATAGATGTGATTGCTCATTAAAGAAATTCAGTGTAATTTTTACTGCACACAAAAATCTTTTTTGATGTTGTGGTGGAATCTTTACCGCTACCTACCACTTTTTCTACAATTCCCGCACTAGCAATAAATCATGTGTCACGTTGTGTCGGAACGAAGAACATCCAGACTCGACACAAAAGTATGCAGATAACACAAGGTGCTGTCTCATACGGGAATCGAACCAGTCACGCACCGTAGTGCCAAACGCGAAAATGGCGAGAGATGATAAGATCACGTTTATTAATCGTATCAACCATGTATTCAAAATATTTTAACACAGTTTGGGCACCTTTAAGATACTTTTTTTTTATATACTCACGCCTGTATCCCCGAAGGGGTAGGCAGAGGTGTAATATTACACCCACATTTCGCCGGGAATTTTTAGGTCCCACGTAATAGGGGGCGAGCCTATTGCCGTATCGGGCACATTACCAGACTCCGTGCTGCTACTGAGAATTTCCTAACGGAAAAACCCAATAACACTTTGCCCGACCCGGGAATCGAACCCAAGACCTCCCAATCCCACGCGCACATTTATGTCGCGAGACCAACGAGGCAGTCATATCCTTTAAGATACAAACTTTATAAATAGTGCAAGCGTTGCTTTCTTTAAAATTAACGACAAAATATATATTATTTTATTCATAAAGGCTCGGTAATATTACTGTGGTAGAGGAAATCTTGCTTTGCCTTTCCAATGACTGACTTTGTAGTAATTTCATCTACTGAATCATGAGTAGGTGCATACATACAATCTTAATATATAAAATCCTTGCGTTACTGACTGACTGACAGACACGCTACAGCCGAAACTATTGGGCGCAGGAAGCTGAAATTTGGCATGTATGTTCCTTGGGGACCGTAGGGGTGCACTAAGAAGGGATTTCCCGAAATTCCCACGGGATCGGCCAAAACGGGTAAATTAAAAAAAAATGCAGGCGTAGCTGCTGGCGTCCTCTAGTACAATATAAAATGGTTAAATAAATGCTTACGATATCACGAAGACAATTTAAGACGTTGATAAATATATGACATCCTTTCAGATCGCACCCGGTCTTCATTGCGTAAAACACTTTCACACTCAAATTGAGTTGTAAACATTTATATTTATCATAAAAACAACCAGTGGAATATATTTTTACTAGAGGACGACAGCAGCTACGCCTGCAATTTTTTTTAATTAACCCGTTTTGGCCGATCTCGTGGGAATTTCGGGAAATCCCTTCTTAGTGCACCCCTACGGTCCCCAAGGAACATACATGCCAAATTTCAGCTTCCTGCGCCCAATAGTTTCGGCTGTAGCGTGTCTGTCAGTCAGTCAGTAACGCAAGGATTTTATATATTAAGATTATTGTTTATAATAAAGATGTCTTGTGGTAATGTAAGATAATTGAATTTGTGCGAAGCTGACACTTTAAGAAATTTAAGAGACAAGCAGAATAATCGTATTATTGTGGACCCAATAAGTATTTTGTTTGTGTGTAGTCATAATAATAAACTGCCATGCAGTGTATCTGGTTCGAATCCATGGCGCGCACCACTGCCTTTTCGAAGTTATGTGCGTATTACATTGTTAATTTGACTGCCTCCGTGGTCCAGTGGATAGCGTATGCGACTGCTGATCGGAAGTCCCGGGTTCGATTCCCGGGTCGGGCAAAAGTGTTACTGGGTTTTTCCGAATTCTCAGTAGCAGCACGGAGTCTAGTGATGTGCTCGGTAACGGCAATAGGCTTGCCCCCTATGATGTGGGACCTAAAAAATTCATATCGAAATGTGGGTGAAATATTTACATCTCTGCCTACCCCTTCGGGGATACAGGCGTGAGACTATAAAAAATAAAATAAATAAAAGACATTTATATAATTATGTTAAGGGACCTATAGTCTACCAGTAATAATCAGCATTTTAGCGTTGTGTCACAGTGACCGCGGCATTGCCCGAGAGCTGAGAGTATCGGGTTGAAACCCACGACGCTCAACACTGACTTTTCGAAGCTATGATACAAACATACATACATATACTCACGCCTTTTTCCCGTCGGGGTAGGCAGAGACAACAGAACGCCACTTGCTTCTATCCTTACAAACTTTAGTACGGGTACTTTGGTCGAAGCTATGATGTATTAAATAATTAGGTATCACTTGGGCTGTGTCTCGAAGAGAACGTTAAAAGCGTAAGTCCCCATAACTGACTTCCATAAGGATCTCTGACAGTCCTTACGGTCAGTCAGTATCCTTAAATAATTATACTGACACTAAACCATGAAATGACTGCACGGCGGCCTAGTGGCACACATGTGGTAGTGGTTTAAGCGGCCGCCTCGCGGTTGACACTGCGCCGAGTACTGTGGGTTCGATCCCCACACGAGACAACACTTTCTGTCATCCATAAATTGTTGTTTCGAGTCTGGGTGTTCATTGTGTCCGTTGGTTATATGTTCGTAAAGTCCCCCGCGACACAGGATTTAGACCTAATGCGAGAGTTGTATTAAAGAAAATAAAGAAATATCGCTATCCCGTTGGATTGAGGCGATGCGATGTGACGGCAGTCGCTCCGTGAAGAAGTTTATGTTCTTCAAAACCTAATTAGGCTAGAAGGCGTACTTTGAGTTTCAAATGGAAAGTCTTGGATGCAACCTGGTAACGCTAGGACGAGCTAGAGGGAACACGATCGCCCTTTCGATTCCGCGGCGTGCTGAAGCGTTCCCTCTCTCTTTCTCGCTCTAGTAAATGAAGGTCCTAAGTGACAGAAAAGGATAGAAGCATAAAAAAGTGCGATGCGATGCTGATAGGTGTAGCTCCTAATTGGAAGTATGTTTTCCATTGCTGTAGATGAATCCACATGATTCATCCACATCAAAAGGAAACATACTACTTTTACCTTTCGTCTGCGCGCAATATCGCATCCAAAACCAAATAATTACCCAATAAAAACCAATAATAGCGCATTAATCGACCATCAACCGGAACAAATAATAGCCTCAGACGTAAGTTTACCCATTACAGTCCAAAACGCGCAAATTCTCTTAAAATCTGCAAACACGTGCGGAATGTGACATAAACAAGACTACTAATAGCTTTCTCATGTAGCGATGACGTCACTATTAGGGTTCCTTTTTAAACTAGAAAAATCTTAGCATGAATTAGACGACTCAACTTTAGAACTACTTAACAGATCTTGCTTTTGCTGCTCGAATAAAAATCGAATAAAAAACTCGCAATAAAAATAAACTATTTTTTTATTTATTTTATTTGTAACGCCTGTGTCCCCGAAGGAGTAGGCAGAGGTAATATTACACCCACATTTTGCCATGAATTTTTAGGTCCCACGTAATAGGGGGAGAGCCTATTGCCTTTACCAGGCATATCACCAGACTCCGTGCTGCTACTGAGAATTCGGAAAAACCCAGTAACACTTTTGCCCGACCCGGGAATCGAACCCAGGACCTTTGAACAGCAGTTGCATACGCTATCCACTGGACCACCTTGGTAGTAAATGTGAACCAAAATTAATAAATTTTCATAATCAAAATAAACAAAACGTAAAATTACTGAACCCCTCATTAATGTTACAATGGTAGGAATCTTTCAATCCAAACCTATGCTAGTAAACAATCTAATTATGATAATCTACGGGGCTGAGACGTGGTCGCTAACTTTGGGCCTTATCCGAAAGCTTAGGGTCACTCGGAGGGCGAAGGAGAGAGCTATGCTCGGAGTTTCCCTGCGAGATCGAATCAGCAATGAGGAGATCCGCAGGAGAATCAAAGTAACCGACATAGATCTCCGAATAGCCAGGCTGAAGTAGCAATGGGCAGGGCACATAGCGCGAAGAACCGATGGCTGTTGGGGCAGGCGGGTTCTGGAGTGGCGGCAACGTACCGGACGATGCAGCAAGGGTAGGCCTCCCGCAAGGTGGACCGACGATCTGGTGAAGCGGTTGGATGCGGGCGGCTCAAGATCGGTCTGTGTGGAGAACCTTGGGGGAGGGCTATGTCCAGCAGTGGACGTCTCTAGGCTGACATGATGAAACAATCTAATGATTCTTTTTAATCATTTTCATGTGACTGCGGGCCTCAGATAATTGTATAAGGACAAGTTTCGTTTAGACGATCCTTCAAAGAACGGAAGCACTCTGATGCAACTACCAGAACAATCGGTGCCCAAGAGGTAACCTTTGAAAACGACGCCTAGCTTTGCCAATCAATTACGGATACCAAGTCAAGTTATCGTAATCAGTTTCTCCGTATCTTCAAAGCCTGGTACCAAATAACAGAACAGCCTTTAGCTTGTACTGTGAGATATACCACGACTTGTGCTCCGGTCTAACGGACCGACTATCGGTCTGATAAGCCGTGAGTTTTACGACGTATTACGGCTAGACGTCATTGGGAACTAGATATCGGTTCAGTTTTAAATTAGAGCAGGCAGGGTTACTATCATTGTCATTCGTTTTGTAACAGAAAATCATTGTTTATTGTAAAATCATTGGTTTGCGTAACAGAAAATACTTTGAGGCTTATTCTTCTTTTCCATTTTGGTTGGATTATAATGATGTTTGTAGTTTATAGGGAATTTGGTCAGGGTTTTTGATCGGATAGGACCCCGGTTTCTCAGCTAGATACTATTATTTTAGATTTTCTAGACAAAAATAATCTCATCTCTTCCGTTTAAATAGATTGAGATTCGTAACATAAATTTGCACAGATAATATAATATTACAATAGCAATATTATATTATCTGTGCAAATTGTGCCCGTTGGTTGTATGTTTGTAAAGTCCCCCGCGACACAGGATTTATTCCTAGTGCGGGAGTTATCGTTAAAAAACAAAAAAAGATGTATGGCAAAAATATTTTCTTCTAAAAGTAGCCTATGCTATTTTTCAGCTCTACAACTATCTCCGTACCAAAATGACATACATACATAGACTCACGCCTGTTTCCCGGAGGAGTAGGCAGAGACTACGGAACGCCATTTGCAACGATCCTGACGTATCTCTCTTGCTTCATTCACTCCCATCAGATTCCTCATGCATGCTCTTCTGTTTGTGACCAAAATGACATCTAAAGCGGCGATAGCCCAGTGGTGTACGTAACGGACTGCCAAGACGATGGTCTCGAGTTCGATCCCCAGGTATCCCGGGCACACACCTCTGACTTTTCGAAGTTATGTGTGTATTAAAAATGTTAATTATCGCTCGCTTAACAATGTGTCCGGTAGATGGCAATAGGCTCGCCCCCTATTACCTTGGGACCGAAACATAACTGGCGAAGTGTGGGTGTGTCATACACCGCTGCCTACCCCATCGGGGATAAAAAGCGTGAAGTTATGTTATGTTATTTTATGAAATCTTAACCAATTGATGAACTCTATCTTGACGTAAACACTTTTTCGTATTTGTCACACTTGTAAGTATGTGAATAAAACCCATCAACACGTATTTACATTACCAGGTCTATCACTAAAGCTTACGGAACCATGTCAATGTTCTGTATGTTGTTCTAACAAACAAACGAACAAGAGGTTTAATATCCTCGCTAGGCGTTGTTCACTCGTAATTCCGACACTCTAGATAACACATACATGCTCGAGTATCTGATAAAGCGATGTGTGAACGAATGTACAACGGGTTTGATGCCTGATTTTGTACTTTAGAATAGTGCATTTTTTATTGACTGGATTGTTGCTCTTTTTTTTTCGCGACCGCGCCCGACTGTGAGGGACAGTCAGAACTGTCCCCCGCACCCGCATCTTTGGACGTGTACTGCGCAGGCCCCTCCAGGCCCACGCGGAGTGTCCACTCCCGGGATCTCTTTTAGCTTCACCGCGGGTGTCCAAGCCACGGTTGCTGAGCCCCTCCACCACGACAAGGTGGTGATCCTAGGGGGGGGTGGATTTTGTTGCTCTTGTGGTTAATGGTGCTGAATGCTGAGTTCGATTCTCGCCCAGCACAAATCGGGTAGTAGGTACCTAGTTATATTTTTTTTTCGCCTGGATCCTCGGCAGAGATGGGCAGTGAATTTGTAGGTCCCACGTGAAAGAGAGCGAGCCTATTGCCATTAGTATATTTATAACATTCTATACATAGTGTATGTTTGACTCTGTATGTTACTATGATGGCACTATACATCATCATCATCATCAGCCTTTAACAGTCCACTGCTGGACTAGGCCTCTCCTTTGAAAGGAGGAATTGGCCTACTATACCACGCTGGCCAAACGGGTTGGTATAGGGTTTGTATCAAGTTTTCCTTCTCTTACAGTGCTGTTCTATGCATAATATGCTCCCTCTGTCGACTCTTACGACACCCATGGGATGATATGGGGTGGTGACAATCCGTATTCTTAATCCGTCACCACACGGACAATGGCACTATACGCTATTCGCGAATATGTGAAATTTTATAAGCTCAGTTGAGAATAAACCATACTTATAAATGATACTTGCTTTTATTTTAAGACTGGAGGCTGCCCGCGGTTACACCCGCGTTATTTAAGCCTACTGCTCCGTTCCCGTCGCACATAGCGCGATGTTATATAGCCTATAGCCTTCCTCGATGAATGGGCTATCTAACACTGAAAGAATTTTTCAAATCGGACCAGTAGTTCTTGAGATTAGCGCGTATAAGCAAACAAACAAACAAACTCTTCAGCTTTATATATTAGTATAAGTATAAGATTAACAATAAAATCGTTGTGTGATGAGCACGAATAATTATTGTTCTGCCTTGATGTAATTATTTACTACTAGCTGTGTCCGCCACCCCGCCCTACACCTAAACCATTCTCAGGTATCAGTGTCACCACTATCTATTGGTGATAACCTTACCAAAATCCGATAACTTTTTTTATAGTAATAGGCGGCAAACGAGCAGACGGATTGCCTGATGGTAAGTAATTACCGCCGCCCATGGACACAAGCAACACCACAGGAGTCACAAGTGCGTTGTCGCCTTGCTGCCACTTAGGGTTGGGAAAGGGGATAGGATGAGGGAGAAGGAATAGGGAATAGGGCCTCCGACACTCTCACTCACCGAACGAAACGCAACAGTTTAGGTACTGTTACTTTACGTCGATTTTCTGTAAGAGGGTAGTACTTCCCCGGTTGAGCCGGCCCATTTATGCTGAAATCAGCAAGGCTCTACTACCTTTTAAACTGTGTTCCTACAAACTGGACGAAAAGAGGACTTCATTTTATAATAAGTACAGTATCTGTGTAGTAAAATCAATTATTATAATTAATTGGTCAGTCAGTGTATAAGTATAATTGATATGACAAAGTGACAAACGCACATAAACCACAGTACGGTAAGAGTATTTATTCAGGTGGATGCAAATGTTCCGACCGATAGATACCTCGTTACCATGATGATGGATTACTACTGAATATTTATTATTAATTTATATCTACCAGATTATAGGAATAACAATTTATTAAATTAATACACTTCTTGACAAATAGTGATTTACTTATATTTATGTATCTATTTATTTATTTATTTATTAGGTATACCAACAATTGTTACAATAATACATACACTAATATGAAAAAAGTGACAAGAGCTAATAGAACAATTACTTATAGGTATACACCGCTTGCTAACACATATATTATAATTTTATAACGGAAGATAAACTATTACAGACAAATACAACAACAAGTTATGCATAAAAAAACAACATTTTCTTAAAGTACACAGCAAAGTATACAAAATATTAACTACACAGTGTCACTTAAACTTGGCAACAATTGATGACTTAAACTTAGCTAAAGACATAAAGTGTACATCTATTGTTTCACTGCAATCATTGTACAATGTACAGCTCACATATTCTAGACACCGGTGAGTTAACTTCTTGAACGGTTCTATGAAATGGGCGGGAGAGAGGTTTTATAGGCTTACGAGGTTTTCGGTATGGAACTCTGAAGTTAAATTTACTTAATAAAATATGTCTGTGAAATTAATCTGTAATTGCTGAAAATCTAGACATGTTATAAAATGAAGACTTATTTTATTTCTGTCTGTCTTTATGAATTTGATAAACTCAAAAACTACTGAACGGATCGTTGTATGGTTTTCACCAATTGATAGGATGATTTCTGAGCAGGGTTTATGTGTATAATTCACGCGAGCGGAGCCGCGAGCGACGTCTAGTATGAATAAAACTACTTATTTCTATTTATTTACTCTGTGTTGAATTAATCTTACATATGCGTAAGTTTGCTACTATCCACTTACAGTCTTTTTAATAAGCGACAAACGAGCTGACGGATCGCCTGATGGTAAACAATTACCGCTTCTGATAGACACGCGCAATATCAGAGGAGTCAACAGGTGCGGTGCCGAACTTCGACATGACAAAAAAATAGAAGGAGGAGAGGGCTGAGTGCGAGGGCAAAGGAGATAGGGCCTCAGAGTGTCTGAGGTCTTTGACCTGTAGTTCTGTAAAAAGAAGTGAGTGTTGACTACTACTTTATGATGTAGCTAGATTCTAATGGGTCGTGTATGAAGTGTATACCATAGTCTTTTAACCTGATTTTTTTTTCTAATGTTAATAGGCGGCAAACGAGCAGACGGATTGCCTGATGGTAAGCAATTACCGCCGCCCATGGACACGAGCAACACCACAGGAGTCATAAGTGCGTTGCCGCCCCTTGGGGTTAGGAAAGGGGATAGGATGAGGGAGAAGGAATAGGGAATAGGGCCTCCGGCATCCTCACTCACCGAACGAACGCAACAGTTTAGGTACTGTTACTTTACGTCGATTTTCTGTGAGAGGGTAGTACTTCCCCGGTTGAGCCGGCCCATTCATGCTGAAATCAGCAAGGCTCTATTACCTGTCAGCCTATTATAATACGGTGAAGGCGATAATTACAATAACATATTGTACACAAATCATTAAGATCGATGAATCTAGCACTGATAGATCTGCCTTAAAGAAATACAGATTCAGCAATTACTTATAATATTAATGACGGATAATACTATAAATTGTACCATACTGGCCATACATATCAAAACCACATCATTCAAAAAACAACTTTAAACTATCGTATTAAAGTTCAATATGAATTGTAAGAGTCGTCTGTTGTAAAGTATAATTGAGTATATGATTGATAGCAAGATGTCTATCTGCTTGTCATCATAACGTGGTAACTAATAGATCTGATGCAATGTTATAGGTTTGTATGGCGATTGTTAGATGGTAATGGTAGTTGCGAATGTTCTTATGCATGAATATGGACGAAGATATCGGAAGATGATCGCGAGATAATAAATCTTCAGATAATTTACACAGTCATTTCATTTCAAAGTACGCAGTGTATGTACTATGGTAACTTGCTGAATGAAATAACAAGTTTAGGTATACATTTTAGCTACAAAATATTAATTACCATTGTTGGCCGCATTTTTTAGTTTCAACTAGAGATGTGCCGGTTCGTTAAAATTGTATATCCGCGGATACGGATCGGAATACGGATATTTGGTGTCAAGATCCGCGGATACGGTTACGGATCTTTATTTTCTTACTGAATCGAAGTCGGTGCGCACGACCTTGAAACGATAATTGACGTCACGCACGCCCGGCGGAACAATAGACAGATCATGTTTCGACTTGTATTGAGATTCTATTAAAAATTGGTTGCCTGTAAAGTCGGTATACGGGCGAAAGTTTTACGTGACAACGACTTTGAGTGGTAAAATAATTTTAATGTGAATATTCATTCGTATAGTAGCAAGAAGGATGAAAGACGCGTGCCTTTCACTTTTTATGTCTGTCTCTCTCGCTCTTAGGCGGGACGCGTGCCTCTCACTCGCTCTCATTGTGAGCGCATAACGTGAGCGGAGCGTAACGCAGTTTCTTGAAGTGTCACCCGGCAAACCAATTTATAAGACGTTGTCACGTCAAAAATACTCTGAATGGAATTTAATAGTTTTTTAATTCTACCTTACCACCTATAGCATTCCATCCTATCAGTTGAAAATTAATAAGGTGAAAGATCCGTAAAAGATCCGCGAGAAAAGTAACGAATACTGATACAGATACGAATCTTTCTTATTCCTCGGATATCCGCGGATACGGATATCCGGAACATCACTACTTTCAACCTCTATTTTACCCCCTTTTGGTCATCATCTTCTCACCCGTTGAACGTCCATTGCTGGCCAGTCGGTGGAGTACGCAGTTTCTCGAAAAGAGGCCACTTCTCGCCAAGCGTAGTGTTGGAGCACGGCAACGTTATAGCTAAAAATGATTTTGCAAGACAACCTTTAGATGTCTCGTTGGTCTCGCGGCATAAATGTGCGCGTGGGATTGGGAGGTCTCGGGTTCGATCCCCGGGTCGGGCAAAGTGTTATTGGGTTTTTCCGTTAGGAAATTCTCAGTAGCAGCACGGAGTCTGGTTATGTGCCCGGTACGGCAATAGGCTCGCCCCCTATTACGTGGGACTAAAATAAATCTGGCGAAAAGTGGGTGTAGCAATATACCTCTGCCTACCTCTTCGGGGATATAGGCGTGAGACTATGTATGTATGTATGTACCTATAGATGTAGAGGCATAGGTTATGGAAACAAAATCACGTTGTAGTCATCATAATTATAAAGTGCGTAGTGGCCAATTCTGGTGCCAGAGGTTTTAGACCGAAAACCGCCGCCATGATCTAACGATTCTTTTCCGGGGCAGGCCTTCTAACTCTGATGTAATATACCACACGTGATCACACATCCTATTACGAGCAGGAAGCCAATTCACGTAATAAGTGCACTTATTAAGTTACATACATACATACATAGACTCACGCCTGTTTCCCGGAGGGGTAGGCAGAGACTACGGAACGCCATTTGCAACGATCCTGACATACCTCACTTGCTTCACTCACTCCCATCAAGTTTCTCATGCATGCTCTTCTGTTAAGGGTACTTCTGACTTGTCCTTTTTTCAGGATGTCTCCAATCTGGTCAGAGAACGTCCGCCTAGGTCTTTCCCTTTGTCCTGTTCCATTCACACTTGCCTTATATATCTTCTTTGTCAGTCTATCGTCATCCATCCTCTCCATGTGCCCAAACCATCTTAACATGCCTTTCTCAATGCTTGTCACTACATCTTCTTTTACTCTTATTAATTTACCTTTATTAAGTTATTTTTGTTCTAAACCGTCATGTGTGACTTTTTATGTTTTCAATGGGGCTAGTCTGTCATATTGAAGCAGTACATTTTGTAGGTTTGTATTCCAGTGAGACGCGGTCACTCGGAAGTGTCGGATATTTGCGGCGAGTGCCGACTAGCGCAAGTGTGCGCGTCTCATAAAATATTGCACAGCTAATATATGCCTACGGTACTGTGACCAGCGTACACGTACTATTAGGATTATGACTTTTTGTTGTTAACCAAATGTGGTTCAAGCCAATGAATTTTTCTATTGTGTTTTTGTCGCATAGTAATTCGAGTAAAAGTCGAGATTTGTCGATAAAAGTAGGTATTTGTAAAATACCAGGGCGTGTGGCAAAATTTATACAAACTTTTTAACTCTAATTTAGTACCAGACACCAGAGTCAAATAAACTACAAATACTAATATTGAAAAAGTTACGTTTACTGGTAAGTAACATAAATGAGAAAGCGTTTGTTGTTCATTGTCTTACGACCAATGTCTAAAAAAAAATGCCGCTTAAACGATTGCCTCGGAGAAACATAAAAACAGGGAGTCAAAAATGTTAAAATGCAAATCTTCAAGCACTTGTGAAAACATAATAGGGAAGTATCCTGCAAGTGAAATAAATTATACAAGTATTTTTATCTAGTGAAACATGTCAAAATAATAGTAGTTTCATTCATCAAATAATGTTAAAATTTTATTTATATATGTTTTTTTTAATTTACCCGTTTTGGCCGATCGCGTGGGAATTTTGGGAAATCTCTTCTTAGTGCACCCCTACGTGCATGCTATGCTAATGGCCGTAACACACGCTCGAACTTGGTCCGAACAGACCACGGATTGGACCACCAGACCAAATCTGCCCGTGTGTAGAGTAGTCCGGCGAACATAATTATTATTAATTGAGTCCGCCTCGGTCCGCTAGTTTGCAGATCGGTCGGATCGGATATGGCTTACATGAAGCAACTGTCCGATCCGGTCGTCTGTAGCGAGAACGGATTTGGTCCGCCGGACCAACGGGTTTTGTCCGCCGGACAAGTTCGAGCGTGTGTTACGGCTATAAATTTCAGCTTCCTGCGTCCATTAGTTTCGGCTGTAGCGTGTCTGTCAGTCAGTAAGTAACGCAAGGATTTTATATATTAACATTTTTTGTCGTCAATTTATTCATATTAAGTATTCTACTTGATAGCAAAACTCTATGACGTCACTACGTCATATTTCATACAAAACCCTTAGCAAAGGTCGTTTTTGACATATCATTAAAAGTGCTTGATTTGACTAGTTAGAAACAACCCTATTATTATGAAGTCACAGACAGACACTTTAGTTAAATATATCTATACATATAATAAAATGGTAGGAAAGTCAAAACTGTACATTGAATTTTTTTTTTTTTAAATACTTGGGGTGTGATCTACAATCGATACCGAAGCCAAAAATATAGTTTTTAGAATTTTTGTCTGTTTGTCTGTTTGTCTGTTTATCTGTTTGTCCTTATGTCCGGGCTAAAGTCAAAAAGTACTGCATGGATTTACTTCAAATTTGGCACAAATATTATTAAAAAGTCGGGTCACCATATAGGCTACATATTATTACGCTATCATCTACTGGAAACGAGCAGAGAACCTTTATTTCATGAACGTATTCTGTAACAACGTGTAATGTAACAATGCATATTTTAATGTTGTTATTATGTTAACTATGCTATAATCTACTTTCACACTATAAAAATCACGTAATATAAGTAACTTAGGAAGATAAACATAATTAATTGAATTTAAGTAGTATTAAGACAATTTTAATGCAGCGCCATCTAAGAGAGTTCAAAAACATCAAGTTGAATTACACCTGTAAGCCCTTTTTGGATATAAATAATTTAATTTGAACATGTTGGTGACGTTAATAGTTGTTTTCAAAAGTCATAGATGGAGTTGTACATTTTCTTCTTAAAATTGTATTGTTAAATTGTTTCAGAGATGAGCAAGACTATAAGTTGAAGTTATTTAATTAATTAACTACATAACTACACAATTGCCACACTTGATTGCTTACATCATTTCTGTCAGAATAAATAGTAATAGATTTAGTACAAAAAAAAACATTTTGGTCACATTAGTGTAATTATGGCTTCTTAATTAATATACATATTTACATGTCGCATATAAACTTGCTTTAAATTGTCTTTCGGGATATACATATACCACGTACCTACCTTTGTTTTGATTAACTATATATAAACATCAGTAAGATGTGGAACTAGCTAGATCTTATTTACTCACAAACAGCCATTTATTTATTGTTACGTCTGAAGCGGTTTGGCGGATACTGGTGTTCTCTATACATAAGAAGCATCCTACCGTCATGCATTTACACGTCCACCTAGAGAACTGTCAGCGCATATATTTTGATCCCGACAGCGTTGCTGAGCACTTGGAAAATCCGCGTCAAACAAGTCTGTTGGCGTTTTTCAGGCTCTGTAAACCGACCAGTTTGGGAGGTCCCTTACGTATGACGAGATGCCTTCATATAACACGTACGACAAGCAAAAGGGTGTATTTAACCGAGGTTGACGAGGAGGTACTGTGTAAGGTTTTCCGGGAAGTTTCAAGGACACCGCATTTTATAGAGTTTATACCGTTCACACAAATAATGTCGAATGCTATGTCCGAGGCCCAACGTCTTTCGCCTTTCTGAGGACATTTGATGGCGTGGAGTATCCCACTTACCATCCATACCATCGCGGAGGCGAGCGTCAGTGACAGTCCCAGCCGCATGCGTCATCTGTTTGACGTCATCTGGGTGTTTTGTGGAGTCGCGAACCCGGTAGCTTTCTGGGAGAAGTATCGTTATTATCTGTCTGATGATTTTCTACGAGCTTTAAGGCGTGCTACTGGAGACGAAGTCGAAGTAACTGATGACCGCGTGCTGAACACCTGTCTCAGTTCACTTCAAGACGTGGTCATTTCTATAGGCAGCAATCCACTGGTCAAATATTTGTTACCAGCTTCTCAATCATCACCGCATCAAGATCGTGAAAATTGGGAGTATAATGCTGAGACAATTTGAAATGACCACCTTACGAATTTTATGACACCGTCCTTGAAAACGTTGGGCAAAGCCAGGCTAAAATGTTATCCTTGGATGCACCTGGTGGAACAGGAAAAACATTTGTTACTACTGGCATACTTGCAGAGGTCAGAAGGCAAGGCAAAATTGTCATTGCTGTAGCGTCGCCGGCAATCGCTGCCACACTGCTTCCGGGTGGTAAGACAGCACATACCATGTTTAAATTTCCCATCGATTACCGTAACACCCGTTTGCGGTGTGTCACGTAACAGTGATAAGGGACACGTGCTCAAGGATTGCTCTCTGATTGATGGCCAATAGGAAGGCAGTTGAGGCCATGGAGCATTTAATGGGTGGTCACAGTTCTGTTCAGTGACGATTCCCGACAAACGCTTCCCGTGGTGACGCGGGGATCGAGGGCTGACGAGGTGAGTCATCATCATCATCAGGCTTTAGCAGTCCACTGCTGGACTAGGCCTCTCCTTTGAAAGGAGGAATCGGCCTACTATACCACGCTGGCCAAACGGGTTGGTATAGGGTTTGTATCAAGTTTTCCTTCTCTTACAGTGCTGTTCTCTGCATAATATGCTCCCTCTGTCGGCTCTTACGACACCCATGGGATGATATGGGGTGGTGACATTCCGTATTCTTAATCCGTCACCACACGGACAAGGTGAGTGCTTCGTTGAAATTATCTTTGTTGTGGTCACGAGTTCGTATGATGCGCTTGACTATTAATATGAGAGCTCAGCTTGGCGTCAATGCACGTGCTCAACAATTCTAAGATGTCTTTCTAAGTCTTGACGAAGTCACTCTGCCAGAGGAGAGAGGTGAACAGGTGGTGCTTCCAGAGTCTCTCAGTAGAGTTGTATCCAGCTTAGAACCAGCCTATTTTGACGCCCAAAAATGATCTGGCTGTAGCAATTGACGAATGCATTCTCTCGGAAATTGAGGGGAATAAAGTGGTCTACACCTCTATAAACACTGTCGTTGAGCAAGAAAACGCCACACATTATCCTGTGGAATTTCTGAACTCCCTTTCAGCAATTGAACTTCCAGCGCATACCATCAAGCTGAAGGTCGGTGTCCCGATTATGCTTCTTCGGAACCTATCTCCTCCGAAGTTGTGTAACGTGAACCGCCTGAAAGTCATCTCGCTCCACAGACACACCATTTAGGTGGAAATTCTTACGGGTTGTGGCGTCGGCGACGCAGTATTTATACCACGCATTCCTCTCATACCTCATAACTTCCGGTTCCCTTTCAAGCGCATACAGTTCCCCTTGAGTGTTTGCTTCGCGATGACCACCAAAAAGTCGCAGAGGCAGACACTGAGGGCAGCAGGTATCCTGTACGTCGCTTTCTTCCGCGTCAACAGTCCTGACTCCCTTTACATTTTGGCTGCGGAGAGCCAACACTAATGTTGTGTATCGAGAAGTCCTATAAGTATGTATTTTACCCTATTATGTATTCCTTATTTTCTCCATCTGCTTCAGTCACAACTTATGACTTAATTCAGCAGAATCACCATAAAGTCATTTATTCAAATCAGCACTTTTTGAAGGTCAATTTTACAAAAGACAGTCTCCCTCTGTTATTACACTTTCTGCAGGTATGAAATATAAAGAAGAAACGGGTAAATAAATGTTATTTTAAAAGGTATAATGGTAGGTATTTAATTAATAGTTAGGTGCTGTATAGCGCTCACGCAGACGACGTCGCGGGCAGCAGCTAGTATAATATATATCCCTGGATATAAATGTCCACAAATGCCCGTAAGAGTTGGTCACCAGTTCTCAAATATTGCACAAACGCAAAGAGACCGCGTCGCTCCACATTCACACAATACGACAATGTTTACAACCGTGTCTTTGTATGTTGTGCGTCTAATGTACTCATACTGAACATTAATGTAGCACTTTATACGCGACATATTTGTATTTATTTATATGACAGAGATTGCCTAGTGGAGATACCAACAGATTGCCATGCAGAGGGTACCGGGTTCGAATCCACGGTGCGCACCACTGAGTTTTCGGAGTTATGTGTGTGCGCATTGATTTGTGAACTATCGTTTTAGTCCGGTCAATTTAGACATAAAAATAGTGGTCAAATAATGAAAATTGCCGGGGAGCCAAATATTGGTGGAGAACTAGGGTTTACCATTACAAATAAACTCTTAAAAGTCCCCATCGACCCTATGTGTGCTACAAAAGTTATTCGGGGTCAAACGTCAAAATTTGAAGTTTTTTGGATTTTCTCAAAAACGGTAAGTTTTATCAAAATAAAACCTGAACCAAAGTTGTAGATCTTAAAATTTTCTACAAAAATGGTATTAGAGATTTTTTTCTAAGAGTTACCATTCCTGAGATATCGCGATTCTAAGAGTCACATCATACATGATATGCATACATTTCCACGCCACCTGTGAGTACACCACTACTCGGTGCGTTTTTTTACCGTGGTTTCCCCTGTAGGCGTTGTCATGACAATTTTAGGATAATTTAAGGGAACAATACCCGTCAAGTTCTAGATATTACCTTATTATTGATATTGATTATTGATATTGCTATTGATTATTGGGTTAACTATTGTTTTGATTTCTTTAGATATGTAATTATTTATTTAAAAAAAACGCGCCGAGTACACTACCTCACAGGTGGCGTGGAAATGTGTGCATATCATGTATGATGTGACTCTTAGAATCGCGATATCTCAGGAATGGTAACTCTTAGGAGAAAATCACTTATACCATTTTTGTGGAGAATTTTAAGATCTACAACTTTGGTTGAGGTTTTATTTTGATAAAACATACCGTTTTCGAGAAAATTCCAAAAAACCTCAAATTTTGACGTTTGACCCAGAATACCTATTGTAGCACACGTAGGATCGATGGGGATTTTTAAAACTTTATTTGTAATGGTAAACCCTAGCTTTCCACCAATATTTGGCTCGCCGGCAATTTTTGTTATTTCATAGTAGGTAAACTATCCGGTCCGTGTGGTGACGGATTAAGAATACGGAATGTCACCACCCCATATCATCCCATGGGTGTCGTAAGAGCCGACAGAGGGAGTAAGTATATTACGCAGAGAACAGCACTGTAAGAGAAGGAAAACTTGATACAAACCCTATACCAACCCGTTTGGCCAGCGTGGTATAGTAGGCCAATTCCTCCTTTCAAAGGAGAGGCCTAGTCCAGCAGTGGACTGTTAAAGGCTGTTGATGATGATGAAACTACCGGCAACCATTAGGTATAGTTTCAGCATGTTCGTTCGCGGCTCGCACTGGAGAGCTCTTTGCCATTGTAATACATAATCGCTTTTAAACTTTCGCGATTTGTATAACATACACATCATACAAAATAATTCACCGGGTCTTAATCGTGTAAAACATATTTGTTTCCAACTTTTCGGTCATCTTGCACCGAGCGTGGTCGCGGAGAGACTGATGAGAGCTCAGCGCCGTCTTGTGGAAGTGCAGGTTTCGGCACCTACCCTCACTTGGTCTTTATTTAAGTTCGCAATGTCGGTACTCCGACACACTACACTAATGACGTCTACACACTGTTGAGATTTATCACTGCGGCGGTGTTTACATTTGCTGATGACTGGATTCCAAGTAGCCGATAATCTATATCCATCCTACCGGTTGAAAAACTCTCCGCGACCACGCTCGGTGCAAGACGATCGAAACGTCGGAAACAAAAAAAGGTATTTATACCTTAAATAAATTAAGTTTTACGCGATTAAGACCCGCTAAATTATTTTGTATGATTGTTTTAAAAAATATATTAATTATCGCTCGCTTAAAAAATGTGCCCGGTAGATGGCAATAGGCTCGCCCCCTATTACATTGGGACCGAAACATATCTGGCGAAGTGTGGGTGTGTAATACACCTCTGCCTACCCCTTCGGGGATAAAAGGCGTGAAGATATGTTATGTTATGTATGATTGTTATACATTGCAACCACGCGCACAAAACTGTTCAAAAAATTATCTGTCTATCTTTCTGTGTGACCGGAGTAATCTCTGGAATGGCTGAACCGCTTTTAATGGCACTTTCACTGAACGATAGAAGACTTTGTAATTTTACTCGGTAGATGGCGCTGTTATCGCGATACCAAAAATAACGCGGATAAAACCGCGGGAAACAACTAGTATATATCTAATATATAGATGCAATCAACACTCTTGTCCAACTCGATCAAACTCATCAACACATATTACTTCACGGTGCGTATCATGAGTGAAAGTTTAATTATAATATTAACTAGTTGACACAATGGCCGCTAATGAGGTTCGACCGATGATTGACGCGCACTCTACCGTCCGGTGATGACACTGTGCGTAACGTAACACCGACTTATGTAATGAGAATGTAATGTGTGTGTTACGCGTGTGTGTGTGTGGATAATTCTAGTGTTGGGATCCACAGGCCCAGTGAAGGCTTCTGATATAGCGATCGTTTTTCGGAGGGATTCTAAGAGAGTCCCTCCAAGACCACGGCCGTAGTAAGATGGTCGAAACGTCTGCAACAACAAGATAAGTATTTATAAAGAATAAATTCATCTGTGTTGTAATATGAATTAGTTAAAAATCACGAGTAAAACCAAGTATCGTTTCTTATCCCGAAAACAGAACCTTCCAAAGCGTGGCCAGGGCTGTATCAAGAAGTGGCAGTATAATATATTAAATTTGCTGTACCTACCTAGTTACCTACGTCTAAATTTTATTACTCTGAAGGGCTGGCACCGGCACGACGGCGTGGCACGGCATGTTTCGGTAGCCCGAAGGACGCGGCATGCCGCGTCATATCGAGGCGTCCAATTAAATGGAATTTAGTATTAAAAGCACTTCGTGCTGAAGATGAAGAAAGACAAATACAAACTGATACGTTGAAGAGAAAACATTGGGTACATAATTTATGGAGAACAAGATTAACTAACGGTGAATTCAGCAACTTACTTACCTAATGATTACGCCGTGGCAAACCGCGGCGTCCCGCAGTATGCCACGACGTGTCGCGGCGTCCCGCAGTGTGCCACGGCGTGCCGCGGTATGATTGTATCAAAATAAAGTAATATGAATTCTTAACTCATTGAAATAAGAATAAAAATGACTTGATCAGTAGGTAATAAAATCCTTTGCCATGCCGTGCCGCGCCGCGACGTCAGTGCGCGCCAGCCTAAAGGGTAACCAAAAGAGGTACCTTAAATACCTTGACACCTCCCCCTGGCTCTACACGGAAGTAGAGCCTTGCTGATTTGAGCATGAATGGGCCGGCTCGACCGGGGAAGTACTACCCTCTCACAGAAAATCGACGTAAAGTAACAGTACCTAAACTGTTGCGTTTCGTTCGGTGAGTGAGAGTGCCGGAGGCCCTATCCCCTATTCCTTCTCCCTCATCCCACTCCTTATCCTATCCCTTTTCCCAACTCCAAGGGGCGGCAACGCACTTGTGACTCCTGTGGTGTTGCTTGTGTCCATGGGCGGCGGTAATTGATTACCATCCGGCAATCCGTCTGCTCGTTTGCCGCCTATTACTATTAAAAAAAAAACCTTTAAGTAATTGATCTTGAAAGCGTAGCACACAAAAGAACGGCTTTGTACATTTGAAATATTTTACATGCAAATTTTTAGCATACAGTTAATTTAATGGAAGGAAAGAGGAACCCACCACGTACCCTCGAATTGACCACCCCAACTATTGCAATAGAAAAAGGTTGACAATATCGAACTCCTCTAAAAGGATAAGGGATATAGGAATGGTATGGGTTCCAGGAAGATACCTGACTTGCAGTATCCCGCTGTATGCGCCGACTATTCTTCGACACGTGTTTCGCCTCTGCACGAGGCATCCTCAGAAACGATGGGCAACGACTGAGCCTAAGCTATACTGGCAACACCACTTGTAATCATCAATCTATACTGGCAACACCACTTGTAATCATCAGTATAAAGAATCTTTCGAACACCATTTTCACACGTGACGAGAACTCACTTTTGGAGGCTCAGTCGTTGCCCATCGTTCCTGAGGATGCCTCGTACAGAGGCGAAACACGTGTCGAAGAATAGTCGGCGCATACAGCGGGATACTGCAAGTCAGGTATCTTCCTGGAACCCATACCTACCCTATATCCCTTATCCTTTTAGAGGAGTTCGATATTGTCAACCTTTTTCTATTGCAATAGTTGGGGTGGTCAATCCGAGGGTGCGTGGTGGGTTCCTCTTTCCTTCCATTAGGTTACAATGGAGTTCCGCCAAGTAACGCCTGATTCAATCAACTATACAGTTAATTATTTAGTAACTTAGGTGTTCGGAACACAGCAGGAGATATGGCATTTACAAAAAAAAACAAGAAGTGATAACGTCAAAATATTGTATATGTTATAAAACACGTGTTAAATAATTAATATACATGTAACTGTAATACTTACGTAATGTAATAAAAAGATTGTTGACACTCAATTTGGTTTTCCAATATTTATTTTAACGTGTGTCTTTATCAACAATATCTTATTAATAGGTATATTATATAAAATTACTTATCCTGTCTCCGTGGTCCAGTGGACAGGGTATGCGACTGCTGATTGGAGGTCCCGGGCCCGATCCCGGGTTCGGGCAAAAGTGTTACTGGGTTTTTCCTAATACTCAGTAGCAGCCCGGAGTCTGGTGATGTGCCCGGTAACGGCAATAGGCTCGACTCTAGTACACCTCTGCCTACCCCTTCGAGGATATAGGCGTGAGTATATATAAAAAGAAGCAAAGAAGCAGAGGACGCTCGCCGACGAGATGGACGGATACGACGCAGGGAGCCACCGGAAACAACCTGCAGTCAGCCGTCTAGTTGGTTCAGGATCGGTTGGCCTGGAGAACGATGGTGTCGAAACACCATAATCACTTCCCTCAGTCATGAGGAAACGATCAAGAATAAGAATATATAAAAAAGGGAAAAATAACCACATCTTAATATATAAAATCCTTGCGTTACTTACTGACTGACAGACACGCTACCACCGAAACTATTGGGCGCAGGAAGCTGAAATTTGGCATATGTGTTCCTTGGGGACCGTAGGGGTGCACTAAGAAGGGATTTCCTGAAATTCCCACGGGATCGGCCAAAACGGGTAAATTTAGAAAAATTGCAGGCGTAGCTGCTGGCGTCCTCTAGTATCGTATACGTACCAACGTAACCATCTACCGTATATATCGAGTCTCGCTAAGTGCGTCTGCACACAACACTCACACGTATGAGTGACAATACATACCTACACGTAAATTAACATACATAGACAGAGGTGACATTGAATCTGTACTATGTAGGTCACTGGGTTATATTGGCTGTTGTGAAAATGAAAATCGTTTGTCGTCAGTAATTGTAGACAAATTTAAGCAGTTTATATAAGCGGCGATAGCCCAGTGGTGTACATAACGGACTGCCGTTCGATCCCCAGTTGCCCCGGGCACACACCTCTGACTTTTCGAAATTATGTGTGTATTAAAATGTTAATTATCGCTCGCTTAATGATGTGCCCGGTAGATGGCAATAGGCTCGCCCCCTATTACATTGGGACCGAAACATCACTGTCGAAGTGTGGGTGTGTAAACACCTCTGCCTATCCCTTCGGGTATAAAAGGCGTGAAGTTATGTCATATAAAGGCCGACGCCTCTCAAAAGTCGCCCCTTCATAGAAATATGGCCAAATGGGGCGAATTTTGAGGGGCGTATGGGCTCTATGGCGGAGCGCAGCGCATTTTCATTGTCAAACTATTATAGAAATTATTCAAAATAATGTGTGTAAAATCCCTTTAGTGAGCCTACTACGTCACCGTGGCGGCAGCCAAAGACTCTCCTTATTAAAACCACCGGGACACATCTGTACATAGATACATAGTCTCACGCCTATATCCCAGAAGAGCCTAACTCTTCAGAGGTGTATTGCTGCACCCACTTTTCGCCAGATTTATTTTAGTCCCACGTAATAGGGGGCGAGCCTATTGCCGTACCGAGCACATTACCAGACTCCGTGCTGCTACTGAGAATTTCCTAACGGCAAAACCCAATAACACTTTGCCCGACCCGGGATCGAACCCGAGACTTCCGAATCCCGCGCGCACATTTATGCCGCGAGACTAATGAGGCAGTCATGATCATTATCATTAAGTTCAGTATATTTCTGAGCTAGCGAAATTAACAGCTCTTCATTCATTTCGATAACTTTTTATGTAGGTATTTACGCCATGTAGTACCCTTCTACACTCATCCGCTGACCCGCGTCCACTAAGGCACGGTAATAATATCTAACAGTATTGTAACTCCATACAAACGCACGAAACTCGAGTTATACCTACGCGCCGCGAGCAGAGTACCCATTAGACTGGGCGGACTGTGCCTACAGTACCCGCAGCCGCTATCGTGCCGCAGCTCGCATGCGGCGCGTCTGGTAGGTATATAACTCACGAAGACGGCCGAGTTACAATACTGTTATACCGCATTTACACATGCGTGTTCGTCATTCGCCTCGACACTCCACGAATATTCGTCGAAACATTCGTATACGAATGCTGTCGCGAACTACTGTTCACACATTCGTGGAGTGAATCATTTGAAATTCGCACACGAACATGGAGGACGTGAAAATAATCGCAGCGTGCGCGCTACATTTAATGAAATTATATAATTATTTAGATATCCTGCGTAAAAAAGTAAAAAAAAGCTATCGTCACAGACGATTTCTTTTTTGAGCATGTAAATTATTAAATTACTTTGAGAATTACTCATATAAATAATTATTTTTTTTATTTTTATTTATAGACTCACGCCTGTATCCCCGAAGGGGTAGGCAGAGGTGTAATATTACACCCACATTTCGCCATGAATTTTTAGGTCCCACGTAATAGGGGGCGGGCCTATTGCCGTAAAAATATCAATCGATCAGCCATTGCATAAAAAGGTGACAAATCCAATCTAAATAATTATAGGCCAATAACGCTAATACCCATTATCTCTAAAATATTCGAGAAGGCAATGCATAAAAGAATTGTCTCATTTATAGACAAAGTCAAAATTTTAAAAACTGAACAACAAGGATTTCAGAAAGGGAAATCAACAACACTTGCTGCTTTTCATCTTTCCCAAAATATTATAAGCAGTATTGACAAAAAACTCATAACAACAGCAATATTCTTCGTCATGACAAAAGCTTTTGACTTTGTTTCACATAAGACACTTCTCGAAAAACTTGACAATTATGGAATCAGAGGAGTTGCATTGCAGTGAATAAAAAGCTATTTATCTGATCGTAAACAGTGTGTTGAAATTGGTACTTTAGGAAGTGGATCGATGATTACATATTGCAGATCGGAATATACATACATACATACATATCATCACGCCTTTTATCCCCGAAGGGGTAGGCAGAGGTGTATTTCTACACCCACTTTTCGCTAGATATACTTTAGTCCCACGTAATAAGGGGCGAGAATATTGCCGTACCGGGCACATTACCAGACTCCGTGCTGCTACTGAAAATTTCCTAACGGAAAAACCCAATAACACTGCCATACCCGGGAATCGAACCCGAGACCTCCCAATCCCACGCGCACATTTATGCCGCGAGACCATCGAGGCAGTCATATCTTTTACAATGTTTGTTGATAATCAATTTTGTTTTAGCCAAAGTTTGTTTTTTATATTTAATGTGCTTAATGGCAACCCCATACTAGCAGACATACGGTTCCAATTCCAAGCACCGTTTATCTTTCTGATGTTTTGGGTTCCAAATGAGCTCTTCTTTTTGAAATAGTTCAAGGAATTCTATAATTCGCGCTTCACTCCACTCCATTTTGACAACACGTCCGGTTGGGTCGGGCGCTAGCTGTCAACTGAATGCAGACGAATGTGTTAACAGTAAGTTCGTGTTCGCCATTCGTGCCCTTTGATTCGCGTCCAAAAAACCGCTCTCAACGCGAACACACGAATCACGAATCGAATCACGAGGCGAATAGCGAATGTAGTGTTTACACATGCGTGTTCGTTATTCGCCTCGTCATTCGCCTCGCTATTCTCACGAATGTGTAATACCGCGTTTACACATTCGTGCGAATAGCGAGGCGAATGACGAGGCGAATAACGAACACGCATGTGTAAATGCGGTATAAATGCGGTATTAGATTATATTACCGTGACTAAGGCGCACAGAGTCGAGTCGAAACGCGTCGCCGCAGAAATTCGCCTGCCAAGCGATGCGCGCGGTAGATTCGATTCGGCGCGCCGCGGCTCGTCGCTAATGAACGCAGGTTCATAGAAATATAAAGGAGGCGACTTTCTGCGTTTCGATACGTCAGTACTATTAATTATTCTGTGGTTTCGATTCGGCTCGGCTCGGCGAGCCTAGTGGACGCTAGCCTTAAGACGGCATTTCCTGAAATTCCCACAGGTAGGTCATCCTCTCGGTAAATGTTAACATATTGTACGTATAAATAAACTTTCCAAACTAATAAAATTCCCATGTAACTATGTAATTCGTACCCTTATCTTTTATTTACTTAAAGACTTTTAAAGACTATCCATATGTGTACAGTTTCATGTAAAAAGTAATATATGTTATATCTAACACGTAATTTTATTGTTCACAGGTATCACAACAACCGATCATTTGCTGACCGCTCAAAACAATGCTTACGCAACATAATATCAAAACTCCTAATTAGCTTGCAAAACAACAAAAAAAAAATAACCGACTCAGTGAAATCAACCTATTGCGCTTATAATAATCTAAATAAACCAACGTGTAACTGTCAAACCTAGTGATTTGCATTATTTGAAAATATAAAATAGTGTCAATAATTCCAAATTCAAAACTTAAAAATATAATAAACATTTGACATTTACAAACGTTACACGTATTTTCAAAAATGTCACGAAGTAAATTCCATTTTTGAATCGTGCATCGTGAAAATAGTGTCAATAAAATGTTAAATACATTTCACTTTTTGTAAAGTGAGCGACTGTAAAGTGAGGGATAGTGAAGTAAGTGTGATTGTAAAGTGAGCGACAATGTGTGTGCGGTGATAAGTGAGTGATAGTCGTGAGGATGTGAACCATGTCGGGATGCGTGCCACGGCTGAGGTTGCTGAGCCGCGCGCCCGACGCATCTACCACCAGACGGATCGCGCTGCTTCTGTATTTATATCTACATTTTATCAGGTTAGTACTTTATTTATACCTACATCTTATTAGGAGAGTCCTATCTACATATCTAGCTTACTTTTAGGATTTGGGAGCCTTTTTAAAGGATTTCGTGTTGCAATTATATAATGAAACGAAGATAATTTGACAATAAAATGTGTAATTACTTTTTCCACACAGCATTACAAAGCAGGTGTAAATAACCTGAAATAAATTATTTATTATTATTATTATTATATTAAAGCAAGTACAAAAGTCAAAGAGAATTCAACCATAGACATAAGTGCTGAAGAGGGATAAGCGCCTCTAGCGATAAAAACTTATTAACTAATTTGGGTTGCGTTCACAATACACTAACACCCACCCATGAACGCAAGCCCCATATTTGCTAAACAATATACATGTTTCTCTGAGGTGGTACCTTTAGTAAGAATATCCGCTATCATTTCACTACCTTTACAGTAACAAATGTAATATCACAATTATTAACATGTTGTTTAAGGAAACCCACCTATCTTCCCGTGGGTGTCGTAAGAGGCGACTAAGGGATAACACCATAGAACACGATGCAAATACCATCTTTGCGTAGAGACGGAAAACTCGACATCAAACCCTATACGACTGCCTCGTTGGTCTCGCGGAATAAATGTGCGCGTGGGATCGGGAGGTCCCGGGTTCGATTCCTGGGTCGGGCAGTGTTATTGGGTTTTTCTGTCACGAAATTCTCAGTAGCAGCACAGAGTCTGGAAATGTGCCCGGTACGGCAATAGGCTCGCCCCTTATTACGTGGGACTAAAGTATATCTGGCGAAAAGTGAGTGTAGAAATACACCTCTGCCTACCCCTTTGGGGATAAAAGGCGTGACGATATGTATGTATGTATGTATGTATGTTTAAGGAAATGATACCTTATGTCGATATGCTTAGTTCTAGGTAAATAATAATCGCTAGTAGAAAGTTTTATGGCACTCTGACTATCACTATAGATAAGAAGAGGTTCATTTTTGACTTTTATGACTAATCTTGCCTAATAGCGATCAGTTTTACCAGCCACTGCTGCGTCTGCGTAAAGTTGGAATTCAATGGTCAGAAGTTAGGTGCACACACAAAAAATCTACATACTTACACCACCTCCACTGCGGAATATAGATTTACAGTACAAGAGTTCTATAAAATCTAAACTAAATTTTAATATTTTTATAATGAAAATGTCTATTTGTTCTTCCCACAAATTATATGCGAATTCAATGAGCGAAATCTAGTGTCTGAAGTAGTAGACACTTACATAACACAGTCGCATGCTAAGCCTAAACTTGAACTTTTACCTACATGTTTATTATTGTAAAAATATTCTTAAAAGAAAAAATATCATCAGGTCAGCCTAGAGACGTCCACTGCTGGACATAGGCCTCCCCCAAGGTTCTCCACACAGACCGATTTTGAGTCGCCCGCATCCAACCGCTTCCCGCGATCTTAACCAGATCGTCGGTCCACCTTGCGGGAGGCCTACCCCTGCTGCGTCGTCCGGTACTTGGTCGCCACTCCAGAAGCCGCCTGCCACAACGGTCATCGGTTTTTCGCGCTATGTGCCTTACCCATTGCCACTTCAGCCTGACTATTCGGAGAGCTATGTCGGTTACTTTGTTTCTCCTGCGGATCTCCTCATTTCTGATTCGATCTCGCAAGGAAACTCCGAGCATAGCTCTCTCCATTGCCCTCTGAGTGACCCTGAGTTTTCGGATGAGGCCCATAGTTTAGCATTTTACACACTCTAACCATTAAACACAACAAAATTCGTCGACAAATAAATTATTTTCACCAATAACTTATGATTATTTAATTTATTCTGCTTATTAATAGTTATTATACATAGAAACCGGTGAGATGGATGTTTATAATATAATTGATTTTTATCTTCATCGTTTATATTCCGATTTATTATCTTGCATCTACTAATATTAAATAGGATTCTTCGAGTTTGTTCACCATCATCATCCTCTTAGCGTTATCCCAGTTTCAACCTGGGGTCCGCTTTCTAGTCTAACCGGATTTGGCTGAATATTAGCTTTTCCACGGAGCGACTGCCTGTCTGACCTCCGCAACCCGAAGGTATAGCGATATTCCATGGTTTAGACTAGTGTCAGTTTATTTAGAAGGTACTGACGCCCTGTAACGACTGTCAAAGATCTTCATGACAATCGGGACCGACGGCTTAACGTGCCTTACGAAGCTCGGGACAAGCGATGATGAACTCGTGTTTGTACATCAATGAAATAAAAAAAGAACCTGATGACTATGAAGGCTTGTCAATTCAAAACTATGCGTCTGTTGCTTAAACAGGTATTATGCGAAAATCTGTGATTATTACACATGTTCGGTTAAAGATAATGTTTAGATTTAAATTCTAGCACAGTACACAAGAATCGGATAGCATAAACTGCAGAAACGACTTATGCCCGGTTTCTGAAGTCCCCAGATATACTCTCAACAGTTATTGATTTATTTAACTTATGGAAAGGATAAACGTTGGTTAACTGACACTGCGTTTCTGAATGCCCATTGGAGCGTTCCATAACTATTGAACCAATACGTAGTTCTTTTTCTGTCACTAGATGGATCTGTTATAAAAAACGTGTTGCAAATTTATTTAACTATGTTAATTTGTCCGTTTAACTAGATTTTTTAACTATATTTTTAATAGTATATATTTTTTTCAGGAGTAAACAACTAGTTGCTCGTTATTTTACTAAAATAATATCATAATGCGCCATTCGTAATGGCTTTGCAACGTTTGACAAAAGTCAAACTTCAAATAAAGTTATGGAACCGATAAACGGCGAACATTGGTCGGTTAAGTTAAACTAAGGATAACTGGAGTTTATGTTGTGACGCGTTGTTCAGAAACGCACTTTCGTGAGTTATCGAGCTAATAACGCTAACGGATAGATAAACCACCGATAAAAGTACCTCAGAAACCGGGCATTAATCTTCTATATCAAGGCAATGTCAAACATAAGACAGCCCGAGCAAAATCGTATTTTTGACATATAAGAAGGGCTGTAAGCCAATTTTAGTAATCTCGCTAATCTCTGTCGCGGTCATCATACGAAGATTCTGACCCAGCTGGGAATCGAACCCATGCTGGCTTAGCAGTCAATTGCGCCAGCCACATCTAATAATATTCACATTTTGCGCAAAATTTGTTAATCGGTTACTGTATCATATTTATCAATGTCTGTGTTGTAAAAGAAGCTGTTTCCCTATGAAAATAAAAAATATTAATACATAAAATAAAGATAAACACAATTAAGCGTGGGTTAATGATAAAAATACACAGACGAAGCCGCATGCATATCTAGTTAAAAATAAATTTTAATTAAATAACTAACGGACTGAAATCAATATTCGCTCAGCTCATGTCGTATAAGCTGTCGAATACTTTCGCTAAAATATGAACTCATAAATTGTAATAAATATCAACCAGTTTTGAAATCATAGATTCATATTTTGTATATTAAAACGGTACTGTTGAAAAACAAATGTGTACAAGTTAGGGCCTAACCTTCGATAGCTCTTAAGTATAGCCCTAAGCTTGCCCGTACCTAAACCTAGACTTATCCTAATTTAAGCCTACTGGTTCCTATATCTAGCCTAACCTATCTTATGATATACCTATCCCTATTTTAGATCTAACTCTAACCTAACTCCCTAGTCTACCCTAGCCCTTTTAGGTATAGTGTATAGCGAGGCCGTGTACACTGTGGTCACACAGACTGTCGCGTATACAACCCTAATCCCTAGTTCCCTAGCAGTCCCTGGGATCCCTAGGCCGGGATATCTGTCGCCGGGAGACCTAAGGCGACAGACGGAAAGTGGGTAGGATTTAGGGTGTAGTGAAGTGGGTTTTCTCCCTGCCGGTCGAGCAGACTCACAAGACCGATCATGGTGACGGCTAAGGGTGTCTTGGCCGCAGTGAGAGGTGAGGGGTAGGGTATGAGTCAAAGCCGGGAGTGAGCTAATGACTGGTTTATTTCTTAAAACTATAATCTTATATACTAAACTTATTCTATGTACACATATACACGTATTTAGTTGTGTGCCGTCGGTGTATTGTGCCGATGCAGCATGTCTGAGCCGACCGCCGTACGTGATAAATTACATGATCTTAAAATATCACGCATCTTCCTCGGTGATAAGTTGGATGTGTGTTGGAATGCCAAGAATGTCATGTTCATGTTTGAACATTCTGGCGTCTCTCCGGGATAGGCTTCAGGAAGGTCATGTTCCGGCGTGAACATTCTAGCGCCTCTCTGGGGCAGGCTCTAGAAAGTTCTTATGTTCAGGCGTGAACATTCTGGCGTCTCTTCGGCGTAGGCTTCAGCTCAACGTTAACGGCATCTGTAGTTTGTTGTTCACTGGTGATTCGTTTTCTTGACGGCTTCGGTTGGCTGGCTGTAGGCCATGTATGATGCGGTCCTGGCAGCGGCAGCTTATTGCGTTGCTTGCTGTGGAACCTTGAGGATCGTTGCGGTGGATATGTTAAGTACCTATGTGTAGTAGGAAAAAACAAGGTATTTTTTATATTTAGTCAACATGCAGTTGTTTTGTACCATTGCATGTTATTCACCCCTCCAGAAATTTCTTCTCTTATTTAGTAGTAGTAGTAGTAGACGTTGTAGTAGTAGTAGTGTAGTAGTAGTAGTAGTGTAGTAGTAGACGTTGTAGTAGTAGTGTAGTAGGTGTAGTAGTAGACGTTGTAGTAGTAATAGTATTCGTAGTAGTAGTATTAGTAGTAGTGTAGTATTTGTAGTAGTATTTGTAGTAGTAGTAGTCGTTGTAGTAGTAGTGGTAAACTTAGTATATTCGTAAAAATTTAGCGCCCCTGAACTCTGATTGCGCAGAACTCGTATACAAGTGTGTATCGCGGCTGTGGCAGTAACTTGTTACGAGGACGATGGCGGTTTGTCAACACTGTGGTTTTCTGGGAGTCAGGTTCGATTGGACTTCATGACTTGTAACATGTTCTTAATTGTAAAGGTATGGGTCCTTGATTTGTTTATCTAAGGCCCTTGTTATGTATTCATTGTTATTTGCTTCCTCTAGCCAATCCTAACTTGTTTACGTAGACATGTCTTTCCCTAAACTTGGTTGCAATCTCGTCCTCGAAACGGTAAGTGCGACTTCTCGAGTACCGGGGCGACCCCGGCGACCCGCTTGTGGGAGACCGATACCTGATTCGCTACCGCCCGACGCAACCAAGTTAGTTAGTCTCGTACTATACCACGAGACTAGTGCGATTGGGGAACACTAGCCCGCAATATAATAAGTGTCAGTCAGTCAGCTAGTCAGCCTACGGGAACAGGAGTTCCAGAGATGTTATATCGCTTTTGCTCGAAGGACCAATGTACAAGTTAGGGCCTAACCTTCGATAGCTCTTAAGTATAGCCCTAAGCTTGCCCGTACCTAAACCTAGACTTATCCTAATTTAAGCCTACTGGTTCCTATATCTAGCCTAACCTATCTTATGATATACCTATCCCTATTTTAGATCTAACTCTAACCTAACTCCCTAGTCTACCCTAGCCCTTTTAGGTATAGTGTATAGCGAGGCCGTGTACACTGTGGTCACACAGACTGTCGCGTATACAACCCTAATCCCTAGTTCCCTAGCAGTCCCTGGGATCCCTAGGCCGGGATATCTGTCGCCGGGAGACCTAAGGCGACAGACGGAAAGTGGGTAGGATTTAGGGTGTAGTGAAGTGGGTTTTCTCACTGCCGGTCGAGCAGACTCACAAGACCGATCATGGTGACGGCTAAGGGTGTCTTGGCCGCAGTGAGAGGTGAGGGGTAGGGTATGAGTCAAAGCCGGGAGTGAGCTAATGACTGGTTTATTTCTTAAAACTATAATCTTATATACTAAACTTATTCTATGTACACATATACACGTATTTAGTTGTGTGCCGTCGGTGTATTGTGCCGATGCAGCATGTCTGAGCCGACCGCCGTACGTGATAAATTACATGATCTTAAAATATCACGCATCTTCCTCGGTGATAAGTTGGATGTGTGTTGGAATGCCAAGAATGTCATGTTCATGTTTGAACAAAATGCAAAGACATATTAATTGAAATATCCATAATTCATAAACTTGAGATTCTTACGCATAATTATGTTTTTATCGAAATTGGACCAGTCGTTGATTTGTGTTGTTAATTTATTACCAATAGATAAATCTTCCGTGGTCCGTGTGGTGACGGATTAAGAATACGAAATGTCACCACCCCATATCATCCCATGGATGTCGTAAGAGCTGACAGAGGGAGTTTATTATGCAGAGAACAGCACTGTAAGAGAAGGAAAACTTGATACAAACCCTATACCAACTCGTTTGGCCAGCGTGGTATAGTAGGCCAATTCTTCCTTTCAAAGGAGAGGCCTAGTCCAGCAGTGGACTGTTAAAGGCTGATGAAGAAGAAGAATAAATCTTTATTGTCCTCATCATTTCATATAACAGGCCTGTTCTAATAAGAGGCACAATAATATTGTGAGCCCATTGGAGAATTATTAGAAACTTATAGAAGAGACCCGATAGAGAAAATATATGTACAAAAGTATGTAGGTACCTAATACAGGTAGTAGAGCCTTGCTGATTTCAGCATGAATGGGCCGGCTCGACCGGGGAAGTACTACCCTCTCTCAGAAAATCTACGTAAAGTAACAGTACTTAAACTGTTGCGTTTCGTTCGGTGAGTGAGAGTGCCGGAGGGCCTCTCCCCTGTTCCTTCTCCCTCATCCTAGTCCTCACCCTATCCCTTTTCCCAACCCCAAGGGGCGGCAACGCACTAGTGACTCCTGTGGTGTTGCTTGTGTCCATGGGCTACGGTAATTGCTTACCATCAGGCGATCCGTCTGCTCGTTTGCCGCCTATTACTATAAAAAAACAGCAATTACAATACAGATCTGGATGAAATTACTTGTAACGATATATCGTATTCTCTATCACCAAGAAATTTTCTCTACCGATCATCATCACCGGCCCTGTATATAAATACTGTCCCACTGCTGGGCACGGGCCTCTTCTCACTATGAGAAGGGTAAGGCCATAGTCCGATTTGGAGGAGAATTTATATTTAAAATATATGGCGTGGTAAGTCATTATCGGTATTTACGTAATTATTAACACTTCATACTCGCTAATTGGTATACAGTTGTTCGTACGTGGTGTCCTCGAAAGTATAATTATGTTTACAAAGATCATGGCCACGAAGGTTATGTTTATCCTTCCTTTCATTCAGACTAGGGAAGGTCAGTAGTCATCTGCGTCAGGGAATATCCCAGTAGGCTAACAGAGTATTCCAGTCTGAATAAAATCCCGCTGCATCCGAATCTTATTAAAATTCTCTAGACTTCGACAGAGAGAAGACATTTCTTTGATCAGAACTCGCCAACATGCAGACTCCGTCACAATGTTTCGTTCAGCAAGCAAATATTAAGAATTTATTTTTTTATTTTATTTATAGACTCACGCCTGTATCCCGAAGGGGTAGGCAGAGGTGTGATATAACACCCACATTTCGCCATGAATTTTTAGGTCCCACGTAATAGGGGGGCACATTACCAGACTCCGAGCTGCTACTGAGAATTTCCTAAGGGAAAAACCCAATAACACTTTGCCCGACCCGGGAATCGAACCCGAGACCTCCCAATCCCACGCGCACATTTATGCCGCGAGACCAACGAGGCAGTCTGTTCAGAATTTAATTCGCACTTAACTTCGGAAGGTCACTCGGAGTCCTTTATCTTAATATATAAAATCCTTGCGTTACTGACTGACTGACAGACACGCTACAGCCGAAACTATTGGGCGCAGGAAGCTGAAATTTGGCATGTATGTTCCTTGGGGACCGTAGGGGTGCACTAAGAAGGGAATTCCCGAAATTCCCACGGGATCCGCCAAAACGGGTAAATTAAAAAAAAATGCAGGCGTAGCTGCTGGCGTCCTCTAGTGTAGCATAATTTTGTGTGCTATTGCTGCATTTCTAAAATAAAATTAATCGTCTTCAATTTACTGTATAAACTGACGAAATCTGACTTCAACTTTAAGCCAATATTTCACTGTGCTCTTAAAATATGTATCTAAAATAATCCGGTTGCCAATCACATCAATAATCAAATCATCAAATTCGATGATATCTTAGATAATCTACAGCGTAAATTATAAGTAGTTTCGATTGATATATAGTCCAACATAACTAACTCCCCGACATGTTAATATTAATACGATAATTATGCAAATCCAATGCAAATATATTCATACACTATACAAGCTTTCAATACAGTAGTTATCACAAATTGCTCAACATCTCAGCATCAAATCACTGTCAATAATGGGAACCAGTAAAAAATCTATCAAAATTCATTGAGAACCCAAAATTATACGAACCCATACATTTATTGATAAAGGTCTTGTACAAAAGGGATCTCGGAATAAAAGGAATACTTGTACCCTATAATTATGTACAATAAATCCGCAAATTCAGATCAAAAAAGTACAAAAACGTCGAATCTCAGTGAACATCAAACCTATTAAGTCCGGAGTTTGACGTGAATAGTTATTTATTTGTCAACATTGAATTTTTTTGGTGGCCGAAACGTAAACGTGGATTGTTGTCGAAATTGTGCGTTGTGGAGTAGCTCGGGGGCCAATTATGATGTTTTTGTGCTCAGTAATGGGCGCTTGTTAAAAGTTTTTCGTGTGAGTACCTGCTTGTATTCAATGCACTGTTATAATTGTGAAGCGTTTGTACCACTGTTAGCGAGTAGCGGGTGGTGCAACAATGTGATTATAAAAAGTTTGCGGTTTGCGGGCAATTTTATTTATTTTTATTTATTTATTTATAGACTCACGCCTGTATCCCCGAAGGGATAGGCAGAGGTGTAATATCACACCCACACTTCGCCATGAATTTTTAGGTCCCACGTAATAGGGGCAATTTTGAAAGTAAATATAATAATGTCATTAGTTGACATATATTATGTATAATAGTTAATTATCAGTGTGGAGACGGATTAAGAATACGGAATGTCGCCACCCCGTATCATCCCATGGGTGTCGTAAGAGCCGACAGAGGGAGCATATTCTGCAGAGAACAGCACTGTAAGAGAAGGAAAACTTGATGCAAACCCTATACCAACCCGTTTGGCCAGCGTGCTATAGTAGGCCGATTCCTCCTTTCAAAGGAGAGGCCTAGTCCAGCAGTGGACTGTTAAAGGCTAATGATGTGTAATTATCTTTAAAAAAATAATGCTCACAAAAGGACATTATTTCCACTATAATAAAAGGATTATGTCTTGTACTTATTCAATCATTGATCCACCCGAACTTTGCCGTATACACAGACGCTTTTATAATTATGTATTAGAACAAAATTAAGGCGCTGCTTTTTAATTGGCGTTGCTTAGATCGAATATTTTATTCTCCTATTTTATTTTTGTTTTCTCCCATTACTAATACTTCTAGAGCTTCTACTGATATCTATTGAGGTCCGGTGCTGAGCGACGAGGCGGATTAACCTCTATACACGCAGTCACGAACTTAGAGAGAAAGAAAGAAAAACATTGTCATCTCCTTGTAAACATTACATCATTAAAACGTACAATTATTTTTTATTTATCAATTTAATTATATACAGGGTGTCACAAGACCCATCACCAAGCCAAAGTCTACTCGTTGTGGACATCATTCCAATTCATACTAACCAGAAATTATACCTGAAAACGATTTTTTTTTAGTTTTCACATTTTTCAAACCGCAATTAAAAGCGCGCGCGTGCTATGCTCGAAATACCTACTTATCCATTTCGTCATAGGGCATCTAAAGAACATATTGGCGGGGTAAATGCATCGATTTTGTACCTAATTAGAAAAAAATCATACTTACTTTGAGCCTCAATGTCTCCTGAACCAGTAATTTCCCAGGTATGTAGTGATTGGTACAACATAGTGTTTCAGTTTTCGTTAAGGGTCTTTTTACACCCTGTATTTATATTATTTTGGATAGTGGAACATCGAGACCATAATAATTTGGCATGTGCGTCTGCTAGTGTTGCAGTATAACCTACAACGCTGTTATTCTCGAATCAAATAACAATGTAGTTTGTCTCTTAAATGAAATATTGCACCAGTATCTTATTCGCTCACTGTGCCACAAAATCCTCAGGAATGTCCATCAAATTTCCATATTTTAACGTTAACAAGAGCGCTCGCAAATTATATTATTTGTTGAGTTCGTTCAGAGCTAATCGCACGACCCATCGAACTTAAGTTCGAATATTATGACGGGATTTGCATGATGCAATATAGCTTGCGGACAATTTACATCAAAGCGAATTATTTTAAACTTGCCTGATTATATATATTGCTTATCAAAATTTATATAACGAAGCCACGGTAATGATACATTACCATGACGAAGCTCAATCGCGAAATTTAAATTAAAAGTGTAACTTTATGGCATATTGGTAGTAGTTTATGTTGAGTCATCATCATCAGTCTTTAACAGTCCACTGCTGGACTAGGCCTCTCCTTTGAGAGGAGGAATTGGCCTACTATACCACGCTGGCCAAACGGGTTGGTATAGGGTTTGTATCAAGTTTTCCTTCTCTTACAGTGCTGTTCTCTGCATAATATGCTCCCTCTGTCGGCTCTTACGACACCCATGGGATGATATGGGGAGGTGACATTCCGTATTCTTAATCCGTCACCACACAGAACATATGTATATGATTAATTATGTATATGATGTTGAGTCGTCTAGCGAATAAAACGTCGGGAGAAAAATTAATACCTCTATTTCAGGTTACACAGAACATAGCCCATGTAAAAATTAGAAAATTACATTTATACAATTACAAAAAAACACATATTCAAACAAATAAAAATCATTGAACAAGGACAAAAATAGCGACCGAAACATGTAATTATTTGACAAGAAGTTATTTACCTAACCTTTCTTTTCAAATAATTGCATGTTTGGGACCTTAAATATCAATAAAATATGTAGACATAATTAGTGACGCAGGTACTTACCTTATTTTTTCTCCTCATTTATGGCTTAATTTTAATAGGATAAGTATCAAGATTTTATGGAATCTATACTTACACATAAATCAAATTGGAGTGTCTGTTTGTAATATTAAAATAACCGCTTGTTACTTAATGCATATGGATGTATACACGGTACATATACCGAAATGTTTTTTTTTTACAATTTCTGTCTGTATGTCTGTCTAGCTGTCTGTCTGTTTGTTCTTGCTAATCTCTGGCACGACTGAACCGATTTTGACGGGACGTTCACTGGCGGATAGCTGATGTACCAAGGAGTAACGTAGGCTTTAAATTAACCAGGTACGCGAAGTAGTTCCCTCAGGACGCGGGTGAAACCGCGGGAATCAGCTAGTTACAAATAAAAATGTTTTCCTTATATTTAATACTAGAATCACTACGTGGCTGCGACCGGCTGAATTAGTATCGTATAAAAATTATGTATTATATTGACATCCACTGCTGGAAATCTCCTGCCAGACCGATTGAGCATATATTAATGCAATGTTTTAAAGCAAGCTGTTTAGTACTTTTAGCGTCAAAAAGGACCAACCAATAAACAGCCAAACACATTTTCGCATCTGTAACTTTTAAGTTTATATATTTTTTTTTTATAGTCTCACGCCTGTATCCCCGAAGGGGTAGGCTGAGGTGTAAATATGACACCCACATTTCGCCATGATTTTTTAGGTCCCACGTAATAGGGGCGAGCCTATTGCCGTTACCGGGCACATCAACAGACTCCGGGCTGCTACTGAGTATTTGGAAAAACCCAGCAACACTTTTGCCCGACCCGGGAGTCGAACCCGGGACCTCCGATCAGCAGTCGCATACGCTATCCACTGGACCACGGAGGCAGTCTCAAGTTTATATATAAAATATTTTTATTTTTAAGTTCATTGAACGAGATTTGGTAACATTTTAGCCATCTAATGTAATCGTGTAATGTCGAAATGTTCAAAGCGCAAACATTCTTCATTTTACGAGCTATTACTAGACATTTATTCTATTGTAAAATGCCTTAACAAAAAGATTTCTCTTCAGACGTAACTCGACCCGAACAAACCTATCATTACTGCCAATCCTTCTATAAGGGCAGTGTGAAATCACCATTAAATTTACCTTACAAACAAATTTACACCATAAGTCCTAAGTTCTAAAGTTCAAAATGAATTCGACAATTTATTGATTATGACAGTCGATCATTTCCGATTTCGTATTTAAGAGCCCCGCCTCTTCGCCCACGATTCCGTATACGCCTTTTGGTTTACTTATAAGTTGACGTTTGTTTTCGAAGGCTGTTGTGAACGAGCGGTAACGTAAACGCGCACGTTTTACATTTTGATGACACAATGTAGATGCATAGATATTTAAATGCGTTAAGCTCGTACTCAGGTGGCTGAAAGTTTGTGGCTGTGTATTCGCGCATGCTTTATTGTGGCCAGTAAATATTTATCAGTAATAATAACTTAAATATACATAAAGCAACGGCTACAAACTCCATAAAATAGCTCAACAGTAAAAGGGTTAATGTACTCACAAATTAATTATGTCGGCGATTGGAAAACGGAACGTCAAATCTTAATAGATTTGGGCGTATTCGGATACGATGGTTGGCAACACTGAGGTCGGCAGTTGACAGCTGTCAATGTCATTTGATGTTTTTGTAAGTGAAGGTGGAGCTGTCAACGGACACTTTGGCGACAGACAGGAAACAGGTAAGTCAGCATTTTGGACAGTAAGTAAAATTCAAATTCATTTATTCATATAGGTTACAAAACAACACTTATGAACGTCATTTCTTTTTTTACAAGTAGACAATGCTTACTTGCATTCGCAGTTTTAGATAATTATTTTGGATCTAGAAATAGTTATTTGTGCAACAAGAGAGCAAAGTTGTTTTTTGTTTCGAGTGCTGATTTTGAGTCCCGAGCAAGCGAAGGATTCTATGATTGATTCACGAGCGTAGCGAGTGAATCAAAGTTAGAATCCTGAGCGTGGTGAGGGACTCAACAGCACGAGATACAAAAAACTTTGCTCTCGTGTAGCACACATAACTTTTCATCACAGCAGTGAGAACACATATTACTTAGGAGACATAGAAATGAACAGGAATAGATTGAATTCTGCATAATCACTTGTTGATTTAACTCTTCTGGTGTTAAAGTACAGTCATCATCGCTAGTTTCACTCATCTTTTTAGATTATTTTATATATTAATATAAATTAAACACGTTACGCTATACCTACTGTAGCAGCATCAGCGAATTTTTTATTCCCGCTACTTTTTTAAATCGCGTTTTAATACCGCGTCCCTGATGTTTATTTTTCAAATGTATCATTGTTGTAATTCTAAATAAAAATGTATTGGTTAAATACTAATTTTATACTATTAATTAGACTTATTTTTATTAAAATCCAATAATAAATTAAACATGTAAACAATAACATATAAAAAAAAGTAATATCTTTATTTTTTTTTGCGTTGCCGTAGGTGTTTTCTTTGAGGTCGAATTCCAAAATCGAATTTCGAATTCGAAGGGGTTTGTTTTTTCACTCACTTTTTATATGCATGTGAAAGAGACAGAGCACAGTAAAATTCGAATGTTTCAAATTGGTGGCTGAACAATGTCAATTCGTGGCACTGAAGATTGAAAAATTAAAAAGCTACTTTACCTCACGCTCGAATCAAAATCGCGTTTTGTTCACTGTTGTCTCGCAGCAAAAGCGGCATGTTTGAGCTGCTGTGGTGAAAACTCAATTTGTCATACTTCAGCAATACATGTATTTATTTGATAAAAAAATATCATAAAAAATTTTCCAATACCACCAAGCAAACCTTATCTTGTTTAAATATACGTCTTATACATAACATTGCCGCAACACAAACTATTTGTGACAAACGATTTGCCTAATGAGACCACAGCTGTTGACGTTTTGTTAAGGCAGCACGACGGTTGCGTAAGGCATCTTGTTAACATTATATTACTACAATGGCGTATTAAAGAAGTTTTTTGTGGCGCTAAATTAACTGTATTGGATTTAAATTAAACGATAACGGCCATTACTCGCATTCCGAGGGAGCGTTCGCTTTTGAAACTAAATAGTTTTGAGGTGGAATGACATTCTTATACATACACTAGCTTAACCCGCAGATACACCCGAGTTATTTTGATCTACTTCTCTGATGTTATATAGCCTTTTCTTTCTATGTTATTTCCGTTAAAACAACAAATCTATACACATAAATAAAATTAATGTGTCTGTTTGTAATATTACAATAACGTACAATAACGGCTTTTTACTAAATGCATATGTTGTATACACGGTACATAAACCCAAATTACATTTTTTACAATTTTTGTCTGTCTGTCTGTCGGTCTGACTGACGGTCTGTCTGTCTGTTTGTTCTCGCTAATCTCTGGAACGGCTGGACTGATTTTGTCGGGACTTTCACTGGCGGATAGCTGATGTACCAAGGAGTAACTTAGGGTATTAATTAACCGGGTACGCGAAGTAGTTCCCTCAGGACGCGGGTGAAACCGCGGGAAACAGCTAGTAATAAATAACTTTAACTGTTATACCTCAGACTTTCTCTGCCGGCTTGTATTCAGCCAGTTTTTCAACGCCTCTAAATAATCTATGAAATAAACCTTAAATTGAAGTTTGTCGTCTCTAAAACATGATTTTGAATTTTCTTGCAATATGTGGCCGTAAGAGACAGCAGTGGCCAAAAGTTTAGCTAAGTGAGTGCAAAAATAGAACTAAAGCAATTATTTCCTAATATGGTATTCACTGAAACACTTACACATACCCTGATATATTCGCTCACGCACACACTCAATTTTGCAACGTTACTATAATAATTATAATAGTCCAAGAGATGGCATCAATTTTGGGTAAATATTTAAGACAAGCTAAAAAGTTTCTTCATACCTCTCCTATTATACCTACCCCAGCACGGAACTGCAGACCAGGCTGGCGACTAACGGGCCTATATAATAATAATTTTGAAAAGTATTTTTTTGTTTCCAAATACGTGTGTGTTTGTGGCAAAATACAAGTTTTAAAATGTTGTAGTTGGTAAAACTACAACAACATGCCGTGTTGGGGTATAACAGGAGAGGTATGAACTACGAGACACATTCCACAAACTTCTACGATAAATCCTTTGCCGTTCAGGCTGTACGTTTGTGGAATGCGCTGCCAATTGAGATTAAGCAAGCAAAATCACGCAACATATTTAAAGACGCACTAAAGAAGCACTACCTGTCATTTTAATCGAAATTCTCTCGATGTATTTATTTATTTATTGGTTCTGTACTTCGCATTGATATCATTATAATATGGATATGTATGTATGTATGGCTATGTATTATATGTATAGTTTGTATGTATAATTTTATATGTTTTATAAGTATAGGTTGTATGTATATTAAGTATTAGGTATTTGTATGTATAGGCGATATATACTTACACATGTATGTATATTCTATTTAATAACTATTAGTGTCCGTATATATCTGATCACTACACCATCAAATTTGTCTTTTTCAGTCTGTCCATCCTAAGGTTGCCTGGAAGAGATCGCACTTTGCAATAAGGCCGCCTTTGTGCATTTACTATTTGTATACCAATTACCTACATTTTAAGCTATTGTACCAACTGTATTTGCACAATAAAGATTTATCTATCTATCTATCTATCTATCTATGAGGCAAGTTTTCAGCGTGCGATATCTACCCAAAATTGATGCCAGCTCTCTTTCTATAAACTAGTGCTATGCGTGCTCATGAATCGCCAGTTTAATAATATGGTTAATATTATGTCAGCTAGACCATATACCTACTGGCGACATAATTATTCTTGCTGAGACAGTAAACACACATTATTTTATTGGCTACCCAGATATATTGAATGCTTAGCATAATTCAGCGCAGGTTTATTCTACTAATATAATATGTAATACTGCCTGCCTCGTTGGTCTCGCGGCATAAATGTGCGCGTGGGATTGGGAGGTCTCGGGTTCGATCCCCGGGTCGGGCAGTGTTATTGGGCTTTTGCCGTTAGGAAATTCTCAGTAGCAGCACGGAGTCGGGTAATGTGAACTGTACGGCAAAAGGCTCGCCCTATTACGTGGGAGTAAAATAAATTGGCGAAAAGTGGGTGTAGCAATATACCTCTACCTACCTCATCGGGGATATAGGCGTGAGACTATGTATGTATGTATGTAATATGTAATATTATCTACCTATGTGTCCAAGCCTTACATTTTGTTTTAATAGTGAAATACTATTTCTTTCTTCGAAGCTGAAGTTAGACTGTCAGTTAATATAATATTAGACATCAGTTTAGTATTTGAATATAGTTTAACATTGTCTCAGCGTTATCTCAACTCCCGAGTCCGGACTCCGCTTACTAATTTAACCATATTTGAAAGAATATTAGCTTTCTCCGTTATAGTTATTTAAAGGCCAACATGTCATAAGCAGCGGTTTTTAATATTTAGTCTGTTTGGCCGTTGTTTTTCTGTTTAGTACTTTGAAAAATGCAGTGCGGTTAAAGCCGCGACTAACAGCTAGTATTACAAACAAAAATCATAGTTTCATCGAAAATAGTTTAAATGACGCCTCTGGTTACTACAATTACACATAATTGTAAAACCTTTAACTACACATATACACATCATTATTATATGGATACGTAGGTAAGTCAAAACTAAATTCCCTAATATAACGTCGTTTCCATTCATCTATCCTCATAAGTTAGTCGTATACCTAGTTTATAGCCTATAGCCCATCGTTAAAGTATTGTAGTCGGTTCTAGGAAGGTCGGCCGTACCCAGAATCAATAGCTTTTATCTAATTTGCGACGATCGACCGATAGGTTTTGGGTACCGTTGAATAATAGGACCGATGCTAATTTGCTTTGAATTATGCAGGAATTTTAATGATGATTATTGCTGCTGGCGGTTTGGTCTAAAGTTTGTTGGATAATAGGGTAGCAGGCACAAATAATAGAGTATAATAGCAACATAGTGGAGAAAAGATGATTAAAAAATATCTGCCCAAAATTATACGGCTAAAATATTTGTATGTCGGGAGGTAGCATGTAGTCTTAGTTTAAATGATATTTTTTTCACAAAAGCTTTTTTATTTCATGGGCCTCTGCTGGACTTAAACCTAAGAGTCTTCATAGAGTAGGCCTCTGATTCAATGGAGGATTTGGCCTACTATATATAATGCTGGCCAGACAACGGGTTGGTATAGTGTTCCGTCGGGTCATCCGTCTCCTCGCAGAGATACTATTTGCTGGGTGTAATTATCTTAATCGCCTCTTACGAAATTAAATTCGTATTCTTAATCCGTCATAACACGGACACCATGATCGATATAAAACTTATAATAAAATTATATCAAAATCATATATTATACCTTTAGCAGTCCACTGCTGGACTAGGCCTCTCTTTTGAAAAGAAGAATTGATTGGCCAACTATACTACGCTGGCCAAACGGGTTGGTATAGAGTTTGTATTTTTACAGTGCTGTTCTCTGCATAATATGCTCCCTCTGTCGGCTCTTACGACACCCATGGGATGATATGGGGTGGTGACAATCCGTATTCTTAATCCGTCACCACACGGACGATAGCAAAAATAGCAAAATTACAAAATTAAAAAATAATACTATACCAGACTTAGACCAACATTTAGATATAGATATAGTTAATATACATTCAACATTTTTGCCTTTGAATTTTGAATAGAATTTAGATAACAGGTGCGCCCCAAAATTCAGTGATAGTCCAACTAACCTTCGAACTTTCTATATCCATAGGTATTTCTGAGTTAAGTAGGCAAGTAGGAAATACAATATAACTTGCCAGGCGGGTTCGTATAGGGCTTGATATCACGTTTTCAATCTCTATGCGAAGACAATATTTGTCTCGAATATTTTCCTTAGTAGCCCCTCACGATACCGTATACCCGCGTATTGGTATGATAGTAATGACAGTAGGTATGTATTATTAATCCGTCTCCATATGGAAAATAATTTGTCGTGATAATCTGACGAAATACTATGCAAACTTAATCTTATGTCCAACAATAGGTAGGTACAATAGAATAGTCTGGTTCGACAGAGACAGAAAGTGAAAGAGACAGCGACCCTACAATTTATAACATATCGGAAGCGGAAAGCGAAAACGTAGTCATCCACAAAACCGAAAATATTCACCAGAGCAAAAAACTTACTTTTTTCAAAAAATCATAACTAGCGTGTTGTTTTTTTATTTAGGCTCACGATTTTTTTGATTTTATAGTTGTTATTTTTCTAAATATAGTTCTATCCCTCAAACATCATTCTTACAATTATTTTCCAATATTTTGTTGATTTCGACATTTTAAACTATTTTTACAGAACGTAAAAACGCTGTAATTGCAATATCGAATTGTATGGAGCTGGGCTGAACCCTTTTTTAAGGGGAGTGAAAACTGCAGCTACACTTGAAACGAGGCTTCCCAACTATACACTGTAAACTAACTAAACTAAATCTCTTATATGATTCTTCTTTTTCAGCTTGATGCTTGATTAGTATATACATCTCTTCTTCAGATTTTGAATCGTACCTTTTGTGGCAAAAACGTAGTAGTGCACACGCGAGCCATCATTACTGACATACGACACCCGGACCATTCGATGCAGCTTTTTTTCTGATTCGAACAGGACAATAATTTTTTTTTTTTCATCATTTGTGGACTACGACGTTTTCGCTTTCCGCTGCTGTTTCGACTAGCGAGCGTTGGAAATGCCGGAAATAACAATTGTGGATTTTTTCCGTCTTTTCAATGTTTCATTCGAAAGTTTCAAGAAGATTTGACAGTATATATCTTTCATGTTTTTTTCCAATAAAACCGAAAAAACGAAATAAAACGAAAAATATGGAAAGAAACGGGAAACTTTTCATGTTTTTTTTTTTCAAATCCTTACTTTACTTACTACAAGTACAAGATTAATTTGTTTTCCTTCTCTTACAGTGTTCTCTGCATAATATGCTCCCTCTGTTGGCTCTTACGACACCCATGGGATGATACGGGGTGGTGACATTCTGTATTCTTAATCCGTCACCACACGGACTTTGTATGCGTTCGACCAAAAATGATGTATATTATCATTCTACCCTACCCTATTTTATTAGTACGTAGGTATTATTATAGAAAGAGTTAAAGCATAGAATATCCTTAGTTAAAACTCGTACTTGTAGTAAGTAAAGTAAGAATTTGAAAAAAAAAACATGAAAAGTTTCCCGTTTCTTTCCATATTTTCCTTTTTTTTTTCGGTTTTATTGGAAAAAAACATGAAATATATACTGGCAAATCTTCTTGAAACTTTCGAATGAAACATTGAAAAAAAAACAACGGAATTGGAAAGAAACGGGAATTTTTCCTGCTTTTTTGAACGCTAGTTTCGACCAAATTACGAGCTTTTAGTATCTGACAAGGTTATTTTGTGACCAAGGTGTCGACACCACACTGTGAAACAAGCTATCTTTTAACATACAAAAGTCATGTCTTTCTTGTATGTGGTAGAATTTTTTTTTACTGCCTCCATTGTATGTGGTCGCACGTATAGGGAGCGAGCCTATTGCCGTTACCGAGCACATCACCAGACTCCGTGCTGCTACTGAGAATTCGGAAAACCCAGTGACATTTATGCCTGACACGGAAATCGAACCCGGGCCCTCCGATCAGCAGTCGCATACGCTATCCACTGGACCACGGAGGCAGTTATTAAGTCTAATACGCACATAACTTTGGAAAGTCAGTGCAGTCTTTTAGTATCTCCACTCTCGCTGTTTCTATTGAATATTTTGTCTGTATAGCTCTTAATATTTAACTTTTATCTGCTGTGTAGTTTTCATCTTTCCACTTATCTGCCACTGTAACAGAACCTATAATCACATTAAAGTAAGAGCTACAAACTTCGTTATTAACTGAAGGTTAACTGCTATCTTAATCCTTTTCAAATCGTATTATTGATATGAAAACGTATCACATTATGTCCAGCATAACTTGACCTGCCTTCGTATATATTTATTGAGGAAGGTCATGTCAGGCTTTACTGGATTTGTATAATTCGTTTTCGAAATTAGAATGTCTTCGACCTATCAACGTTCACTAATATATCATGACCTGCCTCAGTATTGCCTTAGCATAGAAAAACAGGTCAGGTTACACTGGCATTTAAGGATTATGTATCGCTCATCTTCGAAATTGAAATGTCCTCTTAACAGATGCTCCATTATAACATGACCTGTCGCTGTGTAGACTTATTTAACCCTACATAGCTAACGTTCCTAAACTTCTAAAATAAGCTAACCATTCGACTTTATGACGATCATTTTGAAAATGTGTTTTTTATTAATGTTACATTTTATTTTAATCAAGTTTATTTTATTTATCGGGAATATGGGATATAAATTAAAGATAACTATTACAAAAATGAATATTTATTTATGTTTTAAGTACTAAATCACAAATCTTAAATGGCACATGTATTTTTGAGATCAATATGGCACTAAATCTTACAATGTCCACACTAGGAACTCTTGTTTAAATATTTGTTTTATGTCATAATGATTATGAAGAAAAACCTTAAAATTAACCGTAGGTATCAAATAACTTAGATTTTTTGGCACAATTTGGGCAAAAATCAATTGTATGTTCGCCACAAATGGGAAGTCTGCAACAATAGCAGTGATTCTTTGTCATGCGCCTTTTTCATAGGAATACAAGCTGCAGCTTTGCCTTTTTCTAGTTGAGGCATTTTCAGGTAATAAAGAACTTCCCGAACCAGATTGTACAAGACTTTGACCTTGACCTTCAGCGCGTTCCTCAGGGCTCAAACCAAATACATCTCTTATTTTATCTTTAATTCTTCGAGGCATTGTTGACATTTCAAGTCGACGTTTTTGCCATGGTTCAACGAGTTGTTCATGCAATCGCTTCATATAATTTCTGCGCGACAGTGGTTTACCTCCAGAGAGTAAGACATTATGACAATAGATGATGTAGGAGTTGATACTCGTGACGGTTTTTGCCTCAAATATTCGGTTGAGACAAGTGTATAATGTAGTTTGAACTAGATGAAGAATCCTCACTGAGAGGAAGACCGAAGTCCGAAGCTGACCTTCTTTGTTCCTCTTCAATATCTAAGGGTGGACTTACTTGTGTCGCTTCAGTGTCCGAGAACTCGTCGTGAAAGTCACTTTCCACATCATCAGTCAACAAACCATCCTCACTCTCACTGTCAGAAGGAAAATCACTCGTATTGCCATTATCTTCATCGCCTAACACACGAACTATATCGTCATCTGTGACCAACATTGCAGCCATTCTTCACTATTAGCGTTAAAACAAAAAATAAACATCATAAATTAACTAAGAACCAATATAAAGTACAGGTCAAAAAGTTACGCATAAGCTAACCATTCGTCAAAATGACGAGCATGCAGTAAGTATCTCAAAAACTAAAGTAGTTACAGGCTCAACGTGACCACCACGCGAGACAGTCTAGCGGCCACTAAGTTGGTGCGAAACCGCGAGTGTGTTGGTAAAACCCTTAGAAAGGGAGAGGAATATATTTATTACATGTTCGTAATTTTGACGAACGTTAGCTTTCTAGGGTTAAGGAAGACAGGTCAGATTACAATGGACTATTATAGAAAGATTTGTCGAACCTCACTTACTGTATTGTAATGAGATGGTTGTATTATCTGTTCCTTTATAACTTTATTTAAATAATCCTTGTTTATGAAGTGTAAAAGAGATGGGAATATTAACCTGGAATACTATTTATTACGGAACATGGTGTTAATGTTGAGCCCTAGATAGAAAAGGAAAGAGATAGTCTTAAAGGAGGCAAATTGTTTGCCGCGTATGAAACCTCATTGGTGCAAATCATTTGCAGTCAACCGCACATTTTTATTAATTTAGCCATCTCTCCGTGTGGTGACGGATTAAGAAAACGGAATGTCACCACCCCATATTATCCCATGGGTGTCGTAAGAGCCGACAGAGGGAGCATATTATGCAGAGAACAACACTGTAAGAGAAGGAAAACTTGACACAAACCCTATACCTACCAACCCGTTTGGCCAGCGTGGTATAGTAGGCCAATTCCTCATTTCAAAGGAGAGGCCTATTCCAGCAGTGGACTGTTAAAGGCTGATGATGATTAACCATCTCTCTTAGATCCCTTGGGACTTTCTGGAAATTCCTTCTTCTTGCTTCTTAGGGACAGTAGGGATCTACGATCCCCAAGGAACATACATGCCAAATTATAGGTTCTTGCGCTCAGTTGTTTTGGCTGCGCGATGTCTGTCAGTAACTCAAGAATTTTATAAAATAACTACTAGTTCGATGTGATAATTTCTTTTAGTGTTAGATAGCTCATTTATCGAGGAAGGCTATAGGTTATATACTATCACGCTTTGAGCCACGGGAGCGGAACAGTGTCCCTTAATAACTTGGGTGTAAGCGCGGGCTCATCTTGTTTAATATACCTATACAGAAAATCATCCACATTATATAAAAACCCTATAGTACTTTACTCGATTCGAGAATCAAAGCTAAAACATCTTATTCCTCTGCAAATCACGGTACCAACATAATGATCGCTTATTTTATAACCTGCCTCAATAAAAACATAGGAGAAATCCAAGCAGATACCTGATCTTGTTTTAAAATAATTCCATCATTAACACTTAATAACCGTAAGTGCACACTTACCACTACACTTAGCTAAGTAATCAACACTTACTAAGCAATCACTTACAACCATTCTACTTATAAAGCAATCACTTATAAGTGGCGATAATTGGCTCGGTATCGCCTTACGTAGCCGATGTTTGATGTTAGATCGTAGGCGAGTGACGTAGATGTGTCTACGGCGTAGCGCTAAAGCTTTCTATAGTTAGTTAAGAGTATTTGATAAATTGTGTGTTCAGTTTCAGTATGTTTCATAAAGTCGTATTTTCATATATTGTAGCGTGTATGTCTTTTTACAAGCATAATTGGTATAGGAAGGCATCTCGTTCAAACTGATCAACACGGCGACGAGTAAAGTATTTAGCTTAACGCTAATTACTGGTTAATTTCAGAGCTCTACCTCATATACTTAATTTACTGACCAGAAAAGGTGATTATGACTCCGTAGAAAAGTTTAAATTGTAACGAATCCTGGGTTCTAAAGCGAACATCTAGGTTGCATTAGGATGAAGAGTAAAATAATCACATCACCATCAATATAAGTATATAAAATTCTTGCGTTACCGAATAACTGACAGACTTCGCACAGCTGAAACTATTGGACGCACGAACCCGTTTGACACGTTTGTCCCTTGGAGTAAGGGTCGTGATTGCACACACAACATGCACCTAAAAAGTAGTAGTAATTATAAAGCAGCTTGGTGGTAGCTCAACTCAAACTCAAACTCAAAATCATTTATTCATTTAGGTCACAAAGTGACGCTTATGAACGTCAAAGATTAATGTTAATTACATTTACATTTACTGCCACGTTCGCAATGCAATAGGTAGAACCACGAGAAAGAACGGGCAATAAAACTCGTGGCCACTCTTTTTAACTGCCAGTATAATTCTTTTACATGTTTTATTTGTAAGGAGCTGCAACTGTTTCACATTGTGAGTTATCTACTATTGCAAAAGTTAATAGTTGTTGATATCATACTCAAGCAATAAATTATGTTCATTTAGTAAGCCTCCCAAAGTGAATATGGTGAAACAGGAGCATCCACTTACGTCTTTTGATGTAAGCAACTCGCGAACAATACATGACTGTTCTGATCTATGGTGGAACAGTATGTTCCGAAAAGTAATGGTATATGAACCTGCAGCAATTTACAATCTATTAGTTAGCAGTTCATGACCACGAGTTACCCTCACCTTACAAATCCGATAAATTATAATAAAAAGAGTAGAACAATAATGCAAATGTAGTATAAAAGAGAATACGGTAATTAACTACACTATAAAACTGCCTATTGACCTAATAATAAAAAGAAATTGACCTAATAAAAGAATATTTATTTCCAAGCGTACTTGTCGTCAAGATACTCATTTAAACTATAATATGCCTTTAGTAAAAGATTATTTTTAACAATTGTCTGAAACGACCTTAAAGGCAAGTCTAAAATATTACTTGGTATTTTATCATACATTCTTATACTAAGCCCAATAAAAGAGCTATGCGTTTTGTGTAAACGGAAATAGCTTATGCTATTCCACCAAGTATGCAGTCGATCTTTATCAAACCCCACATTGACACAAAATACCCACTCCCATAATTAAAGACATGCTATCAAACAGGTTGGAAGCGACTTACTGTCTACAACGTGTCGTCACATCGAATTAACCTGTCAACACATTCAGTTGGTAAGAGAGCTTGCACCCGATCAACTAATTGGAAAGTAGTCGTTATACGACGGGATACTATGATTTTTTTTTTTTATAATAATATAATATATTCTACCACATAGACACATCACCATCTAGTCCTAAGCTAAGCAGAGCTTGTGTTATAGGTACTAGATAATGGATAAACATACATATATATACTTTTTTTTCTTAATACATACATACTATACATAGAAATACCCAGACCAAGACAAACGTCCATGTTCATGCACACAAATGTTTGACTTGAGCGGGAATCGAACCCGCGACCATCGGCTTAACAGTCGCTTACACTCCTGCTGCGCCAACCGGTCGTCATCTATCGTACATACATACGTACATAGACTGTGGGTGTAATATTACACCTCTGCCAGCCGGATATATGCCGCAGGGATACAGGCGTGAGTCTATAAATAAAATAAAAATAAAAAATACAAACATAGATTAACGCCACTTTCCCGAAGGGGTAGGCGGAGATTACGGAACGCCATCTCTCTTACTTCATTCACACATCAAATTTCTCACGCATGCTCTTCGTTTAAGGGTACTTCTAACCTGTCCTTTTTTTAGGATGTCCAAAATCTGGTCATCTGTTCAATTAGTTCAATCGGTTGTCTGTTTCTATCGTACTGATCCTATGCATGGTGATTTGAATCCGTAGGTATCATAAGAGTGGACTACGGAGAATACATGAACCAAATAGTATTTTGACTGCCTCCGTGGTCCAGTGGATAAAGTATGCGACTGCTGATCGGAGGTCCCTGGTTCGATTCCCGGGTCGGGCAAAGTGTTACTGGGTTTTCCGAATAATCAGTAGCAGCCCGGAGTATAGTGATGTGTCCGGTAACGGCAATAGGCTCGCCCCCTATTACGTGGGAACTAACAATTCATGGCGAAATGTGGGTGTAATGTTTACACCTCTGCCTACCCCTTCGGGGATACAGGCGTGAGACTATAAATAATAATATATAAATAAACAAATAATATCTTAGCAAAGAGACGGTAACCTTGAAATCAAAACCTATACCAATCCGTCTGGCCAGCGTGGTATAGTTGGCAAAAATATAACATGTCTAATTAGAGGCCATTTCATCCTATTGCCCCGCATTTTTTTATTTTATAGTAATAGGCGGCAAACAAGCAGACGGATTGCCTGATGGTAAGCAATTACCGCCGCCCATGGACACAAACAACAACACAGTAGGCAGAAGTGCGTTGCCGCCCCTTAGGCTTGGGAAAAGGGATAGGATAAGGAGTGGGATGAGGGAGAAGGAATGGTGGATAGGGCCTTCGGCACTCTCACTCACCGAACGAAATGCAAAAGTTTAGATACTGTTACTTTACGTCGATTTTGTGTGAGAGGGTAGTACTTCCCCGGTCGAGCCGGCCCATTCATGCTGAAATCAGCAAGGCTCTACTACCATGGCCAGATGAGCTGGCATAGGCTTTAGTGATGAGCTTGACGTCTTTTCAACAAGATAATAAGTATATCATCATCATCATCATCACATCAATCAGCCTTTAACAGTCCACTGCAGGACTAGGCCTCTCCTTTGAAAGGAGGAATTGGCCTACTATACCACGCTGGCCAAACGGGTTGGTATAGGGTTTGTATCAAGTTTTCCTTCTCTGACAGTGATGTTCTCTGCATAATATGCTCCCTCTGTCGGCTCTTACGACACCCATGGGATGATATGGGGTGATGACATTCCGTATTCTTAATCCGTCACCACACGGACTAATAAGTATATATGCTTCATTTATTAACTTGTCAACACAATGAATTCGGGTAGCGATATTCTGTACTCTTAACTCGTCACCACACAGGAATCAAAGAAAGCGCGATACATTTTATAAAGTCTGACATTAAGAGAGTTGCTAGCGTCCAAACGAATGATATAACATAGCGGTTTACGTATATTTATTTATCAGCTAGTTAACATCGTGCTAAAACACATCCATTACTAATGGTCTCTAGTTAGTCACGACGCGTGTTATATGTCGTTATTAACTGAATTTACCGGTGCAACTACACTAGAAGCTAGTGCTAACAGCTGGCTTGTGTAGAAGAGACAATGATATAAGAGTGTAATTGTATCAAAGTACTTTGTACTGTGTGTTCTGTGTAGTGGCACAAATTCTCTCGTAGCCCTCAATAAACTTACACTAAATAGTTTGCTGCTGCATTTAGGAAACACAGTGCTAGGAATGATAATGTAGTGTCTTCAGCGTCAAAATAAACTTCTTAGGGTTGATTTTTCAATCGTCAGTTAAAATTTACTTGACAATTAAACTGTAACCGGGCTAAATTGAAAAGTACGTAACATCATTGATATACTTTATCCACAACCGTAGTTTTAAATTTGAAAGTTTTATATTTTATTGCTTTGTTTTCTTCTAATTGAAAATTGAAAAATCAGCCCTTAAGTATGTTAAGTTTTTAAAATTACGAAGCTTTTTTGGGATTGATACATAAATGCATCACTGCTTACTAAAGACTTTAAATTTTTGCATAATCACCTGTTGCAAGTGACACCACAGGTACCTACTACCTAGTAGTTAAAATGATTGGTCGACCAGTGAATTACACTACCATTCAGGATAATTTTTTTTATAAACTCACGCCTGTTTCCCTGAAGGGGCAGGCAGAAGTGTAATATTGGTATCATTACAGCCACATTTCGCCATGAATTTTTAGGTCCCACGTAATAAAGCGAGCCTATTGCCGTTACCGGGCACATCACCAGACTCCGTGCTGCAACTGAGAATTCGGAAAAACCCAGTAACACTTTTGCCCGACCCGGGAATCGAACCCGGGACCTCAGATCAGCAGTCGCATACGCTATCCACTGGAGCACGGCGCCATTCAGGGTAAAAATATGTGTAATTCACAAAATTATTGCTTTGCGTCCATTGTTCATTGAACAACGGTGACGAGACCATCGCATCATCTAACGGTCACCAGCGGCACTGCGGAGATGATTAAAAAACTTGGATCGCGCTACCGCGGTTTCAATCGCGATTACTAGCTAAGTATGTAGAGGCGAGGCGCTCCAAATTGACATTTACCTTTGTTTCGAGTATCTGATATTTCGGCACAATGCAATTCCCGTGTTGAGATCGATCATACGAATACCTATGTATATCAAAAATGTCCCGCGTCCAGTTGCAGTCAAGAATAACTTCATGTAGTTTATAAACAACGTCGCGTTGCGATCAGCTGTTGCGTACGCGCTAAATATATCTTATATCGATGGCTACCGGTATAACACTACGATGATATAACAATATGCTCAGTAGGCCACATTATAAGGATTCGTTATTGTTATTTAATTTGCATCGTCAGTTAAAAGTCAGAGAATTATATACCTAGGTAATTGTACAGTATTCTGTAAGTTTCTTTATAAAACAACTTTCGCATTCTTCTTCTTTTCTTTTTCTTTCTTTCAGCCGTTGTCGACTACTTTTGTAGTGTAGGCCTCCTTCAACTTTCGCATTAATAATTATTATAATGGATCCTCATATCAATAGTTTTACCAAAACAAGAAATGACAGAATATTAGTTTCACCACCGAGCGACTGCCGTCTGAAGACCGATTCTCTTTATGACAGACAAAGACACTGTTTTTGAATGAGCTACGATTTGATTTTGAACTTACTACCAATTGTATTGGTATTCTGCTCGACTGAATGTCAATCTAGTCTAAATTGACACCAATAGATCGACATTGAGGCACAGTTTGACACTTTTACTTCTCCCATATAGCTTTCTACTTATTTAATGTCATATGACACCTAAAACTAAATACACCCGAGGAAAACATCCCCTTTGGTTCAGCAAACAATTGATTAAGCTAACACGTGAAAAAAGCAAGTTATTACATAGATTCAGAGTCTTTAAAAATCCGCTCGATGAAATATCATTAAAAATTTTAAACAAAAGATGTAAAAAGCTAGCAACGGCTTGCTACAACAATAGGCTAGTTGACAAAAAAAAAATTATAAGTCCGTCCTTTAGATTATTCAAAAATAAGCGACACGTATTTTTTTATTTGTAAATTAAACCAAAAATTACCAAGATATACCTAGCTCATTAAAGTTACGTATAACGTCACGCCGTGCTGCATTTTATCGCACTAGATGACGTCACACGTAACTTTAATGGGCTATATCTTTGTTATTTTTTGTTTAATCGAAAAAAGAAAAATACGTGTCCAATATTTTTTATAATCTAAAATACGGACTAAATAAAATGTTATTATTTTGACCCTGGAAACTACCCTATTACATAAGTGTAGTTGAGGACAGTATTAGAAAAGAACCAAATTTTTTTTATACATATCTAAAAGGTAAACGTAGCAATGCAGTTCAGATACCTCAAACTATGTCTTTAAATGACACAAGTTCGTCAAACGGCTCAGAAATATGTAATTTATTTGCAACTTACTTTTCTTCCACATTTAACGATTCGTCTAGTCTAAGTACAACACCTATCGAAACCTGTCAATATACTATCACTATCGGAAAAATACATATTACGCAAGATAAAAATTTTAAATATTTGAAAGGCATTGACATTAATAAGGCTGCTGGACCGGATGGAATATCGCCGTACTTCATATCAAGATGTGCCTCATCCTTAGGTTATCCACTTTATCTTATTATAAAAAAATCTTTATTAACCGGTACCTTCCCAACTGTGTGAAAAACCACTAAAGTGGTTCCTATTTATAAGGCTGGCGGTAAAGAAGTAATTTCTAATTACAGGCCTATTTCAATACTTCCGGCTTTTGCTAAATTATTTGAAGCTTTAATATACCCTTATTTGAAAAATCATACACGTCATATTTTTGTTAACGAACAGCATGGTTTCATAGAGGCTCGATCGACAAATACAAATCTCGTGGCGTATCATAATGAACTTACGAATGCAGTTGACGCAGGTATTCAAGTGAGCTCGGTTTATATGGGTTTTGCTAAGGCGTTCGATAGAGTTTGCCACGAAGTGCTAATAAAAAAAGTTGGATTCATATGGTGTGTGCGGTACCCTCTTGAAGTGGTTTCAGTCATATTTATTCACCAGAAAGCAATATGTTGTAGTTAAGGGGTTTCATTCCAAAACATATACATCTACTTCCAGCGTTCCGCAAGGTTCCCATTTGGGACCCTGGCTCTTTAATTTATTTATTAATGACATAGTCTCTTCCATCAAATTTAGTAGCGTTTATCTATTTGCGGACGATTTGAAAATATGTAAAACTATAAGAGGTTCACTGGACTGTGATTTTCTACAAAAGGACCTTGATTCCACAAGTGAGTGGTGTGCTTTGAAAAAAATGTCCTTAAATATTAATAAATGCTTTACCGTCACGTTCACCCGCAACCACAATGTAATTAAAACACAATATCGAATTAATGGTACCATACTTGAGGAAAAACAGTGTTGAGGGATTTGGGAGTCCTTTTCGACTCCAAATTAACTTTTTTACCGCACTTTGATAATATTATTAACAAATCCTCTAAAATGCTCGCCTTCATCATACGCAATGGTAAACTTTTTCGCAAACCAGGCACTAAAATTGTATTATACAATAGTTATGTACGGAGTCATCTGGAATATTGCTCTGTTGTCTGGTCGCCTCAATACACCGTGCATCAATTAAGAATAGAGAGAGTCCAAAAGCGATTTCTTAGGCATCTAGCCTTCTCTTGTAAGTTGCATAAACAACTGGCATCATATAGTGATAAGCTACGGTACTTTGAAATAGATAGCCTGTCATGTCGTAGACAAGTTATCGATATGGTTTTTCTCTACAAACTATTAAGAAGCGATATCGTTTGTCCATCCCTTCTGGATTCATTTAAACTACGTGTCCCTCGCCGTGTACCTAGGCGTGACTTAGTTAATATAGGACTTTTACACCAGCCATTTGCCAGGACCAATTTAAAGCAATTATCGCCCGTAAATCGGTTATCCAAAGCATACAATGCCATATCGGATAAAGTTGATATATTTGCGGACCAGTTCTCCACATTTAAAACAACACTACTAAGGTTATTAAGATTAATTTAAGTTTATTGTTAAAATTGTCTAATTGTCTTTTTTCATTTCTTTTCTCATTGTGTTTTTTCAATTTAGTTTTTAGTTCCTTAATATTTGATTGTCTGTTTTTCTTTTATATCTATACGTAAATGTTACCTTTTGGTGCTTGTTGTGACACCTTAAAATGTTGTGCATTTAGTTATTATCTTATTAATTCTGTTTTTTTTATCATTTATTACAATGTAAAAACTACTGGTTGTCCTAAATAAATAAATAAATATGACGATGGACGTGGACACATGCTTTTTGACAATCAGGTAACTACCATAAAAACGTACAAAAGACACAATTACATTCACCATAACATATTTCAATATAATCCATAAGTGACAATCTAGTTATATTATAATCAAATTGTAGCCAGCTATCTTGTATATCTAATTCCATTTCACTGTCGTGAGAAACCATTTATAAGCTCCTTGGCGACAGTAAAAGTAGTCGAATAAGCATATAAAATACATGTAAGTAATAAGGCGAGACGCACACGATGTTAGTATGGATTTTCAAAATCTTACAAGTGCTTCCTGCCCAGAAAAATTAGATAAAAAAAGGACATGCATAAGATATATATATTTTTTTTATGACAGTAAATAGATCATAACGAAACGATTCACGCTATTTTTATAGTCATAAATTTTGTTTTGATTTTTGAAGGACAGTGGGCAGAATTTAGAATTTTACAATATTTTAGATGGGCAGGAACCGTGAAGTATGTTTTGTGATTTTGAAATCACAATGGGCAGGACGAGGTTATTATATTGCTGAGGGTGTGTAGACTGCCTAATTATTATAGCTAAACTGTGTTTATCCAAGCGGTTCGTTTTTTTATTATTTCAATCGATGAATGCCCGAAAATTATAAAAAGCTTCATTTTAAACTGACAGCATTGCCGTAAAAGCAAAATATAGTCTCTTTCTTTCTCTTTAAGGACTAGTACCTATTCAGAATTACGTAGGCCTTTCATAAAAGTATATGTATCAAAGCTGGAATCCCTGCTCTCCAGATAAGTAAGGTTTACTGGCGTTGACAGGGCCGTTATAATTTTATAGTAAGTAACATATACATATGTCACTGAAAAAGGTAATGAAATATAAGAATAAAATAATTTATTTCCCTTTTTATTTATTCTTAATTTTTTTATAGACTCACGACTGTATCTCCGAAGGGGTAGTCAGAGGTGTAATATTATACCCACATTTCGCCATGGATTTTTTGGTCCCACGTAATAGGGGGCGAGCCTATTGCCGTTACCGGGCACATAACCAGACTCCGTGCTGCTACTGAGAATTCCGAAACACCCAGTAACACTTTTGCCCGACCCGGGAATCGAACCCGGGACATGCGATCAGTAGACGCATACGCTATCCACTAGTCCATGGAGACAGAGAACCTTCCAACTTTTATTTTATTATTTAACTTTGTTACGACTCTGGGTGTTACTTGTCTCCGTATTATTTAACGACGCAACGGAATTATTTGTATTGCAGGAGTTGTATTCCAATACACGTACGGGATCATCAATGTATGTAATACAACCAAATGTTTAATACAACCAGTATTTCTATGCCCAGTGGTGTTGACTGGGTATATAACATGATACACCTCTCATAACAGGCTGAGCATTCACATTCAATTTCAATAACTACCAGTACTCGCTAGTTTACATCAATGTACGTGGAATACTAGGTACTATTTAGTAGGGACAAGCAAGTTCTGTAGAAAAAGTGTGTGTTGACTGCTACTTTATACTGTAGATAGATTTTAATGGGCCGTGTATGAGGGGTATACCATATTCCAGTCTTAGAACTTGCTATGCGAAAACATAAGTGGTTTTTAAAGATAAATGCGATATAATATTGTATTTACGTTGGTCAAACAGAACAAACATTATTTGTACACTTTAGGTGATTTGAGTATTGTCGATTTTTCTGAGGAGGTGCCCTTTATAGTTATGATAAGAGAGTCTTATGCCTCATTTGCTTTAATGAATGACAATATTATGTGAAAGAAATATACCTACCCCTATAATGTATAGTTAAATTAGAGGTTCCACAAATAATAATGTATCGTGTTTCACAAAACAACACATTAAAGTGTTAGTTTATTCTGTGCCAGCGAGGTGACTTTCAACTTACCTACTAATTCCATTTTGTACCAAGTAGGTTACATCCATCAAGGTTACATACAAGTTAATTGCGTGTAAAACTACTCGTATAATAACGCTTGTTCATTAACAAACGTAAAATAATATATCGCTTAATATTTGTCATCAGTGGTATTCGTTTGATGTTTTAATGCGCTTATTGCATTAGCGGCGCAGGCGTATATATTAAGGATACGTACAGACGGAAGCGAGACAGATAAAAGTATTACAACGAGATCTCACCGCGACGCAACGATAGTGCACCCCCATTTGGTCGCGGGAGATAGGGCGTGCGGCAACGCAACACCGACACGTCTCTCCTCCCGCGACCGCACCCGACTGCGAGGGACAGACAGAACTGTCCCCCGCACCTTGGGACGCATCCTACGCAGGCCTCACGCAAGCCCACGTGGAGCGTCCCCTCCCGGGATCCCGCTTAGCTTCACCGTGGGTATACCTCAAACCCAGGGTTACTGAGCCCCTCACCACGACAAGGTGGAGATCCCACGGGGGGGAGTATATAGGTATCTACCGCGTACTGCCAGAGAATGAGCTATTATAAAAGGAATAGGTCACTCCGGGAAGTTGGGAGCCTTACCATTATGGATAAGCTTCCAAGAGTCTCGTGAGGTATAAGGCCAGTAAGGACAGGAGAGGGCTTGTAGAATTCCCTGGGATTGGATCGGGTTGGATATGGTGCGTATAGGAGGAAGACTGGACGATCTCCGCCTTTTCCTCCTAGGGCATCTGAGGTCAGCAATCGCCGTAGTTTAGTATTGCTAACACCACGTACCCGGGGTACTTAGTGTTATCACAAAAAAAAACTCGACTTCGATTTCCCCTGAGACGGATACTGGAAGGGATCTCTCCACTTCGTAACAAAAAAAGGTCTCGTGTATAGCAAGGGTCTTTCAGTTTTTTTTGGTCGGGAATAGGCATGGGCATTTTTTTCAGATTTTCAAATCGATTTCAAAAATCGTTTTTAGAAATCGATTTCAGTAGCAGATGTTGGAGCGTAGCGTACGACAAACGCAAACAATCGAAATCTTATTGTATTTTAGGCATGAGACCAATCAAGTCAAATAAAACTCTCCAAACATAAATTCCTAATAACTATTTGCAATTTTCAAAATAAACATTAAAAAACAGTTGCAATCTGAATTAGATATTATCGCCTCGATATTAAGTTTTAGTTTTTCTATTCAATCTGCAATTCATAAAACCGCAAAAATCCAAAACGATTCGCTTGCTTAGCGACAATTCGCTTCATCTCTTTCGCTCTTTCAACGGATCACTAAGTTAGTAGGAAACAGAAATGAAATTCGGTCTCTCTCATTCTAACTAACTAGTCGTTTGGTAGAGTGAAAGAAAACGACTGAATATGAAAACTATCGAAAACGTAAGCTTTAGATTTACTTTGTCTGTGTCTTTGTCGGATTAGATTGTTTGCGTTATCTTGGTATTGTTTTGCGTTTTCTAAAATCGGTTTTCTCGTATTGGAATATCGATACGATACGAATTCTGACTGCAACCGGATTTCAGATTCGTTTTGATATATCGGTCTCATGCCTAGTCAGGAATAAATATTATCATCATCATATATCATAAAATCTGCAGGACAACCTGTTATCTCAACAAAAATATCGTTACCTGACAGTGACTCCAAAGTCTACTCAAATCGCTTACGCCTGTAGAACATATCGCGTCGCTTATGCCCATGGCAGCTGCATTATCGCTGTAATTATAAATCCAGCACTTTATGTTATTGGCATTGATTCAATGCATCTTTGTTCGCCAACCACGGCACGTATCAAATTTATACATACATACATAACGTCACGCCTTTTATCCCCGAAGGGGTAGGCAGAGGTGTATTTCTACACCCACTTTTCGCCAGATATACTTTAGTACCACGTAATAAGGGGCGAGCCTATTGCCGTACCGGGCACATTTCCAGACTTCGTGCTGCTACTGAGAATTTCGTGACAGAAAAACCCAATAACACTGCCCGACCCAGGAATCGAACCCGGGACCTCCCGATCCCACGCGCACATTTATGCCGCGAGACCAACGAGGCAGTCGTATAGGGTTTGATGTCGAGTTTTCCGTCTCTACGCAAAGATGGCATTTGCATTGTGTTATCCCTTAGTCGCCTCTTACGACACCCACGGGAAGATAGGGGGTGGTCACATTTGTATTCTATGCCGTCAACCACACGGTGAAAGATTCATATTATTCAGAAAGTCAGATTTATATTATTTTAAATTACAATAATTATAAATAGTAAAGTAAGTCTGCTTTAAAAACCACTGGGCTATCGCCCCCAGTGGTGTATCTAACGGACTGCCGAGACGATGGTCTCGGATTCGATCCCCAGTTACCCCGTCACACACCTCTGACTTTTCGAAGAAATGTGTGTATTAAAAATGTTAATTATCGCTCGCTTAAAAATATGAAGGTAGATGGCAATAGGCTCGCCCCCTATTTATTACATTGGGACCGAAACATAACTGGCGAAATGTGAGTGTGTAATACACCTCTGTCTACCCCTTCGGGGATAAAAGGCGTGAATTTATATTATATTGTACGTCTGTTTTGTCTTAAATATGTCAAGAAGGTGTACTTGGTCGGTGTCTTTGCGATTTGCGAACGCGAATAATATTAGTATAGAGTCTTTATTCTTTTCGTGTGAGTGTGTGGCCAACTCTGGTGTCGGAGTTTTCAGACCGCACGAAGACCTCCGACGTGGCCTAACGACTCTTATCCTTTGACAAGAACCGGGACCGACAGCTTTACGTGCCCTTCGAAGCACGGTAGCGCTCAGATGTAAATACCACACGCGGTCACCCATCCAAGTGGCGACCTGTGCTAGCGTTGCTTAACTTTGCCAACCTATTGCGAATAGCAAGCCACGTCATGAGAAAGGGCGTGCAAAAAGAGTATACATATATTCCTTTGTCTTTTGTGAAGTTACGACTGTTTAAAATTTGCTAAATCTTTAATCAGAGTTTTTAAGACAAAGTCATCAACTGCATACATACATACATAGTCTCACGCCTACATCCCCGAAGAGGTAGGCAGAGGTATATTGCTACACCCAGTGGGTGTCATCAACTGCATCCTAGTGTTATCCCATTCATATCCAAAACTTTCGTCATAGAGCCCGGGAGGTTCCATGACGAAAGTCTTGGATGAATCTTGATTGGATCGCCTTTTCTAGTCCAACCACATCTAATGAAATATTAGGTTTTCCACAGAGCGACTGGCGTGTTACCACTGCAATCCAAAAGGAAAGCGATAGTCCAGAGATTGAACGAACTATGAGATAAAAAAGACAATATTTCCCCTTTCTTTCTTGTATCCAACCATGATTCTCAATAAAGATTTCCTCACTGGTCATCCCTACTAATATTATAAATTCGAAAGTGTGTATGTATGTATGTATGTTCCGTTTTCACGCGAAAACGGCTGAACCGATTTTGTTGAAATTTAATATAGAGATATATTGGACCATGGAGACGGACATAGGCTACCATAAGTTACAAAAATTAAACTGGGAGGGACTGTAGGGAGGATAGAAGTTTGTACGGCAGATATTTTCCTCTTGGAGTAAGAACGCATGCGCGAATAATTGAGTGCTGCGCATGTGCTATCTGTCAGTACTGTCACATCGTACATTTGTCATATTGTGCACGGTGATTACATTGTTTGCATATAAACTAATAATTATTATATATTACGCTCAAACGGCTGAAACAATTTTCTCTACCTACTGAAATTATTAATGCAAAAGTGTTTATAGATATATATACCTATTTGACATGTATTGAAACATGGCTTTGACTTTTGTCATGGTGACTGACCGAGTTACTTTGTACCCTATAGAGCTTCTTATTCTTTAGAATAATCAGGAGGATCTTCACACAATTTGAGACTGAAAGTACATATGTGTTACCCAGAATATAACGCGTGCGAAGCCGCGGGCAAAAGCTAGTCTTCTATAAAGGTGGAACTCATAACATGACTGATTCACAGCTTATAAAATAAATAAAACAGACATGCTCTTTAACAGCATAATCTATAATAAACATGCCAGAATCCATTAACCAATAAAATAAACAACGTTATAAATCAATATTAACACAAACTAGATAAATTAGTACTTAGTAATATCGAAGTTAAGAACAGCTGTTATTAAGATGCTAATTATTTGTTATAAGGCTACTTACTCACTAGAGATTTGCATTGCAAACATTGAGGGACTCTAAGAAAATTTTCACTAATAGATAGACGATATGTATTCCTTTTTCTGTACATCCAATTAACTGCTTGCGTTCTAATAGTAAATTTTAGTGATATACCTACCTAGTAAACGCCACCACTTTTATACTGACCTGCGTGCGATAGCAAGAAGCGAAAAATAGTGAAATTTAGCAGGAAAAGCATATCAGCGGACGAACTGCTTTCATTGATGAAAGTATGTTTTTGAATAAAATTTTCATGCCTTGCTTAAAAAACACATAAGCTAGCAAGGCGTTCGACAACATTATAATTTTCCTGTTCACCCTTTGCGTAAAGATATGACTGGCAAATATTTTATGTCGTCTACTGCCCAGCAGCGTCTAAGCAGCGAGACAGACTGCTACGCAGTGGGTCTCGGGTTCGAATCCACGGCACGCACCAATGACTTTTCGAAGATAAGTGCGTAATAAATTGTTAATTATCGCTTGCTTATCGGTGAAGGAAAACATCGTGAGGAAACCTGCATGTCTGAGAGTTCTCCATAATGATCTCGAAAGACATGTGAAGTCTGCCAACCCGCACTAGGCCAGCATGGTGGACTATGGGCTTCTCACCCTTTTCATAGTGGACAGTATAAATGGCTGATGATGATGATGATGATGATGACTGCTCCACGGTCATGAACATGTCTAGTGTATACTCAGCCTTACAAGGGATAGTTACAATATAACCAGTACCCGCAGTACTTATTAATCGAAGTGCCATGTACACAACTAATGGTATTAATAAAGTATTATGTTTATTAATCGTAATGACGCGTTTATAAGGATTGTCTCGTGTCGCGTTGAGAGCTTTGAGCTATTAGCTGTTATTCATTGGATGGTTTGCCCATTGTGACTCAGGCAAACGGTCAAGGTTAAATTGCTTGGACAAAGTGGCTAAGTAATTGGTACTTATGTGCTTTGCTTGCAATACCTATTAAGGCATTTATTATATTGTTCGGTAAAATTAGTCTGGCCTTAAAGTTTTAACTTTTAACATACGTTTTGAATTGCCTAAAGGGATGTGTAACAAAATGTCTTCTCTTCTTTCTTTGTTTCGAGAATTCGATATTCCAATGCTGTTGCAAGCTAATAAACAATTTAAAGCTAATAGTATTTTCCTTTTGATGAAGGATGGATAAAATTAGAAATGAGTTTATTAGGGGAAGTCTGAAAGTTGCACCGGTTCAAGAAAAGCTGAAAGAAAATCGTCTATCGTGGTATGGGCATGTGATGAGGAGGGATGAAAATCATGTGACTAGAAAGGTGATGAAGATGAGAGTTGAGGTATATAAGGCAAGAGGAAGACCAAAGAAAAGATGGATGGATTGTGTGAAAGGAGACATGAATGAAAAGGGAGTGAATGATGAGATGACGTCTGATAGGAGAGAATGGAAGAGAAAGACATTCTGCGCTGACGCCAAGAAATATGGGAACAGGGCAGGCAGAAGAAGAAGAAGAGTATTTTCCTTTTGAAGGTACGTATACCTATTAGAAATTAACAAGAGTAGTCAAAAATCATCATGATTTATGCCAATATTATTATGACTTTATGCATGTTTTATTTATTTTTATTCTGTGATCTTAACTATGAGAAGAGGCGGAAAACTCTACAACTAGCCCTGTACCGACCCGTCTGCGTCCAGCGTGGTATAGTAGGATAAAGCTTCTTATTGACAATAATAATAATTATTTATTTAGGACAACCAGCAGTTGTAAGATTGTAATAAATAATAAAAAGCAGAAATAATAACATAAAACTAAATGTACAATATTCTAAGGTATCACAGCGCAAGCACCGAAAGGTAACATTTACGTATAAATATAAAAGAAAACAAACAATTAAATATTAAGTAAGTAACTAAAAACTAAATTGGAAAACACAATGAGAAAAGAAAGGAAAAAAGACAATTAGAGACAATTTTAGTAATAAGCTTAAATTAACCTTAATAAATTTAGAAGTGTGAATGGGGCAGGACGAAGGGGAAGACCTACGCGGACGTTCTCTGACCAGATTGGAGACATCCTAAAAACAGGACAGGTTAGCAGTAGGTATCCTGAACAGAAGAGCATGCATGAGGAATCTGATGGGAGTGCATGAAGTAAGACAGGTATGTCAGGATCGTTGCAAATGGCGTTCCGTAATATCTGCCTATCCCTCCGGGAAACAGGCGTGAGCCTATGTATGTATGTATGTACTTAGAAGTGTTTTTTTTTAATGTGGAGAGCTTGTCCGTATGCTTCGGATAACCGATTTATGGATAATCGTTTATTAAACACCTTGTTACAATTACACAAAGCTAAAACGATAATGACTGCAATAGTATAAACTGTGTCGTAGCCAATGCTTTAGTGTCACAAATTAGAAGAGACCTTTGTCCAGCTGTGACCATTGAACGGCTGTATATGATGATTTACATCAAACTAATCATATACATTTTACTTACAATCCTGCCACAGACCCTACTAGTACCTCCACTCTAATAGATTCGTCGCACAAAAACGTACAACACTGTAACAGTATACAACTAGCCGGTGTTCTATTACTGCGGCGACACGGCTAGCAGCTCCCGCCTGCCACGATTGTGCCACTTACCTCCATGTCATGTATACCACTGGCTTTTTGGATATCGTATGACAAGTTAGAAAAACAATAAACATGAGCGAGGTTATAGTAGGTTATAGTGGTTACTTCATATCAAGTAAACAAAGGTATATAATACTAGTGCCAAAAAATCATGCACAAATACGCTTAAAAAATGGAAGCTAAAATTAATATGATATATATTTTTTATAGACTCACGCCTGTATCCCCGAAGGGGTAGGCAGAGGCGTAATATTACACTCACATTTCGTCATGAATTTTTAGGTCCTACGTAATAGGGAAGAGCCTATTGCCGTTACCGGGCACATCACCAGACTCCGTGCTGCTACTGAATATTCAGAAAAACTCAGTAACACTTTTGCCTGACCCGGGAATCGAAGCCGGGACCTCCAATCAGCAGTCGCATACGCTATCCACTGGACCACGGAGGCAGGTGTTAGTGCAATTTGTGTAACTTACATTGTTGAACACGTCATTTAAGGTCTCCCTCCGTAACGCAGTATAAGACAGTACTTTGAGTAATCACTAGTATTTTTTAGTATGCACATATAAAAAAAAAATACAAAAAATAAGGAAACAATTTAGACAAAAAAACATAAATAAGAAAATAAATCAGAAAACTAAAAAAGTCAAGAAATTAATAAAAATAGAAAGAGAAAAAAAACATGACAAAATAAAACAAAGACAGAGAGGTAGGTGTTTGCGTGCAGCCAAAAAATGGACCTGGTTCAGCATCTGCTAGGCGAATGCCTGGCCCCCCCCGTGGGTCTCCACCTTGTCGTGGTGTGGGGGCTTAGCAACCGTGGATTTGATTTTCTCCCACGGTGAAGCTAAGCGGGATCCCGGGAGGGGACGCTCCACGTGGGCTTGCGTGAGACCTGCGTAGGATGCGTCCATAGGTGCGGGTGCAGGGGAGAGTTCTGTCTGTCCCTCGCAGTCGGGTGCGGTCGCGGGAGGAGAGGCGTGTCGGTGTTGCGTTGCCGCGCGCACTATCTCCCGCGACCAAATGGGGGCGCACCATCGTTGCGTCGCGGTGGGGCCGCAGAGGAAGAGGCGATGCGGTGTTGCGTTGCCGTCCTCCCTATCCTCTGCGGCCGCTGGATGTTTTGGCGGCGGAGCCCAACACCTTCATCCGCCGCCAAGGGGGTTTCGTTCGGGGCCCGCCTGACCATCTGGCGGGCCAATACCCGTCGGGGGGTAGCGAGGAATGCTTAGGTGAAACCCTACCCTCCGACACATGGGTACATGAGGAGCACGGGTTGGTTTTAAGTCAGTAAGAGTCTGACAGTCCACTTCGTCCTTCCCCCCCAGGGCGAAGGGACTCCATGAGGATTTTCCAACCCGACACCAAAAAAAAAAAAGGTGAATGCCTGGCGCCGATTATCAACCATTCCTTATTCCAGTATTGTGTATTGGCAAATGTTGACTTTATAACTATACCGTTGTATATTCAGTATTTCTTTTGAGCATTCCTCATGCTGAAGAAAATTAATAACTTAACATTAAAAGTCATTCTTGTGTCAGGACTAGTAAACGTTGAGTATGATATATCCTAACTAAGGGTGCTTCTACACGGTGCATGTAGCTTAAGCATGTTGAGGCACTTGCGCGGGTTATATGCACGGTAAACATATCGTTTAAACAAATGTGCGGGTCCAGCGACTCGAGCATGTACCAAAGCGGGCCACCCGCGCAACTAACTCGCGTGCTATGCGGCGCGTGCGGGTCACTCGCGCATGTTACTTGTTAAAATTACATTTTTAACATATGATTTTAAAAGATTTTTCGTTTGTTGAGACATTTTGACGTGATTCAAGTCGTAAAGCTACCGCGCGAATAGCATGCACATGTACCTAGCTCTTGACCACGAACAAATAACATGTACACACAGCTTGCGCAAGTAGCCCGCGTCTTTACTTGCTCCAGTTATTTGCACCATGTACAAGAACAAGCGGGTAACTTGAACAAGTAGCTTGCGCATATTACTCACGCATGTAACCCGCACCTTTACTTGCTCCAGCTACATGCACCGTGTACAAGCACCCTTATTACAAAAATCCAAAGAGATGTCTCCATCGATCGAACGTGCACCATAATTACCAAAACCCTCACATATCCATCAAGTTTTATTCAATAAAGACATAAAGACATATTTTATTCTGCATTTTGGTTATTAACAACACTTATACAAGTCAAAACCCTATTCTAGATTATGCCGGCTTTTCCTAGCTAAATGACTTCTTGAGAAGAAAGGCCGAAACAAACTCAGAGTCATAGTTTTTATTGTTACTTCAATTTCTTTCGTGTTTTTTTCATCTTTTAAAATCCAGACAAAAAAGGGTTTTGTATGCAAGTACAATGCAGGATATCGTCTGACCCTTTTGACTGACTCGGCCCACTGATGGCCCGCATTCAACAGCAATCGTACGGCTCAACCTTGATTGAGGGAGCCAGCACGATCCGTATCACTATAAATCCAGACATTCCACAAATAACACAAATAACAGGACTGTCACAACAATCTAAACACAATAAACAAATCAATCCCAGTATCCATCAAGCTCACACGTTAAATACTACAATAGAATGGTATTGAGACATCGTACGACAGTAATGTATGCCGCACTCAGTCACCGGTGACCGGCGCGGTCACCCGTGACCGCAGACTGACGGGACGGTCACGGTTTACCGCATCAGACGCATTGTGTATCATCAAATTAATTGGAGCTGCTTGAACACTCATCGGTAACCATATGGAATTGGCTCATTAATTTCTAATTCGTTTTTTTCGGTGAATTATTTGTCATCATTACAACACACCTTTCAATGTTAATCATTATGGTCGTCGCTCTGCCGTTAAAATTTTTGCACACCAGACTTTTCACCTTCCTGCCTGGGGTTCATGTATTGATCTAACCAGATTTTTACAGTATACTAGCTGACCCGGCAAACGTTGTTTTGCAATTTTTTTTTTATTTTTTTTTTTTTTTGAAAAATAGATGTTGGCCGATTCTCATAGATACCGGATAAGCACAAAAAAATTCATCAAAATCGGTCAAGCCGTTTCGGAGGAGTATGGGAACGAAAACTGTGACACGAGAATTTTATTACAGTATATTAGCTTTTCCACAGAGCGTCTACCACCTAATCTCTGAAACTCAAAGGAATATCGATATTCTTTATATAAATTTGATACGCATATAACTTCGAACAGTCAGTTCTGGACGCCATGGGCTCGAACCCGATACCCTCTGCATGACAGTCTATTGGTACCTCGGCTGGCATAATAATCATAATTAAATATGAAAATACTTGCCTAATCCTGACTCACATAATTCGCAGAACCCAAACTACTGAATTCAGAAACATGAAACTTGGACAAACGGTTCCTTTATGCCTGAATTTTTCATATGCTAACCCTGAAAAGTAAAATAAATATTGGTTATCTATACAACTTTGTTTGTACTAAAGATCTCAAGAACTATTGATAAACATAACATAACTTCACGCCTTTTACCGAAGGGGTAGGCAGAAGTGTATTACACACCCACACTTCGCTAGTTATGTTTCGGTCCCAATGTAATAGGGGGGGAGGCGTAGATGGCAATAGGAACGGATTTGAAGCAGTAGCTCTAAATAACGCGGGTGTAACTGCGGGCTTAGCTAGTCCTGGATAAGCATCGAACAACAATGACAAACAGCAGTCAGAATCGCTAAACTCTAGACCTTTAGACATTATCATACACTGCGTAATTGAATGTACTACAATGTGTTCTCAATGGGAGTGCGTGAATGCCCATCACCCGTAGTCACAGTGACCGACTCGTCGCCAGGTCAGCACCAACAATATGACACGGTTCACGACGCGTGTATTGTGTTTAACTCGTCTGGTTTGTGGTTCAGCTGATTGTGCTATATTTGGGGCTCCAATATTTTTATGTTGTTGGCAAGCGAGCAACACCACTGGAGTCACAAGTGCGCTGCCACCTTTCGGGTTGGGTAAAGGGATAGGAGGAGGAATGGGAAGAGGGAGAAGGAATAGCGGATGAGGTCTCCGTACTCTAACTCGCCGAACGGAACGCAATAGTATAGGTATTGTTATTTTACGTCGATGTGCCGTGAGAGCCATCAAAGCGGCCCATTCATGCCGAAATCAGCAAGGCTCTACTAGGTATACAATTTTAACACAAAAAAGATATTGAGAGCGGCGATAGCCCACCGGTGTACGTAACGGACTGCCGAGACGATGGTCTCGGGTTCGATCCCGATTTCGAAGTTATGTGTGTATTAAAAATATTAATTATCGCTCACTTAACAATGTGCCCGGTAGATGGCAATAGACTCACCCCCTATTACATTGGGACCGAAACATATCTGGCGAAGGATGGGTGTGTAATACACCTCTGCCTACCCCTTCGGGGATAAAAGGCGTGAAGTTATGTTATGTGCCAAACTTGCATTGATTTAGCATCATCATCATCGTCCTTGTGGCGCTCATGACGTGATCATAATAGATCGACATACTTAGATAAGCAACATTAGCACATGTCACCAATAGGCTAGTTGACGAAAAAATTTTATAAGTCCGTCCTTTAGATTATTCAAAAATAAGCGATACGTATTTTTTTATTTGTAAATTAAACCAAAAATGACCAAGATATAGCTCATTAAAGTTACGTATAACGTCACGCCGTGCTGCATTTTTTCGCACTAGATGACGTCACCCGTAACTTTAATGGGCTATATCTTTGTTATTTTTTATTTAATCGAAAAAAGAAAAAATACGTGTCCAATATTTTTTTTATAATCTAAAATACGGACTAAATAAAATGTAATTATTCATCGTCATATCGTCACGCCTTTTATCCCCGAAAGGGTAGGCAGAGGTGTATTTCTACACCCACTTTTCGCCAGATATACTTTAGTCCCACACGTAATAAGGGGCGAGCCTATTGCCGTACCGGGCACATTTCCAGACTCCGTGCTGCTACTGAGAATTTAATGACAGTAAATCCCAATAACACTGCCCGACCCAGGAATCGAACCCGGGACCTCCCGATCCCACGCGCACATTTATGCCGCGAGACCAACGAGGCAGTCGTATAGGGTTTGATGTCGAGTTTTCCGTCTCTACGCAAAGATGATATTTGCATCGTGTTATCCCTTAGTCGCCTCTTACGACACCCACGGGAAGATGGGGGGTGATGACACTTGTATTCTATGCCGTCAACAACACGGCAAATGTAATTATTTTGACCCTGGAAACTACCCTATTGGATGGTCGACCGCTACTTGTGGCATTTACCTATATAACAGCGCTACTGTACTTCGCAGGGCACGTAAAGCCGTCGGTCCGCGTTCTTGTCTTAAGACGTGAATCTTTAGGCACTGTCCCTTCAGGTGGTCTATTGGCGATGTAAAGATTCTAGCTAGCGACTCAAGCGGCGAAATTTAGAAGTTGTCTCAGATCGTCACTTACACCAAAGAGCTTTAGTTAGTACTAAAGTTACTTTAGTTACTTAGTTTAAAACTTTTGCCAGATTAGTTTATTCCATAATGTAAATGTGGGCGAACACGGCAAAGCGAAAGACGACCCTTGTATCAAACATGTAACAAAATATTCTCTGCCAATATCTATACTGTGTCGCTGAGAAAGTACCGGACATGAATGGCACCATACATACGGTAATGAAACACACAGCCTGAAGCTCTGATTCATCTGTTTTTAGACATCTTTATGCACAAAAACAAAATTATTATGTTCGATATACAATGATTTCACAGCAGATGTACCACAAACCTTGGCGAAAAATATGGCGACAGTGGCACAAAAGACATTTCTAATAAAATATCGTCATTATTAATTTATTAAGTATACTATGAGCTTGAAACCCTCTGCATGGCAGTCTGTTAATATTACTTAATATCTTCACTAGGCCATAGCCGCATCAATAACATCTCGATAATCTTATTAAAATTAAGCTATCACATGATGCGCATAAAACGACACCGATCTATACTACAGCAATAAGTTTAACAAAAAGTAAAAAGCTATTTATCGTTAATATCAAACGAACACCGCTACACATGAAAACGCCACATAAACTTAATATTATACACTTAATGTCGTTATAACTGAGATGTACGAGCGACTACCAAGTATTATAACTGCTTAATGCTATATTATATTAACTGCTTTATGCTATCGTTGTACGCACATTCTCTGTCAATAGTAAACTTATTATATTAGTGATATTGTAATGATATGGTAATGTTATGAAATGTAAGGGCGGCTACACACCGAATGTTTAGCTTTAGTGCTGTGCGATTGATACGATAGAAAGTTATTTAAAGCTACTGGTTCAGCGTTTGCTTCTTTGTAAAAACAAAGTAGGTGTAGCGTGCGAGCCTATCTACTCCTAAGATATATGAAAATCTTAGAGTGATACTTTGCAGCCCTGAGCCACCTGCTTTTTGTTCTTAAACTAAGCACAAAAATGTTGGTTCAAGCTGAAATATAAACGTGACCAAAGGATTCAAGTTTTGTTGTGAGATACATAACTTCACGCCTTTTATCCCCGAAGGGGTAGGTAGAGGTGTATTACACACCCACACTTCGCCAGTTACGTTTCGGTCCCAATGTAATAGGGGGCGAGCCTATTGCCATCTACCGGGTACATTATAAAGCGAGCGATAATTAACTTCGAAAAGTCAGAGGTGTGTGCCTGGGGTACCTGGGGATCGAACCTGAGACCATCGTCTCGGCAGTCCGTTACGTACACCACTGGGCTATCGCCGCTTTGTTGTGAGATATTTAAAACTTAACCGATAAGAATTGTGTGCAATATAGCTATCTCCATCTTATCTCCGCTGGAATATCCCTCGAGACCAGTAGCAGGAGATTTTTAGGATTTATACGTAATCATAACCTGTCCTATTTCTGCTGGGCACAAAGCTCTTCTCACTTGAGAACGGCTAGGCTAGTCCATTAAGTTCACCAAGTCTGGGTTGGCGGACGTCTCATGTCTTTATAGAACATTATGGAGAACTCTCAAACATGCTGGTTTCCTCAGACCATTTTCTTTCATCCCTTACGCACTTAACTCCGCAAAGTCATAGCCTTTCTGCGTAGAAGTTAGTTAGTCTCTCCATTAGGCTATGGCCGCTGCAATTTTTTTTTAAGTATTCCGGATACTCTTAGCAAAAGCGGTGCAATGAATGTGACTGAGATACACATTTTCTAATCAATTAGATTTACATCAATATTATATTATTGTTCAAGAAGTTTTGAGCCACTGTTGTATATTAATGATATCTTTTATTTACTCAAATATTTTCTTGAATATATCCTGAGGCCCTATCAATCGTGTATTGTTCTCATCCATCAACTCATAATAATGAATGGATCTTCCTATTTCACGCTACTGCTACGCAATCTCAGTGAAACACACTCGTGACCGACAGATTAACAGATAATGATCACTAATTTTTTAGCAGATAATGATCATTAAAAGAGCCGTGTGGTTGACGGCATAGAATACAAGTGTCACCACCCCCTATCTTCTTGTGGGTGTCGTAAGAGGCGACTAAGGGATAACACGATGCAAATACCATCTTTGCGTAGAGACGGAAAACTCGACATCAAACCCTATACGACTGCCTCATTGGTCTCGCGGCATAAATGTGCGCGTGGGATTGGGAGGTCCCGGGTTCGATTCCTGGGTCGGGCAGTGTTATTGGGTTTTTCTGTCACGAAATTCTCAGTAGCAGCACGGAGTCTGGAAATGTGCCCGGTACGGCAATAGGCTCGCCCCTTATTACGTGGGACTAAAGTATATCTGGCGAAAAGTGGGTGTAGAAATACACCTCTGCCTACCCCTTCGGGGATAAAAGGCGTCACGATATGTATGTATGTATGCTCAAGAAGTTTTGCGCCACTGTTGTATATTAATGATATCTTTTAATTACTCAAATATTTGCCTGAATATATCCTGAGGCCCTATCAATCGTGTATTGTTCTCATCAACTCACAATAATGAATGGATGTTCCTATTTCACGCTACTGCAACGCAATCTCAGTTGCACACACTCGTGACTGACAGATTAACATATAATGATCACTAATATCTCACATACGTACGTGAATGTTTTAACTGAGAGTTACGAATAATGTTGTCTTAAATTAGTTTACGTGAATGACGTACATTGTATGAACAATTTTCATCATCATTCATCATCAGCCCTGTATATAAACTGTCCCACTGCTGGGTACGGGCCTCATCTCATTATGAGAAAGGTAAGGCCATAGTCCACCACGCTGTGCGGATTGGCAGACTTCACATGTCTTTCGAGAACATTATGGAGAACTCTCAGACATGCAGGTTTCCTTCACCGTTTAGCAAGCGATAATTAACAATTTAATACGCACATAACTCCGAAAAGATACTGGTGCGCGCCGTGGATTCGAACCCGGACCCAGGTAAGGCCATAGTCCACCACCCTGGCCTAGTGCGGGTTGGCGGACTTCACATGTCTTTCGAGATTATTATATGGAGAACTCAGACATGCAGGTTGCCTCACGATGTTTTTCTTGACCGTTTAGCAAGCGATAATTAACAATTTAATACGCACATCACTCCGAAAAGTCATTGGTGGGCGCCGTGGATTCGAAATCGGTCAGTTTCTCCACTAGGCTATCGCTGCCAAAAATTTTAAAGCTTAAAATATGGCACTTAATTTATTAATAGTGAAAGATCATAATCCAGGTGACGTATTAATTTTAGTCTATTAAAAGTGATAATTCATAATATCCGTTTGTATTGCAAATACAAAATGTCATACCGGGTGTGTCAGTCGATTACTTTATGTTGGTGTAGTAAGAAGCGACCGAGGAGAATGCAATATTCTGCAGCAGACGAAGGGTGTATTATGAAAACTCATATAAACTGAAAGTAGTTAAGTAGGTACGTGTTAAGTGAACTACCAAGCAAGTATGTATGTTCGACGCATATTACTTAAATATCAACGTGGATTTAGGAATTGTTTTTTTTAATGGAGAGATCATGTCGTATAACGCTCCACCAAAGACAACCCAGCTTACTAGACGGCAGACGTAAGGCGAACACTTTCTGACAACACGTTAGACTTATACGTCTTACATAAGACACTGTAAATATTATATTTATCTATGATAAGACCAATCCCAACACTAGTTATACCTAATATATTTATTCCAAAACAAGGCCTCATACTCAAAGAAAAGTGATATCCACAATTTGAATACTAGAAATAAGAGTAAGCTAGTAGTGCCGGCTACCCGGCTAGAGAAAATAAAAAAACTTTTCAAGGCCAATGTGTGCGCTTTTACAATAAAGCGCCAAGCAATATTCAAAATTTAAGTTTTAATAAATTCAAAAAGGTTATAAAACGTAAATTTTGTCAAAAAGGGTTAATTCAGTGCTAGATTATATTGAAGACAAAAATGCTTGGGATTAATTTGCTCGGTCCCACAGGCTACTTATGTTTGATTAGTGTTAAGTTTCATGTGAGTGTGAGTTATTGTGTCTATATTATGCTAGTTAGTACTTTAATATTATTATTAAAAACCTTATTAATTCACAACAACATTATAGACACACTGGCTCATATTCCTATGAAAAATTCAATGTGGTTACTAAGTTTTAAATTGTATAGAATCAAGACGAAGAAAAGAGTGGCCCGGAGTTTCTTGCCTGATTCTTCTCACGATGCTCTACTTTTCAGGAACATGCATTTTTTTTCAATGCTCAACTATGTTAATATGCTTTTAAGGTTACTTTTTATTTTTTCATTTGTATGACCTTCTGTCGTGTCCAAAAAATTTAAACATTTTTATGCAAATAAACATATTTGAGTTTGAGTTATGAATTATGACGTATCGCAAATTTGAACCGGCCAATTAGAATGCATTTTTGTAGCCCCGTTCGCCCTGTATACCTCATCGCTTTGACATAATTGTTTATTTGTAGAAATGAAAACATTAGGTGTCTAGTAGGCTGGGTTGTCGTTGCCCTCCACAGACTGCGTGAATCATGAATTATCACAAACAGGTAACTAAACATCGTGAGGAAAATCGTCACCACTAAGAGTTCTTCACAATGTTCACATGTGAAATCGGCCAACCCACCCTGCCAGCGCTTTGAATTATGGCATAATCCTTCTCAGGTGCAGGCGTGACAGTTTACAAACAGGGCTGATATTATAATTCATCTGTTCACATAATTAAGTCACAAAGTTGGTGTGAATAGTCATATTATTATCACTGTTAACTCCAACTTAATTGTGACAACAACAAAATATTACTGTTGAAACGCTGAACTTAAATGTTATTATTTGAGTTTTTGCGAGTTTGAGACCTGAACATGACAATCAAACTTAAACCTTCTTTATGAGTATGCAGCTATTTATTGGTAAATGCCTTACTTATTGTAAACAAATCTTAATATATAAAATCCTTGCGTTACTGACTGACTGACAGACACGCTACAGCCGAAACTATTGGGCGCAGGAAGCTGAAATTTGGCATGTATGTTCCTTGGGGACCGTAGGGGTGCACTAAGAAGGGATTTCCCGAAATTCCCACGGAATCGGCCAAAACGGGTAAATTAAAAAAAAATTCAGGTGTAGCTGCTGGCGTCCTCTAGTTTACTAATATTCTTGGAGACGAATTTATAGTAGATACTAAGTACAATTCAACAACTAAAAAGCGTTAAACACGTAAATGCTACTTCATTTCACATTACACAGTCCATTAAGCCATTAAATCCATATTTTATCGAATAAACACTATAAACGGCTAAACTATAAACGATGAAACTAAAACTAAACCACCGACGTAGCCGAAGGCATCCGACGTATGTCATTAGTTATAGTTCGATCGTCGGCAAAGAACACACATTCCTACAGATATATTTTGTTCTTAATGTCAACTATTTGTAAGCTATAAATCTTGGCGCAACGCTTTGTGTGTGGCGCTACGCTTAGATGATGTCAAAAGTTATTTTATTACACGATTTTAAACTTTATTACAAACTAGTAAGGTGTCATTTTGATTGCAAGTGCTTTTTTTGGAAATATGGCGTTTGTGAATCGTTTCGTTTTTTGAAAATCGACTTTGTGTATATTATTTTAAGGCTGATGTTTCAATGTTGACGCATTTTCTTGTCACCATGGCCCGTGTATACACTTACACATATATAAGTCGTGTGTGTGTCGGTCGGCGTGCGCGCTTCTAAATTATCGCCTTATTACACGGCGTATTACATCATTTGTAGACGATTAGACGCGCCGTTTAGTAGGGGTGTGACTCTAGAATTAATAATAGCGTTCATTTATAAACTGTGGCTATATATAATAGTGTAATTTCAAGAAGCATGTACAAATCAAAATGATATAGGCTTCCAAGCTTTGAATCTATAATCTATATCTTCGTGGTCTGATTCACTACATAGTTTAAAACAAAGTCTGTCTTCTGTCTGTCTGTCCCTATGTATGCTTAAATCTTAAAAATTACGCAACGGATTTTAATGCGGTTTTTTTAAATAGATGGAATGATTCAAGAGAAAGGTTTATAATTTATATGTATAAATGACGCGTGCGAAGCCACTGGCGACGTCTAGTTATAAGTAAACTAGATGATGCCCGTAGCTACGCACGTAGGTACTTTTCTTTTATTCAAATGTTTTTCTGACCCCCTCGGAATTTAGAACAATCCCTTCTTAGTGCACCCCTACAGTCCCTAAGTAACATACCTACATGCCAAATTTCAGCTTCGTGCGCCTAATAGTTTTGGCTGTAGCGTGTCTGTCAGTCAGTCAGTAATGCAAGAATTTTATATATACAGAAGATATTACTGCAAAAGGCAAACATTCGCGCAACAGGGTTAAGCATACAAACTGACTGCGCGGTTGGCATAGTGATTTAAGCGGCCGCCTCGCCGCTTGACACTGTACCGAGTGTTGTGGGTTCGATTCCCACACGAGGCAACACTTTGTGTAATTCACAAATTGTTGTTTCGAGTCTGGGTGTTCATTGTGTCCGTTAGTTGTACGTCTGTAAAGTCCCCCGCGACACAGGATTTAATCCTAATGCGGGATTTGTCTTTTAAAAAGAATAAAGAAAAAAAGTGTCACTTAGCTTTAATTCCGTGGGCCTCGCGATTAAGGAAAAACACGAAGCAAATAATAGGTACTCTATCTTTCAGAAGAGACAGCAAACTCTCCATCAAACCTTCTACTAACCCATCTGGCCAGTGTGTTATAGTAGCCCGTCGGGGGGTAGAGAGGAATGCTTCGGTGAAACCCTACCCCGACACATGGGTAGGTACAAGAGGAGCACGGGTTGATTTTTAGTCAGTAGGAGTCTGACAGTCCTCTTCGTCCTTCTTCCCAGGGCGAAGGGACTCCATAAGGATTTTCCAACTAGACACAAAAAAAAAAGTGTGTTATAGTAGACCAAATCCAACTATTGACGTCTATATCCACCCCTCATCCACATCTCGTTTTTGCGTGAGAGAGTAACTAACATCAATATGACCTCATAAAATTTCTCTTTTATAATCTGTAGTACCTACCTACAAAGTAAATATCATTATCTAAAAGCCAGCGTTAATTAAACCCTAGACAAATTATTGGTCTCGCTCTGCTCTACAAGCGATACCAATAATATGTCTAAGACATAGCCCTTTGTTATTAGAAGTAGAGATAAGCTTTTGTAGAATCTTTAATGTGAAATAAATGTTAGTCTTGCTCTGCTCTTCAAGTAGAACACACCTACAAATTGCTTTTTAAAAACACTTTTGCCTTCACCTACTACCTAACTCTTGTTACAAGCAACTTTATTGAGCGTGGCCCAATTAGCATTTGACCAACTTCCTTTATTTTTGTTTGTCTTTTGTCTGTTCTAGATACAAAATCTTTTTATAAATCATAGATTTTAGTAAACAAAATTATCATTGTACTGGACAAACGCCATGACCACCATTAACTATTATCTTAACCTCTCGTATGCCGGAATACCAGACACAATTAAAAACCTATTGTGTCTCGCGTAGATCTGCGTTCCGGCATACAAGGGGTTAAACATTCAATTTTTTTTTCTTTTTTTTTATTTAAAAAGACAACTCCCGCATTAGGACTAAATCCTGTGTCGCGGGGGACATTACAAACATACAACTAACGAACACAATGAACACCCAGACTCGAAACAGCGATTTATGGGTCACACAAAGTGTTGTCGCGTGTGGGACTCGAACCCAGAACACTCGGCGCAGTGTCAAGCGGCGAGACGGCCGCTTAAACCACTACGCCAACCGTGCAGTCAAATATTTATATAGGTAACAGAGTAACACTTATGATTTGACTTCAATTATTTTTTTTTTACAAACAGGTCCGGGGTGTGATTACTATGAGAAGGGCCTGGAAGAAACTCATGCCACTCTTTTTAATTCCTCAGGAACCAAACTATCTATTGGTGTAAGCTTACAAAATCTTATCGGCGGTTTTTGAGTTTATCGCGGTCGTACAGACAGACAGGACGCAGTGGGACTTAATTTTATAATAAGTATAGATATTAATGCCAGGATGAAAGGTCAATTTAAATTAAAAATCACGGCCATCCCTAAAAAACCGACACGGGACGATTCGAATAAATCTTATAGAGACGATAATGAGAGGCGATTATTGGAAATATATAGTTGTAATGATAATATATCGCTCCAAACAATATATATCATGAGAGGACTCTTACGTAATGTTTTAATAAGGAATCTAAAGTTTATAGAGATCGCTGGGACACATTTTTGTAGGGTTCATGAGTTTCGAATCGAGAAAGATCTAGAAGCGTTAACGAAAAACGAAATGTTCGCTTTTATTTTACACTAGAGGATGACAGCAGCTACGCCTGCATTTTTTTTAAATTTACCCGTTTTGGCCGATCCCGTGGGAATTTCGGGAAATCTCTTCTTAGTGCACCCCTACGGTCCCCAAGGAACATACATGTCAAATTTCAGCTTCCTGCGCCCAATAGTTTCGGCTGTCTGTCAGTCAGTCAGTAACGCAAGGATTTTATATATTAAGATTATACTAGCTGTTTCACGGTTTTACCCGCGTCCTGAAGGAACAACTTCGCGTACCTGTTTAATTTATAGCCTAAGTTACTCCTTGGTACATCACCTATCCGCCAGTGAAAGTCCCGTCAAAATCGGTGCAGCCGTTCCAGAGATTAGCGACAACAAACAGACAGAGAGACAGACAATTTATTTTTTTAAATGTCATTTCGTTTACGTATCGTGTATTCATCCATATGCATTAAGTAAAAAGCGGTAATTTTAACATTACAACAGACACTCCAATTTTACTTATGTGTATAGATTATTTACATTATTTTTGATATAGAGTACTGGTAAGTCAGAAAAGTCTTGCTAAAGTTCAATGCAAGCGGCGACAATTTCATAGAGATAATTATAGCCTTTAAAGGAATACTAATAGAATAGCAAAGAAAATAGAAACTACTAGAATTTGCGCACGGCTCCACGTGTGTGTATTTTACCCCGTTTTGAGGGAAGTTTCAGAATACTCCTACATTCACCATTAAATATAGGTACATGCTATTTAAAGGTAGTAGAGCCTTGCTGATTTCAGCATGAATGGGCCGGCTCGACCGGGGAAGTACTACCCTCTCACAGAAAATCGACGTAAAATAACAGTACTTAAACTGTTGCGTTTCGTTCGGTGAGTGAGAGTGCCGGAGGCCCTATCCCCTATTCCTTCTCCCTCATCCCACTCCTCATCCTATCCCTTTTCCCAACCCCAAGGGGCGGCAATGCACTTGTGACTCCTGTGGTGTTGCTTGTGTCCATGGGCGGCGTTAATTGCTTACCATCAGGCGATCCGTCTGCTCGTTTGCCGCCTATTACTATAAAAAAAAACATTTCACCGTCTTACGCCCAGTAGTTTCTGCCCTGTGTTGTCTATCAGTCTGTCAGTCACGCGACAAATTTATATAGATATAGATGTATTTAACATAACATAACATCACGCCTTTTATCCCCGAAGTGGTAAGCAGAGGTGTATTACACACCCAAACTTCGCTAGTTATGTTTCGGTCCCAATGTAATAGGGGACGAGCCTATTGCCATCTATCGGGCACATTGTTAAGCGAGCGATAATAACTTCGAAAAGTCAGAGGTGTGTGCCCGGGGTACCTGGGTATCGAACCCGAGACCACCGTCTCGGCAGTCCGTTACATACACCACTGGGCTATCGCCGCTCTATAGATGTATTTATTTTCTTATTTTAAGGATAGTAATTAAAATCAATCCTATACAAAGACTCACGGTAGTAAAATAGTGAAGATCATTCATCACTTGATAAACTTAACATTCCAATACACAACTCTATCTTCGACATAATCACTCGCTGTATGTCGCAAGCGACGCGGTGTAACCCGACACACGGAATACTACACGATTGTACAGTAGCTAGTGTGTATCGTATGACATGAGAATACAGGTTAGTAGTATTAGATCTGTGGTATTGATATAAATCAGAGATATTAAGAAACATGAGTTGAACGAATCGGAACTTATGTTATTACTAGATACATTCCGAACGCAGGTCTGAGAAATTTAAACAAAGGTAAGTATTATATTAATCTGTGACAAAGGTACGTGTATCCTGAAAAACAATATAGGTACAACTACTTAATGCTAAAGACCACGAAATTTTATTAATATTTATTTTACTTTTAAAATCTGTTCAATGGCTTTCGTGAAAGATTAAGAAACGTTCATCCATCCGTCCATGCACCCTCAGAAACTTTCTATACTTATTCTATTTTTTTATAGATTCTATTTCTATCTTCTATTTTCCCCGAAGGGGTAGGCAGAGGTGTAAATATTACACCTACATTTCGCCATGAATTTTTAGGTCCCACGTGATAGGGGGCGAGCCTATTGCCGTTACCGGACACATCACCAGACACGGAGTCTGGTGATGTGTTCGGTACTGAGAATTCGGAAAAACCCAGTAACACTTCTGCCCGACCCGGAAATCGAACCCGGGACCTCCAATCAGCAGTCGCATACGCTATCCACTGGACCACGGAGGCAGTCTAATAACATAATACTTCTCCTTTTTCTTTTTCTTGAGACAGTTAGAAATTCATGAGTCAGGACTATTCCTGTATCCCTAGTTTAACTAACGAATGCGAAGAACGCTCCGTATTCAAACAACAATAACACTATGTAGATCACACATATGATGTCCCTCCTGTGACGACCTCTTGAATTCATCATCAGCCCTTTAAACTGTCCCACTGCTGGGCACGGGCCTCTTCTCACTATGAGAAGGGTAAGGCCATAGTCCACCACGCTGGCCAAGTGCGGGTTGGCAGACTTCACATGTCTTTCGAGAATATTATGGAGAACTCTCAGACACGCAGGTTGCCTCACGATGTGTTCCTTCACCGATAAGCAAACGACAATTAACAATGTAATACGCACTTAACTTCGAAAAGTCATTGCTACGAGCCGAGGATTCGAACCTGAGACCCTCTGCATATCAGCCTCTTGAAATACCATGACTAAATTTTTCCTACGTAGGTCAGTATTAAAATAAATAAAAATTAATCCTGTATTACTTAAAACAACAAAAAAATAAAACTGGACTGCCTCGTTGGTCTCGCGGCATAAATGTGCGCGTGGGATTGGGAGGTCTCGGGTTCGATTCCTGAGTCGGGCAAAGTGTTATTGGGTTTTTTCCGTTAGGCAATTCTCAGTTGCTGCACGGAGTCTGGTGATGTGCCCAGTACGGCAATAGGCTCGCCCCCTATTACCTGGGACCTAAAAACTCATGGCGAAATGTGGGTGTAATATTACACCTCTGCCTACCCCTTCGGGGATACAGGCGTGAGTCTATAAATAAAATATAAATAATTATATAAATTACTTAAAAATAAGCAAATACACGATTGATTGAAGAACTTTCATCTTTAAAATCAAGATACTTTCGAGCTATGCTTTGTGTACATTCCCGAAATCCCGCTGTGCTTCTTATTTATAATTTATAATTGTTTATTTATTTTCTCCAAATAATTACTTCTTCCAATACACTAATTACATATTAATTAATAAGATTTATCGCTCGATAAAAATCTAAATGTTTTAAATAGTTTTCAATGTATCGATGATACATTACTTGTACAAATAAATTAAAGATTTATATGAAGTAGGCGGGGATGCTTCTTGTACTAATAGGTAACTTAATTTAAAAGTTGTACTGTTGGACAGTGTTTTTCAATCTTTAGTATTTTTTTCTTCAATCTGGGCACCTAGAATGCAACATCCAACACAGAATAGAATAGCTTAAGTGGCGTGAAGTGGCTGGTGTCACTTGTGACAAGAGGATGCCCGTCAAACTCAACTTTAATCTATAAGAGCATGATAAGGCCAGTGCTTATGTATGGCAGCGAAACATGGGCTGTAACCCAAAAGAGCGTGTATACCATCCAAGTTGCTGAAATGAAGATGCTGAGGTGGATGTGCGGCGTAAACAGGCTCGACAAAATCCCCAACGAGTACGTGCGAGGAAGCCTCGGTGTACGCGACATTGCCGAGAAGATGCAGGAAAGTAGGCTGAGATGGTATGGTCATGTGAAAAGGAGGCCACCAGACTACGTAGGGAATTTGGCACTACAGCTTGACCTCCCTGGTCGGAGACCTAGAGGACGACCCAAAACAAGGTGGAGAGATATAGTGTTAAAGGACAAGAGGGTATGTAATGTTACTGACGATGATGTCGCAGATAGAGCGAAGTGGAAGAGTAAAATAAAGAAAGCTGACTCCACCACCATGTGCAATGCATAGTTAGGAAGAGAGAGAGTGGTAAACCAAATTATCTTCCGCTTCTTGTGTCAGGCAAAAGGGATATACCTATGTGACTCTCACCTACAGGCGTTCGGGGTCTACCACTAAAGCCATCACAAGATCCGTCGACGTCTTGTAGCAATGAGTCGATGCGAATCGAGAACCGCGGGAGACGATTGTCATAAATATATTGCCACCTCCTTGGTTATTGATAAAGTGTTGTCGTTTGCTACGTTCTAAACAAATTTTCTTAAAACAGTACATACATACATATACTCACGCCTTTTTCCCGTCGGGGTAGGCAGAGGCAACAGAACGCCTCTTGCTTTTATCATTACAAACCTCACGCGCTTCCTCTACACTCATTACTGTTTTCATACATGCTCGCCGGTTTCGGGTACTTCGGACCTTGCCGTTTTTTAGGACGTCCCCAATTTGATCGAGGAATGTCTTAAAAAAATAATTTCTTTTTTATCGTTTTAATGTCTTGCTATCTTCCACGAGCTCCTTTGTAGAGACCGCAGGGAGGGACGACTAACACTAACACTCTGAATACCTCTGGCACAGTACAAAGAGGTACCACTGGTGTTGAAAATAAATTCGTCTGATAAACATAAAATTTGTTGAGTTGTAGTTGCGTTTGATGAGAGATGCGCCGGCGCGACTAAACGCATACCTCTCGGGTAATCGCTACATGTGACATACAGACATACAAATTGAAATACTGAGCGATTAGAATATCCTTATGTGATAGTCCTTATTTTAAGGAATAGTCATCAATTTTGTAGTAGGTAATAAAGACAAGAGCGGCGATAGCCCAGTGGTGTACCTACGTAACGGACTGCCGAGACGATGGTCTCGAGTTCGATCCCCAGTTACCCCGGGCACAAACCTCTGACTTTGAAGTTATGTGTTTAAAAAAATGTTAATTATCGCTCGCTTAATATTGTGCCCGGTAGATGACAATAGGCTCACCCCCTATTACATTGGGACCTAAACATAACTGGCGAAATGTGGGTGTGTAATATACCTCTGCTTACCTCTTCGGGGATTAAAGGCGTGAAGTTATGTATGTATGTAATAAAGACAACATTTATTTAAATAATTACGCGATATAGAATCGTTATATACTTAAATATTAATCAATTATATAACTACACGAATAGAATAAATTTTCATAGCCGTGTAAACAAGAGAGATTTTTTAATAACAGCATATTAGACGAATGGTGTTATCGTCCGTGTGGTGACGGATTATGAATACGGAATGTCACCACCCCATATCATCCCATGGGTGTCGTAAGGGCCGACAGAGGGAGCATATTATGCATAGAACAGCACTGTAAGAGAAGGAAAACTTGATACAAACCCTATACCAACCCGTTTGGCCAGCGTGGTATAGTAGGCCAATTCCTCCTTTCAAAAGGAGATGAACTCATATGCAACAGATTCAGTTGCTTACCAACTGTTTGAAGCGATTACGTATAGAAGGCTTATTTGCTTTAACCCCGATATTCGTGTTAACAAATCAAACCGAAAGAAAAATTATAAGGGAAAACATATCAACGCAATACTTTAAGATTTCACTTACAGTAAAACGATTACGAAAGTTTTAAATACTCTTAAGAAGGAAATGTATGATCCACATATTTACACTGTTTTCCTTGCAATAACATACCTACATATATACATACAGAGACTCACGCCTGTTTCCCGGAGGGGTAGGCAGAGACTACGGAACGCCATTTGCAACGATCCTGACATATCTCTCTTGCTTCATTCACTCCCATCAAATTCCTCATGCATGCTCTTCTGTTTAGGGTACTTCTAACCTTTCCTGTTTTAAAGATGTCTCCGATCTGGTCAGAGAACGTCCGCCTTGGTCTTCCCCTTCGCCCTGTCCCATTCACACTTGCCTTATATATCTGCTTAGTCAGTCTTTCGTCATCCTATTTTTCTTTATTCCTTGCAATAAACGTCTGAATAAACTCGTTGCGGGTTCTCAGACAGTTTAAACTTCATTTTTAGGTTAATCCTATACTGAACCCGGCTACACCAGACTATACAGTTGTAAGAATGAGGTTGGGATTAGTCTCATAAAAATAACCTTTACATACTTACAACGACGACTCAGACAGATCCTGTTTGTCAGTGTGTCAGCCACAACGTCCCTTTGACTGTCCCCGCTACACTTTAAGTTTAATAGCGAATTAAATGGTCTCGGAGATAACGAGTGGATCCAATATGGTCCCGTCGTCAATATAGGCTTGTCTTTAACACGCGCCGACGTGAATACTACAAATAACTCAAGTATGACGACCGGTTGGCGAAGCGGGAGTGTAAGCGACTGCAACGCCGAAGGTCGCGGGTTCGATTCCCGCTCAAGTCAAACATTTGTGTGCATGAACATGAATGTTTGTCTTGGTCTGGGTGTTTCTATGTTTAATATGTATGTATTTACAAAAAAAGTTTATATGTATGTTTATCCGTTGTCTAGTACCCATAGTACAAGCTTTGCTTAGTTTGGGACTAGATGGTGTTGTGTGAAAAAAAAGTATTTGTAGCGCTCATAGCTTGATAAGCTACGTTTTATGAGGTCAACATTTGGATTGATGATCGCTTGTTGTGGGAATTTTTTCTGCGTCGCAATTAAAACTCCACAAGAATTGTAATTTTTACCTTTCTTGTATCGCTTATAGTGTGACTTTACTAGTCATTCATAATTGATTTGCAAAGTTAAGCAATGTATCATCCCCATATCATCCCATGGGTGTCGTAAGAGCCGACAGAGGGAGCATATTATGCAGAGAACAGCACTGTAAGAAAATGAAAACTTGATATAAACCCTATACCAACCCGTATGGCCAGCGTGGTATAGTAGGCCATTTCCTCCTTTCAAAGGAGAGGCCTAGTCCAGCAGTGGACTGTTAAAAGCTGATGATGTATGTATGATGATGTTAAGCAATGTTTTAAAAGCTCATAATTTGGACGGTTGATCACTCGTGGCATTTACATCGGAGCGCTACCACATGAGTAAATAAACCGAACAGAGACAAAGCTTCTTATACATACATATTTTGGTAGAGTTGTCACAATAGGTTAAGAAAAATTAAACAAAACTTTTGTCAAATAATTTTATTATTATGTCAGAAACCTTTACAAATGACTTACTCTAATAATTTTCTTTTTTTTAACCGACTTCAAAAAAAAGGAGGAGGTTCTCAATTCGTCGGTTTTTTTTTTGTTTTTTAATAATTTATCGTTTCTTTTAATGGTATGGTAAATTCTGAATCTAACATTTTATAGTTTTTTGACAAGCGGCCAGTGGTCACGCACACATGAGCCGCGTGCTTGTAGTAGTGCAACCGATTCGCGCTGTTGCTTGAAGTTTTGTCTCTGTTCCGTTTATCTACTCATGTGGCGCTACTGTGCTGCCGAACGCACTTAATGCAGACGGTCCCGATTCTTGTCAAACAAGCTCTACTTAGTTTGGGATAAGATGACCCTGTATTAGTTGTCCTAAGGAATTATGACCATTATAACATTTAGGCTGTAATTATGAATTATGAACGGATTGAAAAAAATCATTTCTTCTATCTATCTCCCTATCTAAACGTCACGCCTGTCTCCCATTGGGGTAGGCAGAGACTATGTAACGCCAAATGCTCCGGTTCGAACATACCTCTTTCGCTTCCTCGACACTCATTAACCTCGTCATGCATACTCGTCGGTTATGGGTACTTTTGATTGCCCCTTCCGCAGTACGTCACCAATTAGGTCGGCGTAAGTCCGTCTTGGGCGTCCTCTACCGATATATCCATTTATTCTTACTCGATACACTTCTTTCGTAAATCTTCTTTCATCCATCCGTTCCAAGTGTCCAAACCATCGCAACATACCTTTCTCAATCTTTGTCACTACATATTCTGTCAAACCACACCTTTCTCGAATAACACTATTTCTCACTTTATCTGTCATTCTTATATTTCTTCTTAGGTTGATATATTCATTACATTTGTACCAATGACACTTGGCTTTGAAGTATTCAGCAATTTAAAAAGTAGTCACCCTTATATTAAGATTCAGATTGCAGTTTTAAATATATGTACCAGCATTATATCTCAACAATTATAATAATAAGTCATTGGTCAACACGTCAGCAGTAGAAAGGGGGGCGGGACTTACCATTAAATATATCTGACAGACAAGTCTTGGGGCGAGTTTTACTGTCATACAAATAACAAACGCGTTCTCCCACACCTCACTGATAAGCGTTATCTACGAGCTAGTAATTAGCACTACGGACCACGAGCAAGCAATCTGATCACATCGTAAAGTAACGGTATCTACAAGGTGTTTGGCACATGGTTGTCCAAATGAAGTAGTGATCTGGTTTGGGCCATTCCCAATGCGTTGGACTCAGGCAAATTAAATTCTGTCTCACAGTTTCAGTAGTAAAAACAGAATAGTAAGATAGCTTCATACAAATCGGCCGCCGCGCTGCCGCGCTGGTTTGAATGTACGCGTGAGTCGCCGGCGCCGTGTACGCACGCACTTTTCACGCACACAATCTCACGAGCGCGGCAAGCTCGGCGCGGATTCAGTACGGGATGCGCGGCGCGTCTGATCGAGCGCATTCATGTAGGTACTTCACTGCTCGCCCGCTTGAATTGTATTGTATACATTCAGTTTTGTAATAAACGTTATTAGTAATATACAATGTGTTAAACGACGGTAAATTTAACTTGTTACTTTTTCTCATTAAAAAAGGCATTTAGATAGTTATATAACGCTTAGGTAGTCAGTAGGTATTTGAGAAAAAATAAATTCAAGCTTAAATTGTGAAGTATTCAGCGCGATCACTTATAAAAGCGGCGAAAAAGCGCGAGCGCCGACAAAGCCGGCGCCGCAGTGTAAACAAGCAGTGGCGGCGCTAGACCATATGTGGACGTCGGCGACATTAAGTTCGCGAGGCCCCTTTTACTTACTACTTATACGCCTCTCCCAACATGCGCCACAATTACCCGTCCTCTGCTTTCCGCATCCAGCCCACCCTAGCCACCTTTTTTAAGTCGCCGGACCACCTAGACGGGAAGCGTCTCACTTCAGCCTGCTTATACGGCGAGCTTTGTCGGTTACTCTAGTTCTCTTCCGAATGACCTCGTTGCGAATTATATCCTTTAGAGAGATTCGGATCATAGCTCGTTTCATGGCAGGCTGAGGGACTTTAAACCTATGGAACAGCCCGACCGTCAGTGTCCAGGTTTCGTCACCGGATGTGGTTACTGGTAGTACGCATTGGTCGAAAACTTTTGTCTTGAAGCTTCGCGGAATAAGTGACATGAAGACCCGACGTAGCTTACCGAATGCTGACCATTTTAACCCTAGATCACTAACCTTATTTTTCGACGCTTATTACGAACCTTCGTACTTTCGACTACGGTATTTATTATAGAGGATAATGGGTTTTATTTAAATTAAACATGCATATTTTTATTTTTATTATAAATTATTTATATTTTTCATATTATTTAATAAGTTTACATAAACCAAAACAACATATTTATTAAACAATCAGCTTTATAAATGAGATTGTAGGTTTTATGCTAAATTAACAATGATAACATTTTCAAAGTTTTTTTTAATAAGTATTATTAAAAGTAAATGTGAAAAATAATCTTCAGATATTAGAAATAACGAATGAAATATAGTAATGGAATGAAAATGTTGGTAAAAATCTATCATGTTATACATTTGTGACAAACATCAAGATTGTGCTACGGTTTGTGCTAACGACCAGCCCTTTGTTTTTCTACTGCAAGAAGCAAGGGAACACATCTGGTCAAAAGTGTCTACTCCTCCTTTTGTTTGGTTGTAAAATTCAACCATTGTGGGCTTTTTAGTATTTTCATTAATTGCTTTTTGAAACTTCATCTTCACCATTAGTCTCATATACAGGATCAGCCTCAAGGTGGTCTTTCTCGCTCCCTGATGAATATTCTATATAAGGTCGTCTTCTAATAATAACTGACGAAGTCTATCTAAAACAACGAATAATAAAGGATTAAATGTAAACAAAAAAAGAACGCAAAAATTCACCAACTAAATATAATACAGAATGTTACGTTATTACTAACCTTCGTCGATCCGACGAGCCATGGTTGCTGGAACGGCGCTCACGGGCCCACCCCACTCAAAACCACAGACATAGATCTACATAGATAACGCAAATGCATGCACTTCGCGTGTCTGAACTCCGACCAAGTGTCGAGCTTGGTCGCCACTAACTTCAGTCCCCGCGCGTCCGTTTTACCGTTAAGTAAACTTTATTCACATAACGTTGCCGCGTTTGCTTCGGACGTTTGATCTGACGTTGTGTATTAGGAGACGATGAATATCGCACAAGCGATACTGTCGCGCATCGCTTCGACTTCGTGATACAGGCAACGTCACAGTAGGTATTAAAAAGTCGGCACGCTTGGTTTCAATACAAATCGTGATAGTTGCGTTATCTATGTAGATCTATATCTGTGCTCAAAACACTACCGTCCATCGCGGGGACAACGGGTCGACTGAGATTAGCTAAAGTGTGGAAGCAGTACGATCGCGCGCGCAAAAGTTAGGGCGATTTATAGAAACCTGCGTAGTCGAATCGACTAAGGTTCGTAATCTAGGGTTAAATGAATCCTTCTTTCGATTTCCTTCTCGAAGCTGTGTCTACCCAACTGTATTACTTGCACCAGGCAGACATACTGTTGCACAACTTCGAGCAAGGAACCGTCAATGCAGATCGCTTTTGACACGACGTGTTCATTGAACATGACCTTCGTTTTATACAGGTTCATGCCGAAACCAATCGGCCGGTAGGATTCATAAAGGTCGTACAGCATTTTGCTAAACTCTTCCGACATCTCTGCTATTAGGACAATGTGGTCTCTGCTATTAGGACAATGTCGTCAGCAAACCGAACGTGTGAGATGTACTCGCCGTTGATATTCAGGGTCTTGGAGACATCCTCAAGTGAGTTGGTGAACTGCTTGGCCCCTTGCCGGACTCCCCTACGCAAATCTATGGTGGTTGTCTTTCTGTCTTGGTAATGGTCGCGGTTTGCTGTCAAGAACTGCCCAGGTTTCGATAGAGTCGAAACCTTTCTCGTAGTCCACGAATGCCATACACAGCGGCTGACAATCTGCCGAACAGTATGGATATGGTTCACGGTGTTGTAGCCTTTTCGAAACCCGGATTGCTGATGGCTAGAAGTCATCGAGTCTTCAAGCGACACGGTTTGTAAAAACTCTTCGAGAATAACTTGTAGATATGGCTCAGGAGTGAAACAGATCTGTAATTCTTCAATAAAATTTTGTCGCCTGTTTTTAAGAAAAGAGCCACCACACGCCCGCTCCATGCTCTGTGTATTAAAGTTTCGTGGATGACGGCATTGAGGAGACTTGCTAGCTCTCTCTGGATTGTGTCTCCACGTGCTCAGAGGAATTCTGCAGTGATACCGACATCAAAAGGCGCTTCTTCTTCCTAAGTTGCTCAAGGGCAGCCCGTACCTCGCTCTGGTCGACATCTGGGATGTCTTCGGTAAAGTGGCGCGTCAATGGGACTCTGCGGTAGTCAATACTAGGTCCAGTTTGTCTGTCTACCCGCGAGGTAGACAAGTGTCCATAGAAACTTTCAACGTCCTCGAGAATCTCGAACTTTGAGTTGACGGTGTGGCCATTCGCAGTTCTTAGTTTCGTCAGTTGGGGCTGCCTCAACTGCTTAGTGAAGACTTTTGACCCAGGTTTTCCTCGATCGCAGCCTCTATTGTGCGAGTATTATAGCGTCGGATGTCACAACGCATTACTGCCGTCATAACGTAAAAGGGTACAACTAGCATTTTGTAAATCTGGAGAAAATCGAGTTTAAAACATTTCTTAGTGTTTGTAAAAAATAAATTACGGTATCGTAGTTATAGAAAATGTATGATTGGAAATAGTAGCGTCTGTATGAATTCTATAAGATGATTTACGTATTTTATTTTATTTTCACTGTATTTATTCAATAATCTACATTTTCCATTTGAACTTAACTTAAAAAATATTGTAAAATCATTAATATTACGTATAAAAGGCATAATTAACCAAATGTGACTTTCCATTCTAACATTTTGGTTAAATAAGTTAAATATTACTCTGCCGTCATAACGTAAAAGGCCACAACTAACATTTTGTATATCAGGAGAAACTCGAGTTTAAAGTTTATCTTAGTTTTTGTAAAAAATAAATTACGGTATTGTAGTTATAGTAGCGTAGCGTCTACATGAATTATATAAGATGATTTACTATTTTTTTTTAATTTTTACTGTATTTATTCAATAATCTACATTTTCCATTTGTAAAATCATTAATATTACGTATAAAAGGCATAATTAACCAAATGTGACTTTACATTGTAACATTTTGGGGAAAAAGTTTAAATAATAAAATTAAAACCCATATTAATTAAAACACATCTTTCGTTTAAGTGGTTGATGGCATAGAATACAAGTGTCACCACCCCCTATCGTCCCGTGGGTGTCGTAAGAGGCGACTAAGGGATAACACGATGCAAATACCATCTTTGCGTAGAGACGGAAAACTCGACATCAAACCCTATACGACTGCCTCGTTGGTCTCGCGGCATAAATGTGCGCGTGGGATCGGGCGGTCCAGGGTTCGATTCCTGGGTCAGGCAGTGTTATTGGGTTTTTCTTTCACGAAATTCTCAGTAGCAGCACGGAGTCTGGAAATGGGCCCGGTACGGCAATAGGCTCGCCCCTTATTACGTGGGACTAAAGTATATCTGGCGAAAAGTGGGTGTAGAAATACACCTCTGCCTACCCCTTCGGGGATAAAAGGCGTGACGTTATGTATGTATGTATGTACATCTATCCACTTGTGACTTCTGCATGTAATCTAAACAAGATATTCCCTTTTCTAGTGCTATCACAAAAATAATTGCTCAGTTGTGCACTTTCAGGTAATGCTACTTTTGTTTATTGTGGTTATAAAATTATACAGAAAATATGAGCAGATAGGCCTTTTTCTCCTGATTCCAAATATGTATATAACTCAATTTCGAAAAAAATGTTAGTTGTGCCCTTTTTCCTTATGACTGCAGATTAGCTGCCGTATTTTTTGGTTTACGGCTCTTCTATCAGGTGAAGACCGCTGACAGGATGGCATCTCGCGTCTTTTCATCTTTAGTTCGAGAGTCTCGCCTTAAAGTTTAGACTCCTTGTTTCTCATCTGTGCGGGGAGATCTTTTCTGCTTTTAGCCTCACTGTTTTTTTTTCAGGATTGTATCGTAGCTAAGATTAGCCGCTATTTAAGCTTAGATAATCTGTCTTGGCTCATCGTGCTCCTCGAATAGGCCAAATAGGCGAAATTACTACTCACTACCATCACGAATGTGTTCGAAAATTATAAAAGGCATTACCATCTGCTTAGTTTTTTCCGAAATGTTCGGGGTCGCCTACCTAAACCAGGCTGAGTGGCGAATCCAAAAGTTTAAAGGTTGCGAGGCCCCCTCAGGCGCGAGGCCGTCGGCGGTCGCCGACGTCGCCGACGCCTAGCGCCGCCACTGTAAACAAGTGACAACCCGTGCGTCAACGCAAGAGTAGGCAATTAACTCGCCGAGCGGCCTTAGCTAACCTACTATTCTGTTTTTACTATGGTTTCAGCGATATGATTTTTTTTTATATTTTAAAGAAAAACCCAGAAATTTGGACTCATATTGAAAAAATGTTAAACGAATATGGGTTTAGCTATCGTAGTGATATTTTTTATTTTAGTTAACTATTGCTACATTTCATTAAAATAATTATTTCCTGTAGAAACCTTGTAAAAAAATTATAACAGGCTGTCAAAGTTTCGAAAAGAGCTAATAATAGAACAAAGTTCAATATTGTATGATTAAAAAAAACAATAATAATAGTGACGGAGGTTTTCAACTTCACTTAAAACTTTTTCAGTTCATACCCTTTAAAATGATGTATCATAAGCCTATAAAAGCATTCACTACATAAAAAAAATGCCAATTATTCTCGACCGGCCGAAAACATTAGAAGTTGGCTTTACCTAAATTGCACCTATTTAAGGAATTAAAATGACGTGAAACAACTTAATATGCTGTCTCACTCTTCCGCAGCACAAAATCTTGTTTTTACCGTTTAATACCTTGTGTTGCCAAACAAAAGAAAAAAAAAAATTTTTTTTTAATAAGGGAAAAAAAAATATTTTGCGCCCAAGTGATACACTCTACTTTTCATCACTCACTATGAGAAAATAAAAGATGCCTCATTGTAATATCATTAATTCATAAAACAGAGTACCAACTACTTAAATTGAAATAAAATAGTATCTAATAAAAAAACAACTAAATACTTTTTACATTTGAGACATTTTCGCAATTATGAACATTTATTAGCCTACAGTTTATTCCGCGCGTTTTTAATTTGATTTTTTTTATGCTTTTCGTATATTTGTTATCGTCAAATTCACCGTCTCTGTAATCAGTTAGATTAATTTTATTGAGTTGTGTAAAGCAATGGCGACTTATTCTAATGAAGAATATGCAGACATTTTGATGGCATATGGAAGTGCTAACTCCAATGCACGCGAAGCTCAATGGATTTACGGAGAGTGGTATCCAAATAGGCGCTTGCCCGATCGCCGTACATTCTCTAATACTTATCGGCGTTTACGGGAAACCAGTAATTTGCAGTTTTAAGAGCCAGGAGTTAATGTAAGACAACATGACGTTTCTATTGATGAACGCATATTAGAATTATTTAACCAGGATCCTACAAGAAGCATTAGAAACGTAGCTACAATACTTGATGAAATAATACAATAATGACTTTGAGAGACGTATCCAGTTTAGTCGATTTATGTTACATACTGATGTGGATGACGAACATTTCTTGAAGAGTATTTTGTGGATGGACGAGTCATGTTTCACAAAAGAAGGGATTCTCAATCTCCACAATCTGCATCATTGGGCTTCACAAAATCCACACGTGAAAAGATCAAAATCTTTCCAGCGGCGATTTAGTGTCAACGTTTGGGCAGGTGTCATTGGCAACAATTTAATTGGACCACATTTTTTTACCAGATACTCTCACTGGCGATGCATATTTGCATTTTTTGCAAAATGACCAGCCCGAATTAGTCATGGATTTGCCAATATTCCAAGAAGGCAGACGAATCATATTTCAAAACGACGGTTGTCCAGCTCACTGGTGACTAGATATCAGAGAATATCTGGACAATGTATTCCCGAACTCGTGGATCGGGCGAGATGACAAAATATTATTTTTTCCCTTATTAATTTTTTTTTCTTTTGTATGGCAACAAAAGGTATTAAACGGTTAAAAAAAGATTTTGTGCTGCGGAAGAGTGAGACAGCATATTAAGTTGTTTCACGTCATTTTAATTCCTTAAATAGGTGCAATTTAGGTAAAGCCAACTTCCCCCCCGTGGGATCTCCACCTTGTCGTGGTGGGGGGGCTCAGTAACCGTGGATTGGTCACCCGCGGTGAAGCTAAGAGGGATCCAGGAGGGGACGCTCCGCGTGGGCTTGGAGGGGCCTGCGCAGGATGCGTCCAACGGTGCGGGTGCGGGGGACAGTTCTGTCTGTCCCTCGCAGTCGGGTGCGGTCGCGGGAGGAGAGGCGTGTCGGTGTTGCGTTGCCGCGCGCCCTATCTCCCGCAACCAAATGGGGGCGCACCATTCGATGCGTCGCGGTGGGGCCGCAGAGGAAGAGGAGATGCGGTGTTGCGTTGCCGTCCTCCCTATCCTCTGCGGCCGCTGGGCGTTTTGGCGGCGGAGTCCAACACTTTAATCCGTCGCCAAGGGGGTTTTGTTCGGGGCCCGCCTGACCATCTGGCGGGCCAATACCCGTCGGAGGGTGGCGACGAGTGCTTTGGTGATGCCCCACCCTCCGACACACGGGTACATGGCGGAAGTCGAGGTGGTTTTTAGTGGAAACACCACATACTCCGGCTCTTATTTCCCCCAAGAGTCGGAGATCCGAAGGGATTTTCCACCTCGTAAAACAAAAAAAAAAAAAAAAAAAAAAAGGTAAAGCCAACTTCTAATGTTTTCGGCCGGTCGAGAATAATTGGCATTTATTTTTATTTAGTGAATGCTTTTATAGGCTTATGATACATCATTTTAAAGGGTATGAACTGAAAAAGTTTTAAGTGAAGTTGAAAACCTCCGTCACTATTATTATTGTTTTTTTTAATCATACAATATTGAACTTTGTTCTATTATTAGCTCTTTTCGAAACTTTGACAGCCTGTTATAATTTTTTTACAAGGTTTCTACAGGAAATAATTATTTTAATGAAATGTAGCAATAGTTAACTAAAATAAAAAATATCACTACAATAGCTAAACCCATATTCGTTTAACATTTTTTCAATATGAGTCCAAATTTCTGGGTTTTTCTTTAAAATATAAAAAAAATCATATCGCTGAAACTGTGAGACAGAATTTAATTTGCCTGAGTCCAACGCATTGGCAATGGCCCAAACCAGATCCCTACTTCATTTGGACAACCATGTGCCAAACAACCTGTATATTGTTGCGTTTCGGTGGCTGTGTTTCGAAGGCTCCATCCCCTTTTCCTACTCTTTCATCCCAGCCTGCCCATAATGCCTTTTCCTGTCTGGTGTTGCGGGTATCCATGGCTGTAATCAATAGTTTGTGCTGAAGTCATTTTGGCGCCGAAAAAGTTGTGGTAAAATGTATTTGACTGTATGGATGGTGTAGTGGTTAAAGTGGTCGCCTCTCTGCTGAATACTGCGTTATCGTGGGTTCGACTTCAAACAAGGACATAATTTATGTTAACTACAAACTGTTGTCAAGTGTTGTCATTATTTTTGTCTTTGACCGTTGGCTAAAAGATGAGCAAGTACCTATGTCTACATGAAAACGTAGTCCGAGAGTGGTACAAAAACTAACTATCTATTATTAAATAGATTTTTAGAAGAAGACATGAGTGCCAATGGAAATTCATTTATTTTATTTCGTTCAATATTGTTTGGTTAATAGCGCACTTACCTACACTGAACCACATTTAAACAAGGTACACTAAAATCGTAGGAGAAAACAAGATGACAAGATACCTCGATATTTGTGTGACAAACCACAGAAACAAGTAAAGCTTTCTATTGTAACTCCAACACTCCGACTAAATTAAATACCCAGTAGCGATGGCGCTACCGTCGACGTCAGTTCAACATTTCACTGCAATTACTCTTTTGTCCGCTGTCAACATAAACTGGCCGGGTAGCTATTTGTCAATTTATGACAAACTAGATAATAGCGGGGTGCAGTTGTGCTTCGTATCGGAGATCGGACAACCGTACAGACAGACAAATAACTCACTATATCGAAACAACCGGTAGCCAGTGTTACCCACATACTGACGGGTGGTACAATTTTATTAGTAGGTATTGGATCTTGATTGACGAGAGAAATGTACAGTCCGGCAAAACTAGATATTCCTACAAAATAAATGTAGGAGAAACATGCTGTTATTTTTAATAGCTTTTTCGCGTGGCTTTGCCAGTGATAAAAGTATAAGTACTATTTGTAAGACTAGATACCAAGTGTATGCTCAAATTAATTCCAAATTTCCTCTCCTATTTCAGCCCCTGAGGGATACATTTTCAAGCAAGCCGTGGCTTACGTTTGACCCAGATGTTCAATCTATCTCCATCAAAATTGATGCAACGATTTAGCGCTGAAAACATGATATAAAAAGACTACCTGATTTATAATATACGTATAGATAGTAGTTAGCTTCTGACACGATGGTACGTAAAATAAGATCGTGATGGAACGATTGAAAAAGCAATTGTTCATCTGTTAAAAGCTACGCCAGATTTTGTAAGGTCGATATACCTACATACAAATAGTTTGAAACCTTTTGTTATTTCAGAACATTTTTATAAAATTCCAAGAAAGTATTGTAGTAATTTTATCATATTTCAGTGCGTTAAATACTTTAACAAGAACACAAATCATCATCAACTGAAATAAACTTTTACTTAGCAATCAACACGTAGACATAGACTATTAACTACCCTATAGGTATAAATAACACTCTCACATATTTATCAAGTACTAGTACATTCAACATTAACTTAAACAGTACTAAGATATTAATGCTATCAATAAATAACTCGATCGAGCTGTAACATTAATGGACGAAATAGAAAGTATAATATTGATTTGAGGCGGTACTTGAAACATTAATACAATCTGTATTTCCAATAATATTAAAATTGTATAAACATTAGGAAATCATTCATCAAGCTACAAGGCTAAAACACAGTTTCCCAAACCCATTTTGTCTGCTGTCCACTTTGAAAATAAATGATTTTGTGTCGCGCTCGAAATTGCTTTAAATATGCTCAGTATGTCATAAGTATTACGAGGCAGCAATAGCCTCACAGAGCTTTCAACAGACTTTCATCTAGACCGATATCGGGTTGCAACGGCGCGCACCTCTGACTTTGCGCAGTTATGTACAATTTGGTTATTCAAAATAGTTGATTGAATCAGGAGTTACTTGGCGGAATTCCACTGTAACCGAATGGAAGGAAAGAGGAACCCACCACGCGCCCTCGGACTGACCACCCCCAACTATTGCAATAGAAAAAGGTTGACAATACCGAACTCCTCTAAAAGGATAAGGGATATAGGGTAGGTTTGGGTTCCAGGAAGATTCCTGACTTGCAGTATCCCGCTGTATGCGCCGACTATTCTTCGACACGTGTTTCGCCTCTGCACGAGGCATCCTCAGGAGCGACGGGTAACGACTGAGTCTGACTGAGGCTCAGTCGTTGCCCATCGCATCTTTTTCTATTGCAATAGTTGGGGTGGTCAATCCGAGGGTGCGTGGTAGGTTCCTCTTTCCTTCCATTTGGTTATTCAAATCAAATTCTGGATAGCGCGGTATAGTAGGCCTAATCCACGTGTTGACTCACAGTGCAAGCTACTGTGAAGCAATTTAGGAGAGGTTTAAAGCACAGGCAAAATTAATCGGCGCAATAAGCTGAAATTTGGCATGTAGGAATGTTCCTTGGGGACCCTAGAGGTGCACTGAGAAGGGACTGCCTGAAATGCCCACGGGATCGGAACTTGATTGATTGATAGCACGGGCTGTTGCCGCAACTCCACGTCCTGGTGTGTATTTTGCGTGCGGGTGGGAATGGTCTTGTTTCTCGAGCCATCCCAGCTCTTCGAGGAAGGCCAGCAGACTCTTGATATGGCCCACTGCTTCCCTCAGGGTGCTGTGTCTCGTCAGGTACTGCTGCCTATACTGTGAGACCTCAGGGCAGTCGAGGAGCAGGTGGGCTGTCGTCTCCTCTGCTGCCATACAGGCTCAGCACAGCGGGCTGTCGGTGATACCTATAGTAAATAGGTGTTTATTAAAGAATCCTTGTCCTGTGTAGGCGGCCGTGACTGTCCGCAGTTGTTGTTTGGACAGCCGGAGGACTTGTTTGGCTATCTTACCGTCCACTGCGAGAACAGCCTCCTTGGCCTGCCTGCATGTTTGGCATGGTTGTGCTAGGTCCTGGTTGTTTCTTATCAGGTTGCTATAAAAACCAGAAGGAAGGGGAATAACGGGCTCGGGTCCCACCACCTCTAAAGTGGCCCCTCTTCTGGCAAGAACGTCGGCTGCGTCATTCCCTCTTGAGCCACAGTGGCCCTTGATCCATTGCAGTGTTAGTTTGTTTAGTTTACCTACCTCTGTTAGTTTCTGGTGGCATTCTAGTGTTCGGTAAAAAAGGTCAATTTAAAAATAAATGTGCAGACGTAGTGGCGGGCATCCTCTAGTTATTATATAGATACACCTCCAACGAAAACCTTCTTTCTAGCACAGCTTCTCGATTGCGACGCGACGCGACGCCACGACGACTCATTATACAACTTTAATTAAAACCATATTATTGCCTCAGTACCAGCTATTAATACTTTTTGTTTAATATGCAAATCAAACGCTTTCCATTTATAGTTTATAGATGTAAGACCATAAAGTTAAGATGAGATACGTGCCTAATCAACGGGTACACTATTAATATTTTAATGGTTATAAGTTTTATATTAAAATGGTGGCGCCTCCTATTTTGAATATTATTTTCACTTTAAAAATACAACTCCTGTGTTAGGATTAAATCCCGAAAGGGTATTTACAACCTTTTAATCACACAAAAAAAAACTGAAAGACCACTTAGAATAGTAACAACATTTTGTGGATCAAGACTCGATCAAAGAGCTCCGATATTTACATAGAGGCGCATTTCCTATGGGCGCTCTGAAGACAAACTTTCTGTGACACAAATTGCCGCTTGGCGGCGTGGCAGTCGCGCTGTGACAGCTGTCTCTACGAGAGCAAGAGAGACGAACGTTCTTCCTGTGTATCTTAACTACGAGAGCAAGACAGACGGAGAACGACGCCAGCGCCGCCAACGGCGCCAACTACCAACTGAACTGGAGACAGTCCCCACTTAGAATCGGCACACGAAATCCTTAAGAACTGCGCTTCTATGTAAATCTGTATTCATTGACTCGGTCCGCAAACGCAACCTGCGTTGTCTGTCATTGTCATTAGTTTTCATTCCTGCGAGGCGCACATAAACTTATACATGTTGCTAACATCACAAAACTATGTTTTTATAAACATCTTTAAAAACTGCTCAAAGATATAAACTAAAAGATGCATAATTAAAAATCGGTTATGTTGTTGTTGCACTGGTTAATAGATATCTAATTACAAACATCAAGACGTGCGTGCCTTGGGATTGAACTTAGGACCTCTACGTGTCCAACGGTCTCCCAGCTATCATTGAGACTACGTCTGCTATATATTTTTTGATTAATGTAAATTAATGTAGACACATTAGAAATAGATCAAATAAAGCACACAGGATCATCATCAGCCCTTTATACTGTTCCACTGCTGGGCACGGGCCTCTTCCCATTCCCATTATGAGAAGGGTAAGGCCATAGTCCACCACGCCGGCCAAGTGCGGTTTGGCAGACTTCACATGTCTTTCGAGAACATTATGGAGAATTCTCAGACATGCAGGTTTCCTCATGATGTTTTTCTTCACCGTTTAGCAAGCGATATTTAACAATTTAATACGCACATAACTCCGAAAAGTCATCGGTGCGCGCCGTGGCTTCAAACCCGGACCCTCTGCGTAGCAGTCTGTCGGTCTCTCCACTAGGCTACAGCAGGATACCAACTTGGAATTTCGCTCTTTCTTAAGTAACTAGCTTTTCTTGGTATCGTCAGTAATTTCTCCAGTGATGCCACAGCGGTTTAGCAGTTTCTTCTTCTTAGCGCTTTGTTGGCAAACACTAATATTTATGAGGCCCAGAAAGCAGCCAAGCTGACTGCGTTGTCGGAGGCAGTCATCAGTTCTTCCTGCGTGCAAGTTTTCCGGCACGCAGGGCACGATGTAAGATGGCAGATCGTTTGTCTTGCACCGAATGACTGCACGGGTGGCGTAGTGGTTTAAGCGGCAGCCTCACCGCTCGACACTGCGCTGAAGTCTTGTGGGTTCGATCCCCGATGTGTGATTCATAAATTGTAGTTTCGAGTCTGGTTGTTCATTGTGTCCGTTAGTTGCATGTTTGTAAAGTCCCCCGCGACACAGGATTTAGTACTAATGCGGGAGCTGTCTTAAAAAAAAACTAGTAAAGCTTGTGGTCCTAGCGCTATCCTAGCTCCATCCAAGACTTGAAGCCCGTTCTTTTCCGACAGGTTCGTTTACAAGTCTTCACAAAATCGACAGTATATTAGCTTTTCTTCTGACCGACTGCCAGGGATAGGGGATTTCCATTACTTACACCAGTGTCAGCTTTTTAAAATAATAGACACCTTACAACGACTGTCCAATGTTCATGTCAGCCCGGACTAGAGGCTTAACGTGCTCTCCGAGGCATGGGGCAAGCAATATTGACTATTTAATACATTCATAACTTCCAAAAGGCATTTGTGTGCGCTGTGGCTTTGAGCCTGATATCCTCCCTGGTATAGCCTGGTATCACCCCTAGGCTGTCGCGCACGCTTATACTCGTAAATCTTAGCTTCCTAACAGAATGTGTGTATATGTGTTTTTATTTGAATTCTCTAAATTAAACTGGAAAAGTTCATGATAATAATTTTGTTTGATAAATTTCTGAAAAACTTCTACTTAAAATAGCTACTTACGCAGATAAATAGTTGTGGCATAATATTTAAGAAGTTGTACATTAATCTAAAACTGTACATTTATGCAGCCATTACTCACAGCTTTAGACATTTAAGATAAGATCAATGTTATCAATAATATCGAGAAACATAAACCACGCAACAAAATATTTATAGTATTTACGTAATGGAAACAGCAAATTATAACATTTTCTCTGTACATAACTCGTAATTACACTAACGAGGAAGCGAACCGCAGACCACATACGAACTCATTATCACAGACCGGTCTACCCGAGTCCTGTGCTGCCTTTTCATTACCTATCATTTATTAATTCGATTTCACCGACTGCCAATCAATGTTGCTTTCCCACACTACAGTAAACCACGGTGTAACCTCAATAGCAACACAACCTTTCATGCTAAAACAATCTTTATTATCTTCAGTAAAAAGCTCATTTTCCTGTGAAGCTGGTCAGGCTTTAGTTGATACCTGTGTGGCACTAGTCCGTTTCATTAATACGTCGTCGGTAATACGTCTTGCCAATTAACGGCCAGCCGCGAGTCGCGCGCCCACTCTATCTCGGCAGTCACCATCAGACATCGCGAACAATACCTTATTAATTACTTATACAAACACAGCGACAAATTTACTGTTTTGTTAGACATGTTAATTTACCTCTGAAAGTAATAGTTTTATAGTGTATGCGACTATTTGTCGTAAAGTCGCTGTGTCTTCGTTATTACGTTTAACGTATCTATGTGATGTCAGGTGTATGAGTTAGGAGTATGGTGTGTGAATGCGACGCTAATTGCGACAGGATCATACTAAAGAGGCTGAGGTCCGACTTAACGGACATGCTTCATTAAGTTTGTTTAAGACTTGGTGACGAATAAGATATAGGTTCAAACATCTATGAAGGTAGTAGAGACTTGCTGATTTCAGCATGAATGGGCCGGCTCGACCGGGGAAGTACTACCCTCCCACAGAAAATCGACGAAAAGTAACAGTACCTAAATTGTTGCGTTTCGTTCGGTGAGTGAGAGTGCCGGAGGCCCTATCCCCTATTACTTCTACCTCATCCCACTCCACATCCTATCCCTTTTCCCAACCCCGAGGGGTGGCAACGCACTTGTGACTCATGTGGTGTTGCTTGTGTCCATGGGCGGCGGTAATTGCTTACCATCAGGCGATCCATCTGCTCGTTTGCCGTCACAAAGTCAATTAACATATTTCAAAGTGTATATCGCAAAATGCGATTGAAAAGAACACAGAATTTTCAGTTAGATGGTCATATTGGTTATACTTTGTAAAAGTAATTAAATTAGTTATAGTTTTTATTTTATTTTTGAAGCAAATATAGTTGTTAAGGTTTTAAATGGTACGGTATATCACAAGCTTAAATATAAACCTTCGTTTTCTATCGTAACCTAAGTATTACGTGAAACTACAAAATAATAGTTGCTGAGATTCGTGTATTAAATAAATAGATTAAAAGTTTTTCAGAAACCAGCCTCATTATTGTATTTGATATTTGACGTCTGAAACTGCAATCGTAATAAACTAGTCATCATATTATGTTCTTCATAATTAATTATGAAGTTAAATATTTCTCGTATGAAAATAGCAAAGCATAACAACAGAATTAACTCTACGAATTCAAAGTAAACAGGCAAAACAAACAGCCTCATTAACATGAACTCACGTTCCCACATCAGAAAAGAGGTCGCATAACCGTACATAATTGTCCAAAACATGTGATGTCGCTCATGAAATTGAGTGCATTTACCAAAATATAAAATTGCCTCAAGTAAACACTAATACATGAACTGTTCATATTGACATTGAAATTGCCGTAGGTAATTCTCTTTGGACAGGAAACGTCGCATGTTTATTTGCTATTCTGTGGATAATTGCGGTTTCCGCGACATTCATTTCTGCTATGCATAGCGGATCTACGGTACGGTGACACGGTGGTTGAATAACTTCATAATGTGGTCATAACACAATACGTTGAGGATGGCCCGGCCCATTCATGATTTTGTATAATTAAATACGCATAACTCATACATTTTTGACGAATACTTGTTAAGTTTTGTAAAGAAATATAACAGTTAGTATTTAGGTCTTTAAACATTGTTTTAGGTTTATATCGGACTCGTCTATTACAAGTAGTATAAGTACCGGTACTAGCGTAGATCCTTGTGTGACACCTGTCGTGTTTCATATTTTAATGAACACTTCAGAAATATTGTTTTCACTTTATCTTATTTTAATAGCTGTTAATAATATTAATTAACAATTTCTGCAATGCAACCTAGACGTATACCCGTTAAACATAGTGTAACATGGACATTAACGCGGTCAAATGCCTCCTGTAAAGCATGACATTCAGTTATTTAATTGTTTTACACTTTTCCGTGGCTGAAATTACTACAAAACCTCTATTTTATGACAGCATGACATTGTTATTTGCTATTAGTTCATTTATATGCCTAATAGACTATTAATTAAGTTTTAATATACTGCCCCTGTGGAGCTATACGAGTTGAAATTTATTTTGTAAAACCGCTGATTTTGTAGATAGCTCTCTACTCTATTACTAACACTCTGACTGCTGGACGTAGGCCTCCCCCAAGGCTCTCCACATAGACCGATCCTGAGGCACGCGCATCCATCCGTTGCCCGCGATCGCAACGCGGTCTTCAGTCCACCTTGCGGAAAGCCCACCTCTGCTACGACTTGTATTAGTATTATTATAATTGATTTGTGTGTTTGTTTGTCCCAGTGTGGCAGTGTCAGGAGGCGGCGGAGGGCAGTCGCTAGGCGCGGCACTGGTGTGCGCCCGCGCCGCCGGCCTCACCGAGAGACAACGCGCCATGTGCCGCGCCTCACCCGCTGCTGTGGCTGCCATCGGAGATGGACTCAGGTACGACGGGCCTTCTTCTTCTACCTGCCCTTCTTCTTCTTCGGGCCAATGGTTTCTTTCAACTATGTAACTGCATTCGTAGTCCAGTGTATAGCGTATGCGACTGCTGCTTAGAGGTCCCGGTTTCGATGCCCGGGTCGGGTAAAAAGTGTTACTGGGTTTTCCGAATTCTCAGTAGCAGCACGGAGTCTGGTGATGTGGCAGGTAACGGCAATAGGCTCGCCCCCTATTACGTGGGACCTAAAAATTCAGGCTGAAATGTGGATGGAATATTACGCCTCTGCCTACCCCTTCGGGGATACAGGCATAAGCCTATTAAAAAATCTATATGACACCCGCATAATACCCGGCTACTCTTATTGCGTTAGGAGTGGCTACCTAAAGCTCAGCTACAGTGTAGGTGCTCGGGCAAGATGGACATACCAGAAAATGGGTCGTTTTTTAAGTGGGGTAATCCTCTTGGACTTCCTCGTCATGCACGTGCACCAACTTATATTCATCATCATAAACCTACCTTAATCCACTGCTGGATATAGATTTCGCCAAAGCGAGCCGAAAGAGAACCATGGTAATCGCCACAGCTCAAAAAATAAGCAGCACCCATGGCAGTGGGCGATCACATTACTCCCATAACAGATAACCGTTGGAGTAGTCGTGTTTTAGAGTGGAGACATAGTGTTGGACGCCCTCCGGCTAGGTTAAGTGACGCTATACGTAGTGGCTGGCAGCGGCTGCACTCGAAAATCAGACAGTCGGGCTCAGTGCCATTGGAGAGGCTACCTTATATTACATGCAATAAATTTAAATTTTACTTCACTTTTTGTTCATCTCCCTAACACTGAAAGTCATACAACAAACAATAGTAAATGTGGTGGTTAGAATTCAGATGACGGACGTAAAAATGTTTGTGGCCATCGCTGAACAAGATTGTACATAAAGTTTCAACATATTACAAATGGGTGTATGGTCCGTAACATCATCGGGAAACCGTCAATAAGTTGCAACATTTACTTTTGTTGATACCAATTTACGTAGATGCAATAATATTACATTCTACTTGATATGAATTGATCCCGCAAAATAAAAATTATTTATTTATTTATAGTCTCACGCCTGTATCCCCGAAGGGGTAGGCAGAGGTGTAAATATAACACCCACATTTCGCCATGAATTTTTAGCTCCCACGTAGTAGGGGGCGAGCCTAATGCCGTACCGGGCACATTACCAGACTCCGGGCTGCTAGTGAGTATTCGGAAAAACCCAGTAACACTTTTGCCCGACCCGGGAATCAAACCCGGGACCTCCGATCAGCAGTCGCATACGCTATCCACTGGACCACGGAGGCAGAACGCAAGAAATGAATTGCGTAAAACTAGTTCGGGACATTTACAAAGGATCTTAAAACCAGTAAAATGAAAATATGTAGCACTGCATGATAAGGGTTAGGATATTGATAGGATTATCTACCTCATAAAATCAGATTCAAACCTGTGGAAGCCAAAATCACAAACCTGATTAATCACAATCATATTAGCCACTACCACCATGATATTCAACAAATCTCAATCAATCATATCTCGTCATATTGACCGCAAATTACTCTATCTGCTACGTATACATAACATAGTATACTTCGGTTAGAACACCGTTAATATTGGCTATATATGTCAGTTTGGGCACAGTCCATCAATTATCGCGTCGCAGCCGTACAATATGACATCATGCACCGAAGGTCTTGTCATTCGCTCTACATGATGTATAGGCTATTAGTTGACATGTAGGTATTGGACAACAGAATTAACTAGTTAGATGTTTAGTCATACAATTTTCATAATAGGGTCTCACTTATCTTATACTAATATATAAAGCTGAAGAGTTTGATTGTATGTTTGTTTATTTGTTTGTTTGTTTGGTTGAACGCGCTAATCTCAGGAACTACTGGTTCGATTTGAAAAATTCTTTCAGTGTTAGATAGCCCATTTATCGAGGAAGGCTAAAGGCTATATAACATCACGCTATGAGCGACGGGAGCAGAGCAGTAGCCTTAAATAACGCGGGTGTAGCCGCGGGCATCCTCTAGTACTAACATATAAAGCTGAAGAGTTTGATTGTATGTTTGTTTGTTTGTTTGTTTGGTTGAACGCGCTAATCTCAGGAACTACTGGTTCGATTTGAATAATTCTTTCAGTGTTAGATAGCCCATTTATCGAGGAAAGCTATAGGCTGTATACCATCACGCTTTGAGCGACGGGAGCAGAGCAGTAGCCTTAAATAGCGCGGGTGTAACCACGGGCATCCTCTAGTAAGCGTATATAGCAGAGGGGCTTGGTGGGCCTTGCCCAACCCCAGTATGGTCTAGTGCTCACCCCGGAATATTGGTAATCGTATCGAAATTATAAGCTGGAGACCAAAGAAATATCCCACCATTGTTTTATGAAATCCTAGGAGATTCTAGGGAGGCAGCCATACATATAAATCTATGGAGGCAGCGATAGCCTAGTGGAAATACCAACAGACTGCCGTGCAGAGGGTATCGGGTTCGCATCCATGGCGCACACCAATGACTTTTCGGAGTTATGTGCGTATTGAATTGTCAATTATCGCTTGTCCCGTGCCTTGGAGAGCACGTTAAGCCGTCGGTCCCGGTTGTCATGAAGATCTTTGACAGTCGTTACAGGGCGTCAGTGCCTACTAAATAAACGGACACTAGTCTAAACCATGGAATATCGCTATCTCTTCGGGTTGCGGAGGTCAGACTGGCAGTCGTTCTGTGGAAAAGCAAATATTCAGTCAAATCCGGTTAGACTAGTAAGCGGACCCCAGGTTGAAACTTGGATAACGCTAGGAGAATGATGATGTTTTATGAAATCCTAGGGTCACACTCAAAAATATACCTACGTACGCCATTGGTCTTACTCGCCATATTTAATTAATTTAAAGTAAAAATACCTCTGTATTTCCGACGTTTCGACCGTCTCACTAAGGCCGTTATAACAGAGAGATAAGTTAACTGTTTTATAAAGTTTAAAATTTTACCTTAGCCCCATTATATCTAGTTCACATGTTCCTGGCCGGGCCCTGAAACCCGCCATAAATGCACCATCCTTGAAAATTATTATCAGCCGTAGCATTCGGCCCTCAGCTCTGGTGACTCAATACTTATCTGCGTGCTGACACGAGCAGCGATAGCCTAGTGGAGAGACCGACAGACTGCCACGCAGAGGGTCCGGGTTTGAATGCACGGCTCACACCAATGACTTTTCGGAGTTATGTGCGCATTAAATTGTTAATTATAGCTTGCTAAACGGTGAAGGAAAACATCGTGCATGAGGAAACCTGCATGTCTGAGAGTTCTCCATAATGTTCTCGAGAGACATGTGAAGTCTGCCAACCCGCACTAGGCCAGCGTGGTGGACTATGGCCTTACCCTTCTCATAGTGAGAAAAGGCCCGTGCCCAGCAGTGGGATAGTTTATATATTGGGCTAATGATGATGATGATGATGATGATGATGGGTACTGACTGGAATTCGCTCGCTTCGATGAAACTTCGTTGTAATATAGCTTATACATCAGAATAGCGTTGGCCCTACAACCGACCTCCCGGCGATGCCGCGGGGAAAAGCTAATGATTTAATATCAGGGCAATCTAACATCTATATTAATATTTGTGTTGTCTGCAGGATGGCGTACGCGGAGTGTCGGTGGCAGCTGGCTGGGCGCCGGTGGAACTGCTCCGGAGTCGGAGACTCGCACCACTTCGGACACGTCATGCCGCTTGGTAAGTACACTTTTTACTATTAGGTACAGAAACCATTCTACTACTCTGCTAGATCCGTTGTCCGTGTGGTGACGGATTAAGAATACGGAATGTCACCGCCCTATATCATCCCATGGGTGTCGTAAGAGCCGACAGAGGGAGCTGCAGTGGACTGTTAAAGGCTGATGATGATGATGACTCTGCTAGAGCAGGCGAAATATCTTCATGGATTGCTGGAAGTTATTCAACGTTAAATCTGTGTTGTCGTGTTTCTAAATGTTGCTCAACAAACACTTAGTGTGATGTGTATGCACCATAAGGCATCATATACACATTACCTACATAATTATACAGATTCGCTCTTTCCTTGGAAGCGTTGTTAGCTCTGGCAGGTATAAGTGGGTATTATGGAGAAAACTGTTCCGACTTTTAACTTATTAATAGCTGGGTTTTGGCCACATAGTGGGTGTCTTGGAGTAATTTCTTGTTTTCAATTTTCAACTTCAGTAGCTACGAGAACTTCTCGGGGATCGGGTCTGCTGATGCTATGTCGAACCAGCCAGTCCAGCATAGTATTCGTAATAATCCGTATATACCGATTTTGGCGTCAGTCATCCTGTTATTTTACGGCACGTTTCGTTCAGAGCTGCATCCACTTTATTGGCGTGTGCTGATCAATGCCACACGGGGCACACATATTCACCCTCAGAAAAGTACAGCGCTAATCCTGTACGTAATATTGAAAGCGTGGCTCCGCATTTTAGAGTTATTTGACGGTGAAGTAGATTATTTCTTCCAGAAACCATATGCTTAATGTTTTCGCAGTTGGCATTAAATTTTAGTTGTGCACACCATGGTAATACTCAGTATTATTGTTAAATAGCAATCATTTCTTGCATAAATATTGTTAAATATTCACAATGGGTCAATGCACTGGCTTACGGCCAGACTCTAAGGAGACAAAAACCTTATCTTGCGCTTTGGATTATAATTCTTGAACGATAAATACTGGTGATACTAATAGCAGTTTCTGTGCTACACTTAAGTTGTCTGTTTAGTTAATTAATGGAGGATTTGTTGAGCTTTTTGTATCTGACTTTAAGATGGTAATACTCGTTGTTTTATTTGAGATTGTACTGTAATTAGATAGCCATTTGTCTCTTTTAGTTATAATTTGTCTCCCGTTATTAGTATCCGATATTAATGCCCTGTTGCAAGCGCCATGTTCACGGATGTCACATGTTTGAATAATTTAATAGTCTCTTAATGTAATGGACAAGCATCCTTTTGATAGTACAACCTTTAATTTTAGAAGATAGAGCAAGCTCTAACGCTTCAGCAGGAAAATAAAAGCTATGATGCTTGTCGAAGGAGACGCAAAAGTAGGTAATAAGAACTGTACTATACATGATAGTTCTATATGTTTATTTTTATTTTGTTTTTACAATGCCCGCAATAGGATTAAATCCTGTGTCGCGGGGGACTTTACAAACTTACAACTAACGAGGACAACGAACACCCAGAATCGAAGCAACAATTTATGAATCACACACAGTGTTTTCTCGTGTTGGGATCGAACCCATGACACTCGGCGCAGTGTCAAGCGGCGAGGCGGCCGCTTAAACCACCACGTCAACCGTGCAGTCTATATTATATGAGAATACTTATAACTCCATAGAAGTCGGCGTATAATATAGGAGCTAGCCATGATTTACTACATTCTCTTGATATTTTTGTATTAAGGTAAAAAGTTTTGTATTTCCGTTGTCAGAGGATTTAGGGCTCTATCAGACAGAGAGCGGTCACGCGGTCAAGCGTTCAAGCGGTCAGTTTTGCGTTCTTTGTGTTATATTACGTTACATAGACCGCGTGACCGCTCTCTGTCTGATGACCCTAGAAACATACCTAATATAACACAAATAACGCAAAACTGACCGCTTGAACGCTTGATCGCGTGACCGCTCTCTGTCTGATAGAGCCCTTATCTATGAATATGTTACGCTTAATAAAATAGTTAGGTACCCATTTCTTGATGATTGATAGACGAGAATCTCACTAGATAATTCAAAATCTATGGGCCATGTGCACCCATCTCAAGACATTATAAACATCTTGTAAGCGTAGTAGGTAAGTACAAGTAGATTTCACATTATATACATCAAATTGCCCCTATACCCGGAACAAGTGTAGTACAATGATTATGAACATAATGATAACACATGCACGCCGATCGTGTTAGAGAGTCGTGGAGGCCCCGGGACAAATGATGATGTTAAGGCGGAGCTCCACACGACGGCGTAATGTTATGTTATTGGTAAAGCTATTATGTATTTTTGATGCGATATCATTAACGGGATGTGATGTCACTCACACTGATGTGTATATTACGTTAAGCTTTATGATTAGTATTTAAATATCATCATCCTTTTAACGTTATCCCAGTTTCAATCTGGAGTCTGCTTAATAGTCTAACCGGATTTGGCTGAATATTAGCTTTTTCACGGAGCGACTGCCTGTCTGACCTCCGCAACCCGAAGGGATAGCGATATTCCATGGTTTAGACTAGTGTCAGTTTATTAGAAGGTACTGACGCCCTGTAACGATTGTCAAAGATCTTCATGACAACCAGGACCAACGGCTTAACGTGCTCTCCGGAGCACGGGACAAGCGATAATTAACAATTCAATACGCACATAACTCCGAAAAGTCACTGGTGCGCGTCGTGGATTCGAACTCGATACCCTCTGCATGGCAGTCTGTTGGTATCTCCACTAGGCTATCGCTGCCTTTTGATCAGTATTTAAATAGCTGCTCTACATTTTCCTCCACTCTTTTCTAAACAAATGTAGTTTAATTTCAAATTGAATAGTATCTAAATGTTTTAAAATTGTATCCTTGAAATTTCTTGCCGGATTCTTCACAATTATAAAGCTTTTGACACAACATATTATTCAAGAGATGAGACATGTTTTAGGAGATTATTTGATGTTGATATCTGTAGTTTTTATACAGGGTGTAAAAAGACCCCTAACGAAAACTGAAATCCCATGTTGTACCAATCACTACGAACATTTTTTACTTCGGCACCATACCTGGGAAATTACTGGTTCAGGAGATATTGAGGCTCAAAGTTAGTATGGAATTTTTCTAATTAGGTACAAAATCGATGCATTTACCCCGCCAATATGTTCTTTAGATGCCCTTTGACCCCATGGATAAGTAGGTATTTCGAACATTGCACGCGCGTGCTTTTAATTACGGCTTAAAAAATGTGAAAACTGAAAAAAAAATCGTTTCCCAGGTATTATTTTTGGTTAGTATGACTTGGCATGATGTCCACAACGAGTAGACTTCGGCTTGGTAATGGGTCTTGTGACACCCTGTATAAAGATATTAAAACTTTGAAGAATCGTAGAAATGTACGCGTGATACACCGGTGAATACAAACTCTATTCAATCTTCGTATTTATTATTTGACAAAAATGCAAAAAATACGTTCTTGACAACCTCAAAATTAAGAAATGTGCAATAATCTTTCAAAGTATGCTGCATTTGATAAATTAGGTTAGTACAATAGTTTTTTATATGCTATATTTAGCTTTTACAAAGTCAAAGTCAAAATCCTTTCTTCATTTAGATCACAAAGTGACACTTATGAACGTCAAATTTAAAACATTATTGCTGTATGCTTCTACATTTACATTTACTGCCACGTTCGCAAAGCAAGGGCGTATAACCATGAGAAAGAACGGGCAATAAAAGTCACGGTCACTCTTTTTCATCGCCAGGTTTTTAACAATACATAACAATCAAACTTTTGTAAGGTGCTGCAACTTGTAACAGTTGCCTTCCATGTTACTTGTATCTATTTACTGTACATAATACTCAAGCATAATCAAGTTAAATTTTGATGTTCATTTAGTTAGCCTCCTGAACATAGACATGGTGAAACAGGAGCATCTACTTACATTATGCACCTAACAATGCAGGCAATCCGCGCAAATGTTCAGAACCATGATGGAAATGATGGAGTTAAATATAAAAAAATAATTATACCAGCCCATAACGACACTCTTAATAATTAAAGGCGTATTCCCAATCAAAGTAGTATAAATTAATCAATAAATTATAACATAACAAGCCATTATAAATAAGATACAACAACAAAATCAATAAACGGATATCTCTGTGTACAACATATAATTACGCAGAATGATAATGTAACTACATTCGTGATTTATGTACCAATAGGTGAGGCGTATACAGTACCTACAGTACATGAGAGCATTATTAATTGTATTATTGATAATTATTATTGTGCCCCTCGAAGCTATGGGGCACTATTAATCAAATTGTTAATAAGTTAGTAGTCATACTTATGTATAAAGGTGACGCTAGACTTATCGACGCGGTGTAAAACGCGTGCCTACGGGTTAAGTGTAATTACTTCTAGTATTAACGTAAAAGGAGTTTACGATGATGGACGAACGAATTTTTGTTATTCTATTACGCAAAAACTACTCAATAGATTTAAAAATGAAACTTTACAGCTTAGCATCGGTAAAACACATAGGCAACCTCATGTTGCAATAACTGATAACCTGTAGGTACCAATGTATTGGTGGAATCTAGTTATGTTATAAACATAATATGTATAAAGGCGCCAAACAAAGACGCCCTCCAGTTAGGGAGAGTGACCATATACGCAAAGTGGCTGGCAGCGACTGAACACGAAAAACCGAAAATAGGGCTCAATAGCGTCCCATTAGAGAAGCATATATACAGCAGAAGACTATGGCATCATCATCATCAGCCGCCTTTAACAGTCCACTGCTGGACTAGACCTCTCCTTTGAAAGGAGGAATTGGCCTACTATACCACGCTCGCCAAACGGGTTGGTATAGGGTTTGTATCAAGTTTTCCTTCTCTTACAGTGCTGTTCTCTGCATAATATGCTCCCTCTGTCGGCTCTTACGACACCCATGGGATGATATGGCGTGGTGCCAATCCGTCAACACACGGACTATGGCAGGCTGATGATAATGATGATGATGAAACCAGGACGGAGCGATAACCTAGTGAAGATATCAATACATCGAAAATAAATACACTGTACCACACCAACAAATTCTAGGCAGAGACTCGCGACCTCTACACAAATCATATCCATAACGATTTAACACCAATTAACCTAATTCGATTCACAATATTACATTCAATTTAATGGCGAAAGGTCAGCAGTGTAATCTGAAATTATTGCCAGCCCCGCATCTAACACGAATATTAATTTCATTAAGGAGAAAGCAACAATTTAGTAGTAGAAATTTATTGCCTGAATGTATGAAAATTACTGACTAGGATTTAGTCACGTAGGTATGAAGTATTTTATGGACTCACGACTTCCTGAAAGGAGGTGTAATATTACGCCAAATTTTTACATACACATACATACATACATATGCTCACGCCTTTTTCCCGTCGGGGTAGGCAGAGACAACAGAACGCCACTTGCTTCTATCCTTACAAACCTCACGCGCTTCCTCTACATTCATTACTCTTTTCATACATGCTCGCCGGCTTCGGACTGTTCCGTTTTTCAAGACGTCCCCAATTCGGTCGACGAATGTCTTACGAGGTCTGCCGCAACCGACTTGCCCATACACCTCTGCCATATATATTTGATTCGTCAACCTTTCTTCACTCATTCGCTCCACGTGTCCAAACCATTTCAGCATTCCTTTCTCAATCCTTGTCATGACATCTTCTGTCAGGCCACATCGCTCTCGTATTACTGCATTCGGAATTCTATCAATCAGTCTCACCCCACACAAATTTTTAGGGATCACGTTATAGGGGCCGACGCTATTGCCATTACCGGGCTCATTCCTAGACGCAGTGCTGCTACTGAGAATTCAGAAACTCTTTTGCCCGACCCTGAAATCGAAGTTGGAACCTCCCGATTGGCACTAATCTGCAGACGCATATACTATCCACTGGACCAGAGAGGCAGTCAGGTATGAAGAGCATTGTTTTATAAAGGATATGAAAGTAATGCTGACCTAGACATACGACAAGTGTAAAACCGAGATTGAAAGAAATACAAAACTTAAGTTAAACAATTTTTATTCTGATTACTCTTGAGTGTGTTCCACTGCTGGTTGTCTGATCCGCCTGTACTTTATTTCTTTTTTATAGATTCACACCTGTATCCCCGAAGAGGTAGGCAGAGGTGTAATATTACACCCGCATTTCGCCATGAATTCTTAGGTCCCACGTAATAGGGGGCGAGCCTATTACCGTACCAGGCACATTACCAGATTCCGTGCTGCAACTGAGAATGCCGAAAAACCCAGTAACACTTTGCCCGACCCGGGAATCGAACCCGAGACCTCCCAATCCCACGCGCACATTTATGCTTCGAGACCAACGAGGCAGTCTTACTTAATTCCTTAGACATCAAAAATTAAATTTTGCTTAAGTTGCTTCATATTCAGATTTTGTAAAGAAGAAGCTTTGCCAACAGCTTCTCTCGTGTGGTATGTCGATTAAAAAGTGTATTATTTGTAAAACTAGATAACAAATAGGAGAGGGTTCATTTCATACAATGTTTTATCGATCGCTACTTCTTTACAAAACTACTTGCGAAATTTTAATAAAATCGGTTCAGCGATTTAGCCATAAAAGCAAAACAGACAGATTTTTACATTTACAATTTTAGTATGAACAGGTCGCAGTGTGTTACATCGCGTAGGTATATATGGGGAGTACCTAATACAGGTATATGGGTAGTCAGAGCCGCACCGTTAATCATTCAGTTAATAGTTTCAGCGCACTATATTTCGCTTCGATAATTGATAGCCAGTCTCACTATATTTTCTAGAACGCTAGAGAATTACCTGTTAATAGACATGAATATAGTGTCACTTCGTAAAGTGTACCTTTTATAGATCGTTGGTGAAAACTTGAGTACGCCTGTTCGTATAGTGGTTGCACCATAACTTCTTTGTCGTGGGTTCGATTCCGAGTAACGACAATTTCAATTGTGCTCATCTCACAAAAAATTTGCAAATTTTCTTCTGTTTCCAAAGGACCCGTGATCACCACTTCACTTCGTACACTTCGTGATCATTCCACAGCCTTTTAAATCGCTAGATTTCATTAAAAATAAGATTACTGGACTCGGACTCCCTGGTAAAAGTCTTGAATGCAACCAGGATAACGTTTGCAAAATGATGATGAAGTCATCTTCATCATCATCTCCATTGGACTCGTCAAAGATTATACTTAGTTTTACTAGGCAGACTCTATTTCTATTTGCTTTAAACTAGCACCATGAGGCAATAGGAGGATTTGGCCTACTATACCACGCTGACCAGACGGTTTGGTACCGGGTTTGATATCGAGTTTACCGTCACTGGAAATATACTATTTGCTTCGTGTATTTTTTTTTATTGTAATAGGCGGCAAACGAGCAGACGGATCGCCTGATGGTAAGCAAATACCGTCGCCCATGGACACAAGCAACACCACAGGAGTCACAAGTGCGTTGCCGCCCCTTGGGGGTGGGAAAAGGGATAGGATGAGGAGTGGGATCAGGGAGAAGGAATAGGGGATAGGCCCTCCGGCACTCTCACTCACCGCATGAAACGCAACAGTTTAGGTACTGTTACTTTACATCGATTTTCTGTGAGAGGGTAGTACTTCCCCGGTCGAGCCGGCCCATTCATGCTGAAATCAGCAAGGCTCTACTACCTTGAAAATTATTAGAAAATTATTTTCTTTTGTCGCCTTTTACGACGCCCACGGTATGAATTGGAGTAAGTAGTGAGCGATATTTTGTATTTTAATCCGTCTCTTATGTTCTTTATACCTACTACAAAAAGTCTCATGTCATTGTGTAACTAAGTATTTTCATAATACATCTTCTTATGTTTTACTATTAGCATAACTTTTTGAGCTAGCTACCAATCCTAGGTAATTCAGTGCTCAAGTGCCGCAACGTCTAGACCATTGCATTAGCCTAGATGCCTAGATACTTAGGTAACCTTCAATATTAATCATATTCCTGTCTACTGAAGCATTCAAATATCAATGTATAACAGACCCAGTTACTGAGATGATAAATTTTATAGTTAAACTTGAGATACCGCGGCGATAGCCCAGTGGTGTACGTAACGGACTGCCGAGACGATGGTCTCGGGTTCGATCCTCAGGTACCCCGGGCACACACCTCTGACTTTTCGAAGTTATGTGTGCATTATAAATTAATTATCGCTCGCTTAATGATGTGCCCGGTAGATGGCAATAGGCTCGCCCCCTATTACATTAGGACCGAAACATAACTGGCGAAGTGTGGGTGTGTCATACACCTCTGCCTACCCTCTCGGTGATAAAAGGCATGAAGTCATGTTTTGTATGTTAAACTTGAGAAATCATCCTCCATCCAGTAATTGTTTTGATGGCAATTAAAATAAACTAGAGGACATGAGCAGCTACGCCAGCACATTGTTTTTAATTTAGCCGTTTTTGCCCGATCTGGGGAATTTGGGGAAATTCTTTCTAAGTGCACCCCTACGGTCCCTGAGGTACATACATATGCTAAATTTGAGCTTCTTAAGCCCTATAGTTTTGGCTGTGGCTTGTCTGTCAGTTAATCAGTACGCAAGAATGTTATATTATATACGTTAAAGTTTTTTTTTATATACTCACAAAGGACTCAGAAGAGGTAGGCAGAGGTGTAATATTACACCCACATTTCGCCATGAATTTTTAGGTCCCACGTAATAGAGGGCAAGCCCATTGCCGTTACCGGGTAGATCACCAGACTCCGTGCTGCTTCTGGGAATTCGGAAAACCCCAGTAACACTTTTGCCCGACCCGGGGATCGAACCCGGGACCTCCGATCAGCAGTCTCATACGCTATCCACTGGACCACGGAGGCAGTTAAAGCACGTTAAAGCTGTCGTAATTAAAATAAAATTATACATAATGACTGGTCAATATACATAATCACGAAATGGTTTAGACAATTTGATAATTTAATCGCTTCATCTAGATGTTATTCATAAATGACAGATCACAATGACAAAGCTAGTCAAAGTAATAAAGCTACCAACAGGCTTACGACTTGTCTTACTTATACCAAAGAGCTCAGGTATTTACATAGAGGCGCATTTCTTATGGGCATTCTGTAGACAAACTTTCTGTGACACAAATTGTCGCTTGGCGGCGTGGCAGTCGCGCTGTGACAGCTGTCTCTACGAGTGCAAGAGAGACGAACGTTCCTCCTGTGTATCTTAACTACGGGAGCAAGAGAGACGGAGAACGACGCCAACGCCGCCAATGGCGCCAACTACGAACTACACTGGCGACAGTCGCCACTTGGAATCGGCACACGACATCCTTAAGAAATGCGCTTCTATGTAAATCTGTATTCAGTGCTTATACCAACTGCAGCTAGTATGGGCTACAAAAGTAGTTGTCTACGATACGACAAGGATCTCTGATCGAAACAATTACGATAAAACATTACATTTACAGAAAACACAATGATACAATCGACAAGAAATAATTTACACTATGCGCGCGCTGCTCTTCGAATCTCATACAGGGTTGCCAGATCAAATTAGTACAGATTAATTTATTAAATTACATTCAAAATTAACTTTATGCTAATGTATCTAATTATTGCACTTATGACTGTTTCCAGTAGGTATTCTATCTATCGAAGGATTTGGCTACTAAACACAGTTAATTGACCTAAGCTCTATACAAAATCTGTCAAATATCTATCTCTAGTTTGTAGCCAAAACCATCGATATCTATACATATAAAAGAGTCATGAAAGTAGAATAAATGCTGTAGAAAAGAGAGCACTGAGAAGTATGTGTGGTGTTTCTTTGACTGACAGAGTAAAAGAATTGTGTGATAAGAGAGTGTTGTGGGATAAAAGAAGATATAGTGACAAGCATCAAGAAAAGTAGGTATGCAAAGGTGGATTGGGCACGTGGAGAGGATGGATGACGAAAGATTGACCAAGCAAATATACAAGGCAAGTGTGAATGGGACAGGAGGAAGTGGAAGACCTAGGCGGACGTTCTCTGACCAGACTGGAGACATCCTAAAAACTGGACAGGTTAGAAGTACCCTGAACAGAAGAGCATGCATGAGGAATCTGATGGGAGTGAATGAAGCAAGAGAGATATGTCCCGATCGTTGCAAATGGCGCTTCGTAGTCTCTGCCTACCTCTCCGGGAAACAGGCGTGAGTCTATGTATGTATGTATAAAAAGAACGTAAATAGAGTATTCCGATACGTTAAATATATACATACATACATACATACATAGACTCACGCCTGTTTCCCCGAAGGGGTAGGCAGAGGCATATTAAACGCCCACTTTTCGCCAGTGTTTTGATCCCACGTAATAGGTGGCGAGCCTATTGCCGCTATCGGGATATTTTGTTTGCCAGAGCCTCGTCCGTTGATCGGCAGGTGCACCACTTGCAGGTGAGGTTGGCTTGGGACCCTTAGTTCTTGGTGGGAACCCTATGCACCCGTTAAATATATTTACAAAAATATAACTCAGAGCAAGAATAAAAAAAAAGTCTGTACAAGCTAATCTCCGAAGTTACTGGACGGATTTGAATGAAACTTTTTTTGCTGTATTGCTATTAGGTCTGGGCAACATATTAATTGTGGGAAGTGGAACACCTGATGCAGAACCACGACAGCCCAGCGAAACTATAAGACACAAAAATAGACTCCGCTACTGAATGTCGAAGTTTGAATGTCGACATATGTTATTTATAAAGTACAGGATCTCGATGTACACCAGTTCGAAAGTTCACTGGAGCGAAGTGTGCAAGGCCGACGTATCATTTATATGAAAAAGTCTCGTTTACTCGAGAAACTAGCTTGACGGAGCCCTGCTTCGCAGGGCTCCTATCTTTGGATAAGAGGTCACAAGGAAACCTAATATAACCTATAAGTTTCTACAACACCGCACGCGAGCAACAGCTTTTATATAATACTAGAAGACGCCAGCAGCTACGCCTGCATTTTTTTTAAATTTACCCGATTTGGCCGATCCCGTGGGAATTTTGGGAAATCCCTTCTTAGTGCACCCCTACGGTCCCCAAGGAACATACATGCCAAATTTCAGCTTCCTGCGCCCAATAGTTTCGGATGTAGCGTGTCTGTCAGTCAGTCAGTAACGCAAGGATTTTATATATTAAGATTGGCAACGGGCGTTAATAACCAATTTAATGTATTCAAAATAATCTGACTGTTCTAAAAAACAGCAATACCAAAATCCTTGGCATTTCTGTAAAACATTTTATACACACAACTACATCATCGCTATAATATACCATTATAAACTAGACACCATTGCTAGACACAGAATTTTATTATACTGATTTCTAGTACCAACCCGATCAATCTACACTGGAAAAATATTTGCCGTACAACCCTACGCGCCGCCTACACCACTACTGTGATTTATACCCACCGGCTAATTGACGAGCGCTCTACTTGATAACGATTAGTCGCATTTACAACATACGACTTGCGACTAATCGCATTTACAATGTACGATTTGCGATTAATCGCATGGACAATAATAAACGAGTTCTGACTTATCACATTTATAATTGACAACATGTGATTTATTGCATTTATACTTGACGATTTGCGACTAATCGCATTTACAATACGCAATGTCCAACTAATCGCGTTTGCAATGTACGACTTAGGAGAAATCGCATTTATAACCGACTTGCGACTAATCGCATTTACATCGTGCGACTGGCGACTAGTCGTGCCGGTATCGTTACGTGGGCGGGTACTTTATGGAGGGGCAATAAGCATGTAATGTCAATTAGTCGTTAGCGCCAGAATTATTGCGAACTCGCTGTGTAGGTGCAATGCTGAGAAAGTTTTATTGAACTGTATCGGGATTTTAATTAATTAAATGTTTTCCGTGAAAGATGCATTGTAAAGTTTATTCACAAACAGTATTTCATGTGAAGCGAAACTTAACGAAAAATGGTCTTAAGCTTTGTTTGAAGTTGTGTTAATTGGACATCTATTGGGCTTCGATAAATTAAATTCATTTTCAAATTGTTTACCAGTTCACGCAACTGACGCAACCACAAGGAATAGCGATGTTTCCTGCAAGTTAAAATAAAAAATTGGGCAAGTGCGAGTCGGACTCGCGCACGAAGGGTTCCGTACCATCATCTATAAAAGATAATCACGTTTGTTGTATGTATACTTAAATATTATTTCAAGTTTCTACCAGTTTATTAAGATCGAGTAACAAATTGTTTAAAAATTACGTTTGTTGTATGAGAACCCGCCTTTATTATTTACTTTTTTTATTTAATTATTTATTTTGAAGGGTAATATACAACACATATTCTGTGAAAATTTTAAGCGTCTACCTGTTACCGTTAGTAATTTTGAGCAAAATTTTAGTATTTTTTGCGGCAAGCGAAATACACAATTTGTAAAAATTTCAGCTTTCTAGCTATCACGGTTTATGAGATACAGCCTGGTGACAGACAGACAGACAGCGGAGGCATAGTAATAGGGTCCCGTTATTTACCTTTTAGGTAAGGAACCGTAAAAAATATACAAGTTCTTTAATCTATTAAAACAGTCATGTCAAATAATGGCACTTTCCTGCATCATTAATAAAATTTGTGCTCTAGTTGAAGGCAAATAATAATTATGTCACTAGTGCATAATATTTATTTATGCAAAATTCTCGTGGTAATCTATAAATTCCTGCACTACATGCACATGTATTATTTTACTAGAGGATGCCCGCGGTTACACCCGCGTTACTTAAGGCTACTGCTCCGCTCCCATGGCTCATAGCGTAATGTTATATAGCCTTCCTCGATAAATGGGCTATCTAACACTGAAAGGATTTTTCAAATCGGGCCAGTAGTTCCTGAGATTAGCGCGTTCTACCAAACAAACAAACTCTTCAGCTTTATCTATATATTAAAAGAATTTGTGTTTTATAATACGAGTCGGCCAGCCCGTTCTACCCAACCGATTTGCGTGATGTTTTTTTTAAATGAAAGCTCTCACTGCGTAGATTTGTCATCAAGCATTAGAAATTACCTAGCTTGCACATTCATCAAGTTATATGCAAAAACAGTTTTCTCCCATACATGTTTTACGTTTTCGTAGCCGTAGTCAATTACTTTCTGCTTCTATATATCTGGTTCTCATTGAGGCAGGCGTTTTTTTATAGGCCTAAAATACGCGCTGATAAGAGCTCTTTCATTTGATGGTATGCTCATTTAAATTGGGAAAGTTTGAAGGAAGATAGGTGTGGACATTGAATTTATTTTTAATATTTTCCTATAAATTTCTTTAGATTCCATTGCTTTCTCTCTACATGGACGGTTCTAAATTCAAAAATTAAAAGTATTTTTATGGCATCTAATAAGTTCCTTGCGGTAACTGCCAGGAAAAACCGTTATGCCTCCTTTAGGTGACCTTGCCTTACTTTCATACGGGTGTGAGTGTGGTGGTGTGTAAAGTTATACCCGATGTTAGTAAAATTATCACTATAGTGAATTATCGCTGATGGTAGGTAATATTCCCCGAATGTTACCAGTTAACCCTTAATTGGGTGAACTGATCTCTGATGTTGAGAAATTTTCCCCCTTTTTTTGTATCGCGATGAAATCCAGTTACGGACTGTCCCTCAAAGGGACCCTTCCGCCAACTCTGTACCGAGTTTGGGGCAGGTGGAGGGGGGATGTGTGGCTCGGCTCTTCCCCCTAGATGTTTGGGGATACCGAAATCCAGTTACGGACTGTCCCTCAAAGGGACCCCTCCGCCAACTCTGTACCGAGTTTGGGGCAGGTGGAGGGGGGATGTGTGGCTCGGCTCTTCCCCCTAGATGTTTGGGGATACCCACTAAAACACCGCGGTGTTCCTCTATCGACCCTCATGACGGGGTCGCGGTAACGAAGTCACTATACCCGCCACCCGAGGCATTTTCCCCAAATGTAATGAAATTTCCGCCTAATGTTGGGAAAATCAATCCTACAGACGGGTAAATTACGTTTTATGTTAGGAACATTTTTGTGTTTTTAAATTACGGACTTTCTTCGGGCATCTTAATTTTTTTTATGTGGAACATATTACAGCGGTTCATAGGTACTATTGTCATATAATTATATTACAAGTGGTAGTTATGGTAGAAATTGTAGCATGTGTATTGTATTGGTAAGAATAGTAGTTTTGAGAGAAAAGGTACTTTTGACAGCACCGGCGGTTTTGGTAGAAATGGTAGTTTTGAAAAAGAAGGTAGATATGATAGTGGTAGTACGAATAGTAGTTTTGGTATAAATAGTAGCTTTGATAGGAATAGTATTTTCGGAAGGAATAGTAGTTTTGGTGGAAATGTTACTTACGATTGCTACCAAAGCTACAATTTCTACCAAAACTCCCATCTCTATCAGGTAACTGATGAAATCATAAACGTTATCATTACATTTCTAAATTATGATGGATTAATCACACCCATACACAAAACAAAATAAATCATGCTTCTCACAGAAATATTTAGCTGGATAAACAACGTACTCATCATACCTATAGGTATGTAAGAGCTTTTTTATAATATTAAAATATGCTGTGGAGCAGCACGGGTCCTCTAGTATATTAGTAAAAAGATTTTGAAAAGTAGAGACTGTCGTGTCGTGTAGTTTAAAGTGTGATAACAAATGTAACAACATGTTTGTGGTTCCGTCTATAGATACGTCAAATATCGTATCTATGGATACAATCACTGTGACAACTATGCTGTGTGTCACAAATACAATGTCGTAGTTTTTTTTTATAGAAATAGGCGGCAAACGAGCAGACGGATCGCCTGATGGTAAGCAATTACCGCCGCCCACGGACACAAGCAACACCACAGGACTCACAAGTGCGTTGCCGTCCCTTGAAGTTAGGAGAAAGGGATAGGATGAGGAGTGGGATAGGGGAGAAGGAATAGGGGACTGGGCCTCCGGCACTCTCACTCACCGAAGGAAACGCATCAGTTTAGGTACTGTTACTTCACGTCTATTTTCCGTGAGAGGGTAGTACTTCCCCGGTCGAGTCGGCCCATTCATGCTGAAATCAGCAAGGCTCTCCTACCGTGAAACGTGGTCATGGTTTCAGAGCGATTAGGGTACATTCATTATTTAGTCTACTAGTTTAGGCAGATATTTTTGAAAGGAGAAATAAATATTCGTGGAATTTTGGTGAATACCATCTTTACCGATATTTTCTATTAAAACTAAAAATGTGCGATTTAATGTTGGAGAGAGTAGGCTATACCTACATATCACCTATACGCACATACTTTGTTCGCGAAATATACTTAGTTGTTAAGATCTCACTTATTTGAGTCACGCAGTCCAACTAGAAGGAATTTCTAACAACTTAACAGAACGAAGACACATCGAAATGAAAACGTGATGCTACGATTTTCTGGTCAACCAACCAACAGTCAAAAGTTTTTATAGGCTCACGCCTGTATCTCCGAAGGGGTAGGCAGAGGTGTAATATTACGCCCACATTTCGCCATGAATTTTTAGTTAGTACCGGGCACATTACCAGACTCCGTGCTGCTACTGAGAATTTCCTAACGGGAAGACCCAATGACAATTTGCCCGACCCGGGAATCAAACCCGAGACCTCCCAATCCCACGCGCACATTTATGCCGCGAGACCAACGAGGCAGAAGACATTTATCGTATCTATAAAATCGCAAGCCCATGCTATTTAGTTATTTATAATTCCCTACGGAACCTCCTCCCACAGACGCACAATACTCTTTTTGCGATACTCTATGATTTTTCTTGTATTTTAAATCTCTATCAATGACGCGAATGTCACCAGGTTATATTTCTTTGCACCCAGTATTTGACATAGACTAATCGGGTCTGATAAAATTAACACTCATAAATATTCTACTATCTACATTCAGACAGAAAAAAATTAACAAATAAATGTTATCTGTATATTGACAATTTAATGTGCAGGCCATTGTTTAATTGGTCTCGTTTTTACGGCTTTTTTATTATACCTAGCAGGTCTAGACTCTATTAAGGCAATAGACTATCGAGACGATAATTGTTAGCTGTATGAGCTCACGGCTTATCCGTGTGGTGACGGATTAAGAATACGGAATGTCACCACCCCATATCATCCCATGGGTGTCGTAAGAGCCGACAGAGGGTGCATATTATGCAGAAAACACCACTGTAAGAGAAGGAAAACTTGATACAAACTCTATGCCAACCCGTTTGGCCAGCGTGGTATAATAGGCCAATTCCTCCTTTCAAAGAAGAGGCCTAGTCCAGCAGTGGACTGTTAAAGGCTGATGATGATGAGCTCACGGCACACAGCCAGTCTAGCAAGAAACCTTGCTGTTGTATTGGGTTTCAGAATGAAATTGACATATGTGTCATTTTTTTTACCACTAACACACAACACCATTTATTCCCAAATCAAGCAGAGCTTCAATACTTTATTGCTTCTCCATAATGTGTTTACAGGTGGTAGGTACATAAAGCTTGTAGGTACTATGGTTGCTAGACAATGAATAAACTACATATATATTTTTTGTAAATACCTACATCATCATCATCATCAGCCCTGTATATATACTGTCCCACTGCTGGGCACGGCCCTATTCTCACTATGAGAAGGGTAAGGCCATAGTCCACCACGTTGGCCAAGTCAGACTTCACATCTCTTTCGAGAACATCATGGAGAACTCTACCTACATATTATAATACCTACATATTATACACATAAATAGCCAGACCAAGACAAACATCCATGTTCACTCACATTAATGTTTAACATGTAGGTAAGTACAGGCATCCAACCCGAGACCTTCGGCGCGGCAGTCAAACACTCTTGCCACGCAACCGGGTCGTATGTACCTTTGCATCCATAGAACAAATATCACTTCAGACGCTAAAGATTCAAGCTACTCGTAACTCATCTATACTCCACACAGCTAGTGCCAACCCTAGCCTACCGTCCATAGTGCCGGTCATAAATTAGACTGACATCATAAACTTCAAAGTGACAGCTGCTGTCACAACACGCTATGACACCATAAAGCGACATTGTCGGACAGCTTAGGACTATTTTGTGAAGAGCTTTGTGGTTTGTGGCAAAAGGTAGTTAGTTCACATGATATTTTGGATTCTGGCGGGAACCTTAAAAAAGCGCGGATCAGAATTTTTTCAATTTTAATTTCTGATTAAATATTTGGTGGTTTTTACTTATAAGTTAATAAAAAACCATAGTGATAGGTGTACAAACCCGTGGAAATGGTGGGAAATGAGGGGGGCGGGGATAACCCGCCCACCTCACATAAACGTCCTCGGCCTGAGGCTGGAGACGGAGGAAGTGAAAAGGACTATGGTAATGGCGGCGGCGGTGAGCATTTTGACTATTCACCGTATCTAAAACCAGAAAACAAAAGGATTTATCCTGAAAATGCCACTTGTGTGGACTTTAAAGTGTTTATAGAAGCTTCCAACAGTAAAGATAGAATAGGCAATAAGAGCCCTATCTATCTGAATCATATATTTTCTAGCGAGATAAAAGGGGTGACGGCTATTCAAAGAATTAACGCCAATAAAATTGCAATAATATTTAAACAATATAATACGGCCAATAACTTTATTAATAACAGCGCTTTTCTCAACAAACATGGCTTGAAAGCATTTATTCCGGCTGCGCAAATAGAAAAAACAGGCATAATTAGATTTGTACCAGCAAACATTTCGAACAAAGAACTATACACAAAACTATCATTAATTTATGAAATAATAGCTATAAGAAGATTCACAAAGAAGGTAGGACAAGAGCGAGTACCATTACAAACAGTTAGCATTACTTTTCTATCGAATATTCTCCCAGACAATGTACAATACGATTTGTTTTCATACCGAGTTTTCGAATATATACCCCCATTACAGCAATGTTTCCGATGCTTTAAATTTAACCACTCCGCTAGGATATGTAATGGCAAACAAAGATGTTCCATTTGTGGAGGTGAGCATTTATATAAAGAATGTGATAAACCAACAGAGATCTGCTGTTGCAATTGCAGCGGGCCTCATCTTGCAATTTCGAGATTATGTCCAATTAAGTTAAATAAAATATTAGAAAAGAAAAATAAGATAACATATGCAAGTGCTACAATCACAAAACAACACTCAAGTAATAACATTGAATTTCCACCCTTGCCACCTCCAAAAATGAAACCAATTAACACTGTAAATAAATCTGTAAATAAGTCTGTACATACATCTGTAAATAAGTCTGTAAATACATCTGTAAATAATACTGTACATAGTGTAAATAACTCTAGAGATGTCTCTCCTAAAGTAGACATCAAAGCCCAAATAGTTGCCAACAACGATGTACTTAAGGCCCTGGTACAGACGTTGGTGGAACTGGGTAATAAGGGCGATAATACGCCTACCACTGTAAATACCATTAGAGAAACACTTATTAAAAACCTCAAGTAATGGATCCAAGTCATGCAATGTCTAAGCTACGTATTGCTCAATATAACATTCAAAGTGCTAAAAATAAAAAACCCTTACTGATTCAATTCTTACAAAAACAAAATATTGACATTTGCTTACTTAACGAAACATGGTTTAAAGACAATAGTTTCAGAATACCTGGATATAATATTTATAATAAAAAATCTAAAAACACTCATAATGGTGTAGCAATACTAATTAAGCCATATTTAAAGTACAAAGTTTTAAACACTAGATTTTATGAAGAAATTCAAACTGTAGCTCTGTCCTTATCTACGGTGCATGGTAGCTTGACTATTCTTTGTGTATACTGTCCTCCTTCTAGTAGACATATACGGATCAATAGATTACGTAATATTATCAATGATCTTCCAAAGCCTATATTTGTCAGTGGTGACTTTAATGCACACCACATCGCTTTTGGTTGTCTATCCACCAAGAGCAGAGGTCAGGATTTATTTAATATCATTGATGACTTGGATTTATGTATATTAAATGATGGTAGTTTTACAACTGTTAACAACCCGAGACGAAATCCGTCTGCAATTGATGTAAGCTTTATTAGTGCTAACCTCGCATCAATATGCGAGTGGTCTGTACATGATGATGCCATGGGCAGCTATCACTACCCAACAATAACAGAGATTTCACTGCATATAGATAAATATTATATTAATCCTCCTGTGGATAGGTTTATATATAACAAAGCAGATTGGAAAAAGTTTAAAACTATTTCTAAAACAATATTTAATGATTTAGTTCTGAAATTATATGATCCTATTTCAACCTATAATGATTTTTGTTCTCGATTGGATAATTTAAAAGTTATGACAATTCCTAAACTAATAAACCAAATAATTTCAAAAGTAGACCTCCAGCTCCTTGGTGGAATGACATTTGTGAAAAAAGTGTTATTGCCTCTTACAATGCATTGAAACTATATAGAAGTGATCCTACTCTGGAGAACTATTTAGATTATAAAAGAAAGGATGCACTTAAAAAAAGAACCATATCAGAACAAAAGAGAATATGTTGGAATAGCTTATGTAACACTTTTAATAGAACTACTCCTATAAGTAAGATTTGGAATCTTCTAAAAATGTTCAAAGGTATAAGAGCTGGTAATAAATCATATAAAGATGAGTTTATTTCTCAATTTCTAGATAAATTATCTGACAATAGCAATCTTAATAATATTAATAGTTTAGGCAATATTTTCGAATTAAATAATGATAATCCAAATTCAAAATTTTTGCTAGATGCTTTTACATGGTCTGAATTTAAAATGAGTTTGTTATCTCGGAAAGACACTACACCTGGTTTAGATGATTTCCCCTATTGTACTATTAAAAATTTAGATGAATCAGCACAAAAAATATTTCTTAATATTCTTAATTTACTTTGGCATTGTAAATGTATTTCACAATCATGGAAAACACAATGTGTCATTCCGATACTCAAACCAGATAAACCTCTCGAGCTTGCCAGCTCTTATAGACCAATATCACTGTCTTCATGTCTAGGTAAACTATTTGAAAACATGATTAAAAATCGTTTGGATTGGTATGTGGAATCTAACGGCATCATTCCGCATGTACAGTATGGATTTCGTCGAGGGCGAAGTTGTGCAGACAGCTTCACTTCCTTAATTTCAGACCTGAAACATGCAAAAAATAATAAGTTACACACTGTTTGTGTATTTTTAGATGTTCAGGGTGCTTTTGACAGTCTAGATCCGGCTATACTTGTACAAGTTATGTCTAGGTTAGGTGTGCCTGGTCAACTATGTAAATGGATATATATTTTTTTAGATAGTAGAACACTTTATGTAAGGCATAATAATACATTGCATGGTCCAAAATGTGCATCTAAAGGTACAATACAGGGTGCTACACTATCTCCTTTGTTGTACAATATATATACAAGTGAAATCTGTAAATTTGTAAATAGTAATGTAGATATTTTGCAGTTTGCTGATGATATTTTTTGTACAGTAGTAATTATAATGTAGAAATTGCAATAGACAATATTAACAGAGCATTGTCCCAAATATTTCACTATTACAATGATGTGTTACATTTAAAAATTAATCCCTCCAAAAGTAGTGCCATGATATTTGGAAATGAGAACACATATTCAAAAGTAATATATAACGGAGAATTTATAAATCCAGTGAATGTTAAAAAATTTTTAGGCATAGTATTAGATAAGAAATTAACCTTTGAGGAACATATTAAAACCATATCAAAAAATGCTCTTAAAGGATTAAATATAATAAAATGTCTTGCAAGCGTTACATGGGGAGCTGACCCAAAAATATTGTCAACTTTGTATAAAAGTATAGTTAGAAGCCATTTTGATTATAGCTCATTAGTGTATATAAATAGTACTCATGTAAATAAACTAGATCTATTGCAGAACAGGGCTTTGAGAACAATTTCTGGTGCAATGTGCTCTACTCCCATAAGGGCCATGGAAGTGGAGACTAAAATAATGCCCCTAATTTTGAGACGCATTCTACTTGCAGAGAGATTCTGTCTTCAATTAATTGCTGCAGATAACAAGAAAATAATAAACAAAATAGTACCTTCTGTATGTAGAAATCCTGGACCTCTAACAACAGGCGAGATTCTCTTAAATGGTAAATCCCCAACATTGCCAAAATATTGCTGGAAACAGAAAACAGTTTTACTGGTATTAGAAAACAATGCCCATAGCCATGTTACTCCTTCTCTTATCAGTGTATCACACATCCCGTCAAAGAATTGCAAAATCCCATCAATAACAATTTAGATATGTTACAGTTTATGGCAGATAATAAGAATTATTATGTTATTTACACTGATGGCAGTAAAGGAAGTGATTATGTGCGTGCTGCTATATATGATCCACAAATTCAATTCTCTCAAAGCTTTGTTCTACACAATACATGCACCATATTCACTGCAGAGGCATATGCGGTTTATCAGGCATTAAAACATATTCGCCAAATTAACAATAGCAAATACTTTTTGATTGTTTCTGATTCACTGAGTTTGATTAAAGCCTTAACTAACCTTACAGTTTCTTTTAAGACAAATTATATTCTATATTTCATCAAAGAAATAATTTATCAATATTACCTCAAGCACAAAAGCATTGCTTTTCTGTGGGTACCTTCACACCGAGGTATCTATGGCAATGAAATAGTTGATAAAACCGCATATGAAGGTAGTAATGCTATTGATGTTAGAAATGCAATGGACATTCCTATGACTGACTTCTTGCAATGTATTAATGAAAATGTTTGTAACTTATGGTTAGAATTGTGGAAGAAAGACCAAGACTCTAAAGGAAAATTTTACGGCCGTATACAAGAAGAATTACCTGTTAGACCCTGGTACAATAGATTGAAGGAAGCCAGCCGAGACTTTATCACTACGATAAATAGATTGCGCTTTGGCCATAATACTGCTCCGTCACACCTTGCTAGACTTGGCATTATTACAAGCAATACATGCCCACATTGTGAATCCCAGGAGGGAGCTCAGGGAGCCGTTGCAACCGTTGATCATATTATTTTTGACTGTCAAAACTTCCTGCTTGACAGATTAGTGTTGGCTAGTGAACTCAGTGATGTGAACATTAAGTGCGATTCTTTCTCCCGCCCGCCGCCACTCGAAGAGTTATTGAAAGACAAAAATACTTACAAACCGATATATAAATACATTAAAAATACTGTTAAAACAATTTAAAAATTAAGTGAATGTGCAGTGTCCGTTAAAATAAAATAAGATTTGACCTAAAGGTCCAGTTACCAGGTCATCCCAAAAAACAAAAAACCATGATATTTTGTATAGTGTAGGATATCTCAGTAATGAAAGGCGTCAGGTCCTTAGAGCAATCGTTTTTATTCTTGCTAACCACACAACTCAATGGCTAATTGTAACAATCATGCGACATAATCCGGTGCCGTACAATACTTTTCGAACCCCCCGACTTTTTTCCGCTCAACTCCCAAAAAGTGTGTCCAAGAATGCTCCCCGCTGTCCCGCGCGTAGAAAACGTTCTCCCCAAAAATGGTAGTGTTGCCATTATAATAATTGAAGAATATATTAAAATAATTTGACGAGTAACTCTAAAAACACAGTTGCCCTTTTAAAAATATATACAATAGCGCAAAATGATTGCGTAAATTTATTTAACCTTCCAATAGCCACAAATAATTTTATATGTCTGTGTAAAATGACAACAAAACCTGAAGACTTAGAAACAAAAATTATAGTAAACACCTCTTGTGTTGAAACTACCAAAAAAGCTTGTATAATAAATGATAAGCACAACCGTAACAAATCGTCTCTCAAAGCGATCATAAACATTAGTGACGTCGTTAACGTCAACGAGACAGCTGCTGTCAAAAACATGCCGTCGCAGATCCACACAGCGGAATTGTAAGACAACCTTTAAATAGCCCAGTATTGAAAGCGATCAACTTAACAAAACTGGTATTACCGAAACTTAACGCCGAATCTATTTTTCGTAGTTTTATATATGTTAGAATATGCTGTCTGCTATCTAGAAGTGCGTTGAATTTCCTCAATTGTTTTTTTTAGTTTTTAGAATGCTACACCCACACCACCAAAAAGGAAGGGGCTGTTGGGCTGTTGTTTTATTTTCCTCACAAAGTCACACTGAAACTAGTTCAGCTCTAGAATTGAATTAACAAACTGCATTTATTGAAACTGTGCATTTTCTGATTTTGCTTTTACGAGTATAACAGTTTTACCTGTTTTATTAGCAAAATTTTCTAAGCGAATTGTCAAACAAATTTCTGTTTGTACCAGAAAAGAATTTTGACTAAAACTATAGAGACATCTTGCGTTTTAGTCCGGTGTTTGACTTTTGGCTTAAAACTCCATTACTTTTCTATCATGTTAGGTACTGGTAAACTTAGTATTTGTAAACAAAAGTAGAAGGAAAGAGGAACCCACCATGCACCCTCAGATTGACCACCCCAACTATTGCAATAGAAAAAGGTTGACAATACCGAACTCCTCTAAAAGGATAAGGGATATAGGAATGGTATGGGTTCCAGGAAGATACTTGACTTGCAGTATCCCGCTGTATGCGCGCCCTATTCTTCGACACGTGTTTCGCTTCTGCACGAGGCAACCTCAGGCGCGATGGGCAACGACTGAGCCTAAAAAGTATCAAATCTATATTCTTCTATCTATGGTCACACCAATCCGTATCAGAAAATTCAAAATGACACTGACCGTTAGACCTCCGTAAACACATATTTAAAAATAGCATCGGAAATCGTAAATAATATACCAACACCTATACTTACTTAATAATTTCTTCGTTCTCTTTGCAATTAAATAACACATCTCAGAACACTTGAATCCTACGTCTCTTTCTAATTAGAGGGTATTACTACATTCGTTTCTTTCTAATGAGAGCCTGCAGACGTAGAATAAATACTAGTTTTGTGGGTGCTATTACTGTGGGAAACTTGGAGTAGGAAAGGGGTGGATGTGAGTCAAGGTGCTGTAGTTGGTTTACAATTCTGGGCAAATGGTAATGATTAGTGCTACGAGCAAATAAGTAATTTTTATCCGACATTAAACAGAGCACTTTTACTTTATTTAAGTAACAGCATAAATATAAATATTTGCGTGTAGAGCAAAGTCAGGTTATGATGTCCTTGCATACGTGCATAAGTTTGCATAAGTGTTAAATACGGTTTATGGCTGAATTACTGTGTCGTCTGTGTCTTCAAACTCATATAAACATTAAGCTTAAACAACGTCTGCCTCAGCATGAAGATTTAACGGTATACTTATTATTCAAAAGTCTTCCTTATAAATATTTTATCTTTCGTACTAATATATAAAGTTGAATCACTATGCGGAATAACTTCGTATTTTCTTCAACAAAAAGCTTGACAATTTCACAACTAGTTATGTTACGATACATATTCTGCCTTTTAAATAAAATATATTTGTACCATATCTATCGCTTCGCACTCTTCCTACTCCATGTTGTCAATCCATTGGTTTCCTTAATACGTAGGTATTTACAGTCAATAACAGATCGGTATATCTGTACAGACCTCTCTCTACCTACAATCAGAACGGTCAGTAATGTCGGTGCTGTGTCAATGAATGCTGGCATTACGAACATTAGTACTGAGCGTTTAGTTTGAACTTACATTACGATTGACGGACGTGGACAAGGCACGGTAAAGGTGACCCCATGATTGTTGCAGCGAAGCCGCGCGATATAGCAATAGAAATTGCTGCATCTTTCGGAATATCATCTCCTTTAAATTCTTCCTTTTAAAATAAATATAAATTCTTCCTTTTAATTCTCCCTTTTAAATTCTTCCTTTTAATTAATAAACTACCCAACTGCGTCAGGTCCTGCCTCACATACGATCCCGCTTTTTCATAGCACATAAAGCGGTAATAAGTACTATCAAATTAAAGTTAATCTATATATTTACTCTGCTAACTGCCTCCGTGGTCCAGTCGATAGCGTATGCGACTGCTTATCGGAGGTCCCGGGTTCGATTCCCGGGTAGGGCAAAAGTGTTTCTGGGTTTTTCCGAATTCTCAGTAGCAGCACGGAGTCTGGTGATGTGCCCGGTAACGGCAATAGGCTCGCCCCTTAATACGTTACATGGTGAAATGTGGGTGTAATATTACACCTCTGCCTTCCCCTTCGGGGATACAGGCGTAAATAAAAATAAAAATTACACGCTTGTGTCTACATTGTGGTAGGCAGAGACTACGGAATGCGAAATACTCCGGTTCAAAAACACATCTTTAACTTCCTAGACATTAATTATCATCATCATGCATGCTCGTCGGTTATTAATTTATTATGTATACTTTTTGTTTGACTGGAAAGGTCCCGTCCACCTATTTGTTCGACGTAAACCTTGGGCGTCTTTTACCAACAGATTGATTAATTCTGACTCAATACACTTCTATCGTATTTTTTCTACCATTCGTTCCGATCCGTTATAGTTAATCTTTCTTCAAATAGCCAAGAAAAAGTCACCAAATTGACCTAATCGTGGGAACATAACATTACATCAGAATGCATCTGCAATTTTCAAATCAAATAGTTCACACTTTTGTTAATATCCCTTGTTGTCTCCGCGTCGATATGTCTGGGGTGACCTTTAGATCACCGGCGCTAGATAAACACGGCCAACGCAGCAATAATTGACAAATTGTTAGTGCGTGAAACGCCGCCGGCCATCAATACATTACTGACTATACAGCGTAAGGCTGCGTATGCAATAAAGATGAGCGAGGTTAAGCGGTGTGCGCATAAGGACAAAAGGAAATAATACGGTTATTTGCCGTAAATTGCATACTTAAATATTATTACTGGAAATTGATCGCATCTCAGCAAGATGCTAGTTTTGGACACTAGCGCTAATCTTTCGTAGATACCGTAGTTGATAACATTACATCTGCCTATATAAAATTCTTGCGTTACTTACTGACTGACAGACTACGCACAGCCAAAATTACTAGGCGCAGGAAACTGATTTGGCACATGTGTTCCTTGGGAGAAGTGAAGGAAAACTTGATACATACCCTATTTGGTATAGGGTTTGTATCAAGTTTTCCTTCTCTTCCTTCCCGTTTGGCCAGCGTGGTATAGTAGGCCAATTCCTCCTTTCAAAGGAGAGACCTAGTCCAGCAGTGGACTGTTAAAGGCTGATGATGATGTTCCTTGAGACCGTAGGAGTGCATATTCCCACCACCACTTCATGGTCCTACCTGCCTTGCGGCATACGGACCGAATCATGGGAGAAGCGCACGGTACTTGCGTCTGCTCTTTCCCATGCGCTTTTTCTTGACTCCCTACAAATCTTTAATGTCCCGAGCCGTACTCTCCCCATAGGGGCTGGCTTCGAAAATATCTACTATCCCCTTAATAGGGCAAAACAACACAGAACGGTACTTTGCGTTCAGCGTCACTCAATCTTCTAGCTGTCCAATGTTCTTCTGATGGAGTGCCAAGTGTGCGCAAATGTGCGCAACGCGCCAAAGTTTTCCATGCTGCGAACCAGTTCCACGTGATACACTGGGCCCACCTCTGCGTAGCGTATCGAATCTAGCATCAGCGATCTTCTTTCTGCGTACAAGCTACATTCCCAGAGCGCGTGATCACGGCTTTCCTCAGCTTCACCGCACGGGCAGACCAGAGTGTCGCAAAGCCCAAGCTAGTGTAGGCGCTTCCTGAAGCATCCGTGTCCGGTGAGTATTTGGGAGACCTCGTAATCCGGTTCGATCCATCCTGACTTCAGCCTTACAGACACAACTGGGAAGAAGCTGTATAATTCGCGTCCGTCTTCACTAGCCTGCCATCGTTAATGCCAAAGAGCATCGAGCTCCCGCCTAACTGTGAACTTGAGAACGCGCAGCTCCTTCGCGGCCAATTGGTTACCCTCCTCCGCAATTCTTCCCGCACGACAAACTTCCAAATCGGCTGGTAATACGCCCGCAAGCACAGGTAGCGCTGCGGTGCTACACGATCTGTACGCCTTCGTGAGTAAAATAAGTGCCGGCCTCTGGGTGCGCAAAAGCGTTCGTTTGACCACGAAGTTGGACCATCGTCGATACCATACGGCCGCAGCGTACGTCAAGACGGCCACGTAGGTTCCTGAGTACAGAACTCTAAGGGCAGGGTACTTCATTCCCCATCTGGTCGCCGAAATCCGCGACATTTTGCCGAAGCAGTTAGAGGACTTTTCTCCGATGATACTATCATGCGACGCGTAGGATCTTGCATTGTCCAGAGTAACACCGAGCACCGTAGCCTGCGTGACACTCGCAACCGAGGCGCCGTCCATGCGGATGGTAGGCGCTCGCTTAAACTTACCTTTGACAGTCAACGTTGAAGACTTACCAGGGGAGAACCCAAGACGATTCCGGGTTCCCCAATCGGCAATTGCACTCAACATGATCGCGGCATTACGTTCTATCGCGGCGCGGGAAGACGCCTCAATTGCCATGGTCACATCGTCGGCATATGCGATCAAATGCACTCCTTTGGGTCGAGGCAGCAGCAGGAGGTCGTTGAGGAGGAGATTCCAAAGAGTCGGGCCAAGAACCGATCCTTGCGGACATCCCATGGTGTTACCGTAGGAGTGCAGTAAGAAATTTTATTATCTCGTAGGAATTGATTTCCCGATATTCCTACGAGATCTGACAGAAATTGTAAAATTAACATAAAATGCGCGGGCGTAGGATTGTCTAGTCTTAATATTTTTCTAAACCGTTGAATACTACTTGAGCTGAGCGAAGCGAGAACTTAAACATTCTCGTTCCGCACCTCGCTCATCTTTGTTGTAAACGTATCCTAAGCCGAGTGACCTGAGAACTAACTATGTGCAGTATTGTCCGATGGTGAGGGAACAGTTTAAAGGATGATTATTACTCGTTATTGTGAAGTAGAATGGTGTATTCTTATGTAAGTATCTTATGCATCAATGGTGTTAGACAAGTTAGATGCGTCTTATCTTATCGAGCGGAGAAAGGCGGTGAAAATGTTTGCAATAATCAGTATAAAATAATTGTAGATACTTTTACATCACACTTTTTATATAGTCAAATACTGCCGTGTCCCCATATAAATAAAATGTTTTTGCTGTGATCTTAAAATTATTATGTTTTTCAATTAACTTTTTTTTTTAACTAAACGACATAATTCCTTGTTTAATTTGTCTGACGGTTCTTTTTTTGTCCGGGGTAATCTTTGGAAAGGATGAAACGATCTGAATAAAACTTTCACTGGAAGATAGACGAATTTTTGGACCTGGGGCCGTGGGCCATCAGAGCATGTGGAGCTCTGGTCGCCGATTAGGATTTGTTGCTCCGGGAAGCCGCCAGTAGAGGCAGTTGAGGGCGTTTAGACATCCCTGAGAACGGGTTCCGCTGAACATGGCGCCTTGGAAGGAAAACTGGACAGCTTCTGTACCTCCCGTAGGTCGTCTTTGGTTGGAAGTCGAGGTAGTTTTTAGTGGTAACATCACATACTCCGGCTCTCATCTTCCCAAGAGTCGGAGATCCGAAAGGATTTTCCACCTCGTGAAAAAAAGGCCAAATTTGGACCTGGCGACACCGTCTTAGAGATACCAAAAATAACTCAAGTAAACCGCGGAAAACATTTACTTTTAAGTATACTTACAAGCAGAACTACCTATCTTCGTAGTCCGATTAACCTACCCAACTCATAACCAATCAAAGTCCACTACAGTTGGTATAATCATAATCACTTTATCTGTTTACGAGGCTCGCGACCCTAAATGGAATTCATTACAGTTTCCCTGCTGCCGTTGAAAGGCCTAATCAGCATACAACATATGAACATATGGCTACTCCGTATGTACTTGTAAGGGCCTTATACATGTGCTGTCGGCGCGGCCGCCGGGATGGGTATAAATACACCATTTTAGCTGCGAGAATCGACTTCACGCTGCGAATAGTAGTGAATAGAAGTGATTATAGTAATATAATGAAGGTAGATGCCGCCCGCGGTTTTGTCTGCGTGAGCGTTGGTTATCAGTGTTATCACGACAAAAAACAACGTAAGAGGTATTATATGCCGTCCTGGCCTTTTCTTTAGAACTACTATAATTAGGCGGACATTCTCACTGTACATTATCTTCGTGTAACTCCAATGGTTTAAGCAGCGCATGCCACGATAACTCTCATAGGGCAGAAGTTTTCCCGAGTTACTTACTATCTTACTATAGACACTTATCGTTGTATTGCGGCTAAATTACACCAGTTCTTGAACTGTGTGTTACTATGATGTACCTATAAGCTATGTGAATGAAAGGTTTCATTATAATCTATTCGGTAGTTTTTGCATGAAAGAGTAATAAACTACAATCCATCGTACAACGTCACAAAGATTCGCATTTTGTTTACAATTCCCATAGAGCAGTGTAGTGGTCATTTTATAAAAAAGTAAGATAAGCCATCGTTGTCAACTGGCAATACAGGCCCTTAGCCTAAACGAATTTGCGCTACACTGAAAACTAGCTGACTGGTAATAGTTTAGATCCCTTAATATATGCCCGCATTATGTTCTAAATAAGGCGATATGTAATAAGTACGCACTGCTATCCTATGCCATGAACATCTTCGATCTCGGGAAAACCAAATGTGGAAGAAAGGGACAGCAGCAGCTCCGAGAAGTTACTTACCAACGTGTAAATTACGGCAATAAATATACAAAATAATATCTATAATCAGTTTTTAATTACTATGGCTTTCGAGAACACAATAAGTTGAAGTTGATGGTACGAGTATATTACCAGAATAGGTATTTTTACGCTGAATATTTTATTTGTCGCGATTGAGACCCGCTTAAACCACTACGCTAAACGTCCAATGTCCAAAAATGCAATTTAATAGTTACTTAATTGAATCAGTCGTTACTTGACGGAATTCCATTGTAACCTAGTAGAAAGAAAGAGGAAACCACCACGTACCCTCGGATTGACCACCCCAACTATTGCAATAGAAAAAGGTTGACAATACCGAACTCCTCTAAAAGGATATGTAGGAATAGTATGGGTTCCAGTAAGATACCTGACTTGCAGTATCCCGCTGTATGCGCCGACTATGCTTCGACACGTGTTTCGCCTGCACGAGGCATCCTCAGGAGCGATGGGCAACGACTGAACTCAGTCGTCCTTATCCTTTCAACTGTAACTGTCTTGATGTTGATGCATGCACGTGATGATGTGATGTAATATTTATGTAATGGTGTAATTATTTGAAAACCTTCCAGTAGTACATTAATCATGGATGGTACCCATGCCGAAACTTCGCTGCAACTAAAATGTTTTCTCCACTTATTTTCGAAAAAATATGCTATATTAAGACCCGTTACACCATCATACCAGCCAATAGACGTCCACCGCTGGACACAGGCCTCTCCCAAGGCGCTCCATACAGACCGACCGATATTAGTAAATAAATTCAGCACGATTTCCAAGTCAGTATTTTGTCATAACTCCGCTGAGCGAATGAAGTCATTTCGATATCGTTGTATAAACAGAAAACTCTTTAGGTATAATTGGTTTCATTGAAGCCGGCGCGGCGTATTTAATATTCAGCTGCTATCTGTACATTTGCTAAGTGTCGCCAGATTGAATATTTAGCGAGTGAAGAGATTACACAGTGAGACATGGAGACAGGATTTCGTTAAAGGAAATTGTCGTGTAGAAGGTTTAGTTGACCGGATCAGTACGGTACATGATAAAAGTAAAAATTATTAAGCGGGTAAGAGAAGTGGAGCAAAGATAATAGTAGATGAGACCTAGAAGGGATTTAGACGCCCAAGAGTAAAACAAAATGTTCGAATTAAATAAATACGTTTGTGTTGTATAGTCAATTTATTGATAAAGGATACATGCTATTAAGGATATGATAATACATAAGGATATTATATAGGCAGCGATAGCTGAGTGGAGAGACCGACAGACTGCTACGCAGAGGGTCTCGGGTTCGGATCTACGGCACGCACCAATGACTTTTCGGAGTTAAGTGCATATTAAATTGTTAATTATCGCTTGCTAAACGGTGAAGGAAAACATCGTGAGGAAACCTGCATGTCTGAGAGTTCTCCATAATGTTCTCGAAAGACATGTGAAGTTTGCCAACCCGCACTTGGCCAGCGTGGTGGACTATGGCCTTACCCTTCTGCCCTTCTCATAGTGAGAAGAGGCCCGAGCCCAACAGTGGGACAGTAAAAAAGGCTGATGATTATACATGTTATTATATATAACATCGCGCTATTAACCATATCATTACATCTTAACTGGTCCCGTTTGTGTTGTAATCAAGTAAAACCTGTGCAAATAGGCACATTTTAATTATATTCCTAACTTTGACGTCTATCAATCGATTGTGTCAATATTTGCCACAGAATGAATACCCACTTGTTTTAATTAGCGATACAATGTAAGGAATGCCGTTCTAATACTATAATCAACGGCAAAAGCCTACGTAGGGTTTCCGATTGACAGACAGATTGTGCAACATCTAACAACAGTGCTTAATTTGTACTGTAAACCTAAGTCCATTCACATTACAGTTATTGGATTGTTATAATGTAATGTAATGTCCTCCCGCCCGATTTCGGCGGCTTGTCTATATAATATGAGTCTTGCCATCTGCGCGGGACACATTATAGTGCACAAGTGTGTGCGTGTACACAAGTGTACTCTCTATTCCCTCACTCTGACAGTCCGATGGGACGCACAACATCTATTTCTAATATAAGAAAGCTGAAGAGTTTGTTTTTTTGTTTGTTTGTTGTTGTTTTTCGTGTAAGTGTGTGGCTCTGGTGTCGGAGTTTTCAGACCGCCCGAAGGCCTCCGACATGGCCTAACGATCCTCATTATCCCTCGACAAGAACCGGGAACGACAACTTTACGTGCCCTCCGAAGCACAGTAGCGCTCTGATGTAAATACCACACACGGTCACCCATCCAAGTGGTGCAAGCGTTTCTTAACTTAGTCGATCTGTTATGAACGACAAGCCAAGTCTCGCTATGAGCGCTTTTTTGTATGATCTCGCTAATTTCAAGAACTACTGGACCGATTTAGCTATTTTTTTTTGTGTTGCATAGTCCATTTATCGAGAAAGACTATAAGGCTGCGAACCCCAGTGGCGGAGCAGTAGTGCTAATTAACACGAGTCCTACCGCGAGCTCAGCTAGTGAATAAATAAATAAATGAGCTTCCTAGCAGTATATTCTGAGCTGGCAACACTTCACTCAACGTCAGCGTGAGCTGCCGCACCGCTATTATGTTAATTTAAGCAACGCCTTAACAGTTCTGATACAAGATTTGCCAACTCTCTGATGGACTTTCAATGCGCTGTGGAATCGTGAATAAATACACACTTATCACGGCACAGGGCTGTACTTTACATTGACTTTACTAAATTAGAAATAGTGGCATTTTATTAACACCTTTTTTTGTGGGCTAAGAAAGAAGTCTTTTTGATAAATTTCGGCTTCGAGGATTGTGAATATAAGAAGGATACATTTTTAGGGTTCCGTAGTCCACAAGGAACCCTTATAGTTTCGTCATGTCCGTCCGTCTGTCCGTCCGCAGCCTAGCTCAAAGACGCCTGGTGCTAGAAAGCTGATATTTGACATGAATATAGACATACAATATTGCAACAAAACTGTGGAATAAAATTTAGGAAAATATTTTTTAAGGGTATCTCCCCTACATATATAGTGGGGTTGAATTTTTTTTTGGTTGAGTACCCCATCATGTGGGGTATCATTGGATAGGTTTTAAAAAAATATTATTAGTTTGCTCAAATCATTTTTCGATCAAGTGAATGGTTTGTCAAATATCAAGCTTTGAAGTGAAAAAAATTGTTAGACTCAAGTGTCCCCCCCATCTACCGGCTAAACTATTAATTTGGAAGAGGTGAAAAAAATCACAAATGTAGTACATATAACGAATTGAAAAGAAAAACTATCACGGCTAAGTAGACATCACTAGTTTACGAGTAATCGTCGGTTAACTTATAAATACCTATTTCTGAGAATTTACATTGGGCGTGCTGGCTTAATCTTAAAGATATACGTACTTTTGGTGGTGGTAATGTACTACGGTACTACGTATGTATAGTAGTAGTATATCTTGGAAACCACATTTTATGTTTACAATACATAACTGGATACATACCTAGTATTTTTCTAAACAAAACTTAGGTTCTAGTGTTATTAAAATTATTTTTTCAGCATAATAAACAGTCGGATTTGTTGTTCATTAATACCCTTTGCAGCAAGTCATGATGGGCAACTACGGAACCCTACATTGCGCGTGGCCCGACACGCACTTGGCCGGTTTTTATGATTTGGTTTGTGAAAATATAAGAATTGTGATCTACTGACATTAATGTATGCACCCAATGATGTTACAAAAGTAAAAAGTAGATACGTTATACGCGTACCAAAAGCAGGACATAAGCCAGTTGGCAAGTCTGACATATGTGTGTGTGAAGTCACGAGCCAGCGTCAAAGTGAAACTGACACATCTGGTCAACCGAAAATAAAATATGGAGTTATCGGCTACGTACCCGTTTAACCCACAAATTTCTACCCGTTCGACAAATTTTACCCTCTCAACCCACTTTTACCATTTCTACCCGAAAACTTGCATTTTGCCTATACCTAAAGTGCCCGTTCGACCCTCTACCTAACAACGTGCGCCCGTTCGACCTCATTTTTACATCTTCATATAAAACGCTAAGGTACAATCGTGTACAAAAGTGAGACACTTTAATATAAAATAAAACACAATATGACAAATCAATACGTTTAATCAAAAATATAATCACTACATTGTTTCATTACGAATAAAATGATCTATTCCTAGTAGATAACGTATTTTTCTTATTTTACTGGTGAGGGAGTTGGTATTGTTACGAGCTGGGGTTCGTGATAAATTATATACACTATGCCACTTAAACTGAACTTTATTCACTAACACAAACACTAAGTATAACACTAGATACACGCACTTAATTTTCACTTCACTAGTAAAACACACTATTCACACCACTAGAACAACACTAATAAAACACCACTAAACACTTCCGAATTACTTCCTTCGCTTGATGTTGATCGCTTTCCGTATTCAATTGTTACTGTCCGGTCCGTTCGCTCCCGCTCTATTTATACTGGCCGGATAACATCACTAGGCTTTTCGAGACGACTCACGATATTTCTGGAAACGTGTAAGGTGTTTCTAGAATTGCGTAAATGTTCTATTTACACCTACGCCATCTATTAGAGGATAGATGAAACAGCCTAAAACAACCGATACATCTAATCTCATGTAGTTCTCCCATTCACTGATAGATGGCGTTATTTTCAATTCGTAACACGGCCTCCCTCTTAAACGTGTTCGTCTCGAACATCGTTAGACCCATAGTAACGAGCCAACCGGTCCACATGAACTATCTTCGGTGCACCTCGCGACCCCTTCTGGATTCGATAGGTGACGTCGTTCATCCTGGTAATTATGCGATATGGCCCGTCCCATCTGGCTTGTAACTTAGGCGATTTTCCTTTGCTTCGTACTGGGTTATGAAGCCACACCAATGATCCCTCATCGAAGCCTTTGTTGTTTGCCTTCCGGTCGTAGCGAGTCTTCATCTTCTCAGACATCTGTTGTCCAGATTCCCTGATGTGCTCGTATACGTCGTTCATCCTGTTGCGTAGCTCGGTTGCGTAATCCGTTATATTGCGTGGAGATTCTGGTGGAATACCGGTGATAAGGTCTGCAGGTAAACGGAGCTCTCTACCGAAATTGGCAAAAGCTGGTGTTACTCCTGTAGTTTCGTGGACCGCACTGCGATATGACAGGAGAAATGGTTGGATGTGCTTGTCCCAATCTCTTTGTTTGCTCTCCACGACCTTCGCCAGGTACCTTTCCAGTGATTGGTTAAACCGTTCAACCATGCCATCTGATTGCGGATGATAAGCCGTGGTCCTGGTTTTATGTGCACCCATTACGCGACAAGTCTCCTTGAATACCTCAGATTCGAAGTTCCGGCCTTGATCGCTGTGGATTTCCAAGGGCACCCCGAACCGACAAAAGACTTCATGCACCAGCTTATCGGCCACTGTGGTAGCTTCTTGATTTGGGATTGCAAACACTTCAGGCCACTTCGTGAAGTAATCCATCACAACCAAGAAGTATTTGTTTCCGTCCTGGCTCTCAGGAAACGGCCCAGCGACATCCAACGCTATGCGCTCCCATGGAGCTCCCACATTGTACACCTTTAATGCACCTCTGCTTCGAGTATGTGGCCCCTTGACAGCCGCACAACTTGTGCATTTGCGGCACCAATCCTCGACGTCATCTCGACAGTGGAGCCAATAAAACCGCTCCCGGATCTTAGTAAGGGTCTTCTTAACTCCCATGTGACCTCCCGAAGCACCATTGTGATAGAGCTGCAAGACTTCCGGCACCTTAGTTTTGGGCACTACCATTTGCAAATGGCACTGGTTACCGCGAGCGTTTTCCCATTTGCGGCACAGAACTCCATCCTGGACGACCAAGCTTTCCCACTGTGCCCAATAACTCTTGGTGATGGGGCTCATTGCTGCGATATCACTCCATTTGGGCCTAGGCGCATCTGATTTTTTCCATTCAAGAATCGGCTGTACATCCTTGTCATCTTGCTGAGCACTCTGCAAAGCTTCTCTCCATTCGTCGCTTAGATCCGTCTTTAACATCCTCACTAGCGCTGCCTGCTTTGCTTCCTGTCGGCTACAGTGCTTGCACTGGTCGGGACACGGCCTACGCGATAGGGCATCTGCGTTACCATGGGACTTGCCGCTGCGATGTTGTATTACAAAATCAAACTCTTGCAGTAGTTCAATCCATCTAGCTACTTGTCCTTCTGGGTCCTTAAATTGAAGTAGCCATTTCAGCGCTGCATGGTCGGTTCGCAGGTGGAATTTACGGCCCAACAAGTATTTGTTGAAATGCTGCAACGTCTTTACTACAGCCAAGAGTTCCCGCCTGGTGACGCAGTAGTTTCTTTCGGGTTTGGATAAGGTCTTGCTGAAGTATGCTATAACAACTTCTTGATCACCCTTCTTCTGTGACAGCACGCCGCCAATTCCGGTGTTACTGGCATCTGTGTCAACTATGAATTCATGCTCATTGTCAGGGTAGCCTAGAATAGGTGCAGTACACAGATGTTCCTTAAGCTTCTGGAATGCAACGTCACAGCTCTCATTCCAACAGAACTGCACTCTGTCTTCGGTGAGCTTATGAAGAGGTCGAGCAATGTCAGCAAAGTTCTTCACAAACCGTCGATAGTAGGAGCATAATCCGAGGAATGCTCTGACCTGCGTTTTGTTCTCTGGAACTGGCCATTCCTTCACGGCAATGATCTTATCCGGGTCAGTTTGAATACCGTTCTCCGAGACCACATGTCCTAGAAAGTTCACTTGCCGTCTGAATAATGCGCATTTCTTCGGACTCAGCTTCAAATCAGCTCCTCGTATCTTTGACAGCACTTGCTCCAAGTTTTGAAGGTGATCCTGGAAGGTGCGCCCCACGATGATGATGTCATCCAAGTAGACCAGGCAGGCGTCTCCAATCAGTCCCATAAGCACTCGCTCCATCAGTCTCTCAAAAGTAGCCGGAGCGTTGCACAATCCAAAGGGCATGACGTTAAATTGCCATAATCCTTTCCCTGTGGAGAATGCCGTCTTCTCCTTGTCTCGAGGATCTATTTCCACCTGCCAGTAGCCACTTTTTAGGTCTAAGGTAGAAAACCACTTCATCCCCGTCAGCGTATCCAGTGTGTCATCGATCCTTGGCAGCGGGTAGCTGTCCTTCTTCGTGATGTCATTCAATCGGCGGTAGTCTACACAGAAGCGCATGCTGCCATCCTTCTTCTTAACTAACACCACCGGAGAGCACCACGGGCTGGACGAAGGCTCGATTACGCCTTCTTTCACCATACCGTCGATCATAGCTTCTACTTCACGTTCCCGTGCCACTGGCACACGTCTTGGTCGCTGGCGAATCGGTGCTTCACTTCCCGTGTTTATTTTGTGCTGGACTAGTGCTGTCTTCCCTATGTCGGCATCACTGGTCGAAAAAATATCGGCGAACCGGTTTAACAACTTCTTAGCCTTGGTCTTCTCTTCTTCTGACAGGGTACTTTGGCAGTCCTCCAAAAGTGAAGACACGTCGAATCGTGCAGCCTGAACCTTGGCGCTGGTAGGTTGCTCCTGACATCTACGCATCCAAGCCGCTCCTTCATAGGTGCCCAATTCCGTCCCTTTCTTGAGCAACACTTCCTTGTCACTCGCATTTAGTGCGCGTACTGATGAAACTTTGGTACCCCTTACCAAGGTTCGTGCAATCTTCCACGATGCCTCTTTCTCTAGGCCTTCGATAAGTACGCAGCGGTTCCCTCGACCAGAACTCCCGGGTAAACAAACCGGTACAACCGTTTCCGACCGCGGTTGAAGCGTGACATTCTTCAGGCAGTACACTTTTCCTGAAGTTGCGCCTTCCATGAAGACTTCTTCCGAGCCACATTTCAACACTCCCTGGTTAACATCGATCTCGCAGCGATACTCCCGCATGAAGTCTAGGCCCAGGATGCAGTCGTCCACTATATCGGCCACGATGACTTTGTGACGGTAAACTTTGTTGCCTAGGTTCAGATCCACCTCCATTTCACCTCGGACGGTTATGTGCTGACCGGTAGCTGTTCTCAGATTCACACATTCATTGTTCCTGAAGCAGCCCCGAAGAACCCGTCTTGCCAGATGGAAACCGACGACTGTCCGAGAAGCACCCGTGTCCAATGTCAGCTTGCATGGTGTTCTGTTAATTTCGCCTTCGATGATCAGGCTGTTCCCGTCGCATGATTGCGAGATCGAGATACTTGGGGCTCTTCCATTACCAGCCAGCACCCGCCCCGCAGTCCTGGCTTCTACTCGTTTCCCTGCTCTCGCTGCCTGGCAGGCACATCAGGCGACCCCTTTGGTGGAGACAGGGTGTCACCAGGCTGCCTACGCTTTGGGCAGCTCAAGCGGATATGGCCTCTTTCTCCGCAGTTGTAGCACCGAGGTGACGACACAACTTCCCTGATGCGGTGACCTCGGGCGTCGCGTCGCACTGCTTCCACCTCCAGAGCGTGGGCTAAGGCGTCCTTGAGGTCCTTGAAGTGCCCAAGCCTCACTGCTGCTCTTACCTCCAGGTCCCGGATCCCATCCGTAAACGCCTGTACGAGGTTCCCATCAATAAGCGCAGGAGACGACTGGTATGCCTTCCTGACCAGCTTTTCCACCTCTAGAGCCCACTGCTGCAGAGTTTCTCCGGTGCGTTGCGTCCTGTCCTTCAGCTGAGCACGATACACATGTTCGAGGTGCGCGTCTCCGTACCTCGCCTCCAGCGCCTCAAGAAGCTTCTCGTAGGTGACGTCTTGTCCGAGTGCCTCCAACACTGTCAAGGCTCGGTCGCGAAGGCCCAAGGTTAGGGCGGTTAAGGCCTGTTCTTTGGTCCACCCATTCGATCGCATCACAGCCTCAAACTGGATCTTGTATGCAGACCATGATGACGAGCCATCAAATGGTGGAACCTTAAACCCACGAGGTGAGGGCACTACAGTCGCAGATGTCACTTCGTTGGATCCGAGCCCACGCAATCTCCTCTCCACTTCAGCGACACAGGTCTCGTGATGGTCGTGTACACGCTTCTCTATAGAGGCGACGCGAGTCACAAGCTGGTCGTGTACGAGCTTCTCCACGTCGCTGATACGAGCCTCGTGCTGCTGGAGCTCCTCCTTTACCACCTTCAGGTCCTTCCCTACAGTGGCGCTGAGGTCTTTCATCACCACCAGCTGTTCCTCCAAACGGCGGGCCTGCTCCTCCTTGTCGCGGTGTAGCTGTTCCTCCAGGCGGCGGGCATGCTCCTGCATGAACGTCATCAGAGCCGCGATGTCGGGCACCGCCACGGAGTGTGCGCTTGTAGGCTCCACTGCATCCGCGGATTCGCCTGGTCCACCAGACGATGGAGAAGGAACGTCTCGGAATCGTCTCTGGTCCAGGTCTTGCTGGCGCTGGTTCCTGGTACGCACACCTTCAGTTTCTTCCTTCGGCATAACCGGCATAATTTATCCCTTTCTTCTGACACCAATTTGTTACGAGCTGGGGTTCGTGATAAATTATATACACTATGCCACTTAAACTGAACTTTATTCACTAACACAAACACTAAGTATAACACTAGATACACGCACTTAATTTTCACTTCACTAGTAAAACACACTATTCACACCACTAGAACAACACTAATAAAACACCACTAAACACTTCCGAATTACTTCCTTCGCTTGATGTTGATCGCTTTCCGTATTCAATTGTTACTGTCCGGTCCGTTCGCTCCCGCTCTATTTATACTGGCCGGATAACATCACTAGGCTTTTCGAGACGACTCACGATATTTCTGGAAACGTGTAAGGTGTTTCTAGAATTGCGTAAATGTTCTATTTACACCTACGCCATCTATTAGAGGATAGATGAAACAGCCTAAAACAACCGATACATCTAATCTCATGTAGTTCTCCCATTCACTGATAGATGGCGTTATTTTCAATTCGTAACAGTATTATATGGTATACATGCATGTTATATCAATTCAGTATGCTAACATCCCAGTGTAAAAGCGAGGACCTCAGAGATATCCTAAAATTAAGGCGATAAGAGTAAAAGAGATACAAATCACAGATATACATATATGAAGTTGCAGTAATTCAAAATACGGTCATACTAATAAAGTTGGAATTTTGATTAAGTTTGTAAATATAAGATAACTTTGTATTTCACATATTTTTTATCAGTACAAAAAATCACAGTCTTGTTTGTAAATATAAAATAAACAATATTAAGAGTATAAGTAAAATAATGTATATAAATCACAAATCACTTATCAAACTCAGACCTATCCTAAACATAATCATAATTATTTTTATAAATTTCGTAAATTTAATAAATTTACCAAAATAATGTAGGTATAATAAGAGTATAAGTAAAATGTATAAAATTTATACAGATTAAAATCAGACTTCTTATCCTAAACATAATAATTATTATTTATGTAAATTTCGTCAACGAAATAAATTTACGAAAATAATATTTATTATGCTTAACATGTTTTAAATAAGTACGTACCCGTATGTACCCTATAACAATCCCATAACAGTTTTGCCCTAAAATGAGCCAAAACTAAACAAAGTCAAGTATAATATTGGAAATAAATCACATGTCAACTATTAAAATCACAGGCAATCTTAAACTTTACTTAGACCCTCTCTAATACATAATAGACGGAATCATTGGTAAATGGGTGCATAGGGTTCCCACCAAGAACTTAGGGTCCCAAGCCAACCTCACCTGCAAGTGGTGCACCTGCCGATCACCGGACGAGGCTCTGGCAAACAAAATGTCCTAATAAGCGGCAATAGGCTCGCCACCTATTACGTGGGATCAAAGCACTGGCGAAAAGTGGGCGTTTAATATGCCTCTGCCTACCCCTTCGGGGAAACAGGCGTGAGTCTATGTATGTATGTATGTATTGGTAAAATCAGAGGAAGAACATAAAGTTATGACATAATTAACATACATAGCAACTTCTCTAAACAATGGCCAATACTTATATGATTGCTTTCTAATTGCTCTAGAATATACGTTATTTTTTCATCTTTTTCAATAAATTGTTTGCGTTTATTTCGTAGTTCGTGTCCATTGTCCAGTTCCGCTATAGTTATACTCGTTACAGATGCACCGGTTTTTACGATGCTTAAATATTGCAATTTATTTGGTTTGGCAATCCCGCAAAGCTTTTTATTGATGGTTGAGTGCCACAATTCCACGGTCTTTGTGGTAAGTACGGTGTTTTTCAGAATTGACACACTAAGTATAATTTTCTGTATCACTATATCTTCACACAATACACACAAAATTACACCATTATTTTTATTATTTTAAACCGAATTTCTCAATAAAGAACCAACATTTGCTCAATAAAGAATTATCTATCTATCTTCCTTTTGCAGGCATTGTCTGGTAAAATAGTCATTAAATTTAACTAAATTTTCATTTTCTTCAGACCAGTCTTCCATAATGTAGAACCAACCTTCGTCTTTAACTTGATTTGGTCGAACATGTCGCTTATACACGCATTTTTTTAGGATTAATTATCTCTTTTTTTATAGTACGGACGGTTATTACCGTCATTTAGCAGAGTCTCATCACCTCTGATAGATGTCACGAAACAAAGTTCTTGCGTTCCAACGATATTATGCCGACTTGTTGAAGCAACTGGTTTCACTTGAAACATTGCTTGCCAGCAATTATTTTTCTTGGATCTGAAATAAAATTTAATTTTTCTTGCCAAAAAAGTAATAAGTAATTCTAACATTAGGTTCAATTTCATATATTGAGTAAACTAAAGCTTAAGAATCCAAGGCAATATTAGCTAACTTGTGAAGAGAGTTCATTTAATAAGTTGGCATAGAAGACCAATATTATATAATTCTTAATAACTTATTTTAATAATAATCATTGTCTAAATAATGTTAAGATAAATATTACACCGGGTAGAAATGAATTAATTAATTATTATCACTTTGGTGGAATGTAAGAGTCCTCCAATAATAGAAATAACTTTAAATTTATTTTACAATTTAACAGGATTTCAAATGGTTAATTATTTAGTTTTACTAATCCATTTGTTACCTATTCAGACAAAATTACCAAAAGAAGAAAACCGACGAGAATAATAAACGACAAAACAAAATCACTTAAGCATGCAAAAGATAAATTATTTAATACTTACCAGTTAGTACACTTTTACCGCACGGATTATTTTTTGGCACACTAATCATCTTTTATCAACATCTTAGCTGCAACTAATTGTAAAATAATACAAAACGTTACTATTATCTTAATACACTTAGGTATACATCAAAACAATCCAAACTTCCAATGTGAAGAAACGAGTACTATTTGTCGCTAGTTTAGCTAGTTTAGTTTGGCTCTACTTCCTTATGCTATTTCAAAAAATGTACTGCAGTTAACACTTTTTAACATAATTGTACTTTTTTAACGAAATAACATTAAACCAGAACTAAATAAACACATATTATGTTGTGGGTCGAACGGGCACTAAAAAAAGAGGTGGAACGGGCACTTTTTAATGGATTTTATTTTTTGGGTCGAGTGGGTACTAAAAAAGAGGTCGAACGGACACTTTTGTAATCGGGTCGAAATTTGCGGGTTGAAAGGATACGTAGCCGAGTTATCGATGTGTGCGTTAGTGTACCGTTTCTACGGATTGATTACTACGTAGGTAAAGTATCTACCTTTTTCTTGTAATATCATTGTATGCACCTGTTTTTGGGATTTGGCCTTTTATCTGTTTTGCTCTTTATTATATAGTCATCAAGAAAATCTTAATAAACAACAAGTAAATCAGTGAATCCGTGATTAGTCGTGGCGAGACTGTTCCACGCTTCGAGAACTCCTCCGAATACAAAAGTCTTGCAACTCTACACTCAAGTCGATGTTACCCAGCTAGTCCCTATTTCTACGTATCACATATTTAAAATAACTCATTGTCAGAACATACATATGCTCACGCCTCTTTCCCGTCGGGGTAGGCAGAGACAACGGAACGCCACTTGCTTCTATCCTTACAAACCTCACGCGCTTCCTCTACATTCATTACTCTTTTCATACATGCTCGCCGGTTACGTGTGCTTCGGACTTTTCCGTTTTTCAAGACCTCCCCAATTTGGTCCACGAACGTCTTACGAGGTCTGCCGCAACAGACTTGCCCACACACCTCTGCCATACATATATATTTGATTCGTCAATCTTTCTTCACTCATTCGCTCCACGTGTCCATATGTCAAAACATCTCATATTGTTACTCATATTAAATTTGCCAACACAAGGTCTAGTATGGTAGTGAAAGTTGGGTATGTCAGAAGAGACTTGAATGTAGAATAAATGCTGTAGAAATGAGAGCACTGAGGAGTATGTGTGGTGTGTCTTTGACCGACAGAGTAAAGAATTGTGTTATACGAGAGTGGTGTGGGGTAAAAGAAGTTGTAGTGACAAGCATTGAGAAAGGCATGTTAAGATGGTTTGGGCACATGGAGAGGATGGATGACGAAAGACTGACAAAGAAGATATATAAGGCAAGTGTGAATGGGACAGGACGAAGGGGAAGACCTAGGCGGACGACAGATTGGAGACATCCTAAAAAAAGGACAGGTCAGAAGTACACTAAACAGAAGAGCATGCATGAGAAACTTAATGGGAGTGAGTGAAGCAAGAGAGGTATGTCAGGATCGTTGCAAATTGCGTTCCGTAGTCTCTGCCTAGCCCTCAGGGAAACAGGCGTGAGTCTATGTATGTATGTATGTAGGTCTAGTGACCACTTTGATGGCACAATCTAAATGTATACCCGACGTCTGGCTTCCTGACGGTCACTCTAATCTACCCACAATGATTGCTTTGTGCGTAGCGACTGGTGCACAAATGCTGCTCTCTGTATGCATTCAAATTAATCCTCGCGTGAAATTCGGTTTACCATCTCACACTGGTGACTTTATGTATAACTGACGGGATATGTTGATATCTATGCTTGCTATTACAGAACTCTTTAGAGGCCAACGATTAATTACGTCACATAATTTTCAGACTGCCTCCGTGGTCCAGTGAATAGCGTATGCGACTGCTAATCGGAGGTCCCGGGTTCGATTCCCGTGTCGGCCAAAAGTTTTAAGTACTGTGTTTTTTTCCGAATTCTCAGTAGCAGCACGGAGTCTGGCATAGGCTCGCCTCCTATTACGTGGGACTTAAAAGTTCAAGGCGAAATGTGAGTGTAACATTACACCTCCGCTTAGCCCTTCGGGGATACAGGCGTGAGTCTATAATAAAAGTTCAGGTCTTTTTCCGCCTCCCTCCGTCCTTGTCTCAGTTGGTCTCATATACTCTCATCTCATTTTTCATTCAATCTCACACTTCATCAACCATCTACACCCTTTATACGCGAGACGTAATTTGTGGATGGCGAGTCCAACTCGCACTTGACCAACTTTTTAGTTTTTAAGGATTCATTCTATATACACAGAAAACATAGGAGGCCTTAAGGTCAAGGGCTATATCTACTAGTCAACATTGAAGTGATGCAGGATATAAAGGAAATTTTTATCTATCTCCATTTTGAAATATTTTTATTTTGTTCCAGCGACGCGGGAGGCGGCGTTTACATACGCGATCACGTCAGCGGGCGTGACGCACGCTCTCAGCGCGGCGTGCGCGCGCGGAGACCTGCCGGCCTGCCAGTGTACTGCCAACAGGTACTCACTTGTACTTACTGCGTATCCCAGGGTGGATCCAGGAGGATCCTAAGGGGCCCAAGCCCTCCCGAAAAGCATCAGCTCTTCCATGGACTTTGTAGTGTTACTCTGAATAGGATCTTTCTTCATAAAGTTCAAGCCGCCGCGCGCCGCCCCAAACAAATTGCGACTCCTTTAAAAGAAAAGCCCGGATCCACCACTGCTATATTTACTTACATAAGAGCTGATCCAAGGGGGAGGTAAGAAGCTTAGCCAAAAATATGTGAGTCCTCTCGTGATTAAAAAAAAACACAAGCAAGTACTCGCACTCATCCCTCTCAATGATGCTTTTCCTGTAGTCACGTTACTGGGACTCGCAAATCAGATATGTTATATATACTGCCTTTGGAAGAGCCTGGATTGTGACCCTTTGGATAGCGGCGAATAATTACGCATAAATAGCTTTAGGTTACCATCGAAGCGACTGCTAGGGTCCATGTAATGATCTAAGATGCAAGCTAGATAACATTAGAGAGTGCCGGAGGCCCTATCTCCTATTCCTTCTCCCTCATCCCACTCCTTATCCTATCCCTTTTCCTAACCCCAAGGGGCGGCAACGCAATTGTGACTCCTGTGGTGTTGCTTGTGTCCATGGGCGGCGGTAATTGCTTACCATCAGGCGATCCGTCTGCTCGTAAAAAAAAAAGGACGATGATCACTTAGCATCTGTGTGAGCGATAAGTCATTTAAAGTTTTTCTTAACTCCTGTAAGTTAATGAACAAAATATTTTCTTTCTGAATTTTGAATTTAAGCAAAGTCTCTATCAGTAGCCTAATAACGCTATTGACTGCCTGTGTCAAATTCACGAGAGTGTATGTTCCTGCCCACTTACGAGAGGTGGGGTCCCCCCTGAGTCAGAGGCCGTGGTCTATTGCCTGTTTTTTTCACCTGATGGTCTCTAGACACCACGGGTCTGTAAGTTGTTGGTCTTCCGCAGGCGGCGCGGCAGCTCCACCTCCGAGCAGTTCGAGTGGGGAGGCTGCGGGGAGGGCGCATACGGCGCCCGACTAGCGCGGAGGTTCTTAGATGCGCGGGAGCTGGAGCGGGACGCCCGGGCACTCATGAACCTCCACAACAACCACGTGGGACGGAAGGTGAGCGAGGTACTTACAGCACCACACCGCTGCGCTTTGCACTGCTTGTTTACCACCAGTTGTCTTGTTCCTTCGGATAGTGGACCAGTAATGAATGCCGTCCATATCCTCTTCCCTGCTAAGTTAGATCAGCAAGAAATACCATCCATGGCCGATATCCGTTCCTACAATAAATGTTGGACCAGCAAAGAGTAGCGTAAACATACATACAGACCAGTGGTGTTCCTGGAAGCGCGAGAGCTGGAGAGAGACACGAGGGCGCTCATGAACCTGCACAACAAACGCGTGGGAAGGAAGGTGCGCGAGGTACTTACAGCGCCACACCGCTACGCTTTGCACCGCTTGTTTTGACACCAGTTGCCTTTTTCCATCGGGTAGTGGACCAGCAATGAATGGCAGACATGTTCGATATCCGCTTACCTGTATGGATGTTGGATCAGCAAGTAATAACATCCATGGCCGATATCCTCTTTTGCTCCAATGGACGTTGGATAAGCCATGAACACCTACTAGACCCCATATCGTACCTCCTGGATTTTCGAACCATCCTTTTACAGAATATCTTCGTGAAGACAATTAGTATCTCACCCTGGCCTCTCCGATCGCCTTCCTGATCCTTCTCACTTTTCGTTTCTCCTGATGGCAATGGCTTGAACAAGCTTCCCGGTTGGATATGCTTCTGTAGTGCTAAAATAATACTGCCATGTCTATACCATGGGGTACGTCTACCTCTTTTTGGTAACGCCAGTTAGAAAGAGATGCACCCAATAGTTGACAATAACCTGTGGTTAACTATGCTTTTAAATCTGCTTACGACACCAATACTCGTATTTTGTATCTATTGGCTTAAAGCAGCAGTATTCATATAGTTGATATGGATGTGTTAGCTGGCTGTTGTATATTTTTGTAATATGGAAACACATGCATATGCATGTTACCATTTACCAAATAAACCGCTGGCCAAATTGCCTATAACTACAGAAAAAATGGTTCTCACGGAAACACCTTTCATTCATCGTCTTTTTTCATTCCTAATCAGTTTACAAAAAATTTGTTAATGTTCCAAAACAACTCTAAGATTTCAACACGAAACTACAGACAAAAAATCATAAATCTTTCACTTTGCTAGCATAAAATAGTTTCAGGTACTTAAATGTTAATTTCTAAATGTAGGAAACACTCTCACAATTTCGGAAAAGTATTTGACAACACTAAGAAGAAACCTTTATTATTTTTCCTTTCATTCATTCAAATCATTGCAAGTCTGTTGCATAGACTGTACTTTGTACGGCCTGTAGTAACATTAAAGTTGACGATGTCTTAATTTATAAGTGGGTGGACACATGCGACGATGTATGGTGAAAAATTAACTCGTCGGTTCCCGCCCACTGCCGAAGTAGGCGCGATACGTTACAACGTACTCGGAATATCTTTACTTAATAAATATATTCAAGATGTGCATTACATTCATTTATGAATCATCTATACTATTATAATAAAACTGAACAGTTTGTTTGGTTGGTTGAACGCGCTTATCTCAGGAATGACTGGTTCGATTTGTACAACTATCTTGTGTTGGATAGCCTGCTTGTCGAGGAAGACTACATAATTATACAGGGTGTCACAAGACCCATCACCAAGACGAAGTCTACTCGTTGTAGACATCATGCCAAGTCATACTAACCAAAAAGAATACCTGGGAAACGATTTTTTTTTAAGTTTTAACCGCTCTTAAAAACGCGCGCGTGCAATGCTTGAAATACCTACTTATCCATGGATTTATAGGGCATCTAAAGAACATATTGGCGGAGTAAATGTATCGACTTTGTACCTAATTAGAAAAAATCCATACTAACTTTGAGCCTCAATATCTCCTGAACCAGTAATTTCCCAGGTATGGTGCCGAAGTAAAAAAAATTCGTAGTGATTGGTACAACATGGGATTTCAGTTTTCGTTAAGGGTCTTTTTACACCCTGTATAACATCACGCTTTGAGTGACGGGTGCGGAGTAGCGCTAAATAATGCGACTGTAATTGCGAGCTCAACTAGTTTTGTTTTTAACTGCACTGTGGCCTTAAGGATCAAAGCATAGCTTGTAGAAAATTTAGTAAAACATTTTTTTAATATTATAAACTTAAATGACTTATGCATGGAAAAATTACAATTATTTAGATTCTCGGTCGCAGATAGTCCGCAAACGTATCGATTATGCAAAGTACTAGAGGCTCATATACAATGGGAGTGTTATCTAGCATCAGATCGGATGAGATGCGATCTGTCCGTCAAAGCGCGCGCACCGCCCAGACACAATGTGCCGCGGGCTCAGACGTGCTATCCAACTATGTATCTTTACAATACAGTTTAAGCCGCACTAGAAGATGTGTAGCTACAGTGTAATAATGTTCATAATAATAAATAATAATAATAATATAGCCCATTTATTTCCAATCATTAAAATTTACATTAAATACATGTATTTAAAAAAAATAATAATCATAATCATATAATTAATCTTAATATATAAAATCCTTGCGTTACTGACTGACTGACAGACAAGCTACAGCCAAAACTATTGGGCGCAGGAAGCTGAAATTTGGCATGTATGTTCCTTGGGGACCGTACGGGTGCACTAAGAACGGATTTCCCGAAATACCCATGGGATCGGGCAAAACGGGAAATTCGAAAAAATGTGCGTGCGGAGCCGCTGGCGTCGACTAGTATTTATTAAAATCACTGGTGTCAATTTTCATTAATTCATAAAAAAAAAAGTCATATGTCATTGATTGGAACCTCTTCACGGGTAAAGGCCTCCTCCAGCTCTTTCCAAACCTCTCTGTGCTTTCTTTCTCCAGTCACTTCCTGCTACAACTTTGATCTCATCTTACCACCTTTTTCTAGGTCGACCTCGTCGTCTTTTTCCTGTTGGTCCTTCCCATTGTGTAGTCTCTAACGTCCATCTTTTGTCAATATATCTGGCTATATGTCCTGTCCACCGCCATTTTTGTTTTAGAGCGTAAAGTAACACATCTAATATATTCGTCCTCCGTCGTGTATGCTCACTTCTTACTTTATGTATTAAAGTAATAATGTACATATCAGTCACTCATAGACAACGATCAGCCGAAACCAAAGCGCAAAAACCGGCCAAGTGCGTGTCGGGCTACGCGCAATGTAGGGTTCCGTAGTTGCCCATAATGGCCATGATAATAACTTCTCTTCTGGTTCACATGGGACTAAAAATGGGCCATCTTTAAGATTAAGCCAGCGCTCCCAATGTAAACTCACAGAAATAGGTATTTATAAGTTAACCGACGATTACTCTGATGTCTACTTAGCCGTGATAGTTTTCCTTTTAAATTCATTATATGTACTACATTTGTGATTTTTTTCACCTCTTCCAAATTAATAGTTTAGCCGGTAGAGGGGGGGGACACTTGAGTCTAACAATTTTTTTCACTTCAAAGCTTGATATTTGACAAACCAATCACTTGATCGAAAAATGATTTGAGCTAACTAATAATATTTTTTTAAAACCTATCCAATGATACCCCACATAATAGGGTACTCAACCAAAAAGAAATTCAACCCCACTATATATGTAGGGGAGATACTTTAAAAAAAATATTTTCCTAAATTTTATTCTACAGTTTTGTTGCAATATCTTATGTCTATATTTATGCCAAATATCAGCTTTCTAGCACCAGGCGTCTTTGAGCTAGGCTTCGGACGGACAGACGGACGGACATGACGAAACTATAAGGGTTCCTTGTGGACTACGGAACCCTAAAAAGCTGAAATTTGGCATGTATGTTTCTTGGTTAACATAGAGGTGCACTTGTTATGTTTTGGTGTGAGTGTGTAGGCAACTCTAGTATCGAAGTTTTCAGACCGCCCGAAGGTCTCCGACATGGTTTAACGATTCTTCTCCTGAGACAAGATCCGGGACCGACAGCTTTACGTGCCCTTACGTACATACATAGACTCACGCCTGCTTCCCGGAGAGGTAGGCAGAGACTACGGAACGCCATTTGCAACGATCCTGACATACCTCTCTTGCTATTCACTCCCATCAAGTTTCTCATGCATGCTCTTCTGTTTAGGATACCTCTGACCTGTCCTTCTGACTGACCGACGTGCCCTTAGGGGTACACTAATAAGGTGTTGCCCGAAATTCCACGAAGGCCGGCGGAAATGGTCAAATAATAAAAATATGAGCGGCAGTAGCTGCGAGCATCCTCTACTAAATAAATAAATTAATACAAGTTGCTGCAGAAAGACTGTTTTATTGCTAGTTTGTGGGTAGACACCCCAGACGAGGTTTATTTTTTTATTATTTTTTTTATTTATAGTCTCCCGCCCGTTTTCCCGAAGGGGTAGGCATAGGTGTAAATACACACATTTCGCCTGAAATTTTTAGGTCTCATGAAATAGGGGGCGAGCCTATTGCCGTTACCGGGACATCACCAGACTCCGGGCTGCTACTGAGTATTCGGAAAAACCCAGTAACACTTTTGCCCGACCCGGGAATCGAACCCGGGACCTCCCATCAGCAGTCGCATACGCTATCCAAGGTTTAAGTTTTGCCTTTTAACACCAAATGATTAACACCAAATTATTAATTCGGATGTAGTTTGTATTTGTTGATTGAATATTTGTAGTACGACGCGGCATTGGTTAGTCCTAAAAAATCAATCGTTATTTAACTAGTAGGTATTTAAAAAACCACTGCCACATTAAATGATTAAAAATAATATTTTCCGGCCATTTCAAAATTGCAGTATCTGCAATCATATCCTCCCAGCTGGCTAATGACAGAACAATAACATACAATTACCGCACTAGCCGCGTGCAATTTGGCAGCATTCCGCGCTTTAACCGGCGGCCGTCGCGTCGGTGGGAACCCACTACAACGTCTCATTTACTTTTACGAGTCAAGATGCACCCTCGGGCCAACGGGAGACTTTTATTTCATATCAAGTAAGGGTGCATTCAGCTCATCAAAATTGCGCGATGTGAAACGCGCGTTTCATACGTTCACGTGAAGACATTTCACCTTCGAGCGATGGCAAATTTCTACAAATACGCGATACGATAGGCAAATAAAAAAAATTGCCTCTATGTGGAGATAAATTAAGAATACAAAGTGTCACTTCATACCATAGGTATAGTAAGATGTGACTATGGAAAATACACGACGCAATTGCGAAGAGTCGGAAAACTCGGCTTGAAGTTCGGCCTATACGGCAAAAGGATGTATAATGAAGAAATATGTCTATTAATAAAATAATCCCAAGGCGTTCTCTTCTTTGACACGCATGTTTTCTCCACTTTATACAGTTATACGTTGTAAACTGATTGCCTCGTTGGCCTCGCGGCATAAATGAGCGCGTGGGATTGTGCGGTCTTGGGTTCGATTCCCGGGTCGGGCAAAGTTTTATTGGATTTTGCCGTTGGGAAATTCTCAGTAACAGCACGGAGTCTGGTAATGTGCCCGGTACGGCAATAGGCTCGCCCCTATTACGTGGGACCTAAAAATTCATGGCGAAATGTGGGTGTAATATTACACCTCTGCCTACCCCTTCGGGGATACAGGCGTGAGTCTATAATAAAAAAAATATAATATCGCTGTAAACTGCTTTTAAGATTTTTTTTGTTATTCGGTTCACGCATACCACCGAGTTACGCAGTATATTTTCTAACATTGGTGACCAATTTTCGACCATCTCGCTCAGCCAATTGTCTACAAAATTGAAAAAAGCTTTGTTTATTATCTTCCGAATGTGAGACTCGAGACGCGACAATGCGCGTTGTAGCGACACAAACGTTCAACCGTCAGATCTGAGCATACCCTAATCACAGTACGTCGGTAATGACTGCTCCCTGCGACGCTAATGCGTCGTATACCTTCATCACCATCGATTCTTTCGTTTTTAACTGCCTTTAATTACTGTGGAGCACTGATAGCACTGCCTGTACTCCAATATTTCTGTCTGTCATCGTTTTATGCGCGTTCTTGGTGCGTCTGTACTTAGGGAATAAGTTACTACGTGGAAATGATATTGTCGTTTAAGGACGTTTGGGAGGCTGCGTGAATTATATACATAAATGACCATGCTCAATGTGTCTTTAATATACATTTTAAGTCTTTTAAATATGTATCTGTCTTCTTCTATATGTAGGTGCGTGGTGCGTGGCTCTACTACACCATTTCTGTGACCACATTTGATTCAAAATCAAAATCAAAATCAAAATCATTTATTCATCTAGGCCACTAAGTGACGCTTATGAACGTCAAAATTTAAGTTAATTACTTAATGATTCTACATTTACATTTACTGCCACGTTCGCAATGCAATAGGTAGAACCACGAGAAAGAACGGGCAATAAAACTCATGGCCACTCTTTTCAAACAAATATAATGGTGGTACATTTTATTTTTGTAAGGAGCTGCAACTGTTTCACATTGTAGACATCTACTAGTAAAATTTTTAGTAGCTATTGATATCATACTCAAGCAGTAAATGATGTTCATATGGTAAGCCTCCCAAAGTAAATATGGTGAAACAGGAGCATCCACTTACGTCTTTTTAATGTAGGCAACTCGTGAACATGGTCAGAACTATGGTAGAAGTGAATGAAGCAGAAAGTAACGGTATTATGAAACCAAAGCAATCGACAACCTATTAGTGAGCCCATGACCACGAGTTACCCACATTTTACAAATCCGCAAAGTTATAATGAAAGTGTGGAACATGAATGCAAAATATCGTAGGAAATGAGAATATCGTAATTAACTACACTATAAAATAAAACTACTAATTATTGACCTAGTCAAAAGCGAAGAACTACTTCCAAGCGCTCCTGTCATCAAAATAATCCTTCAAACTGTAATATGCCTTATTTATAAGATTCTTTTTAACTTCTGCCTGAAACGAACTTAATGGCAAGTCTAAAATATAAGTTGGTAATTTATTGTATATGCGAATACTGAGCCCAATAAAAGAGCTATGCGTTTTGTGCAAACGAAAATACGGAACACATAATTTATGTCTATTTCTAGTATTGATATTGTGTCTGTCACTATTCATTTTATAAGAATTTATGTTTAGTCTTACATGCATAACACTGGCATAAATATATTGTGACGCTACAGTAAGAATACCAATAGTTTTAAATTTTTCTTTGAGTGAGACTCTTGTCTTTAACTGGTAAATAGCTCTAACTGCCCGTTTCTGCAATATAAAAATATTTTGGATATCAGCAGCTCTACCCCATAACAATATGCCATATGACATAACACTATGAAAATAACTAAAATAAACCAATCTAGCCGTATCGACATCGGTCAACCTACGAACCTTCTTAACGGCATAAGCAGCTGAGCTAAGTTTCCCTGAGAGATATGTAACATGCGCACCCCATTGTAACTTCGAATCAAGTGTTAATCCTAGAAATAATGTGGATTCAGTTGTTTCGAGTACATCGTCATTTAAAACTATGTTAGGACCAAGGTTTCTGACATTAGGCAGAGCAAACTTAACACATTTTGTTTTTTTGGCGTTCAGTACTAGATTGTTTACATTAAACCATTTAGTCACTTGAATGAGTGCACTGTTTATTTCGTTAAAGTGTTCCTTATTTCTATCTTCTTTAAATATCAAAGAAGTATCGTCAGCAAACAGTACAACGTCACAAATGTTTCTCAAGTAAAAAGGTAAATCGTTTATGTAAACAAGAAACAAGAAAGGCCCTAGGATGCTGCCCTGTGGCACTCCTAAATCAACAGGTAAGCCACTGGATTTTGAGCCATTTATTTCAACACATTGGATCCTGTCACTTAAGTACGACTTAATGACATCCAATGCTTTAGTCTGGACGCCGTAATGTCTAAGCTTGCACAAGAGCGTTTCATGGCAGACACAATCGAATGCTTTCGAAAGGTCGCAGAACACACCAACAGCATTTTGGGATTTTGCCAGCCGCAGCCAGGCACATGCCAGAAAAGACGTTTAGAATCGCTGTCGACGAACACGTTGAAGAGGACATGAGATCATATCAGATCATAAGAAGTTATTTAGTTAACAATTACTTGACCGGAAAGGACTGCCTCCGTGGTCCAGTGGTTAGCGTATGCGACTGCTGATCGGAGGTCCTGGCTTCGATTCCCGGATCGGGCAAAGTGTTACTGGGTTTTCCGAATTCTCAGTAGCAGCACGGAGTCTGGTGATGTGCCCGGTAACGGCAATAGGCTCGCCCCTTATTACGTGGGACCTAAAAATTCGTGGCGAAATGTGGGTGTAATACCTATTACGCCTCTGCCACCCCTTCGGGGATACAGGCGTGAGTCTATAGATAAAAAATAAAAAAGATACTTGACCTGACTAACTTATTATGATCGCACAACTCATAAAATTGACTCAGGTACACACGGCTACTCATGAAAGTCATGAAGCAAGAGATTTTGAACTTTGTACCGTTCTTATGGCATAGGCAATAAGTATCAAAATAGTAATGCAACTGTCAAGCTTCAGTTGAATTTCCAAAACATTTTTGTATAGCATTGTTCACTGGTATAAACGTGCTTCGGAGGGCACGTAAAGCTGTCGGTCCCGGTTCCTGTCTAAGCATAATAATCGTTAGGCCATGTCGGATGCCTTCGGGCGATCTGAAAACTCCGACACTAGAGTTGGCCACACACTCACACGAAAAACAAAAACAAAAACTAGTATAGAAAATTGTATCTAATCTACAGCACGCATCTAGTCCGGCTATTGCGGCCCTGCACTCACAGCGCATAATATTACTAAACGCTACCATAATTCCATTTATAAAGACGTTTGATGCGTGTTGACATTAAAAAGAAAAGACATGCTTTATATCTCCCATGTTCGCTTCAGACGCTAATCGGTTTTGGATTCTCTGGCATTTATGTATGAGAATTATACATGGCTTTCTAAAACTGGAAAAGTGTACATCTTGGAGTGATTATGTGGTTTCTTTTGCCGATAGAAGTTATGCAAACGCCGTACATGTACATATTTACTATGTCCTTGGTATGCTTTTTGCTTTTTCATTCACTCTCTTTTCGTAACAATAAATGCTGTTTACATGTGCGCTATGACCGAGGACTATTTTCATAACGCCGTTATTCAACGTTTCGTGATTTTGGTTTAAAAACCCTGAAATTAATTTTGGCTCTAAATCAAAAGAGAGTTTCAGAGCCTTAAAATGTTTGTCTTAAAATGCATTGTCATTGAAAAAGAACCGACGTGTTCTCTGTACATAAGTACAGTAGGTACAGAACTACTCTGAATAAATCATATATTTTAATTCGCTAAGATGACAGAAAGTGATTCGAATTCACCTTTCATTATAGAGACAGGTCTATGAACAAAGCTTACAAGATGTTAAATCTTACAAGTGTAGTATACTCATGACGTTAGGAAAATTATGGAAACAAGTGTTCATTCTGAAGTCCAGTTTATTAATGTCTCAAAAGCACATTACATAAAAGTGGTTTACTTATTACTGCAATACTTAGAATTAGTAAGCAAAACGTGACGTATTCTCGTAACGACTGTCTTAATATGGATCGGCAAAGGCATATCCTTACACAAGACATACTGACAATGAAAGCGTAATAAATCTATATTTAATACCAAAACCGAAAGCTCACTAGTTCAAGCCACTACTCAAAGCAATTTAGATTATTTCAATCGAATTAACCACACGTATAGTATTGTCTTATCTGTGACCGGGTTAAGGCCTTGCCACAGGACACGACTTTATGTCCAACTTGACTAAATCACTTGATGAAATTGTGACGTGTACACGCCAGTCGTCCAACTAAGTTCATCGGGTGGGCGGTACCACCAGATTTTAACCAATCGGGTGGACGGAATGAAAATCAGTGATTTGATTGTGTCGTGTAGACGGGCAAAGCCAATTCGATTGAAAATTTGATCGGTGGTAAAATTGTGCCGTGTGGCAAGGCCTTTACTTTCGATTCAAAGGACATGCCGGCGTGAGTCAGCAATAACGACTGTAGACACGAGTCAATGGAATCTAAGAAAAAGCTGTCAAGACAGAAACTCCTGTGTCTAATTGAAATCTGGAGTCATTCATCCATCCAGTGGAAACCGAGTAGCCTTTCATTGGATATTATTGTGAGACTCTCGCAATTTGCTTGTCATGAGAAAAAAGAGGTTACCAAGCTGCTTTCGTATGCGAGCAGTTCGGATTCTGAATTTCGCCATTCAGACTTCAAGAACGGCTCAGCATCAGTTTTGTCTTCAAACCTGGTTCTTTTTTAAATAAATAAATAAAATAAAAATTACTTATTGGTGATACACATTTGTACATATCCAGTGGCCCCATACTAGGGAAGCCTGTCCTATGGGTGCCTACTACGATTATCAAAAGATTTACAAAGTGTGCTCGCTCGGAAAGATGTAACTAAACACAAAAAATACAAAATAACAAGAAAAATAAAAAAGAAACAAAAGGAGGCAAAGGTAACTTACAATTATTTCTTTATTTTCTTTCTCTCTTCCAACTTATCCTAGGACTGATAAATATGGATAGATACACATATACACACATATATGTATTTAGTTAGTTCAGTCACAGTATTGGCGGATAGTCTATTATTAGCATTTTGTTCGTTTTGGCAAAGTGGTTTTAGTGGTCAGATGGCAGTCGCTCTCTGGAAAAGCTAATACGCTGTCAAATCTAGTTATATAAGTCTTGAACACAACCAGGATATCGCTAGGACGATGATGATTGAAGTCATATTCTTTCTTTCTTTCTTTCTTTTCTTTTAAAAAAGACACCTCCCGCACTAGGACTAAATCCTGTGTCGCGGGGGACTTTACAAACATACAACTAACGGACACAATGAACACCCAGACGCGAGACAACAATTTATGAATCACACAAAGTGTTGCCTCGTGTGGGGATCGAACCCACAACACTCAGCGCAGTGTCAAGCGGCGCGCGGCGAGGCGGCCGGCGGCCGCTTAAACCACTACGCCAGCCGTGCAGTCATATTATAGGCATAGTCCTTGGCATAGTCATTTACATTTCTAATTTTAAGTTAGACATTAAAGCTTCATAATTGCTCATCTTCGCTTTGAGCAGACAACGTGGACTCGAACAACAGATACGAATTTTTAACGCAGAAATATTTATCCTGGTTTCACCTATATCTTTAAAACTGCGTGTCACTACCATGTTTTTCTGTTACAGGTCGTAAAGGAGCTGGTCCGTCGCGAATGCAAATGCCACGGCGTGTCCGGTTCCTGCGCAGTTCGCACCTGTTGGCGCGCGCTGCCGCAGTTCAGAGCCGCAGCAGCCGCCCTACGGGACAAGTACGACCACTCCAAGCTGGTCACGATGCAGTCACGGCGCCTGGTCGTGGTGAGGAGACACAAGCATGCGCCCGCAGTCGCCCGGGCGCCCAGGAAGGCGGACCTAGTGTACTTAGAGCAGTCGCCGTCGTACTGCGAGGCGGATCCTGCGACAGGGTCGCTGGGGACGCACCACAGGATCTGCAACAGAACCTCCAGAGGTAACGCATCCTTTATTTCAGTTCTTATTTAAAACGTGAATAAGCTCCGTGCGCTGACGGGTTGAATACAAAATATCACTACCCTATATCATACCGTGGCCGCGTGGGTGTCGTAAGGGCGACTATTACATTAAGCATTTTGTACATTTGTTATGAGACGGAAAACTCGTCACCAAACCCTCTACCAACCCATCTCGATAAAATAGGCCATATTGTATAGAAATAATGTGGTATTTTTATGGTATTTCGAAAGAATGCAATTGTAAAACGGTGAAAGAAACCATATTGAAGTAACCTGCATGTCTTAAAGTTCATCAAAATGTTCTCGAAAGACATTTAAAGTCTGCCAAATTGCACTTAGCGTAGTGGACTAAGGCCTAAACCTTTTCATTGTAAGAAGAGGCTTGTGCGTAGCTTGGGATAGTTTATGTAAGGGCTGATGATGATTAACCTGCGTATCGGGTGTGTTTATCTATACATATAAAAAGTTCGCGTTACTGTCTGACGGACTACGCCCAGCCGAAACAATTGGGCGCAAGTAGTGTTGGATACTCAGCACATGTGCTAGCACACTTGTAGTGACTCACTTCGTTGTGGTGAGTTACTCCCTCTTTTTATTTTGACGTGCTAGCACACAGCACAGTTGTGGCACACTCGATGTTGCTTGAGTTAATATTACTTTTGTGCTTTGATAAATGAGATCCAGAAAAAATCTTAAATATATTTACGATATACTCAAGTTATTATATGAATATAACAAATCTCAAAACATATTACGGTAAGTTTATCTCTTTTCAAGTAAATCTTATCAAACGGTGAGCCGGCGAATACCGTCAAAATGTGCAATGTTCTGTGAGCGTGCCAATGTTTGCTGTGTCACTCACGACACACGATGCGATGTCGCCTGAGTGCGGCACACTATGTGCACTCACACACTCACTGTGCCATCAATTCCTCACGGCCTCGCCTCATTCGTGCTAGCACAGTGTGCTAACACACTTCGGAAAAAGAGTGCCTCGCACGATCCTCATTTTGAAAGAGTGTGCTACCCATCACTAGGCGCAAGAAGCTGACATTTGGCGTATATATTCCTTGAGTACTGAGGGTGAACTAAGAAGATATTCTGACGGGATCGCGAAGAAGCGGTTCACAAAAGACGTCCACTGTTGGACATAGGCCTCCCAAAAGGCTCTCCATATTGACCGATCTTGAGCCACAAGAAACAGTAAAAAATATATATTCGGGCATCCTCTAATCCACATAATAATATAAACTATTTTATCGCTCGTAATGTTGCAGGTGAGGACGGGTGCGAGTCCCTGTGCTGTGGTCGCGGCTACAGCACGGTGCGGCGCGTAGTTGAGACCAAGTGCCGCTGCCGCTTCCACTGGTGCTGCCGCGTCAGCTGCGATACCTGCGTCACGAGGACGCAGTCGCATGTTTGTAACTGAATGCCGGAAGCTGCTGAGACGTATGCTGCCGGGTACTGCTGCTTCAACTGCGGCATGGGATATGTGCTGCTGTGTTATGCCGTGTCCTGCTGTTCGATGCCGTGCGCTGCTGTGTGTTGCCGTGTACTGCTGGATACTGCTACTTCCACTGCGTCATGTGATGCCTGTTGCTGTGTTATGCCGTGTACGGCCACATTATGCATACATATCACTTTTACCACTGACTCCTGCGTCACTATTATTTGACATGCTCATCACTCTAAAACGAAACTACAAAGCTTCAAAATAATTTATAAGTTTTATATTTGGTCGCAACTAGCAACGTTGATGCATATGGGCGATAAGAGTCACATAGAAGGCAAAAAACTGGACAGGATCCCAAAAAGAATGTTATAGTGATGGCTAGCAGTACATTGAATCCAAATATCCCAGTCAGGATGGTGGTGTATAACAAAATGCATAATATCCAAGTGTCTTGCCGATGAGGTTTAACGAAAAGTATAAAATCTCGTATTAATGCTACGAGTAAATCTGAAACTTCTGAAATGCAAGCGGGTGCTAAGCGACATCCGAGCGACACGACAACGACATTTACGAACGCAACTTTTTATTAAAACGGTCTTTATAAACAAACAAATATATTATGATCTTAATAAAGCACCTGCTTCCATCATCCTTGTAAAGTTTTCAAAGTGCTTCAATCATTTTCAAAGAATGAAGATCAGTGACAAACGAACAGTGATAAGAAAGTATATGGACTGCAGTGAAGTGAAAATGTATTGAAGTGTATATTAAGAACAATTAACAAGCTAAAAGGACTTATACTTAGTTTAAGTTAATGTTTTACTACTACTTAAGTACTTATAGCTCCCGGCATGAGAAGCTTTAAACTTTTCAGAACCATCAGAAACTAACTTCAGAATGGTGACCCACGTGTTTATATTCCAGAGGATCTAGTACGAGTTTGCACTCGATCGTCACGGTGGACGATAGCCTAGTCGACGGGAACAATTTCCATAAATTTTGTAAAAGCGCCCCTAACGGAGAGTAGCGATCGATAGAGACCGCTAGGGGGCGCATTTAGAAAATGTATGGAAATTGTTCCCATCGACTAGGCTATCGTCCACCGTGACGATCGAGTGCAAACTCGTACTAGACCCTCAGGCTTATGCCTATGACACATTGCAGTACTTATCACAAAACTTAAGATGAAAAATTTAAAGCCCTATCAGCTTTAAATTTATCAAAATCTATAGAAACAGCTGGTCTCTTTCTTAAAAACGTTTCTATCTTGAGTTGATTATAATTGAAATTATTAGTCGTAGACTAAATAATCGAAAAGCCACTTAGTAAAAGATCTTTATATCTTCTCGTGTCGAGAACTAAATAATATAAAGTCGACATGTCTACTTGCCTTTGTACTTGTAATCGTAATAATTAACAATTGTATCACACATTCGTTATACGCCATATTTGTAACAGATCACGATTTACAATTTTTACTGGTAATTGTAATTTAAATGTCTAAATAAATCGAGCTATTTTATGCAGTATAGTTTATTCAACGATTGTTCATAATAAGTGGAACTGAGATAGCTATTGAGGTTGTATGACCTTTCCCTGTCCTCCTCTTTCCCAAACTACTATCCACCTTTCTACTTGTCTTCTCTCCGCTTTCCTTTCCTGCCTACTCTTTTTTTGCCACTCTCCATCCCCTCCCTTTCTATTGTCCGTCTTTCCCATACATCGTATTTGCTTTTCTCTCCCGACCTTCTGCAACCCTACCTTCCTACTCATTATCTCCAATCCCACTTCATATTTTAAACAATTATCGCTGAATAAACTAAAATTTCACATTTTTCATCAAGAGTTATTGACTGTTGTTTGATATAATAATGTACTTACTAATCATATACATCGCACAATAAGATCGATAGTCAGTAACAAACTTTATGCATAATAAAATTAAAATAAGGTAGCGATTTTCGATTAAGTTATGCCAACCGAATCAGTTAAACGATGAAAATGCTCTTCCAAACTCTACAACTAAGTACTTCTGATTATTCATTTTGATTTATTTACAAACTTGAAATGCTAATGTTAACATCGCAATCTAAACGAATGGTACTCCTCAATCGCAAGTCGCTACATGAACTACACAACTAAAAATATAGTCCTGAAACTTAACTTTACTGAAACATTATTCTATCACTAAGCAAACTTAAAACTCACTGTGCAATTGTTGATTGTAATGTAAATATGTTGTTGTAAGCAAGTGATTGTGCATTTACTGTAAGTACCGACGGCTTTAATGAGTGTTAGTTTTATTGAAATGTATTGTTTGAGGATGCTGCTGTACGATCTCTTGCAATAACTTTTAAAAAGTGATTTTAAGGATCGGACACCGTCAATTCAACAGATTTCTGTGAAAATAAAACATCATCATCATCATCGCCCTAGCGCTATTCCGGTTGCATCCAAGACTTACAGCCGTAGAGCCCGAGGTCCGCCTACTGGTCTAACCAGATATGACAGAATCATACTTACATCATCACACATCATCATCATCATCATCTTCGACAAAAGACGCCCAATGCTGTTCATGGCCTCCTATAAGGCTCTCCTCACTGATTGATCTTGAGCCACCGCATCCAAACGTTTCCCGCGATCTAACAAGATTGTCGGTCCACCTTGCGGAGCGCCTTTCTCTGCTGTATCGTCCATTTCGTCTACCGTGACCGTCACTCTCAAAATCCCCATAGCATTATTTTAATCTGTGCCCCGAATACGGCTGATTCATGATCCACAATCATATGATTGTATATTGATCGCGTTAATAAATTAGTTTCATCATCAGCCTTTAACAGTCCACTGCTGGACTAGGCCTCTCCTTTGAAAGGAGGAATTGGCCTACTATACCGCGCTGGCCAAACGGGTTGGTATAGGGTTTGTATCAAGTTTTCCTTCTCTTACGGTGCTGTTATCTGCATAATATGCTACCTCTGTCGGCTCTTACGACACCCATGGGATGATATGGGGTGGTGATATTCCGTATTCTTAATCCGTCACCACACGTCACACACAATTAGTTTATTAATTTTTATTCTTAATTTACATCATTATCATCTTATCCAGTCCAGTTGAATGCTTCCGAGACTGCATCTTTTGCCTTGGAGAAAAGGTTCGATTAGGACGTATTCTAAAGACTTATCGCACATGCAATGGATTCGAAACGCAAAACTAATTTCGCTTTTCTTCTAGGTTTCATATTAATTGTTTCCATTGGCGTCAATTAAAGTAACAGTTATTGCAAGAGATCGTGTGGCACATCGCACGTTAGTTTAGACGCACATTCCGGTTAGACGATAATTAACTTATTCACGCGTACTCGACGAACAATAAACGATTTACCACAAATATTGTGCTATTATTTTTACCCGAATGTCCCAGCCTACCAAGAAAAATATTACCAGTAGTGATGTAAGGTTCATTATCATTACCCTAGTACCATCCCGGTTACATCCAAGACTTACCTACGTCTTGAATATAGGAATTTAAACTTTCGTGGTCATTTAAACTTATTTTAAATTGTCTTTCGGGATATATACTACGTACCTTTGTTTGGAGTAACTGATATTTCGGCACTGTTGCAAGCGCCATGTTCCCGGCAGGGGTGTTGTACGCAAAAAACGAGTAATAAAGCGGGTAGATTGTTATACTTAAGGTCGTAGCACACATATCAACTCGGAAAGGGATCGGCACCGTATCGCCTTTCGCCTCGCCGCCAAACAGGCGTCAACCTGACGTAACCACGTAACGTAAGCGGATCGGAAGCTCCGGCACGTCGACTCGGCTACGGATAGGCGACGCCTTGCTTACGGCTCGCCGGCCGCTGGTTGACGGCTAGGCGCCACTACTTCAATCATTTTGAATCCGAACGCAGACCGCGGTAGGGGCGTGGACGAAGAGGCGTAAGCTAGGCTACGGAGATCCGTAAGCTAGCGTACGGAGAGCCGTAAGCTAGCGTACGGAGAACCGTAAGCGCGGGAACTGCAAGTCGACCACGCACCGCACCGCGTTCGTGAGCTTGTCCCGAGGCGAGGCGATTACGTTACGATTCCGATTAGTGTGCGTTGCAGTAGGGAGTTTCATACAAAGAATACTGAACGGCTCCAGTTGATACGGTGCCGATCCCTTTCCGAGTTGATACGTGTGCTACGACCCTTGCTCGTAACATTCATCCACCCGCAATACTTCAGTACATCCGTGAACATGGCGCTTACAACAGTGCCGAAATATCGGTTACTCCAAACAAAGGTACGTGGTATATAGATATCCCGAAAGACAATTTAAAATAAGTTACGTCTTGAAGCCAGTATACAAGTCTAACCAGATTTCACAGAATTATCAGCTTTTCTACAGAGCGACTGCTAACTGACCGCCGCAACCAAAAGGAATAGCGATATTTCATGGTTTAGACCAGTATGTTTATTAAAGGGTACTCTCCATAACGACTGTCAAAGATCTTCGTGATAACCGGGACCGACGGCTTAAGACGCTGCCTCGAAAATCTAAAAATCGTTCAGCGCTCATTGCTTAAACGTAATTATATAGTTAGCTGTAAAGTTCGGTAACCGCGTGATTTAAGTCATTGTGGTGGAAGCCCGGAAATGTCTTAAATTTATTTCGTTCATAACTCAACCAGTAATCGTTTTAGAGACAATTCTCCTTTACACTCACTAATAAACTGGCTCTTTTTTTAGGAGAAGTAATTTCAAGGCGAAAAGTTAAGTAGGTATTATTTAAAAAAGCCAGAATAAAATTTAGAGAAAACATGTTTTTCAAATTAAAATTCTATCAAGCGAAAATCTTACAATCATGTATCTGTCTTTAGTTTTACTAGATGAAGACCTCATCGGTACTAAAGTTTCACTTTGCTTGTATCTCACTGCTTCAAAATCGGTAAACAGAAAGGGCTTAGGTATTTTTTTGAAGTAGCACATGTAATAACATAAACAAATAACGATAAACACGCCAAATGTTTCAGTAAATTAGTTTTAGCACCCATTGTTTCGGCTTATGAATATTCAATGACATAAGAAAACATAACTGATGACACAAAACACAAATAGTTAATGAGCTTGGATATTACTTACTGTGTAATAAAACATATGTTTTAGTATTATCAACAAAACACTTTAGCGAACTGAATGCTTCAGAGAATAAGATAGGACTTTGAATTATGTCTAGTCTCTGGACAACTTTGTAGCAAGATGAATGTGAGTAGTGATGCTGCGTACCCGAAGGCTCTAGAAAGACGGTCAGGACTCCGAACTCTGGTTTGTCTCTGGACAGCTTTGTAGCGATAGAGCATCCCCGAATGCTTCACAAAATCGGTCATAACTCTGAACTCTGGCTTATCCTGGTCGGCGGACTAGAGGGAAGTCGCAAGCGCTGTTTACTCGAGGGTAGGGATGTCGTTTTCAAGATCGTCACTTCGAAGAAACCTGCGCCGGAACTTGAAAGATGACAAAACTCGCGGGCTTTAAAACGTGAGACGTCACTCGGCTACTGAATGTCGAAGTTTGAAATGTCGACGTATGTTAATTCTAAAGTACAGGATCTCGATGTACGCCAGTTCGAAAGTTCACTGGAGCGAAGTATGCAAGGCTGACGTATCCTTCATATGAAAAAGTCTCGTGAAAATGTTAGGTTCCTTGTGACCATTTATCCAAAAATAGGAGCCCTCCGAAGCAGGGCTCCGTCAAGCTAGTTTCTCGAGTTAACGACGTACTTTAGAACTAACATACTTACGTCGAAATTTTAAACTTCTACATTCAGTAGCGGAGTCGTAAGACGTTATTGTTACACCCTATGTAGATCATGAACGAACTTATGAAGGAATATTATGCTTATAATTGTGAGCCCTCAATGGCGAAGATAGGTATTTTAGGTAACTACCTAGGCAGAGTACCCAAGTATTGTAAATAGCCCAATATTCAGCAGAATGTGTGAATTGTGTACTATCCGTGCGCTATCGCAGGACAGTACATGCCCTGGTAACTGACGAACAACTTTTTTTTTTGTGAATAATGCCATCCTATTGCCAATCTAGGGAACTTTTTTGTCAGTGTTGCCATGGTACTCTACACAAATTGTCAAAATTGATATTTTCTTCAATAAATCCAAAGTTTAATAAGAATTTATTTATAAAAAAAACTTACTTTTATTACCATTATTATTATATTATTTTACTAGTTTGAAACAATTTTGCATGACCACAAATATTTTTTGTTGGCAAACAATGGAAACCGTTACATAAATTAAAAACAAACAATAAATTAAACTAAATGTCAGTAACGTCATTGTCACAAGAAAATTTGCCGGCTGTGTGTTTACATTCTTTTTTCTTGTGATTCTTGGTATTTTATTGGTATTTACGTAGAGTTGAGCTTCAGTTCCTACGTATAATATTCAGGAATATCTATTTCAGCATTACCTGTGTTGTTTGTGTAAGTAAGTGTTTGTGACATAGGTACTTAAGATAGGCCCTCCTAAAGGAGTTTGGACCATATATCTAAGTGTAGTGTTCTGCTCATTTTAGTGGCAAGAGCTTTTATTATTATGGTACAGCAGACCATGGTCAAATGTATCCTATTATACAACAGGCTCGAAATCAATATATTAAAGGAAAGAGCAGAAAAAGAGAAACACAAACTGGTGTAAAAATTAATGTATAGCTAAATAAATACATTTGATATTATATTTTTGCCTTATTTTTTCCTAACTAAATAAACCTATACAGCAGGACCTCTAATCTGAACCCATTGTAACTGATTTCGCCGATTCAGATTAGGAATTAACATCTTTATTTTCTCTAGTAAAGTGTTTAATTTCTTAATGTAAATAAGTCGAAATGATATTTCGTGAACTTTGAAATTGTATTAAAAGTCAAGTGTTCGTGATATTTCCCATGTAATAACGTTTTTCTTTTGGGAAAACGTTACATGAGAAATATCACGAACATTTGACTTATAATACAATTACGTTTGTTACGCAGCGATAGCTAAAAAAAAAATATTTCGTTTAGTTCCTTGAGTGGCATTCAGGTGGCGCTCAACGTTAAGATCTGATAAAATTGACAGTTGCCAGTCTATCTCCAGTTATAATATATATTAGTCTATGGGACAGTAGCGCGATCCCGAAGCTATAAATAAATAACTCTCATCGGCAAACATCGTTACTCCTCGTAGTTCGGCTCGACGTGCCATCAGATATCACCCATAACTCACCGAAACACGCGTTTCATGCAAATTTCACCGCTTATAATGATTCATACGGCACTTACACCATTTAACGCACACTGTTCACCCATAAAGGATTTATTCGCTCATTTCCGGAATACCTATCAAGTTGATTCGTCCTCCATTATGCGAACTGTTGGTGCTGATTTACAGATGTTTGTGATGAGCGATGGTCGTGAAACGCTGAAATATTGTCCTGCTACCATCGTATTTTGTTTTAAAGCAGCGATAGTTATCTGTGAATACCAACAGACTGTTATGCAGAGAAGAGTCCAACCTAAGGGCCCGGTCACGGCCTACAGCGGCGGGCGGCAGCGTTTCGAAGTACATGGCGCGTTTACTGTGACGCGGCGCGCGACCGCCTCAGAGTAAACGCGCCATGTACATCGCCCCTGCCGCGCCGCTCGGCGTTTAGACCGATCTTGTGACCAGCCGTAAAGGCGCACACCACTGACTTTCGAAGTTATGTGGCAAATGATCGGAACCTCACGCATTATATAGCTTTGCCGATGGCAATAATAATGGCACAACCGCTGCAAGACCTACAGAAAATACCATCCAGTCTCAATACTGTCTCAAGACGTGTTGGAATCGATGAATTTGGACAAAACCAAGTCCATGTTTAATGAACACATCATCCGTTAACCGACAGAAATTGTTCAGGTAAAACTTGAACTTGTCCGCGAATATACCTACTTATTTTTTTTATAGACTCACGCCTGTATCCCCTAAGGGGTAGGCAGAGGTGTAATATTACACCCACATTTCGCCATGAATATTTAGGTCCCACGTAATAGAGGGCGAGCCTATTGCCGTACCGGGCACATTACCAGACTCCGTGCTGTTACTGAGAATTTCCTAACGGAAAATCCAATACCTAACACTTTGCCGGCCCGGGAATCGAACCCGAGACCTCCCCATCCCACGCGCATGTTTATACCGCGAGACCAACGAGGCAGTCAGCGAATATATAATACTTGTCTGGGACAAAACGTGCAGTTAGGTATAATCTCAGCGGTCTTTGGGCTCCATGGCGAACCCCTTAGGGGATAACGGTGCCGATGAACTTCGTAGATTCATCAATCAATCTTATGAAGAGCGCAGCAATGAGTGGCTGGGCGGCATTTGAGAAGTTACGCCATATCCTTGCCACAATGCCTAAGTGTATTTAATCAATGTTTCATGACGGATGGAGCTGAGACGTAGGATAGGTGGTGAAAGTAGACTACCGACTAAAAGTTAGGGATCTCAAAGCCTAGAACGAGATAATCCGGCAGAAGACCTTCCTAAGTTACGCAACTGACATATTTTAGAGGTGTCGCAAACTGATGTGACATTTGGCTGGGCACTTGTGTTGCAGGATCGATGTCCGTGGGATAAGTATATTCTCGAATATACGCCACATCTTGGCAAGCATGCGATGACTTAAGGACAGGGCCGAACCGTGCCTATGTGCAATGTGCGCGGTGCACACAGGCGCCAGGATGACAGGGGCGCCGCCGAGATATGCGTTAATTATAAAAAAAAAGGTCATCTGCCCTACACCACTGCACAGGCTGCACAGGCGCTTCATAGAATGGCTAAAACGTGAGAGCAGCTCCCTTAGCCAAATGGCATTCGATTAACGATATCGCTAGTCGCTAAGTGCAAAAATGTATGAAAATGACATTTTGTTTTTTTGTTTTTCGTGTGAGTGTGTGGCCAACTCTGGTGTCGGAGTTTTCAGACCGCCCAAAGGCCTCCGACATGGCCTAACGACCCTTATCCATAGACAAGAGCCGGGACCGACAGCTTTACGTGCCCTCCGAAGCACGGTAGCGCTCAGATGAAAATGCCACACACGGTCACCCATCCAACTGGTAACCTGTGCAAGCGTTGCTTAACTTTGCCGATCTGTTACGAACGGCAAGCCAAGTCTCGCTATAAGCGCTACGAATGACATAAGACTTCGTTATATCACGTGGTCAACGAAGAAGAAATTCCTTATGTTGCCATGGCAAACAAGCGTTATCGAAAGTAGATATCAGAGCGAATGCCGTTTGGCTAGGGCCTCAGGTCTTGTCCCGTCGATAGCATGCATCCAGAAATGGACAGCAATGCTAATGACACGAGATGACGCTTTTAATAGCTTTTAACTTTCAATGGGGTTCGGTGTCCGAGTCAGTATTTTGGCTTAGGACCTGGTGAGGAAGGATTTTGTCAGAGAAAAGTAACATGTTGTTATTTTATTATAAAAAACTTAGCGTATTTCGAAGAGAAGGAGGTCGCTGGAGCGCTTTAAAACTATCTCCTCTGAATCCGCCCCTGATGGTATGTCACCACCAACCATCACCCCGGGTGCCACCAAAGCTAGCTACCACACTGACGACAACATAAGGAAAGGAATATACGCTTGGTGCCCCTATGTACCTACAGTATAATTATTATCTATGGTACCTACTCTGACAGGCAAAATTCTTATGCTACCAATGCCCCTTGCCCTTGAGGTTATATTTCTTTGGCTCCTTGTATGCTACGATGAGGACTTATAACGCCATCTCTCAGATACTTTTCGAACTAACGAGTGATATGTCTATCGCAATAGCCACGAGATGGCGCTATGTGTTCTTTTTAATTTAATAAAACTGAGGTAAATTTTGCATCAATTAATTATAATTCAAAACAATATGTTCACATTACGCACTTTTAATTTAAAAAATCTGTAACTTTCGTTCTCTATTAGAAAATAATCACTTCACGGCAATCATAGATTATACACTTATACTGGTATAGATGCGCAACTCTCAGTTCGAAATTGAAGTTCAATAGGCATCCTCGACTGACCTCGACTCTAGATGGCGTACAAATCAATTGTATTTTTATTCGATCGTATAGATGGCGTTAGTAGTGGATTCATTTTTCAGAATAAAATAAATGTTTAATTTCGGTGTTAATAAATAAGTAAATGACAACTGTTATGTAAAATATGCAATTTAAAAGTAAAAAAATATAAAAATCACAAAATGTAATTCGTGGTAAGCGTGGATTCGATCCACGTGCTTCACAGATATGAGTCTAGCACGCTTTCCACTGCACCACGGTGATCTTAAGAAACTTGGCGAAATTACCGTTCAGTTGTTGCTTTTTCTTTAGTTCTTACAATCATTGGTAGATGGTGCTGATTTATATGAAATTTACCCATGTAGGGAACTTTCACGGCCCTGACGGCAATTATGGCAAAATGAATAAAATTGTAACTGTCAGTTAGAAGAAGTCTAACTGTGAATTGTCACTGTCATGACTGTCAAGTGTCAAGTTTATGTCAGCGTCTGTTGTGTTTGTGTTATGATTATTTTGTCTCACGGAGAATGTGTTCATAATTGTATAAATATTAATTTAACGGCTCTCAAATAACAATGCCGAAGCCAACTTGTGTTCAGTGCAACGCCGACGATTCCTTGCTGTGGCGGAGTGCGGAAAACGGACAAATATGCAACGAATGTCATTTGGCGAACACAGCCAGTAAAGAAGCGAAGGCTGAGACCTCTGTTAAGACAGAGCCTGAAGATAAGAGAGATGATAAGGATGAGGACAGTAGGAATGGCAAGAGTGAGAATGAGACTACGCCGGCTAAAGCCACAGGGAAGGGCACTAGAAAGAGTACGCGTGCGACGCGGTATAAGGCTAAGACGCCCTCTGCTCCGGCGTCTTCGAAACCTAATGCCCCACGCGGCCGTGGCCGCCGTAGTATGTTCAAGCGACAACCACTGCGGGCACCCACAGCTACAGCTACTGTGGTGACCAGTGATTCTATCTTTTACAAAGGCAACTATATGCAGGTAAACATTCACAGTTCTAAAACTTAGCATTAGTTATCATACTCTAGACAAACTACAAGTAAGTAGAAAATTTAGGATGCAATATATTTCCCAGACAACTTAAACCATACATTTTCTAGTTGCTTGCAAAACTTAAACCAACTGTTTATTGGACATAAAATGAGACACAACAGAAGTTTCTTTGTTAGAATGCCAATAGACATTCACTGTTCCTGAGACCTTAATATTTCCTATAAAAAGCTTTAATTACATTTCAATAATATTTAAATGGTTAATACATTGCTAAAGAATAGGTTTCTTTTAACATAACTGGGTTATTCTATTTTCAGGTGGGTGATATTGTGTCAGTGATTGACTTAGACGGAGGCACATACTATGCACAGATTCGAGGCTTCATGACTGATGAGTACTGTGAAAAGAGTGCCGTTCTCACATGGCTACTGCCTACTAAAGCAAGCCCACCGCCTGAGAAATGCTTTGATCCTGCCACATACATTATAGGTAAACATTTTTGTAAACTGTTATCATATCAGATCAGTAAAATAAATATAAGTTAAAGAAAGATGATGATGAAAATATTTTACAGATTATAGTTAAAATGAATATTGATGAAAGTGGAACCTTCATAATTGCAACAATAGAGAGGTTTTACTGCAATTTTGCAGTGATTCTCTCCCAGAATACCTATGATGGAACATTTAAGATCCTTTACTTTCTTTCCTTATATTACTTCTTCTTTTTTCTTTTGGTGCTGTAACCAGCCTTTTTTGGTGGGACCATGGCAAGCTTCAATAAAATTGTTCTTTTAGCCGGGGCTCTTTTAGGGAGCAGACACTAAAATGGCACAAATGTGGCCCAATGAGTGGGCCACATTTGCGCCATTTAGTGTCGGCTGCCTATGCCTAGGCACAACTAACGGATCCCTAGTTAAGACACTGTTTCCTTTACCTTTTTTTTACAAAGATAAGGCAAAGATATTGTTTATACATTTGAGATAACATACAAGTTTTGTATCTGGCAGGGTCTATTTAATTTGCCACCATTATAATTATGTCAATACTTTAAATTTTATGTTTCCTAGGTCCAGAAGAAGATTTACCTCGTAAACTGGATGTAATGGAGTTTGTGATGCATGCCCCCTCCGACTACTACAAAGCTAGCAACAGCCCATACCCGCTCACAGAGGCTGAGGTCAATGAGTACTCAGGGTACATATGGACAACACTCGAACCTAAGGAGAAGACATAGTTTTTACCATAGCCATAGTTTAGTAATAAAGATATTGTCATAAGCCATTATTTTATTTTTATTTTTAGTTCTATGTTTACAACATAATACAATTAAAATAATTGTATTTGTTTTAAGTTAGCTTTTCTATTTAGTTTGCTGGCTAAGCTAAGCTCTGGTTCTTCAAAGTCCCATCAATGGAACGAACTTTTTCGCAAACTACTATAAATCTACACTAGTAAAGGTCTATCTAAACATCATATTGATGGGCCATGTCCCATAAGTGCAAGGCCGTGGCTCCTGTGCTAAGCCGCTGTGCCTTTTGGGTGTGTGGGCAGTGTGGGTGGATACATTCATAGTGCGCCCGGTAGATGGCAATAGGCTCGCCCCCTATTTCATTAGGACCGAAACATAACTGGCGAAGTGTGGGTGTGTAATACACCTCTGCCTAACCCTTCGGGGATAAAAGAGTGAAGTTATGTCATGTTCGTTAACTTACTTTCGTAGGAACGTATCTGTGAGAGATTGTTCTATGAACGCAGCAGAATAACGTTTAGTTCCAATTTTGATCAGTAGCTAAGAAATTAATAATTACACTTAATATTAATAACGATAAATTATGAGAGAATATTCATCAGCTGAGACATGTTATTGTTCTAATATTAACTCACTTTCAGCAACATTAATGTACTCTGCACAGTTTTTAATTAACTCCCAGAATTAACTAAACGTATCATTGGATGTAAAATTAATAAATGTCATTCTCACGTCATCGGTCATCTCACATCTGTCAAAATCAAAATAATTCGTGTTATTGGGCACGGGCACAATATTTCAGCGGCATTTACTTCCTTCTATAATAATTACCTCTCATAATAATTAAAATACACAATGAGTCGCAAAGAAGCTCTGTCATCGTTCATCCAGCAAATCCACGGGCGGCCCGTGGTCGTTAAATTAAACAGCGGCGTCGATTACCGAGGTTAGCGTTTGTCTTTTATTTATTTGTTTACTTACCTTGAAGCTATGATGTTGGAGATGACATAAGTACTGGCTTTTATTGTCTATTTACAATACTGTTCAAACGTTATTAGTGCAATGTTGTAGGTAATAAATTATTGAACAATTTATAGGTTATGACGATTGTTGTTACACTTGTTAGCTACTCGGAAATTGTTTGAATACTTTGAATGATGTCATCATAATCTCCCGATGTGTAACCGTTTACATGGTTTCTTATTTTATCCTAGAACATTCATCTCGTTCTTAAATAATGCGATGTTATTTACAGTACAGACTGTCAGCCCATACAGCTATAGTTTTCTGTATAACAGTCCTGTGTACTTATGCACTATTTGTGCAGCCAAGCTATCAGTATTCAGCTTTCAAAAATTATTTGCAATACTTGTATTTATCTAACTTTATGCACAAGGAAATGTATAGAGGCATCATGTATTGATTTATTGCCAAAAACATTGTGTAAGTCTTAAAATAAGAAAATTCTTTTAAAGCAAAGTTAACATAGTTCTTCATTAAATCATTATCTATCATTTTTATAAATCGAACTATTATTAATAAGTAATTTTATGTGAAAAATTATCAAATTTTGTAATATTTTTAACAGGTTAGTGTACTTCAAAAACTATTAAGAGCTTTTTATCGCAACATCATCTGTATGTACATTTCCAGGTGTGTTAGCCTGTCTGGACGGCTACATGAACATCGCACTAGAACAAACCGAGGAGTATGTCAATGGCCAGCTCAAGAACAAATATGGTGATGCTTTCATCCGTGGCAACAATGTTCTATACATAAGCACGCAGAAGCGCCGGATATAACATACACTGACATGTACGCTGTGATAATATAGGATTAAGGATATAAATGAAGGTTGCCAAACATGATTTATTTATTTAATACAACCCATACCATAAACTTAAATTAATTATATTTTGTCTCTTGAAAGATACTGCTTTTTATGTGTTGTAAAGTTTCACATCACCATATACCTGTAAACATGGAATAAAAGTAGGCAGTTACTTCAAAAAAACATTTTGAAAATAACATGGCATAACTGCAGTTTCATTCATTGGTTCAAAATCGCTTTATTTTAGTCTGTGCATGACTGTGTGTAGTATTGACTAAGTATTCTCTATGCACTTTGTAAAAATAACTCACATGCCCTACACTTTCACTCACCACACCTCGTCCAAAGAATACCTTTCCGATGAATATGCTTATCATTTACAAAAAGATTATTCCAATATGATCATTACTTCTAGCAGCGATAGCCGAGTGGATATACCAACAGACTGCCATGCAGAGGGTATCAGGTTCGAATCCACGGCGCGCACCAATGACTTTTCGGAGTTATGTGCGTATTGAATTGTCAATTATCGCTTGTCCCGTGCCTCGGAGAGCACGTTAAGCCGTCGGTCCCGGTTGTCATGAAGATCTTTGACAGTCGTTACAGGGCGTCAGTACCTTCTAAAAACAAACTGACACTAGTCTAAACCATGGAATATCGCTATCCCTTCGGGTTGCGGAGGTCAGACAGGCAGTCGCTCCGTGGAAAAGCTAATATTCAGCCAAATCCGGTTAGACTAGAAAGCGGACCCCAGACTGAAACTGGGATAACGCTAAGAGAAAGAAGAAGATCATTACTTCTAAATACAAGCACATTAAAACAAATAAACACTACAGCTTTTTATATTACAGACAGATATTTACCTTTTCGGGTAGTCTATTTGAGTTGTCTTCGACACCTCTTCCATTACCTAAATCAGCAATCAGTCTCTCTCCCCTGAAGCCATGCTCCTTTTCAAACTGCTGCCTAGCCATTTTTCCTGCGTCTGGATCAAACGGAACATCTACTCGATAATTCAAAATTCTCCTATCAAACAGCGGTGCCCAAAAACTTGAATAGATAGCAGTCTCACAAATCATAACACTAAGAATTATAACTAGTAGTTTAGGTAGCATGTTTTGCTCACTTTGTAGGATATATACTGAACTGAATGTGTACATTTAAACTACTATAAATAGGTAGTGTGCGCAAATAAAGATGTTTGATGACACTACGTCACTCTCAAGGATATCGGGTCAGTGTTCGCTGCTCTAGTAGATTATTACCTGCTTGTTAATGCATTGTGTGAATTATTTGTGGTTGATGTTAGCTGTGGGCATTTATTTAACTATATCTTCATAAACACAATACATATATAGACTTGATGCAAACTTAGTGAGCAAACAAGTCTCTTCTTTGATAATTTTCTAAGGTTGAGCTTGATACATTAAGCAGCGATAGCCTAGTGGAGAAACCAACAGACTGCTACGCAGAGGTTCGAATCCAAGGCACGCACCAATGACTTTTTGGAGTTATGTGCGTATAAAATTGTTAATTATCGCTTGCTAAATGGTGAAGGAAAACATCGTGAGGAAACCTGCATGTCTGAGAGTTCTCCATAATGTTCTCGCAAGACATGTGAAGTCTGCCAACCCGCACTACGCCAGCGTGGTGGACTATGGCCTTACCCTTCTCATAGTGAGAAGAGGCCCGTGCCCAGTAGTGGGACAGTATATAGGGCTGATGATGAGAGCTTGATACTGGCAAACAAATGCAGTATAATAATATCATTAAATAAAAATAAATGTATAATTTCTTAACAATTTATTATCTAAATAATATATGTACATACTGGTTATCCACCAAAATTCACCGATAGACAAAGCTATGGACTATGAAATCCCATTTCCTTTGGAAGTTGTTATAGATCCTTCTAAATAATTGGTCTGTTCTCACTTTTTAGAATAATGAAAATCATAGAACAAAAAGGCAGTATTCCCGACTACTTGTGTGTTCTCTTTCTATAAGGTCAGTTTGGACAAGGTTATCACGCCAGTGGCGAATCCATTTGTTTTAGGGAGAGAATTATTTTTATTGGAACGGTGGCTTGAACTTGGTCACACACCAACACCCAGGCCCTGTGCTTTGGAAGAAAACAGACTTGGATGATCTTGAGGTCTTAGCCTTATCTCCCTGGATCCGCCCCTGTTTCGCGCAGTCCATATCTATAGGTCTATGGTTTTAATAGTTACCTCAAATCAATTAAAAAAGTAGATAAAAAGTGGCTTCAACTATTTATTTATAGTGAAATATCGAAATTATATTTTTATGACCTATTTATTTAGGTTTGAGTGCTTGTATTTACTGCTGGTCTTTCTTTTTTTGGCTTCACTCTCAATATGGGACGGGCTGTATTTACCTTTTTACTTGATTTGAGCCAGTTACATTAATAACTAAGATTTGTTTAAGCACTGCTACGTCCTAGTAGATGCCCTCTAGCGGCGAGTAGGACTTGTACTGGTACAGTTCGGGTCCTCCGTAGCCGTATAACAGCTTTCCTTTGCCGTTCTCGTCGTAGTACGGGTAGCGGTAATTCGGCCTGCAATAGATAAGGATAAAAATGAACTGATAGATTTGACATGCGTCAAATTACGATATTTGATTTGTATAGTGATGCGCAAAATTCAATAATCATGGTTATAAAAAAGCTGAAGAGTTTGTTTGTTTGTTTGGTTGAACGCGCTAATCTCAGGAACTACTGGTCCGATTTGAAAAACTATTTCAGTGTTAGATAGCCCATTTATCGAGGAAGGCTATAGGCTATATAACTTCACGGTATGAGCGACGGGAGCAGAGCAGTAGCCTTAAATAACGCGGGTGTAACCGCGGGCATCCTCCAGTTTTTAGATAAAAAAACAGCTCTTTCAAACATGTTGACGTTGCAGTTCAATTTATAGTATGGAACAGCTGATTTTCTCTTGCCATTTCGGACTATACCCAGAGTAGAAGGTATATTCCCAGAATAAAAGATAGAATGCCTCCGTGGTCCAGTGAATAGCGTACCTATTCTTCTATTGATCGGGTTAGGCAAGGCAAAATTGTTAGGTACTGAGTTTTTCCGAATACTCAGTAGCAGCACGGAGTCTGTGATGTGTGTCAGCAATGTGCCCGGTAAAGGCAATAGGGACGCCCATATTACATGGAACCTAAAATTCATAAATGGCAAAATGTGGGTGTAATATTACACCTCTGCCTACTTCAGGGATATAGGCGTGACGAGATAAAAAAATATATACGCTCTCAAAAAAGTTTGAATATTCATATTTTTTGCTTCCCTATCAGAATACATCTCCATAGATCTCCATCCTAGCTATTCAGAGTAACCTCCAAAATAGAAAATCTGGTGCACCGATAACCTGAGATTTCTACATTTATTTTGTCGATGATTAAATTCATTGTAAGTGTTAAAGTATTAAGGGTTTGTTTACCTCTCGAAGTACTGGAAGTTGGGCGCTCTTGGCTGCGGAATGGTGGACTCTGCTGACACGAACAGGGACAACATCACCGCCATCTGAAACATCAACACCATATTCTTCATTATACGCACAGATGAGAGAATTAGTCTCAGATAGAGCGCATTCGTCCAACTAAGTGTGGCACGTTGACAGCTATGTGTGCGTGACCTTTGGCGACTGGCACTGTACGGACACGCGCCAGTGTTGCCAACAGCGCTGGCCCTAATGTCGCCGTTTCTCATGCGTGAAGTAGCCTAATATCGCCGAATTTCAGTTGTAGTTACCTAAAGTAACAAACCACAAAATATCAACATGAATAAATAAAATGTAGTTTTTAACAACTATTTATAAGAGGTTTATAACGCACTGGTAAACAGGCTTAAGCCATCTTGAAAACACGTTAATGAATTTAAAGTTAACATTTTAAAAACTAAAAAAATAGGGTAAGGTACCTATTCTGATTCGTCGTCTGAAGCAATAATAAGGCATCACCAAGACTTTCGCCGTCTTTAGTAGAAGTTGATGTGCTAGCTGGCGCAAGATCCACCGGAAACATACATTTCTCTCCCAGCGTGCAAACTCACCATGTGATTGCTTGGTTGAAAGTTGTTACAAAACATACTTCTTACATTCATAAGGGCACGAATTCTAAGAATGGCTATCAGCATGGGTAGTTACATGCGATTCCTTAACACTTTCACGGACAGTAAACGAGACACAATTGAACTTTTATTGTTATCACGTCTATAGGCGTTTACGGTCCTTCAAAGTGATAATATAAAAAATGTCCCTAGAGTAGCCTAATTGGCGACCAGTCGCCTTTTAGATTTTTTCATCGCCGATTCTCGTTCTGAGTAGCCTAAATGGCGAAATATCGCCTACGTTGGCAACACTGACACGCGCGTCTATGTGTGTGTAAAGTTGCCAGATTATGAATAATCTCCCAGTATTTTGCATATAGTTATGTAATATTCTTATATTCATTTGCAGTTTTGAAGAATTTACCATGGATTTAATTAATGCTTTTATAAATACATTTCTTAAATGTAGGTACCGAGTTAAGTTTTAACTACTTCGTAAATCTTAAATCTGTATAGGTATATGTATTAAATCCTTGCGTTACTGACTGACTGACAGATAAGCTACAGCCGAAACTACTCGGCGCATGAAGCTGAAATTTAGCATGTGTTTCTTGGGAACCGTAGGGGTGCACTAAGACGGGATTTCTCGAAATTCCCACGGGATCGGGCAAAACGAGAAATACGAAAATATGTGCGTGCGAAGCCGCTGGCGTCGATTAGTTGAGAAATAAATAGTATGTATGTACACACGGCACCAAGTCAAGCTAAACAGTTGTTGTACGATTTTGATACCTATTCCCTACGCCATAAGTATGTATGTACACACGGCGCCAAGTCAAGCTAAACAGTTGCTGTACGATTTTGATACTTATTCCCTACGCCATAAGTATGTATGTACACACGGCGCCAAGTCAAGCTACACAGTTGCTGTACGATTTTGATACTTATTCCCTAAGCCATAAGTATGTATGTACACACGGCACCAAGTCAAGCTAAACAGTTGCTGTACGATTTTGATACTTATTCCCTACGCCATTAGTATGTATGTATACAGGGCGCCAAGTCAAGCTAAACAGTTGCTGTACGATTTTGATACTTATTCCCTACGCCATAAGTATGTATGTACACACGGCGCCAAGTCAAGCTAAACATTTGCTGTACGATTTTGATACTTATTCTTTACGCCATAAGAACGGTGCAAAGGTCAAAGTGTATAAGCTTGACGAGTAGCAGGGTGTACACGAATATTTGGATCGTTTGGGGATCGAACTCAAAACAATATTATGTAAGGTATATACTAATGGAAATTGAAATTCTATTACTATATTTATGAGAAAGAAGATATATCTACAATATACTTTTATAATACGGTAATGTATTTTTCATTAACATGACAATCATTATCACATAATCAATTGACAAGTGCATTTTCCCTAATTCAGGCAGAACGGCGTCGACAAAAACTGGCAACACTTACATATTTCTTGCACAAATACGAATTTTATCGAAATTAAATTAGGAAACAGTCAAATTATCAATAGTTACCTACCTGTGAAAAGATATTCCATTTTCCTGTTTTTGTTTTTAGGAACAACTTTTACAGTGTTTAAGAACGCAAGACGGCATTTTGAGAATTTAAAAGTTGAAGTGATCGTGACGCGTGAACTGTACGATGCGTCGTAGCGCACTGAGACGAGTTTGTATTCGCTTTTCAATTTTGTATTTGCTTTAGTGGCCGCACGCAACTGTGCCGTGCGTTCCATCTGATACTAATTCTCTCATCTATGATTATACGTATCATGAACATTTTTAAAGGCCTTGCCACACGGCACAATTTTACGTCCAACTTGACTAAATCACTTGATGAAATCGTGACGTGTAGACGCCAGTCGTCCAACTCAAGTTCATCGGGTGGGCGGTACCACCAGATTTTAACCAATCGGGTGGACGGAATTAAAATCAGTGATTTGATTGTGTCGTGTAGACGGGCAAAGCCAATTCGTATGAAAATTTGGTCAGTGGTAAAATTGTGCCGTGTGGCAAGGCCTTAAGAACATAATTTGACTGCACGGTTGGCGTAGTGGTTTAAGCGTCCGCCTCGCCACTTGAAACTGCTTCGACGTGTCGTGTGTTCGATTCCCACACGAAAGAACACTTTGTGTGGTCCATAAACTGTTGTTTCGAGTCTAAAAAAATCTGTTCCTATCTCCTAGGCTGAAGATCCCTTTCGCTATCCGTTATTTGGGTGTTAATTGTGTCCGTTCGTTGTATGTTTGTAAAGTCCCCTGCGACACAGGATTTAGTCCTAATGCGAGAGTTGTCTTTTAAAAAGGAAAAAAAATTGCCCCGATCGTCCTTAGGGAAGAGTCACACGTCTCTGAAAAACCCAACTTTGTTGAGTGTAGACAGCTCACAAACAGTTTCCACAGCGTCAACAAAAAATAGTAAAAGGTACTTTTGAAGAAAATCTACGCGCATAGGCGTAATATGGCGGAGGCCGGGTGGTCCATGTCATCCCCAGCATAGTCTAGTGCTCACCCCTGAATTTTGGTACCGCGCGGTATCGAAATCCTAGGCTAGGCACCTAAGCACAGATGACTAAATAGTTACTTCGACCTAAGTAACATCACGCTATTGTTATATGAAGACTTTTATTAGTATTTTTCTATTATCCAACATCTGTGCTTCTATTACAGATGTCGTAATAGTAAAATATATTATACCGTAACCCAGAACGGCAATCGAACACGTAACCTGCGAATCGCTAATCATTCAACATAATCCATTAAGCAACAATCAATATGCTATCAGCCAATCTTAATTAGACTTAGTCAAATATTTTAGCCTATTAACTACTTATAGTCCGAATAAATAATCACCCAATTGCACCGTAAATGACTGCCTCCGTGGTCCAGTGGATAGCGTATGCGACTGCTGATCGGAGGTTCCGGTTTCGATTCCCGGGCCGGCCAAAAGTGTTACTAGGTTTTTCCGAATTCTCAGTAGCAGCACGGAGTCGGTAATGTGCCCGGTAACGGCAATAGGCTCACCCCCTATTAGGTGGGACCAGGTGGGACCTAAAAATTCATGGCGAAATGTGGGTGTAATATTACACCTCTGCCTACCCCTTCGGGGATACAAGCATCAGTCTAATTTGCACCTTAAACTATGGTGCAGTGGTTTTCGTAGTTCGCTACTGTCAAAACGTGATTATCGAGATTTTAGATAAATTAGGTATTTAAAAAACTATTTATGGGTGACCATTTATTACATATGGATTCTGAATTGTTTGCTAAATAGTCGTCATCCGCCATTAACATCGTATTATCTCATTGCTTACCAATATTGACAGATATTACAAAATTAAATTTATCATTCGTCGTTTTACAAATACCTAAGTAGGTACTTTACAATCCCTCAATGTCCTTCATGTCATTTGTGCCTAAATAATGCGCTAATAATACTTCATTAAATAATTACACGACTGAGGTCATTTGGCAACTACTTATTTCATTTTAACTTCTTTAATTTGTATTATCGATTGCTGTATGTCCCTACTAGGTACCTAGGTAGGTACATTACGGCAGTAGATCAATGAATCGACATAATATATCTACCTATATCCGACTCGCTAATATAACAAAAAGCTGAGATTAGTAAGCGGGCTCCAAGGCGAAAAACATGGTTGGAACCGGGATACGCAAGGCGATGATGATGAATTTAAGTACACCCGACTCGGCACATTCATTCGTGGATCACAAAACAAATAGCTGTTTTGCATTATTAGTTTTTCTCCGTGACTGAAAATTGAACTCTGGACCATCGCTCGACGCAGTAGGTACTATAATATGGCGAGCGAGACAACCGATTAACCCACTGTACCATCCGTATAATATTGACTTTTTTTTACCTGACAGAGCAAAAGTAACGAAGTCAATGACCCACTCTCGAAAAAACTCAGCTGACCGCGCTCACAGATAATATTGAGTATTGAGGTAAAGTGGTTACCTAGACTGGTGTCTTTGTCCTCGAGTTTATGTTAATTTAGCTGTTCACCACGCATTGACTTTCTTAATTAAGTAGCATGGGACTAGATCGTTGTCAAGCTCTTTATACAAAAACATGACCAAGATTGCAATAATGTATGATAAGATATTTTTTATTGTACACCACTGCTTACTCACATTACAGAGTTAGAAGAGAAAAAGAAGTTTACGCATTAAATGCACAAGGGGCGGCCTTATCGTTAAAAGCGATTTCTTATAACAACTAACTAACTAGCGTATTACTTGTAAGAACTAAGTAAGTACTTACATAGGTAGGTAACAAATAAGTAAGCCGAGTTGCTTAAACCTTTAAAATAAGTATGATGTAACTGCATAGTGGTACATAAAATCAATCCTAACTTAACTTTCAGGCTTTCCGTTCCGTTCGATTTTATGGAGCCTATTATAATTAAACCCTATATTAAGTAAACCTGCATAATACAGAGTTCGCAATGAAGTTAAAAGTTTTGATCAATTGCATTGTAACTGCCTGCGCTCACCGACAATTAAGTACTTATTGATCAAATTTAATATCACATCGTGTAAAGTTGGTAGATAAACGCCCTTAGCCTTTGAACGTAAATTATTTCCACATCAGCTGAATATTTCGCCTCGAACATGGCATCCTGCACGCAGGCACAGTTTCACAACACCTTACACAACCATCATAATATTACACACAATTAATACTTACCATGACAAAAACATATTTGAAGCACTCCATTTTCGTAAATCACTAAAGTTTTTAATTCACTGACTAATTCACTTTCGCTCCAAAACTTTGAATTAGGAACCAGATTTTGCTTTTTAAAAATATGTCTAATGCACTTGCAAAGTATGCATACGTGCTCGTCTCTGGGTTGAAATTACAACACTAGCGAGTTGTCGACGTTCGACCGCGCGTGGTGGAAGGGAAAGCACCTCTTGAATGCTAATGATGGCCAGTCATCGGCGCGCCGGCCAAAGATTACTACTTATCGTGATTAATGTGAGGGACGAGGGACAACACGCTTACCTTGTCAAAAGATTCTTATCTTAATTTAGGCGTTTATTTTTTTCTTGAGCTGGATTGTTAATGCAGTTTTGTTCGTCTTCATGCTGATATTAAAACATATGAGTTTAGTAGACCATTTTTTGTTAGGTACCTAAGTACCTACGTTTCTTTTTGCGCTATGAATGTTGTTTATTATTACAGGATGCATCGTATACATGTACCTACTTATAGGTCACGAACAAATAGTAGGTCTGTGCAGCCTCTCCGACGAGTTGAGTCAACATAGTGAAAGTATTTGTAAGTACCGCTACGTGAGCTCTGCGCCAGACCGGAGATTTTTCTAGAACGTAATGTTGTATAATCTGGGTTATTCGACGGCTAAACTTATCATAACGTGATACTTTATTTAATCTATATATATAAATAAAATTAGAGTGTCTGTTTGTAATATTAATATAACCGCTTTTTACTAAATGCATGTGGATGTATACAGGGTACATATACAGAAATGAAATTTTTAAAATTTTTGTTTGTCTGTCTGTTTGTTTTCGCTAATCTCTGGAACGGCTGGATCGATTTTGACGGCACGTTCACTGGCGGATAGCTGATATAGGTACCAAGGAGTAACTTAGGCTATAAATTAACCGGGTACGCAAAGTAGTTCCCTCAGAACGTGGGTGAAACCGCGGGAAACAGCTAGTTCATAAATAAAAGCGATGACGTATCAATACAACTGAACAACGCACGACATCTTCCGCACTGAATATATCTTGTCTCGGCTTTACAAACATTAAATAAATGGCTTTAAAGCACACCCAGATTCAATTTAAAGCAACAAATTGGGATCACACAAAGTGTTGTGTCCTGAACCGAACCCGCAACACTCGACGCAGTTCTAAACAACCAAATACGCATACGCATCACTGCGCCATACCTGTGCAGCTGTGTGAAGTCAAATTATCAGAATTATGAAACAATAAATATAACTTTGCCGTCTGGTGACGGCCGCGGCATGTCACCCACTCCATGCATGCATATCGAATGGTATATTTCCTGAGAGCCTCAAAACAACTATAGTGAAACCCCTTTACAAGAAAAACTGTAAAGAAGACATGACCAATTATAGGCCCATAGCGTTAATCCCCGTGTTTTCTAAAATAATAGAGAAAATTATCTATCAGACAATTTATAATTTTTTAACAAAATTCGAAATATTGTGTAATGAACAAAAGGGGTTTAGAAAAAATCACAACATAAATATGGCTATTTTCGATTTTCTTAATAAAATTATGCCAAATATAGACGCTAAAACACCAGTTTGTGCAATTTACACGGATATGTCTAAAGCATTTGACTACGTGAAACACGACACTCTCCTTAATAAACTTTATGCATATGGAATACGTGGAAACGCTCTGAATTTAATAAAATCATACCTAAAGAACCGCAAGCAATATGTAGAAATCTCAAGAGTCTGTCTCAAATCAAAAATTGAAATAAAATACCTCTCGCCGTGTAGATTTATAGAATTTGGAGTCCCACAAGGTAGCGTGCTTGGGCCGTTGTTATTTTTGTTATACATTAATGATCTCCCCCTTCAAACTCCACATTCCATGGTATTATTTGCAGATGATAGCACTTTATTAGTAGAATGCCGTAACAAAGAAACATATGAACATGAAATCAGTAATGCGCTTTATTCCGTTGTAAATTGGTTAAATAAATAAAACCTAATTATTAATATTCAAAAAACAATAATCATGCATTTCCACCAAAAAATTCGCCCTACTAGCATAAATATTAATTATAATGGTGAATATGTTAACACAAATAACGTTACTAAATTTCTAGGCTTTCTAATAGATGATCAGTTAAACTGGAAAGCACAAGCCTAGAGCATTTGTAAAAAGCCGGTCAAGTGCGAGTCGGACTCGCGCACCGAGGGTTCCGTACAAACCTGTAGGTATATAAGTAAAAGTCACACAGTCACCAGTCATAGTTATGGTATTTTTATTGCAAAATGCAATCCATAACATTACAGTATGGAAAGCTGGAGGAGCATTAATTAGAGAAAAAGGTGTATTTGTCGTTTGTAATCAGTCATCCTTTATTTTATATTAACGTATATCGCTTATTTTATAATATAACTTAAATACCTATGCCAACCTTGCAGCAGCCTTGCAGCAGCCTTGCAAAAGTCTGCTGATGAATGATGGTAAAATTTTCTATCAAAGTTATTGATTTACTAAGTTTTTAGTGACTATTAGAAATCTGTTACAAAAAAAAAATATGTATAATAAAAGAAAATATGCTTATATTGCTCTTTCTTTTGATTGCATTGACATAGAAGCTTGATTTTGTTGCAGCCTGAGTGGGTGTTATATACCTGAGTCTTTGATGTGAATTTCAATTTAATACCTCTACGCGTTCAAGAGAAAGGAGTAGTAACATTAAATTTATTAAAAATATATTTTTATATGCTGTAACTAAAAATTTACGGTTTTCGCAATTTTCCTTTATATGTAATATAAGACGTTGCTTCCTACCAAAGTTAAAGATTCTGAGTTCACGGGGAGTACCCTGTAGGTTTTGATTCACTTGCGAGTAGGCGCGAGTTTGAAAATATTCTTATATTGCTCTTTCTTTTGATTGCGTTGACATAGAAGTTAGATTTTGTTACAGCCTAACGGTGTTATATACCTGAGTATTTGATATGAATTTAAATTTAATACCTCTACGCGTTCAAGAGAAAGGGGTATTAACTTTAAATTTATTAAAAATACTTCTTTAATGCTGTAACTAAAAAATTACGGTTTTCACAATTTTTCCTTTATAAGTGATTGCTTCGTACCAAATTTCAAGATTCAGAGTTCACGGGAAGTACCCTGTAGGTTTTGATTCACTTGCGAGTAGTCGTGAGTTTGAAAATATGCTTATATTGCTCTTTCTTTTGATTGCGTTGACATAGAAGCTTGATTTTGTTGCAGCCTAACGGTGTTATATACCTGAGTCTTTGATGTGAATTTCAATTTAATACCTCTACGCGTTCAAGAGAAAGGGGTAGTAACATTAAATTTATTAAATATATTTTTTTATATGCTGTAACTAAAAATTTACGGTTTTCGCAATTTTTCTTTTATATGTAATATAAGACGTTGTTTTGTACCAAATTTAAAGATTCTGAGTTCACGGGGAGTACCCTGTAGGTTTTGATTCACTTGCGAGTAGGCGCGAGTTTGAAAATATTCTTATATTGCTCTTTCTTTTGATTGCGTTGACATAGAAGTTAGATTTTGTAACAGCCTAACGGTGTTATATACCTGAGTATTTAATATGAATTTCAATTTAATACCTTCACGCGTTCAAGAGAAAGGGGTAGTATTTTTAAATTTATTAAAAATATTTTTTTATATGCTGTAACTAAAAATTTACGGTTTTCGCAATTTTTCCTTTATAAGTGATATAAGACGTTGCTTCGTACCAAATTTCAAGATTCAGAGTTCACGGGAAGTACCCTGTAGGTTTTGATTCCAATGCGAGTTTGAAAATATGCTGCATTTTGCAGCATAAACGGCTGTATCTTTTGATTGCGTTGGATTAGAAGTTTGATTTTTTTACAGCTCAATGGAATCGTAGATTTGAGTATTTATTATAAATTTCAGTTTGATACCTCCACGCATTCCTGAGAAAAAGGGTCTTGACAGACGGACGGACAACAAAGTGATCCTATAAGGGTTCCGTTTTTTCCTTTCGAGGTCCGGAACCCTAAAAAATGAGCACATCTGCTTACGCGCTATTTAACTTGTCAAAAAAGGTTAACGCTGAAACATTACTAATGGCTTACCATGGCCTAGTTGTATCGGTTTTAAGATATGGGTTAATATTTTGGGGGAATTGTAGCGAAAGAGAAAGCATTTTCAAAGCTCAAAAGCGATGCCTTCGAGCCATGTTTGGATTAAAAGTTACGGAGAGTTGCACTCCTATTTTCAAGAAACATCATTTATTAACATTTCCATGTATGTATATTCTAGAGTTGTCCATATTCGTTAAAACTAATAAACAGTTGTTTCCTTCAATTAACGACACAAGGAAAAGATCTACAAACATGAGATCTCAATACCAAAATTTGCTTCACACAGGCTTCTATAAGACAGCATTATTAAAAAAAGTGTAATCTGCATGGCACCTCTCGTTTATAACAAAATACCTAATAGTATTAAAACCAAACCACTGCAAAGTTTCAAAAAAGGACTAGTAAATTTGTTAATATATAAATGTTATTATTCTGTAAACGATTTTCTTATTGATAATTCTTTATGAAAAAACCTTATGTACAATTTAGATTAAGACTCGTTTTAATTTTTGCATGCTTTTCTGGCAGAATGTACAAGGATACACCATTTATATTGTAACATCACATTGTAATACCTACATTCAAGGCAAATAAATAAATCTATTCCATATCGTCACGTGAGTGTCGTAAGAGCCGACAGAGGGAGCATATTATGCAGAGAAGAAGAACGCTGTAAAAGGCCGGCGCGCACCCGACGTCGCGGCACGGCACGGCATGGCATGGCATGTATCGGCAGCCCGAAGGACGCTTCGGCATGCCGAGGCGTCCAATTGACTGGAATTTAGTATCAATAGCACTTCTTGCTGAAGATGAAGAACGACAAATACAAACTGATATGTCGAAGAGAAAACAATTCTGGATACATTATTTATGACAACAAGATTTACTAACGGTGAATTCAGGAACTTATTTACCTACTGATTACGTCGTGGCACACTGCAGGACGCCGTGGCATACCGCGGCGTCCTGAAGTATGCCGCGACGGGCCGATTGTATCGAAATAAAGTAATATGAACTCTAAGCTCCTAGAAATAAGAATAAAAATTACTTGATCAGTAATAAAATGCCGTGCCATGCCGCGACGTCAGTGCGCGCCGGCCATAAGAGACGGAAAACTTCTCAAATTATGAGAACGTAATAGTTTACTTTAGTTTTAATAATCTGAGGAATACTTGATACAAACCCTATAGATACCAACCCATTTGGCCAGCGTGGTATAGTAGGCCAATTTTCCTTTCAATGGAGAGGCCTACCTAGTCCAGCAGTGGACAGTTGAAGGCTGATGATGAAGTAACTTGAAGATAAGTAAGGTCTAATGACATATGAACCTAGTTGTAAGCGAAAATCCTAGTAATCTGTGTATTGTTATACCTACTTACCTAGGTACGTGCCTACACCCAAACATTCCTAAAAAAGTATTTTGCTAGCATTATCTGTTTTGTCTGCCCTAGTGCCCCTTGTCATGCCAGCGGTGCCCCGGCATGGACGGCGTGGACCCTATAGAAGTCCAAAAGTGACGCAATTACCTCATACAATTTTGAAATGCCGCAGTTATTGAAGTTCGCACCGATCATAATAAAAGTTAGTTGCTTAATTGCTAGTATCTAAATCCCTTTGGAGCAAATAAATATGTACCTAACTAACTTATAAAATAGCGGCAATAGCCCAGTGGTGTACGTAACGGACTGTCGAGACTATGGTCTCGCGTTCCATCCCCAGGTACCCCAGGCACACACCTCTGACTTTTCGAAGTTATGTGTGTATTAAAAATTTAAATTATCGCTCGCTTAACAATGTGCCCGGTAGATGGCAAGAGGCTCGCCCCCTATTACATTGTGACTGAAACATAACTGGCGAAGTGTGGATGTGTCATACACCTCTGCCTACCCCTTCGGGCGTAAAAGGTGTGAAGTTATTTAAGTTTTACTCTGCCATTCAAGGATCTCGAGTTCACACCCCGACGTTATTGCGGGTATCAAATAGTTAATTATCGCTTACCCGTACATCGGAGAGCTCGTTGAGCCCGTCGGTCCAGGCATCATGTCATCTTTGACAGTCGTTATGGGGAGTCAATTACAGTTGAATACACTGAGACTGGTTTAAGCGTTATAGCCTAGTCCGACCGATCAATAGGCTGTTCTTACTTAAAATATAATATTGGCGTTGCTGAAATCCTAACTAGCGACTCTAGCGGCGAATTTGGAAGTTGTCCAAGTACGACACTTTTGTCTGTCAAAAGTGTCGTACCCGGACAACTTTCAAATTCGCCGCTAGAAGCGCTCTGATAATCTTTGCATCGCCAATAACTGTCCGAACTCTTCTTCCACCTTGACATTGGCAAAATCATCGATAAACGATGGAGCCATAAGAAAAAAAAGCCTTAAAGCTACCTATCCTTTGGGGTTGCGGCGGTTAGACGGCAACACGAAAACGTGTAACAGCGATGGAAACACTAATACTGTCAACATTTGGCGATAAAATAGTGGAGGCAGAATATTTTATTTTGCAAGTTACGCATCCTCGAAACGCTCAGCTTTCTCGCACATGAACATGTGGTCTAATCCAGACACTTCATCATCCTTCTAGCATTATCCTAGTTAGAAACCGGAGTCCGCCTACTAGTCTAACCGGAGTTGATGGAATATTAGCTTTTCCACAGAGCGACTGTCTGTCTGACCTCAGCAACCCGAAGAGATAGCGATATTCCCTGGTTTAGACTAGTGTCAGTCTATTCAGCGTTACTGACTCCCTATAGCAACTGTCAAAGATGATCTTCATGACAGCCGAGACCAACGGCATAACATGCTCTCCGAGGCACACGGCAGGCGATAATTAACATTTCAATACACACATACATAAACTAACTTCGAAAAGTCAGTGGTGCGCTCCGTGGATTCGAACCCGACACCCTCTGCAAATATAATCAGACACCATCTGGTTGTATCGCCACTTGCTATCGCTGCCTTAATCTAGCCACTATAAAATGTAAAAATAAAACAACCAAATATAATCATAATTTATTAAATAATATATCACATTCGATCATTAACAAAACTGCAAACTGTCGTAGCGTAACTACTGAGCGATCACTACGAATATTCAGTTGTCGCGTCATTCACTTAATAAATATACAACTTGCTTACAGCTATACAACGTGACGGACTAACATATACGGCCAGCTTAACTGCCTGATAAGTACCTGATATCTTTTCTGTCAGATAACACATGTAATCTTCGTTATATTTTTTGTTTGTTGTTTGGTATTTAACTGGCAGATAAGGCGTATCCAGAGGTATGCATGTTTATCAGAAGCACTAGGCACACAGTAGGTATGTCATACTGGTGCCAGCATTTCTCTAAGTACTTCTTGCTAGTAGGAATGCGTCTTTTTGCTGTAAATATTCGAGTTATTTTTATTATTTATGGACTGTTTCACCTCTGTTTGATTAATGTTTAATTAAATTTTCAGATAATTTATTGATTCTTGAATTTGGAAGATTTTAAAATTTTATCCATGGATGATGAAACCGAGCCTTAGAATCATAAGACAGTGTGTTGATTTTGTAGTAGCAATTTAGGCTCAGTTTGACCCCCTCTAGCTAGACATCAAAATTAAAACTAAATGTTTTGTGTGATATTATCTGGCGAATAATTTAAGTGGCACTTAACAGACTGTGACGAAAAAGGTACCTTTATATGCATTGGTGCTAGATTCTACTTTGATTTTTGCTTTAATTATGTCCTAAATGGTATTAAGGGCGCATTTGACGCATATTATAAATTTTATCTACAATTTTTTATTCAGCAAAAGCTCATATTTGGGATACAAATTTACAAAAGGTATGAAAGTGTTTCCAAATATATAAACGTTGACTAAGACATGCGTCCTATTGACTAGATTATACTTTAATATCTCACATCTCGAAGACTGTGAGCTCCGAAACGCCTTAATATTAATGTTTTTAACATTATAAAATGCAGTAACATAGCGGTAGTCGAACTACCAAAGTATTGTTTATAAAACAAACATTATATTATAATCTCTAACACTCAAATCGCGTGAAAAGGTAGGTAGGTATCTCTACAGCAGCATATCCCAAGCTATGGGGCGCGACCTTCCAAACTCGACTTTCCTATTTACGTCTTTATCCCCCTCCCCCCATTTATGCCGACTTTTTATAAAAAGAAAAAAATGGTAGGAAGTGGGTCTCAAGATTGAAATTTTTAGTTTGGTGGGTCGGAGCTCAGACAACTTTGGGAATCACTGATCTACAGCATAGCTTTCAAGACAAATGAAGCTAAAAAAAGGAAGATCTGAAGGCAATACACGCAAACACATGCATCAAAAGGAAGCTCTTCCTATGATAACTACACACATGTATGTGTTAGTATGGTCTTCCTTATGATGCTTGTGGATCTACCTTTTCCTACTAGATCCGAGGACTAACATAGTAAGGTACTAGGGGAGGAATAACGTTGAGACTGTGTCACAACACTACCAACTATCTACATAGGTATTTACATTTACTTAATCGACTAACGCAAGATGCGCTTAAGCATTGTTTTCTATAATAATATCACTAGTAGAGTCTGTTTTTTAATATATTTTTAAGTATTTTTTACCACCGTGCAAACTAGTCAAATCCTTCTACTGAGAGACTTTGCCTTAGTCGAGTAGTGTGAAGGAATTATGCATACTATTTAGCTATGTCGTAGTAGAATAAAAGCTTATTTCCTCATTGATTAGTGCGAGTGCGAGTGGGCAATGCAGGTGGGCTATGCGTATTGATTAGCACTATACATGCGGCCAATAAATTTGAGCTAATCACCCACAATTCAGTTCACTTGCACTAATCAATGTGGTAATGAGTCTTTAGTACAAGTGCGGTCGGTCACATAGTGCACTCAGTCCTCACGCTGTCCGAGTCTCGTAGCAAGTGTCACAGGCGCCGCGCTGTAGCGAGACGTAGTTGGTGCTGACGTCACAGTAGCTACGTGTGACGTCACGGGTCCCGTGCTCGCTCGGTGCTGAAACTAGTGAGTGCTGCTTGCACAGGTGAGTGAGTGACGTAGCTGGTGGTGCCGTGGTGCCGTCCCGGCTCAGAGCGCGGTTCACTCGGTGACGTAGCTGGTTGTTACGTCACTGGTGAGCGTGCGGGTGGCCCTGTGACGTAGGCGGCGCGGGCGGCGCGGGCGGCTCGGTGAGGGGTCAGTGCGCTAAGGCGCCGGTCCTGCGCGCGGTGTCGGTGACGTAGTCGGTGATGCGTTGCGCCACGCTACGCGGCCGCGTCAGCTGCGCCGCCGCCTGCTCGAGCTTGTGCTGGTTGCGTCTGTAGCACACGACTCACTGTTAGTTACTTACTTATATTGTGTGATAGGTATGTATGTGTAGGTGTAGGTGTAGGAGTGAGTAAGTACCTGATGTAGGCGGCCGTGTCGACCAGCAGGCTGTCGAGCTTGGCCTCGTCGATCTCGTCCATGGCGCACTCCTGCAGCAGCGGCGGGTTGAACCGGAAGTAGGTGCCGGGCGGCAGCAGGTCGCTCAGCACCAGGTGCACGCCCTCCGTGTCCGTGGCCGAGTCCAGGATCTTGTTGAACTTGTCCTTCCAGCTGGTGGCGGGAGGGTCGGCGGCCGTGCTCTCGCTCGGGAGCGGCGACCGGCGGGAGAGGGGCCTGCCGGTCCCGAGGGACAGCACGGTCCCCTGCGCGACGGCGTGGCGGCCGAACAGCAGGCGGGCCTCGTGCAGCGCGACCCCCGCGGGGTTGTTGACGACGATGCCGCCGTCCTGGTGCAGCAGGCCCCGCAGGCGGAACTCGTCGAAGTAGGTGGGGGCGGCGGCGCTGGCCCGCACCGCGTGCCACAGCTTGGCGCGCGACGTGCCCGGGAAGGCGGAGCGCGTGCGGTACGAGGTCTCGTAGGAGCGGAACAGGAAGGGCGAGAGGCGCGAGCCCGCGTTGACCACGCACGACACCACGGCCAGCTTGGGCACTGGGGCGCGGTTGCAGCGCGCCAGCGTGGCCTCGCCGAGGTTGGCCTCGAGCAGGCGCTCCCAGGCGCGCGTGTCGTAGTACGAGTGCGTGAGCACCAGGCGCGAGGCGCCGCCCAGGCGCGAGGTGGCGCCGAACATGTCGCGCGACAGCGTCAGGTACATGCGGCGGGCGGCGTCCAGCCCCGCGCCGCTGGCCAGCACGGCGGCGATGATGGCGCCGGTGCTCACGCCCACCACCAGGTCGAACAGCTCGGGCACGCGCCGCCCCGTGAGCCGCTCCAGCTCCCGCAGCAGCGAGATGGCGATGAGGCCGCGGATGCCGCCGCCGTCCAGCGACAGCACGTTGGCGCCGCGCCAGCGGGGCCAGCCGGCGTGTCCTACCAGTGCCAGCGCCTGCACACATTGTACCTCAGTAACACACGCCCTCCTGTGAACAAACCAACACTGTACTTGCCTACTACTTACTGACCTTACTTCACACACTCAGTAATACTCAATTACTCACATCACATCGACGAGACCAAGCTCGGCAGCCTGCTCGTCGACACGGCCGCCTACCGCCTACATCAGGTACTTACCTAATAAGCACACTGTCCTGTTCCTGTGTTTCTCTAGCTTAACCTTTCAGCTGTCAAAACTCCTTACGTCACTTTTTATAAAGTTTATGTTTACTACCGGGTGGTCCTAAACATGGCGCGTGTTATCGCGCACTTATGAGTTATGACTCACTTCAGATAAACATCCATAAAAAACAAATGAGACCAGTTATCGTTGTTCTGTAAGCTGTGTTGTTTTTATGAATAGTTTTTCTAATTGCAAATACCTACTAATAACACGACAAGTGGATCGGCATACGTTTCTAATAAGATCTTATAAGATTTCGTAAATGTGTTTTCAGGTCTCTATGAAAGACTAGGTAAAATATTACTTTTTTCATTTCAAATTAATTCTTTGATAACAAATGAACGAAATTTGTATAATAAATAAACTAAGCAATGGAGCAAATTACAAAGCTCTTCTACGTTCACCCTATTATGACCCATATTGCCATAGCGGTAACAATCATAACTGCATCACTGCACTAGACGCAGCCACGCCTCGTACGCTAATGAAATGTGACATTTTGTTTTTTATTTTTTGGCGCTTAGAAAGGCGACAGTGCTTATATTCGTTTTAAAACACAAGCAAAATTTGTCTATGGTCTTAATGAAAAAAAAAATCGTTGAACAAAAATCAACCCAATGTATTAAAAAATTGGGTTTTAAATGCATCGCACCGGCGGTACCGCGCATCGCGTAGCATAGGTATATCGAGAGTAATAATAGCGGTACCGCGTATGCAAACAGGAAAATACTTTATCGCATGTAAACTCACAATAAGAGAGTTATTTACTTCAACTTTTTTAAGGAGGATTCTCGTAGTTACTACTAGGTACCTACTTCACATAACTTCCAGTACAAAATTGGGAAGTTCAAACTCACTATGACCAGGTTAAAACTATAGGTATTTAGGTTTACTTAGTCTTATTACTCAATCTATTAATTTTTATCATTTTCTAAAATCATCTTTTACTTACTATTTTTTACACTTCAAAAAATGAAAAGTTGTAAATCAAACAAGCGCGAAAAGTTCTAACCTCAAAATTTTGATGCAACTTGCCCTACTGTCAATTTGGGACTTTAGACAATCTTGAATCTTCTTCCTTTCTTCTTTATGGGAGTTATTTAACTGATAGTTTTTGTTGTTGACGGTAACGAAAGCATGAACTTTCTTTCTGCAAAGTTCGTCAATAGGTACAGGACCACGTATTACACACATTGCACGCAGACCTAGGTAGGTCCACAGAAAATAATCTATAAGTACTTACACCACAGATTATAGAGCTATACTCTATCCGTATACTTATTAGTTTATTAGTAGGTATATCAAAAGTAAGTACCTACCGTACCGCTACGTGAGCTCTGCGCTGAACCGGAACGCCGCGGTCCGCGTATTTACAAAGCCTATACCATTAGAGTGAAAGTGCTAACTGAACTGGCTTAGCTTTTGTTTGACAAAAACTTGACGAAACCCTAGTCTATTCTAGTACAGAAATTAACCGAAATCGCGTAGACTTTGTAAGATAAATTCATTTTAACATTGCAGTAACAAATGCTATTCAATTTGGGTCTAGGTTTAGGACCACAATGTGCCTAGTGCCTAGTTTTGGTTTGGTTAGGTGCGACTGTATGTAGGTACAAGTAACTAAATAGGTTATGTTAGGTTCTCTTTTTACCCTTAACCCATAAATAGGAGCCCTGCGAAGCAGGGCTCCGTCAACTAACTAACAAATAGGTACATACAGTCGCACCTAACAAACCAAAACCATGTTTCAAAATATCTCGACAAAGGCTTTCTATTTGAGTGAATATGAATTATACATTACTAGGTTTTGTACGTGTATTTTCTTTGAAAATATCAAGGCCAAAAGCTAATCCATTTGAATCAATTTTTTTACTGTGATAGATTAGGTATTGTCGAGTAATATGCATAAACAAAAGCTCTTCTATTAGAGTCTGACTCGTGAGTCGTGACTCAAATAGTAATTATAAGCCTTTGTAAATACGCCCGCGGCCCGCGCCGACGCCGCCAGACCGGAGTCTTTTCTAGAAGGAACGTAATATTGTAGGTATAACTGGGTTATTCCTAACGATACTTTATATAAATTTTAAATCAAAAGCGATATAGGTAATATCAACACAATTGAACAAACATTATGCGATTCTTCTGACATCTTCCGCACTGAAAATACCTTGTTTCGACTTTTCAAGCTTTTAATTAAATTCAAAGCACAAACAGACTCAAAGCAACAAATTGGGATCACACAAAGTGTTGTGTCCTGTGGGAATCGAACCCGCAACACTCGGCGCAGTTCTAAACAACCAAATAGCCGCTTACGTATCACTGCGCTATACCTGCGTGAAGTCAAATTATCAGAATTATGAAACAATTAATAACTTTGCCGTGTGGTGACGGATTAAGAATACGGAATGTCACCACTCACCACCCCATATTACGACGTGAGTGTCGTAAGAGCCGATAGAGGGAGCATATTATTATGCAGAGAAGAGCGCTGTACCTAAGAGAAGGAATACTTGATACAAACCCTATAGGTACCAACCCGTTTGGCCAGCATGGTATATTGTATAGTAGGCCATTTCCTCATTTCAAGGGAGAGGCCTAGTCCAGCAGTGGACTGTTAATGGCTGATGATGAATTAAGTAACTTGAAGATAAGTCATTACTTAATTAGCAGGTCTAATGACCTATGAACCTAGTTCTAAGCGAAAATCCTAGTACTTAATCTGTGTAGGTAGGTATTGTTATACTTACGTGCCTACACCCAAACATTCCTAAAAAGTATTTTGCTAGCAGTATCTAGCAAAATACTTACCTACCCTAGTCATGCAAGCGGTGCCCCGGCATGGACGGCGTGGACTTTATTGAAGTCCAAAAGTGACGCAATTACCTCATACAATTTTGCAATGCCGCAGTTATTGAAGCTCGCACCGATCACAATAAAAGTTAGTTGCTTGCTAGTATCTAAATCCCTTTGGAGCAAATACATAAATATGTAAGTAACTAAATTATACTCTGCCGTTCAAGGACCTCGTGTTCACACCCCGACGTTAATTGCGGGTATCAAATAGTTTATTATCGCTATCCCCGTACATCGGAGAGCTCGTTGAACCCGTCGGTCCAGGCATCATGTCATTTTGACAGTCGTTATGGGGAGTCAATTACCGTTGAACACACTGAGACTGGTTTAAGCCTTATAGCCTAGTCCGACCGATCAATAGGCTGTTCTTACTTAAAATAAAATAATTATAACTGCCTACTGTCCGAACTCTTCTTCCAGCTTGACATTGGCAGAATCATCCATAAACGACGGAGCCATAAGAAGAATAAAAGCCTTAGAACTACATATCCTTTGGGGGTTGTGGTGGTCAGACGGCACCACGAAAACATGTATCAGCGCAGGAAAAGATTAATACAGTTAACATTTTACGACAGAATAGTGGCGGCAGAAGACAGAATATTTTCTTTTGCAACTTACGCGTCCTCGAACGCTCAGCTTTCTCGCACATGGACCTGTGGTATAATCCAGACACTTCATCTTTCTAGCATTATCCTAGTTAGAAACCGGAGTCCGCCTACTAGTCTAACCGGAGTTGATGGAATATTAGCTTTTCCACAGAGCGACTGTCTGTCTGACCTCAGCAACCCGAAGAGATAGCGATATTCCCTGGTTTAGACTAGTGTCAGTCTATTCAGCGTTACTGACTCCCTATAGCAACTGTCAAAGATGATCTTCATGACAGCCGAGACCAACGGCATAACATGCTCTCCTAGGCACACGGCAGGCGATAATTAACATTTCAATACACACATACTTACATAAACTAACTTCGAAAAGTCAGTGGTGCGCTCCGTGGATTCGAACCCGACACCCTCTGCAAATATAATCAGACACCATCTGGTTGTATCTCCACTAGCCTATCGCTGCCTTATAAAATGTAAAAATAAAACAACCAAATATAATCATAATTTATTAAATAATATATCACATTCGATCATTAACAAAACTGCAAACTGTCGTAGCGTAACTACTGAGCGATCACTACGAATATTCAGTTGTCGCGTCATTCACTTAATAAATATACAACTTGCTTACAGCTATACAACGTGACGGACTAACATATACGGCCAGCTTAACTGCCTGATAAGTACCTGATATCTTTTCTGTCAGATAACACATGTAATCTTCGTTATATTTTTTGTTTGTTGTTTGGTATTTAACTGGCAGATAAGGCGTATCCAGAGGTATGCATGTTTATCAGAAGCACTAGGCACACAGTAGGTATGTCATACTGGTGCCAGCATTTCTCTAAGTACTTCTTGCTAGTAGGAATGCGTCTTTTTGCTGTAAATATTCGAGTTATTTTTATTATTTATGGACTGTTTCACCTCTGTTTGATTAATGTTTAATTAAATTTTCAGATAATTTATTGATTCTTGAATTTGGAAGATTTTAAAATTTTATCCATGGATGATGAAACCGAGCCTTAGAATCATAAGACAGTGTGTTGATTTTGTAGTAGCAATTTAGGCTCAGTTTGACCCCCTCTAGCTAGACATCAAAATTAAAACTAAATGTTTTGTGTGATATTATCTGGCGAATAATTTAAGTGGCACTTAACAGACTGTGACGAAAAAGGTACCTTTATATGCATTGGTGCTAGATTCTACTTTGATTTTTGCTTTAATTATGTCCTAAATGGTATTAAGGGCGCATTTGACGCATATTATAAATTTTATCTACAATTTTTTATTCAGCAAAAGCTCATATTTGGGATACAAATTTACAAAAGGTATGAAAGTGTTTCCAAATATATAAACGTTGACTAAGACATGCGTCCTATTGACTAGATTATACTTTAATATCTCACATCTCGAAGACTGTGAGCTCCGAAACGCCTTAATATTAATGTTTTTAACATTATAAAATGCAGTAACATAGCGGTAGTCGAACTACCAAAGTATTGTTTATAAAACAAACATTATATTATAATCTCTAACACTCAAATCGCGTGAAAAGGTAGGTAGGTATCTCTACAGCAGCATATCCCAAGCTATGGGGCGCGACCTTCCAAACTCGACTTTCCTATTTACGTCTTTATCCCCCTCCCCCCATTTATGCCGACTTTTTATAAAAAGAAAAAAATGGTAGGAAGTGGGTCTCAAGATTGAAATTTTTAGTTTGGTGGGTCGGAGCTCAGACAACTTTGGGAATCACTGATCTACAGCATAGCTTTCAAGACAAATGAAGCTAAAAAAAGGAAGATCTGAAGGCAATACACGCAAACACATGCATCAAAAGGAAGCTCTTCCTATGATAACTACACACATGTATGTGTTAGTATGGTCTTCCTTATGATGCTTGTGGATCTACCTTTTCCTACTAGATCCGAGGACTAACATAGTAAGGTACTAGGGGAGGAATAACGTTGAGACTGTGTCACAACACTACCAACTATCTACATAGGTATTTACATTTACTTAATCGACTAACGCAAGATGCGCTTAAGCATTGTTTTCTATAATAATATCACTAGTAGAGTCTGTTTTTTAATATATTTTTAAGTATTTTTTACCACCGTGCAAACTAGTCAAATCCTTCTACTGAGAGACTTTGCCTTAGTCGAGTAGTGTGAAGGAATTATGCATACTATTTAGCTATGTCGTAGTAGAATAAAAGCTTATTTCCTCATTGATTAGTGCGAGTGCGAGTGGGCAATGCAGGTGGGCTATGCGTATTGATTAGCACTATACATGCGGCCAATAAATTTGAGCTAATCACCCACAATTCAGTTCACTTGCACTAATCAATGTGGTAATGAGTCTTTAGTACAAGTGCGGTCGGTCACATAGTGCACTCAGTCCTCACGCTGTCCGAGTCTCGTAGCAAGTGTCACAGGCGCCGCGCTGTAGCGAGACGTAGTTGGTGCTGACGTCACAGTAGCTACGTGTGACGTCACGGGTCCCGTGCTCGCTCGGTGCTGAAACTAGTGAGTGCTGCTTGCACAGGTGAGTGAGTGACGTAGCTGGTGGTGCCGTGGTGCCGTCCCGGCTCAGAGCGCGGTTCACTCGGTGACGTAGCTGGTTGTTACGTCACTGGTGAGCGTGCGGGTGGCCCTGTGACGTAGGCGGCGCGGGCGGCGCGGGCGGCTCGGTGAGGGGTCAGTGCGCTAAGGCGCCGGTCCTGCGCGCGGTGTCGGTGACGTAGTCGGTGATGCGTTGCGCCACGCTACGCGGCCGCGTCAGCTGCGCCGCCGCCTGCTCGAGCTTGTGCTGGTTGCGTCTGTAGCACACGACTCACTGTTAGTTACTTACTTATATTGTGTGATAGGTATGTATGTGTAGGTGTAGGTGTAGGAGTGAGTAAGTACCTGATGTAGGCGGCCGTGTCGACCAGCAGGCTGTCGAGCTTGGCCTCGTCGATCTCGTCCATGGCGCACTCCTGCAGCAGCGGCGGGTTGAACCGGAAGTAGGTGCCGGGCGGCAGCAGGTCGCTCAGCACCAGGTGCACGCCCTCCGTGTCCGTGGCCGAGTCCAGGATCTTGTTGAACTTGTCCTTCCAGCTGGTGGCGGGAGGGTCGGCGGCCGTGCTCTCGCTCGGGAGCGGCGACCGGCGGGAGAGGGGCCTGCCGGTCCCGAGGGACAGCACGGTCCCCTGCGCGACGGCGTGGCGGCCGAACAGCAGGCGGGCCTCGTGCAGCGCGACCCCCGCGGGGTTGTTGACGACGATGCCGCCGTCCTGGTGCAGCAGGCCCCGCAGGCGGAACTCGTCGAAGTAGGTGGGGGCGGCGGCGCTGGCCCGCACCGCGTGCCACAGCTTGGCGCGCGACGTGCCCGGGAAGGCGGAGCGCGTGCGGTACGAGGTCTCGTAGGAGCGGAACAGGAAGGGCGAGAGGCGCGAGCCCGCGTTGACCACGCACGACACCACGGCCAGCTTGGGCACTGGGGCGCGGTTGCAGCGCGCCAGCGTGGCCTCGCCGAGGTTGGCCTCGAGCAGGCGCTCCCAGGCGCGCGTGTCGTAGTACGAGTGCGTGAGCACCAGGCGCGAGGCGCCGCCCAGGCGCGAGGTGGCGCCGAACATGTCGCGCGACAGCGTCAGGTACATGCGGCGGGCGGCGTCCAGCCCCGCGCCGCTGGCCAGCACGGCGGCGATGATGGCGCCGGTGCTCACGCCCACCACCAGGTCGAACAGCTCGGGCACGCGCCGCCCCGTGAGCCGCTCCAGCTCCCGCAGCAGCGAGATGGCGATGAGGCCGCGGATGCCGCCGCCGTCCAGCGACAGCACGTTGGCGCCGCGCCAGCGGGGCCAGCCGGCGTGTCCCACCAGTGCCAGCGCCTGCCACAACACGCCACATTACACCTCACACACGCCACAGTGACACATAGGTACACACGTCAGCTCACATCACATCGACGAGACCAAGCTCGGCAGCCTGCTCGTCGACACGGCCGCCTACCGCCTACATCAGGTACTTATCTAATAAGCACACTGTCCTGTTCCTGTGTTTCTCTAGCTTAACCTTTCAGCTGTCAAAACTCCTTACGTCACTTTTTATGAAGTTTATGTTTACTACCGGGTGGTCGTAAACATGGCGCGTGTTATCGCGCACTTATGACTCACTTCAGATAAACATCCATAAAAAACAAATGAGACCAGTTATCGTTGTTCTGTAAGCTGTGTTGTTTTTATGAATAGTTTTTCTAATTGCAAATACCTACTAATAACACGACAAGTGGATCGGCATACGTTTCTAATAAGATCTTATAAGATTTCGTAAATGTGTTTTCAGGTCTCTATGAAAGACTAGGTAAAATATTACTTTTTTCATTTCAAATTAATTCTTTGATAACAAATGAACGAAATTTGTATAATAAATAAACTAAGCAATGGAGCAAATTACAAAGCTCTTCTACGTTCACCCTATTATGACCCATATTGCCATAGCGGTAACAATCATAACTGCATCACTGCACTAGACGCAGCCACGCCTCGTACGCTAATGAAATGTGACATTTTGTTTTTTATTTTTTGGCGCTTAGAAAGGCGACAGTGCTTATATTCGTTTTAAAACACAAGCAAAATTTGTCTATGGTCTTAATGAAAAAAAAAATCGTTGAACAAAAATCAACCCAATGTATTAAAAAATTGGGTTTTAAATGCATCGCACCGGCGGTACCGCGCATCGCGTAGCATAGGTATATCGAGAGTAATAATAGCGGTACCGCGTATGCAAACAGGAAAATACTTTATCGCATGTAAACTCACAATAAGAGAGTTATTTACTTCAACTTTTTTAAGGAGGATTCTCGTAGTTACTACTAGGTACCTACTTCACATAACTTCCAGTACAAAATTGGGAAGTTCAAACTCACTATGACCAGGTTAAAACTATAGGTATTTAGGTTTACTTAGTCTTATTACTCAATCTATTAATTTTTATCATTTTCTAAAATCATCTTTTACTTACTATTTTTTACACTTCAAAAAATGAAAAGTTGTAAATCAAACAAGCGCGAAAAGTTCTAACCTCAAAATTTTGATGCAACTTGCCCTACTGTCAATTTGGGACTTTAGACAATCTTGAATCTTCTTCCTTTCTTCTTTATGGGAGTTATTTAACTGATAGTTTTTGTTGTTGACGGTAACGAAAGCATGAACTTTCTTTCTGCAAAGTTCGTCAATAGGTACAGGACCACGTATTACACACATTGCACGCAGACCTAGGTAGGTCCACAGAAAATAATCTATAAGTACTTACACCACAGATTATAGAGCTATACTCTATCCGTATACTTATTAGTTTATTAGTAGGTATATCAAAAGTAAGTACCTACCGTACCGCTACGTGAGCTCTGCGCTGAACCGGAACGCCGCGGTCCGCGTATTTACAAAGCCTATACCATTAGAGTGAAAGTGCTAACTGAACTGGCTTAGCTTTTGTTTGACAAAAACTTGACGAAACCCTAGTCTATTCTAGTACAGAAATTAACCGAAATCGCGTAGACTTTGTAAGATAAATTCATTTTAACATTGCAGTAACAAATGCTATTCAATTTGGGTCTAGGTTTAGGACCACAATGTGCCTAGTGCCTAGTTTTGGTTTGGTTAGGTGCGACTGTATGTAGGTACAAGTAACTAAATAGGTTATGTTAGGTTCTCTTTTTACCCTTAACCCATAAATAGGAGGCCTGCGAAGCAGGGCTCCGTCAACTAACTAACAAATAGGTACATACAGTCGCACCTAACAAACCAAAACCATGTTTCAAAATATCTCGACAAAGGCTTTCTATTTGAGTGAATATGAATTATACATTACTAGGTTTTGTACGTGTATTTTCTTTGAAAATATCAAGGCCAAAAGCTAATCCATTTGAATCAATTTTTTTACTGTGATAGATTAGGTATTGTCGAGTAATATGCATAAACAAAAGCTCTTCTATTAGAGTCTGACTCGTGAGTCGTGACTCAAATAGTAATTATAAGCCTTTGTAAATACGCCCGCGGCCCGCGCCGACGCCGCCAGACCGGAGTCTTTTCTAGAAGGAACGTAATATTGTAGGTATAACTGGGTTATTCCTAACGATACTTTATATAAATTTTAAATCAAAAGCGATATAGGTAATATCAACACAATTGAACAAACATTATGCGATTCTTCTGACATCTTCCGCACTGAAAATACCTTGTTTCGACTTTTCAAGCTTTTAATTAAATTCAAAGCACAAACAGACTCAAAGCAACAAATTGGGATCACACAAAGTGTTGTGTCCTGTGGGAATCGAACCCGCAACACTCGGCGCAGTTCTAAACAACCAAATAGCCGCTTACGTATCACTGCGCTATACCTGCGTGAAGTCAAATTATCAGAATTATGAAACAATTAATAACTTTGCCGTGTGGTGACGGATTAAGAATACGGAATGTCACCACTCACCACCCCATATTACGACGTGAGTGTCGTAAGAGCCGATAGAGGGAGCATATTATTATGCAGAGAAGAGCGCTGTACCTAAGAGAAGGAATACTTGATACAAACCCTATAGGTACCAACCCGTTTGGCCAGCATGGTATATTGTATAGTAGGCCATTTCCTCATTTCAAGGGAGAGGCCTAGTCCAGCAGTGGACTGTTAATGGCTGATGATGAATTAAGTAACTTGAAGATAAGTCATTACTTAATTAGCAGGTCTAATGACCTATGAACCTAGTTCTAAGCGAAAATCCTAGTACTTAATCTGTGTAGGTAGGTATTGTTATACTTACGTGCCTACACCCAAACATTCCTAAAAAGTATTTTGCTAGCAGTATCTAGCAAAATACTTACCTACCCTAGTCATGCAAGCGGTGCCCCGGCATGGACGGCGTGGACTTTATTGAAGTCCAAAAGTGACGCAATTACCTCATACAATTTTGCAATGCCGCAGTTATTGAAGCTCGCACCGATCACAATAAAAGTTAGTTGCTTGCTAGTATCTAAATCCCTTTGGAGCAAATACATAAATATGTAAGTAACTAAATTATACTCTGCCGTTCAAGGACCTCGTGTTCACACCCCGACGTTAATTGCGGGTATCAAATAGTTTATTATCGCTATCCCCGTACATCGGAGAGCTCGTTGAACCCGTCGGTCCAGGCATCATGTCATTTTGACAGTCGTTATGGGGAGTCAATTACCGTTGAACACACTGAGACTGGTTTAAGCCTTATAGCCTAGTCCGACCGATCAATAGGCTGTTCTTACTTAAAATAAAATAATTATAACTGCCTACTGTCCGAACTCTTCTTCCAGCTTGACATTGGCAGAATCATCCATAAACGACGGAGCCATAAGAAGAATAAAAGCCTTAGAACTACATATCCTTTGGGGGTTGTGGTGGTCAGACGGCACCACGAAAACATGTATCAGCGCAGGAAAAGATTAATACAGTTAACATTTTACGACAGAATAGTGGCGGCAGAAGACAGAATATTTTCTTTTGCAACTTACGCGTCCTCGAACGCTCAGCTTTCTCGCACATGGACCTGTGGTATAATCCAGACACTTCATCTTTCTAGCATTATCCTAGTTAGAAACCGGAGTCCGCCTACTAGTCTAACCGGAGTTGATGGAATATTAGCTTTTCCACAGAGCGACTGTCTGTCTGACCTCAGCAACCCGAAGAGATAGCGATATTCCCTGGTTTAGACTAGTGTCAGTCTATTCAGCGTTACTGACTCCCTATAGCAACTGTCAAAGATGATCTTCATGACAGCCGAGACCAACGGCATAACATGCTCTCCTAGGCACACGGCAGGCGATAATTAACATTTCAATACACACATACTTACATAAACTAACTTCGAAAAGTCAGTGGTGCGCTCCGTGGATTCGAACCCGACACCCTCTGCAAATATAATCAGACACCATCTGGTTGTATCTCCACTAGCCTATCGCTGCCTTATAAAATGTAAAAATAAAACAACCAAATATAATCATAATTTATTAAATAATATATCACATTCGATCATTAACAAAACTGCAAACTGTCGTAGCGTAACTACTGAGCGATCACTACGAATATTCAGTTGTCGCGTCATTCACTTAATAAATATACAACTTGCTTACAGCTATACAACGTGACGGACTAACATATACGGCCAGCTTAACTGCCTGATAAGTACCTGATATCTTTTCTGTCAGATAACACATGTAATCTTCGTTATATTTTTTGTTTGTTGTTTGGTATTTAACTGGCAGATAAGGCGTATCCAGAGGTATGCATGTTTATCAGAAGCACTAGGCACACAGTAGGTATGTCATACTGGTGCCAGCATTTCTCTAAGTACTTCTTGCTAGTAGGAATGCGTCTTTTTGCTGTAAATATTCGAGTTATTTTTATTATTTATGGACTGTTTCACCTCTGTTTGATTAATGTTTAATTAAATTTTCAGATAATTTATTGATTCTTGAATTTGGAAGATTTTAAAATTTTATCCATGGATGATGAAACCGAGCCTTAGAATCATAAGACAGTGTGTTGATTTTGTAGTAGCAATTTAGGCTCAGTTTGACCCCCTCTAGCTAGACATCAAAATTAAAACTAAATGTTTTGTGTGATATTATCTGGCGAATAATTTAAGTGGCACTTAACAGACTGTGACGAAAAAGGTACCTTTATATGCATTGGTGCTAGATTCTACTTTGATTTTTGCTTTAATTATGTCCTAAATGGTATTAAGGGCGCATTTGACGCATATTATAAATTTTATCTACAATTTTTTATTCAGCAAAAGCTCATATTTGGGATACAAATTTACAAAAGGTATGAAAGTGTTTCCAAATATATAAACGTTGACTAAGACATGCGTCCTATTGACTAGATTATACTTTAATATCTCACATCTCGAAGACTGTGAGCTCCGAAACGCCTTAATATTAATGTTTTTAACATTATAAAATGCAGTAACTGTTGGCAACCCAACATTTTTTCTGTGTTGGTACACATGTATATTAGTGTGTAAGATTTATATTTTATGTGTTGGTAACGCTATGCGGCCCCGCCCGCACTTCGTCCCTAACTGTGGTACAAGCGAATACACGCATTTTTACCTCACGGACCTCGTTTAATTTAAACCAGCCCCAAAAACAATTAAACTTCTTTTCATGGTCCTTCGAATGGTGAGGTACCGCGAGTGTAAACAAATAAAGTGCAAGATCGTTGTTCAGGACAGTTTTTACGACGCCCGAAACGGTTACAATCTCCACGTGCGTCTGTTGCCGTCGTGTGAGTGATTACCGATCAAACTCGTCTACAGCTGAAGCCGTCAACGGTGTATTCAATACTCATCATATATTATTACCATTACCTACAAAAGAAAAACAGCGGAACTTCCAATTTTAACCGCCAAAAGGAAGATTGGAGAAAATCGGCGTTTCCAGAAAGAAAGAGATCTTTCTGCTACTCGCCGCTGCACGGCGCTGTGTGTCCCACTACTAGTGTCAGTGTGCAGTGAAGTCACGGTATTGGTCAAAATTTTTTGTTGTAGCGGCCGCGCCTCAACGTCATTGGCCACACTACCATTGCCGATTGCGTGTAATTGCGAGCGTGGCGCCACCATCTTCCATCTTGCCGTCGAACGCCACGACAGGACGCCATCCCGCCATTTTTACCTTCAACAACTTTGTGTAAAAACTTTAAGTTTTTTGTTTAAGTTCTGTCTTGCCAAGTGCGTATTATTTTAGCGTCATAATTATTAATTCAGTGAACGTGTATAAGTGCGTGCGCTGCAAATATGATCGAGAGTACGAATATAGAGGCAGAGCTATCTGCTTTAATTAGAAAGCGTGCCGTTCTGAAAGGGGCACTAACAAAGTGTTTTAATTTCTTTTCTAATGCGGATATCGACATTAATCCGCACATGTTAAGTGTCAAAGAAGAAAGGTTACGATCGTCCTTCGAAAAGTACGAGGCGCTTAATCTCGAAATATGTGCTTTAGAGCCGTCAAGTGATGATTCGGAGGCTGTCGAAGCCAAATATGTTGAAACTTTATCTATCATCAAGCGTTTGTCTGTTGAGGCATCTTCTGCGCCGCATCCAGCGTCTTCAAATAAAGACCAGTTTGCATCAACACGCTTACCTAAAATAAACATTCCATCGTTTACGGGTAAATATTCTGAATATAAACCCTTTATAAGCTTATTCAACGCTTTAATTGATAAAAATAATAGTTTGCAAAAAATTCAGAAGCTATTTTATCTACGTAGTTGTTTACAAAACGAACCTCTTGAGTTAATAAAAAACCTACCACTCCTGCCTGAAAGTTATGATGAGGCTTGTAAAATACTCAATGATCGATATGATAATGTATATAAAATAACTTCTGAACACATTTATATCTTATTAGACATGCCAGCAGTCATAAAGTCAACGGCTCAAAACATTAGACAGTTTGTCTCGATAATTAAACAACAGTTAGGTGCTTTAAAAAATTTAAAACATGATGTATCCTTATGGGATCCATTAATACTTTGCATATTAACTCGAAAGTTAGATAATTATTGCAATAGGGAATTTCAAATGTTGCATGATGAACGCACAACCCACTCTCTAATTGAATTTCTAGAGCGACGTGCCTTAGCGCTTGAAAATGCAGAGAAACAACAGGTACAATACAATGCTGTTCCAAAGGCCTCTCATGTGGCTACAATGAAAGGTGTGGCGGCTACTTCCATGAAGTCAACCTCAGCCTGCTTATTATGTAAGTCACCTCACAAATTATTTAGTTGTCCTAAATTTCAGCTTCTTTCAGTTGTGGACCGACTAAAGTTTGTTGCAGACAACAATTTATGCAAAATCTGCCTTAACAAGCATAATAATAAATGCAGATTCTTTTTCAAATGTGACATCTGCAAAGAGAAGCATAACAAATTGCTTCACCAAGAAAATATTCAATCTCCCGTCACTTTATTTTTAGAAGTGAGCGACAAACAGGTTCTTTTACCAACCGCTAGAGTAAAAATTATAGCGAGTAATGGAGTTGAGTATAATGTAAAAGCTCTTTTAGATAGTGGATCTCAAATTTCATTTGTTTCCAAGGAGCTTGTAAATTTATTAGGTGTACAGCCACAGGCTATTGCTACTCCTGTAGTTGGAATTGGCAACAAAATTTATAATGTAACAGAGCGAGTAAATTTAAAATTGCAGTCTCTCACTAATGACTTTGCAATCTCTGCTACATGTTTTGTCTTAGATACTATCACATCAAAATTACCTCAAAGAAAAATCAGCATGAGCAAACTTAAGCTCCCCCCAAACATTGAGCTGGCCGACAAAGATTTTAATATGCCAAGTATAATACATATACTTATAGGAGCTGATTTATTTTTCCAGCTGTTGCTGCCTTCTGAGCATCAAGCCAGTCTCCATGAGCAGGCACAGGAGGAAGCCAGCCCTAGTGCACCATTTGTTCCAGTACTTCGCACTCAATTTGGTTATGTAATCGCTGGGTCTTTGCCAGCCTCTCAAGGGCCACAACAAGTAACCTCTTTATTTTGCAAAACTTGTGACAATACTTTAAATGACTGTTTAACTGATTTTTTTAATACTGAAAGCATACCTGAATATTTTTCTGAATCTTTGCCAGAACATGATGCTTGTGAAAAAATATTCAATGATACAGTAACTTTAGACACTAAAAATAATAAATTTCAAGTTAGTTTGCCTCTTAAATTGCCACTAGAATCTATTAATGAAAATCTTGGTAACTCTTTTAATTTAGCACTAAAACGATTTTTAAACTTAGAACAGAGACTTCAAAAAGATGACCTAGTTTTCCAACTGTATAAAGATTTTATTCATGATTACATTGAGCAAGATCATGGTACTATTATAGACATCAGTCAATATGACCTCCATTCAGATCCTGTCTATTTTTTACCACATCATCCTGTACTAAGGTTTGATAAAAGGACTACTAAGTGTAGAGTTGTTTTCGATGGGTCCATGAAAACTAATAAAAAAGTGTCATTAAATGATATGTTACTTAATGGGCCTGTGGTTCAAAACGAGTTATTAGACATTTTGCTACTTTTTAGACTTGATGAGTATATTTTTATAACAGATATAAAAAACATGTTCAGGCAAATTTCATTAAATCCTACACACAGAAGTCTTCAAAATATTCTATGGAGGGACAATGCTACTGATATTATTCAATGTATACAGTTAAACACAGTGTCATATGGACTTAAAAGTTCATCCTTTTTGGCTACACGCTGCCTTAAGGAGCTAGCCATGAGGTATAAAGATGAGTTTCCTTTAGCTGCTTTCATTATTGACAATTCTCTTTATGTGGACGATGCTCTTGTTTCACAAAGCACCCCAGAACTTTTATTGCAATCAAAGCGCCAGCTCTGTGATCTCCTAAACAAAGGTGGATTTCAGTTACACAAATGGTTCTCAAATTGTCCAGAATTATTAAATGAAATTCCTAAGTCACAGCAACACTTTGATGATATTGAATTACAAAGTGATAAAACTTTCTTAAAAACTCTAGGTATTCATTATAATATAAGCACTGACTCCTTCATGCTTTCGTCCCCTAATAATGTCGTTAATATGCCTGCTACTACTAATAATTTTGCTATTGCTACAAGAAATGCTAATAATAATGATAATATGCCTGCTACTAAGCGTGAAATATTAAGTTTTATTGGTAAAATGTATGACCCGCTTGGTCTTGCTGGCCCAGTGGTGTTAAAGGCTAAAGTGATCATGCAACAGCTATGGCAAGCGCACATATCATGGGATGAGCAGCCTCCTGAGCACTTGCTAAATGCTTGGAAAGAGTTCTATTGCAGCTTAAGTATCATGCCGCCTATACAAATATCGCGTTATGTTAATTTAAAAAATGCACGCTTAATTGAACTAATGGGTTTTTGTGATGCCTCCAGTTCTACTGCTTATGGTTGTTGTATTTATTTGCGTGTTACTGATTTTAATGGTGATGTAAAAACTTCTTTATTGTGTTCCAAGTCACGAGTAAATCCCCTTAGTCAAAGCTTAACCGTACCAAGGCTTGAACTTAACGCGGCAGTACTTCTTGCTAAGTTAACAGCTCGAGTGAACAGAATATTGCAACTTAAATTAAAAATAGATAAAGTGGTTTTACACTCTGATTCTCAAGTTGTTTTAGCATGGATTAATACTAATGTAAACACATTGAATGTGTATGTGGCTAACAGAGTAAAAGTAATATTTCAGCTTACCCAGTCCTATACTTGGTCGTATATAGGTACTGAGAATAATCCTGCAGATTGCTTAAGCAGAGGCATCCTACCGCATGAATTGCACAGCCACGCTATGTGGTGGTCTGGCCCAAGGCTTCTTCATAATAGTGAGTATAAAATAGGGACTCAAACAGAGATTTCTCCTCCTGACTTACCTGAAGTTAAGGCCTCCTCTGCATTCTCACGCGCTATGGTGTGTACGGTAAACGAAGCATATATGTGTCTAGATTTTTTAGACAAATTTTCTGATATTAATAAAATGAAACGTGTTTTAGCCTATATACTGCGTTTTGTTGATAACCTTAAGTCAAACTGTAATAAAAATAAATTAAATTATCTAACTAGTAAAGAATTAGAAAACTCATTGTTACTAATTGTTAAATATGAACAGCAAAAATATATGCAAGATACTATTAAGGATTTAAAATGTAATAATAGTACAAAAGGTACTTTAAGACAATTGTGTCCTTTCATTGATGCCAATGGTCTAATAAGAGTAGGTGGGCGCTTAGAAAATGCCTCCATACCGTTTGCTCATAAGCATCAAGTTATTTTGCCTAGACAATCTCGAATCACACACTTAATAATACAAAGTGAACATATAAAAAACCTGCATGCAGGTCAGAGACTCGTACTCTCAACTATTAACCAAAGGTTTTGGATAGTACATGGTTTAAACGAAGTAAAGAAGGTCATATATAAGTGCATTGTATGTGTAAAACTAAAAGCAAATACAGCTAAGCAGCTCATGGGGTCTTTACCCAAAGATAGAGTGAATGTAAGCCGGCCATTTCAAAAAATAGGTTTAGATTTTGCCGGACCAATAATGATAAAACAAAGTCGAATTAGAAAAGCTCTAGAAACTAAAGCTTATGTATGTGTATTCGTATGTTTTGCTACTAAAGCTATACATCTTGAGTTAGCTTCTGATTTACGAACTGTAACATTTCTAGCTTGCCTCAAAAGGTTTATTTCACGTAGGGGTCTTCCAACTGATATATACAGTGACAATGCTTCAACATTTAAGAGTGCTAATACCCAGTTAACTGAACTGTATAAGTTACAAAATTGTAAAATACATCAAGGGGAAGTTCATAATTTTGCATCCCATCAAGGTATAAATTTTCACTTTTTGCCCTGTTATAGTCCTATATTTGCTGGTTTGGCAGAAGCTGGGGTAAAAAGCATGAAATTCCACTTGAAGCGAGTAGTACAGAAAAATTTACTGACTTATGAAGAAATGAATACTGTAATATGTCAAATTGAAGCTATTTTAAATAGTAGGCCGTTAACGCCATTATCCAATGATGTTACTGACTTTGCATGTCTTACTCCTGGTCATTTTCTTATAGGATCTGCTTTAAATACTTACCCTGAACAGGATGTGCAGGATCAGAGGAATAAATTGCAATTTTGGAAAGTTTGTACTCAAATAAAATGTTCATTTTGGAAAGTTTGGCATAAGAATTATTTAAATATTTTACAAACACGCAATAAGTGGAGAGATGGGCATCCTAATGCAAAAATAGGTTCTTTAGTTATTTTGAAAGAAGATAATACAAGTCCTCTGTATTGGCCTTTAGCTAGAATTGTCAATGTATTCCCAGGTGCTGATAATAAAGTAAGAGTTGTTGAAGTACAGACAGCAAATGGTAAAAAACATAAACGTTCAATTGTAAAAGTTTGCCTATTACCAGTCGAATAAGCTAAGCATTAATCAATCAACATTTCAAAAATTTGTTGTTAACTTCTGTTTTTAATTTAAGCAATAATCCTTTATAGGAAGGCATATTGCATAGTAGTAACTATGTATTCAGTTTTCTTTAACGAATTTTCTGTGAAATTTACAATTCTTCGTTGTGTTTGGTGCCTACATACATAGCTTATATTATATACATTAATGTACCTTATTTTCAGACTTACCTATTTGCTAAACAGTGATTTTATTAAAACAACAATTTTATTTACTGTTTATAACAATAAAGATTTGCATTGTGTGTCAAGTTTAACTTGAATCTGTAAAAATAGTTTCTGTGTAAGCTATTGTTTTTGTTTTTCTCAGATAGGCAGTATGTTGGCAACCCAACATTTTTTCTGTGTTGGTACACATGTATATTAGTGTGTAAGATTTATATTTTATGTGTTGGTAACGCTATGCGGCCCCGCCCGCACTTCGTCCCTAACTGTGGTACAAGCGAATACACGCATTTTTACCTCACGGACCTCGTTTAATTTAAACCAGCCCCAAAAACAATTAAACTTCTTTTCAGTAACATAGCGGTAGTCGAACTACCAAAGTATTGTTTATAAAACAAACATTATATTATAATCTCTAACACTCAAATCGCGTGAAAAGGTAGGTAGGTATCTCTACAGCAGCATATCCCAAGCTATGGGGCGCGACCTTCCAAACTCGACTTTCCTATTTACGTCTTTATCCCCCTCCCCCCATTTATGCCGACTTTTTATAAAAAGAAAAAAATGGTAGGAAGTGGGTCTCAAGATTGAAATTTTTAGTTTGGTGGGTCGGAGCTCAGACAACTTTGGGAATCACTGATCTACAGCATAGCTTTCAAGACAAATGAAGCTAAAAAAAGGAAGATCTGAAGGCAATACACGCAAACACATGCATCAAAAGGAAGCTCTTCCTATGATAACTACACACATGTATGTGTTAGTATGGTCTTCCTTATGATGCTTGTGGATCTACCTTTTCCTACTAGATCCGAGGACTAACATAGTAAGGTACTAGGGGAGGAATAACGTTGAGACTGTGTCACAACACTACCAACTATCTACATAGGTATTTACATTTACTTAATCGACTAACGCAAGATGCGCTTAAGCATTGTTTTCTATAATAATATCACTAGTAGAGTCTGTTTTTTAATATATTTTTAAGTATTTTTTACCACCGTGCAAACTAGTCAAATCCTTCTACTGAGAGACTTTGCCTTAGTCGAGTAGTGTGAAGGAATTATGCATACTATTTAGCTATGTCGTAGTAGAATAAAAGCTTATTTCCTCATTGATTAGTGCGAGTGCGAGTGGGCAATGCAGGTGGGCTATGCGTATTGATTAGCACTATACATGCGGCCAATAAATTTGAGCTAATCACCCACAATTCAGTTCACTTGCACTAATCAATGTGGTAATGAGTCTTTAGTACAAGTGCGGTCGGTCACATAGTGCACTCAGTCCTCACGCTGTCCGAGTCTCGTAGCAAGTGTCACAGGCGCCGCGCTGTAGCGAGACGTAGTTGGTGCTGACGTCACAGTAGCTACGTGTGACGTCACGGGTCCCGTGCTCGCTCGGTGCTGAAACTAGTGAGTGCTGCTTGCACAGGTGAGTGAGTGACGTAGCTGGTGGTGCCGTGGTGCCGTCCCGGCTCAGAGCGCGGTTCACTCGGTGACGTAGCTGGTTGTTACGTCACTGGTGAGCGTGCGGGTGGCCCTGTGACGTAGGCGGCGCGGGCGGCGCGGGCGGCTCGGTGAGGGGTCAGTGCGCTAAGGCGCCGGTCCTGCGCGCGGTGTCGGTGACGTAGTCGGTGATGCGTTGCGCCACGCTACGCGGCCGCGTCAGCTGCGCCGCCGCCTGCTCGAGCTTGTGCTGGTTGCGTCTGTAGCACACGACTCACTGTTAGTTACTTACTTATATTGTGTGATAGGTATGTATGTGTAGGTGTAGGTGTAGGAGTGAGTAAGTACCTGATGTAGGCGGCCGTGTCGACCAGCAGGCTGTCGAGCTTGGCCTCGTCGATCTCGTCCATGGCGCACTCCTGCAGCAGCGGCGGGTTGAACCGGAAGTAGGTGCCGGGCGGCAGCAGGTCGCTCAGCACCAGGTGCACGCCCTCCGTGTCCGTGGCCGAGTCCAGGATCTTGTTGAACTTGTCCTTCCAGCTGGTGGCGGGAGGGTCGGCGGCCGTGCTCTCGCTCGGGAGCGGCGACCGGCGGGAGAGGGGCCTGCCGGTCCCGAGGGACAGCACGGTCCCCTGCGCGACGGCGTGGCGGCCGAACAGCAGGCGGGCCTCGTGCAGCGCGACCCCCGCGGGGTTGTTGACGACGATGCCGCCGTCCTGGTGCAGCAGGCCCCGCAGGCGGAACTCGTCGAAGTAGGTGGGGGCGGCGGCGCTGGCCCGCACCGCGTGCCACAGCTTGGCGCGCGACGTGCCCGGGAAGGCGGAGCGCGTGCGGTACGAGGTCTCGTAGGAGCGGAACAGGAAGGGCGAGAGGCGCGAGCCCGCGTTGACCACGCACGACACCACGGCCAGCTTGGGCACTGGGGCGCGGTTGCAGCGCGCCAGCGTGGCCTCGCCGAGGTTGGCCTCGAGCAGGCGCTCCCAGGCGCGCGTGTCGTAGTACGAGTGCGTGAGCACCAGGCGCGAGGCGCCGCCCAGGCGCGAGGTGGCGCCGAACATGTCGCGCGACAGCGTCAGGTACATGCGGCGGGCGGCGTCCAGCCCCGCGCCGCTGGCCAGCACGGCGGCGATGATGGCGCCGGTGCTCACGCCCACCACCAGGTCGAACAGCTCGGGCACGCGCCGCCCCGTGAGCCGCTCCAGCTCCCGCAGCAGCGAGATGGCGATGAGGCCGCGGATGCCGCCGCCGTCCAGCGACAGCACGTTGGCGCCGCGCCAGCGGGGCCAGCCGGCGTGTCCTACCAGTGCCAGCGCCTGCATACATTGTACCTCAGTCAGTCACACTACACACATACACACGTAGATACACAGAGAGAGAGACACGCACCTCTTTGACGGCGCCCTGTATCTCTCGGTGCAGCGGCTCGTCCGAGTCGCACTCGTGTCGGACGCGAAGCAACGCGCGCACGGCGCCCTCCTGCCAACAACAACAAACCAATATGGTAAACTTACCGTAAACATAATATCACCACACCATACTGACACAGTGACAATGGTAAACTCACTTTGTCTTTCTCTAGCACAAAACTTTACATTAGGTACTTCAATTGGAAATTCAAACTTACTATGACAAGGTTAAAACTATAGATACTTATTACTTACAATACTAATTACACTTAAAAAAAGCGACAAGTAATTTTATTCAAGCGCGAATAATTCTAACCTCAAAATTTTAATGCCACTTTCCCTACCTACTGTCAATTTGGTAAATCTGGGCATTAGGACAAAGTTAAATCTTCCTAGTCTATTGGAGATTTCTACTCAATTTAATTTTAGCCGATTGTTTTTGTTGTTGACAGTGATGAATTGAATGCTCAATAAACGGACAGCACCACGTAAGCCGGTAAACGCACAAAAGGAAAAGCAATGCGTGTTTTTCCTTTTTACCTAGGTTTTTTTTTTTTTTTTTTTAATTTATTTCATGACCTGGACACAGCGTCCTTCAGTCGAGCATGCCTACGTCTAACGTCACTTTAGTGTAGGTACCTATATCAAATGCAGTGCAACGTGCTTGCGAGTAAACAAACATATTATTGATCGTTATTCTCAGAGTACAAAGAGTTATTGTGTCGCAGTACATCGCTCCCGCTATACCTAAATACATCAGCTGATCGCCCGACCACTCGCGAATATACTCCGACAATAAGGAAGCGTCCGATATATTTATCGCGCACTTAGCTGTACACAGTGCGTAATGTGAATGAAAATATTTTAGCGCTCAAGGTCTCCCACACTTGAGTTTGCGAATATTAATTTATACATGTGTGGTCGGCACTAACTAAGACAGACAATATTGAAAGCAAAAATCTACTTAGTCCATTGAAATGTTAATTTTTTTTGGGCTTAGCGTGCATTTGTCAGAGGACGCAATTTTACCCCAAATGTAACTTTTCAATGGATTAACTGCTTAATCTGCTCTCTCTCTCTGATTCACGCAAATACTTCTAAGCGTATTTTCACGAATCCAAACGTTGCAATAAAATAGGTTATAAGTACTTATTTCCGAATAACACTTTAAATGCTTGTTTTGTCGCCATAATCAACAGGCTTGGGTTCGATTCCCGGGTCGGGCAAAGTGTTATTGGGTTTTTCCGTTAGGAAATTCTCAGTAGCAGCACGGAGTCTGGTAATGTGCCCGGTGTACGGCAATAGGCTTGCTCCTATTACGTGGGAACTAAAAAATTCATGGCTAAATGTGGGTGTAATATTACACCTCTGCCTACCCCTTCGGGGATACAGGCGTGAGTCTATAAATAAAAATAAAATAAATAAAAATCAACAAGCGGGCGGAGCCCCAGGCACAAATCTGTCTCAAATATTCCAAGAGGTACGGCTGTTTTGCATGATTTTTATTTTGTCCCTCTTTCGCAAATATCACATAAATAGGTAATACCAGCTTATTACTTAATTAACGAGGCTAATCTACCATCGCACTATGGTTCGTCTAGAACAAGCTAGCTAGACAAAATTATTTTATTTGATTTTTATGTCTAGATGCGGTTAATAAGCAAAGATATAAGGTTTTTGGTACTTTTTTCAAGGCAGTTTGTCATTTGAGCTGGTATCATGAAAAAAAAAACATTTATCGGGCATATGTGTATAATATATTTTTTGAACATTTTATAAAGTGATTTATCCCTCGACGTCGCTATAAAATCTAATAACAGATGCATAAAATATCTAAGAACTAAATCTATTACTCATTATCATCACTATCATCAGATGAATCATCCATTGAATAGTCATGATCGTGAGGGGCAGAACTATGAAAAGTAGAAATCATATTAACATTTTGTTCCTTACAGCTAGGTGGGACAATTAAATCTAATACTTCAGTTGGAAGCGTACCTATTTTCTTCCGAGGAACTTCTCGTAAACCGTTTATTACAGGGTCAGATGTTATCAATAACATATTAAGTAAATCTCTATTCGTAGCCTCCCGTGATCGCTTTCGTGTGTTGTGCTCACGAAATCTTCTGCAGTCCTTATTCCGAGCTTCCTGTGCTTCCTCGGAAAGCTGGCCTATAGGTAGAAGGGACGATCTAATTACTTCGCCACTGTGCAAAAGTATTTTGTGGACAGTAGCGGGCATGTAATACCATGAATAGAGATTTACATAAAGTTGTCTAGTTTCTTGAGCTAAGTTAACGAATTTTTCAATATTTATATCATATCCCGATGATAAAGTGCGAAGTAGTATGCCAAATTTTTGTATTAGTGAAACATCTAACCCTGTAATATCGGCACTAGCCTCGGGATTTCCAAAAAATCTTCGCGCGGTGTTCCCGTCATTAGTGTTACCGAACCCTGGTTTTGGTTTGTCTACAATCAAGCCCATTTCGCTTTTAAATCGTTTTTTAATGTCATCTGAACGTTGTTTCACACTAGCTTTGTCTTCGGCTGTTCTTAACTGCCATTTTTTTATATTTAGTCGATAGCTAATGTGAAGCAAGCATTCAAAGCACCTTATCCAAGCGTGCAACGTAGACAAACCAAAACCAAGATTATCTTTGTCCGCAGCAAACTCTTTTGACAGATCATTCATCATTGTTGGAGTTGCCCCACAAATAAAACATTTTTGTGAGGAAGAAGTTTCGGTCAGAGCATTGCAAACTTTTCCGTCAATCATTGTTAAAAGCATAACATGTGTGACAGATACTTCGGTCTCCATCACCTTGCAGGTTGTCGGCAATAAAGCGTTTATCTCTTCTAAAACCTTATTGGTTTCCGAAATCGTAAAATCTTTCGTTTCCTTAGAAAAGATAAACTTTATTGGCCGACAATACATTGTAGAACAGGGCCGAGGATTCTGCCACACAATATTACCACTTTCATCTTTCAATTGAAGAGGAACGAAAGAAAATACAAATAAAAACTCGTCACTATCGTCACAATTAGTGAATTTTTGTTTGTACATACTATGACCGGAACTTCCATCACAACCCCATTTACTGATTAATGTGAATGACGTGCAAGGTAACAGACTATGAACAACTTCTTGTTGTGCTGAAACTAAACGTTCGGCAGTCTTATCAAGAATTGCCTGAACTTTGATTTCAGCATGCGTTTCATTGACTGTAATTTGTTCACCTGACGGGTAGCAGGCTATTTTAGCCTTTCTAACACTGTACATTGACGGAAACACCTTATGTCCAGCTTTAATACTCCACTTCCGAGTCTGCTTATAGCTATGGCTACTTGATTTACTATCAACGTAGTACGCTAAAGCTTCCTCACTTGTTAAACTCCTGGGGGCACTTTCTTCACTCGTGGTCTTGGTTATTGAAGGATCACTAGTCACATCTTTAATTTGACGTGCTACACTTCTCTGACCCGAGATTCGAGCTGACACTTCAGCGGCGTAAATTAATTCACTAGCACTTCTGGACTGTAATAGATCGTCTACACGTCGTCTCTTCGTTTTGAGACTAGAATGTTCAAAATCTTTAGTAGGTCTTCCGGGTCCCGGTTCTCCAGATGTAGTTGGCAGAGATAAATAAACGGACACATCGAAAGATATGTCAAGACCCTCCAGCCACGTCGAATACTTTTGTAGGAATCGCTCTCGATTTCTTCCACAGCTGCTCCACTTTTCAGCAAATTTCGTTGAATATCTTGAGATTAGTACTTTAATATCTCGCAGAGACTGCTCCGTAACACCATCAAAATTATATCTCAAAGATATAAACCGAAAGAGCTCCTCATTCCGCGTTTCCTTCGGGTGTTTCAGCCATTCTTCGAAAAAATCCATTCTTGAGACGGTAAAAACTGTTGAAAGAAAAAAATAAATAAAAATTAGTTGTGCAAATATATCGCAATGAATTTTTTTACGTATAACTACTAGACACTTATGAGAATCGTATATGATAGGTTCTACGGTGGGGACAAGTGGGGACATGTTATTATTTGACCGATGAATTTGAAAAAATGAGTAAAAAAGTGGGTGAAAATTCAAACATTTCATTTTATAAGACTAAAGAATGAAGTTCCCATGTTGAAAATGAAATAAAATATAACTACTTACCCTTACGTATACAATCCATCACAAAAACACTTTCACAAATTTCTTTTAGTGACATAAACAATGCTATCAAATATGATGTAAAAATGCAAATGAATGCCCTTTAAATAGTCAACATCTTATAAACATACCTTAATGACGCTCTTAATGAGGGTAGTATTGATAATTAATAGGTGTAATCCTCAATGTATAGGGGTAATGAGTTCGTAATAGTAATTAACTTCCAGGAATTTAAGAGTTGTTTTTGTCTAGCTAGCTTGTTCTAGACGAACCATAGTGCATCGTGCCACTAATCAATCGTAATGTATGTAAGGTACATAGTTTAAATGCCTACAATGATTAAGCTGATTACTGAATGGTCATTATAATGATGGCAATTCACATTGCTGAATGGTGACTCATTGAAATTCTTACAAATTCTTATAATGGAGTTTATATAATTATAACTAATAATCTAACTATTCTAATAGGTATTGTTCCAATATGAGTTATAAATAATACATACATACATACATAGACTCACGCCTGTTTCCCCGAAGGGGTAGGCAGAGGCATATTAAACGCCCACTTTTCGCCAGTGTTTTGATCCCACGTAATAGGTGGCGAGCCTATTGCCGCTTATCGGGATATTTTGTTTGCCGTCGCCTCGTCCGTTGATCGGCAGGTGCACCACTTGCAGGTGAGGTTGGCTTGGGACCCTAAGTTCTTGGTGGGAACCCTATGCACCCGAGTTATAAATAATACCTAAAATAAACATTAAAATACGGTTTAATGTATGTAAATACAGTACTTTTTTGCGTGCGGTTTACGGAGATCCTTCTTACTACCTGGATTAAGAATACCTTAGGTAGGTATTTATGTTACATTGGATTCCGCACATTTCAATTTTACCGTTTCTGCCCGATCGCGGGGCAATTTCGGGAAATCCATTCTTAGAGCACCCCTAGGGCCCCCAAGGAACAGAGGCACAACTCATTTCACATTTGCTGTGAAAAATTTCCGATAAAAGCATAGACAGATATTTTATTTCCGTAGTACATACCTTGATGGCATAGTCCCTAGCCTCAGGATACTCGTGCAGATGTTCCACCAGTCGCTCGGTGCGTCGGAGCACACTCTCTGGTGAGTCGGCGTTTATGATCGCGCTCACCACGTACGCGGTGCGAGAGTGGATCGAAGTCTGCAATCACACAACCATGGGACTTTAGTTACGGGTTAATCTTTTAAACTTCGTGACTTCGTATCTACATATTTACTGTCTATCGAGTGAAAGAAAACGAAAGAGTACTGTAAATGCGATTTATTGTGAGGATGGATGGGTGCCTCGTTGGTCTCGCGGCATAAAAGTGGGCGTGGGATTGGGAGGTCTCGGGTTCGATTCCCGGGTCGGGCAGTGTTATTGGGTTTTTCCGTTAAAAAACTCCAGCACGGAGTCTGGTAATGTGCCCGGTACGGCAATAGCCTCGCCCCCTATTACGTGGGACCTAAAAATACATGGCGAAATGTGGGTGTAATATTACACCTCTGCCTACCCCTTGGGGGATACAGGCGTGAGTATAATAAAAAGAAATGGATGGGTGGATGTTCGTTACAATTTCACGCCTAAACTATTAATCTTTTAATAGGTACTTAATATATGTAAAATTGGTTGTATTGAAACCTCGGCTGCTCCTCGCTTCGGTGAACCTACACCTTCGGTGAAGCTAACTATTTCTAGAGGCAACTGCGCTACTACCATGTTATGATATTGCCTCCGTACGGCCTATTTATTGCCAACACATACGACTTATTCTCATCCACAGCAACAGCCGTTATGTAACGCTCAGCTGTTGCTTAAGCAAGTTCGCGAAACCAAAACATTGTGTAGTGGCGCATTGCCAAACAGACAAACTACGTCGACGTCACACGCGATCGCGCGATCGGTCGCCTGTCTACCTAAACAATAAACATTCCTACTCGCTAAAACTGGTGACAGTCATCGTACGATATGATAAAAAGAAATCGACTTTCGAAATTATTGCCGATTTTTTTAAATTCTGCAATACAGACTGAAATATGGTGTATCGAATGACGGGGGGTTACTTTAGCCATTAAAACAACATAAGGAGTGCTACCTGACCGACATCGTAAGTCAAATTGGGAGCTCTGCGTATTTTTTAAAAAGAGCAGAATTAAGTCGTGTGGTTGACGGCATAGAATACACGATGCAAATACCATCTTTGCATAGAGACGGAAAACTCGACATCAAACCCTATACGACTGCCTCGTTGGTCTCGCGGCGTGGGTTTGCGCGTGGGATCGGGAGGTCCCGGGTTCGATTCCTGGGTCGGGCAGTGTTATTGGGTTTTTCTGTCACGAAATACTCAGTAGCAGCACGGAGTCTGGAAATGTGCCCGGTACGGCAATAGGCTCGCCCCTTATTACGTGGGACTAAAGTATATCTGGCGAAAAGTGGGTGTAGAAATACACCTCTGCCTACCCCTTCGGGGGTAAAAGGCGTGACGATATGTATGTATGTATGTAGCAGAATTAAGAAAGTGATGCATGGACGCCAACTTGGCGCTATCAATCACAGAAGTCAATGGTTGCTCCGTTGAGGAGTTTTCTTACTTTATGTCAATATACTCAATAAGATATTGATCAAAAGTGCTTCCATTTACACTGGAATCGGCAATATTTTATCAAAAGAAAAATTACGCGTATTGCAAAGATATGTATATTTTATCAATGACATGCAAGGTTTTTCCTGCTTAAAAACTACGTAGCCGAAATTTATCTGTTAAATTGTATTTTTAAAACAAAAAGATATACCGGCCCCCCGAGAGGCGGGGCGGTGGCCTCGCGATTTCCGCGATTACGTGACATTCGCACATCGATATTTTGATAACATGATATGGCGGGAAAAGTGCGCACATGTTGCGTAACATCAGGTGATGGACTAAATAAATATACACTCAGAACGTCTTGTTCTTGTTGTGAATAATGGTAGCATGTGTTTAGCGGCGCGTATGATAGTAGGTGACGAAAATATTTATTGTTGATTATCTGTGCTTTTATCATAATATATACCTAATGTATGAGCGCATCTCTGAATAACAAAACAAGGCTCTATAATATTTATTTTGTGATATGATCATATTATTATTATGGCTATTGCCTTCTGTAGAACTTGCATTAACCCATTCATTTTAAAATAAGGTCTAGCTTATAGATTATTTATAGATTCTAATAATGAGAGTGCAGTCAGGGTTCTTACTAAGATAAAGAATGTAGGTAAACAAAACTAGTGATTCATAATATCATTCTTAGATACCTATATATTTATCACTATATCAGAAAGCACAGCACATTATTTTTAAAGTCAAAAGTGTGTAACTGTGTGAGTGTATAACTATATTGATGCCAAATAAACAAACCAAAAATCTATAATAATGCTAAGGCAAATACTCTAAAAACCGGTTTTGTTGACACAAATTGATTTACATATCTAAAGTGTTACCGCCAGTGAGAATTTAAGAACAAATCAATGCCGATAAGCTTCTATATGTATAGCAATTGATTAGATAACAGCCGATATCAATAATATACATATATTGATAAGTGGGACATGATATAATTATTTACAATCTCACTCACACATTGATAGAAAATGTCAGTGTGCGCGCCATTTCTAACAATTCTACTAATGTATCATCATTTCTTTGGCATGCATGTGCATGTTTCATGCATGTCACTATGATCGTCATGAGGTGACGATCATCCAATCACTATCACGCCATATACTAGTCTTCTTCTTCTTTTCGTGTGAGTGTGTGGCCAACTCTGGTGTCGGAGTTTTCAGACCGCCCGTAGGCCTCCGACATGGCCTAACGATCCTTATCCTTAGACAAGAACCGGGACCGACAGCTTTACGTGCCCTCCGAAGCACGGTAGCGCTCAGATGTAAATGCCACACACGGTCACCCATCCAAGTGGCGACCTGTGCAAGCGTTGCTTAACTTTGTCGATCTGTTACGAATGACAAGCTAAGTCTCGCTATGAGCGCTACATACTAGTAATATCAATTTCTAAACCGTTATCACATACATCTGGAGGGTTAACGTAGCTCACTAAAAATAAAATTAAAGGACAGAGTCCGCCACAGGACAATAAGAAAACAGACTGGCGTGATAGATGCCTTGTCCTTCGCACGGCGTCTGAAGTGGAAGTGGGCAGGCCATGTGGCACGCTACACTGACAACAGGTGGACGAAGACCGTCACTATGTGGAAAGGACCTCATGGGCACAGAAGCAGAGGTAGACCAAAAGCAAGGTGGAAGGACGAGATAGAGGCCATTGGAACACGAAATTGGTCAAATCTCGCTAAGAATCGCGACAAGTGGCAATCTCTGGAGGAGGCCTTCACCCGAAGAGGGGTCCAGATGGCATAATTATATATAAGACTAATAATGTGATTTACTATTGATATGAATGTACATGCCAATGGAATAATAAAGGCTTTTTATTATTATTATTATTATATTATATCACATACATTTGACTTGTCATGTATTGTTTGTTGCCAATAACATGTGTGATACATGTGGGTATTTTTAGTGCCACATCATGTTTTGGGAACATGTATACTAGGTACAGAAAGAAATGACTTGCCATTTGTAATAGATTTAAAAGTTACATGACTTTTCAATGGATGGGTCATATTTAAGGGTATGTTGGAAACCTGCTGTGGTCTATAAAATGTCAGCACCATACTGGCTACACATTCATATAGAATAACTGAAGGCTTTGGTCAGAAAAATGCCCTTTTTAATAATAAAGCCTGTATATGTTCTTACTAGCTTTCGCCCGCGGCTTCGCCCGCATTAAATTTTAATAAAGTGTAGCCTTTGTACTTCCCCAGGTTTCAGACTATCCATATCAAATTTCATCACAAATGGATCTGCACATTAGCCGTGTAGCATACATAAAACAGATAATACTTAAAATTACTTTTGTTTTCATAGTCGTCAAACTTCAGGTAAAGATTAGTATGTAGGTATATTATTAAAGTTATTGAAGAGCTTATGTATACTGAATAGAATAGCAGCTAAAATAAAAACTGAAAGCATTAACACCAAGGACATAATCAGACCGCCCCTCCGCCCCGCTGCGCTTAAGCGCGCCAACTCATAGTAAGCGCTTGCGCTTAGGTCAATTATATCTTGATAACTTTTAAACTATTAGTCCAAACAACTTACTGTAAAGACAAAGTTCATCTTCATTAAATACTGAAGGCAATAAATATATCAATTTTGAAAACAATTTGATAACTACTCTAGGATGAGCATTGTAAAAAACATATTTTTTTATGTTATACTGTTTTATTACAATAAAAATGATGTAGTTAGGTTATGTACCAAAAGCTAAAAAGTAATTCAGTAAGTCCTAGCTGCCAGATCGCACTAAACTTCACATCAATCTGGGTCAGAATATAAATCGTTGGGCAAGTGAAATTTCTATCATAATGTTTATTCTGGATACGCTACGCCCAAAATTAAAATAAATGTTTTTTTAGCTTATTTTATTTTCAAGTTTTTAGTTTTGTTATTAGTTGATACTTCTCATTCTATTTTCATAGTGAGCCCTTTTCTACCAATCAAACGCAAAAAAGTGTTTGCGGTAAATAGGTAATCCGCCATTTTGTGGCGGCGGCCATCTTGGATTTTTCATAGTGAGGTCTATTCTACCAATCAAGCCCTTTCATTTGATACCCATATTGAGGTACCTATTAGTAGCAAATATGTAATCAGCCATTTTGCTACGACAGCCATCTTGGATTTTTCGTAGTGAGCTTTATTCTACGAATTAAGCCCTTTCATTTGATACCCATATTGAGGTATTTCTGAAAAATAAGTAATCCGCCATTTTGTGGCGGCAGCCATCTTGGATTTTTCATAGTGAGCCTATTCTACCAATCAAGCCCTTTCATTCGATACCCATATTGAGGTATTTGTGGCAAATATGTAATCCGCCATTTTGCGGCGGCGGCCATCTTGGATTTTTCATAGTGAGCTCTATTCTACGAATCAAGCCCTTTCATTTGCAACCCGTATTGAGGTATTTGTGGAAAATAAGTAATCCGCCATTTTGTGGCGGCGCCCATTTTGGATTTTTCATAGTGAGGTCTATTCTACCAATCAAGTCCTTTCATTTGATACCCATATTGAGGTATTTGTAGAAAATATGTAATCAGCCATTTTGTGGCGGCAGCCATCTTGGATTTTTCATAGTGAGCCTATTCTACCAATCAAGCCCTTTCATTCGATACCCATATTGAGGTATTTGTGGAAAATAAGTAATCTGCCATTTTGTGACGGCGGCCATCTTGAATTTTTCATAGTGAGCTTTTTATGATAAACAATTTCACCGTACATTATCTTCAAGTAACTTTAACGGTTTAGGCAACGCACGCGAAGACAGCTTTCAGAGCTCAGGATTTTTGCCGACTTAGTTGATACTTTTCCTTATATTATTGCAACATTATACAAAATCTTTATAAATTGTAGCCTATGTGTTATTCTGATGTATAAACTATATTACTGTAAAGTTTCATCCTAATCCGTTCAGTAGTTTTTGCGTGAAAGAGTAACAAACATCCATACATACATCTTCACAAACTTTCACATTTATAATATTAGTAGGATTTTATACAAGCAGCGATAGCCTAGTGGAGAGACCAATAGACTGCTACGCAGAGGGTGTCGGGTTCGAATTAATTATCGCTTATTTTAATCTACTGCTTTTTATAATATTTATACTGCCTGTTTTGCAGTCAATTTTAGACTACAATGAAAATAATTCTAAAATAAATTAATACCAGTTTTGGTTAGTTTCATTGCAAATAGTTACCCTAAACAGAAATTATGAGTTTTATCGCAGTTTCCTCTATATGTAATATGTAAATGGTTTATAATATGGTAATTCCATAGCAAACAGTAGTAACTTACATAACAGAAACATAATGAATAACAGAGCCTTATCACAAACATAATATAATGCAAACATTCACATTCTATTTATATGGATAAGTTCAATGTGAACAAATCAAGATATTATGACATCAAATGCGGTATGTTAGAACTTTCACACATTTTACTGTACTCACCTTAGACATTGCATGTTTGTTGGGTTTCCATGTAGGCTCAGATATCTTGCCCAAGTGAATGTCCTTCTTTAGTTTCAGCCCTTGCCAGAGTCCTTCGACTGTGAGCTCCTTAATCCCTCCGCCCACACCAGGCGCGGCAGGTTTCTGTTGTATCTCTGTCTCTTTCTGTTGAGCCTCCTGCTCCTTGTTTGCAACTTTTGTTTCACTATTAACATCAACTGTTGTCGACTTGACTTGACCATCTTGTAACTTCTCTATTGAGCCTGTGATACGTGCTGACACTGCACTCTCAAGTTTCTTGATGAAGTCTAGAACATTACAATGTTTTATTTACAAGATTGCTGAAAATGCTACATCATCATCGAAAATAGATAATTCATTTATATTGTACAGAAAGCAGAAGAATGTTCTATGATTGTGTCTATTTTTGTTTCGCGTCAGTGTGTCGACAAACTCGGGTGAACTAGATAGACTGACAACATAAGAAACCTACTGTAATAATAACTAAAACATAATAGTATAGACGCATGATCATTTATTGTTTGGGTGATGTTTTCTAGTTTTTTTAGTGTAAGCAAGGAGTACTTACTGTCCCACTGCTCAGGTGTAGCGGGCTTGATCTTCTGCACCAGTTTTTCGACCTCCGTGTTCAAATTGCTCAGTGACAAGTAGTGCCGGATCACCCGCCACTGTCCTCCCAAAGAAGACATTTTCACTTAACTTTGTCTCTTGTCACACAAACACGACACAGTACAAGTACTAACTATTCGAGAAATATCCAACGCTCTTATGAGCGCACTATCTGTAACAAAGCGATATAAATTACACACTATAGACGAGTGCCAATTAACCGTTTAAGTTTATTACTGCACAAAGGTTTCTATCACTTATAGATACCTTGGATTGTCGGTGCGCTCGCACCACACTTCACCACTGCACAATATTGTCTGATTTTCGAAAAACCTTGGCGCGAGTAAAACAATATTCGTAAATATAAATAAATCAATGACAAGTTGAATGACGTCAAATCGGACGATAATATGTAGTCAGTGCTGCCAACGTAACCAAATCAAAACAAGACGAATTGCGTTCCGTTCGTTTGTAAATTGTAGAAAACTATTTTAGTGAAGGGTTTTTCAAAATGTTACACGTCTAACAGTCTAAAATTGTAACAAATTCTATTTATATTAGCTCTATTATAGCTTCCTGTTTATTTATAGAGTTAACACTCTATTCCAAATCACCTCACTGTAATTTAATCTTGTGTTCACTGAAAAGGAACGATCGCGATTCACAGCTGGCTAATAAAATAATCGAAATCACTTCACTTTCACTTTGATTTCAAAATAAACTTGATAGTTATCAGTCTTTGTTTTAAATTAAATCGTTCAATGTCCTCTTTAAAATTGTATGAAATGAATATGCTCTATCGACGTTTCGTAGCATACTGAGATAATGTTTACGCGAGTGCGATCTATATAGTGATCTACTATCAAAACATGTTTTTCAAATGCCTAGTGCACGACGCAGGTCCTCAGCTGAGGCGTGAGTCGTGACGCCGTTGGCGGCGCATGTGCACGACACACCTCTCGCGCGGTCCACTCACCGCGACGCGATTTGTAAACAAACATCGTACGATCGAATTTTGTAACCGTTCCAAGTATCTCTAAATTATACCTCAAAACAATAACTGTAACAGCAACGTGACTGTTTTCAATGTTTTCATGAATAAGGAAGCGTGCTTTCATACCTAGATGACGTGGTCATTTTACACCTATCTATTTTTATCTCATCATGGATTTATCATATTAAATATTATCGTTGCGCAGCGTTTTTCTTTTTCCTGCACTGAGTTTTTATAAGTTTGGATTCGCCTGACAGGCGAAGTCTCAAATACCCAGTGATTAGGCAGGGGCCAGTGAAGCTCCCTGTTTCACGCCGACGTCTCCTTTATCAACAGGAGACCTGTAAAAATAAATCACCTCGCAAACAATTAAAACCAGCGATCGCCAATTTAACGTCGCTTTTATGGATATCCGTCCAGACAGCCTGAATACCACAAAACAAAATTATGTTATGATCAATTTATCAATTATGATGAATGAGTTCACGCCAGCGCCGTTAACCAACGAAAACCAAGCGCCCCTTGATGGGCCTTGATCAACAGTCATCACTCGTTTGTTTACGATCTTATCTCATAGCCCTGTCATGTCATAGTATAATATTTGACTGTGGCCCTGTGTTGTGTACCTAATTATCTGCTAGATATTTATAGTTCTTATTACGTAGCTTAGGTAGTCAGTCATTACTACAGTTTTAAGATAAAATATAAAGTAGATAAGTAAAAAACTAAAGGCCGCTGCATACGTGACGGGGTTTTTCACGGACGGGACGGAACGGGACGGAGCGGGAAATTTTGGAAATATCGTTTCATACAAAATGTATATGGAAGCGCATATGTCATGGAGACACGGACGGGACGGGAACGTGGCACTGACGGGGCGGGCAAAATATCGTCGCCAACGATGTTTAGCACGTCCCGCCCCGCGCGTGCCCCGTCCCGTCCGTGTTTCCGCTACGTATGCACAGTCACTCCGGTCGTTCCGGAGAGAAAAGTAGTGTTGGACGTTAGCATCAGCGTCAAAAATGGACGATGAAAAACTAATCGAGTGTGTACGGTCACATCCAGCATTATATAATTTAGCTACCTCAAACGTTTTAGACACTAAGTACAAGAATCATCTGTGGCGTAAAATTTTAGTCGAATTATCAGTCACTGGAGACGGTTATCATTTATTGCATTCATAACTTTACGACAGATAGAACTCCGCGCCGACATCTCCAATGTCGGCGCGGAGTTCTATCTGTCGTGAGTGTTGCTGCGCATGCGCAGCGCGCGCTGCTGGCGTGCGCGCCTCAACGTACATGAAGTTGATCGATACTTGTCGAATGATCTGATGATTTATTTTCCAGTAAAGCAAAACATTTTTATGACATACGAAAATACTGATAAACTTGAGTCTCATCATCCAGAAGTTCTTTGTAGAGAGTGTGGTATTCTCCTTCCTATTCTCTATTCTGCCATGTAGGATGTACAGAGAATCTCCTTTTCTTGTTCACGGTCATAACTACTTCGTAATCTAGAGCAATAGCAATTAAAGCCACTTCTTCAAATGAAAAATCCATATTTCCTTCTTCACAACACTAGCTCGTTAGATCCTAATCACTGTTACGGTATGTATGCATTAAGAAGACGTTCCCGTCTTGAACGAGGCAGTCACGTCCCGTTCCCGTTCACGCCCCGTCCGAGGTATTATCTCGTTACGTATGCAGCGGCCTTAAGTCTTGCAGTATAAGCAGTATTTGCCGGCTATAAAAATACCCACAGAAATAAATTATTTCTGTGAAAATACCTATAAAAAGTAGGTAGGTAACCAATAAAATAATGGGTATCATGCATGGAGGACACGGAACGTGAAAACAAATAGTAAGTAGGTATTATCATTTATCGTTCAGTTTATTTTTGCAAAAGATATTTAGCGTTCTGTGTTACCTACGACCTTACCAAACTCTATTACGAAGAACTTCATGTCGAATGATCAACAAACACCATAAGCCAACATCGCCAGTTGCAAATGTTTTGATGACACAGTGTCCAAAAACAGTGTGTAGGTACAATGATGTTTACTGTTGTGCTTTCACGAAGTATGACTCACTGTTATCTGTGTTTTTCATCGAAACCCACAAACAAGAACAACATTCATAATAATTTATTTACGTAGGTACATATCTAACTTGTACATTATCTACAGAGTAGTCATCAATAATGGTCTTTATGAACGTACGGTATCTAGGTACTTACTAAGTTGTGAACTTGTGATATAACATATTTTTTAGGCGATAAAATACTTTCGTTATTATGTTTACGTATTTCAAATGCTTGATTATATTGTATACGATTACCAAGGAGATTATAGCACCTACTGGATGAACGTTGGCAAATGGCAACACGTTATCTTGGTGCACAGATCAGTACTACTAAGCCGTGTGGTTGACGGCATAGAATACAAATGTCACCACCCCCTCTTCCCGTGGGTGTCGTAAGAGGCGACTAAGGGATAACACGATGCAAATACCATCTTTGCGTAGAGACGGTAAACTCGACATCAAACCCTATGGGCCTTATTACAAAACAAGGCCTAAATATAATACAAGGTTTAGACCCTCATGTAGAATGTTTAAAGAGACTTTTTGACTAAAGTAGTTATTTATTTTTATTCGACATTTGTTCTAAAGAATTTTAGTGACAATAGTTTTACAAAAATATGTCTAGAGTGCACGTATAATTAATTTTACGCAGGTAAGTTTAGTACTAAACCTTGATTTAGATTTAGTCCATGTTTTGTAATAAGACGGTATACGACTGCCTCGTTGGTCTCGCGGCATAAATGTGCGCGTGGGATCAGAAGGTCCCGGGTTCGATTCCTGGGTCGGGCGGTGTTATTGGGTTGGCACGAAATTCTCAGTAGCAGCACGGAGTCTGGAAATGTGCCCGGTACGACAATAAGCTCGCCCCTTATTACGCGGGACTAAAGTATATCTGGCGAAAAGTGGGTGTAGAAATACACCTCTGCCTACCCCTCCGGGGATAAAAGGCGTGACAATATGTATGTATGTAGATCACTACTGCTTGGTATTGCCACTACGAATCTCTTAAAAACGAAACGTCCGGTCGGTAATCAGTCCAAAGAAGAAACGACTGTCGGAGAACGCTTGCAGAATCCTACTTTGTACCTACTATACACAAATTGATCCATGTGGGGAAAGAACCAACAGGCCATAATTAGCATGCTAGAGTACTCGCCAAACTTTATGGCCGCTCCGAACCTAGCCGCATTGCGCTGCGCAGAACACAAAATCAGGTATCAGCGGGACGCACGCGGGGTGTGGAGGCAGGGCACGCCCGCGCGCGCTGTCTTCCACCCGCTAGCGTCCTCGCCTCCCGCGCATTAGTGTGAGTGTGCTACGTTCGTACACGACTCACATATTCGCTGAGCTCTGACAGTATCGTCGCGTTTAGAATAGTTTCATAGTGTTACTTATTTGTTGTTTCTCGTTGCTATCGTTGTTTCTTGTTGTTATTTGTACTGATATACGGCCATTTAAAATATTCGAACTATACATAGATCTGTAGATTTTAGATTCGTGTTTGACATATTTTCTATGGAGCTTATGTCTAAAACGCGAGTCTAAAATCTACAGATCTATCTATAGTTCGAATATAGAATTCTGTAAATGGTAACCATTTTCATTGATCATGCCTCGCGGTCGTTTTAATGTTTTACGTCGCTAAACACGGAAAATGGTGTTTGACGTATTAACGTTTATGAAGAAGGAAAGAAGTCTAAGCTTAGAAGTCGCTTCACCTAACTGAATTTACATTAATCGAATTTGATTGAATAGGTATGTAACTAAACAATATAATATAGCTAATCTAACAACGTAACTGAAGATTTTAATTTTCAATAATTACAAATATATTTTCTTGGTTATGAAATGTCCACCCGACTGTACCATGCGCAAGTTCGTACCGGTGGCACAGAATAGATAGTTCTTACGAACCGGTGGTGGCTACATTCAGAGCGGCCATAAAGATTGGCGAGTACTGTACTTATATAGTAATCTGTTAGCGCAATTATTATGGTACATGTTTTGGTCGAATCGGAATCTTTTGTTTTTTTAATTAAGTACCTAGTTACCTACGGAGACGCATTTAAAATATTTTCACGGCACATAGATTCCATTGAGAAATTTAGTAATAAAACCAAATTAGGTACATATTAAAAGTACTTATATCTTTTATTTTTTATTTACTCAAGAAACTAAAACTTAACAAATACATTCTGTATCAGAGAATCAAAACAAATAACAAATAGGTATTGGATAATTGAAACAATTTATAATAGCGAGGAAAAAAAAATTAAAATAATATTAAAATGTGGGGTTGAATCTGTAATTATTCCTTGAGTTTATCCAGTTTGGTTTCATGATGCTTGCTCTTGAAGAACCTACGACTTTGTAGCTTGGATTCTTTCTTGGCTTGATTCAAAGATTTCTTGGTGGCCTAGAACAAATAATAGATTATTAATCTCCTCAGAACACGTAAAGAAATATTATGATAGGTACAGTACGCCTATATTCTAACTTTCTAAGTGAAGCCAAAAGACTCAATGTAGTAATCCTCACGAACCATCATTCACATACATAAAAAGTAATAATAATAATAATATGTACATAAAAAATTAATAGTGCAGTTATGGAGGCTCCTCAGTAGGTGTCCCATCACATTCTAGATTTAAACTCTCAAAGGGACTCTGCGCGTTGGAACTTGGACCTATGTCTCCGTGCACGCCTGCCAAAGGCCCGGTGATTCTTTTAACATCAAAGGTTAAAAGAATAGCCGTGAAAAAAATAAAATTATATTATACTATATACACACACATCACCATCTAGTACCACCTACAGCTTATACTAGACAATGGATAAACATACATACTTATATACTTTTGTTGTTGTAAATACATAGGTACTTAATTTTTTTATTTTTTTGTACTGTAGACTGTAGCGGGAATCGAACCCGCGACCTTCGACATAGCAGTCGCTTAGTTACTGTAAACAGAAGATGACTTCACTTTCTTTTTACAGTAAGTTTTCTATCTTATTCTCCTCGATCTGACGTTTGTAATGTACATTTTGGCTTATAATAAAATAGTAATGATAAATATGGTTAGTAACGTACATGTGATCGTGGCATACGTATGGGCGGCGGTCGCTCCCCGCGCGACAACGCCTCGAAGCGACGGTTCACCTCTAGCGCCTGCACACAACATAGAGCAACGAGCACCTTATTTATAACGAGGGAAAACGTTTTTAGGTATTTTATCTACAAAAACATTATGTTTTTATAGTCTCACGCCTGTATCCCCGAAGGGGTAGGCAGAGGTTGCAGCAAGTTTAAATCAAACTTGCTAATTTCACTGTGACAAACTTGCATCAAACTTGCATGAAGTTTGCTTTTTCAAAGGTTGCACAGGTACAAGGCACAGGTTGGTGGTCCGACAACAGCTGGTCGTCGAGCACCTCCTGCTGCATCTATGAGGTCCACTGACCAACAACCTGTGCTCGTCGTCATCCAAATCCTTTGAAAAACCAACTTCATGCAAGTTTGTCACAGTGAAACTAGCAAGTTTGATTTAAACTTGCTGCAAGTTTGGCAAGTTTGCAATGTTATCTGGGGTGTAATATTACACCTACATTTCGCCATTACACCCACATTTCGCCATGAATTTTTAGGTCCCACGTAATAGGGGGCGAGCCTATTGCCGTTACCGGGCACATCACCAGACTCCGTGCTGCTACTGAGTATTCGGGCAAACCCAGTAACACTTTAGCCCAACCCGAGCCGAGCAGATGCATACGGTACCTACTGGACCACGGAGGCTGTCAATAGAGGCCTAGGGTAATAGTGACGTGCTCAAAAACGGCAGACATCTTGTGTCATAGAAAACTCAAATTGCTCAAAACCGATAAGAATATGAAACTGGCGTCTGTGGTTGCGTTCGATATCATGACTTCAGGGTCACGTCCAGACAAAATGTCTTTGTGACATGACGCGGCGACATGTCGTGTGCTGCTGCTGCTGTTTGCAGACGGCTACGAAATCGATTTTTTTATAGTAATAGGCGGCAAACAAGCAGACGGATTACCTGATGGTCAGAAATTACCGTCGCCCATGGACACAAGCAACACCACAGGGGTCACAAGTGCGTTGCCGCCCCTTGGGGCTAGGAAAAGGGATAGGAGGACGAGAGGGATGAGGGAGAAGGAATAGGTGACGGGTCTTTAACTTCGCCAACCTATTAGGTACGAACGGTTCTGAGAAAATGACTAAGAGTTTGTTTCGGCTTTTTCTCTCAAGAGCAAAGTTAGCTTATAATTATAAAAACCGCCTTTTTATTAGGTTTTGGACATGTATTTTAAGAGTTGTAAACTAACGGTCCCCGGACACTTTTGTTGTGTGGGGAAATCCATTTTTTTATAAATAAGCGATAAATGGTACTTTTTCAGAGGTGTCCGAAAACAGACACTTTTGATGTCAGGGGATATTAATTTTTTATAGATAAATGATAAATGGTACTTTTTCAGAGGTGTCCGGGAAAAAAACCATATTTCGCCCAAATCTAGGTGATGGCAGCCCATCCCTATGTGTTTGTTTATGGCAAGTCAAGACATGTTTATTGCTGTTGGTACTTACGTCTAAGGCATCGCTATCCACACTGCCATCGCTGAGGTAGCTGTACTGGTTCTTCTCAGGTACCACTACCTCTCTCTCCGCCGCTAGGGCGGGAGTCCTCCCCGTGAGCTCGTGTTGTATGTTACTGATGGTGGACTGCATGGCGCGGATCCGCTCTTGAAGGCGATCTTTCTCACCGCGGACTTCTTGGATTAACGTCTTTTGGGTGGTTAGCTCCTCATCTGGAGAAAAACAAAAATACCAATATGTATAAAAGTTTGTATGTAGCTGCAATACATATATGTAGATGCTATACACGACCGCGCGAAACGGAGCCGAGCACCAGTATGACGAATAAAATAGGTAGGTCACCGGCGACGTGTCGTAGGCCGCTACTACTACGCCGCAAACATTGCATCGTTTGCGGCGTAGTAGTTGCATCGAGCGCGAGCGACTTGCTACCACTTGAACAAGTGTAAGCGCTCTCACAAATTACTACAATATTTCGTACTTTGCTTACTGACTGACGGACAGCCTACAGCCGAACTGAGAAAACTGTGCAAGCGTCGCTGGAATTTTTGACTACGCTACGCTACTACTAATGACTGCACGGTTGGCGTAGTGGTTTAAGCGGCCGCCTCGCTGCTCGACACTGCGCTGAGTGTCGTGGGTTCGATTCCCACACGATACAACACTTTGTGTGATCCATAAATTATTGTTTCGAGTCTGGGTGTTCATTGTCCGCGTTAGTTGTATGTTTGTAAAGTCCCCCGCAGCACAGGTTTTAATCCTAATGCGGGAGTTGTCTTTTTGAAAAAAAAAAAAAAAACAAATGATATTTGGGACATCCAAACATAATTATAAACACCAAAAATTGAAGCAAGTCTCGTACCTTTAGTACGTATGGTGACCTCGAGCCTGTGTATGTTAGCGTTGAGGTCAATTCTAGCCGTGTCGCTGGCTTGCCGCTCCGCCTCGTACTGTTGACGCAAAGTGTTCAGCGCTGACTCCGCCCTGTAAACATATTATACAACAAGTCATACAAGTCAGCTATCTATATTGTCACAGTCCATCGGCAAACCCAACCTTGAGTTTTATGGGTTGTACAAAACTTTGGTGTTTTTTTTTTATAGCAATAGGTGGCAAACGAGCAGACGGATCGCCTGATAGTAAACATTACCGGCGCCCATGGACACAAGCAACACCACAGGAGTCACAAGTGCGTTGCCGCCCCTTGGGATTGGGAAAAGGGATAGGATGAGGAGTGGGATGAGGGAGAAGGAATAGGGGATACGGCCTCCGGCACTCTCACTTTGTTTAGGTACTGTTACTTTACGTCGATTTTCTGTGAGAGGGTAGTACTTCCCCGGTCGAGTCGGCCCATTCATGCTGAAATCAGCAAGGCTCTACTACCGAAATAACAAAATGCATGGAATAGCTGTTTTTATTGCGCTTCTTAGAAAGTCCCAGAATAAAAGTTGTTCATGACAACAAGTACAATCATACCCTAAGAGGTTTGCATTATGCTTAGTATGACCTTGTATGCAGAAGATTAATGCCACGCGTTGCCAGCATGCTGTGGCGTACTACGTGCACATACCTACGTGCACAGTACGCACAACCCTACGCAGCGTAATCAACAGATAAGTGTGATAGCTGATAACTGATAAGAGCTGATAACGGGCGCCGTCCACCTGCCTCGCCAACGCATTACATGATACATCTGACTGGCGACGAACATCGCGGCCACCGAGTTTTGTTCAGTGTGCCACTTTATTATAAAGTGTGCGTGAAGGACAGAGCGCTAGTTAGAGTGAGTTGACCGATGTAAATCAAATTGTGTTTATAGCTAGTTATAATATGTAGTCATGTAAGAACAGTTAGTTGTAAGTCTCCTTTTATTGGTCAATATCGATATTGTGCGCATTGCCACCAGTAACCTCTCTGAATGTAAATTTTTGTAAATAGCTTGCCACTATTTGTAAAATTACCACATACCGATACCGATCTTCAAGAATAGTTTTATTATACTCGTTACGTCGTCAGTCTGAACAAGTACCTCGTCACTCTACCAGTACCCAGTAACCCAGTAACCCAGTACCAGTACCTACCTACCTTTCCATCCTACCATTCACGAAAATGCACATGCCAATGTCTAGGATTTTGTTTTTAGGGGGGCTTACTTTGGTCGAAGGGGCAGGCCTATTTTTGTTGAAAGGGGGAGGGAGAGGCGGCTTATTTTGGTTGGAAATGGGGAGAGCTTCAATTCTTGCAATTTTTTGTGAAAGGGTAGTACTTCCCAAAGGCTAGTACGACCCATTCATGCTGAAAACCGCAGTTCCACTACCTACAAAATTCTCAACATAATGACCACCTCCGACAATGCAGTACCTAAGCGTGGCTGCTTTCTGGACCTCAAAATATAGATTTTTGCCAGCATTACGCTAAGAAGAAGAAGAAGAGGACGTGGAGTGGAGAAGGAGTGGTATAAAGATAAGTAAATACCTGTTCTTAGCCTCTGCTTCTCCTTTAAGATCTCCCATCAGCTTGGTGATGGTGGCAGTTTTCGCGTCCAACTCTCGTTCTCTCTCTGCCACTGTTAGGCGGAGCTCTTCTACTAGACGGGTGGATTCAGCCCTGATGGTGAAATTGGATAAACAGATAAGTCAAATAATTGGTTTCCCAGAGATGGGATTAATATCAGAATTAATAAAGAACATTGTGCTACGATTAGTTGAACGAATGTCGACAACATTTCATAATTTTTTAAGCTATTGCATAGCTTTTATCGCGGGCTTGAGCGCGGCGACCGAATCCAGAAATTCCGTAACGAAAAACCTAACACCCTTCACATATTAATTAACTTGGCGTAAGCGCCAAGTTGATAATATGTATTATGAACTTTACTACTTACTAAGTATGTGTATACTATGTTTTACTTTTTTTTTCTTCATTTTTCTTCAATTTTTCACGGCAGTCTCCGAGTGCCACACGTCTTTTTTTTTATTATGCATATTTTATAACGCAAATCGAGGGACCCATCCATAACTTACGTCAAAGAACTTTCATATTTTTGGCGCTTACCCCGGCATTGTCACAACTGGTCCCATAAATTAATTCCTAACAACACTTTGTCTATATGTGTGTGGAAATTAATAGATGCCCCTTATCTGTCTATTCATGGATTTGGAGATTAGAGATGCCTATTTGACGTAAGCTTCCATTGTACTCGCATCTAAACCTATTATGTCTGGACTTCAAAAGAATATAAACGAAGATATGAAATAATATAATGAAATGACAAAAAAAGCAATGACTGTGAGTTTGTTTCGGCCTTTCTTCTCAAGAAGTCATTTAGCTAGGAAAAGCCGGCTTCATCTAGAATAGGGTTTTGACATGTATAAGTGTTGTAAACAACCAAAATGCAGAAATAAATATAAGACATATTTATTTCTGCATTTTGGTTGTTTACAACATATTTATTTATTTATTTATTTATTTATTTATTTATTTATTTATTTATTTATTTATTTATTTATTTAAGAAACATGAATGACTTACAGCTAAAATAAACATGTAATAACAGAATGGTAAACATAAAGCCAATAACAAGTCATCACGCATAGGAATTGTATAAAGAAAGTACCTAGTGAACATGCGTAGATCAGCTTTAGATGCTAGGTTAATGGTACAACTAACATTCTACTATGGTAGCACGCATAATTATATAAGAAAAATTAAAATAAACAGTAATATATATATCAGAACTATTGAGAATACAATCACACATCTATATTATTAGATATCTGTAAAGAAAGTAAGGCTTAAGCACCTCCGTATCTGAGACACACTACTACAAAATGGGTCAAAGTTATGCTGTTTATGTAACCTATTATAGTTTCTACTTGCACGGACAATAAATGAATTTTGTCTGTAATTTGACGTGGCAAAAGGTATAGGTACGTATAGGTGGATTATAACGCGTAATCGACGGAACATTAAGAGACAATTTCTCTAATAAACTAGGGCTATCAATGTCACCATGTAATATTTTAGTCAAAGTACACAATCGGCAATCTGACGTCGAAAAGTTAAAGGCAACAGATGAAACCTTCTACAGAGGCTATAGTAATCACCTGGCTGATACGGTATCTCCTGATGAAAGGCTAGAAATCGAATAAATTTTCTTTGAATATTTTCTATGCGATCAATGTATTTTTGGTAGCATGGGTTCCAGATCTCAGACGCGTACTCTAGATTGCTCCTAACAAAGGTACAATATAATATTTTTAAGGTTTTATTTTTTTGTTTTTTGTTTTTGTTTGTTTTAGTGAAACATTTCGACAGCCGCATATTACATACATTTATGAGGTAACATAACAACGCTCCATACAAAATTATGTCAAATATTATGTACCTAGGTGTCTCTAATTTCTAAATATATGGATACACCATAATAATATATTGAGACCTTTAGTCGACGTCTATGGATGCTAAACTTACTTATAATCCGCATGTTCCTCAGTAGCTGTCTCCACTACTTTCTGTAGCGCCTGAGCGCTTCGCGCCAGTTCGTCAGCACGCTTCGCTTCAGTATCGCAGCGCTGCAGCGCTTCGGTTAAGCGCTCAGTCACCTGTAGGCGCTCTACTTCTGTAGAAGCTAGTCGTTCTTTGGTTTGAGTAAGTTCTGACTCGATGTGGGTTATTTGCTGCAAATAATTATTGTATTGGTTATACCTCTACAGGTTATTTTTGCATAAGAACACCTATAAAGCTGTGCGTTCACCGGATCGGAATCGGAGCGTACGGAGCGGAAGGATTTGTTGCTTTGTATGAATTTCTATGAAACTGCGTGCACTGGATCGGTATTTCTGCGCCAGAGACCGGTATTTGTGCTGATGACGTCATCCGCAGTGAATGCATCATTCGGATTCCGAGCGTTTCGAGTTCTGACGTGTTTGCGACGTTAAACTGTAGGCAAAAATACTTATTCACGATGAACGACGATGTTTTAATTACTTTAGTAGAGTCATATGAATGTACCCAAAAATCTATGATATTCATTATTTATGATACTCATCAAATGTATAATATTCTCCGAAAATTAATCTACAACAATATCCTCGTCACTATCCTCCTGCTTTAAAAATACCTAAATTGCCGATGCTGAATCCGAATGCAGTGGACGCACCCCATCGGCATTTTGTAAATGACGACGCTCCGTCGCACGACGGGCAGCTTTAAGCTGCGCGTCCACCGCATCGGAATCGGAGCGTACGGAGCGGACGGAGCGTCGTCATTTACAAAATGCCGATGGGGTGCGTCCACTGCATTCGGATTCAGCATCGGCAATTTAGGTATTTTTAAAGCAGGAGGATAGTGACGAGGATATTGTTGTAATTAGATTAATTTTCGGAGAATATCATACATTATATTCTGATTTATTAGAAGATGAAAATAGATTTTATTTGCCCAATTTCGTCCCAAATATTGTCTCTCCTAAGTTGATTATGTTAATGTTCATGTTTTAGATTATAAAGTTCTTCATACCTTTCCACTAAAATAATTAAAACATCGTCGTTCATCGTGAATAAGTAATTTTGCCTACAGTTTAACGTCGCAACACGTCAGAACTTAAAACGCTCGGAATCCGTATGATGCGTTCACTGCGGATGACGTCATCAGCACAAATACCGGTCTCAGGCGCAGAAATGCCGATCCAGTGCACGCAGTTTCATAGAAATTAATACAAAGCAACAAATCCTTCCGCTCCGCACGCTCCGATTCCGATCCGGTGGACACGCAGCTCAAGGGGTAATCGATGTTATGAACAACCTTTTTTTGGGACATTGCCGAAGTAGTGAGTTATTTCATTTATGAGCTATTTCATACATTTTGTCGAAATTTCGGCAATGTCATAGAACAAAAGTTATTCATAATAACGAGATATAGGTATCATCGTATTTACACAAAGATAACATGTAAAACCATTATACTGGCAGATAAAAAGAGTGGTCACGAGTTTTATTGCCCGTTCTTTCTCGTGGTTCTACCTATTGCATTGCGAACGTGGCAGTAAATGTAAATGTAGAATCATCTAGTAATTAACTTTAATTTTTGACGTTCATAAGCGTCACTTTGTGGCCTAAATGAATAAATGATTTTGACTTTGACTATGTAGCCTTAATCAAACATTCGATGTCCGTGCACCGGGTATAATATAATAAAGTTTTATGTCGGTTTAACACCAGTGCATTGATTTATCATTGAAAAGGAAAGGAAACCAATATCTTTGATCGAGGGTTAAACTCACAATCAATGTCAATGTTTTTAATTTTTTGTGTCGAAAAGAGGGTTTAAATTTTTTTTTTGGTAACCCTGGTACCTATAAAATATAAATTAGGTATATTCGGTACTCACCTGTTCACGTTCGCTGAGTAGTTTTTCAGTGTTGTCTTTAGCTTGAGTAAGAGCCTGTAGCTCCGTGTTAAGACGGTTGATAACGGCAGTGGCCTCCTAAAACATAGCATACAATATAGCTAATATTTATTAAGTGAGTGGTAAAAGTGACGCTTACATTTGTGACTCTTCTATGACGTTATTAGGCTCCTAGCAGGCTTTTTGGTGGCGTGTTGAAATACGCCTCCACCGATATTTCTGCAAGTGCCTGGCAGGTCTTTCTCCATCCACCAGCACTTTTAAACAACTCAAGATTTTTATTCTGTCCGTGTGGTGATAATTAAGAATACGGAATGTCACCACCCCATATCATCTCATGGGTGTCGTAAGAGCCGACAGAGGCAGAATATTATGCAGATAACAGCACTGTAAGAGAAGGAAAACTTGATACAAACACTATACCAACCCATTTGGCCAGCGTGGTATAGTAGGCCAATTCCTCCTTTCAAAGGAGAGGCCTAGTCCAGCAGTGGACTATTAAAGGCTGATAATGATGAGATGAAAATGCTATAATTTTCCGAAAACTTGATATTTGTATACAATTTTTTTTGGATGTTAGAATAATCTTGCACCTAACTTCTTTATGTTTGATTTGCCCTGGAATTACCCAAACAGCCACATAAAAATGGTACTTACCTGGTACTGTTTTTCGAGTTCGTCAATAGTCCGACGTGAATCGTCCAACTGTGACTGCAGTGTCGCCGCGTGTTGCTCACTGTCGCGACGTGTTGTCGTTTCTCGCTCGAGTTGCGAGCGGGTGGCGCGCAACCTGACACATAACAGATGAGATATAACATGGCGAAACTAATCACCAAATGTAACCAAAATATACCCGTTTCTAAACTAAAATATACCCCCTCTCAAACCAAAATGAAACCTTCTCAAACCATAACCGTCTAAGCAAAATGTACTCACCCAAACTAAAGTGAAATCCATCGTTAATTATAATGTAGCCATCCTAAACTAAGATGTACCCCTCTCAAACAAAAATATACCCTCTCCCATACCAAAACATACTTCTCCCAAACTTAAATGTAAATACCTCGCCCAACCCAAAATGGATGCTCTTCCAAACCAAAGTATACTTCCCCAAAACAAAATTAACCTCTCAATTCCGAAATTCAGAATCCACCCACTGCTGAAGAAAGCATGACAGCACAGGTGAATTCAGTGGATTTAATGCAGTAGATGACCTGCTGAATCTCTCAATCCAAAAAACCTCCATCATCATTATCATCTGTATAAATAAATCCTTGGTTTACTGACTGACTAACAGACAAGCTACAGCCAAAACTATTGGGCGCAGGAATCTGAAATTTGGCATGTATGTTCCTTGGGGACTGTAGGGCTGCAGTAAGAAAGGATTTCCGGAAACTCCCACGGGATCGGTCAAAGCGGATAAATTAAAAAAATGTGCAGGCGTAGCTGCTGGCTTCCTCTTGTCTACTATATTTCAACGAACTATTTTTAATACTCCATCCAAACTTATCAATAGATAATACAAACTTACTCTTCTTGATGCTGAGCGGTGACACGCTTGTCCTCAGCGGCGCGCGAGTCCAACTCACGTTGAAGGCGGGACAACTCCGTGCGCAACGATGATATTGCCTCCGAGCGCTGGGGAATATAGCATCATAATATGGGCTTTTGCAGTTCACTGCTGGACATAGTAGGCAATAGCTTCTTCTAGCTTGCGTTAAGATAAAATTATGCCTCAATAGAAGAGCTTGGCCTACTATGTGCCAGTTCACGCCTTATCTCTTCCAGCAGATCGAATGGCGTTTGCATCGCTCCAAGTTTCTCAGCGCTTAGCGCTAGTCGTCTGGCATCACCGTTGTATCGTTTAAGCGCTGGCTCCGCTTGAATGTTCTTACTCAATCCCACTCCCAAATATCACACTATATCTATCTCACTCACCTGCTGAACATCAGTCTTAGAACATTCCAGTCTCTCAGCTAGCTCGCGTCGTATCTCTTCTAACAGATCGCATCGCGTTTTCATAGCTCCCAGCTGCTCAGCACTCAACGCCAGCCGTCTGGCATCAGCATTATGACGTTCCAACGCTGAATGGGCTTGGTTGTCCCGCTCTTTGGCCAGCTGTCTCGCTCTCTCCCCGTCAGTAGCCAGTCGCCTGACCTGCGCGCCGCACGCGCCATAAGCGTCGCTGAGAGCGCGCTGGTCAGAACGACAGCGGGAGACTGTGCGACGGAGACGCTCACCATACTCTTCTAGTACGTCGCATATTTCGCGGGTGCCACCTAGCCTGTACAAGACAATAAAATTGAAACACATACACTCTATTACAATGGACCAAACTGTACAAGTAATTAAAACCAAAGGCGGATTCAAGTTTAACTGAGGACCTTAAGCTCCCTCAAAAGCACCCGAAGTCCTTCCGAATCAAATGACTTTTAGACGTTTCCCCTGAATTATTAAGCTTGCCCTCCATTTTTTAAGGGTGCTTGAGCCTATGCCTCTTTCTCTCCCTAGATACGTACTAGGCTTGACATTATGGGACCGAAAACAATTTCTACGCCAGCAAGAACCAGATTTAGTGGATTTCAAGTTATTTATACCACCTTACCATCATCATCATTATCAGCCTTTAACAGTCCACTGCTGGACTAGGCCTCGCCTTTGAGAGGAGGACTTGGCCTGCTATACCACGCTGGCCAAACGGGTTGGTATAGGGTTTGTATCAAGTTTTCCTTCTCTTACAGTGCTGTTCTCTGCATAATATGCTCCCTCTGTCGGCTCTTACGACACCCATGGGATGATATGGGGTGGTGACAGTCCGTATTCTTAATCCGTCACCACACGGACAGCCGTTATACCACCTACCTTTCGTTAAAAGTTACTATGATATCTGACAGATGGCCACCGATACCATAGAACATAACTAAGAGGAAGAGAGAGAGGTAGTCTCACTTGTTGAGCGTGTCGGGGCGGAGTCGCAGCTCCTCCTGGTACTGTCCGGAGATGGCCTCGTGCTGCATCTGCACCTTCACCATGTTCTCTCTCTCTCTCCTTCTATATAACTAAGCGGAAGAGAGAGATGTAGTCTCACTTGTTGAGCGTGTCGGGGCGCAGTCGCAGCTCCTCCTGGTACTGTCCGGAGATGGCCTCGTGCTGCATCTGCACCTCCACCATGTTCTCTCTCTCTCTCCTTCTATATAACTAAGCGGAAGAGAGAGATGTAGTCTCACTTGTTGAGCGTGTCGGGGCGCAGTCGCAGCTCCTCCTGGTACTGTCCGGAGATGGCCTCGTGCTGCATCTGCACCTCCACCATGTTCTCTCTCTCTCTCCTTCTATATAACTAAGCGGAAGAGAGAGAGGTAGTCTCACTTGTTGAGCGTGTCGGGGCGCAGTCGCAGCTCCTCCTGGTACTGTCCGGAGATGGCCTCGTGCTGCATCTGCACCTCCACCATGTTCTCTCTCTCTCTCCTTCTATATAACTAAGCGGAAGAGAGAGAGGTAGTCTCACTTGTTGAGCGTGTCGGGGCGGAGTCGCAGCTCCTCCTGGTACTGTCCGGAGATGGCCTCGTGCTGCATCTGCACCTCCACCATGTTCTGCTGCAGACGCTCATGGTTCGCCTCTAACTGCTGCAGCTTCTCCTTCAAATCCCAGTAGGCGGTGTCTTGAGCTACCTGGAGCAAGAACATTTCTTCACTATAATATGTACTAAAGACTAGCTGACCCACCGAACTTCGTACCGCCATTATATGTATTATACATATAAACCTTCCTCTAGAATCATTCTATCTAATAAAAATACGCATTAAAATCCGTTCATTAGTTTTAAAGATTTAAGCATACAATCATATGGACAGACAGACAGAAGACAGACATTGTTTTTTTTTTTTAATAGTAATAGGCGGCAAACGAGCATACGGATTGCCTGATGGTAAGCAATTACCGCCGCCCATGGACACAAGCAACACCACAGGAGTCACAAGTGCGTTGCTGCCCCTTGGGGTTGGGAAAAGGGATAGGATGAGGAGTGAGATGAGGGAGAAGGAATAGGGGATACTCACTCCGGCACTCTCACTCACCGAATGAAACGCAACAATTTAGGTAGGTACTGTTATTTTCCCGGTCGAGCCGGCCCATTCATGCTGAAATCAGCAAGGCTCTACTACCTTTAAATAAAAGTTTTATACTATGTAGTGATAATGGAGATGTAAAGATTTTGAATGGTTATGTCATCCCAACAAAAAATTATACGTCATATCTTGTAAGATTTTTAGACAAAGAAAACTTACTTAAATCATAATTTATAAATTAATTATAATAACCGAGGAAATTTAATTCATAAAAGACTCGAAAGATGTTGAGTTGTGTAGCGACTTTTGTAGTAGACTGTACCTACTTAACCACAAAATTAATCACACGTATAGTGTGATTTATTACCTACCCCAGGTTACCGATGCAGTGTGACTTTGTTTCCCGAATAAGATAGTGTTGTATGAGAACAACTGGGACAAGGAGGAGGAAGAGAGGTTTAGAAGTCATGAAAATCTTGTGACGTAATTAAGGGATGCGCCCTTACTGGCAGGTGATTTGTGATGGGAACTTGGCTTTTAAGGTCACAGCACACCATAACACATAATTGTAATGTTAATGTGATAGAATAGAATACAAAGTGTTTCTATCCCATTTAATTAGACTTAGTGTCACAAGACACGACTACGACAAAATACACGAAGCTAATTGTACCTTTGCGAAGATGGATAGGAATAACAAAAAAATATTTGACGACCGGTTGGCGCAGCGGGAGTGTAAGCGACTGCTACGCCGAACGTCGCGGATTCGATTCCCGCTCAAGTCCAACATTTGTGTGCGTGAACATGGATGATATTTCATTGAAACTATCGCTTGCCTCGTGCTTACTGCAGCTTAGGGAAGCACAATAAGCCGTCGCCGTCGGTCCCGGTTTTCATGCAGATTTTTGGCTGTATGTATGGGTAGTTAAATAATTATTTAGGTACTGATGGGTACTGGTCTAACTCTAAACCATAGAATCATACGGAAGTCGCAGTAGCTGTGAAAAAACAAGTAAGTATTCCGAGATATCTGTTTACACTATTAGTGCGCGGTTTTCAGACAGAAGACTTGGTTGCGTCCAGCGTGATATTAACTCTAGGACAATGATTATGCTATGAAATACTATTGATTTACTCTGCGACAACACACATACAATAAGCCGTATTTGAAAAAAAGCGCGTAACTGTGACTACTATCACAGTATAAAGACATGTGAATTATTTTGACTGTGCTACTATTGACTAAGGAAACCATTTGCATTGATAGGTACCTACACTTAGAGGACAATAATAAAATTATTGTGTCTATACCTATTTATTAGTAATATATTGTTACATACTTATTATTATAATACGTGTGTTCTACAAATATTTTGTGAAAAAAATCCATACTCACTTTCAGTTTGATAATTTTTGCAGTTTCCCGCGATACTTTTTCACGAAGCTTTTCTGCATCTGTGTTAATTCTTTTTCTGTTAGCTACTTTACCGATATCTGATATATCCATTGTTGGTTGAAGAACGTAAATTGGCAAATTTATTTATGTATCCCACCGTGGTGGGGTGCGTGCACAATGGCGTTTCTTGAATTTATTTAAAAAATATCAGATTCCCGCCAATTTTATAATCAAACTTTTAATTTTCATCAGTGTTGCCAGCGCGGAAACAAAAGCTTAAAAGCTATGTACGGACTTGCATGGTTTTTCAAAAACTGCTTTTTTAATTATTATTATTTCTGACAGAAATGTTGTTTGGATTGAATTTAACTTGTGAAGTCAAACCGCGGAGTATTAACCAACTTAATGCTCTCTCTTTGTAAATCTGTCTTAAGTAAGTAGTAGAATCTTACTGATTTCGGCATGAATGGTTAGTTAAGATCCAGTAAGTAGGTAAATACTCTCGTATCATAGAATACAATATAATACATACATACAGACTGTGAAGTCTTTCTCGCACATGACATGACGTTTCTTCTCCTGTATTATTTATTTTCCCATCCTCGCGATAGGCTGCAGCTTGGTTTATGGTTGTGGTGGTTTTCGCACACAGCCATGTGTATAACCAGGGTTTCCTACATCAGGTGGGCTATTGGCTATTCTGTCCATAGCCAGACATTGAAATTTTAGCGTAACCATTAACTTTTTCTAATTTATAATTGTTATGCATGTATACCTACTTAGGGATAGCATGAGAAATACTGAGCAAACCAAGATGCCAAATATGTATGTACCTATAAAAAGCTTTTAATTGATACTAAGATATTAATTGTTTCTGGGGTACGTAATAAAATTTATATAAATATTAACGTGCAAAAAATATTAATCTCAATACTGGATTACATTATTTACATTCAAAGTTTATAAAAAGTGTGAAAGTCCAACTTTGTTTCGGAATTACCAACCGTAGGAATTTTCTCGTCCATACCTATCTGGTTATTTATTATTTTCGTAGACAGACGATTATTTTACTCTTCTACTACCTAACGTGGCAATACTGGCAATACTGGCACCGGGTGGTACCTACCAAACGAAATTAAGCTAAAACCATGAAGTTACATATAGATACCTTCATGGTTAAAACACATTTAACATTACATTCCACGCAGTATGATTAAATAATAAATCCGTGAAGTTGCACCGACATATATTATGTACCTTTGTTAGCCATTATAACCTATATATTATGTTGTGTGTGTATATAAATTAATCTAAAGTTTTAATCAGTTTTTGACATTGGTTCATATATTTAACAAAATAATTACGTAGTTACCGAAAAAACACTAGTATGAAAAGTATGAAAACTAATTAATTACATGTCTGACAAACCATAAAATGAAACGTAGGTATATGCCGGTAAAAACTAAAATGAAAACCAAAACAAAAGTCAGTGTTGCCGTTCTAGCGACTTTGTCGCTAGATCTGGAGGAATTCATGAGTGGTTAGCGGTAAAAAAAATTGAGTTAGCGACAAAAAAATGTTTAGAGACTTCTAGCGGATTTTGAGCCGTCGCATAATATGCGACTGTTTTTCGAAAACAATTGAAGAATAATTTGTTTTTAAGACCATCACTACACTTGAACAACCATAAACATCCGTTCTGGCACAAAATATCCTCAAATAGCCTCAACCCCAGCAAAACAAAGTCCGAAATCAAATTTCAGAAAAAACTTTGAACTCCATTCTGCTCATTAGAAACCGACAAAAATTTAAAATAAAGATTGCTCGAGTTACGATCTGCCTGATGAAGTAATTAATCAAGTCAGAAAACCAATGCCCAAAGTAGCTGGTGTAGGCATCGGAGAACCCTCCACTGCCAGTGCCAGTGATACTGAATATCCAGTGGACATATGTTTTGATTTTGAAATATAGGTAGTAAATTATGTAATTCTTAGAAAACGTAACAGTTGCAGATTTTTTATCATCCTGTTGATTTAATTTTTTTTATTTTTTGCGATAACTTTAAATGTTTGCCAAAATTAAACGATTGGCGCTCTCTAAAAATCCCAAGTTATGAGGCGCAGACTTCAAGTATAGATTGAACGTCAGCGATACGATTTAGCGACTTCTAGCGGATTAAAAAAAAAAAAAATTACCAATATCTAGCGGATTTCTTATATGACTAGCGACTTTTTAATTTTGTAGAACGGCAATACTGACAAAAGTCATTCTAACTAAAATGTTAAAAATTGTTGAAATGACGGTAGGTAGATAGTTAAAAAATATTTCAAGTACATAATTTAGATATTCGATCATTGCCTTTGTATATTGTTACCACGTGCATAGTGAATAAGAGGAAATAATGGAAAACTTAGAAGAATACTGCTCTGAAAGCTTGCAAAAGTGTTCGTACAGAATTTTACAGCAGACTGCCAAACGTCTAGGTTTACCATCTAACGTAAAGGTAAGTTCTTAACATTTACTTAAAATGTTATCATTTAGACTTACAGAATTATCGATCTACAATTGATAATAACAAACAAATTGATAAGTATTGCGTGTCGCATGTCTCGGAGAGCACGATATCGTCGGTCCCGGCTCCTAAGTCCTTAGGTACGGGCACGGGGAGGCAGCCCCTTCTAATAAACTGATATACTAGTCTAAATTATGTATCATCACTATCCCTTTGCGTTGCGGAGATCAGACGGCAGTCGCTCTATAGAAAAGCTGTTATTCTGTTATATCTGGTTAGATTAGTAAGCAGACCCCGGGCGCCTAGGCGCAAGCCTTGGATGCAGGATAACGCCAGGATAATGATGAATGTCCTTAACAATTATTAGAGAAATTACTAGGTATTTAGTTTATTAGGTTTTCTGACAACACCCATTATCATGTTGGGTCATCTAACTGAAATATCTTTGATCTGCATCAAATGTGTTGCTTATTATGCCTATAGATCTTATTTATTTTATTTATTATTTTCAGCCTGTAGTGTCCCACTGCAGGGCAAAGGCCTATAGATCTTAGTTACTTAAATTAAATGTAAATGCAATTTGATGTTACTACTTATCATAATGCCATTGAATTAAACTGTCTGCTTTCAGAAAGTATATCTGATCCAACTGATCCATGCCAAGAAGCACTACACGGGTGAACAGGTTGATAGCTTGGTGAGGAAAGTGAGATTGGAGCGTCAACAACTAGCTTTAGTGCGCAAGAGAGCTAAGAACAAGAAAAAACACATACTGGTATGTTATTAAATATCTTTTCTATCAAAATTCTATGAGCTTTCTCATCTTTTATTGTGTAGAACCATTAATACCTGTAATAATGTACAATAGATCTGCCATGTTTGAAAGTTAAAATAAACTTTTAGTTAAAAAACCTACAGAGGGCAGCATTGTTGCAAGGTCTTTTTACTTGTAATTTTTTAGGGTTCTTATTTATGGGCAGGCTAATGAGCATAACTGGGTTTAGAGTTTTCCCAATGGGAAAAAAAGAGGGTTTTGTTGACTTTGTTTGTGTAAAAATGCAGTCTCTGTTTTTGCCAACTTTTTTATAGTTAACAAAGTAATCCATCATTGAGCCTGTTGGTCTTAAAACTACCTAATATGTGTTAGGTATGGTTTATATTTTATTTCATCAGTAACCTTTATCCAGGGGCAACAGGTGCTTATTTAGTTCATCCAACTAATCCAACACAGTCTTTATTATTTTAATACAATCACTAACATAATATGAAGTGCCTGATCTTATAAAATAGCAACACAGTTAATAAAGCAGTGTGTTCTGTACATATTTCTTCAGTTCTCTATGTTTTACTGTAGGATCCTATTTTACTGTAGGTGCAAAAAATTTTTCAGCATGTTGTGTTAAGTATATTATTATACTAAGTAATAAATGAAGGATGCTTTTTATTCTTTTCTTTTTTTATGTTTTTTTATCATTTTGAATTTATTCTACCATTTTCATGACTTTTCAGTACTCTTTTTTATAAAGTTTGATTAAGTGTATGTAAATTGTAAAATACTCGTCTCCTCCTGGTTTTACCGTTTTACTATTAACATGATTTATGTGAATGGTAAAATGCACTTGATGCTATTTTACGTTTATTATATTTTTGGCAGAATAAGAACCATTGTCAACATCATTACAGTAGACAGCAGGTTATGCAAAGTCCATGCGAGGGGAGGGGGAGAGTTTCAGCTGCCCTCATAGAAATATTTAGAATGAGTCAACCTATTTTAATAGGACTTTCACTGAGTCCATGATATCATCTGTTTGCATGCATAATTATACCAGTAACATTTAGGGTTCAATAATGTAAATTTAAAATATCTTAGAAATTTTGCAACAACAGGCTCGATAGACATAGACATATTTATTTCTGCATTTTGGTTGTTTACAAAACTTATGCATGTCAAAACCCTATTCTAGATGATGCCGGCTTTTCCTAGCTAAATGACTTCCTGAGAAGAAAGGCCGAAACAAACTCAGAGTCATTGCTTTTTTTGTCACTTCAATTTCTTTAGTCTTTTCTTGATCTTTTAAAGTCCAGACAAAAAAAAGGGTTTAGTATGCAAGTACAATGCAGGAAATCATCTGACGCTTTTGACTGACTCGGGCCACTGATGGCCCGCATTCAACAGCAATTGTACGGCTCAACTTTGATTGAGGGACCCAGCACGATCTGTATCACTATGCCTAAGCCATCAGACAGGTTGCCACAACTATTTGTTTATATGTTTAATAATGCCCACATCATACTCACAATAGATAGATGGCGCTGTTCAGCTGTTGTTGAGATATAAAAAGTTATGCAGGGACTGCTGCAGTCATACTTATACGTTTAGTATCTAAAAGATCTATGTGTATCATATCATCATCACCATCTCAACCAAAAGACGTGCAGTGCAGAACACAGGCTGCCCCTAAGGCGCGGCACACGATCTTAAGTCGCCTTCATTCAAACGCTTCCCGCGATTTCATTCATATCGTCGGTCCACCTTACAGGGGCCAACCTTCGTTGCGTCGTTGGATGCTTGGGCAACCCTCCAGATTTAAATTCAAAATTCATATGAAAAAATTAGTACTTATAAATTTTTAGAGCTTATGGGTAGTAGACATTTATTGGTTCTCCTCTTTCTGGGCCCAATAGCCATTGGTTCCTCGAGCTATGTGCCTGCCACTTTTGCTAATTGAAGTGCTATATCTAACTTGCATCTATATTTTATATTCCAGCAAAGCACAGCAGTCTCCTCAACAAGCAACAGCAAGTCGCCCCCCATCGCGGCCACTCCAAAACGCGTTACCCAAATCATGATCCGCTACAGCCCCGACCACTACCTATTACCTAAGAAGTTCTCCAACCGTCAGATCATAAGAACCGTTGGTCAGACAACCGTCAGCGCCAGTGACAGGGTCCTAAGAAGCAGGAGCGCTAAGAACCAGAGCTTCGTACTGAACAATAGACTGACTCTTAGGAAAGAAGATAAGTTTCAGCAGGTGAATATGACATCACTGCTGAAGAAGAGGAATTTTAGCTGGAGGAATGGGAATGAGATTGTGCCGGTGTCGAGGAATGCTTGGAAGAGTGGGGAGATTATACCGGTCTGCAGTCAGAACAGTGCGGTAAGTGCCTTTACTTTGTTTATATGCTAATAAAAACAGACAAACACAAATTCGAATCTGACTTCTTTAATCACTACATAGTATAAAACAAAGTCTGTCTTCTGTCTGTCTCTCCCTATGTATGCTTAAATCTTAAAAATTACGCAACGGATTTTAATGCTTTTTTAATAGATAGAATGATTCAAGAGGAAGGTTTATATGTATAATTGAAGGGGTGCGGGCGAAGCCGCTGGCGACGTCTAGTACTATAGAATATTATTAAGCCTAAGCTGATGTTGATGAAATTTGGTGCGAAATGATCATCGACACCCAATAAAAAAAATTCGCTACTTTTTGACACAAACGAAAAACAAAACGTGCCAAATTAAGATTCCAGCAAGATTTTTGGCTCACCTAACCTAAGTGTTCTGCCTCCGTGGTTCAGTGGATAGCGTATGCGACTGCTGATCGGAGGTCCTGGGTTCGATTCCCGGGTCGGACAAAAGTGTTACTGGGTTTTTCCTAATACTCAGTAGCAGCCTGGAGTCTGGTGATGTGCCCGGAAACGGCAATAGGCTCGCCCCCTATTAGAGCCTGGACACGAGGTCGGTCTAAGCGACGAGCGGCGCGGCATGCAGGGCGATGTACATGGCGCGTTTACCCTGAGGCGGTCGCGCGCCGCGTCACAGTAAACGCGCCATATACATCGAAAACGGTCGCCGGTGCCGCCCGCCGCTGTAGGCCGTGACCGGGCTGTTACGTGGGACCTAAAAATTTATGGCGAAAAGTGGGTGTAATATTTACACCTCTGTCAACCCCTTCGGAGATACAGGCGTGAGACTATAAAAAAAAAATACCTAGGGTTGACCTGTGTACGGATCGAATCCACAATACTAGGCGCAGTTTAGAGGCGAGGTGGCTACTTAAACCACTTCGCCAAATCGCCATTCATGCATATGTGCGCCCTACATGCGTCTTTCATTTGATTTCTTTTTGGTACTGAATAGCATACATATAGTTACGATAATATTACGTCTGATTGTGAAATCATGGTTTTGTATCATGGTTAAATTAAACTCCTGCACTATTACAGATAATTTCCCCACAACCCCTGCGCCGACAACGCCGTCTCAGCGGCATCTACCCTCTCAGCGAAGAGTCCCACTCACCGAAGCCCATCGTCTCCGTACGTCGCGCCGACGGCACGCTGTCCAAACTGAACGCGTACTACATACACAAGACATTAGCACTCAACAATATCGAACAAGAGCCTCAGTCCTTACTCAGGACAGAAAGAGACGGAGATACGCACTGCTTACTCAGGACAGAAAGAGACGGAGAAATGCACTCCTTACTCAGGACAGAGAGAGACAGAGAAACACATTCCTTACTCAGGACAGAAAGAGACGGAGAAATTCTCTCCTTACTCAGGACAGAAAGAGACAGAGAAGCGCACTCCCTACACAGGACAGAAAGAGATGGAGAAACTCACTCTTTCAGGACTCAAGAAAGAGAAACTCAAACTCTTTCCTTACTCAGACCTCAAGAAAGAGAACCAGAAACTCTTTCCTTACTCAGGCCGCAAGAAAGAGACGGAGAATCTCACTCGTTACTAAGCATTGAACCATCAGAAAGCACACTTTCAACAATTTCCATATCGGACAACTTCAGTAACACCGTTTCCAACATATCTTTAGACATGTCAGAAACTTCCTTGAGTTATGAAAACACCTCTGAAGAAATCAATACCTCCTCCTCTTCCTTATTCAAAGAAAACCAAGGGGAATATACAGTGTATTACCACAAGAAGATCCGTGCTGAACAAGTGAGGTGCTTGCGGAGTAAGGAGCAAGCAAGGAGTGGTGAAGAAGGGGCTCTGCCGAAGATTAATGATGTGTTCAGCAAGTTCAGTGATGTGTATGGAAGAGATGCGCAGCCCATTTATATACAAGTGGATAATAATCCAGAGACGGGTAAGTTTCTGCAACCCTATGTCAGTTTCATATTAGATACTTTTAACATCTTTGGCCTTATACAGGGTGTAAAAAGTCCCTTAACGAAAACTGAAATCCCATGTTGTACCAATCACTACGAACATTTTTTACTTCAGCACCATGTCTGGCAAATTACTGGTTCAGGAGATATTGAGGCTCAAAGTTAGTATGGATTTTTTCTAATTAGGTACAAAATCGATGCATTTACCACGCCAATATGTTCTTTATATGCCCTATGACCCCATGGTTAAGTAGGTATTTCGAGCATTGCACGCGCGCGCTTCGAATTGCGGTTTAAAAAATGTGAAAACTTAAAAATTAAATAGTTTCCCAGGTATTATTTTTGGTTAGTATGACTTGGCATGATGTACACAACGAGTAGACTTCGGCTTGATGATGGGTCTTGTGACACCCTGTATGTTTGTCTTCTTGATAAGTGAAGATTTGAGAAACATTTTACACTCTATAAAATTAACGAGCAAGCTAGTAAGTTCAAAAAAAAAAATATAATTGTAACTTTAGTGTGCTTTGATTACGACGTCTTATAGATACTGCTTTGAGAGATCTGACACGCCCAAGTCCCAATCTGATCCATATAGTTAGTTACAGGAACTTATTGACTTTGGTCTGAGTGTTGATTGTTTGATTCTCGCAAGGGTCTACAGATACTTGTTCCGAGTCTGCTTATACTTTCTGTCACTTGATTGAATGTTTGGTAATTTCCTACACAATTTTCATCTATACAGGGTTTCACAAGACCCATCACCAGGCCGAAGTTTACTCGTTTTGCACATCATGCCAAGTCATACTACGCGAAAATAATACCTGGGAAACAAAATATTTTTTTAAGCTTAAAAAAATAAACAAATTTTATTAGCGGCAATGTATAGCGCGCGCTTGCAGAAAAAATTGGCACGAGTTATGCATCGTACCTACGCCGGCCGTATCTACCTACACCGTGCGCCGCCGGCGGCAGTTTATGATCACGTGGTCGCGCGGCCGAGGGGAATGACCTCGCAGCTGATTGCTGGTAGGCATACACTGCGTTTAGGGAACTTTAAAGCCGTTTATTTTAGGGAAATATTGAAAATGTTGTTAATGTTAATTTGGCAGAAAGTATATACACTTATCAATCTTATCATTCTAAACACGATTCTGGAATAATTCGAAAAAAAAAAAACGTGACTTTGAGCCTCAATATCTCCTGAACCAGTAATTTCCCAGGTATGGTGCCCAAGTAAAAAATGATCGTAATAATTGGTACAATATGGGGTTTTAGTTTTCGTTAAGGGTTTTTTTACACCCTGTATAAAGTATATATTAGTGCATTACTTGCTGACTGACAATGCTATGTTGGTAGTACTAGCCGCAAGACGCTGATGATTTGTCATGTGGCTCTTGGAGAGTGTAGGGGAGCACTAAGAGTATTTTTAGAAATTCCCTCTGTAAAAGAGTCACCCACGCGGGTTTTTCAGCAGCTATCTTTATCAAATACGTTTATTCCAGCCTCAAACCTGCCCGTGTACCCGCTGTCCAGCTGCGAGACATCGATGCTAGAGAGGCTGTACAACCTCAAGAGTGTGTTCGTAGTACATCGACCGTTAGCGTTAGCGCCCGTACCCACCACTAGCGGCACGCGATGTGTCTACAGCACGCCGCTCATATGTACCGCGTGAGTCACCTTTCATCATATCCCTTGTATATAAACTGTCCCACTCCTGGCCACGGGCCTCTTCTCACTATGCGAAGGGTAAGGCCATAGTCCACCACGCCGGTCAATTGTGGGTTAGCAGACTTCACATGTCTTTCGAGAACATTATGGACAACTCTCAGACATGCAGGTTATGCAGAAAACCTGTTCAGATTATAGGCTTCCGTGAAAATAATTCAACTACTCTATCAATATGTCCCCTAATTCATTCAATCCTTAATAATATTAATAACAAGATGTCTATTTTTAGATTAAAGTAAGGCATTAGACGTTGTCGATCACGAGAGGCTAATAGTGAAAATCGAAAAATATGGGGTTAGAGGTCCAGCCAAAAAAATATGGTTTCAATCATACTTAATTAATTGTAATCAAATTACAAAGATTACAAAATGTAATCATTTAGATAATAAGTTGAAACAATTTGAATCTGAATCAAGAATTAATAATTGTGGTGTACCGCAAGGTAGTATCTTAGGACCACTATTGTTTCTTCTCTATACCACAAGTAATAAAACAACAAAGTATAATTTTCGCTGATGATACCACAATTATCATCAATTGTAAAAATAGAGAAAATTCACCCCAATATTAGTATTAACTCTGTACATACTATGTCTCCTGCAAATAAGGATATTATTATTTTGTTTTAGATAGGTACAGACGCATGCAAACACATGAAATCTTAGATTTTAAGCATGAAACAAACAAAGAGATGTGCAAAAGTATAGGCGCCCTAACATTTTTGACACGTTGTGGACTCCAATTTTGTGCACTGCTTATGTTTTTCTGGGTCTGTTTGTGTTTTCCACTGCACTGTCTTGTTGCCTGGCGCACATTTCGCTTCGCTTGCATGTGCCGTTTGTTTGCAGCAAGGCGCAGCCCTCCTTCACCGCTGGCAACTACGTAAACATCGCTTGTGAGTCCTGCTTTACTAATTATCTTTCATTACATTGCATGTTTTCCTGTAATGGTACTGATACACCTGAGGATTCACTTGTAACAGAACAGCGAGCTTCCACCGTTCTTTGTCTTGTCGAACTGAACAACGAACAGAACCCGAACATTCCTCCGAATATTTTCACAATCTTTCTGGCAATCTAATCAGAAAAAAGGTCAAAGCAAATTTACTTACTGTCAATTCGCCAGAATGCTCATCAAAACGTTCTTAAGAATGCTCAAATGTATCAGCACCATAAGGATTTGCACAAGTCTTGTCATACGTTATGCTCAGTGTGAACTAGGAGAGTGAGTTTTGAGTTTGTTAAAATATAGCTTCTCGCATCTCACTCGACAGACTTCGCTCATCTCATGCAGAAGGGGGACTTGAGACAAGACCTTCCTCACCATTGATATAGAAAAACCCTAGATGTTTCTTTTTTCATTCTCGAACAAAGTGAAGTTCAAAATCGTCCACGTTGTGAACATACATAGTCTCACGCCTATATACCCGAAGAGGTAGGCAGAGGTATATTGCTACACCCACTTTTCGCCAGATTTATTTTAGTCCCACGTAATAGGGGGCGAGCCTATTGCCGTACCGGGCACATTACCAGACTCCGTGCTGCTACTGAGAATTTCCTAACGGAAAAACCCAATAACACTGCCCGACCCGGGGATCGAACCCGAGACCTCCCAATCCCACGCGCACATCAATGCCGCGGGACCAACGAGGTAGTCGTGTAAAACTGGTTATAGTTATGATAATGATCGTATTATTTTGTAAATTCAACCATACGTACTTGCCTTGTAGTTGTATTTGCGGCGTATCATTCTGGAATGTAACGCCTGGGCTGTGAGGCGAATGTTACAGTTCTATTTAAAAATACATGAATTTTGAATCTATATTTTCGGACCGTTTTGTTACACTGACTGTACATCTATGGTTATTGTAAATCAATGTTCTTCACCCAAAATAAAAAAGCAAATGATTTTATTTTTTATTTATTTATTAAGTTATAATGTGTGATTTTATAATGTTTTCCTGGCAAAATCTTCATTTACCAGGTTCAAGTTCTCCCAAACGAGATTCTGGATCTAACTCTCGCCAGTTTCAGACTGCGCATACAGTTTGACGCAAGTTATATATAAAACGCTTATGCTTTGGGACTGGCATGTTTTAATATTATATGTATGTTATGCCCACCATTATCAGTCCTTTAAATATTCAAATAAAAACACGACTAGTTTTGTTTATTAATTTGTGACGCATGCACGCTTTAACTGCTGAATGAATCTTCGTCGAATGCATGTAATATACATGACCCGTTTGATGTAGCATCCTCCTCTATTCTATAATATTATTTGTTTAGGGTACTTCTGCCCTGTCCTTTTTTTAGGATGTCTCCAATCTGGACAGAGAACGTCCGCCTAGGTCTTCCACTTCGTCCTGTCTCATTCGATTTGCCTTATATATTTTCTTGGTAAGTCTTTCGTAATCCATCCTCTCTCTCCTGAGGTTTATAATATAATGTAAATTAATTTCCAGTGCCGCAAGATAGTCCACAGTACTATATGGAAGACACACGCGATCTCAATATCACCAGGAATTTTCGCTGCGAAGGTAAGCTCTACAGTACACTTAGGCTTAGTAAATAGGCTTGTGTCCTGAAATGTAATTAGTGATTGATTCGTTCCTTTATTAGACGTTAAACTGAAATAACTGAATTTTTCTTCAAAAATCGATCAGTAACCTTACTAATTACGACTTACAAAAAACCTTTTTGAATTTGACACGAAAACGCTGTAAACCATCATGGCGGTTGAGTGATATCACAAAACCTAATGGAAGGAAAGAGGAACCCACCACGCACCCTCGAATTGACCACCCCAACCATTGCAATAGAAAAAGGTTGACAATATCGAAGTCCTCTAAAAGGATAAGGGATATAGGAATGGTAAGGGTTCCAGGAAGATACCTAACTTGCAGTATCCCGCTGTATGCGCCGACTATTCTTCGACACGTGTTTCGCCTCTGCACGAGGCATCCTCAGGAACGATGGGCAACGACTGAGTGCTTTCCAACCGTGGACATGTCTTATAAACGATTGTACTTTCTAATCCCCTCCCTCCGTTGCTCGACTGATGTGAGTCATTATGACGGTGTGCGAATATATTCAGCAATGGGGACCCGTTAAAGTTGGTTTGATCGTTCAGTAATGTATGCTTGTCCCGCTTTAAAATCTCTAATTGTTCCAATACGCACATTCTAATACCCTTTTGACAAGTGTGTATGACGTCAAATGAATGTCCGCTATTTAAGGTATGACCCGATTCAAGTAAATGTTCGGCAAAATGAGACTTTTCCGACTGGTTGTTTCTAAACGCCGCTAAATGTTCTTTATATCTCAGCTCAAAACTTCGACCCGTCTGTCCTATGTACTTATTTTGGCATTGGTCGCATGTTAAGCAGTAAATATCCTTTTAGAGGAGTTCGATATTGTCAACCTTTTTCTATTGCAATGGTTGGGGTGGTCAATTCGAGGGTGCGTGGTGGGTTCCTCTTTCCTTCCATTAGGTTACAATGGAGTTCCGCCAAGTAACGCCTGATTCAATCAACTATATGATATCACAAAGTGCAAAACAACACAAACCGTGAATGAAGTCTGATGTACCCACTTTTATTTTGTTACTAGCTTTCGCCCGCGGCTTCGCCCGCATGAAAATTTAATAAAGAGTAGCCTTTTTTACTTCCCCAGGTTTCAGACTATACATATCAAATTTCATTACAAACGGATCTGCACATTAGCCGTGTAGCATACATATATTATAAACAGATAATACTTAAAATTACTTTTGTTTTTATAGTTGTCAAACTTCAGGTCAAGATTAGTATGTAGTGTATATTATTAAACTTATTGAAGAGCTTATATACCTACTGAATAGAATTGCAGCAAAAATAAAAACTGAAAGCATTACCACAAAGTACAAAATCAGACCGCCCCTCCTCCCCACTGCGCTTCAGCGCGCCAACTCATACTCTCTCGCTTTTAATAACGCTGCGCTTAGATCAATTATATCGTAAGCTCTATTCTGCCAATCAAGCCCTCTCATTTGATACCCATATTGAGGAATTTGTGGAAAATAAGTAGGTAATTCACCTTTTTGTGGCGGCGGCCATCTTGGATTTTTCATAGTGAGCTGCATGCATTCTACCAATCAAACCCTTTCGTTTGATACCCATATTGAGGTTGTTATGAAGTAATATGTGATTCGCCATTTTGTATCGGTGGCCATCTTGGATTTACAATAATTTAAATATTATCTTTTAATCTCGATGACAATATGAGTGTATACCAAATATCAGATTAATCATCAGGAAGGGGGTAAAATTCCAATTACTAAATTTGATCCAAGCAAACAAATAAAGATAATACAGGATTTTTGCCGACTTAGTTGATACTTTTCCTTATAGTATGGCAACATTATACAAATTTTTTATAAATTGTAGCCTATGTGTTATTCTGATGTATAAACTATATTACTGTAAAGTTTCATCCAAATCCGTTCAGTAGTTTTTGCGTGAAAGAGTAACAAACCATCCATCCATCCATCCATCCATCCATCCATCTATACATACATCTTCACAAACTTTCACATTTATAATATTAGTAGGATAATAAACTTTTTTGACATCTACAAATCATAATGAATCTATAGATACTACAATCAAACAATTCTTAGTGGACACAAGCCTATTCTATAAGTATCAATTTATGTTTGCAACTAAAGGAGGCTAACGTATGGTGTAGAGTTTAAGCTGCCATCTCGCCGCTTTCCTTTATGTCTGTTGTGGCTTCGATCCCGACACGAGACATTATTTGTTGCGGACGGTCTCCGCAGTCTCGGTCTTTTTTCTTTCCCCTTTCCTTTCTTAGTGGCAGTGGTTTCGTTTTTGTATAATGCTTAAAATAAACTTAAATATAATGTATTGTTACAGACGTGCCAAGCACACGGGTTCGTGTGGCTCGAGGCAGCTCGTCCGATAAGTCCCCGCAGTCACAGGAGCTCGGCGCCAACGTCACCATCCCCGAGATGGTGGAGGACGCGTTAGAGCTGATCAGTCAGGACGGGGTAACACGCCACTCATTCTTTATTTGAGAAGACATTACATTACACAACGCTACGGTTACGGTACACTAACCAGTGGTTTGTTCGCAGGATTACATGGAGCGAATGGGAATGGACGTGCGAGTACAATGCGTACTGTGTCAATGGGCAGGACCCAAGATCATTCTCGAATACCATATTAGAAACGTAAGTATCTAGTTTTACTTCTCACATAGACATCTAGTGTGTGAATATCGAGTCAGCTAGTCTAGTTTTCAATATGATTTAGATAAAAACTAATTGTTTAAAGGTAAATGATGATCTTGAGCTTGTTTCGGTGTTTCTACTCAAAAAGTCCTTTAGCGATGAAATTTAGTTCTCTTAGTTTTTCGCGGATCAGTAATACACAATGTTCAGTTTTGTGAACATATTCACCTCTTTACAGGTGTACAATAGTAGATAGTATGACAAGGGAGCAAAATGGTATTTTTACGCCGAGGACGCTATTTTGAACCACGAGCGAAGCGAAGGATAACGTAGAATCCTGAGCGCAGCGAGGGGTTCAAAATACATTGCCCGAGGGAAAAATAATTTGCTCTCGGTGTGTCCCCGGATAAGGTGCACAAACGAAAATGGGTGAAACTAGACTACAATTTATCGTTAAAAAAAAAGAGAGATTTTTTTTTTTAAATTAAATTGTATTTAATATTGATTTTTGATTTTTTTATTCTCTTTTTAAGACCTTTTGTGTTTGTAAAATTGTAACATTGTAACCACTGCGTGGATTTTGTTCAAATAAAAACAATAATGATGCCAAAAGATTAACACTGTATGGTAAATAAAAAATGTACATAAAAGCAGTCAATAGGAAGAAAAACATTCTTTTTTTCACTAATTTTAAACATAAAAGTGTTAAATTTTGTGTAAATGTTTATTTTTACCAAATAATGCCCCCTAAAACATTTTTTTATTATTACCTCTTATTATACCAGATTTTATAACCTTTTCAACAAAAAAAAAAAATCAACATTATGTCTCTAATACATGCTTAGCTACGAGGCTTTAATTGAGGAGCCCGCTAACGCGCCATCCCCTGGCGACCGCGCCGCTGCCTTTTTGTCAACCGCTGAGGTAGCTTTTCCTAAATTGAAATTTAGTTTAACACATTTAAGCATTTTAAACTTTAGCTAAGCTTTTTAAGTGTAAATGAAATTGATTAAAAGATTAAAACAAGAAAAACAAATCACAATAAGTATTTATTATCAAAAATCTAAAAAAAACACTTTTTATTAAATTATTGCATTAAATGTTCAAAATGGCCACCACGCTGTTGCAAGCACATCATTGCACGTAAGGAAATCTGTTGCGTAGCCCTGCGGACCATGTCGGGGTCATTTTTGAAATTTTCCGCACATTGGACAATGCGATCGTGAAGTTCGGCCTCCGTATTAACGGTAGTGCTGTACACCCGCTGTTTCATCACACCCCATAAAAAGTAATCCAGTGGTGTCATGTCAGGTGAACGTGCTGGCCATCCCACAGGTCCTCCTCGACCTATCCAGCGATTGAGGTAGGTTTGATTCAGGAAATTTCGCACAATCGTGGCGTAGTGAGCAGGGCATCCGTCCATTTGGACAAACATGTGTCATACATAGCATGCTTTTCTTTAATAAAACAAATAACTGAGAGCCTAAACACCAAAGCTAAGATAGCCTGCATCTTTGTAGACATGACCAAGGCTTTTGACTTTGTATGTCACGAAACTTTATTATCCAAACTCATATCTTATGGTATACGTGGGATCGCTAATGACTGGATCAGGAGCTACCTCAACCAAAGGTCTCAATGTGTGGAAATAAGAAAAACCTGTCAGTTCGAACAAAAAATATTTAGGTCTAGTTAGAAACAAATTAGATATGGAAGTCCACAAGGAAGTATTCTATCCCCACTACTCTTCCTAATATATATAAATGACCTCCCAGACCAGGGAGTAAACAAAGATTGTATTCTCTTTGCTGATGACACCACATTAATCGTCAAAAGTGACAATAGTAACAATCTTAAAAGGGAAATTTGCAAAGCTCTTGACGACACCACCACCTGGTTAGAATATAATAACCTTAAAATAAACATGACTAAGACCAAAATAGTACAATTCCAGACGCATAATACTAACACAACTAACATAGACATTTACCACAACAATTATCACCTAACCGACTCAAACGATTGTGTATTTCTAGGTATAACTGTAGATAAGTACTGTAATTGGAAGGCCCACATAGACAACATCCTTAATAAAATAGATCGCTTTGTATTTGTATTAACAAGAATTAGACAAACAGTAAATCTAGATTGTGCTAAAGCAACTTATCATGCTTATGTATCTTCCGTTCTCAGATACGGGATAATACTCTGGGGCAACTCTGTAGACAGCAGTAAAGTTTTTAAAGCACAAAAAAAATGTATACGAGCTATGTGTGGAGCCCACTTATTAGATAGCTGTAAACCACTTTTTCAAAAATATAATATACTCCCATTACCCTGTTTATATATATACGACATCTGTATATTCGTAAAAAAACACCCCGAACTGTTTGAAAAATTTGGTGATTCGAAAAATAGTAGAACTAGACATAAAAATAAGCTACGGTTACCACAGATTAAATTAGAGGTCCTTAAGAAAAATTTTTATTGTATGTCCATTATAATTTTTAATAAGTTACCAGAAAATGTTAGTACCTTACCATTAACGTCATTTAGAAAAACCTTACGTAAAATTCTTGCAAACAAAAATTATTATTGTATAAAAGATTACCTAGAAGATAAGAATATAAGTATATGTTAATACCCAACTAACACCAGCTTAAGAAGCTGTATTTGTACGCCATTCTTGGCAGAATATGCAGAAAATCATTGTCATAACACCATTGTAACTACCATATTCTTGCAAATAAATGATTATTGATTGATTGATTGATTGATTATAGGGCATGTGCCAGCGGCACATCCTCTAACAAAAGTGGGAGATCATCTCTTAAAAGGGACAAAAACCGTTCGCCGTTTAATGTCCTTGGCAGAATAATCAGCCCAATCAATGTGTCGTCAATTAACGCCGCCCACACATTTATTGAAAACTGCACTTGAAATGTAGACGGTCTCTTAAGGTGCGGGTTTTCGTGACGCCATTGGTGCAAATTTCTACAATTTGTTATGCCGGCTCGTGTGAAAGTAGCCTCGTCTGTCCACAAAATCCGTTGGGTAAAATCAGGCATGTCCCTTATTTTTCTTAAAATCCAAGCGGACTTGACGCACCTTGGCTGCCTATCAAAATCTTCATTGAGGTGTTGCACTCTCTGATAATGAAAAGGGTGCAGTTTTTTTTTTTCAAAATCCGC